>OX380335.1:32856492-42856492 GCA_947425015.1 Pterostichus niger
CTAGTTTATAAGAAAGAAACAAAATTGTTTTATTGTAAATTCATTTTAGCTAGTTTATAAGAAAGAAACAAAATTGTTTATTGTAAATTCATTTTAGCTAGTTTATAAGAAAGAAACAAATTGTTTTATTGTAAATTCATTAATTATGATCTAGTTTATAAGAAAGAAACAAAATTGTTTTATTGTAAATTCATTTTAGCTAGTTTATAAGAAAGAAACAAAATTGTTTTATTGTAAATTCATTTTAGCTAGTTTATAAGAAAGAAACAAAATTGTTTTATTGTAAATTCATTTTAGCTAGTTTATAAGAAAGAAACAAAATTGTTTTATTGTAAATTCATTTTAGCTAGTTTATAAGAAAGAAACAAAATTGTTTTATTGTAAATTCATTTTAGCTAGTTTATAAGAAAGAAACAAAATTGTTTTATTGTAAATTCATTTTAGCTAGTTTATAAGAAAGAAACAAAATTGTTTTATTGTAAATTCATTTTAGCTAGTTTATAAGAAAGAAACAAAATTGTTTTATTGTAAATTCATTTTAGCTAGTTTATAAGAAAGAAACAAAATTGTTTTATTGTAAATTCATTTTAGCTAGTTTATAAGAAAGAAACAAAATTGTTTTATTGTAAATTCATTTTAGCTAGTTTATAAGAAAGAAACAAAATTGTTTTATTGTAAATTCATTTTAGCTAGTTTATAAGAAAGAAACAAAATTGTTTTATTGTAAATTCATTTTAGCTAGTTTATAAGAAAGAAACAAAATTGTTTTATTGTAAATTCATTTTAGCTAGTTTATAAGAAAGAAACAAAATTGTTTTATTGTAAATTCATTTTAGCTAGTTTATAAGAAAGAAACAAAATTGTTTTATTGTAAATTCATTTTAGCTAGTTTATAAGAAAGAAACAAAATTGTTTTATTGTAAATTCATTTTAGCTAGTTTATAAGAAAGAAACAAAATTGTTTTATTGTAAATTCATTTTAGCTAGTTTATAAGAAAGAAACAAAATTGTTTTTATTGTAAATTCATTTTAGCTAGTTTATAAGAAAGAAACAAAATTGTTTTATTGTAAATTCATTTTAGCTAGTTTATAAGAAAGAAACAAAATTGTTTTATTGTAAATTCATTTTAGCTAGTTTATAAGAAAGAAACAAAATTGTTTTATTGTAAATTCATTTTAGCTAGTTTATAAGAAAGAAACAAAATTGTTTTATTGTAAATTCATTTTAGCTAGTTTATAAGAAAGAAACAAAATTGTGTAAATTCATTTTAGCTAGTTTATAAGAAAGAAACAAAATTGTTTTATTGTAAATTCATTTTAGCTAGTTTATAAGAAAGAAACAAAATTGTTTTATTGTAAATTCATTTTAGCTAGTTTATAAGAAAGAAACAAAATTGTTTTATTGTAAATTCATTTTAGCTAGTTTATAAGAAAGAAAACAAAATTGTTTTATTGTAAATTCATTTTAGCTAGTTTATAAGAAAGAACAAATTGTTTTATTGTAAATTCATTTTAGCTAGTTTATAAGAAAGAAACAAAATTGTTTTATTGTAAATTCATTTTAGCTAGTTTATAAGAAAGAAACAAAATTGTTTTATTGTAAATTCATTTTAGCTAGTTTATAAGAAAGAAACAAAATTGTTTTATTGTAAATTCATTTTAGCTAGTTTATAAGAAAGAAACAAAATTGTTTTATTGTAAATTCATTTTAGCTAGTTTATAAGAAAGAAACAAAATTGTTTTATTGTAAATTCATTTTAGCTAGTTTATAAGAAAGAAACAAAATTGTTTTATTGTAAATTCATTTTAGCTAGTTTATAAGAAAGAAACAAAATTGTTTTATTGTAAATTCATTTTAGCTAGTTTATAAGAAAGAAACAAAATTGTTTTATTGTAAATTCATTTTAGCTAGTTTATAAGAAAGAAACAAAATTGTTTTATTGTAAATTCATTTTAGCTAGTTTATAAGAAAGAAACAAAATTGTTTTATTGTAAATTCATTTTAGCTAGTTTATAAGAAAGAAACAAAATTGTTTTATTGTAAATTCATTTTAGCTAGTTTATAAGAAAGAAACAAAATTGTTTTATTGTAAATTCATTTTAGCTAGTTTATAAGAAAGAAACAAAATTGTTTTATTGTAAATTCATTTTAGCTAGTTTATAAGAAAGAAACAAAATTGTTTTATTGTAAATTCATTTTAGCTAGTTTATAAGAAAGAAACAAAATTGTTTTATTGTAAATTCATTTTAGCTAGTTTATAAGAAAGAAACAAAATTGTTTTATTGTAAATTCATTTTAGCTAGTTTATAAGAAAGAAACAAAATTGTTTTATTGTAAATTCATTTTAGCTAGTTTATAAGAAAGAAACAAAATTGTTTTATTGTAAATTCATTTTAGCTAGTTTATAAGAAAGAAACAAAATTGTTTTTATTGTAAATTCATTTTAGCTAGTTTATAAGAAAGAAACAAAATTGTTTTATTGTAAATTCATTTTAGCTAGTTTATAAGAAAGAAACAAAATTGTTTTATTGTAAATTCATTTTAGCTAGTTTATAAGAAAGAAACAAAATTGTTTTATTGTAAATTCATTTTAGCTAGTTTATAAGAAAGAAACAAAATTGTTTTATTGTAAATTCATTTTAGCTAGTTTATAAGAAAGAAACAAAATTGTTTTATTGTAAATTCATTTTAGCTAGTTTATAAGAAAGAAACAAAATTGTTTTATTGTAAATTCATTTTAGCTAGTTTATAAGAAAGAAACAAAATTGTTTTATTGTAAATTCATTTTAGCTAGTTTATAAGAAAGAAACAAAATTGTTTTATTGTAAATTCATTTTAGCTAGTTTATAAGAAAGAAACAAAATTGTTTTATTGTAAATTCATTTTTAGCTAGTTTATAAGAAAGAAACAAAATTGTTTTATTGTAAATTCATTTTAGCTAGTTTATAAGAAAGAAACAAAATTGTTTTATTGTAAATTCATTTTAGCTAGTTTATAAGAAAGAAACAAAATTGTTTTATTGTAAATTCATTTTAGCTAGTTTATAAGAAAGAAACAAAATTGTTTTATTGTAAATTCATTTTAGCTAGTTTATAAGAAAGAAACAAAATTGTTTTATTGTAAATTCATTTAGCTAGTTTATAAGAAAGAAACAAAATTGTTTTATTGTAAATTCATTTTAGCTAGTTTATAAGAAAGAAACAAAATTGTTTTATTGTAAATTCATTTTAGCTAGTTTATAAGAAAGAAACAAAATTGTTTTATTGTAAATTCATTTTAGCTAGTTTATAAGAAAGAAACAAAATTGTTTTATTGTAAATTCATTTTAGCTAGTTTATAAGAAAGAAACAAAATTGTTTTATTGTAAATTCATTTTAGCTAGTTTATAAGAAAGAAACAAAATTGTTTTATTGTAAATTCATTTTAGCTAGTTTATAAGAAAGAAACAAAATTGTTTTATTGTAAATTCATTTTAGCTAGTTTATAAGAAAGAAACAAAATTGTTTTATTGTAAATTCATTTTAGCTAGTTTATAAGAAAGAAACAAAATTGTTTTATTGTAAATTCATTTTAGCTAGTTTATAAGAAAGAAACAAAATTGTTTTATTGTAAATTCATTTTAGCTAGTTTATAAGAAAGAAACAAAATTGTTTTATTGTAAATTCATTTTAGCTAGTTTATAAGAAAGAAACAAAATTGTTTTATTGTAAATTCATTTTAGCTAGTTTATAAGAAAGAAACAAAATTGTTTTATTGTAAATTCATTTTAGCTAGTTTATAAGAAAGAAACAAAATTGTTTTATTGTAAATTCATTTTAGCTAGTTTATAAGAAAGAAACAAAATTGTTTTATTGTAAATTCATTTTAGCTAGTTTATAAGAAAGAAACAAAATTGTTTTATTGTAAATTCATTTTAGCTAGTTTATAAGAAAGAAACAAAATTGTTTTATTGTAAATTCATTTTAGCTAGTTTATAAGAAAGAAACAAAATTGTTTTATTGTAAATTCATTTTAGCTAGTTTATAAGAAAGAAACAAAATTGTTTTATTGTAAATTCATTTTAGCTAGTTTATAAGAAAGAAACAAAATTGTTTTATTGTAAATTCATTTTAGCTAGTTTATAAGAAAGAAACAAAATTGTTTTATTGTAAATTCATTTTAGCTAGTTTATAAGAAAGAAACAAAATTGTTTTATTGTAAATTCATTTTAGCTAGTTTATAAGAAAGAAACAAAATTGTTTTATTGTAAATTCATTTTAGCTAGTTTATAAGAAAGAAACAAAATTGTTTTATTGTAAATTCATTTTAGCTAGTTTATAAGAAAGAAACAAAATTGTTTTATTGTAAATTCATTTTAGCTAGTTTATAAGAAAGAAACAAAATTGTTTTATTGTAAATTCATTTTAGCTAGTTTATAAGAAAGAAACAAAATTGTTTTATTGTAAATTCATTTTAGCTAGTTTATAAGAAAGAAACAAAATTGTTTTATTGTAAATTCATTTTAGCTAGTTTATAAGAAAGAAACAAAATTGTTTTATTGTAAATTCATTTTAGCTAGTTTATAAGAAAGAAACAAAATTGTTTTATTGTAAATTCATTTTAGCTAGTTTATAAGAAAGAAACAAAATTGTTTTATTGTAAATTCATTTTAGCTAGTTTATAAGAAAGAAACAAAATTGTTTTATTGTAAATTCATTTTAGCTAGTTTATAAGAAAGAAACAAAATTGTTTTATTGTAAATTCATTTTAGCTAGTTTATAAGAAAGAAACAAAATTGTTTTATTGTAAATTCATTTTAGCTAGTTTATAAGAAAGAAACAAAATTGTTTTATTGTAAATTCATTTTAGCTAGTTTATAAGAAAGAAACAAAATTGTTTTATTGTAAATTCATTTTAGCTAGTTTATAAGAAAGAAACAAAATTGTTTTATTGTAAATTCATTTTAGCTAGTTTATAAGAAAGAAACAAAATTGTTTTATTGTAAATTCATTTTAGCTAGTTTATAAGAAAGAAACAAAATTGTTTTATTGTAAATTCATTTTAGCTAGTTTATAAGAAAGAAACAAAATTGTTTTATTGTAAATTCATTTTAGCTAGTTTATAAGAAAGAAACAAAATTGTTTTATTGTAAATTCATTTTAGCTAGTTTATAAGAAAGAAACAAAATTGTTTTATTGTAAATTCATTTTAGCTAGTTTATAAGAAAGAAACAAAATTGTTTTATTGTAAATTCATTTTAGCTAGTTTATAAGAAAGAAACAAAATTGTTTTATTGTAAATTCATTTTAGCTAGTTTATAAGAAAGAAACAAAATTGTTTTATTGTAAATTCATTTTAGCTAGTTTATAAGAAAGAAACAAAATTGTTTTATTGTAAATTCATTTTAGCTAGTTTATAAGAAAGAAACAAAATTGTTTTATTGTAAATTCATTTTAGCTAGTTTATAAGAAAGAAACAAAATTGTTTTATTGTAAATTCATTTTAGCTAGTTTATAAGAAAGAAACAAAATTGTTTTATTGTAAATTCATTTTAGCTAGTTTATAAGAAAGAAACAAAATTGTTTTATTGTAAATTCATTTTAGCTAGTTTATAAGAAAGAAACAAAATTGTTTTATTGTAAATTCATTTTAGCTAGTTTATAAGAAAGAAACAAAATTGTTTTATTGTAAATTCATTTTAGCTAGTTTATAAGAAAGAAACAAAATTGTTTTATTGTAAATTCATTTTAGCTAGTTTATAAGAAAGAAACAAAATTGTTTTATTGTAAATTCATTTTAGCTAGTTTATAAGAAAGAAACAAAATTGTTTTATTGTAAATTCATTTTAGCTAGTTTATAAGAAAGAAACAAAATTGTTTTATTGTAAATTCATTTTAGCTAGTTTATAAGAAAGAAACAAAATTGTTTTATTGTAAATTCATTTTAGCTAGTTTATAAGAAAGAAACAAAATTGTTTTATTGTAAATTCATTTTAGCTAGTTTATAAGAAAGAAACAAAATTGTTTTATTGTAAATTCATTTTAGCTAGTTTATAAGAAAGAAACAAAATTGTTTTATTGTAAATTCATTTTAGCTAGTTTATAAGAAAGAAACAAAATTGTTTTATTGTAAATTCATTTTAGCTAGTTTATAAGAAAGAAACAAAATTGTTTTATTGTAAATTCATTTTAGCTAGTTTATAAGAAAGAAACAAAATTGTTTTATTGTAAATTCATTTTAGCTAGTTTATAAGAAAGAAACAAAATTGTTTTATTGTAAATTCATTTTAGCTAGTTTATAAGAAAGAAACAAAATTGTTTTATTGTAAATTCATTTTAGCTAGTTTATAAGAAAGAAACAAAATTGTTTTATTGTAAATTCATTTTAGCTAGTTTATAAGAAAGAAACAAAATTGTTTTATTGTAAATTCATTTTAGCTAGTTTATAAGAAAGAAACAAAATTGTTTTATTGTAAATTCATTTTAGCTAGTTTATAAGAAAGAAACAAAATTGTTTTATTGTAAATTCATTTTAGCTAGTTTATAAGAAAGAAACAAAATTGTTTTATTGTAAATTCATTTTAGCTAGTTTATAAGAAAGAAACAAAATTGTTTTATTGTAAATTCATTTTAGCTAGTTTATAAGAAAGAAACAAAATTGTTTTATTGTAAATTCATTTTAGCTAGTTTATAAGAAAGAAACAAAATTGTTTTATTGTAAATTCATTTTAGCTAGTTTATAAGAAAGAAACAAAATTGTTTTATTGTAAATTCATTTTAGCTAGTTTATAAGAAAGAAACAAAATTGTTTTATTGTAAATTCATTTTAGCTAGTTTATAAGAAAGAAACAAAATTGTTTTATTGTAAATTCATTTTAGCTAGTTTATAAGAAAGAAACAAAATTGTTTTATTGTAAATTCATTTTAGCTAGTTTATAAGAAAGAAACAAAATTGTTTTATTGTAAATTCATTTTAGCTAGTTTATAAGAAAGAAACAAAATTGTTTTATTGTAAATTCATTTTAGCTAGTTTATAAGAAAGAAACAAAATTGTTTTATTGTAAATTCATTTTAGCTAGTTTATAAGAAAGAAACAAAATTGTTTTATTGTAAATTCATTTTAGCTAGTTTATAAGAAAGAAACAAAATTGTTTTATTGTAAATTCATTTTAGCTAGTTTATAAGAAAGAAACAAAATTGTTTTATTGTAAATTCATTTTAGCTAGTTTATAAGAAAGAAACAAAATTGTTTTATTGTAAATTCATTTTAGCTAGTTTATAAGAAAGAAACAAAATTGTTTTATTGTAAATTCATTTTAGCTAGTTTATAAGAAAGAAACAAAATTGTTTTATTGTAAATTCATTTTAGCTAGTTTATAAGAAAGAAACAAAATTGTTTTATTGTAAATTCATTTTAGCTAGTTTATAAGAAAGAAACAAAATTGTTTTATTGTAAATTCATTTTAGCTAGTTTATAAGAAAGAAACAAAATTGTTTTATTGTAAATTCATTTTAGCTAGTTTATAAGAAAGAAACAAAATTGTTTTATTGTAAATTCATTTTAGCTAGTTTATAAGAAAGAAACAAAATTGTTTTATTGTAAATTCATTTTAGCTAGTTTATAAGAAAGAAACAAAATTGTTTTATTGTAAATTCATTTTAGCTAGTTTATAAGAAAGAAACAAAATTGTTTTATTGTAAATTCATTTTAGCTAGTTTATAAGAAAGAAACAAAATTGTTTTATTGTAAATTCATTTTAGCTAGTTTATAAGAAAGAAACAAAATTGTTTTATTGTAAATTCATTTTAGCTAGTTTATAAGAAAGAAACAAAATTGTTTTATTGTAAATTCATTTTAGCTAGTTTATAAGAAAGAAACAAAATTGTTTTATTGTAAATTCATTTTAGCTAGTTTATAAGAAAGAAACAAAATTGTTTTATTGTAAATTCATTTTAGCTAGTTTATAAGAAAGAAACAAAATTGTTTTATTGTAAATTCATTTTAGCTAGTTTATAAGAAAGAAACAAAATTGTTTTATTGTAAATTCATTTTAGCTAGTTTATAAGAAAGAAACAAAATTGTTTTATTGTAAATTCATTTTAGCTAGTTTATAAGAAAGAAACAAAATTGTTTTATTGTAAATTCATTTTAGCTAGTTTATAAGAAAGAAACAAAATTGTTTTATTGTAAATTCATTTTAGCTAGTTTATAAGAAAGAAACAAAATTGTTTTATTGTAAATTCATTTTAGCTAGTTTATAAGAAAGAAACAAAATTGTTTTATTGTAAATTCATTTTAGCTAGTTTATAAGAAAGAAACAAAATTGTTTTATTGTAAATTCATTTTAGCTAGTTTATAAGAAAGAAACAAAATTGTTTTATTGTAAATTCATTTTAGCTAGTTTATAAGAAAGAAACAAAATTGTTTTATTGTAAATTCATTTTAGCTAGTTTATAAGAAAGAAACAAAATTGTTTTATTGTAAATTCATTTTAGCTAGTTTATAAGAAAGAAACAAAATTGTTTTATTGTAAATTCATTTTAGCTAGTTTATAAGAAAGAAACAAAATTGTTTTATTGTAAATTCATTTTAGCTAGTTTATAAGAAAGAAACAAAATTGTTTTATTGTAAATTCATTTTAGCTAGTTTATAAGAAAGAAACAAAATTGTTTTATTGTAAATTCATTTTAGCTAGTTTATAAGAAAGAAACAAAATTGTTTTATTGTAAATTCATTTTAGCTAGTTTATAAGAAAGAAACAAAATTGTTTTATTGTAAATTCATTTTAGCTAGTTTATAAGAAAGAAACAAAATTGTTTTATTGTAAATTCATTTTAGCTAGTTTATAAGAAAGAAACAAAATTGTTTTATTGTAAATTCATTTTAGCTAGTTTATAAGAAAGAAACAAAATTGTTTTATTGTAAATTCATTTTAGCTAGTTTATAAGAAAGAAACAAAATTGTTTTATTGTAAATTCATTTTAGCTAGTTTATAAGAAAGAAACAAAATTGTTTTATTGTAAATTCATTTTAGCTAGTTTATAAGAAAGAAACAAAATTGTTTTATTGTAAATTCATTTTAGCTAGTTTATAAGAAAGAAACAAAATTGTTTTATTGTAAATTCATTTTAGCTAGTTTATAAGAAAGAAACAAAATTGTTTTATTGTAAATTCATTTTAGCTAGTTTATAAGAAAGAAACAAAATTGTTTTATTGTAAATTCATTTTAGCTAGTTTATAAGAAAGAAACAAAATTGTTTTATTGTAAATTCATTTTAGCTAGTTTATAAGAAAGAAACAAAATTGTTTTATTGTAAATTCATTTTAGCTAGTTTATAAGAAAGAAACAAAATTGTTTTATTGTAAATTCATTTTAGCTAGTTTATAAGAAAGAAACAAAATTGTTTTATTGTAAATTCATTTTAGCTAGTTTATAAGAAAGAAACAAAATTGTTTTATTGTAAATTCATTTTAGCTAGTTTATAAGAAAGAAACAAAATTGTTTTATTGTAAATTCATTTTAGCTAGTTTATAAGAAAGAAACAAAATTGTTTTATTGTAAATTCATTTTAGCTAGTTTATAAGAAAGAAACAAAATTGTTTTATTGTAAATTCATTTTAGCTAGTTTATAAGAAAGAAACAAAATTGTTTTATTGTAAATTCATTTTAGCTAGTTTATAAGAAAGAAACAAAATTGTTTTATTGTAAATTCATTTTAGCTAGTTTATAAGAAAGAAACAAAATTGTTTTATTGTAAATTCATTTTAGCTAGTTTATAAGAAAGAAACAAAATTGTTTTATTGTAAATTCATTTTAGCTAGTTTATAAGAAAGAAACAAAATTGTTTTATTGTAAATTCATTTTAGCTAGTTTATAAGAAAGAAACAAAATTGTTTTATTGTAAATTCATTTTAGCTAGTTTATAAGAAAGAAACAAAATTGTTTTATTGTAAATTCATTTTAGCTAGTTTATAAGAAAGAAACAAAATTGTTTTATTGTAAATTCATTTTAGCTAGTTTATAAGAAAGAAACAAAATTGTTTTATTGTAAATTCATTTTAGCTAGTTTATAAGAAAGAAACAAAATTGTTTTATTGTAAATTCATTTTAGCTAGTTTATAAGAAAGAAACAAAATTGTTTTATTGTAAATTCATTTTAGCTAGTTTATAAGAAAGAAACAAAATTGTTTTATTGTAAATTCATTTTAGCTAGTTTATAAGAAAGAAACAAAATTGTTTTATTGTAAATTCATTTTAGCTAGTTTATAAGAAAGAAACAAAATTGTTTTATTGTAAATTCATTTTAGCTAGTTTATAAGAAAGAAACAAAATTGTTTTATTGTAAATTCATTTTAGCTAGTTTATAAGAAAGAAACAAAATTGTTTTATTGTAAATTCATTTTAGCTAGTTTATAAGAAAGAAACAAAATTGTTTTATTGTAAATTCATTTTAGCTAGTTTATAAGAAAGAAACAAAATTGTTTTATTGTAAATTCATTTTAGCTAGTTTATAAGAAAGAAACAAAATTGTTTTATTGTAAATTCATTTTAGCTAGTTTATAAGAAAGAAACAAAATTGTTTTATTGTAAATTCATTTTAGCTAGTTTATAAGAAAGAAACAAAATTGTTTTATTGTAAATTCATTTTAGCTAGTTTATAAGAAAGAAACAAAATTGTTTTATTGTAAATTCATTTTAGCTAGTTTATAAGAAAGAAACAAAATTGTTTTATTGTAAATTCATTTTAGCTAGTTTATAAGAAAGAAACAAAATTGTTTTATTGTAAATTCATTTTAGCTAGTTTATAAGAAAGAAACAAAATTGTTTTATTGTAAATTCATTTTAGCTAGTTTATAAGAAAGAAACAAAATTGTTTTATTGTAAATTCATTTTAGCTAGTTTATAAGAAAGAAACAAAATTGTTTTATTGTAAATTCATTTTAGCTAGTTTATAAGAAAGAAACAAAATTGTTTTATTGTAAATTCATTTTAGCTAGTTTATAAGAAAGAAACAAAATTGTTTTATTGTAAATTCATTTTAGCTAGTTTATAAGAAAGAAACAAAATTGTTTTATTGTAAATTCATTTTAGCTAGTTTATAAGAAAGAAACAAAATTGTTTTATTGTAAATTCATTTTAGCTAGTTTATAAGAAAGAAACAAAATTGTTTTATTGTAAATTCATTTTAGCTAGTTTATAAGAAAGAAACAAAATTGTTTTATTGTAAATTCATTTTAGCTAGTTTATAAGAAAGAAACAAAATTGTTTTATTGTAAATTCATTTTAGCTAGTTTATAAGAAAGAAACAAAATTGTTTTATTGTAAATTCATTTTAGCTAGTTTATAAGAAAGAAACAAAATTGTTTTATTGTAAATTCATTTTAGCTAGTTTATAAGAAAGAAACAAAATTGTTTTATTGTAAATTCATTTTAGCTAGTTTATAAGAAAGAAACAAAATTGTTTTATTGTAAATTCATTTTAGCTAGTTTATAAGAAAGAAACAAAATTGTTTTATTGTAAATTCATTTTAGCTAGTTTATAAGAAAGAAACAAAATTGTTTTATTGTAAATTCATTTTAGCTAGTTTATAAGAAAGAAACAAAATTGTTTTATTGTAAATTCATTTTAGCTAGTTTATAAGAAAGAAACAAAATTGTTTTATTGTAAATTCATTTTAGCTAGTTTATAAGAAAGAAACAAAATTGTTTTATTGTAAATTCATTTTAGCTAGTTTATAAGAAAGAAACAAAATTGTTTTATTGTAAATTCATTTTAGCTAGTTTATAAGAAAGAAACAAAATTGTTTTATTGTAAATTCATTTTAGCTAGTTTATAAGAAAGAAACAAAATTGTTTTATTGTAAATTCATTTTAGCTAGTTTATAAGAAAGAAACAAAATTGTTTTATTGTAAATTCATATTAGCTAGTTTATAAGAAAGAAACAAAATTGTTTTATTGTAAATTCATATTAGCTAGTTTATAAGAAAGAAACAAAATTGTTTTATTGTAAATTCATATTAGCTAGTTTATAAGAAAGAAACAAAATTGTTTTATTGTAAATTCATATTAGCTAGTTTATAAGAAAGAAACAAAATTGTTTTATTGTAAATTCATATTAGCTAGTTTATAAGAAAGAAACAAAATTGTTTTATTGTAAATTCATATTAGCTAGTTTATAAGAAAGAAACAAAATTGTTTTATTGTAAATTCATATTAGCTAGTTTATAAGAAAGAAACAAAATTGTTTTATTGTAAATTCATATTAGCTAGTTTATAAGAAAGAAACAAAATTGTTTTATTGTAAATTCATATTAGCTAGTTTATAAGAAAGAAACAAAATTGTTTTATTGTAAATTCATATTAGCTAGTTTATAAGAAAGAAACAAAATTGTTTTATTGTAAATTCATATTAGCTAGTTTATAAGAAAGAAACAAAATTGTTTTATTGTAAATTCATATTAGCTAGTTTATAAGAAAGAAACAAAATTGTTTTATTGTAAATTCATATTAGCTAGTTTATAAGAAAGAAACAAAATTGTTTTATTGTAAATTCATATTAGCTAGTTTATAAGAAAGAAACAAAATTGTTTTATTGTAAATTCATTTTAGCTAGTTTATAAGAAAGAAACAAAATTGTTTTATTGTAAATTCATTTTAGCTAGTTTATAAGAAAGAAACAAAATTGTTTTATTGTAAATTCATTTTAGCTAGTTTATAAGAAAGAAACAAAATTGTTTTATTGTAAATTCATATTAGCTAGTTTATAAGAAAGAAACAAAATTGTTTTATTGTAAATTCATATTAGCTAGTTTATAAGAAAGAAACAAAATTGTTTTATTGTAAATTCATATTAGCTAGTTTATAAGAAAGAAACAAAATTGTTTTATTGTAAATTCATATTAGCTAGTTTATAAGAAAGAAACAAAATTGTTTTATTGTAAATTCATATTAGCTAGTTTATAAGAAAGAAACAAAATTGTTTTATTGTAAATTCATATTAGCTAGTTTATAAGAAAGAAACAAAATTGTTTTATTGTAAATTCATATTAGCTAGTTTATAAGAAAGAAACAAAATTGTTTTATTGTAAATTCATATTAGCTAGTTTATAAGAAAGAAACAAAATTGTTTTATTGTAAATTCATATTAGCTAGTTTATAAGAAAGAAACAAAATTGTTTTATTGTAAATTCATTTTAGCTAGTTTATAAGAAAGAAACAAAATTGTTTTATTGTAAATTCATTTTAGCTAGTTTATAAGAAAGAAACAAAATTGTTTTATTGTAAATTCATTTTAGCTAGTTTATAAGAAAGAAACAAAATTGTTTTATTGTAAATTCATTTTAGCTAGTTTATAAGAAAGAAACAAAATTGTTTTATTGTAAATTCATTTTAGCTAGTTTATAAATTTGCCAACAGATGGCAGCACCAGTCCTAAAATTAAAAAAAAAAAAAAAAAAAAAAACAAGGTATGTATAAATAAACATTTATTATTATTTCAAAGTTGTATACAAGTGGTACTTAAATTTTATTTCACAATTATTATTACAAGTATAATGTATTTATTTTAAACAATAAGAGAACTATGATTTAAATTGATTTATTTACAAGAACTCTGTTTAAAACATATGTATTCTTAAAGTATAAGAAATATTGTAATAAGATGTATGTTTTCGCAAACAACTTATTGCAATATTTCTTATTCTTAAAGAAGAATAATGTTTTAAATAGAGTTATTGTAAACTTATCTATTTAAAACATATTTATTATTGTTTTTACATATTTAATTACAATAATATTATTTACTTATTTATCTTAAACAATAAAAACTATATTTTAATTTAAATAATTCACAATAAATCTCTTCAAAACAGATTTATTCTTTAAGAATAAGGAATATTGTAATAAGATATATGTTAACTTATTACAATGGGTACCCTATTTCTTATTCTTAAACAATAAATATGTGTTAAACAAAGTTATTGTAAACTATCTATTTAAAACATATTTGTTATTATTTTTACATATTAAATTACAATAATATTATTTATCTTAAACAATAAAAACTATATTTTAAATTAAATAATTCACAATAAATCTCTTCAAAACATTTAATTCTTTAAGAATAAAGAATATTGTAATAAGATGTATGTATAACTTATTACAATAGGTATCTTTCTTATTCTTAAAGAATAAATATGTGTTAAACAAAGTTATTGTCAACTATCTACTTAACATATATTTATTATTATCATTAGTAAATATCAATTCTGTCAGTTTTCCCAATTTTTAAAGTAAAATCAATTTAATTATTATAAAGGAAACTTTTAGAATTAATACTTTGATACAATTATTTTGGGTAAAAGTATTTCATTATCTTTATTTAGAAAATATGTTGACTGTTAGTATAAATAATCGATGGAGGATGATTTGATTAACTCTATTTAAGTCGGTCATAAGTTGTTTCGAGAATAATATTTAAAATAAAACTGATTCAAATTTATTTATATCAATTATTTACTTGAAATATATTTGTATAAAATAATACCGGAATGTTTAACAATGAAAAATCTAGTTAATCATTCGTAATTTGTTTGTTTTTTATACTAACTGTCACTGTATCACAATGTTTCAGTAGCTGACAATCTGCTAATGTTACAATAAAAATATATATATGTATGTATAATAAATTGTCAGCTAGCAAAGTATTGTGTTACAGATGAGAACGATTCATTATTATATAGTTTAAACAAATAATAAATATGTTGTAAAGATAATTATTATATATAGCATCACGCTATATCTTATTAAATGGGGTAACACAAACCCCTGAAACATTCAGTCATCCTTGCTTCAACCACATGCTCAATCTACCATCAACTCTTCATACATAAATACATACATATACATTCATAAATTCTTTCATACAAGTTCATTCATATCTTCCATTCGACACACGTTCCACATTCCTAAACTATCTCATCTGACTTATACTCACTCTTTCAACAACATTAATGTCAATCTTAGAGTCATCATACAACATACACCAATGTATTCTGAATTAATACGTCCATACCTCGAGAACATACTATCCTAATATACAAACACATTCATTTCATCTCCAATTTCACATCATCCATCACCGAAACATTGCAATCGCTCTTCTCAAACACTAACACATTCATCATTTCAATTAATGAAGCTGTTTGCATTCGGCGAAACATGATTAAAAATTAATAAATAAAAACACTTGGCATTTTGTTTCATGAATTTAGAAATGGTTTTGCAAACACTTATAAGTAGTTCAAATACAAACTAACTCTATTAATAGTGAGAGGGAGGTTTTGGGAATTTACTTCCATTCCAATTTTCAAACTTCTTCATTAAAAACAACTTGAAGTTAACCATGTAACTTTAAACTTGCTGGAAGTTTGCCTACAAACAAATTATTTTTGCTCTTTGGTGACATTTGTAATTAACAAAATGAGGGTCTTTATTATCTGAAATATTCATCAACAATTTTGAGAATATATTCCTCAATTCCAATAAATATCTCCTAAAATATTTAGATTTTTAGTATAGATATATCGACGATGTTTACACCAGGAGCAACAACTACTAAATGTCCTTAATTCATTTGATTAAAATACATAATTCACCACTGAAGTGAAAGTTAATAAAAGCATAAATATCTTGGCCATCACTATCGAACACATTAACAATAGATTTAATTTTAATATTTACAGGAAACCTACTAATTTGTATCACCCATGTAATATAAAGCTAGCAACGTTTTATAATTTATCTGATGATCTGAATTATAATCATTTTAAATATTGCAGCAAACAATGGTTACAGTGCAGAAATCACTGTGAAGCTAATAAATAAGAAAATTAGATCAATTACAAGAAATTAATTTTATCCTGTACACTTTGAAACTAGATCTAAATCAATTTATAAAAAATTAAATTATGTTAATGGCATGAATCGTAGTATGGCCAAGAATTGGAGGAAATTTGACATTATATACTAATAATAATAAACTAATGAATAAAGACCCTTTGTTAAATTAAATGTAAAGACTGTGAATTTGTTTATATAGAGCAAACAGGGCCAAGTTTCCAGACTAGATTTAAAGAGTATTGTTATAAAATTATATGACCAAAAGTCCCCAGTCTAATCTAGCTAAACACTTGATAGATTTTTATCATAAAAGTTCTATATGTAATTTGTCAGTTCTACATATAAAAGGAAAGGATATCGATTCACTTTCCTTGAAGCTTTTAAAATTAAGAAAGCCGTTAGGGCCGACCAGAAACTAATGAATGAATATTTAGATGTTCATAGACCTTGTCATTAAAGGACATTCCCTAAACAGTCCCTCTCTCTATTAACAATGTGTTTGTATTTGTACAATATATAAGTGTTTGTAAATTTGTTTTGTAAACCATATCTACCAATAAATGTTATTGCCAAATTTATAAAACTAAATACTAATTCTACTAACACATTATCATTAATTAACATTATTTAAATCGTTTTCTGCTTCATTTATTGAAATCATTTACAACAACATCATCCGCACCAGGTATTTCCAATCATCAGGAGTCAAATAACCTCTCACCTCCATACATCAACATCTCATTCAAGCCGGGAGCCTTGCCATTCTTTACACGCAACATCATTCTGATCTGATTCATTCCACAATATAATTCATCATTCGTACCATTTATTTATTTACTCAACAGACATATCTCTAACATCCTCATTATACACCCTCATTCACCAACTTTTATCCAGACGTATACGCGACACCATCAAATAAACTTCTCATGTTCGGTTTTTCAGTTGAACCTTGAACTTGAGCCTCAACATTTTTTTTGTTTATAACTTATCAAATTAATCTAGTTCAGCTGAACCTAAACTGAATGTCAACATAATTTTATGGTGTTGTGTAATTTGGGATTCTGATAAAATTATAATCATTACCTCAGTTTATATTCTGTCACAGGCAAAATAAGAAATATATTTATATACACATGATGGAAAATATTAAAAGAGCTGCAAATTTTTTCACCAATGAAGTTGAATTATTAATAGATTTAGTGAGAGTTAAAAACATGTATAGAATGAAAAAAAAAACTGATAAAGTATTGTGTTAAGATGAAGAAGAAAAGTGTTGGGAGGAAATTTCTGCCTCATTTAATACTGTAGGGCCAAAGATAAAAATATTAATAATGTACAAGATTAAATTTAAGTTCTACGTCAGGTACGTGTTCATTAAAATTCTAGCACAAGTTTAAATAATTTTAAAAAGAGAAAAATAATGGGGACAGACAATTAAAAATTGGTGCAAATTGGCAAAGAAAGAGGAATACGTAAAATTACAAATTAACTCAATAATAAATGAATTAAATTGTATATGAAATAGTAAATAGTAAAGTCTATATTGTAATATATTTCTAATGATACCCTTTCTGACGGTTTTACTATATTTCTAATTATTTTAGGTCTTCTAACACGACCAAGTCGCTCAACAAAATTGTGACAAATAATTACGTCATATAAATGTCAGAATGTACTGAAAAACCGAGCATCAATCATTCATCACACAGAATAAAATCAATCACTCTCTGTCCATTTTCATTCACATTCTCCCTTGTACACAATTGCGCTATTTTATATTAATTTAAAACAACATATTTATTACTGTTTTTAAACGACTTTTACCCAAATAATTTAAAAAGGGAATAATTTAAATGAGCACCGAAATCATTTTATCATAAATAATCAATAAGAACTGTGTTGCTCTTGCCAGAAATATATTTATTAAACACCAAAATTATATATTTTAAACGCTAGTTAAATTATATTTTGTTAGTCTGAAATAATTAAATGAATACTAAAAATAATAATTTGGCATAAAAAAATACTAACTGATTTTTAAATATAATAGTAAATAAGCTTCATGGAAAATGAAATGCTAATATGGCAAATAGCAAATATAAATATTTGATACTTAAATTGATAAACAGATTAGCCAAGTCTAGTATTTTGGAAATCGAATATGAATTATTTAGAGCTGATATTTTGGTGCTCGATTAAATACAACCCACTTAAAACTAGTAATTATCTTATATTGATGTTGGAGGCAGCGGTCTTGACGACATTCTGCGTTGACTTTGCAGTCATCTTCTGATGTGTTTGAAGAGAAGCTGTTGATTCTGCTGCTGATGAATCTTCCCAGCATTTTGATGTAATCACCAACAGGAAACGTTGGTTTTCTTCATTCACCACCACACCTAACAACAAAATATTATTAGAAACAAGTACAAATACTCCTTGAAAAACAATAAGTTTTCAATGATGTTGTCCTTCTTCTCCCTACCTACCCTATCTTACCTAAGTTTTTGTCAAAGACTAGCTACGAATCTACAACAAAGCAACCGCGAAACGCTATGATGGGGCCCCGCGTGGGGCCAGCGTTTTATGGTGGACAATACAAAACATCCGATATCGACTCGTGAGGTTGATTACACATCAAACCCACGATAGATATCACAATATCAATTCGTAAAATTGATTTATGGAAATAAATCAACCCCACGATAGATATTGTTCTAACCAATTTCGATTCGTAAAATTGATTTATAGTAATAAATCAACCCCACGAAAAGAACTACACAGTTGTTAGGAAGGCCTTCTAACAAGGCAGAAACTAAACTAACTAAATTTAAATGTACGTAGATAAAAAACACGATATTGACTCGTGAATATGATCTTATAGTATAACTATAAATCATATCCACGATAAGATATCGGTCAAGTGTTAGGAAGAACCTGAAAGAGACTCACATTTTACGTAGTCTTCAGTAAAGGTGCCATCTTCTTCTCCCTACCTACCCTATCTTACCTAAGTTTTTGCCAACGACTAGCTACGAATCTACGACAAAGCAACCGAAGCGTGCTTGTCAAGTTAGCAAAAACGTTGAGCATATTCCGTGCCCACGACCTCTCGGTTCACCGCCTACCAACCTACCCGACTGCTGGGAAGATTTCGCAGTGCTCGAACAGTCGAATTATGTCTAGATCTCCCAATGACTCATTGGACAATATGGTTCCTGTGATTCGATAACTCGACCACCCAAGACATCGGCTTACACCTTCTAGCTACACACAGCAGCACGGTCGCGAGGGACTCGCCCCACCCGCATCACGAAACGCTTACAAACTTGCCTCCTGGTGATGGTATGTATGTTGGGGCCCCACGTGGGACCAGCGTTTTTTGGTGGATAATACAAAATACACGATATCGACTCGTGAGGTTGATTTCAAATCAAACCCACGATAGATATCGATCTACACAATTTCGATTCGTAAAATTGATTTATAGTAATAAATCAACCCCACGAAAAGAACTACACACAGTTAGGATGGCCTCATATTAAGGCAGCAACTAACTAACTAAATTAAAATGTACGTAGTGAGTAAACAATAAAAACAAACACGATATCGACTCGAGAAGTTGATCTTATAGTATAACTATAAATCAAGCCCACGATACGATATCGGTTATGAAGTTATGAAGGCCTTTAAATAAGGCAGACAAAAGTTAAATTACACGACGACGACGTTTGTTTGGCAAGTGAACTTCTTGTTGCAGACTCGCAGCGACCTACTTCAAATTAAAGTGAATTTGAATCATACACACCATATACACATCTAACATACACTTCAAATACAATATTACTCAGTTTACTGTTATTATTATTAGAAATTATTAATGTTATTAATATATTATTATTTAGTATAAACAAAAGTAAAATAATAACGTTTCTAGAATTAATTTAGCAATTTACTTTTAAACCATTAAACAAATATTTATCACATCAAACAATAAATTAAATTAAAAGACATGTATGTCAAGGCTGTGTCTCAATAAAATTCTAAATCAATTATTAATAATTTCTTTTCTAATTTTTTAGACTAATTAAAATATAAATTTTTACTCATCTTTTATTCCTGAAGTGTGTTGAAGCAACCGGTGGACAGCGTGGACAACTTGGACATGGCGCTCGACTCCTGGGACTGAATGCCGAATTCAGATAATTTGCGTAAACTGCAAAACACAATTTAATATGAGCATCTATCATTAAAAATACTAAACGATCTTTAAAAGTAATTTTTAATATTAAAGAATAGTAAATTATCAAAATAAAATTATATGTTTAAACCAATTGTGAATAATTTTCCACTGTGACATTCACAGAACATTCACTCATCAGTCTTCGACAAACATTCTCAATCCAACACACCATCCTCGCTTTAATAACGTTTTTTTTTAATTAATTATTTTCTGGAGGGTTGATATTAAAGGATGAAACTATAGTCAATAGATGAGGAATTGAATGTTGAAACCCGGTTGACTGGTTATTAAATTACAGCCGTTTTTAAAACATGTTTATCTAAAGTTACGGAAAAACTGTCGTTCATATTTTCTCTCAGAAAATTAATAAAATTAGCCATATTTACAAACAAAACTATAGTAAAGATCAAGCTCTACAAATTTTCCAAAAATTCCAAAATGAAATTGTAAATCAAACAAATAAGAAAATTAAAAGAATTCGCAGTGACAATGGAAAAGAATTCGATAAGAAATATTTTAGAACTTATTTAGAAGAGAATGGTATAATGTATAATCCATGAAAAAAACTGCAGCCTACACACCGCAAGAAAATGGAATCGCCGAAAGAGGTAATAGATCTATTATTGAAATGACTAGAGCAATGTTGATAGAATCAAAGCTACCTAATAAATTTTGGGCAGAAGCTGCAAATTATGCTGCATATATAAAAAATAGAACATGGGTAAAACAAGAAAATATGACTCCAAATGAAAAATTTTACAATAAAAATCAAACTGTTGAACATTTAAATTTTTTTGGTTCCCTTGCATATTACTACTGATTGGCAAAGTCACAACGTAATAATAAATTGTCAAATACAGTAAATCCAAGAATATTTTTAGGATTTGACCATGTTACAAATCACATAAGAACATATTGTACAAAGAGAAATGAAGTTATAATAGTGCGAGAGAAAAATAATTGAAAATAAACTTGAATCTAAATTATTACTGAAAAATGACGATGAAAGTAGGAAGTATGAACTTCCTGTATATTTTGTGATCTCGAAATTTTAACAAATAACATCGAAAAGAATGAAACTGATGACGGATCGGATAGCTCAGAGGATCAGGGCCGCCTTTTCGCCTAGGCAAACTAGACAAGTGCTGGGGGCCCGTATCGTTCGACTAAAATGAAAAAAATAGAAAAAAAATATACACATTTTAAGTTTTAAGTCATTTTCTGACAAAAATATATTTAATAATTACTACATTTGATATGAATTCTATTGAGGGATGGCAGATGGTAACACAAATGCAAAATAATACAATAATTATAATGTGACACTGACACTCCGATACAATGTATTTATATATACAGGCTGGTGACTTGCTCAGCCGGTCATAGAACTTTAACATGGGAAATCAGTTTTTTGCAATTTCCTGCTTCTCTAATTATTTTAAGCAAAAACGCGTCAAATTTTAGGGCATCAAATTCTGCATCTAAATCAATAAACAGAATTACTTTTACGTGTTTTGTAACGGCAGAAATTCCATGGCTACCAATATTTTCAACGTAATTTTCGTCATTTTCATATTTAATTTCTGCCATTATAAAGCACGTAAAAGTAATTCTGTTTATTTATTTAGATGCAGAATTTGATGCCCTAAAACATTTATTTAACGCGTTTTTGCTTAAAATAATTAGGGAAGCTGAAATTGCAAAAAACTGATTTCCCATGTTAAAGTCCTATGACCGACTGAGCGAGTCACCAGCCTGTATATATATATATATATATATATATATATATATATATATATATATATATATATATATATATATATATGTTTTGGGGCCCGAAATATTATATTGCCTAGGGCCCAGGAGATGCTTAAGACGGCCCTGCAGAGGATGAATTAAATCGAAATAATGACGCGGCTAATTCAGACATTGAAGTAGAAGAGAAAGATGTTTCAAACGAAGAAGCACATATTAATGAAACTGGTTCAAATGAAGAGCAAGTTGATTCAAATGAAGAAGAAAATGACTCAGATGATTCGATTATAGACGATGGTGAAAAAGATACTTCCAAAAAGGATAAAGATTTTAAATCAAGCTATAAAATTAATAAAAACATTGAAACCATTCGAAAATCGGAAAGAATAAAAAATAAACAAGATAATTATTAACCAATATGACTTCACTACGGCAATGGGGTGTTAAAGGAGGGGTATATATGGAAATTCCTGAAGGAATAACTGGCAATAATAAAGGTAAAGTTTGTAAATTAGAAAAAGGAATATATGGGTTAAAGCTAAGTGCAGCAACCTGGTTTGGAACACTTAAAGAAAAAATATTAGAGTTAAATTTTGAAGAATTATATTCAGAATCGTGTATATTTATTTCTCGCGAATCACACAATGAATATCTAATATTATGTGACTAATGTTGATGACATTCTAACAATTTCAACATCTAAACATTTAAATCTTCTTGGATTGGAAATCATTAGAAACAAAGAATTAGGAGAATTGCATATAACACAGAAAGGTTATATTGATAAAACTTTAAATAAATTTGGAATGCGAGATTGCAAACCAGTTCAAACACCAATGGTACCAAAATCAACTGAAGATGAAATTTACTGTTCACAAAGAACACATAACTTGCCATATCTAGAACTGATAGGAAGCTTATTATACCTTTCTCAAGTATCTAGACCAGATATCTGCTTCGCAATAACTTATTAGAAGTTTTATTGAGTGGGGTATTAAATTAAATCTTTTTTGAAGGGCAATTCAACTGTAATGACAAATAAAATTATAAAATTTAAATTTTGTCACTTATTAATTGTTTTTCTATATATTTATTTTTATTTATGTTACTTTGTCCAACAGGAACTTAATCCCAATTAGAAAAGTTAGAAAAAGAATTCAATGCCTTTGAAATACATCCATCGCATAAGCGGTAGTGACATTTTGCGTTAACAAATGCAAGTGCTAATATCTACTTTGTGCATCGATTGTAAAAAGAAATTATATCACATGTTAATCACAGTAAGTTAGGGAATGCAATACCGGTCAAAAATTTAAATACCGGTACGTCGGTATTTTCGATTTGAGAATCGGGATACCGGTATCAATACCGGTATTGATAAATTTTTACAAATTGAACCTATTTAACATTTATTTACAGTAGGGTGTGGTGTGTGCGTGTGGTATATAGATTAAGTAAATGTGAAATTTAATTAAAATAATCATTTTATTTTAATAATTATAAAATAGAAATGAAATTGAACAACATTAAAAAATAAATATATGTAAAATAATGGAATTAAAATAAAATATGGCCCTTTAGTGACTATTATTTGTTTGGAAATTTGAAAAAGAACCTTCGAGGGCGCATTTCTATGACGACGATAAGGTGAAGACTGCAATTTGGCCACATTTTAAAAACAAACCAAAGAAACATTTTTTTAGAAGTATTGAATTGATGCTGAAACGTTGTAAGAAGTGCATTGATGTCAGGGGGAATTATATTGAAAAATAAAATTAACTTGTGAGTCTACGCAATTTCTTTTATAGTCAGGCCGAAAATTTTTGGAACTGCCCTCGTATATCTCAAAAACCTTTAGGAAATAATAAAAAAAATAAAATTGCATGAACATTTACTTAAGTCAATTCGGACACGGGGAATTTAATGCCGTTGATCGCATTTTCATATCTTGAGATATTGCCTTTTCCATTAAAAAAAATTAAATACCGAAGTGTTTCTCAAAATATATACTGAAAAAAAAATGTAAATCTAAAAAGATCCAATCCTGAAATATTTTGCGCTCGAACCAAAGAATGTAAAAAAGTCACTAGAATGCTATGAAAAATTATTAAATCTTCCTGCGTATACTTTGTCTAACTAATAACGCGATTTATTGTTGTAATATGTACCTGAAAATTCTTTTAGGAAAAAGATTAGTGTATACAGTGGGGGCTCCGCCTACTAGGACGGGTTACACCCGAAACATACATAAATAATACAAATATACAAAAATATGTTGTAATAGGCCGCACGTCAGGCGGCCCCCCAACGACGAAGAAACGCGGCGACGAGCGAACAAAAACTAAAACGTTACGCAAAATATGTGTATTGTGTGTTGTTCACCTGAAAAAGAATTTATGTTGTGTATCAAAGTCAAAATTCTAGTCTGATTTTACATGGTGAAAATCTAATGCATCTTCCGGAGTATCTTTTGAGTAGGTTGCAAAAGATGAGAAAGTTAAAGGCCAAAGAAGGGTTGACAAAGGCTACTCAACGTGTAAACCACGCCAGAGGCCAAAGCCATCCTCAGAGGCGGACCCACTTAAAGACCAAAGATGGGTTGACAAAGGTTACTCAACGTGTAAACCACGCTAGAGGCCAAAGCCATTCTCAGAGGCAGAAGGGTTCAGATAAGAATTTGGGTGACACTTGTGAATAAACTACGTTAATATTATAAATAAATCAATAAAAAATAAAGGGTTCAATTACTATTGTATTTATATTTAATTACTTTTAGAAAAAATAAAAATTGGCTGACAACTGGTCAGAAAACTACGTTCATTTCCAAATAAATCAATCAATCAAATACCCCTCGCAATCTACCCCAGCAAGTGCCGCAATATCTAAATGTAATGTAGGCGTAATTATAGAATTAAATTATTATTGCAGATATTTCATTATAAAAATCTTTAAACAACATAAAAACTATGAGGATACCAGGATTTGAACCTAAAGCCTCAATTTATAAGTGTTAACTAATTTAATTCTTACAATAAAATTTTAAAAGTACTTTAAAATTTAATTAAAGCCTTTTTGATTTTTTTTAATAACCACAATCTTACAGATTAAAAAACATTCGAAAACTGTATGAATTATTTAACAGGCATTACCAATTTTTCTAGAAAATATACAATCTTACAAGTACTTTAATGATTAATCAAGGCTTTTATGTATTATTTAAAAGACCTTACTTTTTTTTGTAAAACTAAATCTAAAATGTTCTTTAAAAAGTATTCAAACACTGAATGAATTATTTAAAAAAAACATTACCAATTTTTCTGGAATATATGCAATCTTACTTTATAATTAATTCATTCTTATATGTATTTTAGAAAATTTTCTGGGACTGTATAAATAATTTAATCGCCTAAGAATTCAAAACACTCCATGTGAAAACCAGACCAGCCTAAATTTATTTAAAATCACGCAAACCGACCCGAATCTGAACACAATTCGAGAAATTTACTTCAATTATCAACAAAATAAAAGTGTGTGTTTTAAAATTAAATATTGAAGTGTTTATCAAACTATACTATAAAAAATATTCAATAATTTGCAAGTATACTGTATGAAAAAAAAAACGGTATTTTTCTTCACTGATACAGGCTCTTGATAATAGTTTGAAGTTCTTTAGGACACCCCATAAGCCTGCAGAAGATGCTAGCGAACCACAGAAACACCACAGGCATTCTGTATCCATACTAGCCTGCTCTTAAGTCTCTTGTTTTGTTATTGAAAGTAACTGAGACTGATTTTACTTGTTTAAAAATTCTTTAAGCAAATATAATCTTAAAGCAATTGATCTGTCGCGAAATTTAAACGTTTTAAATTTATTTAATTTCATAATTATAAACGAACGAAGGTTGATTAAAACTTTACTATAAATAAATTATTCATGTATATAACAAAGTTAAGAGTACGACCGATATTATGTAATACTTCGGTTTTAATTGCGGACCTTCGATGCTCGACGCACGAGCTAACTAACTACATGTGGAAGCGACATGTGCTTCGCAAATAAAGAAAATATATGTATAAATGTGATTTTATCCTGTATTTATTTATTTAAAAGTCCAAAAAAAAAATTATTGAATAGCTGATAAATATTTTCAGTTACGAGTTAATTAGGGTCAATCTAAACATTTATTTAAATTAGTCATTTGTATAAATATTTTTGAATAAATAGCAAATAGACTCAGGTTAAGAATCACATTTAAGAAGTATGAAATATATAATAATGAGTAAATAGAATTATTCCTACAGTACTACTGCAAAAGAGATAGACAAGAAATCACATGTATTTTGTTACTCACCTTGCCTCCTGTAAGTTCTCCGGAACCTGCAACAATTGAAAAAATATATTAGTATACATAAAAATAAACGAGAATAATGATAATAGAGAAAACAATCAACAGAATAGTTTTAAAATGCTTTAAAAAATGAACCCACCATTTAGAAGGCTTTAGCATGGTATCACCAAATAACAACTGCAACACGGAACCTTCTCTGGGCACAAAACTACACACGAAAACTTTTTCACTCGAGATTTAAACCACGCACTGAATTTTAACTTGGTCACTGACTACAAAATGGCTGAATTATGAGTACAAATTATTAAGACTGTATTGGTCAACGCCTAAAACTCGAATAAATGACTTGGCTTGTTGAGAGTAGGTAGACTTGGTATGCACAGACTTGTTTAATTAACATCGAAACAGACAAAAAATTAATACTTGTATCAAATTTAAATGCATAGAAAACAAAATTTATATATGTAAATGATAATAAGTAATATGAACAATATTTGAATTAAATTTTTAATTGTTGAAATTTAAAAATTGAAAAAATACTCGATATGATTAGAATATTGTTTTGAATAATAATTAACAATTAGTAAAACCAACTAATAAAATCCATTATTATGGTATATTACAAAGTATATTTTTACACTACATTTAAAATCAAATATCTATCGAAAATGCTAGAATATTAATCAATTGAATGTCTTACCCATTATTTTGAATAAAGTACAAATATTTTATCCAGCTACACTCAACGATACCCAGCGTCATACTGACTACACTTATGTAACGAACACGTTTACTTCGGCAAATTTATCGTTTGAACAAACTAAATTCTTTTAAAAATCGATACAAAATGAACAAAATACATTTTCATGTATAAAAAATATTATTTATGTACGTAAATAATAATATATATATCACGTTTTTCGAAATAGAAATACTATTTATAACTGTTAAAATCTAAAGATATACAAAAATATTATAGTGATTTGAAAGAATATTATTTTTAAAAACATTCAAATATGATGTTAAAGCCGTTTATCACAAATTTAATTGTTGAAATGTAATATTTCTATGTTATTGCAACCTCTATATGTATTACGTACAAAGCAATTTATGTAACAAAATGTTGATACATTTTTAATTATCAAAAACTATATATCCAGGTGAAATTTGTATCAAAATCGTCAGAATAACATCTATACTTACGAAAGGCACTATATTTTATTAATATTTATTGATATTATTACTCAATAACACTAATTTTCTAGCAGCAAATCTAGCTGTCACGCTCAAGAATTTTGAAGTAGTCACGTAGTGGGCATGCGTTACGTGACTACTTCAAAATTCTTCCGAGCAAATCAGTGAACATCAAAATGTCTCGGAGTGTATTTTGTGTGTAAAAAATATTATTTATAATATATAAATAAAAAAATGTTTTTTTAAAATTAAGTATTTATGAATTTTATCAGTATTTAAAATATTTAAATACAGAAATAAGTATGTAAACATTCAATTTAAATGAAAATTAGTACTTTAAATATGATTAAATTTACAACATAGAAATAGGGAAACAATTCTTGAATTTCTATTGTATTTTAATAAAATAATACAATTAATAGGGATAGTTATGGTCCAGAACGCCTCATTTAAACTAACTTTTCACATTTTTGTTGATAGTTTATTGAAGTAAACGTAATTGTTAATATGTGTAAGAAGTTTCATAGCTGAGCATTAAATAGGGATGGATTTATCGAAATCTATTGCTAGGTATAACGCCACATTTAATGTAATATTTCACTTTTTTAAATTTCTTATTGAAGTACATGTATTTGTTTATATCTGTACGAAATTTTATAGCTGAGAGTTTAACAGGGATGAAATAAATCAAATATTGCTGGAGACGGCACAAGTCACACATGACGTACATATTGGTGACGTCACTTCACTGTGGATCTGCAGTGGGTATAAACGTCTTATACTTCTATTTGGAACAATGTATCAATTTTCAGTTATTTGTTTATTGTAGTAAACATTATTGTTTATAAATATACTAAATTTCTAGTGATGAAGTTTAATAGTTATGGAAACTATTGCTGGCTAATGTTGATGAGGAGCTGGCACTGACAGTCAGCAATATAGTTGAGATAAGTTAGTGTATTGCTGAGAAAAAGTATTGCTGATTTCACATAGATCCATAATAAATGTATAGTGCGTCCAAGATATTGTGATGCTATCGATCCAGCGAAATACAGATTTCCAAAACCCGGATTTTATTATTGATATAACTACATTTTCTTTTAAATAGAAAATAGATGATACAACGTTTACTTGTCTTAAAGGAAATCATCACATAGCACATTTGTTCCAACTAATTAGTACCTATAAAGAAATAATGGAAAAAGATTAATGAAAGGATTATAATAGTCAATGTTAAAGTATTGTTTTTTCTATGTATATTTCTGTACTACGAGAATGAATATAATAAAAATGTAGATGACATGAATGTACAAGGATATAATAATTTTTGTGCAATATATGTTTTAGTGGCTATATTATACAATATACCTTTAAAATATTATATAGAATTGGAGTATTTCCTTACTTCCACATGTTGATGTATTAATAATGTACATATTATTATTTATTATAAGTACCTACTATATTATAAATAATATTTATATAGTTTATTATATAAAGCTTTTATATTATAAATAAATATCGATATCTATGAATTTCTATTGAACGATAACTATAACAAAAATCTAAATATTACAAGGAAGACAAAATAAACATATTAATTAAAAATAAATTACACATTTTTGTTTTAATAGAAATAAAACTTAGGGCAAGTTATCAAACAAAAAATAATTAGTTCGAATTTACTTTTTTATATACGCAATATGTATTGAAAAATAAATAATTTTTAAATAATTAAAAATTTAGAAATATCATGTGATTAGTTTGATTATATTTCACAGTCTGTACATATTTTATAACAAATCTAATGGAATAGGTACCTATCCTATCACAAGAGTTTATTTTAATTTTCTAGGTTTATAAGCAATTACTCGAAACATATATTCTGCATTCATCAGTTTCAGCCAAAAATTCACTCTAAAATCCTAACTATTGTAACTTCTAGCTAACTTTAAAATTTCAATTTATGTATATGGCAAACGTGTATCAAACTGTGAAGTTTGTAGATACGTGTTTGGCCTATGATTGTCAGAACAAATTCACGCAAAATTTAATAAAATTATGGTACAAAAGAGTGAATATACCAAATAAATGAATCACCTATGCTAATGTAATCTGAAATTTAAATAAAATGTTTATGCTAACAGTTATATTAAAATGTGTACTATCTATAATATATGCATATAAAATGTGCACAAGTTTAATAAGTAGCAACATTATAATTATTGCTTTATATATTTTAAACCTTAGTGACTAGATTATATAAAACACATTTTATACAATTATAGGTATACAAGAATAAAGATACATCTTTCAATATAACTATAAGAAAATAATAAGAGCAGTTTTCTGTAGAAGTATCTTCTAAATTGAACTTGAAATATTTAATTATATATTTAATATTTAAATGTTAGTTAAAGTTAGGAGTAAAAAAATTAGACTTACATTATGTAATTTCAAATGGACACGTAGAAAAATGGTGTATTTTGAAATTCTTGAAATAACCTAATACTATATTTTACAAATATGGAGCGACTTTTTAGAGATCAGCACTTAGTTTTACAATAAATAGTAGAGATTTAAGATCTTCTAGGTTCCAGTTTCTGTGATAAACTTGTAAGTGTACGTTGGTTGTCTATAACACGTAAACACGAGATATACGCTTTCAATTCTCCTTCACTCTTTGGAGATGGCGGCTCCAAAACTGCAAAACACAAGAAATATTAATCTCAATCTTTTTAATTATATTATACGATTAAAGTACCTAAATGTCGGCTTCTACAGTATCTAATACTCCTCATAGTTTGTGCCAACATATGCATTTTTTCAAAGTTCACTAATCCATCTATGCAAGTTTTATTTCCTTCGTGTGTGAAGGTCATATCTTTGAGTAACAGCGGCATAAATGGAACAACAGGGGGCTGCAACTTTCCAACACTGACTCGATAAGCTCGATGATTTCGACTTGGATCAATTAGAGATTCAAATTCCGTATAAAGTTTTCTAAACTTCGAAGGTAGTTTTTCCCATGTAAGAGATAATCTACTTACTGCTACGTTACTTAAACCCATTACAATGGCACAAAATGCGTTCAGATTTTGATATTCTTTGCAACTAAAAGTAAAATAATTAAACATCGAAAACAAAAATATTTATATGAAATGTTGCTAATAATATTAACTTACTATGCTGCTAATTTAATAAATTTGCGAAGAAGAGCAACCCTTTTACTCAAGCTGGCTGTCATACAAAGTTCAGTAACGACCCAAAATTGAATTTCGTTGAATCGCCTTAAAAATACGTCTAAGTTTGCTGTGATTTGATCAAAATGATGCCGACCAAATGTATGATAAATTAGTTCGTATTCATGAACACACCAGAATAAATCCCAATCAAATAGTGTCATGAAATATGCTAATTCTTTTGTACTAAATAATTCCAGATCTGATTCTATTCCTTCTGTTGCTCCTTCTTGTTCCTGAAGACACGTCTGAAATAAAATAATATTAAATTATATAATTGAATATAACATTAGTCTTTGAAGCATGCTTGGTAAAGTTAAAGAAAGTCAATTACCAAAGCGTCTAAATGATCTTTTGGTGAGACAAAAATTCTTCCATTTAAACTTAAAGCCGTTGGGATTCCAACATCTTCATCTTTAAATACAACTCTTTCTCCCGTAGATTTAACTTCAACTAACATTAGCTCATCGTTAGGTCTTAATTTTAATTTATCCGCAGCACACAATTTTATTGTTTCTGCTGTTGAATTTACTGCTAAACGTAATGTACAATACGTATGGTCCGCGCAGTATACTCTGAATATAACTAAAAAAATGTTTCATTAGTAATACAAATTATATTTAAAAAATATAAATGATTACTGTCGTCCATTGGTCGAATAATAGTGTTTGTATCAGTGCTAGCGGTAAATAGGCTGATGGGTTGTCCACAAGGAGGTAGCTTCCATTTTTGACCAGCGTGAGAGTTTTTGTCATCTTGATAACGACGCAATAATGACATTACATGGTGCATTAGACTGGCTTCTTCTTGCATTGTGTTCCATTGCATGCAGTCTGCTTCCACTTCACTTGCCAAATCCTGTAAATATATTAGTCACAAATAAAAATAACAAACACACAATAATTTTAGAATTAAATAAATTAATGTAAAATTCATAAACTTTGCATTTTAAGATAAAATTAACATGCTTTTTTGTTAAGTCTGTTGCGAGAGAAACGTTAAAATATCTTTATTTGCCGAAAAAGAAACGATAGAAAAAGGAAAGAAAGAAGTTAAATACCTCAATAAATTCTAAAACTGATTGATCATCAAAAACAACATGTCGGATGGTTGTAACCCAGCGGTGAACAAACTGAACAACTCTTCTCTTACACGCTAAAAGAAATTCTCGGTCTTGACTAGGAGAATCAATTCGATAAGTATTTTTTATTAAGGAAAAATCAATAAATTCAACAGTGATAAAAGAGAGTAATAAAATGTGTAACAGTATTAAAAAGGATATTGTCTAGCAAGTTCTGTAATTAACTGTCGTATGGGCATAAAAACGATGTGAGTTAATAAAAAATCGTCTAAAAACGGATCGTGAACCGATGAAGGAGCTAATTCATCTCGACCACTTATGCCACCATTTCGTCCATCTAATCGAGTTTCCAATAAATGTTCAAGCATTTTTTGAGGAGTTCCCGCCATAACTGTATACCTAGAAAAATAAACAAGATCAATACAAAAAACTGCTGAAAGTATTTAAAACTTACTTGAAATGTGAAAATGTTTGTTTTTGTTGTGGTGATATTTTTTCAAGAACTAATACATCTTGTCCATGTTCCTTTAAGCGAACCGTATTCGCTTCAACATCTCTTAAAATTCGATTAAAATTTTCTTTATCTACTCGAAGAAAATGACAATTATTTTCGCGTAATACTATAGTTGCCGCCCTGTTAAAGTTAGTAACAATTAGTACATTGCGTAAAGATGTAGCGCAAAATTTACATACCTAGGAGCATCGTTAATTAAAGCTAGTTTGCCAAAATCGTCACCCTCGTGTAATGTTGTTACTGTTCCTTTACCATGAATTACTACATCCACTGATCCTCGTAATATTATATACCAAGATCTACCTTCATCTCCTTGGTGAAATACTGTAAGATTAAACGCAGAATATATCATGCTTTGTTAATTAACGATCAACAAAAATATTTCTTATTAGTGATATATTAAATTGAAACCAAATTAATGAAAAATAAATACAATGTTAGTATTTTTAATTAAGATAAAGCATTTGAAATTTGCATCTATTTTTTATTTTAAAATTATTATAGGAATTACTCTTACAAAAAAAATTTAAATGTAAAGTAAATAATATTAAACTGTCTGTCTGCCTGTAGTAAATGAGAAACTTGCACAAATTACATAAAAATAGTCACAAAATTGTATTGTATAAAACTTACAAACAGTTCCAGATTTAGGATGAGCTTCAAACACAATTACTGATGATAATTCCCTTTTCACAGAATTAGACAAATGTGATAGTGCTTTTATGTGTAATAATTCTTCATATATTGTTTCCAAATCATCAGCTGTCCTTTCGTGACTCCTACAAACACAAAAATATAATTTCTCACTAAAAGTTTGATCTTCTAACTTACGGTTTTCTCAGAATCATCCGCAGAACCGCATCCGGTCCCCGATGAATGAGAGCACCCAAGGATTCTTGTACTTGGTCCTCAGCAGTGGCGACATCTTCCATCGTTGGCAGAGCTGTTGCGCCTTCTTCATCTTGCCAGAATCGGTAGAGAAAGCATTTATCCTTGAATGCCTGTTCACCAGCCACTAAAAGTTTGAGAGATTTGGGTTTATCAAACTGCAAATATTGTTATCTGCTGTTTTGTTATAATTCTTAAAAGTAAATTATTTGATTTTAGCTTTGTCTTGAAATTCTAATAAGTACCTATCTATTATATGGTATTTGGTTTAAAAATAACATTTAAATCTACCATCTTGAATCAAAATGGCAGCTATAAAACTGTGCATTCTAAACTTTTCCGGATAGGCTGTTTTATAAACAAGTCGAAAATGTTTTATCAGACAATTAGTAAAAAATTGTAGAATATAATTTAGACCAGATTTCAGTTGTTTGATTAAAGTATATTCTGAGTCAAAAATTATACATCAATTTAAAAGAATTTACCATGTGAGATGACTCCTTCCTCCAACAATGCCTGCCACATCCCTGCAGCCTGCGCGCGTGTATGTATGCTACTGGACAGCTGCAGCAGCCAATCAACGAGCTCTGTTCCAGGTGCACACCTGCGCACCAGGCGTCCAGAGACCTTGCGATCGCGCAGGCAACTGTTTGTGCTGAGCAGCAGGGTGCGCAGAGCCCAGCCAATTCGGCCCATTGCCTGGCTGGGGGCGTCTGTGATTGCCTCAGCCGGGTTTGGGTGATCCGGACTGTTAGACCGACGAGATGGTGGTGAGCCGGGCCCATGCATTGGGGATGCTTTGGAATTGACGCTTGGACCGAAGCCTAAAGAGAAGAAAGAAGAGATAAGATACATGATTTTCTAAAAGATATTCGCATAGCCGGGAAAGAAAATCACACTAACGCTATCCTAAATCACCGGTTCTTTATCTTAAATCATCGCGGATCAGCAAATTTCATAAATATTATTCGCCGATGCCCTGTTGGAATTATTCATATTTAGAGTCAGGATATAAATATGTTTTAAAATATGTTCACTTAATTTTTGTCTAAATATGTTAAAGAAAATTGAACAATGTTAAAATTACAATGTGCTTTATACTATTGGCCCTTAATATTCATTTCACAATAGTGTCTCTAAGTACGTAAGTAATTTAAAAAAAATACAGTGAATTTAATGTAACAGATCCATGCTAACCAGAACCAAAACCTGGATAGTTGATTTGTTATAACTAATGACCTATATTCGAACAACAAATAAAAATTATTGTAAAAAAAATACAAATAGCTATTTGCAGATTCGTGGAACCTTTGAGATCTGCGAAGCACTGGCTAAGAATCGTCCTATAAGACTTCAAATAATTTTGACATGCTATTTTATTTCGTGAAATATTTAGCTTAGAAGATAATCAAAAATATTTTTTCTTGCCTCTTCAATTGTTTATATTACTTACATATTTATTTATATAAAAAAAATACATGATGTTTCACTGTGTACTGAATTATTTATTTATTTAAAAATGACATTTTAATTTACTTTATATGTCATATTGATTTTGTTATTAATAAATATAAGAAGAATATATTTGTTTAGCCTGTTTACGAGTTTTATAAATAGTCAGATATGAATAGCAAATAATGAGTCTTTTAAAAATTCGTAATCTAATAAATTTTATATACCTAAAAAATAGTAGTAATAGTAATTAATATTTCCAGTCTTACAGATATTTATTAGAGGTTACTGCAATACAAAATTTCATAACTATTTGTATTATTTATTTAAAGAAAAAACTTTTACTAATTTGTAATTAAAGTGAAAACAAACTATTGAATGCTTTCTTGTATTAGTAGTTTTATTTCAAAAACTTTTATTATTGACCTGTTTCTAGAACGTTATGAATAAAACATATGTTTATGAACACGATATCTCAAATACCAGACAAGATTATTGCATGATATGAATCCGGAAATTAATTATTAAACTAAATAACTTCCTTTTGTTATCTAATGCTTATCCGTTTTTTTAATCGGTAAAATTCATTCATGAAAACAAACTTAACTGTTGAACATGAAAGGATGTTGACGTTTTATAAAATAACTTTGATAATTATATGAGATAATTTATATTTTCAACAAATTTCGACAGTATTTCCAGGAAACAGGACGAAGTCAATATCATCATATCATATCGACTGTCTAATGCAAAGATTGTGACATTTTAAATTGTGCGCTAATTACAATTATATGTGCATTAATGTTGGTAATATATACTTTTTGGTACTATTGTAAATTATGCTCAATTAGATATATAAATTTAAAAAATATGCTATTATTAGCTGATAATAATTTTTTACAACTCTAATTTTGCTAATTATTTGGATAATCAATTTCAAATACTTGCAACTAGTTAACATGATAAGAATAATTTTTAATGATAGTTTCTCAACATTTTAAATATAAATATTATTAGAAGTACGTAATGACACTGCCTAGAATATCTATATAATATTTTAAAATTATTTCTGCAGCATCGTTCCGATTTCTTAAGGTGGTCTCTTCGAAAAACGACGAGCTAAAAATGTGAAAAAGCTTCCTAGTTGTTCTCATTTTGCAACTGTCACTACAAAATTATATGAGATGCTTTTATTTAGAAATTTTATATATTTAAGAACAAATGACTAGACATACTGACAATACCATTATCTGGGAGTGGTCCTATTTGTTACAACAATAAAAATCAGAACAATGAAAGATTACAACAATGACAGATCATAACAATGAAGGATTGTGATTTCAACAATCAAGTAATCGGAAATTTTAATTTGTGAATTTCCATTGTTTTGCTAACTGAATTCAGCAACATTTCTGTCTACATTTAAACATTTTGAATAAATTTTTATTAAAATAAAATAAATATATCATTTGGCCTTGTACATATTATTGAGTGTGGCACTCTGCAGTAGCAGATCTCGGTAGATGTTATATTTTAAACGTGATGTGAGATTTCTAACCGTCAAATTACGGTCCCAAAGATGCCAAAGGTGGAGAAGCCACGGGGGTAATTTTAATATGATGAAAATTGTTTGTCTACTGTGGAAATTGAACTCGGGTTCTTAAATCCGCAGGCCGACTCGATATCATTGAGCCACCTACCTTATAAAAAAAAATTGTTGGGTGTAATTACAAACGTTTGTACCACACAATTTTTTTTATTACTTTATAACTTCCCTTTATAAATATCAATGAGTGATATAATGTGCTGGTAATTTTTGCTTAACGAAAAAAATGTCATCTACCGATCCAGTTTACGCAAAAATACACAAAAAAGGATATATATATATATATATATATATATATATATATATATTTTTAATAAAGAAAAAGTTTGCAAAATAAAGAAAAAACTCAATAAAATGCAAATGCTGATAATTGTCGCATTTTCTACTTTATCGACAGAATATTCTCGCATTCAAATACATTTTCACGATTTTCCAGTGCTTGTAATTTTGTTATTTGAACACATTTCGTGAGCACAAGCGGATCGAGTGAATTGTGGTGCTGCACGCTCCAGGCAAAGCAAGCGTACACTACGATTCAATGCGAAGTAGAGATTTGCAACAGTAGAGAGAGGATATATTCTAAACGGCAAATCGATGTTAGTCTGTAAGATTACACGGGAAACACATTATGTTCGACATGTCACACGTGTCGCAGTATTACACTCTGTCACTGGAATTATTTGTTTATAAGTTCTATTTATGCACGTGTGTATATATGCAACATATGGTAAGAAACTAATATAATACTGTATATTTTAACTTATAACTTCAAAAAACACTTTGTTATTTACTGGGTATTTAAAACCTAGTGAAATTATTTTTAAAACTCAATAGTTATTTGTATAGCAAGGCTAAAGTTAATTTATATTATGACAGAAAAATTCTGATGACGCCTGGATTCGAACCAGGGACCTTCCGCATACCGGGCAGAGATGCTAACCGCTACACCACGTCACCTGTGTTCGAAATATGGCATCAACTGAATTTTTCTGTCACACTGTCTAAGCGTAGCTTCGTTCCGAGAGACTCCTATATAGGCATTGACAACCGGGTTCGTCTACAGTGACACAGTTTTTGATTATGAGGGAATCATACCCAAGCTTAGAGCTAATATTATTAAGTTGTGTGATTATTAAAGGTAATCATAACTGTAGTTTTTGACTAAAGTTAATTTATATTATGACAGAAAAATTCTGATGACGCCTGGATTCGAACCAGGGACCTTCCGCATACCGGGCAGAGATGCTAACCGCTACACCACGTCACCTGTGTTCGAAATATGGCATCAACTGTATAGCAAGGGTTGAAAGTGGTCCTTTGTAGACCGAGGTCATAAAGATTGTAGGACTGCAATTAATCAAGGTCTAGCAAAATACTTTCAAGCAGAGCAAGATTTTCATTTACATTTTATATTTTGTTCCAAATTAATACAATTTTTTATACTTGTTGTTTATTTTTATATCATTTTTAATTTAAACAAAAGTATACATTTGTATTGGGATATTCAAGTACTAAGAGATGGCGTTAATCAAGATATGTTAAACTTGAGACAAAGATACACTAACAGTTGGTTTTCATAAGCTTGGCACTTGTATTTCATTGTTTTTTCTTTTATTTTGTGTTTGCTAGTAGTGGTTTGTTAATAATTAATATAGAATATATAGTTGTAGTTCTAGTATTAGCTTCATTAATTATTTAACTTTTAGGTACAAATTGAAGTATAAAGGTCAAATATATTATTGCTTAATTATAGTTTTATTATCTTCCTTATTGTAAATATTACTTCTAATATCATTCATTTTTATTTATTGTTCAAGTATTTAGTTATTAGGTTAGTAGCAAAGTATACCTTTCTTGTAATTCCAATTTTCGCCACTATGAGCGCATTCCTATTTAAAAATCCCAATTACAATCGGGAAAGAGAAAATAATAATATCATATTTCAATGTAGGTGGCGTGGTATCGAGTCGGCCTGTGGATCTTGAGAACCCTGGTTCGATTCCCACAGCCGACAAACAATATTTACCAATTTAAATCTACCCCTGTGACTCCCCCTCCACTAGCATCTTTGGGGGCCGTGTTTTGACGGCTGGTAACTGGTAAATCGTAACCGCGAAAAAATATATCACTTACCGAGATCTGCTTAGGCAGAGTGCCACACCCAGTAATGGGTAAAAGGCATGATGATATATTTATTTTATATTTCAATGTCACAGGATATGACTAAAATTGTCCACTTTTGAAATTTGTTTTAAGCTCCTACCATTTTATTTTCACTTTTACTTCATGTGGCATTGTTTTCAAAAATTAAAATGTTTTCTTTGATAATTTAGCCTACTTTGAATCTCTGTGGTTCCTGGAAGGAAAATAGTGGACTATTGAGCCTAACAAATAATACATATTCGTAACACATGCACAAGAAACACGTTCTTATTCCCTAATCTTAGATATATATATATATTTCTCTCCCTAGGTAAGATGTTTCTCTCCCTAGGTAGCATGTTTCTCTCCCTAGAGACTACGATTATTAGCTGTTTGCGGCGTTTCCTAGGTAACTAGTTACGCAAACCATATTTAAGATTTGTCCCGATAAGACGGCAATTTTTGTGCACTTGTTACGAAAAGTATAATATGCTTCACGAGAGGGCGCGATTATCCCTTGTGTGAGCCTTCGGCCCTCGCTTACGTCTCGGTTTGCCAACTTCACACGCGGGAATAATCGTTTGTTTCCCTCCTTTGATGCATAACATACTATTGTATATGAGTTATGAAAAGTAAAATTTGAATATCAAGCGATACGATATTTCTAGCTGTTATTTAAAGAGGATTAAAGCATTGTCCTTAGTACTTTTCACTAAGGATACTGATAAGAAAAACAAACTAAAAATTATCTTTCTAGATTATAAATAAAATGTTTTTTTAATTAGAATTATGTTGTTATATTAGTAAAATATGTATGTATGTATTATTTATTTTAGACTAGAAACCTTTAATTTTGACAGAATGTATAAATTTCAGATTGCAGTTATTTAATAAAACTTATAATTAATTTAATTACCATATAGGTAATATTGGTAATCATATAACACAAATTGATTATTTAATCTACTAAAATCACAGATTAGCTTGTTTTTACGCTAAATGAACGCTAAGTGGAAGTGTTAATAGATATTAAAAATTACGTTCCAATATTATTACAATTTATAGCTGACGTATAAGGAAACAACGATACTGTATACAATTCTTTATTGGTTATAATGACGTATTGAAATGTAAACTAACAATTGACGCAGTTCTTAAATTTCCATGATACAAGAAACACATGAGAATGTCAATTGCTTTATTTTTCTTGAATGTGCAAGCATTCTACTATTTTTATTATTATTATTATTATAAAACAATAAATAGAAAGAAGGTACAATATTCTTGAAATAAAAGAATGTATAAAATTCAAATAAAGTGAAGTAGTTTGCTAGTTCGACTACATAAATAAAATTTGCATGTAAATAGTTGTTTACATTTGAAAACAAAACAATTAAAAGTAAAAAGAAAACTTTTACTCACCATTCTTCAACTTGCAGTTGGCGACGAGATCATTCATCAACTCCTTGTTTTTCTGTAACCCACAAAACAACCACATTCGTATTATTTACACATACATTCACGAAATTGAAATAAAAACGTCTGATCGACATCTAGTTGGCGTCGCGCCATTAACGGGAGTTAATTATACAGCGATCTACCGTGCTGCTGTCACTGTGAATGTGAATGTTATGTGTAACATACATAAGCTGACGACTTGATGATGCGAGATACCGTGTTGGACCGTTTCGCGTTTCCGACGGTTTGATAATGATAGAAATGACACTGGTGACGGTGACATTGGTGTAGGAGGAGGCCGGTCATTGGGGAAAATATAGCGGAAAAATCATTATCATTGTTTGAGTACCGGTTGAGGATTGAACGATAAATAATCATTTCCAACTCAGCTGTCACATTTTTATTGTTGCTTTTTTATTTATATTTGACGCCTGGTAACCGGAATTGACGAGAAAAAATATATCACTTACCGAGATCTGCTACAGCAGAATACCACATGCAGTAATGGGTAAAAGACGTGGTGATATATTTAGTTTTTCATTTTCAATATTATTTTCTAATAAGTAACATGCAAATTTATAAAGCGAGTTAGTCATTAACACTATTTTTAATATAATCTTTAACAATGTTTTAAATTCAATGCTTACTACTTATTTGTATAATTCAGGTTAAAATAATAGCTATTAACATACCTAGGAATGTTATGAGTATCGTTACAGCCGCAGATGTCAGATAGAAATCCGAACCCGTAAAGCGAAGATTTTAAGACATCTAAGAACTGTTATAAAAAAATCTGATGTGGACACCACATGACTTCCTTGTACGCGTATTAAACTATGGATATTTTTTTAATTGCACATATTTGAATCTTTTATTTTTTGTTCTAATCCATAGCAAACTAAATTTTTTTTTTAAATCTAAAAATATATAATATTTAAATTTAGATATCTCGTTTATGCAAAAAGCTAATTTAAAAATTCTTAATGTGCTAGACGCAGAATTTAATTCTCTAAAACTTTTATTTGCAGCATTTATTTCTAAAATTAAAGTAATACCATTTTTTTTCAAGGAAAACTGCTAGCAGCTTCATGTAATGTGCCACTTCCGGTTAGTCTATTTTAACCAAAATCTATTATGTTATTTCCATTAATATAATAGTCTTATATACCAAATTTGGAAAGTTTTAAATTATATTTGAATATAGTTTTTCATGAAAATCTATTATAAGCTTCAAGTAAAGTACCACTTCCGGTAGTTGTATAATGACCAAAAAGGGAGGTGCACAACTAGATGCTATAACAGTCCTAAATATAAAGTTTCAATTTTCTACGGCTTACCGTTTTTGAGTTATGCGAGATACATACGTACGTACGTACAGACGGCATGACGAAATTAGTCAAAATGGACTCAGGGAGGGCCAAAATATCTATTTCCGTTGAAATCTGAGAACCGAAAATTTTCGCGATTACAATACTTCCTTTACTTCGTACAAGGAAGTAAAAATTTAAAAACCAAGAAATGGATATCTCGGAAACAATTGATGATATCAAGATGATTTTGGTCATAATCGATTTTTTTTGAGTTCAATTACATTACCTTAAAGATCTCACATTAATATATTTTCAATAACTCAATTTTCATGAATTTCCTTCTGCACTTTTTTTAAACTGATGTACTAAATGAATTTTCCGAAAAATGAGACCTTGCTAGATTGTTGTCTAAGGCTAAAAGACATTAGAATATGTTAGGCAGAGTGCCACACCCAGTGATGGGTAAAAGGCGTGATGATATATTTATTTATTTTGTTTGTTTCATAAAAATGCAATGATTGTTGCATAAATGTATAATAGTAACATTTTATATGTTTAGGCATTATTTATCAAATATATAACAACAAAATGAAGTGAGAGCCGGATACAAATGCAAACGTTTTCAAAGTCAGTTAAATTTTGATAAAACATCTTAAAGATTATTTCTAATTTTATGATAACAATTCGGCTGTAATATTATTCAGCTATCAGGTTTAATTTTTTACTCACATAATATATTATCATAATATATACTAAAAATAAAAATAGGAGAGTTTTAAATTAGTCAGGACAAAAACAAAAAGTATCTAGTTAAATATGTGATACATGTTATCTTTACTAGTGAGTTTAATATTACAAACGTCTAAATGTCCTTTTCACAAATCAAAATAATACTTATACAAACCTTTCTTCTATTTTTCACGTAGAAAACTGACAGCAAAGCACGAAAGTGTTGAATAAACATTTCACTAAAAACGAAAAAAAGAAAAGAACTCTCAACACGAGTCGTTAACTTTCCCTTTGTTGACGTTTTCATTAATCAAGACCCGAGAGGAAGAGCATAATAAAACAGCGTCAAGGTCAATCATGTCACTTACATAAACAAAACATTTGTGGCGCCTACCACATTCAACTTTTCACTGGATCTGTCATGATCTCCGTGTTATAAAGTTACTGTGTGACAAAACTGAGAGTGTAGAAGTGAACCCGAAAGACGATGCCTAAATCATGTGACAGTTGTTAATTAAACAATGTATTTTTATCTCGCAATGCGACGTTGTAATAATTAAGCAAACAGCAATTACGCGATGTATTTAACACGATGATTATTATGGTTGATTATAACTTATGTTAGCGAAATTGTATTAATGTTGAAATGAGTTAGTATTTTGTTTCATTGTGTTGTTAATTTGATATGTGTAGTTCTTTTATAGATTTTTTTTCGTTCGTTTATACTAGAAATAGAAATAAATATTCAGTTTTCGTTAATTTTGTTGTCTAATAAAATATATCGGTTTCGTTGTAACCAAAATTAAAACCCGATAAAATTGTTTCTTTTATTTGCAAATTTAAATAACACTTCTTATTTACAAATGTCAATTTCTCGAATGTAATCATTGGGATTTCGAGAACAGTTAGAGATACAAAGCTGCTCATTTTAATGATACTCCTATATTTTTTGTTGAAAAAATAAATAGGTCAATAGATAAAGGCAAAAATTGATTTCGGTCAATTTTTTTCATTTAATTTATTTACTTATTTATGTTACTCTCTACAACAGGAACTTAATCCCAATTACTGTAAGGGTCCGGACTCATCGAGCCGTAGTATGTTAGTTCATATACATATTTTTAATTTTAATTTAAAATTAAATTAAAAAAAAAACATACAAATAAAATAACGATTATATCCGGTAAGAAATCTGTAATAAAGAAAAGGTTAAAATATCCTGCTCCCGTAGACAGCAGGCATAAAATTAATTTTTCTGATAATTTTTAAATGTTTGATCAATTTAAACTACGTTAATTTCAAAACCATGTTAATTATTATACTATACATGCGTGATTAATTAAATATGTGTATATTTATAAATGTTGCAAAATGTTCTATTGAATTAACTTGCGTAATCGTAGCAATTAGCAAACAGATGTAGAATGTATTAATAATTTGAAGCTTTACTAGGTATAAGCGGGATTTTCGTTGTGTTCCAATAATTAACAAATTAAATATTTCAATAATTAATCAAGATCATTAGGTATACAGGTGAAGATTAATGGCAAAATTTAATTATGACAATCAATAATCAATTTAACATTGTTCAAATTTGCGTCTACAGTATAAGTAGGATTTACGAATAATATTTATTTAATGTGTTTTAATTCCATTAGGAATAGTAATTCTTATTTTAATTGCACAACAATTATTTCAAAACAAACATTATTTTTATTTAATGACTAATCTATGAAAGTCACATTACTTATTTGTTTTATTTGCTTATGTATAAAACTATGAATTTTACTTCTAAGTTTTAATTAAAGTATAAAATTAGTTTAGAATAAAAAGCAAAAGTAAAAATATTTAATTTTGTACAATTTATTTTAAACATTTTCCTTTAGTTACTGCAATTAAGTATATACTTTTATTTGAGAGTTACTCAAAATATAACCCTATTATTTGAACACAAAAAATCTCAAAAAATTAGGACTGACGGTCTGTTTGGAAGCACGATAATTTAGTGCGGTTACATTTTGGATTGAAGCTTATATTGAAGCTTTTAAGTGAAAAATTGAGGCTAAGTTCAATAATGGACTATATACAACCAGTGGTACCACAACTTTATTGATGCGGCTTTTTAAGTTTTTATGTTTAGTTCGTAAACAGTAGTGTTTATCATAAAATACGTAATAACTAAAGTGAACCTTAATTTGATTTAAAACAACTTTTACTTGAAATATTTTTCGAAATAATTATTGATTCATTTAAGTATTTGAAAAATCGGTATGTTGTAAAATATGTGACGAACAAAAATTACTATAATTATAATATAAAGTTAGAGTCCTCATAAATTATAGATGAATTGAGTTGAGACAATAGTACAAAATATGTCGTGTTTCGTATCAAAGTAAAGCTCTTGAACAAGCAATTCTGGTATACATATAAAAAATGATAAAAAGCAATTCTCAATTGTTTTTCCAAAGTACCTCAGTGGTATCGAGTCGCCCTGCGGATTTGAGAACCTGGGTTCAATTCCTACAATCGACAAACAATTTTCACCACATTAAAACTACTCCACTAACATCTTTAGGAGCAGTGATTTGACGACTGGTAACTGCAATTTACGCACATAAATATATCACTTACCAAGATCTGTTTCGGCAGAGTGCCACATTTTTATTTTATTTATTTCATTCATCAACCTATCGTCAATTATGTTTTAAAGTTATACAAATTATACCAAATTTATCTAAACTTGAAGTCGGAAAAGTACAGTGGGAGATGGAAAAGATTTATAAAATATCATTTTCTTGTGTGAGTAATTATTACGTATTTATCAAATGTCACAACTTGTGTAGTTTCAATCTCGTGGGATTTTCGAGACACTCTGTATAAATTCCTCTCGTATATATTAATGCACACAACAATTTCCATTATTTCTTAAACGTCAAACTTCCAAATTAAGTCAACAAACTTGCACTAATGGAAACACAAAGTTAATTACAAGAACAAGGAACCCAGAAGGTTAGAAGAACGGAACTAAGGCCTATTTGCGTAGCACAGAAATGTCATGGGCCACGGAGTCCCTGATGAGGGTAGTGAGGTTGCAACTCTATCAAACTGCATAGTGACTTTGTCAGAAAAAAACTAAGGGTTAATTTCACGTTAGTTGCTACCAGGACTATGGCAGGGCAGCAGGAACACGTGTAAGTAATTATTGATAAAGTTACTTGATGTAACTTATGGTTCTCTCAAGTTAGCAAAAGTTATGAAAGTTTGGTTATGTTATCGCCTTTAAATTTGAATAGGGTGGTTGTATGCATTTTGTATTTATAAAAGAATATTATATATAAATATTTTTGCTTATTTAGACATTATTTATTGGAACACAAAGATTTGATCTTATAAATAATTAATGTTAAAAATTGCAAATAATTTTTTTTTTTAAATATTGTTAAAACAGCGTGTGACCTTAAATTACATACATCGTCTGCATCTTCAATTGACAAAGATTTGTACTATTTATGATGACAAATACTATAAAAGTAACAAATCATATTCTTGAAAAGTTTCTTAACATTACAGTAAAAGCATTAATCAGAATATTTAAAATGTGTTGTATACGAATACAATTTGCCCGACTGAAATAGTTATTTTTGTATCAAGAGCGTAAAGTGTTTCTTTGTTACTCGAGCACGGTAATTGCAGCGCGGGTCGAAGGCGAGAGCTGCAGTAGTGTAAGAGGAACAAAAATACTTTACGCTCGTGATGCACACATATTTTTTTCTACGATTGCATCTTAAATTTATTTAAAAACGTAAAGTATTGAAAATAAATTCATTCTGTTAACTGTTAATATAACAAGTTTCTGTTTTGTTTGAATCCCTGGTAACTATTGAAATAAGCGCGCATTTCTAATCATTTTCGCGCGTTGTCATTGTAAACGCGCGCATTTAACGTCTTTTTCGCGCGTTGCAATTGGAGACGCGCAAAAAAGATATTTTTCGATTGTTCCACAGAAAACGTCAACTTCACGATGACAAATGAGAGCGTAATTGTCAAATTTTCATAGCAATCGTAGAAAAAATATGTATGTGACACTCTGCTATAACGGATCTTGCTAAGTGAGACACATAAGCGCGTGAAATGCCAAAGATGTTAGTGGAGGGGAAGTCGCAGGAGTAATTTTAATATGGTTGAAAATGGTTTGTCGCATGTAGGATTAGAACCGGAAGTTCTTAAATCCACAGGCAGATTCAATACCACTAAGCCACCTACCTCTTAATACAATAAACAAAAGGAAATTAATTCCGAATATATACCATTCAAACACAATTGTATTTTTGGTTAAAAGTTAAAATTAGTAAGATTTGAATCCACGAATTTTCGTTTTAAGTATATAAATGATTACGCCAATATTATAAATACCATACCAAATAGTTATTAATTTATTAGATTTATAAAAAAAATTGTGTATGTATCTAGCTTGTCTAATACGTTTTCTATGGTCGCGTGATAGCAGAACGTGCTGAAGTCGTGCGAAAACGTGCACATTATACCCTAGATACCATTTATCTTACGCTATAGTATGTTCAAAGATATTCCGTTATGGCTTTAACTTAGTAAGCCTGTGTTGAACGGCACACAGTAAGAGATTCTACCTGTTGGCGCTCAGGGTAGGATTGCAAAATATTTAAATTCGGATATCTCTAATCTCTGTGCGGATTACGTATTTCAGATTTACTTGAAATAATAATGAATTCGCACATTTTTTTTTTGCTTCATTATCAATAATAATATTTGTACAAAATTCTCTGTTTCATTATTATAATATATATAAAAATTAAATTAAATTGGAAAATACTGAATACATACCTGTCCTTGCACCCCTATAAATCAAGCTTAAATCCTTAACAATAGACCCGCTGAGAGGGCCATAACGGAGTATCTTTGAACATAGTATAAACAAAACTCTCCTCATTCCATATTCAACAGAATCATTACTTCAAGTACAATTTAGACGGTCACGAAGAACATTGAAAACCTTTGGTCTGGGTAATTAATTTCTAGTTCAAAATAATTAATTTATAACAATAGCGTTCTGTGAACCTAGGGATGATGGCTATGGCAGACGGTAAGAGAGGCAAGGGCAAGGCACTACACAGATGAAGGGCTGGCAAGGTTACAAGGGCGAGTAGACAGCAGTAGTTTCGGTCAGCTCATTAGTCACGAAGCTCTTCGCTATGTTAGATAGCAGCATGAGAGACCATGACGAAGGTAAAAGTGATAGTCATCTTGTGGTCACCGCCTACTAACTATGAGTTTAAATACAGAAAATGTAGTGCGAATTTTGGGATGAGTGCTCATACATCATTCAAAAGCGAGGGAGGATATATGACATTGCGGAGTATTTTGGCAGAGTTCAATTTTATTGGCAGATAATATAGTCAAAAATGTGATTTAGTGAAAGTGCAGAGCTATCATAGTCGGAAATAAAGACAAACAGAATTTCGAAAAGTTTAAAAACAAAATTGATTGACACTTGGATCATAGCCATAACAAGGGCGAGAGGAATAATGCACTTACTTAGGGCACACACAAAGTGGTACGGTCGTTTCAAAATTATTTCCAAAATGATAAATCGTGCATGCATCAAATTTATAATTTACTTATTTTTTTAACATATGACTTCGACTGAACGTACAGTAATGAAGATAATTTTAAAGTAAAATTTATGACAGAAAAATTCGGATGACGCCTGGATTCGAACCATAAATTTAACTTTAAAATTATCTTCATTACTGTACGTTCAGTCGAAGTCATATGTTAAAAAAATAAGTTCATGGTATGATTCCCTATAAATCAGAACTGTGTCGCTGTAGACGAAACCCGTTGTCAATGCCTATCATAGATATAGAAGTCTTTGGGATCGATGCTACGTTAGACACTAGGACAGAAGAATTCGGTTGATGCCATACGTCGGACACAGATGACGTGGTGTAGCGGTTAGCATCTCTGCCCGGCAAGCGGAGGGTCCCTGGTTCGAATCCAGGCGTCATCCGAATTTTTCTGTCATAAATTTAACTTTAAAAATATCTCTTATGGATTTTTGTAAAATACGTTTTACTTGCTTTTTTAACCATTATATTTTACTATACGACTTTAGCAGAAAGTAGGCTTTTCTTCCCGCATATGCGGGTCGAAAGTATGCAATTCTCTCTCAGCGGAGAGAAATAAAATTTTCCTTCCTGGAGAAGAAAGTAACTGTTTTCCTCCCTTGTTTGTAATTGTTTCATAGCAACTGTCAGTACAGTTTTAGATATTTATTTATTTATATATCGTAAGAATTTTTTTTTTATTCAAATGACATGAAAAAATATATATATATACCTCTAAACTAAAGTATAATTTTCTCCTTTAATATACTTTTCTCTCATGTCATATAAATAGCTACTAATAGAATAAAACGAATGTAACTCGATCGGTAAGCTTGGTTTAATTATTAATAGAATTATTTATATTTTTCACAATCCTGTCAGAAATTATTTTTTTTCCTACAATTAAGATACGAAAGTGATATTTTTTATTCAAATTTGTGACTTAATTTAGTAGTGAAAAACGTACATACTCTAACAGCAAGTAAATTTTTTTTCGTTCAAATCAAAGAAGAAAATGATGCCGCCCTAGAGAAGAAAATAAAATGTTCTTCCCTATGAAATGGAAGTAAAGCCTGTTACTTAGCAGTATGGTTTGATATTAGCGACATCCGGAAGTATTTTTGAAAATTGTATTTTCTGATATACAGGGTGTTTCAGGACTAGTGTAACAAACTTTAACAGCTTATTCCTGAGGTCATTTTGAACCAAAAATGTCATATGAACATAGGTCCTATTCCTTCTAGTTAACAAAATACAAGAGGTTAAAGTTCTGTAAATAATACGAAATTTTCAAATTTTTGTAATCAAGATACTTTCGGAAAACAAGAGTTTTATTGAAAAGTCATACCCTATTTGTCTTAATTAATTTTATTTATTAATATTAACGAATACGATTTAGAGAACAAAACATAAAATGACAATTAAATAGACACAGAACAACATAACCAAACATGGAATAGGTTAACACAATATGAAATAAGATAACAAATTTAAAAAAAATTATAGGAAGTGTTCAAAATGAGCGCCTTGAACTCGTATGCATATTAATATTAATACATAAAATTAATGAAGACAAATAAGGTATGACTTTTCAATAAAACTCTTGTCTTCCGAAAGTATCTTGATTACAAAAATTTGAAAATTTCGTGTTATTTATAGAACTTCAACCTCTTGTATTTTGGTAACTAGAAGGAATAGGACCTATGTTCATATGACATTTTTGGCTCAAAATGACCTCACGAATAAGCTGTTAAAGTTTGTTACACTAGTCCTGAAACACCCTGTATATATCTTCGTGAAGAAGTATTTTTTCGAGAAAAACTACTACAGCTGAAAGCTAATAAATGATTGATGAAAATGCTATTCTTATTTCTGTTTTATTTTTGTTTGTTTTTGTTGTAGTATAAATGTGGAACGCTATATACCTAACCTGAAGCTATGCTCTGTCGGATGTTGTGTTAATGTTACGGTAACTACTGTGAACGTTAACATTCTGTACTGTAAACGGGATTGGTTGATTTTGTAATATAACGTGTTTGGATTGGTTACCGGGTACCGCTTGCACTTTGAACCAATTTAGATAGTTGTTACATTACTCTAATTAAATTCTGTTTGTTGGCCACTACTCGTAACAAAGATAACATTGCTAAATACAAAAATATGATTTTACTAACAAAGTTCATCAGAAATTTTGATAAACCAAATTTGAGTTAATTATTTTATTCGGGACAAAATGAGTTTTTGACTTGTTTACAATATTTCTGTTGACGCTCGTCGCATAGAAACAATTTTGTTTTCGCGTCATCGATTACGTATGTATAACTTATTTCCATAACATGTATTATTTGGTTGGCATTGTCAACGGAGTGTTATGGAAAATTACATGAAAATTGTAACGTTATTATTTATGACGGCTTGTTTATTTACTTTTCAGTTGTTTTGTCGTCTAGCAACGAGCAAAATGAACTAAAAAAGTTGTAAATAAATAAATCCGAACTGTCAAATGGTCAACATTTGACACAGATTTTAATATTATTTGACATTGATTGTAAGTACAACTATTTTCGTGCGGTAACATGAAGTTTGGCTCCGCAAGCACCAGCGCCATTGTTTATAAAAAAAATAAATAAATATATCATCACGCCTTTTACCCATTACTGGGTATGGCACTCTGCCTAAACAGATCTCGGTAAGTGATATATATTTTCGTGTAAAGTGCGGTTACCTGCCGTCAAATCACGGCCACCAAAGACGTTAGTTTAGTTAGACGTTTTTGTTTATACGTCCCCGAATGTAGCCTAAATAATTCTGTACAACAAAACATTTTGCATGGTACAAGCATTAAATAAAGTAATAAACACAGAATTTACTATAAATATAAATAAATTGCAACCTTTTAGAGTAAATTTCTAAATTTGTTAGTTTTTTACTTCCTTGTACGAAGTAAAGGAAGTATTGTAATCGCGAAAATTTTCGGTTCTCAGATTTCAACGGAAATAGGTGTTTTGGCCCTCCCTGAATCCATTTTGACTAATTTCGTCATGCCGTCTGTACGTACGTATCTCGCATAACTCAAAAACGGTAAGCCGTAGAAAATTGAAACTTTATATTTAGGACTGTTATAACATCTAGTTGTGCACCTCCCTTTTTGGTCATTATACAACTACCGGAAGTGGTACTTTACTTGAAGCCTATAATAGATTTTCATGAAAAACTGTATTCAAATATAATTTAAAACTTTCCAAATTTGGTATATAAGACTACTATATCAATGGAAATAACATAATAGATTTTGGTTAAAATGGACTAACCGGAAGTGACACATTACATGAAGCTGCTAACAGTTTTCCTTGAAAAAAATGGTATTATTTTCATTTTAGAAATAAATGCTGCAAATAAAAGTTTTAGAGAATTAAATTCTGCGTCTAGCACATTAAAAAAATTTAAATTAGCTTTTTGCATAAACGAGATATCTAAATTTAAATATTATATATTTTTTGATAAAAAAAAATAAAGTTTGCTATGGATTAGAACAAAAAATAAAAGATTTAATGTGAAATATGTGCAATTAAAAAAATATCTATAGTTTAATACGGGTACAAGGAAGTCATGTGGTGTCCACATCAGATATTTTATCAAAACTTTACAGAGGAAATAATGGGAGCGTTTTTTAATTGATTATTATAATATGTTATTTATTTATTACGAATGTTACAAATCAAATATGAAAAATTAAAATTGAAATTAACAAACTCAAAGATTGTAAATATTAAAGTTATCAAAATTGAAGTCGGAATCCGGACTCACTTAGCCGGATATATTTTTTAGCTTGAATGTGATTCGAACTCAGGATCTTCCGATTCGAATGCCGTAATGCTAATCACATCTTACCACCACTGCAAAAATTATGACTACTGATATTTATGTGAATTAATTATTATAAGTTTGTCTATATTGTAAACTTCATGTACTTCATTAATCAGAGATGATTTTGTAAAGAAATCTAACTAAAGTTACAGAAGAAGGCATTACATCAGTGGTATTAGTTGAACTATTACCATACTGTCGAAACTTTACTATTCTATAAAGTTAGTAATTACAATCAGATTTACTAAGTGAAGTTAGATTCAACTTTCTTTAATACGGAACAACATATTAAATTGCAATTAAATTTCTACTCTAATTGTTATCGAATTATGTAGTTTGGCAGTGGGGATAAACTGTCAGTAACTTCATATATTCTCCACTGCTGCTCAGCGTATTTATATGCATGCCACATCTAATATACATATAGATTAGTTAGATAAAGCACAGAACGTCAGAACATTCTTACAGCATGTTCTAGAAGGGTTTATAAGCTTGTTTAAGTGTACACCAATTATTTTAAAAAATAATATTTTCTACGATTGCTATGAAAAATTGACAATTATGCTCTCGTTTATCATCGTAAAGAGTTTTTTTTGTGAAACAATCGTTAAATATCTTTGTCGCGCGTCTCCAATGACAACGCGCAAAAAAGATGTTAAATACGTGCGTTTCCAATGGCAACACGCGAAAAAGATATTAATGCGCGCTTATTTCAATAGTTACCAGGGATACAAACAAAACAGAAACTTGTCATATTGACAGTTGATAGAATGAATTTATTTTCAGATCGTATACGTTTTTTTTTAATAATTTAAGAGGCAATCGTAGCAAAAAATATGTGTTTATCACGAGCGTCATGTGTCTTTGTTCCTCTTACACTATTTTACCGTGCTCGAGTAACACAGAATCACTTTACGCTCTTAATACACAAATAACTATTATAAGGAAATGTATTTTTAAGATTATTATAGTGTACAGGAAATGTTAACATCCGCCATAACATTAAAAACATAATTAAGAAGGATTATTAGATAAAACACTTTTGTAGGCGAATTCTAATTTTAGTGAGGTTGATAAACTTACGGTCTAGTACATTAAAGGTCAACTTTAGAATTTTAAGAATATTTGTCATCAAGGTCGTTCTCTCATTTAGACTTTCTTATGCCTATGACACACTGGTCATAGAGCATCAAAAAGCATCGAAGAGCTCTTTGATGAAACAACAGAACGCACCCGTCATCAACGAAAAATAGAGGCTCCTCTATTTCTATCGAAGAGCTCATTGATGAAACGAACGTATCTCGTTTCACTCGTATAGAATGTTCAAAGATATTCCGTTATGGCTTTAACTTAGTAAGCCTGTGTTGAACCGCACACAGTAAGAGATTCTACCTGTTGGCGCTCAGGGTAGGATTGCAAAATATTTAAATTCGGAAATCTCTAATCTCATTATTTAACTAAATGACGAATTGTTATACAATGATACTTTCATGTAACATTTTTTTTTGCTTCATTATCAATAATAATATTTGTACAAAATTCTCTGTTTCATTATTATAATATATATAAAAATAAAATTAAATTGGGAAATACTGAATACATACCTGTCCTTGCACCCCTATAAATCAAGCTTAAATCCCTAACAATAGACCCGCTGAGAGGGCCATAACGGAGTATCTTTGAACATAGTATATCTTTTGTGTTTCTTTTCAAGTTAGTGTGGGTTTGCATTTTGGTTTTTCTTTGTCAACTTTAAGGAGCCTCTATTTTTCGCCAATGACGGGTGTGTTCTGTTGTTTTACCAAAGACCTCTTCGATGCACTCTGACACTGTTTGATCAATGTGCCATAGACATTAAACTGTACAATTTTTTCAATTTAGATGAAGTGATTACTAAAAGCATCTAACAAACAAAAAATACATAAATTGAATTATAATTTCAATGCGAAATTTTTAATTTGTTAGATGAATACATTTATTAGATACTTTGTTGGAAGATTGAAATCATAAAGTATCATTTATTATGCAATTTATTCATACAATAATTTTCGTTTTTATTTGACAGTTGACTTATTCGTCACAAATTTAAAAAAAAAAACAAGGTAAAATATAAATGTATTAGATTTGAAGCTCTATTCTTACAATTAGTTTATGATATTTTATCGAATTAACATTTTTATTAAATTAATTACAAAGGACTATACCCTCACTAAATACTTTGTTTAGATTTTTAAAGCGATATTTATAATACAAAATTAAATTCTTTATCTAAATTTCCATATGCAAATGATATTCAGTACTTTACTCTAGAATTAAAAAAAATAATTACAATTTTGTTTATTAAATTTAGTCGTTGCGGCGTTCTAAAAACTATCATTTCAAGCATTTACGACACAACGCAGGTTTTAAAATTAAATTTTATAGGCCGTTAAAACTAGTTGCGATTTCATTTTCTTTAATAAAGATAATTATCCCGCTCGTAAAGCGAAATACGCGATACATACTATGCACCCTGAATTACACGGCGGTGAAACAGGTTGCAGCTGTACAAAATACTAAAAATTTTATAACTCTTGTAAACTGCAGTAAGGACAGAAAGTTTATTGCTCATAAAAACATGCAGATTCATACTGATGGAATATATAATGCTTGTTTAAATATGCATAGAAAACGAGAATTAAACAACATTAAACATCTCCCCTTTAGATATTTAAAAGGTATTATTAAGAATTATATAAATTAAAAATCTGATGTGGACACCACATGACTTCCTTGTACGCGTATTAAACTATAGATATTTTTTACATTGCTCATATTTGACATTAAATCTTTTATTTTTTGTTCTAATCCATAGCAAACTTAATTTTTTTTCAAATCTAAAAATATATAATAATTTAATTTTCTAAAATTTTATTTGCAGCATTCATTTCTAAAATTAAAATAATATCATTTTTTTCAAGGAAAACTCTTAGCAGCTTTATGTAATGTGCCACTTCCGGTTAGTCTATTTTAACCAAAATCTATTATGTTATTTCCATTAATATAGTAGTCTTACATACCAAATTTGGAAAGTTTTAAATTATATTTGAATATAGTTTTTCATGAAAATCTATTATAGGCTTCAAGTAAAGTACCACTTCCGGTAGTTGTATAATGACCAAAAAGGGAGGTGCACAACTAGATATTATAACAGTCCTAAATATAAAGTTTAAATTTTCTACGGCATACCGTTTTTGAGTTATGCGAGATACATACGTACGTACAGACGGCATGACGAAATTAGTCAAAATGGATTCAGGGAAGGCCAAAATACCTATTTCCGTTGAAATCTGATAACCGAAAATTTTCGCGATTACAATACTTCCTTTACTTCGTACAAGGAAGTAAAAACATATATCATCACGTCTTTTACTCATTACTAGGTGTGGCATTCTGCCGTAGCAGATCTCGGTAAGTGATATATTTCATCACGTGCATCAAGTGCAGTTACCAGCCGCTAAATCATGGCTCCCAAAGATGTTAGTGGAGGAGGAGCCACATGAGTAGATTTAAATTGGTAAAAATTGTTTGCCGCCTGTGGGAATCGTACCAGGGTTCTCAAGATCCACAGGCCGACTCGATACCACTGAGCCACCTACCCCATAATAATCAGATTTTAAAGCAAATAAAAGTATATCACATGTAAGCATATATTTGTATTAAATTAATTACTTTTTAAATTAACTTCAATCTGTTATAATGTGATAATAATGAAAATTGCATAAAATTATTGCACTGAATTACACCTAATTTAAATATCCATAATCATTCATGTTTGATTAAAAATATATTATTAAACTAGTATGTATATTAATGTTAATGAAAAATAAATTAAACAAATTGCTATTATTATATTACATAAAATATTTAATAATAATTTACCTGTCTGCAATAATATGATTGGAAAATACCAAACACATAAATTTTAATACAAAATAATTCAAGCTATTAGAGAAACACTGCACAAAATTAAGTAAATAAGAAATAAAATAAAATATCATCACTTACACTAAAACAACGAAAATTAAAACACAGCCACCTGAACATTACTCCTCACATGACGAAATCTTGAAGTTAAACTAAAGAATACTTTTTCCGTGTTCGTAGAATATGATTCATTTTACTGTTTTCTTTTATTCATTTAAAAATAAACTTATTTTACACTTGGGTGAATTTATGTCATGCATATAGTATTAGTTACCGACCATGAATTTTAATTTAGAAATAAAATAAATGAAATGTAGTTAATATAAATTAAAATTTTATAACCACTTTACTTTGAAATTGTGTTCTGGACATATTGTATATTCAAAGGCATTTAACAGTACTTAATTCATTTTAAATTATAATTATAATTGGAGGTAAATTATATACGATTTTATCACATGCTATTTCCATATATCTTTGTTAGAAAAATTGAGAACATTGCTTAATAATTTATTATTTCGCAATGACAAGTCTTCTGTCCTTGAGACCCAAGTCCATGATTTTTTTTTTGGTTTTCCCGAATAAATCGTGACTAATCCTTGTTTTGTTAAATAGTTAAATCAAAGAATCAAACAAACCCATTTTAGTAAGTTGTAAATGTTTTCATTTCAACCCGGATTCGATGTGATTGACAGATTCAATAAAATGAATAGGTAGGTGGCTTAGTTGTATCGCATCGGACTGTGGATTTAAGAACCTGGATTCGATTCCCACAGTCGACAAACAATTTTCATCACTTGGCTTAAATGTTGCTTTTTCTTTTATAAATTAATAAGACTGAAAATATATTTAAATGGGGTAAGTGGCTCAGTGGTATCGAGTCGGCTTGTGGATCTTGAGAACCCTGGTTCGATCCCCACAGCCGACAAACAATTTTCACCAATTTAAAATCTACCCCTGTGGCTCCCCCTCCACTAACATCTTTGGGTGCCGTGATTTGATGCTGGTAACCACACTACATGCGAAGAAATATATCACTTACCGAGATCAGCTACGGCAGAGTGTCACATCCAGTAATGGGTAAAAGACGTGATGATATATTTATTTATTTATATATTTAAATTTACAACTATTTCAGTACTTGATAAAAGTCATAAATTCATGTTTTAAAAATTTACAAAAATAATTATGTTTAAAACTGATATTTGTTTTGCTAATCTGCCTGCCCCGACAAGCCGTCACTGCAACCTAGTGTATTCTATTGGTCGCGTATGTGGGTGAGTGGGTAATTTTCAATCTGAACGCATACACTACAAAATCCGGCAGCGATTTATGGATTTCTTTCTTGTTATTAATTAATTCGTAATAGAATTATTATTATAAATACACGATATGTCATTTTCTTTATACCTTTTGTAGTAAAACAATTTTGACATATTATGACAAAATTATAAAATTTTGTGTTAAAATTTACTTCGCTTTAGTTCTCAAAATTCTTTCAACACGAACAAAATTACTGATTTGTTTTAATCTAGTACTAGGAACTTTATATATTTTTTTTGGAAAAATTACCATGGTTAAATTTATCTATCAATATCACAAAGTTTATCATTCCCGAGGTGGAATTCCGTAACATCGCTTGCTATTATTTGAACTTGTTATAACATCTGAATAAATGGAAATAATAACTACAAATGTATTTGCAATGATTATTTGTAGTTATAGAATCCTATCGCAGGTGATAGTTCTAATAAATTTCGTGATCCCAATGACATATTTTAAAATCTAAACACACGGTATAATATCAAAATTTAAATAAATTTGGTAACAAAATTATTCAATATTAATTTGAATCTCAACGTTACAAAATTGCGTCTAGTAACACGCATATGAAGCTCCCAAAATACCAAGCGGGATACAGAAACAGGACAGCTACAGAATAATTTACAATTCTATAAGCCGCATTCCTTTCTGCTGAAAATGTTAATTTCAGCTGGGAATTGCTCCACTTGCGCTGTAAAAACTCGATTCCCTTCGTCGTATGGAAATCTCAGGAGCGTCTATATAGGTGACGAAATATACATTTGCATTTCACAGCTCCGCAGAGCGCCAGAGATATATTCCGACACTTCTTATAAAATCTCTCTAAGGGGACAGACACGTTTCAGTAGCGAATTAAGGATAATTATTTGTAATTGTAAAAGAACTCAAATTAAGTTAGTACTAAATTTAAATTAAGATATATCAGAATTGTAAATTTTGAATTAAATTTAAATAAAAAAATAATTTTACTAACAAGTGCACAAAAATTACCGTCTTATCGGGACAAATGTCAAATATGGGTTGCGTAACTAGTTACCTCAGAAACGTCGCAAATAGCTAATAAATGTAGTCTCTAGGGAGAGAAACATGCTACCTAGAGAGAAAAACATCCTACCTAGGGAGAGAAACATAATGTTTCTCTCTCTAGGGGAGAAAAGCTGTGTTTCTCTCTCTAAAATTAGGGAATAAGAATGTGTTTATTGTGCATGTGTTACGAAAAAATATTTAAATGGAACTTATATGGAGTAGGTGGCTCAGTGGTATCGAATCGGCCTGTGAATCTTGACAACCCTAACATCTATGGGGACCGTGATTTGACGGCTGGTAACCGCACTTCATGCGAAGAAATATATCACTTACCGAGATCTGCTACGACAGAGTGATACGTTCAATAATGGGTAAAAGACGTGATGTTATATCTATTTTTTATTTTTGACTCGATACCACTGAGCCATCTACCGACTATCCTTTTCGCTATTACTTAGTAAGTATTTTTATGAAAACAAGAAAAGTCTTCTACAAAGTTTTAAAAAAATCAAACCTCTCATTATTCAACAATAAATATGTTGAGAAATACAATTACACCCATACCTCGCTTTACGGCCTAGATACGTTCCATGAAAATTGACCGCAAAGTGAAAAGCCTTATAAGGAATCAATATAAATTCATACAAATTCAATGGGAAAAAAGTTTTTTTGCCGTTATAGTCAAACATTTTAGGTCGTAAATCGAAAACGTGCCTTAATTGAAAAGAGCCGTTATAGCGAAATGTCGTATAAAGAGCGAGGTATGGGTGTATTCTAAAGCCTATGAAATCAACCTTAAAAATAGAAACACAGGTAATGTAATAATCCATAAATATATCTATTTCTATCTTTCGTACATCTACTTCGCTGTTCAACTTATCAGTAATTTTAACAATAACACAGGTAAGGTAATGTAATAAGATGCATTCAGAATAATAATTATTCGTAATTTCAAAGTTATACTGTAAGCATGTTTCATGTCATATCTAAATGATTATTGTCTAATATTGTAATATTAATGCATAAAATCTTTACTGCTTTGCAGACGTTTAATGAATATGGATGTCAAGAATTATAGAAGGTATTCACCTTTGTCCTCTGTAATAGCAAATACTCTTGAGAATCTGATGTCTGAATTATATTTTGAAGAAAGACTAATGACCTATTATATGATATTCCAGGAATTTCAGATACCGTTTGACATAACAATGTCATTAATTTGTAAAATATGTTTCAATTTTCCTTGATTAATATTTATAATTTAATGTAATTGCTCTTTTTTCAGCGTTGCCACTAGAGATAATCGGTTTTTAAGGAAGATGTTTTTATGAACACTTGAGAAAAGTTTTCAGCAAAAAAGAAAAGTCTCTGAGAACCTATACAAACAAATTTGTAATGTGGTGAACATCATAAAATTTACAAGACAAACAAAAATATTTATAAGCCAAGCTTAAATTCTGTCATTCCCTGGAGTGGAGAGAGTTATCCAAATCTTTCTTAAAACCATGTAAATCCTTTATTCTAACATCTTACCGACGGACTGAAGAAAAAGTGAACTATCCACTGCAGTCAACACAAAAATAAATACATTGAACTCATACTTAACTCCATATAATGAACAATTGGTGCCTCTGATGTTCTGTATTATTTATTTATTTATTTATTTATTTAATTTACAACCACTCTACAGGATACAAAGTATCCCAATAACAGAGGGTCGGAGATACAAAATATTAAATTTACAAGTAGAACAATTATTAGACAGGGATTTACAGAACTGTGTAAAAGAAAAATACATTTTGAAAACAAAAGCATCAACAGAAATTTAAATAGTTAAAAAAAATCTAGATAGAACAAATTTAAGTTGATTATATGACTGACTGAAAATATCAAGATCTATTTCACATTCGCAGTTATTAAAGTTGAAATATAATCGTCTAATAGGGGCTCTAAGTTATGTATTACAGAATGTGTAGAAACAGAAGTTATGAATATGTTACATCCCATTAATCCGAATGTAAGTAAAAAGGTACAAATAGATTTGAGTATGAATTATAGGTTTATAAAAGAAATGATATTGTGGGTTGGAATGACGATATTCAGGATGAAAGTGAACAAAACGAAGAAATTAATGATGAAGGTGATACATTAATTGAAGAATCGGGCATGAATTGCGAGAAATTAATTTAATCTTTAAATACTGTCCTCCAATGGGCTGAAGAAAACGCAGATGAAATAGAGTTTTCTAAATTCTTGTCCGTCAGGACCTACGATCAAGCTTGTTCAAAAATTTCACAATGTTAAAAAGAAATATACTAAATTAACCAATTTTTTACATTTAATTAATTAATTTTAAATTTTCAAATTTTTCATATAATAAACTACATATTAGATATTTCAAATCAATAAATACTTACTTCAAATTACAATATTATAATTATGTTTTAACTCTAAATAGTGAACAAACTCGATATTGTGACATGGTTCCACATTAAATAGTTCACTATATCGCGACTCCACTTTTATATGAGAACTGTATCTATATTCTCGCTAGAAATCCAATTTTTGTGGAATCATTTTGCGATGTAAAAAAAGTTGAAATTCATTTGACAGGTTTGCAACTATTTTTCACATGTCTTTTTTTATCTACATAGAAGTAAAATAACTAACAACTTGTTCCTATTATTCTTTTTATTTCTACTTTCAAAATAATCCTATCAAAATAAATATATCATCACGTCATTTATACTCATGTCTCTGTTCCAATTGATCTCATTAAATAACAGGTTTTTTAATGTAAAAATTAAGTTTATACTCCTTAAATTTTAGTCCTGTAATTATATTGGTGGATGGGGAGCCATGATGAACAATTTAATTATGCTACTCTGTACAACAGAGATACAATTCCTATTACAATACAGGATCCGGATTCACCGAGCCGCAACGTGGTAGTTTATATGTTTGAAATGCCGTAATGCTACCCACACCACCGTACCGTCGAACAATAAAGAGTAAATGTCAATTTCTACCTTTACAGTTTTACTAATTATTTTTCTGTAACTGTGCATTATCCAATTTAAATACACAAGTCACGTAATAATCAAATTCCACGACTAGATCGTTTACAAACGACTAATTACTACTTACTTTAAAAACAGGGTTCGAAGATATATATCGATCGATATATATCATGATATTTATTTTGATATATATCGTCATATTTTTGCAATGATATATATCCATTATATAAAAATATCAAATAGTTTTTGAGATATAGCCTCCGGAGAAGTGAAATTTTTCGAATTTTTCAGTTTTTCTACTTTTACGAGGCTATATCTCGAAAACTAAATGTGATATGAAAACGCGGTCAACGGCATTAATTTTCTCGTGCTTCAGTTAACTTATAAACATAGTTTCAGCAATTTTTATTTTTTTTCAATTTTCCGCCAAAAAAAATCGCAAAAAGCGGTTTTTTAACATTTTCTCGAAAACCAGAAGTCATATGCATTTGAAGATTGCACCACTGGATTCAGTGGGTCAAAATACATATGTAAGTAAATTTTCGTTTTAATAATCCCACGATTAAGGATTTTTGGGAAAATTGAATTAAAATCTGAAAAAACCAAAGGGGTACCCCTTAGGAAATAATTAAAAATATTAAATTGCATAAAATTGTATGAAAATTTGCTTATAAGTCAATTCGGACACGGGGAATTCAACGCCGTTGAGCGCATTTCCATATCTTGTTTAGTTTTTGAGATATAGTCTCCGGAAAAGTGAAATTTTTCGAATTTTTCAGTTTTTCTACTTTTCCGAGGCTATATCTCAAAAACTAAATGTGATATGAAAACGCGCTCAACGGCATTAATTTTCTCGTGCTTCAGTTAACTTATAAACATAGTTTCAGCGATTTTTATTTTTTTTCAATTTTCCGCCAAAAAAATTGCAAAAAGCGGTTTTTTAACATTTTCTCGAAAACCAGAAGTCATATGCATTTGAAGATTGCACCACTGGATTCAGTGGGTCAAAATACATATGTATGTAAATTTTCGTTTTAATAATCCTACGATTAAGGATTTTTGGGAAAATTGAATTAAAATCTGAAAAAACCAAAGGGGTACCCCTTAGGAAATAATTAAAAATATTAAATTGCATAAAATTGTATGAAAATTTGCTTATAAGTCAATTCGGACACGGGGAATTCAACGCCGTTGAGCGCATTTCCATATCTTGTTTAGTTTTTGAGATATAGTCTCCGGAAAAGTGAAATTTTTAGAATTTTTCAGTTTTTCTACTTTTCCGAGGCTATATCTCAAAAACTAAATGTGATATGAAAACGCGCTCAACGGCATTAATTTTCTCGTGCTTCAGTTAACTTATAAACATAGTTTCAGCGATTTTTATTTTTTTTCAATTTTCCGCCAAAAAAATTGCAAAAAGCGGTTTTTTAACATTTTCTCGAAAACCAGAAGTCATATGCATTTGTAGATTGCACCACTGGATTCAGTGGGTCAAAATAAATTTGTATGTTAATTTTCGTTTTAATAATCCTACGATTAAGGATTTTTGGGAAAATTGAATTAAAATCTGAAAAAACCAAAGGGGTACCCCTTAGGAAATAATTAAAAATATTAAATTGCATAAAATTGTATGAAAATTTGCTTATAAGTCAATTCGGACACGGGGAATTCAACGCCGTTGAGCGCATTTCCATATCTTGTTTAGTTTTTGAGATATAGTCTCCGGAAAAGTGAAATTTTTCTAATTTTTCAGTTTTTCTACTTTTCCGAGGCTATATCTCGAAAACTAAATGTGATATGAAAACGCGGTCAACGGCATTAATTTTCTCGTGCTTCAGTTAACTTATAAACAGGGTTCGAAGATATATATCCATTATATAAAAATATCAAATAGTCTATAATAAATACAGTATACCTCTCATTATTACTTTCATAAATTCTGTTAAAATTATATTCTAAAGATAATTCTTACTTTACTAGCTTTTGACTAACTTCACACCAACGACATAAATCCAAATTGTGTGTCATTTGTGATGTCATTAATGGCAAAGTCTGAACCATTTCCAAAATTTTTATTTGATACTCATTTTAGAAATACAAATCCTTTAATATGGTGGAAAAGTGTAACTGTCAATGAGTCAGAGTGGCCAAATAAAAGTACATTTATTGAACTATGTGAACAGTTACACACTGCTGTAGCAGCCACAGCAGGGCTGGAACGATATTTCTCCACTTGGCATTGTCCAATCTCAATTACGTAATCGTCTCGGTAACGACAAAGATTAGTTTTTATGTTTAAATATTTAAACCAAAAAGAAACTACAAAAAAAAAACTAATTTAGATTGGATTTGGCCAAGTGAGTCTATCTGCAACGCTATGTTCAGGAAGTTCATCAGAAGATGATGATTTGCCCCTATTTACGATATAGGATTATTTAAATATTCTTACTATTCTTAGTACTATATAATATTTGTGTATCCATTCAATGTATATTTACTTTTTTTCATTACCTATGTTAATTTTTTATTTAGGAGTAATAATTTATTTTGTATTTCCTATTGTGATAATAAATGTGTACAAAAACTAAAATTAAAAAATAAATATCCAAAAAGTGATATTTATCTGATATATATATCCTATATATCAGATATTTTGATATTTATTATAAATATCATGATATTTACGAACCCTGTTTAAAAACGAACAAGTATTGAAGTTTTAGACGTGATTCCATTAAAAGAATCATTCGTGCTTGGCAATCAAAGGATGAGAAAATTATATTATAATTCTGACTTAGTAGACCAAGCTTTTATAATCCGATTAAGTAATTATGAGTTTGGAATATTCATTTAACGTATTGTTCAAATATTGAAATTAAAATTGCAAATATTTCTGCACCGTTTTATAATTCTAATTTCTTAGTTAGTTTTCGAAATCTTACAAAATGTGCTACAATAAGTACGAGTACATAAAAATGTAATCTTTTCAAAAGTTTTAACATAATATGCAGAGCCGTAACTAACTATTTTTGCTCCAAAAACTTGTAGCTCTTTTAACTTTTTAAATCATCACAATCACAAAATTGAATAAAATGATTCATTGTACTGTACTATCGACTGACAGTGACATTGAATGTCGTGTGTCATAGTACTACCACAGAACAAGTAAATTATGTATAAAGAAGAAACGACAGATCTATGCTACTTTTTATTTAACAAATTATCACTAATACCATCAGTTTTTGTCTAAATGAACCAAATGTTACAAAATTTTGAGTACCTACTTCAATTTCTGAAATATATTTCAATATATTTCATTAAGTAATACAAGAAAAATTGCATTATTTCTATAATATTTAAAAAAAAAATATTATTTACAAAAATACATCAAGAAAAATAAGATACGAAAACTTTTTGTTTTTAATATTCCTTATATTTGTTAAATTTGATCAATCAATCTCAATTCTTGATAAATAAATTCAATGCATTACCTATTATTTTACTTAATTCTTTACCATACATTCATTGAATTTAATACTTATGTTAATTGCTTATTGCTTATCATCACGTAATTAATTTAGGAAATCATAGATGCCACCACATGCAACATGATAAATTCATATATCATAGTTGACCCCCTGGTTGCTATTGTACTTTTTGTTACATTGGAAATCTGCTACAGCGAGTGGCCAATCACAGACGCGGAAATTTATTTTCTATGCTGTGCTAGACTATGATGTTAAACATACATTTGAAAGGTGTTTTGTTTTTTATCGTATATTAAATCTGGAAAATAAAGTAACGGGCCATGAAAACTTTACAAAAACTAATTTGTAAATCGTATATTTGAAAAATGTATTAAAACTTAAAATAAAATTCATCAACTGCTCTCTTAAGATTAGAGTGCATCAAGCAAGTATCTCATTCATGTCGCCTTTGTTACGGTTCTGTAATATTGCACTTATAATGAACTTTTCAAAATTGTTGGATGTAAAACAAATTCTGCATCACATTCTCCACTTAATCGAATAACTTCTATGTATAATACTTTGTGTAATTCTAATTGCACCATAGATATATTTTCTGATTCCATAAATGTATTTACAAACAACGTGAAAACCTATTTTTGAAATGTTTAAATTTTGTTTGATTAATCTTATTTTTTATTATGTATTCTATATTTTAAGTTAATCTGTTTTTGTATCTTTGTGCTGCTCTGTTATTGGGACTTTGTCCTGTTGGGCAGCTGAATTTTCAAATAAATAAATAAATAAATAAATAAATAATTATCTTATAAGTTCACGGTATTGAGCAAATATACAGACTCAATTATGTCATATTTTATTAGTCAAATACGAAAAACATAACCTCAAACTTAAACACAAGCAATAGCAATAATTGTTTACTTTTGGATTCCATTTAACTTTCCAAACTTCCACTTTGGAGTCTACCAGACTTTATAAAAGAAGAAGAGTTTCATACGAAGCGACGCTAACTTCACAACGTTTACAACTTTCGTGACGATCAGACTGTTTCGTAGATTATACGAGTATTAAGTTGTATCTTACCTCCCAGATGAGTCGGAAGTCATGTTGTTCGACCCGCAGAAGCTCACACGTGGTCTGCGTGACCACGGTGCTGTCACGGGGCAGGTCGTGAAGGATGGACTCTCCGAAGGTGGCGCCCACACCTAGGGTGCAGAGGGTCACAGGGATCTGAAATAAAAAAAGAATTTTACAATATTTAAAAGAGTTTTTTTTTATTCTTACAGCATGTTCTAGAAGGGTATTTTTTTAAATTTATATATCGGCCAACTACTAAGGTCATATGTCGATATGTCCTTTGTATGGTCGCTACGGGCGGGAACCGAACCCACGACCTTATGGTTGCGAGTCAGGCCCTCAACCCGCGCGACCATCACGCGGGACAAAAGAGTATTATTTTTATGTTTATGAGACAACAAAATTTACCACAAAAACAGTAAAGTAAAGAACTTCAAATATCAGTAAATACCTGATAAAAGAGCTGTACAAAAGTATCACGAAAATTCTAAACGACATATTTTAATTTTAATCCGTGACTAGCATTGCCAGAATTTCAATAAATATGTATTTAAATTTAAAAAAATATGAAACAAGGAATCTGTGTTGTACAGTTATGAAGAATACAAAAATAAATCATTCAAAATTATATAAGCTATTTATGTAACAACTATCTAAAGCTCGATTATGTACGAGTTACACACAAAGCTTTATTTTAATTGAATTTAAAGCTATTTGTTTTCTTAAAATATATAAAACGGTGTACAGTGGTGTGTATAGCGATACGAAATTCAAATTCGGAGATCCCGAGTTCAAATCGCACTCAAGCTAAACATTATATAAACTATCACACTGCGACTCGGTGAGTGCGGACCCTGTACTGTAATTGGCATTGAATTCCTGTTGTACAGCGTAAAATAAATTAAAAACCATTAGATATTTGAGTAATCATTTTAATCGTACCACTTCGCTAATACCTTCACCCAGTTACTGAATTGAACTCAAAAACTATCCTAAAATTAATAGCTGTCACAAAACACCAGATTATTAATGTAATACTTCCTAAATAATAATAATAAACAAATTCATGATGACGTTTTCATTGTACAAAATCTACGACGTATAAAATAACTGACTGTTAACATAGTCTTGCATCAAAGAAACAAATCAAACAAATTTCATAACAACCAGATACACAAAAGCTTAATCTGACCTCTACATTACCGGTAGTTAGCAGCCATTTGTATAACAAATGAAACATTCAATTCTGTAAATGTTTGATCGCATCAAAACCATTGCAAAACCATGATTTAACACATTAGGTAATGCCCCCACACAAAATCAATTAAACAGCTTTTGCGTTAATTAATAGAACGCAATCAATTAGTTACTAATTATACACTTCAGTGGCAGCACGTGTCATGATTATAAAACAAACTAACGACAAAAAGCTATAATAAGATACTGATAGTAAAAGTATTTAAAACTGAAAAAGCGATAAACTAGTTACGTTTTGATTTAAAGTTTTATTGGAAACACACGTTTTCGCAATTTCCTCTTAATACTCTGAACTCTGAACACTAGATTCTGTAGCAATTTAAAACTTTAGTTATTTGTTACATGTAGCGCTAGATGGTAGTAGTGAAGATGAAGAAAAGTTCAGATAGAAACGTTGTTTAAATCGTAGAAGTTTTGTGTACATAAATATTCAGTTTTCAAGAATGCTCTTAGGAATATAAATAATTTGCTGTTTTTAAACATGAAATCACTTTTTTCACCGAAGCAAAAATATATAAAAATAAAATAAATATATCATCACGTCTTTTACCCATTCCTGGATGTGGCACTCTGCCTAAGCAAATCTCGGTAAGTGATATATTTCGCCACGTGAAGTGCGGTTACCAGCCGTCAAATTACGGCCCTCAAAGATATTAGTGGAGGGGGAGTCACAGGGGTAGATTTAAATTGGTGAAAATTGTTTGTCGGCTGTGGGAATCGAACCAGGGTTCTCAAAATCCACAGGCCGACCCGCTACCACTGAGCCACCTACCCCATAAGCAAAAATACTGCATAAATAATCGTTTATTTTTGTTGCTATAATTTATATTGCAAATAAGAAGGTAGATATTGTTTAACATAATACTCGCATTAGTTTTATAATGTAAAATACGGTTTCATATTTCCATTTTGCAGGACGATAATTCTTTGAAAATACTTGTACTTAAAACAAAAAGAGAAGACTAGGACTATTTATAGCAGTCATTAATTACAACGACAATTCTAATTGGCTTAAAGAAACATTACGCCAAGTTAAATCTAGATTAACAAATATGCAGCAGTATTATATGAGAACCGCATTTGACAGCAGAGACAAGTTGTTTCACAAAGTTAATCATGTACACTGGGCGTTTCTTGTGACATTTTTTCATGTAGTGAGATTTATTCTTAATTAAATTCCATTTCGCGCATCTGTGGCACGGAATATAAAATAAAAAAATATCGTTGTATACCTAATATTTGAAATTACAGAGAAATTTACAATTTTAATTCTGACAGACACTGTTGCGAATTGCATTTTATCCTGAAAACGATTCGTTAATTTTGTTGATTACGATGTGTCTATTGTTTTATTGCTGTCGTCTGTTTCAATTCCGGACTTTTATTTATTTAGGATAGGAACTGCTCTTCTTTCCGTGAAATAAATTGTGACATTTTGTAGTGACTTATACACAGAAGAACTTTTATTTTTATTTATTGCTAAGTTTTAAAAACAAGATGAATTTTTAAACTATTTTTATGATTGTTCGAATTTATAAACATAAAACATTTTATAACTTTTACTACAGTATAAATAATTCTTTTGATTTTTGATTATTTTTATTGTTTAATAATTCAAACAAATTTCTGATTAAGTTCTGTAAAATTTATATGATTCGACGTTTCGGAACACTAAACGTGTACTTTCGTCTTGAAAATAGAAAATAATAAATAAAATATTACCATAATAAGTAACTAAGTAACAAGTAAACAAGTAATTATAATTTCTTATTAATATTTCGCAAGCAGATCTCGATAAGTGATATAAAGATGTTAGTGGATAGGGAGGCACAGGGGTAGATTTAATTTGGTGAAAATTGTTTGTCGGCTGTGGGGATCAAACCAGGGGTTTCAAGATCCACAGACCGACTCGATACCACTGAGCTACCTACCCTAGAAATAAAGAAATAAATTAGAAATTTAGGAAAGATTTATTATTCTTTTGACCGAGGTCACCAGGATGTCACTAATGCAAATTATACTATTTTTCTCCAGTTCCTATGGATATGGATTTACTTTCCTTGCTTCTCCCTTATTAGGGATAAAAAGTATCACTTTCTTCTCTCAACGAAGGAAAGAAAATTTCAAGATAAATAATTCACTACATGTGCGTCTATCACTAAATTAAAAACTAAAAACTAGATATGTTTCAATTTTCTATGCATTCATTTATTTACTATATTTACTATGGATTAGTAAATAATATAGGAATAGACTTTACAATTTTGATAAACACTTTATTTTCAAATACTAACATAGTATCTTAGGACCCTAAAGCCATATATTTCTTTCCAAAATTTATTTTAAACATATTAATTTAGGTATAGATATTATTTGCAAATATATCCAAGTTAGTTGTAGTGGGTTAAAGCACCTACATAATTATTAATTTAATTTATTTTTAGTTGATAAAGGATAAACAATTACATAACAAACATACTAAATTTGAATTAGAAGCCCTTTACACATCCTTACAAACATACCAAAACCTCTAACAAACCCATTTCCAGCTTGTAACACTTCCACTAACAAGTAACAATAATCCAAACAGTGTCTGAGCTGTCTATTCATTCCGTCCACATTTCGCGCAACGTGCAGCAGCAAACAGAGTAATTCGCATACCATGCAAGTAGCAAGTGTCCGAGTTAACGCTAATGTCGTCGATAAACCAACTCGTATTTGCCCTTCAGACAGTAATACTGCTCACCCCTTTGTTATAATGTGAGAGCAACAAAGCAGCTCATAATTGTATTGCCGGTGGCCGGTAGATCCAGCAGCTCCTGCTGGAGTTGGACAGAAAGTTAGCTGATGTTTATGTTGACAGTACTTAGGTTTGCTGGTTTTGCTACAATTGGGGTGTGGATATTTGGTGTAACTGTAAGGTTATGATGACATGTGGTGCTTCTGTGTTTGTGGTTTTACTAGAATTTGTTATTATAATCGTTTCGTTTGTGGGTCTTTTACTTTGTATCTAGAAATGAAATATTAGTCGCAGGTTTGTCAACTGTTTTACTGTCTCCCTTAATTTATTTTGATGTTAATTTCTCTTTAAGCTGTTACACTGTTTCTTTGTTAACAAATATAATTATTTGTTTGTAATTAGCTAACGAATTAAGTATATTGTATTTAATTAATTATTTATAACATAATTACGGTTTCCACCTCGAAATAAACTTTCAAACAAGGGAAACATAAATAAACATCTAAATCGCAGTATATCATGTTAGCTTTTCATGTAAGATTAGTTTCATTTATCTCGATAATTGTTGTCAGAAGATGGCTAAACCGGAAGTTAAAGCTTCAATTATTTAATATAAATGGTTTCTAATTATTGTATTATCGTATTATACTATAATTATTGTCAGCCACCAATCTCGGCATCGGCTCCAACGATTTTTATAAAACATGGTACCTATGTTAAAACGATCTAGCTAAGTCTCAAGGTTTTCGAAAAATTCATTTAGTACGTTATTTCAAAAGAAAGTTAATGAAAATTTAATTATTGAAAATATGGATATATGAGTAGTTTAAAGCAATGTAATTTACCCTAATAAATCGATTAAAACTACCATCAACTCGATATAAGAAATAAAATGGAATAAAAGGTATGTTTTATTATATTTATAAAGTACAACAATGTTCAACTGTTCAATTATCTGATCAGTGACAGTTGACAGTACATTATTACAAAACGTCAGAATAAAATTAATTCATTTGCTATTCAACATTAGTTACAAATAAAAATAAAATAAATATATCATCACGCCTTTTACCCATCACTGGGTGTGGCACTCTGCCTAAGCAGATCTCGGTAAATGATATATTTTTTCGCGTGAAGTGCGGTTACCAGCCGTAAAATCACGGCCTCCAAAGATATTAGTGGTGGAGGAGCCACAGTTACGAGGTTACAAAATCCATTATTATTTTTATTACAAATTACGTGTCGACCAGTAGCACTAGAAATGTACTTTTCTAGAAGCATGTCCATAATTTTGCGAATTTTTTTAAAAAATCTTTTTGATTGTGAATCAGCACATCCAAATGTATACATCTTGAATTTTTTTTACCCTTTTTTAACACGCTGTATAAGTGTTTCAAAATTACATGTGCCATTATTTTAGTGAATTTCAGAAAAATTATTTTTGCGTTGTAATCAGTACATTAGATAATATATACTTTTAATTTTTTTGCAATAATTTTTTAATATCCTATCATAATTTATAATTACTAATTAGTAAATTTTAAATACTAACATTATAATAACAACAAAGACAAAATTAATTGTCGTCCATACACTTGGTGAAACTAGGTTTAATAAAATATAAAATAAACACTTGGCTTAAGTCTCACAAAATTCACTAACTGTGCTGGCTAGCCTCTGACGATGACCTGAAAAGTTGACTTGGAGGCTGAATTTTGTGAGACTTAGCCAAGTGTTTATTTTATATTTTACTAACATTCTAAGTAATAGCTACAAATAATTTGTATTATTTAAATATTTCTTTTTCAATTTTCTGAATTATCTAGTGATGATTGGATATATAGTCTATAGCTACAGTCGCCGTTAATCAACGTTCATACTAGCGGTCATTTCATAATAGATATTATAATAAAGAATAGATGAACGCAGACACAAGAAGACACTCCTCACACCAACTCTTGTTTTGTTCATAAACTTTCAAAACAGCAGAATAAAACTTGCATCATAAATTAGGTATCGAAGAGTGCAACTGCAATATTTTACGACTATAAGAATATTTCACAAGAAAGGTGATATTCCAACAACAAATCCTCTAAACAAAGTATTACTTTGTATTGTATTTTATGATGTTTACATTCGTGGTCAAGAAAAACAGTGAATTGTGTAAAATTTTGAGGTATTGTGAGATATGATCCGTGCATGTAGAACGATATATATTCATATACAGGCGCAATACAGTTAAGAGAGTTTATACCTCGTGTCAGACTGCAATAAACAAATACACCCGCAGGTATAACTTCCGCTAGATATAAACTTTATAATAGCAACATATCCTCGTGAAGTTTTTATGTCTATCTGTCTTTGTTATGTTACGTAAAATAAAATTTTATTTTGTGAGTTAATACGTTCGTGAATATTGGTTTCTTAACTTGAACTTTAATTTGTGGGATGATCAAATTTGATATTGTCGTAAAAAGAGTTTATTGAGGGTTCACTAAATTAATTGTTGGTTATAAAATAAAAGTACATAGGTAGTAACATTTGGACACGATACTGCTTCGAGGTTCCAGCAATTTGTGTTGAAGTTAAATAATAATAGTTATTTATGGTACAAGTGTGTTATATTACAAATAAGTCACGCGAGAAAAATATTAGTCCACGAGGCCGTCAGGCCGAGGGGAATAATTTTCTGAAGTGACTTATTTGTAATAACACACGAGTGGCATACGAAATTTTATCCAACACCTACAATTAAAACATTAAAATATAAATTTTGATACAATTGTCTACATTTCAAATAATATTCTAGTTAGCCATACTTTCTTGTTTTGTTGTCTAGGTTATTCAAATTTTTTAAATAAACAAAGTTGAAAAAAGGTTGCAGCTGTAGTATTTGAAATGGAAGACGAGGATTTTATTCCCGAAATAATCATTAAGGAAGCGGAAGAAGCGGTTGCTGATATTTTACCAAAAAAGTCTAGAAGTTCCTATGAAAAAGAATTTCATATGTGTTTGAAGACTGTATGACAACTAGAAACGTCAAAGATATGAATGAAAGTGTTTTTCATAGGAACTTCTAGACTTTTTTTGGTAAAATATCAACAACCACTTTTTCCGCTTCCTTAATGATTATTTCGGGAATAAAATTCTCGTCTTCCATTTCAAATACTACAGCTGCAACCTTTTTTTCAACTTTGTTATATTTAAATTCAACAGTGAGCTCCAAGTCATAATTTATGCGTGACTTATGACTTATAACTCACGTGTGACTTATAAACCACTTTACTAATCTAAAATGACAACAATAATGACTTTATAAGTAGTGGGTGTTGGATAAATAAACTTAAGTCTGTCTCTAGACTTTTCTAGACTTTAGAGTTTTGATGTTTTAAAATTGATAACAGAAATTACCCACACACAAAATACATATAAATAAATAGTATGTTATGCATCAAGGGAGGGAAACAAGCGATTATTACCGCGTGTGAAGTTGGCATACCGAGACATAAACGAGGGCCGAAGGGTCGAGCTGAAGTCGAGGTTTGCTAACTTCACACAAGGGATAATCGCGCCCTCCCGTGAAGCATATACTTTTCGTAACAAGTGCACAAAAATTACTGTCTTGTCGGGACAAATGTCAAATATGGGTTGCGTAACTAGTTACCTAGGAAACACCGCAAAAAGCTAATAATCGTAGTCTCTAGGGAGAGAAACATCTCCCTTGGGAGAGAAACATGCTACCTAGGGAGAACAGTAGTGTTTTTCTCTCTAAAATTAGGGAATAAGAAAGTGTTTCTCGTGTATGTGTTACGAAAATAAATAAACAAATATATCATCACGCCTTTTACCCATTACTGAGTGTAGCACTCTGCCTAAGCAGATCTTGGTAACTGATATATTTTTTCGCGTAAAGTGCAGTTACCAGCCGTCAAATCCCAGCCCCCAAAGATATTAGTATATATCACCTGTAAAACTTGCTGTGATTTATGAACTTAATAATATTCATTTTACATCGTGTAATTGACTTAAAACTGTTTTTATGTTATTTACATGCAATGAGATTGTTAATATTACATATATTTACAATTGATTTTTATGTCAAATATTATAAGTTTGAATGCATAGGCTTCTTAATTAAATTTTGTATTATGTTTTCAGTAAATAATTAATTATAACACAGCTAACTTGAAATTTAAAAAATATGCATTTTTAATATAAATATTAATTAATATGGGGTAGGTGGCTCAGTGGTATCGAGTTGGCCTGTGAATCCTGAGAACCCTGGTTCGATTCCCACAGCCGACAAACAATTTTCACCAATTTAAATCTACTTCTGTGGCTCTCCCTCCACTAACATCTTGTGGGGCCGTGATTTAACCGCACTTCACGCGCATTAATATATTACTTACCGAGATCTGCTTAAGCAGAGTGCCACACCCAGTAATGGGTAAAAGGAGTGATAATATATTTATTATTTTAGTATAATTTACATATGCCGTTGGATATGCTTAAAAGTTACGTATTTCAATTTTTTTTCTATCTTCTACTTTTTCTGAATTAAATTCCTAATAATTTCTCAATCTCAGGGTCCATATTTGTAGTAGCCATTTTAAAATTGCTTCTAAATGTGTTTCTGTTAATCTGAATCTTCATAAATATATGTCGAATTAAATATGACGAACATTTTCATCGTAAATTTAGGGGTAACCTCGAAAATAGATTCAGCGAGCCCAAAACCCTCGAGTACCTAGTTTTGAACCTAAAACTCAATTCAATTGAATATCGCAATTTCATCCCCCATCCCCTTTTTAAGCCCTTAAAAAATAACCCTGAAAATAGATTTTGGAGATCTGAAAAACACCTGGGTAACCAATGTCGAACGCGTAATATTTTGGTATGATTTAATTTCATTTATGGCGATTCTTGCTTTTACCACCTTTCAGGGGTGGTTTGTGCCCGTAAAAAGCAACTTCCGAATGAAAAAAATAGGGGTTCAATATTTTTTAGAGATCTATTAATGTGCCCAGTTTAATTTAAATCGGTAAGTGACATTTGAGTAGTGTTACTTGTGAGACAGTATGCGCAGATGAAAAGTACAACAGAGTAAATTCTGAATGTTTGCTCGAAGAAAGCTAAAAAACCTCATATTGAATGTAATGGGGTAGGTGGCTCAGTGGTATCGAGTCGGCCTGTGGATTTTGAGAACCCTGGTTCGATCCCCACAGCCGACAAACAATTTTCACCAATTTAAATCTATCCCTGTGGCTCCCCCTCCACTAACATCTTTGAGGGCCGTAATTTGACGGTGGTAACCGCACTTACCGAGATCTGCTTAGGCAGACTGCCACACCCAGTAATGGGTAAAAGGCGTGATGATATATTTATTTATTTATATTGAATGTCAAGTTTTTAAACTGTCCAAGTTGTATGCCACAACACAGACATTTGTATTTCAATTAATGATTCATAACCTACGAAACAATTTATGAATATTTCAGTGAATACATTTAGTTATTAATGAAACAAACGACGAAATAATTTCGCAACTTCCGGTTAATTCCACCCGAGGTTCTTATCATTACTGTAAGATGGCACTCACGACAAAATTTAATTTCGTACGCATATATGAGCTGCTTTTAAGACAATGTGTTGAGAGGAGACACTAGGGATTTTAATAAACCTCGTGCTTGTATGCTTAATGATATGCGGTGAACCTCCTCTTACTCTCTCCCCACATCCTGGTGCTGTCTCTCTCTAGCTAGTTTTATATCCTGTGACATGCCACACCCGCGTTACTACACTGTTAACTTTGAGGAAACAACCGCGATATTAAAACTAGACGCTGTTGGTATATTCACGTTTTATGCTACGAAGAGATTAATAATTTTCTAGTAAAAAGATATTCAGGTGCGGTTATTAAGATTCTTAATAGGTAAATATTGCATCAAAAGTTTCTAAGCTAGCAATATTAAAATGGGATTACTGATTAAGGAGTTTTAAGGAAAATTCTAATTACCTGTATTAGTAGAAGATAGTTTAAATTTGGATAATTAATGCCGTCTTATTAAAAGTTGTTAGAATTAAAATTTATCTGCATCAACTTAAGAATTAAATCACTCTATATAATTTTTTTTTATTTGAAGGTTTAACGCCAATTCAGAAATAATTGTAATCAAAATTTCAATATAACCTCAAAATCTAAACAATTGCATAAATGCCAATAATAGTTACCAACGAAAACATGTCATATACAAATTGCGCTAAATTCACTCAGTTTAAAATATTGCACATTTTTTTCAATTCAAATTTATAAAAGACGCAAAATAGAAAAAATAGTATAAATAGCTCATTTTATAAGACTTGCATCGCACTAGTCCTTTAGAAAACTCGCATACGGTTCGTTTCTTAAACTTAAACGCGTGCGAAAAAACATGACTTAGAAAACTAGTTCTTTAATATACTATATTATTTCATAATTAGTAAAACATATAATATTTTGGGTTTAAATTTTATGGATAAGTTTAGAAACGCTCTGTATAATGGACATCTCTCAATTTTAACGAGTATAATTATGGTAAAATAGTATATTACATTACAAGAGAAGAAACTAAGAATTTCGCTCCCGCACGTGTCAGTTTTGAACACTCGGCTTCGCCTCGTGTTCAAAAGCACATAAGTGAGCGAATTCGTTTCTTCTCGAGTGATGTATAGCGTTTTGTTCAATTCTGCTATTGAAATATTAAAAAAATATTAAGATTTGTACGGCTGTTTATGTAGTATAAATGAACATAGATGCCATTGCGTTGCTATGGTTCGTTTGTTTAAATATAAATAAATATTTGCGAATGTCAAATAATTTACCGTTGCATTGTGAAAATATTATTAATAATTGAGAAAATGGAAGAATATGACGATGTTACTATACCAGAAATTATTTTAAAAGAAGCTGATGCCGCTACGTTTCAATTATTGCCAGAGAAATCAAAAGGAAGATATTTGAAAGAGATGAAAAAATTTCGTGAGTGGATGCAATCAAAAAATGTACATGTTGTAACTGAAGAAGTTATGGTAGCTTATTTTAGCAAGAAAAATTGTGACAAGTAATAAAATTCGTGTAGAAGTAGAGGCACCAGAATATACTGAGATGGATCCATTTTTAGTTGCTTGCATGTCTGGAGTAAGTCACCCTGTTTTCAATAATTGCAATGTGCACTTTCATATAAATAAATAATTTTCAAAAAAACTTGTAGTTTATTCCTATTTTCGGTAATGACAAGTAAGTGGCTGAAAGTACTTTCGCTCACTACTTTCACCCACCCGTTGCCATAGAAATACCTTCAGTGGACAAAACAAAGAGTTTCAAGGTTTGTATCCAAGTTAGAAATAACATGTTTCAATAGCAGGATTGAACAAGTATTATTTAACTTGTGTTTAAACGGTATGAATGTTCTTTCCCACCTAGATTACATCAGAAATGCGCGAACGAGATCTTTCCAATTGTTACATTCACATTTAAAAAAGAATGTGCAATTATATATTATTTGTATGTATGTAAATATTTCCGAATAATTTTATTATTCTATTGAAAGTAATGAATGAAACTACTTCAGAGTTTAATGATGAATTCTATTCGGATGAGACTGAGAGACATTAAAAAGTCAACAATTCTTTTAATTATTGTAACAATGTATGTAACTAATGAAAGCAATTCTGAAAATTGTATTTATGTCTAGACACTTGATGTTACAATGATTAAAAAACTTGAACCGAAAGTCAGCATTGTTAGAAGTTTTTTAATCAATCGGAACTAACAAGTCTGTTTATTTCAACACTCTGAGAGAACGAACAGATTTAAAACTTTTGTAAACATTATATAATTGCAGGTCTAATTGCGAAGTCTAACTGTCTTCTCTTGAGACCCTTATTCGCCTTTTCGAACAGTAGTTAGGGTTGCTTTGTTACGTATAAGTGTTATGATCCAGCTAAAACCTAAAGCATACCTCTCAAGATTGTCGTAGTTAACGCACTATGTTTTACAAACTATTCAACGTTAGAAGTTGTGGAACTTAAAGTTTAAATATAAGGCACTTTACTACATTAAATTTTGTACTGTTATCCATAGCTAATCTCTTTATCAACAATATAATATTACAAGATAGAAAGCCATTTTAAATTGTTTTAATGTATAAACAAGAAGACTTATCACAAGGCTTAAACTAAAACTCAGTATGAAGATTTCTATTGAAATTGCTACGTTCCTAGTTTGATGCAAGACTAGAGTTACATTAAAATGGAAAATGCTTTTGTTTTATCTATTTTAACTAATTTGTTACTTGATTTTGTAATTGATATTTATCAAGTTTCGTCATTCAGAAGTACATAGCATCGAAAGTTATGGTTGTACATGATGGGTATGTTTAATTCGGACAGGCTCACAATTTCTTGCATGTCATACAGATTCTTCTGAACCAATAGTTATTTGTATCACTAGTCCAGAAACTGCTATTTTGCGAGTTTCTGGACGTGTAATACACAAGATTTTTCGCGTCGACGTTTTTGTAAATTTAATAAAAAAGTTTAATTTATTACTCACATTCTAAATGTCAGGGAATTTTTTTATGTTGGTATCATCTAATTGTCAGAACTGTACTTTTAATTTTAATTAATTATTTATTGTTCATCAATTTACATCTTCAATAAGTTTAATTACACTGTACTCTTTATTTAATAAACATAAAACATAATTCATTTCTTTGTCTATTTCACGACTTGTCATTCCAGTATTATTATCTAAAAAATCAATATATTTTATTTGGATTTTACATTGCTAATTCAATTATAATTACCTACACTTTTGTTTAAAATATATGTATAAATATTCTGTTTTCTTGTATTGAAAATACTGAACTATGAATATTTTATCATAATATGTTTACGCCAATGCAATATTTTGACATTTCGTACGTTCAGGAGTTCGCTATACTAGTGATGCCAACATATAATCCCGAGTTCGAATCGCACTCAAGCTAAAAATTATATAAACTACCACACTGCGGCTCGGTGAGTGCGGACCCTGTACTGTAATTGGGATTAAAATCCTGTTGTACAGCGTAACATAAATAAATAAATAAATAAATAGAAAGTCACTAATTTTTGCCGGCCCCGGCCGGCAACACATGGTTTCCGGACGATTTTTAGTTATGTAATACTGCTAATGCCGGACGGTGGCGCGAAAAATATATTTAATTATTTATTAATAATATTTTATACAGACTTACAAATCTCAATTATAATTATACGGTCTTGTTCTGGAGGGCTCTTACGAGCGGACGACAGCACGTGTCCTGCAAGCAAGCAGCCGAAAATTTAAGTTTAATGAAACAACAAAAACATTAATTACCTAAAAATATAAATGTATCTAGAGAAAATCTAGAAGGCCGCGTGCAAAATAATATTCCAAGACAGATAATAATACTGTATTAAACTGACAGATTAAAAGAAAAATACAATAATTTTATGTCAAATTGAAGACATATTTATTTATTATTATTGTTATTTTTTAAATCTGAAATATTAATTTGGTTTGTAGCCTGAAATATTAATTGCATTATCAAAAATTTAGCACATTTATTTCCTAAAAGATGATTAGATAAACGAAACAAAATCACTTATCACTTGCTCTCTTTACCACCGGTTCATCTATGTTTCTATGGTTCAATTGATAGAATATTTGCAGGTCAAATGGGATGTTCCAGGTTCAAGTCCAGATAGAGGTAAAGTGATTTTTCAACTACACCCATACCTCGCTTTACGGCCTAGATACGTTACACGAAACTTGGCCGCAAAGCAAAAAGTCGTATAAGGAATCAATCAATTCTAATACAAATTCATTAAATTCAATGGGGGAAAAAGTTTTTTTTGCCGTTATAGCGAAATATTTTAAGCCGTAAATCGAAAACGTGCCTTAATTGAAAAGAGCCGTTATAGCGACATGCCGTATAAAGAACGGCCGTATAGCGAGGTATGGGTGTATTGACTGTATCTCTAGAACCGGCCCCGTATGGTTTCACAATCTACAATTTTCTTTGTAAAATAACGAAAATATCATCATCAAATCAAAATTTCAAGTTCGTAACTAAAAAAATCACGCCTTTTACCCATTACTGGGTGTGACACTCCGCCGTAGCAGATCTCGGTAAGTGATATATTTCTTCGCGTGAAATGCGGTTACCAGCCATCAAATCACGGCCCTCAAAGATTTTAGTGGAGGGGGGAGACACAGGGATAGATTTAAATTGGTGAAAATTGTTTGTCGGCTGTGGGGATCGAACCAAAGTTTTCAAGATCCACAGGCCACCTACAATTATTTAACAATTTTCTTCAATCTTCTATGTAATTTCCTAGTTTACTCACAGAGCAACTATCACCTCTGCATCGTTCGCTGACATAGCCACCTTACCGCACTTAATATATTCTCAAACAAATACCCGTGTGAATGTACCACACTGGGTACCAAGCGGCAAATAGCTCCTCAGACGCTGAATTATGCACGATGCAATTAGAGTTGCACGCGAAAAAGTAAACTAATTCTCATGAAACACGAATTTAATAAGTTTTATTATATTGCGAACCTGTATTGTTTTGTATTGTGCTTTATTATTTACTAGGTGTGAACTTTATTTTAATAAGATGTTAGAAAAGATTTATGTTGAGTTAATAACTTGAGATTACTGTTGTTGGATGAATGATTTATTTGTTGAATGCTGAATACCTAATTGAAGTGTACTTGTATTATAATAGTGGATTTAGAATTATACTGAGAAGAGCTCTTGTATAGGATAATAAGATTTGTGCGCATTATCAGCGCTTAAGATAAAATATTAAATGAAAATGAAACAATGAGAAATTTTAATATTAATACGTAGTAATATTTGTTTTATACTGTAATAGTATATTACATAACGAGAATTGTAACAAGCACATTATTACGTGCGAGTGAAAAAGTTGCGCATGAGCCTTGGTGAGTGCAGTAATTTCACGAGCAATGTAATTGCGTTACAATTCGAGTTGTGTATTATACTTTATCTACGACCATAAATAATAATAAGAACAATTACACAATATTTGTTAGGTTATATCCGTAACATCAACTGTCAAACAGCAGTGTTACCGCCTAACAAATGAAAACAGTTACGTAATATATAAACCCTTAACAACCGTAAACAAGCATTTACTGTTCTTGCAAATTCTTTTTAATGGCCTACATACATATATGGTCGTAGATAAATTTATTTTAGCGTGAAACATGTGATTCGTCATATCCATGGTTACGAATTTGACGACAAATGTGATTACATAGCGTTTATTTTAAAATAAAACATAGGTTGTCTAGTTACGAGTACATATGGGCCAGTTTTACCATAGTTACTTAAATTTCAAGTTTTTTTTTATATGAACAATATCATATCAAAATGAATTGTCACACGAGAAACTTAACATTGCTGTCAAACATTTGATTGTATATTGTTCATTTAACCAATCTCTAAAATTTAAATAAATGCGATGCAACTGGCCAATATTGTTGCATTATTATTAACGATTTAAATAAAATAATATCACGTGATATCTATTTTTCATCTGATTCAACATTTGAGAGAGAAGCACAGATTAAAAATAAAGACGAAGAAGAAGAGAAGTTTTATATTGCCAGTTGATTTTCCTCAATTAATGCTGAGCCATTATTACGTCATTTCACATAATGGAATTTCAAATTCCAAATAAAATATAATTATAAGATTATATGTACTTTTTATTATTATTATAAGGCAACACAACATTTAATTTAATGATATAAAAATTTGTGTCTTTAAATTCGATTATGGTCGTGGATTCCATTATGTTACTTTTTAACCCGTATAACATATGAAAAAAAAAATGAAATACGTTGCTGTTTTCTTGTGCAATATTCATAATCTTTATAAGAAATGAAAGGGGTTAAATTTATTTTAAAGCTTAGACCACAAACAAATTCAATTATTTTTCGATGTTTTGTTCTTAATAGGAATATAAAAATAACTTATATTATAAAGCTAATATTATTAAGTTGTGTGATTATTAAAGGTAATCATACCTGTAGTTTTTGACTAAAGTTAATTTATATTATGACAGAAAAATTCTGATGACGCCTGGATTCGAACCAGAGACCTTCCGCATACCGGGCAGAGATGCTAACCGCTACACCACGTCACCTGTGTTCGAAATATGGCATCAACTGAATTTTTCTGTCACAGTGTCTAAGCGTAGCTTCGTTCCGAGAGACTCCTATATAGGCATTGACAACCGGGTTCGTCTACAGTGACACAGTTTTTGATTATAAGGGAATCATACCCAAGCTTAGAGCTAATATTATTAAGTTGTGTGATTATTAAAGGTAATCATACCTGCATATTATAAACACAATAAATATATAGGTCCTCCGTGGAAGAATGCTTTGAAAAAAATAACATACAAAGAAAAGAAAAAAAGCACAGTTATCACATTTTATCAAAAAATATTAGCTTTCTGGAAAAACAGAAGTTCTTGAGTCTACAATATGACACGAAAGCAGGGGGTCAAAATGAAGTACATTATTATAAATGCAAATGAAGCAGGGAAACACGACATGTTGAAAATAGTGGTATGAAGTATGAAATATGTACGAGGGGCATTAGAGTCCTTCCAACGTAGGGTGAAAAAGCATAAAGAAAGCAACGTTGCCATTGTTTCATACAACCGGGCCAAGAACACTAAATTACAAGTCTTTTATCAATGGTAACTGCGGTTGCATTGGTTGGCTCAGATCAACATTAATTTTCATGAGCAATTACTTAAGAACCAAAATGGAAATGTCTCTTTGGATTTAAGTCCAGATTCCCTGCGTACTTAAAAACGAACGATGTAATATTTCGCGTCTTTACTAGCTTTAATAAATGTCGCATTGAACATTACGCAAACAAATTGGGAGTTCTGTTACAATTTACGAAGAAATAGATGGCATCATTAAATGTTCTTAAAGTGACTAGTTGAATTCAGATAATGATGATGGCATGGAATCAATTTTGCGATTGTGTGGTTCATTCTACCCCAACTCTAACTCTGGTACAGCAGAGATGTGATTCAACGACTGAAACACTGAAATAATTGTTGCCATTAATTTATATTTCACTGGTTTAAATGGATCAGGAAGATATATATCACTTACCGAGATCTGCTTCGGTAGAGTGCCACACCCAGTAATGGGTAAAAGGGCGTGATGATATATTTATTTAAATGCATCAGTATCACAAAATAGAGTGCACATACATTACATGCTGTTCTACTCTCGATATTAAATCTTTTTAACAAACTCTCTCAGGAAATAAGAGATTTGAAATTAAGTAAATTCAAATCTGTTATAACCAACAAACTGCTCAAAAAAGGGTACTATAGTATTGACGAATATATGACAGATACAAACTTCTGAACAAATATCTAGTATTTTCTCACTTATATATATATTTTAACAATTCTGAATTTTTGCCTGACTGTAGGCGTTTCTTGTCTCATTTTATGTATTTTTTAATATGTACTTATGCATTTTTTGACGAACTGTGCATGTATTTGCGTACCAGTAAATAAATATTATTATTATTATTATTAAATAGTTATTTGTGTATGTTGTTAAAACAGCGTGTGACCTTAAATTACATACATCGTCTGCATCTCCAATTGACAAAGATTTGTACTATTTATGATGACAACTATTAAAGTAACAAATCGTATTCTTGAAAAGTTTCTTAACATTACAGTAAAAGCATTAATCAGAATATTTAAAATGTGTTGTATACGAATACAATTTGACCGACTGAAATAGTTATTTGTGTATTAAGAGCGTAAAGTGATCCTTTGTTACTCGAGCACAGTAATTGCAGCGTGAGCCGAAGGCCAGAGCTGCAATAGTGCAAGAGGAACAAAGACACTTTATGCTCGTGATTCACACATAATTTTTTCTACGATTGGATCTTAAAATTATTAAAAAAAGTATATGTACTGAAAATAAATTCGTTCTGTCAACTAATATGATAAGTTTCTGTTTTGTTTGTATACCTGGTAACTATTAAAATAAGCGCATTCTTAATATCTCTATCGTGCGTTGCTATTTTTCGATTGTTCCGATGACAAATGAGAGCGTAATTGTCAACTTTTCATAGCAAGCTTTTTTTTTAGTTTTTTTGTTCAACTTAGTACTGTTTTGGCAAAATATTGAGCTTTTTAACTACTTTTTTTTAAAACTATGCTCATTTATCTGCTCTATACACATAAAAATTATAGATTTGCATTAAAATTAATAAACGCCGCCATTCATTCCATAATATTTTTAAATTTCAATTAAAATGTTATTCATTTGATATGTCTTTTATTTTGTAATAAAACTGAAGTAGGTACTTAGAATAACGAATTTACGATTCAATATAAAGGAGAAATAATATTTAATAAGAAAGCTACATCGTAGAATATAGAAATGCTAAGAAAACGGAATATTATTTACAACTTCACAGGTATATTTCGTTAAAGAAAAGTTTAACAGTACTAATAAATTTCTTATCTAAGATGTAAAATTATAAATTTGTTAAATAAATGTTCATTTTCTTATTTTCTGCTCATGAAACAGGTTTCTTTGTCGAACTCAGCTAAGGAAACATAATATTGAAATTCTATTTAAAACAATTTTAAGGAATTTAATCTAAAACTACTAAATCATAATTTCAGTATCAGTTTATCAACATACTACTTGTAAAGCTAGATAAAAAGTTTATGAATAAATTTCCTACAATTTATTATGAAAATTGCTTGCTGCATCACTACAACAAATTTGCGGTAAAATATGTATTATAATCTGAGTGTAGTTGACACTCAAATATTTAAATGTCATATTTATAGAGCGAATAAAAAAGCACAAAAATACGAAAAAGTATGCTTAAAAATGGACGAAAAAATTTTTAAAAAAGCAAAGTAGTAGTAGTAGCAAAATAATTGTTTTATAACATTTTTTTTATAAAATTTATTTATTCTCAAATAAACGCTTCAAATTAATATACTTTTTTAAGAAACTTTAACAAATGACAATCGTTAATTCTCAGATGTTGCTTTTAGTGTTCTACTGTAAAATTCTGTCTTCTATCATTTAAAATATTCTTGAAAACAATATTGCAACCATAATCTAATTCTAGTATATTAGTAAGTTCGCTCGAATAGAATCTTATACCAATTTCGTATCTCAGCAAAGTCTTGCTTGATGGACACTATTTGAAAGATTTCAGACAAAATTTTAGTTGCAATTGTAGATGAATAAAAAAAAGAATACATCGAAAACAAAGAAAATATCTAAAAAAGTAAAAGATGAATTAAATAAAAACTTGATCATATTTTACACAATTCGTACAGATTTTACAAAATTTTAATAACGCTATCAATATTTAGCAGGGTTCGAAGATATATATCGATCGATATATATCATGATATTTATTTTGATATATATCGTCAAATTTTTGCAATGATATATATCCATTATATAAAAATATCAAATAGTTTTTGTGATATAGCCTCCGGAAAAGTGAAATTTTTCGTATTTTTCAATTTTTCTACGTTTCCGAGGCTATATCTCAAAAACTAAATGTGATATGAAAACGCGCTCAACGGCATTAATTTTCTCGTGCTTCAGTTAACTTATAAACATAGTTTCAGCGATTTTAATTTTTTTTCAATTTTCCGCCAAAAAAATCGCAAAAAGCGGTTTTTTAACATTTTCTCGAAAACCAGAAGTCATATGCATTTGTAGATTGCACCACTGGATTCAGTGGGTCAAAATACATATGTATGTAAATTTTCGTTTTAATAATCCTACGATTAAGGATTTTTGGGAAAATTGAATTAAAATCTGAAAAAACCAAAGGGGTACCCCTTAGGAAATAATTAAAAATGTTAAATTGCTTAAAATTGTGTGAAATTTTGCTTATAAGTCAATTCGGACACGGGGAATTCAACGCCGTTGAGCGCATTTCCATATCTTGTTTAATTTTTGAGATATAGCCTCCGGAAAAGTGAAATATTTCGAATTTTACAGTTTTTCTACTTTTACGAGGCTATATCTCGAAAACTAAATGTGATATGAAAACGCGGTCAACGGCATTAATTTTCTCGTGCTTCAGTTAACTTATAAACATAGTTTCAGCGATTTTTATTTTTTTCAATTTTCCGAAAAAAAAATCGCAAAAAGCGGTTTTTTAACATTTCCTCGAAAACCAGAAGTCATATGCATTTGAAGATTGCACCACTGGATTCAGTGGGTCAAAATACATATGTATGTAAATTTTCGTTTTAATAATCCTACGATTAAGGATTTTTGGGAAAATTGAATTAAAATCTGAAAAAACCAAAGGGGTACCCCTTAGGAAATAATTAAAAATATTAAATTGCATAAAATTGTATGAAAATTTGCTTCTAAGTCAATTCGGACACGGGGAATTCAACGCCGTTGAGCGCATTTGCATATCTTGTTTAGTTTTTGAGATATAGCCTCCGGAAAAGTGAAATTTTTCGAATTTTTCAGTTTTTCTACTATTCCGAGGCTATATCTCAAAAACTAAATGTGATATGAAAACGCGCTCAACGGCATTAATTTTCTCGTGCTTCAGTTAACTTATAGACAGGGTTCGAAGATATATATGTCCATTATATAAAAATATCAAATAGTCTATAATAAATACAGTATACCTCTCATTATTACTTTCATTAATTCTGTTAAAATTATATTCTAAAGATAATTCTTACTTTACTAGCTTTTGACTAACTTCACATCAACGACATAAATCCAAATTGTGTGCCATTTGTGATGTCATTAACGGCAAAGTCTGAACCATTTCCAAAATTTTTATTTGGTACTCATTTTAGAAATACAAATACAAAACTATCAATGAGTCAGAGTGGCCAAATAAAAGTACATTTATTGAACTATGTGAACAGTTACACACTGCTGTAGCAGGCACAGCAGGGCTGGAACGATATTTCTCCACTTTTGGCATTGTCCAATCCCAATTACGTAATCGTCTCGGTAACGACAAAGCCGGTAAATTAGTTTTTATGTTTAAATATTTAAACCAAAAAGAAAGTACAAAAAAAAAACTAATTTAGATTGGATTTGGCCAAGTGAGTCTATCTGCAACGCTATGTTCAGGAAGTTCATCAGAAGATGATGATTTGCCCCTATTTACGATATAGGATTATTTAAATATTCTTACTATTATTAGTACTATATAATATTTGTGTATCCATTCAATGTATATTTACTTTTTTTCATTACCTATGTTAATTTTTTATTTAGGAGTAATAATTTATTTTGTATTTTCTAAAATTAAAAAATTAATATCCAAAAAGTGATATTTATCTGATATATATCCTATATATTAGATATTTTGATATTTATTATAAATATCATGATATTTACGAACCCTGATATTTAGCCTAAGCGTAATGGCTATACATACGTTCTCTAATCATATTATTTTAAAAGCTTCCTTTTTAATTTGTAGTAAATTATGATCATGCGAAGCGTCGTTAAAATCTCTCTAAAAATTATAGTATTAATGTTTAAAATAACTCCTTATTTTATATATGACACCGTAAAGTTTGAATATATTCTCAAATGAATAATTCACATTGAACTTTCATTTTGCAATATTCTACCTGTGTAATATAATAAAATTTTACAGGATAAAATATTCCTCGCCATAAGGAACTTATTGTTCCGAAAACATCAGAAATGAAAATGCTACATCATGTGAATGCCAAAATGAAGTCGGCATCTGTCTTCAGTTTAATAAAGCTGACAAGCAGATAAAACACCTCCATGAACAGAACCCCAAAGGAAAATGTACATTCTAGCAATATGTGTGAAAGACTTCATAATGCAATGTAAGTCATGCTGAAAACTCAGTTCTCACTGTTCCCTGCTAGGAATTTTCCATATTCCACAAAATACTTGTTATATTTTTCGAGAAGAGAACATTTGTTTAATAATACAATTCATTTTATTTTTTGTTTTGCTCTCCATCTAGATCAAAACCAACAAAATAAAAGATATCTTTGTTACGATTTACGCGATACGGAATTCGAATCCGGAGATCGGAGTGCGGACACTGTACTGTAATTGGGATTAAGTTCCTGTTGTACAGCGTAACATAAATAAATAAATCACGCCTTTTACTCGTTCCTGGGTGTGGCACTCTGCTGTATCAGATCTCGGTAAGTTACATATTTCTTCACGTGAAGTGCGGTTACTAGTCATCAAATCACGGTCCTCAAAGATGTTAGTGGAAGAGGAACCACAGGGGTTGTTCTTTTAATATGGTGAAAATTGTATGTCGGCTGTGGGAATCGAACCCGGGTTCTCAAATCCACTGGCCGACTTGATACCACTGACTTTATTTCACGATAGATATTCTGCTAAAATTTACTATAAAAAAATTACATCAAAAAGATATTAATGAAAAATTATATGCACTTAGGAAGTATACAAAAGTAATAAAATTACCTTAAAGGATTATATTTCAATAACTCAAACATAAAAAAATTAACTAAATTTCGTATAGACAAAATATAATTTGCAATTCAAATAAGTTTCTATTTATGTAAATTGTAATTTCAAATAGTCCACATTTAGAAAGCAAATTTTGTTTACTAAACAAAGACAAAATTGTATGTTTTACATTTTATAAAGGACAACCTAATTGTCAAAACAAAACAATTGGACTATAACTTTTTCGAGAAAATGCGTGTTGGACATTTTAAACAATATCAAAAATAAAATTTAATTGTATCATATTTTATTAAATACATGAAACTATAAAAACAAGGTAGTAATAAATCTGAATATATATGTACTATTTAATATAACTAAATTCCCAAGAACTTTCAAGCCATAAAATAGTTATTTGTGTATTAAGAGCGTAGAGTGATTCTTTGTTACTCAAACAAGGTAATTGCAGCGCGAGCCGAAGACACTTGACGCTCGTAAAACACACATAATTTTTTCTACGATTGCATCTTAAAATTATTAAAAAATGTATAGGTACTGAAAATAAATTCGTTCTGTCAACTGTCAATATGACAAGATTCTGTTTTGTTTCTATCCCTGGTAACTGTTGAAATAAGCGCGCATTTAATATCTTTTTCGCGCGTTGCCATTGAAGATATTTTTCGACTGTTTTATAGAAAACGTCAACTTTACGATGACAAATGAGAGCGTAATTGTCAACTTTTCATAGCAATCGTGGAAAAAAGAAATTAAAATGAAGACACAAGTTGCATATGCATCAAATTGTGCCATGAAAAACAATAGGTATGTCTGAGCTTACTACATTCGGTAACATTTTTTGTTATTAATTATGATAGATAATTTGTCAATTATGACATAATTAATTTCAAATTAATGATTTTGAATCTTATTGATTATTGTACCATTTAAACGGCATGGCTTTCACCGAACACCAAAATAATTTGAACCAATTATATTTATATCGTTAAAAAATGAATAATCGCTGACATTTTTCGTTGTTAATTAAATAAATAAATAAATATATCATCACACCTTTTACCCATTACCGAGTGTAGCACTCTGCCTTAGCAGATCTCGGTAAGTGATATTTTTATCGCGTGAACTGCGGTTACGAGCCATCAAATCACGGCTCCCAAAAATGTTAGTAGAGGGGGAGCCACAGGGGTAGATTTAATTTGGTGTAAATTGTTTGTCGGCTGTGGGGATCGAACCAGAGTTTTTAAGATCCACAGGCCGACTCGATACCACTGAGCCACCTACCCCATTATGAAAGATAATTATCTTCATTAATTTAAGATATACTTTTTTTTGCACGATTTCATACCATTTTTTTAAATCACCCGTTACCTATTGTAAGTAAAAATTTATACAACTCTTTTGTGTGCTATTAAATTCTCAATTACATAATTACCCAAAAAGGAAACATTAATTCTGCGTTTAAACTCCGACAACAATAAAAAGTGAATAAATAACTTTTTATGCCGCAATTCTGAAAAACAAATGGTGTAAAATATCCAGCAACCTTTGCTGGCAGATAATAAAAAAGTATGGCACGGAACTTTGCCCGTATCATAATCCGGAACCGAAGTCCGGGAAGGACCACCCGAGGTTTATTACACGGGCTGACGCCCTCGGCGCCTGTTCTTGTGTTTAGTGACTAGATTCTGTAAAGTGCGATCGCTAAGTTTAGATAGCGTGTTTTCAGTTTCACTAGGATTGGTTTACTGTTGAACAGAACTAATTTATTGGTCTGAGAGCTTTGTTTTATAAGTACAGTTTTTCGTATTAAAATAGTATTTTTATAGTAAATATCACAATTACTTTGTTGATAAAATGATATTTTAAGCTGTCGTCTGTGAAAGAACAGTTTAAGGAATCTGGCTTAGCAAAGGATGAACAAATTTGTCGATACACGTGTCCCATGTTGTTACAAGATGTGGCTATTATGAGATAATAATTTATGAAGTGATTTTACTAACGAATGAGGAAAGTTTAATAAATTTTTATGGCAATATCTATGATATTTCCATGGAGAAGATAACAATTAAATATAAATTTATATTTTCCAGATATATACAACACATTCTGAGAGATTTATTATTAGGAATAAGTTATAATCGAACGATTTATAGTGAACTGAATTAAGCACTCTTCTTCAACTATCTAGAACTGAAGAAATAATTAAGGAATACCCAATTTTACTGCAGTTTCTTAAAACTATTCCTTAGCAAAGGAATACTTAAAAATTTACATTTAATTATTTATAATTATAGAGTATCTAAGTTTCTTCATTTATAATTATGTTACTAATGAAATAAAAGTATAAACACTGCCTATAAATAATCATTTATTAATTAGTTATTATGTAGGTACCTAGGGTAATGCCTTATTATTATTTGAGAACCTAGTCTGATTTCGTATACGGTATTGAAAGGGTAAGTTGTTGTGGGAGAAATTTGAGAAAAATGTATAGCAACAGTGAATTAGTGGATATGCTGTTAGTGTATGGAGAAGCGGCGCAAAATTCAGAATTAAACCAGTGACACTAAAAATATTCGTTAGGAATGAAATACCCTAATTTTTGCGAATTTCAAAAAAAATATTTTTGTTCTATAATCAGAATATCAAATTATATGTCATTAAAGTTTCGTGGAGAGGTATAGAAATACCCTGTATGTATATAGGTTATCCTTAACTTTATTTACGAAATGTTTCATAAAGGTTTGGTTAACTAAACTTTAGCTTTAAAATGTATTTTTCCTAACACAAACTATATTAATAGAAAACACGGTTCAGAAACTGCTCAGATTTTATTTTTACGAGTATTTTAAATTTCTAATATTTGATATTTGAGTATCAGTTGTGAGTTGTACCTTAGCAACATAAAAAATGAGAAATCCTAATTATTATTATTATTAATTTTTAATACATATATCAACACGCCTTTTACCCATTATTAGATGTGGCATTTCCCGCAGCAGATCTCGGTAAATGATATATTTTGCGTGTGAAGATTATCGCCTGTAGGAATCGAATTTGAATTATCAAATCTATAAGCCGATACGATTCTTTATTTTTACGTAATCAAAATTTAATTTTAAGAAAAGGAATTATATGCGGTGCAACATATAAGTATTTCTTAAACATATTTAAGGTCCAAAACTCAATAAAAAATACCGAATCCTGATTAGTCACATAAAGCTAATCCATATTATTAAAAATATGTAAATACATAAACTTTAATTTAATCTTGTTAGTATTATATTTAGAAAGTGATTAGGATGAGATTTTTAAAATCTGACTAGAATAAGATTAGCTAATAAAACAATTAAGATTAGCTGAAACTTTTTTTAGAATATGTCTATGTGCAACCAGGTATAAATAAAGAAAATATATGCAGTAACAAAATAACAGGCTTAAAAAATACTGGTTTTGCAACTTAAAGCGTTGCTATGTGACAGGGTATATAATTGCTTCTATACATTAATTCATTAGAGATAACTAGCGCCATGATGTGCTACTATACTTATCTATTTAAATATATTGACAATCATAGCGATTTATTTATTAAAAATTTATAAAATAAATAAATAAAATCCAAAATGCAACTTTAATAAAATTCGCAATGAATATCTGTCATAAAAATATAAATAATAGAATACATTATCTTCAGCAGAGATAAATAGGAAAGATAGTCAACTAAACAGCTGATGACTGATGTTTTCATATATAATATAACAAGTAGTATGAAAATTGCTGAAAATATTTTGACATAAATGATGAGTTGTTAGGAAATGGAAACATAACAACGAATGTATATTTATGTCAAAATATTATCTGTCAATTTTCATACTACGAGTTGTATTCGGCTTGAGAATTTACCAAACAAGAGTTAATTAACAAGAATAGTTAGGTATTTATTTGCACATTATTAATTAGGTATTACAGTGATGAAAATTTTGAATATTAAATGTACACTGAACAAAATGTAGAATTGACGTTCATGAAAATATTGAAAATATCATTTATTTTATTCGTAACCAAGGATATTATTAACAGTGGTATTTCCGATATCAATTTCACTAGTGATGAATTTCCGACGAAATGTACATTTCATTGGTTCATTTTCAAACAAATTCGTGATCCTATTGGTTGACAGTGACGTGTGGTGAATTCTCATGGTAATATGGAGCTATTTGGAAAAGTTGCACTCCTTATACCCATTTGCACCAATGAAACTTAAATTTTGACATAAACTGATAATATCGAATCGAATGCTTAACAGCAATATTTCACTTCGAATTCCTATTATTTATTTAAGTTAGACATAAAATTAAAGTTAAATTAACAAGAAAGATGTAAGTGAATGGTTCTAAAGGAAGAGCTTTAAGAGAAATATGAGTGCTCCATATCTTGAAAATAACTGAGAAATTCGTGTTGCTTCAGAGAATCAAGAATAGATACGAATATATATCAGAGAATTATAGAAAATTGACATAACAAAATTGAAGAAAAGATATATTATTTTAAAATTACTTTTATATAATAAAAACAAACCATATTACATATTTCAATATTCAGCTTGAAAGCAAACTTATATATTCAGTTCAAAGCTGCGTTACTTCAGTAGTATATGTGTCAATGTGAACGAACGTTTGTACGTCGCGCCGAGAAACGGAATGCATTTTTCACGGGATACAATAAATATTTAAACAAGTTTCAGACTGTATTACAGCGATAAATAAAGTGAATACACACAGCAAAGCGTGCAGAACATTCAAATGAAGCTGCGAAATAAAAAACTAATAATTTAAATATGTCGTCTCGCTCATTTTTTCAAGCTTTTACTGATATTAAAAGCGGGCTTTTATGTCATCGTAGCATGATAAAAATTTGCATTTGAATTTACTTCCTATTCAGGAAAACAGGTTTTTATTTTTCTTTTACAAATATTTGCGTCCACCAATATTTATCCATTAAATTATATTGCAAAATCTGCTTTCCATTTAATAGCTGTCGTATTTAATACACTCTTGTTATAATTGAATAAAATTATCTAAAGCAAATATTAATGCATGCTAGCGATAAATCAACCACTAAATTTTGGTTGGAATCTATTAGGTAGGTACCTACCTATCGACATGGCAATATGAAAGCAAATTTGTAAACTAACCTAATTCTCAGTTGACGGTTGTTAGCCTTGTTGAGTTAATGGCAACCACTTCACATCTATGTATATTCTACATTTTCGCGGTACATACATACCATTATCATTATTCAATTATACTAGTGTACTAGCTTGATATTAAAGCGATATTGGAAAGAGGTGAGAGCATAAAATATATTTTGATCGAATCAAATTATACTTTATAATAAAATATCAAACTAAACACTTGTCTAAGTCCCACAAAATTCAGTCTTCAAGGTACCGTTTTTTAGAGATCTTATTCTCTGCTGGTACAGTCCTTCGTCACCAGCTTCTTCATGTGAACTTTGTTCTAGATGAAGAAGTAGGTTATACCATACTGATGAGCTCTAATAAGAGCGAAACGCGTCTATGGTTACTAACTGTGCTGGCCAGCCTCTGACGATGCCCTCATAAGGTGATTTGGAGGCTGAATTTTGTGGGACTTAGACAAGTGTTTAGTTTGATATTTTATTATTAAACCTAGTTTCACCAAGTGAGCATTTAAAGACAATTAATTTTGTCTTTGTTGTTTTTTATTATACTTTATACTTCAACATTAAATGCGAAATTGCATGGAAGCTTGCGGTATATTCGATGTGATTCCGGATACCGTTGTTATTTATATAATTTGTGAAATTAGCAAATAAAATAAACAAATATCCCAACAATATTGTAAGGTACTGGTGTTTTGGTGACCAGAATTGACCTCAGTCTGCAAACAGCTACTTTCAACCGCTGGTATACAAATAACTATTTCTGGAAAGTACTTATTTTATATACGCTATGCAGCAAATGGTTACTTTTCAGACATTAAATAAATGCTGAAAAGCCAACATTCTACAGGATCGTAGAAAAACATTTTAGAACTTGAAGAGTGAGATTCTATAACTAATAACAACTCTAAAGAACCATTATTAATATGTGTGTTATTGTTATATTTATGTATTCAGATATCATAGTAAACTCAAATGATAGCAACTGATGTTACGGAATCCCATCCCAAATATATTATAAGATTCTTATTCTCAAATTGGTTTGTGGTTGTTTGACTAGTGGCGGCTCTCCCATAAGGGTTGCAGGGCTGCAACCTTCCACAAAAATGAAAACATTTAAAAATTATTATAGATATTACATTACTATACAATTATTCTACAAAAACAAATTTTTCTGTTCATAGTATATTTATTTTTGAATTGTAGGTATCTCGATAGACGCTCTGTATGTACACTGTATGAAACAGTGTGATTGCGTATTCATCCGGGCTGCAGTCAATGCAGACCGAGTCACACCGCATAGTCAGTGTATTGAGCAGGTGGGGGTAACTCGTGTTATACGTTTTTGTGCTATATGTATATCGTGGGCTGCAACCATTGCAGCCCGCACTACGTATTTAAGCTTGTATTTACTTGTTTTATTACTATAAATAAATAATAAATATAAATATATCATCACGCCTTTTACCCATTACTGAATGTGACACTCTCTGCCGTGGCAGATCTCGGTAAGTGATATATTTCTTCGCGCGAAGTGCGGTTACCGGCCGTCAAATTACTATATGTATAATATTTATGATGTAATAATGATAAATATGTTTAAATAAATATTTGTCAATGAAAATGCGTTTTTTTTAACTCTTAGTGCTTTTTTATTATATTTTTTTTTCAGCCTTTCCACAAAAATCATCCACGAGCCGCCACTGGTTTGTATCTTTAATTTATAGTAGGTGTTGCAGAGGATTAAGGTATAAAATATGGGTAAGAAAAGTTGTTTAATACTTTCACAGATAATACAAGAGACTGTCAAAAGATATTAGAAAAAATTTTAGTGAATAGCGGCATTCATATAGAATATTACTCAAGGAAAATTGAAATGTCAGGAGCAAAATTAAAAAGAAGGAAACCCTTCTTGAAAACAAAATAAGTATGAAGAAGTAAATTACTTCAAAATGAAAAAAACTTCTCGTGATTTTTCCTCGGACTATACCTAGCGTGCGTGCGCTGCAGCGTTATCGACTTGCGTGCGTGCAAGTCGTGGCCAGCAGACACGCAACGCAGGCTGGCGAGCTCGCGAGCGCGCAAACCGTCCCGTTCCCGTCAGTCCAGCTCTCCACCTCGGTGGAGGAGTATGTTTGACATTATGAACGCTGACCAGCTCATCAACGCCGTGAGGAAGAGATCCGCGCTCTGGGATCCAAGACACATTGGGCATAACAATCGGTTGCTGATCAACAAGCTCTGGGTGGAAGTCGCTGACGAAGTGGGGATTGACAGTGAGTAGCGTTATTTGTGATGCAGAAAATCTATACTTATGATTTAGTTCGAAAAGTCGATAACAGAGGTCATTTATATTTGAGGTTATGTAATGAATATTGATAATAAAGCCTTATTAACCATTGTCACTGTTTTAGTCTCTGTCTTTGTCGAGTGTATTGGATCATTTTCAGCAGTTTACACAAACATTGTTTTTGTTTTATGTTTGTTCACATGCCTATATTAGTTATTTGTGTATTAAGAGCGTAAAGTGATTCTTTGTTACTCGAACACGGTAATTGCAATGCGAGCCGAAGTCGAGAGCTGCAATAGTGTAAGAGGAACAAAGACACTTTACGCTCGTGATACACACATAATTTTTTCTACTATTGCATTTTAAAATTATTCAAACTATCAATATGACAAGTTTCTCTTTTGTTTGTATCTCTGGTAACTATTGAAATAAGCGCGCATTTAATACCTTTTTCGCGCGTTGCCAGTGGAAATGCGCGCATTTAACATCTTTTTAGCGCGTACCATTGGAGACGCGCGACCACGTTATTTTTCGATTGTTCTACAGAAAACGTCAACTTTATGATGATAAATGAGAGCGTAATTGTCAACTTTTCATAGCAATCGTAGAAAAAAAAAATTATATAAAAACCATTTTTAAAATATAGAAGTTTGCTACTATTTTTAATTAAAGATATAAAATTAAAATAAACTTTTTTAAGGTAAAATAAAGACAAAAGTTTCAAATTGTTTGTATTTATGCATATGATTAAAACAAAAATTAAACTGTAACTGGGAATAGTCTGACGTTATATGTCAAACTTTTCAAGATTATGACAAACGACAAAAACAGTGACTAAGTTAAGTGAAGAGCTATGAATGACGCTCACATTATTGTAAATTGTACTGTTAACCATAATATGGTTTAAAATGTTGATTCTATATGCTGCAGATAATAAGATTCTGCCATTTTATGATGTAATTTTGCATCTATAATTGAGGTTATATCAAATTTCGATTGACATTATAATTTATAGGTTCCTTTTAGTGGAAGAAGTTTAAAAAGGAAACTACATTTACGTTATTTATATTTTATGATGGTCTTTTATGGTTATGTATAGTATGAATGAAATAAGTACTATACAGTGGTTTTATATGGGAAATTTGTAGCTTTTATAACGTATAAAAGCTCTATATTGAATTCTTGTAATTCCAGAATTTTATGTTTCTGGGATTTGTTGATAAAATCGATATTACATCCGCTTTTATGTTCTAATTTCAATTTACATTTTTACGATAAACCTCTGGATTTAAGGTTTATATTCAGTAATACAATAGTAATATTGTAAGAATAATGTCATTTATTTACGACACAGGTTTAGATTTACACGTACTAAAATCAAATAAGTTTTTATGTTCTAATTTGAAATAAACAGTAGCAAGGATAGAAAGAAACGTTGTCCGGTTATCGTTCATGTGCTAGTGCTGCGTGCTGGGAGGGGTTATTGAAACGTGTGCGTGTTAAAGCGTGCGTGCTGCGTGTCACGCATGCGATTCCACACAACGTACGTTACACAGCAGTAGTTTCTAAACTTTTTTACCTTGCGTCTTCTATTCAATCTTCTTAAATTACTAGGCTCCTTTCTTAATTCACAAAAAAAACACTTTTGTTAGTTGCAACTTTCCACTCAGACACTACAAGACAAAGGAAGTTATTTGGCATACTTATAAATTTCCCTAAGACAAGTTCACCATGGTATAGATCACCATCTTTCGACATCTTGAAAGAAAATGGCGTCTACAAAACTTTAGTTGACAGCGTTTGTAGCTACTCAAGAAGAATTGGATAAAATCAATCATCCAACAACAAAAATATTGTTTCTTTGCCGACTGCATTTTTATTCTAATATTTTATATATTTAAGATGCATTAACAACATAAAAAGATAATACAAATATATTTTTTAAATTGAGCCATTAAAGTGTAACGTAAGTTAAAACTAGCAATATTGTCATATAGCGCGCTAGTTGTACTATTTAATTACAACAATGGAATATTCCAACAATGAAAAATTCCAACAATAAAATATCACAACAACAATAGATCACAACACTTAAAGTGTACAAGTATGAAAAATTGCAACAATGCTAGATTACAACAATGACAGAGTACAACAATAAAAGGTCAGAACAATGAAAGATTGTGATTTCAACAATCAAATAATTAGAAATGATCTTATATTTCGGTTCTGTTTAGAACCATCTTCAAATAGTTATTCATGTGTTCACGAATGAATGATGATTATTGTGCGTACTGAATTCAGCAACACTACTCTCAATCAAGTATGATTTAAACATCAAAATTGTACTACAATGATAGCTTTACAGGTATATGACTAAAAACTTTAAATTCTTTTTTAAAATTATACAGGGTGTTTCAGGACTAGTGTAACAAACTTTAACAACTTATTCCTGAGGTTATTTTGAGCAAAAAATGTCATATAAACATAGGTCCTATTCCTTCTAGTTACCAAAATACAAGAGGTTGAAGTTCTATAAATAACACATTTTAAATTTTTTTTAATCAAGATACTTTCGGAAAACAAGAATTTTATTGAAAAGTCATACCTTATTTGTCTTAATTAAAAATTGTTGTACTTTTGATTGTATTATTGTTTCATAATGGATGGTTATAGTACTGCTGAATATGCAGATATGATTTTTATTTATGGATTATGTAATGGTAATGCCCGTTATGCGTCCAGACAATACCAAGACAGATATCCAAATAGAAGCCAACTTTCCCATCCCCTATTTGCGCGCATTTTTGTTTTCCGAAAGTATCTTGATTACAAAAATTTGAAAATTTCGTGTTATTTATAGAACTTCAACCTCTTGTATTTTGGTAACTAGAAGGAATAGGATCTATGTTCATATGACATTTTTGGCTCAAAATGACCTCAGGAATAAGCTGTTAAAGTTTGTTACACTAGTCCTGCAACACCCTGTATAGGGTGAATTTATAAATGTTTGCACTTGCACGCATGCACCCCACGTATCGGCGGCTATGAAAAGAAGTAATGAGTGAATAATTTTGAATAGCATTCGTATAGAACAAACTGAACTGACGCCTATGTGTGCTGCGTGCACTAGCTAGCGTGTTTATAACCGGCTCGATGCAAGTTGCGTGCCCGTGTGCGTGCTAATGAGTGTACTGTTCAGGTATGACTGTTTCACAGAGATGGTATAAAATAAGAGGGGAGTACGGTAATAGCGGGGAAAGATCTGTCAAAACAAGGGGAACCTTTATTCACAACACGTTGTATCCTTTATTAACAGTCGAGTTCACTGAAAGGACATTACGGTAAAATGAACAAAATTTGAATGAAGGGTTATCCATGATGAAATAAAACGCTTGTTTTCAACCACGGTAGTAATATTTTTAGTGTTAAATTAGTATGCTTGCGTAATTTGTTTGTACACACAGAACAAAAGGTTCTGTTGTGCGATTTATTTATTTTTAATGCATGTAATTACTGGAAAATTAATTATACATGACAGCTCAAATTAGCATTAGAATTACTCACAGTTCTTACAAAACACGCTTTAAAATATTTTTTTCTAAACAATATACAAAGCCAATTTTATGATACTGATGGCAGAAAATTCAATTTTGTACAACTGTTTTTAGGAATTTTTTTATTTGTGAAGTTGACGTACTGTCAAACGGACACATCATTTTAGCTATCATTGGTCATATAACTATCATTAGAATATACTTTTTATGATAAAATAAGAACATCAAACAATAAAACATTTTTCTTTTTACTTAAATTTCATAGTTATTTGTGTATTAAGAGCGTAAAGTGATTCTTTGTTACCCGAGCACGATAATTGCAGCGCGAGCCGAAAGCGAGAGCTGCAATAGTGCAAGAAGAACAAAGACACTTTACACTCGTGATGCACACATAATTTTTTCTACGATTGCATCTTAAAACTATTTAAAAATGTATACGTACTGAAAATAAATTCATTTTGGCAACTACCAATATGACAAGTTTCTGTTCTGTTTGTATCCCTGGTAACTATTGAAATAAGCACGCATTTATAATCTTTTTCGCGCTTTGCCACTGGAAACGCGCGCATTTAACGTCGCAAAAAAGATATATTTCGATTGTTCCACAGAAAACGTCAACTTTACGATGACAAATGTGAGCGTAATTGTTAACTTTTCATAGCAATCGTAGAAAAAGTAAATTAATGCGATATAGAAAAATAGTATGAAAATATATGTTTTTATTACGATTTAAATGTATTCCTACATTAAAAGAAATACAGAAATAAATAAATGTCATTTGCACTATTTACTGGTGCATTTTCACATTTTGTAATGAATTTGAAGTGAAGATATATTCATAACCATGTTTATGTCATCCTTTGACAAACACATGTTTGTTTATACTTGATATCACATACACAAACTAAACGAGATGATTCGTACATGTATTGTGTATATCCTTTGTAGAAATAGTGCTATTCAAATGAAAATATGTACATTTCTTGCCTATGAATGCAGTCTCATGTGTACACCACATTATGTACGAGTATGAATATGTGGTACTCCAATGCGATTCGTTACATAAAAGAAAATAAGAAAAAAATTAGTAACATGAAATGAGTCCAGTATTAAAATGAAATTGTAGAATGAAACAATAGTTATTTGTATCACTAGTCCAGAAACTGCTATTTTGCGAGTGCGAGTATATTTTGAAAGGACGAGCCGCATACGAGCACATGGTTTCCGGACGATTTTGAGTTCTGTAATATTGCTAATGCCGGACGGTGGCGCGAAAAAAGATTTTATTTTGGTTTTGGATGAGATAACCTACGGGCCGAATTCATCAACTTTATTGATTTAAAGAGTCGTTATAAAAATAACCAACAAAGAAAGAAACATATACTGATAAATTAATAAGAAAAAATATTTATCTTTTCATAATTTTGAAAGACGATAGTTAGGATAAAGATTTTAAAAAGAATTTTGTGTGAAAACTAAAGATCAAAATAGCGGTGTTTCTATTTCACACAATCTAAAATAGATTCACAGTTTAAAGTCACAGTTTTTAGATTGTTTAAAACCGCATCCATCCTAACTTTTCTTTTCATTTTTCTCGTTTGACAATTTAATGATTTACATTCGAAATAAACGAAATATTTTTTTGTAAACATCATCAAAATGTTACATTTTGTGTTTAAAATATCGTTTTAAGGGGTAAGACCACTCTAGACAAGGAAAAAAAGAGTCATTTTCAAGATTTTTTTTAACGAAATCTAAACGTGCTGCTTAAGAACTGTTTTTGGATCTTTATTTAGTGCTCTTTAAACTTTATTAAAAAATTTTTTTTAAAGAAAATATTCAAAATTGTCGTCAGAAATGAAAAAAAATGGCGACTTCTCTCGGCGCGTAGGGCAAATCGGGCGAAAACATTCCGGGAACAGCAACAGACCTGGATCAAAAAGGGATATGTTTTCTTAATCTCTGATGTATACTCTAAAAAACTACGGGCTGAATTTTGCAAATTTAGATTTTTCACAAAATGGCGCACGTTTGAAAAAAAAGTTCATTATTCGAGACTAAATTTCTGTATAAAAACGACAATAAAAAAGAACGAAGCACTTTAAAAAAAGCCCCCGTAGTTTTTGAGTATTTTATATCTAGAATAAGAAATAAAAAGATTCAGCACGATCCATCAATTAGTATTTCAGATTTCTTTTCGCCCGATTTTGAAAATATGATTTCGAGAAAAACGCGTTTAAAGTTTCGAGTCATATATTTATATATAAATTACTAGTACTAATAGATATATGCTTTTTCCCCTCTAAAATACTTCCGCGCGGCATTTAAATTAATTGTCCCTTATTCCTAAGGGTTTAAACTATAATTTAAGCAAATAAAAAAAATTGCATTTTAAAAAATTTTTAGAGTGGCCTTACCCCTTAAAACCATTTCCATGGATGATAACGAAGTGTCAAGTTCGTTGAAAGCTGTAAAGTCGATCTGTTGGCATTTCCTGCTAATTGTCAAAAATAAAAAAATAATAATTTCTAATCTACTCACTATTATAAACAGATTATAAAGTCTGTTCGGTGAGAGATTGCAATATGATTGAGTACGACGTATTTCATTTTGATTCTAATTGGCTGACTAAAACGTCAAAATGAAGACATGTTTACATAGCATAAAAATTTGTGACAGTGAGAGAACATGTATCCAAATTATACGACATGTTTATTTGGAGGACAATTAGCGCATGCCATGTAAATTGGGTAAATAACTTAGAAGATTCGTTTCGGTGAATTTGAGAATTAAGTTCGATTTTATTCCACATTTGAGTTACCTCTGTGACTTTCCCTCCACTAACATCTATGGGGAGTGTGATTTGACCACTGGTAATCACACTTCACGCGTAGAATATATCATTTACTACGACATAATAATGAGTAAAATACGTAATGATATATTTGTTATTTAAATATATCGAACATTAGACAATTTGTTTTGCAAATTTTAAAACTAAATTCATAGGCTGGTAGCACAAGCTCTGTTGTTGCCTGTTTTTGGGTGTTTTAGCTATTTCAAACATGTTAAAACCGTGCTCTTAAAACACCCAAAAACAGAGCTTTGTGCTACCAGCCATAGTCTCTAGCTACTAAATTTTTAAAAAACTATAGTTTTCAATTAAAATCAAATCATGTGATTATTATATTTGTTTATTTTTGCAGAAAACTTAGCAAAATCAAAATGGCGAGGCCTCCGAGATTACTATCGCCAAGAAATGAAGAAACAAGCAAACTACACCAACGATCAAGGAGCCCCAGAATACAGATCATCCTGGGCACTCTTCGATCAAATGTGTTTTGTTAAGAATACAATTCTACCTCGTCGACAACGCGAAAGCCTTTCCGCCATGGTGAATCCTTCTGATATGGACGTAGACAACAATTCAGAATTTTATGAAGATGATCCAGTAAGCATATGCATTCCAAAACTAGAGCCACAATTAGATATTCCAGATTTCCTTCCAGAACATTCCAGGATATCTCCATCGCCATCGGATTTCCATGAACAAGAAAAGTCTCTCGCAATATTAAGAAGAAATCTAAAGCCAACTGCGACGGATCAGTACAGACAAAAAGAAAACAAATGTGATACAGAAAGTTTGAAAAGAAAAATTGCTCATTTAGAACGAACAGTTGAAGAGGGTGATAATGACGATTTGCAGTTTTTTAAATCATTATTACCGGATCTAGCAGATTTACCCCGAGCTAAAAAGTCTTATATACGGTTAAGAATACAGGAAATCATTCATAAGGAAGTACATAATAACGAAGGAATTGTCAAAGATGAATGCTGCTAATAATCATTCCAATTCCGTTGAATAATTAGGGTTATTACAATCGAGTTATTTTATTTATCTACCTCGTTCGTAGAATGTTACTTTAATGTATTCCGTTTAAATTACAGAGTATTGTAACAAACGAAGCTCTTTTTATTTAAAATGTTAATATCGTGACAGGATGAACAATTTTAATCATCCGTTGATTAAATAGAAAAGGTATAAAAATTACGGATGCTTATTATTAGCATACGATTTAAATTATGTTAATTATTGTAAATATTGACTCTGAAAATAAAAGTAAAATATATACGTACTGGAAATGTTGTAGTTATTTATTTTCTGAATTCTAATTGCTAATATCCTAACCATTTTATTCTTAAATTCAGGTTTTTTAAAACCTATTTCCATGTAAAAAGTTTTCAACAGTATAATCTTTAACTCAGTTTTTATAAGTAGAGGAAAGTCTACCTTTAAAAAATATGTAAATTAAAACGAATGAATCACCGGAATATTAAACATTTTTATTACCTTCAATTTGGAGTAAAGAGGAGAATTACTTTCATCGTTGTGATAAATAATGACTATGTAACTACTTTATTAAATTAAAAATGTAATCATGGTATTATTTTAACAAATTACAAAGCACTAACTGCTGCAAGATTACTAACTACAAACATTAAGATTCCTGGGTATTATTATTTCCATTCAAAGCTCACAGTCGTTTATTAATAACATTTTGACGATTATGAATGAATAACCTGCAGTTGTCTAATTTTATTTTCCCAATACAGGGTGACAAAAAAAGAATAAAACTCTAGAACGAAGAATATTTCGTTTATTTTGGGAGATACAAAAAATGTCAAATCAAACAACGAGGCTCACGAAATGATCGTATTAAGCATTTTGTATCACTTTCGGTTTTGGCGAAAACAAATTCAATTTTAAATAAAACATAGGGAATCAGTATTTTTATTAGAATTTGCATTAAATTAGTTACACAACGACATCAAAATTTTACTGAAAGCATTTGAAATTGGCGATCATTTACTTTTGAAATATGTAAATTAAGAACAAAACATAGCAAGTTGAAAATAAATGAAAAGTATTTACTTACATTTAAATATATGGAAAGTAATGGCGGCCATATTGAACATTTGTAGTTTATTTTTTATCTCGTATTTCACATTTACTATGACTATTTTATTTTTAATTAAAATTATTAAAGATATTTTGAAAATAAGTGAACGCCATTTTGAAATGGTTGAAGTAAACTTTACTAATTTGGTATCGTTGTGAAGCTAATTTTATGTACATTCTGAAAGACAATATAGAAATACGGATTGCCTATTTTAGATTTAAATAAATAAATATATCATCATGCCTTTCTACCCATTACTGGGTATGGCACTTTACCGTAGCAGATCTCGGTAAGTGATATATTTAAGCGGTTACCAGCCGACAAATCACGGCCCTCAAAGATGTTTGTGAAGAGGGAGCCCCAAGGGTAGATTTAAATTGGTGAAATTTGTCGCCTGTGGGGATCGTACCAGGGTTCTCAAGATCCACAGGCCGAATCGATACCACTGTATATTTTGTTGTTGTTTTAATTTGTGCTCGTAGAAAAAGTATAATATGTGACTTGTTTTATAAACTCTTTAGGTACTCGTTTTTTATACATTCCTAACTATAGAGACGTTTATAAACTTCTTACATAATATACTTTTATCTACTCTTATTAAATAATGTATTCATTACTTATGAAATTTATGATAAGTAATACTAATCATTATTGACAGTGTTAAGTAATAATTCATTACTCAACACTTCACGACCAATCACACGTCTGAATTTTCATTACTTAACACTTTAATAGCCAATCAAAAAATAACGATAATTGGCGCGCGTTAAGTATGCTATGAAACAGTGAAGCGTGCTATTGTTAATTAGTCAAAATTAGTTTAAAACGTTTATGTTTACAATAATACTGTAATTTGTGTGATTATACAAGTGAGATATGGATTCTGAAAGCAAACAAAGTGAAATTTGTGCTCCACCAGATATTGTAGAAGCCGCACACGTACATTTCTTAAATTTATTGCCCGAAAAATTAAAAAAAAGTATGAACAAGTTTATAATGCTTTTATGGATTGGCGAATACGCAAAAATGTAAATTCCTTTTCGGGAAATGTTCTTATAGTATAATTTGGCGAACTTTCTGATAAATATAAATCATCGTCATCATGGGCTACTTATTCCATGTTAAGTAGTGTTAATATTTATTAAATAAAAACAAAAATTTAAGCAATCTGACTTATTCATAATGTAACATGAAAAAAATAATTGTAAAATCTTATTACATAATAACATATAGTCGTAGATAAAGTATAGTATTCTATTCGCAAGTAATAGCTATTACTCAGGAGAATGAAATTTGCAACACGAGCCGAAGGTGAGTGTTGTAAATCATTACTTACTCATTGAATAATATACTATTATGTTTCATTACCATAATAGTTATAATTTTAAAGATACACATGTTTAAAATTCATTTGATTTGTTTTGTGTCCATCTCATACTTGTCTAGTACAATACTTTTGTTGTAAAGTTACCAATAGTAAAAGAAAGTTCTCATGAACTTAATTTAAGAAATAACCTTCTTTACTGCTCCGTTTTATAGATACAGAAAATATCTGAAACATCTACACCAAAATAAAACTACAAACCGTCAACAAAATCCTTGGAATCATTTCTATTTCATCCAACCTTTCAAAACACCCCTAATCTTGCAACAACAAAGAATACCCGTGCACGTATTCTTCATATTATCAGAATCCTATAGAATCCATTTCAATATCCAGCACGCTATGTAATACACGTGTTACGTGCATTTTGACACGTGCAATGCAACATAGAGAAACGTGCAGTCTCAAGACACAAAGGACGAGTTTATCTGTACATAGCGACCAGACCACATAGCTTTCAGAGTCTGGAATTCTCCAATTCGACAAATATTCCAGTTTGTAATATTGGCAGTGACTGCAGTCAAGGGGAAAGGAAGTGTATTGATTAAAGTTGGCTTAGGAAGCTAGTGTTTTGTCACGTTGCACAAAGTAACAACTGCCATCGTAGAATTCGTAACGAGATGTTATTGAACATATTTGGTAGTAGGCTACTTGGGACTTTAGATGAAGATTTGTTTTTAGAAGGTTGGTGGACTTGAAGTTGTTACAGTGATGAGAGTAGTGGCTAGCATGCGGAGGGAATTTTAAATTTTATTGTTGTTTAATACAGAGAAAGGTTTACCTGTTATGTCGGTTTTATGTTAATTTTGTGAAACTAAATGTGTTGGTGATAGTCTCTATAAAATAATAGTATATTAAAGAATGAATTTTATAAGACATGTTTTTTTCGCACGCGTCCAAGTTTAGAAAACGAACCGTAGGCGAGTTTTTTAAAGGACAAATATGATAAAAGTCTTATAAAATTAGTTATTTATATTATTTTTTCTATTTTCCGTCTTTTCTAAATTAAAATTTTTAAAAAAATCTGCGATATTTTAAACCGAGTCAAACTTCATCGCATGTTCTATAATCTTAGAAAATATTTTCGACTTCTTTCTTATATTTTACTAGCAAATAGTGTTGAATTAAACATTATAATTGCAAAAAATATTTTAAAGTTAAGAAATATGAAATATCAAATTATGAGTTTATTTCATAATTTAGTTGCTGCCGAGGTTGCTGCAGATTTAGATTGAATTAAAATAGGTACATTGGGTAATTTATTTAAATTTCTATCCATAAAATCTTTGGAAAATCCTTAGAGACAGTAATCCGTTGCGCATCTTTGAGCTTTTGTTCTCTTGTTAGTCCTTTATTTTATATCTAATAACAATGATAATATTCCACAAAAGTAGTTTTATTCAATAAATCTCGATCAATCTAGATAACTCCATTTCCAAGACCTTCTGGCTGACCTTAGCAATAGGAATTACACGCTCAACATATTTAGTTATAAAATCACATGCCCCATGAACCCAAGCTCCTTAACTGAGGTCAGAACATCAAAACATCGCAACTGGCAAAGCCACTAAATTCCTTTTGTAATCTCATCTGTTTGTCTTCATCACCAGCCATTCAAGCGTTAACTTCGTTCCTTTCAAGCATGAACCGATATCTTGCTTCGCGAGATAATTACAAAACAGAACATCACAAAAAACAATAAGCTTTGAAAAATCAAAAACAATAAAGCATCGAAACGGTGGTTATCGAAATATCAATCTGCCAATCGAGACATGCTTATTGACCACGAATCGTCTGGACAGAGGATATTGACTGTGAATGGCCTGCTTTGAAAGACAACCGCAACAATGGCGGACATCAATAGATAGCACCCGATCTACGTACCGTACTAGTTCGTGTCTTGAGAATTGTTGAAGGGTGGTTCTGTTGTAGCATCTTGCGATTTACAATGTTGGTATGAATGGTTTGGTTGCACGCAGCTAATTGCATTTTTATATAGGGGATTATTCATGTAGTTTAATATAATACGAGTACATTCTGGTTTTGAATTAATAATTAAATTTGTGTAACTGTCTTCTGTTTCAAGTATTACATTCTTTAGTTTCACTGTATCACACTTATGCTCAGGTTTTCATTTAACTGATATTTTTTTGCTATAATTATTTGCCTGTAAAATACAGGAGAATATTTCACTCGAAAAATTTCAACCAATCAGGTTACAGTATTTTTTAAATTTCGACCAATCACAATCGAATATCAGTGAATATTTGCACTTGTGCAAATACCCGGGTATTTGCACAAGTGCAATACTCGAATATGTCAATTTGACAACACTAATGAAAAATTTACATTTGTTTAATAACGTTTCTAAGAAAATTGTTTTATTGCTTACACCACTTGATAAATATATATTTTTTATCTAAAATTGCATTGGACGTTTATCAAGTGTTATGATCTGACAACTGACGTTTATATGACAGTTTAAATAAATATTAAATTATAATAAAAATAATTTAAAATATCGAATGTGAACTTTTTCTCGGGAAATATTCTACCAATATACCACTCGTGCAAGTCAAATACAATCAGAATATTTTCGCTCGTGCACATTCGTGCACTCGAGAAAATATTCAGGTATTTGCCTTGCACTTGTGATATAATTATTGAATACATACGAAGTGGTGACTGCGACATCGGAATATAGGACTCTAACATGTAAATACATATTTTTATCATTTCCTGCTTCCCTTATTATTTTAGAGAAAAAAGCTTCAAATAAATGTTGTCGAGTAAAAAATTCTTCATTAGAATCAATAAACAGAATTTATTTTTCATGCTTTATAATGGCAGAAATTAAATTGAAAATGTTGAATCTGGCTTTTCTATTCTGCTCGGTTACAAATAAAATAGCGTAATAGATTGGACTTTGAAAATGACCTCCTTGAGAAGCTTGCAAGCTTAAAGCAGGCGAAACGATCACACTAATAATAAGTTTTTTTCTAAATTTTGTATGTTACAATATATTTAATAATTTTTATTTTAAATATATCGATATTTTATTTTGCTTAAACTTCCATAATATAAATAAAATAAATATATCATCACGACTTTTACCCATTACTAGGTTTGGCACTCTGCCAGAACAGATCTCGGTAAGTGATATATTCCTCGCGTGAAGTGCGTTTACCAGCCGTCAAATCACGTCCCCCAAAGATGTTAGTGGAGGGGGAGTCACAGGGATGGATTTAATTTGGTGAAAATTACTTGTCGGCTGTGGAGATCGAACTAGCGTTCTCAAGATCCACAGGCCGACGCGATACCACTGAGTCACCTACCGCATAATATAATAATAATATGAATAATTGGAAAAAATTTGTTTCTTAATAATATTTGGATGGGGTTTTCATGCTTATTAAAAGAAGATATCAATCAAAAAAGTTGAGAACCACTAGTTTAAGCTTTTTTACGTTTAAAATGCAATCGAATCTAGCACATATTTTGTACTTTCCTGATAACAGTAATTTTTGTAAAGTAGCTGTTTGCGGACCGAAGTTAAAGATTGTAGTACGAGCGTAACGAGCGTTGCAATTAGTCGAATTTTATAAAAAGATGTAGACAACATTTTTTTTTACGATTGGGAATCAACATTAACAAATTTTGAATTTTAATTAATAAAAATTTAGAATGTAGGTAACTAGGAAAACAATACAAACAAAACAAAAATGTAAAAAAAAATTGACATTTGTAGTCTGCAAAGAGTTCCGTTGCCAATAATAATAATCTGCACGAAGCTCAGTTGCCAATACCAATGATATGCAAAGGGCCTTGACTTGCAATTGTTAACTTTCTATCACCGACTGACGTTTGAAAAACCTAATTTTTTTCTGGTCATAGAAAAATACATTTTTGCAAGTGTATACAAGCTGTTCATTTTATTTTGTCCACTATTGCTATCTCGAGAACTATAAGACCTACGAGGTCGGTTAAATTAGCAAACAATTTCTATTTTACAAGACTATTTTAATGAGCATAAAATTATTTTTTCAATCAGTGGTTCACAAACTGTGTATATCTATTTTTTTATTTGCTTGTTCGATAGAGAATTTTATTCGTAATTCAGTGAAATAATTTTGTATATCCTTAGATAACAATTTTTATAAGATGCGTTTAGATTTATTTTATTATAGCTAAAATAAGGGCGCAAAAATTTTGCAAAACTTTTACTACAAATAAATGTTAACATGATAAATAATAATAATAATGGGGTAGGTGGCTCAGTGGTATCGAGTCGGCCTGTGGATCTTGAGAACCCTGGTTCGATCCCCACAGCCGACAAACAATTTTCACCAATTTAAAAAATCTACCCCTGTGGCTCCTCCACCTCTAATATCTTTGGAGGCCGTGATTTGACGGCTGGTAACCGCACTTCACGCGAAAAAATATATCACTTACCGAAATCTGCGTAGGCAGAGTGCCACACCCAGTGATGGGTAAAAAGCGTGATGATATTTTTATTTATTTATTTTATAAATTTACATGAAATAGTGAAAATTAAATAATGAGTGAAGCGAGCTTCACAAAAATACATTAATAATAATTTGTACATTAAAAAATAAATACTCAATAATTATATCACAAGTGCAAGGCAAATACCTGAATATTTTCTCGAGTGCACGAACGTGCACGAGCGAAAATATTCTGATTGTATTTGACTTGCACGTGTGGTATATTGGTAGAATATTTCCCGAGAAAAAGTTCACATTCGATATTTTAAATTATTTTTATTATAATTTAATATTTATTTAAACTGTAATATAAACGTCAGTTGTCAGATCTTTAACACTTGATAAACGTCCAATGCAATTTTAGATAAAAATATATATTTATCAAGTGGTGTAAGCAATAAAACAATTTTCTTAGAAACGTTATTAAACAAATGTAAATTTTTCATTAATGTTGTCAAATTGACATATTCGAGTATTGCACTTGTGCAAATACCCGGATATTGCACTTGTGCAAAATATTCACTGATATTCGATTGTGATTGGTCGAAATTAAAAAAATACTGTAACCTGATTGGTTGAAATTTTTCGAGTGAAATATTCGTAGGTATATTCTCTCACATATAAATTCAACGGTTGCGCCCCTCCGGTTTGTGTGCTCGAGGCAAGTATCTTACTTTCTTCGTCGTTTTTATGCCTCAGATATATTTTATCTTACGACAAGCACCGCAGAATTCATCTGCAATTGTCAGTCATCTACAGAATTTAAAAACAAACTATAGTTGATATCAAGAAAGATTATTTATATTTCCTAAAAGCAAATTTACTTTATTGAAAAGATGTATGCGTTACTTTAATATTTAAATTATTAGATAGGTCACGTTATTTTATAAAGACATGTAACTATAGCACGAGGTATTAAATATTAGAAGAAAAATAAATGTTGGGTTAGTAAACACAATCATCATATACAAATATAATACTATGATACATCTTGACCTTTGAAATAAACATGTGATCCAATTAATCGGTATATAACGCTACACATTTTCATGTATTATTTCAAATCAATCTAAAATAAATGTAAAATACATGAAATGCAAATGCAGCTATTAATTAAAAAGGTATTTATACTGATGATGAATCACAGTAAATTTCTATTTTAAGATATTACTTTTACTAAACATTAAGAAGGAATTTCATTATTTATAAAACAAACATTTGTACAAGTACATTCCGCATTTTAATTAAGAGAAAAGTTTTTATTTATCTCTTTACTTGAAATGTATTTTCAAATCTTTCAAAATAAAGAAACGTAGATGAAACAAAGTGAGTCATATTTCACGACAACTGTAATCATATTGGACTACTACCGTTTCAGTTACTGTGACTCATAATCGAGCTAGTAATTATCGTTATTTAACAGTTTAATTCTCTAATCACAATATTGAAACCTGTACTCAACCTAGACCTATAAATTTACTGATAATTGCGAGTAATGTGGGACAAGTTTGCCGTGTAAAACACCAACAACTTTGATAATCGGTATTCATGAAGCTTCGTTGGAATGTATTAGATTTAAATACCCGTATTTCCTTTATGTTTATTCAAATGTCTTTATCACAAAGTCTGCTAACAAAACTAATCGATTTTACTATCAAAATATTTGTCTAATTAGCTAGTAAAATTAGTTTTTCTATTAAGCGACAAGGTACCTAAAAAGAAATGAAAACGTAAATATGGTATATCTGTTTTATGGAATATTATCATGAATTTGTATTTGTTTGCTGTAAAGGAAAAATGTTATGTTTTGTTGGAATTCATGAACAAAAAAGGTTACATAAAAATAAGAAAAACAAATGCATTCTATAGAATTAGAAGTAAATTATCTTAATATTCATCATCTATGGCGCAACAGCCCAAATCGGGCCTGGGCCTACCGGACACACCGAGCCGCAGTTTTTACACTGCCGTACTGCCGGTTTTCGTAGTCAAATGCTACATTATTTAAGGCATATAAGTGACTAGTTTATAGCGCCCGAGTGTGATAAATACATGTAACTGTATTTTTTTTTTATATTTTACGACAAATCACACATTGTCGACAGGCGGATTCGAACTGAAGAACCTTGGCTCGGGTGACGTCACAGTATGTTAAGAGATGTGCCTTAACACGCTCGGCCACCGCGCCTAATATTCAACAATATTATTATTTGTTGTTAAGAGGGAAATTAATTATTGCCAATGTGAAATTGAGAATTTCAAATCAATTTTCATTTGTCATCAAATAAAAATAACTGGTAACTGCATTACATACATATATATATATATATATATATATATATATATATATATATATATATATATATATATATATATATATATATATATATATATATATATATATATATATATATATATATATATATATATATATATATATATATATAAATACATATTTTTTATAGTGATCTTAACATCGAGTTGGACTGTTGATATTAGAACCTAAAACCACATTAAAATTATAGCTCCCCCTCCCCCTCCCCCAACTTACATCTTTGAGGGCTGGTAGCTGCATAAATACATTACTTGCGAAGATCTGAAACACTATATTTTTTTTCTAAAAATGGGAGACTCATTTATTTCCTAGAAATATAACTATAATAACTAACTAATAGAAACATGTATAGTGAAACTAAAAATCTCAAGTTCACCTGTCATGTATTGGTTATAAACCGTAATAACAAAATGAATTATTAAAATATAAAATTGTAATTTCAGATATTTTAAATACGTAAAAAATATATGAGGTATGAAAATACATGAATTCATAAATTGACAATAAATATCAGTAAAAATTAACGATATATTAGGATTTGTACAAAAGCATTCATAACCATTTAAAACAAATAAAACGAATATAAAACTAAATAAATAAAGGATTTTATTTCATTCGTAAATAAATTGTAGTCATTTAATAAATACAACGACCAAAATGAGGTGATTCAACATTTCGAAATAAATATTTAAATTTCGCAGACCACAAGTATGATTGAATCGCGTGTAACAGAAGGATCATCATCATTGATAGCTAAATTTCACATGTAAAATGAATAGGAGTGTCATCTAAAATGCGTAATGTAACCAGGCCAAGGACAGACGAGATATACATGTTAATCAACAATGTGAAAACGTGTTAAAAACTTGAGTTCCAATTATAAACGGTGTGATATGAGATAATTACATGCTAATTGTTATATCAACTATCTCATTTTCATTTTAAAAGTTTTCAGTTTTTTCTGTCGAATATAGATGTAGAGTAAATAACGACATGGATAATGATCTACGGTACTTGCTGTCGTACTTGTTTAGTATTCAGTATTCGCTTCTTTTCTAATTTAATTTACGCAAGGCACTATTTCATAAAGTTTCTGCACTTGTAAATTATCACTGTAGAACTATTAAAACATGGTTTCAAATAGATACAACAATATGTAACTGTGGTTTTGGTGTTCTACAGTGCTAATTTAAGTGCAAAAGTTTATTAAATAGGGTCTTGAATTTTCTTTCGCCGATTTAATTAGTATTACGAATAATAATTAAAACAATTAGAGTAAGTATGATATATTTTATTTAAAAAAGATGATGTGACAGCCCTGTGCCATTGTCTTTATGACCTATCCCATAAGCTAAATAATTGGAGTAAATAAATAATATAACAATTGATTTAATTATTATGCATACAAATTTGTCGGGATCTTCCAATTTTTAGTAAGATTCAAAAAATAGTGATACAATAGGCTTACTTGAAATTTTTACAAATTAAAATACATTCACAACTATGACAATAAAAATGAAATTATGCTTAGAAATAAACATAAAGATCTAAGTAAAAGATTCTTATCTAAAATTTAAAAACGCGTAAGACATATGTATGTAAATACAAGGATATGCAAATGTCAAATATTTTACATAAGCACAGCCATTGTGCCACCTGCCCTTAAATAAGTAAATTGAATAATTTAAATTTTAATGGTTATTAAGCTAATAATATTGTTGAAAGTAAAAGGAAAATTTAAAAAAATACCTCCAAGTTTATTAAATATTAGCTTCATTTAATGGTCAAATTAAAACTAATAAAAACATATGTTTATGTTTGGTTCCAGTATATTTTTATTTTAACTTGTTTTATAAAGTAAAAGTTTTTTTCTTTCAATCAACTATTCTAGTTGTTTTTGACTTGAAAATAGTCATAAATAAATGACTGAAAAGTCCGTCATAAACATATGTTTTTATTAATTTTAATTTTAACATTAAATAAAGTCAATATTCAATAAACCTAGAAGAATAATTTTTATTATTTTTCTTTTTACTGTCAATAAATTGAATTATGTTAAACGAATTTTCTACAATTTTTATTTGAAACATTTTTCTGTGAAGTAATCAAGGATGCAGTGGTAATGGAAAACTTATTTCTCACGTTAATCGCTTAAGGCACAGTTTTTGTTGTACAGCCTATAGATAATAAACGGAAAATATAATTTTTTGAAACTATTATCATCAGAGAAATGAGTATCTCACTCGGAACCCGAAGAAAAAATCCTAAACCTAAAGTTTCCGGATCAAAAAAACCTACTTAGAATCCTAGATTTGATGTCAAGTTCACTCTATTCTGTTGTACTATCAACTCGTATGAATGATGTAATTTAATAGCCAGTAATCGCAGCTTACCTTACGAAATATCACCACACTCACTACTAGACAAGTAGCAAATAGAAGTATGTATATTTTACCCTTGAAACTAAATTCTTATGTAACCCTTACATAACCCTACCAATTAGTAAATAATCTCAAAACAAACAAACTGATATGATCTAAATCCCTAGTGTGAAATATCATGTTCTCTTGCATGTTCCTTACTCTAACCTCACTGTTCGTGGTTCATACCTTGTGCCGAGGAGTTACATGGTACACCCTTCGCTGTGGCCACATGACAGACTCCGAGACTCCCGTTACGACGGTATGTTATGTTATCAGCATCTAGGTCATCCTTGAATACCGTCTGTTGTTTTCAAGGCTCTCTTGCACGAGATGATGGCAGATACATGACAGCAAGTTCACTGCACTACACTACACTGTGTTACACTTACACTGCACTTTGATGCTCTGGATTTAAAGAGTTTGCAGATTGTTGCGAAGAAGCTTGTAGATTCTAAGATGTTTTAGATGTTTCAATTTGAGTTTTGTTTACTTTGTTTTACTGTTGTTTTGTATTTATTTTAGTTCCAGCTTCTATTTCTGGATCTAAGTCGGTAAAATACTTTCAGTAATGCATTTTTATGTTATACTTATTTACATTGCAAGTCCGTTATACAGATATTTACAGGCGAGCAGGCTGGCGCTTGCCTGTTATCTGTGTGAGTCTGTAAATTTCAGGTAACGGTCGAGCATTGCACTATGTTTTATGGGCATTTGAATCGCAATATATTTATATTTAATAAAATTAATTGCAGTAGTATAACGCAATAACTAAAATATTCAATACAGGTAGACTTGAAAAATCTAACAGATTTTGTTTAATAAAAAAAGTTTAAGTGTCAGATGTTTTAAATAAGATATATGTTATCATGATTACCAATGTCAACAGCCCGTTATAATTTTTACACGGACTAGCCCGTTAAAAGTCTAGTAACCCCTAGAGACAGAGTTAAATAAACAGTTCTTTACTATTCAAATGCCCAAAATAAATTATCAATAATGGTATGTATTTAAATCTTTAATGCTCGATTTTGAAATTAGTCAAATTTAAATTCGCGAACTCTCGCCTGTGCCGTGTTTGTTATACCTGCTACCACGACTGTCTAAAGTCAGTGCTTTTCAACCTTTGAAAAATTCGATGAAAATTTATAGACGATTCTTTTCTGACATTTCCTAAAACCAATGAAATGTTTTTTTTTGTCACTTATGTATTTTTTAACCAATCCTGTCATTATTATAGTGAGCATAAAGTACAATAAAGCTCTTATGATTATTTCTGAGAAAAATTACTGTAGCTTTTGTTTGGTAATAAAATTTGTAGATAAAAAATAATCTACTTAAATATTGGGCCAAAATTCGATAAATTAGAAAATTATTTCGTTCTCAAACTTGTTTCCATTTGGCAATAGTCTACAAATTATCGATTTGAAATCTATCGGAACTGATTCTCAATTTCTTATTTCATTATTACAGATAATAACCCGCGACCAATACCAAAATCTTTGTTTAAAATCTAGAAAGATTAAAAACTGTCTTATTTATTTTTAAAGAAAATGATACTAAGATATTTTCAAAAATTACATGTTTCTAAATTATTAAAAAAAAACAAAAACAAATGCTTTAAATAAAATATGAGAGATCTTACATCACTTTTATTATTTTCCTGCTACATAATTTAGAATTGTTTGACAGCAGATCTTCTGAAAATTTTGTATTTATATCATACATAACAAAAATTGAAAACCAAGAAATAAATTTATTTTTATATTGATCTACATTTCATCTGCTTGCATAGAAATAATTTAAGATTCATAGCTTCGTGACCACGAGAAATATACAAGTGACCTATCGTTAAGAAGCACTGGTCTGGATAAATAAAAAAATGAAATCAAGAGCAACATTTAAATAATGAAACCGGAACTGTATGTTTAGTGTAGCCGCTAAAATGCACGCCGATTAAATTTGACTAATTGACTAATTATCTGTTGAGTACTTCGGTTTTCCGTTGTCAAGCATTTATAATTTGCCAATAATAAAAGTGATAGAAAATTTAATTGTATGTATCATTTTATTAAAACATTCTAATGAAAAATATATTCATGAAATAGTTATTTTTGTATTAAGTGCGCAAAGTAAGTGTTTTTTTTTGTTGCGCGTGAGAATGTTACTTTTAGTCGAGACCGCAGGTCGAGACAATAAAAGTCATTCGAATACGTCAAAAAACAAAAGTTTTGCTCACGAAATACAAACCTAATATTTTCTACAACTATAAATAAATAATAATACAATAATTATTGATTTATTTAAGTAAATTGAAGGAAAACAATAAACGAAATATGAATTTGATATTATTGATGTGTTGTAACTAATGAAACCTGACAACAAATAATTTAGGAGCGTGCGCAAGATACTCATTTTTGCGCACTAGGGTGCAAAATAATGCGCAAAATACGCGTTCTCATGGTAACGTAAATGATGAAAAAATAACGTACTCCGCGTATTGATATTAGTAAAAAAAATGAACATTTTTTGACAGTTATAGAAAAAAAAATAATCCTGATTTTTAATGCCAATAAATAAATTCATTTATTTATAATTATTCAATTTGGGTATAATTATTCATAGAAAAATCTGTGAAACTATTATATTTCAAATATTTATCATTATAAAAATGACGTGATATGACAGTTATCTACAAATATATTTCATAAATGCGCTAAATAAAATATTTACATGTTTTATGGTATGCTAAAAAAATGTTACGTTAATTAAAAAATTATATGGCCCAGATTTATAATCAAACGTCCAGTAATTTTTCTTGCTATATAGTTCAATCAAAACAAATCATTTTATTTGTAAGAAACAATGATTACGCAAACAATAAATTGTAAATAATATTTGTTGCAATTAAAAAAACATTCCATTGAATATAATTTGGTTATTTCCTTTCACTGAATAATTAAAAACATGTTTGTCACCACAATTTAATCTCTTCTCAAGAAACCCAATTATCTATTTAAATATTTATAATTAAATAAATGGAGACAAAAGTACACAAACACCAACCAAATTCTAAATTCATTTACTAGCAACGAGATAATTTTATCCGTTTATCTAACAATATTGACTGATGTTATCATAATTAAACTGTTATCTATTTATCATTTGATACGAAGCAGAAATTTGGAGATTGGAGAAACACGGTCAGAGTAATAAGAACGAAAATAATTTACTCTAAATGCTAATAAGATTTCTAACGGAAATAAACAGATTGTGAAATGTAAACAAGGAAAGTCTAAGAGAAGATTTATTGTATTATCATTTAATTCCAAGAATTCTAGAGTCTGTTAGATAACTGTCGCAGCACATTAACTATTTATGACATACGATATTATATCAGCAATTTTAGTACTCGTTCCGTTATATCAATCACATTGCTGTTGCACGAACTTCAATAAATACAATTTTCTTGAATTGACGCTGTACGAGTATCATTATGTCATCACACAAATGTTACAAAATTGAAGCCAATGTCTGATCTATGGACAGCGGAATTTACTAAATTATAGTGTTGTCAAATAATTTAACTGGAATTTTTGTTTCATACACAGTAAAATTTCATAGAAATAGTTTACAGTTAGTCGCATATATTTATAATAATGTAAAAGTTATTATATTTTTAATTTTCCAAATGGAATTTAATAGAAAGATAGTAAAAAATCCATAGCTTTTATTTCAACAATATATTATATATTATTTTATATATTATTTATTATGGAGAAGGTGGCTCAGTGGTATCGAGTCGGCCTGTGCATCTTGAGAACCATGGTTCGATTCCCACATCTGACAAACAATTTTCACCAATTTAAATCTATCCCTGTGGCTCCCCCTCCACTAATATCTTTGGAGGCTGTGATTTCACGGCTGGTAACCACACTTCACGCGAAAAAATATATCACTTACCGAAATCTGCTTAGGCAGAGTGCCACACCCAGTAATGGGTAAAAGGCATGATATATTTATTTATTTATTTTAATAATTCTCTAAGATTTAACAACTGCAATTAGGCAAAGTAAATTGTTGAAGCTATTTTGAAAATTCATGGCTATATTATGCAAAAAGAACAAAATATTAAAAAAAAAATTGTATTGTGATTAATCCCCACAATGAAATTAACAAAAGTACAAATTAATTTAGAAATCCATTGCGACATATTTCGTCAAAATTTCCAATAAAATAAAATAAACTAAATCAAGATTTAATTCCATATCAAGAGCATCAAATCAATTAAAAACCAATTAAACACGAATCACTAACCACATAAAACATTAGTTCCCCCTGATTAATTAAAAATAAAACACTGAATAACAAATATCCAAACACAGGTAAACAAATGACATTCGAACTGTCAAACATTCGCACTTCACTAGAGAGAAACAACTGCACATCGCCACGACTTCTATTGGCATACTGATAGTCCTGCTTTGGATCACAGTCGCGCGCTCAAACAAAAATGAAACCGCTAACTAGAAATGGAGATACGAAAGTTGTCTGATAAACAACTGAGGACTGAATAGTGTAAGGTAATACTATAAACGTATTGTTGTTTGTATCTTTTGATGTAAAGTTTTATCGGTTTCCGGTGCAAACTTTGTGTGAAACTGTTTAATGATGTTTGGTGTCAGGTATTTGGGATGAGTAAATGAACTGAAATTTCCGATGTTGTAATTAAAATTATAAGTGATCCGGATTAATTAGTCATTAACCTTTTGCAATTATTTATCTTAGGTAAATAATAATTACAGAGACTTAAATAACTTATATTAAGTTGGTATCTATTTTTAAAAAACAAACACGAAAATGTTTGCAGAGAAAATAAATAATGATTAGTTTTTATTTATTGGCTAAGCAGTAATCTGTTGAACTTTACTTTACTATTAAACACTGTTTAATTTAATTATCATGGTCTGTTACATCATATGTAATAGTTTTCTAATGAATAAATTACTAAGAAAAAAAATTGCAGGAAATTAATTGCTTTCTCATAATTAATAATTGTATTGACTGGTACTGGGTAGATATGCAACTATACGAAATTATTTGCAATTATTATTTCATCTAAATATGATTTATAATTATCACATTTAAGGCATGTTTAATTAAACTTATGACATGTGACATGCTGAGAAACTAGTTTTTCTAATTGGTAATTCCATGAAGCTGAAGTTGGTAGAAAAGTTACCAGGTTTTTTTTTTATTTCTTAAGCATTTACAGCCTGATTTTTTTAAAAAGTTGTAACTAATCCTGAATTTTGGGTTAAGTAATCTTATTCTACTCAAATTAAAAAAATCCAGATCATATTCCGAAAACCTAATGGTAACAAGATTATATTAGAGTTTATTAAACTTTTCTATTATTCTGCAATTTACTGAGAAATGTGGTGACCGCGACTCTCGATCATAGGACTTTAATATAAAAAATTATTTTTTCCCAATTTCCTGATTTTTATAATTATTTTGGGCAAAAGCATTAAATAACTGTGAATATCGTTAAATTCTGTATCTAAATTAGCAGCTATGAATATAGCCAAGACAGAAAATATATTAATTATATCATCATCTGTGGCGCTACATCCCAAATCGGGCCTGGGCCTACCGGAAACACCGAGCCGCAGTTTTGACACTGCCGTACTGCCGGTTTTCGTAGTCGAATGCTACATTATTTAAGACGTATAAGTGACTAGCTTATAGCGCCCGAGTGTGATAAATACATGTAACTGTATTTTTCTATTTTACGACAAATCACACATTGTCGACAGGCGGATTCGAACTGACGAACCTTGGTTCGGGTGACGTCACAGTATATTAGAGATGTGCCTTAACACGCTCGGCCACCACGCCTGTATATATTAATTATATAGGATATTTAATTCCTAGCGAACATTTTTAGTGTCACTGGTTTAATTCGGAACTTAACGCCGCTTCTCCATATACTAACAGCACATCCACTAATTCACTGTTGCTATACATTTTTCTCAAATTTCTCCCACAACAACTTTCAACCCTTTCAATACCGTATACGAAATCAAATTAGGTACCCAAAAAAAAAAGACGTTACACCAGGTACCTACTCGTACATAATAACTAATTAATAAATGATTATTTGTAGGTAGTGTTTATACTTTTATTTCATTAGTAACATAATTATAAATAGTTAAATGTACTATTAAACCAGTGACATTAAAAATGTTCGCTAGGAATGAAATACTCGAATTTTTGCGAATTATCTTTTTTTTCTATAATCAGTATATCAAATTATGTATGTCATTAAAGTTTCGTGAAGAGGTATAGAAACACCATGTATGGAATAAATGACATTTAATTACCTTTAATTAATTTAAACCAAGTTTAAAATTGAACAGTTGATGTTACAACTGGCCATAAATAGAATAATTCAGTAATATCTCATAATTAACATAAGAGGTGCCACCAATTTGGTAACATAAACTCACACGCAACATAATCAAATGTTATAACAATACAATTTCTGTCTTAAGCACAGTTAATTTCAAATTCCACTCATGCGAATAAAAACTAGCTGTCAGGTTTCCAACAAGCAAGAGATTATTCGTACTCACATTGTTTGGTATTTTCAGACCATGATGTCAATGTAGCTAGGTGATATATGACGCAATAATTAACATAACTGCAAGTATTATTTCAATGGCGAATAGATGGAATGCTGCAGCGTTTCTTTAGCTTCATGATTAGTGCAAAAACAGTGGCTTAGTGAGGAGGCAAAAAGTCGGCGTCTCTGCATAGTTCCCATACCTCGACTGCTTGCGTTTGTCTTCTTAAAGGTAATTTTCTACAAGAGGAGGAATGTCCTCAAAAACTTACAACTTTTCAGATCTTGAATAGTTGCTGGAGAGGATTATAATGATTTATTTGAGAGTAAAACAATGTGACGTTGATTAAAAGTATTAAATTCAAATTCTGGAATTATTACGTCGTTGTAGTGACGATAAAGTTTTTATTGTTGTAATAAAGTTTGTTGTGCATGGTTAGGTAATAAAAATGTCAAAAGTTAAAAAAGTGAAGCAATAAATTATATGCATTTTTATAAGTTATTTTGTCTGATATGCAAGTATTACATTATACACGTGTTTTTTACAAGAACAAGTTATATACCGGGTGTTTCTAAACTTAGGCATAAAATTTAAACCGCAAATATTATTTGTTTTACTAATTATGGAACAAAAAGATTTTTTTTAAACTCGTAAACTTAAGTGTTGTTTACTGATAGTAAACATTTTTGCTACCACTTAATTTTTGTACCAAATTAAAGAGTGCAACCGATGTTCAAGTAAATAAATATCTCCATTGTTTGAATCAAGGTCTTCGTAAGTATAATTTATAAAATAACAGCCGTCCAGAAAAGGCCCCTAATTCAATAGTGTAGGAAGAGCAATTTTTATAGTGCAAATAGATTAGAGGGTTGATAAAATAATATGACATTTCATGATTCACAAACCTTTGATTTTCATCACTGGACTCCGTATTTATTTAATTTTCACTTTACTAAATTTAAATAATTTAATCAGGAATAAAATTCATTGCAAACGAATTCGTTGAAAACAGATATAAAACTAAATAAATGCAATGAACAAAAGTTGGCCTTGAATATAACAAAAAAAAACCTGAACAAAAACATTCATTGTCAGTAAATCCCATCATACAGTGAGTACTCGAGTGTAAGTTCAACATATTCCACAACACAATTTCTCACCAAGTAAAGACTTCGTTATCCCACAGGACTGGCGACCGAGCACCGAGAAAACTCCTGCTTCACATATCTCCTGCTACTACTCGACAAAAGAATAACGACCTTTCCTGTCGGGTGCTCGGATTCCGCAATTTCAACTGCAGGCGAGACTACTACACAATGCAATTATTTTGTACAGAATCCCGGTCAAGTTAAAGCCGTCGAGTATTTCGTTAAATGCTTTGGAAATCGACGCACGTTTCATGCTTTGGGCAGCAGCATAACTCGTTTAGTTTGTTGCGAGTTTTGTATCTTGTTTGGTAATATGTAACTGTTGGTAACATAAAATTGGTCTCTTTACCTTTCGTCTTGTTTCTAAGCAAGAAAGTCTGATAAGACTAGTTTTAAAAATAATGGTTCTGTTACTTTTAAGATATATAACAATTAACTACCTATATTTTCTTCTGAAAAATGGGTAGTTATATCCAAATAATTCTAACTTAAATATGGGGTAGGTGGCTGTGGATTTGAGAACCTGGATTCGATTTCCACAGTCGACAAACAATTTTCACCACGTTCATACTACCCCTGTGGCTCTGAATCTTTGCGGGCCGTGATATAATGGTAGGAGACCACACTTCACGCAAAGAAATATGTTACTTAATGAGATCTGCTACGGCAGCGCTCCTACACCCAGTAATGAGTAAAATGCGTGAAGATATATATATATATATATATATATATATATATATATATATATATATATATATATATATATATATTTATTTATTTAGATAACTTAAATATCAAATAGAAGTTGTAGGAAATTTAATTATCTTTTATTCGAGGCATTCTTTTTTATAATGGGGTAGATAGCTCAGTGGTATTGTAACCGGATTGTAGGTTTCATAACCCAGGTTTGATTCCCAGAGCTGACAAACAATTTTCACCTTATTAAAACTATTCCTGTGGCTCCCTTACCACTAACATCTTTAAGGGCTTGATTTGACGGCTAGTAACCTTATTTCATGCGAAAAATTATATCACTTACCAAGATCAGCTACAGCAGAATGTCACACTCAGTAATGCGTAAAAAGCGTGATGATATATTTATTATTTCAATTATTCTTAATTTGTAAATGGTTTTCAACAGAAGATAAAATTAGATCATATTAATTAAAAATTAAGATTTTAGGCAAATATTTTATATATGTATCGTGTGTCACGTGAATAAAAGACACATTTTGAAATCAGTTTTTTTTTATTAAAAAAAAAACCAAATTATCCGTTATTTTCCATTTTCACATCCATCCATTTAATATCTGCCATTCAGATTTAATATCCTCGGTAGGAATTAATATTTACTACTTGGATATCATAATTGCATTTTAGATTTAATATTTGACACTTCAATGTTATATCTACCAGTTAAAATTAATATAAACTCGTATTATATGTTATTTGGATATAATACATGACATTCGAATTTATTACATGAATATAATATTGCACTAAAACCAAATATAATAACTTGCTTGTGTTCGTCGTGAATTCCACAAAGAGCTAGCGAAGCGAAACGCGACCTAACCTAAAAAAATGAATTTCACTAAAATCGAATAAAGTAGCTTGCTTGAGTTTAATATTAAATGCAAGTGACAATATTAAAAACAAATAGAAAATAAGAAATTCAATTCGAGAAAATTATTTTTTTAGTGCAATAATTAGTAACAAAATGAATAATTTTAATTTCTTTTTTTATTGCAAAAATGATAATTTTTATATAATTACAACTTATAGCAATTTGATTAATTTTGATAATCTTACATAATATATTTTTTCTGAAATCGTCAAGAAAATGCCTACTTTCCTGACGCATTTTAGTATGGAAAGTAAGTGTTTACCTGACTCAAATAAATAAACTAAATAACTAAAAAATTTAATAAGATTTTTATTTATTTTTATCAATAATATTAATACTAAATATACAATTGCTTAAATTACTAAAATTTATGTATTACACTGGCGTATTTGAAGCTAAATTTATTGGAGATTCAGTAAATAAAATAAGCAAGTAGCACATTTGCTGACAAATTATTTTGTTTTTTCCAATCCATGAAATTTCATACTCTTTATCTTATCGGCCTTTGGACTTGCTCGGTAATATATTTTCAACAGCCACAGTTGCATGTTTTAAGATTTCAGGAGGAGTACTTGAAAATACCGCCTCATACTCATTTTCATCTATATTTTCCAACATTATAAAAAAATCTTCTCTGTCAACAATATTACTTTTGACACAAATATGTTCAATAGATTTTTCACATAAGATATTGTTTTCAACAACTTTTGTTATCACCTTGGATATGTAGTTTACTGCCAATATGATTCTTACCAAAAAATTAAACATTTTGAAATATTTATTATTAATTATATTGATAAAATATAAATATGAACGATTTTAGAAAAAAATAGTATACATAATACGTCACGAAAGTGTTTTACTTGACTCAGCGAATTAAAATACTCGGCCTGACGGCCTCGTACTTCAAACAACCGCTTCGTCAAGTAAAGCATCACTTTCCTGACTTATTATGTAATATACTATTGTATTAGTACCCAAAAACAATTATGGTACCATATTGCACATTATTAGAATAAATATTAAACCAGTGATTTTATTGAAATATTTATTTTTTATTTACTTTGAGATAATTTATAATAAATAATATGTGTAAATAGGATCAGTACAATCATCTGCAAACTGGTATCATACCTATTTATCAAGCACATTTGCTTGCACATGTGAATAGGTATTTGAAACAAAATAAACTCATCTTTATTCTTTTTATTTCGTCATACTTCTGGAAATGGCAGCTTTACTATTATAGATACTTATAAATAGATGACGTATTTACTCGTGAAATGTAGTTACAAGCTGTCATATTACAACATCCACAGATATTGGTTACAATACAGATGTTAGACGAACAGTCCGCGTCAAAATTATTATCTCATTTTTATTATAAAAGTTATATACATGATAATATAGGTAGTACGGTGGTGTAGTTAGCATTACATAATTCGAATCTCACTCAAGCTAAAATATATTAACTATCACACTGCGCTCGGTGAGTCCGACCTTGTACTGTAATTGGGATTAAGTTCATGTTGTATAGAGTAGCATAAATAAATAAATGAAATGAACAATACAGAAACGAGAAAATATTCCATAAAACTGAATAATATTACACTTTATTTTATTAAAAAAATTGTTTTCCTCAAATAATCTATAAAAAGTTCAAATTTGTAATTCCGTTAAACCTGACTAATTATTCAGATGACGACAAACAATAAAAATATTCGAAAATAATACATTAGACGATCGTTCTTATTTTTAAATTATGTGCATTATTCTATACATTTTATTCAAAGAAAATTTTTGTCTCAGTACCTAGACGATTGTAGGGCATTTTTCCTAATAATACTTTTTTTTCAGTGCATTAGTAAAAATGTATTAGGAAAAAATAATTAGGAAAAATATATTAGGAAACAGTCCACCTACCTACCTAGACTCCTACTACCTAACAATTTTTTTTTAATAATGCTGATACAAGAATCTTAGAACAAGAAAAATAAATTACTTATTATAATTTTATTTTAAAATCTTTAATAAAAAAAATGTTACAGCCTAAAATTCAAATGGAGTAAATTTTAATATTTTCAAAACTGTCACTGTTTTGCCGTATTCTTTACCATGCTTAAAATTTGAAAAAGAAATTTTCATAATGAAGATATTTTTAGTTAACAATTTTGTATTATCTCATTAATGTACCAAAGAAAAATCATTGTCTAGGGTACTAAAAATAGATTGAAAAGTATGTAAATTGAACATCGTTAAAAGCTCTCCAAATAGAATGGGCCTGAATATCTTCAATAAATTACCAGAATTAATTAAAACTAAACGTACTCCTGCTAGTTTTAAAACAGCACTCAAAAATTATTTAATTGAAAATTTTTTTTATACACTCAATTCATTTTTATGACTAAATTATTATTTTATTATTAATATCTACCTGACTATTTTCTATACATATTTGTGTCAAAAGAAATGTATATATAAATAAATAAAACAAATAACTCTTTTACTTGAAACTTTATTTTTACCATGCATTTATAGTATTAAAATTATTTAAAGAAAATGGTTTATTTTACATTTACATTTCTATTTTAGTACCTAGGCATTATTATAGGAAAACAAACACCATTAAAATCGGCTCTTAACGATATATACTTTATTATAACAATCAATTTTTTATGGGGTAGATGGCTCAGTGGTATCGAGTCGGCCTGTGGATCTTGAGAACCCTGGTTCGATCCCCACAGCCGACAAATAATTTTCACCAATTTAAAAAAATCTACCCCTGTGGCTCCTTCTCCACTAATATCTTTGAGGGCCGTGAATTGACGGCTGGTAACTGCACTTCACGCGACAAAATATATCACTTACCGAGATCTGCTTAGGCAAAGTGCCACACCCAGTAGTGGGTAAAAGGCGTGATGATATATTTTTTTTTTAATTTTGTATCTCAAGATTCTAATGGCGCTAAGAAACTATATCAAATTTACCTTCTAATTAATATATATATATATAGTAGCATTTTCCGTAAATGATATATTTATACCCATGAAGTGCGGTCACCAGCCGTCAAATCTGACCCCTAAAGATATTAATGGAGAGGGAACCACAGAGGTAATTTTTTGCAAATTGTTTATAGGCTGTAGGAATCGAAAACCAGGATTCTCAAATACATAGGCCGACTCGATACCACTGAGCCCCTAACCCCCTAAAATAAATAATGATTGTTGAAAGTAAAGAATTTTGGTAGATTAATGATACACATTTTCACTGGCCTGAAAATATTATTCTCTTAATTAGAAGCATCAAGCACCCGTCGTCGCTAAATATCGAGAAAAACTGTTCAATTCATCATTCATAATTTCATACGAAATTCCTTCAATATATCATTTGTCGCATTCGGCGGAAACATCAATAATCTGTCATCCAAGACGAAAACAATTAATTTCCGTCTCAGCTGCTTAATCGCGGGCAATTGTATCATCCGCCCAATGCGCCAGAAACCTTCTTTTCATTTCTGCTACAACAATCAGCAACTGACGTCCGTGATACTTCATGTCTCGTTGATTACGAATTGCGACCGTCTGTTTATGTCCGTTATTAGTTCCACTGCGCAAACTTGTCCATCAGAAGAGTTAAAAATACTAGCCCGAATGTGGATTTTATGGCAAGGTTGTTCTGTACGTTCTAGTTCCGTTCGACATCAGTCTATTGCGTATTCGTCAGAATTACGTTCTAAGAATGAAGTGAACAATTATGCTTGAGGATATATTTATTTCTTTTATTTATCTATGTCATATTATTGTTTTTTGTTAAGGATATGTAATAGTTATTTGTGTATTAAGAACGTAGTGTGATGAGGAACAAAGATACCTTACGCTCGTGATACACACATAATTTTGTCTACGATTGCATCTTTATCAATTATTAAAAAACGTATACAGGATGTTTCAGGACTAGTGTAACAAACTTTAACAGCTTATTCCTGAGGTCATTTTGAGCCAAAAATGTCATATGAACATAGGTCCTATTCCTTCTAGTTACCAAAATACAAGAGGTTGAAGTTCTATAAATAACACGAAATTTTCAAACTTTTATAATCAAGATACTTTCGAAAAACAAGTGTTTTATTGAAAAGTCATACCTTATTTACCTTAATTAATTTTATTTATTAATATTAACATGCATACGAGTTCAAGGCGCTCATTTTGAACACTTGCTGTAATTTTTAAAAAATTTGTTATCTTATTTCATATTGTGTTAACCTATTCCATGTTTGGTTATGTTGTACTGTGTCTATTTAATTGTGTCATTTTATGTTTTGTTCTCTAAATCGTATTCGTTAATATTAATAAATAAAATTAATTAAGACAAATAAGGTATGACTTTTCAATAAAACTCTCGTTTTCCGAAAGTATCTTGATTAAAAAAATTTGAAAATTTCGTGTTATTTATAAAACTTCAACCTTTTGTATTTTGGTAACTAGAAGGAATAGGACCAATGTTCATATGACATTTTTGGCTCAAAATGACCTCAGGAATAAGCTGTTAAAGTTTGTTACACTAGTCCTGAAACACCCGGTATATATAGTAAAAATAAATTCGTTCTGTCAACTGTTAATATGACAAATTTCTGTTTTGTTTGAATTCCTGCTCTATTGAAATAAGCACGCATCTTTATAGCGAGTTGCCATTGGAAACGTGCGAATTTGACATATTTTTCGCACGTTGCCATTAGAGACGCGCAACAAAGATATTTTTCGATTGTTCCACAGAAAACATCAACTTTACGATGATAAATAAGAGCGTAATTGTAAACTGTTCATAGCAATCGTAGAAACAGAAATTTATTTCCACCGTCTATGTAAATGAGACTTTATAAGTAACGCTAGTAATATTTTTTCTTAACCCAAATTGTGGTTTCCTGTCTTATTCCATATTTTGATATAACATCTCATATGAAATATAATCTACAGGCTGTCCCATTTAACTTGACAACTTGAAATAACTCAAAAAATACGCGACGTACCAAAAATTGAGCAGAGACCAAATCTTAACAGTTTTGAAGGGGGAATCATTCTATGCTAAAATCAGAACCCCCTGCCCCCAGTGGGTGGGGCGGTGGACAACATTGAAATCTTAAATAGGAATCCCCATTTTTTATTTCAGATTCGGATTCTACGGACAAAAATACATAAGTTTTTGTATTTTTTGAGTTATTTCAAGTTGTCAAGTTAAATGGGACATCCTGTATATCTTTATATAATTTAATTTGTAAAATTGTATACAAGGATCATTCAAAAAACTTATAAAAACTATTTAAAAGTTATTATTTTCAGCATTTGCAATGTTTTGTAAATTTTTTGTGTGTAAAATAAAATTATTAGGGGGATGTGGTGGAGGAGCATTAAAGGGTACATTTATTATTAGAATGGGTAGCCCGAAATATTACTTTTTTAACGATGTAACATACCTAAAATTAAAATTAAGATCACAAGGTTCAAAAAACATTAATAACTTTAATATGGAAAATAAATCATCAGCTGTGAAACAAACGAAGTTTTTGTTTGTTTGATTGATACTCTTGATTATTCATATTCAAGATGTAAATACTTTTTTAAATTTTGTGACCATAATTTTTATTTTATGTATAAGACTAATGTTACATCATTGAATAGAGAATATTTCGGGCTATTCGTTACAATAAAAAAGTACCATTTTCCACTTAAGAAAATATAACTAATTTTATTTCAATCACCATACACAATTATGTTCCCCTCTTTTCTGTATAAGTCTATGTATTAATTTTTTCTCTAATGTTATTTATTGCTTTAATAAACTCACCTTGTATATATAAAACAGCTACAACCATAATCTTTTTTAAAATTATGGTAGCGGTAGATACTACATTACCAAAGTTGGACAAAATGGTAAAGTTTTTATATTTAACGAAGATATTGACTAAAAAGGCCATACTTTAAAGGTACTTATTAGACCTTAGTTAGGTATTCAGAAGCAGATGTGGAGCAAATTTTATAAAAATTGTAATTTTTTAAAAAAATACATATTCGCTTTCCATGAATAATAGTAACAGATTGTTCTGTTTACAATTTGAATTAATCAAGTTTGTTGATCAAGATCAAATATTTGATTTAATACTAACTGATACAATTGAATTATGACTTGAATCACAAATCGAGAATTAGACTTGTGTACTCAATATATGAAATTCAAATCAATCATTGATTATATGTCATTCTCATAGTCACACATAAATAGAATAATTATATACGGAAATATTATATTTTAGCATTATTTCACATATTGAGACATTGTTATTATTCAGCAGTATAGTAATAATTCAAATACCTGTTAAATTATTTAAAATATGAAATTAAATTCATATATTTGTTGTATTTATCGTATAAATTTTCCTAAACATGAATTAAAAATAAAATGAATGCAGTGTATAAAATATGTAGAATGAGATTATTAAAAATTATGTATAATGTAAAAGAATTTTAAATATAAATTATAACATTCTTCTCTCAGAATGGAGAAGTATTTATATAATTTCAACAAAGAAGGAATTTTATTGTACAAAAATTAATGATGCTCGAGCTAAGATAAAAATTGTATTAATAAATATATATATTAATAAAAATACCTTATTAAAAACAAGAAATTACTGTGAGCCTGTTCTGAAGCCTGAGCAATGATAATTTTAAATAAGATATTGTTATTAAACATTAAAAATATTTTGAATTGCGCAAATGTTTTAAATTCAAAGATGAATTTATATGCATGCAAAATAATAGAAAATAATTTAAAATTTCGATAAAATTTGTCAAATACTGTTGGGATGAAGATAATACAAAATTCAGTATATTTATACCGGGTGTCTGTTTTAAAAGTGTACATAGGAGATTAACATGGGAAATCAGTTTTTTGCATGCTGTTGCTCAGTGTTCTACCGGACAACAAAGATTGAAGTGTCAATCGAAAGATATTATTTTTCTGAATCAAACGATGTAATACACTTTTCGATTTACTAGTAATTTGGTCCCGTAAATTAATTTTTAACTTTTGTAAATTCACCGATTTATTCAATTTTTAATGAAAATAAATATCGTTATCTATGACTGTTTTGTTTTGATTTCTTGCGAGCGATTTATTTGACGTTTCTGACGTTTTGACTTGACAATTTGTAAAATTTGGTTATTTACACTAATGACGAGCGTATTTTTATAATAAATATGTATTATGGAGGAAATAGTTACTTAAGAGTGCGGCATCAATTTCCTATTATGTTTATGGATCGACCGATTCCAAGTGTAAACACAATTGCTAAATTAGTGGTAAAATTTAAAAAGACGGCAGCTGTATCCACGAAAAGTACACATAAGCGCGGAAATCGCAATTTGGCAAGAACACAAGAACGTCCGTTATTGGAAGAAAGGGTTCTAGGAATGATAAATGTAAATCCTTTGTGTAGCACTAGATTTATTGCAAATAAATTGGGAGTACATCATGGCATCGTTTACAGTATTTTGAAAAAAAAATCTTATTATTCCTACAAATGCAAAATGTTAATGATTTTCTAATTAAAAAAAAAACACACATTTGTTGTTTGTTTGAGTACCTAAATTTTGTTGTGCAATATTTTAAAAACTTAACTCTTAATAAATTAATATTATTTAAACAAAACTGTTTTTTGAAACTTTTATTATTTAATAAAATTTGTATGCACACTAATTTATAACTAACGATATTTATTTATGTAAACAACCATATTTTATAAATTGTCAAGTCAAAATGTCAGAAATGTCAAACAAATCGCTCGCAGAAATTAAAACAAAACAGTCATAGGTAACGATATTTATTTTCGTTAAAAATTGAATAAATCTGTGAATTTACAAAATTTCAAAGTTAATTTACGGGACAAATTACTAGTAAATTGAAATGTATTTTACATCGTTTGATTCAGAAAAATGATATCTTTTGATTGACACTTTAATCTTTGTTGTCCGGTATAACACCGAGCAACAGCATGCAAAAAACTGATTTCCCATGTTAGTCTCCTATATACACTTTTAAAACAGACACCCGGTATATGTAATGGGGTAGCTCGGTCTGTAGATTTGAGAATCCGAGTTCAATAAATAATTTTCCCCCTTGTGGCTCCCCCTTCACTAACATCCTTTGGGGCCGTGATTAGGCGGCTGGTAACCGTTTTTAAGACGTATAAATGTGTCACTATCGAAATCAGTTACGGCAGAATGCCACATCAAGTAATGGGTAAAAGGCGTGATGATATAAATATTTATTTTATTTTATTTATTATCCATTACTGGCAAAATTTTACATTAACATATAAATTTTATCGTCTAAAACTAATTTGATTTAATGAATATTCTGATATTAATCTCTTACAATCTAGATCAAATTACAAATCATCTTCACATGTAATAATGTATTTGAAATATTCAACCAACAATTATTCTTCTTCATATAACCAGTTTTCACTTTACGATTAAATACTTCAACATACTTTAATGACTTCATATGCTTGCATTGCAAAATTATCACACGAAAATAGTCCTCACGAGCAAATAATCTACACTGCATAATGACTGTAGTCTGCACGATTAATCCTTCTGTTACAATTAAACAATATCACGAGGATATAACACTAATATGAAACCGTGAGTAAATAAGCTTTATGGTTCACGGAAATGCTGCAATAGTTCTGTTTAATTGCAGCGTTGAGCGAGGTACAAGTGAAGAAAAAACGATGAGAATGCTTGTGTTTTATTCTTTGTTTTAAATTGGTTGCTGCGATAATTCTTTGTACGCTTCTAAACAATTTAACTGCGAATTGTCAGCGAGGGAAAACTATTATATACTTGGTAGTTATACTTAATGGTGTAATTTAAAAATTACAAGTTAAAATATATTAAATTAAGTAAATGTTAAAATTACACGGTAAATAATCAGTTGCACTGCAAAACATTACATTTTTAATTAGGTTTAAATAAATAAAAGCAAAGCGAAGAGGCATGTCACATGACAGAATTGACATTACTCATTTACTTTGTTACCATAAACGCCTATAAAGTATTATTTACATAGAACGTGAAAATGAATAGATTTACAGTTACGTTATTTTGGTAAAGCATCATCAAATGAAAAACCTACGTTGACGTTTTCTAGAGATATATTGAAAATGACAAATACAAATTAATTTACGTGTTAATTGTCAAACCAATTAAATAATGCGTTTTTCTTTTTATCGTGAAGTTTCAATTTCTAATTTATGGAAGTTATTGAAGATAAAACCTGTCAAATACTAATTATATTATTATTTAAAAATAAGACAAAAAATCACGCTTTTTACCCATTACTGTATATGGCACTTTGTGGTAGCAGATATTATATGTAAAGTATGGTCACCAGCCGTCAAATTGTGACGGTCAAAAATATAAGAAGAGCGGAAATTTTTAAATGTGGGAAAATGAAGTGGAATTTATCAGCTGTGGGAATCGAAACCAGGTTCAGTCCGTTGCCACTGAACTATTATACTCCATTATTATTCAAAATTCGATGCAAATAACTTATATAAAAAAATGTTATTTCAAATTAGTTTGAACTTCTGTATAAATGGAAGAAATTTGAATTTCACGAAGTGCATGTACTAAATTCTCTTATTAGAATTGTAGGAAATGGAAGGTAAATTTACAAAACTATAATTGTTTTAATTTTAATACAGAATCAATATGAAATGTACAAAACAAATGCACTCAGAATTCAATTACCGTGTCATGCGCAATTATACGCAGTACTATTGTTTTAATTGGAAGTTTTTATAACCTACAATTAGTATCCATGGATTTTATGCGCTTTTAAACAAATGACAAAGTATTCCAACATTCAAATACAAATTATATTAATTCTTTTTTCCATCAATATTAAAACAAAATGAAAATCCATGTCGATATTAAATCTATTGAAGTATCACTTATTCATTTTTTATTTCAAGCAGCTTTAATCAACGCTATTGTTTCCACGGCGAGTATTTGATTTTCTTGAAATATTTCAATTAATTTATCTTATTTGTGCCATGAAAATGAATCTAATATTACATAAGATGCAATTGTTTGCCGATCACTATTGCTCTCCAAAAAAACAAATTTATCATGCTAACTGTCTATATATATCATCATCACGCCTTTTACCCATTACTGAGTGTGGCACTCTGCTTAAGCAGATCTCGGTAAGTGATATATTTTGTCGCGTGAAGTGCGGTTACCAGTCGTCAAATCTCGGCCCTCAAAGATATTAGTGGAGAGGGAGCCACAGGGGTAGATTTTTAAATTGGTGAAAATTGTTTGTCGGCTGTGGGGATCGAACCAGGGTTCTCAAGATCCACAGGCCGACTCGATACCACTGAGCCATCTACCCCATTAACTCTCTATGTTTCTATTTATTTGTGATATAGAAATGGCGTATTCATTTCTCATAAGTGATTTGTTGTTTTATATCTTAAACTAAATTTGAAAAATAAATGAGATTGTTTTAATACCAACAACACACAAAATGGAAGTGACCTGTATTCTTTTTTCAATTTTAAAGAAAATATATATTTGTCTGATATATTTTGGGATTGGAATTGTGATTGTAAAACACAAGAAAGCAAAAAACAGATGTAGGTAGATAAATAAAAGACATAAAATATACGCCTGTAAAATACCTTTCGCAAAGTACAACTCAAGGAAACCCTCTGTTGTATGGAAAGAATAGCGTCGTAAACCGGTTGAAATCCAGAATCGCAGAATCTCTTTTATTAAATATATTTTCCTTGCCTTTGTACTTTTCTCTCAATGTAAATATTCTCACCGACTTGTTACGTAATAAGAAGACAACCCGCCAAGAACGATCAGACGAATCGACAACTGCGGCGATGTTGTCTGTTATCGGAGGTGGATTCAGGAAAATATTCTTCTTGCATTGCTTCATGTTTACTTATCAAATATATTAACAAAGGGGATTAATCGTTACACATGGTGGTGAGTAAAAATGTATTACTCAAGCCAAACATATAACTAAACTTTGATATTTATATTATAAAACCTCTAATAAATCTTATTTTTGTTAAATTTATCTAGACCTAAAATTGTAATTGAACAGACGTAGAAAGAGTATAGTATTATACTTAGTACTCGCGTGTAATGGTTATTATTCATTCGGATAATTCATCCTTATGAATAAAGCCCGGATTTTTAGGCAATTGCCTAGATTAAAATTTTAATATACTTCAGGCAATTTCGTTTTTCTATACATAGGTAATATGTTCACGTGTAATGGAAGGTTTTTTTTTCGTGCCTTAGAGCCTATTTTTTCTATATTTTGGTTATTGTGCCTATTTTACCTTATACAGCCTATTTTGCCTATTTTTGTTGCCTATTCTAACTTTTATTGAGCAGACAAGGTTTATCATCTACTTCGTTGACTAATTCATCACTCGACAAAGTGTTTCAACGTAACCTATAATATTTAAAGTACTTACTTTAATCAAGTTTTTGTGTGTGAATTTAAAATGCCGAAAGAAAAAATGTTTTTTAGTCAAAATTTTACGTAACAATTCAATTGTCTTTGCCATAGACCAGATATATATGGTCTTTGCCATTAATCAATGGAGCTGAGGTAACTTTAGACGATATGGCTAAATATAAGAACGCTCCGGCCTCATTTTGTGATGTCGAACGAAGTTTTCAACTTACAAGCAAATTCTGACAGACCGAAGACAGTCCCTTTCCGAAAATTGCATAGAGCAATTGCTCGTAATATTTTGTGAATTAATGTATACTACATAATTTGAATTTGCATAATAGTTAATAAAATGAGAACCCTACGTTGTTATTTTTCAGATTGCGTTAATTTTTGTTTAAAATGATTATTTTTTTCTAATGAAGAGTAGATACGAGTATTAGAAAAAGGATTCTTTTTTTTTTTTAAATTATTTACATTTAGGCTGCCTAAAATCCCGCCTATTTTAGAGTAATTACCGGCCTATATGCCTGCTTATTTAGGTGTTTTTAAGTGCCTAAATATCCGGGCTTTACTTATGAGTATTAGCAATCAATAAACTCCCATTGAATAATATAGAATTATCTAAAACCGCGTGTAAAATTGAGTTTTAGTTCGCTGTTTTAAGTATAATATAATAGTACCTCGAACACGGTAATTGCAGCGCGAACCGAAGGCGAGAGCTGCTACTCGTATATTGTAAGAGGAACAAAGACACTTGACGCTCGTGATACACACATAATTTTTTCTACGATTGCATCTTAAAATTATTAAAAAACGAATAAGTACTGAAAATAAATTCGTTCTGTCAATTGTCAATATGACAAGTTTTTGTTTAATTTGTATACCTGGTAACTATTGAAATAAGCGCGCATTTAATATCTTTGTCGAACGTCTCCAATGGCAACGATTTTTCGATTGTTCCACAGAAAACGTCAACTTTACGATGACAAAAGAGAACGTAATTGTCAACTAAGAGTTTATTGAGTAATGGAATATCGACTATGCGTTATTTTCGTATTAGTTATTTGTGTATTATGGTTTTAAAAGAATTCATTTTTGGCGCAATCTGAAGTATGTAACCGAGGCAAAAATCGATTTTAGCATATCAGATGAGATATTTTTTCAACCGAGATGCACATAATATCTTTAGGTGGCTATCACAAAAAGTTATATTTTATTTAAAAATAAATTTAATATTTAATTAATTCATATCACTTGTCGAGAGCTTCACTGTCACCTGAAGAATAATTAACACAACAATCTATTTACTGTCTACATATTTTAAAACTTAAATTAAAGCCTAGACAGAAAAAAAATAGGAGTACAAATTTACTTATTCTCATTATCATCTCCTTTATATTTTTAATTCTTTGTTGGCAGGATTATTTTTTGATAAAATATTGGCTCGTATTGTTTATTTAACGACTTTAATAGCTTTGAGTGTTATTGTTTATTTTGGTACTCTCAAGTGAAAACAAAATAACTATATTAATTCGTTGGACAAGAAAATGTGCAATAGCGAAATCGACCAAGACTTTTTTTATATTCCGCGCGAAATTTATGAAGCTGCAAGTAGAACAATAATGAATATGAGTATAAGATTTAAATTAACGAATGACCATAGCGACCTTAAAGCAGTCTTTAAAAGATGACAAAAAGAAACACTTTAACCCTTTGCACTCCAGCATAAAAACTTATAGAGCATACCAATAACTCCAACACTATATTAGTTACATACATACATAGTATACAAGTACATGCATGTAATGTAAAAATGTCGCAATTACGGCGACAACGGAGTGCAAAGGGTTAAAGTTTTCAAGAGATACATAAACATCTATATATCTATAAATGTATGACAGGGTGAATATTTCTGCATTTTTGTATCTCTTATCCTCTATGTAAAACGCTTATATTTGTCGATCAAAATATGTTTTTAATTAAAGGTTACAACCATACTAGGGTTCTTTTATCAAAGCTGCGATAATTAATCTGTCATTTTATATCAGCTTTGATTAACCGGCCTTTAGACAAGTCGCAGAACTGTAATCTGAACTAATTTCCTTAGTTAAATACATCCAAATTCATATTGATTTCAGTTTGTCAATATTTAATAAACATTCTACGAAGGGATGAGACGTCCCTGTCTTCCCCGTTGTAGCTGTTGCTGTTGTGCTGAATTTCATTTCTACATTTCTCACCCCCCACTGGTTGCAGGTCTAATCCTCTGAAGGCTTCAGCTTTCAGCCACTATATAAAGCGTTGTACGGAATTTGCGATTTCCCTGGATAGACTGGCTACTTGGGATGCGGACTACTTGTTTCTTTCGTGTTTCGCCACGGCGATTTTTATGTGAATAAAATAAAAGTCTGGGAATATGAGACTGATTTGTTGTGAAATTAAGTAAAAGATTGATGGTTCATTCGTTATGTAACTTGAATTATGTTACAGGAACTGTTATACATTTATCATTTTGTTTTAAAGTTTTTATTTTATAGAAAATTGACGTAGCAACTACAAACTACAAGATAATAATTTATCAGTACTTGTTCTTGAAAACTTGACCATGTGAATGTGATTAATGTACCTGGTAGGTAATATAAGTTTATTTTTTTATTATTATTTATGAAGTGAAAGAACCTGGTCTAAGTTTAAGTTTTCATTTTTGTAGATAATGATATTTTATTTACAATTTTAGAGTTGCTGAAATTGTAAGTAGGGTGTAGCGCAAAAACGGAAAATACGAGCCCAAACACTCACTATTTTCGTAAAAAACTGCGTATAATCTAAACAAGCATATATAATATTTTATTGAAATTAACTTTTTAGATAAAAATGTGTTGTAATATTAAGTTATTTTAATATAGATATTTATTTTTTGCAATAAACTACGTTTATAACGTAATTATTTAAAAACATGCACAAAAACAGTGACAACTTAATGTTCGGACACATCTTAAAAATATAATAAAAGCAATATAGACAGGTTGTTCTGGAAAACAAAACTAAAATCTTTAGCTGTCAATTTTGCGCTACGTTTGTTGAAAGTTGATTAAAACAAAACACAAAGCAAAATGGGTCGAGGTGTAGCAATAAACAAAAAAAATACGAGATTTGATTATTAAACTTTTCTAAGTATACGTCAAATAGCTAATGTACTCGATATTCCAAAATCTACGGTATACGATATAATGAGACTCTATGGAGAGGTTTCTGAAACTGACATACCTGGAAAACCAAAAGAACATTCGCGCAAAGTAACACCTAGAGCTCAAAGAACCCTTAAAATTATTTGCAGAAGAGGACGTAGGAATACCCTACGAGAAATAACGGTAACTTAGAATGCCGAAACAGGGCTGAATGTCTCTAAGGAGTGTTGTTGAACGTGGATTCATAAATGTGGGTTAGGTTTTTACAAAGTACGCTAATGTTTAAGTTGATTAAATATTATTCTACTTATCAATTAATTTCATTTAGGCTAAAGAAAAACCCATATTGACTCAAAAACAAAAGAAAAATAGACTTTTATGGGTCAAATCTAAATTATCTTGGACATAGACATTGGTCGAAGGTAATCTTCAGTGACGAATCAAAATTTGATAATTATGTGGGAAATTATCGCAGAAGAATGATACGATCAAAACGAGGAGCATTTCATAAAGACTGTTTAAAGCGTACTGTAAAATTCCCAAATAGTGTAATTTCATGGGGATGCATGTCCTCAAATGGAATTGGACATTTTCAATTTATTGATGGCCTTATAAATGCTAACAAGTATCATCAGCAGATCCTAGAAAGAAGTTTACTACCAAGCATTCGAAAGTTACATCCTGATGGGGACTTTATACTCCTACAAGACAGAGCATTTTGTCACACTGCAAAATCTACTAAACAATTGTTTATACAGCATCATTAAAATATTCTTTCATGACCCTCTAGTAAACCAGACTTAAATATTATTGAAACATTGTGGCATAAAATGAAACAGTATTTAAGGAATAATCCGAGTTAAAAGAAAAGATAAGTGAAATGTGGCAATCATTCCAGAAAATTGTAGATCATTCGTACAAACCATGCCTGCACTAATTAGAGCTGTTTTTAAAGCAAAAGGCGACGTTACTTCCTATTAGCTATATATTATTTACATATTTAAGAATAATAATGGGATATTTCTAGTACTGTCCGAATATTAAGTTGTCAATACTTTTATACAATTTTTAATAAAATTACTCTAAATACACACATGATAAAGAAAATTATCTATGTATATTAATAAAACTTAATGTTAGACTATACTTCTAATTGAAAATTTAAGCTAAATAAAATATTATGTATGTTTCATGTATATTACACACAGTTTTTATCAGAAAATATAAGTGTCCGAACATTAAGTTGTTAGGGCTCGTATATAAACTGAATTAGAACTTATAATGCTGTGTTTATGCAGTTAATGAAATTTAAAAATTCAATAAATATATATCACGCCTTTTACCCATTACTGGATGCGACACTCTGCAGTAGCAGGTCTGGATAAGTAATATATTTATACGCGTGAAGTGCGATTATCAGCCGTCAAATCACGGTCTTCAAAGATATTAGGGGAGGGGAAGCATAGAAACTATATATTTTTTAATATTGCTATTTTATTGTGCAAACTATGGAAATAATAAATGCTGTGCTATCATTGGTCAGTATAAATCTGTGTTATAATGATCATTTCCTTCATCATACTTTAACTGAATAAAAATGCTTATTTTTGTGCACTTCAATATAACACTATTATTTTAACTTTTTCAATAATAAAAAAACGCTATTTAAGGAATGTTATTAATCACCATGACAACTGTAGTAAATAGTATTTTAAAGAACGAGTTTTATAAAACATGTTTTCTAAAGGAGAAATGCGATGAAAGTCTTATAAAATAGTTATACTACTTTTTCTATTTTGCGATATTTTAAACCGAATTAATCTAGGAAAATTTATATATGAAATATTGTGGTTGGTAACTGTTATTGATGTTCTCAGCTTGATAGGTTTAGTATGTCATGCGCTACTACCAACCGTCTAAAACAAAATGTTGCGTATCATAATGAACGCTCTTTCGATACGCAACTGGGTTTCGTAATGACTTCTTTATGGACGCAAAGTAGAAAAATGCTGTTTTTGATTCTAAGACAAAAAAACAATGATGTATTCATAGTAACTTAAAAATGTGCAAACACTGTCACTAATATCATTGGAATTGAAACATTGGGTTGTTATTGATCAACGAGTGCTAATATAGTATTTCATAATACTTTTATAAACTAACATAAAATTGACTTCGGAAATCGAGTTCGGAACATGCATTACAAACTTTTTCCGCTATTTCATTATTAAAACATTTTGGTAATTTGTTAAATTTCAATTAGAATAAATATGAGTTTACTGCAAAAAACTTTATAAATGGTGACAAATTTAAATAAATAATTTTCTTCTATTGCTATATAAAGTTATTTAATTAATTAGTAAATGTACAATTTTTCTAAATAAGTGGATAACAAAATAATATGTTTCAATCGAACTAAAAATACAATTTGTACTGGTATTTTTAGTTCTAATAAAACAAATAACTATCATATGCGTCCGGTTGTACGGATGTGTAGTTAACGTTGCGGCATTCGAATACGGAGATCATGAATTCGAATCTAAAAATATAGATCTACCACACTGCGATTCGATGAGTCCGGATCCAGTACAGTTATTGTGATTAAGTTCTTGTTTACAAAATAAATAATCACCGTAACCATGATAAAATGTTTTACTTGATTTGCTTATTTTGTGTGTCAAAATGTCTAAATAAATTGTGATGATTAATATTGTTGTTGAATTTATTTAATTAGTGAAATAATTAAAACATATACCAGTCGAACATAAAAAAATAATACAAAATACATTTGCCTCCTGTTACGTTGTATTGAAGCGAAACCCTATGACAATACAATTCATCAATCGTCAGTATTTTCGAAGCTCTAGTAGTATAATAACTAAAAACCAATGTATTAATGAATCATTAAAGTATATACAATGCTTATTTAATAAAGTAAATAATTATTGCTTTTTATATTTTACTGCAAATTGTAGAATTAAATATTATACGTGGCCTTTCAGGTCAGAAAAATTAAATATCAATAAATAGAATAAACAATACACATATTATATAGTTGCTTAGTTTATAATTTAGATACTGTATAAATTCAGCATAAAAACAAAAATTATAGCATACAAATGGCAGTGCTACGCTACCTAGTACCTAGTGTATTATTGTTAAATTTTGTATTCTGTGTTCTCTACAATATCTTAGTTTAAGTTTCAATTAAAAATTTGTAAATGGCAAGTAGTAATTCATATAATTATATATATATATATATATATATATATATATATATATATATATATATATATATAAGTAGAGAAAATATGATTCAAATGCAAAAAACTTGAAATGGTGACAAATTTACATAGTTAATTTGCTTTAAATGAGCTCAAAATTTGTATCCCTTGGAAAAAAAATAAAAAATTTCAAAAAAGTTAATTTGCTTTAAATGAGCTCAAAATTTGTATACAAGTAGTTTCGGACACGGGGAATTCACTCGTTCAAACCGCATATCAATAGCTTGCTTTGTTTTTGAGTTATAGCCCCTAGAAGATTTGCTGTTTTCAAACAACTTTAAAAATCAGATTTTCAACTTTCCCGAGGCTATAACTCGAAAAGTAAGCAAGATATTGAGATGCGGTCTGAAAGGTTGAATTCCCCGTGTTTCAAATGACATTTAAGCAAGTTTTTAGCGAATTTTATTTTTTTGAAAAATTGTCGCCAAATTTTTTTCCTCGTACAGTTTTTGACCATTCTCTCAAAAACTACAAGACATATGGACATAAACGTTACACCATTGGATTCAGCACGTCGAAATACATATGTATGTAAAATTTCGTTACATTATTCGTACGAGAAACAGTTTTAGAGGAATTTGTTTAAAAATCATAAAAATCCCAAGGGGTACCCCTTGGAAAAATAAAAAATTTCAAAAAAGTTAATTTGCTTTAAATGAGCTCAAAATTTGTATACTAGTAGTTTCGGACTCGGGGAATTCACTCGTTCAAACCGCATATCAATAGCTTGCTTTGTTTTTGAGTTATAGCCCCTAGAAGATTTGCTGTTTTCAAACAATTTTAAAAATCAGATTTTCAACTTTCCCGAGGCTATAACTCGAAAAGTAAGCAAGATATTGAGATGCGGTCTGAAAGGTTGAATTCCCCGTGTTTCAAATGACATTTAAGCAAGTTTTTAGCGATTTTTATTTTTTTGATAAATTGTCGCCAATTTTTTTTCCTCGTACAGTTTTTGACCATTCTCTCAAAAACTACAAGACTTATGGACATAAACGTTACACCATTGGATTCAGCACGTCGAAATACATATGTATGTAAAATTTCGTTACATTATTCGTACGAGAAACAGTTTTAGAGGAATTTGTTTAAAAATCATAAAAATCCCAAGGGGTACCCCTTGGAAAAAAAATAAAAAATTTCAAAAAAGTTAATTTGCTTTAAATGAGCTCAAACTTTGTATACAAGTAGTTTCGGACACGGGGAATTCACTCGTTCAAACCGCATATCAATAGCTTGCTTTGTTTTTGAGTTATAGCCCCTAGAAGATTTGATGTTTTCAAACAATTTTAAAAATCAGATTTTCAACTTTCCCGAGGCTATAACTCGAAAAGTAAGCAAGATATTGAGATGCGGTCTGAAAGGTTGAATTCCCCGTGTTTCAAATGACATTTAAGCAAGTTTTTAGCGATACATATGTATGTAAAGTTATTTAATTAATAAATTAACATATTTTGTTTTAATTGAATTTTTTGATTAACATCAATTATGAATAAATAAAATGGCACATTAATAAAATTATGCTTGTAGATTTAAAACTATTTCCTAGCTTTTAATAATTAACTGAAATAAAAAAATTGTTAATTTTTGGAAACCTAATATTAACTCAGCGAAATGAAAATTCTAAACTTCAAATTAAATGAAAAAATATTTCCTAAAAATATGTAAATATAAATGTACAAGTGATATTAAAATTAAACCGTTACAAACGCCAGATATTCTGGTATTGTTTAATAAAAATTTCAAAATGAAATAAAATTTTAATTAAAAGAAAAGAAAGTATTTCGTAACAAAGCAAACATGATTAATATCTACGGTATCTGCGTAAGAATATTTCAGCGTGAAAATCAATATTGCGAAAAAAATGCGAGTGCTATTACATTAGCATCGACTTGGTGGAGATATCGAGTTACGTTGAAAATTAAGTCTTCAAGAAAATTACACGTCATAAATTGAAAAGGGTAACTAGTGTGAAATTTTTAATTACTTGCGGTATGTTATAATTGAATTAGGAATTTCACTTTCGCCTGAATTGTAACAAGGGTAAATATTAAACACAACCATTTATCTTTCTTCAGATTGAAATAAATTTATATATATATATATATATATATATATATATATATATATATATATATATATATATATATATATTATTATCATTATTATTATTATTATATAAAAAATTTGAAATTCGCAAAAAATAGAGTAGTTTATTTCTAGCCAACATTTTTATTGTCACTAGTTAATAGTAGATTTAATTAAAATAAATAAAAATAAGGCATTACACCAGGTACCTACATAATAACTAATTAATAAAATATTATTTGTAGGCAGTGTTTATACTTTTATTTCATTAGTAACATAATTATAAATAGTTACTATTAAACCAATGACACTAAAAAATTCAAGCATATATTTGATGTACTTATTACAACACAAAGAGATTTATCTGAAATTGTACAGTACTTGAAATATACATTTTTCGTGACACTGATTTTATTGAATTTAATTGAAGTTATGTAACAGTTCTTTCAATGTTTAATGTTTACTAATTTTTATTAATTACTATAACCTATCAGTCCAGTGGCACGAAAAATGTTCGGTTCAAGTAATGTGCAATTATTATTGCGAATTTCTTTTTGCATTAATTTTGGAACACCTGTAGATACATAGAGACGTAGACGTTATAAGATTTTGTGGAATGCATTTTTATTCTTACATATATAATATTTAGGAAGAAAAACTATTACATAGTAAAAATTACAAAAGGCATCAATAATTTTTCAACAATCAAATAATCAGATATCTAAACATGTGAATTTTGATTGTTGTGCAAACTGAAGTCACCAATACCACTCACATTTATAGTTACAAAAAATATAAATTTAAAATTATTAAATCCTTTTTAAAATTTTGTTGATGGTATACCAGTATAAAGATATTTTAAATTGTATATTAATTTCTAGGATATATTTAGGGCCAATACAATAAAGATAAAATGCTGAAAAAAATATTCTGTCACAACATAGGAATGATTTTATAAATTAAATGACAAATTTAAAATACTTCAAAAGCAAAAATACATAAATTATGTAAATTTACATATGATTGAGCATTTAAAAATTAACCCCATTAATGAATTAAAATTCAATTAAAAAACATCAAAGAAATCTTCAATTAATTTATATCTGTAATTGACATCATATCAAGTAAATAATTAATTTGTACAGAATTTATTTGATTTATAATTTGACATTTTCTGTTAAAATGTTTTGTATAAGTTTTTTTGAATCCTGAACTTGAACCGTATATCTTTTGCTAAGAACAAAGAAGTAGCAATAGTGGCGTAGCTAGCGCCAGGTGGACTCTGTGTCAAACATTATTATGAGAGATGTCCCACTTAAAAAAATAATAGTCAAAGTAAGGCGGTGAGTTTATATAATCAAGGTTAACTAAGGTTAACATGACGACCCCAAGAAAATACTAGCGATCAAATATATTTTACCGAACTTTACACCGAGGCTTGATTTAAAGTTCATATTCTTAAGACAATTGATAAACGATTGTTTTTTTGTTTTTTTCATGCGTGTGCTTACGATATACAAACGAAAGATTTCAATTAAAATAATTGCTGATCGAAAAAATTTGTAATTCAAAACTTTGTTCTAAAGTAGGCATATTTAAAAAAAATTAAATGTCTCACTTATATATAGTTAAATTTTGTTCAAATTGGTTGAAAACTGCAAGATTGCTAAACTAAAGTTAGTAATATTTCAAAAAATTCAAAGGTTTAGATCATCTAAAGGCAAAACGTGACCTGAAAAAGAAAATTGGTTCGAATCAGTTAAAAACTGCAGGATTGCACAATTTTTGTACCGAAAGCTGGTAATACTTAAAATTAGAGATGGGCGAATATCATCCACGAATAGTCGAATGCCGCGAATATTGACATTATTCGATATTCGAGATTTTCGAATATTAACGTCAGTGTAGTGAACATTCGTATACCTCGAATATCGCCTCAATTTTTGACTATGTTTTTCTTTATCATTTGTACATCAACTTAAAGCTATTACAATATTTTGAAGTTATTAATAACAAAGATATTTTGTTTCAAAACCATGAAGACGTACCATATTTCAAATTTGTTTTTCGCCAACATCAGCCCGTACGTTTCACCTTAAATTTGAAGTTTTCGTCCTTTTCTTTTTTGTTTGTACTTTTTGTTTTAATTTTATTTTATCTTAACAATTTCATTCAAATAATGAAAAGGACATAATTAAATAATTATTAATAATTTTAGGAGTATTCGAATATTCGAGATCTGATTAATATTCGTATTCGATATTCGAATTCGAGAAATTTGATATTCGCCCATCTCTACTTAAAATCAATTGAAGTGTCTTGGTCATCTACAGATCGAACCTGATTTATAAGAAAAATTGATTGAAATCGGATAACAACTGGCGGAGAAGTTTGGAAAACAAAAAAAAACCAAGCGAACGACATACATAATTCATCTAAATCAAAGTCGGTTAAGTCACTAGGGACTTATATTTTTTTCATTATTTCAGATCGTACAGACACTGTATCGATCACTTAAAATTCAGCTTTTGATGTTAAAATAATGTTTGTACTAATATTGATGCATATGCATTAGACATTTAATATTTAATTTAGGTACGAGTACTTCAATTGAAATCCAAGAGATTTTCAAAAGAATAATAGTTTTTCAGTTGCTGCTGGACCCTCTTATCTCTCCGAATCTGTATCATTGATATACATGATATAAAGGTTCCTACGGCCTTGCATAGAGGCAATGGATACAAACGCTATTATGAAAGCAATTTTTGTTTTTTGTTTGTTGAAAACGACTGTTAATGAAATTTTCGTAATTCCAATTCACACTTCAAATTTAGAAATGACATTAGAATAACTTCTTACGATATGTTAAGATGAATATAAGGACAGTACATCAAGTAATAATGTTCAAGTTATAAATGTACTTAATTTGAAACTCTATCATGCTTTTTGAGATTAAAGGATAATATTAAATCATATTCTAGGAGAAATTATCAAAAAAAAAAAAACTGTAGAGCGGAGAAATATCGCCAAATATGGAATCTCAAGGCAAAAGTTGCATTATTGCCCAACTTAAAAAGACCTTTGGCCTGTTTAGTTTTGAAATACATAACTAATTGACAGATCCATAGTTGTTTTACTTCAATGAACAATAAGTATATCGGAATGAATATAAATAGCTATATTTCATGTACGAAAAAAAATACTTCTTAGACAAAAAAATCAATGAGTAATATATTTTGTTCAGTTTCGTTGTTATAAATTTTCAGTAAAATTGAAATCCTACCTTGCTCTCTGAATCAGCTTGGACGAAACGCACATCAAGCGATCCAGCCAGAACTGCATACCAGCATTTCCCGGTGTCGCCTTGTCGAAACACTGCAATAATAACATGAAATTACATTTCCTATCATACTTGTGTAATTTGATAGTTCAGTCAACAATTTAATGGTGTACTCACAGTTTCCTGTGAGCGGTAGTTCCACCACTATTTCTAACCTTAAGGGTTGTAAACCGCAATCAAATATCAGATGTCATGAATATTAAAGGTTAACCTCGGACTTAACTATTGTTTCATATATAATTGTTGGCGCTAAATTTAAACACTTGTTTAAATTTAATCTTGATTAGTAAAATTTAGTATTATCTTATGGTTCACCATATTAAAATTTTCCCCGTAGCTCCCCCTCGCGCATAAATATATCGCTGTCTGAGATCTTCTACGACAGAGTGCCACAGCCTATAGGGTAAAAGGTGTGCGGATATATTTATGTATATTTTATTTATTTTATCTTATTGGTTTACGGTTTATAAAAGTTATGGTTTATTCGATACTTTTCTATTGTTATAATTATCCATCTATAAAAAAAATGTCAATTCTAATCTAGTGTTCGCCATCGAGTGGATACATTTGAAACCCTTCCACCAATTTTTGTACTAATAGGCATTTATCTGAAGTATAAGAAATAAATGGGCTATTGTAGTATTTATAATTTAATTATTAATATATTAGAAATAACTCTCAAATTAGTGTCAATAAAAATATTTACCTGAAACTGACAGGAAAATAAACATTTGCCTGAACTTTAAGACTCAGAAAAGCTTTGCCTTGCTTGCCTAGTCAGGAAAATACCATATTGCCTGTCTAGACAGGCAATGAAAGAAATGTGAGTGTCTAGTTACTTAGCAACATAAAATGCTGACTGAATATGTAAGTCACATGTTACTTTTAATTTAAATTAATGTAAAATATTTATTATAAGTTTCAGGTAAAATGTTGTACGTAAAACGTCAGTAGAGCGTCGTACAGGATTCGTAAGCTGTTTCAAGCCTCGCTTTCGCTCGGCATGAAACTATGTACTCATCCTTTAATTAAACGCATTCCTGACTTTTTGCGTAAACAACTAAAACTTCAAACTTCATGTAAGGTGCAACTATTTTACGAATTAAAAAAAAATCTTTCTGTTTTATAATCATTATGTTAAGTACTATATAGGGTTAAAATAAGTGCCATAAGTTGTGAAACAATATCTGTATTATTTATGTTGCTGTTCGGTAACATGTTAACTGATACACTGGCTGGAAATCCTTTTTGAAAGTATAATAGTAATTAAGCTTGAAAGAAATCAGATGAAATATATTCAAAAAGGGCAATTAGTTATTTATATCTTAAAATTTAACTAAAAATAAAGCAATTACTACTTGATTTAAACTTTTTAATTAATTTTAGCAATAAGCTGCGATTGGTCAATTTAATAACTCTTTTGCGGATTAATAAAACATCAAAGGCGGATACAAAAAATTGTTTGACACTCCTTCCATTCTTCGTATTTACCATGTAAGCTTTGGTGGTACACTTATATAACACCCTGTAGAACTATTATACATATTTAATAAATATAACATCATATATAATTTAGATTTGTTACTTATATAGCCTGTACTTTTGTTGTAAGTATTTTATATTGTTTGTAATATTAACCATTTTGTTATTTGTTTTTGTTGCTTTGTAGTCAACACCGATCCTGAAGATGGACATATTGATGTTCGAAACTGGTCGACTTTAAATTACATCTATTAAAGAACGTGAAGAAAGACGCTATTAATTTAAAACATTGGTTTTATTTTCCTTCATACTTATCCACTACACGATATTGGGCATTTTCTTTCAATATATAATTAAAACTTTCAAATAAGGAACAATAATAATTAATTAACTGCAATTTTTGAAATAGATAAATTGAAACACGCATAATTAATTATAATATTTTTATTTTCGTATAAACACATTAGTATTTTAATTATCGTATAAATGTCATTTCAGTTGCATTTAACTGCATAAAATTAACATCAACTAAAAATCCATTAACTATTTACGAGTAGATACAACAAAAATGAACATTTTAATCAGAATTTCAATTTGCCATTCCAATAAACCAGATATCTAAATATTGGAAAGCTGCGAGTGTCTACACTTCCAAGATTAGTTTGACGAAATAAATTTCACTCAGGAAATGAATAGACGGTATTGTCATCGGAAATACCGACTTCTATTTACATTATCGTCTGTCATAAAAGTTACCGATTGAAAATAGAAACTATATGAGATTTTTGTGAAAAAATGCGTTAACAAATTATTTCAAACGGACACAGATATTTAAATTAAATTAAAAATATTTATAACCTAACATCTTATGGTTCATGATAATGACAAATAAATAAATAAATAAATATATCATTACGCCTTTTACCCATCACTGGGCGTGGCACTCTGCCTAAGCAGATCTCGGTAAGTGATATATTTTTTTCGCGTGAAGTGCGGTTACCAGCCGTCAAATCACGGCCTCCAAAGATATTAGTGGGGGAGGAGCCACAGGGGTAGATTTTTTAAATTGGTGAAAATTGTTTGTTGGTTGTGCGGATCGAACCGGGGTCCTCAAGATCCACAGGCCGACTCGATACCACTGAGCCACCTACCTACCTACAAGTGATAATTAAAAACTGGTGATGGACATTTAACATGGGAAATTGCACTAAAGTTCTCATTTTCAAAGTCCGATACGTTACCACTGAGCTATTTACTCCATTAAATGTATCATTATTTCGTAACTAATTAATTAACTGATCTAATTTCTAACAAATAAATGTTAAGTGTATAATTTAACGATTCACTCATTCAAGGGGTACAAAATATACTAATATTTTTTTATGTTACTCTGTACAATAAGAACTTAATCTCAGTTACAGTACAGAGTCTGTACTCACCGAGTCGCAGTGTGGTAGTTCATATAATTTTAGCTTGAGTGCGATTCGATCTCGGGATCTACAATTTCGAATACCTAACTTCACACCACCGTACTGACGAACACTATAACTATATTCATTTTGTTAGTTCACTGCACTTATCTCATTTGCTAAATTTACAAATTTTCTTGTGTCTTCAGGCACAATAATTCAATTCAAAAGAAAATAACAGTAGCATAAATATCCTAGGGTCATTGCACCTCCTATTCAGTAGGCACTGTAATCGTTATTACCCACACATAAAACATAACGACATCAGAGCAGTCCAGTCGCAAAACAACAATCACAAAATCATTGCGGTAAAACGAAAAAACGCATTAAAAAGTTAAACATTAACTTTCTTTAAAACTCCGTTCCACTCAAATGGCAATCCATTTGACTTGTACATTATATTTTAACTCCAGAAAGATTCAGATAAGGGTTGAAACTCGTCCCGAAAACATTTATCTACTGAATTACAAAACTTATATTCAGTTTTAATTAAATTCGGTGCCCGTTGGCTCTAGGTACAAAATTACAAAATAGAAAACAACCGAGACTGTTTGTTATTGGTTTGAATACATTATAATGAAATGCAAAATGTGGTCAAAATTCGAAGCATTACTAAACTTTATTTTCATAAAAATAATATTCAACAGCATAAAAATATAGTTTAGTAGATAAGTATTTAGATTAAGGAAATGTACGCCTAACTGGGTCTATAACTTGATCTTTCTTGAAAGAAGATGTTATTAGAACTAAAATAAATTTTGTATAGTACATATCTTTTAAACTTAATGATTGCAAGTAGTGTAATAATTACGAAAACATTGAATTTATGTGTAAACAATACAGGAAAATTATTTCAAAATATCAATTAAATTTCCCGTCAACAATTGGAAAGAAGGTGATTAAAAAACAACAACAAAAATGCAAATACCCATCAAAAATACAAATTTTTATTTGTTTATAAACAAACTGAATTGATTTTTTTCTTCAAATCCTCTTTGACACAGTAAATAATAATTTTCAAATTATTTTCATTATTATTTGCACAAAAATGGGATAAATGATTTAGTGAATGCATGAATTTTGTTTATTAAAGCCATTTTTCGTTTGCTTGTTACTCTTGCATAAAAAACAAGTAAACAACTTCTATGAATTATATTCTTGAATATGTTGCCGGAATACAGGCGCGGTGGCCGAGCGTGTTAAGGCACATCTCTTAACATACTGTGAAGTCACCCGAACCAAGGTTCGTCAGTTCGAATCCGCCTGTCGACAATGTGTGATCTGTCGTAAAACTAAAAAATACAGTTACATGTATTTATCACACTCGGGCGTTATAAGCTAGTCACTTATACGTCTTAAAATAATGTAGCACTCGACTATGAAAACCGGCAGTACGGCAGTGTAAAAACTGCGGCTCGGTGTGTCCGGTAGGCCCAGGCCCTATTTGGGCTGTAGCGCCATAGATGATGATGTTGCCGGAATACTTTGGGGAATTGACATTACCACTATTTTGATAAAGTTCTAGTGTCCCGTAACATTTATCCAGTAAATTAGAAAATCTATAGCCAGTTTTAATTAAATTCAATCTTGACTTCAGGTACATAGTAAACAGAAAACAAAAGGCAGCGCTTGCCACTGTGTTCTATCGACATGAGTCTATTATAATGAGAGTCTGCAACGCCATCGAAGCATGTATCCACCAATCGAGGTGGAGTCGACGTTGAAAAGAAACTTCTTGAAAAGGTCTTTTCAAACATGTTCTATACATTTTAACTCAGTACGTCTTTACACTAAGTGCCTAGGGGATCGAATTACCGCGTTGAATAGTCTACGTGCTCTGCAACAGATACAGCGCGTGCGCAGGACCTGATGCTGATGGCTTCTAAGTCGGATTATATTTACACATGAGGGCATTTCACCATCGAAGAAAAGTGTCACATTCGTTTTAGTGTTTGGAAAATGGAAGAATGAAGTATTGCCAAGAGAAATGGGGTCTTGTCAGGCGATACTTGAATAACGTTTTCGTGTGAGCTAGGTATCGTGTTATGGTATCATATTCCGAGGTGGAAGTACTGAATTAATTATTCATTGGATGATGATACAGAGTAGCGTAGTATCTCATGAAAATTATATATACATATATGTCACGGGAAAAGTGTGAAATGCAATATTAAATCATGCAAATTACGTCCAAATCAAATTGAAGCTTTGCGTCTATGGTACGGGCCTACTACTAGCTGCGAGCGAAACGAGCCAAGCATTTTAATCTGGACTGCGGAATCCAACTACATGGTTCAAAATTTGAGTCAATGTTATCTTTAAGCAATTATTGCTTAAATATCATTTTTGACACTTTTAATAGAAGTCTCTGCTTTAATCTAAATTTGTACATTTTAAATGACTTTTGAAAAAATAATTATCTATCACTGAAGTGGTTTTTTAATACTAAATTATGAGTCTAGGGAATATTATTTAATTTTACGATTTTATTTGTTTTTCATATAAAATAACAACGATTTTCAAAATTATTACTTATAAAAAATTAATCGTTAATAATATTGAAAAATGTTTCAACAAGAATTGTTTCAAATAAAATTTAAATTTCTTCGCATTTTATAAATTATCGGGCATTCCAATTGAAATATTGAGGAAGAAAAATTTTGAAAAAAATTGAAAAATTTCCAATATTTTCAAAATACCTGTACAAGTTAAGTAGCGCACTCGTTCAAACCGCATTTCAATATCTCTTTTAGTTTTTGAGTTATGGGCTTTCAAAGTTGAGCTTAAAAAAAAGTCAAAAATCGCTGTAACTCAAAAACTAAAAAAGATATGAAGATGCGCTTTGCGCCATTCGATTTCTCGTGGCCTGAATTATATAGAACTACATTTTAATTATTTTCGATTTTTGAACTGGTTCAACCCAAAATTCTCATTTGTATGTACGAGCTCTTAAATTATACCTAGCGTTTAGTTAATGTAATTCAAATTCATTTAATTTGTTTAAACTTAAAAGGTTTCTTTTAGACTATAGACTATTATACTTCAATGCGTTTCTGAAAATGTTATTTTCCCTATGTTTACTTTTAAAATAAACGCTCTAATGTATTGCTGTCAAACTTTTTAACTGTAACTATGGTAATGATATATCCCTATGTTTACTGATAAGAAAAACTCCCGGTATATATAAATAAAAAAGTAAAATCTTGTTAATTTTGGTAGTTGGTTGTTCATATATATTTAGCTTGAGTGGGATTCGAACTCGGAATTTCCAGATTTGAATTCCGGTACCCACAACACCGCTCCGCCGAACAATTATGTGATTATTGTGTCGATTATTTTCTTAATATAAGACAAAATAAAATTATTATCTTTATAAAGCTCTATAGAGAAATATCAAATTGAAATTTTATAATCTGTACAGTACACAACTTTCAAAATATATAGAAAATTAAGATTCATGACTATTGCCATTTTGTATATTTAAAGATGTATAAGAAATAACAAATATTATTTAAGAATAAAGAAATGAATGATAACATAGATCCTGGAGAAAAGATGCTGTACCCGAAGGATCCGGGTCAAAAAAAGCATAGTTTGCAACCGTAATTACATTGACCGTTATTGTAAAAGTTATTATGTATGTGCAAGTAGTAATAACACTGAATATTTAGTTGATTGTTACGGTACTAACTTCTAGCTAAAATACAGTTTCGCGGCCAGATTCAGACTACCGATTAATGATAACTAACATTATTTTATCTTAAATAGAACAAAATAATATTTATTAGAACATGAAGAAAACACTAATTTGTAAATGATTACAACCGATTTTACTGGAATGTTGTTAATCTCTGGTTGTCTGATATGCCATTATACCTCATTTATAACGAGTACTAGAATTACCCACTAAATACTCGTACAAGCAAAACATAGGTAATAAGTTGCATAGATTAAACTAACATGAATATTACATTACAATGTAGTTTAAAGTTTTAACAGCTTATTAGAATATTTAAATAAAAATGCGCATATAGTGGAGAAAATTGGTACTACTAACCTAATAATTAAGTAGTTAAAAACTAAATAAATATGAATGATAATAGAACTAATATTTACAACAAAGAAGGTAATAAATCTATAATTAACTAATATTATACTAAAAGAACTAATATCTATTTTTTAAAACCTACACTATTACAAGAACGTATGAATTATATACTTAAATTTGTACCTACAATTAAAATATAAATACTAACTAATACTAAAATAACAACTAACGACAACTCAGAACTATATTATACATAAATTAATAGAAAAGCCCTACTAGCAAACACAAAATAAGAGACTTAAAAGTAGTGATGTGAGTTGGGAAAATATCCAATGGGTAGGTAAATAAAATTTGGGTATTTACCCGGTATTTACCAGAGGTTATATTTACCTACACAATTGTAAAAATTGTAAGTTTATTTTTTGTCAGTGTCGAAAAATGTAATTTACTAAGTTTAAACAGAAATAATCTACAACTAAAAGCCCACAATCCTTTTAAAATAAATACTATGAATATAACATAATACATGTCTAAATATATTTTGTTTTTATTTCTGTAGTATTCTTTTGTATTTATTTTATTTAATAAAGAAAATATTTTTTAATAACGTACTTTTATGTGACTTCAAATATTTTACAATGATATTGCAAACCCATATTCTTACTACTTGTAATTACTAAATTTATACCCACGTGTGGGTGAATATCCGGGTATTTACCTTGAAAAATAAATATCTGGGCAGCTTGCATCACTACATACAAGTGACAGCAATGGTAAGCTTATGGAGACCAACTGAAAATGCACCATAGTCTCAAATTTGACATTCTGATCCACACATCTATTATCAATTGAATATCGCACTTACAATGTATAAATTACAGTATCTTAAAGTGTTTTTACTTGTAAAACCTTGTATATCTATTTCTTTAGTATTTATGATATTATTTGATCACTTACAGTTTAGTTCCAAATCTAAACAATTGTATATTTTGTGAAAAAATAAAGTCTTATTTGAAAAGACAGAACGACATATAAAAGAAGTAATAACAGTTGGATAAACTTACGTGAAGTTACTTTGACAAAAGAGTTACGAAACACGTCACAGAAATATAACATCACAATTTTCCATTTATTCCCTTTATCCGCAAAATAAAGAAACGCCGTTTCTACCAACGCAAAGGAAACATTAAAGGATGACATAAAACACTATTTGTTTCAAAATGGATTCTTTTTTTGTGCTAAGCTTAGTAATAACATTTTCGTGAAGAAAATAATTCCATCTCAGTGGTTGTTTACAGTTTAGAGAAAAATAAACTAGATTACGGCAAAAGGATTTTTATCGTGTAAAAAAGAAAATGAAAAATACAACATGGAATTTCTAAATCTACTATAATATATTATGTAACAGGTTTTGTAAACGCCTCTTTAATAGGTAACATACTTTTTCTACGATCTCAAATTAAGACAACAAAAAAATGTAAAGTTTTATGTATTATTTGAAAAGTAAGGTTAAATTACAGTGACAGATGTAGGAACATAACTTCAATAAGTCAGTTGTTATCTTCACGCTATGACTAAAACGTTTGAAGCCATTTAAATATTATTTAGTGCCACAGAAACCAGTACGTTAAATGGCATTTTAATAACAAGAGTAGATAAAATATTTAAATAATACTAGTTATATACTTTTCATTTTGATGTTATCTTCACTATAAATAAAAATAAATAAATATATCATCACGTCTTCTACCCATTACTGAGTGTGGTACTCTGCCTAAGCAGATCTCGGTAAGTGATATATTTTTTCGCGTGAAGTGCGGTTACCAGCCGTCAAATCACGGCCTCCAAAGATATTAGTGACTAAAACCTTTGAAGCCGTTTAAATATTATTTAGTGCCACAGAAACCAGTAGGTTAAATGACATTTTAATAACGGGAGTAGAAAAAATATTTAAAAAATACTAGTTATATACTTTTCTTTTTGACGTTCGACAACTTTTGTTATAAATAATCGATGTTGTACATGTAAAATGATTTGACAATTAACTCATTGCATGACATGTAATTCATTATATTTCTGTCATTTACATTTTCAATATTTGCCAAGAAAACGACATCGAATAAAGTGTGCCGGGTTTCGAAAAACCGGGTCAGTGATTCGGATCTTTTTTTCGATCGAGATTCGTTGATTTGGATCAGTCAAAAGATCCGACTTGTCCATCTCTAATTAAGTGCATATTATCTAATTTTCCTTCAATTAACTCCTTTTCTTAAAATGCGAAAATTCATAGATGCAACTTTACTTATTACTTCAACTTATAACAAAAAATACAGCTGCATTCGAGTAGTTTATAAATTGTAATTTTCTCTATTGTAATTGACATGAATTTTATCTTAAACTTAGGAAAACATAACTTAATTTTTGATGTTTCGTAAACTTAATGGTAAAAAAGTGAATAAATTTAGTAAGTAGCCGAATTAGTAGTGGCTGATTTGAAAAGTTACTACACCAGCAACTGGTGTCTCTTAAAATCGCCCTAGTAATAAAGTAACTCAACCACGTAACCGCCATGGCGTAGCTGAACGACGTCAATAAAAACCATGAGGACGGAGCAGCCATCAAGAAAAACATTTAACTGAGTAAAGTCACTTTATAGCAGGTTCTTATTAACGCGATTTTCTGATATTTGCAATTAAAAATATTCTTTACAACTTTCTTGTTTTAATAGCTTTACTTGGACTTTTTATAACAATACTTCGTTACTTTTAATCTGATTAAAAATATAAATTAAATAACGGACTTTTGAAGTATGAAACTCTGAAAGTTCAGATCAAATCTTGGTGACTCATGAAGAAAGGAATTATTCATTTTTATTTCGCAGCGAATTTAAATACAATTATAAATAAGCTAGTTATATTTATATCTTAGAATTTAAATAAGTCATAAGGTATTCTTAGCACATTTTTTTTCAGATGATGATACTTTACTATTACTATGGAGGTAGGGAGTGCTAAATTAATAGAGATGTGAGATAACTCAAAGAATATTTTTTTGTGTAATAAATATGCTTCAAAAGTCTTATTCAATAAAGTGGACTTTTCGAATTGAACAACCTTCTCATTTTTAGCTAAAAATTGTACAAAAATAATTACAACAAATATGTTACAGTTAAGTAAAAGATTACGTACCATTATAACAATTAACAGTAAGTAAAACATAAAAAAAAAATGCAAAATGCACATGTCAAGTTAGATAAAACAGTTGAAACAACAATCAGATGCCAGGAAATTTTGCGAGCAAATAAAAAATAACTAAAAGATTCCTGAAGTCTACACAACCAATATTGTTTGTCAAGAAAAAAATAGTAAAATCTCATAATCATCAAATATTTCGAGATGAGAAAATAGCTCTTTTGAAAGAAAAGTTTTATTGTTAATAAATGAGAAGTAGCTAATTCTCGATATATTAAATAAAATGATTAAATATCACAAAATAATTCTCGCACACGAGCAACACATATCCTAGGAACACTAATGATTACAACTAACTGATAAAACAATACATGACTGAATTAGAATGTACGGTTCACGCAGCAAATATTCTGACTGTAAGCTAACCTAACCTAAGTTACAAATAAAATCTAAAATAAGATAAATAGGACACGTCATGTAATAATGTTAAGAGATATTTTTAATAAAACTTTTACGAAGAGCAATTTTACAGCAAGATTAAAAGTAAACAAGAAATATAGGTACGAAGGAAATACCAAGTTTTGTAAAACTAAAATGCGAACAGTATATATTTCTGCCTTCTAGAAAAAGAAGAAATTTAATAGTACTTTTGAAAGTCATACTAGATGTTACTCCTGCAGGTATAGGCTGCAGGGAACATGAATTATTAAAGCATATCATGGCACATGTTGCAAAAGTTTTTCAGGCATATGATATGAAATATATTACTGAGACTATTTTGATCTCGAATTCATTTTAAATTTAATAAAACCAGGTGACTGAAGTTGATCAATAACAGTTTAAAACAAAAGAAATTATTAAAACAGTGACATTTATATCAGGGTTCGAAGATATATATCGATCGATATATATCATGATATTTATTTTGATATATATCGTCATATTTGTGCAATGATATATATCCATTATATAAAAATATGAAATAGTTTTTGAGATATAGCCTCCGGAGAAGTGAAATTTTTCGAATTTTTCAGTTTTTCTACTTTTCCGAGGCTATATCTCGAAAACTAAATGTGATATGAAAACGCGCTCAACGGCATTAATTTTCTCGTGCTTCAGTTAACTTATAAACATAGTTTCAGCGATTTTTATTTTTTTTTTCAATTTTCGCGCCAAAAAAATCGCAAAAAGCGGTTTTTTAACATTTTCTCGAAAACCAGAAGTCATATGCATTTGAAGATCGCACCACTGGATTCAGTGGGTCAAAATACGTATGTATGGAAATTTTCGTTTTAATAATCCTACGATTAAGGATTTTTGGAAAAATTGAATTAAAATCTGAAAAAACCAAAGGGGTACGTACCCCTTAGGAAATAATTAAAAATATTAAATTGCATAAAATTGTATGAAAATTTGCTTATAAGTTAATTCGGACACGGGGAATTCAACGCCGTTGAGCGCATTTCCATATCTTGTTTAGTTTTTGAGATATAGCCTCCGGAAAAGTGAAATTTATCGAATTTTTCAGTTTTTCTACTTTTCCGAGGCTATATCTCGAAAACTAAATGTGATATGAAAACGCGCTCAACGGCATTAATTTTCTCGTGCTTCAGTTAACTTATAAACATAGTTTCAGCGATTTTTATTTTTTTTCAATTTTCCGCCAAAAAATCGCAAAAAGCGGTTTTTTAACATTTTCTCGAAAACCAGAAGTCATATGCATTTGAAAATTTTTCCATTGGATTCAGTGGGTCAAAATACATATGTATGGAAATTTTCGTTTTAATAATCCTACGATTAAGGATTTTTGGGAAAATTGAATTAAAATCTGAAAAAACCAAAGGAAATAATTAAAAATATTAAATTGCATAAAATTGTATGAAAATTTGCTTATAAGTCAATTCGGACACGGGGAATTCAACGCCGTTGAGCGCATTTCCATATCTTGTTTAGTTTTTGAGATATAGCCTCCGGAAAAGTGAAATTTATCGAATTTTTCAGTTTTTCTACTTTTCCGAGGCTATATCTCGAAAACTAAATGTGATATGAAAACGCGCTCAACGGCATTAATTTTCTCGTGCTTCAGTTAACTTATAAACATAGTTTCAGCGATTTTTATTTTTTTTCAATTTTCCGCCAAAAAATCGCAAAAAGCGGTTTTTTAACATTTTCTCGAAAACCAGAAGTCATATGCATTTGAAGATTGCACCACTGGATTCAGTGGGTCAAAATACGTATGTATGGAAATTTTCGTTTTAATAATCCTACGATTAAGGATTTTTGGGAAAATTGAATTAAAATCTGAAAAAACCAAAGGGGTACGTACCCCTTAGGAAATAATTAAAAATATTAAATTGCATAAAATTGTATGAAAATTTGCTTATAAGTTAATTCGGACACGGGGAATTCAACGCCGTTGAGCGCATTTCCATATCTTGTTTAGTTTTTGAGATATAGCCTCCGGAGAAGTGAAATTTTTCGAATTTTTCAGTTTTTCTAAATGTGTACAAAAACTAAAATTAAAAAATAAATATCCAAAAAGTGATATTTATCTGATATATATCCTATATATCAGATATTTTGATATTTATTATAAATATCATGATATTTAGTGTGGCACTTCACCGTAGCAGATCTCGGTAAGTAATATATTTCTTCGCGTGAAGAGCGGTTACTAGTCGTCAAATCACGGTCCCCAAAGATGTTACTAGAGAGGAAGCCACAGGGGTAATTTTATAGTGGTGAAAATTAATATTAATCATAAGAATAATAACTTGTTAAAGTACAAGAATACCATCATTTCTTCATAACCTGAAGATTGCAGATTTAATCCAGACGACTACAACTTGGAACCAAAAATACAATTTAGTTGGTACAGGTTCGGATGCTACTATATAATTTGTTTATCTATCGTACTATATTTAGGATAATTCCTGTAGCTGGGTAATAGCTATGAACATACCTAGGAATGTTATGAGTATCATTACAGCCGCAGATGTCAGTTTGAAATCTGAGCTCGTAGAGCGAGGATTTTAAGACATCTAAGGCCTGTTTTGACTCATAACATCCGTGGTTTGTTCAATAGTTTACCGGTTTCAGAATATAAACACGTTAACGTCATTAATAAATATTATTTTTGAAATTATTTTATGAATAACGTCATTGTCATCATTTTAGAAGGTGATCAAGTAAATCTGTGGTCTGTATGTTTTTATTTAAACGTTATAACGTGGTCATCTCTAATTTGAAAGACTGTACAATTAATATATATTATGATAAGCAGGAGAAGTAATCTTTGTGTTATTGTTATTTTAAGTTCCGTTTATATTAATAGTGTTATATTATCATTGTGTTTTATTTTAATTTTCTTGACTGTTTTGACAAGTCAGTATGATAATATTACTGTACAGAATACTGCTATTACTTACTTACCAGCCTACTTTTGTGCATGTAAACATAGGTTTAATATCCAGAAACCGGTAAATAAATAAGCAAGTGGAACTAAGAGTTCTTTGAAAAACAATGGTTCAAAAACAAGTTGAAGAACATTAGTCTTCTCATTTAACCCGCGTATAAAACAAAACATCACTTTAACATCTGAGTATCAGAGTATCTAAAGGTAGCGAACAAACGTGTATGCTCAATTATTCTAATTAAATGCGCAACGCCTGCTAGACACCACACATTACTGCGACGTCCTGGCGTCTTGTGAAAGATGAAACCATCTTGAGCTTATGTCACAGCCGAGCCATGTTACGTTGTGTGCATTCTGCTGTTTAGCACATGTCACTGTGCTGCTTCCTTGATGGTCCCGCGGGATAAGGTTGCTATCGACCCACCGCAAGAAACGATGTTTCTAAGAAGCTCGAAGGCGATGTTTGGAGGGATACTTTGGTGCAGAGCGCAGGTGTGAAATGAGATTAATTTATATGACGCATTGGACAGCAGGAAATTAATACTGATTCCAGTGCGATGATTTTTAGCTATATTAAAATTACCTCTGTGGCTTTCCCTCCACTAACATCTTTGAGGGCAGTGATATGACGACCGGTAACCGCATTTCAAGCGCATATCACTTATCGAGATCTAATTTGGCAGAGTACCACACCTAATAATGAGTAAAAGGCATGATGATATATGTATTTTTATAACAACAAAGACAAAATTAATTGTCATCCAACACTTGGTGAAACAAGGTTTAATACAAAATAAAAACTTGGCTATGTTTCACAAAATTCAGCCTCCAAGTTACCTTATGAGGGCATCGTCAGAGGCTGGCCAGCACAGTTAGTAACCATAGACGCGTTTCGCTCTTATTAGAGCTCATCAGTATGGTATAACTCACTTCTTCACCTAGAACAAAGTTCACGTGAAGAAGCTGATGACGAAGAACTGTGACAGCAGAGAATAAGATCTCTAACAAACAGGTAAGATGACATGAGAAGTTCTGTGGAACAGGTCATGTCATCTACCGAAAAAAGGAAAAGCTACGTAATAGCAATTTTTTCTTCATTGTTGTTATTTAAATTATACCATACTGATGAGCTCTAATAAGAGCGAAACGCGTCTATGGTTACTAACTGTGCTGGCCAGCCTCTGACGATGCCCTCATAAGATGACTTGGAGGCTGAATTTTGTGAAACATAGCCAAGTATTTATTTTATATTTTTATATGTATTTTTATTTTATTTTAAATTATACAGGACTTGGACATAATTGTATTTTTTTTTATTACAAAAAAAAGTTCTAAAATGATCGATTTATACCAGTCATTTTAATTAAGTATCATTTACATGAAAAATATCTAATCGAATCAAATTAAATTATATGCTGTAAACTAACTAAGCTATGGTCGCTCGTATCCCAATTTTACTCTTTATAACTTAGTTTTATTTACATTAATTATATACTTAAAAAAATACTAATTATAAATCTAATCGAATCTTACCAATAATATTGCCAGTTATGTAAAATAAATCTTATACCACATTTTATCGTAAAACTCATGTAGACAAAGTATTTGTAGGCAATAGAAGAATCTTTTAGTTGTATTATTTAGATATTTCAGGAAATCGAACAGGAAAAATATTGTAAAGTGCATACTGTTTTCCGTAACTATAAAACGGCACAAAACAATCCATAATTTATTTATAACAAAATACCCTATCCAAGAGCAAAGTAGAGTTTGAAAGCACGTACCTCGCATAATGTAACATCGCCATCGTTCTTTACGTTATTATAACGCGGCTGGGTTGTATTACACTGCAGATAACGTCCCTCGCGTCTCATTCTTTATTTACTCCGGTTAACAAAAGCACATAGAATAACGGTTCCGTGATGCGGTGTGAGCTATATGTACGTGTACCTCTATCTTTAATATATTCCGTAAAGATTAATGCTATTCACAAAATTCCACAGCGGTATTTTACATTGTTACAATGGCTCCCGTGACGAAATCTCGCGGACAAATGATGAATCATAAAACAAATGTTACGGGAAAAGTAATTACTGTTTTCTACGAACATGTGGTGGAACAAAATTGTGTCGAAAATACAAAAGAATATAAAATTTGTTTACATGAATTCATATCTAGACATTTTAGTTAATGCTTTCGGAAATTTCAGCTTTTGTAAAACTTTTTTTTTAGTTTTATTCAAATGAAAAACATTGTAATTATCAATTGTTATTTGTTTTCAATAGAAAGTAAAACCTTGGGCACAATGATCGATTGAAAGTTACGAATCGGACACCAATATATCTGAGCATTTATTTTTAAATGAAACCTAGATATTCAAGTTGATATTTGTATTAATTAGTATCGCATTGTTACCTGGAAATAATATACGGATATGCATTTGAAGAAAATATTCAATTTAATTTTGTCCACAGAATAATGCTGAAATAGAATCGCCTGCTGTCCTGTTAAGAGGATTTTTAAAATCCAAAGTATTCATTGGCAACATTTCAAATTTACAGGATTTAAAAACTCTGTGTCGGAAAATATTACAGTTATTATTAGTATTAAAATTGTACAAGGATATTTTAAAAATTGAATGTAAAATTAAAACTATAAATTATATTCAAATACTTGTAAGAATACCTAAGATATTACTTTTATTAGAAATATTTGAATTAGTTTTAATATTATAATTATGTATTTTAGAAGCCTAGTATATATTTAACATTAAGTTTTAATTTTACATTCAATTTTTAAAATATCTCTGTACAATTTTGAGTAGCCTCTATGTAATGTTATGAATGAGTTTTATAAACATCTAGGGCATTGAATGGAGGGATTTTTGATAATTTAATATAATTAATATTTTAAAATCAATATTCTGTTACTCTGCTGTCAAATTCGTAACTAAGACAATGACAAATACCTTGTTTTAAAATAAACTTATGGTTATCTATTGCAGACATTTTTATGATTAAAAAAATATGTTTTCTCATTTCTGTATAAATTTATTTAATTTTATTATACTCAAAATATTTTGTATAGATGCCCAATTACATTTTTTAATTTCGAATAGTTTGTTATATTAACAAATACTAAACAAACAAAATGAATACAATATCAGTTAATTAAAATGTATTTTATATTTCATAGCTCGTATACGAGCAAACATAAACATGTTCATATAGTTATGGATATTGTTAGTTTTGTCATGAAAACACGTCGAAACATCAATATGTATTTTTCAATTCTGCTGTCTACTCATATTTCAACCTATCAACCTTCCCAGCAAATATGCGGTAGCAAAATATATTGATACTAAACAAGTACTTACATAATTCACAGACATATAATGGATAATTTCAAAACATAAATTTCTATTCACATCAGAATTAATGAGATACTTATTTTAAAATGTTACGAAGATATACAAATTTATTATATGCAAAGTATTATAAATAATTCTCATAAAATTCACTAAAATTTGTTACCAAGGAATGAACTATTATAACATTTTTATTTGTGTTAAAAATAAGTTAAACTATTATATAAACAGTTGACAATTTCAAGTAGTTATACATGTAATGTCCGGCAGCACAGTGGTACGATTCGAATTACGGTATTCGAAACCGAAGATCTTGAATTCAAGCTGAAAATATATGAACTACTCGTAGCATACAGCTGATACGTAAATACTGTAATTGGGATTAAGTTACTGCTGTACATAGTAGCATTAATTTATAAATAAAAAATGTTAATTAGAATGGAATGCATCCGAAAATAAACAAATTATAAAATTGCGTTAGTAATATATTCTTAAAACTTTGAAATATATTCCATATACATAGAATTCCATTCTTATTACAATTTGAAAGAATCTACCTTCAACTATAAATAAATTTTAAATACGAGTAATTGTAAAATAAATACTTTTAAGTTTAATAAAGTCATACAATTAAGATAAATAAAATAGAATTTTAATGAACCAAAATTAACATGTTTTAATTTCTTTTCTAGATAAATAAATTCAAATATTTTTGGTAGAGATGGGCGAATATCAAATTTCTCGAATTCGAATATCGAATACGAATATTAATCAGATCTCGAATATTCGAGATACTTGAATATTCGAATACTCCTAAAAGTTAATTTATTTATTATTAATAATTATTTAATTATGTCCCTTTTATTATTTGAATGAAGATAAAATAAAATTAAAATAAAAAGTACAAACAAAAAAGAAAAAGACGAAAACTTCAAATTTAAGGTGAAACGTATGGGCTGATGTTGGCGAAAAACAAATTTGAAATATATTACGTCTTCATGGTTTTGAAACCAAATATCTTTAATAACTTCAAAGTATTGTAATAGATTTAAGTTTATGGACAAATGATAAAGAAAAACATAGTCAAAAATTGAGATCAACATATGCCGTGATATTCGAGGTATTCGAATGTTCGCTATACTGACGTTAATATTCGAAAATCTCGAATATCGAATAATGTCAATATTCGCGGCATTCGACTAATCGCGGATGATATTCGCCCATTTCTAATTTTTAGTAATATAGCTACAATCAATAAAAATCAAAAACAATAACTACTTTTTCTTTTTTAGTAATTCAATCCCAACAACAACAACGACCTTAATTTCATTTAGAAATGGTATTATCCAAGTAGAAATGCATTCTTAATTTTACTGACAAATTTAAAATTTATAGTTTAAGATTAAAGTGTACCGTTATTAAAAATTGAAGTAAATGTACGAATATAAAAGTTCTGAAGTTTTAAAGCTGCAAGTGAAAATATGTCGTCCATGGACGTAACTCTGCTTTGGAAGCAATGTAATATCCGGAGTCGTAGAATTTTATACGGAAACCGGAAACCATAAACGGGTCAATAACTTGAATATAAATATGGCGGGTAAGATATGTTACGAGCGTAAAATTCGCCCGAGTAACAAAATTAAAAAATATAGGAAAAATACGATATTTTGTTTTTTCTAGGGTGACTTCAAAAAAATTAAAATTTCGTGTGATGGTTTATCAAATTCAAAGAACATATTTTAATGTAGTGCAACCAATGCAAAGTGAAGCCCGAAGAATTGTATAAACTTCGTTTACCGGTTTCAGGATATTAAACTTATGTTTACATGCACAAAAGTAGGGTGGTAAGTAAGTAATAACTGTGTTCTGTACGGTAATATTACCATACTGACTTGTTAAAACAGTCAAGAAAATGAAAATAAAACACATTGATAATATAACACTATTAATACAAATGGAACTCAAAACAACAATAATACAAAGATTACTTCTCTTGCTTATCATAATATATATTAATTGTACAGTCTTTCAAATTAGAGATGACCACGTTACACGTTATGACGTTTAAATTAATTTTTTTTTATAAATATGATACAAAACAATTGTAACCATGACATTAAATAAAAACATACAAACCACAGACTTACATGACCACCTTTTTATGAACCTTTTTAAGAACATTTTTAAATTTTACAGGTGTCTTCAATGCGCCTGTAAAATTTTACAGGACTACGCGCTATAATTATTCATTTATTTAGCTACCATAAATACGTATTACTATTATTTACATAGAAGATGGAAATAAAATTCATTAGAGTACTTGTATCGTAATTGATATTACGTTATGAAAGTAGGTAAAATTTGTTGACTCTGTTTCTTAATTTTAGGTATATCTTAGAAGTTCATCTTAGATTTGCACATTTTGCAAATAAAATACGAAGAAAAAGATTATTATTTTATGTGTATTTGTTTTTTTTTGTATTCAGAAACAATCTCCCTAAATTTTGAAAACCCCTGCAAATTTTATTTATAGTACTGTCACGCTTCGCATTCCAAAAGGAAAATGAAGCATTTAGCAAATAATATAATTTCTATCGTTGCATGAATAATATTAATTCAACCGTATTCGCCAACGAATTATTCCGTGCTTTCAAGTTTATAGTTGCGCTGAATTCATTCGGTAAACTGTAAACGTTTATAGAATTATAGAGTTATTGTATTTTCCGCAACTTTGTGATTTATGTATAGGAAAATAATGTGCCCGGATACCATAAAATAGCGCTTAAGAATTGACGTCGACTACAGCAAAAAGAAAAGTTTTATTTCACTGTTAAAGTTAATAAAAACGGACCTTTTCGGAAAAATAACTAAAGTTTGACGATTTATTAGAGTAGTATTTGACTAAAGTTTCTAGATAGAATATGGTAATTCAGCAGATATTTTTATTTGTGTTCACTGTTTGTAGGAATACATTTATATAATATACAGGTAATTTACTTCAGTTTACAAACTGAAGGGTAAAACAATGCATTATCAGTATAATTTTATTTAATGCGATAAGTTGAAAGTAATTGCTAGAGATACATTAATCATTTATTTATCGCATGTAGAAAATATATAAATATATAATGAATTAATAAAGCCGACATTTTGTAAATAAGTAATATAAAATTAATCTAGGGGCACGAAAAATTTTTGTTTTATGTAATGTGCAAATATTTTTGCGAATTTAGGAAAAATCTTTGTGTTGTATTCTTCAGTACATCAAATAATATATACCCTTTATTTTTTTTGCAATAATTTTGAAACACCCTGTATGTTCTTTAACTGACATAATAAACCAGTGACTTGACAATAGTTATTTATGTATCAAGTACCGAAAGTGCATATTTTCAGTACAAGCATGAATAATTGCAGCCCGAGACAACGCCGCTGAAAACGCACTTTCTGTATAAGATGCATACAATATATTTTTTAAATTATGTTATTCAAGAAAATTTACAATGCAGTTTTCGAATGACGTAATTTAAATAAAATCATTCTATCGTTTCTGAGGAGACGACAATTGAAAATGTTTATTGACAACGAGAAAAATAATATTATTAATAGGCGCTTAATGTAATAGCGTAAAAATTGTGAAACGAAAACAGTGAAGAAAGTGATTTTGAAAATCTGGGTACTCCACATGAAATTGCAGAGGTTGCTAATGCAGCAACTTTAAATTTACTGCCTTCAAAATCGCAAGTACTAAATTTCAAGATTGGTGCATACAAGGAAAAATTAATAGGTTAGCATGTCCTTTGAAAATTAATAACGAGAAACAATTGCGTTCGAAATTTGTAAAATTATGTAGATCTTTTTGTAGAGTAATACGAGTCAGGCGTTTAAAATGAAAAATTGTATAACATTATAATTAAATTATCATTTTCAATCTTTTTCTATGTACATAGAAATAAATTGTTTAAACTTAAAATTTCGTTATTTCTGCAATATTTGTAATAAAAATAAATAGTTGATATTACTATCAAACTAGATACATGAATAAAATAAGTTTTAATCTCGGCAAAGGTGTGTTGTGATTTCAACAATATAAAAATAGCATTTCCACAGATTGTTATTAAATTAAAAGTTTTTCCATTTCAGCGTGAAAGTTAAATACTTCTCGATTTAACGTCAGCCAGTATAATTTAATTTGAAGTTGTGTTTGCGTTACGTTCACGATCAATTGCTGTTGTGTTGCTGCTACGAGAGAAGTTACTCCAGACTCAGTCGAATCGTGATGCCTCTTTAATTCTTTCCTTGCCGTGACTTCTTCGAATCGAACCGTGTCATATGCTTGGATAAATAACTTGAATTATATGATATAGAAAGGAAACTGAGTAAAAAGTTTCGTGCTCAACTCAGGAGAAAAGTTTTATCGGGTTAATAAGTAAGTTTTGATTTGCAATAAAACTTTTCTTGCTGGACTTCACACGGCTTTTATTTTATCAACTTTGGAAGTTGATAATTGTAAACATTTCTTTGACGATTATACTAGATTACAGTTGAATTTATCACTTAAAATTTAACAAAAAAAATTTTAGTTATATATTTTACATATATTAAATGCAATAGAAAACGGCGTCGAGCGTCTGACATGATGGGTTGTGAGGTTATAACCTGCATTCAAAATAATAGTAATGATATTCTAGGCCTTGTATATAAATGTAGGCGACGGTCAAACAAAAGTTTTATCAAGAAATCTTTAACTGTGTGACATCAACTTTAAATTAATAATATCGAATGTTTGACAATAATAAAACCTTTAACATTTTCTTTTACTTAGTTTTAAGTTTGAAATTTAATTTTTATTTGTGTAACTAACAAATGAACATTGTTCTATCCTATAGCGTACTTTATATATAGTTTCTTATATAAGTTTATAAAATTTTAACAGTTTATTTGTTAATTTACAGGCTCAGGATTAGCCGAAAATTTGCTTGTTTCAAGATATATACATATTTAAATTGCATATTAACTCAATATTAAGTTAAAAAATTTAAAAAATGTTCTATAGCGCACTAAATCTATCCTTTAATATTCATTACACAAAAGTTCAATAATCTAGGTTGTAAAAAATATTAAATAAACACTTGGCTAAGTCTCACAAAATTCAGCCTCCAAGTCACCTTATGAGGGCATCGTCAGAGGCTGGCCAGCATAGTTAGTAACCATTGACGCGTTTCGCTCTTATTAGAGCTCATCAGTATGGTACCAAGAACAAAGTTCACGTGAAGAAGGTGGTGACGAAGAACTGTGCCAGCAGAGAATAAGATCTCTAACAAACAGGTAGGATGACATGAGAAGTTCTGTGGAACAGGCCATGCCATCTATTTATTTAATATTTTTTATTAAACCTAGTTTCATCAAGTGTATGGATGACAATTAATTTTGTCTTTGTTGTTATTTAAATCTAGGTTGTATAATACAGCTTCAGGACTAGCCAGAAAATATGGCTTTTCGAGCTGCAACTTCTTAACGGATCTAGTATGAGTAAAAGTAAAATAATGTTTATCAACGAGCGAGAGTCTATTAATGTATTTAGATGTAAAGGCTCATTCAATACTTTGTTAATAAAGTCTATAAATTTGTTGCTGTATAGCATAAAATAAATATTACAGAGATATTAGGTTATAGTTATAGACAAATTATCAATATTTATCATTACATCAGATAATACGATCTGCATGTTCGGTGTCCGTATCAATTAATTCTCTACAACATGAGCACATTGTGCATAATCCTACTCAAATGCATAATACCACTATCACGATATAATCCATGTTTAATCCATGACTTTAAGCTCTCAATTACTTCAAGGTTAATTACATTATTTTTTTTTGAAAACATGTCGCTATATGTAAAGCAAATTCATTATTACCATCATCATGAATATTCAAGATAGTAACGAACAAAAAATATGTGTACAACAAAATCAATTTGTAAATTCTAACGAATTTTTATTTTGTACAAAATTACAATTTTTAATTAATTAATTAGTTTACACGATCATGAAAAGAACATTTGTACCCGCATGAGAATTGGCAAACATAAATAAAATGATTGTATGTATCGGCAGTAATTATGTTTGGCAAATCATTGATTGAAAACAGGAATAATTATTATGGTATTGTTGATCGTAATATAGGAGGTCATGGATGTTTTATTGCGGCATTAAACAAATTATGTGAAATATTGTAGCTGGCAGTGCATTTGATTTTGTTTTGTTTGTATTTCAAAAACAGATAATTAATATTTGATGTCGCAATGTATTGTCTGCGTAGTTTTATATTTTGTGAAATAATATTTCATCATTACTGGATGTGCGTGAAGTATATCAAATCATGGTCTCAAAGATGTTATACAAAAAAAATTTCTGCAGAAGAGAAACGTCATCAAAATTTGTAACTAGAATAATAACGTCAAAGACGGCTACGTTTATAAATAGGATATACAAAAAATTAAATGTAATGATTGTTGCATAAATGTGTAATAAATTTTCTAACATTTTAAATGCTTTAGGCATTATTTATCAAATATATAACACATAAATCACAATAAAATTGACAAACGACAACGCGAAACAAAATGAAGTTAGAGTCGGATACAAATGTAAACGTTTTCAAAGCCAGTAAGTACCAACACCGGGTAAAAAAATGAACTTCAATTCAACAAAGTTTTATCAAGAAAACATTGACTGTGTGACATCAACTTTAAATTAATAATATCGAATGTTTGACAATAATAAAACCTTTAACATTTTCTTTTACTTAATTAAACTAAGTTTGAAATTTAATTTTTATTTGTGTAACTAACAAATGAACATTAAAATTGACAAACGACAACGCGAAACAAAATGGAGTGAGAGTTGGATACAAATGTATATAAACGCTTTTAAAGCCAGTAGGTATCAACACCGGGCAAAAAAAATAACTTAAAGTCTTTTAAATAAATTAAAATTTCTTGAAAAACATTGGCTGGTAGCACAAGCTCTGTTTTTGGCTGTTTTAAAAACAGTATATTTGGGTATTTTAGCTATCTCTAACATGTTAAAACTGTGCTTCTAGAACACTCAAGAGTTTGTGCTACCAGCCAATATGTTTTAATTTTAAATATTTTTAAATATCGTTAATGTGTACTTTCCTTATTATAATTTTGTTTTCACTTAACTATAAATATATTTATCATTCTATCAGTTCTGTGCAAGCAAGTATCCATTTTGTACAGATTTATCCACGACCTATGACGTCACTCTTCTACTTATTTTTTTTTGTATAGAGGAGTGGGATTCACTGTGTAATTTGAAATTTGATGAAAATCTGTTTTTCGGCTGTAGGAATTGAATTCGGGTTAAATAATAATGTTTATTTTGTTTGAAAAAAAATTAGTCGTACATGATTTTTTTCACTGTATCCAACGGGGATATTCAAGTACTAAGAGATAGCGTTGATCACGATTTGCAAATTTGAGACAAAAGTACACTTTGAGCTTACCATTGCTATAATTTCTTTGTTTTTTTCTTTTATTTTGTTTTGTTTCTAGTGTTTTATAAAATTAATTTATATAGAACATTATTCTCTGTTGTCATTAGGTATAGTTTTATCATTAAACTCTTAGGAACAAATTTAAATCTTGTCGTATAGCTTCTTTTTTTAGTAGATATTAGTTTTTTTAATATAATATTAGTTATATTATCATTAATTTTTATTTTTTAAGTTAGTAGCAAACTTCAATTCTCGCTACTATGAACGCATTGTTATTTAAAAAATCCCAATATTTCATTTTTTATTTGAAATATGACCATTTATTATTCCAGAAATTTGAATTGTAAAACTTTCCATCAATACAAATGAGTTTTAAATTTGGGCGAATTAAAAAAATATTGCAATATAAAACAATGTATTCGGCTACAAAACTACTTATTCAAAAATTTAAAAAAGCAATGTAGGCATGAAACCATGAATATAATTTATCGAACGTGAAAAGTTACACTAAATTTGAAAAACAATGAAATTTTCATATCAAAAGAATAATAATATTTGTATTTACATGTTTTCTGCATTTGCAAACAGAATATTAAATTGCATTTACTTTGGACCAGAATAAATATGTAGATACGAATAGCGGCAGCAGCATATATGAAATATGTTGGATGCGTATTTGCCTTTAAAATAGACGGCGTTGTAGGTATATCAAAATATTTTTTATGTATAGTATTTCTAATATATTCAATTTTAAAGTCTGCTGTAAACTGAACAAAGTAATATTTACTTTTTTTATATAATTTAAAAAAAAATTAAGTTGAATTTAAATTTCTTTATGTTTAATTATGTTTTAATTATAAATAATTGTAAATATCATTAATGTGTACTTTCTTTATTATAATTTTTTTTCACTTAACTACAAATATATTTTTCTACTTCCGTTAGGAAATAGACGTTTTATTTCACTTATTTGAGTTAGGTAATGAACTGCATTATTTAACTAGTGAAATAATGAGGTAATATAGCAACATAAAAAAATAAGATATCTTAGTAGACGAATTCTGATGTGTTATTCTTTTATTTTTTGAATTTATAACTGTCATTAATATGTCAAAATTTCATAATTTCAAAAACGCTCTATCGTATTTATTAGAACGGAAGTAGAAAAAATATTGTATGAAACTAGTAAGGAAATAGGTTATTACCTTACTAGTTTCATAAATAGCTATTATCATTCTATCAGTTCGATGCAAGTAAGTTTTCATTTTGTACAGTTTTATCTACGATCTATAACGTCTCTTTTCTGCTTAAAACAGTTTTGTATACAAATTAAATGCTGTTGTACTTATTTGGCATGAAACAAAAAGGCACAATGCTTCCAATAATACTAGTCTTAAGAAAAATTAAGTAAAAAATTCAATAAGTGAAGCGTATCAAAAAATATCTAGTCAAAAATGGAAAAATATACCAAATATATAGCTTGACCAATATAGACCCAGATAGATCTCTTCAGTATTGTAAAACATATATATTTTGTGTCAATACTGCCTACAAATTTAAAAATATAAAAGTTTATGGAATAAATTTGATTTAAAAAGAAAACAGAGTTGATTACAAATCTACATGGGTGAATTATCTTTTCCGAAATAATTTGTATTCACTCATAAAAAGAGACACGCTGAGATCAAATCAAAACTTCTCGAGTTACAAGTAGTATTAGAACGCATTTGATCATTCAAATTAAATTAAATGTAATAATAATATTCGTTTAATCATGTGTATTTCTAAATTAATACCAAAGTTCATTTTAGTATCATGAATCGCAAGTAATTTCAATCGCCTAAAAGGAAATTACAAGTAAAGATTATATTAACAAGTTTGTCCTTACGGATGTATAAAGTACCGAGCTTAAACTGCTTAACAAGGTTAAGGTATTAAATTAACAGTAAAGCTCAAAGAAAATATTCAATTTCCTGTACAAGTAAAATTCAATTATATAGCTTACATTCGATTTATAAACAAAATCATCGATTAAAGAGCTAACTCGACCTTCGTGCAAACTTATTATTTAAAATTTAAAACCAATGAAATAATTATAATACACAAAGAATGGTATGCTAGGCGCTACACCCTGATTGGTGAAGTAAAAGAAGACCTTTACTTGTTCTCATGAAACTACTACACATACGGCTACTAGAAACTACAACGATGGAGGGCGTTGATATAAAATGTTTCAGAAGCACTAGTCTAAATTATCTAATCATATTTTACAAACACGACTGGATGAGTTTTATTCTTTTTTAAGCGATATACTTTATTAAGAATAATGTGAAAACTATGTTCAAAGGTTATTATTGCTAAATCAAATGAAAAGGAATACTAAATAACTTAATTAATCTTCAAGTTTATATTTGGCACGTGCTCTACCATAATTTATTTTAAAAACCACAGATTGCTAATAATAATAATACCATTTACCTTATTCCTTGTACGTAGTTTTTGCTGTTGACATGAACGAATCCTGGTCCACACACCGACTTTATTATCACTTATATATTAATGTTTCTCTTACACACGACACTCGAAACACGAATACACACAATATCACATAATTTAAGTAATTTTACACTTTAAAATATTTACATCAGGAATACTGTTTTCACTACGAATATTTACACTGTACTGGACTAGCCCAGCTCAGCGCGAATCAACTCTTTCGATGATGCCGAGTAATTAATAAGCTATGTTATAACTTGTTTGTTAGCGTTGAAAACAATTTAAAAATATATTAAATGTAATATGTATAGAATTCGTAGCTGTCGGTTAATTTGCGACAATAAACGAATGAACCCGACTTGCGTTGAACAGTGTTTAAATGAATACTGTGGACATAGACGCCGGCAGCATGTTTTTTAAGGGAGGTGCAAAAATTGACGGACAAGATGGGGGGAGGTAGTGGTTGAAAGTTAAATTTTACTATAAATGTTTATGTAATAGTATTGCGTTTATATACACATTTAGTAAAATAATCACTCAAACTGAAATATTATCTGTGCAAAAGGATACTCAATCCATCAATAGTGTTATCAACGAATATGGATAATTATCAAGATAAATTAAGTTTTTGTTCCATTAGTGTAGAAAATAACTTTATTGTACACATTAATAGTGACTGAGTATTGTTTTTTAATTAAAATATACAAAAAAAATTAATGTAATAAAATAAAGTTATTTAAAAAATAAATCATATGAGTGATTTTTGCTACGCGTAAAAATGTCACTTTTAGTTGAGACCGCAGGTAGAGAAAAAAAAGGTCATTCGATCGCCCCAAAAAAAAAAAAAAAATGCCCATGAAATACAAACATTTTTTCTACAACTATAAATAAAGAATAATACAATAATTATTGATTTATTTAAGTAAATTGAAGGAAAACAATTAACAATAATATACATTTGATACTATTGATGTGTTGTAACCAATGGAACCTGGCAAAAAATAATTTGGAAACGTGCGCGAGATACTCATTTTGCGCACTAGGATGCGAAACATTGCGCAAAATGCTTAGGGTGCAAAATACGAGTTGGATTATATTTTGGAAATATTTTAAGGTTTTTTTTTAGTATTTATTTAATTTGGCCTGTATTATATTTACAAATTGATTTAATAAAAAGTATATAAATCTAAAAATAATTCCAAATTTGCCTATATATATCTGTATTTTGTTCAGTTTTTTGGCAAAACTTGAGCTTTTGTTACAAAAAACAGTATTTATTTATCCGCACTCTACTAATAATATATTTAATTTTCCATTTGTAGAAACTTAAGATAACTAAAAATAAAAGAAAAAAAATCATCTGAATTTGCTGAGTGTTAAAAATCTTGTCTAAAAATAATAAAATAAATAAATATGTCATCACGCCTTTTACCCATTACTGAGTGTAGTACTCTGCCTAAGCATATCTCGGTAAGTGACAGGGGTAGATTTAAATTGGTGAAAATTGTTTGTCGGCTGTGGGGATCGAACCAGGATTCTCAAGATCCACTGGCCGACTCAATACCACTGAGCCACCTACCCCATAAAATAAAATCTTGTCTAATTTAATGGTGGTATGAACAATAATTGTCGAAGTTATTATAAATCAATTACCAACTAACAAGAGGCATAGCATAGTATGCCACTAATATTGCATTACCTTTGTAGCTATTTACAAATGAAATGATCTGTATCATTTGCAAAATTTGCATCAGTTACCGTACTCAAAGGTATAGTAACGTTTCCACATGAGACAACATACAGCGCACATTGTATATATAATGTAAAATCCATACGATTGCTGTACTGCTGCTGCTGACAGTGCTGATGCTGACACTCTTAAACCGTTAAGCCGTGAGCAAACAAACCAGCAGAGGGTTCAAAGGTGATTCCAGGCAGGTGAAAGGCCGAGCACTAGCCGTTAGTCAAATTTCAATTTCGATCAAAGTAAATATTTGCTCAACGGATATAAAAATTATCTTATGCGATTGGATTTTGTTTTCTTTACGGAAGTTTGGGTAAAGTAGGTGGTAAGGTAGATTATTCTTTGTTTAAGAGTTATTTTTTTAAGAAAATGTAGGAGTTATTAATACCCGTTTTGTTAAATAATGTAAAGAAAGATTAAATTTATACTGTCCTTGAAGTTTTATATTTATAAGGGTTCATTTAGAATTTAGAAAATGGGGTAGGTGGCTCAGTGGTATCGAGTCGGCCTGTGGATCTAGAGAATATTGGTTCAATTTAAATCTACCCCTGTGGCTCCCCCACCATTAACATCTTTGAGAGCCATGATTTGACGGCTGGTAACCGCATATCACGCGAAGAAATATATCACCTACCGAGATCTGCTTACGGCAGAGTGTCACACCCAGTAATGGGTAAAAGGCGTGATGATATATTTATATATTTATTTATTTAGACATATTGAGAATGAGAAAAAGGAAGGGTACAATTATTTATGCGGTATTTTTTCTCTTATTTAACAGACTACTTATCTGTCACTTTATCTAACTATTCTGTAGCTTAATAATGGACCAAATTCAGTACACGTCTTTAGTTTAAGGATCGGTTCCGGTAAACAAAAATATCTTAGATCCTTTTCTCAGTGGTATCGAGTCGATCCCCACAGCCGACAAACAATTTTTACTAAATTAAATCTACCCCTGTGGCTCTTCGTCCACTATCATCTTTGGGGGCCGTGATTTGAAGGCTGGTAACGGCACTTCACGGGAAGAAATATATCACCGACCGAAATATGCTTCGGCAGAGTGACACACCCAGTAATGGGTAAAAGGCGTGATGATATATTTATATTTAGTTATTTTAATTATTATTAGTTTTGTTAATTATTTTAGTACAATGTGACTCTTGAGGTTTACACCTCAAATATGTTTGATTATTTTTTTTTTTAATTTTCGAAAAATGTTTTTTTTTATGTAAAATTTATTTGTTCAATGTTAATTTTTACTAATTTTGGTATGTTTGTTTAGTTTGTTAAATGTTTATATAAATTTACTGTACATATTGGTTGTAGCTTGAAAATGGCTTAAATAATTGTGCCGAAACGTCGTCGTCATCAAAAATAAAAAAGGAATTAAAATGAATATTTAAATTGACTTTTTTATCTGTAATTAAATCCAACTATAAATTATTAAAAAAATAAATGGGTAATAAAATACACTAAATACAAAAATATATTATTGTGTTAAAGTATATGTTAACTTTACTTAGAATGTAGGAACAAAAGTAAAATATTTTTGAACTGTAATTTATAAGAATCTTCTGCAGTTGGTTTTACTAAATAATAATTTCATATATATAACTATTTCTTTCGCTTCTTGCGGCAAAAATATCCGTTTAATTTTATCACAATTTTCAACTGGTAAAACATCAGTATTGTCTTCTTCAAATGGTCGCCACATATTAAATACGTATATTGTTGACCTCAGTACGAAAGTTAGTATTACTACTGATTTTAAATTTTTGAAAACTCATTTATATACCTACTCAGTAAGTATGCCTTTGTTATCTTATTTTCCCTAATATGTAATAATACCGGTTTAATTTTGCGAATTCATTATTATTTCAAGTAAATCTGAAATACGTAATCCGCACAGAGATTAGAGATTTCCGAATTTAAATATTTTGCAATCCTACCCTGAGCGCCAACAGGTAGAATCTCTTACTGTGTGCGGTTCAACACAGGCTTAGTAAGTTAAAGCCATAACGGAATATCTTTGAACATACTATAATAGTAACAATGTAGCAAATTGTATTCAAGAAATGAGAAATACATTGTTCTATAATTTTCTACAAGATGTCTGCGCTCTTCGCTGCCAGTACTTCGCACAACAATAAAATACTCGAATAACTTCTCTGCAACAATTTTCACTGCACAGAACTTCAGACATAATTGCATAAAATTCTCTTCTTGTCTCCATGAACTTCACTTTAGATTAAACTAATTTTAACACGCGTTTAATTATTCGCAACAAAAATAGTTCAAGTGCTCATACAAGCAGAAAAGAAACAATTACGCCAAGATGCATTTAAGGAATTGTGAGATTATTACTTTTGTTTCGCTTACAAATACATTGTAATTGGAGAGTATTTGTTGCTTTGTATAACACCTATAGTTAAGCCACCACTTGGCTATTCGTACTGAAATTTATGGTCTAACTTTATGCTGCATGTGACAGTTAAATACATGCCTGTAGTTATTATAACTGTAACTGGTACCGTAATAATGCATAACTTGGACCCTTTAGGTAAATTTTAGTTATATAGACTATGTTTATCACTTACGAGCAGGGGTTGTTTCGTAATTATACGATAGCTGTATTTTATTTCTTGTCACAGATGTTTAAAGATTTATAATACAAAATGTAGTATGTACTGGCAGTTCAAATGAAAACAAAAATATGATATTAGTATTTTGAGTGTTGTTATCATGAATAAAATATTTAATATAAATGCTAACAATTTCGTTTGACACGTAATTTTCAATTACTGTTATTTATTTAACTAATCATTTATGAAAAATATTTGTGGGCACAGGTATAATACTGTTTAGGCGCCTGATACATAAATAGTTGTTTTACGTATCCTTCGATAATCTAAAATGTTTCTTTTTTAATGACATTTATCAAAGATTACTTTAAGTCCGCTTTCACGGCCATTATACAGTTTATTGTACAACAAATTAAGTAGTTATTTTATTTTTCACATTTACGTTTTAAAATATATTGACACTTTCTATTGTTTTGTTAATTGTTGTTCAGGTGACTAGAATCAATTAGATATGAAATTTATTATTTCTACTACTATATTTTAATATACATATTCCTGTTATGCAGATTAGTGTAAATAAATAAATATAAAATTAATATTACATATTAAACAAGAATAAAAATTCTACAAAGGGAAAAATCGTACGATAAAGTTAAATGAATTGAATGATATAGTAAGTTTCACATAGCAAACGTGCGATAAAATTATCGTACGATAAAATGACGATCGTGTGAAATAGTAATTAAGCTTATTTTAATTGTTTAATAAAAAAAAATCGTCTCACAAAATATAGCCCTAATTCTAATTCAAAATCAATGATAAGTTTCATATGAGAAATATTTTCTCTATATACAAAAATTGGTAACAAATTTATTGTCATATCAAAGAATAAAAAAGAGTCTTAATTATATGTCATCTAAATCTGTCTCTTATTTATGGAGTAGGTTTTGCTAAAGTAGGTAATTTGTAAAGGGCGTTATTCTTATGTTTGTAAAATATCACCGGCTTGGAACGTTCCTAGTCCCACATCCTCAATATCTGAATCTGTCCGTTACGCCTGAGTGCATTATATACGCAGTCCGCATTATACCGACGCCACACGGGATGCCGATCTTCCATCACTTCTAGTTTTTGTTCATGGCCTCCTTGGAATTTATTCCTTCGTAAATTTGGATAAAATGTACGTTTTCACTTACATATTTTTTTCCCATGTTATCTATTTCACAGATAAATCAATATTTTTATTATGACAATATATTTTTTAGTTTATTGATAAAAATATCATAATAAAATTAAATGGTGTGGCACTCTGCCGAGGTAGATCTCGGTAATTTATACGCGTGAACTGCGGTTATCAGCTGTCATATCACGACTCCCAAAATATGTTAGTGGAGGGAAAGTCACAGGGGTAGTTTTAATTGGGTGAAAATTGTTTGTCGGCTGTAGGAATCGAATCCAGATTCTTAAATCCACAGGCCAACTTGATACTATTGTAAAAAATAATTTGAAAAAAATGTGAATTTTTATGATTCATGTCAATTAAATACAAATATATTGTTGTATAAATAAATAAATAAATAAATAATCACGCCTTTTACCCATCACTGGGTGTGGCATTCTGCCTACGCAGGTCTCGGTAAGTGATATATTTTTTCGCGTGAAGTGCGGTTACCAGCCGTCAAATCACGGCCTCCAAAGATATTAGTGGTGGAGGGAGCCACAAGGGCAGATTTTTTAAATTGGTGAAAATTGTTTGTCGGCTGTGGGGATCGAACCAGGGTTCTCAAGATCCACAGGCCGACTCGATACCACTGAGCCACCTACCCCATATTGTTGTATTAAATTATTATTATTATGCAGCCATTTAATACCAATTAAATAATTTGCAATTTATGAGATTAAAAATGTTCACAGTTCGAATTCAAATATATCAATTAGCAAACAAAATAACAGGTAAATATTTTATTTCGCTCCCACGCGGGTTTTGTTTATAGCTTAAGGCAAAAGTAAAAATTCCCCTATTTCACTAAATAATTATTACTGTCGATAACATTCAACATCAATCACATTATTAAATCAACCAATCCGGAAAAATTTAAACACCTGAACGCGACATACAAACACACGTTACAATCTGGTTGATGAGAGACGAGCGTAGCATGTAAAACAGTAAAATGCGAGCGAATCAGTAGCGTAAGAAGAAATTCACTTAAAGGGCTCATCAGTAATTATGAGAGGTATATTATAATTCTTTTAAATATGATAAGGTATGATTTCTTGACTGGATATGTATAGAATAAATTACAAAAAAATTATTAAAGACAAAAAATTCGATCATCTTTAAAAGGGGAGAACTCAAAATTTGAAATATTTCATGTTAAAAATAACATTGAAACCTAATATAGTATGTTATGCATCAAGGGAGGGAAACAAGCGATTATTCCCGCGTGTGGAGTCGGCAAACCGAGACGTAAGCGAGGGCCGAAGGCTCGAACTGAAGTCGAGGTTTGCCAACTTCACACAAGGGATAATCGCGCCCTCCCGTGAAGCATATTATACTTTTCGTAACAAGTGCACAAAAATTACTGTCTTATCGCAAGAAATGTCAAATATGAGCTGCGTAACTAGTTACCTAGGAAACGCCGTAAACAGCTAATAATCGTAATCCCTAGGGAGAGAAACATCCTACCTAGGGAGAGAAACATAATATTTCTCTCCCTAGGGGAGAAAAGCAGTGTTTCTCTCTAAAATTAGGGAATAAGAACGTGTTTCTTGTGCATGTGTTACGAAAAATAAATTAATAATAAACAAACGTGTATGGTAAAATTTTTGCACAGTTACAAAAAATGTCAGCTAACGACATGCGTAAAGTATTTTCAAAATAACTTAAATAGTTGGCATTATACAGGCTGTTTTTATACCTCTAGAATATATATACCACTGATTATCTACAAAAGTTATTTGTTTGACTAGACAAAAAAGCAAATTTACTGACGCAACTATAAATCAAGCGAAGCCAATAAATTTGCTTTTTTTGCCGTGTTGAACACATTATATTTTTGTCGATTGTTTAAAATTAATATTAATTTTGTGATTATTTACAATATTTTTATTGTAATCGGCATTATCGAGTTGTTATGCATTTCTTTAGCGGTTGCTTTGTAAAAACTATTTTAACATTTATAATTTATAAATGTTATTCTGTTTTTTTTGTGAATGTTGTCAATCACTATATATTAATTAAATTTCTAATGAAATTCTGGTCGTGGCAGTAAATCTATTATTTTTTTGACTGAAAAAACAAATAACTATTTACAAAATTCACAAAATTAAGAACATGGTTCCTGAAGTATAACTGTAAATATGTAGACTGGTATATCTCTGATGATGTATAATGAATAAATTGACTATTGTAAAATAAAATAAATAAATATATCATCACGCATTTTACCTATATATAGCACTTTGCCCTAGCAGATCCCTGTAAGTGATATATTTATGCACTTGAAGTGGCTACTAGTCGTTAAATCTCGGAGTAAAGTTTGTTGACTGTAAGTTTAGAACTTGCTTTCACAAATCCACAGACCAATGTTTCCACTGAGCTATCAACCGCACAATATTATAAGTTATGCCTACGGCACACTGGTCGATGAGCGTCGATGAGCATCGATGAGCTCTTCGATGAAACAACAGAACGCACCCTTCATCGACGAAAATTAGAGGCTCCTCTACTTCCATCTAAGAGCTCATCGATGAAACGAACGTATCTCATTTCACTTGTATCTATTGTGTCTCACTTCACGTTAGCATATTTTTGAAATTTAGTTTTTCTTTCTCAACTTTAGAAGCTTTTATTGTTTCATCGAAGAGCTCATCGATGCTCATCGACGCTCATCGACTAGTGTGCCACAGGCATTATAAAATTGCAAAATTTTGACATCTGTGTCAAAAAATATATATAGCTATCCATACTAGAAGAATAAGAACAAAACCAGGGTTGTAAAATTGTTATTTCAGTTCAAGTTAAAAAATTTACTGCACATAAATTCGTCAAACTCCGGCACTGTCGGTGGCACAGTTGGCTGTTTTACCTTCCCCGGTGACGAACCAACATCCGTAGATGTTGGCGGCAGCACTAGCAACACTGTCGAGAGAAGTAAAACGACTGCGGTGGTAGAACACCGGGAGATAAACGTCACATTTAATAAATGACGTGATGTACAATAGGAAATTCCGGTACGTGTTAGTGGAAAGTGCTCCGTCCCTGTGGCCGTAATGAACGATGATGCGGCAACACTGGAACGTGACATCACGAATGTGCTGTTTTATTTTTATTTGACTTGTGCATAAGGGATGAAGTTAATGATGATGATAAAGTAAACATTAATCAAGTGTAATCTCCGTGGCCTTAATTATTTTATCGTAATGCTGCGGGCACGATTTTTAAATGACTTGATTCATTCTTATTCATTTTTCATGTAACTATTTTGAATAACTTGCAAAAAAAATATAATTATATCTTGATTTGCAAATTAATTTCACTCAATAATCACGATCAAGAAAATGCGTTTCAATCCGATGGTCATTTTCGCAATTTGCTGCAGATTTCAAACATTTTTACTTCCTTGTACGAAGTAAAGGAAGTATTGTAATCGCGAAAATTTTCGGTTCTCAGATTTCAACGGAAATAGGTGTTTTGGCCCTCCCTGAATCCATTTTGACTAATTTCGTCATACCGTCTGTACGTACGTACGTACGTATCTCGCATAACTCAAAAACGGTAAGCCGTAGAAAATTGAAACTTTATATTTAGGACTGTTATAACATCTAGTTGTGCACCTCCCCTTTTGTCTCATTATACAACTACCGGAAGTGGTACTTTACTTGAAGCCTATAATAGATTTTCATGAAAAACTATATTCAAATATAATTTAAAACTTTCCAAATTTGGTATATAAGACTACTATATCAATGGAAATAACATAATACGAGTAGATTTTGGTTCAAATAGACTAACCGGAAGTGACACATTACATGAAGCTGCTAACAGTTTTCCTTGAAAAAAATGGTATTATTTTAATTTTAGAAATAAATGCTGCAAATAAAAGTTTTAGAGAATTAAATTCTGCGTCTAGCACATTAAGAATTTTCAAATTAGCTTTTTGCATATATCTAAATTTAAATATTATATATTTTTTGATTTAAAAAAAAATTAAGTTTGCTATGTATTAGAACAAAAAATAAAAGATTTAATGTCAAATATGTGCAATTAAAAAATATCTATAGTTTAATACGGGTACAAGGAAGTCATGTGGTGTCCACATCAGATATTTTTTAATGGTTCCCATTTAAATGATATTAAAAAAAATATAACTAAAAGACAAAGAAAATTAATTCTATTACAAATACAAGTTTAGTAATGTCTCACCTAACATTAATATGAGATATTTAAACCGCATGTCTGCTTCAACAGTAATAGGTAAAAGGCGTGATGATATATTTATTTATTTCTTTATTTACTTATACTATAATATACTATTTTATCACTGTAGTGGTGTTTGCTTTATATTATTTATTTATTTATGTATTTATGTATTTATGTTTCACTGTACAACAGGAACTTAATCCCAATTATAGTACAGAGTCCGCACTCACCGAGCCGCAATGTGGTAGTTCATATAATTTTTAGTTTGCGTGAGATTCAAACTCGGGATCTCCGGATTAGAATTCCATATCGCTATTCACACCACCGTACTGACGGGCATTATACAATAATTTCATTGACTAAAATCCGCAATAATAAACAAATAACAATTTATACCAATGCAACAGCTTGACTACAATGATATTCCGGATTAAATTTAATTCAATCTTTTTCAACTTTGTTGTAAGAAAACCGCTACTGTAAGATATTTTTTTTACATTATATGTGAGTTAACTTATGATATTCATCATCTGTGGCGCTACAGCCCAAATCGGGCCTGGGCCTACCGGGCACACCGAGCCGCAGTTTTTACATTGCCGTACTGCCGGTTTTCGTAGTCGAATGCTACATTATTTAAGGCGTATAACTGACTAGCTTATAGCGCCCGAGTGTGATAAATACATGTAACTGTATTTTTTTTATATTTTACGACAAATCACACATTGTCGACAGGCGGATTCGAACTGACGAACCTTGGCTCGGGTGACGTCACAGTATGTTAAGAGATGTGCCTTAACACGCTCGGCCACCGCGCCTGTAAATTAAATGTTTAAATTCATAAAAACCATAAACAAATAACAATTTATACCAATGCAACAGCTTGACTACAATGATATTCTGGATTAAATTTAATTGAATCTTTTTCAACTTTGTTGTAAAAAAACCGCTACTGTAAGATATTTTTTTTACATTATATGTGAGTTAACTTATGATATTATACTATTATTATCTCCTAATTATTTTAGAAAATAAGCTAAACTTATGTTTGTTAACTAGTACAAACTAAGTCAATATTGACATGAAGAAAACCGCCTTTTTTATCTTGTTATTGACATGAAATTGTAACAAAAAATAACGCATCGAGATGATAGATGATTGAATTAAAGGTAAATATATGTAGACAGAATAAGGCTTAACTTTTCTATATGGTAAACTTCACATTTTCCGTAGACAAAAATAAACAAGGCTGCATAATAAATAAATTAAATTGGCTTACGATGGCAGCGCTCATAAAATATGAGTTGGAAAGTCGTTGACGTACTCTATTCCACATATGATAGTTGGGTTATTTTAGTCATTTTTGCGATAGCTCTAGAGTCTAGGCGCGAAGTCACGACCAAATCTATTTATCAAGTTTTACCAGAGCTTCGTTCGACGTCAAGTAGCCTTTATCGAAAATCAGCGTACCGGAAATTGACTTGTCGCCTGTGTTTCGAACTGTGAAATATGTCCCGGCTTACCGTGAATAAATCAAAGTCACACGGACACGAATATCAAGCTAAATCCAGGTTCGCGTGTTTCATATACGTTCCTAAAATCAATTCTGCCATGCGGAATAGATTGCTCTTATTATTTTAGGTGTTTTCAGAAATTGGATTGTGTACTAGTTTTTGTTTTCGTTTGTTTGAGGTTAGTTTATATTGAGACATTGTTTGATAGCTATGAATGCCAATTTCTGTTGAATGAGTAAATATGTACACTAAAAAAAAAATTCAAATCAACTGGAATAATAATTTATTACAATATTGCCTGATTATATCTTTCTATATAGATTGTGACTTTCATAATTTCCTACCTCAAAAATAGTGATTGCCATGAAAATGAAACAAAAAAATAAACAAATGTTTGATGTTGTTACAAGAATAATTTCTAATGATTCATAACGATAATTGCCAGTATTTATTTCGCAGTATTAGGTTAAAAATAATAATTAAAAGAAAAATAGCCGATAATTATATAATTAGTGATTCTGATTATTTTTAAAAATTCTGATATATAAAACTTCAAACATTTATTTCAAGTCTATAGCAATCGCTATTTTTGTGTTATTGCGTTATAGTATGGAAAATTAATTTAGTTTACTAATTTAGAAGCAGAATTTTATGATCTTTAACTTTATTTGAATGAAAGTGGTTAAAAATAAAAAATCAAAGAGGTCCTTGTTATTAGGTAAGATAATTTCAAGTAAAATAAAATAATATTGTGTCAAACAAAAATAAAATAATTTTTTGTTATGCATAAAAGAAAATTAATTAGTCACTAGATTTTAAACGCCTTTTACCCATTACTGGGTGTGGCACTCTGCCTAAGCAGATCTCGGTAAGTGATTTTTTTTTTCGCGTGAAGTGCGGTTACCAGCCTTCAAATCACAGCCCCCAAAGATATTAGTGGAGGGGAAGCCACAGGGGTAGATATATATTAGTGAAAATTGTTTGTCGACTGTGGGGATCGAACCAGGGTTCTCAAGATCCACAGGCCGACTTGATACCACTGAGCCACCTACCCCATATTGCTTTATTTTGATTATAACAAATCATATTAAAGACTATTTCAACTTTAAGACAGTGAAGATTTTCATTTAGAGTACAGATCTCATCCTCCATTTTCGTGTAGTCATTTCATTCAATTTCATTAAAAAATAATGACCCTTTCGTCGGTAGTACATTACAAAATCCCTTTTAACATGCAAAGTAAGTAACAAGCGCAAATGCAAGCTATATCTTAAGACTGATAACCCAGCCATGCAAACCGAGACACGAGTTCATTTTGAGGAACATTCAGAAAACATCACGTATTCCAAAACGAAAAGTGCAACACTCGAACAGCTCAGGTGAAATCATAAAGGAGCTTCGTTTCGGTTTGAGGCATGCACGGACTACATCTGTTATTGAAAACGTGTGGAAAGCACGTAGAAAAAGCGTTCTAGCGACAGACTGTAGGGCGTTCCAATCCCTAGGAGGCTGTGGATTCGTTTCGATGTAAAACAAACATCGAATTCGATGTCGAAAAGTTTCAGGCGCAAGCTTATCTTGTGTGACCATGAGACTATTATAAATATATATATATATATATATATATATATATATATATATATATATATATATATATATATATATATATATATATAACGCGCGAAAAAGATATTAAATGCGCGCTTATTTCAATAGTTACCAGGGATACAAACAAAACAGACACTTGTCATATTGACAGTTGACAGAGCGAATTAAGTTTAAGTACGTATATGTTTTTTAATAATTTTAAGATGCAATCGTAGAAATAATTATGTGTGTATCATGAGCGTCAAGTGTCTTTGGTACTCTTACACTATTGCAGTGCGAGCCGCGAGCCGTGTTCAAGTAACAAAGAATCACTGTACACTCTTAATACATAAATAACTATTTTTGAAATTTGCAAAAATTAGGGTATTTCATTCCTAGCGAACATTTTTAGTGTCACTGGTTTAATAGTAAATTTAATTTTAAAAAATCAAAATAAGGCATTACACCAGGTACCTACATAATAACTAATTAATAAATGATTATTTGTAGGCAGTGTTTATACTTTTATTTTATTAGTAACATAATTATAAATAATTAAATGTAACCGATGATACTAAAAATGTTCGCTAGGAATGAAGTACCCTAATTTTTGCGAATTTAAAAAAAAATCATTTAGTTCTATAATCAGTTTATCAAATTATATAGTTTCGTGCAGAGGTATAGAAACATCCTGTATATACTACGTATAAAACTAAAATGAAAACAATGTATAACGCCCTAATAAGTTAAAGGTTTTTATCTAAAATGTTGTAAAACTCCAGTTTTCATAGTATAATCTTTTAGAATACAAATTTAACATTAAACCGTAAACTCTACAGAAAGCTGAGTTGAAAGTATGTTTATAAATTTAAGCTAAAACAAAAATGTGCATTATACATCAACTACTGTAACCACGTGCTAAATAAAAATTAAATATTTAACTATTAGAGTGCAGACATTCATTTTATAAAATTAAAACATGATATATACAGCATGCAGCTATTAATATGTTTCCTTGTTAAATAATAGGGTCATTTGGTCTATGAATACAAAAAGAATTCCTTAGAAATGCCACTAATGACTTTTGCTATCCTGCTGAGAAATGAAAATAATGAGATTCTTCAACAAAAAGTAAAAGAATTGAAATGGAACTATTGGGATTAAAGCCAGTTTTTCATTCGACTGTTATGTTACTCTCGCCTCGTTTTTCAATTTTACACCTCGGGGAAAAAACATGCAGTTCCCTCTCTTGGTATATAATATACTATTATTTACGATCATTATGTAATACTTTTGAAAATCTTAGTTCGATTTCCACAACCGAAAAAGATTTTTTTCCATTTAAAATTATGCCTGTGCCTCCCCCTCTATTAGTATCTATGGGAGCCGTGGTATGACGGCTGATAATCGTACTTCACGCGCATAAATATATCACTTATAGATATCTGCTGCAGCCGAGTACTACAACCAGATATTAATAAATTCTATTTATTTTTAAAAGAAAAATCATTTATTAATAAATGCAAAAAGAAAAACAAGATGACACTTTTTTCTTTCTTACCTTTTTGATTCGTTTTCAGTTTCTACAATGGAATGTCTAACTGCAATTGTATGGAATCGTCGCTTATGTTATATACAAGCAGGGTTCGTAAATATCATGATATTTATAATAAATATCAAAATATCTGATATATAGGATATATATCAGATAAATATCACTTTTTGGATATTTATTTTTTAATTTTAGTTTTTGTACACATTTAGAAAAACTGAAAAATTTCAAAAATTTCACTTCTCCGGAGGCTATATCTCAAAAACTAAACAAGATATGGAAATGCGCTCAACGGCGTTGAATTCCCCGTGTCCGAATTGACTTATAAGCAAATTTTCATACAATTTTATGCAATTTAATATTTTAAATTATTTCCTAAGGGGTACCCCTTTGGTTTTTTCAGATTTTAATTCAATTTTACCAAAAATCCTTAATCGTAGGATTATTAAAACGAAAATTTATATACATATGTATTTTGACCCACTGAATCCAGTGGTGCAATCTTCAAATGCATATGACTTCTGGTTTTCGAGAAAATGTTAAAAAACCGCTTTTTGCGATTTTTTGGCGGAAAATAGAAAAAAAATAAAAATCGCTGAAACTATGTTTATAAGTTAACTGAAGCACGAGAAAATTAATGCCGTTGAGCGCGTTTTCATATCACATTTAGTTTTTGAGATATAGCCTCGGAAAAGTAGAAAAACTGAAAAATTCGAAAAATTTCATTTTTCCAGAGGCTATATCTCAAAAACTAAACAAGATATGGAAATGCGCTCAACAGCGTTGAATTCCCCGTGTCCGAATTGACTTATAAGCAAATTTTCATACAATTTTATGCAATTTAATATTTTAAATTATTTTTTCAGATTTTAATTCAATTTTACCAAAAATCCTTAATCGTAGGATTATTAAAACGAAAATTTACATACATATGTATTTTGACCCACTGAATCCAGTGGTGCAATCTTCAAATGCATATGACTTCTGGTTTTCGAGAAAATGTTAAAAAACCGCTTTTTGCGATTTTTTTGGCGGAAAATAGAAAAAAAAATAAAAATCGCTGAAACTATGTTTATAAGTTAACTGAAGCACGAGAAAATTAATGCCGTTGAGCGCGTTTTCATATCACATTTAGTTTTTGAGATATAGCCTCGGAAAAGTAGAAAAACTGAAAAATTCGAAAAATTTCATTTTTCCAGAGGCTATATCTCAAAAAGTAAACAAGATATGGATATGCGCTCAACGGCGTTGAATTCCCCGTGTCCGAATTGACTTATAAGCAAATTTTCATACAATTTTATGCAATTTAATATTTTTAATTATTTCCTAAGGGGTACACCTTTGGTTTTTTCAGATTTTAATTCAATTTTACCAAAAATCCTTAATCGTAGGATTATTAAAACGAAAATTTACATACATATGTATTTTGACCCACTAAATCCAGTGGTGCAATCTTCAAATGCATATGACTTCTGGTTTTCGAGAAAATGTTAAAAAACCGTTTTTTGCGATTTTTTTTGGCGGAAAATTGAAAAAAAATAAAAATCGCTGAAACTATGTTTATAAGTTAACTGAAGCACGAGAAAATTAATGCCGTTGACCGCGTTTTCATATCACATTTAGTTTTCGAGATATAGCCTCGGAATAGTAGAAAAACTGAAAAATTCGAAAAATTTCACTTCTCCGGAGGCTATATCACAAAAACTATTTGATATTTTTATATAATGGATATATATCATTGCAAAAATATGACGATATATATCAAAATAAATATCATGATATATATCGATCGATATATATATCTTCGAACCCTGTATACAAGGCTTGGAATGTCACGCTGGTTTTGAAGTAAAAATGGGGGAATGGGGCACTGTTTGTTATTCAGGTTGTTTTAACCACGCAACTAAAGTTTGACATTCTCATCATATAATATCTGAAATTATTAAAATATTAAAACAAACACTTGTCTGAGTTTCACAGAATTTGTGAAGTCAACATCAGAGGCCGGCCAGCACAGTAACAATAAACGCGTTTCGCTCTTATTAGAGCTCATCAGCATGGTATAACCAACTCCTTCAACGAGAACAAGTTCACATGAAGGAGCTGTGACGAATAACTGTGAAACTCAAACAAGTGTTTGTTTTAATATTTTATTAAACCTAATTAAATAATGCAAACGGACAAATAATTTTGGTTATTTATAACCAACGCAACGATTCCATTCTCTTACTCCTTCTCAGCACATTCCAGGGACAACAACAATAATTAGTTAGTGGTAGCCTAGCTTTAGCAGAGACAAATCGTTTCTTTAGAGTGCAAGATGAAGTCTTAGTAATTTAATACCTTAAGCAAATAATATTTTTGATTCATAGGTTGTTGTTGTTTGCCATCGTAGTTCAATCTGTTTAATTTTAAAAACATTTATAATTTTGTAAATTTTCATTTTATTTGTAGTTCTATTAATAAGTTTTAATACATTTTAGTTTACACAATTTAATTGTTTATTTGTTTGTCGGCAAGTTATGCTTCATTTACTACACTACTTTCTGGTTTTGTAGCTACTATTTTATTAAGTTTTTTTTCTGTCATTAGCATCAGTTTTTGTATTGAAAATTATTACATAAAGCCTCACTTTTAGCATGATCGTAGAAAAATAAATTAAGAAATCAAAAGTGCGTTTAACATGCCTGCTGTAGGATAATAAATACTTCTAGATAACAGAACATGAATGTTTGTCATTACATTTAATCGATGTGTAAACTTTAAAAAAGTAGACATAAGTGTGTTTAAGAAATGTTCGAAAGCGTGCTTCGTGTTGGTGCTTTAGTAAGCATCAGGCGTCTGGTAACCCGTGTTCATGCATACATTCATAGATGCGTTAATGGATTTTGATGCTGGGTGTCATCGACAGTCGCCGGAGCACGCGGCACTGTTCTTCTTTTTTATTTTTTCATCTAGAATTGTAGAAACGCGACACGATTTTAATAAGGCAATTTCGCATACCGAATGTCGGGGAAATTGAATATATTTCAATGTCTGTCGAATGGTAGACAATAGAATACTGGAAAACTACTTCTGAGATTTCATATTTCATAACAAAGAAATGACTTCGCGTTTTATTGAGATGCACAGAACATAAAATTCATGGAAACAAATAAGTATAAACAAATATTGTCTATTCAACTGAACGACGTTTATATGAACTAGAAACTGTAGTTGACTATTTATACTTTTCATAAAGAATTTAATTTGCTCTAATATATGAAATTTTATAGATAATTAAAATTGTTTAAAAGTAATATTTCAAAAACCATTTAATACAAACCACTTTTTGAATTTAAAATGAGTAGCACAGTATTTAAACCCCAGGTTGAATTTGTAAGTTTGTAGTTCAATATGGGGTAGGTGGCTCAGTGGTATCGAGTCGGCCTGTGGATCTTGAGAACCCTGGTTCGATCCCCACAGCCGACAAACAATTTTCACCAATTTAAATCTACCCCTGTGGCTTCCTCTCCACTAATATCTTTGGGGGACGTGATTTGACGGCGGGTAACCGCACTTAACAAAATCTGCTTAGAAAGAGTGCCACATCCAGTAATGTATAAAAGGCGTGATGATATATTTATTTAATATAAATTATAATCATATTTTGTGAATTCAAAATATATTTGTGAAAATTTAAGATATTTTTTAAAATGAAGAAATGGATCACAATGTTTATAAAATAACAGCTATAGGTTTTATTAAAAATGTACAAGTGAGAAAAATATTAATGAATTTTGTTTATTCTAAAAAATATTTTTATATTTTGCTATTTTAATATTTACCTTTAACACAACAATGACTAATAAAAATAACACAAGAACACGGACCTTCTTAGTAACAGTACTGCAACTTTTATTGTGAAAAGTTACTATATTTTTAGGGAAAAATTAATATTTTTCTATAATTAATGTTCGGGGTTGTGTGCTTCCATAAATTGAATTGTGTTAATAAATTGCGGATTAGTGTAATCTGTACAATACACTAAAAATTTAAGCTTTGGTTTAGCTGAAACATGCATTTGTTAAGCATTAGACTTAAAATTTACTGGTGTAAATGGCGAAAGGGCATATTTTTTTAAACATTAATTAAATATATTTTCATTGTTAAATGTTTCTAAATAATTTTTTTAGTATCTGCATGTTTTAACATTTGTATTTGATACATTTTTCTTTACCTAATAAATAAAACAAAATTAGCAAACAGATATATACTAGGTATACAAGGTGGTCCATTTTAAGTTGCGTTTGGAAATATTTCAAGTTTCAAACAAAACGTCCCTAATTTTAAACGTAGAATCCGAATTTGTAATAAAAGATGGGGGTTCCTATTTAAGTTTTTAATGTTACCCCTCACCGCACCCCCAGGGGGTGAAGTTGGGGGATCGACTTTGGTGTCAGTGGATCATCATCTGTGGCGCTACAGCCCAAATCGGGCCAGGGCCTACCGGACACACCGAGCCGCAGTTTTTACACTGCCGTACTGCCGGTTTTCGTAGTCAAATGCTACATTATTTTAAGACGTATAAGTGACTAGCTTATAACGCCCGAGTGTGATAAATACATGTAACTGTATTTTATATTTTACGACAAATCACACATTGTCGACAGGCGGATTCGAACTGACGAACCTTGGCTCGGGTGACGTCACAGTATGTTATGAGATGTGCCTTAACACGCTCGGCCACCGCGCCTGTGATAGCCCCTTCAAAAATATTTGATACGTATTTTTTCCTTTTTTTATCCGATGTGTAGTTTTCGAAATATTTCCAAAAGCAACTTAAAATGGACCACCTTGTATTATCTTTATAACTGGATTAAAGTGACTGATAACTCATCTTTCATATAAGTGAAATAATAATATGAAAGTTCAAATTTTTACTGCAATTTATCCAGTGTTTTCATTGTAATATTTTTTCACTTATCTGGCATATGAGTTCTATTTTTATTCCACTCATAAATGGCCAGTTAACCTGTATTCATTACTAGAACTAGCTAGCAGTAGTAGCATCAGTACTGTCAGAGTTAATTACGCTTTTTAAATTAAAAATTAAATTTAGGTAATGCAATTTTAAATTAAAAGTAAGGTGATAACATCTTCTTTAACAACTAAAAATTTAAATTATAACGAAGTAGGTTATAAAAAACTTTGGTTCATAACAGTTTCATAAAAATATAACAAATTATCCGCTAACATAAAATTCCTCTCAACCTTAAGAGCATAATAATTTATTCATTTAAGGAACTCACATTAAAAATCAGGTGTAGCGAAACAAAAAAACGTTGCAAACATCGTCGTACATCCGAAACAAAAACAAATACATACATACATAACATCACGCTATATCCCATTAAATGGGGTAGCACGAACCCGTCAACATTCTCATCCTGACACACGATACTCGATTCGACCACATTAACACTTCCTCCATACAAACTCTTTCTTTTCTCACAACCAAAATTCATCAACATACAACAAACATTCATCCATTCGCTAGTGTACACTGCGTTTGTTTCTGAAGATGGTCTCCACACAATTGCAGGTAAACATTCGAAACATCTAACCAATTAATCTAAAATCAAGAATCATACGCTTGTCTTCATTCATCATATTTGTCCCGCAATTAATTTTCTCCAAACATTCCTATCCTGACACACCACTTTTGCTTCAACCACATTCATAATTCTTTTCATACAAGCTCGTTTATTCTTCATGCTCAGAATCTTTCGCTCACGTAACAACCCTTCAATCATATTCATCCACTTGTTCCTAGGCCGTCCACGCAAACTTTCACCCTCAATTTCACCAACATACACCTGTTTCACCAATCTGTCATTCGACATACGTTCTACATGACCAAACCATCTCAACTGACTTATTCCCACTCTTCTTACAACATTCTTCCTAATCTCACATTCATCATACACCAATGTATTCCTGACACGATCTCTTCTAGTATATCCACACACACCCCGCAAATATCTCATTTCCACAGCAGTTATACGCCGTTCATGTTTCTTCATAATAATAATCACAAAACACAGACACAGGTTCGTAATTCCTTATAATCTCGTTGCCTTGTTTACTTTGGGTCGCTTGAATACTTTAAAGCTATTAAAGGGTTTCAACAAGTTCCTAGATTGCCAGACAATATTATACTCGGTGGGATTTCGAGACGATAAAACGGAAGCCAAGTAGATCGAGAAGACGCCGCCTCGCTGTGCAGGATACGTTTTCTTAATGCGATGGATAAAAGTTTGCATTTGTAGCATTATCTAACACGAATAACCTATAAAGTTTCAATTCGAATTCATATCGCTTGGTAATTGATAAAGGTAGGTTAAACATAAGAATAAATTTATATGGAAATGGTCTCTCTATTTACAGTTATTTGATGACATTTGCGAATGTTTACTTGCGATTTTTTTTTTGTATTTGAATGTTAAGAACCTTCACGACTTGTGATTAAATCTTAAATGGAAATGTGTATTTTTAGATTTCTGGAAATGAAATTTTCAATTTCATATCTCTTTTGCATTTCGTTTAATAAACATTGCTTTTAATAAGGTCTCGGGAAATACTATGTGAAGAATATTTTGTAATATACTTTTAAGAAAGAGATCACTTTTAATGTTATTTAACAAATATTCAAATAGGAAGTAGAAGTTTCACAAGAAATTTTAATTTAAAAAAGAATATTAGGGACTGGTTTTCCATCTCCGAAAAACGTTTCCAATAACTATCAGTGAAATCAATATAATATATCGTAGAGCTAATATTATTAAGTTGCGTGATTATTAAAGGTAATCATACCTGTAGTTTTTGACTAAAGTTAATTTATATTATGACAGAAAAATTCTGATGACGCCTGAATTCGAACCAGGGACCTTCCGCATACCGGGCAGAGATGCTAACCGCTTTACCACGTCACCTGTATGATTACCTATAATAATCACACAACTTAATAATATTAGCTCTAAGCTTGGGTATGATTCCCTCATAATCAAAAACTGTGTCACTGTAGACGAACCCGGTTGTCAATGCCTATATAGGAGTCTCTCGGAACGAAGCTACGCTTAGACACTGTGACAGAAAAATTCAGTTGATGCCATATTTCGAACACAGGTGACGTGGTGTAGCGGTTAGCATCTCTGCCCGGTATGCGGAAGGTCCCTGGTTCGAATCCAGGCGTCATCAGAATTTTTCTGTCATAATATAAATTAACTTTAGTATAATATATCGTATTGAAATCATAGCACAAATGGTAAATAATTATCCAATAATTCGGATATTTTATTTTTCACTTGAATATTATTTGTTGTTTATTGCTATAAAAATAAATAAATAAATATGTCATCACGCCTTTTACCCATTACTGGGTGTGGCACTCTGCCTAAGCAGATTTCGGTAAGTGATATATTTTTCGCGTGAAGTGCGGTTACCAGCCGTCAATTCACGGCCCCCAAAGATATTAGTGGAAGGGGAGCCACAGGGGTAGATTTAAATTGGTGAAAATTGTTTGTCGGCTGTGGGGATCGAACCAGGGTTCTCAAGATCCACAGGCCAACTCGATACCACTGAGCCACGACGTATGACACGACGTATATAAATAACACCATAACGACCGTAGTATAATGTCCAGGCATGATAATTCATAACGCCGGCGCGAGCATTATGATTCATAACGTCCGTTCCGTTCATCCTTTGTTTTAATTTTATTTTATGTTTTAACGTCTGTACATAAGTAGTATTCACAAATAACTATTTTATTGTTGGTTTTAATTAGTAGCGATCTAGTATCTAATTTTATACGAAAATTTAGGAGAATCGATTACAACGATTCGAATACATGTCTTCTGAACTATGGGATGATATTTATAAGATATATTAGTGGTATGTTATTATTACTATTACACACATATAATAAAAGTAGAATGTTGTAGATGATAATACTAAAGATAAAAAAATATAATATATAGGTAGAAATATACAGAGAGAAAAATATTGACCTAACCTGATCTGTCAAAATTTTAGATTTTTTTGAAATTTATTCTTTTGATTTTGTTTAAAATAGCACCATACAATTAATATGAGAAATATCAGCATTATCTTCATCGATCTTACTAAAATATCTTCCAAAATTACAAATTCTTTCGAAATTATCTTTAAAAATAAAGAATGTAACGCAACTGCCGTTTAAAATAAAGAAACAATATCCTTGGCAACGCAACGCCACAGTAAATTAATACTTTTATACGCATTATTATTATTATCGCGAAAAAATATATCACTTACCGAGATCTGCTTAGGCAGAGTGCCACACCCAGTGATGGGTAAAAGGCGTGATGATATATTTATTTATTTATTTTTATTTATTATAATCATAATTAGTAGAAATGAAAACTAATTATATATATATATTCTAGTGAAAAATAAAATTTGGTATGTAGGTACCACGGATGTCCGAGGGGATGACACCCATTCCTCTGGCCGGAGGCTCTCGGGCTGGCTACTGTCGCCCTATGTGCATTATTATCTATTTAACGCCCTGGGTGCAAACATTACTATTAAATTATATATGAACAATATTATAATAAGATACTAAACCAATTACAGTAATTACAGTGAAATGTATTTGCTAAGAATTTAAGATTTAATCAGAATTCCATGAATAATCAACTACTGAATCGTAGATATTAGTTCTAACAGAAACGAAATACATAAATAAACATAACATTACAATTTAAGCACGTACTACTCCGAAATCATTCTATAACGCAAACATCGTTGCGTATTTATTTGTTTCCACCGATAACCGATCTACGCCTGGAGCAAAATCCTAACCTCACATGTAGTGAAGCTTCATTTCACCGCTCAGCCGACAACGAGCTTGTGCCTCTGCCGCTGTCTCTGTGTGGGCGAACGAAGAACTCTAGTCTGCCAAGTTCGGATGCGATCCGATTTTAAAACGATCTACTCTATTTTGCATTCCTTAGAGATCGGAGCCAACGAGCTAGAAAATAATGCCGTGGGATTGAGACGCGGGGTGGATTCGTGCGCTCTCGTCCCGCTAGAAGAATCAAAGATACGGGAAACCCACAACAGCCCCGGGTAAATGCGCATACGCTATCGAGGAAATGGCTTCCGAATGACAACTTGCAACGAAATGTAGTAAGCAACGAGATTTTTTTGGAATTCAATGTTGTATTCAAATTTTGACACAAATGCACGAGCAAGCACTTTGCTTTTACCGCTTTAACCCAGAAATGAAGCATTCAACATAAAAACTATTTTGCAAATCATATATTGCAAATGCACATACCGCTGCGACCGCATACAATATTATTACTTTGTAAACAGAAAATAATGTGACTGTTTTATAATTCCACTTTAGGAATTACTGGTATGTATTTATTATTGAGTATTTATATCAAATCTCTCTAGTTTTTATAATGCATTAATTTCACAGTTCTGTCACTGTAAGCATATAATTACGTTTAGTGGTATTATCTTTATTTGCTCGTATCATGCGAGAAGGATATTTTAGTAAAATTAGATAATTAAGATATCATTTTTAAAAATCGTCATTTAACGTAGAATTATATTTAATTTCATATATGTCATTATTATGTATAATAAAACAATATAAAAACATAACTTGTTAGAATATTTTTTAAATGTAATATTTAACTTTCCCTGTGCCTTATTTTTTTATCCAGTTCAATCCTGGACACTGATCACTTATTTATCATTCTATATATATATATATATATATATATATATATATATATATATATATATATATGCAAATTTAAAAAAAAAATGCAAAAATAGAGTAGTTAACTTAAAGGAAACAGGGTTGAATGAGTGAAACAGAAATATACAATATCAGCATTGGATTAGATAGTTACATGCATTATTAGTATTTGAATAAAACAACACAAACAGCTATGAAACCAGTGGCACTCAACATGTTTCCTTTAAGTAAACCACCCTAAATTTTGTAAGTTTTTGAAAAATTCGTTTTCTTCCGTTATCAGTACAACGTGTAATATATACCCTTAAAGATAAGTACAAAAACACCCTGTATATTTGCAGATTAATACGCAGGTAGAACTAATCCATTTTCCTACGGTAATCAGGTTGTGAACTGATACAAGTGAACCCACTGACAAATATAACACAATTTAAGTCAGACTACAAATGAAATATTTTTCCGTGTGAAATACGACATTTCCGTGCGGTTAGAAAAATCCATTGAATTATTTTTGTATACCAAGGATTAAAAGTACGCACTAGTGCAGCGAAAGCTACAACTGGTCAAGGTCTGCAAAGATACTTTCAACCAGAGATGTACACAATATATTTTTCTTTTGGTAATTAAAATAAATCAATTTTTAAATGTAATCAATCACAATTTTGATTGTAGGTAAGTAGATTAAACAATATAAATATAAAACAATATAAATAAAATAAAAGGAACTTTTTTTGTTCGCAATAGTTATTTATATATTAAGAGCATAATGGAAAGATTATAGAAACGAGGATATGTTTAAACGTTTTATTTAATTTTGGTTCTCTAAATTCAAGGGTACACTAGATATTCGTTCTCATTTTGCTGGCGTTATTAAATTTTGGTTTCTCTGTATATACATAGATTGTTGATGTTGCCATATTGTTTGTTTATAAACAAACAATTATAATTTATTATAAAATGAAAATGGAAAATAGCGAGTATTCCAACGAAATATCAGATGAATTTGAGGTTGTACAGGATAAGTAGGTTCCACAGAAATCGAAAGATGTACTCGTATACGAGAAAGATTGAGAGTGACGGCATTCAAAAAATGTTAGCAACAGCGATGAAAAACTAATCTTTATTTAATTAAATAGTTGTTGCTTGGCAACTTTATAGGCCCTTGAGCGATAAATGCCAAAAGCCAATTCTCAATAGCAATAGTCTGCAAAAAGCCTTGTTCAGTTTCTGGCACCAAATAAGTTTTGCAAACCTTCTTTTTACTGATCGTACAACAAAATAAATTTTAATATAAAAACAGAAATAATTTGTTTTTCATAAAACACTTGAAACAGGAAAAACGCATAAATACTGACAGTTCATTTAAATATAGTGGTGATTTGTTTGTATTCTGATCGTCTATCTCATTTATCAATCTAAAAACGTACCACGTCAAAATAACAACCCTTGATTCACGAAGTTCCAAAAAATAGATAACAGCAAGCCAATTGACACGCAATATATATAAATTTGAATATTAATGTATTAAATATAAAGCGTACAGTGCGCCTTGAATCGAACTGAAATAGAACAAAACCATCAGAATTATTAAATCGCTTTTCGCGCAATTCAAAACCTTTTAACAAAATCGATTTACAGATAGATGGACTATTTTAAGAATTTAAAAGGATGAAAAATAAAACATAAATTGTAATAAGAAAGTAATATTACTCTCAAAAGATAGTTATTATGTATTCATTGTAATTTTCTCAAATAATTTATGTTTTATTTTCCGTAAGAAAAATTTTAGATTCGCAATTTTTAAAATTAAATTAATACTATTTTAAGAAAGAAAAAAAAGGTTATGTTGACACAGTATGTAATCATGATCTCAAGTAATAAAAATAATAATAATGAGAAAGAATAAAATAAGCTAATTACGGTCTTTGTATCATAAAATATCTCGAATTTCAAATCATTAAAAAGTTTTAAAATGTTTGAAGTAGAAATTTATTAATTCTAATTGCTCCCATTATAGTTTTGGAATATATATTTTTTATTCAATTGAGATAAAAAGTCAAAGTTGAATATCAAAATAACTTACAGCAACTTCCGTTAAAGAAACTGAGAATTATTCTTTTCGTTTCTTGCCTATTCAGATCATAATAATAGAATTATTTTTGAAAAGAAAAGTTTGTAAATCAAATAGATTTGGAAAAAGATCTACTATAATAAAGATTGAGTATCTGACAAAAAATAATCCGAGGATATTAAATGTGTATTATACTTATTGATGTATTCTGAAACTTTGCAAAAAAGTTTATCAGAAAGCGCTATTTCTTTGCAGAATACTATTTGATTATAAAGTTATATACGTAGAATGATATTAAGTATCAAAACGAACAGAAAAATATGGGTTTACTTATTTCATGCCTTCATGATGAAGGAAACTTTATTAATATGAAATATTCTTATACGAAATATAGGAAGATACAAAATGATTTTTTTTGATAAAATAAGGCTTCTGGATTCCTTTGTTTAATATTTTATTTAAGAAACAAATGTATTATCACATATGTATTATTATCATTTACAAAATTTTGAAATAATTATTAATAAATAAATTACATAATAAATAGTTCTCAAATCCCCGGGCTAACTGGATACCACTAAGCCACCTACCCCAAGCAATGTGCAAAAAAATACTATTTAATGTTACATCCTGTATATTATTCGTCCGATTTTTTTAATAATAAAATATTCTGCAGCCTATTTTATCAATAGAACAATTTCAATTTTGTTTAATTTAGAATAAGTTACATGCAAGGTAGTATAACAATTTAAAAGCTAAATATAAATAAATAAATATATCATCACGCCTTTTACCCATTACTGGGTGTGACACACAGTCGTAGCAGATCTCTTTTCGCGTGAATAGCGTTGTTAGCTGAGAGTGAGCCTCAGGAGTACTTTGAATGTGGTGAATATTGTTTGTCGATTGTTAGAATCGAACCAGAGTTCCTAAATCCACAAGCAGACTCGATGCCAAATGTGAAACGATGAAAAATAACACTGATAAAATATTTTTAATATGTACAATTTTACTTAAACTATACGATTTTTCTTACTATAAACTAATATGTAAAATATTTGGCTATAGGTCGTGTCAAATGGGAAGAAATGAATATAAAAAATTCTAAAATAATTCACTTAAGAAGTAAGAAATCCAGGTAATAAAAATAAATTGATATAATATTGTGAAGTGTGTTGACCCAATCTGATCAGATAGCACGTGACGTCTGGCATGGCAAGCCAAGCCCTCACCATCACTTCACCGCGACAGTTGCGCATCACACAATCTCGAAGCCACCTCGACGAACTCATGAAGCACAGTGAAGCACTGAAGTTATAAAGCGAATTGATGGTTAGAAAATAAATTACTGGCAGTGATACGGCAACCGATAACAGCGAGTTCAAAAGGGCTCTAGAACCTGAGCCCGAAAGCTCTCGGCGCATATAAAAAAGCGAGCTACAGTGGATTGATCTCTGAACTATAAACTTAACCTCACTTCTGTCCCGCCTACCATTTGTAACAGTCGGCGAACAAACCGCAGCCAACTTTTCGACGTGTTTTTGTGCATCGCACGTGTTTGTAATACGCTATCAAAAACAAAATGAAAGCTTCAAAGCAAATAAACTTGTTCCAGAACCAGAACTAACACGAATGATTAATTACTTAAATTTCCAGTTTTCGAATTGAATTTATTACTAGGAAAATGTTTGTTAAGCAGTCAACTGTTAAATGAATATTCGTATAGTTTACGTGATAAATATAATTAAAAGCTTTTTATATGAGCAAAAAAATAAAAATAAAATAAAGTAAAATATACTTTTTCTACTCTTGTTATTAAAATGTTATTTAACGTACTGGTTTCTATGGCGCTAAATAATATCTTAATTGTCAACGGCCATGGCTCAACTCGTTGGAACTGATCTATGCGATAACGCGAGTTAAGCAACGTTGCGCGCGGGGAGTATTTGGATGGGTGACCGTCCCGAGAAACCCGCGTTGCTGTTGACTCTAAGATCTAAAACGCAGGATCAGGGCGTAATGGCGGGATATGACCTTAGCAGTTGGTCCGCCAGGAAGCCAGAATAAAAAAAAAATAAAAAAAAAAATATCTTAATCACATATTGACAAGCTGTGACTTCGAACGTTTTAGCCACGGCTTGAGATATTAAGCACGGGGTGAAGTTAGTTTCAGGCATCTGTGTAAGTTAACCCTACTTTTAACATAATTCACAAAATAAAAAAATTGTTCTCTTAATTTGCGATTGTAAAAAAGTATAGTATGGGACTCTTTAGATACGATTTTTAAACATTCGCTTCGCTCAGCAGTTGCCAAAAAAAATTACTAAAGAGGCGTTTATAAAACTTAGATTTATTAAATATTATACCGCCACTAGGATTTCAAGAACTATAAGAAATAGAAAGTCGGTTATGTTTGAAGTTAATGAAAATTTTTAATAATCCGATTCATATTAGTTTAGTAAATAATTGTAAAACTATAAATGTTAGAATTTAGACTTCAGGTATAAAAAGTAAAATGTAAAACTTGTATCTTACTGCGCATACAAATATCACTTACCGAGATCTGTTACGGCAGAGCCACACCCAGTAACGGCTAAAAGGCGTGATGATATATTTATTTAATTTATTAAAAGACAAAACTAGATCTATTTTACAAATAATTTTAATTCGTAAATTCTCGAAAAGCGAGAAAAGTTTTTTTTCTATTCTCTAACAGCAATTAAAAAAATAAACTAATTTGTACCTGTACTGTAGGTAATATTATTTCGTCCAAAACCAAAATGAGTTAATTTATTTGTTATCGATTTATATACCTATTCATATGTATAATAATGTAAATATGCTGTATAATGTAATAATAAATATTTGACATAAATATAATAGCCGTGTATTCAAAACTTTCAGCAAAAGTTTTATAATTGATATGGATGACTTTCATAAACGAGTATACTCATATACTCACTCGAATACAATGAGATACGTCACTTTGATCGAGTTTGACCTATATTTCGAACTGCTAACATTTTTGTGCCATTGCGCAAATAAGCGAAAAAGCTTGAAAATTGATTGAAGTATAAATTTTGGATAAACCAAATAAACTTCGAATCCTCCAAACAACTAAATCGAATTAAAAGAACACTCTAAATGCAACAGAACTGAAATTAGTTTCAAATTGAATTAATAGTAAATCAGTAGTCAATCCAAATGCAATCCCAATGGAAAAAATCGAATTGTTTCAATCACGGCACTAAATTAATTTGAAAAGCTTTTCAATATGTTTGCTATCAGTAACCTAAAAACAAAAATAGATTCAGAGTGTTAAATGTATTTCTGAATTGATATACGCAATCTAATCTGTCAAAATGAAGAAAAATGAAAATATATTGAATGCTTTTCTGTATTCACTCAAAATGGCAACAAATTTTAACAATATTTTCCATTCTCATTTTAAAACTTAAACAAATTATTTTAGAATAATTCAATTTTGCTCAACATTTTAGAATATTTGAAAAGTTTGATAAAGAAAACTGGCTCCTAATTCCTTAAGTTTAATTATTCTTTAGCTAGTATTAGACGGTGATAAATTTACATCTACATTTTCGTGTATAGATTCAATTATTCTTAATTTCATGCTTGTATTAAGATATTGTATTCATAGATGGAGTAGGTGGTTTCGAGTCGCCCTGAGAATTTTAGAACCCGGATTCGATTTCAACATCAACAAACAGTTTTCACCACATTAAAGTTACCCCTCTACTTACATCTTCGGGGACTGCAATTTTACGGCTGATAACCGCACTTTGCGCGCATAAATATATGACCTACCGAGATCTGCTACGGCAGAGTACCACATCAATAATGGTTATATATATATATATACAGGGTGAGTCTGGGAAGACGTCTCCCCCCCCTTTAACTTTTTTATTATGAGTAATAGAAAAAAATGGTTCATATGAAAGTTTTATTATTTTAAATATACTATTTGATGGCAGATGTAGATATTTTTTATAAAGTCAGGTTTACAAGATACGACTATCAACTTTTATTTTTTAAATAGCAACCTATAATTATTTTACTAAAATAAAAACCGCCATTTTTTTCTCTTTTCAACGGTGTATTAGTTTTTATTAATGTATCTGAAAAAATTCGAGAAAAATAAGAAAATTGAGAAATACTAGAAATAATTTTTATACAAATATTATAGGTGGCTATGTAAAAATAAACAAAATGTAACAGTGTTATACAACTTAACAAACTAAAGCAACAAATTCAGTAACAAAAACAACTTAAAACAAATGTAATGTAATTTAACACTGTTTTTTTCTATTACTCATAATAAAAAAGTTAAAGGGGGGGGCGTCTTCCCAGACTCACCCTGTATATATATATATATATATATATATATATATATATATATATATATATATATATATATATATATATATATATAGGCTGTTTCACAACTTAGAACAACAAATTAAAGGGTATATTCTGTACGACGTACTGATCATGAAACAAAAAGATTTTTTTTTTAAATCGCAAAACTATTTTCCATGTTTCCCAGTCCAAAATTTTTCGTTGCCACAGCCACTGGGTGGACGATTATGTTAAAGTTAATAATTAAATAAAATTCTATTATAAATAACTGCTAATAATTGAATTGTGTAATTATTCTTTCGTAGTTGATACCTACTTCATTGTTTGTGTTTAATTGGAAAGCGAATCCAGTGCAGTACTACAAAAAATGTTTTAGGTTAACAACCCTTAATTTTTCGAATTAAAAAAAATAATTTTTGTTTCATGATCAGTACGTCGTACAGAATATACCCTTTAATTTTTTGCTCTTAGTTGTGAAACATCCTGTATATAAATTGCTTGTCAGCAAACAAAGGACCACAGTATACACTAGATATAAAATCACTCAATAATAAAATAAAATAATAAATGACTAAGAGATTTGTGAATTTGTGACAAAAATGACAATCAATAGACAATATTAGCTTACCATTCTGATGTTATACATTATTTACTCATAGAGTTAATGAAATTTGAGGTTGAGTTGTGTATTATTATTTAATCCATTTTCTGTTTGAACATCTGGCATGCTGATAAAGGTAAATCTATGTTTGAGTTTGACCTTTTCGTTCGTATTTGGATACCTATTAAATAAATATGACTGCTTATATATGCTCTTTCAAATTCATATAACTTCAAAGTTTTGGGCGGAAAAACATCTACAAAATTATTAGTAATATAACATCTTATAACTGTAGTTCAGAGCATTAGAAGTTTCCTAGATTATAAGGACAGCATTTTAAGACATGAACAAATTAAACTTGTCTCAGGACGTTAAACTTCTGCGGGTATCAGAAAGTCACTGATCTATCACAGAAATCATCTACTTTCTTGAAAACAAGGTCAAACATGAAATTTAAAAATGATTGGCAGCTCAGAGAATAATTCTTATTCGAAATCTTATTAGATTCTAAATGTAAGAAAACAGTACTTATACTTATCTATCTTTTGCATACCTAAAAATTAAAAATAATATTTTGGAGATATAAAAAGTAATTATTTTCGGCCTCTCAGAAAATTTAGTGGTATCGAGTCGGCCTGTAGATCTTGAGAACCCTAGTTCGATCCCCACAGCCGACAAACAATTTTCACCAATTTAAATCTACCTCTGTGACTCCCCCGCACTAATATCTTTGGAGGCCGTGATTTGACGACAGGTAACCGCACTTCACGCGAACAAATATATCACTTATCGAGATCTACTCCGGCAGAGTGCCACACCCAGTAATAGGTACAAGGTGTGATGATATATTTATTTATTTATCTTTGATATATCTTTCTAATTTTGTTTCTCGGTACGGTGGTTGAGCGCGTTAGATTATTGTCTATTATAACGTAAGAGATCTGTACAGTCCCAGTTTCGAGTCAACCAACCATTAAATGTGTGTGGCACTTTAACTTCCCGTCCAAGAAAATATTGATGAGAAATTAATTACGAAACATATGAGTAAACGTATTTATTCAGAACCTGTATAATTTGCAGCACGGCAGTGTGGTAACGTGACAGCGTTGTGATTACCCATGCACGCTTCGCAACAGTCAGCACTAAGATGTGATACCTGTCAATGACTGAAGCCATCTGGACTAGAGATGAAAAAACTATCGATAGTACTATCGATATATCGATAGTTTTAACAAATAAAGTACTATCGATAAGTAATTAATAGAAAAAAACTATCGATAGTATCGTTTAGTAACTATTGTTTAGTAACTATCGTTTAGTAACTATCGTTTAGTAACTATCGTTTAGTAACTATCGTTTAGTAACTATCGTTTAGTAATTAAAACTATCGTTTAGTAATTAAAACTATCGTTTAGTAATTAAAACTATCGTTTAGTAATTAAATTGACTACCGATAGTACTATCGATATATCGATAGTTTACTGATAGCACTATCGAACAATCGATAGTTGAAATTACCGATAGTTTTTATCTCTAGTGTGTGCCATTAAAATGGCCCCAACACCTGCCATTTAATCAAATACTCTAGTTTATAATTGGAATTAAGTTCCTGTTGTATAACAAATGAAATTAAAATAAAATAAATTATAATTTAATGATAAATCGAAGCATATAAAATTAATTACTCGTACTAACTAATTTCATGAATTCCAAACACAAGTTTTTATCATTAAACAATGTTAATGATAATGATTGTTTTATCAATAAATAAAAGTAAAGTAAATAGTATTTTAATTAAAATCAATTTAAATGCAGAACTATACCAGGCTAGTATTTATCTTAAAATTATTAAAATACGTACGTATGTACTGAAAATAAATTCGTTCTGTCAACTGTCAATATGACAAGTTTCTGTTTTATTTGTATCCCTGGTAACTATTGAAATAAGCGCGGATCTAATATCTTTTTTCTACAATCATTAAAAAAGTAGGCATTTTTGAATTTATTTTTATTATGAAAGTAGCAGATTTTTGCACTAGTGCAAAAAAATGTGAATTATTTCTGCACTAGTGCAGAAAAGTAATTTAATATAAATAAGCTCTATACAGTATACTTTCTTGAGTTTGTTTGTCATTATCAGTTGTCATGGATACATTAAACCAGGTATCTTTCTAAAGTTTCTAAATTAATAAAAAATTTTAGAGATGTTACAATTACTGAAATTTGTTTTATTATTTTTATCAAAATTTGGTTTATGGTTGTGGAAAAAATAGTGTACGCAACTCGTGCAGAATCCATCTTTCTGCACTTGATACGTAAATAACTATTTTACGCGTTGCCATTGGAAACGCGCGCATTTAACGTCTTTTTCGCGCGTTGCCATCGGAGACGCGCAAGAAAGATATTTTTCGATTGTTCCAAAGAAAACGTCAACATTACGATGACAAATGAGAGCGTCATTGTCAACTTTTCATATTTTTGCTCTATAATCAGTATATCAAATTTTATAACCCATTAAAGTTTCGTGTATAGATATAGTATATACCTTGTACATGGAATTTGATTTTTGAATGATTAAAACAAAAATAATAAGATCGTAATACCAGTAAAAGTGCATTAAACAAAAATGTCTCCCTAGCTGCAAGAAATATTTTTTATTTTGTTTATTATTTGCAGCGAGAAATATATTTGCAAATGGACTTCACAGTACCACAGTAATAACAATCCACATAAAAAATCGACTGTTCTGCTATTTATGGTTAGTGCCAACATACCAAGCTAGATGGCATCAATTGCATTACAGATAAAACCAGTGCCATGTACTGTGTAGTTAGTTGGAAAAACTATAGCTACTTATCACCGGCCGGGGCTTCCACTGGCTTCGGTTGTAGACTATGTGGATAGATATCGAGTGACTGAGAGAGAAGATATGGTGAAATATTTCAAACTGACTATCGATCACAACTTTATTTTTGTTTTGTTCGCGGAGTATTTGAACTCGATGCAAATTAGATTAAGTGACACCGGGAAATAGTAAAGTGGATTATTTTTATTTTACAAGAGCGAAAATATATTTCAATTTGGTAAAAGAGAATATTACATTAAATCCAATTTAATATTTTGATTGAATATGGTACTTGTACATTTTTTTAATTTTGGGGTAGGTGGTTCAATGGTATCGAGTCCGTTTATGGATTTGAGAACCAGGGTACGATTCCCATAGTCGACACACAATTTTCACCACATTAAAATTATCCCTGTGGCTCCGTTTCCACTAACATCTTTGAGGGGTGTGATTTGAAACCTGGTAACCGAAAAACAAATTTTTCAACTTGTGGTTCACAAACTGTGGATACCAACTTTATTATTTTAAATGGAACTATATTTTTTTATTTGCTTGTTCGATAGAGAATTTTATTCTGAATTCAGAGATATACTATTTGTATACCCTTAGATAACAATTTTTATGAAAAAACTGCATGTTTAGATTTATTTCATTATAGCTAAAATAGGGACGCCCTCGACGAAACCCGGATTTTCAATTTCGACTCGATACCCAACTGTCACTCACCGATTTAAATGAAACTTGGCACACTAATAGAACTCTAAAAAATATTCAACGTCTATTTTTTTTCTTCCAGAAGTTGATTTTTATTGTGTACAAACCACCCCTAAAAGATGGTAAAAGCAAGAATCGTCATAAATGAAATTAAATAATACCAAAATATTACGCGTTCAACATTGCTTACCCAGTGGTTTTTGAGATCGGCAAAATCTATTTTCGGGGTCATTTACGATATTCAATTGAAATAGAGTTTTAGGTTCAAAACTAGTTAGTCGGGGGTTTATGGGGTCGCTGAATCTATTTTCGAGGTTACCCCTGGATAACCAATGTTGAAAGCGTAATATTTTGGTATTATTTAATTTCATTTATGGCGATTCTTCCGGAAGAAAAAAACATAGGAGTTCAATATTATTTAGAGTTCTATTAGTGTGCCAAGTTTCATTTAAATCGGTGAGTGACAGTTGGGTAATGTTATTTATGAGCCACCTTCCCCATGAAGAGCTCGATTGAGCTGTCACTTACTTAGGGTGTTTTTAAAGTGGTTAAAATTGTTTGTCGTCTGTAGGAATCGAACCCGGGTTCTCAAATCTCGATATCATTGAGCCATCTACATTAAAAATTAGCTATAAGAATGAATAGGTTATCAAACGAAGAAAGGAAAATGAAAAATGTGGAATACTTTTATAAAAGAACGTATATCGTAAATTTTATCTCAGATGAGGTTTTTTCGTAAATGCCTCCATACAGAATAAACTGTAGTAACAGTACCGACTCTTTCATATCAATTTAAAATTTACGAGAAAACATTTTTCTATGAAAAGACTCGAATTATGGTGAAGCTGGTATCCACAGAAAACATATAGAAAATTAAATTTGTCGTAAAATATACGAATGTTGGAAACACAAAAGAATCTTTTTTCTTGAAAAGGGTTGAGCTGTAAATTGTAAAGAGACTAGTGAAATGAAAAAATAGAATTTAATTAGCTAATTTGTTTCATTGTTCATATAAATTATGCGGGTAGTAAATTACTAACTGGTTAATTTAACGTTCATTTTTCTTTTGTCTAGATTACGAACGAAACTTCTTTTTGTTTCAAAAGTTACAAAAGTCTATTATAAGATAAAATCTGACTAAAGTAAATTTCATGTAAATATTCTGCAGGTATATTTAATTATTTTAGCTTTTCGGCTTAATATGTACACAGAATATTTATATAAAGCACCTGATGGAAGAATGACATTTCCTTCACGAGGTATATATACATAATTTATTTTCATTATCCTGTCACAAAGCAAAATTTTCAAAAATTAGAAATTTAGATAAGATTTATTATTCTTTTGACAAAAATCATCTGGCTGTCACTATTAGAACTATATTTAGCATAAATAAATAAAAAAAATATATCATCACGCCTTTTACTCATTACTGGGTGTGGCACTCTGCCGTAAGCAGATCTCGGTAAGTAGGGTTTAACAGCCGTCAAATCACGCCCCCAAAGATGTTAGTGGAGGGAAAGCCGCAGGGGTAAATTTAAATTAGTGAAAATTGTTTGTCGTCTGTGAGGATCGAACCAGGGTTCTCAAGATCCACAGGCCGACTCGATACCACTGAGCCACCTACCCCATATGTAGCATAGTAGAGTAGAATTTCCAAGAGAAGAAGTCACCGATGTTATCTGCGCAGAAATTCATTTTCGTGGTTACAATGACAACCGCCAGTGCAGTTTGTGCACATTTTGACATTTGTGTCACAAAAAGCTGAGCATTATGGTGTGATTATCTATAGCTGAGAACGGAAATTAGTGTAAAATGTAAGCAATTTCATAAAAAGGATAAAGACGACGATAAATAACATAGTATCACATAATTATAATTGTTTATTTAATACATTCTCGTAGTTATGCTTGTTCTTGTTATAAATCTAATGCTATTACGAAATAAATTCATAATTTTGCATATTTTAAAATGCTTGAACTAATTGTATCAAATTTGAAAATAATAAATGATACACCACTGTCCATAGTAATGACGTGCCTACGTCATTAACTTTCCTATAAAGTCGGTGGCTTCTTTTCTCAGTAATTTTACTCTATTAAAGTCATTCATCATTTATACAGGTGTATCTAAATTAGGGCAAAAATAATCAGGAGATATATTAATTGATGCACTGATTACAACGGAAAAAGAATCCAAAAAATAATTGTACATTACTTGAAGTAAACACTTTTATGCCAAACGATTGATAAATCAAAGTAATGAGTAAAAATTTGTAGTAGTTATTTATATTGCAAGACCGTTATACAGAAATTTACAGGCGAGTCTGTTATATGTCTGAGTCTGTAAATTTCAGGTAACGGTCGAGCATTGTACAATGTTTTATAAGCATTTGAATCGCAATATATGTATATTTAATAAAATTTATTGCAATAATATAACGCAATAACTAAAATGTTCAATCAAGGTAGACTTTGAAAATCTGACAGATTTTGTTTAATAAAATAATATAGTGGTACAAATACAGGGTGTTTCAGGACTAGTGTAACAAACTTTAACAGCTTCTTCCTGAGGTCATTTTGAGCCAAAAATGTCATATGAACATAGGTCCTATTCCTTCTAGTTACCAAAATACAAGAGGTTGAAGTTCTATAAATAACACGAAATTTTCAAATTTTTTTAATCAAGATACTTTCGGAAAACAAAAGTTTTATTGAAAAGTCATACCTTATTTGTCTTAATTAATTTTATTTATTAATAATAACATGCATACGAGTTCAAGGCGCTCATTTTGAACACTTGCTGTAATTTTTTTTAAATTGTTATTTTATTTCATATTATGTTAACCTATTCCATGTTTGGTTATGTTGTTCTGTGTCTATTTAATTGTGTCATTTTATGTTTTGTTCTCTAAATCGTATTCGTTAATATTAATAAATAAAATTAATTAAGATAAATAAGGTATGACTTTTCAACAAAACTCGTGTTTTCCGAAAGTATCTTGATTACAAAAATTAGAAAATGTCGTGTTATTTATAGAACTTCAACCTCTTGTATTTTGGTAACTAGAAGGAATAGGACCTATGTTCATATGACATTTTTGGCTCAAAATGACCTCAGGAATAAGCTGTTAAAGTTTGTTACACTAGTCCTGAAACACCCTGTATATTTATATCAAATAATTTACACTTATTTTTATGAATTTCGAAAAAAATCTCTTTATTATAGAACCAGTATATCAAATTAGGTTTCCCGGTAACGTTTGGTGTATAAGTTGCAAAACACTTTATATATTTATAACATAAAACAACAGAGAAGCGAATTTGAATAACTTGACTAAATATAGATTAATTCCCTTAGTGAAGACAGTCAACAAGGAGACAATCATTTACGTGCTCCTAATTTATTATTAATGTTCAATGTTAATAATTACCAATTCAGCTAATTAGTCTCCGAGGTCTTCTACCCATGATAAATCAAGCAATCCGTGATTAGCATTGTAATTACAAAACAACTGCAAATGCGGGCTGTCACAGTATTCACGCATAATTATCCAGAAGGGAGCAAGGAAACAACTTATTTAAATAAAGCCTTCTCTAAGGCCGGTATAATGGACATAATTATGGTAGAATTTTCTCAGTAAACGTTAATTTTGTAAATTTATTTGACGTAAATTTTAATTAAAACAAACAGAAAGCACGTGATAACTATTTCACTGATGCGAGTTAGTAGCAACGGCCATTTTGCCAGATTCTCGCTGTACAGTGATTTTAAATGCAAATTGATTTTGCATTAAATTACATGTTTGTTCATTTACTATTCAAACATGGTTGCAAAAATAAATAGGAAATGTTTATTTTTAGAATCTTTCAAATTGTAAAATATTTAAACATTGACAAAATATTATATAGAAAATCTTACTTTTACATAAACAATAGAGATATAATTCCTAATATAGAAATAGTTATTTGTGTATTAAGAGCGTAAAGTGATTCTTTGTTACTCGAACACGGTAATTGCAGAGCGAGCCGAAGGCGAGACCTGCAATAGTGTAAGAGGAACAAAGACACTTTACGCTCGTGACATAATTTTTTCTACGATTGCATCTTAAAATTATTTAAAAACGTATACGTACTGAAAATAAATTCGTTCTGTCAACTGTCAATATGACAAGTTTATGTTTTGTTTGTATCCCTGGTAACGCGCATTTATAATCTTTTCCGCGCGTTGCCATTGGAGACGCGCAAAAAAGATATTTTTCGATTGTTCAACAGAAAACGTCAACTTTACGATGACAAATGAGAGCGTAATTGTCAACTTTTCATAGCAATCGTAGAAAAAATAAATATTTGTTAGAAAAAATATAAATATGTACTATCGAGGAAATTTGACGGCTGGTAACCGCAATTCACGCGAGAAAATATATCACTTACCGAGATCTGCTTCGGCAGAGTGCCACACTCAGTAATGGGTACAAGGCGTGATGATTTATTTATTTTTTATTTTTAGGAAATTAAAAAAATTGTAATTAACAACAAAGCATGCAAATTTTTCTCGCAATTGAAAATTAAAATGAACTTTTTAACAAACGACAAATCAGATATATTACTAGGTAATTAACGCTTGTTCTTCATTAACTTAGTATCAGATATCATTTTATGTGTTTTAATTATACATTTGTTTATAAATGCAAAAAATATGCAATGCATTTTATTTTGCATCCGTTTCACAAACAACAAATTAAAATAAAATTCGTGCTAAAAACATTTATAATAATATTACATTAATACTTCGATAACTATTTATACTGTATATAATAATTAAAAGTTTATTTACAAATCAATCCCAATTAAAATTGTTAATTATTAATTATGAAGTGTTTAATTTGCAAATAAAGTTTAGGATCTCAAACAATCTAAAGTATGAAAATAACTTTTTAAACCAAATATATCAATGGAAATATAAATTATGTAAAACGAATTATATAGTATTGTAAGCATTCTTATATTGTAGTCTAAATAATCTAGGAAGTTGAAGGGATCATAAATACATCAATAATAATAATAATGGTCCGGTATATAAATTTTAAAAAAAATAATAATAAAAAAAAAAATTGTCCCGCGTGGTGGCCGCGCGGGTTGAGGGCCTGACTCTAGACCATAAGGTCGTGGGTTAGGGTCCCGCCCGCGGCGGCCATACAAAGGACATATCGGCATATGACCTGAGTAGTTGGTCCGATATATAAATTAAAAAAAAAAAATTAAAAAATTAGGTAAATTTACAAAACTTTGTAAATAATCCAATGAATGTATCGTTTTTACAATGTAACAAATTTAATGAAAAGTGCTTAAAATGTATAATTATTTTTCCGCTTCGTCGGACCATATACCTTTTTTTGTTTTATTCCCCCGTTTAGGATTATATTTTGCGTGCAATATAAAGGACATTAAAATGTAATTTCCGCTTAATTACAATTGGGAAATTTCAAAATTTAAAATTTATTCCCCCAGTTAACATCAAACAATAAAAATATCAATGAATATTCATTATTGCATACATGTCAACGGTTCATAACAAAGGATAAAACAAAAGTAAACATTATTTCTCTCTTCGACAAAACCAATCCACCAACAAATGTAACGCCTGCTAATATGTTGTACCAAGTATAACGACGAAAGACTAAGACACAAAATACCAGGAACCATCAAAGAAGCACTAAATGGAAATAACAACAAACCTATTTTGCAGTACATATATATATATATAAGTATTTATGATCACTGACTAATTGTATCACACTATCATATATGTAATCACCTTATAGCTAATACCCATAGGGGGAAGCTTAATAAAGAGGAAAAAAAACATTATTTCTTTGTTCTTATCTCTTAACAAACTTAAAATATAAGTTACAGGTATTAAATATTACTATTCAACAAAAATCTGTCAATTTGTTTAATACGTAAGTTAAAAATAAATAAACTGTAACAGGATATTGTGTACCTCCCGCTAGAGAGAATATTAAATAGCTACAATGAAACTTTAAAATAAAATAACAAAACTAACTTTTATTTACGACAAACGAATCCAAAACAAATAAAGTTGTAACAAAAACGAGTCAATAGTTCTCTTTTCCATTTCCTGTTAGTATCTTTTCGCTGTATGTGCGCAATAATTTACGTCTTCAAAGCAACGATCTTCTAGTTCACAGAAGTTTTTTCAGAAACAAATAAACAAGAGAAGTAGACGCAAAGTTGCTAATTGAAAGTAAAAACGACGTTTAGTGGCCGTAATGACTTCTGGAAATAGGTCATCGGAAGGGCGATACAATTGGAAAATTTTAGGTTAGAATACAAAAACATAATGAATACAAATAAAGATTATTTTGTAGGGTGAGTTATAACATTTCTTTGTTACACTGTAAATTCTGTACTAATTATATGCCACATGTTTCGTTGATTCAGACGATTAAAACGGTCATTAATTTCCATTATGTTGAAATTTATGTGAAGTACGAATGTACGTGTAGTGATATGTAAATATTTATTTATGCAAGTATGCAAATTTTGTACAATTATATTTACATTTGTTTCTAATAAATACTTCAACACATAAACTCTTATTTCATACCTAGCAAAATAAGTTTTTATATCATTTTGTCATGGTTTATGTGATGTTTATTTCGTGATTATTTCAATATTTTTAATATAGGCGCCATCATCGTAGTCATCATGTTGCTATACATGTACTAAAAATATTTTTAATTTTATAAATATCATTCCGATTTTTGTGTATGTTAAATTTTACAATATAATCAAAAATGACGAAAGAATATTAATCCAAATTTGTTGTTTTTACGAAGAAACCCTTTTACAGTTAAGTGACTACACTATGATTTTGCGGAACTAAAGTAGTTCATTTTTGTACTAATTCATAAAAAAATATTACTCGTTTACTATGATAACGTTTCTGATCATAATGGTTTCCATAATTTATATTAAAAACGTCAATAAAATAATTATAATATTCAATAAAGAAAGATAATATGGTAAGTTCAACAAGACAATCCCGTAAACTATAATTTGAATTAATATCCTACAACATAGTAAATATAAAATGAGAATATAAAAACATCTATTTTCAAACAAAAGATATGAAATTTTTGTTGATATATGTTTCTTTTTAGTGATAATATATTTATTAGTTTCACAAAAAATATTACAAAATTATATTAAATGTAAACTTTAACTTGTATTCAACAAGTTAGTAAATACTAAAGTAAGATGTAAAATATGAAAACAAAAATTGAGAAGATAGTTTAAATTAAACTTTACATTTAATTTTTTAGTTTTATCGAAATGAAAACCAGAAAATGAGAATATTTACTGTCGTATTTGAATACATCTGCCTACCTGCTTCGCTCAGATATCCAGCGAAGCAATATGAAGAGAACGTTGAAATTTCTAATTTTAAACAACCCTTTTGTAAATATTGCATATTCTAGTGATTGACTCAATTAACCGGGATTTCTCCTCAATTTTCAGCTTGAATTAATATTTAATTTACTTCCATTTTATTCGTTTTTGACCTTGTTCATTTTGTTACAGATTCTGAACCTTCTATAAAGTCGAGATAATATTACAAGGTACACTCATTAGAGAATCCATAGATATATCAAACCTTTACAAAATTCAAGAGTGACCTACTATTAGCAACTTTGTTTTTAATGAATGAATAATAAAGTTGCTTGCTACCCTTGATTACTTTAGAAGCGCGATTCACAATCTTTTGAATGCAGAAAACCCCTTTTTTAATCCGGAAACACCGTAAACCTCCGGGTTTCCCTCTATATAGAATAGGAACCACTACTTTAGAAGAAAATACTGAAAAATTGATTAATTTTGTATCTAATTAGTCTAATAAATTTATACTTATTTGGTTATTGTGAAAATCAAAATTTTCAAATATTTTTCACCGCATTAAAACTAACTATGTGGATCCCTCTCCACTACCATCTTTGAGGTCCGTGATTTGACAGCTGGTAATCGCACTTCACGCGAAAAAATATATCACTTACCGAGACTTCATAACGAAAATGCAGGGCTGCAAACCTTTGAAAAAACAGTTCATTTTGCTTAGATAGTTAAAAGATTTATTCAAAAACAAACTGTTTGAAGCTTTTAAGCGAAAAACTGAGATTAAGCTCGTTAATGTGCTATATACAATCAGTGGTTCCACAATTTTATTGATGGGACTTTTATGTTTTTCTCATAAAAGATAGTGTTCACAAAATACATAACTAAAAAACACTAATTTGATTTAAAATAAATTTTGCTTAAAATATTCTTAGAAATTATTATCGGTTAATTTATTATAAGTTGTAACATTTTGATAATTTTGAAAATCGTTATTGTTTTAAAACATGTGATGAACAGAAATTGTTACAATAACAATATAAAATTATAGTTTACTATCAAATATGGCCTTTCAACGTTCGTAAATTGTATTTTTCAAAACTTATTCAAAATGTGACGAGTTTAGTATTAAATTAAAGGTCTCGGGCATAAATCCTAGTAAAAATGTAAAAATAAGGACATTTAACTGATCGTCGAAAGTTGTACAAACAAGAATGAATTTATCGTAATATGATTTTTAAATCATTTTCAGCAGATAGTAATCTATACTATACACTAAATCAGGTGGAATGATGCACTACTGACATCTAGCGGCAAATTTATAAGCGAGTAACCTATACCATAGCAAGTAACTATGTTTAAATTATTTACCGGGTTCAGGATATAAAAGAAAATGAAAATAAAACACAATGATAATATAACACTCTTAATACGAACGGAACTCAAAACAACAATAATGCAAAAATTACTTCTCCTGCTTATCATAATATAAATTAATTGTACAGTTTTTAAAATTAGAGATGACCACGTTATGACGTTTAAACTAAAAATTTATTTATAAATTATAAATATGATACAAAACAACTGTAACCAGGGCGTTAAATAAAAACATACAGACTACAGACTTATTTGATCATCTTCTAAAATGATGACTATGACGTTATTCATAGAAGAATTTAAAAAATAATATTTATTAATAACGTTAACGTGTTTATATTTTAAAACCGATAAATTATTAAACAAACCACGGATGTTATGAGTCATAACAGGCCTTAAATGTCTTAAAATCCTCGCCCTGCGAGCTCGGATGATACTCATAACATTCCTAGGTATGTTAATTAACCAAATATCTGTCAAAGCTATTTCCCAAATTAACAGTGGTTGAAACAAATAAAATCACGCCAGCGTCACTTTGAGTATCCATATAGTCAATCCATAATTTAAATTCTATGGTATCGCGACTGTCAGCGGTAGAACGATAATGAGATCGCAAATAAGATACGCGAAGACGGTTTTCTCCCTCTGTGTTTCGAAATGTCTGACAATTCTCGTCTTGTACGTCGTGCATGCTTCCACCGCACTTACATACTTACACTCCCCTCAAAGTGGGGAAAGGATTTTCGTAATCATAGTCCTGTGCTTTGATTGCACATTCCTCGAAATGAAAGCAGAGGCATATTGCAATGTTTGTTTTTAAGGATCAAAGTTCCGTAATTGCTCTCTAAAGATGTTAAGGAGCCTTGTTTGACGAAGTTTTCTTTTGTTTTGTATTTTTCTAGTGGTAGCTCTTGCTACAGATTTACAGTTTCATAGTTTTGTTTTATTTTGTTTATAAAGCTAACGTTGTTTGTTGTTTCTGTACGTAAAAGTTGCTAATTGGAGAAAAATTTAATGAGGTATTCTGTCGTATTATTGTTGAGAAATATGTATATGCGCGACTACAACTTTTTAAGGAGAAATTTAAATATTAGTACTCGTAACATACCTTTTTATTCTTTATTTAATTTTAGTGATTTAATGATGGCGGCGCTGTTTTAGTTCGTATTTTAGGCCTAGTTTTACAATCGTTAATATTTAGTCTTGATCGGTTAACTAGAATTTGAAAGTTTAATTTCAGTTAAAATTACAAGTATTCTTCAAGAATTTTATTAATACTGGTTAGATTACTTGAAGTTAATTCTAAATTTGTAGTCTTCATTTGTTGAAATATAACCTATTTCTCGTGTGTGAAAGTCAACTCAATTAATGTTAATTTCTTTACTTGAAAAATGTTATAGAAACTAATAAAAGTAGTAGGGTCAATTAAAATCAGAAAATATATGTATGGAATGATATTACAAATCAATATATACTCGTAGTACTAGAGATGCTTAATGTTTAAAAAATTAATATCAAAATATACAAAAGCGAATGAAAATCAAATACTCTACAAACATATTTAACAAGATATTTACCTATTTGTTGTATATTGCAGTAAATTCTACATTTAATTTAATAACTGCTCAAATGTTCTCTTTATAAATTCATAGCGTAAGGCAATTAAAAAAATTATTCGTTACGTTTTATTCAGTTATTACAATTTCAGTGATGATACATAATTATTTTTTCTACGATTGCAATGAAAACCTGCGAAAAGTATATTAGATGCGCGCTTACTTCAAGAGCTACAAAAACAAAACAGAAACGAATATATTTTCAGTACGTTTTTTATAAATAAAAAAAATGTGTGTATCACTACCGTAAAGTGTCTTTGTTTCTCTTACACTATTTACAGTGCTCGAGTAACAGAGAATCACTTTACGCTCTTAATACACAACTAACTATTATTTTTACGGGGTAGGTGGCTCAGAGGTATCGAGTCGGGCTGTGGATCTTGAGAACCCTGGTTCGATCCCCACAGCCGACAAACAATTTTCACCAATTTAAATCTACCCTTGTGGCTCCCCCTCCACTAATATCTATGAAGGGCGTGATTTGACGACTGGTAACCGCACTTCACGCGAAAAAATATACCACTTACCGAGATCTGTTTAGGCAGAGTGCCACACCCTGGGTAAAAGACGTGATGATATATTTATTTTTTATTTATTTTTAATATTCTAATAGTACTATTTTCTATTTTTAGCAAGAAATATCGATTATGATTGCAGAATATCCCCTTTAGATACCAGACAGCAAACAAAAAATTTAACTTAAAAAACAAAACAAAAAACATCTCATTCAAATTCAATATGTAAGAAAATCCCAGCAGTATCGAATTATAAAAAAAGCAACCAGAATCAAAACATCAGCAGAACACCGTATATCACAAGTAAACAAACCCAGGACAAGTTCAGAGATAACCATCACTACTATCGGCAGATAGGAGCCAATCTCTGCGCTTAAACCTCTGAATGGAGTCTTGAGCCCCAGAATAAGAAGAACGAACTTACGAGCACTGCACAGGACAAGCACCTTATTTTTCAAACGAGAGATTCCCAACATTTTAAGTAGACGACCAGAAACATAATAGATGCATGATAATATATTATGTAACAAGTTTTATAAACTTTTTTTTGGTTATGAGTGCATACAAAGCAAGTATCTAAAGAGTTTATAAAACGAATCATATACTGTACTGTTCCTACGATCGCAAATTAAGACAGCAAAAACATGTATTATTTGAAATGTCGGATTAAATTACAGTGACAGATGCAAGATGCCACCTGCACCCCGTTTTTATATGTCGGTTGTTATCTTTATGCCGTGACTAAGCTTTCGAAGCTATGTGATATGTGATTAACACGTTATTTAGCGCCATGGAAACCAGTAAGTTAAATGACATTTAATAACAGGAGAATTGAGAAAAAGAATAATTTATAAATATTTATATAATATGGGTGAAATGATATGTTATCTATAAAAATATGGAATTTCTATATTTCTTCTGTCAAAGTTATTGTTATTCATTAATTAAATCTATTTTTAAAAGTATTTATATGTACTAACAATAATATTATATGTCATACAAATGAGATGATAATTATGTTATTTTTTAAATCATGATAATGCAACAATAATATAGTAAGAAACACCCGAAACAAAATAAATAAAAATAAATAAATATATCATCACGCCTTTTACCCATTACTGAGTGTGTCACTATGCCGTAGAAGATCTCGGCAAATGATATAAATCTTCGCGTGAAGTGCGGTTACCAGCTGTCAAATCACGGCTCCGAAAGGTGTTAGTGGAAAGGAAACCACAAGAGTAGATTTTAATTTGCTGAAAAATGTTTTTCGGCTGTGGGGATCGAATCAGGGTCCTCAAGATCCACAGGCCGACTCGATACCACTGAGCCACCTACCCTATTAAAAAATTATGACAGTAATCTGATGTCAACACTCGAAGATATACCGCGTGATTTTACTATAGATATTGAAAGTGTAAATAACAAAAACAAAATTAAATAGTCTTGAACAACAAACAGCACAAATGTTACACGTTCGACGGTAGACAATTTATAAAAATTGAAAGATTCCTGGAATAGCACTATGTAATTTCACATGGAACCCTCCTAGAAAATTTTGCGAGTCACTGTTTATATCACACAATGCATCCTCCATACAGATTGGACCGTCCTCCTGTAAAAACTGGAATATCTGGAAAGTAGAGGAGAGAGTAAGAAGCCAAGAGGACATATCTGGTGACGTCATAATCTGGAACATGTTGTCGCGAAATCCATTCTGCTATTCTGCCACCAGGTAATGAAATAAAAAAGACTTTGGAATCGATTTTGTCTTCGCAGTGTGAAAATAGCGGCAGAATATAATGGGGTTCGGACGGAAATAGAAATAACAACACTTTTTCTTTGCTCGTGGAAATGGCCTTGACGGATATAAAGGTCTGTTTAGTGTGACAAGGTGTGAGATGTAATTTGATATTCTTAATTACAGGTCCATTTACTAATGAACTTGTTATTAGCTTTTGGGATAAGATGTTTTGACCAAGTGGCGGTGGATATTACGATACTGTTCTAGTTATCACATTAGTAAGTCAATTTAACAATATTTTTTGTTTAAAAAATAAATAAATAAGTAAACAAAAAAAATGCTTTGGTTTCTAGATATGAGTCAAAATGTATAAATAGTGGTTTTAATTAAAAAATAGTAATAGATAAAGAGAGAAGTTTTAAATAAAAATTGTAAATATTACAATGGAAATATTTAAAGCAATCAGTGACTCATTTTTGAGATATGACAAAAAGGTTATTTTTTAATGAAATGATTAGCTGAATGTATATATTTAAAAAGATTATTACAAATTATTAAAGGTTAATCTCGGTAAGTGATATACAGTCACAGGGTAGTTTTAATGTAGTGAAAATTGTTCAGTGGTTTCGAGTTTGGATTTCAGAACCCGTATTACATTTCCAAACCATGAACTTTGTTCTAGGTGAAGAAGCGAGTTATACCATACTGATGAGCTCTAATAAGAGCGAAACGCGTCTATGGTTACTAACTGTGCTGGCCAGCCTCTGACGATGCCCTCATAAGGTGACTTGGAGGCTGAATTTTGTGAAACATAGCCAAGTGTTTACTTTATATTTTTTACAATAATAATTTTTGAAATTTCGGAAAAATTCTTTTTCGTTGTAATTAGTACATTAAATAATATATAATATTTTTTTTCAATAATTTTGGAACATCCTCTATAATCATTTGTTATCAGCATAAATATTATTTGAACTTTGTTCATACAAACAGAAAAGATAATGTCTATTGCATGAAAGTTTTATTTTAAACGCTCTACTATTTATTAAACCCATTAAATTCTTTTGAATATTTAAAGATAATATCCACCATTATCTTTGTAACATATATAATATACTGTTTTTAAAAGCTTTTTACATTATTTATAATTCTCGTACCAGTTTATTAGTTTTTAACATAAAAAATGCATTAGAACCCTCATTCATTATAACACATAACCTATTATTCTTTGACAAATTAACTTTCAAGAAAAAAATTTAAAACACGGAAGCAAGTCTAATAAATCATAGCAACACAAAGTAACAAGAAAGGAAAGACCGATATTATAAACACGGATCCGTTGATACTTTCCATACAGAATTTCTTTTCAAACTGACATGAAATACATCAGACATACACCAACGATCACAAATATAGAATTCCGCACACAATCCAACGTAGTTCAAACGGAAGACGATTTAAAGTCAGTGAAACATCGGCGGTGTGAACAGACCACGCATTCAAAATGGCTTTGATGTAGCAGCCAACGACGATTTTATCATTTCAAACTTTTTATGACATCGTATAAAATATTCCAGTTCCGCTGTGATGTGTATTATAAATATAAAGAACCAAAGTGAACAAAAATGTTATGATACTTGTAAAAATTTGGTGTTATGTTTATCAGCTTCCTTCTGAAATTGTTTTGTTTTATTATTTTTTTTACTATAACTTACCGAAATGGTGCTTTTGTGAATTTGTTTTGTTCGTATACTCAAAGATATAAATAAGCAAATGCATGAATATTTTAAAGACTCTTTGTAGTTGAAGTAAAGTAATATGACACCTAGCGATGAAAATTTAAATGAACATAAGGTTCTGTATTAATTACGTGTACAGCATGTAGCCTTTGAGCATGAATCTATAAGATATAAATGTAAATAACAGGTGCAACATATGGCCCATTTGCTGAATCAATTTATACACGGCATAAATAAAATTAACTAAAATTGATGAAGTCATATTTTGCTACATGTAGGTACTGTAATTATATCTCTGTCTCTTAATATTCAATTTAATTTGCAATGAGTTCTTGACATTACCAAACTAAAACCTATAACATTTTTTAGTATTCATTCTGTAATCATTACACGAATGAAGCTGTCAAAATTCGCTGTTTGAGAATTATGAATAAACATTGTGGATTCACAGTTCAGTTTTATCAATAGAAGGAAAATTAAAAAATACAGTTTTTCTTGTAATTTAATACATCATATTATGCACTTGCAAATATACAAAAAATTATATGAAATTGATAAAATGAGTTAGAGATTTTTTTTTGCTATTTTTCGCCTAATTATTTGCGAGAAAAGTAATTAAAATAAAACTTGTAACGATTTAAATAAATAAAAAAACAAATTTTATCTTCGAAAGTGCAATTTTTTGTTTGTTTTTAATTAGTTGTCATGGAAATGCGAACAAATGTAGATCATTAAAAATATTTACTTGTTTCAGGATATTAAACCTATGTTTACATGCACAAAAGTAGGCTGGTAAGTAAGTAATAACTGTATTCTGTCCGGTAATATTACCATACTGACTTGTCAAAATAGTAACGAAAATTTAAATAAAACACAATGATAATATCATTTTCTTTTATACTTATTTACTTGTTTTGGTGAGATTTCATTATAAATAAAAAAAAATAAAATTTGTCATCTCAATTTAACATAAATTTCTAAACCGTAATGAAATTGAAAGGTCAATATGACTTTGAATTTGATATTCTGTATAATTATGTTTGAATATTTGATAGATTTTCTTATCTTATTACAATGAAAACTTATTTCTAATTTAATTCAAATTGAAACAGGAATACATTATTATTTATGGAATTCGAAAGCAGTATGGAAATGTTGGTCATATTGTTACAGTTATAATACATGTCTGTTTAATTATGCAAATAGTTATTACCAGTCTGGGTAAACTAACATAAAATGTACATCTAGATTATACTACTTTTGTATCAAATTAGGTTAATAAACTACTTTTATTACTGTAAAGTTCTGCTATAAAAATATAAAATCTTTATTTTGCATGATTAGGATACACGAGAAATAGTTTTTTAATTTTTATTTGTAAATAAGTTTATGACTGTCATTTAACAAAATTATGGAAATATAATTTATATATGTATATTTAGAATTTATTATATTATGACTACATTTAAAATGTGTGTCTCTTTGCAGATGTTAAACATTCCTTAGTAATTTTAAAGTAAAATATTTCAAATAAAAGTGGTTGAAACTTTAGTTCTTTGCTTCCTTTATAACATTTTCTTTAAATGGTTTATAATTGTCTGACAGCGGAAAGGATATGCATATTTTTCACGACGTCATATAAATGATTAGTTTAGTAGATTCAAAGTTTAAAATTGCTTAAAATCATATAACTATTTTTCTAAATAGATTCAGAAAAAAAATTATCAATTCACTATTTCTCTGTATGAATTAAATAAATCAACATGACTAAAAGTTAATTAAGCGTTTTTGTATATTTATTAAACAATTAAATTAAATTTATATAGTGCTTTTTCTAGTTTTCTCTCTGGATGTTTTTCAACAGATTTATCATGATGATATCCACGGATTTGAACTGTTTCAAAAAGCTGTTTAGTGTTGGCGTTTTGAAATTATTTTTATTTCGTTTTAAAAACAGATTCCTAACGTACTGTTTGTTTTGCAGGGATAGATTTTTTTATGTTCTGTTCACTTTGATAATTTATCACTGTTTTATTTGCCGATGTTTCAACACTTTAATTTTTAATGAAAACATTGATTTAATTAAATTTCCGAAATTCGAAATAATTTGACTATGATACACTATAACGTATATGATCCTGGAGAATTTGGTTTGACAAATAACTATTGTTTTATCTTCAATCATTATCTGGGATTATAGTGTTTTTCTTTTGAGTGCGACACATTTATTGTCAATTATAATGTTATAAAGAAAATGCAGATCTTCATTATACTAATTTTACTTAGTTTTTGTTTGTTTTTCTTTTAACGTTACTTGTCGAAGTTCTCGACAATAAATTTCACATTAAATAAATAATAAATAAATATATCATCACGCCTTTTACCCATTACTGGGTGTGGCACTCTGCTTAAGCAGATCTCGGTAAGTGATATATTTCTTCGCGTGAAGTGCTGTAACCAGCCGACAAATCACGGCCCCCAAAGATATTAGTGGAGGGGGAGCCACAGGGGTAGATTTAAATTGGTGAAAATTGTTTGTCGCCTGTGGGGATCGAACCAGGGTTCACAGGCCGAGTCGATACCACTGAGCCACCTACCCCACAAAAAAATTCTCATTAATTTATGGTAATTGCTAATCGATATTTCTAATAAGAAAGCTATAAACGCAACTTAACGTAAATAAATATTGATAATTTGAATTGAATTAAAGCAGAATAAATTATTTAGTTAACGCCATTTTAGAAATTACTGTTCTAACCTCCAAAACCATCGTAATATCTACACAACTGTAGATCTAAAGCACATAACTATGCATACTGTTGTTTGCTGATTACAATGGCTCTTTATCGGGTCGATTTGATTGTCGCTTTATTTGATTTGGCAACAGTAGCAAGCTCCCGCACTCTGACGGAGCCGACACCACTGATGATTGCCACAAACGCTGTGATTTTCCCGAGTGATGCGAACACCGAAACGTGCACGATTATTGAATTATGCGCCCTTCTAATTGCCATGACTGACGAAATACAAACTTGAGCAGCGTTTCGAAAATTCTGGATCAAATGCCAGGAGGATTAATAGGGAAATTTGATTCTGGATTATTTTTTTTAGGACTAATACGATTTGGGATTGATTGGGTTTTTAATTATATTGTACTTTTCATTTAATACATAATACAACGTTACAACAAAATTTAAGGGCCAATCGGCTATTAGCGCAATGCTTCGTTTCTTCTTTGTGACTTCGTTTGAAATGTCGTGCATGATTAGTTGATTTAAAAGTGCACATGACGGCATGTCACATGTGTTCGTTTGGCGGTGACAGTATATCAATGTAGCTAGTCATTTTTGTTTGATAGGTATCTAGTTCGGTATTTGTATTGATTTGAAAATATATAAGTTTTACTTTTCTTCACAATGTTTATTTTTCACAAGATGTACAATTGTATAAAGCGATTATACAACTGATGATGATTGCATCGCAATTGAAATGTACATCTTGTGAAGAAAAGTAAAACTTATATATTTTTAAATCAACATAACTAATCTTCACGTAACTCGAACTATATTTTTTAGTCGGTATTTGTATTTTGTTGAAAATGATGTAAACATATATTTGTAGGAAAGGCACTAGAAATTGTATTTATGAATTATATAAAAATATATCATTTCAATATCCTTGAACAAATTTTCCTTTATAATATTTAATGAAATTGTTTATAAAATAAATAAAAATAAATATATCATCACGATTTTTACCCATTACCAGGTGTTGCACTCTGCTAAAGCAGATCTTGGTAAGTGATATATTTCTTCGCGTGAAGTGCGGTTACCTGTCGTCAAATCACGGCCCCCAAAGATATTAGTGGAGGGGGAGACACAGAAGTAGATTTAAATTGGTGAAATTTGTTTGTCGGCTATGGGGATCGAACCAAGGTTCTTAAGATTCATAGGCCGACTCGATACCACTGAGCCACCTACTCCATTATAATATTTAGATTATGTAATCTTGTAAAATTTCAAGTCCTAAGAAATATAGAAAATTATGTATTTTGATGAGAATTCACCACACGTCACTGTCAACCAATAGGATCACGAATTTGTTTGAAAATGAACCAATGAAATGTACATTTCGTCGGAAATTCATCACTAGTGAAATTTCATCGGAAATACCACTGTTATTAATATCCTTGGTTACGAATAAAATAAATGATATTTTCAATATTTTCATAAACGTCAATTGAAAAAATTTTTTCAGTGTACATTTCATATTCAAAATTTTCATAACTGTAATAAATGAATAAAAACCTAACTATTCTTGTTAATTAACTCTTGTTTGGTAAATTCTCAAGCCGAAAACAGCTCGTAGTATGAAAATTGACAGATAATATTTTGATATAAATATACATTCGTTGTTATGGAAATAGGAAACACAACTCGTGCTTCGCACTCGTTATGTTTCCATTTCCTAACAACTCATAATTTATGTCAAAATATTTTCAGCAATTTTCATACTACTTGTTATATTATAAATGAATATGCAGTCCTTACAATCATACATATATTATTTATTCTGTTAATAAAATTAATTTATATATCTTTATTTATATACAGAACTCGTCTGTTCTTTATTGGATATTATTAATTAATATATAGTTCAGTTAAAATACCTTTGAATTATACGTAATGAAATTATGTAAATATTCTTCACCTTATTACACATTTTTAAATTTCCCGGCCAAGGTTAAACAGCAAATTTAAATATTCCGAAGGTCATTGAAATTGTTAGCGAAACATCAAAGGCACCGATAAGAATTTCGTTTCTGGTAATATTCTGTTGTGTCCTGAAGAATTCTATTTTTTAAATTTTATTTCAACTGACAACACTTAAATCTTAATATACCAGAGCAGGATTTACGTATAAGCTACACAAACTATAACTTAGGGCCCCCACTCTCTTGAGGGCCCCCAAAAATTGTCCGAGTGAGCAAGTGGCACATTTGACACTGACATAGAATATCTGAACTTATAAAGGGCCCTATATCTCAAGTAGCTTAGGGCCTTATCAAATCTAAATGCCGCCCTGGAATCCACAATGTTTATACACAATTCTCAAAAAGCGTATTTTGTTAATTTTATTCCTGTCGTAAATATTGAGTGAATATACGAGTAGAAAATAGCAAAAAATTTGGGTCGGTAAAATCAAGAACTCATTGCAAATTTAATTTAATTTAAGCGAAGAAAATCTGCAATACTATAATTACGATACATATGTATAAACGTAATAAAATATGACATCATCGTTTTTAGGTACTTTTATTTATAAAGTGTATAAACTGATTCAGCTAATAGACCAGATATTTTATTTATTTTGCTTTTCGAGATCATATCAGCCAGCAATTGATAAAATATCGCGATATTTTGTTTTATGTTTATGGAATAGTTTGTCATGAATTGCGTTAGCAATTACGGCAACACAGGATCTAAAATATTTACGATTTAGTGCATTTAGTATTTAGTGCTTAATTTTATGACACTATAAATGTATTGTATTTCGGAATTATTGTTCATTGCTCAGATATTAGGAATCAAATTCAGATAGATATACTTGTATGATGGAGCTAGCTGTATAACTGTAGTTTATGAATATAGCTTGTAATTAACTAATAACTATCTGTCATAACTTTAAACTTTCCCAATTTAAAGTTAGAATTAATATTACTTTCCAGCAGGTGTTCTAAAATTAATGTACACTTCGATTCTACACAACTTTGGCTTGATATTATCCGGGAACACTTTTTAATTAGATCATCAGCAAAACTTATGATTTTACAAGATGAGTTTCGGGAATTACATTTTTGGTGAAATTAGAAAGAAGTTTGCATTTTAATAGAACAATTTTATAATATTTTATCAAAATGAGTATTTTGGGCACTATTTCGTATTCTAGTGCGTAAAATGAGTATCCGCGCACGCTCCCAAATTATTTGTTGTCAGGTTTCATTAGTTACAACACATCAATAGTATGAAATTAATATTATTATTGATTATTTTCCTTCAATTTACTTAAATAAATCAATAATTATTGTATTATTCTTTATTTACAGTTGTAGAAAAAATGTTGTTTGTATTTTGTGGGCAAAATTCTTTTTTTCTCGACCTGTAGTCTCGACTAAAAGGTACATTCTCACGCGCAATAAAAAAACACTCATTTTGCGCACTTAATATAAAAATAACTAAAAAATATTAAATAAAACTCTAGGCAAAGTCTCACAAAATTCAGCCTCCGAGTCACCTTATGAGGGCATCGTCGGAGGCCGGCCAGCACAGTTATTTAATATTTTTATTATACCTAGTCTCACCAAGTGCATGGATGACAATTAATTTTGTCTTTGTTGTTATTTAAATTGCTTGCGTAGCTTTTCATTTTTTTCGGTAGATGGCATTAATGGTTCGACAGAACTTCTCATGTCATCTTACCGTTTGTTAGAGATCTTATTCTCTGCTGGCACAGTTCTTCGTCACCAGCTTCTTCACATGAACTTTGTTCTAGGTGAAGAAATGAGTTATACCATGCTGATGAGCTCTAACAAGAGCGAAACGCGTCCATGGTTACTAACTGTGCTGGCCGGCCTCCGACGATGCCCTCATAAGGTGACTCGGAGGCTGAATTTTGTGAGACTTTGCCTAGAGTTTTATTTAATATTTTTTATTATACCTAGTCTCACCAAGTGCATGAATGACAATAAATTTTGTCTTTGTTGTTATAAAAATAACTATTATTCTTTACTGAATATGTTGACAATTAAGTATTGTTTTAAAGGCACTGTTGAATAAACCGATGTTAACTATATTGTAAGCTAACAGCATGTTAAAATTTAACGACATTTTACTCAAATAAATAAAAATAATTAATTTGGAAGTAAGAATGAAAAAAAAATTAACAATTCCTGGTGTCTGGATAACTTGATTTTAAAGAAGTTTTGTTTATTTCGTTATCAAGTCAATAAGAATTTAAATTATAAAAAAATTGAATTGCGTGTTCAAATGTCAAAATTAAATTTACATAATAAGTGTGATTAGATTTCAAAATTAATTAAAAAATATACTACCTTATGGTAGTGATACTATCAAAGTCACAATAATTTAATTACATGTTAACAATATTATAAATAAATATATCATCACGCCTTTTACCCATCACTGGGTGTGGCACTCTGCCTAAGCAGATCTTAGTAAGTGATATATTTTTTCGCGTGAAGTGCGGTTACCAGCCGTCAAATCACGGCCTCCAAAGATATTAGTGGTGGAGGAGCCACAGGGGTAGATTTTTTAAATTGGTTAAAATTGTTTGTCGGCTGTGGGGATCGAACCAGGGTTCTCAAGATCCACATATTATAAATAGACATAATAAATAAAAAATTTGAGAAATGTTGAAATTGCTACAAAGCATATAGAAGAAATTTATGACACAAAGTATGAACAAGGTAATATTTTAAGAAACTAGTAAAATATACATTAAATAGATTTATAAGGATGGCTCAATATTCACTGATCTATAAGAATATTCCTCATCCCTCATTTAGTATTCCATTCCATGCTCTCGTAAGATTCTAGCCAATATTATAGTTTTAATATTCTAGCAGCTCTAAGTGCATTCACTATATGGAATTTCCATACACCGCTGGAACCATAATGGCTATTATACGGCAGCTTAAGTTTCTAAGTTGCGCGGTCAGAACTTTAAAACGAGACGCTTTTATTTCCAAACGTAAGTATGATTTTATATTCAATAAAATTTACGATTATGTTGCGCTTAACTTTGACGCAAACAACAAAGAAATATGCTCAATTCACCTGAGATTTAAAGTTATTATCCAATTATAATATGTATGAGTTTATTATCTGTATATAATGAGAGTTTATTTTATAAGTAGTACTTTGAATTTCATCGTTATAGTTTTTAAAATCTATCAAAAAGGTTACTTTTAGTTACACTATGTTAGATATATTACTCGTATAAAGTTTTTATGTTTGGCAATTTTAACTTGAAACTCTTAAATGGAGACTTTTACAGATAAATGATGTTAAATTTGATGTTATCGACAAGTTTTTTAAAAGTTGAAGTATTCCAGACAACTTCAAACTTTATTTATCGTTTATTTGCTTTTAGACAAATGTTTAACTGGACCAAAAGTTTAATACTTTTCAACTCATGTCTGTATTTTTACAAACTAAAATATGACCTGATTTATGGAATAATAATAAACTTATAAAATATTTAAAATTAATTTAAATTAAAAGAAATATTTCACTTACATATTAAGTCAGTATTTGATGTTGCTAATTAACTAGACTCTCTTGTTTCTTTCATTACCTGCCTAGACAGGCTACATGTATTTTCCTGCCTAGACATGTAAAGCAAAGCTGTCCTTAGTTTTAAAGATCAGGCAAATGTTTATTTTCCTGTTACTTTCAAGTAAAAAAATTTGTTATTTGTTTTTGTAATTATTTTCTTAATTATCCGGTGAAGGCCGAATATCAGATTAATATCCGGTATTCGGATGAATACAAACACGAAATGATTTTGCGTTTTTAGCAGTACATCAAAAATAATATATAGCCTTTAATTTTTTTTTGCAATATTTTGAAACATTTTGACAAAAGGTCCACTATCATTTAAAGATTAAATTGTTTTTACTTGCTGTTTATATTACCGAACATAAGACTTATATATGTAGGTTGAAACATGTTTTTATTTGTTTAATTAATATTTAATTTTAATTTATGAGAACATGAAGGTCTTCTTAGGCTGGAGATTTCGATGCGTTGCATCGCTTTGCATCGCCGAAATAATAATATAGATAATATTGTTTACGATATTGTTATTCATTCCGAAATGTTTTGTGTTTACAATAATATTAAAGTATTAGGGATGGCAATATCCAAAGGATCAAGTCTCTAGGGTGTAACTCTACTAAATAAGTTTAGATATCCTATATATTGTCTTAATATTTCCATTTCCCTTAAGGGGTAAGGCCACTCTAAAATTTTTTTAAAATGCATTTTTTTATTTGCTTTATTTTCAAAATCGGGCGAAAAGAAATCTGAAATACTAATTGATTAATCGTGCTGAATCTTTTAATTTCTTATTCTAGATATAAAATACTCAAAAACTACGGAGGCTTTTTTAAAAAGTGATTCATTCGTTTTTTATGGTCGTTTTTATACAGAAATTTAGTCCCGAATAATGAAATTTTTTTTCAACGTGCGCCATTTTGTTAAAAATCAAAATTTTCAAAATCCAGCCCGTAGTTTTTTAGAGTATACATCAGAGATTAAGAAAACATATCCCTTTTTGATCCAGGTCTATTGCTGTTCCCGGAATGTTTTCACCCGATTTGCCCTACGCGCCGAGAGGAGTCGCCATTTTTTTTTAATTTCTGACGACAATTTTGATAATTTTCTTTAAAAACAATTTTAAATAAAATTTAAAGAGCACTAAATAAAGATCCAAAAACAGTTCTTAAACAGCACGTTTAGATTTCGTTAAAAAAAATCTAGAAAATGACCATTTTTTTCCTTGTCTAGAGTGGCCTTACCCCTTAAGGTACAAAATATAACCTCATGGGACCATCTTGAAATAAATCAAGAATTAATTAATTCCGCTGTCAATAAATATCATCCGCATTTACAATCAACATGAATAGTAAAGTTTGTTGTACTTACATGTAACTCCCTTCTCGAGATCCTCATAGTAACCGCAGAGCGCCAGCTGCTGCAGAACGGAATTGGGCAAACGACAAAGTGTCTCTACTCTTCGAAGTCGCGCGGTAATCAGTTCTACATCCTTCACATTGCGATCGCATGGTCTGTGGACAAACATACAAGAAGTGTTAGATGGTAATCTATCGTCAATGTTATTGCAGAACATCATTTAGATGAGACTTGGAGAATACTATTTAATAGAACCGCTTAATTTCACAAAACAGTTTTATTTCAACTTGTAATTTTCTAAACTTGAACACTTTCATATGTTGTAATATACAAAATGTACAACTGCTAAACTATAATTTAATCAAATTGAAGTTAGGTGCATGCAACCGACGACAGAGATTAAGTCAGGAGCTGTTCGAGTTGATTAATTCAGTATAATTTTCAAAGCAAAGATTTGATTAGTTCAAGATGATATAAGGTCAAGTCACGGTTGCGAGTTAGTAGAATGAATATTTGTCGGTTCAACGGATTGGTTATTATAAAATTTGGAAGTATTTAAGTTGGAGAAAACTACGAGTTTTTAGTAAAATTGCGAATTGTCTAAATTACGGTTTGACTAAATTAGTGGATTCCTACTTATTGAGAGATTATGATATTATACGTGAGTACATGGTTTTATAAATAATTATTCAAACATCTGTTTATTTAAAATCAGGGCATGTAACCGAAAAATATATTGGTTTACGGTAAATCGATATCAAGAACGGTATAATAATAACGGTGTTTGTATTATGGGGTTTGCGTGTAGCTTTTGGTATTTTGTGATCAGAACAGATACGCCTTGGTAATTTTCATAAACATTTATTTATTTAATTTAATAGGTTTACAAGTACAATTTGATTGCCGAATTTCTCTTGCGTGTGTTCTCTGTACCACGGCTAGGCGTGGGTCTGCTGGATGGACTCGGCTGTGGTTGACGTCGTGGTACTGCGGGTCCAGGGTGCTGTACGGCGTCAGATGATAGCGGTGAGACGGGCTGCACTGGCGTGGACAGTTGGTGGAGATTCTCCCATAGATAGGTCCGGCTAGTGAGCGTCTGTTTCTGTGCTGTCCTCGAAGGCGGTGATTGCACGATAGCGATGGACAGCTGGAGACTCTGGCCTTGCGGCTGAGCAGAGTGCGTGCCTAAGTATGAATTCTCTGGCCTTGCGGCTAAGCAGAGTGCCTTAGGTGTGATTCCTCTGGTCTTGCGTCTGAGCAGAGGATGAGAGTGCCAAAGACTCTCAGCCTTGCGACTGAGCAGAGGTGTGAATCCTCTGGCCTTGCGGCTGAGCAGAGGATGAGAGTGGCTGAAGGTGCCAATGGTCTCTCTCAGCCTTGTGGCTGAGCAGAGGTGAGAATCCTCTGGCCTTGCGGCTGAGCAGAGGATGAGAGCGGTTGAGGGTGTGAATGACTCTGTCAGCCTTGCGGCTGAGCAGAGGTGAGAATCCTCTGGCCTTGCGGCTGAGCAGAGGATGAGAGCGGTTGAAGATGTGAAATAACTCTGACTGATTTGTTCAGGGAACGCTCTTTTATACCCGATCACTGACGCGACTGGTGGGAGTCGCTCACGTGGTTGGCCAAACTCTGATTGTTGCGACTAGTGAGATACATTCATGTGATTGGCTTGAGATGTGTGACTGGTAGGGAACGTTCATGTGATTGGCTTGAGATGTGCGACTGGTGGGGGACGTTCATGTGATTGGCTGAACTCTGATTGTTGCGATTGGTGAGGTATGTTCATGCAATTGGCTGAGATGTGTGACTGGTGGGGGACGTTCATGTGATTGACTGAGATGCGCGACTGGTGGGGGACGTTCATGTGATTGGCTGAGGTGTGCGATTGTTGAGGGACGGTCATGTGATTGGCTGAGGTGTGCGACTGTTGAGGGACGGTCATGTGATTGGCTGAGACCGCCACAGTATAAAAACGAATTAAACCGTTTAATTTATCACTTAAAAATAAGTTAAATTAAATAAATTATTTTACCTGCAACTGACAGGAAAATAAACATTTGCCTGACCTTAAGACACAGGAAAGCTTTGCTTTGCATGCCTAGGCAGGAAAATAACATTGCCTGCCTAGGCAGGTAATGAAAGAAATGTGAGTGATTAGTTATTTAGCAACATAAAATACTGACTGAATATGTAAGTCAAATATTTCTTTTAATTTAAATTCATTTACGATAAAATATTTATTATTTGTTTATAAGTTTCGGGTTAAATGTAACACGTCAGTAAAGCATCGTACAAGTGTAACAATATGAGCTATCTCATTGTTGTTATGTTGCGTTTAGGTAAGATTGGTTTCGTGTAATTTGACACTCGTGACCACATGTGCCATTAAGGCTGAGTGTGAGATCTTTTGGTTTTCGAATATAGGGCATTAAATTATAAAAAGAGACAGTTATAGTTAATATTCTTAGAATTCCAACAAGATTTCATGTTCGCGTTATCTGCAGGGCCAGAGTGTCAGACTACATAACCAAAACATTTGACACATCTGTGTCCACCCCGATGTGCGGGGGATGGATTCCAGATGTGGGTATCGTACCCAGGGCAGCAAGTGTTTTGGTGGAAACCAGCAGTCTCGTCCATCGACTCAAAGCGTGAAGATGTAGATCTTCACATCACGCGGTGTTCGCGTTTTATTTAATTTTAAAGTAGATAAGTGAATTAAGTATTATAATTAATAAAAATTTAATTCAAATCATTATTCTGTTTCCATCCTCATATTAAATTATAATGTTTCGTATTACAATTAGTATAAAAATATTTGATAGCAATGTGTTAATAAAATTTCAAGACTGTGTTTTTTCCGCTCGTTTTACAATTGACGCAGTCCGGTTAAGATCAACTTATGCACCCATTCCGCTCGTGTTACACAAGATTCGTAGACTGTTTCAAGCCTCACTTTCACCCGGCATGAAACTATCAACTCATACTGTAATAGAACGCTTTCCTGACTTTTTGTGTAAATAACTATTTTCTGCTTTAAAAAATAAATATATCAAGACGCTTTTAGGGCGTGGCACTCTTCTATAGCAGATCTCGATAAATGATTTATTTATGCAATTACCGGCTGTCAAATCACGGACCCAAAGCCACAGAGATAATTTGAATGTGGTGAAAATTATGAAATTTAACCCAGGTTCTCAAATTCATATTCCGACTCGATACCACTAAATCATCTATTCATTCTATATCAAATAAAGCTTATCAATAAGTATTATTAAAAAATGTAATGTATAAATAGACATCAGATCAAATGAGAAAACAACATAAAATCAAATGGTACACATTGCAATCTCCAGTTTTACAATAGGCGAATTGTCAACAACTAAAACATCAATTCAACAAAAGCATGAACTCTATCGACATGATATGGACAGTCACATTGACAAAGCGATTGTTGGGACTGATATATCTAGCCCTTGTTGCTGATGTTGTAGTGCTTACAGGCGCGTGAATGTATTTAGGTACTTGGGTGAAGAGATGAAGGGCAGGATAACACGACAGTGCAGCGTGGTCTATTGTATAGTACGCTAAACTGTATTGTTCAGCAAAAGACAATTGAGGTATCTTGATGAAGGTTACCAGGATGCAGATCAAGAAAGGATAAGGAAGGTGTGATTAGTGTATCGAATTCATGTTTCTGGAATGGAAAGCAAATTATATATAAACTGCAAATAACAGCTACTTTGTGTTACATCTGAATTGCAATCAATGGGGGCTCGAGATTTAAAACATTGGTGAGGCTGTGATTCATAGAAAATTTGGAGTTGTTTTTCATTTTTTAATTAGCCATTTTGCAAATTATAAAAGTAAATAATAATATATTAATTAACGAGCATATAATATAGATTTTATTCAGAGCTGTTCCTAAGGGTACTCCTGTATAAAACATTAATGATGCACTGTTTCACAGAAAAATTGAGGTTGTTTTAAATTTTTTAATTAGCCATTTTATAAATTATACATACATACATACATACATAACATCACGCTATATCCCATTAAATGGGGTAGCACGAACCCGTCAACATTCTCATCCTGACACACGATACTCGATTCGACCACATTAACACTTCCTCCATACAAACTCTTTCTTTTTTCACAACCAAAATCCATCAATACACAACAAACATTCATCCATTCGCTCCTGTACACTGCGCTTGTTTCTGAAGGTGATCTCCACACAATTGCAGGTAAACATTCGAAACATCTAACCAATGAATCTAAAATCAAGAATCATACGCTTGTCTTCATTCATCCTATTTATCCCGCAATTAATTTTCTCCAAACATTCCTATCCTGACACACCACTTTTGCTTCAACCACATTCATAATTCTTTTCCTACAAGCTCGTTTATTCTTCACGCTCAGAATCTTTTGCTCACGCAACAACCCTTCAATCATATTCATCCACTTGTTCCTAGGCCGTCCACGCAAACTTTCACCCTCAATTTCACCAACATACACCTGTTTCACCAATCTGTCATTCGACATACGTTCTACATGACCAAACCATCTCAACTGACTTATTTCCACTCTTCTTACAACATTCTTCCCAATCTCACATTCATCATACACCAATGTATTCCGGACACGATCTCTTCTAGTATATCCACACACACTCCGCAAATATCTCATTTCCACAGCAGTTATACGCCGTTCATGTTTCTTCATCCATACCCAACATTCACTACCATACATCAACGTAGGCACTAACACACCATTATAAACACTCAATCGAGCATCTCTGGATACATTCACGTTCCGAGTAAAGGTTCCCAGAGCACCCAATATCTTACATCCAACAGATACTCTTCTTTCAATCTCTCGATCAATACGTCCATCCCTCGAAAACACACTCCCCAAGTATACAAACTCATTTACTTGACCCAATCTCACACCATTCACCGAAACATTGCAATCAGTCACCAAATCACTCTTCTCAAACACTAACACTTTACATTTATCAACATTCAGTAATAGATTTAAACCTTTTCCTACTTCATTTATACTTAAAAATTATAAAAGTAAATAATAATATATTGATTAACAAGCATATAATGTAGGTTTTATTCAGGGCTGTTCCTAGGGGTACTCCTGTCTGAAACATTGGCGAGGCTCTGTTTCATAGAAATATTGAGGTCGTTTATATATGTTTTTAATTCGCCATTTATAAATTATAAAAGTAAATAATATTAATTAACGAGCATATAATGTGGGTTCTTTAGGGGTATTCCCGCGTACGTGTAATCATTAAAATCCACCGTCCCTATCAGATAATTAGGCAAATTAGAGATGACCACGTTATGATTTTTAAATAAAAAAATTATTTATAAATATGATACCAAACAATTGTAACCATAGCGTTAAATAAAAACAAACAAACCACAGACTTACTTGATCACCTTCTAAAGTGATGACAATGATGTTATTCATAAAAGAATTTAAAAAAATAATATTTATTTATGAAGTTAACTTGTTTATATTCTGAAACCGTTAAACTATTCAACAAACCACGGATGTTATGAGTCATAACAGGCCTTAGATGTCTTAAAATCGTCGCTCTACGAGCTCGGATTTCAAACTGACATCTGCGGCTGTAACGATACTCATAACATTTTTAGGTATGTTAATAGCTATTACAAAATTCGCAAAATTAATTGCACTTTACATGAAGTAAACAATTTTATTGCCACTGGTTTGAGTGTTATTTATATAAATAAAATAAATAAATATATCATCACGCCTTTTACCCATCACTGGGTGTGGCACTCTGCCTAAGCAGATCTCGGTAAGTGATATATTTCTTCGCGTGAAGTGCGGTTACCAGCCGTCAAATCACGGCCTCCAAAGATATTAGTGGAGGAGGAGCCACAGGGATAGATTTTTTAAATTGGTGAAAATTGTTTGTCGGCTGTGGGGATCGAACCAGGGTTCTCAAGATCCACAGGCCGACTCGACACTACTGAGCCACCTACCCCATTGTGTTATTTATATACATATAAAAAATAACTTTCCAACCAGTAGCACTAAAAATGTTTACTTCATGTAAAGGGCAATTAATTTTTGTAAAAAAATATCAAAATCAGTACGTTGAATACTATATGGGCTCTGTAAACTTTTTAAAATTTATGTGAGTTACCAATACCTACGATTATTTTTCTTACGTTAATTAAAATATTGGATTTTGCTGATAATTAATTTTTTCTCTAAAAAAAATCCAAGGTCTTTATATCAACCATTTTAGACAGGTTGGCCTGTTAAAAATTTCTAATAATAAATACAACCCCGGCTATAGAAAAAAGCTGAACACCTTTGGTTTAAGAAATAGTGAAATATGAGCACGTTCAAACTTATTATTAAAATACAAATTAATAGGGCAACAATATCCTAATGGCAGAGAAAAAGCATACGACTAAAGTATAACGTGCTTGAAATGTTCATTTCATGTTTATTGTACAATATATTATTAATGCAATAATAATGTATTCTATATATTTAACAAAGAAAACGTATTAGAAAATTATTACCATAATTATATCTTAAAACCTTCATATATGATCAAAGCATTTAAAGTTAGATTTAAACTAGTATTTTAGAACGACTTTGAAAATAAAGAAAGTTTCTTTTTCTCTCATTATTTCTGTCTGTATTGCAAAAGGGATTTTCTTCTTAGTCTGCATAATTCTACTTGACTACTTTGTTGCAATGCTAATTCATGGTAATTCTTGGAAACTAGGATCTGACCATGAATATAATACGGGAAGTAGATGTAATTAACCAGATCCGGAAATTCCGTCTTCCAGTCTCGCACCTTTAACTTTTCTACACTGAGATAAATTTTACATATAGTACTTAGGTAAGTCTGCAAACTTGTGGAAACTCATATCATGTAGAACTTCATTAATAGGTCGCAGTTTCCTTGAATATTTTCTAACTTTTTTAACCTCGTATCTAATATCCATCAATCTTAAAAAGAAACTTTTTTGAGGGAAAGCATATGTAAATTATTTTCTTTAAATTTAACTGATTACATTTTAATTTCTTTTTGAAATGGAATGTTTTTCTCTACATTACAAATATGAAAAGATATTAGCATTTAGTGCAAAAATTATTTATACACAGATTTTAAGCATTTGAAAATTAATATTCTGTATTCATTTTCCTACGTTTCTTTCATCAAATTTATAATATTTATTTGGGATCTATTCTGTATTTTATTTAGAAATAACGGCTGGTAGCACAACCTCTGTTTTTGTCTGTTTTAAGAGCAGTGTTTTTTTGGTTTTTTTAGCTATCTCTAACATGTTAAAACCGTGCTCTTAGAACACCCAAAAACAGAACTTGTGCTACCAGCTAACGTTTCAATGTGTTCTTGTAATAATTTCATAAAATTAAAAAAAATGGATTAATATAGGTACTATAATATTTAAAGCTGCCAATTCGGCTTTTTTTTTATCCGGAAACTTCGGATTCAGGGTCTTTTCACTGAAGTCCGTGTTAGATACCGTAACGCTTTAAATAAAACTGGTTCACTAAAACCGATTGTGGTACGAAAACCGAAACCGCCATTTTATTTTCACGATGACTAAATCCAAACCTAAATCGATTATTTTTATGGTTAGCATCCTTGATCGATAGTCATAACTAAAGCCCGGATTTTTAGGCAATTGCCTAGAATCAAATTTTAATATACTTCAGGCAATTTCGTTTTTCTATACATAGGTAATATGTTTACGTGTAATGGAAGGTTTTTTTTTTCGTGCCTTATAGCCTATTTCTTCTATATTTTGGTTATCGTGCCTATTTTACCTAATACAGCCTATTTTGCCTATTTTTGTTGCCTATTCTAACTTTTATTGAGCAGACAAGGTTTATCATCTACTTCGTTGACTAATTCAGCACTCGACAAAGTGTTTCAACCTAACCTATGTTATAATATTTAAAGTACTTACTTTAATCAAGTTTTTTGTGTGAATTTAAAATGCCGAAAGAAAAAACGTTTTTTAGTGAAAATTTTATGTGGCAATTCAATTGAGTCTTTGCCATTAATCAATGGAGTTGAGGTAACTTTAGACGATATGGCTAAATTTAAGAACGCCCCTGTCACATTTTGTGATGTCGAACGAAGTTTTCAGCTTACAAGCAAGTTCTGACAGACCGAAGACAGTTCCTTTCCGGAAGTTTCATAGAGCAATTGCTCGTAATATTTAGTGAATTAAAGTATACTACACAATTTGAATTTGCATAATAGTTAATAAAATGAGAACCCTACATTATTATTTTTCAGATTGCGTTAATTTTTGTTTAAAATGATTATTTTTTCTAACGAAAAGCAGATACGAGTACCAATATTAGAAAAATGATTCGTTTATTTTTTTACAACAAATTATTTACATTTAGGCTGCCTAAAATCCCGCCTATTTTAAAGTAGTTACCGGCCTATATGCCTGCTTATTTGGGTGTTTTTAAGAGCCTAAATATCCGGGCTTTAGTCATAACAACATGTCACTCTGAGTGATAAATGCACTATTATAACTCTACATAGTTTTAAATTATAACTTTCTAGCATGCATCAGTATTCAACATACACTATTAAGGTAGTATCAAACAGTCCACATGATCCAAAATTGTTACACATACTCACGCATTCAAACACGCGTAGAAGACCTGATTATCCCGCTACAGCCCAAGCATACAAATTCTGCGGAATCCCCATCTACAGGTACGCGCTAAGCATAGTTTCAACGGCTCCCGATTCACTTACACCCAATCCTACATAATGTGAACGTAGGCCAAACTAATTACTGCGGTCCTGTGTACACACAATCACCTGAGAAAGCAGTGGCGTGCAAGAAAGGATAGTAAAGCAGGAATGTGGAGCACAGGACCACAAAATCGTAAAGGAAGGTGCATTTTTGTAGGTTGTGTGAAGAGAACTCAAGAAGAATTAAAATGTGATGTTCTCAGCGTTGGACATTTGTGTGGATTAATTTAGTTTTTATACGCAAAAAAAAAATTGTATATGGAACGTTACAAGAAAATATGTACAAATTGAATTAGCATAAGAAAGTATCAAGGAATTATTGTATACGAGAAATTTTCTTGTAAACTCCGCATAGAGTTTCAGTTGGCAATTACTGGAAACATAAAATGACTAAATGAAATACAGTGGCTATATTAATCGGCTGTTATGATGTTTTCAAATTGAACATAGTTTTAAATAAGGTAGATTATAAATATTACATTTTATTTATGGCCATTTGCACCATCATAAATTATACTTCAAACTTAAATAAAAGCAAATCGAATGTTTGCCAGCAATGTCAATTATTCCAGTTGACATATAACTTTATGGGGTAGGTGGCTCAGTGGTATCGAGTCGGCCTGTGGATCTTGAGAACCCTGGTTCGATCCCCACAGCCGACAAACAATTTTCACCAATTTAAAAAAATCTACCCCTGTAGCTCCCTCTCTACTAATATCTTTGAGGGCCGTGATTTGACGGCTGGTAACCGCATTTCACGCGACAAAAATATATCACTTACCGAGATCTGCTTAGGCAGAGTGCCACACCCAGTAATGGGTACAAGGCGTGATGATATATTTATTTATTTATTTAAATGAGTATTTGAATGTCGCATTTATAAACAACCTTACATATAACTTTAAGGGTTAGGTAGCTGAGTGTTATTTAGTTGGAATGTGGATTTGAGAACCCGGGTTTAAGTCCCTCAGTCGACAAACAATTTTCACCACATTAAAATTACCTCTGTGGCTCCCTCTCAACTAAAATTTTTGTGGACCGTATTTTTACGGTTAGTAGCTGTACTTTACGCGCATAAATACGAGTATATCACTTACCAAGATCTGCTACGGCAGAGTGGGTAGAAAAGCATGATGATAAATATGTGTAACCACAGAAACGTTTGAATTATAAATAAAGATTGATTATTCAATTAACAGAAGAACTCAATATTGATTTAATATTTTTCTAAAAACAAAAAAATACGAATCTTTTAAATTGCTGTTTGACAGATTTAAACCAATATTAATGTAAAAACTGAATGTATATTTTTCTGGTATTATTTCTATAGAATTTAAATTAAACCGTATGCTTACAAAATGATTTATCACTCACAGAAAAAGATGAATGCCAAACAAGGATAAAACTTTTTAATTACGGCACGGAAAAGTCATTAAAAGGATAATATCCGCATATCACATAAAATCAATGATATGATTCTGCAATTGACCGTTTAATAAAGCAAATACTTTGATGTTTTGTTTAAATAACGCCTTTGACATTTCAATTTCTTTTTTTGCGTGGACTAACCGATTATTACGTTTTGTACATGCCACAAGAGCAAAGAACTTCAAATATTTCAGCAATGTTAAAGTCTCGCAACTCTTAAAATGTTTAGGGGAAAATTCACTTTCAGGTTGTTTAATATTTTATTTTCGCTCCGAACAAACAAAGAAAATGTCGACGTTCTTTTCATATTTCTTGTAACACTCACAATCTGACACATGCGAATAATGATTTTTTTTCCGAATACTCGTATGTCGGGTCTCCACTGTTTTATGGATCATAAGACATACAATGGTAAAATTTTTATATGGTGGTAATTTTTGCTCTATTTATTTTACAACAAAAGTGCAAATAAAAAAAAAGTCGGAATGAAAAACTGAGTATAATGAATTCAAAATTATTGATAATTTACTATTTCTACGATTGCTATAAAAATTTGATAATTACGCTCTCATTTGTCATCGTCAAGTTGACGTTTTCAGTGGAACAATCGAGAAATATCTTTTTTGCGCGAAAAAGAAGTTAAATGCGCGCGTTTCCAATGGCAATTATGTAACTGTAATTCATCACCAACATCTTTGGGGGCCGTGATTTAACGGCTGATAACCGCACTTCACATGAAGAAATATATCACTTACCGAGATCAGTTACGGCAGAGTGCCATACCAAGTAATGGGTAAAAGGCGTGATGATATATTTATTTTTATGTAATACATTATTATTATTACTTTTATTTATCAAATGAAACAATATGACAGTTTGAATTGTATGTTTTGATTTCCATGACATTCTGCAATTACCTTTAAAATATATATTTAATTTTGCGTTTATCTTGTAAAAAATAAGTAAATTATCAATAATTTTTCATTCTAAACATTTTTTTATTTACTTTTTAAAAAAATTTATAAGGCAGAAATTATCAAGAAATGAAACAAATCTTAACAAATAAATTTTCAAATGATTAACACAAACAGGATCTCTTTGTTATTTTTAATAATCATGTACGCTACAGTTTAATTAAACAGGTAAAGCAAAAAATATATAACCTTCTAAAAGGAGAGCACCATTCAATAATAAATTCATGAAATATTCCATTTTCCTTCAACTTGTCAGTTTACGCAACAAACCGTTGGGATTTCTACAAAATTCGCAGGAAGTAGAAAACAAAAGCTCTTCAGCCTTTTCTATAACAAGAACAAGGGACGACAAAAGCAGGAAAGGGAACAAAACCTGTGTAGTACACTGCCGGAGAATTAATTTCAAAAGGGTTCGGTCAATGTACACTTCGATTTGTTACTGCTGCGAAATGGCTGACACCAAAAAGCCTCCTTTCGCTTTTCTTCGCTAAAATGATAATGGGACAAAACCGTGAAAGGAACAATCTGATAAGACATATTGTAGTTACTGTTAATGTTCTGACTTGCGGTTGCAATAGCTGGCTTCAACTTATTTCAACCCTTATTAATTCAACCCTCGACATTTAAAATAATTGTTTATAAAATAAATAAATATATCATCACGCTTTTTACCCATTACTGGGTGTAGCACTCTGCAGTAAGCAGATTTCGATAAGTGATATATTTCTTCACGTGAAGTGCGGTTACCAGCCGTCAAATCACGGCCCCCAAAGATGTTAGTGGAGGGAGAGCCACAGGGGTAGTTTTAAATTGGTGAAAATTGTTTTTCGGATGTGGGGATCGTATCTATCAAAAAAGTTAATATTTACGTACGTTATTCTATCCATGAAATAATATCTTTTTTGTACAATACGTTAAAACGTTTTTATCATCCGCTCCTATTGCCAACATCCGTTAAAATTACTAAAATACAAGATATTTGTTGAAACTTAAAAAAGTTTATAAAGCTTGTTACATAATGTGCCATTAAAACCCTTTTATTTTATTATGCAGCACAACAGCAAAGCGATATAGTTACTAAAATTTTGCAACTAGCATACGACTATTAATATTATTGCATCAAACAAGTATGAGTAAACAATATTAAAATCTAAAATTTAATTTCCATACTTTTAACTTCTGTTAAAATCAAATAATTTAAGTAGCAGTTGTGAAACACGAAGTTTATAATTCGATCTTAATTTTTATAATACAATAAATAAAACAACGTATAACTTTCTGGGAAATCCCCAAATGAAAGCTCCTTGTGGCTAGCTATAGAAACTAGTGACTAGCGCGTTACGGACACGAAAAATTCTTAAAAGGCTGCGCGATGGAACATTTACAAATAGTGGTAAAGTCGAGAATTTTCAAAGTGCAGTTGTATGAATGTGAACTGAAAGGGCGGACAAAATATAATGGATAAAAAGATTGATGAAACTTTAGTTTCCGAGCACAAACTGGAAATTTTCTAAATAAAAGAACTTTATTAAAGGATTGTTTATATACTGAATACCTTTATTTGGAGTTTGTTAAAAGTTTATTATGAATTTTAATTAATTTAAAGATTGCTTATTATTTATTATTACGGGAATGGAATTATTATTTAGAAATATTGCAAATTTAATTAAAATTCCACGTCAATCTACCTGTCTTCAATTTGTAATTAATTATAAACCTCATAATTATGCTTAATTTTGGTGAAAAATATTTACGAACTGCTTGCGCTTTTAATGAAAATAAATGGACATGAAACATGTTTCATTCCGGTTCCGGTGAATATAATAAAAACAAAACATCATTATTTATTTCTATATAATAAATCAACTTTCTGTCATTAATAAAGAAGAATTATTGCCAACATTGAGCAATGACCAATTCTACTCGCTATTATTTATCTATTCGAATGCACATGTTTTATTAATAGGTACTATAAATAAAAATAAGTATAGATATAGATATTTATAGAATTATTTAATGCAGTTTTATTATATATTTACTTACTATACTGTCTAATAGCGAATTGAAAGCAAAATACAAGCGGCAGAAATGAGATATTTGAGGAAGGTAGAAGGCGCGGTGGCCGAGCGTGTTAAGGCACATCTCTTAACATACTGTGACGTCACCCGAGCCAAGGTTCGTCAGTTCGAATCCGCCTGTCGACAATGTGTGATTTGTCGTAAAAATATAAAATACAGTTACCAGTATTTATCACACTCGGGCGCTATAAACTAGTCACTTATACGCCTTAAATAATGTAGCATTCGACTACGAAAACCGGCAGTACGGCAGTGTAAAAACTGCGGCTCGGTGTGTCCGGTAGGCCCAGGCCCGATTTGGGCTGTAGTGCCATCAGAAGAAGAAGAAGAAGGCGTTACAAGACTAGACAGAATCAGAAATGATCACATAAGATCAAAGTTAGAAACGGAAAGTATACAAAATACAATAGAAAAGAAGCAACTATCCTGGTACGGACACATCATAAGAATGCCAGAAGACAGACAAACGAAATCAATCTGGACAGCAAGAACATCGAAAAAGAAAAGAAGAGGCAGAACACAAAAGACGTGGGAAGACTTCATACAAGAAATACTGGAGAGAAACAACATCAACCCTACAGAAGCAAGGAAGACAGCCAAGAAAAGGAAAGAATGGCGAAAACTAATAGAAAAAATAAAATAAAACAAGGCAGAAAAAAAAAATCAAGTCACTAGAAATCCCGACACTCGCAAGGGTATTAAGGGATGTAAAATGATTATATATACTATACTGTCTAATCATATTTACTTTGTGAACCCTATTTACCGGAAAGGATCAGGCAATCATGAAAAATTTTGTAACTCATTACTACAACAAACCTGGTGTGATGTCCTCCATGATCCAGACACCAACAATAGCATCCATTTATTTCTCAGCACTTTCAAATTAAACAAGTGCTGCTACTGTCTCCGCATACTAACCTCTTTATTCGACACGAATGTTCTTCTTATGATTTACTACGCCTATTTTTACTCCACGGTCACCTATGGTATTGCATTATGGGGTTCATCGCCACTACTCCAAGAAACATTCGTCATCCAAAAAAGATGTGTACGGACTATTGCTAAACTTCATCCACGCCAGTCTTGCAGAAGCAAATTTCAACAACTGGGTATTTTAACTATTCCTTCAATCTACATCTTAGAAATTATCAAGTATGTCCTAAATAATCTGAGTAATTTTAAATTTGCTAACTCTGACTATAACACAAGGCAGACAAATACTTTTTTGCACATACCTGCACACAGAACAGATGCATTTATTTAAAGAGTATTACACAGTTCAAGAATTTTTTAACGACTGTGACAACGACCGTTTTTGCATTGAACAGTAAACTATCTACAATTGTAAACATGTGCGAAGACAGCTAATTACCCACAACCTTGAATAGCAGAGTAGCCAAACTTATATTTATTTTATTGTTTAATAATGTTGATGAGGTTTGTTATTTCCCTCACTTTTCTATCATTAATTTCGTTTTTGTTAACGACATTTTGTTACAATTTTTTTATGCCATACATCTCCATTATATTCTTATCTGTTTAATTATTATATACTTTATTTGGTTTAATGTTTTAATTTAGTAGCATTATTACTGTTTACTTTCTTTTGTATCATGTCAACTGCATTTCACTACGTTTCTCTTTGTATTAAAATCACTTAATACTTTATGATTATTATGTATCCTAGTGTAAACGATTATGCATTTATATTAACTGTATTATTTTATTTATATTTAATTGTAAACATTTTTTAGATACGGTTGAAAACCAGCAACTCGCTGAACCGATCTAATTGTACCCATTTTTTTGTGTGCAATAAACATTATTATTATTATTATTATTATTATTATTATAATCATAGTGTGAAGAGTTCTTTGCACTTTAGAACTTCAACTATGTACGCGTCGATCCACCCTTCTCTTTAGTCCTTAACAATGTAAACTGTACCTTATTTCAATTTCAAAAGAAATTTATTAAAAATACAAAGCAAATAATTCGTTTTTAAAAATCTTTTCTAACATAAAATTTCAATTAAACTTCGCTGTTCATCATTCTACCCATTTACGTTCCATGATTTATTAACGCTATTTATTTTGCTCCGTGCCGAGAATGAAGAACATCTGAAGATCATCGCTTTCCGCACGCAACATCATACACCTAACCTAACATTTCATCATAAACTACTCCGAGTAGAGATATATATTATTATACACCTAGAAAATATTGATTTTACCTTTCCAAAGCGAGGGCAGTTTGTAATTAAATGAACGACGATACTTGACCCTAACATAGGATAGCATTGGCATAGGATAGCATTGGGTATTGACGTTCTGACTCGAATACGTTCAACGTATATTACTAAGGATTCAAGAGTGCTTCACTAACTTTTTAATTAACCTCTAAACATATACGGGAAATTTATGATGCAGCAGTATGAGTAATAAAAAATCAAAGTTTACTGATTAAATATACGAAAAAAGACTGGTGTGTGCTCTTTATTAACCTATATATTTTTTCATCATCACTCATCTGGATATTTTGTTAGGATATGAACAGAAAATTTGCATTTATAAAGAAGTTCTTTACAATGCAAAATAGATATAGACCTTTGATGAGGTTCATAGCTCAGTGGGAACATAACGTATTGAGGATTTGAGAATCCCAGTGCAATTTTCACAGCCGATAAACTGACTTTTACCACATTTAAATTACCTCTGTATTTACCACTTCACTAAGTTTCATCTTTCATATATCACTTACCGAGGTCTGTTACGGAAAGTACTACATCCAGGAATGAGAAAAACAAGTAATAGTTATTTACGAACTAAGTGTGGGAAGACGATGTTTCCGTATGAGCGCATTTTTAAAGCATGAGCGACTACAAGGAGCGAGTGTCTTTAATAGCGCGAATGAGCGGAAGACGTCTTCACGCACATTGTTCGAGTACTAGTATTTAAAAAAAATACATCTTTAATTTCAACTTGTGTGAGTACACCAGAATCTGCAAATTATACACAATCTTTATCAATTTCAAACCAAGCTGCTCCAGGAACTTCGATTTCTAATTGTCAAAATTTTACTATAAATATTTATAATAACACTTGTAATAATTATGGCTCTTCCCAATCTAAAATATATTTTTTTTAGTTCAAATATCAAACCTAACTTAAAATATATTAATTAATTTAAGCATTTTATGATCTTATAATTTTACTTTTCCATTAAACTAAGTTGTAATATTCCATAATATGTGTTTTTTCTTATTATTTATATAGTATTAGTCGCGATTTTTGTTTGATTACAATCTGCAAGAAGTTGTATCAATGACGTTTTTAGTTCAGAGGGTGTCATCACTTGTACTTGTATATTATCCTAAGCGGACAATTTTATGATGGATCTCTGACATTATTCGCTGTCTAGGCTTCAGTAATAAAATTCAGCGTACAGATAAATATAATTTAAAATATTATTTCTTATGGGGTAGGTGGCTCAGTGGTATATAGTCGGCCTGTGAATTTGAGAATCTGTGTTCGATTTCCACAAACGACAAACAATTTTCCCCATGTTAAAACTATCCCTGTGGCTCCCCCTCCACTAACATCTTTGAAGGCCCTGATTTGACGGCTGATAACTGTACTTACTGAGATCAGCTACGGCAAAGTACCACATATTTCTTATTACAAAAATATATTGTTGCGCCTCTTTCAGTCTTTTTGAAGAGTCAATGTCCAGTTGATATAAATAATATTCTTATTAGAAAAAAAGAAATAAATATATCATCACGCCTTTGAACTTATACATATGGCAGTCTGCAGTAGCAGATCTGGTTAAGTGATATATTTATGCGTATGAGTCGTCAAATCACGCCCCTCAAGATGTTAGTGGAGGGGGACCTAGAGGGGTAATTTTAATGTGGTGAAAACTGCGAATATTGGAACCGAACCCGAGTTCTCAAATTCACAATCCGTCTCGATATTACGAAACTAAGTATCCTATGTTTTGCCATTAGGTTACTAAGAAATCATTTATAAAAATAATTAAATATGTAAGTAGATTGTAGTAGATAGTCATATATGCTTATAGTTTTATATTGTGAAAAAGTCTGAACTGGTTACAGTTACAGGCTACGGACTGAAATCGATTCCTGAATCTTGCAAAGACTTTAAATTATTAACTTACCTACACAAACTAAAATAGAAAAGGATGAAAGAAAAGCAACACACATATTTATAGAAAAGAATTTTTAAAAGCAATTTAGAAGAAAAGATTAAAACTGAAAAATATTCGTTCTGCTATTGCAATAATTTTACTGCCTTCAAAGAAAAATAATACTTCTATTTAATGAAAGGAATTGTCACTAAATTCGACATTAACAAAGAAGTCACAATACTGACGTCTTCTTGCCCGCAAAAAAGTTATACGTTCTTCGAATTCCTCATCGATTGGTCAAAGAAAGCATTGCAGACGTCAGCGTTAGAGGAACGAATGAAATAGTGTTGTTTAATATTAGATTAGAAGCAGAAGCAGCAAATCTTTGACTACTGATATTAAAAATTCTGCTGTTAAAGTTTAAAGAAAAGAACTAAAACAATAAATCGGACAGAAAATGCAATTATGTTTACAAAAAAGAGTAAAATAAGTATAGTTCACATATTTTACACCAGATGTTTTAGAAATAGTTTGTAAAAGGTTGCATCTGATAATGACAACCATTAAAAGTGGGATATTATTAAGCTTCTCGAGGTTGAATTCGTTTTGTGTAACTACTAAAAGAAAAAAAACATACAACACTCAAAGATACTAATGAAGGGTTGCAAAAAAAGAAATGATTTTGAAATAAAAGTCATCGTTTTACAACGTTTGCTTTTACAACCCAGTTCTTGAAAGAGTTTTGGCTAATCTTAAAATTTGGATTAGTTAAATTAAATCAAACCATATTCTCAAAAAAGTTTAAATAAACTTTAACATAATCTTATTGCTATTTGGAGTTGGGAAATAATTTGGACTAATCGGACTAAAATAAGATTAGATAATCCAAAATTCCAGGGGTAGCTAAAACTTTTTTGAGTATTGTGCTTGAAATGATTAAAAAGCCAAAATGGTGCAAAATGAATTCTCCTATTTTTGTCTTACATTAAACTTGAGAATGAAATACAATTTTTATGCGGCTGAAACAAAAATAGTTGTTTTACGTCTTCTTTGCAGTCAAATCTACTTTACGGCCGATTTTACTATACGATCGCATTTACTCCACGCTCGCTATAGCCATTTGCTTGTATAAATATCAAATTCATTATCATTAATTAGTAAATATGTACATATTTATTTTTTGTTATCCTAAATATATTTTAGAAGTAGTTACAATTTATCTTACATTTTCTTGTTAATCAAATTAGTTAATGGTGTTGTTTTATTTTCACTTTTACTAAAATATTTTGATAATTAACAAATTGTTTTGTACATTTAAGCAATTGAGTTAAATCAGTTAGATATGAAATTTATTTGACCTGAAACTGACAGGAAAATAAACATGACCTTTAAGACTCAGGAAAGCTTTGCTTTGCATGCCTAGTTAGGATAATAACATATTACTTGCCTAGACAGGTAATGAAACAAATGTGAGTGTCTAGTTACTTACCTATTATTTAAATGCTAAATGCATATACTGCGTAAGCTTATAAAGTTAAAACGTTTTATAACAAAAGTTAAATAACAGTGTTTATCATCATTTAAAAAAATAAAATATATCTCTTTTGCTCGAGTTACCTATGCAAAAAATTAGTTTCTATTTGTTTTACAAGTTTATGTGTAATTAATTAAAATATTCTGTTTGTTTTCAATTATTATGGAAATATTGTCTGGCCTTCATTTCATGCGCATATGTCAGTTGGTAATGAATATAAATAGAGAAGAAATCCCAAGAGAAGAGATCATGTACATGCACTAAACTTATGCATATTCAGATCAAATTAATTAGGGAAATAGTACCGTACTTGTTTATTTATGAAACAGAATCAAATTCATAATTAGAGCAAAAAAGACTGCTACAATAGGTAATTTCTTTGGATTTTGATGAAAATTTTATGTCTACACTACAGATTCAAATTCAAATTTATTCAAATGTCCATAAATTTACATCTCTAAACTGCGGTTATATGCAATTTACACGCTGACTACGCATCGTCTATCTATGTACGTATTCCGTATAAATCATATGTATCATCGCTGTGCAGACTAACCCATATTTGAGGGTATTATGCATTCCAATTCCATAAATTTACGATAGTCACGCTGCGTCAATTCAAAATAAGATTCAAACTAATATTTCATAAAAAGTAAAAGTCTTTGCAGATAAAGCAAATAAATATATTATACGTCATTTTACCGATTTAAGGATATTGAATTTGATACTACTGTGCATGAATTGGGATTACTTACTTGTATTACAGTTATGTACGCTATTTTTACTTCCTTGTAGTATTTTGATCATCCCTGAATCCATTTTGACTAATTTCATTGTGACGTTTGTACGTACGTAAGTATGCATGACTCAAAAACGGTAAGCCGTAGAAAGTTGAAATTTTTTATTTGTAATGTTATAACATATAGTTGTGCACCTCCCTTTTTGGTCATTATATAATTTCTGGAAGTGGTACTTTACTTGAAGCTTACAATAGATTTTAATGAAAAACTATATTAAAATATAATCCAAAACTTTTCAAATTTGGTATATAACTATATCAATGGATATAACATAATACATACATACATACATACATACATACATAACATCACGCTATATCCCATTAAATGGGGTAGCACGAACCCGTCAACATTCTCATCCTGACACACGATACTCGATTCGACCACATTAACACTTCCTCCATACAAACTCTTTCTTTTCTCACAACCAAAATCCATCAACACACAACAAACATTCATCCATTCGCTCCTGTACACTGCGCTTGTTTCTGAAGGTGATCTCCACACAATTGCAGGTAAACACTCGAAACATCTAACCAATGAATCTAAAATCAAGAATCATACGCTTGTCTTCATTCATCATATTTATCCCGCAATTAATTTTCTCCAAACATTCCTATCCTGACACACCACTTTTGCTTCAACCACATTCATAATTCTTTTCATACAAGCTCGTTTATTCTTCACGCTCAGAATCTTTCGCTCACGCAACAACCCTTCAATCATATTCATCCACTTGTTCCTAGGCCGTCCACGCAAACTTTCACTAACCGGAAGTGATACATTACATGAAGCTGCTAACAGTTTTCCTTGAAAAAGAATTAACTTTAGTTTTTTTAAATATTTAAAATTTCTTTAAAAACATTGGCTGGTAGCACAAGCTCTGTTTTTGGGTGTTCTAAGAGCACGGTTTTAACATGTTAGACATAGCTAAAATATCCAAATACACTGCTCGTAAAACAAGCAAAAACAGAGCTTGTGCTACCAGACAATAAGTTTTATTATGTTTTAAATTTCGGTGCAAGTAAGTTTTCATTTTGTACAGTTTTATCCACGGTCTATGACGACTGTCTTAAAAAAAATTGTTTATTCCTATTCCGCCATATTTTGCTATTAAACCGCTGGCTTCTCCCAGAGACTCAATTGCGAATTCCTTATTTATTTATTAATACTTCACATACATATATGTATCATTCGCTGAGATCCGCTGCAACGTAGTGCCATATTCAGTAAGGGGTAAAAGGCGTGATGATATATTTATTTATATAAATAAAACATCAAATAACTGTAGAATTGTTAAAATGCAGTATAAAATTCTATTTTCTCAGCATCCTGTCCAGTTTTAAATTTATTTAACACAACTAGCATTTGAAATCAATTCAATTCCGACACGTGGTGCATACTCCTGCAAAATTGAACATCGGTAGCCTGAAGTTATTTATTTTAAATGGACTAGTGCACTGTATATGTAAATACAAAATAAAACAATCATTACCAATCCGGCGCAATCATTGAATGCATACCACATACATTATACTTTGTATTTAGAAACATTCAAGAGCTAGAGGATTACATATCAACATAACCTTTGTTAAACAACAATTATTTATTAGAGAACTATATTTAAGGGGTAAGAGGCTTAGTGGTATCGAGTTGGCTTGTGAATTTGAGAACTCAAGTTCGATTCCCTCAACCGACAAACAATTTTCACCAAGAAAAAACTACCCCGTAGTTCCTCTTCAACTATCGTCTTTGGTGATCGTGGTTTGACGACTGGTAACCGCACTTTTGTGAAGATATATTTCACTTATCGAAATCTGTTACGGCGGAGTGCCACATCTAGAAATGGGTAAAAGGTGTGATGATATATTTATTTATTTTTATAAAAAGTTATTTTTAACGCAAGTTTTGGATGGTGCCTCAGAGGATCATATAAATATGTAATAAATATAAACAAAATATGTACTAAAATTATGCTGTTTTTTTTAGAAAAATTGATATAATTCTCTATATGCAAAAATATATCGCAACAAATAGGGCTTAAAATACTAGTATATATACTAACGTCAATGGCCTTTATAGTCAATATAAAAAGTATTTTTAAAACGCCGTCAAAACAAGCGATTTTTAACGATTTAGCATTTATTTTCACTGTTTTCATTCACAATACAATGAACTATAAATGGAAATCAATAATGTTTTATTTATTTAATTGAATCGTGTTCACTTTTTATAGAAATTTTAAAGCATTGTTTTTTAATGTATATTTTCATTTTTATAGAACATATTAAATTTTTCCCGAGTATTTGACAAATAAATACATTAAAATAAAAGTTAAACCGTAATAATTATAATAAACATTTTCTTAAAAAATAATTTAGGAATTTTTGACAGCAGAGAAATAAAGTTAGGCATAATTTGTATGACAGGTGCAGTGGCCAAGCGTGTTAAGGCACATCTCTTAACATACTGGGACGTCACCCGAACGAAAGTTCGTCAGTTCGAATCCGCCTGTCGACAATATGTGATTTGTAGTTAAAATATAAAAATACAGTTACATGTATTTATCACACTCGGGCGTTATAAGCTAGTCACTTATACGCCTTAAATAATGTAGCATTTGACTACGAAAACTGGCAGTACGGCAGTGTAAAAACTGCGGCTCGGTGTGTCCGATAGGTCCAGGCCCAATTTGGGCTGTAGTGCCATCAGAAGAAGAAGAAGATAAATTAATGGGTAATTTGTTGTAGAGAACTTTGAAAAGTAACGTTAAAAGAAAAACAAACAAAAACTAAGTAAAATTAGTATAATGAAGATCTGCATTTTCTTTATAACATTATAATTGACAATAAAAGTGTCGCACTCGCCTCGATGTATCGCGATGCTAAGCTTCAACTAGGAGCGTAATGCAGAGAAAGAAAAAGAAAAGATAATTTGTATGAATTACAGAATTTAATAAAAGAAAAAAGAAGAGAAATTTGAGGTTTTACCGAAAACCAGCCTTAATATTTGAAAAATTCATCTCGTCCACTACCATTTGCGACAGTGTGCGTCACCCATTTTCGCTCGAGCGGTTTCTATTAAAAAATCCATAATCCCAATACGTGAGCGTCAGCAGTCTTGCTGTGGACACAGGGACTGCGACCAGTATTCGAGCCACTGCTCCACATGAAAGCGAGTGAGTTTGGCGTCTCCACGGAACAAGTTAGGTTAAATTTAACGTCGGCCTACGGTTCCTGGTATGCTTTTTTACGTGGGATACAAAGGACTATAATTTAATATCAGTTCTGAGTGGTATTTAATAAACTGAAGTTCGCACATCTCTCCGCTGCCATTAAAATAGGTCTATAATTTAATTAAACAAAGATAACATTATCTTTCAAATTTCAAAGAAATTGGTTGAACAGTTTGTCGCTATTTTGTTTCAAGGTGATTATAAACCAATGCATTAAGTTGGATAAGGATAGAACTTGAAACAAAATGTTAGAGAGCTTATATTTTAAGTCAGAAAAATATAACATTCAAACAATTATCGCATAATACAATAACAAACAAATATATATTTTTAATTTACTTTATACAAGGTGTTTTATATTTATGGAACAAAAATGAATGTATATACATATATAATATGACATACTGAATTTCGCAAAATTTAAATATAAAGTGTACAATTTTAGGGGCACTGACCGAGTCTACAAACAGTCCTTTATCTAACGTAGTATAATTAATAATTTTATTAGTGAAGTATTTATAATTATAATTTTATTATTAATATATTAGTAATAACTATCAAATCCTTAGTATAAAAGTTTTTTTTTTGTATGATCAATACATCAAATAATCACATAACATCACGCTATATCCCATTAAATGGGGTAGCACGAACCCGTCAACATTCTCATCCTGACACACGATACTCGATTCGACCATATTAACACTTCCTCCATACAAACTCTTTCTTTTCTCACAACTAAAATCCATCAACAAGCAACAAACATTCATCCATTCGCTCCTGTACACCAGTTTCGTAAATCTTCACTTACACCCACTTCTCTAACAACGAATCTATAAGAAATGAAGGCAGCATCGCTTGCGCTTGTTTAAAAAAACATTTAACACAATTGCAGTTACACACTGTATAGTAAAAACTGAAAATGAAGCTAAAAAGATGAGGAAGGAAGGGAGTATCTCCCTGCGCTTGTTTTTGAAACTGAATTCCACACAATTGCAATTGGACACTCTATAGTAAAAACAGAAAATGAACCAAAAGATAATAATAATAAATAATATTATATCTTTAAATTTATCTCCAGAAGTATAAAAAGGTATGCAAGCCGAATCATAAAAGCATTTTAGCCCTAATTTAAATTATGCTTTAATTCACTAAAATAACTTACGGCACTGTGTTTATGTGATAAAATTATAAACTAAATGAATATTTATGGGGTAGGTGGCTCAGTGATATCGAGTCGGCATGTAGATCTTGAGAACCCTGGTTCGAATCCTACAGCCGACAAACAATTTTCACCAATTTAAATCTACCCCTGTGGTTCCCCCACCACTAACATCTTTGGGGGCCGTGATTTGGCGCATTTCATGAGAAAGAAATATATAACTTACCAAAATCTGCTCTGGCAGAGTGCCACAGCCAGTAATGGATTAAAGGTGTCATGATATATTTAGTTATTTATTTAAATGAGTATTTGAATTTCTCATTTATAAACAACCTTATTTGTGTTATTGACAGTTATGTGAAAATTCAATTAAACATGTTGCATGTGGTTACATCTGTATTTGCCTAAATTAATTACATGATAATAAATAATTAATATAATTACGACGACTTAGACTTTTGTTATGTACTTTAGTTACAATTATTATGATCATTTTTACATAATAATTTCTTGAAGAAGATATTAAATATTTTCCATCAACGTATGGTTTATAAAAAAAAAGTAAAATTATAGGTGGTAATGTGGTGAATTTATTTATCAAGAACTGAGATTCTACGAGTACGGAAGTGTTACTAGATAAACAGGAATATTACAAAAAATATGTCTTTGAATATTGCGTTTTTTTAAATAACAATTTCGTTAAAAACATTATAGAAATAAGGCAATTTAGCTTGTATTATTAAACTAAATAAATTAAAATGTATTTTGAAAATTTAATTCTGCAGTACCTACTCAAAATTTTGTAACATTTAGTTCACATAGGCTAAAACAGATAGCAATAGTTATAATTTGCTAACTGAAAAATAGCATAGAACTGTCGTTCTTACTTTATAATTCATTTATTCTGTAGCTCTGACAACATTAGTATTAATTCGTAATAAAAATGAAGTTAGACAACTCCAAACTTTATCCTTTGTACAAATTTGCCTGATAGATATACATAATATAATTCATCTTCAGTTGTTTGTGATTAACATTTATTGCACACATTTCCATATGACAATTAAAAGTTACATTTTGTCTCCACTAAAAGCACTAATATGCATTTCTATTATGAAATAAATAAAAACGCATGCACACACCAAATTAAGTTTAATTTATCGCTAATAATATGAACCACTACTACAACCATTAATTAGTAAGTATTAGTAATCAATGAAGCAGTGCATAATTACATTAACGAGTATTTAATTTGTGTATTTAGAAAAACTAGATTCTCTGCCCCTGGTTCACTAGCACATAACACTAAGTGGTTCAGTCTCCATATCATACGAACACAACTACTATCAACACATACAAACTAACACAAATACAAGTAAACCTTACGCGTGTGACGTCAATGTAAGCAATTTCCTGTTTCATTAGAGCGCTGCTAATGTTGGTACAGCGTCCATCAAAAGCACAACATAGTTCAGCACATATTTTAACCATAACAAAAATTTGCATAAATAATAGCCTGAGAGCAAATATAACGCCTCTTGATAATACACGCGCTTTTTTGGCACCCCAAACAACACAGTAGCGTCCGGTGAATTATTTACATCAAAGGGAAAAAAATGTGTTGCGAGGAGACTGATGTATACTTATTAGAATTATTTCGAAGTCTGTCAAAATCTTAGTTATATTACCTAGTAACTCAACTTTTAGTTGAAACAGATATTTAGTCCATTCTGCCGTAGCAGATTTCGGTAAGTGATATATTTTTTCGCGTGAAATATGATTACTTGCTGTAAAATCACATCCCCAATGGTTTTCGTGGAGAGGAAACCACAGGAGTAGTTTTAACGTGGTGAAAATTATTTGCCGGCTGTGGGAATCAAACCTGCGAACTTAAATTCAAATTCAATTATATATATACAGGATGAGTCTGGGAAGACGCCCCCCCTTTAACTTTTTTATTATGAATAATAGAAAAAAATGGTTCATATGAAAGTTTTATTATTTTAAATATACTATTTGATGGCAGATGTAGATATTTTTTATAAAGTCAGGTTTACAAGATACGACTATCAACTTTTATTTTTTAAATAGCAACCTATAATTATTTTACTAAAATAAAAACCGCCATTTTTTTCTCTTTTCAACGGTGTATTAGTTTTTATTAATGTATCTGAAAAAATTCGAGAAAAATAAGAAAATTGAGAAATACTAGAAATAATTTTTATACAAAATGTTTTGGTTTTTCTACTGAACCTGTTTCTCGAAATCGGGTAAAAATCCGCCTCAGTGATCTTAAACTCGGTTGCCGACGTCTAGGAAACCGCTCCCGGTAAATTCTTTTTGCCCTTCTCATGATTCCAGTCGATTCACCAATTATTAGAATCATATCTATTAATTCTTCTTTCGTAAACATTTGAAAACGTTTTTTTTATTGTTTGCAAAATAAGTTAAATAAAGTAACCAGCAAATGTATACTTTTTTGACATTAATTTAACACTGTTACATTTTGTTTATTTTCACATAGCCACCTATAATATTTGTATAAAAATTATTTCTAGTATTTCTCAATTTTCTTATTTTTCTCGAATTTTTTCAGATACATCAATAAAAACTAATACACCGTTGAAAAGAGAAAAAAATGGCGGTTTTTATTTTAGTAAAATAACTATAGGTTGCTATTTAAAAAATAAAAGTTGATAGTCGTATCTTGTAAACCTGACTTTATAAAAAATATCTACATCTGCCATCAAATAGTATATTTAAAATAATAAAACTTTCATATGAACCATTTTTTTCTATTACTCATAATAAAAAAGTTAAAGGGGGGGGGGCGTCTTCCCAGACTCACCCTGTATATATATATATATATATATATATATATATATATATATATATATATATATATATATATATATATATGTATATATATATATATCAAGTCTATAAGTGATAAGTAGTTTGTCAAAAAGAAAAATTACATACAAAACAAAAATTCCAGCTTGCAGAGCTACAGATTGCATTAATAGGACGGAGGATAATAATAATAATAATAATAATAATAATGTTGAGCTCAAAGTGTAAAAAAGTAATAATAAACTTGGAGAAGAATGTTTATGAAATACATCGAAAATACCTAAATTCAAGTCTTATACAAAATTATTTATACTAAAATATTTTAAAAGAAATTAATTTATTTTTTGCAACATAGATAACATTTCAATTCTTTATTGACAAGAAATGTATTTTTAGAACTTATAATTAACATATTCTATCGATTAAATTTCTTGTATTCTTGCTGGTTTATAATAAAATTACCACAATTTAAAAGAACATTTGTTGTATTCTGAATTAAAATTTCAAATAAGTTAATTAGAATAAATCAGAACAGTAGCAAATCAACGGCATATCCAAAATAAATTTTATATGAAAATTGTAAAGTATATTCCTATTTTATTAATCAAGAAGTAAATATATGAAAAACTATTTTTATTAGTTGATTTCAGGCTTTAATGACTAGCAGAAAAAGGTAAATTAAATATTCATTATAAATCCCATTTTTTATTAAACGATGAAGGCGACGTTTCGCCAATTATTTAAGCCATTAATAATAACAGAGAATTAATTAAAATTTTACAATTAAAAATAATATAATTGAAGTCATAGAAAAAATAAAATAAAAACTTATTGATGTGTACACCTCAAGAGTCACATAATAACTAAATATATGATGCAGCTAAATGAATGAATGTATCAAAAATTGGAAACATGAGAATATATAATAGCTGGAATTACAAGCTTTGTTTTTGGGTGTTTTATGCGCACTGTTTTAACATGTTAGAGATAGCTAAAACACCCAAAAACACTGCTCTTAAAACAGGCAAAAACAGAGCTTGTGCTACCAGCCAATGTTATTTACATTCACAGTTATGTAGCAATAATTTGCACTACTCGTATATTTGTGAGCTTATTTTAATATAAGAGCATTTATAATTTCATTGTAATAGTAAATTAGTTTCTTCACAAGTAAGTTCTATACTGTCAAAGTCATGCATTATTTTATGTCAGAATAGTAAGTCGTAAAAACAAAAGCTATTACATTTTGGATCTCTTGGTCGTACTCTTAGTTCATTTAGTTACTCCTCTTTGCTTTAGCAGATCTTGGTAAGTAATATATTTTTGTGCGTGAAATGCAATTACCAATCATCAAATCACGGCCTCCAAAGATGTTAGTAAATGGTGAAAAATACTTGTTGGCTGTGGAATCAAACCCGGGTTCTTATGTCCTCACACCGACTCGATCCCACTGAGTCATCTATTCCACGGTCAAAAACAAAACCAGGAAATTGAGTGCTATGTATTTACTTGCTACCTTTTATACAGCAGGAACTTAATCCTTACATCAGAGTACTTTGTTTCCAGCCTATAATGGAATCGTAATCACTCGGGCGAACTCGTACTACTTTGGTTATAAATATAAATTGAATTCAGTCAGGTTTTCACTTTATTTCTCTCGCTTATAAGATGAATGTTCTATATATGAAAGCACTACTATCCGAAAAAATACGAGTTATCCAGAATACTGTTGGACCTTGAGTTGTATAGAATTTTATGCTCAATATAAAAACATGTATATTTTGATACAATCATTATTTACCGATTTACGGATCTACAAAACTTATAGATTTAGTCAGAATTCCACAATTATCTTAGCACTATTATAATTATAATGAAGGTTTATTTTAGTTTTTAAAGATAATGATAATGAAGGATTTTAGTTGTGAGGGAGAAAAGATCTTGTATGAAGGAAGTGTCAATGTGGTTGAAACGAGTATCGTGTGTCAGAATGAGAATGTTGACGTGAACTGATTTTTTATGAATCTTTTAGTGGATGTTCTGTGAATGTTTCAGGGGTTCGTGCTACCCCATTTAATGGGATATAACGTGATGTTATGTATGTATGTACGTACATTAAAATTAATTTAGAAAAATATCAGAAGCATTTTTATAGCTTATCTAAAGGTAAGTATAAACTATAGATTAAAAACTTAATTCAAAGTGTTGCTAATACTACAGATTATCCCTTCCTAAAAAAATATCCACTCCGCCTCTGAACCGTGTCATTAAAGTGCTAATGAGCGTATTGGACAAGAAAAATATTTACTAACGAAACATCAGGGGACCCACGAGCACGATTCACGATTCCTGATTCATGATTCAGGTATCTGTCCTCTCGCGCGGAATCGTTCCAAATGACAAATTTTCAATTTAAAACAGTAAAGTGCTCAAATGGAGTTTTGTTTTTCCAAGTTAATTGAACGTGTTCCGCAAGTTGCTAAGCGCGATTGTTTTGAATTTTTAACCACGGAACAAGAGCGGAGAATAGGAAAGGGTTTAACTGACAGCTGGTTAACCGAGTTTTGTTGTTTGTGACGTGGAGGACAACTTGAGGAACATAGTGATTGGTTACAAGTGAAGTTGAAGTTGATGCTTGATGGACGATACCAAGATAGATTATAAATATACAGGGTGTTTCTATACCTCTACACGAAACTTTAATGACATATATAATTTGATATACTGATTATAGAACAAAAATTTTTTTTTTGAAATTCACTATAGTTTAATAGTATATTTAATTTAAAAAAGTAAAAATAAGGCATTACATCAGGTACCTACCTACATAATACCTAATTAATAAATGATTATTTGTAGGCAGTGTTCATATTTTTATTAATTAAACCTTATGCAAAATATTATTATAACCTACATCAGGTATTATGTTTATAAAAACTTTATTTCCATCAAGTTAATTAACATTTTTATTTATTTTTTACTACGAAATATCAAAGTAATTAAAATGAAATTTATCTTCAACAAAAAAAAATTGTATCTATTTTTTGCGTGTAAAAAATTTATATCGTTATAAATTTTATTTAAAGCATCTTTTGAAATATATTTGACAGATAAAAAATAATAAGTTTAGATCAATATTTTATTAATGAAGAAATTTAAGAAAATAATTAGTAGTATCAAATGGCCATACCTAGAGATGAAAAACTATCGGTAATTTCTACTATCGATTGTTCGATAGTGCTATCAGTAAACTATCGATATATCTATAGTACTATCGATAGTCAAGTTAATTACTAAACGATAGATTTAGTTACTAAACGATAGTTACTAATTGATAATTACTAAACGATAATTATTAAACGAAACTTTTTTCTTTTAATTACTTATCGATAGTATTTTTTTAAAACTATCGATGTATCGATAGTACTATCAATAGTTTTTCATCTCTAGTTATAACCAAAGAAAATGTTGTTATTGATAACCTTAATCAAAATGCAAAGATGCACGAAAGCACACACCACACAAATAATTTGCAAACAAAGTTATGCCTCATCAAATAAGTCTATTAAAGCTGTACCTAAGTAATCAATAACCCACAAGAGATACGCTGGAACCACACGGCTGACCACGGAGCTACGAGAACAAAATGACCGGAGAAGACCTTTCTATCGCTTTGTCTTTGACCGCATATCGTTAATGCAGCCAACAATGGACGACGGAGAGAAGAGAGAACAACGCTTTCAGCCATGGCGACATACTAGGATGCTAGGAAGCGTTGGAGCTTCTAGGAAACATGGAATAATGTATTTCCGATATGATCTTGACCTGTCCTCTTCGATCAATTAGTATGTGACCGTAAATGAGAGAGATAATGAAGTATGAAGATGGTTTATTTTGTGTAAATTTATGGTGGAGTAAGCAGAAACTATAAAAAAATAAAATAAACATAAAAGTAGATTGCTTTTTGCAATTTTTACATAATTATAAGCATACTTTGCAGTAATAAAATTGAAATTTTTCGACATTAACAAATCATGTGTTAGATAAATTACATCATATATGACGCCTAACGTAGCATAAACGAATGCTGTTTAGATTTTACTACAATTCTTAGGTTAAAATTTGTGTAAATCAGCCAATCGAACTCGATATCAGTTTTATTCATTTTTTAATTGAAACTGAAGCCAAACAAGAATAATTTTTTTTTTGGAATGAATGACAAAACACGTGAAATAAGTAACAAATAAATATCTGCATTGTTGTCATTAATTTTACCTTGTTACATTTTATTTAATTTCACATAGCCATCTAGAATTGTTGAATAAAAATAAATTCTGACATTTCTCAATTATCTTATTTATCTCGATTTTTTTCAAATACATTTATGACAAGTAATACATCGTTGAAAAGAGAAAAAAATGACTGTTTTTATTTTAATAAAATTATTCTAAGTTACTATTTAAAAAATAAAAGTTGATAGTCGTATCATGTAAACCTGACTATAAAAAAAATTCTATATGTGTTATAAAATAGTATATTTAATATAGTAAAACTTCCATATGAAGAAAATTGTTCTATTTCTTATAATAAGGGGGGAGGTAGTCGTCTTCTCAGAATCACCCTGTATATATATATACTAGTAAAATACAGAGGTAAGCATTGACTTGGTTGCATAAAGAAAACGTCACTAAATATTTATCAAATAGAAAATGCAACCAAAGATACAGATGTGCAAACATCCAACATTTTGCTGCTGAAATTCAGAGATTACAAAGCATATTTACACACAATACACTTTTCATAAAATTCAACAAACTGTAAAATTTTATTGAAATTAAAATAACCGGCATGTGGATAATAATCATAGTTTATATTTCACAATAAAAATTCTTCTATTGTAATTTTTATCCATTTCCATCAGCAACAAACATATCATGTATCCATAAAAAAACAAGCACACACACACATTTTATGCTGTCATGTCAATGTTGCAAACTCACTGTAAATCTCGTTTGAAATATCAGATGTTTGATTCAATTCCTAACATTGTAAAATACAGATTTGCAATAAATAAACAGAAATAAATCAACAATCGACGGATTGAATTATTTGTTTGGGCAGCGATAACGAAACGGTGTTGATGGAATTCGAAAACAGCAGAATATTTTACTCGTGCAATTACGTTGGTATTCGATGTTTGCCGCATAAATCATTATGACGATAAACAGTGGCGCAGCAGAAATTATGACACGGACTTCCACGCAACTATATTTTCATTAGAATATTTTATAATTGTGATTAATTTTAAATAGTAGCAGGCTGATATCAAACCAGAGTCCTCTGAATTAAACCGTATGTCAATCTAAATAACAATTACAATTTTTAAAAAAATAAAATAATTTAAATAACAACAAAGACAAAATTAATTGTCATCCATGCACTTGATGAAACTAGGTTTAATAAAAAATATTAAATAAAACACTTGGCAAAGTCTCACAAAATTCAGCCTCCGAGTCACATTATGAGGGCATCGTCAGAGGCCGGCCAGCACAGTTAGTAACCATAGACGCGTTTCGCTCTTATTAGAGCTCATCAGTATGGTATAACTCACTTCTTCACCTAGAACAAAGTTCACGTGAAGAAGCTGGTGACGAAGAACTGTGCCAGCAGAGAATAAGATCTCTAACAAACGGTAAGATGACATGAGAAGTTCTGTCGAACCAGTAATGCCATCTACCGAAAAAAATGAAAAGCTACGCAATAGCAATTTAAATAGCAACAAAGACAAAATTGGATGACAATTAATCGTTGGTATCGTCCATCAAGATGTATTCATAATCTAGTTTTTTTAATTATTTGACTTTTAATGTATTTTAGAAATACTTTTTTCATATGTGACTTTCTACTTTATGTTTTGAAAATGACCCAATACCGGGACCGAAACGTCCACATTTATAAGTAAATATAAAGTAAATAAAGCCTTATTATTCACCCAATACCAAGACATAGAATTCATTTCAGCTTATCCAAATTTCCAATTAATTTATTCTCGGTGTGATATGTGATAGCTTTTCCAATGCAATTTTTATTATGAATAGGATTTGAATTATATTTATAAGCAGAAAAATTATATGTAGATGTAAAAAATGGATTACAAGGCTTTGGTTATTAAATCTTTATTGATTAACTCGTTTTTAATCCACTTTTTAAGTCTACAAATTTTATTATGACATCAAATTACTGTAGGTACTCAAGTGATGCAGGATATACAAGACAGGGATGATTTAAATTTCTAAAAATGTTAGCTCTAATAATAATAACAATAATATTTGTAACTAACAAATAACACTACCCAACTGTCACTCACCGATTTAAATGAAACATGGCACACTAATAGAACTCTACACAATCCGGAAGTTGCTTTTTAGAGGTACAAACCACCCCTGAAATGTGGGAAAAGCAAGAATCCCCAGGGGTTTTTGAGATCGCCAAAATCTATTTTCGGGGTCATTTTAATCATATGCATTTTTTAAGAGGTTAAAAATGGGAATGGGGGGATGTAATTACGATATTCAACTGAAATAGAGTTTTAGGTTCAAAACTAGTAACTCGGGAGTTTTTGGGGTCGCTGAATCTATTTTCGAGGTTACCCCTAGGTAACCAATGATGAACGCGTAATATTTTGGTATTATAAAATTTCATTTATAACGATTCTTACTTTTACCACCATTCTGGGGTGGTTTGTACTCGTAAGAAGCAACTTCTGGAAGAAAAAATAGGGGTTCAATATTTTTTAGAGTTTTATTAGTGTGCCAAGTTTCATTTAAATCGGTGAGTGACAGTTGAGTAGTGTTACTTGTAAGTGCAGTCATCAACTATAATCAACTAGTCAGACATTTTGTTTGTTTACGAGTACAACCACTAAGAATCTGATATAAGATATCTATTTATTGTATACTTATCATTTCTACGGAAATGTAGTAAACTGTACACAAATTTTAATTTAAATAAAAAACAACAAAGACAAAATTAATTGTCTTTAAATGCTCACTTGGTGAAACTAGGTTTAATAATAAAATATCAAAATAAACACTTGTCTAAGTCTCACAAAATTCAGCCTCCAAGTCACCTTATGAGGGCATCGTCAGAGGCTGGCCAGCACAGTTGGTAACCATAGACGCGTTTCGTTCTTATTAGAGCTCATCAGTATGGTATAACCTACTTCTTCACCTAGAACAAAGTTCACGTGAAGAAGCTGGTGACGAAGGACTGTGCCAGCAGAGAATAAGATCTCTAAAGAACGGTAAGATGACATGAGAAGTTCTATCGAACCAGTAATGCCATCTACCGAAAAAAGCAAAAGATACGAAATAGCAATTTAAATAAAAAACAACAAAGACAAAATTAATTGTCTTTAAATGCTCACTTGGTGAAACTAGGTTTAATAATAAAATATCAAAATAAACACTTGTCTAAGTCTCACAAAATTCTAATTTCTCATTGTTACCATAGGCAACGTGCGATATGAATGTCATATCTCACGGATTGTTACATTGATAGCATCTGAATTTATAATTTTCCAAAGGAGTCATGAACCAGACACAAACCTATAATTACCATATAAATTACTAGGGTAATATTACTATAGCCCTAGAAAAAATATAGTGTACAACTTGCATGGAATGTCCATTTTTTACTTGTATGAATAGCAGCATTCGCCTCCGACTCATTTTACAAGCGAAATGAGTATCATTCCATGCTTGTTGTACAATTAATATTTAAGACTAATTACGTTATGTTCAATAATGGGATATTACATGACCCTTGTACCGCGTTGGATACGCCACTGAATTATATGGCGTAGTTGGAGGCAATTCGACGGACATTCACTCGTATATTTTGTTTGCATACCAACGACGTCGAAATCGAATAACGTCGGTCGCACCAGCCAATGCAGTTAACGTTTAATGCATTGATTTACAAAAGGATTTGTTTCGAATTTACCGTTGAGAGCCAATTTTAGAACGATTACGATAATTTCTTTAGCGGTCACTGCGGATTTGTTTGACTTTCAAATGGTTGCCAATGTCATTAATTAATTTAAAATGATAGTTGTGTTCAATGAAATGTGAAAATATTTGCCTATTTGTAGCCTGAGATTCAACACAAATATATGAGTCGTCTAGTTTCAAAACCGGCCAAGCAATCTTAACTCATTTTTAAAAACGACGAAAGTTTAATTACAGTTATCTGATAAAAGTTATTAATCAAAATGTAACAAATAGATTTATGTTTACTTTCTATTGAGATTATTATTTTTTATAAAAAAAAAATCGCATTTTTTCCTATACATTTTACACGTTATTTAGCCGGTTTTGAAACTCATCAAATTATTTTTCAAATGAATGCCTTTATAACGATTACAAAACTTTAAAAAAAATAGAAAATTACATTTTCGTGACTTGGCCGGTTTTGAAACTAGACGACTCATTCGCTAAAATTTCATTCCTAGCGAACATTTTTAGTGTCATAATGTTACTAATGAAATAATAGTATAAACACTGGCTACAAATAATCATTTATTAATTAGTTATTATGTAGGTATCTGGTGTAGTGCCTTATTTTTATTTGAATACCTAGTCTGCTTTCGTATAGGGTATTGAAAGGGTAAGTTGTTGTGGGAGAAATTTGAGAAAAATGTATAGCAACAGTGAATTAGTGGATATACTGTTAGTGTATGGAGAAGTGGTGCAAAATTCCGAATTAAAACAATGACACAAAAACTGTTCGCTAGGAATGAAATACCCTAATTTTTGCGGAATTTAAAAAAAAAATCTTTTTGTTCTATAATCTGTATATCAAATTATATATGTCATTACAGTTTCGTGCAGAGGTATAGAAACATCCTGTATAATAATTGTACATTTAATATTTCTTATAATAAATATTCTGATTAATGGATCTGATTGTCTAACCAAATATTCATATGATATAATAGCATGAATGATTTAATAAACGTATGGCAAGCTCGTGAACGGGCCAGTCATCAACGAAATGCTTTTTATTCTCTTGTTAATTTAATTTGTAAAGACCGTTTATGTTTTATTTTAATATACAGAGATAGCTGATTTATTATATTAATAATACGATTGTAAATATTACACCTGTTAATTAATAAATAGGAATTAAAAAAATATAAATGATTTACTATATTACCAATAAAATAATATGAAAATATTAAATAAAAAATTTCATCTCTATGTTCTTTAATCTGCTACATTTGCTATAAAAAACGTACAATTAAAATATTTCACAATTTTTAAATTGTGGTATCTATTTATAATACAATGAAGTTTTGCGGTGATAAATAAAGAGTAAAATGTGTCATGATAGTGTAGCAAATTGTAAACCACTAATGAAAATATTCATTTTGTTCAATTTGGTACGAAAGGCGAGTTGATATTCCAATTAAATTCTAAAATAGTCATCAAAATTTAAATATACAGCATCATAACAACTTTTTGTAATAAATACGTGTCGTTTAATGCATATTTTATTAAATTCAATTTTCAATCCTATTAATTGAAGCGCTGCTGAATTCTATTTCAATAAACTGAGCCATTCGCGTGATTTATTAAAAATTCGCAAATCAAACAAAAAGACATAAAATTTAATATATAATAACTCAGCATTTGCGAATTTATATTCCTAATGAAATGTACAATATTCCTATCAAATTCTGTCGACACAGTTATAAATATTGACTTTAAAACTTTACTGTCGCTTTAGGATCATAAATATACCTTCATTGCAATTTTGGTCCTGTTCTGTTGCCGGTCAGTTTCACCTAGGCCTGAAATAAAATTTATTTCTACTTTCTACACTTTATGCAACTAGGTAATTATGTGTTTAGGGTAGATGGCACAGCGATTTGAGAACTCGGGTTCGATTCCCACAACCACTATATTAAAACCACCCCTGTGGTTCCTCCTCCATTAAGATATCTGGGAATCGTGATTTGACGGCTAGTAACACGAAGAAATATATCACACAAAGACGTGATGATATATTTATTTTGTTTTTAAATCATTAAGTTGGTATATTAATGTGACAACTTTTATTCCACTTTTTTCTCTATTTTTGTTGTGTTATAGGCAGCCTCGATCTCATGAACTGAAAGACTTAACAAGAGTCGTCTGCAGAGACACTATTATTTAAGAAAAATGTTAATCAATTAAAATATTTAATTAGTATTTTTTAAGTAAATACTTCACGTAAATCATATCAAATTATAAAGAGAAGCATAACAAAAATACAGAGAAGGATTGGAATAAAATCAGAATTGAATCACAGGCGATCATAGCTTAACGGATATAACCGGAGTTCATAGATTCCAGGTTCAAATCCCGGTGGTATCCCAATTTTTCTCTTTGTAATTTGATCGTTCAGAATGCTTTATGAAAAATACCTTATTCTGAAATGGAAGCAAATAATAAAGACAGAGTTGGAAGAGGCCTAAATGGAAAGACATTGAAAATACTCCCAAGGGATGAATTCAACAACCCAATTTCAGTCACGTGACAGGTATAAAACAAAATGATTAAAACATTGCGTAAATTCAGTGTTTGTAAATTTAGTATGAGCTTTATTCAACTACAAAACTTTATGACGCATTCAGGGTTTTCGGCAATATGTTATGAAATCGTTGTTTTGGAATTGCACTTCAGGGATTCATTTTTAGACCTTTGGCAGTGATTTTGTGGTTGAAATACCTAAACTTTTGTATGGATATGCAAATAAAATTTATCATATGAAACTATACCAGGTTTTCGATGCATTTGTATGAGTTATATGTCATATAAACATCAACATATAAATTCAGAAGTACAATATACGAAAGGAAAAGTTATACTTGTCAAACACGATAAAACATTCTTACGTTACACACAAAAAAAAACATAAATAGTTATTTGCATGCCTAGACAGACCGTGATATCAGGATTTGTAGTATCGAAGAATGAAATTTCGGTAGAGACGACAGCCGAGGCAGACGACATTATAAGAACTCCAATATATATCACGGGCGAAGTAGTATGCACAATTTTTTCTTACGTATATTACAAAACTGAAAAATTTATTTCAAAACTATTGTTTTGTACCTATAAATATGATTTTGTAACCTGTTTATTACAAATTAATTGCAACAAATATTTAGTATTCTAACAGTTTTTTGGTTTGTTTTCGGCTCATATTCTCAGTAAATAATATACTATTATAAAACTGACAAAAAGTTAATATTTCATCTTTTACCCATTACTGCATGTGGCCCTCTGCCGTAACAAATCTCGGTAAGTGATATATTTCTTCGCGTGTAATGCAGTTATCAGCCGCCAAATCACGGCCTCCAAAGATGTTAGTAGAGGGGGAGCCACAGAGGTAGATTGAAAATTGTTTGTCAGCTGTAGGGGTCGAACTAGGGTTCTCAAGATCCACAGACTCGATACCACTGAGCCACCTACCCCAAATATATATAAATATACGTCTGATATATTGATATACATATTTTCAGTTTCAGTTAAATTTGCTTAATGAAAAAATTGTTCAAAAAGTATGAAAATGATAAAAAATATCTCATCTAAATATCTTCCCTAAACATGGAAGCGTTCCACATAAATTTAAATTTTTTTTATCTACTTCTGACATAATTCCTTAATAAATTTTGAAGATTTCAAGAAGTAAGTTTAATATTCCGACTACGTTCGAAAGTGATATATTTTATCTGCGGAATCAATACAGGACATCAAACAACATGATACATTACTGTTGTTTCCTGTCAAGAAACTTGACTTGTGAGCCAGCCAATATTGTCGGAATTCGTAACGAAAATATGCAATATCATAAATAAATATTACTGATTTATAGCTTTTTCTCAAGGGAAATTTCAAAAGTGACTATTGAAAATATGGCGGACAAACTGACAGTCTGATTCAGTACATTCTATTTTATTCAATAACTATTAGACGACTTACATTAACAATTAGTAATTCAATTTTCAATTACATTATTTAACGAGATATCTACGGCAAAGTTCATTAATAGATAACCCAAGGCTAATAAGTATATTTTATTTCATTTTCAAATGATTAATTTAAAATTTTTTAAAAAAAAAACATCACACCTTTTATCCATTACTGGGTGTGGCACTCTACCGTAACAGATTTCGGTAAGTGATATTCGCGTGAAATGCTGTTACCAAACGTCAAATCACGGCCCCCAAAGATGTTAGTAGAGGAGGAGCCACAGGGGTAGATTTTAATTTGGTGAAAATTGTTTATCGGCTGTGGGGATCAAACCAGGGTTCTCAAGATCCACATGCCGACTTGATACCACTAAGCCACCTACCCCATAAAAATTTTACATTGAATAATTAAAAATCTACGTCTACAATTAATTCATGTTGATGTTTGATATTTTATTTTTCTCTCTACAATCGTACGAAAAATAAGTCATTATGTACTAATTTTCAGTGCTAAAAGTAATTACATATTTGTTAAGAAACAATTTAATTAAGTAACCCACAAAATTAATGTTCTGAAATTTACGTTATATCCCATAAATGGGGTAGCATGAAACCCTGATACATTAAAAAAACATCCACTAACAAATTCATCAAAATATCATTCAACATTCTCATCCTGACCCACTATACTCGCTTCAACCACATTCTCGTTTCTTCCATACTCATTCATTCCTCACACCCGAAATCTACCTTCACGCAACAAATCCTCAAACACATTCATCCATTCGCTTCTATACACCTGTTTCATAAATCTTTCACTTACGCCCACTCGTCTAATAACGAATCTATAAAGAAATGAAGGAAGCAATGTCCTATGTTTGTTTTGGAAGTAAATTCTACACAATTGCAGTTAGACACTCTAAAGCACTGGTTTCCAAACTGTGGGGCGCGCCCCCTTAGGGGGCCGCGAGATTGTTCCGAGGGGGGCGCGCTGTATAAAAATATAATTGAGGCTTATGAATACATTCTTCATTTACATCATAGCACACACGTGTTTCTAACTCGCGTTCGCAGTAAAATATCCCTAGTTTAACAAACAAAGCCTTAGAAATTTTATTACGTTTCATAACATCTTATTTGTGTGAAACAGGCTTTTCCGCTGTAGCTGTTTTAAAGACAAAATATCGAACTCGATCAATCGTTGAAAAATAATTGCGAGTGGCGATATCTTCAATGACTCCCCGGTTCGAGAAACTGAAAAACAAGCGCCCATTCAGCACACTCAAAAATTATGATTATATTGTATTAAATATACCTAATTTAAATTAAATATAATTTCCAATCTTATTACAATTTTAAATTTATAAATATTATTACATTATTTTGTTCTATTATTATATTGTAATAAACATAATTTTAGATTAAGAAAAAGATTTGTTATAACAAATATCTTATATAATAACAATATTTGTTTATAGTACTAATTTTTTTGTGGTCTATAAAATAAATTATTACGATTTTTGAAGTTAGGCTGTTATAAAAAATGAGGGGGGGCGCGACAATTTTTTACGGAAAAAGGGGGCCGCTGAGAGAAAAAGTTTGGAAACCACTGCTCTAAAGCAAGAAATGTAATAAGTAAAATTAGTATAATTAGTTTCATCGATCATAGAGAAAATAGTGTATGCAATTCGTGTAATAAGGGATTATATCAATCTTATGAAAAAAAAACTATTTTATTTAAATTTAGATTTTACAGTAAAAACCTTCTATATTTCAGAATAATTTTTGTAAAACCATGCGTCTCGGCCGAGATTCGAACTCACACCCTTTCACTTCAAACTAATATTTCGATGTCAGTAAAAATTACCGATTCCACGACTCCAATATTTAATTTGTTATCCATCTCCACAATTCTGGTTTTCTTGACAAATACTGACAACAAAATGAGCAATAATTCAGTGTCGTAATTGCCAAGCCATTTCATATGGCCTACAAACATTGTAATAATTCCTCTTTAGAGATTTTAAAAGAAATAATGACCACTCTTGCAACCCGTGCAAGACAGTGTTTCGGTCCGGTCAGGTTTATTTGTTATAATTGCATAATAAAGACACCTCAATGTGCCATTTCGGTAATAGGTTGGACAAAACGGTCAGTTGTTATTAGGCCAATAACGATGGGTCGGACAACTGAGGACACGAAGCTTAACACAAACCCTGCAATTTACCGCGCACGGTTCGCAACCCTCGTCAGGACTCGCAGGACCAGCAGGAAAGATTCTCAGTGTTCACGTTTAGAGAAGATAACCACGCGCGATAACCACTGACCATAAAATCTAGTTAGGTTTCAATTTACCGCAAATATTATCCGATTCTGAAATAATCGCTCCGTTGTACCTAACCCTGAATTTATTTGCAAAATCTAATACGATGGATAATGTGATTGCTGAATCAGGTTTCAATTATTTACTCGCACTCGTATTTTAATTTGAAGAACTTATAAGAAATATAATTCCTTAAAATGATGTATTGGTAATTAAAACCTGAATATATTTTCTTAATTGAGGAAGCAAAAGAATAGCTTCTTTTTATAGTACGAGTATATTTTTTATTTTTAAGAAATTGACTTATGTCATCAATCGTGAAAAACACTAGACAATATTTAAATTACAAATTAAAAATATAATAAGCAAAGAAAATACAAAACTTATAAAAAAGTATTGAATGATAATTAAATTAGCTATCGGTACATGAGTTACATAGAATTATTTTTAATTGTTACATAATTTTTTTTTTAAAAACCATCAGTTTTTTGTTATTCTGTTATATAGGTCAAAAATTATATTTAATGTACAGGAATTAATTAATTATGTACGTATGGGGTAGATGGCTCAGTGGTATCGAGTCGGCCTGTGGATCTTGAGAACCCTGGTTCGATCCCCACAGCCGACAAACAATTTTCACCAATTTAAAAATTTACCCCTGTGGCTCCCTCTCCACTAATATCTTTGAGGGCCGTGATTTGACGGCTGGTAACCGCATTTCACGCGACAAAATATATCACTTACCGAGATCTGCTTAGGCAGAGTGCCACACCCAGTAATGGGTAAAAGGCGTGATGATATATTTATTTATTTATTTATTTATTTGTATAACATTTAATTTTTTTGGTATTGACACGAGTCCAGTATTTGTTGTTTTATATATTTCAATAAAGTGCTATTTTATGGACAAGTAGTGCAATCGAATATAAAATATGTTACAACAAAGACAAAATTAATTGTCATCCAACACTTGGTGAAACAAGGTTTAATAAAAGTATAAAGTAAACACTTGGCTATGTTTCACAAAATTCAGCCTCCAAGTCACCTTATGAGGGCATCGTCAGAGGCTGGCTAGTATGGTTACTAACTGAACTGTGCTGGCCAGCCTCTGACGATGCCCTCATAAGGTGACTTGGAGGCTGAATTTTGTGAAACATAGCCAAGTGTTTACTTTATACTTTTAATAAAATATGTTACTCCAAAGTTTTTGTCGGAAACAATGCTTGATATAAATTAGAGATAATTTTATGATTTATATTTTCTGTAAATAAATATTTATATATTTTTGTATACTTCATAAATATGTAATACAAATTCGTTATTATTGTGAATATCCTCTTTTGTTCTCTTTTTTAATTTGAATATTTCTAAAATAATTTATAGTGTAAATTTGTACTATCTGTATCCAGCTCGATTCCGTAACTAGTGGGTTTTACATGATGCAGTAGAGTGTACTATAAATATATCATCACGCCTTTTGCCCATTACTGGGCGTGGCACTCTGCCGTAGCAGATAAGTGATATATTTCTTCGCGTGAAGTGCGGTTACTAGCCGTCAAATCACGGCCTCCAAAAATGTTACTGGCGGGGAAGCCACAGGAGTAGATTTAATTTGGTGAAAATAGTTTGTCGTCTGTGAGGATCGAACTAGGGTTGAAATAAAATAAAATAAATAAATATATCAAATCCAGATAAGTGATATATTTATGTGAGTGAAGTGCGATTACCAGTCATCAAATGATCCCTAAATATGGTAATGGAGGGCGAGTTCGAGGGTTAATTTTAATGTGGTGAAAATTAATTGTCGACTGTTGGAAACGAATCCGGATATTCAAATTTACAGGCCGTCCGATATCGCATAATTCTTTTTCCACATATTGAATTTTTAAATAAATAAATAAATATATCATCACGCCTTTTACCCATCACTGGGTGTGACACTCTGCCTAAGCAGATCTCGGTAAGTGATATATTTTTACGCGTGAAGTGCGGTTACCAGCCGTCAAATCACGGCCTCCAAAGATATTAGTGGAGGAGGAGCCACAGGGGTAGATTTTTTAAATTGGTGAAAATTGTTTGTCGGCTGTGGGGATCGAACCAGGGTTCTCAAGATCCACAGGCCGACTCGATACCACTGACGCAGGGTTCGTAAATATCATGATATTTATAATAAATATCAAAATATCTGATATATAGGATATATATCAGATAAATATCACTTTTTGGATATTTATTTTTAAATTTTAGTTTTTGTACACATTTATTATCACAATCATCATCTGTGGCGCTACAGCCCAAATCGGGCCTGGGCGTACCGGACACACCGAGTCGCAGTTTTTACACTGCCGTACTGCCGGTTTTCGTAGTCGAATGCTACATTATTTAAGGCGTATAAGTGACTAGCTTATAGCGTCCGAGTGCGATAAATACATGTAGCTGTATTTTATATTTTACGACAAATCACACATTGTCGACAGGCGGATTCGAACTGACGAACCTTGGCTCGGATGACGTCACAGTATGTTAAGAGATGTGCTATAGTTATAAATAAAGGTTACCTACAGGCCGCTATCTCACTATTATATCAAAATTTTCCTTTTTTTTGTGGTTAATTTACTATGAAAAATAGGTGATTTTCCAACGCAAATACAAAAATTTTCCAGGAATGAAAAATTAAAAAAAGTTAGCGCACTATTTCCATCCTTTATTTACATAATAATGAAAAAATTAATAAAATATGTGCTGTTATACAGTCAGCATTTGTTCCAGAAAAATAGCTTATTTTTCGTACCGGATAATATCCTCTTAACACGCTCGGCCACCGCGCCTGTTTATTATCACAATAGGAAATACAAAATAAATTATTACTCCTAAATAAAAAATTAACACAGGTAATGAAAAAAAGTAAATATACATTGAATGGATACACAAATATTATATAGTACTAAGAATAGTAAGAATATTTAAATAATCCTATATCCTAAATAGGGGCAAATCATCATCTTCTGATGAACTTCCTGAACATAGCGTTGCAGATAGACTCACTTGGCCAAATCCAATCTAAATTAGTTTTTTTTTGTAGTTTCTTTTTGGTTTAAATATTTAAACATAAAAACTAATTTACCGGCTTTGTCGTTACCGAGACGATTACGTAATTGAGATTGGACAATGCCAAAAGTGGAGAAATATCGTTCCAGCCCTGCTGTGCCTGCTACAGCAGTGTGTAACTGTTCACATAGTTCAATAAATGTACTTTTATTTGTCCACTCTGACTCATTGATAGTTACACTTTTCCACCATATTAAATGATTTGTATTTCTAAAATGAGTACTAAATAAACATTTTGGAAATGGTTCAGACTTTGCCGTTAATGACATCACAAATGGCACACAATTTGGATTTATGTCGTTGATGTGAAGTTAGTCAAAAGCTAGTAAAGTAAGAATTTTCTTTAGAATATAATTTTAACAGAATTTATGAAAGTAATAATGAGAGGTATACTGTATTTATTATAGACTATTTGATATTTTTATATAATGGATATATATCTTCGAACCCTGTCTATAAGTTAACTGAAGCACGAGAAAATTAATGCCGTTGAGCGCGTTTACATATCACATTTAGTTTTTGAGATATAGCCTCGGAAAAGTAGAAAAACTGACAAATTCGAAAAATTTCACTTTTCCGGAGGTTATATCTCAAAAACTAAACAAGATATGGAAATGCGCTCAACGGCGTTGAATTCTCCGTGTCCGAATTGACTTATAAGCAAATTTTCATACAATTTTATGCAATTTAATATTTTTAATTATTTCCTAAGGGGTACCCCTTTGGTTTTTTCAGATTTTAATTCAATTTTACCAAAAATCCTTAATCGTAGGATTATTAAAACGAAAATTTACATACATATGTATTTTGACCCACTGAATCCAGTGGTGCAATCTTCAAATGCATATGACTTCTGGTTTTCGAGAAAATGTTAAAAACCCGCTTTTTGCGATTTTTTTGGCGGAAAATTGAAAAAAAATAAAAATCGCTGAAACTATGTTTATAAGTTAACTGAAGCACGAGAAAATTAATGCCGTTGAGCGCGTTTTCATATCACATTTAGTTTTTGAGATATAGCCTCGGAAAAGTAGAAAAACTGAAAAATTCGAAAAATTTTACTTTTCCGGAGGTTATATCTCAAAAACTAAACAAGATATGGAAATGCGCTCAACGGCGTTGAATTCCCCGTGTCCGAAATGGCTTATAAGCATATTTTCATACAATTTCATGCAATTTAATATTTTTAATTATTTCTCCGGAGGCTATATCTCAAAAACTATTTGATATTTTTATATAATGGATATATATCATTGCAAAAATATGACGATATATATCAAAATAAATATCATGATATATATCGATCGATATATATCTTCGAACCCTGCCACTGAGCCACCTACCCCATTTATTATTTATTTATTTATTGAATTTTTGGCATTTCTATTTCTATTATACTTATATTTGAAACACCTAACATGTTCTAGCTATTGAATTGAATCTACTATAATCCAATATAAAATATATAATTATCTTGTTTATTTAAACTGCTCAATCTTGAAAGTTGTTAAAAATAACTTCAATAAAGTGAAACATTCGCAGGTAATTAGTAGTTTGTATCTACGTCGTTAAACTTGAACATAAACAAACCAAATAAAATATTTCCTTTATCCTCCAGCATTCTTTTACATTTTATCGTTCAACTTCTTTTATACTTCAACGATCCTCTAGTGCACTATCCAGTTACACCTATCCACGAACGCCGACTTCAACGCCACGGAAACTGCATAGAATCGTTACCTGTCCCTAACCGTTTACACTGCCCTTTGCAGTAGCCCAAACAAACATTTCTGTTGCCCCAGGGGTACACTTTATGCAGTAGTGAGTAGGAAGACTATGACATCTCGGTCCGGTATTCGTAAATTAACTATAACGAGGCTGCTAAACGAGCATGAATGCATATCGGCCAGTTAAATGCTGTTGTAAGCATTCTACATGCACGAAGTCTTTGATCTCAATGGCTTGGGCGATGAAAGCGCATAGAAACTGGGTATTGTTAGGAGATATCCTATAATATTGACTGTAAATTATAGGTATGATTATACCTTCTGCGAAAATGTAGATATTTTATGGTGGTGTAACCAATGAGATATTAAGAAGTTGGTTATACCATACTGACGAGCTCCAATAAGAGCGAAACGCGTCTATGGTTACTATACTATTTTCATTTTAAACTGGAGGGATCGGCATAAAACGATTAAATATATATAACTACAATGAAATTTATTAGTGCGGTTACCCCAAATCACTTAACGATGGTCACAATAGGTAAATTTTTAAGGTTCGTATTCAGCCTAAAATTATTCTTGTTTTTTCCTATGATTGACCATTTAAAAATTACTAATTTGGATTAAATTATCCTATTAGCAGTTATGTTACTCAAAAAGAAGATTAAATATCCTGTACTGAATCAGACTGAGTAATGTTTAGATTATGTTTGTATATAATATTTATAATATATTACTTGTATCGTATGAATTACAAAATATACTTATTTAAAGATTGTAATTTTTTGTTTTATAACTCGTCATATTTTGAATTCTTTTGTAAACGTAATTGCGGTGCATTTAATCGTTTTATGCCGATCCCTACAGTTTAAAATTAAAATAGTATAACTGTACTGGCCGGCCTCCGAGAATTATAATATACCTAGTAGGTTGACTTGGAGGCTGAAATTCTGTGGAACTTAAAAAAGTTATTAATTTGATTTTTATTATTGAATTGGTTTCACTATGTCTTAACAACATGGACAATTATTTGTCTTTTTGTTTCATTTAATGAGATATTATATCAAATGTAAACTATGTATAATAAGTATTTTAAATTTTTAATTTCTTTTTAGCTTAGGTAAACTTAACTTAATTATTTAGTTAATTTTAATTTTATTTTAATTGGCATTGTTAGTCTTTCACAGGTTAAATTATCATTTATGATCCTAATTGTGATAAAAACAGAGCTCTCAGCCTAGGTGATATAATCAAATGTTGTTAATTTTATTAAGTTAATTCATCAAAACAATTTCAATGCTACTCGTAATAAAATTTGCGTTTATTAATTAACAAGAGCTTGTGCGTTCAAATCTGACTTCAATTTATGAATACAGGACACCTATTTTGTAAAATAGAACTAATAACTATGACGTCAAGCTACTGTACCAGTTTCTATATTACAGAATAACCAGTGTTTTTATCTTAGTGATTTTTGTGCGTAGAAGTTTAAAATTTGTAAATTGACAATAATATTTGAAACAATGAACACGTGATTTAATAGTAGTTTATGTAAAAAGTACATAATTTAGGTCTTTATTGGACGAGCCGAATTTGATGGCAGAGCGAGCGCAGCGAGCGAGGCTAATAAATAAGGCGAGTCTATAAAGTCCGATTATGTACGAGTTGCATACAACGTTTTATGTTCGACTGCATGAAGAATATTTTCTCTTAACATATGATTATGTCAATACCTATATTTAAAACATTTAATTGCGTCTCAAAGTGTTCTTCGTTGTTATGCATTTCTTGCTTTATTTATCAAATTGTCAAAGGGAAAAAAGTGTTGAGATGGATGAAGACATTGAAGACGTTCCAAAAGGAATAAAAGATCTTGCAAGAGAATATCTAACAATTGTATGAAGACACATATAATACATACAGAAAATGGTGTTTAAATATTTCTTTTGAATTTTGTTTTAATGTGACATTAACAGCAGTCCAATTTTGTATTTTTATCGTACTAGTCCAATAAAGTACCCGATTATGGACAGTAAACAGTGTCGTAAAACAAGGTAATATGATGCAGTCGAACATAAATATATTTTATACATAGAAACGTTGCGTTCTTAGGTGAGACAGGGTACATATTTCTAATATATTTTACTTTATAATAGATAGAGCGTTGCAAATGTTTTTCGTATTACAAGAATGTAAACTTCTCTTCGTTTCAACGTTTTCTTAGTCGATAGCAATCAAGATCATATATCTATACTTTACAATATACCGTCAGTACGGTGGTGTGGATAGCAATACGGAATTTGAATCCGGTGATCCCGAGTTCGAAGACAGCATTTAAATGATGTGTTTGAGAACCGATAGGTTGGTCCTGTACTTTGACCACCTAGATCTCCAGAACTAAATCAAGATGCACTTACGTACGTCGAAAACTGAGACAAATATTAAGAAATTGTGAAGAAATAATCTTACAAGAAAATCCATTTGCACCATATCTTTAATTTAACGTGCTGCATGGGGTTAAAATAAATGCCATAAGTTGTGAAATAACCTCGCAAAGAAAGCATCATTTTTCAGCCAGCTTCTGACGATCCCCCATAAGGTGACTTGGAGGCTGAATTTTGTGAAACTTAGCCAAGTGTTTAGTTTATATTTTATTAAATCTAGTTTCACCAAGTGTATGGATGACAATTAATTTTGTCTTTGTTGTTATTCATTTTTCCTTCATATGCTTTATAAATGAAACGGCATCTTCGAGAAGCAATGTATCACTTTCATCCCTTCAATCAATAACTGAAATCTTCTGTAGACAACAAGCATATATTTACAACTGAAAAGTCAGCAAACTAAATAGCAAATAAAACACTGATTAATCACTAATTCGTTCTCTGCACTTAAGCAACCAACACGGCCAATTTGTGTCGCAGGTGGCTAGATACCTTTGACAAGGCGCTTTGCACACATATGTTTGTGCATGGGGAAGTGTTTGTATTTACACAAGTACTTTGTGATACGACACGGTTCAGACTAGTGAATTATGTATACCATTAATTATACACAACAAGAACAACGTTGGTATGGAAGAGAGATTTTTTTGTCTTTTTGAACTTTCATTTAATATTTATATCCACTTTTATCTGATGCTGTAATGTCATATGCATGGCTAATACTACATGATGTTTGATTTTTTGTTTTCTTTGACTTACTGTATAAAACATATGACAGTAGATTACTTTCTGTTAAAAATAAAATAATGAAATAGAACTTTGCATATCTGTGTCTAAAAATAAAATAAAATGGATAATATAACAATTCAAAATAAATTCATTTAAATTTTGCGTCATTGAATATAGAAATTGCCGAATATATTTATATTATACAGACTGTTTCTATACTTCATGATTAAATTTTAAGAGTATATATGATAACGAAAAAAAGATTCTAATAAAATTCGCAAAAATAAGTGCAGTTTGCCCGACTAATTTGATAGCTTGTTAATATATTAATAATTAAATTGTAATAACAAATACTTATTTATCTAATATTATATACACTCAGGTGCAATAAAATCGGTCCATTATTCCATTCTTTAATTTTTGTTAACAACATTGTTCTACTAGTACTTTTAACAAAACTTTTGATGTTTTACGATGAAATAGTCTGTTAGGGGGTAGAAGAAAACAACATATGATATTTATCAATTTATTTAATGAACAAGAATAATAAAAAATAAAATTGCCCTTCTGATCTTATGCTTCGAGAATCAAGGTGCCTACTTGTTTCAATTGTTTGTTTACTTGTTTTTTTTTTCACAATTACTGTTATTCTCACTTCAAATTTGTGTCTTAATAATGGTTTTAAGTTCTGAAGATTGTGCAAAGGCAGTAGCTCTTGTAGAAGATGGAAGAAGTCAGCGGTATGTGGCCAGAGTCCTAAATGTTAGCCATTCTACCATCCGAAGATTATTGGAAAGATTTAGAGAGCTTGGTACAAATACGCGACGGCCTGGAAGTGGTAAGAAACGCAAGACTAGTGTCAATGACGACCGATTTCTTGTCCTTAACACGCTAAGAAATCGACATCTAACTTCTGTTGAAACCAATAATCAGCTTCGTGAGGTTCGTGGCTCACATATTAGTGTTTGGACAGTCCGCCGAAGATTAAAAGAACATGGTTTAAAAGCTTACAGACAAGCAGCTGGCCCCAAACTGCTCCCACGTCACCAAGTAGCTAGACTCCAATTTGCTCGGCAACATTTAAATTGGTCTTTAGCCCAATGGAGTAATGTTCTTTTTACGGATGAGTCCAGGTTCAGTCTACATTCACCAGATGGACGGGAACGAGTGTGGAGACGAATGGGAGAACGATTTGCGGAGTGCACGTTCACCCCTAGAGTTAGCCATGGTGGAGGATCAGTGATGGTTTGGGCAGGGGTTTCAATGGAGGCCTGCACTGACTTGTGTGTTATTCCTGAAGGCACGCTGACGGCACAGCGATATATTGAGGAGATTTTGGCAAACTACGTCATCCCATTTGCTCCTTTTATTGGTGATGACTTTATCCTGATGCAGGATAACGTCAGACCTCATACAGCAAGGTGCGTTAGTGAATATCTGAATGAAATCGGAGTAGAAAAACTAAACTGGCCAGCATGTTCCCCAGATGGAAACCCCATAGAACATGTTTGGGACATGCTGGGTAGGCGTGTTAGAAATCGCCCAGTTGCACCGACCACAATTAATGAGCTTCGTGCGGCACTTCAGGAAGAATGGCGGAATATTCCGCAGAATGATATTCGTGGGCTAATTAGTGGTATGAGTCGGCGTATGCAGGCAATAGTCCGGGCTAGAGGAGGCAATACGAAGTATTAAACCGTATTCTAGCAAATTTTTTCTAAATAATATTTTTTAAGTTCCATTTGCAGAAAAGCATAATTATCCTTAATTTAATTTTTTGTTATTCTTGTTCATTAAATAAATTGATAAATATCATATGTTGTTTTCTTTTACGCCCTAACAAACTATTTCATCGTAAAACATCAAAAGTTTTGTTAAAAGTACTACTAGAACAATGTTGTTAACAAAATTTAAAGAAAAAAATAATGGACCGTTTTTATTGCACCTGAGTGTATACATACAAATTCAAAAACTATCCTTAATCATTTATTTACGTAAATTAAATTGGTAAAACCACAAAATCTGCTTAACTCTTGTACAACTTCTAAACTCACCTGAACTATTTTTCTCAAAACTTTCGCTGGAGGTCTCACACCACAACGATATTTCATGTAAACTGCAGAGTTAATGTTTCCGCAAACTTCTATGCATGTTAGTGGTGCTGGTGGCGCTGGCGTCTGCCCGGAATAATTAATCACTGATCGTCCGGAATCTCACGAAGGCAAAGTGACGGTGCTTCTGCCTAGCTACGTATAAACTCGCGGATTTGAAACTATATCGTGAATGATTTAATAGTTGATAAGTGATCTATTTAGATCAATCATGTTTATGTTTGATGTTAATTTGAAAGTCAACAGTGACTCTAGAGCGATGTTATCAGTTAATGAGAAACCAAAAGGATATAAGATTTTTGTTTTGATGAATAATAAAACTTTTATAGCAAACAATTTCTATTTTACCAGACTATTTTAATAAGCATATTTTGTTTTATGGGGTAGATGGCTCAGTGGTATCGAGTCGGCCTGTGGATCTTGAGAACCCTGGTTCGATCCCCACAGCCGACAAACAATTTTCACCAATTTAAATTTACCCCTGTGGCTCCCTCCCCACTAATATCTTTGAGGGCCGTGATTCGACGGCTGGTAACCGCATTTCACGTAACAAAATATATCACTTACCGAGATCTGCTTAGGCAGAATGCCACACCCAGTAATGGGTAAAAGGCGTGATGATATATTTATTTATTTGTTTCAAACAGTGTTCATAAACTGTGGATACCAACTTTATTTTAAATGGAACTATTTTTTTATTTGCTTGTTCGATAGGGAATTTTATTCTGAATTCAGTGATTTAATATTTGTATACCCTTAGATAACAATTTTTATGAGAAAAATGCATTTTAAATTTATTTTAGCTAAAATAAGGGCGCCATGGACGGAACAAGTTGAATACAGATTCAGATTTTAGAGTGTTGTGACCGAAACAATAGCATTATTTTATTATTTTTAATTTATATATCGGACCAACTACTAAGGTCATATGCCGATATGTCCTTTGTATGGCCGCCACGGACGGGACCCGAACCCACGACCATGTGATCGTGAGCAGGGTTCGAAGATATATATCGATCGATATATATCATGATATTTATTTTGATATATATCGTCATATTTTTGCAATGATATATATCCATTATATAAAAATATCAAATAGTTTTTGTGATATAGCCTCCGGAGAAGTGAAATTTTTCGTATTTTTCAGTTTTTCTACTTTTCCGAGGCTATATCTCGAAAACTAAATGTGATATGAAAACGCGCTCAACGGCATTAATTTTCTCGTGCTTCAGTTAACTTATAAACATAGTTTCAGCGATTTTTATTTTTTTTCTATTTTCCGCCAAAAAAATCGCAAAAAGCGGTTTTTTAACATTTTCTCGAAAACCAGAAGTCATATGCATTTGAAGATTGCACCACTGGATTCAGTGGTTGTTTGTCGGATGTGGAGATCGAACCAGGGTTCTCAAATCCACAGGCCGACTCGATACCATTCAGCCACCTACCCCATGTTAAAAATAAATATTTTAATTTTTAATAACATCTATAAAACATAGAAATCGACTCAAATTTTTCATAAATTTTAAACACAACCTAAAATATCAATAGACTTCAAGATTTGACATGAGTCAAGATTGAATCTATCAAGAATTATTCTAGCCTAGTTAGACCTTCTAGAAGAATAGAATTTTATAAATTGTTTTACCGAAATAGGTCAAAAAATAAATAAATCAGTAATATGTAAATTTAGAACAAAATCTCTAGGCAATTGTTTGAAGAAACAAAATAAATCCTGAATATATTAAATTAAATCCAGATCACCAATCTTCCAAAAGCAGTCACCGTCACAAAAAAAATATAAATAACAATAAAAGAAATCTCTTAAGAATCAAAACCGTACTGCCTACTACCTGCACTGACTTGTGTGTTATTCCTGAAGGCACGCTGACGGCACAGCGATATATTGAGGAGATTTTGGCAAACTACGTCATCCCATTTGCTCCTTTTATTGGTGATGACTTTATCCTGATGCAGGATAACGTCAGACCTCATACAGCAAGGTGCGTTAGTGAATATCTGAATGAAATCGGAGTAGAAAAACTAAACTGGCCAGCATGTTCCCCAGATGGAAACCCCATAGAACATGTTTGGGACATGCTGGGTAGGCGTGTTAGAAATCGCCCAGTTGCACCGACCACAATTAATGAGCTTCGTGCGGCACTTCAGGAAGAATGGCGGAATATTCCGCAGAATGATATTCGTGGGCTAATTAGTGGTATGAGTCGGCGTATGCAGGCAATAGTCCGGGCTAGAGGAGGCAATACGAAGTATTAAACCGTATTCTAGCAAATTTTTTCTAAATAATATTTTTTAAGTTCCATTTGCAGAAAAGCATAATTATCCTTAATTTAATTTTTTGTTATTCTTGTTCATTAAATAAATTGATAAATATCATATGTTGTTTTCTTTTACGCCCTAACAAACTATTTCATCGTAAAACATCAAAAGTTTTGTTAAAAGTACTACTAGAACAATGTTGTTAACAAAATTTAAAGAAAAAAATAATGGACCGTTTTTATTGCACCTGAGTGTATACATACAAATTCAAAAACTATCCTTAATCATTTATTTACGTAAATTAAATTGGTAAAACCACAAAATCTGCTTAACTCTTGTACAACTTCTAAACTCACCTGAACTATTTTTCTCAAAACTTTCGCTGGAGGTCTCACACCACAACGATATTTCATGTAAACTGCAGAGTTAATGTTTCCGCAAACTTCTATGCATGTTAGTGGTGCTGGTGGCGCTGGCGTCTGCCCGGAATAATTAATCACTGATCGTCCGGAATCTCACGAAGGCAAAGTGACGGTGCTTCTGCCTAGCTACGTATAAACTCGCGGATTTGAAACTATATCGTGAATGATTTAATAGTTGATAAGTGATCTATTTAGATCAATCATGTTTATGTTTGATGTTAATTTGAAAGTCAACAGTGACTCTAGAGCGATGTTATCAGTTAATGAGAAACCAAAAGGATATAAGATTTTTGTTTTGATGAATAATAAAACTTTTATAGCAAACAATTTCTATTTTACCAGACTATTTTAATAAGCATATTTTGTTTTATGGGGTAGATGGCTCAGTGGTATCGAGTCGGCCTGTGGATCTTGAGAACCCTGGTTCGATCCCCACAGCCGACAAACAATTTTCACCAATTTAAATTTACCCCTGTGGCTCCCTCCCCACTAATATCTTTGAGGGCCGTGATTCGACGGCTGGTAACCGCATTTCACGTAACAAAATATATCACTTACCGAGATCTGCTTAGGCAGAATGCCACACCCAGTAATGGGTAAAAGGCGTGATGATATATTTATTTATTTGTTTCAAACAGTGTTCATAAACTGTGGATACCAACTTTATTTTAAATGGAACTATTTTTTTATTTGCTTGTTCGATAGGGAATTTTATTCTGAATTCAGTGATTTAATATTTGTATACCCTTAGATAACAATTTTTATGAGAAAAATGCATTTTAAATTTATTTTAGCTAAAATAAGGGCGCCATGGACGGAACAAGTTGAATACAGATTCAGATTTTAGAGTGTTGTGACCGAAACAATAGCATTATTTTATTATTTTTAATTTATATATCGGACCAACTACTAAGGTCATATGCCGATATGTCCTTTGTATGGCCGCCACGGACGGGACCCGAACCCACGACCATGTGATCGTGAGCAGGGTTCGAAGATATATATCGATCGATATATATCATGATATTTATTTTGATATATATCGTCATATTTTTGCAATGATATATATCCATTATATAAAAATATCAAATAGTTTTTGTGATATAGCCTCCGGAGAAGTGAAATTTTTCGTATTTTTCAGTTTTTCTACTTTTCCGAGGCTATATCTCGAAAACTAATTGTGATATGAAAACGCGCTCAACGGCATTAATTTTCTCGTGCTTCAGTTAACTTATAAACATAGTTTCAGCGATTTTTATTTTTTTTCTATTTTCCGCCAAAAAAATCGAAAAAAGCGGTTTTTTAACATTTTCTCGAAAACCAGAAGTCATATGCATTTTAAGATTGCACCACTGGATTCAGTGGGTCAAAATACATATGTATGTAAATTTTCGTTTTAATAATCCTAAGATTAAGGATTTTTGGGAAAATTGAATTAAAATTTAAAAAACCAAAGGGGTACCCCTTAGGAAATAATTAAAAATATTAAATTGCATAAAATTGTATGAAAATTTGCTTATAAGTCAATTCGGGCACGGGGAATTCAACGCCGTTGAGCGCATATCCATATCTGGTTTACTTTTTGAGATATAGCCTCTGGAAAAATGAAATTTTGCGAATTTTTCAGTTTTTCTACTTTTCCGAGGCTATATCTCAAAAACTAAATGTGATATGAAAACGCGCTCAACGGCATTAATTTTCTCGTGCTTCAGTTAACTTATAAACATAGTTTCAGCGATTTTAATTTTTTTTCTATTTTCCGCCAGAAAAAATCGCAAAAAGCGGTTTTTTAACATTTTCTCGAAAACCAGAAGTCATATGCATTTGAAGATTGCACCACTGGATTCAGTGGGTCAAAATACATATGTATGTAAATTTTCGTTTTAATAATCCTACGATTAAGGATTTTTGGTAAAATTGAATTAAAATCTGAAAAAACCAAAGGGGTACCCCTTAGGAAATAATTAAAAATATTAAATTGCATAAAATTGTATGAAAATTTGCTTATAAGTCAATTCGGACACGGGGAATTCAACGCCGTTGAGCTCATTTCCATATCTTGTTTAGTTTTTGAGATATAGCCTCCTGAAAAGTGAAATTTATCGAATTTTTCAGTTTTTCTACTTTTCCGAGGCTATATCTCGAAAACTAATTGTGATATGAAAACGCGCTCAACGGCATTAATTTTCTCGTGCTTCAGTTAACTTATAAACATAGTTTCAGCGATTTTTATTTTTTTTCTATTTTCCGCCAAAAAAATCGAAAAAAGCGGTTTTTTAACATTTTCTCGAAAACCAGAAGTCATATGCATTTTAAGATTGCACCACTGGATTCAGTGGGTCAAAATACATATGTATGTAAATTTTCGTTTTAATAATCCTACGATTAAGGATTTTTGGTAAAATGAATTAAAATCTGAAAAAACCTTAGGAAATAATTAAAAATATTAAATTGCATAAAATTATATGAAAATTTGCTTATAAGTCAATTTGGACACGGGGAATTCAACGCCGTTGAGCGCATTTCCATATCTTGTTTAGTTTTTGAGATATAGCCTCCGGAGAAGTGAAATTTTTCGAATTTTTCAGTTTTTCTAAATGTGTACAAAAACTAAAATTAAAAAATAAATATCCAAAAAGTGATATTTATCTGATATATATCCTATATATCAGATATTTTGATATTTATTATAAATATCATGATATTTACGAACCCTGATCGTGAGTCAAGCATTCACCTCGCGCGGCCATCACGCGGGCCAAAGCGCTATTTATTATTGTTTACAAATGTCAGTTGCTATTATCGAATTATTATTGTTGTGTGAATACTGAATAAGCTCAATAAAATAGAAAAATGCATAATTTTACTCATAATGAAAAAGTTGATATTCGTTATTGCTTGCTTTGACAGCAAGTTTTCCATTTTACAGTTTTCGATGTTGTTCATTTAAGGTAAACTTAAAAATTAACTACTATTGATGAAATAGAATTTATGAATAATAATTATTAGCCAACAGATAGATCGTCACCTTTAATTAAATATCAAACGTTAATATACTAGAAATCGATAAAAACACTGTTTTTTTCCTTTCCACGTCATGACAAACTGTCTACATTCTACAATATTTGGAGTGAAATACATGAAAGTGAGTTATCCTAAATGATAATTAAAATTTAATAATTCTAACCCAAATCTGCAGTGACAGTAAAACGATTAATGAACAAAAAAGTCCATCAAATGTCAAAAGGTTTGGCAGTTACACATATCAGAATCATATAAATGCAAAAATAAAAAAATAAAAACTTCTCAAACGAGATTTCTTTTGTGGAATAAATTAAAAATTAAATCGTTTTTGACGTATTAATAAGTTACAACAAAATAACAAATCCATATCTCAATAAATAAAATAGTTATTTGTGTAATAGTGTAAGAGGAACAAAGACACTTTACGCTTGTGATACACACATATTTTTTTGTATGATTGCATCTTAAATTAATAAAAAATATATACGTACCTACTGAAAATAAATTTGTTCTGTCAACTGTCAATATAACAAGTTTCTGTTTTGTTGTATTGAAATAAACGCGCATTTAATATCTTTTTCGCGCGTTGCCATTGAAGACGCGCGACAAAAATATATTTCGATTGTTCTATAGAAAACGTCAATTTTACGATAACAAATGAGAGCGTAATTTTATACTTTTCAAAGCAATCATAGAAAAGGTTATATTTTCATCAATATTCTTTTTATGCGCAAAACACAAACAGATTAATTTAAGCACAACCTTAAACCAATTTTAAATGCACAAAAGTATAGGAAAGTCCAAATAGAACTGTATCAGCAAGAACTGCAGTGGTTCCATCTGCCGATAACATCCAGAAGGAGAACTCAATTTCTCGTATAAGAGTCCTAAGGAGGCGAGTTGTAATAATTGGAAAGTCGGATGCGAGAAATGCTGATATTTATTATAAATGCATGACGCCGCCTGGTGTCATATTAAGTTTAGAAGTTAGTGGTGTTAGTGTACTATAAATAGAGTTGATTACCGCGCCCGCAAAGGCAAATTCGACGCGGATTCCACTGGAATGTTTAATGAAATTGTGCATCTGAAGTATTGTGGAATTACTGCGCTTGATTTTGAAGGAGGATTGCGGTTAATTTAAAACTAATTCTTGCACGCTAATTACAACCAATGGCATGCAGATTTGCTGCAGATCTACGAGTATATATATACCCAGTACATTAAATCAAATTTGCCACCTTACATATTTAGATTGGTTCCTTCATTCAATTTAACGCCTTGAGTTTATTAGTTTAGATCAATGTTTAAAAAATTTTGTGGTCCGATTTTTTTTTAACTATTTAGGGTTCTACTTCCATTATACTCGTATTATTCAAACATAACGTTTTCACTGATTTGTCCTAAAATAAATATAAAATTTGCATAGCTATTGTATTTGGAAAATACTTAAACCGCAATATTAAGTAAATATACTTTTGTTTTTTATAATTATAATTAGTACATAGTTAAACCGCTTTTATTAAATACGTATGCTTTTGTTTTTTTTAAAATTATAATATTTTTATATGTATAATAAATAAGTGATATCTATTTTTGTTAGTATTGCGATTTCCGAATAATTATAAAAGGTCATCATTGGTTTAGATGCTAAAAAGTTGAGCGAAGCTTCAGTTACATACAAATGAATTTTTCTGCGTCTATTAAGTAATATATTAATTACATGTATCTTTTTTATAGATAAAAATATAAAGTAAACACTTGGCTATGTTTCACAAAATTCAGCCTCCAAGTCACCTTATGAGGGCATCGTCAGAGGCTGGCCAGCACAGTTCAGTTAGTAACCATAGACGCGTTTCGCTGAATTTTGGGAAACATAGCCAAGTGATTACTTTATATTTTTATTAAACCTTGTTTCACCGAGTGTTGGATGACAATTAATTTTGTCTTTGTTATTTTTCATAGATAATATAATTCTTTACTTATGGCCGTGAGTAGTAATGATTAACCCACGAATTGTGATCAATCACATTGCTATGATAACGAAGGGATGGTCGTTCGAATCTTTAAATTTAGCACTAGAAAGAAAATGAACAAAGTGTGTTTGTCAAATAAATACATGATTTGGATTAGTAAGAGGAAGATTTGATCCAAATCGGAAAGGGACTAATGTTTAAGAATTATTTGATATTGAATAAAATTATATTTAATTATTTACTGCTTTTGTGTCTGAAAATATCATTTATAGATACTTTAAATTAAAATTCTTTTTTTTCTTTAAAAAAATAATTTGTTTTAACCGTTGCCAAACCTATATAAATATTTGTAGATTATAAAATCTATCATCACGCCTTTCATCCATTACTGAATGTGGCACACTGCCGTAGCAGATCTCGGTAAGTGATATATTTCTTCGCGTGAAGTGCGATTACCAGTCGTCAAATCACACCCTCCAAAGATATTAATGAAGGGGGAGCCACAGGTGTAGATTTAAATTGGAGAAAATTGTTTGTCGGATGTGGAGATCGAACCAGGGTTCTCAAATCCACAGGCCGACTCGATACCATTCAGCCACCTACCCCATGTTAAAAATAAATATTTTAATTTTTAATAACATCTATAAAACATAGAAATCGACTCAAATTTTTCATAAATTTTAAACACAACCTAAAATATCAATAGACTTCAAGATTTGACATGAGTCAAGATTGAATCTATCAAGAATTATTCTAGCCTAGTTAGACCTTCTAGAAGAATAGAATTTTATAAATTGTTTTACCGAAATAGGTCAAAAAATAAATAAATCAGTAATATGTAAATTTAGAACAAAATCTCTAGGCAATTGTTTGAAGAAACAAAATAAATCCTGAATATATTAAATTAAATCCAGATCACCAATCTTCCAAAAGCAGTCACCGTCACAAAAAAAATATAAATAACAATAAAAGAAATCTCTTAAGAATCAAAACCGTACTGAATTCAGTGAAACTCAACGACTAGCAGCCGGTGCCTGCGTAACAGTAACGTAGCTTTAATGTAACGTTAAGGGACGCAGCGGAGCACAAACGCCCTTTAACGTTACGCTTGCGTTCTGCTGTGCTGTGCCGCGTTATTTCCGAGCAAGTGAAGCGTGTTTTCTTCCGATAAGTACGCCGCGTGACCCGCTAAAGAACAATTTTGCACCTGACAGTCTTTGAGTTATCATGCGAAAGAACGACGAATTACCGAAAAGAATTTAAACTGAGGTTTATGTAAACTGTAAAGTTGATTCTTTGGCTTCTTTTACTGCTTGTTGATTTGGTGGAAAAGAAAATATTTGACGTGAATTTATTATTCATGGTATGTATGGTTTTATTTTGATTGCGGAGCAATATTTGTTTTTGCATTTGCTACTTTGCGAGTAGTGTTAAATTTTGTTTTATTTTTAAGAAAAACTAAAGATCTATTACAGCTTCAATGCATACATAGATGATGTTTAAGTTTAACACGACTTGAAGAATAATTCAAGTAGCTATTTGTGCAAAAAGTAAGGAAAAGTAACAATTTTCCGTATTAAGTGGGGTAGGTGGCTCAGTGGTATCGAGTCGGCCTGTGGATCTTGAGAACCCTGGTTCGATCCCCACAGCCGACAAACAATTTTCACCAAATTAAATCTACTCCTGTGGCTCCCTCTCCACTAACATCTTTGGAGGGCGTGATTTGATGGCAGGTAACTTCGCGCAAAGAAATATATCACTTACCGAGATCTGCTACGGCAGAGTGCCACACCCAGTAATGGGTAAAAGGCGTGATGATATATTTATTTATTTAAGTGTGAAACACGGCATCAATACAATGACGTGTTAATGTAGAAAAATACAACTTGTCATAACTCATATGAATATGGAAATTAAATGAAAGTAGAACAAAAATTGGATATCTTTTAAATGTAATTTAATTAAACTTCCAGCTCTAATGCTTCATTTTAGTACGACAGGTTCCAAACAAATTTTAGAAAATCTATTGAAAATGTTTAGATAACAACAAATAATATATGTATTTATTATTCGTTTATTTTGCATGGAAATCACTCTATATATTTCGCGTAATATAATTTAAAACGAAAGAGTAGCGCCTTTTCACAAATACTGTAAACGTAGAAAATAAATGGCAAATGGTAAATTTAATAAATCACTGTAAGAATCGTGCAGAAGACGTAGAACGAAGAAATAAATTATGACGATAATAATATTCAGTTCTTATGTCGTTTACGATTATTCACAATTCTGTCTAACTCATATGTAACGTTTACTGTTAATTAATTTCTTAGTTTTATTAATTACTTAAAATCACTTATCAGTGAAACAAAATAGGAAAATCAATTATGTGAAGTATTTTATTCATAATTATGCTAGTAGTTTCAACTCTAACATATACTATGTAGATATGTTATTTTATTGCTTATATAAATAAAGATATTTTTTTTACAAATAGGTAGTTCTTTTTAAAGTTAAATTTTTATGACAGAAAAATTCGGATGACGCCTGGATTCGAACCAGGGACCCTCCGCTTGCCGGGCAGAGATGCTAACCGCTACACCACGTCACCTGTGTCCGACGTATGGCATCAACCGAATTCTTCTGTCATAGTGTCTAACGTAGCATCGATCCCAAAGACTCCTATATCTATGATAGGCATTGACAACGGGTTTCGTCTACAGCGACACAGTTCTGATTTATAGGGAAACATTCCACGAACTAATTTTAAAATTATCTTCATTACTGTACGTTCACACTCGGGCGCTATAAGCTAGTCACTTATACGCCTTAAATAAAGTAGCATTTGACTACGAAAACCGGCAGTACGGCAGTATAAAAACTGCGTCTCGGTGTGTCCGGTAGGCCCAGGCCCGATTTGGGCTGTAGTGCCATCAGAAGAAGAAGAATATTTTATGAAATTTATTTTAAAATTTCGAAGTATCTATTTTGGTAAGAGAAACCAAAAATATTTTAATAGAAACCCAATCCTTCCATTAGGGTTCATAATTACTCCTCGATGTAATCCATACACTTTTGTATCAAATCATATTACCTATATATCAATATCGTAAACAGCTTAATTTGTCCATTGTGCTATGTAGGGACTGGTGGATCCGATTACAAAGGTTTTAAGCTGCTGCTGCCGCCATTTCAAAGCATTAGTGCCATCAGAGCAAAATAATAACATCTATGGCCGCAAAACGAGCATGAAAAACTAATAACATGAAAGAGACTCTAGTTTAATTACTTTTTATAACTTGTATCAATGATATATAAGTATATAAAAATGATAAAAAGTATTAGTTTCGTTAAATGTCATTAGTCTGAAATTTTATATTTTGAAGAAAAAATTGAATAAAATAATATTAATTTAGAGGCTTACAGCTTTTGTGCCTTTTAAAACACATTAAACACAAATGCAAATTCAATTTTCAGTTTTTTCTTGAAAAGAATAAGATTTTTTTTTAAATATTGTCAAAACTATTATTTTTATTAATATTTTCAGATTGTTATAGAACGACTAGGATTCAAGAACCATCATATTTAATCTTTTCTTTAACATTTAATTCTTGTCGAGGAAGAATTGCTTCATTAGGTGTAATTAATTATGTACGTCAATATCAAAATGATTGACGACTCCCTACAGGAATATATGTATAAATCAAGTGCGGACTACCTTAAGTAAACATTTTTAGTAAACTGATTTGATAATATATAATTAATGAAATTACAATTATAATCACTGCAGCAGTCAATTTATTAATTGTGCATCAGATAAATGACTACTTGTAGCGTTAGTTATTTTATTTTATATTACAAAATGGCTAGAAATCCCGCGGCACAAAAAAATGTTCTCTTAAGATACGTTAACAATTGTTTTGCAAAGTTTTGAAAAATTGTTTTTGTTCCGTGATCAATATATAATATCTATCCTGTTAAAGTTTTACCTTTTACCTATTATAAATAAATTAAATTTTTTATTTTGATGCAGTTAAAAAATGGATGGAAGTTACTATTTTAACACAGCGAACAATGGAAATGTTTTTCGAACTAAATTGACATTATATAGAAATTCAAATTCTCATATTTATTTCGTATAAGTAAATTGATATTAAATAGAATTATCGTATTTCTTTCTATTTCAGACCTTTTAAAAATCGAGTGTGGACTAATAAGTTCGTAAATAAAAATGTAACAAGAAAAAAAACAATAGCAATCGGAGAATATGCCGCTTAAGTATGGCTTAAATTAATTTAATCGCATTTAATAAATTTGATTTTTACAGCACTAGATTTTGAAGTATTTTAAATTATAGAACTCTAGCGGTAGTGTTCTAGAATTAAATGTTTGCAAAAATAACAAATGATATTCATTATATTTTCTCCAGTAAATGATGCATTTTTATGGTTTAACCTGTATACATATTTTATTTGGATCGAATTCTATTCCGCGAAATACTTGAAGTCAATTCGTTTGTGCTCGCCTTGTCTTATACGTATACAGCTTTAGATGTTTTTTGTCAAGAATAGTTAGAAAATATATATTTTAAAACCTTGGTCTTTCAGTCTACAAGCAATTAATAACTATAAAAATGATAAACAGCATTATTATTTCGTGTTTTTAGTCGCTTTCACCAAAACATTAAAACCTTTATTCTATTCTATGAGTATTCTATTCATATATTCATGTTTTTATATTGCAATTTTTTCTTGCTATTCTTCGGCACTAAATTCTCCAAATCCATAACAATAGAAACTCATTACTCACAAATTTAACGTCATAACAAAGATAGATTCGCTTTCCACGTCGTGATACCCTGTTCACCTGTAGAGCTGACCCAGCGCGAGGGTCTCAAGCTGATATTTTTTGCCTTCAACACGACAACGAATGATAAATTACGTCTTCGTCGTGAGAAAACGAAAACTGTTCTACGTTAAAACACTGCTAAATATTTAGGTCACGTTGTAATAAACAAGAAGTAAAATGTCAACACTTTGCAGTATTTTTATGTAAAATTGGTTGTAAAATGTCAAGTAGTAAACTAAAGTTTTTCTAATATCTACTTAAATGACATCTTGTGGTGCTGAAATCATAATATTTTTCTGTTGAAAATTAACCAAAGTTTTGAGAGTATGAAAGTCCTTTAAACTTAATAGCCAGTTAAGTTTGTGGCATGCATAAAAATATCGGTTTATTTTATCTGGTAACTTATGAAAGCTTTTTGCAGACAAAAAGAAATAAAAATTACATCCAAAAGCTGAATTACAAACACTGTATTTGAATTCTAAAATTTTTTACAACAAAAGATTTGAGAATTATATTGCCAGTTGCATCACAAAATCTTAATGCAAAACGTGTTAAAGTAAAATAAAACGAAGTCACTTGTCAAATGACTTAGTTTATTTTGCAGTGAACTATTTAAATTGGTAAGATAAAGATTGTTCTAAGGGGCTGATTTTAGACGAATGAAATGCACGGGTGATGTTTATAATTAATCACCTGACCTTACTTACTTAAATTGGAAGCTATTAAACTGAAAGAATTACCTGTCCAATGAAGTTACTTAAACACGGTTTAGCATCTCTGAAGAATACACTAATTAAGCACTAAAGCTCAGTAAGAATACACCTCCAATCATACTTCTGACACCCTTCAGGGTGACCTAGTATTCTAGTCTACTCTACCTAAAGTATAACTACAACCGAAAGCTGCTCCCTGTATCGTTGGCGAACAGCCACGGCCCACTACAGCCCAAAACTGCTCGCTGTGCCGTAGAAATTAACCATGATCACCATGCATATCCGGCCTCAGCCGTATCAAGGGCTCAGATTTGCGTAATCTCAACAATACCATCATCCAACTTAAATCTCATAAACAGGATGTTTCTATACCTCTGCACGAAACTATAATGACATATATAATTTGATATATTGATTTTTTTGAAATTCGCAAAAATTAGAGAATTTCATTCCTAGCGAACATTTTAGTGTCACATTAATAATGAAATAAAAGAATAAACACTGCCTACAAATAATTATGTATTAATTAGTTATTATGTAGGTACCTGGTTTAATGCCTTATTTTTATTTTTATTTGAGTACCTAGTCTGATTTCGTATATGATGTAAGCTGAAAACTTCGTTAGACATCACAAAATATGACAGGGGCATTCTTATATTTAGCTATATCGTCTAAAGTTACCTCAGCTCCATTGATTGATGGCAAAGACACAATTGAATTGCCACGTAAAATCTTGACTAAAACACGTTTTTTTCTTTCGGCATTATAAATTCACACACAAAAACTTGATTTAAGTAAGTACTTTAAATATTATAGGTTAGGTTGAAACACTATGTCGAGTGCTGAATTAGTCAATAAAAGTTAAAATAGGCAACAAAAATTAGGCAAAATAGACTGTATAAGGTAAAATAGGCACAATAACCCAAATATAGAAAAAATAGGCCTAAGGCACGAAAATAAAATCTTCTATTACACGTAAACATATTACCTATGTATAGAAAAACTAAATTGCCTGAACTATATTAAAATTTGATTCTAGGCAATTGCCTAAAAATCCGGGCTTTAGTTATTATGTAGGTACCTGGTGTAGTGCCTTATTTTTATTTGAAAACCTAGTCTGATTTCGTATAGGGTATTGAAAGGGTAAGTTATTGTGGGAGAAATTTGAGAAAAATGTATAGCAACAGTGAATTAGTGGATATGCTGTTAGTGTATGGAGAAGCGGCGAAAAATTCCAAATTAAACCAGTGATACTAAAAATGTTCGCTAGGAATGAAATACCCTTATTTTTGAGAATTTCAACAAAACCTCTATGTTCTATAATCAGTATATCAAATTATATATGTCATTAAAGTTTCGTGCATAGGTATAGAAACACCCTGTATAATGAGGACTCACTTATAACTATTTTATATTCCTAGAAACTCTGAAAAGTACTAACATAATTACTAACGATGAACGGAAACTAATGCAACAAACCTGACGACTCGATAAAACAATAATTAATTATATAATTATAACAAAACGGAATGACATAAACACCGACTTAATATTCCTTACAAAACTGAACAGGTAATTATAATGTCGTCCATAAATTCCTGTAATAGAACAAAATAAAATATGTCATATAATATCAGCAAACTCAATTTATATTTCCGCAACTTGGAACAAATAGCAAAAAATCACGCGAAAATATAATCTTCTAAATTGCTCTGGTTCTGTCATAAAAATGATATTTTGTTTTTGCAGGTATCTAAAAATACCAAAAACATTTACGAAATTGAATTTCATTTCAATAAATCAACACCTTTTTTTCTTTATTATTATTCGATTCAATAACTTTATTTAGCTAATCATAATTTTTCAGTGTAACAACAAATAGCGAATTTTCATTAATATCTTTTGAGCTATTAAGGTTCCTTTTATTAATAAAGGAATAAACTCATCGATCCAAGACACAAATAAATATAATATTGAAATTACAGAATAAATAATATGAAATTTATTGACTCGATATTATTTTCATTTGTCTGACACATTAGTTGTCTACTCGAGTAAGGAATACAGGTCTTTCAACTTGAAAGCGTTATTACCGATCAGGATATGTAATTGCTTCATTAATCTTTGTTGTATCTAGAAACATCGAATTATGTGTTGCGATACTAAAATAATAATAATATAAATATAGAAAATACTGGTATCTATTGATAATAGTTTGAAACACTATTTTTATTCGGTAATTAATAAAGATTTTTTTCTACGATTGCTATGAAAAGTTGACAATTATGCTCTCATTTGTCATCGTAAAGTTAACGTTTTCTGAAGAACAATCGAAAATTTTTTTTTTGCGCGTCTCCAATGGCAACGCGCGAAAAAGATATTAAATGCGCGCTTATGTCAATAGTTACCAGGGATACAAACAAAACGGAAACTTGTCATATTGACAGTTAACAGAACAAATTTATTTTAAGTATATGAACAATCTAAATTATTGAAATACTTCGACAGAGACAGCTTTTGACTGGTGTAGCCAATGTGACATCTGAATTTATAAACAGGTCCTTAATAGAATTAAACTCCGAGAAACTAGCAAATAATTAAATAAGAGAGTAACTAGATTTCCCAAAATAGAATGAAAAAGTGGTTAACCAGCGTTTTTCGCATGGACACGATCACTTCTAGTTACAAGCATCCAAGATCGAGTTACGGTTAATTTCAGTTCACAATAACTCACTTTATATTGAGAGCTTTAGTTCGAAATTGCACGAAGGCTAAACGCTGTTACCGTAAATGCAATTTGATGCGTCGATACCATTTAATGATTTCATGGCAAATGTTTCACATCAACTACAAATGAAAATTCTCATTATCTGCCGTGCGAATCAATAACTTCCCTAAATAGTCTTTCATTGGCAACCGGGTAACTGATTTTTATTCAATAAATTAAATAAAATCTCGACGGAATTAAAAAGTTAATAGAAATTAAATTAGATCCGAAATTTCCGACAAGGTAGTGGATGTACGAGAGAATAATAGGACGGTAGAATTTCATCAGCTCCCACACAGATTCAAATTTTGTCTGTTTCGGACGTTGAAGGAATTAGAACACCCAACAAGAATATAAATTAAACGATAATTTTACTCATCCGGGCATGTAAATGTTATTTCGAGGTTTCAGCTTTCAGGCATGACTTGAAACTGAAATGAATTAAATTAAATATCAACTTGACACGAAATATAAATGTTAAATTTCTCTTAAAATTTTACTTATTTTAGTCATACGTCAGTAGCAAGGTAACAAACCGGTTTTCACAAACCAGTTATATAAACAAGAAAACGTTATTTTTAACGAAAAATTATTAAATTCTCTGCTGGCATAGTTCTTCGTCACCAGCTTTTTCACGTGAACTTTGTTCTAGGTGAAGAAGTAAGTTATACCATACTGATGAGCTCTAATAAGAGCGAAACGCGTCTATGGTTACTAACTGTGCTGGCCAGCCTCTGACGATGCCCTCTTAAGGTGACTTGGAGGCTGAATTTTGTGAGACTTAGCAAAGTGTTTATTTAATTTTTTTTAAAACCTTGTTTCACCAAGTGTATGGATGACAATTAATTTTGTCTTTGTTGTTAGAAAAATTATTACTATAACCGTAACTTCTAACCGAAAAAAATACCGGTTTTTTTGCATGATCTAATTAAAGAAAATTGTTTCCCTGTGTGATCTTAAACGCCTTGTACACTCCAAAAGAAATTATTGGTTTTCAATGGTCTATAATAGACCATGTAAGTATTAAATTGGTATCAAACTGTCATTTGAGCTTTCAAAATGTAAACTAATATTGAGTAAAATGGAATAAAATATATTGCTTTCTTTTATTTAAAATTTTCCCGAATAATTTTTTTAAAATGTTACAAAAAAATATACGAAATTTAATGGTTTTCAATTTAAGGTAGATGGCTCAGTGGTATCGAGTCGGTCTGTGGATCTTGTGAACCGACAAACAATTTTCACCAAATGATATCTACCCCTTGTGGTTCTCCCTCCACTAACTTCTTTGGGGGACGTGTTTTGACGGCTGGTAACCGCACTTCACGCGAAGAAATCACTTACAGAGATCTACTTCGGCATAGTGCCACACTCAGTAATGGGGAAAAGGTGTGATGATATATTTATTTATTTCTATTTATTTTAAAAAGTTGAATATACTAAGTGCGGCATTAAACTATTTGACAAAATTGAAAATATGCTACTTATAATATAATAATATTATAATATTAGTTATAAAGAATGTTTGTTTTAGTATTACTTATACTTTTTATTACTACATAAATACTAGTCTAATAAATAATAAATCAATATCCAAATATAAATAAATAAATATATTATCACGCCTTTTACCCATTACTGATTGTGGTACTCTGCCAGAGCATCCCTCGCTAAGTAATATATTTCTTCGCGTGTAGTGTGGTTACCAGCCATCAAATCACGGCCCCCAACGATGTTAATGAAGGGGGGGGGGTCATAGAGGTAGTATTAACGTGGTGAAAATTGTTTGTCACCTGTGGGAATCGAACCCGAGTTGTCAATTCCACAGGTCGACTCGATACCACTGAGTCATCTACCCCATAATATCCAAATATGAAAACGTATAATAATATAAATTATATAATACTTATTATAAGATATAAAAACAATAAAAAAACTAATTATGAAATTATTATGATTATAGTCGGTGATGTTATATTACTCTTTTTAATGCGAATTACTTTAAAGTGGTACGATGCTTGTTATTAGTTAAACATTAGCTAAAATCAATTTTAATCGGTTATCAATATTCCTATCTAATCTTACGTTGTAAGGGATATTTTATACTGGATTAATTTGAATTATATTTATTATATTACAAACATGAATTTGATATTGATACCATAAAGTTTCAATTAAACTTACATTAATTTTATTTTATTTCCTTTTTACTTGAATAGAAGATTTTATTGAAAAGATATATGTTTCAAAGCAAATATATGTCTTCAAATGCAACTGAAGAGAGTTCTATAAAAGAAATGTACTCGTATATACTTCAGAACGCAATACTAATCTTGGTACATAAGCTTTGTAACACGATTCACTAATGGACGTTTTAAAACCTAAATACTACCTTTAGAAATAAACTCACATAACTTATACATAATTTTGAAATTTCTACTTAAGAGTAAGTAAGTAAAACTACGTATTAAACTTTTTTATCACTGATTCAAAGTCGAAAACATTCGTGTTGAAATAAATTTTACGTTCTTTCCGGAATACCAATTATTTTTAATGTCCCAACTTTGAATAAAAATTATTAGTTTAGTTTACTTTTGCCACATTTAAATATTGATTTTATATTCCACCCTTATCACAAATAAAAATACACAATGCATGACGTTCATTCGGAATATGGACTTAGGAACGTCAATCACAAATCTAAATCTCAAAAGTAACCGAAAATTGAAATCATTGTCAGTAAATAGAAAAAATATATATAAAGCCATGGGATTATGTATAAACAAGGCGCATTCCAAATTCCTGGCGGCTTTCCTATTACCTCGCACCCGACTGCGAACATTCAACTGCTACTTCAACAAAATTTATCATTTCATTTATTTATGTTACGCTGTACAACAGGAACTTAATCCCAATTACAGTACAGGATCCGCACTCACGGAGCCGCAGTGTAGTAGTTTATATAAATTTTAGTTTGAGTGAGATTAGAACTCGGGATCTCCGAATTCTAATTCCGTATCATGTAAAAGATACGCTGATTGTGTCAAAGTTTTGATTTCAGTTGTTTAAAATTAAAACCATCATCACAACGTCTACAAAAGAAAAATAAACACTTTAAAATTATAGTTAATAGATAAGTATAGGGTGAATAGAATTTTTTTTAAATTAACAATTACAATTTTTTTAAAGTTAAACAACAAAATATATTTCCAAATATAAAAGGTGTACACAGCACAGCATTTGGAGCCTTTAAATTAGGTAGATCTTCAGGGCAATGAATCCAGAATTAGAATATTCAGCGAAAAATTGAGAACCATATGATAACTGTTAAACTGTTTGCCTATTAACTATAATTTTAATATGCTTGGATCAAACTGTCGATGATGGGGGCCAGTTTAAAATTTGATAAAATTTTGTCAAAAAATTCTAAAAAATATGACTAATATGTGAGGGGGTCAGACTCGATTGACCTTCAAATCACAGGTTGTTACTTTTTACCATAAAAATGCGTTCTATACTAGATCAGGCATGATTAGGGGTGTTTTTTTCTAGCAGATACGCATTTATGTGGCCAACAAATATTGTTCGGTTGCAAAGCAATAGTCAATAATCCCACACGCCCCCCTCTCCCACACATACACACACGTTACACGTGATTAATAAAACAGTAATTGTAACTTGAAGTGCAAGTTTTAAGAACTTCAATTCATTGGTAATTGTAATTCTTAATTATTATTACTAATCGGATAGCTACTAAGTAGCGTTTAAATGGGGAAGGTGGCTTAGTAGAATCGAGTTAAATTATCCCTGTGGCTTTCCCTCCACCCCATATTTGGGTGCATGATTTTTCGGCTGGTAACTACAATTCATGCGCATAAATATATCACTTACTTTTTTCTGCATAAAAGAAAAAAAGTAAGCGATACTTTTAAAATACATTTTTGCACAGAGTGTTTTTCTAATAATGTACACTCCATAAAATCACCCCCATTCTAGGTTTCTTATCATTGATTATTTTGCCTCAAGTGCCAGGAGTCGTTGGCTGTACCGAGATTTGCTACAGCATAGTTCCACACGCAGTATGGGTACAAGGCGTGAGGATATATTTAGTGTATTTAAGTAGGGATTGAATGAACACATCCTGGTGGAGGAAGGTACGTAGACGAAGCTCCTGCTCCTCAGAACGTAAAAATCAATTTAAAGCCAGTACGGGTGACTGAGGGAAGGGAATTTATAAATCCAATCTCTGCCCGAATGCCTTGAATCCTTCCAGGGAGGTTAAATATTTAACGTTTTGCCAACGGCAACGAACACTATGTACACATACGTGGCTAGGTATAACTCGATGTACCTAGCCTAGGTGTATGTTAGGCAAAGAACGAAATAATTCAAATTGTGTTTATGTTATGAAATAAGGAAAAACTAAATTGAATTATTGCATTATTTATAATCAGTTTTATAGCACCAGTCATTGGTAGATCCATTTTAAGTTATAATTTAGTTTTGTATTTGTCTTGGTATTGCTAATATTTTAGTTTATTTCTACGTAAGGTAACATATCTTCAGAAGCTCTTTTCAAATTAATCTTTTTACGAGTACACAAGACTGATTTACTATAAACTGGTGCAGCAATATTCAACAGTGTAAATAATTTTCATTTGACTTATTTATGTCTCAGTGTATAATGAATCGAGGAATTTAAAATGAAATTATTCAAATAAATTTATATTCATTGTCAGTTGCACCATTAATACCTAACTTATCAAGTTTTCCTTAAATTGACATTAACGTATCTAAATTAAATAAAACAAATATATCATAACGTCTTTTACACTTGATTTTATCTAAGTATTTGAAAACTTAAGTAACAGTACACATAAATTTTACATATTTATTTGGAGTTGGTGGTCTAGTGGGTATGCAGTCGACTTGCGGTTCTTGAGGACCCGAGTTCGATTCCCGCAACCGACAAACCGGTTTTCACCAATTTAATATCAACTCCTGTGACTCCCCTTCCACTAACAACTTTAGGAGCCGTGATTTGACAGTTGGTAATCGCACTTCACGCGTAAAAATATATCACTTACCAAGATGTGCTACGAAAGAGTGCCACACCCAATATTAGGTAAATGGCGTGATGACATATTTATTTATTTATATATTTAGACGTAATAGTTTACAATGAATTAATGCTTCAAACATTTTCAGGTTATCAAGTTGTCAATTGAAAATTATACTTAGATTTAAAGGAATTATTTCAATATTTGAATGCCAAACCTGATTCTAGATGAATAGTACAAGGGCATGAAATTATGGAAGACATGTAATATTATTATCAAAATGGTATTAGTGGCTAATCTGTTTTATGAATGATTAATTTCTAAAATTGTACATAAAAGTTATAATAATTATAAATTAAAAATATGTTTACATAAACCGAATGAAAAATATTAACTATCAAAGCATAAAAATATTTTTATTTAAAATACATATAGTAAATGTATCTTTAGTTATCGTAATACGAGCCCGACGTCCTCATATTCATGATTGTGAAAATACTTATTTTATACAGGGTGTATTATGGGGTAGGTGGCTCAGTGGTATCGAGTCGGCCTGTGGATCTTGAGAACCATGGTTTGATTCTCACAGGCGACAAACAATTTTCACCAAATTAAATCTACCCCTGTGGCTCCCCCTCCACTAACATCTTTGGGAGCCGTGATTTGACGGCTGGTAACCGCACTTCACGCGAATAAATATATCACTTATCGAGATCTGCTTCGGCAGAGTGACACACCCAGTAATGGGTAAAAGGCGTGATGGTATATAATCCGATAATCTTTCAATATAAAGTGGGCTTACATATATTGACTTCAAATGTTGAAAACGAAATAAAATTTGCAATAAAATATACTCCGATTTATGAAAGAAATTTCCGTAGATTCTAAAAGTGAAAAGTTATTTCCTCCGTAGGGTAGCATTTGAGATAAATTACTAAAGGTTCGCAAATGAAGTGTCACAAAAACGAATCTGAAATGACATATAATATTTCTCATTCATAATTCAGGCAAAAAACTGACAATCATATCAGCATTACACGAAAAACAAATTACAAATCATGAATACAATTTCATTCTGTGAGTTATTGTCAAGTCGTAATAAATGGATGTAATATTTCTGTTTTGCCAGGCTGAGCACCTATAATAACCAAAAATGTATTTACTATCGGAAATGGATTACTTTTTATACCTTCATTCGAAGTTTTGTTTTATGAAATTTTATCCAGAATCTATTTAAATCAGTATTCCTTATTCCTCTTTCTAACTTCTCTTCTAAATGTATAATAAAACACCGAAGTAAGATTTATATGTAGATTTAAGGAATCAGAAATTTAATTTTTTTAAGTAGGATTTACCCAAACTTCTTTTAAACATTTTTGTTGTAATATTCATAAAACTGTAGTTTGTTTATTTATATTAAAAACAGTAGATACTTATCCAGTAATCTAGAAGTCTATAATTGAAAATATGCAATACATTTTAAAACATAAGTATTTCATTGTTCATACTAATCCCTATTGTTGAAAATATTTTCATTAATTTACGATATTTTTAGATGCATAATTGAGAACTTTATTTCCATTTGTATAATTCATGCAGCCTGGAACTATTTCAAAAATTACATGATTAAAATTAATAATCTGGGTATATCATATTTTATTTTTAAATTTTTGTGTCTATTTAGTTTGGCCAATAAAGGGTACTTCAAAATTATTGCAAAAAATTAAAGGGTATATATTATTTGTTATACTGAATACAAGGGAAAAATAATTTTTCCGAAATTCGCAAAAATTATTGCACATTACTTGAAGCAAACATTTTTCCCACCACTAGATTGATACAGTATAAATAAAAATTAATTAAATTAAAATTGTGAACAGTTCTTTCAGTATTTACTAATTTGTATTCATTACTGTAACCTACCAGTCCAGTGGCACGAAAAATGTTTGTTTCAAGCATTTGTAATTATTTTTGCAATAATACAAATAATTATATCATTACGCCATTTACCCATTAATGGGTGTGGCACTCTGCCGTAAGCAGATCTTAGTAAGTGATATATTTCTTCGCGTGAAATGCGGTTACCAGCCATCAAATTACTGCCCCCAAAGATGTAAGTGGAGGGGGAACCACATTGGTAGATTTAAATTGGTGAAAATTGTTTGTCGTCTGTAGGAATCGAACCATGGTTCTCAAGATCCACAGGCCGACTCGATACCACTGAGCCACCTACCCCATAATACACCCAGTATAAAATAAGTATTTTCACAATCATGAATATGAGGACATCGGGCTCGTATTACTGTAACTAAAGATATATTCACAAATGAAAATTACGTTTATTCGTTTTATTTAAATTTAATAAAGCCATTCATAAATATAAACTTCATATAGTTTATAATGTTGTGACATCTTGTGATGTTTCAAAAACAAGAATGGCGACCGAAAACGGATGCTTTTGACATTTGTATTTCAGTACAGTCATTAATACCTAACTTTCAAGTTTTTCTTAAATTGACATTAACGTATTTAAATTAAATAAAACAAATATATCATAACGTGTTTTAGAACTGATTTTATGTAAGTATTTGAAAAATTAAGTAACAGTACGTATAAATTTTACATATTTAGAAGTTATAGTTTACAATGAATTAATGCTTCAAACATTTTTAGGTTATCAAGTTGTATATTGAAAATTATATTTAGATTGTAAGGAATTATTTTAATAATTGGATACAAACCTGATTCAAGATTTGGTTAAAAATTAAATACTTCAAAAACAAGAATAAAATATCGATTGGACAGTACTTTTTTCATACTCGTTAAATTGTTACTTCACTCGATATAGGTTGTGGTTATTGCGTGTGTAGAATAAAATATATAACATAGGAAATATAATGGTATTGTTTTTAATATGATGATTATTACTGCCCTGATTAAGACTAAAAGTGTAAATACAAAATTATGAAGTACTAAAAACTGCATCTAATGAGTATCTATTTGTAGTTCAATTGTTATTTATGTAATAGCTAACATGCAAAACGAAAATAGGTTTTTATAAAAAAAAATATGGGATTGAAAGTGCTGTGAAAAATAACGAAATAAAATAATCATTTTACTTTGATATTTAGTATCTATGAAAGTTTATAATAAAAATTACAACTCGAAAACTCGCCGCACGCCACTGTCCATTATATAACTACTCGATATCACATTGACGACTCGATTTACAGATTATATTGCAAATAAAATATAACAAACCTTTATGCAGATTGCAGACTCTACATTTATTGTTGTTTTCCATCATAGTCTGTTCATATTTATATATATTAACACCAGAAATAATGTTTTCACTATAAATTATCACTAAGAAATACACACACAACACATATACATCACAATACTTTCAATACTGACAGTGCACTGACAAACACGACTGTCTATTGACTCCGTCAGTGGTTTCAACTTGTCTGCTAACTCAGGTACCTGGACTAAAATGTTAAACAATATTGAACAAGTATATTTAAATAGTTATTATAAAATAACGGCCAAGTTTTAGACAATCTTACAATTTTACTAGATCTCTACTTTCTTTATATTAACCAAAAGATAATAATAATTGTGATATTTTTGAATTCATGTTTCTTATATGAAAAATAAATATACTAGAAATGGGCGAATATCATCCGCGAATATTGACATTATTCGATATTCGAGATTTTCGAATATATATGTTGACCTCAATTTTAAACTATGTTTTTATTTATCATTTGTACATAAACTTAAAGCTATTACAATATTTTGAAGATATTAATAATTAATCAATTAATAATATTTTGTTTCAAAACCATGAAGACGTACCATATTTCAAATTTATTTTTTGCCAACATCAGCCCGTACGTTTCACCTTAAATTTGAAGTTTTCGTCGTTTTCTTTTCTTTTTTGTTTGTACTTTTTTTTTTATTTTATTTTATCTTAACAATTTCATTCAAATAATGAAAAGAACATAATTAAATTATTATTAATAATAAATAAAATCACTTTTAGGAGTATTCGAATATTCGAGTACCTCGAATATTCGAGATCTGATTAATATTCGTATTCGATATTCGAATTCGAGAAATTTGATATTCGCCCATCTCTAAAATATATATATTATTTTTTTAAATGTTAGAACAATATTCTTTCTAATTTTTTTTGCCACGTAAACATTATCCAATTCAGAGTTTTATCTAATTTTACATTTTGGATTAGCCACATGAAACTAAACAGTATTTTGGAGAAAATCTCAAAAGGATTTATAATTTGTTATAAATCGAATGATATTATTTAAATAATTTTGTTGATTGGATTTCAGGCTTTAAGAAAAACGAAAATCTTTAAAAAAAATTATTTTTTCATTTAATCAGCAACGTTTTGACCATTGATTTTGGCAATTGATTTCAGCCATTATCAAGAAAAAAAGGTACAAAAGTTAAGTTACATGTGTATAATAAATTGTATGTAACTATTTAAATAAATTATATTTTCTTACATACATATCTTCACGCTATATTCCATCAAATAGGGTAGTACGAGCCCCTGAAATATGCACAGAACTCATCAGAATTATCAAAGAATTAGTCTTCATCCAACATTCACACCTTGACAAACAATTATTGCTTTAACCACATTTACATTCCATCCATACAAGCTCATTTATTCCTCATATTAGGAATTTTTAATCACACAACAAACCTTCAATCACATTCGCCCACTCGACTAACAACGAATCTAAAAATATAGAAGAGAAGAGAGCGTCGATTTGTGTTTGTTTTGAAAATAAATTCAACACAGCACTCTATAGTAAGAACTGAAAACAAAACAAAAAGATAAGGAAATAAATAACATCGTTCTACGCTTGTTTTGAATGTAAATTTCACTCAATTGCTGTTAGTAAAAGTAATAGTAAAGACTTAAAACGAATCAAAAAGATAAAAAAAGTAGGAAGTGCTGTTTTTGAAAGTGAATTGCAATTGTTAGACACTCTATTGTAAGAACAATTTACGAATCAAAATATAAATAAACTCAAATATAATTTTGTTACCATTAAGCTTTCGGAAAATGAATTGAATTAAGTTGTTAAAATCAGAGTAAAATGAACTAATCCAAAATTAGCTAAACCGTGAAATAAAAGGTTTCATTTTGATGACAGGAAAAGTAACATTAACACAAAGATTATCGATTTAATTATATTCTAAAGAATTAGGTTAATTTAAAGTTATTTTACGTTGATGGACAACACGCCCTCTAGCAATTTCCAAATCCTCCTTTATTATCCGTAAATTACGAAGAAAAATCATTAAGTCGACAAAGGCACACGCAGTCATTTCACAACAAAGCTGTACTAAGTGAATATTTAATCAACCATTTAAATGTCTCGGATAAGTAGAATTAATAAATGATGACAAAAGAATATCTTCGATAAATAAGATTTCTTTTCAAATTCGTAATTCCTTTCAAGTCAGTAACAAGAAATTATTATGCTTTAATACTCATTTGTAAACTTGTAAAAGTATCGTTAATAGCGTAATTAAAAACATTTGGGAGTTCATTAAAAATTAACTTATTTCAGAAATTAAAACTTTGAAAGAACTTATTTGATGTTTTTATTTCATTCATATTTCTTTTTAAACTAATAAAAAAATACCTCAATGAATATTATCAGTCTTTATAAAATATTTAATTTAATGTTACGCAAATCCCTTTCAAATAAGTTATATTAATTTAAATAAGCGGCAAAAGAATTTCTTTAAAATCTAAATTCTTTTCATATAAATATTTCAGTTTAGCTTAGTTATATTAGAATAAAGCTACAAAATTCTCCATTAATGAATTATACCTTTTTGTTTTAATATTTTCGCTATTACTTTAAATTGGTAACGTTTCATTTGAAGCTTATTGCTGACGATTTAAAATTCTTATTTATATTACTAAAGCCATAAAGACATAATACATTAAGACGAATAAACGTGCTCTTTTATTCTTGTAGAGGCCACTTTTCTATCCCATCTCTTTCCCATCTTTAAAATGTCTTTCTTCTTTAGGTTCTCTTTAGCCATCATTTTTACAATAATTTTGATTATGTATCTTTTCTTAGTAATTTTAACCAGAGACATGGAACCGAATGATTTTTTTTTCATATCGGTTAATATCGTTCCCGCTTAAAAATATTTTGTTTGACCGAAACACAAATTTTGTTTCGAAACGGTTATTCCGTTCCAAATATATTTAAAAAAAATACAATAGTTATTTATGTATTAAGAGCGTAAAGTGGTTCTTTGTTGCTCGAACACGGTAATTGCAGTGCGAGCCGAAGGCGAGAGTTTCAATAGTGTAATAGGAACAAAGACACGATTGCATCTTAAAATTATTAAAAAAAGTATAGTTACTGAAATTAAATTCGTTCTGTCAACTGTCAATATGTCAAGTTTATGTTTTGTTTGTATCCCTAGTAACTATTGAAATAAACGCGCAGTTTATATCTTTTTCGCGTGTTAGTTATTAACTAGAATTTATGTTTCATTTATAACGTTTTCACTTATGGAGTAAGATTAAGAATTTCGTGAAAAATATATTGCTTTTTATTTGGTTTGTGTTGCGCTTCAAATCCCAGATTTAAACTAAAAATTACCAAAATATAAGATAATTTACAAGTACATAAAAAATTCAGTTAATTTATTGAGGGAAATTTATTAAATTCACTATTAATTATATACCCAGCTTTTTTATTAAAGTCCTCTTTTTTGCTTTTAACATAATACGATAGTAAAAGAGAGAGATAATAAGTACTGCAAACAATTATATGTTATATTAAAGAGTTCTGTAAGTTTATTATTATTATTTATTAAATTTGTTTTGAAATTAAATAAAGGCTACAGAATTTAAGTCAAAACTTGTTTTAAAGTGTAATAGGAAATGATGATTTATATTTGTATAGTATATAAAAATACTTTTTAAAAGAATGAACAGATTGCTCATATCAAATCTACTTCTACAGGCTGTTTCTATACCTCAGCACGAATCTTTAATGACATATATAATTTGATATACTGATTGTAGATCAAAAAGATTTTTTTGCAAATTCTCAAAAAATAGGGTATTTCATTCCTAGCGAACATTTTAATGTCACTGGTTTAATTCGGAATTTTGCGCCGCTTCTCCATACACTAACAGGAAATTCACTAATTCATTGTTGCTATACCTTTTTCTCAAATTTCTCCCACAACAACTTACCCTTTCAATACCGTATATGAAATCAGACTAGGTACTCAAATAAAAATAAGGCATTACACCAGGTACCTACATAATAACTAATTAATAAATGATTATTTGTAGGCAGTGTTTAGACCTTTATTTCATTAGTAACATTATTATAAATAAATGTACTATTAAACCAGTGACACTAAAATGTTAACTAGGAATGAAATACCCCAATTTTTGCGAATTCCAATAAAATTCTTTTTGTTCTATAATCATCAGTATATCAAATTATATGTTATTAAAGTTTCGTGCATGGGTATATAAACACCCTGTACACTCTGTATTGGGAAATGTTTTATAATTACATTATGACATTAATTAGTCAAGTAATGACATTACAAAGGATAACAAATAAATAAAATTACATTCTAGAGCATTTTCTGAGTGCAATATTTAAATAACAAAAGAGGAGGAACCCTTCAAACGAACGCTGCATGCACAGAATAAACAAAAGACAACCACAAGAGTTTCATTGTCTGAAAAATTCCACATAAAGAGGAGGAAAATTTATTATTTTTACGTCCGCTCCACCAAGGCATACCTAACAATGTAATTTTCTACGTGAGAACACTAAATAAACGACCAATTTCATAAAACTGTTCTCAAAAACCGTTTAACTGTTCCACACTAAATTGTTATTTTTGCGAAAAACGAACGAGATTTTAATGAGATTTTTTTACGTTTAGGAAGTTTAATTAAAACTAGAATTCCATAAGGTAAATAAGAAATTGAAAAGTATTTTGTTTATTATGAACGTCATTGTCGTCATTATTACTTTTTATATTGTTTTCGTACTGCAAGCACTAATAATAGATTATTATCTTATTATTCAAGTCTGTTTTGCTGTTTACATTTATTAGAAAAGTACAATGAAGCAGTATTTCCCCACTTAATAAATGTATATAATTATGTGCCTTGTAATCATTTTACAATTATTTGTTTATTCACACAACATGTTTCTTTTATTTAACATGATTGATAAATGAATAAATAATCAATTTCAAATAATTTTCATTGTTGATTATTTTTATAAAGTCATAATTGCATGTTCTGCACTTTATAAATAAAATACAAGAATGCAATACATGGTCACCAGGGCAGTTTCAAGGTAAAATACAAATGAAGAGCCTCTTCTAACTGACGGCAGAAGCTAAACATTTGCTCAGATCAGATGCACGGTTTCCAGTTACAGTCCGGAAACTCCGGGCTTTAGTGCAAATCTTCCGTATCCGGTCTTATACAAAATATCATCAGATTGAATAATGATTACATTTTATTTTTCTATAACTTGACTACATAATAATTCGTCAAATCACGTCCCCCAAAGATGTTAGTAGAGGGGGAGCCACAGGGGTAGATTTAAATTGGTAAAAATTGTTTGTCGGCTGTGGGAATCGAACCAGTGTTCTCAAGATCCACAGACCGACTCGATACCACTGAGCTACCTACCCCATTAATAAGCAATTATTTTAGATACTCGTGACGTCATGACATTAAATTTATCATATTCTCCATCTTATTAATAGTCTTCGGTCTTAGTCCATGAATTATTAACGGACATACGAGTACCTAAAATAACTAGATTACTAAAAGGTATCTCGGTGGATAACAGGTAGAGAATTTCCTGGCATCACCAGCCGTCAGATTAAACGTCGCAAACCAAAAGCCAAGGATGTTCCCTTCTCCCTGGGGAGGCAGTAAGGTTGCTGGTTTCGTTTGCGAAGGAATACTACATGGCTATGCTGTCAGTTGTGAGGCACTGTTGCCAAATAACATAGATTAAATTTAGGATCGATTTACTTCAAATCAAAGTGTCCAAAATAGTAATTTAATAAATGATACATTCAGTGCTAGATTCAAAGATATACTAGGTACTCCATTTAAAATGTTTTTTCACAAATATTTCAAAAACAAAACAGTTTACGAAGAAACGGTCTGAGTGAAAAATAATCGAATAGAAATGGGCCATAATTCTGTAATATTAGTTTTGTCGCAGATGGCGTTGTTGTCGCTATAACCTGCAAAAAATTTAAATTACGGCTCTGCCTCTTAGAGATAAAATTTTGTATATCCACTTGATCAAATGAAGCATTTCCGCTAAAAACATTATGACTAATGTTAACCAACAAGATAAAATATTAATAATTTGTTAGCGTAGATTTTGTAATCTTATCAAAAAGTATTATTATTGGAAAACACTTGATCCATTCAAAATGTAAATTCGCAAAAATAAGATGTAATAGATAATGCATAAGTACCTATTTTATCAATCTCTAACTTCCCGTCCAAGAAAATATTGATGAGAAATTAATTACGAAACATATGACTAAACGTATTTATTAAGAAAATGTATAATTTGCAGCACGGCAGTGTTGTGATTACCAATGTTAAGCACGTTTCACAGCAGTTAGCACTAAGATGTGATACCTGTCAATGACTGAAGCCATCTGGACACTCAAAAGGGTAAAAGAGATAAATGATAATGTAATGTAATAATTTGATTTTCAGTTCTTGTATATCTATTTATTATTCATATCTATAGTTGGTTTTAAAATATTATTTTTCTACGATTGCTATGAAAAATTGACAATTACGCTCTCAATTGTAATCGTAAAGTTGACGTTTTCTGTGGAACAATTGAAAAATATCTTTTTTGCGCATCTCCATTGGCAACGCGCGAAATAGACGTTAAATGCGCGCGTGTCCAATGGCAACGCGCGAAAAAGATATTAAATGGGCGCTTATTTTAATAGTTACCAGGGATACAAACAAAACAGAAACTTGTAATATTGACAGTTGACAGAACGAATTTATTTTCAGTACGCATACGTTTTTTAATAATTTTAAGATGCAACCGTAGAAAAAATTATGTGTGTATCACGAGTGTAAAGTGTCTTTGTTTCTCTTGCACTATTGCAGCGCGAGCCGAACGCTCTTAATACACAAATAACTATTATTCCTTGATACCGAAAAATGTACTTTATTAATGGAATAAAATCATTATCGACATTTTAATAAAACTCGTAATTAACAAATAAATTGATGACAAATGATTTATTTACGCCTATCATTAGTACTTCGTTAGTACTACAAATATACAAAAAAGGCTTATCCCCTGTCCCGAAATAAAATAGTTATTTTTGTATTAAATGCGCGAAATAATTAATTTTAAAAATTATGTTATTTCTATAAAATTTAATTATATTTTTAATTATAAAACTAAATTTATTAGAAACTTTATTAAAATATCTAAGTTGACAAGTTACCTATGACAAAAAACTTAAAATAAAATAAACGAATTCAATTAAACACAAGCTTTAAACTAAGTTTTTAAAATGTCCGCCAAAACTAAACTAACTAACTAATAGTCATAGACACTAAACTAATAGAACTTGTTTATTTTATGCAATGTTTTCAGAGGAAATTTAGATATTTGAATAAAAAGTCTAATTAAAGAATTTAATTAGTTTTTTTACGCTGATTTATAATGAAATATGAAATATTATGGTTGAATTCATTTTGTAAAATATACATTAAAATAAGAAAATTGGGGTCACGTCTGAAAATATATTCTCACTTTTAATGAGTTTATTTTTTGTTATTGAATATGTAATTTGGAATCGGGATTCTAGAAATGCTAAAAATCAATTAATGAAAATAAAAATCATGTAATTTTTAATGAAGTTCAAAACAATTTACTTCGCTGATACGAAAAATAAAAAAACTATAATAACATATACGTCCTCATTGTATTAAAAGAAAAAGCACACTGTTATTACAAATGATTAAGAGCTGGTCTTAAGACACGTTCTGTCCAAGATGACGTAAGAAGAACGTGAGGATCATCTACAACATCAGATTTATCTTGAGGCGATAAGAAGACGTCTACGTCAGACCAACTCTCACATATGACACGACATTTTGTGACCTGACATTACAGACGTACCTTTCTCACCTCCGCTTATTATACGCGAAAACGGGAGAGAAAAAGTTTTTCACATTGAATCTTTAAAAGTTTTAGTACAAAATAAAATTATGAAGTTTTGGGAAGTTTGTATTTATTGCGCTTTCACTTTTAACCCTACTCAATATAGAAATTTTCTTTAAAAGAAAACGTAAAATCTGATATGATTCATACAAAAATTATTTCTATGGGGTAGAATAGCTCAGTGGAAACATGTCGACTTCTGGATTTAAAAGCTTGAGATCAAACCTTTCCCCACATATAAAATTACCCATTCCACTAATATCTTTGCAGGGCGTGATTTAACAGCTGGTAATCGCACTTCACGCGCAAAATTTTTATACAGATTTACTACGTCAGAGTGTTACACCCAGTAATGGGTACAAAACATGATTATATACCAGTAATTATTATTATTATTTAAAACAATTAAAGTGACCATTTTTTTGAGATTTCCAGGGATACGGATATATTTTTACATATGTTCTACTCCTGTTAGAGAACGTCAAACGTTGATGTTTTGACAGATGAAACGTCAAGCATTTATTTATTTTTTTTGTTCATTTCCATGGCTATCAATATTTTCAACATAATTTTCGACATTTTCATATTTAATTTCTGTCGGTACAAAGCACGTAAAAGTAATTCTGTTTACTGATTTAGATACAGAATTTGATGCCCTCAAACTTTTATTTGAAGCGTTTTTGCTTAACACGTTGACTGCCACGGCAATTTTCAGAATTCCGGTCTAAAAAGCCAATTTCATTTAATCATTTTATATTATTAAAAACTCTAATTATATTACATAGTAATCATCAAAAAGCATAGAAAATGTATTTTTTTAAAAAAAAAGGTCTTACGAATACATTTTTTATAATTATATTTTCTGTTTATTTATTAATAAAATTTCTGTTCATGTAGCCAGCATTGATTTTTTGTTCTCTTCCCAGAAGCCATCTATCCATATTAGCACTGATATGTTACGAGTTTAATCGTAGCTGCGCGAAAATGGTAAGTAAACACAGTACGAGATAACTCGTAGTCGGCGTCCTAGCAAAGAACGCAATCTACGAGTTATCTCATAGTTGGCAGTCAACGTGTTAAAACAATTAGAGAAGCAGGAAATTGCAAAAAAAATATTTCCCATGTTAAAGTCCTATGACCGACTGAGCGAGTCACCACCCTATATATATATATATATATATGTTTAACAAATAATTTATCCGATATTGTAAAAATAATTGCAGATTACTTGAAACACATTTTTCATTAAAAAATTACAGACAAAAATACTAGTAGATAGAGTTACAGTTAAAACTCGAGATAACTTTTAAATTTGGCCGACTATTTGAGATCCTTTCACGAATCCCTAGAGGTTCGCAAAGCCCCGGTTAAGTATCACTGATCTAAGCAGTTAAGCATCAAAACTGAGCCGACCTTGGCAACAAAACATCGAAGGTGTCGATAAAAGTTTCGTGCTCTAACTGCTCTGTGGATACATCGTCATTTTAAATTTTTAAATAGCAAAATTATAACTCAGGTTTCATTATTTTCAAGAAGAAATTCAGATTCGGTAGCAAGTCCTGGAACAAAAATAAGCAGTAATACAAGTCTTGTTTCGGAAACTGTTCACGAAAATCGGGGAGAAATAGTCACCTTATTTGTAATTGTCCCTGTCAAGATTTGTAATGGAAAATGTAATATCTGCTCCAGAAGAGTGTAATTTATAATTGTTATCGAAAGTAATATTATTTTATCGAATTATACAATAAATGTCAGTTGATATAAAATATAAGTTTTATTTTAAAGATAGTAACTTCTTACTTTAATATACCAGTTATCAGTAAAGATAAGTTTGACAACGACCCTCATCAAATCTTACTACTCCCTTTAATTAGACCCTTCCAAAAATCGGTAATAAATCTACAAGTTTATGTAAAGTTCTCCACGCTCTGCTAAGACAAATGCCCGCGGGTCCGGGTTCCGGTAGTGGTTCCAGGGTCGGATATTACCAAACTGCCGGAATTCTAGTCACCACCACGTGTACAACCCGAAAACATCGACGCTATCGCCAGCGAAACACTGCGGAAACGTGCCAATCCTTTGAGGTATCATGTGCGGAGATGGTTTATTTTATTTACAGAATGAATTTGGAATATTTAAAGATTAAGAGATGTATTAGTAACAAGGATTTATTCTTTATTTCTGTTTATTTATTTCATTATCTGTTAGAATATAAACTGTGTCCGTATTTGGCAGGTAACCAATGGGATCTCAAAAACTATGAGAGAAGAGAGTTCGATTAAATGGAATATAAAGTTATTCATAAATTTAGAGTAGAGATGGGCGAATATCAAATTTCTCGAATTCGAATATCGAATACGAATATTAATCAGATCTCGAATATTCGAATACTCCTAAAAGTTAATTTAATTATTATTAATAATTATTTAATTATATCCTTTTCATTATTTGAATGAAATTGTTAAGATAAAATAAAATTAAAAAAAAAAGAAAAAGACGAAAAAAAAGTCTTTGAAACAAAATATCTTTGTTATTAATAACTTTAAAGTATTGTAATAGCTTTAAGTTTATGCACAAATGATAAAGAAAAGCATAGTCAAAAATTGAGGTCAACATATGGCGCGATATTCGAGGTATTCGAATGTTCGCTATACTGACGTTAATATTCGAAAATCTCGAATATCGAATAATGTCAATATTCGCGGCATTCGACTATTCGCGGATGATATTCGCCCATCTCTAATTTAGAGTTTTAGTTAGTATTACAAATTTCATATGACACTTGTTTTGTAATTACATTAAGTTTTTATTTGTGATTTAGGAACGTGGTTCTGACACGATGCCACTGAGTTATCTACCATGGTTATCTACACTATCTCATATTCGCATAACGTCAGGATGAGTTGAAATTCCTGGTAACGTTAATAAATACCACAGAAATTTAAAGCACACGTTGTACCCTACGGCTTACTTTTCACTTAAATTTATAATACCAGCCAAATACCTATTACATTATACCTTACATGGATACGTAATTACTTAGACATTGTACATAACATTCAAACTATTTACTAAACTCCCTTTTCATTACATTCCGTACGTTTAATAAGCTAATTTAATTAATGCAGAAACAAAAATAACGACTCCAAAGCTAATATTTACAAACAATTATTACAAAATGTAGTTCGATTCCCTCGACCGGCAACTGATTATCATAACATGAAAAGTAATTTTTTTACGATTGCTATAAAAAGTTGACAATTACGCTCTCATTTGTCAACGTAAAGTTGACGTTTTCTGTGGAACAATCAAAAAATAACTTTTTCTACAATTGCTGTGACAAGTTGACACTTATGCTCTCATTTGTCCTCGTAAAGTTGACGTTTTCTGTAAAACAATAGAAAAATATCATCGCCTCCAATGGCAACGCGCGAAAAAGATGTAAAATGCGCGCATTTCCTATGGCAACGCAGGAAAAAGATATTAAATGCACGCTTATTTCAATAGTTAATAGGGATATAAACAAAACAGAAACTTGTCAATTTGACAGTTGACAGAATGAATTTATTTTCAGAACGTATACACTTTTTAATCATTTAAGATGCAATCGTAGAAAAAATTATGTGTGTATCACGAGCGTAAAGTATCTTTGTTCCTCACTATTGCAATTACCGTGCTCGAGTAACATAGAATCACTTTATGGACTTAATACACAAATAAAATATATCCCTTACAGATATCTGGTATAACAGTGCTTCACAGTCACTAATGGACAATATATATATATATATATATATATATATATATTATCTGTTAAGCAAATAATATACATTGAACTGGCACAAGAACAATTGTTATTTTGAAAGTAAATAATCAATTTCAAAGAACAACAAAACCCGTATATCAATACATGATATCAACCAAATCCTCTGAGAATCTAAAAAAAAATAATTCAAAAACCAATTCACCTCCAATTTCATTTGAAAATTTCCTGTTCCTGTTATCGACTCATCCCCGTCTCATGACATTTCCAAATTGGATTTTGTTGACATCGTTTTGCAGATGTTTAAAGTGGTACAGATGTGTTCGAATCCCTCAGGAATCATATCGCGTGACAAGTGCTGCTCCAGGGAAATAGAAGTTGTGAATTAGGGCTCGTGTGTCGATTTATCACCACATTTTGCAAATTTTTAAATTGGAAATAAAGTTCAACGACATGGAATACAATATTGTAGTTTTTGACGATATATGATGCCGTAGAGATTTTATAGAAAGAATGATAAGTCAAAGAAAAGTATAACTTTCATATTACATTGAGGAAAACATTTTTAGGCATAAAATTGATATAGAAATATTCAATATAGCTGCCTCGCTGAACCAGTGAAGTTGTGTTATTGCAAACGTCATTTTTATAACATTTCATTTACAACGTTTATAGTTAATATCAAAAAGTTAAATTACAACGCAGGAATGAAGCAATTTACTGTCTCTGATACCGCATTATATACGAAGCAAAAAATCAGTATTGTTACACGAGTCAAATTAAAAGTTTAATTTTAAATAATTTAAAAATGTATATGGTATTTAGCTTAATTTATTGTATATTCCACAACTTATAAGAAATTTATTCACTAAGTTTTTTAATTTAGTAAAATTAATATTTTTTTCTTTCTACAACTGTCAAAAAATATTAATTTTTTTCACTAATAATCAATACGCGAAGTACGTGATATTTTCATCATTTACATTACCATTTTTGAGCATTACTTTTCACTTTAGAGCGCAAAATAAATATTTTGTGCAATGTTTCGCATCCTAGTGCGCGAAATGAATATTTTGCCCACGTTTCCAAATTTTTTTTTGTTAACTTTCATTACTTATAACATAACAACAATATCAAATTCATATTATTTGTGATTGTTCCACTTCAATTTACTTAAATAAATTAATAATTATTGTATTATTCTTTATTTATAGTTGTAGAAAAAATGTTGTTTATTTCGTGGGCAAAATTCTTGTTTTTCTAGTGCGTTAAAAAAACACTCATTTCGCGCACTTAATACAAAAATAATTATTTCCTTGGTCTAAGATTGGTAAAAATGACGAAATTTGACGAACATCATTGAATAGTTCGGAAATTTATGCAAATGTTAATTTGATGATTTAATGGGGTAGGTGGCTCAGTAGTATCGAACAAGGATTCAATTCCCACAGTCGATAAAAAAATTTCACCACATTAGAACTACCCTTGTGGCTTCCCCTTCACTAACATCTTTGGGGCCATGATTTGACGGTTGATAACCGTACTTCACGAAATGTATCACCGAGATCTACTACGGCAGAGTGCCACACCTAGTAACGGGTAATAGACGTGATGTTATATTAATTTATTATTTTGATGAAATAAAAGATAATTAGTTTCACAACAAGGGTCTAGTGAGTTTTAGATCTCATGATAGAATTTACCCATCGTCCAGTATTTCTGCACGAGCATTCTCAGTTCCGGGTTAGCGCAGCGGCTAGTGACAGCAACAACCGAGTAATTGAACGATTAAACTTTCGGCTTTCGGAACGAATCGTCCTCGTGCCGAGGCACGCCGTCAAGAATACAATCACGGTGACAACTCCAGCCGATAGAACTTTATTGTGGTGGAGTTATCTTCGGGAGAGTAATTACATTCTGACATTTTAACTTTAATCAAAGTTAAAAATATTGAATATCTACTACGAAACTTGTAATGCCATTATTCAAAACTTTCAAGTAAAAAAGTTTCAAAATGCAAATTTAAGGCTGTTGATTAGTATTGTAAAAGTTCCTGGTTAAGGGGTAGCATAAAAGGTAATTAAAAGAAAAATAGATTCATTTTTTATTAATTAAGTAGTCTTAGTAGGGTAATGACACACAAGGGATGGATAAAAAGGACTGTCATAAATTATAATCTCGTGAGAAAAAAGTAGAAAGTTTGTTGGCAAACAAATCATAATATTCCGACGAGTTTACATTTTGTTTTTCTTCATATTTATAAATTATATGTAAACATCATGTTACACTACTTTACATTATAATTAAAATATATCGTTCCGTTATTTTACACGGTTTTGTATACGGCAATCTATTACTAACTAGTGGTTAGTAATATATGTTTGTGGAAATGCGGTTACCAATCGTCAAATCATGGTATACAATAGTTATTTATGTATTAAGAGCGTAAAGTGATTCTTTGTTCCTCTTGCACTAATGCAGCTCTCGTCTTCAGCTCGGGCTGCAATTACCGTGCTCGAGTAACAAAGACATTTTACGCTCGTGATACACACATAATTTTTTCTACGATTGCATCTTAATATTATTAAAAAACGTATACGTACTGAAAATAAATTCATTCTGTCAACTGTCAATATGATAAGTTTCTGTTTTGTTTGTTTCCCTGGTAACTATTGAAATAAGCGCGCATTTAATGTCTTTTTCGCGCGTTGCCATTGGAGACTCGCAAAAGACATATTTCGATTGTTCCATAGAAAACGTCAACTTTACGATGACAAATGAGAGCGTAATTGTCAACTTTTCATAGCAATCGTAGAAAAAATATATTACAAAACAAATTGATAAATGTCACAAAACGAGAAAAAGTTATGAAAACGATACTCGCAGAAGAAAGTTTTCTTATTTTTTAAACAATATCAAAATTCGATTATAGGAATATAAATTGTGATTTAATATTTTTATATTCGACGAGCAAGCATAAGTACAAGAGAAAATTGTCTTTTTGGTAGATGGACAGATACCGAAATTCAAAGGACAAAGCAAACGTTTCTAATTTCGATTTATATAAAAAAATATTAATTTTATTAATAGCACTAATTTTTTGTGCTATTAAAAAATATAGTAATGAAATAACAACGAAACTTTAAACTGACAGTCAAATGAGGGGTGGGATTCTGTAACTAATAACAACTATAATTGCCTATACATTTGTAATTGTAATTTATATTGAAAAAAAAATAGGTAATTTTAATGTTTTCAGTTGAAAGCAGCATATAGTTTCTAGCAATACGAATATGGTAGAATAGTACCGGATATACATTTACTAACGTAATACATAAAGTATAGACACCTACAAAAAATTTTAAGCGGTCAATCGGTAATTCGTACTTCTCTCAACAGCTTTCGTGTGAAACGAACGAGAAATAAAAACAAAGAACAAAATTTACTATATAAATAAAAGTGAAACAAAACAAAACACTTCGAATTTAAAACGAGCGTTATGCAGACCATAGAATTCATAACGAAGTTATTCAGATTTCAATAAACATGAAAAGGGCGGCTGAGCGAGTCAAAACAATTACAGAGACGCGAAATTTTAGAAACAGAACATTCATAACTGCAAATTACACAAGTGTAGAGGAGATTTTAACATTCAGTGTTCGCCATGGACAAATATGATTACCACAATAAACATTACGTCGTGGTATATGAAGCACAGTGCTGCCAACTGATACTATGTAATGTTACTGCTAGCGGTTTCGGTTTCACTTGTGTTGGTAAAATGTAATTTACATTTCGTAAATTTATTATTAACAATTCATTTCAAATGTGCTGCGTTGTAATTGAATTTGAAAGTGTTCGGAACGTACACTGAAATTTTCGATTTAGTATATGGTTTTCGTACACTTTAAACTTAAATAACTCATTAGAAAATTAATAATTCATAAATATTAAAATAACATTTTCAGATATTGTGATAGAAGATAATTTTATCATAAAATGCGATTACCAAGAAATGATTTAAAACTATGCTACAAAACTAGTTTTCCGCTATTTTAGATTTATTATTAAATTTAACTTTTTACGGAATAAAAGTTAATAATAGGAATTCAGTGAATCTATTTAAATTTATGTTTTTTCTAAAATATCTTTGTTCTTTGAAGCTTTTTCTCGGAAAAGCACAACGGAGTCACAAAATAATAAATTAGTCATTTATATCAACGCTAGACCTAAAAACTTGGCGCCACAGTCAATCAAAGCTTCATAAATGTTATGGGTTTTTTAGATATTTGAGGATTTAATTCCATTCAGTCTAACGTCAAAGCATTGCTATCTTTTTTAACCCTCTCTCTTGCACATGTAATTTATTCAATTGAACTCTTTCTCCTATTCATGTCTTCTATCTCCGTCTGACAGACAGTTTTTAGGTTATTGTTTTGCTTATTGCATACAAGATAAATAATATAAATGCTGAATATCTTCTGATAGAATATTCATGGTAACTTGTATCAAGTAAATAAAATTGACAATAAAAATCAATTTGTACACGAAAATATTTCCAGTTATTCATTTTGCTTAGGTAAGTAAGTAATGAAAAATTTCCAAGAAATTTTATATTACCATGGTAACCATTCCCAATACAATATTTCTATTGGCTGATAATTAGTATCATAGGATTGTCGTTAAAATTAGCTGCCTTCATCTTATAATATTTGACGATAATTAAGGATAAGTCGATAATTATAAAGTTAATCTTGTACATGTACTGAAGGCATTACGATCTCTCAAAGTCAGAACTTATCTTTAATATAGGGGTTCTTAGGTCTAGAAGCTTTCAAGGCAGGAATTTGGTTTGATCTTGTCGTATTTTCAGATTAACTTCTGACGGAGTCTATCCCTTGATGTACTGACAACATCCGATCAAATTTAGACGTTACTTCACGAAAATGTACATTACAACATTTTTAGAAAAATGTTTTTATATTAATAAATAAACCAACAGAAGTCTATAAGCACAGTCTTTGTTTTTTGTTTGTCAGATCAGACAGACACTTAAACTTAACATAGTTAAAAATAAAATGGTTCATGGAAGTGTTAACACTTACAATAAAATCAACCAATCATACTTAAGAATTTTCCTTGGTTACCACATATAAATAAACGAATATACCCTTGACGACGTAGTATAATAACTTTCGTATATTCACCTGGTCAAAAAATGACAAAAATATATACCGGGTGTAACATGAAAACCTGGCCATAGGCGTTTAACATGGGAAATCAGTTTTTCCTTGCGCAAAAGTGGCCAATTGATTTTAGGCAAAAATGCTTCAAATAAAAGTTGTAGAGCTTGAAATTATGGATCTAAATCAGTTTTCAGATTTTATTTTGCACGTTTTGTAAGCGAAATAATCGCATTAATATTTTATAAGAATTTCTATTTTATAGTGATAGCCATGGAATTGAGATAAAATGATAAACAAATGTATGACGTTTTAACTGTCAGAAAAGTTTAGTTTTAAATGGATTTGTGATTTATTTAAGTGACAAAGGTGATTTTTGTTATATCATTATTGAAAATGGATAATAACCCTTTTGTAATTTAATATTATTTCTAAATAAATAAAATTATTATTTGCGTAAAAATTCTATTATTTATTATAATAAATATTAAAAAATTATAAAATAAAATTATCCAATTGGCCACTTTTGCGCAAGGAAAAACTGATTTCCCATGTTAAACGCCTATGGCCAGGTTTTCATGTTACACCCTGTATATATATATATAAAATCTTGCACACACAAATACATTAAAAATCACAGTCGTAAAAGTAACAAAGTCATAATTGTGTTTTGTATTCAACAAAATAAAGTCATTGCTAACGTAAATATTTATTTCAATTTTAATTTTGATGTTATTTCATTATTTCTGTTAATTTTTTTAATCGTTATATAATCATAACGAATACAACACGATTGTTCAAAATTATTATAATATATTGTATTGATCCACTCATCATACACAACATAATTTTGAACACACGTGATATATTATATGTATATTAATATGTCAGTATTAATATAATTTATTTAATTAATATTACTTGTACTTGATAATGTATCCACTCATAGGTCCGAAACGTCGTCAGTTTTAAATTAAACTTAAAATAAAACCAAGTTTTCCATATATCAAGGATTAGTTTTCCTATTCCTCAATAAAAACGATAAATTATAATCATAAAGTGAACAAATAACGAAAGAAAAAATCACAGACATTCCAAAAACAAATAAAAAGTGGTAAAAAAAATATTTCAGTCACAGATGAAATAAACGCTAATTGAAAATTTAAACAGAACCTAATAGAAGATGGAATGAGAAAAATGTCCGAAGTTTGTCGAACGAGACAGCATCACCCTAACGTGAGTTTTTTTTTATTATTTGGGGAGGATTAGACAATCAGTAACTCGACTACTTCTAAACTTGAGTTTCAAGATTATATCTAGTAAGTACTTAACAATGACAATTATAAAATTAAGAACCGATAGTACAACAGGCGTCATGGCCGAGCGTGTTAAGGCACATCTCTTAACATACTGTGACGTCACCTGAACCAAGGTTCGTCAGTCTGTCGACAATGTGTGATTTGTCGTAAAATATAAAATACAGTTACATGTATTTATCACACTCAGGCGCTATAAACTAGTCACTTATACGCTTCAAATAATACGACTACGAAACCGGCAGTACGGTAGTGTAAAAACTGCGGCTTGGGGTGTCCAAATGCTAAGCTTCAACTAGGAGCGTAATGCAGACAAAGAAGAAGAAGAAGTATAATAAAGTAGCTTTAAATTTAAAAGTGTAGGAACGTTAAATTTACATGTTAAAACTGAACATTGTTAAAAATATTGTATGTGGAAGTGTTGACACCGAAAATGTAAGTGATAATGTAATTAATTTAATTCCTATTACATTGTCTTTATAATGGACCATCCATAAGTCCGAAATGTCATCAGTTTAAAAATATTAAATGAAATTAAAATCAAGTTTTCTAAACATCAAATATTTTTTAATTCCTAAACAAAAATTATAAATGATGATCATGAACTGAACAAATAAACGAACGAAAAAATCACGTCTTCAGAAAAAAAAACACTTGTAAATTTTTTTTGTAAATGAAATATTCCGCTTACAGATTAAATAAACGCCAATCGAAAATTGAAGCAGAACCTAATAAAAGATGGCATGGGCAAAATTTCCGAAGATTGCCGAATGAGACACATCACCCAGAGCAACAACAGCGCGTCTAGCGTGAGTTTCCACAATATGCAAATTTGGTTGAGCATTCAGGCTGAAATAATTCAAGCCTTACCGGAGCCGCACACAAATCAAATGAATGCATATTCATAACGTGAATTCGATTAAAAGCTTTGTCAACGTAAATTCTGATTTTTAATTCTCACGAATTGTATTTCGAACATGAACGATACAATAATTTATAGAACTATTCTTCCTACGCTATCTCAAATTTTGTACGTGGGTGTGATTTATTTCTAAAAGTAATTCAATTTATTTCACGAAATTACCTGAACTGAATACATTTGTTAATGTTTGGTGCTGTGAAAGAGTATATAAAATGTAAGGAATAAAAGCTAAAAGAATAAGATAAATTTGTTTTATTTTGTTTAGAATTTTCTGTTCTATCTCTCATCTCTTTAACATTAAAGGAAAATGTCTTCAAGTATAAAAACATTAGAAGATTAAAAAAAGTTGTATCAGCCAGAAATAAAAAGAATCGTTTTTCAGCTCATATCAGATTGGAAACAGTAACATAAATTTCATCCTGGCTTTGAATCTCAGACGAATGTTAATATAAAGAAATTCTACAAATATATCTAAATACAAAGTAAAATATTTCTTTCAAAATTACTTTGAAAAATGTTATTAAATTAATAACATATTATTTAATAAGTATATGTTACAAACTTATTGTTAAAATAAAAATTAATCAAGGAACAATAGTATAGTCGTAGAAAAAGTATAGTGTACAACTCGCATGGAATGTCGTCCATTTCATGCTTGTACAATATACTATTTATCTTCTTATTCAGTTTTCTTAATAATAAATAACATTATAAAATAATTATCTGTCATTGGAAATACTTTAAAATTGATATAAAATAAAATCTAAAATATTTGAGGTTATCAGTTTGAAATGACATTTAACATATGGCTACATAATAGTACCAATATTACAAAATAAAAAGTTACCAAAATTGTTTAACAATAGCCTTCATTGTTAATTTTTTTTTTTAGATTGTGAAGGCAAAGTATTAAAAAAATATTATTTGATATTTAACAAATGTCATGAAAATAGAGACAAACATTTTACCAATAAATTTAAACCGCTAAAATTTCCAGTCTACGTACACTAGAAAATGTCAAATGGTTACACGAGAACGGAAAACGCAATTTTTATTCCGGTAAAAAAATAATGAGATGATATTTGTTTTGTGTCACCGCTGCTCAATGAAACAGGAAAATACGACAATAAATAGGATTTACCGTATTATTCAACTAAATTCGAACTACAGACAGACGAAGTAGGTAATGTTTATCTGTTTACTTATAACCACAATATTTAACTGTAATATTTAATGTTTGTACTCACCAGTAAAGATTTCAGGAAAATTAATATTATTGAAAGAGGACTCACCTGTAACAAAACAAGATAAATTTATTAGAAATTGTTTTATATAACAGAAACAGCTTATTGCCAAGAGATATCAAATTATTTACTTGTACATATATTCAATTTCTAAAGAAATGTCAGAAGAAAATATAATTTGAAAACTGAGATAACTTCACAGATTTATTTTTTCTATTTTGTTATTCACAAATTCAACATGTTGCCAGGTTTAACAATTGATTTAATTTATATTATAATACTATAATCGAAAAATACAATCTGGTTTGGTAAAGAGAACATGAGAGTAAGTATAAATATTTACCCTGAAAAATTAAATACATTTAAAAAAATGTTCGCTAGGAATGAAATACTCTAAATTTTGCGAATTTAAAAAATATATTTTGTTCTATAAGCAGTATATCTAATTATATATGTCATTAAAGTTTCGTGCAGAGGTATATATATATATATATATATATATATATATATATATATATATATATATATATATATATATATATATAGGGTAGGTGGCTCAGTGGTATCGAGTCGACCTGTGGATCTTGAGAACCCTGGTTCGATCTCCACAGCCGACAAACAATTTTCACCAATTTAAATCATTGAGGGCCGTGATTTTACGGCTGCTAACTGCCTTTCAAGCGAAAGTATATATCACTTACCGAGATCTGCTTAAGCAGAGTGCCACACCCAGTAATGGGTAAAAGGCGTGATGATTTATTTATTATATATATATATAAACTGAAATGTCCAGACTGATTTAGAATAAAATGTACTTCTATAAAATATATTTTTCAAAATTACTCCAGTGCAATGATTTTAATTACACTTTTTAATTACACTTCCACTTTTGCATCACAGTAGGCTGGAATGAAGTAACATTTTACCAAATTAACGGATCTCCATCAACATCCCTTCTTCAGATCTGTAATTTAATGTCTTGGAGCGTGAATGATTCCACCCTTTAAATTATCAGAAGTCTTTCAACCCTTCTCGGTGTATTGCGCAAATGGAGTTCTTAAATAAATGACTTTCTATCAGAGTGTGAGCCGAGTTGAGTATAATGATTTGATATTCCAATCAATTTCACTTTCGCGAGGTAAATACTCATTCGACGGTGTCTGTTATCGTTTCTGTGACGTATTTAGCTCACGAATCGATACAGATTCAATAGTCTCTTCTTATTTTAGCCATTCCTATTTTTGGTGTTCCCATTTCAGCCACACAAATACAAAAATCCGGAGAAATACGCGAACAAGAATAGAGAATGGGATATTTCTGCATCCACAAAAATCTTAAGATTTTAAAATAATTTATAAATACACGTAGCAATCAAATGAAACTTTAAGATTAATAAGTCGTTTAATAATAATAATCTTGCTTATTTTACATGAAAATAGTTTTAGTATAATTCTCAATGAGACTTAGTGTCTCAAATAATATTTTTGTTTATAACTTGCAAAATCACGTAAGTAAAATATTATGTTTATATTTTTGGTAAAGTAGGAAAATAAGTTTGTTTATTTCATTCTCTTTCTGCCCTATTAATTAAATAAAATACAACAAACAAAATATTTTAGTTATGAAATTTAGGTGCAACCACAGTTAAAATGAAAACTATCTTTTGTTAACCGCTATTGAATTTATGAATTGATTTTTATATGCCACCTCGATTGATCATTGTTGCTGGAGTGACAAGAGCACGTGATGTTTATTTTTACTTGAAAACTGGTTTACAATAAACGACTGTAGGCCGTAACTCAATATGAGCAACTATTTCAAAGTGTTTAATAAATTAGACAATTTTTAATTAGTATTACTTAAAAATTGAGTTACAAACAGAATAGTTTTTGTTGTTGTTGTAATAGCTTTTACCGCTCTAGTAGTTATATTTTTTTATTATGATAGTGCTTTTCAGATATTGTTTTATGCTTTTGTATTTTGTATTTGTGTCTTAGTATTAGTTACACACATGTAGGATTTTTTTTACAAATATAAGCAAGATTTTATTTGTCACGTTTCTAGCGCATTTTTCGTTTCAAAATATAAATGTACTAATCCTTTATATATAAAATAATTCGTATTCAAAGCACTCAAAAATAAAGCCTTATATACAACTCGTACATAATCGGACTGTATGTATTTCTTACATAAATAGCTATTACGAATATGTAAGTAACTGCAAATAAAAAAAAAATTATTTAACAACAAAGACAAAATTAATTGTCGTCCATACACTTGGTGAAACTAGGTTTAATAAAATATAAAATAAACACTTGGCTAAGTCTCACAAAATTCAGCCTCCAAGTCATCTTATGAAATTGAAGAAATATTATTTGTGGTTGAAATGGGAATGGTCGAAGTACAATTTCGTCTATGCAATATACAAGATTAACGGACTCTTACACTGTCAGGTCGTTTGTGTCGGAAACTGATAAAGGAAGTGATCTGTAAATAACCTGTGAAATTTGAAATTTATAAAGCAATTGCTATCGAGAACTTTGCAATTTTTCATACCTAGTTCTTTTATTTTTTGTTGCAATTGACAGATATGAAAATTATAAAAAATGTATATAAAAAGTACTTTGTTGATATATGATAAGCATTAAATATAAAAGTAAGTAAGTACATCATCAAGTCAATTTATTCATTTTCTACTACCGACAATTTCTAAATTACAATCAGTTTAGATTAATAACACTTTACACATTGTTGATACATAGAAATAAATAAATAACTAAATAAATATATCATCACGCCTTTTACCCATTACTGGGTGTGGCACACTGCCTAAGCAGATCTCGGTAAGTGATATATTTTTCGCGTGAAGTGCAGTTACTAGCCGTCGAATCACGGCCCCCAAAGATATTAGTGGAAGGGGAGCCACAGGGGTAGATTTAAATTAATGGTGGAAAAAATATATAGGATGTCTCCTGCACTAAGGCCACTATTACTATTATCTCGGAAACTACATGAGTTACGACTTCTGTTAAATTAGACAAAAGTTGACATATTACTAGATCAATTTAACGATGTTTTTGCATTTCCAGAAAAAAGCATAGATCAATATGAGTGTAAATGTGGAAATAGCAAATGTTTTCAAATATTTTTAATTCTAAACTAGATAGAAAGAAAAAATCAAATATAAATTGAGGATAATAGAGCTCTATTTACATCGGAGAATAAAAATAACTTTTTTCTACAACTGTCAAAAACTATGAATTTTTTTCACTAATATCAATACGCGAAGTATGTGATTTTTTTATCTTTACATTAACATGACAACGCGTATTTTGTGCATTATTTATTCTAGTGTGCAAAATGAGTATCTCGCGCACGCTCTCAATCAATAGTATCAAATTAATATTATTGTTGATAGTTTCCTTCAATTTACTTAAATAAATCAATAATTATTGTATTATTCTTTATTTACAGTCGTATAAAAAATTTTGTTTGTATATCGTGGGCAAAATTCTTGTTTTTTGGCGCGTTCAAATAACTTTTATTGTCTCGACTAAAAGTAACATTCACACACGCAACAAAAAAAAACACTCATTTTGCGCACTTAATACAAAAATAACTATTTTAGGCGGCTGATATATAAATAATTGTTTTAAGTATGTTTCTTTTTTTACATCTGCCGAAAACTAATTCACGACCGTTATATACACTCATTTGTTTAAATAACAAATCCATTATTTATCTTACGTTTTGTATATCATTCCATAAAAAACTCATACTGGTTTATATTAATTTGTCGGGATTTTTCTGGCAATAAATTTCAGAGAAACCGTCACTTTTATGGTATACTGCGAGGATTTTAATATCTCCAATTTTTATTGGAAACTCTTTTCTCTATCTATTAATATTTAAGAATAAAAATTATTTGAAAAGTTTCGCTATTTCCTCATTTTTACTCGTATCTAGTGATCTACACATTATTTTGGAAACAATGGCTGATTAATGTGACAAGTTTTGTCTTATTTAACTGAACTTTTAGCTCTTATTCTCTTAGGTCTCGAGATTCCAATGGTGGCCTTCGTTGTGGACACATTCTATATTACCATAAGTGTCAATTTTAAACTAGCGAGTTATGCGAAAAATATCTTAAAAATTTTGAAAACAAATTTTTCAAATTCAATTTGTTTACCGAATTTTTCAAATCTCATGAGGTACAATTCAAATTCATATATAAACAAACTACACTACTATAAATATGTATTAAAGAAAGATCGAATATACAAATTCATATAAATTATATTCAAATATATCTAAGAAAAATTCTTATAGAAATTTGAATACAATTTATAGCTTTAACTTCACATTTAATTTTGTAAAGATTTCTGTACAATTTTGAGCAGTATATTTGAATATCTTTTAAAATATTTATGGAGTAGGTGGCTCAGTGGTACCCAGTCGATACCAATGTGCAACATCACAGACGACAAATAATTTTCACCACATTAAAACTACCCCTGTGGCTTCTCCTTCACTAACATCTTTAGAAGCAATGATTTGACGGCTGGTAACCGCATTTCACGCGAGGAAATAAATCACTTACTGAGATTTGCTACGGCCGAGAACCACACATTTGAAAAATATTTTATAATTTAATTAATTCAACAGTATTTAAAATAAATTTGCAAAAACAGCATTTGATGTTCTTCAAGAACTAGTTTGTTTGCAATGGTATTTGCTGGGGAAAACACATAATTTGTTTGCGTTGAAATACCTGAGAAAATTTGCATTTGAATGGATAATAGGTATTTCCAAGGGTATTATATTCCGCAATGTAGGGTGTTTATTTTAATTAAAATTCTTGTCTTCCAATATTAAATTATCGATTAACACGACGGGCAGACACTTCATTAAAATTTTTATTTGAAGGACCTTGTTCAATAAATAATTTATCATATAATGTAAATTACATTTTTAACTCATTCTATAATAGAAAATAATAAGACAAACATTTATATTAAAACATAATATTTTATGTGCAATAACTGATATTCAAAAATGTTAATTTCTGAGAATAAATAATAGAATCATATACTATTTTTTTGATAAATGTAACAGCTTTAACGTTAAAATTTTTAAATAATACATGATAACAAAGTCCCTGAAACATTTCACAAAATGTGAAACGGTAACAAAGCTTAGCTAACTATTGAATGCGAGAAAACTGCAGACCATGGTTTTCCGGAGCATTGTATAAGTAAACCTTGAATAGAAACCACTCCATCTATTAGACGAGAAACTATACATTTTCACAGTTTTGTCCCACAACCACTAAAGCATTTTGCGTTATGTATTAATGTAAATTCATAGCGAGAAAAGAACCATAACTGCACAACATATCTGTGAAGCTACCTATTAAACTCAAACTTAACTTGTAATTTAGTGATACATTTGCGCTCCATTTAATTGAAGTTGGTATCTAAACTTTATCTTTTTGAAGATATTTTTGATATATATATTGCATACTTTTAAAGCTAAAGATTGAAAACAATGTTATGAACGTTTGAAAAAATTATATTCATGTACAAATGATAAAAATATTTTAACATTTGATTTAATTTCTCAAAAATGGTTGGGAGGACAGTTATTAAAATAGTTGTTTCTGTACCGACAGCAGTAAGTAGTCTATTGCTGCTCGAGAATGGAACAACAACTATACAAGAACGGCAAGCACATTTTTTTCTACGACTGCTATGAAAAGTTGACAATTACGCTTTGATTTGTCATCTTAAAGTTGACGTTTTCTATGGAAAAATCGAAAAATAATTTTGTCTCGTGTTGCCATTGAAAATACATGAAACTTCAATAGTTCCAGGGATAGAAATAAATCAGAAACATTGATTTGAGAACCCGGGTTCGATTCCCACAGCCAATAAACTATTTTAATGATTGATGTATTCACCACATTTAAATTACCCCTGTGGCTCCACCTCCACTAACATCTTTAAGAGGTGAGATTTGACGGCTAATAACCGATCTGCTACGGCAGACTGCCACACCCAGATAGGTAAAATATATATTTATTTTTATTTATTATGCTTATGATTGATTTTAAGGTCTCTATTTCCATTTTATTTGGTTTAAATAAAAATACAACCTGCATACTAATAATAAGTATTAAATAAATACGAAACTACACAATACTTCAAATTTAAACGAACACTAAAATGTTGTTACCACAAATGCACATTCTTTATTTTTGTACAAAACTGTCATTTACATTTCTCACTCAAACCTGCCAATTGTCTCTCGAATCTCACTCAAGCTAAAAATTATATAAACTACCACACTGCGGGTCGGTGAGTGCGGACCCTGTACTGTAATTGGGATTAAGTTCCTATTGTACAGCGAAACATAAATAAATACATAAATAGACGTACTCAAATCTTACAAACATTATTTAATTTATTTAAAATCATTTTAAATAAATATACTTTTAATTCCAATTAATTAATGAAAATAAAAATTAAATATTCATGATAGAAATCTAGAAATTGTGTCTCCGAGGACATACTTAAAGAGAAAAAGGAACTAAATAGATAGATATTCTTTTATTCAACAGAAAAAGGTTCCCGACTACTGCACTCTATGTAAAGCTGTATGTTTCCGGTTGTAAGGAAAATCTACAAATACATTTCCTTCGTTTCCGACTGGCCATAGTTAAAAAACAAAAAAAACTGCTAATGTATACATCAAGTTAAATGGCATTCAACTAAAAAAGGAAAGGTTAATTGAGTTTTTTCCATATTACGAGAATTTTAATCAAAACAGATGCTTATAAAACAAAAATAAGTTATGTAAGATAAAATAACAATTTCTTTTTCCGTATTTGTTGTCAGCAACAAATCAAACTTTAAATTCTATTTCAAAATACATTATCCTCATAAATTAACTAATAATTTATCAAATTAGAAAATTAATTCGTTCGGAAACTTGTCCTGTACACAGAATTTAATCTTAAACTTACTTATTATTTACATAGATTTAAATATTCAAATTGCCTCATTTAATTTGTGACATTGCTCGTGGTGATCTCGGGATATACACGAAATTCAGGAAATAACAACGTGGGGGTACACGAACATCTTCATTTTAGACTCCTTGCTGAACATTATTTAAATTTCAGATTGTTATTTGTTGTTTCTAGTTTAATCAAGTTCTAAATTAGTTTTCCATAACCTGAGACTTCTTGATTATGTCTTCTTATACTGCCGATCAGAAAAACATATTATTAAAATTATAAATAAGTAATCCAAATGTCTCGCTACATTTGTTTTCATTTTTTAATTTAATATAAGGACTTACTAGATACCGTAATAAATATTATGGTTCAATTATTGTGAAATTGCTATATACAGGTTGTTTCACAACTTAGAGCAAAAAATTAAAGGGTATATTCTGTACGACGTGCTGATCATGAAACAAAAATATTTTTTTTAAATTCTAAAAATTAAGGCTTGTTAACCTAAAACATTTTTTGTAGTACTGCACTGGATTCGCTTTCCTATTAAACACAAACAATGAAGTAGGTATCAACTACGAAAGAATAATTACACAATTCAATTATTAGCAGTTATTTATAATAGAATTTTATTTAATTAATAACTTTAACATAATCATCCACCCAGTGGCAGTGGCAACGAAAAATTTTGGACTGGTAAACATGGAAAATAGTTTTGCGATTTAAAAAAAAAAAATTTTGTTTCATGGCACGTCGTACAGAATATACCCTTTAATTTTTGCTCTAAGTTGTGAAACACCCTGTATATATAGATATATATATATATTTCTACACATGAAGTGCGGTTACCAGCCGTCAAAGATGTTAGTTGAGGGGTAGCCACAGGGGTAGTTTTAACATGGTGAAAATTGTTTGTCGTCTGTGAGAATCGAACCTGAGTAACGTAAAAATACTTTTATGGGGTAGGTTGCACATTGGTATCGAGTTAGATTATAGAGAACCCGGGTTCGATTCCCATAAGCGACAAACAATTTTCACCACGTTAAAACTACCTCTGTGGCTCCTCCTCCATTAACATCTTTTGAGGCCGCGATTTGACGGTTGGTAACTGAACTTCACGCGAAGAAATATATCACTTACCGAGATCGGTGTGCCACACACAATAATGGGTAAAAGACATATTTATTTATAAAAAAAAATAATATAAATCGTTCTTATGAAGCACATGTCTACAGTAAAAAGCAAACAGTACAACTTGTATTTTATGGGCAATGTAAAAAATTGGAATTTTATTACCTGTATGAGCTAACAAACTATTTGTTAATTGAGTTACCTAATTATAAATAGCAGTAAGATAGCTAAACTTTTTGCATCAATAAAATAATCAAACAAAAAAAACTAAACATTATTGTTTACGTGTTAATATTACGCATAAAATTTTCCATAACCAAAAGAGTAAAAATAAATTGTAGACGTCTTTGAGTACACAAGTCTCGTAAAAAGTAAATAATACATTTAAACTCGGCAACGCAGCAAAGTTTTGTTTGTCGCAGAAGTTAAATAATACAATTTATACGACTGGATGAGTCCGTAAGGCAGAGAAGCTCCTTTCCTTAAGTACAGTTCACTGTTTCGTGGCAAAACGACTGCAGTTATGCGGGCAAAGGAGAGCAATGCTGGTGCAAGATACAGCAACTCTGCTATAATTAATATGGCAACACTGTGTAATCGTGTGCGTGTATTTTCAAATGAAGTATGCTTAACGGATGTTACGATTTTATAAAGAAATTTATTTTCGAGTAACAGACTTAAGTAAACTTAAGTATTTGAGGACCCGATTTCGATTCCCGCAACCGACAAACTGGCTTGCACCAATTTAAAAATCAACTCCTGTGGCTCCCCATCCACTAAAAACTTTGGGGACCGTGATCTGACGGCTGGTAACCACACTTCACGCGAAGAAATATATCACTTACCGAGATCTGCTACGGTACAGTGCCACACTCAGTAATTGGTAAAAGGCGTGATGATATATTTATTTATTTAAGTATTTTCAAGATTATTTACGTTCCTAAATTTCTCCAAATTTAACAAGGGAAGTATTTGTATTCTGTTGGCGAATTTTGAAATCAAATTTTATTAGATTGATATGGGGTAGGTGGCTCAGTGGTATCGAGTCGATCTGTACTTTTGAGAACCCGGATTCGATTCCCACAGCCGACGAATAATTTTCACCACGTTAAAACTACCCAATTAACATCTATGAGGACCGTGATTTGACGGCTGAAAACCACACTTCACGCGAAGAAATATATCACTTAACGGTATCTGCTGACAAAATGCCATACCTAGTAATGGGTAAAAGGCGTGATGATATATTTATTTTTTTTATTAAACAAGCGCAGGTGATGCTGCCTTCATTTCTTATAGATTCGTTGATAGAGAAGTGGGCGTGAAGATTTACGAAACTGGTGTACAGGAGCGAATGGATGAATATTTGTTGCGTGTTGATGGATTTTGGTTGTGAGAAAAGAAAGAGTTTGTATGGAGGAAGTGTTAATGTGGTCGAATCGAGTATCGTGTGTCAGGATGAGAATGTTGACGGGTTCGTGCTACCCCATTTAATGGGATATAGCGTGATGTTATGTATGTATGTATGTAATAAATATACAAAAAAAAACTGATAAGCTAACGGTATATTATCTAGCGTATAACTATGCTATAACTATGAGTCAGCTTTTTTAATTAAAGGTCTAGGAGACAGATTGCTAGCGTTTAGGTTTTCGGTACAATTACGCGTTACAAAAATTAACAAAGATGTCAATTTTCCTATAAATTTATAAACTATGGTATAGATCAGAGGTGTCGAACAGACGCCCACATAAGATTCTAAAAATGTTCCTAAAATTATTAAAATAATTACTACAGAATACAATACGTTACGTTGTAGATTCTACGGCATTTAAAAGTTCATCTTTCTAGTTTCTTTTCAATGTTGAAAGCGATCATTTAAATATGTTGCAATAGCTACTTGTATAACTAATTCTTATTACATACTAGTAGTACTAGTAATGAAAGCAATAGTTTTTATCATGATAAAAAAAATATTTTGACAGATCCAAAAATGTTGGGCGCATTTTGTAAAATTTTAAATGATCTACAAGGAGCTGGATCTATAAAAATAGTGAAAAAAATTAAATTAAACCAATGAAAATGTAGTATTGATTTTTTTCACGATTTTTTAAATAGTTGAAAATATATCAGTTTCGATACAATTAGTTCATTATTAATATGCAAAAAAGTACTTACGACTGTATTATAAAATAATGATTATAATACAATTATGCGGCTATAAAGTACCTCTTTATAATACTAGTAAAATAAATTTACTTTATTTTACTAGCATTATAAAGTAAAATAAAGTTCCTGTCAGCTGCCAATCAATGCCAAAATATATTTTTCTACTTCAGTTAGGAAATACACGTTTTATTTCACTTATTTGAGTTAGGAATGAACTTCATTATTTAACTAGTGAAATAATGAGGTAACATAGCAACAGAAAAAAATTAAGATATCTTGGTAAACAAATTCTGATGTGTTATTCTTTTATTTTTTGAATTTATAACTGTCATTAATATGTCAAAATTTCATAATTTCAAAAACGCTCTTTCGTATTTATTAGAACAGAAGTAGAAAAAATATTGTATGAAAATAGTAAGGAAATGAAGGTTATTACCTTACTTATGTGTTTACATAACTCGGCTACGCCTCGTTCTGCAAATTTCACATGCGTAAAGTAATAACCTTCATTTCCTTACTATTTTCATAACTAGCTATTGTTTCATTTTAAATTGTAATTAAGTACAAAACAATACATGTACTTTTACTAATTATTATTACAATAATAATTTACATTTATTACGCAATTACTATTAGTAGAAATATTGATGCTGGCAATTCTGTTGCTGTTCTTTACTGCTCTCAAAATTGTCGAATTTACGATACGCATTATATGTTTCTTCGTACAAATGTCTGGATTTTGATAGTAATAGGATCTTTGACGGTAGCAGCAATATTTTTTATTTCGTCAAAAATTTCTTCATTAGAACTGTGCGCTTGTATTTTGCTTCAAATAAAATTTTCAAACAAACAACAAACAACTTGGTAACCAAGTAATAGAAAAGACACCATTTGTTAGATATTAAATTTGAATTAGTCATTTGTCAAATGTGCCATTATGTCATTATAGGTAATAGAAAATTTTCTGTAGGGCAGTCAAACATCAAGCCTTGTATGGAACTCGTACATAATCCGACTTTATTAGCCTCTCTGCCATAAACTTCGTCTCGACAAATAAAGTCCTACATTATGTGCTTGTTACATAAATAGCTATTACATCACACTTGTAATAACATAACAATAAATTTTACAACAGATTATTGTTGTCATATGAGCACATCAGAGTGATAAAAATTTACAATAACATTTTTCCATAAAAATAAATATTTTTTCTTACTTTTGAGCTGCCGTATCTTATATTCGATAACAAAAATATATTTTGAATCTCACTGTATTATTCACATCAAATCGCGAACATAACCATTAGATAAACTATATTTATATATTAATCCTTGAACTTGCCTTCAAGCATATTAATAACAAATATTTAGTAAATAACAAATTTCTAAAAATACTCGTGTAATACTGAAATATTATTCTCGACCTTACTGAATAAATATTTAATGAATCTAATTTAACTTCTTGTTTATTTGAGTATTTAATCTTAAACGAAAACAATTACAATTGTTAAACAACCATACATATTTCCATATAAAAGTAGATATTATAATTCTCGACCAATAAAATTATATAAATATTCATCAGCGTTGTATAAAAATTAATAATCAGCAAGATAATAAAATAAATATAATTGCAAGTAAATAACCTGATTTCATTGTAAATGAACCAGGGTCATAACCTTGATTGTCTGTGTTAATATTCTAATATGAGATACGAGAAACTACGTAATCAAAACAAAACAATGAGTCACTGCTCTGAATTTCCCTATTTATCAATTAATTATAAAATATTATAAATGTCATTAAGCAAACAAATAAATAAAATATTGGGATATTTGATATTTCTGCGAAGAGTTCATTAACATCAATAATTGTTGACATTTTTAACGTAAATTTCATGACTTTTAATATGATAAAATAGTAGACAGCTGGTGTATAATTATATGTAAACATGAAACCTCTAAAATTTGCTAATCAATATTTGTTTAATAATGTAACAGCAGATGTTACTAACTAGTGTTTTAATAAAATAATAAATTGTAAAATATAATTCTTATTGCATACAGTTTCCATGTATGGACTTTGCGTAAACAAAAAGGCAATAATATTTCAGGGCCTCTTATCGACATGTTGGCATCAATGCAATATTACAAGTACAAATTTAACTAGAAAACATTTGAAAATAAATGAAATGGAAAATTAGGAAAGTGTGTAGGCCATAGTTAAATTCTAATTTATAAACTATTTAATCGGTAGACTCGCTCAAGCCATTAAAGATGAATTATGCGTCTAATAGGGTCTGAAGTTGGGAGGTACTTTAACACTTTTCGGAACAAAATATTATTGCTTTTATACAGGGTGAGTCTGGGAAGACGCCCCCCCTTTAACTTTTTTATTATGAGTAATAGAAAAAAATGGTTCATATGAAAGTTTTATTATTTTAAATATACTATTTGATGGCAGATGTAGATATTTTTTATAAAGTCAGGTTTACAAGATACGACTATCAACTTTTATTTTTTAAATAGCAACCTATAATTATTTTACTAAAATAAAAACCGCCATTTTTTTCTCTTTTCAACGGTGTATTAGTTTTTATTAATGTATCTGAAAAAATTCGAGAAAAATAAGAAAATTGAGAAATACTAGAAATAATTTTTATACAAATATTATAGGTGGCTATGTGAAAATAAACAAAATTTAACAGTTTTTGTTACTGAATTTGTTGCTTTAGTTTGTTAAGTTGTATAACACTGTTACATTTTGTTTATTTTCACATAGCCACCTATAATATTTGTATAAAAATTATTTCTAGTATTTCTCAATTTTCTTATTTTTCTCGAATTTTTTCAGATACATTAATAAAAACTAATAGACCGTTGAAAAGAGAAAAAAATGGCGGTTTTTATTTTAGTAAAATAATTATAGGTTGCTATTTAAAAAATAAAAGTTGATAGTCGTATCTTGTAAACCTGACTTTATAAAAAATATCTACATCTACCATCAAATAGTATATTTAAAATAATAAAACTTTCATATGAACCATTTTTTTCTATTACTCATAATAAAAAAGTTAAAGGGGGGTGGGGCGTCTTCCCAGACTCACCCTATATATGAAATATGATTTGTAAATAAATAAATATATCATCACGCCTTTTACACATTACTGGGTGTGGTATACCGCCGTAGCATATCTCGGTAAGTGATATATTTCTTCGCGTGAAGTGCGGTTACCAGCCGTCACATCACGCCCGTCAAAGATGATAATGAAGGTAAAGTCGCAGGAATAGTTTATAAATAAATATATCATCACGCCTTTTACACATTACTGGATGTGGTATACCGCCGTAGCATATCTCGGTAAGTGACATATTTCTTCGCGTGAAGTGCGGTTACCAGCCGTCACATCACGCCCGTCAAAGATGATAATGAAGGGAGAGCCGTAGGGATACTTTATAAATAAATAAATAAATATATCATCACGCCTTTTATCCATTATTGGGTGTGGCACTCACGTGAAGAGCGGTTACCAACCGTCAAATCACGGCCCTCAAAGATATTAATGGAGAGGGAGCCACAAGGGTAGATTTAAATTGGTGAAAATTGTTATAGTTTATATGTAGTGAAAATTGTTTGTCGGCTAAAGGAATCGAATCAAAATTGATACCACTGAGTCACCTACCCATTAAAATAAATACAAATATAAATATATTGAAAAGAAGAATCAGTTGAGCAAAACTAATTAAGCTTACAAATATTTATTCTTAGCATTTTAAAGCGAATAGTTTATAATGAAGAATATCATTATCATAAGCGTAATAGGAATTCCCCAGCAAGTATATAGAAATCCACAAGACTTAAGCAGTCTCAGTAACTGGTTTCTTTGAAACAAGTTAACACGGCATAAAAAAAGCACCTTGCTGCTTGCATGTTATTGAATGTGTATTCAAAGAAGTCCCATAATATGGCCGTAAGAAAAAAGTAGGAGAAGCATATAAAATCGAGTTACCAAGACAAGAATATCAGTTGAAGAGCAGAGATCACGCTAAACTGTTGACAGCTGTGTTTATTTACTAAACTAGTGTAATAAGAAACGTATTAAAATGTTAGTGCAGTATTTTTTGGCAGCTTTTCTGCTGATACAAGTTAGCAACGCTGTACCTGTACCAGACAGCACAACAGAAGCTCTTGTTGTTATTAGCAGTGAAACACCACAAATCACTGAAGTAAGTAGGGCATGCAATTATATAATCAATTTTTAATAACATTAAGCAATAAAGTAAATGCAAATTGCCATTGGCGCCGTCAAGATTGTTTCAAGAAGATGTAAACATAAAGGCTCGTAGCACAAGCTCTGTTTTTGGGTGTTTTAAGAGCACGGTTTTAACATGTTAGAGATAGCTAAAACACCCAAAAACATTGCTCTTAAAACAAGCCAGAACAGAGCTTGTGCTACCAGCCAATTATTTTATTTAAAAGGTCCCTTTCTGAAGATGTGAATAAGTACTATACGTTATTGTAATTCATATTTTAGTTAAATCAATATATTGTTATAATTAAGAACAGTGGCGTAACTAGAGCTAATTTACAGACTTTTTTGTCAATAAAAAAGCACCATAAAATTTTCTAAATTTATTTAACAATAAATACAAAATTTAAATGAATAACAGTAAAAAAGAATAGTTGTTGCAATATAAAATAAATGAAATGAAATTAAAATCAAAAGCCATCATCAAATAATGTGTTCATTTTAAGTAGTAAATAAGTTGCTAATTCAATAACTATAAGAGACACAGATTATTTCAATGAACTAAACAAAAATTCAACTGAAAACTATTTATGTATTATTTTTATTTAAATATTACCATACAATGCTATGAAAGTAAAAAATAATAGTATATTATTATACGACTTTTATAAGACGATGTTTTGTAGACGAGTTATTTAGTTAAAATAAGAATGTTGAAATGTTCATGATTTAAATTCTCATGTTCTGTTATAGCTTACCAAATTGTAACATCGTTTTACATTGACCTACTTATTTTGTTTTAATAGTAGCATTATTAAATAATTATCTGTCGTCGGAAATAGTTTTAAATTATTATAACATATATATATACCGCTCAAAATTGTGCAGGGATATTTTAAAAATTGAATGTAAAATTAAAACTTAAATTTTGTATGTAAAATATTTTAAAACATTTTTTCCAACATATAAGTTTAAAGAAATTATGTACAAAAGAAGAAAAAAATGATTAATTTATTTGTTACCATTATCTAGTGAACTATGATAACTTTTGAGATAACAAAAATATGTTTAAGATGGGGTCAAGGATGTATAATAGCTTCCACTTGTGATATCCTGTTTCCGATATTCCAATGTTAGCAAATAAAATTAAGACATCTATGTAAATATGCATATGAAGAAGACGAACTCGGATTCGATTCCCACAGCCGACAAACAATTTTCATTAAATTAAAACTACCCCTGTGGCTCCCTCTCCACTAATATCTTTGATGGTCATGATTTGACGGTTGGTAACAGCACTTCTCGCGAAGAAATATATCACTTATCGAGATTTGCTAAAATTTATATGAACTATCACACAGCAGCTTGGTAAGTCCGGACCCTGTACTGTAATTAGAATTAAGTTCCTATTGTACAGAGTAGCATAAATAAATAAATATTAGTGTATTTCTTATCCTATGAAGGAATATAATATAAATAAATAAAATAAATATATCATCACGCCTTTTAGCCATTACTGGGTGTGGCACTCTGCCTAAGCAGATCTCGGTAAGTGATATATTTTTTCGCAGTTACCAGCCGTAAAATCACGGCCCCAAAAGATATTAGTGGAGGAGGAGCCACAGGGGTAAATTTAAATTGGTGAAAATTGTTTGTCGGGATCAAACCAGAGTTCTCAAGATCCACAGGCCAACTCGATACCACAAAACCACCTACCCCATTAAAAATATAATATAATATAAACCCTTGAATTATTCACCGAACATTTATTTATTAAAAATTAGATCAGCTAATCAATTTGTTTCGAAATAGAGAGTGGTCATTTTCTTTATTAATGAAGCAATATGCCAATGGTCTAAAGCCTTGTATTGTAATTAATACCCATAATTTTTTAATAGGAACCGAAGAAAGTTCCTGTTCCTCCTCAGTTGAAGAGCATGCACGTAGTTTCGAACGTACGAAACCGCTACGCACGCACAGTGGTCACGAGCAAATACGCTAACCCAGACAGTCACGCGCAGCAGGCGACGTTCTCCATCGTGTTGCCCGACACCGCCTTCATCGCCGGTTTCGTCATGTAGGTACTCAACAACAAATTTATCTGCAGTATACTAAAAAAATAATTTTTTTAGGGAAATTGAAGGAAAGAAATATGAAGCTTACGTTAAAGAAAAGGAAGAAGCGAAAAAAGAATACGATCAGGCTGTAGCCCAAGGTTTAGGAGCAGCGCACGTTGCCGTCAGCGCAAGAGACTCAAACAAGTTCACTGTATCCGTGAACGTAGAGCCACAGAGCAAAGTTATCTTCAATCTGACGTACGAAGAACTTTTAGTAAGGAAGCACGGCAAGTATGAAATGGTTGTAAACTTACATCCGGGACAACTCATCAAAGATCTAGGAGTAGATGTAAACATAAACGAAACCAGACCTATTGTTAAAGTGGAAACACCTGCACTGAGATCTGGAAATGAACTTAGTGATGAAGAAACAAGTAAGTAATATAACTTTGTTCTTATATGAAGAGTATTCTAATGTATTCAATGTTTCCAGAAAACGACTTCGCTACAATTAATAAGGATGCTGATGGTGTGGTTCATGTTAGTTTTCACCCAACTGTTGAACAACAAAAACAAATGGCAAAAGCCATTAATAAAGACTCAGATGAAAACAAAGGAATTTCTGGACAGTTTGTTGTTGAATACGACGTAGAAAGAGATCCACAGGGAGGAGAAGTCTTAGTGAATGACGGATATTTCGTCCATTTCTTCGCTCCAAGTGATTTAAAACCTATTTCGAAGCACGTAGTATTTGTACTTGATGTCAGTGGAAGTATGTATGGTAGAAAGATTGAACAACTAAGGGAGGCAATGAAAATCATTTTGGGACAACTTAGCCCTGATGATTATTTTAATTTAGTCAAATTTCACTCTGACGTACAAGTACTAGGTAGCAATAATACTTGGTTAAGTGTGACAGTTCCAACAGAATCAGATCTACCTCAAGGTTTTGCAGCAAATGCAGAAAACATTAAAAATGCTCAAGAAATCATCAGTAAAATGACTGACGAAGGCTTAACGAACATCTACGATGCGTTAATAGTCGGTTTAAGATTGACCAATAAAGGACTTTCAAACTTAAAAGTAACAGATGATAAACACAAACCACAACCAATCATTGTTTTCCTAACAGACGGACAAGCAAATGTAGGAGAATCTCGATCCGATAAAATGATTGAAATGGTAGAAGAAAGAAACAGTAAAGACAATAAAGCAGCTGTATTCACACTTGCATTTGGCAATGACGCAAATAATGAATTCTTAAAAGAAGTAGCTATTAAGAATTCTGGATTTTCGAGAAAAATATACGAAGCTGCAGATGCTTCTTTACAATTACAAGATTTCTATAAAACAATTTCTTCTCCTTTGCTAACAAACGTTAATTTCAAGTACTCTGAAGAACAGGTTAAGGATTTAACAAAACACAAATTTGATATTTTGTTCAAAGGATCTGAATTTGTCGTCGCTGGTAAAATTGATAAACAAACAGATAAATTTGTTACGGTTGAAGGTTCGTCAATAGATGGAGCAAATAAATTCTTTCCTACTATTATTCGAATTCTGCCCAGACCGGAAGTAAAAGAAGAATACGGAAGTTTGGAACGTCTATGGGCTTATTTGACAATCAAACAATTGCTCGATAAAAAATATGAGGGAGATAAGAATTCAACTGAAGAAACTCCAGAAAAACAAGCCATTAAATTAGCGTTGAAAGTAAATTATACTTTAAATAGCTTAATTCAAATTTATTAACTGTTTCAATATATTTCAGTATTCATTCGTTACACCAGTTACTTCCTTAGTGGTCGTGAAGCCTAATAACACTGCTTCAACACCCGCCGAAGGAAATTTGCAAAGTTCATTTGACAGTGAAGACGATATCTTTGCAGACAGAATTTCTGGAGGAGGTAAATACTCTACTATTGCTTTCTTGTTAATTTATTAAATAACTATTCTATTTACATGAATTAAAATTAATTAAATAATTTAAAATCTAAGTAATATAAAAGTTACATTCTATTGAATAAGATACGTTATAAAATATTTTTCGTAACACATGCACAAAAAAAAACACGTTCTTATTCCCTAATTTTAGACAGAGAAACACTGCTTTTCTCCCCTAGGGAGAGAAACATTATGTTTCTCTCGCTAGGTAGGATGTTTCTCTCCCTAGGTAGCATAGAGAGATGTTTCTCTCCCTAGAGACTACGATTATTAGCTGCTTGCTTCGTTTCCTAGGTAACTAGTTACGCAACCCATATTTGACATTTGTCCCGATAAAGACAGTAATTTTTGTGCACTTGTTACGAAAAGTATAATATGCTTCACGGGAGGGCGCGATTATCCCTTGTGTGAAGATGGCAAAACTTGACTTCAGCTCGAGCTTTCGACCCTCGCTTACGTCTCGGTTTGCCAACTTCATTCGCGGGAATAATCGCTTGTTTCCCTCCCTTGATGCATAACATACTATTTAAATTACATAATTAATATATCTCTTTTTTGCTGATGAGAAATTTATAATAACTATGAATCAATCTCATCGTTTTATCTCATTCTGCATCATTATTTTTTTGTAATTAAACAGTCTCTCATTTTATATTATAACATGTACATATTCTAATTTTCAAGTACCACTTATTGTTGGTGTAGGTGGTCCGTTCAGTGCTATTCAATTAAGCAGACCTGCTTCACAAGGATTCTTCCTACCACCTGCTCAACCAGCAGCATATCCAACATTTGCTTCACCAGGACAGCTAGGTTCTGCTGGACTTCCAGGACCACCTCCAGCATATTACACTACAACTTTCATCCCTACACATCACCCAAGCACAACAGTTTATGCAACATCAACCAAATTAGAACCGACAATAGATGATTCTAACGATCAGCCCACTTGGCTGCAACATCTAATCAGTGGAGCAGGGAAATTAACAATTGACAATAAAGACTACGAAATTGGAAACAACGGAACATCAGTAGAACATAAAACTTGTCAAGTGAAGTCCCTAAATATTTCTGGAAATTGTACATTACTCTCTGCTTGTCCGAAGGTTTATCATAAGTTGGATACTTTTGAAACGTATAAAACATATTTCTGTGCCTTGGATTCTGAGAAGTATGTTTTTGTATTATTGAGTAATATTTGTACCAATTTATTTATTTATATATTTTTGCAGGTATGCTGGAGTATGCTGTCCCGAAGATGATTAGAATATGTACCACAATAATAAGTTTAGATTAATTAATAAATTATATTAATAAAATTAAAACAATGTTATATTTATAATTTCCAACAGTTCCCAAAATATATACAAAATGTCTACAAAATCTGGAAACGCTTAAATATCTCGAGAAAGAAGCATTCGATGACAAATTCAAATATGTGAAATTTTCCCTTTTTACACCCTCAAGGTCTTGGGAGGATGGAGAGGGTTGGAGTACAATTACGAAATCTGAAAATATTTTTAAGGTGAAAAAAAAACTATAAATTTTCTTCACCTTAAAAATATTTTCTGATTTCTCAATTGTCCATTTGCACATTGTCGAAGATGCGATAATTTTTATCATTTCTTTCACCATAAAAAATATTTATCGTTGCTCTAAATTTTTTCGATTTTCCCTCTTTTCACCCCCAAGGGGGTGAAGAGATGAGATTGAAGTTTGCAAATCAATTACAGTTTTTTATGGAGAATGTAATAGTGCAATACAAAATGGGGGTTTCCATTTAAGTTTTTGAAACTCACCCCCATCCGATCTACCAGAGAGGTGGGGAGGGTATGTTTGCATATTATGCTTGCCGGCCAAGCGGAGGGTCGCTGGTTCGAATCCAGGCGTCACAAGAATTTTTCTGTGATAAATTTAAATTTAAAATTATCAGATCAATAAATTAATTTATTTTGACATTTATTATTTAGGTTAGAATTCAAATTAATAATTATCTAGGTTGTGTTATAAAAGTATATTTCCTTAATTATATTACATATTAAAGGAGTGTTTTGTAGTTTAATTAATTTATTTTATTATAAAGAAATTAATTGCAATCATTTTACATGAGCTGAACAATGACAGGTAAACTGACATTTCTACAACTAGAAAACTTCACACAAAATATCCCCAAAAACAATTATACAAAGTTGAAAAATTGACTTTGTAAACGCGATTTATGGGAAAAAAATTTGTATGTACCAAGAGCGTTAAGTGAATTTAAAGGTCTTTGGTTTTTTGGGATCTCGGCTGCGCTTCGTGTAATAAAAATGTATAATCTCGTTATTAAAATGTCATTTAACGTACTCGTTTCCATGGTGCTAAACAACATCTAAAACTTAATCACATGTTGACGAGCTGTTGCTTCAAATGTCTTAGTCACGGCGTGAAGTTAACAACATATTAGAAGTTAGTTTCATACATCTGTCATTGTAATTGAACCTTACTTTTCAAATAATTAATAAAACTTTACATATTTTTTATCTTAATTTACGGCCATAGAAAATATACAGTATGTCACTCGTTTTATAAACTTTTTAAATACTCATAACTAAACTGATAATTATAAAACTTATTGCATAAGAAACTATTATTACTCTAAAATAATATTTATGAATTTTTATAACAGTACTTTTAGTATTGATTAACTATTTAATAGTTCTTATAGACTGAACTTGTCGGCCGAGGCAATAGCATTCTGAGAACGTCAAACACATTTTACGAATGAGGTGTAAGTGCCAATACCAGCAGCTTACATAATCATTTTAATGCTTGTCGCTAGTGGAAAAGAAAAGTAATAAAGTTTAAATATTTAGTTTTCCTGACGAAGGTACAGGTCTAGTGCACTAAAATATTTAATTTTAAATACAATTATAAAGAACTTAAACCTAAAAGTATTTTAATTATTTATAGTAATATAGTAACAAAATAGTTATTTGTGTAAGAGGAACAAAGACACTTTACGGTCGTGATACATACATAATTTTTTCTACAATTGCATCTTAAATGATTAAAACTCGTATACGTACTGAAAATAAATTCCTTCCCCAACTGTCAATATGATAAGTTTCTGTTTTGTATGTATCCCTGGTAACTATTGAAATAAGCGTACATTTAACATCCTTTTTCTACGTTTGTTATGAAAAGTTGACAATTACGCTCTCATTTGTCATGGTAAAGTTGACATTTTCTGTGGAACAATCGAAACATATCTTTAAATGCGCACTTATTTCAATAGTTACAGGGATACAAACAAAACAGAAACTTGACATATTGACAGTTGACGGAATAAATTTATTTTCAGTACGTATATGTTTTGTAATAATTTTTAGATGCAATCGTGCAAAATTATGTATATTTCACTAGCGTAAAGTGTCTTTGTTCCTCTTGCACTATTGCAGCTCTCGCCTTCAGCTAGCGCTGCAATTACCGTGCTCGAGTAACAAAGAATCACTTTACGCTCTTAATACACAGAAAACTATTTCGCGCGTTGCCATTGGAGACGCGTGACAAAGATATTTTTTTATTGTTTCACAGAAAACGTTAACTTTTCGATGACAAATGACAGCGTAATTGTTAACTTTTCATAGCAATCGTAGAAAAAAAGAAATTTTCACGAAACTGTCAAACAAAGTTGTTTTTTACGTCCAAAATTCAGCTCGCAAAATTCAACTTTTTTGTAATCAGCTCCACAAAAATTCATTACTGGGCTATCAGCTACTTTGGTGAAACACGATTAAAAAATGCCACCGATAAAAAAATTGTTATTTTTCCTGAAAACCTCAGCTGCGTTATAATAACCATCGTTTCTAAATTAAATTTATAATAAATAATAAACATAATGGAGTTACGTGAATAACTTTGTGTGCATCTCGGTCGTCACATGATTTGATGGAGCTTAGAAAATAGTCTGCCTCGTCTTCCAGCCCCGGCCGCCGAACTTTGCCTTCGACAATCATATCGCAACTTACATAAACAAAAAACGATTCTGGGCAGAATTGCGTATATAAATATTAAATCTTTTCATTTAAAATTATTAAAAATATTGGATTAGATAATAATACAACATTTACAATAACATTAGGTAAATCTTTTTGATTAATACTATAAAAACATTATTGACTTCATATGTTTAACCTTATCACAGAAATATTATTTCACGTAACAGATATTCCCCAAAATCCTAGCAAATAAACAGAAAATTCAACAAGCTATAGACAGTCAGAAACTGTTTTTTTTTTTCAGAACACAACTTTAAAAAGAACTTGTTCTTGACATATAAATTTAAAATGCTAATAGACATCATATAAAATAAAGTTTCAAGGCTATGAAGCCAGTCGAATAATAGGAATCAGGATACACTGATCTTATGTTGAGCGCTGTGTTTATTTACTTAAAATTGTAAAATGTTAGTACAGTACTTTTTGGCAGTTTATCTACTGCTAAATGTTAGTTTTGCTCTACCTGTACAAGACAGTACAACAGAAGCTCTAGTTATTATTAGCGATGAAACGTTTAATATTTACAGAGTAAGTATTAAAATATTGATAATAAATTAAAGTTAATTAAAATTGTAACATCTACTCATGTGAAAAAATCTGATGTGGACACCACATGACTTCCTTGTACACGTATTAAACTATAGATATTTTTTTAATTGCACATATTTGCCATTAAATCTTTTATTTTTTGTTCTAATCCATAGCAAACTTAATTTTAAAAAAAATCAAAAAATATATAATATTTAAATTTAGATATCTCGTTTATGCAAAAAGCTAATTTAAAAATTCTTAATGTGCTAGACGCAGAATTTAATTCTATAAAACTTTTATTTGCAGCTTTCCTTTCTAAAATTAAAATAATACCATTTTTTCAAGGAAAACTGTTAGCAGCTTCATGTAATGTGCCACTTCCGGTTAGTCTATTTTAACCAAAATCTATTATGTTATTTCCATTGATATAGTAGTCTTATATACCAAATTTGGAAAGTTTTAAATTATATTTGAATATAGTTTTTCATGAAAATCTATTATAGGCTTCAAGTAAAGTACCACTTCCGGTAGTTGTATAATGACCAAAAAGGGAGGTGCACAACTAGATGTTATAACAGTCCTAAATATAAAGTTTCAATTTTCTACGGCTTACCGTTTTTGAGTTATGCGAGATACGTACGTACATACGTACGTACAGACGGCATGACGAAATTAGTCAAAATGGATTCAGGGAGGGTCAAAACACCTATTTCCGTTGAAATCTGAGAACCGAAAATTTTCGCGATTACAATACTTCCTTTACTTCGTACAAGGAAGTAAAAACGATGACCTATAACTCGACTTGTAACTTTCGAGGTATGAGGCCCAAAGTAAATCCATAATAGGGCCTATAATTACATCATTATATAAATCGGTTAAAATTTAAATGTTGACCACCATATACAAGAAAAAAAACACATTTACGATCGTTTAATCTGCATCCTCAATTTATTTTGTACTTGGAATAAATAAATTATATTATATATGTTTATCATTAGTTTAATTTACAAAGTTAACTACAACTGTGCTATTATGTTACAATGAGTTGGCTACAATATTAAGAATATTAATTAACAGTAATTTTCATACCTACACCGGGCATATCGAAAATAAACATGTCGGCCGAGCCAATGAAAATATTCTATACATATATTAAGCTCGTCAATTAGCTGAGTAGTACATACTTTGGAGTAAATATTGTGGATATGCATTTTATGTTTTTTATAATATTAACAAATAGGAAACAAGAGCAGAGCACCGTCTGCCAGAACTGAAGAGCATACAAGTGGTTACAAACGTGCGAAATCGCTACGCGCATACAGTGGTGACAAGCAAATACACCAACCCGGACACGCATGCACAGGAGGCGACGTTCTCCATCGTGCTGCCCGACACCGCCTTCATAGCGGGATTCGTTATGTAAGCACGCAACAACATCTCTATCGACAATTTTATAAAATAAATAATTTCAGGGAAATTGAAGGGAAGCAATACGAAGCATACGTTCGAGACAAAACACAAGCGAAGATTGAGTACCAACAAGCTATATCCCAGGGTTTAGGTGCAGCGCACGTCGCCGTCGAAACAAGAGACTCAAACAGGTTCACGGTGTCCGTCAACATCGAGCCGCAAAGCAAAGTCATCTTCATTCTAACGTACGAAGAACTTCTAGTGAGGAAGCACGGCAAGTACGAAATAGTTATAAATCTACAGCCAGGACAACTCCTCAAAGATCTGGGAGTCGATGTAAATATTGATGAAATCAAGCCTATTTTAAATGTAGAAATACCTGCACTGAGATATGGACTTGATACCACTGTCCGATATCCTTGTAAGTACTCAAATTAAGTTTTGCACAATTAACAAACTTCAAATGTTTTAAATTCTTTTAGATAATGATTACGTTATTAAAGAAGACAAGAATAATGTGATCCATGTCAGCTTCCACCCAACAGTTGACCAGCAAAGACAAATGGCTAGAGCCCTGAAAAAAATTGATGAAATAAAAGGAATATCTGCTCAGTTCATTGTTAAATATGACGTAGAAAGAGATCCATCTGGAGGAGAAGTCCTAGTAAAGGATGGATATTTTGTTCATTTCTTCGCTCCAAGTGAATTGAAACCTATTCCGAAGCACATAGTATTTGTGCTTGATGTCAGCGGTAATATGCACGGTACCAAAATTGAGCAGCTAAGAGAAGCAATGACAATCATTTTAGGACAACTTGGTCCAAATGATTATTTTAATTTAGTCAAATTTAACTCTGACGTACAAGTATTAGGTAGCAACAATACTTGGTCACATGTGGTATATCCAAAAGAATCGAAATTACCTCAAGGTTTTGCAGCAAATGAAGAAAATATTCAAAGCGCACAAGAAATGATCAATAAAATTACTGACAAAGACTTGCCGAACATTTATGATGCTTTAATAGTCGGTTTAAGCTTGACCAATAAAGGACTTTCAAACTTGAAAGTAACAAATGACAAACACAAACCACAGCCAATCATTGTTTTCCTAACGGACGGACAAGCAAATGAAATAGAATCTCGATGCGGTAAAATAATAGAAATGGTAAAAGAAAATAACAGTAAAGACAATAAAGCAGCTGTATTCACACTTGCATTTGGCAATGACGCAAATAATGAATTCTTGGAAGAAGTTGCTATTAAGAATTCTGGATTTTCGAGAAAAATATATGACGCTGCAGATGCTTCTGTACAATTACAAGATTTCTATAACACTATTTCTTCTCCTTTGCTAAGAAATATTAATTTCAAGTACTCTGAAAACCAAGTTCATGATTTAACGAAACACAAATTTGATATTTTATTCAAAGGATCTGAGATTGTCGTGGCGGGTAAAATTGATAACTATACCGACAAATTTGTGACGGTAGAAGGTTTGTCAATAGATGATACAAATAAATTTTATCCTACTATTATTCCAATTTTGCCCAAATCGGAAGTAAAAGAAGAATACGGAAGTTTGGAACGCCTATGGGCTTATTTGATAATCAAACAATTACTCGATAAAAAATATGATGAAGATGAAAATTCATATGAAGAAATTCCAAAGAAACAAGCTATTAAATTAGCATTGAAAGTAAATTATACTTTAAATAGCTTCATTAAAATATTATTAATTTTTAAATATATTTCAGTACTCTTTCGTCACACCAGTTACTTCCTTAGTGGTTGTGAAGCCCAATATCACTGAGTCTACAACCGCCGAAAAAAATTTACAAAGTGTATTTGAAAGTGAATATGATATCTACGAACACATAAATTCTGGAGGAGGTAACTACCTACTATTGATTGCAAATTTTGTATTAAATAACTAGAACTAATTCTGTGATATTAAGAAATATTTTCTTAAAAACTACAATATTAGTAGTATGGAATAGGCACAAACTTCAACTGACAAACTACTAATAATTATAACTCCGACATTTATAATTTTATTGTATTGCCAACTTGTTTTTGATAATGATCGTATAATTTCGTGATAACCAGGATAATTCCGTTAAAATCTAAACTTCTAAAGGTCGTTATACAGATTTAATCGTCTATTTCAAAGTAAGAAAACTGATAACCAAATATTAGCCCTACTCGGATGTATCAAATAATAATTTTTAAAAAATCTGATGTGGACACCACATGACTTCCTTGTACGCGTATTAAACTATAGATATTTTTTACATTGCACATATTTGACATTAAATCTTTTATTTTTTGTTCTAATCCATAGCAAACTTAATTTTTTTTTAATCTAAAAATATATAATATTTCAATTTAGATATCTCGTTTATGCAAAAAGCTCATTTAAAAATTCTTAATGTGATAGACGCAGAATTTAATTCTCTAAAACTTTTATTTGCAGCATTCATTTCTAAAATTAAAATAATACCATTTTTTTCAAGGAAAACTGTTAGCAGCTTCATGTAATGTGCCACTTCCGGTTAGTCTATTTAAACCAAAATCTATTATGTTATTTCCATTGATATAGTAGTCTTATATACCAAATTTGGAAAGTTTGAAATTATATTTGAATATAGTTTTTCATGAAAATCTATTATAGGCTTCAAGTAAAGTACCACTTCCGGTAGTTGTATAATGACCAAAAAGGGAGGTGCACAACTAAATGTTATAACAGTCCTAAATATAAAGTTTCAATTTTCTACGGCTTACCGTTTTTGAGTTATGCGAGATACATACGTACGTACGTACAGACGGCATGACGAAATTAGTCAAAATGGATTCAGGGAAGGCCAAAATACCTATTTCCGTTGAAATCTGAGAACCGAAAATTTTCGCGATTACAATACTTCCTTTACTTCGTACAAGGAAGTAAAAATAAAAATATCATTTGGATCAATTTTCCCTAAAATAGGAAATGATACAAAATTTTCACTACGATCATGTTATGAAACCCTTTGTTTATTTTCACTTGACTATATAGCATTATTTTTATAGTACTCAAAATAAACAAAATATTCTTGGTGCCGACCTTTCAACAATCACCCTATATAAACCGTGTATCTCTTTTTGCTGCTGAGACATCAATAATAACTACGATGCAATCTCATCGTTCTATCTTATTCTGTATCATGCATTTTATGTAATTTTTATGTTTCTGCAGGACAGTATAATTCTGCAGAGTTTCCACTGCCAATATCTCAAAATTATACAACACAATATCCATTCCCTCCCACAACACGTCGTTATACACCACCATATCAATTTCCTCACACAACACGTCGTTATACTACACCATATCAATTTCCTCACACAACACGTTATTATACAACAATGAGACCAACACCTTATAGGCCTCCAACAACACCTTACAGGCTTCCAACAACACCTTATAGGCCTCCAACAACATTTTATTATACACCACCACCATCAACGCGATATTATCCTACAACAACAAGGAGACCAATATTGTGGACAACAACCACAACAAAAACGACAATAGATGATTTTAACGATCAGCCCATTTGGCTGCAACACATAAAATCACTGGAGGAGGCAAATTAACAATAAACTATAAAGAATATGAAATTGGAAACAACGGAACATCAGTAGAACATAAAACTTGTCAAGTGAAGTATCTGAATATTTCTGGAAATTGTACATTACTCACTGCTTGTCCGAAGATTTATCATCAATTGGATACTTTTGAATCATATAAAACATATTTCTGTGCCTTGGATGCTGAGAAGTATGTTTTTTTTTATTATTGACTGTTTGTACCAATTAATTAATTTATATATTTTTGCAGGTATGCTGGTGTATGCTGCCCAAAAGATGATTAAAATTTATACCACAATAATAATTTAAGATTAATTAATAAATTATATTAATAAAATAAAAACAATCTTATATTTATAATTCCTAACAGTTCTCAACAATTACATATAAAAAACATATTTTTTCTACCACCAGCACAGTAAGTACATCCTAGGAAACAGGGTTGTAATGAGCTCATGGGCGGTATAGAAAATTTGTCATTACTTATTGTTATGATAACAATTCATTATCATCGCAAATAATAAAAAAATCGACATGATGGTTATAATAACAAAACATTAATCATCGAACTTGATATATATTTCAAATTATTTAACACATTTTAATTTGTTGAAGATAAAAAAATAACAGTTCCTTGTTCAGCGGATTTCTTGGCGTATATTTGAAACAATAAATTACAACGACCACGTTTCGAACCTAAGACGGATTCACTATTAAGTCGATTAAAATACTTTTAACAACTTAAAATTTCAGTTTTTGATCATGGAAGATGGATTTTAGTCGACTTGATAATGAACCCATCTTAGGTTCGAAACGTCGTCGTTGTATTTTATTGTTTTAAATATAAGCCAAGAAATCCGATCAACAAGGAACTGTTATTTTTCCTATCTTCAACTATCCTTAACAGTCTAATAAAAACACCTATAAAATTCATTTACGATCTTGCGATAGTGCACATAATTGCGTGCGGAGGGAGATTTTTTCTGGGCCCAAGTGTCAAGTGTTTTCGGTTGTCATAAAATAAAAATAAATAAAGAGTCGCCTGATAAGTCGGGTAAAAAAAGATATAAATTATTATTTTTTTAATTCACCCTTACTTTTCAACACAGTTCCCCTTCAAGGGATACACATTTGGGTCCAGCGAGATTCCAGTTTTTTCATCCTGTCACAAAAGTACGATTTCTTGAGGTCTACAAAATATACATCCACGGTATCGATGACTTCTTCTTTGGATGAGAATCTCTTCCTACCGAGGCATGTTTACAAATTTGGGAACAAAGAGAAGTCGCAGGAAGCCAAGTCGATATTACGGTGGATGCGAAACCAATTCGAAACCCAATTCGTGAATTTTTGCCATTGTGATTACGGAGGCGTGAGCCGGCGCGTTGTCCTAATGAAAAACCTTGTTTCTTCGCCAATCGTGGCCGTTTATTTTTTATTTGGACTTCTAAACGATCCAGTAACGTTGCATAGTACGCTCCTGTAATAATTTTACTCTTTTGCAAATAAACGATGAAGATGATTTCTTAAACATCCCAACAGACTGTGGCCATAACCTTTCCAGCCGACAAAACAGTCTTCACCTTCTTTGGCGCACTTTCACCAGGCAGTATCTATTGTTTCGACTGTCTGTTTGTCTCGGGTGTATAGTGATAAATCCAGTTTCGTCTACGGTCACGAATCGACAAAAAAATCCTGCGGATTCCGATTAAACGTCGCAAGACACGACCCTAAAGATTTTAGTGGAGGGGAAGTCACAGGGATAGTAGTAATGTGGTGTGAAAATTGGTTGTTATAAATACAAATAATGACAGCAAGCATAGTAATATACAACTTTTGATGTAATTTGAGAAAATTTAAAAAAAGATCTAAAGATTAAATATCTTCTTGTAGTGTAAAATTATTAATTGTCGTAGAGAAAATTGTATGTAATACTCGTATTTAAAGGCCATTTCGAAATAAAATTTATAATAAATAATAAACATAACGCAGTTAGGTGCATCTCAGCCGCGACCGCCGAACCTTTTCTTCGACAATCATATCGCAGCCTAGATACTTAATATTAAAATAATTTTAAATCTGTTTATTTGAAATTATTAAAAATATTAAATTAGATATTAATATTAATAAAACACGTACAATAAGGTATATCTTTTTTTAAATAGTACTATATAAGCATAATTTACTTCATATTTTTATCCTTACCACAGAAATTGGTATTCCCCATAATATTAGCAAGTAACCGGAATATCCAACAACAAACTATAGACACAAGGAAAGTCAGTAACTGGTTTTTTTTTCCAGAACACAACATTACAAAAACTTGTTCCATACATAGTCTTAAAATATAATTTAAATATGCTAATAAACATCATATAAAATAAAGTTTCAAGGCTATGAAGTCAGTCGTATAGTAGGGATCAGCAAACACTGATTTTATGTTGAGCGCTGTGTTTATTTACTAAAAATTGTATCATGTTAGTACAGTACTTTTTGGCAGTTTATCTGCTGTTAAATGTTAGTTTTGCTCTGCCTGTACAAGACAGTACAACAGAAGCTCTAGTTATTATTAGCGACGAAACGTTTAAAATCCATAGAGTAAGTATTAAAATATTTATATTAAATTTAAGTTAACTAAATTTGAAATATCTACTCATCTGGTAAAACGATGAACTCGGCTTATAACTTTTGAGTTATGAGGCCCAAAGTAACTCCATAATAAGGCCTATAATTACATCATTATATAAATCGGTTAAAGTTTAAATGGTGACCACAATATACAAGAAATAAAGCTACATTTACGATCGCTTATTATGCATCCTCAATTTATATTATACTTGGAATAAATAAATTATATTAAATATGTTTATCACTAGTTCAATTTACAAAGTTAACTACATATATACAGGATGTTATATTTTAATAGACCCAGTAAATTTATAAAATCATTTTGTTGTAATTAAATGTTCCTTATTCTTATTTTCTGTATTATTATGACAAAAAAATATTATTTCGTTTGATAATAATAATTACAATTGTTTTAGTTAATTGTTTTATTTCAAGCCACAGTCATGGCTCACTATTCTCTTTCCGATTTGGTGTATAATAAAATGCTCGCCATTTTACTTTTTAATAATGTAACATATGGATTATTTTACATGATTGTAAAGCAAATTTGATGCACTTTTCAAATTTTTAAAAAAATATAGTATGATCCATTTGAAATTTCAAAGTTGATATTAATTACTAATAAACCGGAAATGATATCATGAATGTACATTCGTCATCAACTAGCTTATATGTTGCCGTATAAATCATGTTATATGAAAGATATTGCTAAGTTGATAAATAAGCGAGATATTTGTTGGGTCTATTGAAATATAACACCCTGTATATATATATAAAAATCGTCAATTAGCTGGGTAGTACATAATTTGGAGTAAATATTGTGAATATGCATTTTATGTTTTTTATAATATTAACAAATAGGAAACAAGAGCAGAGCACCGTCTGCCAGAACTGAAGAGCATGCAAGTGGTTACAAACGTTCGAAATCGTTACGCGCGTACAGTGGTGACAAGCAAATACACCAACCCGGACACGCATGCACAGGAGGCGACGTTCTCCATCGTGCTGCCCGACACCGCCTTCATAGCGGGATTCGTTATGTAAGCAAACAACAACATCTCTATCGACAATTTTATAAAATAAATAATTTCAGGGAAATTGAAGGGAAGCAATACGAAGCATACGTTCGAGACAAAACACAAGCGAAGATTGAGTACCGACAAGCTATATCCCAGGGTTTAGGTGCAGCGCACGTCGCCGTTGACACAAGAGACTCAAACAGGTTCACGGTGTCCGTCAACATCGAGCCGCAAAGCAAAGTCATCTTCATTCTAACGTACGAAGAACTTCTAGTGAGGAAGCACGGCATGTACGAAATAGTTATAAATCTACATCCAGGACAACTCCTCAAAGATCTGGGAGTCGATGTAAACATTGATGAAATCAAGCCTATTTTAAATGTGGAAATACCTGCACTGAGATATGGACTTGATACCACTGCCCGATATCCTTGTAAGTACCCAAAATAAGTTTTGCACAACTAACAAACTTCAAATGTTTTAAATTCTTTTAGATAATGATTACGTTATTAAAGAAGACAGAGATGGTGTGATACATGTCAGCTTCCACCCAACAGTTGATCAGCAAAGACAAATGGCTAGAGCCCTGAAAGGAATTGATGAAATAAAAGGAATATCTGGTCAGTTCATTGTTAAATATGACGTAGAAAGAGATCCATTTGGAGGAGAAGTGTTAGTAAAAGATGGATATTTCGTCCATTTCTTCGCTCCAAGTGAATTGAAACCTATTCCGAAGCACATAGTATTTGTACTTGATGTCAGCGCTAGTATGCACGGTAAAAAAATTGAACAGCTGAAGGAAGCAATGACAATCATTTTGGGACAACTTGGTCCTGAAGATCATTTCAATTTAGTCAAATTTCACTCTGACGTACAAGTATTAGGTAGCAACAATACTTGGTTACATGTAGCATATCCAAAAGAATCAAAACTACCTCAAAGTTTTGAAGCAAATGCAGAAAGTATTCAATACGCTCAAGAAATGGTCAGTAAAATGACTGACGAAGACTTAACGAACATTTACGATGCTTTAACAGTTGGTATTAGATTAACCTATAAAGGACTTTCAAACTTGAAAGTGACAAATAACAAACACAAACCACAGCCCATCATTGTTTTCCTAACGGACGGACAAGCAAATGTAGGAGAATCTCGACCCAGTAAAATAATGGAAATGGTAGAACAAATAAATAGTGAAGACAATAAAGCAGCTGTATTCACACTTGGGTTTGGCAATGACGTAAATAATGAATTCTTGAAAGAATTGGCTATTAAGAATTCTGGATATTCGAGAAAAATATACGACGCTGCAGATGCTTCATTACAATTACAAGATTTCTATAAAACTGTTTCTTCTCCTTTGCTAACAAATATTAATTTCAAGTACTCTGAAGAACAAGTTAATGATTTAACAAAACACAAATTTGATATTTTATTCAATGGATCTGAGATAGTTGTGGCGGGTAAAATTAATAATTATACCGATAAATTAGTTACAGTACAAGGTTTGTCAATAGATGATACAAATAAATTTTACCCTAGTATTATTCCAATTATGCCCAAACCGGAAGTAAAAGAAGAATACGGAAGTTTGGAACGTCTGTGGGCTTATCTGATAATCAAACAGTTACTCGATGAAAAGTATGAAACAGACAAAAATTCAACTGAAGAAACTCCAGAGAAAGAAGCCATTAAATTAGCGTTGAAAGTAAGTTCTAGTTTAAAATTGCTTAATTAGAATATTATTAAATATTTTATTTACGACAGTGCGCTAATATATAATTTATATACTCATTTGAATGTCATTATGAATTCATTTTGTAAGAAATTCGATCAAAATTTATATTTTTAAAATGACAAAATTTATTTCTATATACAAAAAATACTCATTTTGTGCACTTAATACAAAAATAACTATTTAAGATCAATTTAGACTGTCGTAGATAAAACATTGAAGGATACACGTTTGATTTATCTTGCGTGATTAAAACACTCGGCTAGTTGCCCCGTGATTTAACATCACACGCGTTTCATTATGAGCGCTACATCAAACTTGTAACATTAATAATTATAAACATATTTCAGTACTCTTTCGTCACACCAGTTACTTCCTTGGTGGTCGTGAAACCCAATAACACTGAGTCTACACCCGCCGAAGTAAATTTGCAAATTACAGTTAAAAGTGAATATAGTACAAATATAAACAGCCTATTAATAGACAGCATATTTGCAGGTAACCATCTACTTTTGATTTCTTATACATTTATTAAATAACTAAGGGAAACTTGGGTTATTTCGTGATATTTAGATATATTTACATTAAAATATATATATATATATATATATATATATATATATATATATATATATATATATATATATATATATATATATATATATATATATATATATATATATATATATATATTAGTATTACGGAAAATTGTGTTGTATTGCCGACAAGTCGACTTTGATACTGATGTGAAGAAATAATGTTGTGTTTTATCGTGTATTTCAAAGTGAGATTGTTTACAACAGATGAACAAACATTAGTCAAACTCGAGTGTATCAAATAATAATTTTTCTTAGAAAATAATTCATATTTTATGTACCTAAGATTATACAGTCTCATTTTCAAAAGAAGTTGTAACTAATACTAAATTTTTAATTAGTTAATTTTACTATGGGGTAGGTGGCTCAGTGATATAGAGTTGGCCTGTAAATTCCCACTGCCGACAAATAATTGGCAACCGTACATCACGCGAAGAAATATAACAATTACCAAGATCTGCTACGGTCGAGTACCACACAAGTAATGGGTAAAAGGCGTGATGATATATATATTTATTTTATTTAATATTACTATATTTAGATTTTAAAAAGTGAAAAATAAATGCTAACACGGTTATACTCGTATTAGAGTTTGTTTAAATTTTTTTGTTAATGTGGTTTAGATTAATTTAACTATCCAAAATTCAGGATTATCTACATCCCTTTTGAGAATTGGGGCTGACAAAATTGTTTTCCGGTAATATAAAAATTTTATAGTTGCTGTTTTCTTTGTCATTAAACATATTTTCAAAAATAGGTATAAAGCTAATTTTATATACAGGGTGGTGACTCGCTCAGCCGGTCATAGGGATTTAACATGGGAAATAAGTTTTTTGCAATTTCCTGCTTCCCTAATTATTTTAAGCAAAAACGCGTCAAATAAAAGTTTTAGGGCATCAAATTCTGCATCTAAATCAGTAAACAGAATTACTTTTACGTGCTTTGTAACGACAGAAATTAAATATGAAAATGTCGAAAATTACGTTAAAAATATTGATAGCCATGGAATTGAACAAAAAATAAATAAATGCTTGGCGTTTTATCTGTCAAAACATCAACGTTTGACGTTGTGACAAATAAAATGGTCACCTCGATCACCGGATTTGTCACCTAATGACTTCTTTCTGTGGGGTCATGTAAAAAAAAAATAATTTACAAAAGTAGGCACCCAAATGTGGATTCTCTAAAACAAAGAATTGTAGCGGTTAGCATCTCTGCCCGGTATGCGGAAAGTCCCTGGTTCGAATCCAGGCGTCATCAGAATTTTTCTGTCATAATATAAATTATCTACGTTAGATTTAAAGTTGGACCAATATTCGCTGAAACAGGAAGTGATATAAAATTCTTACTACGATCATCAGTTCTTATGATCCTCTTTGTCGAAATTAACACTTTTTTATATTTCTTTAAAAAAAAACGAAATATTCATTTCATCCTGTATAAATCATGATTCTCTTTTTTTGATGTTGAAAAGGCAATGGTAGTTCGTACGAACCACCTGATCAACTACCTTATTTACCACCGTTTTATTATATAACAATGAGAACAACAGTCGCAACAAAAACGACAATAGATGATTCTAACGATCAGCCTATTTGGCTGCAACATCTAATCAGTGGAACAGGGAAATTAACAATTGACAATAAAGACTACGAAATTGGAAACAACGGAACATCAGTAGAACATAAAACTTGTCAAGTGAAGTCCTTAAATATTTCTGGAAATTGTACATTACTGTCTGCTTGTCCGAAGGTTTATCATAAGTTGGATACTTTAGAAACGTATAAAACATATTTCTGTACCTTGGATTCTGAGAGGTATGTTTTTGTATTATTGAGTGTTTGTACCAATTTATTTATTTATGAATTTATGCAGGTATGCCGGAGTATGCTGTCCGGAAGATGATTAGAGTTAGTACAACAATAATAATTTGAATTACTAAATTGTAATAATAAAATTAAAACAACTTTTTTATATAATTTCTTATAGTTCCTAAATTTCGCATATTTATTTATGTATGCTACTCTGTACAGCAGGAACATAATCCCAATTACAGTGCAGGGTCCGAATTCATCAAACCGCAGTATATTGGATTAGATAAAATTGCATGGCAATAATAAAACTCTTACAATAATAATATCTCATTTTTGATAATATTATAAAACCACTATTGATTGTATATTTTTGAATCTTACAATAAAACATTATGCTGCGTAATAAGTATTCCCAAAAATCTTAGCAAGTACACAGAAAATCTAACAAAACGTAAGCAAAATCAGTAACTGGTTTCTTTCAAAACACGACATAAAAAACAACTTGTGATCTTGAAATATGTATTCGAAAATACCAGTAGATATAATATAAAAGAAAGTTCAAAGTCAGTCAGTCAAGTAATAGGAGTCACGATAAACAGTTCTTATGTTGAGCGCTCTGCTTATTTACTATGAATTTTAAAATGTTAGTGCAGTACTTTTTGGCTGCTTGTCTGCTGCTAAATGTTAATTTTGCTCAACCTGTACCAGATAGTACAACAGAAGCTCTGGTTGTTATTAGTGCCGAAACGCCAACAGTCATTGAAGTAAGTACGGAAATATTTATATTAAATTTAAGTTAACTATACTTGTAATATTTTTACGCGCAGTAAAACAATGAATTATAGCTCGGTTTGTAACTTGAGGTATGAGATTCAATCCCAATCCACAACAATGTTACAAAAGTCAATGTAGCTCCTTCCTAACACCTGTAATTATCTCATTAAATATCAATTTATGCTAACTAAATAAAAAAAATAAACTACATCTACAGTTCTTTATAACCTTCATCGTGAATTAATTTTGTACTTGGAATAAATAAATAATATTAAATTTGTTTATTACTAGCTTACTTAAAAAAGTAAATTGCAACTATATTACGAGTATTATGTTAACATGAGGTTAATTTAGATTTTCAATCTATATTTTTATATCTAAGCAGTCAAATGACTGTTTCACGCATCGAAAATTGAACTAATTGGCCAAGGCATATGGTATATTCAAGGCGACATTCTGAGTATTCTAAATATATTGCAGGACAAATTATGCACAATACATTTTTTAAATAACTGTCTTATGTGCATTAAAAATTGTTACAAATTTTAATTTAGCCATTAAATATATATACAGGATGGTGACTCGCTCAGCCGGTCATAGGACTTTAACATGGGAAATCAGTTTTTTGGAATTTCCTGCTTCCCTATATATTTTATGCAAAAACTCGTCAAATAAAAGTTTTAGGACATCAAATTCTGCATCTAAATCAATAAACATAATTACTTTTACGTGCTTTGTAACGACAGAAATTAAATATAAACATGTCGAAAATTACGTTGAAAATATTGATAGCCATGGAATTGAACAAAAGAAATAAAAAATGCTTGACGTTTTATCTGTCAAAATATCAACTTTTGACGTTGTGACAGATAAAATGGCCTGATCGATGACCGGATTTGTCACCTAATAACTACTTTCTGTGGTGGCATTAAAAAAATGAAAATTACTAAAGTAGGCATCCAAATGTGGATTCTCTAAAACAAAGAATTTCAGAGGAATGCAGGAATATTACAGCCCGGCAGCTATCAAACATGCGCCGTATTTTTTATTTTAGTTTAATTTTTATTGTGATATTAAAATTAAATAAATAAACTGTTACTACTTAATTATGAATGTTTTTTAAAATATAAATATTTTCTCCTGCAGGTCCAACGTCAAACGTTGATGTTTTGACAGATAAAACGTCAAGCATTTATTTATTTTTTTGTTCAATTCCATGGCTATCAATATTTTTAACGTAATTTTCGACATTTTCATATTTAATTTCTGCCGTTACAAAGCGCGTACAAGTAATTCTGTTTATTGATTTAGATGCAGAATTTGGTGCCCTAAAACTTTTATTTGACGCGTTTTTGCTTAAAATAATTAGAGAAGCAGGAAATTGCGAAAAACTGATTTCCCATGATAAAGTCCTATGACCGGCTGGGCGAGTCACCACCCTGTATATATATATATATATATATATATATCCCAATATTTTTTTTATTACATTCATATTACAGATTTAGTAAATACATCAAAATGCGCATCAAACTACATAAAGAGTGCAAATATTCTATTTTCGGTGTAATCCAAAGTGATTCAAAGTATTTTAAATGGACCACCTGTATACTTTTAAAAATTTGGATTCTGCATGACATTCTGAATTTAAGTGTACATTTTTTTATTCTAAATCAGAGGAAAATAACAAACTAAACTCATTAAACCATTTTTGTAATAATTTTAAAACAGCCTGTATATATCTTTACGCCTTTTATCCATTATTGGATGCGGCTCTGTGCCATAGATATCGGTAAGTGATATATTTTGCGGGTGAAGTGCGGTTATCAGTCGTCAATTGCCGACCTCCAAATATGTTAGTAATGGTTGACACGGGTAATTTTTAATATGTAATAAAGATTCTTAAAATAATAAATAAATATATCATCACGCCTTTTTACTTCTTACTGGGTGTGACACTCTGTCGTAGCAGATCTCGGTTAGTGTCAAATCACGGCCCTTCAATATATTAGTGGAGGGGGAGCCATAGGGGTAGATTTAATTTGGTAGTTGTTTGTCGGTTGTGGGGATCGAACCAGGGTTCTTAAGATCCACAGACCGACTCGATACCACTGAGTCACCTACCCCATAAAAAAGCAGATCTCGGTTAGTGATATATTTCTTCGCGTGATGTGCGATTACCAGCCGTCTAATCATGGCCCTCAAATATATTAGTAGAAGGGGAGCCATAGGGGTAGATTTAATTTGCTGAAAATTGTTTCTCGGCTGTGGGGATCGAACCAGGGTTCTCAAGATCTACAGACCAACTCGATACCACTGAGTCACCTACCCTATAAAGATTCTTGACTGGGTTCTTAAATTCACAGGCTATCTATCTCATAAATGTATCTATATCTTAAACTCATCAATAAGTTCAATAGTACATAATTTGTCGTTTTGTGAAAATGTATGTTATGCTTGTTATAATCTTTGCAATTAGGAAACAAGAGTAGAGCACCGTCTGCCAGAACTGAAGAGCATGCATGTAGTTTCAAACGTGCGAAACCGCTACGCACGTACAGTGGTAACAAGCAAATTCGCCAACCCGGACAATCACGCGCAGCAGGCGACGTTCTTTATCGTGCTGCCCGACACCGCCTTCATCGCCGGATTCGTCATGTAAGCACACAACAACATCTTTCTCGACGATTTATTAAAATTAAGAATTTTAGGGAAATTAATGGCAAGCAATATGAAGCTTATGTCCGAGAGAAAGTACAAGCAGAGAATGAGTACCAACATGCTTTATCTCAGGGTCTAGGTGCGGCGCACGTCGCCGTAGGAGCAAGAGATTCGAACAAGTTCACAGTGTCCGTCAACATCGAGCCGCAGAGCAAAGTCATCTTCATTCTAACGTACGAAGAACTTCTAGTGAGAAAGCACGGCAAGTACGAAATGGTTATAAATCTGCACCCAGGACAACTCCTTAAAGATCTGGAAGTAGATGTAAACATTAACGAAACCAGACCTATTTTAAATGTGGAAACGCCTGCACTAAGATATGGAAATGAAATCATTGCTCATGATACTAGTAAATACTCAAACTGAGTTTTAAAGAACTAAGGGACTTAAAATGTTTTAAATTCTTTTAGAAAATGATTACGCTATTAAAGAAGCCAATGAAGATGGAATCCACATCAGCTTCCACCCAACAGTTGAACAACAACGAGAAATGGCTAAAGCTCTGAAAAGCATAGACGAAACAAAAGGAATATCTGGTCAGTTCGTTGTTAAATACGACGTAGAAAGAGATCCATTAGGAGGAGAAGTTTTGGTGAATGATGGATATTTCGTCCATTTTTTCGCTCCAAGCGAACTAAAACCAATTCCAAAGCACATAGTATTTGTTCTCGACGTCAGCGTTAGTATGGAAGGTAGAAAAATTGAACAACTAAAACAAGCAATGAAAGTAATCTTGGGCGAACTTAATCCAGAAGATTACTTTAGTTTAGTGAAATTTCATACTATTATACATGTGAGTATTTGCATTTATTTATTGTCATCTGTAAACTTTAATTATTTAATAGGTACTCAATAGTAACAATTCTTGGGAACACATAATAAATCCTATGGAATCAGAACTTCCTCAAGGACTTGCAGCAAATGCAGAAAACATTAAAAACGCGCAAGAAGTCGTAGATCAAATGACTCATGCAGGCTCTACCAATATTAACGGTGCACTGATCACTGGTTTAAGATTATTATCAAAAGAAAACTCGAACATTCAAGAAATAGAAAATAAACATAAACTACAACCAATTATTGTTTTCTTGACGGATGGACAACCAAATGTAGGCGAATCTCGACCAGATAAAATGATTCAAATGGTAGAAGAAAGAAATAGTAAAGAAAATAAAGTTGCTATATTCACACTTGCTTTCGGTAGAGATGCGAATAATGTATTCTTGAAAGAATTAGCTGCTAAGAATTTGGGATTTTCTAGAATAATATTCGAAGCTGCTGATGCTTCTTTACAATTACAAGAATTCTATAGAACAATTTCTTCTCCTTTGCTAACAAACGTCAATTTTAAGTACTCTGAAGAAGTTGAAGTTAAAGATTTAACGAAACATAATTTTGACTTCTTGTTTAGAGGATCTGAATTTGTTGTCGCTGGTAAAATTAATAAACAAGCAGATAAATTTGTTACTGTAGAAGGTTTATCATTAGATGGAGCAAATAAATTATTTCTCCCGTCTATAATACAAAAAGAACAAGAAAAGTATGGTAGTTTGGAACGTCTATGGGCGTATTTGACAATTAAACAATTACTTGATAATGAATATGATAAAAAAGAGTCAAATATAAATTCGACTGAAATTGAAACACCAGAATTACAAGCTACTAAATTAGCATTAAAAGTAAATTATATTTTTAATAGAGATGGGCGAATATCATCCACGAATAGTCGAATGCCGCGAATATTGACATTATTCGATATTCGACATTTTCGAATATTAACGTTAGTATAGCGAACATTCGAATACCTCGAAAATCGCGCCTTATGTTGACCTCAATTTTTGACTATGTTTTCCTTTATCATTTGTACATAAACTTAAAGCTATTACAATACTTTGAAGTTATTAATAACAAAGATATTTTGTTTCAAAACCATATGAAGACGTACCATATTTCAAATTTGTTTTTCGCCAACATCAGTTTCACCTTAAATTTGAAGTTTTCGTCTTTTTCTTTTTTGTTTGTACTTTTTGTTTTAATTTTATTTTATCTTAACAGTTTCATTCAAATAATGAAAAGGACATAATTAAATAATTATTAATAATAAATAAATTAACTTTTAGGAGTATTCGAAGATTCGAGTACCTCGAATATTCGAGATCTGATTAATATTCGTATTCGATATTCGAATTCGAGAAATTTTATATTCGCCCATCTCTAATTTTTAATAATAAAATTGATATGTTGTATTTTATTCAATCTATTTTTAGTATTCTTTCGTCACGCCTGTAACATCTTTGGTGGTTGTGAAGCCCAATGAAACTCATTCTTCCTCTGCTGAAGAAGATTATGAAGATTGGTATGAAAATGAGGACAGAATATTTGGAGGAAGTAAGTACTTACATACTATATAAATAACAAAAAAAACCCTGTACTTCTTAAATTACAATCGTGTTTCTTTTTCTTCTACGGCAGTACCAATCCGTTTTAGTGAAGATAAATTTATGCATCATGATGATAGTCCAAGATTCCATCGACCTCCTGCTCATTCAAGACCACCACTTCTAGCTGTTACAACTACAACTGAATCAGTAGCAACAACAGATTCCAAAGATCAACCCACCTGGTTGCAACATCTATTCATAACAGGAAAAATAACAATCGACAAAAAGGATTACGAAATTGGCAAGAATGTAACATCAGTAGAGCACAAAACATGTAAAGTGATGAATATTTTTGGCAATTGTACATTATTGTCTGCTTGCCCGAAGATTCATCATAAATTAGATAGTTTTGAAACGTATATGAGTACATATTTCTGTACCTTGAAATCTGAAAGGTATATTTTAATTTTTATAAAATTTACATATATCAATTTATTTACAATTATGAATGTTTCTAGGTATGCTGGAGTATGTTGTCCCGAAAAACAAGATGAAGATAAATTAGTATTTCTAGACTAATATTTGTTAGGAACAGAGACTCGAAACGAAAGAGAAACGAAAACAATGAACGAAAAAAGAAATCATTTTTCGGAAGAGAAAAAGAAATGAAACTGTATTCTTATTTATACTGCAAAAGTGAAAACGATATAACCGAAATATAAATTCAAATTAATGACGGTATTCTTTTGTTCTCAATACGTACTTTAAGTTGGATTTATTTGTAAAGAATTTGAATTAAGTACATTACTTATGTTGACACATATCTAAATGTCAGTAAAAAGTTTGCGTGCTTCTACCGAACCACCACACTACGAAGCATAACCAAACAACGCCCATCCTTCATCAAACATTGACAACTTAACCATGTTACCAGTTTGTTGCATTAGGTCGGTAGGAATAACCATTGAACCTATTTTTAAAATTAAATGTAATTAATTTTTAATAAATAAAATTGTTAAAATAAATTTGAGTTTTTATTAAATTATATATTTGGAACGAAATAACCGGTTCGCAACTAAAATTGTTTTCCGTTCAAAAGAAAACGAAATTAGTTTTACTTCATACTGTATCGTATTTTACAGTAGTGATTTGAGTCCGTAAAGTAAGAATTTACAGTAGTAGTACTGTAATATATATTACGGTACTGTTATCATGAAACCGCTAGATAACAAACAGTTTTTCCAATAATGTATATACAAAGCCGATTTTGTGACACTGTTTTTGTCAAAAACGATGACACAAAATTCGATTTTATACAACTTTTTTATTTGTAAAGTTGTTGTACTGTCAAATAGACACATCATTTTAGCTGTCATTGCTCATATAAGTATCATTAGAATTTACTTTTTTATGATGAAATGAGAACAAATAATAATAAATCACTTTTATTTTTACTCAAATTTAAAGGTATTTGTAGAATGATATTGATAATTTGACGGCTGGTAACCGCACTTCACGCACAGAAATATAGGTATCACTTACCGAGATCTGCTCCGGTAGAGTGCCACACCTAGTAATGGGTAAAAGGCGTGATGATATATTTATTTATTTATTTTATATTGATAATATTATGAAACTCTCACCTAACATACATATGTTAATAAAAAATTAATTTCACATATTTTTTTATCTGTCAGTATCACCAACTTATATATTATATATATTTTTTCTTTTTTTAATAATAATTATTAAATTAAAAAAAATCAATGCGTTATGGAAAAAATAATATGAAAACACGTATTACAATGCCCAGTTATAATACTCATACTTTGCGTAACACGCCTGCGGCTCGTATTTGACATTTAATTATGATTATACAAATATATCTATCACTTTCAAGGTTAGGATGTGAAAATAATGTTTAATAATTAAATGCAACACAGTATGAAATAAAACGCTGTACATTATATTTCTGTTAATAATTTTTTACGTTACCCATTTCAAAATTCCTGACTCGGCATTTCATCGCCTCCTACGGAAAAAATCTTACTCGTACTTACTTACTTATTTACGTAAAAATTCTGGAAAGTACTAAATTACAGGATGAGTAGATAGTTTCATGCCAAGCGATAGCGAGGCTTGAAACAGCTTACGAATCCTGTACGACACTTTACTGACGTGTTACGTATAATATTTTACCTGAAACTTATAACCAAATAATAAATATTTTTATCCAACACCCACTACTTATAAAGTTATTATTGTTGTCATTTTAGACTAGTAAAGTGGTGTATAAGTCACACGTGAGTTATAAGTCATAAGTCACGCATAAATTTGAGTAACCTAGGCAACAAAACAAGAAAGTATGGCTAACTAGAATATTATTTGAAATGTAGACAATTGTGTCAAAATTTATATTTTAATGTTTTAATTGTAGGTGTTGGATAAAATTTCGTATGCCACTCGTGTGTTATTACAAATAAGTCACTTCAGAAAATTATTCCCCTCAGCCTGCGGCCTCGTGGACTAATATTTTTCTCGCGTGACTTATTTGTAATATAACACACTTGTACCATAAATAACTATTATCCAACACCCACTACTTATAAAGTTATTATTGTTGTCATTTTAGACTAGTAAAGTGGTGTATAAGTCACACGTGAGTTATAAGTCATAAGTCACGCATAACTTTGAGTAACCTAGGCAACAAAACAAGAAAGTATGGCTAACTAGAATATTATTTGAAATGTAGACAATTGTGTCAAAATTTATATTTTAATGTTTTAATTGTAGGTGTTGGATAAAATTTCGTATGCCACTCGTGTGTTATTACAAATAAGTCACTTCAGAAAATTATTCCCCTCGTCCTGCGGCCTCGTGGACTAATACTTTTCTCGCGTGACTTATTTGTAATATAACACACTTGTACCATAAATAACTATAAATTAATTTAAATTAAAAGAAATATTTGCCTTAATATTCAGTCAGTATTTTATTTTGCTAAGTAACTAGACACTCACGTTTCTATCATTACCTACCTAAGCAGGCAATATGTTATTTTCCTGTCTAGTCATGCAAAGCAAAGCTTTCCTGAGTCAGTTTCAGGTAAACTTATTTACCGGATTTATAACGTAAATAACTATTATCGAAACTAAACCGAAACGAATCAAATAAATATTTCATTCCGAGTCCCTGATTACAAATAATTAATTACAGTAAATAATACTTAAATTACAGCTCTTTAAGAAATTATGTACTTAATGTAATAAGAATCTCAAATTTCAGTAACCTAATCTTCGGTCTGGAATTTATCGATACGGCTCTGGCGTGGCGCCGTGTCGTTGCGCCGCCAAAGAAGTGGGGCGTATAGGAATGACATTCAATCCATAGACGCTCAAAGCGTCAGTATAGCTCCACAGCTGTTTCATAACTCATCCAGTGTTGATAATAATATTTATTGTAATTATTATAATATTCCATATTAATTATTCTGTGTTGTTAAGTGATACACAAAAAATCAATAAAATGTCACAAACATCGTCAACAGATTCTTTAGTAATTGTTGGTGATGAATTAACTAAATCAAACGAAGTAAATATTTATTAGACTATATTACTTATATAATTAATTGAAAAACAGTGATTTGCTATTTATCTGAACTAAAGAAAAGTCAATATATAGTTATAAATTAATATTTACTATTTTCTATGAAAGGACACAAAAGAAAATCTTCATCATCTGAAGATGAAGAGCATGCGAGTGGTTTCGACCGTGCGGAACCGTTACGCGCGCACCTTGGTGACGAGTGAATATACCAACCAGGATATGCGCGCGCAGAAAGCGACGTTCTCCATCGTGCTCCCCGATACCGCTTTCATCGTGGGATTCATCATGTAAGCACCAACAACTTCTTCAACGGTGTAAATAAATTAATAGAGAATTTCAGGGACATAGAAGGTAAGAAATACGAAGCATATGTGAAGGAAAAGGAAGAAGCTAAGCAGGAATATCAGGGAGCTGTTTCAAGTGGACGAGCTGCAGCGCACGTCGCCGTCAGCGCCCGAGACTCGAACAAGTTCACGGTGTCCGTCAACGTAGAGCCACAGAGTGACGTCACCTTCATACTGACATACGAGGAGCTTCTCATGAGGAAACACAGCAAGTACGAAATGGTCGTCAACCTGCATCCAGGACAACTCCTCGATGACTTGGGAGTTGACATTCATATCAATGAGACCAGACGTATTACTCATGTTGAAACTCCTGCTATAAGATCTGGAAATGAAATTATTAACAAAGTTACAAGTATAAGCCTTTCTTGATTAAAGAAAGATTAGATGTAATGCAATATAAACATTTTTTAGAAAATGAATTTGCTACCATAATTAACTACAGTGACGAAGTGGTTCATGTCAGTTTTCAACCGACAGTTGAGCAGCAGAAGAAGATGGTCAAAACCATATTAGATAATCACGATAAAGCAGGAACTTCGAAAAAATTACTGAATCAAAATGAGAGTAATGGAATATCAGGTCAATTTGTTGTCGAATATGACGTAGAAAGAGACCCATCAGGAGGAGAAGTCTTGGTAAATATTGCAACAACAAAAAAATGCAATTCGTAAAAGCGCACTTTTATTTAGATAAATAATGGTTATTTTGTTCATTTCTTCGCTCCAACCGAACTGAAACCAATTCCTAAACATATTATATTTGTTTTGGATGTAAGTGGGAGCATGGCTGGAAGAAAACTTAAACAACTCAAGGAAGCAATGACAGTTATTTTGAATGAACTCAATCCGCAAGATTACTTCAATGTGGTTAAATTCTCACATAATATATGTGTAAGTAATATACTACGACTTACATTTTTTGTAAATCTAACTGTTATATACAAAAAAAATATTTAAATTTAAAGGTTTTAAATAATAAACATTCATGGAATAAAGTAAATATGCCAGCAGAATCCAAACTTCCCCAAAGTTTTTCAGTTAATGCCAAAAACATTAAATCAGTCCAAGATATCGTTAACAAACTTACAGACGAGGGAAGCACAAACATATACGACGCATTAATTGTTGGATTGAGATTAACAACAAAAGGAATTTCTCATTTGCACGATACCAGCAACAAACACCAGCCGCAACCAATTGTTGTTTTCTTAACGGACGGGCAACCAAATGTTAGTGAATCTGACCCGAAAAAAATTATAGAAATGGTAGAAAAAAGAAACGACTGCGACAATAAAACCGCTATATTCACACTTGCTTTTGGGAATGATGCAAACAAACATTTTTTGAAAGAGTTGGCAATTCAGAATTCTGGATTTCTCAGAAACATTTTTGAAGCTGCTGATGCTTCTCTACAGTTACAAGACTTTTACAAACAAATCTCTTCTCCGCTATTAACAAACATAAATTTCAAATATTCTGAAGATGTAAAAGAGGTAACCAAACAAAAATTCGATATTTTATTTGATGGATCAGAATTTGTGGTAGCTGGTCAAGTTGATAATATGGTCGATGGGTTTGTTCTCGTAGAAGGTTCAACTTTGGATGGAATAAATAAATTTGATCCTACCTTTATTACTATTTATCCAAAACCTGAAATGAAAGAAGACTACGGAAGTTTGGAGCGGTTGTGGGCTTACATGACCATCAAACAATTACTAGATAAAAAGTACGAAAAGCAAATATCTGATACTGAAACTTCCGAAAAACTAAAACAAGAAGCGGCAGCTTTGAAACTGGCATTAAAAGTAATGTAGAGATGTATTATACTCGTATATATATATATATATATATATATACAGAATGTTTCACAACTTAGAGCAAAAAATTAAAGGGTATATTCTGTACGACGTGCTGATCATGAAACAAAAAGATTTTTTTAAATCGCGAAACTATTTTCCATGTTTCCCAGTCCAAAATTTTTCGTTGCCACTGCCACTGGGTAGATGATTATGTTAAAGTTATTAATTAAATAAAATTCTATTATAAATAACTGCTAATAATTGAATTGTGTAATGATTCTTTCGTAGTTGATACCTACTTCATTGTTTATGTTTAATAGGAAAGCGAATCCAGTGCAGTACTACAAAAAATGTTTTAGGTTAACAACCCTTAATTTTTCGAATTTAAAAAAAATTATTTTTGTTTCATGATCAGCACGTCGTACAGAATATACCCTTTAATTTTTTGCTCTAAGTTGTGAAACACCCTGTATATATACCAGGGATATATTAACAATTTTCAACGTGTTTTTAGTATTCATTTGTCACTCCAGTTACCTCTTTGGTAGTAGTTAAGCCATATAAAGTTGCTACTGAAGAAAAGTTGGAAGAGGCAATACAAGGTACATTGAATTTGATCAATTTATCATAATAACATAAATTCTTTTTTTGCCGATTGACATTAGGAGTGAGCTTTTGTTGACAATTGCAGGCTGTGAAGTGCTAATTTTACAGCCTAAGCTATAAAAGTGTTGCTATGGAAAAACAATAAACTTGAAACTTATAATTTAATTTAATTACAACCACATGCTACTTTATTAATCTTGAGTGGGGTTGAAGTTCCTTCGTTATTTTCCTTTATATATTGTCAATTTAATTAATATATACTGATTGATAACATTCAGAAAAAGCATAATTTATGAAATTATAAACGTCAAATTTGTTTTTACATAGCAATTGCTTCACAAATTTATGATATGATGACTACGATGATGTCAATAACATTAAAAACACTTTAAAATACACATAAGTAATATTAATTTTAAACAACCGTTAAAAAAATTATATGTTCAACATGGCAAAAACGTAGATAGGTGCTAGATTCACAGCCGCGGCAGTAAATCTACTACTTTTTTGCTTAGTTAAACAAATAGCAATTGTAGTTCAGGAATATTACGGAAAGTAAAAGTTAGTTTTACAAATTATAAAAATACTTAAATTTTTTTTTAGCATATGATTCCTCTAATTCTGATGACATTCATTCTATAATGAAAGGTAACTACATATTTACCTGCTACATTACTTGTATTATCGTAGTAGTTATTTATACACCCATACCTCGCTATACGGCCGCTTTTTATACGGCATTTCGTTATAACGGCCCTTTTCAATTAAGGCACGTTTTCGATTTACGGCCTAAAATGTTTCGCTATAACGGCAAAAAAACTTTTTTTTCCCCATTGAATTTTTATTGATTCCAAGTTTCGTGGAAAGTAATCTAGGCCGTAAAGCGAGGTATGGGTGTACTATAAACTAAAATTTCTAATGGGCGACGATTACACATCCATAATTTCTAAAATTCTAGAAGTCGCAATTTATCACAATTTAATTGATTGTTACTGCTGTATTATTAATCTAACAGCTGAGTTACCCCTTATTATATTTAGAGATTGAAAACCTAATACTTAAAATATTATAATTTTAGTTTTTCTAGCTCATACTACCAATATTTTATTACACCTTATATTTCAGCAAGCATAATGACTGTACTAAGCAGAGATGCTAAGCTTTCTGAACTAGATTGCCGGGCAGATTATTTAGAAAATTCATGTTTTCAATTCGAATCAAGCAGCAAACGATTCTTGTCCATGCATAAATATGGCCCTGAAATGAAGATTGAAAGTTTCGTAAATGTAAAAGAATTATTGCTTCAGAAAGGAAGTCAAATAGTTCAATTGTTTACTAAATCCAAGGATGTACGTAATTTGCAATTAAGTATTGAATAAATTTGTAATTTAATTCATGCATTTTAGGATAATACAATCAAATATATTACGCTTGAAAGCATTAAGGTTGATTATAATGTCAAAATCCATATTGCTAATACATTAGAAACAAGAAAATACGTCAATCTGGACGACAAACCTCACGAGACTACTTTCACCATAATTTTGCCAGATGAAACAGTTTTCAGAGAATTTGTCATGTAATTATTTTACAGAATTACTTCATCTGTAGGAAAGTAACTAATGAAGAAACTTTAATAACCTAGGAACAAATGGATAAATATGATTGAAGGGTTGTTGCGTGAGCGAAAGATTCCGAGCGAAAAGAATAAACGAGCTTGTATGAAAATAATTATGAATGTGGTTGAAGCAAAAGTGGTGTGTCAGGATAGGAATGTTTGGCGAAAATTAATTGCGGGATAAATATGATAAATAAAGACAAGCGTATGATTCTTGATTTTAGATTCATTGGTTAGATTTTTCGAGTGTTTACCTGCAATTGTGTGGAGTTCACCTTCAAAAACAAGCACAGGAAATTCCTCCCTTCCTATCTTATCTTTTTTATTCATTTTCTGTTTTAACTTTAGAGTGTCCAACTGAAATTGTGTGGAATTCAGTTTCAAAAACAAGCGCAGAGGGATACTCCCTTCCTTCCTCATCTTTTTTTTCCTTCATTTTCAGTTTTTACTATACAGTGTGTAACTGCAATTGTATTAAATGTATTTTAAACAAGCGCAGGAGAGGCTGCCTTCATTTCTTATAGATTCGTTGTTAGTGAAGATTTACGAAACAGGTGTACAGGAGCGAATGGATGAATGTTTGTTGCGTGATAATGGATTTTGGTTGTGAGGAAAGAAAGAGTTCGTATGGAGGAAGTGTTAATGTTGTCGAAACAAATATCGTGTGTCGGGATGAGAATGTTGATGGGTTCGTGCTACCCCATTTAATGGGATATAGCGTGATGTTATGTATGTATGTTATTTTTTATACATTTCTGATTTATCTTCTTCATTATTTATTTTTGAATACAAAAATGAAATGATTTGAAAGCATAAATTTATTTAGGGTAACTGAAGAACAAAAAATCCTAGCAAATGAACGAGATGAAGAACAAGCCAAAAAACAATACGAGGATGCTGTTTCCAAAGGAATAGATGCAGCTCTTGTTAATCTTAAAAATTCCAATAAAGTTACTGTTACAATTCATATTGCTGCAAAAAGCGAAGTTATGTTTATTTTAAAGTATGAAAAACGTCTTGAAATGAAGAACGACAAATATGAAATAATTATAAATTTACCTAATGAAGCAAGTATCTTCGAAATGGCAGTAGATGTTTTTATAAATGAAATACCCGCTATTAAAAATATAGAAACACCGCCTTTAAAATATCAAAATATGTCAATAGGTACAAATAATATTGTTTGTTCTTTTCCTTCATATTTTCACTCACCATTCCTTTATTTAGAAAATAAATACGCTATAATTAACAAGTTTAATGATAAAGAAGCCCTTATTGCATTTCATCCAACAACTGAACAGCAGAAAGAAATAATCGCAGCTCTAAATAGCTCAGATGAAAACATTTCGGGACAATTTGTTGTGGAATATGAAATAGAAAAAGATGAATATGCAGCAGAAGATTTGGTAACTTCTATTGTATTATTATAAAAAATCATTTTCGTAACACATGCACCAGAAACACGTTCTAATTCCCTAATTTTAAAGAGAGAAACACTGCTTTTCTACCCTAGGGAGAGAAACATTATGTTTCTCTCCCTAGGTAGGATGTTTCTCTCCCTAGGTAGCATGTTTCTCTCCCTAGAGACTACGATTATTAGCTGTTTGCGGCGTTTCCTAAGTAACTAGTTACGCAACCCATATTTGACATTTGTCCCAATAAGACAGTAATTTTTGTGCACTTGTTACGAAATGTATAATATGCTTCACGGGAGGGCGCGATTAGCCCTTGTGTGAAGTTGGCAAACCTCGACTTCAGCTCGAGCCTTCGGTCCTCGCTTACGTCTCGGTTTGCCAACTTCACACGCGGGAATAATCGTTTGTTTCCTTCCCTTGATGCATAACATACTATTGTCTATTGTTTATTTTATTTTCACAGATAACTAATGTTCGTGCTACAACACTATTTCCATATTTAGTTGCTGTTAAATTTTGAATTCCTGCGGCAACTTACAAGACCGCTTAAAGGAATTAATATTATACATGTGCATTATTATTATAATACCAATTTAAAATATATTTAATATTAAAAGGATAATCAGTATTGATGAATATTAATATGTATCATGTTCTTAACATGTTTATTGGAAAATAAATGTTATAAATGTTACAATTTGTTTTTCTGAACAGAAGCTTTTATTTCAGTGATGCATTTACCCCACGCCGCCGTCGCCGTTGTTTTAACTATCGGCGCGCTAGTATTTGAAGTGGCGCGTTGCCGATATTCTCAAGCTAAAAATTATATAAACTACTACACTGCGGCTCGGTGAGTGCGGACCCTGTACTGTAATTGGGATTAAGTTCCAGTTGTACAGCGTAACATACATAAATAAATAAATGTAAATTATATTAATAAGAATTATGTAAACGACTGTACTAGGAATAAATATGCAGATTTTGCAGTCAAATACATCTAGTTATTCGTTCATCTAAGTCTTAGATGATATATTTAACTGTAAAACCTATAAATTTATTCCCAGCAGAGACCCGAACCGTAACGAAACCGTAACCGAAAACTGAAACTGATTTTTATTGAAATATGAAAACCGAACCGTAACGAAAATATAATTGATTCTGTAAACAAAAACGTAACCGACCCGATATTATTTCGGTTCTAAAACTGTAAATTTAAATCGGTATAAATAACGTACTGAACCGAAAATAGTAATAATACGAGGTTATTAGTTATTATATTTTTATAAAGTTGCAGTCTTTACAGTCGTAATAGAGGTAGCAACACTAAATATGAATGATACTGTGAAAGCAAGATCGACGTAACCATAACGAAACCAAAATTTATTATTTAAGAACCCGAAACCGATATATATATATTTTCAAGAAACCGTAACCTTAAAATAAATAAATAAATAAATATATCATCACGCCTTTTACCCATCACTGGGTGTGGCACTCTGCCTAAGCAGATCTTGGTAAGTGATATATTTTTTCGCGTGAAGTGCGGTTACCAGCCGTCAAATCACGGCCTCCAAAGATATTAGTGGTGGAGGAGCCACAGGGGTAGATTTTTTTAAATTGGTGAAAATTGTTTGTCGGCTGTGGGGATCGAACCTGGGTTCTCAAGATCCACAGGCCGACTCGATACCACTGAGCCACCTACCTACCTTAAATGAAACTGAAATTTTACTAATACATAAACCGTTAACCGTAATCAAACCTAAATGTTTTTCGGTTCTAGTTGCTGATTCCTACTATGAATTCTATTGCCGAATTCTTTAAAACCTACGAAAATACGCTAAGCTTTGCAATGATAATAAACGTTGTATCATAAAAGTAATACGAATTTTTTTTTAATTATTTGAAAACTATCAAGTAGTGTTATTATAACATAATCACACATAATCACTAAAAAAATAGTTTAATAATTCTTGTAGCGTTTCATCTAAATTTCTACAAATTTTAACAAATTTAACTAAAAATAATAAGTAACTTAGGTAGAGTAGAAAACAGAGAGTTATATATTTTTATATTCATGTTCCTTGCATTATTAATATGTTTCTCATTCTTTTATATTTTAATTTCATGTAAGAATTTGTAAATAAATAAAATAAACAAAGGCTAAATGTAGACGGACCATCACCCTCGCTAATAAATGAACAATTCGCCGCCGCCGCCAACTGGAGCCTCTTCGACGAGGAAGTTTACAACAGAAGTATAGAACATCCAGTAATATAGTGAAAGATGAAAGGAGGATCAAAAAACCTAACTATTATTAAAGAATTATTCTGTGGTTTTGCAGGTATAAAATATTTTAAAGAATAAAGACATATTCTGATCCTAATCCTAATTAAAACAAATACCTACTTATATCGTTTACTAGTATCTACTGTATTATATGTATACCTACTGCAGTGTAAATTTCCTGCTAACTTTTTAAGACCAAATTCATTAAAACTTTGGATGATTTTTAGCGCAATGTTTAGTTGTTAGAAATTTCTCAAGTGTCATGAGTTGCGTCAATTCGTTATAACCAAGAGCTTATAGCATACTCATAATTTTTCAAAATTAAATCCAGTTGAACTATGTTATATTTTATATTATTAAAATAAATAACCCCTTCTCCTATCCCTTATCACATTAAAATCAGCGTATCGATAAGAAAATAAATCTACTTTAACCCCTGCTTATGGATTCATGTAATTAACTCCTTAATTATAAATTTAATTAATTTATTTTACTAAATGATTGCAGATGTTTTGTCTTAAAATTTAATTCTTTTGTTTATTCAATAAGTAGATTAGATATGAAACATTTCCGCGAATTTCGATTATCGATTACACATTAGAACATAATTGACACTTGACTAACAGCAGTACAGTACCATATTAATAATGTACCAAATAAGGAAACAAAATTAAAATATTATATACATAAATATAGATATTAAAACAGATTTATTCGTGTCTCAGGTTTAGAGCTGCATTACATTTTTCTATTTGAGTCGTAAGAATAATCTTTAATTGTAGACCAGTTGTAAAAATGTAGACGCAGCGTCTTACTGCTAAAATAACGAACCTAACTTATAATTAAAAATTAGCCGGAAGTACGCTGGTGTGGGTAGCACTATTCAAATCATAAGATCTCGAGTTCAAATCCCACTCAAGCTAAAAATATGTGAACTGTCATACTGTGTTTCGGTGAGTTCGGAACCTGTACTGTAATTAGGATTTAGTTTCTGTGGTACAGTATGATTCTAATAAATTAATATATAAACTTTTTTGACAAGAAAAACGAACGATACAGTACTGTTTTGATCGCCGTGACGTATAAATATGAGCAATAATGGAAAATATATCAGTCGTGATCTACGGTCCGATAGATAAACAACTTAACTGGAGCTGACTCGTTTTGTGATTATTTATTGTCAGCACTTTTACAGTTTTGTCAATTGTAAAACACAAGAAAGTTAAAATGTCTATGACATCTTTAACTGATTCTTTTGTTATTGTTGGTGATGAAACGCCGGAAGCAAATGAAGTAAATATTTATTACATTTTTTTAATATTTAAAAAATTTTTAAATACGTATCTATAACCATTTTAATTGTGTTAAAATCTACATTTATGAAAAGAACTTAATATAAATTAAAAATTATTTATCTACGGCCATGTGTAAAATTAAATTTTAGGTGGCTGTTTTTAGTTCGTAAAAGACTGTTTAATAACAATATTTAATTAGCAACGAGTGGTTAAACGTTTAAACACGTAAAATTGCGTGAAATTATTTGACTGTTGTTTGTAAAAAAAAACAACCAGTTGCTAGGTTATTATTATTATTTTTTTAATCAAGACAAATTTAATTATTAATTAATATTTAATTTGCGAAACTATATAATTTTATATAGTGAGTTTATTTTCATGTGAAACATAGTATTTGCCATATTAATGATTACAAATTTGATAGGAATGTATCAGTGCGTTCATTTTAAAAAGAAAAATCCTTTCATTTACTGCCAAACAATGGCCTAACCGATTATAAAACTAATTCATAATATTGATATTCAGGCAGTTGTAATATTTCTCGACATATTTTGAATCCGAATTTTTAAAAATAAATAAATATACCATCACGCCTTTTACCCATTACTGGGTGTGGCATACTGCCGATGCAGATCTCGGTAAGTGATATATTTCTTTGCGTGAATTGCGGTTACTAGCCGTCAAATCACGTTAGTGGAGGGGGAGCCACAGAGGTAGATTTAATTTGGTGAAAATTAATAACAATAGTAAAAAACTTATGTTGCATATATGAATATTGATTTTTTCTAATTTTAAGTTTTAGGCAATAATGGAATGATAAGATATCTAAGATTAAATTGCTAATCAGCCCTCAGTTTAATTTTACCTTAATAAATTGTGTACACTCAGATATTGAATTAACAAATTAATAAATTACAGATAGTACAATTTATTTGTAAAACTATTGCCATAAATATTCAATTATAGTATTCACATTCATTTGAACCAACAACTTCTAGTTGTCTAGTATATGTCACAAAAATTAACTATGTAACAAACTATTGAATGATTTTCTACACAAGGAAACGACAATGGAACCTCGTCCTCCAGAGATGAAGAGCATGCATGTAGTTTCAAATGTACGGAACCGTTACGCACGTACAGTGGTAACAAGTAAATACGCTAACCCGGATCAACACGCGCAGGAGGCAACATTCTCCATCGTGCTGCCCGACACCGCTTTCATCGCGGGATTCATCATGTAAGCACACAACAACTTCTTCAGCGACGTACATGAACTAACAGAGAATTTCAGGGAAATAAATGGAAAGAAATTCGAAGCATACGTGAAAGAAAAGAAAGAAGCTAAGCAAGAGTATCAGCGAGCTGTTTCAAGTGGACGAGCTGCAGCGCACGTCGCCGTCAGCGCCCGAGACTCGAACAAGTTCACGGTGTCCGTTAACGTAGAGCCACAGAGTGACGTCACCTTCATACTGACATACGAAGAACTTCTCATGAGGAAACACAGCAAGTACGAAATGGTCGTCAACCTGCATCCAGGACAATTCCTCGACGATTTCGGAGTTGACATTCACATCAATGAGACCAGACCTATTATTAACATCGAAACTCCTGCTATAAGATCAGGACATGACATTACTAACAAAGCAACGAGTGCGTTCATCGAATACTTTTTATTACAGGAATATAAATTTTCATTTAATACATTTTTTTTTAGAAAATGAACTTGCCGTTATATCTAAAGATGAATCCGGAGTAGTTCATATCAGTTTCCACCCAAAAGTTGAACAACAGAAAGAATTGACAAATGCATTATCAACTGAAAGTAATAATACTGGCATGTCAGGTCAATTTGTTGTTGAATACGACGTACAAAGAGATCCATTGGGAGGAGAAGTCTTGGTAAACGATGGTTATTTTGTCCATTTCTTCGCACCGACAGAACTTAAACCAATCCCGAAGCATGTAGTATTTGTTCTTGATGTCAGCGGAAGTATGTCTGGCAGAAAAATTGAACAACTCAAACAAGCTATGCAAGTGATTTTAAGCGAGCTGAATCCTGAAGATTACTTTAATATTGTTATATTTGAAAGCAAGGTGCAAGTGAGTAAATAAATATAATCTTTAGTTTATTAAACGTTATATATATATATATATATATATATATATATATATATATATATATATATTTAGATTGCAGTTTGCATATTTTATGACATATGAATCAAAAATGTATAAACTGTTTAAATATTTTCTTTAATTTTCTGAAATGGCGATCAATTTCGCTATAATAAATTCTAGTATCTTCGAGCTAAGAAATACAGAGTGATACAAAATGATTGGCCCTTACATAATTTCAAAAAATTCGCATTATTATGAAAATTATCTTTCACGAAATAAAATTAGTTTTAGTTGTCCTGGAAACGCAGTTAATATTTACATAATGGCATTTGGGTAAATCAGTAGCGTTATCGTATATTTTACCTTATTGTTGTTGATACATATTTTATTAACGTCTTGTTGTTTGAACTACAAAGTAAGTATAGAACTAAATTCTGAAGTAATTTTTAAAACTTATGTATTGAAATTGTTAAGTTCATCCATCGTGTGTTAGGATGAGAATGTTGACGTGGACTGATTTTTTTTGTATATAAATCTTTTAGTGGATGTTCTCTGAATGTTTCAGCGGTTCGTGCTACCCCATTTAATGGGATATAGCGTGATGTTATGTATGTATGTACAGAAGAACATGATATAGTTTAAAGTATGCCTTCCCTCCACAAGCAACACATTTAATTTTCCTCTGTTTACAACTTCTAACTCCAGCTTTTAGATATATTATTAATGCTTTTATTAATTGAAGTTTTGCCTGGAAATACCAAAATTCGATATAGCGAAATCGATCGCCATTTAAGAAAATGAAAGAAAACTTTTAGACATCAGTTTATTCGTTACTGATCCTTTTGTCACATACCTATAACGTTATGTTACAGATATTATTTAATAATAATTCCTTGCAAGAAACTGCATACTCTAGTCTACCAGTAACTGCTGAAAACATACACAAAGCGCAACAGGTCGTAGACAGTTTGAAAACTCGAGGTTCAACTAACATTTCTGATGCTTTAATTACTGCGTTAAGTATAACCTCAAAAGGAATTTCAGTAGCGGGACAAAATGATAAAATAAAACCTTTTATTGTTTTTCTTACCGACGGAAAAGCAAATGGTGGCGAACACAATGTTGACAAAATTATAGAAGCAGTATTAAATCAAAATGACTGCGAAAATCATGCCGCTATATTCACACTTGCATTTGGGAATAACGCAAATAAAGAATTTTTGAAAGAATTAGCTGTGAAAAACTGTGGATTTCTCAGAAACATTTATGAAGCTGCTGATGCTTCTCTACAGTTACAAGACTTTTATAAACAAATCTCTTCTCCACTATTAACAAACATAAATTTCAAATATTCTGAAGATGTAAAAGAAGTAACAAAACATACATTCGATATTTTATTCGACGGGTCAGAATTTATTGTAACTGGCAAAGTTGACAAAATGGTCGATGAATTTGTTTTTGTAGAAGCATCAACATTAAACGGAACAAATAAATTTTGTCCTACTATTACTACCATTAGTCCAAAACCAGATATGAAAGAAGAATACGGTAGTTTAGAACGGTTGTGGGCTTACATGACCATCAAACAGTTACTAGATAAAAAATATGAAAAGAAGATATCAGATAATAATGACAAACAATCTGATGAAAATAAAACTGAGGAAGAAACGACAAAACAGAAAGCTTTAAAACTGGCATTGAAAGTAAGGATTAACGTCTCACACATATGTATTGGTTATTTAGTTTAAATATGCTTCCAGTATTCATTTGTTACTGCAATTACATCTTTAGTAGTAGTTAAACCCGATGAATCTACCTCTGAAGAAATTTTGGAAGATACTCATAAAGAAGCAGAAGGTAACATTGGAATTATTAACAACATATTGATATATTATGAATTAATTTAGAACTCAGTATATAGATAAACCGACTAAATATGTACTCTGAGAGCTAAAGTCGCCAATTATTTACACGTTATTTGTAAATTCAAAACAACATAAATAAGTAAATTAATATTGAAAGGTAATAAATTTTATGCCCAAGTCAAGAAAATAATAGTGAATCGAAATATTGCTTAGATTACTTTAGAAAGAGAAAGATTTTTGAAATTATTTCACATATCCGGTCGATTTGTCTGTAAGGAATTAGAAAGCAAAAACAAAAATTCATAATTTAATAAAAATATAAAGTAAACACTTGGCTATGTTTCACAAAATTCAGCCTCCAAGTCACCTTATGAGGGCATCGTCAGAGGCTGGCTAGCACAGTTCAGTTAGTAACCATAGACGCGTTTCGCTCTTATTAGAGCTCATCAGTATGGTATGACTCACTTCTTCACCTAGAACAAAGTTCATGTGAAGAAGCTGTTGACGAAGAACTGTGCCAGCAGAGAATAAGATCTCTAACAAACTAGTAAGATGACATGAGAAGTTTTGTGGAACTGGTCATGCCATCTACCGATAAAAAGGGAAAGCTACGCAATAGCAATTTAAATAAGAACAAAGACAAAATTAATTGTCGTTCAACACTTGGTGAAACAAGGTTTAATAAAAATATAAAGTAAACACTTGGCTATGTTTCACAAAATTCAGCCTCCAAGTCACCTTATGAGGGCATCGTCAGAGGCTGTAAAACATAGCCAAGTGTTTACTTTATATTTTTATTAAACCTTGTTTCACCAAGTGTTGGATGACAATTAATTTTGTCTTTGTTGTTAATTCATAATTTGCTAAAATTTTATTACCAACTGATTAAAATTAACTATTATAATTTTCATTTTTTGTTTGCTTTGTGGGACGATAATGATCAACTATTTATTCGTTTAGCCATCTCTCACCGTAGTACCAAACACCGTTTTGCATGTATGCGTAAACAAGGATCATCTGCTGGAGTCCCTAAACCTAAGTTATGTTTCCGAAAAACTGTAAACGAATCAAAAGCTGATTATGCTCCTAGATTTTGTCTCATGGAAAGTAGTAATCGTATCGATTGTCGCAGTAAACTAATATCAAAAAAAGTACGTAATTTGTAGTAAACTATTCAACAAATTCTAATATTCTTTTATAACAGCTTAATCTAACAGATCAATTAAAACCTACAAGCATTTATTTTGAATGCAACATCAAAAATCATGTAGCTACCACTACAGAGAAAAGAATATATGTAAATTCTGACGACAAATCACGCAGCGAAATCTTCACCATTGTACTTCCTGATAAAGCAGTCTTCATAGAATTTCTCATGTAATTAATTGTTTATCGTCTCTAAACAGTACAAATAATAAAGAAAAATAAATTAAAACAGAAATTGAACTATGAATTATATATAGTTATTTGTGTATTAAATGCGTAAAGTGATTCTTTGTTACACGAAAACTGCAATTAGTGTAAGAGAAACAAATGATACTTTACGCTCGTGATACACACATAATTTTTTCTACGATTGCATCTTAAAATTATTAAAAAACGTATGCGTACTGAAAATAAATTCGTTCTGTCAACTGTCAATATGACAAGTTTCTGTTTTGTTTGTATCCCTGGTAACTATTGAAATAAGCGCGTATTTAATATCTTTTTCTACAACCATTAAAAAAGTAGGCGTTTTTGAACTTATTTTTATTATGAAAGTAGCAGATTTTTGCACTAGTGCAAAAAATGTTTATTATTGCTGCACTAGTGCAGAAAAGTAATTTAATATAAATAAACTCTATACAGTATACTTTCTTGAGTTTGTTTGTCATTGTCAGTTGTCATGGATACATTAAACCAGGTATCTTTCTAAAGTTTCTAAATTAATAAAAAATTTCAGAGATGTTACAATTACTGAAATTTGTTTTATTATTTTTATCAAAATTTGGTTTATGGTTGTAGAAAAAATAGTGTACGCAACTCGTGCAGAAAGGGGTTTTTTTGAACTCGCGGTCTTGCAGCATTCGCTTCGCTCATGCAGCAACGGACCACTCATTCAAAAAAACTCATCTTTCTGCACTTGATACGTAAATAACTATTTTCGCGCGTCGCCATTGGAAACGCGCACATTTAACGTCTTTTTCGCGCGTTGCCATTGGATACGCGCACTTTTAATATATTTTTCGATTGTTCCACAGAAAACGTTATTTTTACGATGACAAATGAAAGCGTAATTGTCAACTTTTCATAGCAATCGTAGACAAAATTATTTCTATATATCTACGATCAGACCAGTATCTATAAATATATTCTTATTCTAATGATACTTGTAAATATTTAAAATTATATTTTCAACTATGTATATATTCTGTTTCGATCATATTTCTTCATTATTTGCTGTGGACGATACGAAGATATCGGCAATTAATCTGATTTCTTCAAATCGTTATATTTATGTAGGGAAATTGACGGACAAATTTACAAATCATTTGGAGGACAAATGCTAAGAGAGTACAAGAAAGCTGTTATGAACGACTTGAACGCAGCTTTAGTCAACCTTCGAGATTCGAAAAATGTATCTGTTAGTTTTCATTTGTCTTCTCGCAGTCAAGTTATATTAATGTTCAGATACGAGAAGAACCTTGAAAATAAGAATGGCAAATATGAAATGGCTATAAATATAGAGCCTGAAATTGATATGACAGTAAATGTGAAACTAAATGAAACAAGAACTATTAAAAATGTTGACATACCTCTTCTAAAAAATCAAAGCGAAGATACGAGTATGTATATGTAACATAACTATTACAAAAAATTAATCGGATTTTTTTTTAGAAAATGAATGCTCTAAGATCAATTGGATCAATGAAAATGAAATACATGTTGAATTTAGACCAACGATCAAACAGCAAAAAGATATTTTTACTAACGAAATTAGAGAATTTATTATGGAATATGAAGTAGATGCAGACTCCTCTACAGATGATTCTGTAAGTATATAAAAATATTACAAATTATGGTCAAACTTTAATTCTTGAATATTTTGTCTTAGGTTATTAATAACCCGGTTGCTGTACAATTTCCATATTTACTTGCCGTTGAAAAAAAGTGATATTCTACACCCAGGAACTACTTTTGTGCATTCTAATATAGAGGTTATCTCACGAAAACTGCGTCATCGACGAATTCAGGAAATAAGTTTTTCCGCTACTATTGCATTTTCAGAAAGTTATACAGAATTAAATTCTGACCCTCAATCATTTTATAAATTTCAGTATACTTATTTATTTAGTCAAGTTTAAAATAGGTATGTGATAATAAAATTTGTTCCAGTTTCATAATTAACTGTATAAGTTATTGACAACTTTATAAATGATTTTTTTTCTATAATGAAATAAGTAAAATAAAATATGTTATAAATAAATAAATATATCATCACGCCTTTTACCCATTACTGGGTGTGGCACTCTGCCGTAAGCAGATCTCGGTAAGTGATATATTTCTTCGCGTGAAGTGCGGTTAGCAGCCGTCAAATCACGGCACCCAAAGATGTTAATGATGGGGGAGCCACAGAGGTAGATTTAAATTGAAGAAAATTGTTTGTCGGCTGTGGGGATCGAACAGGGTTCTCAAGATCCACAGGCCACCTACCCCATAAAATATGTTAATTGATTTAAATACAGAATTTAACTCTCTCCAGCATTAATTTAAAAATATTTCTTATATAATAACAACAGAAGCAATGGTAATAAAAAACTCATTTCCATAATTATCGATCATGGCACAGTTTTCATGGAACAAACAGTACTTGTACAACACTAAGTTTCAAAATATATTGAGCTATTCTACATTTTAATCATTCAATATTTCTATTCATTTAACCACAAAAATAAGAGTGCAAAATTAGACTATTTTTACTATTATTATATTTTAGATGTTGTCTTACATTTGTTCATTTTGCAAATAATGTACGATGAAAAAGCAATTTCAACTCAATGACTGCGCACAAAGGCATATGCCATATAGTTCCTCTTATGTTATATGTTACATATTTTGTTTCTTTTATTGACATTTAAAACAATTAAGATCAAAACATCTTGTACAATTTTATGATGATAATAAACAAATTGTTTAAACATTTTGCTACAATTTATTTTAATTATGTATTGCGCGATATGTTTTTCAAAGTTTTTTATAAACTTAGTTTAATTTAAATATTGCTATATTTTATTTGTACCTAAGTTTAACTATAATCCACCAAATAATTGTACTAAGATGATTTGGAACAACTTTCGAAAAAATAACTAGGAGCTAAAATGAATACATATTTTCATACTACTGTTGCAATAAAAAAATTCATAAATTCATTCAGTAAATATTTAATGTGCAAGCTATTGTTTAAAATCAAATAATAGTATATTGCGAGGAAAGGATTTAATTGCGAAACGAATACGAAAGTTGGAGTACGAGCGACAGCGAATGTTCCAATAGTAAGAGTTTTGTAATGGCCCTTTCCCACGTGTGTTACATACTATTTTTGCAACATTCAACGTGAAAATTACATATTTGCGATATAAGAAATTTACAAATTATTTTATATAAATCAAGGAGTAGTATTTGCAAATTCACATCAAGTTTCCTTGATCACCATGTCAAATGACATTTCCCTCACTCAATTTAGTTGTGATAGTATGTTTCCCTCACTAGTTAAGAACGTTTTTTACTTTCATCACTAGTGACGGACACGGTTACTATCACAAATAAATTGAGTGAGGAAAATATCATTTTCATAAGAAATGTTGAAAAAATACGTTTCAAGTAGAGATGGGCGAATATCATCCGCGAATATTGACATTATTCGATATTCGAGATTTTCGAATATTAACGTCAGTATAGCGAACATTCGAATACCTCGAATATCGCGCCATATGTTGACCTCAATTTTTGACTGTTTTTCTTTATCATTTGTACAGGGGCGTTCCAACCCAGGGTTCTTGGGGTTCCCAGAACCCGGGCGCCAGCATAAAAGGGCGGCAGATGGCAAAAAGTTAAAATAAATATGAGTATATTAAAAATACACAAATACTGCGTCTTAATATTATTTGTAAAATAAATAAAGTAATTAAATGAATACCAAATGTAGGTACCTACTATCGTACTAAGGCCTTTAATTACAAAAGATCGCGAAGTAATGTGATTAATGTTTGAAATATACAGTTAACTGTCAAGATTTCTTAATATTCACAACAAATCTTGACGGTTATAGTGACAGTTTCTGTTTCTATGACAAAGCTGTCACAAAAAATCATAATTAGTAGGCGATTTTCTCGAACTATTTTCATTCATTTCTCTAATTTGTGGCATTAAAATGAAGTAATCTGTATGAAATAATGTGTGTGGATAGGTCTAGTATGGTCATGTGCAATATTATACCATAATTTTTTACCGGACACTTTTTATTTACAAAAACCTTTTTTCCCATGTTATTTCCCTATGCCAACCTTTACGTGGAACGCACAGTATAGTTATGAGTATTTAAGTATTTTTATTGTAAATTTAATTTACATGTATTGATATGTTATTTTGTTATTTGTATAATTGTTTGTGCTATTATGTGCAATTGTAAAATGTAAACTATATAGTTTTAATTAGTTTTAGGTATATTATAATGTACCTATGTAGTGAACTATTTCTTTTTGTTTTTTTTTGTATTTTTATTTAATTTTATGAGAAACTATATAATAAAATATCTATTTAAAAAATAGTTATTTTTCTAGACAAACAATGTTCTATTATTCTACGCTAAGGTGAATAACATATTATTTGGCATGAGTTTGCTTATTGCTCTAAATCTACACGCAAGTTTCGCATAGTACGGCGTGTCGGCTTACTGCCTTACTCTTTCTGTATCGTAGAGCATAAAATTCCACGTATTTTGAGTACCATATCGTATTTTTGTGCTCCAAAATTTTCGCCTGTGGCGCACGCTTCGGGGCGCCACATTCTGCTTCAGAACCCAGGCGCCAAGTACCCCAGATACGCCCCTGCATTTGTACATATACTTAAAGCTATTACAATACTTTAAAGTTATTAATAACAAAGATATTTTGTTTCAAAACCATGAAGACGTACCATATTTCAAATTTGTTTTTCGCCAACATCGTTTTTCGTCTTTTTTCTTTTTTGTTTCAATTTCATTTTATCTTAACAATTTCATTCAAATAATGAAAAGGACATTATTAATAATAAATAAATTTACTTTTAGGAGTATTCGAGATCTGATTAATATTCGTATTCGATATTCCAATTCGAGAAATTTGATATTCGCCCATCTCTAGTTTCAAGCGTCCTTCGACAACTCAACAGAAATTTGCACTTTTATGCCTAGATGAGATTGGTGAGACTTAACAATTATTATTATATTAGTCAAATTTTCAAATTTTTTTGATTCACTCTTGATGCCAATCAAAATTTCTTAATTGAACAGTGGCTAAAATATTATATATACAATAATGATATATGGAGGTAAATTATAATTATTACAATTTATTAGACGATATAGAAACTTTATTCATTTTGAGCGAAAAAATAAATTAAACAAGTGAATGTAGGGAAAATTTCTTATACCGACAAATAGTTTTCACCGCATTAAATTAATCCCTTTGGCTCCCCCTCCAAGTAATACCTTTAGAGACCGAGATTTGACGTAATGGGTAAAAGACATTATAATATATTTTTTCTACGATTACTATGTAAAGTTGACAATTATGCTCTCATTTGTCATCGTAAAGTTGACGTTTTCTGTGGAACAATCGAAAAATATCTTTGTCACGCGTCTCTAATGCCAACGCGCGAAAAAGATATAAAATAGTTACCAGGGGTACAATCAAAACAGAAACTTGTCATATTGGCACTTAACAGAATGAATTTATTTTCAGTACGTATACGTTTTTTAATAATTTAAGATGCAGTTGTAGAAAACAAGGGTGAATCAAGAGCGTAAAGTGTCTTTGTTACCCTTAGACTATTGCAGCTCTCGCCTTCGGCTCGCGCTGCAATTACCGTGTTCCAGTAACAAAGAATCACTTTAAGCTCTTAATACACAAATAACTATATTTTATTTGTAGAAATACGTTGGACCTATCCTACTCAATATAAGCAATAACAGATATTTGTAGATAAGATATCTCTGTTATACAAATGCCGTGGCTTGCAATTACCGATTACTCAGCCGAACATAATAAAGATAACAATATTTGTACCATTTTTCATACTATCATGATTTAATTAAATAAATAGTATACAATCGGGAAATTATAAGATAGAAAACAGAAAATTTATAATCACTAACACAAATATTTTCATTTTGTCACTAATAATAGAATTCAGAAGGCAACAGTTCGTTTCATTTCGGAGAAGAGAACGTCATCGAATTTGTTTGTGAAGTACAATGCAACAACCTGCAAAAATTAAGTTATAACTTCGTCATATCTATAAAATATGTATTCGAGTAAGAAACAGTAAATTGTTGATTGACTCTCATTTGAATTGTGAAAATTTGCCTTTTACTGTTCTTAAATCAATTATAAACAGACAATGTAAATAATAATGTATATATGTTACACTTTTTTTAGTATTATTATATTTCAGATGTCTTACATTTGTTCATTTTACAAATTATGTACGAACCAAAAACAATTTTAATTGAATCAGTACACGAAAGGATATGTCGTGTATTTCCTCTATCAACATATACTTATTATGTTACTTATATTGTTTATATTATTATTATTTACATTATTGACATTAAAACAATTTAGAACAAAACAATCTTGCACAACATCATGATGATAATAAACAAAGTTGTTTAAACATTTTGATGCAATTTATTTAAATTATGTATACCGCGATATGTGTTTCAAAATTTTATGAAAATATTACTATATTTTTTTTTATAAATAAGTTTAATTATAATCCACCAAATAATTGTTAGATTGTGGAACTCTTCCGTAGCAGATCTCGGTAAGTAATATATTTCTTCGCGTGAAGTGCGGTTACCAGTCGTCAAATCGCGACCTGCAAAGATATTAGTGAAGGGGGAGTCACAGGGGTAGATTTAATTTGGTGAAAATTGTTTGTCGGCTGTGGGGATCGAACCAGGGTTCTCAAGATCCACAGGCCGACTCGATACCACTGAGCCACCTACCCCATACAACAATTCTAAATTGAGTAACAGTAGTGCAGTGCCCTATTCGAAGGATGGACCAATCAATTGGGAAACATTATAAAAAATAAATAAATAAATATATCATCACGCTTTTTACCCATTACTGGGTGTGGCACTCTGCCTAAGCAGATCTCGGTAAGTGATATATTTCTTCGCGTAAAGTGTAGTTACCAGCCGTCAAATCACGGTCCCCAAAGATATTAGTGGAGGGGGAGCCACAGGGGTAGATTTAAATTGGTGAAAATTGTTTGTCGGCTGTGGGGATCGTACCAGGGTTCTCAAGATCCACAGGCCGACTCGATACCACTGAACCACCTACCCCATATAATAAAAAATGTAATATTTATAAACAAATGCCATTAATATGAATAACAAAAAATTAAATATCTACTCTTTTCAATAAGTTAAAATAAAAAATAAATGTTATAAAAATATTTAAGTTGTACGTTTCCAGTAATAATAATAAACATTTTTCGAAAAGAAAACAGATCGATACGGTTCTGTAGCGGGCGCCATGACGTCGTGCCGCCAAATGGGTGGGGCGGATAATATACCTACGCGTTCCAATGCCAAGTGCATCAGTAGTGAACCGCTGTCCTGCACAACTGCTGCGTCACTGCTAACAGTGTGTCAAAACCATTAAAACTCTTGTGTATATTATAACATTGTGAAATAATTATTATTAGCAGTTTGGTTTGTTTAACAACAACACAAAATCGTTAAAATGTCAGTGTCGTCTTCAAGTGATTCTCTAGTTATTGTTGGTGATGAAACGCCGAAGACAAATGAAGTAAATATTTGTTTACAATTTTTATTAATCTAATTGTGTTGTGTTCTATTATTTATTCGTATTATAAATTTATAATTATTTTATATTCTTATTTATGTATTAACTTAAATCCGCACTTTTAATTTAATAATTATGTGTTTTCTCCATTAATTTACGTTTTTTACTTCTGGCACTATTTTACTACGCAAGTATCTTAATTGTAATAAATCGTGTATGAGTTTTGTGTGTTAATTAAATATATTCGGTATTATCAAAATTATGAATGAATGATTGTGGTTATTTATACTGATTAAAATATGATATATCACTTTCCGAAATCTGCAGAGTGTCATGCCCAATAATGAGTGACGATATATTTATTTATTTATTTCAATCACATTCAAATTAGACCTGGAGCCGATTCACTATTTCTGTTATCATTCTGTTATCGTTTGAAATATCAAGTACATAGTGTAAAAATAACTTTAATCATCGTGCTAGATTTGTTTTACCAGGAAGTGAGTTTATCAAATTTAGGCTTCATCATCGGATAAGTAAATATATGTTAACAATATATATGATTCACATATATTTAAGGAAAGGATATTTATAAAAATTACACAACAATTAAATACAATTGTGGACACAGCGGAGTTTAGTAGTATAGTATGACATACATGAATGACTTTCGTTAGTAAGAATAATTTATTAAATATACTATAACCAATAATCACAAACTAATGTCTTAAAATGCTCAGCTCCCCTCTAACCCTTTAAAGTAAAATAATTGACATAGAATACGTCCTAAATAAATATATATGTAAAGGAAACGAAAATGGAACCTCGACCTCCGGAGATGAAAAGCATGCACGTAGTTTCAACCGTTCGGAACCGTTACGCGCGTACAGTAGTGACGAGTAAATACACCAATCCGAATACGCGCGCGCAGGAGGCAACATTCTCCATCGTGCTGCCCGACACCGCCTTCATCGCGGGATTCATCATGTAAGCACACAACAATTTCCTCAGCACTATACATCAACTAACAGAAAATTTCAGGGAAATAAAAGGAAAGAAATATGAAGCATACGTGAAGGAAAAGGAAGAAGCAAAACAAGATTATCAGGAAGCTGTTTCAAGTGGACGAGCTGCAGCGCACGTCGCCGTCAGCGCCCGAGACTCGAACAAGTTCACAGTGTCCGTCAATGTTGAGCCACAGAATGATGTCACCTTCATTCTGACGTACGAGGAGCTTCTTGTCAGAAAGCACAGCAAATACGAAATGGTCGTGAACTTACACCCAGGACAACTTCTCGAAGATTTGGGAGTTGACATTTACATCAATGAGACTAGACCTATTATTCATGTTGAAACTCCTGCTATAAGATCTGGAAATGAAATTACTGACAAAGTTACGAGTACGTTCAATACACAAACTTTCTTCATTACAAGAAATTGTATAAATATTATTTTTTTTAGAAAATGAATATGCCACTATAATTAAAGATAACGACGGAGTGGTTCATATCAGCTTCCATCCGACAATTGAACATCAGAAAAAGATAGGTAAACCTGTATCAGATACAGACGGTTCATCAAAAGAATTACCTAAAGAAAATGAATGTACCGGAATATCGGGTCAATTTGTTGTCGAATATGACGTAGAAAGGGATCCACAAGGAGGAGAAGTTTTGGTAAATAATAAGGCAATAAGTGAATAATAAACAATTTCTAAACACACACTTTGTTTAGATAAATGATGGTTACTTTGTACATTTTTTCGCTCCCAATGAATTAAAACCAATCCCAAAACATGTTATATTTGTTTTGGATGTAAGTGGGAGCATGGGTGGAAGAAAACTGAAGCAAGTCAAAGAAGCAATGAATATTATTTTAAATGAACTCAACCCGGAGGATTACTTCAATCTGGTTAAATTTTCAGATGATATATGTGTGAGTAATTTACTACGACTTACATTAATTATAAACCAAAGTGTTGTATGTAATAACTAATTTTAATTTAAAGGTTTTAAATAATAAACAGTCATGGAACAAAGTAGATATTCCAGCAGAATCCAAACTTCCTCAAAGTTTTTCAGTTAATGCCAAAAACATTAAATCAGTCCAAGATATCGTTAACAAACTTACAGACGAGGGAAGCACAAACATATACGACGCTTTAATTGTTGGATTGAGATTAACGACAAAAGGAATTTCTCATTTGCAAGATACCAGCAACAAACACCAGCCGCAACCAATTGTTGTTTTCTTAACGGACGGGCAACCAAATGTTAGTGAATCTGACCCGAAAAAAATTATAGAAATGATAGAAAAAAGAAACGACTGCGACAATAAAACCGCTATATTCACACTTGCGTTTGGGGATGATGCAGACAAACATTTTTTGAAAGAGTTGGCAATTCAGAATTCTGGATTTCTCAGAAACATTTATGAAGCTGCTGATGCTTCTCTACAGTTACAAGACTTTTACAAACAAATCTCTTCTCCACTATTAACAAACATAAATTTCAAATATTCTGAAGATGTTAAAGAAGTAACCAAACAAAAATTCGATATTTTATTCGATGGATCAGAATTTGTGGTAGCTGGTCACGTTGATGATATGGTCGATGGGTTTGTTCTCGTAGAAGGTTTCACTTTAAATGGAACAAATAAATTTTGTCCTACCTTTCTTACCATTTGCCCAAATCCTGATGAGAAAGAAAAATACGGTATTTTGGAGCGGTTGTGGGCTTACATGACCATTAAACAGTTATTAGATAAAAAATATGAAAAAGAAGATTCAGTTGAACAAACAACTGAAAAAGAAACAGCAGAAAAGCATGCTTTACAATTAGCATTAAAAGTAAGTTATAAATGTTTTATTTGACGTCATTATTGAACTTAATTATTCTTGCAGTATTCATTTGTCACTCCAGTTACATCTTTAATAGTAGTGAGACCTGACGAACCTGCTATAGAGGGCAGGGTACAAGATTCTCAAGGTACGTAAATATATAATAAAACGGAGAAAAGCAATAATATAAACAACAAATATTTTATAACTCTAAAATTATAATATTCTTTTGTTGTAGCCCAGTCCATGGACATAGCTGAAGGTATTTGTAACTTTTATTTTCTACAAATAGAAAATATGTTTTGTTTGTTGTATTAGCAATCATTTTATATCCCAGATCTACATTTCTATGCTCTTTCATATTTTAGAGTGTTTGCTGTACGACGATGATGAGAGTATAAACTCTGCTTACCATTTGAGAGAGTATAATTTATGTGATAGTTATTCTCCTAGGAGTTCTAGAATTGCAAAACAATCACTCTCAGGTAACTTTAAGCATAACTTATTTTGACATTTTCTAGAGTATGCACAAAATCTCGTTGATATACACAAAAGTTACATGTTGAAATAAAGTTTCTAATTACGTATCTAGTGGGCTGTATACATATTATCAGTGATAAATTTTCCTCCTCATACAACATGATCGATCTTATTTAACTTACGTCGAAGCTCTTCTAATTCACGATATCTTTATGCAACGCTCACGATGTCATTTATTAGTACAGTCATATATTACAACAAAAAATTAAAATATAATTCATTGTGTATATTTTAGCGTGTCCTCAGAGAAGTCTAAAATACCAGAGCAGAAAATATAGTATTACTGAAAAAATAGCTCAACTTTTTTCAATAAAACCGAAAGAAGTACGTTAATTGTAAATAGTAAACAGCTGAACATATATCTAATTTCTTCACTGCACTTTAGGTTAAACCAAAAACAAAACTTGTTCTTAAAAGCATTCAAGTTGTTTGCAATGTCAAAAATCATGTAGCTAGCACTTTAGAGAAAAGAACATATATCAATTTGGACAATAAACCTCAAGAGACTACTTTCACCATAGATCTTCCTGACAAGACAGTCTTGACGGAATTCGTAATGTAACCCAATTATTATCTTCCCGTCGTCTTCAATAAAATAATGAAGAAACAATTTTGATATGCACGATGAACAGGAGAAGTTAATAGATTTTGTTTTTATCATTTCTAGTTTCAATATATCTTTCTAATGATGACATAATTATCTTCCCATTTAAATTGCTCTTTTCTTCATTATTTTCAACTGATGACGATATGTGAATTGCACCAATTGACAATTTGAATTTATTTAGGGAAACTGAAGGAAATGTCTACGAAACAAATAAACGAGATAAAAAACAAGCAAAAAAAGATTACAAAGTAGCTGTTTCCAGCGGCGTGGATGCAGCTCTCGTCAATCTTCAAGATACGACCAAAGTCACTGTTACAGTACATCTTGCCCCAAACAGCGAAGTTATTTTGATATTGAAATACGACAAATGTCTTATTGAACATGAAATAGTTATTAACATACATCGTGAAATAAATACAGAAGAAATGACAGTAAATGTGAATCTAACTGAAGCTACACCAATTACAAATGTTAAAACACCTGTTTTAAAACTTCAAAACAACGTTATGGCTGTTATGGGTACGTATTGTAAGATTATGTGCATACCAAAATATTAATTTTATATTTGAGTAGATTTAGACAAAGAATTCGCTACAATTAATAGGACTAATGACAATGAAGTCCATATTGAATTTTCTGCAACGGCAGAAATACAAGAAGAAATAAGCACCACTCTCACGGGCACAAATGAAAACTTTTCTGGTCAATTTTATGTGGTATATGAAACAGAACCAGCAACAGCAGAACAAGATTTGGTGAGTTATAATATTATAAATTGGCTTCAAAAATTATTTCTTATTTATTTCCTTAGGTAATCAACACTCTTGTTCCGATACCATCTTCTTATTTGGTTGCCGTAAGAAAATAATAAAATTGTTATTCAGATTCAATAGACTTGTACTGAATATTGATTAAAGAAATTAATGTAATAAATGTTCAATGTGATACCAAATATGCATGTTATTATTTAAAGTAAATTGAAATGCATTTAATTATTGTTTACTAATTAATGTGTCATGTTAATATTCATGCTTTAATTTATTTGACAGTAATTATTACATATTTTTGTATTTATTTTAAAATAAATGTTGTAATTATATTTCTCGTCTTTTTCGATTCTTTATATTTTACACAGAGTGACTAGATTGCCAGGTATACTTGGGACTGCATTCTGAAATTATAGTTTCCTACGACAGTGCCCTCGAATGTCAACAGAATATAACAAATGACAGTGAGAAAATAAAGAGATAAAATAAATAAATATATCACCACGCCTTTTGCCCATCATTGGGTATGGCACTCTGCCTAAGCAGATTTCGGTAACTGATATATTTTTCGCGTGAAGTGCGGTTACCAGCCGTCAAATCACGCCCCCCAAAGATGTTAGTAGAGGGGGAGCCACAGGGGTAGATTTAAATTGGTTAAAATTGTTTGACGGTTGTGGGGATCGAACCAGGGTTCTCAAGATTCACAGGCCGACTCGATACCACTGAGCCACCTACCCCTATAAAATAAAAAATGGGCAAAAAAAATAAATAACTTCTTATAGTATATAATACTTAATTGTCTTGGGAAAAATAGTAAATTATACACATGTTGTAAAGGCATTAAAAATTTGTATAAATAAAATACTCTTTTCAATGATACATTTTCAATATTACAATACATATTTAAATTAAAGCTGTCATATGATTGTAATTGAAAAAGTGCTACGTTGGTCCCAACAGTTTACTTTAATAAATATAGCAACCGTTTTGCCTCTCATTTCGTCTAAAATATAGATCGATACGACTCTGACGTAGCAAGGTACAGTTGCGTATATATACAAGTTGAAATGCCAAGAGAAGCAGTAACGAACCGCGGTCCTGCGCAAGAACGTCGGTATTACTGCTGATTTTGTCAAACCACGCTGGTTTATTTGTGATTGTTTATTAATGATTGGTGACAATTAAGTTTTGTAAATAGCATCGCACATAAACGTTAAAATGTCAGTGTCTTCTTCAAGTGATTCTTTAATTATTGTTGGTGATGATCCGCAAAAAACAAATGAAGTAAATATTTTTTATTTACATTTTATTGATATTTGATTTTTACGAAAATGTCTCAATTTATTTTTCAAATATTTAATTCGAGATTAAAATGATGTTATTTTACGTTAAATAGGTCATACGAAAATAAAAATGTTACCAATTTTTTGCAGAAATTTAATTTATGGTTCTTCATATAAATATTGCCATGAAAATAATCCAAAATTATTATGCTTTTCATACATAGGTTTAAAAAATATATATATTCCCGGTTCGTTGATAGTGTTATAAGAAAACAAAGCATATTCAATATATTATTACTTCATTTTTGTTCCTGCTACTTGTCTTACGATTTACACACTTTTAATAATTTGTTTGGTAGAATTTAAATAAAATTTGTTGATTTGCTATTTATAATATATATTTACACATTAATATCTGAATTATATATTTTATTTAAAAAATATGATCTTTTAATAAGTTAGTGAGATTTAACAATTTAGTTAATTAGAGATTTTAGTTGTCAACGATGCGACAATATTGATATGAATGTGTTGATTCTTGAATTGAATGTTACGATATTTGAATGACACACTAAGTAAGGGGATGATTTATTTCTAAAATTAAATATTGGCTCTTATCTATATATGCGACCGTGGCCATATTACGTAGCTCAGTTTTTGTTGGAAAGAGATTAGTAAAGCCCGGATTTTTAGGCAATTGCCTAGATTCAAATTTTAATATACTTCAGGAATTTAGTTTTTCTATACATAGGTAATATGTTTACGTGTAATGGCAGGTTTTTTTTTTCGTGCCTTAGAGCCTATTTTTTCCATATTTTGGTTATTTTGCCTATTTTACCTTATACAGCCTATTTTGCCTATTTCAACTTTTATTGAGCAGACAAGGTTTATCAGCGCCATGTATCATCTACTTCGTTGACTAATTCAGCACTCGATAAAGTGTTTCAACCTAACCTATAATATTTAAAGTACTTACTTTAATCAAGTTTTTGTGTGCGAATTTAAAATGCCGAAAGAAATTGTGTCTTTGCCATTAATCAATGGAGCTGAGGTAACTTTAGACGATATGGCTAAATATAAGAATGCCCCTGACACATTTTGTGATGTCGCACGAAGTTTTCAGCTTACAAGCAAGTTCTGACAGACCGAAGACAGTCCCTTTCCGAAAATTTCATAGAGCAATTGCTCGTAATATTTTGTGAATCAAGTGTACTACATAATTTGAATTTGTATAATAGTTAATAAAATGAGAATCCTACATTATCATTTTATTATTATTTTTCAGATTGCGTTAATTTTTGTTTAAAATGATTATTTTTTTCTAATGAAGAGTAGATACGAGTAACAATATTAGAAAAAGGATTCGTTTATTTTCTTTTAAACAAATTATTTACATTTAGGCTGCCTAAAATCCCTATTATAGAGTAATTACCGGCCTATATGCCTGCTTATTTGGGTGTTTTTAAGTGCCTAAATATCCGGGCTTTAGAGATTAGGGTGCTATTTGGTATAGACAATAGAAATGCAAGGACCAGTCGTTAGTATAAATAGTAAAATAAACAATACTAACGCCACTCATTCGATTTTAACACAACAACATTACTTATACAATCATCTACAATATCAATGTTAACCAAAGTGTAACAATTTAACCTAATATTATCACGCCTTTTACCCATCACTGGGTGTGGCACTCTGCCTAAGCAGATTTCGGTAAGTGATATATTTCTTCGCGTGAAGTGCGGTTACCAGCCGTCATATCACGGCCCCCAAAGATATTAGTGGAGGGGGAGTCACAGGGATAGATTTAAATTGGTGAAAATTGTTTGCCGGCTTTTTAGTTATGAATGTATAAAAAACTAGTATGTAAAGAGTTTATAAAACGAGTCACATACTATATTTTTTCTATGATCGCAAATTAGACAACAGCAAGATGTAACGTTTTATGAATTATTTAAAACGTAAGCTTAAAATATAACGACAGATGCCTGAAGCTAATTTCACCCTGTAATTACTATCTCAAGCCGTAACTAAAACGTTCGAAGCCATGGTTTATCACACGTGATCAAGATGTTATTTAGCACCATGGAAACTAGTACATTAAATGACATTTTAATAACGGGAGTAGAAAAAATATATATAGTCAAAGCATACAAGTCAAATTAAATATTATACCTAATTAATTAATTAATTTCTTTGTATATAATCCAATTACAACTAAGTTTTTTACATTAATACATTTTAAGAAAACAAATCGCTTTTATGGCAGTCGAACATAAAGCTTTTAATAATTTTTGCACGATCTTAAAAAAAAGTAAATAAATATATCAGTATCGCAATTTAACTCATTTATGGATATGGCATCTCTGATAAAATGCAGATCTTGATAGAAACATGATATAATTACCTTTCTATTAGACAGTACAGTAATTACTTAACACAAGTCTTCAAATCAAGATATTTTATCATTATTTTTTCTGTACAAGAAAATTAAAATTTTCAACACGAAATATTTAGGTAATAGAAGTTAAACTTCACCCTCCAGAGATGAAAAGCATCAAAGTGGTTTCAAACGTGCGGAACCGTTACGCGCGCACAGTGGTGATAAGCAAATACATCAACCAGGATACGCGCGCGCAGGAGGCAACCTTCTCTATCGTACTACCCGATACCGCTTTCATCGCGGGATTCTATATGTAAGCACGCAATGTCTTCAGTGGTGTATGTCAATTAATACAAAATTTCAGGGAAATAAATGAAAAAAAGTACGAAGCTTACGTGAAAGAAAAAGAAGAAGCTAAGCAAGAATATCAAAAAGCTGCTTCTAGTGGACGAGCTGCAGCACACGTCGCCGTCAGCGCCCGAGACTCGAACAAGTTCACGGTGTCCGTTAACATTGAGCCACAGAGTGATGTCAACTTCATCCTAACATACGAAGAACTTCTCATGAGGAAACACAGCAAGTACGAAATGGTCATCAACCTACACCCAGGAAAACTCGTCGATGACTTAGAAGTTGACATTCACATCAATGAGACCAGACCTATTATTAACATTGAAACTCCTGCTATAAGATCAGGAAATGAAATTTCTAATATACTGACAAGTACAACTGTTCAAAGAAATTACTTTAAACTAACTTCTAAAAATAAATATTTTTAGAGAACGAATATGTTACTATCAACAAATATAACGACGAATTAGTCCATATCAGTTTCCATCCAACTATTGACCAACAGAAGGAAATTGCTACAATTTTAAAAAACAAAGAGGATAATACTGATATGTCCGAAGAGTTTTCAAATGAAACTAAAAGTAACGGGATGTCAGGTCAATTTGTTATCGAATACGACGTAGAAAGAGACCCACTAGGCGGAGAAGTTTTGGTAATTGTCTTCGAACCTTCATATACTATTTTCATTTTAGACTCGAGGGATCGGCATAAAACTATTAAACGTCCCTGTCCCATATAACTACAATGAAATCCATTAGTGCGGCTACCCCATATCGCTTATCGATGGTCAAAATAGGTAAATTTTCAAGGGTCGTATTCAGCCTAAAATTATTCTTGTGCTTTCCTATGATTGACCGTACCGGTGAATGGGGCTATACAACCCTGTGTGAACTTTGTGAAACCAGTTATGACGGATCATATTTTGAGTTCTTTTGTGAACGTAATTGCGGTGCATTTAATCGTTTTATGCCGATCCCTTGCGTTTAAAATGAAAATAGTATACCATACAAAATTTTAAGGCCACATTTTTTTGTTAGGTGAATGACGGTTATTTTGTTCATTTCTTCGCTCCAACTGAACTTAAACCAATCCCAAAACATGTCATATTTATTTTGGATGTAAGTGGAAGCATGGGCGGCATAAAACTTAAACAACTCAAAGAAGCAATGAAAGTTATTTTGAATGAACTTAACCCAGAAGATTACTTCAATCTGGTTAAATTTTCAGATGGTATAAGTGTGAGTACTTTTGTAACTACATAACTTGCAGCTATAATCAATGGCAGCTCTTGCTTTAAAATTTTGGTGAGATAATAAGGTAGAAAAACTTAGTTTTTATTATTAATAATAATATTTTTTATAAATAATTAAAGTAAATAATAGTATGTTATGTACAAAGTTTTATAAACGTCCCTTTAGTGACGAATGTATAAAAACAAGTATATAAAGAGCTTATAAAACGAGTTATACACTATACTTTTTCTACGAACGCAAATCAAAATTACAAAAATATAAAGGTTGATTAATTCAGCTACAATAACAAATGCAGATGCAATTGTTAATTTCACACCGTGACTAAAACGTTCGTAGCCACAGGTTCGCAACAGGTGATTAAAATGTTATTTGGCGCCAGGGAACCAATACATTTATTTAAATTAATAATTTGAAATTAATTTTATTTATTTTATGGCATATGTAACATTACTGTCAAAAGTTCTGATGTCGTTTGAGTGAATAAATTTTATTTACTGCGAAAGTAAATTAATTTTTCGTTTATAAAACCGGCCATTAATGTCATTTTATCAACGGGAATCGTAAATAGTATATTATGTAACAAGTTTTATAAACATTATAAAACGAATCACATACTACACTTCTTCTACGATCGCAAATTAAGACAACAACAAAATTTAAAGTTTTATTAATTATTTGAAAAGTAAGGTTATGTTACAATGACAGATGCAGGAAATTAATTTCATTCTACATATATTGAATATGTCAATTATTAATTTTATCTACATGTGATTGATTTTGCACCATGAAAAACAGGGCCTTAAATGACATTTTCCTACCGGTACTAGTAAAAATACATTATTATACTCTTTAAAAAGCAACCAAAAAATATTTAACACCACAAAATATACAAATAAACGCGCATTGTATCTTCATTGGTGCTTCTTACACTCGACCAATTAGATTTTTCTGTCTAGCTTACAGTCCCAGGCATATGTTGTAAAGAAATTTAAAAGTATATATGATGTTATACTATTCGTTGCGCATAATTAACGAAGCATGTCTTAGATCTAGATCTATGTAGACAGCAACTAATATTGCACACAGGTGGCTTAAATGTTGTTTCTTCTATTATAAAAGTTAAGCTCAAAACATATTTAAATTTACAAATATTTCTGTGCTCGATAAAAATTATAAATCAATAATTAAAAAATTAACAAAAATTATTTTTTTTTATTTTGAATTTCGTGTCGTACTGCCTTATCTGTCTCTCCTTAGAAGCTGCCATTGGATATAATACTCTGTTTGTGTTCTTTTCATAACATAATTTTATCTTTATTTAAAGGTTTTAGATAGTAATTATTCATGGAATGAAATAATTTCCGTAGAAACCGAACTTCCCCAAAGCTTTTCAGCTAACTCCAAAAACATTAAATCTGTGCAAGATGTCGTAGAACATATTACAGAGGAGGGATGCACAAATATATATGATGCTTTATATTTCGGTGTGATATTAGCATCGAAAGGAATTTCACATTTGAAAGAAACTGATTACAGATACAAACCGCAACCAATTATTGTTTTCTTAACAGACGGTCAACCCAATGTTAGTGAATGTAGACCTGAAGAAATTATCAAAATGGTAGAAAACAAAAACATTTCTGACAATAAAACCGTTATATTCACACTTGCTTTTGGGGATGATGCAAACAAAATTTTTTTGAAAGAGTTGGCCATTCAGAATTCCGGTTTTCTCAGAAACATTTATGAAGCTGCTGATGCTTCTTTGCAATTACAAGACTTTTACAAACAAATTTCTTCTCCGCTATTAACAAAGATAAATTTCAAATATTCTGAAGATGTAAAAGATGTAACCAAACAAAACTTCGATATTTTATTCGATGGATCAGAATTTGTGGTATCTGGTCAAGTTGATAAAATGATCGAAGGGTTTGTTTTCGTAGAAGGTTCTACATTAGACGGTACAAATACATTTTACCCTACATTTAATACCATTTGTCCAGAACCTGACGAAAAGGAAGAATATGGTAATTTAGAACGGTTGTGGGCTTACATGACCATAAACAAATTATTAGATAAAAAATACGAAAAAGATGAGTCTGAGAAAAAAGTACTTGAAGAAAAATCAGAAAACCAACCTAACGAAAATATAACTAAAAGGGAAACAGCAGAACAACAAGCTCTAAAACTGGCATTAAAAGTACGTTGAGTATGTTTCATAATTACATGCTATTTTCATGTTGTTAATTATTATTCTTTCAGTATTCTTTTGTTACTTCAATTACATCTTTAGTAGTAGTGAAGCCTGATGAACCACCTATTGTAGAGCAGTTACAAAACCTAAATGGTAAATTACAATTTAGGAATTAATAAAAATTAATTTAATACATATTTAAATTACTTTACAGACGAATTAGATATCATGGCTGAGATCGTATCTGGTAAATATGTTTGTCTTTCAATTTACAAAATATCAGGTTATAGATCATGTTTCAGATTTAAATTATCGCATGAATTTAGCAAGTCGTGCTAAGGGTTGTAGTCGGAACGCATTCTTTGAAGATGAAGATGAGTCTGAAGATGAATATGAAGTCATGGAGTCAATCTGTTTTCGATCAGCAGAATTCATAGAACCAACTAGTAAGTAAAGTAGCATAAATTCACAACATACCTATTGTCGATGCCAACCTAGTTTTGCTTATTTAACTGTCTCTCTATTTCTTCAAATTAAAAAAAAATTGCGATGAAGGGCAGCATGTACAAGCGTGTATCATTTCACAACCTCTGAAGAAATAGAGAAATTAGGATAAAATGGATTGTAAATTCCTCCAAATTTCAAAACGTAAAATATTGTTTTCTGTTGTTTTTAAATTTTACAAAAACTTTTACTACACACATAAAAGAATGACATATTCGATTTATAAATAAATAAAATAAATATATCATCACGTCTTTTATCCATTACTGGGTGTGGCACTCTGCTGTAGTAGATCTCGGTAAGTGATATATTTCTTCGCGTGAAGCCTTCAAATCACGGCCTCCAAAAATGTTGATGGAGGGGAAGTCACAGGAGTAGATTTAATTTGGTGAAAATTGTTTGTCGGTTGTGGGAATGGAACCCAGGTTCTCAAACCGACAGGCCGACTCGATACCATTAAGCCACCTACCCCATTAATAGATAACATATAAAATGTAAATTATTATTTTTACAGTGAGTCTAGCGACTATACCTAATAAAAAGATAAAACATTTACAAAAAAAGAAAAGTAATTCTCTTTCTGGCGCCATAGGTAAATTTTTCAAAAAACCCAAAGAAGTACGTATTTTTAATAAACTATTAATTCTATTCGCAACTAATATTACATTACTTAATATCAGGATAACCCAGATGAAGAGATTTTGCTTAAAATCATTGATGTTGATTGCAATGTCACTAATGGTATCGCTACTACAATGGAACAAAGAAACTACTTCAATGTTGATGACAAACCTCACGAAAAAACTTTCATCATCATACTTCCTGACGAAGCACTCTTTACAGCATTCGTCATGTAATTAACATTTTATTTACTCTTAACCCTTCACTGCATGATCATTTTTTTTGCTAAAAGAAATGTGTATTTTATAAAAAATGGTACAAATTTAATTTGAAAAATTATTTTTTTACAACTGTCAAAAATGTTCATTTTTTCACTACTATCAATACGTGAAGTACGTGATTTTTTTCATCATTTACATTACCATGACAACGCGTATTTTGCGGATTATTTTGCACCCTGTTGAGTATTTTGTGCACTGTTTCGCATCCTATTGCGCAAAATGAATATCTTGCGCACGCTCCCAAATTATTTTTTGTTATATAGTTATTTTTGTATTAAGTGCGCAAAATGAGCGTTTTTCTTTGTTGCGCGTGAGAATGTCACTTTTAGTAGAGACCGCAGGTCGAGACAAAAATGGTCGTTCGAACGTGCAAAAAACCAAGAATTTCTTCTACTACTGTCAAAAAATAAATTAATACAATAATTATAGATTTGTTCAAGTAAATTGAAAGGAAACTATCAAAAATAATATGAATTTGGTACTATTGATGTGTTGTAGCAAATGAAACGTAAAAATTTAGGAGCGTGTGCGAAATACTCATTTTGCGCACTAGAGTGCAAAACACTGCGCAAAATACGCGTTGTCATGGTAATGTAACTGATGAAAAAATCAAGTACTTTGCATATTAATATTAGTGAAAGAAGTGAATATTTTTTAACAGTTGTTTTTTTAATAAACTTATGATTTCAAAATAATTTAATTTTCGTTAATATTTTTGAGTTGCCCATTTAAGGGTTAATAGCAAACATAAAAAATTAAATTGTTATACATATACAGCAAGATGCAGTCAAGGATTAAACATATTTATGTAGGTATTTGTACCAAATGAAAAAAAAAACACCTTGAGAGATTTCTTCATTTATGTCATCAATTTCAAATATTTTAAACTCATTTATTTAGGAGGGTCGATGCAAATTGTTTCAAAGCAAATGGACGAGATAAAAAACATGCTAAAAAGGAATACAAGGAGGCTGTTTCAAATGGCCTAGATGCAGCTCTTATCAACATTCACGATTCGAATAAAGTCACTGTTACAGTTCACATTATGCCACAGACAAATATTACTTTTGAATTAACGTACACGAAACGTCTTGAAAAGAAGAACGACAAGTATGAAGTTCGTATAAACTTACATCGCGAAGCACAGACAGAAAGTATGGCAGTAAGTGTGACTCTACATGAAGCAACATATATTAAAAATGTTGAAGTACTTCCTTTAAGATCTCAAAACGAAGTTATGAGTAAGTATATTTTCCCATATTGCGTTTATACAAACAAAATTTAAGCAGAAGTGAGACGTCATAGGTCGCGGATTAAACTGTACAAAATGAAAACTTACTTGCACCGAACTGGTAGAATGATATTTACAATTATTTAAAATTAAAACATAATTAAACATAATGGCTGGTACCACGAACTTTGTTTTTGGATGTTTTAAGAGCACGGTTTTAACATGTAGAGGTAGCTAAAACACCCAAAAATACTGTTCTTAAAACAGGCTAAAACGGAGCTTGTTGTATCAGCCAATGTTTTTAAAGATATTTTAATTTATTTAAAAGAATTGAAGTTCTATTTTTTAACCAGGCGTTGGTACCTACTGGCTTTGAAAACGTTTACATTTTTATTCGACTCTTACTCCATTTTGTTTCATGTTTGTTTGTCAATTTTGTTGTGATTTTTGTATTATATATTTGATAAATAATGCCTAAACCATTTAAAATGTTAAGAACTTTATTATACAATTATTGCATTTAATTTTTTTGTATATCGTATAAACGCAGCCGTCTTTGACGTCATTATTCTAGTTATAAATTTTAATAACGACACTCTTCTGGTTAAAAAAAAATTGTATACAACATGAATGTTTCTGTCAAAAACAATACAACAAAGTTAACTTTGTGCAACTGTTTTTGGAGATATTTTTTTTGAGACGTTGTCTAGTTGTAAAAATTTCAAACATAAATCTATTGTTTAGTTGTGCGCATGTAAAATTATTACAATTATTTTTTTTATATAATAAAATAATTACATCAAACTGCAAAACACTTCTTTATTGAAAATGAAAGATATTTAGTTTCTAAGACTTAATTTCAAGAAACATCAAAATGAATTACTATTCTTTTATTTATTTATTTTAATAAAAACCTTAAAATAAAAGTAAAAAATGTGACATAGGAAAAATAATATGAAAAACATATTTACAAAACCACGAATTATTTCTGTTTCTACTTTTTTAGACAACGAATACGTTACAATTGACAAGACTAAAGATAATATAGTCCAAGTTGAATTTTATGTAACGGCTGAACAACAAGAAGAAATAGCCGCCGTACTGAAAAGCACAGATGGGAATTTTTCTGGTGAATTTACCATACAATATGAAGTAGAACTTAATCCATCTACATTAGACGATTCGGTAAGTCTTATAAATGTTAGCAATTATTAAAAATTAATTTGTATTTATTTATTTAGATAACAAGCGCTCGAGCTCCTCCGTTTCACTATTTTGTTTCTGTTAAAACTACCAATTAAATAAATGAACCAATAGGGCAATTAATAAAATAATTCTTCAATAAATGTTACTGTTAATATGTAGTGTGTTTCTAACTCTATGTACAGGATCGAACTGGCCAAAATGGCGCCCACTGTAGCAATAACACTCAACTTTGAATATTTTTTGTATATGTTTGGACAATTGTACAAATTAAGGACTAATTATTATAAAATCATCTGAATCGATATAAAACAACGACTATCAGTCCGGTCCTGATTATATAATATTTATTAAATTGACAATTGTCATAAACTAATGTTTTTATTATTGTACAATATTTTAAGATATTTTATTTGTTCGAACTATGTTTGTAACATATTTTTAATGTATTTATTTGAAAATAAATGTTGTAATATTAAAATTGCAAACTGATGTTTTGTCTAAATAAAAATCATCCTATTTCTAATTTTATTATTTTTATTATTATTATTTAAATAATTAAACTTGTTGTAATAATTATAAATCTATAACTTATTTCCACTTTAAACGTTAATCAAAACATATTTCAAAATTGTTTTTAACTTATTTTTTTTTAAAGTAAGTACTTATTTAAATATAAAAAGAATAACATAAGGTCACTTACGTATTTTGTAGAAAAGGGCGACGAATATCAAATTATTCCTTACCTGTAAACAGAAAGAAAAGAAAATTAAGTAAAATGATAATTTTTTTGTCAGAAATATCAAAATACACAATTAGTCTTTAGTTTTTTTGTTTTTTTTAATTGTTATTGCTACATAAATAAATACATAAATAAATATATCATCACGCCTTTTACCCATTACTGAGCGTGGCAATCGACCGTAGCAGATCTCGGTAAGTGATATATTTCTTCGCGTAAAGTGCAGTTACCAGCAGTAAAATCATGGCCCCCAAAGATATTACTGGAGGAAGAGCCACAGGGATAGATTTAAATTGGTGAAAATTGTTTGTCGATTGTGGGGATCGAACCAGGGTTCTCAAGATCCACAGGCCGACTCGATACCACTGAGCCACCTATCCCATAAATCAATAACCAATGACTAACACATTTTCTAAAGAAAACTATAAATATAATAAACAGTATTACAAATTTCAACAACACCAGCGGATGTTATTCGCATGATTGCTAAAAATACTAAAGCTGAGCACAAATACCGCGAATTATAAGTTACAATTCACTTACCGATTTCGATTTCCGAGCATATAATATTGATAAAATAAAATTACATATATACGTATACTATTTTCATTTTCAACTAGAGGGATCGGCATAAAACGATTAAATGCACCGCAATTACGTTTACAAAGGAACTCAAAATATGACCCGTTATAACTGATTTCACAAGGTTCGCATAGGGTTGTACAGCCCCATTCGCCGGTACGTGTATAATAAAAACAAAAAAATTACAATCTTTAAATAAGTATATTTCCTTATACATGCGATACAAGTATAATACGAGTATATTATAAATATTATATACAAACATAATCTAAACATTTACCTACATTACTCAGTCTGATTTAGTATAGGATATTTCATCTTCTTATTGAGTAACATAATTGTTAATTGAATAATTTAATCCGAATTAGTAATTTTAGGTTGAATACGACCCTTAAAAATGTACCTGTTAAGCGATTTGGGGTAGCCGCACTAATAGATTTCATTGTAGTTATATGGGACAGGGACGTTTAATCGTTAAAATTAAAATAGTATAACAGAAATTCCAAATAAGAAATATATTATTCATTTAAAAAACAAAATAGATATATCATCTCGCCTTTTAACCATTACTAGGTGCGGCACTCAACTTCAACATAGATATGTAAAAAATAAATAAATTTGAAAACAATAAACTGTCACTATTAATCTTCTAGTACAGAGACGTATTAAGAGTTAGTCAAATTGCGACAACAAAATTAGAAATAGAAAATTGACAAGATATCAGAGAACAATATTAATAAAAAAAGTAATTGATGCATTTCATCATTTTACATTTTTTCAAGAAAATAAAAATAGCTTGATACTGGCCTGAGTGGCATCGTGACGTCACGAATCTGAATATTCAAACGTATAAATTCAAGTTTCAGGGTTAACTGTGTCAGTAGACCGCGGTCCTTCACAACATACTGCGTACCGTGCCAACTTGATTCTTTAAGAAACTGTGATTACAGAATACAAAAAGCATTGTTAAGATACGAGTAGTTGGATTTTGTGATTTGTAACAAATAAATCGTAGAAATGCCAGAAACATCTGCATCAGATTATATAGTTGTGATGTGTGATGATAGTGATGAAATGCTGAAATCAAATGAAGTAAATATATGTTCCCCTTTTTTATATTTAACAAAACTATTGGAATTTTTATGTTGATATTATTTCTGAATGTATTTCATTAGAATAAGTATAAGTAAAATTTCAATCGTAGTTTCAACAATAAAATTTATTAATTCACATTTTTTATCTCATTTACATTAACTAGAAAAAATGATCAGTTTATTATTAGATACCTACTTTTCTTGTGTAAATTTTCTTAAAAGGTACTTTACACAATTATTTTAAGAAATAAATATTTACTTTAATGGTAGATATTTTATTTACACATACAAATGTACAAGTATTTAATAATGTTAAAGTTTTTGTGCAATGTTTCTACTAAAGAAGTGTTTTTGCTTAACTTTTTCTATAATAAACTAACACATATCAAGATTCACGTATGAACATATAATTATTCTAAATATATCTGAAACCTCTACATATCTAAGGACCACTATAATTCCTTGCCCTTGATAGAAAGGAGTGCGACAAGATTTCGAAAACTTGCACTAGGCCCTTTTGATAAAAAGGTTATACAGGCTTGAAGTATAAAAACAACTTTTTAAATAAAATAAAACTTTTTAAATCGAAGCAAGAAATAAACTATTTTAGTTTCCTCTTATTGACCTTCATCAAGAATGCGAAATACACGTTAAAAATAAGTTTTATGTTTGCAATTTTTTGTTAACTGGCATGTCATAAGACACATCTGGCAAAATTTATTAAACAAATATACATAAAATTACTGAACTAAATATTAATATGATGGCAATATACATTCAACTTAAATTTATTTCAAGATATTTGTAAATTATGATAACTGAAAATACTTATTAAATTAAATTAAATTATTACTTTTTCGATAAGAATACGAAGATTAATCCTCCGAAAATGAAGAGCATGCACGTAGTTTCGAACGTGCGAAACCGCTACGCTCGCACGGTAGTGACAAGTAAATTTGCTAACCTGGACATACAGGCACAGCAGGCGACGTTCTCCATTGTGCTGCCTGATACCGCGTTCATCGCGGGATTTGTCATGTAAGCACACAACAATTTCTTCAACGTTGTAGGTCAACTAATAGATAATTTCAGGGAAATAAAAGAAAAGAAATACGAAGCATACGTTAAAGAGAAGGAAGAAGCAAAGAAAGAATATGAAGCAGCTGTGTCAACTGGAAGAGCTGCAGCACACGTGGCCGTTAGCGCCCGAGACTCGAATAATTTCAAGATATCCGTCAACGTAGAGCCACAGAGTGACGTTACCTTCATTCTAACATACGAGGAACTTCTCATCAGAAAGCACAGCAAGTATGAAATGGTCGTCAACTTACACCCAGGACAATTTCTCGATGACTTACAAATTGATATTCACATCAACGAGACCAGACCTGTTATTAACATCGAAACTCCTGCTTTAAGATCTGGAAATGCCATCACTGACAAAGCGTCGAGTAGGTTAAAAGTAATTTTGCTTTAAGATTAATGCTTCTATAAGTAAATATTTCTAGAGAATAAATATGCCACTATTAGCAAAGATAACGACGGAGGAGTTAATATAAGTTTCCATCCGACTGTTGAACAGCAAAAAGAGATGGCTGAATACTTAAGAAACGAAGAAAACAACCAGAATGCCTCAGAAATTCTTCCACCCGAAGGTGAAAATAGTGGAATCTCAGGACAATTTGTTGTCGAGTATGAAGTAGAAAGAGATCCATTGGGAGGAGAAGTCTTGGTAATTACATCGAACAGACAGTGACAAACAATTTCTAAATACACATTTTTTATTAGATAAATGATGGTTATTTTGTTCATTTCTTCGCTCCAACTGAACTAAAACCAATCCCAAAACATGTTATATTTGTCTTGGATGTAAGTGGAAGCATGGGTGATAGGAAACTTAAACAACTCAAAGAAGCAATGCAAGTTATTTTGAATGAACTCAATTCGGAGGATTATTTCAATATCGTTAAATTTTCAGACAATATACATGTAAGTCAAATTACTTTCTTAAGTATATTACCGATTAATGATTAATATTTCAATATAAATTCAAAGGTTTTAAGTCGTAGTTACTCTTGGGAAAAGGTAGAAATCCCTGCGGAATCAAAACTTCCTGAAAGTTTTGTAGCAAACTCAACAAACATAAGATTAGTTCAGAAGATGGTAGACAATATCTTAGAAGAAGGTTGTACAAACATATATGATGCTTTAATAGTGGGTGTTAGATTGACATCTAAAGGAATATCGCATTTAAAAGAAAGTCCCAACAAACACAAGCCGCAACCAATTATTGTTTTCTTAACAGATGGACTGGCCAATGTTAGCGAAACTCAGCCAAAAAATATTATAGAAATGGTACAAAGAAAAAACGACTGTGATAATAAATCTGCAATTTTCACACTTGCTTTTGGGAATGACGCTGACAATGAATTTTTGAAAGAATTGGCTATTAAAAACTCTGGATTTCTTAGAAACATTTATGAAGCTGCAGATGGTTCCTTACAGTTACAAGATTTTTATAAACAAATTTCTTCTCCTCTATTAACGAACGTAAATTTCAAGTATCCTGAAAAAGTCAAAGAAGTAACTAACCACAACTTTGATATTTTATTCGGAGGATCAGAATTTGTAGTAGCTGGTCAAGTTGATGAAATGGTCGATGATTTTGTTTTCGTAGAAGGTTCTACATTGAACGGAATAAACAAATTCCGTCCTGCCATGAACACCAATAGTTGCAAATCTGATGTCAAAAAAGAATATGGTAGTTTAGAGCGATTGTGGGCTTACATGACCATCAAACAACTACTAAACAAAAAATATGAAAAAGAGATAACAGCTAACAACGAAACCCAACCTAAAAACAATACAACTGAAGAAGAAACTTCAGAAACTAAAACTGAAAAAGAGAAGGCAGAAAAACAAGCTTTAAAATTGGCATTAAAAGTGAGTAATAAATATATTATATTTGCTCGTTATTAAGATAATTATTGTTGCAGTATTCATTTGTTACCCCAGTCACATCTTTGGTAGTTGTGAAACCTGATGAACCTTCCGTTACTGAAAATATTGATGAGTATAAGGATGAAGAAGAATATCCGGAAGAAATATCATTAAGGAGTAGCTTTAAAAAAAAAATTACGAAAAGAAAATGTAAAAGTAACTTTAATCCTGTCATAGTGCAAGTAGAAGAAGTATGTTATTTGTAATAAATTGTTGGACATATCCTTATCTGTTTTGCTAATTATAGGATAATGATAATCCATTTGAAAAAATTATCCTAAATAATCTTCAAATTGACTACAATGTTAAAAACCATATCGCTAGTGCAGTAGAGAAAAGAATCTACAAGAATTATGGCGATAAGCCCCATGAGGTTACGTTTACCATTGAATTTCCTTACAAGACAGTCTTTACAGAATTCAACATGTAATTTATTTAATTATCTTCATATAATGAAGAAATAATGTTTTTAAGAGTTAGATGGGGTAGGTAGCTCAGTGGTATCGAGTCGGGCTGTGGATCTTGAAAACCCTGGTTCGATCCCCACAGCCGACAAACAATTCACCAATTTAAACCTACCCCACCATTGACATCTTTGGGGGGGGGGGGCGCGTAATTTGATGGCTAGTGGATAAGAAATATTTCACTTACCGAGATCTGCTTACGGCAGAGTGCCACACCCAGTAATGGGTAAAAGGGCGTGATGATATATTTATTTATTTCTTCATTATTGATTGATATGAAAATTGTACTATTTAAATAGATTAACAATTTGAATTTATTTAGGGAAATTGAAGGACAAATCTTCGAAGCAAATGGGCGAGATGAAGTACAAGCTAATAAAGAATACCAAAATGCTGTTTCCAACGATCTAAATGCAGCACTCATCAGTCTCCAAGAATTAAATAAAGTCACTGTTACAATCCACATAATGCCACAGGGCCAAGTTACTACGATGTTGAAATATAATCAATGTCTTCAAAATAAGAACAACATCTATGAAATATCTATGAACATAGAGCGAGAACTATTTACTGACAATATAACAATCAATGTGGTTCTAAATGAAGCTAAACCCATTAAAAATATCAACATACTACCTTTAAAATCTCAAAACAACACTATGAGTACGTACATAAAGCGCATATTTTATCGAAAAAATAATACAATTTTGCACTCCTTTTAGAAAATAAATACACGTTAATCAATAAGATTAATAAAAATGAAGCTCATGTAAAATTTTCTCCTACAACCGAACAGCAGGAACAAATAGTAACAGATTTAAAAGGCATTGATGGAATCATATCTGCACAATTTGTTATGGAATACGAAGTAGAATCAGACCCGTCTGCAGCAGAGGATTTAGTAAGTAATTATACTATTAAAAATAATTTCTTAACTTAATTATTTTTTATTTGTTTAGGTAACACACGATCTGATTGCCGGGCCATTTCCATATTTATTTGCTAAAAGTAACATTTGAATTCCTAGATAACTCTGTAATATTGATTTGTATTTAAAAAAATGTTATTATTGATTATAAATATTATATGAACAATTAAATTACAGTTACAAATTTGTTTTCAAAAATGTAATAGTATAGTAGATGTATTTATTTATTTGAATGATATATCTAATGTTGTAAATGTCAATGTATTCCATCAGGTACAACTTTATTGTTTAATTGTGTTTAATGTAGGTATAAGTAACAATAAAAATTGCAACACTATGGTTTCCTTATAAATAAAACAACAAATAATCAAATTAAATATAGTACAGCTATAAAATTAAAAAAATTATAGCAAACTGATTACGGGACTGCTGGATGAATTATAAGGAATTTACTAAGTTTCAGTCCTAACTTTTTAAAATTATTTCTCAACGGTTTAGCCCTATCTGGGCCATCTTCTGGAAAAAATAATCGCTAGTTAAATATATAAATAACAAGAATAAATGATAAAAACATTATATATAGGGTGTTATATTTAAATAGACCCAGCAATATATTGTCTTAGTTAATTATTTACGATTAGGTGTATAATAAAGTGCCCGCTATTTTACTTTTTAACCCTTTGCACTCCAGCCTAATAAGCAATAGTAGGAACCAGTAACTCCAAACAAATGCAGATCACACACATTGGAATGCAAACGTAAACACTTTTGATTATCTAAGATTTAAGAGCGCTGAGTGAGATAAACAAGCGTGTCGCAAATGCGGCGACAACGGATTTATTCCTAACATACGTAATGTCAAAATGCGGCGACAACGGAGTGCAAAGGGTTAATAATGTAACATATGAATTATTTTACATGATTGTAAATCAAATTTGACGCACTTTTCAAATTTGTATTATGTCCCATTTGAAATTTCAAAGTTGATATGAACTACTAACAAACCGGAAATGATATCATGAACGTACATCCGTCATCAACTAGCTTACATGTTGCTGTATAAATCATGTTATATGAAAGAAATTGATAAGTTGATAAATAAGCGAGATATTTGCTGGGTCTATTAAAATAAACCATCCTGTATATAAATATAGAATTGTGACACTTAGCAAAAAAAATAGTTAAAAATAATGTTTTACTCCAGAGATATAAGCAATTACAAATATACTGACATCGCAAGCATTGGCTAGTTTTTTCGAGCTAAAAATAACAGACATGTGCGGAGTAGACTGTAACTAACTTCACTAAACTGTCAGTGGGGTCTGTCTTTTTTTTTAACTTTTGTTAGATTTTTTACCTAGCAGAAAATAAATAGTCATAGTACACAAATATTACCGTCGTAGTAGCAAATAAAACCCCAAATATCATAAACAAGAGAAGCGAAGCCAAATATAAACAATAATGTAAATATTTACCAGTTCCTTTCCTTGGACTTTTAATTACTATATGAATCACTGAAAGATACATGTGACGTCACAGCTCCGATACAAAACTTCAAAACAATATATCTCTTGTAATATAAGAAATTTTAAACCCGCGTTTTTAATGATTGTTATAGTTTATCATAGAGTTTCATAAAGAAGAAAAATAATTTTAAAAATAAGTATAGGAGCCCATTTATTTATTAAAGAAACAAAAAATCTTTGTGAACCATTAAAAAAATAAAATAAATAAAATATTATATTTTCGAATTTATATTTAATCTACTACATTTATACATGATTAATTTATTTTTTTGACGATTTATTATTTAATGAATAAAATACTTGTGATAATTTTCTCCTGGAGATAGCCCAGATGATGCCAAAAGGTTGAGAAATAATTTTAAATAATTAGGACTGACTCCAGTAAATTTATTCTTTATAATTTAAAAATTAAATAAGTTGATCCTCTACTTACTTACTAATAACAAAAACGCGCTTTTGATCTTGACGTTCGCAGATATTTAGATTTAGGTAGAGCAGCAGAACTCTATCGGTATATTATGCAGAATTGATTATTTTAAAACAGGCTAGGCATCCACTACATAAAGATCTTACAAAATGTACGTATGTTTTCAATCTGTTGCACTCTTTTTAGCTAACTACGTATTATTAGAATGACATTGGACGTCTTCAAATAAAAATTAAATCTTATACTTATAAAATATTTATTTACGTCCATTATTGGAATAAAAACATAAATAAGTTAAATGGTGACAACATAGTTACCTACTTATGTATATGAGAAGAGTGTATAGGTCTCTGGTTCAAATCCTGGCAATATCCTAATTTATATTTATATATTTCTATTTTATTACAATTTAATTTAAAAGTCATTCATAATTAAACAAAAACAATACCCAATATAAAAACAATGTTATGAAATACGCAAAGAATTTTACGAGGAAAACTGACCTAAAAATATTGCACAATGTTTTGTAATTCAGTGGCGTACATATCTGAAATTATACGCGGCAGTAGATACGAGTATATCGTAGACTACTGGCATCTGTTTCTACATGTAAACAAAACAGTATTTATTTTATAGATAAGACATACAGTATACGAGTACATTTTACGTTAAGGCAATTTGTTTTCTGATTCATACTGCAACGATAACATCGAAAATATATTTCATAGCCTTGAGATTATCGAACGTTAAACCCTATTGACCGCGCGCAGTCGGCGCTAATGACGAAAGAGTATAAAAGCGAGACTACGGCGTATACATGCGTCAGTTATATCAGAATAGTTGTGTGAGAAAGTTGTTATTCGCGATAACTGTGGCAAAGTGATATAAAAGTTTTGTTTATTAGTAGTGTTGATATACAGTTTTAAAATGTCTATTCCTGCACCAGATGATTCTTTTGTTTTTGTTAATGTAGATCCAGCAAATTTAAGCAGCACTGTAACAGTGAGTTATTTGTTTATATTTCTTCACTTAAATTTTAATTTAATCTTATCTAATCTAGTTCATATGTATTTAAAAAGAAAAATTGAATATACATAGGCGTGCGCATGGTGCGTGCCGCGGGTCCTTGAATATGTTAAGGTAGTTCGGTCAACATATGTGTCACGGTCAAGACTGTTTTTTTTTTACTTTAAATAACATCTTTAAATTATTCGTAATATTGAACTTCAACCATAGACTGAAATAACATTGCGTTCATGGAGAATGAGTGTAGTTTAAGTATAAATCAAAACATTCCTTAATATTTTCACGATGGTTTAGTATAAAAAAAAAACTATTTACATTGTAGTTTACAAAATTTGCCATCAACTACAACCAATTAGAACAATATTCGATGTGCAGTTCTCGAGAAATCGTAATTTTAAAAAATTACAATGTACTCAAATTTGTTTCACCGTTCGATGATGTGGCAACGCCGCACAAACAAGCGACCACAGACTTTGAAGAGATATTGGTTTGGCTTGATTACGTTCATTTATGTGTTTAATATTGCTTTTAGCATTCTCTTTTTGTAAATTTGTAAATGTCCAGTTATTTTTCTAAACTTTCCCGCCAAACGCAATTGTTGTGACATTTAACGCGATGCCACAACCTAACTATCACATTGCGACGTTTACAACGTTGTCACAATTGTTACTAGATACGAAGAATATATTTACAAGTAAAAATTAAACTTTTTTCGCAATTTCACTTTTGTAATATATATTTTATTTTCTTTATATTCTTATTTCGACCATAAATTGTTAATAATTTGCTTTTTAATACAGATTCATCTCATTTCTTTTTGTTATACGAAGTTGGCAATAAGACTAAAACTAATCAAATCAATTAGCATATTTAGTACAACGGTATATATTTTTCACTCAATATCGATACAATATGTATAAAAACTATTTTCATTTAAAACTGGAGGGATCGGCATAAAACGATTAAATGCACCGCAATTACGTTTACAAAGGAACTCAAAATATGATCCTTTATAACTGGTTTCACAAGGTTCGCACAGGATTGTACAGCCCCATTCGCCGGTACGTGTATAATAAAAACAAACAAATTACAATCTTTAAATAAGTACATTTCCTTATTCATACGATACAAGTATAATATATTATAAATATTATATACAAACATAATCTAAACATTTACCTACATTACTCAGTCTGATTCAGTACAGGATATCAATATTCTTATTGAGTACCATAACTGCTAATTGGATAATATAATTCGAATTAGTAATTTTTAAATGGTCAATCATGGGAAAAAACAAGAATAATTTTAGGCTGAATACGACCCTTAAAAATTACCTGTTGTGACCATCGTTAAACGATTGGGGGTAGCTGCGCTAATAGATTTCATTGTAGTTATATGGGATAGAGACGTTTAATCGTTTTATGCCGATCCCTATAAGTTCATAGATACTATAAGCTATAGAGCTCTGTAACTTTGATTCTTATAGAGTATCAGTTTTCGTATTATGTTTCTCGTGCCTTAACCGGTCTCCTACCAGTCTCCTACAGTGCCAACATTATAAAGTGTTTAACTTCAGATATATTTTGATATATCGAGTGATTCAAAAAAAATACATTAAATCGTGCCATGAAAAACAAACGTATGTCTGAAATTAATTAGGTAATTATCTGTCATAATTGACAACTAAAAGTCACCAATTGTTTTTTTGAATTCCATAAGCGTTATGAAATGAAATTTAGTTATATTCTGTTTTGTTAAGTTATATGATTACGATTCTTTTGAAAACTATACTACTTGAAATACATTTATATTTTCATTAAGTTATGATATGTAAACAATTAATCCGGCTTAATTCTGCGTCAACAATTATTTAAACAAAAGTATTCAGTTCAAAACTGACATCACTTTATTCTCACTAGCCATTAGAAACATTATGCGGTCAATTTGATTGTGTGTCCTCGGTATTATTCCCTGTCGGGGCATTAGTGATTGATAAACTCTAAAATTAAATTCAGCTCGCAATTAAATAAAAATGGAGAACTTATTATTTCTTATTACAAAATAAGATATTGTTGTGCATCTTTCAATACTATTGGTTGGTCAATGTTCAATTGACCTTATGAACGAAGCGCCACTGATATTAAAATATTACTCCTAAGTGGTTCTGTTATAGCAATAATTCTGAATGGTGTTAAATTATGACCTTGTAATTTATTTATTAAATTGGTTTCATTTGAAATTTCAAAGTTGATATTAATTACTCGAAAACCGGAAATAGTATCATGCACAATATATTTATATATATATATTTAACTTCAGTATTTGTAATATATAGTTTTCATTTTAAAAATGGTTACCATAATAGGCACTGCATATTCGATTGGTTTATTTTGTATTCATCGTTATTACTTTATCTCTTAAAATAATAATCATAATGAAATATTGTAATCTAGAACATTATTCTTCTATAAAACTTACGCTAATAAAATTTTATACAGAATTGTAAAAATTGAAAGTAATCAACGAGAAATAATATGTTAATTTTGATTCTCAACGTTTAATTCATATTGTTATATATGTAGCACGACTGGTGCCAATGTAGCATTTCATGTCGCTTAATGACGCTAATCCGTTCTCAACCGAATGTAGAATAGACGAATAAATTGTGTAGATTAAAATATATTTAGAACATATATAAAAATAAATAGAAATTTTTTACAAAAGTTATAGAAGTTAAACAAACATATTAAATGACGATTTAAACAAATTGACCGAAAATGGCAAACAACAATAATGTATCAACTTAAGTTACTGCATGGCAAGACTACATCTTGCCAATACAAAAGTATACTATTTGTTGTTATTTTCCATGGGACGTGCTGACAAGGGGTAAGAGGGTGGAATCGTTTCGTTGGTTCGAGATAACTGTTTGCATGCACGAGTTTACATTAAAAACCCCAGACGCTTCTAAGGGATGAAATACAAAGATCAAAAGCTATCTTAGACCAACGCACAGTTAATAATTTACCCAGATATGTCATCACATAATAACTAACTAGCGCGACAATTCAGAGAAACCATAAATTCGATAAATAATGATCGAAGAATACTGAAATTATTACAAACATATGCACTAGTAAATTTGATAACCAAAACTCTGTCAAATCAACTTTTAAAAAAGATACTTAAGATAACATTGAATTTGTCTGTATCTTTCGAAGCTGAATTGATAGTGAAAAATCTTAATTATAACAAAAGCCATTTCTGAATTGTTTCACTTTGTTACATATAAGTATCGTTTTTTAAAAAATAATATGAATAATTTAGAAAATGGAAGTGGAGCCCCATCCTCCAGAAATGAAGAGCATGCATGTAGTTTCAAATGTACGAAACCGTTACGCTCGTACAGTGGTAACAAGCAAATACGCCAACCCGGATCAGCACGCGCAGGAGGCAACATTCTCCATCGTGCTGCCCGACACCGCCTTCATCGCGGGATTCATCATGTAAGCACACAATAACTTCTTCAGCGCCGTACATCAACTAACAGAGACTTTTAGGGAAATAAAAGGGAAAAAATTCGAAGCATACGTGAAGGAAAAGGAAGAAGCTAAGCAAGAATATCAGCAAGCTGTTTCAAGTGGACGAGCTGCAGCGCACGTCGCCGTCAGCGCTCGAGACTCGAACAAGTTCACGGTGTCCGTCAACGTAGAGCCACAGAGTGACGTCACCTTCATATTGACATACGAGGAGCTTCTCATGAGGAAACACAGCAAGTACGAAATGGTCGTCAACCTGCATCCAGGACAATTCCTTGACGACTTCGGAGTTGACATTCACATCAATGAGACCAGACCTATTATTAACATCGAAACTCCTGCTATAAGATCCGGAAATGAAATATCTGATAAAGTGAAGAGTACGTAAATAGAAGCTTTGTAACAGGAATATAATTTTAATTTAGTTTTTTTTTAGAAAATAATTACGCAACTATTACAAATGACACTGAAGGAATAGTTCATGTCAGTTTTCATCCAACAGTTGAACAACAAAAAGAAATAGCAAATGGATTATCGAATACAAGTAATAACAATGGCATGTCAGGTCAATTTGTCGTTGAATACGACGTACAAAGAAATCCATTGGGAGGAGAAGTTTTGGTAAACGATGGTTATTTTGTCCATTTCTTCGCACCAACAGAACTTAAACCAATCCCTAAGCACGTAGTATTTGTTCTTGATGTCAGCGGCAGTATGCAGGGTAGAAAAATTGAACAACTCAAAGAAGCGATGAAAATGATCTTGAGTGAACTCAACCCTGACGATTATTTTAACATTATCAAATTTGGAAATGTTGTTCAAGTGAGTATAAAAATCAAAAGTTTATTTTTTACACATAACAAAAACAATTTTTACCACTTTAAATTACCCCCTGCGCCAACATCTTTCAGGGGCGTGATTTGATAACTGGTAACCGTACTTCACACGCATAAATATATCACTTACGGAGTTGTGCTATGGCAGAGTACCACACTCAGTAATGGGTAAAAGATGTAATGATATATTTATGTATTTATATTTTACATATAACTTCTAACTTTATATTACAGGTATTATATAATAATAACTCTTTGCAAGGGGTTGTAAGCACTAGTCTACCAGTAACTGCTGAAAACATAAACAAAGCACAAAAAGTTGTCGGTGGTATCCAAGCTGGTGGTGGAACTAACATTTCTGATGCTTTAATTACTGCACTAAGTATAACCTCAAAGAGAATTTCAGTAGAAGAAAACACAAAGATACAACCAATTATAGTTTTTCTAACAGACGGACAGGCAAATGTTGGTGAATCAAACCCTGATAGAATTATAGATTTAGTATTAAAACGAAATGATACTGAAAATGAAACCGCTATATTCACACTTGCTTTTGGAAATGACGCAAATAAAGAATTTTTGAAAGAACTAGCTATGAAAAACTCTGGATTTCTCAGGAATATTTACGAAGCTGCTGATGCTTCTATGCAATTACAAGACTTTTACAAACAAATTTCCTCTCCACTATTAACAAATGTTAATTTCAAATACTCCGAGGAAGTTAAAGAAGTAACAAAACATAAATTCGATATTTTATTCAATGGCTCTGAATTTGTTGTAACTGGCAAAGTTGGTAAAAAAGTCGATGACTTTGTAGTTGTGGAAGGATCAACACTATATGGAATAGCTGATTTCCGTCCTACAATTATTCCAATAAAAGAAGAAAAAGAAAAATTTGGAGATTTAGAGCGGCTATGGGCATACATGACAATAAAGCAACTACTTGACAAAAAATACGAAAAGACCAACAATAAGGAAGATATAATCACCTCAGAAACATCAGAAAAACAAGCTTTAAAATTGGCTTTGAAAGTAAACTATATTTATAATTACAGTCTGTTTATATATTTAGATATGTTAATATTTTCAGTATTCGTTTGTCACCCCGGTTACATCTCTAGTTGTTGTTAAACCTGAAGACGATCTTCAATGGGGCACTGTCCATGTAGCTTCACCCCAATGTTTACTTCCAGCGCAAGAATACGAAAGGCCTAAAGCTATGAGAATGTGTTTCGGTATGTCGATGCCACAATCTAATATGGCCGTACAACCAATCCAACGACAGGCACAATGTAAGTTAATAATAACAATAAAATTATGGTAATTAAAAATATGATTAAAATAATAATAAAAAAATTATACAATTCCTAATTTTATACTAATTTTGCAGATCAAATTCAGTACCGTAGACTTCCTATTCCAGTAACACCAAGCTTATTTGGCAGTCCTCAACTATTTGGTGCACCAGCACCTAAATTTAATTCGAATTTTCTCAGTGGTTTCGCTGCAAATTCATCAGTAGGAGCTGCATTCGGATCCAATTCGAATTCTAAATTATCTCATATAGGTGGAGGAGCTGCTCCATCATTTGGATGCAATCAAATTTCTCAACCATTTGGTATGAGTGCATCACAACAATCAGCAACTGGATTTAGTTCGAATAACCAGTCTAATTTGGCTACATGGCCACCAGGAGCACCTACATTCGAAAGTAGTTCAAATTCACAACCATCTGATTTACTTAGAGGAATAACATCATTCGGATGCAACCCAAATTCTCAACCAATTGCAAGACAACAATCAGCAACTGAATTTAGTTCAAATAATCAGTCTAATTTGGCTACATGTTCATCAGTAGCACCTACATCGGCAAGCATGTTAAATTCACAACCATCTGATTCTACTGCAGGTCTATCAGGAACAACACCTTTAGAATCCAATCAAATTTCTCAATCATTTACTTTTGGTACAGGACAACCTGCATCAAATGCATTAAAAAGTAGTTCAAATTCTGAACCAATTGATTTCACTACAGTGCAATCAAATGCAAGTACATTTGGATACAAACCAAATGAATGTGGAAATAGTGCACTAACAGCTTCGAATGTTTCGAACAACTCATTCGATGCAGACATAGCTTTACAAAACTCGATAACCCATTCTCCAGAACTAAAGAGTATGTATGTGGTTTCTAATGTGAGGAACCGTTACGCGCGTACAGTGGTGACGAGAAAATATGCTAACCTGCAAATATGCCCGTTGCAGACAACATTCTCCATCGTTCTACCTGATACCGCCTTCATGGCCAGCTTCGTCATGTAAGTCACTCTTTCTCTTTCAGGAATGATACTAAATATACCATCTCTCATTATTTAAAATTTTAGAATTTAAATGACGACATTAAGACGGTTGACTACTATTATTTATTTATGTTACGTTGTACAACATGAACTTAACCTCAATTACAGTACAGGGTTCGGACTTACAGAGTCGCAATGTGGTAATTCACAGTTTTCATATTAAAATTGATCTTCAAATTTACGATTTTCGAAGTAACAAAACTTTTTTCAACAATTGAAGCTTGTCTAATGCCACTTTTTTACATTTTTGACCACTCCCCGATATAAAAATGTGTTATTTTTTTCGGTAAATATTACACAAATCCGTAAATATATGAAAGTTTATAGATGCCATCTATATTGATGTATATATGATAACTAGTGACTTTTAATCAAATATTAACATAATATTTCAACTATTTTTATGCCTTCTAGTTACGTTATGCTCTTTTGAGCGCCCTTTTTTGATATTATGATTTAAAAAAACATATTTACGTTCTATAACGACGGAGGAAAAGTTATCAGAACTAGCTTTATTATAAATTTATCTCGATTTAATTTAGATACCGTGGAAGTTATATAAATATTTTTTCTATTTTTCCGTGTATAAGGAAGTCATTACGAAACCCAGTTGCGCATCGAAAGAGCGTTCATTACGATACGCAACATTTTGTTTTAAACGGTTGGTAGTAGCGGATGGCATACTGAACCTATCAAGTTGAGAACATCAAAAATCATAAGTGTCAATAACTGTTACCAACAACAATATTTCATATACAAATTGTCTTAAATTGATTCGGTTTAAAATATCGCAGATTTTTTGTTTAATTTTAATTTATTAATGCCGCAAAATAGACAAAATAGTATAAATAACTCATTATATAAGACTTTTATCGCATTTGTCCTTTATATTTCTAAAGATTTAAGTTGTTTAATATTTATATTCAGCACGTTAAAAAATATATATTTGCATATTTCTAAAAAATTTAAAAGTGGAGTGTCTAATGTTTTTCGTCCAAAATCATAAGCATTAAATGTTTTGGTACCGCTTAAGATTGCATGAAAACATTCAACCAATGAAAAATACATATTTCCATATATTGATTATGATTAAAGAGCCTATTGCATTCATTATTTTATAAAAATCCTAGATCCGCCTCTGTTTGACATGACTATACAACCACCGTAACTTATTTATTTTTTTATATAATGAATATTTTTATCATATTGAAGAAAGTTTCTTTTCTAATACTCAATCATCTAATATATATTTTTAGGGAAATTAATGGAACCAAATATGAAGCAAATGTGCGAAAAAAAGATGAATCTAAAAACGAATACCAAAAAGCTGTGGACCAAGGTTTATCTGCAGCCTATGTGACAGATAATGCTGACGATCCCAACAAGTACACTGTATCTGTCAACATAGAACCACAAAGCGAAGCTATCTTCATTCTAGCTTATGAACAGCGTCTTATTCTAAAGGACAGCAAATATGAAATAGTTATAAATTTACATCCAGAACACACACTTGAAGATTTTGAAGTACAAGTCAAAATAAACGATACTAAACCAATATTAAATGTAGAAACACCAAAGTTCAGATCGAAAAATCTAATGATGAGTATGTTAGTCGGATATTTGTATTAAATGAAGATAATTAATTGTCAATTTGTGTTTCAGAAAGTGAACTTTCAACTATTAATAAAAATAAAGATGGTTGTATAGATATTAGCTTTAAACCCACTGTTGAAGAGCAAAAAGAGATTATTAATATTGTTAATCTTTTAAAAGAATCAGAGGAACAGAATGGCATTTCAGGACAGTTTATCTTAGAATATAATATTGAATCCGATTCAGAAGACATCGTAATTTCGGTAATTAATCTGAAATATATAAGAAAAAATAGGCATTAATTTAATTTTTAATTTATCTGTTTAGGAAAATGATGTTTCTGTTGCTGCACCAGTTACCGACTTAATTGTAGTTAAGTTAAATTAAATTTGCAATATATATAATTTTGTATGTATCAATAAGAAAAAATAGTAATCTTATTTAATATAATAATAATTTATGCATTATTTATTTATAACGTTATATGAATTATTATTTGTATTTGTTTATATCAGATGCATAGTATTTTTATTTTGGCTGTGGATGCATCTTAAATGTATAAGTGCCTATATAAAATATTTTGTATTTCCTTAAAAAGAGAAAAATAAAAAGAAATTTTATTGTCTAAACTATCAAAAATATGAACAAAAATATTTTTTTTATTGATATGCCTTATTTTTTATTAAAATGCAAAAACTATTTTGAAGCTTAGAATGGTCAATTAAATTAAAAATAAGTAAACAACCATAATAACCTTTAATTTTTTTTTAAAGAAAGTAGAAATACAGAATAGGCAATGTTTATTTTTTATAAAAATTTATTTAAAAAGCCAAAGATTGTTAAATAGTTATTTGTGTATTAAGAGCGTAAAGTGATTCTTGTTACTCGAACACGGTAATTATATCGCGAGCCGAAAACGATTCCTGTAACAATGTAAGAGGAACAAAGTCACTTTACGCTCGTGATACATAAAAATCATTTCAAAATATATTAAAAGTAGATATTTTAGTTGTGAGTCAATTTTAGGCAGTAAAAGAATGAACCCGATTTGCCTAGAATTAAAATAACAATATTTATTAATAAAAGCGCTATTGGTAAATTAAAAAATATTATTTTCAACATAAATAAATGGTATAAATTGCAAAAAAATGAGCAGCACATTTCACTTGTACGGATTATAATTATAAATACCATATTTTAAATTAAATATCTGATTAAAAATAATTCGAAAATGATTTTCATGTTCAATTATATTTTATAAAATATAAAAGCTTTTTGTTTCCATGTCAAAACTATTAACATATACATAATTAATTTAAAAGTTTGCAATTGACTGTCATCTGCATTTAGAATTTAACTTATAGTAAGCAGGGATATAGATAAATATAGAATAAGATATTATTAAAATATGCTTGTAAGTACATAGTTTGATTCAATTTATTGAAAAGTATAGTTTACGCCAAAGGATTTATATGTATAATATAGAAATAAAAGTTATTAAACAAAAGTAATTAGAATTTTATTGAAAATCTCTCGTCACCAATCCAGATTATTATCTTGGTTTTGGTCCTGTATTGTAGGTCCCGGAATCAAGTCCGGATAAAGGCGCAGACAAGCTGAGGAACTACCCGGAGATTCAATTTTGTAGCCGGAACTTATTTAAATTCATAGATCCGGTTCTACCTTGAACAAAATTGTTGTGTAACGGAACTTTAACCTTGACTTTGAAATTGTTTTGGCACACTGCATTAATACCATAGGCGTAGAGAGCATTTTGGAAATTTGGATAAAAAAAATTTGTAGAATATCAGGATAATGAATAACTTACAAAAAAAATATCTATAAATATAAATATGCATTATTTAAAGGTAAATTCTTTAATTAGGATTTTCAGCTAGTTATATGTATAATAAATAATTAAATATTTATTCAGAATTATTGTATGACATTGCTTTAATGTAATAAAATTAAAATCGAATTTTGGGTGACAACGTTTTTATTATTAGTGACCATTTTCAAGGCTAACAATTTTTTTTCTTTCGCGTTCATAACGAAGTCATTGCGAAACCCAGTTGTGTATCGAAAGAGCGTTTATTACAATACGCAACATTTAGTTTTAGACGGTTGATAGTACCGGATGACATACTGAACCTACGAAACCGAGAACATCACAATTTCAATTGAACCTCAAATTTTGAACAATTGTATAAATTGTTAATAACAATTACCTACTCCCTTTCTTTCTCATCTTTTTCTTCATTTTCAGTTTTTACTATACAGTGTCTAACTGCAATTGTGTTAAATGTATTTTTAAACAAACGCAGGCGATGCTGCCTTCATTTCTTGATAGATTCGTTGTTAGAGAAGTGGGCGTAAGTGAAAATTTACGAAACAGGTGTACAGGAGCGAATGGATGGATGTTTGTTGCGTGATGATGGATTTTGGTTGTGAAGAAGGAAATAGTTCGTATGGAGGAAGTGTTAATGTGGTCGAAACGAGTATCGTGTGTCAGAATGAGAATGTTGATGTGAACTGATGCTCTATGAATGTTTCAGGGATTCATGCTGCCCCATTTAATGGGATATAGCGTGATGTTATGTATATATGTATGTATGTAGTTAGCAACAACAACATTTCATATACAAATTGCCCTAAATTGACTCGGTATAATATATTGCAATTTTTTTTTTAATTTCAATTTATAAAAGACGCAAAATAGAGAAAAATTTTATAAATAACTCATTTTATAAGACTTTTATTGTACTTGTCCTTTAGAAAACTCGCCTGCGATTCGTTCTCTAAATTTGAACGCGTGCTAGAAAAACATGTCTTATAAAATTCGTTCTTTAATATACTATTGTTAATTAATTTTTGTGTTTTATTATGTTTTAATTAATTTATAAAAATTATGTTATTTCACTCAAATTTTGTTGAACTGTTAGACTTTAAAATGGTTACGAACTAGTAATCAAAACGTTGTTTCCAAAAATTCTATTTGAATTTTGCTATAATAAATAATTTAAAATCCAAATTTTATTTTGAGAATTTAAAAATGTTGCATAATTAATGAAGCACTCTGTGATTTACTAGTTTTTAATGTTTAAAATTAAAAAAAAAAAGAAAAATAAATAAATGTGTCGACTCGGATTTTTTGTCTTCACGAAAAAAGTACAAATAGTTCATCATAATAATCACTAAATTGTGGTGTCATGATAAACAAAATCATAGTTATAATTAATAAAATTTATAGTCAATATGATTAGTAAATCAATTCATTGATCAAAAACCGCGTCTAAAGGATAATGCTCCCTTTCTGAATTTTAAAAGTCCATTGAATACAATATTTTTGCATTTTCATAAATTCGAGTAAGTATTGTATAATACTTTTGCTTCGCGATTTCCTTATGTAATTTTTCTATATATAAGAAATTAATTTATAAACACAATAATCGAAACAATTAAAATATCATACAACTTACTAATTGTAATACCTAAAATAATGTTGGCAACTGATATTTACAACAATGTGTAAAAAGTACCAGGAAAACCAAACCAAAAATGTTGCGCAATGTTTTGTAATCCAGTAGCGTAGATATCAAGTTTTGTACGCCGCAAAAGAGATTAAAATTAACGTATAATAAAATTAATAACTCATATGATACGCCACTGACATTAAATTCCCCGAACTCAAATATAAACAAACACCCATAAGCGTCCGTTATCTTATACAAATATTTTAATAATAAATACAGATTTTTAATTGCACTATACAGTTTAAATTTAAGTTTATATTGAATGATTCACCATAGTTCACGCGCAATCGGCGTTCATGGTGAAGGTTATAAGAACACGAAACGCGGCAATAGCACCAGTTCGCGTTCAGCACTCGATAGCAGTTGTTGTCTATAATCATTTTTATCATAACTGTGTGATTTTATTGTTGTATCAGTTTACTGTTGAAAAATATTAACATGTCCGTGCCTACAAAAGATGATTCTTTTGTTTTTGTGAATATAGAAGGTGATTCAAAAGAAGGAAGCTCGACGAGCTACAATATTACAGTAAGCTATTTATTGTTTTAACTTCTTTAAATAATTTAAAATTAGGATATTGCACAATAAGCATATGATTTAATTTCAGCAGGATGGCTGTCCTGCTCATTTTACAAATGAAATTAGAACATAAAAATTTAAATAAACACTTGTCAAAGTTTCACACATTTTTTTTTCAGCGTCTATGGTTACTATCTGTGATGGCCGGCCTTTAATGATGACCTAATAAGTTGACTCGAAGGCTAAAATAATTTTGTGAATTTTGTCTTTGTTTTTATAGAAATTAGAATATTTTTAAATCAATCTTTCCCAAATTGCCGGATAGTACGCAGTGGTCCAGTAAACTGGCCAGCGCGATTCCCGGATTTGTCCCCAAATGACATTTTTATGGGGGCATTTAAAAAATAATATCTACAAAACTAGACATGCAAATGCAATCTAATTTAAAACGAAAAATTGTAGAGGAGTGCAGAAAAATTACAAACCGACAATTAAAAAATATGCAACGCAATTTTTATCACAGACTTGGATTTTATTTGGCAAATAATGGAGATTTATTTAAGCACTTAATTTAAAATAATTCAGAGTTTATTCTGTATTAAATTAAAAATTAATTTTTGGACGAAATATAAAAACAAAATATTTTCAGATCTAAAATCTACACTTAATGAACTTATTATAAATATTATCAACAATGGAAACTAAAATGTTTATTCTACATCATATTACAATAATAAATATAAAATTAACAAAATTATGTTAATATTACATTCAAATAAAATTAATGAAACAAATGAAGTTGTTTGGAGTTCCTAATAATTTCTCAATCTAGAGTTTTATTTTAAAATCGCTTCTAAATGTTCATCTGATAACCTGGACTTTATTAGGCTTTTATTGCAGTTCATGAGTGAGGTGTGTATATAAATATATGTCGAAACAAATATGACGAATATTTTCATCGCAAGTGTGCGTAAATTCACATATTTATCTTTATTTAAATTCCCATAAAAATTGAAACTATTGTTTTCTTCACGAAAAAATCCGAGAAAATTTCTGTCACTCGGCACAACGTGTTTTCAATTGAACTAAAACAATCAAATCTACGATAAAATCATTTGATAATTACTAATGTAACGGTTATTTTTTCTTGAGAAGAATTCGATGAAAATTGTTTTCATTTAAGTTTTCGGTAAATAGGTTGTTTTCTTTCAAATGAATTTAAATCATACGCATATAAATATTTCCGTGCATAATAGCTGAAATGAGTGAAGATATTAATACATATCGTTCGCGGGCCGTATAGTATCAGATGTAGATGGATGTGGTTTGCGGGCCGTAGTTTGGATATGTCTGATTTAACCAAGGGCGGACCCACGGGAAGGGGGGGATAGGCCCCCTTGGGTTAGTTTATTTAGTTGAAATTTCATTTGTTTTATTCGAATTAGGAAGAAATAGAAATCACATATCTGGAGATCATCGTCTTGTAGGACTTGATTTGATGCATTAGCATCAGGAAATTTCATTAAAACCTGAAGTCATATTAGATTAAAAAATCAGACGTTGTAATTTAATCATTTAACTTCTGATTGTATAGCGACAAAAGATACAGCGATTTAGAAATATATGTATATCCTGAACCTAAAAATATAAATGTCAAACTCTTTTCCTTGTTTATCAAAAAAAATTGTCGGTACAAAAAAGGGTAATTGTCCTCGCCTCTATACGATTTCTGGATACACCCTTGGATTTAACGTGTAGGTATAGGTGTAACCGTATGCAATTGTAATTCAAAACAAATTGAATTGTGTTAGGATTTTTTATTGGAATAAAGACTTCTTGTAAATATTATTTTATTAGCACAATCATAGACATAGACTACCATGTTTGTTTTTCAATTGCGTAGTTGATTAATTATTATATTCTAAATTATTTAACTTCTTCGTTTTGAACTTCTGTACATGCTTGTATTGATAATAGACACTGCGATAGTTTGAAACGTCTACGATTGTACTAATAATTATAACGTCCAATCATTCCGTTTCGGAACATAGGGAACAGGCACACCGTGCCGCAGGTTTTACACTGCAGTACTGCCGGTTTCTTTATTCAAATTATTTAAGGCGTATAAGTGACTAACTTAAAACACCTGAGTGCGATAAATACATGTAACTGTACTTTTATATTTAACGACAAATCACACATTGTCGACAGGCAGATTATAACTGACGAACCTTGGTTTAGGTGACGTTACAGTATGCTAAGAGATGTGCATTAACACAATCGGCCATCGCATCTGAGATACAATTGTACTAATAAATAATATTTACTACAAAAAGTCTTTATTCTAATAAAACTTGCTAATACATTATCGAGACTTAAGAATATCCAACACAAATTGAGGTAAACCTGCAAGAGAGCTACTTCACCTTCGATTTCGCTGAAAATTTGTGAAAAGTTTCCTCTCAGCGAGCAGAATATAGGAAAAATACTAACAATTGGCGGTCGAAATTATTTGACCTTGAAATCGAAAAAAACACCAATAACCATGTCTAAATGCGTTCTGTACTAGGTTAGGCATGGTTATTGGTGTTTTTTTCGATTTCAAGGTAAAATAATTTCGACCGCCAATTGTTAGTAGTTTTCTTATATTCTGCTCGCTGAGAGGAAACTTTTCACAAACTTTCAGCGAAATCGAAGGTGAAGTAGCTCTCCTGCAGGTTTACCCAAATTGAATTGATTCTTTACAATTAGAATTATTTTATACAGTAACGCAATTCAGATACGAGTATCGAGTGTACCCACAATAATGCGGCTTTGAACTTGAAGATCAAACAGACCGACAAGTAGTTTCCCTACTGGTTAATAGTTATACTGTGCCCTTAGTTGCGCATCTAATTAGTGTAACTATTAAAATATGTTTAGTTTGATATTTGCCTAGAACTATAAAATAAACTAAACAATTTTATTTCAAGATACAAATAATCTTAAAACTAAAACATCTTTTTACTATTATTATTTGTTAAAAATTTCAAGCTACCCTAGTTTCTTTAAGAAGTAACAAATACATTAATCACATGAATAAATAATTCGGCTTATCGCATATAGAATGAATGTATTTAATATATCAATTTGTATAATAGGGTAGGTGGCTCAGTGGTATCGAGCCGGCCTGTGGATCTTGAGAACTCTGGTTCGATCCCCACAGCCGACAAACAATTTTCACCAATTTAAATGTACCTCTGTGGCCTCCCCTCCACTAATATATTTGGGGGTCGTGATTTGACGGCTGGTAACCGCCTTTCACGCGAAAAGATATATCAATTACCGAGATCTGCATAGGCAGAGTGCCACATCCAGTAATGAGTAAAAGGCGTTACGATATATTTATTTATTTATTTTATTTTAATTTGTATAATTTAGCAAATGGAAGTCGAGCTCCATCCTCCAGAAATGAAGAGTATGCATGTAGTTTCAAAAGTACAGAACCGTTACGCACGTACAGAGGTGACAAGCAAATACATTAACCCAGACAAAGACGCGCAGGAGGCGACGTTCTCCATCGTGCTGCCCAACACCGCTTTCATCGCGGGATTCGTCATGTAAGCACACAACTTATTTAGCGACGTACGTCAAGTAATAGAGAATTTCAGGGAAATAAAAGGGAAGAAATACGAAGCACACGTGAAGGAAAAAGAAGAAGCTAAAGAAGAATATCAGCAAGCTGTTTCAAGTGGACGAGCTGCAGCGCACGTCGCCGTCAGCGCCCGAGACTCGAACAAGTTCACGGTATCTGTCAATGTCGAGCCACAGAGTGACGTCACTTTCATCCTAACGTACGAGGAGCTTCTCATAAGGAAGCACAGCAAGTATGAAATGATCGTGAACCTGCATCCAGGACAACTTGTCGATGACTTAGGAATTGATATTCATATCAATGAGATTAGACCTGTTATTAATGTCGAAACTCCTGCTATAAGATCTGGAAACGAAATAACCGACCAAATAGCGAGTTCGTAATCATAATGATGTAGAAGGCTTTAAACAAGAAAATTAATTTGAATTTTGTATTTCTTTTATTTCTAGAGAATACATATGCTACCATTAAGAAAAACACTGAAGGAATAGTTCATGTCAGTTTCCATCCAACAATTGAACAACAAAAAGAAATAGCAAATGGATTATCGAATACAAGTAGTAACAATGGCATGTCAGGTCAATTTGTCGTTGAATACGACGTACAAAGAGATCCATTGGGAGGAGAAGTCTTGATAAACGATGGTTATTTTGTCCATTTCTTCGCACCAACAGAACTTAAACCAATCCCTAAACACGTAGTATTTGTTCTTGATGTCAGCGGCAGTATGCAGGGTAGAAAAATTGAACAACTCAAAGAAGCGATGAAAATTATTTTAGGTGAACTCAATCCTGACGATTACTTTAACATTATCAAATTTGAAAATGATGTTCAAGTGAGTATAAAAATCAAAAGTTTATTTTTTACACAACTACACATAACAAAAACAATTTTCACTACCATAAAATTACTCCCTCCACCAAAATCTTTGAAGGGCATGATTTGCCGACTGGTAACTGCACTTCAAAGGCATAAATATATCACTTACGGAGGTCTGCTACGGTAGAGTATCACACTCAGTAATGGGTAAAAGACGTGATGATATATTTATGTATTTTTTATTTTACATATAACTTCTAACTTTAATCTTACAGATATTATATAACAATACAAGCGACGTTCTGCATAGTGCTGCCCGACACCGCCTTTATCACGGCATTGGTCATGTAAGTTTAAATTGTAAATGTAAAAGACGTGATGATATATTTATGTATTTTTTATTTTACATATAACTTCTAACTTTAATCTTACAGATATTATATAACAATAACTCCTTTCAAGAGGCAGCAAACACTAGTCTGCCAGCAACTGCGGAAAACATTAAAAAAGCACAAAATGTGGTCGGCAGTATGCAAGCTGGTGGTGGAACTAACATTTCTGATGCTTTAATTACGGCGTTAAGTTTAACATTAAAAGGAATTACAATACCAGATGAAAATTATAAAATACAGCCAATTATAGTTTTTCTAACTGATGGACAAGCAAATGTTGGTGAATCAAACCCTGATAGAATTATAGAATCAGTATTAAAACGAAATGACAGTGAAAATAAATCCGCTATATTCACACTTGCTTTTGGAAATGACGCAAATAAAGAATTTTTGAAAGAACTAGCTATGAAAAACTCTGGATTTCTCAGGAATATTTATGAAGCTGCTGATGCTTCTCTACAATTACAAGACTTTTACAAACAAATTTCTTCTCCACTATTAACAAATGTTAATTTCAAATACTCCGAGGAAGTTATAGAAGTAACAAAACATAAATTCGATATTTTATTCAATGGCTCTGAATTTGTTGTAACTGGTAAAGTTGGCACAGATGTCGATGGATTTGTAGTCGTGGAAGGATCAACACTATATGGAATAGATGATTTCCGTCCTACAATTATTCCAATAAAAGAAGAAAAAGAAAAATTTGGAAATTTAGAGAGGCTATGGGCATACATGACAATAAAGCAATTACTCGACAAAAAATATGAAAAAAAGAATCATGATGAAGATATAACCAACTTAGAAGCACCAGAAAAACAAGCTTTAACATTAGCTTTGAAAGTAATATATATATATATATATATATATATATATATATATATATATATATATATATATATATATATATATATATATATATATATATATATATATATATATATATATATATATATATATATATATATATACATACATACATACATACAGGGTGTTTCACAACTTAGAGCAAAAAATTAAAGGGTATATTCTGTACGGCGTGCTGATCATGAAACAAAGAGATTTTTTTTAAATTCGAAAAATTAAAACATTTTTTGTAGTACTGCACTGGATTCGCTTTCCTATTAAACACAAACAATGAAGTAGGTATCAACTACGAAAGAATAATTACACAATTCAATTATTAGCAGTTATTTATAATAGAATTTTATTTAATTAATAACTTTAACATAATCATCCACCCAGTGGCAGTGGCAACGAAAAATTTTGGACTGGGAAACATGGAAAATAGTTTTGCGATTTAAAAAAAATTCTTTTTGTTTCATGATCAGCACGTCGTACAGAATATACCCTTTAATTTTTTACTCTAAGTTGTGAAACACCCTATATATATATATGTATAATTAAAGAATAGTCTTTTATATACACTTTAATATTTTTAGTATTCTTTTGTCACTCCAGTCACATCCTTAGTAGTTGTTAAACCTGAAGAAACTACTGACAACGACTTACAGTGGGGTTCTGTTCATGTGGCTTCATCGAATTATTTATCTTCTCAGCTCAAATACCATACAAGATGTAACATGAAATATATTATAAATTAGTTGTAAATTATTCATAAAAGAATAAATCTTCATTTACAGATTTTCATCGCCAGATGCAACAGCAACAGTCACGAAAGAATAAGCAGTCGAACAGGAGTATGTTTTATAAATGAATTACAAATTTGTTATTTGTTTTTTAATTTTTTTAATTTTCAGTATTGAAATCTAAAGAAATACCACAATTTTTTGCAAATATTTGGGACACATCCGATGTACAGCAACAGCAGGGTTGTTCTTTGAAAAGTAACAATTATAAATTCATTATTAATTTTTTACATTTTCAGAAATGGAACCTAAAGATCTGTGCCTTCAAAATCAGCAGTATTCAGATTATATAAGTAAACTTTTAATAAAAATTATTTACTTTTTTATTTATGTACATAAATTTAACAGTTGATGATGAATCACCTATGATATATGAAGTACTAAGTTTATCTGGATCGTCTTCATCAGATTTTGATGCAGAGGATGCTACTGTAAAGCAATTGTATTCCCAGTCTCCGAAACTGAAAAGCTTGCACTTGGATTCGAGCGTGCGGAACCGTTACGCGCGCACTATGGTGACGAGCAAATATGTTAACCGGGAAACGCGCATGCTACAAGCGACGTTCTGCATAGTGCTGCCCGACACCGCCTTTATCACGGCATTGGTCATGTAAGTTTAAATTTACCATTATTTTATTATTTCGCCTTCTACCCAATTCTAGGTAATGCAGCAATTTCTATTTTTTGTATTTAAATTATAAGACGAAACTACAAAATAAAATAAAATGTTAGTTCTTTTTAATAAGCTGAATTATATAAATTTAATAATTGTTACTTTGATTTCAGGCTTTAGTGAAAATAAAAAAGGTTAAATTATCATTAAATTTATCTTTTATTGTTAATAATTAGCACCGTTTCGACACATAATTTTGGCCATTTTCAAGCTATCATTTGTAAATAAATTAACTTTAAAATTACATAATAAAATTATAATCAAAAACTAAAATTTTTAAAGCCAGAATAAATTTCTTAAACATTTTTGAGGTGTATACCTCAAGAGTCAAAACTTAGCTTTAGATTAAGTTAAATTTTGACTCTTGATAATAGTTAAAAAAATTAAATATTTGACAAGTATTAAAATAAATTATCTAATATTTTTAAGGGAAATTAAGGGCAAAAAATATGCAGCAAAAGTGCAGGAAAAGAATCAAGCTAAAAAAGAGTACCAAGAAGCTGTGGCCCAAGGTTTAGCTGCAGCCCATATCAGCCACAGTGCTGACAACCCTATAAAGTTCACTATGTCCATCAACATTGAATCACAAAGCGAAGTTACCTTCATTCTCACATATGAACAGCCTCTTGTTCAGAAGAACAGTAAATATGAAATAGTTACAAACTTGCATCCAGGACACCTACTTGAAGATCTTGAAGTAGATGTGAAAATAAACGATGCTAAACCAATAGGAAATGTGGAAACATCAATATTGAGATCGAGAAATCAAATTATAAGTATGTTAGTCCGTATTACAAACATAGAGGGTGTAATACGAAATGCGGGCCATAGACAGTTTTTCCAAATTATTTCAAAGAAAAATGCATATAGTAAAAGTTGTAGAGCATAAAATTATGCATCTAAATCAGTAAACAAAATCCAATTACTATGAAAAAAATCAATTAGAAAATTTACAAAATTATAGTTTAATTTTGTTAGCTATGGATTAAAACAAAATAATAAAAAATGTATAAAGTTTTTCTGTCAAATAAAATATTTACAATATTTATGATTAGTTTTATAAACGATAAATAAAATTGATTCATTAAAATGACAGTCGAACTTTTGACATTTTTGTTATATATTTTATAAAATAAATCAAATTGATACAAATTTGTTAATTTAAATACATTTATTTTTTCTATAACTGTCAAAAAATGTTCACTTTTTTTCACTAATATCAATATGTGAAGTACTTGATTTTTTCACCATTTACATTACCATGACAACGCGTATTTTGCGCACAATTTTGTATCCTAGTGCGCAAAATGAGTATTTTGTGCACGCTCAAATTATTATTATTTTCACGTTTCATGGGTTATAATAACACATCAGTGGTACCAAATTCATATTATTTTTTATTGTTTTTCTTCAATTTACTTGAATAAATCATTAATTATTGTATTATTTTTGACAGTTGTAGAAAAAATGTTTGTATTTCGTGGGCGAAATTCTTTTTTTTGCGCGTTCGAATGACTTTTATGTCTCGACCTGCGGTCTCGACTTATTCAAAAATAACTATTGTCCTTTATAAAACCCGAAATTACTGATTTAAATACAGAATTAAGCTCTACTAATTTTATTTGAAGCATTTTTGTCGTAAATAATTTGGAAAACAACGTGCACGAAAAAAATGTTACCTCACTTATTGTGACTTTTTGTTTCAGACAACAAACATGCAACTATTAATAAAAATAAAGACGGTTCTATTCATGTCAGCTTTAAACCAACAGTGGAACAGCAAAAAGAAATTATTAACATTTTGAAGGAATCAGACGAAAACAATGGAATTTCTGGACAATTTGTCGTAGAATACAAGATTGAAAATTCAGAAGACACACAAGATTTAGTAAATATTTTAAAATATAATTCAAAAATAATATAGGATTAATTTTATTTATGTTTAGATAAAAGATGTTCCTGTCGCCGCACCGGTTACAGACTTAGTTGTTTTTAAGTCAGATTAAATTTGAAAATTACAGTAAAAAATATTCATACTGCATACCAAGTATGTGCAAAATCCATGGTATTATATTATCTTATAAAATAAGAATTATAATGTATTTTTATATAAAGAAATAATTATTTTGTTGTTTAAACTTTCAATTCAATGATCAATGTTATTCATTATAATATAAATAAGAAAATGTTAGTGATATTTAATTTATTTCATTAGGAGTTTATTTACTAAATTCCTCAAGTTCTCATTAAAAAAGAAGAATAAATAAAAATATAAATATCATTAAAATAAAAGTTGTATAATAATTATTATTTATATCTATAAATAAAATAATCAATAGAAAGAGTAAATGAATTCTTAATTTTACATATAAATATTTTTGAATTCCAATTATTTACGAGTAGGTATCTCATAATATTAAATTGAGATATTACTGTGCTATTCAACAACTAAAATAAATAAATATATCACCGCGCCTTTTACCCATTACTGGGTGTGCACTCTGCCGTAGCAGATCTCGATAAGTGATATATTTCTTCGCGTAAAGTGCGGTTACCAGTTGTCAAATCACATTTTTCAAAGATGCGGTATGGAAGCCACAGTGGTAGTTTTAACATGGTGAAAATTGTTTGTTGGATGTGAGAATCGAACCCAGGTTCTCCAATCCACAGGCCGGACTCGATGCCACTGAGCCACCTACCCCATTAATCTACAACAAACTTCTGAAAGATCTATATAGTATCAAAAACTAACGTACTAGGCGTAACTTATTTAGTCTGAATATAAATAAAACTATTCTCTTTTAACAAACTATTTATTAAATTTTAATGTTTTTAAATGACCTATAAGTGCTTTCTACTTAGTCAAATGGATGTTTGTTAATCTTCTATGAAATGAAATTCTTAGAAGGATTTTGCTTGTACCTGGTTTCTGTTATTTTGCGCAAAATCAGTGAAGTTTAAAATGTAGTCTTAAAACTCTACTATTTTCTTATGGCGAGAATAGGTCAAGCTACTAACTTTTGAGAACACCTGGTCGTTATTCAGCCCCTTCCTTGAACATTCCTTTAAAATAAATTTTAAATTCCTTTTAGTCAAAGTATCAACTTGCAGTAAGAAGTTTCACGAACTGCAAGCAGTTGTGGTTATTACTGAGCACAAGTAAGTTTTTATTATTATTAACCGCACTTCACGCGAAAAAATATATCACTTACCGAGATCTGCTTCGGCAGAGTGCCATACCCAGTAATGGGTAAAAGGCATGATGATGATATATTATTTTGTGTGATAGTTTTAGCGATTATGAATTTATTAGAGTTTTGTAAATAGTGTTTATGCACATGTATACACGGTTCGAATTTAGTCTCTCGAGTACAAAATTTTAATTACAATGAGATTCAGGAATCGTTATAATTAAATGATGATTAAGTTATCACAGAAGTGATAATTAAAAAAATAAAATCTCGAAACTTTGCGGCAGAATAAAACATTTGTCTATGACACTGGGTTATTTATGTGTATTCCTTGAAAGGATCTACCCACTATTTTATAATAATAGTTATTTCTCACTGTCACTTTGATTTAGTTAAATCGTCTTCTAAAATAGCGCAGTTTTAAAATGAATCGAATCTTAAGAACGAACTTTTTATACAGCATTCCGAAGTGATATCAGCGTAATTTGTTCTATTTATAAATATTTCTAATAGATGGCTGAACGCTAGCAAACATATATGTCAAATAATAGTTTGAATCTGAGCTATCAAAACTCTTCAAACTAAGAACGCGCGGCGATATATATATAAACTTAAGCAGTTTTTAAGAGTTGAAGAATACGTTATAAATGTGTTAGACATATTTTAAGGGTTGAAAAATAAGTTATAAGTGTGTTAGGAATTTTTTAAGGGTTGAAGAATAAGTTATAAATGTGTTAGGATTTTTTTAAGGGAAGATAATTAAAAATAAATAAAATGTAACAAGGTAAAATTAATGACAAAACACGTGAAACAACTCACAAATAAATATCTGCATTGTTCTCAATAATTTTACCTTGTTATATTTTGTTTAATGGCGCATAGCCACCTGGAATAGTTGAATAAAAATAATATCTGATATTTCCCAATTATCTTATTTATCTCGATTTTTTTTCATATACATTTATAACAAGTTATACATCGTTGAAAAGAGACAAAAAATGGCGGTTTTTATTTTAATAAAATAATTCTAGGTTCCTACTTGAAAAATAAAAGTTGATAGTCGTATCATGTAAACCTGACTTTATAAAATTTTTCTATATGTGTCATAAATTAGTATATTTAATATACTAAAACTTCCATATGAAGAAAATTTTTCTATTTCTTATAATAAAAAGTTAAGGGGGGGTTCGTCTTCCCAAACTCAGCCTGTATATATATATTAATTTTACGACTTCAAATCTCATATTTAATAAACACTCTATGATACACAAAAAAATAAGTTTTTCACTCATTCTTATTAGAAAGTCAATAACATTTCAAACAAGAGAAATATTTGAAACATAAAAATGATTATTTTAGATATAAAAACAGCAATACATAAACGCACCCTTAATTTAAATACATCTTGATATAATCCGAATTATTTTTTATTTGCGCCATAAATAATATTCATTACTGTTAATACCAACATTCATAAATTACAATTCTAATGTTTATGTAGGTAGGTACCTACATTTAAATAATTAATTCATGTATATTTATATATTTCTGGATTAAATAAGCAATTTATAAATTGTTTTTGAATACATTATCTTTCATTTTATTTTCCCATTAAAAAAAAATAAGCGCACTATGTCAGAGGAAAAACATTTAATTTATTTATCGATAACAAGGTCATGACATTGACTGATATCATTCACTTTCTGATATTAAATTAGGGAATTCATAACTTATCAAATAAATTATTAGTAATATACTTTGTTTTTATACAATTTAATTCTAATTAATAATTGCAATATTTTAAAATTTACTTTTCATCTTGCCCGACAACAACAATTATTAAATTAAATATCTTAAACAAACTCTTAAATAAGACTATTTATCTATTACAGTATATGGAGGCTATAACTTATAGTCGAACTCAAATTATAATTTATCTTTGGGGGCCGTGATTTAACGGTTGGTAACCGCACTTCACACAAAAAAAAATAATTACTGAGATCTGCTTAGGCAGAGTACCACGCCCAGTAATGGGTAAAAGGCGTGATAATATATATATATATATATATATATATATTATATGATTTTATAATGAATATACAATAATTAATATATGAGGAAATATCAGAAAATTTCGAAGAAAATTAAGCAAAACAAAAATAGTTGAATAAATTTCCTTGAATCACTTATTCGTTATTCCTAATCAAGCGAAAAATATATTTTCTCAGAAGTAATCTTAAGATGAGTAAGAAAAAATATCAGTAGAATATAAAACTCAATCCAACATAAAACGAATAAGTATGAAAGTAGAGAGCATGATAACAGTATCTGTATTAAGAAGTGTTGTTTGAAACACGATAAGAGAAGTTAAATTTGGTTTTACAGTTCATCATTGTATCTTGTAAGAACAACATAAAGAAAATATGTTCTTCAAGTACTTTTTGGCAGCATTAATTCTGCTAAATGCTAGTCTAGCTCAACCAGTACCTGACAGTCCTGATGACTCTCCTGGAACCCCAACAGAGTCGCTGGTTGTTGTTAGCGATGAACCACCAAAATCAAACGAGGTAAGATTTCATTTCTACAATTTCTGAGTGTACAAGCTTTGTTGTAACAAAGATCGATACTAGACGAAAAAAATTAAACTAACATCAGTAAATTTATATCTCTTATATTTCCTTAAACTTTGATTCTAGCATTTACTTTAGGTGATATATAGACATAAGTCGTTTTTACAACTAGAGACACGAACTATTAGATGAATTATAATTCTGCGTATCAATAATTTAAAAAATAGTACTAATGATAGTAAAAAATAGTTTCAAAAATAGTACGAATTATTGTTTTAACGATAGTTTTAAAAAAGTACTATTAATAGTTTAAAAGAATGTATTACTTAACACTAGTAGTTTCTTATTTATTTTAAAAGGAATTAACTCATAATTTAACTAACAATAATTTACTACACACAAATTCATAGTTCGATAAAAAAACTTAAATAATTCCCAACGAAATTTAGCTGTTTTGTAAATGATCAAAAATGTTTACGTGTCTTTGTTCAATTAGTCACTATCAGTAATCACTAACGATAGTACAACTGATAGTAAAACCGTTAGTACTTTTCCGAATTATCGATAGTTTTTTTTTCAAAAAGTTTTTAGAAACTATCGATAGTACTGTTCATAGTTTTTCATCACTAATTAATACGTCAGAATTTCTATCCGTTAGTTTGCAAACCCCTAAGTTGTTAGTGGAGGAGAGTATTATTATTTTATTTTACGTACATTTGAATCGTAATGAACTGTTTACTTAACTCTGTCTCTAGGGGTTACGAGACTCATAACGTGCTAGCCCGTGTAAAATTTATAACGGGCTGTTGACATTGGTTATCATAACAACATATCTAATTTTAAACGTTTGACACTTAAATATTTTTTGATTAAACAAAATCTGTCAAATTTTCGAAGTCTACCTTGATTGAACATTTTAGTTATTACGTTATACTATTGCAATTAATTTTATTAAATATACATATATTGCGATTCAAATGCACATAAAACATTGTACAATGCTCGACCGTTAACTGAAATTTACAGGCTCACACAGATAACAGGCTCGCTAGCGCTCGCCCGTTACCTTTCTATGCTCGCCTGTAAATTTCTGTATAACGGTCTTGCAATGTAAATAACTATTACAAATATTAGAATAAATATTATTACTTTCTTCCGAACTATATAACAAACCATTGGACATGATTCCTCCGTTTATTATAAATTAAGTACCTAAATACGTAAAATATTACAAAAGAATGTCCTTTATTAGGAACCGAAAAAAGAGCCAATTCCTCCTCAACTGAAAAGCATGCACGTGATTTCAAATATACGGAACCGTTACGGACGCACAGTAGTAACGAGTAAATACGCCAACCCGGACACGCATGCACAGCAGGCGACGTTCTCCATCGTGCTGCCCGACACCGCTTTCATCGCTGGATTCGTCATGTAAGTATACAACAATTTCCTTTTGCATTCATCAACTAATAGAGAATTTTAGGGAAATCGATGGTAAAAAATACGAAGCATACGTCCGAGAAAAAGAACAAGCAAAGAAAGAATATCAAGAAGCTGTAGCTCAGGGACTAGGAGCAGCACACGTAGCTGTCAGCGCCAGAGACTCGAACAAGTTCACAGTATCGGTAAATGTCGAGCCGCAGAGCAAAGTCATCTTCAATCTAACTTATGAAGAACTCCTAGTTAGGAAGCATGGAAAGTATGAAATGATTATAAATCTACATCCAGGACAACTCATTAAAGATCTAGGAGTAGATGTAAACATAAACGAAACCAGGCCTATTATTAACGTGGAAACACCTGCACTAAGATCTGGAAACGAAATCACTAACGACGTTACCAGTATGTAATTTATACTTTGATTTATTTTCAAATTATTCTTAATTTTATAATTCTCTTAGGAAATGAATACGCTACGATCAAAAAGGACACGGATGGAGTAGTTCATGTCAGTTTCCATCCAACTGTTGTTGAACAGAAGAACATGGCTAAAGCTCTGAATAATACAGATAAAGACATAAAGGGAATTTCTGGACAGTTTGTTATCGAATATGACGTAGAAAGAGATCCATCTGGAGGAGAAGTTTTGGTAAATGATGGTTACTTCGTTCATTTCTTCGCTCCGACTGAACTGAAACCAATCCCGAAACACATAGTATTTGTTCTTGATGTCAGTGGCAGTATGTACGGAAGAAAAATTGAACAACTCAAAGAAGCAATGAAAGTTATCCTGGGAGAACTTAATCCCGATGATTATTTCAATTTAGTTAAATTCCATACTACCGTACATGTAAGTATTTCTACATTCATAACTTTGTTTCAAATATTAATTTGATTATTTAAAAGGTACTCACTAGTAATAACTCTTGGGAGTATATTAAAGATCCTGCCGAATTCGAACACATCCAAGGCATTCACGCTACCGCCGAAAATATTAAAAACGCCCAAAACATTGTAGAACAGATGAGTGATGAAGGTGCGACAAATCTCTACGACGCGTTACTTGTTAGTTTAAAATTGTCTTTAAAAGGAATTTCAAATTTGAATGAAACTGAAGATAAACATAAACCGCAGCCAATGATTGTTTTCCTAACAGACGGTCAAGCAAATATTGGTGAATCCAACCCTACTAAAATGATAGAACTGACAGAAGAAAGAAATGTGAAAAAGACTAAAACCGCTATATTTACACTTGCTTTTGGTGATGACGCTGACAATGAATTTTTGAAAGAATTGGGCATTAAGAATTCTGGATTTTCAAGAAAAATCTACGAAGCTGCTGATGCTTCTCTGCAATTACAAGATTTTTATAAACAAATCTCATCCCCTTTGTTAACAAACGTACATTTTAAATACTCCGAAAATGAAGTGAAAAATGTGACGAAACACAATTTTGATATCATGTTCACAGGATCTGAATTTGTTGTCGCAGGTAAAATTGAAAAAGACACAGATTCATTTATTACAGTAGAAGGCGAAACATTGGACGGTACACACAACTTCATTCCTGATTGCGTTATTATCCCCCATAGACTACAACCTATAAAAGAACTTGGTAGTTTGGAACGATTGTGGGCTTATTTAACAATCAAACAATTACTCGATAAGAAGTACGAAAAAAAGGAATCTGATGAGGACAATGAGGAAACACCAGAAAAACAAGCTTTAAAGTTAGCTCTGAAGGTACGATTTTAAATAATAATACATTTATACATCGCAAACCGTATAGAACAATAAATAAAATTTAATAAAAAATAAATAAAATATATCATCACGCCTTTTACCAATTACTGGGTGTGGCACTCTGCCTAAGCAGATCTCGGTAAGGGATATATTTTTTCGCGAGAAGTACGATTACCAGCCCCCAAAGATATTAGTGAAGGGGGAGCCTCAGTGGTAGATTGAAATTGGTGAAAATTGTTTGTCGGCTGTGGGGATCGAACCATGGTTCTCAAGATCCACAGGCCGACTCGATACCACTGAGCCATCTACCCCTTATATATCAACAAAAGAAATATACACCTTTAAATAAAGTATTTCAATGTGGCATTTGATTCTGCGTATTTTTAATCAAATCATCTATTTTGGGCGAAATTTTTGTTGTTGAGAGTCGTAAAGTGTTTTCTAAATGAGTATCAAAATTGCAAAATGCCATCGATATACAAATTGTATTTTTTTCTGAATACCTCGTCTTGGTTAATCATTCATATTTATAGTAACTATCATTTAAAAATTTGTAACAAATTTTGAAGTTTTTTAATGCACATAACACATAAATAATTTTATATGTGCATCGGCCGCAAAATGATTTGACGCGCTCAGAAAACAGCTAAACTTTTTCTTCGATACACACAAACTATAATTTCGCGAGCTCGATACACATATAACTATTATATAAATTTTGAATACCAAATATTTTAAATATTAATAAATCTCGCGAGCCGTATCATTGATTAATTAAAATATGTTTGGAGGGTCAGACAAAAGTCGTATACAGTTCTCAGTCCTTGGTTGTCCTTATCTGCTCTAAAGTAATAAATAATTTGTATAAATAATTTTGGGGATGTTTCAGTATTCGTTTGTTACTCCTGTAACATCTTTAGTAGTCGTGAAACCAAATGAGACTGAGTCAACTGCGGCCGCGGAAGAAGCTATAGCGAGACCATCATGTAAGTAGAATAAACGACTCTTTATATAAAAATTAACTAAATCACATTATAAATATATTTACAGACCCAGCTTTCACTGCCGCACAATTTTCATACAGTCCAAGTTCAAGTGGTGTGTATATTTTTCTAGTTTTATTCATTTTATCATTCTAAATCATAAATCGTATTTCATATTGTAAAAAAATCATACAAAAATATAGAATATATTCATAAATATAAAGCAAAAGTACTTTTCTGTTTTCCAGCCAATTTAGGAATATGATTTATAGTTATTCGTATTTAAATTTTCCCATTAAAATATTCTTATTAACAATATTTTTCTCAATCTTATATTCATCATAAATGTTTACATTTCTTCATATAAATATCTAAATGAGTAAGATGTTATCCTTATTATATTGCATTAACATATTTTCGAAGTTGAAAATTGAATCTTCCTCACAAATGTTTTGGATAAATTAAATCAAAATTTAAAAGCTATATACATTTCATGTTTTCACATTTATACTTTTAACCTTTACCTTGAAAATTATGTATAATTCATATATAATAACAATAACATATTGTTTCATAAAGATATTCAGGTGCCAATTTCAAACCTAATAAGCCTCATCTACCATAACCAATACATAGCAAACTATTTACTTGAGATTTACTATTAGTAAAAGAAAACTGATTAAATCTTTATTTGGTACTGAATTACACATAAATATATAAATAAATTCATCATCACGCCTTTAACCCATTACTGGGTGTTGCACTCTGCCGTAGCAGATAAGTGATATATTTCTTCGCATGAAATGCGGTCACCAGTCGTCAAAGACGTTAGTGGAAGGGAAGCCCCAAGGATAGATTTAATTTGGTGAAAATTGTTTGTCAGCGTGGTATTCAAATCTGGGTTCTCAAATCCACAACCTGACTCGATATCACTGAGTTACCTACCCTATTATAAGGGTTTATAAATGTTTAAGAATGGACAAATATTGTTTTTTTTAACTTCATCGAATATATACAACTCTAAGGTGTAATATCTACTTACATTTTTAACAAATATAAAAAGAATTAAATAGACGGATCATCAAAATCACGTACAGAAATCGTCATAAATCAATTTAGAACTGTAAAAAATCTCCCTTAATATTGAGAATTTTTAAATCGATTTTTCACTGATCGATATATTTTGTTATGAAATATTATTTTAAAAATGGTTGTTGAGCCTATTAGGCACATACTTAACCTTAATATTCAGTAGTGTAACTTTATAGTAGTAGGTACTAACACATCATTATAATTCTAGGGAGATTACCAATGGCTTATCCACAATCTTTAAGTTATGATAGCCTTAGCATGCCTATGTATAATATCATATCTTATGATGCTGATGACACGGATAGTATTCCACAAGAGATTGAACCTTCCTGGCTGCATGATACTGTAAACGGAACAGGACAAATAACAATTGACAACAAGGTTTACGAAATTGGAAACAATGGAACAATAGTAGAGCACAAAACGTGTCAAGTTGAGTCTCTGAATATTTCTGGAAACTGTACGTTACTGTCTGCATGCCCGAAAATATATCCTAACATAGACACTTTCGAAATATATAAAACATATTTCTGCTCATTGGATTCCGATAAGTAAATTTTATAACTTATATGTGTTATGATATTTTATTTATATTGTATTGTTTTTAGGTATGCTGGTGTTTGCTGTCCCAGTTCATAAGAAGGGCAAAATAATATTTGTACAAATAAACATTTATGTACTCTGAACATTTTGAACTCAGATGTAATATATATATTTGTTTAATAAATTATATTATTACAAACATGCTCGCTTTTTAGTGTTTAGTTGATTATAAGAATAGGGTCCTCCAATATATTTTTTATGTAACATTTTATCTAAATTGAAAACAATCTACAGCAGGTTTTGAAAATATTAAATGTTATGAAGCAGTAATGATTAAATAAATGACGTTAGACTTAAAGATATGTGGACCTCAAGGACCTCGTATATAACTATAATCACATAACTGATCTATTTTATCATTTAAAAAAATATATAAATAACTTCCACAGCAAATAATTAAAAATATGTAAGAATATCAGTTATTTCAAGAAGAAAAATAAATAAATTTTAAGATTATCTTAAACAAAGGCTTGTTGGTACAATTTGCAGACATAACAATGTTGCCAGGGTCTAGGGAAATTTCACTAAATCAAGTGATTTTATAGTTAATATAGTAATTCAATGAAAATTTGTATGAAAACCCTTATATCTAATGCTTTTTTAAAGCAGCATTTTAAAAACCTAATTGCATTTATTAATTATACAAAAAAAAAATTAAACAGAAGAGAGATGTCATAGTTCGTGGATAAAACTGTACAAAATGAAAACTTACTTGCACCGAACTAATAGAATGATAAATATATTTGTAGTTAAGTGAAAAAAGATTATAATAAAGATATTTACAATTATTTAAAATTAAAACATAATTAAACATAATGGCTGGTAGTACAAGCTCTGTTTTTGCCTGTTTTAAGATGTTTTGGATGTTTTAGCTATCTCTAACATGTGCTCTTAGAATATCCAAAAAACAGAGCTCGTGCTACCAGCCATGGTTTTTAACGAAATCTTAATTTATTTGAAAGAAGTATCTTTGGGAAACTAATTTAAAGGACATTCTGAAAAAACAATAATACCAATTATTGTACCAATTTTCTCTAAAACTGGAAGTGATACGAATTTCTTACTACGATCTTCTATGGAACGCCGTTTTACTTTTTATTCGATCTTTTTTCCTACACTTTAATTCATGGCACATATCCTTAATTCAATTGCAGATATCTCGAATTGAATTTCAGATATCTTAAATTCAATTTCAGATATCTGTAATTCAATTTAAGATATCTCTAATTCGACCGAATTAAAGATATCTTAAATTCAATTACAGATATCTGAAATTCAATTTAAGATATCTAAAATTCAATTTAAGATATCTTGAATTGAATTTCAGATATCTGAAATTGAATTACAGATATCTGAAATTGAATTTAAGATATCTAAAATTCAATTTAAGATATCTGAAATTCAATTCGAGATATCTTAAATTCAATTACAGATATCTTGAATTCGAATTTCAGATATCTGAAATTCAATTAAAGATATCTTAAATTGAATTCCAGATATCTGGAATTGCAATGTATAGATGACAGAAGTGTGTAGTAGTTTACAGGCGCATTTTAATAGTGCAATGCACAAAAACATTGTTTTAGCCGCGCATTGTAAATGAAATGTTGCAAAAACTATATATTTATTTAATATTATATAGGTATTTATTATTTTAATGCATATTTTTTATATATTATTATAATCTAAAAACAATTTACTTCAAACGCCTGTAAACTACTCCACACGTCTGTCATCTGTGTATTGTAATTCCAGATATCTTTAATTCAATTTCAGATATCTGAAATTCAATTAAAGATATCTCGAATTGAATTTTAGATATCTAAAATTCAATTAAAGATATCTCGAATTGAATTTTAGATATCTGAAATTGAATTAAAGATATCTGAAATACAATTTAAGATATCTAAAATTGAATTTAAGATATCTTGAATTGAATTTCAGATATCTTAAATTGAATTTCAGATATCATTAATTCGGCCGAATTAGAGATATCTTAAATTGAATTACAGATATCTGAAATTGAATTTAAGATATCTTAAAATGAATTTCAGATATCTTAAATTGAATTTTAGATATCTGAAATTCAATTTAAGATATCTTTAATTCGGATGAATTAGAGATATCTCAAATTCAATTTCAGATATCTGAAATTCAATTAAAGATATCTCGAATTGAATTTTAGATATCTTAAATTCAATTTCAGATATCTGTAATTGAATTTAAGATATCTCTAATTCGACCGAATTAAAGATATCTTAAATTCAATTACAGATATCTGAAATTCAATTCAAGATATCTTAAATAGAATTTTAGATATCTAAAATTCAATTTAAGATATCTTGAATTGAATTTCAGATATCTGAAATTGAATTAAAGATATCTAAAATTCAATTTAAGATATCTGAAATTCAATTCGAGATATCTGAAATTCAATTTTAGATATCTAAAATTCAATTTAAGATATCTGAAATTCAATTCGAGATATCTAAAATTGAATTAAAGATATCTTAAATTGAATTCCAGATATCTGGAATTGCAATGTATAGATGACAGAAGTGTGTAGTAGTTATAGGCGCTGAGTGTTGCAGTCACAGGTTGTCGTAAATGTACTAATGACAGAAGTGTGTAGTAGTTTACAGGCGCTCGTCAATTATTGATAATAAATGAATGACTAGGGCTTTCAAAGGGTTCCAGCATCATTTGTTCTGAGTGTAATGTGTAGGAAATTATTTCTGGCAAATATAATTTCAATATTATGTATAATTAATTTCAAAACATTTTAAATTAGAAATGATATACCTATAATTGTAATTGATATTTAAAATTTGTAGTAGGGCTTACGCAGTAGGATTTTAAATAATAAGAAAACTAAATTAAATTTATTGTATAACAGTATTTATTATTAGTATATTGTAATGCTAATGAGGAAAGATTTTTGCAATGGTCCTTTCCCACGTGTATTATATACTATTTTTTCCAACATTAAAAGTGAAAATTACATATTTACGTTTGCGATACAAGAAATTTCATAATTATTAATTTATATAAATCAAAAGAGTTGTATTTGCCAATGCACATCACGTTTGCTTGGTCACCATGTAAAACGATTTGGAGATTTATAGATTAATTTGCGATATAAATAACTTGAAAAATGCATTTTAATTAGACATTGTAAAACATAAGAATATCGTTACTCGTAAGACACGCTAAATTAAAATGTGATTTCGCAGTACTTATAAATAATTGACATATGATTTGAACTAATCAATGATTCTACATGTCTTGTAGTCTTCTCTGGCGATTTACAGCCTAATTTGCCTCATAGATCACCTGAAAAATGCATTTTAATTCCACATTGTAAAACATAGGTTATGTAGACAAACTTCGATTTAAAATGTTATTTTTTATAATTATAAATAATTGTCTAATCATAATACTATCTAATAAATAATTCTATAGATGTTGTAACACTTTTCTGAAATTTCCAATAAGATCCACTCCATAGATAACTAGAAAAAAACAAAACAATTCAATAATATATCAATAGAAAATGTCCTAAAAGTGCATGTGCCATCAATAATTATTGATTATATACGAAGCAAATTAAGTTGTAAATCTTCAAATAGTTTTACGAGATATTTAAAATGATTGATTAGTATATACCATAGCATATGTCAAATATTTGTAATAATTAAGAAATCACACTTTAACTGGGCGCGTCTCATGAGTCGCGATATTCTAATGTTTCAAAATGTCTAATTAAAATGCATTTTTTGGAAAAAAAGAATTAGTTCTCTATAACATTTATTTGAAGTATTTTACATAAAGAAAAGCTGTTTTGTAATGTTAAACGTCTATAACTATTTTTTTTTATTAACACCTGTATTATGTATTTAATTTAAAACTTGAAGTCATAAGATTCTAACGTAGTCGACTACACATCAGGGCCGTCTTTTCGCCTAGCCAAAATAGGCTAGGGCTGGGGGCCCGTCACTCTGAGGGGCCCGAATCGTTCGACTAAAATGAAAAAAATTTACAAAAATATATACACATTTTACGTTTTAAGTCATTTTCTGACCAAAATAATTTTAATAATTATTACATTTGATATGAATTCTATTGAGGGATGGCAGCTAGTAACACAAATGCAAAATAATACAATAATTATAATGTGACACTGACACTCCGATACAATGTATATATATAATAAATACAATTACTACGCACTACGCCCAGCCACATGCTGCGCGCGGCAGGCAAATATTAGAAGCGGCAGCTACAAAGGTTAGTTAGGGAAACTGCATTAAAGTTGCGAACGGTTAGTTCCGATATATCCCAGAAAAACATTGTGAAGTTACAAACTAAAGAACTGAGTAAAAAATTCGATAGCTTAGAGTTCGTTCTTTAACTATAATATGGGATAAAATACTAATTCTACAAGTAAATCACTACAGAATTCAAATTTATGTCTTCAACTTGCAACAGATCTTTATGAAAGTCTGGTAGCTTTTATAAAAGAAATGCGAAAATTTTTTGATGATTTTGAAAACGAAGCTCTTAGCATTTCTGCCAACAAAGAATATGAGAAATATACTCGTAGAACTAAATACAGGAAGAAATTTTCTGATGAATCTGACACACTTGAAATAAATTTCAATGGACGGGAACATTTTAAAATTAATGTATTTTACGTCATATGCGATAAATTAATTTTAGAATTATCGAGAGGGAAAAGTTACAAATTAATTAATGATAGGTTTAAGATATTTTTTGCAGACTTTTCTACTTTAGATCTAAAAATTATTAATACACTATCTAAAGACTTAAAAGATTATTATAAGACCGACATTAATATTGAAGAGTTTGATGATGAAATTTATATAAATATAAATAAAATAAATATATCATCACGCCTTTAACCCATTACTGGGTGTGGCACTCTGCCTAAGCAGATCTCGGTAAGTGATATATTTTGTCGCGTGAAATGCGGTTACCAGCCGTCAAATCATGGCCCTCAAAGATATTAGTGGAGAGGGAGCCACAGGGAATAAATTTAAATTGGTGAAAATTGTTTGTCGGCTGTAGGGATTGAACCAGGGTTCTCAAGATCCACAGGCCGACTCGATACCACTGAGCCATCTACCCCATAATAATAATTTGAAAACTCTTCAAGATCTATATAAATTTATTATGAATCCGACAATTTTATCAACTTTCCCAAATATCGAAATTATATTACGCTTCCAATAAGTAATGCTAAACGTGAACGAAGCTTTTCAGTACTTAAAAGAATCAAAAATTATCTTCGTAGTTCATTGTGCCAAGAAAAATTAAGTTCTTTAGCTTTATTAGAGCAAGATGTATTTAATAGTATTGAGTATGAAAATATTATAAACATTTTTGCTGAAAAAAAATCGATGAAAGTTCCTGTATAAGTACAATAAGAGGGGCATATATATATATATATATATATATATATATATATATATATATATATATATATATATATATATATATATATATATATATATATATATATATATATATATATATATATATGTATGTATGTATATACCTACACTCGTTATGATATTAATATATGTACTATGTACCTGACACATAAATGTATGGTTTATTTAATTTTGCCTTAAATATTATATTGCCTAGGGCCCGGAGATGCTTAAGACGGCCCTGCTACACATGCACATTTTGATCTACGCAATCCGTATTCTTGTTGTCTGTTAGGTAAATGCACCAACCATGGTTTATTCTACTTCATCGTATGAACAAATAGAAAATAGTTAATGCACCAAATATTCAAATTGTTAGCCAGATTATTGACAAGATATTTTAAAAGTTGCGTTTATACCTCTTCATAGCACATACGAGTATATACAAGTATTATTGTGAAAAGGAGATAAAAATTAATAGTAACATTATTAAACGTTTAATACATAATACTTGGCATATAGATTTACATAAAAAAGTACAAGTCTATATTTATTGTTGCTGCACACATATGTATATACCAGGTGTCTACTTTTTTTTGTTATATACGAAATTCAATGGTAAAATTTTCATTACGCCATAAATTTTTCCCTATTAATTTTAGAGCAAAAGTTTAAACACAAAAGTTGTTCAGAATTAAAAACTGCGTCCAACGAGCCCTTATAAATAAATTAAATTTTAATATAGTACTGGTTTATTTTGATATGTAGCAGTTAACTACATAACTAATGATTTTAATATAAAAATTCGTTTTGCATTAATCAGCATCTCATAGAATGGATCCTTCCAATATTGAAATTATATTTGCCAGAAATAATTTCCTACACATTACACTCAGAACAAACGATGCTGGAACCCTTCGAAAGCCCTAGTCATTCATTTATTATCAATAATTGACGAGCGCCTGTAAACTACTACACACTTCTGTCATTAGTACATTTACGACAACCTGTGACTGCAACACTCAGCGCCTATAACTACTACACACTTCTGTCATCTATACATTGCAATTCCAGATATCTGGAATTCAATTTAAGATATCTTTAATTCAATTTTAGATATCTCGAATTGAATTTCAGATATCTGCAATTCGAATTCAAGATATCTGTAATTGAATTTAAGATATCTCGAATTGAATTTCAGATATCTAAAATTGAATTGTAGATATCTTAAATTCAATTTCAGATATCTGAAATTCAATTCAAGATATCTTAAATTGAATTTCAGATATCTCGAATTGAATTTCAGATATCTGTAATTCAATTTCAGATATCTGAAATTGAATTCAAGATATCTTAAATTGAATTTCAGATATCTCGAATTGAATTTCAGATATCTGCAATTGAATTTAAGATATCTTTAATTCGGTCGAATTAGAGATATCTTAAATTGAATTACAGATATCTGAAATTGAATTTAAGATATCTGAAATTCAATTCGAGATATCTGCAATTGAATTAAGGATATGTGCCATGAATTAAAGTATAGGAAAAAAGATCGAATAAAAAGTAAGACGGCGTTCCATAATCTTCCTATGAGCCCCTTTGGCTAGTTTCTCAAAATAAACAAAATAGTTTTGATGCTGGATCTTCGACGATCATCCTATATTTAGTTTCAATTTAATTTTAATGTTACAATTTATTTTTCATATATGTATACTTCGGTTCTTCTATTAATTAATTATTTCAATCTGCATTTAATTATGTTTTTGTTAAATACATAAATATTTCTTCGGAACTGTGTAAATTAATGTTTTTCTACTTAATTTCCGCATGCAAATTTATTTGATTCTAAAATGTAATCAATTGGAACATACATAATAATGTTTTCTTAGTAAAATATTGATAAGATTTTTTTACGAATTATAGTAACTACATAACAAGCAGATATTGACATTTGACCTTTGAAATGATATTTATAAATCGTAAAAATCAACTACACTATTATTCGACATCTTACTGAGCAAGCATCTATCATAATGTTAATTTCAATATGTTTTACAGCAATTTTGCTGTTGCTTCCTAATATTGTAATATGTGGTCCATTACCAGATGCAACTACAGAGTCACTTTTGATTGTTGGCACGGATCAAGCTTCAAGCAAGGTAATACATTCATCATTTCATTAAATAAGTCAGATTAAAACAATATCGAAATTTTGTAATTTTGTAATTGAGATCAATTAATGTTGTAAAACAATAGAAATTAAATTAATCCATTTGTTTAACTAGTGTTCCAATCATACTTAATGCTTAGCATTGTATGTTTCTAAGCTTTTTAAAACCATCGATTTTATTTTATTTATTTAAACTAAGTTTAATATTTAACCTTTTTTTTGTTTAAGATTTTATTTGGGGCACGAGAGGCTTCTGGTATTAGAGGAGGGGGAGCCACAAGGACAATTTTAATGTGGTGAAAATTGCTTTCCCGCTCTGGGAATTGAACTAAGGTTTTCGACTTGATACCACTGAGTCAGTTACCCCATAAAAAAGTTAATTAAGTAAATATAAATATTTTTCAACCTATTTCTTTGATACTTTTTTAAAATAAAAATTTATAAGGAAACGATATACAAATGTGCCCTCATCAAATATTGATAACAAGCAGATATTGCCATTTGACCCGTCAAAAGATAGATTTGAGATATATATATAAATCGTAGATGCCAATTAAATTATTAGTCAACGTCTTACTAAATATCGACCACAATGTTAGTTTCAATATTATTTACAGCAATTTTGCTGTTGCTGTCAAATATTGTAACATCTGTTCCTATATCATATTCAACAACAGAACTTCCGATCGAGGTAATAAATTCAACATTTTATTTACTTTTACTGTTCGGTAATAATATCGAAATTTTGAGTCATTCTAGAAATCCAACATTGAGCATTAATGTTTCAAAAGATTATTGGCTGATCCTGAATTTTGGATTAATGAAATGAAGCTAATCCATATTATCAAAAAAAAATTAAACAAACTCTAATATAATCCTTGTTATCATTTAATTTTCGGGGAATTTAATTAACATTTTAAAATCAAGTTAAAATAAAATTAGCTAATCCAAAATTTAAAATAATTTTGATAATAATAATAGTTCGAATAAATATAAATAAAATAATTATGTTATTCATTTATTATACTATTTATGCAATTATTATTTGCTATTTGATGAGTTAAATTAATATAGAATTTAATATTGTTTAAGTCAGAACAAAACTTCATTTCACTTCAAAATGAATCTTTAGTTTTAAAACCAACATTATGAATGAATCTCTATTTTTTATGGAATTATTTATTATATTTGTATTATGTCCTCTATTATTATCAATTTTGTAAAGAGTTATACAAGTCACAGACTGACTGAAGCGACTAGTAAAGAACCCATTCTGTTTTTGATACTTAATATACTATATTAAACGCTTATTATATAGAATCTAATTAACATCAATCATGAACTCTAAAATATTTCTTAATTCGAAGGAATTTGGTCCACCAAAACTGACGTGCATGCACGTGAGTACAAACATCCAGAACAGATATGCAAGAACTGTAGTAAAAAGTAAATATGTAAATCCGATAAATCAGACTCAAGGGACAACCTTCACGATTTCTCTTCCCGACACGGCATTTATATCTGGATTCGTCATGTAAGTTATACGCTATACTTTCTATAGATTCTAGAATATACAATACTTATAACATTATTGATTAATATTTAATTAATATTTTTTAAAGAAAATGTTTAGTTAATTAAGTATTTATTGGTAAATATTCTCTTTAAATAATACTCGTAGTATCACTAAAGACGACTCTTGTGTCAAGTCTTTTAGTTTTTGAAAACATTGGCACAATAAAAATAGAGGGAAACATTAGAATAAAATCCGATTTGATTCACGTAGCTTAGTAATTATGAAATATTTTTATATTTATTTTATTTATTTTTTATTTTAAAAAAATTAAATGATCTAATATTTTCTTTCCATTCATAGTTACCAGTAGGAAAATAGTTTAAAATAATCTATACTATCATTGTTTTTGCATAATTAACAACTATAATTTATTTAGGTATAAAGTAAATGGTGAAAAAAAGGAAGAAATAAAGAGACAGTATCAACAAGCTGTAGAGTCATCTAGCCGTAGTTCATTAATAACACGTGACTCAAAAACATTTACGATATCTGTAAATGTCGACCCTTTGAGCAAGATTCTCTTTAGCTTGACTTACGAACAGCTCCTGCAGAGGAAATATGGAAAATATGAAATGATTATCAATCTATACCCTGGACAATTAGTAGACAATTTTCATGTGGACGTTAACATAAATGAAACCAGAAGAATTATTAATGTAAACACGCCTGCTCTCAGATCTGGCACTGAAATCACTGAAGACATCAAAGTTGCCAGTAAGATATTTTACTAAAATTCTAACTATAGATTTATAACCAAACTATTAAGTTTAAAACTTGTATCACATCTATACGAAAGTTGTGTTTACTATACAAAAAGAACCTAGTTCTATAATATTTTACAACATCGACATGTTTCATTGAACAAATTATTTCTATAGACCAATAATTTTCTTGAAATAAATATGTAATCGTTTCTGATTGACCTCATCTTTAGAAAACCAATTTGCTACAATATCGAAGCTAAACAACGACGACACTGAAGTGAACATTAAGTTTTCTCCGACCGTACAACAACAAAAAGAGATGGCAGTGGGATCTACCGGAACAGATGGAAGTCAAGGAATTGCTGGACAATTTGTAGTAGAGTACGACGTTGAAAGAGACCCGGAAGGTGGCGAAGTTACTGTAAGTATGGACATTATTAAGTTGACGATTAAAAGAAGACGGACTTACTTGAACTTGTGATCAATATGATTGCAACTTTTAAATTGGAATGTGTTTCGTTAGTTGACCGTTTCAGTATAATCTGAATTACTGATAACTTAATTAGATTTTATTTAAATTAGCCTACTTACATTCGAGTAGCTTTAATTTTCGCCTCCAACATCCATCCCGTTAATGTTTTCTTTTCGAGCCCCTACTATATTCATTAATATAATTACTCCGTCTTCCAAATATACATAAATTTGTAAGTCTTGGCAATTAAATCATATATTAAACAAACGAAACGCGTCTATGGTTACTAACTGTGCTGGCCGGCCTCTGACGATGCCCTCATAAGGTGACTTGGAGGCTGAATTTTGTGAGACTTTGCCAAGTGTTTATTTAATATTTTTTTATTAAACCTAGTTTCACCAAGTGTATGGATGACAATTAATTTTGTCTTTGTTGTCATATATTAAACATTTTTTGAATTCCATGGCGGTAATTAAGTTTACCGTGTGTAATATAGTTGAAATTTTTAAAAATTGACAAGATATGTATTAGGATTGGAAAATAATTTTGTTCTAATAAATGCTGAAGATGATGGGTTAACCATCGAAACGTCCAATAAATAAATAATAGTATTCAAGGATCCTAAAGCCATATGTTCTTTCCCAAAATTAAAATGAGAATATTTGACGAGAACTGATTAATTGATGAATCTGATGAGTGCATGTACATGTTTCTAGAGTTCATGCTACACCATTTCATTGAATATAGCATGATGTTATGTATGGATGAGATATCATTATGATTGTTTCAAACTATTTGAACAATGAAACTGAAATCAACGAATATTTTTCAGATTGATGACGATTACTTTGTACATTTCTTCGCTCCAACTGAACTAAAACCGATTCCGAAACATATTGTTTTCGTCTTAGATGTCAGTGGTAGTATGAGAGGCAATAGAATTAGGCAGCTGAGAGAAGCAATGCAAGTTATTCTTACAAAACTCAATAATGAAGATTATTTTCATTTAGTCAAATTCAGCAGTGGTGTTCAGGTATATATATATAAATATATATATATATATATAATGTTTTTGTATATTATGTACTAGGTCTGGCATGAAGTATGGAAAAGTTCAAATGAACTACCTCAACCATATTTAGCTACTGAAGACAACATTCAAAAAGTTCAAAACATTGTAAAACAGTTGTCGTCGGGAGGAGGGACCAATATTTACGATGCTTTAGCAGGAGCCTTGCAACTTACGAATAAAGGAGTTGCTCATTCAACTGAAATTCAACCAATGATTGTTTTCCTAACAGACGGAAAAACTTCAAATTACGATAAAATATTAAATATGGTGAACTCCAATAATGTTGGCAAGAAAGCAGCCATTTTCTCAGTATCTTTTGGATATGGCGCAAATCAAGCTTTCCTGGAAAGTGTAGCGAGCAACAATTTAGGATTTATGAAACTTATTTACGACGGTGCTGATGCTTCTCTACAACTTGAAGATTTTTATAAAGAAATTTCAACACCTTTACTGACAAATGTCAAATTTACTTACCCTGGTCAAGTTTCAAATGTAACCAACAATAAATTTGATATTTTGTTTGAAGGCAGTGAATTTGCAGTAGCTGGAAAACTAACCTATTCTTCAAATAAATTTGTTAATGTTAATGGAAGATCTTCCATTGGAATCCAAGAATTTATTCCTAATTATTTTGTCATAAATTCAGAGCCATACAAGAAGACGAAATATGCAAGTATAGAACGTATTTGGGCTTACATGAGAATAAAACAATTACTTAACAAAAAGTACGAGATTACTAATATTGAAACAAATAGATCTCCGCAGGAAGAAGCACTAGCTATTGCATTACAGGTAGTTATTCTGATATTTTACTGTGTTGAAATACCTTAACTCTGAAAATGTTATTTTAGTATTCATTTGTTACACCTGTTTCAACGATAGATGTTGTACAGTTTAATTCAACAGAAGACTATGACGATGATACATGCTCGGAACCAGGTATATAATATCAAATTTATTATTTATATTAAACGGCATAGCATATTCTTTAAAGAAAATTACAAATATATTTAAATTGCAGATTTTTCTCAGCAATTATTAAACGATCCTATAAAACGTAAGTATTGTAGTTTTTAATTACACATTTTATTACCGAAATCGACAAGATTTTTAATTAATTTATTAAATAGTATTTCGCTCTTATTTATAAATGGATTTTGTGCAACTATTTTGATCAAAAACAATGCTACAAAATTCAATTTTGTACAACTGTTTCTGGGGATATTTTTGGATGAAGTTGTCATGTTGTCTAGTAAAAATATCAAACATTATTCTTTCAGTTTAGCTGTAATAACTCAGCTTAAAAATTAATTAATTAATTTGAACTCTAACCTATGTAACTAATTAATGACAAAATAAATTAATTAAATATTTATTGACATATCTACTACCTTCAAATTTTATTATTATTTTCAAATTAATTTCTTTTAAATTAAAGTAAATCAATGCAATATAGAAAAAAATAATATAAAAATGAAAATGACCAATTGTAATATTTATTTTCAATATACTTTTCTTATACTTTTATCGCATATCATTGCTCCGATTTTCTACCCATTTTTAAGTTTCTGGTAAGGAAGTAAGGTTTCAAATACTAATTTATCGTATACCCATAATTATTTTTAATTGTTCAATGACCAGTTGCACAAACAAAACTAAAATTTTTAAACTTAGTTTAAATTAATAACAGCAAATGGAAGTTACAAGTTTAAAATTAAGTTTTGTTGTTGCAACTGGCCATAAATCACCGTGACCTAATTTCAGAAAGTATCTAATTGCAATACTATTTATTGTTATTTTCCAGTAAAGATAGGAGAAAGTGGACGTGCACGAACAGAAATGAAAACAAATCTACCAATGTCGGGTACATTCTCTAGTAATAGTAATTTTCTTCGATTTGGAGGATACTCGTATTCGACAAGCACTTCAAGCTCTGACTTAATTGATGATTATTAATATTATACTATATTGTAAAAATGTACTCTAAGTAATATTAAATGTTTATTATCACTATTTTATATTTTCGTTTTATTAATACTAATTCAATTCATTTTATTACCAATACATAATAAGGCCAATTCTGTTACACAAATTACTAAATATAGCAATTATTAAAACAACAATGGTTACTACCCTATTTAATTTTTTTAATACTTTAAATTAGAAGATCATACAAATTTATTCACACTAAAATAAAAAATGTTCATACCTTTTAAATAATATGCTAAAAAGAATCGCATTATAAAGTTATAATATAATATGAACTTTTAGTTCAGTAGATATACATTCAGTGCACCGAAAGACCGGTATTTTAATTACATAAATCGGAACAATAAACCAAGTGTGTATATATAATATATCTTATAATATATAAAAAAATATTCTGATATAAAATAGAAGCTTTAAAACTATATCTAACTATCGATATTCCAGGACAACTCGAAAAGCGAATCACAGACATTTAATATGGGACATAATTAGTTTGAAAAATATATGTATTAATACCAATCCTTTAAAATTAAACATTGTAAGCTGAAAATAAAAAAAAAAGTATTTACACACATTTAAATGAATAGAAAATAACGACGACCATATTGAATATTTGCAGTTTTTCCTTTTCGAATTCATATTTACTGTTTTTGTTGATTTCAGATAATGAAATCTTTTTATAACTTACTGTTTTATTTTTAATGGAATTTTATTGATACATATTTTGAAAATAAATTATCGTAATTTTGAAATGATTGAAGCAAAATTACAGTATTTCATTATCTTTGGGAAACTAATTTAAATAAAATTCTGAAAAAATAATAATACCAATTACCTATGCTAGATTTAAAATTGTACTAATTTTCTCCAAAACTGGAAGTGATACAAATTTCTTACTACCATCTTCCTATGAGCCCCTTTGGCTACTTTCTCAAAATAAACAAAATAGTCTTGATGCTGGACCTTCGACGATCATCCTATATTTAGTTTCAATTTAATTTTAATGTTACAATTTATTTTTCATATATGTTTACTTCGGTACTTCTATTAATTAATTATATCAGTCTGCATTTTTGTTTTTTGTTTTTTTTATTTATATATCGGACCAACTACTAAGGTCATATGCCGATATGTCCTTTGTATGGTCGCCACGGGAGGGACCCGCACCCACGACCTTATGGTTGTGAGTCAGGCCCTCAACCCGCGCGACCATCACGCGGGACAAGTCTGCATTTAATTATGTTTTTATTAAATACATAAATATTTCTTCGGGACTGTAAATTAATGTTTTTCTACTTACTTTCCGCCTGCAAATTTATTTGATTTAATTCTAAAATGTAATCAATTGGAAAATACATAATAATGTTTTCTTAGTAAAATATTGATAAGATTTTTTACTACATAACAAGCAGATATTGACATTTGACCTTTGAAATGATATTTATAAAACGAAAAAGTAAACTATTCTATTATTCGACATCTTACTGAGCAAGCATCTATCATAATGTTAATTTCAATATGTTTTACAGCAATTTTGCTGTTGCTTCCTAATATTGTAATATGTGGGCGATTACCAGATGCAACTACAGAGTTACTTTTGATTGTTGGCCCGGATCAAGCTTCAAGCAAGGTAATACATTCATCATTTCATTAAATAAGTCAGATTAAAACAATATCGAAATTTTGTAATTTGATCAAGATAAACATTGAGATCAATTAATGTTGTAAAAAATAGAAATTAAATTAATTCATTTGTTTAACTAGTGTTCCAATCATACTTAATGCTTAGCATTGTATGTTTCTAAGCTTTTTAAACCATCGATTTTATTTTATTTATTTAAACTAAGTTTCATATTTAACAATTTTTTGTTTAAGATTTTATTTGTGGCACGAGTTTAAAGGAGGGGGAGCCACAAGGACAATTTTAATATGGAGAAAATTGATTTCCGGCTCTGGAAATCGAAACGAGGTTTTCAAGTCCAAAGACTGACTCGATACCTTTGAGCCACCTACTCCATAATAAAGGAAATAAAAGACCCCAAAGATATTAGAGGAGGGGGGAGCCACAAGGACAATTTTAATATGTTGAAAATTGCTTTCCGACTGTGAGAATCGAACCAAGGTTTTCGACTTGATACCACTGAGTCAGTTATCCCGTATAAAAGTAAATTAAGTAAATATAAATATTTTTCAACCTACTTTCCTTGTTACTTTTTTAAAATAAAAATTTATAAGGAAAATATATACAAATGTGTCCTAATTAAAAATTAATAACAAGCAAATATTGCCATTTGACCCGTCAAAAGATAGATTTTAGGTATATATAAATCGTAGAAGCCAATTAAATTATTAGTCAACGTCTTACTGAACCTGATCTACCACAATGTTAGTTTCAATATTGTTTACAGCAATTTTGCTGTTGCTGCCAAATATTGTTATATCTGTTCCTATATCATATTCAACTACAGAACTTCCGATCCAGGTAATAAATTCAACATTTTATTTACTTTTACTCTTCGGTAACAATATCGAAATTTTTAGTCATTCTAGAAATCCAACATTGAGCATTAATAGCCTGATTTTCAAAAGAGTATTGGCTGATCCTGAATTTTGGATTAATGAAATGCAGCTAATCCATATTATCAAAAAAAAATAAACAAACTCTAATATAATCCTTGTTATCATTTAATTTTCGGGGAATTGAATTAACTTTTTAAAATCAAGTTAAAATAAAATTAGCTAATCCAAAATTTAAAATTAGCTTCCAAAATTTTGATAATTGGACTATTAATAGTTCGAATAAATATAAATAAAATAATTATGTTATTCATTTATTATACTATTTATGAAATTATTATTTGCTATTTGATTAGTTAAACTAATATAGAATTTAATATTGTTTAAGTCCGAACAAAATTTCATTTCACTTCAAAATGAATCTTTAATTTTAAAACTAACATTATGAATGAATCTCTATTTTTTATGGAATTATTTATTATATTTTTATTATGTCCTCTATTATTATCAATTTTGTTAAGAGTTATACAAGTCACAGACTGACTGAAACGACTAGTAAAGAACCCATTCTGTTTTTGATACTTAATATACTATATTAAACACTTATTATATAGAATCTAATTAACATCAATCATGAACTCTAAAATATGTTTTAATTCGAAGGAATTTGGTCCACCAAAACTGACGTGCATGCACGTGAGTACAAACATCCAGAACAGATATGCAAGAACTGTAGTAAAAAGTAAATATGTAAATCCGATGAATCAGACTCAAGGGACAACCTTCACGATTTCTCTTCCCGACACGGCATTTATATCTGGATTCGTCATGTAAGTTATACGCTATACTTTCTATAGATTCTACATTATACAATACTTATAACATTATTGAGTAATATGTAAATAGTATTTTTTAAAGAAAATGTTTAGTTAATTAAGTATTTATTGGTAAATATTCTGTTTAAATAATACTCGTAGTATCACTACAGACGACTGTTGTTGTCAAGTCTTTCAGTTTATGAAAAAGAACATGGGATCAAGGCTGCCTATGTACAACCAAAATAGAGGGAATTGGAATAAAATCAGATTAGAATCGCAGGTGACCATAGCTTAGTTGGTTTAAAGCATATGACACAAGTACTGGTGGTATCCAAATTTTTCTCATCGAGTAAATTACCTTCACTACCACTAACATCTTAGGCAGCCACGATTTGACGACAGGTAACCGCACTTCATGCGCAAAAATATATCATTTATCTAGATATCAGTAATGAGTGAATGGCGACGATATCATAGCGCGTATGAGTGACCTTGATTTATAAGGTAGAAATGTATAAACTTAAATAATGCACAATACATATTATTAATTGTTTGGTTAACTAAAGATCATTTCAGATCGTCAATGAATATGAAATGACCCTTAAATTTATCATATGTAGAACGGTAATCTGAACGAGGACCCCAATGGGATCTCGAGAACCATAAAAGCTATAACTAAGGTTAAATTAAACAAAAGTTGTCACATTATAAAATCAACTTAATGATGTTTTTAATTTTTAAATAATAGTAGATAGAGAAAAAGTTTCAAATAAAAATTGTAGATATTAAAGCCCTCTTTACACTACAGCATTAATTTTTTTTTCAATTGTCCATTTTTGAGACATAACAAAGTTATTTTATTTTTAATAGCATAATTATGAAAGGAACTCCTAATATTTTCTATTCATTCGTATTTTCCAATAGGCAAATAATTTAAAATAATCTATACTTGAAAAAAAAATACAAACAAAAACATAAAAATAAGCATACTAATGTGCCAACTTTAATCTAATTTAACCAAAATTGCTGCTCTTGTAGTTTCCTTAAGGGAGACACCCTATATACTACCAGATCATCCTTCCTACAAGTTTCACTATAGGCTGCATAATTATGAAATAGTTTGTTTTTTTAATTAAATGAACTCCTAATATTTTCTATTCATTCGTATTTTCTAGTAGGAAAATAATTTAGAATAATCTATACTATCATTGTTTTTGAATAATTAACAACTATAATTTATTTAGGTATAAAGTAAACGGTGAAAAAAAGGAAGAAATAAAGAGACAGTATCAACAAGCTGTAGAATTATCTAGTCGTAGTTCATTGATAACACGTGACTCAAAAACATTTACGATATCTGTAAATGTCGAACCTTTGAGCAAGATTCTCTTTAGCTTGACTTACGAACAGCTCCTGCAGAGGAAATATGGAAAATATGAAATGATTATCAATCTATACCCTGGACAATTAGTAGACAATTTTCATGTGGACGTTAACATAAATGAAACCAGAAGAATTATTAATGTAAACACGCCTGCTCTCAGATCTGGCACTGAAATCACTGAAGACATCAAAGTTGCCAGTAAGATATTTTACTAAAATTTTAACTATAGATTTATAACCAAACTATTATGTTTAAAACTTGTATCACATCTATACGAAAGTTGTGTTTACTATACAAATAGAACCTAGTTCTATAATATTTTATTACATCGACATGTTTCATTGAACAAATTATTTCTATAGACCAATAATTTTCTTGAAATAAATATGTAATCGTTTCTGATTGACCTCATCTTTAGAAAACCAATTTGCTACAATATCGAAGCTAAACAACGACGACACTGAAGTGAACATTAAGTTTTCTCCGACCGTACAACAACAAAAAGAGATGGCAGTAGGATCTACCGGAACAGATGGAAGTAAAGGAATTGCTGGACAATTTGTAGTAGAGTACGACGTTGAAAGAGACCCGGAAGGTGGCGAAGTTATTGTAAGTATGGACATTATTAAGTTGACGATTAAAAGAAGACGGACTTTCTATTTTGCGTTCATAAGGAAGTCATTGCGAAACCCAGTTTCGTATCGAAAGAGCGTTCATTACAATACGCAATATTTTGTTTTAGACGGTTGGTAGTAGGAAATGACATTCTCAACCTATAAAGCGGAGAACATCAAAATTACAATACAACCTCAAAATCTGAATAATTGCATAAATATCAATAACAGTTACCAACCACAACATTTCATATAAAAATTTCCTTAAATTAACTCAATTGAAATAATCACCGATTTTTTAAAATTCAAAATAGAAGACGCAAAATAGTATAAATAATGAACGCGTGCGAAAAAACATGTCTTATAAAACTTGTTCTATAATATACTATTTAAAACTTCTTCTATTTTTCCCAATTCGATTTCCGTTATTATAATAGAGTGTCTAACTGCAATTGTGTGGAATTTTCTTTTAAATACAAATGCAGTTTTAATATCTTTTTAGATTCGTTATTAGAAGAGTGAGCGTGAGTAATTTAAGATGTTTTGAGCATATACACAACGTACGTCGAATAAAAGATGATGAAAAAAGTGTGTAGGAGTGAATGGATAGATGGGATTGCAGGTTTATTACCGGATGAATGATTCCGAGTATGATGAATAAATGAGCTTGTATGGAAAGAACTATGAATGTGGTTGAAGTGAGGATGTTATGTTAAAATGAGAATGTTCTGTGCATATTTCTAGAGTTCGTGTTGCTTCCTTTCATGAAATATAGCGTGATGTTATCTATGTATGGATGAGATATCATTATGATTGTTTCAAACTATTTTGAACAATGAAACTGAAATCAACGAATATTTTACAGATTGATGACGATTACTTTGTACATTTCTTCGCTCCAACTGAACTAAAACCGATTCCGAAACATATTGTTTTCGTCTTAGATGTCAGTGGTAGTATGGATGGCGATAGAATTAGGCAGCTGAGAGAAGCAATGCAAGTTATTCTTACAAAACTCAACAATGAAGATTATTTTCATTTAGTCAAATTCAGCAGTGATGTTCAGGTATTTAATATTTATATATATATATATATAAAACTAGGTTTAAATATATTTTTGTATATCATGTACTAGGTCTGGAATCAAGTATGGAAAAAAGTTAATAGACTACCTAAACCATATTTAGCTACTGAAAGCAACATTCAAAAAGTTCAAAACGTTGTCAAAAAGATGGTGGCGGGAGGAGGGACCAATATTTACGATGCTTTAGCAGGAGCGTTGAAACTTTCGTCTAAAGGAGTTGCACCTAACTATAAAAAAGAAATTCAACCAATGATTATTTTCCTAACAGACGGAGAAACTTCAAATTACGATCAAATATTAAATATGGTGAACACCAATAATGTTGGCAAAAAGGCAGCCATTTTCTCAGTATCTTTTGGATATGACGCAAATCAAGCTTTCCTTGAAACTGTAGCGAGCCAAAATTTAGGATTTATGAAAATTATTTACGATGGTGCTGATGCTTCTCTACAACTTGAAGATTTTTATAAAGAAATTTCAACACCGTTACTGACAAATGTCAAATTTACTTATCCTGGTCAAGTTTCAAATGTAACCAACAATAAATTTGATATTTTGTTTGAAGGCAGTGGATTTGTAGTAGCTGGAAAACTAACCTATTCCTCAAATAAATTTGTTAATGTTAATGGAAGATCTTCCAGTGGAATCCAAGAATTTATTCCTAATTATTTTGTCATAAATTCAGAGCCATACAAGAAGACGAAATATGCAAGTATAGAACGTATTTGGGCTTACATGAGAATAAAACAATTACTTAACAAAAAGTACGAGATTACTAATATTGAAACAAATAGATCTCCGCAGGAAGAAGCACTAGCTATTGCATTAAAGGTAGTTATTCTGATATTTTACTGTGTTGAAATACCTTAACTCTGAAAATGTTATTTTAGTATTCATTTGTTACACCTGTTTCAACGATAGATGTTGTACAGTTTAATTCAACAGAAGACTATGACGATGATACATGCACGGAACCAGGTATATAATATCAAATTTATTATTTATATTAAACGGCATAGCATATTCTTTAAAGAAAATTACAAATAAATTTAAATTGCAGATTTTTCTCAGCAAATATTAAACGATCCTATAAAACGTAAGTATTGTAGTTTTTAATTACACATTTTATTACCGAAACCGACAAGATTTTTAATTAATTTATTAAATAGTATTTCGCTCTTATTTATAAATGGATTTTGTGCAACTATTTTTGTCAAAAATAATGCTACAAAGTTCAACTTTGTACAACTGTTTTTGGGGATATTTTTGGATGAAGTTGTCATGTTGTCTAGTAAAAATATCAAACATTATTGTTTCAGTTTAACTGTCATTGCTCAGCTTAAAAATTGTTGCATTTATTTTTTTATAATGAAATAAATGTATTAAACTGCAAAACACTTCTTTATTGAATATGAAAAGTATTTACTTTTATAACATAATCGAGATAATTAATTTGAACTCTAACTTATATGACTAATTAATGACAAAATAAATAAATTAAATGTTTATTGACATATCAGTGTTACTATCTTCAAATTTTATTATTATTTTCATAGCTAATTTGTTTAAATAAAAGCAAATCAATACGATATAGAAAAAATAATATAAAATTGACAATGACCAATTACAATATTTATTTTCAATATACTATTCTTATACTTTTATCGCATATCATTGCTCAGATTTTCTACCCTTTTATAAGTTTCTAGTAAGGAAGTAAGGTTTCAAATACTAATTTATCGTATACCCATATTTATTTTTAATTGTTCAATGACCAGTTGCACAAACAAAACTAAAATTTTAAACTTAGTTTAAATTAATAACAGCAAATGGAAGTTACAAGTTTAAAATTAAGTTTTGTTGTTGCAACTGGCCATAAATCACCGTGACCTAATTTCAGAAAGTATCTAATTGCAATACTATTTATTGTTATTTTTCAGTAAAGATAGGAGAAAGTGGACGTGCACGAACAGAAATGAAAACAAATCTACCAATGTCGGGTTCATTCTCTAGTAATAGTAATTTTCTTCGATTTGGAGGATACTCGTATTCGACAAGCACTTCAAGCTCTGACTTAATTGATGATTATTAATATTATACTATGTTGTAAAAATGTACTCTAAGTAATATTAAATGTTTATTATCACTATTTTATATTTTCGTTTTATTATTACAAATTCAATTCATTTTATTACCAATACATAATAAGGCCAATTCTGTTACACAAATTACTAAATATAGCAATTATTAAGACAACAATGGTTACTACCCTATTTAATTTTTTTAATACATTAAATTAGAAGATCTTACAAATTTATTCACAGTAAAATAAAAAATGTTCATACTTTTTAAAATATTATGCTAAAAAGAATCGCGTTATAAACTCTTGAATACAAATATCTCCCATACTTGTGACGTCATTTAACATACAGCTACTGAAATATAAATATTATCGAGAAAGCAGACAAACAAAAACGTATACTGTACTGTTCAAACACACACTACAACATCAATAATAGTAAACAAATTTTAAAATTGCGGAACAGATCTAGAAAAAATGTATCATCAAAGTTATAATATAATATGAACTTTTAGTTCAGTGCACCGAAAGACCGATATTTAAATTAATTAAATTGGAACAATAAACCAAAAGTGTATATATAATATATCTAATAATATATAAAAAATAATTCTGATATAATATAGTAGCTTTAAAACTATATCTAACTATCGACATTCCAGGATAACTCGAGAAGCGAATCCCAGACAATTAATATGGGACATAATTAGGTTAAAAATATATTTATTAATACCAATCCTTTAAAACTTAAACATTATAAGCTGAAAATAAAAAGACAGTATTTACACACATTTAAATGAATAGAAAATAACGACGGCCATATAAAATATTAGCAATTTTTCTTTCTCGTTTTTCAGATTTACTGTTTTCGTTGATTTCAGATAATGAAATCTTTTTATAACTTATTGTTTTATTTTTAATAAATTTTTATTGATACATATTTTGAAAATAAATTATCGTAATTTTGAAATGATTGAAGCAAAATTACAGTATTTCATTATCTTTGGGAAACTAATTTAAAGAAAATTCTGAAAAAATAATACCAATTACCTATGCTAGATTTAAAATTGTACCAATTTTCTCGAAAACTGGAAGTGATACAAATTTCTTACTACCATCTTCCTATGAGCCCCTTTGGCTACTTTCTCAAAATAAACAAAATAGTCTTGATGCTGGACCTTCGACGATCATCCTATATTTAGTTTCAATTTAATTATGTTTTTGTTAAATAAATAAATATTTCTTCAGAACTGTGTAAATTAATGTTTTTCTACTTAATTACCGCATGCAAATTTATTTGATTTAATTCTAAAATGTAATCAATTGGAAAATACATAATAATGTTTTCTTACTAGAATATTGATAAGATTTTTTACGAATTATTATAACTACATAGCAAGCAGATATTGACATTTGACCTTTGAAATGATATTTATAAAACGAAGAAGTAAACTATACTATTATTCGACATCTTACTGAGCAAGCATCTATCATAATGTTAATTTCAATATGTTTTACAGCAATTTTGCTATTATAATATGTGGGCGTTTACCAGATGCAACTACAGAGTCACTTTTGATTGTAGGCACGGATCAAGCTTCAAGCAAGGTAATAAATTCATCATTTCATTAAATAAGTCAAATTAAAACAATATCGAAATTTTGTAATTTGATCAAGATAAGCATTGAGATCAATTAATGTTGTAAAACAATAGAAATTAAATTAATTCATTTGTTTACTTAGCATTGTATGTATCTAAGCTTTTTAAAACCATCGATTTTATTTTATTTATTTAAACTAAGTTTAATATTGAACCTTTTTTTGTTTAAGATTTTATTTGGGGCACGAGATTAAAGGAGGGGGAGCCACAAGGACAATTTTAATATGGTGAAAATTGCTTTCCGGCTCTGAAAATTGAAACGAGGTTTTCAAATCCAAAGACTGACTCGATACCTATGAGCCACCTAACCCATAATAAAGGAAATAAAAGACCCCAAAGATATTAGAGGAGGGGGAGCCACAAGGACAATTTTAATGTGGTGAAAATTGCTTTCTCGCTCTGATAATCGCACTAAGGTTTTCGACTTGATACCACTGAGTCAGTTACCCCATAAAAAAGTAAATTAAGTAAATATAAATATTTTTCAACCTACTTTCCTTGTTACTTTTTTAAAATAAAAATTTATAAGGAAAATATATACAAATGTGTCCTCATTAAAAATTAATAACAAGCAAATATTGCCATTTGACCCGTCAAAAGATAGATTTTAGGTATATATAAACCGTAGAAGCCAATTAAATTAATAGTCACGTCTTACTGAACTTGATCTACCACAATGTTAGTTTCAATATTGTTTACAGCAATTTTGCTGTTGCTGCCAAATATTGTAATATCTGTTCCTATATCATATTCAACAACAGAACTTCCGATCCAGGTAATAAATTCAACATTTTATTTACTTTTACTCTTCGGTAACAATATCGAAATTTTGAGTCATTCTAGAAATCCAACATTGAGCATTAATAGCCTGATTTTCAAAAGAGTATTGGCTGATCCTGAATTTTGGATTAATGAAATGAAGCTAATCCATATTATCAAAAAAAAATTAAACAAACTCTAATATAATCCTTGTCATTATTTAATTTTCGGGGAATTGAATTAACTTTTTTAAATCAAGTTAAAATAAAATTAGCTAATCCAAAATATAAAATTAGCTTCAAAAATTTTGATAATTGGGCTATTAATAGTTCGAATAAATAGAAATAAAATAATTATGTTATTCATTTATTATTCTATTTATGCAATTATTATTTGCTATTTGATTAGTTAAATTAATATAGAATTTAATATTGTTTAAGTCAGAACAAATCAAACTTTAACAAAACTTGATTTCACTTCAAAATGAATCTTTAGTTTTAATACCAACATTATGAAGGAATCACTATTTTTTATGGAATTATTTATTATATTTTTATTATGTCCTCTATTATTATCAATTTTGTTAAGAGTTATACAAGTCACAGACTGACTGAAACGACTAGTAAAGAACCCATTCTGTTTTTGATACTTAATATACCATATTAAACGCTTATTATATAGAATCTAATTAACATCAATCATGAACTCTAAAATATTTTTTAATTCGAAGGAATTTGGTCCACCAAAACTGACGTGCATGCACGTGAGTACAAACATCCAGAACAGATATGCAAGAACTGTAGTAAAAAGTAAATATGTAAATCCGATGAATCAGACTCAAGGGACAACCTTCACGATTTCTCTTCCCGACACGGCATTTATATCTGGATTCGTCATGTAAGTTATACGCTATGTTTTCTATAGATTCTAGAATATACAATACTTATAACATTATTGATTAATATTTAATTAGTATTTTTTAAAGAAAATGTTTAGTTAATTAAGTATTTATTGGTAAATATTCTCTTTAAATAATACTCGTAGTATCACTACAGACGACTCTTGCGTCAAGTATTTCAGTTTATGAAAAAGAACATGGGATCAAAGCTGCCTATGCACAACAAAAATAGAGGGAATTGGAATAAAATCATATTAGAATCGCAGGTGACCATAGCTTAGTTGGTTTAAAGCATATGACACAAGTTCAAATCCTGGTGGTATTCAAACATTTCTCATTGAGTAAATTACCTTCACTACCACTAACATCTTAGGCAGCCAAATTTTCAATAAAAATTATAGATATTAAAGCCCTCTTTACACTACAGCATTATTTTTTTTCAATTGTCCATTTTTGAGACATAACAAAGTTATTTTATTTTTAATGGCATATTTTTCCGTTTTCAATTATGCTAAGCTTGCTTTGTTTTTTTTTAATTCATAATACAGTACAACAATTTTGATTAAAAATTCATTAAACAACTTATCAGTCAGTTGTTTCTATGATATATGAACACATCATGCTTTACTTGAGCAGAGAAAAATCAAATTCAAGGGCTACTTGATTAACGTTTAATAATTTATTGGTCATGTTAAATAAATCAATAAAATTTGGCACTTTAAAAAGAAAAAATAATAAACTTTTAAATATTTAATGTTAAACTATTTATTCCATTTAAAAAATAAATTATGTGATACCTCATAATTTTACATTGTAATCAGGGCTTTAGTATCTTTAATTTTTACTTGAAACTTTTCTTTCTATCTACTACTGTTTTTGAGTTAAAATTGTTTGAAAATATTAGCTATTTCCACATTTTCCTTGACCTATGCAAAAAAATACAAACAAAAACATAAAAGTAAGCATACTAATGTGCCAACTTTGATCTAATTTAACCAAAATTGCAGCTCTTGTAGTTTCCTCATGGGAGACACCCTATATACTATCAGATCATCCTTCCTACAACAAGTTTCACTATAGGCTGCATAATTATGAAATGAACTCCTAATATTTTCTATTCATTCGTATTTTCCAGTAGGAAAATAATTTAAAATAATCTATACTATAATTGTTTTTGCATAATTAACAACTAAAATTTATTTAGGTATAAAGTAATCGGTGAAAAAAAGGAAGAAATAAAGAGACAGTATCAACAAGCTGTAGAATCATCTAGCCCTATTTCATTGTTAACACGTGACTCAAAAACATTTACGATATCTGTAAATGTCGAACCTTTGAGCAAGATTCTCTTTAGCTTGACTTACGAACAGCTCCTGCAGAGGAAATATGGAAAATATGAAATGATTATCAATCTATACCCTAAACAATTAGTAGACAATTTTCATGTGGACGTTAACATAAATGAAACCAGAAGAATTATTAATGTAAACACGCCAGCTCTCAGATCTGGCACTGAAATCACTGAAGACATCAAAGTTGCCAGTAAGATATTTTACTAAAATTCTAACTATAGATTTATAACCAAACTATTAAGTTTAAAACTTGTATCACATCTATACGAAAGTTGTGTTTACTATACAAAAAGAACCTAGTTCTATAATATTTTACAACATCGACATGTTTCATTGAACAAATTATTTCTATAGACCAATAATTTTCTTGAAATAAATATGTAATCGTTTCTGATTGACCTCATCTTTAGAAAACCAATTTGCTACAATATCGAAGCTAAACAACGACGACACTGAAGTGAACATTAAGTTTTCTCCGACCGTACAACAACAAAAAGAGATGGCAGTGGGATCTACCGGAACAGATGGAAGTCAAGGAATTGCTGGACAATTTGTAGTAGAGTACGACGTTGAAAGAGACCCGGAAGGTGGCGAAGTTATTGTAAGTATGGACATTATTAAGTTGACGATTAAAAGAAGACAGACTTTCTATTTTGCGTTCATAATGAAGTCATTGAGAAACCCAGTTGCGTATCTAAAGAGCGTTCATTACGATACGCAACATTTTGTTTTAGACGGTTGGTAGTAGGACATGACATACTGAACCTATCAAGCGGAGAACATCAAAGTTACAATATTACCTCAAAATCTGAACAATTGCATAAACATAAATAACAATTTCCAACTACAACATTTCATATACAAATTTCCCTAAATTAACTCGCTTTAAAGTATCACCGACTTTTTAAAATTCAAATTTATAGAAGACGCAAAATAGTATAAATAACTCATTTTATAAGACTTTTATCGCACTTGTCCTTTATAAAACTCACCTACGTCTCGTTCTCTACATTGACAACGAACTTGAACGCGTGCGAAAAAAACATATCTTATAAAACTTGTTCTATAATATACTATTTAAAATTTCTTCTATTTTTCCCAATTGCAAATGCATATTGACAATATCCACAAACCTTATTACTAGAGTTTACTTTATTTCAATACCACAAATTACAAAATTATTTTAAAGGTTTAGAGAAAATCTAATACTAACTATGATTGTTGTGACAACTTTATCTGTGTTATAAATACTAAAAATTAGTAGGAGTTTTAATTGAAATATTATTATTTTGATAAAACTATTTATTAGTTTCTAATATTTATGCCGAAACTAACAGTGAGAGCTGTTGTTTCTGCCATGATTATCACAAAAAATCATATTTAATTGACAATTTTCTTGAACTACTTTAATTCATTTTTGGCATTAAAAAGAGATAATCTGTACTAAATAAGGTAATTTTGTGTCATTATTATGCTAGATTAATATTTTAATGATTTTTTTCTTGTAAATTATTATATACTGTAAAAAAATTTCTTTTTTTTAAACAATATCGTCTCCGAAACCGCTCGTCTCTTCCCACCTCTCCCGACACAACGTGGTCTATTTAAATTAAACTGACCTCATTTAGCTTGGTGGAAACGTATAAACATAAATTAAATTCAATAAGATTAATTGTGTGATGAATCTGATAAATAAAGACAAAAGCATTTTTTTGGATTTAAATTAGTTATTTAGCTATTACCTGCAATTGTTTGGAATTTAAGCGCAAAACGACACTTCCTTTCCTGCTTATCCTTCTAATTCGATTTCAGTTATTACAATAGAGTGTCTAACTGCAATTGTGTGGAATTTTCTTTTAAATACAAATGCAGTTTTCATATCTTTTTAAATTCGTTGTTAGAAGAATGAGCGTGAGTAATTTGAGATGTTTTGAGCATATACACAACGTACGTCGAATAAAAGATGATGAAAAAGTGTGTAGGAGTGAATGCATAGATGTGATTGCAGGTTTATTACCGGATGAATGATTCCGAGTATGATAAATAAATGATTATTTGATGAATCTGATAAATAAATGTTCTGTGCATATTTCTAGAGTTCATGTTGCTAACTTTCAGGAAATATAGCATGATGTTATGTATGGATGAGATATCATTATGATTGTTTCAAACTATTTTGATCAATGAAACTGAAATCAACGAATATTTTTCAGATTGATGACGATTACTTTGTACATTTCTTCGCTCCAACTGAACTAAAACCGATTCCGAAACATATTGTTTTCGTCCTAGATGTCAGTGGCAGTATGTATGGCAACAGAATTAGGCAGCTGAGAGAAGCAATGCAAGTTATTCTTACAAAACTCAACAATGAAGATTATTTTCATTTAGTCAAATTCAACAGTGATATTCAGGTATTTAATATATATATATATATATATATATATATATATATATATATATATATATATATAAATAAATAAAACTAGATTTAAATATATTTTTGTATATTATGTACTAGATCTGGCATGAAGTATGGAAAAATTCATATGAACTACCTCAACCATATTTAGCTACTGAATACAATATTCAAAAAGTTCAAAACGTTGTTAAACAGATGGTGGCGGGAGGAGAGGACGATTTTTACAAAGCTTTAGCAGTAGCCTTGCAACTTACGACTAAAGGAGTTACTCCTCACTATAGAACTGAAATTCAACCAATGATTATTTTCCTAACAGACGGAGTAAATCCAAATTACGATCAAATATTAAATATGGTGAACACCAATAATGTTGGCAAGAAAACAGCCATTTTCTCAGTATCTTTTGGATATGCAACAAATCAAGCATTCCTTGAAACTGTAGCAAGCCAAAATTTAGGATTTATGAAACGTATTTACGACGGTGATGATGCTTCTCTACAACTTGAAGATTTTTATAAAGAAATTTCAACACCTTTACTGACAAATGTCAAATTTACTTACCCTGGTCAAGTTTCAAATGTAACCAACAATAAATTTGATATTTTGTTTGAAGGCAGTGAATTTGCAGTAGCTGGAAAACTAACTTATTCTTCAAATAAATTTGTTAATGTTAATGGAAGATCTTCCATTGGAATCCAAGAATTTATTCCTAATTATTTTGTCATAAATTCAGAACCATACAAGAAGACGAAATATGCAAGTATAGAACGTATTTGGGCTTACATGAGAATAAAACAATTACTTAACAAAAAGTACGAGATTACTAATATTGAAACAAATAGATCTCCGCAGGAAGAAGCACTAGCTATTGCATTAAAGGTAGTTATTCTGATATTTTACTGTGTTGAAATACCTTAACTCTGAAAATGTTATTTTAGTATTCATTTGTTACACCTGTTTCAACGATAGATGTTGTACAGTTTAATTCAACAGAAGACTATGACGATGATACATGCTCGGAACCAGGTATATCATATCAAATTTATTATTTATATTAAACGGCATAGCATATTCTTTAAAGATAATTACAAATAAATTTAAATTGCAGATTTTTCTCAGCAATTATTAAAAAATCCAATAAAACGTAAGTATTATAGTTTTTAATTACACATTTTATTACCGAAACCGACAAGGTTTTTAATTTATTTAATATACCAGTATTTCGCTCTTATTTATAAATAAATTTTGTGCAACTATTTTCATCAAAAACAATCCTACAAAGTTCAATTTTGTACAACTGTTTTTGGGGATATTTTTGGATGAAGTTGTCATGTTGTCTAGTAAAAATATCAAACATTCTACTATCTTCAAATTTTATTATTATTTTCAAATTATTTTTTTAAAATAAAAGTAAATCAATGCAATATAGAAAAAATAATATAAAAATGACAATGATCAATTGTAATATTTATTTTCAATATACTATTCTTATACTTTTATCGCATATCATTGCTCAGATTTTCTACCCATTTTTAAGTTTCTAGTAAGGAAGTAAGGTTTCAAATACTAATTTATCGTATACCCATAATTATTTTTAATTGTTAAATGACCAGTTGCACAAACAAAACTAAAATTTTAAATTTAGTTTAAATTAATAACAGCAAATGGAAGTTACATGTAGAATAATTCATCTAATTGCAATACTATTTATTGTTATTTTCCAGTAAAGATAGGAAAATGTGGACGTGCACGAACAGAAATGAAAACAAATCTACCAATGTCGGGTTCATTCTCTAGTAATAGTAATTTTCTTCGATTTGGAGGATACTCGTATTCGACAAGCACTTCAAGCTCTGACTTAATTGATGATTATTAATATTATACTATGTTGTAAAAATGTACTCTAAGTAATATTAAATGTTTATTATCACTATTTTATATTTTCGTTTTATTAATACTAATTCAATTCATTTTATTACCAATACATAATAAGGCCAATTCTGTTACACAAATTACTAAATATAGCAATTATTAAGACAACAATGATTACTACCCTATTTAATTTTTTAATACTTTAAATTAGAAGATCATACAAACTTATTCACACTAAAATAAAAAATGTTCATACCTTTTAAAATAATATGCAAAAAAGAATCGCGTTATAAACTCTTGAATAAAAATATCTCTCAAACGGCCATATTGAATATTTGCAGTTTTTCCTTTTCGTTTTTCATATTTACTGTTTTCGTTGATTTCAGATAATGAATTCTTTTTATAACTTATTGTTTTATTTTTAATGGATTTTTATTGATACATATTTTGAAAATAAATAATCGTAATTTTGAAATGATTGAAGCAAAATTACAGTATTTCAGTATCTTTGGGAAACTAATTTAAAGAAAATTCTGAAAAAATAATACCAATTACCTATGCTAGATTTAAAATTGTACTAATTTTCTCTAAAACTGGAAGTGATACAAATTTCTTACTACGATCTTCCTATGAGCCCCTTTGGCTACTTTCTCAAAATAAACAAAATAGTCTTGATGATGGACCTTCGACGATCATCCTATATTTAGTTTAAATTTAATTTTAATGTTACAATTTATTTTTCATATATGTATACTTCGGTTCTTCTATTAATTAATTATTTCAATCTACATTTAATTATGTTTTTGTTAAATAAATAAATATTTCTTCGGAACTGTGTAAATTAATGTTTTTCTACTTAATTTCCGCATGCAAATTTATTTGATTTAATTCTAAAATGTAATCAATTGGAAAATACATAATGGTTTCTTAGTAACATATTGATAAGATTTTTTACGTATTATAATAACAAGCAGATATTGACATTTGACCTTTGAAATGATATTTATAAACCGTAGAAAACAACTACACTATTATTCGACATCTTACTGAGCAAGCATCTATCATAATGTTAATTTCAATATGTTTTACAGCAATTTTGCTTTTGCTTCCTAATATTGTAATATGTGGGCGTTTACCAGATGCAACTACAGAGTCACTTTTGATTGTTGGCACGGATCAAGCTTCAAGCAAGGTAATAAATTCATCATTTCATTAAATAAGTCAGATTAAAACAATATCAAAATTTTGTAAAAGATCAATAAATGCTGAAAAACAATAGAAATTAAATGAATTAATTTGTTTAACTATTGTTCCAATCATACTTAATGCTAAGCATTGTATGTTTCTAAGCTTTTTAATATCATTTGTTCATTTTTGTTTTGTTATATTTACTTTTAGTAATATTCTATAAAAATATTATTTATATAAGCGTTTACCATTACTTCTCTGATAAATTTAAGCAAAAAAAAACTTGAAATAAAAGTTAAAACAAATTATATCTGTGATAAATTAACAACCAAGTAGTTTAATTTAACTTGTCTAATAAAATAATTGTAGAAAAGAAATTAATATTAACCAACAAATTAAAGAAAATATAACTGTCAAATAAGTATTTATCAGAGCTGGACAATAGCTAGCTACTTTTATAGCTTAGATACGAGTACAATCAGAGTTGGCAAAAATCATAAAAAAGAAAATAAAAAATTATAGATTTTTTAATTTTTATTTCATCACTTAATGCTGTAAAAGTTATTGGTAGTTATAGTTTCGATTATTATTGCACGTTACAAGTTTTAACACGAATTTCTTAAACTAAATGCTCGATTATACTTGAGACGCCAAATTAGGAAATAAATTAGGTGTTGAAAAGTATACATTATAACTGTAAAACAACTAACGAATAATAAAAAGATAAATTAGAGTGATTTTTTTTCATAATAATGTATGATTTAGTACACTTCCATTGAATGGATATTGTGTTTTGTTTATATTAATTCATTTAATAAATAAATATTAAAAATTATTTTGTCTGTTTTACAAAAAACCTTAAAAATGTATTTTAAACTGAATTTTTATTAAAACACTTGTTTTATTCGATATCATAAATATCGTATAATTAAATTAATACAAAAATTATTTAAATCATTTTTTTTTTAAATAACTGATTTAAATCAATATTTTAATCAAACCAACCCTGGGTATAATTACTTCAGCTATACTGTACCTTCGATAAATGTAAAAATATAGCTATATTTTATAAGGATTAATTTTTCCTTCTGTAGCTTAAAAATAATGTTATAACGACTTAACCTACTTCTTAATGCTACTTTTTATAGCTTAAAACCTACCTTTTATTGCTTAAGCTACTTTTTAAGCAGTTTCTACCTACGCAAAATAATTATTTATCTCACAATAAATTAAAAAGGTAGGTTCAAAATTGAACAGTTACTTTAAATTAACACTTAGTCGCAGCTTCGTTATTATTTTTACAAAATATAGTTATTCACTGTAGCTTCGCTATATCTTTTAAGAGGAACTTGGCCAACTTATACTTATTTATCTCATTTTAAAAAATATATTTAAAAATCATCAAAATTAATTATTATTTTAAATATTCTATCTATTTATAATCTTTTTTTTTCAATTTAACAGCAAACGCTAAAGGAACCACGGCTACCAGAATTGAAGAGCATGCACGTGACTGCGAACATCCGGAACAGATATGCAAGAACTATTGTTGAAACCAAGTATTTAAATCCGGAGGATCAAGCTCAAGAGGCAACCTTCACGATTACTCTGCCCGACACAGCATTCATATCTGGATTCGTAATGTAAAGTATCGCTATTATACTTTTAAACTATTATGATTGTTAAGTCATCTTACTTCAATAATGCATCATACAAATTATTATCATAAGGATTAACTAACACTTATGTTATAAGATTACTTTAATTAATAAAATAAATAAATAAATATAAATATATCATCACACCTTTTACCCATTACTGGGTGTGGCACCACTAACATCTATGAGGGCCGTGATTTGACGGCTTGTAACTGCACTTCACGCGAAGAAATATATCACTTTAATTAATAGAGATTATAAAATATTTTTTTATAATATAGTATATATTATTATAGGAATAGATGGCTCAGTGGTATCGAGTCAGCCTGTAGTATTGAGAACCCGGGTTCGATTCCCACAGATCACACACAATTTTCACCACGTTAAAACTACCCCTGTGGCTTCCCCTATACTAACATCGTTGAGAGCTGTGATTTGATGGCTGGTAACCGAACTTCACGTGAAAAAATATATCACTTACCGAGATCTGTTCCGACAGAATGCCACACCCAGTAATGGGTAAAAGGCGTGATAATATATATATATATATATAATATATTTTATTATTAATTTAGTTCATTAAAGAATAATGAAAAGATTAGTTTAAATGATTTTCTTTTTTTGACAGTAAAAAATCTATCAACAAAACTGTAACTATTTACGTAACCTGGATAGTCAAATATTATTATAAAAACAAATTACAAAACAACAATTATTATAAAACAAATTACAAAACACAACATATATTATAGCAAATTTGTTTCTCAGTAGGTTTCGCGATTACTGAAATAAATCCTCTCTTTTAATTCCTTGAACAATATAACATCTCCAAAACTCCATGCATCAGCGAACTTTTTTATCATTTTTGTTTATAAAATCTTATAATAAAATATAACGATTTGTTAAAATCCGCTTTAAAAAATCTTAGTATTAAAGAAAGTATATTTGATTGAAGTTCCAAATTGATTTGTGACGTCATCGGTATTAGTCAGTGTTATTCAAACAGTTTATTTTGATGAAATTTCTATTTCTACTTATGTTTGTTAAAATTTTTAAATATATATCCAGGCGTATTCTGTAACATATCTGTTAACTTTTAATACTACGCCCCTATATACCTTAAAATTGTTGAATGTATATAAATTTATAAACATTTTGACAGCTCAGTTGTATTAGTGTTGCTCAATCGATATAACAAGCACTAAACTTTTTAATACCACTTGGGGTAGGATGAAAATGTTCAGCCAATGAGAAGTTTCATTTAAAAATAACTACAGATGATGTTCAAACCTTTGTAAATCTTGATAATTTTGTACTAAATGAACTTTTAATAATTTTTCTTTAACTAATAGTATATTTTTAGCAATGTAATTTGATACAAACTTGCCTTATATTAATTATGGTAGATGAGCCTATTCCAAAAAAATTAATCAAGCAGTTTAAAAAAATTTATTTGAAAGATTTAGTCTAAGATTAAGAAGTAACTAGAATAGTTGCTATGAAAATTCACCGAAGTCTTGAAACAAAATGGCAGAAAGATAAAATTCATAGACTATAAGTTAACTTTATTTATAAAAGATTTTAAAAAATCCATTGCATAACTCACAGTAATTATTTATTTTTAGGGAAATAGGTGGGAAAAAATACGAAGCATACGTAAGAGAAAAGGAAGAAGCAAAAAAAGAGTATCAACAAGCTGTAGACAGAGGTCAATCAGCAGGTCATGTTGAAATGAGTGCTCGAGATTCAAAAACATTCACGGTATCTGTAAATGTCGAGCCTTTGAGTAAGATTCTCTTTACCTTGACTTATGAACAACTGCTGAAAAGAAAACATGGAAAATATGAAATGGTTGTCAATTTACAGCCCGGACAATTAGTAGATGATTTTAATGTTGATGTTAACATTAATGAAACTAGACGAATTGTTGATGTAGATGCACCTGCTCTTAGATCTGGAAATGAAATCGTTGAATCCACCAAAGTTGCCAGTAAGATATTTATAAAATGTTTTATTCCAATTATTTCATTTTAAAATAACTTGGGACACGTTTAAAGTGATAATATTGAAGTTAATTTGAAAATACTATATTTCTTGTTACACAAAAATCTATCCACAATGCAATAGTTATTTGTGTATTAAGAGCGTAAAGTGATTCTTTGTTACTCGAGCACGGTAATTGCAGCGCGAGCCGAAGGCGAGAGCTGCAATAGTGCAAGAGAAACAAAGACACTTTACGCTCGTGATGCACACATAATTTTTTCTACAATTGCATCTTAAAATTATTTAAAAACGTACTGAAAATAAATTCATTTTGGCAACAGTCAATATGACAAGTTTCTGTTTTGTTTATATCCCTGGTAACTATTGAAATAACCGCATTTATAATCTTTTTCGCGCGTTGCCATTGGAGACGCGCAAAAAAGATATTTTTCGATTGTTCCACAGAAATCGTCAACTTTACGATGACAAATGAGAGCGTAATTGTCAAATTTTTATAGCAATCGTAGAAAAAATATATTTTTTTTAAATGGTTTCACATTTCTATATCTTTATGATTTTGTTGGATAAAAATTTGATGTTGTTGTGAAAAACTCTGCTGTGTTCATCACAGTACTTTCCCGATCACAAGTTTAGATAAACTCTATATACTTTATATAACTTTAGAAAAAATAATTGATAATCTGTTAAATGTTATTTGAAATTAAATTAGGTTTTATTTTAGTTAAGACATTTTGTGATAAACACTCTCGTTTGCAAAAATAAACATAAAAACTTAGTCTTTTCAATAAAGTTGTGGTACCACTGGTTGTATAGTCCACTAATAAACTTAATCTCAGTTTTTGTTTTAAAATCTTAAATACAAAGTTTAAATTCAAAATTTCATCACGATTTCAAGTTATCCTGCTTTTAAGCAGACTGACTTTTTTTGGGAGTATGTTTTTGGATTCAATAGGGTCTAAAACATGATACATCAAAATCAAGATTAAGAAAAAACCTTTCCCTATTATACATCGGGAGAATAATAACACGAAAATAATTAGCATTATCATAAAACTTTGTTCGATGCAAATATCGACAGTCCAAATTTTTCACACGACACGATATATCATCGAACATCGAACAAATCATATATAAATATTTTCTTATAATCTTATTATTCGTTATTTATAGTATTTCGTAATTAATTTAATTTTTAGGAAACCAATTTGCAACAATATCAAAGCTAAACGACGACGAAACTGAAGTAAACATTCACTTTTCACCTTCTATACAACAGCAAAAAGAGATGATGGTGGGAACTAAAGGAGCAGACGAAAATAAAGGAATTTCAGGACAATTTGTAGTAGAGTACGACGTGGAGCGAGATCCAGCAGGAGGCGAAGTTATTGTACGTATGAAATGTATAAACAGTTACACGATTAATAATTACAGTATTGATACAACTTCATTTTACATAATTTTAAACTTGCTGTGGACACTGTTGAAAACAAATATTGAAAACTTTTCAGATTGATGACGGTTATTTTGTACATTTCTTCGCCCCAAGTGATCTGCAACCTATTCCCAAACACATTGTATTCGTCTTGGATGTCAGTGGTAGTATGAGTGGTAAAAAAATGAAACAACTTAGAGATGCAATGAAAGTAATTCTTGGAGAACTCAACAATGAAGATCATTTTCATTTGGTTAAATTCAGCAGCGGTGTTCAGGTATTTAAATATACTCATATATAAAAGCTATCTTAAAATATATTTATGTATTATATCTAGATTTGGAATGAAGAATGGAAAAATGTAGAGAACCCAACAGAATTTGAATTACCACCATCTTATTTAGCGACTGAAAACAATATTAAGAAAGTTCAAGGAGTTGTTCAAAAAATGAGTGATGAAGGAATGACAAATATTTATGATGCATTAGCTGTAGCATTACGACTTACATCAAAAGGAATTTCTAACAATGAAAATGAAATACACGAAAGGCAACCAATCATTGTTTTCCTAACAGATGGACAAGCCAATCAAGGAATTTCAGATTCCGCGGAAATACTAAAAATGGTAAACTCCAAAAATGACGGAAACAAAGCAGCCATTTTCACACTATCTTTTGGAGATTACGCAAATAAAGATTTCCTGAAGAACGTAGCGAGTAAAAATTTAGGATTCATGAGAACTATTTACGAAGCTGCAGATGCTTCCCTCCAACTTGAAGACTTTTACAGGGAAATTTCATCACCTCTACTGACAAATGTCAACTTTATTTATGCTGATCAAATTTCAAATGTGACAAAAAATAAATTTGATATTTTGTTTAAAGGCAGTGAATTTGTCGTAGCTGGAAAACTGACCGACTCTTCAGACAAAGTTACTGTTGAAGGAAGAACTTCGAATGGTACTCACAGATTTGTTCCTAAATATTTTCCCATAATTAAAAGACCAAAACTCGAGCCAAAGCCAGAGCAAAAGAAGGAATATGGAAATTTAGAACGTCTTTGGGCTTACATGACAATAAAACAATTACTTGATAAAAAATACGAAATTGCTAATAAGGATGAAAGCTCATCTCTGGAAAAAGAAGCACTGGCTATTGCGTTAAAAGTAATGATTCTGATATTTTACTGTGTGCAAATATCTAAACTCTAATAATATGGTTTCAGTATTCATTTGTGACACCTGTTTCATCTTTAGTTGTTGTAAAACCAAATTCAACAGAATCAACAGAAACGCGACCCGCGCACAAGAAAAAAGGGCAAATTATATCAGGTATAATAACATCAAATTCAATATTTATATTATACTGTATAGTATATACTTCGAACAACGATAAATTTGTGTTTAATTACAGGTTCATATAATCGAATGTTAATCAATCCTACAAATCGTAAGTATAATTATAATAATTACTGCAAAATGTCATAGAATTTCAAATTTATTGTCTGCTACTTTGACAGGCTATTCTAAACCAATCAAAAACATGATTATAAAATGCCGCCGACAAATAAAATACATAAATATATCATCACGCCTTTTACTCATTACTGGGCGTGGCACTCTGCCGTAGCAGATCTTGGTACGTGATATATTTCTTCACGTGAAGTGTGGTTTCCAGCCGTCAAATCACGGCCCCCAAAGATGTTAGTGGAGGGAGAGTAACAGGGGTAGATTTAAATTGGTGAAAATTGTTTGTCGGCTGTGGGGATCAAACCAGGATTCTCAAGATCCACAGGCCGACTCGCCGCCGATAAACAAATTGTTATTTTTTCTGAAAACGTCTCCTTGGTTACACTGTCTTATTTCTAATGACCATCATTTGGTATTTAAATTTGTAATAAATTTTTCGTAACACATGCACAAGAAACACATTCTTATTCCCTAATTTTAGAGTGAAAAACACTGCTTTTCTCCCCTAGGGAGAGAAACATTATGTTTGTCTCCCTAGGTAGCATGTTTCTCTCCCTAGAGACTACGATTATTAACTGTTTGCGGCGTTTTCTAGGTAACTAGTTACGCAACCCATATTTGACATTTGTCCCGATAAGACAGTAATTTTTGTGCACTTGTTACGAAAAGTATAATATGCTTCACGGGAGGGCGCGATTATCCCTTGTGTGAAGTTGGCAAACCTCGACTTCACACACGGGAATATTTGCTTGTTTCCCTCCCTTGATGCATAACATACTATTGAGGTGTTTTAATGAATCATTATGCAGTTGCGTGAAAAATATTTCGCGACGTAGATACTCAAATAACTATTATTTAATTGGCTATCTATTATGATATTTACAGAACGCTCAGGTTTTTCTAGAGCTGGTACCAGTTCGAGACATTATAGTGTACCAATGTTAGCATCATTACCTAGCAGCAGCACATATAGTTTTATGAGAATGGGAGGCTCTCCAGCACGTGTACCAACCACCCCATCCATGAACATTGTGCCTATAACTAATCGTCAATATCTTCGCGTTGATTCCACTGGCAATCATTTAATTAGTCCATCAATTTACCTACAAAATCATTTACCCTGGATAGCATCGCTTCAGTCAGAACCAGATGAACTAACAATTGACAACCAGAATTATCTGATTGGTAATAATGGAACTTCAGTGGGAGATAAGTCTTGTCAAGTGAACACTTTGAACTTATCTGGAAATTGTACGCTACTGACAGCTTGTCCGAAAATTTACCCCACATTAGATTCTTTACACACTTACAGAAAATATTTCTGTATTTTGGAATCTGGAAGGTAAGCCATACACTATATTCAATCATTTATATTGTTAATCATTATTATTTGTTTCAGCTCGAGATATGCCGGTGTTTGCTGTATTGATAATTAAAATATTTGTCAATTGTTACTGTTATATCATGTTGTAAAATGTTGAACATATAATTGTAGTTACTTTATTAAATTTTTACACTTACACTTCCATTGAATGGATATTGTGTTTTGTTTAATATTAATTCATTTAATAAATAAATATTGAAATTTATTTTGTCTGCTTTACAAAACACCTTAAAAATGTTTTTTAAACTGAATTTTTATTAAGACACTTGTTATGTTCGGTACCAGAAATATAATTAAATTAATACAAAAATTATTTAAATCAATATTTTAATCAAATGATTTAAATCAGGCCAAACCTTTTTATAGCTTAAGGCTACTTTTACACTTACACTTTTCTGTAGTTTTTCGTTGAACATTCGGGTCCACTAATCAATATTTTTTTTTTTTCATTGATTGTTATTAACCTTATTTCAAAATCAATTACTTGAAGCAAGATAAATTCAATCTCGTTTATTTATAACATCTTACATGTAATATCTTATTTAATTTTTAATAACATACTAAAGATAATTATAAAGAAATATTAATTTTTTATTTCATATATTACTATATTTATAGTAGTGATTTCAGTCCGGAAAGTGAGACTTTATAGTAGTAGTATTGTAAAAAAATTACGGTACTATTATCTTAAAGTTATTAGGTAACACACGGTTTTTGACATTTATGAAAATAATGTTTAATAAATTAATGCGACATAGTATGATACAAAACGTTGTACGCCATACGTCCGTTAATATTTTTTTACGCCACTCATTTTGAAATTCTACATTCGGCTCCTTCGTAGCCTCGTACGGAAATATCTTACTCTTACTCGTACCGTAAAAAAATATTTACCGGACTTATACCGTAAATTAATTAATAACATAACAAAATTATTTTGCAATCAGACAAATTAATTGCTATATTACATAATAAACGGTGCTGCACTGCTATCATTATATAAGTAATTACACATTGAGAGATAAGATATATTTTTTTAATTTCCTCATTTCATTATATTCGATATTCGATCCAAGAAAATATTATTAAGCATTTTTCCTACAATAGTGAGGTCAAATTTCGATGAAATACTTTTACTAATTTTTAAACCAAAAAAATAAAATAAAATATGGGAGCCCATATTTATTGATACTGTTGAGCAAGACACATTTCTGGTGTTTGTACATACAAAAAAAAATTCAACCAACGCCGAAATATTAATTCAAATATCATATTTTGAAATATATTTGTAAAGTGCTTATTTGAGGGGATTAATATATTGTTGACATAACAATCATGTTTAATATTTCTATACCGCCCTTGGACAGTAAATTTCTCATTACATCATATGTAACAAGGATGTAATTATATATTTATTGTACTGCTAGTAAAAAAAATAAAGTACATGAAAATACCTACTTACAATACAATTAGTATATATAGTAGATATATAATTGTTTTATAATTATCTACAATAAATATATCATTATTACGCCTTTTACCCATTACTAGGTGTAGTAGTTTGCTGTAGCAGATCTCTGTAAGCGATATATTTATGCACATGAAATGCGGTTACCGGCCGTCAAATCTAGACCCCCAAAGATATTAGAGCAGGGGGAGCCACAAGGACAATTTTAATGTAGTGATAATTGCTTTCCGACTTCGGGAATCGAACCGAGGTTGTCAGATCCAAAGACTGACTTGATACCACTGAGTCACCTACCCCATAATAAAGGAAATAAAAGACCCCCAAAGATATTAGAGGAGGAGGAGCCACAAGAACAACTTTAATGTAGTGAAAATTGCTTTTCGGCTCTGGGAATCGAACCGAGGGTGTCAAATCCAAATACTGACTCGATACCACTGAGTCACCTACCCCATAATAAAGGAAATAAAAGACCCCCCCCAATGATATTAGAGGAGAGAGAGCCACAAGGACAATTTTAATATGGTGAAAATTACTTTCCGGCTGTGGGAATCGCACCAAGGTTTTCGACTTGATACCATTGAGTCAGTTACCCTATAAAACAGGAAATTAAGTAAATATATCTATTTTTCAAACTACTTTCCTTGATATATTTTTTAAAATAACAATTTATAAGGACAAAATGTACAAATGTGTCCTTATTAAAAATTGATAACAAACAGACATTGCCATTTGATCCGTCAAACGATAGATTTTAGGTATATATAGATCGTAGAAGCCATTTAAATTATTAGTCAACGTCTTACTGAATATCTACCACGATGTTAGTTTCAATATTGTTTACAGCAATTTTGCTGTTGCTGCCAAATATTGTAATATCTGTTCCTATATCATATTCAACAACAGAACTTCCGATCCAGGTAATAAATTCAACATTTTATTTACTTTTACTCTTCGGTAACAATATCGAAATTTTGAGTCATTCTAGACATCCGACATAGAGCATTAATAGCCTGATTTTCAAAATAATATTAGCTGATCCTGAATTTAGGATTAATGAAATGAAGCTAATCCATATTATCAAAAAAAAATTAAACAAACTCTAATATAATCGTTGTTATCATTTAATTTTCGAAGAATGAACTGAATTAAGTTTTTTAAATCGAGTTTGAAACCGAAATTCAAGATTAGCTAAAAAAAATTAAATCGGGCTATTAATAGTTCGAATAAATAGAAATAAAATTATTATGTTATTAATTTACTATACTATTTATGGAATTTTTATTTGCTATTCGAATATTTAAATTAATATAGAATGTAATATTGTTTAAGTCAGAGCAAATCAAACTTTAACAAAACTTCATTTCATTTCAAAATGAATCCTTAGTTTTAAAGCAAACATTATAAGGAACCACTATTTTTTATAGAATTATTTATTATATTTTTATTATGTCCTCCATTATTATCAAGTTTGTTAAGAGTTATACAAGTCTTAGGCGAAATTAAAGAGTGACAGAAGCGTGGATTGTCTTAATATACTATATTAAACGTCTATTATACAGGGTGTTTCTATTCCTCCGCACGAAACTTTAATGACATAATTTGATATACTGATTATAGAACAAAAATACATCTTTTTAAATTCGCAAAACTAATTGCACATTACTTGAAGCAAACATTTTTCGTGCCACTGGATTGATAGGTTACAGTATTGAATAAAAATTAGAAAACATTAAAATTAATATAATTTAATTAAAATTGACAGTTCTTTCAATTTGTAATGTTTACTAATTCATTGCATCGGGCGTGTAGCATATTTGATACAACGTGCTGCATTTTGTATAGTTGCAGGAGGAGACAATTTTCAACAATTTTTGTAGCAATGAGATGTTACAGTTTATTCTGATGTGAAATTAAAAAAATATATCTTCATTTTTGTTTTTGTTTCCTTGACCTAAAGAATCAAAACATTCACATGTTACTCAAAATTACATAATACCATTAATTTTATTAGTTTACTTTATTTTATTAGCAATATAATTATAAATAATTAAATGTACTATTAAATCAGTGACACTAAAAATATTTGCTAGGAATGAAATAACCTAATTTTAGCGAATTTTAAAAAATATATATTTTTGTTCTATAATCAGTATATCAAATTATATGTCATTAATGTTTCGTGCTGAGGTATAGAAACACCTTATAAAGAATCTAATGAACATATTTTATCTATCTCGAATTCTATTTTTTTTTTAATTCGAAGGAAATTATACCACCAAAACTGACATGCATGCACGTGAGTACGAACATCCAGAACAGATATGCAAGAACTGTAGTAAAAAGTAAATATGTAAATCCGATGAATCAGACTCAAGGGACAACCTTCACGATTTCTCTCCCCGACACGGCATTTATATCTGGATTCGTCATGTAAGTTATACGCTATACTTTCTATAGATTCTAGAATATACAATACTTATACGAGTAACATTATTGAGTAATATTTAATTAGTACTTTTTAAAGAAAATAATTAATTACATATTTTAATTGGTTAATATTGTTCTTAAATAACAGTGTCACTGCAAACGACTCGTGTGTCAAGTCTTTTAGTTTATGAAAACATTGGCACAATGAAAATAGAGGGAAACATTAGAATAAAATCAGATTTGAATCACAAGCTGACGTAGCTTACTTGGTTTTCTCAATATATATACATAACTTATCAGTCAGTTGTTTCTATGATATAATTATGAACTCATCATGCTTAATTTGAGCAGAGAAAAATCAAATTCAAAGGCTACTTGATTCACGTTTAATAATTAATTGATCATGTTAAATAAATCAAGTAACTTTGGCAAATAATAAACTTCTTAAATATGTAATATTCAACATTTATTCCATGTATAAAACAAGAATTTCTTGTGATACCTCACAATTTTACATTGTAATCAGGGCTTTAGTATCTTTAATTTTTACTTGAAACTTTTCTTTCTATCTACTACTGTTTTTGAATTAAAATTGTTTGACAATATTAGCTATTTCCACATTTTCCTTGGCCTATGCAAAAAAATACAAACAAAAACATAAAAGTAAGCATACTAATGTGCCAACTTTGATCTAATTTAACCAAAATTGCAGCTCTTGTAGTTTCCTTATGGGAGACACCCTATATACTATCAGATCATCCTTCCTACAACAAGTTTCACTTTAAAATGCGTAATTATGAAATATTTTTATTTTCAAAAAATTAAATGATCTAATAATTTCTTTCCATTCATATTTACCAGTAGGAAAAAAGTTTAAAATAATCTATACTATCATTGTTTTTGCATAATTAACAACTATAATTTATTTAGGTATAAATTAAACGGTGAAAAAAAGGAAGAAATAAAGAGAAACTATCAACAAGCTGTAGAATCATCTAGCCGTAGTTCATTAATAACACGTGACTCAAAAACATTTACGATATCTGCAAATATCGACCCTTTGAGCAAGATTCTCTTCAGTTTGACTTACGAACAGCTCCTGCAGAGGAAATATGGAAAATATGAAATGATTATCAATCTATACCCTGGACAATTAGTAGACAATTTTCATGTGGACGTTAATATAAATGAAACCAGAAGAATTATTAATGTAAACACGCCTGCTCTCAGATCTGGCACTGAAATCACTGAAGACATCAAAGTTGCAAGTAAGATATTTTACTAAAATATAAACTATAGATTTATAACCAAACTATTAAGTTTAAAACTTGTATCACATCTATACGAAAGTTGTGTTTACTATACAAATAGAACCTAGTTCTATAATATTTTACAACATCGACATGTTTCATTGAACAAATTATTCCTATAGACCAATAATTTTCTTGAAATAAATATTTAATCGTTTCTGATTGACCTCATCTTTAGAAAACCAATTTGCTACAATATCTAAGCTAAACAACGACGACACTGAAGTGAACATTAAGTTTTCTCCGACCGTACAACAACAAAAAGAGATGGCAGTAGGATCTACCGGAACAGATGGAAGTAAAGGAATTGCTGGACAATTTGTAGTAGAGTACGATGTTGAAAGAGATCCGAAAGGTGGCGAAGTTATTGTAAGTATGGACATTATTAAAAGAAGATGAACTTAGTTGAGATTTTGATCAATATGATTGCAAGTTTTAAATTGAAATGTGTTTCGTTAGTTGACGGTTTCAGTATAATCTGAATTACTGATAACTTAATTTGATTTTATTTAAATTAGCCTATTTACATTCGAGTAGCTTTAAATTTCGCCTCCACTTTCTCATCCCGCGAATGTTTTTTTTATATTCCTTAATATAATTACTCCGCCTTCTAAATATACATAAATTCGTAACTCTTAGCAATAATGTACTAAATATTTTTTTGAATTCCATGGAGGCAATTAAGTATACCGTGTGTCCTAAGTAAATAGAAACATAGGTGCAAATTAGTTGTTTATTTTATAATAGCAAATTATGTACATATGACATGATGAAATGTTGCTCACGGTTGGTTGCTAGAAGTTGAAACTGGGTAACTAAACGAAAAGTTGGTTTTTCTATTTTGCGTTCATAATAAAGTCATTGCGAAACCCAGTTTCGTATCGAAACACCGTTCATTACGATACGCAACATTTTGTTTTAGACAGTTGGTAGTAGGAGATGACATACTGAACCTATCAAACGGAGAACATTAGAATTTCAATACAACCTCATAATCTGAACAATTGCATAAATATCAATAACAGTTACCAACCACAACATTTCATATACAAATTTCTCTAAATTAACTCGGTTTAAAGTATCACCGATTTTTTTAAAAATTTCAATTTATAAAAGACGCAAAATTGTATAAATAACTCATTTTATAAGACTTTTATCGCACTTGTAGAAAACGAACTTTAACGCGTGCGAAGAAAACAAGTCTTATAAAACTCGTTCAATAATATATTATTTAAAACTTCTTCCATTTTTCCCAATTGCAAGTGCATATTGACAATATCCACAAACCTTATTACTAGATATTACTTTATTTTAATACCACAATTTACAAAATTATTTAAAAGGTTTAGAAAAAATCTACTACTAACTAGGATTGTTGTGACAACTATATCTTTGTTATAAATATTAAAAATTAGTTGGCGTTTTGAATGAAATATTATTAAATTAAATATTTCGATAAAATATTTACTAATTTCTAATATTTATAACGAAACTAACAGTGAGAAATGTTGTTTCTATGACATGATTATCACAAAAAATCATATTTAATGGCCGATTTTATCGAAATATTTTAATTAATGTTTGGAATTAAAATGAGATAATCTGTACTACATAAGTTAATTTGGTATCATTATTATGCTAGATTAGTATTTTAATATTTTGTTTTACTTGTAAATTATTAATATAATGTAAGAAAATTTCGGTTTTTTAAAAATAATATCTCCTCCGCAATTTTCTTCCTTTAGAATCGATATTTAGATATTACCTGCAATTGTTTGGAATTTAAGCGCAACACGACCCTTCCTTTCCTTCATATCCTTCTGATTCGTTTTCAGTTATTATCTAACTGCAATTGCGTGGAATTTTCATATATAATATAACAAGTAGTATACAAATTGCTGAAAATATTTTGACATAAATTATGAGTTGTTATGGAAATTTCCTATTTCCGTAACAACGAATGTATATTTATGTCAAAATATTATCTGTCAATTTTCATACTACGAGTTGTATTCGGCTTGAGAATTTACCAAACAAGAGTTAATTAACAAGAATAGTTAGGTATTTATTTGCACATTATTAATTAGGTATTACAGTGATGAAAATTCTACATTTTGAAAATATCATTTATTTTATTCGTAACCAAGGATATTATTAACAGTGGTATTTCCGATATCAATTTCACTAGTGATGAATTTCCGACGAAATGTTCATTTCATTGGTTCATTTTCAAACAAATTCGTGATCCTATTGGTTGACAGTGACGTGTGATGAATTCTCTTTCAAATACACACGCAGGTTTCTTACGAGTATCTTTTTAGCTTCATTGTTATGTAAGCGTGAGTTATTTGAGACGTTTTAAGTATGTTCGCAACGTACATCGAATGAAAGATTATAAAAAAGTATATAGGAGTGAATAAATAGATGTGATTGAAGGTTTGTTGCCGAATGAATGATTTCGAGTGTGAGGAATAAGTGAGCTTGTATGGGAGAAACTATGAATGTGGTTGAAGTGAGGATGGTATATTACAATGCGAATGTTTAAAGAGGACTGATTAATTGATGAATCTGATGAGTGCATCTACATGTTTCTAGAGTTTATGCTACACAATTTCACTGACTATAGCATGAAGTTATGTATGAATGAGATATCATTATGATTGTTTCAAACTATTTTGATCAATGAAACTGATATCAACGAATGTTTTTCAGATTGATGACAATTACTTTGTACATTTCTTCGCTCCAACTGAACTAAAACCGATTCCGAAACATATTGTTTTCGTCTTAGATGTCAGTGGTAGTATGAGTGGCAATAGAATTAGGCAGCTGAGAGAAGCAATGCAAGTTATTCTTACAAAACTCAACAGTGAAGATTATTTTCATTTAGTCAAATTCAGCAGTGGTGTTCAGGTATTTTATATATTTCTTCCTTTATGTATATATATATATATATATATATATATATATATATATATATATATATATATATATATATATATATATATATATATATAATGTTTTTGCATATTATGTACTAGGTCTGGAATGAAGTATGGAAAAATTCAAATGAACTACCTGAACCATATTTAGCTACTGAAGACAACATTCAAAAAGTACAAAACATTGTAAAACAGTTATCGGCGGGAGGAGGGACCAATATTTACGATGCTTTAGCAGGAGCGTTGAAACTTACGACTAAAGGAGTTGCTCATTTAACTGAAATTCAACCAATGATTGTTTTCCTAACAGACGGAGAAACTTCAAATTACGATAAAATATTAAATATGGTGAAGTCCAATAATGTCGGCAAGAAAGCATCCATTTTCACAGTATCTTTTGGATATGACGCAAATCAAGGTTTCCTTGAAACTGTAGCAAGCCAAAATTTAGGATTTATGAAAATTATTTACGACGGTGCTGATGCTTCTCTACAACTTGAAGATTTTTATAAAGAAATTTCAACACCTTTACTGACAAATGTCAAATTTACTTACCCTGGTCAAGTTTCAAATGTAACCAACAATAAATTTGATATTTTGTTTGAAGGCAGTGAATTTGCAGTAGCTGGAAAACTAACCTATTCCTCAAATAAATTTGTTAATGTTAATGGAAGATCATCCATTGGAATCCAAGAATTTATTCCTAATTATTTTGTCATAAATTCAGAGCCATACAAGAAGACGAAATATGCAAGTATAGAACGTATTTGGGCTCACATGAGAATAAAACAATTACTTAACAAAAAGTACGAGATTACTAATATTGAAACAAATAGATCTCCGCAGGAAGAAGCAGTAGCTATTGCATTAAAGGTAGTTATTCTGATATTTTACTGTGTTGAAATACCTTAACTCTGAAAATGTTATTTTAGTATTCATTTGTTACACCTGTTTCAACGATAGATGTTGTACAGTTTAATTCAACAGAAGACTATGACGACGATACATGCACGGGACCAGGTATATAATATCAAATTTATTATTTATATTAAACGGCATAGCATATAATTAAAAAAAAAATTACAAATATATTTAAATTGCAGATTTTTCTGAGCAATTATCAAAAAATTCTATAAAACGTAAGTATTATAGTTTTTAATTACACATTTTATTACCGAAACCGACAAGATTTTTAATTTATTTATTAACCAGTATTTCGCTCTTATGTATAAATGAATTGTGTGCAACTATTTTTTGTCAAAAACAATGCTACAAAGTTCAATTTTGTACAACTGTTTTTGGGGATATTTTTGGATGAAGTTGTCATTTTGTTTAGTAAAATTATCAAACATTATTCTTTCAGTTTAGCTGTAATTGCTCAGCTTAAAAATTAATGAATTAATTAATTTGAACTCTAACCTATGTAACTAATTAATGACAAAATTAATTAATTAAATGTTTATTGACATATCAGTGTTACTACCTTCAAATTTTATTATTATTATTATAGCTAATTTTTTGAAATAAAAGTAAATCAATGCAATATAGAAAAAATAATAAAAATGACAATGACCAATTGTAATATTTATAATTATTTTTAATTGTTCAATGACCAGTTGCACAAACAAAACTAAAATTTTAAACTTAGTTTAAATTAATAACAGCAAATGGAAGTTACAAGTTTAAAATTAAGTTTTATTGTTGCAACTGGCCATAAATCACTGTGACCTAATTTCAGAAAGTATCTAATTGAAATACTATTTATTGTTATTTTCCAGTAAAGGTAGGAGAAAGTGTACGTGCACGAACAGAAATGAAAACAAATCTACCAATGTCGGGTTCATTCTCTAGTAATAGTAATTTTCTTCGATTTGGAGGATATTCGTATTCGACAAGCACTTCAAGCTCTGGACTTAATTGATGGTTATTAATATTATACTATATTGTATAAATGTACTCTAAGTAATATTAAATGTTTATTATCACTATTTTATATTTTCGTTTTATTAATACTAATTCAATTCATTTTATTACCAATACATAATAAGGCCAATTCTGTTACACAAATTACTAAATATAGTAATTATTAAGACAACAATGGTTACTACCCTATTTAATTTTTTTAATACTTTAAATTAGAAGATCATACAAATTTATTCACACTAAAATAAAAAATACTTTTAAAAATATTATGCTAAAAAGAATCGCGTTATAAACTCTTGAATACAAATATCTCCCATACTTGTGACGTCATTTAACATACAGCTACTGAAATATAAATATTATCGAGAAAGCAGACAAAAAAAAACGTATACTGCACTGTTCAAACACACTACAACATCAATAATAGTAAACTAATTTTAAAATTGCAGAACAAATCTAGAAAACCTGTAGCATATAGCTGAGTTTCCTACTTTTAGTTCAGTAATAGATATATATTCAGTGCAATTAATTAAATCGGAACAATAAACCAAGAGCGTATTTTTTAAAATTATAAGTTGTGATTTTTTTTTATAATATAACAAAATATTTAATTCTAGCATTCTAATTTAAAACCTAACAGAACCCGAGAAGCAAGGTCGGCAATTTAAAGCATATAAACCAAGAAGAACAGTGAACAGAGTTTGGAAACGACCGCGAGTGGACCTGAGGGCCCAGGTTCACTACATTATTCACCCGTCAGTAGCAGGGTCTCTGCCCGACTCGTACTAGGAGAATGTCGCACCAGGGGTATGGTATAAATTAAATAATTTATCGGTGAAACCGAACATGAACACCTGCAGCATGTTGGATATAAATTTACTTGGTGTTTATGTACTTGTTTTGGGAATATTAAATACAGTGTTCAAATTATCCAAGACACACAGTAAGTCAATATTTAGTGTTCAGAAACCAAATAATATGTCTGCCATAATTTCACTGATTTCATAAAATAATCAGATCTGTGACGATCTAAAATTTTTTCTAATTTAAATCGTTACCATAACCTAAAATTTATGGTGCTAATGAAATTATTTCTACATATTTATCATGTATTGTGTTTATAATAACTAAATATATAGCGAATGACGAATGCAAAATGCTAAACAAATGCAATTTTATGTCATTTTATTGCACATGATTTGCCACAACTATATTTATTAATCCAAATTGCGCATACAGGCTGTTTCAATACTTCAGTAACAAAATGAAATAGCAGATACTACACGATATATTGATTCCATATCAGAAAAATCTTTGATTTTAATTTGGAAAAGGAAGCGCAGATTACCTGAAATAAACTGATTTGAGAGTTATTTCTAATATAGTAATAATTAAATTATAACCATAAATACTACAATAATCAATTTATTTAATACAACATAAGATAAATGACTATTTATAGTGTTTACAATTATAATGGACTTATTAATATATTATAAATAACTCCCCAACCAGTGGCACTAAAACTGTGTTCTTTATATGAAGTGCAAATAGTTTTTCTAATTTCTAAATAAATATTTTTGATTCGAGATCAAATATCATGCAATATCTGCCATTTAATTTTGTTGCTGAAGTATAAATATGTAGTTTATGTGATCGTCCATTGCAGTAAAAATTAAATTTTAGTTTGGAGTAAACATTAAACCCTGATTAAAATAAGATTAAAAATACTAGTTGCGACGAACAAAAAACTTACCAATAATTATGGATGTATGTCAAAACTAGAAAATTGTACAGAAAACTGTACTCACCTGTAACAAAAGAAATATTAAATTATAATTTGTAAATATCACATATGATTTTTGATATTTAAATAAGGAAAGGTTTAAATTTATTTTTTTAGATGGTTGAAAAAACTTTAAAGATCCATGTTTTAAAATATATTTAATCAATTAAATGTTCGATGTTTCGAATTCACAATGAAATTCATCTTCAGCATGTGTTTATAAATCAAATTATGCAAAAGTATCCACTAGGACACTAGTCCATAACAATAAAAAAATAAGTGTTAAGAAAGTACGCGCTTTCCTAAACAATACGTAAAGATATAATTTTGGTAATATTTTACGACTAAAATCAATAAACCACACTTCAATTTTAAAACAACCTACCAACAAAAAAGGTAATGAATCTGATTCTGGATTCGAAACGTCCTACAATTTATTGAATAAATATAATTTTTTGCTTACTGATCATGAAAGTTTTAATGAAGAATCGTATACAAAGAAAAAAAACCAGCGAAAAAAAGGGAAAGTAGGGGAAAAAGTAAATACTACAATTTCATTAGTTTCATTTTACTTTTTTTCACTATTTTTATTTATCTATCTCCTCGCAGATCATTTAAAATTTTATAATGTAATATTGAAACTCTGACGTTTATCAAATTAGTTTTTAATGCTTATCTTCATAAAATCAATCTAATATCAATATGCAAACAAAAATACGTATCCAATACGTAATGAGAGCATCTTTTTTTCACTCATTTGATTGATACAATCCGGAGTCGCCATCGTGCATCAAACATCAAATTCAAAAAAATATATACTTATTTCTGGTATTATTTAAGTTGTACTAATAATTATTAAAACACGGATTCCTGAAGCCTCTTCATATATCTATATTAATTGTTGTATAAATATAAAAATTTAATTTAATCTTTTTAAATAAATGACATTTAATGTCATGTCATAAATAAAATAAATATATATCATCACGCCTTTTTTACGCATTACTGGATGTGGTACTCTGCCGTACCTGCCGTCAAATCACGGTCCTCAAAGATGTTAATGAAGGTAGAGCCAGAAGGGTAGTTTTAATGTGGTGAAAATTGTTTGTCGGCTGTAGGAATCGAACCTGGGTTCTCAAATCCACAGGCCGACTCGATACCACTGAGCCACCTTCTCCATGTAGCAAAAAATACAGAGTAAATTCAACAATTTTTTTTTGTTACATTTTTACTTTATAACATGTAAACTCACTGTTTTATCAAAATTAATTGACCTGAAATTGACCAAACCCAATGGCCGAAACTTCATCGTTCGTTATTCATTTAAAAAAATAATAATAAATTTAGGCTATTAATTCATTGAAAATTATTTCAACCATTCCTTAAATATAATATAATAGCTATATGTATATTTATAATTTGTAGCTATATTATTTTTGTAAGTAAATATAATGAATTTGTAATAAAGTATTGGTTAGTTTTCTGTACAAAAGGACGAAGTTTGAAGCATGGAGTTGTATGTTGTATCTATTCGTATTTTAATCTCACAAAGTGCGTACCTATTTGATATTCTCTTACGAGTCACAAGCGATTTGTCTGCTATAATAAAATTCCTATCTTCCATCTCTGAAACATCAAATGTGTCCGTCCTACGTTGTAAACTTGGGAATTAATCTATCTTAGTACCACTTTGCTGCAAAATAATCATCTAATAAATTATTCATAAATATTTTTAAATAACAAGCATTTAACTTAGAGTAGTGCATTATTCACTCATACTCATAATATCTATTTTTACAAATATTTATTTAATAAATTTTAAAATCACACGTAAATTTCGTTGAAGAATTGATAACCTATTAATCACAAACAAACATTACCTATATTTCAATTATTATACCATAGGAAACTAACTGAACCAGATCCACATATTATTTAACTTGATGATGTCCCATCATTCCGTTTCGGAACATAGGGGCCGGGCACACCGAGCCGCAGTTTTTACACTGCCGTACTGCCGGTTTCTTTAGTCAGATTATTTAAGGCGTATAAGTGACTAGCTTATAGCACCCGAGTGTGATAAATACATGTAACTGTATTTTATATTTTACGACAAATCACACATTGTCGAAAGGCGGATTCGAACTGACGAACCTTTGTTCGGGTGACGTCACATTACGCTAAGAGATGTGCCTTAACACGCTCGGCCACCACGCCTGCATTATTTAACTTACAATTGGCTAATTTATAAGATTTATAATTGTTTAAATATCAAGCAAATTAACAGATATACATAGACAGCGATTACGTGGGGGTTGCAGGATTCGTACACTCGCACGTAAACCTGAAAAGCAGCGACCTCACTTCGCACTTACTTTAAAATTTCAGACATTAACTATTACTAAAAATTACTCACATTTTAAAAGTCAATTAATTGCATATTATACATCTAGGGAGAGTAATGCATGATTTGTCATTAGGTGTAATTTGTAGTAGGCCTGTGGATCTTGATAACCCTGGTTCGACCCCCACAGCCGATAAACAATTTTCACCAAATTAAATCTACCCCTGTGTCTCCCCTTCACAACATCTTTGAGGGCCGTAATTTGACTTCTAGTAACTGCACATCACGCGAAGAAATATATCATTTACCGAGATTTGCTCCGGCAGAGTGCCACACTCAGTAATGGGTAAAAAGCATGATGATATACTTATTTATTTGAGAAAGATGTTATTTAGTTAGTAGATGGTGAGCCACAGGGGTAGTTTTTTAAACGGTGAAAATTGTTTATCGGCTCAAATCCACAGACTGACTCGATCCCACTGAGCCCACCTTCCGACCGTAAATTGTATTTTCAAACGTTTTACAAATTATACCGAGTTTATCTAAATTGATGATCAAATGCAATCAAAAACAAATTTTACAACAAATTTATAAAAACACGGCCTTGTCTTCATTAGTGCATAAAAATAAGTATAAATATCTAAAACCGTGACAAAATATTCATTCTACCACAGCTCATTAGCAAAACAGCAATAAAAATACATTAACTATTACAGTCTATCGCTGTACCATGTTTTCCGATCACAATACGACGACACCGGAACTAAAATACGCCATGCGAACATACAACAAAAAAGATAATTGACCAAGTATAGTTAATTAAAGCTAATTCGCAGTTTCGCGGTTACGAGGATATGAGGCGACATGTCCATGTCCACGTCCTTGAAAGGATTAAAGGCGAACAACACAAGCGGTCGAGGACGCTTCCAGGATGCTGTTAATTAAGATTATTGTAGACGGGCTGTAATGTAGCGGAGTATAATCCGCACGGCATAAATTGTCCGCTTCTGTTTAATTGTGTCACAGATAAAAATATTGTTTGCGTTCACTGTGAAGATATTAAATGTTGCAACAAGGTTGCAATGTTGCAAGTAGTACAAATGCTATTGTTTTTCTACATGGTTAGTTAGGAATTATTTCATTATATGCAATATTTAGTTTTTTATGCTTGATTAGATTCTAGAGATATTTATGAATAAATACATTTAAAGTATTTATAGTTTAAAAAGTAACAATATATTAAAGTAATTTCACATTGAATTATCTGATGAACTACTGTTATGAAATGCTTATTTGAGTAGTTGAACTAATTGTGTGTTTACAAATAATGAATAGCGCATTTTTCTGCATCATTAAATTCTACTCGTATTTGTAAGAGTAAATATAAAAATCTAACTTTATTAAGCATTTTTTTCTACATTTACATACACCGCTTAGTTATACTAGAATCCGTACTACTGGGGAGTGCAGGATTTACATATAAGCTACACAAGCTATAGCTTAGGGCCTTCACTTTCTTGGGGCCGCCCTAAAAAATTGTCCGAGTGAACAAGTGGCATATTTAGCACTGACATAGAATATCTAGAATTACAAAGGGCCGCATATCACCAATAGCTTAGGGCCTTATCAAGTCTAAATCTGGCTAAATACCGGGAGTTTTTCTTATCAGTAAACATAGGGATATATCATTACCATAGTTACAGTTAAAAAGTTTGACAGCAACACATTAGAGCGTTTATTTTAAAAGTAAACATAGGGAAAATAATATTTTCAGCAATGCATTGAAGTGTAATAGTCTATAGTCTATAGTCTAAAAGAAACATTTTAAGTTTAAACAAATTAAATGAATTTGAATTACTTTAAATTACATTAATGAAACGTTAGGTATAAATTTAGAACCTCAAAACAATCCAAAAGTTCTTTTGTGTAGAGGTTTGTTCTCAAATTCTTCGTTTAAGAGCTCGTACATACAAATAATGAGAAACCAGTTCAAAAATCGAAAATTATTAAAATGTGATTCTATATAATTCAGACCACGAGAAATCGAATGGCGCAAGGCGCATCTTCATATCTTTTAAAGTTTATGAGTTACAGCGATTTTTGACTTTTTTTAAGCTCAACTTTGAAAGCCCATAACTCAAAAACTAAAAGAGGTATTGAAATGCGGTTTGAACGAGTATATTTCTCGTGCACTACTTAACTTGTACAGGTATTTTTCAATTTTTTTCAAAATCAGTATTATTACATAGAATAACGCTACTATTTCATTAGGCACTCCCTCATATTCACACTAAAAAACCTTCAACAAAATCCACCCCACTTAAATCCTTCATGAATATTAAACTAACAAAATTAACACTTCATCCATTGCGCATCGAGAACTAAACAGCAATCAATTCAGCCAATTCTCTCCGGCAGATTACAGCGTTTGAAAGTCACAAAGATGGCTTTGAAAGCGCTGCGTATTGTTTTCTTACTATTCAGTTGGGCACGATAACCATTAACTAGTTACAACAAAGCGTGGAACTTGCTGGTCTGTCTTTGAACAGCCACCGGATCCAACCGACGTTATCAAAACAGAAACACATTTACCGTTCTGCATATAAGTGAGAAATGAAAGCGCTAAGCTTTTCCGAGAAACCATCAAGACCGGAAATTGTGATCTTCTACAGCTCTTAACTTTGTAATGAAGTAATACTCTTTCAAACATTGTTCATTTTGTTGTGAAATAAAAGATTTTTAATTGAAAACTGTATTCGAATTGTTTATTAAGTTACCAAGTACTAAATTATAATGAGATAATGTTAATAAGTTCTAAAATATTAATTTAATAAATGCATAATGCGAATGGGGTAGGTGGCATAGTGGTATCGAATCGGCCTGTGGATCTTGAGAACCCTGTTTCGATCCCCACAGCCGCCAAACAATTTTCACCAATTTAAATCTACCCCTATGGCTCCTCCACCACTAACATCTTTGAGGGCCGTGGTTTGACGGCTGGTAACCGCACTTCACACGAAGAAATATATCACTTACTGAGATCTGATTCGGCAGAGTGCCACACCCAGTAATGGGTAAAAGACGTGATGATAAATTATTATTATATTATGTCTTTTTATCGTTTTCTTCACCTTAAAAAATATGTTCTGATTTCTCAATTTTGTGGGTAATGCTTCACTTTTATAACAAAATACTTCATTATCTACAAAGAATTAGGTAATAAATAATTTAAGATAGAACAATTAATTTCTAAGAGACAATATTCTCCACAATAGAGCATAGAACATTTCTTATTTTTAATTAAAACAGAGGATCATTAAGTCATGAAAATATGCTTATAAGAACATGAAAATAAACTTACGACTAATTCCGTCTGTTGATTAAATTTTCAAATTCTAGTACTCAAGTAAGTAAGTTATACAAATAGGAATAGGGAAAGTTTATTAACTTTACAATTTGAGAAGCTTGACTTTGGTTTATCTCAGAAATAAAATCTTTTAGAACAAATGTTGAAATGTAGTAAGTAATAAAAGTTAATAGAAACTAAAGGGCAATTTCCACCATTAGTTTAATCAGTTTCGCCGTCCAAACTAGATACACCTTGCCAGAAAAGTTGTCATCGGCAAATTGATATTATGAAAATTGAATTTTTTATGTAGTAATTTTTATTCATAGTATAATTTTGTTTTATTCAATTTATAATATACAAAATGTTTCGTTTCTTACTATTTGTCATCTCGGACTCCTAAATTTTCAAAATATTTTTCGCGGACTTCCAGGTTCCAATAAATTACGAATATTATAATGAATGGGTTCGTAGCTCAGTTGGTTAAGAGCATGTGACCGGAATTCAAAGCCCCCAGGGTTGAAATCCTAGCAGTATATCAATTTTTCTCTTTATAATTCAATTTGATTTCATGCATTGTTAGGTAATTACATAATTTAATTAATCAGTAAAATGAAATTATATTAACAAATTTATGATATACATAAAAATTACATCTATAATTTCATAAACTCTGCAAAAAAATCTACTTAAAAGTATCCGTATAATTAGTGGAGTAAACCCACGTATACGTGCGCAATTAAAACGTACTCGTTAAATAGGACGCATAGGTACACATACAAAACGAACGACAGTGCATACTTTAGATCAGTGTTTCCCAAACTGTATATAGAACATCAATATGTGTTCCGTGAAAAAATGTAATTCTGGTATATTAGTAGCCTTGTATGAATCCTTTTTCGATATTGTTCAAAGCCCTCTGAGGAAAATGTTTGGGTTTAAGATCCATTTAAAGTTACAATTCAACCTATGATTGAACTTTCAAATACTATTATGCCGGACTTGAAAGGAATTTGTTATTTAAAGACCCAAAAATATTGAAGTCATTAATAAGTTGTTGATTATTTGTTGTTATTTATTATCGTTTCTTTATTATATTACTATTATTCTCTGTCGGCCATCTTAACAGTATACAAGTGCAAAATTTCACCAATTTAAATATGTTTTTTCACATGTGGTTTATCTTGTTAAATTCATTACTTTTTACGTTTATGACAGTTCCTCATCCATGAAGCTAATTTCAGCTATATTTAAAAAAAATGACAATGTAAAAAACAGGTATGTATTAGGATTGGAAAATAATTTTGTTGTAATAAATGCTGAAGATGATGGGTTAACCATCGAAACGTCCAATAAATAAATAATAGTATTCAAGAATCCTAAAGCCATATTAATTAATTATTTTATAGATGATTCGAATTGCCTATATCTTTTAAACTTTCTTGTTCCTGTTATTTGTACTCGAAGTCAAAATGTGTTTTACCTCCCACCTGCAAGAACAAATTTGCTTCTGCAATCTCTCATAGTTCGTATGTGTAGTTTATTTAATGGTTTGAATCTTGAGGTTGACCTCTTGTCAACTAAGTACGCTTGTTTCTATAAGAATATTATAAATTATATGTCTCACAATTAATTGTACTTTTCTGTATAACTTGTATTAACTTTTATATTCGCTTCATTTTCTGTGTAACGTTACATAAGTTTTTTCAACCCTATTATTAGGTTTTACCTGTTGGGTATTGATTTAAATAAATAAATAAATAAATATTTTCCAAAATTTATTATATTAAAAATTTAAATTTTGGAATAAATGTTTATTTTGTTTTTAACTCTTTTACTTACTTACATGATTTTTTATTAAAACTGAAAACTCTAAACCTATCTTTCAATAAGAAAAATAAAGCGTTACATTAAAGTTTTAGGATCTGTAAAGTAAGTTTGAGAAACGCTGCTTTAGATGATAACGACTACAGCTACGCCATCATCGCAATAAGCGATGTTTCATCTGTCGCGAGTACGAAGAGATTTTTGAGCAGCATGTGCATGAAAAGTCTCTAATTAGAACTTTTAATGCGACGAACAATAAGAGAAAAATTACTAACAAAGAAAAGTTCATCACGATGTAATTTTTAATAAAAAGGGTACTCTAGCGAATAAAATATTAAAATTGAAATTTTTTACAATTGAAAATTTATATTGCTGTTAACTTACTTTGTAGAATTTTAATTGTAAGAATTTACTTTTAATGATGTTCTTGAATTCCCTTTGAAGTGGAAGACAAACTTATATTTATATTCTCTTTGATATATCTGTCTACAAAATATTCCTTTATTTAAATATAGTTTCTTTTTCATCATTAAGTATATAAATTATAAATGAAAACAAAAATATTCCACTATTCTAGACGTCCACAAGACTACAGAAAATTAAGTGAATAATGTATTCGAATAAAATGCATTAATAATTTAAAACAATAATTGAAATAAAAGGGATGGGATATGGGGTTCAACCCCGCCTTCGCGCAAAATAGATTATAAACAATATAATTTTATGTACAAATAAAAAAGAAACAATAAAATTTTATTATATACGAATACATAAATGTGTACTGTTTAAATTCCCGCTACATTTTCGTAGCAGATTTCGGTAAGTGGTATATTTCTTCGCGTGAAGTGCGGTTACCAGCCGTAAAATCACGACCCTCAAAGATGTTTGTGGAGGGAGAGCCACAGGAGTAGACTTAAATTGCTAAAAATTATTTGTCAGCTTTGGGAATCGAACCTAGGTTTTCAAAACCACAGACCGACTCGATACCACTGACAATATTATTTAATTGTTTATTTATTCATCATAACTACTAATTTGTCTAAATATCGATATTTTTGGAATCCGGTTTCTACAAATACAGGATTATCTGGAAACAAGTTTCCAGGTGATTTGTCAAAATTCCGGTACCGGATCCCGGATTACAAATTACGGTATTCGAATTCTAGTTTTTTTTTAATGAGGTAGGTGGTTCAGTGGTATCGAGTCGGCTTGAGGATCTTGAGAACTCTGGTTCGATCTCCACAGCCAACAAACAATTTTCACCAATTTAAATCTTACCTCTGTCGCTCCCCCTTCACTAATATCTTTGGGGCCGTTATTTGACGGCTGGTAACCGCACTTCACACGAAAAAAATATATCACTTACCGAGATCTGCTTAGACAGAGTGCCACACCCAGTAATGGATAAAAAGCGTGATTATTATATTTTGAATTCTAGTTTTGTGACTACTGGCTTCTCTGGATATCGGTTTAATATTCGAATGTAAAATTTTTCGTATTCCGAATAAATGTAAATTCGAATATCCGGGCCAAAAGGTAACTTTAAAAATTGGTTTGTTTAAATAAATAAAAGCAAATCGAATATTTTCAGAAATGTCTATTATTCAATATCACATGTAACTTCGCTTTGCTTGTATTTATTTAAACTAACTTTAAAATTTAAATTTAGGTGATGCAACTGACATAAAGTGTTAATGCTTTCAAATTCAATTTTTAGTGAAATACAAGTAAGCGAGTTTAAAATTTGTTGCATCAGGACTATTTACGTATTTACTCCATTTATTTTTAATAAATTCTAATATTATTCAAAACGTGACACTTAACATGTCCAACAATTTATACAAAATAGAAATTCCGCTTTAGAAAAATACCTTTTATCGAATAACTGTATTATAATAGGTACAAAAACATCTTTTGAAATCACTTCACCCTTGCTGGAGTTTAATAAATCATGGAAGATTAATTCACACCACGTAGTTGACATGTGTTGGCCGAAATTTCATTCAAAGCGAACAGATGGAGATCATTGTATAGTTGTATCCATAACAACAACAAAAGTGAAGTAGTTTGAACGGACGACAAACGCCCACCATTCACGCGGAGTTCAATTGAAATGGAATTCAATTCGCGCGAACGACAACGACGGATGACGTCTTCAAGGATCAATGCCGGAGACGGGATTATTTTTCTAGGAAGGGCGGGTTATTCAATTTATTTCCGCTAGTAATTATTTATTATTTTTGCTTTTTTTCACATACTTGAAAGGAAGGAATATAATGATATTTACATACATTACATTCATAATAATTAAAAGTGCACATGTTCACTTTGTCACTGTATATACAGGGTGTTTCAGGACTAGTGTAACAAACTTTAACAGTTTATTCCTGAGGTCATTTTGAGCCAAAAATGTCATATGAACATAGGTCCTATTCCTTCTAGTTACCAAAATACAAGAGGTTGAAGTTCTATAAATAACACGAAATTTTCAAATTTTTGTAATCAAGATACTTTCGGAAAACAAAAATGCGCGCAAATAGGGGATGGGAAAGTTGGCTTCTATTTGGATATCTGTCTTGGTATTCTCTGGACGCATAACGGGCATTACCGTTACATAATCCATAAATAAAAATCATATCTGCATATTCAGCAGTACTATAACCATTCATTATGAAACAATAACACAATCAAAAGTACAACAATTTTTAATTCAGACAAATAAGGTATGACTTTTCAATAAAATTCTTGTTTTCCGAAAAATCTTGATTAAAAAAATTTGAAAATGTCGTGTTATTTATAGAACTTCAACCTCTTGTATTTTGGTAACTAGAAGGAATAGGACCTATGTTTATATGAAATTTTTTGCTCAAAATAACCTCAGGAATAAGCTGTTAAAGTTTGTTACACTAGTCCTGAAATACCCTGTATAATGTAAGTATACAGGATGTAACAGCGAAACCAACCACCGCCTATATTTTCTTTATTATTATAGTTACAAAAAAATATTATAAAGCAAAGTTGTAGAAGACCAACGGGGACATCTGGTTAAAGAATAAAATAATTTTTTAAACAGTGGTTCTCAAGCTACAACACAAAGTTATATTTTTTCAAATGGGATTATACATATTTTTTAGGCCTATTCGATAGAGTATTTTTTTTCTGAATTCAACCATGTAATCATTTTATGTCCTTACATAACAAAATAATTGAGAAAATTCAATTTAAAGTTTCGATAAATTTTATTTAATATGACACAAAACACTAGGTCTTGATCAATAACAAATCAATAAACATAATGATTATAAACCAAAAACATTTAATTATCTAATACAATACTCATAATATTTATCTTCTCAATAAAAACAACAATCGCAACTAGTTATTATAAATAACAATGAACTTATTTTGTTTTGTTATTGATCATAGCCTACTGTTTTGTGTCATGTTAAATAAAATTTATCGTAACTTTAAATTGAATTTTCTCAATATTTTTGTTATGTAAGGATATAAAATGATTACATGGTTGAATTCATGAAAAAATACTCTATCGAATAGGCTTAAAAAATATGTATAATCCCATTTGAAAAAATATAACTTTGTGTTGTAGCTTGAGAACCACTGGTTTAAAAAATTATTTTATTCTTTAACCAGATGTCCCCCTTGGTCTTCTACAACTATGCTTTATAATATTTTTTTGTAACTATAATAATAAAGAAAATATAGGCGGTGGTTGGTTTCGCTGTTACACCCTGTATAACACATACATACTATTTTTAGTGTACATACTCACATACTCGTATTATATGGAGTATACATATAATAATCAAGTATATTATAACAATAAATATTATAGAATAACAATAAATAACAATATACATATAATAATCAAGTCAACTTAAACTGTCAAATTCAAGAATATTTTAATTCTACAAAACAAACTTTAAAATACCATCCAAAATTTCTAATTCTAAATTAATTTAGTTCATTCAGCAAAAGATCGCATTAAAAATCAGGTAACAGACTAACTAATGCAACTGCCCAGGGCCTGGCTGGGGGACAGAAAATTAAAATCAGTTTTCAAGAAGGAAAAGCAAGCTATTGTTAATCGACCTCTGAAATATTAGTTTTACTTGGAATACAGTATATATGACAATTTCGTCAGCCCTTAAGTCACTCAAAATTCAAATATTTATTTTAAACATCAAGAATTCAACTTAGACTCGAATACAGAACCTTCCGATTGCCAGTTAGAAGTGCTATTATCTGCGCCATTAAATCCCAGTAAGATAATGCAGAATCTATTATTTTTACTGTGGTTTGTAAATAAAAATATTGCCTTGCCAAAGTTTAGTTTGTTCCGTCTATAAACTGATAAAATGGAGTTAGGTTAAATTATTAGGGCTTGTAGAATAAAACAATAAATACCTACGTCACGGTTTCCTAACCTAATGAATGGAGCACATAGAACAAATAAATAAATGAAGATTGAGTATTACAACGAAATTCAATAACGTGTTTTGTCGTTGACATCATTAATTATATGTCGCTAAAAATACATGTCTCCGAATAATCAATCTTCTTAATTAGTCATCAATTTTAGTGAACAATGCTAACAAAATTCACCCAACATCTACATACATAAATTAAGGTTCAACTTTTATATCTATGTGAATACTACATAAAGCCTTATATAAATGATATGTTACAGTATATTGAAAAACACTTTAATTAAATAATAGTATTTTAATCTTTTTCATAATTCTAATTGCAATAGTAAAACCAGAAATTGTCTAAAATTAATGATCATAAGCAGGAAACTTAAAAATTAAATAAAGTTAAACTCTATTGTTTTAAATTATTCAGATAATATGCAATGAGTTTTAATTTGTTGGTGGTAATACAGTTTGAGAAACACTGCTTCACTAGGTTTTCGCAAAACAATAGACGCTAATCTTTTGAATGTGAATTCCACAGAATTTCATTTCGACACTCTATTTTAAAAACTAAAAAGGAATCAAAAAGATAAGAAAGGAAGGAAGTATCAATCTGCGCTTTTTTTTCTACATATTTCAGTTAGACACTCCATTTTAAGAAAATAAAACGAATCAAAAAAATAAAAAACGGTGGTCGTATCTCCTGCACTTGTTTTTGAAAGTAAATAATACAGAATTGCAGTTAAACACTCTATTGTTAGAACTGAAAAGAAATTAAAAAATAAGAAGAGAAGGGAGTGTCAAGCTCCGCTTGTTTTTGAAATTAAATTCCACACAATAGCAATTAGATATTTTATTGTAAGAACTGAAAAGGAATCAAAAATACTCGTTTAAGAAGAGAAAGATCGAGTGTCATTAAGTCCAAAAAAGTTATTATTTTAAACTTACTGTACTATAAATTGATCAGAAGAGAGAAATAACAGGAAACATCAGTCGCTATATTTTCATTACACCTTTTCTTTATAACTCAACTTCGACAACAAAATAGCATAATTACTCTTTTCAATTCATTTACTCTATTCCACATTACAGAATCATTTCTCTTTCTCTCTCTACACAAGATACCATTCTCTTCACACATCACACAAACAACAAACACACAATTACAAATCCGTTCACGTCCGTGAATTGGTATTTGGTGCGTCTTGGCTCTCGCGACTAAACAGCGAAACAGCCACTATCCACAACTCTGCAGACGAGAAGCCGTTACTGCTAAAAGCATAGGCGCCGATACGTGGAGTGCATACGAGCAATTGCATCCAACTAAACGTTTATAACTACATCCTACAAAATGTTTCAAAGAATTTTAGAAAAATTAAATTAACCCGAATATACTTTTATATAAAATTTTAAATTTGTAACTATTGTAGCGTTCATTATAGTACAATTTTACTGTTTAAACGTAATTTGGACATTCAATTATTAAGAGATGGCATTGATCACGAAATATAAAACTTGAAACAGATACACTTTAATTTGATCTCCATAAGTTTAATATTGCTGTCATGTGTATTTCTTTGTTTTCTTCTTTTATTGTGCGTTTGCTAGTTGTTGTTTTTAAATTAATTTATATAGAATATAGTTCTGTGTTGTTAGTTGTAGTTTTAGTATTAATTTCATTTATCTTTTAACTTTTAAATACAAATTTAAGTATATAATTCATAGATTCTTTTAATATTGCTTTTTTTTAGAATATTTGTTTCATTATAGTTTTATTACTTTTTTTATTGTAATATTAGTTCTATTATTTTATTTATTTTTCAAGTACTTAGTAATTATCTTAGTAACAAATTTGTAGTACCCTTTGTAGTGTTTCCGAATTCAGTTCGCATAACAATGAAAATTCACATAATTAAATTTGATTATTTGATTGTTAAAATCACTATCTATTGTTGTATTATTTCTTTGTTGTAATTAGGTATTCATTATTGTGAGTTTTTATTATTGTAATTTTTCATTGTTGTGATTATACATTGTTGGAATATTTTATTGTTGTAATCAAATAGAACCACTAGCACAGTATTGTGAGTGTGATTATACATGTTTCAAATTGCATTACTCTTTAGTGGCTTAATTTATTTTTACAAAATGGGATAGGTGACTCAGTGGATCTTGAGAACCCTGATTTGATCCTCACAGTCGACATACAATTTTCACCAATTTAAATCTATCCCTGTGGCTCAACCTCCACTAACATCTTTAGGAGCCGTGATTTGACGACTGGTAACCGCACTTCACGCGGAGAAATATATCACTTACCGAGATCTGCTTAGGCAGCGTGCCACACCCAGTAATGGGTAAAAGGCGTGATGATATATTTATTTATATTTAAATTTACCGTTTTATGTTGTTACTGTATAATAGTTTTATTTTATCTTCAATATAAAAAAAATAAGAATGAAAATACATCCCACAAAATTTTATAAAATCGGCGCCTCTGGCAAAGAATGGCACAGCACACGCACGTGGGTGATGGGTATCATTGACAGTTTTCCCGGAGAAATAGTCCTCGAGAAGACTCAAGTGGGGAGGTGATGATAAGAAAGATAAGTGATCGTGGGAGGATGATAGAAAAAAGAAGTTAATGCCCATGAATTCTACCTTCTATTAGTGAAAGAGTTTCTTTCTTTATTTTCATTTTGATATTAAATTTATGTTTGTATGCTAAATGACTGTAATGCCAGGGGCGTAGACTACATTAAATATTGAAAGAAATGTTACACAAATTTAATGTTTACTAATTATTATTCATTACTGTATCCTATCAATCCAGTGGTTCTAAAAACGTTTGCTTCAAGTAATGTGCAATTATTTTTTACGAATTTCGATGTTTGTCTTTTTACCTGTCTCCATAAGTGTAAATTTCCACTAATCTCAGAAACACATCATTACAATACATACAATGAAACTAATTTTACCACACCATAACACTGAATTGACGCAGAGAAGGAAACCCTGGACAAACGTGGCCTTGTGGAGTTTAATAAATTGTTCTATATAATAAAAGATTCAACAAGTACAAATATGCTAATAAGAAAATAAAACTGAAGTTATTTCTGCTTGATTATAATTTTTATGTGATCGATGAATTATTTTGTGTCCACAGAAATAAATGAATTGTTATTATTATTATTATAAACAGCAAACTGTTAACAAATTTTGTTTCTATACACAGAAAAAAAACTAAATTATATTTAATACTGTTTTTTACTACTCAGATATCTCTTATGCCCAAATATATAAAACATTGTCAGTTAATTTAATTTTTAACTACGCGAAAAAATGTAGAATAGAAATGTTAAAAAGTAAGCTAAGTAACTAGACACTCACGTTTCTTTCATTATCTGCCTAGACAGGCAATATGTTAGTAGGCATGTAAAACAAAGCTTACCTGAGTCTTAAAGGTCAGGCAAATGTTTATTTTCCTGTAAATTTCAGGTTAAGAGATGGAACTAAAATAATAAATTAAAATTTGAAATAACTTTCAAATAATAAATAAATGTGGAGAATCCACGCCACTGGATAATTAAAAATAACTTAACAAAATGTGTCGCGTAGGCATACTGGATCTTTAATCGAATAAGTTGCTTGTATATCTCACTCTTACAACGTGATCTCTATATTATACTTATGTAAATACCAGTAACTATGAAAGTGGACATTTTTTTTCATGATATTACTACTACCTACGACATCATACGCTTTCATTATCTTATTAACGCATCTTAGAACTTGAAGTTTTCACTCTTAACCTAAATATTTTCATATGAATATGACGCTATTAATCAATGCATAAACTAATGACCATTTAAACCGGTAAAAGTAAAATTTCAACCTTGGTTTATATAAATAAAAGTAAATCGAAGTTACATATTAAACGGAATAATTGATAGTGCTGTTAAACATTCGATTTGCTTTAATTTAACATAAATTTAAAATATTACTTATAACGGTGTAACTAGTCATTATTAAAATATTACTGAATACTGGACAGTTTCGGCAATTTTTATCCGGCAATATTTATTTATTTATGTTACGCTGTACAACAGGAACTTAATCCTAATTACAGTACAGGGTCCGCACTCACCGAGCCGCAGTGTATTAGTTCATATAATTTTTAGCTTGAGTGAGATGCGAACTCGGGATCTCCGGATTCGAATTCCGTATCGCTATCCACACCACCGTGCTGATGTAGGTAGCGTAAAGGAATTCAAATCTTTGCAGTTCGAAACTAAAAATATGTGAGCTACCACACTGAAACTCGGTGTTTCCGGACCCTGTACTGTAATTGGGATTAAATTCCTGTTGTAAAGTGCAACATAAATAAATAAATTATAGAGTAGGTGACTCAGTGGTATCATGCGGACTGTAAATTTAAAAATTACCACAGCCGATTTAAAATTACCTGTGTGGCTCCCCTTCAAATAATATATACCTTTGAAATATTTTGCAATAATTTTGAAACATCCAATATATTTTATTGGTGAATAAATTAACTGTTAAGTATTGTACTGCGCAATAGTAGAAAACACGGTAACCCGGATGTATGATATTACTCTCGATTTCTTAAGTGATGACCACTTGTGCCATCGTTAGCGACTTCCTCAATGTGGGTAGAGGCATCTGCATTAAGTGATCAAGCTCCGTTTCCCTCATAACAAGGGACCTGATATCATCTACTCCAGTACTTCTTACACACATCTAGAGCACCGTTCACCTTGGTTGCAGTTTTTACTATAACACTTCAACCTCAACCAAAAAAGAGTTTTTTTATTCAGAAATAAAAATAAATAAATATATCATTACGCCTTTTATCCATTACTGGGTGTAACACTCTGCCGAAGCAGATCTCGGTAAGTGATTTCTTCGCGTGAAGTGCGATTACCAGTCGTCAAATCACGGCCCCCAAAAATGTTAGTGGAATGAGAGCCACAGGGATAGATTTAAATTGGTGAAAATTGAAATCCGAACTCGAAATGGAAAATTTCAAGAACAAAGACTTCAATTCTAAATTACGATGCGGCTCATACAAATAAAGTACATTATTTTTGGATGAATCGAAACGGAGTAATCTCAATGGTTTTCAGGAACCCGACCAATAATATTACAACTGTCAAGAATCGAAACAATATTTACCATAATTTCATGAACCAAAATCATATTTACTAAAATTTCACGAATCGCAATAGTTCCTGCGGTAAATTTCGAGCTCTGTCACTAATATAAATTTAAGCCAAATAAATCAAATAAAAAATTATCCTCAAAAGTGTAAATGCAACCCTACATGTATGTGCGTGTATTATTATAATAAATAAAGTTATATTTATTATGAAGTAACATAAGAGGTACCGCAGTTGAAATAAAGTAAGAAGTAACGCACGCGAACTAAACACAAAATTTATTACTATCAACTAATTAGATGACATAATAGAATTTCGGAATATTTCGTTTAACTTCGACATCTCTTATGTAAATTTCGGCATTACTCTGGCAATTATACAAACTTTGATAATTTTGTTGTTGTTTTTTATCAAGATTTTAGCAAATTTTGAATTTCTACTAATTGTATAACTTTGCAATCCATTTTTATGTAACACCAAGCTTATCAAGTACACGCTTATATCTGACAGATAACAAAAGAAAATATTGATACCGATTACTAGAACATCAGGTGACCATCTTTTAAGTTACACAAAAAGTTGACTTCTGATTGGCCAGAGGTAGAGTATTTTAGGTAACGTAAATCAGAAAGATAAAAGTTGGTTATCTTTTGCTTAGTGTTTTTGCTTTACCGATATCATTTGCATGACCTCTTATGTTGCTTCATTATAAATCCAGATTTATTGCATTGTATAGCTTATTCACAAGAAAATACAACTACATAAATAAAGTCATAGCTATTAATTGTATAAATTATTCCATTAAAATAGTTAATAAGTTATTGTTCATAATTAAATCGTGATATTTAATAAAATGCTGTTACGTCTAATACCCCTGAGTCGTCCACCGGCATGCTTAAGGGATGATATCTCCCATTTTGAGAAGTTCTTCTATCTATTGTTCTATGATGCTCTTGTTCATTGGTCATATATTAATTTCCTTTTTTATTTTAGGCTGAAGATAGTTTTACATCTCGTGTAATTAAATTTACCAAAGAAGGGTTATAATTTTGTGATGCTATAAAAATAAGAACACGCAATATCTGAATTTCTAAGTAAACTTGGCAATATAATATTCCTGCAATGTCCAAAAATACACGGTTTAATTATATTGTAATAAAACTGCGCAAATACAATTTCAAAAATTTAATTACTTTTCAAGATTGGGTGGGAAGCATCAAGTCATTTCTATTTTAATTTTTCAACCTTAAAATATTTTATTATTGGTTAAAATAACTGCTAAAAATAGGTCAGAATAATGAATTTAAAATTTTGATATAGACAATTGGGATTCGCTTTTACAAACTTTCATTTTCTAAATGTAATTAAATACCTATACTATTTATTACTAAGTTGACGTTTTCCGTAAACAACAAAAAAATATCTTTGTCGCGCGTCTACAATGTCAACGCGCGAAAAAGATGTTAAATGCGCGCGTTTCCAATGGCAACGCGGGAAAAATATATTAAATGCACGCTTATTTAAATAGTGCCAGAGATACAAACAAAACATAAACTTGTCATATTGCGAGTTGACAGAACGAATTTATTTTCAGTACGTATACCTTTTTTAATAATTTTAAGATGCAATCGTAGAAAAAATTATGTGTGTATCACGAGCGTAAAGTGTCTTAGTTCCTCTTACACTATTTCATCTCTCGCCCTCGGCTCGCGCTGCAGTTACCGTGCTCGAGTAACAAAGAGTCACTTTACGCTCTTAATATACAAATAACTATTTCTGCAATCTACATTTTTTACAAAAATAAATCATTTTAAAATGAGGCACTAAATTTAATGAAACATCGTCTAAAAAAGCATCGCAATATTTTATTATATTTTAAAATAATATTTAAAATATTCAATTATAGAACATATTAGTTTTAGATTTAAAAAGATAAACATGAAAAAACTGATTTATTTATTAAACAATACATTAGCTGTAATAAAATAATATAATTTGTAAAATGGAAAAATTATTTTCCAATACGTAATTCGCTTTACTAATCCCATAACTAAAGCCAATAACAGTTCGAATACAATTTAATAAAGTATTTAATATTTAAATCCCTTTCCAGGTTCTGAAAATTTAAAATTAAAATTCATTAAAAACACTCAGCCGAATAACAACAAAGAGTTATAATCAATTCAACTGTATTCATAATAAAAGCAAATACAGCGGAAAAAGTGTCACAAAAAATGCATCTTCTACTTTTTTAAACTAATAAATGATGAGAACCGAAATGAATTATACGATTTTCAGCATTTGCATAAAATAAAAAAGAGATGAAATATTCTGAGCCACTGAAATGTTCTCAATGCAAATTTACTAATAAGATTTAAATGCGAATTTAAACTTCCGCGGAAAACGAAAAGCCAAATATTATTTTTCATCCGCCTGAAGTTAATGCATAAACGTTAATCTTTTTGCTTCACGGTGGAAAATAATTACACGAAACAATTTTAATTTGTATTATCTATTTGTCCTCAAGCGCATCAGGTATCTAACAAAAAAGTTTTATAAAAACTAGGCTAGCAGAAAATCCATTAGTGTTTTTATCATTCCAAATGTTATAAATTAATGCAGTTGGTTAGAAAAAAAAATCAATATATTCTAGATATGTTACTGTTTCAATGAAAAATTTATATAAAAATAAATAAATAAATATATCATCACGCCTTTTACCCATTACCTACTGGGTGTGGCACTCTGCCTAAGCAGATCTTGGTAAGTGATATATTTTTTCGCGTGAAGTGCGGTTACTAGCCGTCAAATCACGGTCCTCAAAGATATTAGTGGAGGGGGAGCCACAGGGGTAGATTTAAATTGATGAAAATTGTTTGTCGGCTGTGGGGATCGAACCAAAGTTCTCAAGATCCACAGGCCAACTCGATAACCTTCATAATTACAATATTATTTACATAAACTATTTCATTTATTTTTAACTTGTGTAAAGGCTAACTTGTCTAGATATTGTTTCTTAAATAAGGCAAATTCATAATTTGCCTGTTAAATAATATAGTATTATCTATTATCTTAATTAGATTTTTATTCTTAATTATTTTTACTTCCTTAAACGAAGTAAAAGAAGTATTGAAATCGCGAAACTATTCGGTTCTCAGATTTCAGCAGAAATATCCATTTTGACCATCCCTGAATCCATTTTGACTAATTTCGTCGTGATGTATGTACGTATGTATCTCGCATAACTCAAAAACGGTAAGTCGTAGAAAGCTGAATTTTTTTACTGTTATAACATCTAGTTGAGCACTTCCCTTTTTGATCATTGAATAACTTCCGGAGGTGGTACTTTACTTGAAGCCTATAATAGATATTAATGAAAAACTATATTCAAATATAATCCACAACTTTTCAAATTTGGTATATAAGACTACTATATCAATGGAAATAACATAATAGATTTTGGTTAAAACGGACTAACTGGAAGTGATACATTACATGAAGCTGCTAACCGTTTTTCTTGAAAAAAATGGTACTATTTTGATTTTAGTAATAAATGCCGCAAATAAAAGTTTTATAGAATTAAATTCTGCGTCTCGCAACATTAAGAATTATTATATTACCCTTTGGTATAAACGAGATATATAAATTGAAAAATTATATATTGTTTGTTTTTTTTTTAATTAAGTTTGTTATGGATTAGAACAAAAAAATAAGAAAAAAATAAAAAAATTAATGTCAATGTCAAATTACGTCAAATATATGCAATAAAAAAAATATCAATAGTTTAATACGCGTACATCAGATTTTTTATCTTACGATATAGAGAGTGTTTCTATACCTCTGCACGAAACTTAAATAACATATATAATTTTATATACTGATTATAGAACAAAAATAATTTTTATGAAATTCGCAAAAATTAGGGCATTTCATTCATAGCGCACATTTGTAGTGTCACTGGTTTAATTCGGAAGTTTGCGCTGCTTCTCCACACACTAACACCATATCCACTAATTCAATGTTGCTATACATTTTTCTCAAATTTCTCCCACAACAACTTACCCTTTCAATACCGTATACGAAATCAGACAAGGTACTCAAATAAAAATAAAAATAAGGCATTACACCAGGTACCTACATAATAACTAATTAATAAATGACTATTTGTAGGCAGTGTTTATACTTTTATTTCATTAGTAACATAATTACAAATAATTAAATGTACTATTAAACCAGTGACATTTAAAAATGTTCGCTAGGAATAATATACCCTAATTTTTGCGAATTTAAAAAAAATCTTTTTGTTCTATAATAAGTATATCAAATTATATATGTTATTTAAGTTTCGTGCAGATGTATAGAAACACTCTGTATAAATAAATACAAATTATTATATGTATTTCATCAAGATAATATACAGGGTGAGTCTGGGAAGACGCCCCCCCCTTTAACTTTTTTATTATGAGTAATAGAAAAAAATGGTTCATATGAAAGTTTTATTATTTTAAATATACTATTTGATGGCAGATGTAGATATTTTTTATAAAGTCAGGTTTACAAGATACGACTATCAACTTTTATTTTTTAAATAGCAACCTATAATTATTTTACTAAAATAAAAACTGCCATTTCTTTCTCTTTTCAACGGTGTATTAGTTTTTATTAATGTATCTGAAAAAATTCGAGAAAAATAAGAAAATTGAGAAATACTAGAAATAATTTTTATACAAATATTATAGGTGGCTATGTGAAAATAAACAAAATATAACAGTGTTAAATTAATGTCAAAAAAGTATACATTTGCTGGTTACTTTATTTAACTTATTTTGCAAACAATAAAAAAAACGTTTTCAAATGTTTACGAAAGAAGAATTAATAGATATGATTCTAATAATTGGTTCGAACACATCACGTTCAACGCTTAAATTTTTGTATTACAGAACATGGTCGTAATTTTGAACATTTGTTTTAAGTTGTTTTTGTTACTGAATTTGTTGCTTTAGTATGTTAAGTTGTATAACACTGTTACATTTTGTTTATTTTCACATAGCCACCTATAATATTTGTATAAAAATTATTTCTAGTATTTCTCAATTTTCTTATTTTTCTCGAATTTTTTCAGATACATTAATAAAAACTAATACACCGTTGAAAAGAGAAAAAAATGGCGGTTTTTATTTTAGTAAAATAATTATAGGTTGCTATTTAAAAAATAAAAGTTGATAGTCGTATCTTGTAAACCTGACTTTATAAAAAATATCTACATCTGCCATCAAATAGTATATTTAAAATAATAAAACTTTCATATGAACCATTTTTTTCTATTACTCATAATAAAAAAGTTAAAGGGGGGGGGGGGGGCGTCTTCCCAGACTCACCCTGTATAGTTTTTGTAATTAATTAGCAATATTTATTTGTCTTCAATTTACAAAATTAAATATATTACTCATATATTTTTGCCCCTTGTTTATCAAATTTAACGCTTATTGAATTATTTGAATATATTACTTATTAAATTTTATAATTAATTTTTGTAGTTTAAAAAAAGTCACTATTTGATCATTTAAATTTAAATAAAATCCAAAATGATTGAATGTTCAATATCCAGAAATATCCTTTTCTAACTAACTATTAGTTAGATCATTAGCAAATTAGTCAAACTGTTTAAATTAGTCAAAATTCATATTTTTATTTCTGAACAAAATAGTTATTTTTGTAAGTCCATATATCTTGTTTATTAATATACTAGAGCACATAACCTCGTTACGCCATAATCAAAAGCACAAAATAAACTAACTGCATCCAATAACTTCCAGTTTCACGTCCAGATAAAGCTCATATCCATACATTACATCCACCTAAATTATTTAAATCTTTCTCGGGTGGCATAATGCGAATCCTAACGAACATAACACGAACACGCATTTGGCATGCATCCATTCGTTGATTGTGAAAGCAGAAAGCCTGGACGCAAACGTGCGCGTCAGTTATCAATAGTCGTGGAAAACGATCCTAGCTCCATTACTAACGCTACATTTAGTTAAATATGTCGTATTAGCTCGGCTTACGTCAACAAGCAGCGTAAAGAACACATGGCACATATTTGCACATTCATGCTGAATTACACTATTTGCTATAAATGTGTTGTGGGGCTATTCGTCCTGAGTTTTATGCGAGGATTGACGATTGTTCATGTTCGTGCTAATCGATCTGGACTGAAAATTTATATTATTTTACAGTTATATTTAGAATTGTTTGGTACTTTTATTGCATTTTCTAGAGGGTAGATGGACTCAGAGTGGTATCGAGTCAGCCAATAGATTTGAGAACTCGGCTTTGAGTCCCACAGCCGACAATTTTCACCTCTGTGGTTTCCCGTACGCTAAAATCTTTGGGGCCTTACTTTGACGGCTGGTAACCGCACTACGGTAGAGTGCCACACCAAGTAATGGGTAAAAGGCGTGATGATATATTTATTTATTTATTCTAGAATAGAACTGAAACCAAATGAGATGAATAAGCAAATTAATGGCATGTAATCATAGCAATGCCGGTTCGATTTAGGTCTATAATACTGAAATTAGACATCATTGAAATTTATGATCATTTTGATTCATTAATTAATAACAGAGTGGTATCTACACTTTACAATTAATAAATAATTTCATTCGAAATCTGGAATTGCAAAGCATCCTGTATTACAACCTAAATAAAGATTTATGTAAATATCATCACTCCTTTTACTCATTACTGGGTATGGCACTCCGCCGAAGCAGATCTCGGTAAGTGATATATTTCTTTGCGTGAAGTCAAATCACGGCCCCCAAAGATGTTAGTGGAGAGGGAGCCACAGAGGTAGATTTAATTTGGTGAAAATTGTTTGTCGGCTGTGGGGATCGATCCAGGGTTCTCAAGATCCACAGGCTGATTAGATACCACTGAGTCATCTACCTTATATTTATGTAAATAATGCATAATATTTATTTTTATTTGTTTCTAAAGTAAATAGACGTTAGCAGACTATTGTTCCCGATTCTTTTGCTAGTGAACCTTAAAATGACAGTAGTTAAAAGTATACGTATGTTTCTAGATATATAAAATTATTTAAAAAGTGCAAAATAATTAAATGTGAAATAATAAACCATTATTTAACACTTTAACGCAATCATATTGCTGTTACTATAGTAATGCCATTATTCAGCAGTTTTTAATCCAATTAAATTGCGGCTACTGTGGTAAAGCGCTACACTTATTATTTTCGTTTTATTACATCGTTTTGCCATATAAAAATTTGTGTTTTTTTTTACAGATTTGATACGTCAAATAATGTCATTTAGTGATTTTTATTTTCATTAAAGAAAATTGACCACGCTGTCAGATAACAAAAAAACCTTAAAATATTTGAAAACTGAAGGTTTTTAATCAAACGAAATACATTCAATAGAATTGGGCATTTTATTTATACATTCAATACTATTAGGTTAGGTTATGTTAGTTACGACGTATCTCATCAGAGGCGCAGTAAGACCAATATTGCCATCTATTGAGAGGACGAAACTTCGATGAAACAACAGAACGCACCCGTCATTGACGAAAAATAAAAGCTTCTAAAGTTGACAAAGAAAAACTAAAATGCAAAAATACGCTAACGTGAAATGAGACACAAAAGATACGAATGAAATGAGATACGTTCGTTTCATCGATGAGGTCTTCGATGGAAATAGAGAAGCCTCTATTTTTCGTCGATGACGGGTGCGTTTTGTTGTTTCATCAAAGAGCTCATCGATGCTCGTCGATCAGTGTACCATAGGCATAACATCAAAAATATATTATTTTCCTCAAAATACGGCCTAATAGTGCAAGTTCCTGTTAAATGGTTGTGGAAAAGTAGAGAATTCAACTCGCATTACGGCAATTATACATTCGAATGAGTACGAGTCGTAGGCCAGTAACAGGAATAGTATTGCTATCTTGTATAAAAAAAATGTACACAAAATGTATTAAATTCTATTTACAATTACTCTGGAACAGCAATTTAAAAATTTATAACTGTAGACAGAAGTTGCATCAAATTTTAATCCTTGATGACAGAGTAAATTGACATTAATCAATTTTCAATACCACTTTTAATTTTGAAATGATTTTGCCCATAAATATTTTAATCAATTTACAACATTTAAATCATTTATATCTCTGTTATCCCAGAATGTTAAGCGACAAGTAAAGCAAACAATTGTTTACGCTTTACATAATACTATCAACATTCACATGCGTCATACACACGTACATGCATCCACACAAATGCGCGAACAGAAAATACCAATGGCGCTATCACACTCCGCACGTGACATGAAATACTCTCAACGTAAACATGCAGGTGCGACCGCCATGAATTTCCGTTTCCTAGTGCAGCATTAGTGCTGTACTGTTTATAATCATCAGCTATTGCGTTCGCGTTGAGTCAGTCACAGGAAATATAGAGTTTAACGCTCGCTAAATTCTGCACTCATTCGAACTGTATGCAAATTAATTAACGGAGTCGAAGGTTTGTTTCGCGTCTAACGAAGATTGAAATTCGAATTTGTCAGTTCAGCGAAGGATTTTGTTTGTTTGTTATATTGATTTAATAAGATTTAATTATAGAAGTAATGGAGGGTTATACATGTGACATTAGACTAAAAGCAACGATCAGAACATAAACAATTTACCGCCATATTGGAATATGCTGTCACTTAATTTTCTATTATACCAAGACACCCAACTGAAACGAAATCGAGAATATTATTTTCGTTCAAAAACAGGTGAATAAAATCGGTTTTTTTTTCGACCTTAAATGAAAGTAAGCTATTCTTCTCTCATGTACGAATCAAAAGTTCGCTATTCTCCGTTGATAACTGTCAACACACACTTATTTAGATATTTATTTATTTATTCATATATCGTAAGTACTTTTTAATTTTTAATCAAATGACATGAAAGAATGGTTTTAGAAAACATCATATGTATATCTCTAGAGTAAAGTGTAATTTCTTCCCTCAAAAGAACAAAAAAACTAAAAAAATATTCAAAAGCGAATAAAATTTAAGTACTTACCTAATATTTTGTTTTTTGAATTTTGTAAATTAAAAAGAAATCTTATACTTGTTCTGTTGTAAAATGGTTTTAAAACTAGTGTACATGTTTTATTTATTACCAGTTACCAGCCCCCAAATCGCGGTTCAATATGTCATCTGAACGAAGCTTTTGCGTGCGTACTTCTGAACTAATACTTACACACACCATGGTTGATACTTAGTAGTTACAGGACACGTTTTCACCAATATGCATAGTGGAATCTACGAATAGTTCGTTCCTCTAAAGCCTTCATATTATTGCATGAAAAAATACAAAATAATTCTGTATTTTGGGAAGAAATAATGATTCCAAAACTAATACATTTTTATCAAAATTATTTGTTGCACAAATTAGTTGATCCTCGATTTTATTTTTCTTGTTCAGATCACATTTGCTAGGAACCTCGTCAGTCTTCAAACTACTTTTGACAAAAAATATTCTGTTACCGTAGTGGTAAAAGTTTATGGTTACCCCGCAATAAATGTATACCTGCTTTCAAATCACAGACATTTGGGAATTAAAACGTGAAAATTTGATGTAAAAATCGAAAACAAATATACTCTCTTGAACGGGACATTTTTAAACAAATTTGACTGACAAAAAGTTTTATTTTTCATAACCTTTCATTTCATATACAAATTGTATATTGAAATGCTCTGTAATCTGTGAAAAGTTTGATAATGTCCAAAAACAAAAATGACTGTATCTTGTTTATTATAGACTTTATCAAAAACTGACTGACAAATGTTAATATTTTTATATCATCATTATTTATATAAAATTTGAATAAATTTGGTCAGTTATAAGAGCTTGTACTCCAGAGCGGCCTTAAATAAACTTAAACTCTATTTGTTTCAGTTTTATTCCAAGTAAATCTTTCCATCAACGGAGACCTACATTACGCCAGCTTCAGAGCATTGATAATGTCAATACCATTCGACCGCTTCGAACCATATTCAAGTTCCTGCATAAAAGATAGCCCCCGAAGCCGGCGAGGATTCAAAAAGGGATTGCGATTTCAGACGGACTAACGGTAACAGCGCACAATTCCACAAAGCGAATCCGTAGACCGGACTCAGCCGAGACTCCGGAATCTCCGGGTGAGCAAGTTCGATACACCAGGTACCGGATATTCTTTATAATGGATCTGTGACTTTTGTTTTCTTTACTAATAGAGACGGAGTCATAGTTACAGTTCATACTGAATGAAACAATGACAAGTAAGATAAATTCGCATTTCTACTAAAAGATCACAATTAAACATAATTTGAACAAATTAAGGTAAGCCCTATTCTCAAAATAATTGAAATATATTCTAATATATATATATATATATATATATATATATATATATATATATATATATATATATATATATATATATATATATATATATATATATATAATCTCATTACTACTTGATTTTCGGATAATGATTTGAATTAGCTATTTAAAATAGAACTAGAATTAGATTATTTAATCAAACATTCTGGATAAACTTATTTGAGAATCGGACTGTTTGAGGTCAGTGCATTGAAAAATCGGCTGTTCGAGCACGCAATCAGAAATTAGTTTAATATATTTATAATTTGTTCACAAAATTCAACTCTTTAAATAAATAAATAAATATATCATTATGCCTTTTACCCATTACTGAGTGTTGCACTCCGTCGTAGCAGATCTCGATACGTCATATATTCCTTCGCGTGAAGTGCGGTTATCAGCCGTCAAATTACGGCCTCCAAAGATGTTAGTGGATGGGGAGTCACAGGGGTAGTTTTAACGTGGTGAAAATTTTTTATCGACTGTGGGAATCAAACACGGGTTCGCAAATTCACACAGACAGTTTCCATACCACTGAGCCATCTTACTTATTTCCTAATTCAGAACTAAAATATTTGTAGACGTGCAGATAAGTTATTAAGGCAAATTCTTAAAATTTGTAGCGCAGAAATTGGCTAAATATTTTTATCATTATTAATTTTTTTCAACAAATGTTATTTTTTAATTAATATTATTTAAATTTTCTAATTATTATTTATTAGTGTTAATTTATTGTATTATTAACAGAGTCCTGAAAAAGGTTGAAGTGTCAACCGAAACGTTGACTAAATAAAAAAATAATATTAACTGAAATTTAAAAAAAAACCTGTTTTCATATTTGTATATAGAGTATTCCAAGAAAACTGTGCCACAGGTAAATAACAATAACAAATAAGCTTTTCATTGCCATTGCTTTCTTAATTATATTACAGGAATTCAAATGTGACAGTTAAACATTCCAGTATCAGTTTCATGACTACTATGTAAATAAAATCATTTATTAATGTACTATCCAATTTATCCGAAGCCATAGTTTTTATAATTTTCGAGATCCCTGTTGAGCCATTGTTTATGCTGTAGATGTGGAGATATTCAAGTATGAAAATTCTAAAAATACTTTCTTTGTTTCTATAAAAATTGGTTTTAGTTCAAAAATTAAACACAAAATACATTTTGAATCTAATTTAACTTATATTTAATCTCCTTGCTTTCCATTAAAAAATACCGAAAAGAGACATTTTAATTGAATTTCCATTCAGTTATTTTATAAAACAAACACAACATATCATTAAAAAAAATTAAAAACCGCAGGTGGGTTTTATGGTAAGTTCGTTACCGAAAAATTTAAAAATCCACTAACCTCTAATTGGAAAACACAATACGGGCACCAGAAAACATATTTTAATTACAATTTCCCTTGATAGGGTCACAAATACCACCAGCAAATGCATTTAAGTTATTAAAAGAGTGCTGTGGAATCAGAAGGACTACTGCAGCGGCGGCACTTAGAATTATTTAGGAGAAGGAATCCTTGACACATTTTTTAATTAACTTCCAAGTTAAAAATAACATTTACTGCTAGTATAAACAACTAATTAATGGACATACTCTTTTAAGTTTTAACGACTGTTAAAATTTTTAACAAATTGAAACTTTCATAGCAATTGTAATTCTATTTTATTAGTATTATTCATTTTTATTGGATACAAATTTGAACGGGCGTTAAAAATTAATAGTCAGTAGAATATGCTCAGAAGGGTTCGAATAAGGATAATCAACTAATAGTTAATTAATTTTAATTTAATTATGACAAGTTTCCAATAACAATACCGGTATTCTACCACTTTTATTTAAAGCATTTTTCTCACTTATAATTTAGGATTATTTGCTGACTGAAAAATAAAGTTAGCCTACTATTAATATGGCAATTGCATTTCTGTCCCTTAAATACAGGGTTGGCAAAAATCATGATTAAAAACAAATTGATTTTTTATTTTTATGAATTTTTTAAAATTATGTAACTAAGTGGCGTGATTTGACGACTGGTAACCGCACTTCACGCGAAGAAATTATCTTTCCTGCAAAGGACTGATATACAGGGTGTTTCTATACCTCTGCATGAAACTTTAATGACATCTAATTTGATATACTGATTATAGAACAAAAAGAAGTTTGTTGATATTCGTAAAAATTAGGGTATTTCATTTCTAGCGAACAATTTTAGTATCACTGGTTTAATAGCACATTTAATTATTTATAATTATGTTACTAATGAAATAAAAGTATAAACACTGCCTACAAATAATAATTTGACGGCTGGTAACCGCACTTCACGCGAAGAAATATATCACTTCGTTAGATCTGCTTCGGCAGAGTGCCACACCCAGTATTGGGTAAAAGACGTGATGATATATTCATTTATTATTTATAAATAATCATTTATTAATTAGTTAATATGTAGGTACCTGATGTAATGCCTTATTTTTATTTTTTAATTAAATTCAATATAATTCTACAATTCTCTTTTCCTGATTTTTGGCACATTTAAAATATCTCTGTGGTTCCCTCGTCAACAAGTGTCTTTGAAGGGAAAAGCAATTTGACGGCTAGTAAACGTACTTGACACACAAAAATATATCAATGATCAAGATCTGTTGCTGCAGAATGCTGCACCCACTAATGGCGTGTTAGTATAATCATTTATGATTTATTGTTTTATCCTTTATTTAAAAAAATCTTGTGCCGCCATTGGACGAAAGACAGAGAAATAGGGATAAAAATACAGGATACACAGACCTTTAACTCGCAAACATTTCCGCTCGTAAAGCCATTAAATATGTACCATGCTCAAGTTCTGAAGAATTTCTATCAAGCGAAATATTCTCAGACTGGGAATTAAATTTTTCCTCGCAAGAAATCCTGACTCGGAACTGTGTTTCGGAAATGGAAAACTGCTCCTTTGTGGATATTGTTTATTTATGTTTGAACTTGACTATGGTTCAGTTTTTTTCTTCTTGTAATTATATTAGAAAATAAAACATCTGCATAAAGCTTTTTAGAAGCATTAGATGAAAGTTGTCAAAGTTAAATTATATAAATTTCTCCAAACTTCATTCTATGTAGATATAATTTATTTTTTGAGTACATAAATATTTCGAATCGATTCCATCCCGCCATTATTTGGCTTAAAATACCACGATTTAATTATAGGTATAACTATTTTTAACTGTAAAATTAATACCATTTTGAGATCTGCAATGGCATAGGCATAGCTGCTACGCCTAAAATTAGAAGCTCTGAAAATTAAGTTATTATTATTTATTTAAATATAATAATTAAATATAAATTTAAAAAAATAACTAAATATATCCTCACACCTTTTACGCATTACTAGGTGTGGCACTCTGCCGTAATAGATCTCGATAAGTGATATATTTCTTCGCGTGAAGTGCGGTCACTAGTCATGAAATCACGGCCCCCAAAGATATTAGTGGAGGGCCAAAGAGTAGACTTCAGAAATGTTTAGTTTGTAACTTTTCTCATGTGAATAGTTAAACGATTTTCAATAACAAAAATGACGGCAACAATTTTTATTGTCACTTAAATAAATCACAAATCCTTTCAAAACTAAACTCGCAGAAACAATGAAATTACGTCATAACGTACGTCATGATTTTTATAAGTTTCATCTACAATGTTTATAGTTTATATTAAAATGTTAAAATACAAACCAGGTGTATGAAGCGATTTACTAATTACTGACAGCGCACTGTATACAAAGTGAAAATCAGTGTCATACGAGTTAAATTAAAAACTCTATTACATTAGTTTAATTTTTTATCATAATTACATCTAGATTCAACTTTAATTTTATTTATTATATATTTCATTAATAATATGCAATCAAATCGCTAAGTTTCTTAATTTCACAAAATACAAGTGTTTTGTTTTTATTCCTATACTCTGATTTATGTATCAAGTACGGAATTCAAATTTTAGCGGCATTCCTAAAAAATAATGTAAAACAAAATTTGTATTTATAGGTTATGACACTGTCTGTCAACTGATTATAATTCCGCGTCAATTAGTTAGCTATATAAACTTGGTTTGCGTTTCAATGAATCAGAGAGCTGGAATCGTAGGTCTGATCTAACCCAACTGATAGAGTATAGATTGGCTAAACAATTAATGACACAATTTAACGAATTTCATTGATTCTGCGAGGCACCTATAAATAAAAACCATCTGAATAAAGAAGTAGAATACGTCTACAGCTCGCAGTACTAGGCACATTATACAAAAATGTTATCGTGCATATGTCTTTACTTAATTAATGCAATAGAATATTATGTAAATTTTACTATGTACCTCTAGCTATTTAAATACATGAAGTAAATACAGAATTTAACAATTTAAAACACAAAAATAAATCATTTTGAACAAAATTTAAATAAATCTCGCGTTTAAAAATGCCCGGAAATACAAGACAAGACTTAAAACTGAGACTAAACAGTTCTTACTAATAACTAATATAAAATCTTAAATTGCATTTTTCCTGTTCGCCCACGTAATGCCATTAATAATAATTTAACTGTAATACTGTATCATTTACCAAGTTGTCACAAATGGACTTTCACATTATTACTGTCAAGAAAACCTATCCGTATTTTATCACATTTGCTGGTATAAAAGTAATAAACGTTCGTTTATTGGGATGATTAGCTCAGATTATGATGTGGCATTCGATTACTGTATAATGTGATAAATTAATAATCAATATACGTTTTAACCTTATTTCGAAAATAATTTATAGATTTCTTTATGAATTAAAATGATTCATATAAATTGCTTTCATGCACAATTAAAATTTAAACTAATTATTTAATTTTATATTCATTAGCTGAACTATATCATTTATCAATAAAATAAAATTGTATGTTTCCATGAAATGATATTTATAAATATGAACTCGTATTTCACAAATGCTAATTTGTATAAAACCATTGTATTAATTTATATTTGTGATCAAAATTATGTATTATTATCTCATTTTGAGTACCTACTCAAAAAATACTTTTTTAATATATAAATAAATAAATAAATATATCATCACGCCTTTTATCCATTACTAAGTGTGGCACTCTTCCGAAACAGATCTTGGTAAGTGATATATTTCTTCGCGTGAAGTGCGGTTACCAGCGGTCAAATCACGGTCGACAAAGATGTTAGTGGAGGAGGAGCCACACGGGTAGATTTAATTTTAATTTAATGTATAGTTACTCTAATATATTATTGTTGTATCTGTACTTCGGGAAAAAAATTAAAGGGTATATACTATAAGATGTACTGATCATGGGTAGCCATTTTTAATAATTTTATTTAAATCTTCTTATAAGTAATTGTAAATAAATATCTGATGTTGTGTAATTAATAATTTAATTTAGTTAAATGCAGCAGGTCAAGCAATAAAGTACGATAATCCAGTGGCCCTAAAATGTTCATTTTAACTAAACCATCCTTAATTTAGCGAATTTAAACAAATATATTTTTGTTCCATGATTATTACGAGTATATACCCTTTAAATTTTTTCCCAAAGTACAGATACACCCTGTATACCTACATAACATCATGCTATATTTCATCAAATGTGGTTGCACGAAATCTTTTGCTAAACATTTCTTCATTAGATTTATCTTGCAAAAATCTATGCCAAACATTTTCTAATTTGACAGATCACTTTCGCTTTATTCACATTCAAAATTAATCATCTAAAAATAGATTTTAAATAAATAAATGTCATAATTAGATTTCGCTTATATCGCTGTATGTTAATTCAGTTAAATTCTATAACAACCAGTTGCACAATTAAAAAAAAATTTTAAGTTGATTTAAATAAATAAAAATAAATCGAAATTCCATTTATTATGAAATAATTTACATTTGTTGACATTCAATTTGATTTAAATAATCAGAATCAGATTTAAAATTAAATTTTGACAGTGTGTCTGATCATTCGAAAAAAGCTCTGATTGAAATTATATTTTGACTTTGAGTTTTAGACTATTTAAGATTTTACGGAAATTAATCTTCGGATGAACTCTTAATTGTATAATTTCAGAATGAATCTAAAAATTACAAATACATCAATTTTAGTGTATAATAATTTATAACTATAAAACTAAAATTTAATTTCAAAAATACTAAATAATTTTGGATCCAAACTTTTAGAATTTGTTACTACTTTATCCCAATTTACAGTACAGGATCCGGACTCACCGTAGCAGATCTCGGTAAGTGATATATTTTTACGCGTGAAGTGCGGTTACCAGCCGTCAAATTACGGCCACTAAAGATGCAAAGGTGGAGGGGGAGGAACAGGAGGTTGATATTAAATTGGTGAAAGCCAGTTTGTCGGTTGCGGGAATCGAACTCGACCGACTGCATAAACACTAGACCACCAACTCAATTACATATTAACAATATTGTTAACTTAGAAACTCTTTATAAAATCAGACTGTTTGGTACAAGTTTCTAAATATGGCATAGTTAATTTAAGAACACCTACATTATTCATTATTTTAGCAAAGAAAATAAAGATACATTCCATTTGTACGGTTCATACCATTAACATACAGACCTATTTCCTTTCATTGTTTTATGTAACTTGTTCTTACTCATCATTTGTATATTTCTCATTTACATACACAAGTCTTTAACTCTGTACTAATTCTCTGTAATAATTTGCTCAGAAATATATTTTAAATACATTTTAGTATCAATAATGTTATTTTTGTTTGTTTGTCTTTACTTGAATAAATTTTACGAAATAAATACATAAATAAGGTTCAAACTTAATTATGACAATTAATTACTATCTATTCTATATATTATATAGTCTATTAATATATTAAGGGTAGATGGCTCAGTGGTATAGAGTCGGCCTGTACAATTGAAAACCCGGGTTCGATTTTCACACACGACAAACAATTTTCATCACGTTAAAACTACCCCTGTGGCTCCCCCACCACTAACATCTTTGGGGAACCATTATTTACCAGCTAGTAACCGCACTTCACGCGAAGAAATATAAAAGAGATAAAAAAAATTTGCCCAGATCTGCTATGGAAAATGCCACATCCAGTAATGCATAAAAGGTGTGATGATATATTTATTTACTTACATTAATAACTTAAACAAAAAATTGATAACTATAATTTTATCGATTTAACTAGAGAAAGGTAATGAACATTTCTTAATTATTTGAACTACAATATAATTACTTACTTCTACTTTATGAATATTTATAAAATTTCAAAATATTTTTACTATTTGTTCCCTGAATGTTAAACCAAGACTGCTTTGATATGAAAACAATAATGAACGTGTAACTACTAGTTTAAAATTGTAATTTTGTTGGAGCAATTGGCCATCAATCATTACAACCCAATACCTATTGATTACTTAAATCACACCTTTAGTATGCTATTTAATTTACATTTATTTATTTTAGAACATTCATAACTTGGCATTAAATAAATAAAATTTTGAGTACAGGTGTCTAAAGTCATAAATATGTATTATCTCTAATTTACAATTACTAATTACGTAATTATGTATTGTAATTAATTCGACTGTAACTGCGATGCTTCATGAAATATTTACATGTAACTATATTTGACAAATTAAATAATTTATTTTATACACAATAGCTGGTAGCACAAGGTCTGTTTTTGCCTGTTTTAAGAGCAGTGTATTTGGGTGTTTTAGCTATCTCGAACATGTTAAAACCGTGCTCTTAGAACACCCAAAAACAAAGCTTGTGCTATCAGCCATTATATCTAAATGTATTCCTTAATTTACTCGTACGTAAAAAATAATATTAACAAAAAATATATAAAAAAACACTTATGTGAGGTTGGCAAAAAATGTGTCGGCGAAAACTGGAATGTTCTTCCGGTTCATGAAATTGTGGTAAAAATTATTCCAGTTCGTGAAATTTCCGTTTCAGTTCATCCAAAAAAAAATTATACAATACGTATTTTAAAAATATACCTACTATTTTTTATTTGAAAACAGGCCAACAAAAATTAGCAACAATTTAAAAAATGAACATGATCTTTAAATTTAATCATATTGATTTTATTTTTTGTAGTTGCACCATAATTTAAAACTGGTGTTGTGGGTCGTGAAATTTTCCATTTCGAAACCCTGAGCCATTAACTAAGAGATAAAATAAATTTGTTCTGCATTAAAATAAAATATCTGAAAATTTCACTTTGCAAAGTCAGCGAAAACACCGTAAAAATCCCATGAACACGTACAGGTACATTGTGCAGGTTCACGCAAGCAGACAAGTTCGCCCACGACAGCGAAGGGCAACAACACAACGTTCCACGTCTTTGCGACTTTGCGTCGCTACAATCATCAACATCAGCTCAGAACTCCAGTCAAAACAACCACTACATCACTTCAACTAAATATTCCGTATGTCACGTCTTCATTCAATATTTCCAATTCGTTATTTAGATTATTATATTTTATAGAAAAACCTCAACTTAATTATCAGGAATAAATGTATTTTCCTAAATTATATTACAAATTTCAAATTAACACTCAAATAAATTAAAGAATTTTGTATTGCATAATAACCACGTCATTTTATTTATTTAACGTACGGTGGTGTGGATAGCGATATGGAATTCAAATCTGAAGATCACGAGTTCGAATCGCACTCAAGCTAAATATTATATGAACTACCACACTGCGGCTCGGTGAGTGCGGATTCTGTACTGTAATTGGGATTAAATTCCTGTTGTACAGCGTAACATAAATAAAACGTCGCATTCTGCTATAGCATATTTCGATAAATGATATATTTTTGCCAGTTGTCAAAACGCAATCAGAGTAAATTTGAGTGAAAATAGAGTTATAAGTAATAAAACACTTCTTTGCAATAAACAAAATGCAAAATATGTTGAAGCTTCCAAGTCAAGTATTGAAATACCACTGGAATTCTTCAGATCCATTCTCAACTGAAATGCTTCTAATATTTGAGGACACGCGTATCCTTCAATCGCTAAACAATTTCCATCAAATATTCCAATTTCACGCTCCTAACCCTTCATCAGCGCCTCATTATTTTATATTAATAACCCTTTTATTCTTGTGAAATATATAATCATGTAAATTTTTTTTTACTTCAATATACCACATATTATTTTTAAATTAAAAATATATTTTTATAATAGTACCGAATTCACCAATAGAGAAAAAATCAAATATCCTGTATAATTCAGAGAGGACCCGATGCGATGCAGGGAAAAAATTTATTATTGCTTTCTTATTATCATATTTGTTTATTAATAAAAAGTTGCAATTATATTTTTCTTTTACCTCTAACAATTACTTGTTTCAATTTGCAAACATCCTGTGTAAATGGAGCCCAAACGTTTAATTTTGTCTAGAGCTCGTCTATGTTAGAATGACAGATGCAAAATATATTTAAATTTATTAAAAAAATATATCGCCCTAAAACTTTATAAACATTTTGAAATGTTTTCTTCATTGCAATTCATATCATGATTGAAGAAATAACCTAACTTTTTAATTTGTCGCAATAATAAAAAAAATATGAAACTGACCTTTTATCGATAGCACTGATCCATTCCATGTCCACGGCGTGTGATCCAGTGATCCCAGCTACAGCATCGAGTGAAATCAGCACGTCGAAATCTTCAACCTAACTTCACCGTACCGTACGCAAACCACCGCAGAGCAAAGTCAGACACGGACTGATGTCGGCGAGCGAGCGACTAGTCGCGCAGGCAGGCACGCGCGCGCGGGCCCGATTGGGGCATAACGCCGTCGCGTGTGCCGAGCAACAACTGACTGGCGTCGCGACACCGACACGCGTCGCCGTCGCCAGGTGCAAATCATGGTGGGGAGAGGATGTAAGTGCGCAAGGGCGCGGCGCGGTAGTTAGGGGGATGGTTAGGGTGTTTCCCAAGAGGAGGTGATTTTGCAGGACCTGAAAATAGTTGAAGAGAATTTTTTATTGGTTTCAGTTTCATCTATAGTCCATTCGGTAAGAGATTACAGTATGAGATGTATTTGATTTTAATCTGATTGTTTGTACAAAACGTCAAAATGAAGACATGTTCACAGATCATTAAAAATTATGACATTGACATTTTATAATTTCAAGAGTAGTTTTTAAATAAGTTATTTCTCAAACTATGAGTGAAAATACGCTTCCTTCCCGCGTTAGACACACTATTTTTTTCAGGACATACTTCAAAAAAGATTATTCGAACTTTAAATACACTCAGAGAAAAATCTAGTAGGTAAAATTAAGATAATACTTTATTTATTTGCATCAAAATTATAAGATAATATAAAGTTTTAAATTATATTACTATTAAATTAGAATTTACAATAAAATAAGGATTTTTTCTTGTAAAATAGCATCCATGTAATATTGTTATTATTATTTTTTCTCTTGAGAGGGAACACTGATTTTACTGACTGTTTCCTAAAAACAAATTTGAGTTTTCTGCGCTGCAAAAAATAGAAATTTAAATAAATAAATATATCATCATGCCTTTTACTCATTACTGGACGTGGCACTCTGTCGAAGCAGATCTCGGTAAATGAGATATGTCTTCACGTGAAATGTGGTTACCAACCGTCAAATCACGGCCTCCAAAGATGTTAGTGGAGGAGGAGCCACAGGAGTAGATTTAATTTGGTGAAAATTGTTTGTCGGCTGTGGGGATCGAATCAGGGTTTTCAAGATCCACAGGCAAACTCGATACCACTGAGCCACCTACCACTAAAATTTAATTTCATTTATAAAAATGTGAAACAATAAAATTACTGCCAGAAGTTTTTATGCTATGCAAATACAGGGTGATTTATTACGTACGAAAAAGGTTGAAAGTGTAGCTAGAGGGACCCAAAATAATGTCTTTTCCTTAATAAACTTTTGACAAAAACTCAATACCCTAAAAGTTACAGCAATTAAAAATTGAATTATTAATTAATAAGCAATCGTTACAAATTATAGCAGTTAATTTTGCTTTAAATAGAAATTGGGGATACTTGAAAGGTAGATAAACAATGTTTAGTTAAAAAAATAAAAAAAATGACGACTATTTACTCTTTTCATTTATGGGTCAACAATTGTTGTCCATGTGGTTGCGAGCCACTTAATAACAAAAACACAACTAAAAAAAAATTTGCAGTTGAAATTTAATCAAATGTCAATTCATTTAAACGTTTAATTCAAAATGGTTTATACTTACAATAATGAGGAATACGTCGACATGATTATGGTTCATTAATTAAAAAGAGCATTTATTGACAGTTTTATACAAAGATGATTTATGCAAGGCTGAATCATACTAGGTTGAATTATGCACTCTCCCTCGCTTGAGATGGTTGAAAGAGAGCGTAAATTGCAATGCGGCTCTGTTGAATTTTTAATCCTTCGCCATGCTAGTCATGTTTATATTACGCCACTTGTAAATTGCACTTGAGATTGAGATTAACTGGACGAAGTAATCAAATTTTAATCAAGGTTACTATATTTCTGTGTTTGAAAACTTCCTACCTTCTCACTACGATAATGTTTTGTTTTATTCTTTACATGAACAGCTGAATTGATTATTTTACACAAATTGATTTCACAATGCAATGTATGAACATGCATATTTTTAAATGGAAAGAAATATTTTTATATACAACATATTTATCTCAATTTCGAGGGGCTATTATTTCTAACCTCTAAATTATTATAAGAGTAACGAATTCGGTTAAATGGACCTTTATGTGCATATTTGAAGGGTCATCTCAAATATGTTTTAGTTTTTCCAATAAATATTCTCATAGATCACTAAATAATGACGTATAACTGATTTTCGAACGATTTAGTTCATTCTCAATTATTTCGTAAATTGTTACAATGGATAAAATATGATATATTTAATTAATTGCGAAATATAAAAAAAAAATTAATTAAGTAGGGTGTGCATTCAAATATTTGTATTTGATATATAAAAAACTTTTTTCGATATTAACAAAATCATTGGTTAAAAGTGAAACAAAAAAAGATATGAATTTTAATAAAAATATTTTTCAGTTATTTATTAAAAAAGTCATATGTTATTCTCGAAAATATGCTGCTTTAAAAATATTTTCGTACACTACTAATTAGATAACAATAATATCTACTTTTCTAACTTGAAACTTTTTTCTCGATTTGCAATCATTAATGAATTAATTGAGAATGAAAAAATCGAAAAATTAATTTTTTTAATACAAAATTTGGTTTGTAGGCATATAAGACTAGATCAACAATTTAAAACAACATAGGCACTTTAATTTTAACATAGGTACTTATTACTGTTTTTAACAGATGTTTATCCAAATAATTTAAAAATCATAATTGTCTTTTTAAAGATAGGTGATTTTCTTATAAATAATCTACAATTTTTGATTAGGGAGGTGACTGTCTTAGGATCAAGACTTTTTCAAGAAAGGTATTTATTTTATAAATACTCTAGGATTTCTTAAAGAAAAGATACTGTTTTAGGCAGCTTCAGGTTTTTTTTATATTCTAAAACTTTTCAAACATAAATCCTCAGAAAGAAAAATTCAAACTTAAAAGACTAATCAAAGACTAAAATACAAATTGAAGGCATCAAAAGAATTCTTAATATTAAATTCATCCAATACTTTTCTGTTTTCTTCAGTGTTTCTCTGTGTTCCATCAAAATGTCCGAATATTATTTCCACGTCGCAAGAACGATCAATTTAATCTTAACGACTGGCATTTTCACTTTGCTAAGTTGCAGCAAAGTGAACATGTTGTAAATGGTAATTCCTTTATCTCTTTCCTTTCTTCTTGCCATAAACTAAAGTTCTTGGACACTTTATTGGTTGATACATTTTTATTCATTTTGTCATTAGAACTATTATGGCAGATTATATTGTTAGAAGTTTATTCCTGAACATCTGAGCACAACTACAATTATTCTTGTACTGATAGCATAAACAATGCCACCTACTACTAACTTAGCACAAATGCTATTCGTAGAAGAGTTGATAAGGATTTCTGCGCACATAATATATAGAATAGAAACATTATATTTATAGTATGTTCGTGGTTCGTAACAATGTGTATTTAAAATACTACTACTTCACCTTCGATTTCGCTGAAAATTTGTGAAAAGTTTCCTCTCAGCGAGCAGAATATAGGAAAAATACTAACAATTGGTGGTCGAAAATATTTGACCTTGAAATCGAAAAAAAACACCAATAACCATGCCTAAATGCGTTCTGTACTAGGTTAGGCATGGTTATTGGTGTTTTTATTTTCGATTTCAAGGTCATATAATTTCGACCGCCAATTGTTAGTATTTTTCCTATATTCTGCTCGCTGAGAGAAAACTTTTCACAAATTTTCAGCGAAATCGAAGGTGAAGTACCTCTCCTGCAAGTTTACCGTTTCTTTCTTTTCAGGGCGCTCCAGCCGGGCCAACAAGAAACTAGATTTAAGTGCGTGTGACTCTAATACTATTTGGGGTAATTATACTTGTTTTGTTTAACCTATTTTTACAGTTTTATTTTAGCACCCTGACATCATATTTACGTTCTACCTACTTCCTTTAACACGAGTATTTAACAGATGACAACGATTTTGTTATCACATGTAGAATTCGTGATGTAGAAGATAGTTCAGAATAATTTATCTGTCAGATTTATTTGATATCAATAAAATAAGGTAAATAAATAAATATTTAAAAATCAGCACGCCTTTTACGTAGTACTGGGCGAGGCAATTTCTCGTAACAGATCTTGTTATATGATATATTTATGCGCGAGACGTGCAGTAAAATCACGGCCCCTAAAGATGTAAGTAGTGGGGAAGCTACAGGGGTAATTTTAATCTGGCGAATCCACAGATCGACTCAATACCACTGTATCACATACATACATACATACATACATACATACATACATACATAACATCACGCTATATCCCATTAAATGGGGTAGCACGAACCCATCACATTCTCATCCTGACACACTATACTCGTTTCGACCACATTAACACTTCCTCCATGCGAACTCTTTCTTTTCTCACAACCAAAATCCATCATCACGCAACAAACATTCATCCATTCGCTCCTGTACACCTGTTTCGTAAATCTTCACTTACGCCCACTTCTCTAACAACGAATCTATAAGAAATGAAGGCAGCATCACCTACTCCAATACAAAAATAGTTAATATATTTGATGTAATTTGTGTTTTGTTATCCGCCACTTTATTCCAGCACTGATAAAGATAAACAACGACAAAAAGTGATAAAATATTCAGCCTTCCTTCTGACAATTTTCTTAGTTGGTTTTGATTTGATCTATAAATACATTTACGTACTTCTTTTGAAAATGTAAACTTCAATATCCGTCTTATGCACATACAGTTTCCTGAATGCATTGTACAAAAATAAACATGACTAACGTCTAGCAGTAACATTTATATAGGATAAGTTTTCCTTTTTTACTTCCTTTGTACGAAGTAAAGGAAGTATTGTAATCGCGAAAATTTCCGGATTTCAGATTTCAGCCGAAATATCTATTTTGACCATCCCTGAATCCATTTTGACTAATTTCGTCGTGACGTCTGTACGTACGTATATATCTCGTATAACTCAAAAACGGTAAGCCGTAGAAAATAGAAATTTTATATTTAGGACTTCCGGAAGTGGTACTTTACTTGAAGCCTATAATAGATTTTCATGAAAAACTATATTCAAATATAATTTAAAACTTTCCAAATTTCCAAATAAAAGGTCTAATGTCAAATATGTGCAATTAAAAAAATATCTATAGTTTAATACGCGTACAAGGAAATCATGTGGTGTCCACATCAGATTTTTAGGCTATACACAAACGAAAATATTTTGACCGTTACTTTAATAAACTTATACGTTTGTTTAAATATCTAACATTAGTTCAGTACAAATAATAAAATAAAGATTTGATCCCGCTTTCGTCTATTTTATCATGATTTTTAAGGTTTAACTTGATGAAGAAACGATAATAAAGGACTATAAACATAATAATGATTAAGATTAAAAATTAAACAATATCTACAAACTGATAGGAACAATTTACTCACCATAACATTCCATTCGATAGAGTTCAATTGTAAGATTCTGGAATCTTCTAAAGTGATTGCAGTTGTGCTGATTACGGATCCTACAAGAAATATAGATTAGATTAAAGAATTGTGGAAAACTGGAAATATTAAAAAAAATAACATGTATTGCCAAACGTTTGTTGGACTATGTATGATGAAACTTAAAGAAAACTAAATTTATAATAATTTTTAAAAACTTGGCTATACATTGTTATTTGTATAACGTGGAAATAACACTTTGCTCCAGAGATTTTTTTTACGACCATTCTTTCATGTCATTTACATAAAAATTTAACAAAATATTTACTATATAACAATGAATTTATTTTTTTTGGTAAGTAACATATTTATGTGCGAGACCTGCAGTTACCAGCCGTAAAAACACAGCCTCCAAAGAGGGGGAGCAACAGGCGTTATTTTAATATGATGAAAATTGTTTATCGGCTGTGGTCAAACCCAATGGCTGGTAGAACAAGCTCTGTTTTAGGGTGTTTTAAGAGCACGGTTTTAACACGTTAGAGATAGCTAAAACACCCAAAAACACTGCTCTTAAAACAAGCAAAAACAGAGATTGTGCTACCAGTCAGTTTCTTTAATCGACAGTCTGACTTGATACCACTGAGCCACCTACCTCATATCAATGAATATATAAATATCTAAGACTGTACTGACGGTTGCTATGAACCCAACCAAAAATAAGTAAAAAACAGAAAGAAATAATAACTTTCGATCTGCATATAAGAGAAGAAAAGCCTATTTTCAGTTTATAGAAATTTTAGCGGTCGAGAAACTATTACAGATAATCGTATTATTATTCAATTCGAATAGTACGAGTACAGGATTCTAATCCTGCACTCTAGACATCATACTACAGTCCGCCTAGCATGAATTGATCCTTATGCCATTGATTTTATATAATACGCAGTATTATACAAAATCAATGCTTGTCTTCATGTAGCATCTTTTATTTATTACTTTAAAGAAAATATGAATTGCACTAACATATTGATTACTACAATTATTTATATTGACTACAATAATATACTGATTACAACAGTTATTTATATTGACTACAATAATATACTGATTACAACAATATGTTAATTGCAACAATATATTCATTATAATAATATACTAATTGCAACATTATAAATCGATTCATTTCTTTATTTATCACCAAATATTTTATTTTATGTTTCACAAACTTTAAATTCAAAGAATTCTCAACTAATAAACTGTTAAAATGGTTAATTCTTTGTATATATATGAAATAGTAAGTATAACTTTATTTTGCATTTTTCTTTTTCTAGTAGCTACTTTTATTATGACTATGGCACACTGGTCGAAGAGCGTCGAAGAGCATCGACGAAAATTAGAGGCTCCTCTATTTCCATCGAAGAGTTCATCAATGAAACGAACGTATCTCATTTCACTCGTATCTTTTGAGTGTCACTTCACGTTAGCATATTTTTGAAATTTAGTTTTTATATCTCAACTTTAGAAGCTTTTATTGTTTGTCAATGAAGGGTGCGTTCTGTTGTTTCATCGAAGAGCTCGATGCTCTTCGACCAGTGTGCCGTAGGCATTAGTGTTGTCCTATACAGAAAAGGAATCTAATTAAAATTGAACCTCAACATTAAAATATAGTTTTTATGTTTATACCTATTGCAAACTTTTGATAAAAAAAATCTGTACCATATATCCACAGATAACATGGGTAATCCTATCAGTATATGAATTAAATATGTATCTATAATTATAAAAAAAAAACTCAATTCTTCTTCAAAATAAAAACAGAAACACCCATCCATCATGAAACTAATCAATTTTAAATCCATACACTTTTTCTTTTTTTATAGTAATCCCAGCAGTGACCATCATACTTCCATTTCAAACCCCGAAGACAGTTTCACGCTACAGGCAGCAGGTGTCTCCACCATCGCGTGACAAACACGTCATACCGTCACGCGATCCAGAGGCGTCCGTCAACGTAATACCCTGAGCTTTTTTCTTTTTCTGTGAAATTCCAAAGCTCGAGTTCGATAAATACCGGCTGACAAAACTGCTGTGTTTGCCTTCGGATTTGTAAAGCTGTCGGAAAAGATTGTATGGCCGCATGATTAGGGACAAGTTAATCTCATTTATCTACGGTGTAGGGGTGGTATTTGGAGCGAAAAACGTTATTTTATGTGACTCATATTTATTTGTTTGTAAGCGCATGACATTTTGTGTAGGATGAGTAATATTTATTTCAAGTCCGTGACAACGAAAAAATATGTTAAATGGGAAGTATGTCACGCTGCGTTGCGGCATTGCTGATATTAAGAAGACATAGGATTTCAAATCTAGAATTTATAACATTTTTTTTGTATTACATTCCTGCTGTCAAGTACTATTATTCTTAAATTGTAGATCAGTTAAACTCGAATAGAACTGTTATAGCTATTAACATACCTAGGAATGTTATGAGTATCATTACAGCCGCAGATGTCAGTTTGAAATCCGAGATCGTAGAGCGAGGATTTTAAGGCATCTAAGGCCTGTTACGACTCATAACATCCGTGGTTTGTTCAATAGTTTATCGATTTCAGAATATAAATACGTTAACGTCATTAAAAAAATTATTTTATGAATAATGTCATTGTTATTATTTTAGGTGATCAAGTAAGTCTGTGGTCTGTATGTTATTATTTAACGCCATGGTTACAATTGTACATGTATTTTGAAAATTTTTCAATTTGTTTCGAAATTTTCTTTTGTCGATATTTCAAAAATTTGAAGAGATAATGTAAATATAAAAACACCAGTGAATTTCTCGCGTGAAAATACATAGGTATGCAAATTTTCAGAAGAAAATTCGAACGGATACATTTTTTATTACAAAAAAATTGAAAATGGCCGTTTTTTGAAGATTTCTTAAGATTTTTACGATTTTTGGCCATTTTTCGTTTTTTTGTAATAAAAAATGTATCCGTGCGAATTTTATTGTGAAAATTTGCATACTTATGTATTTTCATGCGAGGAATTCACTGGTGTTTTCAGATTTTCATTATCTTTTCAAGTTTTTTAAATATTGAGGAAGAAGAAATTTGAAAAAATTGAAAAATTTTCAAAATTTTCAAAATACCTGTACAAGTTAAGTAGCACACGAGAATACACTCGTTCAAACCGCATTTCAATATCTCTTTTAGTTTTTGAGTTATGGGCTTTCAAACTTGAGCTTTAAAAAAAGTCAAAAATCACTGTAACTCAAAAACTAAAAAAGATATGAAGATGCGCCTATTGAAATGCGGTTTGAACGAGTGTATTTCTCGGGGTCTGAATTATATAGAACCACATTTTAATAATATTCGATTTTTGAACTGGTTCAACCCAAAATTCTCATTATTTGTATGTACGAGCTCTTAAACGAAGAATTTGAGAACAAACCTCTACACAAAAGAACTTTGTTTTGAGGTTCTAAATTTATACCTAACGTTTAGTTAATGTAATTTAAAGTAATTCAAATTCATTTAATTTGTTTAAACTTAAAATGTTAGACTATAGACTATTACACTTCAATGCATTGCTGAAAATATTATTTTCCCTATGTTTACTTTTAAAATAAACACTCTAATATATTGCTGTCAAACTTTTTAACTGTAACTATGGTAATGATATATCCCCATGTTTACTGATAAGAAAAACTCCCGGTATAATGCATGAATATGTTTGTTACAAAAACATTAACACAATAACACAGAATTTGATATAACTTACAAGAAAACAATTTTCTTTACAGCAAAAACACAGGATTAAATCTTACATAGAACAATTCTTAATGAACGGATTAAATGCAAATGGGCGCTTATCAAAATCCTCAAGATTCAAATCGGGAAGGATATTACAGCTTTGAAACCACAGAAGCTTAAATCAAGTTTTGATTTAATCCATACTAGCGCCAGGCTGAACTAAACGCAAGCATTTCAGAGGCTAGTGGATTGCTATATTAACAATATAGGTCTATCTGGAGACCTGCACCCTCTATGAATTTAGATAGCAATTTATATCTTGCAAATGCTTTCAAGATTTTGCTAAATGTATAGCACATTACAAAAATAATTAGGTGGTATTTGATATCTGCTTATACATACGAGTATAATTTATATTTTTGTACAACAATATTACAAAATAGATACAGAAAAAATAAATTATTGTGTTCAAAAATTCGAACCTAATAGATAAGTTTTTAGTGATGTCTAACTAAGACGGAACCGGATGTAAAAAATTAATTTAAAAAATCCTAAATAGAACCGAATTGATTTTAATAAATATTATTTTATTTACGTGTATCATAATTAATAATAAAATAAACCGAAATTTAAAGAACGCCATTCTTTCCAAATCCATAACTAAATTACAATCAATGTAAAAAATCCACACCGGAAGCAAAATATACATACACATCTACATAACATAGACTCTGAAATAGGGTATCATAAACTTTTGAAACATTCGTTGCACATTTATTCATCACATAATCAATCATCACCATGACAGTGGTGTGGATAGCGATACGGAATTCGGATCCAGAGATCCCGAGTTTGATTCGCACTCAAGCTAAAAATTATATAAAAACTACCACACTGCGCCTCGGTAAGTGCGAACCCTGTACTGTAATTGGGATTAAATTCCTGTTGGACAGCGTAACATAAATAAATGTAAAGTAAATAAATTCCTATTCTGACACACTACTTTCGCTTCATAATTCCTTTTGGAACCAAAATTATATCTGGACTTCAGAGCCAAACGTAGAAAGTTTAGTTAGCTGCTAAAAACGTAACTGGAAAAATAATAACCTTTACAATAGAAATCAGTTTACAAAAATATAAAAAACACGATCGTTAAAATTTTTTAACTTGGTCTGTTATAAAATTGAAAAATAAAACTTAATACTGTTTGCTTCCGAGATCCAGATATACTTATATTCGAAATATATTTTTTGCGGTTTGCTATTTGCCCTAAAAATATATTTAAACTTATAAATAAGTACAATATCAACATCTCTATTTAAAATGGAATAAATAGCTGAAAAATTGGTTGTACTATTTTTCAATATATGTAAAATATTAAATGAAGCAATTTCATCGATCCTTGGCAAATGCTACTTGTGCCAAACTTTTGTGTTTGCTGTACTTTTCGATACGAATATGAATCACAGTAAAAAAGGCAACAGAGTGGTAGGTAAAATAACAAACGTTCGCTTGGATTATTTACATCCCTGTCTGTGTGACACATAGGGGTAAAATTGTGACAGAATTGTGTCACAACCCTAGCGGTTGAGTCATAATCCACCGGCGCAATTCTTTAATGAGTGTTTGGTTGCTGGATCATTAGGCAGTATCCTCGAGCTAATGCAATTCGCAAACAAGCTGACTTCTTTTAACTATGCCCTGCGGATAATATATTTACATGGGCTCATTTATATTATCTAATTTAAGGTTATAATTTCTTACTATAATTAGAAATATATATTTGTCAGATGATAAACAGGTTGATGTTTATTGCCCCAGTTTATATCTGGTGAAATATTAAAGTTAAATTTAAGACTTTTGATTTTTAAAATAGAATAGAAATGTATATTTTTCCGGAATAGGGTTCTAAATCATTTTCTCTTTACAATAATGTATAACAAGTAGGGATGTACCTTTAAATTATGCCTAATAACACAAAAAAATAAGAGTTGACATGATTTTCATTATTTGCTATTAACAAAATTAAATACTAGATAGATAGTGTATAATGAGTGTTCAAATTGTCCACATTTTTGGGCCCTTTTAACTATGTTTCTCCTGGCGTCATACAACATTTCAGGTGTAATTAGCAAGTTCCTGAAGATTTTGAGAAGGAGTATCATAAACTTGGTTTATCAAAAAAAAACATATGTTGCAAATAATAAATTACTTCCGTTGTCATTAGTAATTTAACAAGAAAATATGACAAAACATTAACATATGAATAATTAATTTTAAAAAAAAACAAATTAGAACTCACCATTTTGCCAAAACGTTCCTTATTATTAATATCCAGGACTAGTTCTGCCATCTGTCGGCAGACACTAAAAATAATGCATTTTAAAAATTTGCTTAATTATTTACTTATTACCTATTATAATGAGTGAATATTAATAATCATTTTATAATATTTGTAAATATTTAAACAGGTTTGCTTTATTTACAATTAAATAGAAATATTTGATTTTGTCAGTTGGTATTACTGCTTTTGCACCAGGCTTGTCAAGTGAGTGGGAGTTAGCGATTTTTAGTTAAAAAGTGACAATCTGACATAAAACGGTAATCATGAAGATGGCCGATGGATCTCAAATATTACGAAGAAATAGACCAGGAACAAAAGCAAAGGTGTTGGGATTGTATTAATTATTTATGTTTGTAGATCTCTGTTAACATTATTTTGCATGGTTCATTAGCTTTGCCTTTATCCCATTACAGTATGCTTGATTGATCAATTTCACTAATAAAAAAATAAGTAAATTCATCTATTCTTTGCACCTATGTATTCAGTTTCATTAAAAATAATGTATTATTTGTTATATAAAGTAATATAATATTTCCACAACAGTTATTTAGAAATGTACGTTATTGAACTTAATGTTCAATATTTGAATAGGATTTTAGTCGCTGGCCAGATGAACCATTTGAAGAAATGGACAGTACTCTTGCAGTACAACAATATATTCAACAAATGATACGTAGAGATCCGTCCAACATAGACCTTATTTTAAAAATGCCAGATGCCCAAGATGAAGGTGTCTGGAAGTACGAGCATTTAAGGTAAGCCAACAATTGAAACATATTCTCATGAATTCAAAACACATTGAACTTTTAGACAGTTTTGTATGGAACTAAATGGTTTAGCAGTTCGTTTGCAAGGAGAATGTCATCCAGAAACTTGTACACAAATGACAGCAACAGAACAATGGATATTTTTATGTGCTGCACACAAAACTCCAAAAGAATGTCCAGCGATTGACTACACAAGACACACATTGGATGGAGCTGCATGCCTTTTAAACAGCAATAAATATTTCCCTAGCAGGTAACCATAACTATTACATTTCAAACATTTGTGATTTCAAGTGATTGTTCTAGAGTAAGCATCAAAGAATCATCCGTCGCTAAATTAGGATCCGTTTGTAGAAGAGTGTACAGAATTTTTTCACACGCGTATTTTCATCATCGAGCCATCTTCGATGAATTTGAAAATGAAACCTATTTATGTCGTCGTTTTACACAGTTTGTCACAAAATATAATCTAATGTCGAAGGACAATCTGATTGTTCCAATTTTGGAAGAAGATGCAACTCCCGGTGAATCAGAAGCTTGAGTATGAAAATAAATGAATTTTCACATCACCATTCTTACGATAGGTATGAGAACTGTATGAAATATTGCTGTGTATTTATTGTGTTTCAAATAGACTTAGGTCGTTCGAAATTTTCGAAATAGACAAACTCAGTGTATATCGATATCATATAATATTAATAGAAATTTATTTGAAAGTATAAATATTTATAAAACGGTAGAAGAGATCATTTTTAATTTTCGCTTTAGGTTCTTTGATTCATTATATTTCTCACTTCTATTTAATTCCTTTTAATATTTTAAATTAATCTAATAGTAAATTTTGAAAATGATCTCAGTTTTGTGTAATCTGTTATTATTTATAAAGTAGAAATATTTTTATCTTTACCTAATTTAGAACAAAAATTACTGCTGGTAGTACTTACACGTAACTAAGGAGAACTAACTTGTTGACCAGCTTTATATTTCTCTGTCAACCGTTCCTAAATTAAATATTGAATTTTCTGTTTTATTTTGATTACAACAGTAATATTGGCCAAAGAAAGTGAGTTTCGTGTTAATATTACCAGTGTATTATACAGTAAGCTCCGGATATAGTGATCACGTTTGTACTACGATAATTTGTAAAATTATAATACTCGAAAGGAAATACAATCCTTATTCTAAGCCAGAAAAATTATAACAATAATGTACAGAATATTTTATTTTATATACATGATTTTTTAATTAAAAAAATATAAATGTGTGTAATAGATTAACAATCTAAGAATGCAAATAAGATTTGATTATGGTAACAAAACTACCCATAAAATATTATTTAAAGTGTATGATGTTAAAAACAAAATAAGATGCCGAATCTAAGATGTGATTAGAATTGAAGATTTAAGATTGTACGCGATGAAAATATAGTATATTTTAATGATATGTATCGATTTATGGAGTTTTTATTCTTATATCAAGTGATCACAATATACGGCGCTTATTATAATTACTTTTGTATGATGCAAATATGATTTTAATAATTATATATTAATAATACTAAACAATATCTACAAATCTGTGAATAATAAAAATTATATAGTGTAATATAATGTTTATTACTCAAGTGATTCTGGTCACAAATATTATATAATAGAACATTTTCCAAGTAAAGAAAACCATACTCCAATGTATAAAATTACCTCTATTATATGTTTTTATACTCGATCTAAAATATATGTATTTATCTGTATGTTTTTATACTTAAAACTCGAATTCAGTGCAGTAAAAGATTCTAAATGATATCAAAAACAAAATATTACTTTTATTACTAACTGTAAAAGTTGTCCTAAATATAAGCAAACTGTTCTCAAACATATATACTTTAGAGTTGTATATAACTGTAAATATGCTCTCTAAGAATACGTCAAATGTGTTAATAAATCAACAATTGTATATTAATAAATAGTTACTTGGGATCAGAACTATTAAAGAATTTCAAAAGCTAAAAACACTCAGACAAGCAGCTTGACAAATTCTCACAATATGTACAATAAATAATTATAGTAGTACGAATTACTTTCAAACAATTTTACACAATACAAACTTGTTATTTAGTGCTTATTAGTTGAACATTGTTGCTCTAATACTGTATTATTCTGCAGCATCCGCTCTACTAGTGATTCAATACAAATTATAGTATTATAATTATCTCAAAATGAATCAATTTCAGTAGTTCCTGTGGTTCCTACTACAGAAGACACGTTGCAATACAGTATACAAACATATTTTATATTATTGTAAGTGTATCATTTAAAAGAAATCTTATTGATAATAAAACATTTTTAAACCTATTTATCTTTTATGTTTATTTAATATTTATATTAAGTACAGTAACATTTTACTGAAACCAAGTTACCCTTCTATGTTTTGTTCCTCTTTCATAACTAAAGCTTGTAATTCTTTAGTTATTGTATTTTTTGGCGCCTGATAACTAAAAAATTCAAGCAATTGCATATGAAATAAATAGTAAAAAAATTTCAACTTTACCCTAGTTCATTTTCGTCTAAAGGCTCAATTGAAAGAAGAATATGAATACACGGTAGTTTCCTTTTCACTACAATTTGATCCAAATTTTCTACCAACGGATCCCAATATTCGTCAACTCTGAAAGTAAAAGAAAATTTTAGTTTTAATTTCATTGCAATTAAAATGAATCTTACGTTCGATAGCATATTTTGGTGATTTGGTACAGACTGTTTCGGTGCTTCTTTTTCATAATTTCTGCACAAGATACAGTTTTTCCAACAGCAGGTCCAGATCCAGACCAAACTATTGATTTATGCTTAGGAAAAGAAGCTAATGCATATGTTAGAAGATTTCGGATTTTACTTCCGCCACTCACCTGAAAAATATTTGTAAAAGTACAGGTTTTTTTCAATAAACTTCTCTATATTATGAAGAAATTTAGAAGCTTAATAAAACAAAAAGGAATTTTAAATATTAAAATAAGCTCACTTCAGCTAAAAATAATACCACATACATTATAAAAATATGCAGCGAAATATTTTAAAATAAAACTTGAAAGCATACGAAACGATATTAAAATATAAATTATTTTGGAACAGAATTTCTATTTTAACATTTACAGCTTATGTAAAAATTTAATGCTGATGTAGCTTTGAATCTAAATAATTTGAAATGTGAATATTAATATTCTTAAAAATAGTTATAAAATTTTTATCATGTAACAAAATGTTGTAATTTACTCATGCTCAAAGAAAAAACACATATTTATTTTTTTTATGCTAAAAAAATTCTAGTTTTGATTAAATTATTTCATTTCTAGTAATTGAATACGAATCATGTTACATAAAATTAAAATAAAGTATATTAAAAATATAATTACTGCCATCCATAAAAAATTGTCGGGTAAATTTGGTATTGGAACTTTTTCTTTCTTCAACTTTTCTTCTGTGTTTTTACCCTTGCAGTAATTTTCCATTTTTGTTTAATCTGAAATCAAAAATAAAACAAAATTAGTAATGATAACATTCAATAATTATATACCTCGTGATAATAATTTTCTTTATATTTCTTGATTACTTTTCGTGTTATTCTAGCAGACATACTCGTACATTTGCGACAATTTGAATTAATTAAAATTGATTAAATATAAACTTCGGAATTCTCAAAACAGGATTAGCGTTGAACCGGGTAGATCTGTCAAATTAAGCTAAACTATGTCTAAACCAACCCTAATCTTATCCTCTTAGATTTTGTTATAAGATTCAGGTTTGAATTAATTATTAATAGCTAATCTAAAATTTATGATTAGGAAATGTTTTTTTGAGATGCGACAGTTCATGAATATGATCAATATGATTTAATTCCTAGTTACGTTGACAATATTAGATAAAATTACAAAGTGCAGTTTTGCGCAATATGGTTCTATTATAACGTGAATGTAAACCGTTGTCGGGAGAAATAAAGCAATGAATGATGACGTCTCGGGAGCTGCAAGACGCAAGGGAAGCGGTGTGAACTCCACAGGAATTTCAAGAATGTGAGCTTCAACTGCCCTGCATATTTCAGCATCGAAATAAAACGCAATCTATATACGGCAATATTAAGAACTAAATAAAGAAAGGTCACAGGATGGCGCCGTCTCGCCAGACAGAACTGAGTAAGGAAAACTCGAATTTCATCTCATCTTTTACCGCATTTTCAAGTACAGTGTGCCATCGACAGTCCAATTAATTGAACAATAACATCACAAATAGAGAAATTAAGGAATCATTATTTTGCAAAGAATGAATTCCTTCCAATCATTGCAAATTAAATACACATCATGGTGATTTAATTTAACGCAAGGAGGAATCATTAGCGTAGATATCCAGGTCATATTATTAGAAGTTTGAACCCTGTTCATCCCTTCGTCGATGCGCGCGCGGTTTAGAAATGAAGGAAGGCCGACGAGGCAAGGAATTCCATTTGGTGGCGTGCGAGAACGCCTTGTCGTGCCTTTTCCCCGCAAAATCCCCTGCAGCACTGCGTGCAACACGGCCATGTTACGTGTGATGCCTGTCATCTATTCACGTTCATGATCGCGCTTCGATAATGAGACTCAAATGCTGAATAGATCCGACAGAAATTCATGGACACATATTTAGTTTTAATTAAATTACGTAGTTTTGCATACTTTGATCTAATAAACAATTTCATAGAAAACATAAATAGCCAAACTATTTTTCACGATCCTGTTAGAAAGTAAAGTTATCGACTAAACTGCAAAATGACTTTTCAAATGTCAAAAAATATCACACACCACTTTTTTAAAACTAAGAGATTGGGATTTTTTTAAATTATGGCTGGTAGCAAAAGCTCTGTTTTTGCATGTTTTAAGAGCAGTGTTTTTGGGTGTTTTAGCTATCTCTAACATGTTAAAACCGTGCTCTAAAACACCCCAAAACAAACCTTGTGGTACCAGCCAATATGTTTGGCTATTTTATTTGTCATTTTTGAAAATATGGAACAAAAAATTCAGAAAAGATCAGGTTTTGTTACTTTTATATTTGCTCTACTGTATTGCTTTCACATTTTTTTGATTTTCTTGTAAATTATGTTATTAAAATACATTTTTGTATTGACTAGATTAGTTATTGTTTTTTAGTTACTATTTAAATTTTCATGTCTTAATTAAGAGAAGAAAGTGTTACTTTTCATCCGTAGGGAAAAAAGTATTTTTTCTTAGAGAAGGAAAATAAAGCCATCCATGACAATTGGAAAATAACAGTATGATTAGCGACATTTTAGCAATAATAAATTTAATCTAAATTTCAAATTTATTACATAAAATTTTACTTTCTGATAAGAGTAGTGAAAAAATTATATTTAAAGAAAGTGTTAATTTTCCTTCAGGGAAATGAAACGACTTCGTCGATAAGAAATGTCTCAGTTTCTTTCCTTGATAAACAAATAACTATTCCTAACCGCCATTAGGTGATTATTCCTCGTTTACAACAACGAAACTTAAATTTTATGTTTAATTTAAATAAATAAAATCAAATCGAAGCAAATTGTTGTCGAACAATTTATACGATATTGTCAGTTTATGTCAAACCCGTTAAAAACGTTTAAATTGAATTACATGTCATTCTAATTTGTACAATTTTACCCGCTCTATGATTTCAATGTGTCATTTATTTTACTAGAACCTTTATGGTCTAATAATATGACGGCTGGTTGCTGTACTATAAAAGTAAGTCACATCATATGACATATGATATTAATATAATGTGACAGCTGATAATTTAGCTGATTTATTTCATCAGAATGAGAAAGAAAATTATATTTTTCTACAACTGTCAAAAATATTCACATTTTTCCACTAATATCAATACGCGAAATACTTGATTTTTTTTTATAAATTACATTACCATGACAACGCGTATTTTGCGCACTGTTTTGCATCCTAGAGCGCAAAATGAGTACTTTGCGCAATGTTTCGCATCCTAGTGTGCAAAATGAGTATTTCGCGCACGTTTCCAAATTATTTTTTGTCAGGTTCTATTGGTTACAACACATCAATAGTGTCAAATTCATATTATTTTTGATTGTTTTCCTCCAATTTACTTAAATAAAGAAACAATTATTGTATTATTCTTTTTTTACAGTTGTAGAAACAAATGTTGTTTCTATGTCGTGGGCAAAATTCTTGTTTTTTGGCGCGTTCGAATGACCTTTTTGTCTCGACCTGTGGTCTCGACTAAAAGCAACATTCTCACGCGTAAAATTTAAAATTATCTAAAATAAGTATTTGTTAATAAAATAACCGAATAAGCTGGATAGTTTTAACCAGAAAATATGCATTCATTATTTGATATTTTGAGCATTTATCTAAATTTTAGGAAATTGATTTTTTTCCAAATATAATAGAATTTGCGTGAATCAAATTCAGAAGTATAACTTCCTATGAATAATTAATTAACCCACGATAACATTGGTTTAAATTATTTAACCGCAATAAGGAAAAAAATTAATACTGTATTACATTTATAATTATAGTTTGTTCTGTTTTTGCGGTTTGAAATATTATCTTGATTTGCCGAAATTAAAAAAACAAAATCGTAATATCATAACTACATTACAGTTGCAGTATATTAAAATTTAAATTTAATTAAATTTACCATTAGAATAAATGTACTAAATCACAAATAAAAATTATAAATTTTTCTTAACAATCATCAGAATTTGAATAAATATTGAAATATACATACAGAATTAATAAATGAGATAGAAAAAGATTAAAACGATTTTATTACAAAATTTAGCAACTTATCATGTTGCTGTATTCTATATTGTTCCATATTCATTTCATTGTTTGACGTGACTTAACATTGAATTTTGGAATAACTACATGCAAATTTGATACTTAACACTTTAAAAAATCGATTTTAAAATAATTCCTTAATAATATTCATATTTTTGTATAAGACACACAGTTGTACACGGTAAAATAATGGCTTAGAATTCAAGAAGTTCCTTTTCTGATAAGATTCCTTGCTATTAATTTAGATTAAATCGAATCGGAAAAATATAGTTTCATAGCTTGCTACGTTTTATTTTTATTAATAAATAATTTGAAAAGAAATGGTCGTCATTTAGAAATGGATAAAATAAAACTATATTTTGGTAAAGGTAATTCTATGTACTTTCTATGCTCGATTTATAGTTGTATCAGGGTTAGCAAAAATCATGATTTAAAAGAAAAAAACAAAAACATAAATTTTTATATTTTTAAAATTTATTTAAAATTATATCACTAAATGAAGTAGAAGATATAAGTATTTAACTATTTATATGAAAAATTCCTTTAAAAAATATGTAGTTTCGATTATTATTGCATATTATATGCTCAACTATACGTGTTTACAATTTGGGTGGCCACGGTACGTCAACATGTTTATAAAGAAAATTTGATATTTTCATATTTAATATTAATTCATTTAATAAATAAAATTCAAATTATTTAGTCTGTTTTACAAAAAAAAAATAATATTAAACATGTTTTTTTTTAAACAATTGAATTTGTATTGTAATTTTTTTGTTCTATACCAGAAATATAATTAAATTAATACAGAATACAAACAAAAAATTAAAAAAATTATGTTAATCAATTATTTCTTTTAATCATGATTTAAATCATTTGATTTAAGGCCAACCCTGAGTTGTATCCATTTTCACTGAAACCGTAAATGGACAAAATTCTTACAAAGATCATCTTATGAGTCCCTTTGTCTAGTTTATCTTTTCTTATTAACATTTCTTTGCATCTCTCAAAGAAAACGAAATATTGTTGGTGCCGGACTTTTGATAATCACCCTGTATATCTCCAGAAAATAACAACATATTTCAATTGTTCTTTTATATCCAGGTAAAAATTGATAACATAAAGAATTGTCTCCCTATAAAAGATATACTAAATTATTTAATTTTAATTTTAGCTTAGCTCATAATTGATGTGATTAATTTCAATAAAATTCAAGATGCATTTACGTAAAACAATAAAATTAGAAAATTTCTCTTGGCACATGACCAACAAAATCTTACTTATAAGAATTGTAAACAATAAGGTGTATTGGAGTAGAAAATATTCTACCGTTTTCTTTGAACAAACCTAATACTTAGTAACCAAATACACGTCATTGTTGGTTAACACGACATTAGTAACTTAGGTGTGAAGTTTAAAATGAACGCGTAATTCTAAAACCTATTACACAAGTGCAAAATTCCTTGTAAATAGACAGAACACAGTAGTATGAAGTATTTCTCTACATTGCCTTGAACTTCGTCACAGAATTCATTAGTAAGATCGGTAACAGGAACTACAATTGAAAATGTGTAATAAGAATATAATTTCAGGTGCCTAATGATGGGTAATTTTGAAGAGATACTCAAACAAAATGAAGATGAGAATGATGAGATCATCACGACAACTTATATAAGTAAATTACAACCATTATTAGGTCATGTTAAAATGTTAGCGCAAAATACAGATATGTACGTATTAAATACAAAACTCTAAATATAAATACGAACTGCGGTTTTTTACTTTCGTTTTTTACTTCCTTGTACGAAGTAAAGGAAGTATTGTAATCGCGAAAATTTTCGGTTCTCAGATTTCAACGGAAATAGGTGTTTTGGCTCTCCCTGAATTCATTTTGACTAATTTCGTCATGCCGTCTGTACGTACGTATCTCGCATAACTCAAAAACGGTAAGCCGTAGAAAATTTAAACTTTATATTTAGGACTGTTATAACATCTAGTTGTGCACCTCCCTTTTTGGTCATTATACAACTACCGGAAGTGGTACTTTACTTGAAGCCTATAATAGATTTTCATGAAAAACTATATTCAAATATAATTTAAAACTTTCCAAATTTGGTATATAAGACTACTATATCAATGGAAATAACATAATAGATTTTGGTTCAAATAGACTAACCGGAAGTGGCACATTATATGAAGCTGATAACAGTTTTCCTTGCAAAAAATGGTATTATTTTAATTTTAGAAATGAATGCTGCAAATAAAAGTTTTAGAGAATTAAATTCTGCGTCTAGCACATTAAGAATTTTTAAATTAGCTTTTTGCATAAACGAGATATCTAAATTTAAATATTATATATTTTTGGATTTTTTTTTTAAATTAAGTTTGCTATGGATTAGAACAAAAAATAAAAGATTTAATGTCAAATATGTGTAATTAAAAAAATATCTATAGTTTAATACGTGTACAAGGAAGTCATGTGGTGTCCACATCAGATATTTTAACAATTACATACTTCTTGAGTGCATTCAATACCAGGCTCGTGACTGCAGCATTTATTATCAAGGGCAAATTTAAATATGGTGTCTTTTGGACAACGAAATAGGGTGACCAGACGTCCCGAATTTTCTAAATTTATCTCGATATTTTGTTGAATGTCCCGATGACCCAGGCGCGTAGGCCGAGCGTGTTAAGGCACATCTCTTAACGTACTGTGACGTCACCCAAACCAAGATTCGTCAGTTCGAATCCGCCTGTCGACAATGTGTTATTTGTCGTAAAATATAAAATACAGTTACATGTATTTATCACACTCGGGCGCTATAAGCTAGTCACTTATACGTCTTAAATAATGTAGCATTTGACTACGAAAACCGGCAGTACGGCAGCGTAAAAACTGCGGCTCGGTGTGCCCGGTAGGCCCAGGCCCGATCTCGGGCTGTAGCGCCACAGATGATGATGATTTTGTTGAATGTCCCGATGCCCCCAAAATGTATATTCAAAACTATTGTGTATCTCGTTTTCCAAATACTCAAAATTTTTCTTCACTGTATGCAGAGTATTCCACAACTTATAACACTTATGTTAACCCCATATAGTAGTAGATGGCTCAGTGATATCGAGTCGGCATATGGATTTGAGAACCTGGGTTTGATTCCCACAGCCGACAAACAATTTTCACCACGTTAAAACTACTCCTGTGGCTACTCCTCCACTAACAACTTTGAGGCCGTGATTTGACGGTTGGTCACCGCATTTTACGCGAAGAAATATGTCACTTACCGAGATCTGCTACGGCAAGTGCCACACCAATAATGGGTAAAAGACGTGATGATATATTTTATTAAAAAATAAAAAATAAACACTTGGCTAAGTCTCACAAAATTCATCCTCCAAGTCACCTTATGAGGGCATCATCAGAGGCTTGCCAGCACAGTTAGTAACCATAGACACGTACTAACTGTGCTGGCCAGCCTCTGACGATGCCCTCATAAGGTGACTTGGAGGCTGAATTTTGTGAGACTTAGCCAAGTGTTTATTTTATATTTTTTATTAAACCTAGTTTCACCAAGTGTATGGATGACAATTAATTTTGTCTTTCTTGTTATATATATATATATATATATATATATATATATATATTTTTTTTATTTTTTCATATTTGATGGTTACAGAATGTTATGGTTATCATGTTTTATTTTAAAGAAGCAAAAATTAATCACATCAAAAAAATGTTAAATCAGAGCAATAAATATTAAAAATAAAATAGATATGTTTTGTACAATTAAAAAAAAACTCTAAGAACAAAAAATATCTAAAATTAGAAACCAATTTCTATTTGTTGTACGTGCCGAATTCAAAGTTACCGACAGTAAATGAATCCTTTGCTTACCTGGATGACTCACCAAGCAAAGAAATTTGAACATGACATCACGAATTTCTCAGAAGAAATAAGAATGCCACGGTCAAAATCCAAATTTTCGATCAGGTAACTGACTTCTTGCCTTAATATTACATCTTGTTCCGTGTAGAATGAATTAGATACCGACAGGGCACAGTCAAGGTAACGGAATAAGGATATTCAAAACGTCATTAGCAACGCCCAGAAATTACCAAACTAAAATTTATTGAATGCGAATGACACTAGATAACTATAAGAATTGCATCCGCTTAAAATTATTATTAAATTAATATCATTTGCATATTGTTGTGGTTTGTAATTTACATGAAAATTCTATTAATCACTGTGATAAGAATCAACCATAAGTATCGACTTTATTAAATCGTGTATATATATATATATATATATATATATATATATATATATATATATATATATATATATATATAATAAATAAATTACGCAATTTAATTTAAACGTATTTATAATTAAAAAATATTGTATCAATAAATATCAGCTAATATAAATAATTTGTGAAACATATACTTGTACTTAGTTCGTGAACAATTTTGGAGTTTGCGTTGATTTTCGTTTGTACTGAATTTATTTATTATACTTATATCCGGTTTTATAAAGAACAGAATAAATTTATTTGCATAGCAAATGTATTTAAATTAACAAATTCAAATCAATTTTATTTATTTTATGTATATGTAAAAGTGTAATAGTTATTTACATTGCAAGACCGTTATACAGAAATTTACAGGTGAGCATAGAAAGGTAACGGGCTGTTGACATTGGTTATCATGACAACATATATAATTTGAAACGTTTGACACTTAAATATTTTTGAATTAAAGAAAATCTGTCAGATTTTCAAAGTCTACCTTGATTGAACATTTTAGTTACTGCGTTATACTATTGCAATTAATTTTATTAAATATACATATATTGCGATTCAAATGCACATAAAACATTGTACAATGATCGACCGTTACCTGAAATTTATAGGCTCACACAGATAACAGGCGAGCGCCAGCCTGCTCGCCTGTTAGCTTTCTATGCTTGCCTGTAAATTTCTGTATAACGGTCTTGCAATGTAAATAACTATTTCATTCCACATATTAAAATTACTCGTCCTTGCTCTAACAGTATACAAACGTTCAATAGAATGAACAATTTCTTTATTGTTGTCGTCAAATATATCGTCCAAGTATTCAACTCTAACATAAGAATAAATTTTTATCTGCTATCAGACAGACCGGATAAATTCGTTTTCTTGATAACACATTTAATCTTGGATTAAATTTTAACTGAGGTTGAAAATACACAAAATTTTGTTTAACCTACGATTAAATAATTTTAACTAGATTATTGGCAGATTTTATTATGAGCTGAAATTAAATCTACAATTTTCTCCATTTGTATTATGATTTCGTAATGATATTTTTTCATTTATCCAGCCGTTAGTTATCGAGAACTTAGAAATATTAGCGCTAAAGACATTAATAATATTCAGACTATTAAGTCGATCTGATAACTGACTTTTTTTGTTTTTTTGTCATTCCGTTAATGAGATTTTAAACCTACATCAAATTCATTATGAATTTGCAATAAAAAACGTGCAATATGCAAGAATCGATTCTGCATTAAATTGAAGAAAGAAACTATGATTCCTACGCAATTATTAAAATTCTGTATCCTTTCGTATCTCGCTGATAATCTGGTTAGGGTTATTACAACATATTGACGACCTGACTTACCACTAGAGCAGCTTAAATTGGATATTATACGTACGCATGTATCTGCAACTGGTTTCAGAATAGTTTCAGCAACTTGCGAAGTTGCAATGTTTTTACGGAATTACTAAACTTTATGTTGGTATGCTGTTTGATTGCTATCAGAAGTATTTTGTTTATTATCATCCTTATCTATTAGTAAAAAAAGCAGATGTTGCGGTTATTGCAACTTTCTTTTCTATTATTTAATACAATTTCGGTTTCAGTCAAAACAATGGAAATACCGCGAAAATTTGTATTATTACTACATATTATTACGCAAGCGTACATTAAAAAATATTTTTCCAAGTTTTCTAATATGTTTGAATACTACTTGCATGAAACGTGAAAAGTTGCACAAATCTTGTGAAGTTGCAATGGATCTATAATTAATAGCAAATATATGTATACGTGTGATACTATAAGATAGACGGACGGCTACAAATAATGAAGGAGGATTTTAAATTTTAAAAGAATAATAACTCAATTTTTTAGAGGTACAAGGTATCTACCATAAGAAGCCCCCCACTGCATTTTTTACAGAAGAAATAGAAACAGTAGTTAAATAGGCAAAGTAGAGCCCTTTTATCCAACAAATCTAATGATATACAATTATAAACAATTGAATCTCAAATTAGCGAGTTATTTAAGGTTATATTATTCAACAGGCAAATAATCAATTAGAGAATAGGAATAAATACATTGAAAACTGTAACAACGTGAAACAATTCAGATTTGGTCTTTAATATGGAAAATACAACTTCAAGTACTCCTATGTATATAAGAAAATATAACTTTAATTTCCCCCAGTTACATCCCTCTAATAATTTTATTTCACCCACCATTCACTATTATGTTCCTCTCTTTGCTGTATAAGTCTGTGTATTAATTTTTTCTCATAAGTTATTAGTTAGCCAGCAAAACTGTTTGATTCCTATAAAAAACTCACCCTCAAGATAAAATTTATATTTTTTGGGGTAGCTCTGTCGCATAAAAAAATAGGATGTACAATCTGACTAGATTCCCGTGATTAACACTTTGCCATCTAGTTATATAATATATTAATCTTCAAAATTTTGTTTGTAAAAGCTTTTGATTCTACCCTCGTTTCAAATTATACAAGACTATTAAAAACTTAATTAGGGGAAAACTATTTTCTGTTATTCAATTTCATTACACATTATTAGAAAAATATTCAGTAAAACAAGACGACAAAACTAACTGATTTGAATTCAGAAGGCAGAAAAAAACATCTAATGAATACATTAACTAAAGCGGCTTCGAAACAACGACACAAATAAATTTTTAAACAATTTAATTTCAAAAGCCAATATGTTCTACTATAAAACTAGCGCGTGAATTACATTTTAATGCTACTAATATCAATAATTTCATAAAATCTAATTTATACAGAAAAAATATGAGGTACGTGGCTCAATGATATCGAGTCAGGTTGTGTACTTGAGGACTCGAGTTGTATTTCCATACTAACAAACAATTTTTACCACATTTAAATTATTCTTTTGGTTCCTCCTTCACTAACATCGTTGGGGGTCGTCAGTTGATGGCCGGTAACCACACTTCACACAAATATTTAGATTATTTACGAAGATCTGCCACACCCAATAATGGGTAAAAAGATGTGAGAATACATTTATTTTTAAAAACTCGAACAACTCTGGTTTTTTAACACAGGATCTATTAGTAATAAATTCCAGTATTAAAAAAATATGAATGAGCATTAATAAAATACCAGATTTTTATTAAGAAAACTCTTAAATATAAAGGCTCGTCCCGCAATAAAAATTATTCAAAGCACTCTCAAAAATCACCCCTCATCCCTCAAATCGTAAAAAGAGCATCACCACTTCCTACGCGAATGCGACGCAGAGTGCAAGGGGGTTGGCGCATGGGCCTCGCGTTTATCGCGGGTGGCATCGGCAATTCCACCACCAGCAGCGGGAGGTCGCGCAATACCTTCACACTCCGGCAGCGCGGCAGACTCCGGCAACCCACGTCGACGTCTTCAGTCCCGGAGCAGCCGGAATCACACGCGAGAGCAACAGGTAGGATGAGAAATTGTTAGTGAAGTTGTTTGTAGAGTGTAGACTGTTGCTGTACTTGTTGTGTTCGTGTTTTTAGTTACTATAATTTAAATTTGAAAGTAATTTTGAAACATCTACAGAATGTTGTTATTACTTATTAAACTACGAACTAAACGATTTTTTCAATATTCGCAAAATTAAGGATGATTTACTTTAAGTAGACATTTTAGTACTACTGGTTTGATAGTTATTTTAAATATATTAATAATTATAAACACTACTATAGTGAATTTATTCAGCTAAATGACTGTAGAGTGTTATTTAAGACTTGTGAAAAATCATTTTGTTCTCTGATCAGTACGTCATATAATCTATGTACTTATTTTTTTCCCTCAAAGAATAAAAACATCCTGCATGTGATAACGCAAAACTCTCCAAAATAACTTTCCGTAATTAATATAAAGTTATTTTATACGATTTATTAATTCTTAGATAAATACTCATCTGTCAGATAAATTGAAATTATGAATACAATATCTTTTAGCTATCTGTCAGATTATTTTATCCTAGTATTGAAGGCTCTAAATAAAAGTCAAATTATTTTAAAGTTACTATAATTATTAAAAAAATGAAGTAAAAAAGATGAGATATGAATGTAACTAAATATTTTTGTATAAAACTTAAATATGTTTCTTTCAATAATTAGATAATTTATGTGTTCATTAAGTCAATAATGATAACATGTGACTTACATTAGAATAACAATTATGTTTAATATAAAGCTGTAATGTAAATTACACTAGTGTTCCACTAAATAATAAACAATCAATATTAATAACACGATAATTTATGGAAATTATTAAAATTGTCTTAAAATTTCGAAATAAATTTTCAAGAAAATTTATATATAATTAATTACGTATCTACAAAAATTCCTACGTATTGTTTTTACTAGTTTTTTTCAAATTGATATCACATCATACTCTATATTTATGTGGGGAATATGAATACATTTAATCAGTTTAATTAAAGAGGTTGTACCGGCTAATCACTATAATTTTTTTTCTGTGTAAAATTATCATAATTAAAAGTTGTAATGGGATACAGGATACAAATAGCTACAATTATTAAATTTGTAAACTGAAATTATGTTATTATATATTTACATGATTATTAACAATTTAATAAACAATGAATTTTACATTTAGTATTAAATAAACAGTAAATTATAAGTACTAATACTATTTAGTTGTTTTTTAATATTTCGATATTACCGTTAAACATTTTTTAATTATGTAAAATTGTAAGAAAAAACACAAACATTTATTCTTTTCAATGGATATAAGAAACAACCGCTTATAAAACTCAAAGAAAAATATATTTGATTACAATACACTACTTATAATATAATCGCTTACAAAGAATCAAATTTTCGGTTATAAGAATTGAATTAGTTTTTGAAAGAATTTTTACAAGTAATAAATTTGAAACATCCTAATCCGGTTGGTATTCTTCTGGCGATACTTTATAAAAATTAGGAACTTTAAATACATTTGTTTCGGTATGAGATTTTTTATTTTTATTTTGTTAATCTGTTGAAATAGCATTTAAATTTGTGAATTAAACAACAAGCAATCATAAAAATTTACTTCTATAGCATTATATTAATAATATTTATCGGGTTGTGAAATTATCTAGATACCGTAGTTTTAATAATTTGTAAGTTTATGGCGTACCGAGATATATGTTGCGTCAGTCAGTCAGTGTGTCAGTAGACTCCTACATCCAGTTATAGGGCCTCAGTTAATGAGACCTGATAAGTTTTAGCCACCTTGCAAGTTTATTTTCAGTTTTACAATATCAGTTGTGTAAAGTAAAGCACTTTATTTACATAGATAGCTAAATCTCTTTAATCACTTATTATGAAGTAGATATAAGATCTGAAGAGTAGAATTGAATTATTTTTGTTAATATTTTCTATGTCTATAACATGATTTTAAAACTATTCATGTGATTCATAAACTGATTCATACCTAAACATTTGTAACATTCTTATATTTGAGGTTGGTCTTTCCATCTTCACAAAAAGTTTCCAATATTATTTAAATGTATTACTTTTTCTGAACTGACGATACTTATCGAGAAACTTATCCAAAGATGCAGAGACCCTAAATTGTTTATATTTTTTCAGTCAATATTTTATTTAAATCTGCAGTAATAAAATTAGAAACTGTCAGTTAAAATTATATTTTCTATTGATATTGGAGTGTCATACGAATTTTTGTTTCAATTGAAATCAGGGAAACAGTAATATCTAATTTATGACTGTCATTCACCGATTTAAATGGAACTTGGCACACTAATAGAACTCTAAAAAATATTGAACTCCATTTTTGATTCTTCCGGAAGTTGCTTTTTAGGGGTACACACCACCCTTGAAAGATGGTAAAAACAAAAATGAAATTAAATATCAAAACATTACGCGTTCAACATTGGTTACACAGGAGTTTTTGAGATCGCTAAAATGTATTTTCGGGGTCATTTTGATCATATGCACTTTTTTAAGGGGTTAAAAAGGGGATGGGGTGAAATTACGATATTCAACTGAAATAGTTTTAGGTTCAAAACTAGTTATTCGGGGGTTTTTGGGGTCGCTGAATCTATTTTCGAAGTTACCCCTGGGTAACCAATGTTTAACGCGTAATATTTTGTAATTATTTAATTTCATTTACCGTGATAAACATTTTACCTCAAACTTATAAACAAATAATAAATATTTTAAATTAATTTAAATTAAAAGAAATATGTGACTTACATATTCAGTCAATATTTTATGTTACTAAGTAACTAGACACTCACGTTTCTTTCATTACCTGCCTAGGCAGGCAATATGTTATTTTCCTGCCTAGGCATGCAAAGCAAAGCTTTCCTGAGTCTTAAAGGTCAGGCAAATGTTTATTTTCCTTTCAGTTTCAGGTAAAATCTTTTATTGCATCATCAATCTCTACCAAATTATAGAAAAAATGGTTTCAGTACATAACTACGTACATATTTATATTTAGGGAGATTAATTTAACCACTGTTGCCAACTGTAGATAATATTTCCACGCGATTGCCACCAATGAATGAATCGCACCCTTTAAAAAATACAGGAAATGATATATAGTATACAGCTGCCGTTACAGATAAATGATGTTCACACAACTCATTTACGAATGTCAAATGATCAAATCCATTTATATATTTCCTCGCGTATTATAGTCAATGTATCATTTATGAATAAATATACATAGTCGAAATATTGAATTCCATTAGCCGATGCCTGTTGCTTGCTTTCATATGTAGATTATGATGTAAATAACTTTTTTTGTTTTGTGATTTTCCTTGATATTTATTACTATAAAAGAACATCGTAATTTTTAATATAAACAAATATTGTTTAATTGCGTTCCCAAACATAAAAACTTGTACTGTTACTAAGTTAATATTAAGAGTGTGATTCTACAACTATAATTACAGAAATTTTAATGGTCACAAATTTTATAGTCGAAATTTTAACCATTTTGCTCAGCAATGATAGTAATTATTTCCGCAAAGTATGTAGTAATAAGGACCCCACAGGGCTAATTTTTGTTCGATCTTTGAAATACATCTATTCCATAAACATATCTATTCAATGAGCATGTAAAACAATCGAACCCTAAACCTATTGAACAACAAACTCAAATCATTATCATACTAGAAATTAACAAATATGGGCAAAGCCAGTGTTTTGAGAATAAAACATGGCAGAATATTGGTAGCAGGAGCTGCTCTAAACCAGTGGTTTTCAAACTTTTTTAAATAATAACCCCGTTGGAAGCCAAAATCACAAATGCTTCCCGATCGACTCGACTGTAAAAATTGCAAAAAACACTGGCCCTTTGGAACATTCTAAAATAAATCTGTTTTGATAATAATCAAACTAGATTTATAAAAATACAACCCTGAATTTTCCTTTATTAAAAGTTTGGGAAATAAGAGTAATTTGCTAATATTCTTTCACCATTTGTCAGCATTAGTACCATCTATTTGACAATCTCTGAACTAAAGACTCATTGATACAACTTCTTGCAGATTGTAATCAAACAAAAATCGCGACTAATACTATACAAATAATAAGAAAAAACACATATTGTGAAATATGACAACTTAGTTTAATGGAAAAATAAGATTATAACAACATAAAATGCTTAAATTAATTAATCTATTTTAAGTTAGGTTTGATATTTGAACTAAAAACTATATTTTAGATTGGGGAGAGCCATAATTGTTACAAGTGTTATTATAAACATTTATACTAAAATTTTGATTTATTTTCAGTACGTATACGTTTATTAGTAATTTAAGATGCAATCGTAGAAAAAATAATGTGTGTATCACGAGCGTAAAGTATCTTTGTTCCTCTTACAATATTGCAATTCTCGCCTTTAGCTCGCGCTGCAAATACCGTGCTCGAGTAACATAGAATCACTTTACGCTCTTAATACACAAATAACTATTTCAGTATATCAAATAAAATTTATAGAATTAAAATATAATAATGTTAATATTGTTTAGACGAATTATCTGATATTTTAGAGTATATAATTTTTTTCGTAATCACAGCTTTGATAAAGTACTCTATTTGCACAGAAAATGCGAATATATTTCTGACAAGGATCCCTTACTAAAAAAATATCTGAATTATAAAATAGCAGTGGAAGTAAAATTTAATTTAGTGGTAATATTATATAAATAAATCTTATTGCAAATCTACAACATTTTGGTAATCAATCAGCTGTCATACTAATTTAACCATGAACTCATCATTTTTTACCAGAAAAATAATAGATTGACAACTGATGATTCAATTTTTTTTTAGTCTAAAACGTTTTATGGAACACGTGTGAATTATGAGGTCACACGTTTGTTTATGTTTGAAACTAAAAAATACCTAATATAATTTCAGCAGAGAAGTAGTTCCCACAAATGAGAAACAAATATACTAAACACGCAAAAATCACGATTATTTAAATAATAAATATACATATTAACATTTTTGTTTTTCTTTATAACATTTTAAGCGCAATATGATATATAGGATCCTTTTTTTTGCATAATTATTAACAATATACGTCGTATAAGATTTCTATTATGAAAACAAGTAAAAAATTAATCATAAATGTCGCAAACATTCTTTATATTACATCATATTTTTTATAATGTTATTCGAAGAATAATAGTCTTGAACCTGAACTTTTACATTTAATTCTGAGGTTGAAAAAATACTGACATTAAAACAAAATAATACGAATTTAGAAAATGTACTTTTAGATTTCTTTCTGTCTCAATCTAAACGGATGTTTAACTTAATTTACTTTCAGTAGATATTTGAGAAGTTGGAACACAATTAAAATTAACTTTCGGCACAATCTATTCCTGGTAATTTGTTAAATTTGTCCTATCAGAAAGTTTAGAACCGCAAGTAAAATATTTACAAAAAATAAACTACTTTGTGCACAAATGACATTTCGACAAACGACGATGAAGTTTGAATTTTTTTTGGGTCTGCAATTGTCTTCTTTGATCTTTGGGAATTGCAGCAGAAATAGATTCTGTAGAAGACCTGTTTTGGTCCTGAGATACAAAATTTAATTTTACTTTCCTTATTTATAAATTTTATTTTCACTTTTAATACCAAAAAATAAAACAAATAAAAACTATAACAAATTCTAATAATTATAAATATGTGAATACATTTTCAAAGATATGCATATAATTATATAAATAAATATATCATCACGCCTTTCACCCATTACTGGGTGTGGCACTCTGTCTAAGCAGATCTTGGTAAGTGATATATTTTTTCGCGTGAAGTGCGGTTACCAGTCGTCAAATCACGGCCCTCAAAGATATTAGTGGAGGGGAAGCCACAGGGATAGATTTAAATTGGTGAAAATTGTTTGTCGGCTGTAGGGATCGAAGCAGGGTTCTCAAGATTCACAGGGCGACTCGATACCACTGAGCCACCTACCCCATATAATTATATTATATTATATAAAAGTAGTGTATGCAATTCGTTCACAAAATGTATACACTACTTTTTCTACAAATATAACTATATTTCAAAAACTAAAATAACACAACCACATTATAAATGATTACTATTTTTTGTTTATCGTACCTAATATTAATAATTATATCTATTTTAATTTTATAATTGAAAAAAATAAATTACGCATGAGAATCTTAAAATCTAATTGTTAATAATAGTGACTTTGGAAATAAGTATATACTGTATTCAATATATTTTAATATTATTTCCAAAAATGAAGAAATAAAGTGTGGAGGATCAGAATAACGTAATAATTTGTACATAATTAACACATACTTTTGTCATTTCTTTAGGTATAATTAATTTTATATAATGAATGTAATGTCCTTGAGATAATATTCACAAAACACATTAAAATGTGAATATAATCATCAGCGGAATGAAAGGCCTTGGCATTGCGGTAGATGCTGAAGGCGCCGTTATCAGAAGAGCGCCATTAACAGTTTTTTTTCCATACCCAGGAAATAATGTGAATAACCGTTGATTATTTACCCATTACTGACTGTGGCACTATGTTGTAGCAGATTTTAGTAAGTGATATATTTTCGCCTGAAGTGCGGTTATCAGCCGTCAAATCACAGCCCTCGAAGATGTTAGTGAAGAGATAGCCTCAGGGTAAGTTTTAATGTGGCGAAAATACACTACTTTTTCTACAAATATAGCTATATTTCAAAAATTTAAATAACAATCGTAATAGTATATTATGTAACAAGTTTTATAAACGTCTCTTTAGTTACGAATGTATAAAAAACAAGTATCTGAAGAGTTTATAAAAAGAGTCACATACTACACATTTTCTGCGATCACAAATTAAGACAATAAAAAAAATGTAAAGTTTTGTGAAATATTTGAAAAGTAAGGTTAAGTTAACTTCACCCCGTATTTAATATGTCAGTTGTTATATTCACATCGTGACTAAAAAGATCGAATCCACAGCTTGTCAATATGTGATTAAGATATTATTTAGCGCCATGGAAACCAGTCCGTTAAATGGCATTCTAATAACGAGAATACAAAATGAAAATAAAATCAATATTATAAATTTAAAAACAACAAAGACAAAATTAATTGTCGGCTCACTTGGCGAAACTAGGTTTAATAAAATATAAAAATATTAATATATGAAATTTTGTGAGACTTAGACAAGTGTTTTTTTAATATTTTTATATTAATATTTTTATATTTTATTATAAAATTATATTATTGTTACAACAAACATAATGTACAACAGTAACAAGTTAACAAAATTCAACATAATAGTGTTGTTTAACTCGTTTACGATTAGCGCTATAGTGTATGTACCACTTTTCTTAAGTAAGCGAACCATGATGGTACATAAATTATTATATACTACCAAAATTTAATTTTCAAACTGGCTCAGTCAAGTGAAGAATTCAATAACGTCAATAATAAACGCCTATTTGTAGGCATTCATCAGAAAGAAATTAAAATTTTATCAAAGGCGCGTATCGCGTATCTCGCAACGAGCCGAGAACGAGATGAGATCCGTCACTGGCAGACAACTTCCACATTTCCACCCAAGAATAAAAGAAAAAATGAAAACATCTCACCGAGATCTCTGCCAAGCGAATGCAAACCAAACACGGGCACTCCAATGGTAATGAAGGTCCATTGTGATAACTAGAAACCACCGCAACCCCGCACAGAAACCTGATACCCAGATCTGTCCTCTACAATTTGTTCCGGGGAATTTGTACCTAACAACTGAACCATTTTAATTTGAACTTCTGAATTTTCAACTGCTTTCAACGATTCAAGAATTCGTTTCCAATAGTTGGCCTTTAATCTACAATCATCCGACAGCGAAATATATTTATACCTATTTAGTTTTCTTGCCTTGATTCAGGCGTTTCTATACCTCTGCACGAAACTTTAATGACATATATAATTTAATATACTGATTGTAGAACAAAAAACATTTTTAGTGTCACTGGTTTAATTTGGAATTTTGCGCCGCTTCTCCATACACTAACAGCATATCCACTAATTCACTGTTGCTATACATTTTTCTCAAATTTCTCCCACAACAACTTACGCTTTCAATACCGTATACAAAATCAGACTAGGTACTCAAATAACAATATGGCATTACACCAGGTACCTACATAATAACTAATTAATAAATGATTATTTGTAGACAGTGTTTACACTTTTATTTCATTAGTAACATAATTATAAATAATTAAATATTCTATTAAACCAGTGACACTAAAAATGTTCGCTAGAAATGAAATACCTTAATTTTTGCGAATTTTAAAAAAAATATTTGTGTTCTATAATCAGTACATCAAATTATATATGTCATTAAAGTTTTTTATATATACATATATATATATATATATATATATATATATATATATATATATATATATATATATATATACAGGGTGTTTCACAACTTATAGCAAAAAGTTAAAGGGTATATTATGTACGACGTACTGATCATGAAACAAGAAGAATTTTTTTTTTAATTCGAAAAATTAAGGGTTGTTAACCTAAAACATTTTTTGTAGTACTGCACTGGATTCGCTTTCCTATTAAACACAAAGAATGAAGTAGGTATCAACTACGAAAGAATAATTACACAATTCAATTATTAGCAGTTATTTATAATAGAATTTTATTTAATTAATAACTTGAACATAATCATCCACCCAGTGTTTAATCAAATGTTTAGCAGCATTGTTTATTACCTGATTTGACATTTAAGTTTCTTATATTTTTATTTGAGATAATCTTAAAATTTCAATACCAATGGTGGAACTGTTCATTACACAGCTTTACTAATTAATTCTACTCAAATAGCTTTCACATAATAGTCAATAAATTCAATATTTGTCAGTAGTAGCTTTGAACTTTGAAGCTTACAATATGAAATTTTCAAACAGTTAGATGGGTAGTAGTGGACTGATTCCAGGACTCTCAACTTGGGAGTAATTAAATAATAAAAAGTTATATTTCAGATATTTAAAAAACAAATCATATATGATATTAATCATAGACCTGTATATAAAATCGAGATAAAAATTACGTCTCAAGCAACTTCAACTTATATTATTAAAATACGATTACGTCTTAGTGGTTCGGATTCCACTAAGCTCTTTACGGTTTTCGTACTCTATTAGGATTAAGTCCATATTTTGCAGAGCAACAAATAACAGTAACAATAAATCATCAGGTGAACAAGATATCTTGTTCACCTGATGATGGTCTAGTCGACCGAAATACGTATTGTAAAATAAACTTTACATTATTTGAAACTAACCTAGTGTTTTTTAATTTAATTTTAATATTTTTTCTATTTCCGTTCTAATAAATACGAAAGAGCGTTTTTGAAATTATGAAATTTTGACATATTAATGACAGTTATAAATTCAAAAAATAAAAGAATAACACATCAGAATTCGTCTACCATATCATCAACATAATCATTCAACCATAACTATAAAACTGTTCATCCAATGAAATCATGATCACGAGCACGTCGTCGAAACTAAGTTATCATGACAATATCAATAAATTATTACAAACCAAATATAAAATATGATCAATTGGTGTATATAAAAACAAATGACTGCGATCTTTTAGAGGCAAATTATCAGGGACGAATTTTTACTAATGAATGTTTACACAAACCCAAAGAAAAAAACCTTACCGCCGTAGTTGATTACACATATCCTTCCGCAGAAGCGACGGTTGTAGCTGCGGCACGAACAAAACACGTGCGAGAGAAATATGAGAAGTGACACCGAACAACGACGATTATAAACAGGATTTCAACGAGATAATTGCGCGAAAATCCGGATTCCAAAAAAGAGTTGATGCTTTTTTTTTTGGTTTACTGTAGTTCTGTATGAAATGAGTATTTAATGATCGTATATTTTCCGCTCTTAAATATTCCTAAAATATTAAAACAAAACTTGTGGTGAATATAATTTTCTTATATTTAAATTATTATTCTTTAAAATTTTCTTTTCTTATAACTTTAATGATGTTTAATATTTCAAACATATTTAGAATATCTCTATTTATAAACAAGTAAACGACAAAATTTCGCTTTATATTCTAAAATAGCAGAAAGTTAGTTTTAAAGTTGTAAAACGACAAGAGATACTTTTCATTCATAGTGAATTGATGTTTTTCTTCCATAGGATAGAGTAAATGAACTAAGAATAATATAGTCCGTCAGTACGGTGGTGTGGATAGCGATACGGAATTCGAATCTGGAGATCCCGAGTTCGAATCTCACTCAAGCTAAAAAATTATATAAACTACTGCACTACGGTTCGGTGAATGCGGACCCTGTACTGTATTTGGGATTAAGTTCCTGTTGTACAGCGTAACATAAATAAATAAAGACAATGGCTGATAGTAAGAGCTCGGTACTAACTTTAATTTAGCTAAAAACGAGTAACGGAAATGTTGACGTTACAACACTGTTCATAATGATACAAATACAAATATGTTGATATTTATCATATGACTGACCTTACACAAAATTCATCAAAAATTATTTTTTACTACATTAGAAATAATTAATTATTTATCTATTGTCCCGCGTGATGGTCGCGCGGGTTGAGGACCTGACTCACAACCATAAGGTCGTGGGTTCGGGTCCCGCCCGTGGCGACCATGCAAAGGACATATCGGCATATGACCTTAGTAGTTGGTCCGATATATAAATTAAAAAAAAAAAAAAAAATCATAATAATAATTTATCTATTTATTTATGGGGTAGGTGGCTCAGTGGTATCGAGTCGGCCTGTAGATCTTGAGAACCCTGGTTCGATCCCCACAGCCGACAAACAATTTTCACCAAATTAAATTTATCCCTGTGGCTCCCCCACCAGTAACAACTTTGGGGGCCGTGATTTGACGGCTGGTAACCGCACTTCACGCGTAGAAATATATCATTTACCGAAATATGCTACGGCAGAGTGCCACACCCAGTACTGGGTAAAAGACGTGATGATATTTTTATTTTATTTTATTTATTTTTATATTATACGCATGACTATTGACAGCTAATGTCAAATAATAGGTAATCCACTAATTTTTAAATTTTTTCAACACTTTGTGCTTTATGATTTAGGATTTTCTGTTACAGTTAACAAAACAATAAATTTATTATCAATTTGTTCCTTATTATTCTCATTTTCTACATTATTTTGTTTACACTTTTTACACAATTTAACAACATTTCCCGTTTCATTAAATTGCTTCAATAATCTGTGTATTAACATTATGCTAGGAATTGGATTAATATAAAAAACGCTAAACAAATTTTTAACTTGACTTAAGGAATTAAGGCACCTGCTATACCATAAATCATAAAAACATTAATTAATAGTTTTAAACAAAAACAAGTATACAGCGATAGTCAACGAAATTTTATGATTACTGTATTTTATAAATTGCAGAAGTTTTAGTTTTATATTTGAATTAATGACAAAATCATTACGAATGATCACATTGGCTGGTAGCACAAGCTCTGTTTTTGCCTGTTTTAAGAGCAGTGTATTTGGGTGTTTTAGCTATCTCTAACATATTAAAACCGTGCTCTTAGAACACCCAAAAACAGAGCTTGTGCTACCAGCCTCTATGTTTGTTGGAAATATAAATAACTATAATTTATTCTCAACGAGTTATATTTCGTCAAAACAATGAGGACTTGTGACAAACACAAAAATATTTATGTGATTAACCACAACTAATTTTATCCAAGTTTTTGTACGGGCCATTAGCATTACACACACTTTATAATTTATGTTTGTATTAGTTCTACCTACTACAGATATTTTAAAAACTAAAATCTACCTAACATACTTAGAACTATTAGTAAGAGACAAAAATACCACTAATTTTAAATCAAATTACACCACACTCAATTTGCAAATTTCAAACAAATAAAATAATAAAGATGAAACATTCAGTTGTTCGAATATTATTATTTTATTTTGTTTTTCCAACGTCATTATTATGAGAGATAAAAAGCTAAATTATTATTATCTTAATTGCAAGTGTCAATTTATTTTATTAATTAACTAATCAGGCTTTTCTATCTTCTTGGATAAGGCAGCTATGCAGTTATGTAACGGAACTCATTAGATGACATATTTTTCTTGAGATTTGCGGTTACCAGCCGTTAATTTGCGGTAAAATAGGTATTACATTTAATAGAAGGTGATACAGATTTTTTATAGACTATAGAAAATCTCTTTTAAACGATATCTGGAAAATTGAAAAAAATAAATATATCATCACGCCTTTTACCCATTACTGGGTGTGGCATTCTGCCGTAAGCAGATCTCGGTATGTGATATATTTCTTCGCGTGAAATGCGGTTTGTCGGCTGTGGGGATCAAACCAGGGTTCTCAAGATCCACAGGCCGACTCGATACCACTGAGCCACCTTTTTTTGGTAAATTGATTGTATAAAATCTCGTCAGTTTTATCGGATTCGATATTTTTTTGTTCGATCCGCAATAAGTGTTACAATTGGTCATTATAACACGTATTTTCAAACTATTTTTCCTATATCGCATTCATTTACTGTTTTTATTTTATTTTATTAAAGATAATAATAATATTTTAAGGTGGTAACACTGACATATTAATAAATATTTGAAATTTATTTATTTTGGCATTTATTAACTAATATAACCTAACATAACCTAACTAGAATAAATGTAAAAAATCTAAGGCTAAAAGGGATTCTATCTTGACCACTGACTTGGTTCACAAGTCGTGTAATCTTGATTTTGTTCACTTTTCTACTGAGGATGAAAGCTTAGTTCTCGAAATACGTATATAGATTTGATTCGTTTATTAAGGCTTAGGAATTAAATTCTTTGTTAGATAACCCAGATTTTCAAATTCTTCGAGTCGATACCACTGAGCCATCTATTCCATACAGTTGTCTAATGTAAAACCACTACTCTAAAATAAAATAATTAATTTTGTATAATTCGATCGAATAAAAAATAGTATTTAAATTCCCCAACCTCCTATGGCTGCAGTACTCGGCTAATATATTTCTTTTTCTACTAATTACATAATATACTATTGTTTTCACACAAATCAATAGCATTCTTTGAATTTTCTACACTTTAACTTGGTATCAAGGATTAAAGATTAGAAGCCATTAGACAGAGGAAATATTCTAATGACATTGCACATTTATTTTAAAGATCCATGACTATTGCATTTCAATCGCAATCAACTATAATTTATTATTAACTAGGGACAAAAAAAGATAATAGATTCTTTCATACTAAAAGATGATAGAAGATTTATAAATGCCATTATATAAACATATTAAAGATTAATAACCAATTTAAATTTTAAGTGTGTCATAAATGAACAATTACTTCGATTTATTTAAATTACATTGAAAATTTATATTTTATATCAGTCTTATTAGTCAATAAGGAAAACATGACATTATATTTTGACAATAGTATTTAATAATACTTAAAATCATTAAATGTGTTTTCCAAATTGTTTATCACCAGTCTTAATGGCAAGTTTCACATGTGATAAGGAAACTGCATACTTAAATAATACAATAAACGTATGCTCTAATGGCTGGTTTTATATATGAAAAATTTATTTCCTTTAATAAATAGTAAATAAAATTTAATCATTCAAATGACAGTCGAACTTTTAACAGTAATGTGATATATGCCATAAAATAAATTAATAATATATATATCAGGCCTCACAAATGAATGTCTCGCTTAACAATGTTACTAAAATACACGAATAGATAGTTGCAGCAACAAAATTTATATTGTAAGCTTTGTTTAATTTAATTAAAGAAATTGTGCATAAAGCTTATGTAGCCCCGTCGTTCTAAGCATCAGGTTAATAATTATTTTTACCTAATTCCGTTATGAAAAGTCCTGTTTTACATGAATTTTTGAGGTTATGAAATGTCAATTTTTTCAGTCAAAATTTGTTTTCTACAATAGTCGAACAAGAATAAAACAATAATTATAGATTTATTCAAGTAAATTGAAGGAAAACAATCAAAAATAATATGAATTTGGTACTATTGATGTGTTGTAACCAATGAAACGTGAAAAAATAATGTAACAGCGTGGGCGAAATATTCATTTTGCGCATTAGGATTCACGAAACAGTGCGCAAAATACGCGCTGTGATGATAATGTAAATGATGAAAAAATCACATACTTCGCATATTGATATTAGTAAAAAAAATTTACATTTTTTGACAGAAAAAAATATATTGTTTCTGTTACGAATTTGATGTGATAAAAACTAACTTTTATACTCGTGGAAAAAATATTTGTTTAATGAAAATATAATAAAAGTTGTAAGCAGTTTTACCTGATTTATATTATTTATGGTTTGTGAATCCCAGCTAGCCACACCTCCAAGGTTAAGACACAACTAATTTGCATAATAAACGTTGTTTATCTAATCACATCAGCAGAATAAAATAAGCAGTTAGCAGTTTAGCAGGAATACCGTGTTACACAATAAATATTAAAGTCCTTTTGGTATAGATTTCACATTTTATTTTTTTTACACCCATATACACATCTGAATTTGACAGCTTATTTACTGTACAACTTACAAGTGGGCACATATTTTCATCATCGCAAGTAAAAAAATACCTGTGTTTTTCATCAAAAAACAAACAAAATATTTTTCGAGTGTCATTTATTGCCAACAATAATAATTATAACATATATCCGCTAAGACAATCTATTTTAGTTTTTGCAGTTTTGTTTACTATAATGGCGATTATACAAAGCTGAAACAAAGGCGAAATAAATAATATCGTATAGAAGAGAGTTGCTTAAATCGCATTATCTAAGAGATTTTTAAATTTATTTATTAATCAGCCTGAATTTGTACGAAAATTTGTGTTTGTGTCTGATGTTGATGATTTATGAACATTTAATTCAACCTTTAAAAACACGTACGTTTTAAGTTACTTTATAATAATAATAATATTTATTTCCCAAGAAGAACCAATTACGGGGAAATTCATACATTTATAGTAAGACAATGTAAAAAGTACGTTTTAGGAAACCTATCTATCAAATGGTATTACCCTATGTTCAATGTCGTATTTATAGTGATACATTAGGCATGAAAATAAGATAATTTTTTTTTAACTATTAATTCATTTTAATGATAAATTAAAAAATCTGATGTGGACACCACATGACTTCCTTGTACGCGTATTAAACTAAAGATATTTTTTACATTGCTCATATTTGACATTAAATCTTTTATTTTTTGTTCTAATCCATAGCAAACTTAATTTAAAAAAAAATCAAAAAATATATAATATTTAAATTTAGATATCTCGTTTATGCAAAAAGCTAATTTAAAAATTCTTAATGTGCTAGACGCAGAATTTAATTCTCTAAAACTTTTATTTGCAGCATTTATTTCTAAAATTAAAATAATACCATTTTTTTCAAGGAAAACTGTTAGCAGCTTCATGTAATGTGTCACTTCCGGTTAGTCTATTTTAACCAAAATCTATTATGTTATTTCCATTGATATAGTAGTCTTATATACCAAATTTGGAAAGTTTTAAATTATATTTGAATATACGAGCCTGTCTGTTTGTTTGTTTGTTTGTCTGTTTAACTCGTAGTTTTTCATGAAAATCTATTATAGGCTTCAAGTAAAGTACCACTTCCGGTAGTTGTATAATGACCAAAAAGGGAGGTGCACAACTAGATGTTATAACAGTCCTAAATATAAAGTTTAAATTTTCTACGGCTTACCGTTTTTGAGTTATGCGAGATACGTACGTACGTACATACGTACGTACAGACGGCATGACGAAATTAGTCAAAATGGATTCAGGGGGGGCCAAAATACCTATTTCCGTTGAAATCTGAGAACCGAAAATTTTCGCGATTACAATACTTCCTTTACTTCGTACAAGGAAGTAAAAAGAAAAAATATTATTGAAAAAATCACTACATTTTAGAAATAAATATATATAATTAATATATCTATCTTCATTTTACTCACTCAGTAATATCGAGTCGTCCTATAGATTTGAGAACCCACGTTCGATTCCGATAGCCGACAAATAATTTTCACCACATTAAAACCACCCTGTGGCTCCCCTCCATTAACATCTTTGGGGCGACCTGCTACGGGGGAGTTATACACCCAGTAATGGGTGAAAGGCGTGATAATATATTTATTTTATTACTATCTATAAAACACGTGCGCAAATCTACATTCAAATATATTTAACACATAAGTGCCATGGTGTACAAATGATGCGACCCATTTCAATTTTGTTACGGTGCTAAACGATAAACACCAGATTTTTACAGGTTACGTTTCGGTAATACTCATTTTTCAATTTGAATTCGGAACATCCACTACAATATTTTTTCACTATTTTATTATTAAAATATTTTGTCAATTTGTTTCATTTGAATAAATCTACGAAATTTTTTTAATAAGTGGGTAAAATAATAATAATAATAATATATTTCAATCGGACTAAAAATACTATTTTGAGTCTCGCAATATAACCAGACTTCGCTGCATCCATTTTTACTCGTCATAAAAACTTGTACTTTCAAGTATTAATTTTACGATATTTTAATTAAAAACAGAGAAAAAACTTTACGTGTTAAACTTTCCTTAAATCACATAGTTATTGGCAATTTATAAACTGACGTAAAATTTCAACAAGTCAAAATACCACCTACGACTTCTGGTTTTTACTGAATCCCATGTTAAATTTTTACTACTATCTATAAATACACATTAAACCACAATTTTCTGTAAAATTCAAGACCAATAAATGAAAAACTAGCACCTGAGCATATAACTTTTGGAGATTCCTTGTCAAATTTGATTGTTTTTCTTATAAAATTATGTCATCAGCCATTCTGTGTCATTCCTAAACCAAACTATATTTATTTTCCTAATATTTTCCGTACGCAATTTTCCTCAGAGCTTATAGCCATTTTATGATTCATAATTTAAAGTTAAATGTCAGCTCAAACTATCGCCTGATTAACACAAAACATTTGATTATATTACTATATAATTATACATATTATATTTCGGCATTATAAAAAACAAGTATGGGGTAGGTGGCTCAGTGGTATCGAGTCGGCCTGTGGATCTTGAGAACCCCGCAACCGACAAACAATTTTCATCAAATTAAATCTACCCATGTGGCTCCCCGTGACCGTAATTTGACGGTTGGTAACCGCACGCCACGCGAAGAAATATATCACTTACTGAGATCTGCCACACCCCGTAATGGGTAAAAGGCGTGATATTTCTTATCATTCTTGATTCTTAAATTTTAAGTAAGTTGTGTTTATTTATGAACTTGCAATTGAGAGAAATTCATGCGATACTGAGGATAGTGTACACTCTGATACAGAAGTATAGAGTGAAATAGTATTTTTTTTTTATTTTAAGGGAAAAAAATTCGCATTGATTCAATATTCATTTGTACAAATGACATTTTAATCTATAAACACTAATCGATGTTATTGTGAAATTTCTCGTTTGTTGTTAGTTTCACATATGTATATTCTCTTCACAGCTTACAAAATAAACCTAAGAAAGTTGAAAATTTCTTGACTCTTTTTAAATAGAAAACGGTTTATGAAAGGTTCTTGTTACTGCAGATGCTCAATAAAATAATTGTTTCATACACATGTACGTAGCTAGGGCTGGGCTAAAAATGAATTGATCGATTTAACCACTTAAAAAAGAATTGCAATGCTCTTAAATCAGTTAAAAATCGATTTTTGCTCAAGTATAGATTTCCACGGATTATATATAACAAAATACAACAAGAAAAATAGTATTAGAAACCATAATTAGTATTAAGAAATAGGATCGCATGTATAACAATGAAAAACAATAGATTAAAAAAACGTAGATTAATATTGCAGATAGCAGAAGACGATAATTTATGTTTTTTATTCGAAGCTCTGAACAAGAATCATAAATTGAGAATTTTAAAATTATAGTTCTTTTTAATAATTTTAAGAATATTTTTTAGTTGAATTTCAGGCTTTAATAACAAGTAAAAAAGTAAATTTAAATATTCATTTTCACTCCTTTTTTATATATGTATATATATATTATCGATGAAGGCGACGTTTCGGCACAAATATTTAGGACATTTTCAAGCAAAATTAGTGTAAATTAACAATGAAACAAATAAAAATTTATAATCAAAAAATTATATTTTTTTTACATTATGGCCTAAATATTTGTGCCGAAACGTTGCCTTCATCGATAATATATATATATATATATATATATATATATATATATATATATATATATATATATATATATATATATATATACATATATAAAAAAGGAATGAAAATGAATATTTAAATTTACTTTTTTACTTGTTATTAAAGCCTCAAATCCAACTAAAAAATTTTCTTAAAGAATCATTACTCTTATTATCTTATCTTACATGGTTTATCAAGAGTAAATAACCACTTGATCTAAGTTCCCAGACTTCACCCATCATGGACAACACCGAATTCAAACTCCGCGGCAAGGAAATGGTAGACTACATCTGCAACTACCTGGAAACTCTGGGAAGTCGTCGCGTCACCCCCAGCGTGGAGCCCGGCTACCTGCGTCCGCAGCTGCCCGACGAGGCACCGTTCCACCCAGAGTCCTGGGACAGCATCATGGCCGACGTGGACAGTAAGATCATGCCCGGAGTCACGCACTGGCAACATCCGAGGTTTCACGCTTACTTCCCCAGCGGGAATAGCTTCCCCTCTATCCTGGGGGATATGCTGAGTGATGGGATTGGCTGCATTGGATTCTCGTGGGTGAGTGACAAATATGTATTTGTTTAGTGATTATAGAGGGTTAAACAGAGCAACTTTTCCTGAATTGTGGTCCGCGAACCTTTTGAGCTTCCCGAGGATTCATCAAAGGGTCCTTGAAACTTTTTCATGTTAGTAAATATTTTTTATACGACTCTATATAAAGTGCATACTTTACACACTCTTTACAGTTCATAAAGTATCAATTTTTATAAAAGTGTGCATAAATATGGGGTAGGTGACTCAGTGGTATTGAGTCGGCCTGTGGATCTTGAGAACCCTGGTTCGGTCCCCACAGCCGACAAACTATATTCCCTAAATTAAATTCACCCCTGTGGCTCCCCCTTCACTAACATCTTTGGGGGCCGTGATTTAACTGCTGGTAACTGCACTTCACGTGAAGAAATATATCAATTACAGAGATCTGCTTCGGCAGAGTGCCACATCCAGTAATGGGCAAAAGGCGTGATGATATATTTATTTATTTTTTTGAATATATTATTATCGCAACCGTCAAGAAAATGTATCCTTGATTTTCACCTGTTAGACCGGAATCCGGATTCGATTCCCACAGCCGATAAACAATTTTCACCAAATTAAATCTACCTCTATGGCTACCCCTCCACTAACATCATGATTTCACGGCTGGTAACCGCACTTTACGCGATGAAATATATCACTTACCGAGATCTGTTACGGCAGAGTGCCACATTAAGTAATGGGTAAAAGGCGTGATGATATATTTATTATTTATTTATAATCAGTTTTGTTAAGCTGCAAATTTGAAATAGATATTTCGTTTTTATTCACTATCTATTATTACGTTAGCTATCTAAGAATATATGGAGTTGAATTCTATTTCGGATCCATCTCTTTTACATGAAAATCCATTTCACGATTTCACCTTTAAGTAATATATAGATTTATGGTAGGTAACATTTTCCGCTGCATTTTACTATTTTCTAGCTAAATTAAAAATCGATACATATACTCACAGACGTACAATGTACTAACAATAAAAATATGTTACTCTTTTAAAATTCCTGATCAAGTTATGGAAAACACGACGCATCAATAACAATTTAAAATCTATTTTTAATGTTACCGCTCAGCGTTTTTGTATTTTTCCAGCAAATACATATATACAGGGTGTATCTGTACTTCGAGAAAAAAATTAAAGTGTATGTACTATAAGACGTACGGATCATGGAACAAAAAGTACACTAATCCAGTAACCCAAAAAATGTTCATTTCAAGAAATACAGATACACCCTGTATATATATATATATATATATATATATATATATATATATATATATATATATATATATATATATATATATATATATATATATATTGATAATGAAATGAAATTTCAAGGTTTATTTTTCAATGTTGATAAAGAAAATATTGCGGTTTGCAGATAATGATAAATATAACCGAGTAACATAGTTTCAATTTTTTACCGCAAAAATCTATTATATTAGTTAACCATTTCATTTCTAAAACTTTGAAAACCGAATTCCATACCTTTAGCTTTTGCAAGGAAATTTTTTTTATAAATACAAGCAGATTCATGAATATAATTAAATTTTGAATTAATTAACTTCAAATTTGATTCTGAATTGAAATTTTTAATAAAGCAAATTACAAAACAAAATTATTTAGGGTATTTATAAATTTGAACAATTGCATATTTAATAATACAAAAATATGAATTCGTATTTTACATTAATTATCCTAATATATTCAAAAATATTATCATATTATAAATAAATAGTGCAAAATTAAAACTGTATTAATTATATCGGGTGATTTAAAAAAAAATGCTATCAAATCATGTCATTTAAAAAAAACGTATGTTTGAAATTAATTAGGTAATTATCAGTTATATGTAATTGGTAACGAAAAATGTCACCGATTGTTCAATTTAAAAGAACTTCTTTTAATACAATAAATGTAATTTTCTCCAATTTAAATCTAATCCTGTGGCTCCCCTCCACTAACATCTTTCGGGGCCGTGATTTGACGGCTGGTTACCGCACTTCACGCAAATAAATATATCACTTATCGAGATCTGCCACGGGAGAGTACCACACCCAGTAATGGGTAAAAGGCGTGATGATATATTTATTTATTTAACGTAATTGATTGAAATTTAATTATTTTGGTGGTCGGTGAAAGCCATACCGTTTAAATATTACAATAATCAATAAGATTTATCATAAATTTTAGATTAATTATCTGTCATAATTGACAACAACAAAATTCACCGATTGTAGTAAAACTCAGACATGCCCATTATATCTATCTTTGATTTTTATAGCACGATTTGATACTATTTTTTTAATCACCATTATTATGTCAACTATTAAAAAAATGTGAACAAAAATCTAGCTAGATGGGTCTCTCTAATTTAAGTGTCAACTTCACTACATTGTACAGCAGAGCATAGGGAATTAGTCGTCTATTTTAGATAGTCAAAGATTGCATCATTCTTATTTATTTTGTTGTTTTTAAAGAAGCTTCTTTTATTAAAGAAATGTATCTATCAAATTTAGCACATTATAATTAACATTTCAAAGTTCTGTATAATTTATTTCATTCGACGTTTGATTGTTTTAATTGTTCAACTATATTTACAGGCAGCTAGTCCAGCACTAACGGAACTAGAAACAATAGTATTAGACTGGTTAGGTATGATTCTTCATGTACTATTGTAAAAACTCACTCACATTAATATTTTCTCAACAGGAAAAGCAATAGGCCTTCCAGATCAATTTTTAACATTGAAAACTGGCAGTAAAGGAGGTGGCGTCATACAAGTAAATAATACTTCATCATACAAATTGTTATACATTGAACATAATTTCTGAAATATTTTGTGTAGACCTCAGCAAGTGAATGCGTGTTAGTAACAATGTTAGCGGCAAGAGCTCAAGCCATCAAACGATTAAAACAACAACATCCTTTTGTGGAAGAAGGCGTTTTACTGTCAAAGCTAATGGCGTACTGTTCGAAAGAAGCACACTCTTGCGTAGAAAAAGCTGCAATGATTTGTTTCGTCAAACTCAGGATTTTAGAACCTGATGAACGTGGAAGTTTGCGAGGAGCTACTCTCATGATGGTAACATGTTAAACATATTCACTCATCTACATATTACATGATTTGTTATTCAAATTATGTTATTATTAATTTAAGGTATTCCCGAATACTTCAAGGTTTTTAAATGTCAGCAAAAACATTTGTTTATTGGATTTTTTTACTTTATTCATTTTAAAAATAAATTTTTATTCGTTTTTTGAAATATTAGGAATGTATACTCCATGACAACTGGCTTGATATTTATGTCATTTTTTAAATCATGACAACGTAATTACAAACAAAATACGTTGTTGATTTTTATGCAAAACAAACAAAACAAAATGATCTTGTGTAACAAACCACAAATTAACTCACTATATACGTATACGTACTTGCATAATGTGTGTAGTAAAAGAAAAAACTTACAATATGTCGGTAACAATCGGCAGTAATGTTTCAAATCCGGTCCTTCTAGTTTTCATAAAATCGGTCCTGGATTAGAGGCTTGCAAACCTGTTTAATAAAAGTATAAATTAATCAACATTTATAGGTTGTCATCTTTTGAGCATGATTAAAGTATATTTATTAAAATAACATATATGTTATTTCCCAGAATACAACATTTTTGCGATATTTCCAGAAACCTGAACTAGTAAAACGAGTGAAGCATTTTAAAAAATATCTGATTAATAAACCAGTCACAATATTTTCTATTGTATATTTAAATATATTAGTTTATGCAAATGTCGAAACAAGTTAACATTTATATGTAAGAAACTCATCTTTTTATATAATACTACATTATCGGATATTGCCAATAGTAGCGGCCATTAAAACGATTTTTATTCTATTGTGTCAAAAAGTAACGTTATGATATTTGTTCCAAACGATAAAGTTTTCAGTGAAATACTAAGATTAGCTGTGGTTGTAAGATATTATTTTAGCGTCCGTAGAATACTTTTCGGGCGCTAAAGTAATAACGACCTGAATAAGTTTTTTAGTAGTAATAGTATATGACATGCGAATAAAAAAGCTTTTCGTACTCATGCGGCTGCCAAATTCAACTTATCTGGTAATTTTCTGTGATCGTAAAAAAACTCAATTTTTTGTCCCTCATGTACACTAAGGGTTGAAAGTAGCTGTTTGCGGACTGAAGCTAAAGGTTGTAGCATGAGCGTAGTGAGGGCTGCAACTAGTCAAAATCTCTAAACATACTTTCAACTAGAGGTGTACATAAACATTTGTTGAACGATCAGAAATTAAGATTACTCGATTTTTATTTGTAATTAATAAAAAATTTGAATGTAAATAAAAAGGAAAACAATATAAATAAATTTAAAATATCTTAATCAATTTATAGACCGGTAAATCCAACTTTACCGATCTAGATTGTACGACCGGAGGAATCAGGGAAACTTTACCGATGCTTAAACTACAAAAGAAGTCAGAAAATGAATATTTCTATGGTGATCAGTTTATTTATTGTACCCATATATATTTTTCACTCGTGTGTTAAATCAAGAATAAATTGTTATTAATGGTCTCAAAACAATATTCAACGTTACACATCTTGAAAATGTCTTTATTGGGCTCTCAAGCTCCCAAAACGCGCCTACCGCTCGCTCTGAAATATACTTGCTCAAACAATAAAGTATTAGTTTCAAGTGTTACGTAAATAGCTATTGCAGACCGTTGCTATTGGCAAAGATCTGTTAAAGCCCCGTTACCAATAGCTATGGTATGCAATTGTTCACTTTATGTCCTCAACTTTTTTTACTGGTCGTAGAAAAATAACTATTTTCAATAAGTTCTTCTGTATAGTCATCATTTGTCGTTTATATAAAATATGTGGCTCCCCCTCCACTAACATCTTTGGGGGCCGTGATATGATGACTGGTAACCGCACTGCTTAGGCAGTGTGCCACACTCAATGATGGGTAAAAGGCGTGATGATATATTTATTTATTTATTATATACCTCAAGAGACATCTAAAAAGAATATTACTCAAACCAAATAATTGTTAAAGCAATAAATTCTCATTTATAAAATGTCATTCCAGGCAATGGAAGAAGACGAAACAATGGGTCTAATCCCCTTCTTTGTATCCACCACTCTCGGCACAACATCCTGTTGCGCATTCGACAACCTACAAGAAGTCGGTCCGATCTGTCAACGATTCCCTTGCGTGTGGCTGCACGTCGACGGCGCCTACGCAGGCAACGCTTTCATCTGTCCTGAACTCAAACCCCTTTTAGCTGGAATCGAATACGCAGATTCCTTCAACACCAACTCCAACAAATGGCTGCTGGTGAACTTCGACTGCTCAACGCTTTGGGTTCGAGACAGAATACGATTAACGTCGGCGTTGGTAGTAGATCCCTTGTATTTACAACATGGCTATTCCAATGCGACGATAGATTATAGACACTGGGGTGTACCTTTAAGTCGAAGATTCAGATCTCTGAAGCTTTGGTTTGTTATGAGGAGTTATGGAATATCAGGCCTACAAAGTTATATCAGACATCATATAAGGTTAGCGAAAAGGTTTGAGGCACATGTTGTGAAGGATAGTCGATTTGAAGTCACCAATGAAGTCAAGGTAAATACAACAAATAATTTTGACATTGATTAATAATTATATATAGGAAGACTGGCAACCATTTGACATGAAATAAATTACAAAATTTCTCAATTTATTTTTAAAATACTTTCGGTTTCGTATCTTCCGTTAAAGAATAAAAAGAACGTTACAACAGGCCTTAGATGTCTTAAAATCCTCGCTCTACTAGCTCGGATTTCAAACTGACATCTACGGCTGTGTGGATAGCATTACGGAATTCGAATCCGGAGATCCCGAGTTCGAATTGCGCTCAAGCTAAAACATTTTATGAACAATCACACTGCGGCTCGGTGACTGCGGACCCTGTACTGTAATAGGGATTAAATTCATGTTGTACAGCGTAACATAAATAAATAAATAAATAACATTTCTAGGTATGTTAATAGCTATAATATGTTTCTGAAATTGAATGACTGACATGTTCCGATAGTCAAGTGTGAATAAGGACTTCAATTCGATACTTTTTTTTACTTAAATGACACTTAATATTTAAGTGACAACAATACAAGTGGCCAAACTGAAACATAATAAATATAAATAAATAAAATGGACATGGTAAACTTATGCACCGATACGAATTAAGTCACTTGATATATTTTATAAAAACGATAATGCCTTGACAAATAGCGCCAATATTTTTTTGTTTGTAAGTTATCTAATTTAAAAATTAATATGATGTCATTATAAACTTGCTCTCTTCCTACAATTTATTAATCAATAATCATTGTATTGTGGTACTGGAAATTTAATTGAAGTTATTTCTGATTGTTAAAGTTAGCTCTCGTGTGCTTCCGGCTGAAGGGGACAGACAATATAAACGAAAAACTTTTAAGTAATATAAATTCATCTGGAAAACTGCATATGGTACCAGCGCATGCAAATGATAGATACGTCATCAGGTTTTGCGTCGTCGCTCAGAATGCAACAGAAGATGATATTGGTAAGTATTTTTGCATTATTTGTATTATACTGCACTTTACAAGAAGTGATGGTTCAAGGTTAACATGTTGTTATCATAATTTTATTGCACTATTATCACAAGTTTAATCAGCTCTAGATATAAAGCAGTTCACAATTGTCATTTTATTTGTTACACTGGAGAATAGGAATTTAATTCCAATTACAGTACGAGACCCTACAACTTTGAATGGATTCACTCAGACAAAATCGTATTTTTACATAAGATGAAGTCAACGAGACTTTTGCGTGAGACACAAATTTCATCCCGGTTTTATCTACTTCATTCTAAATACCTTGTCAAATACTAAAAATAAATTTGACCTTAAACCATCAATTTTAGTAAATCGCATTATAACAATTTATTACTATATTAAGAGTCGATATTATCAACCAAATTTATTTCTTAAATCTAGTTTAAGAAAGACAACAGCAAAAAATTATGACAAAGTAACAATACAGTCAAAATTTAAGCTGTAGTTAACGTTAAAGTTTGATAATTGTCATATGAAATTTGAACCATACGCGATTAACTATTACCTTTATTACTATGCCTTTGATACCTTAAATGCCATAATGTTAAGCATGTGAGCTGAAGTTCCCACAGAACGATGATTTGCCTGTTTAAAGTACGATAATAAACTAGATGTCATTAAGTTTATATACAAATTATGAAATAAAGTACGCCCAAAAATTAAGTATATTTTCTCAAAAATGTTAAGATTGGTTTTAATTGAAAAAATCTGTATAAATAAGAATGTGGTCTTTAACACAGTATAGTTTTATCCAAATTAAACAAGAAACTTTTTAGAAAAAAAAATACTTTTTAGTATACTTTGTCAAAAGTTCTTCGTTTTAATTCGATAAAAATTTACTTTGTTACCATATACTTAAATGTACATTTTTGAAATTAAAGCCTGCGTGATTAACTTTAAAGAAAATGTATTTTACCTGAAACTGACAGGAAAATAAACATTTGCCTGACCTTTAAGACTCAGTAAAGCTTTGCTTTGAATGCCTAGTCAGGAAAATGACATATTGCCTGCCTAGGCAGGTAATGAAAGAAACGTGAGTGTCTAGTTACTTAGCAACATAAAATACTGACTGAATATGTAAGTCAAATATTTCATTTAATTTAAATTAATTTAAAATATTTATTATTTGTTTATAAGTTAAAATGTTAAACGTAACACGTCAGTAGTAAAGTGTCGTACAGGATTCGTAAGCTGTTTCAAGCCTAGCTATCCTGACTTTTTACGTAAATAACTAAAAATTTAATTAATATTTTAAATAAATATTTAATAATTAATGAAATCAAATTGAATTATAAATATAAAAATTGAGTTTGTATATGGCACAGAACAAAATAGAGAAAATTTGGAATAAAATCAAATTTGAATTACATGGCAACCGTACCTAAGTTGGTTAACTATATGACCGAAGTTCATAGATCCTATGTTCAAATCCGGGTCGTATTCCACTTTTCTGTTTCTAATTCAATTTGATTTTAAAAACATATTTAAATAAAAGTTGTAAAAGAAAAATTCTGCATTTACACATTTCATTTTACTTATCTATAATATTTCATTACAACTTCTTCCTGTAAAGTAATTAAGGATGCAATGTTAGCGAAAAAGCTTATTTTTCATATTAATCACCTATGATATATGATTCAGCTTCCTTAATAATACTATTTAAAGAGATATACTACTCGTTGAAAAACGAGAGAGTATTCTTTTCTATCTCCAAAATACTTATATCTAAATTCGTGAAACATTAAGAATGGAATTAATTTTATCTATCTTTAAAATTTGTTCGTATACAAATGTTTAATAATAATAATAATAATAATAATTGTTTATTGCCCAACAGTTAAAACCAATTACAGGACAAATATAGAATGAGTATAATGTGTTATGTGTACAAATAATAATATCACCTATAGGGAAGCAAAACCAACAAAATATGTATATATTAAATATAAAGCCCAATGAAAAAAAAAACATATACATTTTTTTGTTTAAGATTGGAGTCTCTAAATATAATAAGTTGCGTAAATAGAACTCGCAAGAGTTGAATGCACATCAAAACAATTCAAGATTTATTAAACTAAAAGCAATTTTAATTACCTCCAGAAAACTGTAATTAAAATGAAGTTTAAAAAAAATATGTATTTTTTGTAAGAATTCATTATGAGAGAAACTGTTGATTTAAAACGTATAAATTGTTTACATTGTTCAATGTGAAACAAACAAAAAAACTCAATAACAAGAAATAAATTGTAGCTGTTTAATTTTGTCATTCTTTATTTTGTTAGTTAGGTACGATAAGCACATTTGATGTACGAGTTTATATGGGCTACTTTTATGTATTTTTCAATATAACGGTTCATAACATAGAAAAATATCGCAAAAAATATAACAATGTTTTAGTTAGTCAGTTAACTGTAAAATCGTAGGCGGGCGTCTATTTGAAAACAGATAATCAATTGCCTCGTGTCATTGAGATTGTTAATACAATCTATTTTAAACTACAGCTGAAATCTCAACAGCGAATACTAAAAAGTCAATGAAACAGGTTTATAATGATTGATAATTTCTGGAAAAAGCATATTTTTTATAAAGATCTAAGAAGTGAAAGTGAATAACTCCATTAATACTAAAAATATCACCACAGATCATTATTATTATAACTCGAAAGTACTCTCTTCAATTCACTATTTGTTTATGTGACATTGAATGGCTGTTCTGTTTAAATATACATTGATTTAGTAGTTGCACGCGCTAATGAAATTGGTTTACTTTTAGGCGAACTTTAACAAAGGATTTAAAATTATTTTATTTATTACCCAGCATTATAGGAAATTAAACTGAATATTTATAGCAGAAGGGTAGCTTATAGGCAAATTCGAACCACTTGATGCAATGGGGTCTGTGACCAAATTTAGATTTTTTTAAATATTCGTTTTTAATCGATTTATTATTTGTATCTTGAGAACCCTGGTTTGATCCCTACAGCCGACAAACAATTTTCACCAATTTAAATCTACCCCTGTGGCTGTCCACTAACATCTTTGGTGGCATATATAATTTGATATACTGATTATAGAACAAAAAGATTTTTTTGAAATTCGCAAAAATTAGGATATTTCATTCCTAGAGAACATTTTTAGTGTCACTGGTTTAATAGTACATTTAATTATTTATAATTATGTTACTAATGAAATAAAAGCATAAACACTGCCTACAAATAATAATTTATTAATTAGTTAATATGTAGGTACCTTGTATAATGCTTTATTTTTATTTGAGTACCTAGTCTGATTTCGTATACGGTATTGAACGGGTAAGTTGTTGTGGGAGAAATTTAAGAAAAATGTATAGCAACAGTGAATTAGTGGATATGCTGTTAGTGTATGAAGAAGCGGCGCAAAATTCCGAATTAAATCAGTAACACCAAAAATGTTCGTTAGAAATGAAATACTTTAATTTTTGTTAATTAAAAAAAAACAGTATATCAAATTATGTCATTAAAGTTTCGTGCAGAGGTATAGAAACACCCTGTATATTATTTCTCACCAAATTAAATATTTATCCCTGTGGCTTCCCCCACTAACATCTTTGAAGGCTGTAATCTGACAGCTGGTAACCGCACTTAACACGCAAAATATATCACTTACCGAGATGTACTACAGCAGAGTGCCACATCCAATAACGGGTAATAGTCGTTACAATAAATTTATTTTACTTCTTTCAGATTATGCTTGGGAAGTAATAACTGAATTTGCAACAGAACTTCTAGACTCACAAGTAACCGAAAAAGATCAGGTAAATAATGAGTATTTTATTTATTTACTGGTATTTAATTTATTACGCAAATAACTTAAATTGATTTCATGCAAAATTAATCGTAAACATGATTTTTATTAAACTTTACATTAATTTAAATCCGCTACTAATTGGATGTAATTGCATAAAAATTATATTTAATTAATAGGAGTATAAAATAATTAGCAATATTATCTAATTAACTCTGAACAATAATTTTATATATTGTATAATATATTATAATTAGCAGGAACTAAAAAAAAAGTGTACGACAGTTTTAAAATTGCATTAAAATTCATTAATTAATAGATATATTTGTGTTAAAAAAACACACACGTAAATAAATAAAATAATCAGTTGTAAAGTACAGGAGTAAAACAATAATTTAAATGACTCATATCGCACAAATGTAGTTAGATACCTACTCAATGAAAAACAAATTAAATTAATATATAAAGTGTGGATCAGTACTCATCGAATTATTTATAGTCTAAACCAGGGATGTCAAACTTCATATCGGAATCCCGATCAAATATTTATTATTGTAATTATGGCGGGCCAAATTGAATAAAAAAATATTGTCAAAACTTAATTACTTTACATGGTTTTATATATTTTTACCCACTTTTTCACGACTGAAAATGCATAAAGTAATCAATGATTGTGCATTATCGCACTAGTGGTATAATACCTAAAATTATGTGCGTAAAATCGTACTTTACATATGGTTGTACAAACAATTAATTTTATAAATATGTTCAAAAATTAATTTATTTTATTTTAGTGTATATCGTAGCAAAATTAATTAATAAAATAAAATAAATATTGCAATTCGACTCAGTTCCTTTTGGAATCAAGAATATACAAAATTGTGTTAAATTGAATAAAATGTTTGATAACCCTGGTCTAAACCAATACCTACTAATTCTTGTAATAATTATTATGTCGTCTAATAATAGATACACCAACATAGTTTATCATATGCATAATTAATTTAACAAGAATTTCTTAATTAAATTGATAAGTACATACGAATTCTTAGAAGTTTAAATTATTTTGTTTTTTTACCTATCGTAATTGTAAACACGTAATTAACATATGTTCAGTGTATACATAGCTATACCTAATTACAACTTTCAAAACAATCTTCGAATTTTAATTATTATTATTGTATGTTGATTTGACTATTTACACATACGATTATAACTAGGAGGCAGATTCTAAACTATTATGCTTACATCCAATATTGAGAGCAAACAAAATTTTACTAAATTTTGTGTGAATTACATAGAAAGAAGTAATTTCACACATATATTATTTTTAATCCAAATTCATATTTGGTCTTTTATTATTTATGGCATCTAGAGAGTGGATAAAAATCCCTTATATAAATAAATTTCCTTATGACGATATTAGCGCCATTTTTCATCGAACATATTTATGAACGTGAACATCTCTATACCGGGTATCTATTTTCCTTTTTTTTTGTTATACAAGTTTCCAGCAGTACGGTGGCGTGGTTGGGATTACGGCATTCGAATCGGAAGATCCCGAGTTCGAATACATACATATGAACTACCACACTGCGGCGACAAATATTTAAATATTTATGGTTGCTTTTTTCTGACTTTTTTGGCAAAATCTTGAGCTTTTTAAATAATAAAAACCGTGTTACAAAGAAGAAACTTTTAATTTTTCTAAAATTAACTACTTATATTTGCTTTTCTGACCTTTTTGTTCAAATTAATGCTTTTTTTGGCAAAATCTTTTTAAATGCTTTTTTAATTAATAAAACTGCTTCTTTAACCGTTCTCTTGTTATTACATAAATACCTATGTTGTAAAGAAATATAAGATTCTGTCCAAATCTACGAACAGGCATACATGCAATTTCTGAGGGGCGTCAAACAAAATAGGGCGTTTAAAAATCTGTTAATTATATTTTTTGTAAGAAATATATCTAGTTTACTAATGTCATTTATAAAACACTGCTAATTAAACATTGAACTTTTTCGTGTTATCATATTTCTATTTATCTACATTACGAGTGTCAAATTGAATTGGACTGGACGCTATTTTCCATAAAATTGTATGTTAAGTCATCCGCAAAAAAAAAAATCGACTAAGATATTAGACTAGTTAGAATTAAAGGAAAGTAAAGAAATGAATATAAAGTGTCAAATTAATAACAAATACCTATTTTATTCTGTCATTTCATAATACAGGTAGATTCATAAAACAGATTAGTCAATAAAACTCTTTTTATTTCCAATTTAAACTTTTGACTTAATTCATAAAAATAGCAGATAGGTAATTATGACATAAAATGTTATGGTGACACAAATACTACATAATGATGTATGAAACACTAAATATAACTGTAAATTTAATTCTTTTTTGAACCAGCTTAATAGTGATTTACAACTAAAAAAAATTAATGAATATTTTTTTATACTTTATTGTTATTAGTTATTAGTTTCCTTGTATTTTTCCTCGAAGCGACAAGGGCTGCAAAAAATTGTTTGACATCCCTGGTCTAGAGTCTGACTAAATGAAATAGCGTCGGGTTAGATAGTACAAATAAAATTGTTTTAAACAACAACAAAAGTACTACAAACCACCATATTTTGCAAAACAATTTCTTTAGATTTTTACAAAAAAACAAGTAAGTTTGGTGACAAATTGTTAGTTATTAATAGTTCTTCAAACGTCATATTAACCCAACTATTTATTATTTTTGCAAATTACATTTAAACTTGAGATTTTAACTTGTGATTAAAAGTACTATTATTGGGAAATCTGTTTTATAAATCTATCTTAAGATATTTACACTTTAACATATTTTATTTGCTTTTTGCTGAACTAATGATCCGGAAACAATGTGTATTCAATCTTCGCACATTGTACCTTATGCATCAATCAATTCTGTCGTTATATTGTTTTAGTCGCATCACATCAAAAGAATTCGGTTTTTATAATTATTCTTACCTCGTACCATTAATGTCACATTTACATGCTAAATTGAACATTAAGATTGATATCATATATTTCAAATTAAATGTTTTGTAATAAATTTATAAATTTATATTCATTACATTACAAATCTTTGAAAAAATTAACTATTACCATTATATATACAGACGTTATCTTTAAATTTATTAATTTATATTCGTTTCTCTCTCTACTTGTGGCGCCAGTTATTCAATTTAAATAGAATTACAAATTGTATAAATAAACATTAAAAGACAATTTCTAGAATATAAAATTACAAGAACGAAACACTAAAAATAAAACAATCTTACGAAACACCACAAACTGACTTTCAAATTTCTGAAATAACCATCTTTATCAGCAGGAACTTGCGGACGAAGTATTCGAAATTCTCGAGAAGAAAAAGAAAGAAACTCTGGCCCACAAACGTTCATTCTTCGTTCGAATGGTTAGCGACCCCAAGATCTACAACCCTTCCATCGCAAAATCCCTACAATCGACTCGTCGGCATCTCACGGAATCTGCTGCGACCCCCGAGAATCAAGTGACTGTACGACCACCTATGTAAGTAATATGACAAATGGTATAAATGAACGTTAAGTGAGGAATCATAGACCGGATACCGCAGAAGACACCGCAGAATGTGTGGGAATTATGACGGATGCATGTGGATATGCATGTTTAGATGAATGAAGTTAAATGCGTAAATTTAGTTCTATCTGTCGAGGTAAAGGTATGACATCAACTTTATACAAGGAATTTTAGGTTTAATTCGCCAAACTTAAACACCTTCAAATCAGGAACCCGAACCGTAACGAAAACAGCATCGATATTTACCTTCTTATAAGATCGTAACCGAAAACAGAATCGATATTTTTTAGTTTTAAATATGGAAACCGAAAACCGAAACGAAAGTTTAATTAATTCTGTAACCAAACCGATATTATTTCGATTCTAAAACCACAAATTTAAACCGGTGTAAATAACGTACTGAATCGAAAATAGTAATAATATGAAGAAGAATATAAGTTATTAGATTTTATATTGTTGCAGATGAAATAATATGTTTATTTTTAACCGAAACCATGAAAATCTGTAACCGAAACCGTAACGAAATCAAAAATAATAATTTTAAAAAACCGAAACTGAATTCTATATAATATTTTTTTAAACCGTAACCGATAAACAAAATCGAATTTTTACTGATATAAAAACCGTTAACCATAATCGAACTCAAAAATTTTTCGGTTGGAATCCTTGTTTAAAATAAGAGGAAAAGTTCATTTAGGCAAATGCCTGTAAAGAAGATAAAATCTAATATTAGCCCTAGTCTCTAACTGAACAATATCAATACTCAATATATAATAAACCGCTAACCGCATCTACTCCCAAGCGTCCGGGAAACACCCGTTATCCCAGAAGTATTAGTTCAAAGTTATATTTCTGAACTATTTATCGTTAGTTATGTATTATATTAATTCTTAGTGTGGGACGTGGGATTCGGTAGAAATTAAATTTTCTGCGAAAGATGAACTATGTCAGCTAGGAGCGGCCTTGTTAGTTATAACAATAGTCCGTCAGTACGGTGGTGTGGATAGCGATACGGAATTCGAATCCGGAGATTCCGAGTTCGAATCGCACTCCAGCTAAAAATTATATAAACTAACACACTACGACTCGGTGAGTGCGGACCCTGTACTGTAATTGGGATTAAGTTCCTGTTGTACCGCGTAACATAAATAAATAAATAAAATACAAAATATTATCTTATTAAGATTAAATTATGACTAGAACTGATAAAATTAGTTTATTATGTGACATAATAATTGATTTAATTTATAAAATAAAAGGTACTTAATAATGAATTTGTTTATAATATACTTGCGAAATGATTTGTGTTTACACAAATAGTAAATATACAAATATAGTGTTTGTCTACGGCTAATAATATTTGACATTTTATTAATATAACTAAATATTTTAGTGTTGCATTTTTGCATTTATAAACATAGGAATATCTCTAAAATTAAGCATTTACGGACAATTGCTTAAATGAACTTTTTCTCTTATTTTAAAGTGTTTAATTTATGGTTTAAGTTTGGAGGGTTAAACTCAAACTGTATAGAAGTATATTTTCCTATCCAGTAGTTATAATTTCTTCCAAATGTATCTTGTAGTCAAGCACAGTTTCTATCTAATGAATTAATTTTTCAAATTCTGTTTCAGAGGAAAAAATTATTATTCTTGCGGATTTTAGAATTCGTTTTTTCAAAGTGCTACAATGCTAATTTTGCAAACCCACAATACGATAATAAAGAGAATTAAATGAATTTTATCTTGTTTGTTTGTAGTGCTAATATATTGAAGATCCTAGTAACCGAGAATCATTTCTTCTTGGAAACAGAAATACTCAATCGTAATCTGGTAGCAACATTTGTGAATAAATTGTGCAATATTGCTCAAACTAAATTTCTTTTACTTGAGTAATATATAGTTTGTTTTCATGGAGAAACTTTTTCTGCTTCACATAAAATCTAATTCATAATTAAAGTACAATTATTGTCATGTAAAAATTAAGATTTAAATATTGGCTTAATTCATAAGAGATATAGCGTGTTCCAAAATATTTAAAAAAAAAAAAAACTGGTTTGAGTCACTAACGGTAGGGTGAAACCCAGCACAGCTGTAGATCTGAGAACCGAAAGAAAAAAACCGGATTAAACGTAATTTTAAACTCAGCTATCATCATTTTAGTGAAACTATTCCTAGTATGGCTGCAAATTGCTGAAAAAATTGGTTCGATTTCGATTCGCGGTTCATCATTCTTTGTTGGTTTGAGTTTTGTTCCAATTTAAAGTAATTTTAGAACGGTTTATAAATCGGTTCACAAGATCAGTTTAGTTTATTTTTTATATATGTACATATATACATATGTTGCTGGTAGTTTATAATTTTAGAATTTAAATTTACAGGTACATTCTTATTATGTTAAATTCAATTTCATTTTGTGTTAGATAGTAAAAAAATTCTTTTTTTATCAAAAATACAAATAAAAATCATAGTTTATATTTAATTACAAAATTTAAGCTATTTTCAAAGTTTACTAAACCAAATAAATAAATGAAAAATATCAATAATTTTACCTGAAACTGACAGGAAAATAAAAATTTACCTGAACCTTAAGACTAAGGAAAGCTTTGCTTTGCATGTCTAGTCAGAAAAATAACATATTTCCTGCCTAGGCAGCTAATGAAAGAAACGTGAGTGTCTAGTTACTTAGCAACATAAAATACTGATTGAATATGTAAGTCAAATATTTCTTTTAATTTAAATTTATTTAAAATATGTATTATTTGTTTATAAGTTTCAGGTAAAATGTTATACGTAACATGTCAGTAAAGCGTCGTACAGGATTCGTAAGCTGTTTTAAGCCTCGCTATCGCTTGACATTAAACTATCTACTCATCCTGTAATTGAACACTTTCCTGACTTTTTACGTAAATAACTATTATCCCATGCTCAAAATAGACTTATTCAGTGCATATACGTAATTATATTGGTACGAACCAATTCAAAGAAAAGGGATTGCTTTCAGTTTAACTTCCAATTCGGTTTGTAGCACTGAGTTCTAGTGATATCAATTGAAATTTAATTAGAGACAGCTATAGACGAGTACTAGAGGAAAATCAACCTCCAGTCCCGAAAAATATAACATTTTTATAGTCAGTTTCTTCAATCCTCTTAAAGTGTACTGTCTGTGAAAATCAAATGTAATCATTTTGTTAAAATCTGAATAATTTGATTATGTGTTATTCACAATGAGAATCTGAAACCCAGAATTTTTCTTTTATCTTTTCATAATTTGTCCATTTTTAATATGAAATTATTTTGAGAACCTTGTGACCGATTTATGCTTTCTGATTTAGAGCAAAAGATGAGCGATACCGATTTTTATTACCTTCTTTCAATCTTGTTATGAAATTTAAATCTCATTTGCTATTCAATAAAAATAAATATTTATCGTAATTTTATCGTTTAACAGCAAAAAAATCTACATACATTATAAAAATAAATGATTTATAAGTATGTACAATACCAATAATTATATGAGTAAACATTCGCAGTTATAATAAATAACAAATAAACATGTACAGGTAAAGTACCCACATCTTATAACTAACAATCATTTTCCCCAACTCTTTTTGTAATGAAACCTAACACGCAAAAGTGCAACATTCAAATATGCATTTCTTTGAATTGCACATACTATCTGGTCACGCGAACACAAGTATATTTGCTACCCACATTTGCATGACGCACACTTTGATTTAACAACTAACGGAATTTGTAATAAACACAGTCCAAATAACTTTCACATCTTCTATGAGATTTGTGTTTTGTTTGAATGTTCTGCAGCAGTACATCATGGATCAGCTGGCCATTGGCGTTTCTGTTTCAAGGGGGAAGTGAAGATGGCGCCTCGGGAAATGTTCCTATTAGGTGAGATTGTCATTTGTTTATTACTAGTTAACTCCACCCTTTTTACGGAGTAGTATCGAGTCGGCCTGTGGAACAAGGGTTCGATTTCCAAAGACGACAAACAATTCTTTTTAATGTTCTGTACCGAGTCATATGAAAAAATTGCTCCTACATACATACATACATAACATCACGTTATATTCCATTAACCCCTGAAACATTCATAGAGAATCCACTAAAAGATTCATAAAAAAATTCCTTCATTTACATCCATCCATTCGCTCATGTACACTTGTTTCGTAAATCTTCACTTACGCCCACTTCTCAAACAACGAATCTATTAAAAAATGAAGGCAGCATCGCCTGCGCTTGTTTAAAAATATATTTAACACAATTGCAGTTAGACACTGTATAGTAAAAACTGAAAATGAAGAAAACAATTGGTACTGTTGCATTTAAATCACTGTTATGACAACTGACAGTATTTACCCTCAAATCTTATATAATAAAGACTTCAAATATATAAATTTAATGATGTTTAAAACTGTTTACGTTTTTAAAATATCTCTAAATTTAGGGAGAAAATGAAAAAAGTTCGTTTCTTACTCTGAAAGGTAAAATACGATTCTTGTAATATTTGTAATTTCTAGCCTTGAAAAAGACTATATATTTTTTATTATATATCCATAAAAACTATAAATAATATTTCGCTCTTCTAAAAAATAATAATTTGAAATAAATACAATTATCACAAGCTCATTGTCCCAAATTAAATTATAAAACTAATACTGATAAGTGTTTAAATGTTTTCAAAAAATAAAATCAGATATAAGTATCACTCGCACCTACAAATAACAAAGGGGAAAATCTCGGACGATTTTTGTTTCCATAAAAATAGAAAGTCGCAATATCAATCAAGTGAAATATTGCAAATCCTGAGAGCTTAAACGTTATAGGAACGATTACCTTTTGTTTATATCTACGTCATTGAATGTTTTCATGTTCGATTTCTATTTGCTAATATTAGTTTTCACTTTATGTGTTCTATCATTTATTTTTCGAAATGTATTTCACAATATTTTAAAAGCGCCTTTAAACATATTTATTTATTTATACATGTAATTTCTGTACTACGTACATTGTTATTTATATATATTATTATTGTTTTGTTAATTTGTTGTTATTTTTTTAGAAAATTCCTTTTTTTGGCGGTCATTGAATTCCATATTATCCATCTGATACCGTGAAAAAATTAATAATAATTTCAATTATTTTATACTTAACTTATAGTCATGAGTTTCACTCATAATTTTGTTCATCATTTCTTATAGATTTACACAGAATTCCATCATAGTTTTTATTAAATATTATTATCAAATATATTACTAACTATATGTTAACTTTTTACTTAAGTTATTTACTCATATTATTAGCATGTTTTCAAAAACATAAATATATTTTATCTATTATTGATACAGGTAACAATAATTAATTTTCTGTTCAGTATTTAAAATACAATAATTTTAAAAGAAAAAGATTGGGGAAACACCAAACTGTCAACACTATTATAATACATATAATAATAATAGGTAATAAATTGCTCAAATACTGCTTTTTTACAATTTTATAATTCTTTCAAATTTGTTTACTTACGTAAATATTTCTTCTAATTTAATATTTATAGAAATTTCTCATTTTAATCATTAAAAGAAAAACTAATTGTACAGTTTTATTTTTACTCCCTTAAATATTCCGACTTCTTTGAAAAACATACAGGAAATTACAGTGAATAAGCAATCAAGTAAATTAATCTATTCATCTATGTAAATATATAATTGAGTATATTATAAGAGTAGAAGAAATAAACAGAAAAAAACTAAATTTACATAAGATTATAACTAACTTCTATACACAAGTATACATTATTATGATTTTATTAACCTTTAAAGACGAAGTAATTACTTGACAACAATTTTCTTCATAATAAACATACTTTTATTATATACAAACCAAATGCTACAAGTAATTTCACACAAATTATCAAAAATAATACCCCGAGAGCAAGAAAATTATCGGGTATATCCCGATTGTTTCGTTGCGTAGCAACGATTGAGATAAGTTTTGCTTAAAAATATTTGAGCAAAACTTATATCAATCGATGCTACGCAGGGAAACGATCGGGAAATACCCGATTAATTTTCAAGCTCGAGGGGTATTCGGCTGATTATTTTTGATGATTCTAAAAAATGATTGTTTATCGCCTAGCAACCTAGCCGAGAAATTATCGAAAAATTATCGATATAATATAATTTAGACCTAGTTGTACCACGTGATGTTAAATGCCACGCTCTTATTGGTCGAAATTGGGGTTGAAAAAATAATCAAAAATATTTTTTTTTAAATGTTCAACTTTCCATACCAATAATTTTCAGTTATAAAATTGTGTAGTTTAAAAAATTACTATTACTAATTTTACCTAATTCCGTTATGAAAAGTCCTGGTTTACATCAATGTTTGACGTTATGAAATGTCAATTTTTTCATAACTGTCATTCAAGAGTTATGTGAAGAATTCTTTACAGAACTAGTTACGTAATGAATGTTGACAGTTTGAACTTTCTCAAAAAATTTTGCAAATAACAGAATAAACTATTTTTTTAAATTTGTAGGATTTATATACACTTAATATTGCATATTTCTCTTAAACCAAATCTGTCGTTTTATTTGTAACAGATTCCGTCACCTGGACACAAAAGTTCGTCTGAAAACAAGTCAGAGTCCAAACCGACGAGAGAGTGTCACCAACGGGTTATCACCGTCTCCAGAGCACGATAGCAAATCGACATCTCCAAGGAGGTCTCCCATCCCTGGACGCAAATCTGCAACTAATTCTCCTACTCCCGACACTAGATCTCATGTTTAAAAACCTGACTTACTCATACAAATATTTCCTCTTCAATTCTTAATGCCAATTTGAACATATATACATCATTGATAATAGGAGATTTCTAAACAGTTTTTCTTCTTTTTAATTAATACAAAAGATCAAATGAATGTTATCGTTAAATAAGACGTATTGGACTCAATTAAAATATTATTAAATGAAATGATAAAAATTATTTTTGTTTAAAGTCAAATGATGAAAATTATTTGAAAGAGACTTTTTGAAATTAATTTAAATCTAGATCGATAAAATTAATAACAAACCTAAAATGTAAACATAAAATCATATTCTTATTTGTCTATAAAGAATGTCGCAATATCAAGGATAGTTTACCTTAAGTGAACATTTTAGTACCACTGACTTGATTTATTTCAAATATATTAATAATTAAATTACAACTATAAACACTATAATAGTTAATTTATTCATTATACAACATCAGATAAATAACTGCTTATAGTGTCGGTCAATGGCACTAAAAAGTACACTTTTATGGCCAGTACGTTATATAATATATACAATGTGTCTTCAAACCCGAACATAGGCTTATAACATGTGATACTAGTTTTTTTGTGTACACTGGTTCTCAATTATTTTTACAGAAAAATACTTCAAATAAAAGTTAGAGAGAATAAAATTACAGATTTTTTGATATAATAGTTATTTGTGTATTAAGAGCGTAAAGTGATTTTTTTGTTACTCGAGCACGGCAATTGCAGCGCGAGCCGAATGCGAGAGCTTCAATAGTGCAAGAGGACCAAAGACACTTTACGCTCGTGATACACACATAATTTCTTCTACAATTGCATCTTCAAATTATTTAAAAACGTATATGTACTCAAAATAAAGTCATTCTGTCAACTGTCAATATGACAAGTTTCTATTTTGTTTGCATCCCTAACTATTGAAATAAGCGCGCATTTAATAACTATTCGCGCGTTGCCATTGGAGACGCGCAAAAAAGATATTTTTCGATTGTTCCACAGAAAACGTCAACTTTACGATGACAAATGAGAGCCAAATTGTCAACTTTTCTATATAATAGCAATCGTAGAAAAAATACATTTCATTTTTTTTAAATGCTATTATAAATATGTCACAATATGAATAATTGCGAGTTATGTTATGTAAGACAAAGTTTTTGAATATTTATTATAATTTTTATTATTTTATAAAACTCATTTAATATTTTTTTCGCGCGTTGCCATTGGAAACGCGCGCATTTAACATCTTTTTCACGCGTTGCCACTGGAAACGCGCGACAAAATATTTTTCGATTGTTCCACAGAAAACGTTAACTTTACGATGGCAAATGAGAGCGTAATTGTCAACTTTTCATAGCAAAATGTATTTTATATTAAAAAATCTGTAATTTTATTCTCTACAACTATTATTTAAAGCCTTTAAAAAAATAATTAGGAAGCAACGCGCACCAAAAACCTGATATCACATATTATAAGCCTATATTCAGGCTTTGGATGGACACACTGCAGATATCCTACAATGTTTTTTTAAACTATTAGAACATTCTTTATACTTCATGATTTCGCCTTTAATGATATCTGGAACGGAATCCCCAATAAAAAAGCAAAATTTGATGTTTATATTTGTTATTGAAATGAGTGAATCTTTGAGATTTAACATGAAATGATGCAAAGCTTGTAATTCTAACTTCCCCATTTTACTGAAATTGTCTATTATCCATTACTCAAACTAGCTACCTATAACAGTTATAGCTGATTCATGCACAATGTATAGACAGATAATGTAAAATAATTAGAAATGAAAATAAAATTGAAGCATGAAATAAATATTTTTAATTTTACATTTTAAATATTACGGAAGGTATGTGATGGCCACTAGATCTCAACATGCCGAGTTCGACTCTTCATTTTCGTCTTATACCCAGGGTTGGCCTGCTTTGAATCTTTTGTTTTAAATTAGGATTTAAATCTTGATTTAAACCAATGTGATTTTTTCTTTTAATCATTGATTTTTTTTGTATCTTGGATTAATTTAATTATATTTCTAGTACAAAACGAAACACGTGTCTTAATAAAAATTAAATTGTTTGAAAAACATTTTAAGATTTTTTTATAAAACAGACAAAATAATTTTCAATATTTATTTATTTAATGAATTAATATTGAACAAAACACAATATCTATTTAATGGAGTCATAAAAAAATATAAATAAATAAAAAAAAATGTCACTCTCATTTATCTATCTATTATTCATTAGCTGTTTTACAAATATAATTTTTTTGTTAAACATTTATTAATGTTAATGATTGTTTTTGCTAAATGATTTAGTGGACGTCTATATTTTTAACAAATGAATAAGTAGTGTTTTTTCCTGAATTGTAGAATAGGTCTGAGAAGTGGAAATCAGGAGCCGGTTTAAAATTCCGACTCCCACTCCGAAAATTATTAAATGATTTGAGTTAGTTCTACAAAGTCAATTTTAAAATGTACACGTTATAATATTATTAGTTATAGCAAATTGTTATATAGGTATGAATTTACGTTTTTACTTCAATAAGTTAAACAAGTAAAAGTCGAAAAGTGGAAATTTTTTGAGCGACTGCACATCATCAGTTCTTTATTCACTTTGGGCTTAAGGCTTCTTTTTTAATTTATCCGTCCAATATAAAAGTAACCAGTCCGCCAAGGGGTAAGTACTATAAGAAGTAACAACTATGAAATTAAGCGAGAACAGACGACAGTACGGTGGTATGAATAGCGATACGGAATTCGAATCCGGAGATCCCGAGTTTGAATCGCACTCAAGCTAAACATTATATAAACTATCACACTGCGGCTCGGTGAGTGCGGACCCTGTACTGTAATTGGGATTAAATTCATGTTGTACAGCGTAACATAAATAAATAAATAAATTTAAAAAAAAACAAACAAATTAACAATATTAGGCTGATCAAGTTAGTATGCCAACGGTATCGAGTTGGCCCATGGAATTGATAAGCCGGGTTCGATTTCCACAGGCGACAAACAATTTTCACAACGTTTAAACTACTCCTGTTGTTTCCCCTCGACTAACATCTTTGGGGGCCGTGATTTAAAAGCTGGTAACCGCTCTTCACGCGAAGAAAAATATATCTTACCGTGATCTGCTACGACAGAGTGCCACATTTATTAATGGGTAAAATGCGTGATATATTTTTTTATATTTATAAGAGTATGTTTTTGATCCATTTACAAAAAGAATCCTTAAAAAAAATATGCTGGCGGCGCAAAGCTAGAATCGGATTAAATTAACACAGGTACACGATAGCACATAAATTGTAATAATCATCTAGTTACTACTTATTAGTTTAATGACTAAGAACGCGACGGGATAATAAAATAAAATAAAGCATGATGTCAGGTGAATAATCTGCCATTTGCAAAGAATTCAAAATAAAACAAATGAAACATTAACACGAGAGCGGCGAATGGGAATCCCTGATTACCGGACCAATTTTTATCTACGAAACAAAAAATAAGAACGAGTTACTGTCATCTTTTTGTCTCAGATACTTAATACAAAATATAAAACATTACATAAACAACTAAATTACTGCAATTATTATTCTATACAAATAAATTTATTTTAAAATAACAAATGCAAAAAATAATGACTATTAAAAATGCTCAAGAACAGATAAAAAATTATTACGACGTGCACAATAACGACAATACTTCTTTATTAAATAAGAACTTCATGAACCTTGGTTTAAAATCATTAAAACAAAAAATGTAAAATAAACAATACAATGTTTATTCTCTAACAAAAAAAAGAAGAAGAAAAATCTAACAAATACAAATACTCTAACGCATAGAGACATATCTTATTTCTTGTAAGAATGACATCACAGTTGAAATTTTAGAACCAGGCCCATAAGTTTACACACTTTACAGTTTCTAATTCTTCAAATTCTTTATCATTATTTGACAAAAACTAGTACTATGCAAATAAATAATTTCATTTTTTGTGTGAACATACCGTCTGAATTGATTAAATGTGACATAAAAACGAATATGACGTTAAATTAATGACGTACATATATTTATGACGTAATTATGACATTTTAATAAATAATGGCACTGTCGTTTTGTTTAAAAAATGTCGAAATAAGACGCTGATAGTAAACTGAAAATGTTCCGCCCACTATGATAATGAAGAATAAACTGTGTTTTGTTGATGTACTAATATAAATATTTTACAACATTATCAATTTTAAACTTATATTAAACAATAAATAATGAAGTAAATAATAAGCAATAGATTTATTACTTTACTTACTATAATTAATTTTAAATAACTTTAAGTAATAGTTTTAAGTATGAGGTCCTAAATTAAAACATAGAAATATTTACATAGTTCGTGTTTCGAATATCTGCATTTTTAAACAATTGAAGAAACAAAATGAAAAATCTACGTAAACTTTTCCAAATGGTTTTTTTTTTTGGGAAATTCTTGTGTTCATAGAAATTTGGCCTATAAAAATAATTTATAAATTCTGGGAAATCAAGAATTGTCAATATTCGAAAATTTTACAATTGTGGTAACTGGTGGCTCAGTCGTATCGAGTCCCTGGTTCGATCCCCACAGCCGACAAACAATTTTCATCAATTTAAATCTACCCCTGTGGCTCCCCCTCCACTAACATCTATGAGGGCCGTGATTTGATGGCTGGTAACCGCTCTTCACGCGAATAAATATATCACTTACCAAGATCTGCTTCGGCAGAGGGGCCACACCCAGTAATGCTTAAAAGGCGTTATGATATATTTATTTATTTATAAAAACAAAAATGGCTTAAATAATTTAGAAAAAAAGTATTTAAATCACATTTTTGTACTCGTAACCTTCAAAATGACCCTTCCCGCACGCAGCACTTAATCTGGAACAAGTGCTTCCCGATCGACTCGACTGTAAAAATTGAAAAAACACTGGCCCTTTGGCACATTCTAAAATAAATCTGTCTTGATAATTATAAAATACAACTTCCCTGAATTTTCGTTTATTAAAAGTTTGGGAAATAAGAGTAATTTGTTAATATTCTTTCAACATTTGTCAGCATTAGTACCATCTATGTGACAACCTCTGAACTAAACACGTCATTGATACAACTTCTTGCAGATTGTAATAAAACAAAAATCGCGACTAATACTACATAAATAATTAGAAAAGACACATATTGTGGAATATAACAACTTAGTTTAATGGAAAAGTAAGATTATAACAACATAAAATTCTTAAATTAATTAATCTATTTTAGGTTAGGTTTGATATTTTAACCAAAAAACTATATTTTTAGATTGGATAGAGCCACAATTATTACAAGTGTTATTATAAACATTTATAGTAAAATTTTGACAATTAGAAATCGAAGTTCCTGGAGCAGCTTGATTTGCAATTGATAAAGATTGTGTATAATTTTCAGATTCTGGTGTACTCGCACAAGTTGAAATTAAAGATGTAATTTTTTTAAATACCAGTACTCGAACAAAAAATAATATACAACCTACGTGCGTGAAGACGTCTGCTGCTCATTCGCGCTATTAAAGACACTCGCTTCTTGCAGTCGCTCGAGCTTTTAAAACGCGCTCATACGGGAACATCGTCTTCCCGCACTTAGTTCGTAAATAACTATTAAAATAATATATTCTAATATTGTAACATGGTTGGAATGAGTCAATAATGATCAAAATTAAAAAATGTGAATGTCTGTAGGCGTGTAGATATATCTGACGCAAATGCAATTACATAATTTTGCAATGATGTAAATTAAATTCAAATTTCAGTTTTCTATACACCATACACGTAATTATTTTTTTACGCAAATAAATCCATATTTCTTTGCTACTATGTGTACATATAAAGTATAAAATATTCTCTTCTATCAATAAATAATCACATTCTTTCATCAGTAAACTCTTGCACGTACCTACGAAGCAAAATAAAATAAATATACCAAATTAATATTAAATTAAATAGTAATTTTATTTTATATAACATAAGTAAACACCTAACAACTATTTAATGCTTTCAATTTGACGACAGTCAATTTTGTTTCATTTTGTAGCCGTTTAAGAAAGTTTTCTCATTCTCAAATTTATTTTTATCTATTGTTTGTAAACTGTGTCTAAGAAATACCTGCGTAAAATACCTATTAGTTTATCGTAATAGATTAAAAATAGATTCACAATAAGGAGCCCCATAAAATCAAAATAAACATGCTGGTTATTGAAAATAATGACTTTTCTGAAATACCATTACTGCAAATAGGTACCCGTATTTTCCAGTTAATGTAAATCTGTTAATTACGTATTTATTTACATTTATATGTTCTGAATAACTTGGAAAACTAACTTTACAAAAAAAAAAATATTGTAACCACTCTTCCTAATGACGGTAAGGATGACAAACTTGGTCTCTGTAGACTAATTTTATTTTTTTTATAGCAAATGTAATTTTATTTGAAAAATGTTTCTCTAAGATTATTTCCCTTTTTACTGAGGATGAGAACTTCGTTCTCGAAATACATATCTTGATTTGATTCATTTATTAAGGCTTAGGGGTTAAATTCTTTATTAGTTAGTTCTTAGCCTTAGATTTCTTACATTTATTTCATTTAGAAATATTTTATTTAATTTTTGTTTCCAAATATTTTTGCGGTCCCTCAGTTTCTACTGAAATTACGAATATTATATTGATTTTGAAACAAGAACTAATATCATAAAGACCTCAAATGTATAATTTTAGTAATGTTTAAAAGTGTTGAAAATATCTCTATTTTTAAGGAAGAAAATGAAAAAAGTTCGTTTCTTACTCTGGTAATGGCAAAATACGATTCTTTAAATATATGAAATTTCTAGCTTTGAAAACGACAATATAATTTGATTTATATAACCACAAAAAATACAAAAAAAATCAAATTATTTTAGCTAGCAAGTGTTAAAATACAATTATCTTCTACTAAAACGAAACGAAAAACTAAATAAGACATAAAGTAATATATATATATATATATATATATATAAAATAATAATTACAGACAAAAAACTAATAAGTAGAGTTAAGTTGCGCGGAGCCTTTCAGATCTTTTCACAGACCTCCGGATAAGAATCACTGATCTAAAACCTAAACCAAAATCGGATTCGTTATTTAGTGACTATTCAGGATTACTATAGATTTTTAAAAAATTCTCACCTATAATAGAAATGCAATACCAAAAATCACTTAGAAAAAATACTCCATGCTTAATTCTGCATTCTTCTTTAAAAATTAATAATATGTAGATTAAAATATGCATAAAAGTCGCCGAAATATATTCATGTTTCAAATATAAAGTTGCCATTTCCAAACTTGGAAAACATAAAGTGATAACAATTTTCATTGACGTTATTTTATGATGCATTATAAAATTATGTATGTAAGAATTGTGTCTGTTTACAAAGCCTAAGCTAATAAATCTTAATTTAACAGCCAGCTCATTTGTGAATCTCATGATCTGCGACTGTTTCCAAGATTCAAGTGTAACGAGTAATAAAACAGAACTTATTACATGAATTATGAATACACTGCAGAAATACTAATGTACAAACAGAAATTTCTTAGAACTAACGTTCGTTCTAAGATCTAAGGAATGTAAGATATTTATATTTTAGTGGTATCATAGTAAGACGGTAATCCTTATTGTTTACTAAAAGATGGATTAAAATATCTAATATAGGCCGGTGCGCAAGTATTATCTAATTTAGTGCAAATTCATTTTACAGTCCATATTTTAATCAGGTTTATTAAATTTTATACGCATTATAAATTATGGCCTATTGCACTGGGTTCATGTAAATATTTAAACTGAGTTTACTTTTAAGTTTAGTTTGAAATATTTACTCCACTTGCTAAACTCAGCTTAAGACTCATAAGCTTACTTTAAACTTAAACCCCCATGATGAGAAGTAAGAATGAGATTATATTGAACATTCATGTGATTTTCTGAGTTGTAAAAATGGGTTTTTTTTTATATTTGTGTGACTATTTCTCGCGGCCAATACCTCAATAATTATTTACATACATTTTCTCTATTTTTTTTAACATGACGTACTAAATAAATCTCGAAATAAATTTTCCAGAGGACGAGATGTCACTAAAACGTTTTCTGAGTATAAAAAACATCAAAAACATATTTCGAGATCGTTGATAGACACACACAAAAAGTTAGTATTATAAAACCGAATTTGGAAACATCACTTCACCAAATTAAATCTACCCCTTTGGCTCCCCCTCCACTAATATCTTTGGGGGCCGTGATTTTATGGCTGGCAACCGCACTTCACGCGAAGAAATATATCACTTACCGAGATCTGTTTCGACAGAGTGCCACACCCAGTAATGGGTAAAAATTTACTTCTTTTTCATTCAAACTCAATGGCAGGTAGCACAAGCTCTATTTTTGCTTATTTTAAGAGCAGTGTTTTTGGGTGTTTTAGCTATCTCTAATATGTTAAAACCGAGATCTTAGAACACCCAAAAACAGAGCTTGTGCTACCAGCCAATATTTCTTACATACCTACAGAAAAATACAAAAGTTTCTGTTTCCATGTACTCATATTTTAAAATTAACTTCCATTTAGGAAAAATACAAAATGAAATTTAATTAATTGTTCGTATCACTGAAGATCTTTAAAATTTTCCGTAATAAATATATCTCTAACACACTAACCTAGGAAAATTTCTCGCAATGACACATTTAGTTACAAAAAAAAAGTACAAACAATGCAAATAATTATAACTCTAGCTACGGAAGTACATTTATCTTACAGATGGCCTTTGATTTACAAATAATTACAGTATAACAAAAAGCATCAATGGAAACATTTGAAATTGTAGCGTTTTTATTTGGGGATTCCCATAATCTAGGACTTTTTTGCGTAGATCCTGTTTTAACATCCATTTATTGTCTAAGGTTTTAAAATGTCATTTTTCAGGATAAGAATTATTGACGCACAAGTTGAAGTATCCTGAATATTGCAATACTGGAAGATATGATTTCCGTTGACGTTAAAAACGTCACCACTTTACTACCGTTCTTCCCGACTTAAAACCACAATAATAATAAATGTTATGAATGAAATCATTGTAGCTTACCAATGTATTAAACATTAACTCAAATACTCACGAGCAGTGCTTCTTCAAATATTTTCTATGGCCGCGTTACTTAGAATAGTCATAAAATCGGTGTTGTGTAAAATCCAAATCACTTCAATTCGTAATCCACATCTATAAACTAGTTATTAATAGATCATTGCTTTTCTATGCCTTGCACAAAGATTAAAATATCGCTATGGTTAGGGTCGGATTTAGACTTGAGAAGGCCCTAAGCTATTTGAGATATGGGGCCCTTTATAAGTACAGATATTCTATGTCAGTGACAAATATTTCAACTTTTTCATGTGTAAAATTATGCATTTTTCTATTGTATTGAGCTTAATCAGTATTCACACAACAATAATAATTCAATAATAGCAACTGACATTTGTAAACAATAATAAATAGTGCTTTGTGTCGGTCACAACACTCTAAAATCTGAATAAATATTCAACTTGTTTCGTCCATGGCGCCTTTATTTTAGCTATAATGAAATAAATTTAAACATGCATTTTTCTCATAAAAATTGTTATCTAAGGGTGTACAAATATTATATCACTGAATTCAGAATAAAATTTTCTATCGAACAAGCAAATAAAAAATATATAGTTATATTTAAAATAACAAAGTTGGTATCCACAGTTTGTGAACCACTGGTTGAAAAAAAACTGTATGCTCATTAAAATAGAAATTGTTTGCTAATTTAACCGATCTCGTAGGTCTTATAATTCTCGAGATAGCAATAGTGGACAAAATTATATATATATATATATATATATATATATATATATATATATATATATATATATATATATATATATATATATATATATATATATAAACTATTTATGAGATAGGTGGCTCAGTGGTATCCTGTCCTGTGGATCTTGAGAACCCTGGTTCGATCTCCACAGCCGACAAACAATTTTCACCAAATTAAATCACCTCTGTGGCTCCCCCTTCACTAGCATCTCTGCGTGCCGTGATTTGACGGCTGGTAACCGCACTTCACGCGAAGAAATATATCACTTACCGAGATCTGCTACGGCAGAGTGCCACACCCAGTAATGGATAAAAGGAGTGATGATATATTTATTTATTTATAACTATCACAGTACGGCTCGGTGAGTCCAGGCCCTGTACTGTAATTGGAATTAAGTTTCTGTTGTACAGAGTAGCATAAATAAAATAAAAAAGTAGCATAATTTCAATAGAACAAATTTACAATGAATATATTTAGTTCCGGAGAATAAAAAATTAAAGTTTTATAATCACATCTACATTTTTTCTAGCATTTTATCAAATATATAACCCGAATTATGCGGAGTTGAAAGTACATCAAACTTATTTCTGAGTATTTCTTCGAACAAAGCTATTATATGCTGAGAAACACTGATCACGAAATAATGGGCAGGGCATACCACAATATTAAAATGTGTATACTCATACCTTACGTTATTTCCCATTCACAGTCTGTGAATATAATTTATATGCTAGGTAATCTGATATAAATTACTAGAAGTATACTATTACACTATTAGTAAATAATTATCTATTAATATAACAATTAATATACAAAAAAAATCCCTAACTTTAATTTCCTTAAGGAATTGCTTTACTACATTTTAAGTTACTAGATTCTAAGTTAAGTATCCTTGAATGAATTACTGATGTAATATGCAGTTCACTGTTCATCATATGTAAATCATTGAAGAATTATAATTTTTATAAAAAGCATTTTCCTCAACATAATCCTCTTCTTTTATCTTACTCATATTAATGTTTATATCATTTACGACCAAGCATTTAATTTTCCAGTTTTTTATACAAGCATAATTTGAATTTCAATGTGATAATAAATGTCTACAAGTATTATTGTCACCTGCAAATTATAATATACATAAATTTGACGGTTATTATTAAGAAATTCCAAAAGACGTAAAAGATTAATAATTGATTATTTCCATTCCTAAACTATAATGTATCTACGTATATTAAAATAAAATTCCAGTATTATATACGCATTTAAACATCAAACACGTTTTAATTATACCTACTGACATTTTAACTGAATATCATTACCATTACAAATCCCATAATATCAAATATTTTATTTTATTATTTAGGGCCGTTCTTTATAAGCTCTCGATAACTATTTGTTAAATAAGTAGAAAAAAATACATTCATAATCAGCCCGATTCTCAAAAAAGGTTTAACTAATTCTGAATTTTGGATGAACTAATTTAACTCTAGTCCAATTTTAAATAATAAATCCAGAACACTTTCCAAAAACCAAACGGTATCAAGATTTATATTAAAGTTTATTTATACTTTTTTGAATATATAATTCCAGAGTCGGTTAAAATCATGATTTAAAAAAAATCAAAAATATTTTTTTAATTTATAACCTTAACCTTAAATAAAATAAATAAATATATCATCACGCCTTTTACCCATTACTGGGTGTGGCACTCTGCCTAAACAGATCGCGGTAAGTGATATATTTTTTCGCGTGAAGTAACCTTAACCTTAAATGGCCGAATATCATATCTATATTCGGTGTTCGACCAGATAGTAAATAGATAACCGCATAGGCCGGATTCCGGATAGTAACCGGATATCCATTGTATCTCTAATTGCAACTCACAGATGTGGATCATCTATTTAAGTAATCCACAAAAAAATATTTATTAAAATTAATCATTAATAACTTGTAATGCGTTACGTCGTAGATTTTATGACATTTGAAGCGAAAAAATGACAGCAAATAATTAGTTTATGTTTTAGTACTCTAACTAACTTTAGGTACCTTTCATTGTTTACATTTAATTTATACATATGTAATGATTGTAAATAAAATACATTTAAATACATACATATTTATGTAAACCATGGTATAAAAAAAAACAAAAGATATATGACAAGTAAATAAATAGAAAAAATTTGCGAAAATACAGAGTTCAATAATTATCAATCATTGCAGTCAGAATACAAAGTAAGTTTCCTTAATAATAAAAAAGGTTAAAAGATTAAATAAGATATCTCTTTTTAGGAAATTTGAAGCTAATTTCTAATTACTAATCTAGCTGATAAGTGCGGATCCTGTACTGTAATTGGGATTAAGGTCCTGTTGTACAGCGTAACATAAATAAATAAATAAATAAATATTATATTTACCTAAAATTTGACAGAAAACTACATGTAATCGAGTTAGAGCAGATAATAAATTAGCTATCTAAATTTACACATCTGCAATTATTAAAGTATTTTCAATGAATGGCAAATATTAAAGTTAGGATAATATGGTTTTACAAACTGAATCTAACACGTCTGGAATATATTATCGTTAAAATAGGAAAGTCCGATTTTTAAAATATCACGATATATGGATTGGCAACGGAACCTCAACTAATTTTTGTGTGGTGAAAATTTCAGTTGTCGACTATGGAAACTAGATCTATTTTGATAAAACAATACAAGATAACCTTTCATTTTCTTCAACATTTTTATATAATAATACTTTGTTAGTTACTAAATTTATCAAAATACAAATACGAATTTTGTTTCATCCGAATAATTATCTATAAAAATATAAAAACCCTAATCTATAATTCTGTTTCCTGCAGAGACTGTTAAACAAAACAATAAGAATAATGATGTATTGTTGTATCTTCGTGTTATCTTGTGAAACCTGGGGATTTTTTTTTTCAAGGAACGAGGGGAAAGGGATATAACAATTCAATCATAATTGAGATCGCAGACCAACGTTCATTCATCAGATTTTCCATATCCCGCCGTAGGTGCCTAGTGACGTAAGAAAGTGGGGAAGCCATGCGAATATAAAACTGTGATCCGCGGCCCACAACATCAGTTCAACACACCGCAGCAGTGACGACTATTTATTCCTTTCACTAAACTCGTCGACTAGCGCGGTATCTAATAAAACAAACGCAACTAGTTCAAATCAAACTAAATTTGTTAACAAGTGTGTGTGATTTTGTTAATTTTTATTACAAACAAAAGAATAAATAACAAGTGCAAGCCATGGATGTCGAAGAATTCAGAACGCGAGGCAAGGAGATGGTGGATTACATCTGCGAATACCTCGGCAACTTAAAAACCAAACGTGTTACACCAAATGTAGAACCTGGCTACCTGAAAGAAATGTTACCTACAGAAGCACCGCAAGAACCTGAAGAATGGGAGACCATCATGGATGATGTGGATAAGAAAATCATGCCAGGAGTTACACATTGGCAACATCCAAGATTCCATGCTTATTTTCCTTCTGGAAATTCGTATCCGTCTATTCTTGGCGATATGCTTTCGGATGCGATTGGATGCATTGGATTTTCATGGGTTAGTATTATTTTATTATTTATAAAATTAGAAACGTTAAATACATTATCACACTTTTGGTGCTATCAAATTTACTCGGTTATTTATTATACTTAGATATTTCAAAAATTATTTATGTATTACATTTGTTTTAAATAACACTAATTCATAAAAGACAAAAGTTTTTCGCTTTGTAAAAAACAAATTATGATATTTATTATTTTCTGACGTGATACAATATCGTTCAAATAAATAATATACATTTTAACTTTATTTCTAACGCTCGAATTATCAAAGCAGGATTAACGTTTAAACCCATTTAAAATTAAAATTAAATCCCCTTAATTTAGATTACAATACGGATTATATTATTGTAATAACTAAGTTTTGTTCGAAAATTTCTACTTTTTGATAACTTGTATAAAACATTTATTTAAATGATTAAAACAATTATACTGGACTTGCATTGTCTTTATTAATTTGAACAAATTGTACAAAAAATATATTTCACAACGTTTCGAGTGTTGTAATCAACACTCGTCTTCAGGTGATAATTATTAACATTTATTTAAAATGTGATGTGAATTATACAATATCAATTTGAATGTTTTTTATTAAAGGCGGCAAGTCCAGCATGTACAGAGCTAGAAACAATCGTTCTAGATTGGTTCGGCAAAGCAATAGGACTTCCCAAAGACTTCATCACCTCGAATCCCGGTAGCAGCGGTGGAGGAGTGATGCAGACATCCGCTAGCGAATGTGTTCTTGTCAGCATGCTCGCCGCCCGCAACCAAGTCATCCTAAATCTCAAAAAGAACAATCCTCATATGGAAGACAGCGCCTTTCTACCCCGTCTCGTGGCCTACTGCTCAAGTGAATCTCACTCTTGCGTCGAGAAAGCAGCCATGATCTCACTGGTCAAACTGAGAATTCTAGATCCTGACGAAAACGCAAGTTTGAGAGGAAAAACTCTCCAAGCAGCGATGAAAGAAGATGAAGCTATGGGATTGGTACCATTTTTCGTTTCGACTACTTTAGGTAGTACAGCGTGTGCTGCTTTTGATAAACTCACAGAGATAGGACCAGTCTGCAGAAAATACCCCTATGTTTGGTTACATGTTGATGGAGCTTATGCTGGTAATTCATTTATTTGTCCTGAATTACGACCACTTATGGCCGGAATTGAATATGCTGATTCATTCAACACCAATCCTAACAAATGGTTGTTGGTGAATTTCGATTGTTCTTGCCTTTGGGTAAAGAACAAAATCCGATTAACCTCTGCAATGGTAGTAGATCCATTATACCTTCAACATGCCAATTCAGATGAAGCAATCGATTACAGACACTGGGGCATACCTCTCAGCAGAAGATTCAGATCACTAAAACTATGGTTTGTAATTCGGAAATATGGTATTTCTGGATTACAAGCATATATTAGAAATCATATTCGTCTGGCTAAACGATTTGCTTCATTAGTTAAAAGAGACCCAAGATTCGAAGTTGTCAATGATGTCAGGACAGGTTTAGTTTGCTTCCGGCTAACAGCTCCTGATAAAATTAATCAAGAACTCCTAGCAACAATAAACGCTTCAGGAAAACTTCACATGATCCCTTCTATCGTAAAAGGCAAATACATAATCAGATTCTGTGTTGTCGCGGAAAACGCGACAGCAGATGATGTCGACCAAGCTTGGGAAGTTATTGAAGAACAAGCAACAGATCTTCTTCAAACAATCGAAAAACCTCCAGAGAGACCAGTTCGTCCTCCACTTACACGCAGCAAATCCAGAAGATTCTCTTTCACCAGGAGTGTTTCCAGAGATCTGTACAAGAGGTCTTTGAGCAGGAACAGTCTCTTCGACGGTGCTACACCAATTCTTATTCCAGATGATGATTTAGATCTCAGTGAAAATGAGTGTGAAGGTTTAGATGATGTTTGTGTCAGTGGTGACGTTTTTGAAAGTATTAACAATGACTGTCATTTAACAAATGGACATCTCTATGGAGATCTTCAAGAAATTAAGGAAGTTTCAAATGGAGATATAAATGAAGATCTTAACGAAATTAATGAAATTGTAAAAGGAGATGTAAAAGAAGTTAACGGAATTGCAAATTGCATTGTTAACAAAGAAGTTAATGCGATTGTAAATGGAGATTAGATTTATTTAATTAAGTATTTATTTATGTATAGTATAGTTCCTGTATAATAGACATTTATATTTTTATAAGACTATTCCAGAATTTAAATTAAATAGATATATTTATAAGTAATACTTTCTGCAATATTAAGATTTATGTCATAAATTAAGTATTAATGTGGATATATTTGTATATAATATTCTGAACAATGTAAATAATGCATATTTATAAATATACAACTTTTTGAATATAAATCAGAATTGTAATATTAATTATTCTTGATCTTCTAATACTTTGGTAAAAAAGGGGATTTTGAAGCCCTAGTTACTTAAACGCTCTCTCAACCATAATCGTACCACTACAAATTTGAACATACCATATTCTTTCGCAAAATGTCACAAAATATTAGGTTAGACGACATTAATATGCAAGCAAAAGTTAATAAAATTAAATGTACTCACTCTTTGGATGTTCTGTACTTTCGCCACACAATATACTATTTATTTTCGATTATAAACAATACACAAATTAGAAAATTTAAAGTTTAACACTGCTTTTGACAACTGTTCTCACATGTTATTGTTTTCCTGCAATTTTTTGTTGCGTGTTTCCACCTATCGACAATTCGTAAAAGCTAATAAAGAAAGTTAAAGGATACTCATTCATGCTGAAATGGTCGCATAAATGAAAAATAATTCAAATAATTAAAAATCTTTAAAAATAATTTGATTTGCATTTATTTTATTATGTAGCCTATACATATAATTAAAAAATATGTAAACTATATATCGAGATCATTATATACATGCGTCAATTCATAATTACTGTATATGTAAAATAATAATATATTTATAAATGTGTAAAAATAAATTTGAAAATTTCTCTGGGATGTTACAATATACATAATACATCTTATATCGTAAATGTAAGGCACTGAACCACATCCGCTATTCTTGATATGTTTTTCCTTATTTTAAATATCCTCCCTAACTACAAATATATATAATATTTATATATGTATATGAACATGCGTCATAAGGTCTTTTTGTGATGGAAACTTATGTCCACATAAATCACATTCAACATTATTTTGATCTTGGGTAAAATCATATTGAATCAAACTATAATCTCCAGAACTTAAATCCAGCTGTTCTTCCTTAGGTTTAACAATTTTTTCTGGTGACATGCTTTCAATTTTAACTGCATTATTAGTTTTCGGTTGTAAACTTTTTTTCCTAACTCTATTACTCACTTTTGTATTATTTTGGTTCTTGGAATCTTTCAAATTATTTTTTGCCTCTAACGTTAATAAATCACTGTGTTTTACAATATGCGCACATAGTTCTTCTCTATCACTAACACTAACATTACAAATTTGACATAAAAACATTCCATTATCATTTTCAGTCTTATTAGCCGCATGTACCCATCGTACATGTTCTCGCAATACAACTTTTTGATTAAAGTCATGTGAACAAATTGGACAAACATATGGTCTATAGCCAGTATGGATTCTCTCATGTTTTCTGAGTGTTCCCCCATCTCTGAATGCTTTTAAACAAAACCTACACCCATAAGGTCTTTCATCTGTGTGTGTTCTATGATGAATTAAAAAACCTTGACGACTAGCAAATGTTTTGCTACATTTGTTACAAGTAAACATACCAGCAGAACCTCCCCCATGAACTCTTCCATGTTCCCAAAGTCCCTGTCGACTTGCAAAACATTTCCCGCATTCGTTACAAACATAAGGACTATCAGCTGGATGTTGAGATAACCGATGTTTGTCTAATTCTGCTTGAAGTGCAAATGTCATAGCGCATAATTCACAAGTGAATGTTTTTTTACGATGAATCCATAAATGTCTAAACATTTTCTGTTTTGTTGTAAAGTGCTTATCACAATCTGGACAAGGATGTTTACCCACCTTTACTTGAGGTTTTGTAATATTTACGATTCTTACGTTTTTAGAAGATTCTGTCTTTTTGTTTTGTATTTGAACATTTAAATTCTGTTCAAAGGTTTGATTTAAAACTATACCACATGTTTTTTTGTGTTGCAATAAAATGTTTTCATCTGAAAATGTTTCTTCGCAATTTTCACATTCATATATCGATAGCAAATCGATTGAATGTAATTTCATATGAGAAATTAATGCCTTTTCTCTACTGAAATTCATTCCGCAGTTTGAACACACATGCGGTTTTCTACTGTCTGTCCCAATCGTAACTTCCATTTGCGGCATACTTGTTATGGGAAATGATTCGTCTAAACATTTTTCAATATCTGATGCATATGGTACTACTTCTATTTTTACTGGAATTTGAAAATCTAAGCTATCACACAATTTTTTATCATTATCTTTTTCTGTGATGTTATTTTCATTAATTGATTGTTGAGCAAAATCATTTGTGCCAATGATTTCTGGAGCAGCCACATTTAACTCATCATTTGTTTCTGTTTGTATTAAAGGATTAGCTACATAACCCAAATTCCAATTCGATAAAGCGTCTGTAGATGAATGATTTACTGCATTGTCCGAAACATACACACTTTCAAAAGCCCAAGTAGATATATTTGTTGAATCAGGTCCTTCTACTTTATTAACGTTAGTAATTAGTGCTCTGCCTGGCAAATAATTGTGGATTTTTAAATGATTTGCTAAACTCGAAGATCTAGGAAATGCCATGTTACAAAACTGACACTTATAAGGACGACGGGTGTTATGGTTTACTTCAATATGCTTCTCTAATTCAGTTCTGGCTGTAAAATATGTGTAGCAATACTTACAAGGAAGTCTGATCAAAATACATTTATGGTTATTGTAATTTTGCTCATTATTAAATACTATATTACAAACTGAACATTTGTAATTTTGAAAAAACTGTGCCCTACATGTTATTGTATGTACCCGAAGATCTGATGTAGTAAGAAATTTCATGCTGCAAATATTGCATGACAGCATCGGTAGTGTTTGTTCAGTAGTAACTACATTTGGATACATCCCACCAAGTTGCCTTAAAGCCTCTACTGCCATACTGAAACAACAAAATGTTTAAAAACTCTAGCATTACATTAAATTTGATTAAATACTACCTTTCGTCATCCGTAGCCTTAAACGAAATATGCTGTGTTTCTGTTATATTTTCGTTGTCATTTACCGTATCCTGGCTTACTTTTTCTATTATATGATTGAAATCTTCATTACCATTAATATAATAATTCATTTTTTGCTGGGAATGACATTTATTTAATTCATCGCAAAACTTCAATGAGTGGTAATCAGCAGTATTGACATTGAGTACCGTGTTTTGTTCTTCATTAGCGTACACTGGTTCATGTTTCAATAGTGTAGAATACGATGTATTATTAATAATCTCTGTGTAAGCTTCCTGATCAGTATTATCAGAAACAGACATTATTTCAGAGACTTTATTTTCTTGATTTGAGATGACAGGCTCCATGATGAAACTTTAATCTTCATTTAAGCATTGTCGTTTTTACAAATACAAAAGTGTATCATAAAATATATATTATTGCATCATAATTTTCAATAATTAAGAAACTAGTTTTTATTTTTTATTATATAAATGAAACATATAGGTTATTTTATTTGACACACTCAAGAGCATAAGATTCATTTCCATAAGATCATAGGATCGAGAACAAAAGATGGTGCCATAATCGGCCTAAAAGAAACAATGAAACAAAAATCTGTCAATTAAACTACATTCGGAAACACAAAAGCCATACAAAAAGGCGTATTATATTTTTTACCAATTGTTTGGAATATTGGAATGATATCTTGATAGAAATCAAGCTTTAGAGTTCCTTTGTTTCTTCGATTATTTGCCATGCGCCGTTTCCAAAGTTTCAAAACAAACAACATGGCGCGAATTGTCATATGTCATATTAAATAAATATTTTATAAATACTTATTATTAATGGCTACCGAAGATTTAAAAGATGAAATATTAGAATTAAAAAAGCGCTTACATACTATAACATCTGAAAATTATCTTTTAAAAGTTAAAGTTCGCAAATTACAAAACGAATTAGACAAAAAAAATAAACAAATGGAATGTATATTAGACCCAAGCAAGGTAATTAGTTTCAATTTATATGTAAATATTTATAATTTTTAAATCTACAAATTTTATTGTAGACAACATGTATAAGAAAAATTATTTCCGAAAGAGGTGCAACAATGATTATAAATTTAAAGCAACATAATAATGAATTAGAAGAAGCTCTAATAGCAAAAGATAACATAATCAAAAAATTACAATTAGATATATTAACATCAAAGGTATATTTACCTAAAGAATCATCTCCATCGCATATTAAAAATTTTGAAAACAAACATATTCCATTAAAATATAGAGAATGCAATTATGGATCTCCAAAAATAAATAATAAATTACGTTCTCGTAGTTTAACAGTTACGCCTGATCCACAACAATCATATATAAAATCTTCAAGTGATATTCAAATGGAATGTGTTCGTTTAGCGCAAAATTTACAGAAAATTAAACTTGCAAATAGTGGTATGTATTAAAATGTAAAACATAAAATATTAATTTAAATTTTAAATTATTTTTAGCTTCCAAACAGCGACACGCGTCGCATTATGTAGATTCTGAAGATACTAAAAGTACAGTAGAAAATATATTAGCCAAATCTTCCGTAGAAACAAGTACGTCTGCATATAATGGAGAGCAAAATGTTGAAAAGTATTTTTCGAATATACTTGAGGACATGGAAAAACTTAAAAATACTGTGACCCATTTATCAACAGAACAAGAAAATACAAAAAGAAATTTAAAAGAGAAAAAGTAAAACTATTGATTTATTTGCTATACTATTGTTTTATCGATAATTGTATTCATTTTTAGCAGAAACATTGAAATTTTAGCCCGCAAAGTTAAACATTTACAAAAAAGTAAATTTACTAAAACGTCGCCCTTTAAATCCCAAAATATCGCTAATTTAAAACAGCTAGAAAACATTCAGTCCGAAGAACAAGGTACTTCCACCAGCTTTTCTTATTCTCAAGAAAGTTTTGAAGACGAATCTTCAAATGAAGCCAGCCCCAAAAAATCTTCCAATAGTACTAGTAATGAACAAAAGGATAATAAAAAAAGTCAAATAGAAATATCAGAGAATATCGAAAGAGTTAGCGACGATGATGATGTTGAAACAGGAGATTCTAAATAAAATTAAAGCTTATATTTTAGCAATGCATGGGTAAATAAGTTACTTTGTAAGAATAATTATACGAATAAAACATTTTTTTAATAGCTATACAGTTTTAATTCACACTTCATAAATATCACAGCGCAAATTAACAATACATGTTTTCAAATTATTGGAAAACACTTTATTGGTCATGTTAAATATAGTAGGAAAGCTTGAACATTAAATTATTAAAACTTCGAAATTATTGCAAATTGAGCAATTTTTCCAAACTAGCTGATATAATCTCGTAAGATTCTTTTAGAATTAAATGATTTTTAAGTAAGTGCAATGACGCTGCAGTTAGAACAAAGTACGATAGGGTGTAATAAAAACATGAAAAGGTTTATGATTACGACTGATACAACAAATGACTAAAAACTTAATCACTTTTGGATTCAAGTTTCGACTTGGCACTTTTAGTAAAATCTTTAATTTTACTAGTGATGCAACCACCGTATCTAGTGATCAAACCTTGATGTTCCAGACCTGGTAGCATAAGTACAATTAACACGAAGAGATACGTAAGGAACAAATTGTTGGTTGTGCTTCCAAGCCAAGCGAACAATAATAAGCTCCCAACTGATGTAGTGTAGTACTGGAAATAAACGAAATCAATACTCACTAACTAGACACTGCCATTCATACATTTTTTGTAATTCAGTAATCGTATTATACGCTCGAATTATTTCTCTCTAATTAAATTCCTATGCACCGTAAAATTTAATGACTTGATTAATTAATTCAAAACATAGTTTATTCACTTACCATTTTGGGTCTAACTGAACGCATTAAATAATAAGATGCGCATAATGTGGTTACTTGAGTGTAGTAAAACACAATATGACGGCATATTTCATCGAATTTCTTTTCTTTCATGCCAGTCCACATGTCATTTCGAAAAATACTAGCTGCGATTGTAGGAACCAAATAATCTCCAACTGTTACGAGTAACCCAATGGTTGATATCGTAGTGAGCACAGAAGGATCAAATAACCAAAGCAAGAGAAAAAGAGATGTAAGGGCTCCAAATAACACTCCTGGGTGCCATTGTTTCTCCCATAATAAAACCGAATGGACATTTAAAATTATTTCTCTCCATCCTTCCAATGCCCTCTTCAACTTCTTTGTTCTCAAGTCCTGAAAAATATTTCACAATAGAACCTGACAACACAAATATTACTTTTCTTGGTACCAAAAACTCAGTAAAATCATTAGATTTTGAAATTCTTAGTTTAATTTTCTCTATATCATCAAGATCAGTAATGCTGGATTTTGCCATATTCAATGACATGTTAAATATTTCATTTGTTGATAACAGCCTACTGTTATAAGAAGATGGATATCAAATTTAAAAATAAAGCATACTGTATATTCAATTGAGAGCAATTAATTTTTTTTAAATCTTTAATGTCAAGTCAAAAATAAATTCTTTGAAAAAATGTGCATACTTACTTGTTCTCCACTGGCATTAACACTGTTAGACATTTTTGAAAATATATTGATACTGTATAATATGTAATATATTACGATTTCATTTAAATATAATCACATTTAATAAATAAAATTATTACTGCAAATATTAAAATCAGTTTATAGTCCACAAGTAATTTATAAAGTTTTTCACAAAAATTTAGATGATGACTGTTTGCTACAACATGAACTGACAAGCTTTTATTTAGCAACTGTCATTGTACCAAATGCAAAACGACATTTACAAAAACGTTACAATTACGAACAAAGACAACTATATAAAAGATGAAGATAGCGATATAGGCGATTACAGTGAACTCTTGCGTTCTAGGTATACAATATTTCAAAATGAAATTTGTCTCAATTTCTTTATTAAAAACTAAATATAATTGCATTATTTCAGAATATAATATATTCTTTATTTATTAAATTTACAAAAAATATATAACTATTTTGTTTTATATAATAAATTAATATTGGTACATGCGCATTGAATACATATCTTATAAATTTGTTAATTTCTCGTTTTAAACTATTAATCGAAATAAATATTTAAATAATAATATCGTACACCATGGGTATCTATTATTTAAATCTAAAAAAATATAAATTCTCAAATTTGATTCCAATTATGTTAAAAATTTAACGTTTGGGATCGAGAGTTCGCGGAGAAATTCGAGAATATGATTGGTCGGAATATTTGAAAATTTCGTTTGTTTTGCATTTGTACTTCTATGTTGTGACGTTAAAGATTTTTATATGTACTATATACATCAATAGAGTGATATACTATACACAAATTTTGTAGCCTATTTGTTAATTTAAAAATAATTTATAAATATTTATATTAGTTTTATAAAATGGCTGGAATGAGTTCTGTAAGTAAAATTCATTTTTATAAAATTTACTCCTCAAATAAGCTTCCAGAATACGTTAGAAAACCGTACTAGAATTTGTTTGATTTTGAATTTCTTGTATTTCGTTTATAAGAATCTGAATTTATTTTGCAAGTTCACCAGTAAATCCGATTGTGATTTGCCGTCAACAATAACCATATTGTATAATGAATTCTAATACAGTAAGAAAATTTCAGATATCCAATGTCGAGAATTTATCTCCTCAAGTAATAAGGGGTGTTGTTAGAGAAATGCAAGAACTTGTTAGTCAACCACCAGAAGGTATAAAAGTTCAGTTAAACGATGAAGATGTAACGGATATACAAGCATACATAGAGGGACCGTCTGGTACACCTTATGCAGGAGGCATGTTCAAAGTAAAGTTAATTTTGGGAAAAGACTTTCCACAAGCACCACCTAAAGCATTTTTTCTGACCAAAATATTTCATCCTAATGTTGCTAATAATGGAGAAATCTGTGTCAATACCTTAAAGAAAGATTGGAAGCCAGATCTCGGAATTAAACATATTCTTCTAGTAAGTATTCTTTTTTATTATTTAAGAATAGAAACAAGTTGAAATTTGTTACTATTTCAGACAATAAAATGTCTTCTTATCGTACCAAACGCTGAATCTGCCTTAAATGAAGATGCAGGTAAACTACTTTTAGAACACTATGATGATTATTCCCAAAGAGCTAAAATGATGACTGAAATACATGCGCAAGTAAGTTTTAATTCATTTGTAAAACTACATTTTTTGTAAACATGTTTAATTTTTGCAGCCGTCTAAATTTGCAAAATCTGGAATTGTAACAGAAGGTCCTTTGGCAAAAAAGCATGCAGGTGATAAAAAAATAGCAGCCGAAAAGAAGAAAATATTGAAAGACAAAAAAAGAACTCTGAAAAGATTATGAGTGTTATTTTAGTATCGACCAAATGGTCAAAAAGACAAAATTCTAACATTAGTAAAAATATTTTTAATACTGTGTATATACATTGACTAAAAAAATTTCTCACGATTAGTTTCGTCAATATTTTAAATTGTAGTGTATGTGTAGCGATTAGCCTAATATTATATTCATCTTTTTTAGTTATCATTCCAAATTGCATCAATAGATCATTTTCAAGTGAGAGCACCAAGTGCAATATTTAATTATACATAAATACTAATTTTATTCTATTTGAGTGATGTGTTTTGTGCTTCGTGAATTGTCTTGTATGAAATAAATTATTTAATTTTTATCTAAAAACTTTTTTTAATAAAATTTATCATCCACATAATTTGGTTTCTCATATTATAAAGTATTAGATAAGTTTGTTGATATTAATTTCCTATTTAAAAAAGAAATTAAAACGATAACATAACTAAAGTATGGATACATTGAAATAACAAATCTTAAGAAAAAAATACAAGTTATTTTAATTTTTTTCAGCTTCGAACATGTTTTATACATTTAAATCGTTCAAATGAAAAGTTATGAATCTAAAACTACACTTATGACTTATGATTAAGAAAACCACACATGAACACGTGGTATTCACATAACACACTCTAATGTTATACGATACATTTTGCCACAGAAAAAAAAGCAGCATTCTTTTTTTCTGTGATTTTACATAACATAAATGATAATTCAAATCATTAGTAGTGTCATTTAACATAAAAAATTCTTTCTCTCAATTCACTGAAATGTTCACACACAACATTATACACTCGAACTAGTGTACAAACTATTTCATTTCTTTCGAGTATGCGTCGAGTTCGGCATCTAATTCTTCCGCTGTTGGAGCCGCTTTTGGTTGTGTTCTACCACCTCCTCGGCCACCGCCACCTCCTCTTCCTACAAACAAAAATAAATAATTTTTAAACAATCTTCGCAAAACATAAATTTCAAGTTATACCTCGTCCAATTGGTCTTTTATTGGTACGTTGCGTTCTTCCTCCTCCCCCGCCACCACCGCCGCCCCCTCCTTGTGGGAATTTTCTGTCGCCTGCTCCTAATCGACCACCTCTCAATACTGAAGGGATTTCAGAAGTGGTTAATTGTATATTCATGGCTCGCCCGTCTAATGGGACACCATTGTACTGTTTCATGGCTTTTATGGCATCAGCTCTTCTTTCAAAAATAACATCAGCAGTGCCTAAAGATCGACCTGATCTATCGTAATGTACAGCAGCATTTTTTAGTGGGCCAAATTCAGCAAACAGCTCTTGAATATCCGAGTCTGACACGCCAAAATCTAAATTTGATACCATAAGTTTTGTAGGTCCGATTCCAGAATTTGCTAAGCCTCGGGCTGTAGTCACGGATTTTCTTGCACCATAACCTTCAAACAAGTCATGTTTCCAAGCACTGTTGACATCGCCCTAGAAATATAAAGACTTATTAAAAATAATGATTCAACTATATTTATAGACATGTATCTTTGCGTAAGCTTATCATGGGCAATAATTATAAATACGTTATTTGAGTTTATTTTTAATTTTTTGGAGGGGGTAGGCCAACAGAAGGTGAAACTGCTGATATAGTTGAAATTTTCACCAGTGGTACAATTTTCTGATTTCAGTTTAATATAAAAACTTTGAAAACTATTTGGCGGTTCTAAAGGTAAAGACGTACACCTGTTCAAATTAGTTACTAAGGTTACATTATCAAAACAGCAAAAGCCTTCAAGTCTATCCCAGTTTGAGGAAGTACGAAGATATTTATATAAAAATGTTTTTGGTATGAGTAATACATATATCAATGTCGTCTGAAATATGTGAACGATTTAACTTGTACTAATTTTGTCCAAAATTTCTTACTCGAGTAAATGTAGGTCGGGAAATTCCTCCACGACTTCTTCCTCTCATAACACCACCGCCGGTATTTGTACGATTTGTACCACGAAATGATCCACCTCCACGCCGTTGTCCTCCAGCGCGGGTACCACCACGGCCTCCTCTTCTCGCGCCTCCTCCACGTTTTGTTTTTGATGATTTAATTATATCATCTAAACTCATATCAATTTTATCAACCATTTTTAATTGATTTATTAACGTTAAATAATATAACAGACGATAACACTCGTTCCTAGCTAATCACCCGCCGATAACCAACACAAACCACAACGCGTAATGGCCGACTGTCAGTTGCGCGTGCGCGCAAACTCTTGCAACACAATGCATCATGGGAACCAAATTTAAAATATCAGAAGAAAATTGCATTTATATATAATTATATATTTTCATTTTTAAAGAGTGTGAAGTGTAATAATTTACTCTGTATATACTAATTTTTTTCACAAAACTTGAATTGTAAAAACAAATTATAATTGTAATTCACATTCTATTGTGAACCTTCATACCGGTAGCTACAGTAGTTGCTGCGATAAACTCTTTTTGGTGATAAGGTATTTATCAATTCCTTGCGTAAATCTAGTAGTTATAAATAATTTAACATCATTTCCATTATGGTATTAAAATAATTTACAGTTATATATTATATTTGTATGTATTAAAAGTATTGATTTCTAGTTTTAAATGTGGAACACATTAATTAATTAATCAATTTAAAGATAAACTGAAATGGCGCGAAAATAAAAACGAAATTTATGTACATTTTCTTACTTTCTATAAATTATTTAAATTTTTAGAAACAAAAAGACCAAAATGGCTCAAAAGAATTATATTCTTGGCATAGATATAGGTACTACCTCCGTAAAAGTAGTAGTAATAGATACCGACAATAACGAAATTATTGCTAAGCAAAGTAAAGATACTCAAGCTAATGTACCTAGTGAGCTAGGACGTGAAGGAAATAAGCAAGATGTGCCTAAAATTATTTCAGCCCTTAACGCATGTGTTGCAAAGTTGAAGAAAAATTTATTGCGAGAAGTAATATATTTTAGTAACACACACAAAGAAAAATATTTATTTTCTGTAATTTTAATAGGTAACGAAAGTTGGATTATGTGGCCAAATGCATGGTTTAATGTTATGGAACAACACCGACGAAAAGAAAGCCTGGGAAAGTGTAACAAGAGAAGATGGATCTCTAGTACGATATGATGTTTCACATGAAACTGTTTCTGCCCTTTATACATGGCAAGATTCTCGTTGTGAAACATCTTTTTTATCTACTTTGCCCACACCTAAATCACATTTACCAACTTATTCTGGATATGGCTGCGCAACTTTATTCTGGATGGCAAAACATAAGTAAATAATTAATGGTTTAGCTAATAAATTCTAAATAATTATACATTATAGGCCTGAAAAACTAGAAAAATACAACTGTGCTGGGACTATTCAAGATTTCGCAGTAGCTATTTTATGTAATTTAGAAAAGCCAATAATGTCGGTACAGAATGCTGCGAGTTGGGGGTATTTTGACTGTACTACCAATCAGTGGAACACTGATATTTTAGACGGTGCCGGATTTCCAGTTAATTTCCTACCAGAAGTAAAAGAAAGTGGAAGTGTTGCCGGCCATTTAGTTGCAGATTGGCACAGTATTCCAAAAGGAACACCAATTGGTATAATTAAGTCAAAATAAGGAAGTTATAAATTAAGTAATTATCATTCTATATTCAGGCGTTGCGCTGGGTGATCTGCAATGTTCTGTGTTGGCAACGTTAGAAGAAACTGGAGATGCGGTTTTAAATATTTCAACGTCAGCTCAACTTGCTCTTGTAGCAGAGAATTTTCAGCCATCAGATCAACAAATTTCAGAAACATCTATCGAACATTTTCCTTATTTTAACGATAAATACCTTGCGGTAGCCGCATCTCTAAATGGAGGCAATGCTCTTGCTACTTTTGTGCAAATGTTACAACAGTGGACAATGGAATTGGGGTTCGCAGTTCCACAATGTAAGTTTTTATATATTTTGTATTTCAGTGGCAATTGCAATACTAATACATAGTTTAGCTAAGGTTTGGGAGAAAATTATTGGTCTAGCTGATACTTGTCCAGAGTCATCTATGAAAATTGAACCAACATTGTTGGGTGAAAGAAATGATCCAGGGAAGAATGCATCTGCGCACAATATTCACACTGGAAATATTGGATTAGGTCAAGTTTTTAGATCAATATGTCACGGATTGATTCAAAATGTATATGGGTAAATTTATAAATCAAATTAATGATTCTGAATGATTTTCATAAACATTTTTAACAGAATGATGCCAAGAGAATATTTATTGAAATTCGATATCAAACGTATTGTCGGAAATGGATCTGGCTTAACACGCAATAAAGTATTGCAGAACGAAGTTGAAGCTTTTTATCAACTTCCACTGGTTTTCACTACTGGTGGCGATGCTGCAAAAGGTGCTGCTTTAGCTGTTGGATGTAATTGATGTAAAAATAGTAGCAGTTGTGCAAAAATAGAGAGTATAAAAATTGCAACGATCAGAAAATATTATTTTAATTAAATGAAAGTAGCCGCAAAAATAAAACCATATCCAGAGTTGCAATTTAGAACGTATGGAATAAAATATAGCTAAGCTATGGCACAAATAAAGTAGTAAATAATGAAAAATTATACCCTTGTTGATTAGTTTGTAGGACAAATTTGTTTCACTGTTAAAACTGCACAATAATGACAATGACATATCGTCCATTTCACTTTTGTAGTTGTTTATTAACTTTGATCAACTAATAAAAAAATATATATATTGTAAAATTAGTCGTTTCATTTCATCTTATACAACCATGGACCGAATGGACATTTTGGCGTAAGTCCTAAATTTGTCTGTATCAATATTAATAACCGCTGTGCTAAATTTCTGCAAGCTTCTGGATTCTAAAAATATATTAAAAAAATGTAATACTTATTACATAAGAATTATAAATTTACCATAACATCTCCGTTAAGAATTGGTAAGTCATATTTTTCTCTCAATGCCATGATATCATGCATTGATACATTTGTATCACTCAGTGGAATATGTGGATTCGCATTTACGATACATGATCTGCCACATAGAAAAGATTTGTGCATCTTTTGTAAATTATATTCTACCTTAAAATTAATGTTTATAAATAATATAAGTCTATAAGTCACGGATAGCTACGTGACGAAGCCGACCTCCAGAAAACTTAAGAGCGTTAATTTTTCTTTTGACATTTGCCTTTTTCTTATGTATTATCGTTGATATTTTGCTTGTCTTATTTGTTATAAACAATTTTCGTTGCTGATTGGTACAAAAAGTGAAAAATAATCTTTATTGTAGATGGCTCTTCAATAGTGTTATATATTAATTTTATGAAAATTGTATATAATAATTAAGGACTAATAAATAAAAGATTCACAAGAAATAAACCATAAATTCCAGAAAAAATAAAACTTCAAAATCAAAATGTGACGTTACACTGAACAGCTGTTCACGCTGTTGTAATTTTCTGCAAAGATTGCCTCCAACACGTGACTGCATGCAAACTATAAATTTAAAATGTTTAATACTAACATCAGTAGCACATGACTTCAGTCGAGTATCCAATAAAAATACTACGTAATCAACATATAAATAATTTGTATGGTGTAAAACTTCTTCTATTCTAGCACATGATACAAAGTATAGTTTATATTTCTTTGATTCATGTAAGTGGCATTCGTGCAAAGCTTCTTCGAGTTGTGTACTAAAAAGTTCGTTGGCTATAACCTGGAAAATATACAAAAGTGAACTAATTACAACACTGATTGTGTAAATACAATTACCAATATCCCTAAAGTACATGATTCTTCTTTAATAAAATTCAAACGAGTTAATATATCATTGCAGCTCATTATAAACAGTTGATCCGTCAGTTGCAGTCCGCTTTGACATTTTTTTGAATATTTCCCATAATGCATCATACGAACAGAAATCTAAAATTTGCGCCAAAATATAAAATTATAATTGATATGGTCCACATTTTCAGCAAAAGTATACAAATCTAAATAAATGGTTATTTTAAAAATGAAATCACTATCTGTTTGTTTACCAAATCAATGTGCTATCATCATAAAAGTTACCGAGACTTCGACCAGAGCCTTATTTTTTAAGTCATGCTAACAAATTCGTATACGAAATATGATTGAAACCACAGCAACAATGTTAAAATATTTGTCCATAGTCTAAATTTAACATAATTGCTATGGTTTCAAACATAATTCGTATGCGAATTTATTCGCCTTTAAGAATACGAAACCAGAGCAAAATGTATGGAAAGTAGAACTTCGCTCTACAGAGTGCGGAAATGAATTTTTCTAATGAATTAAAAGACAAAAAACTGAATATTTGTAAGGGATCTTAAATGGTCGTAGAAAAAATGTGTTCACCTCGAGCAAAGTACCACCAATGTGTATGTAATTAATTTTTGAATTTTTTGTTTTGAAAACAGTGTATCCATAGACATGACACTGTTGGAAAAACTAACTTTCTACACTAGAACAGAAAGTACTTACTTTCCCCACGTCTTGCATACATTAGACAAGTACAGGAAAACCAACATTCTATACTAATCGTACTAAAATAACTATTGTTACATAAATAGCCAATTATGTATATGTAGTGTAAGTATAAATAGGAATTCATAAATATATTAACAGAAAAATATAATCAAATTACAGTTTCAGTTTTTCATAATTTCTTTATTTTTCTATTTAAATTAGGTTGAAATATTAACAAATACAAAATATATGTAATTTTTGTGTATACATGTCACTCTATAATAAAATAATAAAAAAATGGGGCACAGTGGAATGTATAGTGCCATTTGCAATTTAATTAATACTTTTAAAAAATATTCAATAATTTCTATAGTTGAGTGCAATAAGTGCCATGATAAACATGAAAGAAATTATGATAACAAGTAGTGGTACCTAACTTGAAACATAGTTTAACTGCAGCAGGATGCTGGGTTCGGATCTTTACCAGATCGCTTAGTGATGCTAATACGTGTAAATTCTTCTGCTGTTGTTGGATGGATACCGACAGTTGACATTAATGCATTTATTGTTAAGTTGCATCTAAAGAAAAAGAAAACAAATAATAATAATTTAATATTAGTTACTGATTTCATTTTTTTGTTTGATGCTAGAACTATAAATTTCAACCGAAATAAACATGTATCGAATAATTAAATTAAATATATAAAATTCAATCATTCCAATACTTGAATGAAGTAAACATGCAGAAATTAAAACATGACATCTTTTTTGTTTAAAATAACGTAAAAGTGAGGATAACGTCTATTTGTATAATAACTTACTTAATAGCAGCAGCAAATCCTTGAATAATTTCTCCAGCCTGTGGTCCCAGGAAATGTAGTCCTATCACCTTTTGATCACCTTCTCTCATAGCAATAACTTTCAGATAACAGTGAACAATAGATTTCTGAGGTATAAAGAACTCTGTTGGTTTATAATACGCGTGATATACTTCAATATTGTCTTCTCCAAATTTAGCTAAGGCATTTTCTTCACTTAAACCAACGGAACCGTATTCTAATGGTGTGAAAACAGTAGTTGCAACATTGACGTAATCCATCTGCACGCTACTGTTTCCAAACAATCTCCGGGCAAGAAGTCTTCCAGCGTGGATAGCCACCGGAGTCAATTCTGGTTTGTCACTAAGGACATCTCCCACAGCAAAAATGTTCGGTACGTTGGTTTGTTCGTTCACCGCTTCTATCTTATCTGCTTTGCAGATAACACCGGTGTTATTTATGTCTAGTTCTTTCGTCAAAGCACGACGACCGATGGCGAATAAGATGGTATCATAAACATCGGAATATTCTTTACCATCGTCATCACTCCATTTTACTAACAACTTGCCATCGCTCTGCAAGTCAACTGATGTTGGAAGACATTGCATTAAAAATTTAATACCTTTCAGTTTCATTTCTTCGGCTATCATATTAGTCATTTGCTGATCGAAACCTCGCAAAATTATGCTACGTGCCATCACTGTAGCATCATATCCCAAACCATTTAAGAAGCCAGCGCATTCCAAACCAATATCTATTTAATTATTAAGGAAAAATATAATTGATAATGATAAAATATTTGATATGCAGTAAATATTATTGAAAAAGATACATCCAGCACCAACAACGAGAGTTTTTCCTGGAGCTCGGTCCAAGCTAAAAAGATCATCACTAGTTATTCCATACTCAAGAGCACCAGGAATCTCGGGATATCTTGGTCGACCACCAACAGCAATCAAGAAATATTTAGCTCTCAAAAGTTTTTCCCCTTGCTTCGTCATAGCAACAAGAGTATTAGCATCTTTGAATTTACCCAAAGCATTGATATATTCCACTTTTCTAAAATCATTAATTTATTATAACTTGCAGTAACAATAATTTATATAAACATACTTATCCCTAAGTTCTACTCGTGTAACCCAATTTACAGATTTAATGTGATTTTGTATGGCTTCTCGTAAATTTTCCCAATTGTGGCTGATATTTTCACTCGGAGGTAATTCCCAACCGTAGCTTCTAGCATCCTATAGACATTTAAAATACTAGCTAACAATCTGAATTATAAATAAACAATTTACAAATGTGTGATTACTCACATGAATCGCTTCACCAAGGAGCGCCGCTTGATGCATTAATTTCTTTGGAATGCAACCAACATTGACGCATGTACCTCCGATGCCCCATTTTGACCCCCTAGGCGTAGGAGTTACGTAATCTAAAACTGCTACTTTCGCTCCAAGGTTGGCGGCTTCTTTAGCTGCGGCCAAACCTCCAGAACCGCCACCAATGACAACTAGGTCATAGTCAGGTGAAGCTTCTCCTGTATAAATAAAATATTAGCGAATTAAATACAAATTGATCAGGTTATAATAAAAGTTATTTGTTTTTTTTTCGTAATAAATTCTGGAAAAATGTTTTGAACCTTCTTGTTCCATTAATATTTACTACACTTTTTATGTATTTCATAACTCTTTGAAAGAATAATTATGAAACAGTAGGGATTATCAATGACATTAGAAAATTGAAACGTCATAATTTGAAGTTTGTAATTGCTTAACCTCAACTATAATACATTACGAAAAAAATTAAATGACTACTCACTTTTAACTGTGGAGAATGCGAAATTTTGTAAAAGGACAAAAGGCCTATTATTTGTAAGAATTCCTCTTAAAACTACTATACGACGCAAGGATGCAAGCGCCATGGCTAACCTTGACACTTGATTTTTGAAGTAAGAGAGTAGCGGTGTGATAAATTTTAGTAATAATCTATTAAAAGATGAATTCAATACTAATTACTGGTTGTAATCGTGGAATTGGTTTAGGTATAGTTAAAAAATTATTAAATCAACCAAATTCACCGAAACATTTAATTGCCACATGTAGAGATATTACTAAAGCGGAGGTATGTACTGACTATCTATCACTACACTAGTTTAGAAATTATAAGTGCATAACTTACCTAGGGGTGCCATTTTATGAAAATTTGAATATATAATACGTTCACAAGTTAAATTAATCTTAATTAAAGTTAATACTAAAAATACTGTAGATGTATAAATTAAAAAAATTGGAGTGGTCACGTTTGCTAGTAGATAAAAAACCACAATAAATTAGCCTTGAGTGTGCACATTCACTCTTTAGACCGTTCTATCTTTGAGGAAGCGGTAGGCGACTTGACAGACAGAAATATAATACTAAATTGTACCATAAGTACTCTGCGCCATCTATTATATGTATTTACAAAAAGATAAAATTTTGAAACGTCATTCCTTTGTGTCATTGATATGACGATAGATTGAAAATAGGTGATGTCATACGCAGCATGAATTAAATTCATTTTCTAGAACAACCAAGTTAAACTAATATATTTACCACATTCATTTTCACAGTCTTTGCAGCATATGTCTTCATCTGTTACTTCAGTCATTTTTACTTTTACATCTGCATGCATATTTTGATCCATTTTGTTTTTTATAGCTTTTCATATTCAAAATATATAAAAAATAACCTTTAATTGTGTTCTTTGCATTATTTATTGTAAAATTGTGAATAAATATGTATCAATAGAATTTAAATATATTTATGTTTTTTTTTTTTGTTTTTTTAGGAATTACAGAATATTTCTCAGAAAAATGACAATGTTCATATTTTAAATATAGGTAAATATGTTTCTTAATTATGATTCAAAACTAATAATAATTTGACATTAGATTTAAGAAATTTCGATCAGTATAACAAATTGGCGAAAGACGTTGATTCTATAGTGGGAGATGCGGGTTTAAATGTGCTTTTTAATAATGCTGGAATTGCTGGAAAATTTACAAGATTAAACTTAGTTAAAGCAGAACAATTATCGGATACATTTTTAACAAACACTGTAGCACCTGTAATGTTAACTAAGGTAAATATATATTTTTATTTCGAGATTAATCTTTTATGCAGACTCATGCTGCATTTGTCCGGACGATTCAAATTTCAATATGTGTGAAAAGTTTATCAATCACATATTTTTATAATATATTGATAAAGAACAATTACATGTGCTAATAAACGTATTGATAAGATTAAGCATATATTTGTTATTTTTAGGCATTATATCCAGCTTTGAAAAGGGCAGCAATTAAAAATGCTAATAGCCCCATGGGAATTTCAAAAGCTGCAATTGTAAATATGTCGTCAATTTTGGGATCAATTGCAAATAATATTGATGGTGGATATTATCCGTATAGATGTTCAAAAGTAAATTTATAATATATATATATATATATATATATATATATATATATATAAATTCGAATACTGATAAAATGGTTTTAGGTCGCTTTAAATATGGCAACTAGATCAATGTACTCAGATTTTAAAAACGATCAAATTTTATGTGTTTCTGTTCATCCAGGTTGGGTGAAAACAGAAATGGGTGGAAGTAAAGCACCCATGGAAGTAGAAGATAGTGCATCTGATATTATAAACTTACTGAATAAACTAAATGAAGAACATAATGGAATGTTTTTACAGCACGACGGAGAAAAATTAGACTGGTAAAAATGATATTTAATTTTATGCTCATATTATTTTGTAGAAATATTTTTTTTTATTGTAAAATACATAAATATACATTATGAATGAGTAGATTTATAAAATAAAACTAATATATATGGCAGTGATAAGCGATTATTTTTCGTTGTTTTTTTTTTCATTTATTTAGCAGGCGGAAGCCACCATATTGTATTTGGTGTTTCTGGACATCCCAGCCAATTTTGCGGTGCTGGTAAAGGATAGCGGTCGTCAGTTTTTATAAAATAATTGTCAAATTTCCAATATAGGCGTCCTTTAAAGAAATATGTAAATCCTGAAAAAATATTGAAGTATTATTTTCTTATATTATTGTTGAAAACAAAGCTTCTTCCATAATTTAATTCATTGCACGATTTAGTTTTATACTCATGCAGCTTTTTCGATTGTGATTTATGCAAAATAATTTTAGATATGACGATAAACCAATTATTACAGTGTATAAGGAGTGCAAGTATATTTATAGAGCTTGTTGAAAGCAGAAGTCACGTTTATTACCATCAGTCCAAGTCGTAGCGGCGTCAAGGTCGCCAGGAACACCCCTCCACCTCTTGATGTGATGTGGATATCCAGGATCCATCTTTCTGCTGGTTTCGTTGTAGCGCCAAAACATCTCGTTGCGGTAAAAATACGTCTTCCCATTTTTCTTCCACACTTGTACGGCATCGATTTTATCTAAAATTGCGGGAAGGCCATAATCGCTCAATGGACGTGGGCTTCCCTCCACGAAATCATCGCCGTCGAATACCCAAAACTGATTTCCTGCACAAAAATGATCAAGTTTACAAGGTTTCAATAATATTATTATATAATTTTATTCTTTTGTGAGTCATATCATTCAAATTGTTCAAGGTTAGCAAAAAATTAATTGTTTACACTATTATAGCAAGTGTATGAAAATAATTTCTAATTGCTAGAGAAAAACATACATATTTACAATTATACGATTGCCACTTTTTCACTAAAATTTGTTGAATAAATAATTAATAGCAACAAGACATGAATTGTTTAACTTTCACAAAATATAAACGTACCAGAAAATAATATAATATATCCATTAGGCCTTTGGTAAGCTGCATCGATATGAGTAACATATGTCGGAAATTTCGGAAAAAGTTGAGTAAACTCTACAGGATATCCGTCTTCAACAATCCCTTTCGTAAGTAATCGCCAGACATACTAATAAAATATAAATAAGTCTTACATTTTCTGTAACTCTTGCAATTATCATTTACCTTATCTTTAAAAATAAATAATTCCCCTCGCAAAACAGCAACTGCGTCAAAGCTGCCTTCACAAATATCAGGAATTGATTCAGTGGCCGATGTAGGAGTTACTTCGTGTTCTTTATGCTCATCAACTGTTTCGTAATCTCCAGCATAAGTTATTTCAAAACCAGTTGATGATAAATACGATTCTGTTGTTGGTGTATTTGTTGATGATTTTTCAGTATTCTTTTCAGGACTTTCTGTTGGTTCTGGTTCAGGATAAGGATTGTAACCCTCAGTTTCAGATTCTGTTTCATCTTCGTAAACGGGATGTTCAGTAGTTTTATCATCGCCTTCCAAGCGCGCTTGAACTTATATATTAAAATTAATTAATTTTATATGTACAAGATTATTCTGTAAAATAATCTATATAGATTTCTGACTGTATAATATGACGCCTGGTTTAAGGCAACTATATATACTTCTGTGAATATAAATAATAAAATATAGATGCGCCAATTTAATATTAAAATTAACGACAAAAATTTAAGTTGTCGTATTTTACACCTACTAATATTAAATTTTAATTACAATACTAACTGCAATTGTGTAAATTTACTTTCAAACAAGCGCAAAAGATGGTTCCTTAATTTTTTTATTGTTTCGTAGTTAAAGAAGTAGGCGTAAGTGAAATATTTATGAAACAGATGTACAGGAATGGATGGATGTGATTGAACGTTTGTTGCGTGATGATGGATTTCAGGTGTGAGGAATGAAAGAGCTTGTATGGACTGATTTTTATTTATTTTATTTATGAATCTGTTAGTGGATGTTCTGTGAAAGCTTCAGGGGTTCATGCTACTCCATTGAATGAGATATAGCGTGATGTTATGTATGTATGTAAAATGTACTCACTATATAGTTGATACATAGCCATAATGTCATCATATCCTAGTGCAAAAGCATCACTAAATCCTCTGTAGTAGGGAAACATAATAGAATTCGAAACTGGAGAATGTCCAAGACCTAAAGAATGCCCTAATTCATGAACCGCTACTGTGAAAAAATCTACACCATCTTCATAATCCCGTGGATTAATTTTCCAGTCTTCATCATCGTCAAAATGAATGTCACCCCCAAAGCTGCCTTGTTCGTAAGGAAAAAATGCATGAGCTAAAATATTTCCTGGGCCATCAAATGGGTACCTACAATATTTCAAAGTTATAAGTTGAGAAGATTTAGATTATCATATATTTAAAATGAACTTCATTTCATATCCTTGAACCATCTGTTATGTCGATAAATAATGATAAAAATGTAGTACATAAAACATTATTTGTATTGCTATTGCGATATAATTAAAGTGGAAAATGTCTGGGAAAAAATAAAATAAAATTGTAATACCCGTCGCCATGCGGTCCTCGGCCGAATGCTACGATAATATCAGCGGATGGATTGCTAACATGCTCGAAATTTAATCTGGCGTAACGGCCCCATGAGTCTAATGCCTTTTGAATATTTTTCATTACGGCTTCTTCTCCAATTTTTGGTGTCCAATTTGCGACGCTGTTAAAAATATATCTTCATAGTTAATTGCAAATATTGAGATTACTTAGAATACATTTAGGATTATAGAAAGTTAAATACTGACTAAAACAAGTTTAACGACTTTGAATTCGAAGAAATATATATGTACATATATATAAAAACCTTAAAAAGAATAAAAAGGGACAAGGATAAAAACTAAAAAAAAAACAATCTTTATGTGCATTAAGTTGTAGATGATCCTTCTAAGAAATGCAATAAAATAAAAAGGTCGTGACACTTAAGTTTTGAGGAAAGTACTGTAAAGATTTAATTAATTATGAAAATATGTATTATAATAATGAATTTAAGACTAGAAACTACATATAAAAATATAAGTAAAACAAATATTTTATTTATATAGTTTCCCCACTCAATTTTTCTGTCAATCGGGATTTTTATTAAAAAAGTGTTACCAAAATATAATGACCAAAAATATTACTTTTTATTATTAAGATAAATTCCGTAACTTTCCATTTAAAAGAAAAATATAGTTTACTCACAAATAAGTAATATTTCTTTTTCGCCATCCTTGTGCAGCAATAATAAATCTTTTCTGCCGGTGTTGTGGATGTTCGGAAGATCTTTGAATATCTGGTACACCGCACCTTGGAGATTGCATTAACTAAAATAATTAATAATATAATATTAAATGTTGACATTATTATAAATAAAGTAATTATGTACATGTGTTTACACAGATAATAATTGTAACAAGGTCATTAATCATTATAAACAAATAGTACTTAGAAGATGAGTGTTCCGTTATCATTTGCTCAAGAAAATAACAAATATCTTATACTGTAATATAATTAATTATTTTATTAAATATATCGCAATTATATTTGAAAAGTAAGTTAGTAAGAACATGGATAAGATAAAAATTTATCATAGTGGCGTCACGACTGTGCAATAATAACAAGAAAAAAAATTAATAAATTTTTTATCATCAAATGAGTACTATAAATAAAATATACGCTAAAATAAACTTACTTTCATAGTAGCATTATCAACAATTCCAGTTTCTGGAATAGCGCCAAATTTCTGAACATGTTTTATAGCGTCTACCACAGCCGACTCGCTGTAAAGTGCATCAGAATCTTCTGTACCTTGTTCCAAGTATCCAAACTTCTTCATGAACTTGAACTAATTTACATAATACGTCAGGAAAAATAACAAACGAGAATCTTGAAAACTTACCGCTTCTAATGGAGGAATTGGCGAACAATCGATGTACTTTAAAATTACAATAAATATTAACGATAACAATAACATATTTCTTAGTAAAATTTTAGAAGACTAGTTTATGGACTGACGAATCTTAAAATTGTGTTTGATGCATTTACGCGCAATGTTAATCTATTTAAATATCGAGAAATGTGCGTGAAGCCGTACGTTTTTACGCTCTGATTTGTTGCGATGAACTGACAACTGCAGTTTTTCTACAACACAGTTGATGATTCAGTCTGAATATTTTTTTTATATAAAAAGATAGAAAAAACTAAACGTATGATATGTTTAAGCCTTGGTTTTACAGCCGATGACAGCGGATCTTTTGTAAAGTTTTAGCGGTTTTGAGACAAGGGAAAATTTTGTGGTGAAGATGGCAATTAAGTAATTTTAAAATGATTCATTTTTGAAAGGCAGACAGGTACCTGTGGTGCAGTTATATCCTTTATTTTGAAACATTCTTAAATAGTGATGGATTAAATGTGGAACCGAAAATTCAGTATTTCAATATTCCTCAAAATTTATTATCAAAAACATCAATACACAAATAAATAAATATATCATTGCCTTTTACCCATTACTGGATGTAGCACTCTGTCGTAGCAGATCACAATAAGTGATATATATCTTCGTGTAAACTGCGGTTACCAGCTCTCAAATCACGGCCCCTAAAAATGTTAGTGGAGGGTGAATCACAGGGGTAGTTTTAAATTACAATAAATATTTACAAATATCATTGAATGATTTTTCTCAAATTTTTGCAAAATTATTAATATATATATATTATATTTAAGATCAACAATAAAGGGCAATTACAAAACCTGGTACATGGGTATAATTTCAAAAGCAATTGATTTCCGTTATTACTTCCATAGCAACGAATCAAGCAACGTCAGCCCAAGAAATGTCGAACCAAGTAATATCTGATCAAGAAATATCTGACAAAGAAATATCTGACCATGATGTGTCAGACTGTAAGCCAGTTAAAATGCTTAAGCCTCAGAATACTTTACCACCTATAACAAGAGTAGATGATCCAAAACATTTTCTTAAAGTTTCACGTCAAGTGGACCCTTATAAAAATTCCGATGATGACTTTGCGTTGAAATCAAGTTTTATCCAAAGGGCATTATCTATTCCTTTTGTAAAAATATATTTTATAATTCACAGGTACTTTTATTAACAAAAGATATATTTTTAGGCTCCAAAATGGGCATATGGGGTCGATATCTTCACAAAATTTAAAAATTTAACAACGAATAAAGATAATTACAAGTTATTTTATGTCGTTTCACATGTTGGAATTATGTATAGTCATGCTAATAATGATATGCAGTTTCTTATGGGACATGTAAGTTAAATATTTATATATTAACATAAATATTCATATACAATTTATTTATAGATCATATTTTTTCAACTTTGTATGTAACATAGTATATATTAAGTATTGTGTATTTTTCTGTAGTCTCTTTTAATGGTAATTCATTTTATTAATATATTTACCAAACATGACCTAATTAATTTTATTTATTTTATTTGCACATTTTTAGTATCTTCCATTGACAGAATAATAATAATAAAAAACTGTTGTATTACAGCGAAATCTTATAACAAGTATTTCAACAGATGAAACAGGCAAATGGTTAGTAACTGCAGATCATGATAAAGATAATTCTATTATAGTTTGGGATAGCCAAGATTGGTAAAAATTAAATAGCAATGTAAGAAAATATCATATTTTTCATAGTTTTCCAGTGCGCACAATTTTTGATCCACATCCTGAAGTTGGTGTTACACAAATAGCAATAAGCCATAATGCAAAATTTTTAGTATCAGTAGGTGCTGAACCAGATCCTGTTATCAAATTTTGGTTGTGGACTTATGGACATGACGAAGCGGATGGTTAGTAATTAAATTTTATAAATAAATTAGTTTTTAAAATAAACTTCTTGAATTTAGCGTACATATTATTCAAAAATATATAGCGTAGAAATAATTCTATATTTCCTTATTTTAGGTATATATATTTCTAAAAATTCTTATGGAGAAGTAAAAACTATTTCTTTTAATCCAAATGAGTGTACACATTTTGCAGTTACTTTTTCAGGAGCTTTAATATTTTTTACTTGGGTCTGTATTATTTTTGAAATTGTAGATGTAATAAATTATAATAGGGTTAATTAAATGTTTAGGCTTCAAAAGAACTAACTCAAAAAATAGCTGAAATACCTTTTTCAAGAGCGAAAACTTATGGATACTACACCGATACAACTTATATTCCATATTGTCACGAATGTTTGACTGTAACTACAAATGGCTGGGTCATGGTTTGGGGACTAACATTTGTCACAGTATCTTATGAGTCCATGCCAGATAATAATAATAAAATATTCTTAAAAGCTATAAGATTACAAAGGGACGGCATAAGTTCCATTCATTATGTAGATGGGTAAAGATTTTCAAGAGAAATACAATTATTTTTATTTTGAAAGTTATTTTTTAGTGTTATTTCAACAACAGACTTTCGAGGCAACATGAGATTTTACGATGAAAAATTAAAAATTTTATATTTTTGTCATAAATTTTCTCTACCTACTATCATTATGACTGCTTTCAATTTAGGGCAAAGAAAATTTATTATTCAAGATCCAACAGTTCTAGATTCTGGTACTTATTACACTGATAATTTAAGATTATATTTATCATATATTGTTTTACAGACAGGATCCAACCCCCAGAAGAGAAAGTAGAAGAAAACCAGGAAATAATAGATGAAATAGAAGAAAATCAAGAAATAGTAGGTGAAACAGAAGAAAACCAGGAAATAGAATTTGAAGTAGAACAGACGGAAGATGATGAAATTAAAAAATATGCAACATTAAATTTAGAAGATGAACTGGTATTTAATGTGGATCCAGATAGTCTAGATGAAGAACAGGAAATTAAAGAGGAGACTGCAAGTCCACAACAAGAACAAGAATTGGATGAGGGCAAAGGAGAGCCAAAAAATATGCTAGTTCCTGTAAATCTAGAAGAAAATTCATTGCTAGTAATAGACGAAAATATGCAGCAACTAGACGAATTGGAGCAGCCAGACGAAGTGCAAAAAAAGCCATGCGAAATAAAGGAAACAGTAAAAGAAGATGACACGGAAGAAAAACAGGAAATAATTTATGAAGACGATAGATCAGAAGAGTATGAAAAAATATATCTTAATTTATTACCATCAGACTTCACTTTACAACGTGCTCCGTTTTTAGTGCGAGACTATATTATACGTAAGAATCTGTTTTTTTTTTTAATATATATTATGTAACATTCTAGGTGAAATATTTTTAGTCACAACGGATGGTCAATTTGCATATGTAGATGCAATAGAAAATAAACTGGATTATTTCTTAAGTACAAATTATTCATCTGTAACAAGTATGGATGTACACAATGAAAAGTATGCGTATTATGTTAAAATTTATTTAAATAATTAATATTAAAATTTGACAATAATTTATACCAGGGAAATATTAATTTTGGGATATGCGAATGGATGCGTTTATACTTATAATTATAATGAGTGTAGATTAATTGTTAAGAGAACTATAATGAATTCAAAAGATGAACAGAACAATGAGATATCTAGTATTAGATATTCCCCTGAAGGTGCTAAAAAGAAATATATAAAATTGTACTTATTTATTAACGTAATAATTTCTGTAGGATTATTTTTGACGTGTGGTACTGCAGGTGGACATTTATGGTTTTTGGATCCGGTAACCATTAGACCAGTTAAACCATACGATAAGAGACCATTCAAATACGAAAATTCAAAAATTTTAAATATTAAATTTTCGTTTGATAACCGATATCTAGCATATTATGTATTGTAAATCTACAGAATATTTAAATTTATATAAACAATTCTATTTGTAGGATACTAGTATGGCCGTTTGTCTCTTAAAACGAAATGATATAGAAGATCAAAATCCGGAATGGGTATTTTATGGTCGAGTTATTGCTCACACGAAAGATGTAACTGGGATGCTATTTTGTAATAACCACAGGTTATTTTCTATCAGTAAAGATAGATGCTTGGTGGAATATTATGTTAAAGACAGGTATTCATTTCTTAATAATTACATTTGTTTATTTATTAACTTATTTGTAACGTGATAGTCAACCTGGAAAATTACAAATAATATCCAGGGTACCTATTATGCAAAGAGGATATCCGGAAGGATTTATTACATACGACATCATGTGTGAAGAAGGAATGATGTACTTTTTAGTATCAACGAACGAAGTAATCATCTATTTTTCTTTATATACATAATAAAAATGATCTGTAAATTATTTTCAGTACAAATATCTTATTATAAATGAACAAAGTTCCACATTAGAAAGAACAATTTTAGCACCATTTTTTGGAGAATCAGTGAAAGAGTTAGAAGTAAATAAATATTTAATATTACTGTAAAAGACAATAACATTGTTAAATTTTAGACAATCCCTAATAAAGATAATAAATATGTTATATTTAGCACTGGTAAATATTTGGGAATTCAAATGTTACCTATATCCGGAAATCCTTATAAACAAGTTACTTTGATAGCACATTCAAGTCATGTAAGTTTGTTATTATATTAATTAAATGAATATTATTTTATCAAAACTAAATTTATTACAGATAGAACATTTTCGAATTTCTAAATGTGGCAAATTTGTATTTACATACGGTTCTAATGACAATGTTTGTCTTATGTGGGCTATCAGATCTGAGTAAATATGTAATTTAATATTTCTAAGTTATTATTTGTTCATGTAGTTTATATTAGATCTGTAGAATATATGCTAGACCAAGGAGGACATCAACTATGCCCATATTACGCCCTGATAGAAGGAGGCTCTGAGGGTTGGCTCTTCCAGGAAATGAAAGATCTTTTCTATTATATGCAGATTTTACATCAAGGAGAAGATTCGCCTTTTCCTAGACAAGTTTCTGATAAAATACCTGTTTCAGAATTACCAAATTTGATGCGTGCTATTGGATATTATCCTACTGAGTTTGAAGTAAGAACTTTATATTGAGATGTTCAGTATTTAAATTAGCATTGATTAGTATAAATATTCAATATTAAGTATAATGTAGTTTTGATATTCAGGCATAAAACTAATATATTTGCTAGAACAGATTTTAATGGATTGCGCTTATGAAGCGTATATTCTATGAAATGGATTTTATATTTGCTAAAAGATAAAATATTCTTTATCGGTAGATAGAATACTAGTGAACATTATATAAAAAGTATATTTATTATTTATACTGCCCAAAGATGTTGTTTTGCTCAGTATTTATTATTTATAATGACGAAAATTGATTTAAATACAGAATAAAAATTAGATATTTACTAAATATTTATTATTATATTGAAAAAAACATGTTTAAACACCGAATTTTTAATTGCGTGTCCCTTTATATTTTGTTATAGTTGCAAAAAATAATCCTTGCTAACAAATTTCTCTAAGATTATAAAATAATGAACCGTAATAAAATTGCCTAAATCAATAAAAGTTAACTTACCTTTCAGCTTGATAACATTATATATGAAGTAAAATATCACTATGTAGACAACAATTTTAGTGAAGAAGAGGAAGAAGAAATTAATTTTCAAAATTTTGTAAAATTATATATCAATCACAGACCTGTAAGAAGTTTTAACAAACACGAAGTTAAATGGGCCTTTGAGAGATTGGCAGTTGATGGTGTAATTCCTAGACAAAAGTTTATTGATATTATGTGCAAAAAAGGTAAGACAAATAAATTTACGTTTGATAAATTAATTGATATTTGATTTTATTTTAGGAGAAGCTTTTATACCTGCATCTTTGAAGCACTGTTTATCTATTCTTTCGCACAATATTACTGACGAGCTGTTACCAGAAGTGCGTATACAATTTAATATTAGTTAAATAATTATTTAACTGCTTTATATTACAGTACCTGACATATGAATATTTCATGTCTGAAATTCTTGGTGTTGAAAACCGCGAATTTTTCTAAATGAAACTACAATTTTTAAAAATGATATATATACAGTATATTGTTGAAATTACAACATGTTTTCATTGTATTCAAAAATTTTAAATGAATATACATTTTTAATTCAATCAAGCTATATGAACATAAATTAATTGTAAAATTTTGTAAAAATACGGAGTAGTATCTTATTATTACAGTTTGGGCTGCTAATACATAGAACAATATCTGAAACATTTATATTCAGCCAATATTCTAATATATGTATCAATAACCAAAATGTAGATAAATTATCAATTTATCTGATTTGTAAATCTTTAAGAAATAATATATCATTACGATTAGAATTTGGTTAAGTAGTTTCCTTTTTAAAATTATTTTTGTAAATAAGTAAGACATAATTTTAATTTTTAGCTGCATACTAGAATAACGGCTAAATATAAAACTGCAAAAGCTCAGATCTTAAAAATAAAATCATTCATGTTAAGTAACTTTTTGGTTTTTATAAATATTTTTACATATCATGTACACATATAAAGAAGGTAGTTCTAAATAAATTTCAAACATTTTCACAAAATACTCTAAAAGATTCATATATTTTTTCAAATCACATTTAAACAATTAATGGAATATCATCTACTTTCACTCATCAACAATCAACTAATATATAAAATATATTTAATACAAGACAATAGTTGAAATAAATCAAAAATAACTATACACACTTGTTGAATGTATACAGAATGATAATATACAATTATAGAATTTACGCTGATTTATTTACAGGTACTATGTATATTTTATATATGTACACTACATAACGCAAACGAAATTATGTCTGTAAGAACTCACTACGAGATGAAGATTTTTTCCGACAGTCCGGGCAAAACCACTTCCCTTTCGGAGGAACCATAATACCAACGCACTCGAAATGAAACCACTCGATTGCACATTCTTTACCATCACACGCGATCATTTCCGATACTTCGTCGTACGGACACTGGCAATAACAGTACAAATTCTCATTCGTTCGTTGCACTGCGCCCGATGGATGAGGATGATGAGAAATTGAAGGATATGGTGGCGGAGGCAGTGGCGGCGGCGGCGGCTGACTGATGTGCAGTTGTCCTGTATCCGAATCTGAATCATCATTCCGATTACTCTCACTGCTATCAGATGTGCTCTTTCGATGCTGAACTTCCTCTGTGTCACTGTCGCTTTCTGGCAGCTCGCTATGGTGAATCACTGGAGCTCGAACTGGTTCTATGACAGGAGCAGGCGCTGGGATGTTTTTAATCGTGATTGGAGGAACCAACTGAGGTTGCACAGGTGGTAGATCAGATTTTCGCCATTTTATGACTGGAGTTGATGGTGGTTTCTCATTTCCCTCTTCATCACTTGAATAGCCATAAAATTTGTTTGGAACCCGTCTTCGTTTTGACGACCTAACATTGGCTTCTGTTTCTGAACCACTGCCTGTACTTATGGACAAACGGATTTTTGTTTTCTCAGGGTGTACCCGAGGGGTTGGTAAAGGATGAATAATACTAAGAGGAGATGGGATCATTGGTGTAGTAATAGGAGTAATAGGAAGAATAGGCTTAACTATAAGAGATGATTGGTGATTGTGATAATTAGGAATGTTAGGCTGGATAATTTCTTGCTTGGGAGTAGAACTTCGACTTTTCTTTTTCCGTTTCTTAGATTTAACTTTCTTTTTCGGTACTGGTGCTTCTTCTGGTATACTTGGTGTAGATGGACGACTGCATTCCAATATGGTGCCGTTACTAACAGGAGCTACTGCAGCAAGTAATGCAAGTTGATTCCGTTTCTCTGCTAAGATTTTATTGGCTAATCGTTGAGGGTGTTCATCGTAGAAATCTTCGTCAGTTTCTGTTTCATCGGTGTCTAGATCAGATTCTAGAATCGGCAGTTCAATAATAGGGACAGGCACAAAATTGTCTTCTGTAGCAACAACATCAACAGCTGATGTATTGCTAGCGGCGTGAGATGTTTCACTTTCTTTCTTTCGTTTTGCGCGTTCTTTTCTTCTTTCTCTTCTGGCTTGGATACGCCGTTTTCCTTCTGAACTAGAGCTGTCGGAATCAGAGCTAGTTGATGAGCTACTAGAACTGCCAGAACTTGAGCTGCAACTACAGTTTGAGCCGCACGTACAACTAGATGAATCGCTATCGCTGCTGCTATCACTAGATGAAGAACTGCCATTATGTTTCGATGCTTTCTTTTTTTGAGATTTTCCTTTCTTTTTGTCTAAAATATCAGGCGTTGAAGTTCTGGGTTCGGTTGTGGTGGCGGTCTTTCCTTGGTTTGTGTTTTTATTTGTACTGACTGTACAATAATCGTGATCTAATCCAGTGCTTTCATCATTTTTCACAGGTTCAGATTCATCGATTTCCATTTCTAATGTATCAGTTGTTATTGGAATAGCACAATAATCATGATCTGCCATAATTACATTAATATCAATTACAGTTTCTTCTTCTTTAATTTCTTCATCTTCTAGTTTTTCATCTTGAATTTCATCTTTAATTAAATCGGAATTTAAAATATCTTTCTTCTCTAATGTTGCTTGATAATTTTTAAAGTTATCCCAAATTCCATCTAAAATTGGCACAGGTTTTTGTTCTTCATCTAACGTGTCTAAAGGAGTTTCATTTTCTACAGGAGTAATATCAGGTAATGGTAAAGGTAAATCTAACAATTTAGTTTCTTCTACGGGTTTTGCTTCAACTGGGGATATGGGTTTAGGTTTTTCTTCTTCAGAATCGCTGTCACTTTCGGATAAATTTAAAGCTGGAAGATCATATACATCAATTATACTTTTAGCCTTTACTTCTTCTTTGGCTGGACTACTTGGATCTTTTTCGCCGTTTTCTTGTTTAACTGTTTCAGAATTAACATCTTTATTCAAAGAATTTTCAGTGTCTTGATCATTTTCCTTTTCACTCTTAATATTTTCTTTGTTATCATCAATTGTTTCTATAAGATTTTCGATCGGAATCGGTTCTCTATGTTTTATTTCATGTTTGAGAAGTAGTTTCTTGGAAATAAATGTTTGTGTACAACCTTCTTCAGTACAAGCGTGCGGTTTTTCATTAATATGCAGTCGCTTGTGAACTTTTAAGTAAACAGCTTTTGAAAAACTTAAATTACATTCTTCACATACAAATGATACTGGTGGAATACAAAAATGATAAACATGTGGCCATTTTTTTTGTAAACATTTTTTACAAAGTACACTTTCAGTCCCATGTTTCCAAAACAAGTGTTTCGTGATGTCTGGCTTGTTTCTGTACGCAATGCCACAACGATAGCAGAGATGATGTAGTTTGTGTTTCCATACATGATTCGAGAGCTTTGATTGGTTGTGACAGCCTTCAAGACACACATCACAAGTGTGATGTCGCTTCCGAAGATGAACCATAAGGCGAAACGCTGACGGTAAATCATTCGTCTCACACATGCAACAACGAAACATTGTTTCGCTATTTAAAACATATTCTCCAGGACATAAATGACAAATTAATTCACTGTAACTATAAAAATTTGATTTGCACATAATGCAGAGTAAAATAGTTTTTGCATGCATTTTACGATTATGTAAATAGAGTTCCTTGTGAATTGTAGTTACATATCTACATTGAAAACATTCGTAAATACGTTTAAATGAACTAATAGTTGAACCATCTTCTTTGATTTCTTCTTCTGGTTTTTCTTTTTCTTCTAAACAAAAAAATAATGATTCTACCTCATCTAAACTTTCTTTTATTTTAGTTACAAAATTTTTAGGAATCAATTCTTCAGCAGTGATGCTATTAACAGTTGCTGCGAACCGATGTTCTGCAATAGCGTGTAACCCTAATTGTTTACCATTTACAGCTATTTTTCGAGCATGATTACAGTATACACACATTGGAATTGTGGCACCTAAACATATTTTCAACAAATTTTCTATTTCAAACTTGTCTAAAGGTTGTTCTAATTCTAATTCTACTACCGGTACATCTTCACCAGCAATTTGATATAATTCATCATCAGATTGATGATCAGAATCCTTCTCGTGTTCATCAATACCGTTCACTGGTTTATCAGATTCGTCTTTCGTTTTCGAGGTATCCTGAGATTCTTCACAGTCATTATCACTTTCACAATTTTCATCCACTTCCATAGTTAATTTTTCACTATCATCACTTTCGTTTTCTGAGTAAATCAGTCCTTGTGGAGGTAATTTTAAAGTGACTTTTGGTACTTTTCTTGTTTCTTCTACTTCAACTGTACTATTTGGTTCATCTTGGTTGTCATTTTCGTTTATATTCTCACAGTTTTCGGTTTGTTCATCTTCATCATCAGCTTCATTATTGGACAGCTCCAAATCAGATATTTGACTGGCTTCTTTATTTTCTGACGTTGATTGAATATCATTTGTTTCATTGCCATCTACGTTTTTTGATTCTAAATTATTATCACATTGCATATTCTCTACGTCGGAATTATTATTATCTGTTCGCGATACCGTGTCATTTATGGAATCCGAACTATCGTCAGGTAAAATATTATCATTATTTTCATCGTTATCATCATCATCATGATCTGATTTTCTGTCTTCTACAATATCAGATTTAGTCGTAGACATTTTATCATCTTCATCATTTTCATTTTTGTTCTCATGTATTTCGTTCGTTTCATCTTCTCTATCTTCTACGGGTTTATCTATATCACTAGCCATTTCTGTATTTGAATTTTTGTCAGTTTCATTCGTTACAGGTTCTGGTTCAAAAGTATTTTCATTTACATCTTTATTTTCGACAGGACTAGGAGAACTACTCCTGACTGACATATTTTTTTCAGGACTTTCTGGTTCGGTTTTTAGGCAAGGAGAACTCACATCAGCCATAAAATGTTCGGCTAAATTTGTTTCCGGCTCCACTTCGGCTGACATCAATGACGTCGATGGACTATCCGCTGTTACGTGCTCCACGGGAGCAATCGGTGCTTTCGCGCTGCTTTTCGACGTTTTATGTTTCGTAGATTTTTGATAGGATTTGCTGCTAGATTTTGGAGTTTGTGTACTCGTAGAAGGAGGCTGCTCGGTATTGGCTTTACAGGTAACTGAATGAGTTCCTGATCCTTTAATACCGCATGACCAGCACGTGTTTTCCGATACCGTGCCTCGTTTCTCCACACAGACGTGATGAAAAAAATTATCTCTTTCAGAAAATACTGTCTCACAATGGCAGCAAACTAAAAAACAGGATTCTCTGTACGAACTTAAAAAATCATCGGCAGATGAGTAATGGTCTGGTGAACAGTTGTGTTTCGTTACTAGATGATGCGATAACTTCTCAGGTAATGAAAACATTCCAAGACAATAAAGACAAATATACCTTCTGTGCACTTCTCGCATGTGAAGAAACAAATTGCAGTTTTCGTAGTAGGTGCCGCAGGACGAGCAAAGGAAAACCTTACGCGTGACGCGGAAATTGGTAGATGACGGGGTGGCGACAGCAGGGCTAGGCGCTGGGGCTGGTTTGGAGGTGGGAGGCTGCACCAGGCACTGGCGTTGATGCTCGTTCAATGCGCTCAAAGACGGAAAGCTGGATTCTGAACATTTTACACATTTAAATTTCACTGCTGGCTGTAAACCCAGGTATTGAGCGTATTCAGTAAGTTTTTGACTAGGACGTTTCTTAACAGTTTTCTTTGCACTTGATTTTAAGCTTGGGACAGTGACGTTTTTATTTTTAGGGGAGCCTGTACGGATATTTGAGTCACCTACAGATTTTTTACTTTTTAGATCAGCAGGTGTTCGTATATCCTTGATTCCAGTTTTAGTATCACTATCATTTCTATTTTGGGTTACAGATTCTTTTGATATTGTGGCATTTAACTCACCTTGTGTATCTTCTGTAAAATTAACCTTTTCCTCCACTGAACGTATTTCGTTCTCATCCAAACAATACGTGTTCCTGATTTCCTTAGTGATCTTCAAAAAATGAATACTTTTAGCGATGATACGTTTTTTAAAACCTTTGAAATTAGCACGTGGTGATGGACTACGTATTCTTTTATGATTTGTATTTGATTTAATTTCAACTTTCTTACATTCCTCATCAATAATCAGTGCGTCTTCATCGGATGTGTATTCCTCTTGCTCATCAGAGTTGTTTTTTTCGGATTCACCATTGATTTTTGTACAACTCTCACTTCCCTTGCAATCCGTATTGTTTTTATTTTTAATTGCCGTCACTTCAACATCGGGATAATTTGCCATTGTATTTATCAACTCCTTGGTTTCATCAGCTTTTATCGTTGCTGATACCTCCATCGAACTAATGTCCCCATCTTCCATACCGAGGTTAGGTTCATGTGATTAATGATTTCAAACTGAAAACAAAAAAATATTTAAAAATTAATGTTTGGACAAAGAAATTTTACATATAAATCAATTCTTCTTTATTTAAAGAATAAAATAATCACTGAATGTTATAATACATATGATTACAATTGCAATTAGATTCACTTACTTACTTAAAACCAATCTGAACGAAGAATCTAATGATTTCAGAACTGAAAAATGGATTATTTCAAACAAAACGTACTAGGACTGCATTCTACAATTGTTAATATTCGACTACTGATTCTAATAATAAAACTGTGTGCTTACAAAACGTGTTGATAATTATTTGTTAGAGATCCATATATCTAAATGAAATATTTATTGCAGAAACAATTAAGAATATATACTAAATCAATTGTAATATCGTAATTAGGTTTCAACAAATATTCATTTACTTACATCATTAGAAATTTAAATGATATAGGCTAGAAGACTAAATAATAATAAATAAAGTTTTGATTATGTGATTTGAATTGCAATAATATTAGAAATATAAATAAATAATCAGACTGCATCAAAAGAAGGATTGTACTGTGTACATAAACCTAGATTTAAAAAACTGTAATAATAATTGCTTCCACCAACTTTAGTGATGGTTGTACAAAACTAGAATTTTGCTTACCTATTAATGTAATAATTTAAATTTAAAGTAGACCTTTTTCGTAGGATATAGTGTCACTTTCAAATTAGTGTAAAATGCACGAATATAAAATAAATTCTCCCCGCCTATAAAAGGTTAGTAAAATGGCGTCACTTGTATATCAATTTTACAAAGCAGCACACGCAACGCGTCTTGTACAGGCTCGTGTACGACTGCTGGAGAAGGCGACAGTCGTGGATACAATAATCAGTAGTACCACCTGCCGAGTGAAATTTGTTATTTTTCTTGAAATAAAAGATGTTATTGTTCTTTTTCCAGTAATACCTTCATTAATATGCTGTTCCATAATCCCAGAATATGATTTAACTATATCTTCATCACATCTTTACGTACTAAAACGTGATAATACAAAAACTATGTAACATCGTGAAATTGACAATACATGATCAATATTTTCCTGTAAATAACGATTATTTTTAAAAATATGTAAGAATATAGATGTTATAATATTATTACTATTATATAATATATTTATTTAATTCAGTCATTGAGAAAATTTTTAATTTTAACCTAAAAATTATCACTGATTACTTATGCCTATCTTCGTAACTGTCACGAAACTGCAAAATCATTAAGATAGGTTCACATATGATTTGTGTATAATATAAATTTGCATAAATTAATAAAATAAACATAAATAATAATTATTAACAAGAGATTATTATATTATATTAATATTATATCAATTTCAACCATATTGGGATAGATTGCTGTATTATTTAAAATTAGATATTTGTGACTAACTTTCATTTTATTTTTCATTTTATTATTCATTTGTTGCAGAAAAATGACAGAATTAACTTTTAATTTAAGAAAACAGTTAAGCGATTTTCAAAATATTTGTAGTGTAAGTAGTATTATCTATTTTTTTAAACAGATTTATTTGATTTAAATATATTTTCATATAATATTTATTTAGAAATTTAACGACAATGAACGTAATAATAAAGAATTGAATTCTATGTTACAACACTTGCAACACTCAAATGCAATTTTAAACGAAAATGATAAGAAATCAAACGAACAGATCAAAATATTACGTCAAACAAATAATGAACAAGTAAAAATAATAGCGGAATTACATGATTTCAAAAGTAAAAAATCTAAAATGTAAATTATAAACATTTTCATATTATTTCTGTGCAATATTTTAGAAAGAAATGAAATATTAATTGAAGATAATGCAAGTCTTCAAAATTTAGTACAAACTTTAAAAGATAAAATAGATTCAATAGAAATAAAAAATGAGGAAACTATACAAAGCTACAATCTTAAGCATAAATTGGAAATTGACGATAAGGAAGATGAATTTAGTAAACGAGGTTAATTTTATTTATTTATTATTATCTTTATATATAATTTAAATATTCATAATTTATCTACAGAAAGAATTCTACAAGATAAAATTGATGAGTTACAAGTAAGTTATAACTTGGAATTATTTGAAAACGAAAACGAGAAGAAAAATTTAAAAATAAGTTTTGATGAACAATTGAAGAAAGCAAATAATAAAGAGCAACAATTAACAACTGAAATTTTTAAAGTGAATAATCAGTTATCTTCAAGCACGGCTCTCCTACAAAAGGTTTTATGTTTTGTTTTAATAATGAATATTTTAATATTAAATACAAATTTTTACTACAGAAAATTCATGAACTTGAGGAAAAACTTAAAACTTTAGAACGCGAAAAATCTTTGTTTAAAGTAAGTCAGGGTAACTTTATCAATGCTTCTAATGTGATCAGAAATTATCCTAATGTTAATCAAATCATGCGCAATAATTCTAACAATAATTCAGTGAATCAAACGCAAAATAAAAATTGTGTAACACGAAATGTTGACATCAACACTGATAAAAAATTTCAATTTCGTAAATCAAATCGGTCATCAAATGTAAATGTCGACCAACGGCTTTTAAGTGAATCGTTTGATCCGTTCGAAATGAATAAACAAATGAATGCAAATAATCAACCTCGGAAACAAAATGATAATAGCACTAGACAAATGAATACTACAAATTCATCTAACCATGACGTTATTTATGACATAAATGAAGATAATTTTGAAAGTAGAATTAATTCTTTTCAAGAGTATAAATTAGAAGAAAATAAAAATTCTGAAATTTCTTTAATCGATGACAAAAATAGTGAAGCTACAATTGCAGATTATAATCAGAAAGATAAAATTAAACCTTTATCTTCTCCATCTGTTAAGAAAAGAAAGTTGTTTAATCCCAATAATATGGAGTATTTGAATTAATTTATTTTTTAGTTTATAAGTTTCAAAATAATTTTTATTATCCTTATGTAAGAATTAAAAATGTTTTGTATTATAATATATATAAAATAAATAAATTTGGTAAAAAGATAATAACATAATATAAAGTAATATAAACTATATGCTTTTATAGAGTTTATTGTTATATTAATTCAACAATGCAATCTTTATAAATAAGTAAATGATTAAATTACAGCAAAAATTGTAGAGTATAATCAGAAAGATAATATTAAACCTTTTTCTTCCCCATCTGTTAAAAAAAGAAAATTGTTTAATCCCAAAAATATAAAGTATTTGAATTAATTTTTTTTTAGTTTAAAAGTTTCAATATTATCTAATTTATAATTTTTGATAACAATTTTTGTTATGTAAGAATAAAAAATGTTGTTATATAAATAAAATAAATTTGGTTGAGGATAATAACATAATATAGAGTAAATGTGCTTTTATATTTTTGCTTCTTCCAATAGTTTAAAACTAATCGCTTCATGCAATTGAAATAGTGAACACAATATTTATATAACAATTTCAGTACATCCTATTGAATAGTTATTGTTTTATACTAAAAACTTATTTAGATACAGTTTACTATTATATTAATTCAACAATGCAGTCTTAATAAATAAGTATTGATTAAATTACACATTTTTATCATATTTACATCTATATTTTATTTTGTAATTTAAGAACATATGAGATAACATGGTGCAAGTTATTTATGTTGAATTAAATTTCTAAAACAAAATCTCATTACAACTAAAGATTATTTAAGATTAACTTCATTACGTATGTAGAAAACTAGTTGCCTGAACAAAGGCGCAAAATTTCACTTGAAAATTTTTCATAAATAAAATAGTCTGAACAAATATATTTTTCTTCTTTTTATGATTAGTTTTAATGTTAATTAATTTATATATTGAATAAATACATACATAAAAGTCATAATTTATTTATAATTATTATAATAAAAGGTGATTTAAAAATTGCTGTCATATTATTTTCCTATGAACCTATCTAAAGAGTTCCAACTGCAAGAGTAATCAATTTTTAAATGTCCATAATTACTTAAACCGAAATTTCCAGGTTTAGTTTTATTCATTTTGATGTCATCATATATCGGTATTGTTTTATCCTTCGTTGCATAATAAATATCCTCGAGAGGGCTGTAAACAGAGTATCTACTGGAATAGTTATCATCCATGTAAGACCTAAAATCATAGAGAAGACATTTATTGTTACAGACAAGTTTAGAAAAGGAATAAAATATTTGTTTGCTGTTTTACACATTTTTTTTAATATTATACATTATAATATTAGCTACTCAATTAAATAAAATATATCATCACGCTTTGTACTTATTATTTAATGTGGCACTCTATCGTAGCAAATCGCAGCAAGCGATATATTTATGCGCGCGAAAATCGGTTACCTGTCGTCAAGTCACGGCTTCTCAAAATTTTAGTGTAGGAGTACTTTTATTCGAACCCGAGTTCTCAAATCCACAGACTAGACAACACTGGTATTCAATTAAAATAAAGCAAAATATTTTTATAGACTAAATTAATTTGTTAATGTAAAGTTTGGAATGAATTAGAATTTTGCAATTGATGATATTGAATAAATAACAATGTCATGTTGCGAATTTTCAGAGATCTGTTTTTATATTTCTACATAGATTGGTATACTATTTTCATTTTAAACTGGAGGGTTCGGCATAACCTTGTGACACCAGTTATAACGGGTCATATTTTGAGTTACTTTGTAAACGTAATTGCGGTGCATTTAATCGTTTATTGCCGATACCTCCAGTTTAAAATGAAAATAGTATAGGTTAGTTGGGGGCAATAAACGCTAGTTCATGCTCAAGATACATATACAATTTTATGTAAGACAACTATTTTGTAAGATTTGTAATTTTTCTAAATTTGTACATTTCATAAAAACTAATATTGCAGTAATGTGTGCACTACATAACAGTAACAATGAAATCAAGGAGCACCACTGAACCAATTTTCGTAAATGTGTTGAAATTAATATAGAAGATGAAATTTTATTTTTTTCTTCACCACTAGAAAGTTGACGTACAAATTATCAATAAAATTAGACTAGAGCTTATTTTCTGATTAAATTTGAGTAAAAGCTCTAGGGCGGTAAACGCATACAAATGAAACATATAAACAAATGAAGCCCAAAAGTATATAAAATATATATCATACCCGTAATAATCAGTTTGTTTCGATGGTGATGATCTTGATGATGTTCGTGGTACAGCCATTTTTCTACATCTTGTTGTAGTTTCGTACATGTACAGCAAGGATCCATCAGTTACTAAAGGACTGTCTCCTTCTGATACATCGTCCATATCTAAAAAAATAATTAATTTATTGTTTATGTCACTGGTAAAGTGTGTGTTATGTCGATAATAATGCACAGAGGGCGACGGTATCCTGACCGAGTGCATTATTATCTAGTAACGTCATGGTGCATACTTAAACTACTTTTAAATCATAATAATTATGATTATAGTAATGTGTATAAGAATATTAAACGTAGCGTTATGAATCATAATGCTCACAGGTAATGCTTTAATGGTGTTGTTTATATACTTCGTATCATAGCAACAAATAACAAATAATGATCGGGTGAAAAATAAATAAATATAAAGACAACGTTTGTAATACGTGAGTACTATAGGCTCAGTATTTATTTGTTTAAAATATGAGCAAAGCTAGCCTTGCCAAGAACACGTTCAATATTCAAATACTCGTAATGTAAGCAATTCCTGTTTTCTGTCATCGATCTCGGTATCGGCTGTTAATTATTTTGATAAAACTTGGCTTTCTAATGTTCTTTGCCTTGAAAAAAAACAACAATTTAAGTCGAATAATTAATTTTGAAAGAAAATTTATGTTAAAAATATAGGTATGTGAGTACTTTAGGGCAATGTAATTTGATGCAAGAAATCGAGATCAAAATCACCAACTGTTTTTGAGATATGAGCGAAATTTCGAAAGAAAAATGTGGGAAAAAGCTATTTCTTTTATCTATTTCTAAGTTTTTTATTCTTCATTTTATTTTTACAATTTTTAGTTATTCCCTGAGCAAAGGTCGTCTTCCAAATATTTCTGAATAATTTGAGCTAAAATCGATTATAATGGCGTATGTGTAACATGTGTTCTACGGTCTTAGGGTTTGTTCGCAAAAAATACGAGCGAAGACAGCATCACCAAGAATAAGTTATAATATAAAAAAAAAACTGGTAAATAATACAACTTTTGCATTTACAATTTTGTAAATTGCCTGCAACATATATATTGTGAAGTATGCGGACACTAAATCAAAATTTAAATATGCATTCTTGCTTTAGATTAAAATAATCCATTTAATACTAATATTTCAAAAGATTGTATAAAAAAATAAATACTTAATTTTCAAATTAGAATTCTTGTGAAATGATTTGGAGTTCATGCTATTTAAATTTTTGACTAATTAAAACACGGGTGCCTAATGTTATTATAGTGTTAATGTACTTGTTATTAACAAATGATAATCAACACCTACCACCGGATAAACATAATTAAATTCAAATCTAAATAACAAAAAGCATCCGGTGCTATGCAGGTAAAATTATAAATGAATGTTATTGCCAAGTTGCTACACTTTCTAAACTTGATACTGTTCAGACATAATGATATGTGATATATAGATGATAGATATGTCATCATCAGTAATTTATTTATCATAATGAGGTGTTATTTAGTTGCAAGCTTTTTCCAATCTCACTCAGTTAGAAACTAGCATGTTTCAGTATAATTTTATGTTAGTCTATATTAGATTCTTGCATAGCAATTTTAATAAAATCATAATTTGTTTATTACTGTCTAGACGACAAAAATAGTAAATAGTGTTTTGTCCTCATTATTTAATGAATAAATTTAATTATCGTCTTTTTAATGTCACTAAATTAAATCCACTTTCACACTTGAGAAACATAAAGAAAAATATTAAATTAACATATTATATAGCTAACTTTTGAAATTCCAATTTATGTAATAAAATAGAAATAGAGGAAAACTGGAAAAATATCTAACATCAAAAAGTAAAAGTTTTATTGTTTCTTTCATTCTTTTACTTATAAAGATAATATTTATAATGTTGGCATTCTTTTATTTTTCTTTAATGAAGAGTAAAAAGTATCTAGATTTGAACTTGACCTCTTGCTTTCGTACTAATTAATTATTCATGAGATAAATATAATAAATAACAGATGGATACTATAATTTATTTCCTTTTCAGAGTTTGTAAAAGTTTATCCTAATTCCGAGTTCCTAAATACTGAATAGATTTTCCAAATCAAAAATAGTTATGAGTAGGTGGTTCACTGGTATCGAGTCAGCCTGCGGATCTTGAGAACCCTGGTTCGATTCCCACAGCCAACAAACAATTTTCATCAATTTAAATCTACCCCTGTGGCTCCTCCTCCACTAATATCTTTGGGGGCCGTGATTTGACGGATGGTAACCGCATTTAACGCGAAAAAATATATCACTTACCGAAATCTGCTTAGGCAGAGTACCACACCTAGTAATGGGTAAAAGGCGTGATGATATATTTATTTAAATCAAACATATTTATTTGTAATTTGTTTAAAACTACTTTCTTGGCAATATTTATATTATCTGATAACACAGGGGGATGTCAAAATGTTATTACAAATAAAAATAAAACATTTTAGACTTATAATTTGTGTTTACAAAATATAGTTTACAATAGTTGAGCGAAAAGATATACATATTTACTTTCTTTTATTTTCATTCAGTAACTTTTATTGCTACAATATTTAAGTATGTATTATTGTATAATATATAATATACATAGATAAAATTACCCTTATTTATAGACTTTCTGCTACATAACTATGAAGCTAGTTAGTAGTTTCTATCTAAAATTAGCAATAATTTCATTTTCAATTTCACTTAATCATCAGGCTTTCATCATTTTATACACATCGTTATATTTTTTAGCTCTATAATGTGGCAACAAATGTACTCTGTAAAGGGATAGTTATTCGAAAGTATTGCACGGTACATGCAATACACGTACACTGGAAAACTGCAAACAACATGTGTCATAAGGTAATCATAAAAAGCCGATCAGAAGAGGTTTGATCCCGATATGGAACTCGATGAAGAAGAGAGACCTTGTCTTGAAACGTGTGTTAAATATTTAATTATAGATGAAAGTGTATTGTGTGAGTATAGCCCCTTGAAATATATCTCTCGCATCTGTTGATGTGTATTTGTTCATTTTTGTATGCGTGAGATTTATTTACTATAACAGTTGAATGTCAATAATTTGTCAACGGAAGTCGTAAAAATGTGTATAGAGTTATGGTTATAAATTATTTATTTTGCAATTTTACACACACCTAGTTCGGAGTTCAGTTTAAATTGATGGTTTATTAGTTTCATTGTTGATATTATCTTTACATCAAAAAAATAAATGAAGTTGTTAGTATCAACCGTTACTCTTAAGCTATGTAACGGTGTCAGTTTTGTGGTTGAATGATGAATTGTCATAATTATATAGAAAGTGTAAATATTCATTTAACGGTAATAATCAATTTTCAACTCGATTTAAGTTTAGTTTCAAAGAGATTAAAAAGAAACTGCTGATTATCTATTCTATTTACATGTGAAATCTTACTACTTTTTAGGGCGATATAAAAAATTTATATATATATATATATATATATATATATATATATATATATATAAAGCTTGCTTGAAATACAGGGTGTTTCACAACTTAGAGCAAAAAAATAAAGGGTATATTATGTACGACGTGCTGATCATGAAACAAAAATATTTTTTTTTAAATTCGAAGAATTAAGGGTTGTTAACCTAAAACATTTTTTGTAGTACTGCACTGGATTCGCTTTCCTATTAAACACAAACAATGAAGTAGGTATCAACTACGAAAGCATAATTACACAATTCAATTATTAGCAGTTATTTATAATAGAATTTTATTTAATTAATAACTTTAACATAATCATCCTCCCAGTGGCAGTGGCAACGAAAAATTTTGCTCTAAGTTGTGAAACACCCTATATACATATTGGAGTAAAAATGTTATTCAAAGTATTCGGTTTGAAATTGTTTACAAGAATATGCATCAATTAGTGTTCAAACATTCGATGATTGCAGTGCAGTATTTCATTGTTTTTGTTAGATGGTAATTAAACTTCTTTGAGTGAATATGGTGTATTATTTTTATCATTCGTGACAGTGAAAAAGTGAAATAAAATGCAATTATGTACAAGTTTTCAAGTGAAGATTTCGAAGAAACTGCGGCTTTTCGCTTCAGTAATAAAAGTAAATGTTCTTTGATTACTGAAACAAATTGGTGTGGCACTGAACAGTTGAACAGGTTACTTGGTAGGCAATTAATGGAAAATTTTCTCAACTTGTAACAATGGTCACAATAACACTTTGCACGTCGCAACATCTAGATAAAAACAAAACAAACCCGTAGAAAAAAAAACAATGTGACGACTTATATTTTTCTCATACTCTCCAAATCTACATTATTCTTTTGCAAGTGGTACCTTACTTGTTGCGGTACTGTATTAGATTCCCAAAAATAGTAAAAATTATTTAATTAGTTCAAATATCATCGCTTTCTTTTTGTTATGAAACAAAACCAAATCTATTTCTGGTTTACCATATAATAAAAGAGTAGTTTATAATGTACAAATTGTTAATTAAATGTCAATATTAAGAAATATAATTTATTATATTATATCAAAAGAATTTAAAATTACATGTTATTAATTTTACTTACAAAATTTAAACATATTAATTACTGTAATAATTAATCATAACACACATGATTGTTTTACGTGTATGCAGCATGAAATTAATTTCGTAGAGTCTAAGTTTAAAATATAAATAAACACCAAATAAATTTGTAAAAATTACAGCACTTTCTTTCTAGCTTTTAAAAAGTTAATTACAACGTACATTTCTACTATTTTAAACATTTTCATTCCGTTTCATTCAACTGTAAAATAATGTTAACTTCCTAGTTTTTTATATTTTCATTTTTCTTGGAGAGATCTCTACCATGACAATTACGTGACATCTAGCAATCATTTATTTGTACTAATTAGTTAGGTTGGAATATTACTCTCGTCTTATGCCTATGGCACATGGTCGAAGAACATCAGATAGCATCGAAGAGCTCTTCTATGAAACAACAGAACGCACTCGTCATCCACGAAAAATAGAATTTTTACTAAATTAAAATCTACCCCTCCACTAACATCTTTGAGGGGCGTGATTTGACGACTGGTAACCGTATTTCACGTAAATAAATATATCATTTACCGAGATCTGTTACGGTAGAGTACCACACCCAGTAATGGATAAAAGTTGTGATGATATATTTATTTATTTTATGTTATTTGTATGTTATCGCTTAGTACATGTTTGAGAACTACAAAAATAACTGCATTTGTTTTTTATTTGAAAATGATTTGATATCTATGTTTATTGCTGCAATTATTTATTTTAAAACAAATAACAAATGAATTACACAGTAATCATATCAACTTACTTTTCAGTCCTTTCTCTTTATGCCTTAAGGAATAAATTCGATATTGAAAAGCTAATTATTTGAAATTATGATTACGCAATACAAGCGAATGCTTATGTCAGTTAAATTAAAATATACAAATTATCACGTCTTTCTACTATAATTTTTATATTATTACAAATTACTAGCTATAATTTACTTCTTGTACATATGAATGTTTTCTTTATTTGTAGAATCTGAAAGTATATTATGCAACATCAAATACTATTTTCACAAAATACTTTTCTATATAGGGTAGGTGGTTCAATGGTATCGAGTCGGACTGTGGATTTAGGAACCCGAGTTCGATTCCCACAGTCGACAAACAATTTTCACTACATTAAAACTACTTCTGTGGCGTCCCCTCCACTAACATTTATAGGGGCCGTGGTTTGACGGTGGTAACTGCACATCACGCAAACAAATATATCATATACCGAGATCTGGTTCGGCAAAGCGCCACACCCAGTCAGTACGGTGGTGTGGATAGCGATACGGAATTCGAATCCGGAGATCCCGAGTTCGAATCTCACTCAAGCTAAAAATTATATAAACTACTACACTGCGGCTCGGTGAGTGCGGACCCTGTACTGTAATTGGGATTAAGTTCCTATTGTACAGTGTAACATAAATAAATAAATAAATAAATAAAAGGCGTGATGATATATTTATTTTTCTAATTCTCAAACAATTTTGTATTTTTGTTGTTTGTACTAAATATAGCTAAAGGTATATTTTGATAATATTCAATGATTAAAATTTGACAGAAGATTTTAGTAATGTTTCTGATAATTTTAGACATCAGTAAGCGTATCATCTGACCTACTCTAGACAAACGACATACAAGGCTTTTCTCAATGTTAAATGCTTAATGATATTATTCTATTGTAATTGTATTGGGATTCACACTTTCTTAACACATATTTTTCTGCAATAGAGCAACTGATCAACTGATTAAGAATTAATAATTAGCAAATTAAGTCAAGCTACTGACCTTAAAAAATAAATTATAAGTATTAAAAGTGTTCAATTGTTAAATAGGTAAATAAGGAAGTTATGAAAAATTATGCTAATTTAGTTCTATACTTAACAATAATCTATAATTTCCTTTTTTTAATTAATTAATTTGTGATATTCAACTAATGATTGGAAAACATGTAAATGTTTCTTGCAGAATTCAAATATTTTATATAGAAAATGCGTAAAATATATTAATTAATGTATAAAATATCGCAAGGTATTAATTTATAATAATTATAAAATTTGAAATCAAGTTCTATTTTTTACATTCATTTAAATGTGAAACACACGCATATAATATTATTTATGCAGAAATATATTGTTTTATTTTACATTTCTTCATATAATTTTGGAATAAATTAGAGAAAAAGGTGTTTGAAATATTCGAAACATTCCACTTTCTCTTATTTTCTTTATTTGTCTATTTCAAAACTTGTTTTACTTGTCTTTGGTTACAAGTATAGAACTAATAACAAGTAATAAAATACAGGTTTGAAATAAACAATACAATTTTATTTACATTATTTTTCAATAGACCTGAAGGTAAATACAAGTTTCAGATATGTTAAATAACCTCATTAAAATTAAATGAACTAATTAACATTATTATTTAAATGGAATCAATTATACATACCAAACAATTAAAAACAAATTGTTTGTTTGTGATATTCCATGAATTTCTTTTAAAATTACATTTTTTAAATGCATTCATAATACAATTTTAATTGATTATTACCACGGAAGAATTTTAAACTTATTTTGAAAACTAGTAGATATTTGACCACAAATTATTATTATTACAATAAATATATATATAAAGTTGAAATATTTTTGCTTCTATTTTATTGGTGTATGTAAAGATAGAAGATCAATTATTATCTGATAGATACTTTAAAATTAGAGAGTGAACAAATAAAAGTACTTATATGATCTGGAACAAATTGAACATGTTCAGTACTTAAATAAAAATAATGATTCGCGTATGAAAGTTAAAAGCCAGAAGCATTTATATATTATTTTTAACTATCATGAAAATGCACAATGTGTTTCGAATTTTCTCTTTAGATAAAAAAATGCAGATAATGTAAAATAACAGTTTATGGGCAGCGTAATAACTATGCCATTATTTTCTGGAAGTTTGCTTTATTTACGAACACTAATCACTAATTATTGATTGTAACGGATGCAACTAATAATTAGAAAGGAGAGTCTGATCGATTTCTGAACCGCAACCGAAGTGATTTGTTTAATAAACTGCACCTTTTTTGAAAAGTACAGGAAGAATGAAAATCTTACGTAAAGTTTGAATCAATAAGTTCAGTTTGACAAATCTTTCATCAGGTTTTTAAATTAAGTTATAAATTTTAAACTGTTGATGTAGAAATATTGTTGGAATTTAATTTATGTATAATATAATTACTGACATTTAGTTTAAGACTTTAAAGTGAAATATGTCAACATGTTTATATAAATGTTATTTAATATTTTTTGCATAATTTTACCTTTCTATTGCAAATATTAATACATTCAAGAAATATCTCACGAGCATTTTCAGTTTTCAAAGAAAACTTCTTATTTACTTTGCTAAATAAAAAATAACTAGTCATGCAATTAGGAAAACGACGGGCAAAGATCAAACATTTTAAACAAGAGAAATCAAATAATTACTTTTAATTTTATCAGTATAAATCTAGATAGAATAACATAGATATGCAATGTAAATTTATAATTACATTAAAACTTTTCACTGATGAATATTGAAAACAACAAGGTACCTACCTAGAGTTAGATAACATCAGAGTGAAACTAACATTACCTTGGTTCTATTCCTTTCTGAGGTTAATGATTAAATATGTATGGATGGAGGCACCCACATAGTAAATAGTGATATGTATATTTATGTCCTCTTTTCAAAATTTTGTATTTCCGCCTACTTGTCATAACAATATTCGGAAACAGAACTTATCAACACGTTGGGCAATATTTGTTGATGATTATTGACCTTGGAATAAAACAATAGTGTTGCAGAATATTTTAATTAAGTAGTTTTGATTTGTAGATTATTATTAATTTGTTGGTAAAAAAACAATTGTGAAATTTAAAGTACTTCCTTCCTTAAAAGATTTGAATGACATCTGTAATTAGCTTTTGGAATCTAAAAATTAAATACCCGATGTTTTAAAAGGCATAATTATGCGATTTTGAAATTTGTAAAATGTAGTTTTCTTTTTATAAATTAATATCTGTTATTCTATTACTTTCAACAAATTATAAGATTGATATTATACTCTGTTCAGTACCTATATTTTTAATTAAGCACGTACATATATGCTTGTTAATAATAAAATATTTAGGAGCATTTTAAATTTAAATAACATCCTTGAACTGGTAATTATGTTAATATAAATTAACTAGACATTAGTGCTGTTTTATTGTTGTTTGTAGCATGTTTAATGAAAAATAATTTATTTGTTAATAGTACATTACTAAATTTAATAATGAAATACACTTGTATTATACTAGTAGGAGTATTTCAAGGTAAATTGTAGGATTTTGATTATTGTAATATTACTTATTTGAATGAAATACTGTTTTATGTATTTATTTTCATAATTATTAATTTTACTTTGTGTTTCATATAAGTCACCTTCCTTAAATATGAAGAATTTTCATTCAAAAGATTTAGGAATCATAAACAAATAGTTCTAATCAATTTTGACAGAATAGGTATAAGGTAAAATTGAATCTACTTAAAAAGAAACTAGACAGGTACCTAAAGTATTAGATATATAATTTATAGTATAGCTAGTATATTTACTGTTATTATTATATTATACAAATAACTAGAAGGTGTATAATATAGTGTATAGCACTGAAATATGTATCTGTTTGGCGCGCGCATATATTATAACTAAATAAATATTTACCTGAATAATCAGGAGTAATCCCATAAATTTCATCCCTCTCACTGTAGGGCTGATGATAATAGTTGGACTGCTCATATCGCTCATTCTTAAAAGTATATTCATCTTGAGCCGCATAATTTGAGCTTTTTTTATATGTCTCATAATCTTTATCAAATGGCGTGTAATAAAAAGACGCATCCATAGGTTCTCCTGCCGCACTAGGCGTTGAACTTAAGTTTTGCGAATCCATCCTTTTTCTAATATACGCATAATTTTCCAAATCCCAAGGATCTACATATCTTCTCGGGGTTGAAGAGTTCTTCGCTGAAGAGACGGTGCCCTCGCTGTCAAAGTCCATCGAGTTCCAATAAACTGAGGATGACATTCTAGGAAGTGACAGTTCTCAAATGTTACACTCACTCACTTGTTAAAGTTCTATTATCTGTTATAAAACTAAGCACATGTTTTATACTATTCACTTTCTTTGAGGTTTTGTTGTTTTAATTATGAGAATAGTGTCCGTGCCACCGTGCGGTTCTTCGGACGGTTGTCGGTTGTCTGTTGACGGTTGGTGAAACTCAGTCGTTGACATAGCTTTACTCCCAACTCCTACTAATGACTTGCCCACCAGCTACTTGTACTTGATCTTCTTTTAACTTCTTAATTAGTAGCTTAATGATTTAAAGATGAGTGTTATGGAGTAGGCACTTTAATTTTTATTTCACAATTTTTGATAACATAAAACGGAAGTTTTTAAAATTATGCTTTGCAGAATAATTTTAATTACGTGTATATTCTAATTTGTGTAAATTAAATAATTAAAATGATTATTAATCTGAATGATAGCATGGGGCTGCCGTTTTAAATTAAATATACTAAATAAATTATAAAAATGAATTCTGAAAGTTTTTCTAAATAAAATAAATAAATATATCATCACGCCTTTTACCCACTACTGGGTGTGGCACTCTGTCGAAACAGATCTCGGTAAGTGATATATTTCTTCGCGTGAAGTGCGGTTACCAGCCGTCAAATCACAGCCCCCAAATATGTTATATGTTAGATGAAAGTTTTTCTAATCTGTAAAAATGTAATATTTATTATTTTTTAAATATTAAAAAGGTTAGAAATAATAGATTTTAAATTCAAAAATTAATATTTGAGCGAATAAGATCACATTTACACTTTACAGGTTGCTGTGTAATGAATTTCATCTTTGTAATTCAAGGTAAGAAAATAATGTCATTTTTATTTGTTTTGTTTTTCAAAAATTATGACACATGTCATAATTACGTTATAAGAAATATAATTTGTATGATTAATACAAATTTTTGCTGTTATATCCATGAAGAGAATTCTGTTTAAAATATCTAATCATTTTCAAATAATAAGGTATCTACTACTTTAGGCAGATATTTTAGTAGGTATTCCAGTTTGGTACCTTCTGTTCGCCAGGGTAAAATAATTGTAATTCATGGCAAATATTACAGACGATTCTATGAAAAATTCAAAACATGACTGAAATAAATGAACCTGAAGTAAATTTATCTGAAGATGAAATTACGCTAAATTCGTTCCAAAAAATTATAAGCTCTTTGCAAGAGGAACTTCATTCTAAAGATATATCTTTGGCCAATGTCACTAAAGAAAAAGATCGTTTATATTCCGATATAAAAAAATACAGACGCGCAAATAGTAATTTAAAGCAACAACTTGAAGATGAGAGAGCGTTCTATTTGAAAGAAAAGGAATATTACTGCAAAGAAATGAGTGTTACGAAGAAATTTCGACGCGAACAAAAAGAAGAATTAAAGAATGTTGAAGAAGTGTTAGATCAAATTAAAGAAACTGATAACTTAAAAAAGGATTTGTCTAAATTAAAAACAGTTTTAAATGAAACTTTAGAAGCAAATTATAATTTAAGTATAAAATTTTTGCGAATGAAAAATACAAAATATAGTCTAAAAGCCAGATTAAAACGAGAACAAACTGAAAATGCAAAAATTATATCTGATTTAACAACTAAATTAGAAAATACTAATGAAGAAATAAATCACATTATTAGCGATAAATTTAGAATGCCAATTCCACCTAGCAACAAAAAATATTTACAGGTACATCCTCAAATAATTAATTATACATTAAATTACAACTACTTTTAAATTATTTCAGGTAGTGAAACATAACACACAATTAATTCATGACAATTTAAATTACCAAATTCAGATTTCAAAACTTTACAATGACATTGAAAGAATAAAAGCTGAAAAAGTTAAAAATGAGACTAGTTTAAGATTGCAATATGCACGAAAATTCAAATTAGAATCTAAAGAAAGTTGTGACAAATTCTGTGAGGCAAATTTTTGCCAAGATAGCCAGGACAGTACTCTATCAGCTACAATATGTAAAGAAAATCCGTCAGATACTACAATATCGTCGACTAGTAAAGATTTACAGCTATTCACAGAGACGGAATTTTCTTTATGTCAAAAGGAAGCAATAAGAACACAATCTGCTCCAGAGTTTAGAAGAAACGACGAGATAACACAGGAAAATAATTTTAATTATCAAAATACTTGATAATGAAGAAAGTATTTATTATAAATTAATAAATAAAGTACAAAATAATCACAGTTCAGTCTTAACACTACTGATAATAGACAGTAAATGATGCGTTAGTTTCTTTAAGTGAGTAAAATATGGGATTGATTCAGGATCATCAAGCAATTCATCGGCTGATAAATTTTGATAATTTTTATGAAACTGTTGTAAAGTATTTAGTAAATTTGTGTTATGAAAAGTTATTAAACAATTATCTGTTACATGTATCATGACATTTAAGCATCTTTCTACAGCATCGTGATCTTTGTGTTCAATTTTAGCGTTATTTATTAAAACATTGTTAAATATTGAACACCAATCATTATTAATTAATGTATTTTTTAAATCAACGGCTCTATACTGCTGTAATTTCTCTTTATTATTATCTGCTAACGCTTCTTTCTCTTCTTCTAAAAGATCGTAAATTAAAGTTATCACTTTTAATTGTAATTTCATGTTTTCTGGTTTTGAAAATATCTTGCCGAAAATATTTAAACCACCATTTTTCAGAAACTGTTTTTGTGCTAAAGGAAACCGTCGCAATAAACTACTTATTGAATAAACTGCACGCATTTTAACATCATCAGAAGAATCTGATGCTAACAATCTTAAAATAGTGTCAAATAAACCAGTTTCCAAAGCACTAATTTGTGCTTTTGCATTATTTTGTACACACGATCCTAATATATTTAAAGTTTCACTTATAATTTTTGAATTTGTACTATTTAAGTTTTTATAAATAATTTCATTAAAACCATTTAAATTTATAAAGTCATTTGCGTTATCAATTTGATGAACAAGATATTCGAAATTTACAAGAATACCTAAAATTTCGGCATCTTTTTCGTCAGGATTCAAATTTTTATTGGAAATCACATTTTTGAATTTGTTAAATAAATCTTTTAGTATTTCTGCATCCGTTTTTACCGACATATTTAAATCATTTAATTCTTTTTTTAATTGTTCATAATCTTTAAATTTTTCTTTAATACGATATACGTCACGTTCATCGATAGGTGGTAAATTTTCATCACTTTTTAAATTTTTTAGAACTTCTTTTAGCTTCTCAGGTGAATAATAATTTGAATTTGTTTCTGTTCCTTCTTCTTTAGCTTCTTCCACTACGCGTGGTAGTTCCAGTACTGCATTCGTGTTGTTGTATTCAGCTGCATGAGAAATTGTGTATGTAGTCTGTCCCTCAGTTGGATCTAATAATTTTGCTTCCTTTACTCCAGTTTGCAAATTTATACGAATATGTAAACCATCAGGAATGGATTGACCTTAAAATATACTTATAGTAAATACACAATGAAATTTAATTATTAGATTTTGTTATACCTTCTTTAATAACCTGCCATTCGCGTGTTGGCACAAATACATCTTTCTTTTCTGAATTTACTTTATTATTATTTTCACAAATTACGTTACTTTGTAAATAAATAATAAAAAGTATTAGCACAATATTGCTCTCCATTTCGTGATATTTCTGAACTACAAATAGTAATGCACTGATATTTTTCTTACGATATGATTTGGTTAGGAATAGTTGGTCCACGTAATCCATGCACTTATTATAAATATAGAATGAATATATTAGATAATATAAATATGTGGTATTATATGTAATGTACTTTTATTATAAACTTATTTTTAAATACTTAATTGTTTTAAATTATTACTTTAGTGATAACTGAAATTGTTAAGTTGGTTTTGTTCTATTTATTTACATTTGAATTAGTATAACAAATTGAGAATTTTTATGAAAGTATTGTTATTAGCCGGTGCATTTTGAAATTCATCTTATGTACATGTATATTTCATGATACCACCAAAATAATTTATTTTAATAAAAAATGTTAGATATTTAAACAAACTGTAATAATAAATCATTAATTAAAAATATATAGTTTATTATTATGTATTTTGGACAATTCTTATAGTTTTTCCGTATTTTTTTTATATATTCTTTTATTTATTTTAAATTTATTCATTGTTCCTATCAAGTAATCATGATTTTACCACTCAATTTGCATGACAAATAATTGAATATTATATTTTTTTATATTAGTAAATAAATAATAAACTAAAAGAAAATATTAAAAATAGCGCGAAAATCTTATGCTTCATTTGAACATCCCTTTATTTGTCAACTGTCGCCACTAGTTGGGAGAAGAGAAAGGGGAAGCAGTTTCAACGGCAATCGGCCATTTGCACGGGTCCTTCGGCGGACTTTCTTTACATTCCGCTTGCCGGCATCACGTGTGTGTGTTTAGTTATCCAATAACATCTTAATTTTAGAAATGGCTGATGAATATTTTTATGGTATGTATAAATTATTTATGCATGTATCTATCGTTTTAAATTATTATATTTTGCTAGATGTTTGTAATTACAGAGATATGTAGCCTTGAATAACAGCGTCTATGAACCCGGTGTTTTGGCGCGCCATTGTATACGATGCATGTTATTCTGTTTATTATTAGAATTTGTTTCATTTATATTTACAATTACCCGTTTTAAATGTTACATTATCGTAAATCTAATATTATTAATTTTTATTCTAGTTCTTTTTTGGAAGTCATTTTAAGTCTTTACTGAAATGAAGTTCCGTTACTTATTTCAGTGTTGTACATTTATACAAATATTTTACTGGTCACAGAAGTCGAATATATTAATCTAATTAGTAGTTACAGTAATTTATATGTTATTTTTCAGCATTAACACTGAAAGGTGCCAAAGCCAGTGAGTGCTGGGACCCTGAGTCCAAGGGAGCTGAAGATTATCAAGGAGGACATAAACTAGTTATAAGACAAGCTCTTTTGGGACCAGAAGCAAAAGAAGGCGAAGTGAATGTTGTACAAGTTGAGGCAATGACATGGAAGGATTCTATTACAATCCCAGTGGCCACATTGACCGCGGGCCCAAATGGCAGCAGTCAATGCCTCCTTGATTTATCATTTCCTGACCCACCAGTCACCTTCAGTTTACTACAAGGTAGTGGCCCAGTACACATTATTGGCCACCACTTGATCGGCAGCCCAATGGAGGAATTCGACGAAATTGACGAAATGGAGGAAGAGATGTTGGACGAGGAAGAAGGCGAAGATGGAGGAGTAAGTACACTGATATTTTAAATATGCATGGTTACATATTTCTAAATGTTGTTCCTCCATTCCAGGAGGCGATTAAACGCAAGCGAAACAACAAAGCTAACGAAGAGGTGCTATAGTAGTTTATATTTATTTACTTTTGGTTAATTTGTTCGGTAGTATAATAGTTTTGATCTAAATCAGGAAATAATCTGGTTTTTTTTTCAAATTTGAACCAGGAAGTAATTATAAAGTTTATTTTTGATTTATTGAACTTTTAAGAAATGGCGGGCAGAACATATTTTTACGCATGATAATCTTTACAGGAAGAAGAGGAGGAGGATGAGGAGGGCCCCAAGAAGAAGGCTAAAACGGCGACAAACTCTAAGGGGAAAGCTCCAGTAGTCAAGAATAAAAAAAAATAAGTAATTTCATCTCCTGACTTAATCATTAATTTTTTTCCTTTATAATTTTGTAATCTGAAGTTTGGGATTTTATCCTCATTGTGTGATTAGGGGGGTAAAGTCCCGACATGTTCCAAATATCATTCATATGAAGTCACAGTGTTAGTTGTCGCTGGTGCCCGGTGGAATGACTTTCACGAAGTGCCAGTTCGCATTTTAATAGTTTAAGTTTCTGATAACGGAAGTATTTATTCAACAATAATCTGTTTTTCGTTTGTAAATATACATAAATGTGATTAAACTCATTTTGTAACGAAGAATCTGTTCTTTTATTTCTGATTTTTGAGAATAGTCACATTTGATAACATGTTATGGTAAAATTACATAATTATGTGAACGTATCATTTCATGATCGCATAAGAATTCCGTGTATTTTGTACGTGTGAAAAATTCTGTATTGTAGTTTGCATTAATCATTTTGGTATTAATGTGTTTAGAATTAACCTTAGAATGTATTTATTACTATTTTAAGTTTTATTGACAACTGATTAATTCTGATTACGTACAATAAAAATAAGACAAACAATTTTGATATAAAATACTCAAGTGTTTCATTGTTAACAAATTACAAAATAAATACATGTATGAGGTTAAATCCCATTCCTATCGCAACTTGTATGTATTAAGTAAACTTTAGTTCTAATAAAAACTAATTTTTATCATCAATAATATATTTTCATATTTATATATTGGGCCTAAATAATTAAATAAAAATCTTAATTAAACATTTATTTAAAGTACATAGTACAATAAATTAATTACAATTTAATTTTTTTCTTCTTTGGTTTTGCAGAAAGTGGTCCAGGTATCTTGAATACAGCACTGAAAATACAAAAATCCGATCAGTAACGTTAATAATTTAATACCAAAATTTTAATACTTACTGACATGTGGTACAAATTGGACTGAACTTACAAAAAACTGAAACAGAATCCGAACATAAATATATTTACAGGTTTTGATTAGATTAAACTTACTTGATAAACAAACTGAACAAACATATCCAATATCAATAAGTTCTCGATGACAAAAACATGCAGCGCGGTAATCAACTTTCGCAGGAGGAGGCAAAACTAATTTTGGTCTTATTGGTGGTTCCGGTAAAAAGACCCACTGAAAATTATATTATTAATACATAAAAGCTTATTATTATTTTTATATTACCAGTAAATATTGAAGTAATCCTTGAATTTGCGGTACTTTTAGATAAAGGCCATTAGTTATATCACAACCCTGTTGAAGTAAACTTAGGTGTTGATCTAAAGAACAGACATCAATAACAACGTTCTGCTTCTGTGCGGTGAAAAATACATTCATATAGTTCATGTATTGAGAAGCGGAGTCTCCACTACCAGTTATCACCAAAATACGAGTGTTAAGCTGTAAATATGTTACATTTGATTTCTACTGTATTGTTTCATTTACGTGAAATACCTTTGAACCAGGAATCTTCTTGCGTTGCATCCGAGCGATGTAACATAAAGCCATAGCTAATGCACCTGCTATTAATGATTCAGTCACTGTTGCTGTAATTTCTGAAGTTAATAGTTTTGCTAAATTAATCTTAACTGTTTTTTCTACTAAAGTAAATATTTCGTATTGTCCATCAATTTGTCTTACGTCTAGCGCTTTACCGGGATCTGGATACACAAATAAACTGCAAAAAAGTAAAAAAAATAAATTTGAATTTATGTTGTTTTTAATTTATATTTACCTAGAATGTGAATGGCATGCAATCACGGCAAGTTTGTTTTGAGATTTTTGCATTAAATGAGAGTTTCCAAATGCAATGATCGAATCTAAACATTTTGTTAAAAAGTTCGGATCTTGTTTTAGAATTTTTTGACTTGGATTAGTGTCAAAGATTATTACTAATAAGCTAGTTTCTTGAGTTGATGGAAAATTTTCTTTATCTGTATCCATAATTTAATATTTTATATACATTAAATTGAAAACAGCAAACACTTCTGTTATTTGAGGTTATAATAAAAGTCAGATGTCAATATTTAGTTGGCAATACCTGTTTATGGTTGTAAATGTTGGTATTATAAAGGACGCCGGCAGAAATGTGTATAACCTAAAAATATTGTTTGACTTGTGACATTTTGTTTGACATAATATTTATGAAAAATGTCTGGAACGTTATACGGTGGTGATGAAATTGGTGCATTAGTGTTTGATCCAGGACATCATTCACTTCGAGTGGGATATGCACAAGAAGATACACCTAAAGCAGAAATTCCAGCAATTGTAGGAGTTGCCCCAGATGATTCTGGAAATGTTAATTTGGATGAAAGCAAAACTGACAATAACATCACACAAAGTGGTATGTACAGTTTAATATTATAATATCAACAACTACATTTATTAATTTCTAGCTTGGAAGCACTATATTGATACAACTTATCTTCATACACCGAGGGCTAACATGGAAGTTCATACATACATGAAAGATGGTATGATTGAGAATTGGGATTTATTTGAAAAAGTTTTAGACTACTCATATGAAAAGGTACATTAATAATTTACTTTTAGATTTGTTGGTTTACGTGTGAAATAATATTTTAGATAATACAGTCAGAATCGGAGTATCATCCAGTATTATTTTCTGAATCACCATGGAATCAACGATCAAAACGTGAAAAACTCACAGAAATTATGTTTGAAAAATATCGAGTACCTGCATTTTTCTTAGTTAAAAATGCTGCTTTAGCAGCTTTTGCTAACGGCAGAGCTACAGCTCTTGTTGTCGATAGTGGAGCAACTCACACATCAGCAGTGCCAGTATTAGACGGCTACGTAATTGCCCAAGCAGTTGTAAAATCCCCTCTAGGAGGCGATTATTTAATAAGCCAAGCAAAGCTTATGTTAGAAAACTTGGGGATTGATTTGTCACCAGCAGCTATTATAACAAACAAAGAAGTAATCCGTGATCGTGAAAAACCTAAATACATAAAGAAAAGTATGACATTTGCTCCGACGAGTACTTGGATGTCTTATATGTCGAAACGGACAATTCAAGATTTTCAACAATCTGTTCTACAGGTCAGAAAATTTTATGAATCTTTATATTTACTTATTATTTTTTTAATTTCTCCCTTCACTAACATCTTTGGGGTCATTGTTTGACGGCTGGTAACCGCACTTATCGAGATCTGCTACGGCAGAGAGCCACATCCAGTAATGGGTATAAGGCGTGATGATATTTTTATTTAATTTATTTATTTTTATGTTTTTAATTAGGTTTCAGAAACTCCGTACGATGAAAGAGTTGCTAGTTCAATTCCAGCTGTTCATTACGAATTTCCTTCTGGGTATCATCAAGATTTTGGTCCAGAGCGGTTTAGATTAGCAGAAAATTTGTTTGATCACAATATGCTTGGAGCTGGATATTTAGGTAAAGATGGGCGCTTCTTTTCAGTAGAATTGTAGTACGATAAAAGATAAATCCTGGAATAAAGTAGATTTATTAATTAATTAATATACAGTCTCAAACTATTTATTATATTAAGTACTATGGAAAACTGGAATTTTGATTTTTGATAATTTCACTTTCTGATTGAAACCAATCAAGGTTGATTAAATTGTTTTCAGGATTTTATTTTAATCTTCCAAAATTATCAATTTTAATATATTTTAGCGGCAACAAGTGCAGGAATGTGTGATGTTGATGTAAGACCAGCTTTATATAGTTCTGTTGTATTAACTGGTGGCAATTCTTTACTACAGGTAAATTTTAGTTACTTTTGTATTAAGTGCGCGATATATTTTTTCTACAACTGTCACAAAAGAATAACACAATAATTATTGATTTATTTAAGTAAATTGAAGGAAAGCAATCAAAAATAATATGAATTTGGTATTACTGATAAAAAATAAAACGTAAAAAAAATATTGGAAGTATGCGCGAAATACTCATTTTGCGCACTAGGGTGCAAAACTGCGCAAAATATGCGTTGTCATGATGATGTAATTGGTGAAAAAATCAAGTACTTCCCGTATTTATATTATTGAAAAAGTGTAAACATTTTTTGACAGTTATAGAAAAAATTATTTTTAATCTCGTTCAAATTTAATTCATTGAATGTCGTAATTCATGTCATATTTTTAGGGATTCGGTGATAGATTGAGTAGAGATTTGTCTCTGAGGACGCCTGGATCAATGAGATTAAAATTAATCGCTGCAAACGGTAGTGCCGAACGAAGATTTGGTGCCTGGGTGGGAGGATCTATCCTCGCCTCCATCGGAACATTCCAGCAGATGTGGCTCTCCATGCAAGAATATCAAGAATCGGGCAAATCTCAGATTGACAGAAAATGTCCTTAGTTTATACATATAATTTTATTTTTAATTAATGTTTCATGAATTATTGTAATATTACAATTGTGGCGTTATTCTGTAACTCATTTGACTCTTTAGCGATGATTAGATTTTTGTAATTCGGGTTATAGAATCTCGTCTGATTTTGTCAAGTATTTAATGTAGAATTGTATTGGTATTTTTATAGTTTCTGTATTTAAATGAAAATTTACCAACAAGAACAAAGATATAAACTCAATAAACATCTTGAATTAGTAGTATTTTGTTTTCCCACAGAATGAATAGAACATTATGAATTAACAAGTTTTGTTATGGGGTAGGTGACTCAGTGGTATTGAATCGGCCTGTGGATCTTGAGAACCCTGGTTCGATCCCTACAGCCGACAAACAATTTTCACTAATTTAAATCTACCCCTGTGGCTCTCCCTCTACTAATATCTTTGGGGGCCTTGATTTGGCGGCTGGTAACCGCACTTCACGCGAAAAAATATATCACTTACCGAAATCTGCTTATACAGAGTGCCACATCCAGTAATGGGTAAAAGGCGTGATGATATATTTATTTATTTATTATATTTGAATAATATTTAAAAAAATTATCGCATATTTACTGTCTTTGTATTAATGAAAATTTATTTAGGCAATATTTTCTACAAAGAAGTAACAATTGTTGAGATTTGTAAGAAATTAAATTCCGAGAATATTTTTCTTACAAACTTTATATTCCTTTACACAGATTTGTCGCCAATATTATGTTAGTCTCAATTTTAATTGCGTTTCTAATTCACAAAAATAATTAATAATCATGTCAAAATACAATCTAATATGATCATTTCAATTCAGAATAAAATTGATAGTTAGGTAACTCCAAATTTAATCCCCCTTATTAATTTGTCTGTAAATATACAAGTTTTTAATAGATATGACATTGTCTTTTTTTAATGTGTGTCATTAATTATTTTAGTGTGACAGAATGAGAATGTTGATGTGAATTGATTTTTATTTATTTTTTAAATCTGTTAGTGGATTTTCTGTGAAAGCTTCAGGGGATTGTGTTACTTCATTTAATTAAATACCATTTTATTTATTATTTTGCAGATAAAGAAAAAAATTGAATTGTTAGAATGGTGTGTTTTTATGCAAATTGAGTTAAGTGTTACATTATAGTTATAAAATATTTTAAAGTGACTATGTCATGAAAAGTTCCGTGCAACCCTAAATCTAGGGGTGGTGCCGCGTCATTACATTTATAGAATCAAACACAGGGAGTATTTAAAGAAGTCGATTTCCCAGTAGGTGTTTATGCACGTAATTTGCGTCGTCTGTACCGACTATTATTCTAATGTTTTAATGGATCCGTGATTACTAAATGATGGGGTAGTTCCCCTACCCCTTCTAATAGACTAATGCGTCCGCATTAAACGTCGTTTCCCTCCCTTGTTTCTGTCAGAGGCCGACGTCAGTGTCTGTCAAACTCGTGCAGTCAGCACTCGCCTACTGCTTCACGCTACCCGCGCTCAATGTTATTTGCGTCGGTGTTCGCTTGGCTCGCTTGTTCAGCTCTGCGAGCTTTCACCCTCTAGTCAGACCGAAGCTTGTTTTATGACAAGTCAATGAACAGAGTGATATACATTTATATTATTGCTTTTTGCTGAGATGAAAAATGTTCGATGTGCAATTAATACGGGAAATTATTTCTTTGAATACTAATTATGAAAAGGTTTTTTAATCACAACAGTAGTTCTGAAAAAATTGAAAGAATATTTTACAGAACTTAGAACAACTCTCAGGGACTTATAGACGTATTTTATAATGGAGTAGGTGGGTATTGAGTCGGCCTGTGGATTTGAGAACCTGGGTTCGATTCCCACAGCCGACAATCAATTTTCACCAAATTAAAAATTCCCCTGTGGTTCCTCCTCCACTAACATCTTAAGTGGTAACCGCACTTCACCGAGATCTGCTACGGTAGAGTGCCACACCCAGCAATGAGTAAAAGGCGTGATGATATATTTATTTATATTTTGTTAATTTTTAACGTTCGTTAAAGTTTATTCCAATAACAATAGACGACGCTAAAAAAGTACAATTGTTGTGGAAGTTTTCATTGGTTAAAAATTTTAACACCCGTTAAAAATTAAAAGAGTCGACTAAAGTAATAAAATAAGTTAAATATGTAATGTCGTTGAAGAGTATATATGCAATTAACCCAAAATAATTGTCTTAAATATCATAAAAATTTGAAAAATCTTCTGATTTCTAAACATTAGAAATGATTTGTTTTATTTAATAATAAAAGAACTAGAAATGTAATCAGTAAATATAGATATATTTTAATAACAATAACAAAAAAATATGAACAAAATAAGTTAAATATTGTTGAATAAAATACGAACAATAAGTAAGGTAAAACATTTACAAAATAATAATTATTTGATGTCTTTTGTTAAACCTGAAGCTTTTGTTCTACAGTGCATAGAAATTTTATTCGCAGATTTAAAGGCAATGCATATATTTGGTCAGAACATAAATGAATATGTATGCAAAACAAACTTATATATACGTACAAATTATTATTCATACATAGGAGGTAAAGCTTTTTAAGTGCGAGTACATTTGTAACTTGAATAGGTATTATAAACTTGTACGTAAATTATGTACAAACTATTTTAATAACTTCTCTACGTTTATTAATTTTGTTTTCTATATTTAGCTATTAAGGCTATAATTAGATGAATCTATTTATATTTTCTACTAAAATAAAACAACCAATTAAATATAAATTCAGAATTCGTAGAAACATAAAAATACACAACAAAAATTCTAACAGATCAATTCTAAGTTAGGAGCTGCCGTAGCTCATCTGATCGTTTGGGGGCAGGAGACAATTTTTGATTGATATGATGGTGAAGGGAAGACGACGTGCACCGACTGACGGTGTGAGGGGTGGACAGCAGTAGCAGCATCAGGATTCTCTTGTGCTAATCACTGTTGTGTGCGGTCTCCTAGCAACCGTTCGTTTCGAGGATGCCAACATGCATTCATTTGACATCTAGATCCCTGTTTAGGTTTTGTTTTGATGGTCTGATGTTGAGAAAAGATGAGTTTTCAGTGAATGATTATCAAATCAGCACGTATCTTCGAATATTTCACCTCTTATACCAACAAATTCAGTTTATCTTATATTTTTATAATCTTAGGCAGAGTAATTAGTATAGTGCAACTAACGGAAAGTAAAAATAAAAACTTCACACTATAGGAATTTATGGTAACTAAGTAAATAAATAATTGCAGCGTGTAGCCCTGTAAAATTTTACAGGCTCATAGAAGAGACCTGTAAAATTTTACAATGCTTTCATATATCCTCATAAAATTAATTCCAGTGGTGTTTAATCTGAGGAATCTAGCTGGTCAATGAATAGGGCGTCGTGTTGCAATTCAATTGTCAAGAAATTTTACATTTAAAAAGGATGAAAAGTATCACTTTCTTTTCTCATTTGAGGGTCGTAAAAAATATATTTTAGAGGTTTTATTATATTAGTTCGTTTTGCAAATAAAATACAAACAAGAAACAATATCCATTTGGTTAAATCGTCCGAGAACGTATTTCCTGTTGCGAATTACTTTCATTATTCTCGCCTCCTTAGATCCGCAAATTAATGAAATCATTGATATATTTATATTTTGCTTATCAATAACATTGATATATTTATGAAATTCCAAATAATTTAACATATTTTATATATATTTGGTTTAATTTTTACCACACACAAAAATGTGAAATGATAAAAATACCATATTTTTATGTAGAAATTGTGATCAATTTTCCTTGGTTAAGTGGTTGTTATTTTCCTTTAGTGAAACAGAGAGATATATATCAACCGTTTTTAATTTACGTCTTGCGAATATTCCAGCATTGTACTACATCGTTGACGAGTTGAAGAGTCACTGAATTAAATTAAAAATAACAATGGGATCTTATTTCTCACGTTGAGTCGCGAAGACGCTGCCGCGCGATATCACGATGTGATTTTCAATTAGATTCATTGTTTAGGGAGACGGAACTTTTTTCTTCTAGGAGCTACTGTTCAAGGACATTTTTTCCTTTGATTTATTAGTAATTGTCATTAGACAAGGTGTAATGAGCTTTTTATGCTATCTTCCTGAATGAAGAATCATCTTTTGGAAAGCAAAGTAATTAGTGTGCTGAAATTTAAGTAGACGTAAAATTTTAAAGTAGATATCTTGTATTTCGATTAAATCAAAAATGGTTTGCGGAACTAATATTTTAGGAGATTTCGAGATTAAAGATATCAGTTACGTTGCAACAATGAAGGGTTGTTTATTACTGCTTAATTGAGAATTCTTTTCATTTTAACTATTTAAATAATCATGATTTTTATAAAGTATTGGATGTTATAGTTTTGCAAGGATCTTGGCAGATGCATCATTTAATTATACTGCGTGTAAATTGTGAACGTAAATCACAGTACTTAGTTGTACTTATACCAATTATTTTATTATGTTGCCATTGAATTTTAAGTGAAATACTAGTTATTTATATAACCTATTACACTATGGTGTGAAGAATTGCATACGACGAGATCGTAGATCTTCAGTGCTATATGTTTTTTACACTCCCGTCATTTAATGTACTGGTTTCCATGGCGCTTTATAACATCTTAATTACATGATGACAAAACCTGGCTTCGCACGTTTTAGTCACGGCTTGAGATATTAAGCACGGGGTGAAGTTAGCTCCCTGTATCTGTCATTGTAACAATTACAGCCTAAAGCTGCTCGCTGTATCATTAAGATCTAGCCACGGTCCATTACAGCCCAAATCTGATAGCGGTGCCGTCGGGAGTCAACTACGATCTTCATACACACCTGGACTCAGCCATATCAAGCACTCACACTTGCACTATCTCAACAATACCATAATTCAACTCAAGAACTCAACTCTCACATACACACTCACATCTAAAACTATCCCGAATATTCATCGAATTTTTATCAACATAATAACTAACTATCTATCCACTGAACTGGAACTAACATAAGGAATCCGACGACTTGGTGAAACAATATGTAAATATGTAGTTTCGTATAATAAAAAGGAATGGCATAAGTAAAGACAACAAATAAAATTAATGAGATGAAATAAAAATATGTATGATACGATGATTTTAACGAAATTTGTATATATAGGTAGTGATATGAATTATTTAACTTTTTAATTATTTCATAACTTTACAAATGTTTTATTTATACTTGTAGCTTGAACAAAATAACAAAATTTATTTTGGGGACAAATGCACGTCCTTCCCTTTTGTTCACGGCTCTGTTTATATCTTACCTAATAGGTTTCTTAGTTCTGTTCACAATTATTTTTATATGAATAAGTTTTAATTTGAAATGCGAAGTTTATTTAAAATCAATATAAGTATTTTTATTATCTATTGAATTAACGCAGTAAAGTATATGAAAGATAATTTTAAAAATAGTTTAGCTAATAGAACAATAAGAAACAATATGAGGTTTTTCAATTTCCATCATTTCCTGATGATAGTTGAAATCAATTCTTCATTAGAGAATCCAGCAACAATCCATAAACCATATCCGCGAAAAAGAATCGTATATTTAAAATCTTGTGAAACCAAATGAGGAACGAGCGCACGAGCGCACGAGCGCGAGTTTGCATTATACTCCAAAAAGTCCGTACAACATTATTAAAGCCAGCGTCGCTCGAATGTGTCGGCATGCGTCGTCCGTCTCTTTCCCCCAGCAGCAAGAGTATCAAGTCGTCGGCTGCTACGCTCCGCCCACCTAGACCACGCCCCTATCAGGACCTGGTGAAAGTCTGCAGAAGACTCGCCGCAGTCCGTCGACATCGCAGGCTCGCAGGGACAACAGCGCGCGTGTGAGCACCACATATCAAACAGTGAAATGTAAAAGCGTCATTCACTGTACCAAAGACTTTTTTGTTAGTTATTTTGTTTTGTTTGTACGTTAGTGTTGCTTATGGTAAATTAGTGTAGATTTGGGAAGTGACCGCCGATTGCCACAATCACCGCCATTATGGATATTAAAATATCTGTGTCTTTTTTGGGAATACTTTTTGCCCTTCTACAGATCGGTAAGTGACATTATTTCCTGTACTATATTTGTTCTGCATGACTGCATGATGACCTACATTTACCTACATGTCTACGAGTGTAATTTATTATTTATCTAATTTAAATAATTATCTAACCTATAAATCACTATACAGAACAGCTAGATTCCAAATTAACTATTAAGTATATAACAACAAAATGATGAACAAAGAAATACAAAATATTCAATGTGTTAATATCTGGACAAAAATTATAATTTCATATATCAAATGTCAAATTTACTTTCCACATAAAATAAATTAAAAATATATTCCTAGAACCTAGAATATTGCATGAACTTTAAGTAATTAGTGCGTATTATTAATTCAAATAAAATATTGATACGTTCTGATAACAATATTCATTATTTATTTTAGGTTACCTGTAAAAAATATTTAAACAATAATTTAGAGTACATTTCTATAAAAATAATAAAACAAAATTCTATATGACTATTGACAAGTAAACTGATATTCACAAGTTCAAGTTCAATACAGTTTTTATTTATAATGATTAGCATAAAGTCAGTCGGAACCTGTTTTAGTTTTGTGCGAATTTTACTTATGTATAATTAGGCAAGGAATTTTAATAGATTATTCGTCTTCTAAAATATGTGGTAAATTATTAAGATTTTAAATCAGATAATTAATTAAGAAAGTATTACAATCATAAATCATGATGCATATTGATGTATGCATGCTGCATGGGACTTAACAATCTTATTACGTAAATGTCAAAAATATAAACTGATATAAAACTTAATTATTTAGAATGTAGGTACCTACACAAATTTATAATTATTGTGTGAAGCATGTTAATAAGAAATAAAAGTAGTTACAAAAACAACTCTTCTTGTATTCATATTAGAGATAATCGACGAGAAATATTTAATTCTCGACTTCTCTAATTTTTTAGATACATTTTTAAATTAATTTAAATATTCAGTACTAAAAATAGTCCGTCAGTACCGTGGTTTGGATAGCTATACGGAATTCGACTCCGGAGATCCAGAGTTCGAATCGCACTCAAGCTAAATATTATATAAAACTACCACACTTCGGCTCGGTGAGTGTGGACCCTGTACTGTAATTGGGATTAAGTTCCTGTTGTACAGCGTAACATAAATAAATAAATAAATAAAATTAGTTCCATATATTCATAAATCGCATATAATTTTGTTTTTTTTTGTCTTGAAGCTTTCAGATGAAAATTAGAGTTGTTCTCACTAGTTGCTTTTTATTTTTTATAATTATCTATTAAATGTAATATGGAAAACCTTCGATATTATTTCATTTATTAAAAATATAAAATTTCTATTATCAGTAGAGCAAACGATGTAAAAAAGCACTCCTCTCGTATTACTACCAAATGATAAAGTATCTACTTTGGTACTTAATCGTTTCCTAATCGCAGTACTTTACCATAATGTCTCTCAACTACTTCACTACTCGTCTGCAAATCTGTTGAATCAGTTTTTAAATTTGTAATCCCCGCAAAGCACTCGTTGTGTACTTAGAGTGCATGTATCTTCGGAATAATAGTCCGGGAGCTGCTTGCTCGCTCTAGCCTCCGGCATTAGGAAGTTCTGCAATACAATGGATCTCTTTGCAGCGTAGCGACTGGTGGTCGTTATATTAGTGTTTGCAGAAGCCTCCGGTTATCTGTTTGCTTTTTCCTCCGTCGCGTCCCGCTCCGGGCTCTTGAGATCCCCGGAGCCTTCGGTCCCCTGCAATAACTGTTGCGGTGTCATGTGAGACAGCGTGGTGCTGGTGATGGTGAGAGAACTCGATACTGCATGACGCCAACCACGAGAGATGTTCGTGCACTCGTTACCTACTTTTCTAGAGTTTTTTTTCGTTACCGGTGAAGTGTGTATTTATTTTGTTGCTACATTCACTGACCTCGTATATTTGGTACATGGATGTTGTTCAAAGAAAGAGAATCGTCATTAATAATACTATGTTATTTAATGTTTTAATATGTTTCGTAATCACTCTGATTGCTAGTAGGAACTCTGCGATTTTTAACGTTAAACGTAATCCATCGTGCCGCGCGTTGAAACGCATACAGAATAAAAAAAATTCAATTAACAATTTATGCATTTAAGCAGTATAAATATGCACTTATTTTAAAATAATAATTAAGTAATGGCGACTAACTAGCAGTTAACTAACATTATTTTATATACTTAAAAGTTTCTAAATTAATTTTGAATCAAAGTTCTAGAAAAAAATAAATAAATTCGGAAAATAACTAAATTTAATTCGAGATCTTTTGAATAAAGTTGATATTTACTTAAAAAATTGCTAATAATAGTTATTTACGTAAAAAGCCATGAAAGTGTTTAATTACAGGATGAGTGGATAGTTTCATGCGAGGCTTGAAACAGTCTACGAATCCTGTACCACACTTTACTGACGTGTTACGTATAACATTTTACCTGAAACTTATAAACAAATAATACATATTTTAAATTAATTAAAATTCAAATAAATATTTGAATTACATGTTCAGTCAGTATTTTATGTTGCTAAGTAACTAGACACTCACGTTTCTTTCATTACCTGCCTAGGCATGCAATATGTTATTTTCCTGACTAGGCATGCAAAGCAAAGCTTTCCAGGCAAATGTTTATTTTCCTGTCAGTTTCAAGTAAAAATCTTTCAGTACATCAAATAATATATACCCTTATATATTTTGCAATAAGTTTGAAGCATCCTGTATAATTACTAATTGCTAATTGTACATCTGATTTTAAATATACAGGGTGGTGAAACGTCAACGAGTGACAGATAAAACATCCAACGTTGTCGTTTTGACAGATAAAACGCCAAGCATTTATTTATTTTTTGTTCAATTCCATGGCTGTCTGTATTTTCAACACAACTATCGACATTTTAATATTTAATTTCTGTCGTTACAAAGCATGTAATAGAAATTATGTTTATTGATTTAGATGTAGAAATTTATATCCTAAAACTTTTATTTGAAACTTTTTTGCATAAAATAATTAGGGAAGCCAATAATTGAACATTTGAAAAATTGCATTGAAAACGCTATGGTGCGCAATTCGATTCACCACCCTGTATATCTGAGAGGCAAGTATTTAGATATAATTATATTTACTGTCGTAGATTCACAAAGTTAGGTAGAGTTAAAAAACGATGTACTTGCGATTCAACGCCACCCACATTCATTGTAAACTATCTTGCTCGAGTAAGTTAAAATACATTATAAATTTAAACAGAGACAAAACTACGTACTTATGCAAATTAATTATTTTTCTGCCAGGGCAGCTTAAATTCGCAATTTAGATAATTTAAATAATAATTACGATACTTGACGGTCGCGGTCCACCGGTAGACCGCGATCGACATTATGCCTAAGTTTTGTATAGATAACATAGTTTGCAGGTTCAGTCTTTAGGCAATGAATACAGAATACTTTTACATTAATTACTTTTATAATTTCACTGTTAGAATGAATTAATTAGTTGAGTAATAATAAGGCAAAACTCCATAAATGATAAATATGGTTAAGTTTTATTTGTGTTTCTTATCTAATCACTTAAATTCTAGTTTAAATATTGTGTTTCCTATTACGAATACGATAAACCAAATTTATATCAACACCATATTTACATTAACATATTTTGCAGTGGCAAAACACGGAAGATTTGTTTTTTAAATTATTTCGCATTGTATTTTAATGAAACAAATTTTGAAACAGCAAATAATTTTAAAACATCAGTGAAATATGATTGTTCGTTTGTATCTTTTCTCTCACAGAAACCGGGACATCAGACAATGGCCCCATATCAAATGCGCATAATTCACATCGCTCTGTTGTGTTGTACTGTATCAATTTCAAACATGTTGTTTCTGCCTTATTATGTGTAAAGTTGGAAATTTATATCCTGGTGGAGTAATTTAACGATGCCTAATTAAAGGAAATAGCAACAAAGACTTGATACAAGTATAATACAAACGAGTATTTAGTTAACACAGATTATATAGTTTGCGGTATGATTCACGAACGTATATATATAATGAGATTTTCATAAAGTCAAAAATATTAAAAAATTGAGGCAGTCGTAGACTTTACTATCGCTATCAACAAGATAAGATTCCATGAAATTTCCGAAATAAACTGACGAATAAATGGATTTCAAGGCCTGCAAACTATAGTCGGATGTTTTGGACATCCTTCTCTGGAAATATCAGTCCATTGTCACTTCATATCCAGCTAGAGAGGATATATACCGGGAGTTTTTCTTATCAGTAAACATAGGGATATATCATTACCATAGTTACAGTTAAAAAGTTTGACAGCAATACATTAGAGCGTTTATTTTAAAAGTAAACATAGGGAAAATAATATTTTCAGCAATGCATTGAAGTGTAATAGTCTATAGTCTAAAAGAAACATTTTAAATTTAAACAAATTAAATGAATTTGAATTACTTTAAATTACATTAACTAAACGTTAGGTATAAATTTAGAACCTCAAAACAATCCAAAATTTCTTTTATGTAGAGGTTTGTTCGCAAATTATTCGTTTAAGAGCTCGTACATACAAATCATGAGAATTTTGGGTTGAACCAGTTCAAAAATAGAAAATTATTAAAATGTGGTTCTATATAATTCAGACTGCGAGAAATCGAAATTGAAAATTTTTCAATTTTTTTCAAAATTTTTCTTTTGTCGATATTTCAAAAACTTGAAAAGATAATGGAAATCTGAAAACACCAGTGAATTTCTCTCGTAAAAATACATAGGTATGCATTTTTACAACAAAATTCGCACGGATAAATTTTTTATTACAAAAAAACGAAAAATCGTAAAAATCTTAAGAAATTTTCAAAAAACGGCCATTTTCGAAAAATGGTATACTGTTGATATTTCGAGAACTGTAATAGATTTCAATGAAACAATTATTTTTTTAAACAGAGGATTCAAAATATGAGGCCCAACTATTTAAATATTTTTTTAGCTACATTAAAATTACTATTGTGGTTCCTCCTTCGCTAACTTCTTTGGATGCCGTGATAAATATACCACTTACCGAGATATGCTACCGGAGACTGCCACACCCAACAGTGGGTAAAAGGCGTGTATGAATGTGTAAACATGCTTTATCGTTAAAATTAGAAAAAATCTCTATCGTATGAGCTAATTAAACATATATGTTTATATTTAAAATACAAGTGTTTTGTTTCATATTTTGAAAGAAATGATTTAGTTCATTGAAATAGTTTCTTGAAGCATAAATTGTTTGCAAATGTATTCAACTCTGTATCTCTTATAGTTCTCAAAATAGCAATAATGTACCACTTAAAATAAAGTCATCGAGATTTGAACGCGCGATCTTTTATCTGACAGACGCAAGTTGACAAGTTGTTCGAGTCTTTTCTAGATTCCTGAAATAGTTGTCAACTTTCATTACTTTCGAGCAGTGTTTCACAAACCTCAGATATCAGTTTTTAGATTCTTATTATGACCAAGTATCCTCCTATGACTTATAATCTTCCTAGAGCATTGATTCTTTCCGGGATTTTCTTTTTTGAGTTCATTCGAACAACGTATTAATTTCCGGATATGAATTTATACTCGAGGGCAGATTCGGTAAGAAAATCGTGATGATACCAACACAAAAAGTAATAACAATTTAGGTTTTGTATTTTGTTTAAAATAATCAAGTTATGATAGAATAATATATCCATGGCAACTTGTATCAAGTTAATAAAATTTACAATGAAAATATTTTTTTCTACAACTGTCAAAAAATGTTATTTTTTTTCACTAATATTAATACGCGAAGTACTTGATTTTTCATCGTTTACATTACCATGACAACGCGTATTTTGCGCACTATTTTGCACCCTAGTGCGCAAAATGAGTATCTCGCGCACGCTCCCAAATTATTTGTTGTCCGGTTCCATTAGTTACAACACATCAATAGTATCAAATTCATATTATTGTAGATTGTTTTCCTTCAATTTACTTAAATAAATCAATAATTATTGTATTATCCTTTATTTACAGTTGTAGAAAAAATGTTATTTGTATTTCGTGGGCAAAATTCTTGTTTTTTGACGCAACAAAAAAACACTCATTTTGCGCACTTAAAACAAAAATATCTATTTAAATATCAAACAGACTTTTTGACACGAAAAAAATTGCACTTATTCATTTTGCTTAGGTCAAGTAATGAAGAATTTCCAAGACATTTTGATATTATGGTAACCATACTTAATACAATTTCTCTATTGACTGATAATTATTGTCGTACTATTTTTATAATAATAATAAATTAATAAATATTAGCAGATCTTGGCACGTGATATATTTTGTACTTGAAGTGCAGTTTCCAACCGTCAAATAACAAAGATGTTAGTGGCGCCCACGGGGATAATTTTAATGTAGAGTAAAATTTGTCGGTTATAGGAATCGAACTCGGGTTCTCAAATCCACAGCCCGATTCGATTCCACTGAGATATCAACCCATTATTAATAATAATACAATATGATTGAGTTTTATTGAAAAAAAAATTATAAACATACTATAAAAGTTTATTTCCATCTCGGAGGTACGCGTACCATACATTGTTTTAGAATACAGTATAAGAAAAGGATGTATCATATTGATAGCTGTTTTTAATGTCATATTAGGCAGATTTTTCCAGTTTCTGATCAGGTGATTAGCTCCAAAACCTATAAAAACTTTCTACTCAAAAAACAATTTGTTTTTTTGTTCAAGTAGACTACATACATCAAAGACAGACCACGCGTGGATTCATTATAGTTCACGACTAACTTGTTTTGCAAACAAGTTGTGTCTACTGCCCTATATTTTATATTTTATAAGCCTTATGCAAGTGGACCTTCGATTATATAAATACATTAATTATTTCTTTAACTTGAATGTATATTGTTGTATTTGATCTAGTTTATAAAAGATAATTTATGTGTATTCTTGAATTTAATGTTTGTGTGTGTTTTAATATTAATGGATTATGTAACGCTTTTAGTTTTTTAATGTTTATTTAAAGTTAATGATGTCTTGTTCAAAAACTATTAACATTGAATAAGCAAACTTTAAATTTTCCATAATTTCGAAATTGTATTTAAATATGATTCGGGCGCGGTCATAGGGATTATTATAATTTTTTAGATTACAATTGTAGATAGATATATTATTATAAAATATTAATATTTAGGAAATATTTTTGTATATTTAACTGATTAAGTTTGAATACAAATGTAAACAATGCAAACAGGCTCTTTTTTCGGGAGGAATAGATATATAATATTTATATTAAAAAAAAACTAAAAATGTAGAAATGTTATAAATATAACAACAACAACAAAATATTAAATTATATATATATATATATATATATATATATATATATATATATATATATATATATATATATATATATATATATATATATATATATATATATATATATATATATATATATATATATATATATATATATATGCGATTCTAGATTTTAAAACATACTAATATATAAAACGTTTTATTTAACAAAAACATAAACATCAGGGAAAACAAAATATACTTGCACATTATAAAAAAAATATAGATAAATAGTTCAAATTTATTTACTTATAATAAAAATAAGTAGACATCCGATATATATATATATATATATATATAGTATAAATTATTTTGTTACTAATGGCTGCAATCCCATAGGAAAAGTATATGACCGTGCCTGACAGGATAAAAAAAATTGACATTACGTTTTTTAAATTTTTCGAAGCAAATGAAATTGTTTACATTTTAAATTATTCGTATATTGCAGTAGCAGTTGTCACAGGTAATTTAATCATTTAAGGCCGGCATTGTACATCAATATATCTTATAGTGCAAAACAGTTTTAAAACAATTATCAATTTTGTATGCAAATAAAAAAATGTTCATTACACGTTCACTGATGTTTTTGACATTGACTGCATACAAATGATGAATTTTGATGAATAAAAATCACGCGTTAGCAATAAAAATAACTATTTACATGCATATAATTATTAAATGTATTCCCACATTCTGTCTAATGCGGTTAACAGACACGGAGAATTTTACAATAATTCCCAAGTTAACCTTGAAAAGAATTAAATAATACTTTAGCGCTTAACTTGTCCGATTATGTAATGGAAAATTTCGAAATCGATTTCTCTTCCGCTTTTTGTATATCTGAAGTTCATATCCATTGATTGCTGGTAGCATTATACAATTTAGAAAGTGTAAACGAGCAAATAATATGTTCTTAGGCATGTGCAGTATTTAGATTTTATTTCTCAGTAGCACCAAAGAACGTAGGCTGTTGGAAATTGCATTTGCAATAAACAGAAATGTTAAATTTTAATTGCTACTGCAATGCTGCAAATAGAAAAATGTTTTTACGTTTCCAGTTTCATTATTTTCTACTTGGGAAAATCATAAACTTTTACTTCCTAGTTTTATTCTGCATCTGTAACATTATTATTATTATTATTTTCATAACAAATATGGGACGACATTTCCTTCATTTCAATGGATAGATGTGATGGAAGGTTTGTTGTGTACTGAAAGATTTCGAGTGTAATGTGATTGAAGCGAGGATTGTGTGTCAGAATCATAATGTTTGACGAAGACTGTTTTTTTTTTTTGATAAATCTAATGAGTGAATGTTTCAGGGGTTCATCCTACCCCATTTAATGGGATTTAACGTGATGTTATATATGTATGTTATGAATAAAATAATTTAAACCCACCAAAAGTTTCTTCCACTGTTTGGCCTAAAAAATTCTTTAAAAAAAATGACTGCAATTTTGCAGCACTTTGTGAAATCAATTTAGGTCTCAATTAATTTCTTGAGTTAAATTACTTTGCCGTTAGGTACTTATATGCCTATATTTTAAAGAACTAATTTTTCATTAATTTTCTCTAAATGACGTACTAATAGAAATTTCGGAAAATGAGACATATTCAGATCGTTATCTTAAGCCAAGAGATTGCGAGATTGTTAACAAATACAGATAGATAAGAATTGCTGGAATTAGAGTATACAGGGTGTTTCTATATCTCTGCACGAAACTGTAATGACATATAATTTGATATACAGATTATAGAACAAAAAGATTATTTTTGAAATTCGCAAAAATTAGGGTATTTCATTCCTAGCGAACATTTTTAGTGTCACAGGTTTAAGTCGCAATTTTGCGCCGCTATCCACTAATTCACTGTTGGTTGCTATACATTTTTCTCAAATTTCTCCCACAACTTACCCTTTCAATACCGTATATGAAATCAAGCTAGGTACTCAAATACAAATAAAAATAAGGCATTACACCAGGTACCTACATAATAACTAATTAATAAATGATTATTTGTAGGCAGTGTTTATACTTTTATTTCATTAGTAACATAATTATGAATAATTAAATGTACTATTAAACCAGTGACACTAAAAATGTTCGCTAGGAATGAAATACCCTAATTTTTGCGAATTTAAAAGAAATTGTTTTTGTTCTATAATCAGTATATCAAATTATATATGTCATTAAAGTTTCGTGCAGAGGTATAGAAACATCCTGTAAAATAGTATATTTTAAAAATCTGTTTTTCAGTTATAATAATAATCAAAAATACAATGATTGCTTATTGACATTTGAATAGTCATATTATATGATACATTTTGACCACATTAACCTATAATATAAATAGGTACATATTTCAGCAATTAGTAATTATTTTATCTATAATTTCATAAAATGTAGTTATTATAATCTGAAATCAAGATAACTATATAGAATACAACATAATTAGATACACAGAAACAGTTATCTACATTTGGGATATTGAATGAATAAGATGTAGCATTGTAGTAATAAATTAGAAATTATTTTTGGTATATAATTTCAATAAAAAATAAAAGTAATTTCTGTTTCTGTGATTACTATGGTAGAAGGTAGAGGCATAAACGTGAGCATGCAATATAATTCGATTTTCTCTTTTTAAAAGGCATAAGAAAAACGTGCCCGGATTAATAGATGGGCCGTGAAAACTTTCACTTATTTCACTTCCAGACAAGACCGAAATTTTAATTAATGATTTTCTCACTGATTGCGTTTCAGAACCGTCCGATGTAATCTCATCGATTTTGTTTTTATGCCACACTTAAATAATCTTTCAGGGATCAGGCCCAGAATAAATAAAAATTGTTTGCCTTTACCTTTAACATATTTTGATAGGTGTCGAAATGTATCAGTAGGTAATCTATATAAATTAATCTTTTTTTTAAATGAACCAGGATTTAAATAATTTAAAATGGATTTATATTGAAACGGCTCTACAAGACAATGAACTTTGGAAACAATGTTTTTTTTTAGTTTTATGATATTTTCATTTAACTATTTTGGAGAGCAATAACAATTGTATAAAATAACATCTTGTTGAATTATTGAAGTTGAAATACATTTGAATATGTTTCATAAAAAGATGTTTTGTTAATTAAGTTGATTTTCTCTTTTCAAGGAAGATTTCAATGTTAAATATAGCTTGAGGCATCAGTTTCATTGTAGAACGTAGATGTTTAATGTAACACAGGTAGAAAATATTTATAAAACAAGTTTTATTATTATTTTTTCACTTTTTTATTATAATATGCTTGATTTTAATAGATTTTAATTAATCTTTTTAACTATTTTATTGTCTAAATATCTAATGAGAGTTAGATATTCAATAACAAATATAAGCCTTTGGTTTAATGTATATGAGTAACTTATTTTTATAGCACAAACATATTAAATTTACTCCTTTCTTACAGTTATTTGTAAATATAATTTGATTATGTAATAAGTAATAACTATATAGAAAACAAGTGTTCGTAACTAAAAAATAAAATAAAATAAATTACATGAAATGTAAAGTGATTAATTAATTAGCATATTTATTTTGATTTTTATTTTTTGACATTATCCTGAGTCTAATTTTGCTATATTACTTGCCCAATAAAATAATTAAATTGGACTCCTGTCAATGTTAAAAATAAAAGTCGAAATAAATATTATACCAAATTAATTAAATCATTTGCATTTAATACAATTTCTTTTATTTTATTTGGATTCTTCTAATTCTTGAGACATCATACAAACTTTGTGCCACCTTTTTTTTTACTAAATTTGACAGTTTAGTAATTATAAATAACATTGTTAAACAAAAGCAATAACAATATATTTTGAGATATAACTAATATTTTCATATATAATACCATTAGTGACTATGATTTTGCCGGAAATTTTTGTCGTCATGATCACGACTGCTTGTTGCGACGAAAATCTGCACGAGTACGATAGCACGAGTGTAGATTTTCTTAAAGCAACAAGCAGGAGTGATCTAGGCAAAAATTACCAAAAGAAAATTATAGTCACGTATGGTATTCGACTTGTGACAATTCTTCGAAATATTTTATTTATTCCAAAAAAATGTTACCTGCAGTATTTTTAAAACAATATCTGAACTACTATTACCTTGGTGATTAAATTACATTGTTTAATTTTTTGACATAACTAAGCAAAGTAAACAAAGTAAAATAAAATTCAACATTATTAATCTACTCAAAATAGTTAACAAACGTTATATCTAAGCAACGATTTGCGACAATTTTCATTATCGATACGTGCGTCTTTACAATAATTTTTGGCAAAATTTGCCGATATTTGAAATTTCGTATTTATATCAATTTGTTTATGAAAATATTAAAAACATTCATTATTGTTATAATAAAAATAAATCACCTATCACGCAAACATAAATCATTATCGCCGGAACCAATATAAAAAACGACCATCAAAATACGAGCCGGTCAATATCATATATCTCTCTTTAGTCTAGTAATGACCCCAGTGTCTTGCGGTATGTCAAACGTTAATTTCATCGCCATGGCAACGCACAATCAACTTTCTCCGGTCGCGATCGGACGTTGTTCACCCCTGACGAGCTGTCAGAAATCGTCAATGTCCGAGATCAGTTCAGCTCTCATGTTACGCAGAAATCAAGGGGTGCGTCAATGGAACTGGATCAATCTTATTGATCCTTCGGTGACCTTAGAGTCAAGGTCAAGTTGGATAATGGAAATGCTAATGTGTTAGATTTTATTGTGAAACAGTAGAATTTATGGAGTATTTATTGACACTTGTTTTGTATTTTATTGTAGTGTTTGATCTAGTTACACCTTACTAAAAAAATTATTAGTATAATGAATAATTGGATATTATCGAGGATATTACGTATTAGACTTAATGTTTATTATAACTAGATTTATTAAATTGCAGAATAAATAAAGCTAAAATCTATAATAAGAATGTTCAAGAATTTCCCGAAATTTAAATAAACATAATCACTTAACTGTATTGATCACTTAGAGTCAAGACGAGATTCATCCGAGGGCTGTTCTTTTACTTAACCTATTACAGAGATATCACAAACATCCATACTTTTAGGTGCGATTCGAACCCGTGATCTACGGCGTGAAATGGACAAACATCCGCTGCTTTAACCATTGGATTACTCTGACAAGATTTTTGGCCAACTGCAGCGCCAAAAATTAAAAATTTATACTTATATAAATATATCATCACACTTTACCGATTTAAATGAAACTTGGCACTCTAAATAATATTGAACCCCTATGTTTTTTCTTCCGGAAGTTGCTTTTTAGGGATAAAAACCATTTCTGAAAGGTGGTAAAAGCAAGAATCGCCATAAATAAAATTAAGTAATACCAAAATATTACGCGTTCAACATTGGTTACTCAGGGGTAACCTCGAAAATAGATTCAGCGAAAAATCATTACTCGGGAGTTTTTGGCTCCCGAGTAATGATTTTTGTACCTAAAACTCTATTTCAGTTGAATATCGTAATTGCATCCCCCCCCCATGCCCTTTATAACCCCTTAAAAAAGTGTATATGATCAAAATGACCCCGAAAATAGATTTTGGCGATCTCAAAAACCCCTGAGTAACCAATGTTGAACGCGTAATTTTTTTGGTATTATTTAATTTCATTTATGGCGATTCTTGCTTTTTTTTCAGTGTTTATCTCGGTGTTAATATTTTACCTAACTTTGTTTATTATATTTCTAAAGTCTAATTTAATTAACAATATATTGCAATAATCTGGAGTAGATTATATCTGTTTGTAGACAGATTACTTTGGAAACTTAAAAAGTACCTGTATCTCTTTCATAAAGAAAGCAAAAAATATGTCTGCGATAAAGCGGAAGATTATAAAAGCTTAGGAAATGTGATCGAGGAAATCATTTTATTTCAAAATAGTTAAGGAGTTGAGAGGATTTTTCTCATTTATGAGGCCTTTATTTCTTTTCTTTTTGCTGACAAAACGTTTTAAAAAACATTTTAGTGGAAAACGCAAAATTTTGCGAAGATATATCTCTCCATGAAGAAGTTTTTTATTATCAAAAGCTACTTTTCCAATTATATCGTAGTTCTCTTATTTAAGAACTGACACAAGTACCAAAGTATTGTGGATAACTGATAATAAATATAAAGCAGTAAACCACATGCATATTTTTAAGTGATAAGATAAATTTAAACCATTTAAATTCAAATTTTCCTTCGTTCAAATTCTATATTTGTTCATGTGTTTATAATATAAATATTAAAATGTACATAAAATTATAAAATTTCCACCGGAAATATGATAACCTTATAAAACATTCTAAAAACTTATCAAGTTATTATGCCGCATCCTTTCCTTGCGTATAATGAAATAAAGCGATATAGTGATTAGTAAATGCGATTATTTCATTACAGTTGGATGCGGCAGCGGGAAGGAAACCACCAAATCGGGATTTTTCTGTTGGGGGAATAAATCGAATTTACCAGTAATAGAATTTCACCGAGCTCTTAAATATGTCTCACTCTGACACGTGAAAACAGATTTACGTTTGCGCTTTTGTTCATTCCGTGATTTATTTATATCTGAAAAAATATTATTGTTAACTACGTACAAACTAGCTTTCATTTTTTAAATAAAATAAATATATCATCACGCCTTTTACCCATTACTGGGTGTGGCATTCTGCCGTAGCAAATCTCGACAAGCGATATATTTTTTCGCGTAAAGTACGGTTGCCAGCCGTCAAGTTACTGTCTTTAAAGACTTAAGAGGAGGGGAATCCACAGGCGTAGATTTAATTTGGTGAAAATTGTTTGTCGGTTGTTAGAATCGAACTAGGGTTCTCAAATCCACAGGCCGACTCGATACCACTACCCCATTTTATTTTTCATTGTAATATTAATTGACTGTGTTAATTTTTAATTCATGTTAACGTTTTTAACCAATGTACATACATAGCAACTCAAATGTTATTTTTTTTATTTTGTGCCGTCTGTTGTTATTAGACACAAATTTTAACGGGCGTAAAAAGTTAACAGAGTCAGTTATAAAATACGACTATATAAATATTAAATATTATTGAACGTAAAAATTAAATTGTTATCACATCTGTATTATTCTATTAAAATTTGTAAAAATCAAATAAAATAAATATATCTTACATTACTGGATGTGGATACAAATTTCGATAAGTGATATAGCATGTGGAGTACGGTTACCAGCCGTCAAATCATGGCCCTTAAAGATGTTAGTGGTGGGAGAGTTTTCAAATCCACAGTCCGACACGTTGCCACTGGTCTATCTACTTATTAAAGTAAATATGAGTATATCTATTTATATCACTGAATAGGAGAGATTTAAATATTTGTGCTATAGTGACAGTTTTTACTATACAGTGTCTAACTGCAATTGTGTTAAATTTATTTTTATACAAGCGCAGGCAATGCTGCCTTCATTTCTTTATAGATTCGTTGTTAGAGAAGTGGGCGTAAGTGAAGGTTTACGAAACAGGTGTACAGGAGCGAATGAATGGATGTAAATATTATATTTTTCTTTTGTTCGTTCAAAACTTGAGTACTGTGTAATCATATGGAATCCAATTTATAAGAACCATAACGCTGATATTGAATGGATTCAGCGAAAATTTGTAAGGTTTTGTGCTCAAAAATTATTTCCACCTTTCAACTCATACACGTATAGTTACACAGCTACTCTAGTTAAACTGAATATGATCACTCTTGAGAACAGACGTAATATGCACTCATGCTTATACTTACATAATCTATTTTGTAATAAAATTGATGATATTTCGAGCTTAAGTCTAATTAAAATAAATATTCCTAGAATATCGTCTAGGTCTAAACAAACTTTCTTTCTGACAAGTATTAAGTCAAATTATGAGCTCAGAGCTCCTATACGACGATTATGCTCTATATATAATCAGTTTGAGTGTCTGTTGAATATAGATATTTTCTATGATTCTTATTCATATTTCAAATGTATCTTACTTCAATTTTTGTCCACTTGTGAAATGTAAACGGTAAATTCAAATTTATAGTGTATTATGTCATTTAAAATTAGTGTTTAAAACTTCTATAGTATTTAATTTCTATTGTGTTATGTCGCAATGTTTATAATATTTTTATTTGTATTTTTTCTTTTTCCAACCCTCAGTAATTGGGATAATTTTATCCTGTTGAGTGGTTGTAAAATAAATAAATAAATAAATAAATGACGGTTTGTTGTGTGATGATGGATTTTGGTTGTGAGGAATGAAAGAGCTCATATGGAGGAAGTGTTAATGTGGTTGAAACGAGTATCGTGTGTCAGGATGATAATGTTCTATGAATGTTTTAGGGGTTCGTGCTGCCCCATTTAATGGGATATAGCATGATGTTATGTATGTATGTATGTGACAGTTAGAATTGGACTTATAATCTCTAGAACTAGAACTGGGGCGTTCACATTGATGTAATCACATTTAAATAATTAAAAGTTGCAAGTTTATTAAAACTAGCATACATTTTTATTTGGATTTAGTGAAGTTAAAGAGGAAATTATTTGTCATGTTTATGAAGCAAGTTTTTTTTTAATATGGATAAATGTTTGCATCAGAGAGCAAAATTAATATGCGATGGAAATGCGTCACGTTAAATGAACAATTATTTCAATACGTATTAAACACAAAAACACTCTATTCATTTTATGCATAGAAAATTACAGTTGTATCGAATTTCATATCAAATCAACATCAAAATAAATCGGAGTGCTCGTATATGAATAAAAATTGAATATGACCACATAACAATTCCAACTTTCAAATCAAAAAAGTAAAAAATATAAAAAACAGTATCACAATAGCACATCGTTTTGAAACGATTTTCTTTAATGGACACAGAGAGGCTCAGAACGAGAGCGAGCGCCAAGCGCTATACAAAAAATCGCTAGGACTCCTACACATATTGATATGTAATGGGGGACATGAATCGGGCTCGTTGCCCGTGCAGATCGGTCACGGTTTCGCGGGCTTTCGGATTTGATCGGTTCAGGGACGGAATACACAAAATGCTCACAGTTTTCTATGACAATGGAGTCCTTCACTATTTTTTTATAAAACTTCATCTAAATTGAAAACAATGTACAGTTCTAAAAAGTCTTAGTCATTTAGTCGTAATGATTTTTTAATAAAAATTATGACATAAAACTTTAGAAAATGTGAAGCTTTACATATAATTGTAGTCACATATATAATCTACTTTACCATTTAGAAAAATATGTAAATAAAAAAATATGAATTGCTATCAGTTATTTCAGAAAAAAAGTAAATAAACTGTAAGATTATCTTAGTCAAAGATTTGAATACTACTGATACGATTTCTTAATCTACACCATTCAGTTTGACTTTCCCTTCACTGATTTGTGTAAACTTAACTAAAGTATCGAACTAGACAGTGTTTAACAACCATTTTATCTAAGTAACGTAATAATTAATTAAGAAATAATATATATGAAATAATTTATTTATTTATTTCAGTTTAAAATTTAATTTTTGGCTCTGCAATTGGCCAAAAATCTGACCCGAGTAGTCCAATGGTTAAAGCAGTCAATGTTTGACCATTAGACGCCATAGTTTGCGAATTTGAATCGCAAGGTATAGATATTTGTGATATCTCTGTAAGGGTTGAGTGGAAGAACAGCCCTCGGTTGACCTTCGCCCTTGATCCTAAGTGATCAATAAAGTGATTTATTTTTAAATGCCGGGAAATTCGTTATTTATATTTTATTCTTATTCTGTTTTTAAGATATTGTTTGACTAAATTTAAGGCCTATGTTTTAAGTTCACTAGTTCAACATAAATTTCATAAAAATCGGAGTGGAACAAACAGAAGTAAAAGTAAGTAGATAGCTCAGTAGAAGTATGTCGACCTGTGGATTTGAGAATCCGAATTTGATTCCCGCAGCAGACAAACTTTTTTCCACATTAAAATTATTCTTGTGGCACCTTTTTCACTAGCATCTTTGGTGAGCCGTGGCTTAACGATTGGTATAATGCGCAAAATAAATTACTTACCGAAAGTCGTGATAATATATTTATTTATTGACATTGACACAAATTTAAAGGGTAGGTGGCTCAGTGGTATCGAGTCGGCCTGTGGATCTTGAGAACTTTGGTTCGATCCCCACAGCCGACAAACAATTTTCACAAATTTAAATCTACCCCTGTGGCTCCTCCTCCACTAATATCTTTGGGGGCCGTGATTTGACGGCTGGTAACCGCACTTCACGAGAAAAATATATCATTTACCGAGATCTGCTTAGGCAGAGTGCCACACCCAGTAATGGGTAAAAGGCGTGATGATATATTTATATTTATTTATTTATTTTACAAATATAATTTAATTTTTGTAAAGCTACTTAGGTAAAATAGATTTTTATGAAATGATAATATTAAATATATGTAATTACCTATCCTTGAAGGATTTTTTCTAAAAGTTAATGACCAAAATAATCCTACTAATTTGAAACAGTTTAAAATTCAAATTAATTTAATAAAAATCCTAAATTTATTAACTAAATCCCGTAATAAAGGTACAACAAAAAGCACAAGATAAGCTAAACAGGATCATTAAACTTCTCATAAATTTTTATTTTATGATACGTATTAGAAAATCTCCTAGTCCAATACTGGCCCGGAACAGCTCAGTATAATAACCACAGCGACCAGTCGGGGGTTCGATATCCGGCGGGGTGGAACTTAACTAGAGCTGGGGGGTGGTGGTGGCTGCCACGGTGGGGTAACGGGGTGCATTTCAATGTCCCCGCGTGTATATTGTGTTTTATACGGATATCGTGAACGCCTTTGCATTGTTCGTTAAATTGAGTCGAGGCGTTATGCAGTTGTCTCGATGTTCGTTCGTTTGCAGTTGAGTTCTGCAGTTACAGAGACTCGGAGAAGATTGTCTTGATAGCGCGAATTCATTGTAATGAATGTGGAAAGTTAATTTTGGTATTATGTGATGCTGTTTCGTTTTATGTGCAATAATTGAGATCATTTTGAAATAGATTTTTCATTCGAGATTCTATCTGACGATATGAACACGGAAATATATATTCTTGCATTCCCTCTGGAAAATAGATGAATATTGTATAATGTATTTACATTTTAAATATTATATATTGTATCAATAGTATGAAAAGTCATATATTTGCGGATGATGGTGGTAATTGTTGGACGATATATTAGCTGAATCCTGCAACCACAGGAATCAGGGAAGTTCACATTTTCTACTTGTTACATATATTATTTATATCTGATCGAATAATAAATATAATAATAATTTTATTTTTCATTTATAAACATCATTTTTTCGGTCTAGACCGGAAAAGTGATTTTCGTACTGATATTCTTGCCAAAATCGTGATTTCCGTACTGTATTTCTTGTTGTCTAACAATGATAACATATTAAAATAATGAATTTTGCGGATCGAAAAAACAAAGAGTAATTTTTCGACCGATCGGATAAACAATATTGAATTCTCCCATATACAGCTTACTAATCGAATATCAATTTTATTTGTGGGAGCATTTTTACCTTAATTTTAACTTAAATAGGTCAAATAAAAGTTGTAAGTGATTAAAATCTAGAAAAATTGGAAATGCAAGATACGAAAGTATGTTGCAATTTAAAATTGATATAATTTTTTTAAGTTAAAGAAACACATGTAATTATTGATTTTGTTTGACTTTTATGAAACATTCTATAACTTTTAATTTTCAAAGTTTTTGTTTGAAATACTAGAGATTATGAGCGAGGGTGAGATCAGTTATCTATATTTGGATATTTGAGATTATCTTAATCCTAATGATTATTAAATAAGTTTTAATTAACAGAGCAAATTGTTAAAATCATAATGAAAGAGAACAATGAAATTTGAAATGAGATTTATTATTAAAAAACATCAAAAATATAAAATATTGTCATGAAAAATATTATAAATCTTATGTTCTATATTGTACTCAATCTTTTTATGATTTGCTGTGTTGAGAATTTATAGTTCAATGTTTTAAAAAACAGATTTAGCTAATCTTGAATTTTGGTTAAATTAAGTTACATCACTATGATTTAAATAAATTCTAATTTAATTCTCTTATTTCGTTTTTATCTGTTTGGGTATTAAATTGATATTTCAATATCGGATTAGTTAATCTAAAATTCAGAATTAGCTTTCTTTCGAGAAGCTAGTAAAGCTACTTCTACAAATATCTATAACTTAAAGTAGTAAACAATATCTTTTCATTCATAATATGAAGCGAATTGAACTGTATAAAACATTCATGAAACTAAAACTAAAAAGTAATAGTTTCACTAAAGTTATTTCAATATTATATGTACACGCTTTGAATGAACAAGCAATTGGAAACTTGATAAATTTATAATTATTTGATATTTATCTTGTCTATTTATAAATTTTCTTGAAAAGAGAAGTTTTGTAATTATAGTTTCTCGACTACGTATTTCATAAAGAAAATTCTTTATTTAATGAAAACAGACTTCAAGTCCGTATTTATATCGTAACGTCTATTTGAAAAGTTCTATTTTATTTGCCACTATTTTGTGCAATACTTTACAAAATATTCTCAAAATTATAGTTTCAAAAATGTTAATTACTCTTTGTAAATTTTTGGTAACTAATGACATTTTAGTTGGTCCTACACAACTGAAATTCAGTTTAAAGTACCTATTTAACAGTAATTTTACTGTTCCCACTTTTAAAGTAACTACAACATTTTTTGTTGCGTTACATTTAGATCATATCCTTCCGTGGGAACAATGCTTACATCACTCGTAGAGCTACAGAAAAAACAACACTTCTCACAAATTTCACAATTTTCTTTACATTTACATATTTAAATGTTCTTCCCATATAATTTTTTTATACTTCTTCATATGTCACATCAACACTTTTTGCAACGTTACAAAATTTTTCTAAGAATTGTTTCATTTTGCACGGCACAATTTGTCATAAAAGGATTATAATTATTTGCACTTTAAGTAATGGAAAACACGTCATTCTAAAACCATTAAACAGGAAATAACAAATACGACATAAAAATAAATAAAGTTTTGTTATACTTTTATCGTTTTATCTAATTTTATGTTAACAGTATTTAATTAGAGGAAATGTCATTCATATTATAAATGTTTAAATATAAAATATGATGAACCTAAATGACATTACAAGACTTAGCAACAAGATACATTTTTGTTTGAATAGAATGATATTAATATATATATTGAAATATTTTTTATTTTATTTATTTTAATTTCAACAGATTCTAATGGTCAACTTTTACCCACCGAAACTGGACCGAATGAAGATTTCACCACTATTGAACCACAACGAACAATTTCTAATGGTGAGCTTTTAACCACCACAGAAAAATTAATCTGAATAACCAAATTAAAACCATTATAATACTAAACAAACTAATTGAAATAAATATGCTAATATTTTGTCTAACAACCAACAAGATCTATTTAAAATAATGCTTTTTTAATGCTTTTAATTTAATTATACGTTTTTACGTAAAATTTACAAATCATAAGCTTAAATTCGTCTAACATTAATAAGCACTGTATTTGAGAATAATTTCCCGTTTTCTAGCATAATATATTATTAATAAATAATGTAATGAAAATGCTTATAAAAGAATATATTGTTGTCGAATGTGATATTTTAAATATTTACTTTAAATGCAGTAATAGTTATTTATACTAGTATACCAAGAATATTGTTTGATACGCTCAAATTTATGGGGTAGGTAGCTCAGTGGTATCAAGTCGACATGTGGATCTTGAGAACCCTGGTTTGAACCCCACAGCCGACAAACAATTTTCACCAATTTAAATCTACTCCTGTGGCTTCCTCTCTACTAATATCTTTGAAGGGCGTGATTTGACGGCTGGTAACCGAATTTCACGCGGAAAAAAATATATCACTTACCGAGATCTGTTTAGGAAGAGTGCCACACCCAGTAATGAGTAAAAGGCGTGATGATATATATTATTTATTTTATTGTAATTGTACAGATATTATTATTATTTAAACTATCACACTGCGGCTCGGTGAGTGCGGACCCTGTACTGTAATTGGGATTAAGTTCCTGTTGTACAGCGTAACATAAATAAATAAATAAAATTAGTAATATGAAATGATTACTGTATAACTTGTTAGCGTAATATTACTTATTTATGATATTGACATTAATGGTATGAGCAAGTACTAGCTTTACAAAATTGTAAAATAATTAAGTACTTCACTACCGATTTCTCTTACTTTAATGATTGTATCTACGTTCTCCACTTCCGATTTCACAAAAAAGAAACTGTTTATATGTATGAATCAATTTACCAAAACTGAAATGAAAATCAATTAATTTAACCATCATTTCTGAGTGTGACATTTTGCTATATCAGATCTCGGTAAGTGGTATATTTTTGCGGTTAACAGCTGCTAAATGAAGCCTCTCCCCAAAGATATAGTGGAGGGAGAAACACAGAGATAACGTGAAGAAAATCAATTGTTGTTTGTTCTCATTTCAACGGAGCAAATTTAATCAATTTAATTAATTTGAGCTGTATACGAAATAAAAAAGTCAAAGATAATAATCTAATAGCAAAAGAATGTCTTATAAAAGGACAATCTAACAGTCATTCACCGAGGCAGACAAACCGATCAGCGAATAAATCACCAACAATAATATTTCTCCCATAAAACTCTGCACATTTGTGATGAAAAAGAAACGATCCATCTTTTTTCGGGCGAAATCTGTCGTTTGAATGGCTCGAAGTGCGAACACACTGAACACTGGGAACAGGCCTTGTTGAAAGACGGCGTTGAATGTTGAATGCGTCGACGACGTCGACGTATGTCTCTGTGCTGTGACGCCACGCAAGACATCGTCAGGACTTCGACAGTTTTGTACAGTTTTGTGCGTTTCTGATTCAGAACTCGGATTTATTTTATCAGTAAAAATAATAAGCAGTGGACAAGATACGATGTAATTATTTTTGGATCATATTTCATAAGAAAAAGTTTTATTTTTATACAAAGTATTTCATAAATGGAATATGTCATGAGAAAAACATGGTATCTTTTCAAAAATAAGATTAATATTGTTTTTAACTTTAATCTTTATCATAGTTGCCCTTTTGATTTTATTAAGGAAAGTTTTATTTTATTACTAAATAACAACGTAATGACGAAAATGTGTTCAAAAATAAAATCAATACTTTTTTAACTGTATTATCTAAATTTTTATCATAGTTAATCATAATGTATGTTAACATAGGGAAAAACCTTTCAGAATTCATATATATAAATAAAAGGGGCTTCTGGTTTAATTCTGTATATATTCGACGTTTCGGTAATTTAAACAAATACCTTCATCAGGACAGAAATAAAAATAAAATAACACATAAATGACATAAAAATAAACAAATGACATATAAATAAAAATGACAAGTAAAAAGACAAAAATATGTAATTTAAAAATTATAAATTGTGAATCAATGGAAGCCAGGCTTTGTTTAATTCTAAACCATCACAATTATTAATATTATTTTCCTCCTTACAAATTTCAATAGCTTCTCTTATAAGTCTCTTATAATTATCAAAATAAATCTTCAATTGCTCATCATGCATTAGAATTTTTACATAAAATTAACTTTCAAGAAACCAAAATTTTAGCGAGACCTACAAGTTTCACCGGAAGACTTATCAGAGAAGCTATTGAAATTTGTAAGGAGGAAAATAATATTAATAATTGTGATGGTTTAGAATTAAACAAAGCCTGGCTTCCATTGATTCACAATTTATAATTTTTAAATTACATATTTTTGTCTTTTTACTTGTCATTTTTATTTATATGTCATTTGTTTATTTTTATGTCATTTATGTGTTATTTTATTTTTATTTCTGTCCTGATGAAGGTATTTGTTTAAAGTACCGAAACGTCGAATATATACAGAATTAAACCAGAAGCCCCTTTTATTTATAATGTATGTTCTTTAATCAAAATAGGGAAAACTATAATTGGAAAACCAGTTTTTGATAAACTAGAAGGAAATAAATACCTAATTAACATCGTTAAAACATCTTTTCTTTTATACAATTCTGATTGACTGTTTGGCAATTGCTGATAAAGTCCTTTCAGTTCAATGTTTTTTTTTATTAAATACTTTTCTTGTGTTAAAAAAACAAAATTTATTACTTATAAAAAATATCTGCAGTGAGTAAAGATGGCCATCTTTACCAATAGATAGCATAATTTTATTGTTAATGTTTTAGACATTTATTATTTATTGTAATCGCAAGTGTTTTAATTCTACTCGTGAACAAAAATGTCACCTTCCTTAAGTTGTTGGCTGGCACAATGAACGATATAATCTTGAATGTATTCCGAATGAGATCGCAGCCGATTCAAGTGGATCTCACCGTGGATTGCGAGCGATGGCGTCGACTGCGGCGGGTGGTTTGACATGGAATGCTTTTAAAATTCCTTTCATAATATTCTTCTACGAATGGTGAGTGGCTCTCCTGGAGAAAAATGCATTCTTGCTGGGAAATTTGCGTGTTACATTCGAGATTGTAAAATATTTTACAGCTAACAATCGTATAGGTAGGTATGTTTCAATAACTATATAACATTTATGTTAGAAAATTATGCATTCTAACTGTAAGTATAATTCATTTTATTTTGTTATGGCGAATAAAATCTTATATTTACATATCTTGATTAGTTTAACATTTCATAGTTGAACAAATAGATAAAATTATAGTTGCTACTTATTTACTTATTTATAGAATATTTTGTCATTACTGCTAACAGTATGTAAGTAAAACCAGTAGCGGATCTATATAGGAGGTACAAAGTGATGCAACACCTTGGGGCTTCCACGTCCTCATAAAATATCATTAAACATATTAATTAAACAAATAGAAATAATAATAATTAAGTCTTTTTTAATGCACATGCAAGTCTAAAGATATTAAATTAATTTGCATTTCCATCTATCGTTAGAACAATTACCTATAGTAGATTAATATCTTAAGTCATAAAATAAGAAATAAAATTATTGATACTTTGTAATAATTCGCAAATTAGTCAGATATTTGAAACAAATGTTCAATACAACACAATTACGAATCAATGACAACAATAGCCAGAAATGTGGCATGTAAAAGTGCACCTTAAAAACAGAAATTATATTGTTGTTTCCCAAAAACTAATCATAAAGAAATGAAAAATAATTATATGTATCAAATGCAAATTTAATTACTATTCAATCGGTACGACGATTGAACTTGTTGTAGATCGCTGTTTGTTATGACGTAAGACATCCGTTCAGTTCCGGGTTCGAGTCTATCGGCCGGCAAATGAGTATGTCATTAAAATGTCGCAATACCTGGCATTTAATTACATATTCTGCACTGTAATTGGGATAAGGTTCCTGTTGTGCAGAGTAATTAATAATAATAGAAAAATATTCTTTTATAAGATTTGTATCCTTGCTTATTTTTTTGATTTTTATCTAATATTGTACTAGTTTTCTATTGTTTTACGAAGTTTTTTCACACTTGATGCCGTAAGTTAATCTCTTAAATATTTTTGCTATAACAGTAAAGTTAAAACACTAATTTGCAGATTTTTTTCATTATTTATATAGATGATGAAGCTGCTAAATTAAATTCAAGTAGTATTTTTTTAAATGTTGCTAGAAAAATACAATTTTTATTATTTTGTTGCTTGTCTTTTAGCTTATATATTAAATAAATAAATAAATATATCATCACGCCTTTTACCCATTACTGGGTGTGGCACACTGCCGAATCAGATCTCAGTATGTGTACCAGCCGTAAAATCACGGCCCTCAAAGATGTTAGTGGAGAGGGAGCCACAGGAGTAGATTTAATTTGGTGAAAATTGTTTGTCGGCTGTGGGGCTTATATATTGTTGTTGATAATTCTCTTTTTTTTATTTACTCCATATTATACTCGTACATTCTATATTGAAACATTGGTAAAGGGGCCCCCGAGTTAAATCTGCGCCAGAGCCGCCAATTTATAGTTACGCCACTGACTAAAAGAAATAATAATTGCTCTTTTTTATAGATTTTCGTCATCTACATTTATAGATATACATCGCAAAAGCTAAACTAGCTTTTATTAATGGATACGTAACAATAAAAAATAAATGTGATTAGTTATATAAAAGGTTTTTTGTTCTGGTTGTTCTTTGTTTATTTCATAATCGAAATAACAATCCTTTATTTGAAAAAGATATATTAGAAACATGTAAAAAATATTAACGAGCATTAAAATTTAACTGTATTGTTAAATTGTTGTGAAAGTAATAATACTTTAATGTTTAAAAATAAGAATGTATTTGGGTCAAGTTATTATTTATATGTAATGTTACTTAAAAATGTATTCATTATTTACCATAAAATTACACTTTTACATTTTTTAAAAATAAATCATAATTTAACCTAAATATACCTTTATTATATTTGACATTACAATTTTCTTCTTTTCTTTGTAGCTTTGAAATAAGAATAGCTACATTTTTTGTTTATTTATAAAGTCCATTATTCTTTTCCGTTTTCTACAAAAGTTGGAGTAAACGATTAACTGTAAATTCAGCAAAACATCAAACTGTCCCAACATTTAAAAAGCGCAATTCGTATTTTCGCACGATAGTCTAATTAAAGTTTAAATTTCGGAGGTCATTATTCACGTTTATCATCTAGATAAAATGTTACGGACCAAGTCGTTACATTGCTTTTTGCTTACTGACCGTGAAATATGCGCCGGTGTCGTTTCTTGTTTTTAGCGATTGTGTTTTTTGTTGTTGTTTGTAGGTAATTGTGGTTCAATGAACTGTAGAACGTACGAGGAAGTAAATGTATCTCGATCTCGTTGAAAGCCGCGGTGTTTGTTGCGTTGCTGTTGCGCTATGTTACGTAAACCTACGTTGAGTTGTAACGTAAATATAACCTGCCCTAAACAAGGTCAATTTGTCGACAGGTTGTTGACTGGTTTTATTGTTTTCTTTGTTGATTTGCTCATGTTATACGAGTACCTATACAGAGTTTATGGAGCGTTGAAATTAAATAGATATAGAAAAATAAATTGATTTTTATTTGTACCGGTTAGGTATAACTCTGCAGCGTAAGTACACAAATTCTATATCTTTTATTGTTAGTTACAAATACATGTAAATATATCATCACGTCTTTTACCCATTACTGGGTGTGGCACACTGCCGAAGCAGATTTCGGTAAGTGATATATTTCTTCGCGTAAAATACGGTTACCAGCCATCAAATCACTGTCTTCAAAGACTTAAGAGGAGGGGAAGCCACAGCAGTAGATTTAATTTGGTGAAAATTATGCGTGAAGTGCATTTACCAACCGTCAATTCACGGCCCCCAAAGATGTTAGTGGAGGGGGAGCCACAGGAGTAGATTTTAATTTTAAATTGTTGGAATGCGCTCGAAAAAAATCCACAAATAATCTATGTTCTAGGGTTATGATAATTAATCAAAGAAATATAAAAAGAATTAAGATCATCCTTATTTATTAATTAAAACAATTTTTGGTTTAATTTATATAATATATAATAATTTATTTAATTCGACGTTTTAATTATTTAAACATGAGTTCTGAAAACTTTTTAGTTACTCTTATTTTCTGTTTAATTATCTTTTGTAACGAAAATAGTTTAAATGCAGAAATATAAAATTACTAATAACAAAAATCCTCGGTCTTATATTTGAATAGTCCCATTTGAAGAGATATGAAATTCTAAAATATTAGCTCATTAAAACTTCAACAAACAAGAAATGAAACAAGTTTCATTTAAACCATCTAATTTTCCGGTTTCCCTCTAGTAAATGCTAAGCCATTCATAGTGGGGATCATTTCGAATAGAAATACTTCCTCTTTATCAAAGTTAGCCGTATAAAGAATATTCAAAACACGGCGCGGACGTAACGCACCCTAACCCTAATGAAACCCAGAGATCTGATACAGTGATTTGCAGCTTACAATTGAGTGTTTCACATCAAAGACTTATTAGGGGTGCGTGTATCAAAGAGATGCAACGCAAGACTACTTGCAATATTTTACCGCTAATAGGATTTACTTCTTATTTATTGCTTTTTATGTTTTCAAAGCAAAACTATCTATTAGTTTTTCAACTAATAATAATGTATATTAAAATGTAAAGCAGCTTAGCAATATCATATAAAAGAACACTCGTCTTTATTATGTTATTTTATATACTCTCCTTACAAAAAATCTTATTAAAAAAAACAATAAAAAAATAAAAACTACATTCTCTTTAGTTTAATTTAATTTAACTAATCTTTTAAAATTCAACGACATGCTATTAAATTTTTGACTTCATTTATAATTCCTTTCATGCAAACTCGTTTATTTCTCCACTCGGAAACATTTGTTCACGCAACAATTCTTTAATCATATTTATCCATGTATTCATAGGACTTTCACGTAACCCTTCACCCTCAATTTCATTAATATACACCTGTTTCACCAATCTTTCATTCGACATACGTTCAGCGATATAGGTTGTATTTGTTTTTGATCAAGATAGGTTGGCAAATCGTTAAAATGGAGTCAGGTTTATTTTACATCAGTTCAAAATTATAACTAATTCCGTGTAGAATTATATGGTTATACGTACTTATATTAGCATACTGGAATTGAATCCAGGATATATATATATATACAGGGTGTTTCAGGACTAGTGTAACAAACTTTAACAGCTTATTCCTGAGGTTATTTTGAGCAAAAAATGTCATATAAACATAGGTCCTATTCCTTCTAGTTACCAAAATACAAGAGGTTGAAGTTTTATAAATACATAACACGACATTTTCAAATTTTTTTAATCAAGATACTTTCGGAAAACAAGAATTTTATTGAAAAGTCATACCTTATTTGTCTTAATTAAAAATTGTTGTACTTTTGATTGTATTATTGTTTCATAATGGATGGTTATAGTACTGCTGAATATGCATATATGATTTTTATTTATGGATTATGTAATGGTAATGCCCGTTATGCGTCCAGAGAATACCAAGACAGATATCCAAATAGAAGCCAACTTTCCCATCCCCTATTTGCGCGCATTTTTGTTTTCCGAAAGTATCTTGATTACAAAAAATTTAAAATTTCGTGTTATTTATAGAACTTCAACCTCTTGTATTTTGGTAACTAGAAGGAATAGGACCTATGTTCATATGACATTTTTGGCTCAAAATGACCTCAGGAATAAGCTGTTAAAGTTTGTTACACTAGTCCTGAAACACCCTGTATAATGCATGTTTAAACCTATATAGCTTATATCTTTCAAATTGATGGATTTGCGGATATATGTTAATTATACATTTTTCACTCATCTTGGTCTGTGCTTTGTTTTTGAATTATCCCAACATTTTTCTTTTGAACATGATAAATGCCAACTATTGCAGACGTCTAAAAATTAATAGCAAGCTCTACTTGCAATCAAGGACTACTAATTATAATCTTTACTGCTACCGGTAACGTACCCAATCCAAATTTCGTATTATTTATAGAACTTCAACCTCTTGTATTTTGGTAACTAGAAGGAATTGGACCTATGTTCATATAACATTTTTGGCTCAAAATGACCTCAGGAATAAGCTGTTAAAGTTTGTTACACTAGTCCTGAAACACCCTGTATATATATATATATAATATAAATGTGAAATAATATGAGCGCCATGACGCTTTTATATAAAAAAAAAGGTATGTTGCCCATGACATAATTTTTCCAAGCTAAAGATAATAAGCTGTATATTTTATCATAATGTTGTATATTCATTATCTAATTTAATAATTACGTGTGAATACTTCTATTTGCTTATTATTAATACAAAACCATAAAATACGAGTAATTATTTCTACAAGAATGGAGAAACATTAGAATCAGTAGCATTACCGTGATGAATAATAAATTTTCCGGTGCGGTTACATAATTTAATCATTTTAATTTTCCTGCAGCTGTCAACGAAGATAAATGTCCACAAACCTGTAATAATTTATCTTGAAGTAGGTACACGCATCTGATGTATAATTCATTTTCGTTTTCATACTTTTCCTTAATTTGTTTTCTCTATATACTGTTATACATAAAAATTACACTAAATTACGCGAACCACAATATTGATAAGATATTCGTACTAGAACAAATTAAAATAAGTACTATATTTTGTTAAAATTTTATAAAATAACCGTTAGATTTATATAGCGATCTGTGGATTTAAGAACCCGGGTTCGATTTCCATAGCCGACAAACAATTTTTACCATAATAAAACTACCCCTTGTTGCACCCCCTACCACTAACATTTTGGGAGGCGTGATTGGTAACCATACATCACGCTAAGAAATACATCACTTACCGAGATCTGCTTTAATATCAGTAATTATGTTTTCTGTTATTTTTTGGATTGCAATGTTATAAATATATTTATCTACGACCATATATGTAAATAGGCCATTAAAAACAATTTGCAAGAACAGTAAATGCTTGTTTAAGGGATTACTGCACTGTTCTCAAGAAATTTTTCATTGGTTAGGCGGTAACACTGATGTTTCCAGTTGATGTTACGGATAGAACCTAACAAATATTCTGTAATTGTTCTTTTTATTATTTATAGTCGTAGATAAAGTATAATACGCAACTCGAATTGTAACATAATTACATTGCTCGTGAAATTACTGCACTCGCCGAGGCTCGTGCGCAACTTTTTCACTCGCACTTAATGTGCTAGTTACAATTCTCGTTATGTAATATACTATTACAATATTAAATATAAGTGAAATAAAACGACAATAAATATATTTACTTAAAATACAGAACTGTTATGCAATTACAATCTTTTAATGAATAAAAACACATGTTTGTCGACAGTGGAAGTCCAAAATCTTCCTCTGGTGCTTTGCATCCGCAGGACTCTCATGGTCGGCTCAGTATATTTGTTCACTTATTTGACAGATGTTATATTTGCCACTTTATTCCAGTATTAGTAAATGTATAGTCTTGATGAAATAACCATAAGAATATTTTTAATTTCTTTTTTCAAAACCTCAATTTAAAATACATACGTAATTTGATGTCACGTACGATTCTCATATCCTCATACATCATCATCATAATTCACAATTCCCATCTCAAACAGTTTGCAACTCAACTCCGATATAGTTCTGAAATGTAAACTGTAAACTTACATGTTCGAGGATGAAAATGTAGGCAGGGGTAAATCGTGCCGACATGTTTCGAGCGCGAACTTGTTTGCACTTCAAAGCTATCTGTCAATCTGCTGTCATGCAGATGATGTACGGTAAAGACGGTTTGCACAGCAGAGAAACAGATATATCGGTTTCAGTTCTCGGTGGAACCATCCTGCTTTTGCGATCAAATAGGCTGGGAGGCTGATCGTTGCCAACAGATAAGTGGGATGAGCAAACGTGCTTTTAAATGAAATGTGATGGAATATGTTTTGAGTATTTTGTGACTGTGATAATGTGTGTTTAAGAATAAGGTGATGTATCACAGGATGTAACAATACTATAATGTTTGTCTTTTCATTTTTATTTTATTTATATATCATATGATTCATATGGCAGGTGTGGTGGCCGATTGTGTTAATGCACATCTCTTAAGAACGCTCTGGAGTGAATACAATTTTCGTTTTTGCCCCTAAATCTTATGCACCCGCTAAACCCAGCAACTTGCCGTGTCTGCTGACTGAAATTTATTAAGGATTGTATTTTTTTTAAATGCTGTTATTGTGTATTCAAATATTCGTTGTATTATCTTCGACTTCCGAAATATCTAATCCAGATGATACGAGTTTCACGGACATTTAAATTTTAGACGAATTTGCACGTTATTTTGTATTTATTATCTATTCTTGAAATATTTATTAGTTTAGAAACAACAACAATGAAAATAAATGAACTGTACTCAACATCAATTTAAATAATTCAAATCAATTATGAGAAATTGCTTTGTTTATATAAATATTATATATATTAACATCATGTATTTGACGGCTGGTAACTGCAGTTCACAAGCATAAATATATTACTTACTGAGCTCTACAACGATAGAGTGCCACTGCCAGAATGAGTAAAGGCATATTTATTTTTTGTGAATTTTTGGTTAAACCGGTTCAAAAAAAGAAATTTTTAAAATATGTTTCTATACAATTTAGAGCACGAGAAATACACTCGTTCAAACCGCGTTTCAATATCTCTTTTAATTTTTGAGTTATATCGATTTTTAACTTTTTTTAAAACTCAACTTTGAGAGCCCATATCTCGAAAACTAAAAGAGATATTAAAATGCGGTTTGAACGAGTGTATTTCTCTTGCGCTATTTAATTTATACCGAAATTTTACCATTTTTGAAAATTGACTACTTTTTTTCAAATTTTTCTTTTCTCAATATTTCCAAGAGTTGAAAAGATAATGAAAATCTGAAAACATCAGTGCTTTCCTCGCGTAAAAATACATAAGTATGCACAGCAAAATTCCTATGAATACATTTTTTATTACAAAAAAATCGAAAGTAGCCATTTTTTAGAAATTTATTAATTCACAATCAGATCAAATAGATCCTATATATCTTACCATTCTTCTTAGGTAGGACAAAGTCACGGATGAGTAACTAATTTTATATTAAAAAAGATAAACAGTAGGAATCGTACAATAATTCTGTACGAATGAATATCTAATAAAATGAGACATTAATTGTCCATAAACTGCGGCACCGTAAGTAGCTATACTCTGTTATTTAAAATGCTTCAGAATACTCTTTGGGTGAACTCTCGCGTACGATAACATTTGAAACTTAGAAATTATGGATTATTTTAATCGATTCCAATAGACACCAAAGAGGAAGAGCTGTGCGCTGTGGTATTGTTTGAAACTTGTCGATTAAAATAATTCAATTTGCGTGTGTTTGAATTTTCTTCGTGTTTCGTGGCCACGTCACAAAGTTATAGGTCTCAAGTTATACATCCCACTGGGAACTACGATATTCTAATGAAAATTAGATATTTCAAAATTGTATATTCATCTTGTGCAATTTAAAACTACTTTTTAAATCTTGTAGAGGTATATTTTACATAATTTGTAACTAGCATAATACGGACACTTCATAAGAATGCCGCAAAACAGGCAGACAAAATTAGTGTGAAATGAAGAATAACACAAATGAGGAAAAGAGGAAGACATGAGCAAAGAAATATTAAATCAGCTATCATGAAACAAAAGAAGAAAACCAAAATTAAGATAGAATGTAAACAAATTATTAACAAAATATTTTAAAGATAAAGTAATAATAATGTAATGTGTAAAACTGTATACACTAATTGAACGTGGTGTATTGTAATGAACGATGTTTCGTATAAAATGATGATTGTTGTTTTTGAGTGGGACGTGTCGACAAGGGGTAAGAGGGTGGTTCAAGATAACCATTCTCATGCATGAGTTTACATTAAAAAACAAACGTTTGCAAGGGATGAAGTATAAAGATCAAATCTATCCTAGCTAGTAATTTAGCTAGATATGTCATCACGTATATCGTCTAAACAAAGCGCGATAATTCAGAGAATCTATAAAGAATACTGAAGTTATATAACATATGCACTAATAAATTTGATAAACAAAACTCTGTCAAGACAATTTTTTAAAAGATTAATTAAAATTGCATTTAATTGGACTGTATCTCTTGAAGCTGAGTTGATAGTGAAAATCCTAAAACAAAATTGATTTTTGAATTGTTTCACTTTGCTACAATAATCTCAACACCAGAAAGGGTAGAAAATGAGATTAAAACATAATAATAATAAATGGGGTAGGTGGCTTGAATGACTATTCTATCTTGAGAACCCTGGTTTGATCCCCACAGCCGACAAACAATTTTCTCCAAATTAAATCTATCCCTGTGGCTCCCTCTCTACTAACATCTTTGGGGGCCGTGATTTGACGGCTTGTAACCGCACTTTACGCGAAGAAATATATCACTTACCGAGATCTGTTACGGCAGAGTGCAACACCCATCTAATGGGTTAAATTCATGACGATATATTTATTTATTTATAATAATAATAAAATGTAGTTATAGAAAATAAAATGTCAAAACAATGTTGTTATTATAAATAAACCACTCAAATTCAACCTCGTACTTTACATTGAATTTATTCAATACGAAACTACTGATGCATCAAAGCTAGTAGGTAAATAAAACAGAACATCAACCGTTCAATCGATTACACTGAATCCTGTTAAAGAAAACTATCCACTATTGAAAGCATACCGTTTTGATTTTCGCGTGAACTTCTTCCAAACACTGCGTTCATGTAAACCTCCGTAGACCTCGTGATTCTCTCATCCCCAATCGTTTTACCCCGATTTCGCATTCAAATCCCTCGAGGCAGCTCGTCGATAGCGTTGATACAGCGGGGCAATTCTCAGTTCGCAGATCCAGCCATAGTCGCATCGGTAACATTTTCTTTACGCTGGATTTTCAGATTTGTTTCTTTCCGTTTACGGACTACGGGGATCCCTGACAGGGATTCTTCTTCCCCTAAGAGAGAAGTCATTTACAGCGCATGCGTGAAGTAATGTAGTCGAGAAGCGTTTGACATGAAAATTTACTGCTAAGAAGAATATTGGAGAAATTTAATCGGAATATATATTTGGTTTTTCTGATTGTTCAATAGAATTTTGAAAAATATTTAAAACTAAAACATTCAACGATTGCTATTATTTTTTAATATTTAGTTAATAGTTGAATTCATCAACAAAAGTTATTTTTTCAGCTTGAAATATATTAAAGCAAATCTAAATTACATGTCAAATGGAATAATTAACATTATTTACATGCTAACTTTAAAATTTAATTACCTATTTAATGAATCGTTTAGGTAACGATTTGTTAAATTTTAATATTTTTCTCTCCGGTAATTAAGAGTTAACGGTAATGTATTGTTATGTATACAAGTTTACGACTATTTGTAGATTATCTCATGAAAAAGAAGTTTAGTGAAAGATAAGTAATGTTATTGTTTTCAGACATCACTTAATATTTCATCTCTTAAGGTACCCGATCAGATTAGACTGACTTCACTTTTTGTAATGTTCATATAATATGTTTCCCTGTGAAAACTATAACTTTTATAATAAAGTTAAGGAAATCATTGAAAAATATCTGCTTAATAAAATCATACCCGTTAGATCTCTCACAGATATCGGAGAAAAAGAAGAAGAAGATTTAATTCTTTAAATTTGCAAATGTAGATGTAATACGAGCGGGTGGACGCAGAGATGGCTAACCGGACTGCGTCAATTGTATTACAACGCTGTATTTAACTCAAATAATAACTATTTTTATAAAAAACAACAAAGACAAAATTAATTGTCTTTAAATGCTCACTTGGTGAAACTAGGTTTAATAATAAAATATCAAAATAAACACTTGTCTAAGTCTCACAAAATTCAGCCTCCAAGTCACCTTATGAGAGCATCGTCAGAGGCTGGCCAGCACAGTTGGTAACCATAGACGCGTTTCGCTCTTATTAGAGCTTATCAGTATGGTATAACCTACTTCTTCACCTAGAACAAAGTTCACGTGAAGAAGCTGGTGACGAAGGACTGTGCCAGCAGAGAATAAGATCTCTAAAGAATGGTAAGATGACATGAGAACTATTTTTATACTAATTGTAACACGAAACGTTATAATTGAATATGAGGATAGAAACAGAATTACTATTTAAATTACAAATTTATTTATTATAATAATTAATTCACTATTCAAATTTAAAATTAAGTAAAACGCGAACACTGCGTGATGTGAAGATCCACATCTTCACGCGTTGAGTCGATGGACGAGACGGCTGGTTTCCACCAAAACACTTGCTGTCCTGGGTACAACACCCACATCTAGAATCCATCCCTCCCGCATCGGGGTGGACACAGATGCCTCAAGTGTTTTGGTTATGTAGTCTGACACTCTGGCACTGCAGATAACGCGAACATGAAATCTTGTTGGAATATTAACTATAACTGTCTCTTTTTATAATTTAATGCCCTATATTCGAAAACCAAAAGATCTCACACTCAGCCTTAATGGCACATGTGGTCACGAGTATCAAATTACACGAAACCAATCTTACCTAAACGCAACATAACAACAATGAAATAACTCATATTGTTACATAGAGCTTTAACATAAAATTAGGGAGAATACGTCATGACAGATTCATAATTTCTTCTTTTGTGATGGTTTATAAATATATATAATCCTAATAACAATACCTGCAGATTAGAGCTTTTTATAGCATCCAAATAACTAAGCAATAATAAGTAAAGCTCGGATTTTTAGGCAATTGCCTAGATTCAAATTTTAATATACTTCAGGCAATTTCGTTTTTCTATACATATGTAATATGTTTACGTGTAATGGAAGGTTTTTTTATCGTGCCTTAGAACCTATTTTTCCTATATTTTGGTTATTGTGCCTATTTTACCTTATACAGCCTATTTTGCCTATTTTTGTTGCCTATTCTACTTTTATTGACTAATTCAGCACTAGACATAGTGTTTCAACCTAACCTGTAATATTTAAATTACTTATTTTATTCAAGTTTCTGTGTGTGAATTTAAAATGCCGAAAGAAAAAACGTTTTTTAGTCAAAATTTTACGTGGCAATTCAATTGTGTCTTTGCCATTAATCAATGGAGTTGAGGTAACTTTAGACGATTTGGCTAAATATAAGAACGCTCCTGTCACATTTTGTGATGTCGAACGCAGTTTTCAACTTACAAGCAAGTTCTGACAGACCGAAGACAGTCTCCTTCCGAAAATTTCATAGAGCAATTGCTCGTAATATTTTGTGAATTAAAGTATACTACATAATTTGAATTTGCATAATAGTTAATAAAATGAGAACCCTACATTATTATTTTTCAGATTGCGTTAATTTTTGTTTAAAATAATTATTTTTTCTAACGAAGAGTAGATACAAGTACCAATATTAGAAAAAGGATTCGTTTATTTTTTAAAAAACAAATTATTTACATTTAGGCTGCCTAAAATCCCGCCTATTTTAGAGTAATTACCGGCCTATATGCCTGCTTATTTGGGTGTTTTTAAGAGCCTAAATATCCGGGCTTTAATAATAAGTAATGTATTTCTGAACCCTCATTTGTAGATAATTTGTTCTATTCATTATTGCACAGTTATTCTTATCGTTATTAATACTAAGTATCTATTTATATAGAAGTAAATCACCAAGCCAATCTATAATTTTTCCAATCTTCCCAATATCAATGTCAGAATAAATACCGGGAAACTTTTATTACCTACTCAAACACAAATCTAGGAACCAGGAACTAAGAAGCTGATTGCAACTGACTGGAAAGTAATATCAGTGCATTGCAGCTGCACTCACACAGCTTAGATGTCAGACGAGACGTGAGCTACACACGATCGAAGCAATGAAGCAGAAGACAAATGAATTCGTCACCTCGATCGATGATGCGTCATCTATTATACCATAGCGTAGAATGCGGTGGTGTTGCAATAGGGGAGGTGGTTTCACGGGTTTCTAAGGAGAATGTGGACGGTTCACTTGGGACATGTTTGGATTAAATTGATCCGGGAAAGGTTTTTTTGAGGAAACTTCTTTACTATGAGATAAAATACTACACAACAAAAATAATATTTTGCTGCAATTGTCAAGAAAGAAGTACCTGATTTTTTCATCATTTACATTACCATGAAGACGCGTATTTTGCGCACTGTTTTCTACCCTTGCACGCAAATTAGTCCGTCGGTACGGTGGTGTGGATAGCGATATGGAATTCGAATCCGGAGATCCCGAGTTCGAATCTCACTCAAGCTAAAATTTATATGAACTACTACACTGCGGCTCGGTGAGTGCGGACCCTGTACTGTAATTGGGATTAAATTCCTATTCTACAGTGTAACATAAATAAATAAATAAATAAATTAGTATTTCGCGGTTACAAAACATCAATAGCACAAAATTAATATTATTTTTGATTTTTTTTTTTAATATACTTGAAATAAAATAAATAAATAAATATATCATCACGCCTTTTACCCATTACTGGGTGTGGCACTCTGCCGAAGCAAATATCTGTAAGTGATATATAAGTGCGGTTAGCAGCCGTCAAATCATGACCTCCAAAGATGTTAGTAAAAGGGGAGCCACGGGGGTAGTTTTAACGTAGTGAAAATTGTTTGTCGGCTGTGGGAATCGAATCTGGGTTCTCAATTCCACAGAAGGACTCGATACCACTGAGCCACCTACCCCATAAATAAATAAATAAAAAATTTTAATCAAGTGCGGGAGTTGTAGTCCACATTTTTAAAGGAATTACGAGTAACATTCAGCTTAATACAATATCCATAGATTCAACATTTTTGTTAGAAAATTAAACAATGCTCAGGTACACAAATGATTTTGATTATCAATTTGTTTTACCTGTAACCTTAACTGTTTTGATTATGGATAAGTTCATGGATCTGTAGATATGTTCCAATTCATGAAGCATGAAAAATTTAGCTTTTAAATGAATAGATTATTTTCATGCCACATTTGAAAAGCGACAGAATCTCTGATGCATAAGTAAATACATGGGAGTTTATTAATACTTTACTTGGTAGGTTAGGTATATTATTTATTTTTGGTCTTAAATTATATAGTTACCTATATATTTTTCAATTATTAGTTAGAGATTTTAAGTACATATATTCCTTTATTTTTCTAAATTATTATTTGTGAAATATATGATGCATATAGTGGAAATAAATATATAAAAATGTTAGTAACATTGAATAATAGGAAGTGTAACAATATGAGCTATCTCATTGTTGTTATGTTGCGTTTAGGTAAGATTGGTTTCGTGTAATTTGACACTCGTGACCACATGTGCCATTAAGGCTGAATGTGACATCTTTTGGTTTTCGAATATAGGGCATTAAATTATAAAAAGAGACAGTTATAGTTAATATTCTTAGAATTCCAACAAGATTTCATGTTCGCGTTATCTGCAGGGCCAGAGTGTCAGACTACATAACCAAAACACTTGAGACATCTGTATCCACCCCGATGCGAGAGGGATGGATTCCAGATGTGGGTATCGTACCCAGGACAGCAAGTGTTTTGGTGGGAACCATCAGTCTCGTCCATCGACTCAACGCGTGAAGATGTAGTTCTTCACATCACGCGGTGTTCGCGTTTTATTTAATTTTAAAGTAGATTCGTTAATTAAGTATTATAATCAATAAAAATATAATTTAAATAATTATTCTGTTTCCATCGTCATATTAAATTATAACGTTTCGCGTTTGATTAATTTTAAACTTTAATAGTTATATGTTTAATACAATTTTAAGACTGCATTCCTTCCTTTCGTTTTACAATTGACGCAATTCAGAAAAATTAACTTATTCACATCCGCTCGTGTTACAATTGGCGCAGCCGGTAGGATTGGCAAAAAGATTTGATCAAGTTAATCAATTCTATTCTAGCGTTTTAAAGGTAGTCACATTTTTTTGTTTAACTTTTTATACGTGAGTCAATCTCTACGAATCTTTTATGAGTGATTAAGTTGAAGTAAATTGTTTAATGTTTTAGTTGCAAATTTTTTGGTTGTGAAGTAGTTTTATTGAATTTTAAGAATTTTATAAAACAGTTTGGTTTAACAAATTAGCATTTTAGTTTTGTGTCAGTGCTTTGTTTTGTTGAAAATTTAGTGCTTTTTAGTAATTTTTAAAAATTTTATTTTATTTTGAACGCTTGGTTCAATTTTATTTTCAAAAATGTATGGAAACAGAAAGTTTAAATTAAAACAAGTGTATGTGAGTGACAAATAAGTAGAAATGTATCCGTACGTTCCGCCGACGTACCCGTCGCCACCTGGATACCCGCTAAGAGTACCTGGCTCTTGGTTTCCGGTGACATCGCCATGGAGTACGATACCAGCATCGTATCCACCAGCGGCAGTGCAATATGGCTTGCCACACCAGCCTTCGCTACCTGTGCCAATGCCGTATCACGTGCCACCTCAGCAGCTGACAGCGCCGTGGAGTACGATTCCATCACCGTATCCACCGATGGCCATGCAGTATGACGTGCCAATGCCATACTTCGTGCCACCCCAGCAACCGACATCTATGCCAGCTACCTGTATACAGCCGAACGTGTATGCACCACTTCCAAGTATGTTGCCTTCTGTTCTTCAGCCTGGTTGCCAGCCTTTGCAAGTTGCAAAAATTACTGCGGCTGAGTTTGAGTCATTGTTGCAAGCTGAAGAACGCGTGTTAGTGGACATTCTGCGTCCAAAGGAAGACAACAGCGATATCGTGGCTGTATCAGAGGTAGCTGAGCATGAAGAAGAAGATAAAGAGGAGGTAAGTGCTTTAACTTGCGATGTAGTATGTACTGAGGATGATAAAATGGGCAATGATGATAACATTTTGGATTCAACTTTAATAAAAGATGGCATGCTATTAGGAGAAAATAATCTTGACATGGGCATGGAACAAGTCCCCTGTAGCGTACTTGTTTCCAGTGTTGAGCTGGGTGTTCTATGTGTAGAACACTCAAGATTGGAGCGATCGTCAACTTGGAATAAGTTGAGATCGTTGAATTGGAGAGAATCCAATTCATTTTGTGCGCCCATGAGATCAAGATATTTTCTCAACAAGTATATTGATATCAGCAGCTTTAAGTCCATCGCAGCAAGTGTTTTGCCCATTGAAATCATCAGTAATGCATTACAAGTTAGGCACTACCTGAGGAAAACAAACCCCCACCATTTACAGCGACCGCATCTAGGCTTGAACATACGGTTCGGCCATCAGCTGATGTGCGGTCAGGGTCAACAACCCCAGCTGAAGGAAGAACCACCCCCTTGCCCTTAGTGACTTTTTTGTACAATCGTGCGTAGTGATGTTGGTGTAAAGTGTGGTGTACGCCCCTCGTTCCCTTGACATCCCTACAACCTGGACATGACCCAGCAACCATTGACAATCTGTGTGTTTTGATAAATAATAGTGTTTAAGTGCATGTTAGTTAAGTTTAGTTTAATTCTGTAATATGTGTATTACAAATTCTTTGATTTAGTTGTGGTACGAATTTCAGATGTGGGAATTAGAGAATTCCATGTTTTGTTTCTGAATGTACCAGCTGCTTCATTATGTGTAATAATGTGTTTTTTTAATTTTGTATTTGGCGAAATTGGATATGTAAATTGTAGAAAAGTATTGCTTTGTGTAGAATATGTTCCATGAGATTGGACTATTTTGTTTTGATTTAGCAATTCTTCTTTTGTTGATTATTTTATTATTTTTATTATTTTGTTCATTAATGTTAATTCTAAAATAGAATTTTGTTCCTGTGTCCTTTAATGATTTAGCAATTCTATTTTGTGTATTATTTTGTGTCATGCTATTTTAGCCAATGAATTAGAATAGTTTCATGGTGTACAACAGTAAATTAATTGCTGTTATTAGTTTATTTGTACGTTAATATGTTTTTAATTCTCTTGATAACTTTGATTAATATTTGTAATATTTCAGATTTATCAAAAGTTACAAATCCGATTATTTGTTTAGTTTCAGTACTGCAGCATTTCAGGAATGATATAGTTCACCCAGTTACCGGTAAAATAAATATATCGAGGTTACCGATATATTTATGTTTTAACGTGGGGATAATGTAACAATATGAGCTATCTCATTGTTGTTATGTTGCGTTTAGGTAAGATTGGTTTCGTGTAATTTGACACTCGTGACCACATGTGCCATTAAGGCTGAATGTGACATCTTTTGGTTTTCGAATATAGGGCATTAAATTATAAAAAGAGACAGTTATAGTTAATATTCTTAGAATTCCAACAAGATTTCATGTTCGCGTTATCTGCAGGGCCAGAGTGTCAGACTACATAACCAAAACACTTGAGACATCTGTATCCACCCCGATGCGAGAGGGATGGATTCCAGATGTGGGTATCGTACCCAGGACAGCAAGTGTTTTGGTGGGAACCATCAGTCTCGTCCATCGACTCAACGCGTGAAGATGTAGTTCTTCACATCACGCGGTGTTCGCGTTTTATTTAATTTTAAAGTAGATTCGTTAATTAAGTATTATAATCAATAAAAATATAATTTAAATAATTATTCTGTTTCCATCGTCATATTAAATTATAACGTTTCGCGTTTGATTAATTTTAAACTTTAATAGTTATATGTTTAATACAATTTTAAGACTGCATTCCTTCCTTTCGTTTTACAATTGACGCAATTCAGAAAAATTAACTTATTCACATCCGCTCGTGTTACAGAAGTAACGGCTTTGAAAATTATTTATCCTAATATAAAATTCAGTAGAAGTCATGTTAAGCAATGCTGCTGAACTGTGTATGCATTTGATAAAGACAATTTATATTTAGAATTTCCATTAACAATATTGTATGTGTGCAATGCTGTCAGATGTACCCCGTTCCGTTTTCGTTGCATTCTTTCATTCCCTTCATTTCCGTTTCTCTTGCGGTAGCAGTAGCTGCAGCTGTGTTCACGTCCTCCACATTCCATATTGCAGTGGTCTCGATACTCGCACCGCACATAACATACCATGTCACGCCGCCGCCGTGGCCGCCGCCGAATCGCTCATGTGCAACGCTGATAAGGCATCGTATGTGGCCGATCGATCGCCAATGTTACAGCCACGTTCGCTGTCGACAACTTCCCTGTTAATCTGCTAATGTATGTGTTAAGACCGGCGAAAGCTTGGAAAGCCGCGCGCTTTGTAACAGAGAGCCATGAAACAATCGTCGAGTCTACAAATTACTCCGTAATCCGCGTGTTTAGGGGGTTCCCAAGGGGACGTAGGGAAGCAGGAAGCGGGATACTCCCCTACGGAGAGCGGCCAAACTCAATATATTATATAGAGTTTTATTGCCTTGTACCAGTTATGTATTTTATTGCATCTGGTGTTAGGTGTAATGATTGCACGAGGGCTTTTTGATACTGTGCCACTCAATTCAATTCGTTGTGATGGCTTGTAAGGAATTTATTGATTAACTAACTAAGTTATGTGTTCATTGCACTTTCATAATATCTATGACATGGGTAATTCGACCCCATAAACTTTACAATGAGTTTCATCAATTTTACTTCCGCAATTTGCAACTGGTACTTCTTTTTGTAATTATAATAGTATATTATACATCTAGGAAGAGAAATGCATATTTTTTCTTGAGGAATAATAACATTCTCTCTTAAGGTGTATATAAATATCAAATATATAAATATAGTTTATTTATATTGTTTATTATTTTTAAAGTTATTATTGATCTGTAACAAAAAATAAAATTCTTTGACAACAGCGCAAAATTATCTAAACAAGGTTGTTATATTTCTAAATTTAAATACCAAGAATACAGCGAAGAATCTCAAAAATTATTGATGCAGTTTCTGCAGCTGTTCTTAGGTTTTTATTTGCTTCATTGCGTAATTTATAGATTAGTATTGAAGTTCAAATAAAAGGTGTTGAAGCTAAACGAAAGATGTCAAAATTCACTTCATTATAAATCCAGCTCAATTGCTCGCGAAGGTTCGGAATAGTTCTGATTCCACTACATTTTGTACTGGGTACTGAATCAACTAACAAATAAATAAAGTATTAAAAACTGTCATCTAATAATTTCGCAAAAACTTCGAAAGGAAAGTCTTTGTGCTATAAAATTTAGTGCCGCTTTTTATTTTACTGTTTTCATGGAAGATATGCATTTACTACTGCGTCGCAGCAATAATTTTTTTATGATCCTTTTAGATAAATACTTCTTTTATACTCTATTTGCCGTGCAATTCTATTATGATAATAATAATACCGTGAGATTATTTTAATGTGGAATATGGGATTTGCCATATCCATGATAGGAATTTATGGAGTAGGTGGCTCAATGGTATCAAGTCGGTTCGATCCCCACAGCCGACAAACAATTTTCACCAATTTAAATCTACCCCTGTGGCTCCCCCTCCACTAATATCTTTGGGTGCCGTAATTTGACGGTTGGTAACAGCACTTCACGCGAAAAATTATATCACTTACCGAGATCTGCTACGGCAGAGTGTCACACCTAGTAATGGGTAAAAGGCGCGATGATATATTTATTTATTTATGGTTAGGAATTTACGTATTTTTAAATGAAACGTATGTAGATTGTCAAGTTAACATTTATATTAATTAGTGTCTTATTATTTTTAGTGATTTACTACCTGTAAATAATATACGAATTTAAAGAAAATATTGAAATATTTAATTTTTAAACCGATCGTTCAAGTCATTAAAAATATAGAAACATAATTTGTCTGGAAGTATTTTATGAAGATTATACTTATTGTTTATTTGTACTTCTTATAGTCATTCTATAAAAATCTTATGTTTCATTTTAAAATGAATGATTTGAAACATTGCTGTCAAATCTAAAGTACATTTCGCTAAATAAGCATTTTATTATTATTATTAAATGAATATGGCAAACGCCATGTTTCATGTTAAAATAAACTCACGGTACAGGATTATTCTAAACATGCTTTAAACAGAAAATCAGATTTAAAAGTAAGATTCATATAAACATAAAATTGAACAAAAGAAGACATAAAATTATGGAAATATGTTACTTTAGTAACACCATAATTATCAGTATAAAAGTGAATAATTATTTAGTTATAATAATAATGTATTATGTTACGTACTCATTACGTATACAATAATTCTATTGTCGCATAGAGTGACACAAAATCTATAACGTGCAAATTGGTATTTAACAACAGGATGGTGCGGTTTACAATATAGTATTCACGGACAAATATTCATCTTGATGCAGTCGCTTTATACAGCCTGTTAAAAAACATGTTATTCCACACATTATCGCCGTTTAATCAAGTAATCAAGTAATCAAGTTTTCTATGATTTTTTAAAGGTGCGAAACTCTTTTATAAATAGATGCAAAACATGTGTTAAGATTGAAACCTATTGTGAAAATTTTTAAATAAAAAATTATTAATTTGATACTACACATTATGTTTTCTTCTTATACAGGGTGTTTCAGGACTAGTGTAACAAACTTTAACAGCTTATTCCTGAGGTCATTTTGAGCAGAAAATGTCATATAAACATAGGTCCTATTCCTTCTAGTTACCAAAATACAAGAGGTTGAAGTTTTATAAATAACACGACATTTTCAATTTTTTTTAATCAAGATACTTTCGGAAAACAGGAATTTTATTGAAAAGTCATACCTTATTTGTCTTAATTAAAAATTGTTGTACTTTCGATTGTATTATTGTTTCATAATGGATGGTTATAGTACTGCTGAATATGCAGATATGATTTTTATTTATGGATTATGTAATGGTAATGCCCGTTATGCGTACAGAGAATACCAAGACAGATATCCAAATAGAAGCCAACTTTCCCATCCCCTATTTGCGCGCATTTTTGTTTTCCGAAAGTATCTTGATTACAAAAAATTTAAAATTTCGTGTTATTTATAGAACTTCAACCTCTTGTATTTTGGTAACTAGAAGGAATAGGACCTATGTTCATATGACATTTTTGGCTCAAAATGACCTCAGGAATAAGCTGTTAAAGTTTGTTACACTAGTCCTGAAACACCCTGTATAATGCATGTTTAAACCTATATAGCTTATATCTTTCAAATTGATGGATTTGCGGATCTATGTTAATTATACATTTTTCACTCATCTTGGTCTGTGCTTTGTTTTTGAATTATCCCAACATTTTTCTTTTGAACATGATAAATGCCAACTATTGCAGACGTCTAAAAATTACTAGCAAGCTCTACTTGCAATCAAGGACTACTAATTATAATCTTTACTGCTACCGGTAACGTAGCCAAATCTTTCAGTTTGTATGCCTCTATAAAAGCTAACGGATGCTGAGATAATTTAAATTATGTTTTTCTTCATTTTAAAGTTGGTTAATTTTAATTCTGAATTTATAACAAGTGTGGTGGCAAATAATTTTGTAATATGTATAAATATTTTCTAAGAAACAAACTTGACTAAGTAACATATAAAATAAATAATGTTTTTGACGTTGTAATCAGTAAAATTAGTATGATTATTATTTACAACTTGATCGGAGAAAATATAGTGTTGAAAGTGTATTTATTACAACAGGAGCTATAGGCTTCCCATTCGTGTAATAAAGTGATATTTTAACACTAGTTTCATAATAGCTATTTATGAAACTAGTAAGGTAATAACTTATTTCCTTACTAGTTTCGTACAATATTTTTTCTACTTCCGTTCTAATAAATACGAAAGAGCGTTTTTGAAATTATGAAATTTTGACATATTAATGACAGTTATAAATTCAAAAAATAAAAGAATAACACATCAGAATTTGTCTACCAAGATATGTGTTGCTGTGTTATCTCATTATTTCACTAGTTAAATAATGCAGTTCATTACCTAACTCAAATAAGTGAAATAAGACGTCTGTTTCCTAACGGAAGTAGAAAAATAACTATTTTGTTTTTGTAAATCATTCAAAAATGTATAAATTTTTGTCAGATGGTCGATAAAAAAATGTGCAATAGAATTTACGTGTACCGTGAGACAAAAAAGGTTGAAAACCTCGGACCTGCAGAATCTCGTACATAAATGTTAAACAACTGTTTTTGACAGTTGCATTAAACAATAAAATCTTGAATATTCATAAAAACAATTTTTCTATATATATATTTGCAATAACTTTCTTCAAATTTCGATATAATATGTAGACAGTTTAATCCATTTGACTAGCTTTCACAGATAACCATAATGGCCTTTCTGTGCACGAAGGTGAATAATAAAAATGTGTCCGACTCACCAGCAATCCCCAGTCAGCAAGAAACCCGATCGCGTTGGCTGCGGCGACGGCGGCGGCGGTTCAGGCTGAAAGCTTTGACGCCAGAGGCAGCGTAGCGGGGTGGGGATTCATTACCAAACGTCACGAGCGCCGCTGGCGTGAAATGCGGTTCCGCTACAGGCGTCGCGGGACGCCGCACGCGGCTCCGGTCGCTCCGGGACCGGAATCGGCTCCGGAGTCGACTCCGGGGATTGCACTGAGAACGAGAGAGCAGGACCGCAACGATGTCTCAGCATTTTTGTTAACCTCAGCAATGGGGGAGGATGATTCGTAATAGCTAGTTGGATAATTACATTTCCGCATATTAAATGAAATAATATAATAATTACCTCATATTTTTCTTCACGGATACTGTTTTTATAAAGTAGAAAATAGTTTCTTTGTAAAATTAGTTTAAATATATAATATTTATGATTATAGTAATGCTCTTAGTCAACTGTGGTATTGCGTACTCATTTATAAATTCCAGACTCGGCTCCTCTATCGAATCGTACAGAAATATCTTACTCTTACTTGTATAGTAAACATTTATTTACTGGATTTATAACTATAAATATTAATTTCAAAAATATGAACATAACTTCATTTATGATAACAATAACAGTTTGGGGTAGGTGGCGCAGTGGTATCGAGTCGGCCTGTGGATCTTGAGAACCCTGGTTCGATCCCCACAGCCGACAAACAATTTTCACCAATTTAAATCTATCCCTGTGACTCTCTCTCCACTAATATCTTTGGAGGCCGTGATTTGACTTACCGAGATCTGTTTAGGCAGAGTGCCACACTCAGTAATGGATAAAAGGCGTGATGATATATTTATTTATTTATTTAATAACAGTTTGTTCCAAAAAGATCATTATTCAAGTGTTAACTTCATATCTGTCTGATTCATCTTAACGAAAGTGTTTGGTTCTTATAATTGTTGAAATCTATAAACAATTTATAGTACAAGCTATTATTGTCAAATTATTTGATACTAAGTTTCTAATATAAGTATTAAATAATAGTAAAAAAATAGTGCTTTCTTATAAATTTAATCCTTAAAAACAACTTCCACCTCCTTAGAACATCCCTGCAAAGTCCATTCTTTCCTTTGTCTCCATCCTTTCTTTTTCCTGCTGCTGCCACCGGCGACGTCCGATATGAAAATCCATCGAATCCGTTGTAACTCACCCTTGCAGCATGTTCTACCACATACTCCGTTCGCGTACTATCGACAAACAAACGTGATGACGTATCACTACCCTCGCCACCGCCGCCGCCGCCGCCGCCCTCGACTGATGGGTAGCGTAATGGACACATTGACTAGACAGCCAGTCAAATAGAAACAGACACGCGAGCTTTTAGTATTTTTTAGAAACGGGGGTTTCGGCTTTGCAAGCGGGTTTGTTCGCTGCTGAGCTGTTGATGTTGAATCGACACCCGTGTTTGAGTTTTATTCCTTTTTTAGGTTTGAAACGATTAAATATTTTTTGATACTATTGTTGGTTACTGGTAAATGATTGTTTTGTTTCCTGTTTATTTGTTTTCATTGTTTGTATTTTTATTCAGTCATTGGTTGTGAATTATCGTATTTACTTATTAATTTTATTACATATTTTATTTTACTTTCCTTTTCAAACTTGTGATATATTTGTTATTTATATCGGATGTAAATACAAACAATTTTCACCAAATTAAATGTACCCCTGAGGCTTCCCCTCCACTAATATCTTTGAAAGCCGTGATTTGAGGGCTGGTAACCGTACTTCACACGTAGAAATATATCACTTACCGAGATCTGCTTTGGCAGAGTGCTACACCCAGTAATGGGTAAAAGGCGTGATGATATATTTATTTATTTATATATCGGATATAAAATGACGTATTTATTAATTTCAATTTATATTCATTCTTGGCTAACATATTTAGAAAATTTCAAGATTTGAGAATTGAATTATGTATAAACAAAATGAATTTTATACAAATATTTACTAATCTATTATTTATATATCGTCAGAAACTCCCTTGGTGTATATTAAATTATAGTTAGACCGAGAAATCAATCAATTGATTCACGTCATCAATAATTATGACGACATTTTGTCCGTCAGTATGGTGGTGTGGATAGCGTTACGGAATTTGAATCCTAAGAAAGAAAAATGCATGATTTAAATAAGCTATTTAATAATTTATTTATTTATTTTTTATTTAATGGAGTAGGTGGCTCAGTGGTATCGAGTCGGCCTGTGGATCTTGAGAACCCTGGTTCGATCCCCAGAGCCGGCAAACAATTTTCACCAATTTAAATTTATCCCTGTGGCACCCCCTCCACTAATATCTTTGGGGGCCGTAATTTGACGGCCGGTAACCGCACTTCACGTGAAAAAATATATCACTTACCGAAATCTGCTCCTGCAGAGTGCCACGCCCACTAATGAGTAAAAGGCGTGATGATATATTTATATTATTTTATTTATTTTTGTTAATTCGATGTTGGTATCTATGACGTCATTGAAAACGTCACTAATATACATCGTTTGATTTTTCAGCTCGACTATATTATTTATTCATTCTTGACTTGCTTTACTTGTAGTATTAACTATTTACAAACATTAATAACATTTCATCTTTTGCAGGACTTGCGCGTAACGAAGAACCTTACTACGGGCGCCTAATCGGCCCTCTTCAAGAGTTCGCTCACGGGATTCGGGGCACCACGTACGCCGTGGACGAGAACACGATATTCATCAAAGGTTTCTCGTACGACGGCACCGGTCCCGACGCCTTCTTCTGGGTGGGAAACTCACCCCGGCCTTCTCCCGAGGGATACATCATCCCCTACCCGGAAGATTATGCTGGAAGGTAATTTATACTAAAGTGTCACTGCTCCGCGAAGATTTACGTGGAGTCGGAGACATTGGTACAAGTTGAGGATTAAATCTTGGAGATCTGGAAGGTTGTAGTTATGTGCAGAGTTATGTCGACTAAACGTGACATAAGTTTGGTAGTTGTAAATGAACTAGTAAAGCTTTCGCAGTTGTATACGTAGAGGAAGTGTTGTAATCATGAGTTATAACTTCCATCATCCATTAATTTCTAGATTTTGATGTATTAGTACTTCTATTTGCATCTCTGTACATTTAAAATACTGGAATTTATAAAAGGTTTAATTTTAATCTAATTGACTTCAACTTAGAACATATCGAGAGTAGACAATTTTTCTCCAATTAATAGCTGCTTTATTTGTAAAAAGGATCCACATAAAATTAAACTATAAAAAAGAGACCAACACAAATATTTATTTTCTACGATTGCTATGAAAGGTTGACAATTACGCTCTCATTTGTCATCGTAAAGTTGACATTTTCTGTGGAACAATTGAAAAATATCTTTTTTGCGCGTCTCCAATGGCAACGCCCGAAAAAGATATTAAATGCGCGTTTATTTCAATAGTTACCAGGGATACAAATAAAACAGACACTTGTCATATTGACAGAACGAATTTAATTTCAGTACGCATACGTTTTTTAATCATTTTAAGATGCAATCGTAGAAAAAATGATGTGTGAATCACGAGCGTAAAGTGTCTTTGTTTATCTCTTACACTATTGCAGCTCTCGCCTTCGGCTCGCACTGCAATTACCGAGTTCGAGTAACAAAGAATCACTTTACGCTCTTAATACATAAATAACTATTGTATTACAATTTTATTGTTAACTAATTTATGGAAACTTATACAACATACAAAAGATATATATGTATATATATACTCCCGGTGAGTGGTTCAAATTAAAATACCTATTATTAAAATTGACATGTATGGTAAATACGTACGTACATATCAATATATGCAGTATATAATACAAACATGTGAATATGGTTGCCACCTAATATAGTTAAACAAAATTTGTCAAATCAGTTTCTGGAAAAAGATAAAATATGGTAAATAAAATTAACAGTAGGCATATATTTTGTATGAGATAATTAGGATTAATAGCATACCGCGTTTGATGAAAGATTGGGGTCCAATAGCTCCGGCTTCTATATGCATAGCTCGCACGTTTTGATTTATTCCATGGATGCAAAAGAAAGTTGACAGTTTTCTTTAATTGCAATTGTTTAGAATTTTTTTTAAAACCAATAAATAAAAACATTGTTAAAATAGTCCAATAACGTGTTTAAATTTGAATAATTTAAACGGAGTCCTAACTAAATCTAAAAATCTCAGTGATGGTCCACCAAATTCAAACACATCCTTTATAACTAAATTTATTGTAATAAATATAAACGCATCCTTCTTGAATTAGTATTATTTACTTATAAGTTATAAAATAGGTATTACAAACGTCAGTAAATATATGTTTACCTTGGACAGATTGCATCCAATTATTTTTTGTACGATTGCTATGAAAAGTTGACAATTACGCTCTCATTATCATCGTAAAGTTAACTTTTTTATGAAACAATCAAAAAATATCTTTGTCTCGCGTCTCCAATGGCAACGCGCGAAAAAGATATTAAATACGCGCTTATTTCAATATTTACCAGGGATACAAATAAAACAGAAACTTGTCATATTGACAGTTGACAAAAGGAATTTATTTTCATTAATATTTTTAGATGCAATCGTAGAAAAAATTATGTGTGTATCACGAGCGTAAAGTGTCTTTGTTCCTATAACACTATTGCAGCTCTCGCCTTCGGCTTGCGCTGCAATTACCGTGTTCGAGTAACAAAGAATCACTTTACGTTCTTAATATACAAATAACTATTTGACCATGGTCTACACCAAAACATTTCAAAACTAACTATTCGTTCTCATTTTCCACTGATCTCAGCGGTGCCATGATTTTGACGGTCGGTAATCCATAATCACGATAAAAATTATGCTGTGTACTTTATTTATATCTTTAAATACAGAACTGCGGGATTCAGGAATTTGTGAAAGAGTTTTTTGATATAATTTTTTTAGTTCTGTGGAATCTAAATTTTGTAAACATAATGCCCTTTTTCATTTTGTGTCAAGTCTCCAAGCTGCATAACGGTTTTCCGAGAGTTTTTCATTTAGTTCTCTTCATTATGCATAAAGCTATTTTTTGCAAAAATGAAAACACAATTCTGCGCTTTTTATCAGAATTCGCAAGTTGTGTAGCCTTTTTGCAGTTTCGTAACCTTACTTAACAAAGACGATTGGACTCGTCTGCAGTTCAAGAAACACGGTACGTCACCGTAACCATAGCAACGGATGTAATCCGCTTACCGGCCTTACCAGTGATCGCAGTAAGCCGTTTAATGAGAGTGAGATGGCGAGACGGCGTCGTTCCAAGCTAGACAAAGAAACTCGATGGACTTGCTTTGATAACTAGTGGGGCTTATTGTCGAATGCATTTAACAACGAAGACCGTTTTGCGAGTGAGCCCTGGGATTTTTTAAAAGGGATTTAAAAATCTTTTTCAATGAGTGTTTTGTTTATTTTATTAAGGTCCTTCTTACTGAAGCCTGTAAAACATAATGTAAGGTTTTTCTTCCTTTTTGTTATCGGATTTTATATTTACATGTTTTTCTTCGCGTCTGTTTTTTATCTATTACAAAACAATTTATCTTTTCTTTTGTTTCCATTTTTCTTGATAATATATAAGTTTAAATAATATTAATTCTAAATAAAAATATCATTTTAACTAATTAAAATGCCGAATTTCTTGTTTTTAACAATAATTTCACTACCATTAGAAATAAATTAAAAATATGCAAATAGTTCCTCCACCATTTTTTTCCCTTTACAATAATAGTACATACACTAGTTTATGTTCGACTGCATCATATTACCTTGTTTTACGACACTGTTTACTGTCCATAATCGGGTACTTTATTGGACTAGTACGATAAAAATGCAAAATTGGACTGCTGTCAATGTCACATTAAAACAAAATTCAAAAGAAATATTTAAACACCATTTTCTGTATGTATTATATGTGTCTTCATACAATTGTTAGATATTCTCTTGCATTACATGCAAGATCTTTTATTTCTTTTGGAACGTCTTCAATGTCTTCATCCATCTCAACACTTTTTTCACTTTGACAATTTGATAAATAAAGCAACAAATGCATAACAACGAAGCACACTTTGAGATGCAATTAAATGTTTTAAATATATATGTATTGACATAATCATATTTTAAGAGAAAATATTCTCCATGCAGTCGAACATAAAACGTTGTATGCAACTCGTACATAATCGGACATAAACTACTATTTTCATTTAGAAACAATTTGACGTATCGAAAGTACAGTTTAGTATTTCAAAGATACACTTCATATTGCGATATGAATACTTGTACTGCATGTCATGTATTGTGTCGTCATTTATGTAAATTTTTATTATCGCAATCCAAACAACTGTTTTGTTTGCTGTGCAACACAATTTCATCAAAATTTCCATGATGACATAATCTCCAAATGCACTAAAGTAATTTAAGCTCTCAATAAATTAATTTCATAAACATTTATTCTGCGTGATTTTCAACGCCATTAAAATAAATCCAGGATAACAATTCTTTGGAACATTTTCGCTTTATTGGGAATGTTTTTTTTTCTGGTGCCACGCTGTGATTCTGTTCATTTAAATGTAAATGCTTAAACGGTGAAGGGCTGAAGGGTATCTAGGGCTATTCATCTCCCTCCCCTGCGCTGATTAAATATAGTGCATGCACAGGTCCGTCTTAAGTTTTAATGGGGATTTGGGAGCTCCATTCTCACTGTCATTCATACTAGTATTCATTGGCAAGAATTTGTAAATATAATTAATTGTAAAAAAATTAAATATATCAGCACAACTATAATAAATAGAATAGATGTACATATAACTTCAAAGTTATCTCTGATATATTTATTAGAAATATTTTTTTTCGGTCGAGTAATAAAGTTTGCCGGCGCGCATAGCGGAGTCTGGCAATATTATGAGACTCGAAATGGGATTTTTAGTCCGATTGAAACATATTTTTTTACCCACTCGCAGATTTATTTAAATTAAAATGAAATACATGGACAAAATTATTTTACGTTACCATAAATATGTCATAGTTTGTAGGTGCTAGAACCTAAAATAACTATTTTTTACAACTATCAAACAATGGTCATTTTATTTCACTAATATTAATACGCGAAATACGTGATTTTTTCATCATTTACATTATCATGACAACGTGTATTTTGCTCATTATTTTGCACCCTAGAGTACAAAATTAGCATTTTGCGCACGCCCCCAAATTAGTCTTAGTCAGGTTCCATTAGTTACAACACATTACTAGTACCAAATTCATATTATTGTTGATAGTTTAATTTAAATTTATTTAAATTAATCAATAATTATTGTATTATTCTTTATTTACAGTTCCAGAAAAAATATTGTTTGTATTTCATGGGTAAAATTATTGTTTTTTGGCGCGTTAGAATGACTTTTTTTGTTTTTCTAAAAGTATCATTCTCACGCAAACAAAAATCACTCATTTTGCGTACTTAATACAAAAATAATTATTTTACTACAGTTGGTTATAAATAACATTCCTAAAATAGCGTTCTGTTACTTTTGAAAAAATTGAAATAATAATGGGTAAAATACAAATAATTTTTTCAATTATCGTGTGAAAAATGAGGCATTATGTATTAATTTTCAGAGCAAAAATGTATTTCTTTTTACACAGGTTGCTATATAATATTTACTACGAAATAAACTTAACTACGTAATCTGCAAAATAATAGTTATTTATGCAACTAGTGTTAAAAGTGTTACTTTATTGCACAAGTTGCATACACTACTTTTTCTAAGTTTCAATTAATTATGCTAATTTAGAATAGTATTGCAAATAGAACATCTAGGTTTTCAATTCCTGGACCATGATCTAAATCTCACAATATAGGATAGAGGAGAAAACTGTTACAATTACAAAATATAAATTTGTACCAACAATTTTTAGCATCGTAAATTTTGTTTTATGAGTGGGGTTGTAAATTTTATTTGACCACTGCCAGGACCTGTTATTCGCCCTCCTTAAAGACGGTCCTGCATGCACTCCTCTCTGTTGCAACCCCCCTGATCAAGTCGGCATTCATACACGTATTAGTGAATGGATAGTCATCGCATCATCCTTTTTATTCAGAGCTCTGTCTGTTTCCATGGCTGCAACGGATTGATTTTATGAAGCTTGTGATTCTTTGGAGTTGGATTTTGTTTGCTAGTTCGCTATTAGTGTGGGAGCTTTAGTTTTGCAGTTATTAATAAAGTTCTTCTTAATTTAGTGAAGTTGTACAGAGTTTAAGTATAAGTGGGAGAAAAGGTTAAAGGGTAATTAACTTAAAACGTGGTGTAGGTGTTTTGCGAGAAGAATTTCAAGAAAAAAAAAGGTAGCAAATTGTTGGAATAGTTCGTGGGAGGTTGTTTTCTGTTAAACTAGTTAATTAAACTATAATTATTGCCTCAATCGATAAATTCATTCTTCAATACACTAGGGCTCGAAATTGACAATTTCACGAAACAGACCGTTAATCCAAAAGTTCAAACACAACTTTCGCTATAGATTTAACAATTTTTGTCGCACTGTTTTCAAGTAAAATAGTACATTTTTAAATACTGTACCATTAATTTTAAAGAACCGGAACCCGAACAATAATTTTTACAAATTCAAAAATCTAAACAACATTTATCATAATTTCAATAACCGGAAACCGGCGCGTTTGCAAGGGAAGGGTTGTGAGGTTCAATCCCTTTTCTCTCAATTGAGAATAAATGATATTTTTTAAATATATTAATAAATAAAAATAATAACAATTTATTTTGATCTTTATTTTTTTTTTCGTTTTGAGTGTAACATTTAAATTTGCTGTTTGCTACACTTTGTTGAATGAAGCTAGTAGCCAACCATTATTAAATTTTCTATTTGAAAAGATAGAAAGAGAGAGAGAGAGAGAGAGATAAAGTCGGTTAAATGGGAAAACTAATGTCATTTTTTTCAACAAATTTAATAGTGTAAACTTCATAATATTTGTAGATTAAATAAGTAAATTATAACCAAAAATAACATTTTTTATATAAAACGCCGTATTGAAAACAATACTATTCTATAGCTTTTTTGAATAAAAAATTCATCACCATAATGCTAAAGTAAATCTTAATCGAATATAAAGTTTGAGTAGGTAACTTAGTGGTATCGAGTTGGCCTGTGGATTTGAAAAAAACTCGGGTTCGATTCCTATAACAGACAAACAATTTTCTTCACGTTAAAACTACCTCTGTGTCTCCCCCAACATTAACATCTTTGGTGGTCGTGAATTCACGGCTGGCAACCGCACTTCACGCGAAGAAATAAATCACTTATTGAGATCTGCTACGGCGAGTGCCACACCCAATAATGGGTATTTATAAGTTTACATAGAGTCAATTCTGATTTTAATTTGCCAAATAAATTGTACACCATTAAATTTTTGTTGGATTAAATGGCACTATTTTGCCTTTTTAATCGTCTCTCTCTATCTCTTCAATCAAAAAAGTTAGTAACGGTGGTTTTTTTATAGTAGCAAAACTGTACAAACATGTATTGTAACTTCTAAAGAAATTGAATGACTATTCTATCAAAATTTTAAATCCCTTTCCTGTCATAAAAAATGTCTGGCCCAGACACTGACCGGAACGCTGTTCCGGTTTGCTCCGGTACATTTTGAGTCCTGCACAAGTTAGGGTTGAAAATATAGCTACAGCACATTGTGAGGACAAATGAGTAGCATGTGAAAATATATTCCTGCAAAAGATATGAGTAGGAGTACAAAAGAGAGACAAATGGTCGTAGCAGATATTTATTTTACGTACAGAATGAAATATGAATTTTAAAGCTGCGCTTGAGCGCTTGAATAAAGTGGTAGATGTCTTATTATGTAAATTGTATGGAAATCTATAGAGTATGATATACAAGATGAAATTTGTTCGATGATTTTGTAATAAAATTTATGACGTAAAGTTTATTGGTGTATGTGGGCGTGCTGATATTGTACAACGTTGGCAAACATGAAATGTACGCTCGCTGTTCAGTTTTCAGTAGCCGCCAAATACAAGTTTGCGAGGGTGGGTGGCTTTCATCAGCGAAATGTCATACGATGTCAAACCACACCCGCGCACTATTTGACTAAGGAACTAATATTGCATTATTAAATAGCTATTATATAGACCACTCATATTTAATTAAACTGTGAGTTCTCAGACAAAGCTATAAATGGAGCTTTCCAAACCAGTAGCTAGTAAGAAAACTGAACACAATTACTATTTTTGTTTCATTTGGAGTTCTATCTTAAAATTAAATTTCTCTCTTTCAACAAATAAAACAAATACATAACTATATCATCACGCTTTTTGCCTGGGTGTGACACTCTGCTGTAGCATATATCGGTAACTGCAGTTACCAACCGTCAAATCACACCCCGATAATGATTTTATTGTGAGGTAAGATTTGTCGACTGCGGGCCAAGGTCTAATAAGTAATAAGTAATAATAAGTAATAGAAACATTTGATAGTAGTAAATTAAAGTTCTAATTTCTTTATTTAAACCAGGTTTAATTATTTGAATTTACCAGTCGTTCAGCGTGCGTTTTGTTAATGAGCAAAAAGCAAGCTTTACAAAATTCTTCACATATAATTTTATGCATTTATAATTTGTGTTTATATAATACAAATTATAAATACATAAAAAACATATACAAATAAAATTATATATACTATATCCAAGTATATATCGGGTGTAACAAGAAAATCTGGTCATTGAAAATGAAATTAGTTTCTTCTTTATAAGAATAGCCGTGAAATTGCAACAAAATAACAAATGTATAACTTTTTATCGATCAGAAAAGTTTAATTTTGAATGGAATTGTGATTTATTTTAGTGTCAGTAAAAGATATTTATTTATTTATTTATGTTACGCTGTACAACAGGAACTTAATCCCAATTACAGTACAGGGTCCGCACTCACCGAGCCGCAGTGTGCTAGTTTATATAATTTTTAGCTTGAGTGAGATTCGAACTCAGGATCTCCTGATTCGAATTCCGTATCGCTATCCACACCACCGTACTGTCGTCATATCATTATTGGAAATGATTAACTATTCACGTGAAAAAAAGTTACAAACTAAAATGTCCTGACAGTTAAAATGTTTAAAATTTATTTGTTATTTTGTTACAATTTCACGGATTTCACTAGAAAATAGCAATTCTTATAAAATTTAACCCGATTATTTCGGCTTCGAAACGTGCTACATATATAGAGTGTTTCACAACTTAGAGCAAAAAATTAAAGGGTATATTCTGTACGACGTGCTGATCAGGAAACAAAAATAATTTTTTTTTAAATCGCAAAACTATTTTCCATGTCCAAAAATTTTCGTTGCCACTGCCACTGGGTGGATGATTATGTTAAAGTTATTAATTAAATAAAATTCTATTATAAATAACTGCTAATAATTGAATTGTGTAATTATTCTTTCGTAGTTGATACCTACTTCATTGTTTGTGTTTAATAGGAAAGCGAATCCAGTGCAGTACTACAAAAAATGTTTTAGGTTAACAACACTTAATTTTTCGAATTTAAAAAAAAATCTTTTTGTTTCATGATCAGCACGTCGTACAGAATATACCCTTTATTTTTTTGCTGTAAGTTGTGAAACATCCTGTATATTGAATTAAATGCAGAATTTATTTGTCTACAACTTGTATTTGAAGCATTATTGTATCGCATTACCTGACCACTTTTGCGCAAGGAAAAAGTGATTTCCCAAGTTATATGTCTATGGTTTTTCAGCGATATATATGTATACTCTTTAACATATAAATTCAAATACTGTTCACTTTTGATTTGTGCGCCCGAAGGGAGTGCTTTACTCACTTCGCCCATTTTACAGCTCTGGTACCTAATTATAATTAATTATTATAAGTGGTTGATTAAACTTTTCGTGCTTTTCAATCAATGTTTAGATTAATCTCGATTAAGCTGCTCAAAATTTTAATCACTTATGAAAAACTGGTTCCCAAACGAATTTTATTTTTGTACCAAAAATACTTAATATTTCATACTTGTATCTATATTTTAAATTTTCTGATTTCTTTCTTACACTTCGCATTATTTTCCAAACATTTACAAAAATAGAAACGTCACAATAACACGGAAATTAATAAATCAAATAAATCCAAGTAGCTCTGGGGAGATCAATACTCAAAACCATCAAAGTTTTCGTTTTAAATTCTGGAAAATCATAACGCGTGACGATTTTCAAAATCCCCATTTCCGAGGGATGAAGTGATGAGTTGACAGGTGAACCCCGCACGGGGAGTGGTGCAACGCCCCAGTGACAAAGGATGAACTGTAGAGCGGCGAGGGGGCTGCTTGAGGGATGCAGCAGGGGAAGCTCGTAATTGTGATGAAGTCAGCTCAACGTCTTTATTAACTCCCTACACTGTAATTCTTGACGAACAGATATCGATATTAGGGTAAATGTATACCCTTATATTTGACAATTTGAATATTTGAGCAGAAATTGTTTGACTTTGTATTCATGTTGATGTAGATGAGATTTGTTTCAAGGGGTGGTTAAGGTTTAATTCTTATATTAATTGATACAATTTTTTGCAAATTTAAAGGGTAAAAACAGAAAAGAACACTGGACTTATAATTTTTTTTATTATCAATCATAATAATTAATTTACTGTACACAGGAAATTCATTTTAGTTATAGTTTAGGTGATCCACATTTAACAGTGAAAATCAAATTTTTCGAATGCAATTGAATTGTTTGGTATACAAGTAAGATAATGATGTTTGTAACACCCAATCACCCGTGAAGTTACAGAAGTCACAACTTCAATCTATCCAAATTTTCTTTTTTAACTGATGATTTTTTATTTTTTATTTAAGTAGGTAGTAGTATCAAAGTGAAAAAAACAAATAAATATGTCAAGTCCACCTTTGAAAAATAAATTATATAGAATAATATTTTATTATTAATACTATTGGTCATTTTAGACAAATGGATAGTTGAATTATAAAATACATACATTTCATCAACGTTGTTTTGATTCTCAGTGTTTAGAATAATTTCTGAACTGTTCAAATTTACAATATCAGTTACAGCTTCTTCGTAATTATATATTACTGTAATTAAAATTGAACTTCTAACTTTAAAATATAGATTGCTATGTTAACCTATTTTCTTCAGTCTTAGGACTATTGACAGAGGGTTGATATTCTGAACTAGAAGCTACAAATGTTTCGGACATATCTGACTTATCACATTCACACATACTTTCAATAATAATAATACTGTTGATTAGTACAATTTAAATGTTAAGAAATCTATAAGTTAATGAAATTTGAATGAAATGAAATTCTATGTCCTCACGTGTAGTTAACAACTTCTATTTTATACAAGTCACAATACAAGGTAACTTTTTGGGGATGATATTATATAGTTTTTCTTAGTGGGAACGTATCATTTCAAAGTATAATATATTTTATCTACTCCCGTTATTAAAATGTCATTTAACGTACTGGTTCCCATAGCTCTAAATAATATCTTAATCATATTTTGACACGTCGTGGCTTCTTACGTTTTAGTCACGGTTTAAAGTAAACAAGTAACATATTAAATATGGAGTGAAGTTAGCTTCCTGCATCTGTCATTGTAACTTTTCAAACAATTCATAAAACTTTTTTTTTATTAATTTACGTCCTTAGATAAAATATAGTATGTGACTCATTTTATAAACTCGTTTTTTATATATTTGCTTTGTTTCACTCAAGTCAGGTAAAAAAATGCTCGTAACTAAATAAACTATTATATGTATACTCGATTTACTACTTTACTAATGTGTAAATTATACCTAATATGTTAATGTTTAATTGTTTCAGAGATCCACCAGTATTGAGGGCGTATAACAACACAGATGTAATTTTGAGACTTCCTTTGGGCAAAAGAATCAGAGATATCCGATGGCTCTCTGTTTGGTGTCGGCGGTTCACTGTAAGTCTATATAGTATACATTACATTTTCAATATTCAAGAAATATTAATTCGTGTAAAACCAGATACAACTTTGATTCGTCTAATTCAGAATAATGGATTAGAAATGCAATATTGAGCATGATACGAATATTTGAACATACATGCAGCTCCAGAATGAATAACAAAATTTTTAATAGCTCTTGAAACATAAAATGTCATTAAATATACATATGCTTGGTTTATGCATTTATTATTAATATTAACAACTAAACTAACATTTATTTTAAGGGCGATTCTAAGATTCTTGCAGCCCGATTCTGAAATTTTTTTTAGCTAATTTTGAATTTAGGATTAGTTAACCTTATTCTAAAGCCAACATTAAAAAGTTAACTGAAATCACATTTCGAAAACTAAATGGTAACAGGGTTATATTATAGTTTGTTTAAACTTTTTTCAGAATATGGTTTAGTTTAATTTTACTAAACCTAAATTCAGGATTAGCTACAATTTCTTTGAAAATCGGACTGTTAAAAATGTTAAAATACAAAGTCAGAATTTCAAAAATAATTTACTCTTAAAGTTTGCAATATATTTTTATCCGTAAAATAATACAGGACATAAGGTTAAGTTTGATACATAGTATGTTCCTATACCTAAGCATGAAATTTCATTGAGTCATGTAATTTGATATACTGATTATAAAACAAAAATAATTTCTTTTAATTCTTAAAACTAAGTGTCCTTTATTTGATGTGCATATTTTTAGTACCACTACTTTTTTAGTCAATTTAATTATGGTAATAATGAAATCGGCATTATCATATGCATCATGCAGGCGATGCTGCCTTCATTTCTTATAGATTCGTTGTTAGAGAAGTGGGCGTAAGTGAAGATATACGAAACAGGTGTACAGGAGCGAATGGATGAATGTTTGTTGCGTGATGTTGGATTTTGGTTGTGAGAAAAGAAAGAATTCGTATGGAAGAAGTGTTAATGTGGTCGAAACGAGTATCGTGTGTCAGGATAAGAATGTTGACGGGTTTGTGCTACCCCTTTTAATGAGACATAGCGTGATGTTATGTATGTATGTATGTATGTATCATGTTGCTATGAATTTGATAAGCGATTGCTATGTATAAACAAATTTGACATTTAAAATTTCATAAAAAAAAAAAAATTACAATATATGCTGGAAAGTGTAGAGGGAATGTTAACTCCTCTTGAGATTAAAGAAACAGGATGTGGTTATAATTATATTTATTAAATTAAATCATATATGACAAATTTGTTGTTTTCCATGCCAACAATTTTGTAGTCTAGGTTATGACGGTAGCTCTTCACAGCTTGTCAATTGTCAACAAAACCTACTTTTAATTGCAATCGGCAAAAAATGTATTGTTTGTTTTTTAATCAGTATATTAAATTATATAATCCATTAAAGTTTCCTATACAAACAAATATAATTTTCTAAATTTTAATTCTTAAAATTGTGCATAAATGGTAATAAAAATTGGTCTTTTTAAGTAATAATTCTTAAATTGAAAAAATGTTTGCATAAACCAAGTAGAAATCAAAGAGATAATTTAAAAGTTAATCAAAACAATAAAAAACGAATTAAACTTATTTCAAAATCAATAGTATTTAACAAAACTTGTACATTCTAACTTCGCTAATTAAATTATCAATAGCCTCAATCAAGTAAACAAATTAGTTTCCCAGCTTGATAAAAACTACGCGGCAAGCACATCTGCTAAAAAATCGCAATCTTCATTAATATATGCTAACGAAAATGTGTTTCGGGCTTCCTTGATGTGATTTAGTGGTTCGTTCTAAATGAAGCCAGTTTAGCATGACGAACACACAACGGGGTCAATGGCGTGGACGCGATGAATCAGGAAATGGGGACGCGGCGTCGTGGCGTCTGTCCCCCTGCTCCTCGCGGACGCCACTGTCACCCGTCGCGCACTGACACTTGTATTGTGTTCGGAAAACGGGGGCCTTTGTTTTTCAGCACGAGTGCAATTTGTATTACCTCCAGTCTGGTGCTATGTGTCAGGCCTATCTATATTCATAAGCAGAGAAGGGACGCATATTAATTATGTGTAGTGTGAACTCTGCATGTCTCTTGTCAGAATAAACGGAGACTAGTTGTACGAGTATCATTACAACTATTATTACTACTGACTACTGAGGAATGAGAATGCTTCGTTTCTTGATTACTTTTTGCATTATTTTACTCCTTTTCCTCATCACATTTAACAAAAAATCTCATTACTATACAGTTCAATTATTTAAGAAAACAGTTATTTACTTATATCGCTTCTGCCATTTACATTTACTACATTTTAAAACAAAACATTTATATATACAGTGTTTCTAAAAAATGTTGGCAGAGGGAATAACATGAGAAATAAGATTTTTGCCAATTAACATCATTCGGCAATTAATAGCGGTATCAAATTACAATCTTAACCTATTCAAATACCTTACAAATTACTTCATTTTAATGTCACAGATTAGGGAAATATTTCGTTAAAAATACCTACTAATTTCTTATACAGGCTGAGTCTGGGAAGACGAACCCCCCCTTAACTTTTTTATTATTAGAAATAGAGAAATTTTCTTCGTATATGGAAGTTTTAGTATATTAAATATACTATTTTATGACATATATAGAATTTTTTTATAAAGTCAGGTTTACATGATACGACTATCAATTTTAATTTTTCAAATGGGAACTTGGAATTATTTTATTAAAATAAAAACCGTCATTGTTTTCTCTATTCAACGATGTATTACTTGCCATAAATGTATATGAAAAAAATCGAGATAAATAAGATAATTGAGAAATTATTTTTATTCAACTATTCTAGGTGGCTATGCGACATTAAACAAAATGTAACAAGGTAAAATTAATGACAAAACACGTGAAACAAGTAACAAATAAATATATTCATTGTTGTCAGAATAGTAAATAAAATAAATATATCATCACGCCTTTTACCCATTACTGGGTGTGGCATTCTGCCTAAGCAGATCTCGGTAAGTGATATATTTTTTCGCGTGAAGTGCGATTGCCAGCCGTCAAATCACGCCCCCAAAGATATTAGTGGAGGGGGAGCCACAGTGGTAGATATAAATTGGTGAAAATTGTTTGTCGGCTGTGGGGATCGAACCAGGGTTCTCAAGATCCACAGGCTGACTCGTTACCACTGAGAATAGTCAGAATATAATCATATTTTATGGGATATAACACATATTAATAAAAGCAAAATGAAAATAAATTTAAATTGTTTGTGGTCCGACAATAAAAGAGCAATCAAACTTTCTTAAAATATTATAGAAAATTGAAAAGACATAAACAACAGCTATGTACAAAATGACAAAACGATAAGTTCAGAATTAGTTCTAAATATATCATTATTATCATGAGCATACGACTGATAGCTGAGCATGTTTTGCGATGGCTTGTGGTTTGTGGTTCCAGATTTAATCTTTTAAAGCACAAAATAAAAAAAATGTTTATAATATGTTATTCACTAACGTCAGTGATTGTAGACATTTAATTTATTTTAATTAAAAGATGGATCTACCAAATTTTGTATTACTTTACAGTGCAAGATGAAAAAATTGAATCATGCATCTAATTTGATCTAGAATATATACATACAGGATGTTTCACAACTTAGAGCAAAAAATTAAAGGGTATATTCTGTACGACGTGCTGATCATGAAACAAAATTTTTTTTTTTAAATTCGAAATATTAAGGGTTGTTAACCTAAAACATTTTTTGTAGTACTGCACTGGATTCGCATTCCTATTAAACACAAACAATGAAGTAGGTATCAACTACGAAAGAATAATTACACAATTCAATTATTAGCAGTTATTTATAATAGAATTTTATTTAATTAATAACTTTAACATAATCATCCACCCAGTGTCAGTGGCAACGAAAAATTTTGGACTGGGAAACATGGAAAATAGTTTTGCGATTTAAAAAAAAATTCTTTTTGTTTCATGATCAGCACGTCGTACAGAATATACCCTTTAGTTTTTTGCTCTAAGTTGTGAAACATCCTGTATATACAATCTTTTTGAACAAAAAATATTTTTCTTTTATAAATAATATATATTTATGTTTTGTACACATTTCTGCAGTTAAAAGCTGAAAATATTATAAATTTAAAAACATAAGAGTTATGAATAAATAATAATGCATTTTTTTTGTCAAAATTATCATTTATACAGGGTGACTTATACGCATAAATTTGAGGAATAATTGTTTGAGATTTACGGAGATAGCGAATAAAGTTTGAAATAACAATAAACTAATAAAAAATGATTTAATATGGGTGCTGTGCATTAGTTCCATAGCACAAATCTGCATTGAAAATGAAAGAAATAACTTCAAACAATTGCTATGATAGTAATGCAGCTTCCTTGTTAATTCATATTTTTTAGTTTATTGTTATTTCAAACATATAGGTTAAGAATCACCCTGTATTAAATAAAATTTAATATGTTTATAAATATAATGATCTCTAGTTCGGTACATTTTTATTCCACTTGGAAGAGGTTAAATTTATTAGAAACTTTAGTAGGGGAATTAAATATATGGTTTCAAAAAGATTAGTGTTCAGGTGCTAACTTTAGATTGAATAATTAGTACCTTGAAAAAATTAAAAATCTTGGATTTGTAAAGCTCATGATATTTTTGGTATTATTTCAATTATATGCAAAATATAAATCCAACATTCCCGGTTGAATTCCTGGTCGCAATCGCGGAAACAGCTAACAGCATCCACATCCACAATTCCTGCACCGTTTCTGCTTTCCGAACCTCTGCTCGCTTGGCAGCAAGCGCAAACAGAATTGATACAGTCGTTATGTTAGCGGAATCAACTCGATATTTAGTAACGGAATGGACTGATCTGCCGGGGGCGGCAGCCGGCGCTCGGAGATTGGTGCAGTGCGTCATCGCGACGTTTCCCGGCGCTGGCGGCGGCCGCATAAAGGCGAGAGTCGCTCGCGGGGGTGGCGCCTCGCCGGGGGTGGCGCCCGGCGCCGCGGTATCGACCTGTGCTAGTACCAGTAACCGGCCCGAGACTGTTACATCAAAATGGCCTCCGCGTCCAGAGAACAACGCCAGCGCACCGGTACCCGTTTCAACGAAATTAATCATGGTGAATGCGCCTGCTGCCCGGTACTTCTTCATGGATTCATATCTTTTGCTCTATTTATTACAATTTATTAGCACTTGAGGTTGACAGAATTAAAGATAGTACTTACTCTAATGTCATCTGGATATTAGATAATGTATTTTTGCTATTTTGCTGATTGTTTTGAACTATTTCAATGTTTCATCCTTCCAAACAGTAATCTACATCAGTGTCATAACTATATTTTATGATACACAATCTTTTATTTAAATAAACAAATTTAATAAATAATCATATTTTGTTAAACAATAATTTTGATAGTAACCTTTCAAACAACCATTGTTGTGCAAGATGAAAAAATTGAATCATGCATCGAATTGGATCTAGAATTGGTGGTACATATATACAATCTTTTTTTTTAATATATTTTTCTTTTATAAATAAAATATATTTATGTTTTGTACACATTTCTGCTATATAACTATAACTATATTTTATGATACACAATCTTTTATTTAGATAAACAAATTGAATAAATAATCTTTTTTTTTAAACAAAAATGTTGATAGTAACCTTCCGAACAACCACCGTTGATCGGGTGTCACAGTAATTGTTCTCCGTAGCACTTTATGTTACAGAATTGTCCTCACTGTTTCCTTACCGTAGTTGTGACAAAAATCATAGCAGGGGTTTTATCGAAGTATTTCAATTAATTTATCTAATATGTCTTATTCAAATGTAGTAAACTGTAGTAAATAAGGTATGTGTTTAAATCTAAAATTTGGTACCAATTATTTGCCGAATACTTTTATTTGCGAAAAATTAATTTTCTATGCTTATGTCTTTATTTATTTCACCATACAATATGCGTAAAGAGAATGTTATTTTACTCTTCATGATTAGCAATAAGATTAGTTGTCCACCTTAAAATTATAATAAATAAATAATTATTCTGCAAACTACGTACTAACGTACTTCTGGTCTTCAGACTCTTGATCTTTTACTAAAATTTAGTAGCACTTTTTATGGATAACATTTTTACCTTTTCCAGTGGATATTGTTAGATAATATATTTCAAATATTTTACTATTTGTTTTAAATCTGCTCTAATTCTAACCTACAAAGTAAAGATCCATAATTAAATAATAAGTATTTAATTTTTCCTTTAATTTTTCTATCTAATAACCAAATAATTCTAATAATAATTCATTCACACCTTTTTATAAACTAAAATATCGAATATCGTTATTTTATTATTTTATCGATTGCATTATACCTATCCTAACTTAAAAACTAATGTCCTATTTTGTAAATAGAAACCTCTTTTCTTTGTGGACATGAAAAGCCAATTTTCACGTTTGTCCAGGCATGAATAACCTCTGGTACGAGATTTAGATTATTTTTGACGCTTTACAAATAATAATGCATAATCTGACAAAGAATGAATACTTGGATGAATGCATTCATTTTTCGTAGGATGAAAATGTCTTTTACCTCATTTACATTCATAGGTCTCCTCAATCACATTGTTTCTTTTTTACATTAATATATTTCGTTATACAAGCAATTTCTGATGAATTTAGTTGTCTCAGTTTTTTTAAGTGTATTTACTTATTTCATTCAAAAGTTTTTTCTTTGAATAGCTTAGAAAAATTTTGAGTTTCAAGCAGTTCTATAAACACACTGTTAAAGTTTTTCTACATTCAAATTCCTCTTTAATAAGTCACACCTTTAGTTTTTCAACTTTAAACTTGGGAAAAGTCGAAAAGTAAAATCTTAAAATTCACAAATGTAAAAAAGGAAAGTTGATGCGTACTATCTGACAAAATGTAAATTCTTCCGAAAACCTTTCTACCATTGTAAATACTTTTATCCTATTTTACATTTAATAAATTTGCTTTTTATTTGACTTATATTCTCTTTTGTTATACCTCTATCAAAATATTACTTACATAATAATTAACTTGATAGCTAATTCAAAATAAATCGTCAGACGATTTTTCTCATTTTTGAATGTAGTATCTGTTGTATAGCTGATCATATTATATGATTTTTGTTCATGAAGTGTAGTTACCAACCGTCAAATCATTGTCCTCATAAATGTTAGTGAACAAGGAGCCGCGGGGTTAAATTTATATGATGAAATTAACTGTTGGACAATTGACAATGTAATTTGAGCTCGGTTTCCTTTTGTTTTCTTCGATGTTGCCACGAAATTTGTCATTTTTCCATTTTTAGTTAACACTCGCAACCACTTATTTATTTTTCATACATACATACAGAACATCACTATAGAAACATTCATAGAACGTTTATTCATTAGATTAATTAAATAATCTCTTCTGGACAAACATTCTCATCCTAACACATCATCCTCATTTCAACCACATTCATAGTTTCCTCCATAAAAGCTCATTTATTCATCATACTTTCACAACAAATCTTCAATCATATCCAGCCATTCGCTTCTATACAACTTTTTCATTAATTTTTCAATCGACGTACGTTTCGGGCTGTTTTAAGACTCTCTTGGGACCTAGACAAACAATTATTGATTGGCTTTTTTTCAATATCAAAATACTTTTCAATAGATATACTTCAAATATAAGTTATAGAAAACTAAATTTTCCATCATTTCTATTTAAAGCTATTTTTTAAATGCTTTCCAACAAGAAAATATACAACGTAAAATATTTAAGATATAACTATGCAATCTCGGGCCTTTGAAAATAACTACCAGAATTGTTTATATTGCAAGATGAAAATATTTTTAATGAAAAAGTAATGTGATCTGGTTTGGGATTGGCTAACAGAACGTCAAAACGTTGACAGCAGTTTGTTACTGCTATATCAGTGTCGAATTTTCTTTTAGTGTCAAATTTGACGTATTTGATTGTTAATGGTTACCTATGTAATATTATTTTTAATTTTAATAAATATATTTATTTAAAAATGAATTATGTATTAGGTTTAACCAAAATAATGCATATTATGTTCATATATACAGGGGCGTTCCAACCCAGGGTTCTTGGGGTTCCCAGAACCCGGGCGCCAGCATAAAAGGGCGGCAGACGGCAAAAAGTTAAAATAAATATGAGTATATTAAAAGAAAACAAATACTACGTCTTAATATTATTTGTAAAATAAATAAAGTAATTAAATGAATACTAAATGTAGGTACCTACTATCGTACTAAGGCTTTTAATTACAAAAGATCGCAAAGTAATGTGATTAATGTTTGAAATATAAAGTTAACTGTCAAGATTTCTTAATATTCACAACAAATTTTGACGGGTATAGTGACAGCTTCTGTTTCTATGACAAAGCTGTCACAAAAAATCGTAATTAGTAGGCGATTTTCTCGAACTATTTTCATTAATTTCTCTAATTTGTGGCATTAAAATGAAGTAATCTGTATGAAATAATGTGAGTGGATAGGTCTAGTATGGTCATGTGCAATATTATACCATAATTTTTTACCGGACACTTTTTATTTACTTCTTTACACAATGTTATTTCCCTATGCCAACCTTTACGTGGAACGCGCGGTATAGTTATGAGTATTTAAGTATTTTTATTGTAAATTTAATTTACATGTATTGATATGTTATTTTGTTATTTGTATAATTGTTTGTGCTATTATATGCAATTGTAAAATGTAAACTATATAGTTTTAATTAGGTTTAGGTACATTAGAATGTACCTTTGTAGTGAACTAATTTCTTTTTGTTTTTTTTTTGGTATTTTTATTTAATTTTGTGAGAAACTATATAATAAAATATTTATTTAAAAAATAGTTATTTTTCTAGACAAACAATGTTCTATTATTCTACGATAAGGTGAATAACATTATTTGTCATGAGTTTGCTTATTGCTCTAAATCTACACGCAAGTTTCGCATAGTACGGCGTGTCGGCTTACTGCCTTACTCGTTCTGTATCGTAGAGCATAAAATTCCACGTATTTTGAGTACCATATCGCATTTTTGTGCTCCAAAAATTTCACCTGCGGCGCACGCCCCGGGGCGCCACATTCTGCTTCAGAACCCAGGCGCCAAGTACTCCAGATACGCCCCTGCATATATAGTTATACTTCGTGATTCTGTTTTTCAATGTCACATGATAAAAAATATTTCAATTGACAACGCGATTTATTTTTAATAAAAAATATAAAATAATTTTATTAAACCTTGTTTCACCAAGTGTTGGATGACAATTAATTTTGTCTTTGTTGTTATTTCGATTTATTTTTCCTAAAGGATGTCGATCATAGTGGCATCTACTGTAATCTTAATTGAAATAGAGTATAGATTTAAAGATGATCGTTTTTATTTCATATTGAATTGATTCCCTGATTATGTAATCCTCAAAGTGTAAGTCTGATTGTTTTCTTCTAGGTGGACTTTGGCGAGGTCTTCATTCCCCCAGGCCTCGAAGTTCCCAAACCTCGGGTGCTCCCCGAGTTCAAGCGTTTGGCTCACGGCCTACGTTCCGGCAACATCAGCGTCTTGGACGCTAAGACATTCTACATTCCCAACCTGCACTACGATGGCGCCGGACCCGACGCCTACTTCTGGGTAGGTAATGGTACCGAGCCCCACAAGATGGGCCTGAAGGTCCCCAACGAGATGGGTAGTCTCGACCCCCTGAGAGGATACCAAGGAGAAGACATTGAGATACAGCTCCCAGGAAATCTCACAGTGTATGATATAGATTGGCTAGCGGTTTGGTGTGTGCAGTATAGGCACAACTTTGGACATGTGATGATACCGAAGGATTTGGATGTACCTCCTGCGTTGGGACAGACTAAAATATCGGTATGTTTGAATATATTTTATTGTGGTATTGGTAGATTTGATATTAGTAGATTTGATATTAGTAAACTTTTTATTATAAGTTTTTGAGTAAGACTAGGTAGGTATCTGTTTCTAGGTTTCACAAAGAAACTTTATAAATTTCACGAAACATTTGTAATGAAATGAAAAGGTTTCCGTAGTTATTCTGCAGATTTATAGTGTTTAGTGTTAGATAGTAACGTAAATAATTCTTAGTACTGGTACTAAATAATAATTAATAATAAAATTTATTGCACACACAACTAAATTAGAATAGCTCCAGCAAATATTGCATTTCTAAAATAAATGTACACAAATAAAAATATAAATATTTTCCACAATTAAATTTTAAAATGTAATAATTAATTTACATTAACAAAATTTAATACAAAGTAACAATAATTAAAGAGAGGTACAAATGAAATTTCCAATGGATAATTTATCTTAAAATTTATTTATTAAAACACCGTTTCAATCATTATGATTTTGGCCATTATTAGTCAATATGACGACGTACAATTCTAAAAGTTAATTACCATGTAAATTAAAATTTGTTTTAGTGTTCTAATAATTTTTTTTCAAATTTAATTTAATTAGCATTACGGTAGTGCAGGTAGCGTTACAGAATTCGAATCCGGAAACCTTGAGTACGAATCCCATTCAAGCTAAAATTATATGAACTATCATACTGCGGTTTGGTGAATGTGGACCCTGTACTGTAATTAGGGGTTCTGTTATACAGAGTAGCATAAATAAATAAATAAATATCATTGACTGGATAATGGCCCAAAGTAATGGCTGCAATTCATTGGTAATTTTATTTCTACCTATTAGTAACATATTTTTCATCATATTTAATTATTAAAAATAATATATAAATTTTTGTAGCTGTAATAATAATACAGTTTTAAATTGGAACATTATTTTGAAAGCATGTTTAATAAAATAAGAACAATATTTAAACCTTGATAAAATTATCAATTTCGTGGAACATAACATAAAATATTACTGTGTTACTTTTATTAATTACAAATTAATTTTATAATGGCAGTTTTTGTTTGTTAATTTGAGAACTGATTATTTATATCTTTATTTTATACTTATGGTTTAATATTGGTATTGGTATGGTGTTGGTTCTATCTTTATTTTAATTACAGAAAAAATCATCTGACGATTCTCACAAACCTAATTCAAAAAAATCTGGTTCTGATTCTATACACTTTCTGGGTCATCTCTACATTGGTTTTCTTAGTTATTTTAGTTTAAGTTTATTTTAGTTTTATTTGATTTTTAATGATGTCTTAAATGTATCTTAAATTTTTGATAATGAGTACTACTTAATTAATGTATATTTACATTTTTTTATTTTGGCTCTATTTTTCATATTATATTTTAAGCATTTATCATACCTTTCAAATTTAAAGATGAAAAAAAATTAACTAACTAATTGTACAAATATTTTATTAAAAAATATATATATATTTCTTGTACTTATACTTGAATTTTACATATTCATTAACAATAATGCATGGTCGAAGTCTCGAATATCTTGAATGTTATACTAATTTCTATTATTTTTTCAATTTTATTTTGTATGATAATTTTGTATTGCATGAATAAACTTCATTTTTACATATTTACCGCATGTGTAACTTATTCTTATATTTTTATCTGCAAGTATACATAGAGTATCTACATACACCTACTTGAGCAAAAGATGTGAAATGAATGTTTTTCGTATGAAGGAATGAGATTGTCGGCCGAGATGACAGCTGAGACAGACGAAATTCTGAGTCGCCAAACATATTTCACTGGAAAAGTGTACACAATACTTTTTTTGCATAATGATTTTAAAAGTCGTCTTTTTACCGAAAAATTGTTTAGAAAGTGATACATTTTTCAACTATTTTTATAATTGTGTAAAAAATTAAATAGTGAAGAAGTAAATATAACAATTTCATTTTATTTCTTTTTACTTTTTTTGCTATTTTTATTTATTTATCTCACTGGAGATAGATATAGATATTGTAGTTTTGCCACCTATCAAAATAATTTTAAATAGTAAGTAATAGACCTCCAGTTTTTAGCGATAATTTTTTGTTTTACATGATTTTTTTTAGTAACAAACAACTTGGTAAAATTTTAACAAATGTTAATTTGCCCGAGTAAAAATAATTGAGTGCTTGAAAACAAAAAATTATTTAGAGAAAATCTGACAAGGCGTGTGCTGTTTGGTAAGATAATTTCCCGAGGCAAATAAAATAATATTGTATCAAACTGACAGCATAAAATAATTTTTTTAAATATTTTACATTATTTGTGGTTGAAAACAAGGCAAAGGAAATAAAAAAAGTACACCAGGTAATGAAAGCATTTTTGAAAAATATTGCTTTCATTACTAGTTGTATAAATAACTATTATGCAACTTCATTATGTACATTTACAAAACTTAAATTTTTAAATCTTTGTATGTTTATGAATATGTTTCATTAATGAAGGAAACAGTAATGTTGTTCGACATTTACTAATATTTTAGCATTTTTATCGGACGTTGCCAGGACCGTTGCTAATAGCATAATAAAATAAAATAGTATTGCAGTAATAATATTTTGCTTTTTAGTATATTTTTGGTGGTTTTCATCCTGTAATATAACTAATTAAACACAACAATACAATAAACAATACATTACACTTTCAATAATTTTATTTACAGATATGTTTAAAGAATTTCTAATTAATTAGAAAGTAAAATTGCAAATATTTTCCTGTTTTTATTGTGCCTATTATTTATTTAAGTTAATCTTTTTAAAAATAGTTTTCTGATGAAATATTTATTGTTTTAAGCCGCCATGGTGGTACAAACCGGTAAGTACGACATCGTCATATGACGAAGAGTAGATGTCAGTTAATATTTATTACACTCCAGTGACACTAATATAACTAATTCTTGTCTGTTGTAGAAGACATAATAAAATATAACAAATAATATTTAAATGTAATACTAGTACATATATACATTAAATATTACTTGAACTGTATTTTATGTTTTTCATCATATTTAAACTCCGTTTGACCGTTCCGGAATGTTTCTCTTATAAACAAATACTTTATAAAAGCGGCACATTTAATAATTAAATTATTATTTTTTATTTATTACAAAATATATTTTTATATAAATGTTTACACTGTAGATGTTAATTCAAAATTTAAATAGTGTAATATTTGATATGCCTTCTAATTCGGCATGTTCTAATTTATCAGTTAACAATTTATATTTTTAGTCAATTAATAATTTATTTATGTAGTGCTTGATATTTTAATTTTTTTTAATTGGACACGTTAATTGAAATATCGTAATGTAATATGGCAAAACTTAAAAACAAATTAATAAACTTATTTATTTTGTATTATATCAACGTTAAATAACTATATAAAAATATCTAAATTAGTAAATTAGAAAATAAACAATATAACACATTTAACAAACTAAAACTTTCTCCAAATCCTTTCTTCCCTACGTCGCTGAGAGCATCCCTCGGCAGTTAACGCGTAGGTATTTCTACTATCAGCATTATGTTAACTTGATATCCTGGTGCAGACCAGCTCGACGGCACGGCCACCGGCGCCTACCAACTGCCGTGAGTTCTTGGACAAGCGACTCCAAGTACGGTGGGAACTCCAGGACGACGTAGTGAACATTGAGCTTGCAGCCAGGATGAGAGAGGATCAGTATGTGGCGTTTGGGATCAGTGGTGCTGATAACAAGGCTCAGATGGTGAGTTAAAAATGATCAAGTATTTACATCTTTACAAGTTTCATAATAGCTATTTATGAAACTAGAAAGGAAATTAAGGTTATTACCTTACGCATGTGTTTACATAACTCGGCTACGCCTCGTTCTGCAAATTTCACATGCGTAAGGTAATAACCGAGTTTTCTTAAGTGTTGCATACAATATTTTTCTACTTCCGTTCTAATAAATACAAAAGAGCGTTTTTGAAATTATGAAATTTTGACATATTAATGACAGTTATAAATTCAAAAAATAAAATAATAACACATCAGAATTCGTCTACCAAGATATCTTAATTTTTTTGTGTTGCTATGTTACCTTATTATTTCACAAGTTAAATAATGTAGTTCATTACCTAACTCAAATAAGGGAAATAAAACGTCTATTTCCTAACGGAAGTAGAAAAAACAGTTTATTATCATCCTGCTGCAAATGTTAATAATAATTTTAATTTAAAACTCGTAATAGTCAAATTAAGACATATATCATATCACGCTATATCCCACGCACCCTTAAAACATTCGCTGAACATTTCTACCCTGACACACCAGTTTCGATTTACTCATATCCAGAATTCCTTTCAAATACGTTCGTTTATTCTTTCAATCATATTTATTCATTCATTCCAAGATCGCGCACACAATATCTAGGTACATGAAACAAAGTAGTTATTTGTGTATTAAGAGCGTAAAGTGATTCTTTGTTTCGCGCGCATTTAACGTCTTTTTCGCGCGTTGCCATTGGAGACGCGCAAAAAAGATATTTTCGATTGTTCCACCGAAAACGTCAACTTTACGATGAGAAATGCGAGCGTAATTATCAACTTTTCATAACAATCATAGAAAAAAATAATTTACCGTTAAAAATAAAAGCTACACGTATCTACCTCTAAATATCTCGTAATTCCATTCTTCGTTGATTTAACACAACAAAATTATTTATAACTTCCACGGGATCTAGAATTATGTTGCGATAAATATACAATAATGCTAGTCCAGACATCCTTTCCTCTGTCATTGTAGAGTGTAAATATATATTTTAACTATTAAGGTTAAAGACTTCTGAAAACTTTTATATAATTATAGATTTTTATTTCGAGATGTGCTTGGGACCTCCTAAATCCGCCACTGCATCGTAATAATTCGATTCCACAATAATCTGTAGTCTTGTATTGTAATAGAGATTATATTCCTTTTGTACAGCATAGTAAATAAATTTAAATAAAATATGCACTTGAAATAACGAAGTCGAGACCTGAATAATAATCATTGTTTTCACAAATACGTTTACACAAACTGTACCTACTAATATTAATATAATTCCTAAGGCGTTCCGTACGTTACTAGGACAACATAATATTAATAATCAAATTAACTACCCTTTAATAATCTTACTATCATCGTGTATAGACACCCCTTGAAAATCCTGCTCTATAATCCACTTATTACAGATTGGCGGTGACGTAACAGTCGCATTTTACGACACTGAGACCCGCTCCTTCAAAGCCATAGACTACTACATGTCCCACACCGCTCAGTGCGATGGAAAGCATGGCGTGTGCCCCGACGAACGCATCGGAGGACGAAACGACGTGAAACTAATCAAAGGGGATCGAAAGAACGGAGTCACGACCATCATGTACTCGCGCCCGCTACAGACCAACGAAGCTGTCAACGATCGACGCATCCCTGCTGACGGGGAAATAAACGTCATTGCGGCATTTGGACCGCTGAACAGTCGGAGAGAAGCTAACTCTCACTCGATTACGGATAAGACGACGAAGGATTTGAAGATAGATTTCAGTAGTAGAGATGATAGTGATTGTACTGGAAGTTTGTATGAGTTGATGGATGCGAATGGAACTAAACCTTGGCCACAAGCTAAAATTATAGGTAAGGGTTTCTAATTAGAATGATATTTTTGTAGGGGGTAGGTATCGAGTTGTACTGTGGATTTGAGAATCCGGTTTCGATTTCAACAATTTTCACCACATTTATATTTCACTAACATCTTTGAGGGCGTGATTTGACGGCTGATAACTGCACTTATCGAGATCTGTTACGCAGTGGGTAAAAGGCGTGATTATATATTTATTTACTTTTTATAAATGTCATGAGACAATTACATATAATGTTGCCGCGAGTCTCGAGACCAGTCTCGACCACGTCTCGTCTCGAGTAGGCGAAACAAGACCAATATCGTGTATTTTAACTTTTTGTTTGAGTATTCGTTTAATACTAAGGCGATCATTTCAAATACTGTATAGAAATTTTGTGTTACTCACATGCGAGAAATAATTTATTTAAGTTCTTCAATTAGTTTCTAACATCAGATAAATTGTAGTAATAGCAATATTTTGGATTACATCATCTTTTAATTAGATTTTATAACTTCGAAAAAAATAAGTATAGACAATGAAACACTGATCAGACGATAATACAATAATTTAATTTGGAAATTAATATAAATGATGCTTACAACACATAAGAAAAAGTAGTTATATACCTTAAATTATCTTACAATTCTGATTCAAATAAATAAAATATTGTACCTGTTAGATTTTCTTGAGGCAAACTTTGAATTTGACTGGAAAAAATATCGTTTTCCTCTTTCATATTACAAATAACTAATAAGTTGCAACCTAAAAGTGCAAATCTTTGTTAAATAGTCGTGGAAAAAGTATAGTATTCATAACATACCCGTTGAATAATGTACTATTATTTAACAGAATAGAAATATAATATTGTAATTATTATAATAAGTTAATCTTGAAAAGCCGAAGCTCTCAGATTGAGGCTTTAACGAGACTTTCGTAGCCGATACCGAGACGAAACTGATATTCGAGATCAAATCTAGGCTAAGACAAGACTGATCCTGTTTTGTCTCGTCTCGCTACAACACTACCACATAAGTTTAAAAGGGAAACCTAGTTTCATTTAAAACAATTTTTAAATGATAATTCATCAGTTCTTGAAATTTAGAAAGTAGTTTTAACTTTTTTCAACTTTTAATAAAATAGTAGCAGTATTTAGATCATAGTCTAATTTAAAATATAGATTTTAATTTAGTTCGTACAATGTTACTACCAATTTTTTCGTGTATTTTTTGTTAATTTGTAAATACTCGCGTTCCACTTAATCATTTTATTTTTTAGGTGAAACGACCTTCACCGTCAGAATCGGTCCAACCGGTGGAAAACGCGGTTATAGCGCAACAACCGGCGAACCCAGTTGGGGAATCGCTTGGTACATCAATGACCTCCTAATTCCCGAGCTCTACTTAGAGCGTGGACAAACCTACTCATTTTATATCGAAGGCGGTTACGACAAAACAAACCCCGCTCGGTACCATCCGTTCTATATCTCAGATTCAAAGGAAGGTGGTTTTGGACAGAAACCAGAAGAAGAACAAAAGAAGCAGAAGGTTTTCGCTGGCGTTGAATATGATGCTGACGGATATCCAAGACCTACTGGTGTTGGAAGGTACTGCGAATGGCAGCATAAAACTGTGGATATGTCACTGGAGTCTGAGACGTTTGCACAGTACATGGAAACTTTGAAATTAGAATGTGAACCTGGAGAAACTGGTTTCTTGAATTGGACTGTTGCTGAAGATACTCCTGATTTACTATACTACCAGGTAAAAGGCTTATAATATAACTATTAATACTACAAAAATTAATAATAATATAGTCTTTATGCTTGTACTATTTCGGGTGTAGAGTTATGAAAATTAAATATAATAACCAAAACTACAACAATATTTGACGTCTTGCGTACAAATATTAATTTTAAAATGTGAATAAAATCGGAACTATTGTCTTTTGAAGAATGTATCTTCAATTTTAAAATATTTAATTATTTATGAATGTTTTACAGTGTTACTCCCACAACAACTTAGGCTGGAAAATCCACATAGTCGAGCCGGGCTACCAATCAAAACAGAATGGAGAAGAACCTATAAATGCAGCAACATCAAAAAGCTCGATTGCTCTTTTCACAGTTATTTGCTTCCTCACCGTGCTCTTGTTTCCAATCAGCGCCAGCACACTGCATCAAACGCGCCGCATTTTCTAACAGACCAGACTGAAGTAATGACAATAAATTTCGATTTTATACTTCTGACTGACTCGTTTCTTACGAAGTCAGTCATGACAATACAGATGTGTTTATCATGTCTCTTTCGAAGTTATATTAATTAAGGCAATGCGTCCATATCAGATCATTTATTTTTCGAAACTGTCAGTTAGATCGTGTTTTCTTTTTCATATCATTAATGTTAGAATCATGAAATGATTTTAAACCTAACGGTAATAATGTCGTTCCTTTTAGGACAATAAACTATGATTATTGTTAATGAAAACTGTACTTATAAACAGTTCATGTTATTTGTGAATGCTGATCAAAATCGCCAAAAATAACTTTTTTTTATATATCTATACTATGAGGTCACTGTTGTGAAGCATAATTTTAAGTCAATAAAGGTATGTGGTTTGACAATAATGAGAAACAATATGTACCTATATCAATGAATAATTGCACAAAATCGACAATAATAATTATATAAATATACATACATACATACATTCAATTATTACCATACTTGTAGCTAATATTTACAATTTATTTGTCTGCCGTTAATACATAATATAATTATTACATACATACATTATACTATACATTAAGGCTGTCATTATAAGACAATACATATTACTGATAATTTAATATGACCGTAATTTTAATATGAAATTTTTCATAGAAATATATAATTGGTCTCAACATTTTTACAAAGTTGAAAACAGAAAAAAATAAAAATATGACAATAACGATGAAACGCATCAAAAGTAATTTTTGTTGCACTCGATATTTAAGTTTAAAGTACATCATTCTATCATTAAATGCATAAATGTTTTTGTTATAGGTACCTAGTTTATAATAAAAAGAAGTAAAGAAACATCAAATATTATAAATTATCTATTTACATTTACAAATATATCAAAATATTTTATTAATTCATTGTTACAACGAAAATTATTTATTCATATTGACAGATTTTAAAAGTTTCTTTTATCCAATAATATAATGCCTCACACAAAAATAAAAGTTAATGCATATCTATAATTGCAGATATCAATATCTATAGGCATATCGAAAACTTTATAACTAATAATTTAGTTACAATAAATAAATATTATCTACATGTGTGTAATTGCTTAAATTTAAATACATATTTAGTTCAATACATCTGCTTTAATAAATTAGACTTATTAACTGCCATAATTAAATGAACTAGTATAAACAAACAGAAATAGGTAAGTTAGATAAACTTGGTAAAATTCTTGTAAGAACACTTCCTGTCTTCCGTTTTGGTATACTTTGTTATATTTTATTTCTCACGCAACAAAAATAACGTAAAAGAGAATCACTAAGAAATATTCATAAAAATTTAGTAGTATTTAATATTTTATTTCCTCAAGTAATAAAAATATAATAAGATGAATAATTAGTAAAAGTAAAAGTATCAAATGATTTTTTCTGTAAGTACATAAACAGTTTTAGAATAGGTGAATATTAGAAATAATTTCCCTTACTCCTTATTATTATAAACTAGACTTTTGAATACGAGCATATCAACGGCTGCTCTGACGAATGATGCTGTACATTCTTCCTAAGGTTTCCATCAAGTTAACCAATGTCAGTTAACTGTGATAGTATTTATCTCAAATTATAAATGTTAATAAGAGAGTGTATTATATTTTTAACAGTTAACTTTCTGTGTTTAGATTATCGAGTGCGACATACTACCCACTGTTTACATTAAAATTATAGTACCTCTTAGATGTGGTAAATCGTTTTGCTTTTATTAATTTCTGATAGGTAATCTCGTAGAACACGTTTATTAGTGCACATTTTAGATGTTTCATGGATATTTAAATGTTTTATATAATTATAAAAATATATAGATGTTGATTTTATTTAGAATGTTGTTTCAATAGATAGTATATAGTTCATAATACTATAAGTTAATTATTAAGGATGAACTTATTAATTTATTGGAGTGCCTTTTGTATGATACATTCAATTTTAAATGTCGTCAGGTTATTTTATTTTATATTCTTTATTATTATTATTTTTAATATAGATCATCATGTAATATGCTACACTTTTTGCTCGTAAAATATATTCTGTGTTAACAAACTGTCTACCGAATTATGGAGAAGACGTTAAATTGCAAATAAGATATTTGACTTTTTGTTAAACGAACTATATCTATTATGAGAAACCTAATTTTTTCAAATAAATTCTTGGTGTACATATATTATTGTTTTATCAATAAAAAGGGACCGTGAAAATGAACTGCATAACAAACAATTCTTTATTTTAATTATTTATTATAATTAGCCAATTCTATTATTTACTAAACCTTTATTTATCCTGTATTTTCATTAAATTAAATTATTTAATTTATGTACTTATAATTTAAAATTATAACAGAAAATAATTTATTTCATAATTATTAATTATTGAAGTAATCTAAAATTTGAATTTGTGCTCTGTGACGTCATGGATCTTACTTACGAATTTCTAACAATGCTAGTGACATCTATATATTGTTTGGGAAAATAATCAAAACCAATATCGTGTGACTCAGACTTTTTTGACTTTGACAACTATCAGCTGTCATAACTGTAACACAACAAATAATTTGATGTAATTTTATAATTTTGATATGTAAACAGTGAATTAGTGAAAAATGGGCAATACCCTGGTTGGAATAGCACCGTCACAAATATTTCCTGTTGAACATTACTTGACAGATCAAGAAAAAATACATTTCGACGCAAGGTACTGTCATAGAATGTTATGTTTACATATTTTATTTATTAAATAATTTTAATATAGTTTGGGAAGCACACGGTTCTTAAAAGTAGCTCGTGCTCAATCACCAGAAGGGCCTATCGTTGTTAAAGTTTTTGCGATACATGACCCTACTCTACCTCTTTCACCGTATAAAGATCGTTTAGATGAAATAAGAGGACTGCTTGCTTCTGCAGTTAATTGTTTACCATTTCAACATGTGGTGGTAATTTAACAATAGTTATTATTTTTTGATCATATTAAATAAATTATTTATTTAAAGGTTACTGATAAAGCTGGGTTGATAATGAGAGAATTTGTTAAATATAGTTTATATGACCGTATAAGTACAAGACCATTTTTAACAAATATAGAAAAACGATGGATTACTTTTCAAGTTTTATATGCACTTCACCAGTGCCATAAAGTAGGAGTTTGCCATGGAGACATAAAACTAGAAAATATTACAGTAACTTCTTGGAACTGGGTACTCTTAGTCGATTTTGCCTCATTTAAACCAACATTTCTACCCGAGGACAATCCAGCAGATTATTCCTATTTTTTTGATACATCTCGTCGACGAACATGTTACATAGCACCTGAAAGATTTATAAAAACTCTTACATCTGATACTTCAAACACATCGATGTTTAATGAAACTCCTTACTCAACAGGAGAATTGAAGCCTGCAATGGATATTTTTTCTGCAGGTTGTGCTTTATTAGAATTATGGAATGAAGGTCATGCACCATTTGATTTATCTCAATTATTAGCATACCGAGTAGGAGAATATTCTCCAAAAAAACACTTGGATAATATTGAAGATCCATCTTTACGTGCTCTTCTTGCGAGCATGATTCAAAGAGACCCAAATGAAAGATTAACAGCGGAAATATACTTATCTCAAGAACGCGGTAAATTGTTCCCAGAATATTTTTATTCATTTTTACAATCGTATATGTTAATTTTCTCGTCAAATCCTATTCTTCCATCGGATGAAAAAATTGCAAGACTGTATAAAGATATTGGAAATATTGTAAATATTTTAAGTGTTAAAGAAGATGGAATTGAGCAAAAATATGACAATAATGGTTTAGTTATTATTACTTCACTTGTTACTTCATGCATTAGAGGACTTCATCATTGTACTTCTAGATTACAGTGTTTAGAGATTTTACTTCAATTAGCACAACACACTAATGAAGAAACAATTTTAGATCGAATTCTTCCTTACATTGTAAGTAATTAAGGACAGCTCTTGAAAGAATTTATAGCTTTAATTATTTATTGTTGTAGTTGTTCTTGGGACAAGCCCATGGAAATAATTCTCCCCGAGTTAGGGTTTCAGCAATTCACACAATAACTCAATGTTTAAATCAAGTAAAAAATATTCCCCGTTCTGATGCAAATATTTTTCCCGAATATATTTTACCAGGATTGGCTCCTTTGGCAACAGATCCAAGTACAAGTGTTCGTGTTGCTTACGCGTACAATATTGCAACTTTAGCTGAAATTGCTTTGCGATATTTGGAACAAACACAGAATGACTTATCTGACGGGAAAACTAAAACTGTAAGTCTTCATGCCAAAGATGCACCAAGAATAAATTATGAAATAGAATTACAAACGCTACATGAAATGGTGCAACAAACAGTTAGCTCTTTATTAACAGATTCACAAACTATTGTTAAACAAACTTTGATGGAAAGTGGTATTACAAAGCTATGTGTTTTCTTTGGGAAACAAAAAGGTATTTATATACATCATTATAATATGCTTAAATAGTTGTAGTATAATAATTTATTTTTAGCTAACGACGTTCTTTTGTCTCATATGATAACTTTTTTAAATGACAAAGAGGATAAAGAATTACGGGGATCATTTTTCGATTGTATAATTGGAGTTGCTGCGTATGTGGGATGTCATAGTTCCGCAATGTTGTCACCACTTCTATTACAAGTAAGGAATTAATGACAGTAAATATTCGAGAGAAAAAAAACACTTTGGTCGATTTCGGTTTCAAAAGCCGTCAGTCTAAGATGGCCTAAGAAGCCGAAATTGATAAAGAATTTCAATAATGCTTGTGAAACTTATATCAAATGTTTTTTTTTTTCGATTGTTATAATGTGTGTATAATCACGTGCCTATAGCTGAATCTATTAATTTTAACAATAAATTTTAACATTATTTATATTTTTGTTGTTTTAGGGACTTACAGATAGTTCCGAATTTGTAACAACAAAATGTATACATGCAATGTCTGCGCTAACAGAATTAGGTCTTTTACAAAAAACAGTTCTCTGTGAACTTGTCTCAGAAACTGCTTGTTATTTGGTTCATCCAAGTCTTTGGATTAGACAAGCTGTCGCTGGATTTATTTCTACAGCAGCCAAAACCTTAACGATTTTAGATGTGCAATGTAAAATTATGCCACATTTAAATACTTTTATGAAATATCAACTTATACAAATTGATCGGTATTTATTAGATTTATATTTTGAATGAATTATTTTATTTATTTGATCGTATTTCAGACCTGAATTATTATTAGAATGTTTAGTAAATCCTATTCCTAGAATAATTTATGATAATGTAATAAAATATTCCGATATTACTCTGTTATTGAAAACTTTGTTAGAAAGAAAAGAAGCAAGACAAGCAGTAAATGCTGGGCGAGTTCCTCAATATAATGATATGCCATCATCGCTAAAAAATGTAAATATGATTTTCGTATATATATATTTATATTTTACTAAACGTGATAAATTTTTAGTTATTTAGAAGATTAAGTTCAGAAGGCATGACAGATAGCGTAGAGGATCATTTATTGCTAATGGGAAATCATTTAAAAAAGATACACAAACATAAAACTAGTGCTGATGCAAAACATAACAAACAAACTGATGGTAAAATTGAAATCAACACACAAAAATGCAATATTCGCAGTCATGAAGCACATTTAGCTGGTTTCCATACTAAACAAGAACTATTAAGCTTAAATCAGTCCAGGTTAAATATTAAGCATAAACTATAATCAAATTTATTAAAATATCTCTTTTAGAAAATCTAAAAAAACTTCAACAATAGCATCAACAGAATCAAACAATATGAATTCTGAATGGCAACATATGTTTGGGACAGAAGTAACGGGTCCAATTCCTATTGTTGAAAGTGTTAATGGCAGTTCACCAACTCCTCCAACTGAAACACAAAGCTCCATTGCAGTTACTGATCCTACCAGTAATATGAGCTTGCATGAACGATCCTACATTCAATGTAAGTCACTATTTATGTACATTTTCTAATAATACCTTTAAATATGATTTATTTGGTTATTTGTTGCTTATTATTAAATTCGCACTTCTAATTTTATTGAATTATTCCCTAATAGTGTTTTATTTTAATTACAGATCAAGTGGCTGATTGCAGAAATGAATTAAGGTCACTAATTACTCGACAACAGGATCATTATATTGAGGCTCTCAAGTAAGTAATTAGTAAATACCTCAATATTTCATTATTTATTTTGTGTTGTAGTAATAAATTTAGAGTTTAACTATCCAAATTAATTTTTAAAAGGAAATTGTCGATAATTTTTGTTTTCTGTTAGGAGTCGTGAATGGGCCGAACAAGCCGCCTGGCAACCACCGCTTCCGCCGCCAGGTTGGCGTTTACGCGGTTCTTTAGTAGCTCATTTACACGAACATCGTAGCAATATCACAAAACTTGTCCCCCTGCCTGAATCGCCTCTATTCGCAAGCGCTTCTCATGATGGCTGTATTAGGCTGTGGGATTGCGCGAAAATGGAGGGACGAAATATCGCTAATCGTTCCAAACAAGTTTACCGCACACCGACTGGCATTGGTTTAGCGGGTTTAACAGTTTGTGATGGTGGCCAGAGTTTAGCCACTGCAACTATGGATGGATCGATTTATGTACTGAGAGTTGATCCAAACAGCAGCAAGTAAATTTGACACTTTTTTAATTTACAACAAAAGTTGACGATATATTTTCAGAATGTCTTTAACTCAATCCAGACAATTAGATGTTGATGAAGACGGAACTGCAATAGATATTCAGTATCTAGATGCAGGTTCACAAAGTGTTTTAGTTTATTCTACGTTGTATGGAAATATAGTAGGATGGGATTTAAGAGCGCCAGGAACTGCTTGGCGACTTCAAAATGATTTGAAGCAGGGTGTTATAACTAGTTTTTGTATGGATTCGCAGCATAGCTGGTTAACTTTAGGAACTAGTAGTGGTTATCACGTTGCATGGGATCTCAGATTTCAGTTACCAATTGCGACTATTGTCCATCCTACAGGTTAGTGAATTTTTGTTTTATTACAAAAATCTTTTTAAGTATGCATGCTTCAAATTTTACAATATTGAAATTATTCTGCAATACATTAATATGGGGTAGATAGCCCAGTAGAATCTTCTTAAAATTATTATAACCCTGAACAAGTGCTTAAATTTAAAGTTATGTCTTTTTCATTTAGGTGCTAGAGTTCGCAAAGTGATAAGCCATCCGACCGAACATTCGTGGGTTGTGTCTAGTGTACAAGGCAACAATGAAATATCTATGTGGAATTTAGAAACAGGGTTTAGACAGTGTGTATTATGGGCCAGTCCAGTTCCTCCCTTATCCAATACACAGGTACTTGATACTTTTAATTTTTGTAGTAAAAATAATGAATAATTCATTACTAGGTTGTAAACAATGCCGTTTGCGCAATGTACGCTGGTTGCATAGACCGTTCAGGATTTTTATTAGCGGGTGGTACCGATCAAAAATTGCGTTTTTGGGATTTGGAATCCCCTAGCTCTTCCTATTTAGCAATTCCTGCTCCTAGTGATACAAACACTAATACTCTTAGATATGAGAGTCGGTTGATAGATGGAACTAGCGTGATATCGGAAAGATGTGAAGTACCTTCTTCACGAGGAAGTGGAAGTAGTTCTGCTAAAACTAATGCTGATGAAGTTCCTCGAGCTGGACCGGAACCTCCAGCTCCAGGACATCGGGATTGGATAAGTGATATTACACTTTGCAAGGCGTCACAGTGTTTTCTTCTGACAGGATCCAGAGATGGGGTTATTAAAGTTTGGAAATAAGTCTAAATTTATTGGTATGTTTTCGTTTCGTTGTTTTATTAAATAGATTTATTTTAATTATAGATTATATGAAATTTAGTTACCACTTTTTTATTTCTAAAATGTAGGTAGCTACTTTATAAATTATATTTATCAACAGGAATGTGATAATTATTTAAAATTTAAATAAAATCAATTATATACTTAATGAGAATAATTTCCATTACCTAATAAAATTCATAGTAGGAAGTGTTTGTAATACGCAATATCCTTTTCAAGTGTTCCCATTCATCTTAAACTATAAAAATCTTTTGTTATTTCCTTTTTAACCAGTATTAATAAATTAACATTCCAGTTTAAAAATACTTACCTACCAAATGATAATATCCTATAAATCTAAAGTCTAATTTAAATATTAATAACTAATACTAAATAATTAATTTGATATGTTTTAAATATTTTTATTTATTTTTTTATGATTATATTTAATTCTATAATTATCGTAAACAATATTGAAAAATTACTTATTCTTATTACGTTAATATGATTTATCAAATATTAATTCAATACATGTATCAAATTATTACAAGTTATACATACACTTTACAATATAAATAACTGTACATATCCTTTCGTTACCAAGGACAAACTGGATTTCCAATTCTTCCAGGAAATGCAAGTGAATCCACGGCATGTACTCTACAGATTTCATTGTACCGATTACGCCCTGATCTCCCTGGATGCTGCGGTCTGTTTCTTCTGTGTTGATTGTATCCTTGTGCCGGGTACACTCTTTGCGAAGGATACAATCCTTGTAAGAATGGTGAGGGAGCGCACTCCGTCACAACGATGAAAAGTAACATTAAAGTTAATGTGAAGCACAACACTTTTCGGCAAGACATTTCTGCAGGGTATCTGAACTACTGTGGCCAATGGTCGGAAACGAATTGTTGAAGCCAGTCCCCTCTTCCTATTATAAGCAGAGTGAGTATCGGAATTTCTTTATCATATTCAGTAATATTCCAGTCATCCTTCATCATGTAGCCTTGATCTGACGACTGTTGATGCATTTCTTCCTTATTTTGGAACTACGGGGATTTTTTTTGGGACATTAATATTTACTTTCATTAGATATGAATTTAAAAAGAATTCTGACTCAGAGTTTCGGAGTAAAATTTATATGGATACCACAAATTTGTGACACATCTTTTGTTTTTAGAGATGAATATATTGATTTTATTTATATACATAAGAAAAATATATTTAAAATTTTGATCAGGTACACTTTTAAAATAAATCCCAGAGATTTGTTTAAATCGCGAAAATAAATTAAATTTTTACGTGAAATATTTTCAGATTAAATAAGTAAAAAATTGGCACGAGTTACATTTTCGTTTTATTTTGATTTGATGTCTTATCAAAATATGACCTCCAACTTATTAAATTAATTATCTACGTATTATTTTTTAAGAAGATTGAAAAATAGTGAAATGTTAAAATATGACTATAAAAATTCTAGTTTTCTGGTTAATGTTTGTAATGATTTATTTTTGTTTGTTTTCTTTTTTTAATCAGTCATTTAAAACAACTCTACAAAAGATGCATTCGGGAAAATGGACCTTGAAATTTGTAGATCAAGAGAAAGCGGATGTCTAAAAATCTTGTTTCATTGAATAACTAAATAACTAATGAAAGTGAAACATTTGTTTATCATATTTAAAACCTCGGTTCCGTTCTGATTTAAATTTATGGATAACATAATCTTAGGAAGTGCAAATGATAAATAAAAATAATATTTATCTCAAAAATATGTCATGGTGCATGTAATTATAATATTTATTCGTAGTATTATATTATTTACTTTTCAAATTTTCGTACAGACGATTCAGGTACGTAGATTCTGCCAATGTCAAAGACATGCCTATTTAACCATGTGAATACAAAATACCCTTTTATATTTTAGGTATGTGCATACATTATTAAATGAGTCATACTATTTTTTAAAAATATATCCCGCAGTATCATATATTTCCTACTTGTATATTTAATAATTTTGTTGAAATCTCGATTGAAATATATTTTCAATACAATCTCAAATTTTTTATGATTATAAATAACTTTCTTATTACTATTTATGAGAAAGTAAAAGTGCCACAATGAACTAAATTACATTTCTGTTATGTATTTCAATATCTTGATATCTAAATATAGACTATAACTAGAAGTAGGTAATAGTTGACAAAAAAAACATTCATTAATCGATTAAATTTACTGCGTTATACTTTTAATGGCTAATACAACAAAATGATAAACAAACAGAAAGAGAAACTTTAAAACCATTGAAAACTAGAAAATTAAAACAAAATTAGAAATTTATTTTCATAAGATTACTTTTACAATTGTTTTTAAAATATGTCAGATGTGACATTAAAAAATATCTCTGAAATAAAAATAGGTGTAATAAAAAAAAGAAAAGAAATTAGGGATTTATAGAGTTTATTAATACATCAGGCAATTAGTTGTGCCAAAATATGTAGATATTTTTTCCAATACAAAAATAACTGAATAACAAAACAATATCCTTCAACTGTTTAAAAATATAACATCGAATCTATACTCATACGAAAATAAATAATTTAAACATTACGTTTATTAACATTTATACTGGAATAAATACAATCAACATTATATATTTAAAATAATCTTTTTTGAACAATGTACAATACACATGCTACAAAAAAGGCAAAAGCAAAAAACAACAACACTTTATCTGTAAACTCACGTCTCCCATATTTGGCTAAAAGCTTTCCTGATTGACCGATAGTGCTGGAAGTCACAAGTAATTCTTCCTGCGTTCCTTGAACATTTATGGAAGAAGTAGCTAAAGTATCGAGAGTGTCTGCACTTCTTTGAGTAGTATCAGCTAACTGCCTGCTAATAGTTAATAATTGATCGGTTATATTTGTACTCATTTTAACTAGACCAGCTTTATCTCGTTTTTGACGTTGTCTAAGAACAGCTTCTTCACTACTTGGTTTTAAGAGTTCTTCTTTGTTTGATTTTTCTATTGCTAACATGGCTCTTATGTTGGATTTTCGGAATGCTTCCATAGAACTTTGAAAAGAGAAAGATTTATGAATATTTACTGTAAATTAACATAATGTGGCCTTCCGCGGTTTTGTAATAATACCTTGAGAGTTGTTCCCTTTGTAAAACTACTTCTTTCAGAAGATCCTTGTCTTTATTTTCTTTTGCTATATCGCCTAATTTATCAATATGTTTTCTAATAGCTGCAATTTTCAATCTTCCCGCGCTGTTTAATTCATGCAACTCGACTAAGGGACCGGCGCATGCGTTGATATCCTAAATAATAAATTAAGTTGTTTACTTTATAATTATTTGTCAAGAATTGCTTACCTGTATGATTGCTTTGATTTGCAGATTGTTTTCTATAATATCTTGACGAATTGTATTTATAACATATTTATTAGAATCCATTTTTAAATGAACTTCGTACGAGAAAATTGCAAATGACAGACGTGGAATTGGAATGTTACATATCGTTTTAAGTTTAATTTTCCCTCACTAGATGGAACTATCTATCGGTTAGTTGTTACATTTATTTATTTAAAATATATTTGTATTAAAATTTATGAAAAACTTCTATATTATATATATTAAGAATACAATAAAATATTAAAGACATAATTAAAGCTCTTTCTTTTCAGATTGGAAGGGTCTTCTTGGCCAATGATCTTTTGCTAGCAATTTTTCTTTTGCTTCCCAAATAGTTTCAATTTGATTGTTGAGTGGTTTTATATAAGTTTCGCGCCACTCTGCAATAGTATAATTATCGTAAATTTTACTCATATTAACAATCATTTCAGTTTCTATTTGTAGTAGTTGCATTTTATACATATTTAAATTTTCCATCGCTGATTCGACAAATAATAAATTAGAATACTGGTGGTTTACGTTATAGTCGCTCATCCAACCCCTAACTTTTGAATCTTCTAATAAATTGTTAAATTCTTGTTTTAATTGTTGCAATTTCAAAGCACCTTCAAGGATATTTCCTCCAGGAAAACTGCATTTTGGTGTTCCTAATGCAGGCCCTAAAAGTGCATATGGATTTTCACACTGTAAAAGATTTGCTACTTGCTGCGGAGGAACTAGAGTGGAATCAATGTAGCCTTGGATTAAATATAAACTCATTGCTAAAGATGGTATTCCAACAGGAAGTAATTCACACAATACAGCAAAATGATCATAACGCTGCCATCCTGTTATTATAATACCTTCAAATTTGATTTTTCCTGAATACTCAGACACAATTTGCATCCAGGATTTATGGTTTTCCAAATGATATCCTATATCTGTAGTGTATTTATCGCTTCCAGTTGCTCCTTTAAATGCACTTGCAATCCATAATCGTGGAAAAACATTACCGTACATATCCCACAAACTTGATCCTAAATAAGAATAAACATCTCTTGTGTATTTCCAAACTACAGGTTCTACCAGGCTAGCGATCTTCCATTTTTCTAAATCTTCTTGTCTCACGTTTCTAAATTCATCATCCCACATTAATACTCGTATATTTGGATATTTTTCTTTAGTTATATTAGCTACAGTAGATACATGATGCAGAAATAATTTCTGTTTTGTCCAACCATTAATATTCATTTTAACAAAACATTTATCGCATTCTCCTAGTAAATATACTTCATCTGCGCCAATATGTATCATTTTAGAGTCTGGATGGGCTTTAATTACTTGGTCAATTAATTCTTTCAATATAATTAAAGTTTCATTGTGTGATGGACAAATAACTAGTGGGTACTTCGGTACTTCACGTAAATGCTTCCATTCTTCTAATTTTAATATAAATTCCATATGGCCAAACGTTTGTATAAGTGGAATTAATTTAAGATTCATATTCTTTGCCAAGTTATTTATAATTTTAATATCATTTAAAGTGTAGGCATTTGTTGCTGATATATTACTGAGTAATGGACCATGATAAGGAAACATATCTTCATATTCTATTATTACTCCGGTTGCTCCTAATTTTACAAGAAGTTTAAAGAAATGTTTGAAATAGGAAATTTTAGGTGGTGCTCCTTTCAAATCAATATGAACAATTTTTTCGCCTTGAAATACCATTTTGTTTGGCTTGATAAAATTACTTAAGTCTTCTTCAAAAGAATTGCTGGATTCTCTTACAAAACTATTTTTTGAACCTTGGTATTTGTAAGGAATATATCCGGAAGAATTTGTAAAATAATATTTTTCAAAATTGAGGAAAAGCCATATTAAAGATATAACTGCTAATATGATCGTGACTAACAATATCTTAAATCTTTTTCCTTTTAGTAAATCTTCGCAAAACTTTATTTTAAACATATTTTTAGTATTTTTTTAATAAAAATATAAAATTTGGGTTTTAATTAAATTTTTATTATTAGAATATTATTCTGAAAGCATTTTCAATATGATTTTATATAAATTTCAATTAATATATTGCACACATTTTGTCTTACCGATTAGATCTATTATTTTAATTTTTAATTTAATGGAAGCATTATTAATGGGAAGTAACAATAATATTGCTGTTTAATTATTATGTTAAACTATTTTGTATCCATAATAATTATTTATCTGTAATTGTTTTTGCATATTATTGATAAATGTCAAAATATTTTAAGAAAACAACAAAATAACGAAAACAGCAATTAATTATAATTAATAGATAACAGCTACCGATTAGTGAGTCAAAATAAGTGAGATTATTTACCAATATTTATTTATTTCGTTTTGCTTTTTAATCATTGAAAATTAAAAAATTACGTGTTTCAAGCCATACAAGGAAGCTGTCAAATTTGTCATTGGCCAAGGCGAGATCACAACAGAGAAATAATATAATAGAGTGAAATAAATAATTCTGATCGATGTTATATAAATTTACTAAAATGTGTATGAAATATAAAAGTAGAAATTATGCTTATATTTAATATCTATAAGATAATACTACTTTTAAAGATGATGCGATATTTTTCGAAAGCTTATTTACAATCTTCTACAGTGTGAATCATGTTCAGTTTTCTAAACATGGAGGTTTATCATGAAAATATTGAAAACGTCAAGATACTTTAAAATAAGTTGATTTGTGTAGTGTGACAGATATATAAATTATTTATTTTCATTTAAATTAGTTCTTTACATTCTTTATATTTTATAACTCTAAAACTGACAGTGAATTAAAATGGTAACAACACTATGTTAGAATCGTTACAAATGTTTCTGTTCTTGTTCAAGTCTAAATATCGTCGAAAATTTATGATTGTTTGGTCTGTTGTGTGTTATATTGTTGTGTTTATGAATAATTTTTGTGGTGAAGTGCAAGCTAAGTGTCAAGATACTTCTTGTGGTGGAAATGGGGTTTGCAAAAATGACACATGTGTTTGTTTCGATGGATGGCAGGGACCTCAGTGTCAATTTTGTGGAGGAAAAGTCAGGTGAGTATTTTTTTAGAGTTCATTTTATTTTGCACATTAAATAGAAGATATTTTCCTAAAAATTAATATCCAGTTGTCAATTCCTCATTTCCTAGAAACTATTCTCATTATATTTATTTCAAAGGTAAAACTGATAATGAATGTAATATACCGTTCTTTACTGACAGACTTGCCTCTTCATCAGGAACAATACATGATGGTTTGGGTAACTATTCAGTAGGTGTAAAATGCAGTTGGTTGGTTGATGCACCAAATTCTTCAATAACACTACATCTTGAAGAATTTGCTACAGAATGTGGTTGGGATCATTTATATGTTTATGACGGTGATAGTGTAGATTCTCCATTATTGGCCGTTTTTAGGTAACTTTTATACAGTTATAAAATTTATTGTTTATGACTAATGACATATTTTCAGCGGACTGATGTACAAAAATGGTTATCGCATACGTAGGATACCTGAAGTGGTAGCATCTTCTGGATCAGCTTTGCTGCACTTTTTCAGTGATGATGCTTACAACATGTCGGGATTTAATTTGACATATAGATTAAACGCCTGTCCAAGTATGTTATCAGGTGTAGATTGCTCTGGCAAGGGTGTGTGTATTGATGGAGTGTGTACTTGTGACGCCCCGTGGTACGGGAACGCGTGCCACTTGCCGAAGTGCCCGGCGGATTGTGGCCAAACAGAGGGCAGGGGCCACTGCGAGCCAGAGAAACACGGTTGTGTCTGTGAACCTGGTTTTTGTGGAGAGGACTGCAGACAGGTTGCTGCTCTTGGTTGTTGGGAAACGGTCTCACCGTTGGGATTCTATCCTCCAGGATCTGCTAGCCATGGAGCAGCTGTATGGAGAGATTCGTTGTATATTGTTGCTGGAGAGAGCTACACTCGAGGTCAAATGATGTACATATATGATTTTAACGGTATGTATTTTATTGCATACTTTAATTTTTAGAGATATCACTCCATTCCTTCAAATTAATTACGTCGTAAGATAAATGTTATAATTGATTGATGTGAACATGTAAACAGGGTCTTAAATACTTTGATTAATTATACTAATTAATTTATCTTTAATTTGTTTCGAAAATAGTTACCATAAATAGAAAACATTTAAGATACGGAACTATAAGACCAAATAAATGATTTTTTGTTGTTTCAGGTAATGTGTGGGAAACACCGCATATGGAGGGACCAGTGGCTCCGTCTTTTAGATATGCTCATTCCACAGTCCTCTATGGAGATAAACTATTCTTATATGGTGGTGTTTTGGGAAATCGCGGACCAACGTCGGAGCTTTGGGCTTTCGATATTAGTGCCAAGAACTGGGAGAATGTAACAGTTAAACCTGGACCATGCAACGCCAGAAATTTATACTGTCTCCCGTTGAAATCTGCCGGTCACTCAGCGACTATAGTCACTAATGTAAACAATAAAAAAGCAGATAAAATGGTTGTTATCTTTGGACATTCTCCAAATTTAGGATATTTGAATACAGTTCAGGAATTTTATTTTGGCACGAGAGAGTGGCACATTGTAAATACAAGAGGATTTCCAGTTAAAGGCGGTTATGGACATAGTGCTGCGTGGGATCCATTAACTAGAAAAATTTATGTATACGGTGGGGTTGTTTCCGAAAATGAATCCACACAAATATTAAGTAATCGTTTGTATTCGTACGAACCTGATACTAGAATTTGGACTTTATTAGCAAATGCTTCATCTGCGAGATTTCTACATTCTGCAACATTTATATCTCCTGGTCTTATGCTAGTTTTTGGAGGAAATATACATAATGATACTTCGCATAGTTTTGGAGCTAAGTGTTATAGTTCCGACTTACTAACATACGATGTAACCTGTGATAGTTGGCAGCAGTTGTCTATTCCGCTTGAGCTGCAGTCAGATTTAGCTCGTTTTGGTCATTCTGCTGTTACATTCGAGAATTCATTGTATATTTATGGAGGTTTCGATGGTCAAATGTTGTCAGATATGCTGAAATACAAGCCAGGAAATTGCGAACATTTAACTACTTTAATTCAATGTCTTAATACGCTTCCTGGCAAGAAGTGTGTTTGGGCACATAGAAGTGGTAAATGCATTTCAGTGTCAGAACTCCCTGCATCTTTGTACTGGGCTGCGTCAGACGAATTAGAAGGAGTTTATTCCAAATGTCCAGAAGAAAACCGTAGTTCTATCGCTTATAGTATTATCCAACACTCTGAAGAATGTACTGCATTTACTAATTGCGCGAGCTGTGTTCAAACAACAAGAAAATGTATCTGGTGTGGGGGACGAATGTGCTCTAGGGAAAAATGCCGAGATGGACCAGGCGACAAACAAGTCTTGGATTTAGATCAATGTCCGGTAGACCCTGCTCCAGTTTGTCGCCAACTCCACACTTGTTCCGCTTGTGGATCGCATCCAAACTGCCGATGGTATTTCGACACGGGCTGCAAGGCTCACGTCATGTCTCCTAACTCCACAGAATCTCAAGAACCAGTCACGTGTTCCAGAGTGTGTTCTGAATTTACTTCCTGTTTAAACTGCACACAAGAAGAATGTATTTGGTGCCAAAATGAAGGTCGTTGCGTAGATAAAAATGCTTATACTGCATCATTCCCTTACGGCCAGTGTCGTGAATGGACAACAGTGAGCAGTAAATGCAGAAGCCGCGGAGCTCTGTCGTCGTCCCAATGCAGTTTTTACGTGACTTGTGCGCAGTGTAGAGACGATCCAGCATGTGGTTGGTGTGACGATGGATCAAGGCGAGGTTTAGGACAATGCTTGCCAGGTGGCTACACTGGGCCAAATCTCCACGAACATTCTCTTCCGTCAAGTACTTGCCCGCCGGAGAGATGGCATTTTACAACTTGTCCTGCTTGCCAATGTAATGGACATGCGACTTGCCTTGCGAATAGTAGCGAGTGTAATACTTGCGAGAATCTCACCACGGGACAGTATTGTGAGAAATGCATTTCCGGGTATTGGGGTAATCCAGTGAATGGAGGACGGTGTGAACCATGTGACTGCAATGGACAAGCTACGCAATGTCACCCGGAAACTGGTAAATGTTTTTGTACGACCAAAGGTCTGACTGGGGATCATTGTGAAAAATGTGATGCTACAAATCATTACCATGGAGATCCATCGAATAAAGGATCATGTTATTGTATGTATTTTTTTTTTAAATAAAAAAAGGGACAAATGTTAATTTCTACTTTAAATGAAATGAATCAAATTTTGAATATAATGCGTAATGTATTATTGTTATTGATTTTAGACTCTTGAAAGCATCAGTACGTTAAACTTTTACATGTTCATTGTATTTGAATTGCGTTTCCGGTTTTATTGGAAACGGCATTGACTTTTGTTTCACAATCGTTTGTCCCAATTTTTCAATTGTTTCGCAATTGTAATTTGTTGAATGATTTTAAATGTATTTTTTGTTTTAGATGATTTGACAATTGATTATCAATTTACATTTAATCTTTCAAAGAAGGAAGATCATCATTATACTCAAATCAATTTCCGAAATTCGCCAATTAAGCCAGATGTTGATGCAGACTTTACTATTACTTGTTCAGTTCCTGCCAAAATGAATATTACTATTAAAAAAGCAAATAGCCCAGAAAAACCTATTCTTGTTGATCATAATTGTAGTAGTAATTTTAGATCTAGATTCACTAAAGCAGATTATAATTTTGGAGTGGAAGATAATGTAACACTTACAACTTTTTATGTATATGTATACGATTTCAAACCTCCGCTCTGGATTCAAATCTCATTTTCACAGTATCCAAAACTTAATCTGCAACAGTTTTTCATCACTTTCTCCACGTAAGTATAAATAATAGTAACATTAAGTGCAAATAATTAGAAATATTTATGAAAATTAAGTTATTGACATTAAAGTTAGATCGTAGAGATATAGAAATAATTTTGAAAAATCATAAGCATTCGTCGGGATTTGAACCCAGAACATTTTACACGCTAGGTGGACTGCTCTGCCATTTGAGCTACAAATACTTGGTGAAGTACTCATGATTCAAATCTCGACGAATGCTCATGATTTTGAAAATCATATGTTATAGAAATATTTATAATGTAATTTTAGGTGTTTCCTGTTACTGCTACTCGTAGCCGCAATATTATGGAAAATAAAACAGCGCTATGACATGTACAGACGTAGACAGCGCTTATTTGTAGAAATGGAACAAATGGCGTCACGTCCATTCTCCCAAGTGCTGGTGGAAGTGGAATGTCGCGAGAAACCAGACAACGGCATCCTAGCGTCGTCGGATACGGCGGCAGCCAGGAGGCGCAAGCGTGATTCGCCGTCACCGATTGCGTTGGAGCCGTGCGCCGGGAATCGCGCAGCGGTGCTATCGCTGCTGGTGCGACTACCGACCGGCGGCGATGCCTTCACACCGCGGGGGCAATCTGCTGGGCTCGCCATCGCCAGTGCGCTCGTTACGCTCGGCAACCCGCGGAAACCCAGCGTGGACCAATGCAAGACCACAGAGGCCAAGTGCAAGTCGCGTAAAGCGCAGAGTCAGCATCCTGATAGTTGTTTATAAGATGGGACATTTTTTTAACGAATGTGATATGTTTTTTTTCTCATGCCGGAGAACACGTAATCTCTTGACTGAGTTGCATACAGTTGATGGTTTTACTTATGGTAACGGTTGTCTGTATGTCACTCGTTTTCATTTATGTTGCAGCTATTTCTTTCCACGTTAATGTGTCTTTCTCATGAGGAATCGTTATAGAAATTAATATTTATTGAGAAATACGACTGCATTTAGAGACCATAGTAGAAATACTTTTTCTTGAATTTTTAGATTTTTTGTAGTTTTTACTCCGAAAATCGTAAAGTTCCAAAGTGGAATATTTTGTATTGTTGTCTTTCAACGTTTTCGTAAGTGTTTTTAATCGTTTTAGGATATAAAATTTTACTACTTAAACTTAATAAATCGTGTGTTTTTTTTATGACAGTAGAGCACATGTGTTTGACAACTTGTCCTCTGAACTAGTCATATTCGTTCATTCAGTGTTCGTAGTTGTTTCTCATGCTAAACATGCGTTAACGTAGCAACGGAGTAGCTCACAATACTCCTAAGTATACCTACTTCAGTGTTTAGCTCTTTTTGAACAAGTACAATTATTATTCATGATTGTTGATGCGAGAAAGCGGAATGGTAGAAATTTCATGTGAGACTGAGCTACTTTATTTATTTGTTTTTATGTAATTGATATTATTTTTTTAGAAATTATCCATGGCCTTCGTTATAAACGTGCTGGCCTACTAGGCATCAAACTATAAGCAATGACAAATCTAGAAAATAATAGATATTTATATACACATGGTCTTGCGTACTTTATTTTACGGTAGAGGGCTACGAGTGACACTTTTTTACATTTTAAATGCTAGGTCGTCTAGTCTACAGAACTGAATAACAATATTTTATTATGATATGATCTGATCTCAGTCTGTGTTTTGAGGAATATAACAACAAAAATTTTAAACTAGAAGAAAATCAATACTAACAAAGACATCTATATTATCATAGTCTTGTATTCACAATAAATATATTACAGTGGTAATTATATAAATATGTAGTGCTATTTAATTTCGTAATCTACTGCCATGTACCTTTGTTACTGAAATGTATGATTTTGTTCTTATTAATTGTGTGGAAAGACATTTAGCAAAGTTGTAATCTGTTTGATAATGCAAGCATTGTTTATCAATTCCATAATGAAACTCATTTATATATATAATTATATTTTTTTTATCTTACAAATATGGATTTTTCTTTTTTTTAAATTTAGATGCACTTTATAACATTTCTATTTTATTCCTCAGCTAACTATTCCCATTTTGATTGTGATTTTATTTATATTTTTTTTAATATTATTTTTTATATTTTACAGATTCTTCATTCATTTATCGACAGCTAAAATGAACCAAGAAACATAGGTAAGTATAAAACTAAAAATTAATTACACTATAAAGATATAAAATGAAATAAATAAAAATAAATACTGTCTATATTTCTTATTAAATGTATGAATATTTAGAATCATATTTGCACAGAATGCCGTTAAGCAGTTAATAGAGATTTACAAGCATAAATTCACAAATTAATATTAGCTTATCACGGAAGCACAGTACCCAGCAAAGCATAAATAATTTGAGACATATCTCAAAGCAATTACACTGTTATAAAGTGCTCACAGTTTAATAGTTTAACTACAGAATAATTACTTGAACTAACACTCCATTTATCTAATTCGCGATAACTAATTAATTTACTGTCACAGCTTCAATTCCTTTATAGTAAATATCAAAATTATTCATAATTATTACCAACAAATTCTTAAAAATAATATTTTTGATTTTGTTGTAGTTATATATATATATATATAATATTTAAAAAAATCGTTGTGTTCTGTTCCTAGAAGATTTTATACTGCTTTTTAAACATTTTATAATTAAATTAATTTGATAATACTTTTTCCGGCATAATTAATTATTTATCTCTCAAGAAATGTATATCCATTTAGATTCTGATTTCTAATATAGCACGGCATAGAATATAAATTTAATATTTTACGGGGGTAGTCCATTATTTTTATTAAGAGTTAATTTGTCGTATATTAATTTTGTATCAAAATCCGTGGTAGCAAAAGAATAATTTATGATCAAATCATGACGTGATTCTGCGATAGTTTGGCCGATTAATAAGAGCTAAATTGTGTTGACCGACAAATCTCCAACACGTAATTTCCCGTGTTCGTATTAGCATTGTTCCGTGCAGTGGTTGCCCGTCTGTTTCTTATAATGACGTTGACGGATTAGGGAATTAATTCTTGTACGTGGAGTGCACATAGTATTAGCAAGGCAAGTCAGGCCCGGTTATGAAAAGATCGTGGGCTTAATTAAATGCTTATCATTTTTTCATTAGTGCTGGTAGCGTGCTTGAGGTAGCCTGAACATCGGTAAATAAAAACGCGAGTGAGAGTTTTATCTGTGTATTTTTATGACGGTTTTAAAATAAACGAGAAAAAGTGTTTTATATTTACGTTAGATTTGCGTGAATCGAATTATAAAGATATGATTCTCGTGCAGTGGTGGACTTTGAAGAGAACTAATAATGTTACGACATTTATGTATCACGAAACTTGTTGCAGTTTATTTTATGTAAGTACTAATTGACTTTTATGTAGAAATAACAGAGGTTTTGGTAAATTTTAAAGTGAAATGTTTGGAGAATTGTGAGCGATAGACACATAATGAAGTTTTACGGCGGTAGGGCCTAAATTAGTCCTATCAAGTTGATTGGTAAATCGATTGATTTAATAATTTAAAAATAGTTATTTGTACAACCATACTCTGTCTCGCCGTAATTACATAACGTTAAAAAAACATAGAGAATAAATGTTTGCGTCGGTGATTGGCTGATCGCAGTAGCAGATTGCAATGTAACAAAAAATAAAGTAGTGACTACTACCAATGACATTAATTTATATATATATATACTTATATTTGTCAGTTCCTGTCAGTAAATGAATTGTTTTCACGATTTTACTCAATCTTGTAATAATGGGGATATATCAAAAAAATTTAAAATCTCTATAATAATTTTTCACTGTGTAAATCGGTTTACTATAAAGTTACATTGAGACAGACTACAATAATGAAAGCAATACTTTTTTTCTTGAATTTAAAGTTTGTTGCTTCACGGCCAAGCCGTAGTATATCAATTAAATGTATGAAAAAAAAATATGCTGTCATTATGTGTTGTATACTTTTTTTTGTATATTGATATTAATAGATAAATATAAAAATTTTGATAGAATGTTATTAAATTTTAAATGATCTCTAAGGAGATTAAAAAATATAACTGAAAAAAGTAAAGAAAAAAATTTTGTATTTACTTATTTCAATATTTTTTTTTAACAATTTTAAAAATAGATAATTGAAAAATGTGTAAATTTCTATACGATTTTTCGTTAAAAAAGCGACTTTCTTGATTTAATATATACAAAATTGCAGTATTATTACGGTTTTAAAACTGCAGATTCGTAAACTATTATTGACCATTTGTATTGTTAGAATTAAATTTTAAACTTGGTTTAAATAAATAAAAGTAAATTGAATATTTGACAGCTATGTTAATTATTCCATATGACATTTAACTTGCTTGGATTTTATTTATTTAAACCAAGTTTAAAATTTAACTTCTAGCTCTGCAAACTGCAAATAGCCATAACAAAAAGATGATATCAATTAGATTTACATAACTCGCAGTAATGACATTTCGATATATTATCTTTTTCAATGAAAAAAGTAATTGTATATTGTCGAAATATGACGGAATAACAAAAAATTTTAATAGGGCAAGAAATATTTTGCAAATCCTTTGCAGACATGTGCTATGTGGGAGGCCGAATATATAGATTTTTTGCTGGTAAAAATTTAATTATTTTTATTTGCAACATTCTTAAATGTTGATGGCTCAGTGGTATCGAGTCGACCTGTGAATCTTGAGAATCCTGGTTCAATCACCACAGCCGACAAACAATTTTCACCAAATTTCCGGCTCCCCCTCCACTAACATCTTTGGGGGCTGTGATTTGATGGCTTGTAACCGCACTTCACGTGAAGAAATATATCACTTACCAAAATCTGTTACGGCAGAGTGCCTCACCCAGTAATAGGTAAAAGACGTGATATATTTATTTATAAATGTTGCACCATGCCATTTTCTGTATATATGTGTAATAAATGTATATCAAGTTTTTGTTATCTACTGCGAATATAAACATCAAAAATCAATTGAATTTTTTTGCTGTTGAAAATAAAATTCTATTCCACCGTCGATAAAAAAACTATCTTTACGATTTCCCGCGGCATTCGTATATGGTACGTGACATTTGCCGGCACGTTCATAGTCGCGGTGAAGCCGGCCCTGCTTTCGGGGGACTGAGGATCGATCGAGCGAATCTCTCGCCTACTGCCCCCAAATCCTGCCTGGATTCACGAGTAGAGGCACCTGACTCCGCGTTCGCACTCAACATTGCATGCAACAGCAACACCCGCTCAATTGTCTTCGCGCGCGACGAAAAGTTATCCTGTTCGTTGCGTTCACGGAATAATTAGCCCGTTGAGCTCGATTCACGTTCGCCACAATGCCAAATTTATTAAACCGACAAAGTTATTTAACCGCACTGACTGTTGATTATTATCGGTTTAAACGTTATATAATCATATTGTTTTTGTTTACTTGATTCTATCCCGACATTGTTGAATGAATAAATGAAATTTGCATTTGAATATTTGATTGTAATTGTATTTTTAGGCTAATTAGGATAACTGTTTTACGGACAGTGAAATTTATACAGAAAATAATTATTCCTTTATATTCTATAAAATCGACCTGAATTATTCTGAATAATAATGTGTATTAAATATTTGAGTTCTAATAATTACGTATTCAATAAAGTTTTCCGCAGTTGATGAAACTTGTTAAAAGGACACGGATTATTTTAATAGCTCTATAGACTTTTAGAAATCTGAACAAAAAGTAATTATTAAAGATAAATGTTTTTGCTTGGATCAGAAATATCTGAAATATTCATGATATTGATATAAATTTTAATAATAATCATGGTCATATTGATTTCTTTTGTTACAGTACAATGGGATACATAATACAAATGTAAACTTTCATAATATTTAAAGTAATTAATTATAGAAGAACTCAACAAGTAAATATTTAATTCATAGATTTACAGTTTACCTAATTTTCTGTTAAAGTCATAAATTATTTGGTATGAGTGAAAACAGCCTTAAACTATACTAATGAAATATTCATGGTATAAATAAATAAATTTGTTAGAGTGAATTATTCATATTCACTCTCATTTTGATTATAGACTGTAGTCATTAATTTTTCATTTTGATTAAGTATATATTTACTTTATTGTTTCTTCAATAAAATATATACATAAGGTCCATATTTTGACTTTTTTATGCTTCTTGGCATCTCAGATATGTTTTTTTAAAATTTTCTATAGGGCACTAGATAATGGCGAAAAACTGATATTGGGTAATTAATTCGTAAATAGTTACCTATTGCGCAAAAGTTTTTAATAAAAATGTAGAAACTATTTACCTAACTAGTTTCGTAGGCAAGTATTTTTTATATGGGCACATTTTGGAAATATGACATAAACGTGACTGCGATATTATATTTATGTATTTATTTACGTTACGCTGTACAACAGGAACTTAATCCCAATTACAGTACATGTAAAACCAAGTAATTAATGAAATAAAACCAAGATGTCATTTCGTGTAAAAAGAAAATACATTTTCAAACATAAAAAAGAAATGGTAACATTTACATAATTATTTACAAATGAATGTTAAAGTAACTAAACAGTTTACCCGAAGATGGCAAACAACAGCAACATATAAACAATCTATTACTTAAAGTAACTAAGTTACATGGCAAGACTACATCTTGCACATCCAAAAAAGACAACGAGTTGTCTCCACTAAAGCTAAGATACCACTGTAATATTTACAAAAAACTCAGCCGCTTGCAAGGGATGAAGTACAAAGGTCAATTCTATCTCAGACCAATGCACAGCTAGTAATTTACCCAGATATGTCAACACATATACTGATCAATAAACGTGACAATTAAGAAAAGCCATGAACTCGATAAATAATGATTTAAGGAATATTGAAATTATTACAAACATATCTATGAATAAATTTGATAAACAAAGCTTTTAAAAAGATACTTAAGATAACAATTAATTAGTTTGTAAATCTTAAAGCTGATAGTGAAAAATCGTAATTATATAAAATTGAATTCTAAATTGTTTCACTTTGTTACAACACATCACCACATCAATGGCGCATAAAAAGTGTTTTACAGATTCCAAGATCTTAAAGGTGAGTCTCAAAATATGAATATACCTGTATATAAAAAATAATAATACTGTAAAAGTAGCTTTTTAGGCCGCTGATATATAAATAGTTCTTTTACGAATCCTTAACAACCGTAATGTGTTTCGTTTCTTTTTGAAATCTGTCAAAGACTACTTTATGGCCGCATTTATGTCACGTCTGTCAGAACAATACACAGATTCCTGATTCTTTTGATATTTATTGTCCAGGTGGCCTCGATTTTTTTAGCCTCGTTTGCAAGTTTCAGTTTCGACTAAAAAAGAATATTTTTCTATGATTGCTATGAAAAGTTCAAAATTACACTCTCATTTGCCATCTTAAAGTTGACGTTTTCTGTGGAATAATGGAAAAAATCTTTGTTGCACGTTTCCAATGGCAACGCGCGAAAAAGATGCGTACTTATTTCAATAGTTACCAGGGATACAAACAAAACAGAAACTTGTCATATTAACAGTTGACAGTACGAGTTTATTAACAGTACGTATATGTTTTTTAATCATTTAAGATGCAATCGTAAAAAAATTATGTGTGTATCACGAGCGTAAAATGTTTTTGTTCCTCTTACACTATAGCAGTCCTCGCCTTTGGCTCGTGCTACAATTACCGTGCTCGAGTAACAAAGAATCACTTTACGCTCTTAATATTCAAATAACTATTTTGAAACCTTGATAGACAAATAATTATTAACAAATAGTATTGGAATGAAAATTTTGAGTTTTTATAATTTTTAACATTATAATAAAATTATAACAAAACAATTAATGAGAAAGAAAAAAATGGCAATGGATATAAAAAGTATAAAATTCATTACTTTGAATTCGAAAGAAACAAAAAGCAAAGTGATATAATCAAAGCTTCGACATCGTTGGCCACAAGTCTATAATTTCGAGTTAAAAAGTCAGTATCTATGCGATTTATTTTCGTCGCCAAGTCAATATTTCCCGATCAGCTGGCCGAAAGAAGGTTCGGAATTGGAAACTTTAGTGATTTTATATACGTCAGACGTCAGTAGTTGGTTGGGAAGATCCACGATCACCAGTCACGACTCACGATCACGATTCGTCTGTGGCTTCTGTCCGCTTGTCCGTCGTCCATTGATTTATTTCTAGCTTTGACGCTAATTCAGATGTGTTGCGGTTTTACGTTTCGTCGACCGAACATTGGCTTTTGCAATTTAGGTTAATTGTCCTGGTATGACTGTGTTACCCTGAGAGGATACTTTTACCAAACTGGACAATTCTCTTCGAACACGTTTTATTTTCTGTAAATACTTTTTGCTGTTTTCATTTTAATAAATGAATCATATTTGAAAATAAGATAAATATATCATCACGCCTTTTACCCATTATTGAGTGTGGCACTCTGCCATAACAGATCTCGCATGAAGTGCATTTACCAGTCGTGAAATCACGCTTCTTCAAAGGGGGAGTCACAGGGTAGTTTTAATGTGGTGAAAATTGTTTGTCACCTATGGGAATAGAACCCAGGTTTTCATTTCCAGAGCCCGACTCGATACCACTGAGCCACCTACCCCATTCAAATTTGTTTTATAATTTATTGGTTATTCAAACAATAAAATATTTAAATAAATACTTCAGTTCTGCAGATGATGATACCTTGAGTAGTGAAGATATCCGATTTCGGTAGATGAAAATGATATAAATACTTTTTTCCGCTTGAATTCTATCAAATCACGATACTCACAGATTTTATTGGAGGGTAAGCTTTAGTTCAGTGTTGGATTCAGAGAGTTTTGAAACAAGAATGATTTTAATCAATACAATTTTTTTTTTCTGCTTAGATAATAGTTACTTTTCACCCAGTTACAATAACAAGTAATCTGAATTTGTGTAGTAACATTGAATATATAAACACTAAGAGTTTATATATTCAATGGTAGTAATTATATACTATTTACACTACATGTTTTTTTTACGATCGATAAAAAAGTAGCCTTTTTAAACATTATTTGGTGACAGAAAGAGAACAATTGCAGCCCAAAGGTCTGCTATTGGAAAAGGTTTGCTATAGTTATTTCTACATTTAGGAATGAAAGCAATACTTAATGATTTCATTACATATTGTATACTCGTACGTAATTTTTAAGATTGATTTCATGAAGATAAAAATTATTTTGACAGGTGTCAAAATTTCAATATTATGTCGGAAAATTTTAGTTGGTCTCAAAAAAAGAAAGGCATAACCCCTTTTAGCCATTACTGAGTGTGGCACTCTGCAGTAGCAAATGTCGGTAAGTGATATATTTCTTCGCGTGAAGTGCGGTTACCAGTCGTCAAATCATAGCCCCCAAAGATGTAAGTGATGGGGGAATCAGGGGTAGTTTTCCCACCGACTCGAAACCACTGAGCCACCTACCCCATTGATCGTGTTTTTCACTATTTTTATATTGCTGAATAATATATCAATTTCTTAACGATTCTTACTTTTTAAAAATACGATTTTCAAGATCAATATGCAAAAAATACCACAAATGTCAAATTTTAACATATTTATTTTGTTTATATTAATTATTATCTACATTCAAAATTTGTATTAATTAGAATTCCGAACGTAGAAAACTGAAATCTTATACGAGCAATTCTTGTGTGCCTGTTTGTGTGTGTCAACAATCTCGAAATCGATTCTTACGATTTTGATGAAAATAGGTCTTCTCTTTTTGAAAATTAATTTAGTACGTCATTTTGAAAGAAAATTTGGTAGAAAATTCATGGAAATTTAGTTATTTTAAGTATAGGTATATGAATACTTTAGGGAAATATAATTTGACCCAAGAAATTGATTGAGACCAAAGTCAATTCAAAATTACTAATTGATTTCGAAATATGAACGAAAATTCGAAAGAAAATTAGGGAAAAATGTTGTTTCTTTTATCTATTTCTTAGTTTCTTATTTCTCATTTTAAACTTTTCATTTCTCGTTTCTTTTCGTGTAAAGCTCGGCCTTCCCGAATTATTATTAAAAATAAGAATTTGCTAATTAAATATAAATTTAGTAATTTTTCAGAATGTTTCATTATTTAATCATATTTTAATTTGTGAAATGTAAATGACAAAAAATATACGTGACCTTTATTTGATGTTAGTCCACATTTTGTGACATTTACATAATAATTCTGAGGCTTCAAAATACAAACTGTCGAGAAAATCATTGCGATTTTATTTATTTTAGCTTTAGTTTAAGATTGTATTTATTTAATGTTTACTTCCTTTCAATGCATTAGGAAAATGTTATTTTCTAAATAAAACATTGAAAAAAGTCACGTGAAAGGCAGAATTAAATTTAGTGAATAAAATAGTAAAATGAAATTGATTGTGATTCGGAAATTTCTGCCTTTAGAAAATATAGCTTCAGCCGTCGCTTTTGTCATCAACCTCTTGAACTGAAATTGAAAATCGCCTATTTGAATGTGAAAAAAGTAATTTGTCATTTTATGTGGATATTAATTATTTCCAGTCGGGCAACTTAATTAAAATGTGTGTTTGGAAAACATTCGCAGCAAATGATTTATTTTTCTATTTGGAAGACGATACAGTGTATCAGTACTCCGCGAGCCCCTTCATAGAAAATTGCGAGGCGGGTATAAATCAAGTTATGAAGACGTGAAACTTTTAGCGATGAGCAGGTGAAAATGGAAAATGCAAGAGTAGTTTTTCACGGTGCGTTCAGATTTTTTGTGAACAGTTCAGTTTGTTCTAATGCGAGTGTCAATCAGACGTCACTTGTAAAGTGGGTCTCCTATATATTTGTCATTGTCAAATGTTCTTTGATACTTAGTTACTTAGTTGTCATGGCGACCGGTAGGACATGTGATCAATCCTATCTTTATCTCTGACATCGAATTTAGAGATATTCAAACTTATCCAGTGCTGCAGTGGAAATTTAAATGCGCGAATTTGAATTTTTTATTATAAAATGTTGGGAAACTTTTACCCGCTCTGACTTTCAATTGCGTTCGAATGCTATATGAATACTTTCCAAGTTTACAATGATTCAAATATAATTTCTTCATTTTAAATTTGTAGGTAGCTACCCACTCCAACTTAAAATATAGTTTAAATTCGTCAAGTATCAACGTAATTTCTAATTTCCATGCATCCACTTCCAACTATTGAAAATATAATTATTTTTTTACTATTTCAATATCAGCACGTGGCTTTAAATAAACATAAACTCAATTTCCAATATTGAAAATTTCTGCTTTATATTATAAAACTACTGGAGTAGATAATTAAATGTTCATATCAATTAAAACGCTGTGAATTATTTACTTATACATTTTTCGGTCCCAAAAATCAGCATATAGTTATTTATTTATTCAACTTGAACTTGCAATTTTTGAGAAAAAATATGTACACAAACACTGAAAAACTATGTTTCTTATTTTTGTTTTTCTTAAAAGTTACAATTTAAAATTGGATAAAAGTTTACTGTGTTGCAAAATATCATATTCTTAAATATAGGTACAGATTTTAAAAGATAAAAGCGTGCATAGCATCTTTGTATAAATCAGACTAAAATTTTTGATAACAGTATCTATATTTCAATTAAAATTTATTTGTATTATAGAGATTTGTCTTTTCATTTATCTAATTATTTTATTTATGGAGTAGATGGCTCAGTGATATCGAGTGGATCTTATGGATTTGAGATTCCGGGTTCGATCCCCACAGAAATTGTCACCATATTAAATTATTGCCGTGGCACTCTCGGTAAGTGATATATTCATCGCGTGAACTGCGGTTACCAGCCGTTAATTAACGACCTCCAAAGATGTTAATGTTTAATTTATTTAAATACAATCCATTTTGAAATTAATGAAGTGATTTTTATTATTATAATATTTTAATGAAGTATCCCGCTTCTGAATTTAAAATGCAGATGTCATTACGAAATATTTTATATACAATTAATTAACGAACAATGTTCAGACTTGCGCATACGACAATAACACGAAATTATCAGTTTGTTGCTGTACAGTCGAAACGTGGACGTTTTAGATCAAATATTCTATTTCTCTGTGAAGTGTGTGCGTGTGATAGTGCCTGTTCAATGGAGTTTTTTTTTACAAAATAGGAGAAAAGTAAAGGTACTCGTATTTATATTTGCTTAGTCATTATTTCATATTATTATACTGTTTTCATTTTAAACTCAAGGGATCGGCATAAAACGATTAAATGCACCGCAATTACGTTTACAAAGGAACTCAAAATATGATCCATCATAACTGATTTCACAAGGTTCACACAGGGTTGTACAGCCCCATTCGCCGGTACAGTCAATCATAGGAAAAAACAAGCTTAATTGTAGGGTGAATACGACCCTTGAAAATTTACCTATTTTGACCATCGATAAGCGATATGGGGTAGCCGCACTAATGGATTTAATTAATTGTAGTTATATGGGACAGGGACGTTTAATCGTTTTATGCCGATCCCTCGAGTTTAAAATGAAAATAGTATACATGTAGATGAGTTAGGTTAAACTTGAAAATGTCAAATATCTTATTTATTTATTTATTTATAACAGGCCTAAGGACCCAATTACAGATCAAATTACAAATTCAAAAAATATGCAAAAAAAACAGTAATAAATTCAAAAAAAATACAAATAATATAAATATCAGTAACAATCCAAAGAATAACTTAGCAATAAAACAGATAGCTTTGTTTACAAATTATGGATTATCCATATTATGAATGCAAATATGGTACAGATTATAAATACAATTTCATATAAGATAATATTCTTAATTATACGGTTTATGCATTTATTAGGTAATTGTAGCAATGCTTTTGAAATACATGTAATGAACAATTAAATATTGAATACTAATGTCTATTAGTCTATTCAATATTTAAACAATAGAAAACCAAGTGAATTCCTTTATTGAAAGTAGAAAGAAAAGAATAACTTATAATGCAGTAGCTAATATGTATTTTGCATTATAACATTAGTTTAGTTTTTAAATTAATCTTATTTAGACGATTAAAATAATGGAGTAAATGGCTCAGTGGTATCGAATCGGCCTATAGATCTGAGAATTCAGGTTTGATACCCACATCAAATTAAATCTACCCCTGTGGCTCTCCCTTTATTTTTTTTATTTGGTGTTGTGTAAATAATTACTTATAAGAAGATTTAAATAAAATTATTAAAAATAGTTATCAACCGAATTTTAAAAAAATTCTTTTTGTTTCATGATCAGTACGTCTTATATTATATATAGCTTTTAATTTTTTTTCTGAGGTCTAGATACAGCCTGTATATTTAATAGTTTAAGTTAGGGATTAAAGTTTAAAGTATCTCTAAAACAACTGCATTATTATTACTCATGAAATGGGCTAGGTGGCTAAGTGGTATCGAGTCGGCCTGTGGATCTTGAGAACCCAGGTTAGATCCCCATAGTCGACAAACAATTTTCACCAAATTAAATCTACCCCTGTGGCTCTCCCTCCACTAACGTCTTTGGGGGACGTGATTTGATGACTGGTACTCGCACTTCACGCGAAGAAATATATCACTTACCGAGATATGCTTCGGCTTAAATGATTAGGAACGCAGGAAATTAGTAAAGTATAATAAATAAATAAATAAATATATCATCACGCATTTTATCCATCACTGGGTGTGGCACTCTGCCTAAGCAGATCTCGGTAAGTGATATATTTTTTCGCGTGAAGTGCGGTTACCAGCCGTCAAATCACGGCCTCCAAAGATATTAGTGGTAGAGGAGCCGCAGGGATAGATTTAAATTAGTGAAAATTGTTTGTCGGCTGTGGGGATCGAACCAGGGTTCTCAAGATCCACAGGCCGACTCGATACCACTGAGCCACCTACCCCATTTTAGTAAAGTATGATTTGACATATTAAGTTTGTAATAACAATAATATTTTATTTCAAAAAGATCAGTGTGTTCAAACACAGATATAATTTTTACGCACTAATTATACAACAATGAAAACATTATACCGCATTCAACTAACGATAAGAGCACTCGAATATAATTATTATTTACAAAGAGTCGAGTTGTTCAAATTGTCGTAATTTAAATTTTACGCGTGGAACATTAATTCACACACTAAGTACAAACTGTGGTACTAAGTAGCTATGAGGGAGGCGTACTCCGTAGAAGCAGAGCGCTATTACGATGTTACGGTAGCCGAAAAGTGTAATAAGTTTGGTGGAGGTGAACATGGCGGCGGCACACGCCAGAAGCGAAAACAGCGCAGAGGCGAACAATCGGCAGGAATGAGTTGATAATTAAAGACATATATCATGTTTGTGACAGCTATGAATTATGTCGTTTGGTCTGTTTAACAGCGCCCTCAAAAAGTCATGCAAAAATGTGCTTCCACGATCATATTCGCTGACTTTAAATTGCGAGAGTAATGGACACGAATTTTCTGTTTCGACGAAATATTGGACTACGTTTCGTGCTTTTTGTGAATTACAAAACAGATTTCTCTAATGAACGTGGCTGTGAATATTTACACCTGATGCTTACTATAACATTTAAATGCTGTTATCGTTAATACAAGTAGATAATTTACACACTTTTTCAAAATAAACTTATTTAAAAATATATCTCGCTGTTCACTTTCAAAACCAAAATTATCTAGGTCCGGTTGCTTACAATGGCAGCTAATTACATTGTTTACTATTTTCTATTTAGTTTATTCCAATAATTTTACAATAAAATATAGACAATTAATTAGGATAGTTTAGATTGTTTATTGCAAATATTTATGATAAATGGGGTAGGTGGCTCAGTGGTATCGAGTCGGCCTGTGGATCTTGAGAACCCTGGTTCGATCCCCACAGGCGACAAACAATATCTTTGGGAGCTGTGATTTGACGACTGGTAACCACACTGCACGCGTAAAAATATATCACTTACCGAGATCTGCTTCGGCAAAATGCCATACCAAATAATGGGTAAAAGGAATGATGATATATTTTATATTTTATTTAAGATGTGATTCAAATTGATTTATTAGTTAATAATTCAGAAATAATATTTTAATTATATAATTCTTCTTAAATATGTCATATTTGTCACTTAATTTTGAAAATGCTAACTACATAGATTGCTCTCCAAATTGAGAATGAAATGTTATGCAAATAATGTTAATTTGGCTATTGTGTCAAGTTTCTAATTCTCAGAATTAAGTATAGATTTACGGTTATAATTTGGCATTTATCAGATAAATTGGCAGCTACGGGAATTACGCCCAAGTTCGGTGGGTACGTTACTCCCACACTGGGTCAGTTACAGATTACTGATCTCAATCGAGACCCTGAACGTGAACATACGCCCTTGTACTCTATATATTTCCAATTTCCAAATTATTGACATTTTATTATGAACCGATTTTACATATAATTGAAAGAGTGTAAATACAGAATAAATTATGATTTATTTTATCATTCTAATTTAGTTATTGTCTATATAAATTAAATTATATATTCTTGAAATTTTATAAAGAAAAATAAAATCTCATTTAATAGGTTCACTTTAATAGCTGTTTCTAAATTTGAAATATACAGAAATTAAATAAAACTAAAATAGAAGCATACAGTGATAAGTATATTCTAATTTAGTTATTGTCTATATAAATTAAGTGAAATATTATTTATATTTTATAAATAAAAATGCAATCTCATTTAATAGTTTAATAACATATACATATTACATTTCAACAATTAAATTTGGAATAAACGGCTTTAACATTACATTTGAACATGATTTTTAATAAATGATCTTTAAAATCACAATAATATTTTTGCATATCTTTAGATTTTAACAGTTATTAATTGTATTTCTATTTCGAAAAAGTGATATATATTAATCATGAATATATTAAAATGATATAATGATTGAATATATAAATTATGTATTACTGAATTAAATTTTAATTCGTGAACCTTTAAGACTCAGGAAAGCTTTGCTTTGCATGCCTAGTCAGGAAAGTAACATATTGCCTGCCTGGGTAGGTAATGAAAGAAACGTGAATGTCTAGATACTTAACAACATAAAATACTGACTGGATATGTTTATGAATTTCAGGTAAAATGTTATACCAGGGATCATATATACGTAACATGTCAGTAAAGCGTCATACCTGCGGTCTCGACTAAAAGTGACATTCTCACGCACAACAACAAAAAAACACTCATATTGCGCACTTTATACAAAAATAACTATTTTGACATAATGTTTGCTATACAACATATTTAAAACAGATGTTAAGTTTTGTAAAAAAATATCTGGGTATCGAATACTAAACATTTTCTTCCATTACCTGTAAGGCTTTGTGGTGATTGTTATATTGAATTAACCACTAATAATTTATATTCTTGAATTTTATGGTGGACTTCTATGATAAATCTATAAGTTTATAGATTCAGAAATTTGTAAATAATGAATAAAATGACAACAATATTTGTTGATAAATAGAAATATTTCATAAAGTCATAAGTTTCGTTGCGATTTTGTTCATCATTTACAGATTTACGGATCTCAAAACTTACGGATTAATACAAAATTCCACCTTAAATAGGTTTAATTTATAAGATTGTATAATTACAATATAAGTACCATTTCATCGCAGAATAATTACAGGAAATAATTCCGAGAAACAGTAATTTTCTCCTTCACTCATTCATTGAAACCAGTTAAACTACTTTACCAAGCTATTCATTTGAGAATATTTCATATTTCCGCGTATTATGATTCATTATTTGAAGCAATAAGTTGTTGAACACATTGCAGGAACATAAATGAACAAATCTGCATAGATAGAGGATGGACGTCGACGAATGTACGAGCATTGTAATGTAATTTGTGCATGCAGTCCAGTTCAACTCAGTTCAATTCGATGGATATGCAGCCAGCTGAAAAGTAGAAATCACGTTTTATGTAATAAACTGAATCCATCGGCATGTAAAGAACTTAGTTGCTAAAACACAAAAAGCAATGCTGTATTATGTCACACAATAGCGTCATTCTTGTCCGCTAATTGATAACAATTAACAAAAAATATGTTTCTTATAAAAATAACATACAGGGTGAGTCTGGGATATTTATAACCGAGTTATAACCAACCTTGGCGAATATTGATTTAAGTTGTTGGTGTAAGAAAAGATAAATATATCATTACGCCTTTATCCCCCCCTTATAATAATATTTATACAAATATTATAGGTGGCTATGTGAAAATAAACAAAATGTAACAGTGTTATACAACTTAACAAACTAAAGCAACAAATTCAGTAACAAAAACAACTTAAAACAAATTATTTTCACATAGCCACCTATAATATTTGTATAAAAATTATTTCTAGTATTTCTCAATTTTCTTATTTTTCTCGAATTTTTTCAGATACATTAATAAAAACTAATACACCGTTGAAAAGAGAAAAAAATGGAGGTTTTTATTTTAGTAAAATAATTATAGGTTGCTATTTAAAAAATAAAAGTTGATAGTCGTATCTTGTAAACCTGACTTTATAAAAAATATCTACATCTGCCATCAAATAGTATATTTAAAATAATAAAACTTTCATATGAACCATTTTTTTCTATTACTCATAATAAAAAAGTTAAAGGGGGGGGGGGCGTCTTCCCAGACTCACCCTGTATATAACAACAAAGACAAAATTAATTGTCATCCAACACTTGGTGAAACAAGGTTTAATAAAAAATATAAAGTAAACACTTGGCTATGTTTCACAAAATTCAGCCTCCAAGTCACCTCTGACGCCTCTGACGATGCCCTCATAAGGTGACTTGGAGGCTGAATTTTGTGAAACATAGCCAAGTGTTTACTTTATATTTTTTAATAAGATATATATGTTTTGTTAATTGTTAATTTCTGTAGTTAGTCTTTTATAACATTTTTATGGGTGTGATTTGAGCAAAATAAATATTATCTGCAGATATTTATAACCGAGTTATAACCAACCTTGGCGAATATTGATTTAAGTTGTTGGTGTAAGAAAAGATAAATATATCATTACGCCTTTATCCCATTACTGGGTAGAGCACTTTGCTGTACCAGATCTCGGTAAGTGATATATTTATTTGCGTGAAGTGCGGTTACCAGTAGTCAAACCACGGCTCCCAAATATGTTACTGGAGGGGGAGCTACAGGGATTTCTGTCCGGTAAGCAGAGGGTTCGAATCCAGGCGTCACTTGAATCTTTCGTCATCAATTTAACTCTAAATAAATATAAAATAAATAAATATATCATCACGCCTTTTACCCATTACTGGGTGTGGCACTCTGCCTAAGCAGATCTCGTTAAGTAGTCAAATCACGGCCCCCAAAGATGTTAGTGGAAAGGGAGAGCCACATAAACTCTAAATTATATATGTTATAACTTAAATACACTCGGGGAAAAAAAAAACGCAGCATTTGATAGGTTTAGTATGTCATTCGCTACTAACAATCGTCCAAATCAAAATGTTGCGTATTGTAATGAACGCTCTTTCGATACGAAACTGGGTTTCGTAATGACTTCCTTATGAACGCAAACTTAAAAACAATATTTTTGCATTGTATAATATATATATTTTTGCAATCATTTCGAAACAGGCAGTATTTAGACAATTTGTATAATTTTCCTGAATCGTTCATTGTCGGTTAAATACGAACTATATCTGCATAATGACAATAAAAATATATGTACAATGTACTCGTATTTGATGTGTGAATTTGAGTACGTTGTACCGTAGTTCTGTGGGAAGTTAGTAAATATGAAGCATGTTTCGGTAATGCTGAAGTTGTACTCGAACGTTTTGCTAGAATTTTATTTTACCGATGACACACACGATAGCACAACTGCACGGAAAATATGTGGGAGCTTTAAACTAGAATATACGACTATGTAGATTGGATTTTTTTATTCGATGGGATTATTTTGCTTTTGTGTTACTTAGTTCACTACCAACTTTTTATATTTCATTTTGTTTTGAGGTTAATTTAAAAATAATTAAATGGAACTTTTTTGCCTGTAGCTGCGTTCAAGAGTTCAAGTACTTTTAGAACTTCAGTAACTCAAAACAAATTTTAAAATTATATTAAACTTATAGTATTTTCAAAATATTATGAACACTTTACATTGTTTCTAAATTTTCTACCATTTATTTGAAACATTTTTTTCTAAACTAATTTAAAAACGTTTAACAGCGCAAAATGTGTAATGGGCCCTGAATAAAAAAGTTGTTTTAAATTCATTTCATACCCTACCCAATATATCCGAGTGTTTATATTGTATAATAGTTGTTTTTGTAATAAGTGCGCGAAATGAGTGTTTTTTTTGTGTTGCGCGTGAGAATAAAGTCATTCGAATGCGTCAAAAAACAAGAATTTTCACCAACGAAATACAAACAATGTTTTTTTTACAACTGTCAAAAATGAATAAAACAATAATGATTGATTTATTCAAGTAAATTGAAGGGAAACAATCAAAAATAATATGGATTTGGTACTATTGCATTTTAAAGTAACGTTCAGAAAAATGTCCAAAATATGTACAACTATAAAAATTTGTTTCAGAACATGCTCAGTATAGATGTGCATTGATTTAATTTGCTTTCTTTATATTTATATAATTATTGTAAATAATAATACAAATAATTAAAATATCTTGTTTAACAATTGATATGAGGCATTGGGCACAGACTCATATACAAAAACAATGACCATACAGGGTGTTTCATAACTTCAGGTACATACGTTAATGGTATATGTTATTTGATATGCTGATTACGAATCAAAAAGAATTTTTTTTAAAATCGCAAAATTATTTTTAATTTTTCCCAGTCCAAAATTTTTCGTTGCCACTGCCACTGGGTGGATGATTATGTTAAAGTTATTAATTAAATAAAATTCTATTATAAATAACTGCTAATAATTGAATTATGTAATTATTCTTTCGTAGTACGTCCTAGGAAAGCGAATCCAGTGCAGTACTACAAAAAATGTTTTAGGTAAACAACCCTTAATTTTTCGAATTTAAAAAAAATTCTTTTAGATTCGTAATCAGCATATCAAACAACATATATCATTAACGTATGTACTCGAAGTTATGAAACACGCTGTATATTATGAAGAATTATGTACAAAAACTATTATGTTTCTATATAATTATACATATACATTAGTTTGAATATAAAAATGCATCGAGTTAAACAGCCTTAAATGATAATAGATTTATAGTACGGGTAAGCATTTATTTTAAAATATCTCTCAAACCTTTGGGAAGTTTTTTTTGTATGTCAGAAAACGCGTTTGTTAAAAAAGGAAAAGAAAGAAAAAAGTCGGAAAGACTAGACATAGAAGTTTATAAAATAAATCTTTTACTGTGAAATGAAATACGGTATCTTGACTTTTCTCTCGTGTGAAATCAAACTTATCAACTCTCTGTTAGACAGAAGAATTACGGCAACAATTTTCAATTTTTTCTTGTCAAACATCGAAAAGATTATTTATTTCATTTCTAAATACAGTAAATATGTGCCTTTTTTACTTGATTTTTATTGTAGTTTACATTTTAGTACCTTTTTCAGTTTGTTGACGAATTCTGTACCATATTTCTCTTTTCTTGTTCATTCTTTATCTGTTCTCATTTTTACCGTTTTCTCCTGAAGAAATTGTATGCTCGTTCAATATTTGTTTCGTGTAAATAAAGCTGTCAGTTCGTGTTCTACAATCTCGTACATATACCTCCGATTTATTAGAGTTTGCTTAGAATACACTCTGATTTTTTACTCTTATCTTTGATGTTAACAATAACCTTTCTCAAATCATGAGACATTTTTTGCGATACTTACAACTTGTAGTTTGCCCGTTTTACAATAAGATGCGTGTCAACATTTTTATAGCTGAGTTTGCATGCATACGCATTGATTAATAATTATTTTTAATGTGTAATTTAGTCTCAAATAAAAAAAACCTGCGAATGTAAATTCTAAACTGGAGACATAGTAACAAAATGAACAAATACATTTTTTATATTTATTCATTTGTTGAAAATTTACAATAGAATATAGAAATAAGAAACAACGAATTAGATGCTAAATATGTTTCTGAATCTGTTACTAAGTATATTATAAAATAAAATGTATTATCACGCATTTTACCCATTACTGGAGCCGTAGCAAATCTCGGTAAGTGATAAATTTCTTCGCGTGAAGTGTGGTTAGGTTAGGTTAGGTTAGGGATAAATTTCTTCGCGTGAAGTGTGGTTATCAGCCGTCAAATCATGGTCTCCAAATATGTTAGCGGAGAGGAAGCCACAGGAATAGTTTTAACGTGGTGAAAATTAATATATTATTAATGTAACACTATTTATCCTTATACTAAAGTCAAATGCATGATTTAAATAAGCTATTTAACAAAATAACCTATTCATATTTGTTATTTGCATTCTCAACCCGACTATTTAATATACACGTGTATTTATTAGACAGTACTTTACATAATTTATTTCAACTTTGATGGCGGTAGCACTTAGTAGCGATTCGTCAGGAAAGGTAAATGAGGCAGTGTTTCACCACGAAAATCAAAACAAATCTCTGTTTTACAAGTAATTAGTATTTTTGTAGATTTTGAAAATATTTTTTGTTATCAAGCGCTGTAATTTATATATATTCAATGTCATTTGCCGTGTAGTAAATCTAGATTTAATCCAGATTCAATATTATTTAGAGTTCTATTAGTGTGCCAAGTTTCATTTAAATCGGTAAGTGACAGTTGAGTAGTGTTACTTGTGAGCTATCTGTTCTAAGAATTTTTAAGTACATGTATTAATAAAGTTGAGACGCGGTACCCGAGCGTGTTAATGCACATCTCTTAACATACTGTGACGTCATCCGAACCAAGGTTTGTCAGTTCGAATCCGCCTGCCGACAATGTGTCATTTGTCGTTAAATATAAAATTACAGTTACAGGTATTTATCCCACTCTGGAGCTATAAGTTAGTCACTTATACGCCTTAAAATAATTTGACTAAAGAAACTTTCAGTACGGCACTGTAAAAACTGCGGCTCGATGTTCCCGGCCCCTATGTTCCGAAACGGAATGATGGGACATCATTATTATATTTTATTAATAAAGTTATAAAAGTAGGAATAAATTCGAATTCCAAATCTCAACCTGGTCCATAAATCAAGGCTGCAAATCTTTCGGTTTCATTAGAAACCCTAATAACCAATTCACAGTACGATATTGTAAAACACATTTTCACGCAACCTAATTAAGTGGGTAAATTTAATCACGCGTGGCTAGACGGTGAACACGCACACGCGCTTGCGCAACACGGCAACTCGAACGCCACAAGTGGCTGTGCTTCTTCCTTTACCCTAACCTCACTTTACTTCCACATCTACATGACAAGCCAAACGCCGTCTGCAGTCTAGACATCACGGTCGATGTCTTCTGAATTTTGAAGTTATTTGAAGGCAGAGGTGTTAAAACCGTGGGGAGAGCCATGCCGAGGCTGTAATCGAACCAATTTGAAATGCTGTCACTGGCAGCACTCACGTATTTCGCCGTTGCACTCGCTCTGTTGCGTTGGCGTTTGGTGAATGCCGATGTTAAGGAATTTGCCCGTGGCTCGCGGTTGCTGCTACTTAGAACTTGTTTTGTGTATTGGTTTTATTGGATAGTTTGTCTTGAACTTTGAATCTTTAGAGCTTCAGTTTTTCCTGCTATAATTAAGATCAGTTAATAGATTGGATATTAGGGATAAATTAGGAATTGTTTTGTAAACTTAGAAGTTAGACGATTATTAAATTTTACTTTTTACCCGATGCTTTGTGGCATGCTTAATTAAATTCTAATAAGTACGAAGATTCCATTTATATAAAATGAAAACAGGCTAATATATAAACCCGTTGTCGTAGCCGAATGGCCATCAGATTTATATACACTCGTTAATGGATTTCTTGTTTCATCTAAAATACATTTCTTTTGTTATTTATTCTTTCGGAAATGAGTTTGTTAGTCTAACTAACTTAGTTAGAAGTTATTAATAACAGCGTTTTTAAAATAATTTTTATTTATATCATAGTTTATTATGTTCACATAACGGAGTGAATTCAATTTTAGTATTGAAAGCTGCATGTAAATAGCAAAGAAAGATTTGGATTGATTTATTCTAATCCAGTTAAATGATTAAAAACTGTAGAACAGTAATAATATAAAAAGGTGATATTATGAATAACTGTAAAAAAGTTGTACTACACTCAATCCTATTGGATTACAATAAAGAAATATTTTAACAATGAAAATTACAACAATGCAATATTACTCTAAAGAAATATTGTGGCTTCAATAGTCAAATATTTAGTATGGGTATGTACTATATAAGACGTACTGATCATGGGACAAAAAGATTTTTTTTTAAATTCGCTTAATTAAGGATAGTTTACTTGAAATGTACATTTTTAGGGCCACTGGATATCGTACTTTATTGCTTGACCTGATGCATTTAACTAAATTAAATTATTAATTACACAATATCAGACATTTATTTGGTGTTTTGGAAATAATTACTTGTAAGAAGATGTAAATAAAATTATTAAAAATATCTATCAACAGAATTTAAAATAAATTCTTTTTGTTTCATGATCAGTACGTCTTATATTATATATAGCCTTTAATTTTTTTCCGAGGTCTAGATACAGCCTGTATATTTAATAGTTTGAAGTTAGGGATTAAAGTTTAAAGTATCTCTAAAACAACTGCATTATTATTACTCATGAAATGGGCTAGGTGGCTCAGTGGTATCGAGTCGGCCTGTGGATCTTGAGAACCCAGGTTAGATCCCCACAACCGACAAACAATTTTCACCAAATTAAATCTACTCCTGTGGCTCTCCCTCCACTAACATCTTTGGGGGCCGTGATTTGACGGCTGGTAACTGAACTTCACGCGAAGAAATATATCACTTACCGACATCTACTACGATAGAGTGGGTAATAGGCGTGATGATATATTTATTTATAAAATAAATCTAGTATCGCAAAAGAAATAAAGATAGTAATCGATAAAGGCAAAAACATAAGTAATTAATTTTAATTTTCATTGGATTATATTTAGTCCATCTTGCTATTTGTCTGTTGTATAATATAATTAGTTGGCCTACATATACATACATGAAAGAGAATCCTTTGCCTTAGATGCCAGTCCTGTTAATTTATTTATTTGATTAGAATTTATCGTCTCCTATGTCCTATATAAATACATCCACTTTAATGTCTTCACTATTTCATTTAAAGGTTAATTACAAAATAGAAGCAGAGTAATTCAAAAATCCCCTTTGATAAATTGTTCGAGATAATTAAAAAATACTTCTAATTAGAATTAATATATTTTCATTCTTATGTTTAGGACGTATGTTGAATGTGCATGTATGTGAATTCAGTTTTGAGTATTCGATAATAAATTGATTGATACATTGTAATATTTACAAAAGTTGACTTGGAGGCTAAATTTTGTGAGACTTAGACAAGTGTTTAGTTTGATATTTTATTATTATTGCGAAACAATGTAAACATGAAATTGATGAACAATAATAGTTGAATGAATATTTTTCTAAACGTTTGAAAAATACTAGAATGTAGGTAAATACACACTGTTTTTTTTTATATTTAAAACATTTCAATGGCGACGAAGAGATTTCCAAATTATTGTTAATTAATATCAATACAAATATAATTTATTTTTCACGTGAACATTATTTGTTTCTTGCTATTATACGTAGTATAAAGTCCATAGTGATCTTGGCACTATACAGTGTGTATCTGTACTTCGGGAAAAAAATTAATGGGTATAGGTATACTATTTTCATTTTAAACTCGAGGGATCGGCATAAAACGATTAAACGTCCCTGTCCCATATAACTACAATGAAATCCATTAGTGCGGCTACCCCATATCGCTTAGCGATGGTCAAAATAGGTAAATTTTCATGGGTCGTATTCAGCCTAAAATTATGCTTGTTTTTTCCTATGATTGACCGTACCGGCGAATAGGGCTGTACAACCCTGTGTGAACCTTGTGAAACCAGTTATGACGGATCATATTTTGAGTTACTTTGTAAACGTAATTGCGGTGCATTTAATCGTTTTATGCCGATCCCTCGAGTTTAAAATGAGAATATTGTAAGACGTACTGATCATGCAACAAACATAATTTTTTTAAATTCACAAAAAAAATTGATTCGTATTTAAAGGCAACATTTTGTTAGCCACTGGTTGATGCACTACGGATGTTGTTAAAACTAGTGGGTTTAGTTCCAGTTTAAGTCGACAATATAACAGCGGGATGGGTTCGGATTCAGGTTCACAAAAAAATATAGGTTCATAATAGGTTTTGGTTCGATTTCCAGTTCCTAATTTTTCATTTTAATCTATAGTCATCTTATGCATTTATTTTGGAGAAACAAAAAAGCATTTGCGCTATTATTTTTTTCCCAATAATGAGAAATAATTAAGTCCTTTAATTGTCTAATTTGTTATCTTAAATCGTATTCCAATTGCTTTTACCGATTATCCACAGCCAGTAGGGACTGAATAAAATCCCAGAACTGTGTCAAATGGCCGACAGCTGAGACAATGAAGAAAATGAATGAAATTCAATTGTTTTCGCAGTAGGCTTAGGAAAGCTACGGATATGTCCGTCGTAGTGAACAGTCGAGTAAGCAAGGTACGAAAATTTAATTAAAAATAATCAAACTTGCTACTGAAATTCTACAAAGACACAATTGTGTAATGAGATTTTTCGTGGTGTCAAAAAAAAAGATTTTCTTTTATTCATGACTTGCCTGTTTTTCTAAATTTAATTTTATTTAATTTATATTGTTTGCCGTGCAACACAGTGTAAATGAAATTTAATTCTATGTATTTGTATACTTATATTACTACAAAGAGTACAAGAGCTTTTTAAAACGAAGTACATTTAAAATAAATTCAGAATTTTTAATATACCGCAAGAAGAAAATTTATCAATGAAATTAAATTAAAAATAAATACGTAATAAAAAATTGGAGATATTGTGTAAGGTCAATATTACCCAGATGAAGCATATACCAGGATTAGTAACGACAATATTTTATATTTAAATTTAAAATGTATGAATGAAATGAAATGAAACAAAAAAATGAGTAATTAGCGATATTTGCGAAAGGTCAGTGTATAATTTATACGTAGGTGTTAAACTTGATATATTTATATTGAGTTATATGAACTTTTAAATTAAAACGAAGTATTGAAATATTATTTCATTCATAAATCTGTATTTCTAAAACATCTGTTCTAAATATCAAATGAATAATGAATCATTAATAATATTAATTTATATCGATGAGCATCCTTGTTTAAATGTAGCAATAATTCTGATTCATTTTCTATTCTGGTGAGCGATTTTCAAACACCTTGGTTCGATTCCAAACAACATAAATGTACTTTTTTTTAGTATGCCTAGTGTTAGTTCAGGATGAATCACATATTTATACTGACAAGTAACACTACCCAACTGTCACTCACCGATTTAACTGAAACTTGGCACACTAATTGAACTCTAAAAAATATTGAACTCCTATTTTTTTTCTTCTGGAAGTTGCTTTTTAGGGGTACAAACCACCCTTGCAAGGCGGTAAAAGCAAGAATCGCCATAAATGAAATTAAATAATACCAAAATATTACGCGTTCAGCATTGGTTACCCAGGGGTAACCTTGAAAATAGATTCAGCGACCCCAAAAACCCCCGAGTAACTAGTTTTGACTCTAAAACTCTATTTCAGATGAATATCGTAATTTCATCTCCTCATCCCCTTTTTTCTTAAAAAATTGCATATGATCAAAATGACGCCGAAAATAGATTTTGGCGATCTCAAAAACCCTTGGGTAACCACTGTTGAACGCGTAATATTTTGGTATTAATTAATTTCATTTATAGCGATTCTTGCATTTACCACCTTTCAGGGGTGGTTTTTACTCCTAAAAAGCAACTTCCGGAAAAAAAATAGGGGTTCAATATTCTTTAGAGTTCGATTAGTGTGCCAAGTTTCATTTAAATCGGTGAGTGACAGTTGGGTAGTGTTACTTGTGAGTATTCTATTAATTAATTTATTTGTAATATCCTGAAAGTATAATTGTTATACAAGATAGGTTAAAAAATCATTTAAATAATTAAAAAAATCTGCAAAGCACACTTTATATATTTGTTTTTCTTAAAATTGTCGACTTCATAGAACATTGCTGCTGTATAAAGCAATTTATAAATATTCGGATTGTTTATTAGATTTCCTCCAACCATTTTTGAGAAATTAAATAAAAATTATGAAACATTTTCCATTATTATTTCCACATAAATTTAATGTTTTATTATATTTTTTTCTAAACTTCAAATATATATAATACATAATAATAGGGTTATATATTTGTAAAAGTTGGATGGTTTTATATTTTGGTTTTATTTAGAACCATCTTCAGTTACAGGACAATTAAAGTTTAAACCATACATAAAATAAGTATATTAATAATTTAAATATAACTTACATAACTGTTTATTATCTCCTTTCTATTCCTTTTAAAGTTGTCATTAAAATATTAAAAATTAATTTTATATTTACACTAAATTTTACATTTGTTGTTTTCTTTATTGTTCCGGTTTTATTAGGGATGAAAAAGTCGAGAATTTGAACGTGAACTATACTGTACCTACCATATTCAGCTGAAAGTCGATACCTAATATCCCTTAACCACCAAACCTAATTCCTAAATAGATCGGTTGTAGTGCAGACAGAAAACAAGTGATCAGTGACCATCCCGTTAGTGGTGGTCATTTAATGCCATGTTCTCATTCCTACCTGCTCGTTGATTCTCTGGCTTCCCTGGCTTCCGGTCTCTAGCGAATACAATTGATCTATAGAAAGATTAAGGAGCCGTGGTGTAATTGACCGGAATTAACTGGTTCTGCGTAATTGACCATTGTCAATTTTACAGAATTGACGTAAAACTTCCGGATTGCTTGTTTCATTCGATAATGTTGATTGGTTTTTTATTTGATCTTTGAATTTAAAATATGATGTATACTACGAGGTTTGACAAATATTCGTTACAGCAAAGCTGTCAATATATTCAAGAATAGTATATTATTCAATGAGTAAGTAATATAAGCTATTATTCAAGAGAATGAAGTTTGCAACACGAGCCGAAGGTGAGTGTTGTAAATCATTCGAGTGAGTAATAGCTATTACTTGCGAATAGAATACTATACTTTATCTACGGCTATATATTATTATGTTATATATAAGATTTTACAATTATCTATTTATGTTACATTATGAATGAGTCAGATTGCTTAAATTTTTAGTTTTTATTTTTATTTAATAAATATTAACACTATTTAACATGGAATAAGTAGTCCATAATGACGATGATTTATATTTATCAGATAGTTCGCCAAAATATACTATAAGAACATTTTCCGAAAAGGAATTTACATTTTTGCGTATTCGCCAATCCATCCAAAGCTTTATAAACTTGTTCATACTTTTTTTTTTGATTTTTCGGGCAGTAAATTTAAGGAACGTACGTATGCGGCTTCTACAATATCTGGTGGAGTACATATTTCACTTTGTTCGCTTTCAGAATCCATAATCACATGTATAATCACACAAATTACAGTATTATTGTAAACAAAAACGTTTTAAATTAATTTTGACAGATAATTAACAATTGCGCGCTTCACTGTTTCATAGCATACTTAACGCGCGGCAATTATCGTTATTTTTTGATTGGCTATTAAAGTGTTAAGTAATGAAAATTCAGACGTGTGATTGGTCGTGAAGTGTTGAGTAATGAATTATTACTTAACACTGTCAATAATGATTAGTATTACTTATCATAAATTTCATAAGTAATGAATCCTATATACTAAAAGAGAAAAATGGTATATATATCTGGATTCATCACGGTCAGTTGCCCATTTCTACAGCCTAGACGGATTATCCGAAAAATTTGAAATATTTTTTATTTGATAAAGGTCAATCGTGGGGAGTGCCTTTTGATAGTTTAAAATTTTTCGTACACATGATGTGCGAGTAATCTTGAAAAAACATGCGTTTTTGGCGCAAAATCAACTTAGAGCAAGGTAGCTTTGGATTTTTTAAGAAGAACATCTATCGTCGATTTGACATTTCTCAGTGGCCATGTCGTATTTTAATTAAAGTCACTAGAAATGTATCGTGTTTGGTATCAAACTAAATGGTTTGAAGAGGGCTTTAAACAGAATTATAAGAAATTGTGATTCACTGATTGTCAATTGTTCTCTTTTCTAAAAGTAATTAGAAACATATCGTGTTTGGTATCAAATTAAATGTTTTAAAGAGGGATTTCGAGCAGAATAATAAAAAATGATAATCGAGTGATTGTCAACTGTTTTTTCTAAAACTATTTAGAAATGCATCGTGTCGATTGTCAATTGTTTTTCATAAATGTCATTAGAAATCTATCGTGTTTCGTATCAAATTAAATGATTTGAAAAAAGATTTCGGGCAGAATAATTACAAATTATAACCGACCGATTGTCAATTGTTTTTCTTAAAAGTCTTTCAAAATCTATCGCGTTTGGTATCAAACTAAAAGGTTTAAAGAAAGCTTTCAAACAGAAATATAAAAAAAAATTAGGTCAACTGATAGTCAATTGTTTATTTCTAAAGTCGTTAGAAACATATCGTGTTTGGTATCAAACTTGAAGTTATGATTAGATATAGAAGCCAAAAATTGTAATCGACTGATTGTCAATTGTTTTGACCTAAAAGTTATTGAAACTGTACTTATTTCAGTTCTAATGAAAGATCTGAGAGATAATGTAAAAATAAATCAGCAAAGAGTTGATAGCAAATCATTTTCGAAAAATTTGTAAACTTTAATTTTTTACAATATCAATACTCGACCAGGTGGTGTATAAAGTAACAAGTTTTAAAAATACTTTTCTTCAAGGGCTGCGGAGCCTAGCTGAAGGTCGGCGAAGCCGACCTGATCGCTAGTACATTACCTATTTAATAAGAGTAGATAAATATTATTATTTTATCCGTCTTTTAAGAAAATAAAAAATACATTGTAAAACATAAACCGAATTATCTTTATCACATTTTACTATATAGATTCCAACTTACATGGTGTTTTACGCCTTGTTTTGTGTTACGTACGTCACAAGTGAGTAAAGTCTACGACGCCAGGACGAAGACGAACACATGTCTTGGTCGTGACATAGCTTATCTCTGATCCGTGCCAACTTAACAAGATTTCGGTCTTCGCGTGTCACATTGCCGTGTTGCTGTTACCCTAATGAGCGATGAGACTTCATAATATTATTTATACCTTCATTTCCTTCAAATGCTACAAAATTAATATGATGTGGAAATGTTGTTATAGTTACTAAAATTAGAGTTTTAAAACACGACAAGGTTTGAAATAAAGACAGAGTCACAATTGTTAATTTTTATTAAAAGGAATTGACAAAGTAAAGGAAGTGAGCATTATTATTATAATGGAAAATGTTATGACTAATATAAAAGTAGTATATAAGTTTTTGAAATTAATTGTGAATTAAATATATAATGAATGTATTTATTTTAGATTTTTGTTCTTTTTAATAAGCAGAATGAATTTCAAATTTAACCGGAAATTTTTTTAAACAATTTAAATTTAAATTTTTTTAATTATTATTTGGAAACTTTTCGGTACAATATTTTGGCCATTTTCAAGCAATAAAAATGCGTATAAAATAACTTTAAAGTTATATGGTAGGTGGCTCAGTGGTATCGAGTCGGCTTGTGGATCTTGAGAACCCTGGTTCGATCTCCACAGCCGGCAAACAATTTTCACCAATTTAAATCTACCCCTGTGACTCCCCCTTCACTAATATCTTTGGGGGCTGTGATTTGACAGCTGGTAACTGCACTTCACGCGAAAAAATATATCACTTTCCGAGATCTGCTTAGGCAGTGTGCCACACCCAATAATGGGTAAAAGGCGTGATGATATATTTATTTATTTTATTTATTTAAAAAAAGAAAATTATAAACCAATAACAGTGAAATATACACGCTACTAACTACTAGTTAATCACAATTAATTAGTTGGGTAACCGATAAGCCTCTATCTTTGCTGCACTATAATTGGATTTAATTCTTGTTGTGTGCTCATCAGTTTATTGCAAGAGAAACAACTTAAAATCTCTTCAAACAAAACTAACAGTAAATAAAGTACAAGACGTAAACTATATCTAGAAATCGTCAAGATTTACAACGACTAGTATTTTATAAAATGGCAGAATATAGCGCCAAAAAGAATAAGGAAAGTATGCGAAGCACAACGATACTTTCAGGATTCAAGTGCTGCGTATACACTTCGAAATACGCGAAAAACTACTCAGATACTCGAGCTCGCCTGGCAAGGCAGCTATCAGAGCGAGAACTGGGTCTTGTTACCAGTCACGAACCCGGAAAGAATTGAAATGTTTTGTTCCTTGGATCCTTGCTCTTTGCTGCTTCTTATTTCGACTTCGGTTCCTCTTTTCTGTTTGTTTATTGTATTTAATTTTCATTTCAGTGCAAATTGACACATTCAATAACTTGTCCTTCGTTGATTTTTTCTAATCGCCTTCTTGTAATGATTATAATGGCCTTCTACACTGTAATTGAAATATACACTGCTTTCAGATTTAGAAGCTCAACATTACCGTTTTAGATGGTGCAATTTTTCGTGCAAATTTTGTTGCGCATTTGGGCAATAAATATAGCCGCAAGACAATTGATACGTTGTTGTTAATACCTCAACATATCTAGGTACTTTTAATTCTATACTACATACAACTGTGATATAATCTTCTTCTTCTGATGGCACTACAGCCCAAATCGGGCCTGGATCTACCGGGCACACCTAGCCGCAGTTTTTACACTGCCGTACTGCCGGTTTTCGTAGTCGGATGCTACATTATTTAAGGCGTATAAGTGACTAGCTTATAGCTCCCGAGTGTGATAAATACATGTAGCTGTATTTTTATATTTTACGACAAATCACACATTGTTGACAGGCGGATTCGAACTGACGAACCTTGGTTCGAGTGACGTCGCATTATGTTAAGAGATGTGCCTTAACACGCTCGGCCACCGCGCTTATACTGTGATATAATAAAGGATGTTATTTCCACAATGTTATTAAAAATGTTGTATCGTTTTTATTTTACGTTTATAGCATTGTGAACTGAAATTAAAAAAAAAACTAAATACTTAGCATAAACTATCATCACATTGATGTTCAATTTCATTTCATTGATCTGTTATAAAATTAAATACTTATATTTAAATAAGAGCACAAAATAATAGTTAAAACACGCTCAAATGATCTGTGGTGTAAATGACATATACTTTGATATACTGATTATAGAACAAAAATATTTTTTTTCGAAATTCGTGTTTCATTCCTAGCGAATATTTTTAGTGTCGGACATCTTATCAGTAAACTCAAGTAAAAAGTTCACCGTTTTTAAAAATGTCAATTAATATGATGTATTTCTCGTTAAAATTACGATATAATAAAATGCTGAAGATGATGGGTTAACCATCAAATAAAATAAATTGAATAAATCAAGTATCCTAAAGCCAACATAATCCTTTCCTTTTTTAGGTTAGGTTATGTTAGTTACGACGTAATTAGTTAACATCGTATTTATTCTTGGTGAATAATCACACACAAAAAGAATGTAGAAATTCACCAAGAAAAAAAGGTCTTTGTAAAATTTATTTTTCCATAAATAAACTAAATAAATTATAACAAAGAAGAATCGATAAACTATATGAGAGAAGCAAGTAATAATTATTAAAGATCTGACAGTAACTAATTTAATTGTTTAAACAGGTCAATTCATGCCATACTTTCTGTATGTGATTATTTATTAATAAAAACGAATAGTTTCTGTACTGATCATTTTATGACTATAATAAATAGAGACAGTTTTAAAGAGAAACAGAAGATCTATAAAATTTTGCAACAATTTCAAAGAGGAACAAAAGATCTTTAAAATTTTGCAACAATATATAGGATGATCTATTTAAAAATGTGAAGTTGCATATCATTGCGCAAAAATGAAACACCCGATATAAAACCTTGAACTGCAGATATGTGGGCATTTTATTTTAAAATAAACTTTGTATAATTTTTTTTTTCGGTATAATTTAAAATAATTGAGTGAAAACAAAATACAGACCGTGAACCACCTTGTAGAAATGTATTATTTGTTAAAAATGCTCTTATAATAAAGCGAAACAACATCCTGTTAGATAAAGATAATGTACTCGTATAATCATGCCAAATTCCAAGTTTGGAAAATGGAAGTTCTTTATTTTATGCTGATGTTAGTATGTAATATATTGTACGGCTACTAGCCAAAAATATCTTGGCATGCTGGCACCTAAAGAGCTAGAAAGGGATGATTTCTAACGCAAGAAAGTAGTAATAAATTTATGGTTTCCATAGTCACTATTTTCTTTATATGACCTAGTTAGAGAAGTTTGATTTTAATCATTTAGTGTAGGTCAGCAGATTTTTTGATGTTTGATAAATATACGAAGTTTAAAATGATTTAATTTCGTAGTTTTGTAAATTGAATTTGTTCAAGTATTGGATGAAACTTTGAAATAATAATTTGTTAATTGATTAAACTTTCAATTTTAACATTAAAATTAAATGCCAATATTACAATTTTTTATTAAAGTTCCTAATAAATATATCCGTCTTAAAAAAATAAATCAAAAAGTGACAATTTACATCATTTTTTACTTAGGTCCGGTCTTTCAATTTCCCGTTAAAATAACGCATTCTTATCTGTTAGATAAATCACTTAAAATAGTTATTTGTATATTAAGAGTGTAAAGTGTTTCTTTGTTACTCTACTAGTCTCTCTACTGTCTAATTGCAGCTTGATAGACACAATTTTTTCTACGATTACATCTTAAATGATTAAAAAACCTATACGTAATGAAAATAAATTCGTTCTGTCAAATATCAATATGACAAGTTTCTGTTTTATTTGTATCCCTGGTAACTATTGAAATAAGCGCGCATCTAATAACTTTTTCGCGCGTTGTCATTGAAAACGAGCGACAAAGTTATTTTTCGATTGTTGCACAGAAAACTTCAACTTTACGATGACAAATGAGATCGTAATTGTTAACTTTTTATAGCAATCGTAGAAAAATTAATTTAAGTTTAATTATTACAATAGGATCTGTGACTATAATCAAATTTAAATAAACAAATTATACATCAAAGGTAAAATAAAAACTACGTTTAATCTTATAATTATGTTGTATTCTGAATTAGAAATTCATTTATGCATTTCACGTGAAGTAGAAATGTTTTAGCATAAATTGAGGTAGGTCATGCCATAGTATAAAACTTTTGTCCTTGTTCTTCTATAGCTGCCATCTGTGTTCCTCTCTCAAGTGTTGAAACTGACGGATGACAGATGTAACGAGGTTTAATTTGAGATTAGTTGTGATAACAAAAGTTACAAATGCAAATTTATATCTTTCTTTCCCGGTATGTCCATTTTTCTGTAGCCACTTACGCCAATTACGTCACAGTGACGTCATACATTTCTTCTATAATTTTTTAACAATTTTTTTGTCATAAACTACAAATAATTAATCGATTAAAAGAATTATTATTTCTGTGATTCAATAAACTTTCTGTTTTTCATTTAGTGGCTAGTTGTAATCAGTAGCTCCTCGTGCTCTAAAATATTTTGGGGGCAGTGTTTTATAGAAAAATGTAAATAAAATATATTATTATATAAATAAATATATCATCACACCTTTTATCCATTATTGGGTGTAGCACTCTGCAGTAGCTGATCTCGTTAAGTTATATATTTCTTCACGTGAAGTGCGGTTACCAGCCGTACAATCATGGCTCCTAAATATTTTAGTGAAGTGTGAGCCACAGGGGTAGCTTTAATGTAATGAAAATTGTTTGTCTCAAATCCACAGGCCATATATTATTATACTCTTAAAAATATAATCAAAACAAGACTGAAAAATATTTTATTATAACACAACAGAATATACAAAAAAACGCAACGTATTTTTCTTGTATTCTTCTAGTACTTGCACATGTCGAGACTGAGAGTTGCCTCCGGAGTCTGGACCCTCTCTCTCTCTCACCAACATGCAATTTCAGCAGAATACTGTATGAAAATTAAACAAAAACCGTATGGTATTACTATTCGTTCCAAATATTAAACGAGGAATACCTCAGATTTAGGAGTAGATCTAGATGTCAACTAGCGTTGCATACCGGATATAATGGTGGCCTGAATATTGCCTTTTCTATTACAAATTATTAACTCTCAAAATATATTTAATTTTACAACTATTTTAGCGCTTGAAAAAAATTATAATTTATATTAAAAAAATTAAAGAAAATAATTATGTTTCAAATTGATATTTGTTTTGAATTTCGTGGTGAGGTTCCGTTTCATCTGTCTCCTCTGACGAGAAGCCTTTAATTATGAATTAAGTGGAAATATTTTAAACCTTTGTTATACTGATTAAATTAAGTATGTTTAATTTAATCACGATTAAAAGTTGACAGTGTAGAAATAATTATTTACGTAATCAGTTATGAAAAGGTTGATATTGTTTGATGAACATAATATTTGCCAAAACAAACGATGCGAGTTTTGCAAATTATGTGAGTTCTGAATCCGAGACAGATCTTCCTTCTCATATCGAAGAATCTGCTAATTTGGCCGTGTACTGTTTAATACCAGAAAAATTATTAAATGTATATAAAACTTAAAAATATTAATAAATAGTTTTTCCGTTATTTGCAAACATTTTTGAGAAAGTTCAAACTGACAACATTTATTACGTAACTTGTTATGTAAAGAATTCCGTACATAACTCTTGAATGACAGTTATGAAAAAATTTACATTTCATAACGTCAAAAATTGATGTAAAACAGGACTTTTCGTAACGAAATTAGGTAAATGTTACGAGGGTCGTTCAATAAGTCCTTAGAAAATCCAAGAGATGGTGCTCGTAGTATCGAAAATGAATTTTTTTCCAGTAAGCAGCACTCCTAACTAGTCAACTGTTAGAGTTTTAGCTTTAGCCGTCACGTAGTTTCATTGTTGTTGTCAATTGTAGTAAAAAACTTTTGATTGTTTATAATAATGGATAAAAGTGAGTTTCGAGCGGTGATTAAACATCTGTATTTAAAAGGCTTAACGCCGAAAGAAATTAAAGCTGAGTTGGATGAAGTTCATGGCACATCTGCTCCTGTGTTTGCAAATGTTTACAATTGGGCGAATGAGTTTAAACGTGGCCGTACATCCACAAAAGATGAACATCGTTCCGGACGCCCTGTAGAAGTGTCTACCCCCGAAATGATTGACCAAATCCACGATATGGTTTTAAGTGACCGACGAATCAAAAATACATAACTGTGGATGAGACTTGGATACATTACTACACTCCAGAGACAAAAGAACAGTCAAAACAGTGGAATTTAAAGGCGAACGGGCTCCGAAGAAGGCGAAGACGGAGAAATCGACTAGCAAGGTTATGGCAACGGTCTTTTGGGATGCACGCGGAATCATCTTCATCGACTATTTGGAAAAGGGAAAAACGATAACAGGAACGTATTATGCGTCGTTATTGGACCGGCTGAGCGAAGAAATAAAAGAAAAACGTCCTCATTTGAAACGCAAAAAGGTCCTTTTTCATCAAGACAATACACGTGTGCACACCTGCGCAGTTGCGATGGCCAAAATTATGGAATTAAAGTTCCAATTATTGCAACATCCACCGTATTCACCAGATTTGCCCCCCAGTGACTTTTTCTTATTTCCAAACTTAAAGAAATGGCTTGGCGGACGAAGGTTTACGTCCAATGAGGAGGTCATCGCCCAAACGGCAGCCTATTTTGAGGAGCTTCCGAAATCCTACTTTTTGGACGGCTTAAAAAATTTGGGAAAACGATTAGAGAAGTGTATAGAGCTAAAAGGAGATTATGTAGAAAAATAAAAAAAAATCTACCCAAAAAAAGTGTTTTTCTACTTTTTTCTAAGGACTTATTGAACGACCCTCGTATTATATTAATTAAAATTTAAAAAAATGTTTTTCAAACTATATAATATTATTGACTATTTTGTATTACTATTTCCTTAACAATAGCAAGATAAATTGAATAATGAAGGTAAATAAAATTATGTTCTACGCAGTTATATGTGGGATATTATGATTCTTCTATGAACTTTTATCGAAGCGACTACAAAAAAACTGCCCTTGTTATGATTGTTATGACGTACTTATTCAGCAAGTTTCAAGCAATTCAAATATTTCATACCGAGGTTAAGAATAAAATAAAGTTACGTAGTAAAAGTTGAAACTCGTCCAAGTTCGGTGGAGGTGCGGGCGTATAACAGTGACGACAAACGCTACGGACGCAAAAGATGACGTCACGGAATTGCGGTGCGACCGCGACGCACTGGCGTCTAGGTTTGCCAATGTTGGCACTACTGCGAAGTTCGACCCCTAGACTGTCAGGCGCCCACTTATTTCACAAATATTTTCTTTTTGTTATTCCGGAGTTAAGTCTGCTGTCCTTTTTATGTGTAATATGTAATGCGATTATTTTGGATAGAGTTTCGGACTGTTTGTAATGTATTGCGAGGGATATGAACAGGAAAATTAGATTTTTCGTTGGATGTTTTTATTTGGCAGAGAATAAATATCTTTGTAAATTTATGGATAGGTTGTCCTGGCGCCAAAGATTTTAATCTTTTATTTATCAATTTCGGAAAGTCTTTTTCTAACTTCCAACATCAGTACATCATTCATTTTTGTAAAATAAGTATTGTTAAAGTTTTCGTCGTCCGAAATGACCTTGGCTCCTTTTCGTTTCTTGCTGTAAATAAAAGAAAATAATTTTCTCTCGAATTTTCCCGAAAACAGTTGGTGTTCTCGAATTCGATTTCTTGAATCATATTAAATTATGCTAAAGCAGTATTTACACAACAATAAAAATGTAAATGTTAAAATTACTGGGTATTTAATTATTGAAATCATAATATTTCATTGTTGTAATTATCCATTGTTGTATGTTTTCATTGTTGTAATATATCTTTGTTATGATCTTTAATTGTTGTAATTTTCTATTATTGTAATCAAGTAGAACTACTGGTTATATTTTTTACAAAATTATTATTTCCATTTTAAGTTGTTACTGTGTAATACTTTTTTCTTCTTAAATATTGATATAAAATTAAAGAGTGGTAAAACTGTACAAAACCAAAATTTACTTGCACCGAACTGATAAAATAATATATATTTGTAGTTAAGTCTAAAAAAAAATATAATAAGGAAAGTGCAATATTTTCTTTAAAAATAATAATAAAAATTAATAAAGCAGATTATAAAATATTTTTTCGTGATGAAAGCAATTTAAAACAGTAACATATTCATTGAAATTCATCGGTGTTCATTAGGACAACATGCACCAGAAAGTTATAACAAAAGCTAACAGGTAATATCATCATATATTCATGCAACATACTCTACGTACCGGTAACCCATATTTGCTAAATCTCACCACGTAATGACGCTTTGTATGGCCAAACGATTTTCCAACAATACCGAGCATTTTATTGCGATTGCAAACAAAACACGGATCAGAATCCACGTTCACGTGTTATTTTGTATACAAACGCGATTTCTAAAGATGCAGTGCAAACATCTTTACCACGGAATCGCAAAAATGCTCAAGTAATAATAATTCGATCAGTGCTCCTTCGTGCTAATAGCGACTTAGAAATCGTTTGTGATACAGGAGAGGGAAACATTGGTTTTAATCTAAATTGTACACACATACATAAATACATACAGAGTGATGATCGCGGCTCTGGAACAGAGGATTTTAATATGTAAAATCATATTTATATAATTTCCTGCTTCCCTCATTATTTTAGAGAAAAAAGCTTCAAATAAATGTAAAGTATAAAATTCTACATGAAACGCAAATAAAATTAATTTAGCATGCTTTATAACGGTGGAAATTAAAAATGTTGAAAATTTGCTTAAAAATAGGAATGGTTTGGAAATGAAACAAAATTGTCACAAGATAAAATAATTTGAAAAAATTAATTTTTATGATAAATTGCTGTAAAAATTTGTTATTTTTGTATTAAGTGCGGGAAATGAGTGTTCGAATGACTTTTATTGTCTCGACCAGTTTGCGCAATAGAATACGAAACAGTGCGTAAAATACTCATTTTACTGATGCAATAAAGAAGACAATAAAATTATAATTAACTAATATTATACTAGGAACCAATTTTTACTAAAAATAACCTACACTATTAAAATTTGTACCTGCAAGTTAAACGATAAATGAAACATTAGTATTAACTAAAACTATAATAATTAATGACAACACAGAACTCTATTCCATATAAATATTTTTTTTTGAACGAGCTTGTTTTTTGGCCACATGGTATACTCTATCTGTAATAAATAATAAAAATTCGAACCAATTCTAAAATTAGTTTTCGGACGAAACAGCATATCTGATGAAATGGTTTTGTGCAGCGCGACACAAACACGACACCGGTGCTGTGGCTGTGGTTGCGACGAAGGCGGAAAATCCGCCCCGATAAAAAGGTATCTCTTTCAAGTGGTCGGAGTCGCGTGTCGCCATTCTTTTTGCCTTGTTGAATGCATTCAATATGGCTTCCGTTCGATTTCGTTCTGTTGTCGACCGCTGAATCTCTTACTGCGCGAATATTGTTTTTATATTTTATGTATTTACATTTATATTGCCGCAGAATAATACTAGCAAGTGTTTGATAAGTTTTATCAAATTCTACTGCTGAGTTGTTAGTTTCTTCTCTGTTACGAACTGTCAAATTAATCAAATTACGCACTATAATATATTTGTTCTAATAGATATTAAATATCGGGTAGGTGGTTCAGTGGTATCGAGTCGGCCTGTGGATCTTAAGAACCCTGGTTCGATCCTCACAACTGACAAACAATTTTCACCAATTTAAATCTACCCCTGTGGCTCCCCCTCCACTAATATCTTTGGGGTCGTCATTTGACGACTGGTAACCGCACTTCACGTGAAAAAATATATCACTTACCGAGATCTGCGTAGGCAGAGTGCCACACCCAGTAATGGGTAAAAGGCGTGATGATAATGATGAGATATTGAATCTATAAACTTTGTTTTTCTAATTTGATGTATTATTTGTTAATGTGACAGCAACAGAGTATATTGATATTGCTTTATTTATTTTATTTTGTTATGAGAGTGCTGGGTAATTGAAAACTTGATTGCCGTATTTTAAAAGTGGGCAAAAAAGAGCTAATATTGTTTTTATATTTTATGTATTTACATTTATATTGCCACAGGAGGATATAAGCGAGTGATTGATACATTTTATCAAATTCTACTGTTGAGTGGTTACTTTTTTCTCTGCTACAAATTGTCAAATGAATCAAATTACACACTATAATTTATTTGTTTTAATAAATATTGTATCTATAAACTATGTTTCTAATTTGATTTATTATTTATTCAAGTGACAGCAACTAAATTAAATTAATATTGCTATATTTATTTTATTTTGTTATGTGGGTAATGGATAATTGAAAACTTGATTGCCGTATTTTAGGACTAGATAAAAAAGAGCATCCCGGTCTGATTGTTTGTTATTTCAAGATTATTTTATTGCGATAATTAATAATTCATGAAAATTACCAACTACTTCTCTGACACCTTGTTTATTGTAGACATTCTAATTTCAATATGATTTTTTTTTTCATATTAATCGTGCATATCGTAAATAGTTATTTGTGTATTAAGAGCGTAAAGTGTCTTTGTTACTCGAATACGGTAATTGCAGCGCGAGCCGAAGGCTGCAATAGTGTTAAGAGGAACACTTTACACTCGTGATACACACATTACTGTTTCTACGATTGCATCTTAAAATTATTAAAAAACGTATGCGTTCTGAAAATAAATTCGTTCTGTCAACTGTCAATATGACAAGTTTCTGTTTTGTTTGTATCACTGGTAACTATTGAAATAAGCGCGCATTTAATATCTTTTCTTGCGTTGCCATTGGAGACGCGCAAAAAGATATTTTTCGATTGTTCCACAGAAAACGTCAACTTTACGATGACAAATGAGAGCGTAATTGTCAACTTTTCATAGCAATCGTAGAAAAATAATATTTTTATATTAGCAGCTTCGCAGGAAAGTAAAATACATAAAATAAAATAATAATAATAAAAAATAAACAAAATAAATGATTTGCTCACAGTAAACTCAATTTAATTTATCCATTGGTAATATATAACAATCGAGCTTAAGAATATGGGAGTATATTTATAACAAAATGATTTGAGAATTTATTGTATATTGCTGAGTGGTGTGGTATCGACTTTAAAAAGTAGAATGTTTACAGGTGGTTAAAATGAGAGAGTAGACGATAGAAAATTGTATAAAGTGCTTTCAATTTATAGTAAATTGTTTAAAAAGTGTACTATATTGATTCAATGTTTCGCAGAAATATGTGTATATTTATGAAATAAAATACGAGTAGAGTTTGCAAGTAAAATAGTTTAAGTTTCAGTAAAACTTTTAGCTTTTTTGGGATATAATGCTGAAATACAAACATTGTGCTAGTTTAAAGAGTTTACGCCATGTCGTTTATTCTCATTACTGAAAATAGAATTTTATTTTCCAATATCTTTCTGCTGTTTGAAACAAAGTCTCTGTTGGTTAGAAAGACATTTTATGTGGCATGCTTTACTAAACGATTTCCGTAATGAAATAAAACGATGTTTATGTAACTTACTATTACAAAATAGGACGATTTTCGTCTATTTTTCTTGCCTTATATCCAAGAAAAACAATTTCTTTTAAGCTGTTTCTATAAAAACACAATTTTCTTTCATAGAAATTGTATCTTTATGGTACTTCTGTTGGAATTTGTTATTGCTATTTTTTTCTCTTAAATAGCTAGCTCTACATTTTAATTTTTCCATTTTCTTTAAGATTTTCACACATAATCATAAATTGGAAATCATATGTTTTTAGTTATGTAATTTATTTAAGTCCTAAATATAATTTTTTAACATAACAGATTAATAAAACAGGTTAATTGATAAAATTCTTATTTTAAATTTACTTTAATTTTTTTTTTAATAGATGTGAAGATACAAGTTGTTTCTATACCTATGCACGAAACTTTAATGACATATATAATTTTATATGCTGATTATAGAACAAAAATACTTTTTTTGAAATTTGTAAAAATTAGGGTATTTAATTCTTAGCGAACAGTTTTAGTGTCACTGGTTTAATAGTACATTTAATTATTTATAATTATGTAATTATAATCACTGCCTACACATAATCATTTATTAATTAGTTATTATGTAGGTACCTGATGTAATGCCTTATTTTTATTTGAGTACCTAGTCTGCTTTCGTATACGGTATTGAAAGGGTAAGTTGTTGTGAGTGAAATTTGAGATAAATGTATAGCAACAGTGATTTAGTGGATATGCTGTTAGTGTATGGAAAAGCGGCTCAAAATTCTGAATTAAACCAGTGATATTAAAAATGTTTGCTAGGAATGAAATACCCTAATTTTTGCGAATTTCAAAAAGATTCTTTTCTATAATCAGTATATCAAATTATATATGTCATTATAGTTTCGTGCAGAGATGTAGAAATAACCTGTATAACAGAAAAGATATTAAAGAGTAAATTACAGAATGTAGAATATTCATATCTATATTCATAGAACTGTTTTAGTAAGAATTCGTCCTGCAATTGTTTATCTTAATAACAAAGTGTTAAAGTTACCGATTTGTTGTAAAATACCTATGAGCTCTTTAGTGGGAAATAAACTTCGGAATAAAGTAACAAATAAATTGGTAATAAAGCGAATGAAGTATAAAATAGTTGCAGTAGATGATGATGGATACTTCTAGTGCATTTCTCACGTCCTCATCGAGCTATATCTCGGATTACTTTTGTAATTTAATAAAGGTTATAAATGTCATGCGGGCAAAGTCAGCTCGGGAACGCGAATCCTTGGCACGCTCTCACTCTTTTTTATTTTCGTGGAAACAATCGTCATGGTCCTTTATCACGACTTCAGGACGCGCTTCAATAGATCGACAATTTATAGAAGCGTCCGGCTCTGCACTACTTTCTTAAATGGTCGTACGTTACTTGCGCTTCTTGCACCAATTTCACTTTGACTTTGTTGCTTTATTTGGAAATATTCGAGTGTGCTGCGTAAAACAAAAAAAAAAACAGCGTATTCAACTTGAAAACTTTCTAGTATACTTTTGAAGGTATTGTAAAGTTCATTTGAATTGCTTATTCTATAGGTGCAACGAGTTCTTTTTGTTCAATCCTGGTAAATGTTTTGCATTTAGATGACGCTTTTCTAAATAAAGTAATTGTACTCGAGAGAATAATAGACTAAATGCTTTAAGAACTATTGATATAATTGTACACAGTAAAAAGTCTGACGTTTCAGAATGTCATTGTCATTATATTAATTACCATTAGAAAATCACTTCTGTGGTGCACCCTTTAACTAATGACAACCGTAATTCACGCCAAGATCTCGCATTTTCAATCTTACTATAATGTACGTTTTTACTATTAGTCTAGAAACATATCATTATTTATCTGGTTTTGTGTCTTGAATTTGTTTTTCACTACCGCTTATTATTATTCACCAAAGTTTAATGTAACTCAAGCCCTTAATTTAATGTATTGTGTATTTCGCTGATTACTGCACATTTTGTTCTTCTTTAATTTCTGTAGGAGTACAATTTTTTGAATCATTACACTAAACATTATTACAAAAATCTCAAATGATACATCAGGTAATGAAAATAATATTAAAAATTTAATATTTTGTCTGTTCGGTTTTTGTGAGTATTAATAAACAAGTATATAGGCTGTTTCAAAATCATTGCAAAGCAATTAAGGATATATATATATATATATATATATAATTAAAAGAATTGTGGTAGTAATGTAGCAATGAACAATGTTTTTGAAGTAAGTTTGTCGTCAGTTGGTTTGAATATTCTATTTGATTGGAACGTTCGTGTTACAATTGAAAGGATTCTAGTGATTTAATATAGTGAAAGCACTATCCGGAAAAAATAAGAGAAGGAGAAACGATTTACCCGCTTATAGAATTAGGAGTGGATTCGATCAATGCTTTTATTATATTTTTATTTTCACTTGTTTATTTTGTACTCAGTTGTCATTTCCTGCAGGATATTGTTCTATAGAGCGAATATTTCTTATAAAGAGAACTATGAAAGTTTTATGTTTGTTTGTAAGTAGTCTTTTGTTTAGAAATAGTTTTGCTTCTATTGTTTTCTGCAAATAAAAATGTACGCTGGATGTGAAATATAACGACCAAAGAACTGCATTTGATGTATTATCTTTATTTATGAAAGGAAAGTTTGTTTTGTTTTGATGAGACTCTATTGGCACGCCACTGATTTTAATTTATAAATATAAAGTTCTTTTTCTGGGAAGTATATAAATAAGGTTTAAGTGTCATGTTGATTAAATATAAATTAAATTTAACTTTTATTTCTTAAGAAGGATAAGGCGGGTGAAACCTAAAGTAAATACAAATTATGGTTTTAAATAACTGTTTACATTCTTTCAATTTTGAAGTGGAATTTATAGAATAAAGAAAAACAAACAGATAAATAATAAAAAAATGTCAGGTACTTTTTTTATCTTAAACCATTAAAGTCAAGTTATGAACGAAAGAAGAAAAATTTTCAGAATGTTCTTATCTTTTGAAGTGAGTCGGAAATGTTGCAAAAGGAAATAATTTATATTTTGTTATTTATTTGTGGATAATTTTTTACTAAACTCATATACATTTAACACACGCATACTTTAACGTAAAGTACCTTTTAAATTTAATGGCTTGATGTTTTTCTCAATTTTCTAAGGTGTTTAAGAAAGATAAAAATTTCAAACAAAATATACAAGATACTTCAGACATGTTTTTATATGACTACAAATTTTAAGCCAGACGTTTGAATGTACTAATAACTAGAGGTTAAATATTTAATTGCAGGTTTAGTTTAGACATTATTACTATGCATGTGATTTTTGCATGGGGCAGGTGGCTCAGTGGTATCGAGTCGGCCTGTGGATCTTGAGAACCCTGGTTCGATCCCCACAGCCGACAAACAATTTTCACCAATTTAAATCTACCCCTGTGGCTTCCTCTCCACTAACATCTTTGAGGGCCGTGATTTGACGGCTGGTAACCGCACTTCACGCGAAGAAATATATCACTTACCGAGATTTGCTTAGGCAGAGTGCCACATCCAGTAATGGGTAAAAGGCGTGATGATATATTATTATTTTTTTTATTTTTATGTTTTTTTTTTACATTTATGTAGAATTAAATTTTTACACAATTTTATAATTATGTGCACCCTGCAATTTTGTCAGTGGTTCATTATTATTATTTTTGTTTTGTTTAAAGAGATAGAGAAGCAGTTAATTTACATTTTTTCCATAAATTTTAGTCTTTCCTAATTAAAAATATTCATGGTTCCAGATTCAAATCATGTCGGTATTTCAATTTATCTTTTTATAATACAATTTGAATTCCATTTCTCAACACAAATCAAACTATCAAAACATCCGGAAAGGAAAAACAAAAATGCTTTAAATATCACAACCTTTTACGGACTTATTTCCAACAAAAGCTCTGTTCTGGTTCTGGGTCTGAGACGCAGCTTAGTTGAAGGGTCGAAAGCTTGCGCTGGGAGCTTGAACGTGGGAGTCGCAACAGCCGCTGTTCGCGGCCCCACAAGGCGTGACACTGCTCCCCTAATGACCCGGTACCCATTGCATTTCATACTTAGCGCCCATTGGCGAAGATAAGGACATTTCCTAGAGGGGCCCTATATTGTTTCATTATTTGTATTATTTTTTATCAAATAATTTCTTCTTTGATAGAAGTGTAAGGCAAAAAATGTTATAATATGATTTAGTGATTATTAAGAATGTGGATTTATATTTGTAAATCATTTGTCTTCCTATATTTTTCAATGTTAAACGTTTATAAGTTATTTTTCTTTTTTTTTCTAAATTTATTTAGAAACAATCAAAACGAAGTAGAAAATATACTTATGTTTAGGTGTGCTTGCTTCTCTTGTTCTTCCATAAACTCATGCTTCACAAATTCAAATCATTATTGTGTTTTAGTGAAAATAAATCTATAAAATATATTTAAGCCAAAATAATAAATATATCTTATACAGGATGTAAAAAGCAAATGCTAAATATTTGTAGGACACAGATAAATATATATTTTTTAATAATAAATAAATAAAAAATATCATCACGCCTTCTACCCATTACTGGGTGCACCAAAGAGTCGGTTCGGAGATATTGGAGGTATTTATTTACGAGTAAATTTAATTATTGTAAATTTTTTGTTGTTTTATAATTCTATGATAAAAACAATAGTATAATTTGTTTTTTCTACGATTACTATGAAAAGTTGACAATAATGCTCTTATTTGTCATCGTAAAGTTGACGTATTCCGTGGAACAATTAAAATATAACTTCATCGCGCATTTCTAATGGCAATACGCGATAAAGATATTAAATGCTCGTTTCCAGTGGCAACTCCCGTAAAATATACTAATTTTAATAGTTACCAGGAATACAATCAAAACATAATTTGTCATATTGACAAAACGAAATTATTTTCAGAATATATGTATACGTTTTATAATAATTTAGAAAAAAATATTTGTGTATCATGAGTGTAAAGTGTCTTTGTTTCTTTTCCTTCGGCTCGCGCTGCAATTACCGTGCGCGAGTAATAAAAAATCACTTTACTCTCTTAATACACAAATAACTATTACAATTGGCAAATTATACACTAAAATTAAAATAGACTTGATAGTTTATACAGAAATGTCAGATAAAAGTGTTCTTTGTTTTTTTTTTGAGCTTGGGTACAACCGTTCCTAATTTATTTAACTGTTATGTTACTAAAAACTGCTATATAAAATAAAATGGTTCATAAATTATAAATAAAAACATCCAATATTTTCGAAACGGTTCATATTTGGACTCATGTTGTATAAATTTCTATAAATATTTATCATATGTTTTTTTAACAATTAAATTAGTACATTACAATATATTATTATAATTCTAGCTTTATCACCCATTATCTACAATAATAATATCTGTAAGTTATCTGCATTGCCAGTAGTTAATATCACAACTATCCTACATAGTAAATAGTATAATTTGCTTAAGATATAAAATATTAAAGTTATATATAATATTTGTACATTTATCAACCCCTTATGAGCGCCTATGGAACTGGTGGTAGGAGACTGACGCAGTTATCTGACGCTGGATACAATTATCATTGTTAAGTTTTTGGCCGCGAGCCATTTAATTGTTCCTTTTTTTGTTTCAAGTTCAGTTGGTTTGCTTGGCTACGATCTTTCCTCTGAGTGTTATTAAGTGCGTTCGTATTATTACATGGGATATTAAACCAATGAAATTTTACGAATTATTTACTCAATTTGACACCAAGAGTAATTAGAATTAAATCTTCTTACTGGAAGAGTAAATTTGTATGTTCATTTTGTTTTAACTTTATAATTTTCATCTTATCAATTGTTATATATTCAACGTTTGAAAACACTGATGCAGATATAATAGATCCAGCATTCATTTCAACAAATGACTTTTTCGCGCCATCGAATACGCAATAAGTATAACTTACATGATTCGTTATTGGCTAATAACATTTATTATTTGGTTACCATTGTCAACAGGGTGTTATGGAAAATAATTCCTACTAGTACGGGAATTATGAAAATCATAATTTCATTACCCCTATGCCTCCCACTTTATTAACATCTGGCCGTGACTTGACGGCTGTCAATCGGAATTCACGCACATAAATATATCGCTTATCGAGATCGGCTTCAGCAGAGTGCCACACCCAGCAATAGGTAAAAGGCGTGATGGTATATTTATTTAAATTTTGTAATTTACATGTTTTTAACAAAAGTTTTAATATTTAAACATTATGGCTGCTACCACAAACTCTGTTTTTGCTTGTTTTAAGAGCAGTGTCTTGGGGGTGATTTAGCTATTTGTAAAACCGTGCTCTTAAAACACCCAAAAACTAATTTTGTGGTACCAGTCTATATGTTCCCATATACCTCTTTCTAGATTTTTAAGGAAGTAAATTTACACAAGCCACATTTGCAGCATTATTTATATCTTGATCCATTTTTGATACAGATAAATTAATTTATTTTGTTTATTTTTATTCGCAACGAGCAAAATAAACTATAAAAAGTTGTAAATAAATAAATAAATCTAAACTTTATTTGACGATAATTGCTGCCGATGGCTCGAAAAATATAATGAGCGACTCGAAATGTAAGTACTACAACTATTCTTGCACGGCAACATGAACCTGAGCTCTTCCTCGCTTTATACCTTCTTGAATGTTATGTACTTACATTCAATGTAGCTTAAATTATATAAAAATATATATATACACATATATAGGGTGTGCACAGAAAGGCGGAACATAGGAGTTTAATATAAACATTTTGCGGAAATTGGCTCTTTTATACATTTTAGAGCATAAGTACAAGAATGAAAAGTATCTCGTAGGTAAAAACTCAAACAACTTGACAATATTTTAAAAGAGACAAACAGTTTACCGTAGTTGTTACAATATTAACACGTGAATGGTTTGTTAATAGTTGACTAAATTTTCACTCTTAAATGCCCATCAATGTAAAGTAGTATTTAAAATAGTGAAATGATATTTTAAATATCATTCTAATGCGAATTTTATATTACAAGATTTATAAAAGAACAAGTGCTTGTAGATGCCTTTAAAAATGTTGAAAAATTGAAATGAATTTTGAGAGTGTTTTTATTTTGTTGATATAAATAATACATGAATGTATAAACTCAGTTTAACTAAGGAATGATGATGAAATGTGAAATACTTCAGCTAGAATAAGATTTGTTGATAGTAAATTGCAGTTTAGTTTCAAAGCTGAAATTTGTATTCATAGGTTGATGTGTACGATAATGCAATTTAGTTGTATGTACATCAAGTATGTTTGCATTGTATTAAGAAGTTTACGATCTACGTTGTATTCGGTATGAACATTTTATTTTCATTTGTTGTTCTATTTAAATAAAGAAAATGTTACATTATATTGTAAATCAAAATTCAAAACATTCCAGTTTTACATTTATTCTTTTTAAAATTCATAAAGCAATGGTTCATTATGTATATTTTATATTTTGCGTTCATAAGGAAGTCATTACGAAACCCAGTTGCGTATCGAAAGAGCGTTCATTACGATACGCAACATTTTGTTTTAGACGGTTAGTAGTAGCGGATGACATACTGAACCTATCAAGCTGAGAACATCAAAATATCAATATAATATCGAAATCTGACCAATTGCATAAATGTCAATAACAGTTACTAACTACAATATGTCATATATAATTTGACCTAAATTGACTCAGATTAAAAAAACGCTGATTTAAAAAAAATTATATTCTATAAAAGAAACAAAATAGTATAAATAACTCATTTTATAAGACTTTTATCGCACTACCATCTTTTTAAAATGTAAAATTTATCATCATTTTGTCTGTGTTCAGACAATGGTTCTTACTTTTATACTTCTATTACGAACCTGAAGATGACCCAAAAAAGGGTCGAAACGTTGTTAAATTAAACAAGAATATCAAGCCAAATAATCCATTCATTGTTATTATTTTTACATCTATTCCGGCTTATAAATCATATACTAAACTAATGAATAAATGTTCAGTAACTGCTTTAAAGATATTCACCAGCCTATTTGACGGTGTATAACGTGACGTGTATTAAAATATTTCAACATAGGATAAAAAATAAAGATATTATTATTTGGATTAAATGTGTTTTAAAAGTAACATATTTAATTTCAGGAAATGGATCAACTTGAAGCCTGAAACTCCAGTTTCCGAAAACAGTGAGTAATTTTGAAATATTTATTATTTTATATGTTAATATTTAATGATTACACTTGTGATATATTCATGTATCTACTGTTTGTTTCCACGTTAAACCATAGAGTCATTATAATGAAAATTGTAATCTGAAATGATTTATCGGGAAAACGCAATGATTGTAATGGAACTATGTGTTGTTTAGAACAATTGATCATTATTCAAAGCCGGCTAGTTACGAATATATGAGCGCGTATATTGTACTACTGAATAATTCACGAATTCATAAAGATAAATAAAATTTTGGGTAACAAACAACTCATAATAAAATTTGAAAGCGAATATATCTGACGCAAATATAAAACTCTATTTTGTATTAAATTCTTGTGGTCTCGTAACATTATTTTGATTAATGTTGTTGTTATCTTATTAAACACACGCCTTAATAATTTCGAAACATGTTTGCTTCTAATGCTATAATAGTATTAATAATTTAGGCACTCAACCCGCTATTAAAAGACTAAGCAGAACCTACATATTAAATTTGTAATATTTGGTTAAAACACTTGCCAATTGCCATCTTGTATTATTGCTTCATAACTTATATATTTTTGTTTTTCAAACAATAACAACGGAAAAGTAGATTTATATTTTATAAACTATAAATAACAATAAATTTTACTCCTGCATTAACTATATTTTTACACAAATAAATTATAGACTTTTTTATAAGATTATAATTTTAAACATTTTATTTGATTAAATTTCCTAATTGTTAATTAATTTTTAATATTTCATATATTTGGTATCTAATGAATACCTAACGAATGCTGAAACTCTCTATAAATTTTTAGCTACGATCAAGTGTAAAATTAACTTTTAGTTGGTTTTCGTAATGAAGGACTCCATGTCAGTTTGTAATAATTATACAACCAACCTTCCTATAATATTTTAGTTGGTTGTTTGAAGTTCATAAAACGACTGTTTAATAACATGATTTAATTAGTAACCGATTGTACAGCAGCGAATGGTTAAAATTACTTTATCTTACAGTCGATGTTTTTGATACACATTATATAATCGTTATTAGTAACTAAAGTCAGGTATTATTCATATGTAACTAAAATATTTAAATTCGTGGCACCTATAAATAACTAACAATGAATACCCCTATGCAAAAGCTTGACAACAATGATATTTCTTTTATTTTATAGAATCTCTATTCAATTTGGTTTAAAATCTATTTCTAACTTTATTGTAGAAAAACGGCTATTGTAAGAAAAACCGTTGAATATCACACGTGAGGAAAACGTCATTATATGCTCGTGAGAATTATCATACTAGCGTGTAAAGACTTCTTTCACTTATAATATAATGTACTATTATACGAGTAGTCGTGGTTTTACATTATATAATCGTTAATGTAACAGCTTGACAATAGTGATATTCAATTATTTGATAGCATCTTCATTAAAATTAGTTTGAACCTTCATCTAACTTTATTGTAGAAAAAGTAAGATAAAACGTTGTAAAACACATATAAGTGTAATGTCTTTATATGCCCGTGAGAATTTTCGTTAATAATCTCATACGCGTATAATGTTTTTTTCTATGATTGCTATGAAAAGTTGATAATTACGCTCTCATTTGTCATCGTAAAGTTGACGTTTTCTGTGGAACAATCGAAAAATAAAAAGATATTAAAAGTGCGCGTTTCTAATGGCAACGTGTGAAAAGTATTTTAGATGCACGCTTACTTCAAAAGTTACCAGGGATACAAACAAAACAGAAACTTATCATATTGACAGAACAAATTTATTTTCAGTACGTATACGTTTTTTCATAATTTAAGATGCAGTTGTAGCACGAGCGTAAATTATCTTTATTTCTCTTACACTATTGCAGCTCCGCCCTCTGCTCGAGCTGCAATTACCGTGTTCGAGTAACAAAGAATCACTTTACACAAATAACTATTTTCACTCACACATATAATGTACGTACTATTAAATTCGTTTTAAATTCATCGTTCTTAAATAATAATATTATTCCATAATATATGAGTTTGTGGAAAGGTGTTATTATTTTAGGACTCGTGTGCATTAGAGAGGAATATTTCATTTTTATTGCTGAGCGAAACCTATAAATTCACGCGTATTACGTTCGAGTTCTGCGTCTTAGGACGAACCGTGGGCCACGCTACGACGTCGGCTAATCTTCGATGCTGTCAGCTTGGACAGAATTTCAATTAAAAAACTCTTAAGATTTTCCTGAAAAAATGCATTGAATTAAAGTATGCGAACTTTTTCTTATTTCACTGATTACTCGTTCGATATTTAATTATCTACTTTTTCATATTCTTCAAAAACATTACCTGAGGAAATGCAATAAAATTTAATTTTTCTTTTTGGAAGAAATAATAAAAATAATATGTTTATTACTTATTCATCCGCTTAATGTTTTGTTATTGTTAGGTTTGTGTTTTGCTTATAAACAAGCAGTTTTTAAATGTAATTGTATTTTTAATATATTTATAAATTACCTGATTTAGATAATATTTGAGATATTTACTACGCCGTTTTTATTATCATTATTAACTTATTTAAGACTTGAATAAAATTTAAATCTAATTAAAATAAACTAGCTTTGTAAATTAAAACCCAATGGAAATTCAATAATAACTTGTTTTGTCTATTTGCATATTAATAATGAAATTTTGATGCTATGTACATAATTTACAAAAAAAAAAGAAAATGTATATATCTATTGGGCTTAGGTCATTATTTCATGAATTTATTATTATTTCTGTGAATAGAAATATTAATATTAGTAGAGTTTTTGTACATAAATTTAATAGAATATTTAAACAATATAATAGCGTAAAAGAATGACAGTTTTAAAATTTATTTTCATTGAAATAAATAAATAATTAATTGTTTAATGTTTTCACTGTCAAAATAATCCTCTTTTTACCACACATTCACAGACTACTAAAAATATTTGAAAAGCGTATTTCTCCAATTACAATTAAAATTGAAAATTAATTACGTTTTAATGACATATACTCACATTACTGCTGCAAACAATATTTTTCGCAACCGAGGACATAATGATTTATTAGCAACCCCTACGAAATCATCATCTATTGTGTGGATATTCCAGGACACAATGATTCCATGCTAATCGATTTTGTTATCAAATTACAGTTAAATTCGATAATGCAGTGCACCGGAAATGCATTATGTGGTTTCCCTACGGAGAGCAAAGGGGAGAAATCTCTCTATTAGGTTCTCTGCATGACGGCCAGAGAGCGAAATGAGACACTATTTTGTTTTTGGTTTCTACCTGAGCAATTTTCTAGGTGTTTTCTTATATTGTTATCCGACGAAATAGTAAAAGTATAAATAAATTAATTTTATTTTACTTTAGCATTTTTACATTAATATTAACAAAATTGTGTAAATAACTTAAATAGTTATTTTTGTATTAAGTGCGTGAAATGAGTGATTTTTGTTGTGCGTGAAAATGTTACTTTTAGTCCAGACCACTAGAGAAGTCATTCGTACGCGCCAAAAAACAAGATTTTCGCCCACGAAATACAAACTTTTTTTGTTACCACGGTCAAAATAGTTATTTGTGTATTAAGAGCGTAAAGTGATTCTTTGTTACTCGAACACGGTAATTGTAGCGCGAGCCGAAGGCGACAGCTGCGATAGAGTAAGAGGAACAAAGACACTTTACGCTCGTGATTTTTTCTACGATTACATCTTCAAATTATTAAACGTATGCGTACTGAAAATAAATTCATTCTATCAACTGTCAATATGACAAGTTTCCGTTTTGTTTGTATCCATGGTAACTATTGAAATAAGCGCACATTTAATATCTTTTTCGCGCGTTGCCATTGGAGACGCGCAAAACGTCAACTTTACGATAGTAAATAAGAGCGTAATTGTCACCTTTCCATAGGAATCGTAGAAAAAAATAATAATACAATAATTATTGATTTATTTAATTAAATTGAAGGAAAAAACTCAAAAATAATATGTATTATTAATGTGTTGTAACCAATTGAACGTAAAAAAATAATAATTTGGGTGCGTGCATGATATACTTATTATGCACACTATTAATAGAATATACGAACTATATAATTAAATTCGTACCTAAAAGTTTTGTTTTAATAAAATTCTTACAATTTACAATTATTTGAATTCAGGTTTTATAAATTATCTTGTTATACGTGAAATATGACAAATATTAATTTATAAAATAATGAAGACATATTAACATTTATATCATTCTCTTGTTGCTGTTTTGTTGTCTAATTGGTTACATAACACAATCTAGTTAGCCGAGAAGATTCTAAACAATAGGCGGCAATATTAAAACTTGATACGTACTAGTAGTGTACCTGTCCCATTAAATATACAGGGTGAGTCTGGGAAGACGCCCCCCCCTTTAACTTTTTTATTATGAGTAATAGAACAAAATGGTTCATATGAAAGTTTTATTATTTTAAATATACTATTTGATGGCAGATGTAGATATTTTTTATAAAGTCAGGTTTACAAGATACGACTATCAACTTTTATTTTTTAAATAGCAACCTATAATTATTTTACTAAAATAAAAACCGCCATTTTTTTCTCTTTTCAACGGTGTATTAGTTTTTATTAATGTATCTGAAAAAATTCGAGAAAAATAAGAAAATTGAGAAATACTAGAAATAATTTTTATACAAATATTATAGGTGGCTATGTGAAAATAATTTGTTTTAAGTTGTTTTTGTTACTGAATTTGTTGCTTTAGTTTGTTAAGTTGTATAACACTGTTACATTTTGTTTATTTTCACATAGCCAACTATAATTATTTTTCTCGAATTTTTTCAGATACATTAATAAAAACTAATACACCGTTGAAAAGAGAAAAAAATGGCGGTTTTTATTTTAGTAAAATAATTATAGGTTGCTATTTAAAAAATAAAAGTTGATAGTCGTATCTTGTAAACCTGACTTTATAAAAAATATCTACATCTGCCATCAAATAGTATATTTAAAATAATAAAACTTTCATATGAACCATTTTTTTCTATTACTCATAATAAAAAAGTTAAAGGGGGGGGCGTCTTCCCAGACTCACCCTGTATATATATATACGTAATTAATCATTGTAAATCGTATATGTAAAATACAATACTTTAATCAAAATTTATTCAATGTTCACGAGTTTAAAACTTTTAATTATAATTTTTTTCCACGACCATTAAGTAATACATTCATTATATGTACGGTTTTAGAAGATCATTCATTATTCAATAGCGTAGAATAATGAAAAAGCGTTAAATAATGAATCATTATTCAACACTTTTTAAGCCAATCAAATTGTGGTTATTACTATAGTATATGCCATTATTTAGTAGTTTTTAATGTTATTAATAATATGAACATATTTTAATTAAAACAATTCACTGTAAAACAAAAAGACACACTCTTCATTGTGGATTAAATTTGTTTATGTTTACTAATAATTTGTGTGCATAATATTTATTTTTATAATTAAATATTTCGAAAACAAATGAAACAGAAATATTATTGTACAAAACATCAACATTCATATGCAGATTTCGGTATATATTATTATTAAATACGTAATTAATTCGCAACAATTACATAATTAAATAAATCTATCTATAATAATATTATGCTACAGACATGTAATTATATTACTAATGATTAACACTTTGATAAAATTATTTTACCATGTAATAATTCACGATATAATGTGTACATTACATACCTAGTTCTACATAGATGAATGAATAACTATTGAACACCAGGATCGCGTTATCATATAACTGAGCCCGGAGTGAGGGCCCACATTTTAGGAGCCCCCAAATTATGTGAAATATCATAAATATCTGGCAGTACGGTGGTGTGTATAACATTACGAAATTCTAATCCGAGATCCCGAGTTCGAATCGACTCAAGTAAAAAATTATATGAATTGTCATACTGTGGCTCAGTGAGTCAGGGCTCTGTACTGTAATTGAGATTAAGTTCCTATTTTACAGCGTAACAAAAATAAATAGTAAACAAAATTTATAAAATATTTTTTCTTCGATTGCTATGAAAAGTTGACAATTACGCTTTCGTTTGACATCGTAAAGTTGACGTTTTTTGTGGAACAATCGAAAAATATCTTGGTCGCGTGTCTCCAATGGCAACGCGCGAAAAAGATATTACTTGTCATATTGACAGTTGACAGAACGAATTTATTTTCAGTACGTATACGTTTTTTAATAATTTTAAGATGCAATCGTAGAAAAAATTATGTGTGTATCACGAGCGTAAAGTAATCTTTGTTCCTCTTACATTATTGCAGCTCTCGCTGAGAATTCCATTTAAGTTTTTGAAACTCACCACCAACCCGCCTACCAGGGGGGTAGGGGGTATGTTTGTATATCATACCTGAATAGGTTTAGAAAAAAAAAAAAAAATGTGATTCGTAACTTTGTCATCGAATGTTTCGTTCTCGAGATATTTAAGTGTTTCCAGACTTTTTGGACACTTGTTAGGTATATAAGGTTTTAGCATATTTTAGAATTTTTAAATAATTATTTGTGTATTATGGCCGTGAAATGACCGTTTGTCTGATACATACACTAACAACATTTTTTTAAATGTATGCAAAAATATGTAACTTTATTTTAATTTTTTTGTTAATAAATTAAGTATAAAGACAAACAAAAGAGTTTTTAAAATCTTTATTAATGGCCATTTTTAACACCACCTCTCAAATATTAACTGTAACTTAAGTAAAATCGAAAAATAATGTCGATTAAATGATTAAACATTGATGTCAATAATTCGAATCGATATTATCTTCAACAGGACCATACGTGAACATAAATTTTACATATATCTAATGTTTTAGCATATTTTAGAACTTTTTAATAGTTATTTGTGTATATACTTTGATATGCAAAATTTAAATTAATAATTTCATTTACTTTTTCGATGAAACATACATACAAGTATATAAATTACCATTGCTTACAAAATCTAGTATATATATATATATATATTCCGCTCTCTTCTAATAATTTTAATGTTTGTAATAAAAAATATAGAGCGCAGTAACTATTTCCACGAACAAACAGGATTATTCAACCGAATTCGTAATGATATAGTTTGTTTATTAATTGAATTTTTTGAAAACTAAATAACTTTTAGTACATTTATTATTTTTCAGTGTTTAAATATGATTAAAAGCATGTTTATTTAGCGCGTTGAGCATCTAAGCAGTGGTATAAAACAGTGTATGAAGGGGATGATATCCCAATTCACCAGGTGGGTTTAGAATTATTTAATGCATGCTCCGAAACGACCGTACGGGGACGCTTAAACTGGTTTTACTTATCTGCGTAACATCTGGCGAAAGAAACTGAAAACTTTTTAAATTCAGCGCACTCTTGAAAATTTAATCAAGACTGCGTAAAGCTCGTTTTACATTACACAATGTTTTGAACAAGATCTTGAACAATTTTTAGAACAATATCTTGAGCAATAAATTGGCTGATTTACATTGTAGTCTGGTTGGCACTAGACAATTTCTTGTACAATATTTGAGCATCGAAATTTCACTCTGACAGCTGCGCTTGTCAAATATTTTAATGATAATATGAACGGTGTTTATTGATAGTGAGTGTGCGAATGTTAGTTTTAATTTTAAAAGTGTTGCACAGAAGAATTGTAAAAAAAAACTAAGAAAACGAAGAAAGATACGTGTAGTAACGAAAGCAAGATTTGAATTTGTCATTTACGTATAATTACAAGTATAATATTTAACTATTACTTAATAATAATTATTTATGATTTATAGAAACAAGATACAATTATTATGCGTAATTAAAATTTAAATAAATCTGAAAGATTGATTTTTTGTCATATGACATGACAGTGATGATAAATTTAAAGTTAAATTTATACTCAATATTATTTTTAAATATATGTTAGTGATAGCCAGTTGCATTAACAAAACTTTAAGCTTGACTTAAATTAATAAAAGCAAATCGAAGTTGAAATAATTGATAGTCAAACATTCGATATGCTTTTATTTATTTAAATTAAGCTTAATTAATAAGTTTTGTCGGTGCAACTGGCCATAAAAGTTTCATACTTACGGTTTTAATAATCAAATATAGATTTCAAATGCACCACTAAAAAAATTGTAATGGCTGATTTGTAAAAATACGCCACCGAGTCCCTCGTCCAATACGCAAATTTGAAACAATTTGTTGTATGATACTACGCAATTTAGATTGTTCAAGATCTTGCTCAATATATTGTGTAATGTAAAACGAGCTTTACTTAGGTCGCCTACCGCGTATTCGTTGCTGCCACCTCTAGACAGTGTCGGAACCGCGAGTTAATGTCATAGCATCTAAAACCGCTACATCGACATAGCACAATGTCGACAAGTCCATACCGTCGACAAACCATAGCGTCGACAACAACTTTCACTCTAATGTTCATAGCGTATAAATCGTGTTCGTATATGTTTGCTTTGCAGGGCCATCTACATCATCTTGAGCTGTTATTATCGTGGACACCGTCACCAGAGTCGCCATCTTCTCTTAAAACATTCCAGAATGACAGCACAGCCGACGGAGCGTGAGTAAATTGATTTAATATTATTTATAATTTTATTTTGTAAATTTAAGATATAATACTTTCTTTTTATGTTTATAAAGTCCCCGCGGAGTTGGAAATCGTCTCCGTAGCGAACATGGAGCACGGAATTCGTCTTGAAGCCTCTGATGTCATCAACAGCGTCATCAATTTCTGCAAAGTTCCCAGAGTCAACATCGTCTCCTAGATTACTCGCAAGATTCCCGGAGTCTCTATCAGCTGTAAACGTAAACTAGAAGACCCCCCGCCCCCAAAATTAAGTTAAGTTAAGTTAAGGGTTGTAGAGAAAAAAGTTTCAAGTAAAATATGTAGAGAATTAAATAATATTTATCTTTTATTTGGAAGATTTTATCAAATACTTTCTAGATTTTGAAAAAAACTTAAAAAACTATCATGTTTTTTTGCAGTTGTGTTACGGTTTTGTATGCGATATTAAATCTTAAATTATATTTACTTAAGGTTCATATTAGTTTGACATCCATCCTATAAGAATTTTTAAAACATTATTAGTAATTTACCCAAAAACTAAGGCCCAAATAATTTTTTAACTAGAATTTTCTATATCAACGATATCGAATCAGGGAGATAACATTGTTATCTCAATTTTTATATTTTTTTACTAAGAATGAAGCTTCGATTTCGCTGAAATTTTTTATTAAGCTTCTAGGACCTCAGGCTAAATGTATATTTAATGAAAATCCCCTAAATTTTTATTAGTATAATAGATAATTCACTTTAAGGGTGGTTTTTTATATCTCCGAAATTAAGGGTCGTATGGAAAAAAGTTTCAACCAAAAGCTGTAGAGAATAAAAGAAGAAATAACTTTTAGTTGAAAGAATTTTTCAAATAATGTCTAGTTTCGTTGGAAATTTATTGTTAGTTCAAATTTTTGACACATAAAGTGGTGACGCCACTGAAATCACACAAATAAATTCGAAGCTTTATTAATAATAAAAAATAATCAAAATTGAGATAACAATGTTATCTCCCTAATTCGATATCGTCGATTTCGAAAATTCTACTGAAATAATTAATTAAGCCATAGTTTTTGAGTAAATTTCTAATTAATATTTTATTAATCACAATAGGAAGAAGGTCAAACTAAAGTGAACCCTAAATACATGTAAAATTAGATAAAAAATCGAATACAATACATGAACAGAGCTTCATAAAAAAGCAATAGTTTTTAACCTTTATTTCAAAACTTAGGGGTTAATTAATAAAATATTTCAAATAAAAGTTGCGTATTATTTTATTCTCTACAGCTTTTGTTTGAAACATTTTTCTTTACAACCCTTAACTTCGGAGATACGGAAAACCACCGTTAAAGCGAAATAGCTGCCCTACTAATGAATATTTTGGCCTCGTTCCCGGTTCCGCATCGAATATAAAGCCCTAGAACATATATGCAAAATTTCAGCGCGATTGGAGATACTTGAATTTAGACGTGAAAAAACGGCTAGGGGTTAAGTCCATGGATTTGAAACTACTTAATTTTTACCGATATATGCAATTTCGCTGAAATTTTGCATGCATGTTCTACGGCGTCATATTCGATGCGAAGTCCAGAAAAAAAAGTTGTCATTAAATAATTCACCCGTTCATCACATCTAACCGGTCTCTTTCGCCCACTCTCTCACATTTTTCACTGGTTTTAAAATAATTTAATTTGAATAAAAATCAATCATTTTTACACTTATTTGGGATGTATTTATATTATAGGATATGATATTTTTAAACAATAGAAACACATGTAAATTTAAACTTATTTATTAACATTTTTAAAGTATTTGTGTTACTAACATTTTATTTTATAAATAATATTACAGTACAATATATTTATTTTAAACAATAAAAACTATGTTTTACATTGATTAATTGACAATATTTATTTTTTAACATAACTTATTATATCTCCCAAACAACTTATTACAAAATATCTTATTCTTAAAGAATAATTATGTTTTTAACAGAGTTATTGTAAATAATTATCTATTTAAAACTAATTTATTATTGTTTTGAATATACTAAATTCCTATAATTTTTCTTTATGTTTATAGAGCATCCGCGGCCTTGGAATCGTGTCTGCAACCCAGCAGAGTCCCTCAGAGCTAGCACCGTCCCCCGGAGCCGACAAGCTGTCACATCAACTAGAAAACCTCCCCCAAAAATATAATAATATTTACTATGTATTGTATTAAATTGTACTTGTAATATAAATATTGGTCTTGTACACTATTAAAATGCCAATAAATGAATTGAAAATAAATTCTATTCTTTTATTTCGTGTATACAAGTTAAATAAAAAATAAGATGGCCTGATGTGCTGTACAAAATATGACTGCTCTTCTATATCGTGTAAATTGATTGTGACTATTTCGTTTTTCGGACAGTCTCATGTCACCCCTAAAAACGACCGAAATTCACAAAAAGATTTTAAAATTTAGTTAATTTAATTAATTAAATTAATTATATTTTTATTTTTCTTCTCCCACAATCAAACACTTCATGAATGAACTAATCGTTTAAGCGGCAAACAATATCCAAGATGGCAGACGGGCTGTTGGAATGTAAAATATGTCTGGTATCTACAACGTAAATTCCCGCCAAAAAGTATCAGGCGAGTGAGCTCCTCAACATTCTGCTGCCCGGATACAAAACGGCATATTCCGGCGTCGGACCCAAGTGCTCTATCGGTGTGAGTCTTTGTATGTATTGGTGTGCCTGTGTATGTCTATGTGTTGGTGTCTAGAACTGCGATTTTTCGAAAAGAAACACGTTAAAATGACGAATTTTGTATCAGAAGAACAGAATATTCAGGAGTTACCTAAAAAAAAATCACACCAATACATACAAAGACTCACACCAACAGAGCATTTGGAACCGACGCCGGAATATGCCGATTTGTATCCGGGCAGCAGAATGTTGAGGAGCTCTCTCGCCTGATACTTTTTGGCGGCATTTCAACGATGAATTTACATTAGAATACCAGTCATATTTTTACACAGGCCATCTTGGATTTCTATTTGGCGCTTAAACTATCATTTCATTCATGTATTGATGGTTGATGGTAATAAATAAAAGATTGTAAGTTATTTCAAATTCATTTATTGTCATTTTAAAACTGTATACAAAAGATATTTATATTACAAGTAAAATATATTACAATATAAAATGATTGACAATATTCTGCATATAAAAGACATTAATATTTATATTATAAATACATTATATGTTGGTTAACAAAATTATTTTAGGTTTTTATTTTTGGGGGTCTTCTGGTTTACGTTTACAGCTGATATCGACTTCAGGGATCTTGCGAGTAATCTAGGAGACGATGTTGACTCTGGGAACTTTGCAGAAAGTGATGACGCTGTTGATGACATCAGAGGCTTCAAGACGAATTCCGTGCTCCATGTTCGCTACGGGGACGATTTCCAACTCCGTGGGGGCTTTATAAACATAAAAACAAAGTATTATATTTTAAATTTACAATAATTATAAACAAAATAAACTTAAAATTATTTTATAATAATATTAATTAATTTACTCACGCTTCGTCGGCTGTGCTGTCATTCTGGGATGTTTTAAGAGAAGATGGCGACTCTGGTGACGGTGTCCACGATAATAACAGCTCAAGATGATGTTGAGGCTACAGAAAATGATCTTAAATATCTTACGTCAAATCTAGGGTAGTAAATAAATATCTTACCTCAATTCTGAAGTAGGTAATGAATAATAAATCGTATTTAAGATACATACATACATACATACATAACATCACGCTATATCCCATTAAATGGGGTAGCACGAACCCGTCAACATTCTCATCCTGACACACGATACTCGATTCGACCACATTAACACTTCCTCCATACAAACTCTTTCTTTTCTCACAACCAAAATCCATCAACACACAACAAACATTCATCCATTCGCTAGTGTACACTGCGCTTGTTTCTGAAGATGGTCTCCACGCAATTGCAGGTAAACACTCGAAACATCTAACCAATTAATCTAAAATCAAGAATCATACGCTTGTCTTCATTCATCATATTTATCCCGCAATTAATTTTCTCCAAACAATCCTATCCTGACACACCACTTTTGCTTCAACCACATTCATAATTCTTTTCATACAAGCTCGTCTATTCTTCACGCTCAGAATCTTTCGCTCACGCAACAACCCTTCAATCATATTCATCCACTTGTTCCTAGGCCGTCCACGCAAACTTTCACCCTCAATTTCACCAACATACACCTGTTTCACCAATCTGTCATTCGACAAACGTTCTACATGACTAAACCATCTCAACTGACTTATTCCCACTCTTCTTACAACATTCTTCCCAATCTCACATTCATCATACACCAATGTATTCCGGACACGATCTCTTCTAGTATATCCACACACACCCCGCAAATATCTCATTTCCACAGCAGTTATACGCCGTTCATGTTTCTTCATCCATACCCAACATTCACTACCATACATCAACGTAGGCACTAACACACCATTATAAACACTCAATCGAGCATCTCTGGATACATTCCAGATATATATACTAATATATTTTATTAAAACTATTATTACAAGTACAATATTATTTGGGGTTGTTATTTTATTTTTGGAGGTGTTCTACTTCACATGTGCTGCTGATGTCTGCTCCGAGGACTCAGAATCTTGCGAGTAATCTATGAGACGCTGCTGACAATGAAGACTCTGCAGACGATGATGACGCTGTTGAAGTCTTCAGCGGCTCCGAGACGAGTATTGTGCTCCAGGTGGGCTACAGAGACGATTCCAAGTCCGAGATCTTATAAACATAAAGAGATGTGAATTAGAATCTAAGATGACATACAATAATTAATAAAGTAATGGGGTAGGTGGCTCAGTGGAATCGAGTTGGCTTTTGGATTTGAGAACTCGGGTTTGATTCCCACCACCGATAAACAATTTTTACCATATTAAAACTATCCCTGTGGCTACGCCTCCACTAATATCTTTGGGGAGCGGGATTTGATGGTTGGTAACCGCACTTCACGCGCAAAAATATGTTACTTACCGAGATCTGCTACGGCAGAATACCACACCCAGTAATGGGTAAAAGGCGTGCTGATATATTTATTTATTTTTTATTTAATAAAATTCTGAACAATATTTTCAATAATAAAATTAATTTACTTTAATCTTATATTGATATTGGCGATCAGCTAAACCTGGTCTAGACTTGGAGCACATAGCTGAAGGTGACCACATAACTTTGGCAACTTTGTTGGAAGGCCGAGGAAAATACAAGAAAAATATTGAACATTTATAATTCATACTAAATAAAGCAAATTTCTAAAGAGATAAATGTGCTTCTTATTTGAATGATTTAATCTAATGTTAGTTATTTTAAATAATGATTAACTAACAAAAATAAACAGACTTTAAAATATTTGATATGTAGGCCAATTGTTTGTGGAGTACACATTTACAAAGCATAGAAACATAATCCTGCTCCCAAATTGAATTACTCTTTGAAAATTTCAAATTGCTCCTATTTATTTATACCTTTAGAGCAGTGTATCAGTGGTAGGGATAAGTTCTGCACCAATAAGAGCACATAAACATATGTGATACATATCGAGATATATATTTTTCGATGTAAAACGTATCCTAATTATTTTACAGAAAAATGCTTCAAATAAAAGACACGCAGAATTAAATTTTCTACCTTTTTTATTTGAAATATTTTCCTGTGAAATAATTCAGTAACGCTGGACAATGAAAAAATTGTAACTAGTTCAGTGGAAACCACAATTTAAACTGCTACAAAATATGAATTAATAACTTACGTTAGACAGTTTTATTCGGTAATATCGTCGTGGTTCTCCGTACAAAGCTCTTGCATCAGAAGAGACAGTCCGGCCGTTCAATCTAAAAGGTGTCCGATCTGTACTGTAATTGACATTAATTTCCTGTTGTGCAAAATAGCAAACATATTGAATATATTTTTTATTTTAAACACTACTAACTTAAAAAAAGTACGTTGATTGAATAGAATAGTAATCAAACAAATACAATCATAATTAAACTTTGCAAAATAATTACTTTGTTTAAAATGATTATGAATTATTTAATTAGTTTAAATGTAACATTTAAAACAAATATATGTTAATATTATTTATTATTTTAAATGACAATACCTCGAGTAAAGCAAACTGTAGAATCACACATTATCATATACGTTATAATTATTTTATTACTTCAGTAATACAATAAATTATTTACAAATTGTATTAAATTATTTAAGAGAAGCAAAGTAGTCTCTTTATGCAGCTTGGACCAAATTTTCAATAGAAATAACAATTTTTTTCAAAAGATCTTTAAAATATTTTCGCTGTCAAACATTTCTAAGTTGTTTCAGTGAAAACTACCACAAAGAAACCTAAATTATTTAAAGCATTTTTCTTTAAAATAATGTATAAACATTTGACAACGAAAAAATGCAAATATATTCTTCAGAAAGTATTAAAAAGGCTGAGCAAAATTTTGTAAGTGAATAATTTACTGAATTTAGTGAAGTATAAAGCAAATAAATAATTTCACCGCGTTTTTAAAGTGATCATTAACTAAAGTATCACTTTTATTATAAATTATTTGTTAAGTACGATTATCATTTCAACAATTTGTGAATCAATAGGAACTTAAATCTAAATCAAATAACAGTCACTATATTTTCTTCGTTCAATACTTCGTCACTAGTCCGGATTTGTTGTATTTCTTCATTGTTCTGCAAATAAAAAAAAATATAACGCATTACAGGATAAATAGTTGGTCGTGGATCGGACTGTTAAAATTCGATTTTCACAATGATTACTGATTATCGACAAAAATATCACTTCTGATCTGCAATATCAGAGCTACTATACCCACTATGGAAATGAGAAGCCGAGATTTCTTGCAGTGAATACCTCATTTTGTATTTTAATTTTAAAATTTTCAATGTTTAAATGTTCACCTAAAATTATTTACCTAATTTTACAAATTTTATTTCATATACATAAGAAACATAGCCGTGGTAAATTTATTTCTTACAAGCCAAATAATTATGATACTAAATTACATATGGTAACACTCGACTTGTCCACGTATCTTATTTAATATACATAGTGTTCCATTTTGTTGCAACAAATTAGATAAATTAATTTAAATAAGTCCATATGCGAAACTATTTACAGCAAATTACAATTTGAGAATGATAACTGATGCTCTGCAAATAAGCGGGAAAAGATCAAGGATAACAAAAATATAAATTTCTGGAATATAAATAAAGTACTTTGCATTAAATAAATTGTTTGCAAAATACAGTTATTAAAGTTTAAAACAATTTATTTTAAATAATATATGTGGATACGTCTTGTGATTTCCAATTTGTTATGTTTTCTACAAACATTTTAATTTATTTATTAAATTTGTGGCATTAAAATGCAGTAAACAATATTTAAAAGAGTGTGTGAATAGGATTATTATTGTAATATGCAATTTGCTTTTATAAATGTTTGCAGGACAATTTTGATTTGCTAAAAGTTTGTCTCACACGATATAAGTACTGTGCCAGTATGAATGTGTTCTGTACTGTTAAACCTTATTAAACCAAGCAAGGAGATTAACTACAGCCGTGCTACGAGTCTACCAGAGACGTACGGGCGTTTCGTCACAATCACGATCACGGGTCACGAACAGAGGCACGGACACGGGCCGGGTACGTACAGGCTGCTGCTGCATGTTGCCAAAGCTGCGTCCCTCGATGATGGCCGGGTGTAGTTGGAGCTGCTCGTCAAACCTGCAATTCGAAATCAATCAAAATATTGACGGTTGAAAATTTGCAATTATTAGCGTATCAAATATGTTTACCTATAATGTATATACAAAGCCAATTTTGTGAGACTGTTTTGTCAAAAACGATGTCACAAACTTCGATTTTGTACAACTGTTATTAAAAAAAAATTTATTTGTAAAGTTGTACTGTCCAACAGACACATCATTTTAGTTGTCATTGCTCATATAAGTATCACTAGAATTAACTTTTTTTATGATAAAATAAGAATATCAACAAATAAAATACTTTTCTATTTACTTAAGTTTAAAGGTATTTATTTTTGAAATTGAGATATTCAAGTTTAAACATAAAAATATTAAACAAATCAGGATCTGGCGCATCCTGCAGTTCTATAATAATTGCTGCTAAACTAGGCAGTTTATTATAAGAAATAGCAAATAAATCGAAAAGATATTAGAATTAAACAATTGTATAATTTATACTTTTTTTTCACTAATATAAACAATTCTGAAAGAAAACAGTTGAATGACATTGATAGCAATGTATTAAAGCGCTTTTTAAAATATTATTAAACATAGGGATAATTAGCATTGCTGCAAATCACTTTAACTGTAACTATGGTAATGACACATGCTCTATGTATACTGCTAACGTTATCATTAAAAAAATATATATCGAACTGTGAGCTACCAAAGTATTGTAATTATAATTTTAAAGTGAATCATTATCATGTAATTTAAACAAACAATAAAGATAATTATTATACATAACTTCATGCTATATCTTATTTAATGGTATACCACGAACCCCTGAAACATTCACCTGACATCCACTCATCAGATTTATCCACTCATCAGTCCAATATTCTCATCCTTGCTTTAGTTCTCACACTCGAAATCTTTCATCACACAACAAACCTTCAATCACATCCATTCATTAATTCGCTGCTACACACCTAGTTCTCGTATTACAGTTATGCCCGGTTTTTCAGTGGCGGTTTAAACTACAGTTCAGTTGAACCTTGAACCTTTTGTAATATTATGACAGAATAAATATAAGAAATCATTGAATTATTTATATATTTCTAATGATACCCTTCTGACGGTTCTTTACTGGGTCTAAACCAAACGAAAAACTCGTAATTTTCAAAGTGATTTACTCTATTTCTAATTATTTTAAGTCTTTTAACACGATCAAGTCACTGAACAAAATTAATAATACCTACATTCAATGATTCCATTTTTACTAAATTGTAACAAATAATTATGACATATAAATGTCAAAATATACTGTAAACAGTCGATTATGTTTTATAATATTAATGTAGGCCACGGTTGAACTCAAAAATTAATACTTAAACCAAGGAAACTGCATTGAAAAACACTTTGAACCTTAAACTTGAACCGATTTTTGAGTTTAAACCGCCAATAGATAACTGGGCATTAATCATATTTATTCATAGGTCATACGACATAGATTCCACATACTCAAACTATTTCATCTGACCAAACACTTACACTTATCAATATTCAATAACAGATTTAAACCATTTCCTACTTCATTTAAATTTTACAATCATTCTTCTCAATTGCTCTTCAGATTCATTGATCCATTCCAACAACATTATCATATATTTCAAATTTAGAAACAGCTACGAGTATTAATGTAAAACTATTAAATGAGATTGTATTTTTATTTATAATATTTCAAGAATATATAATTTAATTTATATAGACAATAACTAAATTAGAATGATAAAATAAATCATAATTTATTCTGTGTTTACACTCTTTCAATTATATATAAAATCTGTAAAATATAATGTTAGCTTTGATGTAATGTAATAGAAAAACCAATAAATAATAAATTTTATTGCATTTGTTTTCATATAGTACTTGTAAATTTTTTAATCATATTTACTTTCACGTAGCTATTACAATTAAAGGGATATATGAATATTGTTTTTATATATTACATTTAAAAATCTTGAAGTTTGCTGTCGATTCATTTGGTTCATTGCAATAATCAGCGCCATCTATTACATGTTTCCTATACTACTTGTCAGCGGGAATGGCAACGCAAAGCAAACATATACGAACACGATTTATACGCTATGAACATTAGAGTGAAAGTTGTTGTCGACGCTATGAACTTGTCGACATTGTGGTATGTCGATGTAGTGGTATTAGATGCTATGGCATGCGACGGGAACCGCTACGTTAAACTTACTGCTAATTTTCCACTGACAACAAAAAGTTTTATGAAACAAGATGAAATAAAAACCGCCTGTAGCCGTAACTAGTATTGCTTTTAAATTTTTCCTGGGTAACATGAATTTTTTAAATGTTTATTAAATTCTGAATCATATAACTCTCTCACCTTTAAACTTATATTTTATTAAAACTGTATTTCATACACAGCAACTTAAACTTACATAAAAGTTTTAAAATTAATATATGAATATATGACTAGTAACAGTATGAACGAACCAGATTAATATCAAAGTTACGAAGATATTAAACATAAATTGTCGTCCAACAAGCAAGTTTCCTTTTCCTGTTGATTATCTTCCCAAAATATAATCAGTTCCTAATTAATAAGATTTAATTATCAACTAAATTTACACACCCACACATACGACACTGCCATATGCTTATATCCAGATTTAGCGTTTTATGTATGACATCTCAGTTCGTATATGGTTTTTTTGGCCGTTATTTGTCCTAAATGAGTTGAGATAAAGACAACGAAGTGAGACGACTTGTTCCTCCCTTGTCGATGCTGCATAAGGTTGTGCTTGTTGAGTTTTTAGTCTCTGTTGAAGAGTAGAGTTAAATGTTTTGCTGATAACTTAAATATATTGATTCAATAATTATAAATTTTCTTCATAATTAAGAATATTTACATTTTGCACTGATATAATTATAATAAAATAATTCGTATTTAAAATTTATTATAAAATTTAAATTGGTTTTTAGGAGCAATTATTTAATATAAAATGTCATCACGCCTTTTACCCATTACTGGGTGTGGCACTCTGCCTAAGCAGATCTCGGTAAGTGATATATTTTCGCGTTAAATGCGGTTACCCGCCGTCAAATCACGGCCCCCAAAGATATTAGTGGAGGGGGACCACAGGGGTAGATTTTAAATTGGCGAAAATTGTTTGTCGGTTGTGGGAATCGAATCAGGGTTCTCAAGATTCATAGGCCGACTCGGTATCATTGAGCCACCTACCCCATTATTATTATTGTAACATATCTTATTTCTGAATTAACATAATTTTCAATATTATAAATAATTTTTGAAAATCGATGCAAATTCATCGACATTTGAACACAGAACTTTTCAATTGTTAAATGTTACTTTAACTCAAAAGTTGAGAAACCGAAGTAAATAATCCCAAGTGGTGTGAAAATTAAAATCTTTGGAGTAATGATATAATAGTATATTATTCAATGAGTAAGTAATATAAGCTATTACTCAAGAGAATGAAGTTTGCAACAAACAAAAACGTTTTAAACTAATTTTGACAGATAATTAACAATAGCGCGCTTCACTGTTTCATAGCATACTTAACGCGCGTTATCGTTATTTTTTGATTGGCTATTAAAGTGTTAAGTAATGAAAATTCAGACGTGTGATTGGTCGTGAAGTGTTGAGTAATGAATTATTACTTAACACTGTCAATAATGATTAGTATTACTTATCATAAATTTCATAAGTAATGAATACATTATTTAATAAGAGTAGATAAAAATATATTATTTACTAAGCAAGCGAAACGAATCTATACACGGTATACATAATATTTATGCGATCTTATAATAATGTTGAGAATATTTTATATGTAGAAAGAAGTTACGTTTTGCATGAATAATCTCTTTTGAAAGTTCACGTGATATAAAATAAAGTCTCAGATATATCATCTTAGACCTGAAAACGTGACATCTTCATCACTCAAAATGGAGTTGAATTTGATGTAAATTGACTGTGGGTGTTTATCAGGTTTTATTCATGAGTTTACTGCTAAAACTTTAACATGATACTTTTACTCTCTGTAAAAAGCGATTCAATGCAATAACAGCCGATTATAGTCATCACATTTATCTGAAGAATTTTGAAATGAAGGTAATACATTTTTAGAAGTGTACGTTGTCATCAACTTTCCTTTAGCAATAATCATTAAGGGTACTTTTGTAAATTTACAAAATAAAATAATAATTGAAATCTGTCGTTGTAACAAATATACTTTTAAAATATTAAATGTTTTAAAAGTAGTTGATGGTTGTACCTACAAAAATAACTAATACTAATTGATATCAAAAGTATGAGCCGTTGCCACTTGGTGAAACATTATGAATAAGAATAATGAACGTAGACACTTGATGTAGTTTCACAAAAATTATTTATTAACAATAAGCCTAATAAGCCGAAATCGTTCATTATTCTTAATACTAATTGAACTGAAATGTTTTAAAAATTATTTTTTAAGGCTACTGATACATAAATAGTTGTTTTATGTATTCTTTGACAACTGTAAAGTGTTTTTTTTACATTTCTTAAAGACTAATTAACTTCTTATTAAATTGTAGTCATTCATTTGTTTAAATAGCAAATTTATTATTTTTTGTCGAGTAATGTTGCTCTACTTGCACAATTTTATAAATTTCACTATTAAGATACTCGTTATCTCTCTCGATATTACTCATTTAGTTGTTCAACAAATTAATTAATGTAGTTATCTTATTTTCACTTTTATGTTTTAAAATATTTGTTTTGTTAATTATTGTCCAAGTAACAATAAAGCACTCTACACGTGATAGTATATTTTAATTAAATGTTTTGTTCTTTAGTAAACATTAATTTTTATATCGCCTTAAGCAAAATATATTTTTCTGTCTCACTTCCTTAAGTTTATTACGGAAAATAAATACTATATTTTTTCAAGATTTTTCCTCAAGTTACTGTTAAGCCGAGTTTGTTTGCTTAAACATATTTTGTGAATGTATTCTAATAGTCTTCTTATTGAAATGATGAGCGAAGCGAGCTTGTTAAAAAGTAATTTTTAGAAGTTTATTTACATACATTTTTCATATTAAATATGAATTGTTGAGTTCTGTCGGTATAAGCAAAAGAATATAATTGAAGTAAGCGAATAAATACTCACAATGCGTCTTGTTGTAATTGAGTTAGATCTCAATTATTCAATAAATCTCTCATAAAATCTCTGAGAGATAGTAGTAAAATTTTTATAATATTACATACTCGTTTAATTATTGAAATTAGAAGTTTCATTTTATAATTTGACAAGGTATGTTCCCTATATTTAAAATATAACCAGTTAAAATTAATTATTCATGTACGACACTCAAATTTCGTCTCGCTAAATAAATGAATAAATATATCATCACGCCTTTTACCCATTACTGGATGTGCGAAATAAATAATGAGGAAAGTTAGTTTTCCTTCTCTATAGATGAAAAAAATTACATTGTTACATGATTGTCATTTTAAAAAAAATAATAATATGTGTATTGCTTATTTAATATATATTTAAATTTGAAAAATAATATACTTTAAATTTTGAAGTTATCTTACAATTTCGGTTCAAATAAATAAAATATTACCTCTCTTGTACCTGCCATATTTTTCTCTGAGTGTAGAAAGTTCGGATAAATCTCTTATAAAACATGTAAAAAATGTTGTATTAACACCAGAGAAAAGCGATATTTAACGCAGGTTTGACAAATATTGTCCAAGATTAGAATTAAGGAGATGGCTACAACAAATTTTGAAATAATTTTAGATTATGTTCATACAAAAGAATGTTGTCGACAACCGAAAACCAGTTTTAAAATTAATCAGACGTTTGTAAATAGTTCTCCACATATTTTCTCCTAGTAAATAAGCAAACCTTAAAATAGAATTCTGATCGTTATACAGGGTGTTTATATACCTCTGCATAAAACTTTAATGACATATAGAACAAAAAGAATTTGTTTGAAATTCGCAAATATTACGCTGTTTCATTTCTACCAAACATTTTTAGTGTCACTGGTTTAATAGTACATTTAATTATTTATAATTAAGTTACTAATGAACAAAAGTATAAACACTGCCTACAAATAATCATTTATTAATTAGTTATTTCAGTACCTAGTCTGATTTCGTATACGGTATTGAAAGGGTAAGTTGTTGTGGGAGAAATTTGAGAAAAATGTATAGTAACAGTGAATTAGTGGATATGCTGTTAGTGTATGGAGAATTCTGAATTAAACCATGTTAGTGGAGGAGGAGCCACAGGAGTAGATTTAATTTGGTGAAAATTGTTTGTCGACTGTGGGGATCAACCCGGGTTCAAAAGATCCACAGGCCGACTCGATACCACTGAGCCATCTAGTCCATATTTAAAATATTAACATAACTAATTTTTCAATATAATTCAAATATTCCGTTGTTATTGAAAATAATTTTATTATATATTAAAATGAAAAAGTAAAAATATTTGTCTATTATTACTAGCTGCTAAATATATTTTAGGAAAAGTGTAGCTTATAGATGTTCAGCTTTTTAATCCTCAAATCTTCAGCTACTGATACTGATAGTTAGAGTCAAACTGTGTAGGTACTGTTGAGGTTCATTGCTTATGTCCAAAGACAGAACAACAGTTATACACACGCAGAACAAACAAAGTTCACCAAACACATTGACACGTGCTACAACAGTCAGCAGTAGTGGGACTCGTGCATCTGAGAAATCAGCCGGCAAGTTGAGAGGTTCAGTTGCCGGCAAACCTACTCTAAACGACAGTGCGCCTTGCTTAAAAACCTTCCTAATTTATTGTTTAATTAACGAAAGCAGAGCACGATCAGTGTAGTTAATTAAAAAGTAATTAATTTTTTATGTGAAACGCGTAAAATGTGGTGTCACCCAAGTTTACCTCACTTTTCAATCGGTGCAGTTGTGATTTTGTGATCGTGCGACGAGCAAACTTAAGTTGTATTAATTTATTTTTTATTGCTTCCATTTCCCGCATCTTCTCCAGAATTGGATTCTCGTGATTTCTGGAATTAGATTTAATCTAGTCTGGAGCGGGGAATATGGTTACCGTCTTCGAAGGAGCGAAGATGTAACAGTGTGACCTGTTTCTGTTTTTATTCGATTTGCACTTTTCTCTTTGCTTTATTTTTATCAGGTGAGTTATTTTTAATTATCTCGTTCACTTGATGATTTATTTTGGTCTGTCAGTTGCACGTCACATTCATTAGGATTTTACCGCGAAATATTTATATTATGTAAAGTACTTACATTAAAGTTTTTGCGTCTTTGACATTTATTGTAAACAACAACTAATATATAACAAACAACAGATTTAAAAATTCATTTATTTTGTAGAATTAAATATTATAATTTTGTACCTCAGTTTGAAAATAAAATTCTCATATCACGTTATGAGTCACGTCAGGTATAAAATGAAACATTTTATTATTGTCTCTCTTGAAAAATGTTTTTATTTTTCTACATATTCGTATTTGGAAAAAGTGTAGGCGAAAACTAATTTTCAGAGAAAGCCGAAAATGGAGAAGATTATAGGTATATCTCATATGTATGCAAATGAAAAAAGTGGATAAGCTTATAAGTAGACGAGAAATAATATAATTAACGTTGACATTCATCTAAACATGTATAAATTTTCAAATTAATCCTGCAAGCATTCAGCTTCTAAATTTGATTTAATTTCATTTGACAGCCATGTAATTTATGTAATTTGTGCATAATCTGCTTTTCATATATATATAATTGATGAAAAACATAACAACACTGTGTACATAGTTATGATTCTATTAATCTTGTGACATATGATCTTATTAGCGCCTAAAAAAGTTCTAGTGTAATGAAAAGATGCTCTAAAGAATGAAAAAAATACACTTAATTCTGTACTAAAATAGCGTAACATATTGAAAATAAATAAACGAAAAAAATGTTAAATACTTTAAGGTCAAATTTACTTTTATAGCGAAAACATATAAATTAAAGAAGAAGTACAACTAAACAGTTCCAGGATTAAGAGTATTATTATTAAACATAAATTAGAACATAACATTAGTTAAAAAGAAAACAGATTTAATTTAAGTTTTAGATGCAATAAATGTCAAATATTTCATTTACGTTGTCAAACAGAAAACCTAGTTGTAATGCAGGACATTATTGTGCATTGAGAAACGTCATTCGACGTGAACAGAAGTTAGAAAGCACAAATTTTTGTATTTGTATATACGAAGCTGAAGCGTATTTAAGACGACAAAATGGTTTTTATTCGATAGTGTCAAAAAATGACTTCTTTGTTGGTACGAATATTTGTACGAAAAGTTGACGTTTTCAGTGATTATTGTTTGCTGTGATTACTAGGTGATGGTTATTTTACTGTCCGTAAAATAGTTTATGTTCGACTGCAGTATAACTACTTGATTTGTGACATTGTTTAGCGTCCATAAAACAGCACTTTGTTGGACTAGTATGATAAAATAGCAAATTTGAACTTCTGTCAACGTTAAAAAAGAGTAATTAATTCGTTTATATTTAATGCAATTTCTTTTACTTAAACAAGGCACATTTAGTTTTTCACATAAACATATTTTAAGAAAATGAATCACTTAAAAGAGATAAAACTTTGTATGCAATTCGTGCATAATCGTACATTAGAGGACTCGCCTTATTTATTAGCCTCGCTCGCTGCGCTTGTTCGGCCGTAAACTACGATTCGTCCAACAAAGTCTTGCATTGTGTACTTGTTATATAAATATGTAGCTATTTCGGTGTAGAACGAAAAGTACTTTTATTCCCGTTTACGACGATCTGAAATATAATTGGTGAAAACATGATTGTCTAATGTTGATGAGGATATTGAAATATTTAATTTTTGATTGATAAGAAAAAATAATAGTTGTATCATTTACCCTATAGCAGCGGTCCTTAACCATTTTGTCATCGCGGACTCCGACATTTTCCAAATATATTTTGTGGCCCCCTAGTGTCTACTGAAGTTACTAATATTATATTGATTTTTAAATAAGGAAATTGTACATTAAAATTACATTAAGATTTTAAAAATAAAATAAATAAATATATCATCACGCCTTTTACCCGTTACTGGATGTGGCACTCTGCCTAAGCAGATCTCGGTAAATGATATATTTTTCGCGTGAAATGCGGTTACCAGCCGTCAAATCACGGCCCGCAAAGATATTAGTGGAGGAGGAGCCACATTAAGTTTTTAGAGCTGCATAATAAAATAATCCGTGTCGTGGGTTAGCACCCAGATTTAAAAATTCATAAAAATTCAGGCAATTCTTGTGCGATTTTCTTCCATAATAAAATAAAGGTTGAGTTTAGAGGTAATGGGATGCGAATTTGGTAATTCCGTCCGTGTATCCTCGGTGGGTTAACACTTGTTCGCATTACTTGTTTATGTTCAGGGGGAAATTGCCCTGGTATCGTAAAATGGAACGTGGCAGCTCTAGCTTCTTTTCACTGCTGCAGGCGGTTGAAGGTGTATCGCGAAGGACTCGATCTTTTGTGATGCTTATGTTCTCTATTACGTGCCTTGGAACGAATCAAGATTTACGTGGGTTTGCTACTGGCCTATATACCTTACATTTTACACTACCATGTACAGATATGTTCTCATTTTTCTAATTTATTTATATTGAATTATTTTAGACTTCTGATTTATTTACAAACACATACTATGAGATATTTAGATATTTTTTATCTTAAATTCAAAATACTGGCATTATTAAGTATTAGTTTCTATTGGGATATTCAACTACTATGAATAGTGGGGTAGGTGGCTCAGTGGTATCGAGTCGGCCTGTGGATCTTGAGAACCCTGGTTCGATTCCTACAGCCGACAAACAATTTTCACCAAATTAAATCTACTCCTGTGGCTTCCCCTCCACTAACAATTTTGGAGGCCGTGATTTAACGACTGGTAATCTTCACGCGAAGAAATATATCACTTACCGAGATCTGCTAGCGCAGAGTGCCACACCCAGTAATTTTATTTATAAGAGATGGCGTTGATTACGATATGTTAAACTTGAGACTTTTATTTTGTGTTTGTAAGTAGTGTTTTTTAAATATTAATTTGTATAGGGTGTACCATAAATTATACATATAAAATGGAATATTGTATTAAACGTACTGATTACAAAATAAACAATGTTTTTTTTGAAATTCCTATAAATAAGGGTAGATTTAAGGAGAACATACTACTGGTACTATTAAATAATAAAGAAAATAGTTATCGCCATTACATAATGTAATTTATAAATGAAATTTACTTATGCGATTACCTAAAGCTTTGTAAAACCAATAATAATTAATTCAAATTTAGAACTTGACACTAAATTAAATTATTGCATTATACAAGCTTTATTTATTAGTTAGTTACTAATATAATATATATAATATTTAATATTAAAACTACGTATTCAACCAGTAGCCTAAAACTTTTTTCATGACAAACCTCGAAAAAATATTTTTATATAACCTATTCAAGAACTCTGGTTCGATCCCCACAGCCGACAAACAATTTTCACCAAATTAAATCTACCCCTGTGGCTCCCTCTTCATTAATATCTTTGGGGGCCGTGATTTGACGGCTCGTAACCGCACTTCACGCGAAAAAATATATCACCTATTCAAATATTATGTATACAACTTTTAGTGCAGTTGTTTTTTGATTTTGTTGAAATCATTAATGTTTTAAATAGAACCATAAAAGCGTAGATTCCTTCTTGTGAATGAAGTCATAAAATTGACATTTTTATAAGGTTTGAAAAAATTAATTCATTTCAAAATGAAGTAAAAACTAAAGAAGCAAATTTATGAGAAAGTTTGTTAGATGATACTCGTATATCACTGGATTACCTCGCAATATTGAATCTGATTATTAGTAGAAAGCGCTAACGGTCCTTATCTGCAAACCAATCGAATATTAGAGCAAGTTTGGAGAGCAGGAACCAGGAACTATAACAAGAAGTCCCACTCTCATATTTCATGAAATTTACTAGATCGTTATTTTTGCATCACTGGATATTAGTTTGTAATATGATTTAATTCTGTTTTTGGAATGCACTAAATATCCGTTTTTTAAAATAATGAGTTCTACATTTTCTGAACTGAAGAAAATCTCGATATTACATTTATAGTTAGTTGCGTCAATAAAACTTAAATTTTAAACTTGATTTAAATAAATGAAATCAACTTAAATGTTAAATAGGAATGGTAATTATACTATATGACATGTAATTACAACTAGGAATGGGCGATATAACCAGTCGATAAATATTGATATATTTACAATTTCGAAATATCAATATATAATTAGATAATCGATATTTTTCATACCAAATTTGAAAAGTTTTGGATTATATTTTAATATAGTTTTTCATTAAAATCTATTATAGGCTTCAAGTAAAGTATCACTTCAGGAAATTATATAATGACCAACATAGATGTTATAACAGTCCTAAATACAAAATTTCAATTTTCTACAGCTTACCGTTTTTTAGTTTTGCTAGATACATACGTACCTACGTACAGACGTCACGACGAAATTAGTCAAAATGAATTCAAGATTGGTCAAAATATATATTTCCGCTGAAAGCTGAAAACTGAAAATTTTTGCGATTATAATACTTCTTTTATTTCGTATAAGGATGTAAAAACAGCCTAGTTTCAACTTTGCCCATTTTCTCGATATTTCAGTGTACAGGATTTTGCACTAGTAATTCTCATTTTGTTGGAATATTTTACGTTTCGTGCAACGAATGTTAGTTGTTCTTGGCTTGTATTTTTTTTAATGAGACAAAATTGAAACGCTAAATTGGCTATGTCATCACCATCACTAATTACAGTTATAAAATTTTTAAATCTACTAATTAATATTTTATATAAAACAAATATTGGAAATACTTCAATAAATTAAAGTTAAATGGAGTGGATAGTTCAGTGGTATCATGTCACTGCGAAATTGAGAATTCGATTAGATTTGCACAGCCGACAAACTTTTCACTATATTAAAATTAACTCTTTGGATTTTCCTAACATGTTTGGAGGTCGTGATATAAAGATTAGGTACAACACTTCAAGTGCATAAATATATATCACTTACTGAGATTTGTTACGGCAGAGTTACACACCCAGTAATGGATAAAAGGCGTGATGATATATTTATTTTTAATCAAAGTTGTGAATTAAATTTTCTGCATTATTTGAAGCTTTTTTTTACTCTTGTAGATGCAATTAGTTGGCTATTGGAAGCTTCCTATTTTATAATTATTTATAATTACTTCTATATATTTTTTGAAAGGAAAAGTTCATAATCATGACATACTGCATCAGACGTCTAGAAGTATAATGTTTATTACCAACAAATTGTGACGTAGATATTTAGAGCAATTTATATGACCTTTAATTAAAACTTAATTACTTAAATTAAACACTTATTTACTTGTATTTTTATAAGAAATTATTGTTTTCTACAACATTTATACACATTGACAAATGGATTGAAGCTCTGGTCAGAAAAGTGAATTACTTTGGCCATCCAAACTGAGACGTTCTAAATTACAGTATTTAAAAATGTAATACAGTACAAATATACATGTTTCTTTCTTGTTTACTCTTTAAATAAATTGTCGTTTATTTTATAGTATATAGTTTGTTTTAATAATTCTGTAAACAAAAATTGTCACCATAGATGAAAATATATTTTTTTTAAACTACAAACAATCATTTATCTGTATATTGTATAATAAATAAATAAATTATTGCAATGTTTATAATTATCGAAAGAAATATGTTTTGAGATTATTGTTATTTGATTGGTAAATAAGTTATTTGAATTTACAGTAGTTATTCATAATGGCCACCATTCGCTTTAATTTGCGGAAGATTCTTGGAATAGTTTGTACCTGCGTACAATCGTCCATAACTCTTACTAATTAACAATAATCACTACTAACTGTTTGACACTTTGTAACAATGGAATTGTTTTCTGTCATTTGCAACTTAATCTCAGAATATTTTTCAATTTCTTTCTCTTACTCTACTGCTAAAATAGATCTTTTTCACATATGTTTTTATTAATAAAAAGTGATTGTTTTGATATTTTCTACAACATAGTCGAAAAAATGTCGTATTTTGAATTATGATTGAAATTCAAGTATCGGAATACAAATTGTATTTTAATATTTTTTAATTTGAAAAGCAAATGAAAATTAAAGAGACAAATTATGATTTTGATAGATGCGTCTTTGTAAACTATAATAAAACACGTAATTATGAAGCATGTATAACTTTGTATAAATTTAAATGTTTTATTTATATTTTTATAATATTACTTCTTTTAATTTTTTTCAAATTTCGTTAGTCACAGTTAGATTCTTGGAGTGGATTCTAAATTCCATTTGTCATGTCATTCCAAGAGTTAGTACATTGGATGTACAATAAATTGTTAATATATTTTGACTTTTAAAATGTAATTTGATTTTTTTTTTTAATAATATCTGATTAAACCACTAATGCTTTGAAAATAGCCCAATCCCTGAGACCAAAACTTTAGCAACAAAACATTATTGAAATAAAAAAAAAACTTTAGAATCCATTCAACAAGCTCTTATTAATATTTTCGGTTTATCCAATTTTCCTATTTGATTACTTCTTTTAGGTCAGTTTAATTGCAGACGATGCTGCCTTTATTTCTTTATACAGAAGTGGGCGTAAGTGAAGATTTATGAAACCGGTGTACAGAAGCGAATGGGTGGATGTGAATGAAGATTTGTTGCGTGAAGATGGATTTTGGTTGTGAGGAATGAAAGAGCTCGTATGAAGGAAGTGTTAATGTGGTTGAAACGAGTATCGTGTGTCAGGATGAGAATGTTGAAGTGGATTTAATAAATCTTTTAGTGGATGTTCTGTGAATGTTTCAGGAGTTCGTGCTACCCCATTTAATGGGAATGTATGTATGTAATTGCACAAATATTTTTTGTATCTCTTTCTTCATGTACCTAATTGTGAATCTTAATTCATTAAACTTAATTAGTATCTTTAATATTCAACTGTGTCTCCTAATTAAAAATGGGTACAAATTTGAAATTCAGACTCGAATTTACAAATTCAAATCCAAACTTCAAAATTTGAAGAAAGACAACACAAATTCGAATTTCATCATGAGCACTATTATAACTCCTTAATTTTTTCTCGCAGTATACTAACGCACTGTATAACAAGATTTTAAATTGTACAAGCGATGCTAGCGTCACACTTCCTAGAGTTGTATGTCGCTTTGTCAAAGTCTACAAAATATGCACCATTAAAAGAATATTTTTTTCTAGAATTACCTCTGACCTTCCAATTTGCTGTTATGAAAAAATATCGATTTCTAATTAAAATTATACAAAACTTAACCGTAATTTATAAGCTGTCACAAAGTTTGCAAGATGATCACGCACACATAATTATGTTCTGTCACGCACAACTTAACTGTGACCATAGTTACCTAAAGCTATGTTTCAAAATTGACTTTAAATAGATGAATTAATATCAATTAATTATATATCTACAATATAAACGTATATTTTGTCGTGATTTCAACATAAACAGTTTCAGTGTACTGTATGCAATAATTATGTCAGTGTCAACAACGAATATCTTAGTTGTAATTATAAACAGCTACCTATAAATGTAATTTTTAACGATACGGAATGAATAAAAAAAATATATATCATCACGCCTTTTACCCATTGCTGGGTGTGGCACTTTGCCTAAGCAGCTCTCGATAAGTGATATATTTTGTCGCGTGAAATGCGGTTACCAGCCGTCAAATCACGGCCCTCAAAGATATTAGTGGAGAGGAAGCAACAGGGGTAGATTTATATTGGTGAAAATTGTTTGTCGGCTGTGGGGATCGAACCAGGGTTCTCAAGATCCACAGGCCGACTGGATACCACTGAGCCACCTACCCCATTACGGAATGAGAATGAAATAAATTTAAATAAACATGTTATCATGTCATTTTTATGAGAGTGGCACTCTTAAATTGTAGTACATTTCGTCTAGATAGGCATAGAAATATTAAATATAATAAATTTGGAAATAAATGTACTATATAAAATAAATATGAAGGCTACAGATCAATTTAGTGAGAAGTTGAAATAAATATCACTACCTTTAATTATATTTTGTTGTTTTAATACAGGGTGTTAAAAAAGGGTAATTTTTTTTGAGGGTATATACATTTTAAAGTGTTAAAAAGAATTTTATCAAAAGAATATGGTTCTTGAACTACACATTTTTAGTGCCACTGGCCGGCACTACAACCAACAATTTATCTGATGTATAATGAGTAAATTGATGATTGTAGTGTTTATAATTATAAATTAATTATTAGTATCAAACCAGTGGTACTAATATTTTGTAATTAAGGTAAAACACCCTAATTTAACGAATTTTGAAAAAAAAAATGACTGAGAATCAGCTCATCAATATATGCCTGGAATTTTTCTAAATTTATGCATACAATTCAAATTGTAATAGTACACATATATTAAAGAACGAGTTTTATAAGACATTTTTTTTGCACGCGTCAAAGTTTAGCAAACGAACCATAGGCGAGTTTTCTAAAGGACAAATGCGATAAAAGTCTTATAAAATGAGTTATTTATACGATTTTTTCTATTTTGCGTCTTTTATAAATTAAAATTTAAAATAATCTGCGATATTGTAAACCGAGTTAATTTAGAGAAATTTGTATATGAAATGTTGTGGTTGGTAACTATTATTGACATTTATGCAAATATACAGATTTTGAGGTTATATTGCAATTTTGATTTTCTCAGGTTGATAGATTTAATATGTCATCTGCTACTACCAACCGTCTAAAACAAAATGTTGCGTATCGTAATGAATGCTCTTTCGATACGCAAATAGGTTTCGTAATGACTTTCTTATGAACGCAAAATAGAAAAATATTTTTTACATTCATTCTAAAACAAAAAGTGTTTTTAATTCGCAAAATTCAGTGCAGATTAAATAATCGAAGTAAATATTTTACATATTGTTGGTATGCTTGTTCTTTCTAATAATATTCATAATTCAATTATAATTGTAAATATGACAAATAATTAGATGTCTGCTGTTGTATAATGTACAATTTAACTATTGTAGAAATAACATGTACACGAGTTTAAATAATGTGTATTTAATTTTGCGAATTTAAAAAAAATGTATTTTTGTTTCATAATCAGTATTACAGATAATATTTGCAGTTTAAATTCTATGCATAAGTTTAGAGACACTCTGTCTACTCCCAAAGTTTTTAACTGTTATATTTTAATAAAATCCAGTACGTTAGGAAAAAATATTACCGCACAGATATACTAGGTCTAGAAAATATTAAACATACGAGTATCTATTCGTAAATGTTTGATCAAATAATTTTATCGCCGCTGTCTCTTTAAAAAAATCATCTTTAAAATAAAACCCCAGTTATATTATATTCGCTTTTTTCATTCAAGCTTTAGTAAAAACACACAAAAACCGCAAACAATAACAAAATAAATCCTACGCATGCGCAAAGTCCCTCGCGCATGCTCTCACCCCGTTTCCCAGCACCTCTAGCGGCAAATCCCAGCAACAAGGCCTCGGTTGGCGGGATCTATCTATCAAGCAAACATCATTACTCTGCGAACGCGATAAACAAAAGACTGTTATGTTGCGCACGTCTCCATTGCTCACGCTTGCTTGCGTCGCACACTGCGATATCATCACGGGAAAATAACGCCCCAATGCGACGGTGGCGTGAATCGTGGAAGCCACTCTCACAAAATAAAATCTGCATAATGATGTTTCTGAGGAGAATTCTTTAGCTTCAGGAACATTTAAGTACATTGAATATACAACGTGGTTGAATTGTTTATTCAAATATTGCCTACTAAGCATTGATGGATAATTTAGAGAGAGAAAAACAAGAAATTATCACAATTAAATACATAACCTGTAACATTACGCTATATCCTATCAAATAGAGCAGTACTAAACCTTGATGTATTTACTAAACATTTATTTATTCTATTTGCCAAATTTCAATACCTGTTATTTTCATTTTAAACTGGAGGGATCGGTATAAAACGATTAAATGCACCGCAATTACGTTTTCAAAGGAACTCAAAATATGACCCGTTATAACTAGTTTCACAAGGTTCGCACAGGGTTGTACAGCTCCATCCGCAAATTGGTTTTTTTCTTTCACTTGAAATCTTCCGTTCATATACTATTTTCATTTTAAACTGGAGGGATCGGCATAAAACGATTAAACGTCTCTGTCCCATATAACTACAATGAAATCTATTAGTGCGGCTACCACAAATCGCTGAACGATGGTCACAACAGGTACATTTTTAAGGGTTGTATTCAGTCTAAAATTATTCTTGATTTTCCCTATGTTTGACCATTTAAAAATACGGGCGAATGGGGCTGTGCAACCCTGTGCGAACCTTGTGAAATCAGTTATAACGGGTCATATTTTGAGTTCCTTTATAAACGTAATTGCGGTGCATTTAATCGTTTTATGCCGATCCCTCCAGTTTAAAATGAAAATAGTATACAATAAAATTCCTTGATTATTCACCGTAAACTTTCACTCTCTCATTCACTCCCATGCTTCTAACATTCTTCTCAATATCACATAAAACTCGGTAAATAATGTTCATGGTCGGTTTTAAAACACATACACTTAACTAATGGTCATAACTAAATTTATGGAATAGCTATAGTTGATCCAGCGGTTATTTGAACTAATGAAAAACTGTCACATTAACTTCAATTACTGTTTATAGAATGAATTGAAAATCATTTGTTCAAATGAACACTGGATATACTGTACCTACTCGTATTTCACAAAATTTGATTACAAATATTCAGTGCCTCCATCAAAAATCTTACCTAGGCTACCCAATTTATTTGACAAATTTCACTTCATGTGTGAAAAGTTCTGGTTTAAATCCCAGCGAATGCCCATGATTTTTCAAAATTATTTCTATATAGCTAGAGTAAAATACTTCAAATAAGGTATAAAGAAAAAGTAGTGGATCTTTTGATATAAAATATATTTTATTTGTGGATTTAATCAAAGCGCACAAATTAATTAAATATTAGTAATAATCGTAAAAATAAAGGCTTCCATAAAAAAAATTAAACAATTGTCTACTGTCAAAAATATTGACGTTAATCGTTCACTTTTAAAATTTGGTTCTTCTTTGTCCATGATTCAATTTTAACGTCAATAGACAATTGTTTAAATTTTCTCATGGAAGCCTTAATTTTTATGAATATTGCAAATATTTAATTAGATTTTGCGGTCTGATTAAATACGTACATGAAATGTATTTTATACAGGGTGTTTCAGGACTAGTGTAACAAACTTTAACAGCTTATTCCTGAGGTCATTTTAAGCCAAAAATGTCATATGAACATAGGTCCTATTCCTTCTAGTTACCAAAATACAAGAGGTTGAAGTTCTATAAATAACACCAAATTTTCAAATTTTTTTAATCAAGATACTTTCGGAAAACAAAAATGAGCGCAAATAGGGGATGGGAAAGTTGGCTTCTATTTGGATATCTGTCTTGGTATGGACGCATAACAGGCATTACCATTACATAATCCATAAATAAAAATCATATCTGCATATTCAGCAGTACTACAACCATCCATTATGAAACAATAATACAATCAAAAGTACAACAATTTTTAATTAAGACAAATAAGGTATGACTTTTCAATAAAATTCTTGTTTTCCGAAAGTATCTTGATTAAAAAAATTTGAAAATGTCGTGTTATTTATAGAACTTCAACCTCTTGTATTTTGGTAACTAGAAGGAATAGGACCTATGTTTATAAGACATTTTTTGCTCAAAATAACCTCAGGAATAAGCTGTTAAAGTTTGTTACACTAGTCCTGAAACACCCTGTATAAAGAATTCCATAAATTTATTCTCTACAACTTTTATTTTAAATATTTTTCTGTAAAATAAATCTAAACATGAATTTTTCTCATAAAAGTTATCATCTAAGGGTATGCAATTATTATATCACTGAATTCAAAATAAAATTCTCTATCGAACAAGCAAATAAAATATATATTTCCATTTAAAATAATAAAGTTGGTATCTACAGTTTGTGAACCAATGGTTGAAAAAAAATATGCTCATTGAAATTGTTTGCTAATTTAACCGACCTCATATTGGGTGTGTCACACTGACGTAGCAGATCTCGGTAAGTGATATATATCTTCGCGTGCGGTTACCAGTCGTCAAATCATGGCCCTCAAAGATGTTAATGGAGGAAGAGTCACAGGGATAGATTTAAATTGGTGAAAATTGTTTGTTTGCTATGGAAATCGAACTCGGATGAGCCACCTACTCAATTTACCCCATATTTAAGTGTATGTATTTCAAAACTAATCATTAACGTTTTTTCCCGGTTTTATGTGATATTGAGAAGATTTTTAGAAACATGCGAGTTAGTGAGGGTGTGAAAAATAGCGTGGATGATCCAGGATTAAATTGATGAATTGAAAATTTGTTGCATGAACGAAAGATTCCGGGAGGGAAGAAGAAACGAATTTGTATGATAAGTGTTATGAATGTTGATGAAACGAGAATGACGTGGAAAATGTGGTGATGTTCACGTCGTTACTTTGTGAATAAATAAATTATTAGAAAAGATGTCTCGTTTTTTGCCTTGTGAATACTCATATCACCACATTTAAAAATAAAATCTGTATTGTTGTTAATATTACTTTACTTATTCTACATTTATTTAACTTTCAAATACTACTAATAACTCTAATTATTAGTTAACAATAAATACACTTGCAACCAATTACCAATTGTCAGTGCATAATTTGTTACGTTATTCCGCATTGTTGGATTTGTATAACTCGAAATCTACGAACATACGAATACAACTGACATAATTATAATGATGTATCGTGTATGCAGATAATATGGTTGAGGGCTAGCGTGATTAGTTGGCTTATTATGTCAGTGTAATCCAAGCATGCTTGTCTTCACGCACGTGCCAGGGACATTACTTCCAATACTGGCTCAAATAGTTTTGTTTATAATATTGTTTTATGTTTTACGTGCGAGAATTCTATCATAGGTATTTAGGTTATCATGTGTTTATATTTTTCTGAGGTTAGAAAATTGGTTTTATATGTTTATGCCATAATGAACCTTAATATACTCATATGAATAAAATAGCTATTTATGAAACTAGTAAGGTAATAACCTTAATTTCCTTACTAGTTTCATACAATATTTTTTCTACTTCCGTTCTAATAAATACGAAAGAGCGTTTTTGAAATTATGAAATTTAGACATATTAATGACAGTTATAAATTCAAAAAATAAGAGAATAACACATCAGAATTCGGCTTCCAAGATATCATATTTTTGCTAAGTTACCTCATTATTTCATTAGTTAAATAATGCAGCTCATTACCTAACTCAAATAAGTGAAATAAAACGTCTATTTCCTAACGGAAGTAGAAAAAGTTTATAATTATCTCGATAATTATTATTTTTTATTGATACATCTTCAAGGACAATATGAGCAAAGTATTATGGAAATAATAACATGCATGAATCCAGTCAATAACATCAGTGTATTTTACTAAGCCGATGTTTCGTTTCCTAATGCAACTTCTTCAGGGCAAAGCCAAAAAACAAGTGTAAATATTTAAAAAGTTGTAATAAATTACAAAAAACATCTAACAAGATGTAGTCGATAAAATAAAAAAATAATATAACGTCCAAAACCTCCTCTCAAATAGTGAAAAAAATATAGAAAATAGAAAATAAACATTTGGCTAAGTCTCACAAAATTTGTCACACAGCTTCTTCACGTGAACTTTGTTCTAGGTGAAGAAGTGGGTTATACCATACTGATGAGCTCTAATAAGAGCGAAACGCGTCTATGGTTACTAACTGTGCTGGCCAGCCTCTGACGATGCCCTCATAAGGTGACTTGGAGGCTGAATTTTGTGGGACTTAGCCAAGTATTTATTTTATATTTTATTAAACCTAGTTTCACGAAGTGTATGGACGACAATTAATTTTGTCTTTGTTGTTAAAAAAATATATCTTACAACATGTCGACTGAAGAGCAAGTATGATCTGGAATACGAGGAAGGAATTTTAGTTATTAAAACGAAGTGATGTCAAATTATTATCTTTAAATTTTTATATCCAAAACATTAAATTTGCTTGTAGTACTTATTATCTTAAAATAGACATTTTAAATTTACGATCTCAATAACAGATATAATTTTTTGGATTAGTAATTTATTATTTAGAACTAAAATTAGCCTATTGGTTCTTGAATTTCTGATGCAATGAAATTATAAGCGATAATTATAGATTCAGATCTTTAGAATTTAAACTATTCGTAACAATGAATCGAATCGAACATTAATGTCTAGAAAATAAACGAATTATTGCATGATCTAAAATTAGACTCTTGTGTCTATAATTAGACTTATTAGAAGCATACTAAATGATTCAACTTACATATTTGAATTTATAGTAGTTATTACATTGCATTGAATTATGATAATCAAGATAAGTCTGTACTGAAACCGAATTAATTTCTATTTAGATTCATTCATTCGTCATTTAAATGATTTTCTATTGACTAACAAAAACAGTTTCTTATGTTTATGACAGATAATTACAGATTCAAATCTTTAAAATGAAACCACGGTAATAATACGGTATCAAATTAATAATAACTTTCTTAAGAAAATAAGGATGAATGAATCAGTTCTTATACCAATCTGTTATATCAATTTCAATTTATTAATGAATTGTATGACCCAAATAAATAGAAACATAGGAATGAAACTTGGAAATTTGTTTTTTACAAATTAAAACAATTATGGTGTCAAATTTCATGTAACTACTAGAGTTATCCACGCAGCCTATGTAATAAACTTTGATTACAATAATAATACATTTGCCAGCAGAAGGCTCTAACAATCGTTCGTAGCCCGTTTTAATATAAGAAAAATAAATAATTTTTGTTTAAACAATTTTTCTACAACTGTCAAAAAATATAAATTTTTTTTTCACTAATATCAATATACGAAGTACCTGATTTTTTTCATCATTTACATTACTATGACAACGCGTATTTTGCGCATTATTTTGCACCCTAGTGCACAAAATAAGAATTTTGCGCACTGTTTCGTATTCTAGTGCGCAAAATGAGTATCTCGCGCATGCCCCCAGTAGCAAATTAATATGTATTATTGTTGATTGTTTTCCTTCAATTTACTTAAATAAATCTATAATTATTGTATTATTCTATATTTGGTAGTGGAGGAGGAGCAACAAGGATAGTTTTAAAGTTATGAAAATTGTTTGTCGGTTGTGTTCTCAAATCCACAGGCCGACTCGATACCACTAAGCCATCTACCCCATATAACTGAAATATGTGTTTTAAATCAAGCAAAACTTTTTTTTCCTTTGGCATTCGTAACATCAAAAATAAATTTTGTTATTCTTGGAAGCTCAAACCGGGAACATACTGTACTCGTAGATTCAAATCAATTGATTGAAAGCAGTTTCGAACAAACAGGCTTACACATAATATAATATATGATTGAATAAACATAAATTCTGTTAGAGTTTAACTGTTCCAAATAGATATGATCAAAGATGAAACTCTACACACATAATTCAGGTAGAACTTTCAGCTTTGATTAGTACCATAATTAGATTATTAGTAGATAGTGTCGATGAAGCAATTTACGCAGAGCAAATGAAAAGTTGTGTTACACAGCGGCAAACCTATCATTAGGGCAATTTGCCTGCGGCGTGTTGTTCTCTGTGTGGCAATGTCGGGCAAAGTGGGCCTTTCCCGCTGCCCGCCCCGGAGCGAAGGAATTCCGGGCGCGAGAAACGTGCCAGAATTGCAAGCTACTGAATGCAAGAACCGGAAACTTAGTGATAGATCTGTCTGTTACAACAGAGATTACAAGATTAGAATTAGTCATTTGGGTCTCCGCCTGGTTATAGTTTCATGATGAACTAAATTATTAAATGAAGGTAATTGTCAAACTTTAAAAAGCTTGTACATCTAGGCCCGGTTGCATAAAACGGTATCAGCTAATCTCGTTGTTAACTACGCGAAAAAGTTGAAATAAATAAATAAATATATTATCACGCCTTTTACCCATTACTGGGTGTGGCACTTTGCCTAAGCAGATCTCGGTAAGTGATATATTTCTTCGCGTGAAGTGCGGGTACCAGTCATCAAATCACGGCCCCCAAAGATGTTAGTGGTGGAGGAGCCACAGAGGTAGATTTAAATTGGTGAAAATTGTTTGTCGGCTGTGGGGAACAATCCAGGGTTCTCAAATCCACAAGCCGACTCTATATTACTGAGCCACCTAAAAAGTTTAATTAGAATAAAACAACATTTTTGACAGGTACAATAGTTATTTTTGTATTAAATGCGCCAAGTTTTTGTTGCACGTGGTTATGTCACTTTTAGTTGAGAACGCCAGGTCGAGACAAAAAAGTCATTCGAACGCGCTAAAAAAAAAAGAAATACAAACAAATATTTTTTCTACAACTGTCAAAATATAATATTTTCAAGAAAATTGAAGGAAAAAAATCACAAATAATATTAATTTGGTATTACTGATGTGTTGTAACCAATGGAACGTGAAATAATTATTTATACTATAAGAGATGTAGGTAATATTTACCAGTCGAGGACGTTTACGCTCGAGCAAGAGCGAGAGCTGGTAAAAAGTTCGAAACTGGTAAACATAGTTAACATTGTATTATGCAGTCGGTCCTCAGGATTTATATTTCTGCAAAACTAAAACTTGTAATATAAAACATTCACTAAAAGATTTAAAAACTAAACTGCATTTGGATTCGAAGATCTCGTGGTCTAATCTCACTCAAGCTAAAAATATATTCATACTGCACCATAACTACTTGATTTTGTTTACATAAACTAGCATTATATTGGGCTAGTATGATAAAATAGCAAAATTATCTCTTGTTAATATCAAAAAATAAAAGTCAAAATAATTATTATACCTAATTCCTTTGCATTTAATGCAATTTGTTTACATATTTTGGGATTCTTCTAAATCTTGAGACATTATCAATTGATTTTACAAATTAGACATTTTCATTAAAAAAAAAACATTATTATATAAATGCATACTTTCAGTTACATTAAATATTTTCATATTACCGTATTTTAATAAAATAAATCGCCATCAAGCCAGTCGAACATAAAGCTTTATATATATATATATATATATATATATATATATATATATTTATTCGACTTCCCCTTCAAGTGTAGTTCCATCATTCCGCTTGTGAACATAGCGCATAAATTATTTTTTAAGGCGTATAAGTGACTAGCTTATAGCGCCCGAGTATGATAAATACACGTAGCTGTATTTTATATTTTTAACGACAAATCACGAATCGTCGACAGGCGGATTCAAACTGACGAACCCTGGTTGGGTGACGTCACATTATGTTAAAAGGTGTGCATTAACACGTTCGGCCACCGCGTCTAGTAGTTTTTATAACTATTCTAAAAGATTTTTAATTACGTACTTTGAGCAGGCATCAGCTTCACATTCACGTTCCATGTTGTCCAGTATCAAATCAGCTAACCTTGGAATCTTTTGGGATCCATCTAATCTATTCCACAACACTAACACTGATATATTAAAGTATTTTTTATATACATTACAGACTAATAGTACAATAACACTAAATTTAAAGAAATTTACGCGTTGAAAAATCACTAAGTATTCACTGAAACGTGCACAACACACCGAAGCCTACACTCCACTAAGTCAATTCGAATGTTGCAAACTAATTGGTAAGATAAGATGTAACTTGTCCGGTAACGTTCAAATATTTTAATTTATCATTAAATTCGATAATCATACCTGTACAGATAGTTCACGGATTCTGCCGATAATAAACGAACAAACCCGATTAACGATTTTTAAAACTCTTGACGTGACAATATACAGAGTGTAAAAAAGGGTAAAAAAATTTAAGGTATATACACTCCGATTTGCTGATTCACAATCAAAAAGATTTTTTTTCAAAATTCGCAAAATTATGGACATTTTTAATAAAAATTATATATATATATATATAATCTATGGCTCGTCCAATGAAGGCCTATGTTGTAATTATTTATTTATTTATATTACTTTGTATAACATGAGTTTAATCCTTATTACAGTACAGAGTTTCAGACTCAACGAGCCGCAGTGTGGTAGTTCATATATGTCTAGCTTGAGTGGAATACAAACTCCGAATCTCCGGATTCGAATTCCGTAACGTATTCACGTCATATTACTGCTGAAATTTTTGCATAAATAGCTATTATATAATTACGAGTATTTATTTATTTATCCTACTCTATACATCAATAAGTTAATCCCAATGACAGTACAGGAGTCGGACTCACCGCCGCAGTGTGGGAGTTCATATGTTTTTAGCTTGAATGGATTCGAACTCGAGATCGATTCGAATGCCGTAACGCTAACCACAACACTACCACACAGCTGGGTGAGCCCGAATCCTGTACTGTAATTGGGATAAGGTTCCTGTTGTACACAAGAGTGTAAATAAATAAAGTAAGTTAGTCAATAACATCACTTTTAATTTAATTTGGATCTCATAAGCAACTAGAAAGTAAAAACTAATTTTGTTTCGTTCGTTTCTATTCGGAACAGAAACGATATATTCTGTTTTATTTTTCATTTCATTTCCTACTAAAATATTTAGTACCGACATTAAAAACCAGTAAAAACTTTTATTTTATTAACAAATTTGAGTATTTATTTTATTTTAGCTGATTAGAATATTTCATTGCAATTAGGTAAATATATAAAAGTAAACAAACATCATTTTATTGATTTATAGATAAACTGATAAATATGTACCTAATATCACTCTTGATGTTTTGACTTACAAGGGAAAATGGAGGAATTCCATACCGCACTGAGTAAACAAGCTTGAAGTGCTATAAACGTCCACGAGATGATAGTCAAGTACTTATATCTAAATAGCTAAACATCAATAACTATATAAATACACATAATTAAATAAATAACAGTTAAAACTGGAAATCGAAATGATTTATTCTTTTCGTTTCTATTTTTGTGTTTTTCAAAATTTTTACTTAATTTCGTTATGTTTGTTTCGTTTTAGTATTGTGTTTAGTTCTTATTAGTAACACATCGACTGTGGAATTAAAAACTTATATTCGATATTTGAATGTTATATACAGGTTGTTACACAAAAAGCAGGTCATATACGTTTACACAAGAAATCAGTTTTTACACAGCTGTTGCTTCCGAAAATAAAAAATACTTCAAATAAATGTTCTACGTAATAAAATTCTGCCTCTAAATCCGGCAAAATATATGGTTTTACTTGGCTATTTACTGCAAAAACTGAATTTAAAATTGCTTGTAATAGAAGTCTCTTTTTTAAAGCTAGTTTTGGAAGTAAGGAAAAATGTGAACAAATTTGCAACCGTTATAATTGTTAAAGTAAAATTTAATTATAGTAATAGATATTTTGTCTTCTATAAATTATTTAATAAAATAAAAACGAATTCCTTTTGTGGTTATTAAACAAGTAAAATTAAATTTGATAACCGATTCAAATGCAGAATTTAAATATTTTTTTGTAAAATGATTTTTTTTTAATTTCGAGTAAATAATATTAGCAGGAAATGTAATTAATTTTAAAAGTCGTATACGGATTATAGATGACATTGAAATGCTATTAGCTATTAATCTGTTTTATGGACGTGCATGAAAAAATTCTTATCAGAAATTAAATGAAAATATTCGTACTATGAGTAAAATTAGTTATGTAAAAAATTGCAACTGAATAAATAAGAACATAAATTCAGAATAAGCAAATTTTACTATTTTTATCCGTTGTTTTTAATGTCTTTTGAAACTATAAATACAAATTATCTATTAATTATTAGACTGCACCATTAAATTTTACGATAGTTTCAAAGAAACATTAATTACATGTTGCCTTATTACGAGTTTCCTTTTAATTAGTATTAAATTACATATAACAGAATAACAAACACTTAAAATAAGCAATTTTAAAATGTTTTAAATTGTTCATGAATAATGAACAGAGTGTAATTAAAAAACAACAACATTGATTTCAGTTTCTTTAATTATATGATATTACATTTTACAAAAGTTTGTGTAGTTGGTAATTACGGTTGATGTAAAAATTATGTAAGATAAGAATTACAATCGGATTGTATTTTTATTTGACTATTCACGCGACCAGAAATTGCTAAATTTCATAGAAATCATAATGTTCTTGAAAGTTTGTTATTATAAATAAGAAATAAGATGCAAAATGTAATTACTAGCTGTCAATCAGTATTTAAAGTGTACGCCTTTAAGAAATAATATTAAATTAGTGGATATGGAGACCTGATACACGATACTCCGATATTGTATATAAAGTGTTGTTCAGACGTAGAGTAGATAGCGTCCCAAATGATTTCATCTCGCTGTAATATGATATGTACTTTTAATTGCGATGATATTGACTTATAAAAATATATATTATATCTTGTTTCACGTACGAATGCAGAAATTTGAAATGCATTAGAGAGCGTTTTTAGATTTAAATTTATTTTCCGAGATTCGCAAAAAAAGTGCATATTAATTGAAGTAAACATTTTTTGTGCTCCTGGACTGATATGTTACAGCAATGCATAAAAATAAGTAAACATGAAATATTAATTAATATATACCCTTCAATATTGTTTCTCGAATTATAAAAACATTCTGTATACTAGTCAGCAGAGGCACTAGCTTTATAAAATTTTGAGAGATGTATAATTATTATTAAATTTTATTTAAAAAGGTAATATCAATAATTGTTAAAACATGTTTAGACGTAACAGTAGTGCTACCGGTTTTAATTGATTACAACAATGAAAATATCTAACAATGAAAGATCACAACATTGGAAAATTACAACAAAATTGTGATTTCAACAATCAAATAAACAGTAATTTTAACAAGTGAATTTTAATTGTTGCACGTACTAAAAAAAATTGTACTACAATGATAACATTTATAAAATCCTTTAATCAAATTTTTTGGCTGCGATTATTAACATTTAATGCAAAGGGTTCTAGAGAATCAATTTTTTGTAATGGTATTGAATCAGATTGTGGATTTGAAAAATCAGGTTCGATTGCCAAAGCCGACAAACTAACAAAATAAAATCACGGTTCCCAAAGATTTTAGTGTAGGGGGAGCCACAGGAGTTGATTTTAAATTGGTGAATGCCAGTTTGTCGGTTGCGGGAATCAAACTCGGGTCCTCAAGAACCGCAAGCCGACTGCATACCCACTAGACCACCAACTCCATAATATAATATATAATAAGAGATATTAAATAAAACAAATTCTCGTAGCACAATTCGAACAAATAAAACGAATAAAACCATGAGAACAAATTGTACAATTAAACTAAATGAACAAGATAGAATAAGTAAACCAAATAAAACAAGTAAAACAAATAGACTTACTTTGCTTTACTACATTTCTCTAATTGTCTAATTACACAATACCAAACAATTTACTCTGGCGCTACTACGTTCGCAACATCTCATAGGACATAACGTAGCGATGGCACTTTGCGGAAAAGTGGAACACCTTTTATGTCTTACTACACGTAACGATGCAGTTTGTGCGCCAGTTATCTGGGTGTAAATTACGCAGGGAACAGGCGCGTTTGCATTGGCAAACCGTTTACTGCAGATGACATTCGACGGCGTTGCTTGGCTCGTCTTCGTGCGCCACCGCTTCGTTGCTAGGTAGGTGATATTAAAGTGAGGAAGTAATGTTAAATTTTACGTCACGGGACGTATATGTTAGCTTTTAGAAGATAGAGACTAGATCTAGAAGTCTAGCAGAAATAGAATAGGAAATTGAAAGGACGTCGCTTCTTTAAAAATAACAAAACAAACAAAGTTATAGATAAAAACAAAATATGTATATGTATCATCACGCCATTTATCCATTACTGGGTGTGGCACATTGCCGTAGCAGATCAGAAATAATAAATTTGATTCAGCACTGACACTGTCACAAGTTTTTATTTTGAAGTTTTGATCAGCCAATTAGAATTAAAATCAATGATGAACTAACAAAAAACCGATTTTATTATGGTTAATTTTTAACGGAATTAAATGGCTGAAGATTTGCGATAAAACAAAATATAAAATCACTATTTCCATTGTTGACATAATTTAACCCAATTCTAGTTCATTCATCAACTTTAATATATTCGTCCAATTGAAATCAAATAAAAATTCACGAAAGTAGAATCGAAAATATGCATTTCCAGCAGTCAGGAGCAGTTCCTACGACGACGCTTCCACCTTAGCGCTCCTTGAACCGTGCCATTCCATTTACCTTCCTTCTCTTCGTCTCTCAACCATCGCTACCCTTCTAACAGTGGTTCTGAACATTTTCACATTCGTGGACCTATTCATAAGTAGTCAATAAAAACGCACAAAGCCGTTTTACATAATTATTTATTATAATTATTTTATTATTATTTAAAGAAAATTGCGGCATACGGCGCGATTTGATGTAATCAGTTTTTTTGAAAAATACTAATAAAAGGAGAATTATTTTCTGTATTTTCTTCAATTTGAATGATTTTAAATAAATCTAAACTTATGACTGTGGCTCGTTCTCCGCTAACAATTTGGAAATTGTGATTTGACGGCTGGAAACTGCAGTTCATAGTTATAAATATATCATTTACCGTAACTAGTAACTCTTGCATAGGGGAAAAATATAAAAAAAAATTAATTTTTTTCAGCTTTAACTATATTGCATTCTAGGTAATTACCATGCTTGTTTTGCTCTAGACTCTGTTTACTGTGATTTGCAATGTTTTATAATACCTAATAAAGATAAATTATTTTTTCTTATATCGCATTTATAAAGTGAATTTTGAACAACTGCATTTGGGGATTTTTTTTTGGGAAGTTGTTAATCTAGCTAGATGTAAAAATGTCAAATATAAATCTATTAGTTTAGCTGTCATTTCTCAGCTTATGTAAAATTATTGCAATTAATTTTTTTTATAATAAAATCATTACATTAAACTGCAAATTAGTTATTTATTATAAAATAAAGGTATTTAATTTTATAACATAGTCTAGATAATTATGAATTTGAATTCTAACCTAACTAGTAAATGTCAAAATAAATTAAATTTCAAATGTTTATTGAATCTGTCAGTCTTACCACCTTACAATTTTATTTGTTTTTTTTTTAAATAAAAGTAAATTAATGTGTTAATGAGAAACTGGTGTTACAATGACCAATTACAGCTCGATATGCAAAGTACGAATATTACAATAAGTGTTGTTGCAACATTTGTTTTTCAATATACTATTGGTACAAATCATTTATAGGTAGATTCACAAATGCAATTAGTAGTCAAAAATACCAATTTTATTTTCATTTCTAACTTAGTAAAATCGCATCGGACTAGAAATTCAGAAATTGAGTTTCTGTAGTTTCTTATTCACTAACATAATAATAATAATAATAATAATAATTTTGTTTAGTTTACAACAAAACAACAGAGTATTTCGTTTGTTCCAGGTTGTCGCTGGGTATTTTTTTTTTAAATATAGAAATCTGATTACAAAATACGGCTGGAAAATGCAGTATTTTTAATGAATTATAAATTCTTGGTAGGTGTTCACATATCACTATTTGAGAAGCACTGTGTAAAACATCCCCCGAGGTATATTCTAGCTCGTATGCACGCCCGTCATTATTTGTTTTCCGTGTCATTTGCTCTGACATCAGTGTTTATGACGAACACGCTTAATGAGCATATCTGCTGTCAAATGGCTGCTAACCTGTTTGATTAATACGCTATCAAATCCGTGTAAAATTACTTTACAAATGCTCTTAACTACGTTTGAGAGGAAAACAAAATTAGTAGTGTTTATTAACTATTAATAACAACTTTGTTTTATTGATTTCAGTGATGTCATTTTTCAAGAAAACTAATTTGTTTTACATGTTGTGGGTTTGGTTATATATGTATCTAATTATTGTAAATTATCCTATAAACCGATAAATGATTATGTTTTTAATTATATCAACATATTTTATGTTTTTTTAACTATCATAGTAATAGTTATTTAAATTAAAGTTCCAAAATAGTATACATTAAATAAATTAATGCAAATTTATAAAAAGTATTTATAATTAATACTTTATTAATTGTCTTATTATCGGGACGGAAAAATGATAGATTTATTATAGTGTAGATAGGTTCAACTCAGATTACCAGGGGTGTACTTAGATTTTTTTCGAAATGGGTGTTATTAGCTATATTTTTTGTGATACTAAATACACGTTGACCATATGGGATCTGCCATTTACATTTTCAATATTATTCAAAATACCAACAACATATTTTGTTTGTTCTGTTTTGCGTTGTCACTGTTTTAAAAATGACGCAATTGTCAAGGTATTTGACAGTGGCGTAACTAGAACTAAATGAATAATAGTAATAAAGTGAATTTTTTCAACAAAATAGATTTAAATGGTACACTATTGCTATTACGAGAACTATAAGAGACACATAGTTCCATTTTCATAAACTGAATATTTTTTTTTACAATTTTTGAGTTTTCTAAATATGTGACTTATTTTATTTTAAATGGAAACATATATTTTTTATTATCTCATTAACTATGACAAAGGTACAGTTGCTACTATGCAAACAAATTTAAAGTAGAAGAGAGACGTCATCAAAATTTGTAACTAGAATAATGACATCAAAGACGACTGCGTTTACAGGATATACAAAAAAATAAATGCAATGAGTGTTGCATAAATGTAAAATAAATTTCCTAACATTTTAAATGCTGTAGGCATTATTTATCAAATATATAACACAAAAATCACAATAAAATTGACAAACGACAACGCGAAACAAAAGGGAGTGATAGTCGGATACAAACGTAAACGTTTTCAATTATTATTATTTTAAATAAATTAAAATTTCTTTAAAAACATTGGCTGGTAGCAAAAGCTTTGTTTTTACCTATTTGAAGAGCAGTGTATTTGGTTGTTTTAGCTATTTCTAACACACTGTGGCTCGGTGAGTGCGGACCATGTACTGTAATTGGGATAAAGTTCCTGTTGTACAGCGTAACATAAATAAATAAATGTTGCTCTTAAAACACCCAAAAACAAAGCTTGTGGTAACAGCCATTACGTTTAATTATGTTTTAATTTGTAAATATCATTAATGGGTACTTTCTTTCTTATAATTTTTTTTTCACTTAACTAGAAATATATTTATCATTCTATCAGTTCTGTGCAAGTAAGCTTTCATTTTGTACAGTTTTATCCATGACCAATGACGCCTCTCTTCTGCTTAAATTTTTTTTGTATAACGTAATAACTAAGTAAATAAATACAAATAAATGACAATACAACTAATATTTACAAAAATTAAGATAATCAAATTATAATTAACTAATATTATACCAAACAGGTGCGGTGGCCGAGCATGTTAAGGCACATCTCTTGACATACTGTGACGTCACCCGAACCAAGGTTCATCAGTTCGAATCCGCCTGTCGACAATATGTGATTTGTCGTAAAATATAAAATACAGTTACATGTATTTATCACACTCGGGCGCTATAAACTAGTCACTTATACGCCTTAAATAATGTAGCATTCGACTACGAAAACCGGCAGTACGGCAGTGTAAAAACTGCGGCTCGGTGTGTCCGGTAGGCCCAGGCCCGATTTGGGCTGTAGCGCCACAGATGATGATGAATATTATAACAAAAAGACCTAATGACTATTAAGAAAAACCTACACTATTTAAAGATCCTTTGAACTATATACATAAATTTCTACATAAAAGTTGAGCGATAAATGAAACTAATACTAAGACGATAACACCGAACTATATTCTATATAATTTAATATAAAAAATAGTTCTAGCAAACACAAAATAAAAGGTAAGACAAAGAAATACAAGTGATAGCAATAGTAAGCTTATAAGTGCGCCTTTGTGTCAAGTGTGACATATCGTGATCAACGCCATCTCTTAATAGTTGAATATTCCAATAATGATAACTGTGTAGAGCTACTACATCTAAAGTTTGGTGATTTTGTTTCGTTAAATGCGTATTTCGTTTCGATTAAATATTATATTATTTCGAATTTTCGACATTTAAACAAATTATTAATCACAAATATAATAATCTGCGTTATTAATCAGTATTGACCTTGATTGACCCTATGTAATTCATGAAAATGTTACGTGGGTAGAATTTGATAAAATGATAAAAATCTCCCAACTGTTGAAATATCAGAATTAACTGAATCGAGTCGATTTATTTCTGTGCCAATAATTCAAACGAACACACCTGTATCATTTACTGAGTTGCCAATATTTTGTTGAATTGGAAATTATATTGAACTTTCGTATAGCTTTCCAGAACGATGATTTATTAATGGGTGGCCTGTTCAGAATATTATGAATGAAAATTTAATCGATATTTTGACATTGAAGCTACAAGTTTCGCAAGACATGCGATTGGGTCTGATTTCGAATTGCTCAGGTTAACATTGAAAATTTTCCGCGATTGATTTAATTTAAACCATGAACTTTTCACATTTATCGGTTTATACTGAACACTGAAATAACTCTCTTTATTGTTTAGTTTGTATAATTTACTTTTTATTAGGAAATTCAACAGTATTATACTAGACATAAACTATCAACTATTAATGAGAATATTCTCTAAATAAGTTAATTTTATCCAGATTTGTGGCGGCAAATAAGAACATAAGTATATACATGAAAAATGAGCTTTTATGCTAAGCATCTTGATATATTTAATTATCAGCACAAAATGAAGTAATCCATTAAACTAAAGTTAATTTATATTATGACAGAAAAATTCTGATGACGCCTGGATTCGAACCAGGGACCTTCCGCATACCGGGCAGAGATGCTAACCGCTACACCACGTCACCTGTGTTCGAAATATGGCATCAACTGAATTTTTCTGTCACAGTGTCTAAGCGTAGCTTCGTTCCGAGAGACTCCTATATAGGCATTGAAGTTGCTTGAAAAAATAGGCGTATTCTTTCACATATCTGTTAATTTTTTACGGTCCGTTAAAATTATAATAAATGAGAAAAAAGATAGTAATGGATAAAATAAGAAAATTAGATACTGAGGACCTTCTTTTCAAACGCAATTTCTGAAGAAAAAATCTCTATTGAGTTAGAGATGGCATTGTTTTTGGTAACCATTCACACACAAAAATTACATTAAAAACGCATTTTATCAGCCCTAAAAATGTATTTGATTTTTACATTTGTTTTCAAAACGCAATTTGTAGAAAAACAATATTTTCAAAACTCCATTTCTACATACAAATCGTTGTCGGGTTGGGCATATGTGATTTTTTAAAGTGTATTACTCTTTGTTTCTTGAGTTATTGAGTGTTGTGTTATATGGGGGACAGTTTATGGACAGTTACTGTGTCTGAGAAGAGTGATAGATGTAGGAAGAAACATAAAAAACATTGCATAATAGACATAGGGCTAAAGAACTACGGTTAAAAAATATAAATATAGAAATTCTTCTAGAAAAATATGATGAAAAGTGAGAAAATGATGACAAATTTAGTGTTTACAAGAATCTATTAGTAACACTAGGTATGTACGGGTAAAATTGCGAAATCCTTTAGATATTAAAATTTGTTAATAATATTATATGCATTTCTTACTTCGAAGTTGCAATCTAATTTTATATTTTGTTATCTCGTTCTGTTTTTTGATATAATTAAATAATAAATTTTATTTCAAAATGCAGTATCTATCACTTTTTATTTAAAAAAAAAACCAAAAAGACAAATAATTGTCCATGCTGCTAATACATAGAAAACCAATTCAAAACTTTATTAATTTGATTTTTGTTTTTATTTTCAAAATGTAATTTCTTTATTTTGTGATTTGATCTTTTCCTAAACCAATTAACCTTGAACAGAGATATTGTACTTATTTAGTTTTTGCACTATCTGTACTTTAAATTTATTGTGTAACTTTTTTTAGTAGTTTAAATTACTCTCTACAGATAATGTCGATTTTCTCAAAATTAGCAGATTGACAGATATTGCGTTTTGAAAAGATCCTCATATTTTATTTCAACGGACTGTTAAAAATTGGTATTTTACCGTAAGTAATGGAAGTAATAATTTATTTATTTATGTTACGCTGTACAACAGAGTCCGCACTCACCGAGCCGCAGTGTGGTAGTTCATATAATTTTTAGCAGGAGTGCGATTCGATCGAATTTCGTAACGCTATCCGTACCACCGTACTGACAATGAAGTCTTAAAGTAAATATAACAGGAAAATTATGACGCAAGATTTAGATATTGTCGCACAAATTGTCCAAAGAAACGAGTGTGACAAATTTATAATTAGGTTAAGGTTCTTGCTCGTGAGTTTTATAGGCAAATATTTATGTTTCGGTTTAAGTTCATAAAAAGTATGCCGGTTCAATCCGGTTTTGGTTCATGTTCCGGTTCGACTCTAGTTCCTGATTTAATGATAATATATTTGTTAATCCCCATATGGGGTAGATGGCACAGTGGTATCGAGTTGGCCTGTGGATCTTGAGAACCCTGGTTCGATCCCCACAGGCGACAAACAATTTTCACCAATTTAAATCTACCCCTGTGGCTCCCCTCCACTAATATCTTTGGAGGTCGTGATTTGACGGCTGGTAACCGCACTTCACGCGAAGAAATATATCACTTACAGAGATCTGCTTAGGCAGAGTGGCATACCTAGTAATGGGTGAAAGGCGTGATGATATATTTATATTTATTTATTATATTTGTTAACTATGTGTTTACTGCTAAAAAATGCTGTAATGAATTTATAATATCAATTAAATTTTTGCCAAGAAAATTTTTGTGTTTCAGTATCATGGCTAGGATTTTATGTTATTACTAGTCAAAATATTACTTTCAGCATAAAAAATCTGAAAGATTAATATTAACCTCCAAAATAAATATTGTTTGTTATTGAATTTGTGGATACACATATGTAAACATGACACATTAATAAAAAATGTAAATATCTTCCCTTCATTTTTAAATTTTCATCGAACGTCTGACGGATCCTTATTTTATTTCCATCGAAAATCCAATCAATCACAGCTTCGCAGTATATAATACACGCTACATTCGCTCCGTTCGGTTCGCACCTTACGCACATAATTCCATTTCAGCGGAAAGCTGCCAGTAGGCTTTGGAACGGGATACGGAGAAGAGGATGTATGCATGGCCCGGCCTCTCAACATACGGAATTTATATTATTATAAATCAAGAGTGCCAATAAAACAAATCTCTATTCAACCGGCGTACCAATAGAACAGCAACTTGTGGCTGTTTGGTTCCATTCTAACTCTTCAATGAATGGTTCAATGGGAATGTGATATTGCTACGGTAGGTTCAATGTTTCGGAGATTGAACATTTGTGATATAATACTGGAGATTATTCACCCGCGGAAATCACAAATAGTAAATGATAGGGGTGATATTATGTTTAGGATTATTTAGGAACTTAAAATTATAATTGTCTTGAACAAACCTACTTTAGATAGATTATATTTGGAAATAAAATATGTTTGTTTATGTCATATCCGTTTCCTATTATTTAACTGGTGAACAAAATAATAGAATTAAAAAATATATATAGAACGTTTTATATATAGTAAATAAATAAATAAATATATCATCACGCCTTTTACCCATTACTGGATGTGGCACTCTGCCTAAGCAGATCTCGGTAAGTGATATTTTTTTCGCGTGAAGTGCGATTACTAGCCGCCAAATCACGGCTCCCAAAGATGTTAGTGGTGAGGGAGCCACAGGGGTAGATTTAAATTGGTGAAAATTGTTTGTCAGCTGTTGGGAGCTAACCAGGGTTTTCAAGATCCACAGGCCGACTCGATACCACTGAGCCATCTACCCCATAACGGTTTATAAATACCGTTAAAACAAGTTTATAGTACATCCGCCATTTTAGAAAATTTTAATATCCGATAAAATTCGATCCGATCTGACTCGAAATTTTATGCGACATCCGATGTGAAATCCAATCCGGTATTTGTTCTGAAATTTAAACCTACATCCGATCTGAATTCCAATCCGACATTCGATCTGAACTCCAATTCGAGCCGGCAATTGTAACATTAATTTTATTTTTTGAAATAATTGTTATAGATGAAACTAAATTAATAATTTTGTAGTGAAAATCTTTCTCGTATTGTTATTTAATCATTTTGTATAATAGTACATACGATATTAAAAATCTTACGTAGTGTTATCATTTCTAATGAATAGAATTGGAATAAGTTTTTATTTTAAACAAAAGGAGTGTTTAAAAAAATCTGATATTTCACTAGAACTTCAGATGTAATGTTTGAGCCATACTGCGAATCGAACATTTTATACGAACTTTTATTCCGATTCGATCCGAAATTCGACTTTGGATTCGAATAATTATGCCGACCCCTAATTTATGGACAGATTCATAAAGAGAATCAAAATTGGAGTTAAATAACTGATTTCGGATTGAAATGATTTATATTAGTTATTTAAAAAAAATAAGGTTATTCATAAATTTGGAATTATAGTTAGTGTTTCATATGTACAATTAGATTGTATTTTTGCCGTCCTTGGTGCTCTAATTACTAGATATTTTTGTGAAATAGAAATGGAGCTAAAATTGGAACTAAAATGGTATTAGTGGCTAATCTGTTATAAAAGCTTTTCATTGAGTCTATAGTGCTTTTTAATTCTAACACCATAAGTTTCATCATTTTAACGCACTTAGCTATCTTTCTATTTCATTGTAGATTACATTTTTAATTACCTTTTTATTTTTACGGTTTGTATCATTCTATCGAACCAATATGTTTGAAAAATTTAAATATGAAACGGTATTCATGATGTACTTCAATATGAGAATTCAAATAGATAGAAAGACATATTTATTATACTTCTAGAGTTCCTTATTTCTAATTGTTGAAAATTTAAAAGGTCCCATATGTAGGGTCGTTCTACTTCCAGGTCAACCTAACAGTTCACGACTGATAAGTTCGGCTTGAATACCTATGTTTTCCGCACATGGTTAGTTTCAAATTCAATTACAATCCATTAGGGCATTAGGCAACACCACACATGAGAGAGAAAGTTGAACATTCCTCGCTAATAAGTAGCATTAAAGAAAATGTAATTAAAAATTAAAACACGTAAACGAGTAATGGAAATACTCACATTTTAGATAAAAAAGGAACTATTTATATAAGATGTTCAGGTAGATAAGCAATAACAAATAAGTGATAGGTAAGAATAAAATTGTGAAAAACGTAGTTTATTCTAAAATTGAATTAAATCAAATGTAATTCAGAAATGTACTTTACAAATAAATTTTATTTCTTTTCTGTCTTATCTTAATATTTACTAAGAAATTTTTTTTTCGTAAGCATTATAAAAACTGCTTTCAGCTCAACGTATGCAGCGCAATACTCCAGTATATAAGAAAAATATAATAAAGGAAAAGCTTGTTTTTGAAAATAACGAAATAACTAAACAATGTATCTAAAATTAAGAAGCCTGCTCTTGTCTTTACGATATTTACCTTCACTAAACGATCCTATTCTGACACCACTTTCACTTTAACCACATTCATAATTCCTTTTATACCAACTCGTTTGTTCCTCACATTCGAAATCTGTCGTTAGCGCAATGACCTTTTAATTATATTTATCCATTTATTCCAATTTCACCAACATATACTTGTTTCACCAATCTTTTATTTGACATATGTTCGGTATGTTCAAAACATCTTTTAATGTTGTGTAAAATGAATCACAAATGTACTGTTTTGCATGTAAATTTAAAACGATTTATGCAATTATTGTGAAAATCTGTAATTGCGCGTAATTATAAAAAGTTAACTCGTTGGTAAAACAAGATAAAAATTTAATTAACATTAGTGTTAAATTCAATTAGAAATTAAAAATGCGTGAAACATAGGTTCATCAAGTAAATTAGTTCCGTAGACTAATGGTCAAATATAATTTTAATCAAACATTATTTTTACATTTCAATATTCCATTTCCATTATACCGAGTAAACAAAAACAGGGAAATCGTGTTGGGCAAAATCCCTACGCGCGATGTAATGAAAAATCAAAGCGACGATATTTGGAGCATTGTTTACATGTGCCAGTCTGTACACTGATTCCCAGCGTATTACGAGGGAAAGATTTGAAATTGATTTCACAAAGGAATTTAACGAGCTATTCCTGGTATTCGTTCCTCGTTCCCAATATGCTGACATCCGATATATACGACATCGCTGACAAGGACTGAGCCTCCTCCTGTTCCACCCCGAATTTCCGAATGTTGAACGAAAAACTTGAATACATCCCATTTTTCCTTTTATTTTACCTCTAGTGTGTGGTCTGCATTTTATTTAATAATCTACGATGGGAATAGGAACGTAAGTGGACTGTAATCTTGTTTGTTTAAGATTGGTTCAAAGAGACTTTAATGGAAATTTGACATAAAATCGTTGGTTACTTCAATTCTCGTTTCAGTGTAATTATTTTTAAAAGTATGGAATAAAAACCATATTAATATTTTATACATTATTTCTAAATTATCTATAAATTCAAAACGGTGCAAATTTAGAAAATGGAGCATTAAAATAGAACATTCGGAGCAAATGCGGAAAGTTGGATACCAGAATAATATTATTATTTAATTTAGAGAAAGCAGAGGATTAAAATCCTATAAGCTCTATAAAAAAATAAACAAAAATACAACTAAGAATACAAATAGAAATGACAAAAATAATTAAATAATAAATAAATAGTGACATTTGTTCAGACAGTGTTGCAGAAAATGAACTAAACAAAACAAATTTAATTACCAGCTAAAAATGGCGACTGCAAAGCGTGAGGTATATGAATTCTAGTCGTAAGACGCACGTAAATGCAGGACATCCAGATATTATTATAAGACTTATAGTAGTAATAGTGTTTTTCACGACCCTGTCAGAAAGTGCAATTTTCTGTCCTGAATTAAAAAAAGGAAGTGAGTAAAGAACATCGTCTTATAAAACTTGTATAATAATATACTATTGACGGAAATGTAATAATAACAATAAAAAATTAATAAAGTGCAAAATTTACCGACTCTAACACATTAAATTGTGTACTTTTTATAACAGAAAAATATCAATTTTAGTATTAAATTTTACCACATGTCATATTGCAATGTATCCACCGCGAAGAGTAAATAGATGGTAAATATGTTTCAATTGTTGAATTTGTTTTACTATTGTTGCACAAGTCAGAAAAAGAAGCAAAAGTAATACAATAGTTATTTGTGTATTAAGAGCGTAAAGTGTTACTCAAACACGGCCTTCGATTCGCGCTGCAATAGTGTAATAAGAACAAAGACACTTTACGCTAGTGATACACACATACTTTTTTCTACAATTGCATCTTAAATTATTAAAAAACATATACGTACTGAAAATAAAATCGTTCTGTCAATTGTCAATATGACAAGTTTCTGTTTTGTTTGTACCCCTGGTAACTATTGAAATAAGCGCGCATTTAATATCTTCCACAGAAAACGTCAACTTTACGATGACAAATGAGAGCGTAATTGTCAAAATTTCATACCAATTGTAGAAAAAAAGCATTACAGCCCGCTGGGAAATTCTCTTCTTCCGCCCAGTCCGACGCTGTATGCAGACGATAACCTGCAACACAGTAAAAATTAAAATTAAAATGAAGCGTAAAATGAAAACATAAACCGATTATATTGCACTACGGGATTATTTATAAATTCGCCACTTTTTCTCTTATTTAAAGATTTAAAATTCTCGGAATGCCTCCAATACGATTAAAAAGAATGAAACATTTTCATATCTCCTTTAAAAATCGAACAGTAGACCTTAAAAAATAACGTGAAAATTTTTCTTTCAAATTAATTCTTATACCATCGGCATCTTTTATGACGCTCCGTTTTTGCGCGACTGAAAATTAAACGTTCATTGCGCGAATGAGATAGCAAGATACGAAATGAGTACGAGGAAGAGAAACAAAAAGAGACAGAGAGCACTTATTAGAATCGCAAATGTCAACGCTTCAGAAGCAGCAGGGGTGAAGGAGGAAAGGTGTACGGAGTCAGCACTTTCCACTGGAGATGAGATTTAAAAAGCCGCTTCGTTTAAGTTTAGATAGTAAATGGCGTTTAAATTGGGTGCGTTTGTCTCAAGAAATAGCCGAAGCTTCTCTGCTTGACTGATAGTTATATTTAATTTTCAGGACAGAAATAATATGACAAAATTTAATAAAAACGAGGTTTGGCTAGACTTCTTAATATACACAAAAAATAATAATTTTTTTGGGTAATATTTTACCATTGTTATTCTTCAATATCTTTCTTGTAGTAATGCAAACAAACCTCGTACAGGTTTTTATATTACAAAGGAATTTATAAAATTATAATAATAAGATTATTTCTTGTGTTTTATAAAAGAAATACACATAATTCAAATATTTCTGCTTGTCAGAAAATATAAAACAATTTCAAGAATTTTGCGTATTTTCTTGTTTTACAAATGTTTCATTGTCTCTTTATATATTTATCGGAAATATTTAGAAACACCTCCTAAACTTATAATACTTTTAATATGTATACATTATTGTCGCTTTATATGTTTCCATGCATGCGTTTTATTCGCTTCGTCATATCCGATTAGTTTTAAATTTGGAAAATTGACGCGAACGACAATGCAGTAACGGACAGAGTTCGTTAACTTTCTTCTTGTTGCAGTGCGATCTTGAAAACGATTAGTTTTATAATCTGTAAATAAATTTGTCTATACGTAATAAATATATTAAAAAATGACGGTATAGTAGAAACGTTTAAGGGATTGACTGAAAAAACTTAGTAAAACTGGTTCAATTTCTCAATGATAAATTAAAAAAAAATAAGCAAGAAAATGTAAATATAATAAAATAATATTAAATCTATTCATTCATTATATTATGGGAAAGGGGAAAAGCTATGTTTATTTATAAACATAGTTATATTGTAAAAATTTCTAAAAATATGTATTTAAATAGGTACTTCACTTCTTTGATAAAGGGAACATGAATATTGTTGAAGTGTGGATGGTGTGTCAAAATGAGAATAAATAAATAAATATATCATCACGCCTTTTACCCATTACTGAGGGAGGCACTCTGTTTGAGCAGATCTCGGTACGTGTCTTTTTTTCGCGTGTAGTGCGGTTACCAGCCGTAAAATCACGGCCCCCAAAGATGTTAGTGGTGGGGGAGCCACAGGGGTAGATTTAGAATGAGAATGTTGTACCAAAACTGATTCTTTGATAAATCTATTGAGTGATTGTTAGGTGAATGTTTTAGGGGTTCGTGCTACTCCATTTGAGATGGAGTTTAAAGAAATCTAGAGATTTTTAACTTCGGGAAAATATAAAATTTCATTTGACAACACTGGTATTGGATTCAATACAATGGACTAAATTTGCACATAGAAACTTTTCACCATAAACAATTTATACCTATCTCAATAATTTTAATCTATAACAAAAAAAATATAATTCAAATTCTACTATAAAATGTAGCTTTTCTACATAAATTGTAATTGGAATGAATTTCCTGTTGTACAGAAAAGCAACTATATAAAACAACTAAAATTTGTTGTAATTAAGTGTTTATTGGCTGTGCAGTGGACAGTGTCAAAAATAAGTTAGAAATCATCTATATTTACGATAGTTTTCAACACTTCAAAGAATATTGTTCTACTAGAACATCAGTGTCGTTTGTTATTCTACATTTAAGTTTTATTTGAAAAGTCTGCGTTGCAACCAACTATGAAACTTCGGTGTTCTGTGAACATTAATTTTATTTATATTGTTTGTTGTCATTTCCACTAAAACTTTTCCATTTGTTTGCAACCTGTAGAATGTAGAGCTATTAGTTTAGAAGTTCTGGATACTGTATTTATAGGTGCATGGAACGAGAGAGAATTTATGCAGTTAATGTAGCAACATTGATCAGTGTGAAACCAATATTGGACAACAGGGTTACCACTTAACTTACTATCAATTATTTATAAGTTTAGTATACCAACTGCGACGCATACATACAAGGCCGCGGTAAGGCATGTAGTACCCTAGGTTTTTTTCAGCCTCATCATATAAATAAAAATAACGGACTCTATCAAAAAAATTCTAGTTTAAAAATAAAAAATTATCTTATAATAATAATAAAAAAAGAAACAATACAAACTTCTTTTTAACTTTGGTAAAAGGTAACTGATAGGTAGGTATCAATATAATAATATGATGCATATATAAATAAATATTATATTTGAAGACTTTTCTTCTTAGACTTTTCTTCTGTAATAATATATTACTTAACGAGAATTGTAACAAGCACATTACATGCGAGTGAAAAAGTTACGCACGAGCTTTGGCGAGTGCAGTATTTTCACGAGCAATGTAATTGCGTTACAATTCGAGTTGTGTATTATACTTTATCTACGACCCCATAAATAATAATAAGAACAATTACAGAATTTTTGTTAGGTTATATCCGTAACATCAACTGTCAAACAGCAGTGTTACCGCCTAATAAATGAAAAATGTCTTGAGAACAGTTACGTAACTAGTGCAGTAAACGCTTAGCAACCGTAAAGAAGCATTCACTGTTCTTGCAAATTGTTTTTAATGGTCTACTTACATATATGGTCGTAGATATATACATTTACTTGGTAACGAGATTTTACCCAACTAGCGAAACTTTATCCTAACAACAGAATTTTATCATTATAAAAATATGCTTATTAGTTTAATTTTCAAATATCTTGCATTATGATTTATAGACAACAGGTCAAGGGAAATGATCTCTGTACGAGTTTAAATTTGACAGTTGTAACAAAGAATACTAGGGTTAAATTATTTGATATATAATAGGTTCAAATATAATTTTTCTACGATAAGGGCGGAAAATAAACATTTCTAGCTTTTAATAGACAAATAACTATTAGTTACTTTATATATATACATATATATATATATATATATATATATATATATATATATATATATATATATATATATATATATATATATAAACCGATTATCTTAATTTTTTATTTCAGTTCTGATAAACATTAAAGTGGGCAATTGTTATAAGTTTGTAAATTGAGGTAAACAGAGTTTACAGTTTATAATATACATTGATGGCTCTGAACCTTGAGTAAAATTCTGACGTCAACCTCTGTACGTAGTACGATAGTTGCAACGTACTTTCTTGTTATTGATTGTATAGCACTCAAACTCTGGTTTTAGCGTAGCCAGATTTGCGATCGCCAACTTATTACCTTCCACAACCTAAAGTGCATTACGTCATGCATATACTTTATTAGAACTTTATTTTTTATCCTTGTATCTTTTATTTATAATCAATGATTATTCAGCATTTGTTGGTCTACGCATAGTATTTTAAAAGTATATTGAGCATTAAGCGTAGTATGGTTTTCCTAGTCGTCTGTTTTGAAATAATTTTACAGAAAAATGCTTCAAATAAAAGTTATGAGGAACTATATTTTCTATCACTCTTATTTGAAGAATTTTTCTCTAAAATAATTTAGAAACGATTGATAATGGAAAATATATGACGCTGAATGTTCAAGATAATTTGAAAATATTATAGATAATAAGACATAAGACAATTGAGTGAATATGAATGAATGTTTAATAGTCATTGTTAAAGCTGTATTACAAAAAGAAAAAGAAAAACTAGTAAAGATTGAATGGTTATATATTGGGTTGGTTTAAAGCCATCTTCAGCTATAAAATATGATACAATTAGAGTAGTAAGATAATAACAAAGCAATAAATAAAAATAAGTAAACTTACAAGTACATTTATGGGGTAGGTGGCTCAGTAGTATCGAGTCGGTCTGTGGATCTAGAGAACCCTGGTTCGATCCCCACAATCGACAAATAATGTCCACCAATTTAAATTTACCCCTCTGGCTCCTCCTCCACTAATATCTTTGCGAGCCGTGATTTGACGGCTGGTAACCTCACTGAAATGATGAAATATATCACTTACCTAGATCTGCTCCGGCAGAGTGCCACACCCAGTACTGGGTAAAAGGCGTGATGATATATTTATTTATACGAGTGTATTAAGTGGTGATGCGATGAGAGGTGAACGATGAATCATTGTTCACTTTTAACACGAATTGTATATTTGTTCAATGGTCAAGTTTTAATTAATTTTACAAATTTTACTTATTTCATTTCAAATGCAAAAACATTTATTTCAATTTATTTCAAATGAAGTCTTTAATTAACGTCTGTATTGAAAAATCTTGCATTACATCGGTTGAAAAACTCTGTTATAGATTATAATAGATTCTGAGAAAAATATTTTCTTGATTGATCTTATTACTTTGAAAAATTGGTGGAACTTTACATCAAAGCTATTTTGAGATTTTAAGAGACGAAACTAAATTTACAAAAAGCAGGTTTATATGTAGGTTGATAATAAAAATAATTTTAAACAAAACTTCAACCATTAATTATAAACATTGAGTAGAAGATTTAGATTAATCATGTTAGGATTTTATTGTTTAAATGTTCTAAATATATATCCTGGTACCGGAACTTTGATTAAGTTTATATAAAAGCTTTAAATACCTCCGTCATTTTTAAGTCTCCGTAATGTGAACAATTAAAATTAATCGCGTTAAAGACGTAAACGCAGTAGGCGTGAACTGAATTCAGTTGCTCAGGTTAGATTACTTATTGTATAATCACCGCCTTCTGAACTTCCAGTACTGTAGGTTGGTTAGATATTTGAATTTGCTTGATTTTGTACTAATTTGAATACTGATTAATTATAAATATATTTTCCTGTTTCAAATAGAAATTGTAGAGAAGAAAAAATATGCATGTAATAATAAATCTATGTTATTATTATTATTATTATTTTGTAAAATAATTAAAAACAAAAAAATTGTTTTTAAAGCGATAAACAGAATGACTTTATAATTTATAATAACAAAAATCTGCTGTTGTCAACATAGTACTTTTTAGTTTAAACAATTTTCACCACGTTATAACTACCCCTGTGGCTCCCCCTTCATTAACATCTTTGACGGCTGGTTACCGCACTTCATGTAATGGGTAAAAGAAAATATATATATATATATATATAGAAACATGCATTTTTCTCATAAAAATTTATATCTAAGGGTATACAAATATTATGTTACTGAATTCAGAATAAAATTCTGTATTGAACAAGCAAATAAAAAAAATATGATTCCATTTAAAATAACAAAGTTGGTATCCACAGTTTGTGAACTACTGGTTGAAAAAAAATTGTTATGCTCATTAAGATAGTCTTGTAAAATAGAAATTGTTTGGTAATTTAACCGACCTCGTAGGTCTTATAGTTCTCGAGATAGCAATAGTGGACAAATTAAAATGAACAGCCTGTATATAGCACTAATATTTTTAAATTTTTAGAGTACAAAATGCAACAAGCTTACAGTTTCTCAAGGATCCCAAACCAATTTGAATCAGCAGATTATAAGTTGTCATTAGCGATATTTGAACTCACTAACGACCGCTAATGAATTTAATACAGCCACACTACGGCAACCCCAAAATTAATTAATTAAAGATACAGACAATTAATCTTTACATTTTCCTTCCACAAATATATTATGACGTAGTGCTACCAGCAAATTGATTGACTCAAGCAAAAGTTAAGAATGTAAGAGGAAAAGTCAAATAGGGACTAAATTGGTGGAAGTATATTTGATTTGTAAAAGTTCCCAAGAGTTTAAAGGATTATTTACAAATTGTTAGACCATTACATATGTTGACCGGCCTAAAAATATCTTTCATGTATAGGTCCGGAAAGTAATCTATCAAATAACGAATAGTGGAATCTGTATATTAATACATATTTGTTTACTTTGTTATTGTTTATAGTTATTTTTATTTGATGCATTATTATAATAATATTTCCTGAAGGTGCAAGTTGAGAACTTTAATAGAAAATTAAATTATTAAACATGAGTTGCGTTAATAAACATGTTGTTTATCGTATAAGGAACAAAACAAAAGGATATTTTGTTATTCTCTACAAAACTTTATATTGTGAAGGTAGCTTCTTAAACGTACGTAGTTATTTACAGGAAGCAGGTTATATTGCAGGAAAGGTAAATATTTAAATCGCATTTAGTAAATATTTAGCTTGCTTCTTCGCCACAGTTGCTTTATTGTCTCAAAGACGCGTTTGATAGCAGATTCGCGCTGATGCCATCTCATCTAAATAGAACGACGATCGATAACCAGCTGTGCTAAATCTGACAGAAAATCGGTTTCAAGTTACTCCTAAGCAGTTTGATTTGATGCCCTAGCACTACTCTAGTAATTACTGTCATTAGTTACTGGCAGTTGGCTCGATTGCGGAAACTTTCATTTATTAAATAAGCTTGAATTTTGTTTGACATGGCATAATTTACAACCTGGAATATTCTTCGTATTTTAACCAGGCGCAATTTATACATAAGAATGTAACTATTTTTTTCTACTATAAATTGAAGTGTATAATACACGTTGTTAAACATAGTTTTCTTTTTAATTTCCAAATTAAGAAAATGCAATTCATTGTTGTACTATTAGAAAACAGAAAATAGTCATTTTTATTCTAGATTGAGAAATGTTACTTTTGCATTCGAGAATGCAAAAGCATTTCGCAATCGAGTATCAAACAACGTTTTTTCGAAAACTCTGTCCCAAAATTAGTAATAATGTAATGAGAAAATTTTGACGTTTAGGATTAATTAATGTGATATCTAATGTCTCCATGACAACAATGTATGTAATATAATTGCTATCAAATCTGGTATTCTCTGACCAGCAATTGACAGCTGGTTGACAATAGAAACCAAACAAACGGTCTAATTTTTTTCTGCGATTTATTGGGATTCGCATTGCATTTTGCATTGCATTTCACAAGAAACTATTGCAGTACACCAGTTACCTTCCTCAAGCGGGATAAATATGAATAATTGCTCAATTGGAACATTAAATATACATTTTGTTAAAGAATAGAAGTATTGTTTCTAAACAAAAAATAAAGTGACAAATTTTATTAAATTGTGAGCCTTTCTTCTATCAAAAAATTGCAGGATGCAAAAAACTTTTGCATTCTGCATGCAAAAGTCTTTTGCGTTTTATAGATAAAAAACACTCATTTCGCGTATAGATAGTTGTCATGTAAATTTTAACTTTATATGACAGTTTTCGAAAAAAAAACATTTTTTAATAGCTGACTATGTTTTGTATGAAAAATTTCTTATAAAATACTTCTTTGAATAGTCAAAGTTCGTATGTTGATAGATATTTAAAAGATTCATAAATTATTCTGTACTTTCAGTAATTTTATCCGACATTTATAAACATGCGAATATTTTTTAAATCGATAAATTATTTATAGTTTACGAGAGATAATTATCTAAAAAAAAATGTAGTAGCAGGGATATGTGACGCCACTGAAAGCCAGAGAAAGATGGACATATTAAGAAAACAAATCAAAAGAGAAGAAGGTAGCGAATACCACACAATTGCAATTATACATTCTATATAAGAATAAGATTATAATCATAAGATTTTATGTAGTTTTTATTTTTAATATTATTATGAGATAATTTAATACTTATAGCCGATATTTCAATCTTCTAACAAAATTTCTAATAAATTTATCACTCAAACGAACAAAAAACATCAAATCGAAGTCATAGTTCACATTATAAAAATTGTATAAAATGCCAGTTTTTGAAATATTATTTTTGTTTGTTAGACTATGGTCACAGTCCCACTGATTCAGCGTTATCTCTGTCAAAATTCTTTTTTATCCTATGTAAACATGTCTTCATTTTGACATTTAGGTCAATCAGAATCAACATAACATTCGTTCTAAACAACGACGCTATAATCTTTCACCGAATGAATTATAGTGAAGGTTATGTCAGAAATATTCGTTTATTATGCCATAAACTGTATTAAAATTGTTGCATATAAATATAATCATCATCATCATCTGTGGCGCTATAGTTCGAGATCGGGCCTGGACACCTACCGGACACACCGAGCCGCAGTTTTTACACTGCCGTACTACCGGGCTTCGTAGTTAAATGCTACATTATTTAAGGCGTATAAGTGACTAGCTTATAGCGCCCGAGTGTGATAAATACATGTAACTGTATTTTATATTTTACGACAAATCACACATTGTCGATAGGCGGATTCGAACTGACGACCTTGGTTCGGGTGACGTCACAGTATGTTCAGAGATGTGCCTTAACACGCTCGGCCACCGCGCCTGTGTATAAATATAATACGTATTTTTATTGCTGGTTTAGGAACAGACCTGTTTTGAAAACTTGTAAATATAAAAATACCCTATGAACTGTCATGTAATCCCTTGATCGGACCGTTCGTGAAGGCGGTCGACGATCAGGACTTGAAAATCTGTATTTCTTTATAAATATAAATGTATCTGCGGCGGTGGCAGTGGGTTGCGATAAAATATCGATTGAAGGGCGGCGGAGGCGGCGGTGGTAGCCAGTGCGCCATCGGCCCTTTTGTTGTCTTGATTGTCTGCCGATCGACAACGGATACATGAATGGAACGTAGCACTCGCGACTGAGGCGCTGGCGCTGCGACGTATTGTGACGGAGTTTCAATGTCCCACAAGATGTGGGTTGAGTGTTAGTAAATCCTACATCGCGAAATTGCTAATTATTTTAATACTATTATTTTGTTTACCATTTTTCCTTGATACCTACTTAAGAAACTTAAATAGGAATTTTCACAGTGATTTATAATTATTAAATATAAGTTCTGAATGTTATTTCCATACACATTTAGTTGAAAATATTTAAAGAAAACTTTTGAAATACGCCTGGTTAAAGATTTGTGGAGTCTATCTTGCTCAAAGATAAGCCATAAAATTTTATTAAATGAAATATCTGAATGACCGAGCTTTGCATGGGCTATAACGGGAGAGAAAATGAGAAAACAATATAGACAAAAGAGACAATTTTGCTCTCCATTTTTTTTCGAAGTTTCGCTCGTATTTTATAAACAGTTTATGATATCAAGTTGATTGTCTCAATTGTTTACTTTGGGCAAATTACTATATTTTGAATAACTAAATTTTAATGAACTTTCTCCTCGATTTTCCCTAAAAATGACGTACTAAATTAATTTTTCAGAAGATGAAACCTAGCTAGATCGTTTTCTGAGGTAAAATATCATTAGCTTGCCAAGTTTCATTAAAATCGTTACAATCGATTCTGAGGCTGTTGACACATAAAGACTATCAAGAATTGCTCTTGTCGAAGTATATGATTTAACTTTCTTTCTCTAGATGTTAGAAGATACATAATTTCCATTAATTTTTATTTATGTTAATTCACAATTTTATTGATTTCAAATATTTGTTAGTACTATTTAATTTTTGTGTACTCGCTTAAAATCCTACTTTTCATTTGGATACGTTAGAATACTGTTAAAATCAATATAATGTTGAAGTCGCGAATTTGTGCACGAATTATAATTTTCTATGTAATTGTTGTAATTATTTAAAAGTACTAGTAATGCTTTTATTTACTGTGTAAATGGTTTAAGTAGTTATTTTATTTCTGTATTTCTCTTTATTTTTATGTTCATGCTTTAAAATAAACGGTATCAGTGAATACAAAAATATATTTTAATAAAATAATTAACAATAGAATTAAGAAAATGTAGAAATAATCTAATATAAACGAATAACCTTAAAATATGGTTATCAGGTTATTAAGACGTGCACCGCGTTTAATGTTTAATCTATGTAGATTTATTTTTAAAATCTTAGTGCGTAAAATATGAGCAGACTACGCTATATTGCAAACACTTTTAGATATACTTACATAAATATTATATGTTTACATGTGCTAGTGAAGTCAAAACATTTATTTTATTACAATTGTCGCTACAAGAGAGCAAGAGACGAACAATTTGTCGAAGGAAAATAGAATTACTCTGGTGCACGAAGTTTTGGTACAATGTTGTTTTTAATAATGCCCGAGTTTCGGCGTCGGTTTCCATAGCTTTTATATAGTTCTTTTGCAATTACACACTTAATAAACTTAGTATATAACTAAATTAATGTTGAATTTTGTATTACAGCACTTTTTGGCTAAGAGAATCATCACAGTGGCCACTTGTCGTCAGGGACGGTCGGTCCCCATTTGTTCTCGGCTCAGTTCAATGAGTTTTTACATTTGTGTCATTCCCGACAAATTCGCGCGCAACGAGATTACACCAACGGGAATGTTTTGAAGAATTTCTATTTGTCTCGCTACTCTCGCCTGTTGGAATCTGCTCATTGTTGTTTCGGATTCGTCGGTGCGAAACATGAGTGCAGAGTTAGACGGGTTTTATTTTAAAGGGACTAATTTAAGAATACTCTTGGGAATTTACATGATTTGGATCTTTAACGCTGCTGCTATATTCGAAGTTCTTTTATAGATTTTTGTTAAATATCTAACCTTTTATAGATTTTTGTTAAATATTGAACCCTCTAAATAATTATACCTAGTTAGACAGAAAAGTACTTAGATAGAAAGTATTTTAAATAAATACATAACAATTGATGAAATCAAATTAAATTATAAATAAAAATAAATATATCATGACGCCTTTTGTCCATTACTGGGTGTGGCACTCGGCCGTAGCAGATCTCGGTAAGTGATATATTTATTTGTGTGAATTGCGGTTACCAGCCGTCAAATCACAGTCTCAAAAGATGTTAGTGTTGGGGGAGCCACAGGGGTAGTTTTTAATGTGATGAAAATTGTTGTCGGCTGTGGGGATCGAACCAGGGTTCTCAAAATCCACAAGGTCGACTCGATACCACTGAGCCATCTACCCCATTAAATTATAAATTAAATTATAAAGAGAAAAATTGGGGCGCCGCTTGGATTTGAATCTGATTTTTTGTAAATTTTTCTATTCGTTTTGTTGTGTCATAAGCAGCCTTAATCTTATGATAATAAAGTAGGTTTTACAATACACAACTATTGATACGAATGTTGTCTAGGTTAAACTATTTTTTATTAATAAGTAATTGATTAATCATGAAGGAAAACTGCAAAGATCATAAGTAACAAAACTATCTGTCACCTGTATTATTTATTTGTATTTGTTTAGTGCAATTCACAACCATTGAGACGACTGTTACCTATGTGAAGTCATTTATGTTAATAAATAATTACGAAGGCAAACAATTGATATCAATAGTAACAAAACTATCTGTCACCTGTATCATTTGTTTTCATTTGTTTTGTAATATTATTTCAAATTTTTAATAACATATTTCTCGAAATAATTGTTATACAATCCAGTACAATATTTATATTGTTGAAATCAAAAGAAAATTATTTAAAGAACTGAAAAATTGTATGGGTTACTATTTAAGAATATAAACTTATATTTTATGTTTGTGAACAACTGGTAGAATATATGGTTTGTTATTACTGATAAATTAGCATCTTATTGTTGATTATTTTATGTATATAATATTTGTCTCAAAAGTCATTAGTTTTCTCAAAAAGGCACTGGTTATATTAAAGAAAATATTCTGTACCTATAAAAAGAGTAAGCGATAGGGATTAAAAACACTTTATATGAATCTTTAATATTTCAGTTGATATTTAGCATATGATTAGAGCAGTGTTTCAATTTGGAAAATTAGTTTCTCAAATTCGCTAAAACAACACTGTTTAATTCCTTTTTAAATTTTCCACTAACATCTCCATAGCTTTTAACCCACATCCCATTATTACACATGAATGTGCAGACTTGCAAATGTGAAATTACCAAACACTTGACGTTTCTCCAACGCCGGGATGAAGCAAATACCTCGGTAGAAACCGTGTTGTCGCTTGTGGGCATCCGCCACCTCTATCGCCACATTGTGACAATTGTCTTAACTGTCTTTAGAAGCACGAGTTTTTAGCAAATTACTCCTTGGTGCAATTATCCCGATGAATCTGTTCGCTGTTAGCTGGATTCAGGATTCTAATTTGAGGACGGATTTAGATGTGAATCGGGGACTTTTCTTTGACCATGTCGTGTCGGTTTTCATTCGGCGGTTTCTTTATTTTAATTGCCTATTAACGTTTTGCTTTTGACTTTTGATGATTGAGATCTTCTTATAAAGAAATATGTCGAAAGTTTAAATTTCTTACTTAATTGAGAGCAATCGGGGTTTCATTATGATGCTGATAATTGACACTGATGTTATTTTAGAGTTGTTGTTTATGCTGAGGTATGAGAAATTATTGCTAAGTGCCTTATTTTAATTACAGGTGACATCATTAATGTTCTAACTTTCTGTGAATGAAATTATAAATAGATGCGAGTCATTAATTAGTATGGCAAACAAATATTTACGATCATTCGTGCACATGCTTTAAATAGTCACGTACACTCGTATGTCTAACTTTGCTATAACAACAGATTGCAAATTGTACTTCATTTTAAATTGTAATTAAAAAAATAATTAAATCAATAGGATCAACTTAAGGATGGATTTGAACTGGAACTGAAAAGATCTCAAACAGTGGGGCTCACGACCATGTATAATTGTAATTACATAAATGATCTATTTTATAATTTTGAAAAATATATAAATGAAGTTTAAATAATTTCCAAAACAAATTTAAAATTTGAAAGAATGGCAGTTATTTCAGAAAATAATAAATTTTAAGATTAATTTATTAAAAGTTTGATAACCACTGGTACAATTTGCTGATATAAACCATTCTACATATCTATCTCACTTATTTGTGTAAACAACCAAAGTTTCGAACTAAGTAACTTTTAACAACTACTCACCTGACCTCGCTCCTTATGATTTCTTCTTGTTCCCCAAACTCAAAAGACCTATAACTGGAAAAAGATTTGAGACGATTCTTAAGATTGAGGCAAATACGACGAATGAGCTGAAGAACATTACAAAAGAAGCATTCCAGGACTGCTTCTAAAAGTGGAAAAAGAGTTGGAATAAGTGTGAACGTCGGGAAGGGGAGTACTTTGAAGATGACCCAGACATGTAACTTCTAAGGTATATTTTGTTTTATGACGTGAGTCTACGTATTTTTTGAACAGACCTCGTATATCTTAAGAACCAATAATATTTTTGACATTTCAATTGTCTCTGATACGAACTGATAGTCTTAATATAAATGATTAAATTACTATTTTGTGATGATAGTGAAGGATATTCATGCAACTTTATAGTAATGTTGCTTTATTATAAACTCTTTCAATTATCAACAATTTTCTGCAACACTTTGACATGAACATTATAAAGTTTGTAAATTTTCTTTCATTTTTGAAATACGCCAAAAACAAAATACTCATTTTGATGGAAGTCGGCTACAGAGATATGAAAGCTCCAGTAGCGAGAGTGGCAAGCATTTATTGATTCGGAAAGATTAGAAATGTTGATATTCAAGTAGATGCCTCATTCGAATGATAACCTCCTGTTAATGGCAACACGTAAATGACACGAGAATGTTAATAATTCGAACTTCACAGACTAAATATAGACCCACCGTGTATACAAGCTAGATTAAAATGCAAAATCTATTAAGCGTGATGTTGAATATTCAGACTGAAATTTTGCCTCGGGTTAAAGATACCCTTAATATGCATACACAAATGTAATTAACAGTTTCTAATTGTTATAGCGACTACTATTGCGGTTACTTATTTGAGCAAGACGTATCTGCAATGTCTTTACAATATGCTTACGAATTTCGCATTATAATAATTCACTTTACCTTCCATACAGAACATTATATTTAATATCTTGTTGATATAAATTCTTCGTCTTGGAACTGACTTGCATAAAATGAAATATGAGAATGCACTGAATAAAATTGTTATTTAAATGTCACTGAATATATTTCACGTTTTGCTTTTACCGTGCTATTATTTTTTGCCACTTTATGCACTTAATTTATTAAGTTTATATTTAGATCATTTTGTTACATTGTAACAGAAATATACATTTCACAAGAGGTATTTTGTACTTGGCAAAAGACAAATGAAATACAAAATTACTTGAACTGTAATACAATTGAGAATTATATTGTAATTTATATGTTGTACATTGCTGTTATCAGTGCAAACATAATATCTTAGTTCTCATTAGCTAATGGTGCATGTTTGTAAGAGGTATAAAGAAACTTCGAAGTAGTTGTTTCTATTATTAATTATCTGAATTTTTTATTACATACTTTCTTTAAATTTCTTGCTCTGTGCAACAAGGACGTAATTACAATTACAATACAGGATGCAGAGCCACAGTGTGGTAGTATATATGATATTAGCCTGAGTGGGACTCGAACTCGGGATCTTTACCACAATATTACCAGGTAATTAATAATTCGCTTACAGATCTGAACATCCGATCAAAATTAGTAGATGAAAGGTCGCGTTACTTGTGTTGTCAAGGAAGTCAGTTTTAATCCTCTGAACCTGTGTCATGAGAGGGTGGAATAGTGCAGTAGTACAGAGTTTCAAAATTTTATTTTAACTCATTCTTATTCGTATTAACTTATTTCTTCAGGTCGGACTGTGGCTTTGAGAACCCTGATTCGATTCTCACAGCCGACAAACAATTTTCAAAATATCCTGTGACTCCTCCTCAACTAACACCCTTGGAGGAGGTGATTTGACGGCTTGTAGCCGCACTTCACGCGCATAAATATATCACTTATTTGTTTAGGTAGAGTGGGTAAAAGGTGTGATGATATATTTTAATTAGTAGTGTACTTTAAATTATGTATAATAAATCGGGTGCAGCAAGTTAGAATATGTTATGATCAAGACCTTGAACTGAACCGGTATATGAACCGTAATCTGATTAAATCGACATATTTTTAATAAACTTAAGCCGGCACTTGAACCTTTTCTTATAAAAAGCAAGAACCTTAACTGAACCGTCACTATTAAACCGGTTCAGAATCGATTTTAAAATGGTTTTGTTAAACGCGGATCAACGAAGTGTTTTGTTTATTTAGTTTCTTTTTTATTTTAGTTATTAATTTTATTTAGTTTTTTTCCCAAATACTTACAATAAACATTCATTGCATTATTTAATCTCTGTGTATGCATTTCTAATTTAAATAAAAGATTGCTTATTATCTGAACCGATTCGCAAATAAAACGAAAAGAAAACTAAAACATAATTTGAATCTGATCCGAAACCGAGCCTTTTTTTGCGGTTCGAGTCCCTGATTATAATAATGAAATAAATAGACATCATTAAAAAAAAACTAATAGGAACTGAAATTAGATTATAATATAAAAATTACTTTAAAAAATACTAAATTGTAGTTTAAAAAACAAAATCTGTCATTATTTTTTTGTTTTCTACCTTACGTATACTTCTCATTATAACAATAGCAAATAACACTTAATTTTTCAGTCAGCTTTCCTGTTATTCTATATTTCAGTATGTAAATCTAAACTTTTATTTCGTTGTATTCAGATTTTATCTTCAATAATGTACAATGTAGCTGCAAGCAATGCAACCATTAAGAGATATAAATCTTCCAATTCACATTATATAAACTTGAATGAAAATCATCCCACACTCATATTAAATGTCTACATTTAAATTCTATTATCCTAATGGTTAAACCATACCATAAGTTCTAATTCTAAATTTGTCAAATCGACAAAATAGTATCATTAGGAATAAAATTTATGATTATATCAGTAAAACGCCTACTAATTTTACGATTCCAAAATTTGTAGACTGGTGAAATTTAGAAACAATAATTTTCCTCCCACAGAAACAGGGAACAGTAAGTCGTGTAGGTGTATACGATTAAATAGTGTTAGACGACACAATCCGGTGGAATATGGAACAGAATGTTTTACTAAGCAAAAACAATATACGACACAAGAGTTAAATATTCAAAACTATACAAAGGTTTTGTATGCAGTTGGCGCTGCATTTTGTACCAGTTGGTTTCGGAATAACTATTACAATAAATTGATTGAAAATTTTTATTTCAATGCAATTGTTTGTTTTTATTTTTTATGTATTATCATTTTATGAATCTATAACTATAATATTTTCAAAGAATTTTGAATATTTGGCTTTCTAAAAAAGGTACAAGAACTCTGATAATTGCTTTAACGCGTTTATTTTCTTTTGCTTCTAACTCGGACATAAGAAATAATTGAACAATAAACTTATACTCTATGGATGCAGTTTTTCATTCTGAACATTTTTCTTCCGTACAATTTTGTTCTAAATTTAATAGGTAAAGATATATCGCTAAACCAAAATTTTAACATTGAATTTCCTATGTTCGGAAAAAAAAATAGACACCCGGTATATACGGGATGTTTCTATATCTCTGCACTAAACTTTAATGACATATATAATTTGATATACTGACTAATTTTTTTTTTGAAATTCGGAAAAATTAGGGTATTTCATTCCTAGCGAACATTTTTAGTGTCACTGGTTTAATAGTACATTTAATTAAAAAAAAAATAAGAATAAGGCATTACACCAGGTACCTACATAATAACTAATTAATAAATGATTATTTGTAGGCAGTGTTTATACTATTATTTTATTAGTAATATAGTTATAAATAATTAAATGTATTTTGTTCGTAACGAAAGAGAATTATTTACAACGTTGTTACGTCTCAATTTCTGTTGCACTGTATTCGCTAAAACCAAGTTAGAATGGTGCTTTTACTATCAGCCATTGTGTTACAACAATGCAAAAAATAACAGCTTTACTGTTGTGACTAGATTCTTAGGTGCGGTAGTAAATCTGCAACTTTCTTGCTTAGTTAAACAAATAACTATTTATGTTTTTTATAAATTGATAAATGTTCTAAATCTGAAGAATTCCTTTTGGATTTACTTCTCTACAATTCCAAAACAGCACGTGACTAACAAATACATGCTGAGTAAACGGTTGCAGCAAGGCGCTGACAGGGGAATGATGACCAACCTACGCGGATAATCCCCGCCATTCAGCAAATCTCTTTAGCAGAGCTGCAGGAGAAATGCGCAAATGCGCTTCTGCTTCCACCCAACTTTCCAGGACTCTACGTTTTACTTTCCGCTGTCCCTCTTCGCTGCGTTCGCCGCCCTCAGCTCGTATCGAACGCGGATGCGTGGATGATAATGTGAAGCAAGTGACAGTCGGCTTTATTTATGTCCCTTGTGTTTTCAAAGGGCTTCTTTGTTTCTAATGTGCTTTCCACAAAGGTACAATTGAGATCAGGCTGCTGGTTGTAGAATCAATGAATTTTGGCGCCAGATGGTTATGAATGAAATGTTGATCTAATGCGTTTTTGTTAGCACTAGGGTTAAAGGAATTGTTGTGTTATGGAACTAATTGTGTTTTTGTTTAAGTGACATAATTATCTAAGATATGATTATGATAAATTCGTTTATTTCTGGAGTTTCATGGTACTAATTCAATCTTTTTCAAACAAGATATTGTTTTTTATTATACATCTTACTATTAAAGTAGAAACCTATAGAAGTAGGTATTCGATGACTGATATTAAGAGCTCGGTTCTAATTTGGTTTTAATTAAAACTAAGCAACGAAAATCGATTTAAATCGTTGGGACGGCATGAAATGGCGTTAAAGATCGTGTAACAATTCTAGTGCATACGGCTCTATTTTGCGTAATAACTATAATCATTGTCATCATAGCGGGACAAATGTCCAATTAATCAATCAATTGTTAGGAATTTTAACTAACAGCAATATAATTTATATGTGTTCTCCTATATTTAACAAACAGGTAATTATAAGAAAAATATAACAGTTGAATGAAAAACGGGATATGAGAAATATATTATGAAATTATATTTACAATATTGGTTTTAAAATTATATTATAATTGCCAACCAATCATTCGCAATTTATAAATATACATTCTTCTACAATTTTTCTCGTGATTCTATTTTTTTTTGTTTATTTTCTGTAATGGAATAATAAACTATAAAGTATGTAAAATGGTAATACTTATGGCATACACGTTAAAAAACTTCGCATGTCGCATTTTTGACAGTAGCCCAGTAAGCTTTATAATAAACAATTTAAAAAATATTAAACATAACTATTTGCGATGTCATTGATGACGTCATACTATTTCTTTCATTTATAGATAGCCAGGTAGATCCATGTTGTTTGTTGTTTAGCGGTGTGGCCATCGTTGTCACAATTATTATGACAATTAGAATATATTCATAAGACCTGCTTTAGACGTTTCATCAATGGATTTAGATATAATAAAATTGTTAAAGTATATCAACATTTTATAATTATTTATAAATTGTTTAGTTGAAGTTTGAAAAACTTTCATTACATAGAAAATATTTTTATGGGGTTTAGAGTGTCCATTTATTGTTTACGAAAACACAAGCTGTTACTAACCTCATACATTATTGATAACAAATACAAACAGTTGAAACGACGACGAGAACTTTCAAACGCTTTGAATTTTATTAGGAATTACAAGTTTGAAAGTAAGACAATTAGAATGAACAAACCAATTAAGCAAATGTTTTCCTTGATTAAGGTTCGTTTACAGAACTTAAATATGCTTACGACAAAGACTTTTCTAGTCTTGTTCTGTCAAAGTCGTCGTCGTCGTCGTCGCCGTTCATCGCCCGTCATGTGCAGATGACAGTCTTTGTTTCTGCACTTCTTTCATACTTATAAACCGGCGTTCGCGGTTCCGTTTCCCGACATTTCAAGATGAGCTTTCTCGGGGTATGGCGTGTGTATGTGCGTGAGTATGTCGTTGCCTTTAGAGTTATGGCTTTTATTTCACCTTTAGCTGTTTCGGCTGCTGACATGAATATTTAGAGCGAACATTTTTCATATTTAGGCTCGCGCCATGCGTAGAGTGACGTCGCGTTCTGGACGTGAAACGTGTTATCCCAAGATGATGGTTTTAAATTTCAGATTTGGGCTTTCGTGGAGAATTTATGCTACGGAATGATAAATTTCAAATGCTTTTTTCTACTTTATTGTATTTCGTAATGTGAAATTTAAGTTGTTTTGATGGTTGGATATTTATCAAACATTATGAAGAGTTCTTGATTTCAGTTATTTATTTAAAGAAAAAAAATGACATCTAATGAAATTTCTTGAAGTTTTATGAATATCTTGACATTTATTTTCATCTTTCCTCTATATTTGAAAAATGAAGTAATCTTACGTTAGGTCAGTGTTTTTTAACCTTTTATCTCATCGCACACATAATTTAATTACTAAAATTCTACGACAAACAGAAACAATATTATATTTGTTTGAATATGTAACAAAACAAGTATACATTGACGAATGATTTACTAGAACAAGATAGCTATTTATGCAAATAGTGTTAAAAGTTACAAATTTATCATGGCAAGACTACATCTTGCACGTTAAAAAGACGACTTGTCTCGATCAGAGACTAATTGAGTTTGTTTTCCATGGGACTTGCTGAGGAGAAAGTCAAACTGAATGCTGTAGATCAGGAAACCGTACTAGTAGTAATTAAACCTTCAACTAAAATAATCCTACAGTTTAGTTATTTTTCTTTCTAAAATAAACTGATATCCATGCACATTTTTAATTATTTGCTATGAATATTATTTAAACTCAATTTATATATTTTCAAAATGATAAAATAGATTATTTATATTTATATGACATCAATTATAACGTGCGCTGTGCCGTTTGAGATTCACAATTCCTTAAGTCTGACATCACAAAATACAAAAAAAACATCAATGAGATTGAAGAAGACACGTGTAATTGTTTTTCTGTGACAATTCTGCAAGTACTTCCTGGAGTAAATCTTTCTTAGCTCTTTTATTTTCGCACTGATCAAACAAAATGAAATGAATGATAAACACAGTGAATATCGAGCTTTTCTAGTATATACGAGCCGTTGCTGATGTCGCAACTAAGTAAAGATGCCACTGCAATGAAGATCTCGATGTAATAGAAACGGTAGAGTTAGTAAATATAGATAATTGAGTAAACTTTATATCTAGTTAAACCACAAATTATATTGAATCCTTAATTAAAGTAAACTTTATCAAGACTTGTATTATGTACATAATAAATGTTTAACTGTATAATTCGCCAATATTTTCATATAAAATATCATAATTAAGAATATCATTCCAGTATTTCTTCATAAATTGCGTTGAAGATATTTAGTATTTTTGTAATTAATTTTTTTATTACTTCTGGATCAAGGTATTTTCAAAACAACTTTCAGTGACTGTTGTCAAACATTTCTAATTTATTTTACAATCAAACGGCTCGAAATGAAATTGACAGATAATTTAATACTTCGTATTTAATTGATACTTAACTTATATTTATTTATAAACTGGAGATGTAGAATATTGAATGGTGTTATGAAAAAACATAAGAACGAATTATGTTTACTGCAATATGTAGGTCATCTGTAACATGTAAAATTCAGCTAAAGTGAAATGCAATATAAAATCATAAAAATTTTACTAGAAACAAGTATAAATGTTTGTGTGTTCTATGGGTAACGGGGTTGTTTATATGAAACATAAGCGAAGTTTGCCAAAAATATGTTCAATATTGAAATAAATGTATGGAATTCGGATTAATTTTAATTAACGACTTGCGAGTGTGGAACATGTGTGTCATGAAGTTCGAGTTTATTTATTAACAGTACGAGCAAAGCGAACCCCGCCAAAAATGCATTTTGCTTTAAATATAAAATAACTGATAAATAATAATTTTTGCACACATTGCCTAATTTGTATAGTTTGCTGTTAACATATGTCAGTGCTGTAATGATGATAAGCACAGGAATGCACTTCTAGTTGTGAAAAAGAATTTTGTCCATATTTCATCTAAAGAAAAATAAAATAAATTCAATATTAATATCAAAAGTATGAGCCGTTGGCACTTGGTGAAACATTATGAATAAGAATAATGAAACTATATCAAGTGTCTACTTTCATTATTCTTATAAATTCAATATTTTAATTATAATAAATTACATCAATTAAGTACTTTTTTAGAACATATTTTATTCTCTAAATAACCGCTTCTCAAAGATAGAGATATAATTTTAATTTTATATAAAATAAAATACATAAATTTAATGATGTTAAAAGTTTTTACATTTTCAAAATATCTATATATTTAAGCAAGTATGTTACATGAAAAAAAGTTCGTTTCGGTTTTTAATATTTAATATTTCTAGTTTCGAGCTGTGAAATCGAATTTTGCCCATATTTCACCTAATAAATTGATTTTCTGTCTAGTGGTTCTCAAAATACGGGATGCGCTTTTCTTATTTTAAATACCAACCTATTTTTTTATTACGAATACAAAGTTCCGTACCCTCACATAAAGTTTTTGAGAAAAATTCATATTGAGTTGACATTAATTTAATTTAAATCATATAAGAATTAGCGTGCTATAAATGAAACAAATGAAATTTATTATCAGTTTAATTCTGACATATTATGATTTGTTTATTTATTTCTTTGATGATAAAAATCATAATATAAAATCAGAATCCTCATGATTCATAATTGTGTGTTAAAAATGATATCTAAGCGTTCGTCAAATGCTGAATTTGGTATGATATTAAATATCTTAGACAAAAAATTATAATAAAAAGGTTAAAAATGATATTTAAGCGATTGTATTTTTTTAATTACTCAAATTATGTCAAGTTTGATTACAGCTCACGGGCTGAAAATGTAAAGTAAAACAGCATTTAGCTAATCGTTAATATATTTTTCCAAAAGTTTTACAATTTATAAAATAAAAAGAAATATACCATCACGCCTTTTGCCCATTTCTAGGTATGGCACTCTGCCTAAACAGGTCTCGGTAAGTGATATATTTATTCACGTGAAGTGCGGTCACCAGCCGTCAAATCACGGCCCTCAAAGATATTAGTGGAGGCGAGCCACAGGAGTAGATTTAAATTGGTGAAAAAAATTATATGTGTTAAATTAAAGCTCTCTTACAAAGCACTCTAGTAGAAGAGCCTTATAGTCAGGTAAGTACTGTGATGTCCACAGCAAATTTGTATATTCAGCACCTATATCTATAAGAGAGAAACAATAATGGTTATTGTAAAACTAGACTATATTTACATCAACCCATAATCTAATTCAATTATTCCGAAGCAAATCAACACCTTTGTCGATATTTCCACACTAACAAACCATAGATGGTCTCAGTTCTCCTCTCTCATTCCTCTGCCGATCCCGTTTAATTTACCCAAGCTGATAGGTACCCACTTCACAGCTCGACTTCTACCATCCAACCTTGTAGACACAGTCAGACGTCGAATTAGCATTTTATTAAGGTCGGCATCGAATCCGAAACGTTATCATAACGCACGGCAGCTCGGCATCGGCAACGTAATCTTATTCGGGGCATCGAGCCATTCTCGCTGGAATTACGTCTTGTACTTGTCACGATGCAAATCTGGTGACGGTCGTTTTCGAGGTTTGGGTGGTGATTAGTGGTAGCCGTCGCTGATTTCTGACCAGCAGGCGGAATGGGAGAGGGGAGTTGTGAATCATCGAGATTTATTGCTCAATTAAGAGTGATGGAAATGGAGGTGAACTGAGATTTCTATCAGATGGCGTTCAATGTTACTTTTACGGTTTTCTGTGAGTTTAAATAGAAACGTTTGATTATCATTTAAGTAACAATAAATAGTCTAGTCGTTCGGTGTGATTCGTTTGTTTAAATCATTTTGTCAAAATTATTTTCTTAATACGGCATTTTATTTGTTACTTACTTTTCAGCATGCGTAAATTGTTGTTGGGTTTGAATACAGAAATGAAAAAAAAATATTACAATTGGTTTTAGATGCGATTCCGATTCAGAAAAATATTTTGGTGGTTCGGTACCCGTTCAGTTCCAGTTTTTTTAACCCTAAAATAGTGGGTTCAGTTCCGGTTCGGATTCAAGTCGATAAAATTAACTCCGGTTCTGATTTGGGTTCATGTTCACAATAAAATGTTAGGAACGGTCTCCGGTTGAGGTTCGGTTCGATTTCCAGTTCCTGGTATTTAGTATGAAGCTTGAAGTATAATTTTATTCAATTAAATATTTAAGTAACTTTAATCTTTCATTTAATCGATTTAAAAATGTAATCATAGTTATAGATTATCAATGAATTTTAATAAATTTATATTATTAATCGATTAAAAAAGTCAAGTTAATCTTTTCCGCTCAATAATTTATATAATAAAAATGAATATACTTATTTTATTTAAATAATGAATTTCATACAAATAGATAGTTCAATAGCAACGCATCGGGACTGTAAATTGTGATTAATAAACTTAAATATCTTATTCATTTTTGTTTCTAATTTTATAAATAGATATATTTTCTAAATTTGTCCTTTTTATGTAATATACATATCCATGTAATTGTATTTTTTAAATATCTTTAAAGCTCTAAAAATATAAGGCACAATTTATTAATAAAAATAAAATTACTTTTACAAAAAGATATTTAACAAATCTTGTTTTAGTAAAGTTTAGGAATTGATTTACCTGAGTGGGAGCTACTTACTGTTGAACAATTTAAAACCACTTTAATAGATTCATTTATTTTTTGTTAACCTATACACTCACATATCCACGCAGTTGATTCAACTACGAATAATTATAAGTGTATTTCAGTTCAGTTCAGTTTAGTTTCATTGATCTTGTTTTATTTATTACACGTATACAATTTGAAACATGGACTTTATAAATCTATAGAATTTGTAACAGTCAAAAGCCGTAGAATAATTAAATGATATTTTATATAACAAAGATAATATATTTGTATATTGTATTACAAATATTCGTGAACATAATTTAATAAAGTAGAATGCTTCATTTTTTAACTTTTATACTTCTTGAATTATATATATCGTCGCCATACTCAATTGTCATTTTATAAAACGCGGTCAGATCTGCGTTGACGAGTTTTATAAAATGGTTACGAAATATGCCACAGAGAAGCCGACATATTTCAAATCGACTGTAGGTAACATTTGTTTTTGTTTGTTTGTTTTTTTATTATTTTACCATTGAATTTCCTATATAACAAAAAAAGTAAAAAATATTAAATAAAACTCTAGACAAAGTCTCACAAAATTCAGCCTCCGAGTCACCTTATGAGGGCATCGTCGGAGGCTGAATTTTGTGAGACTTTGCCTAGAGTTTTATTTAATATTTTTTATTATACCTAGTCTCACCAAGTACATGAATGACAATTAATTTTGTCTTTATTGTTATTAAAAAAAAAGTAGACACCCGGTATATGATAACTTGCATAATTTGGAATTTGTCGTGAAATTAAAACTATTATTTCCTTTCAAATCATCTACAGCTCTGTCCAAAAAGTACCATCTTATATTCAGATCTCCAGCTTTGCTTTTTATTTCATCATACGTGGAATATGAGTTGAAACAATCTAATCTGTAAAACTTCTTGTAGTATGTATCTGTCAGTTGCGTCCCGTCATGCGGTTATCACATCTGCTACCTTGTCGCGTCGGCCGCGGGTCGCTCATTTTCATCTTATACGGGCTATTTCTAATAATGTCGCCTGGAATGAACAGCTGTGCAGTCGTTAATGTTTTATTTAGCAAAGTTTCTCTGTCTGTCACTGACTCACCGCGGCCAATGAAAGAAAAAGTCGTGGGAAAAGGAAAACGCTATAATTAAAAATTTCATGCGTGTTGTCGTGTTCAGTGTATGCGGTGAAATAAATACGCTTTGACACGGGAACTATTAAATTAATATTTCTGGATAATAGTATGTGATTAATGGCTATTTATAGGGTTGTAGTAATTAATGTTATAAAAAATGTACGATTTGGCGCATGTTTACCTTGTTTATAATTTTGTTAAATAAATAATAATAGAGAAATTCATTACAATTTTGTTCTATTTAAATATCTACGCACATAGGGTTTATTTTTACTAAACAAGAGTGAAGCGAACAACTATAAAAGTATGTGGTAAATAATATTATTTTTCTACTTCCGTTCGGAAATAGACGTTTAATTTCACTTATTTTAGTTACGTAATGAACTGCATTATTTAACTAGTGAAATAATGAGATAACATAGCAACACAAAAAAATTAAGATATCTTGGTAGACGAATTTTGATGTGTTATTCTTTTATTTTTTGAATTTATAATTGTCATTAATATGTCAAAATTTCATAATTTCAAAACGCTCTTTCGTATTTATTAGAACGGAAGCAGAAAAAATATTGTATGAAACTCGTAAGGAAATAAGGTTATTACCTTACTTATGTGTTTACATAACTCGGCTACGCCTCGTTCTGCAAATTTCACATGCGTAAGGTAATAATCTTCATTTCTTTACTAGTTTCATAAATAGCTATTTTGCACTAGGCAAACTGCAAATTGCGTTTCGCAATTTAACAGCTTTTTTGTTACTAATATTAATACTCAAAATGTGTAAGATGGCCAAAAACACATTTCATTGATCCTCATCGATATTTTTCTTCTTGTCTTAAGTCTCTAGTTATTTCGACTATTGAACTAAAATTCAAATGAATGATTATAAAATAATAATATGGTTTTATGTAGTAGAAATAATATTTGTGAACCTAATTAAAATGGATTGCGTCGAATGACGCAGGTATGCTAAAGATTGTCCATTTATTGACAGAAGAGTGTACTACATCACATTTTAATTGAACCTGCAGCTATTTTCATTATTTCAGAAATGATTGGTATGTACGCTGAATCGCACGTTACTCTATATTTGCCTTTTCAAAAGCTTCATTAAACGAACAGCTCTGGTTGAGTGGGTTCATTCATTTCAATTTAGAATTAAATAGACTGTATTTTTGCTTACCATCAGAAACTAACATTTAAATATATGGTTTTGTATTGAAATCATTATTCTAGATAATTGAATAAATTGGATTTATTGTCATTATCATTTATATATAAATATTTTTTTTTAAATCGTTCAATATTCATGAATACTCACTCGACCGGTTAGCTAATGGTTCATGAACAATATGATAATAGGTTTTTGTTTTATTTTTAGAGCATATTTATATAGGTAGGCGTGACATATGCATTTATTTCTAATACAAGGCATATATTAAAATCAATTCACAGCTATTAAAATTTAAATAAAATTATACATAAAAATAAATATTATAATCAAAATAATAAATTGTTATGAAAGTAATCAGAGAATGTGTATAAATCGCAGTTATGTAAAAGATCAGATTTGTTTTCGAAGAAATTTGGAATTTTTATACTCTAAATGGAGCATATCGCGACAAATGTAGGATTACAATGCAAAATAGTTATTTGTGTATTAACAGCATAAAGTGATTTTTTGTAACTTGAACACGGTAATTGCAAAAAACGAGAGCTGCAATAGTGGAAGAGGAACAAAGACACTTTACGCTCGTGATACACACATAATTTTTTCTACGATTGCATCTTCAAATTATTAAAAAACGTATACGTACTGAAAATAAATTCGTCCTGTCATATGTTATAATATGACAAGTTTCTGATTTGTTTGTATCCCTGGTAACTATTGAAATAAGCGCACATTTAATAATTGCGTGTCATTGGAGACGCGCGACAAAGATATTTTTCGATTGTTCCACAGAAATTGTCAACTTTTCATAGCAGTCGTAGAAAAAAACTTTTCCGAAATTTACAAAAATAATTGCATATCAAACATTTTTCATGCCCTGGACTTAGTATTTTATTTAATTGAAGTTGTGTAATAGTTTAATATTTACTAATTTTTATTCATTCAAATATAATTGTGAAACGTTGGGTAATTCTTACGCTTTCCCAGAAAGGAAATGTCTTTTTATTTTAGTTTATTTTGCGATAAAGAAATGCATTTTCCTCTTTGTGTGCTGTTGTTGGTTGTCTCAAACAGTTGCAAGAAAGAGATCTGTATTGTGTTCTTGGAAACGGAAACTGCTGGACTAAGTTCAAACTGAAGCATTTCGATATCATATACTTACAAGTAAAAAGTTTTATCGTCCAGCGAGATTTTTCAAATTCAACGGGCAGATATATCAAGTCTAACTCATTGAACAGGTTTATTTTAACCGGGGTTAAAAGATTAAAATGAGTATTAGTTAGTAAGTTAACATTAAATTTAACACCTGGTTGAGGATTTAAAAAAAAATCGAATTTTTTTTTTGCATGTTCGGCATACTTATACATTCTAGAATGTTGTGTCAAAATTCCAATTCGATACGGTGCCGGAATAGCAGAATGAATGTAAGTCGCTGTATAACACACTTAAATATACTCAAATCTTTACAAACGTTTTTACCTTGTGAGACAGGGATCTCTGAAACTATTCGATTAATTTTGCTGATTCTTTCGGTTTGCAATGTAAAAATCTAAAAGGTAGCATAGGATTTTTTGGATATTGCAACTTTTCGTTTTTTTATTCACATTTTAGTAGCGATTTTTTAACGAAAAATCGAACTGTTTCTTTCGAGCGCCGCCATTTTGGTAATTTCTCGAATTTCGTAAAAATTGTATGGTATTTTTTAGATAATTTAATTAGGAACCCGAAACACTAATAATTTTTTTCTCTGATGCAACCAATACATGGTCTGCAACTGTCTGTTCGCAAGGCTGCCAATAGCGGAAAAACTAATATTTTGTGCTGGAAATTTTTAAAAATAATGCTGAAATATTACTTAATAACTTATTGGAAACACAAAGTTATTGCATTTATTCTTATGTTTGAATTTTTTTAACAAAAATACCTTTTTTTAGAAGGCTCAGACATGTGTCTTAATGAGTGATTTGCTGAAATTTAAAAATAAAACATTGTTGAGATGTACACTTCAAGAGTCAAAATTTAACTGAAAACGTCGCCAAATAAAAAATGAAAATGTTAATTGTTTAAAATTTCTCTTTTTCTCTTAAGCCTAGAATCCAATTAACAATTATAAAATTATATCATACAGCTTATTAAAAAGAATAAAAATTTCTCGGGTTTTTAAAAATTTTAAATTTTTTCTTTATATACAATTTAATAAGTATTATTATTGCAACAGTAGTGATACGACCTTTTTAAATTCTATTTCTCACGAAGTTCATCTAGCGTTCGTAGGAATTTATGAAAACCTTTATAATGGTTTTTTGTACGAAATAGTAATTTAATAATTCATGTTTCGCTTGTAAAAATTTCATTAAAATTGTTGTAAAATTTTCAAACTTGCTGACCTTTTCCCGACAACATCACCTTTAACTTCGTGACCGTAGCCTTTCGCCAGTGCGTGTCGCGTGCGTAAACACCTAAGGCTCCACCGGCAGCGCCAGCTATGATGATCTCTCGACGCTGTTGCGATGAAGCTAGGCCGCCGCGACGCCCTACAATGTCGTCTTGCTACGGATGCGGACGTATTAATCTTCCTCGCTTGCTAAACTCGCTAGCCGAGAGAACTCTATGAGGGCATTACGCGTTACGGCTACTAGGGTAGTAGGGTAGTCAGTAGTGGGTATAGCGGTAGGGTAGTTAACTTGTGTGACAGAGTTTCTGAATGACAGTTTTGAAATGGAAGTAGGTTTATCAATTAGGTAGACGTAATGATGTGCTTTTAGCGCCGCAAGAAATGTTGTGATGTTTGGTGCGTTAGCATGATGACTTCAAAAGAAACTAGCTTGCTAAGAAACTTAGCGATTCAACTAGAGGCAGAACCTAGCGCTGTGGTGTTTCGATGATCAAGTAGCTATTCCTTTGATATTTAAATTAATTGTATATAAATGCCTTATACAATAAAAGATATTTGCAAACCTTGATTTTTAAATAGTTATTAAAATATTACATGCTGTGAGCATAATTATGCAGTACCATGTATCTTAGGTTAATTTGAATTTTTGTCATCAGATATTATATTATTTTACTGCAGCAGCAAATATTGGAGGCGCTCGTAACTCAGAGCATGAAGTTGCATCTACGAGCACGAAATGTTTCGCGTTCGAAGCTCTTATATAAAATAGTCATTTCTGTATTAATACGTGAAATTAGTGTTTTTTTTTGTCACCTTTAGTCGAGACTGCAGATCTAAACAAAAAAGTCATTCGAACGCTCCAAAAATCAAGAATTTCGCCCATGTAACACAAGCAACATTTTTCAGCATTTGCTTTCAGTTCTCTAAAACATTTGTATTTACAATTTATTTTCTATTCTATTAAATAACAAAATGGTGGTCAATCAAAAAATTCTAAACAAGATATTTAGAAAACTATTCGATCGTTTTTTGAAAATAAAACATTTATAAAATCCTTAAACTATCTACTATAATAATTGTCTGAAACATTTTTTTCGAACTGTCAGATAAAAGAAGAATTGAATTACAAAAGAAATTTTAACAAACTGCAACAATCATTTAAAACAAAGTAGGCTTGCTGCCATTAAACAATGAAATTTTTTTGTTTAATGAATGTGTTTGTATTTTTTAATATTCCTTAAAATAAGGGAGTAATGATGATTTTTCGAAAAACAAAAAAACGCCAATAACTATGAACTGGGCCGCAAACCAGAAATTTGAACTAAGAAAGAATGGCAAGAAAAGAAAAAATATTAAAAAGAAATATTAATACCACAGTCTGGCGAAGTTGCGGATTGCATAATAAAATGAGAAAGGAAATACGGTTAAAAAGAATAACTGATTTAAGGACTGCATATTTTTGGGCACATTTCATTTAAATGTGATATCAGCTACTCCTGTAAATATCCTATTCTAACTCATTGCTAATGATTATGTTAAATGAATTGTATTTTATTCGTAACCGTCACGTCTAAATTTCCGTTGCATGGCTTCAGTTAAAATCAATTTAGAATTAGTACATTTGATGCCATAAGAATAAAAATATTTTTTTGAATTAGAAAAGGAATTACAATTACAAAATTAGAACTGTAATGCTATGTGTGGTTATCTTCATTAAAATGTTTGTAAAATATTTTGGTTCGATATTATTTCGAGAATGTACCTATTGAAAAATGCTATAACATTATAAATAATTGATAATAAAAATGATAAGAACTGAAATATTTCACAAAAACTGTACTCGTACATCGTGTGTTACACCTATAAAAAAGCAAAATATCATTTCACGTGGTCATCGCAATGAAGCAGATATTTTATCACGTTTGCAATGTGGCTTGTGGCTGTTTTCAATTTGGTGGGAATATTGGTTGATATTTTAAGGCGTGTCAACATATATAAAAATGACATTTATATTAGGGTTAGGGAGTCGTTTATTTTAGATATGGATATGACATACGGTGAAAAAATCCACCGACATCCACAGTAGACAAAGTTCGCAAGACCTGATCAATATGAAATAGATACTTGCCGGGCTTGGACGAACTGCTTCCCGGGTCTCGGCTTCATTTATATGTTTAGCTTGTCGTCAAAACTTCTCCTTTTTTTCGACAGCTGAAAGGGGAAAATTCCAGACGTGGCTTGGTTTAGGTTTAGCCTTTCTTTTTTTAGTGCTTGTAACTCCTGTACCGTCGGAAACATCTAATACAATAGCAACTTGTAGATGTATTTCTATTCAGAATCGAACTTCTTTCGTTTCGATGTACCGATATGGAATTTTTTATTGTTAATGCAGAATTGTGGCTGAAATTCTAATATACGAGAAATATTATTTGACCTTTAGAAACTACTTGCAAACAAAGTTCTAGTAGTAGGTATAGGTACGAATAATAAAACTAATCCTGTCTTAAAAAAAAAACAGGTTTGGTAGTTTTAAAAGTCAAACCTTTAATTTAAGTAATGTAGTTGTTATACTTCGATTATAATCACTGGTTTGATTCGCGCTGTTAATTCGAAATAAATATATATAAATATATCGTCATGCCTTTTACCAATTATTGAGTGTGGCACACTGCCGAAACAGATCTGGGTAAATGGGACATTTCTTCGCATGAAATGTGGTTACCAACCGTCAAATCACGGCCCCCAAATATGTTAGTGGAGAGAAATCCACAGGGTTAGATTTAATTTAGCGAAAATTGCTTGTTGGTTGTGGGGTTCTCAAAATACACTGGCCGACACGACACCACTGGCCGACACGACACCACTGAGCCACCTACCCCATCGTAAATATCGAAAGATAGTTTTCTTATAGGTGACTCAGTGGTATCGAGTCGGCCTGTGGATCTTGAGAACCCTGGTTCGATCCTCACAGCCGACAAACAATTTTTACCAATTTAAATCTACCCCTTCTACCTCTTAACTAATATCTTTGCGGGCCGTGACGGTTGGTAACCGGATTTCATGCGAAAAAATATATCATTTACCGAGATCTGCTTAGGTAAAGTGCCACACCCAGTAATGGGTAAAAGGCGTGATGATATATTTATTTTTATTTAGTTTTCCTCTCTGTGGAAATCTGTTTATTTTGTAAGCAATTGTTGTTTGTCAGTGTTTCAAAAATAACTAAAACTTTAATAAGAATATCTATTTAAAAATTTCATACAACAGTAACTAGCAACAAAATCAGTTCGAATAACAAAACATAAGAAATGGCAAGAAATCACGCCACCAACTAAAGTCGATAAAATATTTTAAAAGTCGCAGAAAAGTTAACATAATTTCGACAATAGTTAAAAGGTTACATTTGAATTTCTTTCGAAACTCACGACACAAGTCTGGAATTAATTTAAACTTTGTGCGTTTGGCCAGGGCTGGAGCCGCTAACCAGATTTATGTGAAATGTCACATCAGGTAACTTTCTGTGTAACTTGGCCCAACATACAGTGTCCTAGCATCGAAATTTAAGACCATCACGGCACTAATTCGCTTTCTTATTGAAATCTCTCGGCTCCACTAATGGCTCAAAGGACACTTTGTTACCTAATTTAGGGATTTCTGTTTAAGTTTATTCAACATTTCCACCAGTTTTGAGAATTCCACTGAGCAAAGCACATTCTTACTAACATAATTAAATTCATTTACCTAAAATGTTTTACGCTAAATATTCTGACAGTCGTATTTAACTCAACAAGTACTAAATGTCACCCACATAATTTTAAATTAACAACTTTAAATGGAACTTATAAAACCCTTTTTTCATTTTATTACCATTATGTTTTCCTTCCTATTAAAAGTACTATGGTTTACTCACACGTATAAAAACATTTTAATATTAGACACACTAAACAAAATTAATGCTTTGTTGGTGAAAACTCTGTAAACAAATGTTTTTTATTAATCTAAATAACTTTTTCCATGTTTCCTCATAAAATAGTTTTATAGTCAAACTAAAATTCCAAAGTGTCATTTATAAATCAACTGAACACATTTAGAGAAAACTACATTCATTTTCATAAAACTTCCTTTTGTTCGTAAATATCAAAATAAAATTATATTCTCTGTTTAAAAAGTAGATTCTTCTACAGAATGTCCTAGGTTTATCCCGATATTCTAAAACCATTAATTAAACTCCTAAAAATAAGAGAAAATGATTTATTTCAGAGATATTTCTATTTATATTTTATGGGGTATCAAGAAAGACTTTAGATTTATTAATATTAAAATTACCCCTGTGTCTTCCCCTTTCCTAACATCTTTGGGGGGCGTAATTTGACGGTTAGTAACCATACTTCATGCTTATAAATTTATCACTAGCCGAGATCTGCTACGGTATAGTGACACATCTAGTAGCGATTAAATGCCATGATAATATACTTATTTTTATTTTCTGTATTCTTATTTTATAATAGCCACGAGGCATTTAACAGTAATATTTAAAACAATCTAAGTTTTGGATCGAAATGAGGTATTTAACCATTTATTTTGTATTATAGAACGGAATATATGATTTTAGGATTCTTGAATAACTTTATTTATTTATTTAACGTTTCGATGGTTAACCCATCACCTTCAGCTTTTATTAACACAAAATTATTCCTAATAAATGTCTGTTTTTTTACATTGTCAATTTTATTTAAAAAACAGCTGAAAAAGGCTTTACGGATAAGCAACTGTCATAAACGTAAAAAGTAATATAAATCGTGAAATTAACAAGTTATACCACACGTGAGTAAACATGTTTAAATCGGAGAAAATTTTTGCACATTAATACTGTTAAAATGGCCGACAGAGAATGATAAACTGAACCTAAAGCCATATATTCCTTTCTATAATTGAAACACAGGATCAACACATTCCAAACAACATTTATTTTGTAAATTAAATGAACTATTAAGTCACACTATCAAATAGTTTCAAATAAATATTTGCTCAAATGCATTTTTTTTCTAATTTTAGGTGTTTACTTGATGGTTTAAGTTTGGCGGGTAAAACTTAGAACAGCCTGTAGATCACAATAATATTTTATTATCCAACAAAAAGAATGTGACTAGCGTGCTCTATTTACCCAGGAAAATAAAATATTTACCAACGAAATAAAGTTCGTATGCAGAGATAATTAAAATTAAATATAGAATATGAAGTACAGTATGCTAATCTCTAAATTGCTGTGCACACATGGGTACTGGAGAATTCGAAGCTCGCAAGCCCTAATTGCCATAAGCAAACAGTAAATGTATTTCCGTATAAAAATGAAGTACGACGTAATTTTAGCACCGCTAACGTACGTGATGTAACTTGGAGTAAAGAGAACGCAGTGGAAATGGAAAAATGAAGAGCGAGTGCGGGACGAAGTTGGCCTTGCCACTGTTGACCTATTTTTATTTCAGCCCTGTTATTGGATTTGCATGAAGTATATGTTCGCACGTACCCAATTAAAGTTAGACACTAGATGAAATTAAATTGTACATTTAATTCTGGGAATCTTTACCCTAGGGTCGCGGTATTTGATTTTATGTAAAATGGATGTAGGTCAACTTTATTTAAAAGTGAAAAAAACGGTAGATACCTACTGCTAAATTGGGATCAATTTCGTTTATCTGAAATTTATATTTTAGTCAAATATGACACAACCTTTTTATAATGAAAAATATATTCGTTAATTTATATTGGGGTTGATGTCGTCCCAAAACGTTGCGCCCTGGGGCGGGCGTCTCGTCATATATGAGTGAAATATATCATGGCACTAGTGGATGTTGTTTCCGAAGATATTTTCAATCTCGAGAGACGGGATTGAAAGTTCATAAAATCCCGGGATATTTTATTTTAATATTAAACCTTTGATAGTATAGATCAATGTAATTGTTTGTATTGAAAAAATATATATATGGTTTTTATTTCATTATTTACAAAATTGAAAAACAGAAACATTCAATAAAAATAAATTCATTTTATATACAAATTAAAAAGCAGTAAATAAATATTTAATTTATGCATCTTGTTGATTTTTAAAACAGAATTTTTAAAAATGCAGAACATCAGAGAATTCTATGCGAACCTATATTTTTAGCAGTCTCATTGTTAATATTCCGTTTCTAATAATTCCTATCGTGCTCATTAGTCTCGTCTCGGGTTTTAAAACATGAATCTCGGGAGTCGGGATTATAAAAAGCAGTTAATTTCCCGGGAAATACCGGAAAGGACTGCTACATAGCACACCACAACATATAATAGAGAAGGAACCATTGTGATCAGTCATTTAATCTTTGTATGCAGCTAACGTACCTTGACATTATGAGTCCTTTACATAACTATGCTTCGTCATCACAATATCAGTCAAGTTGTATAGGATTATTCCAACCCACTCTGATAAAGTTATAGGTTACTGTCGAGTTGCTGAAGACATCTTCTTAGTAATAGAAGCTCCAAGATGAGAAATACAGATTAGTAGCACAAAAATGAAATAAAATATATAAAAATTAAATATATCATCACGCCTTTTTACCAATTACTGGACGTGGCACTCTGCCGCAGCAGATCTCACGAGATGTGCGGTTACCAGTCGTCAAATCACAGTCCAATATGCAATATTCGAGGTTTCTAAAAATTTTCACCTAATATGCAATATTCAGCTGTAAGTTTGGTCGGATTGGTGTAAATCTTACTATGGCATTGTTTGTTAAATTGTGAAGGAAATAGTTACTAAAATTATTTAAAAACATACTAGCTACTTATGTTTTTAAAGTAATCCTTCCTAATAATATTTTAAATAATTATTTCAGTTCAGCTTTAAAATGGAGCGAAATTAAAACTATCAGATTGAACGTTTAGATGTTATCTATGGTAAACCATATACTCGTATTTCAGTGCAGTTAAGCTGCAGTCATGCATTCTAAAAAGCTGTTATCGGACATTAGTTACCTTCTAAAAATAAAAACATCGTGAAGAAATTGCCAATCGCACTTTCGCACTTCGTTCAATATGGCAGACAATTCCTCGGCCGTCGTCGTCCCTGAGTCCAAGCCCAGCGGAATTCCGAGAAATAAGACGCCACAACGCCGCAACGGTTCAACTATTATTTACCTGCAAAAATAATGAGTATCGCTCTAATGAATTTCCACCCTCACGCTAGCAAAGTCAACCGTATTTCCTTATTATCCAGCCACAGATAAAAGAGAAGCAATTTATTCTGCGCGTCTACATAGGCTTCGAGTGCGTCCGCTACAAACATTTTGCGCTTGAAAATATAACTGAGTTTAGCAGACTGTGCAAGAGTGCGCAGTAAAAGACTTCCTACTTCCTTACCTCTGCAATTAATCTCTACTACTTTATAAAAGTGACATAACTTTCAACTCCATATTAATGCAAATTTTTAATTAGAACTTTGAATTTAATTTCTTCATTCTTCATGGTATCGTAGACTCTCTTTAACTTTTAATATTATCGTTTCAAATTTAATCATCACCGTACTGCAAATTTTACTCTGTTACAGTTTTACGCAAAATATAATAAATTGCAATTTACGTTTAAATCTAAATAATGCACTATAGGAAATTAATCTTAATTACGGTTAATGAAACAGAATACAACAAAAGTATATCGTTTATTTGCGACAAAAATCTCATAGCTCAAAATTTAACAATTTCTATACCAGAACCAAGCTGAGAATAAAACATGATAAGATTTATTTTTAATTGTCTATATTCCGAAAATCATGAAGATCGCTTATTTTCTTATAAATCATAAATCAATTTCGTCAATCTGATGAGCCATTATGTTATTAATTGTTTTTTAGACAGCTTCTACCACGTGACACCTGCCAATTCCGCTTCTGTTGAAAATGTTTACAGTTTGATTTGACTAAATGAATCACGTAGTGTACTTCATTTTTAATTTTTTAGAATTGTTATAGTTTAGCTTTTTAAACTACTGTAGCATAAGAGACTTTAAAAATATGTTTTATCTGTGCAAAAATTCACAAATCGGCTAGAAATTTGAAACAGAAAGTTGACAAATCAGTGATAGTCAGATATGTAAACATGGACCGGCATTGCCAACCTCGATAACAAAACTATACTGATATTTAAAAATTAAAAATAAATATTTATGACGCAAGTATCGATAGAAAATTTAATTGTTATTTAATAATCTTTTATAAGTTTTATGTTTCCTTGTTTATTTTATTTTCATTTAAATATTTTTTCTACTTCCGTTAGGAAATAGACGTTTTATTTTACTTATTTGATTTTGGCAATGAACTGCATTATTTAACTAGTGAAATAATGAGGTAACATAGTAACACAAAAAAATGAAGATATCTTGGTAGACGAATTCTGATGTGTTATTCTTTTGTTTTTTGAATTTATAACTGTCATTAATATGTCAAAATTTCATAATTTCAAAAACGCTCTTTCGTATTTATTAGAACGGAAGTAGAAAAAATATTGTAAGAAACTAGTAAGGAAATAAGGTTATTACCTTACTTATGTGTTTACATAACTCGGCAACGCCTAGTTCTGCAAATTTCACTTGCGTAAGGTAATAACCTTCATTTCCTTACTAGTTTCATAAATAGCTATTATAGTATTACTAAGTTATTTTCACGATTGATAACGTAAGTCAATCCTTTAAATGTGTCTAATATACCGGGTGGTGCTCGGTGAGTGCGAACATAGGAATTTAACATGGGATATTAGTTTTATGCAATTTCCTGCTCTCCTGTACATTTTACGGAAAAAACTGTAGAGGGAAGATTTGTTCAGAATTAAAAGTTACCCATGAAACTGTTTTTACATGTTTTATTAAGTTTTTGGTTTAGCCGTAACATTAAAAATAAATTTCGAAATTTCTGTTACTTTGTATCAATAGCCATGACTTTTCTTTTATTTTTATGCCAAATGCGTTAAATGTCAATTTTTGATGTTTATTAAAGTTAATCTTTTAATTTAAATTAAATCTTTGTGTAAGCTATAAAATGAATGTTTATTCAAACGAAGAACGTGTCTTCATTATTAAAAATTATTATGGAGGAAATAGTTATAGGAGGGTGCGGGATTTATTTTCAATTAAATATGAAGATAAACCAATTCCAAGTGTATCAACAATTTCAAAACTGGTTACAAAATTTGAGAGTACAGCTAGTGTAGCTGTGACCGATGGTAATGAAGGCAATAATAATAATAACAGAATACGTCATAACGAAGTGAATGAAGAATTGGTATTGGCTATGATATCTCAAAATTCAAGGTACAGCATAAGACATATTGCTTCTGAAAGTGGTTTGCATCATTCAACAGTTCTGAGAATTTTAAAAACACATGGATATAAATCTTACAAATTTCAAACACATCAAGAACTTCTTTTGGCTGATTTTGAAACTAGAAGTACATTTTGTGAAATTATGCAAGAAAAGGCAAATCGGGACCAGCACTTTATTTCGTCGATTTGTTTTACAGATGAATGTACATTTACTTTAAATAATGAACCAAATGTTCAGAATACTCGTATGTGGACCACAGAAAATCATCATTTAACTGTGTGTACAGGTACACAATATCCTGAGAAAATTAATATTTGGGTTGGAATTTTTAAGAACAGGATTATACCATTTGAAATTATGGGAAATTTAAATTCTGATATGTATTTAGAACTTCTGCAAAATCATATAGGTCCTGCATTGGATGAGGCAGCTGCAGTAGATGAGGATATTTGGTTCCAGCAGGATGGGTGCCCGGCTCATTATGGAATAAATGTGCGGGAATATTTAGATTTGGTTTTTCCTAATCGGTGGATTGGTCGTGGTGGTGGAATAAATTGGCCTGCAAGATCTCCGGACCTAGCTCCTTGCGATTTTTTTTTGTGGGGGCATCTTAAAAGTAAAATTTACTCTAAACACTACGAAGAATGTGATAATATTACTGACAGGCAATTAGCCAATGTTAGAACTTCGTTTTACAATAGACTTGGTTATTGTCTTGCTGAAAATGGTGGCTTGTTTGAACATTTATTGTAATTTCTTTATTTTTTTATGTAGGTATATTAAATAATATTGTTACAATTATTACTTATTATTTCACATTAAATTATTGTAATTTAAAATTTTTTAAAAAAATTGAAATTGTTGATAAACTTGAAACTGATTTATTATTAAATATGAAAATAAAACTTTGTTCAAAGAATAAAAAATGTGATTTTTTTGATTTAATTTAAATTATAAGATTAACTTTAATAAACATCAAAAATTGACATTTAACGCATTTGTCATAAAAATAAAAGAAAAGTCATGGCTATTACTACAAAGTAACAGAAATTTCGAAATTTATTTTTAATGTTACGGCTAAACCAAAAACTTAATAAAACATGTAAAAACAGTTTCATGGGTAACTTTTAATTCTGAACAAATCTTCCCTCTACAGTTTTTTCCGTAAAATGTACAGGAGAGCAGGAAATTGCATAAAACTAATATCCCATGTTAAATTCCTATGTTCGCACTCACCGAGCACCACCCGGTATATTAGAAAATTCGGTATTATTTTTGCTTCCAGTCGTAGCAAGATTAAATCAGTCTCCCACGTGGAGGTTCAATTACACCATGACAGTAAATTTATCATCAACGAAGGGTTTTGCTTCTGCTGAATCAAGAAATCTAGTAAACATTCCTGCAAAGGACAGAAATTTAATTCCAGGATCGTTTCAATTTCAAGGCACGCCTTACTATTTAGTCCGTGTAAACCGGTCTTTGGTCTGATTGCTTGAGCTTCACTCGGATAAATATTAACAAGTAAACATGTCAGTCGTTATTCGGCGGCCGAGTCGTGCAATTCGACATTAAGGATGCCGGTCACACGCACAACGTCCGATGACCAGAATCCCAGAAGAGCGTTGAATGAAACTAACAAAACACTGTCTGTTGTCTATACGAGCGCAGAGAAGTGCTCTAAAGTCTCGAAACAATATCGTCTTGTCTTTCAAAAGGTCAAGATTCTACATACCAATTTTATTTGAGTGTTGCGACTGCGCCAATATATTATGTATTAATAACATACTCAACTTACTTTATTTATAAACTTCGGGCTAAATACATTTTATTCGCAAAAAACTGTGTTTAAAAATAACCATATTCAATATTCATACCATATATATTTTATAAAAATTTTACTTTGAAATTAACACAAAAAACAGTTCTGGCACGAATTTTATGAGTCCCGTACATTAGATATTTTATCTTATAGAAGTATTGAATAAACTTTAATAACATATATTATTTGATATACTGTTTTTAGAACAAAAAGAATATCTTTAAAATTCGCAAAAATTAGGGTATTTCATTCCTAGCGAAGATTTTTAGTGTCACTGGTTTGATTCGCGCTGTTAATTCGGAATAAATATATTATCACACCTTTTACTCATTACTGGGATGTCACTCTGCCATGGCAGACCTCAGTAAATGATATAATTTGCGCTTGAAATGTGGTTGCTAGTCGTTAAATCACGATTCCCAAAGATGTTAGTGGAGGAGGAGCCACAAGGATAATTTTAATATGATGAAAATTGATTGTCAATTCTTCCAGATATTAGTAATTTTTATGCATTGTAAAGGTTTTAACCTGAATCTGACAGGAAAATAAACATTTTCCTGACCTTTAAAAATCAGAAAAGCTTTGCTTTGTATGTCTAGTCAGAAAAATAAAATGTTGCCTGCCTAGGCAGGTAATGAAAGAAACTTGAGTGTCTAGTTACTATGCAACATAAAATATTGACTGAACATGTAAGTCAAATATTACTTTTAATTTAAAATTAATTTAAAATATGTATTATTTGTTTATAAGTTTCAGGTAAAATGTTATACGTAACAAGTCTGTAAAGCGTCGTACAGGATTCGTAGACTGTTTCACTCATTATGTAATTGTAATCACACTTTCCTGACTTTTTACGTAAATAACTATTTTCATAGGCTTAAATTAAATTCAAATCACTTTGGTCACAATCCATTTTCACTTAGATATCTTCTCCATCTTTTGTGAAGTAAATTATTATTTTTTTATATAAATGTACATAATTTTAGCTTCAAAGGACTACTTACAAAAGAAAATTATAAAAATACTTACGGCAATATAAGATAAATGATTGATAAGTAAAATTGATAAATGGAAGATAAATATATAAGTTTCCTTTTTATATATTCAAAATCGCGTTAATCATTTTCGTGACAAATTTTATATTCTTCAGTAAACACTACATGGAAACATAATTTAGAAAAAATGTCATTTCTCAGAAATGTATTTATTTAGATAATTAACTAAATTATCATTTTGATTTTGACAGTTAATTTATTAATAATTAAACATAAGTGTAAACGCAAACACACTTTCTAAAATAAATAAATAATACATCACAGCGTGGCGTTGTATCAGATATTCGGGCGTAATTATAAATGCTACATATTTACATGGCATAACTTTGATAAAATCTAACACGCAATTATTCTTTCATTATTTAAACATTAAAAATTACCTCAATAAAACCAGATACCTCAATTTTTACTACAGCGATCAAGAAAAGATATAAAAGACTATCCGCTTTCAAACGAAAATATTTAAATTAACTTCTGTGTTGAAATTGCTCTAGGGAAGTTGATAAATAACATTTTTCATATTACTATGCAATTTTTCAATCAAGAGCTTGACTTGCAGTTTTCTTTTATTATAACGGATGAATTAATCATTATTTTCCAATATTCCAACAATATTTATGGCCAGTTTTTTTCATCCAGAAATAAAATTATCGCAAATAAAAAAATCACAATAAAAGATAATATTTTATCATTTTAATTTTTACTTAAACATGCTTACTGTATAGTATATAACAACTCTATAATAACAGGCATTATATGCATGTATTAGGATTTATAACGCCCGTTTAAAATGTACACAAAAAGATAAGAAAGATAAAATATAAGAAACTCTTATATGCATTATTATAAATAAATAAAATAAATATATCACGACGCCTTTTATCCATTACTTGGTGTGGCACTCTGCTGTAACAGATCTTAGTAAGTGATATATTTCTTGGCGTGAAGTGCGGTTACCAGCAAGAAAATAAGGGCCCCTAAGATGTTAGTGGAGGGAGAGCGACAGGAGTGGATTTAATTTGGTAAAAATTGTTTGTCCGCTGTGGGGATCGAACCAGGGTTCTCAAGATCCACAAGTCAACTCGATGCTACTGAGCCACCTACCCCATAATTATTATAAATTAATATTAATTCTACATATTCTTGTGAAAAATAACATCTTGTATATATCGCGGACGTTACTAGATTATAATGTCGTCGAGATGGATACCGTCGCCCTCTGTTAATTATCATCTAACTATGTGGCACTATACCATGGCAGATCTCGGTAAATGATATATTTATATGCTCGATAAATAATATAGTGTGGTTACCAGTCGACAAATCACGGCCCTCAAAGATATTAGTGGAGTCCGTCAGTACGGTGGTGTGGATAGCGTTACGGAATGAGTTCGAATCGCACTCAAGCTAAATAAATATATGAACTACCACACTGCGACTCGGTGAGTGCGGACCCTGTACTGTAATTGGGATTAAATTCCTGTTGTACAGCGTAACAAATAAATAAATAAATAAAGCCACAGGGATAATTTTAATGTGGTGAAAAATATAAATGATTGAAACAAAATGATCTAATTGTATAAATACCGTTAGAAATACTAAATCTCTGAAAATAAATTCCAAGAAAGATTCATTGCCGAAAATTTATGTAGATATTTATCCGCGCTGAAAAAGCGTTTTAAAAAACTTGGGTGTAGATTTCCAGTGCTTTGAAAAGGGAAAACTTAAACTGCAGTTAGATAGCGGTATGGCGATGGATGTGGATGTATGTGAAAACTTTGCTCTGCCGGATCTTCAGGTTACAAGATGTGGAGCGCTTACTAACTACGTGCAGTGGCACTTCCGGTGCTTTCGTGTTTCAGAATGTTGCCATGATCCAAACAACGTTTCATTTATTTAGATAATATATTCCGACCGGATAACGAACATGAAATATGCATTCTTGCAATTCCTGAAAAGTTTTACCAGTAGAAAGGTGTCATAAATTCCTTTTCAATATGTGATCTACAAATAGTTTAAACTTTGCGGTAACTTTTCTTTAACTTAATTGACCTCATACATATTATGGTTCTCTACATTTCCGCATACATCCTGTGTAATTTTATTTACTTCACTGAACAATTAGGATAAATTTAGAAATTAGGTTAAGTAAACGAAACAAAAATAATAAAACATAACCTTATTTCCCTCTTTCATAAATCAACAAAGAACACTAGTGTAATATGAGCAGCTTTATGTATTCAAAATTAGATACATAGTGAAAGTATTATTTAATAGTTGTAGATAAAAATTGTATCGCACGCTGTGCTTTACTTACTTTTTCTACTCACTACTTATCATTATTAAAATGTCATTTAACGTACTGGTTTCAATGGCGTTAAATAACATCTTGATCACATGTTCACAAGCCGTTGCTTCGAACGTTTTAGTCTCAGTTTAACATGTTAAACACGGGGTGAAGTTAGCTTCAGACATCTGTTATTGTAACTTAACCTTACGGTTTAAATAATTCATAAAACTTATAATTTTGTTGTCTTAATTTGTGATCGTAGAAAAAGTGCAGTACTCGTTTTTTATACACTCGTAACTAAAGAGACGTTTATAAAACTTATTACATAATATACTATTTTGCACTGAAAACGTGTACATAATAACTTATTTTTTCTACTTTTTATATCGTATAAAGGAATAAACCTTATTTTGTGTAGAATTAATAAATGTTGGAAGAAGTAATATTTACTGATGTTTTAATGTAAAATAAAAATCAAATTTCCTTAAAAAAAACCTGTTAAAATCTTTTAATTAAAAATATGTCAATTTAACCATTTACGATTAGTTCTTTAATTTATTTTTTAAACCAAAAAGTTATCAATTGTTTGTTGTAATTTGGTTGAGACACTAGACACAAATGAAAAAGCTTAAAAATATTAAAACTAAAACAATTTTCATTTGTCCACGTCAATCTTATTCTAAAATGAAACTTAAAAGTAACTAATCTTCACTGTAAATCCGTTTGTCATGTTTTCAAAAGTTTGTTGAACTTCGATCATTATTCTTTTTTAAGTACATCCCATTTAAGCTCTTTGCTCTTGTGAATATATAAATAAATAATTGCGAGATTTTAGCACTCACATACGTACCTATATTCTATTACGATGACAGTAATCCACTGAGATTCTATAGTCAGTCAAGCGAGCATTGGGAATTCTGTGGGTTACCATGACTACATTTGGAATGTGTGGGTGGTGACTGGTGGCAGTGGAGCCGCAATATCCGACGCGGTAATGCATTTGATCTTGTCGTATTTTTTGATACTCGTTCTTCGTTCTCAGCCGATATTGAGAGTTCGAAGTTCGAACAGTTATACCAACATCTTTCTTTCTGTTTTCTTGCTTGTTATTTTCTACTTCGATTTAAAGTATGTAGTATGTTTTGGTGTATTTTTATTTTGTATTGTAAAGATTATGCACTTTTGAAAAGTTTTGAATTTTGTTTTATGTTCGAGCGACTAAAATACTGTTCCATTTTCAAGAAAATACAACAAAGAAAATTGTCCTTTAAGAATATTATTATTTGAACTCTTATATTTTGTTTCATTGAGCGTAGTCAATCAAATTTTGGGTTATCACATATTTTAAATAATTTAGATTCAACATACTAAATAATATATTGCTTGTAAAATACACAAAAAATATTATTAATTGTCCCTTTAGTTATTAAAGTACACAGAATTTTTTTTAAGCAACCAAACAGAAATTAATTTGCTGTACATTTCAATTGCGCATGTTTCGAATTATAAATAAATAAATATATCATCACGCCTTTTACCCATTACTGGGTGTGACACTCTGCCGAAGCAGAGCATTAAAATTATTAGTAACAGAAAATGCACTGTTTAGTGTAGGATAAGTTACCCAATATTACAGCATATTTTAATGTCAAACTCTTGGCGTTTTGTCGATCGCGAATAATTAATGATTTTTTATTATATTGTTGTTAGTATTGTTTTCTGTCCTTTATTGAATGTCATAGTTTATACTAACACTAACACTTATTTCAGGCCGGACTGTAGAAGCGCAACCGTGTGAGATCACGTGCGGTACGGATTACGAATCGTGGTGACATCTAATGTGAGTCTAAATTGGTTTATTTATTATAGCGTGTTTCATTACTTTTTAGCAAAAAGTTACATTCGCTACATCGCTAATAACTGTATTAGAAAATTGAGAGTCTATAGATATGATTATACATATTCGATTAACAAAGTTATTAATTATTTTTTTGACTGTCGTTATTAAAATATGATTTAACGTACTGGTTTCCATGGCGCTTAATAACATCGTAATTATATGTTGATAAACTTTGGTTTGGAGCGGTTTAGTCACGGACTGAAGTTAACAACTGACATATTAAGTATTATATATGTCATTAGAACATAACCTTGTTTTCAAGTAATTAATCATTTTTGTGGTCGTAGATAAAGTATAGTGTGTGATCCGTTTTATAAACTCTTTACGTTACTTAACATAATATACTATTTAATTATTATAGAGAATAATGACTTTAAATAAATATCTTTTTGGAATAGCATTATCCACTTAAAAATTGTTATTTGTGTATGAAGAGAAGAAAGACAATTTCTCCACTACAGCACTAGAATGTAAAATTTACAGAAATAAATTATATATTATTTTTTTCACAGATGTCAGCTGAATATCACTAATATCAAATCATAGCGTTGTTTTCCAGTTGATATGGTTCAATTTTTTATCCTAGAAAAGAAAACTTGACTGTTTTCCACTAGGGATGAAAAGTATGAATTTCTTCTCTCAATTGAGGGATAAAATTTGACTTGTTTATAAAGTCGTGGAAAAAATATTTTTACTGAATGATACTAAAAGAGGACTTTTATTGCCAATTAATAGGCTGTGAAATATAGCTTTCACAAGCTAGGCGATGAAAAAAATATGATATTTATGATTTAATTTAAGAAATATAATTACGACCTTACGCTTTTCTTTATTTTCAAGTAGAATTAACATTCTCTCCTTATATTCTATTATATGTTCTAAATTTAATAAATATATAATAATTGATAACATTCACAAAAACCAGAATATGAAATTACAAACCTAAAATTTATTTTTATTAAATGTAGGAGTATACTCGTAACAACATGATGACTTCGATGGTGCCGATTTCGGTGAAATATTGAAAATAAGCACTTAATTAATATATTTTTTAACAGAAAAGCAGATTTACTGCCTTAAATAGACTCTCTACTTTTAGTACAGTATTCGTAAATCTACTACTTTTTTGCCTAGCTAAACAAATAAGTATTTTGTAAAAAAATTTAGATAAAAGTTAATACAATTCTGCAGTACTTAATACACGCAGATATCCACCATAAATTTTTCATTTCAACTGAAAATCTTGTTAGCACGTTTTGCACACACCCAACAAAAACAAAATGAACCTCTCTCTAAACCCATTACGAAATCAACGCATTTCAGTACCACAAATCGCACAAAAGTAGCAAAACATTTCCTGCGTATAATATCGCTGGCAGTGTTCAGTTGTTCACAATGCTCACAGCAGTAACAGTTGATGCGAATGAGGCTGAATTATTCGCACTGATTTAATTTCGCTTCTATATATTATGTTGGTAATTAGATTCAGGCGGGGCGCGACGCAGCGACGCAGCGACGAGCCAACGAGCCCTGCATCACGGCTGAAGCTGCGCCGTACACCGTTTTTCCATTTAAAAAGCGCGATCGCGAACGTGTGGGTTATAATACTTGGTTGTGAGGGAAAAATAACAGAGGTTTACGAGATGTGATGAATGAGGGATTTGAATGGTGATGCTCTGTGATTTGAATTTAAGACTATGGAGTGAAAAATTGTTGGAATTCTAACTTGTTCAAAAGATAAATTGCTATTATTGATATGTAATTATAATCAGAGACTCAGATCGAAATAATTTTAATTTTCACTTAATTATTATTTGCTGTTTCTTGCTATGATACGAAGTAAAATATAAATAAAATAAATATATCATCACGCCTTTTAAACCCATTACTGGGTATAGCACTCTGCCTAAGCAGATCTCGGTAAGTGATACATTTTTGTTCGCGTGAAGTGCGGTTACCAGCCGTCAAATCACGACCTCCAAAGATATTAGTGGAGGGGGAGCCACAGAGGTAGATTTAAATTGGTGAAAATTGTTTGTCGTCTGTGGGGTTCGAACTAGGGTTCTCAAGGTCCACAGGCCGACTTGATACCACTGACCCACCTACCCCATAGTATAAATATGATATACAAGCAGATATATGTCAAAGAGGAAAATATTGCTTTAACCTGATCTGTTAAAATTTTCGATTTCTTTGAAATTTATCCTTTGGAGTATAGTGATACTAAAAATGTTTGCTAGGAATGAACTACCCTAATTTTTGAGAATTTCAAAAAAAATATTTTTGTTCTATAATCAGTATATCAAATTATATATGTCATTAAAGTTGCGTGCAGAGTTATAGAAACACCCTGTATATTAATTTCTATTATATGATGTCTTGCTTTGGGGCTCCTGAAATTTAAGAGCCTGAAGCAGCCTTATTATGCGCTTCAAAGTATAACCGGCTTTCAAATTTGTATAAAATTAAGAAATTAAACTAATAAGTAAATAAAATAGTTAATTTTTAAATTTAATATTCTAGTTTATTTCGTTTAAAGTAATTGTTTTTATATTTTAATTTAGTTTAATAATATAATTTTTTAACTTGACTACATAAACCCACCAAAAGGTTTATGGGATAACTGTATTTATTTATGGAGTCTGATTTCGATTTATATATTTTCAATTTTTTTTTAGGATTGTCTGAAAAGTGATTGTTTATCGCATAACCTAAGATGAAAATAAATGTTTTTGAGGTTTGAAATGTCATTAGTAAAATTTGTATTAGTAGTTGCCTACGGCTTGTGCGGTAAGCAAACTTGTAAATAAATTAGTTTCTTGTTGTTTGTAGCTTGAAAATGGCCAAAATATTGTACGGAAACGTCGTTAGTTAAAAAAAGAATATTTCTTCTTTAAATTTCTCTTTTTTTCCGCTAAAGCCTGAAATCCACTTACAATTTACAAAATTATATCATACGGCTTTTATACTAAATGATGATTATTAAAAAAGAAAGAAGAGAAGATTTTCACTTTTAGAAAATTAAATTACGTATACTTTTTTGATTTTGAAGTTTTTACATCAAAGTTATTTAACATATACATTTATGGAGTTAAGTGGCTCAGTGGTATCGAGTCGGCCTGTGGATCTTGAGAACCCTGGTTCGATCCCCACAGCCGACAAACAATTTTCACCAATTTAAATCTATCCCTGTGGCTCCCTCTCCACTAATATCTTTGAAGGCCGTGATTTGACGGCTGGTAACCGCACTTCAAGCGAAAAAATATATCACTTACCGAGATCTGCTTAGGCAGAGTGCCACACTCAGTAATGGGTAAAAGGCGTGATGATTTATTTATTTTTTATTTATTTATATTTATGATTTATCGCTTTGGTTATAATGTCAAAAGTAAATATGCCAGTTTATGTAAAATCAAATGAATACCTATTACCGTCCTTTCCCAAAACAATGACAATTCAGAATGAAATGAAATTAAAACAATCACAAAATTTTAAAATGGCCTCAAACACATTCAAAACACCTATTGAAACTGTCTTGTTTTGTACTCCAAACAAATTAAATATTCATTAAAACAATCGAAGTTACAGTAGCACAATTCATTGTTACAGTGTACTGTAACAAACACTCAATCAATTTGTCAATCACTATGTCGTTGCCATATACATTCATACAGCGGGAGAAATGGAGGAACATTTTTAAAGGGTAACAGCGTATGTGCGGCTCTCTCTCACTCTCTTTCACTAGTGAAAAGTGTGAAATTGTCTCTTGCTGCCTCATTAGTATGGAAATCACGGCTAAAAACATGTGCACGTCACAGTGAAGTATGTTTTCTTTGGTGCTGCCTATTGACACGTACATGCCGCTTGTTAATATCGCAACAGATCTGGCATATGCAGAAAAGTAGTTCATGTATGAATAAAGTAAAATAAATAAATATATCATCACGCCTTTTACCCATTATTGCGTGTGGCACTCTGCCGGAGTAGATCTCGGTAAGTGATATAATTATGCGCGTGAAGCGCGGTTATCAGCCGTTAAACCAAGGCTCCTTAAAATGTTAGTGGAGGAGGAGCCACAGGGATAGTTTTAACGTGGTGAAAATTGTTTGTTAGTTGTGGGAATCAAATCCGGGTTCTCAAATCCACAAGCCGATTCGATACCACTGAGCTATCTGCCCCATATATGAATGTTGGATTTAAAATAGCAAGACCTTATTAGGTTAATCAATATAGATATCACTGTTTTCAGAGATTTTGTTAAATACATAGGTTGCCGATTAGAGCTCGGTTTCAACTTGGTTTTAGCTAAAACTGAGTAACGGAAATGTTGATGTTACAACTCTATTCATAATGATATAAATACAAATATGTTGACATTTATTATATTATTTATCTTACACAAAATTCATCAAAAATTATTTTTTTACTACTTTTTACTACATTAGAAATAATTTATTTTTTCTTGCTATATAATTGACGTTTTCTGTGAAACAATCGAAAAATAAAGTTCTCGCACGTTTCCAATGGCAATGCGCGAAAAAGATAATAAATTCGCACTTACCAGTTAGCAGAGATACCTACAAACAAACAGAAACAGAAACTTGTCATATTAACAAAACGAATATATTTTCAGTAGGTATACGTTTTTATAATAACTTAAGATGCAATCGTAGAAAAAAATGTGTGTATCACGAGCGTAAAGTGTCTTCGCGCTCGTAATACACAAATATCTATTTTTTATAGTTTTATTTTATACTAATTACTGTTAACAGCTAATGTCAATATATATATTTTGTTCGTAACCAAGTACAATTAATTACAACGTTGTTACGTCTAAATTTCTGATGTAATTAGATATCCTGGCTCGGTTTCAATATTGATATTACTAAAAACTTATACAATGGGATTTAAAACTGATTTTAAATAGGGGCAACATTTATTTAAAATTTTACTCGGACCATTTGAAACCTGTCTTTATAACTTTGTATTGTAAATCAGTGCCTTCTTGTTTTAGTTTATTTATTTATTTATTTATGTTACGCTGTACAACAGGAACTTAATCCCATTTACAGTACAGGATCCGCACTCACCGAGCCGCAGTGTAGTAGTTTATATAATTTTTAGCTTGAGTGAGATTCGAACTCGGGATCTCCGGATTCGAATTCTGTATCGCTATCCACACCACCGTACTGACGGACATTCCTGCAATCTAGCGTAAATGATTGAAAGCTCAAATGTTAGTTTTGTTTGAAGATAGAGATCAACTTGCTTGTTTTAAAACTGCCATAAGCTGAAAACATAGAAGAATTATGTTGTCACTTCTGATGCGGTGGTGAAATATGTGGAAATAGTTGAATTGCTGATATTGATATATTACTTTTTATCATTCTAAAAGTCTTTAATTATAATTATGAATGTGAGTATTTATAAAGATGTCGCAAAATATGATGGAATGAGCAATTATTATTTATTGGATCTTGTTTCAGGACGAGCAAAACATGTGTTGTCTTCACAGACATTTTTCGACAATTTCATTCAATTTTTCGTTAAAGATTCTTTCATATCATCTGACGACATTTAAGTTAAATCATGCGCCTATTGGGTTTGAAGATGAAAAAAAAAGTTTTTTTATCTTGTATGTTATGAAGGGCGAGTTTAAATAAATATATCATCACGCCTTTTACCCATTACTAGGTGTGGCGTTCTACCGGAGCAGATTTTGGTAAATGATATATTTATGCGCGTGAAATGAGGTTATCAGCTGTCAAATCATGTCCCCTAAAATGTCATTGGCGGTGAAGGGGGGCTACAGGCATAGTTTTAACGTGGTAAAAATTGTATATCGGTTGTGGGAATCGAACAGGAATTGAATCCGAAACCTTCAGATTCACAAGTCACTGTCTTTGAGTTTGTCAGAATTATCTAATAAGTAAATAGGTAATAAATGTTTTCTTTCTAAATGAGTTTAGTGTAAAAGATAGGAGAACAAATTTATTTTGGATTGGATTTTAAATTGACATATGAGATAAGACTAGAAAAAGGAACAGTTTCGACCAAGATAAATTCGCTGATTTGGTGGACGAGAATGATTTGTAGGAAAATTAGAAAAGACAGCTCCAATTGACTTTTTTGGGAATTACATGTGACAATCTTCAAGCTTTTTCTTTACATTATAGTCCAAGATGAGATTACATATAAATTAGATATTATTTCCCAACTAAAACAGCGTGCAAAGTATTTAATATTTCACAACAGAAATTTATCAAACATTTAATATACTGTCAGTACGGTGGTGTGGATAGCGATACGGAATTCGAATCCGGAGATCTCGAGTTCGAATCTCACTCAAGCTAAAATTTATATGAACTACTACACTGCGACTCGGTGAGTGCGGACCCTGTACTGTAATTGGAATTAAGGTCCTGTTGTACAGCGTAACATAAATAAATAAATAAATAAATAATACTAAATATATCAATAATTTTTAAAATTTGAAAAACAAATTTAGCAATGTAGTTTAGATAAAGTTAACTTCAACTGAAAAGAAATAAAATAAACAATCCATTGTGTATATTACTTTAATTATATGCACTGTAAAGCAGTTTATTTTTCTCTTTTTCATTAATGAAAATTTTAAATTAACTTCACATTACTACGCCAGCTAAAAATAACTTTACAATTCTTCTCACAAAACAAAACGCCTATAGGAAAATACGGTAAATGTCCAAACCATTATCTCTTTTAATATTAAAAGCACCATTAATAGTACATCGTAATTAACATACAGCATTTTCACAAACAAATGAAATTAGTCGTGACACTTGACAACTGAATAAAGAATGCAGGAACTTTGTTCATTCATGAAGTGAGAGCACAGGGATGTAACTGGGAAAGGGCTCTGGTTAGTTAAGAGCAATTAAATATTTATTTTATTAATTCTTAATTAATTGCCGAATTCTCAATTAGCTTATCCTGAATTTTAATTTATCTAATTTTATAACATTTTGTCAAGAAACAAATTACTAGTTGAATGCATAAACTTCAAGAAATACATTTTCGTAACACGTGCACAAGAAACACGTTCTTATTCCCTAATTTTAGAGAGAGAAACTCTGCTTTTCTCCCCTAGAAACATAATGTTTCTCTCCCTAGGTAAGATGTTTCTGTCCCTATGTAGCATGTTTCTCTCCCTAGAGAGATGTTTCTCTCCCTAGAGGCTACGATTATTAGCTGTTTGCGGCGTTTCCTAGGTAACAAGTTACGCAACCTATATTTGACATTTGTCCCGATAAGACGGTAATTTTTGTGCACTTGTTACGAAAAGTATAATATACTTCACGGGAGGGCGCGATTATCCCTTGTGTGAAGTTGGTAAACCTCGACTTCATCTCGAGCCTTCGGCCCTCGCTTACGTCTCGGTTTGAAAACTTCACACGCGAGAAGAATCGCTTGTTTCCCTCCCTTGATGCATAACATACTATTATGGACATATTGTGGGTTAAGATTATTATTATTTATTATTTCTAAAACATATAATTTGATATGAAGACAAGCCAATATATTTTTGAATTGAAAACATATCCACTTCTTAATTTTGCTTAGGTCAAGTCCACTAATATCTTTAGGGGCCGTGATTTGACGGCTGGTAATTTTATTTTACGCGCATAAAAATATCATAATGGGTAAAAGGTGGTATTTTTTTTATGCAGTCATAATATATGTGATTGTAGAAGACACCACTTAAATTACATGTAACACCACAAGAGACCAGCGATGTCGCCAGGGTGGTTTCATAACTGGGTGCCGTTGAACCGCTCGCGAGAACGACGCCGAGCCTGAATCTGGTTGTCAGTTGCTCGGGAATGAAACGTGAATGAACCAGTGTGACCTTGATAGCAGTTCTCGGCTTCCAGTATTTGCAAAATGAATTATAAAGTAAAATATATGGGTCTAAGAAGACAATTTATAAGCAGTAATGGACCGCGATATTAAGTAATTTTATTAGTTAATACAATAAACTTCGAGGAAAATTTGTGGTGTTGTAAATGATGTTGGCTCATTCATGCAAAGGAAGGTTTTGCTTACTTTGAAATGTTATAACCGGAGTTTGACATCAAATTTTAATAAGGAATTTACGTTTCAATTTTCTGATTTATTCAATTTTTAATAATGCGCCTCCGCCATTTTTCGTTCTTCCTAATATCTTTGTGCTTTCATAATTTATTATGTTATACTGTACTTTGCGACATGATTTATTTTATTTTATTATTGCAGAGCAATCGCATTATTTTATATTCTGCATCTATCAAGTAAGAGTTCGTGCGTTCAAATTTGGCCGACTTTGATTTATATACATTCAAAAATATGATTGTGTCTCAATGGTTCGAATTCCACAATAACTATCAGTTTCCCATTATTATAATCACATATATATATATATATAGGGTGTTTCTATACCTCTGCACGAACAAAGTTCACTTTGTTCTAGATGAAGGAGTGGGTTATGCCATACTGATGAGCCTAATAAGAGCCAAACGCGTCTATGGTTACTAACTGTGCTGGCCAGTCTCTGACGATGACCTGATAAGTCGACTTGGAGGCTGAATTTTTGTGAGACTTGGACAAGTGTTTATTTTAATATTTTTATTAAAATTAAGTTTATTGCATCCATTGTGCAAAAAAAAACAATAAACATTGCGATTAGGTATCTTATCGAAATTGGATGTATTAGAAATCTCAACATTGTCTCGTTATCCAAAATCATTCTCAACCTTTAGGAAGCACTTACTGCTCTAAATAATTAAATAAATATTTCATTATTTGAAAATTGCAGTATTCCAATTTTTTCAGCGTAATTTAATGTAAGATAGTTTAAAACTTTTACTGTAAAAATATAGGTTTGAAATCTATGCTAATTAGCTAATGAAAGTAATTTAACTTACTATCTTAGCTCGTAGTAATTAAGTTAAAATAATCGACTTGAAATAAATTTAAATTATCTGAAGAAATATCAAAAAGAAGTAAAAATACTCACTCAATTTATTCTAGCGCTTTGATCTAACTTTAGAAATAATCCTGAAAAGCTTCATTCCACCATTACTAGAAACGGGAAACTCTCTAACAATTACAAATGCAAATCCTTTACAAACATATCTAATTTGAAAACTCAATTAACTAAAATTTTACGACAACGATCTGCAAACCATAACCATATCTTCAATTGTAAAAATTTTCAGTATTTTGAAGATTCCATTGCGTGATATTAGTGATTTCGCCGAGCGATAGTCAGCGGGGGTTGCGGGATTGTTCGTGACTATATTCACACGTAGCGTCGATAAATCGTAATTTATCCAACATCGCTTATAAGCGCCGCTGAGGGCCCTAAGCGACCGCCTGGCTACTTAGAGGCGCGACGTATGGTAATGTGCCCGGTTGTGCCCAGTTGGGAACAATAGAGAATTCAAAGTGGAAGGATTCCGTAAATTAGGGCAAATTTATTTCGACGTTGATTTATTTGTAAATTAAACCAATTTAAATAATACTCATTACGTTATAAATCCGGTTAGTAATTTTTTATTAGAGCTGCAAATCTAACTGTTTTCTTTTTCTTGAATTGCGAACCCGAACCAAACTGTTCTCGTACAAGCAGTTTTTACAATTTTTACAATTGAAGATATGGTTATGGTTTGCAGATCGTTGTCGTAAAATTTTAGTTAATTGAGTTTTCAAATTGGATATGTTTAAATCGGTTCAAATTGATGGAATATATATATATATATATATATATATATATATATGTTGAATTTTAAATTACCAGTGGAAGAAACATTAAATATTATAAAGGAAAAGCACAAACCTGCAGAACACATCCTGGAACTAACGAGACACTGCCTGAAGAACACCTACTTCATATACAAAGACCAGCGATATAAACAAGTGGCAGGCGCCCCCATGGGTTCTCCACTCTCACCAGTCCTGGCAAACTTATTCATGGAAGACTTCGAAACTAGAGCCCTTCAATCCGCTAACCAGAAACCAAAGTTATGGTTACGATACGTCGATGATACCTTCGTAATCTGGAACCACGGAAGGGAGCAGCTGGAATTATTTCTGGGCCATCTCAACGGAATTCATCCCAACATCAAGTTTACCATGGAAGTAGAAGAAGAAAACCAACTTCCGTTCCTAGATGTACTTGTAAAGAAAACAGCAGACGGAAGCCTGAACCACACAGTTTACAGAAAAGCAACACATACTAATCGCTATCTAAATGCTGACTCTCATCACCATCCAGCCCAGCTACAGTCAGTAGTGAAAACACTCATCACAAGATCACAAAGATTAGCGGACAACGACAACCGACAAAAAGAAATGGAAACTATCAAGGCCGCACTCCTTCAAAACGGTTACAACCAGAGAAACATAAAATTGGCTCTTAGACCACAAAAAACAAAAAGAGAAACTGATGAAGAAAAACTACCTACTTACGCCTACCTTCCATACGTTAAAGGCACTACCGACAAAATAAGCAGAGTACTGAAGAAAAACGAAATCAAGACCATCTTCACCACAGATAGGAAAATTAACACGATTCTGCCAAATCCGAAGACCAAGATCAACCTGGAGAGCCAAGGAGTGTACGAAATTCCTTGTCAAGACTGTGACAATACCTACATCGGTCAAACTAACAGAAGAATCAACATCAGAAGAAACGAACATCAAAACTCTGTGAAAAAAGACGAGAAAACCTCAGCTCTGGCTCAGCACGTGAAAACTACATCACACACGATCGATTTCAAGAACACAAGGATGATAGCTAGCATCGGACACACAACTAAAAGAATCATCAGAGAAGCCATAGAAATCGAAAAACGACCAAATAACCTGAATACAAGGGACGACACACGAAGATTACCACCCACATGGAAACCAGCACTTAACAAATTGGCACAAAAGGTAAAAAAGCATACACCGAATACTACACCAGCAACGGAATCAATGACGCAGAAAGACCAAACAAAGCAACCAGAACCAACAACCCGGAACAACTCAGTGAAGCATCCAACTATGACCACTAAATATAAGCCTGCTGCATCCCCAACAAACGTCAGTTCAAGACCTAACACCAGATCGAGAACACGGAATCAATCCAAGACCTGAAGATGGCAAGTGAGACCTTGCCGAAACGTCGTCTAAACAACGGTTCTTCTCAGAACCAAACCAGACCAACGCGAGAAGATACCCGGAATAATTCAAGTTACATATATATATATATATATATATATATATATATATATATATATATATATATATATATATATATATATATTACGTAACTAGTGCAGTAAACCCTTAGCAGCCGTAAACAAGCATTTACTGTTCTTGCTAATTGTTTTTAATGGCCTACTAACATATATGGTCGTAGATAAATACATATATTAATGAGCTAATATTATTAAGTTGTGTGATTATTAAAGGTAATCATACCTGTAGTTTTTGACTAAAGTTAATTTATATTAATATTGTTATAACTTTTTATGCATATTTTATTTATTTATGCACAACAGGAACTTAATCCCAATTACAGTACAGGAGGTCTATAGCTTATAGTGGAATCTGAACCAACCAGACAGAATTTTTGTAAATGCGGCTACCAGTTGTCAATGCCAGGTAATGGTTATTTGCGTAATCAAAAGCTACAAGAGTGATTTCAATTGAAATTTAATTTTCAGTATAAATATTTAAACAAAGTATCTTTAACAAATATTTTCCAGAAGGAATAACAAATTATCCTTGACATTTAAAAAGTTTTATACTTATTTAAATGTCAAAAGTGAACTGTATGTAATACTCGTATGTTTGATTGAAAATTCTGTATTTACAGCAGTGCTGAATTAAGACATTTTAGAATCTAAACCGGAATTATTTATGAGGTCGTTATTATAAAGTATTACTGCGGTGTGTGTAGTGTTACAGTATTTGAATCCGAAAATCCCGAGTTTGAATCCCACTCAAGCTAAAATATATGAACTACCACACTACGAATCCGTGAGTCCTGATCCTGTACTGTAACTAGGATTATGTTTCTATTGTACAGTCACATAAAGAAATAAAAAATTCTTAATAAAATGTAAGTATGGTTATTGATCATTTAAATTTGTTACGGTATTACATATCGAAACACATTATAGTAAGTTAAATAAGTAAATATAAATATAATATTAAAATTAAGTTGAGAAGAGCGATTTTGTGACTGACTGCAAATGTATTAGTGAATGGTGTGGGATTGGGTCATGCGAATGAATTTTTATACTTGGGTAGTATGAGTATGTTATCGAGAGATAGACGTATTGATCAGGAGACTGAAAGAAGAGTATCTGCGAATTGGGTGTTCTGAGAACCTATGTTCGAAACTTGAATGTATCCAGTGATACTCTATTGAGCGTGTATAATGGTGTGTTAGTGCCTACATTAATGAGGAGACATGAACAGTGTATAACTGTTGTGGAAATGAGGTATTTGCGGGATGTGTGTGTGTGTGTGTGTGGATATACAAGAAGAGACCGTGTCCGGAATATATTGAGGTATGATGGATGCGAGATTGTGAAGAATGTTGTTAGAAGAGTGGGTATAAGTCAGTTAAGATGGTTTGGGCCTGTGGAACATGTGTCGAATGAAAGATTGATGAAACAGGTGTATGTTTGTGAAACTGAGGGTTAAAGGTTGTGTGGATGTTCTATGAATAAATAGGATTGAAGGATTGTTGCGTGAACGAAATTTTCCGAGTATGAGGAAGAAAAGAGCTTGCGTAATAGGAATTATGGATGTGGTTGAAGTGAAAGTTGTGTGTCAGGATAGGAATGTTTGGTGAAGATTACATACAGTTTGAATCTGATGAATAAAGACTAGAGTACAATTCATGATATTAGTTCTTCGTTGGGGTATTTATCTGTAATTGTGTGAAACTCACTTTTAAAAACAAGTGCTGGCCGACACTTCCTTTCTTTCTTATCTTTTGATTAGTTTAGTGTTCTTACATGAAGTATTTAACTGCAATTGTGTGGAATTCACTTTCAAAAACAAGCGCAGGGCGGTATTTTCTTCCTGCCTTATCTTTTTGATTAATTTTTCATTTCTTACTATGAAGTGTCGAACTGCAATTGTGTGGTATTTACTTTCATTAACAAGTCGATGGTCACCAGCCGTCGAATCACGGCCCCCAAATACGTCAATGGAGGAGAATCCACAGGTGTAGTTTTAATTTGGTGAAAATTGTTTGTCAACTGTGGGAATCGAAGCCGGGTTCTCAAATCTACAGGCAGAGTCGATACCACTGAGCCACCTATCCTATAGGTAGTTTTAAATTTGTGCGTTTCGAATTTTCATGGATGCCATATTTTTCTTTGTAAAGTCTCGTACTAGTACTTAAAGATTATAGCCAGCAATTAATTTTTCGAACCCTCATAGCACAAAATTAATGAAACATAGCATGAATTATCAATTAACAAGAACGTAATTAAATATATATTTCACTATAAAATATATACAGAATTATTACATATTATACCAATTTATTGTGAATAATAAGCCTGATGATATATTTATATATTTATTTTTATTTTCTCTATAGAGATATTTTTAAAAATGAAAACTTTTAAATATCATTATTTTATATAAAATAAAAAAAAAATCTCTATTTTTAAGAGACTGGCACTGAAAATATATTTCCAAACTTTTGGGAGTTAATCAAATATCCGTTAAGTTAATTTAAACGATTAAAAAATTCAATAGGAGTAGCTATGCTGTATTAGTTACAAAAACAATCCTTCTCATAATTCTACACACAGAGCACCCTGCGTTGACATTGAGCGTGTATTAAAACCACGCAGTACAATTACAGATTCCCGCATCGCGTAGCCTTGCTAGCCAGTGTCGTACGGATTAGCACACGGCCCTAATTGGCTGCTGGCTCTGCTGGACGCGCTTCTCGCCGCAGTATTAACCGGGAATCGGGACTTACGATTCCTGCTATTCTGCTGGGACTACTGAGTCCCGAGCAATGGGATATGAGCAGTCTGACAGGATTAAAAATTTGTTAATATATGAGCTGTCTCACAAATGGATTTAGATAATTTGTGGGTATAATGTGGTGGTTTCAAGCATGGAGTTGATTTGAACTTTTAGAATAAACAATCAATAAATTACGCCAACGCAAATATGAGAATATACAAATAAAATTCGTAAAATAGATAAATATTATTTACAGAATTAGCTAATGATATTAAATAATTACTGTTAAATTAACCAATAAGGTGCTGCTTTCAACGAGAAGCATGCATGTACTACAATTTTCAAGTAGTTGCTATAGTTACGATAAACAAATCAGTTTGCTAAATAAAAACTTCTACCAAAACAAAGTATTTCTAAATACTTCTACTTCTAAGTGATATATTTTTTTAGGAAATTGTTTATCTTTTTCGCGGCAATTTAATTTGCAATATCACTCTATAAGGTATTACAGAAAACTTTCACCCAATTCGTCTAGTAAAATTTTCAGATTATGTGTGCAAGAACTGAAAATGAATAAAAAGATAAGTAAGGAAGGAAGTGTCGTTCTGCGTTTGTTTTTTAAAGTGAGTTCCATACAATTGCAGTTAGAAACTCTATGTACGAACACTAAACTAATAAGAAATGAAGGGAGAATTTTCCATCGCTTGTTTTTAAAAGTGAATTTCACACAATTACTTTAATGACAAAACTAAACTATTAATCTAAAATTAAGAATTTTGCGTTTGTCTTTATTCATCAGATTCATCCTGCAATTATTCTTCTCCAACTGTTCCTATCTTGACACACCACTTACGCTTCAACCATATTCATAATTCCTTAAATACAAGTTCGATGGGAATGTTTCGTTTACATAACAATTCTTCAATTATATTTATCCATTTATTTTATCAGTTATCGAGATCTGCTACTGCAGAGTACCATACCCAGTAATGGGTAAAAGGCGTGATGATATATTTATTATTTTATTTTTTATTTATTTAGAGTTTCACTCTGAATTTCACAAACATGCGTTCGATTTGCAAAAACCATCTCAAATAAATAAATACGTGCTATAAAATATAGTAGAGTAAAATTTTAAAGCGATTTTTCCTCTTCAGGAAGTTGACTTGACTGTCGAAACATATGAACTAAATCTAAATGTCATTCAACTTCAAATAATTCTATGATAAATGAGCACATTTTTCAAATTCAGTCAAAAAACTTATAACTTGTGTTACATCTGTTACATTCGGTACGTCTCACCCTCATATAACACGATCAAAACATCGTTTAGTGAGAAAATATCCGGTGCAAAATGCGCTGTCGACGCGGACAGTGTTCGGCACCGTTCAGAGCTCGGATTTTCAAACCGGGCCAGCGCGGCTGCTGCTGATATCTGCCTTGTCGCACTCTGACGATCACACGCGATCAAATCGTCCCTAACGATGTTGAGGACGGGAAGAATCGTAAAGGAATATGTTGGTTTTAATTTAAGGTATTAAGTTATAGTTTTTATCGATGTTTGTAGATCGATTTATTGAAAATATTAAAACTGCAAAAAGAGGAAATGCAGAAACATTTATGCTGGGTTGTGGTTAAGGCATTTAATTATGAAACTAAATTAAAAACAGAAACAATAGTTGATCGAAATAAACTAGAAAATTAAACTTATAAGTTGACTATTTTCAATATTTTAGTTTAATTTGAAAATCTATGTTCAATTCTCGAAGAAGACAAACTTTACACCACATTAAAATTATGACTGTAGCTTCCCTTCCACTAATATATTTGGGAGCCTTAATTTGACGGCTGGTCACATTTCATTCGTAAAATCTGTTACAACAATGTGCTAGACCCAGTAATGGATACAAGGCGTGCTAATATATTTATTTTATCTTAATTTAATTTCTTAATTGTCAAACTTCTGTGCACGATGGTCTATCAATAAAAATTTAATATATTAATCTCAGAACTTATTTTTAACTTCTTTCTTATAGTTGACTATAAATAGTGTAGAATTAAATATTATTATTAAAAATAAAAATGCTCTATTTATTTATGCTATAACAAGAATTTATTCCCATTTAAAGACGCCATCATACAGCTTAAAAATATCGATAACTATGAAAGATGAGTTTAGAAAAATTAAATTTAAAAGTTTGAATGTTATTTCTAAATTGTACCGACTCATTTAATTTTATTATTTAGTTGCTCAAAGCATAAAGAATACATTGTAAAATTAATGGCTGGTAACACAAGCTCTGTTTTTGAGTATTTTAAGAGCAGTGTTTTGGATGTTTTAGCTATCTCTAACATGTTAAAACAGAGCTTGTGCTATAAGCCAATATTTCTAAATTTAATTAACGTACAATACGGTTAAAAAAATCAATCAATAGTTTACCTACGATTTTGCACAATAATTTCTTATAACATTATTCTACGCTTATTGATAATTATTGTAATTACGCTAAATGCATAGGAACAAGTAAAAATCGAGAAAGTAATATTTTTTGTATTCAAAATATGCCACCAATAATTATTCAGTATGGATTTTTATTAAATATTTATCAGTACAACAATGTTCAGAATCTGTACTGTCATCAGTGGTTCTATTGAAACGTGGACTGTTTTAGATGGAATTTTGTGTTTTTGTAGACATTCTTGTGCATGTGATGGTATCAGTTCAGTGGACATTAAGATAAAATAGCAGTGTAATAAGGTAGGTAATTATATTTGTTCATTGAGTTGTATATTGTTGTATGTCGCATGATTTTAAAACGTCAAGAATCACTACGAATACTAATGCAATAATAATACAAGTAGATATCTGTGCAAATTTGATATTTAAATAATTTTAAGTTACTTTAATACAATCAAAATAATATTTATTAAGAAAATTATTATTTTATAAGTATAGGTAATGTTTGTGACGATTCCGTGTATGATGCGTTGAACTCGTTTTACATTGAGCAACAAAGCCATCAATTTATTTCTGTAACAAGAATTTGCAACAAATTGTTGAGTATAATATAGAAGTTGTAAGTAATTTGAATTGCGGAATAGGTTACGCAACATGTTTCAAAAATTAGAACAAGTTCTAATTTTGTTGCTGCAAATTTTTATCAGATATAGTGAATTTTAGATACTACTAACATATTATTAAATAATTAATGTCGTTAAGTTGCTTTCTTGAATTTTACGAAAATATAATATAATATCTTTAGGGGCCGTGATTTGACGGCTGGTAACCGCACTTTACGCGAAAAAATATATCACTTACCAAGATCTGCTTAGGCAGAGTGACACACTCAGTAATGGGTAAAAGGCGTGATGATATATTTATTTTATTTATTTGTAATATTTTTCTGTTTCATTTTTCAAATACAAATACGTATAATTATTATTCTGTATAACAAATTACCTAATGCCGTTCAAAATCTATTGTTTCTTAAATAGAAAAAATAAATATATCGTAGTTTCTACGCTGCCCATAAATTTCTTGATTATAATCTAATCGAATCTAGTTTATTGTAATACGTATATAATTATGATTTTGTATAATTATGATGTTGTAAAAATGCTATTGATTTTATTTATGTAAAATTGTCTGTTTCATTTATTATTTTATGCCAAATTTATATACGCAAGAATCATTGTCAATTAATAATAATAATGTACTTATTTTTAACATCTACAAATGTGTCTGCAATTAATTGTCACATGTAATACATGTAACATATTTATAGATTTATTACTGAATGTAAAACGAGCTATATTCTTCACTATTAAACAATACAATACAATATATATATATATATATATATATATATATATATATATATATATATATATATATATATATATATATATATATACAGCGTGTCCCATTTTACATTATCTTCTTGAATATCTCGAAATGAAAGCATTTTACCGAAAAGTATGCCGAATCATAATCGTCATGGTTTTGAGGGGGACATCGGATTTTGACAAAATAACCCCCTTAGCCCCCCAAGGGAGACCAGGAGAGGGGTCAACTTAAAAATTTTAAATGGGAACCCCTATTTTTTATTGCAGATTCTGAAAGAGCGTGTAGGTTTTATCCGGATACTTTTTTTCAATTTCCAACAGGTGGCGCTGTAATCGTGAAAGTACGATTTTCGTGCAAAATATTCGTGAATTAATATTGTGTCAATAACTTTATAAATAATAACATTTGGTGTTTCAATCATTACCTAAATTTCTGAAAATATCAATCCCTAACACTGGGGGGGGGGGACGAAAACAGGACATTAAATAAACTAATTGTGAATGATTTGATTTTATCAAGAATTTTCATGTTAAGTTTACTGATTGGTGATTAATTTAATTGTAAATTAAGTGTTTTAATAGGGTTATTTCGTGCAATACTTCTGAAGTTCGCCAAAACAAAATAACCAGAGAATAAGGTAATTTTAAATCAAATTTATCCATTTGACCCCAAATGTCAAAAAAACATTTTTTTCGTTTAAGAGTTTGCGTGCCGTCGGCATTAGCGTTACCCAATGTGCACCACGAGGAGGTTGCAATCAGTAAATTTAACATGAAAATTCTTGTTAAAATCAAATCATTCATAATTAGTTTATTTAATGTCCTGTTTTCGTCCCCCCCAGTGTTAGGGATTGATATTTTCAGAAATTTAGGTAATGATTGAAACACCAAATGTTATTATTTATAAAGTTATTGACACAATATTAATTCACGAATATTAAGCACGAAAATCATACTTTCACGATTACAGCGCCACCTGTTGGAAATTGAAAAAAGTATCCGGATAAAACCTACATATTTTTTAACGCTCTTTCAGAATCTGCAATAAAAAATAGGGGTTCCCATTTAAAATATTTAAGTCGACCCCCCTCCCGGCCCCCCTTGGGGGCTAAAGGGGCCATTTTGTCAAAATCCGATGTCCCCCTCAAAACCATGACGATTATGATTCGGCATACTTTTCGGTAAAATGCTTTCATTTCGAGATATTCAAGAAGATAATGTAAAATGGGACAGCCTGTATAGAAGAAGAGTGTTTTTACCGACTAATACAGTTTTATAAATTATCGTTTGCTTCTGCATATTATTATGGTCTTTATTTTTGGGGCAAGTTTGTAATGTTACCGTACATATTCCGAAGTAAGTAGTTAAAAATAGTACAAAAATTGGTTACGTTTGTTCATGTTAGCTGAAGTCTTGCGCATATCTAATCGACGAAACAGCTTTTTTAACTTTGTAAATTGCTAATAAATATGTGGTGCTATTATAGTCAGATATCGCTGTAACTGCCCAAGTAGCCATGCAATTTTCCCTGATATATGGGAGCAATTTTATACACGATATGAACTCGTTACATGCATACGCGTTATTCTTTCAAATAACCTCTGTAGTTTTACTACGATGAGCCATAAAAGCTTTGTAAATTTTACTTAGTTTCAACGAAACATGTGTTTAATTTAAATCTAGGGCAGTTCTTGTTCATGTTCAAGTTTAGCACTTGTACACTACTATTCTAGAACTTTAGAGCTCGTAATTATTGTCTCAAACTACTTAGCATCGATAAGTATGTTGCGAAAATATAATGGTATACCAAACTGTGTTTTAGTGAAATTTAAATGCATGCAATGTAATATAATACAATACAAAATAGTAAGTATAGTTACAAAAAAATAAAATAGAAATATATCATCACGCCTTTTACCTATTACTGAGTGTAGCACTCTACTGTAGTAGATTTAGGTAAGTGATATAATTATGCACATAAGTGTGGTTACCAGCCGCCAAACAACGCTCCCAAAAATATTAGTGATGAGGCAGCCATAGGGGTAGTTTTAACGTTGTGAAATTTGTTTGTCGCCAGTGGAAATCGAACCCAAGTTTTCAAATCCGCAGTCCTAATCGATACCGAATGCTTGAGATTATATTATTGTGGATTTTTGTATTTATTAAAAGATTCTTATCAAAATTCAATTTTATTTTATTATTATTATTAAAATGTTTGCTTACCTACATTATTTAAAAATTAAAATCACTTCTTGCATTACATATACAGAGTGTTCCAACATTATTACAAAAAAATTAAGGATATACATTATTTTTTCTACTCCCGTTTTTAAAATGTCATTTAACGTACTAGTTTCCGTGGTGCTAAATAACATCTTAATCACATGTTGACAAGCTGTGTCTTCTAACGTTTTAGTCACGACTTGATATATTAAACACGAGGCGAAGTTAGTTTCAGGCATCTGTCATTTTAACTTCACCTTACTTGTTAAATAATTCACAAAACTTTTAATTTTTTTGTTGTCTTAATTTGCGATCGAAGAAAAAGTATAGAATGTGACTCGTTTTATGAACTCTTGAAAGGCTCGTTTTTTATACACTTGAAATTAAAATTTGTTATATAATATACTATTATGTATGGATTTAAACACAAAAATATTTTTTCCGAGATATTCAAAAATAATTTCACAGTATTTGAAACCAACATATTTCATGCTACTAGTCTGATAAGGTACAGTAATGAATAAAAATGAGTGAACATTAAAAGAAACGTTACACAGATTGTATTAAATTAAATAAATTTTAATGTTCAGTGATTTTTATTCATTACCACCTATCAGTCTAGTGGCACGAAAAATGTTTGCTTCAAGAAATGTGCAATTATTTTGCGAATTTCTGAAAAAGTCCTTTTGCGTTGTAATAAGTAAAGCCCGGATATTTAGGCTCTTAAAAACACCCAAATAAGCAGGCATATAGGCCGGTAATTACTCTAAAATAGGCGGGATTTTAGGCAGCCTAAATGTAAATAATATGTTTTAAACAAAATAAACGATTCCTTTTTCTAATATTGGTACTCGTATCTACTCTTCGTTAGAAAACAATAATAATTTTAAACAAAAATTAACGCAATCTGAAAAATAATAATGTAGGGTTCTCATTTTATTAACTATTATGCACATTCAAATTATGTAGTATACTTTAATTCACAAAATATTACGAGCAATTGCTCTATGAAAGGCACGATCTTCAGTCTGTCAGAACTTGCTTGTAAGCTGAAAACTTCGTACGACATCACAAAATGTGACAGGGGCGTTCTTATATTTAGCCATATCGTCTAAAGTTATCTCAGCTCCATTGATTAATGGCAAAGACAATTCAATTCCCACGTAAAATTTTGACTAAAAACCGTTTTTTCTTTCGGCATTTTAAATTCACACACAAAAACTTGATTAAAGTAAGTACTTTAAATATTATAGGTTAGGTTGAAATACTTTGTCGAGTGCTGAATTAGTCAACGAAGTAGATGATAAACCTAGTCTGCTCAATAAAAGTTAGAATAGGCAACAAAAATAGGCAAAATAGGCTGTATAAGGTCAAATAGGCACAATAACCAAAATATAGAAAAAATAGGCTCTAAGGCACGAAAAAAAAACCTTCCATTACACGTAAACATAATACCTAAGTATAGAAAAACGAAATTGCCCGAAGTATATTAAAATTTGAATCTAGGCAATTGCCTAAAAATCCGGGCTTTAGTAATAAGTATATCAAATAGTATATACCCTTACAGTTTTTTTGTAATAATATTGAAACACTCTGTACACATAACGTAAATGACGTGCACCGTTTGATTTGTCGGCCCGACTACAGTCGTTGAATAATTACTGTAGTATCGGAAATCTGCATTCATTAAATTTAATTGACTTTGCTACTTCAATACTTCATGAACTACGAACTGTTTATCAAATTATTCCTAGATCCTTTTTATAGATTATCCCAGTACAGAAAATGTTTTAATTATCAAGTTTTGAATCAATTAAAAATGACTATTGGAAATATTTTCGTAATTTAAACTTAAATAAACAAAACTAAAATTTTTAACTTGATTTTAATTAATAAAAGCAAATCGAAATTACTTTTCGTAATATTGAGTAATTGACATTGGCTGTGAAACATTCGATATGCTTTTATTTATTTAAACTAAGTTTAAAATATAAATTTTGTTTGTGCAATTGGCCATTCAAATTCTTTATCAATCTATAGTTATGAAGATGTATGATACTCGTATATGGTTACAATTTTGAATCTAAATCATTTTTAAATCATTTTATAATTAAATTTACTTTAATCAACATGGCAACAGTCCAAATATGCATTTATCTCTATAACTATAGTTCAAGTTTTGACAGCAATCATAAATGTTTCAATGTTATTTTTAAAATAAATCGATAAGTGAATACTAATATTAAATTCAGTCTTCATGAAGGGTTATAATACTGATGTCAGATATATATTAAGATATAGTCGGAGTTGGTTACCTAACCAACTATTAAATTATTTGACTGACACAGTAACTATAGAAATTTAGCTGTCTGCTAAATATTTTATTTCAGTGAAATAGGTAGTTTGATTTACCGTGGTTTATCTGTCAGTTTAGTTCTTTGACTTATTAATGCTGGAACTAAGCTTGGGAAAAAATATTAAACGCTAGTTTAATAAAATTTAATTGTTACCTTATGATAAATATTTTACTATAATGTATTAAAATTGTTAGTATAACTCATAAGAAATATTGTGCGGTGCAAATATTTATATCCTAAACAGGATTTTAAAATTTTAGTTCTATACAAAAGATAACTAAAAGAAAAAATAGGCTCTTAAAACAGATTATTTTTACTTGAACATTATTTGTTGCTTATTGAAATGATACGAAGTATATAATAAACCGGGGCATTATGATTCATATCGCCCGATTCGTTCACGTAATACTATAGTTCTTTAATTCTCTTATTACTGTAAGCATAGTTATTATAAACTAAAACAAATTTTAGATGTTCTAGTAAAAAATAAAATCATATATGTGTCATGAACATTACCAAATTATAATGTTTTCAAGCGACATCCATCCCTCGGGTCAGAAGCCGTCAGGCTGGATGCTGCCGCTCTGTTCTTTGTCATCTACCTAATGCACTTGGTGCATAAATTACTATATTGTTCTGTTTATTGAGTACGATTTTTCTGTTTTTTTGTCATTAGTTACGAATGTTTGGAGTAAAAAGAAATTGACACAAATTTTCTATTACTTTAAATCTTTTATTTTATACAAGTATCAATTACTTATTGAAGTTTATATTGACATATACACCTTGTGCACTTCTCTCCCTTGTTGTATAATATCCATTTTTACTTCCTTGTACGAAGTAAAATGTAGGTATAGTATAATACGCGTACAAGGAAGCAATGTGGTGTTCACATTATATTTTTATGAATTGTAAATGGTAAGAATGACTAAAAATGGTATTAATGGAACTACGAGCACTTTTCAGTCTAGATTTGTTCAGATAACACTATAAGTTGTATGTAAATAAATATATCATCACGTCTTTTACCCATTACTGGGTGTGGCACACTGCTGTAGCATATATCGGTAAGTGATATATGTCTTCGCGAGAGGTGCGGTTACCAGCCGTCAAATCACGGCTCCCAAAGATGTTAGTGGAGAGAGTGCCACAGGGGTAGATTTTAATTTAGTGAAAATTGTTTGTCGGCTGTGAGAATCGAACCAGGGTTCTCAAGATTCACAGGCCGACTCGATACCACTGAGCCACCTACCCTATAGCTTATCTAATTTAAATTGGGATTAATTTCCTACTACAAATAAACTTTGCAAATCCTTTTGTAATATACAAAAAATTTGACGATATAAATTAAAGCTCGGAGGTTTCAATACACCTAATAAAGAAAACAAGATATTCTTATTAACAATTAGATTCTTATTTAACAATTTACACCAAAAGATTTAGTTAATAATTACCTTCTTACTTCTTACATCCCTCTCATTTCAATTCAAAACGAAACGTGAAACAGAACCGAGCAGAACAGAACGCCTCGCTACCATTCTGAGTTGGACGTTCGTTTAGAATAATAAGAAAAGCTTATTTCCTCCACCCGCTGTCATCATCGCGTCACCTCCGACTTATTCAACTGTTTAGCAGCTAACGACAGTATTGTTTACCTGTGTCAGGTGTACCAGCGAGCCGCCTCGCAGTTAATGTAATTACTGCGAGTATATAATTATATTTTGTCGTAAAAGACGATCGCGTTGGCTTGTTCGACAAACCTGGCCTTAGGGGGAGAAGCTACGAGCTGGTGGCGAGGATTTGTTGCAGGGAATTAAATTGGAGGTGAGAAATGGTTAATTAAAATTGAAATGTTGGAATTATAAGAACTGGCTGCAGGAGAAAGATTGAAACGCGGCGTAAGCCAGACATTAAAAAATAATTAAGTTTTATTTTTATCGATTTTACTGCAATGTATATTTTAATATTTAATTACTCTTTTAAAAACGCAAATAATAAGAAAAACATAGCAATTTGTCACATTTTTTGTAATAAAATAAATAATAATTGAAACTTAATTAAAGGTAATGAATCAAACTTTCCATACACAGTAATTATAATTTGAAACATATTATGTATGGTACATTTTTTAAGTTCAAGTATTTTCATACATCTGCAAATATCAAATTAAATGGTTTGATAGGCTGGGAGCATTTTTGAATATATATATATATATATATATATATATATATATATATATATATATATATATATATATATATATATATATATATATATATATATATATATATATATATATGGTGGCTTAACACCCCGTGCAGGGGTTGCGCCGCTTCTTAGAAGCTCTCTAGATCCAAATTATAGGGGGATCAGCCCATTTCCTTATATTTTTATATTTTCTTGCAAATTTCACTCCATTTTTTCCTGTTCTTTGCTTCTTCCTTCCATTTATAAATTCCTAATTTGTGTAGATCTTCTTCTACTTCCTTAATCCAGGTTGACCGTGGTCTCCCTCTTCTTCTATATCCTGGGTCCCAATTAAGTGTTGTAGAGATTGTTGTTTCTGCATCAGCTCTCATTACATGCCCTAACCATCTCCCTCTTTGTTGTTTAATTTTCCTGGTGATATCTTCACCTTCTAGATCTTCCAGTATTTCTGTATTCATTCTTGATCTGTATTCTTTATCTCCTATTTTAACTCCTCCTAGGATTGATCTTATAATTTTCCTTTCTGCTATTCTGAGTTGTTCTTCCTCTCTTTGTGTCATTGTTTGTGTCTCAGCATCGTATAGTAGGATGGGTCTTATCAGTGTCTTATATATTTTAATTTTTGTTGCTTTTGACAGTTCCTTATTTTTAAGTAGGTATTTGTTTAAATGTAGGGCTTTATTTGCTGTTAAAACTTTTTCTGCGATTTCTGCTCCTCTCTCTCCTGTATTTGTTATTTTTGAATATTTGTTATAAAATCATTTTGTTGTTATTAAGTGTTCCTTATTCTTATTTTATGTATTACTATAACAAAAAAATATTATTTCGTTTAATAATAATAATTACAATTGTTTTAGTTAATTGTTTTATTTCAAGCCATAGTCATGGCTCACTATTCTCTTTCCGATTTGGTGTATAATAAAGTGCCCGCCATTTTACTTTTTAATAATGTAACATGTGGATTATTTTACATGATTGTAAAGCAAATGTGATGCACTTTTCAAATTTGTAAAGAAATATAGTATGTTCCATTTGAAATTTCAAAGTTAATATTAATGACTAATAAACCGGAAATGATATCATGAATGTACATCCGTCATCAACTAGCTTACATGTTGCTGTATAAATCATCTTATATGAAAGAAACTGCTAAGTTGATAAATAAGCGAGATATTTGCTGGGTCTATTAAAATATAACACCCTGTGTACATATATTTAGTATTACCTAAAAATGAATAAATGGCGTGAGGATTTATTTATAACAATAATTGAAGAACAGCCATCCTCAGAGAAGCAAAATATATTGCAGGATATGATTGTTCCAATTTTTGTTTTGTTCAATTCGAAATTTTAAATTTAATCGTTTCTCTTTGTTATAAATTTCATCAATATAACTATGTAGGTAGCTATATTACGGAAAATACAAATATAATTTGACATGTATTTGACTTGTATATTGCAGATATTGATAAACCTTGAGATAAAATTGACACTTTTGTATCAAATGTCAATTTATTTTTGAATATTTAATACTTTATCATAGCAATATAAATAATGTGAAAGAATCTGTAACATATTCAGATAGGAGGTGATTTTCCATAAAAACGAGGGTAGTTTCCGCGATACCATTATGATACGGAAGATATTCATTACTGTTTAGTTGAGTGTTAAAATATAGTTAAACGAGTTTGATAATGTGTGTCGTTAGTGTCCTATTTCCTAGGACGTTGTCTTGCTTTATCGCGCAACTGCTACATAACAAGTTAATGCCTCTCGGCACCCCTAATTTCGGCCCTGAAATATGTTGCGCGCAGCGCGCGTATTGCACGGCTCTTTGAGCATAACCCAAGTTAGGAAGCGAATTACAAAATCGTATTGAGTTTTGGCGACGACCGCCTCTCGCCTCGCAACTTTTAATGTAATTGCTACTGAAACAAAGCGGGGTTTGTTTGCCCACTACGCCGTAGCGTCGAACAAGTGGCTTTAAATTCGGTTATTTACGTTGTGCTTCGCGTAGAAACTGCTGTTCTTCGTTTTTTGATTGGGGCGCACTCGTGACCACAGAATTGGGTTTAGTGTCAGATGAGAGTTTTTTCGAAAAGCGTCTTTTCTCGTTTCCTGCTGCTGCCAATGGAAACCAGAAACACTTGTATTGGAGATTTCTTTCGCGCCGTGTTTACTTTTGTTTTATTTCTCCCGTATAAAAGTCTCTGTTCTCGTATTATTTTTGATTTTATATGTATATGAGCATCGAAAAATAATACCAAGCTTTCAAATATTTTTTTTACAAGAAAATACTACTCATTGGTTAGTACCACAAGCTTTGTTTTTGGGTAGTTAGAGATAGTTAAAACACCCAAAAACTCTTAAAACAAGCAAAAACAAGATTGAGGTATACCGGCTATTGGCCATCCCTGAATCCATTTTGACTAATTTCGTCGTGACGTCTGTACGTACGTACGCATGTATCTCGCATAACTCAAAAACGGTAAGCCGTAAAAAATTGAAATTTTATATTTAGGACTGTTATAACATCTAGTTGTGCACCTCCCTTTTTGGTCATTATATAACTTCCGGAGGTCGAACTTTACTTGAAGCCTATAATAGATTTTCATAAAAAACTATATTCAAATATAATTTATAACTTTCCAAATTTGGAATATAAGACTACTATATCAATGGAAATAACATAATAGATTTTGGTTAAAATAGACTAACTGGAAGTGACACATTACATGAAGCTGCTATTATTTTAATTTTAGAAATAAATGCTGCAAATAAAAGTTTTAGAGAATTAAATTCTGCGTCTATCATATTAAGAATTTTTAAATTAGTCTTTTGCATAAGCGATATATCTAAATTTAAATATTATATATTTTTGTTTTTTGTTTTAAATTAAGTTTGCTATGGATTAGAACAAAAAAATAAAAAAAATAAAAGATTTAATGTCAAATATGTGCAATTAAAAAAATATCTATAGTTTAATTACGCGTGCAAGGAAGTCATGTGGTGTCCACATCAGATTTTTTCGAGTATAATACTGGAATCGAATAAGCCTGTATTTCATACGTCATGTTTATTTTTATGACGTTTCATCTACAATAGTAGCCCAAAATTTATAAAAATTAGAGAAAATTTCCAATTAATAATTGACATGTTGTATCGTTTTGCACATTCTAAAATATCTTGTTAAATAAAAATCCACAAATCTCATATATTTGTCTCATTTTTGTCTGTAAATGGCCTTCTGAATATCTCTAAATTTTAATGTTTAAAAACCTCGAGATATATCTAAAAAATCTGCAGCTTTTGAAAGAAATCTTCAAATGTAAATAAAAGAAAAGTTCAAATAGGTTACTAGGTATCTATTTAAGAATCATTAAGCGCTTCTTTTAGACGTCATGCGTCAAACAATTATTTTATGCCCCCTTGTTTCCGAAAAAAAAAACACCACTTCAGCGAAAATGCACCACATCTGGCTATACTGTTTCTAGAGATTATTTCTACAACTATCTTGAATACTAATTAATAGAAATGTATATGTTGTATTTATAAATGAGAGTTTGTATAATTTATGCAGTTTATGATGTGATTTCGGTATCATGTGTTATGCTTTAATTTATTATATGACAATACTGATAAACAGGCTTTTATTCATGAGATGAAATAATATAATTAACAAATGTTTGAAACCCCAAATTGTTGCGTTATTATAGAACTCGAATATATGTATACCTAATGGTTTCTGAAAAAGTCGCAGCTATATGAAAATAATTGCGTAGATCGGATTTTCAGAAAAAGATCTCATTAAAAACAAAACACAAGCATGGATTTAAATTCAGGATTATCTCGTTTCAATTAAATATCCTTGCGTTCTTGGTATGAAAAAAGAAAAGATAAAAATGAATGTTTCAAATATGAAAGAATGAAATTCATTATACTTGTACTACGCCAACAAACATTTTTATTTTGAACATTAGATTATATTTTACTACTTCCTACTTCAAGGAAAGATAAGATGCATCTCTCATTCCTTCTGTTCTTTGAAGGATGTAAAATTACAAAATTTGTATTATGAAAATGAAGTATAAGCCGAGGTTTATTTATTTATTTTTTTTATGTATTACTTGTGTCGTATATTTCAGCAATTTAATAGCTGTAATTAAAACTACCCCTGTCACGCCTCCACTAACAACTTTGAGGGCTGTGATGTGACGGTTAGTAACCGCACTTCACAAGAAGAAATATATCATTAAACAAGATCTGCTACAACAGAGTAGCACTCCCAGTAATGTGTAAAAGCCGTGATGATATATTTATATTTATTTATTTACCAATCCGTGTATACCATAGTAGTAGTAAAATTCATAACAATAAAATATAAATAACAGATTAAATTATTTTAGTCACAGAATTCTGAAATAGTGGTAAGCTAAAGAAGACTCATAAAAAATCATAGTATATTATTCAACGAATAGGTTATGATTATTTATGAGAATGAAGTTTGCGGCACGTGCCGTGTGATTGAAAATACATAATAATTTTTCATTTACTCACGATTAAATAATATTCACGTCCGCTCACTCACGACATTAAAAATAGGCTAAAAATCATCGTTTGCGCCCACCTTTACATTGAATTTTTTTGTGAATCTAGATTTAGATTTAGTTAAAAGTGTAAAATTTTAATATTTATACCGGGAGTCTCAAAAAAAAATTTATGCAATTTCAGTCATATTACAAATTTAGAAACTACATTAAAACGCCCGTGAAATATATAAAAATTAAAATTTTCTAGTTTCGGTGTATCCAGAAAACAGTGACGTGCATAGGGTATGTACCGCTCGTGTGCAAGGTTAATTTTGCAACCCCTCCCACACTTGTTGATTAACATAAATGTTTCTGACATAATTTTTTTACTTCAAATAAAACACAGACACAGGAAATATAAAAAACTATACTTTTTATTTATTAAAATCGTATATTAATACATTAATACCTATAACAATTATTAATATTTATTTATTTATGTTACGCTGTACAATAGGAACTTAATCCCAATTACAGTACAGAGTCCGCACTCACCGAGCTGCAGTGCAGCAGTTCATACAATATATTTATCTTGAGTAACATTCGAACTCGGGATCTCCAGATTCAAATTCCCTATCGCTATCCACACCACCGTACTGACGGACATATAATAACAAAATATAAAGAAAATAAAGTACATATACAATTTTTTTTAAGTTGTTAAGTCTGAGGCTTAGAAACTGAAAATAACACATTATTCTGCCTGTTGTATATTTATAAGAACTGGCTTAAAACACGTCATTTCCTGGAAAATCTTGCGCGGATAGTCTGGCGACCACAGCACGACGCGACAAAATCATATTTCCCAACAGGTTGCGTTGTTAAATTTCAGTAACCAGATACATAGAATAGTTTTTAAATAACGTATAACTATAGTATAATCAGAATAATTTTATATTAATTATTATACTAGTAAATTAGTTTTGATAGTAGTTATTTATAACGCTCTTTAAAATGTTCTGAAAAAAACTAAATGTAGGGCGGACGGTTATTGCTGCCCCTATGGCTTGCCGCCCGGGTTCCCGACACACTTTGCACCCCTAGGTCAGAACGGTCCTGGCCGAAAATGATGTAAACTTTCTTATTTTTCAAAATTTGGATTTTACATCAGCGTAAAAAGCAAATTACTTTAAACATTATTTTTTCGGAGTGAACCTGTTTTTTTGGGGATATCCGGTATTTTCTATTTTTAACCAAAAAATACTTGAAATCCTGGATAACTTTTTCGCTAAAAATAAGCAAAAATATCATTTTAACTTCAACTCTTTTCGCAAGATATGCATTGTTATTTTAGCACTGGTTAGGTACAATTTGAAGATTGTATCTCAATTTCCTAGCTCGAACACGAATTTGTAGTAAAATACGATCATACGTGTAAAAAAACCCTGAATATCCAATTCCACGGGGAATAATATAGCACATATATTTATCTCGGCCGTCTATCGCTTCTCATGCTCGTCTAGAAGCAACGAGCGACGTCGCGACGTCGGCCTTGAAACGTAGCAAACCGTGCGGGAAATTCATGTCCGTCCGGCTTGTTACATTAAACTCCAGCTGGTCAATTTCTTGCGCGATAACCACGTAAGTGAAGAAAAACGCTTGTCTTGACGTTACCCTTAACTTTGTTGATCCTTATTTCATTCCTTATGGTCATTCAGCGTGTTGTAATTGCATATTAAGCGCAAGTTATCTTTTTTAAATAGTTTAGTTGGATGTTTTACCGTGATTTACATTGATAGGAAGCGTGGGTTTAGTCGATTGTTTATTTACTTTATCAATCTAATTGTTATATTAATTTATTATACTTGTAAAAGTAAATTTGTAGAAAATATTCATTGAATTATTTTGTTCAGAATATATTAAAATATAGTTATGCAGAATTAGAATGGCATATATTGTTTATAATTTTATTTAACTTCATTTACTAGTTCAGCTAATCCGTTTATGAATTTGCCTGGTAGATTATTACGTAACGTAGATAATTCAGTCAATAAAAACAAAATTGATGGATTGATGTGGAAAACTACAAAATAATTCGCTTGGTTATTTTAAGGTTGACAAAACGTAGTAAATTTAAAAAGTCACTAAATAATGATAAATTAACTAATGATTACAAAAACGTATTTCAAAAACTTAAATGACAAGTGAGTAACAAAAAAAAGCAAATTAAGAACAATGGAAAATTTTATGAAGTATCAAGAACTTTTTTCAATCACAATTTGGAGACAGATTGAGGGGAAAACTACAAAATAATCCGCTTGGTTATTTTAAGATTGACAAAACGTAGTAAATTTAAAAAGTCACTAAATAATAATAAATTAACTAGGTAATGATTACAAAAAACGTATTTCAAAAACTTAAATGACAAGTGTGTAACAAAAATGACAAGCAAATTAAGAACAAAGGAAAATTTTCAGAAGTACTTTTTCCAACCTCAATTTGGAAAGAGAACATCAGAAACTTTTTCTAATGCTACAAGAAGTAACATGATGGTTACTTACTGACTTATCACAGATCGCAATTTATAAGACTCAGATTCTTTAAAGTCTAATAGAACCATTACACGGCCACATTTTGGACAAATATACTGTTTTCTAATAATTTTCTTATCTAGTAAATATTTTATTTATACAAATCGCTCTTTGCTAAAATGAACCATATTGTGTAAAATGAAATAAAATATAAAATAAAATCAGAAATACTGTGTCAAATTATACTAGTATTTGAGAAAAAAATTCACAATCACTTGTTAAAAAGTGTTGGGGAGTGATTTTTGACATTTGACATGACAAATGGAATATTCAATTTAGCCGATTGAAGCGACATAGGTTATTTTTATAAAACTGTCATTTTAACTGAAAATACAATTTGAATTACTTTTAAATTGTAAGCAGGTAAGAGTAAGTACTGAATCCTAATATTTATTTATTATTATGTATTCCATTTAAATTTGTAAGTATTAATGGTACCTTATAAGACAAATAGCAAAGATAACAAGCGTAACAAATGATTTTATAATGGAGAAATAAATACAGGTTATGTCATGTTGAATATTGATTCATAATTCCTTGTGGATACCCATAATTTCGCAAATTCAGTTTTCTACTTCATCAACAAGAACACTTTTTCCGTTCTTCTTCTTTGCAGCGCATTGCAGCCAACACTTCATCCAACTCCGTCATCGGTTTATAAATTGAGTACGTTCCGAAATCTATCGCTTTACACTGTACTGGATCGTAGAGATCTATTCTTTCTTGCAGCGGTGGCCAAAATCTATACTGTACGTCGGGTCTAGTACGTAAATAGTATAACGCAAAATATAAAGGAGCCACGGTCCATTCAAATACACAAATAGCCACAATTGGAAGAGATTCCCAACAACGAAACATTCCTTTTGGACTGACGTATGCAATTCTTTTTATTTTATGCATGTACCAACAAAATTTTATTTGTTCCCATAATTTACCCATTCTATAATTTATATACTTAAAGATTCTTCAGAAGATTTTGAAAAATTTGACTAATTTGACAATCTAAATGAACATAATAACAATTGCTAATATTTCGTATTTCCAAAGATATCTTTGTCAAACATTTTTTCACTTTGATTTTTATAATTTCTTTTCATTATTATTTTCGAAGCATCGGTCGATACAGAGATTTGAACGCGATACTCTTTATCTTCGATAAAATCTGGAAGACTAAGCTTCGCTCGGGAAATAACGGGCGATATGAAATTTAGAATGAAATAGAGAAACAACTTTTCTACCCAATTTTCATTTTATTTTTCGCTCATATCTTGAAAACAGTTGGTGATATCGAGTTGATTTTGCTTTTTCAAACCAATTTCTGAATTGTTATGCTACTGCTGTTAAGACATAAATTGATAAGCCCCGCGCCTTATGACATACGGTGTGCGAATAGATTTATATGAGTAATATAGCTTATTTTGTTAATGTTGTAAGTAAAATTCATCTATATGACGTCACTCATATATGGATTGGAATGGTCTTTACAAATACTAAAATTCTTGGAAATGAAAATTATAAACATGTAAAGAATTTAAAATCAATCGTCCACTTTGAACCGAAAAATCATTCCTATCGATTTATGCTGTTCAACCACAATATTGCACGTTTTATATTTTGTAAACTTGAGAAAGTATACATTTGCGGTATTGGCTTATATTAAGGTACATAAAAGTACATAGCCGTGAATCATAATAATGAATAATCGTGAGATAATAATTATTGTAAAATTATCAGGAAATGAGAATAATAAACTATAAAACTTAACAAGAAACAACGAACAATAATCATTTATAACTTAACTTTGAAAATACAAAAGAAAAACAAGGTTTCAAACTATGAAAATTATATTGATATAAGAACAATTATTTCAAATTTATAAAGAACAAAAATGTTAATAAAATAATTTATGAACACGGTAATTTAGATTTAAGAGTTAAATTACATTAACTTCGAGATTAATTAAATTTGTTTCAAATTTATAAAATATGACAGTGATTGACATAATTTTGACAAATGACAGGTGAAAAGAAGCGCCAATTGCAACGAGTAGTTGCACCTGCAGGTTGATCGATTTTTGATGATTTTCGCTTTGTATTTTATGGTCTTCTATACAACGTAGGTCATGGTTAAACCAACATACTTTTTTTTTCTTGTATGTTAAAAATTGCCTCGATCGTACGATTCTTTATAAATAGTTGATATATGGGATTATTTTTTGTGACATTGTTATTTAAACGAAATATTTTCAATCGAAATTTTATTAGTATTTAAAAAAATAAATAAATACTTAACTCATTAATGGCCAATTTTACCAACAAAAGTTATACTTTAAACTTGATATAAATAAAATAAAATAAATAAATATATCATCACGATTTTTCCCCATTACTGGGTGTGGCACTCTGCCTAAGCAGATCTCGATAAGTGATATATTTATTTGCGTGAAGTGCGGTTACCAGCCGTCAAATCACGGTCCCTAAAGATATTAGTGGTTTAAACTTGATATAAATAAATAAAAGCAAATCAAATTTATGTCAATTATTCCATTTGCCATTTAATTTTGATTTTGGTTTGGTTTATTTGAACTAAGTTTAAAAATTAACTTTTGTTCGTGAAACCATCCATAAATCAATTATTACATATTTCTGCCGACATCGGTATTTTTAAATAATAGTGATTAATTTAGTTTTATTTTGTTTATTCACCTAATCATTTTATGGTTTATATTCAAGGCGAACTATAATTTCTGTTGTCCACCAAATAATAGTTATAATACCAGCCGCCAAATCACGGTCCCCAAAGATATTAGTGGTTTAAACTTGATATAAATAAATAAAAGCAAATCAAATCTATGTCAATTATTCCATTTGCCATTTAATTTTGATTTGGTTTATTTGAACTAAGTTTAAAAATTAACTTTTGTTCGTGAAACCATCCATAAATCAATTATTACATATTTTTGCCGACATCGGTATTTTTAAATAATAGTGATTAATTTAGTTTTATTTTGTTTATTCACCTAATAATTTTATGGTTGATATTCAAGGCGAACTATAATTTCTGTTGTCCACCAAATAATAGTTATAATACCAGCCGCCAAATCACGGTCCCCAAAGATATTAGTGGTTTAAACTTGATATAAATAAATAAAAGCAAATCAAATCTATGTCAATTATTCCATTTGCCATTTAATTTTGATTTTGGTTTGGTTTATTTGAACTAAGTTTAAAAATTAACTTTTGTTCGTGAAACCATCCATAAATCAATTATTACATATTTCTGCAGACATCGGTATTTTTAAATAATAGTGATTAATTTAGTTTTATTTTGTTTATTCACCTAATCATTTTATGGTTGATATTCAAGGCGAACTATAATTTCTGTTGCCCACCAAATAATAGTTATAATAGATTAAACCCTAACACATTAAATCTAGAAATTCAATGAATGTAGGAGTAATAAATTTCAGTTACATGAATGCGTTTTGCAAACGAGCATATCATGGGATACTGGAGATATACAATGTAGTTCTAGGAAGCAAATTGGAGGACGTGGGACGAAAATGGCTATCATTTATTTGAAATCAAATGGGCGGATTTGTATAGGTGGGAACACACCGCGAACGAAAAATTCCTGGAACAGGTTATCAGATTGTTTTTCTTGTTCTCGCACAAAACAAAAAGGTAAATAATTGAAATGTTACCTGTAACTAATGACATTTTACAAGGGGACATTGTCTTCAGTTATTGACTCGTATTATTCTCGCTTGTAACATAAATGTAAAGAATAATAATAATAATAAATTTTTGGTCACATATTTAAATACAATTTATGAGAAGTTGGGCAAAACATAATAAAATTAGACAGCAAGAGCTGTAAAATAAAAGAATTACAGAGTATTACTTAAGTAGAGTAATTCAAAAATTCTTCCAGAGAGTAGAAGCAATATTCTTGCAGAAAATGTTTCATTTTTAATTTAAATGTTTTAGTATCCAAAACAATTAAGGAAATTGGTAAATGATTAATTAGATCTAGGTTTACTGAATTTCTAGCTGAAGTCTCAAATTTAAAACGATTTTTTCGTAAGACATTGACAGATCTCGTATTGTATTGATGAGCTTCGCCATTTTTGATAAAAAGGTTCATATTCTTGTGAATATACACTACTGTCTCTAAAATATAAATGCATGGCAGAGATGAAATTTTAAGATCTTTGAATAATTTGCGACAGACCGCGTCCAGTGATGGCTTTTGATCTTAGAGCACTGCCTCTCAAATTTTTTTCAGTAGTAGGACCTCCTGATTTGTATATGTATTTCTCACCAGAACTAGATCTTTTTTAGCTCACCAATTAGAGTTTGAAATGAAAAATTTCACTCCAAATCAAAATTATGCTATAATTAAACAATAATGAAATTTACATGGTAGCAAGTTTCAATATTTTTTAAAAATAGTTGTTAATTTTTATCAGCATGTTTTCAAATAAAAATAATCTTGTTCCAAATCGTGTATTATATTTTTGGATGAAGCGGAACAGAGAAATCTTTAATAATTTTTATTTATAGTATAGGCTCATTTTGTCTATCTCGATAAAACATATGTTTCATGTATAATAAAAGATTTATAAATATTATAACTATAATTTATCACGTATATATGCAAGCCAATAGAATCACAAATTTGTTTGAAAAGGAACCAATGAAATTAAAGTAATTTTGATAGTTTTCTACTAGCGGAATTAATAAATGATAATTTTTCATTGTATAATTAAATCTTCTTGGTTACCAATCAAATAAATGCTATTTTCATAAACATCAATTAAAATGGTAAATTCCCGATGGGGAACTGTTTCAATAGAAGAATTTTTGCTTGTTAAATTTTCACACAAAATATAGCTCGTAATATAATAATTGTTAGATAATATTTTGACTTGAATTTAAATTTGTTACTACGGAAATAGGGAATATAGCGACTAGCAAGTACTCATAAATACTTTTCAACATATTAAGAATATATTTATTGGATAATATGTACTTTAGTTTGGCTTTTAATTATTTAATTATTTATATATTTATGTAACACGTGTTTGTTAATATCTCTGTACCTTTAATTTTTGTGTTTTTCATCCTTGTGTTTATAATTTATTTGTATTAATGTACCTATATAATTTTGTTTTTGTAAGGTTAGGTGGAAGAACAGCCCTGGGCTGAATCTCGCCTTTGACTTATTAGTCAATAAAGATTTATTATTATTATTATTATTATTATTCATGTCAAAATATCTATTTTTGTCAATTTGTTCAATTTGATCAGTTTTCTAATTAATAAAGAAATCTGTCTATTAAGAAACTGAATAATACAATCATTATAACAAGATTTTTATAAATCCGTGTTGTAATTTCCATAGAATTAACTTCATTACAACTGGCAATTTAAGTTCACTTAACATGACAGAAATAATTCAACATGGATTAATTGCAGCTATTCGTTGTCAGTGTGTGCGTATGCGCGTGCGCAGATGCTACGCACATTGTGGCACGTCACAGATATTTATGAATCATTACGTTCATTGTGGCAGAATCACCGGCCACATCTGTCACTGGCGACATCCTGTTTCGGCCACTCCAGTCAGCACCACTAATCAAATTTGTTACAGTCTTTGCCGCTGAGAACATAAAACCCTTGGGACAAAAATATAACGGGTACAATTCTACATTTGGACACTTCATGATGGGTTATCTAGGCTCCAGTGGGATTGTGGGATTTTGTCTGATGTACTGTGAAACTGTGCAACTGTGCAGTATAAATTTAGGGAGATCTTACCTTTTGGTAAATAAATTCGTGTTGAAATTTTATGTTACAATCAATTTTACCGTATAGATACTTTGCAAATATATAAAGAAGAATTCTGTTTTTAGAATATTTACTTATTTTATAATTTGTTTCTTTAAATTCTACCATGGTCACAGATCCAATTACTATTTAGTTTTTTTTTTTTGTATTAATCAACACAAGCGACTCACTCTCGAATGCTTAACTGCGATAGGATATTTTAATAATTTTTATTTAAAATTTGAGTAATCTGATTAGTAGCTTAAACAGGATAACACCTCTGTCAGTCTACCGCAGCGAAACATTCGAGGAACGATAAATCAACTTGTCGCGTGAGCACTTCGCGTGTGGAAGCAGCCCAACTGACTTCGATGCATTTATGTGGGAGGGTTTCCTATTAAATAATTAACATTGCGGTTATAAATCTTCCATTGGGCATTAAATTAATCTATCTTGTTATTGCTTTGCGGCTTTCATTTTTTCCGTGTTGGTTTTGTGAAACATTGCTTTATTTTAAAATGGACTTTTTTTTATCCAATTGAGATATTCAACTACTAAGAGATGGAACTTACCATTGCTTTGTATTTCTTAGTCTTTCTTTTATTTTCTGTCTGCTAGTAGTGCTTTGAAAATTATTTATAAATTATCTAGTTCTGTATTGTCGTTAGTTCTAGTTTTAGTATTAGTTTCATTTATGTTTTAACTTTTAGATACAAAAATAAGAATAATAGTTCATAGATTCTATTAATAGCGTAGGTTTTTCTTAGTAGAAATTAGATTTTTTAGTATAACATTAGTTAATTATAGTTTTATTACCTTTTTTATTGTAAATATTAGTTGTATTATCACCTATTTTTAAAGATTTTTTTTAAGTACTTATTAGGTTACTGGCAAACTGTACCTTTATCGTAGTTCAGATTATCTCTACTATGAGCGCATTCTTATTTAAAAATGCCAATACGAGTAAATCATTTTGATATATTGTTGTTTTACGCTTGTTATGTTGTAGTTTTAAAGTGTTTCATTTATGCATTTGTTTTCAATATTTACAGTATAATAAATCTCATGAAAACAAGAGGTTATTTATTAAAGTATTAATGAAAAATAATATTTTCGGTTTGATGAAAATTGTTTGGAATAAACAAACACGAATATTTCTGGTTGAAATTTTATCATTTTCAATGCGCATTACTTTATTTGATTATTGCTATTCTGTTAAAAAAACCTGAGTTAATCTGAATTTAGATAAACTTATCTAAACTTGTGATAATGTAAATTTTGAAATACAAATAGTAACAGGGTTAGATTTAAATTTATTAGACATTATGGCTGGTAGCACAAGCTCTGTTTTTCCCTGTTTTAAGAATAATGTATTTGGGTGTTTTAACTATTTCTAACATGTTAAAACCGTGTTCTTAAAACACCCAAAAACAGAGCTTGTGCTACTAGCATATATGTTTAGTTTTATTTGACAGTTCTGACCGAGTTTAAACGGTTCGACTGTTCTGGTTTCCTGTAATATACAATAGTACAATAGGTATAGTATACAGCGTAATAGGTATAGTTTTCGTGATGTCAATTAAATTTTGTTAAATTGCGTGATCAATTGCGTAACCAACTTCAGGCTAAATTAAAGTTTCTACGTTTTAATTTATTTATATGTATACTCGTAGTTAATTTATGTTATTTTAAACATGTTTTTGCTTTTAGTGTAATTTTTATTTTATTTCATTTGTCATAACATTATTTAAACAGAAGATTGTTAGTTTTTTACTTCCTTGTACGAAGTAAAGGAAGTATTGTTATCGCGAAAATTTTCGGTTCTCAGATTTCAGTGGAAATACGCATTTTGGCCCTCCCTGAGTCCATTTTGACTAATTTCGTCGTGACGTCTGTACGTACGTATGTACGTATGTACGTACGTACGTACGTACGTACGTACGTACGTATGTATCTCGCATAACTCAAAAACGGTAAGCCGTAGAAAATTGAAATTTTATATTTAGGACTGTTATAACATCTAGTTGTGCACCTCCCTTTTTGGTCATTATATAACTTCCGGAAGTGGTACTTTACTTGAAGCCTATAATAGATTTTCATGAAAAACTATATTCAAATATAATTTAAAACTTTCCAAATTTGGTATATAAGACTACTATATCAATGGAAATAATATAATAGATTTTGGTTAAAATACACTAACCGGAAGTGACACATTACATGAAGCTGCTAACAGTTTTCCTTGAAAAAAATGGTATTATTTTAATTTTAGAAATAAATGCTTCAAATAAAAGTTTTAGAGAATTAAATTCTGCGTCTAGCACATTAAGAATTTTTAAATTAGCCTTTTGCATAAGCGAGATATCTAAATTTAAATAGTATATATTTTGTGTTTTTTTTAAATTAAGTTTGCTATGGATTAGAACAAAAAATAAAAAATAAAAGATTTTATGTCAAATATGTGCAATTAAAAAAATATCTATAGTTAATACGCGTACAAGGAAGTCATGTGGTGTCCACATCAGATTTTTGTTAATTTGAAAAGCGGTGCTATATTGTAAATCACCTAGGGCCTTAGACCGACCCAGAATATAGCTAAAATTGCACGTAAATATTAAAATTATCTAGAATTAAAATATTTTAAATTTGATTCGTGTAGTGGCACTGCATTACATTTTGTATACAGTGCAATGATTCATGACAAGTATATTTAACTGATGTAAATTTGTATTCGATCTTTCAAATGAGTACAAATTTATTGAACTGGTACATATAATTTTAAACATTCTACCAATAACATTTTTAAATTATTGATTTAACTTTCTGATACAACTTTAAAAGTATCATTACATTGACAGGTTATTATAAAAATATTTTTAAATTCTTTTGCATCAGGGCAATGCACCCGTTTACTTAACTTGTATGGGTTCATTGACCCCGCGGCGTTCTATAAGCCTCCACCCGTGATAGCAAATAAATAAATATTTAATAAAATATTACATTACTGTTCAAGCATTACAATTAAACAATCACAAACTAATTGAACAAATTATAATCCGCAGCACGCTCTGGCAAAAAGCACATCAAACTTAATTCCTATTCCTTGCTCGAACGAAACTTATAATTTAAATAAAAAACAACAAAGACAAAATTAAATGTCTTTGAATGCTCTCTTGGTGAAACTAGGTTTAATAATAAAATATACAACTAAACACTTGTCTAAGTCTCATAAAATTCAGCCTCCAAGTCAACTTATGAGGTCCTCGTCAGAGGCTGGCCAGCACAGAACTTCTCATGTCATTTTACTGTTTGTTAGGGATCTTATTCTCTGCTGGCACAGTTCTTCGTCACACAGCTCCTTCATATGAACTTTGTTCTAGGTGAAGGAGTGAGTTATACCATACTGATGAGCTCTAATAAGAGCGAAACACGTCTATGGTTACTAACTGTGCCTCTGACGAGGACGTCATAAGTTGACTTGGAGGCTGAATTTTGTGAGACTTAGACAAGTGTTTAGTTTTATATTTATTATTAAACTTATAACATCACATTTACTGAAGCAATACAGCACCGGATATTCATCTCAGCGGAAATTTGCCTCTGCTTACATGTCTTGAAAGTATGAGATATGCACGACGTTAATTCCTTCGCAAAGCTTTGAATGACGCTGCAACTGCTACTCTCATGTCACACATGAGAGCTGTGTGTGTCATGCTGGAGTACACGTTGATTAATTGTGTTGTGTATACCTGCCCTTTGAACCATCCACCTGGCCAACGGAGTATTTCAGGAATGTACAACTTATATTAGTAAACTATTAAGAGTGTTCTACTCTAATAAATCGCATCTGGTGTAACTGATTAGAACTTTGAAGTAGCTGGCTTCGTAAGTAGGCAATGATTCATTGATTATTGTGAATAAATAGGGCTTAATCAGTTTCGAATGAACAGTACTATTGATTTTATACTTAAATAAAAATCGTCAGCTCTTATCTAATTTCAAATTTTCTAAATAAACTACTTATGGTCGCTCTTGGACCGCGACATAAGTTTACTCGCATATACAAGGCCTGTAATGTCACAAAAAAAATGAGTATGCTTGTATTACACACCGGAAATAAAACTTCTTTCGCGATATACATATAAGTATAATATCTTTGACGTTTTCTGTGGAACAATCGAAAAATATCTTTTTTGCGCGTCTCCAATGGCAAAAAGACGTTAAATAAAAAGATTATAAATGCGCGCTTATTTCAATGCAATCGTAGAAAAAATTATGTGTGTATCACGAGCGTATAGTGTTTTTGTTCCTCTTGCACTATTGCAGCGCGAGCCCAAGGCGAACCACTTTACGCCCTTAATACACAAATAACTATTTTATATACGACCATGACGAAAAGCAGTCTTTACTCATGGAAACATGAATACTCTCAACATTTTCAAGCGAATTTCAAAGTTGAAGTATTAATAATGATATATAAATTCTTTATCAAACGTGTTTAAATGATCGTATAAAAAATAGAGTGCGTATCTTGAGCAGAATGAGTATTTGCCGTTTGCACAAGATAACTAGTAAAATAATACAAGTAAAAATTTTATTTTTTAATCTTGGAGATTTTGTTATTGGTTTAAATAGCAATCAATCCTGAAATCTCAATAAAAATAATAGCATATTGCAGTAATGTTTAAAACTGATATAAATACAATACTGCCCGTAAGTCATCAATTGCGTGTAGGATATATGAATGTTAATTAAATATTTCCGTAGCATGTAGCAATAAAACTAATTACTTTCATGAGACCATACATTAAAAACATTACTAGTGAAACGGAACATGTTTATTGCATTTTAAAAATGGGGTAAATACCCCAGTGCATTATATATCGACACAACAGTAGATATATTAACTGAATTCAAAAATAGAAACTGATTCATTATTTCCGAGGTGAATAAGGTAAATTATTACTCTTTATTTATTACAAACTGAAATGGTCTTTGTATCATGTAGCAGACATAAAATCCACATAGAAATAGTAAAATACAATCCACTTACAATTTATTTTGTACTTATACGTGTTTATAACTATTGAAACCTACGTTGCATTCAATACTTGTTGACTATTTTGTATAAAAAATACGATTATGTTTAAAGATCAGTTGCAGCAACAATACTAAAAATATATTGAAAGTTTGATAGCAATATCAATTCATATAACTTCTATTTGCTTTTGTTAATTTAAAATTTTAATATCGTAGCTGCAACTGTCTATAAGTGGTTTAGATTCTACTATAATCTGTAGGTGGTCCGGACTGTAATAGGGATTAAGTTCCAGTTATGCAGATTGCTAGGAAGTTAGTTACAACTGTCTTCTCTCTGAATATGTTCAGTTATGTCAAAGTATGTTAACAAACTTTGACGCTCCTAAAGAATTGCCGCGAAAGTTTTGTGTTGGCCAACAAATCTGATTGTCTATTCACTTTTAAATTTTGATAGTTTCATTATAATATTGATTTGGTAACCACAATTCACGTTCATAAATATATATATATATATATATATATATATATATATATATATATATATATTTATGAACGTGAATTGTGGTTACCAAATCAATATTATAATGAAACTATCAAAATTTAAAAGTGAATAGACAATCAGATTTGTTGGCCAACACAAAACTTTCGCGGCAATTCTTTAGGAGCGTCAAAGTTTGTTAACATATATATATATATATATATATATATATATATATATATATATATATATATATATATATATATATATATATATATATAAAATTACAACACAATATTTATTTAATTTCTAAATAAAAATTACAAAATGGTAAATCTGCAAGAGTCGATTTGATTCCAGTTTTGGTTTTATTATTTTCTTTTACTGGTTCTGTTTCGGTGTAAACAGTTTCGGTCCGTCTTTTGATGCTGTTCGAAAAAATGTTTATTAATTTTATATCAACTTAATTACAATAATTCCTTGCACAAATGTACAAAGTAGATATGTACATTAAAAATGTAACGTTGAATGTCGGCTGTAGTCTCTAGGCGACTTGCAGTTATGATTAAAATGACATTTAACCCTCGTTTTATAAATGTTTATAGCGTACACTAAGAAGGTAATACAAAAAATGAATCAGATGCATAAGAGTGAGTAGATAGATGTAATTGAAGGTTTGTTGCGTGTTGAAATATTTCGAGTGTGAGGAATAAATGAACTTGTATGGAGGGAACACGAATGTCGTTGCAGCGAGGATGGTGTATTAGGATGAGAATAATTTTTAACATATGACTTCGACTGAACATACAGTAATGAAGATAATTTTAAAGTTAAATTTTTATGAAAGAAAAATTCGGATGACGCCTGGATTCGAACCAGGGACCCTCCGCTTGCCGGGCAGAGATGTTAACCGCTACACCACGTCACCTGTGTCCGACGTATGGCTTCAACCGAATTCTTCTTTCATAGTGTCTAACGTAGCATCGATCCCAAAGACTCCTATATCTATGATAGGCATTGACAACGGGTTTCGTCTACAGCGACACAGTTCTGATTTATAGGGAATCATTCCACGAACTAATTTTTAACATATGACTTCGACTGAACATACAGTAATGAAGATAATTTTAAAGTTAAATTTTTATGAAAGAAAAATTCGGATGACGCCTGGATTCGAACCAGGGACCCTCCGCTTGCCGGGCAGAGATGTTTTACGTGGTGTAGCGGTTAACATCTCTGCCCGGCAAGCGGAGGGTCCCTGGTTCGAATCCAGGCGTCATCCGAATTTTTCTTTCATAAAAATTTAACTTTAAAATTATCTTCATTACTGTATGTTCAGTCGAAGTCATATGTTAAAAATTAGTTCGTGGAATGATTCCCTATAAATCAGAACTGTGTCGCTGTAGACGAAACCCGTTGTCAATGCCTATCATAGATATAGGAGTCTTTGGGATCGATGCTACGTTAGACACTATGAAAGAAGAATTCGGTTGAAGCCATACGTCGGACACAGGTGACGTGGTGTAGCGGTTAACATCTCTGCCCGGCAAGCGGAGGGTCCCTGGTTCGAATCCAGGCGTCATCCGAATTTTTCTTTCATAAAAATTTAACTTTAAAATTATCTTCATTACTGTATGTTCAGTCGAAGTCATATGTTAAAAATTAGTTCGTGGAATGATTCCCTATAAATCAGAACTGTGTCGCTGTAGACGAAACCCGTTGTCAATGCCTATCATAGATATAGGAGTCTTTGGGATCGATGCTACGTTAGACACTATGAAAGAAGAATTCGGTTGAAGCCATACGTCGGACACAGGTGACGTGGTGTAGCGGTTAACATCTCTGCCCGGCAAGCGGAGGGTCCCTGGTTCGAATCCAGGCGTCATCCGAATTTTTCTTTCATAAAAATTTAACTTTAAAATAGGATGAGAATGTTTGATGAAGACTGATTTAGAGAGTAGATGTTCTGTAAATGTTATACACATTAGAATATTTTAAAATCTAGAACCATTTGTATAATTTAGCATATATATATTTTGTATATGTTGTTACAAATATACATTTTTATATTATATATCTCTCCAGAAGAAAAGTGCCTGGATTCAATACTGGATATAGAGTTATGTATATACTGAACCATTGATATTCTTTAATTTTTTTTAACGCCTCCTTAAAATTTTCTTTCTGTAATTGAGAGAATTAAGTGATACGATTAATTCCTAAGGACGAAAGTAAATGTTTCTTTCCTAGACAAGAAAAATAAAGCAGTATCCATGGCAACTGGAAAACAGCGGTATGATTTGTTATTAGTGACATATTAGTTACATCTATGTGACATCTGTCAAGTTAATAATAAATATTATCTAAATTTCTTATTTATTTTTGATAGGGTAGTAAAAAGAAAAAAATATGTATACCTCATGTTCGGGAAATGGAACAATACCTTCAGGAATAAAAGTCTTACTTTCTTCTCTTGATATATAAATAACAACGAAAAGTATGAAAAATATTTGTAAATATCGAATAATTCAATAGTTATTATTCGATATATCCATTACATTCTCAGAACGATGACATCCCTATGTCGTCAACATCGCATCCGCAGCGGTACCAGTAACAACAATTCAAATCTAATTTATTTTTAATAAGCTAATATATAATTTTATTGTATGGTGTCACAAAATCAAAAGCGGCGCCTGGGTCACGTCGCAACCTCTGCTTATCATGTGAAGCAGTTCTAGAAACGCCATCTAACGCATTTCAATCCTTAATTTCAACTGTGTCATACTTGACTTCAAATAAGACTAATCTCCCATTTAATTACAACAACAAGAACAAGAACAACAACAACAAGAGCGTAAAGACACACAACGCACAACAACACACTAGCACAGGTGCTGTGCAACCCGTTATGAGTAAACTGCTCTGCAAACAAAAGGCCAGCACGTTATATTACCACGTAAGCCGTGCGCCGTGCTAGCTGTTCATTCCAGCGTATGCGGAGCTTTTGCCGAAAGCTGAGCTTGCGGAGCTTCGCCCACGCGTGTACACGTACGACGAGTGTGCCAGGACTGTTGGGACTGCTGAGAACTCGATTTTCGGTTGAGATTCGTGTGAATTTGCTTGTAGTTGGATGTTTGGATGTCGGTTTTCGCCTATACTTACAGGATATGTAGAATTGGGAACTATATAGGAGGTACTATTGTTTATTCTAAATGAACAAATTCTATGAATTTAGAATACAATATGTGTTTCGAATTTTACAGTAAAGTAAATACTATATCACTGAATCATTATCTGTAATCCATCGATATTTTAATGACTACTTTTCTATTTCATAATTATTTTATAGATTATAATTTTAGTATTATGTGAACAGAATAATTCATCCTTATATTTACATATTATTTTGTCAAGATCAGGTTATTTTATTATTCCAAGACAGTTCAGCCCTAGATTAATAATGTACCCTTTAGGGAGTTTATATTATTTTATCTATCACCATAGAATAAGTTATACTATATCTGACTCAGTTTAGATATGTAATAGACTTGTTATCCCTAATGAGCGCGATAATGAAATTATTTCCGCACTAGTACGAAAATGAAATTACCAACTCACAACTTCAAGAAATAATAATTATTTATTATTTATAAATATTAGTAGAACTAGAACAATTATATAAAAAAAAATTAAACGGAATTTTTTTGCACTGGAAATAAGTTCGTACTGACCACTTTTTGCCCTATCGTAAAAATATTAATACAGATAAATCAACAGGAAATAAATCTTTAGACATTTTATTCTAATGAAGATAATATTTTGTTACTACAAAGTAATTAATTAAACTGACCTCAAAATGTAGGATAATTTTCGGAAATAAAAACAAAATTTCTTTCTCTATGACCTACATATATAATAAAAGGTGTTAAAAAAATGTTTAAAAAAAATTTTAAGGTATATACATTTCGATTTGCTGATTTACAATCAAAAAGAATTATGTTTGTTGTATAATTAGTATATCAAATTATATATGTCATTAAAGTTTCGTGCAGAGGTATAGAAACACTTTGTATATACGAAAACGTTGACATGTTCAAATAACATGTGAAATAAGTTTGTTGTTACCATTGCCTCCCTGATTATTTTACAGGAAAAATAGTCAAATGAATCAGTCCAGACATGACATTTTATTTATTTAGTTACTGGTAAAATCTAGTTTACAATATGTATAGACAGTTAAATGTTATACATTTGTTTCTGTTATAGCCATTACTTTAGTACATATTAACTTTTGCAAACTTTTAAAATAAATTTTAGCTGTAATGAAATAAGTAAAATGAATTGATTTTATTTGAAGAAATTTTGTCTTTGGAAACTTTTGCGCAAGGAAAAACTGATTGCCAATATTAAACGCCTATGGACAGTTTTTTAATTAACACATAATATATATATATATGCACATACTCGTATGGAAATAAAAAAAAAAGTATAAGAATTGTAAATTTTTTCTTTAAATTAATAATATTTTCAGTTTTTATATTTCGCTGTTACTTGTCAAAATATCAGTTTATCTGATTACGTAATAAAGAAGTTAGTCGTAATAGAATTGAATGTGTTCTCCACAATAGTCATGTAATTTAACGATAGAAAAAATATTATTTAGAATACGAAAATGGCCAAGCAATGAAGTTGAGGAGTTATTTCTTGTAAAGTTAACTGAAAATAACTCCTTTCATCCGGTGTTAGATAACATGGCAAGTTGTGCTTCAGCACTTCATGCACAGGAATCTCCATCCTTGTATTGCTACAGAGAACATTGTTTGTTTGAACTGTAAGTACTCAAATAGAACAGCAAATGCCCACTTGCATAGCTCTTCTGCCAGTGTTGATCTTTGCCTCACAATGCATGACGGAGCGGAACCGACAGAGGCAGAGGCAGAGGAAATGCCGTGAACTGCGCACTGAGCAAAAGGGGTCGCTATTAAATATAATTCGCACAAGATCAAATTCTAGTGTAATTTACTTCGTATTGATCTGAAACCTCTTACGTCTGGGAGGAAAAGGAAACATCAGAAGACTCAACGAAAAAAGTATCCTAATGATATTTGTGTCAGAATGAATTCTTCTACAAGAATAAATATTTCTCTTTTTCGTTTCTTTTCGTTAATAAGACGTATTAGGTCTCATTCATTTCCTCGAAGATCGCTAACTTCATTTCGGACTACCACTTTTGTTTGCTATAAATGTGAAAAACTATAACAAACAATTTCTTATTTTCAAATTAACTTTTCCTTTTAATATCTATTAGCGTTCCAATAGAACTCAACACAATTTTGTTCTCAAAGTAAGTTATTGGTAAACAACATTTGATTAGTTTAATTGAATTTTCCCTAAGAATAAGAAAATAATACATAAAACTAGTCGATCGACCTCCTTATTGAATATCGGTCAAATAGTTTCTCGTAACCATTTTGTTCTATGATGATGGCCTAACCTTTATAGCCAGAAGCCAAATTTCATGAAATCAAACAATATTTAGTTTTTGATAAATATAGAATTTTCCACTAAATTTTTGGCAGTTTATTATGGTTAATATGGCCGCGAAACAAAAATTATTTAATTATTACATACTGAAGAATGAAGTTTAAAAATTATTGCAAAAAAATAAAGGGCATATTATTTGATATATTGATTATAACAAAATAATTTTAACGAAATTGGCAAATAACATTGCACATTTTTTAGAGCTAACAGTTTTTGTGCCATTAAGCTAACAGGTAGGTTTCAATTAAATTAAATTTATAATAATTTTTATTCATTATTGTAACCCACTAGTCCAGTGGCACAAAAATGTTGGGTGTAAGGCATGTGTAACTATAATTACGAATCTCGGAAAATATATTTTTGCATTTTTGCAATAATACATACACTTTATTGTTTTTTCAATAATTTAGAAACACTCTGTATAGCAAGTGGAAGAGTGTAATATTAATGAATTATGTATACCCATGAAAGAAACTTGAATAGGTTAAATAATTCATAAAAATACTCGTAACTGCCCTTTACTTAAAGTGAACATTTCTATTACCACTGGTTTGACATAAAAAAATATTTGACGCAATATTAGATACCAACATAATAAATTAAGTATAACGGCTTTAGTTTTGTAGAGTTATTTCAGTGTACTAATTATTTATTTATTAAAAAAATATATATTCTAAAAAAAATTATTATTTTCATTTCACTAGAAAAATTCACGAGAATTACCGAACTTTATTGAAATTAAATACATTTAAATCTATTCGACTTCCCCTTCAAGTGTAGTTTTTATAATAATAATAATAATAATAACGTCCCATCATTCCGCTTGTGAACATAGCGACGGGCACACCGAGCCGTAGTTTTTACACTGCCGTGCGGTTTCTTTAGTGAAATTATTTTTTAAGGTGTATAAGTGACTAACTTATAGCGCCCGAATGTGATAAATACACGTAGCTGTATTTTATATTTTTAACGATATATCGCGCATTGTCGACAGACGGATTCAAACTCACGAACCCTAATTGGGTGACGTCATATTATGTTAAAAGATGTGCATTAACACGTTCGGTCACCGCGTCTAGTAGTTTTTATAACTATTCTAAAAGATTTTTAACAATGTTAAAAACAAAATTACGTACTTTGAGCAGGCATCAGCTTCACATTCACGTTCCATGTTGTCCAGTATCAAATCAGCTAACCTTGGAATCTTTTGGGATCCATCTAATCTATTCCACAACACTAACACTGATATATTAAAGTATTTTTATATACATTACAGACTAATAGTACAATAACACTAAATTTAAACAAATTTATGCGTTGAAAAATTACTAAGTAGGTATTCACTGAAACGTGCACAACACACCGAAGCCTACACTCCACTGATTCAATTCGAATGTTGCAAACTAATTGGTAAGATAAGATGTAACTTGTCCGGTAACGTTCAGATATTTTTATTTATCATTAAAATCGATAATCATAACTGTACAGATAGTTCACGGATTTTGCCGATATTAAACGAACAAACCCGATTAACAATTTTTAAAACTCTTAACGTGACAATATACAGGGTGTTAAAAAGGGTATATACATTTCGATGTACTGATTCACAATCAAAGAGCATTTTTTTTTTAAATTCTCAAAATTATGGACAGGCTTCTAGAAGAGTACATTTCTAGTGCCACTGGTCGACACGTAATTTTTAATAAAAATAATTCATTTGTTATTCAACATCAGTTGCGTGGGTACCAAATCCATTATTATTTTTAATTTTCCATACGAGTATGTATATATATATATATATATATATATATATATATATATATATATTTGACCATGTCAACGTTTTCGTATATACAAGGCTTTTGCAAAAAGAAGAATTTTAAATAATTTCAATTTTCATTTTTTTATTGGCGACGTTGGCGTACAGAGTGTTTTTGGACTAGTGTAAGAAAATTTAATTTACTTCTGAAATCATTTATGGTAATAAATATCATATGTGCATAGTTCTAATTCCTTGTGGTTACAAAAATACAATCCAGTCTCAATTTATTTATTATTTAGAAACAATACGAGAGTGCAAATTTTAAGTAAAATACCAAGTTAGTTTATCTTTTGGTCAAAGAATATACCACGTTTATTATTCATAGTTGTGCATAATTTTACACCTGCGATGATATATTTCTTTTGAAAATTTATAACTTCGTTCCAGTTTGGATGATTACATAAGATTAATTATGAATTTATGTTGGGACTCTATCTGGGATATGACTTCACTTTTGCAGAGTGTGCAACATTCCGGACATTACGTATTTTGTCTTCATTCTACATTCTTCACATTTTATATTGCATTGTACGCAAAATAATATTACAATACTCCTTTCTACTATTTCACTTAAATATACTATACTATGCTACTGTATGCGTGTAGAATGTTTTATTAGAAAAGAGAAGAATTTAACTATGTTGAAACCACGGCCTTCATTGAATTGCGCTGCGCTTGTTATGACCGTTTCATTAAAATTACTAGATTTAAATTTATTGACCGGGCACATCAACTAGCGCCTCTGATGAGATACGTCATAATTAACATAACCTAACATAACAATATTGAATGTATAAATAAAATACCAAAATTGCATTAAATGTGTTTCATTTTATCACAAATTTAATTTTGAAATATTTTGAGGTTGTTTTACGTAAATTTTCAAATATTTTAAGGTTGTTCTTGTAGCTTGACAGCGTGTTCACTTTCATTTAATTGAAATAAAAATCACTAGATGGCATTACTTGTATCAAATCTATAAAAAAACTCACGACAATTTTTTTTGTGGCAAAACAATGGAATGAAATGAAGTTGGCTATTGTTCAAACATACGAATATATTTTTAGTTTGATTATTTTCATATTACAATTTGATTCAATATGTTCTGATGCTATCGTCCTTTGAATGAAATTAGTTTGCTACTATTTTAATAATTCAATACTTAAAAATTAAATTAAAATAATTGATAATAGAGCTAATATTTACAACAATAAAGATAATAAAACTATAATTAACTAATATACTAAAGAAACGAATTTCTGCTAAGAAAAACGTACAGTATTTAACAAGCTATGAACTATATACCTTTGTATCTAAAAATTAAACGGTAAATGAAACTAATACTAAAACTACAACTAGAAACAATTCAGAACTATATTTGATATAAATTAATAAAAAAGTACTACTACCAAACAGAAAATATAATAAAAACCAAGAAAACTGGTAGCTTATAGAAAAGAACTGAAAGTATACCTTTGTTTCAAGTTTGACATATTGTGATCCACGCCATCTCTTAGTAGCAGAATTCTAATAAATGTCAAAATTTGTATCGATGAACTAGGCTAAAAATGCTGCGTAGAACAAATAGGTATTTTATTTTTTGATAGGATATTTGAGACAAAAGAGAAAGTTAGTTATACTAAAGTAAAATGTTTTGAAATTAATTTCACAAGAAAATTTGTAGTGGGCGGTTTTTAAAAACATCTCTGTTTTCTTAGATTATTTGGATGCTGTTTATGTAACTAAGGGACAGAAAGGTTTAGTAAAATCCTCTCAGAAGTATAATTAAATTAAAATTAGTGACATTTGCCCTAAGTCTTAATTTATTCATCACCATATAGCCAAGTGGTTTTTGTTTGTCTACCATTTTCTTTATATATTCTAAAAGAGGACGTCTCTCTTTTTCCACACTCCGGAAAACTTGGGAAATAAATTATGTCTATGCGTGGAAAAAATATTGCGAGTATAAAATTTATTTGTTTTGCTTGGAAATTTTATTTTCTTTCATTTATGAGAAAACCTTGTTTTCAGCCAGGCTCTATTGGTATTGATCGGATATTCTTTTATCAGATGAACCACTTTCTATACACAGGGAATCAGAATAGCCTATTTGTCATTAACACGAACTAACAATATTTTCTTCAATCTACCATAAATCATCTACCCAGGAAATATCTCATTTCCATAAAAATTTTATGCAAATTCAGAGCAGAGTTATCGCTTTATGTAAACTATTCTTTTATAAATTTTATAATATTATATAATATTTATTGTAAATAAATATAAATAATAAATATATCATCACGCCTTTTACCCATTACTGAATATGGCACTCTACCGAAGCAGATCTCGGTAAGTGATGTATTTCTTCGCGTGAAGTGCGATTACCAGCCGTAAAATTATTGTAAACTTTATAATATTGTAATTTAGAAATTACTAGATCTTCATAGAAAAGTTAGGTAGTTGTAATTAACAGACATTATATAGTATTCTCAAAACATATAAATAATTACATTTTCGCAAGATTATCAGTCAGTACTTATACTGTTTTAAATTGGTAGGCTTTTGAGATATTTTGTTCTAAAATTAATTGTACTTAGATATTAACTAGGTGAAATAAATGTAAGCAAGCATTTTAATAATCATTTTAATTTGAAATATATAATTAATATAGCTAAAATTTCAGATAAATTTAGTTCTGGACTACTGGATACATTTACTGAGTTTCTATATGGTTCTTTCATTCTTTGTTGATCATTGTTAAAGTGCTGTGCTATATTTTCAAATTTAGTTATTAAATCTACAGTTCTATGTATCCTGTGTAAATCTGTACTTTTTATAAGTAGATGACAAACAAAATCGCAACGAAATTTATGAAATATTCTCTACTTACCAATAAGTATTAATGTTATTTTGTTCATTATTTATGGATTTATAAACTTAGATACATCACATACTTGTGACAATTTTGTAAGTAAAACAATACAGAGTATTTTAAAATCATTGCAAAAAAATTGAAGGGTATATATTTTTTTATGTACTAATTATATCGCAAAAAGAATTCGCACAAATAATTGCACATTACTTGAAACAAACAGCTTTCGTGCCTTTGGCTGTGCAAATGTTAGGTCCAAGGAAAAATAAATTTTGCATTGTAATTAATTCATCAATATATATATCCTTAATTATATTTGCAATAATTTTTAAACACGCTGTATAGTTGCTGTTACACTGTGATTTATCTGTTATATAATTAATACTTGTAGCTCCTAAAACTGAACCTGGTGGGGCCGAAACTTATATTGACAAAATGAATTTTGTGTAACGGTTTTCGCCAAAAATATGTTAGAAAGTTCAACTTTATACAACTGTTTTTGGGGATATTTTGGGGGAAGTTTTTAAGTTGTCTAGTTGTAAAAATGTTACACATATATTTTTTCAGTTTAGCTATCATTGCCCAGGTCATGTAAAATTACTGCAATTATATATTTCTTTAAATAATATAAATTCATTAAACTGTAATAATTAAAAATTAAAAATTAAAGATATAAAGTTTTGTAACATAATTAAATTATGATAGTAATTAATTAATATTTATGAATTGCACTTTAACCTAATTATTGAATATAAACATTAATTAATTTAAAATGTTTATTGCTCTATCACCACTTTAAAATTCTATTATTATAAAACGTAAATTAATGCAATATAGGAAAAGTAGTGTGAAAAACACATATTACAATGATTAAATTGTAAAATTTTTTTTTTAATTCTAGCATCATTTAATAATGTAAAAAACCTGTTTATTTACATCTTTGTTTTAATTGAAATACATTACTGTTCATAACATCATATTTTAAATGCAGATTGTACAAGCGATAGTGGTGACATACGTCCCAGGGGTGTTTAATCAGTTTTCATCATACAAAAACAATCAACAAATAAAATACAATACATACATACATAACATCACGCTATATCCTATTAAATGGGGTAGCACGAACCCCTAAATGAAAGGTATAAAATGAGTAACTTTTTTCAACATTACTTGTGAAAATTACATTTCCCTTACTCAATTTAATTATAATAATAACCGTTTCCCTTACTAGTGATAAAATTATAGTTATTTACGTAAAAAGTCAGGTAAGCGTTCAATTACAGGATGAATAGATAGTTTCATGCCGAGTGATAGCGATGTTTGAAACAGCTTACGAATTCTGTACGACGCTTTACTGACGTGTTACGTAAGTATAACATTTTACCTAAAACTTATAAAGAAATAATAAATATTTTACATTAAATTAAATTTAAATAAATATTTGACTTACATATTCAGGCAGTATTTTATGTTGCTAAGTAACTAGACACTCACGTTTCTTTCATTACCTGCCTAGGCAGGCAATATGTTATTTACCTACCTAGGCATGCAAAGCAGAGCTTTCCTGTGTCTTCAAGGTCAGGAAAATGTTTATTTTCTTATCAGTTTCAGGTAAAATGGAATGAGTGAAGCGATTACTATCACAACTAAATTGAGTGAGGGAAATGTCATTTGACATGATGACCAACGAAACGTGATATGCATTAGCATATACAATTCATTTGATTTATATGAAATAATTATTAAATTTCTTGTATCGCAAACTTAAAAATGTAATTTCCACGTTTAATGTTGAAAAAAATAGTATGTAGCATACGTGGGAAAAGACCATATGGAAAACTTGTACTATTGAAACACTCATTGTCGCTCGTATTCCAATCTTAGTTTTGCAAATCATTATTTTTATACTAGCGTATTATAACAACAACTTTTCGATTGTCATTTCCGTTGTTAAATGAAGTACTTTTAAGCACTAGTGCTTAAAAGTGACAGTTTAATGCGTAAAAGTAAAAGTACACCAACTGTCAAATTTTTTGTAAGTTTCTTCATACAATTTTTTTGATTTTCCTGGAACCAGTGTAGCCAATGCAGCCTCTGCACCATTTTCAATATCAGAATCAATCTCTGAGTCACTCATTTTAAATAAATTTATTACCAAAAATTCTCAAGATAAATTATACACCGAGCACGTTGACATCAATGTTTATTAAACAACATATTGAATCGCATAGCAACAAAAAGATGAAACTGATGCCTGCCTACTTTTAAATTTTGAAAAATTCAAAATGTTGACATTTGAGTATAAATTTAAATAATCTGTTTTAAAACGCTAGTATAAAAAATCTTGTATGGAATACGTTGCGAAATCGTGTTTTAAGCACTAGACGTGTTATCCAACTCGGCTACGCCTCGTAGGATAATTTTCACGTCGCGTGCTTAAAACACATTTCTTTCGCAACTTATTACATAAATAGATATTTCCTCACTAGTATTACAATATACTATTACTACCTACCTATAAATATATTCATCTATGTAATTGTGAAGTTAGTTGATATAAGATATATTGCAGTTTTAAATAAATATAGAGACTTCTAAGAAAACATTAAATAAAGATAGCCAATCAAATTCAATTTGTCTTCTTAAATATCTGCTGTAAGTTATAAAGGTTCTTTTTTTAGAGAGTTATCAGTTTAAGAGTTGAAAAATTGACCCCTAATTTATCTCTCCCAAAAGCGTTGAAGTCGCCACTTGAAAAAAGGTAGAATCCTTACATGCAAAAATATTATAGTTGTCACTTGGAGAAATGGTGTAGGTGCTACTTGTGAAAATATTAGAGTCCCGGATATGAGAATGTGTGGATTCACCACATGTGATTTAATGTTTAGGAAGTGTATAAGATTACATGATATAGCTAGAAAAAATTGCGCATCACATATCACTTTGCTTCTACGAAGGTATCAATCATTTGCTTCACGTTGATATATGAGTAGTCGACCTTCCTTGTCGCTCCTCTTCCATCTTGTTTCTTACTGTGATGTTCCGGAGCTTAAATACCTACCCTGGAGGTATGTCGTCTTAACTGACGTCGTTTGACGTCCAAGGACCTGTTTTATAACTACAGTGAATACGGATGTTATTTCAGGTCGCTGAATTAATACTAGTTATGCAATGATTACGCATAAGTTGGAATAATGCAATGTGTGATGTATATGGCTTTTAGAAATTAATAAGCAGTTTTGTATGTTTATGACGTAATATTCGTATTATTTGTTAGTACTTATATGAAGTTTACTGCTACCTACTTCAAATTGTTACCATCGTTATGACATACGTCAGTGTTTTGTTCTACAATGCATTAAAAATGATACAAATAAAATTAATATTGTACTATAAACAAATGATTTAACTATTTTCTTAAATGAAACAAATTTTTAATCTGTAGTTCATTACATTTAGTTTAAATTTAGAGATTAATTTTTAAAATATAATTTAAACTGTGTCGAGCGATTAATTAAACGAAAAATCTTCACGTTGCTGAACTTTTTTGTGTTTAGGGTGTTACTATATCTATCTATGTATGAGTTATATAATTTGATATATTAATTTTTTAAATTCCAAAAACAATTGTTTTTTATTTGAAGTGTACATTTTTAGTTTAGAAAGCATATTTAATTTATATTAAGGGGTAGGTGGCTCAGTGGTATCGAGTCGGCCTGTAGATCCTGAGAATCTTCGTTCGATCCCCATAACCGACAAATATCTTTCACCAATTTAAATCTACCCTTGTGACTCCCCCTCCACTAATATCTTTGAGGGCCGTGATTTGACGGCTGGTAACCGCACTTCACGCAAAGAAATATATCACTTACCGAGATCTGCTACGGCATAGTGTCACAACCAGTAATGGGTAAAAGGCGTGATGATATATTGATTTTTTTTATTTATATAACTGTTGACAGCTAATGTCAAATGATTTATATTTTGTTCACAACCCAGGAGAATTATTTACAACGTTGTCATATCTAAATTTCTATTGCACGATTTTAGCTCTTACTGTCATCCATTGTTTCTAGCAAAGTGTTTTAATACTTACATTCGGCTAATGTCGTATTGTCACTATTTGAATTTTACAATTTATTTTTTTGTATATGTTAAAAACAGTCTTGAGCTTATGATTCCTCATATAAGTATTTACTTGAAAAAAACTTTTTCAGCATAAGATTTTCGCTCTGAAAAATAGTCTGATTAATGAATTAATTCTTGTAGTAAAAATTTAAATAAAAAATAAAATAAATATATCATCACGCCTTTTACCCCATCACTGGGTGTGGCACTCTGCCTAAGCAGATCTCGGTAAGTGATATATTTAAAACCATTAAAATACAAAAAACAATATATACGAGAATATAGATCTAATTTCTCTTCTTGTTTGGAATGAAGTACCTATTCCCCTTAGAGTGAAGGATGTCTTAACAAGCTGCAGTGGCAATTGTAGGTTCCAGGCATCGACTTCGAGTTCAATACTCAATACTCGATACACTCTTCCCGTACAATAGGCCTCGCTCAGTCGAAAACATCATTAATACTTGATCCGCCACGTTGCGTGAGCCCTGAAAGAAACTGTTTTCCTAGTGGTGAGTTGTGGCGCCCGTATAAGAGACTCCGGTTCCGTTCTTATTTCGATCCACTCTTGTTCCTTTCTTTCGCCATTGATACATTACCGTATAAAAGTCCAATGGTATCGATGTGTTTCGTACTGCGTCGGATTCCCATGATTTCTTTATAATTTTACCGTAAAGTTCTAAGAATTGTATAGAAAGTTTTTGATTGAGATGTTATTTCTTTATAATTATGATTTATTATTTATAAGATTTCATAAAGTGCTACCAAGAAATAACAGAAGCTAATATATTGAACTAACATAATTCATTGTTTTCTTTCTATCTTTGCTAGTATTATATACTCAATTTTAATGGAATATTTGAGTCGATTTCATGAAAATACAATATTAACTACGAATACTTTTCTTTCTCAAGTCAAAATAAATTAGTCTTCATTCATACGAACATAAGTGAAACTTTTTGTTCGATAATCTGTATATCAAATTATACAGTGTCGTGGATCGAAGGAAGCGTTTTAAATGCTATTTTTTAAATGTTCAATTATTGGCTTTTCAAATTATTTTACATCGAAAAAGTTATTTATTTTATTGCATTTTTTGACACTAATATTTATAATTTTACTCTGCCGAAAATCAGAAAAATGACATATGTTAATTGGTAATTTTCTTTAATAACAAATTAAATGCGATATTAATTAAGAGGTTATTTTATTTAATACATCAAAAAGTTATTTATATTAATAATGACATATAAAAACAATAACTTTTAAGTGGTACATTTGTTTTTTTATTTCATGGCATTGTTTAAGAAAATTGCCAGTAAATATTTCTGTTATTTTTTCGGTTCCAGGTAGAGTAAAATTATAATTATTGGTGTCAAAAAATGCAAAAAAATTCTTTTACTATAAATGATTTTTTTTAATGTAAAATAATTAGGGAAGCTAATAATGTAACATTTCAAAAATAGCATTGCAAACGCTATGGTGCGTCCTTCGATTCCCCGTCCTGTATAAACTATACAAGTATCGTGCATAGATACAGAAACACTCTGTGTACTCGTATTTAGAAATACATAAATATTATAATATTTATTTATTTATTTTATTTATGTCTACATTTCTTTTGACGCAAATATGTATAGAAAATAGTCAGATAGATATTAATAATAATATAGGTACATGGTACATATCCAATTTAGTCTTATAAAAATTCATTGAGTGTATAAAAATTTTTCTCAATTAAATAATTTTTGGGTGCTTTTTAAAAACTAGCAGGAGTATGTTTAGTTTTAATTAATTCTGGCAATTTATTTAAAATATTCAGGTCTATTCTATTTGGAGAGCTTTTAACGATGTTCAATTTAGAAACAGGGATTTTGAAATCGTTCTTTTGTCTAGCATTATAACCATACACATTACTATTTAATTCTGAATACTTATTATTACTTTTCATGTGTAAAATATCTATACTTGGCGATGACGACGTGCGGATGAATTATAATGAGTCATTCTCAGTGTTTAATCATTAATTTACGTACTTGTAAATGCTTTTATCTAAATGTAGAGTTGTACCTAATTACAACTATTAGTTATCAAGAACATATTAATTACCTGAAACACTTATTTAACACCTTAATTACAAGATATGTAGCTATCTAATTAAATATTCTCAGTAGTCTCAGTAGAATTTATACATTAAGGTTAAGTAGATTACTATGTTACATTTATTGTTTGCGCCCTGAAATCGGAAACATGCCTTCAACAATAATCGTGTATGAACTGTTGATAAATATAACTAGTTCAAGAGAATGTCTACTCAACTGTTGCTGCGAAAATTTAATTTGATTATTTATTTTGTTTACTCGTCTTGCACTCTGATACGTTATCATAAAATATAAATATACTAGAGGTGTTTTTAAATTCGCGGAATGGGGTATAATGAGGAAAATATTTCTTAATATTGTAAGGTACTTTTATTATCTAATGTAATTAATCTTTTCGAATAATACATTTATTACATGTCTTTATTAATAATTTATAAGTCTTCAAAAACTAAAAAAAATCATTAATATTTAATAACTGGATTTATTTCGTCTATTAGAATATTTCCAAAAATCCAGGTTCTCCGTATGTCTATTTATTCATTCAAGATAATTATTATTGTGTATTATTATTATTGATAGAAACTGCTCTTCACGAAAGATTGCGCTTCCATGTCCATTTTTGACATAGACAGAAAAACGGATCAAAATAATAAATTTTGTATTAATTTATCGTTTAAACTTGACTGCGTTTTGATGTTTATTTAGGCCAATCACAATTTTTAAAATATAATTCCTATGATAAAAATACTGCATTAAAACCGAAATTTGGTGTTTTTGTTTTACCTCAGTTTAATTTTAATTATAAATATTAACTATAAATTTTCAGTCATCTTGAAATCAAATTATATATATATCTTAAAAATTACATGCTCCATTTTTATTAGAGATGGGCGAATATCAAATTTCTCGAATTCGAATATCGAATATTAATCAGATCTCGAATATTCCTAAAATTATTAATAATTATTGAATTATGTCCTTTTCATTATTTGAATGAAATTGTTAAGATAAAATAAAAATAAAACAAAAAGTACAAACAAAAAAGAAAAAGACGAAAACTTCCAATTTAAGGTGAAACGTACGGACTGATGTTGGCGAAAAACAAATTTGAAATATGGTACGTCTTCATGGTTTTGAAACAAAATATCTTTGTTATTAATAACTTCAAAGTATTGTAATAGCTTTAAGTTTATGTACAAATGATAAAGAAAAACATAGTCAAAAATTGAGGTCAACATATGGCGCGATATTCGAGGTATTCGAATGTTCGCTATACTGACGTTAATATTCGAAAATCGCGAATATCGAATAATGTCAATATTCGCGGCATTCGACTATTCGCGGATGATATTCGCCCATCTCTAACTTTTATATAATTTAAATAGTAATTTTTATTTATCTTTATCTTCCATTTCCTTGATACAGATCTAGATACTCTTCTTCCCTTGGCCTTTTATTACAAGTTTAAGGGTGTCATTTTCCGAGTGATATTCACACTTAAAGTACAAAAATATTTCATACAAGATCTGCTATAATATAATGCCACATTTTGATTTGTGTATAGTGACGTGATGATATACTTATCTATATTTGTGATTCACTAGACGTTCCATCTACAAAGAAAGACACATATGGTACAAAACCGATAGAATTTGGAAATAAAATTTTAAATCATTTGATTGAATGCCGGCACGTTTTTCTTTTTTTTTTAAACAAAGAAATATTTCATATAAATGACCATATTTGTTAGTGTGACTGTGAATAATATATTTATTAGCAAATAATTTCTAAAGCTATATTTAGATAGTAAATTGTGGCACATGAGAGAGCATATAAGTTGGTTGGTTTGATACTCTGCATAATAATGTAATCACAATTTTATGTGGTGTGACATTGAGTAGCGCGCGGTGTTGTTAGTTTAAGTGCTCGTGTTCACTAGGGCAGATGTAATCCAGTATTGATTTTTCCCCAGTTGTATGAGTATTCCTTTTCCCTTGCTCACTATCTTAATTTTGTTTAAGGGGATATAAACCTTCAATCACTGCCTATACTCACTTTAGTTTATATTTAACTTTGCTACACAGATTTAGAACTGCTGACATATGATTCTCGAATATATGCGATAAGAAACTACGTCATGAAAATTGTGTGGAGTCCTTTACAATGATATTTACTAAACTAGAGAACTGCAATCTCGTCATTAAATAATTGGTATTAAACTCAATATAGTGGTGATTTGTCGACTGTTAACCGCACTTCACGCGAAGAAATATATCACTTACCGAAATCTACTTCGGCAGAGTGCCACACCTAGTAATGGGTAAAAGGCGTGATGATACATTTATTTATATTTTTCTGTAATTTCATGAATTAAAATTAATTAATTAATTAATGGGGTAGGTGGCTCAGTGGTATCGAGTCGGCCTGTGGATCTTGAGAACCCTGGTTCGATTCCCACAGCCGACAAACAATTTTCACCTATTTAAAAAATCTACCCCTGTTGCTCCTCCACCACTAATATCTTTGGAGGCAGTGATTTGACGGCTGGTAACCGCACTTCACGCGAAAAAATATATCACTTACCGAGATCTGCTTAGGCAGAGTGCCACACCCAGTGATGGGTAAAATTCGTGATGATATAATTATTTTTTATTTTATAAAATTAATTATTTATGTGATTACAATTATAAGCGAGTCCTACTGTTTGAGATGCACATTTCATTAAGTGTGACGTTTTAAATTTGTTAAAATATTTTAATAATAAGTTCAATAATAAAAAAAATTAAATATTTGAAAACTCCATTATCTCGGATATTGCCTAATAGATTTATATTGTATAATTCGTTCGTTGAGAGATTACAGCGTGATTATCAAATAGAAAAATTGGATGAGTAGAAAATATTACTCGTAATAAAAACTTGTTCTAAAGGCTTTTTTTAAATCAGTTATTTTTATTGCTGACATTTTGCTGCTAGGCATTGGGCCATTTTCAAAGCAAAATAGATAAGTCACATATTAGCAAACAACATTTTTTTAAATTACATTTTAAAAGTCAGAATTTATAATAAAATTTAATGAACATCCAATGTTCTAAAACTTGGAATATCATGATGATTAGAGTTTAGAACAACTCCAAGAGACTAACTGCGGCTTTAATATTGATTCTGATTGGTTGACAAAACGTGAAAATGAAAACAATTTGTCGTAAATATGTTTACATACTATAAAAACTTGTAATTTATGTCAAATAAACATTGTGTTATTCTAAAATGCTTTATATTCAGTTCCACCTAAGAATGAATTGTTATATTTTAAAATATTTGCCATATTATCTATAAGTTTGATATACAGGATGGTGAATCGAATTGCGCACCATAGCGTTTTCAATGCTATTTTTCAAATGTTCAAATGTCAAAACGACAACGTTGGACGTTTTATGTCAATCGTTGACGTTAAAACGCCAAGCATTTATTTAATTTTTGTTCAATTCCATGGCTGTCTGTATTTTCAACACAACTTTCGACATTTTAATATTTAATTTCTGTCGTTACAAAGCATGTAATAGAAATTATGTTTATTTATTTAGATGCAGAAATTTATGCCCTAAAACTTTTATTTGAAGCTTTTTTGCATAATATAATTAGGGAAGCCAATAATTGAACATTTGAAAAATAGCATTGAAAACGCTATGGTGCGCAATTTGATTCACCAGCCTGTATATAAAAAAATAGTGGAGGACTTGATTAATTTTAATAAACACGGTGTTCTTTAATATTCAGTGGAGATATTTCTATATACGTAAGTTTGAATTCTATTTTGACAATATTCAATTTGTTTTAGAACGGCTGATATGACCCAATAAAATTTGCTTAGGCTCTTTATAAAATTGTGTACCTATCATGTTTTCTTTCATTTTGATGGTATTAATAATGAGCAAATATTTGTTTTGGTTCTGTGTATATTTTGAATTTTTCATTCATAATATTACATTTTTCACAACTTTGTACCGGAGGACCGATAATGAATGGCAGATTGAATATAAACAAACATTGAATATACGTACCTACAAAGAGTGATTACTGGAACAATTTGACCACACACATATTTTTGTACGTTTTGTATCGATAATCTATCGTGAAAAAGCCAAAAATAGATTCCGTTCATTAATTTCTTTTAGTTGTTTTGCTTGTTTTCCCTGTAATGTTGGTAATTTACTGACTTTGATAATATTTACAAAGTTTTATAAATGCCGTTATACTTAACTATATTTATCTAACGTACACACAATAAAAAAGCTAATTTATAGAATTTTGTTTATTTTTACTTATGACTGAATGTTTAATAATGCATGAATAGTTATTTGTATATCTATGCCGCGAAATAGTTGTTTGTGTGCGTCGAAGAAAAAGTTAGACGGACGAGGCTGAAAGCAGAGGCAGACTATTTTCTGAGCGCGGTACGCTCAAAAATTCATTTGAAAAACTTCAAAATTTATTACAATTTAAATTTTGTAATGGTGGTTATTATAAATATGAATTTTCAGAAAAAAAAAAACATATTGTTTATTTATCGGCAGAATTTTGTAATCATGTTTTAATTTTTTTAGAAGAGCTTACAAAGGTAGTTAACAACCTGATAATGAAGTTTTGTTGTGCTGTTTACAAAAAAGTAGTATTTCGCGGATTGAATTGTGCCCATAAATATCATCTTTGTTTGCAGGTTTTTGAAAAGAGTTCTCTATAAACAATTCTTTTAACTTCATTTCCTAACAATTTTACTGAATATTTGCAGCACAAGTGTTCAAATTACAAGAAAGAAAGAAAAAATTGCAGTTAATATATATTTAATATTTTTATGTATATTTTAGATGCGCGATTAAATTCAGAATAATAAAATATATTACCGGTTGGTTCTACTTTAAAAAACAGAATGCCGTGGTGATAAAATGTAGATATGAAACAAAAGACAATAATTAAAATGATTAATTAACGTTTTATCAATACCCTGTTTCATATTCCTGCTTTTAGTTAATTATGTAAGATAGTCTTTAAATATGTAAAGCTTTAGGATAAAATTAATTATTTTAATTAGTATGATTAATGATAAAAATATTTTGAAAACAAGAATTCTCCCTCATGGGACTTTTATCTGTCGGAGAAAAACGATGGGCCTTCTGGGAATTATAGACCGTGGGCGACCCTGCTGTTTGAATTTCAAATCAAACGTTTGGGTTCTGGTCTTCGTCGTCATTTATACATATTTTTTATTGTAGCCATTTCGCACGGCCTCAGGTCGCCAAATGGCAAACAGTAAATTTGTAACTTTTTCGTAATCTTCGGTGAACGTTTGATAAGAATACTTGAAGTTCTTGAGCTTTGAATGATTTCATTTCTAATAAAGTTTCTCGTTTTCATATACTTACAGTCTAGTTGGGATTATTAAAAAGTTTTCTTTAGATCGACAATTTTGATAATTTGGATTGACTGTATTCATAAAAACGTATTTTATTTCGTAAAGTTTGGCTATAAATAACTTTTCCATAAGTCATATAAGAAAGTTTGCTAATTGTGCTAATCAACAAATTATAAAGAAATATTTATTTATAGAAATATTCACATGGTAAACATATAAGCCGCTATACCGATTATTTCATAAAGGATGATTAACTATATGTTGAATTGTTGTCTAGCTTTATTTTGTTTAATGTAAACATGTTCCAATTTTTTTTTATCGTACGACACTAATTAACAGCCAATAGCAACATTGTATTAAGCATGGTTGCTATGGTAACACAAAAATTAGTTTGACATCATAAAATTGTTGATTATTGCCAATTTTATTAACTTGATACAAATTGCCATGGATATGTTATTCTATCATAACTTGATTATTTTAGGCAAAATATAAATATATCATCACGCCTTTTACCCATTATTGAATGTGGCACTCTGCCGTAGCAGATCTCGACATATAATATATTTCTTCGCGTGAAATCGAGTTTAAAGTTGTAAAACGACTAGTGTCCATATTTCACCTAATTTAAAAGATAGATTCAAAGTTTTAGCGTAAGGTTATTAATTTGATAAATGTTTAGAAGATTAAATATATTTAAAATATATCTACGTTTAAGCTAATTAATGAGAAAAATTTGATTTAGAATCTTATAACGCAGCAAGTCAAGTTTAAATTTGAAAAACGACTAGTGTCCATATTTAACGTAAATTAAAAGCTAGATTCATAGTTTTAACGGGAGGTTTATAACTTGAATAATGCCGTCAAATCATGGCTCTCGAAGATATTAGTGGAGGGAAACCACACAGATAATTTTAATATCGTGAACATTGTTTGTCGACCGTGGAAATCGAAGCCGGATTCTTAAATCCACTGAGCCACCTACTTTAATACACATCTATTGTTTTAAATTTAATGGTAATATTACAATTTATAAAACTTTATTTAGGAGTACTGGGCCATAATAAAGTAATTTTACATCTTTGAAAGTTGAGAAAAAGTAATGATTAAGTAATAAAACTTTCATCATATCATTTAAATAAAGTATATAAGTTTGAAAATTGAGATAAAATATTAAGTACGAGTACATAATATCTCCAATATATTTAGAAATGTATTTTGGTCAAAAAATAAGTTAGAATTTTAAAATTAGCTTTATTATTATAACACAATAAATTAATCATAACTGAAACTTTTCATTGAAATTATATTAACTGATCGATAAATATTCAGAATTGGTTTAATATCAAATCTATTAATATGTAGAGGGTCATGAATAATTTATCGAAATATAACAAAATTCTTTTTTTAGTGGATTTTAATGTCACAATGTTTTCAATCAATCTTTAAATATATTATAATAATTTTATAAATTTCCACTATTTTACGCATTACAATGTTCTATTTTGCACAATGTATTTCATTGCTATGACCTGAATACATATTTCTTTAAAATATTCTTTCTTTTTTAATAGAGCAGCAGACATAACATAATCGTGTTGCAGTAAAATGTAAATAGATAAATGAAAATGTAATTTTCAGTCTCAGTTTATACAAACATCTAGATTAATTCATACTCAAATTCTATTGTATTAACAATGTTATAAATTATGATATTAAATATTAATTAATGAGAAGCCATTGATGAAAGTATCCATATTTGAAACGCGTTGATTAGCTGAATAGTAGATAATTTTGGATATTGCGGAAATGACATTTTTTTACGACAATTAAGCAATGAATACATTCATTATATGTGCGTCTTTTCATAGATAATGCCCGACAGTGAGTAAGAATTTATTACTCACAGACTGTGGCCAGGAACATGGACGTTGCTATAGCAACGCAACTAAAGATTGATATTCATGTCATGCAGGCTCTAAAATGATTATTTTCGTTAAACTTATCTATACCGAAAGGAGAGAAACAGATGTATTTCTTAAGGTGTATACAAGAAGAATCAAAATTATTGTGAAAAAATGTAAGTATAAATAGTATTGATATGAAAATTGTTTGCTTTTACAACAAAGACACTTTACGCTCGTGATACACACATAATATTATCTACGATTGCATCTTTTTACTAAAAATACATTCGTGTGTCACCTGTCAATATGACAAATTTCTGTTTTGTTTTGTACCCCGGTATTGAAGTAAGCGCGCATTTATTATCATTTTCGCGCGTTGCCATTGAAAAAGCGCAACAAATTTATTTTTCTATTGTTCCACAGAAAACGTCAACTTTACAATGACAAATGAGAGCGTAATTTTCAACTTATCATAGCAATCGTAAAAAAAATAAGTTTTTACGGTACGAGTAATATGTTTCCGAACTGGAACATCGAAACGGATATTGTTAAAAAATTATTAACGGACGTCTGACGTACAACTTCACGATAACAATACCGTAATATTTCTTATAGTACTAGTACTGTAAAGTCTCACTTTCCGGCCTGAAATCACTACTGTAACCATGGAAATACGGTGAATAATAAATTACATTTAATCCTCATTTAATCTTTTAATAAAATTATTATTCTAAAGAAAAAAAAACTATTTCGGATTCAATTTGCATTATAATACAGACAGCAATAGGTTTTTAAAACTAAATTTATAAATATTGTGATAAGTCTTAACTCTAATGCTTTAATCATTTGCATTTTGTTGTTTTCATAAGACAGGAGAAATTCTAGACAACTGTTTTCATAGAAGGTTGAGCAAAAGAAAGTAGGTACATGATATATGTTTTGTTAGTATTCTCTAGAAATCTAGAATTATAAAGTCAGAACTTGCGAACCTTAACTTTATTTACTTTACCTTTTAAATACCAGTTTACTTTTTACCGGCTTATCAAGTTACGTTGAAACTAAACTTAATAATAATATAAGAGGTTTACGCGAGTAAAATTATGTTTTTTTTATTATTAAATTTGATTTTTCAAGATATATAACTGTGTTTGTTTCATTCCGATTTTACCAGCGTAGAAAACAGCTCAAATTGTACTTTATATGGCTGTAGTGGATTATAGATCTTGCAATAAATTTTTAATAGCGAATCTGAATTTATGGTCAGTAATTTTGTTGTTATTAAATTTTTCGAAGTTGAATTTACGATCTAAATAAAACATCAATAATTAAATTGAAATTATACATTTTTTCTTCTATGACACCATCATGCACTATTTTTTGTTATGTAAAATTACTTATTATTTATAGAAAATATTTTGTTTGTCGAGTGGGCGATATGAAAATTAATTGTTTACATAGAGTACTGTCATTTGCAAGGTAAAATTATACTGAAACTTAAGATGACATATCTGTCGTTACCATACATATGGATATATTTGATAATTATGAATATTATAATTAGAATTAATAGAGCGTAGTAGGCGGCAATAATTGTCCTTGAATTATAATCAACAACCTGAGAAAAAGCTTATGTAATAAGTAAATGTCGGCAGCAGAAGTTCTCGAATCTTGTATTGCTCTTTGAATTATTCTTTTTAAATATTGTAAGCGTTACTTTGTTGTACTTTGTTAATAGTTTTATAATAGTATATTAGAGAACGAGGCTATAATGGCCATTATAGCGAGTTGTATACTGTATCTACGATAAATGTATTAGATATAAGAATATTTAAAATTTCGTTTTAGAATAATCTCAAACTAAATAAATTAGGTTAGTATTGTTATTTTGTGATGTGGTACATAACTATGGTGAGAGAGAAATGTCATTTTTAGAGATGGGCGAATATCATCCGCGAATAGTCGAATGCCGCGAATATTGACATTATTCGATATTCGAGATTTTCGAATATTAACGTCAGTATAGCGAACATTCGAATACCTCGAATATCGCGCCATATGTTGACCTCAATTTTTGACTATGTTGTCCTTTATCATTTGTACATAAACTTAAAGCTATTACAATACTTTGAAGTTATTAATAACAAAGATATTTTGTTACAAAACCATAAGGACGTACCATATTTCAAATTTGTTTTTCGCCAACATCAGCCCGTACGTTTCACCTTAAATTTGAAGTTTTCGTCTTTTTCTTTTTTGTTTTCATTTTATTTTATTTTAACAATTTCATTCAAATAATGAAAAGGACATAATTAAATAATTATTAATAATAAATAAATTAACTTTTAGGAGTACTCGAATATTCGAGATCTGATTAATATTCGTATTCGATATTCGAATTCGAGAAATTTGATATTCGCCCATCTCTAGTCATTTTGTATGTCAAAATTTTTATATTTTATTTATTTTGTTTTTTCATAGTTAACAGTTCTAATGTTTTTTTTTCAATTATTACAGATAAATTAATAGAATCAGGAATAATATTTTTTGATTGGTACATAAGAGAGAACAAAGACCTTTATTTCCTCGTTATTATTCCGTGAGGGATTTATATATTTTAATATACATTTTTAGTGTCCCTAAGAAAAAATTCACTGTCTCCCCTAGGGATGAAAGGTGTCACTTTCTTTTTTCAAATGAACGATTAAGATTTTGCTTTCTATCAGGAACAAGAACGTAATCTCAATTACAGTTCATATATTTTTATTTGAGTGCCGGACAAAATATTAAAATATGATGTTGAAATAGACCTAGATTTTATGAAAACTTTTGATTAAAAAAAATACTTATAACTCATGTTATTTCTCTATACAAGTGTTTCTTCAATACATAAGTTAATTCAGGACTTCATTTTATCATGGAATTTATGATAATAAATAAGTGTATGTCTCAAATAATATTGTGCTTATTTAAGTCAACAGTCAAATGTACTCGTATTTTTTTAACTGACTTGCTACAAATATATTTTATTCAAGATGTGGTTACATTTCTGTCTAATCATATATCTTAGAACGAATCCTCATTGGTCAGGAAAACACTACTTACTTCTCAGTATACATTTCTATTTATTGCGTACATACATACATATATAACATCACGCTATATCCCATTAAATGTGGTAGCACGAACCCCTGAAACATTAATATTCTCATCCTGACACACTATACTCGTTTCAACCATATTAACACTTCCTCCATACGAGCTCTTTCCTTCCTCACAACTAAAATCCATCATCACGCAACAAACATCCATCCATTCGCTCCTGTACAACTGTTTCGTAAATCTTCACTTACATCCACTTCTCTAACAACGAATCTATAAGAAATGAAGGCAGCATCGCCTGCGCTTGTATAAAAATAAAATAAAAGTATTCCGGTCATATGTCTCTGTACAAGCTAGAGGATACTCAGAGGGTTTTAATTGCGTTTCTTTTATTTCAACAGTGTTGAATTTTACTAACAAGTGTGATAACAAATCATTTTGTATCATCTGTATAAAGGTAATAAAATATTTGCTGCTAAACAAACTTGACCAAATAAACTACAAAATAAATGTTCTTGACGTTTGAATTTAATAAATAAAATTAGTATAATTAGGTACTTAAAACTCGATCATATACAATATATGTTAAAAGTGTCTTTATTGCACTCGTGATGCATAGTATGTACTCGTAGAACCTTATTGTTTGTTGAAATAAACTAGTATTTAATACAATGTTTGTTTAGTTGTGTATAGTAAAACAATATAAGATAATTATCTAACCAAACCTAATGAAGACTTAAAACCAATCCAACGTAATGAGTCCTGGAAGAGGTGCTATAAATTAGAGCGAACGTCTTATCTTGTTCACACTGCTCGAATTTGCGGCAAAATGTGCTACTTGCGCTTCGGTGCTTTGCGTCTCTTATGTGCTGCTGTTGCTGCTTCTCCGCAGCTTCTGAACTTTGCAACCACTCAAAATATTTAGAGACCACTCTGTGTTCTACCATAAACGGCTGCTTTGAGTCTTTAATTAGTTACGGCGACTTTTTCCAGGTTTAAATACTCACGATTGCTGCTTCATGCTCCTCCAATTTCAAATTGTGCCGCGAGCTCCTAGAATATGCCTGTGTTTGATAGTCTGCTAAACACGTTTTGATGTTTGATACATGCTCTGTTTTATATAAGCTGTGTAGGACAAGCTGTTAATTGAGTTACTTGCTACAAAGACGCATTGTACTTTCATAGTTCACAGGGCAAAAGTGAACTATGCTCTTGAATAACTGGAAAAATTAAATAGAAAGTAATTATGTTGTTGTATAGTAGTTGTAAGTGATCAAAGCATTGTTAAACTGTTGTTGCATAAAAGCTAGTTTTAATATTTTATACCAGGTGAAACACGAAAAGCAGATATAACAGTTAAATATGACGAATCAGTTTTTCTACGCAATTTTTATTTTAGAGAAAAGTGCTGCAAATTAAAGTTGTAGAGATTTACATTCTTCATCTAAATCAATAAAAAAAAATGGTTTCCAAAAATTGTGCATGAAAGTTTTAAACAAATGCTGTTTTTAATTACGAGTAACTTGCCATGAAACTTAAAATAAAATGTGAACAAATGTAGAATATTTTTCCAGCCATATAAATTTTTTATTGATGTATGTAAAATCAATTTTATATCTCACGTGAACATTATTTGTTGTTTCTTGCTATAATAGAAAGTATATAATAACTCCATAATGACCGGGGCATTATATGCAGACATTAGGGTTCATAACACTTAGCTTCGTTCACGCAACACCACAGTTATATATCTTATACTCTCTCTCTCTCTCTCATCTGTGGCGCTACAGCCCAAATCGGGCCTGGGCCTACCGGACACACCGAGCCGCAGTTTTTACACTGCCGTACTGCCGGTTTTCGTAGTCGAATGCTACATTATTTAAGGCGTATAAGTGACTAGTTTATAGCGGCCGAGTGTGATAAATACATGTAGCTGTATTTTTTTATATCTTATACGCAATACTATAATCACAACTATTATAAACTAAAACTAATTCTACATATTCCAATGTAAAACAATATTATGTACACATCACGGACGTAACCAGATAGTAATGACCTAGTGCGAAACCCTCCCCTCTGTGACTTTTCTGCCGAACACCCTTAGTGAATAAATTACTATTAATTCCAAAATAGGGACAAATAATGAAAAATATTTAATCTTTGTTTATGATTACTTCCATTTATTTTTTATTATAATTCCGAGAGTTGTTCCTGTTGTCCCTGTACTACGACCTTTTGGCTTATTGTACACTCTGAATTTTACTCATTTAGGAGTCCTGTTTCTTTAGCGAAGTTCAAGATTCTCTTTAATTTTAACTCTTTTAATATCCCTGAGTGCAATTTTGATACTCCTAAGAGGCTACGTCTACTGGTCACAAAAGCTTCGCAGTGACATATCAGATGGAGTGGTGTTTCTTCTTTTTCTCCACAGCCTCGGCATAGTGGTTTCTGCTCTTATACCCAGTGTATGCAGATGCTTATTTAATCTACAATGCCCCGTTATAAGTCCTGGTATAATTCGGACATTTTGTTTACTCATCTTTATTATATTTATTATTTAAGTATTTATTATTTTACTAAAATAATTTTTTACCTGTATATGAACTTTGCTTAGTTTAGTATTTTAGCTTGTAAATTCGATAGATTTAACTGTCGGTTCTCGTTGAAACATTTTATAATAAAATTAAATTAAAAAACACTAGGTTAGTTTCATTGTACATTGTACAAATTCATTCATATCTTGTTCACCTGATGATGGTCTAGTCGACCGAAATACGTATTGTAAAATAAACTTTACATTATTTGAAACTAACCTAGTGTTTTTTAATTTAATTTTATTTTAGCTTGTCTTAACTTACAAGCTAATTAAATTCTTTATAAAAAATGTTTCAATATACTTTTAATGCATAATTTTTCTGGTCAACATTTAATGTTATACTACTTGAATTAATATTATTTTTGATGTTGTTAAGCTTTTTCAGTAATAATTATAAATCAATCCTTAACTTCTCTATTTTGATTATCGCGAAGGAGTGCATTTAAATTACAATTACACTTTAAATTTTCTTTGTCGTGATATATGCCTCAATAATAAAATACAATTTGCTAAATACTCGTACATTTTCAGTTAATGCTCACACTGGTTGAACTTTTAAAATGTTAAGAATATTGATTGTTATAAAAAGGTCAATAATTTTTTCACTACTCAGCAAATTCGACCCGCGTTAATTCCAATGTGGGTGTAAGATCTTTCGAAGCATGTGATTTCTCCTCTTTGAATTTTACTTGATTATTTGGTTCAACAATCTTATAAGATTATGATAAAGAGGAAGGTTGTTTTGATTGTTCATGTTCTCGACAAAAGATATTAGAGCTGTTGGATTATAACTAAGTTAGTTTTAGTTAAGTTAAAACTGAGGCAAGGTGGATTATATTAAATTCATAAACATGCGTTGTAACTTGCTATCGTCTTATCGTTTTGACAGTCAGTGTTGTCGCTAGCTTAGCTACACATAGTTCATGAGGAATTCTTAAATTATATTAGATATTCATCGATTGCAGTGATATCTCATGCATGATAAATCAGTGGTATGTATTAATAAAATTGCGGACTATATTCCATTCTATATATATATATATATATATATATATATATATATATATATATATATATATATATATATATATATATATATATATATATATATATATATATATATATATATATTTTAATAGACCCAGCAAATATCTCTCTTATTTATCAACTTAGCAATTTCTTTCATATAACATGATTTATACAGCAACATGAAAGCTAGTTGATGACGGATGTACGTACATTCATGATATCATTTCCGGTTTATTAGTAATTTATATCAACTTTAAAATTTCAAATGGAACATACTATATTTTTTTACAAATTTGAAAAGTGCATCAAATTTTCTTTACAATCATGTAAAATAATCCATACGTTACATTATTAAAAAGTAAAATGGCGGGCACTTTATTATACACCAAATCGGAAAGAGAATAGTGAGCCATGACTGAGGATTGAAATAAAGCAATTTACTAAAACAATTGTAATTATTATTATTAAACGAAATAATATTTTTATGTCATAATAATACAGAAAATAAGAATAAGAAACGCTTAATAACAACAAACTGATTTTATAACTAATATTCAAAATGGCTCCCAGGCTCTGCAATACATTTTGCACAACGTTTTGAAACAGAATAAGTAGCCCTTTATATTTGGTTAGCAGATAAAGATTCAATTGCTGCTTCATTTTTATTCTTCAGTCCGTTTAATGTGTTTACTGGTTCATTACAAACAAAATATTTCACGTAGCTCCATACAAAAATCAAGTGGTCATATCGGGAGAAAATGCATTGAAGAGGCTGAGAGTCATTTTGAATATTTGTTATAAATCATTTTGTTGTCATTAAGTGTTCCTTATTCTTATTCTATTTATTATTATGACAAAAAAATATTATTTCGTTTAATAATCATAATTACAATTGTTTTATTTCAAGCCACAGTCATGGCTCACTATTCTCTTTCCGATTTGGTGTATATTAAAGTGCCCGCCATTTTACTTTTTAATAATGTAATATATGGACTATTTTACATGATCGTAAAGAAAATTTGATGCACATTTCAAATTTGTAAAAAAATATAGTATGTTCCATTTGAAATTTCAAAGTTGATATTAATTATTAATAAACCGGAAATGATATCATGAATGTACATCCGTCATCAAGTAGCTTTCATGTTGCTGTATAAATCATGTTATATGAAAGAAATTGCTAAGATGATAAATAAGCGAGATATTTGCTGGGTCTATTAAAATATAACACCCTGTATATATATTAAAAAACAGGTTATTATTACTACTTTTCCGTTATATTTTTTACAGCTGATAACCGCACTTCACGCGTATAAATAAATAACTTGCCGTGATATTCTACGGTAGAATGCCACACCCAGTAATGGGTAAAATATATGATAATATATTTAATTTTTATTTTATCATTTTCTAAATTTTATAAAAATTAATTTTTCTCTCATTTTTTGATATCTAAACATATACCATTAAATTTCATGTAAGAATTATAAAAACTGCTTTCAGCCCAACGTATAGAGCGCAATATTTCCACTATAGAAGGATGTTCGGTAATAATCGGTAGATATGGGCGAGAAAGCACTCGAAGTTCTGCATGCTTGCACGTATTGTAAAACAACAGGGTACGATTGTAATAGTTTGTATGCCAGTCAATGCATTTGATAAACTGTGCAGTAAACAACAGCAAGTGCTTTTAAGTTTTGGTATAGTAAAATTCTAAATTAATAATTATAAATAAATATAACAGAAATATATTATAAGAATAAATTCAAGTTATAAAATATTTACAAAGGCAAGCACTACTTTCTTTGCTTGCATGATGACATAGCTATTACTTTGATCAAAAGTAGTTTTTAATCAGACTTGAAAATGTATTCAATTCACTAATGTTTGTATGATGATCATATCTGAAATTGAAACCGTACTAATTATAATTTAGACCCAAGGACGCTATTAGTAGTATTGCATTTTTAGGGTATGTTTGTTTGTGTTCAATTTTAATTTGATATCATGAGCAGTAAACAACTTTCAATTTCAGAAATCGTATGTATTATATAGTTTAATAAATTTATAAATCATTACTATGCACATAATACAACCTTTTAAAAATATATCTATCGCCGAAATCTGCAAGTGCAGTATTATCATGGTTGATTAAAACATCAAATAATTGATATCAGAATCAGACTGTAGAAATTAGACAAACCTACATTTTAATTTAAATAAAGAAACACTTCTGAATCTTCTCCGTCATTATATTTGAAGGGCATGATTTAACGAATAGTAATACAAGTAGATGATTTCAAAATCTACCGATTTTATTAAAACAATACAAAACAAAACCTTAAAAAAAAAATGAAGTAAGTTTATATAACGAAATAGATGCAAGATAAATAGTAACAATTTTTATATAGATTATTATATATTATGTAACAAATGTTCTAATCGTCTCTTTAATTACGAGTGTATAAATAGCGAATATCTAATGATCACAAACTATTTTTTCCTACGATTGCAAATTAAGGCAATAAAATAATGTAAGCTTTTATGAATTATTTTAAAAGTAAGGTACAATGACAGATGCAGGAAGCTAAATTCACCCCGTATTTAATAAGACAGTTGTTATCTTTACTTAAAACATTCGTAGGCACAGCATGTCAACATCTGATTAAGATGTTATTTAGCGGCATGGAAACGTTAAATGTCTTTTTAGTCATGGCAGTAGAAAAGGTAAATTTTAAGTAATCGTTACTGGGCAATCCCTGACTAATGAAAATGTTATTAAACAGTCATTTTACAAACTGAACAGCTAACTAAAAGTCAATTTTACACACGGTCGTCGATAAATGACATTTTAATGACGAAAGTAGAAAAAAATATTTGTTTTATTTCTCCTTTCAATTTATAATTAACGACAATTTTCATTTCATAAATAGTAAATCTGTGGCAACTAAAATACATTGTCAGTAATAATCTGGAAAATTATTTATTGAACACGATTTTTCTCAATTTTTTTCAACTAAAATATTTAAATGTTTTTGATATGTTTCTATAGAGAAAAACATTACTCTTTCGGATGGGTTCAAAAAATTATAGCATGTCATTTAAAAGCAACTATAAAAAATATTTGATCTTGTCAAAATATCCGTAATCATATACACTGGAAACATTTTTTTTACTTATTTGCATTATTTTAGAAGATAATATCAATATATCTTACTTATTTTACACCCTATATTTTAACTATAAGAACTATTTGCATATATGCATATATGTAATTACAATTTAGTCGTTTCTCTGACAAAAAAAAGTTGAAAATGATGCTGTTGTACCATGATGTATTTCAATGATGTAATTGTCTATTTATTTAACGTAATTTATAAATTATTTTTTACATATTGTCATCTCTGAATATTTATTAAGAACAGGTAGGTGGTAGGTACTGAAACAGCTAATAAACATTCTGATCATATTCTATTTTATGGCATATTTTACGGTTCAGCAAATTTGTGTAATCTCTCTAGCACAGATGTGTAGATATTTATTTTTGGAGTGACAGAGAAGATGTATGCCAAACATTAGCTATATTTTAGCGAGGCCATATTAGATATTCATTCCTGTAGGGGACAGGTTTAAATAACGAGCTAGAAGAGCCCGTATATTATTTCGAATCATTAGTTGAGTGAAATACACGATGGCAAAATACCTGGAATTTACGAAAATGGGAAAAAGTAGTTGTGCTATAGCTTAACAGTGTTGTACGTTTAAATTATGTTTAAGAATTTATAACTGTTTGTAAGTAATGATGCATAATGTTTAGAAGTTTAGCGTTGCTTCAAATTTAATAAAATTTACTTAATAATTTTTTTCTACTCCCGTCTTTAAAATATCATTCGACGTACTGGTTTCCGCTAAATAACAACTTAATCACATGTTGACAAGCTGTGGCTTCGAACGTTTAAGTCACGGGGAAAGTTAGCTGCAGGCAACTGTCATTGTTACTTAACCTTACTTTTTAAATACTTCATAAAATTAACAACAAAAAATGTGGATGCACGGTTTTAGCTAAAACCAAGTTAGAACCGAGCTCTTACTACCAGTCGATGATTATAATGTCGTACAAGATTCAAATAAAAGAAGTATTGATTATGTGCAATCAAATCATATTTATGGGGTAGGTGGCTCAGTGATATCGAGTGAACCCTGGTTCGATCCCCACAGCCGACAAACAATTTTCACCAATTTAAATCTACCCCTGTAGCTCCTCCACCACTAATATCTTTGGAGGCCGTGATTTGAAGACTGGTAACCGCACTTCACGCGACAAAATATATCACTTACTGAGATCTGCTTATGCAGAGTACCATACCCAGTAATGGGTATAAGGCGTGATGATATATTTATTTATTTATTTAAATCATATTTCGGTACTTTTTAAGAGTAACATACATTATGATAGATTGTCAAAATCTTGTTACTTACATTATTATGTTGAAACTTGTAGTTGTTCAAATTATCAAGTGGTGCCTAAATTTACCTAAATTCAACAACATTTGGGTGAAGACGTTATTACCACATCTACTATCCTATCCTCTCCAGTAGTACGGTAGTGTGTTTAGCGTTACGGCATTGAAATCTGAAGATCTCAAGTTCGAATTCCAATGAAGCTAAAAATATTTGAACTACTACATTGCGACTCGGTGAATCCGAACCCTGTACTGTAATTGGGATTAAGCAGGGTTCGAAGATATATATCGATCGATATATATCATGATATTTATTTAGATATATATCGTCATATTTTTGCAATGATATATATCCATTATATAAAAATATCAAATAGTTTTTGAGATATAGCCTCCGGAAAAGTGAAATTTTTCGAATTTTTCAGTTTTTCTACTTTTCCGAGGCTATATCTCAAAAACTAAATGTGATATGAAAACGCGCTCAACGGCATTAATTTTCTCGTGCTTCAGTTAACTTATAAACATAGTTTCAGCGATTTTTATTTTTTTCAATTTTCCGCCAAAAAAATCGCAAAAAGCGGTTTTTTAACATTTTCTCGAAAACCAGAAGTCATATGCATTTGAAGATTGCACCACTGGATTCAGTGGGTCAAAATACATATGTATGTAAATTTTCGTTTTAATAATCCTACAATTAAGGATTTTTGGGAAAATTTAATTAAAATCTGAAAAAACCAAAGGGGTACCCCTTAGGAAATAATTAAAAATATTAAATTGCTTAAAATTGTGTGAAAATTTGCTTATAAGTCAATTCGGACACGGGGAATTCAACGCCGTTGAGCGCATTTCCATATCTTGTTTAGTTTTTGAGATATAGCCTCCGGAAAAGTAAAATTTTTCGAATTTTTCAGTTTTTCTACTTTTCCGAGGCTATATCTCAAAAACTAAATGTGATATGAAAACGCGCTCAACGGCATTAATTTTCTCGTGCTTCAGTTAACTTATAAACATAGTTTCAGCGATTTTTATTTTTTTCAATTTTCCGCCAAAAAAATCGCAAAAAGCGGTTTTTTAACATTTCCTCGAAAACCAGAAGTCATATGCATTTGAAGATTGCACCACTGGATTCAGTGGGTCAAAATACATATGTATGTAAATTTTCGTTTTAATAATCCTACGATTAAGGATTTTTGGGAAAATTGAATTAAAATCTGAAAAAACCAAATGGGTACCCCTTAGGAAATAATTAAAAATATTAAATTGCATAAAATTGTATGAAAATTTGCTTACAAGTCAATTCGGACACGGGGAATTCAACGCCGTTGAGCGCATTTCCATATCTTGTTTAGTTTTTGAGATATAGCCTCCGGAAAAGTGAAATTTTTCGAATTTTTCAGTTTTTCTACTTTTCCGAGGCTATATCTCGAAAACTAAATGTGATATGAAAACGCGCTCAACGGCATTAATTTTCTCGTGCTTCAGTTAACTTATAAACAGGGTTCGAAGATATATATCCATTATATAAAAATATCAAATAGTCTATAATAAATACAGTATTATTACTTTCATTAATTCTGTTAAAATTATATTCTAAAGATAATTCTTACTTTACTAGCTTTTGACTAACTTCATATCAACGACATAAATCCAAATTGTGTGCCATTTGTGATGTCATTAACGGCAAAGTCTGAACCATTTCCAAAATTTTTATTTGGTACTCATTTTAGAAATACAAATCCTTTAATATGGTGGAAAAGTGTAACTATCAATGAGTCAGAGTGGCCAAATAAAAGTACATTTATTGAACTATGTGAACAGTTACACACTGCTGTAGCAGCCACAGCAGGGCTGGAACGATATTTCTCCACTTGGCATTGTCCAATCTCAATTACGTAATCGTCTCGGTAACGCCAAAGCTGGTAAATTAGTTTTTATGTTTAAATATTTAAACCAAAAAGAAACTACAAAAAAAAACTAATTTAGATTGGATTTGGCTATCTGCAACGCTATGTTCAGGAAGTTCATCAGAAGATGTTGAAGAGGATATAGGATTATTTAAATATTCTTACTATTCTTAGTACTATATAATATTTGTGTATCCATTCAATGTATATTTACTTTTTTTCATTACCTATGTAAATTTTTTATTTAGGAGTAATAATTTATTTTGTATTTTCTATTGTGATAATAAATGTGTACAAAAGCTAAAATTAAAAAATAAATATCCAAAAAGTGATATTTATCTGATATATATCCTATATATCAGATATTTTGATATTTATTATAAATATCATGATATTTACGAACCCTGGGATTAAGTGACTGTCGCAATTTCATTGGACGAGTCGTAGTTTATGGTATATATGGCTAATACTTTATAGTCCGGTTAAGTAAGAGTTGCATACTGCGACTGCTTTACAGACGGTTTGTTTTCTTTAAATATTATGTTAATGTTATAAACTTACTTGTATCTCAAAGTGTGCTTTGTTGTTGCTTTTATTTAACATTTTTATTTAATGTCAAATTTGCCAAAAACAGTGGAAAAATGTGTTCATAATGTGTCAAGGGTTAGAAGAATCTCCGAAAGATGTAAAATAAATTACATTCAATAAGAAATTATTTTATTAGATAAAATAATTATTTTTATAATTTTTTTTGACATTAATTAGAAGTTCAAATTTGATATTTTATGGTAATAAAGTACTATTTGATGGTCACTAAACAGTGGCATAAATCAAGTTTTATCCTGCAATCAAACATAAATAAACAAACATTGTTAAAACAAATAGATTTATGTATTTGTTCATGTTTACAAACATATATTTGATCGATAATTTATTACAATTTGAAATTAAATATCCGTGATATATTTCTATATTATTCGATTTCCTTTTAAAATGTATTTTTTTGAAAATATGTTATAGCTACCTACCTGTACTTCTCATTTAATTTCCGCATTAGAACGAGTTTTTTTAATACATATTTATTTTCTGTTTGATTTTATATGTCAACATATACAAATATTCAAGTAAAATAGTTTTCCTATATCACGTTTACAAAGTGAATTTTGTGCAATTGTTTTTGAAGATATTTCTGCGTGAAGTTGTCAAGTTGTCTAGTTGTAAAAATATCAAACATAATTGTTTCAGTTTTGCTATCATTTCTTAGTTCATGTAAAATTAATGCAATTCATTTTTGTTATATAAAATAAATTCATTAAACTCATTTTTAAAAAATAATAGGTATTTACTTTTATAACATAAATAAATAAATATATCATCACGCCTTTTATCCATATCTTGGTGTGGCACTCTGCCGTAACAGATCTCGATAAGTGATATATTTCTTCGCGTGAAGTGCGGTTACCAGTCGTGAAATCACAGCGTCTAAAGATGTTAGTGGGGAGAGAGACCTACAGGGATAGATTTAATTTGGTGAAAATTGTTTGTCGGCTAAGGATCGAACCAGGGTTCTCAAGATCCACATGCGGACTCGATTCCTCTAAGCCATCTACCCCATACTTTAATAACATAACTTATATAATTATAAATTTGAACTTTAACCTAACTAATAAATACCAAAATAAGTTAATTTTAAACGTTTATTGACATATCACGGCCGCCAGCTTAAAATTTTATTATTTTTAATATAAATTTTATAATAAAAATAAATTAATTCGATATAGAAAGAACGCGTGATACAATGACAAATTGTAATACTTATTTTTCAATATGCCTCTTAAAATATATTTTCTGGTAATGATAATGTAGCAATTAGCTATTAGGTGTGAGTTAGGTAACATGTGATATGGTTAGAATCTAATTACAATTCTTGGGGTGAAAGCTCGGGTATTAATTCGTCAGTGCAAAATAAACGATGACCGATTTAATCGCGATGTTTTGCTCCTCGGATGGAATCGATCTGCTAATAGAGTTACCGAATCCCGATATTATTTCACTCGCCAGTCAGACTTGCAATTTCCTTGTTTACGGAGTTGCTAATCCGGCGAGGGCTGTAAGTGTTAAGCAGTTGGCATTACTGTCACGTGTATCCTTTATCCCGGTTGTTCCCAGCCGATCCTGGCTCCCGGGCCTGCTCCCGGGAGGGGAAATATATCGCCAGGCGATTCCGTTGCGCCGCAGAAAATATCACATTCTGTTTATCGACGCAGAGGGAAACAGAGGAATCAGAACCACAACTTTGTTGCTATTTTAAACTACACATCTTGGTTGTGTCTCTCGTGAGTTGTCCATGAAGAAGTTTGTGTTTTAATTTGGTTGCAAGATGGATTAGGGTTTACTTTGTCCACCTGCTCTATATGGAACTTTAAATTGTTTCCATTTTAAAATAAAAGTATGGATCATTCAATTTTAAAAGCAAAGCAAATTGAAATATGAAACAGATAGTTTTTGATTGATTATTGAAACAGGTCTTTTAGTAATACATATGTTTGAGGAAATGAGAATCTGAATTCAAATATTACAGAAATTTTTTCTACATAAAAATTACATCTGTGACTTCCCTTACACAAACGATTTTGATGGTGGGCATGTCTCCTTTGGGAGGCATAAGCGATTCTCAGGGAAGGCGTGAGGAATAGATGTTCTTATTCCAAAATTAATTCAAAACATATAAGTATTAGTAACTTTAAATGTATGCAAAAGAGTTGCAATCTTTGCCAGAAGATATTTAAGAGGAATTTTTAGAACTGAAATTTCACTTTATTGCCGTGATTTGACGGCTGGTAACCGCATTTCACGCGAGCGAAAAAATATATCACTTACCGAGATCTGCCTAAGCAAAGTGCCACACCCAGTAATGGGTAAAAGGCGTGATGATATATTTATTTATTTATTTTGCGAAAGATGAGTTCCAACTAGATTCTTTGGAATCTTTATGGTTAAATATTAGAAATGGGCGAATATCAAATTTCTCGAATTCGAATATCGAATACGAATATTAATCAGATGTCGAATATTCGAGGTACTCGAATATTCGAATACTCCTAAAATTATTAATAATTATTTAATTATGTCCTTTTCATTATTTGAATGAAATTGTTAAGATAAAATAAAATTAAAACAAAAAGTACAAACAAAAAAGAAAAAGACGAAAACTTTAAATTTAAGGTGAAACGTACGGGCTGATGTTGGCGAAAAACAAATTTGAAATATGTTACGTCTTCATGGTTTTGAAACAAAATATCTTTGTTATTAATAACTTCAAAGTATTGTAATAGATTTAAGTTTATGTACAAATGATAAAGAAAAACATAGTCAAAAATTGAGGTCAACATATGGCGCGATATTCGAGGTATTCGATTGTTCGCTATACTGACGTTAATATTCGAAAATCTCGAATATCGAATAATGTCAATATTCGCGGCATTCGACTATTCGCGGATGATATTCGCCCATCTCTATTAAATACATTTCGGGTCTTTATTTATTTTTCAACAACGTATCGTAGTGAATTTGACTTTTCTATTAAAAAAAAACACTTCTTTCAGTAATATTTATATATTACTATGTGGGGAAAAGAACCGTAACGTACCAATTATTTTTAATTAGGTGAAGATATGTCTATTTTATTTTTGATGACAGTTAATTAACAGATTATAGGCTAGATTTTAATTACATAATAATTAAATGTAAATTTAAAACTTTTTAATGTCAAATTATTTAAATTACATCTTTTATGTAGTTGTATAGAAAAGAGAAAAATTAAATAAGAATTTCAACGTCTACCTCGTTTAGATAAAATAAATAAGACATGTTTTTCCGTCTGAAGTTTGACAAACTTTTTATAATTAAGAATACATTTTCAATTAAAAGCACTTGTTCTAATTTAACTTTAAATGTTATAGACAACTCAATTAAATGATGACAAATTTATTGGTTTAATTAAATTGTACAAGTTTCATCAGTTTTTAAGTCACTTCTTGGAGAAGTTTGACAATTTATAAAGAAACTCCAAATTTTTACTGATAAAAATAAAAATTAGCTAAATTCGCATCTAATTTTCTTATTTCCGCTAAAAGTCGGTATATTATTTGTGATTAAAGAGGGTCTTTTATTATTTAAATTGATTGAAAATTCGTACTCGTCCGTACAATAAACGTTTATCCGATTATAAGGATGACGGTATTTGGAAAATCCTCTTTGGGGACATTTTTACGTATTCTGTGCCTACCTTTATTACATTTCTTAATCTTATAAGAAGTTCAGTCTGTAGATCAATATTCCGCACAAAGTATCTGACAAGAGAAATGGTGTATCAGCAAAAAATGCTCCCTGCAACAGAGAATTAGCAGGGATCATTTCGTTTATCTTCAACGAACACAAATTAAAAGTATTTTTGTTTTTAGTTTTCTGTGAAAATATTTCCTTTATTACGCTCTAAATTTCGATTATTGTAACACATTTATTGTTTTCTGCGAAAATAACGGAAATGAGGAAAAACGTTCCATAATGAAAACGTGTTATTTAAGGGAAATACAGGATATAGCTATAATCTATATAAATCAAATAGCATTTATTTACATAGATTTCTGCGAAAACTCATTGAAACAATGATGGGGTATTGGTGTAGCACGTATCCACCCACCTCCAATTACTTTTTACCATAAAAATGCGTTCTGTACTAAGTCAGGCATGATTAAGGGTGTTTTTTGTCCAACCGGCTCCAAACCTGATGAAACTCCTGAAAGAAAACACACCCCTAACCATGTCTGATCTAGTACGGAACGCATTTTTATGGTAAAAAGTAATTGGAGGTGGATACGAGCTACACCATTACCCAATGATGGTATAAAATTCTGTAATTATTATTAATTTAAAAGTATGTTTTTGATTTAAATTGAACTCAGTTAAAATCTTTATTTTATATCTTCCTATTTTGATAAATGTACAAAAAGGAAACGGTTCAAATCAAGAAATTATATGCACGAACTGAAATTCAAATTTAACATTTTATCTTATTTTTGTCTCGCGGTGAAATGTATGAAAATTTAGAAATCGATAAAAGGTTCATATTTAATTTAAACGACCAGAATACCCTAGTTATAATTTGTTCCAAAAGTACACATTTAATTACAGCTAAAAATTGTAATAGTTCCACATTTATTATTGAAGTAAAAGATTAATTAAGCAATTGCATTCGCACTTTGAAAGTGGTGCATTATTAACGATAATTAAGTTCAAAACTCTAATTTGAAATAAAATTAATGAGATAATTCAAAATAGATGCAAAGAGAGTAGATTACAGTTGCTGCTTCGTTTGAATAATAAATAGCTTTAAAAATTGGTATCACAGTTCCTTAGCAGTTACAAATTGTGCTTTATTTAACATCACGATGTTTTGTGCTTTCTTCTGTGTCGTGCAAACATACAAAAGTTCCCGTAAAACTAGTTAAAACTAATACATCCATTATCTTGTCTCGTAGAGCTTTGGTACAATTTTACAACGAACGAACACCGGTGTCGTCTGACACGGTGAGGCAAATGGATTGATGCTTTCATGGTTCGTGAGCGCTTCTACTTCTTGTCACGAACAGGTTTGTCAAGTTCTTTATTAATATTTTCTTGTACGTGATAACAATGCAAAACGCTTTTTCCATACTAAGTTATTTGTATGTTTTTTGCGTATTGTATTACTGCAGAATGTGAAATTGTGGTTACATTTAAACTGTCATATAATTTTTCGGGGTTGTTTCGTTACGGTAAACGGAAATGGTGAAAACTGCAGCATTTTCAAAGGGAAAAGAAAATTGTAGACATGAATTTTCTTCATTTCTACGTCAACCATTCCATTATCTTATTAATAACTAACTATACTATTTTCAAAACAACTAACAATGACTTCAAAAATTTTAAATAAAAGTCTGGCAGTAAATTAAGTTCATTATATCTTTTATTTGAATTATTAAGTTTTTAATAATTTAGAATCATTTGAGACAAGGAGAACACCCACATTATAAATGTGTTAGTTGTTCTGAAAGTAGTGCAGTTAGTTAATAAAATACCTAAATTATTTATTTATTTATGCTATTAACAGGAACTTAATATTTAATAACAATTATAATACAGGGTCCGAACTCACCGAGCCACAATGTGGTATTTATTTTTGGCATGAGTGGGATTCGAACTCGGGATTTTCAGATTCAAACTACACCACCGTACTGTCGGACAAAAAAATAAAATTTCAATTGAATAATTATTAATAATTAATTTAATTAGTTGATATTTATTTAATATCAGTTTTATATTTATCAATAAATCGATCAATAAGCGTTGTGCATTACATTTCTTTTTTTAATATGTCGCCAGGGCCACGACTCGTAATGAAACCGTTACCAAAAACCGCATCGATATTCACTTTTTTATTAAACCGTAACCAAAAACCGCATCGATATTCACTTTCTTATGAACCGAAAACCGAAACCTATATCTTTGGTTTTAAAATATGGAAACCGATATCCGAAACGAAAATTAATTGATTCTGTAACCGAAAACGTAAATTTAGGTTCTAAACCCGTAAGTTGAAACCGGTATAAATAATGTACTAAACCGAAAATAATAAGAATGCAAAGAGGAAGATAAGTTATTAGTTTTATATTTTTATTTATTTGCAGTCTTTAAAGTCGTAATAATGCTGGCAACACTGAATATGAATGGTAGTGAAGTTGTTTACAAAATTTCCTGTGCTTGATGTGAAATAAAACTTTACTGTAAACATGTATTATTTACCAAGATCTGCAATCGCAGAATTAAACATATAGAACTGGCGAAAATGCTTAATATCACATATATATTTTTTATAGCAAACATAAATAATCTTTCATATTGTCTTTTCTTTTGATGTTAAGAATTCTGATGCAATAAATAAAACTTGAAAAAGAAACCTTATATAAGGAAAACTGTCACTTAATCTAAGATTTTTTCCAATTGCAAGAAGATTGTGGAAGGTCTACAATATCATCTATATTGGCCTACTTTTGTACTTAATTCCTAAGATACATCTTGATTAATTAAGACGTCAGTCAGTGTGAAATCCCTTGGGACAAATATCGAGCAGAACTGCGGATATCCACGATATTAATTGTGTCACTATGTTCCTTGTAGACATCTGCAAAAATACTGTCAAGCTTATAACAAAAAAATTATGTATGTTTCTTTTGTCCCTATACTGGGTGTAACTAAATCTGTGTAACAAAATTTAAGGTTATATAGTATTGACCAAACCAAAATAAAAAAGAATTTTGTTGAAATTTGTAAATTGAAATCTGGGTCTACACAAATAAACAGTTTTCAGCCACTGGGTTGATAGCTAATTTTCGTATTACAATATTACGCATAAATATTAGATAATACTGTTGCAAAGCATCTACACTGGGAATTTTATAAATATAACAGTTTTTTGGATGCCACTCTTTATTTTGTTTCAAATCACTGTGAACTAGATTTGATCCCCACGTAGATCATCAGGAGCTGTGACCTAAGTGAGATTGTTAATTAGTTTGTTACTTGAAATTGTATTAGTATGTTTTAAAGGTCCTAATGATGTCACGTGCGATTCGAAACTAGTTGAATGTGATTTGAACAAAATAATAATTAACAATTATTACAAATTAAATTAAAATGAATCATATAATTTTGTGATGATAAAATGTTATTGTTTTGCAAACTACTGCTAATTTTACCATTTTAAATATATTTTTTGTTCATGACCAGTCAGGGGCGGATCCAGGGGAGGGGTCATGGGGATCATGACCCCCCTAAGCATGGACTTTTTTTTTAATGTTGACCCTGATACATAATAATTATTTACGATTGTTAAACAAATTAAATAGAAAATATTATCTAAGAACTTAAAATTCTAAGATAATTAAGAAGTATTGTTTGATTTATGATTTTAATAAATAGCCGAAAACCAATATTTTGTGGGAATATTATTTCGACCCGCAGATGGGAGAGGTATTCTATTTAAGACCTAGTCAAGTATGTGACTACCGACACTTGCACTTAGAAAATCAACTTCTAATTCAATAATTTTTGTATTCTATCGAAGAACCGTTTATGATTTAATGCGATTCCAAAGACGATTTAATGTGATTGTAAAAATTATTTAAATCAGGAATATAATATGAGCAAATACAAATGTTTTTTATATTTAGAAGATGGGCAATACCTCCTCCCTCACCCCGAGACAAAATTCACTCCATGACCCCCCTCTAATTCGAAGTCTGTGACCAGTGCGTCTAATACAATATATATATAATTTTTGTTACACAGTTTTAACTACAGCCTGTACTTTACTTATAGTATCGGAAGGACAAAGTGAGTAAGACCCTTGAAGCCCAGTTGTTGAACTTTGTTTTTAAATGCACAATTTATAAAAGGATTTTTATAAATAATAAAACGCACACCCGTCAATTTTTTCTGTTAAATTCGATTTTCACAAATAAATTATAAATGGTACAATGTTTTGAAAGGTCGCTTCGCTCACTCTTTAACTATCGCATTACTATTTTATATTCTTGTGTGGGGCGAAAAATATCTAGTTACGGCTGTCTCAAGCACGTACAACAAAAACAAAAACAAAAAAGAAACAATAGATTTTAAATAAATCTTTCGCATCTAACTCCTGCACTATTTTAAAGGTTTTAAGTGTAAAAGTTTTTATCAGTGGCAGGAATTGATTCGAATCTATTCCCCTTAAATTGATTCAAGAAGACGTCGAGGTAAAAATTTAATGCATCTTCGTGTGTACGTTTTCATATGTGTGAGAGAGTTGTAAGTGTGTATGTGTGTGCTGACACAGGAACCGCGAAGATAATTTATAACGCTTTTCACATTTAGGAATATAAATCAAAATTTCGTATCATCATGGTTGGTTTAACGCATGCATCATCTACTCAGCACTCAATTCATCTGAAGATGTGCAGTTCTCACACGGTAATGCCAACATACCAAACGTAAATGCGAGATTGAGAGGAAACCACCGTATAATGAAAACAATTTCCTTATTAGAAATGGCATAAATATTAGATGTGAGCGTTAGTTTCACTAGAATATCTCTACATGAACTGGTTGGGAAATGATGTATATTTATAATATCGTTTCTGAAATGGTATTTGTTACAGTTATCTCGGATCTCTGTATCTTTATCAATCTTCTTCTTCTGATGGCACTACAGCCCAAATTGGGCCTGGGCCTACCGGACACACCGAGCCGCAGTTTTTACACTGCCGTACTGCCGGTTTTCGTAGTCGGATGCTACATTATTTAAGGCGTCCAATTTTATATATTTGAAAAAAAAAATTAATTTTGAAGGTTTCAGCACAATTGTAGAGAAAATAATCATATGTAACTTACCGTCATACAGGCGCGGTGGCTTAGCACATCTCTTAACATACTGTGACGTCACCCGAGCCAAGGTTCGTCAGTTCGAATCCGCCTGTCGACAATGTGTAATTTGTCGTAAAATATAAAATACGGTTACATGTATTTATCACACTCGGGCGCTATAAGCTAGTCAATATACGCCTTAAATAATGTAGCATTCGACTACGAAAACCGGCAGTACGGCAGTGTAAAAACTGCGGCTCGGTGTGTCCGGTAGGCCCTGGCCTGATTTGGGCTGTTGCGCCATAGGAAGAAGAAGAACTTGCCGTCATATTTATTTTTAAAAATACCAAATTTTAAATTGATGTCTCAATAGTATTTAGTCAACCTGCGGATTTGAGAACCCGGGTTAGAGTCCCACAGCCGATAAACAATTTTTACCACATTAAAGATACTCCTATGGCACCCCCGCCACTAACATCTTTGGGGGCCGAAATTTGACGGCTATTACTAAAATATATGGGAAAACGACGCAAGTGTGCTACCAGGCGCGGCGAGGTTGTTTTCGACCAAAATGCGCGCTGTTCAATTTGCTAACGTTGGTCCTTTGAGAGTTAAAACAATATTTCAAAAATATGGGTCGTTAGATTTTTTCCTATTCTTTCTGATAGTGACTTTAGTTTTTTGGAAAAAGTCGATATGCTAAAAACAGTGAGTGGAAGTAAAATTTGAACCGTATTGATTTTGACAAAAAAAATTAAGTTGAAATACAACTTATGAAAAGTACTTCTGTAAATCAGTGGAACTTGAGGAAAAAAAATTCCATGTTTGCTAACTGATGGGCGAGTCAGTATAAGTGAATAGGGCTACAATATCGTGGTCATAGAAAAAATATAGTGCACAACTCGCATGGAATGTTCATTCCATACTCATATGAAACTTTTATACTCGTAAGAAATATGTACCATCCCATGCTAATTATGCAATATACTATTTTAACCTTTTAAGATTTGGAATTCCATACGCAGACATTTCCGAAGTATATTTCGACCTAAACTATTATCTTAAAATAGTTAGAAAGAATGATTCACCCTCAGTTACAAATTTGACAAATTAAAAACTGAATGCGCTTACGGAAGCTGAAGGTATTAATCTTATTCTTTTTTTTCCGGAACGAATGTCGTGTGCTGAGTGTGATGGCCTGTGTCGGTGCAGGTCAGCATAGCACGCTGTATATAATCGCCTCGAGTTCTGCACGTAATTTTGCCATTTCCTTTCTACTTTTCTCTGCCCTTTTATCTACGTCAGCCGGTGCCAGTAGCCGGGCCGCCGCCGCCGTCGCCGCTGTGAAGGGATTGCGCGTGCGTGGTCACTTCTTGCTTCACACGTTGGCATTTCACGTTCACGATTTTTGCTTTGTTTTCTTTCGAGACCTTGCTTTAATTCTTGAGTTTCGAAGTTTACCAACACTTTTCCGAAGTTTAAATAATATGGTTATTCGTAGAACATAATCAATACTATTTCGGATAAACTATACATGTTTACGTTGTTAAGCATGACGTACGTTGGTTTTTCTAATGAAATTTAGGCAATCACCACAAACTATTACTAGTATAATTGTTATTGACAGGTAATCAAATTTTACTTTTTAGTTCATTAACTTATAATACTTTACTATTATAGGTTCTGGATACCAATCTCTGAGTGTTTACAGATCCTTGAAATGTGATAATAAAATAAATATAATTGATATTTATTTACTCTCTACAAAAAATAAAATATAAGAGGTATAACTCTATTACAATAAGAATTCAGTTGCTAGCAGATGTCTCTGCGATCGATTTTCGTAGTCTATTCCAACACAGGGAAATAAAAGTATTTTTGATTGTTAACAAAAAATTAAAATTTCAGACTAATCTTGAGAAAATGTTACATGTCAAATAACAATTTAACATTAAATTTCTCTCTAATTCTAATAATAAATCTCTTCAATGTTTTCTATTATTTTGTCAAAATACCACAAACTCTCTTCTTAAAACATGTTCCACGCATTTTCAATTTTGACACTGATTAAGCATAAACAAAAAACAGATCAAAGTAACAACTTGTGTACTAATTTTAAGTTTAAATTTTGACGTTTATTCCGGTCAATCACAATCCTGAAAATAAAATTTCTATCAAACTAATATTGGGGTGGGGTTTCGTATCTTCGGGTGTCAACATATTATAATATAAAATAAATGAAAATAATAACTACAAATGTATTTGCAATGGTTATTTTTAGTTCATAACATATATTTTAAAAAGGATTCAATTATATAATAATATTAAATAAAGAAAAGGCTTCAGAATCCAATATGTTTTTAAAAATATAACATATTTATAAATATTTTTTAAAATCATATTGGATTCTGATGCATTTTCTTAATTTAATATTGTTATTTTTAGTTGTTATTAATTATAGAATCCAACCCTTGTATTTGTAACGAAATCGAATTCTGTTACTGAATTATAAAATTTAGAATTTATATTATTAAATGTTAAAGTGCTTTCTTATATACTTACAAGATTTAAAAAATATGATTTAAAATATAAACAGGTATTACTTTAATTTTGACATTATCATACATTTTGTATTTAAGAATAAAACTGATAAAATCTTTGTCTTCTTGTAACATATCTTTAACGAAATGAACAACATCTCAACGAGATTGTCAGAACTAAGAGAGATGTGATCCATATTAAGAAGGGTTAAGTAAAGGTAGGATTATGGTTGAGTTAGGGTAAGTTAATATTAGATTAGGGTTAAGTCAAGATTAGGTTATAGTTAGTTGTTTGAGATGTTTGTTATCTCTGGTGACATCGTAGATTATTTGTTATTTACATTCTCTACAGCAAATCTGTCTCTTTGATTCAGATGAACCAACGAAATTTTATTTGTTTTCCATATGATTAATATCTAATTATTACTACTTACAAGGGATGTTCGGATTTTAAAATCAATATTCGATTGAAACCGGTATACAACTGAAGCCGGTATTCGACCATGTTTGGTAAATTGGTGCTTCTGACAGAAAATGGCAAAACTAGAAAAAGCTGATAATCTTAGTTTTTTTTCGAACGATAGTGGGGAAAGTATTAACTTTTCGTTTTCATTTGTGTGCGGAAAGTGATAATTTTCTATATTCAAATGTCAATTATTGTCTTTAGTTGTTATCTATACAAAAAAATTACAGTGAAACAATGAATCAGCAGAATTTTTGATATTATTTGAGAAAATTTTAAAATTATTTTAAAAACTAAATAATTTCTTGTAGTGCAAAATGCTAAATTGTCGTAGAAAAAATTATACGTAATACAGGTGTTGAAAAGCCATTGGAAAACTTGTGTGAATTGAACACTTGCTCGTTTTTCACTTTACACAGACGTTTTCTAATCATATCCTTTCAATATTTGTAATTACTCGTTAAAATTGGACATAATCGTTAGATTTATCTTTATTTTTCTTTCTATATATTTAATATTATAATTTTATTTTAAAATAAAGAATTATCATTTTGATATATTTTATACGGGCGAAATTTGTAAGAATTTCGGTTTTGCAGTTATCGAATTTTTCATATATTGGTTTAATAGTTATTTTTCGGATACCGGAAACATGTAAATCCGAACATCCGGATTGAAAATTTACTATGAACAAAGAGTAATCATTAAAACAGATGTTATTTTGAGTAACATTAATAATTTATTCAATATTTGTATTGTTCTTTTGAATTTGAAATAATTGATTCTATTTTATTTAGGTTTATTCTAGTGTATACTTATGGAAGTTTATTTATAGTGTATCGATTTAGTAAGGGATATATTGCTACACTTTACTTTGTTAAATTTTTCCACAAATTTCTCGGAATTCTTGAAATTATTGATTTTATATCGCTAGCGGTATAAATTATTAATTCAAGAATTATAGTTCAAGTAGTTAAATGTGAGATATCGCAACACGTAATGCTGTAGAAGCGGTAACAGGACAAATAGATACTTGTATAACAAACTGAATATCAAAAATGCGTTTGATTAGGTATGTGGGACAGCAGTGATCTAGGTTCAGTATTGTTTCTCGTCATGCAACCACTGCAATTCTCAGAAAAATATGTGAGAAACCCTAGCGTGCTTCTAATCTATGTTAAAACATCACAACATGGTTGACTTTTTTTGTAGAACTTCGTTTCCGACATATATTTTGTTATTTTCTAACACGTTTTAAATATTTTTAAATGAAAATCTAAACGCAATTAAAGTAGCTACTATGTTATTCATATTGATAATGTATTTACAAATAATTTTGTTTTGTCTTTAATCTCTTAGTACATGTCACGCAAATTCATACAGAGGATTTATTCGAAGTTAAATAACTCTATTTTTCATCATCATCTGTGGCACTACAGCCCAAATCGGGCCTAGGCCTACCGGACACACCGAGCCGCAGTTTTTACACTGCCGTACTGCCGGTTTTCGTAGTCAAATGCTACATTATTTAAGGCGTATAAGTGACTAGCTTATAGCGCCCGAGTGTGATAAATACATGTAGCTGTATTTTATATGTTTACGACAAATCACACATTGTCGACAGGCGGATTTGAACTGACGAACCTTGGCTCGGGTGACGTCACAGTATGTTAAGAGATGTGCCTTAACACGCTCAGCCACCGCGCCTGTTTAACTCTATTTTTAGTTGTTAGAAATTTGTAAAGTTACATGAGTTGCGTCAATTTGTTATAACCAACAACTTCTAGTATGCATATATTCCCTGGGGGTGAATGTAGTATAAGAAGCTATTGACAAGAAAGTCTGATCGTACATACGATATACGATCAGACTTTCTTGTCAGTAACTTAATTCTTATACTAAATTCATCTAGAGAATAACCTAATGCATACAAGAAGTTGTTGATTGCAACGAATTGATACAACCCATGTCACTTTACATTGCATGAAAAATGAGTACCTTGCCGAGTATTTGTAGCCCAAGTAGTAGAGCAGGCACCTAGCTTGTGAAAGGTTCTAGGTTAAAATCCCGAGGAATGCTCATGAAAACTCTATTTTTTATTTGAAATGATTGTTACATACATACATACATACATAACATCACGCTATATCCCATTAAATGGGGTAGCACGAACCCGTCAACATTCTCATCCTGACACACGATACTCGATTCGACCACATTAACACTTCCTCCATACAAACTCTTTCTTTTCTCACAACCAAAATCCATCAACACACAACAAACATTCATCCATTCTCTAGTGTACACTGCGCTTGTTTCTGAAGATGGTCTCCACACAATTGCAGGTAAACACTCGAAACATCTAACCAATTAATCTAAAATCAAGAATCATACGCTTGTCTTCATTCATCATATTTATTCCGCAATTAATTTTCTCCAAACATTCCTATCCTGACACACCACTTTTGCTTCAACCACATTCATAATTCTTTTCATACAAGCTCGTTTATTCTTCACGCTCAGAATCTTTCGCTCACGCAACAACCCTTCAATCATATTCATCCAATTGTTCCTAGGCCGTCCACGCAAACTTTCACCCTCAATTTCACCAACATACACCTGTTTCACCAATCTGTCATGATTGTTATGAGATCTATTTATAAGATACCATAATATTGTTTAAAAAATTTGTGTTATTTATTAATGCTTTAAAACTTGATAATTACAATTTCATATTTGATTCATTCTTCTTCCTACGTCGCTGCAGTCCAAATCGAGCCTTGGCCTATCGGATACAGTGAGCTGCAGTTTTTACACTGCCGTACTGCCGGTATTCGTAGTCAAATACTATCTTATTTTAAGGTGTATAAGTGACTAGCTTATAACACCTGATTTAATACCAATATAAGATGAGTGATAATTCAATTCACCATTATAAGCATAGAATGATAAATTAGTCATTTATATTTAAACTAGGCCCAAAAATTTCGTGTCACAAACGATCAAAGTTTCAAAAATGTTATTACTTTTAAGATATTTAAGTTGTTAATGCCATTACTTGTAAGTCTGACATCAGAGCTTTGCGATCTTTCTTTAACCGTCTCTCTCTCGCACATTTAGTTTATTCAGAACTTTTTCTTATTTGTCTTCTGTTTTAGGCTAACTGACAGCTAGTTATGAGGTTATTGTTTTGCTTGTGTTGTTGTGTACACAATTGGCAGGTATATTTTAAATACAGAGCTGAAAGCCGTTTGACACGATGCAGTTTTAGAGAGAACTTCTTTTATACATTTATACATTTTTATAATATCATCGATCAATTATAAACGAGCCCCACTGTTCGAGATCCACATTCCCTTAAGTTTGACGTCACAAAATTAAAAAATCAATAACAATAAAGACTTTCTAAGAATGTACATTTTTTTGTTTAATAATTTTTCATAAGAAAACAAAAATAAAATAGTGTAAGGCATCATTGAAGTGTAAATTTCAGAATTTATAAACTACTAAATCCTATTTTCCGGTGTCCTACGTGTATTTTCATATCAGAATTAAAAGTAATAATTTACTATGAATATTTTTATCAGTTATATCGATAATGAAAATGTATTTCATGTGTATAGTAGTAATTTGGCTGTGTTTCAACATAATTTTTGTATCTTGATCGAAAATTGTATGATGATAATGATTATTGCTCTCATAAATTTATTTTTACTGAAATATGATCGATTAGTAATTGATAAACATTATTATTAACAGTATTATAATTTTCTTTTTATATAAATATATCTTTTATATGGATAATATTAGTAATAATGTATTTTTTTTCTTTTACAAAAGATTAAAAATATGTATTTCAAAGGACAACAAAAACTTAATTCTAATCATTTATACATATGGAAATAGCTTTCAGAACTTATGTATAAAGAATTAAAACAATTTAAGGTATAATTACAGATCATGTTGTTTTATAAAAAAGTGTTATCGATTTAAAAATAAACTTAAAAAATAGATTTTTAATGAAAATATTATGAATCTGTTCGGTAGTATTATGATTCATTGTCCCGTAATTCAAATTGGACACAAACATCAATCTGGAGTCAAAACAAGCTATAAATTTATTTACTTCGCAAATAATATTATGCTAGTTATTTTCACAACTTATTTATAGATATCTAAATAGAGTTGGTAGCAAGTAACGCTATGCTATCGATTTTAACATTAGACACACAGCGTATGCAACGTAGTTTATATTTGAAACTTGAACAATCAATGCGAAGTATCAATGAATAAAACAGTCGACACTGTTCATTGTTGTGATCGATATGGCAACGTTGTGAACTAAAATGCTGAGTAATTTCACGTGAATACATTTGTTTTTATTATTTATGTTTTGATGTTTAAATAAAGCTGCGTGAAATGAAAATGTTATATCGCTTTAATGTCTTTTTTTAGACATGAATGAGTAAGAAAAAAATAGCATAATAAGAATGAGTAGGGCTTCTGACGTGTGGGTGGACAGGAGAAATAGTATTTCTTGTGAAATTTTCATCAGCACAATTAGTAAATACCGTTTGGATAATTAAATTTAAAAACACTTATAATATTATTCACAACTTGATTTATGACACTTTTTAGTGATCATAAAATAGCACTTTATCAAAGTAGTACGATAAAATTGTAATTTTGAACTCCTATCAATGTTAAAAATTAAGATCAAATCTAATTCATTAATTAATTAATTAAATGCAATTCTTTTTACTTCTTTTGAGATTCTTCTAAGATTTGATACATTATAAACACTTTTTTCCACCCTTTTTTGAAAAATTTAATTATTATAAATATCATTGGTAAACAAAAGCTACAACAACGTCCAATTATTTTTGCACATTAACGTGAAGTTGAGAAAACAATTCTTTATAGAACTTTCCTTCTTTATCAGCCTCGCTCCTTCTAATAAATTCCTACATTATGTACTTGTTACATAAATCGCAATTTTGAATATGGACTTTATTAAATATTGCTAAATATAATGGGGTAGGTGGTTCAATGGTATCGACTCGGCCTGTGTTTCTTGAGAACACTGGTTCGATTCCCACAACCGACAAACAATTTTCACCAATTTAAATATACTCCTGTGGCTCCCCCTCCACTAACATCTTTGAAGGCCGTGATTTGACGGCTGGTAACCGCCCTTCACGCGAAGAAATATATCACTTACTGAGATCTGCTACGGCATAGTACCACACCCAGTAATGGGTAAAAGGCGTGATGATAATGGGGAGTAAAATAATTATTTTGTTTTTTGGTAATTTTGAATAAAATCTAATAACTTGTTACATATTAATCAATTTTCTTCGTTTAAAGTTCAGCGCAGTATTAACGCCTTTGACTCCTGGCATTATCTTAAATTTCCTTTTCTCATCAGTTTTTGCATTAAATAATATATTAATGAAGTAGTTCTTCAAGCATATCCAGTATCTAATGAAGAGTATGACGGAAAAGGTAGCAATAGAAGAAAAGTTTTTTGTACAAATTTGAGAATAAAAAATATATTTACGTTTAATTCAAACAGTGAGTACCCAGGGAACCTTGTGTAAATTCGTGTTAACAAAATGAAATTTCCAACTCATTGCTAGCTTACGTCCTGAAAATTTTATATATAAAACTTTTCGAATAAAATGAAACGTAAAATTTCTTTTTGTTCAAGCTGTCACTCTTAATAAAAGTTCGCAAGCGTTGTATTTCCACTCGAAATATTTCTAGTAGGTACAATGATTTCTGTGGTTGTTTGACTGATAATATCAGGGTTGTTTTCGATTGCTTCTGAACAATAAATTATCCGTCAATGCGAAATTTAATCTCGTGGTGAAAATAAAATTTTACAAGATTTGTTAAGATTTTGTCCTTAGAAATAATAAATGGATGATGTCCAAGAATTAGTCGTATGTCTGCAAATAATACTTCATTGTATTATCTTTCTTTGAAGTGTGTATTTTATTTTAAGGGTTGTAAAAATTGTTGCTTTTAAGTTTTATTTTAAATATTATATTTTATTGGATATTGTCACACATAAATAGTCAGCATAATCGTCTTTAAAAAAATATATATTTTTAAAATTAACCAAATTCATACAAAACTTTCACCTAATTATTTTATCATTGCAATGATTCAAAAACTTTACGATTAAAAGGTAATATTTATATTATTTTTTCAATTTAAAGTTTTGACTATAGATGTTATTTTTAAGTCATAACAAATTATTTAGTTAATTGAAAAACAATTATAAATATAAAACACCCGCCTAATTGGGTCTCCAGTTGACAATTGAAAACGGATCTTTTAAAAAGAAGATATTATTTTTATATATTTTTTAGTAAGAGATGAAAACATTTTAATAAATTTCAAAATATATTTATTATATTAATGAAAAATGATTATTAAATTTAGATTTAATTTCTCAAGAATGTTTGGGAGAAAGAGTATAAACAAAACATAAGATTTATATATATATATATATAATGCTCAAAATTATACAGGCATATTTTAAAAATTGAAAGTAAAATTAAAATTATAAATTATATTCAAATATTGGTAAGAATACCATAAATATTATTTTTCTTAGAAATATAATTTATAGTTTTAATTTTATAAATATGTATTTTAAATGTCTTTAATTTATTTAATAATAATAAGTTTTACCTTTATATTCAATATTTTAAATATCCCTGTACAATTTTGAGCAGTGTATATGATCCACATCTTTATAAAGAAAATATAAAAAGACAAATATCCACTAAATATTTATGTACTATTCAAAAATTGTCAAATCCCAACAAAATAGAAATTTGAAGTTTAGATCAATTAGATTTTTTTATATACCGGGTGTCTACTTTTTTTTCCGAACATAGAAAATTTAATGTTAAAATTTTGATTTAGTGATATCTCTTTACCTATTAATTTTAGAACAAAAGTATACTGAAGAAAAATTTACGTTTCTAGTACCATTGGTTTGATATAAAAAAAATATTTTACGCAATATTAGATACCAACATAATAAATTAAGTATAACGGCTTTAGTTTTTGACAGTGATTTCAGTGTATTTAATGTTTATTTATAAAATAATATATATTCTAAAAAAAAATTATTATTTTCATTTCACTAGAAAAATTCGCAAGAATTACCGATCATTATTGAAATTAAATATATATATATATATATATATATATATATATATATATATATATATATATATATATATATATATATATATAAATATTCGACTTCAAGTGTAGTTTTTATAATAATAATAATAATAACGTCCCATCATTTCGCTTGTGAACATAGCGCCGGGCACACCGAGTCGTAGTTTTTACACTGCCGTACTGCCGGTTTCTTTAGTCAAATTATTTTTTATGACGTATAAGTGACTAACTTATAGCGCCCGAATGTGATAAATACACGTAGCTGTATTTTATATTTTTAACGATATATCACGAATTATCGTCACACGTTCGGCCACCGCGTCTAGTAGTTTTTATAACTATTCTAAAAGATTATTAACAATGTTAAAAAAAAATTACGTACTTTGAGCAGGAATCAGCTTCGCATTCACGTTCCATGTTGTCCAGTATCAAATCAGCTAGCCTTGGAATCTTTTGGGATCCATCTAATCTATTCCACAACACTAACACTGATATATTAAAGTATTTTTATATACACTACAGACTAATAGTACAATAACACTAAATTTACGGTTTGAAAAATCACTAAGTATTCAGTGAAACATGCACAACACACCGAAGCCTACACTCAACTGATTCAATTCGAATGTTGCAAACTAATTGGTAAGATTAGATGTAACTTGTCCGGTAACGTTAAGAGATATTTTTATTTATCATTAAAATCGATTATCATACCTGTACAGATAGTCCACGGATTTCGCCGATAATAAACGAACAAACCCGATTAACGATTTTTAAAACTCTTGACGTGACAATGTACAGAGTGTTAAAAAAGGGTAAAAAATTTCAAGGTATATACATTTCGATGTGCTGATTCGCAAATTTATGGACATGCTTCTAGAAGAGTATATTTCTAGTGCCACCTGTCGACACGTAATTTTTAATAAAAATACTTCATTTCTTATTCAACATCAGTTATGTGGTTACAAAATCCATGATTATTTTTAAATTTCTATACGAGTATGTGCATATATATATAAATAAAATAAATAAATATATCATCACGCCTTTTACCCATCACTGGGTGTGGCACTCTGCCTAAGCAGATTTCGGTAAGTGATATATTTTGTCGCGTGAAGTGCGGTTACCAGCCGTCAGATCACGGCCTCCAAAGATATTAGTGGAGGAGGAGCCACAGGGGTAGATTTTTTAAATTGGTGAAAATTGTTTGTCGGCTGTGGGAATCGAACCAGGGTTCTCAAGATCCACAGGCCGACTCGATACCACTGAGCCACCTACCCCATTATATATATATATATATATATATATATATATATATATATATATATATATATAAATGCGGTTGAAATTTTTTACCCTTCTTTTAACACTCTGTATATTGTCACGTCAAGAGTTTAAAAAATTGTTAATCGGGTTTGTTCGTTTATTATCGGCAAAATCCGTGAAGTATCTGTACAGGTATGATTATCAATTTTAATGATAAATAAAAATATCTTAATGTTACCGGACAAGTTACATCTTATCTTAACAATTAGTTTGCAACATTCGAATTGAATCAGTGGAGTGTAGGCTTCGGTGTGTTGTGCATGTTTTACTGAATACTTAGTGATTTTTCAACGCGTAAATTTGTTTAAATTTAGTGTTATTGTACTATTAGTCTGTAATGTATATAAAAAATACTTTAATATATCAGTGTTAGTGTTGTGGAATAGATTAGATGGATCCCAAAAGATTCCAAGGTTAGCTGATTTGATACTGGACAACATGGAACGGGAATGTGAAGTTGATTCCTACTCAAAGTACGTAATTTTTTTTAACATTGTTAAAAATGTTCGGAAATAAAAGTAGACACCTATATTGTGCTCCATTGGAAATTCAAAGGTACCTACTATATGTACAATACGTATATGATATGTTTTATGTTTAGCACAATAATAGTTTAATTAAAAAAAAAAACATGGTTTAGATCCAAATAGGCGGATATTTCGGCTTTGTTAAGATATAAGTATCAAAAGATATATTTCTATATTACCCCAAGTTATAAAAAACTGAATAAATTATACTTACGTATTAAATACATTCGCATCAAATTTGTTTATACATTCATACATACATAACATCACGCTATATCTCATTAAATGGGGTAGCACGAACCCGTCAACATTCTCATCCTGACACACGATACTCGATTCGACCATATTAACACTTATTCCATACAAACTCTTTCTTTACTCACAACCAAAATCCATCAACACGCAACAAACATTCATCCATTCGCTTCTGTACACCAGTTTCGTAAATCTTCACTTTCGCCCACTTCTCTAACAACGAATCTATAAGAAATGAAGGCAGCATCGCCTGCGCTTGTTTAAAAATACATTTAACAAAATTTGTTTATTTTACTGTCTAGTTCTAGTGTTATTTTAATGAATAAATATTATATACTTTGGACATATCGTAATTAAATTCATCATTTATAGAATTATATTTACAATTTTTCAAAATTTATACATAAATTATTTTCCATTTTTTGTTAAAAATATGTTTTGATATTGTACATTTTTAATGAACATATAATTTTTATCAGAACACTGATTAAAAACAAGTTTGTGTAGAATTATTTCGAATTTTGTGGAAAAGCCATTCCATTACAATAATAGAAAGTTAATCTATTTCTCTAGTAGCTTGGTTCAAACAGCCATCCATTAAATCTTCCTATCTTGTAATTAAATTGCTGGTAATCTTTCCGAGAGTTGAGTATATTTTGCAGACCATGAGTTTATTTGCCAAACTCGGCTATTATTCTAGTTTCGTGAAATTTAGTGAGATAAATTTATTAAAAGCGTTTTAACCATTTGTGGTTTGTTTGCTGCGGCAAATCCAACCATATGTTTCAATTTAAGGGATTATGGTTTCAGTCTTGAGCTGCGGCTACGGAGAATATTTTTAGGCCAGCCAACATATGTAATGGTCTAACAATTTGTAAATAGTCCTTTAAACTCTTGGGAACTTTTACAAATCAAATATACTTCCACCAATTTAGTCCCTATTTGACTTTTCCTCTTACATTCTTAACTTTTGAGTCAATCAATTTGTTGGTAGCACTACGTCATAATTTATTTCTGGAACAAAAAAGTAGAGATTAATTGTCTGTATCTTTAATTAATTTTGGGGTAGCCGTAGTGTGGCTGTATTAAATTCATTAGCCCTCATTAGTAAGTTCAAATATTGCTAATGACAACAACTTATAATTTGCTGATTCAGATTGATTTGGGGTCCTTGAGACACTGTAAGCTTGTTGCATATTATACTCTAAAAATTTAAAGAGCCCTAGATACAAGATGTTGCAATATTATTTCAAAAAATAAAGGGGTACATATTATTTGAAGTATTGATTTTAGCGAAAAAATAATTTTTCGAAATTTGCAAATATAATTGCACATTTTGTTTGCCACTGGACTGATAGACAGGTTTCGTTAAATAAGCCTGAGAAGGTATGTTGCAATAATAATATTTATTAACTAGTTAACAGGTGGCTAAGTGGTATCGAACCGGCTTGTGGAATTGAGAACCCGGGTTCGATTTCCACAGTTGACAAACAATTTTAACCACTTTAAAACTACCCCTTGTGTAATAGTAACCGTACTTCATCAGAAGAAATATATCTGCTACGACAGAGAGGCAGACCCAGTAATGGGTAAAATGCGTGATGATATATTCATAGTCCGTCAGTACGGTGGTGTGGATAGCGATACGGAATTCGAATCCGGAGATCCCGAGTTCGAATCGCACTCAAGCTAAAAATTATATAATAACTACCACACTGCGGCTCGGTGAGTGCGGACCCTGTACTGTAATTGGGATTAAGATCCTGTTGTACAGCGTAACATAAATAAATAAATAAATAAATAAATATTTATTTTATATCTAACATGTGTCAAAGAACAAGATAAAATTAAAAATATAAAACATATAAATATTTAAAAGTTAGATAAAATTATAAGATTATAAAAAATAAATACCTACACATCCTCAGTTTATTAAAAACATTACATATTATAAGTATTTGGATTGTTTTTATTTTAGGTAATTTTTCAAATTATCTCAATAAAATGATGAGATCAACTGCAGTCGACGCAATTAGAAAACAGCTGGAGACAATATATAAAGAATTTGTTGTTGTTGTTGTTATTGAATTGGTAATATTATTTGAGGAATGACATTGGAAATACTACAAAAAGTAGTTGTGATTGAATACGATTTATTTTAACAACAAAGACAAAATTAATTGTCATCCAACACTTAGTGAAACAAGGTTTAATAAAAAGTATAAAATAAACACTTGGCTAAGTTTCACAAAATTCAGCCTCCAAGTCACCTTATGAGGGCATCGTCAGAGGCTGGCCAGCACAGTTAGTAACCATAGACGCGTTTCGCTCTTATTAGAGCTCATCAGTAAGGTATAACTCTCTTCTTCACCTAAAACAAAGTTCACGTGAAGAATTTATTTTTCTGAAATATACTTCAAGCTTCTAGCCAAAAAAGTACATCATAAAGCAAGCTTTACATCATTTTCTAAAACTAAATTGAAACAAATTTCTCATGTATTTTATACGTGTTCTAGTAGACTAGAATAGGTACTTTTGCAATACAGAGTTAAAGTTCCTTTACTACATGCTGCTATATACGTAAAGCACAATAAATAATAGTGTGTTGTAATAAGCAATTATGTGAATTGTTTTGATAACGGAAAAGCTTACTTTTATTATGGATTGTAGAAAAAGAAAGTTTTTCCAACGATAGTGCGAAAAATAAATACTTATCGCATTAATTCATTTGTATGCGAAAAGTAATTGTTTTCTGCACTTAAGTATCAACAGAATGATATTTTTGTTTTGGACAAAAATTACAGTCAAACTATAAGTCCGCAGCTTTTGATATGATTTGAGAAAATAATAATAATAAAAAATTTAAAAGTGTAAAATACTGAATTGTCATAGAAAGAATATGTAATACAGGTTTTGAAAGGCCATTGGAAAACTTGAATGTTTTCCAATGATACCCTTTTAACACCTGTATTATAAATTTTTTTTATTTAAAATTATAGTTAGACAGCCTATTTCTAAATTGAATGTATAACAAGCTAGCTGTTTAATGAATAATGACTAAATCGCATTTTGTGGATAAGCACGATGTCACAATAATATTTGTTGAAAGATAACATTTCAAAGCAACGTCAATTTAAACCAAAGACGATAAGAGAATTTCCTTTGAGCACATAAAATCTTCGTCATATTTATTCAGTAGTCACACGGACTGTCCCGAGTCCTGCGGAGAATTCTATTCGTTGTTCCACGTCTATGTCTTGAATGGCGTGTGAGTCGCGAACGAAGAACGGAACTTGTTTATTTCACGTCAATATTCATGCCGAATGTTGGTAGGTATTTTATTTTGGGACACCCGCTCGCCGTTCGAACATATTTTTTTACCAAATTCGTTAGTTTTAGCGTTTTAAGAAAACAATGAAAAAACGATAAAAAAAATATTATTATATTAAATAAATATGTAAAATATTCTGGCTAGAACTATTTGATAATTATGGGGTGGGTGGCTCGGTGGTATCGAGTCGACCTGTGGATTTGAGAATCCAGGTTCGTTTCCCACAATTTTCATTACGTTAAAACTACTTCTGTGGTTCCCTCTCCACTAACATGTTTGAAGTGATTTGACAACTGATAACCGCACTTCACGCGAAGAAATGTATCATTTACCGAGATCTGCTATGGCAGAGTGCCACATTCAGTAATGTGTAAAAAGCGTGATATATTTATTTATTTGATCGTACATATATTTTAATTTAATTTAAATAATTGGCAAACTATTGTAAAAAAAATATTATTAAGTGACATTTAACTTATGGCTGCATAGTAGTACCAATATTACAAAATATAACAGTTTAATAATTAATAGCTTTCATTGTTACACTGTTTTCGGTATAATAATAGACCGATTGTGAATGCAAAAAATAAATTTAGAACACAAGGGTTTTGATAATTAATGGAAATATGGTTGCCCTTCAATCAGGGTTCGAAGATATATATCGTCATATTTTTGCAATGATATATATCCATTATTTAAAAATATCAAATAGTTTTTGTGATATAGTCACCGGAAAAGTGAAATTTTTCGTATTTGTCAATTTTTCTACTTTTCCGAGGCTATATCTCAAAAACTAAATGTGATATGAAAACGCGCTCAACGGCATTAATTTTCTCGTGCTTCAGTTAACTTATAAACATAGTTTCAGCGATTTTTATTTTTTTTTCAATTTTCTGCCAAAAAAATCGCAAATAGCGGTTTTTTAACATTTTCTCGAAAACCAGAAGTCATATGCATTTGTAGATTGCACCACTGGATTCAGTGGGTCAAAATACATATGTATGTAAATTTTTGGTTTAATAATCCTACGATTAAGAATTTTTGGGAAAATTGAATTAAAATCTGAAAAAACCAAAGGAAATAATTAAAAATATTAAATTGCTTAAAATTGTATGAAAATTTGCTTATAAGTCAATTCGGACACGGGGAATTCAACGCCGTTGAGCGCATTTGCATATCTTGTTTAGTTTTTGAGATATAGCCTCCGGAAAAGTGAAATTTTTCGAATTTTTCAGTTTTTCTACTTTTCCGAGGCTATATCTCAAAAACTAAATGTGATATGAAAACGCGCTCAACGGCATTAATTTTCTCGTGCTTCAGTTAACTTATAAACAGGGTTCGAAGATATATATCCATTATATAAAAATATCAAATAGTCTATAATAAATACATTATACCTCTCATTATTACTTTAATTAATTCTGTTAAAATTATATTCTAAAGATAATTCTTACTTTACTAGCTTTTGACTAACTTCACATCAACGACATAAATCCAAATTGTGTGTCATTTGTGATGTCATTAACGGCAAAGTCTGAACCATTTCCAAAATTTTTATTTGGTACTCATTTTAGAAATACAAATACAAAACTATCAATGAGTCAGAGTGGCCAAATAAAAGTACATTTATTGAACTATGTGAACAGTTACACACTGCTGTAGCAGGCACAGCAGGGCTGGAACGATATTTCTCCACTTTTGGCATTGTCCAATCCCAATTACGTAATCGTCTCGGTAACGACAAAGCCGGTAAATTAGTTTTTATGTTTAAATATTTAAACCAAAAAGAAACTAAAAAAAAAAACTAATTTAGATTGGATTTGGCTAAGTGCAACGGTATGTTCAGGAAGTTCATCAGAAGATGATGATTTGCCCCTATCTTGGATATAGGATTATTTAAATATTCTTACTATTCTTAGTACTATATAATATTTGTGTATCCATTCAATGTATATTTACTTTTTTTCATTACCTATGTTAATTTTTATTTAGGAGTAATAATTTATTTTGTATTTCCTATTGTGATAATAAATGTGTACAAAAACTAAAATTAAAAAATAAATATCCAAAAAGTGATATTTATCTGATATATCCTATATATCAGATATTTTGATATTTATTATAAATATCATGATATTTACGAACCCTGCCTTCAATCGAATATGCAGCGCTAGTATAGTCACGAATTGGGCTACATTAAATTGATTTTTTCTTATTACTTTTATGTAAATTTTAAGCTATCTTTAGTCCAAACTAATCCTTATCCATCTGTAGTATAATACTTAATTTAAATTATATTCTATTATGGGGTAAGTGGCCACAGGCCAACTCGATACCACTGAGCCACCTACCCTATGAATGAGTGATGATATACTATTTATTTATATATTCTATTATTCTACTCGTGGAAATAAATATTCTTTATTTTACCTTTCAACTAGTAAAATCGCAAGTGTCAGAGTTAACTCTTCGTCTTGTGCCGATCTTAAACAGGTCGATTGTGACGCGTGTTATTTTTAACTCAGTGACCTGAAAGTGCTTGCCGTTAACAACGACATCGACGTATTATTGTTATCTAATCGTAAGTACCATGGCACAGCACAGAATTCTAACCTCATTGTTTCATACCATAGCACTGTATACTGGAAGTAAATATAGTAGCCATGTAGGAACCAGACTAATTTAAACGCATAACTAAATTAATAATCCTAATCTAATATTGTCAGTATTGATGGCATGGTCTAAATGTGACGTATGTATCGAGGAAATAGAAGTCTGATTATTAATTGTTATTATATTAAAATATTATGTTATGCATCAAGGGAGGGAAACAAGAAGCATATTATACTTTTCATAACAAGTGCACAAAAATTACCGTCTTATCGGGACAAATGTCAAATATGGGTTGCGTAACTAGTTACCTAGGAAACGCCGCAAACAGCTAATAATCGAAGTCTCTAGGGAGAGAAACATGCTACATAGGGGAGAAAAGCAGTGTTTCTCTCTCTAAAATTAGGGAATAAGAACGTTTCTTGGGCATGTGTTACGAAAATTGGTATTTGAAGACTATAACATTCAGATGGTTACAAACTACACGTATGAAATTAAAAAACAATATATAATCATCACATCTTTTACCCATTACTGTGTCTGACACTGCTGTAGCAGGTCTTGGTAGGTGATATATTCCAAAGATGTGAGTGGAGGGGAAGCCACAGGAGTAGTTTTAATGTAGTGAAAATTGTTTGTCGTATGAAATAAATGCGGAATAATGAATTTTACTTATATACTTTACAAATTTTACAAATATTTAGGCTTAGGGTAATAAGAACTCTTTGTTATATAACAAGATCGGTTGTGTTTAAAAGTCTAAAAACTTGAGGTGATTATTTCGGGTATGTTAATTAAACTCAACAAATCTAATATTCACTTGATTCTTCCATTGTTTTTAGAAATTAAATAAATATATCATCACGCTATTTACTCATTACTGTGCGTGCCAATCTAATGTAGCAGATCTCGATAAGTGATATATTTTTTTGCGCGTAAAGTACGGTTATCAGCCGTCAAATCACAAGGAGTTACATGGGTTGAAAATTGTTTGTCGCCTGTGAGAATTGAATCCGAGATTTCAAGATCCACAAGCCGACTCGATACCACTGAACCACTTACCCCATAGTACCAAATGTTAAGGTATCAAAATAATAATTAGATAATAGATTGAAGTTTTTTTTTCGGAATTTGGGCAAAAATAAAACTATTAACGTTTCGGTATATTTAACATCATTTTCCGAACTGTTAATAATAATAGTATACTATAACGATTATCGTGATATATAATAATTTAAATTTATGCAGTATGATAAAGTTGAAAAATTTACATAATTATTGATTTCAAACACATGAACATATTTTTATTACAAGTTGATGTTATTTATTGAAGAACAGATGAATAACTAAATAATATTGCCACTTATACACCAGTGAGATAGTTGCCAAAACTTAACCAACAATATAAAATGAAGTGAAACAAAATTTTACATTTATATTAATATGACCTAAATTATCAATATATTAAATTATTTAAATTTAGTTTAGTTTAAAAAACTCTAATTTATTAATACTGTTAGACACAATTTCTATATTCATTACGTAGGTAATATTACGTTTGAAGAACTAACGATAACTTCAAACTTTTGCCTTTTCTGTTTTATAGATTATAGGTAGTTACGAAGCTTTAATATCAATAATTTCAATCGGAAATATAGGTATATAAAGTTATTAAACTTCAAATATAATCGAATTTATTAATCTACCGATTACATAGTTTATTAGTTTAGTAAAATATTTTGTATTATATTTTGATGTCTGTGAATCATACTATACTCATGATATAAATGTATCGCTGAACAAATCTGTCAAAACCGTAAAACTGCCATTGTCAAAATTACGTAAAACGCGATAGTATAATTTGAAATTAGAGTAGACTAATTTCATTCATAAAGTTCTAAACTAAATTAGCGTTCCATATTGAAACAATTCAGTGTTCAGTGTTCAAATTCGGTAGCTTTCGGTTATTAATATATGTAATTATAGATGGCATCGCGATCAGTGAAACTTCAGAATCCCTCGATTTAACAAATGCCTTGTTAATGGCTGTGTCATCACGATCGCTTGACAAGGGTGTCTGAACACGTTGTCAGCAGCACTTCCCACATTTCAGTACCGCGCTCTTTCGTCGCATGCCAACCAACTGCAAACTGCCCTGCTGTAATGTGATTGGTTTGTTTACTCTAGCATTAAAATTATTTAGGTTATTATTTACTAAATTCTGTAAACAGACAATGTTGTGTACTGGGTCAGTAAGTTTGCCAAGTAAATCGAATTTCATGTGGAAATATTTCTCTGGAATTAGATTTCAGTGCATTACTTCGTAGGATGAGGAAATAAGAAAGAGGATATATTTATACTGCAGAAGTTTTCAACATTTTGTTCTACTCCATTAACTAGTTACTACTATTATATTATTATTAAAGGAAAATATAATTTCAATTTTATCAGCAGTAACTTAAAGATAAAAATAACTCTAAAGTAAATAAAATAAAATACAGGTGTTTCTATACCTATGCACGAAACTGTATCGGGTTATATAATTAGATATACGGATTTAATTTAATTAATTAATTTTTTATTTATACTACTCTGTTAAAAATTTAACTGTTAAATCACATCCTCAAAGATATTGGTAGAGGGGGACCCACATGGTTTAATATGGTGAAAATTATTTATCGACTTTGGGAATCGAATTCGAAATCAAAAATCCATAATCCGATTCAATACAACCCTAATACAATAAACATAAGTAACAAAACTATCTGTCATCTGTATAATTTTTTTGTATTTATTTATTATTTTAACATTATTTCAAATTTTTAATACAATTTTTCTTGAAATAGTTACACAACCCTATACAATATTTATATTTTTGATATCAGAAGAAAACTCTCTATCTGATAGAATAAGAAATTATATAGGATCATTAAACAGGCGCGGTGGCCGAGCGTGGTAAGGCACATCTCTTAACATACTGTGACGTCACCCGAGCCAAGGTTCGTCAGTTCGAATCCGCCTGTCGACAATGTGTGATTTGTCGTAAAATATAAAATACAGCTACATGTATTTATCACACTCGGGCGCTATAAGCTAGTCACTTATACGCCTTAAATAATGTAGCATTCGACTACGAAAACCGGCAGTACGGCAGTGTAAAAACTGCGGCTCGATGTGTCCGGTAGGCCCAGGCCCGATTTGGGCTGTAGCGCCACAGATGATGATAGGACCATTAAAAAAAATTCTACCGTTGAGAAGCACTTGGTTTAATTCCTAATCATTTTATGTATATAATATTTTTCTCTAAAGTCTAATGAGGTAGGTGGTTCACTGGTATCGAGTCAACCTGTGAATGTGAGAACTTGGGTTCGATTCCCACAGCCGACAAACAATTTTCACCACATTAAAAAACTACCCCTGTGGTTCCTTCTCCACCTAACATCTATGGAGAGCGTGAAATATATCACTTACTGCTATCTACTACGACAGAGAGCTACATCCAATAATGATTTAAAAGCGTAATGATATATTTATTTATTAGTTCGCTCAATAATACATTGGTTATTTTAAAAGAAACATCCTGTATAAAGTAGTAAATAAATATAATTTAGGATTCATACTCGTATACTTCAAGTTAGAAAGGTGCATCTATTATTATACGAGTAGTAGATCTGGCATCAAAACTGCTCGCATAGATCTCGGTGTTTCAGTCATGTTTATTTTAAAGATTTTTGTCTACAATAATTTTAACGTTTTGAAGTATAATACGAACGTTTGATATTTCAAACAATAAAACTATCAAGATCTTTAAAAAATCCTTATATTAATTTTCACTCAATATAAATAAAAGTAGGTTATCATAAAAAATTACCAGTTTCGTTTATGTTGTATGTTGTTTGAGATATTCTGAATTTTGTGTTTGTCATTATCAATATTTGTGCAGGCATTATAAATAACAGTTATGTCTATATTAGTATTATCGTATTACCCATATTTTTTGAAAATAGTAGCTATAAATATATTACATGTGTATCTGTAAAGTTTGCGAACGAATATTATACTTGATCAATACTAAAATTACGTTCAAATATTGAAATTTATGACTCTCAAGTTGTGCTGTGAACATAAATTTTCCGAGTTTGTTAATTATTTTCATTTGTTGGCACTATCTTTTGTTAATTTATTAGCAAGGATATAATTTATTGAACAATGCATTCAATTTTGGTTAACCTTTAATTAGAAAAAATATATATTTTATTTTGAATTATATTCAAATATTTATCTATATATCAAATTTTGGTAATTTATGTGAAAATATTGAAAATTATTGAAAATTTAGTTATAAAAAATATTTATTAATGAATGTAATGGGTTTCAATATTTTAATTATTGAAAGGGGGAAGAATATGTTAAATGTGAATAATAACTAATTTGAAATGATTAATTACAAAAGTATTTATTATGTATGGTAACAAAATAAATAATAAATTAAATATTAAACAAATTTTACGCCGTCTAGATAAAATATTTCACAGTTTGAACTCTATATAAATTTGTAATCGAGTTCGTGTTCTCCCTCCATGTTACATCAATTGCATTTTCATTTTTTTCCATTTCTCTTTAGTTCATTTTATACCAAATCGATTAAAGCATAATGTAATTTTACTGTGTTTGTATTGTAATTTTGAAACGATTTATTTCTGTATTGAATTATCCTATTTTTAAATTTATGTCCGATTATTGGCAACGTTGTTGCCGTAACCGACAGTGGAGCGTTATTTGCAATCTCAAGTTTATTTACCATTTTTAAAAATCGATTTAATTAATTCAATCTGGAAGCAAATCGGTTAAATTCTCTTATTTAAAATTCAATCTCGTTTTGTGTTTATATCTGAATCTGATGCTGCAAATAAATTTTACTTTAATCCGATTTGCATTCGTTCATTGATTTTAGATCAAAGAGAAGGATTTGATTTAAAGTATATTTGGATTATGCTATTTATATTTAGCATAATAAATAAATATTTCAATGCGACGATTCAAAATTCTGATAATATTACTTTATATACTTTACAAAGATACTTTTGAAATTACTGCAGTTCTTATTTAATTTAACAATTCTTATTGACAAAAGAATAAATAAAAGAAAGAAAGAGAAGAAGAAAGATAGAAATGGTAGACACCAGCAAAAATACAAATGAAAGCAGTTTATCATTCAGAATAAATACTTTTACCAGTAACAACTGTTTGCGAATGCAATTTCACTAATTGTTCCAGTTTTACCAATAAAACTTAAATTTTAAGCGGGCCTTAAAATGATAATATCGCTTTATATACTAATTTAAAATATTCCATATCATACTTGTAAAATCGATTTATTTTAATTTATTTAAGCTCAAGTTAAACATTAAGTTACAGTTGCGTCGCTGAACCAATGAATTTTCATCGACAACTATTATATGTTAATTAATATCAAAATGTTAAATCAGGAAGTAATTTACTATCATGAACAGCGCGCTGTTTACAAAGTAAAGATCAGTGTTGCCACATGAGTCAAATTAAAAGTGCTATTAAAATAGGTTAATTTCAGATCATTTTCATATTTACATGGAATTTTAGTTGTGTTTATTATATGTGCCATAAATAATATGATTTTAAATTGTTGCTTAAGCGAATAATGTCGCAATTTGACGAACGTTATTAATTAAGCGAAGCAACTATTTTTTGTGTAACTATGTCGAGCCGTGACTCAGTTTTTCAATCTTTGGATAAAGTTCTCAATAACTATGAGTTGGATAAATTAAAAAATAGCACAAACGGTAATAATTATGCTGACAATTCCACTCATGGGGTAGGTGGCTCAGTGGTATCGAGTCGGCCTGTGGATCTTGAGAACCCTGGTTCGATCCCCACAGCCGACAAACAATTTTCACCAATTTAAAAAATCTACCCCTGTGGCTCCTCCTCCACTAATATCTTTGGGGGCCGTGATTTGACGGCTGGTAACCGCACTTCACGTGAAAAAATATATCACTTACCGAGATCTGCTTACACTCAGTAATGGGTAAAAGGCGTGATGATATATTTATTTATTTTACAATTCCACTCATAACTTTTCACCCAATCAAATTACAGTGTTTACAATTTCACTAGTGAAAATTGTCGCAAATCGTTGTTTAGATATAACGTTTGTTAACTATTTTGAATAGATTAATATTGTTGAATTTTATTTGACTTTGTTTGCTTAGTTATGTCAAATAATTAAATAATGTAAATTGATCACCAAGGTAATAGACATCGTTTTAAAAATACTGCAGGTTAAATTTTTTTGGAATAAATTAAATATTTCGAGGAATTGTCATGCCGAATACCATACGTGACTATGATTTTCCTTTGGTAATTCTTGCCTAGATCACTCCTGCTTGTTTCTTTAAGAAAATCTACACTCGTGCTATCGCACTGGTACAGATTTTCGTCGCAACAAGCAGTCGTGACGACAAAAATTTCCGGCAAAATTAAAGTCTCTAATGGTATTATATATAAATATATATTTTTTAATTATCCTTTTGATAGTTGCAATTATTGTTATCCATGTGTTATACGTTGTCCAAACAGTGACAATAATAAATTTTAAATTAAAATTTATGACAGAAAGATTCGGCTGACGTCCGGATTCGAACCAGAGACCTTTTGCTTGGCAAGCAGATGTGTTAACCACTACACATGAAATATACATTTTGATAGCCGCTGGTTTTATTAGTAGTTTAAAAATTGTTTTTAATAATATTTATTCATTTATAAAACGTTATATATTATAAAATATAATATTTTTATGACTATTAATAAAATGTAACATCATGATTTATAATTTTTGTTTAATCGCGTTAAACAAAATGCTTGATCATTAGTTTAAATAAACCATTTTGTATAAATCACAATTATTTTATTAATAGACACACAAGTACTAATGTTATATTTAGAAAATTATAACTTTACCTCCTGATAAGACCCATGGGGGTTTCAAATCGGTTGAGCGATTTTTTCAACAAATTGATTGAATTCCAATAAGCTTATTTTTCTATTATCACAATCAAAAAGCTTACACATCATAATTTTTTTAATATTAAATTTATAGTCCCTCTCCACTAACATTTTTGAGAGTCATAAATATATCACTTACCGATATTTACTTTGACAGAATGCCACAACCAGTAATGGGTAAATGGCGTGATGATGTTATTTATTTATATTTTAAGTTGTAGTGATATTATTAATATGATAAATATAAATCAATGGTGCTAAAAATGTGTATTTCATTGCACGGTCACGCATTCACCTTTATTCAAACATTTTAGTAGTTTACTTATTTATTTGAAATTCAAACATAACCACCCTGTCTGTCTCGATATTTATCATTGAAATGATTTGTATGATACGCATGAATACTTAACGAAAATATGAACCACGTATCTCTTAGAGAAGTAACGTGCGTTTACTGTTTATATCGTGACGTAATGATAAAATTTAAGTGTTTATTCATTGAGGTAGTTCAGTTGTTCACTATATCGCGACTGTATTATGTTTGACTATAAATAAATTTACTGTTTAATAGAAGAATCATTTGAAAACATGTGATAAATGCAAGGCTAATTAATGAAAGTTTAGCCATGAAATATTTTCATTTTACAAAGTTTATAGAATTTTCTTCACGCTCTATATTTTGTTTATACGCTTCATAAATGATTAATATAACAATTAATATTAAAGTGAGATGGATAACTGTAAAACGTGTTTTAAATTAAGTCGTTTATGTGATAATATAAAAGCGAATTATTCTTGTAGCCGCGTATTTATATGAGTTGAACGAAATTCTCATTTTATGCCTGGAAGATCGTAAATCAGTTTAGATGTTAGTAGAGAAGCATGTGCCGATACCTATATCTTGTGCAAATGTATCAATGCATATTGCATGCATGTACATTTGGATATATGTGTTGATGTGACAGGTTTCCGTCCACCGAATGTAGGTCTCCGGGTCGATTTGTCCATATATACTCGTACCTACCTAGTGTCAAGAGTTGGCAATTTGCTGTTGGTTGACAGCAGATGTGCGAATCCACATATTCCCACGCTTTTCATCCATTTTACGTCAAATAAGAATTGCAAAACAAGGACACCATAATACGATATATTTTTAAATGAAATAAGTACAGTATATAATATTTATATAAGAAACGTTTCTCTTTAAAGCAAAAATTTTCAAAGTTATAAATCGTAAGAGAATTCAGTTAAATATTTTATTGTTTGAAACATATAAAAATATCATTCAAGTTTTCTCTTCTAATTGTCATTTAAAAACCTTACGTCGAGATAAAAGGAACAGTGTATATGGAACTTAATATTGTCGTAAAAGATACACTGTCTAAGATGATTTTTGGAAAGCAGGTTGCTATTGTTTTTGAAATATTTATAAATAATACTAAATATTTTAGTGTTAAGTAGCGAACTATTGTTACTCGGGTCAAAACTTTTGCATTAAAATGAACTATATTCATACCTTTTAGAAAAACATATTTATTCAGCAAATGAAGCTACAAATTTCGCGCATGTTTCAGCGGAATTCAGGTGCTTCATTAATCTGGTTTACTTTTATCTCGTTCTCTGATTAATGATGGTTCGATGTAAATGAAAAGTTTGTTTTTAGTAATTAGTTACGTGCATCTAGTAGCGCATCTTTCTCTAATGAAGTGAGGAACAATTGAACATTCATGTAGCACGTTTCCTCTCGTCAAGGACGACGAATTCCTTCATTCGTTGTTCGATTCCCAGGGCACGACGATGTAAATTTCAGAATGGGTCGCAGCCGTTGTCGCAGTTTTCTCCGCGGTAATTTAGTTAACAACCGTCGAGGCGATGAGAAACCAAAGTACGACCGAAGCTAATATCGCAATGAGGTGTTGCCATACACTATGTACTGAGTTTGAGATATCTGGGATGTAAACAGAAGCATTAACTGAACCGGTGAGCTGGTGGTTGTTCTGCGGATTATAGAGGGTACTAAGTACTTCAAAGTAGCGCGCAATGAGAATTTCAAATCAAATCTTGCTTCATCATAACAACATGTTGATGGCTTGACGTTTGAGGTCAAAATTTGATCATGACCTTTTGTCTAAGTTATGGGATGTAACGTATTAAAGTTATTACGAACAATTAAAACGAGTTATATTTGGCAACGAGCAGTGCAAAAAAGTGCGAAAAAAGTTAAAATCTTATTTAGTTAAAGTGCGGCGGTCTGATAGTTGAGAATGAATTATAAGATATGAAATGTGTAGGGACAAATATGTTCAGTGTCGAATAGCAGGGGACCAATTCTCTGGTACCCAACGTAATTCTCTGTAGGTGAGCAGTGAGCATGCAAGTCGCCGGTGTCGCACGGAAACGAAAGCGATAGCAGCGCTGCGTGGCTGCGGGGGCGGCGGCGGTGGGGGCAGGCGCCGGGCGCCGTGGCGCGCTGCCGCGACGCGTCCTGTCAGTGTGGCCGCGACGCCGACGACAACCGCTTGCCGCCCGAGTGTCTAGTCCCGCTCCGTATACTCGGTGAACATGACAGTGCGATGGACCATGTGAGTGTCGCGTCGTTGTTCAAGTCCCAGTGCGTGCAACTGACAGAAGTAGTAACTAGGGTCGCGAGTGCTATCGTGCTACTTACCGTGTGACTAAAGCAGCCGGTGGGCACTAAGTGATTGCAGGTGCGTGGGTGAGTGGTGTATGGGTGGCCGGCCCCGCCGCCGGCGCGGAGGCTGCTAACGGCCTCGGCGGCGGGGATGCGAGAGCCACTGAACGCGAGCGCGTGCGAGGCTCTGGTGGAGGACGTGACGTGGAGCGACCCGAGCCTACTCGCCTCGCTGTCCGTGCTCGCTGCCATCAACGTCATGGTCATCGTCGGCAACTGCCTAGTCATCGCCGCCGTATTCTGCAGCTCCAAACTGCGCTCCGTCACCAACCTGTTCATCGTGTCTCTGGCCGTCGCTGACCTCCTCGTCGGCGTCGCCGTACTTCCCTTCTCCGCCACGTGGGAAATATTCAAGGCGCGTGCAATACTCTCATTCATACAATCATTCTTCAAACTTTATACACTCCATTACTAAACACATATCATATAGGATATATCGGCAGTGAATGTGTAACTAACACCGTTCATATAAAAACTATGGGTCATATGAGTTCAGATAAGTTTCTTTATTAAGGGTGGTCGATTGCTGTCGCTAATCGCTTCGAACCCTTGTGATAACACTCCCTTTCCAGCATCGCCTGCTTTGTTTCGCCTGATTTTTCTGATAGCGGGCACGACATTTGCTGTTCTATTGCTAAAATTAAAAGCACCCGCTCTGCTCGGCGGAGCACGGAACACGTCTCCGCCGTCGTCGCCACCACCGTTCAGACTAATCTACTAAGACGCTCCCGACTCATAAACAAAACTCGTTGTGCGTGCCAATGCCACCCTCGATGCTTACGTTGCTGCCGCTCTGTTCTTCATCGCCTCCGACAATCTGAGTACGCCGCCGCTAATACATTACACGGTAATTCAATTCTCGCGGACCACTCGCCAAACAGGATCTATCTCAACCTTCGAGACACACGTATTCAATTCATTCACGAAAATAACAACTTTGCTTCATTCCATTTTATAATCTTCATATAAATACTCGAATTGTAATTGTTTCTATTTGTTTAAATAGATCTAATTCGTAGAATAAAAAACTAGTATCTTTTGTGTCAAATTCATATCTGATATATACATCTAGCACCTAGCTGGAACTTAGATCATATTTTTAATTGAAAATATTCTTGTCAGTCTACTTAGCTAGCTTTTTAGTTAGTCGATTCCCTAAGCTCACTGTATTCATGCTCGACAAACTTAGGCTGTTAAATTTAAGCCCGACAAACGCATCGATACGTTGAATGCATCTTTAAGGCTAGAACACGTTCGTAGTAAATTCTTAAGTAGGTACTTGATATTCATTTTATATGTAGTTTGCAAAATTGGTTTAAAACATCGTTATGTTATATAAGTTTTTTATTTTTTCTTTTTAATGGAAAAAAAATTCTGTGAATGTTAGACGAAAATCACTTGTTTTGACAATTCGTTTAGATAATTTTTAAAATAACGATATAACTGGTTATAAAAGCAATACTGATTTATCGCAATTTAATATCAATATTTTTATATGAAATCTGTAAAATGGAGAAGTTATCATAATTAAGATCTTCGCAATTCGTCCGCTTTGTGTTGAATTCATTCCGGAAAAGTGTTCAAATTTGGAAATCGAGTGCTTCTACTATAAAACATTTTATTCCTGTCCGAACAGTTCGGCACAAATAATCCCTGCTGCTATAATTTCCTGGGGCGTTCGGCATTTCGGATATATTTTATATACACCATTGCCCCTCGGGATTTCATTTTATTAGCACTTCGTGTTGTAGAACGACGATATTAAAAACAATGAAATTGTTAAAATGGCGTGAAGAAACGTTCACTTTTCTATCGCTAGGCAGTCGTAGATTTCGTGTTTCTCGTCCATGATGTGTGCGAACGTTAATTTGCAATCAGTTAAAGAATGCGAAGAGTTCTGTGTGTTGGTAAAAATAAATTGGGGTGATTACAATGATATATAAATACGTAACCTTCTGTAGTATTAACAGTTTTAATCTTACTTCTAATCTACATTTTATTCCACGACTAACGTTAAAAAATTTCTCCAATGCTTGTATTTCAGTTCGTATTAATTACATGACTTGGTTTATTTGATATAAAAACAGATAAAATATGTTTTCTTTTTAATTAAAAGAAATATAAATTATGTTGGTGAAACCGACTTTTAATAAAAACATCAGAGAAATATGAAATTTGCGGAGTATATTAAAAACTAAAAAGTTTTCATAACAAATTAGTTTAGATTATATTTCATAGCCATTAGAGACATTTTCAAATGTTAGTCATAGCTATGCGGTTATACTATTTCAAATTAAACTTATGTTTTCATTGTTCTCAAATTTTAAATCATTAGTTTTCATGTTTGTTTCATTATTGAAATTTAAAAAAAACTGAGTTTAAAATTTATAGGGAAACACATTTTGCAAACACATGAAGTTTAATAATGATCTGAATGAAAATTCAATGAATAATTTATCTAAAATCGATCATATATGGCAACACCTGTAGTATAAAACTGAAAAAGTAGGATGATATTGGAAATCGCAATTGCTTGAACTTTTTATCAATAAAAACAAAAATCAAACATCGATCTAGTTTTTATTAATACTCGTACTTTTTAATCAGTTTTCTTTTATTAAATCAAGGAATGTCTCTACTTCAACAGAATACCTAAAAATAAATGTTTACTATTTAATTTGAAGTATTAATGTTCTTCGCTACCTTAAATATTATTCATAAGGTAGCTTTCATATTTCTTACAATTTTCATGAACGTCTGTAGAAAATTAACCACTCGGGATGATTCTTCAGTACTGAAATTATTTGATATTGGAACTAGTTTCAGAATGTGCTTGGCTATCTATCCAAATAAAGCCCAACAGCGTTGGTTTAATAATTAAAGTTGAAATCCATATTTGTGAATGAAAATATTTGAATTTCAAATATAATATTCAATTAACATATTTACAAATATTGTTGGAGCGAATATTAATATTATAATATAGACAGGTGTAAATATAAATGAAGAAATATGTAAATATAATTATCTGTCTGTAACGGTACAATAATATTAAAAACCAATAAAATAGTATTGTTAAATATATCATGTATCCTAGGTCCTAAATAAATAGAAAAATATAGGCGTTTAACAATTGTGGTACCCAATTGCATAAACCAAAACAAACCCTATCCTCCGACAGATTGCCTTGTTTATATGACACAAATAATAAAACTTAATTCAAACATTTCGATGGTACTAATTTCTATTATTTATCAAGAAGATAGTTATTTTTCCATGACGTAATTCTAGTTAACAAGTAGTTTTAAGTATTGTCATATGTAATTTAATGCCATACTTGTTTGTAAAAATCTGCTGTGGGAACCATAATACGAGTTCTTGTCCAATCAGAACTTTCGATACAGTTTATAACCTTTAAAAAATAATTGACAGTAGGTTAAATGTCATGTGTTATACTTTAATTATAATTCTGTGCTTGAGAGTTTTAATTTGATATTAAACGCGGCCCAATTTGAACAAATTTTGGAAAGACAACAATCTATTAAATATCATTTTTGTCACAATATTAGCATTATCTGTATTACAGTTTTAAATTGAAATCAAGCTTGGTATATTTTGTTGGATTTCTTGTTGATCCTGTGTTTATTTTTGGAAAGGAATATGTTGGCTTTAGGATTCTTTAATTGTTCAATTTATTTTATGGATATTTCGATTGTTAACCCATCATCTTCAGCATTTTATTGTTTTCACATTTTTTCAAATTTAAATAATATAATGTCAAGTTTAATAAAAATACATATAATTCAGTCTTACGTATGTGTAACTGTCCTTGGTATATTTTGAATAACTTTATAAAAAACAATTGACGAATGTCTAAATTACTCAATTATGTGTGATGAGGGCTGTAATTTTATGATTTTAATAATAATTTTTAAAAATTATTCAGGCAAAATTTGTTTTAAATCAAGTTAGTTATTACATTTTTTGTGATAAGCACTATCGAATAAAAATAAATATATATATATATATATATATATATATATATATATATATATATATATACACACGCCTTTTACCCATTACTGGGTATGACACTCGACCGTAGCAGATCTTGATAAGTAATGTATTTATGCGCGTGAAGTACGGTTACCAGTCGACAAATTACACTTCCAAAAGACGTTAGTGGAAGGGGAGTTACAAGAGTAGTTTTAACGTGGTGAAAATTGTTTGTCGGCTGTGGAAATCAAACCCAGATTGTCAAATCCACAGGCTGACTCGATACCACAAAGCTACCTACCCTATATTAACAAACTTAATTTCAGTATTTTGCTTAAAAGCTTAAATGTAAAGTTTCAATCCAAAATTTTTAAATTATCGTGTTTCTAGACAAACTGAGAGATCGACTCTTTTTGGAAGTATGTTTTTTGGGTCCAGCAGAGTCTAAAACGTAAAGAGTCAACAAAATCTCGAAGTCGAAAAAAATCACCATCACAATATTTTTCCTGTTATATATAAAAAAATATATATACATATAATATTTTCTTATGTTGATTCTCGAGAGAAAATATCTATTTTTCAGGTAGAGAAATTTGTAGTTAAATTCATGACTAACTATGATAAATAACTAAATATAGATTAAAATTATAATTAAATTATCTCCAAAAGAGTTATTAAAATTTTATTTCGTTCGTGATGAAACAACACATTGTAAAATATTGTTGAAAATTGAGTTTAGTATAACACGGAGAATTATCCATTTATTTACAAAATGTGTCAGTTTTTGAATGAACGTATTAAGTGTGTAACAAGTGTGCTATCGATTTAAATATAAATTGAATATTGTTATAACATCATGGAGTACCCTCAACTCTTGTTTGTTTTTGCTAACTGAACCATAAAATATAATTAATTAGTGTAAATCCAATTTTTAAATACTTTTGATGTAATATGTCTGTTGTACCAACAGGTAATTGAATTAGATTTCACCCAAAAATATTACGTATTTCAAATATTATACGAAAACATAATGAAATAATACTTTTAAAAAGAAAAGAGAAAAAGAGTGCCATACTGGGTATGGAACTCTGCCGTAGCAGATCTGGGTAAGTGATATATTTCATCGCTTGAAGTGCGATTACCAGTCGTCAAATCACGGATCCTAAAGATGTTAGTGAAGGGGGAGCCGAGGGATAGATTTAATTTGTTGAAAATTCAAATTAAATCTACACCTGTGGCTCCCCCTCCACTAAATACTGTGGTATAATAAATTTGTCTTAAATTTTTTAGTCATAGTTTGAGGTGTAAATAATACATTATACGGTTTTGATTTAATATCTGCAAATAGAATCAGTATGATGTGACTGATGCTGCGATGTTGAAAATAAAAAGTTAAAAATACCAACATAGCTATTTTTATTGGTTTAAAGTCTTTTATAACTTGACATTAATGTTCCATTTGATATTTTAATCGTTTAGTTTGAAATAAGATGCTGTCAGAAAATTAATCACATATGTTATTAAAATATTGAAAGTAAGGTAAAAATTTTAACCTCGTAATATGTATGTTATTAATCAAATTTTATTTGAACTTATATGTACAAGTTTATTCAGAAAGAGTCGAGAAGATGTTATGTAAGATTTTGTATCTAACAGTGAAAAAAGAAATTGTTAATGGAATATAATTCGCCCCAATTTACCTTCTTACTTATCTTCATTTCCTTTTTTTATTTCTGAAAATGAAAAATTAAAACGAGGAGCTGTAAAAAATTAGTAACGGATTCTACAATTTATTTTTAATTTTCTATAAAAGTGTCGCAATTATTCTTCATTATTTTTATTTCATAAACATGTTAATATATGGAATGACTAATAGTCTATGTTAAAGTGATAGTTTCTACTAGGTATTCTGGGCAAAGATAACGAACGCACTTTGCGAATAATATCACAATCGTGCGAAAACCCAGTATTTTCTCTAAGATAATTAATACAAAGTACTTAATATGTTGCTTAAAATTAGTTTCTTATAACAATTTGTAGAAAAAAGTGAACTTTTCATGTATTACGGCTACAAAATTATTACGCGTTTGTATAAAAATAGTTACTTATACTTCAATAACAATATGAATACAGTTGCCAGCAGATTCTCTGCAATCGTTCATACGAGTAGCTTATTTTAGCGTAGGAAAATTAAATCATTTTTGATATTTTAATGACCGGTTTTATAAAGGACAATTTAATTTACTTTCAAGTAAATAAAATTGAATCATTCAAATGACATTTAAACTTAAACAGTAATATTACATATATCATAAAATAAATAAAATTGATTCGAATTTGTTGATTAAGTTAAATTTACTATGGACGTTAATTTATTAGGTGCTTTATAAAATCGGGCTTAAATAAATGAAAATTTTAGATTGATCTTAAGAAATTTTCACGTTAGATAACAATTGAACATTATAATATTAAATTTATATAAAATGATATGTACTTATATTATTCAAGTTTAAAATATATGAGTACGAATTACAACACTGCCGCTTGGTGAGTTCGGACGCTTAACTGCAACTAGGATTAAGTTCCTGTTGTACAGAATATCATAAATAAATAAATAGATGGAATTAATTTTCAACAAATATTTAGTATTTTAGCAGTTTTAACTGCTATTGGCTAGTACGAATGACCGATAAAATAGTTGTAATTAGCATCACTAATGAAAACGTAAAATAAAAATAAATATATCATTACGCCTTTCACCCATTACTGGATGTGGTACTCTATCGTAGCAGATTTCGATTACTGATATATTTCTTTGCGTGAATTACGGTTACCAGCCATCAAATCATAGCCCCCAAAGATGTTAGTAGAGGGGAAGCCACAGGGGTAGTTTTAACGTAAAGAAATTTGTTTGTCGATTGAGGGAATCGAACCCGGGTTCTTAAATTCAAAAGACAACTTGTTATCACTGACCTATATGGAAATATTGTACAAAAAGATGAAACTCATGGACAGAATCGAAACGATATTAAAAAGTTATTTCAATACCAAAAAAATAATGTCCTGTTTGGGTGACGGTATTTAATATCTAGAAATAGATAAAAGACGTTGTGTTATTTATATTATATTTTTTTAAGTATACAGGGTGTTTCAGGACTAGTGTAATAAACATTAACAGCTTATTCCTGAGGTTATTTTGAGCAAAAAATGTCATATAAACATAGGTTCTATTCCTTCTAGTTACCAAAATACAAGAGGTTGAAGTTCTATAAATAACACGACATTTTCAAATTTTTGTAATCAAGATACTTTCGGAAAACAAGAATTTTAATGAAAAGCCATACCTTATTTGTCTTAATTAAAAATTGTTGTACTTTTGATTGTATTTTTGTTTCATAATGGATGGTTATAGTACTGCTGAATATGCAGATATGATTTTTATTTATGGATTATGTAATGGTAATGCCCGTTATGCGTCCAGAGAATACCAAGACAGATATCCAAATAGAAGCCAACTTTCCCATCCTCTATTTGCGCGCATTTTTGTTTTCCAAAAGTATCTTGATTACAAAAATTTGAACATTTCGTGTTATTTATAGAACTTCAACCTCTTGTATTTTGGTAACTAGAAGAAATAGGACCTATGTTCATATGACATATTTGGCTCAAAATGATCTCAGGAATAAGCTGTTAAAGTTAGTTACACTAGTCCTGAAACACCCTGTATACATAAATTAGTCCGCAAAAAACATGCACAAAAATAAATTTAAATTTGCTATTTACATAAAATTATATCTCGATTCTCAATAAAAATGTATAAGCTATAGAAGTATTAATTTCATCTTTCGTTCTGCAATTTACGATAAAACATGCTATAGAACTTCTTTCAATCTTTCAATATAAGAGGATTTTCTGGTGAAGTACTCACGAATAGAATTTACTTCCAGACCTTTAAAAGTAGTTATAAATGAAATTTTATTAGAAATATTTTTATCCTTATTTTTAAATTATTCCCAAGAAGCTATAGATGTGTTCTTATTTTCCTACATACGTGAGGTTATATAACAGTTTAATTGATGCATCATATTCTATCAAGCTTGAAAATAAATAAATAAATATATCATCACGTCTTTTACCCATCACTGGGTGTGGCACTCTGCCTAAGCAGATCTCGGTGAGGGATATATATTTTCGCGTGAAGTTAAGTCGTCAAATCACGGCCTCCAAAGATATTAGTGGAGGAGGAGCCACAGGGGTAGATTTTTTCAAATTGGTGAAAATTGTCGGCTGTGGCGATCGAACCAGAGTTCTCAAGATCCACAGTCCGACTCGATACCACTAAGCCACCTACCCCTATCAAGTTTGGAGTGTAGATATTAGAATTTATGCATAATTTTCTATCTCATGTCGATATTAAAATTTCCAGAATATTATGTGATTTGATTTAATTTTCTCAGTTACTTAATATAATATAACCTTAGGTATACAATACAATATTATGATAAAGTAAATTTTCTATTAATATATTTCGATAAAATCAACCTAAAGACTCTTGGCGTCATTTAATATTTACAGCAAAATTAGTTAATTATTAGTACAGAATTCTGTTAATTAAAAGTCAGTGAACCACAATAATTTAACCAAAAAGGAATCACAATGTAAACACCTTTTAACATTTGAATAGAATTCAATTTTTACAAAAATGTTTGCTGGTCAATGAACTTTTACCTTTAGTTGTTCGTGCCAAATTTCTTTTCGATACGTCCAACTTTTTGCATGCTACAATAAAACTGCTTAAAAATACGTACTTTCAAACATATTATTTATATATTTGTTGTAATGCTAAAATATTTGAATTCGAAGATCATAAAACAAAGTTTCGTCACTTGTTCATTCATTCATTTCCTGACAATGTCGCTGTATCGGCTGAAGTTACATTAAAAAATATTTTATATTTATAGCAAGAATCGAACTAACAAATTTCAATTTTTTTTCGTTGAATTATTGTCAATATAACAAAAATTATAAGTGTAATACTATTGGTCATATATAAAATTCAGACAAAAATATATATTTTAAAAAAGTAGTCATTTTGTGCTGCTTTTATTGTAAGACATTAATTCTGTTATAAAAACAAAAAAAAAAACTTCAAATAAATGTAGTATAAAATCAAATTTTGCATGTAAGTTATCAAATTTAATTCTTCATATTTCGTAATTGAAAAAATTAAGTTTACATTTTTTTGGACACATATATTTTACAGGAAGAGCCATGGAACTGAAACAAATTTACAAACAATTGTATGACGTTTAACTGTCAATTGTGTTTTTCATATTTGGCCAGAGTAAAACCATTTTATGACCTGAAGAATTTTAAAGAAGAAAATTAAACTTGATTTTTCAGATGAAATGTCAAAAATTAAATCTAATTGCAAGCTTTGAAATTACAAATGGAATATAATAAATAAATATATCACCACGTCTTTTACTCATCAATGGGTGTAGCACTCTGTCATAGCAAATCGCGATAAGTGACAATTTATGCACTTGAAATGTGGTTATCATTAATGGGGACGGAGCAACAGGGGCAGTTTTTTAATATAGTGAAAATTATTTGTCGACTGTGCGAATCAAATCCACAGGGAGACTCGATACAACTGAGGGAATATATTTTTATAAATTTGAAAAGAATATTGAATTTACATTGTAAATAAGTTCAATCATCTATATGTTGCGTTATTAAAAAAATAAATAACGGGTTCTTGAAATTTAACTTTGAATGCTAAAACAGTAGGCATTGCAAAAACAAAAACAATTGTAGAGAAACCATAGTAGCTTCCGACAATCGGTCTAAAGTACTCTATCTATATTAGCATCAGACAGTTTTTTAGCTTTCTTCTTTTGTCTTGATATGGTGGAGCCTCTTTTAGCTTGGGCACTCCGTATCATTGACACTAAAGCCCGGATATTTAGGCTCTTAAAAACACCCAAATAAGCAGGCATATAGGCCGTTAATTACTCTAAAATAGGCGGGATTTTAGGCAGCCTAAATGTAAATAATTTGTTTAAAAAAAAACGAATCCTTTTTCTAATATTGGTACTCGTATATACTCTTCAATAGAAAAAATAATCATTTTAAACAAAAATTAACGCAATCTGAAAAATATTAATAAAATAATAAGGTAGGGTTCTTATTTTATTAACTATTATACAAATTCAAATTATGTAGTATACTTTGATTCACATAATATTACGAGCTATTGCACTATGAAATTTTCGGAAAGGGACTGTCTTCGGTCAGTCAGAACTTGCTTGTAAGCTGAAAACTTCGTTAGACATCACAAAATGTGTCAGGGGCATTCTTATATTTAGCCATATCGTCTAAAGTTATTTCAGCTCCATTGATTAATGGCAAAGACACAATTGAATTGCCACGTAAAATTTTGACTAAACACGTTTTTTCTTTCGGCATTTTATATTCACACACAAAAATTAATTTAAGTACTTGAAATATTATAGGTTAGGTTGAAACACTATGTCGAGTGCTGAATTAGTCAATAAAAGTTAAAAAAGGCAACAAAAATAGGCTGTATAAGGTAAAATAGGCACAATAACCAAAATAAAGAAAAAATAGGCCCTGAGGCACGAAAAAAATCTTTCATTACACGTAAACATATTACCTATGTATAGAAAAACTAAATTGCCTGAATTATATTAAAATTTGATTCTAGGCAATTGCCTAAAAATCCGGGCTTTAATTGACACAGCTGACATTGAAGTTCCTACGCTCCTGCTTAAACTCTAAAGTAACCTTTATTGCATGTATATTTCTATAATAACATTAAATTTAAGTGTAATATTGAGCTGTTAATGTAATTTACACCCTAAATTAATTAAAAACTAGTGCAAAATTCAAGTTGCAATTTGTAGATACATACACATTCTAAAAATCACGTACATTTCATTTCTTAGCAAGATTTGTCAACATCTAATCTAACTCTCTGATTCCGTCCTCCAGGTGTGGATATTCGGCGACCTCTGGTGCAGCATGTGGCTGGCACTGGACGTATGGATGTGCACGGCATCCATCCTCAACCTGTGCGTGATCTCTTTGGACCGCTACGTGGCAGTGACGCGGCCCATCACGTATCCCAGCATCATGTCACCTTCGAGAGCGAAACTTCTGATTGCGGGGCTCTGGGTGCTCTCCTTCGTCATTTGTTTCCCGCCGCTGGTTGGTTGGAAAGATGATACGGAGGTGAGTCATATTGAAACCTTTATAGTAGCGGTTATCATCTCTGCCCGGTAGGTCCCTGGTTCGAATCCAGGCGTCATCAGAATTTTTCTATCATAATATAAATTAACTTTACTCAAAAACTACAGGTATGATTACCTTTAATAATCACACAACTTAATAATATTAGCTCTTTATAGTATTATAGTTTAAGTTCCTTATCTGCGATCTGCGAACCCCAAGAGAATATTTTTTGCGAATAGCCTTGACATATTAACAAGGGTTGTACAGATCGACATTGTATTAAGATATATCGATGTACAGTCGGGCTGGGAATTCAATCGATACTCGTCATCAATAATTATGACTTCGTTTTACAATATGTAGCTCAAGAAGCGATTTTAATTTTCAAATAATATAAACAACCTACATGTTAGTAATAAGGTTTTATTTTAATAAGATCCCCACAGCCGACAAACAATTTTCACCAATTTTTAAAAAAACCTACCCCTGTGGCTCCTTCACCACTAATATCTTTGGAGGCCGTGACTTGACGGCTGGTAACCGCACTTCACGCGAAAAAATATATTACTTACCGAGATCTGCTTAGGCAGAGTGCCACACTCAGTGATGGGTAAAAGGCGTGATGATATAATTATATTTATTTTTTATTTATAAATATTTACAATATTTCAATCGTTGAATCGAAATGAATATTAAAGGTCTGCTATTGATCAATGTAAATGATCTGTTGGTAACATTTGACTACCAACATTGCAGTATCCAGCAGTACGGTGGTGTGGATAACGTTACGGAATTCGAATCCGGAAATCACGAGTTCGAATGGTACTCGAGCTAAAATTATATGAACTAGCACACTCGGTGAGTCCGGACCCTGTACTGGAATTGAGACTAAGTTATTGTTGTACAACAGAAATAAATAAACGTAAAATTCACTAATGCATTTCTCATTTTTGTCAATTAATTAAACTAAAACTAAATGCATAATTTAAATGAGCTTTTTAACAACACAATTTGTTTTATATAATTTAAGAGTCGTATATTCTATATAATCACGAATCAATTTTATTTATTTTCTGGCATATAACATTACTGTCAAAAGTTGGATTGTCATTTGAATAAATAAATTGTATCTACTTTGGAAATAGTTTAATATCTCGTTTATAAAGTCATTAAACAATAATAATCAAGATCATAACTGGATTATTTTTAATCAGATATCTTATACTAATTTCAGAAGGATTTGAAAATGACGGCAACAAAAATATAAACTATGAAAGTTATGAATAGTAAAATTTTCTACCACTTTTATTTCAAACATTTTGAATAATTTAGAAACATTTGACAATAAGAAAGATTATTACATCAGTTTAAAGGTCTTATCAAAAAAATATAAAAGTATCGTTCCTACATCAGAATTAAACTTATTTAAATTTTAAATTGAAATATGCTAAGAATATTATTTTTATACAATGAAATGATAATAAATATATCAAAAATCTGGGATCACATTTTAATAGAGTAACATTATCAGATATTAATGTAATTCACTACCAAAAGATTAAATTAATTGCAATTTTCCACTGTATCTTTTTTTAGGACTTTTTTCTAACCAAACTTTGAGTGCACCAGAAAATTACTAAAGTGTATATTTGTCGTGTGATTATTCATGTCATAAGAAATGTTCAACTAAGGTATGTCATCTCGACAGTCTGCTGTCTGAAGCCAGCAACAGCAACTACAGTCTCTTGTTTCGTGTTTCTTTTGTTCGCGGTTTTGATGACGAGTGCCTGGTTGCAATTAACTTTTGAAGTACTGCCTGTTTGTATGTTTGTCGCAAGTTACAAGTGGATTTCTTTTTTTTTTAATTTACGTGTATCATGTGTTTTTAACATATGACAGTCTATCAACTGTAATTGTAAAGCCAAGAAATTGTGGTAGAGACATGAGAAAATTTTGAAAAATGTGGAAGATATTTTAATATAAAAAGATTTCTTCTTATTCACGGTTGTAACTTGCTTTTTGCATCAACAAAAGGTTACTATAGAGACGAGAAGTCTGTTGAGACATTTTTAAATTTACTTATTTTGGTTAAATTATTTTTATTATTCAAGAAGGTATTTTATTATAAAATATATTTTAAACTTAATATGAGTTTATTACAATTTTCATACCTTTATATTGCATTTTAAGTGATATTAAATTTCGTGTGGTGAAAGGAATTCAAGTTTATGTATACGTGTATAATATTTAAAATTAAAGAGATACTTACCTTTCCACATTTTTGCACTTTTTCCCTTTAGAATTTGAACTAAGATGATTATTATATTTTATATGCTTAAATCTTTCCACAAATATAGCCTTGGACATATAAAAACACGTGTTTGTTTGATTTATTGTCATAGCACCAGAATTTATTATTTATATACACTTTGAAGATTTTAATACTGAATTATTAGCAGGTTTTAATGTAGCTAAATTACTCATGGATAAATAATTTTAATGTACTTATTAATTTTATATTTCGTGCTTTATCATCAATTATTCTTGTCTCTGCATAAAATCCAAGAGATATTACAACACAACAGTATTTTTTTTTACCTGAAACTGACAGGAACCTTTATGACTTAGGAAAGCTTTGCTTTGCATGCCTAGTAAGGTAATGAAAGAAACCTGAGTGTCTAATTACTTAGCAACATAAAATACTGACTGAATATGTATGTCAAATATTTCTTTTAATTTAAATTAATTTAAAATATTTATTATTTGTTTAGAAGTTTCAGGTAAAATGTTATACATAACACGTCAGTAAAGCGTCTTACAGGATTCGCAAGCTGTTTCGTCGTTATCGCTTGGCATGAAACTATCTACTTATTCTATAATTGAACGCTTTCCTGACTTTTTACGTAAATAACTATAACTATCTTAAATTAAACATTTGAAAAAATTTAAATAACTTCGTAAGTTGAGTAATACACGATATTGTCTTGCAAGAATGAATAAAGATACATCAAAACTTATGACCAGTCTATCTATATAAATCATTATCAGGCAGATTCATAATGAGCACTAAATTTGGATTTAATTAACTTTATTTTTATTTCGGATTAAATTTATTGGTATTCGATATATTCATAACATAGAATAAGGTTGGAGTTAAATTTGGAGTTGTCCCTAATTCGAAAAATTTGTATACTACCAGGATTTAAACCTGGGAACTCCAATCATATGCTTTAAACCAACTAAGCTATGGTCGCCATGTGATTTAAATATGATGTTATTTTTCTCCCCAGTTTTGTTATGTGGTATAAGCAGCCCAGGGCCGTCTTTTCGCCTAGGCAAACTAGGCAAGTGCTGGGGGTCCGTGACTCTGGGGGGCTCGAATCGTTCGACTAAAATGAAAAAAAAAATACACATTTTAAGTTTTAAGTCATTTTCAGACCAAAATATTTTTAATAATTACTACATTTGATATGAATTCTATTGAGGGATGGCAGCTGGTAACACAAATGCAAAATAATACAATAATTATAATGTGACGACACTAACACTCCGATACAATGTATTTATATATACAGGGTGGTGACTCGCTCAGCCGGTCATAGGACTTTAACATGGGAAATCAGTTTTTTGCAATTTCCTGCTTCTCTAATTATTTTAAGCAAAAACGCGTCAAATAAAAGTCATTAGGTGACAAATCCGGTGATCGAGCTGGCCATTTTATCTGTCACAACGTCAAACGTTGATGTTTTGACAGATAAAACGTCAAGCATTTATTTATTTTTTTGTTCAATTCCATGGCTATCAATATTTTCAACGTAATTTTCGACATTTTCATATTTAATTTCTGTTTATTGATTTAGATGCAGAATTTGATGCCCTAAAACTTTTATTTGACGCGTTTTTACTTAAAATAATTAGGGAAGCAGGAAATTGCAAAAAACTTATGTTAAAGTCCTATGACCGGCTGAGCGAGTCACCATCCTGTATATATATATATATATATATATATATATATATATATGTTTTGGGGCTCTAAATATTATATTGCCTAGGGCCCAGGAGATGCTTAAGACGGCCCTGAAGCAGCCTCGATGCCATGACTCTTTAATAAGATTGGAGTTCACATGTACCAGGTTCGAATCCTGGCAGCATCCCTATTTTTTATTTTATAATTCGATTAGGCTGGTTTCATTCTTCATTAATATAAATTGCAAAATAACTCGACAGTTTGTACTAGAATTAATAAAAATAGTTATATTAATATCACAGTACAAAAATAAAAAATAAAAGTACTGGTAACAATGAAGTTATTTTGACATTTCGCGGTATTAAAACAGAATTAATAATGGCATTAACTTTAACTCAAGTTAGCGTTAAATCTATAATGCATTAGGAAAGGAGTGAAACTTAAAACATATAAATAGTATAAATAATATTTGTATTTGCTTGTAAGATCTTTAATGTGTACTTTATGAAACCCATTTGATATCATTAAGTATTTCATTAAAGAATTCAAACCTAATTTCTGTTAGATTGATAATTTTAGCTCTAGATAACTATCATTTTATATCAGTATAAATAATGAAACACCCCTGCTTGTAAAGATTACGAATTTCAGTCACTGTTACCAAAACATAAATACAAAATAAAATATTTCTACTGAAAGTCTTTTAATTAGAAAATGAAATAACACTTATTTTTAAGCATATTTAGACAAAAGAACTAAAATTACAATATCTATACAAGATACAGGTTTCATTAGACCTTTTAGTGCACTTGTCCGTTAAAAAACTTGTATCTTAATATACTATTATCTATCATTTATTACATTAGTTAATCGAAATATCATAATACTGTTCTCGGTATTCTAGATATATATTTCATAAAAAATATGAAATAAACACTTGCCTATGTTTCACAAAATTCAGCCTCCAAGTCACCTTATGAGGGCATCGTCAGAGGCTGAATTTTGTGAAACATAGCCAAGTGTTTATTTCATATTTTTTATTAAACCTTGTTTCACCAAGTGTTGGATGACAATTAATTTTGTCTTTGTTGTTATATATATTGCAGTTGAATATAGATAATAAAAAAAATTGTATTATATAATAATGAATTAAAAAAAAAACTATTTCAAATGTTAATGATCTCCAGCTGTAAAAACATCAAATATCTTAAAATTTTCAACCAAAATAATAATTTTAATGAATTCGTAGTTCTCAGATTGAAACAAAATTCTTTTAAGGTTTAAAAAGTTTCTGCGTCGATTTTGCTTTAATCCTAAAAAAAATGTGAGGCTTTTAAGTTTCCACGTACAAGTGCCGTCATTCTGCCTCCATCAGCTGTAAAACTTAATAAGCGTTGCGTAGTATTTTACAAGAACAAACTCTTTTCCTTCATGCTGCCAAAACTGACGATAATCCTATAAATTGGTTTATTGTTCTCGGTAAATATTGAATTTTCGGCTCGATATAGTAAACAAATCAAGACTTTGAAGTGTTTGATACTTTATTTATAATAATATATTTAGAAAAGAATTTGCTGAAAAATTTCTACCGTCTTACCTTTTACACAGATTTCGGAATATATTTTGTTAGAAATTCTACCAATTTATTTTTTAGATAATACCTATATAAATACCTTTATCAGGAAGATGATATATTATTTGTATACGAGGATGAATGTAAAAGTAATGCTCTCATTTTTATTTAGTTGTGTGTGAGGTACTTCATTTATTTATTTAAATATTTATCTACTTATTGCAATTGAAATAATTTGTCTTCTCTTTTCTTTTTTACTCGTTTTATTCAATGTTTACCTTTACCGTTTACATCCAGTTTGTCTACTACTTCGCTCTTCCAACGTTTATTCCCGTTTTCTTCGTTGCCACATCGAAATATAAACAACTACACATATTTTATAATCTTTTCCATTGTTTTATTTGACATGTAGGTGTAAATGTTAATTATGCGAAGTAAACAAACTTCGTCATTTTATCACTTTGTCGCACATAAGTTTTAATCCGAATCTGTTATAAAAGACAGACAATATTTTACAAAAGAGCACAAGGGTAGGTAAGTTCTGAACAAGGTTTAGAGGATGGGCGAGGGTAAAGGTTAAGCGCTATACGTGGGAGGTGATTATCCCTAGCGTTATCATCTTTCCCTTTGCAATTTAATCAATGTTTGATTTAATTTTGTGGATCATTTCAAGATGGTGTAATCTTTTAAAACATTTATCACAGGATTTTGATTCGTGCCGAATTACCTTTACTTTGTTTCAAACGAAATTTTAGTTTGTCTCGAAATATATCAACATAATTTCATTATGAAGGGTGAAACATCTAATCCTGTCTATGAATAAATTACCAGTCGAATAAAAGAAAAATATCCCTTAGAAATTATACCTCATTCGCGTAAATATACAGTGAAAAAAGTTTATAACTTTTAAACATCATCATCATTATGTATCTAACTCTAACTACTAGTGTAATATGGAAGCCTATTTTCAACCAATAGTAATCAAATATTATCTGATATTGTCATGTGATTGTAGTTTGTTAATCCATATCTGATATAAAGAAGGTTATGGTTTATTATTTTGATTCCGTGTACTTAAATAATTGTACTTAATCTCGCATTTAATTGATTACAACACAAACTGAAAGCAAACGTGGTAAACTTCATTTTCTTATAATATAATCGACATTACAAGACGGTTAAATAATGCCTTGAGTATATTTTAACGTGAAATATGGGGCTTGCCATATTAATGATTACGAATTTGACATAAGTGTATCAGAGCATTCATTTTAAAATGAATCGTAGGAAATTAAATATTTTGATTAAACGTTTATAAGAAACACAAATAAACAACAGTTATATTTTCAAAAGTCTCTGTATTCACTGTTAAACAATGTAATTGGCGCCACGTTCAACATATACTTTTAAAAATCTTTTATTTTAAATAAAAATTAAATGATTTTAAATTATAATAAAAACGTATATTTAAAAAAATATAATTTGACTCCAGAAATTGATTGAACTCGATAGGTATCAACAGTTTTCGAGATATGTGCAAAAATTCGAAGGAAAATTAGGGAGAAACGTCGTTTCTATTATCTATATCTTAGTTTCTTATTTATCGTTTTAAATTATCATCTTCTGTTGTTACTCAAACGAAGCTCGATCTTTCATATATTAAAATATTATTAACGAATGTCACAATCTAAAGAAGCAATGTTTTAAATTAATTTATTACCAAATAATTCTTTTAAATTGTAAAAGAAAACCTGATTAAAAGAACATACATATATACATACATAACATCACGCTATATTCCATTAAATGGGGTAGCACGAACCCGTCAACATTCTCATCCTGACACACGATACTCGTTTCGACCACATTAAAACACTTCCTCCATACGAACTCTTTCTTTTCTCATAACCAAAATCCATCATCACGCAACAAACATTCTTCTATTCGCTCCTGTACACCTGTTTCGTAAATCTTCACTTACGTCCACTTCTCTAACAACGAATCTATAAGAAATGAAGGCAGCATCTCCTGCGCTTGTTTAAAAATATATTTAACACAATTGCAGTTACACACTGTATAGTAAAAACTGAAAATGAAGTAAAAAAAAACTGAATTCCACACAATTGCAGTTGGACACTATATAGTAAAAACAGAATGAATCAAAAGATAAGAAAGGAAGGGAGCAACAATTGCAGGTAAACATTCGAAAAATCTAACCAATGAATCTAAAATCAAGAATCATACGCTTGTCCTTATTCATCATATTTATATTTATTTTTAAAAGAAAAAAGATTAAAATAAATCAGAACGATAAAAGATCATTAAATACTTATTATCTTAAGCATATAATTTTATAATGTCAAATGCAGTGTTATCGATTATTACTACAATTGATTGATGATTGGAGTGCATCATTGAGTGATTAATTTCCGGTGTAATTAAAATTAACAATATCTAATCGAAACTTTGACAGGGCCATTATTATAGCCATAAGACAATTTATAACGATTTACTTTTATTCAAATTAATCAAAATTCAAATATATCACTCGACGTTCCATTTATTACTCGGAAAATACGAGAGTCGAAAATAGTTTATTGATTTCTATCAAATATTCAACATTCAAAGGTCAAAACTAATTTATTAATAATATTTTTGTAGCATATACTATTTTTAATATTGCGTATGTCCTACTTTGTGTAATTATCTGTAAGGAGTAGTTAAATTTAAAGACAAAAATATGTCATTGTTTCTTATAATGCATATAATACTAGACTACGAGTTTTACACGTAGTCTAGTAGATAAGTTTATAATTTACGTCTGTCTTGTGACTGGAACGTATTTTATCAGTAAATTTGGCTCATTGGATGCAGTTTTTATCTTTGAACATCTTTTGAATTTATAGTTTTGTTCTAAAATGAATGGAAAAAATATATCCCCAAATGAGAATTTTACTATTTCATTTCCTACACACGGGTTTAAAATGATGAATATGTATTTCTATAATTTCAGTAATAGGAAATGTAACGAACAAACCGAGTCTGGAATTTCGAAATGAACACTGTAATAGTATATTGCAAACGTATTAAAGAAAGGGTTTCATTACAAAACGAATATAAAGTTTTGTAATGGCACTTTTCCACATGTGTTACACACTATTATTTCAACTTTAAATGTGAAAATTATATTTTTACTAGAGATGGGCGAATATCATCCGCGAATAGTCGAATGCCGCGAATATTGACATTATTCGATATTCGAGATTTTCGAATATTAACGTCAGTATAGCGAACATTCGAATACCTCGAATATCGCGCTATATGTTGACCTCAATTTTTGTCTATGTTTTTCTTTATCATTTGTACATAAACTTAAAGCTATTACAATACTTTGAAGTTATTAATAACAAAGATATTTTGTTTCAAAACCATGAAGACGTACTATATTTCAAATTTGTTTTCGTACGTTTCACCTTAAATTTGAAGTTTTCGTCTTTTTCATTTTATCTTAACAATTTCATTCAAATAATGAAAAGGACATAATTAAATAATTATTAATAATAAATAAATTAACTTTTAGGAGTATTCGAATATTCGAGTGCCTCGAATATTCGAGATCTGATTAATATTCGTATTCGATATTCGAATTCGAGAAATTTGATATTCGCCCATCTCTAATTTTTACAAAAAGTCAAATGGCAAATGGTCACCAGAAACAAAAATAATAAGTTATATGTCAAATGACATTTCCTTCACTTAATTGTAATAGTAACCGAGTTCCTTACTAGTAAAAGAAGAAATTTACTTTCATCACTAGTGAGGGAAACGATCACAGCTAAATTAGGTGAAAGAAATGTCATGTTTAGAAATAATTTTTAAAAATGGTATAGTATGTAACAAGTATTATAAACGGCTCTTTACTTAAGAGTGTATAAAAAAACGAGTATACTTTTTGTACGATTGCAAATTAACACAAAAAAGAAAGTTTTTTGAATTATTTGAAAAATAGGCTAAGTTACAATGAAAGATGCAGAAATGTTATCTTCACATCGTGAATAAAAGTAGAAGAAAAATAGATGCAGATTTAATATTTCTCGTTTGCTCCTTTAATTTATAAATGTACGATGTACTGTACCCAGGGTTCGAAGATATATATCGATCGATATATATCATGATATTTATTTTGATATATATCGTCATATTTTTGCAATGATATATATCCATTATATAAAAATATCAAATAGTTTTTGAGATATAGCCTCCGGAGAAGTGAAATTTTTCGAATTTTTCAGTTTTTCTACTTTTCCGAGGCTATATCTCAAAAACTAAATGTGATATGAAAACGCGCTCAACGGCATTAATTTTCTCGTGCTTCAGTTAACTTATAAACATAGTTTCAGCGATTTTTATTTTTTTCAATTTTCCGCCAAAAAAATCGCAAAAAGCGGTTTTTTAACATTTTCTCGAAAACCAGAAGTCATATGCATTTGAAGATTGCACCACTGGATTCAGTGGGTCAAAATACATATGTATGTAAATTTTCGTTTTAATAATCCTACGATTAAGGATTTTTGGGAAAATTGAATTAAAATTTAAAAAACCAAAGGGGTACCCCGTAGGAAATAATTAAAAATATTAAATTGCATAAAATTGTATGAAAATTTGCTTATAAGTCAATTCGGACACGGGGAATTCAACGCCGTTGAGCGCATTTCCATATCTTGTTTAGTTTTTGAGATATAGCCTCCGGAAAAGTGAAATTTTTCGAATTTTTCAGTTTTTCTAAATGTGTACAAAAACTAAAATTAAAAAATAAATATCCAAAAAGTGATATTTATCTGATATATATCCTATATATCAGATATTTTGATATTTATTATAAATATCATAATATTTACGAACCCTGACTGTACCCGTATAACTGCAGTCATCATTTATTTAAATTTAATTAAAACTAAACAGAAAAATATACAGCTGTCTACAAAAAATACTAGTAAACATTGGCATGGGCGCTTGAGTTAAGTTTCTTCCACTGCGGTTTTAACTATTTCCAAAAAACGGTTGAAGCCATCCTGATGTAATTAAACGATATATTAACCACTGATTTGTTAGTTGTTACATGAATGTTTGTAGTAAATCTCATTAAAGGTAAAAATTTTAAATATTATTTTTAATTCAAGTTTAGTTATTGAGGCTCATTCAGTTTATTTAAAGGCGGTAAAATAATTTAAAATGATAAATTACTGGTAACGTTACAGTTCTTTTGTTAATGTCGATAATACGAAACGCAGGCCATATGTTCAATATGGCAAATCAATTTTTCCGGCCTCATTGTTCGCGAATTTGTTTTAGAGGAAAGTGCTTAAAATAAAAATTGCATTAAATTTTTCATCAATAATAACAGTTTGTTACTTTAAAAATATGTAATGCTGTAAATGTTTTTAAAAATTGCTGTTTTTGGAACAAAATTAGAATTAACGTAGATTGTTTTTGCTGTCAAATTAATATTTATTATTTCTTAAACATGAACAAATAAAATTTAAGTGAAATAGAAGTATTTAAGTAAAATAGAAGCATTGGATGCAGTTTTTAATACTGCACATTTTTTGTTTGTACAGTTTTGTTCCAAAATTAATAGGAGAATATATGGCGCCAAATGGAAATTTTAACATAGTATTTCCCATATATGGGTTTAAATTTATTAATATGTATACAGGATATTTCTATATCTCTGCACGAAACTTTAATGACAAATATAATTTAATATACTGATTATACAACAATTTTTTTTTAATTCTCAAAAATTAGGATATCTCATTCCTAACAAACATTTTTAGTGTCACTGATTTAATAGTACATTTAATCATTTATAATTATGTTACTAATGAAATAAAAGTATAAATGCTACCTAGAAATAATAATTTATTATTTAGTTATTATGTAGGTACCTGGTGTAATACCTTATTTTTATTTGAGTACCTAGTATGATTTCATATACGGTATTGAAAGGGTAAGTTGTTGTGGGGGAAATTTGAGAAAACTGTATAGCAACAGTGAATTAGTGGATATGCTGTTAGTGTATGGAGAAGCGGTGCAAAATTCTGAATTAAACCAGTGACACTAAAAATGATCGCTAGGAATGAAATACCCTAATTTTTACGAATTTCAAAATATTTTTTTTTTGTATAATCAGAATATCAAATTATATTAAAGTTTCGTGCAGAGGTATAGAAACACACTGATGTACAATTTAGTATACATTTGTTTCTGGTTCTAGTATTTATTTATTTTTTATTGTTATATAACTTTAATGGCATTTTTTTAATATAATTATTCTGTTTCCTTCATTTATATGGCAATTGTCCCGAAAGCAAATTAATTTGTATAAAACAATAATAATAATTTCCTATATAACAGATTTTATGTAAACACCTGGTATATAATATTGTTGATATTTTTTTTTCTAATTTGTAACTCTGGGAATTAGATAAAATTAGGTTACTCTAAATTTATATCTTTGAGGAATATAAATTATACATATACATCTACATAAGAATGATAATTATAACAGTCGGATTATAAAATGAAAATTACTGAAATAACCTACAAGAGAGTGCCATATCCAGTAATGGATAAAATTCTGTCGACGGCCATGAACATTGGCAACTCCGAACGAATGGAGGACGCGAAATTTTACAGGAAAATTGCTTAGAAGAATATGGATCATTCCGTAAATGAGCAAGGTCGGATTTATTGTTCAAAATTGACCTCTTGAGAAGAATCATAAAAGAAAGTAATTTCTTCCCCCAAAAAATGATGCTAGAAAGTGAGTTAGTATGAGTATACATACGAAATCTTTTCTTTGTATTGGTACTCCTGATCGATATCTCCTTCGTTTCGTTGTCTCTTCTCTAAAATAATTGGAAGGTTGATTAGACGATTCGATTTAATAAATAATTTCAATGTCGTCGATCCATTATTGAGGAGAATTAAAACATTTAAAATTTTAAATAATTAGTACCTTTTCACAATGTCAACTTTTTTGTTTTGAAGTTAATAATCTTTCGAAGTCGTGATTTGACGGCTGGTAACCGCGCTTCACGCGTATAAATTTATTACTTACCTAGATTTGCTACGACAAAGTGCCACACTAGTAATGGGTAAAAGGCGTGATGATATATTTATTTATTTAAAAAATATTATAGGGGTTCCCATTTAAAATTTTTAAGTTGACCCCCCTCCTGGTCTCCCTTGGGGGGCTAAGGGGGCCATTTTGTCAAAATCCGATGTCCCCCTCAAAACCATGACGATTATGATTCGGCATACTTTTCGGTAAAATGCTTTCATTTCGAGATATTCAATAAGATAATGTAAAATGGGACACCCAGTATATGGCATTTTAAAATATGTAACTAAATTGTACTCCATGTTTATTTGGATGACAATTAACTAGCGCGGTCACTTTTTTTTATGTTACATAAATATGTCTTCTTTAACGTTTTAGTCAATCAATCAGAATCAGAATAAAATAAGTGCAACCCTACTGAAATCTCTCGCCGAATGAACTTCGGTATGAAAAATATATTTACGTCGAAAACAGTTGTAATGAATTTAAATGTGATGGTAATTTTCGTTGAAATTTATTCAAGTTTAAAAGTTTTTTTTTTATTAAATTGATGATAGTGAAAAATGGCCTCAAAAGTAAAAAAATGTAGGGAACTGATTTATATACAGATCGTTCCTCTGAGAAAAAATAAAAACGTAATCTTATTTTCTTTTGTATTCATGACATTTTTATTTCATTTTATTAAAGTTATCTAATGTAATAGCTATTAACATACTTAGGAATGTTATGAGTATCATTATAGCCGCAGATGTCAGCTTGAAATCCGAGATTATAGAGCGAGGATTTTAAGACATCTAAGTCCCGTTATGACTCAAAACATCCGTGATTTGTTCAATAGTCTATTGGTTTCAGAATATGAACAGGTTAACATCATTAATAAATATTATTTTTTGAAATTCTTTTATGAATAACGTCTTTGTCATCATTTTAGAAGGTGATCAAGTAAATCTGTGGTCTGTATGTTTTTATTTAACGCCATAGTTACAATTGTTTTGTATCATATTTATAAATAATTGTTATATTTAAACGTCATAACGTGGTCATCTCTAATTTGAAAGACTGTACAATTAATATATATATTATGATAAGCAGGGGAAGTAATCTTTGTATTATTGTTGTTTGGAGTTCCGTTTGTATTAATAGTGTTATATTATCATTGTGTTTTAATTTCATTTTCTTGACTGTTTTGACAAGTCAGTATGGATAATATTACCGTACAGAATAGTTATTTCTTACATACCAGCCTACTTTTGTGCATGTAAACATAATATTCTGAAACCGGAAAATAATTAAAAATTATTATTAAATTACAACAATATTTACTTTAGAACATGATTATCATTGTATAGTAGCCAAAGAGTCGGTTTACTATATATTCCATTGTTAAAGAGCAACACGACCCTATTTAATAATACCTTTTAATTTAATAGCTTATGAGCAGCTGTGTCAACAAAATTTACATGTTTAACTAGGCTTAAATAAAAGTAAATCGAAATAACATGACATAAATTGATTATTTTATATTAGCAATTTGAGACTCAGTTAAAATGATTTCAGTTTTGTTGATGCAACAATTAGCATTTAATTGTTGGCATATGGTAAAAGAGCAAAATTAGTCTCCTTTCAACTGACGCTAGTCATTATATTTAGTTTACTGTCTTCAATGTCACATTATTCAGTATTATTAGATACAAACTTTCGAAACGGTCATATTCTAGTTTGAAGTATGTACATAAACAAGAAATAAGTTTTGTAGTACTAACGGAAAAACTGAAACCTATCCAGAACTTAAAGTTGCAAACTTTAAAACATTTCTTAAATTTGACAGGCAGCAAATAAGTGCAAATACTTAAATCTGTAACAAGTTAAAACGAGAAGAGAGTAAGTTCAGAACTAAATAAACCCGACTTGTTTCTCTTCTAACAGATGAAAAACGATATTTATTCTGCAAAGGTCGTGAAGTAATGAGACTGAAACATATATGAAATGAAAAGGGGTTAGGAATTAATAGTAAGAGAATGTTTTGTTATGAATGTAAGGTAATTTAGTTAGAATAATTAGCGAATTGTTAAACGAGCTAACATTTAATATAAGCATCATTGATCAAAGGACACAGACAACTTTCGCTACAATTACTTCAAGAATGTATTAGGCCAAAATCTTTAAAGGGGATAAGAATAGTATATCATTAAACCTTTACAACTTTTACAACAATCACTTTCTATTCAAAACTATCCTTACAAGGAACTTGTAGGGTATGTAAATTTCTATTGTTAGTAAATGTTTCTTTTTCATTTTATTTGAAGATTCGTGTTTGTATCCAACAAGTAAAAAGTCTTTAAAAATGTTTATTTTAATATTGCAATAGATAATTCTTAACCCGAATATAGACTTGGAAAATGTGATATTGTATTTTTCTACCACATTGCTTTGTATTAAACTACAAAAAATTAAAATGTAGAAAAAATATATATGTTTAAAACTGGTTTTTGCTATACATTTGTAATGGTATTTTTTTCACATTATTTTGTAATTATTTCAGCTAGATTTTGTACTTTTACATATACAGCAATCAAGGAGGGTAGTTTCTGATTAAAAGGTGAACTAACTTGACATTTTACGTAAATTTGTAATTCCTGTATCGTTGTAAAATAAATAATGGTGGAATTTTGTGTAAATCCAGCAATTTTATAGATCCGTAAATTTGTACACAACTAATAAAATAACATCAATATTTGTTGATGAAAATTTCATTTCGATGTTGTTCATCATCTACAGACTTACGATTATACAAAATTTGTGGATTTACATAGAATTCCATCATAAGTTAGTACCGAATTGATTAAATGACAACTTGGCAATAAAAATAGTTTGAATCTTGTTTATATATTAGAACTGTTTGTTTAGAAACACGTATCATGATATAGGTATGCAACGCTATACAGGGTGTTTCAGGACTAGTGTAACAAACTTTAACAGCTTATTCCTGAGGTCATTTTGAGCCAAAAATGTTATATAAACATAGGTCCTATTCCTTCTAGTTACCAAAATACAAGAGGTTGAAGTTCTATAAATAGCACGAAATTTTTAAATTTGTGTAATCAAGATACATTCGGAAAACAAGAGTTTTATTGAAAAGTCATACCTTATTTGTCTTAATAAATTTTATTTATTAATATTAACGAATACGATTTAGAGAACAAAACATAAAATGACACAATTAAATAGACACAGAACAACATAACCAAACATAGAATATGTTAACACAATATGAAATAAGATAACAAATTTTAAAAAAATTACACCAAGTGTTCAAAATGAGCTCCTTGAACTCGTATGCATGTTAATATTAATAAATAAAATTAATTAACACAAATAAGGTATGACTTTTCAATAAAACTCTTGTTTTCCGAATGTATCTTGATTACAAAAGTTTGAAAATTTCGTGTTATTTATAGAACTTCAACCTCTTGTATTTCGGTAACTAGAAGGAATAGGACCTATGTTCATACGATATTTTTGGCTCAAAATGACCTCAGGAATAAGCTGTTAAAGTTTGTTACACTAGTCCTGAAACACCCTGTATACTTGATTAATAAAAAAATCTGATGTGGACACCACATTACTTCCTAGTACGCGTAATATACTATACCTACATATTTTCTTAATTGCACATATTTGACGTTATTTGACATTAAATTTTGATTTTTTTTTAATTTTAGCAAACTTAAATAAGAAAAAACAATAAATATATTATTTATTTTATTATCAAATTTCTAGGATCTGTAAGCAGTCAGAGACTGGTACCCAGAACCTATAATACAGCAGTAGTTATATATAACAAACGTAATATTTTATAAATTAATTAACAAAAAAAAGTAATAAAAATAATACATGTGTGTATAGTAAATATGTAAAATAAATAAATAAATATATCATCACGCCTTTTACCCATTACTGGGTGTGGCACTCTGCCTAAGCAGATCTCGGTAAGTGATATTTTTTCGCGTGAAGTGCGGTTACCAGCCGTTAAATCACTACCCCCAAAGATGTTAGCGGTGGGGGTGCCACAGGGGTAGATTTAAATAGGTGAAAATTGTTTGTCGGCTGTAAATATGTAATATAACAAATTTTCAACATAAGAAATTAATTCATTTTCCGGTGTTTAAAAATATTCTTTTAATTTCTTCTTAAATATGTTATATATGATTTTTAAATTTACATACGAGTATCTCGCTTATACAAAAGGCTAATTTAATAATTCTTAATGTGCTAGACTCAGAATTAATTTAAGTTGTAAAATAGCATGTATTTGAAATAGTAAATTAAAAAATGGGAGGAATATCTGAGATGTAGTCGTATAATGTATTCTACCTAAGGTTAGGTGAATTATCATCTGAATCACATCCAGCCTAATAACTTTGGGGTCAAATTTGCATTCGTTATATCTGGTGAAGTGTCCGCGACTTGTCGAGTGGTTATGATTATATTATGCAGACCTCTCCAACAATTTATTCTCTTTTGGTTTCTGTTTTATTAGAACTGACGAACTGTGCATTATAATTACTCATTAATTATTTATGATTTCTTAGCAAATTTATAATAAACTTAACACCGAGATGATAGAAATAATAAAATTACAATCAAATATTCCTGCATATACAGGGTGTTTCAGGACTAGTGTAACAAACTTTAACAGCTTATTGCTGATGTCATTTTGAGCCAAAAATGTCATATGAACATAGGTTTTATTCCTTCTAGTTACCAAAGTACAAGAGGTTGAAGTTCTATAAATAACACGAAATTTTCTGATTTTTTAATCAAGATACTTTCGGAAAATAAGAGTTTTATTGAAAAGTCATACTTTATTTGTCTTAATTAATTTTATTTATTAATATTAACGAATACGATTTAGAGAACAAAACATAAAATGACACAATTAAATAGACACAGAACTACATAACCAAACATGAAATAGGTTAACACAATATGAAATAAGATAACAAATTTTTAAAAAAATACAGCATGTGTTCAAAATGAGCGCCTTGAACTCGTATGCATGTTAATATTAATAAATAAAATTAATTAAGACAAATAAGGTATGACTTTTCAATAAAACACTTGTTTTCCAAAAGGATCTTGATTAAAAAATTTGAAAATTTCGTGTTATTTATAGAACTTCAACCTCTTGTACTTTGGTAACTAGAAGGAATAGGACGTATGTTCATATGACATTTTTGGCTCAAAATGACCTCAGGAATAAGCTGTTAAAGTTTGTTACACTAGTCCTGAAACACCCTGTATTTGTAATTTTCTTAAAATCACATAAGCTCAGCTTTTCACCCGACTATTATCGTATTGTTATTATTTGTCTCCTGCTAAATTAATAGGAACATGTGTGTTGCTGTTATAAGCTCCTATACTGGGGATGCATAGGTGCAAATACAACATGTACGAAAAATCGTGAGGTACAGATGTGTATAATTGCACCCAACAACATTCTAAAAACAATTTTATAAATCTTTTCTACTTCTGTTGTTAAATGTAATTTAACATATTGGTTGCCATGGCGATAAATATCATCTTAATCACATATTATGGAATTTTAGTACTCGTAATGAATGTATATAATATGTTTGAAATAAAAAATCATAATTATAAGAAGAAATAAATAAAATAAATAATTAAATCATCTCGCCTTTTACCCATTACTGGCTGTAGCACTCTGCCTAAGTAGATCTCGCTAAGTGATATACTTTTTCGCTTGATATTAGTGGAGGAGGAGCCAACGGGGTAGATTTAAATAGCTGAAAATTGTTTGTCGACTGTGGGGATCGAACCAGGATTCTCCAGATCCACAGGCAGACTCGATACCACTGAGCCACCTACCCCATAAAAAATCGTAAATAAAATGTATTATTCATTACGTTTACAACAAATTTATTAAAAAATAAACATGAAATATATCATGTCCGGTATGAGCCTGAATCACTCATAACCGGTGAAAAGTAGAATTACCTTGCTATGCAGTAAAATTGAAACATTTTATCTGTGTCAGTAAATGTCGAAGAATTTACTTTTTAATCTTACTGCTATCCGAAAATCTTGTCCCTGGCGAATCGATAAACTAAAAATACAAAAGTTTGATACGAGCGTGTTAGTATCATTCGTCAAAGAACATTCTATCATCTCGATCTCAGTTTACAAAACATTACAAATTCTCAAGGGACGCATTCAAGTTTTACGAAGACACGTTAGCCGAGCTTATGAATGTGTAATGTAAATTTTTTTTATGCATTAATCTTCGTTTGCCATCAGTTGACGTTTCGCGTAACTTTGTTGTCTTTTGCATAAACGAATGTTTTTGTTATTCTCAACTACAGAGGTTGAAGGCTCACAGAGACTCGGTTTGACGGCGACTTTTGAGATCTTAAATGTCTTTTGTGGATTATGTTCTTTTGTTAGCTTTTGATTTAATGCTTCATAACCCCAACAACTTGTATTTTGACTTCGAGTTAATAATTTATGTTCTTTAAGACTTGACAAACTGACGTTGTTTTTTAATAGTTCCACTTCCAATTTTAGTCTTTTATTTAATATCTTTTAAAGATCAGACGTCAAAGTTAATAATAGCAGGAATAAGTTTCTATAGAAAAAAATTGGCGTGTTATTTCTACATATATATATATATATATATATATATACATAAATTTACACTATATTTTAGTAAAGCAACATGTTGTGTTTGTTAATTATCAAGATAATTTTATCAATAAATTTAATTTTTATTTTACATAATATTTTTTGCTTAGTAACAAGCAGAAGAGCAAACTGCATGGTAAACTTCCGAGCTTGTTGGTTGTGGGATTTTACCTAATGTCAGTTTGCTCCAGTGATTTTACTGCCAGCAAAAAAGTTGAAGTGTGAAAAACAAAAAATTATCTAGAGGTAATCTAAACGGTCGCGTGCTATTTAGTAAGATAATTTCCAGAATAACGAATAAAATAAAATAATATTGTGCTAAACTGACAGTATGAAATAAAACCAATAGTTATTTGTTTAACTAGGCAAAAAGTAGCAGATTAACTGTCAGGATTAGATTACACAATGGCGACTCGTGATCTTTATAATAATAGGAGCTAAAAGTAAAATGCACATATATGGTATTTTTAAGAAGTAAAACAGAAGACAGATAACAAATTAACAATGCAAGTTAAATATATATATATATATATATATATAAATATATATATATATATATATATATATATATATATATATATATATATATATATATATATATATATATATATATATATACATATATACATACGGGGGGTTCATTTTATTTTGTCCACTATTCCTATCTCAAGATGTATGTATACGACCTACGAAGTCGGTTCAATTTACAAACAATTTCTATTTTACAAGACTATTTTAATGAGCATAATTTTTTTTTCGAATACAAATACAAATTATTTATTTATTTTACGAATTTCATCTAGATAATATTTTCTGTTTTAATTTATTTATATTTTATAATTTTTTGCTTATTGCTATCTACTATCTTACCTAGATAAAAAATTAGTTTTTCAAAATAAAAAATATTGTTGTCCGTTAGGAACCATGAACTTTATTTATTTTAGAATCGTCTCAAGAAGTTTAGCGCTCTGATCCAACCTTGACCGTACACGGCACCAACTTTCCTTGATTGATGTTCAATATTTTTCTAATATAGAGTTAAAAAAATAAAACTTGAGACTTGAACTTCCATAATACAATAAATAAACATATAAACACACGTGTAATTCTATTTTTCACGCCATCACAATTGTAATTGTTGATAATACAATTCTTTTATGACATTTTCTGCAGCATGTACAATCAATTAAAATGTTTTATGACTTCAAGGCGATTTTTAACAGTTTTCCATTTATATTTATATATTTATTTTTAAAATATGTACACGTTTTAATTTGTATGTCGTGTATTTCTTGAATTTTTAATTAGACACAATAATCTAAACCATATTCTCAAATGAGTTTAAATAAACTCAAATAATCTTGTTACCATTTACTTTTCGGAAAGTGATTTAGTTTAACTTTTTAAAATCTAAAACATCTTTAAAAATAGGGCTATTTATTTTTGGCAATTTTAACCAGTGTTGAGATTTGCTCATCAGGGTTAGAAGTTAGAAGTCAGTTTTGACAAATATTTATATTCTAGAATGTAATTTTTGTTTCATTCACATCTTTATTCTTATTCCTTTATGGAGTAGTTGGCTCAATGGTATCGAATTGGACTATAGATTTGAGAATCCGGGTTCGATTCTCACAACCGACAAACTATTTTCACCGTAGTAAAATTATTCCTTGTGGCTCCCCCTCCTCAAACATCTTTAGACGACGCATTTTGATGGTTGGTAACCGCACACTACGAGATGTGTTATGTGCCACATCCAGTAATGGGTAAAAGTCGAGATGATGTATTTACTTTCTACAAATCTGATGCCATGACACTTAAGACCATTCTCAGTCATGTCTCGTTTCGAGTAGTCAAGCCGAGACTTTAGTAGAGTATCGAAGTTATAACTGAAACCGAGACGAGACCAATATCAGTGGTATCGAGACGATCTGTGGATTTGAGAACTTCTATTACCACAACCGACAAATAATTTTAACCACATTAAAATTACCCCTTTGTGGCTCTCCCTCCTGTAATATCTTTGAGGGCCGTGATTTGACGACCGGTAACCGAACTTCATGCGCATAAATATATCACTTACATTTAATCTATTTACTCAATTACTAACGCTGTTGCTTCTCTTCAAATAAAGATATAAATGTAATGAGATTTTTTATGTACAAATTATACTTATTTTTGAAAGTTATAATAATTTAAAAACTGTAGAGTAAATCTGGGCGTAAACATGCAAATGGTATGTTGGAAATGATGTTAATTATATAATCTAATTTAAATTTAAGCTAGTTAATGTTTGATGTTCAAGTGCGCACTGCGTAATGGAGTTATACACGCGTGGTATAAAGTATACATCCAATGATCAATTCGTGATGTCTGCTTTTGCGATTTATACTTTGTAAGCTATTTACAAAAGCGAGGACTGTTCATGCACTGATACTGCATTGCTGTGCCGTCAAATGAGAATAATGTGGAAGTTGTATATCAGTATCGGACTCATTTTCATTTTCAAGTTACATTTGTTTATTTTTCTGGAGAATGTAGACAAAATTAGTAAGTTTTTTTTGTGTCTCGACGATTTTATGTTAAAATTATAGATTTATAAAATAAATATATCATCATGCTTTTTACCCATTACTAGGTGTGGCACTCTGCTATAGCAGATCTCGGTAAGTGATATATTTCTTCGCGTGAAGTGTGGTTACCAGCCGTCAAATCACGGCCCCCAAAGATGTTAGTGATGAGGGAGCCGCAGGGGGAGATTTAATTTGGTGAAAATTGTTTGTCGGCTGTGGAGATTGAACCATGGTTCTCAAGATCCATAGGCCGACTCGATACCACTGAGCCACCTAGCCCATAATTATAGATTTAGGGATAAAATATTATATACGCTAGAAGTAGTAAATGCAAGAATGTATGTAAGTTTACCTTTAATTAAAAACACAATAGGATCTATCCGATCTATACACAATATGGCAAGTACTTTTTTCGATCTCGAGATTTTGGTGAATCTGCACCCCGTTGAATTCATACAATCTGCTGTGGACACCACAACACTTTCCCGATAATAAGTTTAGATAAACTAGGTATAATTTATATAATATTTCAATAATAAATTGACGATCGGTTAAATGCTAGAATTCTATGCTAGTTTTAAAGCTGTGTTTCTCTCTCCACTAACATCTTTGAGGGTCATGATTTGACGGCTGGTAACCACACTTCACGTTAAGAAATATATCACTTACAGAGATCTTCTATCTACTATCTACTCATCCTGTAATTGAACACTTTCCTGACTTTTTACGTAAATAACTATTCCCTCAATCAATGTAGTTGTGATAGTAACCATTCCCCTCACTAGTAATGAAAATAAATAATCTTCTTCACTAGTGACGGAAACGGTTACTATCACAACTATATTTAGTGAGAGAAATGTTTTTTGACATGGTAACGTGATGTGCATTTGTAAAAACAACTGCTTTGATTTATAAAAAATAATTATTAAATCTCTTGTATCACAAGCGTGAAAATGTAATTCTCTAGTATTGAAAAAAAGGGTAGTATGTAACACACATGAGAAAAGGCCATTGCAAAACTCCTCCTTTACTAGTATTTCAATATACTATATTCGTATGTTTAAATATCCTATTTCATTAATAGAAAGCTTTATGTGCAGTTTATTCGTAAATCTAATACAAAACTGAATTGAAGTTAATAGATAGGCACCTAGTCTAGTTAACGTTAATTTACACCCTTTGAAATCCAACCCTGTTCATCGCAATTGAATGCGAGTACTGTACTACCTGTATAGTTCCAGTTCGCACGTAAATAGATTTTATATAGTTTATTTCAATTAGCTATTGGTTGACATTATTAGAGAGAGAACAAATGAAAGAGAAATAACGATATGCTGCCCTACCGGAACCGAGTGCTGACTGTTTGACAAAGACAAATGAAGTGCGGTTTGCAGCACGAAAATCGCTGTTGATTGCTTTGTGGTTTTAACCTCACATTTTTATACCTTTTCACCAACAGAACAAAAAGTTTAAAATGTTGTGAAAACTCACAAAAACACTCAGCCTGTTTTATTAATTACCTTAAAGGATGATTTGTAACTGGAGAAAGTTTTTACGAATATTAAATTTGGATGTTTATCAAACTACAAAAAAATAACAATTCCACATTTGGACAAATATGTATGACAGAGTAACACTTTTACTTGTCATAAAACACTTTTTTAGTTAATATTTTGTAAAATGTTGTTAATTAATTATAGGGTGTCAATTGTATTTCATCCAAAGCTTAAGTAAATTTTAAAAAAATTTCAACATAAATTTGTGTACGTTTATCTGAAGATTTAATGTTTCTAAATAATGTTCTATTATAAATTTGCTGTGGTTGCCACAGTACTTTCCCGAGTATAATATTTGATAAACTTGACAGAATATGTATAACTTAAAAAAAAATTGACGATCGGTTAAATGTCATTGTTAATAGTTTACTAGTATTCTATGCCCGACAGATTAAATTTGATACTAAACTCGGATTTGAACAAATTTTAGAAAAACTATTGAGAATTGCTTTAATGACATATTTGACCTTTTTAGAGAGCTTTATTTTGATAGGAAAGACGCCATATTTTGAATGACAATTATAATAATAAATATATATATATATATATATATATATATATATATATATATATATATATATATATATATATATATATATTCACTTCTTCTACCTTATAAAATGTGGCACTCTGACATAGGAGATCTAGGTCACGGCCCCAAAGATATTAGTGGAAGGGTTTCCACAAAGATAGTTTTAATATGGTGAAAATTATTTGTCGCCTATGGGAATTGAACCCGGGTTCTCAAATCCATAGTCTGATTTGATACCACCACTAAGCCACCTACTCCATATTATGATTTTTATTTTTTTGCGATTTATGTTAAAGGTAGACTTTTGTTGCTAATTGACAGTCTCTAAAAGTGTAGCTATAGAATAATAATAAACTTAACATTTGTGATTTAATTTAATTTATACGCATGCCGCGACTTTAATCTCTGGGTGGAATTAACGTTCCTTCATCAATTTCCATTGTATATTCTATCATTATTATATAGTGATTGACAACATCCACATCAAGCCGAATGACATTTATGAAATTATAAACGTCAAAGTTTGTTTTTATATAGCCAACAAATGCATAAAAATATGATGATTACGATGATGCCGATAATATTAAAAACATTGCAAATTGTCACTTATTCATTATTAACTTTAAATTACCGACAAAAATATGTATACATTGTGTTTCTATACCTCTGCACGAAACTTTAATGACATATATAATATGATATACTGATTATAAATCTTTTCTTTTTTTAAATTCCCAAAAATTAGGTTATTTCATTATTAGCAAATATTTTTAGTGTCACTGGTTTAATAGTACATTTAATTATTTATAATTATTATTATACACTGCCTACAAATAATCATTTATTAATTAGTTATTCTGTAGGTATCTGGTACCTAGTCTGATTTCGTATACGGTATTGAAAGGGTAAGTTGTTGTGGGAGAAATTTGTGAAAAATGTATAGCAACAGTGAATTACTGGATATACTGTTAGTGTATGGAGAAGCGGCGCAAAATTCCGAATTAAACCAGTGACAATAAAAATGTCCGCTAAGAATGAAATACCCCTAATTTTTGCAAATTAATCTGAGTTTTCCAAATATTGTCTAAATTTTGGAACAGTTTTCGATAGATGATGAATGCTCATTTCGCAAGTTCGCGGATTTAAATCTCGATTATTTCAACCAAAAATACAACTGGTTGTAAATAGTTCGGATTCCACTATAAGTTATAGTTCCCCAGCGTTGTAATTGGGATTAATTTCCTGTTTTAAGTAATTATAAGTATGCTAGCGTACTACTACAAATTCATTTTATTTCTTAAAATAGTATTAACAACTTTATAAATAGAATAATAGATTGAGTAAAATTTCTTACGAATAGAATGCTATAGTTGTACTTGCAGAAATGTCAACAGGAAATTTGCTTCGACGAATTTATTGATTTAATCTGAACTAAAATGATTACGTTCAGATTTTAAAAAAGGTAGGTTAGTGATATAATTACGCCAGAATGTGGATTTGAGAACCCAGGTTCGATTTCCACAACCGGCAAACAATTTTCACTACATTTAAAATATTCCTATCCACTAACATCTTTGGAGGCCATGATTTGACGGCTGGTAACTGCATTTCATGCACATAAATATATATATATATATATATATATGGGGTAGGTGGCTCAGTGGTATCGAGTCGGCCTGTGGATCTTGAGAACCCTGGTTCGATCCCCACAGCCGACAAACAATTTTCACCAATTTAAAAAATCTACCCCTGTGGCTCCTCCACCACTAATATCTTTGGAGGCCGTGATTTGACGGCTGGTAACCGCACTTCACGCGAAGAAATATATCACTTACCGAGATCTGCTTAGGCAGAGTGCCACACCCAGTGATGGGTAAAAGGCGTGATGATATATTTTATTTTATTTATTTATTTTTTTATAAATATATCATTACCGGGATCTATTGCGGGTCTACCAATGCCGTTCCTAGCGGACGGGCAGTTCGATTCCCACAGCCGATCAACAATTTTCACCACCATAGACGGTGTGTTGAGTGCCGCACCTAGTTACTATATAATTGAGAAGGCATAAAAGGCGAGATATATTTATTTTTATTTAGATTTGAAAAATATTTCCGGCTTTCCTTCCAATTGATGAGGCATTCTCATTTGTGGCGCTATTCTCTTGTCCGGTTTAAAACCTAAGCGTTATTATTATCGTACACGTTCAGTTCTCGCAAACGAACTGTTAATCCCTTTGGTTTAATTCGTAATTGAAAGTACTTGTTCGACCATCATTTGGAATCTGAACAAAATCTTTTGCGATCGACGGGATTCGCTCATGACCTCGTTACGTTTTTATAGCTCGTAGAGGGATATTTATTTTAGCTTTACTTTTTTTTCTTTTTGATACGAACATCTTTGATGTATGGTACAGTATATATTGATTTCATTTGCATGTAACGGTGGTGCGGTTTTTTTAATTTCAGTACAATCTTTCGCCATTTTTTTTAATATTAATTTTATTCTTTTATGGGGTAGGTGGCTCAGTAGTATTGAGTTAGATTGTGGATTTGAAAACACGGGTTCGTCCAAATAATTACTTCAAGAGCATAAATATATCACTTATCGAGATCTGCTACGGCAATGGGATTCCCAAGATTTTATAAACTTTATATCCTGGCTCCCGGGATGGAATAAATCTTCGAAAACAGCACCCACTATTATACATATATTTTTTGCTTCAATTTTAAAAAGTTTTAGTTTCTTTTTAGGTTACATGTTTACTAAAAATATTCATGTAAAATTATAATAAGATTGTCATTTAGTTTGTACATTTTTAGAAGTAAACGAAATTACATGAAAATATTAAACTGCTGCATTGAGGTAACATTTATGATCTAATTTATGAAATGACATAAACATTTGTACGATGACAATTTCATTAACTAGTTTACAATTGTTTTGCTGTGTAAAATTCTGCAATCAAAAAACATCACAATATGATGTTAGCTCATTTTACAAAATGTAAACAGAAGTCTACATAAAAATAAATGGTTATTTAATCATGCAAATAGTCATCACAAACAAATTCAACTGGTATTTTTAATTGTAGCTATTTTATATTTCATTTTAGACAGTTATAAAAAACACAAACAATTTTGTACAAACACTACATTTCAAAATTAAAAATATGTAGTTACCTTCTGAATTAATATAAAATTTTGTTGCAATGTATTTTTTACTTTTAACTCTGTTAAAAATAAAAAACGAACACGGAAATTTGGTCAATTTTGATTAAAATTACCTCTTTTAAGCGGACAATATCATTATAAAATTAGAGAAATTACTTTTTATATCTAGCGTAAATTGAATGACCAAAAAAGTCTCAAAATCAATATGAATAGCTACCCGTAAGAATTATATGACATAAATCAAATTAATATATCATCATGCCTTTTATCCACTACTAGGTGTGGCACTCTGTCATAGCAGATTTCAGTAAGTGATATATACATGCGCGTGAAATGCGGTTACCAGTCGTCAAATCACGGCCCTAAAGATGTTAGTGGAGGAGAGAGAGCCACAGGGATAATTTTAATGTGGTGAAAACTGTTTGTCGGTTGTGAGAATCAAATCCAGGTTCACAAATCCACAGGCCGACTCGATACCACTGAGTCACCTACGCCATCTGATTTTGATATTTTAATTATAATTTTTACTATCCTGACCATTATAATAGATATTGTGATAGTGATTTTTAAGTTTACAGGTTTTTTAATCTTATAAAATTAAATTGTGAATTTATTTTTTATTCATAACATGATCTGCAATAAAAAAAAATTCGAATTATGAGATTTAAGTTATTCATTTAAATTATCTACGATTCACATAACTGTTTAAAATGTCATTTCGTCCATTGTTTTTTCAAAAGTTAACAAAATATGGCGAGTATATTATCAAATTAAAGCTCCTAGTCAGAGAATACTAGTTGAAGTATTGTATGGTCGCGAAAAAACAGCAGTAGCCATAAGAAACAGCTAATCGGTAGTAGTAACACTTACAATTAGTGAAAATTAATAATACGAGTTTAGTCGCAAGTGCCTACTATGTATGTTGCCTGTTTCATTATTTTGTACAATGTTTATTGTCATAAATATTAGAGATGGGCGAATATCATCCGCGAATAGTCGAATACCGCGAATATTGACATTATTCGATATTCGAGATTTTCGAATATTAACGTCAGTATAGCGAACATTCGAATACCTCGAATATCGCGCCATATGTTGACCTCAATTTTTGACTATGTTTTTCTTTATCATTTGTACATAAATTTAAAGCTATTACAAAACTTTGAAGTTATTAATAACAAAGATATTTTGATTCAAAACCATGAAGACGTACCATATTTCAAATTTGTTTTTCGCCAACATCAGCCCGTACGTTTCACCTTAAATTTGAAGTTTTCGTCTTTTTCTTTCTTGTTTGTTCTTTTTGTTTTAATTTTATTTTATCTTAACAATTTCATTCAAATAATGAAAAGGACATAATTGAATAATTATTAATAATAAATAAATTAACTTTTAGGAGTATTCGAATATTCAAGTACATCGAATATTCGAGGTCTGATTAATATTCGTATTCGATATTCGAATTCGAGAAATTTGATATTCGCCCATCTCTAATAAATATGAATACGCCGTTTAATATAAATCTGAATAGGTAAAAAAGTCATTAGTGTTGACAAAGCAACAGACAACATAAGTATGTCTTGAATGGTTATCTGCCATTCACATGAAAATGACTAAGTCGCATTGTTGATGCCTGAAGCGGTGTCTTGCAATAAACCACAGGCAGAACGAAGCATTTCCACGATGAAAAGCTTGATGCATAGCTACATTCACTGCAAAGAATAAGAGCTCATTTTCCGTAGATATAACGTCCGCTCTAAGCCCGAAATGAAATTTTAATGCTGCAGCGAATGGATTTTCATTAGCCTCTTCAGAACGAAACTGACAACATGCGACCAGGGATGTGCGTGTAGTCTACTGCAAGTAATCTACGCCATTCTCTACGTGTAAACAATCATGTAGTCTACGTCTTCATTTTTCATGTAAACAATGTAGACTATGTAGACAATGAAAACACCTGTGTCCACTTAAGTCATATTAAAATTTTATCCCTAGAACTAGGGAATTTTAAAAGTTGCTAGAGATTTTTATTATTATTCTAGGGATTACATGAAAAAAAATTAGTTGTGCTGGGCGAAACGTTCAAAATTTGTCAACTGTTACTGTTAAAAATAGCGCCAAAGACAACTCTGTCTTGTGAGATGGCGCATTGATCGATTTTAAAAATATGACAGTTCGCCCAAGACCCAAGACAGACAATCGTCTAGTAATGTACGAGCACTTGCTTTATTAGTTTTATTATATAAAGACCGATAATGATCCGAGCTCACGAAAACGAATACATGTAATAGTTATAAAGGAATAAATTTAGGTTATGTTGAATTTTACAACTGTCAGATACATTATCTACATTCTTTACATTGTCTACGTCGCTAGAATTGTCGACGTATTGTCTACGTGTAGATGTAGACAATTAAAGATTACACGTAGATGCACATCTCTGCATGCGACCAGAACACCAGAAATCGAACCAGAAACTGCTAATGCTTTAGTTTCGTGGCTATATTGATTGAAACGGATCAGATAGTACTGTGTTCTGCTACTTTTATGTATGTGTTTTAGCCCCTAGGAATTCGTCCGAATTCAAATATACGTTTCGTTTCAATTCAAACCAAAGGGCTCGTAAAATGATACTTTGTTTGACTAATACGATAAAATAGCAAAATTGAATTCCTGTCAATGTAAGTTAAAATATTTATTATATCTAATAATTTATTAATTCCTTTATATTTATGGCAATTGATTTTACTTCTTTTGGGATTGTTCTAACCATTTAGACATTATGCAAACTTTTTCCCTCTTTTTTGACAAACTGGACAGGTTAATAATTTTAAATTGCATTATCATATTTTAACAAAACAAATTTCCATCGGACTTTGTATACCTACTTGCTAATTAAATATCCATTTAGGTCTAGGATGAAAAGCACTTTTCGACCGCTAAAATAATATTTGAAATAATAAAATCCTTATAACCGCATAAAAAAGGAGTAAAAAAGCTTTTCGTACCCATACGGTTGTCGAACACGACTTCGTCTCATCCATGAATTTCTTTCATTCATGGAAAAATCTGCATTTTTCCTCTATGTACCATAATTAATTATATTATGGGGTAGGTGGCTCAGTGGTATCGAGTCTGTGGATCTTGAGAACCCTGGTTCGATCCCCACAGCCGACAAACAATTTTCACCAATTTAAAAAATCTACCCCTGTGGCTCCTCTACCACTAATATCTTTGGAGGCCGTGATTTGACGGCTGGTAACCGCACTTCACGCGAAAAAATATATCACTTACCGAGATCTGCTTAGACAGAGTGCCACACCCAGTGATGGATAAAAGGTGTGATGATATATTTATTTTATTTATATATTAATTATATTATAACAAATATATGTTGAATAAGACTATTCCAGTTTGGTCCAGATAGTCCCGAATTATTAGCTATGTGATTCCGGTTTAACATGTGTCCTGTATTTTTTAATTTTTCAAATAAATAACAAACTTAATATAAAATCCACATAAATCATTTTCATGGTTCAACATCGAATAAAATTCGACTGGACAATCAAGAACTTTTTTGATATTTTAGTGATAGCGTTCATAATTTTCAAGTCGATATTTTTAGTGTGTTGAAGAACATTCACTTAACTCTTAATCTGTTTGAGGTTAAGTAAATTTGTATATTATGGCAATCTGAATGTATATTTGCGTGTTTGGAAATAGATTGAGAATATTTTTGCTGAGACAATAGAAGGTGTAGCATTCTGAAAATGATAATAATGATAGGTCATTATTAAGATGGGTATAATTTTATCAGATATATTTATATGAATTTCAGAAATTGACTAGATAACAGATAGTATGGGTATAATTATATTCTGAATTCAAGTGATTTTTTCATTATAAATCAGCATAAAAAAACAAACTAAATTCATTAGACTCTTTATTCAAATATCTAAGCAAATAAGTAATAAAATAAAATAAACGAATTCAATTAAACATAAAGTTTATACTAGAAACTATTTGTCATAGACACTAGAATGGTGGATTTTGTTTTATTTTATGTATTGTTTCCAGAGGTAACTTTGATATATGAATAAAGAGTATAATAAATTTAGTTTAGCTTATCATTTATTTGTCAATTAAAAAAAGTCAGGAATGAGATACTAATTAAAGCTATTATTAACACAAACTATTATATCAAATTTATTACATTACCATATTAATGTTAGATTCGTATATTTGAATATTTATTTATTTATTTCAACGTATATATTATATAATTTACATTGGAGCATAATTTTAAGTTCCAACATAAATAAATTTTACATAAAAGAAGAATGACAGGGAATAAATATAGCCTATTGAAAATTTCAAGAATATGAAATATATTTCCAGGAACTTTTATAGTTTTATGTTCATGACGTATATTGAAATATGAACGGTAGTAAAACTGAACTTTAAATAATTTTCCACATTTGTAAATATTTATTACAAATAATAGTTTCTTACTGCGTATAGGAATAATAATAATATATTAATATGTATAACATCTGACAAATATATTGTTGAAGTTAGAATTCGTTCGATGAGAGATTAGAGTGTGGTTGTATAGGAAGTATTTTATTTTTATCCTGATTGGTTAAATGTCAATATTTAAACATGTTTCCTTGTGACAGTACTACGATATTTTATTGTTTCACATACCTACATATGGGGCATTTCACGTGAAGCGGGCAGGGAAAACAAGGTTCAAGTTTCCGATTTCAGTTATAGTTAAGTATGTTATACCTGTTCATATTCTCGACTCAGATACAACATATTTTTTTATTGGCAAGCCCAGTTCACAAAATATCGGTCTTTGAAGATTTGAGTGACCGTGACTTACATAAACATTCATTCAAACAAACAATATAACGTCGCGCATACTAGACGCGAGAACGGGGCTGCCGCCGCGCTTCGGCATTTAAATACATATAACTCCTAAACGACTGCGCGGCCTATTATAAAATTTGGCATGGAGTATAAACACAATATAAGCTTTTTTTAATGAAATTTTTAAAAAATTAAAAAAATGCGAACTTTGTAAAAAACGAAAAACAAATTTTTCATTTGTTTTTTTTAGTGATTATTTATTTATTTTTCAAATCCAATTAAGGGGTTAAAAAGGTCATTAAATAAAGTATAAAATCGAGTGGTTAATTTATTTTATCATACCTTCTTAACACTGAATAATGACATTCGAAGAAGTACATGCATCACGGTCACTGAAATCTTCAAAGACCGATATTTTGTGAACCAGGCTTGCCAATAAAAAAATATGTTGTATCTAAGTCGAGAATATGAATAGGTATAACATACTTAAATATAACTGAAATCGGAAACTTGAACCTTGTTTTCCCTGTCCGCTTCACGTGAAATGACCCATATATAACATAATACTATATCTCATCAAAAAGGGTAACACGAACCCCTGAAACATTCTCTCATCAGAAACGTTACTCTTAATAAATCGAATTAACAAGTAATTTACTCGCTTATTGACAACTATTTGTTTTGTTAAATTCATAATATTTAAACTGTTTATAAAATAAAATGCATTGAACATTCTAGAACATGTCAAATCATACATCATGTTTATTTGTCGAACAATTAGCACTCTCACTGTCACAATTTTTATGGTATATATGTGTTTATTTTGATGTTTTGGTCAGCCAATCAGAATAAGAATAAAATAGGTCCTATGCAACCACACTGTAATCTCCCACCGAACAGATTTTTTTGATATCCATTCATAAAACAACTTTATTTGACATGTGCGTGTTATATTAAGATAAATTAAGACTATTTTCGTGTGATTTGTGTACTTGTGTACTTGATGTGATAAATACATCAATTCGATCACAACATTTTTATGTTGTACACTCAAAATGGAACATTTATAATAGTGAATAAATATTCTAAATTATATACTCGATATATTGCGTGTAACCTAAAAAGAATTCGTTTTTCATTATTATTCAAACATAAAAGTTATTATTAAATCTATTGATTTCTGTTATATAAAGAAAATATCTCTTGAATTGAAAGTATGTGATATACATAACTTTATTTGCAATTATTGCACTACGGAGCAGGAAATTAAGATATTTTATATTGCATTACAGTAATTTAACTATAAAATTGCACAAAAGCTTTGTTTGTACAGAACAAATATGTAATTTGAACAAGTATGTTGTTCATGAATTAGCGTCCAAGCATTCGAGGACTTTTTTCTTCCCAACATCCAGTACTGATGTCTTATTGCGTTCTCCCATATTTACCATTATGCTTAAATGCAGATAATCTTTATGAGGGTATATTTTTGTAATTTATTTATTTTTTGAAATGTATTCGAGTACATATTTATCGATTAGTTTTGTTTATGTACGTTAGTTTCATGTTTATTTTTAAATATCTTTGTTATTGTATTTTGTTCTGTAAATGTACCTCTTTTGGGCAACAAATATATTGCTATTATTATTGTTATTATAAATCTTATTCTATTTAATCACTATTATTATTATATTACTATTATAATTTTTTCTTTTATAATTAATTCTAAGTAATACGGCCATTGTCGCATATGTAGATAAGCACCAAAATTCAACCTCAGAAATAAACCATTCCCTTACCTTATCTATTTAATTTTTAAATCTAAATTCCTGACATTTTCAATTCATTTCAATTCATAATAACATTTTTTTAAATCAAATATCAAATTCATGTATATGAAGTATAGTACGGTGGTGTGGGTAGCGTTACGGAATTCGAATCCGAAGATCCCGAGTTCGAATACCACTCATGCTAAGAATTATATAAACTACCACAATGCGGTTCGGGGAGTCCGGACCTTGTACTGTAATTGGGATTCAGTTCTTTTTGAAAAAATAAATAAATAAATAAATAAATATTATATTAATGTGTGTAAATATACAAAGTGTTTCTACACCTCTGCACGAAACTTTAATGACATATATAATTTGATGTACTGATTATAGAACAAAAAGAATTTTTTTGACATTCGCAAAAATTTGGGTATTTCGTTCCTAGTGAAAATTTTTAGCTCCCACTCCACTAACATCTTAGGGAGCTCTGATTTCACGACTGGTAACCACACTTAAATATATCACCGATATCTGCTCCGGCAGAGTGCCACATCCAGTAATGGCTAAACGGCGTGATTATTATTATTATTATTATTTTCTAAATGTTAACTGAATAAATAGCGCATTTTCATGACAAGTGCTACGGTAACTACACGCTGGTGTACGTCGCACAGATTCTGAGTGCGGCTTTAATGTGTACACTAAGTTATGTCGAGATGTATTCACAGGACAAATGTGAAAAACATGATATTTTAGTATCTAGGTGTAACTAAAATAAATATAAATATATCATCACGCCTTTTCACCTATTACTGGGTGTGTCATTCTGCCGTAGCAGATCTCGGTAAGTGATGTATATTTTTTACGTGAAGGGCGGACCCTCAAAGATGTTAGTGGAAGGGGTGCCACAGGGGTAGTATTAATTGTTCTACATCCGACTCGATATCACTGAGCCACATACCCCTATAACCTTACATTAGAGTAAGAACAAAGTAAAATAAATGAAAGCAGGAACGCTCCATGTATATTATTTTTAAAACCAATGAGATTTCTAAAACCCTGAATCTAATGTTTATTCATGATAAAGTAGCCTTTGTATGGAAGTCGAAAGAAAACACCGGCCTTGTTTTTATTCTGCCGTGAAATTTTCAGCATACATTAATTAACGCCCACATTCAAATTTCGTTTAATTTGGAGAAGCTACAGTAAATTCAGTTAGATTAACGAAATTCATATTATAAATTAATTATTCATCATCAAAATATTGCTTCAATAACGCTTTTTCAACATAGTGCAAATTATAAATGTCATTGTTTAAAAATAAATAAATTAACATACTTTTATCTATTTATAGCATAAATTTAACAGTATTGCTCCTTTGCTCTTTACAATTTTTAACATTTCATCCCCTGAATAAATTTCATATTCTACTAATTTTATTATTAAATTGTTATGTTAACAAACCTTTGGATATGTAGATGATCTGGTAACATAAACCATCGTTGTAACTCGAAACTCAGTCAAGTAACCATCACAAATCTTAATAACAAACTAATCGAATTCCTAAGCCAAATTTAAAACATTAGGGTATACCGAGGGGTAAACTATTATGTAGAATTTCATACCCTTGACTACAATAATATTCGTCAATGTGATTTGAACACATTAAGGCAAATTATTTATTTATTTCTTACGTTATTAAACAGTTAAGGTCAAGGATGAGGTTCAGCTGAGGGTTGTTTTTCCTCCTAATCCTTATAATTATATCACAAACCCGCGACCTGCGGCGTGTAATGTCAATCAACTATTACGCTAGCCGCTCGACTACCGTGGCCGGTAATTAATTTAGTTTAGGAGATTGTACTAACTATACACAAAACTAGAAAAAACAAAGCGTGTCTGACTGTACTTTGTATACACGACTGTACAGATTGTATACTAATGTTACAGATTATAATAAGTAGTGTAAAGCAACGGTTTTTGAAAGGATCTACATATTTATTAAAATATAGCTGTAAGTTATTTTTTCTACGATTGCTATGAAAAGTTGATAATTACTCTCTCATTTGTAATCGGAAAGTTGACGTTTTCTGTGGAACAATCGAAAAATTGCGCGTCTCCAATGGCAACGTGCGAAAAAGATGTTAAATGCGCGCGGAAAAGATATTAAATGCACGATTGTTTCAATAAGGTTCGTGCAGCTGACGTCACATGACTTCCATCAGCTGTTTGGGGCAAACAATAAATATAAGTACGAAAGTTATGTTTTATACATTTTGTATGAACCTTTCCTAGAATTAAAATACCGTCATAGAAAGTCTTTGTGGCAACTTCTTTCACCCATCCACACTTGAAAAATGTATATGAATTCAAATTTGTATATGCACGAAACTCACTTCGTGTATATGCACTTTTTTAATATTGCATAATTATATATATGTCAACGTACGTTATTTGAGGTAAATCTTTTAATCTCTGCACTTAAACCCTTCTTATTTGACGAATATGGATCTGTGTTATTTATGACACTCAGTTTCACATAAATAATCTCAAAGACATTGACGAACAATCTGTTAACACCTTTACAATTCAACATAACTAGTGAAAAATATTGCTTTGAAATGCATTGTTTGTCCTCCAATCAGGTAATTGTCGCTATCTTTTATGATGTAGGTGCACGAACCTTAGTTACCAGAAATACAACCCAAACAGAAACTTGTCATATTGACAGTTGACAGAACGAATTTATTTTCAATATACGTTTTTTAATAATTTGAAGATGCAATCGTATAAAAAATTATGTGTGTATCACGAGCGTAAAGTGTTTTTGTTCCTCTTACACTATTACAGCTCCCGCCTTCGGTTCGCGCTGTAATTACCGTGTTCGAGTAATAAAGAATCACTTTACATACATACAAAATTTCGACTGTCAATTGAATGAATACATTTTATTTACTTTAGATGTAAATTAATTTATCATTTATAAAACCGACCATAAATGTTATAAATTTTACTTTTTTATGTTTGTCAATATCACTAATTAACATAATGAATTAGAATCTTTTATTTGTTATTTATTTTTAGCGACACTAAAAATAAATAAGGTTTATAAGAGTCATCGGAACATCGTAAGTTCGTAAGGATTGAATTTCAAATGGTGGCATTTATCCGCTGTGCGTGAAAACGTAGAATTTGCCGGGTTTATCTGCAAGCTGGGAAAGAAAATATGGCAAGAGGCGTGACATTTAACGCGGGTTTCCACTTGATACTTTAAGGGCTTCCTGAAGTCTATCTTCGCCGATACGACAATCTATTTTTAGTCAGCAACGTTGACTTGCAGTTTTGAATTAAAATTTAGAGACCTAAGCATTATTTGATAGAATAATGTTATGCTTATCTCTAATTATTTATTTACTATATTTAGCTTTCATCAATTAGTTAAGTCTGCCTATAAATAATAATATATAAATGCTCCATAGAAATAGAAATATTTCCTACATTTTGAGTTAGGGTTTAGAATTTAAAGTTCATATTTATTTGATTTTCAATAGAAATATATATTGGTTAAAAACTTGTACTTTGTTGTTTACTATTTTTGTGGTAAATATTGTGAAGAATGCGTTTATTTGTATACCACGAGACATATCAGAAATATTTTCCTTTTGTCATAAACTCGACGAAGTGTTGGTTATATAGGTTAACTTTATTTTAAGATTCTACTTTATTCTAACCATAAAAACATAAAAGTTATATGAAGCGGACCACTAAACTTTACGATCTGTAACCTGCCGGTAAAATATGACTTTTTATATGCTCTTGTGTAAATGTTGTTATCAGAGATACAAACGAGTAACATCCACAAAATATAAAATTCTTGAAGAATATTCTCCTTCCCCATGATCTGAATTTATTTACAAAGTTTATTGTTGAATTTATATTTGCCAAATTTAGTTATAAACGAAATAGTGTAGGTGGCTCAGTGGTTTCGAGTCGGCCTGTGATTCCCATAGCCAAAAACAAGTTTTACCACATTAAAACTACCCCTGTGGCTCTCCTCCACTAACATCTATGGGACCCGTGATTCGAGTGCCGCACCCGGTAATGGGTGAAAGGTGTGATGATATATTTATTTGTGAACGAAATTTTACTCATTATCAAACTTTGAATAACTGAAAGTATAATTTAATTATTATTTCTAGTAAATACTAGTCAAATGATGAATTATAATGAGAAAAATTGAGATAATGCCAGGATTTGAACCGGGAATCTATGAACTACGGTTATATTCTTTAACTAACTAAGCTGTATCGTTGTATATCTGATTTTGTAAAACCATAGATTCTATCTTCAAATCCTTATGGTATCTGAATCTATATAATTCAATTTGATTTCATCAATTGTTAAGTATTACTTAAAATATTAATTAAATTGTAATTCTCCCTAAATAACTCTGATACTACAAATGACTCTCATGTCAAGTCTTTCAGTATATGAAAGAGTCTTGGTATCAAGGCTGCCTATCATTCATAACAAAATAGAGAGTAAATATGAAATGAATTCAAATTTTAGTCACATGGTGACCGTAGCTTAGTTGGTTTAAATCATATGTCCGGAATTTATAGGTCTCAGATTAAAAATCTAACAGTATCCCAATTTTTCTTTATATAATTCAATTTGATTTTATAAATTGTTAAATAGTTACTTAAGATACTAATTAAAGTTGAATTAGTAAATAGTTTTCTGAAATAATAGTTTCATTGCAGACGACTCTCGCATTCAAGCTTTCAGTTTATGAATGGAATCGATGCTACCTATGTAACATAACGAAATAGAGAAAAAATTGGAATAAAATTACATTTGAATTACATGGTGACCATAGCTTAATTGGTTTAAATCATCTGACCAGAGTTTATAGCTCCCAGTTTCAAATCGTAGCGGTATACCAATATTTCTGATTTGATTTCATCAATTGTTAAGTATTTACTTAAAATACTAATTAAATTTCAATTCTTTTCAAATAACAGTGTCAGTACAGACGACTCGTGTCCAGTTTTTCAATTTATGAAAATGTAATGGGATTGACACTGCCTACGACACAACAAAATAAAGAGAAATATTGGAATAAAATCAAAGATTCAAATCTGGGCGATATCCCAAATTGTCTTTTTATAATTTAATTTGAAATTGAAATATTTCTGAACATAATGAAGTATTAATTATAGTAATGAATGGTAAATAACATCACTTGAAAAAATATATTCAAAGGCTCGCCTTCTATTTGTTGGGTAGTCCCATTATAATATTGTAATTTTTTCGTATAATTTTTTTTTATTTGAATGGAAATGATTGAAGTGAATATGTTAAATCTTAAAAACCTGTTTGAAGAAAAGACTAATGTAATGGAGAAAATTTGAATATCTAAAAGCAATGAATTTGCTGTCGGGTTGAGACATTTGCAAATCTAAAGTCATAAATCTTGTCCATGATGAAATATTTTAATGATAAGTGTTTTCCGATTAATCCTGGAGATCTCATTTCGAACAAAAGATGAAGAATTTATGCGACTTATAAACGATTTTTATCGTCTGTTGTTTTAACCAAATTACAATGAATTATTCATTAATCATTTATTCCCACACACTCTTATTTCAAATTGGCTACAACGAAACTTACTTTTAAACAATGTTTTATGTATTAGAAGCTCTGTTATTAATTTAAAAATAATCCAATCCAATTCATGACAGTTACAGCAATTCATTTTTCTTTATCGTTTTATTAATTTACTGTCATTTTAATAATAATAATAAAAGAATTTAATTATTTATTACTTAACGATTTATATATAAAATTCTGTTATAAAGTTTAGCTTATTTATAGACCACTTAATTTTATAAGGATATAAAACTAACCTATCTTAACTATGGCAATTTTGAATAAGTACCAAAATATTTATTCATAGTTATATTATTATTGAAAAGTATGTGTTTTCCCTACTTCTTTTTTATAGTTCATTTTCTCTGAAGATCCCTCTTTCGATATACAACTGGGTTTCATAATTACTTTCTTATGAACGCAAAATAGAGAACCATAGTTAGAACAGTCCAGAATAGTCCAATTCCTGCTATTTTTCATCATTTTTAATCCGAAACCTCTGAACTCTGACAGTAAAAAGTTCTTTGAATAAGACAAGCATCTTCCTTATAACCCCAATTCTTTTCCGCTGACGTTCCACGTTACCTCCTCACTGATATGTGTGAAATGGTTGATTTCCGTAGGACGAACAAGACTTCGATTCGAATTCGAGCGAGGTGAGCAGGACGCCGGTCACGAATCCTCCGTGTCCTTGGAAGTGTGAGCTGACTAACGAAGCCGGCTACGTGGTGTACTCCGCACTCGGCAGTTTCTACATCCCCATGTTCGTCATGCTGTTCTTCTACTGGCGGATCTACAAGGCCGCCGTGCGGACAACCCGGGCCATCAATCAGGGCTTCCGCACCACCAAAGGTGAAAGAGGAATGAGACAGTTGAGATTTTTTTAGTTTTGTGCTGCTTGATGGTTGAACGGTTAAAGGTTGATGCATTATATGTATGTAAAGGGAGATTAGGTGCATGTGCATGCTGATGGAAATGTCAAATGTGCGATGATTTATCGAGGGATTATTTTTGTTTGTTTTTATAAGTCTGCTATAATGCTTACATTTACACAGTGACGTCATTTCGAATTGGGTGTATTTTTGTTAAACTTGCATCTACACGTGGCAATTTAATTATGTTTTCTTTCATTCGATATTCATAATTCTTCGAATTTACTTGAGACCTTTTATGCGTCCGTTGTTTGTCAGTCAATACATACTTTGAAATAAGTTACTCGTTTTTATTTATTTATTTAATTTATTTAATTTACAACCACTCTACAGGATACAAAGTATCCCAATAACAGAGGGTCGGAGATACAAAATATTAAATTTACAAGTAGAACAATTATGTACAAACATATGAAAGTTGTGTCGTTACGATCTGAAAAAGCACGCCATGTATCATACTACAAAAAACGGACGCATAAAAGGATTTTGAATGTCGATTATTGGTGAACAATGAACCAACTATCAATTGATAACTTTAATTTTCCAATGATAAATGTTACGAGGGAAAATGCTTCAAATACTAGCAAAATATTATTGCAGGTTTTTCAGTTCTAATACGCCTGTCGACAATGTGTGACTTGTCGTGAAATATAAAAATACAGTAATATGTATTTATCACACTATAAATTAGCCATTTATTCGCCTTAATTAATGTAGCATTCGACTACGAAAACCGGCAGTACGACAGCGTTAAAACTGAGGCTCGGTGTGCCCGGTAGGCCGATGCCCGATTTGGGCTGTAGTGCCATCGTAAAAAGAAGAATATTCATAATTTCAGTAAAAACTGGTAGTCGGCGAAAAATATTTGGAAATTTGGGGCTCTACAATGACATATACGCTGGTATAAGATATAACGTACTAGTTACTAGTAGTATTGGTGATTCGTATCATAAATGCATATTTAAAGCTATTTTCATATTTTAAACATGCATATTCTCCATACTCATACGACACGAGTTCACAAGCACACAAAAGTGTATGCAAACATACGATATAATATGCGATTCAATATACAAACTTATATATACTCTCGTTCTCCAACTGCACGAACTCCAAAATCACTTTTACGTGAAACCCATAAATCCTTCACAAACACAGAAAAGTCTGAAATTAGTTTGAGATGTATGCATGAATGAACGTACGCGGTTCGAAATCTGCGCCTCTCGACCCCGTAACCGCTATCCGGAATTGATATCGTGAAATGCACCGACAACTTTACGTGAATTATTCTTCAGTTTCATTCCAATGCCCGCCGCAGTCAACAAATGGAAAACACGATGTAGTGCTTCTAGTCGTTCTACATGCAGCTCAATTTCCCGGGAAACTATAATTGCTGCACTGGGTTTTATGCAAATGCCAATTGCGTTGAATCATTGATATCGTAGTAATTCGAGTGAAGAAGAGTGTAAACAGTAATATACAGCTGCTTTTTTATACTTGAGAATCGATTTACATTATTATTAACTTTCTTCATTGTCCTTTGTAACATTTTAATGTAGTCATTTGGAATTATGTTTTAGAATGGCTGGTGGTAGAAGATAGAAAAACTTATTTTTAACCTAACTTTTAAATATTATGGGATTTTAAAATAAGAATGCGCTCATAATGGCGAAAATTTAAACTACAACAAATTTTGCAACTAACATAATAAATAAGTACTTAAAAAATAAATGATAATAGAACTAATATTAGAACTGAATAGATAATTTGTCCAGCAGTACGATGATAGTGTTGAGTCGGGATCATTTTCCATAAAATACTATTTCAAGTGGGGCGCATTTTCGATTAAAAAATAAACTAAATAGAATCAAAGGGAAATGAAGAAAGGAACATATGCAGAATATTTCAAAAAACGCTTAAGGGTATATATTATTTGATGTACTAATGCAAAGAGATTTTTTTCGCAAAAATAATTGCACATTATTTGAACCGAACATTTTTTTGTGCCACTAGTAATGGTACATTAATGAATAAAAATTAGTAGATATTAAAATTTGTTTAATTTAATTGAAGTCGTGTAATAGTTTTTTTCAATGTTTGATATTTACTAATTTTTATTTATTACTGTATCTTATCAGTTCAGTGATACGAAAAACGTTTTTTAAAAGCTTAAATATAAAGTTTCAACGAAATTTTTATCCTGTTTTTAAGTTATTCTGCGTCGAGACAGACCGGCAGGCCAAGATATATCACCATTATAAGTAAAAACTCATTTAATATATATCAAAAATTTTTACAGGACAATAAAAATATATAATTTAAATAGTATACTGTAAACTAATAGTTATTACAAACATTACTGTATCATTGTTATTTAACTAACAGTGAGCATTTTAGCGTTGTAAACAAATAATTTTCACATAAAAATCTATAACTGACAAATTCATATAATACATTTTTGTTCAAATTGTAATTCCATTTCTAATTCACCAAAATAACTGATATTTTGGCGCCAAGTATTCAGGCAGTGGAAATACAAAGCACTAACTATAACTCCAAATTTAATTTTGTAAATAGCTCTTATATATCATGCCATTCAAGAATAATTTCTCTTATCTTAATCATCTCTAAATTTAATCATCTTTATGAAACTGCTTGTAAAGGTTTAAAATGTGATGTGAACTTTTAACTCATTGTTAGCTAACGATATAGTTAGCATTGTTTTATGTAATCGGCCATAAACACATAAAATTTATCACAAATAGGATATATTTCATTACGGGCCTGTTTTTCCATCTTCAGATAAAGTTTCTAATAATTATAAGCGAAATAAATAACAAAAATTCGCATCGAAATATAACACAAATTGCTATAATTATCTGTATGCCATTTTCTGATGTTATATTTTTTCAATTATCCTATCGATAGTTGTTTCACTTTATTTTATTTATCAGCAGGTTAAGAGATCCAAGAACTGAATAATTTACAAAATCTATTTTTTTAAAAGCAAAATGCTTAATTAAATAATAATAATACAAATATAAATATCTAGCAACATTAGACACTATAACAGAATAATTTAATTAAAGCCATACTTTACGCACGACAGATGTCATCTGAATTTTTCTGTCATAAATTTAATTTTAAATTTATCATCGTCATTGTACTTTCAGTCATATCATACAACAAATAATTACTATAAAAACCTGGTTGAATCAATACAAAAAAGTTTCTTATTTATTTGTGCTTCAAACAAATTCGTTCATATTCTTTTCCAAATAACTCTTATATTACTTTATTGACTTTAATCGAATTCTACTGTCTTGAGTGCAGTGTAGCGGTTAGCATCTCTGCCCGGCATGAAGAAGGTCCCTGGTTCGAATACAGACGTCACCCATCTTTTCTGTCATAAATTTAAGTTTCTATATTTCTAGAATCATACAGAGAAATCAAAATAACACTATAATACTCGAGTTTAGATCTTACAAAAATATGACAAAAGCAACAATACTATTTAAATTAGTAAAGGATCTGCTTTTTATAAAAAATGTAACATCTTAAGACAGTGGTTTCCAAACTTTTTCTATCAGCGCCCCCTTTCTTCCGTAAAAAATTGTCGCGCCCCCCTTCATTTTCTATAACAGCCTAACTTCAAAAATCGTAAATAATTTATTTTATAGAATACAAAACAAAATAAGTACTATACAAAAATATTGTTATTATATAAGATATTTAAAATTAAAATTTAAAATTATATTTATTACAGCATAATAATAGAACAAAATAAAATTATAATATTTATAAACATAAAATTGTAATAAGATTGGAAATAATATTTAATTTAAATTAAGCATATTTATACAATATAATCATAATTTTTGAGTTTGTTGAATGGGCGCTTGTTTTTCAATTTCTCGAACCGGGGGTCACTGAAGATATCGCCACTTGTTATTCTTTTTCAACGATTAATCGAGTTCGATATTTTGTCTTTAAAACAGCTACAGCGGAAAAATCTGTTTTACACAAATAAGATGTTACGAAAGGTAAAAAAAATTCTAAGGCTTTGTTTGTTAAACTAGGGAAATTTTACTGCGAGCGCGAGTTAGAAACACGTGTGTGCTATGATGTGAATGAAGTATGTGTTCATAAGCCTCAATTATATTTTTATAATGCGCGCCCCCTTCGAAACAATCTCGCGCCCCCTTAGGGGGGCGCGCCCCACAGTTTGGAAACCACTGTCTTAAGAGATGAAGAAACTATATTTGTAATATGCAGATTATATGTTAGTTTCTAATGAATTCGAAATCTTTATCCGGATATGGAAAAATCGGCACCAAGCTGTAAATAATTGACAAATCCAGATATAGGTAGCTATATTTCTAACCTCACTGTTAAATATATTTCATAATTTTCTACATATATATCGTACAGTTATTATTGAAAAACTATCAGAGTGATACCACGAATGAATAAAATATAATTATTTATCATCATTCATAATATTCTCATACTGAATAAAATATTATTTTGACAGCTGCACTCTGCTTAATTCATTTGTTATGGATTGGTCTAGAGTTATTGAGGTTATATTTTAATTATAACCGTTAATAGTAATAGTTTGTTTTTATAAATAAAGTTTTGCATGAAACATTGCTTTTATTTATATTTACTTAAATTATTGTAGTTATTATCATAGAATCCCCTATAAAATTCCTTATTCTTTCTATTTCTGGACGGGAAAGTGAATTATTTTTTCTCTTATCTACCATGATCAGCAAGTGCAGTTGGTGACTTGTTTTAAATAAACATACATTTAATATTTAACAATTATGTTTTTTGAAAATAAGCCATCATTCACTTCAAAAGAAAGTGTGAAAAAGGTTTGTTCCAAAACAACAAACCTGGACAATAAAACAATTATCTTCCTTGGAAATAAGATTGAAGATAGTAGTGTATGTATCAAGAGTGTGAAACTGTTCGCGTAATGTAATGGCACCCTGTAGCGCGTATTGCGAATAGTTTATATTCCATTTACCAATCTGAATTTAAATTAGTTACCTAACTCATTGTACGGGGATGTAAACACATGGCGACTAATAAGGCCATATTATGGATGACATGGACGTTCAATATACGACATTCTGTATTGGCGCCGCGTCGTAGCTAATCCAAATATACTACATTTACCTTCGTAATCATTAACATGTTCATTGTGCATTGTTTCATCTGAACGGTGACCTTCAATTTATTAGTACACAACAATTAATTCGTATTTTTTTAAGTAAATATTTATTTAATATAAATCATAAATAATAGTATATTATACAACGACGCTATAATGGATGCTCTTATTCCCGAGGATGAAGTTTGCAACCCGAGCGAGCGGAGCGAGCAAGGGTTGTAATCATCCGAGGTAATAATAGCCATTATAGCGAGTTGTATACTATACTTTATATACGACTAAATTAATAAAAATTAGTCAATTTTTATATTATTTATTATCTATTAACTTTACTTCTATTTACCTAATAAATTTACATCTAATTGAAATGAGTAAATGGAGTAAAAAGACCATAATGAAGATGATTTGTATTTTTCACCTAATTCAGTAAAATATGCCAACAATACATTTTCTGAATACGAATTTGTCTTCATTTTAATACGCTAGTCCATAAAACTTTGGTATGCTTTGTCATAGAAATTTTTAGACTTTTGCGGTAATAAACCATATGTAGTAGCATCAGCGATTTTCGTTATTTCTGGTGGTGTAGAAGATATACTGTCTTCTGTAATACTGTCCATATTTTCTATTACAGTTAAACACAATAATTTAACACAATTTGCAAGACCGTTTTTGACAACTTCTCAACGATGATTTCGTTTGGTTTGTTTCCGATTCGTTAACAACAGTGAACTTAGCAACGAGCATGTTTAATTTAAATATGAGTCGCTATGGCAACACTGTTCCGATGGCACAATAAAACAATGATCCAGGTTTTAAGCATTTTGATTGGTTCACGAGCGGGAATAATGACCATTATTCCCGACTCATTATTCCCGGCGGGATTAATATATAGCATTATATAGCAAAAAACGCATATATAATGATAATATTATTAGTTAGTCGTATATAAAATAAATAAATATATCATCGCATCTTTTGCTTATTGCTGGGTGTACTGTGCCGTATCAGATCTCAGTAAGTGATATATTTTTTCTCGTGACGTGCGGTTACCAGACGTTAAATCACGACCCCAAAAATGGGTATAGTACTTACTGAGATCTGCTACGGCAGACTACCACATTCAGTAAATACATTTTTTATATAACAGTAATTTTTAAATAAAAGTGTAAATATAAAAATAAAATATTCAGAATAAAAAACTAAATCTAATGAGTCAAAATTGTATGATTCCTGTCACTAAATGGATTAAAAGTTATAATTTATAGTTACCTACTCGTATCTAAAAAGTCAGGAAATTGTTCAATTACAGGATGAGTAGATAGTTTCATGCCGAGCGATAGCGAGGTCTGAAACAGTTTACGAATCCTGTACGACGCTTTACTGACGTGTTACGTATAACATTTTACCTGAAACTTATAAACAAATAATAAATATTTTAACATACATACATACATACATAACATCACGCTATATCCCATTAAATGAGGTAGCACGAACTCGTCAACATTCTCATCCTGACACACGATACTCGATTCGACCACATTAAAACACTTCCTCCATACAAACTCTTTCTTTTCTCACAACCAAAATCCATCAACACACAACAAACATTCATCCATTCGCTAGTGTACACTGCGCTTGTTTCTGAAGATGGTCTCCACATAATTGCAGGTAAATACTCGAAACATCTAACCAATTAATCCAAAATCAAGAATCATACGCTTGTCTTCATTCATCATATTTATCCCGCAATTAATTTTCTCCAAACATTCCTATCCTGACACACCACTTTTGCTTCACCCACATTCTTAATTGTTTTCATACAAGCTCGTTTATTCTTCACGCTCAGAATCTTTCGCTCACGCAACAACCCTTCAATCATATTCATCCACTTGTTCCTAGGCCGTCCACGCAAACTTTCACCCTCGATTTCACCAACATACACCTGTTTCACCAATCTGTCATTCGACATACGTTTAAATTAATTGAAATTAAAAGAAATATTTGACTTACATTTTCAGTCAGTATTTTATGTAGCTAAATAACTAGACACTCACGTTTCTTTCATTACTTGCCTAGGCAGGCAATTTGCTATTTTCCTGACTAGTCATAGAAAGACAGCTTTCCTGAGTCTTAAAAGTTTGGCAAATGTTTATTTTCATGTTAGTTTCGTGAATAACTATTTACATAAATGTAGCCATGAGAAATCAAAGAATAATATGTTATTTAATGATGATTACATACTCGCTTACGGTTCGTGCCGTAAACTCCATCCTTGTGTAATATAAATATGATATACGAGGGAAATGCTATACTCTATCTACAACTATTTAAGTAAACGGAACAAAAATAGGAAAACATAACCTTATTTAGATATGTCAAGGATCAACAAACGACTAACCACGTACTTGAAACATATGAAATTATTTTATTGCTATTGGTTGGAAATAGGTTGTGGAATATTAATTAAATTTCATATTACACTAGTGTTATGTGAGCAGCTATATGTATTTAGAGTTAGATAAATAATGAAGGTATATTAGTATTGACAAATCTGTTAAATTATTTCTTTTATTTATCATGGCAATCTATTAATGTATATCAATTTCACGACAGAAACGTATTATATCAATATTTAATTTTTTCATCCTGAATTATTTTTTCTGTATATACACTTTTTGTTACAAAATTAATTTTTACTGTTGTATTTCTTATGATCCATAAAAAAAATAGACAACTGCTTTATGCGTCTCTTGATAGCATTGTAGTTCATTAGGTACTCATAGCTGTGAATAATAATTTATTATTCACGGGTTGTGGCCAATTACATCGAGGTTTCTATAACAATTTTCATCAAAATTATTTTTAGAACAAACAGTAAAATTTTCAGTTTATTATTCGTAGAAATAAAAATAGAATTTACCTCGCAATTACTCAGTCTACGGTTCGTGTTGCAAACATCATCTTCATAAATTGAAAAAATATACTTTTTCTACGATTGCTATGACAAGTTGACAATTACGCTCTCATTTGTCATCGTAAAGTTAACGTTTTCTGTGGAGTAATCGACAAATAACTAAAAAGATATTAAATGCGTGCTTATTTCAACAGTTATCAGGGATACAAACAAAACAGAAACTTTTTTATTTATTTTCAGTACGTATACGTTTTTTTAATAATTTAAGATACAAACCTAGAAAAAATTATGTGTGTATCACGAGCGTAAAGTGTCTTTGTTTCTCTTATACTATGCAGCTCTCGCCATCGGCTTGCGCCGCAATTACCGTGTTCGAGTAACAAAGAATCACTTTACGCTCTTAATACACAAATAACTATATTATTCTAAATGTACAAACTTGTTAATAACTCTAAGCTAGAAAATAATGTTAAATGTAACCAATGAAAACAAGTAATGATGGAATAATGTGTAAATCCATAAGTTATGTAGGTCCGTAAATATGTAAATGATGAATAAATTCGCAACGAAACTTATAACTTTATGAAATATTTTCTACTCAAGACATATTGATGTGATTTTGTTCATAACATACAGATGTGTATAGATTTTATCACACAATTCCACCAATAGTAGAAAACAGTAAAATCTTGACAAAATTTGTTTCTATAAAGTGTCATTTAAATTGTGAAATATGTCTCGATTTTGCTTTTATATAGTATTAATTTTAAACAGAAAAGTAAGTACTAAATTTTGTTATTTGTTTGACGAAGATTGATTTTGTAATGAATCTGATAAATGTTTCAATGTTTCGTGCACCACATTTGATGGGGTATATCGTGATGTTACGTATGTATGTATGTAATATTAGTCATCTTGTAGAGGTTTTCTTATAAGTGCTCAGTTTGTATTTTATTTACTGTAAGTAGAAAGCTATTGTTTAGGTTAAGTACTTCATAAAATCATATATTCTTTGTTTGCCATAACATGGTGGCAGGAACCATTAAAATTGTCTTGAGTATTGTAGTTTTTGAGAGTATTTGAATTCATTTAGTTTTAATTTACTTAGAAGACGTAATTTCAACATTGTCGTAATTAATATCTACCTGATTAATAATTTTTCTAGATACCTATATAGATAATTAAAATGTTTATATAAAGAAGAAAGCTATACATTATAACCTTCACCTCTTGAAGGATACAAGTCAACTTCTTCCTATTAATTATTTGACTTTTCTGTCACGTTCCATTTTTTCTTCTGTGATAGTTAGTAGTCAATAAAGTATGAAATTTTTATTTTCATATTTGTCGTGTTTTTCTCTCTATATGATTAAATTCTTTCTCGTCGATATCAATATTCGTATTATTAAATGGTGAACATTTTCAAAAAATTGTGAAAAAATTGGATAGTAAAAATTAAATGTTAAAAATAATTTTGAAATAAGTTGTCATACTCAACAACAATAATATCATTATTATTAGAGTTGGAACTTTTATGCAAATTTGTTTGCTCATATTTTAAATAAAACTTAATTTTTGAGCGAATCTAACAAAATATAGATTTTATGTTCAATTTGCTACTCTATATTTCAGAATTTTGTGTATAATTTATGAGTTTGTGCATATTTTAACCAAATTTTACCTTTTACCTTAAAAAATTTTTTTTTTCTTAGATAGTACGAACGAAAAATAGGACTGAATTAAATAATAAAATTACTTTCCGCGATTCCAAAATAAAGAAAAGTTTTGTTGGCTAGGTATAATTCTTTAACTAATATTAATACTTAGAAGTGCGATAAAAGTCTTATAAAATGAGTTATTTGTTCTATTTTTTCTATTTTGCGACTTTTATAAATTATAATTTTAAAAAATCTTTTAAACCGAGTCAACTTACGGCAATTTGTATATGAAATATTGTGATTGGTAACTGTTATTGAACTTAATGCAATTGTTCAGATTTTGAGGTTATATTGAAATTTTGATGTTCTCAGCTTGATAGGTTCAGTATGTCATCTGCTACTACCAACCGTCTAAAACAAAATATTGTTGATCGTAATGAACGCTCTTTCGATATGAAACTAGGTTTCGTAATGACTTTCATATGCACGCAAAATAAAAAAAAAAAATATTTTTAAATTTTAGGTACAGTTTTTCAATTATTTGTAATATTCTGATATTAAATATTTGTTTCTAACTTTATACCTAATATTTATGAGTTACACTATAATATTCGTGGTAATTTAAATAAGTGTATCATAAGTACAATTTTGAATTAATACTTTTTTATTTGAATAATAAAATTATTTTTTGTTAAAATTTTACGACATATTCTGTGCATATTTTGTCATTTTTAAATGCATACAAGTATAAGCTCTAATTATAATTAACGATCCTCTGACAGGCACCTAACAATATTTATGACACGTTCGTGTTGTATATCATAATTTAACAATATAAAAAAGAGAATCTTTCTAATAGTAATGTTGGTTTTTTTTTTAAATAAGGCTAGGCAATTGCGAATAATTTGCATTTTTTAAATTGCATTTTGGATAATCACCATTTCATATTTTCCAAATTCATTTAAATGTTTGCAACTCTATTAATTACTAAATGTTGCATCGAAAATTCAGATATCGCAGTCATTAAATATGCTGAACCGGAAATATACATTTGATTTGTGGGCTTGCAATGCAAACAAATGAAGCAAAAAAGACACACGTAATAGTGGTGTGAATAACATACGAAGTTTAGATATGGCGACGTCGAAATTTAATGGTTATGGCTGCAGAGATAAAATTGCTCTTTATTGCTTTAACTGCAAACGACGCACATGCGATTTTATAATGGGTGGTGCTGATTGTCACTTATTTTATAATTTAAAACCAATTAAATTAATTCAGTTGTAATGCAATCATTATTAAAGAAGAGGTGCTATTCAAATTGCACTGTTAAATATTATAATGAGTACTTATTTCAAGTTTTCAAGCATAGGTTAGCACAATGATTATATTCGTATTTCCTTAACGAAATTACGGAAGTGAGTAAATTTATTTCAAAACTATTTACTAACTTTAACTTAATAGAGACACGTGCTTAGTAATCTTCATTTAGAATTACTTGCTAATTACAACCTTAATATTATAACTGCGGAAAAGTTTTTCAAAAATAAAGGAGTATTTGATTTATTTACAGCAAACCTTATAATGTGACATTGCAGCAATGTAAATTACACTAAACTAATTATTAATTTGTAGCAAAACGAAATGTTAAATAAATAAAATGTTTAAATTACATGTAGATTTTTGGACTATTTACATAGTTTGGAAATTACACATAATAATTTAATTTCCATGTTTATTTTTTGTTTACTAATTCTGTATAAAATGTCGAATAATTTTAGTATCAAAATACGGAGGTGTTTCTAAAGTTTCATTTACTTTTGAAGTAATGTTTGTAATTATTCGTAACAATTACGTGTCACGTATGCGTATGTGATATACAACCATATATCTTTGTTAATTAAAAATAATAATTGCAATTCATGATTTGCATGAACTGCATTTATATCGTGTGCGCATGTAACATTAGAGTGGTTGTTTGTTTGTTCAAGTCAGAATTTCGTCTCGACTCCAACTCCTCATGATTAATATCATTTGTTTGCAGAAAGGATGCACTATTTGATGTACGCTTTTCATACTGCACGTATCTGTTACTTAAAATATATCTGCATTAGAGTTTGCTCTCTTTTTTAAGAAGATTAATGAGCTGAAACTGGCATTATTCATACCTTGGTTAGCATGATTTATGTATGATTCTGATGGTTGATTTTTAGTTCGTCTAAATGCACCAGCTAAATAAATCAAATGCTACGCTAATATACTTTCATTAAAATCGCGGTAAGTGATATGTGCACTGCGGGTTATAAAATGTGCTAGTAAAAACTATAGTTAAAACAAGTAGAATAAATAAAACTCTGTCTAGTTATTAGTGCGGTGTTGCTAGGTAATTTAATTTAAATGAATGAGTAGCAGTAGACGAAACATAATATGAACTTGGTAAAGTATAGTGTTACTTGTGTAATTGTAGAACTGTTAAAAGTTGGAGAATTATGTAGATGTAAATTTTCTTTTCTTTTATTGTGTTTGTTTCAATTATTTTTTGCATGTAAATGGACCTTCCAAGAACTGAGTAGATGTACCTTGTGTGTATGCAGGTTCCCGTGGCATCGGCAACCGCTTCGACGAGCAGCGACTGACGTTGCGTATCCATCGAGGCCGAGGCTCGGTGATGAGCCACGGACACAGCGCGGCGCATGGGTCACCACACAGCAACGGCAGCAATAGCACTCTCACCACAACAGGAAGTGCGTCACCTAGTGCGTCCACGCGATCCGCGCGCCACGAACGTGTCAAGATCAGCGTAAGCTATCCGTCCTCGGATAACCTCACTCCTCACGCGTCGCCGCACCACCTGGCGCCCAGTCCCACGGCTGCCTACGCCGTGCACTACACTGCCAATGGCAAGGAGCAGACGACGACGACGCTATGTCGAGGAGAAACACATCTGCGCGTACATCACCACCGTGCCGGTCGCCGCAGCCGCCGCTCCTCGTCGTGCGACTCGGCGGGTGAGCGCGACCGCGACCGTAGAGACCGCAGCCCCGCGCCCAGCCACAGCTCTGCCTTCTCCGGTTTCGACGAGACCACCGGCCAGCACAAGCCCAAGGTCATCTCCAGACGAATGGGTAAACGTAACATTAAAGCGCAAGTGAAACGGTTCCGGATGGAAACAAAAGCGGCCAAGACGCTCGGGATCATTGTTGGAGGGTTTATATTTTGCTGGTTACCATTCTTCACGATGTATCTAATTCGTGCGTTCTGTGAAGAATGTATTCCGCCGTTACTGTTCTCCATCCTGTTCTGGCTGGGCTACTGCAACAGTGCCATCAATCCGCTGATTTACGCGCTGTTCTCCAAGGACTTCAGGTTCGCGTTCAAACGGATCATCTGTCGTTGTTTCTGCAAGGGAGGCGGCACGACGACGCCTTCGCGACGCGGCTCGGACGGCTCGCAATTGCAGGGCCGTCAATTCCGTTCACCCAGTTACAACCTACACCAGCCGGGCAACTCGCTGGACGGTGATAGTGACCCGGAACAAGGCGTCGAGGCATCCGACTCGAGATGACGCAGGCTGAAGAAACGCGCGGAAATTGGTCAAGTGCGCCTGGACAAAGACGCGTCCTTGATGAAAGTTGCCATGTGTCTGTACGGCTGAGGCTCGAGTGTCGCGCGTCGCGAGAGTCGCGTCCCTGGACGCTTTGTTTCCGTTTCTCTTCAAGCAAGTTGCCGTCGCCGCCGCCGCTGCCGTCGCCGTCGCCGTCGCCGCTTCCCTCGCTTATCTGTGAGTTTCGTGTCCTACAAGTTAATTATAGCCGTCTAATCATGTGTCTACCCTTTATCTGAAGGCTGTGTGTAAGTTAGCCAAATAGTCATAATACCATGATACTGGTACTTTATATTCGTTAAGCTTCTGGACCGGAATTCGGCTACTCTGTGTCAGTTGCTAAGATCTCTCAGATCTTCACGTAAACTTGTTCAGTGTTTATCGGCGGTGACATTGCCGCAAAACTGTTCTGCGAACAATATATACAATATGTCTACGTCTACACCTACTATTATAGGAAGGATCGAATTTAAATTGAACATACAACTGATGTGTGTATTTAGAGAATTGTTTATTTTCCTATTGTCGTATACTTAATGTTTTCTAACAAAATTAATTTATATCTTATTTATAAGTAGATCAATATAACTGTACAGATATAGTCCACGTGTGATGTTATCTGTTAAATTATTTAAAATTGTTAAATAAAATATACTCTATATTATACAAAACGCGGATTATATCTGTTTACATTCATTATATTTACCGCTAATTTATTGTTGATTAAATAATTACAATAAACAAATACTTACAATTTCTATAATTTTCCATCGATACGATGTATCAGTCTTAATAATAAATTATTGTTATATAATTAAATTATCATTCCATCATTTCTTGATGTCTATCACCACAACATCATCATTCGAATCAAATTTTATTTCTACGTGTTTCTCAGGACCACCAAGCATTTGTTGAATTTCATCCATGTCCTTTGCTTTAGTCTCTGGGACCATGAAGAAGACAAACAGCGTTCCCACCACGCAAACAATCGCGTAGAGTGCAAACGTAGCTCCTAATCCGTACGTATCTACCAAATCCGCGAATGTTTTCGTGACTGTGAACGCTAGCGTCCAGTTTAACGCGGCAGAAATGGAACTGGCTGCTCCCTTCAATTGGGGGGTGAATAACTCGCTTAGCATCATCCAAGGGATGGGTCCGAATCCTAGGGAGAAGACTGTAATGTAGACAATAACGCTGAGAAGAGGAGCAATGAATGGTAGTTTGTAAGAATCTTCTTCACGGTTTTGTTGAAGGTAGAAATAAAGAGAGAAGACTCCTAAACACACTGCCATCACTGAAGAAGAAATGAGAAGAAGAATCCGGCGACCAGCCCGGTCTACGAGGATTGTTGACAGGTACGTTGCTATTACCTGTAAACATAATAATAATAAATTATAAATAACAATATTTTAATTTGTTATATCAATTATATTTGCTTTAAGGCTGGCATTTGATTCATTGTACAAGTATTTTTGTTCCAATTCAGAATACATTATTTGGAAAAAGTAATTATATTTTTTATAGAACTTAGAATGAGGTCTCTCTAGGGAATGATACTATAATTTTTTTTTAATTTAAAAACGTAAAAAATACACATAATAAAAATTAAAACTGCCTTGCCCTACATTTCATTGTTATAAATTGAAATTTGTTCCTAATAAAATACACCAAATTTGAATCGAATAAGAAATACGATTATTCCACAAGATACTATGTTAAGTTAACAGTCACACCATAGATCTATTTATTGATATCTTGTGCCTCTGTTTATTTTTGTTCAGAAATAAATTTTGTTAGAAGTTTTACCGTTTCAAACGTCAGTCTTAATACGGGTATTTAAAAGCCCACGGGTTCAATTCTCCTTGCTGTTCAATTTTTTTTAAAATTTAAAATTAGCAGAAGTTCAACTTTGTTTGGTCTAACTATATAAAGTATTTTTATTTCTGCTTTGAATGTATTAAACGATGATGTAACACTTTTTTACAATTGCCAACTTGGTTATAACTTGTTGAATCTAATTATTTTAGCTTCATCAGGTAACTGTTTACTCTCATCCATCAGTTGTGCAGAGAAATGTGTAGTGAGCAGGTTGTGTATACAAACATGAATATGATAGCAGTGGTATTTGGAGTATAAGGTTAGATTACAAATATTTTTATATATTGATACAGGAAATAAAACAAATTCAAATAATGTCGATATAGTAGCTTGTACTCTCTCACAATAACTTTATAGTTGACCGATTTACACAGCGAAAATATTATACAAATTTCAATATCACCACAATCATAACAGTGAACAAACAGAAAATGTCACTTGTCATAGTCACTACTGTACTTTTTATTACATTGTAAATCCGCCACAGTGATCAGCAGAAATTTATTTCTTATGCTGTGTAATACTATGAAGTTACAGTGAGACCGAGAATAGGTTGTGGAAAGAATGGAGTGTTAAGGAATGAACTTGTCGGCCGAGATGCCATTTTGAGTATGTCAAACACAGACGAAGTAAATTAATTACAAATTTTAATTTTTAAATTATTTTATAGCTAAATAAAATATTCTGAAACCAAATAAAAAGTCACCTTGTTTGACATTAATTTCTAATAAATATTTGGCACTTTAGTAAACGAAAATATTAATTTTTTTGACAGTTGATTTATAAAATAAATTAATTGCGAATTATAATCACTAGCAATAGACTATACACTATTATTTATCTAAATCTAAGGACAGATCTTGTATTAATAATTCAATTAAAATTAATTAGTTTGTAATATTTTGCGAAACCTTTCAAATATATTAAATAAATATTTTCAATATCATGAAGGTACTTATAATTTAAATTTTAAAAATTAAATATTTTTGGTACTTTGAAATTTAATTAATATAAAAACCTTTATTTGAAGTATACATTTTTACTAGGTACTTGTAGTTATTACTAATATATTAATAATTAATTATAAAATAATATAGTGTCAATTAGTGATACTAAAAATGTACACTTCAAATAAAGAGTAGGTACTTATTTTTGAAAATATTAAAAAACATATGTTTCTATTATAATCAAATATATATATATATATATATATATATATATATATATATATATATATATATATATATATATATATATATATATATATCCATTACTAGGTGTGGCACTCGGCCATAGTAGATCTCGGTAAGTAATACCTTTATGTACGAGAAGTGCGACTACCTGCCGTCAAATCATCGCCCTCAAAAATCTTAGTGAAGGGGGAGTAACAGAGATAATTTTAATGTGATGAAAACTGTTTGTCAGCTGTATTAATCGAACCCGGGTTCTCAAATCCACAGGCTGCCTTGATACATAATCAGTACCTACACATATCGGATAATATAAGCTATGAAAATTTCGTGCATGGGTATAGAAAAGATAATTGATTAATTAATTTTAAAAATATGTTGAAAGCCAAATAACGAATTAAAGACTGTAAAACGTAAGCTGCTACGTTTTTTTTTATGAAAAAATATGGATTTCATTGATGTTTAATATGCAATATTCTTCAAAAATATAATCTGAAAGATATTCAAATTGATATGTTGAAGCTCGCAATAAAAAGAGGTCTTTGAAAACACGTGCCGTGCCGTAAGATTTAAGATTACCCAGTTTATTTCGTCTATTTGCCGACAGAAATATTGATTATACCACGACAGATCTGAACGCAGTAAATAACGTTTTATACTTTAACATCATAAAAAGAAAAAGTCGCCCGTTAAATGTGCGAAATTACAACATTTTTTCATTTTATTTTTATAATTTATCAAGTAACTTTTCAAATAAAACATCAACATTGTCACAGAAAAATTTAGAGCTACAAATATGTAGTTTATTTTCCAATATTGGCAAGATATATAGTTTGAAATTTATTTTCCTAGACGAGAATGATGTATTTTTGCCGAGAATATATCGTAGTCAAATTAATTTCTGTCAAGTAACTTTTTTGTTGTGACATGCTTTGTTATGGTGCCATTTTGTCGTGATATTGGTACTCGTAACCTACTGAGATCTCAGATCTGTGATAAATGTGTAACCTATTTCAGCATGCTGGATCGGATCCAAATAACTTTTAGCTTCTATAAATTTTACGTATATGATATTGCTTTCTTCTTTAAGCCAAATGTTTAAAGTAACATGTTTTTTTTTCATACAAATTTTTATTTTGACTTTAGATATATTTCAGTCATTTTTATTTGCCTCATTTATAATAGAGACAGTTTTGCAACTTGAATTTCTGACATTCCAAGACCCTTGGAAAAAGTTAGTCTAACAATCTGTTTATGTGTGATACAAATATCGCAAAACCCGTACGAATTTTACAATAAAATATCCATCTATAGAAAATATATTTTTACTTCAGTTATCTATATTTAATATCTATAAAACGAATTCGAATATTAATATGAAATTTCGTATTATGTTTACTACAGAAATATCTAGGTCAAGAATAGTTATTAACTATATTCATCCATAGAAAATAGCATATATGTTGAACTTTATTTCAATATCACTAAAACGAATTAGATTAATGAAATTAAATTTTATGTTCAAGTTTAAAACCGAAAATAGATTTAAAGATTGTAAATTTAATCTGTTTATTACGTTTGCTTATCGCTTAAACTCTAAGGCAGAGATGTCAAACAAGGGGTCAACAAAACAGATGAGGCTTCGACAAAATATACAAAATAGCTAACTTATTAAAAATAAATTATAATATAAAAATATTCATGATTTTTTGTCTATCATCGTTAAGCAGGGCGTCATACAAGTATTGTTGTATTTTTGTCACCGTAACACATTATCAGTTATTTTTGTGAATTAAAAACAGAGTTCAAATTGGAAATGAAAATTATTTTGAATCTGTTTTAATTTCTTTCCTTGCAGACTGATATTGCTTAAAAAGGTATTATACTGTTTAATGTACTGAATACAACGCAAAAGAATATTCCGAAATTCGAAAAAAAAATTGCATTTTACTTAAAGAAAATATTAGTCGTGCCACTAGCTGATAGGATACAGTAATAAATAAAAATCAGTACACGTTAATCAATTAAAGAATTGTTACTCACCTTCGATTAAATTAAATTAATTGATGTTGACTAATTTAAATGCATTACTATAACCTATCAGTGTAGTGACACGAAGAGTGTTTACCTCAAGCAATGTACAATTAATTTAGCAAATTTTGAAAAAAAATTGCATTGTAATCAGTATAACATATAATATATACCCTCACTTTTTTACAATAATTTTGAAATACTTTGTACATTGCTTCACGTCCCTTTGATTCTATTTAGTTCCTTTTTTAATCGAAAATGCGACCAACTTGAAATATCTTGTATGGAAAATGGTCCCTAGACCAATTTAGGTTGGTACCCCTGGCACTAGGTAACAAAAATTATATGCCTAATTCCATAATAACGTAGAGTTTTAGTGTAATCCTTATTAGTCAACATGTGGACTTCAATTTATCGACACGTATAAAACCAAAAAACATCAATTGATTTATTTAAAAAAATAAATTTATGAATATGCCAGTACTTGCGTAACTGCTAAAAAAGAATCAAAAATCATTTGCTTTCAACAAAAATAAAATAATAGAAAATCGTTTCTTGTACTGCTGAACATTTATTGATTTTGAATTTAATGATAAGTGTAAAACTGCAATAAGATTGAGTTTAAACTATTAATCAGGATTATAATTTTAGTCCATACTCCTTAAATTTGTATTAAAATTAATTGCTCTACAAAGACCGAATAAAACATATATTTCAAAGTGATAAGATGATGACAAGGCCGAAGAAAATAATGGAGAAGTTCTGTTTTGGCTCCAGCAATTTTTTATACAAATTTTCAGTAAATAAATCACTACTAAAAGCATGCATTATACATTCTATAACAGCATTGTCTAATAGACCAAGCAAACATTTCTCATGAACGTTCAACACATCATTTGTATCTTTCCAGAATATGAGATATGGCGTAATTTTTTCTTCATGTTTTGACAATCTGAAAAACTCGATGAAATGGAAAAACTGGGTCAGAGATTAAACAAAAGTTCCCAATTTTCATAATTAGATCTGTCAATTACAATCGTTACATCTTTTTAAAGAGGAGGGTCATAATTAATTGGTAAAGTTAGTTGGATGTCGTTAGGAAGCACGCTTTAAAATCATTTGCAGTGTTGTAACGCGGAAACTCTTTACGCGGAATCGGTTTATTGCTTTGTTTTCCAACTAAAATAATTGATACTAACCATTACAACTCCGACAATGATTCCCGGACCGTATGAAGACAGGTTGAGGGACTCTCCACAGTCCTTGAAAATACTCTGTGTGTAGAAGATAACGACGTTAATACCGCTTAGTTGCTGGAATATCATGAGACCTATAGCGATCACCAGACCTCTGAAAACAATTATTATTTGTTTACTTTTATACTTCCTGTATTTTGGAAAGTTACTAATTCAATTAAGTATTAACGTAAATACGCCATTCTGATTCATTTATTATGCATTTTAATGTAAAGTATTCAATGATATATTTTTATGCTATCTCTCAGAGGATATATGTTCAATTTTTTTGCATACTAATAATAAAAGTCATCTTAAAATGTAAATATACTACATTACCATTGGTGCAATTTTAATTTATTTCAGTATTTATTTATCTCTTGTAGATAATTTAAAATTTAACAACATGCTATCGAAATTTTGATATAACATACTTTTCTTTTTAACTTGCTTTGTTTTACTTTTAATGGATTTTTTTTTAATATTTAAACATCGTTTTAAAATAAATGATCGCCATTTGGAAATGGTTGAAATAAAAATATGATATTTTGATATCGTTATGAAAGTAATTTTAAGTACATTTTGAAAAAAGAAAACAAATATAAAATTACCGATGTTAAATAAATATTTTTGTTTTATAATCAGTGCGTCATATAACAGATACCCTTCTTTTCCAAGTACAAAAACAGCTTATATAAAATTCCATGTCCAACTCAAAACCATCAAAAATGTCACATATATCGTTTCTAAAATAACCGATTCAATTGAGTTATAGTTTATAGTACCTTATCTTCAAACATTTAGAAATAATTTTTCAAATAAAAGAGAACATTTTTAATTTCGTATTTTAATATCTATTATTTATTTAAAAATATAAGAGTTATTAATTTGTTTAAATTGAATTCCATTCATTTGCAGATTGTAATAAATCATTTCGGCTGAATACAAGTGTGTTTAAAGTTTCTGCAACGTCCTAATAGTTGAAATTCTGAAAGCAAGTAAGGTTAGCGTTACCTGGAAGGTGCACGGCTCCGAACCAAATCAAGAATGCTCGCTCGATTCTGTTCTGCTTCTGTCAGTTGCTCATGAATTTTCGTGATTTCGTCGTCGATGTCGTAATCTTCTCCACGTAACCATTGAAGGGAAGCCCGTGCTTCCTTCATTTTCTTGCGATGGCATAGGTACACTGGGCTCTCCGGCATAAAACTGAATAGAACTAGGAATATTACGGGAACGCCAGATGGGACTAGATTGAGTATACTCCAGCTGGCAAAAATACCTAGAAAAATCATTAAACTTAGTATAACTATAAAGTATAGAGAGAGTAAAATATTAAAAATTCTGTTTTGTTTACTATATTATTAAAAACAGTTACTTAAATTTGACAATGTCATATCGAAATGAAATATGAAATAAGAAACTTAACATTGCTGTCAAATATGTGATTCAATGTTTTCATTTAAGTAATACTGTAATTGATTTGCAAATTTCAACCTCATCCCCCAGTTCCTTGGGTGTGGAAAGAGGGAAAATCTAAAAAATTTTAAAAACGATAAATATTCTTTATGGTGAAAAATACGATAAAAAATAATCGCATCTTAAAATATTTATTCTGATTTCGCAATTACAGTTTTTTATGGAAAATGCCATCATGCAAAAAAATAGAGGTTTCCATTTCCCCACCACGCCTATCAGGGGGAGGTATGTTTGCATATCACGCCGGAATAGTTTTACAAAAATTTGAAAACACGTGTTTTGTAACTTTGTCATCGAATGCTTTATTCTCGAGATATTTAAGTGTTTCAGACTTTTTGGATATATATATATATATATATATATATATATATATATATATATATATATATGTATATATATAGCCAAATTTTCCTTAATTTATAGGCAATTGAATTTAATCAAATTTAAATTAGTGCTGTAGTTTTCTATTCATGTCCTTACTCTTGAAGAACCGTGATTTAACAACTAGTAATCATATTTCACACACAAAAATATATATTTTAACGAGATCTGCTGCGGCAGAATCTATACTTAAGAATAAGTAAAATGGCGTTATGATATACTTATTTTATTTATACGTCTGATATTCTTTTACAAAAATTATTTTATAATATCAATTATATAGATTTAAATTCTACATTTGTAATGACTTTATTTATGTTATCATAATCCGATTATGATCTTAAGATTTTTTATTATTGTCGAAAGAATGAAACTGAAAATAATTTATAATTTTATAAATTGTTATAAAACTGATTGAAACACAAAACAAATATAATAGCGCAAAACAATGCTCATGTTTCTTAATCCTTTCTTTTTTTATATTCCATTGTGATAATGAATATGAAAATGTTGATAATTTTATTATGCTTTATTTTACCTTTGTGGCAGTGTTTACAAAATATAGTGTGCATTATTTGAGTTATCTCGGCGCATATTGTATGCGGATTAATTGCATGATATTAAACTTGAGGAAACAAAAGCTTACACTCGAGAGACTGACATTTCGAGCTGCGCGTTTAAGACTAGGATTCTCGCGCGTAATTTGATCATAAAATGCTTTTAATGTCATTGTTTACCAATAACTATGACACAAAAGCATCCTTGGTGCAGAAATTCATTTCATCAAGTTATCATTTAAATTTTCTAATATATATTCAGTAACTGCATTATTATCTGTTTATCATCGATAAGTTCATGACAATTTCTATTTTCTTTTTGGTTACTTTACACATTATTACAATTTCAGTATCCATAACCAGAATAATTCACTTTAGCATTTTCATTTTATTTTCATATACTATGTAAGGGTGAGTTTTTTTAAGCAACTATAGTAACAATAAGGAGGGTGACATGATGTTAAAATAAAATTATCAGAGGGTTGTTGCGGTGGGAAGAATCAAAGTAATATTTTCTAAAAGGATACAAAAAATTATAAACATGTCGTTAAATAAAAACATACGAACCACAGACTTACTTGATCACCTTGTAAAATGATGACAATGACGTTATTCATAAAAGAATTTCAAAAAATAATATTTATTAATGACGTTAAAGTGTTTATATTCGGAAACCGGTAAACTATTGAACAAACCACGGTTGTTATGAATTATAACAGGCCTTAGATGTCTTAAAATCCTCGCCCTACGAGCTCGGATTTCAAACTGACATCTGCGGTTATAATGATACTCATAACATTCCTAGGTATGTTAATAGCTATAACAGTGCCACTGCAAACGACTGTCATGTCAAATCTTTCGGTATAAGGAAGAATCAGAACAAACGAGGCTGTCTTAGTAACAAAATAGAAAATTAAAAAATTCAATCAGATTTGAATCAAATAGTTCATAAAACCCAGGATCAAATTCTGACAGTATCCTAATTTTTCTCAGTATATATTTCATTTCATCAATTATTAATATCTTCTTAAAAAACTAATTAAAACACAAGAAAATTTGTCATTGTAGATTGACAATAATAGCTCAGTAAATGTAGATTTAAATATATTATTTATTCGTTAAATTTATATTTTTTTCATGTAACTAATTAAGAGTAAAAAATATTCTATTTATTGCCGTGTCAATTTTTTTTAATCCTCATTTGGATCCGTTCATTTATTATGGAAAAGATCCATGAGCTGTAAGATCTGTACATTATATTTAGTTGGTATAAGTATTGATTTTCAATTATTAATAAAAATATTTTAATATTCACGAACAAGTTACAGCATATCGTATCAATTAGTTTATAACGTTGACAAGGTTTATTCATGTTGAGTTAATAGAGTGCGGGCTCTCGTTGTGATAGAAGTGTTTTCAGTGTTTTGTGAATGTTTTAGTGAATATTAATGATATTTTAATGCGTAAATTACCTTAAATTATGTGTTATTATAAGTATTAGTGTATAATGTGTAAATGAAACGTTAATATACGAGTAGTTATGCTTTGGAATAAACTGGATGAACCTTATAAGACCCCAAGGTATACTAATTTAGTAATGGACATCGTGAAGCGTGGCTGGTAGCTGATTTCTACTAAAAGTATGTAACTTTACTATTGTTTATATTTTGAACACTCAGAGTTATAGAAAATGCACTTTAAAGGAAGATTACATTATATTTTGACATCGACAAAATTGAATAAATTTAAAAAGTAACTAGTTCAATAACTGTTTCTTAAAATGTATACTCGATTTTAATAGAACTTAAATACATAAAGGACTACTAACAGTATGTTATAATAGTGGGGATAGCTTTTGATTGCTATTGACATTTGGGAGGGTTTTACTGTACTTAACCCAAATCTCGTTTGGGGCACGATGCAAATAAATTTAATATTTAAAACAAACAAAAAATTATACCCAAGTAGTGCAACTGAGTATTAATTGTTTTATTTCTCACTGTAAGTAGTATCAAATTATTATTTGGTTTATTAGCTCGCACACCCATTTCAATATTGACACAAGTATTTTTTTTCTGTTTTCGACTTACGACAGTAACAACAAGCAAGGGGCCAAGGCCGTCTCTTTCTACAAATGTTATTCTTGTATTACATTTTCCATATATCGTAAAATTAAAGAAGTAAATATCCGGTATAAATATGGTTGTCGAAAATATTAAGGCTAGATTTTAAAATAGTATTATAGTAATTTCTAAGTTTTAACCTTGGTTGCAATATGATTTGGTGCTCTAAGAATATAGTCTGCCTCGACTTTCAGCCTCAACCGCCGAACTTTTTTTCAACGCACCAATATAATCATTTTGCGGTTTAGATATACATATAGTTATTCTGCTTCAATTCAGTGTTTATTACTTGAAAGTAAATTAAATTTTTATAGATTTTAAAATGAGATTCTAAAGGATGGCATTATATATATTTTTTAAATTTAAAAACCTAAAAATATCGACAAAAATTATTTATTTCCAATATATTAATAAATATTAAAACTGTTTTGCTTCGTTCATAATTTCCTTAAAAAATACATCAAATTTGAAATTCACAAAAAATACAATTATTCCACAGGAGCCAATGTTAAGTTAATGTTGAAGGCGTCATACGATAAGCGCTAGTGTACCGCACTTGCTTCTACCTCCCGATGGTCAGACCATAAATCCATTTATTGGTATCTGTTAAGTTGCTCGGTGTGGTGAGTAACAAAAACGAACAAATTCTTGTAACCGTTTATTTAATGAAAATACAAAATTGTGCACTCTGGCACTTACGCATTGACCGTTACATACGTGGTTCCAGTCAACTTAATTTTAGTCAGAGGAAACGAGAAAAGAATAGTGTGGAAAAAAAGAATGTAGTGCTGCCCTCTGTGCTGTGGCGCCAATTACAAAAGAGATGCACCGATAGTGATTGATTTCCCAACAGTATCGTTATTTCTATCTCCTTTTATGCGGTAGGAAATATTAAAGAGTTTGTGCATTTCAAACGCCAGCGTTAAATATGGAAATGACAAAAACAAAATGAATAACGTATGTCAAATTTAATAAATAAATTCGATGCCGCAACTAATTTCCATAATGAACTTGATTGTATAGCAAAGGTTGTAAAGCTAAAACATATTTTTATTTATTTTCCTAATTTTGCCAAAGTTAATTTCGAAAAGTGTTCTCTGAGATCTTTTTTATTTATAAATGAACTTGAAACTTGTTGAACTGTGAAAATCTTTCTTCATTAATATTAACAGTGCTGGAGATACGAATGTAGCTGGTTCGCTCGCTAAAAGAAAATGTAACGTTATTTAAGCACCGAATAGATTTACAAAATTAATTTTGTTATAGCATGCCATTAGGGAAAAGATCCATTCAGACTTCCTTCAAATGGGAATTACAGAATATTCTTTTTGTTTCCAATTATAATACAGTGCCATTTTAAAACTGATAACTTTTTTACTTTGATATTAAATTCAGTAGTACTGAAAGTAGAAATCAAATGGATTTTTATAAAACAGAGATATTTTTATTCAGATTAAAAAGACAATATTGTAGAGATAATTTTTTTCATGAGTTTTGTCAAACTTCTTTATTAGGTTAACTAACCTCTCTTTTCAAAAAAGTTTTCATTTATGCCCGACGCTTTAAATGTAAATTGTCACTCCCGATCTACAAAGTTTCATAATTCTGTGTACAAGCTACATTATAATTTTTTTTTATTTTTAATTTGCTGCTGTAAATATTTAATTATGCTATTTAAATTTATACTAGCTAATGTAACAGAGTATATTATTTTAGTTTTGCATTTTGAGTTTGTTATCAACAATATTTTTGTTACTTTTAAAATGTTTACAATCTTTCTTTCCTACAAAGCAGGGTTCAAAGGTATATATCGATCGATATATATCATGATATTTATTTTGATATATATCGTCATATTTTTGCAATGATATATATCCATTATATAAAAATATCAAATAGTTTTTGTGATATAGCCTCCGGAGAAGTGAAATTTTTCGAATTTTTCAGTTTTTCTACTTTTCCGAGGCTATATCTCGAAAACTAAATGTGATATGAAAACGCGCTCAACGGCATTAATTTTCTCGTGCTTCAGTTAACTTATAAACATAGTTTCAGCGATTTTTATTTTTTTTCAATTTTCCGCCAAAAAAATCGCAAAAAGCGGTTTTTTAACATTTTCTCGAAAACCAGAAGTCATATGCATTTGAAGATTGCACCACTGGATTCAGTGGGTCAAAATACATATGTATGTAAATTTTCGTTTGAATAATCCTACGATTAAGGATTTTTGGGAAAATTGAATTAAAATCTGAAAAAACCAAAGGGGTACCCCTTAGGAAATACATAAAAATATTAAATTGCATAAAATTGTATGAAAATTTGCTTATAAGTCAATTCGGACACGGGGAATTCAACGCCGTTCAGCGCATTTCCATATCTTGTTTAGTTTTTGAGATATAGCCTCTGGAAAAATGAAATTTTTCGAATTTTTCAGTTTTTCTACTTTTCCGAGGCTATATCTCAAAAACTAAATGTGATATGAAAACGCGCTCAACGGCATTAATTTTCTCGTGCTTCAGTTAACTTATAAACATAGTTTCAGCGATTTTTATTTTTTTTCTATTTTCCGCCAAAAAAATCGCAAAAAGCGGTTTTTTAACATTTTCTCGAAAACCAGAAGTCATATGCATTTGAAGATTGCACCACTGGATTCAGTGGGTCAAAATACATATGTATGTAAATTTTCGTTTTAATAATCCTACGATTAAGGATTTTTGGTAAAATTGAATTAAAATCTGAAAAAACCAAAGGGGTACCCCTTAGGAAATAATTAAAAATATTAAATTGCATAAAATTGTATGAAAATTTGCTTATAAGTCAATTCGGACACGGGGAATTCAACGCCGTTGAGCGCATTTCCATATCTTGTTTAGTTTTTGAGATATAGCCTCTGGAAAAATGAAATTTTTCGAATTTTTCAGTTTTTCTACTTTTCCGAGGCTATATCTCAAAAACTAAATGTGATATGAAAACGCGCTCAACGGCATTAATTTTCTCGTGCTTCAGTTAACTTATAAACATAGTTTCAGCGATTTTTATTTTTTTTTCAATTTTCCGCCAAAAAAATCGCAAAAAGCGGTTTTTTAACATTTTCTCGAAAACCAGAAGTCATATGCATTTGAAGATTGCACCACTGAATTCAGTGGGTCAAAATACATATGTATGTAAATTTTCGTTTTAATAATCCTACGATTAAGGATTTTTGGTAAAATTGAATTAAAATCTGAAAAAAACAAAGGGGTACCCCTTAGGATATAATTAAAAATATTAAATTGCATAAAATTGTATGAAAATTTGCTTATAAGTCAACTCGGACACGGGGAATTCAACGCCGTTGAGCGCATTTCCATATCTTGTTTAGTTTTTGAGATATAGCCTCCGGAGAAGTGAAATTTTTCGAATTTTTCAGTTTTTCTAAATGTGTACAAAAACTAAAATTAAAAAATAAATATCTAAAAAGTGATATTTATCTGATATATATCCTATATATCAGATATTTTGATATTTATTATAAATATCATGATATTTACGAACCCTGTAACAAAGTGTAATGCATATTGACATGTATATCATACACTTTTGTATGTGTTAGAATAGTGTTTTTTGTTATGTTTTATTGTTTATGTACAGCTTCTTCGATTCTTTATAACCCCTTGTTCTTTACATTTTAAAGAAATATAAATAAATAAATATATCGTCAAGGTTTATACCTATTTACGGAGTATTTCGTAGTATAGTGATAAATGTTTGTATGTGTATGTGTTTAAATCGAAGAATGACATTTGGAATGACATTATTGTTTTCGGTTGTTATAAATACAACGCATGACTGCGAGACAATGAAATCCATAACAATCTCTGGTATTATTTTAGAAAATAAAAAAGATCTAAAAAGTAAATTATTTCTTTTAATGTAAAATTCTAAAATGTAGGAAAAATTATTTTGTAATACACTTGTTAAAAGACCACTGGTAAACTTGTGTGAATCGATCATCTTACACACATCCTTTCCAATGATACGCTTGTAATACTTTTTTATACAGGTGATAGAATACTTTAAGAAAAAAAATAAAGGTTTATATTATATGACGTAACGATCATAGAACAGAAAGGACTTTTTTAATTCGTAAAATTAGCAACAGTCATTTATCTGATTGACTATTCTAGTGCTATAATTATACTTAAGTATTAATAATAGAAATAGCTATTAAAACCAGTGGTAATAAAATGTTTATTTAAGGAAAAAGGACCTTAATTTGACGAAGTTGGAAAATCAAATATTTATTCTATGATGAGCAAAAGTACAAAAACAGCCTGTATAATTCATACGAAGCATTAGCTTGATAAAATTCTATTTTACTAACATAAATATTATTGTTTCAATCGGACCGTGTGAGTTTCGAAAATTTATTTTGGTTCCAAGTTAATTTAGAGCAAATTTGATATTTAAATGAAATCCTCAATAATTTAAGAATATATTTTCCATTAGTTTTATTTGAGAAGCAACAAATATATTTAATATTAGCTTAGGATCTAGAACATTTTCAAAGTTTGGTCATCTTCGTACTTTCAATCTGTTTGTGAACATATTTGAAATGGAGAGCCGAGTGAGTTGAAAATTAAAATTACCATTAACGGCTGGTAATCACGGTTTTATTATTTAAAATGTGTTGTGTCAGGTGTCAGTATATCTGTTCTAATAGACTTGAAGTTATGTCAAAATAAACTGTCTGGCTCAGCCTGTACAAAATGTAAAGGTAGCATTTTTTTCCGTTAAAATATTCAATTGTTACATAGCTGCTCACATACACATAGAACTGAGTAATAGGTGTGGGTATAACAAATTAGAAACATGATTAATATAAAATTGTAATTGTATGAAAATGATCGTGATTGTTGTGCGTGAATGAGGCAATAAAGTTTGAAGCAGACATTTAACAAATAATTTTATGGAGTATTCACCATTTAATTAATTTCTCTTTTAATTGCACAGAGGAATCTAAATATAGGTAATTGTTCCGTCAACATAATGGCCGTGTCATGTAATTTAGAACAGAATGAATGATCGTATAATTTACGTTCTCTTATGAATAAACGAAATGTCATCGCAATCTACGCTAATCGATTCTATGCAACTTGTACCGCAGACGGGCATTGTGATAAACATGACGATCAGGGGACAGCCGTGTACGTGGCGGGATTTAATAGTTTCAGCAGCAGCTCATGTATTCGTGGATCGCACGATCGCAGGTAATAAATTACACTCTTTGTTTAATGTGTCGCGATATTAAATGGGCCTGTGCCTTTTTACGATTAAAAAGCCGTGTTTATACAGCCGTAATGTTAGCTACACAGCTACAGTGCCGACGTGGCACTGGCGAATGTTGAACGTTTTCACTTTGCGTCGTGTACTTGTGAGTAATGCCAGCGAATTTTATGCGTAGATAGAAGCCTGATCGTTGTAAAACAGTTGGACGTTAAATGCGCCGCTGTACAAATTTGTTAATCAAATAAATGAGTCTTTTTAATACACAAAAACTGCTTATTTTACTCGAGAACAGTGTGATTTATCTTCTTGTTCTTTTATTTCGTTTCATGTTGAACATTGCTTTTCACTAGTCGCTTCTTAAAGTCTTTCATCTAATTTACATTTTTCTTTCTTTATTTTATTCATTCATTATGATTGATCTCGCTCAGAACTATTAATTATCTACTAAAGCAGTGTTTCCTAAACTGTAGTTTGTGGATCACTGAAGATTCTCGAGGATTTAGCAAGGCGTCCTCGAAACTTTTATATGTTGCAAAGATTTTTTTACAATTTCTTACTTTATAGCCGTATATACAGGGTGTTTCTATACCTCTGCACGAAACTTTAATTACATATATAATTTGATATACTGATTATAGAGCAAAGAGATTTTTTTTGAAATTTGCAAAAATTAGGGTATTTAATTTCTAGCGAGCATTTTTAGTATCAATTTTTAACTGACATTACTAATAGAAAACAATATCTAATTGAACAAATAAAAGTTCTAAAATTGTAAATTCCGGTTCAGATATGTCGTAAATCTTGAAAGTATGCATAACAATTTATTTTGATAAAATTATATTAAATATCGCCTTTTATTGGATTCAAATAGATTTAATCTACCTCCGACTGTAAATAATAATTTAGCAGTAATTTCTGTAAGCATACGCAGTAATTAAAAATATATTATACACCAAGTCTTATAAACGTCTATTTAGTTAAGAATGTATAAAAAACGAGTATGTAAAGAATCTATATACTATATTTTTTCTCTGATCACAAGAAAAAATGTAAAGTTTTATGAATTATTTGAAAAGTAAGGTTAAGTTCCAATGTCACATATAGGAAGCTAACTTCACCCCGTGTTTAATATGTCAATTGTCGCCTTCATGTCGTGATTAAAATGTTTGGAGTCACTGCTTGTCAACATCTGATTAAGATATTATTTAGCGCCATATAAACTAGTACGTTAAATGATATGTTAATAACGGCAGTAGAAAAATATATTTTGGCTAAATGAATATAAATTTACTGTAGCTATAATGTGTAAATGAACCTATAATTTTTTTTCAGATATCTGTGAAAATAAGAAACGCACAAATGAAAAATATAATAATATTTCTTCTCAATTAAAATGTCATAAAAATATATTAAAGACATTTCAATATTTTATTTAGATCTATAAAATAAATACCACGAATGAATAATAAAGAAATTAAATTCCTTGTCAATTAATGATTTAGCATTTAGCGAACGTTTGATTTGGTTTGACATTTGAAAAGGTGTAGGAGTATGCCGCGTTTTCACGTGTGGCTTGTTGAACTAAAACCCCGTTGTGTGTGATATTAAATTGACATCTTTGAGAATTTGATCACATAATAAAAGCATTTGTATGAGCTGTCACGTGAACAAGTCGTTGTCGTTGCTTTGTGAAACTAGATCACCACGGCCGTGATGAGTTGACAAATTTAGTGGTAGCCCTATGACATCAATGTATGTGTACCTATCTTCTGTTCCATGTCCAGTGCTATGTGGATGTGTGTGTTTAAGGGTGAACAGTATTGGCTTTAGCTAATGTACTGTTTACTATTTGGGCGTCGTAACGTCGTATTTCATCGCTCTAATTGCCGTAATTGCCCATTTTAAATCTTTATGACATTCTACGAAGAACTATTTAAATTTTGAAATGAAAATATTGTATTATAGGCAGGGTTGCAAACAGCAGCAAAATCAGTTAAAGATTGGATTCAAAATTCTTGATATTAAGAAAGATATAATTTTTTGAACTTGAAAATTGATTTGTGACATCATCTGTAATAATCGATGATACAGAAATTGGTTGATTTTGATGATTTTTCTAATTAATTCTTGTTATATACAAATTTAAATAGATATTACGATTTGTTCTATGTTTATATGCAGTGAAGCTGAAAAAATGTATTTGTACATTTCTAAATATTTAAGTGCCAGTTCTGTTATTTATATCTGAAATATATTGCGAGGAAAAACTTTTTCTAAAACCGAGCGTAAGTGTTTTTCCAAACCATAAAAATGTTTTTTTCTTGTTTGTCATGATAACATAACAAAGATGTGTTACTGTTAAAAAAATGACACTTCACACACTTAATCAAAATTAATCAAAAAACGTTTCCTATTTTTAGCGATCGTAAAACAAATATAAATTCTATGTAGTTTTCCACACAGATTAAATCTCAATTCCTAATTGAAATATGAAATTGTAATTTTTTTAAAAATCTAGATAAATTTGTGACAGAGGTAGTCGAGAAAATTATAAAATAATAAACTAATTTATATTTTAAGTAACCACACAACAATGATGTTCGACCGCGGAGTAAACTTCGTTATATTATTCAAATTCAGCATTCTCACTGTTTTATCCTAAAATAAATAATAAAATATTATAGCTATTTTATTCCAAAAATACTTGAACTGCTTTTATTAGCTATATTTTTGTTTTTAAATTTTTAAATTTAAATTTAAATAATTTTCAACTAAATAAAAGTTGTTAATTAAGAAAAACATTTTTTTCATGCAACCCTGACTAAACACGAAATTATTACTTGACCTTTATTCATGCCGTAGGATATTGTTGATTTAAAATGTTGAATAAACTTTTGTCAATGTTTTGATTTTAAAATGATGAGAATTGAAGTAGAATTGCCACCTACCAAGTAAATATTCGAATAATATTCCTGCAGTAATCTGTAACTGGAATAAAGTTCCAAGAGTTCCTCGAATTTTTGGTTCTGCGAGTTCTGCTACGTACATTGGGATGGCGACACTATAAGCACCTACAGCGATGCCCGCCAGAAATCTTGCACAGCAAACTCTTGTTACGTCCTCACTGAAATTGATAAAATTGTTTCAGAATTATAGTTATCTAATTATTAATAATAAAATACTTTATAAAATAAATTAGCATGCATTTTTAGTAAAAATTTTATGATATTTAAATGTGTCCATGCTCAAATAATTGTTGAATCTTTTCGTTTAATTTGGCAATTCTTTAATGAAACAGAAATCTAGAACAAGGGACTCCTACATATAATAAATTAATCTATACTCATGCTGCCATCTATTGTGTGCTACCTTACCTGTAATAAATAAGCAGCCAGGACGCAAAAATAGGTATCGTGAGTACTTGCAGGATTCGTTTCCTGCCGATGAGGTTAGTAAGCATTCCTGCTGGGATGGCGCCACATAATGCACCCAATGTCAAAAAAGATGCAACCGTGGCGCTTAATTGCTCAGTTATCATAAATCGCTCCCCTAAGAGTTGTGTTGCAGGACTTGACCATGACAAGCAGGTTCCTGCTGCGAATGCTCCCAGAGTTGCTGAAAAATAACCGTTTAATCATTAATATAATAACAACTGGAATTTTATTTTATGATTTACTATATTATTTTTAATTATATTTTAGAATTTTTCATAAAGTGCTTATAGGTACTTGCATAAAAATATTAATTTATTTTGTTTGAGGATATTACATCATTCTCAATTTGAATTAAATTGGAGCAATGACAGTTTAAATTGCTAATATGAGTACTTCATAGAATTAGTGTAAACATTTAATTTCTGTGGTCATTTTGAACATATGTCATACATAGATCCTATTACTTTTGGTTACTAAATTATGTTAGGTCAAAGTTTTATAGATAACACCAATTTTTGTAAATAAATATCAGGTTGTAGTAGAATAAATTAGAGAAAGCGAAACACAATGTAAACGACAAAACATATCACACATTAAAACAGAAATTAATTACATTAAATAAATTAAAATGTAATAAAACATCGATCAAGACAGTGTAACACAATATGGGATAAGAAAAAATGTAAAGCATATCAAACGGTACAAAAATCCATACACTAGAACAATATCTGTATAATTCGCAGCACTAAATTCTTCATTGTGAAATAAAAAGGTATTAATTTAAATCAACATTTTATTTATTTTTTAGAAGTATTTTGATTACAAAATTTAAAAATTTGCAGGAGAAGCTAATAATTATTTTACACTCTGTGCATAATACTATTTTTGAATAAATGTTTATCAACTGATTAAATCAATTATTATCTTAGAAAAATATTCGGCTACCACCGAGATTTGAACCCAGGATTCTTTAATTCTAACAAAGTGTTTCCCAGGTTTAATATTTTCATACTATTCATTCGATTTTTACTCTCTACTTTTGTTTATGAGTGAAACTGTCAATGTATTTTTTGTTTTATTTTTCAGTCTTGGACAAATTGCAAAATATTACAAGAAAAATTTAAATGACTTTGATATAGCGATCTGAGATATGCGTAGTCTAGTTGAGAAGACGTCTTACTGAAAAAAAAACAGTTTCGGGTTCAACTGCCAAATTAATTTATACAAAAATGTTTCAAATGAAATATGTTGAAAATTTTATTATCAACTTCTTTTAACTAAAGAAATGATTTTAAATTAGTTTGAGTTTTCATTTCCACTGACTATACACGTTGTTGCTCCGGATCAATTTATTTTACTAAATAATATTTTCTCAATTTATAGCAATAATTCAAATATAGAATTATAGTTTTGTTTTCTACATTCTACATGTAGCTAATTTGTGTGACTACATATTAATTTTATACATTAAATGAGATAATAGATTAATTAGCATTTATATAATTGAAAACACATCAATTTTATCTAGCTAATAACATTTCGCAACAAAAATTTTAATTAGCTTTACATAATATGATAAAAACCGCAACCACATATGCCAAAAGCTGGTATGAAATTTATTGAGTCACTGTAAATAAAATAACGGTTATTTGCTAAATAAATATCAGTATGTAACGTAAAATATATTTATTTACAATTAACATAATAAAACGAATGAAACTTAATTCATTGTAGAAACGAGCCATAAAATTGAAAGAGTGATAACCTTATTATTAATCACGAACAAGAAAAAAATTTCAAAGAAAATGATCCAAAATCCTTTTGTAATCAGAACGCCGTAATCGCAAATTTTCACATCCCCGTTATCTACGTTCAACACGCCACGATTTTAATTAATTAAAAGTTCCGATCCGAAAGGAATCCGATCAAATATAATCGAAGTGAAAAATTCGGTAGCTTGAAAATGCCATATTGCTCTAACAAATTAGATGACTGTCCTCTGTCCTTAGCGATAGTAATAAAAAGTGATATTGCAACTTCAAATTGATAATAAAATTCTAGCGAAAAAACTGTCTCGAAATCAGTCAAAGTTCATCGTAAAACCAGACATAAACACTATATAAGATGGCCATAAATTTTGATCAGAAAAAAAACTTATGCAGCTTTATTTTTCTTAAAAATTAGTTAATACTAGTTCCATTTAGACGTAAAAAAATACTGAATACTTTTTTTAAAATTATTATTTGTGTAGATTCCGGGAAAATATAAATAAAATTATATTTTTTTACGATTGCTACGAAAAGTTGAAAAGTACGCTCTCATGTGTCATCGTAAAGCTGACGTGTTCTGTGGAACAATCGAAAATTAACTTTGTGAAAAAGATATTAAATGCACTCTTTTTTTTTAAATTTATATATCGGACCAACTACTAAGGTCATATGCCGATATGTCTTTTGTATGGTCGCCGCGGGCGGGACCCGAACCCACGACCTTATGGTTGCGAGTCAGGCCCTCAACCCGCGCGACCATCACGCGGGACAAAATGCACTCTTATTTCAGTAGTTATCAGGGATGCAAATAAAACGAAAATTGTCATATTGACAGTTGATAGAACGAATTTATTTGCAGTACGTATACGTTTTTCAATAATCGTAGTAAAAATTATGTGTGTATCACGAGCGTAAAGTGATTCTTTGTTACTCGAGCCGAAGGCGAGAGCTGCAATAGTGCAATAGCGCAAAGGAACGACAAACGATTTTCACCACGTTACAACTATTCCTGTGGTTTTTTCTCTACGAACATATTTTAGGGCCGTGATTTGACGGCTGCTAACTGCACTTCACGCAAAGAAAAATATCAATCATCGAGATCTGCCATAAGTTAGTCGCTTCAACATCTGTACAGCTCTTTTATATATCGGATATATACTATTTCGTATTATAATTCATTGTTGGTATTGAAGAAATTGATTTCCTATATTAAATACATCATGAGACATCTTTTATAACAATATTTCAGAATCAATGTAGTACTTAATGTAAAGACAGTTTAAAAGTTGTGGTGTTGATGAAAGAAAAAGAAATATAAACGTTTTTGTTAAGGATAATAAATTAACCGATTAAAAACTTCAATGTTATCAATAAAATACGAAAAGTAATTTGAACAGTTTTTGTTAGGAAGTTTGTAGCGCCCGAAACTCAAAATATCGGAAATTCACTTGAAATTCAAAACACGTAACTTCTTCATTGATTTAAGTGTCTTCCGCTCGCCGCCAGAAAGAGCTAATAAATTTGAAAGTTTCGTAACAACGTTCAATTATTGTGAACATCGGGAAACTTTGTCCCAACTATCGATTTTCGTGTGCACTTTTAATCGGTTCCTAATCAGCAAATTGCTAGTATCCGTTGACCGAACTAATCAACTGTCAGTTATTGCTATTTTAACTAGTTTTCCTAACTTTTCCTTCAAATAATACAACTACTTTATCTTCTCAATAATCTTTTTCTCAATCTCATTTATGTACATCGCAAACTTTTACATATTAGTTTTTTATTACTACTTCTTTTTTATCTTACGACTAGTACCCGCACTTTATACGGACAAATGTATTTTTTGGCTTGAATCTGCTACACAGTAATATTAAAGTTTAGTGGTAACATATTTATTCACTTATACTTTTTTAAGGAGTTATTACTAAAGCCCGGATATTTAGGCACTTAAAAACACCCAAATAAGCAGGCATATAGGCCGTTAATTACTCTAAAATAGGCGGAATTTTAGGCAGCCTAAATGTAAATAATTTGTTTTAAAAAAAAAGAATCCTTTTTCTAATATTGGTACTCGTATCTATTCTTCATTAGAAAAAATCATCATTTTAAAAGAAAATTAAAGCAATCTGAAAAATAATAATGTAGGTTTCTTATTTTATTAACTATTATACAAATTCAAATTATGTAGTATACTTTGATTCACATAATATTACGAGCTATTGCTCTATGAAATTTTTTGAAAGGGACTGTCTTCGGTCAGTCAGAACTTGCTTGTAAGCTGAAAACTTCATTCATTTCGTTTAAGATTACCTCAGCTCCATTGATTAATGGCAAAGACACAATTGAATTGCCACGTAAAATTTTGACTTAAACACGTTTTTTCTTTCGGCATTTTAAATTCACACACAAAAACTTGATTTAAGTACTTTAAATATTATAGGTTAGGTTGAAACACTTTGTCGAGTGCTGAATTAGTTAATAAAAGTTAAAATAGGCAACAAAAATAGGCAAAATAGGCTGTATAAGGTAAAATAGGCACAATAACCAAAATATAGAAAAAATAGGCCCTAAGGCACGAAAAAAAAATTTTCCATTACACGTAAACATATTACCTATGTATAGAAAAACTAAATTACCTGAAGTATATTAAAATTTGATTCTAGGCAATTGCCTAAAAATCCGGGCTTTAGTTATTACTAATGAAATTTTGAGATGCATTAACAAATAATGCCATTATTAGGAGCTTAAAATTTTATGTCTTAAAGTCCCTGTCCCTTCTTTCTGAGAAATAAATAATACAAGAATAACAAATTGTTTCAAATTATTATTTACAATTTTAAAGTTGTTATATTAGTATATTCAAAATTATTTGAAATATCATTGATAGTACTAATATTTACTTCGAGTGAACTGCAAATAATTTTTAATAAAAGAAATAAATATTTGTCGTTTTATGTTTAACCTTAGAAACAGCCTGTATTTTATATTTTTTTTCTTAAAAACATTATAAAATGGATTTATACAATTTTTAAAATATAGGGTGAGAAATTACGAAATTCTACCCCTGGACTGAACTATCACCATGGTTTTTTTTATATTTTTGCTTTAAAAGTTACAGAAGAGCAAATTATCGCACATTTCTTATATCCTATATTAAACTGCCATGTTTTGCGCTTCGTGCATATCTGTATAAATTATACTATTTTCAAATTATCTACGACAATGGTTGTCAAACTTTAAGGAGACGAGGCCCTCTTAAAGACAAATAAATTGAAATTTATAAAAAGTTAATTTAATAGTGTTCATTACAAACATAGAACCATGATTTATAAATGAGTAAACGAAACATTTTAGTATAGTCTTTGATATATTGGTATAATAGTTAGCAGAATTCATCGTATTTTGCTTTCAATCTTGTAATAAATATATTTTAAATTTCCAAATACCATCCGGTGACCTTTTTTCCAATATTTTCGCGACACTCTTGGAAGGATCGCCACTCGCACTTATATGTCCCGCAGTCAAATAGTTCTAAATTATTTTACAAAAAATTCAGCAAATAAAACTGGCAGAAAATTTATTCACGAGTATTTCAATAAAATAATTACGACTGTTTAACATCAACAAATGCGATTCAAATACTATATGATCAAGCTTTCCACGCAACAAAATTAAATTTTAGATGTATACAATATAGAAATTGTTTTTTAACTTAAGGATGACAAAAATTATAAGGTGTATGTTTTTACTTTAAAATTTTGTTGTAAATATTTAAATTTATTTTCTTCATAACAGCGAGCTATGCATTTATACGTGTATAGAATAATTTCCCATGAGTACGAAACTTGTTTGTAGGCACTTTTGCATATAAAGATATGTGTAAATATTACTCCAGGGATCTGATGATAATTAATGTTGCTCAAATTTCTTTACAACTTTTTGATATAAAGATGTACATCATTCTTAATTAAAGACAGAGTTTTACAAAAAAAAAACACTTCTCGTATGGTGTTAGAGAATGAATTTATGTGAATTTATTAGTTAGAATTTTATCTTAAGGCCAATTATCTTGCAAATATATGTCTGACTTATACCTCAAGCAGGAAAAAGGGACAAGGAAAATGGTTTCTTAGAAATTGAATATTATCCAACTTTTATTAGTTTTGTAGTTGGCAACATTTATTTATTTAAATTCGATAGATTTAACTGTCGGTTCTCGTTGAAACATTTTATAATAAAATTAAATTAAAAAACACTAGGTTAGTTTCAAATAATGTAAAGTTTATTTTACAATACGTATTTCGGTCGACTAGACCATCATCAGGTGAACAAGATATTCATATCTTGTTCACCTGATGATGGTCTAGTCGACCGAATAAACTTTACATTATTTGAAACTAACCTAGTGTTTTTTAATTTAATTTTATTTATTTATTTATTTGTTACAGCTTATACGAGTAGTAGATTTCGAACCACTCAGATACAACCGTAGTTTTTTATATAAATTGTAGTCAGCCATATTTGAACCTCCTGTTATTTAATATATGCAAGTTTTAATTCAGCATATACTCTGTTACTCTTGCCTGTAAACATGCCTTAAATATTATAGAATATGTTAGTTGAAATATTTATAATGACAGAATATATTAAATTATTTCGTTAGGGCCTATTTCGCATGGGCAAGTTGTTAGGACCTGTTATAAGAAAGAGCTCATATATTCTTTAATTATATATAAAAAAAGATTATTTAATATTTCTATAACCTATTTGGTCGCCAATCAGATTTAATTTAAATTATCATAATTTTCAATTTCCATTTTCTTATGTATTTGTCATGCAAGAGATTAATATTATTGTTGAATTCAGAAAAAAATACTAAATCGAATACATAAAAAAGTAGGTTCCCATTTAAAATTAGAAAGTTGCACCCCGTATTTTGAAAACCAGGGGTCTAAAACAATTCTTGTTCCGCTCATTAAAGTAGTTTAATAAAATAGAAATTGTTTACTAATTTGACCGGCTCCTATACTTCTCGAGATAGTAATGGTGTGCCACTTAAAAAGAATACCCTGTACAGAAAACTGCATATAGCTATTTATGTAAAAAACACATAATATAGGGACGTTATTAGACGAGCCAAAATTTATGACCGAACAAACAAGATAAATAAGGAGATTCCTATGAAGTTCAATTATGTACGAGTTGCATACAAATCATTATCTTTGTCTATCTTGGAAACGATTTCCTTTCTTAAAATATGTTAATAAAAACCTGATTCTATCTCAAAGTGTGTTTCGCTATTACTTTTGTATAATAATATTAATAATATTTCTTTATACTGCACAATTATAGAAAAAACTTCCAATTACAAGAGCACAGTTTTAAAGATACATAACTTATAAACTAATACATTATGTATAATGTTATTTATAATTATTAAACTGTCAAATTTGTCAAAAAATGTATATAAAAGTTTTGTTTTAAAGCTTAGAAGGATCCCAAAAGAAATAGCATTAAAATGCAAAGGACTTAATGCATTAAATTAATTTTTTGACGTTGACAAGAGTCGAATTTTGCTATTTTATCGTACTAGTTTAATAATAACACATTATATTATAAATGACTGAAAGAAGTCATTATACGCGAGTGTGATAATTCTCACGAGCATATATTGATATTTCACTCACATGTGATATACATTGCTCTATCTTCTAGTAGTAGTTTATCTGTAATGAAGTTAGAAATGCTTCAAACCGAATTGAATGGAGATGCTGTCAAATAAGTTAAATTTCATTGTAGTCAAGCTGTTACATTGGTAGAAATTGTTAGTTGTTTATAGTTCTCATGTATTTAAACATTTTAGTCACTGAAATCAATTGTTCATAAAAAAACCGGTACTGTAATATAAAATATATCATTAACCATTAAATATATTTATTTAAAATTGTTTTAATTAATCCTTTTTAACTTTTCTAAATGGGTCCGGCGCGTAAGTTTAGCCCAGGGTCTTGTAAGTTTGTAAAATAGGCACTACGAATATTTTTAATATATGTTAAATACACCTCCGCCATAGTTAAATAAATCTAGGTAATTCTAAAATTAGCATACGGCCTGGGAGGCCCATAAAGGACAATGCCGATATTCTGTTTTGGCAAATCCTGGCAGAAGCAGAAATCCTGGAGCTAATAGCGCGGGGTTTATTGCAATGCAAAGCCAACCGACGGCACATTACATAGATAATTGCAGGATTCCAGCCTTTGTCTCTGAATCAATGACAGGACGACTTTTTTCGCTTGGAACTCAGTCCTGATTTCCCGAAACGAATTGTAGATCTGACTCGCTCGGCCTAACTCAATTTTTTGCTACTAAATAGATGTTTTCTTTCTACTGTCGTATCAAATACAGTAACTGCTTGTTAATCATATTTAAATTGATTTTATTACTATTTTTTTCTACTCCCATTAGCAAACTGTCATTTCCATGACGCTAAATACGTAACATCTTAGTCACATATTTCCAAGCTTTGGCTTCGATTGATTTAGTCACGGCGTGAATAAAACAACTGACATATTAAATGCGACTAAAGTTAGCTTCCTGTGTCTGTTATTTCAAATGATTAATAAAAGTTTACACACTTTTATTGTCTTAATTTGCAATCTTAGAAAAAGTATAGTATGTCACTCGTCTTTTTTCAAAGTAATGATAAAATATGTTAAAAATCAGTACTCGAAAGAATATTTCGCAGACTTTTATGAATTGTTATATTTTAAATATGATATAAAGTTATAATCCGTTATATTATTATACCAATAGATTTTGATGACAATTTTTAATAATTCTGTTTTTTATTATTTCACAAATTGTTCATAAAACCGATTCTGTAAAGATAAGGGCTATGTGTCATTGTTTAAACACTCTTATAAAATTCAAATTTTTCCTGCAAATATACAATAGAGGTTTTAATCCAAATATAGTTATTAATATATAAGTGGATAGATGACTTTGTAATTAGTAGTGCAACAAAAATTAAATGGCAGTTAACATATTAATAGAAACTTAACTATAAAGCCATTTATCCATATAAACCCTTTTTATATAATGTCGTAGTTATATAGATAAAGTAATGAATAGGTAAATAAGGATGTTTGTTAAAAAAACAATTATATACTTTGCTTTTAAGTGATTCTTAAGATTTAAGTGACTGCTACGTAACTTTCTATTACGAGCAATTGCATGAAACCACTTTAATTTCAAATTTATTTAAAATTAGAGCATATTAAGGTTTTAGTAGAAGAATTTATATTACTGTTAAGTTGAACAAGAATCAGTATTCATAAAGTTGCTAAACAGTTGATTAAATCTAAATGTTGCATTATATACTTAAATATAACAGTATTGAGGAATAAAAAATCGTTCTTGGTGTTTTGAAAACTGTATTTAAATTTATTTTTGTTCTGACTCTAAAAGTATTATCTATAAATAAGTAAATCAATATATCATTAAGCCTTTTACCCATTACTGGGTGTGTCACTCTGCCATAGCAGATCTCGGTAATATATTTCTTTGCGTGAAGTACGGTTACCAGTCGTCAAATCACGGTCCTCAAAGATATTAGTGAAGGGGGAACCACATGAGTAGTTTTACTGTGGTGAAAATTGTTTTTCGGCTATGGGCATCAAATCCGGGTTCTCGAATCCACAGGCCGACTTGACACCACTGAGCCATCTACCCCATTTTATTTTTTAATTGCTGTTTCATCAACAAATAATAAATTTTAAACTTTGTTTAAATAAATAATAACTAATCGAATGTTTGACAGAAATGTAATTTTGATTTGCTTTTATTTATTTATTATTTATTTTTTTAATGTCAGCGCTCCTATATTTCGTTTAATTAATAATATTGACTTGATAATGAATCCATTCAGAAGTTCGAAAAGACTTTATTAAAAAAAAATACAAATTTAAACTGAAATAAAGTCAAAGATTCTTTTTTATTCCACAATACATATATTTTCGGATTAAAAAATTGCTATTACTAATAATCATTTATAGAAAAATATAATAAAATTTCTTCTTACCTATTATTGCAGCTAGATATTGCGGCAACTTTTTAGCTGCAGTCGACTCGGCAGCAACATCAGCCAGTGCTGTCCTAGAATTCTCCTCGTGCATCCCCTTGCAATCCGCCATTTTTACTCTTTTCTCGCACTGAAACACAAGTTCAAACTGAAGTCAAGTGTTGACACAAGTTTGGTTTTATTCATCGCTTATCATTCATTTTAATATCAACTTTTAGGTCACATGTTGACAAGTTAAAGGTCAAATCAATCCCAGCTTCATTTTTATGCTGAAAAAATTTAAATTTATTTAATTTCTATGTACTTACTAATTATGAATTTTCTTGCTCTAATTATATTGATAAATCTTATCTTTGTTTATTAAGCAGTTTCTTTTTGTTTTCATCAAGGTTTCGTTCACTTTCTTTGGGAAATTCTAAAGTTCATACTTTTGTAAAAGTAATGGCGCCATTAAATTAATAATAAATAAAACGAATAAAATAATGTTTTCTATAAATAAACAATTATTTGAATATTGGACGGTTTTACAAACGACAAATAAATTTACTTTTATTGTAAATAAAATTTACTCATTCACATGACAGTCTGAAAAGTGAACCGTAATGTTATATAAAAATATATCATCACACATTTAATTCATTACTGGATTTGGCACACTGCCGTAGCAGAATTCGGTAAGCGATTATGCACGTGAAGTGTGGTTACCATCCGTCAAATATTAGTGGAAGGGAAGCACAGGGATAGTTTTAATGTGGCGAAAATTGTTATATATATATATATATATATATATATACTATGCAAGTAAATTTATTCTGTCCATAAATTTTGCATATACCGATGATTAATTGGAGAGAGACCCATCTATAAATGATCATTTTAGTTTGTCATTAAAAAACCCCTTGTGAGATTTGTTTTTTGATAAGTTGGATTTCAGACTATAGTAAAATGAATATTTACTTAATTCTCCATTAAGTTGGCGACGTTTCGATCAATAGTTATAAGTTATAACCATTTTCAAGCGAAACAGTAACTATACCAAATATTTAATTAATATTTGGTTTTGTATATAAAAAAATAAATTAAAGTAAGCAAGTTAATAAAAACACAAGTATATGCCTCAAAAGCAGGGTTCGAAGATATATATCGATCGATATATATCATATTTATTTTGATATATATCGTCATATTTTTGCAATGATATATATCCATTATATAAAAATATCAAATAGTTTTTGAGATATAGCCTCCGGAAAAGTGAAATTTTTCGAATTTTTCAGTTTTTCTACTTTTCCGAGGCTATATCTCAAAAACTAAATGTGATATGAAAACGCGCTCAACGGCATTAATTTTCTCGTGCTTCAGTTAACTTATAAACATAGTTTCAGCGATTTTTATATTTTTCAATCAAGATTGCACCACTGGATTCAGTGGGTCAAAATACATATGTATGTAAATTTTCGTTTTAATAATCCTACGATTAAGGATTTTTGGGAAAATTGAATTAAAATCTGAAAAAACCAAAGGGGTACCCCTTTGGAAATAATTAAAAATATTAAATTGCATAAAATTATATGAAAATTTGCTTATAAGTCAATTCGGACACGGGGAATTCAACGCCGTTGAGCGCATTTCCATATCTTGTTTAGTTTTTGAGATATACCCTCCGGAAAAGTGAAATTTTTCGAATTTTTCAGTTTTTCTAAATGTGTACAAAAACTAAATATCCAAAAAGTGATATTTATCTGATATATATCCTATATATCAGATATTTTGATATTTATTATAAATATCATGATATTAACGAACCCTGCACAAAAGTGCAAACATAACTATTATTTTCCTAATGGAAATAAAGGGCAAATTAAGTTTAACAATTTTCTTTTTACTTTTTACAAAAATCCAATTAAAAATAATGCAATATTATACTTTGTCCATTATTTTATAGTTACTGTTTCTTTTAATACACATCTTTTTATCTTAATTAATTCTTGACGTGATTTTGTACAAATTAAATAATTTGATTCGCCTGTCGCTAGAGCTAAACTGATATATAGATAGATAAGTAGATAGTGGATAGTATTTTATTACTATATATTTGTCAATTATAAATGTTTTGTCTGTCAAAAAATAGCATCATTTTTACTATATTTCTTTTTAACCAAATAAAATATATATAATATTCAACTAAAATGACAGTTCGACAAACCATCGCTGTATTCAACAAGGGACCTACAGTTTACAAGTAACACATAGTTGTATGTATATTTTATATAACTGAGAAAATCGGTGAGATATGAACGCTTGAACTTATTTATAAGTTGCATTCATGGGACTACGACTAATAAGCGATATTGTTTAAACTGAGATAATTGTTTATTGTTTAAATTTTGGAAAAATTACTTCTAAAATTTTGATTCAACTATACATTGCAAAAACAATTTCCCTGTTGCATATTTGAACACATAAAGGGGATTTGAGAGCAATCAAAATAACGAAACAATTAATATTAATTAGTAGTTAAATTCAAATTGAAAGATCCGAAAAATAGTCGAATAATCCTGTGAATGCATTAACAATGTTGTAGTATCGTGAATGCACATTTTCTATTAAAATGCCAATTTTATGTGTGAGCACACAAAACAAAACTGCGAGTAAAATTATGGACAAAGTTTACACAGGAATAAATTGTATTATTTCAAACGCAAAACTGGATTAAACATTTAATCGCTTATCATTGGTTACGCCAGGCGAGCCTCCAGCTAGTAATTCAACAATAACATGTTTATATTTTCAGACCATAAGAATTATATCTCGTTCGAACAAAGTGCGGTCCGTGACGTCATTGTTTGGTTAGTTTTTTATACTCGAATCCTATTTCCGATTCAAGCCAGATATTTGCTGCCGTTGTATTTTTTGAAAATATACGTGGGACCCACATATACTCGCGCGTAGAAAAAACATAGAAGAGAGAATTTTTCGGTACAGGCTTTCAAGTATTTTTTATCGATATTCTTTTGACTATATATTTCTACAATATTTTTTAAATGTTTCGTAAGTATTATAAAACCATGTCAAATTCTTATCGAACAGGGAAATGGAAAAAAGTCAATAATTTTAAAATATTTTGCATTCATAGTTTTGATTTATTATAGTCTGGACCTATTTTTTATGCGACTTATTTATCATAATTATCATTATTACGTGTTATAATTAAACCATTATTTGATAAAGCTGAATATTATATCTTCAGACCATGACCTCAAATATTTTTATAAAATATGTGATACTTCTTAAAAACCTATCAACAATTGTCAACAATACTTACTCATTTTATCCAATTTTTCTTTTTATACTCGTATATTAAATAACGTTTATTTTTATGAATTTAAATTATATGAATGGAATTTTTTATTGTATTTCTATATCTTCGGTTGCTACTGGTACCAAAGGTTTCTTTCAATAAATTCTGATAAAGTTCGATAACCTTCAGAAAAGATGTATGTTTAATTTTGCTTAGTTCATGATGAAACAGTAATTATTATCTGCGTAATTTATTTTATAGTCAGTACCTAAACTTTTATTCATTTTTATCAGAATTAATTTTGTTTAAAAATTAGTCAAAGTTTATTGCTATAATTTTAGATAAATTTGATAACCTTCTATAAATATTAGTTATTCTTTGACATTAAAAATGTTCAAAATTAAAAATCTAACAATTTATCTATGCCTCCGTGGTCTTTCTATTATCTTTAACAATTGAAAATTGAATCTTGTAAGCCAGTAGACTACATTTCTATATCTTTTATACTTGATTACATGCGTCAATTGCGTGAAATAGTTACAATGCATTATAATTATATGGCAGATTTGGTGGAATAAATGAAGAGGGCATAACATGTAACGGGCTTAGAATATCAAAATAGTAAGCTTCGCATCTACAGTGTAAAGTACTTGTATCGGTGTCAGAATGATGGGTACGCACCATCCATCAAGGGCTTGATCCCATGCTTAATGAAATTTGTCACTGTCATTATTGGTTTCCTAAATCCGCAGATGTGTACTGCACAAGGGTACAGGGAACAGCACCCTTATGTACGTTATATGCTACAAATACTGAAATACAATCATTTTCGTACAATAAGATACAATCGCAAGTTTTATTAATATACGAGGATAATAAAAACTTACAATTTTACGGTTTAAAAAAAATTTGTGTGTATCAAATAATGAAATACACTTATTTTCGTACAATGAGGTACAATCGTAATTTTTATTAATATACGAGGATAATAAAAATTGAAAAATTTACGTTTTTTTTTAAATATTGCAATTGTGTGTAATTTGATATTCAGTTTCAAATATAAGCGCAGATATCGATTCCTTCCTTTCTTATCTTTATGATTCGTTTTCAGATATTACAATAGAGTGTCTAATTACAATTGTGAAATGCACGTTCAAAAACAAACATAGATCGACACTCCCTTCCAACATTTTTGATCCGTTTTTAGTTCTTATAGTAGAGCGTCTAAATGCAATTGTGTGAAATTTACTTTATAAAACAAACGCAGATAATACTCCCTTCTTTCTTATTTTTTTATTCGTTTTCAGTTTTTACTGCTGAGTGCAATTTTCAATTGTATGGAATTCACTTTCAAATACAAGCGCATGTCTCGATTTCTTCCTTTCTTATATTTTTAGATTCATTATTGAGAAGTGTACGTAACTTATGATGTTTTGAGCATGTGACATGTACGTTAAATGAAAGATTAATAAAAAAAGGCATGTATGAGCGAATGGATGGATGTATTTAAAGGTTTGTTCAGATAGAATGACTGTGTTATATGGAGGAACTATAAATGTTATTGAAAAGAAAGCAGTGTGTTAAGATGAAAATGTTTAAAGAGGACTGATTACTTGATGGGTAAATGTACTGTGAATGTTTTTAGGGTTCGTGCTATTCCATTTGATGGGTTATACCGAGATGTATGTAGTTTTTGTTTACCCATACAAGTTATGACTTTCCGTACATAATTATCTATTTTTTTGCATGTGTTCCTTGTTTATTTAATTATTTCAAAGTACTGTAATCAATATTATAACGGAATCACCAAGATAATATAAATAAATAACGTAAAAAAATTAAAAATTGTATAAGAATAAAGAACGTAGACACTTGATGTAGTTTTACAAAATTTTGTGAAACTACATCAAGTGTCTACGTTCGTTATTCTTATTCATAATGTTTCACCAAGTGCCAACGGCTCATACTTTTGATATTATAAAAATTGTATCCTTATTCTGTTTACGACTAAAAATATTTCCAAGCCAAATATAATAATATGATAATAATACATTCCACATATCAATTAGGAATTATTTAAATTAATAAACAAAACACAATTTATATATGTATGCATTTACGTAGATATATAGATTTACTTTTATCTTGCAATATTATTATAAATACATATATTCATTATTTACATTCGTATATAAAATTATGAAAATGTATTAAAATAAAATAATAACATTACAAAAATAAATATGTAATCATATACAAGTAGAAAATAATTTAATTTAAAAATAGGAAAAATAAAAATACAGCGAATAAAGTAACCGAAACTAAAATAGAATAATTAGACTAAATTAAAAAACTAGAGCATTATTTCATATAGAACAATTAGCGTTAATTCAGAAAGTAGAAAATTAGATCAAATTCAGAAAATTATAGACCAATGGTTCTTAATTTTCCTATATTGCGAACTCTCTTTAAAAATATTTTTTGTTGCGGACCACCAACTCAAGATTTTAAACCCTAAATTGCATCAAATATTTATTTAAATTTAATTCTAATTTCATGAGTAGAGAGAAGGGGAGAAAGAATATATTAATCAAATATCTGATGTGGACACCACATGACTGCCTTGTACCCGTTTTAAACTATAGATATTTTGTTAATTGCACATATTTCACATTAAATCTTTTATTTTTTGTTCTAATCCATAGCAAACTTAATTTTTTTTTAATCAAAAAATTTATAATTTTTAAATTTAGATATCTCGTTTATGCAAAAAGCTAATTTAAATTTTTTTAATGTGATAGACGCAGAATTTAATTTTCTAAAACTTTTATTTGCAGCATTTATTTCTAAAATGAAAATAATACCATTTTTTTCAAGGAAAACTGATAGCAGCTTCATGTAATGTGCCACTTCTGGTTAATCTATTTTAACCAAAATCTATTATGTTATTTCCATTGATATAGTAGTCTTATATACCAAATTTGGAAAGTTTTAAATTATATTTGAATATAGTTTTTCATGAAAATCTATTATAGGCTTCAAGTAAAGTACCACTTCCGGTAGTTGTATAATGACCAAAAAGGGAGGTGCACAACTAGATGTTATAACAGTCCTAAATATAAAGTTTCAATTTTCTACGGCGTACCGTTTTTGAGTTATGCGAGATACGTACGTACAGACGGCATGACGAAATTATTCAAAATGGATTCAGGGAGGGCCAAAACACCTATTTCCATTGAAATCTGAGAACCGAAAATTTTTGCGATTACAATTCTTCCTTTACTTCGTACAAGGATTTAAAAAGACAATATTACAGGATGTTTGAGAAATAAGAGTAATATTTGAAATATGTATCAGTCATACCAAGACAAGACAAAAACTCTTAATATACCCATGTTCGGAAACAGTTTGGGATTCACACTGTGTTGTAAGTTATTATACGTTTTTGTCCACTGTCCTGAGCCATATTATTATTATCACGTTTCCTTAGCAACTGTTATAATTTATTGTGACCGTAATAAATTTAGAATTTAATTTGATGTTATGTTAGTTCTTGTTTTAATAATGAACGATAATACAAATTCAGAATTATCCTACATGCTTTTCATGTTCGGACATGCATATGGTAATGCATGTAAAAATAGTGAATCAAAATAAAATTAAACCAATGCTAATGTAATATTTTTTCATGATTGTTAAAATAGTTTCTGTTATTAAAAAAGATATATACACAAATATAGAATATTAAATAATAGTATTATGTCTTTGGTTTAGTTCAAATGAGTTAAAATAAATAAATAAATATATCATCACACCTTTTACCCATTACTGGGTGTGGCACTCTACTTAAGCAGATTTCGGTAAGTGATATATTTTTTCGTGTGAAGTGCGGTTACCAGACGTCAAAGCATGCCCCCCAAAGATATTAGTGGAGGGGGAGCCCCAGGGGTAGATTTAAATTGGTGAAAATTGTTTTTCAGCTGCGGGGATCGAACCAGGGTTCTTAAGATCCACAGGCCGACTCGATACCACTGAGCCACCTACCCCAAATGAGTTAATTACCTAATAAAAACAGCGGCAAAGAAAAATGAACAGTAAACCCGAACGATTTATTCTTACTCTTCTGTATCTTATCCACGATTATTTACAATAGACCATTTCTAAGGTAGCGCTCAGCCCTTAACATGAGCTTTCAAGTAAATGGAGTTGACCCATTACAGATTCTTTTCAGAGACATGGTTCATGCGCCAGCCACTCGACAACTTCCGGCTCGCGATCAACATCACACGCACCGGAAATACAAACCATCCCCGGAGTCCGGATTCGCGTTACTCTCACTCCATCGACGTTTTGTCGGTTTGGTTTGGTTTGCGTTTGCGGTCGGTTTGATTTAATAGCGAGGTAACAATTACTAGCAATGAATTAACAATTAAGGTTTTAAAAACCTCTCACGATTTATTATACACGCTTAATTAACAGTAATTAATTTCACGCATATTTTCGAAGAGGTATACTGGTACTGGATGATACAAAAGTTAATTAGAGCTATTTGTTTAAATTTGTTTTTTAATGAAAACATTTATCTTCTGCAATATTAGTAGGCTACAGTTAGTGTAAAAGCTAGTTTATTTAAAATAATATTATAACAATTTACAAATTCCGTGACTACAAAAAATATATAGTGCCATTTAAAATAAAAAAGTTGGATCTCATATTTTTAAATCCCCTAGTTAAAAAAATGTTTGTTTAGTTCACTGAAATAATGTATTGATATAAAAAATTAGTGATAAATAAACACTTCAAATTTATTCAGCTTTTTTATAATTTATGTTAAGTGTACGAAATAATTTATTTTGGCTGAAAATTACAATTAATATGAAACAAATTATTAAATTGTTTATCATAATTTTAAATTGCGATTTTCTTATGTTTTTATCATGCAAGAATATGTAATTAATATTATCGTTAAATAAAAAAAATTACTAATTTGAATACTTAAATTGAAAAAATATGTTTCCATTTAAAATAAGAAAAGTGCACCCCTTATTTTCAGAATCATTGGTCATCTTTTGATTTTGTTCATTAAAGTATTCTTATAAAATAGAAATTGTGTGCTAATTTAACCGACTTTGTAGCTCCCATACTACTCAAGTAATAATGGACCACTTAAATTGAACGCCTGTAACAATTTCTAACAATTATTTATTTAAAGTTTGTATTTATTGAAAATTTTATGATACCTTTTTATTGACAAAAACTCACTTGCAAATTAAATTTATGTATGCATTTGGTGGAAAATTTATAAAAGAAGCAACTAAACTGAGATTTATATACGTAAAAACAAATTATTTATGTATTAAATTCGTATTCAAACGATATTTGGTTTTCTAATATATTATTTCTTTTACAGTTACGAAGTTCTTTCCTTCAAGATTTCAATTATCAGATTTGCTGTTTCAAGTAAGGTAGGAATTTTGTTATTAATTGTATTACTTATTTTCTTTAATTACCCATTATTCAATCTGAATTCATGTACTAGAAAACTATTCATTATTTAATACTCGTAAACATTATTCAAACAAAAAATATTACAATAAAAGAAAAAAATACAATTCTTATTAAATGTTATAAATGTGAGTAGAAAACAGAATATTCATTAGAAGGTACTTTATACAAGAATAAAAAAACTAAATGTTGAATAATAATGCTTAAATGGAAAATGTTTAATAAGTTCACTTGCAATGAAATTAGTCGGGATATGAAACTAGCCTGAATTTAATACTGAAGTTGTAGAGCAACGCATTTAAAATCTCACCGACCTGTAGTACTCGTATAGCATAATGTAATAAACAATAATGAAACTGTAAAATAGAAATGAGAAAGCATGCATCTGATTTTAATTTAACGCGCAACTGATAAATATTCGAGTGAGTAGCGAACCTCTAAAAAGTATTTCAACACAATTTATTAAAGAAATAGAAAACGAATATTATTTAATTAAATTCAACAACAACGCAAATACAAACTGCGCAAATGTATTCACAAATAATTCAGTTTTAACAAAATTATATAAATTTTAATAAAATTAAAACACAGGAAAATTAAAGTTACGTAACACCAAATAATGTACAATAAATTCAGTACATTTACTTCATTACTTACATGTGTTTCTGCTAAAACTGTGTGAAGTTCTGTACTGTCAACTGGATGCTTCAAATTTGACTAGAGAGTGGGATCGATTATTACTGTTTTTATAAATTACGACATTAACATCAACGAATTGTTTACTTCCGTTGACGTACGTCATAATTGTAATGTATAGTGTCATATCAAATAGAGAAAAGAATCGCTAGTAGAGATGGGCGAATATCATCCGCGAATAGTCGAATGCCGCGAATATTGACATTATTCGATATTCGAGATTTTCGAATATTAACGTCAGTATAGCGAACATTCGAATACCTCGATTATCGCGCCATATGTTGACCTCAATTTTTGACTATGTTTTTCTTTACCATTTGTACATAAACTTAAAGCTATTACAATACTTTGAAGTTATTAATAACAAAGATATTTTGTTTCAAAATCATGAAGACTTACCATATTTCAAATTTGTTTTTCGTCAACATCAGCCCGTACGTTTCACCTTAAATTTGAAGTTTTCGTCTTTTTCTTTTTTGTTTTAATTTTATTTTATCTTAACAATTTCATTCAAATAATGAAAAGGACATAATTAAATAATTATTAATAATAAATAAATTAACTTTTAGGAGTATTCGAATATTCGAGTACCTCGAATATTCGAGATCTGATTAATATTCGTATTCGATATTCGAATTCGAGAAATTTGATATTCGCCCATCTCTAATATTTAGTATAATGTTGTTCATTTATTCGCAGTTCATTGATACACATGAAAAATTGATTATATAGTCTTATGAGCTGAATATTATTAACAGAAATGTGCAAAATTTGCTGTCTGGAAAAATTATAGAAACTCTTGTGGCCGCTGTCCTACAAATGTAACTTAAAAGTGATCATTGAAAAGTTAACCTATAATAGCGTTTCTGCTATAATTTTGTTTTTAATGTAGATTATTATTTTAGTCTTCATATAGGTATAAGATTCTATATAGTTTGATATTTCTATATTCTTCCAGTCAGCTTAATTATGAACATGTTATGTTTTGCATGGACAAACTGCCGAATAAATTTTAGCATAAACTCTAAATATAATTCAGGGTAAATCATTCTTAATCGTCAAATTTGTTAGGCACAAGTAGATTACACACTTTTCTTTTTATCTTACATGTGTAAAGATAGTAATTTTCGTGCAAATTATGTAACTATGAAATAAAATTGTTAGATTATAGCTCCACCAAATTGTAATTATGAATATGTACAACTCACTCTTCAATTAAAGTAAAACAATAATTAAGTAATAAATATTGCTACCAATATTTTAAATATTTCTTTATTTAAGTGGCACTTTATATTTAAGGGAAGGTGGTGAAATTGCCCATAACACGTTTAAACCAAAGGACAAAATCTTGAAATGCATACAAAACATTTTTAAGAAATATCGAAACATTTGAAACGTATTTTATTTATATTCCAAGCATATATACAAAGGGGGAATATTGGGTTCATTGAGAATACATAATATACCTTTATCTTTCTCTAACAAAGTTTGCAGCCACCATTGCTAACTTTTTTATTTAAAGACAAATTTAATAGTGTAACATTTATTACAATTGTAAATAAAATAAAATAATTATAACAAGAAAAAACAAACTTTTTAAATGGAATGCCATATTTAAAATAATACACACTTTAATAGACTTTTTAACTAAAATGTTTAATATCACCATGCTGTTAAACTTCACTTTAACCGATGTATTTAAAGTTCAATTTTACATAATATAATTTTAATTTAGCAAATAAATTAATGATTTGTTTAAGTAATAATAGAGAGAAAAATCGAAATAAAATCAGAATTGAATAACAGACAACCGTACTTTAATTGGTTTACAACATATGGCTGGACTTCATATGTTTCAGGCTCAAATCTTGGCGATATTCCAATTTTCTCTTTATAATTTGATTTGATTTAACAATGCATTGTTTTAGATACAAATAGCGGCAGAGATAACTTAAGACGAGAATGTATATATAACACTGCATTACCATTTAAATAATTGTAAAATCTAAATTACTTGTGGTTCTTAAGTATGTAAATTTTATCATGATATATCTTGGTTTGTACCTATTAATTTAAGTAATATAGTGACACTGATTTTATGTTATGATTAAAAATATTACTTATGTTTCTTTAAAAAAATGGTTATTTTACTCGCTTATTTGTTTCTTTTTTTTCGCCATTAAATTTCTCTATTTCTCCAACAAAAAATATCTGATGTGGACACCACATGACTTCCTTGTACACGTATTAAACTATAGATATTTTTTTAATTGCACATATTTGACATTAAATCTTTTATTTTTTGTTCTAATCCATAGCAAACTTAATTTTTAAAAAAATCCAAAAATATATAATATTTAAATTTAGATATCTCGTTTATGCAAAAAGCAAATTTAAAAATTCTTAATGTGCTAGACGCAGAATTTAATTCTCTAAAACTTTTATTTGCAGCATTCCTTTCTAAAATTAAAATAATACCATTTTTTTCAAGGAAAACTGTTAGCAGCTTCATGTAATGTGCCACTTCCGGTTAGTCTATTTTAACCAAAATCTATTATGTTATTTCCATTGATATAGTAGTCTTATATACCAAATTTGGAAAGTTTTAAATTATATTTGAATATAGTTTTTCATGAAAATCTATTATAGGCTTCAAGTAAAGTACCACTTCCGGTAGTTGTATAATGACCAAAAAGGGAGGTGCACAACTAGATGTTATAACAGTCCTAAATATAAAGTTTCAATTTTCTACGGCTTACCGTTTTTGAGTTATGCGAGATACGTACGTACGTACGTACGTACAGACGGCATGACGAAATTAGTCAAAATGGATTCAGGGAGGGCCAAAACACCTATTTCCGTTGAAATCTGAGAACCGAAAATTTTCGCGATTACAATACTTCCTTTACTTCGTACAAGGAAGTAAAAAGATAACAATGGTGGACTTCTTTTCGTAAACATCCCGTATAAGCTTGTATTATAATCACTAAAAAAATTAGGCAACTATTCGTTCAAAATTATAATTTCCTCCCATTAGAAATTTCTAGTTGCGCCACTGTTATATTCAAAAGCGTAATAAAATTTAAATTTTTCAACCATATCCAGCAGACCCTTTTTGCTTTTTGACTATATAAGGAAGTCAAAGTTTTTGAATCCAGAATAAAATAACAGAAGAAGTTCGTGCTATGTTTGACAAATACAGTTGGAGTCCAGCAACCTTGAATGTCCGTTGCCAAAGGATGATAATTTCGCCGAGCGTTGATGGAATATTGGAAGCAAATCTGACAGGAATCTGACCAGAATATTGATCTATTAGTTTGGTTGAACACTACACTCTCCTTTAGGGACCGGCAAAACGCAGTCCGAACTCGATTTTGGCATCTGGGATACTAGGTCATAATGCAGTGGATGATTTATAATCTAGTTGGTGGTTCGTAGTTCGCTTTCTTCTGTTTCTGCTCTTGCTCTTACTTTTTCGGTTTCGCCGTGCTTCTGTTTCTGCCTCTGCTATTTATAACTATTGATTTTGAATGCCGCATTAGTTTCGTTTTTTATCGTCTATTTCTGGTAAAATGACTGTGAATAATTTACTGAAATGATGAAAAACTACCTATATTTCTGCTGAAAATGTGATTATGTCTGTGGCTTTAAGTTATTGCTTTTAGAATAATCATTTTATTTGATGTGCTACACGAAATTATAGAAAATATTTGCAATTTCCACGTAAATTGCATATTACTTTTTCCAAAACCAATATATCTATTTTATCAAATATAAAATATTAGCACCTACCTGTAACAGGGTTGCCAAATGAAATTTTATATTTTCCCAAACCTTTTACAGTAAATATTTATAGATTTCCCTAGACCATATCTCAACTTCAATGTTTTGTTATCGGCGTATAATAACATAAATACAATTGTAAACATAAAGAAAATGAGAACAAATTTCATATTTAGGGAATTTACATATCTGGTTGCGATATGTAATAAAACAATTTAAAACATAATAACATTCCTTTTTTAAGTCATGTTACTTACTCCCTAATAGATAGTTTTGAATTTGCTAAGGGTAACGAACTTTTTTCTTCTTTAAATATATTATTAAACTCCTAAGAGAACGAAAAAAAACGTATCTATTTCAATATATATTTTAATAAATTTTTAAAATTTCCTAGATTTGTAGGAAAACTTCACATAATGCCTTTTCTTCTTTGTCAAATCAAAAGTCCCTAGATCTGGTAACGCTAGACCATAACAAACTGAATAACAATTTCCACACTTTTTAATCTATGACGAAAATAAAACAAATGAAATACGTTGTGTTGTCTTTCTTTCCCGAGCTATGTAATACTAAAAGTATTTGATGATGATTTTTTTCGATTTTGAAATTTTAATAAATCCAAAAAAATATAGTCCCAAAACACTCTATCTGTCGAACTGTGAATTTGTGTGTCTCATTAACTAAAAATGAAAAAATTTGCATTGAAATATTGTCTTTAAGCTTTTTAAGCGAAAAACAGAGATTAAATTCGTTAATGTGTTATACAGGGTGTATATGTACTTCAGGAGAAAAATTAAAGGGTATATACTATAAGACGTATTGATCATGGATCAAAAATATTTTTTTTTAAATTCGCTAAATTAATGATGGTTTACTTGAAATGAACAATTTTAGGGCCACAGATTGACCTGATGCATTTAACTAAATTAAATTATTAATTACATTTATTTGGTATTGTGTAAACAATTACTTGTAAGAGGATTTAAATAAAATTATTAAAAATAGCTATCAACAAGTGGCTAACAAAATGTTGCATTTAAATACGATGCAATTTTTTTTAAGAATTAAAAAAAATATATTTTTGTTCTATGATCAGTACGTCTTATAATATATATCATTTAATTTTTTCCCCGAAATACAGATACAGCCTGTATACAGCCAATGGTACTATTTTGTAAACTGTAGTTTTTATCACAAAATACGAAATAATATACTAGTAACATTTTAATAATTTTTAAATTCATTATGTTTTTGTAAATCATGTAAAGAAAAAAATTATCAAAATCAAAATATAAAATTTAAGTCCTCGTGACTCATAATTAAGTGCCAAAAATGACATATACGCGTTAGTCAATTGGTTTTTCAAAAGTTATACAAAATATACCGATGTTGCTATTAAATTAAAGCTTTCACTCTCTGAGTTCTAGTAAAAACTTAAAAAATGATATTTAATCGATCATCAATTGGTTTTTATTTATAAAGTTTGTATAAATGAATTGTCATTGAAAATATAAATGACAGAAACAGTTAGTGTTTGTTTTGTACCACAAACAAATTCAATAACTTAATTGTTATCCTAATTGAGTTATTACTACTTACTTTCCTCGTTAATTTTAAATTAGAAATTAACGTAATCTTGGATGTGAGTGGATAACGGAATAATAATTATTTTATGCTACAGTAAATTAAATTTCTTAAACAATAACCGTTCCCCTTTATTTGGTTTTCTTAAGAAAAACAATTTTCAATTTACGTGTAATTTGCAATTTGCTTCTATTTTAATATTCCATTAGATAAATTGTTAATATCACGCAAGGTAACTTTTGTATTAAAAATTTACAAATCTCTTTTCGCACGACTATAATTTACAAATTATAAGACAAAGTTTAGCAGAAATTACAGAAAATTGTGCTAATATGAAATTCATGGATTTTGAAGCAAAATGCATAGAAAATTATTATTGTTAATTCCAAATTGTAATTATATATTTTTGTTTACATTTAATTTCTGTTTTATATTTATTTATCATTATTAGTTGCACTGGTTTTATTTTCGTGATGATAAATATTTACTTAAAACATATTTCATTTAAAAAATAAATATAAATAAAAAATAAATAAATATATCATCACGCCATTTACCCATTACTGGGTGTGGCACTCTGCCTAAGCAGATCTCGGTAAGTGATATATTTTTTCGCGTGAAGTGCGGTTACCAGCCGTCAAATCACGGCCCTCAAAGATATTAGTGGAGAGGGAGCCACAGAGGTAGATTTAAATTGGTGAAAATTGTTGGTCGGCTGTGGGGATCGAACCAGGGTTCTCAAGATCCACAGGCCGACTCGATACCACTGAGCCACCTACCCCATAAATACAATATCGCTTTTCAATTTAACACATTTATATTTGTAGTATACAGTTTTATGTGCTCTAAACAACAAAAAGATACTTAAGTATATAAAATTAGATATCTACCTGGTTCGATTTAAACGTATCAAAAAGAAATTCTCAGAATTTTCAGACGCACAAGATTTCAGTATAATTTCCTCCATTTTGTCACGTGTCACCCATTTCCTGATGCTGTTACATATTACATCGTATCAAATAAATCCTGTTACATTTACGAACCGTAATACATTCTTTTGTAGTCGCCTTGTTTGTATTCCGTCGCTGAATCGCTCCTTCTTGCAATTTCTTCCAGTAAAGAAATCCATAATCTAGTTTGTGTATTTCTATTCGATAAAAATCTTTTTGAGTCCGTTACAGGCAAAAGTTATTTTGATATACTGGCATGCCTACTCAAATGATGATTTGTTGTAGTTTAATAAACTAATTTACACACCCAAACGCTGAACTTATCTACTTTAACTATCTTCAACTAAATCAATAAGCTGTCAAACAGGTAGAAACATAGGTAAGTGTAACAAATCATCAGCAGTGATGGCCCGCCAGGAACTAATAAACAATCACTCCAAACTGCAATTTGGCAGAATCTAGAATTATTCATAATAACTGGTCATTTAGTTTTCCTTGTTTTGTTTAATTCCATTAGTAAATTTAAAAAATGAAGTACGTAATAATTTTTGACCAAAAGATACGTACGTGTACGTTTTAGGAAAATTGCCTTGGGATTAATTAATTAATTGAAATCTGGGCAGGATTTTAATTATGTTAATTAGTGTAATATACCACGATTATTGATGAGGGTTATAAAACTGAAATATTATTTGTTGTCTCACATTATTTGCGTACAATATTTGTTTGAACGAAGCTAATTATTTACAAAATTATATTTAAATAAATTTATTACAAAATATTAATACATTAAACATATATTTATTCTAATATAAATATTATTACAAAATATCTAATATGTGTATATTATACAATATCGAATAAACGATTGAAAATTGAGGCACTGATGCATTGATACAGTGGATGTAAAACGTTAGTACTGGATGTTTTGCGTGTAGTACCCGGAGGGAGATGTAACACCCTCGTCTCTGGCGGCGTCGGTGTCTGCCGACTCGTGTTCGGCCACCCGAACGATAAAAGCCTGTTGTTCCGGCGTCGCTACCTGCGCGCCACCATCGCCACCGCCGACAGGTGCCCGGTGGCCGTAGACTTGTTGATCCACGCCGCCCGGCACGAACAGCGCTAGCCGTGCAGGGCCTTCCTGGTGATTTAAGACTTGCTGATTAATCGGACCGTTATTAATTGTATCCGCATTGATCGAACCAACTGGAAGCTGGTAATTCGCTCCATAGTCGGAAGATGGTGCCGCCTCATGCGCATAAGCTCTATGCTGCACATTAGGATCTCCCAAACCTTGCAGATTACCATTTGCTAAATAATGACCTCTTGGATCAGAAGCCAAAGTTTGACTTCTCGAGTCAACGTATTGACCTCTAGGATCTTCTAATAAATATTGACCTCGAGGTTCAGCTGCTAAAAGTCGTCCTGTAGGATCTGCTAAAAGAACACGTTGATCCTGATGTATTTGCACGTTAGGATCAGCATAAATATGACCTCTATGTTCTTGCGCGTACTGAGCAGAAATAGGTCCATAGTTAGGGTCAATTAAAAGTTGTCCCCTGTGATCAGAAGCCACTGGATGATATTGATGGGTTTCCGGAATCTGAGTAGGATAGTTTGAGGCAACGATAGATCCACCATCAGGATGAAGTACGGGATATGCAGTAGCGTACTGAGAAACAGCTGGTCCAGCATGATACTGAACATTTTGTAAAGCAGGTGGAGCAGCATACACCGGCTCTTGGTTATGCAGTACAGCTTGGCTGTGAGTGACAGGACCGGGAGCCGGCGCGTAATGTGACGGAATGCGAGTGTCGACATACTGCGGTGAATTTGCGGATTGGAACGGCGCGGCCAGCTCAGGGTTAGCGAACACTGCCACCGGCTCATGGTTCGGGTTTGGGTGGATGTAAGGTCCGGTTCCAACCGGGTTCACCAGCGGAACATTTGCATTCTGTACAATATCTGCTTGAGCGAGAACAGGCCTTTGTTCAACAGCAATCGAATCGATATGCGTCTGAACGGGGACAGCGCTGACGGCCGGCGCTATTGCAATACCCGCGGCGTTGTTATCCTGAGGACCAACAACAGTGGCCGTAACTTTAGGCCCGATCAATGTAACGGACGGAGCTTGGGGGAGATTCGTAGCTGCCACTCTGAAACCATTGACAGGATCGGAAACATATTGAACAGTTTGCAGAATGCCGTTGGCATCAATGTAGGAGTAGCCACCCCTCGTCACACCATCCGCTGTTTTGGTCTCGCTCTTAGCGCTGTTCGGATCTGCGTAGCCGTAGCTGTACTGCCCGTGATTGTCTTGCGCCTGGTACTGGCTGCTGATGGTAACGACGGGTACGAAAGCGGGGGCAGGAGCGACGATGGCGGCGGCTCTGACGGGCACGACGTAGGCACCAGCCGCGGGCACTGGACTGATGACCGCGGGTAAGTGAGCACGGTCCGCTGCAATCGCAGCATGTTCTGCTTTAATGTACTCGAACTGCGCTAGATGCTGTGCTCGAGCAGCGGCGACTTCCGGTAAATCTTTTGGCAGATTCGTCGCTGCGACGCGGAAGCCGTGCACAGGATCTGACACATACTGCACGGTTTGCAGTATTCCATTCGCGTCGATGTAGGAATATCCACCTCGAGTTACGCCATCTGCGGTTTTGACTTCATCTTGCGCGCTGAGGTCTGTGGCGTAGCCGTACGCGTAGTGACCGTGAATATCCTGCGCGTGATATTGCGAGTGTGAGTTGACTGGTGCGGAGTAGGGGGTGATGCCTACGGTGACGCCGTGGTATTCAGGGTATGCTACAGGAACGCCATACAGACTGCATTCGGACAACCTTGATATTGCAAATAATAGTATCTGTGAACAAGAGACAGGTACATGAAAATAGTTTCTTTCCTGGGCAGTTTTTGTGTAGCATAATCGTTTCGGTGCTATTTCAAGGTTCTAGTTTGAACGGACTAATTAATTTAAACAATTCCCACGTACGCTCACTCGTGATATTTTTCTTATGCGGAACCACTTTGTGCGAGGACTGCTTTGTCATATGACGCATACAAAAATATGTTAGTAAATGAGTAAATTGAACAAAAGATTACACGTTCAAGTGCTTTGTTATGTCTGTTTTGTAAATATCTCTTCCGTGTTTATAAACCAATTAAATACAATTATGAAATATTTGTTTATGAAACAAATGTTACGAGTATATCAGTGAGTCTTTTGAACGAAAGGGATATAAATTTCAAAGTAATCAGGTTGAAACAGCAGCCTATATTATACTTGTTTTTGAGTATGCCAATAACATTAAACAAGCTCTGTTTATATTATTCTGACATAAAACTTTAATGAACAATTTCAAACAAGAACAATTAAATAGAGCACTGGTACTGCCCACACCACAGGTTTTATACACAGACAAGCCATAGTAACAAAGAAACCCGCGTTTTCATAAAAATAAAACAAACTATAATAATAATAATAATTCAGAGATTGTATAATTTAGTGGCCGTAACTTGAGTTTTATCTCAATCGGACAGGGCGTAAACTGAAACTGGTATTTAAGCCGAACGAAACAGAACACTCATGAACACAGCAATTATCATTCCAGTCGGGTTAAATGTCACATCACAGAGTTTACAGTCCTCGCGCACCAATTTAAGAACAAACTTAGTTTAAAAGGAGATTTACAGAGATCCTCACCAGTAACTTCATTATGCAGTGCAGGGTTAATAAAGGACACGCTAAAACTACGTGGAAATAAAGTAAAATCTGTTTATATATACACTATCACCTTGAGACCACGCCTGGGGAACGTAAACGTAACGTGAAGTGTCGCAGTTTCCTGTAACACGGAGCGCTGCATTCAATAAGAAGTAAGAAGTTCATTGTCGATGATGACGTGGCTGGCGATTATTTCATTGCGCTAACATTGCAATCTGTTCTATAGCAAGTAGTTGTGGATACTTTCGTACGGAACGATTATAAATTTACTTCCTTTCTAGAACTAACCAATCACAAATATGTGATTGTATCTGTGGAAGAGGAAATAAACATTTGGTTCTTCTGTTTTTATTCACCTGACTACAACAAAACAATAACACTTTAAAATAAATCTGCTACATTTATACTTCAGTTGTATAAATGTAATATTAATTACTCTGATACATGTTTTGCATTTTTCTTGATTAAGTTGTCATTAATAATGTATAAAACTGATTATTCTAGATTTTATATATAAAATTAATTTACTTTCTGTTACTAAATATGCTAATGAACAATAATGAACTTGTATGTTGAATATATGAACAAGTATGTGTCATATATTACCTTGATTTTATGCTTTTTATTCAAGTGATTGTAAAATATAAAATGTCATATACTAATTTTTGATTCATATTTTTAATAAAACTAATACCGAACACGTGTCAAAAACGTGAAATATACAAATATAAATAATTGAAAATTCGTGTATATAACTCTTAATATTCAATGAACGTTATATATAAAATATATTGCAGAAATTTAAATATAGTTAATGATGTTTCAGAAAATTGATTTAGTATTTAAAATTGATAGGTGTATTCAAATCAAATAAACCTTAATCATAACCGTAGATAAAACTGATTACAACAATATATTGATTACAATAATATACTACTTACAAAAATATATTGAGTATAGCTATATATATATATATATATATATATATATATATATATATATATTGATTACAACAATTTACTGATTACAATAACATAGTGATTACAATATACTGATTACTATAATATATCGAGTACAACAATATACTAAGTACCAAAATAAGTACAACAATATACAAATTACAACAAATGGTGAATTGCCTGTATGACACAGAATTTACATTAAATAAATACTCGAATTTTGTTGAAATATCTTATAACTTTTTCTATATTGAATTTTTTTAAATTAACCCTTAATGTATTTTATATCAATTGTTATTTGGCCAATTATAAAGAAATTGAAACAAATGTTTGATAAGAAGATTCTTGAAGCAAGTTAGCCAGTAACATTATTTTTAATATAATTTATAAACCTGTTTCCAATTTACGCAGATTAGTAAATTAATATCATTGCTAACTAACATTGTTTTTAACCCCAACCAAAACATCTAAAAGGTTATCCCAAATTTTTATTTAAAAAAATGTATGTACTCGTACCATTCTTATTTCCTTAATGCTCATCTGAAAGTTCTTTTTAAAAACATTGTCAACTGCCATAGAGACAGAATGCATGCTTTCGATCTTAGTCCAATATTTGATGAATTTACAAAATAGAAACAAAGTTAGGTGTAACCCGTTCTGAATGTCTAATTGCCAATGATTTCCACATATGTAGGTAGGTACTCTCTTTCGTTTCCTGCAACAATGAATATGCTTTTAGTGATTTTATTTAGTTATAACACGTACGTATGTAGTTTACTTCTTTGTTTTTCCGAATAAATAAAAATAAATTAAATTAATATATTATCACGCCTTTTACCCATTACTGAATGTGGCACTCTGCCATAGTACATTTCGGTAAGTGGTATATTTATACGCGTAAAGTGCGGTTACAAGCCGTCAAATCACGGCCCCTAAAGATATTAATGGAGGGGCAGCCACAGGAGAAAATTATTTGTTAGCCATGGGAATCAAACCTGGGTTCTCAAATCCACAGTTCAATTCGATACCACTAAGCCACATACTTTTCGAATACTTAATAAGAATTTATCATTATTTTTATTTGTTTGAATAAATAATGTTTTGCCATTTTTTTTCTTCTAAATTCCGTATCTGTACCACTTGAATCCATGCAAAAAATTAAAACCTTATTCAAAAGGAACTAGTTATTTAAATGAATGAAAAATTAAACTGAAATTACAATTACTGACTAGCCTGCTTTGTGATTCGTGAATATGTTTGTTAATGATTAAATTTGATGTAGTATCATTAAGTAATTAATATTCGATGACGTTACTAATACACTGTTAGAGAATATTTATTTAAATTGTAGTTGTATTTGATTCGATTGAATTCTCTGAAATACAATCAGGATAATGGTGCCCAAAAGCGAAGCCAATTTTATTTCCATCAAAATAAAATACAAATAAAAATTGTATACCAATCAAATAGCTAGACTAGAATTTTATGTTTTACTTTCTCTGGATTTTATTTTGGTGCACATTTATTTTTCGTAATTCTTGTTCTATAAAATTGCTAGCTATTTAGTTTGAATCGATATTTAAACAATAAAACAAAATTTGTTTTATTTGCAAAAGAATTATGAATCCTGTAACAACGCCAATTAAATTTATCAGAAACTAATAGTAATTCAATGTTTTTGTTTTATTTTTAGATAATGCTAATTACATACAGTATACATCATGCTGCAAACTGTGACTTCCTATCAAATTATGGTGTTGAATATTTGATTACAGATTATTTATTGATTTATGAATATAAGCACAGAACATGGTGTAAACACAAAGATGCATGTTTTGCAATTACCGTTATTGTGGCCTTGAATTTATAGATATACAAACATGGGAGATGCGTGAGTTAATCGTGATTCATACGTGAAAATGCATAGGAATGATAGCAAATGGTATTTTCCACATGCGGACAAGGTGTATTGTCGATATTATCCTTGAAATTTATACTCTCGTACCAAGGTACACTAGATAAGATAACTTTATTTAGAAATATGTAATTGTATCATTATGAATATTTTTTCTCTGCTTTTAATTATTTTGATTATGAGACATAACGCGCATAATTGGTTTAAGATCTGTGAAAATATTGTATGTAATTCGGTTTAATTTGGAAAAAAAAACATATAAAGATCGGTTAAATGCCAGTTTTTAAATATTTTTACAACAATTAATTTGATACTAAACTCAGCCTAATTTGAACTAATTTTAGAAAAACAATTGAGAATCGCTTGAATATTTAATTTAATATTTTATTAGAATTTTCTGTCTAACAGCATATAAAACCAAACACGGCATATTTTAAATAACTTTTTAAAAAATAATTGATGAACGTTTTGTCATATAAATTATAAATAAAGAGGATAATTTTTTTATGATAATTTTAATAATTTTTGTTCTTCAAATGTTTATAAACAACATAACGATTTTGAAAATTATCAAAATATAACTATAAAACTCATAAACGAACTTCAGTTTTTCATTTAAAAGCTTAAATTTAAAATTTTAATGCAAAATATTATTGTGTTGTTATTATTCTAGACAGACCGACTTTTTTCAATTCAGTAAGAAAACGTAAATTGTGCATCAAAATCTCGATTTCGAAAAATCACCATCACAATACATAGATATGGTGGAGAAAGTAAAAAGTAATTTGAAAAAACCAATGAATTAAAATTACTATTTATTAGAAAAAATGTGTATACCTAACTCTTTCCTTTCTTAAGCCTTCTTTTTTTTAAGTAAATACGTATCAACAGTTATTATTTTAAAAATATTTTTTTCTGTCACTACCAAAATTTCAATTTGTAATATTCTCTTCATATTCCTTAAATAACAGTGTCAGTGCAAATGACACTTGTGTCAAATCTTCAATTTATAAAGAGACACAGGATCAAGACTCTGTTTTTGACATATAACAAAAAATACAGAGTAAAATTCAAATTATGTCAGCATGACAATCCGAAGTATGTGTAGTTTAGTTGGAAAAAACTTGACCGGAAATAAAATGTAGCGAATTCATATCTCGCTGTTTACCGGTTTTCTTTGTCTTTAAATAATAATTTATTAAAAAGTTTATAAATAAATTTAACCGTTTGTTAAATAAATATTTTCTGCCACTGACATTTATAAAATAATAACAAAATATAAGTACCTACACGATTTTATTTACTACGCTAAATAGCTTTACGCTTTTGTAAATTAATTCTTGAAAAACGGATTAACAAGAAATGTATAATAATAAGTATATGTTACAACTTGTGTATAATAATGGTTATAACTATATAAGTAACTGGTACAAGTCTGCATCATTTTTCAAATTTTTTATATTGAAAGTAAAGGTAAAGGCGGGACTATAACAATTCATTAGATCATTGTATAAAGTTTAAATGTTAACAGTTTCTACTTTGAAACTATGAATAACAATATATACCAATTTATATGACTAAGCGAAGTAATTAGTAATCTAAATAAAAAGCAATGATACAGCAATTCCCTGGTCTATTTTATACCGGAAAGGTTAAAATAAAAATCCATATATTTATAACGTTATCTTAGTTATTCTACTACTGTTACAATTCAACAATAAATGTATTTTTCCTATCGAATGAATCTGATTTTAATGGAATTGCCAATGGGTGCAAACAATGCAACGATGTATTTCAACACTTTACGAAAGTAAGTTTCACCTGATGTATTTTCACATTTCTTGAAAAATGCGTACTGAGCTGTTACTTTCTACACTCGGTAATCAAAAAAGTCTATAAATTATTCGTAACAGCGATTATAACATGATAAAATTGTTATGTTGACGATATTTTCATTGCTTCATATATGGTCAATCAATAGAATTATTTTTATATTGAAAGTAAAACAGTTTTAATTAATTATTAACAGATGGAAAATGTTTTTGTTTTCAATAATGGTTTGATTTTAATTTGAAACATAAATACATAATATGATTTAGTTAATTGGTATTTCAAAAGTTATTTTTTACATAAAATGTTTTGACGAGTTTACTTGTGTTGTAGATTTAATTCTCTGTATCATTTATTTTAATTATTTTTCTCTAAAATACATAATTTAGATATATTTGAACGCGCAAAATATATTAATAGTTATATTTAATGTCAGATTTATAAAGATCTTTTAAAGTATTTAAACTATTTTGTTCTAATGTATCCTATATAATTTTATTGACACCATTATGTGTGGTCTATAAATCTTTTTGCAAAAAAAAAATAAATTGGTGCTTAACGAATTCATCTCAATTCCAAAGAAGGAAACGCAAGGTTAAATAAATTACTGGTCAGTCCGATTGCATAATTTCATCTTTCAACTATTCATTTTGTAGTCACACCCAGAGAAATACATTGGCTACACATTTTAAAGTCAATAATCAACAACAATACGAATTAGAATAGTATTATTCTCGTACAATAGCTAACAAAGCGTAACTAACTACTTAATATTTGAATAGTGTTGATCATATAAAGAAAATTGTTGTAGAACTTAAGAAAACAGTACATTATTATTAATACGATAGGTTAATATTAGAGATGGGCGAATATCAAATTTCTCGAATTCGAATATCGAATACGAATATTAATCAGATCTCGAATATTCGAGGTACTCGAATATTCAAATACTCCTAAAAGTTAATTTATTTATTATTAATAATTATTTAATTATATCCTTTTCATTATTTGAATGAAATTGTTAAGAAACAAACGAAAACTTGAAATTTAAGGTGAAACGTACGGGCTGATGTTGACGAAAAACAAATTTGAAATATGGTACGTCTTCATGGTTTTGAAACAAAATATCTTTGTTATTAACAACTTCAAAGTATTGTAATAAGCTTTAAGTTTATGTACAAATGATAAAGAAAAACATAGTCAAAAATTGAGGTCAACATTTGCGCGATATTCGAGGTATTCGAATGTTCACTATACTGACGTTAATATTCGAAAATCTCGAATATCGAATAATGTCAATATTCGCGGCATTCGACTATTCGCGGATGATATTCGCCCATCTCTAGTTGTTATTATAGTAATTGTTCAAACTCAAGCGGACGCTTAAACTTTTCCAACCGAATTATTAAAAAAATTAATTAACCCTGAGCTTTTACTTTAAAAAATATTCTGTGTTTCTTTTAATCATATAATAGTAATATGTAATAATTTATGTTTCTGGATTTATTTAATTATTATTTTTTAATAAATATGAAATAAATAACACCTACACTATTAAAAGAACTTATGAGCTATGTATTTAAATTTGTATCTAATAGTTTAACCTTAAATAAAACTAATACTAATACTACAACTAATGATAAAAGAGAACTATATTCTTTATAATTTTATTAAAAAAAGCCCTACCAGCAAACAGAAAGTAAAAGAAATACAACTGGTGAAATGTACCTTTGTCTTAAGTTTGATATATCGTTAAAAACGTCATCACTTAGTAGTTGAATATCCCAATTCTTATACATCATTTTAGCTTCATTCACATTCATAATTGTTTTCTTACAAGCTCCTATATTCCTTCCAGTCAGTACTTTTCGTTTTTACAACATACCTTCGATCGTATTCATCCATTTATTCCTACAAGTATTTCGTACAAACATTCTCTCACCTATAATTTCATCAATATACACATGTTTCACCAATCATTTCAGATGCGGATCCAGCGGGGTGGGGGGGTCATGACCCCCCCCCCTAAGCATGGACTTTTTTTAAATGTTGGCCCTAATACATAATAATGATGTCATTATTTACGATAACTCAATTTGTTAAACAAATTAAATAGAAAATATTATCTAAGAACTTAAAATTCTAAGATAATTAAAAACACCAATATTTTGTGGGGATATTATTTCGACCCGCAGATGGGAGAGGTATTCTATTTAAGACCTAGTCAAGTATGTGACTACCGACATTTGCACTTAGAAAATAAACTTCTAATTCAATAATTTTTGTATTCTATCGAAGAACCGTTTTTTATATTTAGAAGATGGGCAATGCCCCCCCCCCACCGAGACAAAATTCACTCCATGACCCCCCCGTAATTCGAAGTCTGGATCCGCCCCTGAATCATTTATTATTTGAGTGTAAACATTACAGACTGTGAATTTGAGAACTCTAGTTTGATTCATCACATTTAAATTACCTCCACTAACATCTTTAGGGGCTTAATATAAAGGTTGTTAACAATATTTCACGCGCAAAGTACTCGTATATTATTTATTCAAATCTGTTACATCCAGAAATGGATAAAAGGCGTGTTGATATATTTATATTTTAAGTTATATTATACAAGTTTAGTTCGCTGGCCGTCAGTTTGAAAACGCACTCTAACAACTTGTCTCTTACTCCAGTAACCTGTCCCACCTGAAACTCTTCTTGACATTGGAACATTTCTGCAATTTTAGCTCAACAGCGCCGCACTTGTAAGCGGCGACTGGCGGAGCTATTGATAAATCTCTTGTAGGAATGCGTTCACATACCGTGGAGGCAGTCATTGTGCATTGTACAGTCTCTGATCGAGATCTTGTGACCTCTTGCCTCTTTCGTGATTGCGTAATTTTGCAGGTAACTGTACTACAATCGTGATAGATCATATTGTTCTGCTCGTACTGCTGTTTAAGGATACATGAACAGATATTGTTTGATGGAATGTATGACTATCTGCTACTTGTTTTTTGAATTATAATTAATTCTTTTCAATGACAGTATTGTTTGCTGAGAGTTATTTGTTTTGACATTATTGACAATACAAACATATGTCTTTTGTCGTTCCTTTGTGAGTTATATTAATGTTATTTTAGTGCAATAATGGGCTACATACATATTAAAAGATTTTTCATTTTTTTAATATTGTTCATGACACATCTACATAAAGTTTCTAGCAGAATTATTATGAATATAAATTAGTAAAAGATATCTTGTTTATTCAGAATATTAAAAATTAAAGTTGTTTACAACTTATAGTAATTCTATTTTTATCATCTAAATCAGAGTTTTTCAATCGGTTTACCGCAAGACGTTCACAGGTGTGCCGCAAGATTTTTCAATACATGCTTTATAATTAAGGATTTAATTATAGAAGTGTATACCGCAAATAATATGAAATATAATTGTACTATTTTTTTGACAGTTATAGACAATATGTTGTTTGTATTTTTTGAGCGAAATTCTTGTTTTTTGACGCGTTCGAATGATTTTTTTGTCTCGACCAGCGGTCTTGACATTCTTACGCGCAACAAAAAACACTTATTTCGCGCACTTAGTACAAAAATAACTATTTTATTTTTGTAAATCATTTAAAAATGTATACTCTATTTTGTCAGATAATCTAAAAAATATATGTTTTTGGTGTGCCGTAGAATTTTAATAATCAGTTTATGTGTGCTATGAAACAAAAAGATTAAAAAAGTCTGATATCTGTTTCATGCAATATTTTATGTCCTGTAATGACGTCTCCATTTATGCTTTTTTTATAAACAAGATAATCACCTGCTTTATTATATACATATAAACCAGTTATTATTTTAATAGAATACTTTTGCTAATGTGTAATATTTTTAGGTTAGGTTATTTTTGCTTTAATTTTTGATAATTGCTTTAGCCTTTATATTCGGTTTGTATCTCTATAGAATATTTTTAATAATTTTTGAATGTAACTTAAGTCGTAACAGTGCAATCTAATTTAATAATCTTGATTAATTATTGGAAAACAGTTATTAGAATATACAAAAAATAAATATTATAATTGAATTCAATAAATTATAAAATGATCTTTGATCGACGCGAAATTGTAAAAATAAGTTTGTGAATTATATTTATTTTTTGTATAACTTTTGCTAGTATTAGTGCCATAATTTAAGTAATAATTCACGATAGTAATAAATGATTTGCATTGCATAACTGTTTATAATGATCTACGCGATTTTTTATGTCTACAGAAAAACGTCAAGAAAAACCAATACATTAATTAATAGAACATGAAATTATTGCATTATTTTTTAAGATTATTATAATTTATTGATAGGCGTTGGCTTGTTCATCTAGTATTTCGTTTATGAATATGTATGATTTTTTAATTAAATTATTATTACATATGAAAATGAGTCCTTAACACTTTTTTTTATAACAAAAAATTGCAGCAATTAGTCACAAATGAAATATTTTAAAATGTCAGTGATAAATTTACATTTTATATCAATAAAATAAAAGATTTATCTGTTAACTGTTATCTCTTATTACCTTTTTTAATATTTGTCGAAGATGGTGCTGGCGTTGAATGAATAAAAAATACTTGCTAATAATTCTGACATGTTACACGTCGAAAAAAGTTGTATGTGTTTTCGCCGGTAATGTTATTTTTTCCCTCATTTATCAAACAATATTTAGCACCAGTGGATATGTTCCATTGTACGACGACTGAATTCTCAAGGGGTGGCTATTGCAAATTTATGCTGTGAACAAGGGTGGAATGGGTGCGTTTAAATTTTCACTAAGTCCGCGCCTGCTACATGCGAGCCCGGAATTGGCAAAGCAATTAGCGCAAGGTTTACAGGTCTGTGCCGAACAGCTCGCCAACAAATACTTTCACTTGAAGTTATTCGCTCCAGCAGGAGAACTCTGCTGGTCGGCTACACGTATCTGGGCGTGGTGCCCGTGTTACTTTGAATATTACGTTTTTAACAACGTGGACTATGTGTTTTATTTTGCATTTTAAATCGGTGCCCATTCTGCTGAGTAACTTACAAGAGCTAACTAAAATTACAGTTTTTCAACAAAATCTTTTAAAATTTATGCATCACAATTATACTTGAAATTATAATAAGTTTGCCATTTGCGTAGGTTTTTCCAGTTAGTTTGTAGAAAAATGGTTCAACATCTGTTTTATCGTAGTAGAGTGGGTGGTTATAGTAAATAAACGTAAATATTTTTAAGATTGAGTTTTATTTGTATTTTTTTCTCTTTTTGAATATATTGCATAAAAATATACAAAATATACCTCGTAATATACAATAACGTTAACAGAATTATTTACAATATTGTAAATAGAAATTGAGAAATGTATAACATGTACTATAAATAAAAACAGTTAAAACACTATTCGTGATGTATTGGGAAGAAGCGGAGGTCGTCATAGGAATTGTTGGACTCGTCCTGCATCATGCTACAACTATCTCTCTCGTTAGCGAGAGAGAAAAAGGCATCAGATGCAGGGTGACAGCGCTCAAGGAGGGCTAGGACTAAGGTTTGGTGGTGACTCGTCATTACACTAATATCTCGCTTAGTAAGCGTGGACAAAGGGGACGTGGTGGATGTCTCCGTTGCGCACTTTAGCCTCGACATGGGCGGCGTAGTGGGCAGCCTTGGCGGCAGCGACTTCGACGGTATCAGCGGGCACGACGGCACCGTTGGTGTGAGCTACGACGGGAGCAGCATAGTGGTGTGCGGCGTAGGCAACGGGGGCAGCGACGTGGTGAGCGTAGACGGCAGCATCTCCGTTGCGTACTTTAGCTTCGACGTGTTGAGCGATATGGGCAGCACGAGCTACCTGCACTGCTGGCTCATCAACGGGGACACCATTGGCACCAATGACGGGCAGATGTTGGGGTCCAGCGTAGACATGACCAGCGGCGTAAGCCACGGGGCCAGCTACGTGAGCGGAATAGGCAACAGGGCCAGCGACATGATGGGCATCGACGTAGGCGACCTCTCCACTACGGGCAGCGGCTTCAACATGGGCGGCGGCGTGTTCAGCACGAGCATGCTGGACTGCGGGCTCATCAACGGGAACACCGTTGGCACCGATGACGGGAAGATGCTGGGCACCGGCATACACATGTTGAGCATAGTGAGCGACGGGAGCGGCGGCATAGGCGACGGGAGCACCATATCCAAACACACCACGACGTTTGCGGTAATGGACGAGATGAGGAGCATAATGATGGATGTCTCCATTGCGTACCTTAGCCTCGACATGAGCGGCATAATGGGCAGCCTTGGCGGCGGCAACTTCGACGGTATCAGCGGGCACGACAGCACCGTTAGCGTGAGCTACGACGGGAGCAACATACTGGTGGGCGGCGTAGGCTACTGGAGCGGCGACATGGTGGGCAGCATAGGCGACAGGTGCGGCAACTTGGTGAGCGTATACAGCGGCATCTCCGTTGCGTACTTTAGCTTCAATGTGAGAAGCAGCGTGTTCAGCGCGAGCGACCTGGACAGCGGGCTCGTCAACGGGAACACCGTTGGCACCAATGACGGGCAGATGTTGGGGACCAGCATAGACGTGTCCAGCGGCGTAAGCCACAGGGCCGGCTACATGAGCAGCGTAGGCAACTGGGCCAGCGACGTGGTGGGCATCGACGTAGGCGACCTCTCCACTACGGGCAGCGGCTTCAACATGGGCGGCGGCATGCTCAGCACGGGCATGCTGGACAGCGGGCTCATCAACAGGGACACCGTTGGCACCGATGACTGGGAGATGCTGGGCGCCACCATATGCCACATGGGCTCCGGCGTAAGCCAGATGGGGGTAGGCGTAGGCATTGTGGTGACCCACGAAGCCAGCGGAGGCTACGGCCAACAGGCAGGATACGGCAATCTACACAAATCAATTATTATCAGTAATAGCAAATATTTTACACAAAAGAGCTAGAATTGTTAAATATATTTGATATTAAATGTTTAAATAAGTCAGAAGGCTTAATTCAAGTATTAGATTGTTAAAATTTTAAGTACTCCGAGCAGAGGTGTACATTCGATTTAAATTTAAATAAAATTACTCAATTGTTCTATCAGATAATTTATAGTTTAACCAATTAAAATTGCCAAAAATGCGTATGTGTGGGCACACTCGTACTTACCAAAAACTTCATGGTTGTATAGTAGCTAACCTCCTTGTGCTAGTACACTAGGACTGTTTGAGCGAACTGTGATGATTTGAGGAGGACCGCGGGTTTATATAGGTGGTTTGGGAGTCTACTGGTTCGACTTCTTCGGCCCCACAAGGTCCCTTTCACTCTCGGCGGCGGTCAGCCACCATTGTCATCCCGCTGCCGAAACCGCGCGTCGGTAGCCGTTCTTGACATCTCATTTGCGATCCGGTGATAACCACGCCCGGAATCCACAATTCTGCAAACAGTTCACCATGTTCAATTGACTCATCTATGAACTATGCTAGCTCTAAGTATTGAAGGAAATTTCAAGAATCCAGTTCTAGGTCCTTACCGGCAAGTCTGCTCGCAATATGTCAGATAGTCAGAGCAACTTTTTTATTACGTTTTTAGTGAAGTTCGGAATTCTAGAATACCAGATCCTGATATAATATATTCACTATGCTGATACAGTTTTATTGTTGAATTTAAATTTTACAGTTTTTTGTAAATGATTTAATTAATACAGTTGCTGAGTAGCTGGTGATTTAATGTAATGACAGTTCACAGTTCTTAGTAATTATTAATTTTTGCATGAAATTTTAGTCAGTTTTATTTCAATTAATAATTAGGCAAATCATTTTTCTCTTACTATTAAAATTTATAAGCTGTATCCAAATAGAAATAATGGTGTCGCTATAATAATAATTATTAGTAATTATCTTTTATATACATAAAATATAAATAAATTTAAAGTTAATTATAACACCTGTTAGACTAGTATTCGTTTCAAGTTTACTCATAAAAAAATAATCTAATTCAACAATCGTCTCTTATTATACCGTTGCTCTATTAACAACTAATCTTTCTTTATTTTCTTATAATTTATAAATTTATTATTGCTAGTGCTTATCTATATTTTGTTAATATTGACAAGATTCTTCAGAAGTGCAGTTAATTTAGCCATTTCATTTGAAAAATATTAATTAACACATGCAATAATTTAATTTAAAAATCTCCTGTGTCCAACGCAGTACTTTGCCGATAAACTTAATATAATTTGGATAGAGTTTTATAAATTGACGACGGATTAAATATCATTTATAATTTTTTGCTAAAATTTTGTTTGTGACAGCTGTAATTTGACACTAAACTCGGTATAACTTTTGAAACAATAATTTTTAAAAGTTTAAATTTTATTTTTGACACTATTTGCTATATATTATGATTGTAATTATTTTCACATGTTTTATAACAACATACCGATTTTAAAAATTACTAAAATATTACTATTTATAACAAATAAACTGGTTATAATTTCAAAATATATTTCAAGTAAAAGTTGTTTTAAATCAAATTAGGGCACCCATATTTTAGCTATAATGAAATAAATCTAAATATACATTTTTCTCATAAAAATTTTTATATAAGGGAATACAAATATTATATCACTGAATTCAGATAAAATTCATTATCGTACAAGCAAATAAAATAACAAAGTTTGTTTTCACAGTTTGTGATCCACTGGTTAAAAAAAATGTTATGCTCATTAAAATAGTCTTGTAAAATAGAAATTGTTTGCTAATTTAATCGACCTCGTAGGTCTTATAGTTCCCGAGATAGCAATAGTGGACAAAATAAAATGAACAGCCTGTATAGCTCATTAGCAAATTTTACGTCAGTTTCTCGATTAAAAGTTTAAATGTAAAGTTTCAATTTAAAATCTCAACGCGTTTTTAAATTATCCTATTCCCAGCCAGATTTACAGAACGACAGAACGACTATTCTTGGATTATGTTTGATTAGATTCAATAGAGTATAAAACGTGGCGATTCATCAAATTCTTGGAATCGAGAAAAATCATCATACAACACTTTTCCTATTATATGTGGCTCGGAATAGTAAAAAAATAGTCATATTAATTATCAGTAAATTAAAAATAATTTTTAAGAAAGATAAGTGTTTAATTTGACTCATTATATTTATATCTTTACAATGAACGTTTAAAAAAGTATGAATTTAACTTTGATTAAAAAATTAAAATACTGTATAAGAAAAAAAGAGATAATTAATGGTAAATAAGAAAAATATTAGTCAAACGAAATGTCCGCAAGTTCATAGTTTCATGGGTATATGAACTACCATTTATCATCAATCGAAAAGTAACAAATCATGTGTTAAATATGACATATTAGAGGCTTAGGCACTCCCAAAAACTAAAGTAAAATTATCATAAGACTATCGTATAATAATATTAAAACCAGACCATTAACTTTATCCTTCAAACTTATCATATTAATGCTCATTGCTGCAGTTTATCGTCCAATTTTCTCTTTGTGAATACTCCTTTCCTTTCTAACTACCACGTAAGTTATTGGAATTACAATGAAAATTTCGGTGAAACCACACATAATTAAAAATATATTTGGTAACTAATGATATATTTATCAATTCATTATTCTTAAGTGGTCAGTAATAAAACAGAATTTATGACAGGTAGGACAATAAAACGGAAAATAGATCCGCAACAAGTAAATTATATATTCCGTGTCGTTCCGGGTTGTTGGAATTTTGAGAGGCGTTACTGAAATTAGAAAAGAATAAAAATTAATTCAATGGCTTTTATTTGTATTTTATGTTTTAGTCGTGACTTGCACTTAGTAATTGATGGAAATTATTGATACTAAAATATGTATTTATTATTTAATTATAATTAAATCATTGATATGTAAGCTGTGTAATTAAATAATTCAAATACAAACCGAATAAAAAATTGTTTCTTAGATATCATGATTTGTTTAAATACTTTAAATTATTAATTAGCTTTAATAAGTTACTAATGAACTTATTTATAGTATTATGAAAATTTGCAATTAAAACGTTGAAGGAACTAAATTCAATTAATTCAATATAAATGATTGATAAGTAATAAACATATATGGATTACAAGGTTAATGGAAAATATTTCGAGTAAATTAAGATATTTATTCAAACTTTAGATGTGTTGAAATGGTTAAAACCATAATTAAATTGTTGTTATATTATTAAAATATTTAAAAATTTGTGGTAACTTATGTCCACTTTTTGCATATGCAAACAAGTTCTTTAATAAAGATTGAATATCTTTGAGGACAGAATATATTTCTTTTAGTAGTTTATAAATTATAGTTTAAATAGGCCATGAATAAAAATTAGAATAACAGCTAGTGAAAAATGTTATTTTAAAAAATCCGCTGAACGAGTTTTGGTTAGAGTCGATAATGCCAAATGTCGATACACTTGCTGCTTGCTTTAGATATTAAAGTATTCTGCAAGCGAGGCTCACTCAGAATGTAGGTGTGCATTTTATGCAATAATAGCTCCACTTGTGCGAATGTGCAACGCATACAAATGATCATTTTCAAAAGTGACATTTCGACCAATAGGAAATTTTTTGCGGGTGCGGAAATTCAACTGTTTTGTAACTAACATAAAATTCTAATCAGCATAAATATTATTTATGTTTAATACGTCGACAGGTTACTTATTTTCTGTTGTCTTTTTTATAAAATAATATTTAATTTTAGTAGCATTTATTTACAAAAATACAAACAAAATTCCAATTGATAAATAATACAATACGAGACTATTTTCAATATAAGAACAATGAAAAAAATGAAAATAGAAAAGTATATTTAAATGGCGTTGGAACGAAATGCAAGGTCAACAAGGGGAGCAGATTTGCTAGAAAGTCAAACAGTCTTGGGTTAAAATCTTGACGTTGGCCTAATTTATCTCCCTACATTTTTTATGTCTTATTTTAATGTATGAAAGCAAGTAAACTGTGACTAAATAAAAACGAATTCTGTGTTAAATCTATAGACAGTTTATAGATTTAAAAATCTGTAAATAATGAACAAAATCACATCAATATTTGTTGCTAAGTAGGAAATATTTCATAAAATCATAAGTTTCGTTGCGATTATGTTCATCCTTTGCACATTTCTCAATATATAAAACATATGGATTTACAGGAAATTCCATCACAAATTTGATTAACGACTACTAGTTATACTTGAGGCCAATTCGGAATATCTTTACGTCATTAGTTTGAAAGAAATACGTTAAACAATACATTAAAATGGTAGATAAATTTTACTTCAATTTGAAATTTTTGTTATATAGTACCAATTTTGATAATTGTTTATTTGCAAAATTTGTATCTCATGAAAACAAAAAGTTTTGATAGTTCGTTTCTTATATTAAGATTTTTTTAATATTATTGACTAATTCTAATGAACTCAAATATAAAATGGAGTGTGAAATTTTAGTTCTGATGTGTTGAAAATTTGTTATAGAAGTTAATTTAATATTATAAAGTTCATAAATATTATTGTTATGTTTCTAAGGTAGAGATTGTTTGTTGGAATTTCTTTGAAATTTCGTAGATATTGACTTTGCGAATAATACAATTGCGTGCGAATTGATTTAGCATACTTTAAGTTGACAACCCACTCCACATCAGTGCAAAGAAATATTTCAATCTGCGTTACACTAATTAAAAATAATTTCCTGCTGTGTAATTAGTTTTTTTATACAACTAATAATGTAAACAATACTTTTTCGTGAATTTAAAGTTTAATGCACGACGGCGAAGCGAAATAAATGTGCATAAAAAAGATACTTTCATTACAGGATGTGCACATATTTGCATATTGATATTAAACGAATTTTACGATGATACACATTATTTTAAATGTAAAAATTTCAATATCATGTAGGATAATTTTAAATAAATAAAAATTACGAAAAGAAGATAATTAAAACAATGAGAATATTACTTTACGCACAATTTTTACTTTTTTCGGAATTTTGAAAATATTCGAAAACTGTGTGAATTCGATTTTTGGTAGAAAAAGAAATGATCGAAAAATAAAAAATTAAGTAAGTATAACGTTTTATTAAAAAGAATTACTTGATAATAAATACCGAGAACCGAACCAAATCCGAACCAAAAACCGTTTTGAACCCCTGTTTCTTGTGAATAATTTAATAGTAAATAGTGAATGAATAAAATAATAATATAAATAAAGCTTCAGACTATAAATGATTAAATTACTTCATTTAAGACAATGTTAAATGTGAAAAGATATAAGTTATAAAATAGATCTGTGTCTTGTGTTTGATTTTTATTATTTAATAAATATTATTTTATTATTATTGAGTAGACACAGGGGCGTTCCCAGGGTAGTGCGATATAAATTTTACGGTCCCCCCCACTGTTGATTAACTGGAATTTATCTAAAATATTTTTATCTTAAATAAAACACAGACACAGGAAATATAATATATATATATATATATATATATATATATATATATATATATATATATATATATATATATATATATATATATATATATATATATATATATATATATATTAGGGTGTCCGTTATTTGGGCGACCTTCGAATATTCTTCGGGACCCCCCTAGATCGCCAGACATTCCAAAAAAAATGAGTTTCCCAGAAGGATTCAGTGTTTTTTGATGATTAACCCGTGCCCCCGAGCGGTTGAAGTTTTAAGCCTACCGGAAAATAGGGGTATAGCAAAATAATTCTATTGTGTCGCCAGTTAGCGTAAAATAGACATGCGGGATATGTTTTCCTATGAAATTGATGATTCTGAACACGAATCTGTTGTCAAAATGTCGGTATCAGTCGAAGTTTTAGTAATAATTGCAAAATACGCATTTTTATGTTTTTTTTGGGGTATAGACAATTTTCAAGTAAATGTTAAATAAACATAAATATTTGAGTCCAGTTTCAGATTTATAATTCTACTAAAAATTTCTGAAACTGGACTCAAATAAATGAACATTTACTTGAAAATTGTCTATACCCCAAAAAACATAAAAATGCGTATTTTGCAATTATTACTAAAACTTCGACTGATACCAACATTTTGACAACAGATTCGTGTTCAGAATCATCAATTTCATAGGAAAATATATCCCGCATGTCTATTTTACGCTAACTGGTGACACAATAGTTTTTTTTTTGCTATACCCCTATTTTCCGGTAGGCTTAAAACTTCAACCGCTCGGTGGCACGGGTTAATCATCAAAAAACACTTAATCCTTTTGGGAAACTCATTTTTTTTTTAGAATGTCTGGCGATCTAGGGGGTCCCGAAGAATATTCGAAGGTCGCCCAAATAACGGACACCCTAATATATATATATATATAATTTATTAAAATCATAAATGAAGTACAATATACAATTTTTTTAAATTTGTTGAGTTGACACTTACAAACTTAAAATAACACATCATCCTGCCCGATGCATATTTATAAGATCTGGTTTAAAACAAGTCATTTCCTGGTAAATCTTGCGCGGATAGTACATAATGTACAGAATTTTTGATGATATATAATTTTTTAATCCGAATTGGAACTGAACCGGTACCAAATCCCTTAAGAATATTTTAAACCTAACCTAAACAATTTTTTTTTTTCATTTCTGGACTTGAATTCAAACCGAACTAATTTTTCCGCGTTTTCCTGATTTACAGCTCTCACTAAGTAGATAATATAATCATTGAATAAGAGAATGCAAATACTACTGACCTAAATATTATGCAGGAACAATATTCCAATTTAAATGGGTTATTATTGAGAGTAATATCTCGTAATTCGATCATAAAACTGTCTATTTATTCCTATAATAGAATATAAACTGCATTGCAGGAATTGTTAACAACCCACAGACTCATGGTTAAAATGCGTAGTACACATGTAATAATAAATATTACATTTGTTCTTAACTTGTAATGTAATATTTCTTGTGCCTTATAAATGTTTCATAACATCATTATCATAACAAATTTTCAATAACAGGAAATTAGTAGGCTAACAGTATAATTATAACATATATATTTTTTTTCATTTGTGTAAAAATGATTTCTTTTATGTATTATGTAGAATTCATGCAGGATATTGAAACCATAGATAAATATGCTATTACGCATAAATAAATTTCTTAGTATTTTCTTTCTAATTATAAGCGTGTAAATCAAGGACTCGCATTGAAAGGGAAAGTGTAAATAAACACATTCGCTTTTATTTCATGTTTTTATTTTATTTTGCACAGTATTTCTGTAAAAATACACAAAATTTACTGCTATATACAAATAGTGTTATTTACATGTATGTAACTGGAAAATGTACATGATATTCTACATGAGTATTAATAGACCAGAAAACTAATTAAGACTGGATGCTACGGTAGTCGTAAAATAAGTGAACACAAGAATTGGAAACATTCACGTGCCCTAGCATCTAATATCCTTTGAAATAATTCCAAGATACTAAACACAGGGCGACAGCTCTCACAGAGGGAAACCGGTGCGGATGATATGGTGGAAGTTCGTCATTAACAGAACACTAAAAACGAATGAATTTAATAGTGCTGGTAGTGACCAGCGGAGCGAGCATGGGCGTCATTGAGGGCGGCAATGTGGTTCGCCCTGGCGGCCTGCACCGCATGGGGCTCCACGGGCACGCCATTGGGCCCGATGACTGGGATATGGATGGGTCCGTGCCACGGAGCGGGCGCGGGCTCATAATGAGCCTGAGCAGGACCTTGGTGACCAATAGGCACCAGCCCATGTCCAGCATTACGAGTAGCAGCCTCGTTGAAAGCAGCGAAATGATGAGCTTTAGCGGCAGCTACGGCGGGCTCGTCCTGGGGAACTCCATCATGACCGATCACGGGAAGAGGACCGTGGTAGCCTCCGTAGATTCCGCGACGACGACGGTAGTGATGGTAAGCTCCATGACCAGCGGCTTCAGCGTGAGCAGCGAAGTGTGCGGCCTTGGCAGCAGCTACTTCAGGAGTGTCATGAGGAACAGCAGGTCCAGCCACGGCGTAACCACCGTAGTGTCCGCCATAGGGGATCAGACCATGACCAGCTCCGGCATGGGCAGCGGCATGTTCAGCGCGTGCGTGTTGGACAGCGGGCTCGTCGAGTGGTACGCCATGTGGCCCGATGACAGGGATGTGGATGGGTCCGTGCCACTTGGTGGCAATAGGAGCGTAATCAGCAGGTCCGGCAATAATGCCTCCATGTCCCAGCAGGCCGTGTCCGGCACCGGAGCGGCTGGCGGCTTCAGCGTAGGCGGCGAAGTGATGCGCCTTGGCGGCGGCAACCGCGGGCTCGTCCAGAGGGACGCCGTGCGGGCCGATCACCGGCACATGATAGCCACCATAACCACCAGCCCAACCGGCGGATGCCACGGCCAACAAACAAGATACAGCAATCTGTAAACATATCATTTCGTAAACGATCTTGAAACGTTTAAAAATAAATTACTAATTACTACCTACGTGCGTTCAACATCAACACTTCCTACGGGTAATGGATAATGAATTGTTACAATGTGTGGTCGAAATGACTATGTTGTAAATTTGTACAATTAATTAGCTGTATGTTAATTGGGTAAATGGATCGTTCAGACGTTTAAAATTTGCTTTAATTTTGCTCAATGAAAGTTTGCCAATTCGCGAGTTTAAGGTCAGTAAATAAGATTTATGACATGAATTTGAATCAAAATTTGGAATGTGATTATTGCTACCCTTCATTATTTAATCTAGAGCTTTTGAATAATCTAGAATCAATTTCCGAAAATTTTGCATCTGGTGCAAAAATTTGGAGTCAATTACCTTTAAAGTTTTCAGTATGAAATCAAACACAATAATAGAAGAAAAATCAGATATTGCCAGGATTTGAACCAAAGACCTTTGAACTACCATTCATTTAATTCTAATTTGATGTATTTACTTTTTAAAAAATAGTAATTAAACTATGTATTATATTAAACCAATATTTGTTCAGAAAATAAATTTCCTTACATGTAAATGGAACGTAAATATTTTGAAATGCAAAGAATGAAAATATTAGAATTTTGGAATGTGATAGTACTCACCAAAACCCTCATGGTGAATTCTAACTAAGCTAACCTCCTATGAGCTAGGACTGTTGAGCGAACTGCGAACTGTGATGGTACGAAGAGTGCCGTTGACTTATATACTGGCCATATCCAGCTCACCTGGTGGTGGCTGATGGCGACTCCCTGAGCCCCACAAGGTCCCTTTCACTCTCTGTTGCCGTTGCGGTCACTAGCCACCATTGTCATCCCAGTTCCGAAACCGTGGCCGAACGGACGGTAACGGTAACTGTTCTTCGCACCACACCCGCGCACACGCCCTGTAAAGCTCATTCGGGGGTCAATCAAAACTAATCGAACATTCCTCAAACGCCACCGAGATTGCACTTAGTATTTACAAGTGAGGTGAACTAGTTTAATGTGCATTAGGAATTGTCTTAATAAACAGATCAGATAAACTATCTTGTAAATACTGCAGTTACTCAATTACTTAATTGTATGATAACCTTTTGCACCGCTGTTCATTAAATTTAAATAATTTCTTCAATAAATCGTATCGAAATAAATTGTCAAATAACTAACTTAATACTGAAATTGAAAGCAGTGCAATAGGCCATACAATGTTCATTTTGCTTAATCGTAATCTGTGTGTGATTAATAAAAAACTTGTTTTTGTGTAATTTGCAAATTCCATTTTTAATATCATGTATGATTTCGTTTTTTGTGTGTTAAATTTTGTAAAATAATACTAATCTTAATTCAAATTAAAGTAAACTGGTTTCATGTATTTAAATAGAGTTTAAAATGAAATTTAAAATGGTATTAAATCTGATAACTGAAAGTTAAAAAAAGCAATTGGTTGCTTTAAACATAAGTTCAATTACTTTCAAATTCAAATTGAGACATTTTCAAAATATATTAAATATCAAACAATTACAGAAATATTTAACAATTCCTAAAATAATTAATTCATTAATATATCAGCCAATATTTGACATATATTTACAAAAATGCAGCACTAAAACGACGAAATTTATAATAAAAATTAGCTCATATTGACAATTAAAATAAGAAAAATAATTTTGAAATAAATGTAGAAAAAGTCTTCTATATTTTATAATTGAAATGTCATTTTATTACTTTCCTAGTGACACAATTTTCATTTATTTATTTCAAATTATTTTTTTAATCGTCCACTTTTTACTCATCTTATTAACGGTAAAATTTGTATTTACATATTTATTAACCGCGTTATTTGGAAACGAATTTAGGACATTAAAATGCATATTACTTAATTAACACGCATAAATTTAAGTGTAATGTTTTTATTGTCCGAATAAAATAAATTAAATGCATCTAGCTGACATAAATATAATAATAAATTAACTACTTTATTACTTTTTTTATTTAATTACGGAATGCATAATATATTTGTAGCTTTTTATTTATTTTTGACTGTTATAAAAATGCAATAATTAACAAACGTTCCCGTACAATTTAAAAAATTAATGTACCGTAGACAAATTAACTTTGTAATACAATCGAAATCATGTTGCTGAAATATTTCAATGTGAAAAATAGTTTCTTGTTTACCTACATATTTCATAATTTTACGCGTGAGCACACTTTAATATACATTTTTGCAGCAGTTACTTACTTTATTAATTCTATGAGTACATAAATTAGCTACTTTTATGGAGGAAATTGCTACGGAATGTTTTTAAACAACTGTGATATTTACAACAGTGCATATATCATCAGCATCACGCCTCACGCAGAGTTATAGCCAATAGCAATATTACAACAAATCAGATCTCAGCACGTCATGTTTTATTTCTTTTTACCGCTACAACTAAATCAGAATATATTTATAATTCTACAGTAAACTTAGTTATTGGTATTACTAAGAAGAAGATGAAAGATAAGTAGGTGTGGAGTGGAAGTGAATCATGTTTTACTTCTTTCTTAGTTTCTTTGTTTAATTCATTTTCATATTATGATTTTTTAAATGTTCTAATTTCAATTGTTGTAAATATTTTAATATTTCCCGTTAAGCTACTGTCAACAATTTTCACCAATTTAAATCTACCCCTTTTGCTCCCCCTCCACTAACATCTTTGGAGGCCGTGATTTGTCGGCTGGTAACCGCACTACACGCGAAAAAATATATCACTTACCGAGATCTGCTTAGGCAGAGTGCCACACCCAGTAATTTGTAAAAGGCGTGATGATATATTTATTTATTTATTTTAAGCTACTGTCGCATTTGAAGCAGTTTAATGAGACAACTAATTTTCACCACATTAGAATGATCTTTGTGGATCTGTCCCCGTTATCATAAGTGATACACGAAGTAATGGTTGAAATAACGACAAAATATATTTATTTTTATTATTGGGTTAAATAGATAATAGTAAGTTAAACCGAAATTACATGCTAATAAAGCTTTACAGGAAACATACAATTTTAATTTTTAGTGGAACCAATCGGATGCACGTTTATACGGGATGTTCTATGAAAATTGTGCCCCAGGCGATTAGGGAAATAAGGTTTCCACTACCTTTGTTTGGCTGACTATTTTAAAGAAAAATATTTCGAATAGAAATTATAGAGAATTAAATTCCGCATTTAATTCAGTTAATACTTATTGAATTTTTGCTAAAATTAATTATAATGTTGACTAAAATTCATATTTTCTACCTAGTTGGTCATTAATAAAGTTCGGATTTTAGATCGAAAAAAATTTAAGTAAGTAAAAATATTAATAAAAATTGTAAAATAAGCAGTTAATAGTTTTTTTTTGTAATTTAATATAATAGAAAAGAAAAATGCTGTATATACTTATTTATTTATTATTTATATTATTATGAAAATTGTTTCATATTGAAATTGTTTTTATAAGAGATAATTTAGATTTCTCAATAAAGCAGTCTTTAATTTCTTGTTCCGCTATTTATCTCTGAGATTTATCTACTGTGTAATTTTCTTTTTAATGTGCAATTTTCCAACTTTCAGCTATATAAAACTTAAATTTTTCACCTAACTAAAACCCTAAATCCTTCAGAAAATTTAAGTTAACAGAAAAAACACGAAAAACGTCTGAACTATGCAATTAAAATTTTAAATAGGTTAAAATCATCAAAATAGGTAAAATAGGTAAAATTTAATTTAATTCTGACAGCACATTTTTCAACACAAATTTTAATTTTATCAGTATTTTTCCGACGTTAATAATACAAAATGAAATGGGAACAAATCTAACCGGCTGTACGCTGTTGTACATAGCGTTGCGGAATTCGAATTCGGAGATCCCGAGTTTGAAACGCACTCAAGTTAAAAATTATATGAAGTATCACACTGCGGCTCAGTGAATTCGGACCCTATACTGTAATTGAGATTAAGTTCCTATTGTACAGTGTTGACATAATTTTTTCCAGAGGTGCAGCAGGAGCCGAAGACGAGAGCTACAATATGACGAGGGAAAACATATAATTCTCTTAATCAAGATATAAAATGATAATTCTTCAACCTATAGGAAATAATTATTTAAATTTGCAATATTGTAGTTGCCATTGATTTGTTTCTTTTTTTGTAAAAAAAAAAATAGCAGAATGTTAAGAAGACAATAATAATTTCTTTAGTATCGGGACTAAAATATGCGTTTCTAATAGCAACGCACAAATAATATATTAACTTCAATAGTTACTAGGGACACAAAGAAAACAGAAACTTGTCATATTGACAGACCGAATTTATTTTCAATACGTATACAGTTTTTAATCATTTAAGATACAATCGTAGAAAAAATTATGTGTGTACCACGAGCATCAAGTGTGTTTGTTCCTCTTACACTAGTCTCTCGTCTTCGAGACGCACTGCAATTACCGTGCTCGAGTAACAAAGAATCACTTTACGCTCTTAATACACAAATATCTATTTTAATCATTATTTTTAATTGATAACAACTTTATTATGACTAAAATTGATAGGCCGTAATTTAAGAAATAATTTTAAATATGTCGAAAATTTGCTGATATATAAGAAAACTCATTAACACCTCGCAGTTATTGCGAAACTGCATATAAGCTGTGCTTTTCTCCTGATTTACATACACCGTTCATTAAAATATAACAAATATTCAGGGTTAATTTACAAATTGAAATCATTTTGATTTCTGGTAGTCCACAGGGTCAAATTACATGTATGAATCTAATCCAATTTCAATAATAAATTTATTTATGAGTATATTAATTGTTTGTGTGGTTGGCACTTGGTGAAACATTTTAAATTATAAAATTAAAACACTTGGTATATTTCACATAAAAAATTTTATTTATACGACGCGTTTCGACTTATATTCAACACAACCATTCACTATTAGATTATAGGATTCTCCATATTGAGCCGAAAGGCGTTAAGCTTAACTTACTGGAAAATTTAGAAATTCGCAAGGCGGTTAATTCAAAGAAAAATATAGTCAATGACCAATTGGACGTAAGTTCCTCCCCTCTTCTTAATATTAATTTTAGCATATAAGTGTTGTATTTTTGTAAACCATTGTATTATTACCTGATGAAAACTAAAAAGTCGAAACGCGTCGTATAAATAAAAAAATTTATGTGAATATACCAAGTGTTTTAATTTTATAATTATTTATGAGTGAATGGCCATTCGAAACCGAGAGAAAAACTACGATTAGAAATAGCTGTCCTGTTATTTGGAGTGCAGCATAGTAAATCTAAATTATATGGTTCAAGTTCTCGTGATAGATGCAAATATCAGTAATCTGCATGCATACCATACTATTATATTATCAAGGTCTTTATTAATATCAGTTTAATGTGTCAAATATTTAACACAATTATTTGCGTAGGTTTGTTCATTATAATAATTAGTTATACTAATGTATATATTAGAAGGCGTGTTAATTAAACTCTAAAGTAATCTAGTTAGTGCCATTTTATTTGAAACAATAAATTGCTTGTTATCTTTGCAGTCCTCTCTGAACGTACCATTTTTTAACTTGATAATAAAATTAAACTTGTAGGAAACTAATTAAAGTAAAGTATATAGAGATATGCGTTATATTAGTTTACATGTGTTTATATTTAATTAATGTTAACAATAATTAGCTTTGTATAGGAAGTACAAATGAAGTAATAAAATATAAATGATAAAATTAACATTAGAATATTTCACTGCATTATGCCTTATAAGAGTAATAAGGAATGTTAAATATTTGTTTATTATTGCATCATTTAAACATATTTATCCTGTCGTATTATTAGTTCATATTTGCTACCCGATTACTTGTGATCTGTTTGCATTGAATCTCTTAATTTGCATAACATTATTAGTACAACACCTTTTTTTGCTTCTAATAAAACTTATTATTTTTATAAAAAATATAAATAAATATATCATCACGCCTTATACCCATTACTGGGTGTGGCACTCTGCCGAAGCAGATCTTGGTAAGTGATATATTTCTTCAAATAACGGCCTCCAAAGATGTTAGTGGCGGGGTGCCACAGAGGTAAATTTATTTTGGTGAAAATTGTTTGTCGGCTGTGAGAATCGAACCAGGGTTCTCAAGGTCCACAAGTCGACTCAATACCACTGAGCCACCTACCCCATTTTTATTATTATTTGTATTAGTTATAAAATTGTTCATTTCAAATTATTTATAACTTTAGGTGAATTTATTGATAGTTATGACGCTGTATTATAATTGAGATGATACGTAAAGTATAAAATTAATAGATTTTGAGGTGTTAATTAAGTTCATCATTCTCTACTATATAAATATTGTATAGGCGCGTGTACAAAAGGGAGGGACGGAATATGGGGTTCAATAATTTATTATTATTATTATGTTATTATTATTAAACCACTTCCCTTTGAGAATAAACAACATAGTTGTTTTATTTTTACAAATATTGAAAGAAAAAATATAATATTCTTCTGATCTTTATGAGCGAAGTTAGCAACCTACTAATGTTCACTTTTTTTAAAAATAGATGCAAAGAAAGTGGTGGTTATATGGGCAATTTAGTGCCATTATTTTCTAGAAACTTAATGTTGAAAAATTCATAACATTTGTAGATCAAATAAGCAAGTTATACCAAAAAATAATAATTTTTAAATGCAACGCCATATTGAAAATAACATCATTCAATTGTTTTTTTAACAAAACAAAAATATCATTATCACCATGTTGCTAAAGTTAATCCTAATTATAATCACATTTTTCGGAGAAAATTGCATTTACTTTGCTTTTTTATAAATGTCTCTCTATTTTTTTAACCAATAAAATTAGTAATGATGACATTATATTTAGTACAGAAACACTATAAACGTGAAACATTACTTATAAAGAGATTGGGCGATTATTCTTAGAAAATATTAAATACTCCCCTCCATATGCCGCTGAATCGTCAGTTGTATGTCATCTTTTCAGATTTTGCAAATATAGAAAAATCTAATTTAGGTTTGCAGGAATGAAGTGATAATGGATTTCTATTCTCACCTATCAATTATCAAATTATCAGTCCCGTAACTCTATGCTCAGAAGCGCTGACTTTTCAAAACTTCAAGAGCTGCACTATAATTCATTAAATTTATATATTCAAGAAGCAAAAACATGTTAAGATAGCTAAAACATTAAAACAGACAGAAACAGAGCTTGTTGTAGCAGGCATTATTCATATAATATGTATTGACATTGCGCGAATGACAAAAATATAAACATAAATTGAACTAGGGATGGAATTTTTCATATATAAGCTCTTTGGTTGGGGATTTACTAAAATATATTTTTATTTTATCGAAACTTGTCAATAGTTAAAGAAATTGAAATATCTCAATGATTTATTTACATATATCCACCTACACCAAAGTACGATTCTTCATCGAGGGACTGTGATATATCTCACAGACACCGCACCGATCACTTAAGCTCGTCACATTTTCTATCACTTATTCTTCAATCTGCAATATTCAGATGTAAACTTCAGTTGACATAATATCCTACAAATTTTACGCTACTTAATATCAAAGGTACCAAAGATAAATGAAAATAGTACGTTGAAAATCATCTGTTACTATGATTATGTTATTTATTTTATTTTTATTTTTTTATTTTATTTATGTTACGCTGTACAACAGGAATTTAATCCCAATTACAGTACAGGGTCCACACTCACCGAGCCGCAGTGTGATAGGTTATATAATTTTTAGCTTGAGTGAGATTCGAACTCGGAATCGCCGGATTCGAATTCTATATCGCTATCCACACCACCGTACTGTATATTAGTATAGTAATAATTAGTTTAAAGAATTGTTTTGCAATTATATAAACATTAATTGCAATAACTTTACATGTACTGCGCAATGACAGCAACACTAATAAATTAATGTTGTTATTTTTACAAACTTCACAAAAATTATCCCCAATAATAGTTGCACAAAGTTGAACTTTGTAGCACTGTTTTCAACAAAAATAGTTACATAGTAGTATATATGTTACAATTTGTCATTTTAACATCTTTTTTACATACTATTTTTCCTATATCGGTCGAATTTACTTTTGTTTTTAAATTTTTATTAAAATAATAATAATAAAATTTGAAGGTGGTAACACTAACAGATCAATAAACATTTGAAATAAATTTAGTTTGACATTTATTAGTTAGATTTTAAAATTATAATTACATATATACATACATAACATAACATTATATCCCATTAAATGGGGCAGCACGAACCCCTGAACCATTCATAGAGCATCAGTACACATCAACATTCTCATCCTGACACACGATACTCGTTTCGACCATATTAACACTTCCTCCATACGAACTCTTTCCTTCCTCACAACCAAAATTCATCATCACGCAACAAACATCCATCCATTCGCTCCTGTACACCTGTTTCGTAAATCTTCACTTACACCCACTTTTCTAACAACGAATCTATAAGAAATGAAGGCAGCATCTTCTGTACTTGTTTAGAAATACATTTAACACAATTGCAGTTTGATGCTGTGTAGTAAAAACTGAAAATGAAGAAAAAAAAGATGAGGAAGGAAGGAAGTATCTAGGTTATGTTATAAAATTATATATCTTTTATTTTTAATACAGAACTGTTTTGCAGATTAATGAATTTATTTAATTATAAAAAAAAATTATCTGAAAAAATTATGTTTGACATTTTTACAACTGGATAACTTGATAACTTTAAACAAAAATATCCCTAAAATCAATTATAAAAAGTTAAAGTTTGTAGCTCTGTTTTTGACAAAAACAGTTGCACAAAATTCACTTTGTAAATGCGATAAAGAAAAACTTATTACCAATATTAGCTAGTAGAATCATGTTCAAATATCTATACTAGTATACATAAAAACAAAAAACAAATCAGTTCTAAATTTGACATCGCAAATTCAGTGTTGCCTATTAATCAATATCAGTGTCAAGTTTATTCCGTACCTTTCATTGCAATGTAATAACTAACTGAAGTAGATCATGGTATTGACAATTGATATCATAAATAATTCGTAATATTGAAGCGTGTAATTTAAATTAGTATATAATTTGCTCAACACCTTTTCGACCACGCAATTTGGCATCGCTCTATAATAGGACGACGAATTCAATCTTTCCATTGACATTGGGTCCGTGTTAAAACATGTGAATAACAATGCTGAGTGTCTTATGAATTATGTGCCATGAATTATGCACGTATGTAAACATGGCAACTCACATTTCGCTTTATCAGTATTCATAAAAATCTTATTCAAGATCATAAGCCCTTTAAATATAACCGGAACCTGATACACTTCTTGGTTACGTTTAAGAATTCATTACAATACATTAATAAATATACGCGAAAGTAAAACTGTTGGTATGCATGTTAAAAGAGTTTGTTATTACTTTTATTCATCTCTAAAGATGTTGATCTTGTTGCTAAAAACATGTCACACCTATCTTGTACTTTTCACTCGTAGGTATTCCTCAAGGTTGTCATGCAGGATGCTGGATGAATCAGCTGATAAATTTTCATAATTTTTAAATGTAATTGTTAATTTTAACATTACATAATTAATTTGTATATCGTAGGCAAAGTTCTAGTATTAGGTGTACTTTATGTAATCATGCAAAGTAAAGTTTTGAATAGTAGTTGCTTAACTAGTAGCGGTAGGTATACCGTATACGTACAAGATATTGAATTTTTTCTTCAAGAACAATGAGAAAGTAGATTTTATGATCTGTAACGGTTATAAATTAAATTAAATTAAGTAGCGTTATGCTTGAATTATTAGCAGTACTGCTACTGGAATTCTGAACTAACAGTTGCCGTTAAAGGCTCAGTAAGAAAACAAATATCATCCAATTAATGTATGAATAGTTTTATGATTCTAAATCTATTTTACAAACGAATTTAGGATTATCAGCTTGCCTTTATTTTGGGGTTTAGAGTATGTAAAACATACGTCGAATAAGAGATTAATGAAAACATGGCGCCCATTGGCTGATGAGTGGCAATAGGGGTATAGGAGGTACATGCACTCTTTTTGATTTTCTCAAGCTTCCAGAATTATTTCCAAAGTACTTAATAGTTTATGTCTTCTGTCGTATAAGAAATTACAAATTACCTAGCTTTTGTAAAAATATCTTTAGGATATGTCCGTCAGTACGGTGGTGTAGATAGCGGTTCAGAATTCGAATCTGAAGATACCGAGTTCGAATCTCACTGAAGCTAAAAATTATATGAACTACCACACTGCGGCTCGGTGAGTGTGGACCCTGTACATAGATAAATAAATAAATATTCTTTGCATAGAATAGAGTGGGCGCTAGAAATTGAAATTTGTGTACTGCAACAGCAATTTTCAAAGAATGCAAGACATCTGAAATTTGCCTTTACTGACACTTCCCAAATTACTAGGAATTTTTTACTTTGTATTTAGTTTCTAATTTTTTATTTACTTTTGTTCATTATACTATACTTTCATTTAGTTTTTATTTTAAATTTTAAGAATATAAACTATTATATGGAATTCTAATCTGGAGATCCCAAATCCGAATCACACTCAAGTTATAACAAAAAATATATGAACTACCACACTGCTGCTCGGTAAGTGCGAACCCTGTATTCTAAATGGGATTCAGTTCTTGTTGTACAGCGTAACATAAATAAAGAAATAATTAAAGTGTATGAAGGAAGGCTTTTATACAAGAGTTGCGAAGTTTAGGGCATTGGCCGAAGGAGAAAATGCATAAAAGCCCTCCGCACACTTGTAACATACAATATTTTATCTACAAACTAATTAGAAAAAAGAAAATTAACAAATAATAATAACATTTTTTAACCATCACTGGGTGTGGCACTCTGCCGTAGCAGATCTCGGTAAGCGATATATTTCTACACGTTAAGTGTGATTACCAGCCGTCAAATCACGACCCCCTAAAACGTTAGTGGAGTGGAAGTCACAGGGGTAGATTTAATTTGGTGAAAATTGTTTGTCAGCTGTGGGAATCGAACCCTTCCCCCATATAAATAAAAGTAAATAAAATAAATCCGAATAAATATTTCAAGAAACATTTGATTTATCCATCTCTATAATAATTTCTGCTTGTCTTCAATCCAATACTGATTTAGAGTGTGCGTAACCTGAAAACAGGTTTTTTTCCAGAATTTTATTTACGATCACGTTCGATTGTTTAAGGGTAAAATATTTCGGGTCACGTTCACTATTTTCAGTCACATCACATATCGATAAACTACGCCTATTGGGAAACCTGAATTTACAAAACTTTTTTTAAAAGTATAAGTAAATCAAAGGGAAATATTGTATTGCGTTCATATTAATTATAATATGTTGAAAGCGAAGTTATTTCATTTGAAAAGCGAGGTAGAAAAGCAATATTATTTTATTAATTGCATTTATTATGTCGGTTGTGATTGAATCAATAAAATATTTGCAATGGAATCATTTATTTTTTGTGTTTATAAAATGCATTAATGACTTGTGATTACCTTGAAGATAAAGAAAACGAGAGCGTTATTTAAAAATGATTGGTTGGGCAGGTGCCCATGAGAAGAACAAAATCCTGCGGTCTCGAAGTAATCATTCTCAACCGAAAGAGTAGCACGCTTCAACAATTATATAAAAGAATGTAGCAAGCTGTTCATTTCTTTCAAACAAAAAACATTGTGTTGTATCCTTCAGAAGATCAGTCTTCGGATTCTTTTTAATTTCGCCAAGGTCTGTGAATATTTTCATTCTCGAAATCCATGAAAAAATTGCGTTCATCATTGCGCGTTGGTTGAAAAAGTAATTAAAATATTACTGGCCTAGCAACAATTAATTAAAGTTCAGGTTTCGGTTTTATAGTTGAAGACTACCTTTGAACTTTGAAAATTTGCTAACTACGCTTCCTGTTTCCCCGAGCAATTAAAATTTCGTACATCGTGTTGAATTATATGTACATGGTGTTATTGCGTGGTCTTATCTTTAAATTTATAGCCCATGGAAAACAGATTTGTAAAATGGCGATTACAGACCAAAGTTCTTCCAAAAGTTTTGTCTTGTAAATCTCTGCTAAATAATTTTTATCTAAGGCATAGTTACGATTTACAGTCAATTGTTGTCACTGACTTATAAATTATAAACAATTGTTTTTGCTCTAAAATATATTGTCTATATATTTCATCCCTAAGGTCGCAAATGTTATGGCAAATGTCAACATTAACTGTTCCTGACATAGATATTTATTTTTATAAAATGTCTATAAAACTGATGTCACATCTGATTTAGTTCGATGTTCGATGAAATCTTGTCATGTCATATGAAAATTGATTGAAATGTATCTTGGAGAAATCAGTATCACAACGTTTACATGTAGGAAAAAATTTATTTTGACTTAACAAGCCAATACTTATTTTACGTTGTCATCAAAAACATTTTCTTTATAATATCATAATTTATAATTGCGCATGAAATAGCATATTATAACCTAAAAGTTTGTTGTGGTTACCATAGTGCTTTTCCGACTAGAAGTTTAGTTAAACTAGGCATATTTAATTTGTATAAATTTTGAATAAATAACTGATCTCCAGTTAAATATATTTGTACTAAAATGCGTATCCGAAAGGTTTAATTTTATACTAAATACGGCAAAATTTGAACAACTTTGAAGAAACAATTGGCAATCGCTTGATTATTATTTTTGACACTTTTACTGGAATTTCCTGTCTAAAAGTTATAATTTGATACCAAACGCAGCATATTTGTAATAACTTTTAAAATAACAATTGACAAGCGATTTCATTTTATATTATGAATTTAATAGTTGTTTTTTACATGCTTATAACAAATGAGCCAATAATCATTTCGAAAAATGTTTCAAGCAAAATATGTTTTAATCTAATTAGGCTCCATTTAAGTTATGACATATGTTGCGATAAACAGTACCATTTACAAAATAAACATAAGAACTTAACAAGGCTTATCAATAAAGCTGTGGTACCACGGATTGTATCGATTTTTGATAAAAAAATGTAATAATATAATATAAAAATATTCTAAAATTTTATCGTCTTTTTAAATTATCGTGCTTCCAGACTCTACTGTCGGGTACATTAGGGTCTAAAACGTGAGATAAATAAAAATCACCATCACAATTCTATCCCTATTATATAGGTCGTAAAAAAAATTCAAATTAATTTTATTTTAATACAAGAGGTTGAAGTGAATTACAAGTCAAAAATCTAAAGTAAAATTGATTCATTCTTAATATATAAAAGTAACAGTAATTTAAATTTTAAAATATCGACTTTTTAAAATGAAAGAGAATTTTGTGTAAACGTAGTATTTTTCTTAAGAATTTGTTGGATTGAAATAGAAGCGTCTCTATTTTTCATCACAGACGTACGTGTTATCGCACAACTTTCGTTGACGGGGCGTTTAGCAAACTTAAGAATTTGATTCTTAAAAAGTGAGGACAAGCGAAGCGATCCCGACAAAATACCTACTACTGACATAATGACGTCATTATCCCTAACAAACTCAGTATTTCTAAGGCTATAATGACACACGCAATCCATCGCTTCAACGCACTCTCCTATCTAACCTCTAAACGATGTTGAAAATCTCATTAGTAAAATAGTTTGTTTACTAACATCAAATTTCTTAATCCAAATTAATTTAATTATAGTTTAACATCTTTTTAAGCGATGATTTCCTGAATTCTTTTGCAAAAAATAATACTTAATGATTTTTTTGTGCTACGTATAAACTGCAACAAATATTGTTGATTCAAAATAAAATATTTCAGATTCTTGTTCACCTTATAAATAGAATCTTTTTCAATCTTATGGAAATCAGCCTACTTCTCAAGGCTTTATTCATGTATTCATTTATTTCAAAAACAATAAACGAGGGAATAGACAAACAATTCTTACATTCGAAATTATTCTTGAAATATGCTTCTGATTTGATCAGTATTTATTTCCATCGAAAACTGGCTGGTTATGTTCTATTTATTATTTTTCTTGCACAACGCTTTTTTAAGTATGCTTCTACAGACCACAGAATTGTGAAAATTGCGTATTACAATGATAAAATTTATGAATTTGGTATATAAACAAAGCTTCGAAAGCGCATAGTATCATGCTTTGTTTTGTAACTGTTTTTTGTTGTTCACGCTTGAATGAGTCGCGGTATAGGCGGCGATATTCTGCCGCTAAGCTAGTTTTTGTAGGCAGATGATTTCGTAGTTTATGGCGTTGCTTCACGCTGATACGACATTGTTTCCGGCGGGAAATTCAAATTTAATTAATAGGTTTATACGAACATGTTTTTTCAGCCTGCTACAATAATTTGAATTTGGGAATATTGGGAGGCAATAAACTTTATGATTTCATTTGAATCTAGGCGGGATACTAATATTTAATTAATCATATTATCATACTCGTATATTCACCTGATACAATATTTTGAAAGTTAACAATACATTTTATGTAAATAAAATAAATAAATATATCATCACGACTATTACCCGCTGGATATATTACGGTTGCCAACCGTCAAATCACGGCTCCCAAAGATGTATGTGGAGAGGGAACCACAGGGGTAATTTTAATGTAATGACAAATTTGTCGACTGCAGGATATGAATAGTGACTGATGCAGTATTTTTTTCGGAGGGGACATCCGGTTTAGGTGTGTTACAAACAGAAATGTAAAAGTCAATTTTATTTTATGAACCATAAATTACCACGAATTAATTTTTATTTGAAAAAAATTGTAATTATATTATAATATACTTTGCCCTATGATGCCTACAATTGTCAGGGGTTGCTGCATCCACCTTCATGGTCGCGCCCTACGAGTTTTTTTTTTTTATATAATCACCTTGATGTACAAGAGCAAAACAACCCACTGTAATTGGTTTGCCCAATCATTATGAAGGTTGGTAGTTGTGCAAATAATTTGAAACAAATTTCTATTTGATTTATTGGTTTATATTTTATTATAACTACAAAGAGCGCCAATACAAAAATCTGCTGTTCGCACCACGATACTTTTCCGGCCATAACTTAGTAAATTTGAGCAAATTTTTACTAGAATTCTATGCTAGAGAGCTTTAATTTAATACTAAACTTGGCCTAATTTAAGCAAATTTTGGAAAAACAATTAAGTATCGCTTGAATATGATTTTTGATATTTTTGCAGGAATATCCTGTCTTATAGTTTTACTTTGCTACAAACTCGGTATATTTTGTATAACTTAAGAAGAAAAAGAAACAGTTGACGAACGGATAAATGTTATTTTTGACACATAATTTTTAGTCATACATATATTTTTGGGAAGGACAATTTCGTTCTGTACCCTTTCTAAATCCGCCACTGAATATTAATCAGTGAGCTATCTACCCCTATAACAATATATTTTTCTACAAGAATGTACAAAATAGCAATAAATATGAGATCGCAATTTTGACAGGATTTGCCTCATTCATATTAGAATTTTTGAGTATCGAACCAACTTATACATACAAATTTAGCCATCTAAATTATAAGATAAGAAAAAGTAGTCAAATCTCGTTTCGTCCCAAATTTTGCGATAAGAAAAACAGCTCCTCTCGTTTCGAATATATCTCAAAAATTAATTTCTCGTTTCACAATAAATGTAGTTTTATATGATGTAATAATTGGAATTGTAAACTATGGGAAATAAACTTTGTTTTATATTATAATTCAAATGTGAGAAAATTCCTGTTTAATCATTAGTTTAATACTAATATAATCATTTTCCTTCGTGTAACAATAATTTGAATTCTAGATTATTGGAAATGAACTTTATTTTTTGCCCGATAAAAAATTCAAAGACCCTGAATAGTTTGAATTCTTTAAGAAGCCAGTTTTTATAACCAAGTTTAAAATATTTCTTTGAGAAAAAATAACTAGAACATTCTTTAAGAAGATAAATGAAATTATTATGCACAGCAATAATTATGCAGTCATTTAATGTAGTAATTGAAAAATAATTTGTTTTAAAAAACTAATTTATTTATCTAATTAATTAGTCCATTTAATGAAACGGTAAACAACATATTTAATTCAATTAAATATTTTTACAGGTCCAATAATTGCGTCAACACGTAAGAAATGTATTTCCGATATTTAACATTTAATTTAAATTCATAAATAATGTAATACTGTTATAATAGAAACAATCGATGAAATAAAATTTGTATTACTGTCTTGACAAATAGAGAGCTATAATTTTTTATTTTGTTCGGTTGTAAGTAAACGATTCAATAAATTATGTTCAACTTGATTTTATCGTAAATTACATTTATGTGAAATTTTCAAGGTGTAAAACAACAGAATAACATATAAATAAACATTCTTGGTTTGCGTTAGTTCATTATATTGTTAAAAGAAAATTATATGGGGCTAGATGGTAAAGTTGTATCGAGTTAAACTGCGAATTTGTAAATCCGGGTTCGATTTCACAGTCGATAAACAGTTTTCAACACATTAAAATTACTCTTGTAGCTTCCCGTCAACTAACATCTTAGGAGATCATGAATTGATAGTTGGTAACTGCATTTCACGCGTATAAATACATCGCTTACCAAGATCTGCTACGGCAGAGTGCCACATCCAGTAATAGGTAAACGACGTTATGATATTTTTATTTTATTTTATAGAAAATCGTACGACACTAATAGAACACTAATAGAACACCAACAGAAATTTTATAAGCATAGTTAAGTAATATAAACATTTCTTGTAAATTTTACATTACTTGACTAATTTAAGTAATATTAATAGTCAGTTTGACATTTAAAATTGTCAATTTTATTTACTTGACACAAGTTGTCATGGATATGTTATTCTATCATAACTCGATTATTTTAAGCAAAATATATAATCTAAATTATTTTTACTTTTTGTATTGGCGTTGCTATGATTTTCTTACCGAATCTGCTCTCGAACATTAATTTTTTATCGTGCATTCCAATAACGTAATCTGTACTCGTGTTCCACTAGTGCATATTAATACCTTATTGGAATGAACTCGAACAAAAATTTATGGTCTCGACAGAATATAACTGATAATTTTTATTGTATCCCGAATTTATAAAAAGAGTCTTACCGATTAACGGAAAATTGTCATAATTTAGGTTTTTTAATTATTGACTATTTAAATGTCTTTTCAATATGCTCAATATAAAATATACATCATTAATCATTCATTTAGTCGAAATTAGTAATTAATATAATCAAAAAATGCTTTTAATTATTTCACAAATTATTACCTGCTGAGAAGTAAGCGATACTCGTACTATACACGTCAAATTAATTATTCAAAGCAAAAATGTCGCAGATAATATAATTAAATTAATTGCTTTTTGCTAATTGACTTTGACATATTTCAACACTACTGTTTTAGATCGTATATATTTAAATTTTATGACAAATTGGGCAGCGTTATTAACATTAATATCGTTATAAAATTCTCACATATACAATTATTCTAAGATTAGATACGACAGTGCAAGTAATATCTTATTGTTTATATAATTTGTTCTTTATTCCTTATTATACGTATAATACCGTTATATTATTACCATAACTACATAATAAATAGTGACATAAATATGTCAGACGGTTTAAAATTCAAATGAAACACATTTTATTAATAAATCTAAACATTTTATGAGTTCTTTGCAGCGAGATGAAAGGTAGATAAAGTCACGTAGTTATACTATATCCGTCTCTTTACCTCTAGAGTGGGTCATTTTGAGGGATATTTCATATCTTATCAATGGAAAACCCACCCATATACATAACAAATTATGTATTTATGTTTTGGAATAGTAAAATTCATAATCATTTATAAATTTGTTTGCCCTTGTCAATAGTTTAGTCATTTACATATCTGTTATCTAAATAAACTTTTTACTACAGTTCTAGTCAATTTAGTATGTTAATCTGTGTGCTTATTTAATTTAATGATTGCAAAATTTCTTCCAAATATAGTTGTGTCTGATTATAACTTTTAACTACTGAAACAAACACTGAAAGAGGTTATTTTTTTTATTAACAGAAGTGTTGAAAGAAAATTATAAGGTTGGTATTTTAAATAAGTTATTAAGGTTAAAGAATTATGTGCATACTATAATAAATAATCAGATAAAAAATTCTATAAATATATATTTATATAGTTTATCGAAAAATTTAAACCATAATAACTTCATCAGAAGTAAATTATTTATAACTTACTAGTAATGTTACTGTTTTTGTTGTTAAATAAAAGGGCTTTTAAATTCTAAACGTATGGTAAATATACACAACTTAATACTCTAAAACTCTGATAAATATGTATTCAAGATTCTCGTGCTCTTGAAGCTGATGCTGCTAGATTCCACAAAGCCGAGAATATCATTAAATTGTAAACTTCCAACCGTTTGTTTTCAAGAGTTCTCCAAAAACCAAACTTCTGTTTCAAATAAGTTTATATTGTAATATTTGGTATAATTTATAGACAATTTACTTTATAATTTTAAATTATCTGAAATCGTTAAACTAATTGCTTACGTCTACATAAAAAAGGCTGTTGATCACGACTGGATCTAAGGGAAAAGTTAGGGGGTTACTTAAAAATGCCACCCCTCTAAATTGGGTTAAATTTACTAACTTTTATTTTCTATATTATTTATGTTTTAATCACAGAAACTCGGGGTTGGGTATACAGAAATCTGAAAACTTGCACATATATTTGTAAATTATACATGTTTTCATGCAACTGTTAAAAAAGCACGCGATTCTGTACATGAAATTCATTTTTATTTCTCGGACCATTTGTTATTGACAATGCCCAAGAATAGTTATTTACGTAAAAAATCAGGAAAGTGTGCAATTACAGGATGAGTAAATAGTTTCATGCAGAGCGAAAGCGATGCCTGAAACAGCTTACGAATCCTGTACGACGTTTTACTGATGTGTTACGTATAACGTTTTACCTGAAACTTATAAACAAATAATAAATATTTTAAATTAATTTAAATTAAAAGCATTTGACTTACTTATTTACTCAGTATTTTATGTTGCTAACTAATATAATAAAATTAATGTGTCATTACCTGGCTATTCAGGTAATATGATATTTTCCTGCCTAGACATGCAAAGCAAAGCTTTCCTGAGTCTTAAAGGTCAGGAAAATGTTTATTTTTCTGTCGGTTTTAGGTAAAGTAATTTCCTTGGACAGTGTTATTGGCAACGTCTGCTAAAATTGCTAAAGTACCAAATATTTGTTTGAAATAAATTCGACACAAGGTTATTATTTCCTTAATTAGAAAAATTTAAATTTCTTATAATTTTTGTAGTCTTTTAATGTACAAAATTCAGTTCATAAAACAAATAATGTTTACACATCGACCGTACAAATTCAGAAGGTTTTCTGTTCATTCTTCAGTACACCATTTCATGACCTAAAGTAATAGTACAAATACTTAAATTAAACATCAAAATTAGGGGCGAATAAAAAACAAATAATTATATATCAAAGTCTTCAGTTTGCAAATCAATTTTATTTTTAATAAACAGGTCAACGTTTCAACAGCAATAAGGACATAATATTATTTAGTTAAAATTCACTCTAAATAAGACAATTCCGCAGCAGTCATTTTGGATTTATCCTTAAAATAAATAAAACATTTCATTGCAAAAAGCGGAAGTTGTATAACTAAAATATGTGAATAATTTCCGAGAACATATTTTGAATTGTGCAAATTTGTAGACTTTGAAATACATATTTTCCTAGTATCAATAATGCTTTGGTATGTTAATTAAATAAACAAATTATAATGAACATAATTTTCAATTACATGTTTGTGCAACTTCGTTATCAACTATTTATTTAATTATGTCGATACCTATGTAGATTATAAATAATAAATCAACAATATAATAGCGGAATTTTATTTAAAATTACTAGTGTCAATGTCAGACTAATTATTGAAAGCGTGTTATGTGCGAAGTGATTACTTTTTTTTAAAATTTCTATGATTGTAAGTAGCGACAGCTATTAGTCTTTAATTGTAGGCGTGTACTCTAGCCAGGAGCAAGGACTACTAGATCGGATTTCAAGATATATTAAGATCTTCGTTACTTTAATCCGGTTTTTGTGTTCATTACTGGATCATAATCTATATCCTAAATGATCTATTAAATAAGCATATATTTCAAATTGGTTTATATGCAAATACAAATGTCTTTAGGCTAGGTCCCTGTATTTGTAAATTAGTTTCTTTTTAGTTAAGTGTTAAAAAATGGTAATGTTTGATTTTTAGTGTAACAATTTGGTTCACAAATTAGCTTAAGTACTTTTACTTATTGCTAATAATAACAGGTAATTAATTATCCTAGTTTTAATGATAATTATTATATTTATTTAAATTACTATTATTTTCATATAAACATTTCAATGACATTGTATTTTTAGTTAAATCTGCACTTATATTTCCTTAACAATATAAATAAGTAATTGAAATGTGAAATATTTGTTCATTTTACCAGGTGACTTGACAATTTATTGTGATATTATTGTTCCGTAACACGTAATAATAAAATATTGTTCAATACAAGTACGATTTCACTTTCAATATAGTAAATTCCGGGCATACAAGTATGTCTACTGACCTACCTATAAAAGATAATCTATTAAATTGCTATTCATCAATTTTGAGAAATAGTACATGAAAATATTTCAAGGTTTTAAATAAAACTTAAAACAAAAAAGTTAATTCGCCGAAGTAACTGTATTTCTCGTTTTGTTAAACATATATTTTTCATTTATATAATAAACGTAAGTCCGTTTCTTGATTAGTAGGTATATTATTAATTAGAAAAGAGATATATAGTATTAGAACGCGTAGTAATTAACAATTTTTAATTATGGGTATCATACAAAATTTCTTTACCGAGGCCAAGTTTCTATAACTCGCTACGCAATAATTAACAAACGATATACGTTCGATATTTGTGTCATTTATTCACATAAAAAATCAATTAATGAAATATTCGCTTAATGATTGTCAAAAAAATTGATTAACTGCAAGTTGAAATAAGTGATTAATTGCTAAAAGTTTATTTCATTAATAACGCGCTGTTTAAATTTTTAAGGACAGAGTTTGTAGGAGTGATAAAAATGACTTATAATTTGTAGGTTATTGTATTTTATCTATTGTGATGTCTTATAAGCCCATTAACATGAGTAAAGATGGGTTTCAAGTGTAAAGAAAGAACACGTTTTTTGCGTTACTGCGGTGTAATGGAAGTTCTTGAGAATTTACGAGAGTTAAGCCTGGGATGCAGTAGCGAGGCCGCAGGAGTAGCAAGAGAAGCAGGAGCGCTCGGGAGCGGCTCTGGAGCTCGGCTAATGCCACATAATGCAATATTGTCCGCACATCTTACACTGCTGTTTTACGTACAAGTGCAACGGGAATACATCTCTTTCTACTTTACGTGCCTCTTATTTGTAATTAGGGTTTTTCTAGTAGTGCCGGAGTTAAAACTACGCGAACCTATTAATAACCGGATTTAAAACTACGCGAACCTATTGTTAACTTGACTTAAAACTATTCGAATCTATTACTAACGGGAGATAAAACAACGAGACCCTATCGTTACGTATATATTAGTAAGTTCCAGCAGTATTAACACCGGGTAATAATAACTTCCAGTAGTTTTAACTCCGGGTAAATGTAAGGTTGCGTAGTTTTGACTCCGGGTGATAACAGGTTCCAGTAGTCCTAATTCCAGGTAAAAGTAGTTTTAACTCCGGGTAATAATAGCTTTCAATAGTATTAACTCCGGGTGATAGTAGGGCCCCGTAGATTTGACTCCGGGTAATAGTAAGTTCAAGTAGTTTTAACTCCGAGTAGAATAGGTTTCAGTAGTTTTAACTCCGGGTAATAATAGGGTCGAGTGATTTTACCTCCGAGTAACAAAAGCTTCCAGTAGTTTTAACTCCGGGTAATAATAGGTTCAGTAGTCTTAACTCCGGGTAATAATAAGGTCGATAGGTTTTTTAACTCCGGGTAATAGTAAGGTCGCGTAGTTTTAACTCCGGTTAATAATAGGTTCCAGTTGTATTAACTCCGGGTAATAAAAGGGTCGTACAGTTTTAAGTCCGGGAAATAATAGGTTCCAGTAGTTTTAACTCCAGGTAATAATATTCACATTTATATTATTCAAGACTACAAAAGTTTCTTATTCTTAATTCTTATAAATTTTATATTTAGTTTAACTTAAATTTATTTTAATTATTTTCAGAAGTGTCACCCTCTTTTATCAGCATTAAGAATAGATGAAGAAAATAATCATTTAACTTTGCTTTCTCCTGACGACTTACGAAGGTGAGTTAAAATATAATTAATTTTTCATTTAAAATCAAATAGCATTTATATCCTCTATGCAATCAATTATTTGTGTTATTTCATAGAATATATATACTATCGATAGTTATGGTATATAATATTAATTAATATTTAAAAAAAAAACATGTATTTTGTGTTTGTTTAATGTATATTAGAAGCGCTTGTCAAATTAATTGGGCGTAACAAATTATTCTGTCCTTTAACGTTACTGTTATGTTACATGTCAATAGGTGTTCAAAGAAATTCCTAATAGATTAAATTCGAAACGATCACGATTTAACTTAACGAGGTCGCCGAAGGTTACTTTCATAAACGACTAAAAACTGATATTATAACAACGAAATTCCATATATCTATTGATAGTGAAAGAATTTAATGATGAAAACATGTACAAATATTTTAAAATTGAAATCTATTAAAGGTAAATAGAGTATGTGATAATTGAAAAGCCGATGCTTGGAATAAGTTCACTTTAAGTGAATAAAATATTTACTGGTTTAATTGCCCTCGATGAAGACTAAAATGATTACTTCATATATTTCTGTATTCAATAAATTTAGTTTAACATAAACGACATTTTGACAATTGTTGAAAATAGTCACAATTGATTAACTCGTATGACTTCATAACTTTGTCATGTGAAAATACATAATTTTTAAAGTAGTTGTGTTATCGCTGTCAGCATCCTCTCACGCATATAATAAAATTATTAAATTAAAAAAAGAATTATTTACTTGAAACGCACAGGCGTGATGAGTAATGACAAAGATTATTCAAATTAATTTTCTGGGTCTCATAATTATATTTACAAATTGTTTTTTAAATTTAGAAGCAAGAATTATTTCCTATTACATCTTTCTTTGATAAACTTCAGTATTTCCTGCAGAATAATGTTTAATAAAGACATATTTTTTAGGAAAATTATGCGTGAGGTGTACTTGGAATTAGAACAAATTAGAAATTGAAAGTTACGCTTGTACGTTAATAAAACATTCTTGTTGGTATTTACATTTTTTTAATGTTTATTATGTGTTACATTTTTCTTACGATTTTACGATTAACTTACAAAGACTCTAATGAAATTCTGAATAATACAATAATTTGTAATAGAATTATTTATGAATTGTGCGTGAGTCGTGATTATAAATACCAATTATAAATTTAACCTATAATTACAAAATAATAGACACATTTTATTTGTTTCACAGTTACATTTAAAATTTATTTTTTACTTTATATTAATCATCATTAAAACTATTCGTAAAAACTGGTTTATTATTCAGTTGCTTTAGTTGCTAACCAATAAAAAATAAAGTTTTAAAAAATAGTAACAAGAGTAATTAACAGTACACACCTCAATTTTCTTCTATTACTTATACATTTTAATTTCAATTTTATAATATTTGGACGACCGAGCCTCATTCGAAAAATAACGGGAGATGGAAAATTTTAAACGAAAAATAAGAAAATACATAAGAGAAACCACTTTTATCTTTAATTTTCTATTGAATCTTTACAGATATCTCAAAAACTGTTGATGATATCGAATTGATTTTAGTCGATTTCTTAGGTCAAATTACATTATTAAAATACTACATGCCTACATTTTAAAGAAATAAATTTTTATAAATTTCCTTCCAATTTATTTTTTTTTAAATGACGACTTAAACTAATTTTTGGAGAATATAAATAAATAAATAAATAAATATATCATCACACCTTTTACCCATTACTGGATGTGGCATTCTGCATAAGCAGATCTCGGTAAGTGATATATTTTTTCGCGTGAAGTTCGTTTATCAGCCGTCAAATATGACCTAGCTAAATCGTTTCTTAGGTCAAGAAATATTAGAACACCAAGTTACATCAAAAAGAGTCTATTTTGAAAATTGTTGACACGCATTCAAGAATTACTCGTCATACTTGTATAGGATTTAAAATGCTAAATTCTCTTATGGTTTGATTAAAAAATAGAAAGAAGACAGAGAATTTATTGCCAGTTTTGGTAAGTGATACATTCGTATTTAGCGGCTATCAGCTGACAAATCACGCCCCCTCAATGGTGTTAGAAAAGGGGAAACCTCAGAAATAATTTTTAATGTGAATGAAAATTATTTGTATTTTACCAATACCAAATTACCAGCAATTTTAAACTACACCCATACCTCGCTATACGGCCGCTCTTTATACGACATTTCGCTATAACGGACCTTTTCAATTAAGGCACATTTTCGATATACGGCCTAAAATCTTTCGCTATAACGGCAAAAAAACTTTTTTCCCATTGAATTTGTATGAATTTGTATTAGAATAATTGAATTCCTTATACGGCTTTTCGCTTTGCGGCCAATTTTTATGGAACGTATCTAGGCCGTAAATCGAGGTATAGATGTACTACCATTTTCCACCAAACATTTATATTTGTATTTTAGTCTGTGTGTTATCAAAACATAAAAAATAAAATATAAAAATAAGTTAAATTGTTCGTAGAAAAGTAAACGCAGTTCAGTAGCAAACAGTGATTCAGTGAATTTGCTCGTTGACCGCCTTAACCAAACCATCGTCGAACTTCAGGCGTCCGCATCCCATCCGTTTGTCCGGTGTTTCAGCAATAAGCAGGCAGAGATGATCTTTGGTGAAGTTTTTCTGTAATGGTATTGACTTCAGTTGAACGATCTTCACGCATTTACTCGGCCGTGAAAATAAAGAAACGAAAATAGCTGCCGAAGTAAATAGCAGAGTAAATTGATTTACTCATGGTTCAATTCCCATTGTTCTCTCGACCATATCGAAAAGCTCCGGTGGGATTTGACTGTTTCGAATATTGTGCAGTGTAGATAAGAGCTAGTTGTAGAAAATCAAATGTCATAAACGGGGAGTATTTTTGTAGTTTATTTAAGATTGGAAAACTTCCTACTGCATTACTTTGTGATATCTGACGTTGAAATTTCACCGGATTTTCTCAAATGCCATTTTATTTTTGTTTATTGTTAATTACATGATATATATATATATATATATCGAAACAATTTTCGGTATAGACCAGACCAGAGACGTAACAAACAATGTATATGTTCGATTTGATTATTGAGAACCGTGTTTAACGGCTTGAGTTTATTTATTTATTTATTTATTTATTTATTTATTTATTTATTTATTTATTTATATATTTATTTATTTATTTATTTATTTAGTTATTTATTTATTTATTTATTTATTTATTTATTTATTTATTTATTTATTTATTTATTTATTTATTTATTTATTTATTTGAAAATTCAGCTGCCCAACAGGACAAAGTCCCAATAACAGAGCAGCACAAAGATACAAAAACAGATTAACTTAAAATATAGAATACATAATAAAAAATAAGATTAATCATACAAAATTTAAACATTGCAAAAATAGGTTTTCACGTTGTTTGTAAATACATTTATGGAATCAGAAAATATATCTATGGTGCAATTAGAATTACACAAAGTATTATACATAGAAGTTATTCGATTAAGTGGAGAATGTGATGCAGAATTTGTTTTACATCCAACAATTTTGAAAAGTTCATTAGTTCTCATACAATAATTGGGAATTCTAAATTGCATAACATCTAACAAATTATTACAATTAAATATATTGTTAATAATTTTGTATAAAAATGACAGGTCGGATACTTTTCTTCTGTTTTCAAGAGATATTAAATTTAAAGTTCTTTGTGGAAATTTATAACGCATAGAACGTAAGAATTTATGTTGAATTTTTTCAATTCTTTCATTGTAAATAAAATATTGTGGCGACCAATAAACAGATGCAAATTCAAGTTGACTGCGTACAAGGCAAAAATATAATTTAAATAAAGTACATGAATTACTAAAGTTTTTAGATGTACGCAAAGATATGCGGCTGAAAAGATAGACAAATAATATGAAACATTTTAAACAATTCAATATTGACATAGTTTCGAACTCGTTTCTTTAAAATGTATTATTAATTAATATAACTAAATTATGAATAAGTTCTTATACGCCTAAATATTGATAGGGGCGGGAGCGCATCTAGCTAACCCCTTCCTAGTTACGCCACTGAAATATGTGTTGTACAGACTAGAATTTCGAAAAAAGATTAAAAGATTACAATTTGTTTATTTAAACCGAATTTACTGATTTGAATTTATCGAGTTAGTTGTGTGCGGTTTGTTAGCAAGTGAAACGATTAACACAAATAATTTGTTTGGAAAATAAATAAAATTATATTAATCGTAAAAGTCAAATTATAAGGGACGCATATTCTTTACCATACGAATTTAACGGATGTATTTCGTTTATTCATTCATCTTGAGAACTTGGAGCTTTCAGTTTCTTTTCCATACCGTTGTAGATTATTAATAGATAAACTGTGGCGTTATAACTGCGCTTCAGAGTGCAAATATCATCCATGGAGATTTGCAGTTAGAACTAAAATAGTTGTAAAAAAATGGTTTACAAATTCAATTACAAAAGAAAACACTTTCTTCAAAGATTAAAATATCTATTTATTTACTCAGTTAATATTTTTATTTAAAGCTGATATGAAATCTGTTTTATATGCTGCGAAAATATGGTAAAAAATGTTGTGAATTCTGGCGGCTTTACAGTGTCTACGAGGAAATAAAAAATCTGATTGTTTATTATTCATCAATTCAGAAAACAGATAACAAAACCAGTTTTCAGCACAGGTGTCTGCTCTAAATATGGTCACGCATGAAGATACAAATACATAAAAACATTATCGAATTATTTCCGTATTTTAAAATTTGAATAACGTGAATATTAATGGAAATTTGCCTAGTTTATAGTGTCATTTCTATACAAACATAATCTGTAGGTATTTGCATGGTAAAAGATAATCTAAAAGAAGAAATTATGCAAGAAAATTATTTGAGATAAATTACAGATGCTAATGATGCTAATAAAATGGTTTTTAATTATTATACTTCTACCACACCCTCTATCCAATTTTTTAAACAGTTCTCTACTAAGTAAATGTCAGATTTTACAGTAGATGACTTTTTTTGTAATGAAATGTATTTATAGCTAATCTCAGACGCAGGAAATTCTTCCTAAATATATACATATATAACATCATGCTATATCCCATTAAATGGGGTAGCACGAACCTCTGAAACATTCATAGAGCATCCATAAAAAGATTCATAAAAACCAGTTCACGTTAACATTCTCATCCTGACACACGATACTCGTTTCGACCATATTAACACTTCCTCCATACGAACTCTTCCCTTCCTCACAATCAAAATCTATCATCACGCAATAAACCTTCATTCACATCCATCCATCCATTCGCTCATGTACACTTGTTTCGTAAATTTTCACTTATTCCCACTTCTCTAACAATCTATAAATAAATTAAGGCAGCATCGCCTGCGCTTGTTTAAAAATACTTGTAACACATATTATATATTGATATTATTATTCAATTATTTTTCCAAAATTTGTTCAATTTAGACCGAGTTTAGTATCAAATTAAAAAATGATATTTAAATAATCGATAATTGGTTTTTAAAAAGTTATACAAATTATATCAAGTTTAACTAAACTTATTATCGGAAAAGTATTGTAGTTTAATTTAATTTTACTTGACCTAGAATAAAACTGGCTTCAAACCCAAATCCTTTGTTGGTAAATACTATATATATCATAGGTTTTACATGCGACTATTTATTTATTTAATGAGAAAATTCATACTACCAAATACATACATATTACCATCACATGAGTGCTAAGTATTATGAGTGAATGTCTATATTTTATACTGAAATACGAGAGGCGCGGTGACCGAGCGTGTTAAGGCACATCTCTTTACATACTGTGACGTCATCCGAACCAAAGTTCGTCAGTTCGAATACACCTGTCGACAATGTGTGATTTGTCGTAAAAAAATAAAAATACAGTTACATGTATTTATCACACTCGGGCGCTATAAGCTAGTCACTAAAGCCCGGATTTTTAGGCAATTGCCTAGATTCAAATTTTAATATACTTCAGGCAATTTAGTTTTTCTATACATAGGTAATATGTTTACGTGTAATGGCAAGTTTTTTTTTCGTGCCTTCGAGCCTATTTTTTCTATATTTTGGTGATTGTGCCTATTTTACCTTATACAGCCTATTTTGCCTATTTTTGTTGCCTATTCTAACTTTTATTGAGCAGACAAGGTTTATCATCTACTTCGTTGACTAATTCAGCACTCGACAAAGTGTTTCAACCTAACATATAATATTTAAAGTACTTACTTTAATCAAGTTTTTGTGTGTGAATTTAAAATGCTGAAAGAAAAAAGGTTTTTTAGTCAAAATTTTACGTGGCAATTCAATTGTGTCGTTGCCATTAATCAACGGAGCTGAGGTAACTTTAGACGATATGGGTAAATATAAGAAAGCTCTTGTCACATTTTGTGATGTCGAACGAAGTTTTCAAGTTACAAGCAAGTTCTGACAGACCGAAGACAGTCCCTTTCCGAAAATTTCATAGAGCAATTGCTCGTAATATTTTGTGAATTAAAGTATACCACATAATTTGCATAATACTTAATAAAATGAGAACCCTACATTATTATTTTTCAGATTGTGTTAATTTTTGTTTAAAATGATTACTTTTTGTAACGAAGAGTAGATACGAGTACCAATATTAGAAAAAGGATTCGTTCATTTTTTTAAAACAAATTATTTACATTTAGGCTGCCTAAAATCCCGCCTATTTTAGAGTAATTACCGGCCTATATGCCTGCTTATTTGGGTGTTTTTAAGAGCCTAAATATCCGGGCTTTACTAGTCACTTATACTTCTTAAATAATGTAACATTCGACTACGAAAACGGCAGTACGGCAGTGTAAAAACTGCAGCTCGGTATGCCAGGTAGGCCCAGGCCCGATCTCGGGCTGTAGCGCCACAGATGATGATTCAGAAATACTCTTCAGGACCTTTATTCAATATTAATGATTAATTAGGAACTACCAGCAATTAAGTTGCACAGCAAACTTCTCGTAGATACTTAGTTTGAAATATAATCATTGTATAAATTTGTTGTAACAAAGCTAATTATGTTAAATACAATGCAAACATTTAGGTTTCTGTATGTAAACAAAATAATTAATTGATATCACGTTTTCACGTCGCTCATTATCTAAGGTGCAGTAAGTACATTATGGTTAGTTATTTATTATTTCTGGTCATGCGGTTGGCTGTGTGGTTACAGTACTCGTAGCGCGGACATTGGTTAACCTTATTAATTAGAGCATCGGTCCACACAGTTACCAAGTATCGCACAATTCTGTTTCATTTTCAACTAAAGAGGTCGCCAACACATAATTATTCTAATTGATTCCCAACTGTCAGTGCAAATAAAGTTTCAGTTTTATCTGTTCAAACGTATTTATTTAATGAGTTTAATTCATTGTGAAACAATTTAATTAGTGTAAAAAATCTGAGTGCTTGGTTATGTTCATTCGGAAATAATTTTGTATTAAGAGTATTAAAAATAGCATTTGTTTACTTCCTACAAATTTTTGGGAGATCTTTTTAGTACGCAGAATTTATTTCATTAAAGAAAACTTTTCTTCTTGAACGTGAAATTAAATTGAAAATGCATTAATGTCTTTTAAAGTAATCTCGTTATTATTCCGATAAGACTTATTGATGTATTCGTGAAGCTTCGTTAGAAGAAAAAAAAACGTGATTGGTATTAAAGAATTTAATATCAATTCCGTTCACGTACTACTTTCATGAAATAATCTCATTCGAATCTATTGACTTACGGCATTTCATTAGATTAATTCCGATAACTAACTGGAAACTTGAATTATTGAGGGAAAGGAAAACCTTCGTAAGTGGAGGATGAAAATTACGGAAGTACACTGTTTACACAACTAAAGAATAGTATTTTCAAATTATCGTAAACATTTTCTATCGTATATTTTTCTTTCTTAAACATTTCTAAATTACGTCAAATAAAACAGCTAGAAAATTTAGTTCTTTGTAACTTTTATTTGAAGCAATTTTGAAAATATGTCAAGTATTAAAGACAATTTGTAAATACTGTACCAGTACTTACACATTAATATCTCTCCAATTCACAAACGCTAACAATCTATTTTACATACATAAAGTAACAAAAGTAGAAGACGATTCCACTGCAGGAATAACTTCCAGACTTACACACAATATTGATTTTGAATTTAATTCAAATTTACATTTCCAGTATTTGATATATTGATCAAAACGTTGATCAGATTAATTTTAGTGCTAGAAGCATAATAGTAAGTAGTTAATTTAACGAACAATTTGACGAAATTGCAGATGATGCACTTTTATGTCTCTGTCTTATGCTAGGATTCCTATCTTTAAGCACACATTTCCTTTCATTGTTTTCACGGAAATACATAAAATTTAGTGCTCATTATCCTCGAGAATATGAGATTTTATTGTGAGTTTTGTGAGTACATGATAAATTTACTAGGAATATATCTACTTAAACATTTACACACTATTTTATTTCTACTTTAATTTTACTATTTTCTGCTAATAATTAAATGTAAGAGCAGTTTAACTATGATATCAAAATTATTTCTAATTATTAATTGATGTTCATCAAAATAAATATAAATATATCATTGAACAAGTTGACAAATTTAATTATCTAGGGGTCATGCTAACAAATAATGGAGACAGAGATGCTGAAATAAAAGAAAAGATAACAGCAACAAACAGAGCCTTCTACGCTAATAAAAAATTAATAAAGAACAAAAATCTCACAAAAGCCACAAAGATGAGAATTTATAAAACATTAATAGGACCGATAACCATGTATGCTGCTGAAGTTATAACAATGACACAAAAAAATGAGGAAGAACTAAGAAGAATGGAAAGAAAAATAATACGAGCGATAATAGGACCGATAAAGACAGAAAATAATGAATACAGAATAAGAATGAACCATGAAATTGTACAAGAACTAGATGAGGGAGACATAGTGAGGAAAATAAAACAACAGAGAGTAAGATGGTTAGGCCATGTACATAGAGCTGAAGAACAAAACCCAATAAAAGCCTTACTAGAATGGAACCCAGGAGGGAGAAGAAAAAGAGGACGACCAAGATCTACATGGATGAAAGAAGTAGATGAAGATATAAAAACAGCAAGAATTAACAACTGGAAAGAAAAAGCAATAGACAGGAAGAAATGGAAAAATTTAGTAAAGAATATTTAAAATAGGAACGGAGTCTGATCCTCTCCACTGATCGGATCTAGAAAGCTTCACTCGAAGCGGCGCAACTCCACGAGGAGTGTTAAGCCACTATATATATATATATATATATATATATATATATATATATATATATATATATATATATATATATATATATATATATATATCATCACGCCTTTTACCCATTACTAGGTGTGGCACTTTGCCTAAGCAGATCTCGGTAAATGATATATTTTTTCGCGTGAAGTGCGGTTACCAGCCGTCAAATCACGGCCCTCAAAGATATTAGTGTTCATAATGAATCAAATACGATTATGTACAGAGACAACGATGGCAAATAATATATGTTAGATGAGTGGGTGTGTCACTTGATATGGTTTGGTCAGACGGAATGTCGAATGAAAATCTTGACTTTACTGACCTAAAGATGTCAGCATTTTCAGTATTCATTCATCACTACGAATTAAGCTGTCAAAATACGATGTTTAAAAATTGTGAATAAACATTGTAGATTCACATTTCAGATTTGCCAGTAGAAATAAAATTTAATAATATATGTATCAATATAATTCTTCAATAAATCAGTTTTTGTTGCAATTTTATACTAAATATTATTATGCACTTAAAAAAAAGGTAGTCAATTTTCACTATATTGAACGTACTTCTGTTATCCGCCTCTACATTTTTGGGAACTGTGATTTGACGGCTGGTAATCACACTTTACGCTACTACTACTGCTAAATATATCACCTAACGATATCAGCTATGGCAGAATGCCACACCTAGTTATGGGTAAAAGGCGTGATGCTAAATTTAGATTTATTTTTATTTTTAAAATATACACATCCACAATTGCATATTGCGTCGATACGCTCGTTTTAAATGCACAACACACTAAGTTCGAGGCAGAGTGCCACATTCAGTAATGGGTAAAAGGCGTGATGATATATTTATATATTTTTATTATATTAATGTGGAAAAGTATCAAAAAGAATTGATAAAATAGCAAGAGAAGAATTATAAAATATGTGATTTCCAGACTTGTTGGAAGTGGCCATTTCCTGCAAATATTCGAGACATCGCTCCTTTTCAAACTGCTCCGTGAACATCTGGATCAAGAGTGAAGAGGATCTAATTTGTCCAGCCCAGCGAGCTCAGATCAAACGGCGCACAAAACGCTGTTTGATCTCGACACTGACATTGAAACCTGCCATAGTTTCTTATTTACCTAATACGGATGCGTGCACGTACGACGATCTGAGTTCCGTGCATCCAACAAAAAGGATAAAAGTCAATCTCTCGACAGAGGTTCGCAGGGAGTGGCACAATTTTCTGCTTAGTCATTCGCGCATTCGGTTTTATCGTTTTCGAGTTTTTTCTTCGTGCCGCACTTGCCGCGCAAGCACAGCTTTGTGAGCGTATTGAGTTATGAGTATTGATTTCGAGGGATTCTATAAAAATTCTCCTGTTACCGGACGATTGCTTGCATTAATGATGGCATCATGGCACAACGGAGCGTGAGAAACTGGGTTTGCGACGATGCGATGTCCGTGGCACCGCATACATGCGCAATAAATATTATCCGATGTAAATATAACCATGGCTGCTGCTGTTACCCGAACTGAAAGAGAAAAATTCAGTTTTCGTAACACGGACGGGTTCAGTCGGCGCGATGACAAACGGTGGTTTGTTTCGTGTTCCGCTCGCTTCCAAAGCAAATTTGATTTCCATTTTGTGATATTTATTGTTTATGTACACGGATAAAAGTTCATTATTTATTTTAAACTTTCGACTAAATGGCCACATGTTCTTTTTCTTTCTTTGTTTGCATATTTGTTTCACTTACGTTCCAGTATCACATAGCAACTTAAACACAAATAGTGATCGTAAAGATTTATTTTATAACTAGATGCAGCAATAACTGGGTAATTTACCCAATCGAAAAAGTATTATAGAAAATTAAATTTTAGTTGATTTCTAGTTATGTATGACAATAAATCCGAATGTATATCTCCAATTTTTACGAGCATTTTTCTGATCTATATAATAGGGAAGGTATTGTAACGATTTCACATTTTAGACCCTACTGAATCGTAATAAAAGTCAGTCTGTTAGTCTGCCTGGAAGCACGATACTCTAAAAACGCGGTAATATTTTGGATTGAAACTGTATATTTAAGCTTTTTAAGTGAAAAAAGAGAAGTTCGTTATAATTGGGACTGTGAATTTGATCACCCGGGTTCAAGTCCTACAGTCGAGAAACAATTTTCAACAATATTCCTGTAGCTCCCTTCCATCTTTGAGAGGCTGTGATTTGACGGCTGGAAACCGCACAACACGCGCATAAATATCACTTACCGAGGTTTTCTGCGATAGAATGAGTATGAGGCGTGATGATATATTTATTATTTATATTTTAAATAAAATTAATTCCATCATAAGATTTTTAAAAATGTATCTGTTGATCATTTTACCAAGGGCAATACAAAGAGCATAGTTCGATCTTGTCGGAAGTACGAAATAATTTTCTTTTTCAATTCACCTTCAACCTACACTCTTTTTCATTCGTTCATGCGGTAACTCTACTCTTAAATACTTTTGACGGTTCCAAATCTTTAAAGTTGTATCATTACTAATATCTCATTATGAATATTTTCTCACATACATGATTTGTTTCAGATTTTAAGTCCTGCTCTGTCCATCAGCATCAGCATCAGCATCAGCCTCGCCTTGCATCTTACCAAACACGTTGAAGACCCAACACGCCACACGCAATTGTCTCACCGCGACGATGGTAATCCGTCCCAGTCCACGACTCAAGGTCGGCGCTCGGCCTTGGCCACTCCTTCGCCGCCGGCACACGACTCCGCGACTTGCTGGATCGCTGGTTGGTGGTTCTGGTTCTATATAAACAACCGGCGACATATGAAATGAGACAGTGGCGTGCGATGCGGAATCGCTTCCACTTTGATTCGTTTCAATGGATTCAATTTCCCTGGTTTCATCTCAACAACTCTTCTTATTGCTGTACTGAATTATTACAGAAGAACGGATTTCCTTTGACGTGAGAAGACGGTTTTAACTTTGATTTTTGAGTTTACCGTCAAATATTTACAAGTCAATAGAGTTTTATTCAATTATGGTGTCAATTTTTTCTCAGTGCGTATTTGTTACTCAAATGAAAATTTATTTTTTATCAGATATAATTTATTGTAAATCCATTAGTTTTATAGATCTGTAAATCTCTAAATCACAACGAAACATAACTTTATTAAATATTTTCTACTTATTTGCAAATATTAATATCATATTGTTAAATATTTATAGATATACGGATCTATAATTCAATGAAAGAACACAAGACAGGTACCACAAGTTCTGTTTTTGCCTGTTTTAAGAGCAGTGTATTTGAGTGATTTAGCTATCTGTAACATGTTAAAACCATGCTCTTAAAAAACCCAAAAACAAAGCTTGTGGTACAAGCAATAATATATAAGATGTCGTTATATTTCATCAGATGAGAGATAACACTCACTAACCCTTGAAATATTAACTAAACAAGTATTCATTAGATACATCTTGCAATTAATCCTCGACAAATAATTAGGCAGATCACTTTTAAAAATTCCTTTTATTATCGTTTACGCAATAAACATTCAGTAATATAATCCTATTCACCAATTTACTCCTTGATCATTCACACAATCTCCCGCCATATTTTAATCAACATATAAACTTATTTTATTCACAAAAACTTATAATGAGAGCTGACAAGTTTTGCACTTAAAAATGGTAAGGTATGCATATGATATGTCGTTAAATTTTAAGAAAATATATATTAAAAATGACCTATCCACGAAGTCATTTTATGCACGAAAAATTATTTTGTTCAAATCAAAAAAGTATTAATGCAAAATTTGATTTATTAAAATTTACGGGAATAATTATAAATAAATACATACATACGTGAAGTACACCTTTTCCGCCCTAGGGCTTTTAGTTTTTCGTTATTTAACAACCAATACTATTTGTTCTTGAGTAATATTAATATTTGAAGATTATATTTCAGTGAAACTTTTCGAACATTTTCATAATTATAAGTAAAATAAATTGTATGTGCTATAATTTTCACAACGCGGGCTTAAAACATCCACTTTACATCCTTGATATAATAACTATTTTATAGCAGGTTGCCATAGAATTTGAACAAAATAATGTGTCATTCAAATCTAACTAAAAAAGCAATTTTTTAAAACTTTCGTTCTTTCAAATCCAATTTTTGATAATTATTTTTTTTATTGATTTAGAGGAAGATTTTAAATCTATACAACATTTATTTGAAGTACTTTTCGCTGAAATATATTGTCTAGTACTGGCATAAGAAATTAATTTACACATTATAGTTTGTTTATATTTAAAAAATATTAACATATTAGGATGTCCCAGGGTATCCATGGCACCCACAGGTTTCATGAACATAATTTCTATGTAAATCTACTACACGAAATTACAGTTATTTACCATCAAACTATCCTATATTTTTCTGTAAAAAGTATTGATAAAATATCGTAATTTTATCTAGTAGAAATACATAGAAATTATTTACACCAAGGGAGACAGACTCTGCAGAATCTTAAATGGGTTCTGCGTATAACAACTTTGGCGCCACAAAAATATTGCACTTTTGCAACCACGTCTATTTAACATAGCTTTGACTACGTACGCCAGCACAGACTGCTAAAATATTTGACAAATTCATGTTTATACTTTTTAATTATTGCGGTTATATGTGTCAACAATGCTTATAAATGTGTAAAAATATATTCTTGTATTAGCAAAATATGAAAACAAGTATTTTAATATATTTAGTTAGACGTCTATAAATATTTAGTTTATATTTAAAGTAGATTTGTCTAGTGCTGCCATCAATCAATATCGATCTGTCATTGGCGCGAAAACCGTGTTGTTTGTGCTATGCTGACAGCGAAGTTCGCAATCGAATATGAGACGGTGAGATTGTTAAACCGCGGCACGCATGTAATGGTGGTGGTAGAAGCGACATGTCATTTGATACTCATTTATTATTTTAAGTGTATATTTTTGGTACTTATTCATCGTATTTACTGCTCATTAATAATGTGTGATACGTGGCACGTACTTTTTCGTGTTATAGGAATTTCAAATTCTAAAAATATTGAGAATATTATGTTCTATTTTATTAATAATGATTGTAAATTTTGATCTAATTCTTTGCCTTTTCTTTATAAAGCTGTCAAGGAGCTGCAATCGTCTCCTCAGTCAATTTGGAGCTAACTCACCCGTCTTGGAGTCGCTGAATATCATCAACAACGTCTTCTGCAGTTCTCAGAGTCAACACCGTCTCCTAGATTAGTCGCAGAAACCTCTTAAAACTAACCCATGAACTAGATACCCCCAAACAATATTGTCACCCATGAAGTATTGTTTTAAATTGTACTAGTAATAATAATTAATATTTTAAAAATATATATATATTGCCTGTCATTTATATTGTACTTGTAATATAAATGTCAGTATCTTTTGTATACATATAAAAAAAAAACAAGTTACGGATGATTAACTAGATTTTTCATTGTTAAATGTTCCGGCATTATTTTATACAAATATATTTCAAGTAAATGATAGATATAAATAAATTTGAATCACTAAATTTAATTAAATCATCCTTCAACGATTATTTATACTAGCGGTCATTGTATTTTGTAAATAAAGTTAATCAAATACTTTTAACCAAAATAATTGTTTCAAATATTTAAAATATTAGTTCTAAAAGTTTTCTGCATGATATTAAATTTTATTTTATTTAAACAAATGTGAAAACTGACAGAATTAATATTTACACATTTAAAACTATTGCCTATTTGTATTTAAATGAGAATTTAAATATAAATAGGTAATAATTTCATTGGGTGGTATTATAAATTAGATGATTTTAATATTTTGAAGATCTATAACACCCACTGATAATAATGATAAATAAAATAATGAAACAAAATTATTGTAATTTAATATGGTAAAAACAATAATAAATATGTTTTAAATAAATTGTACTTGTAATTATAATTGTAAAATAAAATGTTAGTAACACTTGTATACAACATTGAAATGATAATAAATATAAAAATATAAAATAAACACTTGGCTATGTTTCACAAAATTCAGCCTCCAAGTCACCTTATGAGGGCATCGTCAGAGGCTGGCCAGCACAGTTAGTAACCATAGACGCGTTTCGCTCTTATTAGAGCTCATCAGTATGGTATAACTCACTTCTTCACCTAGAACAAAGTTCACGTGAAGAAGCTGGTGACGAAGAACTGTGCCAGCAGAGAATAAGATCTCTAACAAACAGGTAAGATGACATGAGAAGTTCTGTGGAACAGATCACCAAGTGTTGGATGACAATTAATTTTGTCTTTGTTGATAATAAATATATTTATATTTATATATACCTTATTGTCAGCTGTCACATATCATATATTGTATTAATTCCCTTAAAAAGTTCCTAACACATTTATAATTTATTCTTCATCCCTTAAAAAATTCCTGAATCATTTCCAGTCAGTTATCTTCTTTTAAAAAAATCCTAACACTCTTTCAGCATCTTTTAAAGTTAATTTTATATTATATATAATGCTATTTTATACGTAATTATTGTTAATTGTGATGTAATACTTTGTGTTTATGTTTATAGAGCGTCCGCGGCCTTGGAATCGGCTCTGCAACCCAGCATAGTCCCTCAGATCCAACACCGTCCCCCGGAGCCGACACCAGCTGTCAGACACATCAACTAGAAGATCCTCCCAAAAATAAAATCATATTTACTATGTATTGTATTAAATTGTACTTGTAATATAGATGTTTGTTTTGTACACTATTAAAATGCCAATAAATGAATTGAAAATAAATTATATTTTTTATTTCTAATATCCTTATCACATCAATACTTCACAAATAAAATGATAGTTTAAAGATGACAAAAATAAATCTACTACTTCGTTTGTCGGACATTCAACTGTGAGAACGATGACGTCATTTTTCAGCTATTCCGCACTCAGTAGTATTTTCGAAATCGACGATATCTATTTCGGGAGATAACGTTGTTAGCTCACCCTTAAAGTGATATATCTAGGGTAGATATTTCACTTTAAGGGTGGTTTCTCGTTTCTCCGAAGTTAAAGGTTGTAGAGAAAAAAGATTCAACCAAAAGCTGTAGAGAATAAAATTATAAGCTACTTTTATTTGAAACATTTCATTAAAAAACCTCATAGTTTTGAAAAAAAATTAAAAAACTATTGCTTTATTATGAAGTTCTGTTCCTGTATTGTATTCGATTTATTATCTAATGTTACATGTATTTAGGGTTCACTTTAGTTTGACATACTGTGATTAATAAAATATTAATTAGAAATTTACGCAAAAACTATGGCTTAATTAATTTTTTCAGTAGAATTTTCGAAATCGACGATATCTATTTAGGGAGATAACGTTGTTAGCTCAATTTTTTAATTTTTTTATTATTAATAAAGTTTCGAATTTTGTTGTGTGATTTCAGTGGCGTCACCACTTTATGTGTCGAAAATTTGAACTAACAATTACGGTGAAATATTAGCAATTTCCATCGAAACTAGACATTATTTGAAAAATTCTTTCAAATAAAAGTTATTTCTTTTTTTATTCTCTACAGCTTTTGGTTAAAACTTTTTTCCCTACAACCCTTAATTTCGGACATATAAAAAACCACCCTTAGAGTTCATTATCTTTCATACTAATGAAAATTTTGTGAATTTTCATTAAATATACATTTAGCCTGAGGTCCTAGAAGCTTAATAAAAAATTTCAGCTAAATCGAAGTTTTATTATTTGTAAAAAATAATAAAAATTGAGATAACAATGTTATCTCCCTAATTCGATATAGTTGATTTAGAAAATTCTAGTTAAAAAATTATTTGGACCTTAGTTTTTGGGTAAATTACTAATTAATGTTTGAAAAATTCTTATAGGATGGATGTCAAACTAATATGAACCTTAAGTAAATATAATCTAAGGTTTAAGATCGCATACAAAACCGTAACACAACTGCAAAAAAAACATGATAGTTTTTTAAGTTTCTTTCAAAATCTAGAAAGTATTTGATAAAATCTTTCAAATAAAAGATAAATATTATTTAATTCTCTACAACTTTTGGTTGAAACATTTTTCTCTACAACCCTTAACTTCGGAGATACGAGAAACCACCCTTAAAGTGAAATATCTACCCTACTAATGCAAAATTTGGGGTCGTCCGCGGATTTCGCATCGAATATGAGGCCGTAGAACATGCATGCAAAATTTCAGCGAAATAGTACATATCGGTACAAATTAGGGGTTTTAGATGGCAAGGGGTTAGTCCATGGATTTGAAACGCCTAATTAGTACCGATATATGCTATTTCGCTGAAATTTTGCATGCATGTTCTACGGCCTCATATTCGATGCGAAATCCGCGGACGACCCCAAATTTTGCATTAGTAGGGTAGATATTTCACTTTAAGGGTGGTTTCTCGTATCTCCGAAGTTAAGGGTTGTAGAGAAAAATGTTTCAACCAAAAGTTGTAGAGAATTAAATAATATTTATCTTTTATTTGAAAGATTTTATCAAATACTTTCTAGATTTTGAAAGAAACTTAAAAAACTATCATGTTTATTTTGCAGTTGTATTACAATTTTGTATGCGATATTAAGTCTTAAATTATATTTACTTAAGGTTCATATTAGTTTCACATCCATCCTATAAGAATTTTTAAAACATTAATTAGTAATTTACCCAAAAACTAAGGCCCAAATAATTTTTTAACTAGAATTTTCTAAATCATCGATATCGAATTAGGGAGATAACGTTATTATCTCAATTTTTATTATTTTTTACAAATAATAAAGCTTCGATTTCGCTGAAATTTTTTATTAAGCTTCTAGGACCTCAGGCTAAACGTATATTTAATGAAAATCCGCAAAATTTTCATTAGTATGAAAGATAATTAACTCTAAGGGTGGTTTTTTATATCTCCGAAATTAAGGGTTGTAGGGAAAAAAGTTTCAACCAAAAGCTGTAGAGAATAAAAAAAGAAATAACTTTTATTTGAAAGAATTTTTTAAATAATGTCTAGTTTCGATGGAAATTGCTAATATTTCACCGTAATTGTTAGTTCAAATTTTCGACACATAAAGTGGTGACGCCACTGAAATCACACAACAAAATTCGAAACTTTATTAATAATAAAAAAATTAAAAAATTGAGCTAACAACGTTATCTCTCTAAATAGATATCGTCGATTTCGAAAATTCTACTGAAAAAATTAATTAAGCCATAGTTTTTGCGTAAATTTCTAATTAATATTTTATTAATCACAGTATGTCAAACTAAAGTGAACCCTAAATACATGTAACATTAGATAATAAATCGAATACAATACAGGAACAGAACTTCATAATAAAGCAATAGTTTTTTAATTTTTTTTCAAAACTATGAGGTTTTTTAATGAAATGTTTCAAATAAAAGTAGCTTATAATTTTATTCTCTACAGCTTTTAGTTGAAACATTTTTCTCTACAACCCTTAACTTCGGAGATTCAGAAAACTACCCTTAAAGTGAAATATCTACCCTACTAATGAATATTTTGGCCTTGTTCCCGGTTCCGCATCGAATATAAAACCCTAGAACATGCATGCAAAATTTCAGCGCGATCGGAGATACTTTAATTTATTGATAAAACAGATGGCATCGATTTGAAACCCCTAATTTGTACCGATATGTACTATTTCGCTGAAATTTTGCATGCATGTTCTACGGCCTCATATTCGATGCGAAATCCGCGGACGACCCCAAATTTTGCATTAGTAGGGTAGATATTTCACTTTAAGTGTGGTTTCTCGTATCTCCGAAGTTAAGGGTTGTAGAGGAAACAGATTCAACCAAAAGCTGTAGAGAATAAAATTATAAGCTACTTTTATTTGAAACATTTCATTGAAAAACCTCATAGTTTTGAAAAAAAATTAAAAAACTATTGCTTTATTATGAAGTTCTGTTCTTGTATTGTATTCGATTTTTTATCTAATGTTACATGTATTTAGGGTTCACTTTAGTTTGACATACTTCCTACTGTGATTAATAAAATATTAATTAGAAATTTACGCAAAAACTATGGCTTAATTAATTTTTTCAGTAGAATTTTCGAAATCGACGATATCTATTTAGGGAGATAACGTTGTTAGCTCAATTTTTTAATTTTTTTATTATTAATAAAGTTTCGAATTTTGTTGTGTGATTTCAGTGGCGTCACCACTTTATGTGTCGAAAATTTGAACTAACAATTACGGTGAAATATTAGCAATTTCCATCGAAACTAGACATTATTTGAAAAATTCTTTCAAATAAAAGTTATTTCTTTTTTTATTCTCTACAGCTTTTGGTTGAAACTTTTTTCCCTACAACCCTTAATTTCGGAGATATAAAAAACCACCCTTAGAGTTAATTATCTTTCATACTAATGAAAATTTTGGGGATTTTCATTAAATATACGTTTAGCCTGAGGTCCTAGAAGCTTAATAAAAAATTTCAGCGAAATCAAAGCTTTATTATTTGTAAAAAATAATAAAAATTGAGATAACAACGTTATCTCCCTAATTCGATATCGATGATTTAGAAAATTCTAGTTAAAAAATTATTTGGGCCTTAGTTTTTGGGTAAATTACTAATTAATGTTTTAAAAATTCTTATAGGATGGATGTCAAACTAATATGAACCTTAAGTAAATATAATTTAAGACTTAATATCGCATACAAAATTGTAACACAACTGCAAAATAAACATGATAGTTTTTTAAGTTTCTTTCAAAATCTAGAAAGTATTTGATAAAATCTTTCAAATAAAAGATAAATATTATTTAATTCTCTACAGCTTTTGGTTGAAACTTTTTTCTCTACAACCCTTAACTTCGGAGATACGAGAAACCACCCTTAAAGTGATATATCTACCCTACTAATGCAAAATTTGGGGTCGTCCGCGGATTTCGCATCGAATATGAGGCCGTAGAACATGCATGCAAAATTTCAGCGAAATAGCATATATCGGTACTAATTAGGCGTTTCAAATCCATGGACTAACCCCTTGCCATCTAAAACCCCTAATTTGTACCGATATGTACTATTTCGCTGAAATTTTGCATGCATGTTCTACGGCCTCATATTCGATGCGAAATCCGCGGACGACCCCAAATTTTGCATTAGTAGGGTAGATATTTCACTTTAAGGGTGGTTTCTCGTATCTCCGAAGTTAAGGGTTGTAGAGAAAAATGTTTCAACCAAAAGTTGTAGAGAATTAAATAATATTTATCTTTTATTTGAAAGATTTTATCAAATACTTTCTAGATTTTGAAAGAAACTTAAAAAACTATCATGTTTTTTTGCAGTTGTGTTACGGTTTTGTATGCGATCTTAAACCTTAGATTATATTTACTTAAGGTTCATATTAGTTTGACATCCATCCTATAAGAATTTTTCAAACATTAATTAGTAATTTACCCAAAAACTAAGGTCCAAATAATTTTTTAACTAGAATTTTCTAAATCAACTATATCGAATTAGGGAGATAACATTGTTATCTCAATTTTTATTATTTTTTACAAATAATAAAACTTCGATTTAGCTGAAATTTTTTATTAAGCTTCTAGGACCTCAGGCTAAATGTATATTTAATGAAAATTCACAAAATTTTCATTAGTATGAAAGATAATGAACTCTAAGGGTGGTTTTTTATATGTCCGAAATTAAGGGTTGTAGGGAAAAAAGTTTTAACCAAAAGCTGTAGAGAATAAGAAAAGAAACAACTTTTATTTGAAAGAATTTTTCAAATAATGTCTAGTTTCGATGGAAATTGCTAATATTTCACCGTAATTGTTAGTTCAAATTTTCGACACATAAAGTGGTGACGCCACTGAAATCACACAACAAAATTCGAAACTTTATTAATAATAAAAAATAATCAAAATTGAGATAACGATGTTAGCTCCCTAATTCGATATCGTCAATTTCGAAAATTCTACTGAAAAAATTAATTAGGCCATAGTTTTTGCGTAAATTTCTAATTAATATTTTATTAATAACAATAGGAAGAATGTCAAACTAAAGTGAACTCTAAATACATGTAACATTAGATAAAAAATCGAATACAATACAGAAACAGAGCTCCATAAAAAAATCAATAATTTTTTAACTTTTTTTCAAAACTATGAGGTTTTTTAATGAAATGTTTCAAATAAGAGTAGCTTATTATTTTATTCTCTACAGCTTTTGGTTGAAACATTTTTCTCTACAACCCTTAACTTCGGAGATACAGAAAACCACCCTTAAAGTGAAATATCTACCCTACTAATGAATATTTTGGGGATTTTCATTAAATATACGTTAGTTCCCGGTTCCGCATCGAATATAAAGCCCTAGAACATGCATGCAAAATTTCAGCGCGATCGGAGATACTTTAATTTAAAGGGTAAATAGATGGCAAGGGATTTGAAACACCTAATTTGTACCGATATATGCTATTTCGCTGAAATTTTGCATGCTTGTTCTACGGCGTCATATTCGATGCGAAGTTCTGAAAAAAATGTCATTAAATAATTCACCCGTTCCCTCTCATCTAACCGGTCTCTTTCTTCTCTCATTTTTCACTGGTTTCAAAAGAATTTAATTGGAAAAAAAATCAATCATATTTACACTTATTTGGGATGTATTTATATTATAGGATATGATATTTTTAAACATTGGTAACACATGTAAATTTAAACTTATTTATTAACATTTTTAATTGTTAACATTTTATTTTATAAATAATATTACAAGTACAATATATTTATTTTAAACAATAAAAACTATATTTTACATTGATTAATTGATAATATTTATTTTTTAACATAACTATTATATTTCCCAAACAACTTATTACATTATATCTTATTCTTAAAGTATAATTATGTTTTGAACAGAGTTATTGCAAATTATCTATTTAAAACTAATTTATTATTGTTTTGAATATACTAAATTACTATAATTTTTCTTTATGTTTGTAGAGCGTCCGCGGCCTTGGAATCGTGTGTGCAACCCAGCAGAGTCCCTCAGATCTAGCACCGTCCCCCGGAGCCGACAAGCTGTCACATTAACTAGAAATCCTCCCCAAAAATAATATAATATTTTTTTTTTTTGGCTTCTTTGGCTTTGGCTTAAATTGTACTTGTAATATAAATATTTGTCTTGTACACTATTAAAATGCCAATAAATGAATTGAAAATAAATTCTATTCTTTTATTTCGTTTATTTTTAAATGGCAATAAAATAATTTAAAATAACTTGAAATATTTTATTTATAATATTCTTTTTGTAAACAGTTTAAAATGCCAATAAATGATTTTAATGTAACATGCATAATTTTATTTATAAATATCCTACCATAAAAATCTAAATATTATAAGTGAAATGTTAAGCCAGAAAGAATGAAATCCTAGTTGTAATGTCTTTGCTTATACAGTTTTAAAATCCCAAAAAAAGTATTTAAAAAAACAATATGAATTATAAATAATAAAAATGTATTTACTCACATTGATGTTGTTTGGAACGGACTTTATAACTAGAGTCGACTCCGGAAATTCTGATGATGATATTGTATGGTGAAGACTGTGCACCAGGTCTTACATATATGTTACAACATTATAATAAAGGACAAATTTAATAACAAAATTTATAAATATAAAGCCTGGTTCCTGCTTACTGAATGTTGTGACTACAGAGACTAAAAAAAGGTAAACACTTTTTAGAAATTCCCCTACGCGTATGTATTTAAGCTACAGAAAAGCTCTCCAAAGACTAAAAGCTGAAAGTTGGCATTCTTCGCTGCTGCAACTGTCAACGCAATAAAAATTAGAAACAATAGTAATAAAACAGTTATTTAAATTGAATTATTTACTAACACTAACAAGTAACACTACCCAACTGTCACTCACTGATTTAAACGAAACTTGGCACACTAATAGAACTCTAAAAAATATTGAACCCCTATTTTTTTTCTTCCGGAAGCTGATTTTTAAGGGTACAAATCACCCCTGAAAGGTGGTAAAAGTAAGAGTCGCCATAAATGAAATTAAATAATACCAAAATATATTATATTATATTATATATTTATTTTATTTATTTATTCAAAATATTACGCGTTCAACATTGGTTACCCAGGGATAACCTCAAAACTAGATTCAGCGACCCCAAAAACCCTCGAGTAACTAGTTTTGAACCTAAAACTCTATATCAGTTGAATATCGTAATGTCATCCACCCCATTCCCTTTTTAACCCCCTAAAAAGTGCATATGATCAAGGTGACCCCTAGGTAACCAAGGTTGAACGCGTAATATTTTGGTTTTATTTAATTTAATTTATAGCGATTCTTGCTTTTACGACCTTTCAGGGGTAGTTTTTACCCCTAAAAAGCAACTTTCGAAATAAGAGTTCAATATTTTTTTGAAGTACGTACTTACTATTTATTTTATAGTTGATTTATTTAAAGTCAACATACATTTAATATAAATGGTTAAGAATAAATAAAATTAAATAACACACAGTATCTACGGGAATTTTTTATATAGAAAACTATATATGATACAATTCTTACAATCTATTTATTGTCGACACTTTAATTAGCTTATGATACATTTCGTATCTACTTGGCATACAACATAATCGTGAACAGAACACTCATAACTTTAAAAAAATCTTCATTCATAATATTCATATCAAAATATAATAGCTATATTTATACACCATGAGGATGAATTCAATAAAATATGTTCGAATACTAACTTAACACTAATTGATGAGCTAACAAATCGTTAATCAACTAAAATAAACAATACATTTCTCTACTACTAGTAAGTATCTGCTAGAGATCACAGACGTGGCCACTACACTGGCAAAATAATTAAAATATCAATAAAAGTTTCCCTGTTGGGAAGAAGAGAACATTAAACAAAGTTTCAACTGTTTTTTAATCACAACTTGGTTCTGTAAAGAACCCGCGGTTCATCTGGCTCCGTGGGAGCCACGGTGGGCGTCGTCTCCACGGTGTGTGTGACTATGGCGACAGTCACAGGCAGCTGTAGTGACACAGACGCCGCCTTGTTGTTGGCGTTAGCGTCAGGAGTGTGCGTTTTGTCGGCGTAGCGCCGCGGTGGGCCGGGGAATGAGCGGCTGAGTTTTTGCGCTACTGGATGTAGGAGGTGCTCGTCGTAGAGGTCCGTCTCCGTCGATCCGACGAGGAGGGATACGATCCAGCCCAGGAACACGGTGATGAAACAGCCGATGAACGAGTAGTACATGTAGGTCACCGAGTATATCTGCGTGAGGACATCCCTGCAACAGGCGTTAAGCATTAGACGCGTCAATACAACCGTCGTACTTGCCACCGACATCTCCCCTATCTCTCTCTCTCTCTCTCTCTCTTATACTCTTTCGACCTAATACTAACACTCTCAATTCGTCCAGCGACAATCATACACGTAAAAAGCATTCTGATTTGAAAAGAATGTATTTCAAAAATACTATTTTTCTACGATTGCTATGAAAAGTTGACAATTACGCTCTCATTTATCATCGTAAAGTTGACGTTTTCTGTGGAACAATCGAAAAATATCTTTTTTGCGCGTCTCCGATGGCAACGCGCGAAAAAGATTTTAAATGAACGCTTATTTCAATAGTTACCAGGGATACAAACAAAACATTGACAATTGACAGAACGAATTTATTTTCAGAACGTATACGTTTTTTAATAATTTAAGATGCAATCGTAGAAAAAATTATGAGTGTATCACGAGCGTAAAGTGATTCTTTGTTACTCGAACATGGTAATTGCAGCGCGAGCCGACGAGAGCTGCAATAGTGCAAGAGGAACCAAGACACTTTACGCTCTTAATACACAAATAACTATTTATTTCCTTTGAACTAATGAAAATAATTGTTCCAAAATCTCGTACAAAAATATTTTGAAAGTTATATAAGCCGAGAAGGTATATTAATGTCGGTGACACATAGTTATATAGTTCAGACTCCGAGTCTGGATTTGAATCACAGGAATAGAAACGCCGCTATTTTCAGTAGTCAGACTGCGGCCTTCAATGTGATGCTAGTTTGTTCACTATATAGTCTGATTTTTTGTACACTTTTTTAGTTCAAATTTTCTTTATACATAGTTAGATACTTTAAAGTTTTTATATTTCACTTGTAGTACTTGCAATCTTTTTTTTCATATTTCCTTAACGTTACAGTTTATAAATTTATTTTTTATTAATAGTCGAAAAATATATTAAAGATTAAAAATTAACAAAAAGTTTAAAATAACAAATGTTTATTTCTGATTGTTAAAAGTATGACGTCGCATGTGCCATCTATTTTCAACAAAACTCGCAGTTTTTTACAGTTTTTACAAAACTCATAGTCTAAACTGTATATGTATCACCAACATAAGGATGAATAAATGGATTACTGACTTGATATGTTTTTTTCAAAAACAGTCAGACGACGATTCGACCAAGGATTATAGCCAACTTCAAGTTAAATATTAAAAAAAAAAAATTTAACAATGACTGGCCGAAAAATCATTTGAACGTTCATTAATGATCTCATTATTGTGTACAAAATCATATATTAATGACCCCTATTATGAATGATTTTTTTTTTGGATGCGTGCAACACACATAATGTAGCAAATATTGGCTAGCGCTAAATTGTAGAAAAATGCTAAATAGAATTGAACGAAATGGTTTTTAAACTTTTAGCTAAATAATATTCACGTAGCATTCCTTTAAAATAAATATAAAAAATAAATATTATTTCAAAAACCACTGGTGCTAGCTGTTAAGTGAATTGAACGCATCCACTGAAAACTATTGTCATGTTGTTAAAATATTTCTGACTGGTACGTTACTAACCTAAAATAATTGTCTGTGGGCTCCGATGGACTTCTTATATCCCCATCGATAAAGATATTCCAAACAAAGAACAAGAAACACGTGCTTATGTTAGTTAATATTTTCAAGCGTATACGCATGTCACGCATCTGTCAGTCTCAAGTTATCGTGGCTAAAGTAACTACTTATAAATGAACTAAAAATACGGAAGAGAAGTCTAAAATGTGATAACTTTTTTTTAGTTATTATTAATTGGGTAGGTGGCTCAGTGGTATCGACTAGGACTACGGATTTAAAAACTCATTTACACCACGTTAAAACTACCCCTGTGGCTTTCCCTCCACTAACATATATCACTTACAGAGATCTGCTACGGCAGAGTGCCACACCTAGTAATAGGTCAAAGGTGTGGTGATATATTTATTTATTTTTAAAAATGTTTAAAGTAAAATTTAAATGTGTATTTATAAAAAGTTTAGTAATTCTTATATTGTTACTGCTAAAATATCTGATACATATTTTATTTTTCTGAAAGAAACTGATTTTTCTTGAGATTTTGATGAATCTTTAGGTCTTAGATCATACTGACTTAAAAAGAAACCAATCCTAAAAAAGTCGGTCTGCCTGGAAGCACGGTATCTTAAAAACGCGGTGATATTTTAGCTTTAAGGCAAAAAATTGAGATTAAGTTCGTTAATGTGCTATATACAACCAGTACCACAACTTTATTGACGGAACTTTTGAAGTTTTTATGTTTGTTTCGTAAACGGTAGTTTTTATCACAATATACGTAATAACTAAAATGAACCTTAAAACAACTTTTATTTGAAATATTTTTCGAAATTCATTTGTTATAGTAGTAACATATAACTTTTTAAATCGTTATGATTTTGTAAAACATGTGAAGATCAAAAAATATTACCGGTCGTGTGCACAGTGCAATCTACTCCATTCTTAACTGGAATAGAGTATAATAATATATAAGTGATTGTTAATTGTATTTTCTCAGAAATTGTAAACTAACTAAATATATTGTTTTCATGTGCACAAAAACTTATAACGTATTATTGGCAAAATCCTAGCATAATACTTCAACAATATTTTTTTCTACGATTGCTACGAAAAGTTGAAAATTACGCTCTCATTTGTCATCGTAAAGTTGACGTTTTATGTGGAACAATCGCAAAATAACTTTGTCGCCTGTCTCAAATGACAACGCGCGAAAAAGATATTATATGCGCGCTTTTTTCTATCGTTACAAACAAAACATAAACTTGTTATATTAATAGTTGAAAGAACGAATTTATTTTCAGTACGTATAAGTTTTTTTAAATAATTTCAGATGCAATCATAGAAAAAATATGTGTATATCACGAGCGTAAAGTGTCTTTGTTACTCTTGCACTATTGCGGCTCACGCTGCAATTACCGTGCTCGAGTAACAGAGAATCACTTTACGCTCGTAATACACAAATAACTATTTAAATTCACAAAATTTATGCTCAACATATACAATTGGTAGTACACTATATATTTGATATGTTACTTGTAAATATTTAAGAGTTTACAAAAGAACTTGTGAGTTTATAAAGCATCGAGCTCTAGACATTCAAATAAAATAGTTAAAATGAAATTATGTTGAATCAAGAGAAGACGAAGCATTTTATCGTTTCAGTCACTCGTCATCCTACATACATTCATCCCGCTCCGTCCTCCAAACACTCTCGTACGGCTTTCAATACACGACACTAAATAGATTGCTTTTCTCCAGTTTCTGGTCGCCACGAGCCACGACCATCTGACAGCGTTTAAAACTTCGCCGACCGATTTCTTTTCATCGCACACGCACCACATCGACGCTTATGGATCGCCGGAGCAACACCAGTTCAGCCCTAATCCTAGAGGATTATTGCACTGCCATGTAGTCTGGATCGGATTACCCGATGCCAGTGTAAGATGGATAGTATTCATCGAATCAGATTATTTTTATGCTGACACGTACAAACTAGCGGTGTTATTACCCTCACGCGGACTTACAAAAAGTAATTAGAAAATTCTGCCCAGCGGGATTGTCATTGTGGCAACGGACAGAGAAACAAAGAATTGTGAACTAAATCCTTTATTTTATCAATGGAACAATTATGATTTATCAAAAGGTTTCTAATTTCATCATAAAACCTTTGTGCAAAGAATAAAAGATAAACTACCATTATTTAACTCATCATAAAAATCATTTCAAGTTTTTTACCATTAATCTATTCATTCATAAAGTTTTTTTGTCTATATTTTTTAATTGAAACATTGTTTTGGATAAAATTTGACAGAGGAAGCAAGTAATTAGATTCAATTTATGCTAGTGATCATATTGGATGCAGAAAAATAAGACATGTTTTTCGTTTTCTACGATCATTATTAAATATTTAAGTTTCTTGTAAAAGTTTACCACACATTTTATATCAACTGTTGTTCATTTTATTTATTTTAGAAATATTTCTATATACATAACTCAACATACATCAATTTTATATGTTGGTATACTATTTTCATTTTAAACTGGAGGGATCGGCATAAAATGATTAAACGTCCCTGTCCAATATAACTACAATGAAATCTATTAGTGCGGCTACCCCAAATCGCATAACGATGGTCAAAATAGATAAATTTTTAAGGGTTGTATTCAACCTAAAATTATTCTTGTTTTTTCCTATGATTGACCATTTAAAAATTACTAATTCGGATTAAATTATCCAATTAGCAGTTATGTTACTCAATAAGAAGATTAAATATCCTGTACTGAATCAGACAGAGTAATGTAGGTAAATGTTTAGTTTATGTTTGTATATATAATATTTATAATATATTATACTTATATCGTATGAATAAGAAAATATACTTATTTAAAGCTTGTAATTTTTGTTTTTATTATACAAATATCGGCGAATGGGGCTGTACAACCCTATGCGAATCTTGTGACACCAGTTATAATGGGTCATATTTTGAGTTCCTTTGTAAACGTAATTGCGGTGCATTTAATCGTTTTATGCCGATCCCTCCAGTTTAAAATGAAAATAGTATACTAAGTATTTCACGTTCGTATTAAGCACTATTGCACTGTTGATAAAGATTTTTGTTTTTTTCAGTTCACATTAGTATATTCAATAAAATGAAATAAAACTGCGAATAAAAATATGCAATTTTAGGTTAGGACGGTAAACAGTGCAGAATAATCAAACCTTTCCAAATAAAACCCTTAGAAATCTTCAACATTTGAAGCATATATCCGTGATATTTTGAACATGTTCTAATTGAAAATCGTCTACAAGTTTGCATTGAACAAAATTATTCTGATAGCATTGTTCAATTTGTTGTAGAAATTTATACAGGGTGTTTCAGGACTAGTGTAACAAACTTTAACAGCTTATTCCTGAGGTTATTTTGAGCAAAAAATGTCATATAAACATAGGTCCTATTCCTTCTAGTTACCAAAATACAAGAGGTTGAAGTTCTATAAATAACACGACATTTTCAAATTTTTGTAATCAAGATACTTTCGGAAAACAAGAATTTTATTGAAAAGTCATACTTTATTTGTCTTTATTAAAAATTGTTGTACTTTTGATTGTATTATTGTTTCATAATGGATGGTTATAGTACTGCTGAATATACAGATATGGTTTTATTTATGGATTATGTAGTGGTAATGCCCGTTATGCGTCCAGAGAATACCAAGGCAGATATCCAAATAGAAGCCAACTTTCCCATCCCCTATTTGCGCGCATTTTTGTTTTCCGAAAGTATCTTGATTACAAAAATTTGAAAATTTTGTGTTATTTATAGAACTTCAACCTCTTGTATTTTGGTAACTAGCAGGAATATGACCTATGTTCATATGACATTTTTAGCTCAAAATGACCTCAGGAATAAGCTGTTAAAGTTTGTTACACTAGTCCTGAAACATCCTGTATAATACCGAAGAGTTTACGATCATTCATGCCCTTAAATTAATACAAAACACAAATACAATTATGTTTAAAAAACTATATGTACTTACGTGTGAGGACTGTTGAGCACCATATTCTCCATAGTCGTCGTCTCATTGATAATCTCCGACTCCACTAACTTGGGAACTGGAAGCCAGGGTTCTGAATGCATGTAGATGTGCGGAGCAAACGTCTCGTTAGTACAACCTTCCACCGATAGTGGCAGCATCTGCGCTGCTGGTTTGTCTACTGTCAGTCCGCCGAATGTGATCCACAGAGTCACCAGGTGGCCTACGATCATGCCGGTCGCAGCGCCCTAAAAAAGACAATTGATTTTGTTTCAATTTACAGTTGTATTTTATTTGTCAATAGATTTCACTTAAATCACACTACATGACATACTGAGCTGAACACATTAATCAGATATAACTTAGACTTATTGAAATAGATCACTTATAAAATATTTGACAAAACTTGAAGTAATTTATCTTTCTAAATTCTAAATTAGATTGTTCAGATTAGTTGGTCGTGTTGTTTGATTCCATTTTACATTAAGTTTAGTCTGAATTAGTAAACTTAGAAGTGGGAACTGACCAAACTAAGATAGTCGAATAAACAATAAATAAGTTATTTATTTCAGGAAATGTAAGTTAGATCTGATCCAAATGGCAAATGGAGTACGAGCAGTTATTTATAAACGTTTATGGCATACACGATTATAAATTGTTATTTGGATTAATATTTTAATGTATCCATATCCAAAGCCAGATAAATATGTTATATGTAATTTTACATATTTATAAATATATTAAACTAAACATTTAATAATGATTGGAAAATGAATCGGAATCCGCTATAACGATTTTGATGTAGAAAATTACACTCTCATTTGTCATCGTAAAGTTGACGTTTTATGTGGAACAATCGAAAAATAACGTCTCCAAAGACAACGCGCGAAAAAGATATTAAATGCGCGCGTTTTCAACGACAACGCACGAAAGGGTAATCAATGCGCGCTTAATTCAATAGTTACCAGCGATACAAACAAAAGAGAAACTTGTCATATTGACAGTTGACAGAACGAATTTATTTTCAGTACGTATATATTTTTTAATAACTTTAGATGCAATCGTATAAAAATTATGTATGTACCACGTGTCTTTGTTCCTCTTACACTATTGCAATGTAATTTAATAAAAGAAATTGATTAAGAGTAAAATAAATTCAATATTATTAACTGATTTTCGAAACAAAATTAAGTAAAATATTGTTTCATTTATCTACTTCTTGGTTTATAATTATTCAAAATTTCTATTTCCTGTCAAAACCCGAGCGAAGCTCGGTCTTCCAGATATTAATTATTTATTTATCATAAAATATGTCCTAAAATTTGTATATAGTATATAGTTACCTTCCAGTTGCAGCACGGGACGAGCATGGCTAGGATGAAGATGCCGAGCAGCGGGCCGCTGGTAGCGGACGTGACGAGCATGGAGCTCTCGATGACGCCGGAGAGTAGCCCCACACCGAAGCTGATGCCCATGATGACACACGCGTACAACACGCCGATGGCCTTGATCACCCAAAGCTGCTGGCCGTCTTTCAGCTCGCGGAAGCACGGCATGTGGCTCATGAAGTCCTCCCACGTCACCGTGGCCAGGGAATTCAAATTGGACACGTTCAAGCTTCACAAACATACACACGTTAGACACACAGGTCGGAGATGTGTACCACTTTGGGGAATAAGCAAGTGTAATGTAAATACCTGAGAGCGCCGTTGAAAAGACTCGCCATGAACAGCCCAAGGATACCTGGCAGATAGTTGAACCTATCTTCCACGAAGAATGGAAGAATCTCATCGTATTTCTCAATGTATCCAGATGTGAGGGGATCGCAGTTGGAGTATACGGCGAAAATGACCATCCCGACTACCCACGATAAGCTGAATAAAACCGTGATGACAGGAATGTTCCACATCATCGTTCTGAAAACGAAACCCTTTTAGCGAACGCCGAACGCGATGCTTTGTCGTTTCACTCACTTTGTGACTTTCTTTTGCGAGTCCATGCTGCAATAGCGCTGCACAAAGTTCTGTTGGCAACCGAATATGGACAGCGACATGAACAGCTGGCCAATGAGAGCGGAGGTGGTGGTCACGCGGGCGTAGGGGTCCAGGTCAAAGCTGTGAACAACGAGTACAACATTCACTCACACTGGAACTGAACGCTTGAGGCTTCGCTACTTGTTCAAACTTTTCGTCTTTGCGTCTTTGCGTCTTCGCGCACATTCCCGAGGCGATGGAATTAAAATAATTAAAACTTACTTGAGGAAGTCGAGGCGGCCGCGGTCGCGGTTCACATCGTACACGGGTGCTATACCGCCAACCTCCGCGGCGCCCTGGATGATGATCGCCATGCTCACGATGATCATAGTTAATCCTTGCATCACGTCGGCGTGGATCGCTGCTTTCAACCCGCCCTGTAACAAGAGAACACGACACGTTAACACATTACTCTACCATCCCTAAACACTGAATTTTAGTCTGAATTTGTTAGTATATATCTATGCCAGTATATAGCTTTTACATGTTCAATATGTATTGTAACATATAACGATGTGATACATAATATAACTGCAAACTGCGATCGAACTAACATGGCCCCGAGTCATTCCATTATCCAGCTATATTACTTATTCATATATCAAGAGCTGTATGGTTAATTATTGCTTATTTTTACATACACTGTACTGTGTCTCGAACAATGTCTGCGTTTATCAATCATACATAATGATCAACACTTACCGAGATCTGCTACGGTTGAGTGCCACACCCAGAAATGGCTAAAAGGCGTGATGATATATTTATTTTTTTTATATATATGGCAAGATAATATTTAAAAGATTTATAAAATTAATCTATAGAACAATTTAACTAAATTGTATGTCATGTTTCATTTTTTCATTTCATTAAAATACATTCTATGCTTTAGAGAGTTAGATACAATGCCATTTTTATTATTTAACAAAGAAATAATAAATATAGGTGTTAACACTTTCAATATCTAAATGTCAATATATATTTTATAACTTGTTTGCAAGTATACATCTGTAAATAATGAAGAAAATTACATCAATATTTCATAGTCATAAGTTTCGTTGCGATTTTGTCCCTCATTTACAGATAAACGAATTAATAAAACTTATGGATTTATACAGAATTCCACCATAAAACTTTTAAACTTTTGCAAATGTTTAAGAAGACAGAAAAAATAATAATCCATAATTTCATTAAAGCCAAAATTCTGTAATATAATTCCATTAACATCTTTACTTTTTGTGGTAAAATCAACACAATTATAACAAATTACAAACTGTTCAACTTTGCCTAATTTGAAAATAAATAAATCATTTTGAAACAATTAAGAAATTACTTCAAAAATTAATATTGATGAAGCTAGAACTGTAGAAGTATTAATGCAAATATATGTATTCGAAAAACTAGAGTCTATTCAAACCCTCTTCGTTCAACTTCTTCGTTTTACTAACAAATCAGTAAAAAAAAAATAGATTCGCATGGACCGCAGTAAAAAATCCAGTGGCCAAACAAAAGCTATGCAAATGGGCACCGGCAACCGCGCGCGAGTAATTCATTGTTCATTATTCATTTGTAATTAACTTCCCCTGGCAACGAATTCCGGCGGGAACGGTGGCTACCTCGTCGAAGGCGGCGCGGACCGTCACTTTGAATTAGCGTACAGCCATCGAACGCCGGTAGTTAATAACTTTGTCTTGGACGCGAAGCAGTTTGTTCGATTCTTTCGCGATGTTCTAGCAAGGTTTTTTTGTCAACTGTTGCATATTGACGGATGGATTATTCTGTAATTAAGAATTCTTCAAAATTTGTAACAAAAACTAGAGAGGAGTAATAGTAACACTGATGAAGTCAGAACATCTTCAACAGAATATGTTTAAGGTATTCGTAAATTAAACCAGAGAAAAATGGTCACAAGTTAAATACGCATTTTGGATACAGGATGTTTTATACTTTGGACAAAATATGACTGATCATAGAACTAAAAGATTTTTTGCAAAATTCGCAATCTTTAAATATATCATCACGTCTTTTACCCATTATTAGGTGTGGCACCCTGTTGCAGCAGGTCTCTGTAAGTTATATATTTATACGAGTAAAGTGGGGTTACTAGCCGTCAATTCACGGTTCCTAAGATGTTAGTGGATGCAAAGTCAAAGATGAAATTTTAATGTGCTGAAAATGGGGTCATAAAAAAGTTACCGATTTAATACTGAAATTAAATTTATGCATCTTGATAAGAATATTGTTATGCAAATAATCCAAAACTTAAAATATATTCCCAGCTCTTCGATTATGACGTCATTCATTCGATTCTCATACAATGATATTACTAACATAACATAACATTGTAATATTCTAATTTAACATTATTGAAGTGTGGAAGTGAGGGATGTGCATAAAATATTTAATTGATATATGATTAACTTTATATAAAAATTGCACTCTACAAACTTCTAATCATGAATAACGTTTTACTAAACGCCAAGTAAATGCAGTATAGTAAAATTTTTGTTCGAACGAGTGAAATTTGTAGTTCGAATAAGAAATATAATGGTCAATGGCAGGCAAGTCGAATTTGAAATTAAATCCTATTTAAATCATATCTTCAAAACTATAAACATATAAGTCTTGGCCTCATAGTCGTTTATCTTAAGTAAACATGTATCTCTGATTTGATAATGATTGCTAATATATTAACAATTAAATTATAATTATATACATTACATTAGTCAATTTATTTATTGTACAATATTAGATACATGACTAAAAATGTAGACTTAGAAAACCATGTTCTTAATTCTGCGAATATATAGTCTTCATTTTACCAATTGACATTAAAAGTTAAATTGTTTCCCGAAGGATAAAATATACAGCGTATAAGTCTGCAATAAACTATTATAAGAAGAATATGTTTGCTTTATTAAATAATTTGAACTACTATTGAAGAAGAATTTAATAACCATGGAAAGTTATAATTTTAATGCAATATATCACTCGGTAAATTATCTCAATAAATACTAAAATTATTTTAATTTCACTCGAATCGAACAATTTGACATTAGACAAAATATTTCCACCGACTTATTGACAATTATTTATGCCATTTGTTACCAAGGAACATCGTTCTCGTAAATGAACATTTGCCTAATAAAAACTAAGCCTCTTATCTTGCCTCTTACGGTATTACTTTCGATAAATCTTTAAATATGTAAGAAAATAAAATTTTGTGATTAAAGATTTATAGGTTTAGATTAAAACGAATTAGTATCAAATAAAAGAAAGGCGGTAAAAATAAGAGATTTCCTTTCCGAAGAATTGCATAAATGATTGAATTAAAACAAGTAGTCGAGTTTATATTTGCTGACAGATCGTTTGTCTTCCGTTCATTATTTTGAAAAAAATGCTATTTATAAAAGCAAAAGTAATTGTTTTCCTTTTGAAGCTTTTTATTAATTTTACATGATTTAAATTGAACAGCCAAGGGCAACGTTTTATAAATCAAATAAATGCACAGCCTGAGGTTAATAATACATTTTCAAATTAAAACAGGAATATTAAATGATTTGAAGTATGTAATTTTCATTATTACATGGGGAAAAGGGTTACCACGAATGCCGAGATAATTTTTAGGGTTTCCTAAGTGAACAATACAGACCGATTAAAGGTAAAATGCTTAATCCGGTTAAGTAAAAAGGATTACTCATGCAGCGCTTTACTCCAATTTCAAACTGCTACAACAGTACGATTTTATTAAGCTGTATTCACAAAGGAACCAACTTTTTAATATATAAATATTCATAACTTCAAATTTTTGTAAACAGTTAAAGTTTTCATTATTAAATGATAATCGGATCAAGAAAAATAAATTTGTTTTCAGAAAATAATTAATCTCGTATTATGTTGGAGTAAACATTTTTAACTTTTTTCTTCAAAGTATTAAAATTTCAATTGAAATTTAATCGTATATTATTATATAAACATTTATATTTCTAAATTAGTAATAACAAGCGAAACGAGCTTTGCCCGTAATCATTCTATTATTAATGAATTCTGTATTACAAGATGATATAAATAATGAAAATCTAGAATATTTTTTTATGGCTTTTAATCTTATACTTTAATACGAGCAATTCTTGTATGTAGTATGAAACTTGGTATACTAATATTTCTTGACTTCAGACAACAATATAGTTAGGTTTTATTTTCCGGATAATTTATTTAGTACATGAATTTGAAAGAAAAGTAAAGAGAAAATTTAGGAAAATTTAATTTTTCAAAATAAAGGCAGGTGAGTACTTGAAAGCATAAGAAATAAATTTAGACAAAATCAACTAGATATTACAAAACTGTTTTTGAAATATGAGCACAATATTTCGAAAGAAAATTGAGGATAAAAGTTGTTTCTTGTATTTATTTCGTTTTAAAAACTTCCTATCTCCCGTTATTTCTTAATGAAGCTAGATCTTCCATATATTAAAATTAAACAGAACTAATCCCAAATTTTTTATTTTTACTACTTCTAAGTCGTAGAAAGTTAAAATTTTGTATTTAGGACTGTTATAACATCTAGTTGTGCACCTCCCTTTTTGGTCATTATATAACTTCCGGAAGTGGTACTTTACTTGAAGCCTATAATATATTTTAATGAAAAACTATATCAAAATATAATCCAAAACGTTTCAAATTTGGTATATATATGGAAATGACATAATAGATTTTGGTTAAAAGGGACTAACCGGAAGTGATACATTACATGAAGCTACTAACAGTTTTCTTGAAAAAAATGGAATTATTCTGATTTTAGAAATAAATGCTGCAAATAAAAGTTTTAGAGAATTAAATTATGCGTCTAGCACATTAAGAATTATTTAATTAGCCTTTTGTATAAGCGAGATATGTAAATTAAAAAATTATATATTTTTTGTTTTTTAAAAATTAAGTTGCTATGGATTAAAACAAAAAATAAGAAAAAAAATTTAATTTCAGATATGTGCAATTAAAAAAATATCTATAGTTTAATACTCGTACAAGGAAGTCATGTAAAGTCAACATCAGATTTTTTAATTTAAAAATTAGAATGAACTAAATATTGAAGTTGTGTTAGTGTAACTAGCATAACAGACTACTCTACATTATGCTTAACAAATATATATAACTAATTGTCACTCACCAAAATAGTGAAGATAATGCTAACAAGGGTAATTCCAAAAATGCTAGCCCAGTACGGAATCCCAATCACTGTATTCAACGCCACACATGGAGTGAACACCGTGACACCCTGGTTGAGCAACTGTCGGATGATATACGTCCCCGATGCCAGACATCGAACCAGGCGACTCTTGAACCGGAGGTCCAGGTACTGGTAGACGGAAGTGATGCCCAGAGAGAAATACACGGGCACGAACACGAAGCACACGATGGGGTAGGCGAGGATCATCCCGTAAAGGGTTTCCCACATCGTGCTCCCTCGGTAAAAGAGCTCTGACGGATAACCTGAAAACAACAAAAACAATAGTTAGTTTATACTTCTTTCACACATTTGATTTCCTATTTTATTTAGTTCTAAAATTATTAATACAAAGTTAATTGAATATTGGGGTAGGTGGCTTTTTCCTTCTATACAGTGTCATATAATAGTTAATTTTATTCAATGGCATAATAAACTATTTTATCTCAATTTATACGCATTATTTTCGTCCAATTACAATACGCTCAAGTATTTCAATCTTTAGGTTGCATAAATATTATATTTTATTTTCTATTATATCAAATAAATATATATATATATATATATATATATATATATATATATATATATATATATATCATCACGCCTTTTACCCATGACTGGGTGTGGCACTCTGCCTAAGCAGATCTCGTTAAGTGATATATTTTATCGCGTGAAGTGCGGTTATCAGCCGTCAAATCACGGCCTCCAAAGGTGGAGGAGGAGCCACAGGGGTAGATTTTTTAAATTGGTGAAAATTGTTTGTCGGCTGTGGGGATCGAACCAAGGTTCTCAAGATCCACAGGCCAACTCGATACCACTGAGCCACCTGCCCCATTTTCTTTAAACTATGTAAACATTAATGTAATACAAAATTTCGATTTTATTTCCATAATTTATTATTGTAAAAATCGCTAATAAAAATATAAATTTTATTGAAATATTTTGTATAATTTATAATTTATACAAATTGTTTTATTTAAACATGCAATTACAGCAATTTAATTTCCAGGAAATAGAATCATAAACAAGCATTGTTTTCAATTAGTATTTAAAATAGTGTCCAATAAAACAGTATCATTGTAAAATGTCATTGTAAATTTATCAACCTCAATTGACAGACACATCTACGCTTCTCAATTCACTGAGTTTGAAAATGTACATTGAATTATAGTCATAAATGTAATAATCGTTATTCTCATTTTTAGAAACAATTGAGTTTGTACAGCAGTCTGTGTTGTGCATGTTCTTTGATGTGGAATATATAACCCGCATACCGTTCACGTAATTTGGTTGCTATCGTTACAGGTACTGAGTGTGGATATACGCAATGTGCACATCGTAATGAACATTGCATTATTACGATATGTGCGCCACAACACGGCATATTAGTGAACTCGTGGTTTGCGAAAATGCACCAAAATTATTGCGATCGCATGATTATCATAACTTTTGGATTCATGAAACCATTAGGTACTCGTAGATTCTATTTATTTTCACTATAATGCAATCCAATTATTTGTTAGTAAATATTCGTTCAGATAAATCGGAAAAAAGGCTTCGGGAATGTGTGACTTAAAAGCGTGTGGATATCTACCGAGAGCTGCAATTGCATATTGAAATAATTACATAGAAGAAGTGATGATATTTACTTACTTATGTAAGCGATGATGACAACAATAGACCTTTTTTCTACAATCGATAAAAATGTCGAGTTTTCGATCGTCATTTTGTAACAGAAAGTGAACAGTTGCAGATCACAAATGTAAACAAATATACTATTTTCAATAGTACTCTTACTATCTTAAAATCTATATTTTGAAACACTAAAAGAAATAACAAATTGGTAAGATTTTGGTGATATATTTTTGTGTGTAAAGTGCGATTACGAGCTGTCAAATCCCAGTCCCCAAAGGTGTTTAGGAAAAATCTCCAAGTAATTTTATTGTAGTGAAAAATGATTCTCAGCAGAGAATCGAACTCGAGTTCTTATTTCGTCAGTCCGATATGTTCCGATTAAGTCATTAAAATATAAAATATAAACAAATTTGTCTCTTGTGCCTACAATAACACGATCCAGAAACAAAGCATGTTACCCTAATTAAAGTGAAATATTCAAAATTCCGTTTCAATCTGACGTAGCCAAATTATGTCACAGCTAAGTGATTTACGAAGGGCAATGTACGTTAAAGCGCTGGTAGATGTCACCAGTAGCGCTGTCGACAGTGGCGCCACCAGTGGCTACGGTGGTCCTTACAACTAGAGACCCAAGTGCAACTCTGTGTTGTCGCGTTCTAGGGGTTATACCCAAGCGCGGCTGTACCGACGCACTGGGCATAGTCGGTGATTGGCTAATTTAAATTTTAATGTCGTCAAGCTGATGCCGTATACAAATTTGAAACACCCGTCTACTGGAACAGGGTTCTACTAACGTTATAATTTAAAGTCTATTGCATGATGTTGTATACAAAGATTTGTGTGATGCTGTAATACTTTATTACTAAGAGGGCAGGATTTTCATATAGGATTATAGAGATTTTTAATGACGACATATATTACTTTTATAATCTAGTTTTCTGTACAGAAATTTGATTAACCGTTCCAACCAATGTTTTAGAATAAAATCTAAATAAAGAGTTTTATTATTCTTAATCGGAAAGTAATTAAATGCCAGATAATATAATATGATACATCCAAAATGAACATATTTGAATTTGCAAATTTATTTGCACTATACTTTTAGTGCCACTAATTTCAATTTAACATATTAATAATATGACTACAACTTGAGTATTAAAAATTTATTATTTAAATTGTCACTAATGAATAAACATTATTTAATTATTTACACAGAAACTTATTATTAATCACTAATGACACTAACAATTTGAAGTATAATTATAATGATGATTTTAAAAAATTATTTTTGTTTCGAGCTTAGTTTATATTTTTCCTATATATGTCGCACATAAATTAAAGTAAAAATTGCAAAAATTTGATTAAACATACAGAAAAAACAGGATATCGCCAAGATATTTTAACTTGTGACCTTTGAATTCAAGCCATATGCTTTCAATCAACTAAGCTATGATCGCAATATCGTTCCAAGCATCTGAGCAGAGTTTATAAGGTCCTAGAGTCAAATCCTAGCGATATCCCAATTTTTCTCTTTATAATTTAATTTCATCTACTTTTAAGTATTTACTTAAATATTAATAAAATTTCAATTGGCAAAATTTTCTTTCAATGCCAGTGTCACAGCGGACGACTCTCGTATCAAGCCTTTCAGAATATTAAACAATCATGAAATCGAGACATACAATAAAATAGAGCAAAATTGAGATAAAACCAAATTTGAATTACATGACGACTGATGCTCTATTGGTTAAAATATGGGACCAGTGTTTATAGCTTCTAATCCTAAAGGTATCTAAAGTATTTTTTTTATATAATTCAATTTGATTCTATTAAAACTTAAGTATATACTTCGAATACTTACTAAATTAGAAAAATTAAAATTGATACAATCTTTATTCAAGTAGCTAATAGACGAACTATATTTCTTTTACAAATATTCACATGGAAACGATTATTATGTACGAATGAGAGTAGGTAAAATAACTATTTTATGAGAATGCCAAAAGCAGCAAAATATCGTTCTATTTTTAATTAATGTACAGTTAGCCAAACTGTTAATTTATTAATGACCGGTTTTATAAACGCCAAAGTAAATAAAATTTATTCAATCAAATGACAGTTGAACATTTGACAGTAATGTTATATATGCCATAAAATAAATAAAATTGATTCGAATCTATCGATAAAATAAAATTTACTATGGAAGTAAATTTATTCTGTCCTTTATAAGCCGGGCATAACACTACTAAAAATAAATATATTGATAAGCTTAATTATATTTCTAATTAATTATTCTGCTATAAATAAACCTGTGGGAAACAAAATAATTCTGAGTAACTCTTATCTTTTAAGGTTAATAGCTAATGAAGATGATTTGAATATTAACTAACATTTTTTATATCTATTACGAACAGGATGTATTTGAATCAAAATGAAAGTTCCAGGAATTTCTTTCTTTAGACGTGAGTGAACAAACGAAAGTAAAGTTAAAGATACAATATAATTTGCTATTAAAATTATAGTTGAAAGTATTTCCATAATTATGCAAACTAGAACATTACGAGTTTAGGAAGTAAATAAACATACCATCACGTATTTTATCCAGTTGCATAATAGTAGATTTAGACAGATGTAATTAATTACTGATTCAACTAATGTTAGTGGCGGGTGAGCCATACGGATGAATTCCATTCGGTGAAAATGGATTTGAAGCTTAAGGAATTCAAACCCTGAATTTCAGAGTTCGTAAGCCACGTCGTAACATTAACCATGCGACTATAAGTAAGATCGTGGATCGTCTTACATTAGCTGAAATATTTATTAAATCCGTACACAAAAACTTGGCTCGCGTCACGATGCTGAATTATTAAACTTGAAAACAGCAATAGGTTGGATCAGGAAAGTTGCTCCAAGTTAAGCATAGGTAAAGTCATTCGATTTGCATATTATGAAATATCGTTGTTTAAAAGTTTCCGAACTAATTTGTAAAACAGAAAAAAATGACAGCAGTATCAAAACTTTCCAGATTGATAACAGTTTAAGTTTGCGCCAGTGCTCGGTAAATATTACGTTTTGGTTATGTAGTGGGGTAAAATATGCCGCATAAGAATAATGGGAAATGAACTGAAAAAGCGATTCAATATAAAAAGAATATCAGGAGGGCATGAAAATATGCATGAATTTCAGCCAGCCTTGAAGTTGATAGATCAACTTTATTTAGAATAAATCTTTAAGGTGCATTTGGTACCTATTTGCAGTGGCGTTTTTATCGCGGCAACCTTTTCCAAACACAATATTCAACATTTCATTATTGTTCTTTCGGAAAATGTCTTCCATCAATAAATTTCTAATTTCTTAAGCGTCTAATTGAGTTTAACTAGATCTTTTTGAAATAAAATTATATTGTTATAAACAAAACACATATTGAATTCTACAAAACTTTAAATTAAAGGATAAAAGTATGTAAACTATCCCCGTGGTTTCTCCTCTACGAACATCTTTGGGGGCCGTGATTTGACGGTTGATAATTGCACTTCAAGCGAAGAAATATATCACAGCATTGTAATACATTTGACGACATTTAATTTATCTGTAAAATTATTTTAAAATCCTATATTCTAATATGAGCCATTCTTGTCTGACTGCGGCTGTGAACGATCTCGTGTTGCTTCAAAAACCAATCAAGCTAGGTCTCATCTATCATCAAATTAATTTCGCACGCCATTTTGAAAGGAAATTGTGGAGAAAATTCATAAAATTTAAGTTTTAACCAATGTTATTTGAAACAAAAAATCGATTGAGATCAAAATCAATTCTATATCACTAACTGTTCCGAGATATTGAGTAAAAATTGGAGAGAATAGTTATTTTATTTTATCTATTTCTTGGTTTCTTATTTTGTTTTAAACTTAAATAAATTGTTATTCCATTTTGAGAAATTTGAGAAATTAATATTTTTTTTTTAAATTGTGGGATACAAATGAAATAAAATTATTATATTCATAAATATGTTTCGGGGACTCGCATAAAATATTTAAATATAAAATTCCAAAGTTAGCAGAATTCATCCACAATAAACTGAAGCCCAAATTATTAAAATAAATCCGTATAAAAGTTAAATTCATATATTTGTATCAAATACAAATATTCGCAACAAAAATTACCTCCATGGCTTCCACTTCAGCTTCAGTAACATCCGCGGGATCTATAGTTTGACAACTAGTAAGAATATTTTATTCGCCAAAATATAGCACTTACCGAGATTTTTTATCTATCGAAAGATAGTACTTTAATATTGAAATTATATTTCGTCTAATTACTTATCCGTATAAAAAGATGTAGAAATATAAATACCTCCAAATACAAATCGTACACACGCCACTGCATATTTGCATGGCTTTGTTATACGCACTTTGAATACTGATACCTAAAAAGGTTACTAATACATTCTGCGTATAATCCATCACTCGAGAGTCACTCTTTCAATACAGCCAATCGTTTTAGCTGATTTGATCCGCACTTTATTTAGAACAGGTTTTAACAACATTTATCTAAAAATATCCTTCGAACATCCAGTTCCACTAGCTTTTCTCTTAACGGACATCTGTAAATATTGCACATAAACACAGCTCTTTAATATCAAATTCCATTCATTATTTACTAGTTTCATATTTTCTGCTTTTCATTTGTTGTTATTGTTGAATAAACTTATGTTTTCTTGTATTAAATTAGATTACAATTGCGCCTCTCATGTACTGCATTTTTTTTACCGACACATTATTAAATAATAATTACATGAAATATCTAAATAAATATGGTATATAGTAAAAATAGGGTAAGTAGCTCAGTGGTATCGAGTCGGCCTGTAGAATTGAGAACCTGAGTTCGGTTCCTACAGGCGACAAACAATTTTCAACACGTTAAAAAACTACTCCTGTGCCCCCACTACACTAACATATTTGGGAACTTCACGCGAATAAATATATCACTTACAGAGATCTGCTACAGCAGAATACCACACCCAGTAATGGATAAAAAGCATGACGATATATTTATTTATTTATATAGTAAAAATAATTATACTTCAATGAACCAGAAATAAGCAAATTTTGCTGAAAATAATTATTTTTGTGTATAAATCATTAATTTGGTCACCTACTCACTATGTGATATACATATTTATATAAAAAAGCAAATCTAATTAATATAAAAACAGGAATATGTACACCAAAAAGTATATTTTGACGTATACACAAAACAAAAATAATGGATGACTTTTTAATTAATTAATTTCATATGAAAATCATTGTTGTATAATTTTGTAATTTTAACTAACAAGCATGCGGAAAAATTGATAACTTTTAATGAACACAACAGTATTTGCTGTTATCGGAGGCCGGAGAAGATAGATTTTGTCAACACGACTTTAGGAATTTAAATGGGATCCTAGCTATTGTATGCTCTAAGAAACCCTGTTCAAACCAAAATCTGCCAAGATACTTGTGGTTTACCAACCTCTTTAACTTGAACTCGGGCCTAAGTATCATTGAGTCTCTGACAGTAAGCTGCACATTATTCAATTTTCGTTTCTTAATATGTTCTGTATTATTTTTCTTTCCTACTTTACAAGCGCTATTTTAAAAAATGTAACCTATTATAAAACACTAGTTTTTCTTTCAAATATCATTACGCTTTTTACCTATTACTGAGCGTGGCATTCATACGAAGCAGATCTCGGTAAGTAATATATTTATTCGCGTGAAGTACGGTTACCAGTCGTCAAATTATGCCCTCCAAATATGGGACCAAAGGAGTTATTTTAATGTAATGACCGGGTTTTTAAATCCACAGTCTGCCTCAATACCACGATGTGACTCGTCATTTTTCATATTTTAAAGATAAATTTCAAGATTTATTGATCATAATTAATATGATATGAAGCTTTAAAAATTAATTATGAGAGAAAAATTAATGAACCCATATGAATTTGCAAACCCGCTGACCTTTTTTTTGCAGTAAACCGAATATGTAATTTTTTAATAAGAATTAATTCTATAACAACGAGCTGTCAATCAGTTAGTCAGCTGTATAAGAGCGAATTAATCAATCAACCCAATTATTAAAGCTTCATCGATTAATCGGTCAGTTGACAATTTACTGCTTAATTGACTACATAGTTTTTCATGTAATTCATTGAATACTTTCAAAATGAGTTTTCAGGCGATAAGTACGTGTATGAAAACAATGTCAGGGGGACGGGGCACAGATGTATGTCGGGCATCAATGGATTGTGTACGCGGCAGATTTTTTGCGTGTCATCGTTAGAATTATGTCAAAGTAATCAATATGAATGGGGAATGAATTGTGTTATTTAATAGTCACTTTTGAACGGTACTTCATTTTTTACCTGCACGGCATATGCAAATTTTTTTTCTTTATTAGTATGACGGCGAATAAGAACTGTTATACATTAACAGTCGAATTATCATATTCAGAAACTAAACAGACATTTTTCAGTTAAAAGCTTAAACATCAAGTTTCATATATAATTTAATAGTGTTTTTAAGTTATCGTGCTTCTAGACAGACCGACATTAGAAATTTTTCATAATATTTTCCCTAATATATAGAATAAAAATTACTTCAAAGATCAGTTGCAACAACAAAATTTAAAATTTTAAACATAGTACAAAATAAAAAACTAGATCGTTACATGATAGATGAAATAATTAGCATTGTTGTCAAACATTTAATTTGCTTTCATTTATTTAAACCAAGTTTTGTTCGTACATCTAGGATAAGTCATATTTTCAAAATAAAATTAGATTGATTAGTGTTTGTTTAAACTTTCTTTAGAAATATAGTTCTGTTTAATTTGACATTTCTAATCAAGTTTAAAAACTAAACTATTTTATGAATTCAGGTGTTAGACAGTTCTACAAATTGCTGGGCTTGAAATTTCCCTGCATAATCTAATTGTATACATAAAACATTTTGAGCGCAAATAAGGATGATTATGTGAATAAATATATAAATAATTTTCCGGTTACCGCTACCTTATCTAAAAATAGTTAAATGTTAATTACTTTTGGATTAACAGATATTTAAATTCTGAAAAAAATATTAGATAACACTGTCTACTCGGTTCTACTTATCAATAGTAGTAAGCATGTTGATACAAATTAAGGAAGAATGTTTTTCCTAAATCTTATTTACTTTATACATATTTCGTGATAATGTTTTCTGAGAATTAAGCAAATAGTCTGCAGGTGGTCTGACGTAAATAATACAATCACTTTTTGCGTGAATGATAGAAATTTAGATTGTACATTTGTGTGACTAATTTATACACACAAAAAGTAAATAGTGTCATATATATTCACACACATGTAAATAATAATACAAATAAAAAATTTGTGCGATTTTAGAAGTGATTCAGAAGTTTATCTAACTCTTAACATTGCTTACTTTTTATACAATCGTAAATTTTATGTTTATCTCGACGAATATAAAAGAGACGAGCTTAAGTGATCGGTGCGGTGTCTGTATTATCGGCAATAGTCCCTAGATTACGAATGCGACTTTGGTTTAGGGAATCGATCTATGTATTTCGTGTATTCTGTCACTCGCTTTATTTTTTGTTATTGCTCAAAACTCTATTGGCAGTTTTTAACCAATTTGATAACTTTTAATGAACACAACAGTATTTGCTGATTGTATTAATACGACTTTAGATATTTAAATGGGATTCTAGCTATTGTATGCCCTAAGAAACCCTGTTCAAACCTAAATCTGCTAAGATACTTGTGGTTCACCAACCTCTTTAACTTGAACCCGGGTCTAAGTATCATTGAGTCTCTGACCGTAAGCTACACATTCAATTTTCATTTCTTATTATGTTAAGTAAATTGATTTTATGTCAAGTTCAACCGGTAGATAGACGAAACACTTATTTTTTTTGTATTATTACCAGCTTTTTTATGGGGTAGGTGGCTAAGTGCTATCGAATCTGCATATGGATTTAAGAACCCAGATTCGATTCCCACAGCCAAAAAATAATTTTCACCACATTAAAACTCCCCCTGTGGCCCCATCTCCACAGACATCTTTGAGGGCCGTAATTTGACGACTTGTTGCCGAATTTCACGCGAAGAAATATATCACTTACCGAGATCTGTTGCGGCAGTGTACCACCCCGAGTAATAGATGGTTGTTCAATTTTGTTACAGTTTTAATTTTTATCGCTCGACATAATATAAATATTTATAATACATCTGCACAAAATTGTTCCTGTTATTAACATATATTTGAATTCCACAGCTGATAATTAATAATGTGCCTCCTCCACTAATATATTTGCAAATCGTGATTTAAGGTAATTGAAACTTTGTCACAATTTTTTTACAGCACAATGCCGCAGGCAATAATGAGTAAAATGATATGATGATTTATTTATTTATAGATAAGTTCTTCGTATTATAAACTATACACGTACGTAACGTTCGAATTGAAAGTAAACAACAAATCCTGTTTAATACTCGCACCATAAATGTATCCTAATATATATAATCCAGATGGTCGATAGTTTACTACATAACTAGAAACCCTGGTTAAGAAAGATCGAATGAATTTACTCGTATGTAGTGGATTATTTAAGATCTGATGCGCATTGGTATACTTTCTTCATTTTGAAATTATTATTATTCTTTATTAGATTTTACCTTTTGTTTAAAAAAAATGTACTTGCTCTTATACTAATTAAAAAATCCAATAATATTTGTATTTGCCATTTAACCATTCATTCACAGAGCATTATTCCTTTTGTAAGATGTACAATTAATCTATAGCTTCCTTATTGTCATTCCATTTTGTTTTGTATTAATTGAAAAGGTTAAATGTAAAAATAGCCAAGGTTGAATTTGCAAAATAAAATTTTATGAATATTATAATTATTTGATTAACTGATGCACTTATTAACGAGGAACAAATTGAATCGAAATCAGTAAATGTTGTATTGGGAATAAAGTAAGCAAAGTAAGTCAGTCAAATATGTAAGTGATCTGGCTCAGTAAGAAGCTGTTTTACAGGTTAACTACAATATTGTATTTAAATATGGGTTAACTAGAAGTTACTGTTTTTCAACACTTAATAACTGTATGATACATACATTTCTAATTATTATAACTTATTTTGTTGAATAAAATATAAAAGCATGATTGATTATGAAGTACATGTATTTAGTGTTCCATTAACATGGCCAGAGGCAAATATAATTAGGTGCAGACCTATATTCAAAAGTACGATAACCTTATTTTTTTTTAATTGTTTTACAGTTTAGAGAGAACATTTGAGCAGATATTAAATTATATTTCAAAATTGCTGTAATATCCAACAAATTGGTAAATATCTCGTTAAATGTGCCGTAATTTGTTAGAAGAGTATTTGGCTTTCATTCGCTTTTTTTATATTTTGATATTTTAAACATTTAGCACCTCTAGTAAAACTTTCAGTAGTCATTGTTTTGTAAAGTAATTCTGCACATTTGTTTTCAGATGTTAGTTATTCGCATCATGTTTCTTATTTTCTACAACATCTTCACTTAACAGTGTTTCTTTATATTTGTTAAAGTTATCACTTTTCTTGTAGTTGAATATATCCCTTTAAAATATTTTCATGTTATACCGAAATTAATTGATCATTTTGGTGACATCATTAATACTTATATTTTTTTAGAAGAGATTGACACGTAAAAATAAGTTATATTTCAAAAATGTTACCAAATGAAGATTAAAAATTTGAAGTTAAATTCAAGCAACCAAACTAGTACTATAAATATCCTTGAAAAACGCTTTTGATGTTAACTCAAAATAATTTTACAAGTTATAGTGACTGACCAACTAACGATTTAAAAACTAGATCTACGTATAAGTTAGATGTGGTTAAAATGGAAAATGAAACACTCATACAAACAAGTAAATGACATAAGCCAGGAAGTTTAGGACGATATCAAACTAAAAAAATATGTAAATCAAACCATGAACCGATAGTCAACACCACAAACATTTGATTCCTTTGAGTACATATTCAAACGTGCGTAATTATCCCGAATCAAAATCACCCGCAAGAACATTCACAAAAACAGCATCTCTGTAGACTTACCTAGAAAGGACCGCACGCCAAGCGTTCCTCTGGCGATGGACAGCATCATCGCTGCCATCGACACTGACCCCGTTGCAAACACGAAGTCAGCCTTTGTTTTTTCCTTTGGACCGGAGTAGCGGGCGTACACCGCTACGAATGTGGTGGCGATGATGAATATTAGGAACACGAGGTAGTCCCATATCATGGTTAATGACTCCTTTGTCATCTTGAAGCCGTGGTGGCAGTTACACTACTGAAAAAATTTGTATTGTTAGTGTTATGTATTTTTAAAAGATCAAGGTAATAGAATGGACTGAATTACCACCCATTATAAGTTACTGATAATATATTTTAAACAAATATGAATAAAAATATTGGCAACAATAAATACATAAATAGTAAACTTTTTTCTACGATCAAAGCAGAGAGTTGGATAGTGTCGGATATGAATAGACCTACGCAATTTTTCAGAAAAGAACCTACATTTAATAAGAATAAGATGCAGAAAAATTATGAATTTATCATCCAAATAGATCTATAATTACAGGATATAACATTATGAAAACGATCATGTTTTTTAATGCCAAATAGGTTAAAATCTTATGACATTACTATAGATATTTAAGAAAATTAAATAATCATTTAGTAAATAATACAAATTTTTTAAATTGAATATAGGTATTAAAATGTTTTTTTAAATTATCAGTTACTTTTTAGATCTTAATTATGATACACAGTTACAAATAATAAATTATAAAATAATAGTGTTAAAATTTAGTTTGCAATATCTTTTTTAGTAAAATCATGATTAATTGTTTTACTTTCAGTTTCAACAAAAAGAAAATATTGACAAAAGTTAAAATTTTTAATATTTTTTAAATCTCAATGTCACTTTTTAAAGGATATCAATAATTTTTAATTAAACTGCATTAAAATAATTCTCATGGTACTGATTTTGATTAATGCTATTATAATTATAGAAGAGTAGGTAGTGAAATACGCTGGGCGAAAAAAATTCATAGCAAAACATTGACTGTGACCATGAAAGTTATTCTAAATACTTTTTATTATTATTTGATAATAAGAATTTTACTACGTATTGTATAAATTTTTTATACCTACTATTAATATTTCGTGTCAATTATTTTCATACTATAAAGCTTCATTGACATTAGTCAAGTAAATTGAATTAAATTGAACGTGGACTAATTCACTAATGTAAACGAAGTAAAGACTGATTTAGATTATATTTAATTTTTGATTTAGACTTCACAGATAATTTGATTTTATCTAGAAGTTTCATGTCCAGTAAAAGTTTAATAGTGTTCAACTTCACATGAACTTAAATTGCAACTTACAGTTAGCATTCAAGTTATCTTGAATTAAGTCTTCTTGATACGAGTAATTTGAATTCCTACAAATTGTTGTTTGTTTTCACTTTAATGCTTTACTTTTTCCTTGATATTATTGTACACAGATAAATAACAATCAAGTTATTTGAATAAAGTAGGTAACTTGATAAAATGTAAATTAGCCTTTAGTTATCTATAAAATTACCGTCATTTTAATTATCAATAACGATTTTATTTTGACATAACTATTAAATATTACGATAATGTGAATTAGGTTATCACATATAACTTGTAATATAAGTCAGAAAACAATAGAAATACAAATAAAACAATTGAATGTGAGAAAACAGTTGGTAAATGAAAAGAAATAATTAACAATTTGTTCATTAGCGACTCTGACGTTTGAAAACGGTCCAACCTCTGTTTATTAAATAGTTTCCAACAATTTGGTGTTTACAGCCCTTTTCTTCCTCTAACTTGCAATTGCAGTCGTTATGCTTTTGTTTTAAACCGTATGAAGTTTGAAAGAGACTTGAATCTAATTATAATTTACGTCTTTTTTGTTTACAACTTTTCGTCTCAAGTCTAAACTTAAATAATTTCAGTTAAAAATAATGACAATGTTATTGTCTTTAGTAATTTAATTTCATAGTTTAATTAGTGGAACTGCTTTTTGTTTTCTGTTCGTAAAAGAAAACTATTTGCATGTGGAAATCAATGTATTTAAGTTTCAAGTTGTTTATTTCTTGCAGTTTGAAATTAGCTAAACCTTAAACGTCTAAATTTAAATGAAATATTAATGATAATGATATAATTATATGCATTAGCTGCTCCATTTTCCATATGAAAAATATGTTTTAAATGAAGGTAATTTTTGTAATGACCTATATTTTCACATCATTTGTTTCTAGATATTTAAATTTACATAGATACATGTGACATAGTTTTTAACTTTTAAATACATTAGACTACTCAAAGAATTCTTGAATATTTTGCTTTGAATAAATAATAAATTTAGTCGATGTTAATAAGCAAAGTTTTTATTTCAATTAGATTTTTTTATAAAACAATTATTTTTGGGGTATATAATTTGACAGCTAGTATATCGATTTCTAGTAATTAGTACAACAATCCAGGAATTGTAAAATTAAGCAAATATATGTAATTTTATATTTTTCTTCAAACTTTTTTATTGTTCATATTACTCTTATCAAAAGGGTAGAATAAAATGTTAAATATTATCTGAGGCATGCCTAGTTTTAGCAGTATCATTTATATGCGCTGCACAGTGTAGATACAATTATCTTTGAATATGAAGCACCATGATACACAAACACATAAAATATAAATTATGAACCGCGGCAAAAATAAAAGTTCGGTGCTCATTTGAATATTTTTCGCGCACAAAACTTTCAAATTTCGTCAACCACTACGCTTCCGATTTGATTACTTTGCCAATACTTGATCAGTGTTTACATAACTTTAATCAAGCGGCCAAAAATTTAATCTGCGCATGCGTAGTCACTTCACCCCGCGCTCTTCAAATCCGAAACAACCGAAGGCGTGTGTTTACCTGACGATGAGATAAATACGACTTGCATCCAAGGACGCGAAGTTGCAAGACGAGTTCTCACACTGTTCATTGTCTCGGTCAAACGAAGAACTGAAATGAACTGACTTCCAATTGTGCACTACCCGCTAACTTTTCACGCATAGCATTTAACAATAAGCTAGATTTGTTTTCTAAATAAAATTGCTACGTTTAAGTTCACTTGTTAGTTTGCCACTGTACTGTTAATAGTTCATTCCGTTGTTTGCTTGTTTGAATTTTAAATTGTGTTTGTACGTTTAATACAAATGCAGTTATGTGCTAATTGAGAAAGGAAATTGGATCTGAAAATATTTGTATGTTTGTCAATTATTTCTTGCGGAGATATTTGCATGATACATATTTGCACCTATATTTATATGTTTTGAAGGATGGTTGTAATAGTGCCAAATAACAAATATAAATATAATTAATTTTTGGAATACTTCGAAGATGCTCTACAGTTATGATTTTGCAGATTAAATAGTAATAAAAATACATACTACAAATAGTAAGGTTAAAAACCTTACGAAACATGTGGAATGCCGTGCAAAATTTCTACAGTTCTGTAACGGTGAACGATGATAGCAACTATATAAATTGATTAACTCCATGAAGAATCTCACGGCAGTTACTTAATGTAAAACTGGAGTTAATCAACAGTGCGTGATCATGTTTGTTTACTCTAAATTAAGTTGAATTGTTTGCACTGCTGTTGTTGATCGTCATTAGTATGGAAATGTTGTTTTAGTCTATAGTTAGTTTGCATTAAAACACTAAACAGAGAAGCTAGTGCAGATGAACCGAGTCCTTTATGAAGATGAGTATAAGTGTATGCAAGGCCTGTTTGTATTTACCACAGCTCAGCTGTAGCGCAACATACATGAAGTGAAATGAAACATCCTAAAAATAAATCCGACCATGCTCTGAATCTAAAGGTCTTTGTGCTCTCTCTCTTGCTCCGAATAATAATTTTTGGCAGAGTTTCAAGTGTCAACGGGAGCACGTGATGCGTGTGTGTTCAAACATTCCGTTTTGTGTATCACACAGCTGTGAAAAATCTTTGTGTGGAAATATTCAATTACAAACCCCTTTGTTGAAAATTCACTAATAGATTTAACAATTGAATTACACTTTCCACTATAATCTGATAAAAACATTCGGCAGTAGAGGATAACGCTGGATCAGGACGAACTGCTAAAACTCGCCTATCGCGGTAGGTCAGGAGCGAACGAACGAAGAACGAAACGTAGAGCGAAACGAAGGATGAAAGAAAATGCGAATGGAGAATCCGTAACTCACATTGTGGTAATGTTAGATAGTCCTTCGCTGTCGGTTGAATGTAGACGTGGTGAACACAAACAAACACTCTCGGCTGGTACACTGTGAATGGATCTCCACCTCAACGGAAACGCTTTTAAGGCAAGATCGAAGAGTTCTCAGCAATGTACAAAAGTCACACACCAACACCGCAACACCGGAATTACTGACTGTTGGCTACGGCTTCGACGACGGACACGGCTGGCCGCTGTGGGAGATGAAACTTGTTTGCGGCGCGCAGCATCACAAGAAGAAACAAAAAGTCGCGGGCCGCGCCAGCAACCGCTTGAGGCATACGGGAGTGCGGTGAGCGGAAAACAGTGTCGAGTATTTTTAGAGCCACTGGTTGGCGACGGGGACGACGTCACTGCGAACACTCGGCTGCGGCGTTTCGTCCCGTTTCGGAACACTTTTAATTTACTATGATTAATACCATCAAAGCACTTGATGATGGAAAATTTTAAACAGAAACCTACTGTTATAATGATTAAGTAAATAGTTAAAAGGAAATGACTCTGAATAAAGTATGACTCAGATATTCAATTCCTGATAAGAGAAGTTTCTCGAATGGTTTCTTTCGTGGAAAATTTCGTTAATTTAAAAGAGATAGTGACCTAGAACTTCAGGGCACAAATATGAGTACCATAACGATTACATAAATGAATCTGTAACAAATTTGCAAGCTATTTTTAAGTATCGGTGTACTGAAAGTTTGACAACACATATTTTGAATGGAAAATTTCGTGGTCTAAATAAGTGAGATAATGATCTAAAACGACAAACAGAAGCGCATTAAAAACATGTCGTATTCGTTGGAACGATTACATAAATAGTACTTTGCAATTTAATCTAGAACGTTAGTCACAGACTTATTTAAAAACAGTCCCAATTTTAACAGTAATAATACTAACTAATATTACGTTTAGATCCGGCATTTCCAACTCTAGTTAAAGTTAATTGTAGAATAAAGTTTATTCGTAGGTTAAACTAAATTTTGTATATTTTCAAACTCAGTTAAAATCTAAAATTTGATAAAAGATTAAATGTGTTAACTAAAGAATAAATTAATTCTGTTGGTCTGTCAACAAAAAAAAAATCTTGAGTAAGAACGGAATAGCTCAACTTTAAACATTTGTATACTGTTAGACCCAGGGCGATGAATTTTAATATCATTTTCGTTTACAAAAAAAATTGTGGATTATTAATTTTCATTGCTTTTTTCGATCTTTGTTTTGTGGCATTACGAGTATTGAAAATTTTACAAATAGATTCTCATGCATTATTTTTGTGATAATAAATAACATTGTTAAACAAAAGCAACAACAAAGCACACTTTGAGACACAACTAAATTTTTCATATTAACATGTTTTATGAAAATAAATCGCTTTTAAAGCAACTCATATATAATCGAACTTTATGTGCTTGGTACATAAATAGCTATTATTAAGTTGATACGTAATTATAGAATAAATTAATGTAGAAGTTATGTGTATATAAACAATTTAATTTAACTTCGTATATAATTTAAATATAATTTATTCTATAGATAATTTACTCCTTTTTATGAATCTGCTTATTAATATTTAAATCTACTTGGCATCAGTAAGATGCAAGAAGATAACCTTCAACTTGAATTCCATCGAGAAATTCTCAGCTCAAATAATTTTTAAATAAAAAGAGTGGTCTGAACAGCAGGGTATGAAAAAGCACAACGTCCTTGATGCACTTGAATCTCCACAGCATCATGTATTCTCTTCGGTGTGTGGTGCAGCCGCAACATAACGCAGCCACGCAGTACTTATCTATTAATTTCTTCACTACGCGTTTAATGTGGAAGGGAAACCCTTACTGCCGTTATGTCAATCACCTGGGATTTGTAGATAAAGTGATCTCGACTACGACCAAGTCATTAGGCCGAGCCCAACGGAGGTACCTAATGGAACACTCGCGCTATTCCCAACAGTGAAACCTCACTTCCTGTCGTGGTGAGGACTTGCATCCTTTATTCCTATACAGATCTTGTCATCGCAGAATTATAATCTTTCTTTTTTCATGACCGGAAGTATATTACCTTTACTATGATATAAAAATCGGAACAGACGAAAGACATTTTACCCTAAATAATGTGAAAAGTATTCCTTTAGGTAATGAATTTTTTGAATTGATCGGGCCCATCGAGGCAACCGCTACAAATAAATGAAATAATTTTAATTTTATAAACAGTTTCAAAATGGCTCGTTATTCGAGCTGTCTGTAGGACATAATAAATTATTATTCACTGTGTTATACTAAACTGTTTGATGAGGCTTAGGACGTTATTTTGTTTTTTATGTTTTACTTTATTGACTACATCTTTTTTGATGTTTTGCTTAATATTTTATCATTTTGTAACTATTTACACCTATTTTTGGCTCTGCCCTGATGAAGTTGCGATTGGCAACGAAACGTTGGCTCAGTAAAATACACGTATAACTCTGACTGGATTCCTGCCTAATTACTTTTTCATTGATAATAATATTAGTCGAATACTTATTTATGACAATGTCGTAGACTAGAATATATGACCTTACCATTAAGATCATCATACTCGTAAAGGATTTGTAATTTTTAGAATTTTCGTCAAAATACACAAACATTACGTATTCCCTATAAACCAGTGTTATTTTTCTTAACACAATTCTCTGAAGCGGTTATAAGCTAGATTTTGTAGATAATAAGTTTAAAAGAACTGCAGAAGTTGAATCAACAATTTCTTGGGATTCTTTCAGCGGTGTTCTTGGTATTACAGCTATATAATTTGACATGACTTGTATACATAAAATTTCGTCAAGGAATTTTATTTTTTTGTAAAACACTACTAATTACTTTAAAATTAATAGATATTAATATAAATATAAGTAAAATAATTTTAAAACTATTTTTTTCATTTTTAATGTTACTTGGGTAGTAAAAAAAATAGTATATAGGGTGTTTCCATACCTGTGCACGAAACTTTAATGACATATACAAGTTGTTTCTATACCTCTGCACGAAACTTTAATGACATAATATAATATACTAATTATAGAACAAAAAGATTTTTTTTTAAATTCGCAAAAATTAGGGTATTTCATTCGTAGTGAACATTTTTAGTGTCACTGATTTAACAGTACATTTAATTATTAATAATTAAGTTACTAATGAAATAAAAATATAAACTCTGCCTACAAATAATCATTTATTAATTAGTTATTATGTAGGTTCCTGGTGTAATGCCTTATTTCTATTTTTATTTCAGTACCGAGTCTGATTTCGTATACGGTATTGAATGGGTAAGTTGTTGTGGTAGAAATTTGAGAAAAGTTAGTGGATATGCTGTTAGTGTGTGGAGAAGCAGAGTAAAATTCTGAATTAAACCAGTGACACTAAAATTATTCGCTACGAATTAAATACCCTAATTTTTGCGAATTTCGAAAAAAATATTTTTGTTCTATAATCCGTATATCAAATTATATATGTCATTAAAGTTTCGTGCAGAGGTTTAGAAACATTTTGTATACACATAAAGAATGCTATTTTTCTCTCAATGTTTTGTAGCTCTCGGTCTTCGTCTTCAAGCTACTATTTATTCATTCATATAGTACAATTAAAATTTCATCCCTGGAAGTTTGAACCGTACAAAATAGAGTGCCTGTATGCGAAGGTCCGAAGTGACGAGTGCTGTTTGTTTATGGACCCTGATATTTTTATGCTCAGCGGAGTAATTCGCGCGGCACATAATTAAGCTTTCACAGGCACCATGACGTAAACGCAGATAAATGACTTTCCTTTGCAAATCTAAATTAATTTCTAAATTTACAATTAAGATGGATTATTATTCGCATCGTCACTTTTTGTTCCTAAATTTATTTCTCACGGTTTCGATAATCAATTACGTTAGGAGCCAAAGAGCAGGTAGGTGGCGCAAAACCGGTACTCAATCGCAAATAAACATGACGGACTATAACCAGACAAGTTCCCCTTTGTTCGATCTTCAGTCGCTGGAAAGTGGTAAGCACATCGCTGCTGTTGCGATGTTGCGGGACTCTGAACCCAACCACGAATTTTGATTGAAATTTTGTTTATATCGTCTACGAAGAGCAGACCGGTTTTACTGGAATTCAGATCTGTGTGAGCAGAAAAAAAACGCACAGATCCAAAGAGAAAGAAAACAAATCACTCTACACTCGCGCGAAGTACTTGCTGGTACTTAATAATTTTTTACCGACTACTACAGTTAACGTGTCGTACCAACGCACATTTGAAATGCAAATTGAAATAAAACACACCTTTTACGAATGTTAATTGTGTTTGTTAAACAAAAAACTTAGTACAAAGTTACACATTTCAGGTGTTCCACAAAGACGGTTTTACATTACCATATAAAAGTGTTTCAAAGTCACACGTCGCATGCATTTTTATTACTGTGAATGGTAAGAAGTGGGCACAGGCAAAGAGGGAGGAATTGCAACACTGCACACTCTCCAATCCAGGGGTGATGTTGCTCTGAGCTCTGGGATATAAAATGTATGATTTGTAATATTCACTCCTCGTCTACACCACATTCGATTTTTAGCTCAACGTATTTTACTCCACAGCTTTGCTAAAATGAAAACGCTCCAAATCGAAGATGAATGAGCAAAAACTACAGATGCCATAAATAACTCCGTACTTTGGGGAAATATCTTCCAATTATCATTTCAATTTAATATGTACTTCAAAAAAATTAAATATTACGAATTTTTTAATTAACCCACATTTTGATACTCGCTTTCATATTATAAAGTACGAGTAAATTGCACTCCTATACGTAAATTATTAATGATACATTTTTTTTTTGATAATTTCTTTCTAAATTGGAAAAATAAATTACGTAACTTTTGTGAAATTTATAATTAAATATAATTGGAACAAAAAATAAACTGATGTAAAATATTAAACTTGACTTATTTCCAATAATTATTTGACCGTGAAAATAATTTGTGTATCTGCTTGATTTTTTACATTATGATTGATTTTGACATTTATTTCAAACGAGGTAATTAAAAATGTCATCACAAAAAAAATACAAAAGGAATCACAATATTGTTTTGTTCTTCCGACAATACCTTCACAAATAGTACCTACCTAATTACCACATCATTTCATATTTCCCCAGTATCTATTGTCTAGTAGCGTAACTAAGGACCCCAAGAGTTTTTAGCCAATATCGTTATTAAAAACAAATTAAACTAAATTTTCTTATAATATTTGTATAATAATTTACAAAAATAAAAAACGATAAATTACTAATTTAACAATGACTAAATTAAAAAAAGAAAATATTTAGCCTACTAAGAAATTTAGATGGAATTTATAACATATATGGTATGTATAAATAGAAACATAAGCGTTTAACAGGGCAGATTAGTTTTTTTAATAAAAAAATGTTCCAAGAAACAATTATCATGATACCAAATTACACTCGGTAATACTAAACCTGTCCACACATCTTATTTAGTACATATTTTTTTATTTTAATACCATGAATTAAAGAAATTAACTAAAATGCTTCAAGAAAATTATTTATTAATTACATTTTTTTGTGATACACTGTAAAAACAACAGCTCTTATTACAAGATTCAATTTGAAAACTAAATTAAAATACTTCGGCAAAAACGCATACTAATTTGTAATATATAGCAAAGAAATAGTCGATTAACAACAATCGATCAATAGTTTACTAACTATGTCATACTGAATTAAAACAATAAAGTGATTAAATAAAAATATTTAATTGTTTTGCAAACTTCCAAAAGTTAAAGTTTAAAATCAATCTGTCAAGTGCCTGGTTTGTTGTGTTAGTTGAAGAGTTATATTCCAATTGCTGAATCCTGGTAATTATTTTTCGTTTGACAACGAAGCACAGAAAAAAAATATAATTGCCTTATATCATATTTATTTAATAATGAAATTAACGAAAACCTTTCTAATCCTAAATTTTTGTATGTCAATTGACAAGACTAAGTGCAGTCTATCAATTTTTAAAATCATGTTTGATAAATCAAATCAGTCGGTAGTGGTCGACATTGTTCGATATTATTCGATGCAAGTAGTGTGACCATTGACATAAATTAGTATTTGTTGATTTTTATTCTATCACAAGCAATCGATTTCAATTGTCTAATGTGACCGCTGCCTTATTTGCAATCTCTATCAACCAACTGTGAGCAACATTTCATCATTTTATCTTGAAATATGTAATTTGCTAACTGTATTGGTTCCTTGGCCGGTATACCTAATTATCTGCTTGGAATTTAAATATATACATATATTTGGTTTAATTGCAAAATGTTAGAAATTTATAATAAAAATAAATATATCATCACGCCTTTAACCCATTACTGGATGTGGCACTCTGTCGTAGCAGATATTGGTAAGCGATATATTTATCCGCTTGAAGTGCGGTTATCAGCCGTCAAATCACGGCCCCCAAAGATGTTAGTGGAGGGCGAACCACAGGGGTAGATTTAATTTGGTGAAAATTGTTTGTCGGCTATGTGGATTGAACCAGGGTTCTCAAGATCCACAGGACGACTCGATACCACTGAGCCACCTACCCCATATTTGAAATTTATGTGTATAATGTTAACGAATATAGTAGGGGTCCTAAAAGATATTCACGAAGGGGTCCAAAATTTGAAACTACTCCACCGATATTGTATGTTATTATATAGCATTGTAAAGTTTTTTATGATGAGAGAGCTTTACTTTATTATAATTGATGAAGACACTTATAGATAATAAATGTTAATTATATTTTACCAAAAGAATATCACAATATAACAAAATATAATTTTCATAATAAGAAAGAAGATGTTATCACTTTGAAGTTGAAGAATAGAATGAAAACAAATAAAATTGTTGTCAAAAAGTAATCAGAAACAGTTGTATAAAAATAGGAAGTTCCTTGCAGAAATAATGTAACGTCGCCAAACTATTTGATTTGATATCACAGATTAATCGCTAGTTATTAAGCAAATACAATTTACTTCAAATGTTAAAATTATAATTAATATATCATCAATTTCTAAGTGTGTTTTTTTTATGGTACAAATCAAAGATCCCAAGGAGAGCTACAGTGGTAAATTTAGTTGTTTATCAATTTAAAATAGTCGGAATTTGGACGAAGGAGTAAATAAAATCACTTCAATTACTCTAACATTTTATTTATCTCCTTGTTCAAATTCAGACTATTTTAAATTGATTACTAATTACTGGACGCTATTCTACTCATCATCCATTTAGTTGTTTATATTTATGTAATTTTTTGTTAAATTAACGATTTGCATGAATTCGTCGCAAATTCTACATCTAACTAAAGTTAGAAAATTCGCTACAATTATCAACTCATGCATTTGCGGTTAAGTGCGTTGGCAACGAAGTACATATGCTTTCATGTTTTTAATGTACGTTCATTAGTTAAAAGTAATTAATTGGTCCTGTAGTTGCACACGTTGAGGTAGTCTTAAACCATCGTTAGTATTTGTAGTCTAGCTCTAAAACTTACTAATCAACTGAATGAATAACTACCTACACTACAAACACCTGTGCACGAAATAAAATAGAATGTGTGCAGAAATTTGATGCGCGAATTTGCACAGCTCACATACTTAATTAAATCGTTGTACACGCTATATACCTACATGTTACTAGGCGCTAGTGTTTTGTTTGAATTTTTTCGGTGTGATTTTAATTTTTTTATTTTTAAATTATGTTAAAGGTGTTGTAAAGAAAGGAATACAAGGTTAGTACATTATTTGCTCTTTAACAGCCAGATTTTGTTTATGACTTATGAAATCAATTAAAAATTAATATATAACTTTTTACAAAATGTAGTCAGGGGCGTCGGAAGTCTAGCTTAGAGGGGGCAGACCTTCCTCCCTCCGACCAAAATCAAAGAGGCAATGCCACTCTATCTAAATCGTGACCAAATAGATCGAACATGAAACAGTTTTTGAAATATTTTAGTTTTGTTTTATCAATGTATTTTACTTTAATCGATAACATATTTTCTTACTGATTTGTTAATTATATTCCTTAATAGCGCATATATTTTTTAAATATTTTGAATTATTTAAAAAATATTATGTGTCTGAAAAAAGTGGACGTAAATGACATCCTCAAGGATTTTGTTTCTTGACCTTAAGAAGGGGTTTGTATTACATTTAATAAAAAAATAAATATGGAAAATTGCAGTTAAAACTAGACATATCTCTTTTAATTTAAATAACACCTAAGATAAATTGAAAAAAATACAGCGTCTAATTAATGCTTTTATATTTCTTTTTACAAGATTTTTTTTTAAAGATCGCTTTCTTCCCTCTTTCCTGGAAAAAATGACTTCCAACGCCTGTGAATGCAGGTAACATAAATGTTATAAAATGATATATGTTAAAGTAATTTATTAATGATTTTCTTAAGAAGATTATTGTGGTTTCCAATTTGACATTAAGTGCTATTTCTAAGAAGGATGCAAAATTAAATTTTCCAATTGTTCATTTCATTGAAGTATATTGCAATTTCTGGAAAAATGCAAATTTGTATAGTCATATTTCATTAATAACTTATTATAAACAAGGTCATTTATTACTAACTGTTTTACTATATTATATTGTATTAAATGTAAACAAAAAAATGTTATTCTCAGATCTTGGTTCCCAGAACTCTACAAAAAATTATTTATACTACCAAATCAATAATTATGTATACTTAAATATGACTCACATTTCAAAATGAAATAAAATATAAAATATGACGTGAAATAAAACTGATTAAAATAAAAGAAAAACGAAGGTCCGCTACTGGGAATTTCTTCTCTTCTGAAGCGCCTGATGACGCAAGCGTGTATAAAAAGGGTCATTAATGAGACGACGTGACCGAAGACAGGTGACGTAGTATGAATGGCCTCACATACACATTCACAGGTATTTGGACAACTGCAAGTTGTGAGTTTACACTTCTGTCATTCCCATTTCAGCCAGTGAGATTATAAAATGGAATATTTGCACTGAACTGTAAAATAACGTGAATGATGATATGTTTCGTGTTAGACGTGTTCTTTTTACGTGATATCTCACTTCGTCTTAGCTCACCTCAGTTATCTCAGTTCTATTTGTCTGAACTGAGGTGAGCTGAACTGAGAATGAAGTAACATAAGATGAATTTCTCTCCCCTTGTCTATGCTGAGCTACTTAGCGGGATAATACTTGCTGAGATTCTCACCTCAGTTCATGAGTGGGGAATATTTTTTTTGAAGTGTTTGATACATCGATGAGCATTATCAAATTATTTCAAAATGAATACTGTTAATGTTAATAAAAGAATAAAATATTTATAAAACGAAGTTATAAGTTTATAATAAGGTTTTGAATTCATCATTTGCATCTAAAGTTTGACGTTTGACAGCAACAGGTAACAGAGAAAGATATATGTACGTTCTATTTACAAATCAAATATTTCAGCTCGCTTCACTTTAATCTCATCTCATTTTCATAACTAGTGAAGTGAGTTGTTGGTAAAAAGAATGCAACTATTGTAACTTGTATTCTCTAAATATACAATGGAGCCCTCCATTTTAATACAAATACAGTAACCGTCGTATATATCGTCCGCCAGTACGGTGGTGTGGTTAACGTTATGTCATTTGAATCCAAAGATTCCAATTTAAATCCTACTCAAGCTAAAAATATATGTACTACCTCATTAAGTGTCGGTGAGTTCGGACTCTGTACTGTAATTGGAATTAAGTTCATGCTGTACAGAATAGCATAAATAGATAAATAAATAAATATTGTGATACTAAATTACAAAAGAAATTTTTGCTTATAAGAATTTTTTAACATATTTTGGACCTAAAAAAAAAATCAAAAACATTATAAACGCTCCTAGATGGAGTTGGACACAACTACACAAAACTTATAAAAATCTTTTAAAAAATCGCTTATACGAGTATATTCAAGCAGAGTGAAGTTATTTTGTTAGATTCAATGGCTGGAAGCATAAGCTGTTTTTGGGTGTTTTAAGAGCACAGTTTTAACATGTTAGAGATAGCTAAAACACCCAAACATACTGCTCTTAAAACAGGCAAAAACAGAGCTTGTGTTACCAGCAATTTTAAGTTTAGTTTATTGAAACGTAAAAAAGAAAAAATTATACTAATATCTACAGAATATTATACAAGCATGGAATAGAACTCATTTCGTACAAGTATTCAACTCAATTTGCAATTTATACGAGTGAAAAATTAATATGCTATCCCATTTTACTTAGTTATTTATGTTTTAATCCAATTTAACTATTCCAATATGATAATTCTAAATTAATATTATATTGTATGTATGTGGTTCAGTGGTATCGAGTCAGTCTGTGGATTTAAGAACCCGGATTCGATGTTAAAACTACCCCTATGACTTCCCCTCCACGAACATCTTTGGGGCCCGTGATTTTACCGTGACTTTACGCGCGTAAATATATCACTTACCAAGATCTGCTACAGCGGAGTGCCACACTCAGTAATGGGTAAAAGGCGTGATGATATATTGATTTTTGTATATTGTAACAATCAGTGAGATGTGATATTCATCTCATGTTGTCTATGATACCCATGATATACATATGAAAATGAGTGTACAATGTACAGTTTCTTTTTCGTAGCAATAACAAGCATATCAGTGGCGTAACCAGAAATTTCAAATGGAGAGAATTTCAAATTTTGGTTTAATAATCGTTCAATCCCTTTAAAGATTATGATATACTGATATACAGGGTGTTTATCATAGGACGTCTATCATTGATAACTTTTTTTGTTGAAGAGATGGAGAATGAATTAAATAGGGAAATTAGTACTGCAAAATTCAAAACAATTGATGAACAAATAATTATAATTATAACCAATATAACAATTTTTTAATGGATCACCATTTTGCAAAAAATATCACCTTTTATTTTAAATTTTAAATTAGCATTCATTTTTTATAAACTTTAACTTTAGCAACATAAGTGATAACTGATTTTTTTGTTACGATTAAAACAGTTATCATATTGTATTATTTTTAATATGGCGTTCCATTTAAAAAATGCTTCTCTTTATTATAATTTGCCTATTTGATCCTCAATTGTTATAAATTTTATAACTACTTTGTACCTCTAGTTGTCTTTTTATTTCTTGAAATAAAAAGTTAGCAGCCTACTAATTTCGCTCAACAAAGCATATAAATAATATATAATATAAATGATACACTAAAAACGAAAATTCTTATGTGGACACCACATGACTTCCTTGTACGCGTATTAAACTATAGATATTTTTTTAATTGCACATATTTGACATAAAATCTTTTATTTTTTATTTTTTGTTCTAATCCACAGCAAACTTAATTTTAAAAAAAAACTAAAAATATATAATATTTAAAGTTAGATATCTCGCTTATTCAAAAGGCTAATTTAAAAATTCTTAATGTGCTAGACGCAGAATTTAATTCTCTAACTTTTATTTACAGCATTCATTTCTAAAATTTAAATAATACCATTTTTTTCAAGAAAAACTGTTAGCAGCTTCATGTAATGTGTCACTTCCGGTTAGTCTATTTTAACCAAAATCTATTATGTTATTTCCATTGATAAAGTAGTCTTATATACCAAATTTGGAAAGTTTTAAATTATATTTGAATATAGTTTTTCATGAAAATCTAGGCTTCAAGTAAAGTACCACTTCCGGTAGTTGTATAATGACCAAAAAGGGAGGTGAACAACTAGATGTTATAGCAGTCCTAAATATAAAGTTTCAATTTTCCACGGCTTACCGTTTTTGAGTTATGCGAGATACATACGTACGTACAGACGGCATGACGAAATTAGTCAAAATGGATTGAGGGAGGGCCAAAATACCTATTTCCGTTGAAATCTGAGAACCGAAAGTTTTCGCGATTACAATACTTCCTTTACTTCGTACAAGGAAGTAAAAAGAATATAAAATCATAATATAATTTTATATTTATTTATTTGTAAATAAAACTATATTAATAAAAAATATAAAATAAACACTTGGCTATGTTTCACAAAATTCAGTCTCCAAGTCACCTTATGAGGGCATTGTCAGAGGCTGGCCAGAACAGTTAGTAACCATAGACGCGTTTCGCTCTTATTAGAGCTCATCAGTATGGTATAACTCACTTCTTCACCTAGAACAAAGTTCACGTGAAGAAGCTGGTGACGAAGAACTGTGCCAGCAGAGAATAAGATCTCTAACAAACAGGTAAGATGATATGAGAAGTTCTGTGGAACAGGCCATACCATCTACCGAAAAAAAGGAAAGCTACGCAATAACAATTTAAATAACAACAAAGACAAAATTGATTGTCATCCAACACTTGGTGAAACAAGGTTTAATAAAAAATATAAAATAAACACACAAAATTTTTCTTAGTAGTAAGAAAATATTTTCATTCTCTTAAAACCTATTTTTTTGTAGAAATTTGCGATTTAATGTTTACAGTGTAATTGACGCCAAAAATTAATTTTACGTAAATGTATGTACTTTTCATAAATGGGTATATTTTTCGGTATTAATCTATAAACACATTATGAATTTAATTCGAGTCTACGATTTTTTTTTGTATTTTAGAGTTCCTAAAGGCTTGAAGCAGCCACTCCATTCCCATCATCGTATAAAACCGACCCTGCAATAAATCCTAGAATAAATCTGATTTGACGCTATCTTGTTCTTGAAATATAACACTACCTGTGGTACATTGTGAATAACAGATTTTTTTTTAGTGTTTGGTCATGATATTTTATGGATGTTTTCGTTACAATAGTGACTTTCTTATCTTTCTTTAACTGCTGTATTCATACATTTATTTATGCTAAAATTTCATAAAGAAGATTATTGTTGTTAGCCTTGTTACTTGTCAATATTTCTTGTCATATTCTAAGTCGAAATGAGAATAGCTGTAATGAGAAAATATCATATGCACAACGGTTAGCGATGTTGTTGTCAGTTGTCACGTGGTTCGAACAGCGCCGCAGTTGATTTCTGACAACCTGTGTTTCATTCAATGTTTGCTGCAGGCTATATACACGCCCATTAATTGCTCATTATGCTATTTGCATCGTATAAATTATTCATTATTAATAGGTATTGACATAACCGATTCAGCAGTCCTAGAATGATTTTCATATGAGTTGGTCACGATCTTTTTCTAGAAAATTTATTCATGCGATTACGATATATTATTACGAGTACTTTCTTAAGTAATAGTTTAGTTTAATAGAATAAAATGAAATAATAGAAGTGTAACATTCATAATTATTAAAAATTTAGTCAGAACAAGAACTTTATTAGACACTTTACGTACTTAGTTTCTAAAAAAATTACATAATTGTAATATCTTTCCTACATTGTTTGCAATCAGAGCTTAGATGATTATAGCGTCTTAAATGTCTAGACGTAAATTTTCAAAATTTTAATTTATTAACACAGCGGATTTTTTTTTGTTCAAACTCAATATTTAAAATAAACAAAAATGTATGGGTTAGGTGGCTGAATGGTATCGAATCGGCCTGTGAATGTAACAACCCAGGTTTGATTTTCATACCCGACAAAAATTTAAAACTATCCCTGTTACTCCTCCATCACTAACATCTTCATGTGAAGAAATATAACACTTACCGAGATCTGCTACGGTCTTAATAGTACATTTAATATAAAAAAATACAAATAAGACATTACACTAGGTACCTACATAATAACTAATTAATAAATGATTATTTGTAGGCAGCGTTTATACTTTTATTTCATTAGTAACATAATTACAAATAATTAAATGTACAGCGATACTAAAAATGTTCGCTACTAATGAAATAACTTAATTTTTGCGAATTTTTTAAAAAATATTTTTGTTCTATAATCAGTATATCAAATTATATATGTCATTCAAGTTTCGTGCAGAGGTACAGAAACACCCTGTATAACAAATGCGTGTTTGCCTTTAAATTATGTCTAATAATAATAATAATAATAATAATAATAATTATAACAGTCAACAGAGGATTAGTTTGTAGCCTGGCAGATTGCCCTATTTATCCTTTTTTTATTTCTTTTACCCGGAGGTTTTTGAAAAATCACGTTTATAATCAAAATCATCAGAAATATAAAAATAAAATTACTGTAGCTTGCCTGATGATCACAACTGGAATAATATTTATCGCCAGGAGAAATAAAATTAACTGGACCAAATAATATTTATTAATTTAATTATGAACAATTATAATACACATTAGCTAGTATTTTTTGTTAATTTGTAATTAAATAACTTTGGTAATCACAAAACAAATCCTCGAAAATATACCGAACGATGCATTTACAAATTAGTAGTAGGGAAAAACTGTATACTCTATTTTATAAACTAGCTTCTGTTGTCTTATACTTAATGAAAATCAATCCTCGGTATATTCTTTGTTCAGTCGCTATTACAATTTTATTGGTAATTTATTATGTACTTCGGATTTAACCATAATCTACCCGCAAAATTGTAATAATTATTATTAATCAACCACATGGATCACATCATCATTTTATGTATATATCCTATATTATATAACTTTCACAGAAACGGTATCATTTATTCAAAATTGCTATGCAAAAAAACTTGAATAAAAACAATCATAACCGCAATTTACATTAAAATTTGAACTCTAGTCCGATAGTATTTCCAGGAATAACCATTAAACATGTGGTGAACCTGAACTTTATACTCTCACCTTGCAAAATTCCTTGCTTTGTGAAACTAAACACCGCTTTCATAATGGATTTGTTTACCTATAAATAATTTCCGTTCCATAGTCGAAACCAAAATCACGAGAATTAACGTTTAATGGCTACCTGTAACCTGTAACCGGAACTACTGGTTTGTTTACTTAAGATGACCAATATTTCTAAGAACGAAGACGTTAATTATGACCATATTAGATTCATTGTTGCCATGGTAATATATTACTTTTTTGCATAAAATTATATGAGTATACTTGTAGAAATAAATATTCCTTATTTGTTACTTTGCTGTAGTGTTGTTTACAAATTGGTTATTTAGTTATTTTATTACTGAATTTGGTATGAGTTAATCAGAGACGGTTTCAGTCAGAAAGTAGACGAAGCGTCGCTTGGGGCACTTGTCCAATGTTGAGGATATTTTTGTATACTTACATAGTATGACACTAATTAGCAGCTAATAGAAACATTGTATTACTAAGGTACAAAGGTGCTAGTGATCTAGCTATCGAAGCACCTATTTAAAAATGTCTTTGAAGGCATTGGCTGGTAGCACAGGCTCTGTTTTTGCCTGTTTTAAGAGCAGGGTATCTGGGTATTTTAGCTATTTCTAACATGTTAAAATCGTGCTCTTAAAACACCCAAAAACAAAGTTTGTGGTACCAGCCATTATATTTAATTATGTTTTAATTTTAAATAGTTGTAAATATCATTAATGTTACTTTCCTTATTAGATTTTTTTTTTCATTTAACTACAAATATATTTCTTCATTTTATCAGTTCGGTGCAAGTAAGTTTTCATTTTGTACAGTTTTATCCACGACCGATGACGTTTCTCTGCTGCTTAAACAAATTTGTATACCAAGATCTACTCTGGAAATATATATTTATATTGGATAATAAATTATTAATAATAAATTCATTATTGAATTACTTCGTGGAGCTAATATATCTAGAGACAAGAGTTATTCAATTATTGCCCAATTCTCAAAATTTCTCTCGTATAATCTTGTTACTATTTGTTTTTCGGAAGGTGAACTTTTTTAAATCTGTTAAAGTTTAAACTTTTGCTCAATATTTCCAAGTATCAAATTTTATTTAATGTTTATTATCAGTTTAAAATAATATTCTGTAAGTACTGGAAATGGAATCTTTTATCGGGCCAAGTTTTAGCTTTTTTTGTCTAATAAATAAAATATTATTTGTGTCTCTTTATTGTCGAAAGTGAGAAACAACGGATGCAAAATTTTACACAAAAACTTGATGATTTTTGGAGAAACTCTTAAATATTTGCACAGACCTTGACCGAATTTCCTAGAAATATAATTTGAAATTGCAAGCAGAAATCAACTTATTTATATCATTGTCCTATTTTATTAGGCGCGCATTTAAATTTTCTATTTCACCTAGTACGTTTAAAGATTGAAATAAGAATAAAACCTTGGATATCTTGCGGAAGAAAACATTTATATTTATAGCATACAGGAAGAATATAAATAGGCAGATGCCTCGCTTAGCCAAAATGTAAATATTTCATCTTGTTCGCAAAATACAGTTCCGCAAAATTGTTGTTATGCTTATATTGCTTTTTTATTATACTTTTAAACGACCACTATCGCATATTACAGGTTTCTCGTCATTTTACCGGAAGAAAGTTTATTGTAAATATTAAATTTATGTAACGAAAGTTGAATTTCATGCCATAATTCAAAAAGATATCGAAACATTTTTTTCTAAATTAGTAAAATAAATTTAACTTATTCAAATTTATTTCATTCATTTGATTTTATTAGGAAGTGAATATCTTATACGAAATATAAACTTGTTATATTCTACCGTCCGTTACTATGGTCACAAATTAAACACCGATACAACTGAAAAGAAACAAAAAGAAGAAATAGAATACAAATACTTCAATACAGACAATTTTAACACAAGTTACATACACTCTTTTTATATATTCGAGCTTTAATTAATTATATTAATTTTGCTATTGACATATACAATGTATAAAACATTTATTTTCATCTTAGGTTATATTGTTTAGTTTGCTTTGCAGCAACCAAATGTTTTATCGGACGTTTTGCGATAAATAACCCCTTTTTATGTTGAAAATGAGTACATAATAGTTCACTTTTCGTACGATGGTATAAAACATATTAAAATTGCGTACCTATATTCATGATTATGGTGAATTATTCGTTTTATTTTTTAAAATAAATATCTAATAAATATGTATATGAATACCTATGTATACAAATTTTTTTACTTTGTTATTAAAATCTCATTGAGTGTTACATGAAAGGAAAGCGCTCAGGGAGTTATTAAATTAAAGCAATTGAAAAGAAAATATGATTACAGATAATAAAATGGCATTTCAGCTAATGTCAATTGTTTTTGCAATAATTTCTGAAATATATATATATATAAATGAGTTGTACAAGATTTGCTACCAATTCAGTGTTCACAAGTCCAGTATATTATTTTTGTTATCTTTTAAAGCTGTGGTAATGAAAAAATTAAGTCATTTTATTTTTACATTTATTTTGGCAGTAATCGTAAGAAAACTTGTAAAAAATTCAAGTTTAAGTCTCTAGAAAATAAAACCTAGCAACAAAACAAAATGTGCATCATAAATTTGGTAGAATTTAGGACGTGACGTAAGAGAAAAAGCGCATTTTATTACTGCGCTAAAACGTTTCGATTTGCGGAGACCCTTAGTTCCCGGATGAGTGAAATTTCCAACGAAATTTGGCAAAACGCTAGACACAGCACAGCGTAAACGTAAAGCAACTTAACGTGGATACTTCGGATGCTGAACAACGAAACTGCAACCGCAACATGAAAGAAACCGTAAAAGATTTCGTCAGCTATAAAGTTCGAACGCACAATAAATGTTGCCATATCTAGAATCTTAAAACGCCCTAGGGTAGTCTTTATAGAAATAGCTGTCCAAATAAACTGTCGCCGACAACAAATGGGTTCTCAGATAGTCCAATTTTATGCAGTTTGGAAATATTGGTCAAGACCAAAGATAAACGTCATATTTTTTAAATGATAAAAATGTAGTGAATTATAAAATTAAATGAAACTTATTTGAATTGTAAAACAAGAAAAACGGATGTAAATTTATGCATAAATTTTAAGTGCTGTAGTAAAAAATCACATGGCAACATGTGATTCATACATGAACAAAAAATAATGCTCTTTTTTAAGTACCTGCTAATAACTAGAAATATTAAGTATTATTACCACACATTTAGTTACATTTGGAGTAACAAATTTCCTTTATCTTACTGTTACACTATTAAATTTATTTAGTCATTCTTTTTAATTTATATCGTTTTTCCTGTAGCAAATAAATTTAAAAGTTTTTAATAAACATTTTTTTTTAAATTAGTATTAAAATATCAACCTAATTCTTATCTGTATTTGTGAATTAATATAATAAATTATTCGTTTTTTTTCTTATTCAGAAATAATGTGTTATTTGTCCTAAACAATTTAATTCCAAGAACAATTTTTTATTAACGAAATTTTATCACGTGCCTTAAAAACTTGTTTCTTTTTTGCATTGAATGACATCATTCACAAGTTTTTATCAATTGAATAACAAATACAAATCTTACAGAACAAAAAAATGAAGATGAAAGTAGATATTCTTCCAAAAGAAGATCAAAGTTCCAAAGTATAGTCAATAAAAACTGGGTAGCATGTAAAAAATTACTTCATTAACAAGAAATATATTTAATAGTTGTAAGAATATTAAGTACCTTATGAGTCATTATCATAAAGCAGAACTTGTTATTAATATCATTTTAATGATTTCACATCAAGTCCTAAAAAGATTGAACGTCTGACATTGATTCCCGGTTTTTTTCTCAAACGCACGACCAAAGTATAACAGTGAGGCGATATTTAAAAGTTTTTCTGCTGAACACAAAACATGCCTTTCTTTCTTTTATCCTTTTATTGTTTTGTTGTTTCAGTTGTTCAAACTTTTGAAACAGAAAAGTTTGTTAGTAACTCGCAGCTACCAGCCACTGTAAAATATGATAGAAATGTAAATAAGTTGAAAGATGTTACAGACGTGTGCCCCAGCACGTTACGTTCGTTATCCTCTCATTGCGCGAGCTCGACCGCGTAGCCTCGTGCCATCGTACCCTCAAGCACTTGGAGATCGCGGCGGAAACATCTGTAGGATGCGGGGATTTTTGTCTTTTCTTTCAATGTTTCTTTTTGGTTTCATTTAAATGTAATGGCAATTAAAAGCAATTAAAATTTTACTTTACATACCGGGTGTCTACTTTTTTTCCGAACATAGGTTATTTAACGTTAAAATTTTGATTTAGTGACATCTCTTTATCTATTAATTTTAGAACAAAAGTGTACTGAAGAAAAATGTTCAGAATGAAAAACTGCATTCACATAGAGCAGTGGTCGGCAAACTTATTAGCCAAAGAGCCAAATATGAACATTACAACAATTTAAAAAAAATTGGGAGCCAAATCTGCTTGTTTAGTTTAGTTATTACACTAAATAACACTAAATTTCATACTTAATAAATATTTATTAATGCGAAAAATGTACTTGCATCTCCTTGGAAAGTTTGAGTAAGTCGGGTTTGTATGTTGTTGTTTTTAATTTTAGGCATGATTCCAAGTTCTCATCAATAAGACGACTTCTCAGTTTACTCTTGATAATGTTCATACTTGAAAAAGATTGTTCGCATATATGTATATGTAGAACCGAAAAGGGAAAGAACAGCAAATGCGAGCTTTTTCAGCTGATCGTAAGAGTCAGGAATACTATTCCAAGCGTTGAAAATGATCATGTCTTCCTTCTCCAGGTCATTTAAAGCAGACCACTTGTGTTGCGAACTAAGATCACATTTTTTCTTCTCCAATATTTCCAATTCAACACAAAGAAGTTCGAATTTAGAGCGCCATATCTCCTTGTTTTTTAATCCAGCAATTGTATTTCAAAGCTACATTGGTACCAATGTCAATTTTAAAAGGAGAAAATTTCAACTCGGTTATCGTAGCATTAAGAAGATTTTTGACCAATGCTAAAGTTGCTCTGCTGTTTTTAAATTCCTGAAACCTGCTGATAAATGCTTCCCTCATATTTAAAATTATTGTTATAAAATAGTGTTTATCAGCCGGTAGCTCGTACATGGTTTATTTTTACGTTTACGAAAATTATTAAAATTAAATTCGATGTTCGTTACGAATTTTTACAAGAATATAAAATTGTAATTACCTATCTATCTTTTAACTTAAACAAAAAATTATACATGTTCTCGATTTATAGAAGAATTTTAATTTATCAAAATAAGATGTAATTATTGTCTTACCAAGTTTTTTTTAAATGAAAATATTATTGCGCCTTCCGTGGATATTTGTACCAGAGCCACACTTAAGGAGCCAAAGAGCCACATGCGGCTCTGGAGCCGCACTTTGCCGACCACTGACATAGAGTATAAGTTTGTTGTTCAATTGTTTAAAGCAATTATCAGAGTGCCATGAGAAGTAAAACAAATTAGATAACTCAATAATAGGTATTTATTTGTCTAGATTGGGTAGAAAAAAGAAAATTATAGTTGCTATAATTAATTTTATTATTAAATTAAATACTCAAATAAATAAATTAATGTAAGCTTCCAATTCTGGTCCAATATGTCAAATAATGTCAGACACAACAAACAAATTATTATTTTATTTCTCATGGCACTCTGATAATTGCTTTAAAGCGTGTAATTTCTTTTGATTCTAACTCAGACATAAGAAACAATTGAACAACAAACTTATAATCTATGGATGCAGTTTTTTATTCTGAACATTTTTCTTCAGTATAATTTTTTTCTAAAATTAGTAGGTAAAGAGATATCGCTAAATCAAATTTTTAACATTGAGTTTCCTGTTCGGAAAAAAGTAGACACCCGGTATATAAACATATTGAAATAGTGTGATATATGATGAGAAGTTTAAAATGAAAAATAAGAAACTAATAAATATGAATAGATAAAAGAAAAATAGAATTTTCGTTCATATCTCAATACCAATTACTGATAATGATTTAATTATATTGCCCTAAAGTACTCGCTGGGACTAGTTACGTAAGTAAAAGTTAGTCATAAAAAATATTTTTCTCACGCCCATTCATTCACGACAATGATTCATTAAGTATTACTGCTAATTTACTAATTACAAAGTTATAATATTTACATATGTATAAATTAGAATAATATTACTGCAGTTTATTATTTATTTAACGCTGCTAATTTAAATATTATTCGTGTTTCCATAATTGAGTAATTAATTTTATTGTTAAACAAAAGGTTTTTTCTGATTTGCAAAAATTTGTTGAATTTACCTAAAATGTACATTTTGTAATAATAATAATATAATTAATATAATTGAGAGCATATATTCACTCGCAAAAAATAATACTCATACCTGCTCATTCACAACAATAGAAAAATGATATATTTATTTATACTCAATCAGAAATTGTAATAATTTATAATCTTTTCATTTGAAGAGAATCTACTTAAACAGGAGAGATTAGTAGATTTATAAGAAGGTTACATCTTTTTTTGCAGCAATTTCCTAAATTATGAGCTTTTCTTTCGTGAACTGTTTAATATTCTTATCTTTTTCCATATTAATTTGTTCTTCTTTTTAAGGAACATAATATCAAATGAACGTGGTCGGAATTCTTTACGTAAGAGATAACGAAATTTATGGATAATCTTGCGAAAAAAGAAGCGTCTGATCAATATATTAAATTTGAATTGCGTTGTTATTTGGTAAAGCAGGTATGTTTAATTGTTTAACACGTCTGTTATATTGGCCATACATGATCAATTTTAAGCTTAACTAAACTAGGGTTTGACTGACAGCAATTAAATAGTCATCAATTGATTTAGATGATTTATTACCGGTTTCATTGCTGTCAGTTCAATATTTCACAAGAACACTACAGTTGCATAAGATGTAATTATTGATACATTTTTGCTCTAATCAATTTCGTGAAATGACAATCAAACTACATGTTCATTTATACTTAAATGTTCTGATTTAAAAATAATATTTACATCATTTATCTGCCGTAACTTTGGTATTAAATTTCCGCATCGATGATTGTAACAGTTCATTGTCATTATATTGGGATATTCAACTGCTAAAAGAAGACGTTGATCATGATGTAAAATTCGAGACGAAGGTACATTTTCAATTGGTTTCCATAAGCTTACCGTTATTATTTTTTTATGTTTGCTAGTCGAGTTTGTAGAAATTAATTTATATAGAATATAGTTCTGTGTTGTTAATTGTAGTTTTGGTATTAGTTTCATTTATCGTTTAACTTTTAAGTACAAATTTAAGTATACACTTAATAGGTTCTTTTAATAGTATAAGTTTTTATTAGTAGAAATTAGTTCTTTTAGTATGATATTAGGTAATTATAGTTTTATTACCTTTTATATTATAAATACAGAGTGTTTCTATACCTCTGCGCGAAACTTTAATAACATATAAATTTGATTACTGATTATAGAACAAAAATAATTTTTATGAGTTTCGCAAAAATCAGGGCATTTTATTTCTAGCAAACATTTTTAGTGTCACTGGTGTGTGTTTGATACAACGTGCTGCATTTTGTATAACTGTATGAAGAAATGATTTTGAACAATTTTTTTAGCAATTAATTGTTGACTGAACTTCTGCATTGATTTGAGTCAATAATGTAATATTTATTGAAGGGATCTACTATAATTCAAATTAACTTAATATTTTGTATGGTTTTCTAGATTTGTATCCACTGACTTTTATTGAAAATACCGGCAAATATCATCCTAACATCTTCTAACTTGATGTCTGAATTATAATAACTCCTAAAGTAAGTTTTGATAGTCTTTTTTTTGGACACCATTGTTGGGATGAAGTCTAAATGTCATATGCCATTACCTTCACACATCCAATATTCAAAACCAATAATAATAAATGATAAGTGATACACGAAAGGTCAGTAATTTAATTTTTCCAATTCAAATTCAAGATTTCTTCATTTCAATTTACATATTCGGTTCTTTGCATATTGTTTGTTCTTTTAAACATTGGTTGAACAAATTGAGGAAGTAGATATATAGTATGTCAATTTATTTTTGTAAACAAATATAAAATGCTCTTGGAATATAAATATTTTTTTTGCAAAACAATTATTTGTGCATTCGTCACCTAAATTCACATGAAATGCATGACTTTTATTCTAGTCAATATTTGTGTTATTTGGTTAGTTCTATAGTTTTAAATTGCACTTTGACGCTCTTACTTGAATTGTTACCATAGCAATTGGAATTGTTTACTCGTTAACCACGTTCGTGCTACCAATCATTGACGATGATATAACAAAGAATGTACAAATTTATTATTTGATTTTCTTTAATAATATGTTCGTTTGTTATAACATCTGAGTAAACTTATCACATTTGGAAAATTTTAGATGTGCGGTAACCCTCGTTATTTAACATACTCAAATCTGCTGAGGTCAATGTCCAGCTATATAGCTGTCAATGTCATGCGGTTAAGGTGTACGTTAAATATAAGAACAAAACCAAATTTAAATCTCAAATCATTTAACAATGTTGAATGAATGTCAATGAAAAAAAATTCTCTTGAGGTTGATGATTTTAATCAAATAGAATTTAAAGGTTTTTAACCTAAAACTTGTTATTTTTTTACAATATCAGCCAGGGGCGCAGCTCAAATTTCACGAAGGCGTGTTGTGATAGAAATTTGCATTAAATATTAATATTCATTAAAGATTCACGAACCGAATAAAATTATAAATCATATTCTTTCATTTATGCCAATATAGTAACAAATATTTTGAATACATAATTTGATGTAACAACAACTTTGGCTATTTTTTCCATCCAAGAGAAATACGTTTTTGTTTTGTTGAGATATATATAAACTGAAATGACAGAAACAAAATAAGAAATTGTATATATAATTTTCTGAATTAATTAGAAAAAAATTGTCAATGACATTTATGTTTAGTATGTATGTATGTACATTATGAAACAAAACAATACAAACAATTTATTTTACCAGAAACTAACAGGAAAATAAACATTTGCCTGACCTTTAAGACTCAGGAAAGCTTTTCTTTGCATGCTTAGTCATGAAAATAACATATTGCCTGCCTAAGCAGGCACTAAAAGAAACGTGAGTGTGTACCTATTAGTTACCTACTTAGCAACATAAAATACTGACTGAATATGTAAGTCAAATATTTCCTTTAATTTAAATTAATTTAAAATATTTATTATTTGTTTATAAGTTTCAGGTAAAATGTTATACGTAACACGTCAGTAACGCGTCGTACAGGATTCATAAACTATCTACTCATCCTGTAATTGAACAATTTCCAGACTTCTTACATAAATAACTATTATGTCACTCTTACAAACATCATTTGTATGCTTTTGTTGGTAAAAGTATGTTTAACATTTTGAATGTATGTTTACATTGGTTTACATCATTACATGTAAATGATAAATCAAAAAATTAATAATTACATTTATCACCACGCCTCTTACCCACTACTGGGCGTGACACTTTCTCCCGTAGCAGATTTCGGTATATGATATATTTATGTGAGTACAGTGCTGTTACCAGCCATCAAATCACAGTCCCCAAGGATGTTAATGGAGGGGGAGCCACAGGGATAATTTTAATGTGGTGAAAATTGTTTGTCCGTTGTGTAAATCTAACCCGGGTTCTCAAATCCACAGTTTAACTGTATATCGGATTCAATACTACTGAGACATTTAACCCATATAGTGATAGGTAGCAAGTATAAAATGATTCTGTTTTCCATAAATTAGCAAAAGAACTTAGTTAATTTTACTCACGTGAATCAACTGACATTGTAGAAGAACTTTACTTATTATACCTCAAAATAATTTCATGTGTAATTAGTATTTTAAGGACAACCGTAACAATTGATGAAATAAAATTAAATTACAAAGAGAAAAATTGCGACAAAATTTGACCTGGAACATATTAATTCTAGTTATATGCTTTAAACAACTAAGCCTCGATATCCATGTAATTTAAATTTGATTTTGTTTCAAAATTTCTCTCTATTTTTTACTTACATATAACACATAACAAAATAGAGAGAAAAATCAGAATAAAATCTAATTTGAATTACACGGCGACCAAAGCTTAGTTGATAAGCATATGATGGGTTCCAGGTTCAAATCCTGGCATTATCTCAACGATTTTCTTTGTAATTATATTTGATTAAATTAATCTATTGTCGTAATTTTCAAACCATTTTATACGGTCTATATTTAGAAATATGTGAAAAATTATGAAGAATTTATAAAGTAAAAAAGTTTACTAATATTAATTGCTGTTTAGTACCTGTAATTTAAATTTTAGCTAAATTTTATTATAAATTAGTCGAGTGTAATTAATATAACGAGATGTGATTAATTATGTTTGTAAAAAGTATCTTCGTTATTTGCGAATGATACTACAGTGATTAATATTTAATACGTTGGCCTAATACTAAGAAATCCGGATGTAATCCTAGTTAAAATATTTGTATCTCATTTTACAGAAAAAAATATACAGGTTGTTGACCACAACATTGGAATATATGACTTTAATATGTAAAAGCTTATTTTTGTAATTTCCTGCTTCCCTAATTATAGAGAAAAAAAACCTTCAAATAAAGTTGAAAGAATATAAAATTCTGCATCTAAATTAGTAAACAAAATTAATTTTGTATACTTTATAATGAATTAAATATAACAATATAGAAAATTAGGTCAAAAATAACGATAACCTTGGAAATGAAACAAAATTATAAACAAATGTTTGACGATTTCTCTGTCATAATTTTTAAGTATAATTAATCAGAATCACTAATTGTGTGTAACTGTCGACAATTTTTTATTTTAATAATTTTTTAAACTAAACACTGCCAGATAAAAACTGGCAATTAACATTATGAATCATTAGAAATTATTACAATACCAATTAGTAATGGTGATTATTGTTAAAAATTCTGACAGATAAAACGTGAATTATTTGTTTATAATTTTGTTTCATATCCAAGGTTATCGCTATTTTTGGAACTTATTTTTAATATGTTTATATTTAATTTCTGCCGTTAGAAAACAAGCAAAATTACTTTTGGACATTGATTTAGATGCAGAATTTTATATTTAACGGTTTTTGTCTTCAAAATAATTGGGGACGTAGGAAAGTATGAAAATATGTTATCAACACTTTATTGTTATGTACCAAAATCTCAAAATGCAAAGTTAACACCAGCAATGAAAATAATAAATATACGAGTATCATCACGCCTTTTACCCATTACTGGATGTGGCACTCTCCCGTAGCAGATCTCAGTAAGTGATATACTTCTACGCGTGAAGTGCGATTACCAGCTGTCATATCACGGCCTCTAAAGATGTTAGTGGAAAGAAAGTTACAGGGATAGTTTTAAAGTGGTGAAAATTGTTTGTCGGCTGTGGGAATCAAATCCAGATTCTCAAATCCACAAGCCGACTCGACACCACTGAGCCACCTACCCATAAATAAAGAAATAAAATAAAAATAAATTAATATATCATCACGCCATTTACCCATTACTGGGTGTGGCACTCTGCTTAAGCAGATTTCGGTAAGTGATATATTTTTTTATTTTAAGTTAGTTTAAAAATTGAATAACGAAATTAATTGTAAGTGAAACTGGATCAATTTTTAGTGGAAAGGAATGTCTGTTACATAAGTGCATTTTTCGCTTTTACACGGTGGAATTAAAAATGCGTGTTAAGTTTGATTGCAAAACTTGTGGACGTGCTTTATTTCGTCGCAATTACTCCAACATTTCGAAAACCGAAAACAATTTGATATTTCATTTATCACTTGACTGAACTAACAACGAACGGCGATTGTTACAACATACTTATAATGTCGAAAACTTGTTATTATTAGATTTTACTTTGCGTAACATAATTTAAAATATTATTACTCTTCTTCAGGGGAACTTGAGCAACATTAGACGGCATGAATAATGAAACAGATGACTGAATGAATTTTTAAAGATACATAATGATACAAAAACTAACTAGTTTTCTTAAATGGCCTCTAAATTCACATCATACTAAAAGCAAGGTTTATTATTTTAGTCATATGTTTAGTAGTTCTAGATACTATATTAAAAAGTCATTACATTAATTTTTTTAACGATATCTATTAGGTATATTGTTTACCGGCTTTATGATTATATTTAAACTAAAAGGCAGTTTAGTTTTTTTGTTTCTAATCTAATGATCCTATATTTTAATCACTTTGTAATAAGTAGTAGAATTAATTTTTACTGGTAAATTAAAAGTACTGTACTAAGAATACTAATAAAATTTAAAAAAAAAACTATGTATCTTGATTTTCTGAGTATCGGGAATAACTTTTTTCCCAAAATCATTAACATACTAATTAAATTAAACAGTTGAAAATTTTTTCAAGGTAAAGCACGTATTTGCGTATACATAAAAAAATGTTTAAATATTTCGCAAACATTAATAGTGACTCATAAACTGGTTATAGAAAGTTCTTATTTAATATAAGAAAATATATTCTTACCTTTAAATAAAGTATTAATAAAAGTTAGTGTGTCGTTCTTTCGTTGTAAGAGAACTTTGAAAACAAGTGAGACTTATATGAATAAAAAATAAAGCACCCACGTTAAGCAAACTAGAAATTTCCAACTCGTCTGGCTAACAACATGAACTTTACACTTGAGTTTGGTGCCAGGTTTATTTTTTTATAAACGAAAACAGACTTGAAACTTTCCAATAATTTTAATGTTCGAAAATAATATCTAGAAATAGTTTGAGAACTTATACCTACACAAAAATAACATTAATTCAAATATTTAGTCAATTCAAAACAAATGACACGTGAAGTAATAACAAAAAAAAATATAAATATTTTGAAAAATTAAACAAATAAGCGCTGTAATTACTATTTACTTTGTTTTATTAAATATTAATTAAGTTTATATATACATAGAAGCTCTATATGATTTGTAAAAATAAATAAATATTGCAACTCTTTTTATTATAAAATAAATATATTATTGCCACCAATATACCTATTGACATATTTATATTATTAATTATTATTTACATCATTAAAATTTGGATAAATTAAAAGTAAACTCATAAAATGTATGACGAAAAACCTAACATAAAATTACAATTCAGAATTATTTCTAAGTAATTAGCAAAAATAATAAATATATCATCACGCCTTTTACTCATTACGTATAAAAATTAAATAGGAATAATTAAATCGAACCGTTCTTGTGAAACGTTCTAAACTAAAATTATTTAGAAGTTTATATGAAAGATTTTCTAAGTATTTCCGGTAAAATATCTTTTGAAGTATTAGAAAAAATGCATAAACTAAACAGAATTATGTCAACCTTCTTACTTTTCACAATTAAATTTTTAACTGGAGATCCGCCAAGTTCGACTTGACAAGAGGCCACTGTTACTAAAAAGCTTAAGAAACACTGGTTTAAAGAACTAAATATTTTTTTTTTATAATAAACGCTTCAGATTGTAAATAAAATGTTATGCAAATTAGAATTCTCAGTAAAATACGTACGTGTATTTCATTATCTCGGTTAATGAATAATGATATAATTTTTACAGTTTGCGGTTACCATTGTCAAATCACGACATGCTTGAATGATACTATAGTGCGAGTCACGTGATAGCACATAACAGTCAACACGTGTTATACTATATTTTCGGATATCTACATTATTTTAGAGAAAAACTTCAAGAGATGAGCTCTAAGTGATCGATACAGTATCTATATGTAAATAAATAAATATATCATCACGCCGTTTACCCATTACTATGTGTGGCACTCGGCGGTAGCAGATCTCGGTAAGTGAAATAGTTTTTCGCGTGAAGTGAATCCCGGCCCACAAAAATGTTAGTGGAGGGAGAGCCACAAGGGTAGATTTAATTTGGTGAAAATTGTTTGTCGGCTGTGGGGATCGAACCAGGATTCTCAAGATCCACAGCTATATTATCGGCAAAAATTAAAATCTTTATATAGAAATCCTAGATATACTTTTCAGATGACGAATTTGACTTTGGTTTAGGTGAATATATGTATTTATGTATATATGTACGTATGTCGTTCACTCGGTTGTCGGTCATTTGCATCTTATGTCCCTAAAATTCTTGTTAAAGTTTTCAACCGATTTGAATCATTTTTTGTATAAGATCGCCCAGTAGATGATCGATATAGTAATTGTTTTTTCAAGTACTGCCCAAATACAATGAAAATTAAATTTACAATCCTGCAGTTTTTAATCGATTTGGAAATATAATAAAGGTTAATAAGGTATAAAAATGAGTAATAATACAACTAATATTTGCAATTAAAAAGATAACTAAATTATAGTTCACTAATATTATACTAAAAGAACTAATATCTCTTAAAGAAATATATACACTATTAAAAGAATCTATGAACTATTTACTTAAATTTGTACCTGAATGTTAAAAGATAGTTGAAACTAATACTAAAACTACACCTAACGACAACATAGAACTATATTTTCTTCATGTGGCCCTGGACATACCGGACACACCGAGCCGCAGTTTTTACACTGCCGTACTGCCGGTTCTCGTTGTCAAATACTACATTATTTAAGGCGTATAAGTGACTAACTTCTAGCGCTCGAGTGTGATAAATACATGTTACTGTATTTTATACTTTACGACAAATCACACGTTGTCGCCAGGCGGATTCGACCTGATGAACCTTGATTCGGGTGATGTCACGGTATGTTAAGCGATGTGGATTAACACGCACAGTTTCTTACCATGACGTCTGTATGTAGTCTTAAAATTTATATCTTCTTTATGGCGTAGATGGCTCAATAGTATCGAGTTGGCCTGTGGATTAGATACCCCGGATTCGATTCCCACAGCCGACAACAAATTTCACCACATTAAAAACTATCCATTTGATTTCTCGTCTACTAACATCTTTTGAAGCTGTGATTTGACGGCTGGTAACAGCATATTGCGCGAAGAAATATTGTCATTTACCGAGAGTGACACGCCCACTAATCGGTAAAAGACATAATGATATAATTATTTATTTATAGTTTTCAAATAAATTCTCTATTCTACATTACTATTTTGTTGAGAATTTGAAAACAAATAAACCATAGTTTCTATAATTTATAATACAAATTATTATTTTATATTTTTAAATCTGTTACTTATTATTGTTTTAATTATAAATAAAGAATTATTGTCAACAATGTACGCTGAACAAGCAACAATCAGTTTTTCAAATGTTAGAGAAACAGATCGCATGTTTATATTTACATACTTACATCTGATATTTGAACCGCACGTGTGTCCTTCTAAACTGTCAACATCAATACAAAATTGGCAAGTTTGTTCATTAGAAATAAGTATTTAAAAAGTTACTGTATTATTAAAATTATAAAATAGCAGATTTCTCTTTTTGCGCCGCTAATTGAATTGCGCTCGGAGCTGTTGTCCACCCCTAGTTCCAGCTCTGACCACAGATGGGCATTTGCACTAACCGATACTTTTATCGCTGAAAACAGCTGACATTCCATCATCCAAGGAACAAAACAACAACAATGATAACAGCATTTCCGATATAGCCACAGTGATACAGAGCACTAGAGGCGGAATTGCTGGCGAACAAAGAGCAGCTGTCCACTTATTTTTAGTCATCCGTTGCGTTAGGTCAGTACGACACGCGTACACGCGTGCTCTTTATTGAACTCACGAGGTGAACTCGTGCGCGGACTATTTGTAATTGAAAATAATAACTTTTTTATTGCTTATTGTAAATAGACACCATCAAGAATAGAATGTATCTTTTAATTTTATTTTACACTACAAATATACTCTATGTTAGATGGCTAGACCTCATTATTGAATCTATGATAATACATTAATAATTTAAACACGTTATTGTTGTTTTCTTGAGAAATAAGTTAAATATAAATACCAGGAACAAATTGAGTAATGCTTGTTTTATACTATAAACAAATTAAATAACTATCATAGTCTATTTGCGATTGATACATGGGCGAAGCCATCATTGTGATAATACAACAACGGAATGGCGGAATATTGGTAGTCGGAACTATTCTATATCGTGACATTCCATTATTAACTAACATTTTTAATACAAACTACTATAATAACAACAAATTTATAAAATGTAAAATTTATTTTTTCAAAACTCATGAAATTAAGTGCATCTGACAGCAGAAAGTTAACAATATTAATTACCAAATTTTATAACTAGATGTCATCTACTGATATTTGCATATCTAAAAACTGATACATTAATTAAAAACGATTTGAATAATTTGCAAAAAATATCGAGGGTAGGTACCTAATTATCTTGAATCAAAATGACGGCAAATATTATTTTTTCAAAATTCGTAAAATTAAGCATGTTTTACCTTAATTAAACAATTTTAGAACCACTGATTTGATAGTTATTTCTAATATATGAATAATTAAATTATAATTCTAAACTGGTTCAATTTCTACAGCCAAGAAATAATTTTTACAACAATAAAATTACTTATTAAAATTATTTTTTTTATTATAAATTTTAGACCTTTAGTTGGGGGTGACAATTTCTGGTAATTTTGTAAATTAAATTAGTATATGTCCAAAATAGTTATTTGTGTATTAAGAGCGTAAAGTGATTCTTTGTTACTCGAACACGGTAATTGCAGCGCGAGCTGAAGGCGAGAGCTGCAACAGTATAAGAGGAATAAAGACACTTTACGCTCGTGATACACACATAATTTTTTCTACGATTGCATCTTAAAATTATTAAAAAACGTACGCATATTGAAAATAAATTCGTTCTGTTAATTGTCAATGTGACAAGTTTCTATTTTGTTTGTATCCCTGATACTATTGAAATAAGATCGCATTTAATATCTTTTTCGCGCGTTGAATTGAATCGTATTGTAGTTAACTTGATTAATTGGTTCAAATTCAGAGCTACGAAATTTTTCTAAGACTCAATACTCTCTGCTACTCAATCATAAATAAAATTCACCTTATAAAATATTATAGGTCAAATAATAAAAAATGATAAATATCCTAAGGTAGAAGATATTTAAAAAAATGCTTGTTCATTCTGTTAGTTATTTACTTTGAATAGTCCCTGTTTTATGTTATAAGGAAAGTCTACTTAAAATGCTTAACATAGTTGTAAAAGTTACTCAAAGGAATTCCATCCACATGAAATTTTATAGATCCGGCTCTGGAATGATAAAAACTTAGAATGTTTAAAAAAAATGCGGTCTGTTATCAAAGCAAGCGAGGCACCAGACGCTTGATAGGAAACAAAACACTGTTTATATTTAACAATTCCGATAACTTGTACTAATTGATTGTAATGATGAGTAGAGGACGAAAACATGGGGTCAAGTCAAGGCTGCCCAGCATCACAAATCGTGTCAAAATGATTATGTGAATGCAAGAATTGTGAGAAAAATATTAAATTTACATATTTTAGTGATTCGTCTCTTATTTATTCTGAATGATCAATTTAATTTATGTAAATTAATGATTTTGAATAATCGAAAATTTACCTATTTATATTCAATCTTATTCGTGTCAGTATTTTTCCACGCTATTTTTAGATTTTAAATTATTTTAATACTCTGTATATCACTTTCAAATTTAGATATCTTCTGTAATTTATATATTCACAAATCAATATTTTATTCAGCTTATTCAATTATTCGAATTTGTTATTCAAATTGTTAAAATAATTGTCTGAACAAAATAAATAATTATTTACCGAGATCTGCTACAGCAGAGTATCACATTCAGTAATAAGTAAAAGGCGTGATGATACATTTATTTTTTTAATTTTGCATCAAAATCATTGCTGTTTATGTTGTCAAAAATCAGCTGCCATTTTGCATAATATACTATTTGTTTTTTACTTTGAGTTATTTATTTTATCGAAATTTTATAATCTGAATTGTAAAAAGATCGAACTACAATTTAGGGAATTATGTGATATGTGGTAACACTGCCGAGCCGAATCAATTATAACGATTTTCAACTGTAAATTCAGAAAATATACTTAAAATTTTAGAGACACATAAAATTTTTACACTTTTCTTTTTACATCACATGTATATAGATAGTAATTTAGTCATTTTCGTGCAAAACATTTAGTTATAATATAAAATCTGAAGATAAAGTTATTGCTATTTTGACGAGTTTCAGGTTATGTTATAACTTACCAAACTGTAATATAGTTTTCTTAATAATAACGTTATAAAATATTTAACTGTCATTGAAAATACTTTCAAATTTTTATAGAAGAACATTTAAAAATATTTGAGGTTATCATTTTGAAATGATTTTTAACTTACCAATCTTACAAAAAAGTTACCAAAAACAGTTTGACATTAGCACGTATTACTAAATTATTTTTGGTATAATACTGGACCGATTGTGAACGCAAAATAGCAAGGATGCCATATTACTGTCCAAAACAAACAAATGTGATTTACTCCTTCAAGCTGCAACTATATCGAATAACGCTTCTATATGAATTTAATTTATTCTCTGTTTACTTTACACTAAAATCTTAATGAATTCAAGATATGATAAAATTCTATTAATAATTTAGTAAAATTAACGCTATATTATGAAATACAACACAGTAGACTTGAAATAGTCATACGAAGTAATTCTCTGTGTATCTACGTCTTTTGTTCTATTATTATCCTATCTGAAAAAATACGCACAGTTCCTGAGTTCAGAGTTCTATCTTGTAACAGAAAAGTAGCTGCTTTGAGTTCTCGCGGTTATGGACTTTGTAATGTGTTTACACCACACTGCACTTCCTGTGGTTATTAAAATGGAGCAGGAAAAAGAGATAAAACTTCAAGTATCTAGTGTTAGATATTACATTTTTTAAATTCTTTTATACATTTTTTAAAACGTTGTACGCGTTAATTTAATAAAATATAAAGTAGTTAGGAACTAATTTAAGTAAAAATGCATGTTTATCAATTACTGAAAAAGAATTCGTTAAGTCTAGGGTATTCTTTAATGTGCATACAAAAAAAAACCGTAAATTGGCATTTAGAATTAAAAATTAGGGACATTTGGATTTCAGAATTATATATTTATACATTTTTCAGAACGTTGTTCGTGTTAATTTGATAAAATAAAAGTAGCTAGGAGCTAACTTGACAACAAATGTATGTTTATTAATTACTGTAAAATAATTCATTAAATCTAAGACATTCAGTAAGGTACATACAAAAAAAATACTGGTAAATTTGGAATTTTTATTTCAGAATTAAGGACATTTGGATTTAAGAATTAAAATAGATATATTCGTACGTAAGAAAATCCGTTAATTTTTCCTTTTGTTTAAGCCGTAAATAATATTAAAAAAGTAGTGATAAATAAAAACTACTACACAATGTTTGGATTTCTGGACTTTACTAAATTTTATTAATTAAAGCATTAGACGATTCGGAACTATGGACTGATGCCATTTGAATATTTTAGTAAATAAATTTTACTTGGAATATGTTGATCCTGAATTTCAAATATAATTAAAAAAATTGACAATGTAAAAAACAGATATGTATTAGGTTTGGAAAATATTTTTGTACAAATAAATGCTGAAGATGATGGGTTAACCATCGAAACGTCCAATAAATAAATAATAGTATTCAATGATCCTAATGCCATATATTCCTTCACATAAATAAATTGTAGTTGTTTTATTACTTGGTAAGATCTGTTTGTACTTGCTTACTTTAAATTTCTTTGCAATTTTATTTCAAAATTTTGTAGACTTGCTAAGGGAACAATCTATAGTCTCGAAACGTTGTCCTGTCTAATGTTTTAATTAATAAAATTCAGTAAAGCCCAAAAATCCAAACATTGTGCAGTAGTTTTTATTTATTACTACCCTTTTAAAATAGATATAAGAAAACTAGTATTAAATAATTTGTACATTACCCCTGAAATGTCAATCGAAGTACAAAATTATTCCTTTTTCTAAAGTTGAGTTCAACTAAAACTAAGTATAACGCTTTGAGTTTGTGGAGCGTAAATTCAATGGTCTTAAATTTGTTAATAAATAAAAATTCGAGTGATACGAGTTCACTTCAAAATAAATTCCATGCAAAATATAAATTCTGAAAATTACCAAATGTATTAATCTAAATCTAAAAATGACAAATGCGTAAATTATCATTATATTTGGAACAATTTTAATATACTTTTTAATTCATTACATTTTTGCTTAAAGTACATTAAAAGAATTTTGAAATATTTTTCATAATATTGGTACGTTTAACGGAGCTAGCTCTAAAAATGCTAAGAAGCTGAACAGTTTGTTAGGCATCAGCTGTTTCCGGTTCACTCAAGCAAGATCTAGCGTGGATTTTAGCGCTCGGTGAATCCGCTAAGTAGATGACGCATTGATCAAGGACGATGACATGAATATCAGGGAATAACAAATTTAAAAAACTGTTCGAGGTTACGAGGTTATGTGCGAATCATTCACATTTGTTGAACAGTTAAAAATGTTTGCTAAGTTTTTAGCGTAAAGTTATTGTTGAACGTACCTAATAAAATTGTTGCATACAGGAATCAGCTACCAGCCTCGTGCTATCTTGTCCACTATCAAATTAGTACACCGTGGATTTCTAGGAAGTCCTTCCATTCTACTTCACACCACTACCACTCATAATAATGTTTCTTTAATACATTACACACTAATACTAACAATAATACACAATTTATGCATTAAAATATCACTAAATGTACACTAAAACATTCACAAAATCACGAAAACACTTCTATCACCAGAGAACCTCGCAAGTCTACTGACAAACGTGGAACAACGTTGTGAAATAATTGGTAAGATATGCTGCAACGTGTTCGGTAATGTTTTATAATTTTAATTTATCATTAAAAGGCAATAACCATACCTTCTAAATATAATGTACAGAACGAATAACTCTCGGATTTTTTCGAGAATAAACGAACGATCCCGATCGACGATTTCATACAACAATATAAATTTTACATTATCAATTAATTGCGTGAAAAAAAAATATTCAGCATTTATAATTTCAAAAATTATCATAGTACATTTTGGAGTCGATTATGTAGCTATTTATTTTTAATAACTTTTCGAATTTATTCAGTTTGGCCAACCTGAAAACCTGATGTCAAATCAATTATGTACTGCTTCCATTCCACTAAAATCATATAGAAATCTGCTGCACTCACTACAATGTATTAGAATCATTGTTGTGGCACTATATATACAGCCCAATTTTCAACTATATTCTCAAAAAGTTTAAATAAACTCCAATATAATCTGGTTACCAGTCGTCAAATCACGGCCCTCACGTTATTGAAGGGGAACCAAAGAGGTAGATTTAATTTGGTGAAAATTGTCGACTCGATACCACTGAGCCAACATACCTTATTATCAATATCAGTGTCAATAATGCACAAGTTGATTGATAGCTGAACGCCATCAGTTTCATTGTACGTGAAGTAGAGATTTTTTTGCTTTAGCTAAGCTTCCGTTTTCTCTAAATTTATGCGGTGAATTTCTAGTTTTTACATGACATTGAAAATTGGGCGAATCACATTTCACCAGTAGCCGATGCAGAGTTATTCCTGCCTACCTCGCTTACATGTGATGATCAAATATAAACTTTCTTTTACTTTTAATACAGATTATTAGTAGGCTGATCCTGCAACTTTTATCAAAACAATATTATAGTTATTGGCTTATATAAAAAAGAACTGAAATTAAATTTAATTTCCAGGACACCAAAAAAGATTCTCACGACAAGACCAGTGGTAGACCAAAAACATAGAAGGACAGCGTGGATAACAACGCAAGCAGCATTGGCGCTACGAACTGGCAGTCTGGCCAAGGATAGGAAAAACTGGAGAAAAAGACTTGAGAAAGTCGGGGGCCACATCGGGCTGTTGAACTAAATATGATGATGATAATGAACGGTAAGCAGAGCTTGCCATGCTTACCCTGACCACATGCCACTGTTCCCCAAGAAGGAAAGAAACTGTTTCTTTGCATATTTGAGGTTGTCTCATAGCAATCTTCAGCACAGTCTTAGATACTTACTTATTAATATATCGTAAAAAATGTTTAATTTTGATTGATATGACATGAAAGAATGGTAGTAAAAAATCATATGTATACCTCTGGAGTAAAGATTAATTTCCTGCCTTGTGGGATTCCGGCCCTCAGCTACTCTTCCAGAATTAAACATCGCCCGCGGAAGGAAATAATACACTTTTCTACCACGTTGTACAAATAGCTATTGTTATAGATGTTAGTAGATGGGGTAATTTTAATGTGGTGAACATCCGAATGAAATTGAATTCGGGTCCTCAAATTCCCAGTCCGACGAATCTAATAGAATGTATATATATATATATATATATATATATATATATATATATATATATATATTATCAACTTAAATCAATTATACTGAGATACTTTCGTTTATGACATGTATGAATCATAAATCATAATATATGTGATTGACCTTGTCCGTAACCTAGACGTTAGGAGTTAGGGTTTAAGTATTTTCCTTGTAGTAAAATTTACATATAACTGCAAATATCAAACAGTAGCTGAAATTTTAATTATTCGTTTAATTTAAATATGCACATAAATTACTGAAAATAAAACCAAATTATATTACTGCTGCCCAGCTTACTTCCACGGCAAACTAATTTAATTTCAATAAATTCACATCAATTTGTCGCATCTTATACAATACTTTCCTTTTTACTTTTTAAAGCTATTACAATATTTTGAAGTTATTAATAACAAAAATATTTTGTTTCAAAACCATGAAGACGTACCATAACATATTTCAAATTTGTTTTTCGCCAACATCAGCCCGTACGTTTCACCTTAAATTTGAAGTTTTCGTCTTTTTCTTTTTTGTTTGTACTTTTTGTTTTAATTTTATTTTATCTTAACAATTTCATTCAAATAATGAAAATGACATAATTAAATAATTATTAATAATAAATAAATTAACTTTTAGGAGTATTCGAATATTCGAGTACCTCGAATATTCGAGATCTGATTAATATTCGTATTCGATATTCGAATTCGAGAAATTTGATATTCGCCCATCTCTATTTAAAACTATAGATTTTTATTAATTTAGAGAAAGTTTTATAAAAAAAATCAATAAAACTAATGATGGCCCTCATTTTAAAGTATAATTTGGGTAGTCTTACCCCATACGAGTTTAATTTAATTTTCATTAGGTTTAGGAAGTACGGTTGGTGTATATTTTTTTCTAAATAAAAAAGGACATAATTAAATAATTATTAATAATAAATAAATTAACTTTTAGAAGTATTCGAATATTCGAGTACCTCGAATATTTGAGATCTGATTAATATTCGTATTCGATATTCGAATTCGAGAAATTTGATATTCGCCCATCTCTAGTATTTATTTATGTTACAACACAGATTATTTTAACCAATAATGGATATGACACACCGCAGTAGCAGATCTCGGTAAGTGATATATTTCTTCGCGTGAAGTGCGGTTACATTCCGTCAAATCCGTCAAAATTTACTTTGTCGTTTATAAAACTAAGTTCAAATTTACCAATTCAAACGGTTAAAGTAATATTATCTATTTAAACATTTATTTATTTAAAATATAACAAAAACTGTAAACAAATAAATCTAGTTATATTTTATAAATACCTTCTGTGTAAATGCAGAGTGTAATAAACACAACAAGAAATTAATTTAATTGTATTTTAATTATGCATTTACACATTAAACATCAAAGAATAATTATTCGCGCAAAACTTAAATCCACTTTTAATTTATAAAATAAATTAAAACACTGGTTGAATACATAATTTAATAAATTTATCCAACACGCAAAAGAAAACAATAAAAAAAATAAAGCACAATAATTTGTAAAATCATAACAAATGTAAACATAAATCATGAAAAGGAAACAAAAACAAATAATTTTTGAATGTGTGTGCTTTTATTCAAAGCGTGTAGCAAACGATGTGTGCTTGAGCCGTATCGTGTTATTACCCCCAGCAGGAATAATTAGCGCAGCAACATTCCCTCGCCCGGTATTCACCAACAACAGAAGCTTGTCGACGTTCTGTTGTCTCTAAATGCAACTTGCAATTGCAGCTGCAGTTGCAGCTATAAGATGTGCTCTTATATTTCGCCCACTCCAATTTAGGATAAGAATAGAATTTAGTTTGTTTTAGTCTATGGAAACATAAAATAAGAAAAAAGTGCCCTAGGGTGAGTGTATTTAAAAAATACATTGCTATGTATTAATAATACTCATTTGTAGTTGGCCTATGGATTTGAGAATCCGGGTTTGATTCCCACTGGCGATAAACAATTTTCACCACATTTAAACTACCCCTGTGGCTCACTCTCCACTAACATCTTTGGGGGCCGTGATTTAACGACTAGTAAACGAACTTCACGCGCATAAATGTATCACTTACCGAGATCTGCTTCAGAGATGAAATACTTATTTATTTTCACTTAAATAAATAAAAGCCAATCGAAGTTAAAATTCATATGATCACATTTATATAGAGCAGCAGAGATGTGCTATTCTCTATGTGTAAACAATCATGTAGTCTACGCCTTCATTTTTCATGTAAACAATGTAGACTATGTAGACAATGAAAACACCTGTGTTCACTTAAGGGGTAAGGCCACTCTAGACAAGGAAAAAAAGGGTGATTTTCTAGATTTTTTTTAACGAAATCTAAACATGCTGCTTAAGAATTGTTTTTGGATTTTTATTTAGCGCTCTTTAACCTTTATTTCAAAATTTTTTTTAAAGAAAATATTCAAAATTGTAGTCAGTAATTAAAAAAAATGGCGACTCCTCACGGCGCGTAGGGCAAATCGGGCGAAAACATTCCGGGAACAGCAATGGACCTTGAACAAGAAGGGATATGTTTTCTAAATCTCTGATGTATTCTCTAAAAATGAATTTTACAACTGTCAGATGCATTATCTACATTGTGTACATTGTCTGCGTCGCTAGAATTGTCGACGTATTGTCTACGTGTAGATGTAGACAATTAAAGATTACACGTAGATGCACATCTCTGTAGAGCAGTCTAACATTTAACGTGATATTTTTTTCCAAAACTTAAAATTTATATTTCGTTGTGCAAACGTGCATCAGTAAATAGTAAAGTAACTTTACCGCACGCTGCTATGTGCAATGTACGATTCAGAGCATACTGTGCGACAATGGTCCTCTTATGAAAGCCTACTTTTCTTATGATTGTATAAATTGGTGCTTTATGATATCAGTGGGCGAAACTAGAGTGTCCGAAATAGAATGTCGTCTATGCAGGATGCAGGTAGCGAATATATGTGAGGTCAGGAGGAAATGTTCTCTTGTCCTCGCTGAATTATTATATCTCATATGTATGAGAACAAAGTTAGTGTGTTGCTCTTGCGGTCATTTTAACATTTTGATGATACTGTTATGATTTCAAACTGTATGCAAAGGTTAAATTAATTATTAATAGTAATTACTTCTCTAATTATACAATTTATGTATCATTTTCCAATAAACATGACATGTTTAATTAATTATATTTAGTATTTACTAATGCCACTTTACAACTATACTGTACGTACTCAGGTAATTAATTGCACACAAATGAAAATCTATACGATACGACTTACAATAATATTATTTCATTATTTAAAAATAGCTACCTACCAAAATATGGAAATGAAGTTAGGAATACGTAACACAAATTTATAAATATTTTGGAAACTTTTAACAAGATTTACAAATTTAAACTTTTTCTTTGTTTGCCCAAAGAAAAATATTATAAACCCGAGTACTAATATAAACTCGTAATATTAAAATGTAAAAATGATTTTCCTTATTATCGTTCTTACTCTGATAACAAAAACTTTACAAAAAGTAGAACATACAAAAAATAAACCTTCCTTAAATATTCTCATATCTGGACTGAAATAAAGAAAGGTAAAGGTTTATTATTATTCATGTAAACTTAAATACAAATCTTCTAATTTAAAACCTTTGTATGTGTACATCATTTTACTTAAATAAATTTTGATCATTGCATATTTGAGGGATTTGCCATTTATAAACGGGCGTAAAGAACATTAATATAATTTGTTTAAGTATTGTCAGTTGTTTTTAACAAAAGAAATATGAATAATTACTAATGACACAGTTGTATTCAAAGAATTTAAATTCTTATCTTTGTTTTGCATATCTAAACACAAATTATATTCATTCTTAGGAACGACGAATTTTCATATTTATTGTGACTAACAATAAGTGAGTAAAAAGACGTATATAATTTCATATTATTCACTTAAATACCATACATTGTACAAATGCTGAAAGATAATCATTTTCCAAGAATAATAATTCAGATAAATTTGTAATAATACCCAAGCTGTGTAATGAGTGTAACATCAAACATGATTCATGACGTTATGTACATAATATGTTTGATCTTATAGTAATGGTTTTTGATATACAATCGTTTACATGTGAATAATAGTATATTATTTAATGAGCACATAATGTAGGTTATATTACACGATGAAGTATTGTAATCATCTGAGTGTAATATAAACATTATATGCGTGTCAAATATTTAAAACTATTCCAGTAAAGTACAAAACATAGTAACACATAACTTTACTTAGAACTGTCAAGGATCATCTTAACAAATGATAATCCATTTGCTTAAAACATAAGAAAATATTTGATTCCTATTGGTTGGAAATAGGCCGTTAAATATGAATTTCATATTACACTAGTGCAATATAAGCAGCTTAGTGTATTTGGAGATAGATAAATAATGAAGGCATTATTTAATAGTTCTTAAATAATAAAATAAAATGTTTAAATCCACGACAACCATAAACAAATAACAATTTATATCAATGCAACAGATTGACAATAGTGATATTTCACTTATTTGACAGCATCTTGATTCAAATTGGTTTGAACCTTTTTCTAACTTTAATGTAGAAAAGCAGATCTCGGTACGTTATATATTTCTTCGCGTGAAGTGCGGTTACCAGCCGTCAAATCTCGCCCCTCAAAGATGTTAGTGAGGGGAGAGCCACACGGGTAGATTTAAATTGGTGAAAATGGTTTGTCGGCTGGTGAGATCGCACCAGGGTACTGAAGTTCCACAGGCCGACTCGATACCACTGAGCCACATACACCATTTATTAATTTTCATTGCAAAAAGTAACTATTTATCGCACAGCGTGCGATAAAACGTTTTTTCTCACGCTGTCGGTGGTTACTGTGCGATAAATAGTTGCTGCGAAACAAACTTAACTATAACCTAAAATAATGCTCAGAATAAATGTTTGCGACCTTTAAATTGTAAAAGTAGGTAAAGCTCGTTCTTAATAAAAAATAATATAAAGTAACTGCATTCCGCACATTAAACAATAAATATTTATTACAAATTTTAATTAAAAATTGTTTTATACTTATAAATATAATAATTGCAAACAAAATAAAAGCAAATGCAATATACGTTGCCAATAGCAATACTGTAGAAAAAAGATGAACAATATAAATAGAATTGCTTATATGAATTGCATAAAAACAACATTTAATTTAGGTACTGCTCAACATATTGAGTCCATACACCTAAAATAATTATGAAATAGTCATTGAGCAAAACGAAATTGAAGTTCAAAACACTAATATATACGATGAAATATTCCCGGAACTAATCAAATTATAAATATCGCACAAAAGGTTAAATTCAGGCAAAAATAACCAATTCAGTAATTACGAAAACAAACGTCATAAATTTCTGTTAAAATCAATTTAGCATTGGAAACACATGGACAACAGTGTGTCACGTTCGCACGTTTGTCGGTGATAATTACATTAAATCAGAGGCGGCCATGTCACTGACACGAGCGTTCTGCATTCAGTGTCAATACACGACAACCGAGAACACGACGAATGGATACAGATTGCGCTAAACAGACGCCCTTGACATTTCTCTTGTTTATCTACTTGCAAAATAATAAAATTTATATTAGGTTTCTTTCTCAGATCACTTTTAGACATCCACTTATTGTAAATAATCTCGCAGGAAACATTTCCGGATAACATGGCGTGAATTATTTTCATTATAATTTAGACAAAATAAAAATTGAACAGTATACAATATGACCCAACACCAAAAATATCACCAGCGGAAATTGGTGCAAATTCAAATCTAACATAGGGAATAGGTACTTTTATAATTTTTTTTTCAGAATGTAAATAAAACTAGTTTCCGAACGATCATAGACCATTTATTTTAAAATTATCTATGAATAAAAATGCATTAATAATAAAACATAGCAAACTGAAAATAAAAGACAAGTATTTACCTGCAATTAAATTAATAGAAAATAATGACGGCCATATTGAACATTCGCAGACTTTCATTTTTTACTATTTCTGTTTTGGTTTCAGGTAATAAAATTATGTTCATAACTTATTACCTTTTTACTGGATTTTTATTCATACTCGTACATATTATGAAAATAGGAGTAAATGGTTCCCATTTTTAAATGGTAAAATTATAAAATAAATAAATAAATATAACATCACGCATTTAACCCATCATTGGATGTGGTACTCTGCCGTGGAAGATCTCGGTTAGTGATATATTTATGCGTGCGGTTACCAGTCGTACAATCATAGCCCCGAAAACAGTTAGTTGTGGGGTAGCTACAGGGGTCATTTTTAATGTGGTGAAAATTGTTTGTCGCCTGTGGAAATCGAATCCGTATTCTTTAATCCACAGTTTAATTCGGTACCACTAAACCAACAAATTATATTTTGGTATCATTGTGAAACAAATTTTATATACATTCTAAAAAATATATATATTGATCCCCTATGCTAGATTTAAAGTTGTACTAATTTCCGCTACAAAATTCTTTCTACGGTCTTCCTATGAACATATTTCTCTAGTGCAACCTTTCTAATTACCATTTTTTCTATCTCTTAAAATAAATGAAATATTCTTGGTGCCGGACTATCGACATTCACTTTGTATTATTACTTAGAAAAAAATACTGCCTAATTAAATTAATTCAAATTTTAATTTCTTCAGTGAAAATGAATTTAAAGTAAAATAATGCAACACCAATGTAAATTCAGAATATATGAAATCCTAAGAGAAAAAATTAGGGAAACAGAGTGCGAATTAGGAAATGAATTATTGAAATATGACTACTGCTCGTTCCAGTTTAATTTAAATTGTAATTTTAGTTCCGTAAATTTTTGGTAATTTTTTTGTTCATGTGTTGGTATGAAATATGAGTGCAGTCGACGTTTATTAATTAGAAAAGCTTAACCGTATTCTGTTTATATAATTGATGCGATATAAATCCTGCAGATATTTCACGTCATGTTTGTCTAAATCCTTTTTTATTTTTCCTTTAAAATGAAATCTTTCATCTCAAACTATTTCCAGAGAAATTTAATCTCTTAAGAGTATTCCTCATTTTTAATTTTTATTTTGTTATGCAATTAACTTAATTAAGACTTTTTTTAATCGTTTCGCTTGAACTTTAAAATATGTTTATATTATCATTATTTATTACATAAAATAATTTCACACCAATTACGTTTTGTTTGTCACGTGTCACGAATTTTTTGAATATAAGAAAAACATTAAATTTGGGATTTTTTGGATTATTTCACGGAACAAAGAATTATTTTAATGATTACATTTTTTTTTTATTTTATAAAAAGAACACTAATTATTGTTTTAAATTAAAGTACTACATATAATATAAAGCAAGTAAATATTAAAAAAAGATTAGAAAGTAAAAATTTATATTACCTTCAGTAAATCCCCATTTAAACTATATTGCATATTGAAAGTCAAAATTATAATTCGTTTGCAATAAGAATACAATTGTCAGCAGATATGTCTACAATCGTTCATCCATTTTAGCATAAGGTAATTAAATAATTTTTGCTTGTTTCAAAAATGCTAAAGTTGAGAACAAGTCTCAAATCAGATAACAGTTTAAAATGATGTCTACTCTTTTTGTAAATTTACAAAAATAAAAGAATAATTTCTTCTATTTTTTACTTTTGTCACTCACGTTTAGCGGATGATTAATTTTCTTTCAGATTTTTGGAAGTGAGTTACAATTCTTTGTCTATTTAAAAACTTCTTGCATAATTTTTCAAACAATTTGGAGACAAGTAATTCAACTTCGTAATTAATTACAGTTTTCGGAAATAAAAATAAATAAATAAATTTGAACAAAAATACAAATTTTCCTGCCGTTTCAACAACTAACTTATTTCTTAATTTGGCCACCCAATTCATGTTAAAACTTTTAATATGCAATAATAATCGAAGCTACATATTATTTAAATGAATTTTTCATATAAATAGTTAAATACTAATAACTTTTTTTCCATTTAGTGATTTAATTTTAAAAAAATCATGATTAATTCAAAAATAAAATCAATGATTTTTTTTAACTATGCCAACTCTGACCTATACTAATTTTCATTGATACTATAACCTATCAGTTCAGTAGCACAAAAAATGATTACTTCAAATTATGTGAAATTTTTTTTATAAATTTCGGAAAAATTATTTTTACTTTGTAATATATTTCTTTAATTTTTTTTCAAATAATTTTGAAACATCCTATATATGATTCTCTTTTGTCCGCTAAAGAGACTCTACGCTCTTTTATTTTTAAATGCATTGTCACTTGCATTGGCACTTGTACGAGTACATTGCGCTTCCATGTCCATTTTTGATATTGATAGCATAAACAAAAAATAGATCAAATTACAAATGTTGCTGTGACGTTTATTCAGGCCAAACAAAATCAAACTATAAATATTTAAAGAATTTCAACGTTATTTGATATTTAAGAATAATTACGTATATATTTTGTATGTAAAGTAAGTATGAAAATAATATCTTGCACATCTAGTTTGAAAAATGTGCAAGTTACATGATTCACACCAATGTTGTGTTATTCTAAGCTAAAATATTGGACTTTGGCTCAAACTGATGGTGATTCCGCGAAATCAGCTGGCACCAATCACTTGCCGTGGGTTTGGCAGACAGCTTGAAGTACGTGCTAACTCCAATTCTGAGAATTCTAGTACCTTCTAAGATATTAGATAACTATAAATATACAGTATAAAAATAAAACCACACAACATGAAATCTCAGAAACAATAACAGTTGCTTTAGGGAGTCCGTTTACATAATAGTAAATACTAGAAGTTCGCGGAATTCCCGAAATTTTCTGGTTGAATCTATTTTTACTTTGTAATAAATTTCTAAAGAGAATTTCGCGTTTTAGAGTTTAATGAACATAAATTATTAGTGAAGTATTATTGATAACAATATGTCATATTCCTGCACAGAAAATAGTTGGAATGTAATTTCTACTTTCAGAAAAATGAACAATGATGTGTAATCTTCATATGGAATAGTTTATAATTGTCAATTTAAGGTACACTATAATTGGATCTGAACAAAGTATTGTTATTATGAATGAAACGTATTATGTATTGTATACAGGCTGGGGAAGTGAAGGACGCACCATAGCGTTTCAATGCAATTTTTGAAATGTTCAATTATTGGCTTCTTTATTTTACATCAAAATAGTTGTTTGTGTATTAAGAGTGTAAAGTGATTCTTTGTTATTCGAACACGGTAGTTGCAGTGCGAGCCGAAGGCGAGAGCTGCAATAGTGTAAGAGGAACAAAGACACTTTACGCTCGTGATACACACATAATTTTTTCTACAATTGCATCTTAAAATTATTAAAAAAACGTATAGGTACTGAAAATAAATTCGTTCTGTCAATTGTCAATATAAGTTTCTGTTTTGTTTGTATCCCTGGTAACTATAAAAATAATCGCGCATTTAATATCTTTTTCGCGCGTTGCCATTGAAGACGCGCGACAATGATATTTTTCGATTGTTCCACAGAAAACTTCACCTTTACGAAGATATGAGAGCGTAATTGTCCAACTGTTCATAGCAATTGTAGAAAAAAGTTATTTAGTCTATTGCAGAAAAAAATGTATGCTTTTTTGACACTGATATTTATCATTTTATCTGTCTGTTATAATAAATAACTTTTTCATGTATTAAATAAAATAAACCCTTAATTAAAATCACATTTGTTTTGTTATTTCTTTTTGAAGTTCCAAGTTGAAAGTATTGGTAGGTAATAATTTTTTTCCAAATTTTGATTAAATTTCTCAAAATGCTTGGAAATAAAAAATCAGTATATACAAAATTAAAGTTAAATAGATGGATAATAAGGCTTTGTATAACAATTATTTATTTATTTAAAAATGCTAACGTTTCGGTCCCGGTATTGGGCCATGCTCAAAGCAATATAGTAAAATCACATATTAAAACAATGTTTACATTACAAAAAAATGTCAGTACAATAAATTAATTAGATATGAATACATCTAAATGTAGTACCATATTAGTTGGAGTTAACACTCCAAGAGTCAAATTGCGACTCTTGCAACTAGTGTGCGAGTAAGTGACATGTACTCTTTTGTTTGGAAGTAAATGATAAAATGATTATTGTTCATATAATCTCATCTTTAAATCATTGTTGTGTTTTTTAGGAACGTAAATGGTACTTTTATTTAGATTATTTATTTATTTATTTATTTATGTTACGCTGTACAACAGGAACTTAATCCCAATTACAGTACAGGGTCCGCACTCACCGATCCGCAGTGTAGTAGTTTTTTTTATATAATTTTTAGCTTGAGTGCGATTCGAACTCGGGATCTTCGGATTTGAATTCCGTATCGCTATCCACACCACCGTACTGACGATGACTGATGAGTAAAATGATTTCAAGACATCGTTGTGTGATTTTTATTTATTGTTTATAACAGTAGTCGATAGTGAAATAAGTAATGTACTTTTACATAGGAAATAATATACTATTTCATTATGTGTCTGATTTAATCCATTTGATTAATATACCTACATTAAACGTGAGTGCAAGAATTATTTCGATTATTATTCGCATATTATAAAATGATAACTATTAAGACACTCATATCTCAAATATCTGAAACAATTCTATGATTTTGTAAAAACAAATTTATCTGAAACTTCTTCAATATTTGTCAAATACAAGGTTGCATTCGTTTACCACAGTTTTTACTTATAATTTACAATGCGTTCAATCGATAATCCATTATGTTATATAAACATTTATAGAATTGAATTTTACCTGTAATTCTTGTATGTATTTATTTATAGTTGAAGTTAACTTCCACAAGTTTACAATCATTGCACATCATCACTACTCCATCAAAACAACTACATCTTGTCGTCAACTCACTTAAAATGCGTATATGCAAATTGAACATTTGCAAAAGATTCCCACCGATCGACATTCAAGAATTCATCAACATGTTCTTATTACATGAGTCATCAGTTGCACGTTGCGAGTGCTGCTCGTGCTCCAGAAGCAGAAGCATGCGTATCGATTACTCATTACCGGCGAGGCTTTCAGCATTCACGTTCACGGTGAACGTGGAGCGTGAGCGTGACGCGTGGAGCGCTACACCTGAGGCAGCGGCGGCAACGGCTTGTCAAGTCGCGCAGCGCAATATTTACACAACCCGTTGCCGTTGTCGCCCGCTGGAGTCTAGAGCTGCCGATGAGCCGATCTGAGTGGTGTTGGGAAATGGATTTAAGGATATAAGAAACTGACGATGCCAGAATAAGTAGAAAATTAGGTTGTTGGGTACACAAGAGAAACAGTTTATGATGAATTGGATCTCGATGCGAGGGCCACGGAACAATATTACCTCGTAGAGGACTCAAAATATCAAATAAATAAATATATCATCACGCCTTTTACCCATTACTGGGTGTGGCACTCTGCCTAAGCAGATCTCAGTAAGTGATATATTTCTTCGCGTGAAGTGCGGTTACCAGTTGTCAAATCACGGCCCCCAAAGATATTAGTGGAGGGGGAGTCATAGGGAAAGATTTAAATTGATGAAAATTATTTGTCGCCTATGGGGATCGAACCAAAGTTCTCAAGATCCACAGACCGACTCGATACCACTGAGCCACCTGCCCCACTAAATAATAGCTATTATGAAACTAGTAAGGTTATTATTACCTTACGCATGTGAAATTTGCAGAAGTAAAGTAATAACCGAGTTTTCTTAAGTGTTGCATACAATATTTTTTTTACTTCCGTTCTAATAAATACGAAAGAGCGTTTTTGAAATTATGAAATTTTAACATATTAATGACAGTTATAAATACAAAAAATAAAAGAATAACACATCAAAATTCGTCTAACCAAGATATCTTAATTTTTTTGTGTTGCTATGTTACCTCATTATTTCACTAGTAAATACTGCAGTTCATTACCTAACTCAAATAAGTGAAATAAAACGTCTATTTCCTAACGGGAGTAGAAAAATATAATTATTTGCAGTGGTAATTAATTAAAAATTTAATCAATTTTTAATCATCTTTTTAATTATAAAATCGTATTCATTAATCGTATATGTGAAACGTATATCCAATAAAAGAGTAATGAAAAAAATACATAGGAGTAAATGAATGGATGGATGTGATGGAAAGTTTGCTGCGTGATGAATGAGTTCAAGTATGATAAATAAATGAATTTGTTTAGATGAAATTATGAAAGTAAAGCGAGGATGGTGTTTTAGGATGAAAATGATCGACGGGGATTAATTATTTGATGAATTTGGTGAGTAAATGTTCTTTGAATGTTTTCAGGGTTCGTGCTACCCAATTTGAAGGAATATTATGTAGTCATGATTTTTTTTCGTGTAATTGTAATAAACAAATACAAAGTATTTATAAGTAAAAAATAAAAAGGATTAGAAGAAATTATGAAAGTAAAGCGAGGATGGTGTTTTAGGTGAAAATGATCGACGGGGACTCATTATTTGATGAATTTGGTAAGTAAATGTTCTGTGAATGTTTTCAGGGTTCGTGCTACCCAATTTGAAGGAATATTATGTATAGTCATGATTTTTTTCGTGTAATTGTAATAAACAAATACAAAGTATTTATAAGTAAAAAATAAAAAGGATATTAGTAAGAGTTAATATGCATACTCAGCAAATCAAGAAGTACGTTCAATCGTTTATCACTACATACGGTGTTTTTAAACTTGATGATTAAAATTCTCAAAAGAGCTATATGGGGTGTATCTGTACTTCGGGAAAAAAACAAAGGGTATATACTATAAGACGTACTGATCGGGGATAAAAAGCCTACTTTCAGTTAAGGTTGTAGAAAATAATATTTTTCTGTGAAACAAACATAGAAAGCGAAATCCAAACATTAGAGTGACATACCAATTCTGCAGAAAAATGACATGTGACAGTTCTCGAGTACGATTATTTCTATAAAAACATATGGGCAATAGCCACCTCTGTGTATAGTTTATTCTAACCCAATGATGTACGTATTGTAAATCGTAGGCAATTCTACACCAAGTATCTCCGAAAGTACAACTCTCTCTCAACGTTCAGCGAACGCTAAAACGCCGTAATGATGGGAACTGTTTGTGCTCGCACTATTTGACAACGTCTTCAAAAATAGTTTGCGCAAATATCCAGCGCGTGAAAGATACTGCACGAAGAGAGGAGAACTGGCGGCGCTGCTGCCACCCGCGTCTCGCGTGGCGGATGAATTAGCATAAGATCTGTCGACAGTCAGAGTGGATGTGGATGGTATGGTAATTGAACGAAACACGTGGATTTTACACAAGTATAGCGTTTATGCTAATTAGTAATCACCAAGCACACGGATTCTGTAACTTCACTTTGAGTATTATAAAACTTTCTTAACAATTAGTGAATCATTTGTACGCAAATTATCCTTCTGTTCGCGGACAGAATCGACCAGGTACGAATGTAAAATATTATCCAACTTGAGGAAGACTTCATTGCTAAAGAGATCACTAGTTTCTTTATATTATCTTTGCTTCTTGCACAATTTAGATAAAAGGATGTTAACATAGTGCAGCAAGTTTTCTTTTTTACTGAAGTATAGATCTCACAAGAAAAAAGGCGATAAAGGAATTAAGATTAGTTCCCAACTCTTCCCTGAAGTATCCAACTATAATTTCAGCATTGAAAATTTTCTCCCTGGTTCACTCTGCGATAATATCTCTGGGTACAATACTAGTTTAAAATTACATTATAAAACTAGTTAGTCAACTAGGTTTTTGAGAAAGACATACATACATACATAACATCACGCTATTTCCAAGTAAATAGGGTAGCACGAACCCCTGAAACTTTCACAGAACATCCACTAAAAGATTCATACTAAAAATCAGTCCACGTCAACATTCTCATCCTGACATACGATACACGCTTCAGCCACACTCGAAATCTTCCATCACGTAACAAACCTTCAATCACATCCATCCATTCGCTCCTGTACACCTGTTTCATAAATCTTTCACTTACGCCCACTTCTTTAACAACGAATCTATAAAGAAATGAAGGAAGCATCGTCTGCGCTTGTTTGAAAGTAAATTTGATACAATTGCAGTTACACACGCTATAGTTAAAACTAAGATAAGAAAAGAAGGGAGTGTGGACCTGAGTTTATTTTGAAAATGAATTCCACACAATTGCAGTGAAACACTTTATGTATGAACAGTAAAAGAATCAAAAGTTAAGAAAGGAAGAGAGTGACGTTCAACACTTATTTTGAAGCATCATTTTACATAATTGTAGGTAAACAATCGAAAAATCTAACCAATGAATCTAAAATCAAGAATCATGTGCTTGTCCTTATTTATCACATTTATTCCGCAATTAATCTTCGCCAAACATTGCTATCCTGACACCACTTTCGAAAAACGAGCCACAATTTCAAAATAAAACTATTTATTCATATAATATACACCCTTATTTCCTAATGTATGAAAACACACTGTACATATTTTACATTTAAAAGTTACGTATACATTTGTTTTCATTTATTTCAGTTTCGTGACTGTTAATAATAACAGTTTTTGATAATTTTAAAATTAATTTTTGCAGTATTGAAATAACTAAAATGAAATGAGTCAGTTGCACCGCTGTTCTGCAAATATTAAGGTAAGTAAACGATATAAAATTTATAAATAATGTCAAACGAATATGATTCGATATTGTCTTTCTAAATGACACTTTATATTTAAGAGATGACAGTTTTTATTTGAAACTTTTTCCTGAAAAATAATCCAGCAATGATATTGAAATAGTTATTTACGAACTAAGTGTGGGAAGACGATGTTCCCGCATGAGCGCATTTTTTAAGCACGAGCGACTGCAAGGAGCGAGTGTCTTTAATAACGCAAATGAGCGGAAGACGTCTTCACGCACGTAGTTTGTATAATATTTTTTGTTCGAGTGCTGGTATTTAAAAAATACATCTTTAATTTCAACTTGAGTGAGTACACCAGAATCTGCAAATTATAGACAATCTTTATCAATTGCAAACCAAGCTGCTCCAGGACCTTCGATTTCTTATTGTCAAAATTTTAATATAAATGTTTATAATAATACTTGTAACAATTGTGACTCTTCCCAATCTAAAAATATAGTTTTTCAGTTCAAATTTCAAACCTAACTTAAAATAGATTAATTAATTTAAGCATTTTATGTTGTTATAATCTTACTTTTCCATTCAACTAAGTTGTTATATTCCACAATATTTGCTTTTTATTATTATTTATATAGTATTAGCCGCGATTTTTGTTTGATTACAATCTGCAAGAAGTTGTATCAATGACGTCTTTAGTTCAGAGATTGTTAAATTGATGGCAATAATGCTGACAAATGTTGAAAGAATTTTAACAAATTACTCTTATTTCCCAATCTTTTAATAAAGGAAAATTCAGAGAAGTTGTGTTTTATAATTTAGATTTTATTATTATCAAGAAAGATTTATTTTAGAATGTTCCAAAGGGCCAGTGTTTTTTGCAATTTTTACAGTCGAGTCGATCGGGAAGCACTTGTTCCAGATTGAGTGTTGCGTGCAGGAAGTGTCATTTTGAAGGTTACGAGTACAAAAACACATTTTTATATTCTGCATTACACTCTTATCAAGCACTCTGATTTCACTGCTGGTGAAATCATTTATGCATAAAATATGATACAAAAAATTACAGTTTAAATTTACAATTCAATTGTATTCTTCCAGACAATAATAATATTCAGAATTTCAGACAATAAATCTGAAATGCACAATTAGAAAATTGTTTGCCGAATAATTGAGTGGTTTTACGAAGCAATATTTCGTGTTCAGGAATAAATTTTCCATTTCCAGAAAAATGCATCGTTGATATATTTACGATTGCTAGTAAATGGATGATGCAAACGAATAGCAGTAAAATAGTCATAAAATTTTAATACCAGTATAGTTTTAGTGAATTGCGAAATGGGTAAGCACACATCTTCTCTCAAATAAAGGTGTATCTCCAGATATTTATTTAACGAGTAAAATGAACGCTTCCTGCATTTTGGTTCTGAATGCTACGATGTTCAGCTATAAAAGAATCAAGTCTATAAATTTATAATGAATATATTTTTCAAATTCAATGAATAATATAACGAAAGTATTTTTACAACTGTAACAAATAGAAAAATAAAGAGAAATTTTAAAGAAACAAATAATCATATTTCTTTATCTTGCTATTTATTACAGACAAGGAAGGAAAATTCTTTCATCCTCATGACAAATTGGAAAAGTATCGGACTGTATGATATATTGATATAATCAATTCGTTGTAAATTGGACAATGACGCTAAAACTTAGCTTCTAATACAATTTTAGTTCCAATTAGAACTCCTTTTTAATACATAAAAGTGATTACACACTAACTAGAATTTGTACAAATAAAATTTTTAGATCTGTTTTTAATACTAGTCCATTGCGAATTCAAAAAATCATATTAAATAAATTATTTAATGCTAGAACTAACTCTAGTAGTTGAGTGAACAGTATTTTAAACGAATAAATTGTAAATTTCACGGTTATCTCAAGTTGTACGCATGCTTCCTGGCTTAAAATGGGGTCCTCCACTATAGTCACAAACTAGTAAATAAAATATAAACACCAAGTGTATGGCCAGCCTCTGACGATGCCCTTATAAGGTGACTTGGAGGCTGAATTTTGTGAGACTTAACCAAGTGTTTAGTTTATATTTTATTAAACCTAGTTTCACCAAGTGTATGAATGACAATTAATTTTGTCTTTGTTGAAACTAGTACATTTATCATTTTATATTAGACTAGATCCAAAAAAATCATACCAGAAACAAGTTTCAAAAATATTATTGGTTTTTAATATATTTGAGTTTATAATGTCATTAAGTCTGACGTAATTTCTTTCTTTAACCATCTCTCTCGCACATCTAGTCTATTCAGAATTCTTACTACTATTCATAACTTCTGTCTTCGTCTAACTGACAATTAATTTCTTAAATAATTAATACGTTACTTAAATCAAATGGTTGTTAAATACTGCCTAGTTAGAAACTGTAGATTTAGATCAGGAAATCGTGCCAATAGTAATAAAACCTTTGACAAAGATATTCTTACAGTTTATTTATATTTATTTTAGAAATAATTGATAACAATTCATATTTTAAATTATTCGCCACAATACTTATTTAAATTCATTTATATATTTTTCTAAATGATAAAGTAGATCATATATGTGACTACAATTATAGGTGAGCTCCGCTGTTTTCTTAAGTCTGATATTACAATATTTTTTCAAAATTCATTACGACCTAATTAATATCAATTAATACTATTTAGAACTGTACATTGTTTTCAGTTCAGGTGAAGTTTCATAAAAAGACTAAAAAATAGAGGAGGACCCCACTGGTAGATTGAAACTATACATAACAACTAGTACATTGAAAATTATGTACAAATTTAAGAATACGGAAAAATATCAAAAACAATTTAAAATATATTGTAAAATTGTATTTTATAGTGCACGTTTTAAATTTTTATACTATAAATTATTTAATGTAATATAATCAGTTACTTTATATACATAGTTGTCACGTCATGAGTCAGAGTTAACCTATAATTATTTCCTACTGTTGTATTGAAAACAGAATTTTTATTAATTCTTGTATAAACAATTCAGTTCTTTTGCAATTTATATTAACGAAGAATAAGGCTAAGGTCTTATACACCATAGACTTGGATCTAAAGTTTAAAAAATTGGTAAATATTTAGTGTTGTAACGATTGATTAATTTCAACCTTTTTTGTTTTATGATTAGCTCTAATACCAATAATTTTAATCCGAAATAAAAACCGAATAGTTCATTCGAAATTCGTTCTTCTTTATGAACTTGCCTAGTAGATGCGTTCTACTAATTGTTATTAAATTATTTTATAGCATTATTTTATTACTAGTTATACATATATAGAAACAAATATATTTATTTTAATTTTGAAATATATTAAAAGTATGTTTAAATAGTAAAGTAAATAATATATTTCTATGTTTGATCTAAACAAACAATTAATCAAGGTTGAACATACATATGAATGAAGATTAAACAAATTTAATAATATTATTTCTAATTAATTATGATTAGTTATTAATATTAAGCAGATATTAATTATTATAATGCTTTGCTAATATTGTAAGGAACCAGTGCATGAATTTTAATATTTAGTTAATTACTCAAAAAAATTATAAATTACTTTAATGTGATTTACTTGGCTACGTAATATTGAAAAATGAAATTATTGCGTGTGTGACTTTACACATAATTATTATTGTACATAAAATTATTTATAATGAGGTAAACAGGTATTTACTGTTACTTATTGACGTTAAAATAACTTCTTACTATAGGAAGGTTACTAAATGAACTCAGATGGAACGTAGTAAACATAAACATACGTAAAAGAAACTTTCAAGATTTGATCATAATTCATTCTAATTTTATGTATAATTACAACAACAAAAATGTCATACAATGTAATTTATTATATTGTACAGAATCTTTTGTTTATGGATTAGAGTTGTTGACTTGTACAGGTACGTAAAATTATCGGAAATGTAATTAAATATTATCACATTCATATTTAATTATCAAATATATCGAGTCATGAACAATAGGAACATAAAAACCAAATTAAAAATTAATTCCATTGTTTTAAAAATTAATTTTTGTTTTGTTTATTTTGATCTGAATTTATACAAAAAAGTACAATTAGTTGTTATTGTAAATATAATTTTTAAAATGGTTACATTATGTCATGCAATATAAATAATTAAACTTGGAAAATCCGATTTCCTTTATAAATCAAGCGGCCTCTTAGTCACAATATGCTATAATAATAACTGCATTATAAAATATTGCTGATAGAGAAAACAACAATAAATTTATTTCGCTTACTTTTCTAACCTTAAACCTTACTACGTTGTGTGTAAACACCGACTTTAAATGTGTAAACAACTTTATTATATTAACATACAATACAGTGTCGTGCACAAAATATTTCAAAAGGTGCACAGAAATAAAATAAGTTTCTTTTGTCGAAGGACATATTTTGAAATACATTTTAAAAGTACTAATATTCTAATCGTCATACAGGTAAATTAATTTCAATTTTAATTACTCTGGCTTATGCTAGCAATCAAAACACTGATAAAATATTATTCATATTTAATGCTAGGTTTATACAAATATTTATTTATTTAAGAATTAATATTTACAAAGATAAATTATTATGTGTATGCATAATTTTAAGAATTAATACATGTTTTAGATTTAACCTAAAAAGATGAAAAACCAAATAATATATATTCTTTATTTCTACTTTACTAACAAATTTGAAAGACCTGTATATACCATTATTTTTATCTATTACAAGGTGTGACACTTTGTCGCAATAGATCTCAATATATATATAATATTTATATGCGTAAAATACGATTACTAGCCGTCAAAATACAGGCCCCAAACTTATGAGAGCATAGGAGCCATAAGATTAATTTTAATGTGGTGCAAATCGGCTGTGGGAATCGAAACCCATAAAATATGCATCACGTATGTAAACGTCATCAGCTCATAAGTAAATATTATATGCTTTGGGCGTTTGACGTATGCACACGTTATGCCCTACCGAACCCATATATGTATTTAGAATCATTTATAAAACTTAATTTCAAAATATTTGCACTTGTTGTCTTATTTACAAAACAAAAACATAGTTCACCTTAGAAAGTAGATAAGTGTAATAATTAATTCGCCCTCAAAGAGTTAATATAAATTGTAAATGGTAAATGGTGCTGTATAAACTATTAAAAATAAATTTGTACGTAGTTCAATATATAATGCCGTACTGTTTACATACCAATCTTTAAAAAGAGTTTTTCTATTTTGCCTTCATAAGGAAGTCATTACGAAACCCAGTTACGTATCGAAAGAGCGTTTATTATGATACGCAACATTTTGTTTTAGACGGTTGGTAGTAGCAGATGACATACTAAATCTATTAAGCTCAGAATCAAGTTTCAATATGACCTCACTAATCGGAACAATTGCATAAATGTCAATAACAATTACCAACTACAACATTTCATACACAAATTATCCTAAATTGGCTCGGATTAAAATATTGCAGATTTTTAATTTTTATGTATAAAAGACGCAAAACAGAAAAAATAGTATACATAACTCATTTTATAAGACTTTTAAAATATGTCTTATAAAACTCGTTCTTTAATATACTACTAAATATTTATTTAACGCGTACTAAACAGTAAAACTATTGCCAGCTTTCTTGTAGTGTTGCAGTTTTTAAAAAGTCAAAACTATAAAGAAATAATGTATGAATAAATAATAAAAAGTACAATCCTAATTTTCTCATAACGAAACCAATCCATGAATGGATTTTATAAAAAGAAAATAGTTAACTTATACTCCTCTCGGTCGCGCAAGAGTACCGCTACTGAGCCGAGGCTGCGTAAGGTAACAACCAACTCACATAAATAGTGACATTCGATTTACATTTGTTATTAGTCATTTTCATTCATTGTTCCCACACAAAACAAAATGTAGCAGTCTATTAGAACGAAGCGTTTCCCTCGCAGAACGTTAAATGTTTACAAACTGGAATAAAACAGGTCATCACTCTTGGACTAAGTTAAATTTATATTTAGTGGCGTGCACTTGGTACTGTAATTTTGGCACGATGCAAAAGCCGACAAAAAAGCCGCACGTGTATCTCTCAAATGGCCGTGGCTGCAAGACGGGTTAACTATAATTTAATCCAACGATAAATTTGAGGTTGTGTAACTTTTTTACATATAGACGGTGATAGCACTGGTATATTTTAAATTTTTATATTGATATTTACTGCTGATGTGTGAATACTGTAAATTATGACATGAGCCAGACTCGTAAAGTAAGCAAAGAAACAGGAACAATTTTGAAAGATGTTTTTATTAAATAAGATAGTTTATTAATTTTTATTCTGTAATAGTTTAAACCAGTGATTGTTAACCAACGTTTGTCAGATAGTTTGATTGAAACCTAATAAAGAAAGTCACCAAAAACATATGAAAAATAAACTATTTATTTAGCTGGTTATATGCTGCCAACATTAGTTTAGTTACACTTATTTCTATGAAATATATAATGCTTGAGAATGTTTAAACACCGTTTGAATATTGATTAGTGTTTGGAACTATGATTCAGTAAATTATTGAATGTAATAATGACTAACTTTGGTTCTAATATATTCCATGTTCAAACTTCGCCATAATTTCTGAACATGTGTTTTTGATATAAATTGGATTTGATTACCACATTATAAATTTGATTAATTGAAATACTTTAAAAGTCAGTAAATTATGTTGCCTCAATAATTACTCTAATATATTCTATATTCTATTTATGTTTTGAATTAACCAGCAAATACTAATGATTATTCATTTATTTTATCGTTTGTCTCTTTAATATTTTAATGTAACCGCAAAAATACATAAAACCAATACATTAGCATATGTGGAATAATTGAAAAATACCAGTCATTTCATAAATTGCTCTGTTGTTGTTGATGTTAAAAATCTATAAATTCTTTATGTGTATTAAATTAATAATTTTTTATTTAACAGTCGCTAATTTCTATATTAATGTTTCTTTTCTCCTTTTCAATGAATATACTATTGTAATAAACTTTTTTTCCGATTAAAATAATTCATATATTAAATCTCCATTCGTGTGCAGTTTTATGCGTTTTTCATAATTGAGTAAAACTTGTGTCTTAATTAGACATAAGACAAGCAAATTAAAATAAAATAACTATAATTAAACTTGTCATATACATCAAGATTTTTTTTTCATTTTAATATATATATAATTACTAGAAAAATTAATACAATAGTGCTATAGTAATTATTCAAATTAAATTTAATAGTTTGTATATAGACAACTCCAATTAAATAGGTTTGCAGTAAATCGATTCCTAGACTTTTTATACCATGAAATAAAAATTGAAATATTAAATGTACGAGTATAATTTTACAATAAATAAAGAATATAAATTACTTTAATATAGGTATAATACAATAGGTATTTGTTTAATAGTTACATATTTGGAAACCTCTATTGTTATTGTTACTGTATATTTTATATTTCGATAAGAAAATTCAATATATAAATAGTTACGTATTAATTTTTAGTAATTGAATATAAAACTTTGCGTTATCAATTTATAATTGAATTATAATCAACTCTACGTGTAGAATAAGTTCATTGGTGATTTGAAAAATCGTTAGATGGTTAAATAATCAGGCACATCATGAAAGACTTACTTTAAAATAAAATAAATCTAAACTTATAAATACTTAGATTGTATTTGGAGTTATAATTTAGGTGTATATTTTATTTAAACTTTATGAAGGAAATGATCTTTAGAAGATATCAAACTTCAAATTTATCTATTTTTGAAATTATGCACGTAGTATTAATAATAAACTATGAAAACAAAATTTGAGATTATTGTATCTAATTTTATGAGCGATAACTGAAAACTTGCAAATACACCAAATAGGATAGTTGCACTTTTTAAACAAAATAAGTTTAATTATAAAATTATGCAAATTTATTCATAGTAAAACAATAAACAAAAATTTGTTCATATTTAAATAGTTATTTATTGTATAAGTGTTTTAGGTGACGTTTTATCCACGAAAGATTGTTTAAATGCTAGAACGAGATTCGAGCATTTAATTATCTTGAGTGGATAATGCGCAACTAAAACACGAATACAATATAACGTTTTATCCACAGTCAAAACTTTTATTCAAAATTAATTCATTTTACAAAATGTCATTTTTTAATTTATCAAATTCTAGATACGTGCTGTCAAAAAAAATGCATTACTGTGACATTTGTTGCTATGACAGGATGTTTGTTTATCGTTTGTTACATTGGAAAATTTATGAATTTGGTGAAAAATAGAAGAAATTGACTCTATTCTTACAGAAGTTTTTGAAGCAATTCGGCGTTTATTGCCAGCGAAGCCTAAGGAATTGTATGAAAACGAGTTTAAGAGCTGGAGAGAAAAACGGAGAGTAAGGGTAATAAATGAAGAAGTCTTGCTTTCATATTTCTATAAAATCGAGAAAAAGTATACGGTGTCATCAGCGTGGTCTAAGTTATCCATGTTGAAGGCTACTATAAAAGTTAACGAAAATATAGATATCAAAATATAGTAAGCTGACAGCTTATTTGAAGAGTAAATGTAAGGGGTACAAACCGAAAAAAGCAGCCGTTTTGGAAAGAGAACATCAAATTAGATAAAATGAACAATGATTTAAGTGTTAATACAAATGTAAATGTTAATATTAATAAGTAATTCAATAAATTTGACTGATTTCTGTGCATTATTCCTTCATTCTTTTAACAGTGGAATAAAATTACGTTATTCCACTAGTGTATAATTGGTCCCTTTATACAGTTGCAATGAGCACAAATAAATGCATATTATGAGTTGATTGTGGATAAAAAATATTACATGAAAATAATTGAGCTATAACCTCTATAATAAAACTACTTCCCACTCTTATCATATCAGTTTACATACAGCCACAGAAATAAAATTAATATACCAGATATCAGAAAGTGATGAAGAAATGTTAACCCCACACGAGATTCAAGAACCGCCATTTATTATATTTATGTAATTAAATCATAAATATCAAATTTGTTTGTTCCTTGGCAAGTCTTTTAAAGCCTAAGCTGTAAAAGTAACACTTCACAGCCTGTAAAGTGTCAACAAAAGCCCATTTTAAATGTCAATCTGAAAACGTAACTTTTGTTATATAGGACAACTGAAATTGATTGATTGCAATCGAGTAAAAATCGTCGATCACAACTGACTAATTTGATTTTTAAAAACAGTCAACAACGTTCGATGTTTTACACATTTAAGATATAAATTTATTTTGATGTAGATGAGGATTAGAAAGCTGTTGGTAGTTTTTCATTATTTAACATAGCCAATTTTAAGTTAAGAATACAATAATTTTTGTCGAACGATTTTTAAATTATAATTTAGTGTAATAATTTCATTACTTCAAGTAATGAAGAACATAAAGCATGCGTAACTACTATAGAGATACATTTAACTGTCCAGTCCACCACAAAGTTATGTAACAATATTTAAACTAGAATTACTAAGGCCCCTATATCAGTTAGGAAATTCTCAAGCGTTTGATATCCACACGCCGTATAAAATGTCCTGATTATATTAAAGTATGAAAGTCCCTCATTTAGCATTTTAGTTATATAATTAGTGATGTGCTGCTCCATCTCGGGGTCAAAGGGAATATATGCATGGCAAGTAAGTGGTGCGAATATTACAGACTTGAGAACAAACGCGCTGTTCTGTTGAGAATTAATCGTCGAGGGATATCATGCCGGGTTATAGATCTAAAGACAGAAATAATTCATAGATACCGGATATACTTCATAATTTAGCTTGTTGTATGCACTAATTATTTCGGATTATAATTAGGTACAAATTTGGTTCATGATGAAATATTTACTAAGTTCATGAGTTATACATAATAGTCAGAACTATTTTTGTTTGTATGGAATAGCTAATAATCACAAAATAGTTAATTAGTCGTTTATATTAAGACTGGACCCAAAAACTTTTTTAAAATAGTTATTTTTGTATTAAGTGCGCAAAATGAGTATTTTTTTGTTGAACGTGAGAATGTTACTTTTAGTCGAGACCGCAGATCGAGACAATAAAAGTCATTCGAACGCGCCAAAAAAAAAACAAGAAATACAAACAACATTTTTTTCTACAACTGTAAATAAAGAATAATATAATAATTATTGATTTATTTAGGTAAATTGAAGGAAAACAATCAACAATAATATGAATTTGATACTATTGATGTGTTGTAACTAATGAAACCTGGCAAAAAATAAATTGACAGCGTGCGCGAGATACTCATTTTACGCACTAGAATACAAAACAGTACGCAAAATACTTATTTTGTGCACTAGGGTAAAAAGTACGCGTTGTTATGGTAATGTAAATGATGAAAAAATCACGTACTTTGCGTATTGATATTTGCACCCTAGTATTAGTGAAAAAAATGAACATTTTTTGACAGTTGTAGAAAAAAAGATATTTAAGTTTGTAATTGTCAGTGTATTGCGTTCTTTTTTAACAATCCCTCTTGCATATTTAGTCTAATCACAACTCTTGCTGGTACTTTTCATGTCTTTTGTCTTCATCTAATTAATATCAACTTTTGATGTTATTGTTTTGTTTATGTGGTTATATACAAAATTGATATATATATATTAAATAAATATATATAATTATTATTTATTTTTTAACTAATAAATTTGATAGGTAAAAATAGTTGTTAGATATTACTTAGTTCGCAACTTAGGTTAATTTGTATAATGATTAAATACTCATGCATATTAAATCGCAATATAATATTTAAATAAAAGTTTTTATAAAGATAATTATTAAATTTATGTTGTATACAAGAAGATTGTAATTTGAAACCAGGATCTGTGATACAATCATTAAAAGGTTTTTTTAAATATTTGTGGTCAATATTTCAAAACAAAATAATTAAACTTCTTTATTTATTTATTTACTCTATTCTTCATTCTCAGAATCTATTTTTATATTGCGTAATAAAATATTTTATTTATTCGTAATATCAATTAAAAGTAAATCTAAATTTATCTGCAATAATATACAGAAAATAAATATCCAGATATCGTAACAAACAATGAAATAGAAATCATTGTATGACAGACAGGATATTTTACGAAAGTCAAAAATACAGTTAAATTTTACTGATTCAACAAAGCGTATCTTAGTATTATAACTGTCACTGCAATCTTAACATATGTTTGTCCTTTTTATTAGTATACATACACAACAATAATTTATCATTATAAACAATATCATGTAAAATTTCTTTATACTAGTACAACTCATAATTACCCATTATTTTTTATTATATAACTTTGAATTATAATAATTTCTAATAATGCTTTTGCATTTATTAAAATAATAAACATGTGAAAATATTACAAAGATTAAGTACCTATTCAAAAATATTAAATGATTTTTTTTAATATTTCCAGAATTCATGCACATTAAAGAAAAAAAGCTAGGACAAATTAATGCAGTTTTTAAATGAATAACAGAATTATTACCGCAGAATAATTTTATTTCTTCATGACAGTCAAGGTCTTAATTTCAGGTCAAAACAATTTTCTAATTATTCTAACAATTAACAATATAATTAATAGCTCTTTTATTGGTCATATCAATAATTATTATGACAACACTAATTTTAAATTAGGTAATGTAAAAAATTCAAGGAGTTTTCTATTTGTTTCCGACTTTATATTAAATTATTTGTAATTGTAATTAAATTATTGGTAAAGTTAATCGTAAAGCGAGGTTCAAATTTCTAAATCAAATATTGAGAAATTTTGAATTTGCTAAAACTATGAATAATCAGAAATATAATTCAAAGAATTATTTATGCACAGTAGAATATATATAATTTATGTTAATTCTTATATTCATATGCTAATACCTCCATAGCAACGAGTTGCGTTTAGTTGCATTTAACAGTACTAGTATTGTTAAAAACCTCAACAAATAAAAATGTAAAAAAAAAACAATCGTTTGGGTACCAGCATACCAATAACAGATTTGTTAACTGTCATTAAAAATAATTATTCCTACATTTTGAGAATAAAATAAAATACAAGATACGTTTTCCACATTTTACATTACTCGAGAATTTTATAGAACTATTCTTCTTTAATTTAACAATAACATTCTTTATCACAAATTACTATTATAAGTACTAATGATGAAGTAATTGAAAGTTTCGATATAACAGGTGATCTGTTCTCAGTTTCTTTGTATATTTTTTGTAATGAAAGATTTTAAACATTAGTCATCGAACTAATTAGGATCTTCAAATACAAAGAGATACCATTGATCACGATAAATAAAATTTGAGATAAAAGTACATTTTCAGTTAGTCTCCATAAGCTTACCATTAATGTGACTTGTATTTCTTTACCTTTTTCTTTTATTTTATATTTGCTAAAAGTTTTTTTATTAAATTTGTATAGAATATAGTTCTGCACATTGTCTTTAGGTGCAGTTTTAATATTAGTTTCATAACTTTTAGGTAAATAGTTCATAGGTTCTTTTAATACTAGTTAATTATAATTTTTGCAGCATGTGGTTCACAATCAGTGGTATCGAATCAAACTGTGGATTTAAGAACTCGAGTTTGATTCCTTCAACCCATAAACAATTTTTACCACATTAAAACTAACCTAGTGGCTCCCCCTGCACCAACATCTTTGAGGCCAGTAATTTGACAGCTGGTAACCTCAAGCGCATACCGAAATCGTATAGGGCAGAGTACCACATCTAGTAATAGATAAAAGACGTGATAATATATTTATATTTTATGTTATAATTGTATTGCCTTCTTTATTGTAAATATTAGTTCTATTTTATCATTCATTATTATTTATTTTTTAAATATTTAGTTGTTAGGTTAGCTTTGTCGTAGTTACAATTTCCGCCACTATGATTTCCAGTAGAATATGACTTTTCACAAGGTTTAATTTTCTAAAATTCTTATTTTTTCATATGGCAACAAATTTTGTTTTATTTCGAAAAAATCTAAACTAGAAATATGGTTGGTCTCTCATAATTTTTCTAATTAGAACTACAAAAAAACATTAAATTATAGCTTCTTTGCTGCAAATAAAAGACAGGTATTCTTGTCTGTAATCGCGAAAGCATTGTAAATTCCACCGAAGTGATGATACTCATAATTTCTACTCTAATTACAAGATTCGTGACGTTGCGCTTTCGTCTTAAGACATCTGTTATACCCTTATCTTTTTGTGTCGAGAATTCACCTTTGACGTGTATCAAGTTGACTAAATCTCGAACAAAGGTAAGAAACAAAAGGGTTGTCACTGCATTGACATACTAGACACGTTCAACTATTATTCCGTGGTATTATTTTCTCTTCTTCAATGGAATCTTAATTATTAAGCTCATTACAATTGGTGGGTTCGTGTAGCTTTTGTGCAGAAAACAACTATTATCTTGGGACAGAGATTCTTGAAAACGTAAAGGGTGAGTTTCTTTTTAAAGAAACGAAATGAGAAAAAGCGAGTAATGAAGAGAATTTTATTTTTACAAGTATGTTTATATAGGATGGCTTTCTTAATATAATGCAGCTATTATTTCCCGTATTTATTTATTTTGCAATTACGGAAATTTAACTTAATTTACCAACAATGGAAAATGATGGGTCGTGGAGGATTAAAATGAACTATGAACTGGTAGCAATGATGAGAATATCAAATACAGACTTGTCCGTTAAGTTCATTGCAATATCTTATGTCCAAAACCGAAAATACACTTTTCATAGCTTTCGCTTCCCATGGGCTGCTATTAAACGTCAGATAGTGCACACTTTACTCACTAGAGTTAGCAACACGAAAATTTGAAATTAGAAGAAAATTATTTTTAATCAAATCCAAGTAAATATTGTTGTTGTCTAACTAAAAGGTTTCATTTTAATATTATCTTGTAGTTAGTGAGCAGTTACCGCAGTATTTCCCCAATAGTATATCTTTTCTGCAGAGTAGTAGTTGATTAAATGATTAATAGGTAGTATGGGCAGAACGGTCACATGACCTTTAGAATATTACATCCCTCTCCGTTACAGCGTTGTAATTAGAATTACCACTACTAGGCAAATAATGGCTCTCGCTTATACATTCGTATTCACTGACTCGTACTTGATTTCACTACTTCAATTAGTAATACACATTGTTCTAAGAGTCAGTCACTGGCTTTGCGCAAATAATCATCAATTTATCATATTCAGTGGAAATATTCAAATGAATCAATTATTTGGCAATGTAGTGGTTAGTTGTCGAATATTTTGACATTATTTCCTAATCTTTAAATTAATCACGGCATCATGGCGAGTAAGCAAAGTTACTGACTGTTTCACTGTAACGCGTTTAGCTTTAGCCAGGGTTGATCGATCAGATTTTCCAGCTCATTGCAGTTAATGAAGACCAAACAGAGCATCTATAATCTATATACAAAGATAATGATCTACGTAATGCAATTAACTTTCGCTGACAGGCACTGACACTGTAATTTTATGAACTAATCGGACCCAGTTTAAATACTTATTATCCCATAGTTAAGTTGTATGCTGAACTTATACGCTTTATATATAAATACACCGATTTTTAATTAAATCAAATATAAAATTGTTATTATATTTAAACTTTTCTTCAAAGTATAAATAATATATTAAAAAAGTTGTTGCTGGAAACACGTGATTAATTTGGCATTAAATATTTAGAAAATGAAATTAACTGACGAGCGTTTGTGTGTTTTTATTTTATCGCGAGCGTTAACGGAAGCACGCAGTAACATAGTGCAATATTAGTGATACCCTGTATTTTCTAGAAATATGTAAAAAAATATGTGCACTTAAAAGGGCGCGCACTTGTGCAAAGTAATAAATAATTTAAGAATCCGTTATAAAAAAGACAGCAATGCAATTCGTATTTCTTGAGAAAAAAAAAGAAGTAAAGTACAAATACATTCTTGCATTGTTTGTAAAAGTAAAAGTAATGTTTATAGTTTACTGAAAGATGAAATTGGAAAATAATTATGGGTACATGAATTAAATTTGAAACGAATGTAATTAATAAAATCGTAATCATATTTAATTTAAGTAGAAAATTTTAAAATCTGAAAGATTTTAAATCTTTATAATAAGCTAAATGATAAAATTTTAATAATTTTTAGTTGGATTTCAGGCTTTAATTACAGATAAAAAAATAAATTTAAATATTCATTTTAATTCCTTTTTTATTCTCGATGACGGCGATGTTTCGGCACAATTATTCAGACCATTTTCAAGCAAAATTAGTAAAAATTTACATTGAATAAATAAATTTTGCAATCAAAAAACATTTTTCGAAGGTCAGAAAAAATCATAATAAAACATATTTGAGTTGTAAACCTCAAGAGACATATTGTATTTTAATTTAAAAACGACTTAAAATGAATATATAAATTTACGTTTTTATCTGAAATTAAACTAAAAATTATTAAAATTGTTAATTTAAATTAAACTATTTTAATTTTGCCACTCGCAGTACCTACAAACCTATGATGCTATGTACTATGATGAATTTTACTCGCTTGCTCCTATTTAAGATTAAATAAACATTTAAGAACTAGTCAACGAAATATTTATGTCAATTTTACTTTTTGATGATTATAATTCAATTAGTTTTATTTTAATTTTTGAAATAATTTAATGAACTGATTACAACGCAATTTTTTCTGAAATTCGCAAAAATAATTACACATTACTTCGCCCTAACATTATTGATGCCAGTGGACTAAGATGTAAGAATAATGAATAAAAAATAGTAAACATTAAAAAAACTATTACATAATTTAACATGAATAAAATAAAATTTATTCTACTCTACTCGGGTATCAAATGTTTCATATTCAAAGTTTAGTATCTTCCAATGTTTTCTAACACATGGTTTTTTCTACTCCCGTTATTAAGATATTATTTAACGTATTAACAATTAGTTATCTTCCTGCATCTGTCATTGTAACTTAACCTTATTTCTAAAATAATACATAAAACTTTACATTTTTTTGTTGTCTTAATTTGCGATGGTAGAAAAAATATACTCGTTTTATAAACTCTTTACATATTCGTTTATCATGTACGTTTATAAAACTTGTTACGTAATATACTATTAAAAATTCATTTATTTAAATCCATTTGAAAATATATACAATACTTACGGCCAGTTGCACCGTCAAACGAATATTGAATATTTGTTAGAAATATCAATTATTCCATTTGACATGTAACTTCGCTTGGTATTTTGGCGATACTGATGGTCATTAAACTCTTAAAATATCATTCCTCATTGTTTGAAAGCAAATAAAAATGTAAAATGAGTCCAAGACTTTTCCATTCACATTCGATCCTTTTATATCTACTACATATAGGTAAAAAAATCAGTATTCTGAAGTATTTCAAAGTAGAAATCAATTTCCTCGTGTTCCCAAGCAAACACTGCATTCTTTCCCAAAGTTAGACCACTAAAAATCTGATCTGAACGTATCTGGCTACACGAAACCCTTATCTACGGATGATGAGAAAATGTAATATAAGAACTAGAAAACTTGTCGTTCGAGGGACAAACCAAGTCAAGACGGTTCGAGTTTCTTCGATGCAACTAAATTTAGAGAAGGCGACGACGACTCAACTGGCGACATAACGAGAATGAACAAAGACAATACGTCAGTTTCTATAAAGTTTAGTCCAACAAGTGATTGACGTCTTTCGTACTCCAGATGCTTAAAATATTGGAACAGCCATTGCGAATATGCCACTGTTATAAGCCGTAATACGATGTGTTTTCCGAATTTGTTGTCAAGAAAACGCCTACCCAATAAATGTATATTTCATAACATCACTTAATCATGTCAGAGACTGAATTTTGTTGTCACTTGTGCGATATATACAATGTATACTATATTCAAAATTTATTGCATTATAACGTCAACAAATGTCTTCTTGCTGTCAAACTTTAGTAAATTATTGTTTAGAAATTAATGATACAAAGAACTAAATTCTCTATCACTTTTATTAAAACATTTATAAAATTATTCAGCAACGTTTAATCTACTTATATTTTTTTCTGTAACAAATTCCGAACATATACCGTACATTTAATTATTTATAGATATAAACAGCATTAGATAGAAACTAATAATGAAATAGTTTTTATTATCACGATAAGTAAAGGTAAAAATAATTACAATATAAAATATATATCAAAACAAAACAAACGTCACGTCACATGGAAAAACAATATTTTAAATACAGTAACCATTGACTATATGCTAGCAATCAATGGGCTTCTAAACTATAATCATAAAATAGTAAATTACAAATTTATATTACGATTAAAATTTACATTTGTTTAATAACGTTTCTAAGAAAATTGTTTTATTGCTTACACCACTTGATAAATATATATTTTTTATCTAAAATTGCATTGGACGTTTATCAAGTGTTATGATCTGACAACTGACGTTTATATGACGTTTAAATAAATATTAAATTATAATAAAAATAATTTAAAATATCGAATGTGAACTTTTTCTCGGGAAATATTCTACCAATATACCACTCGTGCAAGTCAAATACAATCAGAATATTTTCGCTCGTGCAAGTTCGTGCACTCGAGAAAATATTCAGGTATTTGCCTTGCACTTGTGATATAATTATTGAATATTTCCCGAGAAAAAGTTCACATTCGTTATTTTAAATTATTTTTATTATAATTTAATATATATTTAAACTGTCATATAAACGTCAGTTGTCAGATCATAACACTTGATAAACGTCCAATGCAATTTTAGATAAAAAATATATATTTATCAAGTGGTGTAAGCAATAAAACAATTTTCTTAGAAACGTTATTAAACAAATGTAAATTTTTCATTAGTGTTGTCAAATTGACATATTCGAGTATTGCACTTGTGCAAATACCCGGGTATTTGCACAAGTGCAAATATTCACTGATATTCGATTGTGATTGGTCGAAATTTAAAAAATACTGTAACCTGATTGGTTGAAATTTTTCGAGTGAAATATTCCTCTGTATTTTCCAACATTTCCAGATTTATTTACAAAAAACAAGAAAAATGTTAAAACAAAGATAGGTTTCAAATCTTGCACAAAATCACGATTTATGTCGTAATTCAGCTTAGTTAATGAGCACTATATATATTTGATACATATTATATTGCTTCGTTTTTTTTATCATTTATAGACTTATACTAAAACAGCAAATATTAACGCATAGTAACTACATATATTTTTCTTTGTGCTAACAACTTGTTTATAAACAAATGATGAGTTTGCATCATAAATTTGAGTTTATTTTAATAACAAGAATTCTCTGATGAAAATTTTTTGTGTAATGTTAAAGACTAAAACTTTGTATTTTATCAGGAACATTAATATTAAAACAAAGGTCATCATAATTATTCCTCATTGTTTTTAGTTTCGTGTTTATAATAATTATTTACATGTTTTCTTAAGAAAAATATCATAATTTTTAACTTGGTGACAATGGTACCAGTAGCAAACATACAACTATTATTAATACTTATCTGAAAATAAACATTATTATATTAATCTGTACCATAATAATAATTATTACTCTTTGTGTTTGTTTAATAACAGGGCATAGAAGTAGTGATGTAATTAATTTTTATAAAACCATTTTCAATTAAATTTAAACTTTTTATATTATTTATCTACCAACAGTAAATGCCAATAAAGGTTCGGTAATTTTCGTAAGTAGTTATTAATTAAGATAGATGATAATAAACTACTCTAATTTATTGGACATTAGTTATATAATATATGTCATTGCAAAATAAAATATTTTTTAGGTCATTGCCGTTCTGGAAATAAAGACATTTAAATAAAATATTAAATGTTTATGTTAACCTTCCAAAGTTTACAATTTCACGTGTTTAAAAAATACTATGGTAGATAAGCCAGGAATATTCTAGATAATTTTTATGACAAGCGTCATTTAAACTAAAATTAGGTTTTAAAATATGCATAAAGAAGAAAGATAATAACAAAAATTAAAACATGAAACATCATTAGACATTGGACAAAAATTATAAATGAGTATTTTTAGGATGTGGTATAAGTTAATGTTCATATAAGTTTTGCTGAAAATACAGAAATATTAATTACCTATCACACTTACAATAAAAATATTTTCATTTTAAAAACTATAAATATGTAAACTCTGTATAGAGAAAAATCTTTGTTTAAAAACATTCGTTGAAATTTTGGTTTGGCATCAGTTCAATTTTTTTATTTTGCAGGACACCCGTTAAAATTGATCCTTCCTGGTCAGAGTCAAAACTATAAAACTTCTGGCAAAGTATCATTTTTTTATTCGCAGCGCTGACAACAATCAGCAATTCGGACAACGATGTATGTGCTAGTTTTAATGGCTTGCTTAATTAGTTTCACCCAGCAATTATCCCAGCATTCTCATTTGGTTTATAAACAGACGGATGAAAGTTATCTGTATAGTGTTCATGGCTAAGTTATACGAGTAATGTTAAATGTTTTGTAAAATTGCCAGGGTTCGAAGATATATATCGATCGATATATATCATGATATTTATTTTGATATATATCGTCATATTTTTGCAATGATATATATCCATTATATAAAAATATGAAATAGTTTTTGAGATATAGCCTCCGGAGAAGTGAAATTTTTCGAATTTTTCAGTTTGTCTACTTTTCCGAGGCTATATCTCAAAAACTAAATGTGATATGAAAACGCGTTCAACGGCATTAATTTTCTCGTGCTTCAGTTAACTTATAAACATAGTTTCAGCGATTTTTATTTTTTTCAATTTTCCGCTAAAAAATCGCAAAAAGCGGTTTTTTAACATTTTCTTGAAAACCAGAAGTCATATGCATTTGAAGATTGCACCACTGGATTCAGTGGGTCAAAATACATATGTATGTAAATTTTCGTTTTAATAATCCTACGATTAAGGATTTTTGGGAAAATTGAATTAAAATCTGAAAAAACCAAAGGGGTACCCCTTAGGAAATAATTAAAAATATTAAATTGCATAAAATTGTATGAAAATTTGCTTATAAGTCAATTCGGACACGGGGAATTCAACGCCGTTGAGCGCATTTCCATATCTTGTTTAGTTTTTGAGATATAGCCTCCGGAGAAGTGAAATTTTTCGAATTTTTCAGTTTTTCTACTTTACCGAGGCTATATCTCGAAAACTAAATGTGATATAAAAACGCACTCAACGGCATTAATTTTCTCGTGCTTCAGTTAACTTATAAACATAGTTTCAGCGATTTTTATTTCTTTCTATTTTCCGCCAAAAAAATCGCAAAAAGCGGTTTTTTAACATTTTCTTGAAAACCAGAAGTCATATGCATTTGAAGATTGCACCACTGGATTCAGTGGGTCAAAATACATATGCATGTAAATTTTCGTTTTAATAATCCTACGATTAAGGATTTTTGGGAAAATTGAATTAAAATCTGAAAAAACCAAAATTGTATGAAAATTTGCTTATAAGTCAATTCGGACACGGGGAATTCAACGCCGTTGAGCGCATTTCCATATCTTGTTTAGTTTTTGAGATATAGCCTCCGGAAAAGTGAAATTTTTAGAATTTTTCAGTTTTTCTAAATGTGTACAAAAACTAAAATTAAAAAATAAATATCCAAAAAGTGATATTTATCTGATATATATCCTATATATCAGATATTTTGATATTTATTATAAATATCATGATATTTACGAACCCTGAAAATTGCATATTAGTTTTGGTTTTAAATATAAGTTTCAAATTGTAAAGACAAATATTTAATTTTTACAGCTTATCGCTCGGAATATATTTTTCTAAATGTATCAATTTGTACAAACAGAAAATTTTAAGCATGAATAACTTGCACTGTAATGTTCAATAATTTTCATATGATAATATACCATGGATTGGCTGATCGTGTCACGTGTTGATTGATGAGGAACAAGATAGTCGGTATTCGGACAATAAATAATCAAAAACTCATGATATTTTTCGTTAACGTTTCGGTTAATTTATAACCATCTTCAGAACTACAAAGTTTTTTAAAATTAATAAATGTGATACAAAATTTGAAATTTTAAACAATAATTGTACGTACCTTAACAAATATCAAAACTTTACAATTCAATTGAATTGTAAAGATATGATATAAATTATCCGAAACGTTAACGAAAAATATCATGAGTTTTTGATTATTTATTGTCCGAATACCGATTATCTTGTTCCTCATAATAATATACCGTGAGTTTATTTTATCACGAAACATTAGATTTGTCATATATATGGTTGCAAAATTTGACATTAATATCAGTGATCATTCTTAAATAAAACATAGGAAGCAAAATATTTTGATTGTACTGTGAGAAATATAAATAATCAATTATTATAATAAATTTTCAAAACTTCCTCCATTCAACACCAAACAATTCTCTAGTGGGTTATAGAATTCGTTCAATACATTAGATATTTAAGCAGCTGTATTACTTCCAGACACGTTTTGATTCTGAATTTTTAATTCTTCTACATTTAAAATGTTAACAACGTATACATTGGATTTAAAAAAACCCCAGAGAAAAAAATCATTCTAGCACGTCAGTCTATTTCTCCTTCGTTTGATGTAAACAAATATTAATATTTGATCATTATCTTCAACTTCATATATTATTTATAGATAGCAAATCATTAGTAACATTGCGACACTAATCAATGTAATTGGTAGCTTGACAACTTAAGTTACATTTGAGAATAAACGCACTAATATCTTTGTGAACATGGATATAGCAAATTCCATATTTTAAGTTAAAATAAACTAGGTGTATATTTTTTATGTATGTACCTATAGTATAACCAGAAAAATATAAGGAATTAAAGCAAACAATTAAGGTGTTCTATATGTCAAATAAATATGTTATTTTAAAAGATCAGACAATAGGCAAGACAAAAGATCTGTTATTATATTTAAGATTCAATTATGATGAGTATTTTAAAAATAAAATAGTTATTTTTGTATTAAGTATGATAAATGAGTGATTTTTGTTGCGCGTGAGAATGTGACTTTTAGTAGAGACAAAAATGTCATTCGAACGCGCACCAAAAAACAAGAATTTCGGCCACGAAATACAAATAACAATTTTTCTACAACTGTCACAACTGTATAATAATACAATAATTATTGACTTATTCTAGTAAATTGAAAGAAAACAATCAAAAGTAATATGAATTTGGTACTATTGATGTGTTGTAATCAATGGAAAGTGAAAAAACAATAATTTAGGAGCGTGCGCGAAATACTCATTTCGCGCACTTCGAGTGTAAAACAGTGCACGAAATACGCGTTGTCATGTAAATGATGAAAAAAAATCACGTACTTCGCGTATTGATATTACTGAAAAAGTGAGCATTTTTTGACAGTTGTAGAAAAAATATGTATTTGGCATTTAGTCACGTATTGTTGCATTAATAAAACTGCAACAAATGTACAGCTAGAAACAATAACTTGAAATTAATTCATTCTTATCTGTATGTTCACATAAATATCTCTTAGAACTTAGTCGAAGCTTTTAAGAGCATGAGAAATATTTTGTATTGCTATATTTATCTTGATTTATCGTTAGATATCGATAATTATCGTTAGGTACAATAATATCTGAGTGGCTCTAATTCCACTATAAGCTGTAAATCTTAGTATAGTAATTAAGATTGAGTCCTAATTGTGCAGAGCAACGAATAACAAACAAACATTTTAAATTTATTGGCATATATAAATAGTTACTTGTGTATTAAGAGCGTAAAGTGATTCTTTATTACTCGAGCACAGTAATTGCAGCGCGACCCGAAGGCGAGAGCTGCTGTACTGTAAGAGGAACAAAGACATTTTACGCTCGTGATACACATAATTTTTTCTACGAATGCATCTTACATTATTAAAAAAACGTATAGGTACTAAAAATAAATTTGTTCTGTCAACTATCAATATTTATTTTTATTTATGTTACGCTTAATTCCAATTACAGTACAGGGTTCGTACTCACCGAACCGCAGTGTAGTAGGCCATATAATATTTAGCTTGAGTGCGATTCGAACTCGGGATCTCCGGATTCGAATTCCGTATCGCTATCCACACCACCGTACTGACGGACAAGTGTCTATTTTTGTAGTATTTAAATACCAAAAAAATATAGTACCAATCATGAATACATTGCACTGACCTAACTTTTATTTCAGGAAAAAAATAGATAAAACTGAACTCAAGATATAAAAGGGTGGTCTATCGCCCATCGTATCCCTTTAAGACAGTCATGACAGTAGATTGTTGGTGTAATTTACCCCTCAGTTATAAGTTTGTAGTTTCCAAAACTACTTACTAGTTTACGTCAACCATGTTTAGGTTATATGTGATCTAAATTCTAAGTCTACAGCAGCCACAATAAATGGAATTTGGTATACACTGCGACAGAATGTATTGCGGCAGCTGCAAAATCTCCGATGATGCATCCACATCAGCCGGGAACCGCGTGAGAGCGCAATTAGACCAGTGGCCAGAGGCGAATGAAGTTATTTGTGAAATAACACTGACACAAATGTTCGCATCATATGATTCAGACAGAAACAGTATTACAAGTAGTTGAATGACCGACGCAATATTTCATACGTCTGCATCATTTGATCATCTGTTGTGTTATACAACTGTTTATTATTTACTTTATTAAATATGTTTTCTGATGAAAAAGAGAAAAAATCATGAAACGATATATTTTAGTAAAGAGGCAGCTTGTAAAAAATAATTGACGAACTCTTAAATGTAGTTTTTGACAGTAAATTATAAATCTGCGGACTGACAATAATTTTGAAAAATGTATCAAGCAAAATTTGATTTAAATCAAATTATGATGCAAAGTTTAAAAGACCCATCAATAAAGTTGTGGTACTACTAATTGTATATAGTCCATTAAAGAACTTAACCTCAATTTTTGGCTTAAAAGTTCAAATATAAAGTTTGTATTCAAAACTGAATCGCATTTATAAATTATCCTGTTTCTAGACAAACAGACCGACTTTTTTTGGGACTTTTTTTAATTGATCGGTTTAATGTCATGTTATAATTTGATACTAAAACACGGTATATTTAGAACAACATTTGAAAAAATGTGTCATGAGGACAAACAATAATTTTGGAAAATATTTCAAACAAAATTTGTTTTAAATCAAATTATGATCCTTTTTAGTTATTGTGTATTTTGTAATAAGCATAAAGATTTGCACAACAGCAATTGGGAAAGCAACTCAACTACTAGTAAGCCAGCCCTACATTTTAACTGCAATTTGGAAAGAAGCAACAAAGTGTGGTAGAATCTCACGTTAAAAAAGTCACCCAACACTGATTTTACTTTGAAATTGGGGGGGGGGGGGCCTTCTGGACGTTAAACTTTTTTTGTGTATCGTGGCGTCGGCTGATTTGCATTGCACTATGTCTTTCATTTAAGGTATAAGCAAGTATTTACTTAAAATATGAAATTAATTTAAATTTTTAAATACTTTCCTTAAATAACAGTGTCACTGCACACAACTCTTGTGTCATCTTTCAATATATGAAAGAGTCCCTTTATAATTCGATATTGGATATATATATATATAACACCCTAATTTTTGCGAATATCAAAAATAATCTTTTTGTTCTATAATCTGTATATCAAATTATATATGTCATTAAAGTTTCGTGCAGAGGTATAAAAACATCCTGTATAAATAATGTAAATACTTACACAATTTGCAACTACATTGTGGGTTGTTATTGAAAAGTTTTCATTAATTTTTACTTATTTAATATTAAGTAGAATTAGTGGGTTGAGCGTTATTGAAAAATTCTAACTTTTGTTATGCAATACAACAGTAGGTATATTATTTGATTATGAACTAAATACAGTGAAATCTCTCATAACAAACACTTTTCTGTAATCATTTTTGTTAGTATAATTCAAAATCAATTTGTTATAAATGAAACAGTTTTCTCTTTCTTTTATAAATTCACAGAAGTAGGGAATTCTTCCATGACGTTTGTCAATAACTTATTCTATTTTGCATGATATTATATAATTATTTGTTCCACAAAAATTGTCAATTATTTTTTATGTCTGCATGTTTATCTATCAACGACCTTCACAATAATACAATTTTTAATTGAATGTTTATCTAAAATTAATTATGTTTTTACTCAAACAAATTTTGTAAATTATTAAATACTTATCATGTTGGTTCACATAATATTAACATACAAAAATAATACTTTCTGCAAATCATGAAAGTCCCAGAAGCCAATTAAGCAGTTACTTCTCTCATAAAGGGATAATCTAGGGCTTAATAATATTCGATACATCCCTTGACTCCTATACGTAATCGTCAACGAATCATGTTCCAATCACTGATGTTACATCACAGAATTTTCCATTCGATTGGATTACATTCCATGCGTTAATTTTCATTTAATATCGACATAACAGTTGCCCGATCGGACCAGATTGGAAACGGATTACTCAACGCGAATTTTATATCGAAAGAGATTGTTTTCATATATGAAGTTCATTAAACACAATAAAATATAAATAAACAAGTACTTCGAATTTGAAGTTCAACGCAGTTATCATTTTGTCACTCCAATTATAAATGAAATAAAATTTATCAACTTTGAAATTTTCTAAATACTATATTATAATTTATGGGAGAGTTTAATCGGTATATTGTGGATTTGAGAACTCGAGGTCGATTCCCATAGTTACATTATCCCTGTACTAACATTCTTTGTGGGTTGTGTTTTGACGGCTGGTAACAGCTGTTCCCGATAATAGATATATCACTTTCCGAGATCTGCTACGGTAGAGTGCCTCACTCAGTAATAGGGAAATGTCGTGATGAAATATATGTTTTTATTTTTTAAACCAATTTACTATAATTTTTTTTACAAATTATGGCTGATTAATAAATAAATCGTATGTAGGTATGATTTTTGCAATTCTCCCCTACTTAACACATGTATACAAAGTCCTAAATTTACCTACAGATTATAAAGACTTTCGCATTATTGTAATAATTACGACAACTGAATATCAAATAAAATTTAAAAACTGCAATAATTATAGAACGATTGTAACATCTAGTTTAGCAGATATATTTTTAATGATGACAAACTACACCAACAAAACTTAATATTTAAACTTAGTTTAAATAAATAAAAACATATCAAATGTTTGACAACAATTTCATTTATTCCACATGTCTTGTAACTTCGATTTGGTTTAATTAGTTTAAATTAAGTTTAAAATTTAAGTTTCGTTGGTGCAACTGGCCTTTAGAATTGGTTGACATTCTGTAAATCCTAAATCCAAAGAATTAATATATTATTTTGCTCTGGTTATAATCGTTGTTATAAAAACAGGACTGATCTCTCAGAAAAATTAAATCTTTTCTCTCGACATTTCTTGAAAGTTGAATATATGATTTCATGTTTCGTGTCAAGCAATTATATTAACTATTTGTAAAAATAATTACTGAAATATTAATAATTTTACCCTTGACTTACATTCAAGAACAGAAAAGTGAAACCCAAAATGAAATTAATTTCCGGATGTACCTACATATACACGAACATGTAAGGCTACCTATTTTTTTTTATGTATAAATATTAGTCGTGAAAGTAATAAAAAAAATTGAAAACAATTAAATAGAATTTGTTTCTAAATGTTACAAACAAACAAAAAATACAATTTTTGCAATTCTATTTTCGTCAACAACTATAAAATAGTGATTACTTTATGTACATTATAGTCGTTTTAAAATAATATCGATAAACATTTGAATATTTACAGTCCCATAAAAATAAATATCTATCTAGTAGTATGTATAGAATAAAGCCTGCACCTAATAAAATTATATAACATGATAGGAATACATAATGATCTACAAGTACCTCTTCAATGTTATCTGCAATAAAATTATAAATATTTAATGTGTTAAACAATGTTATGTTAAAACATTGTTTAAAAACTAACTAAAGTATAGGTAACATATGTTAAACAGGTGCAGATTTAACTGTTTTACATAGAATAAATTATTATTATTATTGTTATATTTATAATTCTGATTTTTAAGCTTAATCTAGATTAACATAAATAAATAAATATATCGTCACGCCTTTTACTCATTATTGGATGTGGCACTCTGTCGTAGCAAATCTTGGTAAGTGATATATTTCTTCGCGTGAAGTGCGGTTACCATTCGTCAAATCACGGCCCCCAAAGGTGTTAGTGGAGGGGGAGCCACAGGAGTAGATTTAAATTAGTGAAAATTGTTTGTCGGCTGTGGGGTTCTCAAGATCCACAGGCCGACTCGATACCACTGAGCCACCTACCCCTATAAAATATGTATCATTCGTAATCACTTTTATTATTGTATTAATTTAAAGTTGTGTATTAGCCCAAGTATAAAGAAACTTAGAAGTACAGCATAGCTCAATGTTTAGTTATAAATAATGGAATTGGAACCAATAGGATGCAGATGTAACGAATGATTAAAAAAATGACATCAAATCGAGCCATGAAAAACAAAGATATAATGGTCATGTCTGAGTTTCCTACAATCTGTGACATTTTTCATTGGCAATTATCACAGATAATTAATTTAAAATTTATGATTTTGAATCTTATTGATTAGTTTGTAACAGTTAAACGGTATGGTTTTCACCGTCCATTGAACATTGCTTGTTAGAAATGTATTTTATAAACGGTAAAAAAAAACAACTTTTTCATTATGAGTAAAATTATGCATTCTTCTATTTTATTGAGCTTATTCCGTATTCGCACAACAATAATAATTCGATAATAGCAACTGACATTTGTAAACAATGTGAACAATAATAAATAGTCCTATTGTTTCGGTTACAGCATTCTAAAATCTTAATCCATATTCAACTTGTTTCATCCATGGCGCCCTTATTTTAGCTATAATGAAATAAATATAAACATGCATTTTTTCTCATAAAAACTGTTATCTAAGGGTATACAAATCACTGAATTAAGAATAAAATTCTCTATCGAACAAGCAAATAAAAAAATATAGTTTCATTTAAAATAACTAAGTTGGTATCCACAGTTTGTGAACCACTGGTTGAATTCTTTGTTTACATACTCATTAAAATAGTCTTGTAATATAGAAATTGTTTGCTAATTTAACCGACCTCGTAGGTCTTATAGTTCTCGAAATAGCAATAGTAGACAAAATAAAATGAACACCTGTAAATTAAACAACCGGTGACATTATTCGTTGTCAACTATGACAAATAATTGCCTAATTAATTTCAAACATCTGTTTTTTTTTCACGACTTGATGCCAATTTTAATCACCCGTTATGTTAGTTATAAGCAATGGTGAGCTATAGTGGGATCGCGTAGGCTCGCCCGAGCCCATTGTTAATTCGTCTTAGAATTTGCGAGCCCATTGTTAAAATCTTATTTAAATATTTATTTTATCCTCAAATCTACATTGCACTTTTATAAAAATCGATACTTATATATGCTGTGTGGAAGTTTCTGGCATAGTTTTTTTCAGAACATTTGCAATTTAAACTAAACGTCATTGGTTTTTTGAAACTCCACATGACAATAAATAAATAACTTTAAACAATTAATAAACTGACTACTAAAAAGAGTGAATCACGTTTCAAGTTGGAAAAATAATCATAAGTTCACAGAAAAACCGAGGAAAGCAACAAATGTGAAATTTCAATGTTCCTCTTTAAATTTCTGCACCCCTAATACTTAAAATTCGTCATACAATACAATCTCACTAACAGCTCTGCTAACAACCGTCTAACAAACAACTAATTGTAGTTTGTAAAGCTCTTGCTGGTGCTCTCCACACAACTGAAACAGTTTTATGCCTCCTCGAATCCCTTTTCAAGAGGAATGTAAACAAAATATCTCGAAGCTCGCTTCTACATTTCCTCTGTACGGATTTGTACACTCATAATACCATACAATAGACTTTTTATTAAACTCTAATAACATAAAATAAATAAACTGTATTTGTCACTAAATAATTACAAATTATTCCACTATAGGTCAGATTTTTTCTGATATTGAATAAAGGATATTAAACATACTGATGTTGTACGAGTATGGTCAGTTTTCGTGACTCCACTTTTCACGGGTAGTTGCGGAAGGTTAGTTTCACAAGTGAGAGTTTAAATCTAACTTTAGTTAAAAAAAATAGTTATTAAGTGCGCCAAATGAATGTTTTTTTTTTATTCGCGTGAGAATGTCACATTTAGTAGAGACGATAGGTCGAGACAAAAAGTCATTTGAACGCGCCAAAAAACAAGAATTTCTCGCATGAATTACAAACAATATTTTTTCTACAACTATTCAAAACAGAATAATAGTATACTTATTGATTAATTCAAGTAAATTTGGTATTACTCATGTGTTATAACAACCAATGGAGCGTGAAAAAAATCATTTTGGAGTGTAAGCGAAATGTTCATTTTGCGTACTAGGGTGCAAAACAGTGCACAAAATACGCGTTGTCATTGTAATGTAATTGATGAAAAATTTAAGTACTTCGCGTATTGATACTAGTGAAAAAATGTTCATTTTTTTTCTCTAGTATCAGTACGCGAACTACTTGATTTTTTCATTATTTACATTACCATGACAACGCGTATTTTCGCACTGTTTTGCACTTTAGGGCGCAAAATAAGTATTTCGAGCCCGCATCCAAATTATAATTTTTTTCTTATTCCATTGGTTACAACACATCAATAATACCAAATTCATATAGTTTTAGAGTTTTTTTTTTCAATTTAAATGAATAAATCGATAATTATTGTATTATTCTTTGTTTGAGAGTTGTAGAATAAATATTGTTTGTATTTCGTGGACGAAATTCTTCTTTTTTTGGCGCGTTCGTATGACTTTTTTTGTCTCGATCTAGCGGTCTCGACAACAAAAAAACACTAATTTCGCGTACTTAATACATAAATAACTATTTTGATTCTACTATAATCTGTATGTATCCTGTACTATAATTGAGTTTAATTTCCTGTTAGGCATCGTAATAAATAAATATATATGAAATTCAATTTTACATAATAATATGAAATTATTAGCTACCTATAAAGAAGTCAAATCTTACAGATTAAAACTTTCTACTAGATTTGCACAATAACATAAATTTATACTACGAGGAAATTAATTTTGATTAAATTTCTAATAATAACAATATTTTAGCAATAAATTTCATTCAGATATTTTTGCAACATCACTAATAATAACGACAATAATAATTGTTATTCTTTGTATTTTATTTTAATGTATATTTCTGTAATTTGTATATAATAACATTATTAGTATACAAATAATTATTATTATCCTACATGTTGTGTAATAAATAAATATTTAATTTCTTATGATTCAGAAACTATTGAAACCAGCGATGCTTGTTTCTTGTGTCTGATTTATAAATAAAATGAATGTTATTCATTCCACGGCATATGTGAAGTTTTCATAATTCATTCATTTATTCAAGGTTAAAAATGTAACAATGGACATCTTGCCGCTAGTGACATGATATAGATAAATAATGATGTGTGAATTAACAAATCAAAATTGTACTATCGCGGGGCACAATTCTAATCTTTAATTATAAATTAGATGCATTTATTGTTTGTTTATTTAATGAGTATTAAGTTAGCTTTTAATTGTTCAAATGTGTAAGGTTAACAGTTAGATTTGTATTGTAATTTAATTACTAATGTTACGCTAATTCGTCAATTATTATGAAATAGTATTGCTTATTTTACCGTCGTATTGAATAAGATATTATTTGTTTAAGAAATTTCTAAACAAATACCGTATTCTTCGCTTGTGTAAAATAATGATTTCATTTTAATAATAATGTAGGTACATATAAATAATCAATAAACGTTTAGAAATTGTACTTAATGCATACGTCATACCGGTAAAACACGGGGTGCGATGAAAAAAAAGTGACATTTTGACATAGAAACAAGTTGCGCCCTATACAATCGAGTATATTGTCATATGAAAATATGTTGGTCATTTCATAATAAAGCTTGAAAATAGAGTTTCACTTCAATTCTGCTCCTGAATTTTGTATGACAATGATTTCTTCTTTTGTTATCGTCAACTATGCGGTACACCATATTAATTTTATATAAGTATAACTGTCGTTTTCAATCATATTTATTTGTTTAAAATCATACAATTATTCATGACACTTGTCATACTAAATTAATTAATAAATGTAATATTTATATTTGAGGAATTAAAATTTGGTTTTACTGAAATTTTCTAATTTATTTCAGTACGTTAAAATTTATATATGTTATTCTCTAAACTGAATATCTTGGTTTTACAAATATTTAATATTAAACGCGAACTAAATTGCACGTTCTGAACGCATACCAAATCAAAACATTGAACGTTTTAGGTTATAAACTTCCTAGAAATTTTCCGATAAAAAGAATCGTTTACCTACACAGCATTAAACACCTAGCGTTAGTAATACCTATTGACATAATTTGTATCAAAAACCGCAACACAAATACAGGGTTAGGTTAAGAAAACAAACACTTACCTCTTCGATGTAACCTAACAAATAGGTTAAATCTCTGCAGCCAACTACCAACTGTTTACACCAAAGTCACCAAGTCACCGAAATAATCAATAACAAACGCTGGATGTTTGTTTACGGAGATATTTATTGCAGTTACAAAAACAATCACGATTTGGCACACACACTACGTTCACATGCACACATCGTCCGCGCACGTTCAATACACTACTGAATGCCGCGAAGGAAGTCCAGCCTTTTTACTTCCAGCGTAAATAGATCTGCTATGAGTTGCTGATTACGATTACGTTTATCTAAATGTAAACACAATGTGGTCAGCTGCTTTCACTATTCACTTGCAGACTGACAGAAGCCACGAAATGCCGGCTGCAATTATTTAGTTCCGTAAATTAATTTGTTTTTTACTGCGCTAAGATTCGTTTAAACACGTCGGTTTCAAACGGTTGGCTGGATGCGATTCACACTTGTTTGTTGGTTTTCAAAAGTGTGAAGGCCGGAGATGTGATTTTATATAAATTATAAATGTTTATTATCCGGGAAGTGGATTCTGATTATATTAATCAAATATGGATGTTATTATTTTTATAATAAGATGCGCTATGAATAACTGAATTTGGAATATATGTTCCTCGTTAATTGACTATTAATTTCGATAATAACATTATTAGTTAACTATTCCACGAATTCATTTAGACACGAAATTTAGTAGTATTTAATTTCGTTCATTTGGAATTGCATCTTTTATTTTAATTTATATTAGGACAATTTTTTAGTTATAATCAAAATTATCTCCTTAATTTTGACTCATAAGACATTATAAGCAGTAGGCGACAAATAATTTAAAAACATTTAATAAATTTTATTGTTGTGCGTATGAATGTTTAAAATATTTTACTACTTATGTACACTATGTGTTATTCATAATCATTGTTCATCTATTATCCTGCTAATGATTCATTCTTTTGTGTGCTGAAATACATATTAAAATTATAACCATAAAAAGAAATTAGACCTCTGTCAATCAATGTCATGTGTCATTATGTTGTTTAAAAAAATTACTCCATGGCGCTTGACACGAAATGTGCAAGAAATAATTATAATAAATACATGAAAATTATATAACGAAATAAATATAATATTCTGGAAAAGTACGTCATTCGGTTATTACAAAAATTAAATTTATCTGACTGCAAAATCTAATTCACTGACTTACCAAATAATTAAACAACTGACAGGAAAACAAAGGAATTAAAATTATTTGACTACAGGTAATAACAACTTAGTTACCAAAATAATATTTCCCAAAATAAAAACCGTAATTATTAATAATTCAGCAAAAGACTAAAAAAGTCATAAACATAAAATGCGTCAGCTAAATTTAAAAACACTTGACATTAAAATAAAAAAAATCAGAGTTAGCAACAATTTTCGAAACATCATATAATAATTCTGTGAATTAATGAATTCTGTTCACAGTACGATGGAGAATAATAATTATATAGTTGTTAATTTCTAGGGGAATAACAAAGCATGATAGATCCACAGATTGGGATGTATTTGAATATTGATCAATTTATATCCAATCATGATGAGAAGGGTTTACTGTTCTAGCTTTGAAGTTTGACAGAGTTACCGCTTTAACTTACTAACAAGCAGCCTGTTATAGATAATGTGATTTATTACCCGTCCAGACGATTTTTCTTGTAAATGTAGAGCCATAATATATTAACATGCTCGTGTTCAAAATGAAAATTATTCGAAAATAATATACATGCTTTTTATGTTTTTACAACATTTTCTCAAAGTGTATGTGAAACCGAGATTAACGGTACTAACTTTATTTACTACTGTTAATGCTTTATGGGGTAGGTGGCTCAGTGGTATCGAGTCGGCCTGTGGATCTTGAGAACCCTGGTTCGATCCCCACAGCCGACAAACAATTTTCACCAATTTAAAAAATCTTCCCCTGTAGCTCCTCCACCACTAATATCTTTGAAGGCCGTGATTTGACGGCTGGTAACAGCACTTCACGCGAAAAAATATATCACTTACCGAGATCTGCTTAGGCAGAGTGCCACACTCAGTGATGGGTAAAAGGCGTGATGATATATTTATTTATATTTTATTTTGTTAATGCTTTCATATTATTTTACAGAAAATACTACATAAATAAAGTAGAGTACTATTAGTTGAAATATTTTTTTTAGAAAATAATTGACAGTGGAAATAGTTAGTCACGGTCACGTTTTATCGGTATGCTTATTATTGGTTAATATTTGTCATGACTTATTATTACATTTCCGACCTATATACTTACTCGTAATAGGGAATATATTATGATGGTGATTTTTCTCAATCTTGAGGTTTCAATAAATCTTCATGTTTTAAAATTTATTGAATCCTAATAATATAGTTATAAATAAAGTCGGTCTGTCGATCTTTGGGTCTGTGTCTTGTTTGGAAGGAAGATGAATTTTAAAATGTCATGATACTTTGGATTAAAATTTTATATTTAAGCTCTGTGTGAATAACTGCTGAGGTTAAATTCGTTAATAGACTATATAGAAATAATAGTACTTTAACTTTATTTATGGGTGTTTTTCAGTTTGTACGTTTATTTCGTAAATTATATTGTTTATCACAAAATATATAATAACTAAAATAGGCCATAAGTTGATTTAAATTAATTTATATTATCGATTTGTTGGTTATAAGTATAACATTTTAATAATAATTTTGAAAATCGCTATTTTGTAAAACATGTAAATAAAATAAATAAATGATATCATCACGCCTTTTAGTTATTACTTTGCTGTAGCAGATCGCGTTAAGTAATATATTTCGTTGCGTGAAGTGTGTTTATCAGCCCTCAAATCACGGTCCCTAAACATGTTAGTGGAGAGGAAGCCACAGGGATAGATTTAACATGGTGAAAATTGTTTGTCGTCAGTGGGAATCGAACACGAGTTCTCAATTCGCCAGGCCGACTGGATACCACTAAGCCACCTACTTCATGTGAAAAACAAAAATTATCAAAATCATAATATAAAATAAAAAGTCTCATGTATCATATTGAGTAGAGATGGGCGAATATCATCCGCGAATAGTCGAATGCCGCGAATAGTGACATTATTCGATATTCGCGATTTTCGAATATTAACGTCAGTATAGCGAACATTCGAATACCTCGAATATCGTGCTATATGTTGACCTCAATTTTTGACTATGTTTTTCTTTATCATTTGTACATAAACTTAAAGCTATTACAATACTTTGAAGTTATTAATAACAAAGATATTTTGTTTCAAAACCATGAAGACGTACCATATTTCAAATTTGTTTTTCGCCAACATCAGCCCGTACGTTTCACCTTAAATTTGTTTGTACTTTTTGTTTGATTTTTATTTTATCTTAACAATTTCATTCAAATAATGAAAAGGACAATTAAATAATTATTAATAATAAGAATAAAGAACGTAGACACTTGATGTAGTTTCACAAAATTACTTTTGATATTATAATTATTAATAATTTTAGGAGTATTCCAATATCTGATTAATATTCGTATTCGATATTCGAATTCGAGAAATTTGATATTCGCCCATCTCTAATATTGAGTGTTAAAATTTAAGGAGTCGTTTTGAAAGTTGTTTAAAATATGTCGCGTTTAAGCGATCTTTAATTGTTTTTTCATAAATTATTCAAATTGTCCAATTTGATATCAAATTAGAATTCTAGGACAGATAATGGCGTTTGTGATACTGGAATTTAAATAAACAAATAAATAAACCCATCACTGGGTGTGGCACTCTGCCTAAGCAGATCTCGGTAAGTGATATATTTTTTCGCGTGAAGTGCCGTTACCAGCCGTCAAATCACGGCCTCCAAAGATATTAGTGATGGAGGTGCCACAGGGGTAGATTTTTTAAATAAATAAATTATAAAATAACTAAATTAAACATTATGTTGTTTCATAATAATAAAAACTACATATAATCGTATAATTATATTGTATTTTGAATTTGAAATTAAATATGCATTTCACGTGTCGTCAGAGTGGCTCAGATTGAACTGTTCAACATACTCACAGTTGTGTGAAGTACTATCTCGTTCTCTCTGTATAAGTCCATTTTTCTCGGCCGTTTGTCATTTATACATCTCAATTTTTGATAATTTTTTTTCTTGCAAGCTATAAATAATTTGCCAATTTCAAAAATATGGGTATTCAAATTTTTTATCTTAATTTATATTTATGAAAAATCAACAATTTGGATACAGACCCCATTCTTGTAAAACTATTGAAAATTATATATATTTTTTTTCAAAAGTTTTATAAATTAAATCGCGTTTAGTGTTTATTAAAGCTATCTAGCAGATCAGTAGAAGTAATTAATGGTCGGGCAAGTACAGTGGTGGACACATCAGATTTTTTTTTGTAATTTTGACGATCATATTTAATATATATTTCCACAGATATAAATAATTTTGAAATCAAACAAAAATTTACTAGTAAGTTAAGCATACTTTTAGTTTTTAGATTAAATTCTGTTCATTGTAACGAATTATTTTGTAGAAAAGTTTGCTATCTATTGTGTTTGGAATTCAATTAAATTACATTTGATAAAGGATAAAACCTCAATAGTTGGTTTGCACCGTTCAAAGCTACATTTTAAATTCTTTTCGTGTTAGTCTCGTTGCTTGCATATTTTAGACTCCTGCAGTATAATGTTTCCTGGCATTCTATACATTTCTAAAGTTGAAAACTCTATTATTCCATGAAGTATAAAACTTTAACTCTTTATTACTTTGTATATATTCTTTTACACTGTTTTGCATCTCAGATTCTAGCTACAGCATTAACACAGAAATATTAAAAATAATTACTTTTTCCAGATTTAAGAGCGAGACAAAATGTAAAACTTTAAAACAAAATAACATTTTCGCTGTTTGGTTTTAGACTCTATCTTTTGTTTGACATAAGATAAGAAATATTTTACGAAATAACAATGAAAAGCTTTAATTTCCCTTGTTGGCCATAAAACGAAATTGAAGACAGATAGAAAATATTACAGTGTTGCATTTACTATTTGCTTCACTCATTTTCAACCTGGTGAAGGTAATATGCAAATTAATAGTCTGCAATTATTAATAGTTACGTACTAATTATTGCAATTATAAAAAAATCCTAAAGTTATTTATGTAAGTTATTTAAATTGACATGTAAAACATTTTATTTAAATAAATAAAAATAAATTTATCATCGCGCCTTTTACCCATTACTTGGTGTGGCATTCTGCCGTATCTGATCTCGGAAAGTGATATATTTATACGCGATAAACCTGCCGTCAAATTACGGCCCTCAAAGATGTTAGTGGAGAGGAAGCCACAGGGGTAGTTTTAAACGTGGTGAAAATTGTTTGTCGGCTGTGGGAATTGAACCAGGATTCTCAAATCTACAGGCCGACTCGATACCACTGTTATTATTATTTAATGTTGCTAATCTAAAAAATTATCATATTTAATGTATGCTCACTTCAGGAAATTAATACAAATATTTGATAAAATCAAATATTTATTATTTGCGGTATCACTTTATATCTAATATTTGCTGTTTGTTGTATACATATTATATCATAACAAATATGGATGTTTACTTAAGAACAGATTTATTACAAAAATAAATAATGAATAAAATGTGCGGGTCATGTTTGGTATATGGCCACTCGGGTGACAAATTAAAACAGGCGTGTATAAAAGCAAAGTTAAAAAAATAATCAAATTTTAGAAAAGAACGCTACTATGAGAATGAAATACGTGTCGCCATAAAATAAAAATTGTTTGCAATCATTTAGAACGATTGAATTATTATGAATGTTTTAAAACGTATATCAAAATTAGGTAGTGTAGAAATTTATATATGTTAATCAATCAACAACATATAATTTCTCTATCTAATACACCCACTTACAGAAGTGTCTGATGTGATATTTAATTAGTAAGAGATATTTGATCAGGACATATTAAACTTGAGACAAAGGTATACATTCAGTTGGTCTCCATAAGCTTACTGTTGCTGGCATTTGTATTTTTAAAATTTTATATTTGCTGTTGTGGTGATTTTTATTAATCTATATGAATATAGATTTCAGTTGTCGTTAGTTTCACGTATCGTTTATCTTTTATGTACAAATTTAAGCATATAGTTATGACTTATTTTAATAGTGTAGGTTTTTCTTAATAGAAATCAGTTATTTGAGTATAATATTAGTTAATTATATTTTTATTACCTTTTTTATTGTAAATATTAGTTTTATTCATTTTTATATTCTTTAAGCTATTAAGGTAGTAGCAAAAAGTAATTTTTCTACGATTGCTATGAAAAGTTGACAATTACGCTCTCATTTGTCATCGTAAAGTTGACGTTTTCTGTTGAATAATCGAAAAATATCTTTTTTGCGCGTCTCCAAAGGCAACGCGCGAAAAAGACGTTAACTGTGCACGTTTCCAATGGCAACAAAACAGAAACTTGTCATATTGACAGTTGACAGAACGAATTTATATCCAGTAGGCATACGGTTTTTAAAAATTTAAGATGCAATCGTAGAAAAAATTATATGTGTATCACGAGTGTAAAGTGTCTTTGTTCCGCGAAGTGTAATACTCTATAGTCTAAAAGAAACATTTGAAGTTTAAACAAATTAAATGAATTTGAATTACTTTAAATTACGTTAACTAAACGTTAGGTATAAATTTAGAACCTCAAAACAATCCAAAAGTTCTTTTGTGTAGAGGTTTGTTCTCAAATTCATCGTTTAAGAGCTCGTACATACAAATACATAATAAGAATTTTGGGTTGAACCAGTTCAAAAATCGAAAATTATTAAAATGTGGTTCTATATAATTCAGACCACGAGAAATCGTATGGCGCAAGGCGCATCTTCATATCTTTTTTAATTTTTGAGTTACAGCGATTTATGACTTTTTTTAAGCTCAACTTTGAAAGACCATAACTCAAAAAGTAAAAGAGAAATTGAAATGCGGTTTGAACGAGTGTAATATTGAAATTTTTTTAATTTTTTTCAAAATTTTCCTTCCTCAATATTTCAAAAACTTGAAAAGATAATAAAAATCTGAAAACACCAGTAAATTTTTGGCGTGAAAATACATAAGTATGCAAATTTTCACAATAAAATTCGCACGGATACATTTTTTATTACAAAAAAACGAAAAATGGCCAAAAATCGTAAAAATCTTAAGGCTAACCCCTTAAGAAATCTTCAAAAAACGGCCATTAACGATTTTTTGTAATAAAAAATGTATCCGTTCGAATTTTCTTCCGAAAATTTGCATATCTATGTATTTTCACGCGAGGAATTTACTGGTGTTTTCATATTTACATTATCTCTTCAACTTTTTGAAATATCGACAAAAGAAAATATCGAAAAAATTGAAAAATTTTCAAAATTTTCAATATACATGTACAAGCAAACCAAAAAAAAGTATTTAATTTCCGGCATCCTCTATTTTTTAATCGATTTGAACCAAATTTTCTTGCAGGTCCAGTTTTACTTATAGATGAATTGTTTCAAAATATTGGCACATTAACGAGAAAAAAAATTAATTTCGGACTCCAGCAGTTTTCAATCGATTTTAACCAATTTTTTTACTGGTTCATCCTAATGACCGGCATATTTAAATTTTTATAAATATTGTCAACATTAGGTAAAAATATTCGTTTCAGCAATTTTATAAATTACGTATGTACTTAATTAATTGACAAGCTTAATATATAAATAGTTTCATTAAAAAGTCCCATCAATAAAGTTATGGTGCTATTGATTAAATAGGTTATTTGATATTGATACTTGAAGTTTTTTCTAAATATGTAAGTGACAGTTTAATTCTGTCTAGTGACAGTAGTGACGTGGATCTAAATATTGTACAATGACAGAAATACATGCATGACTAAAATTCGTTATAAATTCCTGTCCAGAAGCAGGAATCTGAAATCTTCCTGGTAATTGAAACCATGTCCATTGTTCTCCATTCCTCAACTGAAATGTTTCGTTTCGACGGTTAGTTCAAGTTAATCGGCAAAGTTTAGGGTTATTCGGGTTCGGTTCATAGTTGGTGTACTTACTTACCTGATCCCTCGTGACGTCACACTCTGGGCGAGATGGCGGCCTTCAGGCGTCCGTAGACGGCGATGTGACGTAGGCAGCTGCCGGTTATCGAATTAATATTTCCCCGGTTCGGGCAAGCCCGACCGGAATCCGATTATCTCGCGAGGACGGACTCTTTGTTATGTCGATCACATCCTTATCATATTCGGGCAAAAATTCAAGCCGAATGTAAATGAGAGAAGCCGCATGACGAGGCGACGAAGAGGCGAAAGGAAGCGAGGAAGCGGACGCCCAGCGTCGACCGAGAGACGGAGCGGACGAAGGTCGTCGCTGGATCGCGGACAACGACGTGCGGATCTACGGACGCGGACGTGGACTTCCTACTGCGCGCTTTGCCCGGATGTGTTTACGCTAATTCTACCTCACCCCGGAATCACATTTTTATTCGTCCTACAAAATAAAATTTAAAGCGAAATTAAACATAACTAATAATTAATTCTGGGTTACATGTAACACTTTGTAGTACAGAGATTTAAGAAATTTTACAGTATGAAGTTATATTAAGTACTCTTTTCAAATTATATTGAAAATTTTCTTTCATACAAAATACTTTACTTTAGGAAAAATTAAATTAAATTTTAAAAATATTCGCAAATTTGCCAATTTGCTCTTCACATGATGTACATGTTTTTAGTACTACTGGTTTGATAAATAAATTATAATTCTGAACATTACGAATAGCCATTTATTTGATGTTATATAATGAACAAAATGACAATTGTAAAGGCTCAACTATATAGCTTATGTCATGTTATGTCTGTGTACGGATAACTTATGAAATGGTTCACATAGGTTATGTCGCGTATGCTATTTCTCTTGACATTAAACAATAAAGATGTCAGCATAGCAGACAAAGTCAGCAAACATAACATAACACAGACTTAACTTGATGTTAGCTATGTGGTCGGGTCATTATATTAACAAATATAATTTAATTATTAATATATTAGAAATAAATAATCAAACCAGTGACACTAAAACTGTCTACGTCATGAAAGAAAGTCAAGAAAATAGTTATTTTTGTATTAAGTGCGAAAAATTAATATATTTTGTTGCGCGTGAGAATGTTCTTTTTAGTCGAGACAATAAAGTCATTCGAACGAGCCAAAAAACAAGAATTTTGCCTACGAAATACAAACAAAATTTTTCTCGATTTGCGGTCTCTACTAAAAGTGACATTCTTACGTACACAAAAACACTCACTTGATACAAAAATAACTATTTTATTCCAGATCATTATATCATATATTGATAAAAATACTTTAGATACATTTGATAGTAAAACATTGTTTACTAAGTTTATAAACAGTTTTTAAAATGGTTTCAGTTTTTACTCGGACTAGTAATAAAATAAAATCTACACAGTGTACTTCCTTTTATTGCGGTCAAAACTGCGAATAATCTAATATAAGGAAATTTTCAAAACATTTGCAATATCGTGTTGCTGTGAAACGTGTGGCACCCGCCACGTGAAGTGTGCGTGCGCGTTTATCAAGCAGGCGTTGACGCCGACGCTGGGCAAATGTCACGCTGCATCAAAATATGATGGAGCAGATTTGTTATTAATGTAAATAGGGGATGAATATTCGTGGCGGTTGCAAGTTCCGCCAGATGCGTCATAGCGTCGTCCTCATTCTGTCTGCATTTCCATAAACACATCTGCGGCTGTGGTGGGCGGTATGTTGCGTTGCTGATGGTATGATGGAAGTCATTGCCGCACATTTTATAATGTTTTTACCATTTACCTCATGTATATTACATATATTTTTCCTATATCGTGTTTACAAAAAGGAATTCTGTCCAATTGTTACAGTGCTACAAAATTTAACTTTGTAAAACTGTTTGGGTATATTTTGTGTCAAGTTTTCTAGTTAAAATCTCGAACATAAATCTGTCATAGCTCAATAAAATTATTGAAATTATTATTTATTATATATTTATAGTAATTAAGCTAATGAATAATTACAACGCGTAACCCTGTAAAATTTTACAGGCTCATAGAAGAGACCTGTAAAATTTTACAAAGCTCATAAAAAAAACTATATAAACTAATTAAAAGTTATTATTTGCAGTATCTGCAATGTTTTGTATATTTTCTTGAACTACAGTAATTCAACCGATAAAACGTTAAATTTTGCTTGAATTCAATAATTTTTTCATGACAATTCAAAAAATGTTAAACATTTTTTAGCAGTTGAAATGAAATAATTAAAATGATATTTGTTAATTGTTTCAGACGCCGAATTTAACATATTTGCTGCCGTATCGATCTCTTTAGACCTAAAGTAAACCGAATTAACGTTTGCCGTCTATCGCGTTGATGAGCTCTGTTATGATTACAGATATTTTAAAATTAATGAAAACTTATTTGATTTATTTTGACATATGTATAGTTTATCATTTACAATTTGTGATAACTTTTTACAGTGCCAATCACTATGTGATATTCTTAGTAGAATCAGATTCGTTCGTATATCATCCGATATAGACCTACCTCTACGGTGTCCGGACTCAAATAGTGTATCTAGCAATTGAAACGGCATGGCACGTAGGTTTGTATCAGTCACTGAGCTGCGACCCGGATTTTTTTCATTTAGCGATCCGGGTCACTACGTTCATGGAACTATACTGGGTCAATTGAACGGATCGGTCACGCATTACCCATCGCTAGTATTGTCTTTGTTTTGACATGAACAATTTGAGAGGAAAAATTGCATGTAATATTATTAGCCGAACGGAAAATAAACGGAAATTTCTCACGGCAGTATATATGTTAAATTTCTATAACATATCATTATAAGTATTTCCTTCAGTGTAACAGCTTGTATATACCAATATACTTGTATTACGCTTACCTAATTCTATTTAGTAGGTGGCATTGGTACTTTGTTGCTAGTGAATTCATCCTATCCAGTAAAAGTCGCAATTGATTTATTAGAAAAACGGATCCCAACAACTGAAAAAAAAAATTAAAACTTTATTAATATCCTTAACTAACTACAATTCCATCACCACCACCAAGCATTGCCACCTATATTTTAACAAAAGACAGAAAATAAATTCGAATAAAAAGGATGTGAACGGGCTTACAATTTAGGCAAGTGTATTCGGTTTTTATATTGTGTTCTTTTATTATGTTTTCATCATAATAATAATTATTTAGTCACGAAAAAAACGTACACGCACAAATATAATACAGTAGTAGATAATGGTAATTGGTATTCATAACAAGTATTTAGTCTAAAAGATTGGTAATAACAAGATCGGTGTTGTGTGCGTCGGTGGCGTCGAGGCGGCGGCGGGGCGCGCGGGCTCAAGGCGCGGCCCGGCGCCGCGACGCAGCCGCCCGCCGCAGGTCGCGGGGTCGAATAGCACCATGAGTTTCGTTGCAAGAGTTTGTGTGGACCGTGGCTCTCACTCACAGAGTTCTTACACCAGAATGCGTTCCCATCAGAAAAAATTACTACTTCAACATAGATACACTTCATTTAGAAGAATCATACAAAGCTGTCAGAATCTTTATCAATAGCAATCAATTTAATTTGGTTTCGGGTAGATCTATACAGATTTTAGAACTCTTCTTAATCGACTTACAATTAAATCTATTATATTTACAATTTGTTGTCGATTGTCGAGAAAAAATGGAGTCCAAAAGGATATCTTTATTTATGGCACTAAAATTATCTAATTTGGTATTGGATATCACCAAAAAATTCATTTTTATAACTTACTCGTAACATGATGATAGACAATTTAAAATCATCAGTTAATATAATTTTGAAAAATTAACCATATTATAAATTTTATGTCAACAATCTAAAACGGGATAAAAAATTATTGAAGTTAGGAAATCGACTAAAAATTCTTATATTTACAATTCGTCGATTGTCTTCCTGAATATGATCTAGGACTCACTAAATCTGCAATTCATCTATTTTGATTTCTGAATTTTGTAAAAATATAATATGAATTTGTAAATAAGTTTATAAAATGTTAAATTTCATCACAAAATCAAGTGATAAATAAACTAGTGTTCTGCTTGTAGGTAGAAGAAACAATAGCAACTTGTTTCCAAACATTTGAATTAATTTGGTGTTCGAAATAAACTACTACAGTTTAGAACAGTTGAATCATGATTCTGCTGAAACTATCCGGAAACAAAGAAACCTGCTGACAACATTGTTTACTTAAGTGTACCTTTGTCAAGGTTAAGTTAAGTTACAGCGCCACCTCTTAGCATGAAAACTTCTGAAAGTGGAGAGTCGCGGTCGGCGGCGAACGGCCGCAACGCCACCGCGCAGAACGTAACATGGAAGACTTCCGCACCGGGACGCGCCCCCCTGCTCACCTGGCTCAATAACCCCACAAGACCTCGGCCCCAGCTTTGCCCCGCTATGATACAATACATACAATATAAGGCAACGACAGTTCATATGATACACTCTATGTGGTACGTTACACGTAGTGATAGTGATGAAAGGACACTAACCTGGGATCAGGAAGAGTTAAATACAGACGCTGATTCGGAAATAAATTTTACTCTCAAAGTTAGTTTGGTTTTAATTATTGTGGAGGGGAAGAAAAATACTTTTCCTAAAAATGATCATGATAGAATAGAGATAGATTATCAAGGCGATATTGTAACTAATTTGTGTGATGGTAATTTTTATAATTCTATACGTGTAAAGACGGATTTACATGGTTCAATTTTATTGATCAATCCCGGTAAATATATAATATAAAAAGATGTAAATATATCTTGATCAATCTATTCTACCTAGATCAATATGATTTGATTATGATTTTTTTAAATTGCAAATTGAACCGTGTAAAAGTTGTCTCGCTGAATGATGTTTTAAAATAAATTCAATAATTAGTGCGATTTGGCAACTGTTTCAAAAGGTTTGTTCGAACGGTGAGTTTGTTCTTCTCTAAATTGATTCGAATGTTCAGTTAGTGTAAATTTTCAAAATATTATGCCATCTGAAGTGAATCTGTTTGTAAATTTATGTAACCTAAAAATAAGTTCAATGAATTATTTCTGAAATATTAATATGGAAATGAAGTAAAATTATTTAGAAAGTAAATTTACATATTTCATTTTATATATAATAATAATATTAGGACAGTGTTTAATGATTGATTAATAATTTCTAATACTTGCTATCTAGCAAAAACTTTAAACCGCTCTAAAAGAATTTGAGCTAACAATTCTAATTTGTCCGAATAAAATACTGATAGTTCTCAGAATTTTGAATTTTAGAATTACAGAGTGCGAATACTTTATCTGAATTGCGTATGTGTACTGGGTTGCGAAATTATGTTTCGAACAAACCTTATGAAACACAAACGTGATTGATTCAATATGATTGAAATGTGTAAACCCGCCTTAATGGACATTTTACTACTGGTCATCTTAATGGGCTCATCAACCAATCTAAATGATCCCTTTTGTTTTAAAATAATGATATTTAATGAAATAACAGTTGATAGTATATAGCTATGTTTCTATATACTAGTTGTCAAATTGACTAAAATATGTTGAGTCAATAAGAATTCTTATTTTGAAATAAATACACCAAACATGAAATAATTTTAATTCTTTTAATGAATAAATTTTCATTCTTAACAATATTCGTAGAATGTAAAAATTTACCATGTATTATTTATGGTTGATGAGTCTATTGTTTTATTTTTTAGCTACAGTAAAGTTAAATATAAAAGGTTTTTTTTTTCTAGCATAAGATGACCACTAATGTGCTCAATCATCAATACAATAATTTCCAATAACAATTAATCAGTATGGCAGGAAAGAGCTCCTAAAATCGAGACTTCCGTAGAGGTCATCTTAACTCTTTTGTCGAATTCCCGGGCACAAAAATTCCAACCAATTAAACAGATTTTGAGAGCCGTAGTAGAAATAGATAAAAATACTAATATATTTAGAATACTTACAATAGGTATATTTCGAATCTGCCATGTACGATTGTGGCCTGATCCCGGGGACACGTAATTAGGAATAGATACAGGGAAGAGAGACAAGGGCGTGTGGTGCACATGTGTGATGGTGTGTGTGTGTAGGCGGCGACGTGGCGAGGGCCGAAGGGGGTGGCGCGAAGGGCGGGCGTCTCGCGCGGTGCACGATCTCTCTCTTCGTCTGGTGTCTCTACTCATAGTTCATTACGACTATAATTACTTTGTAGTATAGATTCATCATTTATACAAACACATATAGAAGTATGTATAATCATTGTTCAATATAATGTACAGTTTCAACGGCTACACATCAAGGAGTTTCAAAACATGGAATAGGGTCATTTACATTTTAGATAAAATTATTTATACGATTTAAATTTCAGAATGAAAGCGTTATTTTATCACAGTGGTAGTCATTGCTCCATATTTATTAATCTTATTTATATATGTGTGGGGGCGGTCGGCATGACACGTGACGCGACGTGACGTTGACAGACGCCGCCCGCCCCGCACCCCGCGCAATAAATACACGTTAGACATTTGAATTCCTAACAAGAATTTAACAACGGACATGAATATCGTGAAATCAATCAATCAATCAATTAGTTTACACAATATATGTATATACCTATTTGTAATATATGTATATGTATATATTCATTCATCATATATAATTATTTATATACTTATACAATAATTATAGTTTAGTGTTGTTTCATATTAACCTATATGTACTTATTAAACTTAGATATACTTATAATAATATTTATGTATACGTACCTACGTATGAACCTATGTATATGTGTAATGTATGCAGATGTAAGAATGATCACTGGTGTGTAGTGAGTGCCGGTCAGAATGTCCCGATTGTCGTACTTTGTTAAATGTATGGATGATTGGTGCCTTTAGTTGGAGTTGCCCGTTCAAGTCAGTTAGTTCCGATACAGTGCGCTGGGAGCACCACGGTGTTGCATCTTGCGGATGCGCTGCGTGACGCACACGTGGTAGCAGCACACGTAGGCTAAACATCACTTGAACAGGATGCGGCGGAACGCGCGCCGGAAGTCCTTGTTGAAGATGGTGTAGATGACGGGGTTGAGCGCAGAGTTCATGTAGCCCAGCCAGAAGGCGATGGAGAACGCGATGCCGGGGATGTCGAGCTTCAGCCGCAGGATGTACATGAAGAAGAACGGCAGCCAGCACGCGATGAACGACCCCATGATGAGGCCGAGGATGAGTGTGGCTCGCTTCTCCTTCTTGCGGGCGATGCGTCGCTTCTCTCGTTCGGGATCCCGCGGTTTCTGCACTCGTGGCACGCTCAGCTGCTCCCGCTCGCCGTTGCCGTTGTTCGCCGCCGCTGCCGCCGCCTGCCGCGTCGCCTCCTCGGACCGCCGTGACTTTGAATTCGACTTCTTGCCGAAGATCGGCTGGCACAGACGCAGCTTGAGAGGCTTAACCACCGCACAGCGACTCACCACGCCCGAATCTGAGCTACTCGGGTCGAACTCGCTCACCATGTCCGTCTCGATGCCGACGGAGGGCGCCCGATTCCGCGCCAGGGCCGCCGCCTGCTGCTGAAGCTCCCCATTCACCGACAGCGTGGAGCCGCGGAACTGGCACTGCACGAGTGGGCTGCGCACTGAGCCGCCCGACGTCGCGAACACCTGCGCCACGCACACATAAACGACAACGGCAGTGCCGTGCAATTAGTTCACGTCACACAATACACACAACGAACACACAACATGCATACGTTACGTACACCTAGAGAATAAGAGGACAATGAACAAACAAACAAACAAACCCACTGCGAACCTGGTAGGACTATAGAGAGGAAAACATAGATACATACTGAATCACAACGGTGGTTAGGTGTAAATACCTTAAGGGTGTCCTTCTGTTCGGCAACCTCGGCGGCTAATTCGGCTGCGTCGCTACACGTGGAGATGTCGGAGGCGAAATCACACGTGACGGTGGGGATGGCGACGGGCTGCGGATGCGCCTCGATGGTGGCGATTTGGCGGTCAGGGTCGCGCGGCGACTGGTTGGAGTTGCGGTCGATGGGCCCGGCGCCGACCGGCCGCGTCACCTTGTTGCCACCACTCGACGCCGTCGTGAAGCTTGTCACCGCGTCCTGTGGCGGCCGTCGTGGTGGTTTCCTGATTCCCCGGCGGGCGCGCGCCTTCGCCGCGAAGTAGATGCGGATGTACACAAACACCATGATGCAGCTAGGAACGTAGAACGACCCCAGTGCCGAGTAGAGTACGTATCCTACTTCTTCACTCAACTAAAACAAAAGAACCAATCATTAAGATCTAAATGCTACAAAGTAGACATTGAAGATATAACATACATATATATTTAAGTCTGTATATAATTTAAGTTAAATATTAAAAGTTTTAATCCTATGCTATTAAGCTTTCGAAAACTATAGAAGAGAAAACTATTCGTGTAAGACAAGCAGGGAATGTTGTTATGTTGTTCCTTGCATGACCTGTAATTATCTTCATTGCTGTTTGCTTTTTAGTTAATCGTTGTTTAGTTGTGCAGTGCGGTCCTTTCTAACAAATTGTTTTATTGTAACTCTGGGTTGTGTTTAATTGAACATTCACACATTAGTGGAGTCTCATAATGCTGTAAAGTTAATACAGGAACTAGGAACCGACACGAATTGCGTATTTAACTATAGTAGGCCTTTGTGAATTGGACTCTTCATCCACAACTATCACTATAAACATAACAGTTTGCATAATGTCATTCAAATTTGTAAATATAGCAACATTATTTGTTTTGTTGACAAATTCAACATTTTCAAGGACAGAAACAAATGTCAAACTAAATATTTGACTTTGTTTAATTTTTTTTATGGTTTAAACCAGATTCCGTTAAAGAAAACATCTTTTCGAAGTAGTCGAAGCACTTTACAGATTTGCAGTAAAGATTTCACGTATGCAACTCAGGAAAAAGAAAAGTGTTAAAAATCCACGTTTATTCGAGCAATTTATTTTTATATTCATTTGTTTCCATCGGTTGGAGGTAGAGAAGCAGTGAAGGAAGCCAGCAACGACGGGAGCGATTCATTATTCAAATGTTTTCTCCCGAGGCTGGGATGTGGAACACTGGAAGCGTTCCGGCCAGGACAGAGGAAGTTCCTGCAGGAATCCGCTTATACCGTGGCTATTATTTTTTCGCTCGCGGCGTTCGCTGGACAACGCAAGAAGGAGACCCTTGAACCGAATCCAAGTGCACTCAGGGATTCCGCCAACGTCCTGGTCACACTATAAACATTGCATTTTGCGAGGGATTTTCTACGAGCTTTTGATGTCACCGTAAGATTTATAAGATGAGAAAAATAGAAACACGACAAAATACATTTCTACTGTAATAATCACATGTTACTTGTTTGCTTTGTGCGATTATGCTGTCAATAGCAAAAGCGCAAACAACGATATTTCTCTTACTTTTACAATCAAGAATTATTTGTTGCTTTACTTGTCTACTTTTCACAAAATGAAATACTAATTAAATTTCAAATGGTAAATATTTCTTCTTAAATAAAAATGTCACTGCAGATGACTCTCGTGCAAAACATTATAAATAGTCATTTAACTTAATGTTGTACATATAATTAAAGCCCGGATTTTTAGGCAATTGCCTAGATTCAAATTTTAATATACTTCAGGCAATTTAGTTTTTCTATACATAGGTAATATGTTTACGTGTAATGGAAGGTTTTTTTTTCGTGCCTTAGAGCCTATTTTTTCTAAATTTTGGTTATTGTGCCTATTTTACCTTATACAGCCTATTTTGCCTATTTTTGTTGCCTATTCAAACTTTTATTGAGCAGACAAGGTTTATCATCTACTTCGTTGACTAATTCAGCACTCGACAAAGTGTTTCAACCTAACCTATAATATTTAAAATACTTATTTTAATCAAGTATTTGTGTGTGAATTTAAAATGCCGAAAGAAAAAACTTTTTTTAGTCAAAATTTTACGTGGCAATTCAATTGTGTCTTTGCCATTAATCAATGGAGCTGAGGTAACTTTAGACGATATGGCTAAATATAAGTACGGTCCTGTCACATTTTGTGATGTCGAACGAAGTTTTCAACCCACAAGCAAGTTCTGACAGACCGAAGACAGTCCCTTTCCGAAAATTTCATAGAGCAATTGCTCGTAATATTTTGTGAATTAAAGTAGGTATACAACATAATTTGAATTTGCATAATAGTTAATAAAATGAGAACCCTACATTATTATTTTTCAGATTGCGTTTTATTTTTTTAAAATGATTATTTTTTTCTAACGAAGAGTAGATACGAGTACCAATATTAAAAAAAAGGATTCTTTTTTTTTAAAACAAATTATTTACATTTAGGCTGCATAAAATCCCGCCTATTTTAGAGTAATTACCGGCCTATATGCCTGCTTATTTGGGTGTTTTTAAGAGCCTAAATATCCGGGCTTTACATATAATGAATAAATTGAAGTGTTTATAATTATAATTTAAATATATTTGAAACAACTATGTATCCAATGATACTAAAAATATTTACTTAAAGTAAACCAACCTTAATTTTGTGAATAAAAAAAAAACTTGTTCTATTATCTATTATTACAGTGTGATAGTTCATATAACTTTTAGCTTGTGTGCGATTCGAACTCGAGATCTTCAGATTCGAATTCCATAATACTACTCAATCTACCGTACTATCGGAATGTATATTGACACCTACTAATATATAATATTTGTAACAAAAGTTTTATTTATTACATTTGAAAAATATGTATTTTTTGCGTTACTTACTCAAGTTTGAAATTTAATATCGTGAAACACAATTTAAACCGTCTCAGCAACCGATAACTTTAATGGATGCGTACGAACTGAATGCTTTTAAAACAGAAATGTGTACTGAGATGTAAGTAGTGTTTTCCTGATCAATAAGAATTTGATCGAGGATTTATGTTTGAATAGAAATATAACCACATATAAATATAATATATAGAAAAGTACATTGTAATGATGACTCAAATATGTTTAATATTATTCTTTTATCATAGACTCCACGATAAAATGAAATCTTTAACTAACGTATGTATTGAAAAATTTTGAGGTACACCAATTGACAAACTCTCAATCAACAATAAAGAAAGCAACATTTATCTAAGTGTAAATTATTATATAATTCCGAATTTACGCCTTACAGATATCGAAATAAAAAAACAGAACTTTTTCCCTTTCAAAGTTTCGTAAAATATTGTAAGATACGAAGAAATAAATTTTCTTGTCATTTGAAGCATTTTTCTCTAAAATAATTTAGAAAGAAAGCCCTCTACGCGCATTTTTGATGACATACAAAATATAATCTAAATACAATTAATATTATTTTGAATGCCAAGTCGTCAGCCATTACTGCTATATTTTGTAACAACATATTACAAGGGTTATTTTTGATAAAAGTCAGAGAAAGCTTTTATTGTCAGCATGTCACCTATTATTTGGTCGTCTAAGCTCAATAACAAAACACGTAAAAAACAAAATTAAAAGCGTTAAGTATCAAAAATAGCTGTATGAAATGATAAAAGGTCGAAAAACAAACACGTGTGAAATTCTTTATTACGGCCAATAATCGTTATTAATAATAATAAAATTGTGTGTGAATGTGTATCATCACATGACACGGTATTACAGATGACAAGATATGATTTCCTTTATTTCGGCACTGATAGTTTTTATGATGGAACCGTTGTTTAAGAGGACAGAGAGCTTTTATGATTGCCCGAGCGGCCAACAGATGGCCACAGCGAGATTGGTTTACGTCAACGTGGCCGGGTTTGGGTTTTGGAGGTGGTTTCGTGTTTCGCACCACGCTATTTCTGGACTATTTTGATTTAGTGTCGATTTGACTCTCCGAATATCTGTCTAGGGAAATCTATCTAATGTTTGAGATATTTGCTACCAAAGGAGTTTTTGGGATGTTGCGTATGCGAAATGTGTACCATAAAGAGAATTGCTAAACATATATAATTTTACAAATGGCATTTCTACTTCTTGGTATCGTAGAACACTTACTACATTAGAAACTAATTTTCGGTTTTGGCTCGAAATCAAGTTCCATTTCAGAATTATTTTCCTAAAATTTTAATTGAAAATAAATTTCTATTTATTTGTTGTATGTATCAATAGCATTGATGCGGCAATTAATTTTCCAAAAGATGAATTGTGGTTTTAAATTAATTGTTGCGATGAAATGTGCCCGATTATTTCTCCTAAATGCGTAATATAGTGAAACCAAGGAGGTTGTTTTTTCATATTCTGTTATAAATTTTTAGCTGATCCAAACTACTTGAATATATAATATGTCACAACTTATTTCAACCACATACAGGGTGTTTCAGGACTAGTGTAACAAACTTTAACAGCTTATTCCTGAGGTCATTTTGAGCCAAAAATGTCATATAAACATATGTCCTATTCCTTCTAGTTACCAAACTACAAGAGGTTGAAGTTCTATAAATAACACGAAATTTTCAAATTTTTTTAATCAAGATACTTTCGGAAAACAAGAGTCTTATTAAAAAGTCTTACCTTATTTATCTTAATTAGTTTTATTTAGTAATATAAACGAATACGATTTAGAAAACAAAACATAAAATGACACAATTAAATAGACACAGAACAACATAACCAAACATGGAATAGGTTAACACAATATGAAATAAGATAACAAATTTAAAAAAAATTACAGCAAGTATTCAAAATGAGAGCCTTGTACTCGTATGCATGTTATTATTAATAAATCAAATTAATTAAGACAAATAAAGTATGACTTTTCAATAAAACTCTTGTTTTCCGAAAGTATCTTTGAAAATTTCGTGTTATTTATAAAATTTCAACCTCTTGTATTTTGGTAACTAGAAGGAATAGGACATATGTTTATATGACATTTTTGGCTCAAAATTACCTCAGGAATAAGCTGTTCAAGTTTGTTACACTAGTCCTGAAACACCCTGTATAGTACTCGACATACTGATTATGAAACAATTTTTTTTTTCAATATTGCGTAAAATTAATTGCACTTTACAAGAGGTAAAGAATTTTTGTATAACTAAATTATAATTATAAACACGACAATAACCAATTTATTAATTATACAACAACAGATAAATGCCCATTAGTAATGATATAATTACAATTTATTTATAATTATAACTCTCAAACCGTGGCACTAAAAATGTTTACTTCATGCAAAGTACAATTTAATTTGCGAATTTTTAAAAACTTCTTTTTGTTTCATAATTAGTACGATGAGTACTATATCGGGTTAAAATAAGTGCCGTAAGTTGTGAAACACCCTTAGTAGGTACAGTTAAATTAAATAAATAAATATATCATAATGCCATTTTAATAATTATCGTGGCTAATTTAGCCAAGTGATATATTTTCTCACATAAATGAGGTTATCATCCGTCAAATTACGTACCCCAAATATTTCAGTGGTCGGACAATCACGGATTCATTTTAATGTCAGTTGTCAATATCAAAATAAATAAATGTTCAATGTGAAATATCGAATACAAAGAGTGTTTCAATAATTCAGGACAAAAACTGATCAATTAGATACTAAATGATATTCTGATCTCGAATTAGAATGATTTGCACTTTAAATTCAGAAGACTTTTTTGTATGACTGATGTCTATAAAAAAATTGTATTGTTAATAAGTTTCTGTATAAACTATTAAATAATATTTGATCATTATTGAAAAGTCAAATAATATAATTTGAAATATTAAAGTTGTATTAATTATATGTTAAATTGGAACCAGTGGCACTAAAAATATGTAGCTCATAAGGAGTACAAATAATTTTGCGAATTTAAAAAAAATCTCTTTGAACCGAGATCCTGTAGTATCCTGAAGTATTGAAACACATTGCACAACTTAGTGGTACATAAACTAATGTTAAATGAAGGGATTAATGACATTGATGGATTTTGATTACGGATATGTTGTAGTAGAACTTGAAACTTGAATCAAATACTTTAAGAAAAATATTCGGTTGTAGCATAAGAGTTTGCATAACAGTTTTGAAATATCTCTATCGCAGCAAATTCTGAAATAATAAAGCAGACAAGATACTTACTAATAACAATGCTAAATTTTTATAATTCTGTAATAATTTCTAAAGTTGATTAAAATTGCAATGATTTTGTACTGAAATATAAAATCAGCTAACATTCTCCCTTCTAGCATCATATTAAGCTCCCCATTCTTTTACACTCTACATTTCGCATTTTCTGATTTCTCAATATAATTTTAAAAACGATCCAAGATTATATAGTAGTATAGTATGAGCGCGGCATCAATTTGACTTAGTATATACGAATTTTCTGTGACTTTTCTGATACTTCAAATAGCTGATAGTTATATAAAGCCTATGAAAAACAAGTATCAAACTTGAATTTTATAATAAAGTAATAAATATTTTGTTTGTTTATTGCATGATCCATTCCAAATCAACAGAAATTATAAGTATTATTTCAATTAGCTTGCAGCAGGACTGTCAAACATCGTCTTGCATTACGATTACAAAAAATGTGAAGTGTGTAAAAACTGCACGGTACGAAAAAGCACATCTTCAGCTAGTCTAGCAGCTATCCTATGAGCACACACGTTCGGCTTCTGCCCTGCCGCCTGCATTGAATTTCTTCCGTGACGTAAATAACAACGCCGTTCTGTGACAAAGCACATCTGTTCTCTTTTGCACCGAACAAAACTTGTTATCGAATATAACATGATGATGCCGGCTTTGGCCAGCATCCCGTTAAAAATAGAGCTGCTCTTTAATGGCTTTAGGTGTAATGAACTGCAAATGATTCTCACACAAAGAGCTTTGTTTAAGTGTTGGATGTTTTCATCTTGCCGCCGTGCCGCAAATATTGTGTACGGCGTCTTATGTTCGAAAAGACTGGAGACTGGAACACTGGAGACGATGGAGAGATTCGGGATTAACAGGAAGCCTGTATTGTTAAGAATATCCAGATATTTTTCGTTATGAAGACGCTCCAGTGTAACCTCTTTATTTCCATTGTATGTTTTTTTCACAAAAGTAAAAGTAATATTGGTGTTTCTTATGTTTGCAGCTCACTGAACCTCCAAGAAAGTTTCAAAATTACTTGATTACATTGTATATTTTCAAATTGAAATTTTAAACTTTAAGAATTTCGTACTGTTGTGTTACGTTTCTACATTTACAGACATTTTTATGTAATAAAATTATCATGCATCTACGGAAGTAAAATTTTATTTATTTCTATAATATTTTGCTTTCCTTTACTTTACAAAATGAATAATATATATTATAGTACACGGCCGTAGCACATTTCGGTGAAATGCGGTTACCAGCTGTCAAATCACGGCCACCAAAGATGTTAGTGGAAGGAGAGCCACAGGAGTACTTTGTCGGCTGTGGGAATCGAACCTGGATTCTCAAATCCACAGGCCATTACAATACTACTGAGCCACTTACAAAATAAACTTATGGTCAGGGCGGTTATAATTTAAAATTCACCTAAAATATATAAAATAAGAGAATAAGGGAAATAAGGGAAGAAATAAATGTTTCTGTGTTTATATTTGTACATATCCTCTTTAAGTGTCTAATTTGAGTAATTAAAATTCCAACTCTGGTTTATTAAAATTTATTTTGAAGTGTTATGTTTCCAGCACAATTTGAACCGTTTAATTTAATTCAGGAAAGTTTATGTTTGAATGAAACAATTTTTGACTACATTTGTATGTATAAATAAATAAATAAAAAATATGTCACCACGTTATTTTACTCATTACTGGGTGTGGCACTTTGCCGTAGCAAATCTCGATAAGTAATATGTGGCTAACAAAATTTTCAAAACCTGATTAATTATTGAAGTATTTTCTTTAAAAAATACTAATTAAATATGAAAGTATATATCATATATGAGATGTCACTTAAATCAGCCTAACCTAAAACTATTTTTAAAACCAATCTATAAACTTGTTTTGAAAATTACAAGTAAACAGTTTCATTTGATTTTCACTGAAAACTCACACCATTTTCAAAGTTTGTGCATAAAATGTGGATAACAGCCATCAAATCACGACCCACAAAGATGTTAGTAGAGGGTAATTTTAAAGGGATGAAAATTGTTTGTTGCCTGTGGGAATTCAATTCTGTTTTTCAAATCCATCTCCGAAGAGTTGCTACTGAACTATTTACGAGTAGTCCATATATGAACTCGTATTATAAAATAGTTATTATCTTTACATATCTAATGTCGATGATACATAAAAAAGCCACACACTAATTAGTTCAGGCATGAATCACATGCAGTAACACGAATGACTATGTATAATTATTTACATATCTACACCTAGAAAAATTAGATTAATATTATTTCCCTGAATTTTTCTGATTTAATTTATAATTTTTAAATTCATAGAAATTAAATAACAAAATATATTATTGCAAAATATGTATCTCGGAGCTCATGAGTAATGAGTTTTGCTTCATATAAATATCAAAATCGTTTACTTAACTGAATTTATTTACAACTCTCTTCAACAAACAAATTAAAGTTTATTTGTAAATATAACAAATTTATCTAAAAAGAAAATGACATTCATTTTATCGTCAATTTTGATTTAATAGAATTTTTATGATGTAAATATTTTGTATCTATAATTCGCAAAGTGTTAACAAAACAAGAAAATAAAAAGTTCTTGTGTTTCGTTATTTAACTGAATAAATTCTTAGGAATCCAGATGCACTTAAAGACAAGTGTTGTACAATATTGTCAGATCCCATTCCTATGATAATGCCAATTCTTTAATGCAATCTTCTGCCATGGCCTCTTCGTTTATGATATTATGAAAATCTTTTCATTTCGCCGCGTTTCAAATATCTTAATCTCATTTACATGCTGATAGTACTTCAGCCTTTTCATTTTCCTTGTATACCTTATTATCATGCGGTAGATGCGTGACACTTTTCATCATTTTCTGTCTGTCAAATTTGCGCTGCGTCTTTCCTTTTTGACAAATCGATAGTTATAAAAGCCTCCTTTTCAAATTTTTAGCTTTGAATTATTACTAGTAGGCTTATATTGAAATCTTCATTTAATATTTTCAATATAAATATCAATGGATGGAGATATATGTATTGACACATCCATTAATAATAAAAGTTAACACTTAGTTATTTGTTTAATTAGGCAAAAAAGAGCAGTTTCATAGTTAAGGCTATGTAGATTAATTTTTTTTTTGCAATTGTTTAAAATAAATAACAATTTTGTAATTATTTTGAATATTTTTAATGTTGTCGGTATCATTGAAATCATTATGTTATTATGCATTTGTTAAGCGGTTGCTATGTAAAAATAAATTTGACATTTATATATTATAAATGTCATTCTGCTTTTTTGAATGTTGTTAATCACTATATATTAATTAAATATTTAATGGAAAGTGACGAAGGAATATTAACCCTTCCCACGATTAATTAAACTGTAAGCGGTTTTAATTATATTTATTAAATTAAATATTAGATAATACATGTCAAATGTGTTGTTTTTCCATAGCAACAATTTTATAGCCTAGGCTGAAAAAGTAGCTCTTTATAGGCGGTCAATTGTCAACAAAACCCCATTTTTAATAACAATAGGTAAAAAATATTTTTTATAAGAAGTAAAAAAGTGAAATATCTTCATACTGAAGTGTAAATAATTTTTTATTATTTTGAATTTATCTTGAAGAAGTAAGAAAAATTGTTAGGGTTATAGATAGATTAAAAAATGCAAAAATAAAATTAGCGGTAAAAATATATTTCAAAATTTGTTTTGCTGAGACTGTTTTATATTTTTATTTATTACATATAATATTTATATTAATAAATTCAGAGGAGAATTACAATTAAAAAAATAACTAAACATGTAGAAATGTATATTTGTAAAATACATAAATATATCATCACGCCTTTTACCCATTACTAAATGTGGCACTTTGTCGTAGCAGATCTCGGTAAATGATATATTTATCGCGTGAAGTTAGTGTAGGAGAGCCACAGGGATAGAATTAATTTGGTGAAAATTGTTTATCGGCTGTGGGAATTGAATCCGGGTTCTCAAATCCACAGGCCGACTCCTACCCCATATAAAGTAAAATAACATAAGTTATTTGATCATTTTCCCCGGAGGGGATTTTTTCACTTGATGAATAGTTATTACAGTAACTGAATGTGATATAAGTATGAGTAATACTAGTGATTGTTGTATTATGTATATAACATGTTTTATTTTCCACAAAACAATTTCCTCCATTTCTGAAAAATCTAAGTTTTAAATCTTCTGCCACACTTTTACATAACCTAAAACTATTATTAAAGCATAGTTTCAGATTAAACATTCCGACGTATGAGTTCCCGAGAAAAGAATGACATTTATCATGTGAGATGCATAGACGGTAGCGTTTCACGAGACATGAAAACGCGTCCAGAAAAAGCAATAAGTACAGCGATACCTCGACATGTAAATAATATAAAACGACGTTTAACATTCATGTTTTGTATCCTAGTACGCATGTGTAAAATCTGTCAAATTATATGTTAAGTAAATGTCAACTTTATGTAATTCCTTCAAGAAAAATCGGAAAATGTCTGCATTTTGATGACAAATGTATATTAATATTTATGGAATATGTTTTCTCAATAGAAATATCAACTCATAAATATACAGTTTATCTCGTTTATGAAACATTCAAAGAACTTTTTGCTTTTAACGAAATGAATACTATATTGCTTTACGTACAATATATACCGCTTGTTTTGTTATTAGATGTAGCTACTGTATTTTTATTTACTTGAAATTATTCTCGTTTACTAAATCAATAGAAATGTTTTAAAATGTGTAGACTCTTCAAAAAGAATATTTTTCATACACTATTATTTCAACTTTTTCAATAGTTAAAGTACGCTATTTCAGGAATGCTATTTATCACTATGACAACTGTAGTAAAAATGCTATTTTTGACGTATCCATGGCAACGTAATAGTTATTTGTGTATTAAGAGTGTAAAGTGATTCTTTGCTACTCTAGCACGGTAATTGCAGAACGAGCCGAAGGCGACAATTTTTCCTACGATTGCATCTTGAATTATTAAAAAACGTATACGTTTTTGAAAATAAATTCATTCTGTCAACTGTCAATACGACAAGTTTCTGTTTTGTTTGTATCCCCCAGGAGAGACGCGCGACAAAGTTATTTTTCGATTGGTTCACATAAAATGTCTACTTTACGATGATAAACGAGAGCGTAATTTTCAACTTTTCATAGCAATCATTTTGTCAATTTGTTTCATTTTAATGTGGGTAAAAAAATATATGTTACAATCGGACTAAAAATAAACGTTTTCGGGTCGAGCTTGCCAGATAACGAGCAACTGACTTTAACCTGCTCTTCTCATTATATGAATTTACAATTGTCATTATATTTACGAAGATGTAGGAAGTTTCTTTCAAATATAAACATGTGCAGCGGTAATTCGTGAGTTCAAATCTTATTAACTTCAACATATATACAAATCTGCTGCTGATAAACAGGGTATAATATGTACTTAAAAAAAAAATAATTGACAATTATATAAATGTTATGTTTTATATTGATATTAGAATTTTGTGCTCGAGAGCTTTAATTTGATATAGAACATTTGAACAAATTTTGAAAAAACATTTGAATATATTTTTTGCCAATTTACTTACTAATATGCATTTATCTCTAATGTATGAGGAATAAATGGACTATTGTAATGTTTATAATTATAATTTAATGATTAATATATTAGAAATAACTTTCAAACCAGTAGTCAATGTTTACTTCATGTAAAGTGCAATTAATTTTGTGAATTTAAAAAAATTCTTTCTGTTTCATAATCAGTACGTTGAGTACTATATGAGGTTAAAATAAGTGTCATAAGTTGTGAAACAGCCCACATACAGGATGTTGCAAAAACATATCGACAAACTTCTAGGAGTTGCAGAAAACCTCAAAGCAATCACTTATTGTTTCTAAACTCATGTTCATAAATGAACCGTTTTAGCAGTAAAGCAAGAAAAACTAATTTCTAAAGAAAAATATTTTGATATTAAAACAATTGACAGAAATCAACACGAGTCATGACCGCGTGTGTAGTGGTACAAAATCTGCAGGATCTGTGAATTCATGAATATACATTGCAATCTTTGTATTTAGGCAAATGGTGGCCATTTTGAATAACTAGTGTAAATTCAATAATTAAAAAATCTTAAAATACTTTTGTTAAAAATTTGGTTTTCTTATTCTGCCGGCTAAAATGGTTAATTTGCAAACATAGGTTTATTAACAAAAAGTGATTGTTTCTCGGAGTGTTTTTAAAACACCCTGTAAACAGAGCTATTTATCAAAATGAACCCGAAATAGTATCATTTATCTTATATTACAGTTCCAATTTATAATTAGATTACAACATAAATCACCGGGAATTAATTAGTTATTTGAAAATTTAAGGAGGTTGGACAACTATTTCATTCTGTGGTTTCTGTATATTATGTTTGGTTTCCAAATGAATTAAAATGGATTTCGAAACAATGAAAACAGAATACGATACATGACAGAATTTGCGAAAAGGAAATACCCATATCTAAATCCTTCTTGTTCATTCATTATTTTAAATCATATATTTTTTAATTTCCTGAATCATACTGAATTGTATGAATGACTAATATCTATATTTGTAAAATAAATTTGATTTTCAAAATACGTTGCCAGATATTGTAATGGAAAACGTGTTTTGTATTGATATTGAAAATTTAGAATAATGTAATATAATGTTACTTAAAATGTATATATTTAAATCATGTACATTACAGTTTATATATCATGAATAATTTATAACTGATAGTAAGATGAGTCACAAGATGGACTAGATGTAAAACAAAATTTTCCATCATTTTAAATTTCTAGATAAGTACGAAAATATGTAAGTTACTTTTTTCTGAGAATTTAAAATAGTTATTTATTACAAACAACATTCAATAAATTTCAATTTAAAAGGAATTCAAGTTGAGTTTATTTCAAGAAAATATCCTACATAAGCAATAAAGTAAAGTACACAAAATCAGAATAAATGCATTTTATTTTATTTATTTCGAATATTCTCTGATTTTCTTGGCTATTTATATCTGTTAAGTATGACAGTTTCCAATAACTATCTACCTCTGAATAGAGAAAATGTACTTGAATTTCACAAATAAAGCTTTATGGAAAAGTATTACGAATAGCACTTTTTCATATATTCCAATATAAGGAATATTACACAAAATACTCGTAATCGTATTTTATTTCATCGGCAATATTCAAATAAAAGTATATTTGTTTTATACTAGTCTAGTAGAACTATTAAAGCAGAAAGAAGACAAACATTTTATCATATAACTCCATTTATCCAACTCTGAGTGTAGTATTTCTCAGTAGATGTCATATAACTATCAGGGGCGGTAGGTTTCAGTTTTTTTATGTGTGAAATTAAAAAAAAAATAGTAGAAATGAGAAAAAATTTAACAAAAAACAATCATACCTTCTTATTAAGTAAATGAAAGACAAGACTTGTTAAAACTAAAATCACAAAAAAAATCATTATTCATTAAGCAGGAACTAGTCATTAACATATAGTAATTTGTGTATTAAGAGCGTAAAGTGATTCTTTGTTACTCGAGCACGGTAATTGCAGCGCGAGCCGAAGGCGAGAGCTGCAATAGTGCAAGAGGAACAAAGACACTTTACGCTCCTGATACACACATAATTTTTTCTACGATTGCATCTTAAATTATTAAAAAACGTATGCCTACTGGAAATAAATTCATTCTGTCAACTGTTTTGTTTGTATCCCTGGTAACTATTGAAATAATCTTTTTCGCGCGTTGCCATTGGAAACGCGCGAATTTAACGTCTTTTTCGCGCGTTGCCATTGGAGATGCGCAAAAAAGATATTTTTCGATTGTTCCACAGAAAACGTCAACTTTACGATGACAAATGAGAGCGTAATTGTCATCTTTTCATAGCAATCGTAGAAAAAAGTATATAAGTTAAAAAGCAATATCTTTTTCGCGCGTTGCCGTTAGAAACGCGCGCGTTTGATATATTTTTTGCGCATTGTCATTGAAAAGTTATTTTTCGATTGCTCACAGAAAACATTAACAATACGATGATAAATGGGAGCGTAACATTAATTTATCATAGCAATTGTAGAAAAAATATTTTCTAGGTTACTTTAAGGCCAATTCTAAGTAAGTGCTTATAGATGAATTGGCAATTCTATGACAATCTATAGTTTATAGAAAATTGAGATATTTAATAATTTGTCCGTAAGCTACAGTGTCACAAATTTACAATTTTGCTCATAATTGCCCTATTAGTTTAGTTTACTTCATAGCAAGTTTTTTTTTACATTTATATGGATATTACAAAATATTTGTCACCACACTTCTTGAAAATTTAGAATAAAAATTTAATAAATTGAAATGAAAGAAACACAATTTAAACCGTCTCAGCATCCGTTGCTTCTAAAGAGATACGTCAACGCACTAAACAGAGATGTATAATCATGTAGTAGTACTTTCTTGACCAATGAAGATACGATCAGGAATTTATGATTAAATAGAAATTGAACCACATTATGAATACGATGTATACATTTGTAGTAAAAAAATACAAGGCAGGGATAACTCAAATATCTTTAATATTATTTGCGGCATAGAACTCTTTTATTCATGGACTCCTCGATAAAATGAGGGCCTAATTTAATGTATGTGTTGAAAAATCTTGCGACATTACGCTTGAAAAATTCAAATTATCTTTATTTCAATTAAATAGAACTACAAAATGACAAATAAAAAGAAGTAGTTTACGATCAATGCATGAAATGCTTGAAATTAATTTTTAAAACAATTTGCGGAAAAGCATTTATTACATTTTGAGTCCTTGTTCCACTTAATATCCTTGAAGTCTTTATTCTTATAGTCATATGTACTGACATGAATTCATTGTTATGCCGTCGCCGCTAGCTAAAAGGTTCCTTTTTCTCAGATGGCGTTAGTGTGCAAATTTTAGTGTCTCGAGCATTGTTTACGATGGCGGCAAGGCATGTGGTCGCTGCACTTGATATTTTTATATCGTCATAACAACGCGATGCAAGCCGAATATCGAAACGACACAAGAACGGGAAAGCAACGTCCCAACGTCACTCGCGGAATAGTTGTATGAAAATATGGGCGCAAAACGCCAACGGCTAAAGCGTTATTTGTCGTAAAGCGCGTTTATAACTTTCTGTGACATGCAGTTACCACTTCCTGTGCGGTTTACAGGAATTCCCCGTGGTACTCTAGACTAGAGTGGCACTTATGTACAGCAGGATACAGTTCAGTTTGGCTTGTGAAACAATTACTAATATCACCGCCACCTTGCAGTGAAAAACGTATGGGTAGTTGGGTACAAGGCGCGAGTATAACCACAACTAACTGTTATAGTGCTGTATTAACTTTAAAGCACATAAATGTCTCATTTTATAATTCAGTTGATATGGCGCTATTTAAAATAACTACTGTAATATACATTTCTATTAATATCATTCTAAAAGCATTGTTATATAATTTACTTTACTGTACCATAACTACTTGAATTATGACTCTGCTTAGTGTCCATAAAATAGCACTTTATTGTACTAGTAAGATACAATAACAAAATTTGACTCCTATCAACGCCAAAACTTCATCAATTATTTTAATCATTTGAATTTAATGCAATTTCTATTACTTTTACTATTGATACTATTTTCAATTTTGAGACATTATAATAAGTTTATCCATCTTTTACAAATTTGACAATAATAACCTTACTAAACAAAAGTAACAACAAAGCACGCTTTGAAATAAAAGTTTTTCGTGTCAACATATTTTAAGAAAATAAAACGCCTTCAAGGCAATTGAACATAAAGCATATACAAATCGTACATAATCAGACTTATGTACTTGTTACGTAAATAACTATTACAAAAATTTATATTTGTTAACTTCTTAATTTTTTGCAACAGTATGTTCAAATATATTTAAGACTTCGATTTCTAATTTTAATGAAACTACATAACTATAATTTTAATTATTGCTCCATATCGCAATTCCTAAAAATATGGTAGTTTCAATTTACCTACTCATTATTATTATTTTCTATGGATATTGGCAACATTATAACAATATATATATATATATATATAACCGTGTGAAAGTATTTTTCCAAACCGTGAAAAACGCTACTGTTAAAAAATGACACTTCGTGCACTGAAATTAAGAAAAAAAACCTCCTATTTCTAACGATCATAGAAGAAAATATGTTGAGAACATTTTATTAATAAACAAATATGAAACTCATACACAATAATAATAAAAAAGTCTGTAGTAAATATGTCATTTCATAAAAATATTTTTCTAATTAATTTAAATTTTTTCGTGGATTGAATCGGGCTTCTCTGTAGTACTGGCCCTAGATATTTATCTTTTTTGTCTATTGGTTAATCCGAGTTTCGAACTTGTCGCTTTCGATGAATGGAGGTTAATTAACTGGTTTCTTGATCACTTGACGAAAAGCAGTATCAAAAACAGATAGTTTAGAATCAGTTGGCATAATACATATGATAATTTGATGTTTTTACTTTAAACATATCTCTTTCTGTATTTGTAATAATAATGAGTTACTGTTAAAATAAACAGTAAAAAAACACATAATATTCCGGCATCAAAAACTGCATCGTATTAACTTAGTTTTAGTCATTCATCAATCTGTCTGAAACAAGACAGAATAAGAAGACAACAACGACGGCGTTGCCGCCTAGCGTCGGATGCAGGCGATGCGCGAATGTTTCGCACCTCGTGGCTTCCGACAGGACCAGTGACAGTAGCACACTCGGATCCTGGCGCAGCAACAGCAGCTCACCTGCCGAGACGTCGTCAGTCTTCCAGGCGCTGAAATTGAACCGTAATCCGCGACGCGGCTCTGAATCAAATAACATATTTATGTGTCCCGTTTTATACACCCGCGGAATTGCCAATTTGAAAGTTTACGTACTCTACAGGATTCTACTTAAATATAAAGATTTAAGTTATAATCCCTTCATTTAAAATTCAGTTGCCAGCGAAACAGACTTATAATTGAAATACTTTGTCGAAGTATTTTTTGTTTTAATTTCGTCACGATGTGCTACTACAAGCTCTTTTTCTTCAAAAATAAAATTATGAAATTAAACTCCTTTTAATATATAATGAGATTTTCGGATTATAACAAAGATGCTATTAAAATTCTTTAAAAAATATTTAATGAACTCCGTGTGTTTTCTAGGAGATAAGACCATTGGAACAGGTGTGCATTTATTTTGGGTTTTAATTTGAAAGGATAAATAAAAGCTTCGGTCCAACAAATGGTGCTTTCAACATCCGCGAAATTAATTTCTCAAGAAAATTAACACTTCACGAACCTACCTAATTTCTCACGAAATAAGAATTGTACATTTTAGAAATTATACCTACATAAAGCACATTACAACAAATTATAAGAAATATATAGTAAAATGCAAACATGTCCGATTTTAAGACATAAAAATATAGAATAATTTCAATAACTGTGAAATTCAATTTATCTTGCCATTTTTATAACTCTTATTTACATATTCATAAACGTATTCCGAATATGATTGTTAATTTTTAACGACAGATACAATTGTAATTTTTTATTTATTTAGTGTTGTCTAATGTCAGGGACCTGCACCGAACCGGAACATAAATCGAAACCGGATTGATCGGACGAATTCTTAAAGACTTGAACTGGAAGATAAACCATTTCTGTTAATATTCAAGAGCAAGAACTTCAATCGGTTTTAAAACTCATCTGTTCAATCTGTGCTGTCTGAAGAAGTGACAATGTTCAAGTTTCGAGTGTGACGCATATATAAAGAGCAGATTGACTGTGTTTTGACTGTAAATGTGTATGTTTTTGTCAGATAAATAATAATAATTATATTTGGTTTTATTTTTGTTGTAGTAAGCACGAACGAAATGACATTTAGAACGCGCCAGGTGGCATGTGAAGTAACATTCCCCCTTAATACGCATGCGCAGTTTGAGTTCGTTGTATTCGTCCAGCGTATTTCGAGAAGCGGAAGTATGGAGGCGTGTTTTAATGCTATGTCAACGCGAGTTAAACAGCGTGCTGTTATCGAATTTTTAACTGTTTAATAAGTGACTCCTACTGACCTCAAACACCTCCAATGTTGAGTTTGTCGTGTTAGAAACAGTCTGGCGTCAATAATTTTGCAACATAACAACGCTCGTCTACATATCTCACGCGCAACTAAAGAGGCTCTGCGAAACCAGAAGTTTGAACCGAGTTCACACCCTCCTTATTCCCTCGATCTTGCGCCTTGCGATTTTTATTTTTTCCTCTACTCAAAAGACACCTCAAGGGTAATCGTTACATCTCGAACGATGAAGTAAAGGCAGCTGTCAAGTTCTTGATTCGAGAAAAGACGGAAGTATTTTTCAGTGATGGAATGAAAAACTTGTTACACGTTGGGAGAAATGTGTTAGCCTTAACGGTGACTATGTTGAAAAATAAATATATGATTTTGAAACTTAATGTAATTTTTTATTTTTGTTCGCGCTTTACAAGCATGTGTTTATTACTTTTTAGTCTACCCTTGTACATTGCATTTTTTTAAAAACTACAAAAAAGTAATATTATATTACTGAATCTGCATGTATGCATTTCTAAATTAAATTAAATAAATTCATCGTTAACTAAACTCAAATTGAATCAGTTCGTAAATCAAGGCAAAATAAAATTACTGAACCGAAACAAAAGCCGGACCAAACATATTAATTGAATCTTGAACCGAAACCGAACTGTAATTTTCCTAATTACATAAATATAACCACAATATTGATTTTGTAGCAAAAAAAAACTAATTTCCTTTATGTTCCGAATAATGCATATAATAAATATGAATATTCTTTGTTTTATTGAAAATTTTATGGCATTTAAAAATACAAGGCAGTATAAAGACAAAACAATACCAGATTTTAAAAAAACTTAAACGTAATAAATATCATGAAACGATAATGTTTTATGTTTATTTCAGTCAAGTTTTTCCATAAAACAGCAGTCATTGTTTGTATATAGACAATAAAACCACGGAAATAGCTGATATTTACATCGTTAGTTTGGGAAATAGCTGGGACGTGCCCGGGTTTATACGTGTACCCAGCATTATTATCCTGCTGCGGGTGAGAATAGAGTCTTAGTGAGGATTGCAGGAGATAAAAGTAAGATATTACATGGAGGGATGCATCCTGATTTGGCATGGATTTGTATTTTGTAATAAAAGGATTCGTTGAAATTAAATTTTAGTAAGAAAATAAATTAATGCATTTTTTCCGTTTTGGGTTCATAAGGAAATCATTATGGATGACATACTGAGAACATCAATATTTCAATATAACTTCAAAATATGAATTGCATAAATTTTATTAACAGTTACCAACCATAACATTTCATATATACATTTCCCTAAATTAACTCGATTTAAAGTATCACAGATTTTTAAAAAATACTAATTTATAAAAGCCGGAAAAATACTATAAATAATTCATTTTATAAGACTTTTATTGTACTTGTCTTATAAAACTTGTTCTTTAATATACTATTTTATTAATTTCCGTAGAAATGAAATAAACACTCAGTTATGGCTAAACAACGACATATAACTTTCCTATATGTTGCATTGTCAGAAATTTGATAACAAAAAGAATAGTTTTTTTTTATCTAGAGCAAAAAGTAGTGTATTACCACTCGCGCAACAATTATGAAAGAGCGGCAAGGACACTTTCTGTCCGAAGTGCAAACAATATTTTTTATATAGCCATTTAAAAACTCTTGAGGAATAATTACAAAATATCTAAACACGCAATTATATTATATTTCCCATGTCTAAATTCCTTAATTATTAGCCCCACTGTAATATTTTTGATAAAAATCTGGGACGAAAGTTACGTAAAATTTGTGCTGGTTAAAGATTTTGTAATTGGTGGTTAATTTATGGATGAATAAAGTTTTATTGGGTTGAAGCTGAAGGTGATAGGAAACTTAATTAGTTTTTAAATACGATCGAGAATAGAAAAACTTTGTTAATTCTCTGCAAACCATTATAGATTCTTAAATCTAAAACTTCGTTGTTGCGTAAGAAAAATATATTTCAAACAAAAATGATTTATTACACATTTTACATAATAAGATGTTTAAAACTAATGTGCTGAATATTTTAAAAACAAATGGCATGTATTTCAATAATAATATAAAACAAGATAATATCTTATTTTAATGGAAACAGTAAATGCTTGTTAATTCGTAACTACATCCATAAAACAGAACAATACAAATTTAACTGTGAATAAAAAAAATGTATAAATGAATTAAAGTATATAAAATTCTATATAATTATTTTCAATAGCTCTATTGTTCAGTCTTTACAGCAGTTGACTTCACACATTATTAATAATTTATGGGTAAAAAAGCAATTTTGCATTCATTATGTGATTTTATAATTGATTAAATTCTTTACCAGTAAAGAATTATGACAGTTTGACAGGAAAATGTCGGGTTACGAAGTGAAAAACACAGAGCTTGAGGTGTATTAAAAAATATGTAAATCTAAATGAACGATAACGAATGAAGAATGGCATAATAGAAACTTGTAGCTTAAGCTTACAGAACGACGATAATAACTTCGAGAGCTGTCACTCGCCTTTATTATTTTTCTATTGTGCGGCATATTTTAAAATATTATTTTTCTAAAGATTTCAAATTGAGATTATATTATTATATGAATTTTATAAAATAATGTCTTGATCGAAGAGAGCTCCAAAGAAATGATTGTGACAATACGTCGTATAAAATGATTTTTTTTCACTTTGCGTCATTTATTTCATCGAAATTTTGCAATTTCATAAAATATTGAACATCAATCTAGGAATTTATGTGACATGTAATAACGCTGCCGAATAAATTTATACATTTTTCAATTGTAAATTCAGAAGAAGATATATACTTTTAAGGCACGAAAAAGTTTCTCACTTTTCTTTTTACCTCACATGTGTATAGATAGTAATTCAGAAATATTCATGCAAATTATGTAGTTATCATAATATAAAATCTGAAAGGAAAGAAGCTGATAGTTTAATGATTTAAATTCTTAGGTTATAACTTACCAAATTGTAATAGTGTTTTAAATTGCCTTTCTGAATAATACTATGAAATATTTATCTGATGTCGAACATTCTTTCAAATTGTAATTAAAGAACATTTTTAAAATGTTTGAAGTTATCATTTTGAAATAACGTGTGGCTGGGTACTAGGTGCCAATCTTACAAAATAAAAAGTTATCCAAAACAGATTAACAATAGGTTCTATTATTAAACTGTTTTCAGTTTAATAGTGAACCGATTGTGAATGAAAAAAAAACTTTACGCACTGTTTACTATGATTGTCATGGTTAGCTCAATAAATATGAATTGATTTTTAGTTTTGAAGTATGACATTTATGAAATTAATTTGGAGATTTGGAGAACGAATAGTTTTATATACTAGTATCGTATATAACTATTATTTTGAGAAATGTGCGTCTTTCAACGAGACAACAATAAGTAGTTTGTGAAACTAGTGGAATTATTTATTATTTTTAGTTTAAGTTTTGTAATCTAAAGTTGTGTCTACAAATTCTACTCGTAAATATGTGTTTAATATTTTATGTATTGGTACATTTGTTGAAAAGGCAGATACATTTTCAAGTTCACAATAAATTTACCAGCAACAGAGACAGAAATGAGAATATGTCTACAACTATTTTAAGAAAAAGTTACATCTACATATTTAGTAAGTTAATGTTTGTCAAGTTATACTGCAGAAGCAAAGCAGCAAAGAACGCATGACAACTTTAAGAGTATAATTTAAATTTTGTACTTACTCAGTTCTATTAAAAGGATAGGTGCATCTTAAAAGAGATTTTGCAATAAATTTCAAACCAAAATTCCAGCTTTATATTTGAATGAGTTTCAGAGACAAAGCACAATCAGTTTTTATTATTTGGAGCAAGTTTAGTGTAAGATTGTTAAATTACAGAGCATTCCAATCCCGCATTTAATGAAACTATCAAGCGACTTTTTGGCATTTCATTAACCTAGAACCACGAGACTAGAACGTAAAACAATCTTGGTTCACGTGGCTTTTTCCAGAGAAGTTCCGGGCTTCGTCAAACCGCCAATGCAGTGGTTGCGGCAATTTTCGGATAAGGCTTGCAACGGATAGGATAGCATTACCCAGGTCACATGCCTTCGCACCAGGAATGCCGTTGCAATGAATAGCTTTCGGCGGAAAAGCGGGAAGGCGTCGCGGCGCCTCCCCTGCTACAACCCTTGGTTATTGTGATACAGTGAAAATGCCTTGCGAGAAATTCCCGCCCGTCTTTTTCTATTAGCTTCCCAATGCCCAGGTTTAATTCCGTCTAATCGCATGCTTCGGTAATAATGAACATGCTGGTGATGCTGCTGCTTTCGTATAAACTCGAGTAGGGAATAAAGAAGAAATTGCGTTCACTGGAAATTAAACTAAGCGTTCATGTTACCGCGGTGTCTCCACTACGGGGAATTGCCCAATGCTATCGAATTTACATGATTCTTTGCTTAAGAATTTCAATATGTATTAAGAAAAGGAATACCAGTAAAATAAGATTTCATTTTCTATAGAAATTAGTTATTTGTTTAAACTTATTTTTGTATCAAAATTAAGATCGAAATTAGAATAATGTCTTCAGCTATACAATGAATCCCACCAAAACTTCTTCGGCGATAACATGGGAAATACATTTTCCAGTACAACTGATGTAATCATTATGTCTAAATGAAATAATATTTCACTTAGCTCGTTACAGTTAAAATGAATTTTAAATAGTTAGTCATGAAAATGAAACAAATTTGCTCAATAAATTCAATAAATATAGTTTCCTTGCAATTTCGCCGAAAATTTCAATCTAGTCTCTATAAATTATTAAATACTCGTAATAAGCTTCTGGAAGTTTAGTACATATTTCGATTTGTATACCCTCGGAATTATTTATGAAATAGACTTGTTTTCAATTAGAAAAATACCAGAACTAACTAGGAAATAAAATTTCTATTTAGACAATTATGTACAATTTACCATAATATTAAAAGTTCTATTGATATTTTCGCTAATACATCACGCTAAATTTCGTCACCCTCTGAAACATTCATAGAACATCCACTCATGAGATTCATCAAATAATCATTCTTCGTCAAATATTCTCATTCTGATACACCATCCTCACTTCAGCCACTTTCACGTTCCCTCCATACAAGCTCATTTATTCCTCACAGTCGGAATCTTTTATCATGCAGCAAAACTTCAATCACATCCATCCATTCGCTCCTAAACATTTGTTTCATTATTCTGTCATTCAAAGTACTCAAATGACTCACGACTACTCAACAATTAAACTATAAAGGTAAAAAAGAAGGGAGCGTCCTTATGTGTTTGTTTTGAAATTAAATTTCACACAATTGCAGGTACTTACTCTAACGAAATAACTAAACAACGAATCCAAAATCAAGAACACTACACTTAAAAAGTTATTCATAAAGTACATCTCGCAATTAATATTCACTAAACATTCCTATCCTGACATACTTCGCCTCAATAAGCCCATTTGTTCCTGACATTCGGAAACTACTCGTATCATTCACGCAAAAATCCTTCAATCATATTTATCCATTTTATTCCTAGGTCCTTTAACTATCATTTGAAATACGTTACACAGGCTCAAAACATCTCAACTGATTTATATCCACTCTTCGAGCAACATTCTACTCAATCTCACATTCATCATACATCAATGTATTCCGAACATGATCTCTTCTAGTATATCCACATAAACCATGCAAATACCTCATTTGTAGAGCAGTTATACTCCGTTCGTGTATCCTCAACTACACTCAACATTCACTACCATACATCAAAGTAGGCACTAACAAACTATTATAAACACTCAATCGAATATATCTACATTCATTTTATAATTATAATAGATTTCTCGATTGAAACGTGCATTGTATATCATTGAAGGAAAAGTAAATAATATCGGTATTTAATTGCGATTTCTATTTGCGATCGACTTTGCTTAAATTGATTCGGCTGTTTTCTAGGTTGTAATTTTTTTTATCTTTATACGAAGGCAATCAATTAATAACATAAAGTACAATACTATCTGTCACTTGAATCATTTGTTTGTATTTGTTTATTACATAGTCTACTTTAATATTGTAACATTAAATATTTCTAATTTTTAATTCCATTTTTTTCGAAATAATTGTTATAAAACCGTATACAATATTTATATCGTTGATATTGGAAGAAAATTCTCTTCTTCTTCCTATGGCGCTGCAGCCCAAGTACTGCCGATATTCGTAGTCAGATGCTATCTTGTTTCAAGGCGTGTACGTGACTAGCTTATAGCGCCCGAGTGTGATAAATACACGTAGCTGTATTTTATATTTTTAACGACAAATCACACATTGACGACATGCGGATTCAAACTCACGAATCTGGGTTCGGGTGATGTCATAGTATGTTAAGAGATGTGCATTAACACGCTCGGCAACCCTGCCTCTATCTAATGAAATAAATATTATATAAGTTATATATTATAAAAGATACAATTTAATTCTATCATTTGAGAATCACTAGCTGAATATACTCGTAAGGTTTAGTATTGCTGATAAATTGGTCTCTTATACCTGATCAATATGTAAAATTTTCTTGAAAATGACTAATTCACTCAAAAAAGAACTGGTAGTGTTGAAAGAAACTTCCTGTATATATTATAATTTAAGTTAAAAATAGTTTTGTACTACAATTTCACCTATTTTAAATTCTTTGAATTGAACATTTGAAAGTATTTATAGTGAAGCATGTTTTTAGAATTTAGATATAAATTTCTGTGATTTTTAAAACGGATGTAGCGAGTGAATGTAGGTGGATTTATATTATTGTTCTTTGCCTTTTCCCAAAAAAGCAATTTCTCCACGAAATTTCCTCAAGGAATACTAAAATGATTAAAATCTGAACTTTTATACTGTTACCGTTCCTACCACATGTATGGCAACAGGCATTTTAAAAAGCTTCTTATAAATGTTTAAAAAAGTCAAAAGAAGTAAAATAGTACGTAATAACTTTTTTCAGTGGTTTCGTTTCTCGTTTTAACTGAAGGAATGTATGGTTTTTCACTTGTAAAGTTGTTCCGAGCTGTATTATTTTGCATCAGTACAAAAATGATGATGGAAACAAAATAACAAAGGAGAAATAAACTTAAAGAATTTTTCCAGAAGGCAGAAACGACAATTTTTTTATTCTGAAAGAGTTTGGTTTCCTTTAGCAATTCTTTTCACTTTGAAATATAAAAAGGAACTACATGTCAAGCACAAAGAACACCATGGAAACATAAGCTGATTTTATTAATATATTATTGATAAAAGCATGTAACTATATTACGAAGCTGTACAGAAATTTGTAATTATAAGGCACAAATTTATTTAACTTTGTTCGTTTTCAAGTAAATTGAATTTTAATGAACCTCTTTGTTGATTTTAATAGTAAAATATAAATTTAAATGAAATATTACTTTATTGTAAAGGCACGTACTGTACAGGGAAATAAACATTCAGCTAAATAATTATAGAAACGTTTTAAAGATTATGATTGCGGATATTTTGACAAGAATATTTTTTATCGATAGTCATTTTTGCACATTTTCAGATCTCGATACAGTTAAAAAACAGACAAACTTTATAACGAACAGTTTAAGAATTATATATTCGACATCTCTGTCTGTCCAGTAAATATGTTAGAATTTTTGAAAAATCATGAGCATTCGCCGGGATTTGAACCCAGAACCTTTCACTCGCTAGGTGATTTTTCGTGCATTATAATTTTTCAAAAATTCTAACATATTTACTGGACAGACAGAGATGTCGAATATATAATTCTTAAACTATTTCTTCCCTGGCTATTGGCCGCTGCATACTACAGTTGTTGATTTGTAACGAATTGACATATTGAAGTCACTTTACAATTTACTTAACAACTAAATTATAATGCACGAAAAATCATGAATACTCGCCGAGTATTTGTAGCTCAAGTGGTAGAGCAGTCACCTAGCGAGTGAAAGGTTCTGTGTTCAAATCCCGGCGAATGCTCATGATTTTTCAAAAATTCTAACATATTTATAACGAACATCCAAGGATACGAGATCATATTGGAATATTATTTAAATCGATGTTAATTAAATTATTGTGAAATCACTCTTGCCAAATTGTAAAGTTTCGACTTCATTTTTTGTTTCTGTTCTATAAAATAATAAGATTTGGTACACTATACAATTAATTTATATTTTGTTTCTTCCACTTCTAAAAAAATTAGACTTACCCCAGTCGAAATCAAACTAAGGGTTAAAAAAATCGTGATATATGTGGCAACATGTCCTAAGAGAATTTATTTGTGCTACTGAATTGCTAGCTATTCCTAATAAGATAATAATAAAATAAATAAGCGCTGTCAATACTGATTTATCTGATATATAATGAATAAATTGTTTATCGTAGTGTTAAATAAAAAAATAAAATAAATACTATATCATCACGCCTTTTATCCAGTATTGGGTGTGATATTCTGCCGAAGTAGATCTCGATTAGTAATATATTTATGCAGGTTACCAGCCGTAAAATCACGGCCCCAAAAATGTTAGTGGAAGGGAAGCCACAGGAATAATTTAATGTGATGAAAACTGATAATCGGCTGTGGAAATCGAACTCGGGTTCTCAAATCCACAGGCCGATTCGATACCACTGAGCTTCTTAATAATTAAATTACAATTATTATAATTTTATTATTACTATATTAGAAATAACTATTAAACCGGTGCTAATAAAAATGTTTACTTATAAAACACATTTAATTTTTACAAATTTTTCAAAAAACCCTTAAAGTTTTATCCCGAAATATAGAAACACTGTCGACACTAAAACGATCGATCAGTGTTCTAAAAATTCAGTAGCCTATAAAGAGTAATTGTTTTCGGAGCGAAGAAAATCAAAACAAAATAACAACTGTATTTATTACGAACCAATAATTTCTGAATTACAGTTCCCTATATTACTTTTGCAAACACCAAGCTCATCAAAATGAGTAATTCAAAGCAAACGCTCGAAATTTATTTAGAAAATCATATTGCGTTTGTGTGTTATGAACGAGGCATACTGAATCCCGCTCAAATCCTTTTATGTCCTGGATAATAACAGGTATAAACTCTGAAATTGGAAAGCAAGGCAGTGTCAATCAAAACGGGGAAACAAAGAGAAATCATTCTTTCTTCTGTGTATCGCTTCCTTGGCGCGTTGAGGAGGCCTCCTGCAGAACGACAGCTTTAATAATTTTCGGATATTGAGGTAATGCCGCCCAGCTTTCAGAGCCTCTGGCAAGGCTTAGAAGAGCGGGATTATTTGACGTCTGGTATGTGCCTAAAGCACTGAGAAACCTTTGCTGTCTGGTCAGTGCCGCATCGAGGAATTATGACGAAAAATGTTACCTTCAAAATTATTTACATTCTTCATAAGAATTCTGCATTTTATTTTCCTTTGCAATGACTACGTTCACACCGTAAACCTATTATTTATTTAACATGCAGTTTTTAAATAGTTTTAGTTTTCAGTAGAAATTATGGGAAACCGTTTACATGTACAGATTGGATTCAAAACAGTTTTGGCGCATGAGATAACCTAATATTGTTTGTCGTTGATAACCCTTTTGATTTAATTTAATAGTTATTTGTGTATTTAGAGAGTAAAGTGATTCTTTGTTACTCGAGCACGGTAATTGCAGCGCGAGCTGAAGGCGAAAGCTGCAATAGTGCAAAAGGAACAAAGACACTTTACGCTCGTTATACACACATAATTTTTTCTACGATTGCATCTTAAATTATTAAAAAACGTATACGTACTGAAAATAAATTCATTATGACAAGTTTCTGTTTCGTTTGTATCCCTGGTAACTATTGAAATAAGCGCGCATTTAATATCCTTTTCGCGCGTTGCCATTCCACAGATAATGTTAACTTTACAATGACAAATGAGAGCGTAATTTACAATTTTTCATAGAAAAAATGTATTTCAATACTTCCACAACTAATTTTATTGTATACTACAAATTTGGTTTAGATTTTAATTAACACAAAATTAAGTGTTCCTGTTGTAGCGTAAATAAATATAGTTATTTGTGTATTTAGAGCGTAAAGTAATTATTTATTACTCGAGTTCGGTAATAGTGTACTTTACGCTAGTGGTACACATATAATTTTTTCTACGACTGCATCTTAAATGATTAAAAAACATAAACGTACTAAAAATAAATTCGTTCTGTCAATATAACAAATTTCTGTTCTGCTAATTATTGTAGTAAGTGCGCATTTAATATAATTTTCGTATGTTGCCATTGTAAACGCGCGACAAGGTTAGTTCACAGAAAACGTTATGATGACAAATGAGAGCGTAATTGTCAACTTTTCATAGCGATCGTAGAATTTACATTAATAGTTAAATTGCGGGTATCTTATTGAGCTAATAAACATATGCAATAATTAGTATTGTATTGTTGTTATTAATTGAAATGTAACGATGAGGAATAATTTAAATATTTAGATTTTCTCTAACCACACTTGTTCAAACATAATAATTAATGCTTTCTTTTTATTCAAAGATCCAGGAAAGAAAAGTAAAGTTTTTTTTTATTGTAAAATTATACAATTTTTATAGCATGAAGCTCATGAATTAGTAACATCCAGAAGACCCTAAAACCCCAGTCCCAATTAAAGTCGCAGTGGTTCTGTCTTATAGAAAGAAATATACGTAGTCATGGTAATCTGTTCAAGTTTACGTCGCATAACGCTCAGATAATTCATACCTTATGCCAGTGTAAATAAGGGTTGGTGTAATGTTAGAATAACGCGTGTAAAAACAGATTAAATGCACATAAAAGCGAGTGTGGCTTCCAGTGACCGTGCGTGGCGTCATCTCTTATCGCACGGCTGTTGCTGTTACTCTCATTCCCAGTTGTATAGCGAGAATGCTTATCTACGCCCGTGGTACTGTAAATTAATTATGCGTACTTTAATGCTCAACCACCGAAATGGCCAAACTTATGAATGGTTCCCATTTTGTGTGGTTGGGCTCTTTGCGAAACGGTAGCGCACCGGAGCTGAGCGTGCAGCATTCGAGCGAGGTTACTGTACCAGCAGTGTCAAACCTTTTCAGGTGATACTCGAATTAATATATATATATATATATATATATATATATATATATATATATATATATATATATATATAATAGTTGCCAGCTAGCCAATTAATTATCATAATTTATTGAAATGTCTAGGATATTTCCCTTTTTACTATAAAGTGTTTAATTGCTATTGTGTGGTATTCATTTCACTAACAAGTTCGGGTCGACGCTCTCTTCCTCTCTTCACAGATTCGTTGTTAGAGAAGTGGGCGTACGTGAAAGTTTAATGAAATAGGTGGTGTATAGCAAGGAATAGATAGATGCGATTTATGATTTATGAGGTGAAAGATTGAGAGTGTGAGAAATAAATCAGCTTGTATCAAGGGCGGATCCAGATGTCGATTAAGGGGGAGGTGCCAATTACCCTTTTTTCCTACCGATATTTTTTTTTTTTGATAAACAAGAAAATGAGTTTAAGGATATACATATATTTCTAAACCGCTGTATCTTTGTATCTTCTGTCACTATACAATCGGAAGTTAAATAACTATATTACAACGTCTGCTTTTTGATCTAGCGAATCTATCTAGTATGACTTCAGGCTTTAATTAAATGTCCTTAAAGCAAGTTCTACAAGACGATCTTCAGACATGTGATTTCTATATCTTCTTAATTCGAATGAAACAAGTGAAACTTATACAAAATCTCAACTTAAAAAACTAACTCAAGAATGGGACATGGATCCGCTCTTGGCTGGTATGAAGGAAAAGTGAATGTGGTTGAAATGAGTATGGTGTCTGGACTAAATTTTATGAGTGGATATTCCGTGTATATTTCAAGGGTTCGTGCTACTCCATTTGATAGGATATAGCGTGATGTTATGTCTATATACAGGGTGAGTCTGGGAAGACCCCCCCCCCCTTTAACTTTTTTATTATGAGTAATAGAAAAAAATGGTTCATATGAAAGTTTTATTATTTTAAATATACTATTTGATGGCAGATGTAGATATTTTTTATAAAGTCAGGTTTACAAGATACGACTATCAACTTTTATTTTTTAAATAGCAACCTATAATTATTTTACTAAAATAAAAACCGCCATTTTTTCTCTTTTCAACGGTGTATTAGTTTTTATTAATGTATCTGAAAAAATTCGAGAAAAATAAGAAAATTGAGAAATACTAGAAATAATTTTTATACTAATATTATAGGTGGCTATGTGAAAATAATTTGTTTTAAGTTGTTTTTGTTACTGAATTTGTTGCTTTAGTTTGTTAAGTTGTATAACACTGTTACATTTTGTTTATTTTCTGCCATCAAATAGTATATTTAAAATAATAAAACTTTCATATGAACCATTTTTTTCTATTACTCATAATAAAAAAGTTAAAGGGGGGGGGGGGCGTCTTCCCAGACTCACCCTGTATATGTATGTATGTATCTAGATATAAAAATTATAATATGGTATCTGTACTAGTAATTAAATATTTAATTTTCAAGGGTACAATAACAAGTGATGAACTTATTATTGATATTTTATAAATGTCACGAATGTTAATATCAAAAACTACGAAGCAGAAGAAATATTTATAAAGATAATACAATGAATACTAAAGTAACTACATTTACTCATAACTGGATGTAGAACTCTCAGTAAGTGATATATTTTATATTTTATAAATATGGTTATCAGCCGTCAATTCAAGGTCTGCTAAAATGTTAGTGGAGGAGGAACCACAGAGGTAATTTTAATATGGTGAAAATTGTATGTTGGCCGAGGAAATTGAACCCGTGTTCTCGATGCAACTGAGGGATTGGAATTAAGGTCGTAAATAAATAAAATTATTTTATTTCACACTGTAATACTTTAATTCCGAAAATTTTTACCTTGCAGTACTAGTACTATAATAAATATTACGGTACTGTTATCGTAAAGTTGCTAGATAACAGCTAGTTTTTGATATTTAATTATAATAATGTATTTAAAAATGTAATTTTAGGATATAAAAATAATATTTAATAATCAAACACGAGAAACAGTATAAAATAAAACATTCTATGTCATACGAACGGTAATAATTTTTACTCATTGACACCTTTTTTGCCTCGTACGGAAACATTTTACACGTAACATAAAAACTTATTTTCCGAACTTATAACATAAATAACTACTAACGTGATTATTTTCTGTAAAATTACCAGCCATCTGCTTGGGGTAGTTGGCTCAGTGGTATCGAGTCGGCCTGTGGATCTTGAGAACCCTGGTTCGATCCCCACAGCTGACAAATAATTTTCACCAATTTAAATCTACCCCTGTGGCTCCACTTCCACTAATATCTTTGGGTGCCGGGATTTGACGACTGATAACCGCATTTCACGCGAAAAAATATATCACTTACCGAGATCTGCTTAGGCAGAATGCCACACCCAGTAATGGGTAAAAAACGTGATGATATATTTATTTTTCTTTTATTTATCTGCTTGAGATAGAATGTGGAGCGAATTGATAGAACCAAAGGGAATATTATCCGCCGAGTCGTACTTTGAGCACCACTGGTTGGCGTTCACGTAGCGCGGTGTTGGTTTAGCGCTTGTTTCATTTCACGGCACAGGTGACCCTGTTGAGCTTGCTGCTGAATCTGGTTCTGTTTTTCGTTTTAGTTGGAGCTTTGTACACCTAGCGTTGTTATTGCTCTGGATTTTGAAATTTTATAACTGGAACAGAATTTTAAATTTTCTCTGGGAAGTAGTTACTGCAGAACTAAAATAAATCTAATGCACAAACTTTTATGTTATCTTTATAAATACCCATTTGTAAGTAGATATCCTTTTCTACTGCTGCTCTGAATTGAAAGCGCATAATGTGCTTGCTTAGTAAAAGAGTAAATATATCTAGAGAGATTTTTCTAAATGCATACATAAACTCTATTTCTTGTAGAACGTAGTAAATATGAAAGTACCTAACATATTATTACTAGAGTCCAGATTTTTAGGTAAAAAGCCTGTTTCTTCTTTTAGAAGGCAGCTAAATTTTAATTGAATAGAAATTTGTTTCAAAGTTTTCAAACATTTTGACGTAAAGGTTATTTTGCATATTTTGCCTAAAATGGGACATTTTGCTTTTGATGTCTACTTAAGTGTTTTTTTTTTGCCTATTTTCGGTCTATTCCTGTGATCAAACATAATTTGATAAACAAGTATTGACCGTGTAATACCGGCTTAATATATACAATACATATAACATATCGAGTAACAGGAAATCTTGTTTCAAAACTTCATTCATTTCATTTTCAATGCTGTATAAAGCTAATAAGAAAATATAAATGATTATAATTTGTTGTTACTAAATATATGAGTGCGATACTACAATAAATTGCAGATCACATTACAACGAATGTTAGTAAATAAAACAGCAGATTGAAATTGTGGAGGCAATTTCTAATTTTTACCGTGCTTTTGTAGATAATTAATTAGTTCGTATTAATAGAATTTTAAGGTTTAAACCAATTTTATAAAATTTCTTTATAAACAAAAATGATTTGTTCAGTATTTTAAGTAAATGTTCAATATTGAGAACAATAAACTTTTACATTAGTCTACTGTTTGCTAATACTGACAGCATAAAACAATAAAAATTCCAAACAACTCTAAGCGAAAACTATTTCTACAATTTCGTGTTCGCAATTTGTCAAAACCTTGCCAAATTGCATCCGCTTTAAGAAACAAAAATACGCTAGTATTGAGTGTGTGACGTTCGTGATGCGCGACAGATGTCCGTAGTCGTCCCGGAGGAGCAATGCGCTTTCCAGCTTCAGCAAAAGCTTCAAGCATCATTTAAGCCCGTATGTAGTGTCAAGTTAATCGCCCGTTTTAATGCGGGCCCGCAGATTAATTTGTATGAACTGAGCTGAAAAATATATAACGTCTGTTAACACGGTGATGGGCGACTTTGTGGAACTGCCAGTGGCGTAACTGCTAAAGTTTTATCTTCAAGAAAAATTCTTTCTTAGATCTCTTAATTTTACAATTTATAAATTTCTCTTCTATTTTTTTTATAGTATGTGTACTTAATTGTCAACTTTTCAACCAGCTTAATAAATATTTTAAATATTTGTAATAAGAAATTATTTTTAAGATTGATAGGATCCATATAAAATTGAGGTTTATTTGAATATTTATTGTAATAATAAATTGTAGTGATTATTTTATTGAGAGAATTATTGTTTGATATTTGAATTATAATAGATAGGTTATAATTTTTACATGACCAACCCTATTAGAAATAAACGTTTCATTGAAATGTACAATTGTTTATTTATTATTAAATTGTAATCATAAGTATGGAGTTTTTTGTATAAATTTAATTGAATGATTAATTTGTCGGGGGTAAAATATCAAATAGACAGAAAAACGTCAAGCATTTATCTATTTTTGTTTCACTTCCATGGCTATTTGATATTTTGAACGTAATTTTTAATATTTTTTTATTTAATTTCTGTCGCTACAACGCATGTAAATGTAATTCTGTTTATTGATTTAGATGCAGAATTTTATGCTCTACAATATTTATTTGAAGCATTTTTGGCTAAAATAATTTGGGGAGCAATGCGCACGGAAAAACTGTTTTTTCATGTTAATCGCCTATGTACATAGGTATGATGTTCCACCCGGTATACTCGTATATATTAATAAGGGAAATTAATAATATATTTACTCTCGTACAGCACTTGAGGGTAAAAGCGGTCGATTATTTGCATATTTTTGTTCAAAATAAATTATTAAATGAATAGTCAGCAATTGACATTTCTTTGACAAATTTCTTCCCCTCGATATTGCTATAATATAGCTTTTATAAACTACTATAGGTGGAAGTCAAAGATGCTCCTTGGTCAAAGTCTTTAAACAGATTCATGAATCTGACACATCAATAACAATTCGGTATAAACAGTGTGTTTCAATGCCATATTCTTTTTAAAATTGTCATTTAAATATTGTTCTTTATTGTTTTATTAAGTTTTCTCAGGATTGAATACATCAGTTTATCCTTATATCGTTTTCAGAATATTATACAATTTCTTGTAAATCATGTTGTCTAAAATGCATTAAAACCAATTTACAGGGATTATAATTTGAGATAATTGCTGTACTCATATGTGTGGATTATGTGTTTCAACGCACTTCAATTACTGCATCTATTTTGATAGGATGCTATCTATTGTTCAGGGATGAAACTTGCTAGTTATTGTATAGGGGCCTTGTTGAATCAATGAAGTTCGTCAAATTGCGCCATTAATCGCTTAACCAACTTTAGAATAAGAAATAATAATAAATTATTTCGAATTTCATACATTTATTTATATTGAACGTCGCATTGCTCGCGTTTCACTGCAAAAAATCCTGAGCCTGTAGAACGCAGTCTTCGCACACGCAAAGTTATATAATTGTTTTTTATTTACTAGTTGCTAAAATTTCATGTAACGTAGATACTGGTTTCCGTGGTGTCAAAAAATATGTTGACAGACTGTGGCTTCAAACGATTTAGTCACGGCTTGAAGATTTCTGTATTTGTCATTGTAACTTAACCTTACTTTTGAGATAATGTTAACAATTTTTTTTCTTTTTTAAATTTGCGATCGTTGAAAAAATATCGTATTACTTTACGCTCTTGATACACTATCTATTTTTTTTTACAATTATACAATATTCATAATTCATACGTCTAACATTTATGTAAATCTTCTATTATCCAGAAATATTAATTAATAATTAATCTGTGACTACAACTCTTTATCAAATCTCTTGTATTACTACACTATTAACATTTAAAGCCTAAAATGAGCAACTAGTATAAAATTAAATTACAAATTTGGAATTTCTTGTTTCTTTTGTTTTAATGTATGCCTTTGTGCAAAGAACAGACATTTTAACATCGACGTTAAAAACTTTAATTTTTTACTCGTTAATTAATTAATTTTATTAATGAAACGTGTATAAGAACGAATGTGTTGATGTTTATTAAGGCCTGTTCGAGTATCGAGAATAAATGAACTTGAATGAAGGGAACGTAAATGTGGTTGAAGCAAGTATGATATTTCAGGATGAGATTGATTCATTGATAAATCTGATGAATTGATATTCGGTGATTTTTTCAGGGATTTATGCTAACCTCATTTACTAGGATGTTATATAAATATGTATGCCATTTAAAAAGGCGAACGCATTAATCCTCTGTAAAACTAACAAATTTATAGAAAAAATATACGACTGACTAATTATTGATATTTGTAATTCGAACAAAACAAATATTGAAATTGGGCTGTAATAACTTTAAGCCAATTAATTTCTGCACATTATCAGATGTCACCTATATTACTTTTACAAAATGTAAAACCAGAAAAAAAACACAAAATGAGGGCTATTATTTTCGGACTCATTCTCATATGTTAAGGTGTCTTTAGTCTCAGCACTGTGGGTCCCTACCCATAAGCTTAAACAGTGCTTACCCTTGTTTAATCCTAACGCCACTGGAACTGCTTCGTGTGAGACAACGAAACGGAACGGCGACTGTGGCGTTAGCGTCGTAAAATTGCACGTCTACTGCCAGCTAGGGGATTTTGTAATTCCGCAATTGTTACTTTTATGTTTAATGTTCCCGCTGTTAGAAAAACTAATTGTATGCGCATAAATTTACTTGATGAGCCTCGGATTTTTTATGCTTTTTAATTTTTTATTTATAATAATGGTTAAGACGACAAGGTGAGTCATTAGTGATGATGTTATTATTGTAAATTATTTTGTTTATTTAATTTGTAAATATAATTGGAATAATAAAGTTATTTTGCATATTCAAATCTTGAAAAACAGGATTAAAAATCAACCTTCTTATGGGAAACTATTATTAATCAACAGATTATTATTGCGAAAGTAAAATTTTACGATACTGAATACTGTAAAACAAAACGATTTTGTAATATAGTGTAGTAATTTTATTGTTTAATTTAGTCCATTTATATTTCAGTACATTGAATGGTAAATTTTATTTGTTATTGTCCAGACGTCTAGACTTTTAATTAAAATAGTTATACCCGTATTAGTTGTAAAAATGAAATTTTCCTCTATAATATATTTTAATTGTTTCTTATGAGTTCTTTGAAGTTCGGTTATTAGTAAAGCCCGGATATTTAGGCCCTTAAAAACACCCAAATAAGCAGGCATATAGGCCGGTAATTACTCTAAAATAGGCGGGATTTTAGGCAGCCTAAATGTAAATAATTTGTTTTAAAACAAATAAACAATTCCTTTTTCAATATTGGTACTTGTATCTACTCTTCGTTAGAAAAAAAATTATTTTAAACAAAAATTAACGCAATCTGAAAAATAATAATGTAGGGTTTTCATTTTATTAACTATTATGCAAATTCAAATCATCTAGTATACTTTAATTCACAAAATATTACGAGCAATTGCTCTATGAAATTTTCGGAAAGGGACTATCTTCGGTCTGTCAGAACTTTGCTTGTAAGTTGAAAACTTCGTTCGACATCACAAAATGTGACAGAGGCGTTCTTATATTTAGCCATATCGTCTAAAGTTACCTCAGCTCCATTGATTAATGGCAAAGACACAATTGAATTGCCACGTAAAATTTTGACTAAAAACCGTTTTTTCTTTCGGCATTTTAAATCCACACACAAAAACTTGATTAAAGTAAGTACTTTAAATATTATAGGTTAGGTTGAAACACTTTGTCGAGAGCTGAATTAGTCAACGAAGTAGATGATAAACCTTGTCTGCTCAATACAAGTTAGAATAGGCAACAAAAATAGGCAAAATAGGCTGTATAAGGTAAAATAGGCACAATAACCAAAATATAGAAAAAATAGGCTCTAAGGCACGCAAAAAAAACCTTCCATTACACGTAAACATATTACCTATGTATAGAAAAACGAAATTGCCTGAAGTATATTAAAATTTGAATCTAGGCAATTGCCTAAAAATCCGGACTTTAGTTATTAGTTCTGAATTCTAATAACTTAAATATTTGCGAAATTTCTTTTCATGTAGTTTTACCTGAGTAATTTTGTAATTAAATTATTTAACGTATCACTACATTAGCGATATCATTTGATCACGCCTTTTACCCATTACTGTGTGTGGCACTCTGCCGAAACAGATCTCGTGTGATATATTTTGTGCGTGAAATACGGTTGCCGTTTATCAAATCATGTCCGCTAAAGATGTTAGTGAAGGGTGAGGAGCCTCAGGGGTAGTTTCAATGTGGTGCAAATGGTTTTTTCGGCTGTGGGAATCGAACCCGGATTTTCTACTTACCCCATATGTGAAAATATTATTGCTAATAAGTACTTAGTTATTTCGTTAAATAATGTCTGATCTGAGTATCGTTTAAAAAATTTGTAGAATTCCATCATAATAATTTCATACAACACGTATTGGAAAAAACAAATAACTGGAGAAAATATTTAATTTAACAGCGGTTATTTTCAATTACATCGGGACATTCCATATGATTGGATACGAGCAGGACCGTAGAACGTAGAGGAGCAGCAGATCCGTAGTTAAACCAGGAATTTATATGTATCTGTGTGGGAAACTTCGTGGCGTTCACCGGTGTACGAAACATCATTTTCCATTCCGGACGCATGCCGGGGAACTGGCTCGAATTCCACAGGCATGTCAATTTGTATTCAACAATTATTCTGGCTTTCCAAGTTATGCGGTTTGTTACTGCAAATGATGCCTGTGATGGCAGACAAACCACAACGGTCTTCTTGTTGATTTCACGCCACTTTTTCCCGAATTCGTTGTATGTAGGTTACGGCGCGGAGTGATGTCAACACTATCGTGACAAGGGAATATATGGTTGCTCAATATCTGACCTGTGGAATTGATTTGTTTTGATGTGGACAAGAAATCAAGTAACCTGGGTTTGGTTTTATTAAGTTGTTTACAATCTATCATTTGTTTTCGTCATTATTTATCTAGTATTTTTCATTTTGTAAAGATTGCCTAATATCATTTTTTCTACTGTACAATTGATTAATTAATATACAGGAGATTGATAGTCTATCGTTAGTTTGTGTAGCGTACCATTATTTTAACTAAAATAACTGATTGCTAGAGAACTATGACGATTAACACATGGATTTCTAGTCGGTGTTTTTCGTTCTCTCGCCAGTTCATTTAGTTAAAACAAGGGCCCCGAACCGTAAAAATTACGACACAGTTTCGATTCAAGGTTCAATTTTAATTTTTGATTCGGGTTTTTGTTGTGGTTCGGTTTGCAAACCGGTTAAATTGAGATTTAGTTATGGACATAATACCATGTTCTTAAACACGGCTCTATTTATATGTATTTTGTGTTACTCTGCTTAATCAAATCCCTCCATCATTTTTAAAGTCTGGCGTTTTCACTAATAATTATACAAAATTAGTACTGAATAATAATTAAGTATTAATTTGAAATATTCTTTATTCATTTATTTGTTTTATTTATTTATTTATATGTACTATTGTGCTATATTGTATTGTGCCACGTCCAGTAATGAATAAAAGGTATGATGATATATTTATTTATTTAATAGTCACTTATGTATGTTTTTTTTTGTAAAAATAAAAATACCTATGGAATCAAATCCCAAAATGACATTTTATTTATTTATTTGCTACTTTGTACAACATGAATTAAATTCAAATCACATTACAGTAAGTCTATAATTTATAGTGAAATTCGAATCACTCAGATACACATTTTTGATACATTATGTTGAAGTCAGAGGGATTTGAACTCACAAACTCTTGTTTGGTAGAAGTAAGTTATAACCATTGTATCGCCAATTGTTCTTGAGATTGTCTCATTATCATAATTTCGAACTAGCATTAATAGAATAAAATTTATTTTTATTAAAAATTAAATTATAATTTAATAGACATTTATACGAAAATTACTATAATTTTGCTAATTGGATTAAAAAATGTTGACTACAAAATTAACGAAGAACTTCTAAAACCATCAAATTTCCTTAATGAATCATAAAAAACGAGCGTGGGAACCTTTTATCTAAGATAATTTATACAAATCTTTGACTAATAATTATATAATAACAAATCATGTGATAGGTAGTAGAAGCATTTTATTCTTCTAAACACGGCGTAAAAACTTGTTTACCATCTTGAACGTAAACATGTTGACAGTGTTGTAGAAGATTTTGACAACCAACGCCATCATCATGATTGCAGGATTCTCACGAGATGATGTTAAGTTTTAATTTTGATCTTTATGTTCAGAATATTAAAATTAACACAAGAGTATATGTATACAAGTGTTCGTGACTGGAAAGAGATTGTGTAACAAAGTATTTACGTTTATTCTATGTTAGTTTATTGGTCAGCCATTTTGATTTATAGCTGTCATAAATGCTAATGAATATTAAATTAATTCTAAGCAATCTGATAATGATAGATTTATTGCAATCATTCATGGGATTATCTTTTTATTTTTAATGATGCAAAAAATTGTTTTGTTTTTATAATATAAAATACAAATAAAGAAAGTAATAGACATACATAGAATAATAATAATATTTGCTGACGCATATTGAGTAATATATACTGATTTATTGCCGTTTCTAATTTGAATAAGGTTATTATTTAGAATTAAATTTATTGTTTTATAAAATCATGTGTTTTTTAAATAATAAGTTAACAAATGTATAATTTTTTAATATTTCTTGAAATAAAAATAAATGTATCATCATGCCTTTTATCCATTACTGGACATGATACTCTGTCGTTAATGCAGTTAATAGTTGTCAAATTATGTCCCTCAAAGATGTGGAGTGAAAGCCACAGTCTTTTAAATTCTACGATTCTACCTTGCTATTTATTTATTTCTTTCTTGAAATACCTGTCTGTACTAAGAAAATTATTTACGCAATTTATGAAGTCATATATGTTTGTTTCAACATTTTATTCATGACTAATGTCAATGGCGATGACGTTGATTATTGACTGAATGTTATATTGAATGAAACGGGAGAATTACTGGATCTCAATTATGGGAGATAGTTTTATGTTTATCCTACTTGGGTCTTCTTCAGATAGTGAAATTTAAATAACAATTAGAATTATGTTGAAATAAAAGATTGTAAAAATGGATTCGATTTGGGTTCGAGTTCAGAGAGGAAAACAAAAAATAGGTTTAGGTTCGGTATCGCTAGATTGCAATTCTGTGAAATTTACTTTCAAAAACAAGCGTATGCCGACACATCCTTCTTTCCTTATCTTTTTGATTTGTTTTCAGTTTTTATAAAAATGTGTCTAACTACAATTGTGTAGAATTTTCTTTCAAAAACAAGTGCAGGCCGACACTTTCTTTCTTTCTTTCTTATATTTTTGATATATGGGGTAGGTGGCTCAGTGGTATCGAGTCGGCCTGTGGATCTTGAGAACCCTGGTTCGATCCCCACAGCCGACAAACAATTTTCACCAATTTAAATCTACCCCTGTGGCTCCCTCTCCACTAATATCTTTGAGGGCCGTGATTTGACGGCTGGTAACCGCACTTCACGCGAAAAAATATATCACTTACCGAGATCTGCTTAGGCAGAGTGCCATACCCAGTAATGGGTAAAAGGCGAGATGATGATGATGATGATATATATTTTTGATTCGTTTTTAGTTCTTACAATAGAGTGTCTAACAGGAATTGTATGAAATTCACTTTCAAAGATCATCTCAGGTGACATTTTCTTCCTTTCTCATCTCTTTAGTTTCGTTGTTAAAAGAGTGGACATGAGTAAGTTGAGACGATTTGAGCATATGGAATAATAGATTAATCAAAGAGGTGCATATGAACGAATGGATGAATGCGATTGAAATTTGCTTGATGAAAGATGCGGAGTGCAAAGAAGAAATAAGCTATTATTATTAAAAATTATTAGAAATTTTATTAGCATATTGTTCTGATGATATCCTTGAGAGGCGGAGGCGACATACTTGAAATTTATAGGGGGGCACCAGAACAGGTAGCGCCGCCACTGTGCACAATATTTTCAATTGAGATGAAGTTTTAGAATGATTTTTTTAAATATTGGAGGGCCTCGTCGCCTGCAATTGTTGGTTTCAGCGAACTTGTTATTTTTTTTTAGGTTTAGTTCCGGTTAAAGTTCAAGTTCACAAAAGATATGGGTTCGGAACAGTTTTAGGTTCAGGTTCGATTCGGTTCCTGGTAGGAATTCACTTTAAAAATATCTGAATCATGGTCAAAAAATATAAATTATTTACAACTATTAATCATGCATAAAATTACAAATATTATTTTTTATCTACAAACGTACTTAACACGTTCCTTTCGCTAGCGTCAATATTTGTTATTCACCTTGTTTTAATTTTATTATTTTTAACATTTTTTTCTCATGAAATAAATAAATAATAATGAAGCGAATAGTCATTTGTATTAATACGATAGATTTGTTGTTGATCTGAATCTAAATTATAGAGATTTGAGTTGCATTATATAGTAAATTTTATAAAACAAACATTCTATTAGCACAATTTCCACTCGCAGTTGTTTATGTTCGAAAGCATTCTCATTAAATCCAGTATGCGTGTTAAACGAATGAAACATTGTACGTATTAATTAATGCAAGGCTCGCGATTGATTCATAAGATATCAGCAAGCTGACAGCATGTAAACAAAGTTGTCTGGCAAGGTCTGTGACCCGACCTAACCACCTGTGTTCGCTGTTCACGCTACTCGTGAAGTTATTCCATCGCGTGACCATTTCGTTACTTCATTAATTCGAAGATCGATCAACTTTATCTTCGTTCTCGCGAGCCTCGGACCCTTGTGTTGTGCTGTGGTGTTAGCGCAATCAGATGGGTTGTACAACTGTTTACTTTTACTCTACTGGAATGGAGGTAAAGAATGGTATACATTTTTTATGAATGGTGTTTTTGTTTTCTGTGTTTATCTTTGGACGTTGTGGGCAGGTTAAAAGCTATAATTTATAGGTGAAATTAGAGTTCAGATAGCTTTCTGACATTATCGGAAGGAATGCAGTTTTTTAGGTTCATTAAATATTTAGAAAAATAACAAGCAAGTACAGTTTGTTCAGATTTAGATCCACCGTTTTGCAGATTCACAAAGATTAGTTATAAATGTTTTAAATAATAGTATATTATTTAGTTTAACATCTATAACCATTATATGCGAGACTAATACTACACTTTATCTACAACTATTTAAATACACGGAACAAAAATAATAAAACACCGATCAACAAACGACCTAGGTTTGAAAAATGAGAAAATATTTTATTGCTATTGGTTGAATATTTCTATTGGTTATTGAATATAAACTTTCATATTACACTAGTCAAATTTTTTAATTAGGAATCATACAAAAAAATTCAAATTAAAATCACAAAAGTTGACTGTGGGTTCATTTAAAACAATTGATACAGATGAAGTGTTTGATTTACTTACAAAAACCAAAATAATTAGCTCTGCATCTTCATACACACATGGAACGCTTCCTCTATTTTCTATGCGAAAACTTTGTTCGATTTCCCTAAAATAGGTTCGTGCTGGGCAATAACGTTCATAATATCTTTCTACGTAAAGACTACGAACAGCTTTAACATTTTTTCTACATTCCACGTAATTAAATATCCACTTGTTTACTTTTAGAGAAATTATAGTTACGCATTTTAATTATTTTATATAAAGCTTTGTTATTTTAATTTAATTTTTTTGTAGTATTTTTTACTGAAAAAAATAACTTCTGGCATATTATGGTATTCAGAATATTATTATTTAAAATAAGAAAGTTGATGCCACTTCCGGTTAAACCAAAAATGATAAGTTTATCATTTATAGATTAAAATGATGCCACATATGTTAAGTTCACGCATATAAACTTCGGTTAGATATATTCACTAAGAATGATTTAATTTTTCTTCGACATATTAAATGATCATTACAAAAATAATGGCAAATAAACTAAGATTTGACAAATTGACAGTGATTTATAAAAGACTAGACGTTTTGTAAAAAAATAATATCACAATACGACTACGACTTACTCGTATGTATTCATAATTTATTAATATAATATTTTTCCCACTGTTAAATATTTAAATATAAGATATGAAGAACTAAATTTGTAAGCGTAATTTTCTATAATAATTTATGACCATTTGCCCGCAGGAAATATACGCGCACTCTTAATAATGTAATAATGCAATAAATCCGAAATATAGTTTAGTAATACATTCGTATCGTTTTACTATCTCTGCAAAGTAAATTTATCGAAAATGGTACGAAGAACAAATTGTATCGTTCTTAATGGAATCGGTTTCTACAATTTACCTAGTAGAGTTCTCTTGTTAGAGTAGTGAATTAGAGTCAACACAACAGCATATTTTAAGAGCTCCAATACAATAAACCATCAATTCTAGTAATTCACTTGATCTTGGTGTACGAAGCCAGACAGGTGGCCTGGAAATTAACAGAACGCGTTTGAGAAAACCACGGAAGCCAGTCTAGCTCCGGGTAGCTCCGGCCAAACTGCTATCATAAAATCACCGCAATCCAGACGGACTCCAGTGCCGTACATTATTCCGATCGTGACCACAGCCGCAGTACTGCCACTATGAGAAACTATGCTACTAGGGAAATCCCATTGGCATTAACCAAAGATAAGACAAATATTGACACAAAGAATTGATGAGGTAATTTTCCGTTAAATTTAACCTAGTATGGTGGCAGCAGTGTAATCGGTAGTAAGTTCCCGTTCCCGCGAGGGAGACAGCTAACGGAGTGCTACAACCCGTTAGGGTTGCCACTAAATTTTGTTTATTTTGTTACGTAAGTTTACAAGTTAAATGTAAATAGTGCCCTACATTCAAATTGCCCTACCCATTTTTAGTGTTATTTTTTTCGGATGAGTAACCAAGTACGGTTTGTGACGAGTGTTGATATTTCACTCAAAAGGTCTCGGGTGCAAACCCAAATAGACTCCTTTATAAGTACAGCAATGAGACATGCAAACAAGGAGAGTGCAGCTGTCGTCGTGGATTTTTGGGACGACAAAATTCTAAATTGTTACCGTTTCAGGCAGTATGATATAAAATCTTATTATTCTATGATCGTACAAAAATTAGTATTGAATTTTCAGTGGAAAAAGTGAGTGTTTTATCACACGTTGCTAATAGCAAGGTGTAATAAAATAGTTGCTACGAAATAAACTTAACTCTGTAACCTAACAGTTAACTAATACTGGAAGCAAATTTTTCACAATTTTGAAATTTGATATATGATGGCGAATCCAGACGATATCTACCAAATAAAGGAAAAAAGTAGAGATGGGCGAATATCATCCGCGAATAGTCGAATGCCGCGAATATTGACATTATTCGATATTCGAGATTTTCGAATATTAACGTCAGTATAGCGAACATTCGAATACCTCGAATATCGCGCTATATGTTGACCTCAATTTTTGACTATGTTTTTCTTTATCATTTGTACATAAACTTAAAGCTATTACAATACTTTGAAGTTATTAATAACAAAGATATTATATTTCAAATTTATTTTTCGCCAACATCAGCCCATACATTTCACCTTAAATTTGAAGTTTTCGTCTTTCTTTTTTGTCTGTACTTTTTATTTTAATTTTATTTTATCTTAACAATTTCATTCAAATAATGAAAAGGACATAATTAAATAATTATTAATAATAAATAAATTAACTTTTAGGAGTATTCGAGAAATTTGATATTCGCCCATCTCTAGAAAAAAGTTTAAATTTTATTTTTATGCAACTGTTTTCGAAGAGTTTTTTGTGAAGTTATCAAGTTGTCTTTTTGCAAAAATGTCAAACATGAATCTATCAGTATAGCTCTAATTTTTCAGCTCATGTAAATTTAATGGAATTAATTTTATTTATAATAAAATAATTACATTAAATTGAAAAAAACTTCTTTAATACAAGTTAAAGCTATTTAATTTTAGAACATAAGTCAGCGTAATAAAAAAAAAACATCTTTTTCACTGAAAATGAATACATAATGACTTAGGTTTGTGCATGATTGCAGAAAAATTTTTAGCCAATATTTTAGAGTGTAATAAACCTTCAAACTTTGTTTCGTTCCTTTTGGAATCTCTGCTTCTGTTGACAGTTCGTCAATCAAAATCAAAACTTGCTAATGTTGTTGATGGGCAATTGTTAATTATACTAATGCTATAAACCGTCAGCTATAACGATTGTCAAAATATGTACTAATTTCATAACTCTGTATAATCATCAATAGTTTATTTACATTTCATGTCCAATTACAATTATAGGTGACAACTAATGCCTGACATTTGCAATCATACATAATCATGATATCATAAACATCATCACCACCCTACACAGAATTCGTGTTTATTTTCAAAGGTAGATTCGTTGATAAATTTCCAAAAAAAATTGCGAGTTAATTTCCAACTTTTATTGGATTCCATCCCTCGATACCATGCGCCATGCTGTATTTACCAATTACCTTTTATCAAGTTATATTTCTCTATGAGTGGTCCACGACTATAATTAAATCATTGGGGAGGGCTCAAATCTAATTAATGAGTTTAGTGCACAGTTTGGAATGGAGCAATTATTTTTTTATTGGATGAATTATAGTTTTGCGATAATATCATCAAATTATGCTAATAGAGTTATTTGCAATTATTTTTTTTATTAAGTACCACACAGCACCTGTAATTATTGATAAATACGATGAGATAAAAATGAAATTTTTATGAAATTATTTCTTATCACGGAATATTGTAACATTTTTGCTCTTTTCTTAATACGTTTCATTACTTATGGTAAATATTTAACGACTTTAATGACAGATATGTTACTATAGGAAACTCATGTTTTTAAAACGTTTAGCCTGCAATAGTTATAAAAGCTAAACTATAACAATGCAATACAATTTAAAACCGGGACAGATGTAATTAATTACATTATTTAAGACGTATGTCAATCAATTATATATATTTCCATTTAAATTTTAGCTTTAACAAACATTAAAAAAGTTTGCATGTTTCTGAACTAAATTCTAGATTAATTTACTTCAAAATATATTACTTACATTAGGTACCTATTTTAGTATTCATTAACCATATAATGTATCCAGTGCTACGCTGTCGAAAACTGAACTAAAATATATATTTCCAAATTTAATTCATTATAAAATATATTTCTTTACAGTTTTTATTGTTATAATCTAATTATACCGGAATAATATTGCAATGATAATATAAAACAAAATTCGATTGCAGTGCACAAAGAAATAATCACTTTGTTTTTAATATATTTATTTATTTATTTATGTTACGCTGTACAACAGAAACTTAATCCCAATTACAGTACAGGGTCCGCACTCACCGAGCCGCAGTGTGATAGTTCATATAATTTTTAGCTTGAGTGCGATTCGAACTCGGGATCTCCGGATTCGAATTCCGTATCGCTAGCCACACCACCGTACTGACGGTAAAATAATTACATAATGAAATTTGAATAAATTTGTACCAACCCAAAATGTTGAAAATTAAGTGAAGTTATTATTTTCTTTTCATGTTTTAAATTTACGAAATTATTCTACTAATTAAATGTAAATACAGTAAATTTATATATTTGTTTGTTTCTATGCAGCAGTTTGTTGAAATAAACAATGAAATACTGCAACAATTAATTAAATTAATTTTGAAGTTTCAGGTATAAAGCAAATACAAACTTTTAATTCTTATTTGAAATTGTAGCTAGTTGCATGAATTAATAATAGTAATTAAATTCAAAGTTCCTAAATTGTTATTGAATAATTCAAGAAAGCACAGTGGAATCGTACATTTTCTTAGGGTTTATTCACATTTTATTACCTGTTGTTCTAGAAAACATAAATTATGTATGCTGTTTTCTAAATCGTTTAATATTAATCGTGGCAGCTTAATTACATCCTCAACAATGGATTGGGGCTACTTTATAATTTATGGAAATTGTCGGAAACACAATGCAGTTTTCTTAACAGCAGTTGTCCCGTGCACCATCGTACAGCTTTAATTTATAACATCGCGCCAAGGAAGTCCCGAAAACGCGGAAGCAAAGATACAAGAAATATTACAGACCCTTAACAACGCCAAGAAGTGTAACTAATAACAAGTTTTCGCAATTATTGGATTCGTCTCGAAGCTTTTGCTCTCCTTTTTGTATGTATTTGTACTAGCGAAGTTATGTATTGTATTTATTTGAAAGATATACAAGTCCTCTTAAATTCAGATAAATTACTGAAAATTTAATCTTTCATTTTATCATTTGTTTTGTTTTATTGTTACAAGTATATCTAATATTACTTCCAAATAATACCGTACTACAAAAACAATACATTATATAACTACTCCTAATATATTATGATATATTTAATTATTTTATTTCTGTGAATGCTAAATTGTGAACAGTAAAGGGTAAATCATTTTAATGAGTATCTTTTACTTCGTGTAAAACATTTTCAAATTATCTCAAATATTTGCCATATTTTACATTTGCACGACATACTCTGAAAATTTAAATTTCTTCTCGCGAAATAGTGTGAAAAATGTGTTATTTCTATAACTGTCAAAAAAGCTGGACAATTTTACATTTCCAGGATACGCGAAGTTTTATTTTTTTTTCACGTTTTCTTCGTTACAACACATCAATAGCATCAAATACATATTATTTTAATAGTTTGCACGAAAATTATTAAATTACTATCTATATTCATGTAAGATAAACGGAAAAGTGTGAAACTTTTTCGTGCCTTAAAAATTTGAAATATATTTTTCTGAATTGGCAGTTGAAAAAAGTCAAAATTTATTCGATAGTATTACCACAAGTCCCGTAAATCCTTAGATTGTAATTCGATTTTGTTTGCAATTGAAATCGTAAAATTTGGATAATAAATAACGCAAAGTAAAAAATAAATATTGGTTTTATAAAATATATTGTCACACTCGCTCCTCTTCCCGTACTTCAAATAAGTTATGTAAAAATATATCGCCTTTTAAAACTCGTGTAATAATATACTATTATTGTACTTGTGTAAAAAGTGACGCTTTTAATACTAGTTGTATAAGTAACTATTTTGGTTTTGTCAATTATTCAAAAATGTTGACTTTTTTGTAAATTTGAATATATTATTTTATGTGTGCCGTGAAACAAAATGGTTGAAAAACTCTGCTCCAGTTTTTGATATGTTTATCACAATATATCATGATTACACTCGGAATGTATAATCATTTCATTATATTATAAATTTGCAAACAAATTACTTAATTTACATATTTTCTCTATAAAATTATTTTATTATTATGTCAAGTGCAGTTTAATGCAAATATAAATTAAAATTTTCGATGTAAATTTACATTTTGTTAATATTTATTTTGCTTTAAAATTTATTCATTTACTTTTATCTACCGTAGAAAAACGAAATTTAGTTATAGATATGTATAGATGTAGTAATAATATAACAAACAAAAGAAAACCAAAAGCTAATTTAAATAAAATTGATATTTAATTACAACACCGAGCTTAAAGCCAGAGTAGATACTATAATAATTTTATAACATCTTAAAATTTGTACCAACACATTATACTTGAGAAAAATTGTAATAAAAACAAGAATTTTATGTGTTCGCTACTAAACGACGTGATGTAATGTCTCATTATTTTTAAGTAAAACAGTATTCCACAAAACGTTGTGCCAACGAAATAAATTAACAAAATCAGCTTAAACACTTTTTATAATAGTGTTCATGTAGGAGTAAACTGAAAGCAAACATTTTCAGCTTTGCATGTATAATTTTATTGTAATTAATTTCTTTTATGCTTACGCAAACACATATAGTGGTATCGTGAACTTAACGTGGTTGTGCGGTAATCTCGTTTGCTTTTCATCTCCGCTTGGTTATACCAGGTAAGGTGCTGTAAAGAATTGACCACTTTTGCATCCCAGGCAAATTTCAGAACAAAGCCATAATATATCGTTTGTTTTTGTTTGCTTTACCTTGTCATTACTATTATACAGAAATTTTGTAGCAATTTCAACTGTGTCAAAAATAATTCTCCTAACAACAGATCAAAATAATAAATGAACACAGTGGAATTACATCAACTTGTTATATTTATAAATTGTTTTTAGCTGATTAATGTGAAAAGTGAGCTTTTGTTGACAACTGAAAGCCTGTAAAAGTAAACAACGAATTTGACATTTATGATTTAATTTAATAATAGTTATTTAGGTTATAAGTTTTTATGGTACAAGTAAAATGTTTCCGTACGAGGCGACGAACAAGTCGAGCCTGGAATCTCGAAATGAGTAATCATAAAAAATATTAACGGATGTATGATTTACAACGTTTTATTTCATACTGTGTCGCGTTTAATCATTAATAGTTATTTACGTAAAAAGTTAGGAAAGCGTTCAATTACAGGATGAGTAGATAGTTTCATGCCGAGCTTGAAACAGTTTACGAATCTTGTACGACGCTTTACTGACGTGTTATGTATAACATTTTATCTAAAACTTATAAACAAGTCATAAATATTTTAAATTAATTTAAATTAAAAGAAATATTTGACTTACATATTTAGTCAGTATTTTATGTAGCTAAGCAACTAGACACTCATGTTTGTTTCATTACCTGCCTAGACAGCCAATATGTTATTTTCCTAGGCATGCAAAGCAAAGCTTTCCTGAGTCTTAAGGGTTAAGCAAATGATTATTTTCCTGTCATTTTCAAGTAAATATAATTACAACCACATATTTTGGATAAGCCGAATTTATTTTAAAACAGTTCTGGAATGTTTTAACAGGTTTTTGGAATGATTAAAAATTTTCAATTATTTTATCTATTATTATTGTAGCCAAACAATCTCTTTTCTAAATAATAATAAACGTTAGTATTAATAAAATTGAAGATGAAATATAATAATAGTATAATTTTGTTTACTTTTTATTTTATTTCTGTTAGTATTTATAATATAAATTTTAATTTAATTGTTGATGATATTAACTATTTTTAAATAAATCTAATCAAAATAAATAATATAAATATTCGTTTTAATGTTAATCTAGACATGTTTTTTTCCCTAGTTTGTACTAAAAGAAATTTTGAACTTTTTCCAAAGAAGCTTCACCTGTTGCAAAGGATGTTAGTGAAAATAAAGAATTACGTGGCTAGACGTTGAAAATTTATAGACATATCTCGATTGAAAATAGCCATGGTGCCACAGATTCCTGCAAAAACATCCCATTATTTTAGAAAGTCGGTAAATTGTTTAAAGTCTTATAAAACATAATATTTTATGATTATAATTGGTATATTACTTATATAAAAATGTCATGAGCAACAACTATAATTGTTTATTACAAAAAGAAAATGATTTAGACAAGTTAATTTCGGCATTGTATGTCTTTGGCTAATTATTTTCCGCAGGTTATATATGTCAATGTCGGCATTTTTAAAGGTTATGAATATATAAAAATGTATTTTTCTTTTGTTATCTTTATAAAACCTTAACCATAATGAACTTACATGAACATATAAATTCCTTTCAACAATATTTATCCGAAAATGTTGAGATTTGGAGTCATATTTCTTAGTGTACTTAATTAGTATTTGACAATGAACGTACCTTTTCATCTTGTCGACTCTCAAAGAGACAAGCTGATAATTAGTACGCAGCTCAAGTATGACCGAAATATTTCAAATATTTTTAAGTATTGCCAACTTTTGTCTGAAAAAAATATTAAATTTTTTTCAATTCTACAGTTTTCAACTGATTTGAACCAAAATTTGTATGCAGGTCAATTTTGACTTTGTAGACCAAAATTTTTCAATTGTATCAATTTTGGGCGAAAAAAAAAATTAATTTTCGAAGTCTTACAGTTTTCAATCGGTTGATTATAGATTAAGTTTCACCGACAATCTTAAAGCTGGATTCGTAATGAATTAAGGTAAAAGGTAACGCGAAAGTTAAACGTGTAGTAAAACTAGTAGTAATTTAAGAATGAATAAAGTAAACAGGAAGGTAAAACACGTAATGCAAAAGATAACCAACTTTTATTTTTCTGTTCTGGCCAATCAGAAGTCAGCATTTTTGCGTAACGTAGGCGACGATAATTTGATATTCTAATAACTGGTGATCAGTATTATCAATTGTTATCTGTTAAATCTGAGCATGTGGTTGTTAAGATTGGTATTACATAAAAGTGGATCGCAAAATTATACTATTAGTAGAATTTTATAAATTGTAAAATCCCAACAAAACAAAAATACAATGGTTAGATTAGTGTCGAAGTTCAAACAAGAGATATCGAAGTTAAACGAAAGATGCGGGAATCCTATCGTATTATCTGATTGGTAATAACTTGTGAGTTTAGTATAAATGACCACGTTCGCTTGCGTAACTTCTTAAGCTGGATTTATAATGAAGTAACGCAAGAGGTAACGCAGTTGGAGTAAGCAGTAACTCAAGCGAATTGAAGCAATCAGATGTATGATAGAATTTCGGTGTATTTCGTTTAATTTTAATATCTGTCTTGTTTCGGCACTAATATAATAACTGGATAACATTCGATAATTAAAATCATTCAACGATTTATTATACAGATATTTATTTATTTATTTCAAATTGCGGAATCTGTAAACAGTGCTTTGCACTGATAGCCAGTTCCAGTACAAAATATTCATTTTAGTTTATTGATTTATGTCCTTTTAAGGTTTTCAGTTTTTCCGGAAATAATTGCAGGTTTTTCGATATATTTATTTACATTGTATATTAATATAATAAACAAAGCATTTGATATTTTAATTTTAATGTACGTAGGAGTATTATATGTTCATAAATATAATTCAAATTTTCCACCATTATTCAAAATATTTTCTTGACTTTCCTTGCACTAAAAATAATTTAGAAATAAGGCAGCTTTTCTAATGTGCAGTTGATTATTGATCACATCTTCAGTTTTTTTTTAATATTGACTGGCAACACTGCTATTGAACAATGCGATTGTCATACTTTACACGATCATATGTTAATAGATTTGTATTGTTCAATTCGAGGTTGTAGAAAATTCTTAATTGCATATATCTATGATATTTGTTTAAATATTTGAGTATTTCCACGGATTTTATTTTGAAAGATTTGAAAATTTTACTCAGTTTCCTGCCCTATTCTAAAAAATCATGTAATTTTATTTGTTAATATTTACTACGTGTTTTTTTTGTGTTGTTCGCTATTTTATTTGTTTTTATTAAATCTAATAATATATACTATAATAGCATATATCAACAATAAAATATGCTGAATACGAACTTGAAATAGTTCATACCATTAAAAAATATTATAGTATGTTAGTTATATGTTCAAATATTTCTCATTTGATCTTAAATATATTGTAGAAATTTGACAAATAACACCGTAACAATGATTCTGTTTGATTACAACAATGAATGAGTATAACAATGAAAAATTACAACAATGAAGGAGTACAACAATAAAGGAGTGCAACAATAAAAGATACAACAATGAAACAGCACAACAAATCAAGAGGACAAGAATTAAACATCACAAGGAAGAAATATTGTAATATCAACAATAAAATAATCAGTAATTTTAAAATGTGAATTTTAATTGTTACGCGAACAATCTAAAATGTGTCCGCCGAAAATAAAATGCTCAAATCTAATCCGGCGAGAAAATATAACAATATTAAAATAAAATAATTCAAATGATATTAGTTTTTAGAAAAAGCAAATAAGGTTTTATCAGCAGCAAAAAGATTCCTTTCTATTTATCCGTTGCCAAAATGACAAAATTATTTTAAAATTATACTTTGTATTGAAGTAAAATAATCAATAATATTTTCTGAAAGAGTGAATCACCTATTTCCAGCAGTTTACTATAATGTACAAATATAATTTGAGCAGTAAACCTTGAATTATAACAATTTAACCCAATTTCTTGTTATTGGAACTTGGACATATGTAGTAGATGAAATAATGGAAAAGTTTGCCACAAACCTCAATTTCAAATGATATTTCGATATGGATGATAAATTTTTATGAAAACCTGCTGCATTTTTGTCGAGGAAAACTATTTCCATATATAGGTATTTTATAAAAGCTTTGCATTTTCCGAAAGAATCTTTTATTAAAATTGTTGACAAATACTTTTAATATTCTTATAGAAGGTACGAGTATTTGTATATACACGAAACATAATGTAAACTTTGAAGTAAAAGCATTTATTATACAACCAAAATTGATATTTTATAAAAAAAATATCTAAGACTACAACAAGTAGAAAATGTTATTTCATTCGAATTTTTCGAACTAAAAAGTTTTAGTTTTTTTTCTTCTGTTTTTAATAACAGTTTGAAACTATAATTGCAAACCTCTACTCTACCAAATTGGATATTTTTTCCTTATTTAAACAGAACAATTTTTAATTCATATGTTTTAATGAAGTTAAATATTGCTTGAACAAATATAACAATAATTATAGTTTTATATTTGGTTTGCTGAAAAATTAAATTATAATTAAACAATACAAATAGAAATTTTCTTCTCCACGATCATTAAGTAATACATTTTTATATTTATGTACGTTTCTAGGTAGATAAAATGATTCATTATTCAAAAGTAGAAGATAATGAAAAATGTTTACTTTACTTAGCTACATAAAATAATGACTGAATATGTAAGTCAAATATTTTAAGTTAATTTAAAATATGTATTATTTGTTTATAAGTTTCAAGTAAAATGTTATACGTAACACGTCAGTAAAGCGTCGTACAGGATTCGAGAACTGTTTCAGGCTGTCGCTCGGCATGAAACTATCTACTCATTTTGTAATTGCACACTTACCTGATTTCTTACGTAAATAACTATTTTAGACCAATTATATTCTGACTATTATAGTAATAGTTATTTACGTAAAAAGTCAGGAAATCTTTCAATTACAGGATGAGTAAATAGTTTCATTCCGAGCGATAGCGAGCCTACGAATCCTGTACGATAGATTTTTTTTCCATCATTGAACCTTAACACATTTTTCATCGGTTTCCAATCCCTAATATTATTTATTATGTATAGTTTGAACAGCAATATTATACTACAATGAAAACTACAAAAATTACAAGTTTAAAATTTTGTATTGAAGCATTTTAAAATTATTTGTACAAAACTAAAATTTACCAAATTATCTTTAAATTCCACATACCTAAGTTAGTAAACAATATTCTTTTCACCAGAATTGGATAATATACACAGAGATGTACTTTTATTTAAATATCGCATGTCAGTCTGTAATAAATTTGCAAAAAAATTGTATTGTCTCGTGTGAATAAAAATGAAATTTCCGATATCTACTCTCACCGGAAGCATCTTTCTTTTATACTCCTTTTAAACCGACAAAATATTTACAAACGGAAACCATCGTATGATACATGACTAAGAAGAAGAGAATAAAATGTAACAGAGAAAGATAGCAAATAATATTGTCTGCGAGAAAATAAAGGATTAATTAAAAAGCCTACACATCACGTGGTATATTTGGACGTTTTATAAATCGTCATTTCAAGTGTTGACGTCGGCAGTCGGCAGTCGGCAGCGGTAGAGCCCCCTCTGCCTTCTATCCAGGGAACTAACGATGCAATATTTCCCCAATATCACTCAATTGTGATTTACGAGTTCGACGTTTCGAGCGCTGAATGCTGGTTCGCTGTTCGCTCCTCAGCGGATGTTCGTTCGGTAATGTTTGTATTTACAATGCCCTTCACACAACCAACGGTTCAGTAAACACACAGCCATTCACGTTATTCAAGTTACTTTCACGTATATGTTTGCTGGAATCAAAAATATTGGTAAATTTGTGTTTCGTATCTAGTTTTTGCTGATACAGAAATAATATATTTTTTTATAACTTTCAATCTCTTTCCATACATCTATCCGCGATAAATAATCTCGACAATTCAAACGACTTCAAACAAATTAAGACTTGAAATATCTCAGTGGAGCGATTCTCAATCTTCTTTCAAGACATATAAAAAAATGTAACCTCAAAAATTGTTATCGGGCTGTGAGTTTCTAAATACAGAATATAGTTCTGTTGCATTTACATTAATTACAATTTTCACATCGTTAAAACTACCCCTGTGGCTCTCCCACCACAAACATCTTAGCGGGTCGTGATTTGACGACTGGTAACCGCACTTCACGCGAGTGCCATACCCAGTAATGTATAAAAGGCGTGATGATATATTTATTTATTTTCTATTAATCTTTGCAACGGTATTTCAACTGATGAGCGGCAAAATTTTTCAATACATATTAATTAAGAACTTCATTTTATCGCGGAGTTTATGCTGTTTATGTAGAAAGACTACGACGCAAATAATATTAAATATATTTGAGTCATCATTATAAAGTATTTTTATTAACTGACTTGCTACAAATGTTTACATTTCTGTGCGTTTCTGTATTCAAAGCATTCAGTTCGTATGTCTCCGTACAAGGTAACGTAAACTGAGATGGTTCAAATTGTATTTCTTTCCTTTCTGAACTTTTAACAAGTGTTGTGACAATAGTTATTTGTGTATTAAGATATAAAATGATTCTTTGTTACTCGAGCACGGTAATTGCAGCGCAAACCAAAGGCGCAAGCTACAATAGTGTAAAAGAAACAAAGGCTCGCATGTAATACTTATTTTTATTCTACGATTTCATCTTAAATTATTACCAATTATATACGTATTAAAAATAAAATCGTTCTTGCAATGTGACAAGTTTCCTGTTTGTTTGTCTCCCTGGTAACTGTTGAAGTAAGTGTGTATATCTTTTCAATGGTAATGCCCGATAATAGTTATTTACATTGCAAGATCGTTATACAGAAGTTTACAGGCGAGCATAGAAAGCTGGCGCTCGCCTGTTATCTGTGTGAGCCTGTAAATTTCAGGAATGGTCGAGCATTGTACAATGTTGTATAGGCATTTGAATCGCAATATATGTATATTTAATGAAATTGATTGTAATAGTACAACGCAATACTCGTAACTAAAATGTTCAATCAAGGTAGACTTTGCAAATCTGACAGATTTTGTTTAATCAAAAAATATTTAAGTGTCAGACGTTTCAAATTAGATATGTTGTCATGAAAAACAATGTCAACAGCCCATTAAAAGTCTCGTAACCCCTAGAGACAGAGCTAAATAAACATAAAATTACTTTTCGATTGCTCCATAGAAAACGTTAACTTTGCTCTGACAAATGAGAGCGCAATTATCAACTTTTCATAGCATCGTAGAAAATAGTACATTAAAAAACTGGTATTACAATTAGCCATTGTACTCGTAAAAGTGTCGTTCATACTATATTCCTATAACGCATTGATTTATTTTTTAATTAAAAATTGTTATTAAAAATGAAATCAAAATTATTAAAGTTGGAAATACCGACAGATGAAAACAAATTGAAATTTAAATCATTTTGACATTTGTAAGTTAGGTTCGTGCTGTAAGCAATAAAACGACAAGGTATGTAAATATTTCAACATATTGAAAAATATGTTAAATTGAAAAAAGGATATTTTCAGGGTACAATCAAAATTTTTAAAAGTTATATTAAATGAATGCCATATATCGTAAAATATTATCAAGTCTTTCTTGTGAAAGAAAAATAGGAAAGTAATAACGAGTTTCTGAAAGCGTCATTATTAATTTGGAAGGACAATATTTATTTTCGATATTCTTCTTTTTGAAGTGTTTCCACGCTGAAATAATATTAAAGGATGATCATTTTCAATATCTGAAATATTTTTTGCAATCGTTTTTCCTGTATCCGATTTTATCCAAAGGACTTTTGATATTTTTGTAAAATATGACTTTTTAACAAATGGATCAAACGAATTCATAACTCCTTTATAATTTCCTTTCCGTTAGACTTTTTATTTCTAAAGTTCAGTTGTTGCTGTCTGTTCGCTGCCAATCTCTTAATTTCCGCCCAGTTCCTTCCGTTTTTCTTCTGGTTCTATCTTTGACCTTCATTCCTTTGTTCCTCGTTTCGTCTTTCATTACTTGTCCCGATTTTTTACAACTAATCGAAAACGATATGCATAAAAGTGGAAGAATTAAAACTCTTCAAACTGTGAACATGCAAATAACAGCGAAAGTCTTCTTGTAAAATTTAATTAAAAATTAATTATTGAGGTGACTTTTAATTGACTGGAAAGTATGACACACAAACAAACTCTTCTTAATTACTTATGACCAGTATTATAAAGGACAAAATAAATTTACTTCCATACTCAATTTAATTTAATCGAAAAATGCAAATCAATTTTATTTATTTTTTGACATATATTACACTACTATCAAAAGTTCTACTGACATTTGAATGAGAAAATGTACTTGTTGTTTATAATATCAGACATTAAATAATTTAATCGGTTTCCTGGAATATTTAGCTCTGAAATTTTCGCCTGTTGTTCAAAATGTTTCCTTATTTTACTTTAAAGAAATACAATTATTAGGGGATTTTTGTTTGAATTTTCGACGATTTGTTGGTAATATAGTAATATGTATACATTTAAAAGGTCACTGGTGTTTTCCATAAAATTATAAAAAGAAAGGAAGGAAGACATATTTGTGAGTTCAAACACAAACAAATAATGTTTAAAGCGCATAACGAAGAGTCAATGTGGTGGAAATATAAAAGAATAATTTATCATATTTCTTCGCACAATAGGGCAAAGTAAGAGAATATTCGGGGGCTTCGCGCATTCGTGCTAATTTCCATATTTCAGAGCATCCTTCAACAATGTAAAAGGCCAAGATTTGCTTTTATCAAAAGTAACAAAAGTGGAGCACGAAGTATGCGTACATAATTTCTATAAGTTTCCGGTTCTAAAGTTGACTGAATCTCTTGGTAATTATTTAAGTAATTGCTCTTCACATTAAATTCTGTGAAGATCGTCGCATTGAAGCATCAACAATAGCGTGAGATCTGACAACTTCATCTGCGTTGCTACACAAACGTACAGACTGCGTGTTCAAAATAAAATTAAATCGCTTCCGCTGTTTACTTCAAAAACACTGCTATTACGTGAAAATTACATTTAATACCTGAAATTTCCTTTATCGACTTTTGCTAGAAAAAATTACTTCCATGGAGCAGAGCTGATTTACTCGACATCTATCAGGTCTTGTTGAAAGTAATCACCTGTCAATTATTTAGATTGGCATGATGCTAATTGAAGTAATATGTAACTACTGTTGGCTTGTACGACAGGTTACTAGTTGGATACTAGCATTACTAGTTCTGACTGCGGCCTTGCTGTAATTATATAATAAATACGTACACTGTTATTTCTTATAATTATAACAAAATTATGATGAAATTGGGCAGTAGCATGATACATGATATCTTGTTGCTTTATTTTTTGACCTTATTTATGCTGTATTATTTCGTAGAGATTAGTAATTGCTTATGACTTCAAGTTACCTGTTGATAATTTTAACATGTCATTACATGCTGCTTAACTTATAATACGAGGTTAGTTATTTTTTAACTTTGTTATCAAGTGAAAATATATATTTTACGTTGATTTAACTTGTTTCCCTGCTTCACAGAAATTTATATATCAGTCTGTCTGAGTGGAAGCACGATAACTTAAAAATGTGGTAAAATTTTGGGTTAAAACGTTTCATTTAAGCTTATAAGCGAAAAACTGAGATTAGTTTTTAATGGGCTGTTTACAATAAGTGGTACCACAATTTGATTGAAAGGTCGTTTTCTAATTTCGTATAAGGTAGTACTTATCATAAAATTTGTAATTACTAAAATGGGTTCTAATTATATTTAAAATAACTTTTGTTATAAATATTTTTCGTTCTTATTAATTCATTTGTTAAAAGTAATAACGTTTTGTTTATTTTAAAAATTAGTTGGTATACTGTAAAATATGTGAAGAATAAAATTAATTTTGTTTTGTTTATTATTTATATTTATTTTGACATATGAGAACTTAGGGTTGGAAAGGTTTTCACATTTTCATTGTTAAATAAAGATAATGTAAAGTTACTATTATAAATCTGTACATCGATCAAACGAAAAATAATAACCAGGATATATCAATTGGAATATAATGAGTAAATTGCGAATGTAAAACCAATGGCTTGACTTATTTATTTTATATTTTTAATTTTGTAAGTTCGCAATATAATTACATAGTTTTCATCAAATGAATTTATTGTGTAATTTAAATTAACAAATCAATTTTATATATTTTATAGCAAATTTAACATTTCTATCAATAGTTCGACTGTCATTTGAATGAAAAACTTGATTTACTTTGGAAATTAATCTGGCATTCATAAATTTGGCCATTAATGCAGTATCATATATCCAGTAAAATATTAATCGATTATTGGTAATCGATGTCGGTTGATCGAATGTAATATACTTAGTGTGATCGTTGTCCATGATGTCATACATTCGATTTCATTTTGTTTGAAAACTTTGTGGTAAAACCACCAATTAATTTGATATTAAATCAAATTGAAAATCACAAAATCAGCAATAAAAAAGTAAAACAAAGTTAGAGTTTAGAAGTCACTTCACGCAATGTGAACAATGTGGTGTTAAAATAAAGTTAACATCACAACATCCGCTTCCAATGAGCTTAATTTCCAGATCGTACGCACAGCGTGTGGACCGAAGAAAGATCACGTTCCTGCGTTCAAGTAATCCAAACTCGGAAGTAAAGTCGAGCGGCCAATACAAAATGGCCGCTTCGTATCGTTTCACCACAATAAAACCGTTCAGAAGCGGTGGCGGTGGCAGCGGATGCGGAAATCAACTCTGCCGCCGCTGCGTCGCTCCGTCCCTACCGAGTCCATCTGCCCACAGATAACGAAGCAATTAACATTGCCACTACACGACTTGCGCGTTTAAAATTACCCTGGATCACTAACGTAGATATCTATTTAAGGAGTAATATTGAGCGGGAATTTTAAATTGCCTGGCTGATAGTTGAAGGAATTTGGAAATTGTGTGGGCCTTAGGATTAATGGAATTAACTACTTTCCCTTACAATTAAATTAACATGTTTTTAATTATTTTAACGCTGGATACTGGATTTTATTCGTTAATAGTATTTAATGTTCCAGTTAATTATTTAAAATGAATATAACGGTAGGTACGAATTTAGCGAAATAAAAATAAAGTAACTAAACAAATGAAATGAATTAATCAAGTATATAATTTTTTTAATTACGATGGAATTTAAATCTAAATGCCCCTAACACACAACCAATAGGAGTAATATTGTTTCGTCATTTAAACTCTGAGAATACAAAAATAAATTAAATAAAAAAATAAATATATTATTATTATGTCTTTAACCCATTGCTGGATGTGGCTCTCTTTCTCTCTCCTCTCTTTTAGAACATTTACCGCTGTTGAACTTTTCTAAATTATTTTACATAAAAATACTTGAAAAATAATGCACGGAAAATAAAATTTTCCACCACGTTTATATATTACATTTCTCTCTAAAATTATTGAAAAACTTTTGCTAGCGGAAGTTATATGATGTCAGTTTGAAAATACTATTTGTTGAAAATAGTTCTTTTTTGTACAAACAATACAGACATAACATACATAACAGCACGCTATATCTCATCAAATGGGATTGTACGAACTCATTTTCGCTTCAACCACATTCATAGTTCCCTCCATACAAGCTCATTTATTCCTCACACTCAGAATCTTTCATTTTATGTCACAAATATATTTAATGAAGCAATTTGGTGTTTTTCTATTTTGCGTTCATAAGAAAATCTTTATGAAACTCAGTTGCGTATCGAAAGAGCGTTCATTACGATACGCAACATATGGTTGTAGACGGTTGGTAGTAGCGGATGATATACTGAAATTGTCAAGCTGAGAACTTCAACATTTCAATATAACGCCAAAATCTGAACAATTGTATAAATGCCAATAACAATTACAACCATAACATTTTATATATAAATTTCCCTAAAATGAGTCGGTTTAAAATATCGCAGATTTAAAAAAATTCTAATTATAAAAGCCGAAAAATAGAAAAAATAGTATAAATAACTTTATCTACTCTCATTAAATAATGTATTCATTACTTATGAAATTTATGATAAGTAATACTAATCATTATTGACAGTGTTAAGTTATAATTCATTACTCAACACTTCACGACCAATCACACGTCTGAATTTTCATTAATTAACACTTTAATAGCGAATCAAAAAATAACGATAATAGCCGCGCGTTAAGTATGCTATGAAACAGTGAAGCGCGCTATTGTTAATTATCTGTCAAAATTAGTTTAAAACGTTTTTGTTTACAATAATACTGTAATTTGTGTGATTATAAATGTGAGTTATGGATTCTGAAAGCGAACAAAGTAAAATTTGTGCTCCACCAGATATTGTAGAAGCCGCACACGTACGTTTCTTAAATTTACTGCCCGAAAAATCAAAAAAAAAGTATGAACAAGTTTATAAAGCTTTTATGGATTGGCGAATACGCAAAAATGTAAATTCCTTTTCGGAAAATGTTCTTATAGTATATTTTGGCGAACTTTCTGATAAATATAAATCATCGTCATTATGGGCTACTTATTCCATGTTAAGTAGTGTTAATATTTATGAAATAAAAATAAAAACAAAAAATTTAAACAATCTGACTTATTTATAATGTAACATAAAAAAATTAATTGTAAAATCTTTTTACATAATAACCTATAGTCGTAGATAAAGTATAGTATTCTATTCGCAAGTAATAGCTATTACTCACTCGAATGATTTACAACACTCACCTTCGGCTCGTGTTGCAAACTTCATTCTCTTCAGTAATAGCTTATATTACTTACTCATTGAATAATATACTATTATCGCACTTGTCCTATAGAAAACTCGCATGCGATTCGTTTTCTAAAACTTGGACGCGTGCGAAAAAAACATATCTTATAAAACTCGTTCTTTAATATATTATTATATACTTAGCAGGGTTCGAAGATATATATCGATCGATATATATATCATGATATTTATTTTGATATATATCGTCATATTTTTGCAATGATATATATCCATTATATAAAAATATCAAATAGTTTTTGAGATATAGCCTCCGGAGAAGTGAAATTTTTCGAATTTTTCAGTTTTTCTACTTTTACGAGGCTATATCTCGAAAACTAAATGTGATATGAAAACGCGGTCAACGGCATTAATTTTCTAGTGCTTCAGTTAACTTATAAACATAGTTTCAGCGATTTTTATTTTTTTTCAATTTTCCGCCAAAAAAATCGCAAAAAGCGCTTTTTTAACATTTTCTCGAAAACCAGAAGTCATATGCATTTGAAGATTGCACCACTGGATTCAGTGGGTCAAAATACATATGTATGTAAATTTTCGTTTTAATAATCCTACGATTAAGGATTTTTGGGAAAATTGAATTAAAATCTGAAAAAAACCGAAGGGGTACCCCTTAGGAAATAATTAAAAATATTAAATTGCATAAAATTGTATGAAAATTTGCTTATAAGTCAATTCGGACACGGGGAATTCAACGCCGTTGAGCGCATTTCCATATCTTGTTTAGTTTTTGAGATATAACCTCCGGAAAAGTGAAATTTTTCGAATTTATCAGTTTTTCTACTTTTCCGAGGCTATATCTCAAAAACTAAATGTGATATGAAAACGCGCTCAACGGCATTAATTTTCTCGTGCTTCAGTTAACTTATAAACAGTTTCAGCGATTTTTATTTTTTTTCAATTTTCCGCCAAAAAAATCGCAAAAAGCGGTTTTTTAACATTTACTCGAAAACCAGAAGTCATATGCATTTGAAGATTGCACCACTGGATTCAGTGGGTCAAAATACATATGTATGTAAATTTTCGTTTTAATAATCCTACGATTAAGGATTTTTGGGAAAATTGAATTAAAATCTGAAAAAACCGAAGGGGTACCCCTTAGGAAATAATTAAAAATATTAAATTGCATAAAATTGTATGAAAATTTGCTTATAAGTCAATTCGGACACGGGGAATTCAACGCCGTTGAGCGCATTTCCATATCTTGTTTAGTTTTTGAGATATAGCCTCCGGAAAAGTGAATTTTTTCGAATTTTTCAGTTTTTCTACTATTCCGAGGCTATATCTCAAAAACTAAATGTGATATGAAAACGCGCTCAACGGCATTAATTTTCTCGTGCTTCAGTTAACTTATAAACAGGGTTCGAAGATATATATCCATTATATAAAAATATCAAATAGTCTATAATAAATACAGTATACCTCTCATTATTACTTTCATAAATTCTGTTAAAATTATATTCTAAAGATAATTCTTACTTTACTAGCTTTTGACTAACTTCACATTAACGACATAAATCCAAATTGTGTGCCATTTGTGATATCATTAACGGCAAAGTCGGAACCATTTCCAAAATTTTTATTTGGTACTCATTTTAGAAATACAAATCCTTTAATATGGTGGAAAAGTGTAACTATTAATGAGTCAGAGTGGCCAAATAAAAGTACATTTATTGAACTATGTGAACAGTTCTTCTTCTGATGGCACTACAGCCCAAATCGGGCTTGGGCCTACCGGACACACCGAGCAGCAGTTTTTACACTGCCGTACTGCCGGTTTTCGTAGTCAAATGCTACAGTATTTAAGGCGAATAAGTGACTAATTTATAGCGCCCGAGTGTGATAAATACATGTTAACTGTATTTTTTATATTTTACGACAAATCACACATTGAACAGTTATACACTGCTGTAACAGCCACAGCAGGGCTGGAACGATATTTCTCCACTTGGCATTGTCCAATCTCAATTACGTAATTGTCTCGGTAACGACAAAGATTAGTTTTTATGTTTAAATATTTAAACCAAAAAGAAACTACAAAAAAAAACTAATTTAGATTGGATTTGGCCAAGTGAGTCTATCTGCAACGCTATGTTCAGGAAGTTCATCAGAAGATGATGATTTGCCCCTATTTAGGATATAGGATTATTTAAATATTCTTACTATTCTTAGTACTATATAATATTTGTGTATCCATTCAATGTATATTTACTTTTTTTCATTACCTATGTTAATTTTTTATTTAGGAGTAACAATTTATTTTGTATTTCCTATTGTGATAATAAATGTGTACAAAAACTAAAATTAAAAAATAAATATCCAAAAAGTGATATTTATCTGATATATATCCTATATATCAGATATTTTGATATTTATTATAAATATCATGATATTTACGAACCCTGATACTTAGTACTGCAGCAATAAGTTTGTAAAGATTGCATATTTTGCTAATTGGTATCTATGTTGTAATGTACTACATCCATTTAGTGTTAGTATTGAGAAATGACATACGTATTTATAATGGTATCAGTTGTTGAGTGAAATGGCACGATAGGTGTGGCATCGTACTAATACAAATCACAGTTTGCGCGCAAAATTGGGTTCTGTACGTCATATAATATGTAACTATATGGCAACGATTTAAAAACATGCAACTTTCACTTTGAAAATAAAGTAATGTAGGTGGTTTAGTGGTATCGAGTCAGCCAGTGGAGTTGCTGGGGTTCGATTCCCATAGTCGACAAACAATTTTTACCATATTAAAATTACCTCTGAAGTTCCCTCTCTACAAACACCTTCGGGTGTCGTAATTTGACGGCTGATAACCGCAATTTACACGTATAGCTATATTATTTAATGAGATCTGCTATAGAAAGTGCCAGACCCAATAATGGATAAAATGTGTGTTGATACATCTATTTTTATTTATTTTATTATAACAATATTATTTTTGATCATTATTTTTTAAATTTCTTGACTAAAATTAAGATTCGATACAATTTTTTTAAAGCAGTAGGGTGAGAAATCCCAATTGTCTTTCCATCTGAATTGTATGCACAACTAATTTCATTTAAGGAAAAATTTTGTCGTAGAATGTTGGGTAATTTCAAGAATTGTCTGTAACTAAAGTCGTATAATTTTGACGTGAATTCCATTCGCTTTTATCTTAAACATTTAAATAAAATTTCATATCATGTCTGCTCGATCACCTTGCTTTTGTTTCTGTAATTAACTTCGTGACTCGCGAGTACGAAGTGCGACAGTTAAAACTTGTAATAGGAAGAACGTTAACATTTATTCGAATTCAAGAATGATTCTTGTAATTGAGTTACGTTGTACTGTATGTTTGAAATTGTTTAATCCGTAAATTACACTTTGCTTTGTTAGTTTGTTTTAAGTTTAAGAAAAACAATTACTTAAAAACTAAAACAGAAGTGTTTTCTTTTTTCAACTGTGCAGTAAACAACTAAAGAGGAAATTGTTTATTTACACTGCTCAGTACACACTACAGTATTCTTTGTTTTTAATCTATTTAGATTGGGATTATCCCTACAGAATGTTTACTATTATTTGTCTTCTTTTTAATACGAGAGCACTAAACAAACTACAGAAAATATATATTAAAGAATCGTGAATTCAAGTTTAAATAACAATTATTTAAATTTGACAACTAATCAATTCTAAATTTTGTTTCATATTAAGAAATATTAGGTACGTGAATATCAGACTGTATCTTTAGAATATTTAAAATATCTACTTTAAAATATATTGTCTAACTAAATTTGAACTTATTGTGTAACTAGCACCAGGGGCGCCGAGAGGAAAAGCGGGCCCCGGGGAAAAAAAATTCGGGCCCCCTTTAACTTTGAATATTTATTAATTAAATACAAGATACAAAAAAAAATATATTTATAAATATATGTATGGTTTTGCTTGGTTTTCTTCCCTTGCAGCTTTTTCTTTTCGTTTTAAAGCACCTGATTTATGGCGGTAACTCATTTTTAATGTTTAAAATGTATTTTTCGTTATCTGCTACAAATTTATGTCTGCATAACTATGTAAGGGCAGAATCTACAAAAAGAGTTAAAAAGTATTAATAGTGTTAGAAACAGATGTTTTATAAAACTTTATATTCATTTAAAAAGAATTATTAATTACCTTCATATATGTATGTTATAAATACTCCTTCGTAGTACTGAAGTCTTCAAATTTAAAATTTATTGTGCGCACTAAAATCGAGGCTAAAATATGGTAACAGTTCGGTAAGAGTTAATTGGTGCAGCGATGTGTATTGTATACTCACTGTATGGACTATCTAATATCTAGTTGCATATTCGATAAATGCAGGGGATACCAAAACAGCACTACGCACAAATGTATAGAGCCTTTGCCTATGTGTGTTGTATACAATGAATGTAGTAATATAAGAAACAAAAATGCAACAATGTAATAATGTACTTTAGAATAGTGTATAAATTTATTTAAAATTTGCAACTGGGGCCCTTGATCAAGCATTTCGTCATTTTGATACAATGTAATAAATTGTTGAAAACGTGTATCAGACATTTCGTTATACATGTTTTAGTAAAGAATATAAAAAATTGGTGAAATAGTAGAAAATTAAAAGCAATTTTTAAAATAGCATCACATCCGGGCCCTTTGAATTCCACGGGCCCTGGGTATTTTACCCTCCCTACCCTCCCCTCTCGTCGGGCCTGACTAGCACATTCAGAATTGAATATAAGCAGAGATAAACGACAGTACGGTTATTTTTATAATTTGCTACAATTTATGAGCCCTTTGTTAATATTATATAAATTATATATTCTACTAAAACAACATATTTTTATATTATATAGAATAATATTTTACTTTCATTTTGTATTCTTATTTATCAGTGTATTGCGTTTGTTAATACGAGTATAGTCATAATAAATTATATTATAACATTTTGTTGTATCATTTCATCTCGCCTTTTTTCAAATAAACGAACGACCCTATTGTTAAAATCGTGATAGCTCAACAGTAGATGAAAACCATTATATTTAATGAATTTAAGGTCGGTATTTTTAACTTTAGCTAAAATTATTTTACTGTAGAATTAAAATTATTTGTAAGTCAAACAAAATTTTGTTTATTTCCAGCCGCAATTAAAATTTAATCCAAGATAAAAGTGTAACACTTAGTGTAAAATTGATCCACTCTTTCATTTAAGTCGTCCGTACGAAAAATAAATAGCCGATTAAATTGTGCAAATTAAATATATTCAGAACATAAAAAAAAATGGAAAAATTTACAGAATTATTTACAAATGTATGTTAATAGTTATTTACGTAAAAACTCAGGAGTGTTCAATTACAGGTTGAGTAGATAGTTTCATGCCAAGCTACAGCGAGGCTTGAAACAGTTCTCGAATCCTGTACGACGCTTTACTGACGTGTTACGTATAACATTTTACCTGAAACTTATAAACAAATAATAAATATTTTAAATTAATTTAATTTAAAAGAAATATTTGACTTACATGTTCAGTCAGTATTTTGTGTTGCTAAGTAACTAGACACTCACGTTTCTTTCATTACCTGCCTAGACAGGCAAAGCAAAGCTTTCCTGAGTCTGAGGTCAGGCAAATGTTTATTTTCCTGTCAGTTTCAGGTAAAGTAAATTAAGGATTGATTGATGATGTCAAACAACACCGTATGAACACACTATTATTTCTAAGTTACTAAGTAACATGGCAAGACTACATTTTGCCAATCTAAAAGCTAAGCTACCACTAACTATTTGTTGTTGTTTTCCATGGGACGTGCTGACAAGGGGCAAGAGGGTGGAATAATTGCGTTGGTTTAAGACAACTGTTCCCATGCACGAGTTTACACAAAAAGCTCCAGACGCTTCTAAGGGATGAAATACAAACATCAAAAGCTATCTCAGACCAACGCACAGCTAATAATTTACCCCGATATGTCATCACATAATGGCTAACAAGCGCGACAATTCAGAGAAGCCATAAACTCGATAAATAATAATCGAAGAATACTGAAATTGTTTACAAACATATCCACCAATAAATTTTGTAACCAAAACTTTTAAAAAAGATACTTAAGATAACATTTATTTTGTCTGTATCTTTCGAAGCTGAGTTGATAGTAAAAAATCTTAATTATAACAAAAACCATTTCTGAATTGTTTCACTTTGTTACAAAAGCATAAATTTTCCGATTTGTCTGACAACAGATAAAAAACAATTCTTAAGTTAGAATTTGGCAATTATAAGTATCGATTTTAAAGATATTATAAAGACGACTATTCAGAAATTGTTTATTATATTAGTACATTAGTACACTATTAGGGCAAGGACGAATAATTCTGTTATGTGGTACGAAAAATGATTTTTAGATCGTTTAAATTTAACAACAAATTTGGTAGATTATTGTATTTCATAATCATTGCTTTTGTCGATTTCTGCCACTACGGGCATTAAAAATTAATTACCCACTATTTGAATATCTTTGCTCTTTATTATTATTTGAAAATCTCACGTCTGTCGACAATCTAATTTCACTATTTGTGAAATTACATATTATTTAGTTCTTTGCCATTTCTCATATTAACTACACTACCACTACTACAATAACATGACCACGGACAACAACTCACCCGATAAAAATTCAATATTTTAGTTTGTCTTCGCCCTTTTCATTCATAATGAGATATGTGTGTTTCATTTCAAATATAAACAGTTTTATGGGTGTTTTTTATAATATACCTGTTAATTTTTAACGGTCCGTTAAAAAATTTAACCAATAATATGCAAAATGAAGATTTCATTTTTATTCACTGCCGGCTGTTATCATTGGTTAAAAGTTTTAACGAGCCATTAAAACTTAACAGGTATATTACAGAATACACCCATTATTATGTACATATGTAACCTTTCAATAAATTGATGTAGAAGTTATGTGGATATACACAATTTAATTCAACCGCGGATATAATCTGAAGATAATTTTATTCTATAGATACTAACTAATATTTAATCCATAGTTGGAAATGCAGGGCCTAAATGTTACAAATCCATTCTGTATCCAATATCCATTTGCTGTATTGTTATAAGTTATGTAAATAAATACTAATCTTTGATTTATCTCACCACTTTATTTCAAGATGGCGAATTAAGCTTAAATGAGTAAGAATCAATTTTAAATTATTTATATTTAAGAATGATGACAACAGTAATATAATTATTTGTAGGGTATAGGAGCAAATGGATCAATGTTATTGAAGATTTGTTGCGTGATGATAGATTCCGAGTTTGAAGAATTAATGAGCGTGAAGCGAGGATGATGCATCGGGTTAAAGAACAATTTGTTGTTGAATTTGAAGAGTGGATGTCCTGAAAATGTTTCAGGGGTTTGTACTATCCTATTTTATGGGATACAGCATATATATTAGGGTGGCCCTTATTTTGGATAAGTTCGAATTTTGTCGGTCTCCACCCGAAATCTGGTTTAAAATCACAAAAAGGTAATAAATTAATTTTTTGAGATTTTTAAAATAAGTTTAACCCGTGCCTCTAGGCCACATTCACTTATACACATTTACATATAAACACTACAAATGATAAAATATATGTGACTAAAAATATGATAAAATAAAATAAAAATATGATAAAAATGTTATAATCAATATGAATATTATTCAAAAACAGTCTAAAATAATCAAAACTAGTTTATAAAACAAAATTGTTGGAAAAGAATCAGTACTGTGAATCACTTTTTGCGTATTTAAAAAAACTCAATTTTTATTAGTTTTTACCAATCCGTTTAGCAATAAACAATCATATAAAATTATTGTTTATTGTAATCGATCGATTCATTATATCATCTAGTTTAATGCCCGCTTGGAATTGTGTCAAAATATTGAAAAACACAAAAGTTATTGCATTTTGAATAGTCACTGATTTGGGAACTGAAGGCAAAAGTGAAAGTGGCCTAGAGGCACGGGTTAAACTTATTTTTAAAATCTCAAAAAATTAATTTATTACTTTTTTGTGATTTTAAACCAGATTTCGGGTGGAGACCGACAAAATTCGAACTTACCCAAAATAAGGGCCACCTAATATATATATATATATATATATATATATATATATATATATATATATATATATATATATATATGGTGTGTGTGTGTGAAAATAAAAGAACAAGACATGAGAAATTAAAAAGTCATCCAAATCTAGCAGTATGAGTAAATGAATCAACATGTTATGAATATGTATGTACACATATATGTTTGAAATACAGCAAGTGGGTTCACCACATCCACATCAGAGCATCGCTCGATATTCATGTAATATAACGACCTAGTCACAAAGTGACATATAATATACACACAACACGTCCAAATGAAACATTGAAATAACGTGTAGGACACTAGCTAGGCGAGCGCTCTGTGGTCACCATTCATAAGCTATGGGGACACATAATCAAAGTGTATTACTGGGAATACACAACGCTTGGGACCGCTAGACCGCCCGAATGTCTTTGAAGTTGCGATAATCTGATAGAAAATAAGGTCCCAGTATACCGCTTCACAAACACCCTATTAACATGATCTGCGTACAATACAAAAGCATAGGTTTGTGTCTTACAAGTGTTGCTTTTGCTGTTGCTCTTCGTCCAGCAACGGACCTAATCAATACGTTTGCATATTGTTAGCTAAACTAACCCTACCTGTACCCTGTCTTCAGTCTGACGCCCTGACGACGAACCAAAGGATTCTCATTATTTGTAGAAAAGAAATTTACGTGGTCAATAGCTTTATACTATCTATACAATCTACTCGTATGACACGAAGGTTGTTGTCATATCTGTGTAATTCTGTTTGATATATTCCATGGAAATTTGTCTTGGCATCTGATATATCTATTTCACAAACTTCACAGTAGTGGCACAGTTATATTGTCGTGATTTTAGTAACAAATATTTTAATAGGGTTTTTAAGTTAAGGTAAATATTTTCAAATTATAATGGGAGGTTCTGGCGATGACATGCAGCAACTTTGGCACCAAATATTAAATGATGTAATAACCCACGTCTACTTAATATAGCCCGGACAACTAGTGCTAACACAAACTGCAAGTATTTGAGAAATTATATTTATACTTGTCAATTATTGTTGTTTATTTGATGTACATATGAAAACTAACAAAGAAACAATATAATATTTGAGTTATTAATGTTAAATAAAATGTTTGAAAATTACTTATTACCACGTAGATTCGCTTCTTTTTTTAAATTTATTTTTGATAGTTTCAAATTTTCACGTATTGTATGACATTTTGATCCGAATCGACATTTGGTCATCCTAAACACAAACCATCACTTCGGCTACTACTTTCAAATTTAACACGGCAAAATTCCAAAGTATACTGCTGCCATCTACGACGAGCTTTGCAGAGCAACTCCCATTATAAACCAGTGATCAGATTAGCTTCGACATATTTGTATAATTTTGTTCGATATTCGATGGAAATTTGTCCAGACCTCTAATATACCGGATGATTATGATTGACCGTCAGGTGACTTAGAAAAGTCTGTTTTCTGATCAAAACGTATGTTCAGTGATTGTTTAACAGATGTAGCTTAAACAATTACTAATGTAAAATTTACAATTCTAAACATGAGTCTTTCAAAAGTCATGGTGAAATCCATATTTATATTGAAGTAACTTAAGAAGTAACGCAGTCAAGGTAAAGGAAAGCAGGATTTATAATGAAGTAATATAAGAGATAATATAAATATTATCGGTAACGTACAAGTTGAGCATATATGCTACAGGTATTTATTTATAAAATAAATTAAGCAGCAAGGTAAGAAACGCTACTTTACTTCTGGCCAATCAGAAGTCAGAATTTTTGCTTAATCTAGGAGATAGCCATCTGATATTTTAGTAATCACCGATTGTCAATATTAATTGTTATATATCAAATGTAAACGTTTACTTGTTTAAGCTTAATGTTACATAAAAATGAATCACAAAGTTGTACAATTAGTAGGCATTTCAGCAAAAGCTGCTCACCTGATAACAGTGGTTCAATGCGAAGTTATATAAATACATGTAAACGTAAACATATTACCGTGTAATAAGTGTAATCAGTGTATCTACGTATGCTTCAACGAGCGTTTTTGTAAATTTTCATTGTTGTAATCAAAAAGAATCAGTGTGGCTCGGTCAGCTTAAAATTGTATTACACTTTGGTTGTTTTTATTTTGTTATTGTGTAGTAAGTTTTTCTTCTTAAATTTATAAACTTTTAGAATGAAAGTGCATCTCACAAAATTTTGTAAAGTCTTTGAACGATGATCGTCCATTTGGTAAAACTACTTAGCTATTTACCCCATTATTGCAGAGTTCCTTTTACACTATCAATAGCAGATTTCTCCAGTAGTTTCGCTAATGTGTTCTACACAAACACGCTGACAAGACGAAACATTATCATACACTCTCAATATGTTAAAAACATTAACACCGTCAGAACCATCTCCCATTCAGTACACTCCGCGTCAAAATCCCCTAATTAATCCTGGCGTCATGCGCAGCCTTCTCTTTCTGCGAGGAAAACCATCGCAAAATCGGCACACGGAGCTGAATAACCGACAGTCGCTAGTTTGACAGTTTGCAAATCAAATGATAATGAATTGCATTACGTAATCAGTTTAAGTTGATTTAGACCGAAGTTGCAGAGAGGATCTTATTATGGTACTGCTCAAGACGCTCACTTGCTCGTATAGTTAGTTCGACTGACGCTCACACAATGACGCTGACAACAGTGACGCTGAACGGGATGTAGTCAACGACAACTAGGATCCGGAGAGGTTTGCCATGAAAACTTGTGCAATGCAACGTACGAACTTGATATATTTCATTAAATTATGCGATGGAGACACATACTGTAGTTGAGAATTTTAAATTTCATTTTACATAAAATGTATTTTTTTATATAACTTGCAGTTAGTGAGATTAGAAACGTACTATCGCTTGCTTGAGACGCAAGTTTTTGAGCTAGAAAAATATTTAAAAAAACATAAAGGAACTAAAAGATATGTATTTATGATATTAGGGTTAAATTTTTTATAGTGAAACTAGCCATAATTTAGAAAAATAAAAACAGTGACAGAAATAACTAATAAATAAAGTTTCAATTCACAGCATCAGTAAAAGCAATATATCTCCCGCTGTTGTACATTTCTCATCTCAAGGTCATGGACAGGGCAAGGGCGATAGAAGCTTGCCAACTACGATCCTCGATCTGGAATCTCGCTCCAAACAAATGAAGTGAATATGAGAGCATCGCGTTAATGTTGGCTCCCGGCGAGTAGAGAGTAGCCGAGTACATAGCATGGTGTCCTTGCTGCACTGCTGCGCCATGGCCTACTGCGTCCTTGCGTCCGTTTCCGTTTCCCCCACCTTCTACTTCCGTTCTACCCTTCTAACGCGCGCAACTCACACAGAATTGCTTCTTCCATTTGGCCCTCTCAAGGACAAACAAATATATATGCGAAAAATGGAAATCAGTTTCTTTTTCATGTTGAGCGCCAACTGTTAAAATCCTCGTGGGCCATTTGTATGTAAATTGAAACTTGCGCAATTTGTATTTTAAAACTTTCAATTTGATTCTAAGTGCTGTTAGTTTTCTTCTGCACCTATGTAAAGGAAGCTCATCAACAGTAAATATATTGCGCGGAGTTATTGCTGGCGTCTTTATCGAGCTTATGAATATTTCATGCTTTGCGTCCACATACAAATCTCTGGATAACCATACGAATATGTAATTGACTCACCACTGCACCAACCATTCTATTTGAAAACCAAGAGATATTACCCTTTATTGCAATGATAGTAATTGCCCAAACAATAGATATTTGTTTAACTAAGCAAAAAGATAGTAGATTTACTGCCACGGCTACAGCACAAAATTTGTGTTTGTTTATTCTAACAGCATGGTTTTAACATGTTAGAGATAGCAACCCAAATACACTGCTCTTAAAACAGACAAAAACAGAGCTTGTGCTATCAGCCTATGACTATATCCTACGCAGTAAATCATATTTTTTTTAGTCTTGAACACATATTTTTTTTCCAATAAATTAATATTAATTTTAAATGTTATCGGCATCATTGTAGTCGTCGTTAAGCATTTGTTAAGCAGTGGCTATGTACAAATAAAATTGACGTTTATAATTTCATAAATGTCATTCTGCTTTTTGTGAATGTTGTCAATCACTGTATATGTATTAAATTTACAATATTTAATGACAAAGGACTAAAATATGTTAATCTCACTCGAAATTAAATAAAAGGTATGCGGTTGTAATTATATTTATTAAATTAAATCATAAATGTTAAATATGTTGTTTTTTCATAACAACATTTTTCTACGATTGCTATGAAAAGTGGTCAATTATGCTCATTTATTATCGTAATGTTGACGTTTACTGTGTAACAATCGAAAAATATCTTTGTCGCTCGTCTCCAATGGCAACGCGCGAAAAATATGTTCAATGCGCGCGTTTCCAATGGCACCACGTGAATAAAATATTAAATGCGTGCTTATTTCAATAATTACCGCAGATACAAACAAAACAGAAACTTGTCATATTGACAGTTGACAGAACGAATTTATTTTCAGTACGTATACGTTTTTTACTAATTTAAGATGCAATCGTAAAAAAAATATGTGTGTATCACGAGTGTCTTTGTTCCTCTTAAACTATTGCAGCCAGTACTGGCTGTAACAGATCTCGGCAATTGATTTATTTCTTCACGTGAAGTGCTGTTACCAGCCGTCAAATTACGGCCCCCTAAGACGGTAGTGGAAGGGGAGCCACAGGGATAGATTTAATTTGGTGACAATTATTTGTTGGCTGTGGGAATCCAACCCGAGTCCTCAAGATCCACAGGCCGAGTCGATACCACTGAGCCATCTACCCCATAAAAAACTATGTGTTGTTAATAATAAAATAATTTTCGTAGTATTAAATAACATTTTGGACTTCTTGTATTATTTTCACTGTAACTAAAGTATATAAAAATGGATTAAAATTCCAAGTATTTGAAATAAGTAAAGCAATTTATAGTTAATTCCTTTCGTAGAGTGTAAAATAAAAAGTAAAATAAATACAAGTGAAATGTAATTTTAGCGGTGGAGACAAATTTATAACCGGTTTCTTATTGCATTGGAATAACTTCCTTAGCAGGTAGAAGTTTTAATTTTCTCCGAAACTGGGCTAGATACAGTTCGGCGTCCCATGAGACAAAATTTTAAAGTTACGGTTCGCAGTGTTGCAAATTGTTTTCGCCTGCATCGCAAGAATAATTCTGCTGCCTGCTCTAAAATTGGATATATTTATACGCTGAATTTTATTTTTGTTTCTCAGTGCAAACAATGCGTTCGAATTACTACCGCTGCTGGGGCATTGTTTCGACTTGCTGCCATCACTTTATTCATCCGGATACACAAACATTAATTACTTTAATTGCCTTTATTCATGGCTAAAGACTAAAGTCTATAAAATTTAACTTCATCGTGTTTATTACTCTTAACAGAGGGAGTCCCTAGGCCCGAATACTCAACTGTACTCTTTGTTTTATTACGAAAATGGATGTAATTACATTTTCTTATTTCTACTTTCTTCATCATTGACAACGTAATGCAATTATTAAATAACTTAGTAGTTCTCCGTTGTTTTATAATTTTATGCTACATACCGATCGGATGAACGAGACTTAACACAATTACCAATTAATATCACATTTACAGTAATGATTTCATTATGAAACATCTCAGGCTGAAATATTTTCTCAATTTTAATCATGAATTTCATTAAGGATTAAAACTTCGATTAGCAATTAGCTTAATCGTGATTTATTATCACAAGTAATAGCACAAAACCTCCTGATTTCATCGTTTATTTTTTTATGTTTCCTAAAATTTTAAAGATCATGGAAAAAAGTAAAAAAATATGAATAAAGTAAATATTACAAATTTTATTGGTTTAATTTTACTTTTTTTTTTATTATTTTCGTTATTTTATATTCCTAAAATCATCTAATAATAATATGAAAAAAATACGTGTAAGACAATTTTTTTTTTCATTGCTAGTTGTTCAAATAACTGTAGGGTCAGTTCAGTGCAGGTATAAGCTACACAAGCTATAGCTTAGGGCCCCCACTTTCCTGGGGGCCCCCCAAAAAAATTGCCTGGCTGAGCAAGTGGCATATTTGATACTGACATAAAATATCTGGACTTATAAAGGGCCCCATATCTCAATTAGCTTAGGGCCTTATCAGTCTAAATCCGGCCCTGGGCCAGTTGTATGATCTAGAGTTAAAGTACACAATAATATTTGATTGAACAAAATATTCCTTGCATGATGATGGCAAATAAAATATAAATCTGAAGTCTTTCTTCTAATAATTAATAACTAATCTAATTAATTCTTCTCAATACATATTAGACGTATAAAAATGTGTAAATGATTACTTACATTTTCCATAAGATAGAATAAAAGTTTGAAGTTTGAACATACCTGAAAAAGAAATAAAAATTAATATAGAAGTAAAATACGAGTATAATAATAAGGTGTCAATATTTTCTCAGTTTAACGACCGATAATTATATAAGATCTGAAGTTGACGAAAAACCATTCCTAGAATTATGTAAAAAGCTTGATGAAATTAAAATGTGTCTGAAACTAGAACATTTCAGAACAAAAACAAAATAACATCATTTCTTATTTAGTAATCAATCTAAAACTAAGAGTGTATACAATAGAACAGTGATTCTTAACCGGGGGTCCGTTAAAAGATCTCAAAGGGTCCACGAAACTCTACGTACTAGTATTTTTGTCTATAATTATTATGCTTCAATATTTTATTTTATGTTTTAATTAATTTTTCCTTCGAATCAGATTTAATGCAGATACTTGTATTTTAACACTGGCTAGCCAATTATTAGTTTTTTAATTGTTTTTTTTTATGGTTATATAATAAAAATTATATAGTCGTTTTCAAAGCTAGAAATTTTAAATCATTTTCTCCCGTAAAAATAGAAATATTTTAAAAAATTAATACTTCTAAACATCATTAATTTTATATATTTAAGGACTTGATTATAACAGGCGCGGTGGCCGAGCATGTTAAGGCAAGGTTCGTAAGTTCGAATCTGTCTGTCGCCAGTGTGTTATTTGTCGTAAAATATTAAAAAAATACAGTTACATGTACTTCGCACACTCGAGCGCTATAGCTTGTCACTTATACGCCTTAAATAATGTAGCATTCGACTACGAAAACCGGCTCGGTGAGTCCGGTTGGCCCAGGTCCGATTTGGGTTGTAGTGCCATCAGAAGAAGAAGATTATATCAGTCCTAATTTAAAAATCAATATATTATGCGCAATTTCAGTAGAAACTGGGTAACATTTAGAAAAATTGGGCGTTCGCGGTAACAAAAAAATTATTCATCCGTTCAAAATAGTAAAACAATTAAATTTATAAGAACGTTTCTAGATGGAATAAGACATTGGCTAATAAGTGGTTTGAAACGCTCACAAAACAGGAACACAATCGTGGATGAAAACTCAAATTGCACTCGGTTGTAATGCTGCAAAACGTGTCAGTGGTTACGTAAAGCTCAGCAGAAGATGAATTACTGTGCTACTGTAGCTAGTGCAGCTTGTATAGTAGCAACACAGCTAGAGCAGCTTATAGGAAGACGGAAAACATGTTTCGTACCTGTCAAGTGAAGACCTGCTGCGAATGAGAGCTTATTGCTTTTTATTGAACATAGAAAAATGATCTACGATATATTAACTTCGGAAGGAAGTTCTGACAAAACACCGAACGATAACGTTAAAGAATTCCGGTAAAATACAGTTTAAATTAGTCATTGCAGATAAATTTCTTGTAAATACAAATAAATCATGCTAATTTACCTATTTAAGAGTGAAGCAGAATTTTGATCGTAGGCTAGTTGATAAAACTGAGGTAAACTTGTATTTTTTAATCAACACGCAAGGGGTCATACGTTTAAATTTCACTGACTTCAGCTTATATAAAAAGTCTGCTGTGGCCACTATAGCACTTTTCCGACCATAAGTAAACGCGGTATAATTTTTATAACTATGGGTTCAGTTGTATCGTGTCGCACAGCCGAAAAATAATTTTCTCTACATAAAAACTACCCCTGTGACTCTCCCTTCACTAACATATTTGTGGAGAGTGATTTGACGGGTGGTAACCTCACTTCATGTGAAGATATATATCATGTATAGAGATCTGCTATGTCAGAGTGTCGTACCCAGTATGAGTAAAAGGCGTTATGATATATTTATATTTATTTTTTATTTGTATAACTTAACAAACAAAAAAAATTGATGATCATATTTTATATTTTTGTGACCGAGAGCTTCAGTGCTTAATTTGAACAAATTTTAGAAAAACAATTGACAATCGCTTAAATAATGTTTTTAATTTTTTTTAATTTCCTGTCAGCTTTAATATTAGCATATTTTAAATAACTTTTGAAAAAACAATTGACAAAAGGTTAAACGTAATTTTTAACTGTCAACTACAAGTCATGCGGTCTAATTTGATATTTTGACTCTAATAATTTTTGATCTTCACATACTTTATAGCATACTGAATTTTAAAACCTACTTTATAACAAACGAATTGATAAAAATTAGTGAATATGAATCCGTTGAAAAATGTCAAAACCAATTAAGCAATTTCTGTCAAACACAAATCAATTCTCCAATTCATAAATTTGTGATCATCCAATTTCCGTTTCCCTGCGCAAGGACACAAAAACGAGCAATTTACCACGATGTAATAAATTTCAAAATTAATAAACTAGTTTAATTAGTAATTGTTTGTATGGTGACAGAAAAGCAAAGACTCTTATTTAAGAAAATATTTACATTGAAAATGACGCCATTCTCTCAAGAACAAAACAATCTGTAATTTCAACCTAAAGAACAATATTTCAAATTGAAGTATAACACTTTGGCAGTGCCTTAGTAGCCTCTTAATTTAAAATTGTTTTTGTTTCATTTATGGAAGTATCCCATCTACAAATTCCTTGAGTTTTCGTTGCGCCGCGCGTCAGATAACCCACTTGGCGTTTCTGCGCATCGTGCAGTATTTTTCAGCGAATTCTCATTTCGCTTTTTGTATTTTCTGTCTCCGCTGGCTTGTGTCACATGAGTCTAATGTTATTTTACGAGGCACGAAGACAAATATAAGTGAATTTTTTCTGTCAAACGCCAAACGAGGCGCATTTGTTTGGATAACGAAATGTGCTAATACTGTCGAAAATTTTCATTTATAAATGTGGCATGAATTTTTCAGCTCATTTTTTACTTACGGATATTTTGAAAGAGATAATGAAGTTAGCTTCAAGTATGAGTTATTTTCAAAAAATCTATAGAGGCAATTTCTCCAAATGCGTGAATACCATCTATTCCGTAATATTTGAAAATAAACAAACTATCGTATAATTTTGCTTAAACACAGAAGACATTTTCATCACAGCTGTAAACCAATAAAAAAAATCTATTCGGCATTTGTTTACGGATACATTTTTTATTACAAAAAATCGAAAATGGCCGTTTTTTGAAAATTTCTTAAGGGGTTAGCCTTAAGATTTTTACGATTTTTGGCCATTTTTCGTTTTTTTGTAATAAAAAATTTAACCGTCCGAATATGCATACCTATGTATTTTTACAAGAGAAATTAACTGGTGTTTTCAGATTTCCATTATCTTTTCAACTTTTTGAAATATCAACAAAAGAAAATTTCGAAAAATTTTTGAAAAGTTAACTAGCGCACGAGAAATACACTCGTTCAAACCGTATTTCAATATCTCTTTTAGTTTTTGAGTTATGGGCTTTCAAAATTGAGCTTAAAATAAGTCAAAAATCCCTGTAACTCAAAAACTAAAAAAAGATATGAAGATGCGATTTCTCGTGGTCTGAATTATATAGAACCACATTTTAATAATTTTCGATTTTTGAACTGGTTCAACCCAAAATTTTCATTATTTGTATGTACGAGCTCTTAAACGAAGAATTTGCGAACAAACCTCTACACAAAAGAACTTTTGGATTGTTTTGAGGTTCTAAATTTATACCTAACGTTTAGTTAATGTTATTTAAAGTAATTCAAATTCATTTAATTTGATTAAACTTAAAATGTTTCTTTTAGACTATTACACTTCAATGCATTGCTGAAAATATTATTTTCCTTATGTTTACTTTTAAAATAAAAACTTTTTAACTGTACCTATAGTAATGATATATTCCTATGTTTACTGATAAGAAAAACTCCCGGTATATATATATATATATATATATACAAGTAATATAAGAGTAATTGTAAATCAGTTATGTTCCTATATACATGTTTCAATAGATTGATAAATTCTGAGCTGTGAATGTTTGCAAATTCACATTGAACAATATTATTTGAGTTTGTGAGAAAGTGTAAATTATTTTTTTGAAACACGAAAGTGAAAATATCAGAATTTGCTTAATAATCAATCACGCTAATCAATTTTTTCACTGACTCAAACATAGGTATCATTTCATCAGAAATAATAAATCATTTATGTGCACAGCAAGGGGTAATACGCTTTCGTTCTGCCCTTGTTTATGATCATATGTAACGAATAAATCAACCGTGCGGTGATATGGATGCACCGAGGCATCGAGCACCAAAATAGCTAAATATCAAAATTACATGCTGTGTTTTATAAAAGCCGAAATGTGTTTGTTCTATCTAGTTGATTAAAATGTACAAAAGTGTTGTATTTTATATTTACGAGTCTTTCACCCTGAATATTATATTGTCCATAATTAGATTTGTGTGAATTTCAATTCGATCATATTTTTATTACTTCTGTTAATTATTTATTCCAAATTAAATATTAATTATCATAATATATTAATAAATATTATAATTATATTATTTTGATTAAAACTGTTGAAAAGTTTATTTATTTATTACATAAAATATATATTAATAATAAAACAAATACTGTAGTATTTATTAGAATTTAAATTATTTTTTAAAGCTTTCTATATTTGAAGATCGCGAAAAATATAAAAAAATTGTTTTAAAAACTAATTAATCTTAAAAGCCAGTTGACGGAATGATTATACTTGCTACTTCATATCAAGCAGTCAGTTCTGAGTTTAACGCCATTGTTTAGCTTACAGTCTTAAGGGCTTATTCTGTAAACAAATGTAAGCACAGTAAGCAATGTACGTCAACAAGGTTACAAAATGTAATAAAAACAGATCTAGAAGATCTCTAGAGTCACAGATTTATTGTAACATTTGGGCAAGTTGCATAAAACGTTGTCAGTTAAAACATTGTTAACTACATGAAAAAGTGAATTAGAATTTTAAAAATGTATCTACGAAATATCAAAATTGTCAGGATGAGAATGTCAGACGAAGACTGATTTTTTTTGATAAACCTATTGAATGTATGTTGTGGAATATTTCAGGGATTCGTGCTATTCCATTTTATTTTCTACAATAAATCATATAATTTGCAAACTACATACATTTATGAGATAATTTTATCGAAATTTTTATTTATAGTCTTATGACAAAATGTATGAAATTAGTTGCACTATAAAGAATGCCCACCATTTTACATCGTGCTGATCAGAATGCACTGTAACGGACCGCTGTAATACTTCAAGGTAGTGTGATATAAGCTACAGAAATGTAAAATTTACAGTACTGCAGAGTATTTTAATAATATTCTCTTTATTTCCAATATTCTATTCTTGAAGTTTAAACTCTAAAATTGAAAGTAACTATTATTACGTGAATATGTTCATAGTAACGCACAATCCGATTTTACAAAAAGGTTTAGTTATTCCTGAATTTTGCTAATTAGCCAATTTTATTCTAAATCGATTTTAAAGAGTTAATCAAAATAGCATTTCAATAATATAATGGCAATAAGTTTATTTTCGAGTGTATTTCAACAATTTTGTAAATTTGGCTTACCTTAATTTATTTAATTCAAAGCTCAGAATTAGCTAAAACTTTTTTGAGAATTGGTAATGGCTTTTGCTTCATGTAAACAAGATAAACTGTCTTTAAACTTTTGCATTTTATATTTTGAAATTTATTTGTATTTTATAGTTATATTAATGTTATTTATTTAGAACTTTAGTATATTAAAACTTAAAAAGGAAACAAAAATATACATTTGCGTCATCTTTATTATTTATACAGGGTATTTCACAACTTAGAGAAAAAATTAAAGGGTATATTCTGTACGACGTGCTGATCATGAAACAAAAAGAATTTTTTTTTAAATTCGAAAAATTAAGGGTTGTTAACTTAAAACATTTTTTGTAGTACTGCACTGGATTTGCTTTCCTATTAAACACAAACAATGAAGTAGGTATCAACTACGAAAGAATAATTACACAATTCAATTATTAGCAGTTATTTATAATAGAATTTTATTTAATTAATAACTTTAACATAATCATCCACCCAGTGGCAGTGGCAACGAAAAATTTTGGACTGGGAAACATGGAAAATAGTTTTGCGATTTAAAAAAATAATTCTTTTTGTTTCATAATCAGCACGTCGTACAGAATATACCCTTTAATTTTTTGCTCTAAGTTGTGAAACAACCTGTATATTTGAATTTGACATTGCTTGCCTTATTATAAAATGCACGAGGCAGAAATAAGAATTATTCTGTAGAAGTTAAGATAAAAGACTGTAATTTAAAATTTATTGTATCCTACGCCCTGGAGTTTTATTGTTGAAAATTACATTTTAACATAAATCTTAGTGAATTATAGAATCAAACCCGAAGCAATTTAGGCTAAAAGGAAACAAATATATTTAACGACATAATATGCTACTAATATTACGCTTTATAATGTGGTAGAAATTATTTCTGACAGTTGGAGAAACGCTGGAATAAAGCTCGTATTACAACACGTTGACCAGCAGTAAATGTGTAGAAATGTATGTGTAAATTACATAAATGCATCTAAATGAATAATTTGCCAAATTATCTCTAATGTAATTAATAAATTATACGGGGTATAAGTTTACGTTAAGAGCATTATAAAACACAATGGTTAGTCCTTTAATTCCTGGCAGAGTTCAACTCCACATCTTTATCATGCGGTATATCTCAAGCCAACGGGCCAAGTGACGTCACTATAAAGAATAGTATGACCCAGTTTTTGCGCCTTTTACCGAAAAACTTTTGCAATGGAAATAATTAATTAAAACCATATTATATACGAGTAGTACTGGTTTCGTTTAAACAAAAGCAGGAATCATAATATATCCAGCTTTAGATGTAGCAATTTCGTTGCATTTTTTGTACGTACTCAAAATAAATAAATAAATATATCATCACGCCTGTTACCCATTACTGGATGTGGCACTCTACTGTAGTAGATTTCGCTAAGTGATATATTTCTTCGCGTAAAGTGCGGTTAACAGCCGTCAAATAACGGCCCCCAAAGATGTTAGTGGAGGAGGAGCCACAGGGGTAGATTTAATTTGATGAAATTTGTTTGTCAGCAGTGGGATCGAACCAGGGTTCTCAAGATCCACAGGCAGACTCGATACCACTGAGCCACCTATCCCATTGTACGTACTCGTTGCTTTGAAATAAAATAAATATATCATCAAGCTTTTTACCCATTATTGGGTGTGACACTCTGCCGTAGCAGTCTTTCTGGGCTATTACTTCGGCCAACATGTTATTAAGAAAATAAGAATTCTTCAAAATAATTAACAAATTTCAAAATATTAATTAATATATTGAAAATGAGAAGCAATGACCTCTGGTACATATATCAAAAGGTTATTCACCACATTTTAAAACACGATATCCAAGTAATAAAACTGTTTAATGACTGCGCCCAGTAGGATTTATTGTGCCAATAATCTGTAGTTAATAGCAAGGTAGTAGAGCCTTAATAAAACAGTATGGCAGACTCATTATATTCCATAGAGCTATTAAACAGATTGATTAGGTCGTAAGTGTTAACGTAATGTTGACCCAGATGCTGAGGGCCATTAAATCGATATAGATTAGAGGGAGTAGGCGTGAGAACAAGAGAGAGGAATGAGCAGATGTATTGAGACGTGGCGAGTGCGAATCCCGGATTGGACATGAATGTTGGTATAGCGAGATAACACAATAATGTCAAGATACAATACGAGAGATTACCATACGGATTTTAGAGATTTACTAATAATATTGATGTTTGTAATAACAATTATCATTCTGTACTGAAACACAGATAGTATAATAACAATAACATTCACACAGATTTAGTCAAAAACAAGTTTCGTCTTCAAGGACGGCTTAAAACTTCCTGGGTTCTAATCCTAAATTTAATTATTGAAAGGAAGCTTTTTAATGGTTTCAATATAAATAGGAAACTTATCTATTTATACAAATTTTATTTTGAACATTTCGCAACATATATTATCGATTCAGTGCCGGCTTTTGACTAACGCATAGTGGGCACAATATAGGGGCGACTTCAAATAGGGGCGCTACAGAATGTTCAGAAAAATCTCATCTATTCAAATGAGATTATTTTTTAATGATACTAAATAAAAATGATAGGTAAATTTCGGTAGAAATATGGTTTTTCTCATTTAAATATTTTCGTGGCATATATTCTAGTAAGGAATTGTTACCCTTAATATTTCGCAACTACGTATTTAAATAAATATATAAACAGGGTCATTTATATACTGTTACACAACTTTTAATTACATAAAATAAATTTTAATGTTTACTAAATTGTTTATTCATTACTGTAACATATCAATCTAGTGGTACGAAAAGTGTTTGCTTCCAGTAATGTGCAATTATTTTTGAGGATTTCGGAAAAATTCTTTTTGCGTTGTATTGTACATCAAATAATATATACCCTTTTATTTTAACAAGAAATACCTTGTGTTTTCTTTTATGCGAACGTAGGAGATTTACATGGGAAATCAGTTTTTGCTGACTGTTTGTCGTTTTACCGGACAAAATGAATTATACAATATAGAAAAATTCGTAGATTCATTAATTTTTTATCGAAAATTAATGTCATTAACAGTGATTGTTTAGTTTTGTTAATAAAATAATTCAGCTAATTTTCATACAATGCGAAATAAAATTAAACTGTCAAAAACATCAAAACGATTTACAATAACTACATTTATACATAATAAAAATATATACATTTATACATAATAATAATAATATTATGGGGTAGGTGGCTCAGTGGTATCGAGCCGGCCTGTGGATCTTGAGAACCCTGGTTCGATCCCCACAGCCGACAAACAATTTTCACCAATTTAAAAAATCTACCCCTGTGGCTCCTCCACCACTAATATCTTTGGAGGCCGTGATTTGACGGCTGGTAACCGCACTTCACGCGAAAAAATATATCACCTACCGAGATCTGCTTAGGCAGAGTGCCACACCCAGTGATGGGTAAAAGGCGTGATGATATATGTATGTATGTATAAAAATAATATCACTTTTATCTATATTTGTACATATGTAACAAAAAAACATTAAAAACTAAAGAAAATATAAAATAACATAGGGATAAGTATAACAGAGCACAGACGATAATGTAAAATTTTTCACGATGTTTCATCATTAAAGTATTTATCTAAACTGTAAAAGGATTTTTGTATTAGGTAGAATTTCAACTGAGTTTTAATAAAGTAAATTTTTGTAGGTTAATTATCTTTTCGGGGAGTTTATTGACCATTTTCGTGTCGTAAGCAAGAATTCGTGAGTTCAAACTTCAACTTATTTGAAATATTACGACTATGCCTGAGTGATTCTGATTAATTTATAACCTGTAGATCTTTTGTACTGTTATTAGAACGAAGTTCTTTTTCAGTAGAGTGACAAACACTTTTATTCAAAAGTTTAATAATAAGGGTAATTTTAATTGTATCTAAATATGTTACTAAAAACAAAGACAAAATTAATTGTCCATCTGCTTAGTGAAACCAGGTATCATAAAACAATTAAAACAAACATTTGTCAAGTTTCACAAAATTTTCAGCCTCTGAGTAAACTTATTAGATCATCAGATGGCATATCCGGTTCGACAGATCTTCTCATATCATTTTACTGAGTTGTTAAGGGTCTTATTCTCTGCCGGCACAGTTCTTCGTCACACAGCTCCTTCACGTGAACTTGTTCTAGGTGAAGGAGTGGGTTATACCATACAGATGAGCTCTCTAATAAGAACTTGGTTATTAACTGTGCTGGCCGGCCTCTGATGATGACCTAATAAGTTGACTTGGAGGCTGAAAATTTTGTAAAATTTAACAATTGTAAATGTTTTTAAATTATATGTTACAGTGATTTACGTTAAATTTCTAAATAGTTGGCAGACTTCACTCGGGAAATAAAGCGATATGGAAAGTTTAAAATGAAAAATAAGAACCAATAAATAACTTTTCTTCTCAATTTTCTTTTGAATTTCCGCTTATATCCCGAAAACAGTAGATGATAACGAGTTAATTTTTGTTTTATTATATTTCTTAAGTCAAATTAAAGTGCCTTAAAGTACTTACATGCCTTAATTTTAAAGAATTAAACTAAATTATCATAAATTTTGTTAACAATGCGGCCAAAAAACTTTAGAGCCGATTCCGACAATGTTAACGTAGACACACAAGAATTGTTCATATTAGAGTATGAATAATATGTTTAAGACATTATGTTTTTATTTAAACTACTTATGTTTAGTCTAATCTGTATAAAGTAACAAAACCAAGTTTATTTTAGGTATTTTTAAATACTTACATTAAATATTTATGAATGAATTCAACAGTTAATAATTATAAAATAAAATAAAAAAACACTGAGACGATATCAATATTGAGGCTCACCGAGATTATTTCGAGACTCTTATGAATCTCGATTATTTTAGTAAAGTATTATTCCGTTTCGTCTTACCTTTTTATTTGAATACTTAATAATTATAAGACTATCATTTCAAATCTGACATGAAAATTTTGTATAGCACGCAAGATTATTTTTTTTATGAAGTTTTAATATTAGCTTATGACGTTAAACAAATAATAGTAATAGTTTTTAATTATACTACCTTTTAACAAATTAATAAATGTAAGAAAATGTTTCTGCATATTGTGAGTTAGCAACCAACATCACGGCAGTGTAAATAAATGTCTCAATCTATAATGCTTGAAATTGTTTCTGTTTTGCGAGCAAAAAACAAGTAGGTTGCAAAGAAAAATCTCAGTTAAAGACAGTAAAATATACAAAATATCACCCTATATCCCGTTAAATGGGGTAACACGAACCGTAGAAAGATTACCTGTCATCAGATCCATCAAATAATCAATCTTCGTCAAACATTCTCATCCTAATACACCACTTCGATTCAACTACATTTATAATTTACTCCATACAAGCCCATTTATTCATCACGCTCGAAATCATACATAACGGAACAAACATTCAATCACATCCATTCAATTCAATCTTATATATCTTTTTAATTACTCTTTCATTCGGTCTATGTTTCACATGCTCAAAACATCTCAAATTATTCACGCTTATTCCTCTAACAACGAATTAAAAAAGATAAGAAATGTAGGGTGCGGCTGCACTTAGATTTGAAAGAAAATTCTATACAATTGCAGTTGGACACTCTATTGTAAGAATGAAAAACGAATCAGAAAGATAAAAAAGAAAGAGGGTGTAGCACTGCGCTTCTTTTTGAAAGTGAATTTCCCAAAATTTCAGTTAGACACTACATTGCAAGATTAGAAAATGAATCGTAAAGATAAAAAACAAGGGTATAACACAGGTGCTTGTTTTTGAAAGTGCATTAAACACATTTACAGTTAAACCCTCTATTGTAAGACTTGAAAACAAATCAAAAAGATAAGAAGAGAAGAGAGTTTCGTTTTGCAATTGTTTTGATGGTAAATTCTACTCATAATCTAAAATAAACAATCCAATAATTTTCGCCTGATACACCACTTTCGCTTCAACCACATTCATAATTCTTTTCACACAACCTCGTTTATTCTCCTTATTCAGAATCTTTCATTCCCATAACAATTTGAGAATCATATTCATCCATTTATTCGTCGGTTGTTCACGCAGTAAAACAATGTTTATAAAAGTAAAATTATCTCTAAAATGTTGCATTGTGATTTACATCGAAATGAACTCTTTCAGAATTGAATCAATTAAAATGAAAACGATGTGTGTGAAAATTGACAACAGCGCTTTATTTTTCAAACTGCCATTTTAATCACATTAGACGATCCAATGAATTGTGTGATCACTGAATAAATTTTTAATAAATTTTAATTGGAAATCGTAAAACTGGATAAATGTCATAAAAATTAATTACATAATGTAATGGCAAACCTTTGTGAGTTCCGAGAATTATAAAGAACGTAATTCGTTAACAAAGTGTGCTGAGGAAAGCAAAAAACTCATTATTTTTTAATTAAAAATAAAAATTAAAGTTATTTGGTCTAATCACATTAATTATTTATTTTGTATTTACTTGCAAGGTAACGATTCTGGAAACGTTGATTTTAAACAATGAGTCAGTTAGTTTTGTAATTAAATTGGACAAATCTACTGTAATTTGTTTCAGAGCCGACTATAATGCTCGACATTGTGATTTGAATTAATCTCTATTGATTTGTAGCTGCAGGTAAAACATTACAATGAGTTTATAATTAAGAGGTCATCGGGACACATTCATGTACTATTTGTTTTCGATTTTGCTTAAATCCTATTACCATTAATATAAGATTATAAGTAGAATACCGATGATATTCTATAATATACACAACAGGATTCTGCTATGAATGACAGCAATTCAAATATAATATTTTTGTTTGATGAACAAATATAAACAACACAATACAAATGTATAAAGTGGTGGCATCATTAACAATACCAAATACATGCGTATGACATATTATGAAGTAGATAAATAGCGCTGTGGTAACGCAGCGGACAACGAAAAGAAAACTCTAAAATTCTCACGGCCCAAAAGATCTAAAGAATAAATACATTATATTATATATAATAAAGGCTTTTCCAAATTAGTCAAACATATTTGGGATACAAGACATTTTTTCACCACCCTTAAGATAATATGTTAGCAAGTTAGTTTTTTGTTTAAAATGTTATTACTTTTTAAAACATTTTTGTAATCAATTGTTACACTTTTATTTATTTTATCGTTGTTTCAATTGTTAGACTATTATGAAAAGCGTGTTGTTTGTTATTTTGCTTCTTTGTTTGTTTAGGTTTAATGCTTATTTATTTTTCACTTGAACATTATTTATTGCTATTATACGAGTAACAACTCCATAAACGACAAATTGATTTATTTTCAAAGTAAATTTTAATTTTTTGGAATCGTCTCGGAATAAAGAGATTATTTTATATTTTTCCTTTGTCTAAAATTTCTATAAACAAAAATTAAAATAGCTCTACTGCCATCTATGGAAACTATTATTTTTCGGGTGAAAAAGTCTTCTAAGATATGTTAGAAGATTAACTAAATTTTAAAATGAGGAAAATAACGTGATGAATAAATTTATGTAAGAAATATAGTTGACAAATCGAAATAATATCAATAAAAGCAGAAAATTAATTGAAATTTAGTATAGTTCATAGGTTAGGTTGTGCATTGTGATGAAATTTAAAGAGAATATAAACAAATACAAGTATATCTGTTAATTTTCAAATAATAATTAATAGCAGTTGCAGATATCCACTATTAGCCTTGCAGTTAATTTAACAAGGTATATTTTAAGTATGTTTCCAAAGCAACAAAATATTTACTCGCTTGAAAATCGCGTCACTGGAAAACCTATAAAGAGGCATCAATGTTTTCAATTAACTGTCCAAGTTTAAAATTATTCCGGGAACGTACTTCACGTTAATGATATCAAAATGAGCCGTGGCCCAGTTAAAAAGATAATTCTTCCCCGCGTTAATTGTGATTCGGATGCGGATGCCTGAACTGGGCAGGGAAAGCCGTCTAGTAGTAGCCTCTGCCTGTCGGATCGCAATGGAACAATGGAAGATATATACGAAATTCAATTAACCACTTAAAGATATTAGATTCGTGAGGTCGGGAAACCCGAGGGCAGCAATCGGTAAACATCGGCTTCAGACCAGTCCGCGGCCCAAGGCACACCTGATGGCCACCACCGTTGAGGATGACGACAGAATTCGTCCCCTGCTTATTTTCGATAGAATTCTAATCAAGAATTTTATAGAAAAGTAAATATATCACGTCTTTTACTTATTACTGGATGTGGTACTCTGCCGTTGCAGATCTCTGCAGATAATATAGTTTTACGTTTGAAGAGCGGTTATCAACCGTCAAATTATGAACTGTAAAATATTAATGTCGGAGGAATCACAGAGATAGATTTGTTGTCGATTTTGTGGGTTTCGTCGAAAATTGACAGGTTGTGAAATGCTGCTTTTGCGGCCTGGACTATAAAAGTGTTACTATGGAAAAACAACGAATCTGCATTCATGATTTAATTTAAAAATATATATTTACAACCGCATGCTGTCTTTAATCTCAGATGGGGTTAACATTCTCTTGTTACTGTGCATTATATATTGTAAATTTAATTTATATAAAGTGATTGACAACATTCGCGAAAAGAAGAATGACATTTAAGAAATTATAAATATTAAATTTGTCTTATATAGCAACCGCTTGACAAATACATAATAACAGGATGACTACAATACCGAAAACATTAAAAATATTCAAAATAATCACAAAATTAATATTAATTTTAAATAATTAGAAGAAAAAATTGTGTATAACACAGTTATAAAGTAAATTTACTGTCGATGCATTGCTACTTTTGGCCTAGTTAAGCAATATATTTTTTTCAATTATTGTTGAGACGACATGACTTTATTTAGTTACTATCACATTTTGCTCAAGATTTTTGGAAAATTTCAAGTTAAAAGATATAAGCCTATAAAGAAAACATCGTTGAAAATTAGTATAATTCATCAATAAATGAAAAAATGATTGCCTTTAATTTTCTTTTAATAGTTTTGGCTTAGTAAAACTCTTTCTAAAATGCATAATAGTGCAAAAATATACGGTTAACTAGGTACTAATTCATTATAAGATGCATTGTAAAACTAATTTTTAACATACTTTTTAGAAGTACATTTACTAAACTAATATTTTGTCGAGTTATAATAGCAAAAAGTACGTTGTTAGTCCTCGAAATTCCCGCTTGTATTTCTTCCAAAACTTTATACAAATTTTCATTATCACGAAGGATAAAAAAATTGTTTTTATTTTGCGTTTGGGACAAATCCGTCAGGAACAAAGCCTGTGGTTCACCTTGGATCAACGGACCAGGGTCTCTGACAAAATCATATCGAAGTTTCTTGCGCCAAATTCAATTCTGTAACCTGGCATGTTTGTTTTCAAAGGACCGGTAATGAAATATACATTCTCCTACAATTTTCTTCTATATTTCTCCCTGCGGTTCCGATCGATTCGATTATTATTTTAAGTCAAAGGAATTTTTATTTAGTAGAGCAGCCACTGTTTTATAGGAAACATATGTTCAAAAAGTTAGACAACACAAAAATATTTTATTTTACTCTTTCTGAGGTTTTCTTTTGTTGTTTTAATTATAATAAAAAGGTTAGAGTGGGAAATTGTATTAAATATCACCAGAATTCTGATTCGTATTGATGATCGTGAAGATGGAAATCCGAGTGACTAATTTTCGATACATAAAAATTAACCGTATTACTTTACTAATATTTATTTATTTAATAAGATCATTTCGAAGTCTGTAGATGTTACTTAGCACTGATATTCAGATTCTTTTCAAAATTTACAATATATTTTTATTTAATTTGTTTTATAACATATCCTAGATAATTATAAATTTGTACTTGAACCAACTAATACATGTCAAAATAAATTAAATTTCAAATGATTATTGAAGCTGCCCGTGTTACTACCTTGAGATATATATATATATATATATATATATATATATATATATATATATATATATATATATATATATATATATATATATATATACAGGGTGGTGAATCGAATTGCGCACCATAGCGTTTTCAATGCTATTTTTCAAATGTTCAATTATTGGCTTCCCTAATTATTTTATGCAAAAAAGCTTCAAATAAAAGTTTTAGGGCATAAATTTCTGCATCTAAATCAATAAACAGAATTTCTATTACATGCTCTGTAACGGCAGAAATTAAATATTAAAATGTCGAAAGTTGTGTTGAAAATATAGACAGCCATGGAATTGAACAAGAAATAAATAAATGTTCGGCGTTTTAACGTCAACGATTGACAGATAAAACGTCCAACGTTGTCGTTTTGACAGATAAAAAGCCAAGCATTTATTTATTTTTTGTTCAATTCCATGGTTGTCTATATTTTCAACACAACTTTCGACATTTTAATATTTAATTTCTGTCGTTACAAAGCATGTAATAGAAATTATGTTTATTGATTTAGATGCAAAAATTTATACCCTAAAACTTTTATTTGAAGCTTTTTTGCATAAAATAATTAGGGAAGCCAATAATTGAACATTTGCAAAATAGCATTGAAAACGCTATGGTGCGCAATTCGATTCACCACCCTGTATATATATATATATATATATATATATATATATATATATATATATATATATATATATATATATATACATATATATTAAATAAAACTAAATGAATGCGATAGAGGACAAATAGTATGAAAAACACATGTTACAGTACCCAATTGTTAATTTTCTTTCGTTAATTCTATTATTAAGAAAACGAATAAAAACATTTAGCAACATTAACCACAAACAAAAAATCCTCGTTTCAGCTGTTCAACTCCAGCAACTATGGATTCAATCTCCTCGTATTAGATCCAAGTTAGCTGGTGACGGGTGGCGCGAAGTACAAAGCATAGCACAGCACGTAGCACGTGTCGCAGATATTGAGTGGCGGCGGTGTGCACCTGTCGCCTGATGCCGGCAAATGTGGAGTCGATAGCCGACATTGGTCCATCGGCCCCCGGCTTCAATTACCCGTCAGTCCACAGACAACGGTGAAGAGACACGGCCATGTCGTGAATCGTGAGCGAACGACCGAAAGAAGAGTGAAAGATTCTAACATGTGAGAACTATGCATCGCTTAGCGAGTGAGATTTGAGAAATGATGAGGAATGATTATTTTAAAATGGTTATAGCAGAAAATAATATAAAATGCATTGAAATATCTCAGTGGTATCGAGTCGGCATATGGATCTTGAGAACCCTGGTTCGATCCTCACAGCCGACAAACAATTTTCACCAATTTAAATCTATCCCTGTGGCTTTCCCTCCACTAACATCTTTGAAGGCCGTGAGTTGACGGCTGGTAACCGCACTTCACGCGAAGAAATATATCACTTACCGAGATCTGCTTACAAGTTTCGGGTAGATAATTCTTGCAAAAGTATAATAATGCACCAATGACCGATCATTAAATATTTTTTCAAAACTTATACAAATTCTACAACAATTATTTAAATTAATTTTTAAGTTTTAAAAGATTTTCCGTTTGTTAATATTATTTAAATTTATAGTTGGGGTAGTACTATGGTCGATACAGCAGATTTTTTATATTTGTTTTTATACTATATATATATATATATATCATTTACTATATATATATCATTCTCATAGAAATTTGAGAGATTTGTTACACATTAGATATAACAGGTTCTTTGAATATAATTTGTGGCATGACTTTAATTTTATTTACCTGTACATTAAAACAACATTGTTCGTTATGCTACTGAAATAACGAAATTACAATGTTTTCATTCGAACAATCGCTGTTATAGTTTATAAATATAATTGTCTTTTTGAAAACAAAATACACCTATTTTTAAAATAGTTGTAAATAAAATAATAATAATAATAATAATAATAATAATGTTTATTGCACACAAAAAATTGGGTACAATTAGATCGGTTCAGCGAGTTGCTGGTTTTCAACCGTATCTAAAAAATGTTTACAATTAAATATAAATAAAATAATACAGTTAATATAAATGCATAATCGTTTACACTAGGATACATAATAATCATAAAGTATTAAGTGATAGATAGATAGATACCTACTTATATTTTCACCATATCCAGACATGTTTTTATAAATACGGAAGTTAACATTTCATTGTAGTCCTGAAAATATATATTTATTTCCTAGAAGCAAATTGAGATTCTTATATCATGTAGGTATCACTGAAATATCTTTCTGAAGCCATATTAATGAATTGTAGGTTTGTATTATTTTTATTTATTAAAAAACTTTTTCGTTTTCCTCAGCGGAATTTGAAAAGTATTTTTTCATTTCGAATTCAAATAAAAAACCCGCTTCTGTTTAATATTATCAATGACTGAGCTGTAAAAATCAATGAAACTTTTTTATAATGTATTTGCACATTTCCAACAAAACAAAATTATTCATTAAAAATATTGTATTTGCGAAAAATAAAAGGGATCAGTAGGAAATGAACTTGCAGTGAAACTTCTACAAATATTGTGCGCAAACTTTCATATATATATTCTTCAGTAACTTATGGTATTTATAATTAATTTTATTTAATGAGTACCGAAGTTTCAGTTCCGTTAGAAAATTATGTCTACAATATCGCTGTCTTAACTTAGCAAGAGAAATTTTCAATATATGTGCATATTCTCAGAACCATTAATCTCCTGAATTTCATGTAAAGTCAGATGGTGTTTCAATGTATTTTAAATGAAGGCTTCCCAAGTAATATAAAATATTCAGTAAACTGAGCTACCATTTAATCTCTTATTAAAATATTAATACGTTACATAATCATTACACTTTCTGGAGGATTAAGGGTATTAACAGGTAAATGAAATTTTGAGTTTGTATTCTAATTTTCCGTGCGCAATTTTTGAAAAATAGAAAATTTTTTTGCGGAATTAAGATAAATGTTGCTCATTTTATTTCTGTTATTTAAGAAAACAGCAGTGTTCTAAATTAACCATGATAGGCTAGTGTTCAGCTTACGTATCATGGGCTACGAATTAGAATCCATTTACAAGTTGTTTGTGATAAATGAAAAATCAGTCCTAGACTATACCTTGCCCTGGATTCTAATATTCAATGAAGTAAATCAATGAATATATAATTAAAAATATAACCTTTTAAATGTAACATAAATACTATACGGTGTTTACTTTAAAACAACTAAACGAAAGAATTTATATATATATACATATATATATATATATATATATATATATATATATATATATATATATATATATATATATATATGATCAAGAATAAGGGGCTAATTTATCAGTAATAACAAACTGTATATTTATCCAGTGGTTCTTAAACGATAAAACAAAATTGTATTTGTTTCTCTAAAGTGATTATTACGCCTAAAAAACACTGGTTGTTTAAAAGGAAACAAATAAATAGTTATGAATCGCATTTCAAAATTTAATTATTGCAACAATTAATTTGAACACAGTAATTTGTGTATTAATTGCAAATGCAAATATGTAAAATTTATCACATGCACTCGTAATTTTGTCAAAAATGTTATAATAATAATACCAATATTTATTTTATATTATATCAATTAAACTACATATTTGTAATCGATATTTTCTAAATGTGATTTTACATAATTTATAAATATTTTATATTTGAAAAGTTTGATTCATTTTCTGTATGATTAGTATTGACAATACAATTAGTGATATCCTACTTGTATATCGACTTAATACTGTATTTAAAATTGTTTTGCAGATTTGTCATTGTTATTTTACATTTCTAAATTATTTTTTATTGTTAAAAATATTTAAATTAAAGATATATTCGAAATATTTGTTATAAACTTTTGAGAACGGTAAATATTCTTTCAAACAAAAATATATTCACCTTTTTACACATTTCTAGATGCAATATTATTCCATGGTATTTCTCGATAAGTATTATACTGAGTTTTTCACAAGATATGACACTTATTTTAACTCCGTAAAGTACTCTACGTACTGATAATGAAACAGAAATAACATTTTTAGTGCCATTGGTTTGAGAATATTTCGAATATATTTAAAATAAAATTACAATTATAACACTAGCAATAAGTATTTGTCTGATGTAATAATAAATAAATGGACTATTGAAGTGCAATCTAAAAAATACAGTATACATATTATATTTGTTTATAACTTTTTCGAAATCTTGTCACACTAGTGCGACAATACATCGTCTTATAAAACTCGCATAATTATATACAATCATAATTTGTCACTTTAAAATTTTTATTAAAACGATAAGTTAATCATTCATTATTAAAAGTATTTATTTAGAGCTAATATTATTAAGTTGTGTGATTATTAAAGGTAATCATACCTGTAGTTTTTGACTAAAGTTAATTTATATTATGACAGAAAAATTCTGATGGTTCGAATCCAGGCGTCATCAGAATTTTTCTGTCATAATATAAATTAACTTTAGTATTTATTTACATTAATTAAAATTTTATTTGAAAACCTATTTGTAACGTATATTGTTTATTATTGAATAAATAATTAAATAAAATACTCAAGATTTCAACTAAAAATTATATGAACTAACACACTGCGTCTCGGTAAATCTGGGCCCTGTTGAACTGTTGTACTACAAGCATAAATAAATAAATTAGTAAATAAATCGTCAAAAATGTATTAAAACAGATATTACTGTAGAAATAGAATTACAGTTTAACAAAGATCTCCAGTATAATCGATTTAAAATCAATGCTCCACAATCTACGAATCTACATCATTTTCATCTGAATGTAAGGAAGTAACTACTGAAATTTGACGATTATTAAGAGACTAAAATGCAGTGAATCCACATGCAAATCACGTACGAAGCCATATTTTATGTTTGATTCAAATACAATTGTTCCCGCGTAGAATTGGAAAAAATCTAGTCAGTGTTATAAAGGGAGAAGAATTATAGTCCCGACCTCGTTTTACGTCCTATATAACTCTGAACTGGGTATGTGAGAACACTGCCCGAATTTTTCGATAGCGCAGTCGTGACCTTCAAGAAACGTATAAATTTAACAATGGCCGTGGTTTTTATTATTACTATTACGCGCAAATATACAGATTGGTTGTTCTTTTCTTTGATTCCGCATTCGCTTTTTTATCTTGGTTTCTTGATTCGGGGAGCGCTGTAACTGAATTTAATAGATGACATTGTCTTGTTTCATTGTGAATTTTATTGGCGCCCATGTTTTTATAAATTTAAATCAAAAAGATTAAAAATATATTTACGCTGTAAGCTAGATCAGAAAACTTTGCATTTATTTTTTATAAATATTTATTTACATAAAAAGTCAGGAAAGCGTTCAATTACAGGATGAGTAAATAGTGAAACAGCTTACGAATCCTGTACGACGCTTTACTGACGTGTTACGTATAACATTTTACCTAAAATTTATAAACAAATAATAAATATTTTAAATTAATTTAAATGAAAAGAAATATTTGTCTTACATTTTCAGTCAGCATTTTATGTTGCTAAGTAACTCGACACTCACGTTTCTTTCATTACTTGACTAGGCAGGCAATATGTTATTTTCCTAACTTGGCATGCAAAGCAAAGCTTTCCTGAGTGTCAGGCAAATGGTTATTTTCCTGTCAGTTTCAGGTAAAAATATTTACAGCCTCTAATTCATATATTCGCTACTCATGAGACGAATTATTTCTTGCCTCGAACATTTCTTGACAAATGGTCTCAATTTCAATAGATCATTTTTTCGATTTTTGTTTAGAATGACACTAAATGTTATTATGGTTATGGTATGTTATTAATTGTTTCTCATTTTTAATTTTATTTTCAGTTTTTATAATTGAGAGTCTAACTGCAATTGTGTGGAATTTACTTTCAAAAACAACCGCAGAGCAACGTTCTTTTATTTTCTCATTATTTGACATTCGTTGTTAGAGGAATGGACGTAAGTGAAAGTTCAATTAAACAGGTGTATAGGAGCGAATGGATGGATGTGATAAAAGGTTTGTTGTGTGATGAAAGACTGCAAGTGTGAGGAATAAATGAAGTGCATGTGGTTGAAGCAAGGTTGGTCTGTCAGGATGAGAATGTTGGACTGATCCTTTGATAAATCTGATGAGTGGATGTTGCCAGGGTTCGTGCTACCCCATTTGATGGGATATAGCGTGATGTTATGCATGTATATATGGTTAATTGAAAAATTGCTTTGCTTATGAATATAAATTCAAACATTTGTTGAAAGTGAAATAAATTTGAAAGCTTACAAATAAACTGGTGCAATAAAATTTGTTTAATAAATTTGCGCTCAAAATTAAATTACACATTTGCCAAGTGAATTTGCGTTCATTTTTATCTTTCTTAGACCATTTCTCGTGATATTTTATATCATGAATATTCATTTAACATCTGGAATTAATTTTAGCCCCCTTTTGTTTAGCACAAAATTATGAATTTTATGACTCGATATTCGGTGCTGAATTTAAAGCAGAATTCGTGCAAAATTAAATTCGGCTGTCAACTTTCTATATTTATTATTTCATTCTGGTATTTGCTTTCATCTGAGCGTGAAGTTGGCGAGACATAGGAGAAGATAATAGAACCTGGAATAATTATACACAATTAATAGGAATTTTATTATATTTCGCAATTAATAAAATTAATCAACTTAATAATTATACCTTCTTTCGCTAATGAAAATCTTTAGCGTTGCACGTGATACGTGGCTCATTTCTCAACTTTTCTGTTATAATTATATTTCATCATACATGCACTTTACATATACATTTATTCACATATTTATTTTATTACATCCCAGGTTCGAATCTCATTCAAGCTAAAATTATATGAACTACCACACTGTTTCTCGGTGAGTCCGGACCCTGTACTGTAATTGAGATTAAATTACTTTTGTACAGAATAACATCAATAAATAAAATAAATATATTATCACGCCTTTTTCCCATTACTGAGTGTGGCACTCTGCCTAAGCAGATTTCGGTAAGTCATATACTTTTCGCGTGAAGTGCGGTTGCCAGTCAAATCACGGCCCTCAAAGATATTAGTGAAGGAGGAGCCACAGGGGTAGATGTAAATTAAACAAATAATAATAATAATATTTATACAACAAATTATATCGTTATTATATTTTATTAATATCCGTATTAATAGACTGTAATTAATTTGATGAATCAATCACATATTTTGTAATATTAAATTCAGTTGTCAGGTTTTTAATTTTTTTCTCTTTCATAATTTTCGAATAAAAAAAAATGTTGTACTTCAATAAAGGTAAATAATAATAATAATATAATATTTATTGCTTTAAGTATAAAAACTTGTACAAAAGAGTGGCAGTGGCATTTTCAGTATTATAATAATAATATATGGAGTAAATTGAAATTATATAAATAAGTAAATATTTCATCTTAATAATAAATTAGGTTATAGTAATATATGAAAGTAAATTGATCTTATATAAGTAAGTACTTCAATAAAGGTAAATGTCTTTTAATGGCAAAAGGATAACCCAATCATTATGTGGGTCGATAAACACAAACAAATATGAAAACCACTCTTCATAGTAGATTGTCTGTTAAATGATGACAAAGTAAATAAAAACTGCTGACAGGTAGTTAGTAAACCCAACATAAATATTTTGAAACGACGAGGTGTAAATATCGATTTGTTAATAAGGATGCTAATTTCCATATGTCGTGAAGGAGAACATGTGACAGTCCAAGCCTCTCATTTACTTTGAACCCGGTAATTTAGCACTTGTTAGCCTTCATTATCGCGAACTTAAATCGAGGTTTTGATAAATTGCTTCTCAGATTTTCCAGAAAAAAAATGTTAGTCACTGTTACAGCACACATTTCTCGATCATATCAGTTCATAAAAAATTAATGGCATAAATTTGCATTTTCTAAAAAATATTAATGGTTTATGCATTAATAATATTTTGTGCTAATTACACGTTAAATATTTGTTAACCTACATTTTTTTAAAGGAACTTATAAGAGGTGTTTGTATAAGAGCGTTAAGTAATTCGAGTTATTGCAGTGCAAGCCGAAGGCGAAAGCTACAATAGTGTAAGGGGAACAAAGACACTTTAAGCTCGTTATACACACATAATCTTTTCTACAATTGCATCTTAAATTATTAAAAAACGTGCACATACTAAAAATATAAATTTATTCTGTCAATATGACAAGTGACTGTTTTGTTTGTATCCCTGATAACTATTGAAATAAGCGCACATTTATTAGCTTTCCACAGAAAACGTCAACTTTACGACGACAAATGAGAGATAAATTGTTAACTTTTCATAGCAATCGAGAAAAAAATATTTTGCTGACCTACTAACAAACAATTTGTAATTATATTAATTAAAATATAATAGTTATTTGCGAATTAAGATTGTAAAAGTGTTTCTTTTTGGCTGAATCTGAATTTTTCAACTGAGGCGAAAGCCGAGGATACGAGTATCAAATCAGATGAGGCTAAAAAGTACTTCTTAACCGAGATTCCCACAACATTTTTTGGGCGGCTGTGACAAAATTTATAAATTTTAATGTCCTTTGCTGTCACCTGAACAATAATTCACAAAACAATATGTTTACTGTCAAAATATAGAGATAGAGATTTTCAATACTCTGTTAGAAGTTTATGAAGCTACAATATTATCCGAAAAGAAATAATTACTTTGTTATTTATACAAACAAATGCCTATAGCGACCGTGAAATAAATGCGGCCATAAAATAAAAGTAGTTTTTGACAGATGAAAACAAATATTTTCCGGCCGTCAATTATTTATGTATCAGCCGCCTAAAAAAATTGTTTTTATAAGTCAAATAAGTTCTGTAACTTGTTTTCAACCCATGAGTAAGATTTGAAAAATAATTATTTATCTGCTACAGCAGAAATTCCACGTTTTTATTTATTTATTCTATTCTGTACAATAGGAAATAATCCCAATTTCAGTCGGGACTCACCGAGAATCAATGTGGTAGTTTATACATATATTTTTATCTTGAATATAAAATAAATATATCATCACGCCTTTTGCCCATTACTGGATGTGGTACTCTGCCGAAGCAGATCTCGGTAAGTGATATATTTCTTCGCGTGAAGTACGGTTACCAGCCGTCAAATCACGGCCCTTCAATATGTTAGTGGAGGGGAAGCCTCAAGGGTAGATTTCAATTGGAGAAAATTATTATCTTGAGACGGTTATATATTCGGGATCTTCGGATTATAATGCCTAAACTTTAATTATACCATTGTACATCCAGGAATAGATATTTAATTACGTATTAATAAAATGCAATAGCAAAATTGTATAAGGGCACGTGACCGTTAAAAAATTAAGAATTTAGTAAAATAAACAAATTGTTGACGCTCGACACAGAAACATAAACGAAACAATATTCGTGTGGCGTCACTCTGAGTCACCAAGTACAAACAACGCGTGTTAAGTTCATTTGAATCACAAATTATATTTAAATTATTTGCGCACATATGCAATATGCTTCAATAAATTTTCTGATTGAAGCGGTCTGTACACACAATGATGCGATCATTCATTTTCAAGTGTATTCAAATGCAAACTACATGGCTTTCAGAGATACAAACCATATTTAAAAAAAAATTACTCAAGTTAAATCCGGAGGGATCGGCATAAAGCGATTAAACTTCCCTGTCCAATATAACTACAATGAAATCTATTAGTGCGGCTACCCCAAATCGCTTAACGATGTTCACAACAAGTAAATTTTTAAGGGTCGTATTCAGCCTAAAATTATTCTTGTTTTTTTCCTATGATTGACCATTTAAAAATTACTAATTCGGATTAAATTATCCAATTAGCAGTTGTTACTCAATAAGAAAATTAAATATCCTGTACTGAATCAGACTGAGTAATGTAGGTAAATATTTACATTATGTTTGTATATAATATTTATAATATATTATACTTGTATGTTATGAATAAAGAAATATACTTATTTAAAAATTGTAATTTTTTTGTTTTTATTATACACGTACCTTGTGACACCAGTTATAACGGGTCATATTTTGAGTTTCTTTGTAAACGTAATTGCGGTGCATTTAATCGTTTTATGCCGATCCCTCCAGTTTAAAATGAAAATAGTATACCAAACTGCTATTTTCTGACTGCTACTTGGATATTTAATAAGTAACTTCTAATTTTATTTTATCTCCTCGTAATCGGTGATTAAACTTATTGGCTAAAACAAAACATTAGTATACGCAAAAATAAGCGCAGTACTACATCTTCCTAATTTCTTATGTTTATGATTCATTTTTAGTTTATACTAACTGTAATTGTGTGAAATTTACTTTTAAAAACAAACGCATGGGTGTAAAAAAACATTAATTAAGCAAATATATAGGAGCGAATGAATGAATATATGTTAAGGTTTATTGGTTGGTGAAAGATTTCGAATATGAGGAATAAATGAGCTTGTATGAAGGAATGGGCACGTAATTGAAGCGAGGATGGTGTATCAAGATGAGATGACTAATTCTTTGATGAATCTGATGAACGGATATTCTATGAATGTTTCAAAGGTTCATTCTATTCCTATTTGATGGTATATTATGTGAAGTTATGTATGTATATGTAGTTACTAACCATAGAATAAATATTAATATTTTAGTATTTACTTATTTTAAGAAATGCATACAATTTAAACTAACATCTATATTTCATGTCGTTACTAAAGTTAGAATAGGACTATTTTAGTACCATTCGAGCGGAAGTGTACGATACCGCAAGCAAATTGTATGATTAATTTAACATTATTTTGAGTGAAAAATAATATTTAGTTAGTAATTTATTAGACGGAAGTTCAAGTTCATTAATTTAAACGCCATTCCAGATTCTCAAATTCCGTACTGATATAACTTTGTTGCCTCCCTTCACACATGTATTCCTCTACAAGAAGTTATTAATTAATGTTATGTTAGTGTTGTAATAACATAACAATGTGTTGGAGTAGGATACATCTACAGAGTCAAAAGTAAAGTATACTGCTGAAGCGGTCTTACATATTCTTGCAGATGCTCTTTAACGATCCGCTGCTAGAACTTGAACAGGTTAATCTCTAAAGTTAAGTGCACTGCAAGTTTATTACACTTTACTGCAGTTTACATCGATGTAGAAAGTTCCTGAGTTTTATTACATTTTAATAAAGATAGATACTTAATATATTCTTAAATTATATCGCCCACAGCGTCACAGTTCACACAATAATATTCATACCGGTTTCAGTTATAAGGTATTAACAGTATTTAATTTTTTTAGTTTTAGTTTTAAAGATCAATAGATAAAATAAATAACTAGAAATATAGGTGTTTTTATACCTTTGCACGAAACTTTATTGACATATATAATTTGATATACTGATTATTAAAGCCCGGATTTTTAGGCAATTGCCTAGATTCAAATTTTAATTTACTTCAGGCAATTTCGTTTTTCTATACATAGATAATATGTTTACGTGTAATGGAAGGTTTTTTTTTCGTGCCTTAGAGCCTATTTTTTCTATATTTTGGTTATTGTGCCTATATTACCTTATACAGTCTATTTTACCTATTTTTATTGCTTATTCTAACTTTTATTGAGCAGACAAGGTTTATCATCTACTTCGTTGACTAATTCAGCACTCGACAAAGTGTTTCAACCTAACCTATGTTATAATATTTAAAGTACTTACTTTAATCAAGTTTTTGTGTGTGAATTTAAAATGCCGAAAGAAAAAACGTTTTTAGTCAAAATTTTTCGTGGCAATTCAATTGTGTCTTTGCCATTAATCAATGGAGCTGAGGTAACTTTAGACGATATGGCTAAATATAAGAACGCCCCGGTCACATTTTGTGATGTTTTCAACTTACAAGCAAGTTCTGACAGACCGAACACAGTCCCTTTCCGAAAATTTCATAGAGCAATTGCTCGTAATATTTTGTGAATTAAAGTATACTACATAATTTGAATTTACATAATAGGTAATAAAATGAGAACCCTACCCCTATTTTAGAGTAATTACCGGCCTATATGCCTGCTTATTTGGATGTTTTTAAGAGCCTAAATATCCGGGCTTTACTACTTATAGAATAAAAAGGTTCTTTTTAATTCGCAAAATTAATAGTACATTTAATTATTTATAATTATGTTACTAATGAAATAAAAGTATATACATTGCCTATAAATAATCATTTATTAATTAGTTATTATGTAGGTACGTGGTGTAATGCCTAATTTTTATGTTTTTTTAATTAAATAACGAACATTTTAGTGTCACAGGTTTAATATAATAGTACATTTAATTTGAAAAAATAAGGCATTACACCAAGTACCTACATAATAACTAATTAATAAATGATTATTTGTAGACAATGTTTATACTTTTATTTCATTAGTAACATAATTATAAATAATTAAATTTACTATTAAACCAATAACACTAAAAATGTTTGCTAGGAATGAAAAACGGTAATTTGAGCGAATTTCAAAAAAAATATTTTTGTTTTATAATCAGTATATCAAATTATATATGTCATTAAAGTTTCGTGCAGAGGTATAGAAACATCCTGTATATATCATATTTAAGATAACTCTCAAATGGTCGGTTTTATAAACAACCAATTAATTTCCAAAGGAAGTACAATTTATTCATTCAAATGACAGTCTAATTTTTGAAAGTAATGTTATATATGCCATAAAATAAATAAAATAAATTAAAATTTGTTAATAGAACTAGATTTACTATGGAAGTAAATTTATTTTGTGCTTTATAAAACCGGGCATAAGATAATTTGTAAATATTATTTTTCATAAAATTTAAAAATATTTTTCTCGTATTGTATGCCTGAGGCTTGAATGTAATTTTAATTAGAAATTAATATGTTGTTAGTACACAATTAAAATTTGAAGCTATTCAACAAAAAAATTTAATTAGTGTCCCTTTTTTAAATTTTAAGAATCGTTATATCATTTTATTTGTAATGAACTACCTTTTTTTTCATTTCAGAGTTGTTTGTATGAAAGTACCAAATAAAAAACAAAACTGTCAGCCACAAAGCAATCTTCGCCGTTATGAATCCTTTGATTTTAATTCACAGTGTGAAATCTTGCATGTCTTTAATTCCAATATTTTATTTGTTCCAAAGTGCCGCAGGGCATGTCACATTCACAAGGGCGCGGCGAGTTCTCTTCTTTTCTGTCTCTATAAAGGGACTCAGAGCCTAAAAGTACCACCACGAGTCACGAGTAGAAGCAATGGAAGCGGAGACTGGAGATTCTCTTCAGCTTCACACACTTTAAACTTTTACGATTGTTTTATTTGTATGTACGATGCGCAGATTCCCCGAGCTGTACATACTTTTTCTCTTCCAAATGATGTAAATCATGGCTGCTTTGTTTTAAAACTAGCTTTGACATTTTATATCAAAATGCATTTGTTTCATTTATTTACATAAAAATTATATTGCTACTTCCTTTGATCTTCAGTTGCATCAAATATTCAGTAACAAAATTCATAAAATTTAAATAATTTTATAGATAAAATATGCTAAGACTTGCAGATGTAAGACTATCTAGAATGATATTATATAAATAAATCTTATATTCTAATACGAGCAATTCTTGTGTGTCTATCTGTCTTTTTTGTCAATGATCATATAATCCGCTCTAATTATTTTAATGAAACTTGAAATTTCATTCTGAATGAAAATTGGGAAAAAATTCTATCAAAATTTAGCTATTCACAATATAGACTATGAGTATTTCAAGGCAATTAAGTCTCAAGAAATCAATTGAGAGCAAAATCAAATCGATCGCCAACTGTTTTATGTGTGAAAATTCGAAAGAAAATTGGAGAGAAATGTTATTTATTTGTTCCTTATTTTTTATTTGAATCTTCCCATTTCCCGTTAATTCCAGACATTAATTATTAGAGGAGAAAAAAAAAGTATATATTTCCTACCATCAGTAGGAAAGTAAGTATAAACCTGATTTAATTATCACCATGTAGTTCTAACTTTCAGCATATATAACATGTAGTTTGTTTTGTAAGACTTTCACATTCAATATTTGATTCTACTTATATAGAATCTACCTAAATATAAAAGTAAATAAAAAACATGCATTCTTATTTAAATAGCAAAATATATTTTTCTATTGACGTTATTAAAATGTCATTTAACATACTGGTTTCCATGGCGCTAAATAATATCTCAATCACAAGACGAAAAACTGTGGCTTCGAATGGTTTAGTCTTACTTTTCAAATAATATATAAAACATTACATTTCGTTGTTGTTTTAATTTACAATCGTATAAAAAATACAATATATGACTAGTTTTATAAACTATTTTGATGCTCGTTTATTATGAACTCGATCCCTTTGTTTTGCTTCTATCAAAAAATAACTAAACTAAACTAACTAACTAAACAGACTTTTGTAAAACTTATTACGTAATATACTATTAAATATGTAGGAAAATGAGTAAATGAATGTCAGTTGTTTTTCCTGAATAATCAACCGTAGTGCATAGTGATATTAAATAAATGTATGTTATCATTAGAATAAATTATATATACTATTCAAACTGTCATTAGTTTTCAATTAATTTTTATCATCTATTTTTCTCATTATTTAAAAACAATGTATTTCATGTTTACAATTAAGTTTAGAAGACCGTCCATCGGTTGGGCTATAACTGGAGATAAAAAATGTATAATGAAAACTATGAAATTAAGAAAAACAGAAAATAATCATTTTTCCCTATTTTTATTTCGATTATTCGCACAATACTCGCAAAAAATGGTGATATTGAGATGGTCAATCAATATATTGGATTAAATTACATTGCCCTAAAGTACTCACATGTCTTTTTAGAAGAACTAAATTTTCATAATACATTTTTTCACACATTTTCTTTCAAAATGACGTACTGAAGAATTTTCCGAAGGATGAAACCTAGCTAGATCGTTTTCTGAGAACAAAAAACATTAAAAGGACAAATTTAACTAAGATCGTTATAGCCAATCTTGAGATCGATGACATACACAGATAGACAGACAGGAATTGCGCATTAGATTATAGGATATAAAATGTAGAAAAGTTATACACATTAACTAGCAGATTACTCGTTAACACCATATTAATATGATTAAGAACTACTTAGTTTATTTTAGCAGATGAATAATAAATTAAATTAAACGTATTTCATGAAGTGGAAAGTAAGTTAAAAATAAAATAAAAATGATATTACAAGCTAACACGCTTTATGAATCTGCCTGTACGTGCTTTTGTACATTTATAGTACAGACTGTCCATGAGTAGATATCTAATTACACTACAAAAACTTTTCTCCGTAGGAACTTAAAACGAAATGTTAAGAAAAGACGACGTCTTGCATAAATAATATTTTTAAGTAGCGCAACTTTAAAGTAATAAACTAATAATTTGTCGCCTGGACTATACGCTTTGACCGACGGTAGAAGCCTTTTAGCAAGGATAAAACTTAATAACCAAATTTAAATGCAGTATTTTTTTCTTGCTTCAAATTTAAATTGAACACTAATTTTGCATCTTACAAAAATTTGCTGTAAAACTTAATTTAACGTAAACTATTAAGGGGTAAAGCCACTCTAGACAAGGAAAAAAAGGGTCATTTTCTAGATTTTTTTAACGAAATCTAAACGTACTGCTTAAGAACTGTTTTTGGATCTTTATTTAGTGCTCTTTAAACTTTATTTAAAATTTTTTTTAAAAGAAAATATTCAAAATTGTCGTCAGAAATTAAAAGAAACGGCGACTCCTCACGGCGTGTAGGGCAAATCGGGCGAAAACATTCCGGGAACAGCAATAGACCTGGATCAAAAAGGGATATGTTTTCTTAATCTCTGATGTATACTTTACAAAACTACGAGCTGGATTTTGAAAATTTTGATTTTTAACAAAATGGCGCACGTTTGAAAAAAAAGCTCATTATTCGAGACTAAATTTCTGTATAAAAACGACCATAAAAAACGAATGAAGCGAGAAAAACGCATTTAAAGTTTCGAGTCATATATATATATAAATACTAGTACTAATAGATATATGCTTTTTTCTCTCTGAAATACTTCCGCGCGGCATTTAAATTAATTGTCCCTTAATCCTAAGAGTTTAAACTATAATTTAAGCAAATAAAAAAAATTCATTTTTAAAATTTTATAGAGTGGCCTTACCCCTTAAGATCTTTTAGTTTTTTGATATTTTCCAAAGATTTATTTAGTATAACGTCTAAGAGTTTTTATGTTATTTACATTAAATTTGTTTTACAAGTTCGCAAAACTAGAGGAATGTACATGTTGGAGCTGTGTAGAAACAAGGTGTTGTTGTACCTTCAAAACTTCAGCAAAGTGCATTAAGGTGTAAGTGCAATGCTACATCCGGGAACAGAATCAATAGTCTACGTATTCAGTTTAAGCTCTAAGTCCGAGTTTAGTGCAACTAGCTACTGTATTTATTTTTCGATCAAACATTCATGAACCATCATCTCTACAAATAAAAATAGAAAGTTTTATACATAAATAATAAATCTGGTAAACATTTTTGATAAACCCGGTCGTTTAATTCCTTAATCATTTCGTTGAAAAAAAAACTAAGTTTTAAACATAAATAATGAAACATGGAAATATTTTAAATGACCTACTTTTTAAGTTTTACCAAAATATTGAATTTATATTAAAATGTTAGGATGCAATATTTTGTAGACATAAAAATAGAAAACTTTTAAACATGCATAAAGAATTAAGTAAACATTTGTTTGTCTTCGCTAACATTTACAACTGTTATTATTTTTAAATTTTTATTTTTATTTTCGTAATATTTCCACTTACAAATGTATGATGCACCATTTCATGAAAATAAAAATAGAAAAAGCATTATAAATAAACAAAGAATGATGTAAATATTTGTGTTTCCGTCGCTAAGATTTAAAACCTTTGATAAAAACATATCTGTTTTCTTTAAGATTTGAAAATTCTTTTAGTTTCTGTTCAGACTTCAAAAGAACATCTATTAAAATCTGGTGTATAATTTGAACGAAAACATCTTTAACAAACCAGCGCATATTTTTATACTTACAGATTTAATTTAAATTATAAACTAATTAAAAATGTACTAATAAACATAAAATAAAATTACAAACTGATGGAGGCACGTAATAAGCATGTAGGTACATTATATTCCTATATATAGGGTAGGTGGCTTAGAAGTATTAAGTTAAACAATGGATTTGAGAAGCCGGGTTTGATTCCCAGTATTACTCCTATCGTCCTCCTATTAACATCGTTGTGGGCCATGATTGACCGCATAAATATATCACTTACCAAAATCTGCTACGGTAGAGTGTCAGATCCAATAATGGATAAAATGCGAAATGATATATTATGTTATGTATGAAACTACTCGTAAATTTGTATGGAATAATTAATAAAATTTTTACATTTATTTTGAGTAATGTTTTTGTAACAAGTTTTAATTTCCAAAAGATTCATTGTAGAAAAATATTCAAATGAAAGTGTAACTGCTTGTGCGATTCCTAGATTTATCACCAACTAGTTAAGTTTATGGTAATATATTTAGCTGCTATGCAAAGCATTTCCTATACCTGCGCGTTTACGAATGTCAGAGCTTTTCAGAAAACAGAATAACGTATTTCCGTTTCAATAGTGTTGCGAGTTTCTTCCACATAAAACTTAGTTAAATTAAAGCGCAGTGAAGAATGTGACAAGGAGAATTTTATTACTCGGCCATGTACTAAAACCCGTTTCACAATGCGAGCGTCTTGATATTGATTTTATTTTGTTAATAGACACATTGCATTCTTTTATACTTCTACACGACGTTCGTTGTTGCATTTGCATTTCTTAAACATAAATACAAGACAATATCACTTGAGTAATTATAGTAGTTTATATCAAATTTTATAAAAGTATGTTAATAAAATTGTCTAGTTTCAATTTCATATATAGTTTATTTTCATTTACATATTACATTGAATTAATATCAATTATAGTTCAAGTTATATTCACACGCCAATAATTAGAGACGATACTATTGATACCAGTAAAATATTGATATTTCCTCGTCGATAACAAATATTTTTAATACACGATACTTTTAATTCTATATTTTATCGACATCAGTATTAAAAGTTCCTGTTTCAAATTTTCTACTTAAAAAAACTGTATTTAAGCTGTATATCCCCTGAACTACAATTGAGATTAACTTAATGTTATACAGAATAACATCCAAATCCAAACATCCAAACTTTTTCCCTCAGCGGCCCCTTTTTTCCGTAAAAAATTATCGCGCCCCCCTCATTTTTTATAACAGCCTTCAAAAATCGTAAATAATTTATTTTATAGAATACAAAAAAAAGTACTATATATAAATATTGTTATTATATTAGATATTTGTTATAACAAATCTTTTTCTTAACCTAAAATTATATTTATGACAACATAATAATAGAACAAAATAATGTAACAACATTTATAAACATAAAATTGTAATAAGATTGGAAATAATATTTAATTTAAATTAGGCATAATTAATACAATATAATCATAATTTTTAAGTGTGCTGAATGGACGCTTGTTTTTCAGTTTCTAGAACCGGGGAATCATTGAAGATATCGCCACTCGCAATTCTTTTTCAACGAATAATCGAGTACGATATTTTGTCTTTTAAACAGCTACAGCGGAAAAGCCTGTTTCACACAAATAAGTTGTTATGAAAAGTAACAAAATTTCTAAGGCTTTGTTTGTTAAACTAGGGCTATTTTACTGCGAGCGCGAGTTAGAAACACGTGTGTGTTATGATATGAATTGAGAATGTGTTCATAAGCCTCAATTATATTTTTATATAGCGCGCCCCCCTTGAAACAATCTCCACAGTTTGGAAACCACTACTTTAAAGTATCGAGTATTGCAATACTTGGTGTGATATCGATACTTCATATTGATACCGATTCCGATATCAAGTATTGATACATATTGAAATTGGAAAAATAGAGAACAATTTTTAGAGACGATTTCTTATTAGTTCTTTGTTATCGATTTGCAAAACATTTCTTTATAAATAAACTATAAACTGTAAATATGTATTTTATGATAAAGTAATCTTACCAATATTTCACGACAAAAAGGAAGGAGCGAAGTGATTCTTACCTGAAACAAGAAAATTAGAATATTAATTATATCATAGCTATTTTCAAAAGAATATGACAAAATCAGTAATTACTAAATATGTATATGTTACTGCCATGGATCTGACGAAGTTCTGCTTGTTTATGTATTTATTTGATATTAGATACATTAGTATGGGGTAGGTTGCTCAGTGGTATCGTGTCAACCTGTGGTTCGATTCCTATAACCGGCAAACAATTTTTAACACATTATAACTACCCCTGTGTCTCTCCCTCTACGAATATCATTGAGGGACCGTGATTTGACGGCTGGTAACCGCACTTCACGCGAAGAAATTTTTCACTTACCGTGATCTGCTACGGCAGAGTACCACACCCAGTAATGGGTAAAAGGTGTGATTATATATTTATTTTATTTTACGTCCACTTTTACATTTGTGTTTAAAATATAAAAGGCTTGATAATTTATGTATTTATTTATATTAAATACATTATTATTATTAATATCGATTTTAAGTTAATATCCTTTAAATTAAATTAAATTTACTGCAGAAGAAAGGGTTCTGTGTTTAAAATAAACATACTATTCATTATTTTATCAGTATTGTTATTATTATTTTATTCTTCTAATCAAAAATTCAATTCAAATCATTTTAGTTTAAAACATAATTTATTTTATAAAAAAAAATCAGTAGGTAATAAAAATGATAGGTATTTAAAAGTTTTTCCATTTATCCCTAAACAATATATTTGCAGATAATTGTTTTAATTTTTTCATGGTAGCCTTTACGAGCGTACAAATTGTAGCACCCATTCTATAGAAGTTGTTACTTTATTGCAGGATTGATAATCAATAGGACTAAAATAATTAAAACAGTTTAAAAAAGTTTTGTAAATTTTTTGAGTAAGAGTAAAAAATCAATAATGGTAAAGTTTCATCGTTTATTTAATTATTAGGATCGAACAAATTGTGTTAAAAATATACCGTCGATATATTTGATGCCAAGGTTTACGAGCAAACCACAATTCGCTGATAATTGAAAAATCATTTTCAGCGCTAAAAATTATCCCTTGGTTTCCCAAATATTCCGGATTCAATTTCATGTTTAACTAGCGACCCTATTTTCAATTTGCAATTATTACGTTTCTATTGGTTGCTATATAAATGTATAAATTAAAGTCAAAACAAAAAATAAATACATTTAAATAACTGATTGTAGTAATTTGTTAACTGTTAATAACACAAACAAAAGAACAATTCATTTCGGTTATCAGTCGAATAAATGAGCAAAACGTTATTTATTTGTTCGTTCTCATAAAAAGAAATAGATTTAAGGTTTGATAAAGCTGGGATAAATAACTGACCATTGCTAAAAATATTATTCTGACGTAATGAGCATTTGTCAGCGTTTGTTTCAGCAAAGAGGGTCGAACGTTTTCAACGGCAGTTCGCCAAAATTCATGTTTTTTCCGCTGTCCGATAATTTTGCGAAGTGATTTGCGCTTATATGATTCTATTTTCCACTGTTAGATATTGTCATTGACGGATAGTATTTCATTATTTTAAATCCTATACTGCTTGTCTTTTGACGGAAAGAAATATTTTACGATTTTTTTATGGTACTTACATCATGTTAAAAATACATTCACGTTTTACTATCTGTGCTAAAGAGACATTTTTATAACTAAAACTGTTTTACTATTCTTACTCACTCAATAATAATGAAAGAGTACTAGATAATGTTTCAAGTACTTAGCTAAATGAAGCATTTAAAATTTAGAACATTATGCACTTTTCCTAATGACATTTTTATTGCTTGAATTCTTATGTTTCATTATAATAAAGTAAGACAATGCAAAATATAAAATAACAAATAAAATTTTGTAACAGAAAAAATGTAAATAAATAAATAAGTATATCATCACGCCTTTTACCCATTACTGGGTGTGGCACTCTGCCTAAGCAGATCTCGGTAAGTGATATATTTTTTCGCGTGAAGTGCGGTTACTGGCCGTAAAATCACACCCCCCCCCCCCAAGATATTAGTGGTGGGGGAGCCACAGAGGTAGATTTAAATTGGTGAAAATTGTTTGTCGGCTGTGGGGATCGAAACAGGGTTCTCAAGATCCACAGGCCGAGTCGACACCACTGAGCCACCTACCCCATAAACGTAAACATGACATATTGACAGAACGAATTTATTTTCAGTATGTGAACTTTTGTAATAATTTAAGAATTTAAGAAGAACAGTAGAAAAGATTATGTGTGTATCACGAGCGTAAAGTGTCTTTGTTCCTCTTACACTATTGCAGTTTTCGCCTTCGGCTTGCACTGCAATAACTGTGCTCGAGTAACAAAGAATGACTTTACGCTCTTAATACACAAACACCTCTTATAAGTTGCTTTAAAAAACGTAGGTTAACAAGTTTATAAAATATTTAACGTGTAATTAGCACAAAATATTATTAATGCGTAAAGCATTAATATCGATACCACTGAGCCACCTACCCCATAATAAATAAAATGTAATAATGTTAATTTAAGTATATCAAGCAACAAGCAGTGTTGTTTACAAGTCAATTTGTTTCGTTTACATGTACCATTTTTTACTTTCTAAAACCTTTGCTTTTGACATAAGTAATAGAAAACAATATCAAGAGTAAGAAAAATGAGAAATCAATTTATCTGAAATTCTAAAAGATCGTCAAGTAGTGCGTGTAGTTGATGGAGCTACGACAAAAACGATAGCTGGAAACCATTAGATACTTACTACAAGAAAGGAAAAAAATTCAAGATCGTCCACTCGAAAAAAACAATCAGTTTTAATCAGAAACTCGAAATAGATTTTTATTTTTGTATTATTTACGCTACAGTACATTAAATTAAAGCCTGAACAATATAATATTAAAATATATACAACACATAAGAAAACTTATATTGAGAAAAATCAGAACGTTACTAGAACCGTTAATTTTATATGCTTGTTTAAAATTTGATACAAAAGAGTCATTAGAAAAATGATATTATAAATATTAAAATTTCTCTGAAATTCATTACCTATATTATATAAATATGTATATACTATATACCCGTAGGTATAAAATATAATTACAGAACTAAATCATGTGGAAAATCTGAAATTAATCGATTAATTATAGTTTGTTATTATAACATAACTATAATTTAATATGTTTGCTACAAACAACTAGAATGTGAAATTCAATAATATTATCCTAAATACATCTGCAATAATATGTACGATTCAGATTTAATTCCACAATCCACTATTATCTAGCAATCTAGATAATATTATAATATGGATAAATTTTCGTAAGCTCTACAAGACCTTCCATTATTAGATTAATAATGTAGGTTACAATCTGTCTAAAGTTTGTATAGTACTTTTATGTTATTTTCGACATTTATATAACGTTGGCTACGGTGTCAATAGTAAAATTTGGACTTTTCTTATAGCTATTAAAAGTTTAAAGTATTACTTCATAAATATGTAGTTATATATAAATTTTTAAAAATATTGATTTATGCATATTTTTTAAATTATTTATGATATTTATAAGTATCTGGAAGATCGAGCTTCGCTCGAGATATACCGGTGGCGGGAATTTTAAAATGAAAAATAAGAATCCAAGAAAAAGAGAAAAGAAACAACTTTTCTCTCCACTTTTATTTAGAATTTTCGCTCTTATTTCAAAAACAGGTAGTGATATCTAGTTTATTTTGGTCTCAATTGATATCTTGAATATAACTCTCATGTCTATACTAAATTTTCATGAATTTACTCTCCAATTTTCTAATAAAATAATGTACTAATTGAATTTGCTGGAAGATAAGAGGTGCTAAAAATATTAGAATACCAAATTTTGTCAAAATAGTTAGAGAATCTTCTTCTGATGGCACTACAGTTCAAATCGAGCCTAGGCCTACCGGACACACCGAGCCGCAGTGTTTTACACTGCCGTACTGCAGGGCTTGGTAGTCGAATGCTATATTATTTAAGGTGTATAAGTGACTAACTTATAGCGCCCGAGTGTGAGAAATACATTTTATATTTTACGACATATTACACATTGACGACAGGCGGATTCGAACTGACGAACTTTGGTTCGGGTGACGTCACAGAAAGACAGACCGACAAATATTGCTTGTATAATTAGGGTATAAGTTTAAAGATTTTAAAAGGCTATTTAATTAAATTTTAATTACTTAACACCAAAATACAGTAATGAGTAATCTAGCTTACGTTCTGATTATAATTTTCAATTTTCGTAAATACTTAAGTAACAGTAGACATTATAATTATCAAAGGTTATTTGGGTATTTTATGTAAAAAAACATGTTTGTGAATAGACCTTAATAAAGGAAAAAAATCACATGCATACTTCGATTACATGATTAAATAATGCAGCAAATATATGAAGAATGTCAGTAAGACTTGCATGATAAAATTAGTTCACTTTTACTACAATCCCTGTTTATATAAATAAATAAATAAATATATCATCACGCCTTTTACCCATTACTGAGTGTGGCACTCTGCCTAAGCCTAAACCAGGGTTCTCAAGATCCACAGGCCGACTCGATACCACTGAGCCACCTACCCCATAATATAATGTCAAAAATGTTACAACTTTATTGTATACGTGAAATGTCAAGTTATTTTACATTATGACTGAGGTACATGTCGTTGGCTTCTAGTTTATATATCAATTTTTCAAATAAATTTAAAATAATATTACACAAAATTATATAAAATTAAAATCATTACGATGTTTATTTAATCTGTTCAATTGTTTCGTTCTAATCAAGAAAAAGGGGACACACCTAGTTTTTCGCAAAAGCTAATTAAGTAGTTATAAGCTTAAAGTAATCGTAGTATTTTTTACGATGATGACATCATCAGAAAGTTGTAGTTCATGCTTGCAATAACTCCCACACTTCATTACAAGGCAGCTAAAAGGTTCAGGCGATTTATCAGATAAAGGGCTATATATGTTCCTACTACCGACATATAAGAGTGTAATTCATTTTAAAAGCATTGACACAGCATCAAGATAATAGTTTTACCCTGTTTTACACAGATTTTTTTATAATAATTTTCACAATTCACAGGAAGCTAAGTGCAAATGTGTGTTGAGAAACAGTACACTCAAAAGATTTCAATTGACTAAACCAGTTACAACAGTATCATGAAGTTTTAAAATACATAGATCAATTTATTAATGGGGTAGGTGGCTCAGTGGTATCGAGTCGGCGTAAGGATGTTGAGAACCCTGATTCAATCCTCACAGCCGACAAATAATTTTCACAAAATTAAAATCTACCCCCGTGACTCCCTCACACTAACATCTTTGAAAGCCGTGCTATGGAAGAGTGCAACACCCAGTAATGGGTAAAAGACGTGATGATATATTTATTTATTTATTTAGTATATTAAATATTTTTAATAATGGAGCTAACCTTAGAAATCAGACAATTTGCAAATAAATCTTTTAAAAAGACAAAAACATGCTGACCATACAAAAATTTTGCGCTTGTGTAGATTTTATTTTACGATTCAAGTATCGTAAAACTCAGTCCAGTGTATAATGGCCCTTCCAGCACATTCATTTTTTTTTCATTTTTGTTTGTTTTCTGTTTAGAATTTCGTCGAATTCAAATAATCAAGCAGCTGTAGAAATTTGATTAACACGTTCAAATGTTCCACTAATTTCCACCAATAAAAATTCAACTGAAAGCCGTAATATTTAATCCATCCCTTGGGATGCAACTGTTTGTATAAACATTTGAACAAACCGGAATTTCGACACATGAAACAAATATTTAATTGCCCTATTCATTTAATATGTCTGGTATGAAATATTACATTAACATAATACATAAATTAACTACAACAAAATGGTAATGTTGAATTACCGGAATTTATTACCGATCAGTATCTGTACTGAAATTATATATTTTATTGGAAATTTATATACACAGTATACGGTGTCACAGCAACATGAATAGTTCCACATTTCTAACTATTTATAAATCAGTATGAACGTGAACAAATTATATTTATTGCATAGATCTGATGATTTGACATTTTAAGTACCAATATTGTGATAAATAAACAAAATAAGTACATAAATTATGAACTAATATATTTCACGCCAGTAGCCTTCAGATCTAGATTATAGCTTTTAATATAAATAGCAAATAATAATTTAAACCAAATCAAAATGAACCATTTGTTTTTTAACTGTTATCTAACCAATATCTTATAATTAGTAAACTCTTAAAATATAAATTCAGAATTTAGAGTATGGCTTCGAGTATCGCTGGGATTATGCAGTAATTAATAGGCAGATTCATAAGGAGCTTTAAATTTGAAGTTAACTAATTTCATTTTTATTTCGGACTAAAATAATTGGTGTTGAAACTAGAGATGAGTAGTTCGTGACCCTTCCGTTCAATAGAGCCGGTTCAGTACCGTGAACGAAATGAACCGGATTGTTAAATGAACCGAAAACCTAATGGTAACATGATTACATAAAAGTTTGTTTAAACTTTTTTGATTTAAATATGATTTGGCTTAAATTGGCTAATGCAAAATTGAGGATTTGCTAAAACTCTTTTGAGAATTGGGTTGTTAGAGACAAGTATGTTTTTTTCCTGCTCCGATAGTTACGCACAAAAAATTTAACCAAAGAAATTTTTTTAAAATTAAAATTTTTTCGACCGTGTCTAACCTTATGTATATAAGACGGGTGTAACTAGCGTTTATGAGTAGATCTCGGTGAACGAAATATTTATGCACGTAAAGTGCGATTACCGGCCGGCAAATCATACCCCCCAAGTCCCAAAGTTATTAGTACAGGGAGAGCCACAGGAATCATTTGAATTTGGTGAAAATTGTTACTTAAATCATAAAAATGATAAGAAAAAGTATTTGAACATAAATGGGAGAGTTGAAGTTAGAAAAAATATTAATGTTGTACATACCGGGTGGTGCTCGGTGAATGCGAACATAGGAATTTAACATGGGATATTAGTTTTATGCAATTTCCTGCTCTCCTGTACATTTTACGGAAAAAACTGTAGAGGGAAGATTTGTTCAGAATTAAAAGTTACCCATGAAACTGTTTTTACATGTTTTATTAAGTTTTTGGTTTAGCCGTAACATTAAAAATAAATTTCGAAATTTCTGTTACTTTGTAGTAATAGCCATGACTTTTCTTTTATTTTTATGACAAATGCGTTAAATGTCAATTTTTGATGTTTATTAAAGTTAATCTTATAATTTAAATTAAATCAAAAAAATCACATTTTTTATTCTTTGAACAAAGTTTTATTTTCATATTTAATAATAAATCAGTTTCAAGTTTATCAACAATTTCAATTTTTTTTTTTTTAATTTTAAATTACAATAATTTAATGTGAAATAATAAGTAATAATTGTAACAATATTATTTAATATACCTACATAAAAAAATAAAGAAATTACAATAAATGTTCAAACAAGCCACCATTTTCAGCAAGACAATAACCAAGTCTATTGTAAAACGAAGTTCTAACATTGGCTAATTGCCTGTCAGTAATATTATCACATTCTTCGAATATAGCTTGTCTTAGTAAATCTAAATTTTCGTAGTGTTTAGAGTAAATTTTACTTTTAAGATGCCCCCACAAAAAAAAATCGCAAGGAGCTAGGTCCGGAGATCTTGTAGGCCAATTTATTCCACCACCACGACCAATCCACCGATTAGGAAAAACCAAATCTAAATATTCCCGCACATTTATTCCATAATGAGCCGGGCACCCATCCTGCTGGAACCAAATAACCTCATCTACTGCAGCTGCCTCATCCAATGCAGGACCTATATGATTTTGCAGAAGTTCTAAATACATATCAGAATTTAAATTTCCCATAATTTCAAATGGTATAATCCTGTTCTTAAAAATTCCAACCCAAATATTAATTTTCTCAGGATATTGGGTACCTGTACACACAGTTAAATGATGATTTTCTGTGGTCCACAGACGAGTATTCTGAACATTTGGTTCATTATTTAAAGTAAATGTACATTCATCTGTAAAACAAATCGACGAAATAAAGTGCTGGTCCCGATTTGCCTTTTCTTGCATAATTTCACAAAATGTACTTCTAGTTTCAAAATCAGCCAAAAGAAGTTCTTGATGTGTTTGAAATTTGTAAGATTTATATCCATGTGTTTTTAAAATTCTCAGAACTGTTGAATGATGCAAACCACATTCAGAAGCAATATGTCTTATGCTGTACCTTGAATTTTGAGATATCATAGCCAATACCAATTCTTCATTCACTTCGTTATGACGTATTCTGTTATTATTATTATTGCCTTCATTACCATCGGTCACAGCTACACTAGCTGTACTCTCAAATTTTGTAACCAGTTTTGAAATTGTTGATACACTTGGAATTGGTTTATCTTCATATTTAATTGAAAATAAATCCCGCACCCTCCTATAACTATTTCCTCCATAATAATTTTTAATAATGAAGACACGTTCTTCGTTTGAATAAACATTCATTTTATAGCTTACACAAAGATTTAATTTAAATTATAAGATTAACTTTAATAAACATCAAAAATTGACATTTAACGCATTTGTCATAAAAATAAAAGAAAAGTCATGGCTATTGCTACAAAGTAACAGAAATTTCGAAATTTATTTTTAATGTTACGGCTAAACCAAAAACTTAATAAAACATGTAAAAACAGTTTCATGGGTAACTTTTAATTCTGAACAAATCTTCCCTTTACAGTTTTTTCCGGAAAATGTACAGGAGAGCAGGAAATTGCATAAAACTAATATCCCATGTTAAATTCCTATGTTCGCACTCACCGAGCACCACCCGGTATACGCTACCTATTAATTTTTTTTTTAATTTTAAACGTATTATGGATATTTCGACAGCTAGATCATTAATATCCCGGTACAGTAGGTATATACAAGTATAAGATACACATTATTATATTTTGTGGAGTAAATTGATTGATTTCAAGTATGTAATTATGTTTTCTTCTGTTTTCGTGTTGTTCTTGAGGGCTTCGTTGAGTGTTTGAGGTATGTTGTACGTTCTTCTTTCGGCTGTGTATTGGGGGCAGTCTACTATAATGTGTTTAATTGTTAAGTGTGTAGTACATTGGTTATACAGGGTGAGTCTGGGAAGACGCCCCCCCCTTTAACTTTTTTATTATGAGTAATAGAAAAAAATGGTTCATATGAAAGTTTTATTATTTTAAATATACTATTTGATGGCAGATGTAGATATTTTTTATAAAGTCAGGTTTACAAGATACGACTATCAACTTTTCTTTTTAAATAGCAACCTATAATTATTTTACTAATATAAAAACCGCCATTTTTTTCTCTTTTCAACGGTGTATTAGTTTTTATTAATGTATCTGAAAAAATTCGAGAAAAATAAGAAAATTGAGAAATACTAGAAATAATTTTTATACAAATATTATAGGTGGCTATGTGAAAATAAACAAAATGTAACAGTGTTATACAACTTAACAAACTAAAGCAACAAATTCAGTAACAAAAACAACTTAAAACAAATTATTTTCACATAGCCACCTATAATATTTGTATAAAAATTATTTCTAGTATTTCTCAATTTTCTTATTTTTTCTCGAATTTTTTCAGATACATTAATAAAAACTAATACACCGTTGAAAAGAGAAAAAAATGGCGGTTTTTATTTTAGTAAAATAATTATAGGTTGCTATTTAAAAAATAAAAGTTGATAGTCGTATCTTGTAAACCTGACTTTATAAAAAATATCTACATCTGCCATCAAATGGTATATTTAAAATAATAAAACTTTCATATGAACCATTTTTTTCTATTACTTATAATAAAAAAGTTAAAGGGGGGGGCGTCTTCCCAGACTCACCCTGTATATAGGGGGATCTGTTTTTGTAAAAATGTGATTGTGTGTAAGTCTGGTGTGTCCTATTTTCAGTCTCGTTAGTATGGTTTGTTCTTTTCTGGTGCCATGAAGTTTCCATGTACTGGTATCTTGTTTTACTTCTCGTAGTTTATTAAATTTAATTATCTGATTTTGGGATACTTTAAATTTGTAATTTAGTTATTGTATGTGTATAAACTCAATATCGCGGTTATATTTTTGGAAGAAAATAAACAACTTGCTTTTATATTGATACTGTTTTGATCACGAAATAGCTATTAACATATCTAGGAATGTTATGAGTATCATTACAGCCGAAGATGTCAGTTTGAAATCCGAGCTCGTAGAGCGAGGATTTTAAGACATTTAAGGCCTGTTATGAGTCATAACATCCGTGGTTTGTTCAATAGTTTACCGGTTTCAGAATATAAACACGTTAAAGTAAGTCATTAATAAATATTATTTTTTGAAATTATTTTATAAATAATGTCATTGTCATCATTTTACAAGGTGATCAAGTAAGTCTGTGGTCTGTATGTTTTTATTTTACGCCATGGTTTCAACTGTTTTGTATCATATTGATAAATAATTTTTTATTTAAACGTAATTACGTGGTCATGTCTAATTTGAAAGACTGTACAATTAATATATATTATGATAAGTAGGAGAAGTAATCTTTGTAGTATTTTTGTTTTGAGTTCCGTTTGTATTAATAATATAACATTATTATTGTTTTATTTTCATTTTCTTGACTGTTTTGACAAGCCATTATACTAATATTACCGTACAGAATACATTTATTACTTACATACCAGCCTACTTTTGTGCATATAAACATAGGTTTAATATCCTGAAACCGGTAAATTGAATAAAATGAAGGATGTTTCTATGTTTTCTATAAATAGCCAACTACATTTAATAACCGCTTTCATTGTAGCTAACCAGGAAACATAAAATTTTCAGCAAGTTCCATCAAATAGTATTAAAGTGTGACATATAAGTAATTTAAAGAAACATTTCAGCTGGTTGATTTTATTTTCGTCGTGCAACTTGTATTTTATTGTTTTCTGGCAGCGTCTTACGTAGCTTGCTTTCCGGCAAAAAAGAGAAAAACTAGCGGTACGTGAAATTGTGTGGTTTCTAATGTTTCTGTTATAGAACGAACACGTAGCCGAGCTGTTCGCCGCAGACGACTGAAGGCTGCGCTCGGACGAAGTTCGAAGCTGGACGTAACTACGTTTTTGTGTATAATTCGCACGAGCCTTGCTATTTAGTAGTTGCTTTGTGATTCCAGGAGCGTAACGACTGAATTCCTTTACTGGACCGTGGACTGTTAAAGGCATGTGCTTGTAATTGACCACGGGAGATCAAACTTTGTCAACCGGAGCAATTTTCTTTGAGTGTAATGAAGAGTCTGGCGTAGGCTTACCAGAATTATGTGAAGGCATGCCAAATACGAAACCCTAAATTTTTGACATTTTCTTACTTGCACATTGAATTATAATTTTAAGAAATTGCATCTTAATTCAGTTTACACAATGTACACAAAGTTACCGGCAGAAAGTGAAGCCCAAAAATGTGACAATTTTTTTTTCTATAAATTGTCATTTGAATGAAATTAAGTGACAGCTCTAATTAGATTCCTTTTTGTTTTAAAATGCACAAAAGATTCATTTATGAAACTTTTAAATATTACCTAATATCTGTCAACATTTTAGTCCGGTAGTAAAGTGGTGTGGATAGCGTTCGGAATTCGAATCCGGAGATCCCGAGTTTGAACCGAACTCAAGCTAAAAATATTTCAACTACCACACTACGGCTCAGTGAGTTCAGACCCTGTACTGTAATTGGAATTAAATTCTTGTTGTACAGCGCATCATAAATAAATAAATATACATTTATAAAAATATGAAACGACAAAATTGACACAGCGCTGTTATTGTAACAAGTTTTTATGCTATGTAAACAGGTCTTCATTTTAAAATTTTGATTTGTCAATCAGAATAAAAAAACAGATGGACAATTTTAAGATTAACATTTAATAACTCTGCAATTTTACTTTGTAGAAATAGATAGAAAAACATTATCTAATTATCGGTTATATGTTATTTAATCTACGCGTCAACAATGAAGACTTAAATAATCCTTTTTCAAACGGTTTAAAATTAAATAAATATAAATACTTAGGTCCAAATTTAAAGTGCAATAAAATTACTCCTTTAAAACATGTTTTGAACCGATGTAGCGATGTGATAAATGATTGCATAAATTATTTTATACATTATTCGCACATATAAAACAAATCAAGACATTTACAGACAGTTTTGAGGCTATTATATTTTTTACTACAATGAAATTTTATTTTTTACTACAATGAAAATAATAATTCTATGTTTTAAGGTATTATAATTTAGTTGTAGAAAAAATTTTGTATGTAGCTCGTACGCAAAATGTGTTCAGTGCCCTCGAATAATTGTTTAACTCGGCAATCCTCTTCAAACAATCTTCTACTTTCGGTGCGCTAAACAAGCATTTCGCACACTAGCTAAACACATCACTATATTTGTTATATATATATATATATATATATATATATATATATATATATATATATATATATATATATATATATATATATATATATGTAAAATTTATTATATTTTATATTTACTATACAAATATATATTATTATTATTTTTTAATTACAAATTTGTGAATATAAAATGAGAAATTTTCATAATGTATAGTTACTTATCTGCTGTTAATTGAAATATCCTTTTACTTGTCAATAGTAAACTATTCTTATACTACAAGGAATACAAATTTGTGTATTTTGATAACTATTTTGGCTATTGATGTTCGCCATGCCCACTTTTACAAATTTATTGTTCATGTTCCCGTCACCGTAACGATTTTCTAGATCCATTACTGATACCTAACTGTTTACATATCTTTGAAATATGATAATAAAATACATAAATAGGTACATGAATTAATTAATAACATGGTTCCTATATTTCATTCTCATAAAATAAAACAAAAAAGTAAAAAAAAAGCAAAGACGAAGCTAACTAACAAAATAAATGACATGAAATAAAAATGATTATAACATATTTATATTCTCTAAGTTATTACGAAAATCGTTAAAAAATCTGAAAACATTAATATGTATGAATCTGTATATTTCATATTTTGCAGATATTTATGTTATGCAGCTGACATATTTTGTTTCATTTTAAAATACTTTACATGCTCTATAAAAGAAACAAGTTTGAAATGCATTCGCTTCTTACACAGTTATTTAAGTTGCACGTCTGAGAGCTTTGATGTTTTGAAACTAAAACGAATCCTTAATTTCACGCATCGAATTACATGGCACTTATTTAAATTTATAGTTATATTTCCAACAGAATGTTAAAATATCATGAAATCCTAAATCTCATTTGCTGAAACTGAAAATATCAGCAGAAATGTTTAATATTTTGAATCCAATTTAATTTACTTAATTGCTTTATGATTTTTAAATGCCAAAATATAATCCTATAATAGTTGAATATATTGCGTATGTTCGATATTTTCGTACATAGAAATGGACAGTCGAAAATATACAGTTTTAAATTGAAAAAGTATTCCATTGGAACAAACACTGAAATGTCATGAATACAAAATATAGGTATAGTTCATAACATTTAAAACTAGCAAAAAGAATATTAAATGTATTCGTCATTTTTAGGTTTTATTGAAAACTGTACTTTGAATGAAAATCCTAGTTTATTGACAGATTGACTTGGACACAGAATTGATAAAACAAAACATTGCGTTTCAAACAGGACAATAAAAATGTTATTTAAACTCAACAGCTAAATTTATAGATCCATAACACCGTAATTCTATTTTGTCATTAATTTTTGATACTGATACAGTTTTAATATTTTATTTATTCAAGCTAGATTTACTTGAATTTATTTAGTTAGCATAAAATGAACATCAGAAAAAGAAATACAAATTTTATACCAATGCGTTCTATTGTATTCGCAGTTGTTGATTTACATTCTTAAAAGTCATAGATTTAATTAATCTTTGTCATCTCTTAATCTAAGTACTACGCTCAATATAAAAAGTATTTCAAAAAGTTTACGATAAACAAATCAAAAGTATCAATTAATTAGCATATTATAATATTAATATTATTATAAAAAAAAAACAGTCAAGAAAATGAAAATAAAACACAATGATAATATAACACTATTAATACAAACGGAACTCAAAACAACAATAATACAAAGATTACTTCTCCTGTTTATCATAATATATATATTAATTGTACAGTCTTTCAAATATATACAAAACAATTATAACCATAGCGTTAAATAAAAACATACAGACTCACTTGATCACCTTCTAAAATGATGACAATGACGTTATTCATAAAATAATATTTATTAACGCCATCAACGTCTTTATATTCTGAAACCGGTAAACTATTGAACAAACCACGTATGTTATGAGTTATAACAGGCCTTAAATGTCTTAAAATCCTCGCTCTACGAGCTCGTATTTCAAACTGCCATCTGCGGCTGTAATGATACTCATAACATTCCTAGGTATGTTAATAGCTATAACACTAATATTTATTATCATAAACAACTATATAAAAATTGTTGAATCCTGTAGCAAGCAGAGAAAATGATCTTCGAACTGAATGGAGTTTTTTTTAGTTACCCAGTAATTTTTTAAATGGAGTTTGCCATTTGAGCTCTGAGCATAATTGTTTGTCAGGCATTATTGATTTGAAACAAAACTGATATCATTTCTTAAATGCCTATGTTTCATTTATTTGGGACATACAATAGATGACTCTAGTTTCTCCCTGATCTATTTTATAATTGGTAAATTGTATAGTTAACGTTAGATTGAACCTGTGATATTGCAATATTTCATTTACTATGTCTTTGATGATGAATCATCTAAGCTCTTGTAAAGCGATGTAGAGCTTACGAGGTGTCAGGTATCAAGGTGACTGGTCGACTATTCGCAACCGCAACCACAGGGAGCGTATAACATTTTCGCGTAGCATTAATTACTGGCAACTTTCATTTATGCAAGTATGAAGCGGTTGGCCACGTCGCGCAATCCCGGAAACAAAATTTATAATTCACGTAGTTGTGGACTTGCTTCGTGCGTGTGTGCCGAACTTCCAAACAGTTTTCGACGAACAGACTTATCTAAGAAAGTTGATATTCTCCAACATTGGTCGTCCAAGTTTATGGGCCCGTGAAGTAAAATATTTCCGTAAGTGTTGCGGTTTCGCTTGTAGTCGCGTTCCGACGGCAACTTGATCCGATTATTATAACGTAAGCTTTATCGGGTGCCGCGGGCAGTTTGAAACAATGTTAAAACACCGGCCACTCGGTCTGGCGTGAATCTACCCGATATCGAAATGTGAAATACCGCGATGACGTTATTCATTTATGCAAACTAAACCGCATCACATGTGACATCACTTGCGGCGTGTCGCCGTGTTTTATATTCCGGCCAAGAGTGGTCGCATTTGAATTTGGCGTTGCCTGTGCCGTGTACACGATGGATATTTCGCATTTTGTATTTCGTATTTTGTGTTTGCTCTCTGCTCTGCTCTGTTCTGCGTTTGAGTTTGGTTTCGGCATCGGCCACTTTATATTGTTTTGGTAATGAATATGTGTTTGTGACATTCTAATTTCAGTTATAAATTCATGTTTTATTTTCTTTTTTCACGAATATCTTTAAAGAATAATTGAAAACGATATGACAAAGACATCTTATTCGCAATGATATTGCCTTTGATTTGTTCCGACAGAAAGCAATTACTACTGTGTATTCGTACTCTTCCCGATCTCAAGTTGATATTAATATACAAGCTTTTATTTGCTTTTATATAGATATATCAAAATTATTGGTAGGTATTCAAATAAATAAGCAGAAAATAATACACGTTATTTCAAGCACAAATAATTCGATTGTGTTTTATCAAATGAAAAGTTACTAAAATTTAAAAACAGGGATCACCTTCATTACCCTCATTAGTCAATACCTCTGAAATGTATACTATTTGAGACCCGCATACCCTATTTGTTTACATTCGCTGAACTGAAGGCCTATTGCATATCAATAGCTGGTGTCCATCGGGTATTTTCATCGCAACGTACCTAGCTAAATAAGTCTTTTAGCAATATGTTCGCCTTATTTTGTCAATTTGTAGATTTATTTTGTATCCAACGTATGTTGTTTGTTTTGTATTTCTCTACTGACTGTTTTAATAGTATATTATGTAACAAGTTTTATAAGTGTTTCCTTTAGTGACGTGTTTTTTTTTAACACGTGTATATTAAGTGAGTATCTAAATAGTTTATAAAACGAATCACGTACTATCCTTTTTATATGATCGCAAACTAAGACAATACAAAAATGAAAAGTTTTATGAATGATTTAAAAAGTAAGGTACAATAACAGATGCAGGAAGCTAACTTCACCTCGTACTTAATATCTCAAGCCGTGACTAAAACGTACTAGTTTTTATTGTTAGAGCTTAGCGAACCGAAGTGAGTGCATAAAAAACAAGTATCTAAAGACTTTCTAAAACGAGTCAAATTCTATATTTTTTACGATTTCAAATTAAGGCTAAAAAAAATATAAAGTTTTATGTATTATTACAGTGACACGTGCAAAAAGCTAACTGCATTCCATATTTAATATTTCAGTTGTTATCTTTACACCATGACTAAATATTGGAAACCACAACTTATAACATGCGATTAAGACGTGATTTATTATTGTCTTTTAGATCTGAGACAAACTTAGTATTATAATGTAAACAATATTACAATGAAACAAAATATTTTATAAATATAAAGAAAAATAAAATGAATAAATCATCACGCCTTTTACACATTACTGGGTGTGTCACTTCCCCGAAGCAGATCTCGGTAAGTGATATATTTCTTCGCGTGAAGTGCGATTAATAGCCGTCAAATCATGGCTCCCAAAGATGTTAGAGGAGGGGGAGCTACAGGGGTAGATTTAATTTGGTGAAACTGGTTTGCCGGCTGTGGGGATCGAACCAGGATTCTCAAGATTTACAGGCTGATTCGATACCACTGAGCCACCTACCCCATATAAAATAAAATGTAAAAATTGCTCGAAATGAATATGAATAAACAGTAACAGATTCGGCATTATTTAAACGTTCGCAAAAAATTGTATCTACCTACTGCGTTCTCATGCGTTTAATTAACATCAGTAACAAAAGTTCACACACCGTATTCGTTTATACTCCAAAACGTTTGTAATCACATCGCATATTCCACAAACAAAATACAGTTACGTCAACGCCAACCGTGTCGAAAATTGAATTGTAGAGCAAAAACGCAATTCAAACAATGGTCAATGTCCCACGCGTATCAGATTCTATGTCCGTGGTGACTTTTATTTGAATATGTGAAAATAATATTCACTGCCCTGCGTAAGGAATTCTAACCGTAAAGTTTTATCATTAACAAAGTTGTATTTAATAAAATATGCATAGATAAAATATAGAGTGTTGGTGCGTGAAGTATTTCGTACTTCCTTACTCCATATATTTATATAAATTGAATGACAGCCTATTTTACATAAATAAAATGGGTACATAAACACACCTGTTACGATACTACATATATTCATTCATAATATTAAACAGCGTTAAACTAAACTTAAACTTTTCAATTAAAACAATCTAGAATGCTATTCTGTAACAGACCAACAGTTGATAAATTCATAATTACAACTTTATAAATGTTTACTTTAAAATACACAATTTGTTATATATATATATATACAGGCTGTTTCACAACTTAGAGCAAAAAATTAAAGGATATATTCTGTACGACGTGCTGATCATGAAACAAAAAGAATTTTTTTAAATTCAAAAAATTAAGGGTAGTTAACCTAAAACATTTTTTGTAGTACTGCACTGGATTCGCTTTCCAATTAAACACAAACAATGAAGTAGGTATCAACTACGAAAGAATAATTACACAATTCAATTATTAGCAGTTATTTATAATAGAAATTTATTTAATTAATAACTTTAACATAATCATCCACCCAGTGGCAGTGGCAACAAAAAATAATGGACTGGGAAACATGTAAAATAGTTTTGCGCTTTAAAAAAAAATTCTTTTTGTTTCATGATCAGCACGTCGTACAGAATATACCCTTATATATATATATATATATATATATATATATATATATATATATATATATATATATATATATATATATATATATGTAACTTGAATTCTTGCGGGTATCTTCTCGCGTTGGTCTGGTTTGGTTGTTCTGAGAAGAATTTTATTATTAATTTAAAATTTTAAATTTTCCAGTAAGTTAAGCTTAACGCCTTTCGGCTCAATATGGTGAATCCTATAATCTAATAGTGAATGGTTGTGTTGAATACAATGCTGGGAGAATCCTGTGTTATTAGTATTTGTTTTAATTGATTTCAAATGTTCTTTTATTCTAGTCCTGAAATTTCTACCACTTTGTCCGATGTAGATGGCATCACAATCTTTACATTTTATGTGAAATATACCAAGTGTTTTAATTTTATAATTTAAAATGTTTCACCCAGTGCCAACCACACAAACAATTAATATAAATAAATATATCATCATGTCTTAATGCATCACTGGATAAGACATTCTGCTGCAGTAGATCTCGATAAGTGATATATTTATACGCGTGAAGTTCTGTTGCCAGTCGTCAAATCACGCTCTCCAAAGATGTTAGTGGAGAGGAAGCCATAAGAATAGTTTTAATGTGCTGAAAATTGTTTGCCGGCTGTGGGAATCAAACCCTGGTACTCAAATCCATCTAACCCATTAAATTAATATAAAACGCAAAGTTAAATATTAACGTGTATTTGTCTGTTTAAATTGATAATCTATTGATACCTATTTTTTTAATAATTTAATAAAGAATATTGTATATAAGAGTAAGAGTGAGAAATTAGTCAGGTAATATAAATATATTATAAAGTTCAATGATAATTATTATTCAAATACCTACTATATTCTTACATTATATTTAATAGACGTCTAGACTCTAGATTTTCGCCAAATGTTACAAAAATTTACGGGATTGTGGTGACATAAAACTTTTATTAAATTAAGTAAAAATTTAATAGATAACAAAATTAAATGTTCAGTTGACGTTTTATAATGCAAACTCCATATAAAGAAATTAAATTCATTCTCGTTCTATTTTAATAAGAACTAAAACGAGAATGGTAAAATTTGTATCGTTCAAATCGTTCATTTTGTTAATATAAAATTTATATATATATATATATATATATATATATATATATATATATATATATATATATATATATATAAACAGGCGTCAGTATGGTGGTGTGTATAGCGTTATGGAATTCGAATCCGAAGATCCCGAGTTCGAATCTCACTGAAGCTAAATATTATATGAACTACTACACTGCGGCTCGGTGAGTGCGGACCCTGTACTGTAATTGGGATTAAATTCCTGTTGTACAGCGTAACATAAATAAAAATAAATTAAATAACATAACAATTTTATATAATTTAAAAAATGTATATTTTTTTTGCTTTAAAAATACTTTTATAAGAAAGCACACTGTTATTAAAGAGATTAATTTCTTTTCTCATCTGAGATTGAAGTGTGCGCTGGCACCTATTACCTTGTTGAAAATATCGTCCTTCAGGCAAACAAAAGGGACGACATGACTCATACAAAAATAATTACTTAATGTTTTGGTAAAAATATAATAGGTTCTTCACGGCCTACAAAGCCTCTGACACGCACACACGCCAACTTTATGTAATTGTAATAACTTTGACAATATTAATACGTCAATATATTACGTATTTTCATTGTAGTTATAAATATTCGGATATTACATTTCATGTTATTATATAATTTTAAATATAAACATTATATTGTTATTTATTACAATTGTATGAAGTTTCATTAATAAAAATACATTATATCAGCACAATTTGATCCATTTTGATATTTCAATTTTGAATAAACCATGAAAAATGATATTTTATTTAAATGAATATAAATACAGCTTATAATACGTATTTTATTTTTTTAATACTAAAATATTCATTACATAAATTGTATCGATGGCTATTTTACTTTTAAAAATTTATTAATTCACGCGTAACAAATGTAAGATTTATAAATAATGTAAAAAATAAATGTGCAAGTGGACTCTGCCATTATTTGCATATAGAAACATGTTTTAATATAATAATAATCTTATCTTTAGCAATAACTATATAATTAGTGACATTTCATGTTATGAGTCAACAATAATTTCTAGTGATAAAAAGTTATAAAATTCTATTATTATTATTTTCATTTTACATAATGTATTACTTTTATCGTGTTTCTGATTCGCATGTTTTTCTTAAGGAGTAATTGTTCTCAGAATGGTTATTATTTACTGTAAAAAAAAAACTTACGCACTTCATTAACATATTGATTATTTAAATATTTTAAGTTCGTGTGCTTACGAATGCATCATGATATACATATTCACGCATGTATAATTAATGCAGCATACTTAAATTATTTGTCATATGCACTAATTAGTATATTTCCATTTTGAAATTGTACCAATTAAATTTACTGTATAAAAATGTAAATTTTTTGTTTAAATTATCACAATACATAAATTCAAAACAGATAAAAATTCTTTATGATACAACAACGTGCAACGTAGATACCTTTTCTTTTTGCAGTATGTTAATTTTAGATAAACTGTTATTTTTTTTATTGTGTGGTGTGTAAAAGCTTGTATATTTGCGTATCAGATTGAGACAGTAAATATGGTTAGGAAATCTCTTTTGCAAAGAAAGCCTATTTGAAAATCTGGCAGAATCAACTTCGTTACATTGTTATGTCTTGCTTCTGTTGAAAATGGTATAACATTAAATTACTTTTCTAATGTCGTAGTGTAGCAGGCCTATATTGCGAGCGTGAGTAAATTTCAAATTTTCTGATGTAAGTGTACAAAAGAGAGTCGAGTGTTTCACAAAATTGCGTTTTCGGGAAAAAGTAAACATTCTTATATAAGAAAACTTTTTCGTGTGCAGATTGCTTTTTAATTTCGTTTCTGCCTTTAAATTTAATGACCATCAAATAAGAACTTATACTAAATTAGCTTATAAATTCTGCCTCAATATTTCCAAAAACTTGTGAAACATGATGAAACAGAACAAAGCTTATTTAATTTTTTTTTGCAACTCTGCACAACAACATAATCTCAATTACAGTATAAGGTGCTTATAACTAATTCAAACCTCTGAGATGTAATAATATTTTTTACCTGAAACTGACAGGAAAATAAACATTTGCCGGAGCTTTAAGACTCAAGAAAGCTTTGCTTTGCATGTCTAGGCAGGAAAATAACATATTGCCTGTCTAGGTAGGTAATAAAAGAAACCTGAGTGTCTAGTTACTTAGCAACCTAAAATACTGACTGAATATGTAAGTCAAATATTTTTTTTAATTTAAATTAATTTAAAATATGTATTATTTGTTTATAAGTTTCAGGTAAAATGTTATACGTAACACGTCAGTAAAGTGTCGTACAGGATTCGTAAGCTGTATCAAGCCTCGCTATCGCTCGGCATGGAACTATCTACATATCCTGTAATTGAACGTTTTCCTGACTTTTTACGTAAATAACTATTTGTGGAAAACAGTGTTACAAAATTCAACTTTGTCTTTGGGGATATTTGTTTGTGAAATTGTCTAGTTGTAAAAAGTCAAATATAAATCTATCCAATTCAGCTGTCATTGCTCGACTCATGTTAAATTATTGCAAGTAATACAAAACATTTCTTTATTAAATAACCTAGATAATTATAAATTTGAACTCTAACCTAACTTATAAATGGCAAAATAAATTAAATTTCAAATGTTTATTAAATCTGTCAATATTACCAACTTCAAATTTATTATGATTTTTAAATTGAAAGTAAATAAATGCAATATAGGAAAAATAGTATGAAAAGCATGTATCACACTGGCCAATTATAATATTTGTACTCGTAACTCACATGCAATTCATTGTACTCATATTGAAATAAGGGTTATTGTAACGGTCGTTTTGCAATATCCTATTTTTTATCTTTCTTGAATAAAATTATTGAACAACTCTTAGGTGTCATATCTGCAATTAAATAGAAGATTCATCAAAATCAACTATTTGAGTCCCACTGACTACTACAGATGAAGTCACAAATCTATTTTAATATTAGGATTTTATATATTTTGTTATGAGGTTTCAGGGTTTTATAATAGTATATTATATACCCAGTTTTATAAACATCTCTTTAGTTACGAGTGTATAAAAAACGAGTATCTAAAGAGTTTATAAAATAAATCATATACTATACAATTCTACGATCGCAAATTAAGACAACAAAAATGTTTTAAGTTTTATAAATTATTTTTAAAATGACAGAACATGAAGCTAACTTCATCCCGTGGTAAATATCTCATGCCGTGACTAAAACGTTCGAAGCCACGGCTTGTCAATATATGATTAAGATGTTATTTAGCATCATGGAAACTAGTTCGTTTTAATAACGAGAGTATAAAAAAAAGTCTGATGAGGCCATAGCTCGGGCATATGGTTAAGAACCCTTTATCTACTGCATTAAATATGCACGAAATATATGTAGTTTACTAAAGTTTAATCGCCGGTTAAGTGCGATAAATTAGCTTGACGAAACAATATTCGCTTCTTTATTAGTTCCAAATTAAATACCAAAATATGAGCTAATCTTCAGACGTCAACAAGAAAACAAAAGTGAAACCATCAAAAACAAATTACAAACATCAAAGTTGTCTTTCATTTCTGATAAGAAACAGGAGTAGAACGACGTGTTATCCCTAATAATCATTAATCAATCGTCCAGGAAGGGAGACAAGCCATCACTGGGGTTGTTGACAGCAGTTCGGATTTAGTAAGATACGACATCCCTATACTGAAATTTATAACAGCCGTTACGTGCCCCACCTGAACCTGTGCAGGGCATAGCGTGGTAGCGTGGAGCATGGCGACTTGGATCGGTCTCGCTGGCCACTGCTCGACATTTGTATTCATCTAGGAGCCTCGCCGCCTGCCTCGCGGCTATTTATCGTTTTGTTTATCAACAGGGATGGTTTTGATTTTAACCGTGTTATCAAGGGAATTCGTTATCTGGTTTTTATGGAGGTTACCGAGTGGTTATTGATTTGGGATTGAGGAACTGATTTTTATTGTCTTTACTGAAAGGTAATTGGGACTGTCAATAGTTTTCACTTCGCATTATTTCCTCTACCAATAAAGAAGATATGTTTATTTAACTGCACAGTAGAAATTTGTTGATATAAACAATATATATCTATATACACTACTCAAAATTGTACAAGGGTATTTTAAAAAGTTAATGCACAATTACCACTATAAATTATATTTACCTAAAATATTATCTTTCTTAGAATTATTTGATTATAATCTATATTAATTTTTATATTGAATCCTTCTTAATTACATATTTATAGTTTCAATTTTATATTTAATTTTTAAAATATCCCTGTACAATTTTGAGCAGCGTATTTTTATCCAGACAAATTATAATTTAGGTACGTCTGAATCAGGATATTTAAGTTCTAACAGATGGCGTTAATCACGATATGTTAATCTTAAGGTAAGGGTAGATATATTTTTAACTGGTCTTCATAACCTTACCATTGCTGTCACTTATATTTCTTTATGTTTTCTTTGCTTAGTGCTTTTTTATTCATTTATATAATATAATTCTGTGTTGATAGTAAAATAGTTTTAGAACTAGTCTCATTTATAGTTCAACTTTTAGGTACAAATTGAAATATAAAGTTTATAGGTTTCTTTAAGAGTGTAAATTTTTCTTACTAGAAATTAGTATATGATTAGTTATTTATAGTTTAATTATATTCTCTATTATAAATATTAGTTCCATTATCAATCAATTTAATTTATTTTTAAGTAATTAGTTATTAAATTTACAGCAAATTGTACCTTTGTCTTAGTTCCGATGTTCGCGACTATGAGCGCATTTTTATTAAAAAAAATTGTACTGGAATCAATCAAAGGAGATGATTTTACAAAATTTTGTGTGGTGCACCTTCATTCTCAAATCTTTTATATTCAATAAGAAAATACTATTACCTACACAATAGCAACATAAAAACGAAATATTAATAACTTTATTAAAAAAAAAAATTATATGCTCACTCTTAACGCAACTTACATGCCTTGATACACTGACAAAACCGTAACATGGCGCGCTTATTTGATTACAACAATAAACCATTACAACAATGAAACATTACAAAAATGAAAGATTACAACAATGAAAAATTACAACAATGAAAAATTACAAGAATGAAAAACTACAACAATGAAAAATTACAACAATGAAAGATTATAACAATGAAAGATTGTGATTTCAACAATTGAATAATCAGTAATTTTACGATGTGAATTTTCATTATTGTGCAAACAGAATTCAGCAACAATTACGCTCTATCATATAATTTAAATAACAAGATTGTACAATGAAAGCTAGAAAAAATCCAAATTAATATCATTTCTAACTACACCTATAAAATTACTATTACTACTGTCGATGAACAAACACTGATTTATCATAATAAAACTGACATAATAGTGAAATCCAATAATTATGATAAATATCTGTACCTATTCTATCTACATACATCAATGCTGGATACAATACAATAAAATATATATGTTTTTTGAAAGTGAAAGAAAAGAGTAAACAAGGATAGAGGAAAATGTATTGAGATAATTTTGGTTGTAGGTCGGTTGTAAGTTCCTAATTTACAAGTTTCACGACAGGTCTGGTTTCAGTAGTGATTTTCGTTACATAAGGTGACTATCAAATTGTCCCATCGTGTGTTATAAATATTTAAGAAGAGCTGAGTGCGACTTTGTATCCTAATCTCATGTTTTTTTAACACCACGTACACGATCCATTGTTTGTTGGCATTCATCGTTTATCTCTCCATCCTCTTCTTTCCCTATTAGATGTAATTCTATCTCCCTCTTGTCGCTTTCGATCCTTTATGAGCATCGCAAAGACGGAAGATTAATGTAACTACAAAAATCATGGAAAATGCTAAACTAAACTTTAAGGAAAACTATAAAAGTACGCTAGTATCAGCATTTATGGTTATTGCTGACTTTTGTCGAATGCAGTAAATTTTATATTTTTCCTTACTTACTTGTAAGTCGCTATATTTCCTAATTTTAAATTCTCTATTCATTTTATTAGTTTAAGTTTGTTGAAATTCTAAATATCTTTCTGTAAATAATGTAGACGCAGGATACTTTGGAGATATTAGTAGTTAATATTGCAAAATATTTATTTTTACTTTCCCGGACTATATAATATACCTATAAGTATTGTATACTAGTGATGTATCTCAAATTAGAGATTTTGAGGTTTAAACCCAACTAAACTTATAAAACATAGTCTCAAAAAAGTCGGTACGATAATTTAAAAGCGCGGTAAAATTTTGTATTAAAACTGTAATATTTAAGCATTTAAGCGAAAAACTGAAATTAAAAATAAATTGCAGAGTACCGCACCCAGTAATGAGTAAAAGGCAAGATGATATATTTATTTATTTTTACTAGTATTGCAATCATAGTCTTATTTTAATATAAACTTTTCTTTGCTAACTTTCTCCTAAAATAATGAGGTATACAGGATGTTTCTATACCTCTGCACGAAACTTTAATGACATATATAGGGTGTTTCACAACTTAGAGCAAAAAATTAAAGGGTATATTCTGTACGACGTGCTGATCATGAAACAAAAAGAATTTTGTTTGAAACCGCAAAACTATTTTCCATGTTTCCCAGTCCAAAATTTTTCGTTGCCACTGCCACTGGGTGGATGATTATGTTAAAGTTATTAATTAAATAAAATTATATTATAAATAACTGCTAATAATTGAATTGTGTAATTATTCTTTCGTAGTTGATACCTACTTCATTGTTTGTGTTTAATAGGAAAGCGAATCCAGTGCAGTACTACAAAAAATGTTTTAGGTTAACAACCCTTAATTTTTCGAATTTAAAAAAAAATATCTTTGTTTCATGATCAGCACGTCGTACAGAATATACCCTTTAATTTTTTGCTCTAAGTTGTGAAATACCCTGTATATTTTGATATACTGATTACAGAACAAAAAGATTTTTTTTTTAATTCGTAAAATTAATAATATTAATTAGGTATTATGTAGGTACCTGGTGTAATGCCTATTTTTTTTTTATTAAATGTACTATTAAACCAGTGACACTAAAAATATTAACTAGGAATGAAATACCCTAATTTTTGCGAATTTCAAAAAAAAAATTTGTTCTAATAATCAGTATATCAAATTATATGTCAATAAAGTTTCGTGCAGATAAACATTCTGTATAAACTGATTAAGAAAATGGACCATAGATGTTTGAAGAAAATTGTTTAATGTAAATATTTCAATTCAGATCAAGTTCTGCAATATCAGATCCTTTCTGTTTATCTTACCTTTTATCTGATTTTACATATACAAATTGATAACAACCATATTTTTGCAAAATGATTTACTAAAATTTCGTTAGAAAAATATGTTTGTTTAGCAGAATAAACTAACTGAATTACTAGTTAGTGGGGTTATTAACAATTATTCTCAACTAAATATTAATTTCACACATAAAAGTTTGTATATTATTTGAGATTAGGTTCGCTATAGACCAATCTAAATTTGTTGTAAGAGTAAATCAAAATTTACAAACATAGATATAAGTATGATTTATTTTTGGAAAAAGAAAATAACAGAATTTATTTGATTCTACGAGGGATGTTACGTTAAATGATAAAAAAGCATTTTTGTTATTTTAATCCAGAATACAAAACGACAGATATAACGTATTATCTGGATTTTATGTTTGTGCTATAAAAATTATTGAAAAAATAAAGGTCGGAGATAAAATTATAATTGCCTTTTAGAGTAACAATTACAAAAGTTAAAAATTAAACATTTTTATATTTCGTTATTTGAGAAGTTTTATTAAGTGTCTGAAAATGCTAGCGTTAATTTATTATCTTCGACGAAGCAAACTTTTCCAGCTTCCCTGAAGACTTATTGTGAAGTAAAATTACGAGTGTTTATATTTGAATTATTGATAAACCAACCAGTAAATAAATCAGTTTCAGTATTTACCCAAAGATAAACCACGAAATTAAGTACACAACTTTAATCGCTTATTCGTTTAGCAGTAAATAAATTCCAGATAAAAAACTTTAAGCAACCTTGATCCAATTCCGCGCTAAATAAGACAGAAGATCGAACTTTAATAAATTGGTTTCGCGTTTAAAAAGCTGCAGTGACAAACTGCCTTTAATATTAATGAACAGTCCATTGCGCAGTGCACATACAGACATGAGATTTATTGTCAGTGATCAGATCTGTGCGAATTGAACGCACTGAGCAGTCATTAGACAAACTAAAATTAAATTTATGTGGTCATCGCAGGTTTAAGTACATCCGTGAGTACAATACAACTAAATCAGGAAGCTTTATTTGTCTGTGCTCATCGCTGAATTATTGCGATCATTATAAATCATTGATAGATATATTTTTTTGTAGTAGATTTTGCTATATATCGGAATATTGAAAATTACTATTTGTGGCATCATATTTTTGAATTTTGTACGAGCTTCGGAAGAATTAACGCGGCATTGCTCATTTTTATCTATTTATTTTTCTCAAATACAAGCAATTCTTGTACGTCTATGTGTGTGTGTGTCGATATCGAAATTGGCTTTAACTATTTTGGATGAAACTTGGTATTATAACGTTTTTTGGCATCAGAACAAGATGTAAGTAGGTTTCATGTTCTGAAAAAATCTGAAGAAAAATTAGGTAGAAAATTTGTAAAAATTTAGTTCCTTAAATTATAGGCATGTGAGTATTTTAGGTGAAGTAATCGATTGAAATGAATGTCGATATCACAAAGTGTTTTCAAGATATGGGCAAAAATTTAAAATAAATTGGGGTGAAAAGGTTTTTCTTTTATCTATTGGGATATTCAACTACTACGAGATGTAGTTGATCACGATATGTTAAACTTGAGACAAAGGTACACTTTCAATTGTCTCCATACGCTGTCACTTCTATTTCTTTGTTTTTTTCTTTTATTTTGTTTATTTTAGTAGAGGTATGTTAATAATTTATATAGAATATAGTTCTGTGTTGCTTTTATTTAAAGTTTAAAGTTTTTATTTTTGTATAATATTAGTTAATGATAGTTTTATTACCTTCGTTATTGTAACTATTAGTTCTAATACCATTCATTTTAATTTATTTTTCAAATCAATAAAATATTTTTAAATCATCACGCCCTCTACCCATTATTGGGTATAGTACTCCGTCGTAGCAGTTTAGTAGGTAATATATTTTGCACATGCAGTGCGAAATATATCAGGCAAAGATGTTAGTGGAGTAGGAGCCTTAGGGATAATTTTAATGTGGAATCGAATTCGGTTACTGAAAATTCGCAGGTCGACACGAAACTACCGAGCTATCTATTCCATAAAATAAATAAATATATCATCACGCCTTTTACCCATTACTGAGTGTGGCACTCTGCCGTAAGCAGATCTCGGTAAGTGATATATTTCTTAGTGTGAAATGCGGGTACCAGCTGTCAAATCACGGCCCCCAAAGATGCGTTGGGAGGGAAGCCACAGAGGTAGATTTTAAATTGGTGAAAATTGTTTGTCGGCTGTGGGGATCGAACCAGGGTTCTCAAGATCCACTGGCCGACTCGATACCACTGAGCCACCTACCCCATAAAGTAAATAGTTATAAACAGTTTTGAATTGAATCAAATTGTAAAAGAGCAAATTTGTATACAAATAATGGTTACATTTTAAAGAATTGCGAACAATAAAAACATAACTTCTTCTTGATTTGTTTAACTTCATTTGAATGACACTTTTCCATCTATAAAATATAAAGTTATCTAGGTAAGATCATAAAATAACTCCCATAAAAGTGTAACTATTTCTCCATCAAAGAGTCAGCAGAAGATAGTAAGATTGACGACATGCAACGAACGTTCCTGGCGCAGATATAAGTGCTAAAGTCCGGTAACAGTAGTTCAATCAGTTCTCAGTGCCGGCGTCATGTGGCGCTCCGGAAACGTTTCCGGGCAGGTATCCCCCCTTTCTTCCGTCCTGACAATTGCCGTTTTATTGCCAGCGGCGTTCCCCGCCATAAATTCCCCTCTTAATCACTCTTTGGTTTCTTAGCAATTTCGTCGCTTTGCTAATCTACACAACCTAGAGCCCGTGCAGTCGTACACCTGTTGTAGCAACCCGTTTTTCTTCCCGAAGATCAGATGTTTAAGCAAACGTTCGATGCTCCTTTGTTGTGCACGTTTTTACGAGTGGTCCTCAGTTGTCAGGACGTTGTGGAATAGAGCACGTATCATACGCATTGTGAGTGTTTTTTTGGTCTTACGTGGCAAACCTGATCAATACTTGTAACTTTTCTTAGGTTTTGAATTGTATACTGATTCGAAAACGTTATTTCTTTTTGTTCGGAATTCAATAGATCTTATAGCACAAGAACTTGTGTTCCTATATTTTCAGTAAATTTATTTAGTAAATTTTGGGTCAGACAGTAACTTTAAATTTCTTTATCTTAACTTTTTAAAAAGTAAAATATTCTTCATATAAAATCAGTAATGATAGAAAAATGCCAGGCTTCAGAAAATATTTGTTTCATTCCATATTAAAACAATGGAAAAAGTGGCTATGGATTTGAGAAACCGGGTTCAATTCCCACAATCAACAAACAATTTTCAGCACATTAAATATATTCCTTTGGTTTTCCTTCCACTAACATTTTGGAAGTCTTGATTTGACGGCTGGTAATTGCAGTTCACGCACATAAATATATCATTTATTGAGATCTACTAAGACAGAGTGCCACACCCGATAATAGATAAATGGCGTGATGATATATTTATAATGACATTTATAAAACAAAATAAATTGAGAAAATTATACGGACAAATTAGAAACATAAAAAGAAATAAACATTAATCTTAAATTTGTCTTGGTCAAATAATATATTTCATTGTATCAATTTATTTGGGGTAGGTGACTCAGTGGTATCGAGTCGGCCTGAGAATCTTGAGAACCCTGGTTCGATCCCAACAGCCGACAAACAATTTTAACCAAATTAAATTTTTTCCACTAACATCTTTAGGGGCCATGATTTGACGGTTGGTAACCACACTTCAAGCGAAGAAATATATAACTCACCGAGATCTCCTACGACAGAGTGCCACACCCAGTAATGAGTAAAAGCCGTGATAATATATTTATGTTCTATTTATTTCAATTAATTTGCTCTGCAAAATAAAATCATCCTTACAACGATTTAAAGTATGAACAACTGTAGTTCTCAAATGAAATTAACGTTACAATTTTCCATATTTTTAAAATATTTAATATAATGTTATGTAGACTTATCTAATATAAATTCTTTAGAAATAAAAGTTTTTAGAGGGGTTTTATATCTAAAGTTTCAATTTATCTAGGATGATACAAAAATTATTTAAAAAGTTCTAAGCTAGTTATTTTATCATACAGTATGCTTTATGCGTTCGCCTGGCAACGTACAATCGAATTTTGATAGATAATAAAGTTTACCCTTTAAAGCGAAAAGTTTAATACTGCATTTTTAGGTGCGCTAAACTACAATGAACAACTTGAAGCCCTATAAAGTAGCACTGACAATGCGTTTATCTAACTAAAATGCATTCGATTGAAACTTTGATATTTGCTCATTTGATGTTCCCTTTCGTGAGGATGCATTTCTACATATTAAATTATACATAAAATAGTTAGTAGAATCAAAGTATGTTGATTAAAGTGCGGCTTTTATTATTTCCTGTTATTATTGGCATATTCAATTACTAAGATAAGGCGCTGATTACGAAATGTAAAACTTGAGATAAAAGTACATTTTCATTTGGTGATTGCTGTCATTTGTATTTTTTTTCTAGTATTTTGTGTTTGCTAGTAGCTTTTTTCCATAAATTTATATAAAATATAGTTTTACGTTGTCACTACTCGTAGTTATAGTTTTAGTATTAGTTTTATTTATCGTTTAACTTTTAGGTACAAATTTAATTATACAGGATGTTTCTGTACTTATGGATCAAACTTTAATTGTATATATATAACACGTTGTAATCATAACAAAAAATATTTTTTTTCAAAAAATGCCACTCGTTTCATAGCTGTTTGTGTTGTTTTATTCAAATATTAACAAAGCACGTAACTATTTAATCCAACGCTGATAATGTGTAATGAACAAATTTAATTAATTTTGTTAGATGTTCAATTATTTTGTTTATTTCACAGTAATGAAACCAGTAGCACTCAATATGTTTTCTTTAAGTAAACCACCCTTAATTTTGAGAATTTTTGAAAAATTCTTTTTGTTCCATTATCAATATACATATATATATATATATATATATATATATATATATATATATATATATATATATATATATATACCCTTAAATTTGATCCATAAGTACAGAAACAGCCTGTATAGGAAACAGGTTCTATTATTTATTACATTCCTTATTCTAAATATGATTAATTTTTATTTGTTTTCTACATACTTCATTATTAGATTAGTAGCAAATTGAATCTTTATCGTAGTTTCAATTTTCGCTACTATTTAAAAATCTCAACATCAGACTCAGTTCCAAAGAATAGATCAATACGATTAGCATATTTTATTTAATGACTGGTAACCGAATTTCACGTGTAGAAATCATGTACCGAGATCTGTTACGGCAGAGTATTACACCGAGTAATGGGTAAAAGGCGTGATGATATATTTATTTATTTATTCATATTTTCTTCGTAGAAACAGTTGACTCGTTATGAACTTCTCATTGAAAATGTTAATTACAATTATAATCAATTTCTAGGAGCATATTAATTAAAACAAATATGAGAAAAAATTATATATAAATAAATATATCAGCACTCCTGATATTAAATAATGGTTGTAGTACTATAGCGAAGTGATTTCAGTAAGTAAAATATTTATGCGGGTGAAACGCAGTTAATAGCTGTCAAATTATTGCTACTAAAAATGCTTGTGCAGGGGGAGCCACAGGAGTAATTTTAATATGGTGAAAATTGTTTGTCGGCTGTGAGTATCAAAAACATCATTACAAACATACATTTATTCAAAAAAAAATTAATGAAAATTAATGAGAAAAAAAATTGTGCGAAAATATGCAAGAATATTCCGTGAATAGCTTGGGACTTGTTATTCATCTGTTGCTCTATTAAGAACACATCGCGTGTTCGTGGTTCATTTCTCTGTCAATTATTCATCGCACATGCCAGTCTGGCTGTTTCCACGTTTTTAATTCTAATCAGTTTTGCTAAATTGAGAAAGAATCATGTAAATATGCTATTAACAGGTATAATAAAGTCATGTTTTTGTAATGACTAATTTAAATTTATTATGACTAATTGCACTATAAAACTTAAATTTTCATCTTTTAATAAATAAAATAATATTGAATGTTGACAGCAAGCTGACATTTATGTGTATTATGTTGTTTTTTATATTATTTTAAAAATTTATTAAATAATAAATCTACTGATAAAAATAAACTCATTTTGGACCACCAACAGAAATTAACCATTTGACTAAGTCTAGTAGTTTTTATCAAATAACTTTTATTTTAAAGTGTGCTAAAAAGCTTACACTACAAGGGTACATTGAAATAATTAAACTGAGATAAAAACACAAACAATAATTACTTTTATTTAGTTATTAAGCTGATGAAAATATCGTAAGATTGTCAAAACCGCTAAACATTTGTTGTACCTCATAAAAGAAGAATGAAGTCTAAATAATTGTTTAATTATAAAAGCAATGAATTCTGTAAATTCCTATCAATCCTTCACGTTGTAGTTATATTTATTCACACTAAAGTGGAAAAGCGTAAGTAATCAATTTGAAATTGTATATTCATATATTTCTTAGTAATTTGAAATAGATGTTTTCGTTAATTTACAAAGCAGTAACATAACCTTTATTTCATTATAAATTTGAAAGAACAAGAACAATAATTTTGGTGGCAGTTTTAAAGAAAAATAATGTCTAAGTTTGTTCTATACGGTAAACAAAATCTTCATTAGAAAATTAAAACAATGACCCTTTGTCAAGCAGTTAAGAGACGATTATGATTAACTTTTCAAGGACCATTACGTTTTTTTAGTTTTGGTACGAAATTAAAATTTATGAGACAAAGCACAGAAGGTTCGAACTGGAATGATGCCAAGGCTGAACTTCGTATTTTTAAATCATAATTTTAAATAGAGTGCATATTTCACGGGTATGGCCATTATGCAAAGAATGTTCTTTCGAACACTTTCTTGTTGAAATTAACTGTTTCTACCAATAATATAACTCAAATTTAAATTCGATTATTTCTACTATTCCACGCGAAAACATTATTTAAATTTATTTCCAACTTTATTTTATGGTTCTCGCAATACTTGATTTCTTATTTTACTTTTCGTGTAATTTGATTTTTATTTCTTGTTTATTTTCCTGCGTCTTAATTAAATTTCCAAAACAACCCTTCTATGTAAATATGTACCAAAATTTCCTTGTTTTTGTTAGTTTAGGAAGCTTCTTTAGTTAAGGGAGTGTTATGAATATGGGCCACTAATACTACATAAACATTGTGTACTCTTTACTTCGTTAATTAATTACCTTGAACAAATTTCTCTAATTTCCCAGGAAAACATTCCTTAATTAGTTTTAAATGACAGTTGTTCTAAGAAATTAAGTAAACTACGTTTGTCCTAAATTGAATAAGAAAAATGGTAAATTAAGTGTTCAGCACATCTTGTTTATTTTTCATCATATTTTGTGTAAACTCATATACTTTCAAAGAAATTATTTTCGCAGTTGATTATTTCATTTAAAAGTGTATTGTTATTCAACTTGACTTTCACTAAACTTCGTCTTGACATCAAATAATAAGTTTGGTTTTATCAAGATTTGATATGAGTTATTAGGTAAATAATTCAACTGAGTGATTCATATTTAATGACTTTATGTTCGACTGCAACATAACTATTTAATATATTACAGTTTTTAATGGCCTTTAAATGGTACTTAATTTGAATAGAACGACAAAACAACAAAATTGGACCCCAGTCAATATCAAAAACAAATTCAAAATTAACTAATTCTTTTGCATTTAATCTTATATATACCAAGCATAAACAAATTTAAAAATTTTTAGCTGAAAAAAAAATACCGATCGAAAATTTAGCTCGCCTGTTCCTCGCTTTCCTGTTACTGAAAATTCATAATTCAATTTACCTGATTTCTATTGTTTTTACATTGCTACTGACACACTTGATTAAAAATGTATTTATAAGTTAATATTGAAAATTAAACAAATGAACGACGATAGCAAACAACGTATGAACAAAAATATTATTACTAAGTTCCAAATTGAACAAGGCACGCTTAAAAGAAAACTTATTTCAATAAATAATAACCTAAAGTTAAAAAATTAATCATCTAAGGAATGCACTAATACATTTTTATGAACAAAATTCTGTGTAGACAAATTTTACGAAGATACTTAAGACAACATTTAAATAGTCTGTATCTCTCGAAGCTGAGTTGATAGTGAAAAATCCTAATTATAATAAAAACGAATTCTGAATTGTTTCATTTTGTTATAAAGATAAAATTATCTGTGCATTTAAAGCTATTTTAATAAAATTTATAAAATAATGTATGAAGAAGATTGTACCATATTGTGCATTAATTTGTTCTTATATTGTTGTAGAAACCATTTGATGGAATATCATAATTTGATTTTTACTTTTGATAGATTGAATAATTAATTGAGTAACGTAATAATTCTGATAAATACGCTAGGATGCTAGATGAATTTTACTTTGTACGTTCGTATATCGGTTGTAATCAGTTTGATTGTAATATTATAGGTCTTCGATGTTTGATGCAATGATTAAACCTAGAATGTGTTTGACATTTATTCAAACCAAAGCTAAATATAAACACTAATCAATTCAGAGTTAAGGGAATAAATTTTAGTGTATAATTATGTTAGAGATATCACTGTTAATCCCCGGGGAAGGCTACAGGTGGAGTTTCTGGATAGTATGGATGAGGACGAAGACAAGACGAGGAGGGTACGCAGGTACCTCACCACTGCCAGGAGCAGGCTAGTGCCTGTGATTGTTCAGACTGTCTGCACCCAATTTGGGCCGCCACTGCCAGGCAATTATCAAGCACATCAAAGTGATTTCACGGTAAATTACAGAAACAGAAATTAAGTTGGCCAGGCACCAGCCGTCAACTATTCCTAAATTGCTAAACAACATAATATAATCTTATTTTGATGAAAATTAATTGAAAACTAGCTACGTGCGGAAATATGCATTTAGTTTAATTATAACGGGTTCGCTTACCCCTTACCGCTTACTGTTAATTTGGTCTAATTTCTCTTTTCTTCAATTAAAATTAATTGCACGTAATTTGCATCCACATGTATTTGCATTTCACCAAAATACCAGCTAGGATTTCAGCTAGAACTTTGGTGTAATGTATAGGTACTTATTAAAAGTTTTCAATTACGAGTATAATCTCCCTAGAGCATTGATTCTTCCAGGATATTTTTTTTTAGTGCATTCCAATAACGTATTAATCTGCACTCTTGTTCCACTTGTGCAGATAACGTTGTTGGAATGCACGTTAAAAAAATTTCCGGTTATGAATCAATGCTCGGGGGTGGATTCGGTAAAAAAAAGTCGTAGCGACAGCAATACAAAAAGTAAAAGTATTTTAGGTTTTATATTTTACTTAAAATAATCAAGTTACAATAGAATAATATATTTATGCCAACATGTAAATAAAATGGATAATAAAAACAGTTTTTCTATAAGAAAAAACTAAAATTTTATGTTTTGACATCGAATCGTTAGAAAATATAGATAAAGCACAAGGTACAGTCCCGTTATATAGAAAAAGAAGTAAATTTGCTATATATTTTTAACATTTTATACAGAAAAAATTACAAGTTGGATTCATTAATTTTACTGTGACGCTCACAGAATTCAAGAACTATACAACTACTTAGATATTAAAAATATAGAAAAAGAAGTAAATTTGCAGTATGTTTTTAACATTTTATAAAGAAAAAATTACAAGTTGGATTCATTAATTTTACTGTGACACCATTTATGGTTCTTTCATGAACTCGTACGACGCTCACAGATTTCAAGAAGTACACAACTGCTTAGATATTAAAAATATAAATATTAGATTTATATTTGGTTTAAGTAGACGGGATCATGTCTCGTCCTATCTAAATGAATTAGACTGGTTGAATATGAAACAGACTAGAATGTTATATGTTGCATGTCCGGTGCACCGCTTGATTCTAAGTAAGTCTCCTTTCATATCTCTATAATAAATTATTACTTCATAACCAGCATCATCCCCGTAATATAAGATACAGTCATCAACATAAAATTCCTAAATACTGTACCACTTTGTTTACACGAACATTCAGCTATGTTTATCCATCCATCTTAATCAAATTCCATCCCCGTTATTATGCCATAAGCCATCTGTATTCTCAAAAAGTATAAAATTATTACAGAGAGGTAATGTTTTCCTTGTTTGAAGATTGCGTTAGAATGTCTTTATAGGTTTTTTTCGCGTTGCTTTGATTTGTAGGATTTATGTTTTTTTGTCGTAATATTATTTTTTGTTTTTTAACTATTTTTCTTTATATTTAATTAAATGTGAATGATCTTACTGTTTCTGCCATATCATTATGGATTATTGTATATTTATATCTATTGTAAAGGTTAATATGGAAGAGTAACATTATGCTGAATATTTACCAAATAAAATTATTATTATTATCAAAGAAAGAAATGGATTGGTAGTTTAATATAAAATGCAAAAATGATGAATATTTTTATTATTTCTTAAATATGTATTTTGATATAATTCAATATATATTTTTCAAAAGTCAAACTGACATTTATGAAAAAAAATCCACTTATTAATTTTGCTGAAATAATGAAATGTTTCTAAGAAATTATATTGGCTGTTAATTAGTGTCATACAATTTTGAATTGAATAAATAATATTTCACAGTTATTGACCTGAAATAATTTCCATTTATACAATTTAGTATGGTGCAGTTTGATTTCAATCTTAACATAGAGTGCTAATGATGTGAATTTATCTTTACAACTGATTGTAGACATACTGAAGTTGAATAATAAATAGTTAAAGCTACAATTAGGAGTAATAAATATTTTATTTGAAACAACATAATGAATAATAGTTAAAACAAAAGTCAAAGAACTAAATAAACAACAAATAACATAATTCCGGGCTACATACCCTCGAATATTCTTATTCAAAAATCATGACCACTGACAATTTACGCAATAATTTTTTACTACGGTATTTATAGTAAATAAATGCTAGATCGCAAAATTTTTTCTGAATATAACAAGAGCATCAAACGCTCGCGCGGGTTCAAAAGGTGAATAACATAACGTATCTTAAATATGCAATCTAAACAATAATTTTGCATACGATTGTTTCTGACAAATCCTGTTTTACTTACTTATTATATATATAAACTTGGAAATGTTGATAAATAATTAGGTTTTTAGCTCTGAAAACTTCTCTGCAACTTTTATTCCATTCCAGATTAAAACAGAATACGCACTGCTCTTTGGAGACATGTTTATCAGATTACAATATCATATGACATTAACGAAAGAAATTTGCAGTAAAAAGAAAATTAGATAGGTCCGGAAAGTAAAAGTCAATAGGGATTTTAGTGTAATATATAGGTACTTATTAAAAGTTTTCAGGCTATTAAACAAATTCGTTAGTTAAGTTGAAAAAAGTTTCTATATGTAAACATAATTTAACGCAATTACTCATATTTTTAAAATATATAAAAGTTTCTGTCGAATTCCAGGAAAATATTCTGTAAGTAATAATTCCTGCCGAACTTTCAGCTCGTACCATTACATGGTTTAAATTGGATTCCTTCCAAAACAACGGAGGATTATATGTCAAGGCCAATGAAGTCGTATATTTATGTCCAAATACTACAATGTCATATGTACTGCATGAATTCAAGAACTACGAGTACATTCAATATTTCGTTCATGAATAATTTAATTTATCTATTATATATTGCAATGCTTTCATTGCAATTGAACCAGCAGAACTGAATAGTGAATAACGCCAACGGTACTTGCAAGTTCAACACGTTTTCGATAATACTAACACGTTTCCTATATTACCATCTACATTGAATATATTACCTACTGGTTTTCTGATGGATCTTATAAGTCTTTTTCAAAACTAGCTTGTTATAAAATTGTTATATCTACAATAGATTCGCTCAGACGGTATTAATAAATATATATATATATATATATATATATATATATATATATATATATTCATTCTTAGTTTCATATAAAGATATACCATACGGATTTTAGATTACGCGGCACTCATTTTATAATATTTTATTATACCATCGAATACAATGTATAAATTAAAACAGCAACATAAACTAAACTCTTTTTCATCTAACATTTGATTAACTATTTCTAAAAAAGTTATTTTCGTTGTTCGATTTAACATTAAATTGATTATAAATTTGGCTGAAATAAATTGGGTAACACTACGCCAGCGCTTTCGTTTTAGAATAGAAATTTCACTTCTACTTACCACCAAAACTACAACTGGCTCTGATATTATTATAAGGCAGAGTTTTTTTAACCTTATTTGTCTCACAGGACACATAAATTAATTATGAAAATTTTACGACACACCAAAAATATATCATATTTTTTCTACGATTGTTTTGAAAAGTTGACAATTATGCTCTCATTAGCGCGTCTCCAATGGCAGCGCGCAAAAAGACGTTAAATGTGCGCGTTTCCAATGGCAACTAGCGAAAAATATATTAAATGCGCTCTTATTTCAATAGTTACCAGGAATACAAACAAAACAGAAACTTGTCATATTGACAGTTAACAGAAAAAAAATATTTTCAGTACGCATACGTAACGTGTCTTTGTTCCTCTTACACTATTGCAGCTCTCGCCTTCGGCTCGCGCTGCAATTACCGTGTTCGAATAACAAAGAATCATAAAAAGTATATGTTTTTGAATGATTTACAAAAGAAAAAATAAATATTTTAAAATGATTTACAAAAGAAAAAAATAGATATTGATGCAACTAGAAAAATTTTCAATTTATTACATTTAAAACGTAAAGAATTTCACTTTTGTTAATTATTTTCATTAAGTTTGTTTCGTAACAAATATATAATTAAGTTTATACTGATATTAGAAAATTATTTATCACCACACTTGTTGAAAGTTCATAATTAAAATTTAATATCGTTAAATTAATTTTAAATAATTTGAAACAGTTTCATCAACAATTAGCTTCCACAGACATACGTACTGAATGCTTTGGAAAAATATGCATTTGCTCAAAGTGCATGAGGGTTTACTTTCAATTTGTTTATCTGTTAGTTACAATTTAAAATAGTAACAACTTATTAATTCAAGATCGCTAATAAAATTGAAGAGTTGCCATATTCAGATATTTCTAATGATGTTAAATGTATCTGCTAATTTTAACTTGAGCAAGAATTATTAAAATAATATAGATTAGCTTTCATGGTTCAAGTAGATATCCACATGAGACGTAACCTCACACGTTTAAATATTTGAACACCTCGCGCATATGTTACAACACTCTCGTAGCACGAACGTTTCAAATTTCGCGTCTCCGCTATTTAGCCACATAATCAATCACGCGGCCTGGGTGTTTCAGTTAGCACGCCGCCGCGCCGTCATCGCCTCCGCCTTCGTTGTTAGCTGTCGTCGATGTGTTTTGACGTCGCTGTAGCTGTAGGTTCTCAAGATGGTCGAGACTTCGAGAGTTAAGTGGGTGTGACTCTTGACTCTTGAAGCTCGAGTGCTGCATTTGCATGCGGATTACTAAACTGAGGTGACAACCCCTTTGGGGAAGTACTTATTCCACCTCACTTCACTAGGTCCCGAAAACTTGCTCTTCGGCGTCTGTTGCTGGGAGGATTTGGTGGTCAGTTAAGCTATATACAAGCGTCAAGCGTATACTAGAACTTTAGTCGAAATTAAAGTAGACCCATTTCTGTTCCAGCTCTTCTGTTGTCGGATACTTTCAGACCCTTTGTTTAAGTTTATCAGCTTTTGTTTATAGATTACTTTATGTTAGTCCTTTGAACTGAACATATATGCTGCTTGATTAAATATTAAATTCTTGTGTTGTTCTTTGTTTCTGTTCGACTATGCTGAATATTCTAATTATCTGATGGAAGGTTATGCGAACATGAGAACGTTGAGCTATTATGTTCGTAAGCTCTATAGTCGTGAAATAACCATTATTATTTCATATCAAATTCAATATTTGTTTCAGAATTAAATTATAATTAATACACAAACAATACGTCGTTATTATTAATATTCCAAATAATACAATTTGTCAACAATTCAATTGCATTGTTAAAGTATTTATTTATGTTAATAAGTCACTGGACCAATATATTCAATTATTTACTCCCAGTTCGTAAATGCCGAAATATCAATACACAATTTACTAAACTACTCAGTTTATATCATATTATTTATTTGAAAGCAACAGCAAAAATCTGCGATATTTTAAACTGAGTATGGCATCCGTTACTACCAACCCTTTAAAAGAAATTTTGTAGTGTTTATACTTTTATTTCATTAGTAACAGAATTATAAATAATTAATTGTACTATTAAACCAGTGACACTAAAAATGTTCGCATGGAATGAAATACCCTAATTTTTACGAATTTCAAAAAAATTATTTTTGTTCTATAATCTGTATATCAAATTATATATGTCATTAAAGTTTCGTGAAGAGGTATAGAAACATCCTGTATATTTATTTATAGAAGAGTACTTATTATTTATTTTAAATTGTATCAATTAATCGAAAACCGGAAATTGTATCACATATTTACATGTTATAATTTTGCAGTATAAATTACATTATTTATTTATTTATGTTACGCTGTACAACAGGAACTTAATCCCAATTACAGTACAGGGTCCGCACTCACCGAGCCGCAGTGTGATAGTTCATATAATTTTTAGTTTGAATGAGATTCGAACTCGGGATCTCCGGATTCGAATTCCTTATCGCTATCCACACCATCGTACTGACGGACATTATATTGCAGATAAGCTATAGATACTTGCCCTGTGACTGTAGCATTTTTCATTCATTTATATTAATTACAAGAAAGCATCATCCCCCAAATTCTTCCATACCATCATGCTAAAAGCCTCCTCAAAGTCAAAAGGATATGTCAAATTTGTAGAAGACAACGAGGTCCCAGAGAGATATGAAACAACGTCACGTTTGTTTATTGCTCAAACCAAGACAAACACACATCTCATGTGTCACGGCTGGCTACATATCCTCGACATGAAATTCACGTACCACCGCTGCGACGTCGGTGTCAGCGCCATCACATCACGGGGTAATAACAGCGTCGCGCGTACAAAGGCCGTTGAGTGCAGCCGCGGGTTAAAACGCACCCGGTAAAAAGAGAAACACGTGGTGTCTGCGTGTGCAAATTGTCCTTCAGAGACGAGAGGGATCTTATAATCATTCCAGTCACTTGCAGAAGAGGAAGCTGTGGAGCTGTGCTTCTGTTTATACTTGTAACTTGATAGTTTTGATAATGAACATGACTGATTGTTATTGTTAATTGTAGTGGTTTGTTATTAAGATAAATGTTTCCGTAGTTCTGAGAATTTAACTGAAATTGAATTAATGGATAATTAAACATGCTACAGTTTATAAAGTACTGTTTTATCAAGTAATTACTATCCTACTCCTAGTTTATAAAAGATCTGAATTAAAAGAATCAATACATTTTAGATTTTGACAGTACAAATTTAGTTTAGTATTTTTATGGCCGAAACGAATTTGAAATGTCAAAAATCACTCCTCACTTTGATTTTGTTTTTAATTCATGATTCTGAAACTTATGGGGTAGATGGCTCAGTGGTATCACGCGAAGAAATATTACTTACCGAGATCTACTATTGCAGAATGCCACACCCAGTAATGGGTCAAAGGCGTGATGATATATTTATTCTGAAACTTACATTAAACTTAATATATTTGACCCGTATTATTGATTTTGTTTTATTTGTCATTCTTAATTTTGGAACATCTTAAGAATGGTCAGGTTTAGTTATTTTTAAATTTGTTCTTCTGTATTGCTATTACGTTTTCTTAATTTTCTTGTCACTATTTTATTAAATACATTTATGTATTTACTGGTTTAGTTATTATTTTTGTAATTACTTTGTAAATTTTCTACATTTTATCAACCTCATTTTTGTCAAGTGGACTATTCTGCATTTTTCTTCATATTTGATTTGTAAAATTGCGAACGAAGAACGTCTTAGCCTTATTCCCTCTCAACATTGTCACTGTCTTTGTCGAGTGGAATTAGGCTATATCCTGCTATTGACATAAACATTGTTTTTGTTTTATGTTAGTTCACATGCCTGTACACAAAATTACAAATATACAGAATACATTTTTGAAATATAAAATATTAGGAAACGGTAATAATTGGTTTGTATAGTTTGCTACTATTTTTAGTTTTATGTTGAATTTAAGAAATAAAACCAGAATAAATTATTTTAGTTGAAAACAACTGCAAAACAAAAACAAAAGTTTGAAGTTTGTAAAACTTTTATATTTGTGTTTATGCATATGCTGAAGACGAAGACTAAAACTGTATTAATATAGTTATTACTACAGTTAAAATTGGATTTCAGTTGTATTCTTTTTTGTTGTCATGTTAGTTACGTATGATTTGTGTTGAATAATAATTTTTGTATGTATTTCCTTTAGAATTAAAGATGTCATATTAAATAATAGTTTCAACTTAAATTTCTGTTAACTTGAGCAGGAGGTATAAATATGTTGAAAATAATAGTTTAATAAACAAATAATTTAGAACTACATTCATTTATTATAATTTGATCGGCCATTTAACCATATTTCGCAAAATTACTTCTGAAATTTCAGTACCTAATCTAACATTAAAGCTATTAATTTTCTCAAACGTATTTTCTTGAAGAGTTAATTAAAGATAATTCAATTAACATGACTTCAAAGGAAGCTATGACTAATTAAGATATCAAAATTATAATAATGTGATAAATCAATCACCCACTTTTTTATATTAATTCCACATCAAAATTTAGAAACTAAATAATAATAAACTCAATCATCCCTTAACAGTAAATCGATAACAACCCTGTGAGTACTACATTAATGACTTTGTTTACATTACAGACAAATAAGAAATTTTCATTTCGTGGAGAGACTTCATTTTTCCGCAATGTTAAATGACATGATTATTAAGTCATCGATTTTTAAATTTTAATTTAAGAGAAAAATTATATTAATTTTGTTAATTCAAAAATAACAAACTTATCAAGTGTCAAATCAATTGATATAGCGAATAGATGCAGTTTTTAATAAGTTATACTCGATACCAAATTTATCAAGGAAGCATATTTAATTTTCAAAATAAACTTAAATTTAATCGTAATGAAATAATACTAAAAGTATTAGACAAAGTACAGTCTTATGTCAAAAGTAAAGATAAGAGTAATCCGCTTACCTTCTTACTGTAGTAATAATTAATCAAAATTAACAATTCCGGTGGCAAAAGATGAAACTAGAATATTTATTTAAATATAATCCGTTCCGTAATTGCATATTATATTAGGAAGGTGCATTTGACCATTCAAGCTGAATGAAATTAGAAAATTATTTATTCAAGATTCATTAGCTTTTCCTTTTGCGGTGAACATTAAGTGAAACCTACGTAGTGTTTTTCTTATTTCCTTCCGTAAAACGTGTCTGGAAAAATGTAATTCCTACGATATAAATGTTACGAAAAGGTCAAGTATTAATTATTAGTATATAGGAAAAAGCTGCAACAAGATCATTTGTGTTTTTAAAGTTCCTTAGTTTTCTTCGTATGATACACGTTTTGTTATTTCGAATTAAGTTTCTTTTCTCGGGTTTATCTTACATTTATGTTGGAATAATTTAGAAATGTTAACTCGGTATGTTATATTTATCTTTTCTAGAATAACTTTTGATTGCCACGAATTTTAGAATAAATATTAAAACTTTCTTATTTGAAAAGGACTTTACTTAAAATATAGTTTCGTAAAGTTCGTTAATTATTTAATATCTTACTAGTTTACGTTAATATTATCAAAAGCCATATCAAATAAGAAGACATTAATTTATTATTGAAACTTTGTTAATGTAACAATATACTTTATTGTTTTTTTTTTCGATCTATACTTTTGGTGTCTACTGAAAGTGGGACACCCATATTAACTTCTTTCTTTATATATGTGGCATCATTTTTATCTAAAAATACTTTCGGTTTAACTGGCAGTGGCATCAATTTTCTTATTTTAAATGGAACATTCTGTATATGTTTATATTTTCCAATGCTAAATACAAGAATATGCCACAAATCAAAGAATAATACAAAAAAATCAAATTAAAATAACAAAAGTTGGCTGTAGCTTTATTTAAAACAATTAAATCGTATAAATTGGACCAGAAAATAGAGGAAGTAGGTATTTTATTTACATCAACAAAAGCCAAAATAATTAGCTCTACATCTTCATCCATACGTAGAACACCTTCCTACATTTTCTGTACGAAAATTTTGTTCAATTTTTTTAAAGTATGCTGAGCAATAAAGCTATATCGTCAGGGCCAGATTTAGTCTTTATAAGGCCCTAAGCTATGAAATATAGTCAACATATTCTATGTCAGTGTCAAATATGCTACTTGCTGACTCGGACAATATTTTTGGGGGGGTCCCAAGAAAGTGAGGACCCTATGCAATATATATATATATATATATACCATTGATTTTGAAAGTATAAAAACATCTTGTATGTTTTAATTTTTTGTATATTTCAAAAATTATTTAATTTCCCTGTGTAAAAACAGGCTACGAACGATTGCAGAGATATCTGTTGACAACTGTATTTTTATTGTAATCACTTAAATCAATTAATTAGTTAATCAATTCTTGTCTATCTACTGTATGTATTAACGGTCCTGGAATCGGTTCTAATGATTTTGATAAAACTAAGTATTCTAATAGTTTTTGCCTCAGAAAACGATCTAACTAGATTTTATATTTTGGAAAATTAGTTTAGTACACCCTTAAAAAAAACTGAGTTAAATCTAGTGAAAATTTAATTCTTCGAAATTTACATACATATATATTAGAGCAATATAATTTCACCCAACAAAACGATTGAAACAAAAACCACGTTGATATCACTAACTGTTTTTGAGATATGAGCGAAATTTCAAAAGAAAATTGCGGAAAAAGTAGTTTTTTTTAATCTATTTCTTGGTTTCTTATTTTTCATTTTAAACTTTGCACTTCGCGTTATTTCCCGAGCGAAGCTTAGTCTTCCAGATATTGATTAAGTAAACTGTACAAATTAATTAACAAAAAAGATTAATTACTTTAAGCTAAATATTAATCAATAAATCTAGTAATATGAAGTTAGCTAAGGAAATCATTCAAAAACAGAAATAAATAAGTAAGCGTAACTTAGATCAAAAAGTAAATACAATACGCATTTTGTTTGAAATAAGACAAAACCAGAAACTACAGAAAAATTATTCGGCAGCGTAAAAATATAACTGAGTTCAACAAAATAAGTAAAACGTATGTCTTTTACTAAAAATAAAGAAACACAATTGTCTTTCCGTCTGACATCATCTATTACATCTGCAACACCAAGCTACACACGGAAAATTACCGAATGTAGTTTAAAGTGAAAAATAAGAAATCAAAATAAAAGAAACAAATCTCGAAAACACTTGATTATATTAAATTGATTTTGGGTTTCAATCGATTATCCTGAAATTTTCTGGAAAATAAAAACTAGCTACATCGTCAGGGCCGGATTTAGTCTTGATAAGGCCCTAAACTATGAGATATGGGGCCCTTTATAAATCAATATATTCTGTCAGTGACAAATATGCTACTTGCTCACTCGGACAATTTTTTGGAAGGCCCCAAGAAAGTGGAGACCCTAAGGAATAGTTTGTGTAGTTTATACGTTTATCTGAGGTAAAAAACCTTAGAATACCAAGTTTCATCAAAACTGTTAGAGCCGATTCCAAGTTCATTGACACACATAGCCAGACAGACATGAATTGTTAGTATTAGAGTATTGAATTTATTGCATATTGTAGAAAATAATGATAAATCTGTACTTACAGTTATAAAAAGTAGTAAAGATTAAATTCTGCTTACCTGAAAAAAACAAAACAATAATTAAAATCAATAACAAAAATTCTATCCAAATAAGAAATACAATTTTCAAATCTATTTACACCAGTCAAGTTGAACTAGCACTTTTATATTATTCAGTGAAATCTATTTTAAAGTCAATAAATTTTGCTTGTTAAATTTTCATGAATCAATGAACTCAAATAGATGCCTTTGCCAATACATATTAAAAACCTCCATTGCCTTTCAAATACAATCAATCAAATTCACAAACTATTTGTCTTTTAGTCAACATATCATCTACAAAGTAAATATTGATTTGCTTTTAACAGGTTTGTAATCAGTCAATAACAAAAGCAAAAAGATTAACAAATCAATAACAATCAAGTTAGAAAAGCTAATAATTCTGTACGTGCGACTACAAAAAAGCGTCTGTAGATAAATTAAAGCAGAAACTCAGTAACTAGGTTTTAAATTGCTGTGTCACGGTGGCAGTTTTGGTAGATTAGATAATTTTAATTTATTGGCGTCCATTAATCAAGTTTTTTGGTAAATTTTTATTACTGCTAATCCTCTTTTAGGGCTTAAAACTGATCAATATTTAACTAAATTTGCAAAAATACGGATTTAAAACTTTAGCCGAAAAAATACAAAATACCAATAAGGCTGCCGAAATATATGGGGCTGGGTTGCACTGATTAAAATTAATACTTTCGTAAATATTGCGACAGGAATTTCAACATATTTTGTGTACACTTCACCCTTTAAAATATGTTATAATATAAAAGTAGAATTAAAGGAATTAAAAATTGTTTTATTAAAAATAATTCTATTAGATACCGAAAAAGTCAAACGTTTAGACTTAGCTGCTCATCTTATAAAAAAATAGAAAAAACATGCCTGGAATCATATGCAGTAATAGTTATTTGAATACCACGGGGTGAAAGTATCTGTTTCCGAACCGAGCTCTAGTGGCCAAATAGTAGCAGACTGCAAAAATACTTTAGATCACAGGTGTAAATTTTTTGATCGTAAATTAATATTTATCCATTTTTACTTGCAATTAACAAAAATTTTGAATATAGATGACTAAGACAACAATATAAACAAAACAAAAGTGTAAAATAACTTTGAGATTTGTGACCTGCAAAGTGTGTTTTTTTTTTTCATATTAATCATAAAGATGCATTTTTGTCGAAAATTTGTTTAGAAATTGATATTTGTTTAACTATTATACTAACTTTTTGAGTCCCATCATTCCGTGTCGGAACATAGGGGCCGGGCACACCGAGCCGCAGTTTTTACAATTTCAATGGTTTAATTTAATATTATATTTATTTAAAATTTTCCAACATAATATTGAAATTTTGACGTATATGAAAAGAACGTGTTGTATATATCAAGAACATTTTTTTACAATATTTGAGATTTTATTTTGAAAGGTTTGATAATTCTTGGTCGATAGCAGCGATCTATAAAAAGCCTCGTTGACTATAGCAACAGTGTACAAAGAGCCTAGGTCCGCAAATGATTAGTTTTTGTCATCAAATGTCGTTCAATAAACCTACGTTTTTCACTAATTGTAGAAAAATATTTTTACAGTATCTAAGTATATTTCCTAGTAATTAATTTACATAATAATCGCAGCCTTCACATTTTTCTTTAAATTATTCAAGTTTTTATCAAAACTTTATCAAGACAAAAAATAATTGAAGCTTCCTTTTCCAGGAAAAAGTTAAGTAATAGCACTTCAAGAAAAATTAAAAATTTGTTATACAAGAAAACGACATAAATCAAATGTGATAAACATAGCAATAGTTGAAATAAGCTGTCATTTTCAAGTTTGAAAACTCAATAAAATTTAAAATAACTAGTAGACATTTTGGCGCATCCACCAATAAACACATATTTCACATATAATCCCTTTTAGTATTGATTTACTGTTAAATGTTGCCAACTGTGCAAAAAATATCGAGACGTGTGCAATATTATTTTGCCAACCAAAAATCATCGCAAATATTGCGTAGCCACAAGCAAATGAAATGAAAACTCATTAGCGATCATAGTGTGCTTCGCATTATAATAAAACCACGTTTTCCGCACTCGTTTCGGTGGAACAAGCGCAATTACCTGAACACAGATTTCGCATTTGGCCACCTCGTTGCCTTTGTGCTTCGTTCCTCGTTTAAATACGCATTTCGATTACGTTCACGCACTATTACTTTACTTACTAGTGTCGGATTTGGAACAGCTAAGTGCCTGGAATAAGAATCGCATTACCATCGCCCGAGTTCTTGGAATTAAATCATGTCAAAACCAAAATAACTTTCAATGTTTTAAATTCTAACTTGGAATATGACTAATATTTCTTGTTCCCGGTTTCAATAATAAAGAAACTTCATAACAGCAAATTTTCACCGTTGACCACCATTAATCTCAACAACCAATAAATTCCAATTAAATATTTTAGAACAAATATAATTTAGTGAGAGCACTCAATCATTTATTATAACTACCAGTATATTAACACAGGCACGGTGGCCGAGCGTGTTAAGGCACATCTCTTAACATACTGTGACGTCACCCGAACCAAGGTTCGTCAGTTCGAATCCGCCTGTCGACAATGTGTGATTTGTCGCAAAATATAAAATACAGTTACATGTATTTATCACACTCGGGCGCTATAAGCTAGTCACTTATACGTTTTAAATAATGTCGCATTTGACTAAAAAAACCGGCAGTACGGCAGTGTAAAAACTGCTGCTCGGAGTGTCCGGTAGGCCTAGGCCCGATTTGGGCTGTAGCGCCACAGATGATGATGATGATGACTATTATTTTTTTTCTGGTTGACCAACTACTAAGGTCATATACCGCCATTACACCCTGATCTTTTAGAGTTGCTTAACTCGAGTTGTCGCATAGGTCAGTTCCAATGAGTTAAAGCCATGGCCGTTGACAAAGAAGCCACAATGCTTATTCAGTTTAGATTTAAAAATTAGTTTAAATGTTTCGTAACTAGATAACTTAGTGGTAAAGGGTCGGGCTGTGAATTTGAGAACCCAATGTTGATTTCTATAGCTGATAAACTGATTAAAAAAATAAATGTATCATAAATAAATAAAATAAATATATCATCTCGGTAAGTGATATTTTTTCGCGTGAAGTGCGGTTACCAGCCGTCAAATCACAGCCACCAAAGACAATAGAGGAGGGGGAGTCACAGTGGTAGATTTAAATTGGTGAAAATTGTTTGTCGGCTGTGGGGATCGAACCAAGTTTCTCAAGATCCACAGGCCAACTTGATACCACATGAAAATGTATAAATGTATAATTATGCCTTTTATCTATTGTTGGATATAGTACTCTGCCGTAGCAGATCTAGGTAAGTGATATATTTATACGCGTAATGTGCGGTTACGAACAGTTAATTCACGACCCCCAAAGATGTTAGTGGATAATTTTTTTGAGTGGTGGCATTTATTTTACGTAACCTGTTTTAGAATTGTCCTCAGAATTAGTAATTATTTTCGATTTCTTTTGAAGTTATTTAACAATAAATATAACTAAAATTCGATAAATCCAAGAAATACCAACAAATATATTGCTCGAAAAGCACTGAACATCTTAGATAAAAATATAATTGCAATTGGAAGCAGCGCTCAAAAAAGCTTCAAGGCTATTCTATTTATTTCTTTTTTCTGGGGGATAATCTAGTTAATCTAAGCATTACATTAAAGTGTTCGTTCTGCTTTTAGTTTTACTGTTACTACTAAAACTATTACAATTGCTACAAAGTAATTATCTAGGAGTTTTTCACAGTTTTGCACAAAGTTACAGATACTATATTCGATTAGCTGGATCGTGGACGAATTATAACGTACATAAAGTCTTTGAAACAATTAAGAACTAGATAATTAAAAATTATAACATCTTCAGTAACACAAAATTACACAAAAAAGTAACTTTCGTTTCATGTTTGCTATCCTTAAAAACATATTTTCTTGAGTAAAGTCACTAAAGCTGAAGCCACATCTGCAGGATGCTGTACGATGTTTAATAAAACATGTTGTATCAAATGAAAAAATAAAACTGTCGTTATTTATATGCATGAAATCATAAGAAAAACGTTCTATACTGATTTCACTACGATGCATTTGAATCAATGTTGTGGCACAGTTTTTCTAAAGATAAAACAAGGTTTCACGAACAGAATCAAACAGCTCTGACACCTTCTTAATTTGTGTATAATACAAACACTACATACGAATTTTAAAGAATACTATAGTTTTTTTTTTCTATCATTTAAACATAAAGAGAATATTTTGTTTTATTATTGGCATTGTTTTGTATTGACATTTTTGTCAAATAAGCTACTGACAGGAAGTAAACTCCTTACTAGTGACATACTATATTAATGTAATTATTTAAATTATCGCGTAACGTATTGGACTCTGAAACATTTAATTCGTTTCCCATAGAGGACAACAAATTTTCAGTTTATAGGGGAGAGTTGGCAAAATCGTATTAACTATGATATTTTTTGTTGTATTTATTAATCAGCCTGAATTTTTAATATTTATGCCGGTAGTTTGATGATTTATAAACACTTCTCTTTATGAGTTCAAGTTACAAAAAAAAAACACATGTGTTTTAAATTACTTTATAATAAGAAAATGTAAAAAATACGTTTTAGGAAACGTATTTTCAAATCGTACTTCCGATATTTACTTACAAAGATAAATTAGGAGTGAGAATAATATGAATTGTATGATTTTGAAAATTTTATAGTAGTACACTTAAAAAAACTGTTGTAAAGATTGCTAGTTACAGCTCTGCAACTAAAAATGGAAATATAATAAATATTTGGCAGATTGTAAATTGGTAAAAATGAGTTATGATTAATATATTTGAATAAAAATTATCGACATTTCCATGCTGTCAAAATAGGCGTCGTGCGTAATAAAATTTGCGTGGGATGATATTAAATTATTTGTGGGATTAACCTTATTTGCAAGAAATAATTTATTACGTGCCTGTCATATTATAAATAAATCGAGTAAGTTTACATATTTTGTTTGTAAATATTACACTTTCGAATTTTCCGCTAGAAATATGAAATATGTTTGCGAACCTGAATATATTGGTTTTTTCTTCTTAAGTCTGTTCAGAATTCCAGATCGCAGTATTTTTTGCAATTTTAAACACGTCACATTTTGATGTCTCTGGGGAATACCAGTCGCCTCGTAAGATTTTTATAGGCAAAATCAAATTTTATTTTTTATACACTTTCTTCTGGCAATGTGAACACGCGCTTACACACTCACACACTCACACACACGTTCATACGCAGGCGTTTCACAGTTTATAGCTCCTGTGCGGAGATACTAGATTTATATTGCAATATTTTATATGCATAATGCAAATGCCGCTATAAATAATAATAATAACAGAAGCGACCCACATTCACTTCCCAAAATCAAATTGCGCGATGCGGAATCTCAAAATCACTGGTGATTGAGCATTTACTTTACATTTTTTACGACTTTCCCTTCACATGTTTCACTTCGATTCCATATTTCAATGTGTTTTATTCTCTTTCGTATTTTACTACATATACATTATTTCTCTTCCTTGTTCGAAAAGGATTCTGTATTGGAAACGTTAAACGATGAAAATCAATGCATAAATTTTGTCCGAATATACATATTTATTTTATAAACCCTAAACTAAGATCCTTTACCTAAATCAGTATGTGTATAGTATAAATGTCCCGGACGAGATACAAGGTTGCTTGAATCAGGCAAAAGTTGCTCTTTTTAATCATGTATTTGTGTTTCTGTAAAAATGCATATATATCATTAAATAAGACTAAAATATAAATTTTCCAAGTTTTTGTTTATACCTTTCTTATATGACTAATTTTGTAATTGTTTTGCACCCTCATCAGTCATTTTTTTATGAAAAATTCACAGGGGTACACAAAAGTTTGATTTTTACATGTGGGTATATTTTTTACAATTCAGCCATGTAAAGTTGAAATATTCTATGATATTAAAATAATACTTAAAATAATAACTTTTAAAATTAAAATTCAATAGAAAAATTTAAATATATGGCGATGAATAATAAAATTAGTTATATAATTATAAAATTATGAAACAAAGCGAAACTAATAACAAAACATCAAAATTAGTGTTAAATGAGAATCATTATGAATCGTAATTGACTTGTTTCGCATTTTTTTCATGGCAACAACATAATAAACTTGTTTTCCAATATTTCCATGACAACTAATGTCGGGGCGGTAATTTAATCTGAACGTAATAAAAACAAGGCTGATAAGTATATAAAAATAAGAATATGTAGCTCAATAATTATTTGCTATAGTTTTAATATTTTCTTAAATTTCAATGGTAGCAAACAAAAATGGAACATTTTGTATGCATTATTAGATGAGATTTTAGATCGTAAAATTTGTAAAAATAAGTTGCTAAATATAGTTTAGAAAAATGCGAAAGTTAGTTCTGAAATTAATTTTTAAATGATAAAATAATAATCATCTTTCGAAAATATAGACAATATAATAATTTTTATCAAACTAATAAAATAATTTAATATAAATAAAGATATTAGTAATGTAGAACAATAGGTAGCAATATTAAAATCCCACCTCTAATAATTAATGAAAAACGAATTAAAATTGTTGAAAAATTCAAACAAAGATCTTTCTTTATAATCATCAAGACAGCTCTGAAGTTATCTAAGTTTAAGTTTGCTTTAACTTCAATGTGAAATAAATGCTTGCATTAAGTTCGATTAATTAGAGTGCTTAGGAAACAATAAAAACAAAACGATTATAAGAATGACGGTTGTCTACAGGTTAGTTAACAATAGGCAAAATGCAATTTTAACTGTTAAAGTTCAGCAGACAGCGAGTAATTGTAGTGCAAGGTGAAGGAAAACTTCATCCTCTTTCTTCCTCTGTTACACAAACAAGAAGTAAATGAGAGAAGTTGAACTAGGTGGAACACAATAAATCACTAAAAAAACGTATTGCCACGAAACCTCAGCCGGCTCTGACCTTTTAAATCCTATTTTCAAACGTGCGGCACACATCTGCTAACCTAATATGCGTTTTTTATTTCATGTTTGTAATATCGACGTGCAGGCAGCCGTCAAATATTATTTTGGTTTTCAACTAAAAAATGCATTATCTCTCGTTCTCTTCTCTATTCTTTTTTCACTTGTTTCATTAACGTCATACAGTTAAGCATGAACCAAATGGTGTCATATCGTTTATTAATTTCGAAATTTTTTTAATAAAAGTTTTTTGCGAAGATTAACTTATGTTACAGGAAATTTATTAGTCTCATTTTCAAACTCAGTAATTGTTGGAGAAATGCACGTTTGTATCTCGAATGTAAAATAAAATGGCGGTGATCATATTAAAATATCAGACATAACTAGCAAATTAGCCTAACCAAGCTTCTTACATTATTTACTTTTGTTTTTGTAATCTTCATGAATATTACACGACGGCCAGTTTGACAAGCACGGAACCAGATTGGACGACTTTTAACTTGTGCATTTTAAAATTTGCATACAGAATAAATGGAAAGGATACTTTTTTGTGAGAAGCAACTTTTCGGCAGATAGTCAACAATGTACATTAATAACGACCCTGAATTTTTTTTCTTTGGGCGCATAATAATTTTCATATAACCCCGGGGAAGCTAAACCCTCGCTGTATACAGTTTCCATTTCAAGAAAAAAACGTAATGACTAGCTAGTACGAAAGATGAAAATGTACAACAGAAAAAAATCGTTTAGAATGAAGTACTTATTTTTGAAAAAAGTAGAATTAATGTCATGTTTTTTATAAACATTATACACGATTTCAAGATGAGAAAATTCTATTGTTAAAATACACAAAACAAACAAGACTTTCGCGCTGTTTACACACTGAGGGTTGTTCTTTTTCAAGATTACATTTTTATTCTAAAGTCAAACACTCGTGAATCATAAATATTCAGGTCAATCAAGCACCTCTATTCTTGCAAATGCAAACTTACGTTTTTGTATGTATATATTCTTTATTTAATTATTGCAAATATTTTTTTCCGTTTCATTTGACTAAAAATGAATTTACTTTTCCCAATTTTCATTTGCCAAATAATGTATAAATTGATATATAAAACACGAATAATATTAATTATAACAAAAATTTGGACCCAACAATCTATTCATCTAAAAATAAATATTTAATATGCAGAAGTGATACAATGCAGAATTCAGTTTTGTTCTAATTACAATTTTTTATCATCAACTAAGGTTCAAGAGATACATACTAATTAAATGTGTCCTTTAAGCATCCCCTCAAAAGTTGACTCAATAAAGTTTTGTTTATTAAATTTATCTTCTTCTTAAATCTAAACTGAATAAGCATTGTAGCTTCTATGTCAACGGCCATGGCTTAACACTAAAAGATCAGGGTGTAATGGCGGTATATGACCTTAGCAGTTGGTCAACCAGAAAAAAAAATATAGTCATCATCATCATCATCTGTCGCGCTACAGCCCAAATCGGGCTTGGGTCTACCGGACACATCGAGCCGCAGTGTTTACACTACCGTACTGTCGGTTTTCGTAGTCAAATGCTACATTATTTAAGGCAGTGGTTTCAAAACTGTGGGACGCGCCCCCCTAAGGGGGCGCGAGATTGTTTCAAGGAAGGCGCACTATATAAAAATATAATTGAGGCTTATGAACACATTCTTAATTCATATCATAGCACACACGTGTTTCTAACTCGCGCTCGCAGTAAAATATCCCTAGTTTAACAAAACAAAACCTTAGAAATTTGTTACTTTTCGTAACAACTTATTTGTGTGGAACAGGCTTTTCCGCTGTAACTGTTTTAAAGACAAAATATCGAACTCGATTATTCGTTGAAAAAGAATTGCGAGTGGCGATATCTTCAATGATTCCCCGGTTCGAGAAACTGAAAAACAAGCGCCCATTCAGCACACTCATAAATTATGATTATATTGTATTAATTATGCCTAATTTAAATTAAATATTATTTCCAATCTTATTACAATTTTATGTTTATAAATGTTGTTACATTATTTTGTTCTATTATTATTTTGTCATAAACATAATTTTAGGTTAAGAAAAAGATTGGTATAACAAATATCTTATATAATAACAATATTTGTTTATAGTACTTTTTTTGTATTCTATAATATAAATTATTTACGAATTTTGAAGTTAGGCTGTTATAAAAAATAAGGGGGGCGCGACAATTTTTTACGGAAAAAAGGGGCCGCTGAGAGAAAAAGTTTGGAAACCACTGATTTAAGGTGTATAAGTGACTAGCTTATAGCGCCCGAGTGTGAGAAATACATGTAACTTTATATTTTTACGACAAATTACACATTGTCCGACAGGCAGATTCGAACTGACGAACCTTGGTTCGGGTGACGGCACAGTATGTTAAGAGATGTGCCTTAACTTAACTGTATTAAATTTGTTAGTACATATATATAAATATATAATAATTTTATATAAAAAGTTATGGATAAAAACGAAAAAAGTGCCATTTAGACCAAATTGTACGTAAGCTGAAACTATTGAATAATATTTGTATTGCTTTGAAAATAGTAAGTTTGAAATTAGTTTTAATAGAAAAACTAGTAGTCAACTAACTTAATGTTTTGAGTACATGTAGGTACTTATTGCTAAATGTGTCATATCAACTGATAACTTAAACTCCAGAAGTACAGTACATAAATAATTTTATAACCTACTTTAGAATGTAAACTTTTTAAAAGACATTTTCCTACAGATATGAAGGAATGAGTTGCAATGTTTCCGTATCTGTTTGGTGCAGCTCCCTCCATGATCCAAGTTAAACGATATATGTATTTATAGGTGCAAGATACACGCGGAAGTAGTAAAAGAAGAGAGCGAAGATATTCAATAAAACATTTATTTTGAAAGCCGAGTGCGAAGAAGTTGAAGACGAGGGGTCGTAATACAACACGATCACCAAACCACTAGTGGCATAAAACCTCGGTTTCGTGCGACTCTCGACCTCTTTATCAGGCAGATCCAGTAAAATTGAAATGAATTCAAGCAGAAAAACACCTAAACTCGCTGTGATACGACACAACAACGCTGAGCAACCGAGAACTGAGCTTTGTGACAAATGTGAATGCTTTTGTGAACAAATGTTGCCAACGGTTGGCCGTGTAACATATTTATTGATTTCGGTTATTAAATATGCATTTATGTCCAAACAAAACTCAAACATCACAAGCATGTGTCACTAAACAACTTCAAACTAATCATTTAAAATATTGTTTTACTTCCACCCCAAGGCAATTTCCCGAATTTTGTCAACTGTTGCTTTTATAACTTTATTTTCTTTTTAATTATTAAATACATAGCACTGCATTGCTTCACAAATTGTTTGAAAAAAATCTTTCTGTGTCATAATCAATACGTTGAGTACTATATGGGGTAAAATAAGTGCCATTAGTTTTTCATTATAAATTGAACTAACTAACTATACGAGTAATTTATAAAATATCCGAAAAAAAATGTATATTCATTTTGTCCACTATTGCTATCTCGAGAACTATAAGACCTACGAGGTCGGTTAAATTAGCAAACAATTTCTATTTTACAAGACTATTTTAATGAGCATAAAAATATTTTTTGTCAACCAGTGGTTCACAAACTGTGGATACCAACTTTGTTATTTTAAATGGAACTATATTTTTTTATTTTCTTGTTCGATAGAGAATTTTATTCTGAATTCAGTGATGTAATATTTTTCATTATGAGTAAAATTATGCATTTTTCTATTTTAATGAGCTAATTCAGTATTCACACAACAATAATAATTCAAAATAGCAACTGACATTTGTAATCAATAATAAATATTGCTATTGTTTCGATCACAGCCCTCTAAATTCTGAATCCATTTTCAACTTGCTTCGTCCATGGCGCCCTTATTTTAGTTATAATGAAATCAATCTAAACATGCATTTTTCTCATAAAAATCTATCTAAGGGTATACAAATATGATATCATTGAATTCAGAATAAAATTCTCTATTGAAGAAGCAAATACAAAAGTATATAGTTCTATTTAAAATAACAAAATTAAAAGTAAAATTAACAACCTGTATATATATATATATATATTTATATATATATATGAACCATTACGCCAATAAGCAATTTTGAGTCTATGAATTTTACAATTATATTTTTATTAAAATGTGATCTTTAATTGACGTATTCAAAGGTTATATATTACTATGAATTCATCGAAATTTCAAATTAAATAACTTATTAAATTCGTTCTGCGTTACTACTAATAGTTCGCTAATAAATTTAGATATCATTATTGATTAATAAAATTAATATATTAACTTTTGAAATTTGAAGTAATTTCAAAATAATCTTTTAAACATGAAAGTGATATTTACGAAACAAACTTTTAATATCTGACAAACAAATCACGTACAATTCCAAAGAACTTCTGACGAAAATTTGTTCGTTGTATATTTAAAGAGAATTTTTCAATCGTATATCATTTTTACGTCAGGTACGAGGTAAAAGAAAAATATTAATTTTAAATATGTATGCAAAAAGGTAACTTGTATGCTTTGCAAACCAACGCCTACTCAGTCGAGAAGTGTTCTTGCGTCCTCCCACGCTTCGCGAACAAAACCCAATGGATCAGCGTCTATTTTTGCGTTTTTATGTGCTTAGAGGAATGAAGGAAACGTGCATTAGATATATCGGATTTTTATTGTAAACCAATCGTAAAACGGAATAACATAACTCAGTCGAGACAATGTGCGGAACATAGAAGATCGCCCAAGAACAAGAAAAGCTAGAATCGTTGAAGAGTTGAGAGATTGTTGTTTGAACAGCGAGCTCAAGCCAATGAGATTGGTTGGGTTATTGGATGAATGACAAATGTTAGATCGAAGATGTATATTTGCATGTAGTACAGTTAATGTGGAAATAGCCATGTTCGACGTACTAAATTGCTTGTGCATCGCTTTATGTGGAATTAAATTTATAGTTTTCCCACCTGCCAATAACGATGATACATACATGTGTTTATACTGCATATTGGAAATTTATTTTTAGTGCATATTGCAAGGTAATTCCATGATAATTTATTGCAGATCAATTTTAGAAAATATTCAGCTAATATATATATTGTTTTTATACCCGTTAACAATACACTATAAATATTAGCTTTATTTTTTTTGTAGGTGTTTTTAAATTATGCATTTGTTGAGTAGCAATTTGAATGATAATAAAAGTATTTTTAGATGTTAGTAGAGGGAGAGCCAAAGGGGTAATTTTAATGTAGTGAAAATTATTTGACGAACCGGAGTTCCAAATTCACAGAAAAATGTAAAAAAAATAAATATATCCTCACGTTTTTATCAATTACTGTACTGGCACTCTGACGTAGCAGATCTCGTTAAGTGATATATTTATGTACGGGAAGTATAATTACTAATCGTCAAATCATGGCCTTCAAAAATGTTAGTTATGAGAGAGTCAAAAGGGTATTTTTTAAGTGGTAAAAATTGTTGACTGTGGGAATAGAACCCGAGTTCTCAAATATACAGTTCGGTGAGATACCACTAAGCCACCTATTCCATACGATAAGTGATGTTCATATGATGTTTCTGTTTCTTTTTATTTTAGACCCAAACTTCATGAAAATTGTAAAAATTGGTTGAAAAGTATAGAAGGAATAGACAGAAAGATATAGATCCATTTAATCAAAGTGTTTTGGTCATCTATGGATTGTATAAAAATTTCTATACATTTTAAATCATTGCCTATGATACAAACACCGTACCAGTTATGCTAGTTCCTTTATGATTAGACGAGCTAAAACTTTAATACGAGTACATACGGATAACAATTTATTTTAATTTTTTATATTTTTAAATTTTACTTTAAGAGGCTACTATTTCGACTTTCGAGTTTCACAGGGGTGCCAGCGTGCGGTGGCCGGTGGCCAGTGGGCTGACCCAACCCCCACTACGTTAGTAACTAGATTGACAGTGATTGGTTACCCCACTACTAAAGATTGAATGTTAAAGTTAACGTACGAAATACAAACTGTATGTATTCGAATATTTCTTTTCCGATATTTACATTACATTGTAGGTATAGAAATAGTAAATTTATTTTTATTGGAACAAAAATTATAATTCATTTTCTTGTCTTTTTATTCTTAGATAGCCATAATATCACTAACACACACATAATATATATATATATATATATATATATATATATATATATATATATATATATATATATATATATATATATATATATATATTTATATATATATAAATGTCATTATTTTCATCAATATCACTTTCTACTATCTGAGATATTTCCTCGTCAGTGTTCAAATTATCTTCCTCAACAATAGAAAATAGTTCGCGTTTACATTCTGTTGATCGCACATTTACATTGTTAGAGTTACCTTCTGTTTCATCTTTTTTGAATAAATGTTTCGCGAGAAGTTTTTTAATTTTTCTTCCAGCCGAGAGTTTTTAAGATTTCTTAGTGCAATGTTTTCCCATTGTAGGGATGTATATAATTGCTACAATAAAAACAAATGATATTTATCTATATTTTTATATATAGAGGTTATCGATTCTTTGTTGCAGTAATCTATCTTATTCCTAATAGTTAAAATCATCAACTCGCATTGTCGATACAGGTACAGATAAAAAAAAAACCATATAGTAATTATTGGTTGAATTATAAATATGTAGAATATTTAATTATAAAATTATATAAAAAAATTATGAATAAGTGGCTTAAATTTATTACCAATATTTTCAGAGCCATGCTAGATTACAACAATAAAAAATAAAAATACTATACTTTGGTTGTTGGGACGTTATAATCTGTTTTGATGATATTTTTTGCTTCTCATAAATGTAAAAATGGTCATTTGCATTCTGTAAGTTGTTATTTTTTTTTATCAGGTATATTAAAAAAACAAGATATATACTGGTACAAAGATCTGAAATATTTGTAAAATTTGACATACCAAAATCGTATATATATATACAGGATGTTTCATAACTTAGAGCAAAAAATTAAAGGGTATATTCTGTACGACGTGCTGATCATGAAACAAAAAGAATTTTTTTTAAATTCGAAATATTAAGGGTTGTTAACCTAAAAATTTTTTGTAGTACTGCACTGGATTCGCTTTCCTATTAAACAGAAAAAATGAAGTAGGTATCATAGTGTGTAAAATATCAACAGCAAAAAAAATTAAAAAAACGAAAATACAATGCAACGAAACATTAATAAATATAAACTTCAACAAAACATGAAAAATCCAAAATAAACAAATTTAACAACAATATTTAACAATAAAACACGAGCGTATGAGCAAAGAGAAATAACGAAGTAATCGAATTCACAACTCTGACAACAAATGCAGCAAGTTCGCTCCCAACATCTATTCAGGCAACGATAACCGCAAGTTAACTCCTCCCACTGTGAAAATCTCAACTTTTTGCGCCTGTAAAGTAGGCAAGGTGTATTAGAAAAGCGATCATTTTCTGGAACAAACTACAGCCACAAGAATAAACCTATATGCTTGAAATTTGCTATAGTTATAAATAAAGGTTACCTACAGGCCGCTATCTCACTATTATATCAAAATTTTCCTTTTTTTTTGTGGTTAATTTACTTTCAAAAATAGGTGATTTTCCAAAGCAAATACAAAAATTTTCCAGGAATGAAAAATTAAAAAATCAGAGTTAGCGCACTATTTCCATCCTTTATTTACATAATAGTGAAAAAATTAATAAAATATGTGCTGTTATACAGTCAGCATTTGTTCCAGAAAAATAGCTTATTTTTCGTACCGGATAATATCCTCTTAAGTTCAAAATTAAACAAACATAAATTGTAAAAAGTTGTACGTTATTTACGTATATAATTTGTATATCAACTTTCTCATGTCAATTTTAATTAACAAAATGTCAGTTTTTTAGTACATCAAATAAAGTTTAATCATTAATATATTCCGAAACAAATGAAATAAAATTTAAATTCAACCAACCATTTCATTTAAAAATAAAAAACACATACATATATTTAGGTTTACTGATTGAAGTATTGTTCAAAATAATTGTACAAAAAAATCATGACGGCTACAGCCTTAATGTTACATTAACAATATTTTAATAAAAAATGAAATTCCGCGCAAATACAGATATTTAATAAACAAGCCAGGTAAGATGATATTTACTAACCATCTTTTTCGGCATCAGTGCAACATAAATCGGTGTGACATCTACTACAATTTATCACATTTTACCAAAACCGTTTTGTTAATAGCTCATGTAGTTTGCAAACGTAAGAGCAGGAGTGAATTCATGGCCCACGACCTCGCTCTGTGGGGATATACATGATTGATATAACGAAGCTGCTTGCTCAGCACGCTTCTGCCCAGCTTGCTCTCGCGTCTTCAAGCTCTGTACATTAATCATACATTTTTCTATAGAAATTAAGATAATTTATCCAGAAGTTTAATAATAGTTCTTTCCTTCCGTTAATATACGCCCTTTTTCACTGCAAGTAATTCGTCTTCATAAAATCATTTTAGAAATTATTTAATATTCTTTATTGCTTTTAAAATTTGTCTTGATGAAAATACTTTACCAAAACGGCAAGAGATTTTATATAAAGTATTTAAAATTTACTAAAGCCTGATATTTTCAAATATGGTTTAACATTTAGTTAACTATCTATAGAATACAATTATTTTTAAATTTTATTAGAAACGTAAAAAGAAATAAACATTAATCTTAAATTTGTCTTGGTCAAATAATATATTTCAGTGTATCAATTTATTTGGGGTAGGTGACTCAGTGGTATCGAGTCGGCCTATGGATCTTGAGAACCCTGGTTCGATCCCCACAGCCGACAAACAACTTTCATAAATTTAAATCTACCCCTATGGTTTCCCCTCCACTAATATCTTTGGGGGCCGTGATTTGACGGCTGGTAACCGCACTTCACGCGAATAAATATATCACTTACCGAGAAATGCTTAGACAGTAATGTGAAAAAGGCGTGATGATATATTTATTTATTTATTTTATTTATCAACCACAAATGTAGTTTTTTTATTCAAAAAATTAATTAAGTATAATTAAAAATCGTTAATTTTTTTTCACTAATATCAATACACGAAGTACGTGACTTTTTCATCATTACCATGACAACGCGTATTTTGCGCATTATTTTGAACTCTAGTGCGTAAAATGAGAATATCGCGAACGCACCCAAATTATTTATTGTCAGGTTTCATTAGTTACAACACATCAATAGTATCAAATTAATATTATTGTTGATTGTTTTCCTTCAATTTACTTAAATAAATTAATAATTATTGTATTATTCTTTACTTACAGTTGTATAAAAAATGTTGTTTGTATTTCGTGGGCAAAATTCTTGTTTTTTGGCGCGTTCGAATGACTTTTATTGTCTCGACCTGTGGTCTCGACTAAAAGTAACAGTCTCACGCGCAACAAAAACCACTCATTTTGCACACTTAATACAAAAATAACTATTTATCTTAATTTCCGATCTTAGAAAAAATGTTGTGCACATCTCTGGTTGAAAGTATCTTTGCAGCCCTAGCTCACACTCCTACTATAATCTCTAGAATCGATTCACAGTTTCTTTCAGTTCTTGGTAGACATATAACCATTTCATATAATTCTTTAATTCACGTACAGACCACTATTTTAAACATTTTATTTTGCGTTGGCTGTCCATTCAAACTTGAAAGTATTTGCAGAAATTATCTGCAATATAATTGTTGCAGTTATAAACCATATATGCAGAATGGTAAAACCAATAAACCAAATATTTAATCAATTACTTCTGACAGTATTTGTATTTATTAATTTACTAATATTTTTAATGAACACATGTAACAATCAAACCTAATTATAGTTCTTATGTTTAGTTAAATAATTAACTAGAATTTGTCAACGAAATAGTAACCCAAAGTAAAAATATTTACCTTTTAATGCAAAAAATCTGCACAGATGCGGCAGTTCCAATAGTAAATCCCATAGCATAGCAAAACACACACTACACTGGCAAGAGTTAAATCACAACTGAGATATCAAATACGTGCATAACATGGTTTAAACCTCTGGAGTCGGAATAAACTTGTCTGTACCTCAATATTCACTGTTTTATCGATGAAAAATAATATAGAGTTGGGTTCACACTTTGGATTTTAATGATTTTATTGCTGTATGCATTCATATAGCAATGAAAATAGTGTGAAGCTAGCCTGCAACAGTTCATTAATTACTAGTAATAAAATTGTTAAGATTATGAGAATATTACAGTACAAGTAACGTGGTTCTAACAAAATGTTAACTATATTTTACTGCTAAATATGAAATCAGCAGATTGTACAATTAATTATTGTAATAGGTCAATAATGCGAGCATATTAGAATGATCGTATGTAGTTTCGAAAGATCTAGGTTCAATTCTAATACCCATGTTTAAAAAAATATATTTTTTTAACATTTGTAAGTCACGTGCTTTAATCACTATACTCCATGTAAAATGGTTTGGCAAATGTCATTTTTTAAATCGTAAAAAGGCAACAATAATCTAAATATGTTATTGTTATCTTGCATGTGTGAATTTTGCAAATATAGGTAATACTGAGTTTAGCAGTCAACTAAATTCAGAAATTAAATTGTTAAACTATTAAAAAAAATGTTATTAAGTATGGCGTTTATTGAAGTGAACTACAAAATTAAATAAATTTAGAAATATATTATAAATTTTAATTTAAAAATCGTATTATGCATATAAATATGATTCTGTAACCAAGAAAACAGTAATCTTGTTTGATATTTGTTTCAACAAACGTCCAAGAAGAATTATTGTAGTAAGACTAGTAATTAAAACAATACTTTTTTGTCATGAATTTGAAGGTTGACGGCGAAATCAAATAAATGAAAAAAATAAAATGTTTTTAATATGTATTGTACACGTTAGGTTTTTATATTGATGAAAATAAAAATTATTTTGACATATATTAAAAAAATAAACAATTATACCAATGAAATTGTATTAGTTACTCTTTTTTACTATTTTTACTTTTTCCAGTATTTTTTCACTTTTACACGATTTTTAAAATAGTTGAAATATAGATTACTTTATACATTTTTAGTTAAAAAGACAACTTTAATGATCAATATATAAAAAAGTTACTTTCTTGGACACTGTTAATATTAACTTCTTTTGACAATTGCAAAAAATGCAATTTATAAATCACTTACCATATTTACGACTCATTTTTTCAAACTTACTATAAAAAGTATGCTGCGTAGAAATACTAAAAAATAATATTTTAAAAATAAAACTGACACACTGACAGTTCGAGTTAAAAGAATTAAATATCAAATATTGAATTTTGGGTATAAATCGTAGTAAATTTAATTGCTTAGTTTAATTTTATAATTTAGTGATTCACTGACGAAGGTATGTGGCATCGAGTTGGCCTGTGGATCTTGGATTTAACAAGAAGTATAATCGCAAATTTATGTTTGTTATTTGTTGATGTCTGAACTGCCACGCCCACGCCCAGATTGGATAAAAGACGTAACGATATAGAGTCAAATGCATGCCGTATCATATTCTACTAGCAATCAACAAAACGTGACACGAGATATTTCATAATAAAATTACTTTTCGTTCGAATTTCAGAATTCCAACTACTGCAGACTTGATTACGGTACTGTTTACCTCCTCGCAGACATTTTGCTGTCGTTCTCCAGTTTCGTTGAATCCAGGCGAGTTCGAGCAGACCGGACTCAGAGCTTCCAGTCTGAAGCGAGTCCGAGAACGAAGGAATTTAATTACTTGCGTGCGTCGCGCCGGGGTGACGAGACGTGTCACGTTATAACGCGTTGTAATTTTTAGACGCTGAAATCCGCGTTCGATGCTTCCGGTAATAACGTCAAAGATGTCTGCGCTTCTACCCGGGTGCGTTTTCTGAAAGAGTAATGCGGCTCAGAGATGTTAAATGTATTTTTACATTAATTTATTGGTTGTATTTAATCGAGCACCAACATCATATTTATTTGGTTTACAAATAATATGCGAGCAACAAAAAATACACCTAAATTATTAAAATTTTCATAATTTGTACAATGATTTCGATACAATATTTTTTGTTTATTCAACAATTACGAACTATAAATATGATAAAATGAAAAATAATCAAATATTAGGATTTGTATTATAATTATGCTTATATATGAAGTATTATCTCTAAATTAAATTGCGTTTCACAGATGTAGCAGGTTAGGTAATGAATTAAATTCAGCTTCAAACAATTGGAAGCTATGGAAAATCTAGTTGCTTTATGTTAATCGGCTACCAGTTATTAATCCAATTATAACCTGAATTCCACTCGCTATGGTAACTAGAGTAATAAATAGTATTATAATAGAATATCCAGTATTTACAAACTTGAGCTAATTAGAATGATGATTTTGTCAACTCGTATACGAAATTGTGAACAGTATATGCATGGGGTCGAAATAAATTATATTTATATTGATCGATAATAAACGCTGGTAATTGTGTGTTCGTAACTGTAAATAACACCTAATGTTCCATACACATTTTGTGTAACAACTGCAAAAATGGGTTTGTTTAAAACATCCAAATCAAACAAAATCTTGCATATTTAAAAAGTTTAATTGTCCGAAATTCTGTCACTCAATAAAAACATCAAATTCCTGTCAAAACAACAATGTCACGAAATAGGATTTTAATAATTCAGCAATAAAATTCCCCGCGTTGACCGACCAAAACAAAAACAAGCAGAACAATTTTAAAAACATTAAACATTGCAATATCGTGTGTAATTATTTATGCGTTCAATTCGCGTCACAATGATGAAAATGTTTACCGCATTTCACGACGGAATTTGCATTTCGTAACTAGAGGCGTAGAGTTTTCATTTTGGTTTTGGGTGTACCTACATTTTATAAATACCTATCGGAAATATTTCGTTTTACCATATTTAACTTATCAACAAACAAAAATAACATTTTATAAGTGATATTTTACAATAAGAATAATATTTTCGTGCTAAATTAAAGTAGTGTTATGCATTAAGGGAGCGATACAAGCGATTATTTCCGCGTGTTAAGTAAGGTTTGCCAACTTCACAGCAGGGATAATCGCGCCCTCCCGTGAAGCATATCATACTTTCCGAAACAAGTGCACAAAAATTACCGTCCTATCTGGACAAATGTCAAATATGGATTGCGTTACTAGTTCATTGTCTGATGTGGAAATGTGTAATATTTTATTTTACCGATTTTAATTTAAAAGACAGAAAGAAAATTAAATAGTCAAATTTAATTTCCGATAAATGTAACGTTATTAAAAATGTAGAACAAAAAATAATATTTTAAAAATGAAATACCATAAATAGCATTCGAAATCATTTTCATGTTTAAAAATATGAAAATACGAAAGTTTATAATTTCCATGTCAAAATTAATAATAGGCTTAAATATTTTTTTGTTTGGATCGCTATATGGATTTATGATTTTAATGATAGTAAACATGGTATAAAATAGAATAGAACTTATATGGAATTAATTATTAAAAGTTAATAATTGCTTTTACGTCATGTGGATGCATGTGCGTCTATACACCCACGCACCCGTACGCCCCTGTTCGTAACATGAAAACGTATCCAATGCGTCCAGCGTGGTCCGGACGATTAATATGTCACCATAGATCAAATGTCGACCGTGACGCTTCGCTCTCTAAGTGTAGTCATATCTCAGCGAATGTTTGTCCGCTCTTATTCCAATCTCAGATTGTACTGCGCACACGAAACTGGGCCAAGTTTGTTTTAGATTATGCCGAGACTGTTTACAGGGTTAGGAAAATGATAACGTTGCTGCTGTTCGTAAAAATGAAACGGAAAAAATGTGCATAAATCTGTTACGGCTTCTCACAAACACGAATTCATTTATTCTTCGTCTGGCCCACTCTGACGACATGTCGGAATATCAATGACGACCGACAGCACAAATTTCATTATCTCCGTATTAAGCTTACACTTTTCTCCTTTTTCCGTCTAGAAATTCCATTTCTTTTTCTCGGAATAAACACAATGCAATGTTTTTAATTTTGAAAGATGTTGCTGCGAGCTGTTTCGCAAAAAGTTGGATAGAATTGTAAGCTCTTCATTTATAGGTATAACACGAAGTAAATTTGACTTAATCTTTGCACTGGGAACAGGCAATTATGTATTTAAAAAATCTATAACTTATTTATTGAAATAAAAGATTAATTAATTTTCTGCGGGAAGTAATTATATCGTGCAGTGCCAGGAAAATAAAAAAAAATAATGAAACAATAAAATGAAGCTAGAAGTAATAGACACGTGAGTTATTTAGAAGTTAACAAACGTTATTTATTATACACCGATGTAAAAGTTTTTTTCCGTTTTTTTCTCCAGTAAAAGTTTTCCGTACAAAATGACATAATAGAAGAAAATAAATAGTCCAAGAAGAGAGAAGTCCAATGCGGCGCTCACAAACACACAGAGGCGAAGCAGTGTCCCGCGTCCAAAGTCCAGCGTGTTCTATGAGCGAATAAATAACATACGGTTCACAAAAAACAGAAGTTAATTCTGCGGCAGGCTACAGAATTGTATACACTCAACCCTTTTAGCGACCGATGCAACAGACTTTGTACTTTACGGGGCAGAAATCCGTTCGGTTTTAGCGACCTGATATACGACCGCATCCGGACCATTTATTAAGGTGTATTTACCTTTCGGAAAATAAACATTGGTCAACCTTAGGATGGCGATGGCGAAGGTAGCTTCCTGTATAGGTGTCGGGCCTACGTGGTCATTTGTCCTAACTTGCGTCTAACCGAGATGCATGGACACGACTTAGCAGTATTTGCCCGCAACGATCGAGTAGTCGAGTAGTGAGCTGCTAGGTAGCAATGTGCGCCACTCTAGAGAGCGCGAGAGCCATTAGGAAACATCGCTGACGTTGCGTGTCTTATTTTAATTAAGCAAAGGGAAACAAGGGAAAAACACTACAGCAGAATGCGCACACACGAATGCGCGCGCACGCCACATCACCACGACACTTCCACAGGGACGTCTAGCACTTTTTTACAACTAGAAACTTGTATGTTACATTCAAATATACGCTTTGTTTCTGCTTATCTCCATGGTTTCTAACACACCCATTGTTTCAAATGATATATATTTACCCAAACAAAATGATTATTCTAATTACAGCAAAAATCATTTGCATATTCGTTTAACTTGATTAAAATCCATAAAAATAAACACAATTCGACGCAAATATGATTTCCGTAGCACAGAACCAATAACATAAATAATAATAAATAAATATATCATCACGCCTTTTACCCATTACTGGATATGACACTCTGCCGAAGAAGATCTTGGCGTGAAGTGCGGTTACTAGATGTCAAATCACGACTCCCAAATATGTTAGTGGACGGGGGAGCCACAGGAGTAGATTTAATTTAGTGAAAATTGTTTTGTCGACTGTGGGGATCGAACCAGGATTCTCAAGATCTACAGGTCGACTCGATACCACAATAATACAATGATGATAATTTTAAGTATTACTATCCCAAACCAATTTATTATAGCACTCGGTCATTATATATGTGATAGATTTGTATTGAAGAATCCTCACTTACAGTGAGTGTAGAATTTGAAAAGCATCTATCTGCAATTGTCATTTACTAAATATCTTTTTGTTTTAATTACTGAATCAAGTGATCAAAGGGTCTACATACGAGCACAAAGAAGGCTCAACATTCAACGTCAAGGCAAATACTCGTATGTTATGAATAATTGTGATGTCATTAATTAATGTCGCTGTATATGACAACCCCTGTCTCTCTACGACTAACGACAAAAAATTACGATATACACAGCCACATACGCATCTGCTATATGAAACCGACGCAATATGTTTAATGCTTGAAGAGGAATTTGTGGGATGAAAAAAAATTGCTCTCTTCAAATATTTTTTATCTGTCAACTTAGTTTTAATGCTATACAGAGCTAAATTTAATAGCATATTTTTATCCAAAATGCGCGACAATATCTTCTTAGATACAAATTGAACAGAAATACTTTATCTGATTACAAACGGAGCTTATCCGTTCAATACTACCCATTTCATATATTTTTTGACGAAGCCTGAGTTAATTTATATCAAATGAAGTTATAAGTCTGGCACAAATAGAAGATATACTCCTGTATTAAAAATTTAAATATCCTGAGTATGAATCCCAATAAAGCTAAAACTATATAAACTACTCGTATTTCACTGCGGCTCGGTGAATTTGGATTTTGTACTGTTCCTGTTCCTGTTCTATTATTACCATAATTAAATAAATAAATATATAAATTTTGTAACTCGATTATTATCAATCGTTAAATTATTAACAAATCTTATTTTTTCTTGCAGAATACTGTAACAAAAATAATTTATGCTAATATTTCTATTTTACTTTTTAAATTTTTAACCATACTTTTTACGAAACTGTCAGTAAGCTGTCATTAGTCGCGTTCTTTTTACTATCCATCTCACTTCACCTCAGTTCAAAATAGGATTAATTTCAATTGAGCTGATTTTTGACAAAATAGGGGTAGGTGGCTCAGTGGTATTGCGTAGAGCAGTATAACTTGAAAACCCTGGTTCGATCCCCACAGCCGACAAACAATTTTCGTCAAATTAAATGTACCCCTGTTGCACCCCCACCACTAACATCTTTGAGGGCCGTGATTTTACGACTTCACGCGAAAAAATATATCACTTACCGAGATCTGCTAAGGTGGAGTGCCACACCTAGTAATGGGTAAAAGGCGTGATAATATATTTATTTATTGATTATTTATAAAAAAGACAAATTTTGCAGGTTTTTGGTCTTGTAAATAATAAATTAATGTTCTTATTATTTATGCCATCATTAATTAATTGCACCTAAAAGTAATTTGAAATATTATAATAAATTATAAATACGTATTTTACCCTACTCTTCAACTGAGATTAAAATCTCAACAAGCACAACCTCATGAGTTGACGCAGTAAGTAATGGAAGAGCAAATTTTCTCATTTCGTTCTCACTTTGTGTCAACTCACTTGTGACAAATAGAATGGACAAACTAAGTGAGGCAAGTAAGGTGAGCTGAGATGTCATGCCAAAAAAAAAAAATTGTGACAATTATAGATATATATATATATATATATATATATATATATATATATATATATATATATATATATATATATATATATATATATACAGAGTGTTTCACAAGTTTAAGGGCAAAATTAAAGGGTATATTCTGTACGACGTGCTGATCATGAAACAAAAAGAATTTTTTTTTAAATCGCAAAACTATTTTCCATGTTTCGTCCAAAATTATTCGTTGCCACTGCCACTGGGATTATGTTAAAGTTATTAATTAAATAAAATTATATTATAAATAACTGCTAATAATTGAATTGTGTAATAATTCTTTCGTAGTTGATACCTACTTCATTGTTTGTGTTTAAAAGGAAAGCGAATCGAGTGCAGTACTACAAAAAATGTTTTAGGTTAACAACCCTTAATTTTTCGAATTTAAAAAAATTCTTTTTGTTTCATGATCAGCACATCGTACAGAATATACCCTTTAATTTTTTGCTCTAAGTTGTGAAACACCCTATATATATATATATATATATATATATATATATATATATATATATTAAGAACAACAAGTATATTATTAGTAAGCAGAATGCATGAAAATAATATAAAAATACCAGGCTGATCACAGAATACTAAAATTATGTGAATATATAAAATATTCATAAAGAAGAATGAGAAATGTCACTGAACATATCGATCAGTTACAGATAATGATCCAATTAGAGAATATAGGAATTTTTTTAACATAGTACAGAGAATCCAGTTCTATACTTTTTTCAAATTATTTAGGCACATATTTTTAGTTATTAAACGTTTATAAATAGTTTAAAGAATTTTTCTCTGAAATAATTTAGCAAAATTTGACAGCAGTAAATCTATAATACCAAACATTTAAGATATTTTGATAAAAACTATAATATAATGCCGGTACTACACAGTAATAAATTTACATGTATTTCAAATTTCAACGACATACTTTTGTTGTTTATTTGACACAATCATATTTTGATATCGAGTCGGGCTGCGGAATTGAGATCCCGGGCTCGATTCCTACCGGAGACAAACAATTTTCACCACGTTAAAACTATGCCTGTGACTTCCCCCACTAACATCTTTGGTAGTCGTGATGTGTAACCGCACTTTAAGTGAAGAAATATATCACTTACCGAGATCTGCTTATTTTTATTTGAGTACCTAGTTTGTTTTCGTATACGGTATTGAAAGGGTAAGGTTGTTGTGGGAGAAATTTGAGAAAAATGTATAGCAACAGTGAATTAGTGGATATGGTGTTAGTGTATGGAGAAGCGACGCAAAATTCCGAATTAAACCAGTGGCACTAAAAATGTTCGCTTGGAATGAAATACCCTAATTTTTGCTAATTTCAAAAAATATATATTTTTGTTCTATAATCAGTATATCAAATTATATATGCCATTAAAGTTTCGTGCAGATGTATAGAAACACCCTGTATGTAGAACAAGAAATGATTTTAATTTTCCAATAATGTAAGCAACCAAAAATATATTTCCATAATAAAATAATAAAATAAGATTTTATTTTGATAAGAACTGTTTAAGACACACAAAAATACTCCATAACAAATAATCTCAAGCATTCAATTGAATTGGGTATTTAACTGCTACTACAATCTAAACGAATTGTTAGTAACATTTGACTACCAATAGTGCAACGTAAAATTTACTAATACATTTATCTTTTTTGTTGTTTACTCAAAAGAAAATTAAAATTAATATTACATTTCAATTTTTATGCTTAAAATAAAGCCATATGTATAATTTGATATTTGATTAATTTGATGTTGGCATCTATGACGTCATTGATTGATTACGTACATTGTTTGATTTCTCGGAGCGACTGTACACTTATTACCCTGTAAAATCGACAAACGTTATACAATGCATAAAATGATGTAAATACTCGTATGTGAGGGTCTGCTTCTTCTTCTAAAATAGGGTTAATTTATACGAATTCCAGTAATAAATCTGGCTCCTGTCGAAGTTTTTGTTGAAAATGTGTGTTTATATCAAGATGGCGTATGTGTACATTATAGTCCCACTGCATCCAAGAGAACGGGGAAGCAAATCCGAGGATAATTATCAATTAAGTCATCGGTGAACTTAACGAAGATGAATGCTCATCATAATCACGTACACAGCTCAGAGATGAAGCGAATATTTAGTTAATCGGCGTGGGGTATGAATCATGTACTAGGAAAATTCCTCCGCGCTGCCTTCCAAATACGTAGAAGGAAAACGAATTAAATTTAATTAAATATTACCTATAACTCACGGAAATTATAATGAATTATGCAAGGTGAATAACCGAGATGTTACGAACATATTTGACCTTTGACACAAATTTCAATTTACAGTCATTAAAATAAGACACGATTTACAGGTCACATCACATGGGAAAACAATTACGTCTTAGAATTATTACATTACATTATTATTTAGTTTGTCATTTACATTAGTTAGTTATCTAAAAAAAAATCTGATTCCTTGTACACGTATTATACTATACCTACAATTTTTTTATTGTACATATTTGAAACAATTTGACATTACATTTTTTATTTTTTTTTCTTATTTTTTGTTCTAATCCATAGCAAACTTAATTACAAAAATAAAAAATATATAATTTCTAAATTTACATATCTCGCTTATACAAAAGGCTAATTTAATAATTCTTAATGTGCTAGACGCAGAATTTGATTCTCTAAAACTTTTATTTGCAGCATTTATTTCTAAAATCAAAATAATACCATTCTTTTCAAGAAAACCTGTTAGCAACTTCATGTAATGTATCACTTCCGGTTAGTCAATTTTAACCAAAATATATTAGGTTATTTCCATTGATATAGTAGTATTATATAACAAATTTGAAAAGTTTTGGATTATATTTTAATATAGTTTTTCATTAAAATCTATTATAGGCTTCAAGTAAAGTACCACTTCCAGAAGTTATATAATGACCAAAAAGGGAGGTGCACAACTAGATGTCCTAAATACAAAATTTAAACTTTCTATGCTTTATTGTTTTTCAGTTATGCAAGATACATACGTACGTACAGACGTCACGACGAAATTAGTCAAAATGGATTCATGGATGGTCAAAATAGATATTTCCGCTGAAATCTAAAAACCGAACATTTTTGAGATTACAATACTTCCTTTACTTCGTATAAGGAAGTAAAAACGAAAATATATTTAAAATATAGTCATATAAAGTTGAAAATATTTAAAATGTAGCAATGTTCATATCATTACTGATATTCATACGATATAAGTAAAAAGTTTTAAAAATGCTGAAAGACGCTTTAGAAGCATATCATACATATGACAAAAACATACATATATTTACTTGTCATTTCTTAAATCGGAAAGTAATGATGTGAATATCACCAAATTTATAATAAAATGTAGTTTGTTATACGTTGTCAGGGTTTCATTGATAACATAAGTATCTTCACATTTGACATAGCCTTATCTAGTTTATTTATTTATGTTACAAGTACATCAGGAATTTAATCCCAATTACAGTACAGGGTCCGCACTCACCGATCCGCAGTGTGGTAGTTTTTATATAATTAGCTTCAGTGCGATTCAAATTCGGGATCTCCGGACACAAATATTACATACATTTTTAAATTATTATGTTTCCGTGTTCAGTTATCAAATCGCAACAATCGAGCAGAAAGTTAAAGTGGGACAGATGATTTTTACGACGTTAGAAATATGCCTTTAAATCCACTTTATTAGTAAACAGAAAAAGTTAAAAAAATTTTGATTATGCTGATAATAAAATATGTAAATCAGTAAATTTCGATTGAATAAGGCAACTTTAATGTGATTTTGATTGTATTGCATGTATCCAAGTATTGTCAAAAAGTATAAAAAAGCCAGTTTCCATCATTTGTCCAAATTGCAAATAATAAAATTATTCCAGAGCATTAAAACTACTCCGAAATAAAAGCTCCGCAACTATTAAATTATATGATACGTAACACTAGTCAGTCGAGGATAAAAAGAAAGCAAAGCATTGTCCAGAATAACTAACTACCTCTCCTAATAAAATCCACGACAAGTGAATCAAAATAAATGAAGCTAAAGTCCGGTTCTGCGTTAAGCCGCCCCCGAAACACAAATTCAATATGTCCTCGGGTGACCTCCAAGGCTTTCGCAGCACTAAGGCTCAGCGGAGACCGGAGAATCCACAACACACAAGAGGATGTCTTTGCAATTCAGCCATTCCCAACACGAACGCTAATAGAATTTATTTATATTCAGAGAATAAAACTTTCACAACCATTTTATTATCTGATTTAATTCTGAGTTGACCGTTTGTAACCACATTTTAATAAAGAATCATCTTATTTTAGCCTAAACCAAGCAACGAATATTTTGACGTGACGACATTATACAAAGTATTTCTAAACTTATGCATATAATTTAAACCGTATATATTACTTTTCTATAACGCGTTTATGAAGTAAATTTTGTACAACTGTTTTTGGATATTTTTGTAAAAAAGTTGTTAACTTGTCTAGTTGTAAAATTGTCAAACATGTTTTTTTAGTTTAGTCAATGCTCAGCTCATGTAAAATTATTACCATTATTTTTTTTTACTGAAATTTTATTAAACATTGTATAGTTTTATAATAGATAATCATGAATTTGAACTTTAACCTAACTAACAAATGCCAATATAAATTACCTTCATGTCCCACGTGATGGTCGCGCGGGTTGAGGGCCTGACTCGCAACCATAAGGTCGTGGGTTCGGGTCCCGCCCGTGGCGACCATACAAAGGACATATCGGCATATGACCTTAGTAGTTGGTCCGATATGTAAATTTTAAAAAAAATTACCTTCAAATGTTTATTAATCTTGTAATGTTATTATTATTAATATTTTAATAATATTTTTAAAAATAGTAGGATTCGTACTTTAAAGCACAACCTGTGCTCATATTACAATGCTATTGTAACAAATATTTTTGATTGATAAGGGGCACGTGACGCGTCACAGTGACGACAAGAAGTACATTGCAAAGAATTCAAAATCGCTGTTATAGATAATGTATTAGAGAATAAATACCCACCATTGATAACATACTTGTTAATTTGACAAATATAATAAGTAAAGCCCGGATATTTAGGCTCTTAAAAACGCCAAAATAAGCAGGCATATAGGCCGGTAATTACTCTAAAATAGGCGGGATTTTAGGCAGCCTAAATGTAAATAATTTGTTTAAAGAAAAAACGAATCCTTTTTCAAATATTGGTACTCGTATCTACTCTTCGTTAGAAAAAATATCATTTTTAACAAAAATTAACGCAGTCTGAAAAATAATAATGTAGGGTTCTCATTTTATTAACTATTATGCAAATTCAAATTATGTAGTATACTTTAATTCACAAAATATTACGAGGAATTGCTCTATGAAATTTTCGGAAAGGGACTTCAGTCAGAACTTGCTTGTAAGTTGAAAACTTCATTCGACATCACAAAATGTGACAGGAGCGTTCTTATATTTCGCCATATCGTCTAAAGTTACCTCAGCTCCATTGATTAATGGCAAAGACACAATTGAATTGCCACGTAAAATTTTGACTAAAAAACGTTTTTTCTTTCGGCATTTTAAATTTACACACAAAAACTTGATTAAAGTACTTTAAATATTATAGGTTAGATTGAAACACTTTGTCGAGTGCTGAATTAGTCAACGAAGTAGATGATAATCCTTGTCTGCTCAATAAAAGTTAGAATAGGCAACAAAAATAGGCAAAATAGGCTGTATAAGGTAAAATAGGCACAATAACCAAAATATAGAAAAAATAGGCTCCAAGGCACGCAAAAAAAACCTTCCATTACACGTAAACATATTACCGATGTATAGAAAAACTAAATTGCCTGAAGTATATTAAAATTTGAATCTAGGCAATTGCCTAAAAATCCGGGCTTTAATATTAAGTAACTGAATTCAGAATGGTTAAAATAGGAGTGTCCGCAACAGAAGCTCGTCCTGGAGAGACCGTGGGGACTTGGCCGATTCTCATATACAAAGTAATGAGGAGATGTGCAAGCGCTGCCCGCTTAACTTTTAATGCAGTGCCCAGCTCTTGTTTAAGTTCGCTACTCGGATGGAATATAAAGATGAGTCGAATGCCGCAGAATTTCGTTCTAGTGCTAATGGAATAACTTCGTATTTTTCTTTATGACACCGTTACAAAGGATAATATATACTTTTTCTCAGTTATGTTTATTTGTAATATATTTATTTCATGATGTTATGAAAGAATATATCAAGCTTTGTAAGGATTTCGTTTTTAATAGAAGACTTTTTGAACTGAGTTTGTGTTGGAACAAAATGAGATAGTTTGGTCATATATCATAGGCTTATATACATTTTATTTAGTTACAAGATTTTTAGAGAAAAAAATCATCACATTGTATATGATACATGATAATAGTTATTTGTGTATTAAGAACGTCAAGTGATTCTTTGTTACTCGAACACGGTAATAGTGTAAAAGGAACAAAGACTTTTTATGCTCATGATACACACATAATTTTTTCTACAATTGCATCATAAAATTATTAATAAATGTATACTGAAAATAAATTCTTTCTGTTAACTGACAATATGACAAGTTCTGTTTGCTAGGTATCCCTGGTAACTATTGAAATAAGCGCGCATTTAACATCTTTTTCGCGCGTTACGACAAAGATATTTTTCGATTGTTCTACAGAAAGCGTCAACTTTACGATTGCAAATGAGAGCGTAAATTTCAATTTGTCGTATCAATCGTAGAAAAAAACTATTTTACGTTTGTTTTCGTTAATATAATCTTTGTTGTTTTCAAAGACAATGGCAACTTTTAATATTCTATTAAATTCTCACTTTAAAACAAAGACAAAGGATTTAAAATTGATCAACATTATATTTGCAGTAAATTTATTTAGGTACATTTCGAATAAAAAGTTGCATCAACAGATATACTATATACTATTATAAAACAACATAAAAATCCGAAAATGCAAATCTTTTTTCCTTTCTGATTCTTTCAGTGCTAATTAATGCCTAAATCACAATAATTTCAGAAAGCAAAGATGAATAAATAGATATCTACTAATATATTTTTTATTCTACGACCTTCCAATGTCGAAGACGGAAACAAATGTGTGCATTACGCAATCGAAATATTTTAAAAATAAAGTAAATGAAACTATAAAGAACATATTTTGATACAGATGGTCTTGTACTGTTCAAACTATATTTATTTTTAGATCTACAATCATTAAAATTTAATATATCGTTCCCAAATTTCTTGAAGAAATATATATATGTCTTCATTTATCTAGCAAAATATATTCTAAAGGACCTGGACTTGTAAAAGTTCAGTATTTGAGCACCATTGCGCAGTTGAAAACGTCTTAAACTTTAGTTACTTCTGGTGTCGAGTTTTGATGGTTGATCTACGCAGTAACAACTCAATATGTACGATAATAACGTAAGACATTTTGAGTTTTATGAGAAATGTACTTTACATTCAGTGGTGGCAATGTTAGTTGAAAACTTAATAATTCACACTAGATACAACACCAGGTTCAGGACGACAGAGTTTATTCACATGTCAAGTGAATATAGTCGTAGTTACAAAGTATATTGCACTAGATTACTGGGTGTTTGGAGTCATCAAATAAACTACAAGTGCAGCTCACTGTATATCTCTATTTTCATTTCTAGTATTACTTACTGTACTCGACCTGCTACTAAAATCACATTTAAATCAGTATTAAATTTATTGTTTATTTAGAGATGTTTTTGATGTAGCTGAGGATATGATCATAATAAGTTTATTATTTATCTGATTATTTTCTTCACTACAGTATAAGCTAATCAGAATGCTTCATTTGATAAAATCCCTGCACCATATCCTAGGCAACCGTTTGTTTATATTGAAAATTTTCACACTTAAACAATAACTTTAAACGTGACTTCAGAAAAAAATCAGCGGAATATAATTCAAGCCATGAATTTATTTGACTAATTTTCTTATAATTCCTGCGTAGAAACGGCAATTGGTGTCAAAACTGACACTTAAATCCCTCAGCTACGCTGTCAGGATGCAGTTATGTCATTTTTGACACTCGGCTGTCTGTTTCTACGCAACAACAATTCTAAATTGAACCGATAAATTCTTGGCTATACCGGGAGTTTTTCTTATCAGTAAACATAGGGATATATGATTACCATAGTTACAGTTAAAAAGTTTGACAGCAATACATTAGAGCGTGTATTTTAAAAGTAAACCTAGGGAAAATAATATTTTCAGCAATGCATTGAAGTGTAATAGTCTATAGTCTAAAAGAAACATTTTAAGTTTAAACAAATTAAATGAATTTGTATTACTTTAAATTACATTAACTAAACGTTAGGTATAAATTTAGAACCGCAAAACAATCCAAAAGTTTAAGAGCTCGTATATACAAATAATGAGAATTTTAGGTTGAACCAGTTCAAAAATCGAAAATTATTAAAATGTGGTTCTATATAATTCAGACCACGAGAAATCGAATGGCGCAAGGCGCATCTTCATATTTTGATTTTGATTTTGAAAGAGGACAGTTTTATTACTTTGACAATTATAAATGACAGCAATGTTTTTTTTCCTATGTTTACTTTTAAAATATACGCTCTAATGCATTGCTGTCAAATTTTTTAACTGTAACTATGGTAATGGCATATCCCTATGTTTACTGATAAAAAAACTCCCGGTATATATTATCTATGACAAATTTTTATTTACTAAAACATAGTAATGTGCTTTGTAATAAACAACGAAAGTAACTGGCATGAAAAAAAAACAACCAACTGAAGATATAGTAGATATAATTTGTTTCATGTCAAATTATTCGTGTTACAAAAATTACAATAACACGTTAGGCTCATTAATAATATTATTTTTATATTTTTTTATACTAATAACAAAATATATCGTGAAAGTCTAAATTCAAAATACTCATTATTAAAGGCGATGTAGTCATCTGTATTAGTAGCAGTAGTTGAGTTTGGTTATTCCTTTATTTAATTCTTTTTATATTTGTTAAAAACTGAAGAAGATATGCTACCATAAGGTTGCTGAATATTTATATTCAGTGAAGTTAAAAAAATAACTTGTACATCTCTAAACAATTGAACAGTTGAGTGGCGCTAGTGCTGCTAAACAAGCACTAGAGACAGCATGAAATAGTTCAGCCAATAAGAAGTTTCATTTTAAAATATGTACAGATGACGCTACAATATCATTTATAAATAAAAATTTATTAATCAAAGCAGATCTCGATGTAATATATTTATAGGCGTGAAGTGCGGTCACCAGCCGTCAAATCACGACCCCCAACGATATTAATGGTGGGGGAGACATAGGGGTAATTTTAATGTGGTGAAAATTTGACGGCTGTGCGATTCGAATCCGCAATACAACTCAATACTACTGAGCCACCTACCACATAAATTGTAAACCATAATAATTCCATACAAAATGAACTTTTGATAATTTTTCTTTTAAGTAAGTTGATGATCGCATTTATTTCCATATGTCATGGCCATATATCATTTACCAACATCAGCAGCTATAAATATCTATCTAAGGCCATATCATATTATTTTATACATTCAAGCGTGAATCTTCAATGAATCTAAATAACTAGATATGTAGGATTAACAATACTAGTTTACCATATTTACAAGCAGAACAGAATAAACGAGAACAAATTAGAAAAAAGAAAAAAAAACGTTAATAGATGAACATTTTATTCTATGTGTATACAGAAGGGTTTGTGCTTTTAAACCTGGGATTAGAGCCTGCAGAGATGGGAGTGTCACCGCACTGCGTAAAATACGAAAAGGATTACGGGAACCACGGAAGTGCAGTGTTCACTTTACATGGCGGATTAATGTAAAATTAGCAGTTGAATTACATCATTCGAGCATTCACGCATAGTTTACACGAAAATCATTTTGTATTGTCTGCATTTCAGTGCTAATGAATAGAACCAGGCCAGATTCCATTTTCTCTGTCTCTGCATTCGCGACCATTCGTTTTAATGCAATCATTGCTATTATGTTAAGTAATAAGATTTTCTATGGAAAAAGACAATTTATTTTACAGGAACTGCAATCTATTGTGGAAAACTACATTTTCTAGATAATAATTCTAAGAGGTCTGAAAAAGACGGATGATATTGAAAGGCTTTGTGAAAGTTTACTTAAGAACAAAGGGTTTAAATATCCACACTTTTAATTAAAATTTTAATTATGTCGTCAATGTCAACAAGACGTCTTTCCAAAAAGAATTCTAGGTTTTTGCTTTTTCTTCTGGTTTTAGTTAAAAAACCCTTCTCATTTACATACCAGACGATCTAAAGCGTACCAACTACAATCTTTGTCAGTCATAAAATTTACTAATGAGATTACTAGAAACATTCTTTTAACTAAAAACTATCAAGTGTGTTAATCGCTGACTAACAAATGAGTTACTTATAAAATTCGTACCGTTTTAATTTGGAGAACATCTAATTTTATTCCATAACAAATTTCTTAGGTTATAGCCACGATAACTTGGAACTGATAAATGCGAGGACTGCGTTACTAGCAAACATAAACACGTGTTTGATGTTCTTTTTTTTTGGAAAATCATCATCAGTTAATAAAAATCATGTATTAATGTATGATTTTGTATACATTAATAAGATCCATTAATGAACGATCAACGGAAAATAACTATTAAGTCATTGCTAGTAATTAATTTTCAATAATTGAGTAAAAACATATTTCTGGGAATTTTAAATAATACAAATATTTTAACGAGAATTCAATTGCAAATTAATGCGTTTCCGGAATAAAATAAAACAACTGCGTTTTGTTATGATTAAATATTGACTAATACGTTTAAAATAATAAAAAAAACAATTGTGTATAAAAAAATTATAATAGTAGAAGACACAAAATCAAAAAATAAAATTCTAAGGAACTCACGGTTAAATATTCTAAAGAAAGATTGTTGGAATCATACAAGGAGATTTTCAATAACATATTCTCATTTTATAACCTAAAGAGAAACAAAAATATGAAAGAAGACAATAATAATGTGGTGGAAAGTACTCCAAAGGAGTGAAATATTGAATGTCGGAGACATATCATGCATAAAGAAATGTATAAAAGAAAAGAAATACAAGAATACAGGAATTTGAGAGGTTAGAATGTTTCGGAGATAACAATAGAGTTTTATATGGAAAATAGAGTATGCAACATGTATATAATAGCTATTAATACGCTCGTATAAATTACGACGACACTCACCTATGCCTACTTTATAAACTTGTTGTATAATATACTATTATTTTAGTTGTTACCCTGCATAACAGGAACTTAATCCCAATTACAGTACAGAGTGTGTGATTAAACGCCATGTATTGCGGCATTTCAACGATATACTCATTTGCCAACGGATGAACTCGAACATGGGACTGCACAGGTGTCTTACGTCACAATAAGAAGTAGTTTACGCTTGAACGTACTCGACTTTCAGTCCACAGTAGTCTATTTTGTTTATAATACTGTTAAAGTGTCTTAGTTTCTCAATGATGTAGGTATAAAATTCCCATAAATATTAATCCAGACATTGCCAAACAGCATCAGAAAAAAGCTCGCGTAGAAAAACATAGAGCCTCAGGTGGTATTCCATTTCATGTCGGTTAGTAAAACATTCTGCATTAAAAATAAATCAAACACTCGTTGGAAATAGTAGTCAGTGTTTTTTGTTCGAAACATTTCAAATATTAATGCAATGCTTTGATAATCCGAAATTGAACAAACGGGAACATAAATTCTCTTGTTCGCGACGAGTGACCGCAAATAGTGAAAACGGTACTGCATTCATTGTTCCAGTGACGTTACCATATTATGTAATAAGGGACCAGATAACAAATAAATACTTTCATTTACTATTTAATTGATTTAATTAATTTTTGTACAATTGGCATCTAAAGTTTTTGTAATCCTAACCGATTAGAAGCAAGTTTTTTTCAGGTTAAGCTTGACCTGTAGATGTTTTAATTGTTTTTAAATTTTGCCAATTTTAAACAAAAAGAAAAAAATCGCAATCGTGCAGTTTTCAATTGATTTTAACCATTTTTTATTTACAGATCAAGACATTTAAATATTTTTCTCATTTCTGCAATATTAAAAATTACAAATAAATAAAATAAATATATCATCACGCCTTTTATCCATTACAGGGTGTAACACTCTATCTAAGCGTGAAGTGCGGTTACCAGCTGTCAAATCACGGCCCCCAAAGATGTTAGTGGAGGGAGAGCCACAGGGGTAGATTTAAATTGGTAAAAATTGTTTGTCCGCTGTGGGAATCGAACCAGGGTTCTCAAGATCCACAGGCCGACCCTATAAAAAAATTACGTATTTAGATAATTGACGGGTTTAATGTACAGATTCTTTCATTACTTTTAAAGGACTGTCAACTGTCATACGAATGTGAATCGTATACCAGTGACCGCGCAGTCCAACTAGTTTCAAATATTTTTGTGTATTTATTTACCTTTTCCATGGATATATTTGGCTAATTTTATATTTTTTATGTACAATCGATTATAACACTAATTTTCATAGACTATCCAAGTCCATTAGAAGCAGATTCCATTGCATAATGTTTTTTTAGAAATGTTTAATTAAATTCTTGTTTCCTCGTATGTATTTCTTGGCGAGAAACATGAATGCCTTGTCTAATTTTTTCGAAGGTTTCTCTCGCCCAAATTCCAATACATCGTTTGTTACGCCACTGCACGGCGCATCAATAAATCCATCAATTTATATTCCATGATGTACGTGCCAATGCCACTGTACGGAGTACGGAATAAAATTTTAATACTCACGCAAAAACAAACAAAAACGTTATTGGCTGCTCAACTTTTCCGAAAGATGACGCTAAAAGACCGTATAAAGTAACTGAAAAAACTTCGGTTACAAAAAGTTTCTCATTTCCTCAACTCGAAGTCGAACTGCCTGAGAACCGATAGGCTTCTTTCACTTCGAAAATATTTCACTTAGCTTGGTTTTTATTGAAATTTAGATTTGTTTCCAGTTCAATTAAATTTATGTGGGCTATATGTATTGCTATGAGTTAAACTTTTAATAGAAATTAAGTTTTTAATGACTACATATAATGAAGCAAAGAACAATAATTATCTTATAAGATCATTAAATACTGTTATATTTTCATTATTTTACTACTTCTGTATTTTATATGTTATATACAGATCTTTGCTAGAAGTATTGTCCATTGATATCGCAAGAACTAAGATTAACAGCAATTAAAAAAAATAGGCAATAATGATCTAATGAGGTTAAAGTAAATTTGAAAAAAATAGAAATAAAAGTGGTATGTGGTGTACATACCGTAACATATTGTAACAATTATGTTATGAGAGTAAAAGTCAATCTTTATCAAGCACTTTTATTACTGAAAGTATGTTGGCACTTTATGTTATTCGTTATTTTTTATAATTGTCTGATAATCGAAAAAAGCTTTCTGAAGCACAATCAACAGAGGGTCTAACTAAACTATTGCATAAATGCATTAAATATAAATGTGTTCTGTAAGTAGTGTTTTCCTAACCAATGAGAATTCAATCAAGGATTTATGAATATACAGAAATTTAACCTCATTTGAAATACAATGTATAAATTTGTCAGTCAGGACAAATACATTGCACTCATGACTCAAATATTATTTGGAGCGAAAACTTCTTATTATCATAGGCTCCACGATAAAATGAAGTCCTTTTAAAGTATCTTGCGGTACACCGCTTGAAAAACCCTGTGATTGAAAATAGTTACAAATAAAAACTGTAGATACCAAATATTTTAGCTATCAAACACTACAGATTTTTACATTGCTTATAGGCTTCAGGATAGCCTGTCTTGAATTATAATAATATAATAATGCAAATCAAAACTGTAACTCGATAGCTTCGTTATCATGAAATAATTGTCGCCGATACTAAATAAATCTATTTGACAGTTCATCATAAATCGCCAGTATTCATTTAATGAAATGTATATGATAGCAGAATATGAGGACATAGTGGAATATTAAAAAATAAAAATTACCCTGCTAAAATGATTTTATCTATGTAACGTTGGTATTATAAATTTTATATTACTATAAAACTTTGTTTTATGGGTAAAACTATGAAGTAATAATTATTTTTCATGTCAAAATATGAAGGTATAAAATTTTATTACTAGCACATAAAATTTAACTTGCTTTTCTGCTCGAAATCCATGGTTAAACAATTATACCAACTGTCACAAATTGTTCTTATTTTTCCTGTGGCATTACAATGCATGAGGATCAGGTCCTATCGGGCACACTGAGCCGCAGTTTTTACACTGTCGTACTGCAGGTTCTTCTAGTCAAATTCTACATTATGTAAGGCGTATAAGTGACTAGCTTGTAGTACTCGAATGTAATAAATATATGTAACTGTATTTTCTTATTTCACACATTGTTAGTAGGCGGATTTGAACTAACGAATCTGGGTTCGAATGACATTACAGTATGTTAAAAGATGTGCATTATCACGCTCGCTCCCCGCGCCAAATTATTTATTTATATATTTATGTTACGCTGTACAACAGGAATTTAATCCCAATTACAGTACAGTGTCCGCACTCACCGAGCTGCAGTGTGATAGCTTTTTTATATAATTTTTAGCTTGAGTGCGATTCACACCACCGTACTGACGGACAATTATTCTTATAATAGATAATTTTCGACAAACTTTTAAAATGTTCTGGAACTTATTTATTTTTTCAACGAAATTTCACTTATTTATGGATCTATATAATATGTTCTGTTCGATTATTTCATGCCATGTACTTGTGTGTATATATATTTATGTATGTATGTATCTATTTAAAAGGTAAGGCCAATCTAAAAATTTTTAAAATGCATTTTTTTTTATTTGCTTAAATTATAGTTTAAACCCTTAAATGCCGCGCGGAAGTTTTTCAGAGGGAAAAAAGCATATATCTATTAGTACTAGTATTTATATATATATATATATATATATATATATATATATATATATATATATATATATAACTCGAAACTTTAAACGCGTTTTTCTCGAAATCATATTTTCAAATTCGGGCGAAAACAAATCTGAAATACTAATTGATGGGTCGTGCTGAATCTTTTTATTTCTTATTCTAGATATAAAATACTCAAAGACTACGGGTGCTTTTTTTTTAAGTGCTTCATACGTTTTTTATGGTCGTTTTTATACAGAAATTTAGTCCCGAATAATGAACTTTTTTTTCAAACGTGCGCCATTTTGTTAAAAATCAAAATTTTCAAAATCAAGCCTGTAGTTTTTTAGAGTATACATCAGAGATTATGAAAACATATCCTTTTTTGATCCAGGTCTATTGCTGTTCCCGGATTGTTTTCGCCCGATTTGCCCTACGCGCCGAGAGGAGTCGCCATTTTTTTTAATTTCTGACGACAATATTGAATATTTTCTTTAAAAAAAATTTTTAAATAAAGTTTAAAGAGCACTAAATAAAGATCCAAAAACAGTTCTTAAGCAGCACGTTTAGATTTCGTTAAAAAAAATCTTGAAAATGACCCTTTTTTTCCTTGTCTAGAGTGGCTACCCCTTAATGTAAATATATTTTTCACTTATTTATATCTATTTATGTACACCTATTTGCAATATATTTTTTTTTTGCATAATGGTTACATGTAATAGCAACGCATTGATTGAACTTCGGCATTGTGAAATAAAAATCATTTTATTATTATTTATCATTATTAAAGCAAAGCTCTGAGTAAATCTACTATGAAACGGTGAGTAAGACTTTTTGTATACATCATCGAATTAAAAACCAATATTTACAGCACACATGAATCTGTCACAGTCGGCAAATTCGGACCATAGAGGTACATCAAAGTAACATTATCAACAAAAAAGAAAAAACGCTGTACATGCGCTGATAATTGGATACAATACAGTCATACAGAAGTTGTTAGAAATGTTGAAGTTCCTTTAACTAAACTTGTTTTATGAGTAGCCCTGAAACATGTTTTTTAAAATTGTTTACAAATTTGAAAAACTGAAATACACTGCACATTGGATAACTGGATACAATACAATCATACACAATTTATTAGAAATTGTTTGTTACTCTAACTGATCTTGTTTTATGTATAGCTATGAAATATGTTTTTTTTAAATGTTTATAAATGTTAGCATTTATAGTCACGGAATTCTTCAGGGAGAAGGACAAATCAATAGTTTCGTAAACAAAATGTGCGAGAGCTACTATTTTTAATTGTCTTTTTTATTCATAACATTGTACATTATCTTTACAAGATCTTGACACACCCAGCATAAAAAACATTTATATATTTCTCACTGTCAAACATACATAAATTAATTTTTGTGTGTCAAAAAATTAAACTTTTTATGTACGCAGTTCTATCCATGTATTTCATCTTATTCGGGCACTATAACACCAAATATTTGTGAAATAGTAAATGCTGTGGAGTTATTAGTTAATAATATATATGAAAATGATAATTGTGTACACCTAATCAAAGGCGAAGACAAAATTTTATGGAGTGCATTTTCACTCTAAAATTTTAAATATTTAAAATGAAAAATGTATTACATACAACATAAAAATAATATAAATAATTTTGTCAAAAAATGTGTTATTTAAATGTAACGTAAATTGAAGCATGAATACACAATGACAATAACATAACATGTTCTGCCAGTGGTGTTGAGTACAACAATGAGAAATTAGACAAGTTACAACAATGCAAGCTTACAACAATAAAAAAGAACAACAATGAAAGATGAAAATAATAAAATATAGTGATAACTGAATTTAGCAACACTACTCTCTATCATGTATAGTTTGAACAACACGATTGTACGGCTATGACAGCCACAAAAATTCCAAATTAACTATTTTGTATTCAAGCTTTACGAATTTATTAATATTATTATTGCCGTATAACACTAAAATTTATAAAATCCTTCTTAAAATTTCGACCGTGAAATGTGATTACGAAATATCATCTGCCTCTGTTGACAAATTTATTCTTCAATATGCCAAATAATCATTTTACAGACTATACAGAAACTATTAAAAGAATATCGAACTACAATCTAGGGATATATGTAAAATGTAGTAATTTAGTCGAAAAAAATTAACGTTTTTCAAATCTAAACTCAGAAGAAATATTGGAAATAAAACAATTTTTAAACGTGAAATTTGTTAGGCACAAAAAAATTCCATACTTTTTTTACCTCACTAGTATATAGATAGTAATTTAAGTGCAATTGATGTAGTTATTATATAATATCTGAAAAGATATTTTCATGTTCTTAGGTTATAGTTTACCAAATTGTAATATCATTTTAAATTGACTTTCTTATTGGGGTTTCTTAATAATAATAATATGAAATAATTATTTCAGGTTAAAAATACTTAAAAATTGTTATAAAATATTAGAAGTTATCATTTTGAAATTGCATTTTACGTATGACTGTGTAGTAATACCAATCTTACAAAATAAAAGGTTACCAAAAACAGTTTAACAATAGGTTCTTACAATGTGACTCTTGAGATGTACACCTCAATAATGTTTATTTTATTTTTTCTTTCAAATTATGTTATATTTTGATAATAAATTTAAATTGTTCACTGTTAATTTATACTAACATTTTTTTTTTAAATGGTTTAAATAATTGTGCCGACACGTCGCCTTCAACGATAATAAAAAGGGAATTAAAATGAATATTTAAATTTACCTTTTTTACTAGTTATTAATATCTGAAATCTAACTAATATTTTTTTGAAAATAGTTTCTATTATTAAACTGTGTTCAGTATAATAATGGACCGATTGTGAACACAAAGTATAATAAATGTAATAGATATGTTTTACAGTGAAAAACTTATGAAATTGTCTAAATCTATTACAAGATTTATAAATTAAGCTACTCAAAATCTCAGTCATTTGTTAAATTTTTCAGTGAACAATATTTTTAAATGAAAATTCTCAGTTCTTATTTACATACGAGTATTCTTTTCAATTTTTGATTAAAAATTGCCACACAAAAATTACGCACAATACAATTTGTGCGTGTATGCGTACGTTACTCTACGCTGGTATCCACTACTCACGTTCAATAAAAAGCCAGCCAGTGACGTCAGCGCCAGCAGCTTTCGCCTCCGCCGCCACCACCGCCAGAGGCAGGAATGGCGGTGAGTACGCAAGCGACGGGGGCTGTGTAAAGGACGCTCAAAGCTCGGTCGTCGTGATGTCACACTTAGGCGCACTGCCAGCTGATTCGTTGTCGTTGTGACGTCAGACTAATTGTAACTGACTGCTGGATAAGTGTATGTAGAGCAGGTATAGTTTCCAACTAGAAGATTAGTTTTGTTCTTGTAAATAATATATTAATGCATTAGTAGTACTCAAACTGTTTCGAGTTATCTTTTGCATTCAGTTAAAAGATTTTGCCATTTTTGGTCAATAGCAATGCTTTAAATTTTAAGGTTAGTTTAAATGAAAAATATCGCTTCGAAAATTTGACAATAATATTAATTTACTATTTTGTCAGTTCATTTAAATAAGATATTGTTTATTTAAGAAAAACATAAATTATAACTATATTAATATTTTTTATGAAACAACATGATAAACTATGACGATCAGTGAGAACGCAAGTTAAAAATTTGTTATATTATAAGAGATCTGATTTATTGAAGTTTTGTATTGGAGTTATGACGTTACAAGTATCTTTCAATTGTACTTTTAATAATAGAGGCCATTGTTGATATATTATTGGTTACATTTTATTTTGTAAGATTGGTATTACTACGCTGCGCCATCTGTTAAATGTCACTTCAATATGATAATATCAAATATTTTAAAAACATCTTTTATAACAATTTGTAAGTATTTCTATTTTTAAGAAAACCCTATTTTTAAGATGATTATTACACTTCGGTAAGCTATAATCTAAGAATTAAAATAATCAAAATATCAGATTTTATATTATAACTCCATATTTTCAACGAAAATGACTATCTATACAGGGTGTTTCTACAGCTATGCACACAACTTTAATGACATATATAATTTGATATAAAATATGTTTTTTGAAATTTGCAAAAATTAGCGTATTTCATACCTAGCGATCATTTTAGTGTCACTGATTTCATAGTACATTTAATTATTTATAATTATGTTACTAATGAAATAAAAGTATAAACACTGCCTATAAATAATCAATTATTAATTAGTTATAATGTAGGTACCTGGTTTATTTTTATTTGAATACCTAGTTTGATTTCGTACACGATATTGAAAGGGTAAGTTGTTGTGGGAGAAATTTGAGAAAAATGTATAGCAACAGTGAATTAGGGGATATGCTGTTACTGTATGGAGAAGCGGCGCAAAATTCCGAATTAAACCAGTGACTCTAAAATTGTTCGCTAGGAATGATATACCCAATATTTGCGAATTTAAAAAAATATTTTTGTTCTATTTATAATCAGTATATTAAATTATATTTGTTATTAAAGCTTCATGCAGAGGTTTAGACACACCCTGTATGTATGTGATGTAAAAAGTGTGAAAATTTTTCGTGTCATAAAATTTTTATTTTTTATATTTGTTCTTGGAGATCAATTAAAATTTACAAAATTACCTAGAGCAGAAAGTAGTCTATTACCACGCAAACATTGAAACTGTTAATACAAATTAAATATAATGTCAACATCTTTTTTTATTTTGTGGTGTTTTTTTCTTGTTGATTTGTTTATGAAAGTTATCATAGGTCATTTAAACTTCGTAGGCTTTAGGCATTATGCTTATTATATCCAATGAATAAAACTGCCGAGATTGTATCAAACGAGTAATAATTTTTAATCAATGTATACAATAATGAAATAAATCTGAAGTAAAATGTGCCATAGTTAATGAATATACTCGTATTTATTTTATTATTTGACTACAAAATCATTAAATACAAAAATAAATGAATATATCGCCACAGCCTTTACCTATTACTGGATGTGGCATTTGGCCGTAGCAGGCCTCGGTTAGTGATATATTTATGTGCGTGAAGTGCGGTTACCCGCAACTAAAGATGTTAGTAGTGGGGGAGTCACAAGGGTAGTTTTTTAATGCGGTGAAAATTATTTGTTGGCTATAAAAACCAAATCCGAGTTTTCAAATCCACAAGCCGACTCGATACTACTGAACCACTTATTCCATAAAAAAATACAAATATTATTGAAGCAAGAAAATTATATTTTACAACTGTCGATGAATTAATATTCGGTATTAAATATATTTACTAGATAATATTGATTTTACTGAGCACAGACAATAATTACATACATACATACATAACATCACGCTATATCCCATTAAATGGGGTAGCACGAACCCGTCAACATTCTCATCCTGACACACGATACTCGTTTCGACCACATTAACACTTCCTCCATACGAACTCTTCCTTTCCTCACAATTAAGTTATATATTTAGCTATTAGAAAAATTTTACCGCATAGTCATAATCTTGCATCTTTATAAAATAAACATTATTGTAGTGGAATAGCGTGCAGCACACATATATTACCCAAGTGAAATGAAATTTAAATCACAAACAAAATTCAATTTGCGCTTATTTATGTCTGTGGGCAAGATGCCTAAACTCTAAACATTTCTAGTATTGTATATCTTCATTTAATTGGTTTGTCTGTAGACACGCAGCAAATGCAAACTTTTGGTATGTTTTATGGGCAGTTATCATTTAATTAATGTCAGAAAAATATATGTTTTAATGCTCGCAGAATTTATAGCTAAATATATTTACACACTTGAGTTCTATCTTATGTTTCTCAAATGAAAATGAAAATTTCTATTTGTCATTTAATTAATTATAAATCTATAGAGTAATTATTATTGGTCCATTTATGATAAGTAATAATATTTGAATAATTTTTAAAATTAGTTGTTATTGTAAAACATACGAAGAACAATAATTACCAAATCGTTATATAAAATTAGAGTTATTATGACTCATAGTTGAGTGTTAAAATGACATTTAAACGTTCGTCAATTGTTTTTATCCAAAAGTTATTTAAAATATGCCGAGTTTGATATCAAATTAAAGCTCTCTGATAGATAATACTAGTAACAGTGTAAAAAATGAGTATTAAGAGATTGTAATTTTTTGGAATTATACTGACTGATATACAATTAAAGCACTCATGGAGGAAATTATCTAAACTTATTGTTGGGAAAATATTAGATTTTTAATGCACATAATGTAGTTGCATAAAAAAATATTGTGTACACTTCATTCGGAAAGTTGTTTGATGTTCTCAGAATATCGTTCATTCATTCTTTGACACGTTAAATCAATCAAATGAGCTCTTATTTGATTTAAAACAACTTTTTCTTGAAATACTTATCGAAATTATTATTGGTTCATTTATAAGTAATAACGTTTTAATCATTTTAAAATTTGTTGTTATTGTAAAACATATGAAGAACATAAATTATCAAATCATAATAAACAAATAGAGGTATTGGCTGATAATAAGAGCTCGGTTTTAACTTAGTTTTAGCTAAATTCGTAAAACAGAAATTTGGACAGGACAACTTTGTAAATAATTCTCCTTGCTTTGACATTAGCTGTCAACAGTCATGAATATTAAATAAAATTATTTTTTAAAAATAATTGTTTTTAATGTAGTACAAAATAGTAAAAAATCATTTTTTGTTTTAAAGTCTTTCGTAACTTAATTAAATCGACAGATATTCTTGATATGTTTTTAGTGGTAGTACCTCAGTATCATACTCGTAATATAAAATTATTAAAAGTGAATAACGCAAAAACTAATTATATTCTTCATTCCCCTTTGAACAGAATATCGTATAACGTCAATGACAATTATGTAAATCTATCTATATTTGGTGAGGATTTCCATACATTTAAACATAGTGTTAATTTTTATTATTTATTTATTTTTTAATATTTATACTATATGTAATACTGTCTATTTTGTCTTTTGTAAAAGGTTTTCTTACCGTAAATAAATGCTATTATTATTATTATTATTATTATTATTATTATTATTATTATTATTATTATTATTATTATTATTATTATTAGTATTTTTGATGAATTTTGTGCGACGTGAGCCATATGAATAATGTCAGCATATTTGTATTTAAACCATATTCATGAACATCAATATTTCCGTTGATCGGTTTTAGCAAAAACTAATTTAGAACTAAGCTCTTACAACCAGAAATTATGACTCATAGTTGACTGTTAGAATGACATTTAAAAGTTCGTCAATTGCTTTTTTTAAGTTATTCAAAATATTCTAAGTTTGGTATCAAAGTAAAATCACAGATAGGGAATTATAGTCAAGTACCAAAAATTTGTTTAAATTTAATATAAAAATTAAAGCTCATGGGCACAGAATTCTAGTAAAAATATAAATCATATTATGTAACCAATCGTTGATTATATTTACAAAAACAAATTTTACCAAGTCTAAACTTACGCTCAGGAAAGTACTGTAATAACCACAGAAATGTAATAGTTTTATCGTAATTAAAGTTTACTAATAAATAATATATTCGTCCAACTAAACATTTATTTCTTTTTTTGATCAAATACAAAACTACATTGTACTGAAAGTAACATTTATCAAAATAACTATTTTATTGGCAATATAAAGATGTTATAAACATAAACAGAAGTAGCAAGACGGTCGACTATTTTCAAATGTACCTATAAATCGAACTTAAACAAGTTCATAACCTATAAAAACCACTCCATAAACATAAACATTGTCCAGTTTCAAGAGCTTAGGATCAAGAAAGCACATATCAATAAACAAGGCTCATGTCTACACATATATGTGAAATAAATACGTATACTTGCTGATCGTTTACTATAAAACGCCAATAAAGACAATGTGCAACGATCAACGATTTATTCCCAGTGATCTGCAAGGGAACAGAGCAAGAAGATATACAATTCAGGATGCATGTATATTTCAGCTACTGTCACACGCTACAAATTATAATATACGGTCCGACGCGGACGGACAATGCCGTGCCTGATGAATAATTGATTACGAGGAAACGTACAAAACATTCATAACAAAGATGTTTTAAAATTATATTACAGTGAACGTGATTCTAACACGGAGTCTTAACACATTTCTTTTTCTTAAAAATTGGATTAATATCGTATTTGAAATATTTGAAATATCATAGTGATATAGTCAATACGGTGGTGTAGATAGCAATATGGAATTTGAATCCGGAGATCTCGAGTTCGAATCTCACTCAAGCTAAAAATTATATAAACTACCATACTGTGGTTAGGTGAGTGTGGACCCTGTACTATAATTGGGATTAAGTTCCTGTTGTACAGAGTAACATAAATAAATAAATATTTAGCTTTTTATACATAAGAATAACTTTCTGCAGGGCGCATGTTTTTACAATTTACATATGTGTAGACCTAAACGCATTGTATAGTGCAGATTTTTAAAAAATATAGATGTTAACAGAATATACTTTAACAGCTCAATTCACAAAAAGTTGTAAGTAAATCCTGAATTTTGGATTAGTCAAATTGAAATAAACTGTATTTTCAAAAAAGATTAAATAAACTCTAATATAATCTTCTTAGCAATAGCCTTTCAGAAAATGATTTGGATTAACTTTTTAAAATCGGACTAAAGTCAGATTAGTAAACCAATATTAGGATAAGCTAAATCTTTGTTTCAGAATTGGGCTATAAGTAAACACTAATATTTATGTAACAACTACATCAGTAAATTATATATTTAGTATTCTTCAATTATACACAATATTAATAATATGAAATCATGTTTTATTTTACACTATTTTTAGGAAAATATATAAAAGATGACAAAAGGTATTTGTAGAACTAATAACGAATGCAATATTTGTTTTCATAGATTTGTAGTTTGATGCACGGTGGTAAAGCCAAAGTATTTCAATCAAATGACTGAAAAAATATACTTTCATTACGTCAAAATTTTATTATTATGTTGAAAAATTTTAAATGATAAATAAATAAAAATAGTGTAAAAAGGTAAAATTAGGTCAACGAGACTGTAATATTTATTTTTTTTCGTGGTTTTTTAAATTAGTTGAAAAATGTAGCAACGATTTTTCGTTAAAAAAGATTATTTTCATAACAATATACAACATGTTGTGCAACTAATAAATATAATTTATTAACACATAATCACGCACAAAAGTTTGATTTTTTTAATTGAGAAAATAAAAAAAAATACTCAAGTTCTTATTTTAATTTCCTTAATTCAGTTGGCTGTATAAACCAGCATAAAAATATTGCAGATTCAATTAAAATATTTACCTGAAACTGACAGGAAAATAAACATTTGCTTGACCTTTAAGACTCAGGAAAGCTTTGTCTTGCATGCCTAGTCATGCTAGCCTAGGCCTATTAATTTATTATAGTTTCATTGATTAAATAATTAAATTACAAAAAATATATCAGGATAAAAATTTGAAAATAGGAAAAAAAATTAAATTGTTTTGAATCTGACAATAACACGTCTATGGTTACTAACTGTGCTGGCCAGCCTCTGACGATGCCCTCATAAGGTGACTTGGAGGCTGAATTTTGTGAAACTTAGCCAAGTGTTTAGTTTATACTAGAGATGGGCGAATATAAAATTTCTCGAATTCGAATATCGAATACGAATATTAATCAGATCTCGAATATTCGAGGTACTCGAATATTCGAATACTCCTAAAAGTTAATTTATTTATTATTAATAATTATTTACTTATGTCCTTTTCATTATTTGAATGAAGTTGTTAAGAAAAAGACGAAAACTTCAAATTTAAGGTGAAACGTACGGGCTGATGTTGGCGGAAAACAAATTTGAAATATGGTACGTCTTCATGGTTTTGAAACAAAATATCTTTGTTATTAATAACTTCAAAGTATTGTTATAGTTTATGTACAAATGATAAAGAAAAACATAGTCAAAAATTGAGGTCAACATATGACGCGATATTCGAGGTATTCGAATGTTCGCTATACTGACGTTAATATTCGAAAATCTCGAATATCGAATAATGTCAATATTTGCGGCATTCGACTATTCGCGGATGATATTCGCCCATCTCTAGTTTATACTTTTAATAATTTTATCTATCTCCGTTTAAAGTTTTCAATAACTATCAGTGGGAAAAAATGTCACACTGAAATCATACTGAATACCACTTTCTGATTCAATATATTTTTAATTATCCTGCCAATAGTTATCTGTAACTTTATCCGGAAATGGAAAAACAGATCCTAAAGCATATAACAATATTCTAACTTCTATGTGTATAAATTAATTATATTAAAGATAGGTGCCTCTCCAATTTGCAATGTAAATTTTTCAAGAGAGGTTGAAACCCCCAATAACGTCTTTTTATAAGCGTCCATGACTAATGTAAAATTTTGACTTGCAAAAAAGTACGTTCCAATTTTGTTTTCGACATAGAATATATGTAAAAACAAGTTTAATAGGTACAATATTCTATGATGCAAGATAAAAATAATGTTGAATAAAAAATATTAGGTAATATAAAAAGGACTTGCATTTATCTATTTTCAGATACTTTAAAGAGAAAAATACACAAATGACCCGCAATTTTTCTCTAGCGGTATTCGCGGCAGAATATTCTGTTGGTTTATATCCTTAAATCATAAACCATTTACTTACCTTTTCCCAACCCGACTGTGTTTATTCCCAACGAATTTGAATTTTTCACATTAAAAAAGACTGCATTTACATATTTGCATCGAGAAACTTAGTTAGCATATAAATAATGTATACGTTTCTTTTGAGTTATTGCTATGTAAAATATGGTGCAATTAATTCACTACTACTTTCATCCTTGCAGGGAAATATGCAGGTATTTAACCGCCAAACTACTTGTTCTTTCTTTTTATACAGTTGTTAGTAAGGAATATGCCTCACTACTTCGTAATATTACAGTGGATAAGGACGTACAAAAGGATTTCTTAATGTTCGGTACTTATTTCGTAATGTGCAGGTTTCCATATAAAACAGTAAAATTTAAAACATGAATTTAGGATCTAGAAACAACACAAAATGGTCTTCTACAAATTTAGAAGTATGCTTTTATATATATACAGGGTGTTTCACAACTTAGAGCAAAAAATTAAAGGGTATATTCTGTATACGACGTGCTGATCATGAAACAAAAAGATTTTTTTTTAAATTCGAAAAATTAAGGGTTGTTAACCTAAAACATTTTTTGTAGTACTGCACTGGATTCGCTTTCCTATTAAACACAAACAATGAAGTAGGTATCAACTACGAAAGAATAATTACACAATTCAATTATTAGCAGTTATTTATAATAGAATTTTATTTAATTAATAACTTTATCATAAACATCCACCCAGTGGCAGTGGCAACGAAAAATTTTGGAATGGGGAACATGGAGAATAGTTTTGCGATTTAAAAAAAAATCTTTTTGTTTCCTGATCAGCACGTCGTACAGAATATACCCTTTAATTTTTTGCTCTAAGTTGTGAAACAGCCTGTATAAATTTATGTAAGGAACTATTTTTATCGAAAATAAACAAATGTTTGATAATACACAAATTTTTCATAACATTAAATGCTATAAGTTCTGAATATGTATACGTATAATATGTAAATGGACTAGAGGGAATATCATTATTATATTGCAATATAGTTATAGTTAGTATGAAGTTTTATTAAATTATAGAAGTTGTAATTCGAATGTTCACTTGTGTTTAAAGTAGAAGAGGTTACAACTAATTGTAGTAGGTACAGTTTCTAGGTTAATGTTAACTGCTGAATGTAATGTAATATATTGCTACGTACAATAATAGATGAGGTATTTGCCTAAGGCTGGACTGGCAGTGAAGGTATGTTCAGAAAATGTATTTAACAACATGGACCAAGCAAAAATATGATTTTTTATTAAGAAATTAATCTCGACATTTTATTTTTTTTGGGACTGAGACAGTGCGATTTAACTTGATCATGTTAAACTTTGTCAACATATAGACTTATATTTTTTACATTTTAATCGAAAGACACAGATTACTGGTTTTAGTTTTAGGACGTCAAATTATAAATGTGGATCTTAAAAAGAGAGTCAAGTTATCTTGCAAAAAACTTGTGAAAGAAGAGTTTAACATCCATCTGCAGATTTTTGATGTTCCGATTCATTGTTTTATGTAATACCACAGACAACTTTTGTTGTTTTGAATTGAAATTTTTTGCATAATTTTTTTTAATAAAATATTTGACTCGTGACATATCATTCTATTTACAATTTTACATAGAATTGAAAAATATATAAATATATAGAATGTTCCATTTAAAATAATAAAGTTAATCCAGTTTATTTCTCAAGAAATTCAAAACAAATTGAAATTTTTTCAACCAAGAGATATGTTGACAGTAGCTACCCTAAACGCTGTATACAGGCGCTATACGAGTTCTGACTGGGGCTTTTAATTGGTTTGAGACTTAAGAATTTCTCTTACCGCCAATAGATGAAATTTATTTGTCACAGAACTGTGAATATTATACTATACAGGCTACCTTCAAAATGGTGTAATAATATCATTAAAAAAAATGAGACGTACGTGGATATTGACTTTCATGAGTAATATATTGCTGCAAGGTTTAGAATATTATTATTAACTTTAAAAAATTGTGCAGACTTAGCTAATTAATAGCTATATTGATTACAACAATTATTTTAAGAATTATTTTTCTTGAAATCTAAAATTAATGATTGATTTTTCTGCAATAAAAACTTCTAAAGACAAATGCCTTAGTTTCAGATTATATTAGACGTTAATTCACTGGGATAATATAAGATGGTATTCTATAAGTATTGTCCTTTTAGATAAAAGTTTCTTAACAAACACTTAAAAGTTTACTGGGAGTTTTGATCCTTTTTCACGGTGCCTAAATTCATTATCTACACGCCAAAGAGCGTTTTCATTTGCGATCATGTTACAAATTGTATTTACAGAAGGAAATCGCATAATTTCGCTGCTCTATTTACCAGAAAGCGAGCCTTAGGCCAAAAGAACATAAAGTATACTGCATCTTACACATTCTAACTTAGCTTCGTGAAAAATTTCATTTGAATACCGGTGGAGAAAATATGTCAGGCTTTCGTCTTTAGCACGCATTTTTCTTAGGAATACTACCAAAAAAATTTGGTTATCTACACAAAAACTCCTTTGATAAAAATGACCTCAGTAACTTATATTACTCCGGATAATGCACGGAAAAACTTTAGTTTTCTTTCTTATCGTACGTGAAATATATTCCTTCAATTTTTAACATCGATCATCTAAAACTGAATCCAACATGTGAACTTTTGTTGTAAGGAAATGGTAACAGTAAAAGATTCAAGAATTACAGTAGTTATTTGTACATAAAAGAATCGAATGAAACTGCGACAGAGAAGACAGAATAAGTTGAAAGTTTCTCTAGCAGTCTATGTACTTTAACAGAACAGTAGTATCTCTTTACAAGAAATCGACATCAAGAAAAGTGTTTTAAAAAAGTAATCTTCCTCTCAAGTTGCGGGTAAATCTACTTGTACTACTCCTGTTCGTTTATAACATCTAAAAAGCCGAATGAAGTTTCATATACAGATGCTAGTAAACTTCTGGAAAAGTACTTTTCTCTCGACCTAATAAATTTATAAACCATTTCAGATTTAATACAAGATCAGTTTTACAAAATATTAAAGTTTTGAAATATCAGATGGAATTTTCCGTTTTTAAAGAATAAGAAATGGAGTTAGATTTAAGCGATATAATAGTGATTACCATAAGAAATCTGCAAGATTAATACGAGAGTGAAGAAGCAAAGGAAGAGAATTGAAGTAGCGCCCTCTTTATGCTATCTAAATGACTTTTCTCCGGATGTAACACACGGTTATCACATCTCGGGTGAGAAATGATGGCCCTCTTGAAAACATACACATGCAATAACCATATCGATAAATTCTCTAATCTCTCTGAAGAAGAAAGAATCAAATGTAAGTCATGAGCTTTATATACTTTTATTTTCCGTCGTTATCTTACAGATCATGTCATGCTATCAGAAGACTTTTTCATTTTACATTGCATAAAATTAATTCCAAGAAGGAGGTTTTACTTTTTTATTATTTGTTTCATCAAAAGATGAAATATCTAAAGACAAGATATAAAAAACAACTGTACCATGCTATTCATTTCCGATAACAGAGACCACGAAATGATTAAAACAATCTTATATGGCCAAGATAAAAACTCTCAATGATATATTTATTGATTAAATTTTGAAAAGAAATAGTATTGGATTAAAAACCATTAAAACAAAGTACGATGTATTTTTCTTTAAAACAAAAGCACTAATAAAAGATTGCAGAAATATACTAATTTATGCGTGATGTAGTTGAGTAATAATAATTAAGAGAGTTGGCACGACATTCATTATTTCTTCTGTAATTAGCGACTCGAACCGAAAAATGTTGGGGTTGGTTTTTCGTTTATCGGTTGTGGTTAAAAAAATATTATATAGATTAAGGTTTCGGTTTTTTTATTGTAAATTCTGGGTTCGATACAGTTTCGGTTATGATTTTACGGTTTTTGTTCAAAATAAACACTATATCAACTGCAACTTTATAAAAATATAAAAACTAATGATTTATATTTCGTATTCTTACTATTGATGATTTAGTACATTATTTATAAATAAAATAAATATATCACAGGGGCAGATTTAAATTGGTGAAAATTGTTTGTTGGCTGTGGGAATCGACTCCGAGTTCTCAAATCCACAGGCCGACTCGATACAACTGAGCCTACCCCAAAATTTACAGTTTTAGATCCGAAATGATGTCGGTTCGGTTACGTTTTCGGTTATAAAATATATTAAATTTTCGTTTCGATTTACGATTTCCATATTTTAAAACAAAAAATATCTGTTTCTGTTTCCGGTTACGGTTCCATAAAAAGATGAATATCGGTGCGGTTTTTGCTTATTAATAAAATTATTTAATTACAAATTAACCAAATTAAATATATGAGATATGAGCAATCAACTTGTCCACTATTAAATTTTGAACATATTTGGGCTAGCTTAATTATGATTCTTTTGGTGGTGTACAGTATCTCAGGTGTAATTAACAAGCAAGTTGCGGTGATTTTATTTTTTAGTTCATGAAGATTTTGAGGAGTATCATAAACTTAATTTTTGAGGATATCCTATACAAAGTAACAAGAATTGATAAATTGGCTTTCTGTTGCTGATCTAAAATATAAACAGTTGAATATAATAATTTTATTATTTGTATTTTTAGGCATACTTTACTTGTTATACATTATTGTAAAGAGAAACTAATTTAAAACATTATGCTGCAAAAATATATAAAAAACTACAGGCTTGGAAAAAAATAGTTTGCGCTATTTCATGACCATGTTCTTTGCTTTTTCTAAATATCTTTCATATTTCAGCAGATATAAACTAAAGAATGAAAAAAACAAATATCCAGTATAAGGTACCATACTATGGCTCGATGAGTTAGAACGCTGTAATTGGGATTAAATTCCTGTCGTACAGAGTAAAAAAAATAAATAAATAATATTTCTTGAGCATATGTTATGAACTAAATTTAAGGAAATAGGATCAAATATAATTCGAGAAAACTAATCTATGTATATTGTACAGATTTCCGGCTCAAATAAGAAATGAAAATAAGTGATTATCACAGCAATTTATTAAATTACAAGGCCCTATAAAATCACAATTTTAGTGGAATTTGCTTGAGAAAATAAAAGGTAAAAAACTAGTTCATGAAACTATTTACGTCCAATGAAAAAGACCATGAAATAATCAAAAAAATTTAGTACCTCGGTTAACGTGCAGAGTTTGCAAGAGATTTTATTACGGTAACTGGAGATGCGCGTCTCGAGATTCGCGACGACGAGACGAAATCGCGAGCGCAAAGAGCGAGAACAGAAACTCAGAAAGCACGCAGCTCCAGCAAACTTGCGAAGTGCTGCATGTTTTAAAGCATTTAGAGTTAAAACTCGGGATAAAGTTGCAGAGATAAGACGGTCCATTTGCGGTGTAGACATTTTACTCCGGGTGACGCATCAATCATAATATACATGTTGATGTAATTTCGCGTCCCGGATGCCGGATGCGACTCCAAACTCCAAACAAAACTCCCTAGAACGAAACCATTTTATTCTAAACAAAACTGGGATTTGTTTTTTACTGACTTTGACATCTAAAAAACTTTACATGGAGGACAAATCAGTAAATCAATTTCAAACCCAATTCGAACAAATTGCCCTCAACGCTTAACTTGTTCTGGTACATTAATTTACAAAATAAATAAATAAATATATTATCACGCCTTTTACTCATTACTAGATGTGCACTTTGGCGTAACAAGTCTCGGTAAGTAATATATTTACGTGCGTGAAGTGTGATTACTAGCTATCAAATCACGACTCCCAAAGATAGTAGAGGTACAGGGGCAATTACACTGCTCAAAATTGTACACGGATATTTTAAAAATTGAATTTATATATATATATATACATACCGGGAGTTTTTTTTATCAGTAAACATAGTTACAGTTACAAAGTTTGACAGCAATGCATTAGAGCGTTTATTTTAAAAGTAAACATAGGGAAAATAACATTGCTGTCATGCATAGTTGTCAAAGGGGTTAATAGAAGATCAAATAGTAGGGCGTTTTTATATAAATGGAAATTTAATTGGGGAAAATTATTTAGAGTTGTTACAAGAGAGAGTAATATTGAGTACATATTGAGGAAGTGTGGTTCCAACAAAATGTACGAAATTATCTGCACCGGATATTCCCCCAACGATGGCTAGGACGAGGTGCAGAAGTGGAGTGGCCTGCAAGATCACCAGATATTGCGCCAAACGATTTTTTTCTTTAGGGCCACTTAAAAAGTAAATTTTATTATGGTGTTAGAATGAGTGTAGAACAATTAAAACGTAGAATTAGTGTTGCATCGCATGAGATTCCTCCAGAACAAATAAATAATGCTATAAATTCATTTTATAATCGTTTAGGCTATTGTTTACAGGTAAATGGGGGTAATTTTGAACGGTTATTGAATTAAAATTCCTATTTAAACTAAATAAAATTTTCTTTTTTGGTAGTTGTGATTTGACCACTGGTTACTGTACTTAACAGCTTAAAATGTATAGTTTATTAAGATCTGCTATTGCAGAGCTGCCATGTTAATGAATGACGAAAATGTTGACATGCAGATGTGAATTCCTGGTTGAACCAGTTCAAAAAGTCAAAAATTTTATTATATGGTTCTATATAGTTCAGGGCACGAGAAATACACTCGTTCAAACCGAATTTCAATATCTCTTTTAGTTTTTGAGTTACAGCGATTTTTGACTTTTTTAAAGCTCAACTTTGAAAGCCCATAACTCAAAAACTAAAAGAGATATTGAAATGCGGTTTGAACGAGTGTATTTCTCGTGCGCTACTTAACTTGTACATGTATTTTGAAAAAAATTCAATTTTTAATTTTTTTTGGAAATTTTCTTTTGTCGATATTTCAAAAAGTTGAAGAGATAATGTAAATATAAAAACACCAGTGAATTCCTCGCGTGAAAATACATAGGTATGCAAATTTTCAGAAGAAAATTCGAACGGATACATTTTTTATTACAAAAAATCGAAAATGGCCGTTTTTTGAAGATTTCTTAAGGGGTACCCCTTGGCGTTTTTACGGATTTAGGCCATTTTTTGATTTTTTGTAATAAAAAATTTATCCGTGAGAATTTTTATGTAAAAATTTGCATACCTATGTATTTTCACGTCAGAAATTCACTGGTGTTTTCAGATTTTCATTATCTTTTTAAGTTTTTGAAATATTGAGGAAAAAAAATTTTGAAAAAAATTTAAAAATTTTCAAAATTTTCAAAATACCTGCACAAGTTAAGTAACGCACGCGAAATTCAATCGTTCAAACCGCATTTCAATATCTCTTTTAGTTTCTGAGTTATGGGCTTTCAAATTTGAGCTTAAAAAAAGTCAAAAATAGATGTAATTCAAAAACTAAAAAAGATATGAAGATGCGCCTTGCGCCATTCGATTTCTCGTGGTCGGAATTATATAGAACCACATTTTAATAATTTTCGATTTTTGAATTGGTTCAACCCAAAACGAAGAATTTGCGAACAAACCTCTACACAAAAGAACTTTTAGATTGTTTTGAGGTCCTAAATTTATACCTAACGTTTAGTTAATGTAATTTAAAGTAATTCAAATTCATTTAATTTGTTTAAATTTAAAATGTTTCTTTTAGACTATAGACTATTACACTTCAATGCAAATATGATTTTCCCTATGTTTACTTTTAAAATAAACGCTCTAATGTATTTGCTGTCAAACTTTTTAACTGTAACTATGGTAATGATATATCCCTATGTTTACTGATAAGAAAAACTCCCGGTATATATATAATATAAATTCAACAATTTCATATTTTGCCTTCTAATTTCAGAGCAACAGCGCATTTAGATTCTCACCATACTCCACGCTGATGCTAATTTCCACTAAAATTTCTATATGAGGCAATATATAATTTAATAGTTACTGTCAGTTAATAATTCGGGCTTTAAACATGATGATATGTATATTTATGACGTTGCACGTAAAATATTGGTCCTATATTACACGTTGTTATATCAAGCCTTTGTTGAGAAGATAAGAGCCATCGCCATTGCCAGCATATAACACATCTTCATTACATATTTCACCTTAAGCGGATTAGAATTCAAGCTGAATAATGGCTTTACTCAACATTTACGTATTTAGTAAGCTAATTTGTTCTTCGTACGTGAAATATTATGCATATTTAAAAACAATTTCGCGCACCAAATTCGTTCGGAAATATAAAATTTCCATACATTTGAGCAAAACCTTAATATCTTTTTCTTTCCGATATTGAATTCTTTGCGGAAACAGAAAGTAAAAATTATTTCTACTACTAAAATATCTTTCTCTTACGCTTTATCCCACATACAATATAAAAATTGTTCGGCATTTTTATCAAATTCACGGAGCTATTAATCGACGTAAACAAAAAGCACACACATAGTAAAAACATATGTATTTCGCCAAAATGCTATTTATATCAATTTGAAATTTACCGATTATGACTTTAACGATACATTTCTGATGTAAAATGTATTAGTTTCACGTATGATTATACTTTCAAATCGCCAATGTGATAACTATCACAAACTGTAATTTTATTTATGAAAAATGTTTAAATCTTCAGTTAACAACTAATTGATACTATCGAAATATTACGTCTAGATAGTGACGTCTCGGTCATTTTATTATAAAGTATGCAATGTCAAATAAGTTCTACATAAAATAAAAATACAAGGTTTATTATTATTTTCAAAATAAATTTTCTACTATGAATGCCTCCTTTGACTGGGAGATATCGCCTTTGGCTTTGACCCAAAACTAAAGGGTTGAATTATTGTGAAGCAATTGGACTATTGGACATGGGGTAAAAATAAATTTTATGAAATATTTGACAATATCAAATGAATGTTAACGTAAAGTAATATAAGAAATAATAAAAGAATGTTAATTTCCTCTGTAAAGTGGCGAAGTATCGGTGAGCGAGTAAAGTTGTGCGTCAAGAAAACTCGGTTTGGTGACGTTCCATTTATTTTCAGAGAGGGTAAATATATTCCCGCGAGAGAGTTCACCGTGTTATAACGACAGTTTCAGAACAGCAATTGCATTTCACTTACCCTGGCCAGAAGTTTAGCCATTGATTCCGGATATGGTATATCCTTTTATTATTTACTCAAACGATGCATTTGAGAATAAAGCCAAGTTTTTTCTAACAAAGTAATCTTTCTACTAGGAAACTTTTAAACAGAATTCTAAATTCATTTTTCTTTTAAAAGGATCCTTAGATAAAATTGCATAGTTTATAAAGCGCGAAAAAGAAATTTTATACTTGTAATAGCTTATTTCATGCCAGAACAATTTGATACAATACTTAGAGTTTACAATATAAAAGAAACTAATCTCTATTAACACGTGATTTTATAATTTCAAATAACAATCTATAGTTAAAGATTTCATAAACAAAGATTAGCATTGCGAATCAGCGCTTCCTACAATTTACCTGTTCAAATATTTTAAATGACACATACGCCTACTAACTTATCTAGTAGAAAAAATTATATAAAATTATGTGTAGATATGTTTACAGTTTAAACAACTCATTCATTTAATATTTTATTTAAAATCAATAATTCACTACTCGTAAAAGTTAAATTGATAAATATAAAAACTTAAAAAAGAAATATGCTGAAATATCTTTAAGGAAAAATCGTATTTTGCTGGATTTTATTTCCGTAAATGAAATTGTAAAATGCCCAAGCGAACGGAAATTACAAAGTGCAATATTTTTATCCTCGGAAAATTTAAAGATAATAATAGTGTACAGTAATCTACAAAGTTTTTATGAAAGCTGTTAAAATTAAAAGTCTCACATAAAACAACTGATAATCACATGCAGTTCTAATTATCAACTATAATTACACAAGAATTTTTTATTTTTCCAGATAAATTTATGTTATTCTAAAACCTTGTGACCCAGCAATTAGACATGAAGAATAAAATCACGACACCATAGGTAGAGTGATTTTATTTTAAAACAATCTTTCCAGTTAGAAACGGGTTTTTCGTAACAAATGCACAAGAAACACGTTCTTATTCCTTAATTTTAGAGAGAGAAACACTGCTTTTCTCCCCTAGGTAGCATGTTTCTCGCCCTAGAGAGATGTTGCTCGTAACTAGTTACGCAACCCATGTTTGACATTTGTCCCGATAAGACAGTAATTTTTGTGCACTTGTTACGAAAAGTATAATATGCTTCACGGGAGGGCGCGATTATCCCTTGTGTGAAGTTGGCAAACCTTGACTTCAGCTCAAGCCTTCAGCCCTCGTTTATTTCTCGGTTTGCCAACTGCGCACGCGGGAATAATCGCTTGTTTCCCTCCCTTGATGCATAATATACTATTTTATTACCTTATTTTTGTGAGTAAATACTGGTTAAACAATTATTATTTCGGAAAGACATATTTGGAATCATAGGGTCGAGATTGTCGTTGAGATATAATAAAAAAAAAAAGGTAAAATTCAACTGACGTCAGTATGTAAATCAGAGGTTATCATAATTTAGTTCGAAAAACGCTTTAGCGGAAATAAAGAGTGTGAGCTCAAATACCAACATCGACTGAATATTTCTCTATAAAATCATAATTAAAAAAGTTATTATTTTATTACTCGAAAAAAACATAGATTTTTTGAGTGAAACCATAAAAAATACAATTTCTGTTTAAAATGAATTAACAGCTTCACGAAGTCTAAATTTTAAATGTAAAATACCAAACCTTTGACAATAATGATTCATACATTATTGGACTCTATTCACCATGTTATTATATTAAATTTAAGCGATAACGATGCACCTAACATTAATAATTCTGAAAAATAATTATCATCATGCCAAAAGTAAACGCAATTTGTCCAAATGTCCATCGGAGCGTTCGCCTTTAATTATTAAATGCGTAAGCAACAACCTACGTTATTTATAATGTATAATATAGGCGTGCGTGTCCATTATGTCAAGCGTACAAGCAACAAAGCTCTTGCGTTGATGGAATAAATAATACCCAAGCTACGTTTTGCGTTTGTTAAATAAATCATGGAGCCTACGACGCGCTGCGTAAGAATTCCTGTGTGTAAATAAATATAGTTTGTTTAGAAAGCAGTTCTGTGTACTTTTGTACTTGCATAGTGGATCAATGGAAACAACGCCGAAAGATGGAGCAGAGTTGCTGAACTCTTTGGTAAATAAGCAGAAATTAATCATTTAATGTCAAGGAACAATTTATGAAATTTTAAAAAATAGTCCATGGCAATAATGTCATAGCAACAACAAACAAGATACGTTGTTGTTTGTTGTTTTCTTGAGAGTTCATTAAGTTTGTTCGTTTCACTTTTACGCAGGCATTTAGCTTTTAGCAGTAAGGGTTGCCAACTTTGAACTCATTTTCATTCGAAAATTCGTCTACAAGCAAATTCCTAATACCCAAATTTCATTTAATTCATATCAGATAATTTCGTTTAATTTTCATTGAAATAAAAAAAATAAAATTTTCACTTCCTTATAAATCCATTTCAATTATTAACTATATTTGAATTAAATTTTAATTTTAAAAATGTTAAACATACTAGTAGTGAACATTTCCAGAGCCAACAAATAACTTAGTTAGTTTTATACCCGGGTTAATAGGTCCCAAATTCAAATCCTGATAAGTATGTAACAGTAGAAAATCTAAATTATCATTTTGAATTTTGAGTTAAAAAGTGAATATCAATTTATTTTCATATATTGTCAAACAAATTTTGTTTCAAACGCAAAATACAATTTTACATCTATATTCCGTTTGTTGAATAATTGATCACATAGTAATGGAACTGTTGTTATGCCACCCATTATAAAATATTTACTCGTAAACAGCTCACGCAGACACAGACACATTATACTCGAATTAAACACGGTGATATCAATTTTGTAGAGCCCCAATCAGAGGAAATTTTGTCACAGCGTTATGCATTCATAGCCCCGAATATTCAGCCGAATGATGCACTTGCAATTAATTTCAAGCTGCATGCATAATTTAATTCTGTAACAATCCACTTAACGCTGCAGATTAGCTCCTACTTGGAACAGAGCAGATTCATTTTCATTTTCTACCGCGATAATAATTTCGAGATATGCCTTGGTTTATACAAGCGTGATCATTGTGTATAGTCTATACTATAAAAATCCTGGAGTGCATCCCTGGATGACGAATCCAACATTAGTTTATATGGATGTGTTATGTATAACGTTCACTCGGTTTTTCATCGCTGGCTCGTATCCTTAAAATCTTCTTCCAGTTATCAATCGATTTCAATCAATTTTAACCATTTTTTTACATGTCAAATTCGACCTGCAGGTTACCGAAACATTTCAATATAAATACCGTCAGTGGTATTCTGCAATCATTTTTAAATTTAAAGATGATCTCTAACTCAATTTAAAAAACTGTTAAAAAATCTAATCAAATTTTACAGCCGCTAACCCTGTCGTTACGCTCTAAATATACAGATGTGGCTTTAAATTTTTATTAGCAGTGCCCTGCTAAATGAAAGAATTTGCGAAATAAATTTAATTTATAAATTACAACAGTATATACTAAAGGATGACATTAAGTAAAGTTGGGTGTGTAGAAATCTATATTTAAATTATATTTAATTCATTATAACCTCTAAATATACAATTGCAAAATATGAAATTTGCTTTGTATTTGTAACTTAGTGATTTATATTTATTTTATTTTCAATAAATAGTGTTGTTAGCTCATAGTGATGCTGTCTCATAGATTTTAGTCATAAAAAATATTAATATTTATTCAGAACTAGCCAAACGTAGTTTATACGAATATGAAACTTTTCATAAATACTCATTTTAATTGGTATTCAATTTTAATCAATTTACCCTTAGTACAGCATACCTAATTGGATTTTTTAATAATACATAAAGAAGAAAAAGAAGAATACATATTTTAATATAATAAGAAATACTGAACCTAACCTCTACCGTAGATACACAAGTTTATTAAAATTGCTTCATTATTATTTCTTATAAAATATCCAACTTGTATTTAGATATCTATTTATGGATATCTATGAAATATACAATATAAAAGCTCAAGCAATGAAAGAAAGACCGTTGACTTTCTTCTTTAGATTAATTTGTAAATTAATTATTTACTTTTCATAAAAAATTGATATTTCAAAACAATATTCAAACTTGTCTTTTCCCATTAAAATGCAGTATTTAAACTAAATATATTGTATTATTTACTTAATGTCTAATAAGTTTAAATATTTTTTGTTGAAAATTAATAGGAAACAAAGCATCTTGATTGTACTATCGTATAAACGATTACAGGAAATCAAAATAAACAAAAATTATAGTAAATTTTCTAAAAACAATGCCTTAATCAGTTATAAAACTCATTGAAAGTATTTGATATTTAGGCAGCTATTTGATTTCGAATTTTAATTCTTCTAAATAAAAAAATGCAGCCAATGTATACTTTGAATTTAAAAAACTCCAGTAAATAAATCCAGTGGTGCAAGATAGCAGGCTATTTTCTTTTTCTACCGTTCAGTTTGAAAAATTAAATATTTGAACATTTTCATCAACTGCTCTCAAACATCGTTTTCGACCAATGATCGCGTTTTCTAACAAAATCTTATTTCATCTTAAATTAATTAATATTATGCTAAAAAAATTAAAATACCCGATCTATTTTTAGTATGCCTAATATAGTTTCAGTCTAAACGGGTGTGAAACATATTTTTCGATGAATAGCCGAAATCGCTGTTTGAGTCAAATTGAAATTGAGCAAATTTTTTATTGAGATTCCAAATAAATGGATATAGTTTATGGAGTTTTGTGTGCACATATGTTCTACGTCAGTTATGATGCAATTAGCGTCATCTTTTAATAGTTAAAAGTCGTATAATCTCAAGAAATCCTGTTTAACATCGTAAGATGATCGTTATATATAAATTACACAATGTATATTCCAACATCTTCTTTATAGGCGAAAGTTTGTCATTTGATAAGCCAAGTCGTAAGTAAAATATGTAGTCTTGTAAAGTTTGTTTTGTACAGTGAAGCTAGCTAGCAAACTTCGCAACAGTAACAATATTTAAAGTCTCCTGTTGTAAAGAGTTTGGAAACAATAACACTTATGTCAGTTCACCTTCTTATTTTGTAGCGGCATTACTGGATTGTTTGAACTAAGTTTTATTAATTCGTATTTGATACAGATACTTTCAAAAGCACTTGATTATGAACTTTAAAAAAGAATTGCACTGTAAACCCATTTATTACCTTCTATATTAAAAACAAAATTGGATTAAGCACGCGATAAAATAATAAAAAAATTTATATTAAAATATTTTATGTTTATTTTCGAATACGTATTAAGAGTATGACATATTAAAATACTGTATTATATCTGTGGCTCAGTGGTATCAAATCGGTCTGATGAATTGAGAAGCCGGGTTCGATTTCCACAGGCGACAAACAATTTTCACCACATTAAGAAACTACCCCTCTGGCTTCCTTTCCACTAAAATCTTTGACGGCTGAAATATATCACTTACCGAGATTTGCTATAGTAGAGTGCCACACCCAGTAATGGGTATTTGGCGTGATGATATATTTATTTATATTATTTTACATTAACTTTTATATTTGTGTTTAAAATATGCTTTTAGTGATCATAAACTGAACTGCAAATTCATTTAATTTTTAATAATGTTTCCTTTTCATTTTAAAAGCATTATGACACAAAATAAAACATCATATCAAAGTATTATACATTAAAACTCAGATTTTAAACTCTAACCTATATATTTCATTTTCGATTCTTTTTAGATCGATAAGAATAGTTATATAAGTTATAAAAAAAAGAAATAAAGTTATATGAGATGATGAAAAAGAGTTGAACATCATTTATCCGTTTAATGCTAAAATGGAAACGTTCAGTAATTCATTTCATAAATGTAAATGCATAAGAATAAATTATTGTAAATTCAGTCAAATCTGAAACTCTGAATTTAACATGAATTAATTATCTTTGCGCGCGTTAGTATTGAGTAAACAATTGGAATACAAATTTCGATAGTAAGCGCAACATAACACAACCAATGAAACGATCTAGAATCCGCATCCGCAACATTCAAGAGGCTTTACATTTAATTATTAAAGTAAGTGCACAGTTAACACGTAAGTTAATATACTGGTAATGGATCCACTAATGCCGGTTAACCCAAGCTGGTGACGAATTTTAGTTATGTTTAAGTAATAAAACCACGCAGCTGTAAATAATTTACCATCAAGAAGAAGAATTCGCCGAGCAAAGTAAGTAGAACCATTACTTTTCCGCGTATGTACGCGTTAATGTATCCTTCGTGCTGGGTCCTGGCCAGCCCTCAAATGAGGATGAATGAAAGCATAGGACTATGCCAGGATTCTTCTTGATTCTTTACAGAGACGCATTCGCCAAAAAACAAATGAAGAGAAAGAAACCGTTCTTTTTAAATCTACAATATTAAATAAATCATGGATTATTCCTATTCTTAAAAGATTTGGAAGTTCTACCTATATTGAAATATTTTATTTATTCACTAGGTTCAATGTAATATATTCGAGGGTAATACCTCTAGTTTAGTTTCTACCGGACAAAGTTTTATTTACGAGAAATTGGTAGAATCAATGAAAATTTGAAAAAAAACCTCAAGTTATTTTTATGGAGAGAATTTAAGGAGTGGAGTTTATTGAATTGAAAACAGTTCTCTACCCTATTTAATTCGTGTCAATTATTTTATGACGCAATTAACGTTTTTTGTGAAGTTTTTATACATACATGAATTTAATTATCATAAATATTTTTAATGAGGTGTAACAAATTAAGCTAAGAATTTTACTAATAAGCTTGTTGTAACGAATAAATCATAGTCCAGAGGATACAAGCGAGAGAAAACTTGCGTTTCTTAATTAACAAGCAAGAGGTTGTGCATTAAATTTTCATTTCAATTTATATCTACAAAAATATGATTGTGTCTGCGTCGTTCGGATTTTACTATAAGCTGTATACCCCCTGTCCTATAATTAGGATTCCATAAATAAATAAAAATATTAATTAATAAAATATTGAAAAACTTGAACACAACTATTATTTAATTCACTAAATTACAAATGATAAAGTCAAGACTACATCTTGTACGCTAAAGAAATGACTTGTCTCAATCTATGTTAAACTATCAGTAACTAATTTTTATTGTTTTCCATAGAACAGACTGACAAGGACAAGACTGATATCGAAGATAAAAGTTCTTAAACTTGAATTTACATAAAAACCCAGAATGTTTACAAGAAATGAAGTATAAAACTCAAATCCAATCCAAGCCATTGCACAACTACAAATTTACCCAGATATTTCAGCATTGTTTGTTTAAGCAAAGCACAAAAAATTAGAAGAGCAATAAATTCGATAACTAATTATCTAAAGATTAATAGAATTATCACACACATATGCACTAATACCTTTAATAAGCAAAACTCTTTCAAGTAAATTTTTATGAAGATACTTAAGATAATAGTTAGCCAAAATCGAATTCTGAATTATTTCACTTTCTAACAAAGACAAAATTATCTATCTATTGAAAGTTATTTTATAAAATTGATCACATCAAAATATAAGACAAAAATATTTGATGACAATTACACCACAACTTATTTGTTCTCGTATTATTGTAGACATCCTTTGATGGCAAATTTTTGAATTGTTTCACTTTGTTAAAATGGTACACAAATAGATAGTACGGTACTGTGAATGGCAAAAATCTAGAATACGGTAATGGAAGATTACGACGCCTTGGTTCGATGAACAAACTTGTCGAAATTGCGGGATAATGTTTTCTGAAACGAAACGTATCTACCTTGTCAATTGCTTTTACTGCTTTCTTGCCATATACTCGACGATAAAATGGTTTATGATTACTTGGAAAATGTGTCGTGCTAAATTGATAAATCAATATTTCAAGTAGAACAAAATAATAATTAAATTAGTAAAGAAAAATTAAATACAAGTTTTTAGAATAAAATCAATATTGCAGCGAACAGTTTACAAACTTAAAACAAATACGATTATAAATGATCTCTAACAAAAAGTTTAGAAATAAATAAATAAATAAATAAATATATCATCACGCCTTTTACCCATCATTGGGTGTGGCACTCTGACTAAACAGATCTCGGTAAGTGATATATTTTTTTCGCGTGAAGTGCGGTTACCAGCCGTCAAATCACGGCCTCCAAAGATATTAGTGGAGGAGGAGCCACAGGAGTAGATTTTTTTAAATTGGTGAAAAGTTTAGAAATAATTAATAATAATTGGATATTTATTTTACAAATTATATATATTTCTAAATTAATTACGTTACAAAGTTTAATTAACTCTTTGTAAACATTTAATATAAAATACTGCGTCCCATTTTCTGCGTTGAAATTTTATTGATATTACATGCGAGTAAGTATATTTTCTATTCAAGTCAAAAGCAACCTTAAATATTTTAGATAAAAACACATACCGTTTTTCAAGAAGTAAATTTCAATTTTCCTAGAGTCCCAAATTGGCTTTTACAAAGACCAGCACCTTTTATAATATACATTGGAAAGTCGAGGCGTATTTCACCTAGAACTGCAATAAATACTGTTTGCGAGGTAGAAGAAAAGCGCGCTGACACGGGGCGCAGTGCGGCAAGGGGCGCAAAAGGAGAGATTCAAGGATGTCGCGATGTCTCGGTCACGGCTGTACGTCACGTGGTGTCGAGAGGGCGGTGATTGCTGCCTGGGATCTGTCGTTATTTATGTGTGACGCCCTGAGCCAACCCCAGCTTCGACGCCTCTGACCCAAGACGCTGACCGATGCCGGCTTCGACGGCAAGGACGTCGTTCAAGATATTTGTGACCCCGGTTGTAGAGCAACATTTTACAAGATGTTTGAATAATGAGATGAGTGATTTACTAAGAAATTTTATTCCATGGATACTAAAAATGACACTATATGGATGGTCAAATACTTCTCTTCTAGATTTATTTATTTATTACATACTATAGTTTCGACTCTGAATGTGATATAGTAGTAAGAATTGAACTTTTTCTAAAGCGAAACTTCTAACCACCTAATTTAGTCACAACTACATCCAAAATTTAATAATAATATCATTTCTACTCCCGTTATTAAAATAACATTTATCTATGACCGTATATAAAATTGACTTTTAGTTAGTTTCAGTTCATAAAATGAGTGTTTAATAATTTCATTAGTCACGTGTTACCCAGCAACGAATTAAAACTTACTTTACGAACTATTTACCTTGGTTACCATGATTAGCTCAATACAATAAGAATAGGTTTTCAGTATTGAAAGATGACATTTATGTCAATAATTTGGATATTTTTGCTAATGTATTCGGTCGTAGATAAAACATAGGTACAACATCTATAGTCACGAGCAGATCAGATTTAAAATGCGAGTGTAGCTAATGTTTTAAAATTAGCTTTACGTACTAGTATCGTAAATAACTATCAATGTACTTGTTTCCATGGCGCTAAATAACATCTTAGTCACATGTAAATAAACTATGGCTTCGAATGTTTTAGTCATGGCGTGAAGTTAACAACTGACGTATTAAAATTAGCTTATTGTAATTTAATATTAGTTTTCAAATAATTAATAAAAGTTTTATATACGTTTATAATACGAAAAGTCATATATTAATTTTCAACGCGAAAAGTGTTTATTGCACACCGTGCGATAAAATGTTTAGTTGCTACGAAACAAACTTAGATACATACTATAAGATGAAAATACATATTTTTGAAATTTGAAATATAAATAAAATTAGTATAATTTGTTAAATTCTCGATCGAGATCTGCTAGGTCAGACTACCACACCCAGTAATGGGTAAAAAGCGTGTTAGGTATAGTTATATAGAAATATACCACACGCCTAGCAGATCTCCGTAAATGATATATTTTTTCGCATGAAGTGTTGTTACCAGCCGTCAAATTACGGCCCTCAAAGATGTAATGAAGAGGAAGCCACAGGGGTAGTTTTAACGTGATGAAAATTATTTGGCGCCAGTAGGAATCGAACCCGTGTTCTTAATTCCACAGGCTGACTAGATGCCAAATTCGGGCGTTGACCAAAAAAAATACTCAATACCCGTTTGGACTGAAAGTATATTAGGCATAAGAAGAATAAGTATGGCGACGTTTATGGTGATTTTTTTAGAAGAAGAAGAAGAAATTATATTAATTAATTAAAAATAAATTTAGATCATATCTGAAAATGAGTAATGGACTATATTTATCGGGTTTTGAGTATATTAGTGTAAGATAAATGATAATACAAATTATTTTTTTAGATAAAATTAAACTTGAAGTACAAGTGCCCTATTGAAGTTCTTATTTTCTTAACATAATTTATAATAAGATACTAATAATGAAAGCAATTATAATATGAATGAGCATTACAATATCTCTATCATATTGGTTAAAATAATAGTCGAAATCCCGGAAATATGTCGATCCATTTACTAATAGGAGAATTAACTCGGTTTCTGTATTAATTCCGCTTTATCTGCTGAGATTATAATAGTAATAATTAAACGGATGATGATGCAATTCTCCAGCAATGCAGTTAAAGTACTTATGAGAGACTCCAAACAGCCGTTCAACAAATGCAGCAAATTGATAGATGTAATGCGTATAAATGAATTGGTTTGATGTGTTATGATTAAGTTTGGCGTTCGGGAGTAGCAACAAGGGAGCATATTAGATTAGAAGCAATAGGGCGCGATATTGTTTTATAAATGAAGTGTTTGTACCAGTTCTCGTTGAACTGCTGGGACCGCACCAAGTATGTACATATGACAGTTGCAGAATACGAGCACGGCCACGAGCCAAGTTCTTGGATAATTTAGTAATTACTCCGAACGCAACGACGTTGGGATTATTACACGTGTGGCGATTTTCAAATAGGATTTTAACTTAGAATCTTCTCAAAGCTAAAAACAGAATATTTTTCGTGCTTATTATTATTATTATTTATTGTTCTGTTAAATGCCGTGACCAATGGCAACGTGCGAAAAAGATATTAAATGCGTACTTACTTCAATAGTTACCAACGATACAAACAAAATAAAAACTTGTTATATTGACAGTTGACAGAACGAATTTATTTTCAGTACGTATACGGTTTTTTAATAATTTTAAGATGCAATCGTACACTATTGCAGCGCGAGCAATTACCATGTTCGAGTAACAAAGAATCACTTGACGCTCTTATACACAAATAAGTATGTTTCCAAATTAATTACACTTTACACGAATTAAGTAAACATTGTTAGTGCCCAGGGGCGCCGAGAGAAAAAGCGGGCCCTGGGAAAAAAAAAATTCGGGCCTCCTTTAACTTTGAATATTTATTAATTAAATATAAGATACCAAAAAACATGTATTTATAAATATATGTATGACAACAATAAGAATTATTAATATCTAAATAAAGTTATAACAATATAAATAAAGTTAAATACAAAATTCTGAGTTAATTGGTGCAGCGATGTGTATTGTATACTCACTGTATGACTATCTAATAGCTAGTTGCATATTCGATAAATGCAGGGGATACCAAAACAGCACTACGCACAAATGTATAGAGCCTTCGCCTATGTGTGTTATATACAATGTAGTAGAAAAAAACAAAAATGCAACAATGTAATCATGTACTTTTGAATAGTGTATAAATTTATTTAAAATTTGCAACTGGGGCCGGCCCTTCATCAAGCATTTCGTCATTTAGTACTTTATACAATGTAATAAATTGTAGAAAACGTATATCAGACATTTCGTTATACATGTTTTAGTAAAGAATATAAAAAATTGGTGAAATAGCAGAAAATTAAAAGCAATTTATAAAATAGCATCACATTCGGGCCCTTTGAATTCCACGGGCCCTGGGTATTTTACCCCACCTACCCTCCCCTCTCGTCGGGCCTGTAATAGTGCCACTGGTTTGGCAGTTATTTCTAACATATTAATAATTAAATAATAATTATAAAATTAGTAATAGGCATTTATCTGATATCAGTGTGTATATAATTTAAAAATGAAAAAATAAATTTAGCATGAAAAATTGCCATTTTGATATTGATATTTTGTGTTATTAGGAGGCACTTAGGTAAACTCGACTCACTTGTAATTTTGTCCATGCAACAACCAATAAGAGACTTTTAATGAAACCGTGTTCAAACGGTCAAAGAGTTGTAACGATTTCAAGTGCAATACAAACTTTGGAATTCTAGTCAATTAAAACCGAGTGTAACTGCATTTTGGGGTTTTGCGTGCACAGGAGCAGTGTGACCAAGTCACCATGACGACGGCAGCGCTTCCGGTACTCCGCAGAGTATTGTTGTAAAACAGTGGCGTTATCTTGCGGATTGTTTCGTCTACTAATGTTGTTGGAGGGAGGGGCGGCGGAGGTGGCGGCGGCGGACGCAATCCACGGGGAGCAGTTGCTGGACTGACCGCCTTGTTTCTCCTAATGGAAGTTTGCCCGAACGTGCACACCGTCAAATCGGGCCCGTGCTTGCGTTTGCCACTTGGCAAGTTTGCCAACCCCCGCCAGCCACCGCCCGGGGGTGGGTAGCGTGCACCATCGTTTTTAACACACAAAATGGTTTCAGTTCGCTCTTTGTATCGTTCTCAAAGGACACAAAGAAACGAATGTGATATTTGATAATTCTCTTCGTGATAGACGCGATTTCAGCGTAGACGTCGGATAAATCCCGACGGAACGGTGATTTTTTATTGTTATTGTGTCAGATAACGACATCCAATCATATGGTTTGGCTCTGATGGTGCGTTGTTCGTTGTTACGCACGTTTACTGAAACGACCTACGAGCGTTTGCAATTGTAATATATACAATGACACAAAGCTAAACTGCTGTGCCGCTGCCACTGCTCTTACTGCTCTCGCCCATAAAGAGACTTATACATGTCCTCGTTTACCACATTGTAATGATCCTTGCATATTTTTCTTCTTAATATTTTTCCATTGTTTCTTTCCATCCCACATACAAAATCTTTTATACTCATTTGAATCAACGTAACTTAAATTTTATGTTTGATTTAAATAAATAAAAGGAAATCGATGTACAGTGTGATATGAAGTTTATATTGCTGTCAAACATTTGATGCAATATTATTACTTTAAGTTAAATTGATGAACCGGTTTATTTTCGTCAATAAAGTTGTTTATAATATTGACCGTTTGATGGTCCGTTAATTGTTTTGAAAAGAGGTCAAAATACTAAAAGCTTTTACTTACATTTGCTGCTAAATTAATGTAGTAGAAAATGTTTGAACTCACCTGTAACAGAGAAAAACAATAAGTAGTCAAATTTAAATAAGTACAACGAAAATACAAAATAACTTTTCATGAAAATCTAAACTTAATTAATCTTAAAAGTTAATACATTTTGCTGACTATTGTCACAATTTTCTCGTACAAGAGATTAAATTATGACAGAGAAATTCTTACGAAAAACATGGAATTTAATACGATTTTTCATGTACTTAAATGCTTGCCTCGAGTAAAAGAAGTTTTTTGATAGAACTCAAAGTTTGATGATTGATTACGATAACAAGTTTTTTCTTGTTGTGAGAGCTCATTAAACACTGCAACTTTAAATAAAGGTGCTTTTGAAAACTTTTTCTGCTTTGCGGTTTAAAAGAATCGTTTTACTCTTGACAATTTTTTTAGTTTTAAAAGAGACATAACTTAGAACAAATCTTGAAATGTTATCCACTAAATTACAGGCATTTACCTCCAGCTGAATATTTATTCTTTCACGAAAATATTGAGATAATATTAATCCAACAGTTTTAGTATTTATTTATTTTTTAGTAATTTGCTATACGAAAAAAAATATCTCAAGTATTATGTTACCTACAGTTTATTTTTAATTATAAACTGAAGTCAATGTTGATTGAATTCACGAACTCTGATTTGTAACGCGACAGAGAAACAAATGTGCCACAACTGCTTGCAATAAATAATAAAAGACACGAAGTTATAATTTTGCCTTGTATATTAATGATTTGTATATAATGCGAAAATTTAACTTGACGACATTTTGAGACCTTCAAACACAGATCTGCTACACTCAGTAATGGGTATTTATTTATTAAAAATATGAAATACCATTGTCATGCAACTGCCACACAAAGTTGACATATGCGCATAATTCAGTTCGCGAAAATTAAGTTTTTTGTAAACAACCTGACAAATTCATTACTGGGTTGTCAGCTGCCTCCGATAAACAAACAATTTTTTTTCTGAATTCATCTTCTTGGCTACACATTTATATTTATAATAACAACCATTTCGAAATTAAATGTTTAATAAATTTTTAAGTTTTTTAATGAACATTATGGAGTTATGTGAAAAATTGTGTGTGCATCTCGGCCGTGAAATACTTTGATGCGTTCAGAAACTAGTCTGCCTCGACAATCAGCTTCAGCCGCTGAATTTTTTCAAATAAGTATTATTGTGCAGTTGCTATGTTATTTAAAACGAGCCAACAAGTGAAAATGACATGCTCATAAAAAACTTGCAAGAATATCATAATTATATCCTCGATGTTTCAGTAATAGCACTGCCAACATTTATTATAAGGCAAAGAAGTTGCGGATGATCACAAGTTTACCGCGCGGAAAACTCCACAGCAGGAAGAGAAGACAATTAGTAAGCAGCGCGACACCAAAGGCGTTGCGCGAGATCTCCGTCTTCCCCGAGCCAAATGAGCTTTACAAACTTGTCAAGGTCATTTGTGCGTGTAAATAACGCGATATAAATGAGAATGAAATAGGTTTCTGTTGGATGTGGTCGGCCATGAGACGAAGAGGTCACCGTGAAGCCAAAGAAGCGAAGTGGCAAGACTGGCGAGGATTGTGACCGAACAACCGCGCGGCGAGTTGCTCAGGGGAAATCACGGTGAACTCTTTGGTGGGATATCTAGTTGCTAGATTAAACTTCTTCGCCGCCTCGAAGCGGTGCCGCTAAATGTGTTAAAAGATAAGTTCGGATATATTCTTCCTTTTCTTTTACACACTAATCATTTGTCTGACGTTCAACGCAACGGTAGTTAAACATTGTAGCAAGGTAAAATAAGATCATGAAAACTGTTAAATGTACATTAGAAAATTGATCCCTTAGAATTATATATAATACGGCGGATAGGGACGTTGGCATCTGAACATTGATCCTTTTGAAAAAATGATTAGTTATTAAAAATTAAATTTCTTAACAAAAACAAAAAAATAGTCCACCAAAAACTGGCAGTTAATATAATTTTAATAATTCCAACTATGATTTTGATGCAATATTTTGTATTTGTTTGACAGATACATTTTTAAGAAGCTCGAAATATCGGCCCTTAATGATCTCAAATTTATTATAAATAAATATAAATAATAAATCTTCACGCCTTTTACCCATTATTGGGTGTAATACTCTGCTATAGTAGATCTCAGTAGGTTATATTTTGCACGTGAAATGCGGTTATTAGCCGTAAAATCACGCTGCCAAATATGGAGAGCTACAGGAGTAAATTTAAAGTAGCAAAAATTGTTGGCTGTGAAAATCGAAACCGGGTTCTTTAATTCACAGTTTGACTTCATATCACTGAGCCACATACCCCACATACCACCAAATAAATAAGATGTGAATGGAGGGAAACCCACAAGAGTAATGTAGAATAAAGTTTGTCGGCTACAGCAATCGAATATCGATACTACCCTTTCAATATTATGTACGATAAGTAATATGTTTCATTAATGATCGGTTTTACAAACAACAAATTAATTTACTTTCAAAGTTAAACAAATTAACATAAAAATTATCCAGATTAAACGTCGATGACAAACAACAACATATGAATAACAAATATTATTTACTGAAGTTACTAAATTACTTGTCAAGACTTCATCTTGCACGTTGCACATTCAAAAGAGACAAAGACTACTAACTAATTGTTGTTGTTTTCCATGGAACGGGCTGGCAAGGGGCAAAAGAGTGGAATCGTTGCATTGGATCAAAATAACCGTTCCCATGCACGAGTTTACATAAAGGGATGAAGTACAGAGGTCAAATATATCTCAGACTAACCCACAACTAGTAATTTATCCAGCTCATATCAACACAGAGTATTAACATAACGCAACAATTCAGAGAAGCTATAAACTAGATAAATAATGATCTAAGGCAGTGGTTTTCAAACTTTTTCTCTCAGCGGCCCCTTTTTTCCGTAAAAAATTGTCGCGCCCCCCTCATTTTTTATAACAGCCTAACTTCAAAAATCATAAATAAATTATTTTATAGAATACAAAAAAAATAAGTGCTATAAACAAATATTGTTATTATATAAGATATTTGTTATAACAAATCTTTTTCTTAACCTAAAATTATGTTTATGACAACATAATAATAGAACAAAATAATGTAACATTTATAAACATAAAATTGTAATAAGATTGGAAATAATATTTAATTTAAATTAGGCATATTTAATACAATATAATCATAATTTTTGAGTGTGCTGAATGGGCGCTTGTTTTTCAGTTTCTCGAACCGGGGAGTCATTGAAGTATCGTCACTCGCAATTCTTTTTCAACGAATAATCGAGTTCGTTTTTTTGTCTTTAAAACAGCTACAACGGAAAAACCTGTTTCACACAAATAAGATGTTACGAAAAGTAACCAAATTTCTAAGGCATTGTTTGTTAAACTAGGGACATTTTACTGCGAGCGCGAATTAGAAACACGTGTGTGTCATGATTGAGAATGTGTTCATAAGCCTCAATTATATTTTTATATAGCGCGCCCCCCTTGAAACAATTTCGCGCAATCTAAGGAATACTGATAGTATTATAAACAAAACCACTAATAAATTTGATAAACAAAACTATGTCAAGTCAGATTTTAAAAAGATACTTAAGATAACATTTAATTAGTCTGTATCTCTTGAAATTTATTTATTTATTTAATTATGTTACACTGTTCAACAGGACCTTAATTTCAATTACAGGGTCCAAACTCACCGAGTCGCAATGCGATAGTTTATATAATTTTTAGTTTGAGTACGATTCGAACTCGAAATCGCCGGATTCGAATTCCATAACGCTATCCACACCACCGTACTGCCGGATTGTTTTACTTTGTTAGCAACAAATACATGTTGAAATTATGAATTTCAAACACCATATCGCAAATCTCATCTTCAAATACAACAAATCAAAGGAAGATCAAACACACCAATTACAAATACGCCATTCAAAGTTAAACCGTATCACATATCTTCATGTGAATTCTCATAACACGTCCCGTCTGTGTTTCTAGTGATGTAATTAAAATTACGTGTGCCTGTAGATCGTATCTTGCTGCCGTTGTTTCTGCGCTCGTTTTATGCGATCTGTCATCTCGGCGGTACCGAGAAGTATTGAAAAACGGAAAAACATTCACGTGAAAACAAGAAAAAGGAACAGATAAATGCTGCATGGACCGAAGGCTCATAATTTTCCTTAAATTGAACCCATTTGTATTACGATTCGTACGTTATTCTATTCAATAATTTCTGTACGTGAGTATTAATGCAGCATGTCGCAAGCAAAAACAGAAGAAATATTTGTTGTGATTTGTGTATAATACCATGTGATTTATTTCAAGGCAGATTTACAAACTAATACATTTTTTGATTGTAGAATATATTTTATATTACTATACATTATTTATTAATTTGTTTTATTTACTTCTCTCAACTTCAGGTCAATATATTTCTGTATTACAATAACTCATATGTTTTCTCTGTTTTGGACGTAATTCTCGTACTCTGAAGTAGATTTGGGGTTATTTTTATTGCTTCTATCATTTCGTTTACAAGCTATAAAATACTGTCGTAAAACTAAATAAATAATAATCAAGTTTTACCCTGCAAATGTTGGGAATCAATAACTTTATCGTGTTTCCTAAAATTTAGTATTACTTATTTAACTTAGTGATAATAGTTATTTGTTTAACTATAGACAAAAAGAGTAGCACATTTACTGCTGCAGCAAATCTGATTTTTGCCGTGTTGAATACATTTGCCAATTAATATGAATTTTTATGATTATTTTCAATATTATCGGCATCATTCTAGTCATCATCTTGTTATGCATTTGTTAAGCGGTTACTTTGTAAAAACAAATTTATGTTCGATTGTGCCATAACTACTTACTGTATAAAGTTCATAAAATAGAACTTTATTGGACCAGTATGACACAAAATTGAACTCCTGTCAATGTAACAAAATTCAAAATAAATTTGATGCCTAGTTATTTAATTAATTCCTCTACATTAAATGTATTTTATTTAATTTAGTTTGAGATTGTCTTGATACAATATGAACAAAGTTTTCAACTTTTCTTGATAAACAAGAGTAACAACAAAGCATTTTTTGAAATACAACAGTTTTTCATTTAACATATTATATGAAAATAAATCGCTTCTGTATGCAACTCGTACATAATTGGAATTTATAGAACTCTCCGTACTTATTAGTCTCGCTCACTGGGGTCTCTCTGCTGTAAACTACGGCTTGTCCAATAAAATCCTGCATTATGTATTTGTTACGTAAATAGTTATTATCTATAACTAAATAATACCTTCTTTAGGTATCTAACCATAAATACGTAAAGGCATAACACTAGTGTAATATGAAAGTTGATATTTTTCATAGCCTATTTTTAATCACCAGTAGCAATCAAATATTTTCTCATGTTGCAATATGACTTGTAATTTATATAATATGTCATGGCTATATTCTCGTTAAATAATACATTTTTACATACATAACATAACATCACGTCATATCCCATTAAATGGGGCAGCACGAACCTCTGAAACATTCATAGAACATCAGTTCACATCAACATTCTCATCCTGACACACGATACTCGTTTCGACCACATTAACACTTCCTCCATAAGAATTCTTTCTTTCCTCACAACCAAAATCCATCATCACGCAACAAACATCCATTCATTCGCTCCTGTACACCTGTTTCGTAAATCTTCACTTACGCCCACTTCTCTAACAACGAATCCATAAAGAAATAAAGGCAGCATCGCCTGCGCTTGCTTAAAAATACATTTAACACAATTGCAGTTAGACACTGTATGGTAAAAACATTTTTAACATTTATATTTTTATAAATATCATTTTTCTTTTTTTAAATGTTGCCAATTAGTACCTATATACTAATTAAACATATAATGTAAAATAACGAAGGGATATTAACCCCACCTGAGTCTAAAAAAGTGGCATGGCGTTATAAATATATTTATTAAATTAAGTCATAAATTACAAATTTGTTAATTATCCATAACAATACTATTTCAGGCTGTCAATTATCAAAAGAAATAATCAGGGGCGTATCTGGGGTACTTGGCGCCTGGGTTCTGAAGCAGAATGTGGCGCCCCGAAGTGTGCGCCGCAGGCGAAAATTTTGGAGCACAAAAATGCGATATGGTACTCAAAATACGTGGAATTTTATGCTCTACGATACAGAAAGAGTAAGGCAGTAAGCCGACACGCCGTACTATGCGAAACTTGCGTGTAGATTTAGAGCAATAAGCAAACTCATGAAAAATAATATGTTATTCACCTTAACGTAGAATAATAGAACATTGTTTGTCTAAAAAAATAACTATTTTTAAATAAATATTTTATTATATAGTTTCTCATAAAATTAAATAAAAATACAAGAAAAACAAAAAGAAATTAGTTCACTACATAGATACATTCTAATATACCTAAACCTAATTAAAACTATATAGTTTACATTTTACAATTGCACATAATAGCACAAACAATTATACAAATAACAAAATAACATATCAATACATGTAAATTAAATTTACAATAAAAATACTTAAATACTCATAACTATACCGCGCGTTCCACGTAAAGGTTGGCATAGAGAAATAACATGAGAAAAAAGGTTTTTGTAAATGAAAAGTGTCCGGTAAAAAATTATGATATAATATTGCACATGACCATCCACACACATTATTTCATACAGATTACTTCATTTCAATGCCACAAATTAGAGAAATTAATGAAAATAGTTCGAGAAAATCGCCTACTAATTATGATTTTTTGTGACAGCTTTGTCTAGAAACAGAAGCTGTCACTATAGCCGTCAAGATTTGTTGTGAATATTAAGAAATCTTGACAGTTAACTTTATATTTCAAACCCAAGAACCCTGGGTTGGAACGCCCCTGAGAAATATACTTTTAATATCAATCGGCAAAAAATATATTGATTACAAAATAATGCAATATTCATTAATTTTTTCTATTTTAATATTTCAAAAGTTGAGAACAAAATCTTTCGATGTAAGTAATTTAAAAAGAATTAAACTCAGCCTATTCAGTGACCTACATTTAAAGTAAATTTATCAATTTATGTTCCGAAAGATTAGTCATGCAATCATAAATTAAATTTCAATTAGTAAAATTTCCGTTAAAAGAGAGAGTTTATGCAAATCTACAGAAAAGAGAAAATAAATATTTAATCTATATTAACCCTTAAAACGATAATTGTATGACTGAGCTTAAGGAACTTTTGATCGTTAATGATTACGACTAAGCAAATAACTTGATTCATTTATTTGTCTTGTGAATATCAAGTTTATAAATGTCAACTTTGACAACTTACAGACTCATTAGCGGGTTCGATTCAACAACAATTACAGTTCTGTCTTTAACTAATCGTTTCAAATTTGTTCAATATAACCATTATCCATTATTATAATTTTGTAGAAATTAATCATTTTAAATTATTGTGCTTGATAAAGTACTTACGAATACAAATACAAATTCCATTTAAAGTAAAAACATGGTACTAAGGATTATTTCAAAAACAAATTATTTCAATAATGTTTGTATGTATACATAATATCCGTTTATATGTATACATAATATCCGTCAGTACGGTAGTGTGGATAGCGATACAGAATTAGAATCAGGAGATCCTGAGTTCGAATCTCACTCAAGCTAAAAATTATATAAACTACCACACTGCGACTCGGTGAGTGCGGACCCTGTACTGTAATTGGGATTAAGTTGTGTATGTTAAGTAATAAATAAATAATATCAACTTCAGTTATTCGAAACTGTTTTTGTAATTCTATAATAAAAGGGCGTACTACACAAACAAGATTTTATACTTGAATGCAAGTATAATAGAATAAATAAAATTAGTATGTACAAAGCAAAATTTATATTGATAATAATTCTGAAAGCAAAATAAGAAGTCTACTTTAGGTAAGTGCAAGAGTTCTGTAGTTTCCAGAGTAGAGCTTGAACATCAAAGATTTCGAAACGAGAGATATTTTTGGTTTCTACTGGCTACACTTTAGAAAATGTTTCCGCGTACAAAACCGCTTTTCTATTATTACTACAAGAAAAAAAACTTAAAACAAAAAGGACTGTGAACAAAAAAGATATTGCAATGCAGACTATCTCTTCTACAAATTACAAAATTTCTTTCCATGGGGACTATTGTAGTGTTGTCTATACTAGCGTTTACATTTTACTTTATTAAACACAAAAATGTGTATTTGTATTTTAATCAATGACACAATGACAAATGAAAGCTACGTGCGTGACAGTTTCTTTAGCAACATTTGCTTTTATTTTAATTAAGAATTGTTAGGTGTAGCACAGATGTAATCATAGGATTTTATACACTCCCGTTGTTTCCTGGTAAAGTAATTTTTACAATGAAGTAACTTGAGTGCTGTTATAAAAATTTGTTAAATGACCCAATTTTCTAAATTAAGAGCCTGAATCTTCAAGCATTTTTTATTTTTACGGAGCATATTAGTAAACTACGGTTTAGACCCAGATTAAATACACCATTCATTAAAAACTGTACGTGTAACATTATTTTAATGGAGAGGTTTCATTATTTTTTGCAATTTTTTGTACCACTTGAGTATAACATTTTTAGTTACGAAAAATATGAACATATATTTAAATTATGACACAAATTATCTTTAAACTTGAATGTTACGTTATATTTTAAGGTTATGTACGCTCTGCTGTCAGCCGTATTACGATCAAACAAAAATCTCAACCAAACACTCTGCAAAATGAAAAAGTAAATTTTTTATAGCATCATAAACAATATTTCTCGCAAACGCTTACAAAAATTAATAACAACTTTTTAAACAAACAGTCAGTAACGCAGTACAAAACTTAGTCATGCTACAAAATCTCGGCTTTTCGAAATCGAAATTAACACGAAACTAAGGTTAAAATTCGACCAATCATTTTATTTTTATCTTTTTAACATACTGGTATAATCTTATCTAATTAAGATTTGCAATTTTGAACCATTAATCTAATGGAAAGTCAAGATGCTATTTTATTTTATCTGCCACTTTGCACAACAGGAAAGTAATCCCAACTACGCAATTACAAAACGGGGACAAAGGACCAACTGCATGCAGTGATTTATAAACTGCTAGGATGCAGAATCTTTTTAAATTTGCGGTTGTTAAGTAATTATTCTAATTTCTATCAACGCATATTTTATCATTTAAAACCCGATACGAACGAAATATGAACATATTTAAAATATACATATATACAAACCATCAAATCGAATCCAGGGCCCCTAACGATGTTAGTGGAGGGAGAGCCACAAGGATAATTTTAATGTGGTGAAAATTGTTTGTCGGCTCTGGGCATTGAGCCCGAGGTTTCAAATACACAGGCCTACTCAATCACACTGGTGACCACACTTTACGCGCATAATTATTGCCGAGATCTGTTACGGCAGACTGCCACATCAGTCTTCCTCAAACATTTTCATCGTCACACACCATCCTCGCTTCAACCACATTCACATTCCCTCCATACAAGCTCATTTCTCACTCACACTTGTATTCTTGCATTATGTAACAAATCTTCAAACATATTCATTAATTCGCTCATGTACACGTTTTTAATTAATTTTACATGTATGCTCCACATGCTTAAATCATATCAACCCAATGACGGGCACTCTTATCACAACAAATCAAATCAGATAAGAAAGAAAGTAGGCGTCTCTTGCACCTGTTTGTGAAAGTAAATTCCACTCAATTGCAGTTAGACACTCTATAGTGAAAAAATAAAATAAATAAATAAATCATTACGCCTTTTACCCATTACTGGGTGCGGCACTCTGCCTAAGCAGATCTCGGTAAGTGATATATATTTTTTCGCGTGAAGTGCGGTTACCAGCCGTTAATTCACGGCCCCAAAGATATTAGTGGCGGGGGAGCAACAGGGGTTAAATTGGTGAAAGTTGTTTGTCGGCTGTGGAGATCGAACCAGGGTTCTCAAAATCCACAGGCCGACTCGATACCACTGAGCCACCTACCCCATTACGCTATAGTCAAAACTAAAAATGGATTAAAAAATAAAAAAAGACGGTAGTGTTACCTGCGTTTATTTAAACACAATTGTAGTTAGACATTTTATTGTAAGAATCGAAAACGAATAAAAAATATAAGAACGGAAGAAAGTATCGTTTGAGCTCATTTTGAAAATTAATTTCATTTGCAAATCAACACTCTAATGTAGTAGCTAAACATCGAATCTAAAATCAAGATTTCTGCGCTTGTTTTAATTCATCAGATTCACCCCGCAATTAACTTTCATTCCTATCTTGATATACCATTTTCATTTCAATCACATTCATAATTCCTTCTATACAAGCTCGTTTGTTTCTCACAATCTTTCGTTCACGTAACAATCTTTCAACCATATTTGTCCACTTATTCCTAAGTTGTAAATATATTATAAATTACTTGAAACATAATTTTACACATCTAAAAGATATGTACACGAGGTTAACCCTTTTAATTTATTAATAAAAATGTAGTATTATTACGCTACCTGCAATCTTAGACTTTGCTCATGCCTGCTTCGCTGCAGTTCACGCATATATAGTGGTGACGAAATTAACATTTCAAAAGAGTCTAGAGTCGAGATCGAGACGAGAGTATAGCTAATTTCGCCTCGAATTTTTAAAACGAGACAAGAATTAATTATTTCTCATCTCGTCTCGTAGCATCACTAAAAGTACCTTTCAAAGGTATTCGAAATAGCTCGGAAAACAGTAGAGAGGTGGTAAAATGATCGTTGAATTTATTTAGCTGGTAGTGAAATAAGTAGGGTAGGTTGGTGTCGACGTAAGAGCCAATTTGAGCGGCTTTTTAAAATCATTATTTGGCCACTTCGTCGAGTGGGGCGCTCTCGTTACACTTGATTATTGTCGTACGTCGTGCACGAAATGAAAGGGCCAGACGTTACGCTACAACATAAGTTTCTCCGAAATTGACGAAGTTTATTTAAGGTCCTCCCGTCGCAGCTTTATATTTTCGTCAGAACAGAGCACTCCGTCTAATAACAAGGCTTTCTCTTTCCCGGAGTTTATACGCGATGGTCTCAATTTTTCACATTCCCAACGACATTAAGGCCCTTGTATAGCTCTGTTTTATTAAGAAAAAAGCCTCACTCTGGATGTGAAATGTTCTATTACATTTTTCATATTCGTTTACGGAGTGCACATGCATGCTTTCTTATCTCACTCATAAATTAAGAATAGGATACAATCCATTTGTCGCTGGCGTCTCTTTTAACATATATGAATTTCTTTTTTCTTTTTGTAGGTCAAACAAAAAACTGTCTAATATTATTATATATTATGTGATTATCAATTAAGAAAATTATGTTTCCATAAAATACTAATATAGATAAATTTAGCAAATAATTTACGATACAAGTAATGTAAAAAGCAAATAATACGATTTATTTTATCATAAAATAAAATCTTTTTTCAAAAATTAGGAAATGGTTATTGAGTTCGTTTGTTGTTGTTGCGCGGGAGAATGTCTCTTTTAGTCCAAATCGCTAGGTCGAGGCAAATGTCATTCGAACGCTCCAAAAACAAGAATTTCGCACACGAAATACAAATAACATTTTTTCTACAACTGTCAAAAAATATTAATATAATAGTTATTGATTAGGTAATTTGAAGGACAAAAATAAAAAATTATATAAATTTGGTATTATTTATGTGTTGTAAGAAAGGTAACGTAAAAAAAAAAAATTCGCGTATGTTAAAATGTCGTTTTATATTGACAGTTGTGTATGTTAATATATTTTAATTTAAAAAAACAAAGAAAAAAGTAAGCTTTCTGTTAAATGCTCCTCAATGCAACTCGTTGCTTAAATATTATACGCATGATAACATTACAGGATAAAATTAAAACATTTGCTATAATTAGAAATAAAGATTTTTTTATAAACTAGTTATATAAATTAATTTAATCTGTTGTCCGATATAGATATTCATCACTTTACTTTAAAAGTAATTTTGCATTTTCTAAACAGTAAACTATTTATGTTACGAGAAACTGCGGCAAAGATAGGTTACAGTATTGAATAAAAATTAGTAAACATTAAATATTGAAAGAACTGTTACCCAATATTAATTAAATAAAATTAATTTTAATGTTTATTAATTTGTATTCATTGGATGGATTATAAATGTGAATAAGTAATAGACGGTGCAGATATGATCTGAAATAGACGCAGAAACCCTAAGAAATTTGATATGAATCAACACATCACTGAACCAAGTTGAGATTTTCTAGTAGCTTTATTGCAAGTATAAAAAAAACCATTAAAAAGTGCATATTACAGTTTGCATTCTCATTGTATTTGTATGGTTTCCTGTATCCATGTATCTCTCGTACAGAACGAAACAATCCATTTGTCATTTGGATAACCGGAACATTTCTTTGGCACATCAGAAATTTTTTGTGTCATTATAAGTACTTGCATTAAAACTGCTTGTTGAGCAAATGAAACATGAAGCAGCTTTTAGTTTTTATAGCTATCTACTCATTCAAATGGAATCATAAATCTATTTTATTTTACTTTCTCTTACTATATAAATAAAAATACGAATTATTTTATTTAAATGGATTAATATACATATATATATATATATATATATATATATATATATATATATATATATGTATATCCGTGATATTTATGAACAAAGTAGAAATGATTTATTTGACTAAAAATAAATTAATTTAACTGAAAGAGAAAACAAATTAAAATGTGCCGTGGATTAACATACAAATGTTTTCATTAAAAAAGAATTATGTAGCTGATTACAAACAGTGTAATTGAAATAATTTAATTTTACAACAAAATTCTGATTGTATCTTCTAATTATCTTCAAAATAACTAAGAATATTTGAAAACAAAATTAATTGTCAATTAGTATTTAAAAAATGTATTATATACAAATATAACGTACATTCCAACATTGTTAGTGAAATAAAGACAGATATTTGATTTAAGAAAATGTGCTAACATTAATTAAGGCATTTTCTTCATTATGGAAAATACTCGTCTTTGTGTTTAATTACATCAAGAAAATTAGTTATTTCTATAAGCAGGAAATTAAACCCCACCCCAAAGACAAGTACTCGAATCCAACGTGGCAAATATAATTTTCTTTAGAACAATCGAGCTACTGATTTCCTTAATTTTCCTGACAAAATAACTGAAATCGCATACTTAAAATTACCCCACTATAAGAAAGTTTTGTTTTTGGAAACTTATTTCATTAGACTTATCTCTCTGTAACGGAAAATTGCTCCCGATAGGAAATCTCACTAAACTTTCTACCGCAGACAACTTTAATTTCCCTCACTTTCATTTCTATTTAATATAAACTATAAGCATAGAGTTTCACCAGACCCAGATCTACAAGGAGAGGACGTACGGAAGCACCCTGTATTGATTTACTGAAGAAACACAAGAATAAAATCTTGACATGCTTGTATTATGCAACGAATTGAATAGATGATGCTTCACGGTCAAAATATGAAATCGGTCAAATAAAAATTTGATTTTTTTTAGCGACGCTAATTTTATTCTCAAATTGGAAAGTATTGTACTATACTTATAATATTAAATAATGACAAATGAATTAAAACTTCATTCAAGATCGGTAAAGATAGTTTTCGAGGTGCACATAATTTTTTAAAAACGTTTAAAAAGTATTTAAAATTATGTTTAAACAAACGGAAATATTACTTTCCCCTTTGTTGCTATTTGTAACAAGCGGAAATGTTATTTTCTACTTGTTGCTATTGGAAACAATCGAGAAAGTTGTTGCTCAGGAAACTCTTTCTTTTTAAATGTGTGATGAAATAGCATACTTTCCATCATGGTAAAAAAAAATACTATTTTATTCCATATGTATAACTTATACAAAAGCCTGCCAAAATAGTTATTTGTGTATTAATAGCGTAAAGTTATTCTTTGTTACTCGAGCTGTAATAGTGTAAGAAGAACAATTTTTTCAACGATTGCATCTGAAATTATTTTTTAAAAACAACTCAAATTACGCTCGATCACTTCTCTAATAATGAATCTAAAAAATAATAAACGCAGGGATCGTCATCTTGCGTTTGTAGTTGAAATAAAATTCTACAGAATTATAATTAAACACTCTATTGTAAGAAATGAAAACAAATCGAAAAAATAAGAAAAAGAGTTTCGTCCTGAGCTTGTTTTTAAAAATGAATTCCATAAAATGATACTTAGACACTCCATTATAAAAGCTTATATGTATTTTTTTAGGTTTAATTGATATATGTACTTTTAGAACATTATTGTAGGAAGACACAAATAAGTTAAAAATCTATAAATTCGGATTGAATTTCTGCTAAAATACGATTATGAAATATCAATTACACTGACTAGCAACTGCTATAGCTTAGTTGAAATTTCGAATAGAATAACTTAATAACATAGTTGGGAACCCCACTTACAGTGGTTAATACAGTTGGGCTGTGGTATCCCTAGTTTGACAAGCAGGTCAATTGGACTTTAGAGAAACAAAAACATTTTCTAAAATATCAAATTTCAGGCAATGAATGTCCATTAGGTTTCACTTGAATTATCACGTAAAGCTCAACTTAAACTTCAACAGGCCTCGTTAACTTCTCAAAGAGTTACCAAGTATTTAAAGGATATCGCTCACAGCCCGACCGTCATATAACCTTAATTTATTACAGCCGTCCATAATTCTATTTACGTTATGTTTAAGTTCACGTGTTCAACAGCAAACTCCTGCGTACGCACGTTCCAAACTTCCTCAAGTCGCTGCTCGCTGATACGTCTTATCAGTTCGCCCGTATCGCGCGATGTGTCCCTTCCCCGGCCATTTTAACGTCTTTTGTGTGACTTCGTCCAACTTCAATCATTTATTTATCGTGTCAGGGACAAGCTTTAAAAATATTGTTGTAAATTTGGTTGATGGAGCGCCAAGTTTATCTTCAACCTGTCTCAAAATATTCCAAGGGCTTTTGTGTTTACTTTTAGTTTTATTTATGTTTACTAATGACTATAACAATAAATTATTTTAATTCATTTTTAAAAGCCTCAACGTAATCAGGTTGATTGTTTATTATTTTAGTTGCTATGTTATTTTTAGGTTACCAATACAAAATAATCTCATTATAATGAAATATTGATGAACATAAATAAAAGAGTTCAGAAATAAAACTGAAATTCAATTTTACCTAAAAGCTAGATAGATTATCTTCAGTATCGTATTTAGGAGGGAAAAATACCTAGACATCTCCTAAATGCTCAAATCTATAAATATAAGAAACTTTATAAAAGCCATCTATACAGGGTATTTCAAAATTATTACAAAAAATATAAAAGTTATATATTGATTAATGTACTGAATATAAAGCAAAAGGAATTTTTCAGATATTCGCAAAAAAAATAAGATTCATGTAAGTACATCTCACTTTTTTTAACTTATATTTGTATTATTTGTGTCTATTTATTTAGATACATATAGTTTTTATTAATGGTAGATACTAATTATTTTAGATTAGTTTATATTTGAGCCCCTATCGTCAAAAAATTCTAGATCCGCTACTGATTTTCTTCATTACATATCTATAAGTTATGATGTTACTATCACATAATTTTTGATACGCGATATTTTTACATTTTTCGAGTATGTTCAATTAATTATTCCACAAACTATGATTGGATAAATGGCTCTGTAGTAACGTAATATTTTATTCTAGAAATAAAAAGCAGAGTTAATTTCTACAACCAACTACTAAACTGTTCACCAAATGACATATATGATTCTTCTGTTATTAGTTTTGTGAATTAGGATTTAAAACTACGACAAACAAAATATATTGTTTTCTTAGAAATACAACAAAAACATATAAACAAATAAATATATCATCAGCCGTCAAATCACGGCCCCAAAGATGTTAGTGGAGGGAGAACCACAAAGGTAGTTTTAATTTGGTGAAAATTGTTTGTCGGCTGTAAGAATCGAACTAGGGTTGTTAATTAGACAGGCCGACTCAATACCACTGAGCCATCTACTCCCTAATTTATTACAATGTCAAAAATAAATAATATTTAAACAGTATTAATATATAACGTTGACACTGGTGAAAGACAATCTGTTAACAAATCATAAACTATAAAATACATTTTCCCGGTCCAAATTTGGACTATATTTTTCACATCATTAATTCTTGATTCGTTACGAATATGGTATATTTTGCCGAAGATATTTGGCATCCAATATTCACATGCTCGTAATTTCATTTTTGAACAACATTGCATTTAGGCAAAATATTGCTTTAACACCTTTAGCAATCCACCTTAAGTTATATCCTTAAATAACTTAATTCAATGAAGGTCCGCGTGAATGAACATATCACCAAATGAATTTCTCACGTTATCAATAGGTGTCCCTGGTGTCGCATTTATATGGCAGTTAGATGCATATCTTCTAAGAGAATATGTGCTAGAATTAAACGATAATATCTCACTTGCCAGTGATATAACATCGCTTGTCAGCAGCAAGCTCACAGTAATTATGCAACAAGTACAGGAATTAGTGCATGCTTGTGTTTCCGCTTTCCGTGTGAATATCTTGAGTTATTCCAAACCGCGATTGTCGCACCATGAAATGTATCATATTCGTTTCTCTGTTAGTATTCCGTACTTATTATATTTCACATGTCGCTTGAACATTATTTGTTGTTTAGTGCTATGATATGACCGATACAAAGAACTCCTTAACAACCAGGGCATTATAATTAATTACGTCCACTCTTGACGGACTAGTAACTAGTAAAGTTCATTCATTCGTAAAATTTAGTTTTACATTTTAATGTATATACAGGATGTATCTGTACTTCGGGAAAAAAATTAAAGAGTATAATATATCCTTGAATTTTTTTTAAAATATACATTATACATTGACCGAATGATTGAATAATTCCGAATATTTATGAAAAATATTGAATAAATTATGTGCCAATTACTTTTATACGAGAATGTCAGATAACTAAATAAATTTATGAAAGAAGTATTTATATATATATATATATATATACAGGGTGTTTCAGGACTAGTGTAACAAACTTTAACAGCTTATTCCTGAGGTCATTTTGAGCCAAAAATGTCATATGAACATAGGTCCTATTCCTTCTAGTTACCAAAATACAAGAGGTTGAAGTTCTATAAATAACACGAAATTTTCAAATTTTTGTAAATCAAGATACTTTCGGAAAACAAGAGTTTTATTGAAAAGTCATACTTTATTTGTCTTAATTAATTGTATTTATTAATATTAACGAATACAATTTAGAGAACAAAACATAAAATGACACAATTAAATAGACACAGAACAACATAACCAAACATGAAATAGGTTAACACAATATGAAATAAGATACTCGTAACAAATTTTAAAAAAATTACAGCAAGTGTTCAAAATGAGCGCATTGAACTCGTATTTAATAAATAAAATTAATTAAGACAAATAAGGTATGACTTTTCAATAAAACTCTTGTTTTCCGAAAGTATCTTGATTACAAAAATTTGAAAATTTCGTGTTATTTATAGAACTTCAACCTCTTGTATTTTGGTAACTAGAAGGATGGCTCAAAATGACCTCAGGAATAAGCTATTAAAGTTTGTTACACTAGTCCTGAAACACCCTGTATAACATAGCAATAAATGATTAAAACAAAAAATGTCAACATTGTCTTCTTTGCTCTCATCAAAATATCTTCCGTAGTTCCAACCTATTCCTGCGTTTTCGATATTTAAATTGAATAAACAAAATAAAGAAACAATATCGTTGACCACAGTAGATTAATAGTTGTATACGAATTAATAAAATCAAAATTATTATAAATTAAAACTAGATTTGTATGTAAGGAATATATGACAATGCCCTTAGTACATAAATTATTATTGATGTATACTAGAAATGATGTTTGTAATAAGGTAATTCTTTTATTAAAGTGTATGTAATTGGCCCTCAACATGCGATGCAAGATTTTTGCGGTTGTTTTATTGTAGTAATAATTTTAACCATTCCCTAATTTATCTCTGGAAAATCTTACTGAATATTTATTAACGTCTAAAATATGCTGTTATAATTTAAATAATTAAACATAATTTATTCGTCCTTCAACGAAAAAGAGAAGCAGAATTTATAACCACAAATTTTTCTCTTAAAAGTTACCTTAAAGAGGTACATAATTTACAATTCAGTATTTAAATAAATTTTATTGAATATGAATTAATAAAATATTTACTTCTGTCTTTTCGTCTATATAGGATCATAATAGTAAAAGTATGAATTTAAAGATGATATTTAAAATTATTACTTCGACTAACGGTTTCGGTTACCATCATACTAAATTCATATTTAGCGAAATAGAATAATGAAAATATTATTTTAATAATAACATTGCAAAAAAATTATGGTAATGATAATACAAATAATTTTATGTAAATTAATAATGTCTGGTTATTTTATTTTAAAGTTAAATATTTTATTTTCAAATATGTACTATATCTAGAAATTGTATATATATACAATTATTATTTTAGGGGTAGGTGGCTCAGTGGTATCGAGTCGACCTGTAGATCTTGAGAACCCTGGTTCGATCCCCACAGCCGACAAACAATTTTCACCAAATTAAATCTATCCCTGTGGCTCAACCTCCACTAACATCTTTGGTGCCCGCGATTTGACGGCTGGTAACCGCACTTCACGCGAAAAAATATATCACTTATCGAGATCTGTTTCGGCAGAGTGCCACATCGAGTAATGGGTAAAAGGCGTGATGAAATATTTATTTATTTATTTATTATTTTAGAGAGAAAAAGTAGCTAACGAAGTCATTTGAATGGCATTATAGGATCGAGGATATCTTTAACAAATCCCAACATCGAGTGAGTTTTTCTCCCTAAAATAATTATTGAATTAATCTATTATAAAGAATTTATTTTTAAAAGATCAATAAAACCTTAATTGTAATATTCTCCTTAAATAACAATGACGTCTTCAATTTATGAGCACTCATAGAAGCAAGACTGTCTTTAGACAAACAAACAAAAAATCAAATGACCTCTGAATGAACATCTCGAGACCAGCGTAGTTTAGTTGGAAAAATGCTTTGTGAGAATCAAGGAACCTCAGGTTTCAATCCCAACGTTGACTAAATTTTTCTCTCTAAATTTAATTATAAATAATTAATACACATGCCATAAAATTTTTATTTATTATTTAAATAACAGTATATTTTAAATAGAGTTCCAAACTAATTAAATATAACTGTATAATGAAAGTATGTATAAATTATTTTGAAATATTTGAAATTTTGCAATCGACAAATATGAATGTATTAATAGATATATTGCAGCGGCGTTCGCCAGGCCGCCTGATGAGTTTAGCATAATGAAACGGGTAATCAAATTAATCTCCATCTTGAAAACTAGTTTTATTAACATGCACTTCAGCATTTCATTATTTCAGCAGAGCAGAGTCGCCGCTCACACAGCTGAACTTCTAATGACCTAAATTTAATAAAATAATTAAATTTCGCAGCATCCAACGCGTAAGTCACATTGATTACAAGCGGGACAGATTTTTGTTATTAGTTTTCTACAACAAGTAACATCGAAAAGTAATCTAATAAAGCGAACAAAGATGCGATAAGCGAAGCGCGTCCGATGTTTTTCCGCATTTTTTACCTTGTTCAATTACGGTCTTCCACCTAATTGTTTTCCGCCATTTTCTTCACCATGACCTTCTTCGTAGCTGTCGTCTACAATTCATCGCAAAAAAAATTTGAAGCGACTTCAGCGAGAATGACATCTCAGCATAAAAACATCGTGTTATTTCCATAAGCCTTCACCATAAGACAAAAGATCCGCAATATCTCGCAACAGCTCGTGAAATACATTTACATGTCTGTGTTTACGTCTTCCCACAACATATGAGAAGATTTGCTTCAGACGAACGCCTCTAAATTTGTTATTTTCAATGAAAATGAATTTCACTTCCTTTGGATATTCATCCAGAACGTGACTCGGCATAAATACAATCCTTATTTCAGAAATCTTTTTTTCTTTTATTTCCCACGTAAGCAATTATTGTTGGAACCAATATAAAAGCTATACGAAAACGTACAAAAATAAGCCAAGACAGATGACAAGACACAATTGCATCATTAAACATACGTTGCTAGTTTTGTGTGTGTCATTTATATTTCCAATATTTCTCGAAAACTTATTTGCTATTTAGTTTGTTATTGAGTTTTTACAAAATTTCAAACTATATCGAACACACTCAAATAATAATTTGGTGCATGTGATATTTATTATTATATCTTTGCAAGCTGGAATTCAGCATATTGTATTTTACATTCAAATTGTACAAGTACAAACCATACTAATGACACATTTTCCAGGTATCCATATTCTGTTGAAAGGAAAAATAAGTCTTATTTAAAGAACTGAACAAAAAAAAATTCAGATTCAGTTGATCGCCATAATTAGTGACCTATGGGAATTTGTAGAATAACTACAACACTTTAGAGTTGCACAAAAAGTCTCATTCAAACGAATTCGTAACATAACTTAGATAGTCCTTCGAAATTGAGGGCACCTGTACAATATACTAGAAACTGAAAAACAATTATCTATACTATTAATATCTTAATTCTGTCAAAATATTTAATAAATTATATAGCTTTCAATTTAATGTACCTATAACTTTGTTAGTAAATAAATATAGAAGTGTCAAAATATTATTATTGATGATAATTGCTTAAGAAACAAATCAATAATAAATTAATAACAAAAAGAAAAGAAATATTACTAGTGAGAAGTAAATAGACATTAATAAATGAAGTAAAAATCAATAAAATATATTTTCACAAAAATGTTAGCAGGAGAATAAATCAAAACTAAGCGTAACAATAATTTGATGCAATTAAATTTAGTGCAGAGAAAAGTGTTAGATTAGTCATCCTATGGCTTGTCAGTTGTTTATTTATGTTATGTGCATATAAAGTTGTTGGTAGACGTAGTTACTGCCGAATTACTCGAGTCTACAGGGATGTTTATTTACTTGAGCTAAGTGAATTACCAGAACTATATTATTTATTTAAGCAATTTGATTAAAAGATCGAAGATAAGTAGACACTGCAGAAGTTCTGTAAACAGAATTTCGTGGATAATCGCTTTAATGTATGCACTTTAATTTAAGCTCAACGATGATGTAATGTTTAACGCTGGTAAATGGTGCGATAAAAATGTCTAGATAGTGAAGTGTGTACCCGTGATTTTATCAGAAAATCTAAATATTGGTTTATTAAAAAATCAGAAAAGAAATATGTGTTAAAAGGAAATTGATTGACCTAATTGCCCATAAAGTAGACTTCTTTTATACGTTTACTTAATTTTTATTCAATACGAATAAAACGAAATACATTTTATAATACTTTCAGAATTTTATTCAAATATTCAGGGGCAGATCTAGAATTTTTGATGAGGAAAGGGTGGAGAAAATATAATCAAAGCCATTTATAATCAAATAAATAAACACAAACAATACAAATATAAGTGCATGAAACGTCTATACGCACAAATTTCACCCCTTTCAAATTACCTCTGTAGCTCCCCCACCACTAATACTTTTTGAGGCCGTGATTTAACGGAGTGCTACACTCAATAATGTGTAAATGACGTGATATTATTTATTTGTATGTTTCTTATTTTTCATTTTAAACTTACCATCTCCCGTTACGTTTCTAGGAAAGTTAGATATTTGTATTTAATTGAAGAAGAAATTACAAATTTGAACTGATATCTGAAAAACAATTTGACATTTGGTCAACCAATCATGCAGGGGCGTATCTGGGGTACTTGGCGCCTGGGTTCTGAAGCAGAATATGGCGCCCCGAAGCGTGCGCCAAATTTTGGAGCACAAAAATGCGATATTGTACTCAAAATACGTGGAATTTTATGCTCTACGATACAGAAAGAGTAAGGCAGTAAGCCGACACGCCGTACTATACGAAACTTGCGTGTAGATTTAGAGCAATAAGCAAACTCATGACAAACAATATGTTATTCACCTTAGCGTAGAATAATAGAACATTGTTTGTCTAGAAAAATAACTATTTTTAAATAAATATTTTATTATGTAGTTTCTCATAAAAAAACAAAAAGAAATTAGTTCACTAAACCTAATTAAAACTATATAGTTTACATTTTACAATTGCACATAATAGCACAAACAATTATTCAAATAACAAAATAACATATCAATACATGTAAATTAAATTTACAATAAAAATACTTAAATACTCATAACTATATCGCGCGTTCCACGTAAAGGTTGTCATAGGGAAATAACATGGGAAAAAAGGTTTTTGTAAATAAAAAATGTCCGATAAAAAATTATGGTATAATATTGCACATGACCATACTAGACCTATCCACACACATTATTTCATACAAATTACTTCATTTTAATGCCACAAATTAGAGAAATTAATGAAAATAGTTCGAGAAAATCGCCTACTAATTATGATTTTTTGTGACAGCTTTGTCATAGAAACAGAAGCTGTCACTATAACCGTCAAGATTTGTTGTGAATATTAAGAAATCTTGACACTTAATATTTCAAACATTAATCACATTACTTCGCGATCTTTTGTAATTAAAGGCCTTAGTACGATAGTAGGTACCTACATTTGGTATTCATTTAATTACTTTATTTATTTTACAAATAATATTAAGACGCAGTATTTGTGTTCTTTTAATATACTCATATTTATTTTAACTTTTTGCCGTCTGCCGCCCTTTTATGCTGGCGCCCGGGTTCTGGGAACCCCAAGAACCCTGGGTTGGAACGCCCCTGCAATCATGATACAAATAAAACACGTTCTACGAGTATATCTTTCCATAACGCATTTTCTAGTCAAACAAGCAATGAAATCATTTAGAAACATTTAAAAATATATTGTCAGATGCTCAAGATAATATGACAATGCTATAATATTTAATAATAATGTCTATGAACTTCTTTTTATTTCTAATGAAGACGTTACGAAAACAAATTGATTTAATACTATTAATACAATATCCGACATTGTTTTGTCTATATGAATAAAACAGAAATAAAATAAGTAACATCTGTACTGTCAACCTTAAAACTTGAAGTTATTTAAAAAGTCGGTGCACGTGCCTATGATAAATTAAATGAAAAGAATTGTAATAAATGTATTGATTGTATAAATTAATCACATATTCATCGGCTAAAACCCTAATCATAACATCATATCTACAGTAATCGATTAGTATAAATATATTCATAAACCGATAAAAGAAACTACTTATAGTATGAAAAACAAGTCGTTGTCGAAACAACAGCAAGAAGAAAGATAATATATCAAATAGTTTTTTCGGACGGTGTAACTCTTTGTTTGCTTGTTGTTCAAGCAGACGATTTATACAGACAAGAGACAGAGAACAATCCCTCTTTACTGGAAAACTTGAGAGCCAACTGTTATACCGAGCTGGATTCGTCTGAGTCTGATCAAGTTCATCTAACTAAGTTTCCAATAAACGTCAACGGTACGTACGTTTGTAATTTGCCTAGATATCCTAAAGCTATTTAACATTGCACGAGTGTCTAATCGATTATTTAGAGCTTGCTGGGATTCTACTTTTTTATGTTAGGTCATTATAGACAAACTAAATTTTATTCATGAAATACAATTAACCAAACTGGACTTGCTACTTTAGTAATTATTTTAATTTTAAAATGCAAAGCCAGTAAATCTAAATTAGCGATTTAAATTCAAAAATAAAAATATATCATCAAGCCATTTACCCATTACTGAGTGTGGCATTCTGCCGGAGCAGATTCCGGTAAGTGATATATGTATTTCTTCGCATGAAGTGCGGTTACCGACCGTCAAATCACAGCCCCCAAAGATGTTAGTGCGGGGAAGTGGTGAAGGGTAGTTGGAGATCATATATGGGAATTGAACCCGGGTTGTCAATTCCACAGGCCGACTCGATACCGCTGAATCACCTACTCTATATTTGAATTCGTTAGGTACCTATATATTTAAATCTGCCGATATATCAAACTATGCACGTCATTTACTGTGCAAGTATGTACATATGCAGTGCAAGAAGCGATTTATATTTTTAAATTAAGTAGGCCAGCAAACATACATTTTCATAATAATAATAAAATACGTGTTTATTTTGATAAAAATCGTTTAATAAACAAACAAAATTTACAATGAACCATAATCTCAAGCGTTCAATCGAGTATTAAACTACCTTTGTTGATCTATTAAAACGAACTGTTGATAACATCCAAATACTGTAATAATGTAAAATTCAATAATGTATTTCGTTTTTTTGTTAATTACTTAGAAAAAAATCAAAATTTACATTGCCTTAAAGTAAAGCCAAATGCATGATTTAAATAAGTTATTTAACAAAACAATTAATTTATTTTTGTTAATTCGATGTTAGTATATATGATGATATTGAAAAGGTCACTGATGACGTGCAAAATTTAAATAAATAAATTTCCGATTAAAATTTGTTTTAGTTTTCTTGCCTTAACAACGGAAGTAAAATATTATTAGCAATGCGACTAAAATAAACTTATTTTCGTCGTTGTTAGCAATGGAAGAGAAAGCTGTTAGCAACACAACGGGTTAAAGTGAATTTGATGTTAGAGACCAGCTTTTACACCTTGTTTTGAAAAAAATAAATATATGTATGTATCATTTAAAATACAATGTCAAAAAAACATCATGTTGAGGAACATATCGCGCTCATATTAGGACGCGAGACATTACACATGAAATCGAAATAGTCTGTCGTATTTCAAGACTTCTGGCCACCTTGAATTGTCTTTATATACTTAACTAGATATTGTAAAATATAAATGGCGTTGTATAATTTCCATGAAATATAAATTTCTGAATGTCGCGCAAGCGGAAATTTTTAAACCAATTTTAGTTCCGGGAGTTTTCTGTAGAAGAATATAATGTTCAATAAATCCTTCAGAATTAAGAAAGGAAATGAAACCCGAAAGCGGACTCCTTATTTTGAAAGTGACTTCTTTATTACTATTTTTGATCTTCCAAATGATTAATTAAGGCTTCCGACACATGGTGTGGACTCTTCCTACTTGAGAACATCCTGAAAAGATCTGAAGGATCAGGTGATGGAATTTCCTGGTGGTAGAAAATCATGTCGCCCAACGTGCTAAATCCTTGTCTTGCTGGAGAAAAAGTAACTGGCTTTTTCTTGCCAGTCTCATTTAATAAGTTTCATTCCATTTATCCTTCATTGTCCACCTCCGCTGGAGGCCTGCAGGCTGTCAAATAAAGCGCATCCATCTTCTACTGTTTCTTCTCTCCGTTTGCAGGCAGGCATCCTAGAGGCGCCGCGAATATTGATTTATCCGCGTTGTCTCAGGCATTGATCGCATATGCAAGCACGTTTAATCTGCTTATTGCCGCTGAAGTTATTTTCTAATCTTTCGTTTACTCTGAGCAAACTACTATTCAATTGTAACTGGATGACTCTTTGGTTAGTTAAGTCTATGTTATGAATGGAAACAATTGTTCACGATTTAGTACTACTAATTATTGAAAAGAAATGAATATTTGCACAGGATTTCATTCTTCCTTATAAAGAGATATCAATGCTATTGCATGCACAAGTTTTACGAAAGTTGTTCGTTGTTTTGAAAAAATTAACAGTAATAAAATTAAAGCAGTTTACAACAGATCTTGTTGGCACATTTTTGGAATCAAACAAATATACATAATTTTCACAAATACTGGATAAAAAATTGGTAGAAAATTAAGTTTATTATGGCTTTGATTCGTTGCAACAATTCTGTAAAGACTACTTGTAGTACGAATCGTAGGCGACTGTTGCAAATATATGAATTCAATAAAGACACTTTTAACACGAGTTGCATACACTATTTTTCTTCACGATTTATACTAATTTTATTTCCATTCCAAACGTCAAAAACATTTATTTTCTAGATTACATTGTTTCGTAGCATTGTTATTGCACGCTGTGCGATAAATAATTACTTTTTGAACAGAAAATAAGTATGTAATGAATAACTTTTCGCACGATTATAGAAAAATATTTGTACGTATTATGTTGTGCAGAAGAATTTTTATAGTACCAATAATCTACAACTTATAATGAAATTCGAGTCAATCGGACTAGATTTTCTGTAATGAGGTTAAAATTCGTGAACGCTACAACTCGAAACTACTTAACCACAAATTCCAATTAATGTCATACTACTTATGAAATTGTTAAAGCTTGCCAATGCCATTGTTAATTGCAGGGTTTTCAAGCCCATTAAAAATACAATTTTTTTTCAATTATATTTAAAATATTATAATTATATATTTCATAATTTATTTATACAATATGTTATGTTCCCAAAACTTCATGAATGATATTTATTATAATTACAAAATCTGTTTTCATACTTTCATGTTTCAGCCTAAACTGCTTTGAAATTTAATATAAACTTTCCAAAATTGTATCAACAAATTTCTAATTAAAAAATTCTGTTTACGATCTTGGAAAATGATTTACATATTGGCTGTCACGGCCGCTGTCTTGCGGCGCAAGTGTTCGGATAAAAAGTAATTGAATTTGCCGTCGCGGTTCTGGCGGTAAGCAGCTCGTTATGGGCATTTTATAAGCGAGATCAGGGTTTTCGTCATTTGTATTATAATGTAATGGCGGTTATTTAACACGTAGACACGTGCACAGTCGTTTTATACAGTCCTTGCAGATGAAAATCGCGATAAACGAAACAATTGTTGCCGCCGTCAACGGTTATGGCATATTTCAAACATTACAAACGCAGTTACACACACGGACCAAAGAGCCTGATGGTGATATGATGTAGGCTTCAGTGGCGCCGAGTTGCTATTTGTTTTCTACATAAAAGATTTGATTCAAAAGAATATTAAGCAATTCTGGTTTTATCAGAAAAAAATATACGTTTAGTTTAATTAGTTTTTCTCTAAAGTAAAAACCTAATAATTGAAGAAATCCAATGTTATTATAGAGATAGAGATTATCTCATTTTTTCTCTCTATACTAAAATTAGATTCTAATTTTTTTTTATTTTATGGTTTAACTAATTATACTGATTTTACTAACATTTCAAATATCAAAAACATTTATTTTCTAGGTTACATCGATAGGTTTGTATAGCATCGTAGTAACTATCTTATTGCACGCTGTGCGACAAACAATCACGCACTGAAATTGTATAGGTAATGACTAACTTTTCGCATGATTATATACAAATATATTTATCTGAAACTGACAGGAAATTAAACACTCAGGGAAGCTTTGCTTTGCATGCCTGAAATAGTATATTGCCTGCCTAGGTAATGAAAGAAACGTGAGTGTCTAGTTATTTAGCAACACAAATTAATGGCTGAATATGTAAGTCAAATATTTCTTTTAATTTAAATTTATTTAAAATATATATTATTTGTTTATAAGTTTCAGGTAAAATGTTATACGTTACACGTCAGTAAAGTGTCGTACAGGATTCGTAAGCTGTTTCAAGTCTCGCTATCGCTCGGCATGAAACTATCTGCTCATCCTGCAATTGAACACTTTCCTGACTTTTTACGTAAATAACTATTATTTACGTACATTTTTTATAATGCCGAGAATCTATAACTTATAGTGAAATTCGAATACCATACTACTAACGAAATTGTTTAATTTAGTCAATGGAATTGTTGACCGCACTGAATTAAGCCAACTACAAATACAAATCTTTAGAAGTAATTATTATATTTTATTATAAAAAGTTATTTAAATTATTTTTCTCTATAATAAATTAGATTTTAGTTTAAGTTCTTTATTTTATTCCTCAAGGCAAATTTTAATTTTATTTCGAGTCTTGTTCTTTATAGTTTTAAATTATGAACATGTTTTGTATTTATTATTTTATATTAAAATTAACTGCCCGATTTTCAAAAGAATTTAAAAATCAATCCAATTACCTTCCAAAAACCAAATCGAAACAAGATTATATTAGAGTTTATTTAAACATTTTTGAGAATACGGTTTAACTTAATTTGACAAATCCAAAATTCAGAATTAACTAAAACTATTTTGTGTTTTTGGTTTGGTTTATCAATATGTTACTATTGGGTTATTTACTATGTTACACAAAGTAGACAACACGAAGAATAGAAAATAACGCGGTACAAAAAAGTACAAAGTAATAAAACAGTGCAATAAAACATGTTAAAACGTGAAAAGTTAAAGAATTTTCAGTGGCAAGTACGCCATTGGCGGTTCATAGAAAAGTGGAAAACTCTCGACCAGCACATGAGCGTCTTCGGCAAACGTTAGCGAATAGCGAATCCGCAAACACGGTGATTACATTTAATGTAGGTTATTCAAAAATCGTTTTGTTCAAAATGAGTTTGCTTTTATACGCGTATAAAGATTTTTTAAATTAAATTTTCAAAAATGAAAAAAAAAATAAGTGTGTTTGATGTTTTAATTTTAAATCTAATTATTGCTTAAATGAAAACGAGTGGGATTTTTAATCAAGCGCATTGTCGAATAAACGAAAGGGCGGAGCTCAAGCACAACCGGAAACCGGAATCACTGGCCCGCGAAACACCGATGCGCAATGTAAAAATTACACAGATACACTCACCCCATACTTTACTCTTGTACTGTTTAGTAACACTTCCTGCATTTCCGCTTCACAACAAAGAGTAATAAATAACTCTTTTTATAAATTGTATATTTTATTTGCTATCAACATAATTTCAGAAATATATTTATTATTTTATTTTATTTGCAATCTGCATAACAGGAGCATAATTCCAAATAGTACTCCACGTACTGAATTATAAAACAGAATTATTTTTTTAATTAGCTAAATTAGTTTTACTTTACATGAAATAAATATTTTTGTACACTGATGTGAAAGTTATTTCTAATATATTAATAATTAAATTATAATTATAAACACTACAATTGTCCATTTATTAAGTAAACAACATCAGATAAATGTAGTAGTGTTATAATTATAATTTAATTATTAATATATTAGAAATAACTCTAAACCCAGTGGTACTAAAATGTTTCCTTCATGTAGATGTTATTACTTTTATGAATTTTGAAAAAACCTTTGCATGTAGACAAGTAAAAGAGTGAAAACAATATCCAAAATGTTTGAATTCCGTGGACCGATTGTAGACTGAGTTCTCCATCTAATACCGCTTTCAGCTTCACAATGGCTAGGCCCGTGAAAAGAAAGCAAAGCTTGGCGATACGGTCGTGATGGATAACTTAATCATTTTACATGGTTTAATACGCGCAGAGCGACCGCCGTGTATAGCGTGAGCACTTTGAGCTGCCCAGCCATCCATTATTAAGAAGAACCGATAAAAGTGCCCCACAAAGAATTAAAAACTTAGTGTGCGAGTGAACCATTGTTTTGTGATTATATTAATTCTTTGTTCCTTTGTGTTCTTTTACTCGTTCCGTGCTGAAAGGGCACTGGAGACCTAGGTCCTGGCTTTAACCCATCCATTGTCATAGACGATAAATGTTTTTCAAATTGTCGTCAATGTCAAAGTGAGTCCTCTCCAAAATTCATTCAACTAAGCACCAAAGACTATGTTAAGCATCATTATTTTTAATTGTTTTTAGTTTACAACTCTTTGTACTAACTTTTTTAACTGATATTTATTTTTATCCTGCTTACATATTTACCTCCTGTTCACACTATTTTCTCTATCTTGTTATCCTGACATGTGTTAAAATGACATTTACTTGTCAAACGTTTTAACTTAAAAGCGTGCTATTCCATCGATCTTCAAATATTTGTTTAAAAGATGTAAGACTATTTGGTGGGAAGTTATGCATATTACATATTTGCTTTTTTATTTTCAATAAGCAGTAATGTAATCACTGTTTTAAATTTCACTACAGAAATCGAGTTTGCATAAATTAAATATAAAAAACATAATAAAATAACTTCTGTACCATCTACGTTAATATGATAACATAAAGTATATTTTTTGTTGACTTTGTCTTTAACAGGATCTTATTATATAATTATAGAAAATTAGTCGCGTTTTCTACTTTACATAAAGCGTATTCTTGGGGTGAATAAAATTTACGACTTAGTTTGTTATTTCACGAAGTAATTCAAACAAGTGAAATTAATTACAACAACTCAACTCGAAGAAAATGAAAAAGTTGAGTTATCTCATTTCTGCTTTCTTCACTCACTAACAAGAGGTATTTAAATACCTCGTTGCATTAGTACAGCCCACGCAAACTGCAAAATAATATCTGCCATTTGTTTTAGCTGATATGAGAAACCCTTATCCACAGGGCTTTGAAATATAATATAAATGCTAATATGTGCACCATCCAATTTGAAGGTTTAGTGAGAACTTACACTGAAATAGGAAGAAGATACGATAAAAATCACTTGTTACACTGTGATTTATGTTCCTGGGCGCAAGCACAAATCGAAACTAAAATTAGAAGAATTCATTCCAAAACAGAAAGGTAAAATTGAATTATAAAGAGAAAAATTGCAATAAAATTAAATTTAAATTTCATGACAACCATATCTTGGTTGGTCTAAAGAATGTCAAACTAATTCATAATTTATAATGGTGACAACAAATTATGACAGTTATGATTAAATACAATCTTATTACACAAGAACCTATAATAACTTACAAAAAAAAGTATTTTAATCCAAAATGGTTTGTTTCCCCGACATGAGTATGTTAGGATTTTTTCTTGTTATGGTTTGATTGATACATTTCCCAAATATGGTCCCCTATTTTTCAACCACCCTATATACATTGATTGAAATCCCAATCATATAATAATTGTCGAATACGATTGTTTGTAAACCAATAAAAAATTACGAAAAAATATATAACTTTTTAATCTGAAAATTACTGAAATAACATTGTTCACAATATGTCAATCAAAATAATATTCCCACTGGAATCGCACGCAGTGAGGACATTTACAATCTACATTACAATGCAATGTTTTTTCCTCTTTGAAAACTCCCAGCGTTTGGGGATCATATTACATTTCAAAATCAGTGTTGGCTTTATACCGGCTAATATAACTCACACATATCATCATAAATAATGTAATAATATCATAATTATACACAATTTTAAAATGATTGATGCATGTTGAAAAATAAAATATCTGTCCTGAATTAAATTATCCGTTAATGATATGTATATGATACAATTTTTTACAATATTTGTGATTTAAATATTGATACAGATTTTATGTTAAAATATCCATGTGATTTAATTAATTATTCATTTTCTATTTTTTGCTAAAATGGAAATATTTAAAACCCTCTTTGTATTCAGAAATATTGTGCAAATTTATTTAAATTTCACTAATTTCAATACAAATACAAACAATAATTTTATTTCTTTAATTTTAAACAATGTAAAACTTCAATGTCTCAAAATATTTGAAAGAATTATATCATGCATTTGTATATTATTATACAATATTACAAAAATAATTTCTAATTTTTAATATTATTTTTCTAGACATAATTTTTATTTATGTTAACGCTGTACAACAGGAACTTAATCCCAATTACAGTACAGGGTCCAAACTCACCGAACCGCAATGTGATCATTCATATAATTTTTAACTTGAGTGCGATTCGAACTCGGGGTCTCCAGATTTAAATTTCGTTTCGCTATCCACACCACCGTACTGATGGACAACCTATATAACATTTACCTATATATTTTTGAAATCAGAAGAAAATCTATTGGAGTAAAAAATTATATATTTTATTATTAAAAAAATATTTTTTTATACCGTTTGAGAAACATTGGTTTGACTGATAAATTAGTCCTTTATTCTTGATCATTTTATGTAAATGACATTTTTCTCTTAAAGTCATTAGATCGTCCAAAAAAGCAAGGGCTGTTTTATTTTTAAACGCTAAGTACTGTAGTATTATCTTGCTTCTACAGTGTAAATTCTAGTCACTTTCGCTATCTAGTGATAAAATCTGAATTAATATAAAAAAGTTTTACCAATAAAAGTCAAACTAATCAAAATTAAACTAGCAAAATTGAAACAATTAGTAAACAAAACCGTTCTTTCCGTCAATTAATACCTCCACCCAAACAAACTGCAGTAATTAATCAGTGACGTATTCACCATCAACATGGCCGAGCATCGGCATTCCCCGAAGGCCGAAATATAAATCCCTCACTCTGGTCTATTTGCCAAAAGCAACACTGTCACAGTTCCAGGGGATGATCGGTGCATGTCCAATGCCATTTCCTACAGATATGTATGTTTGTGACAAAATTAACTCGTGTGACGTTTAGTGGCGTATAAATCAGATGTAGGCCGGCGATTTTAGATGTTCGTCATTTGCTATTGCTAAGCGCAGTTCGCCCAATAATTATTTACAATGAGTTATTGTCAAATTCATCATTATCTATGCTATTTCAGGAACAGTTTATTAATAGATATTGAATGAAATGTTCCCACTTCATTTAAATACAGTGATTGTCATTAATTTCTCTTCGGAAGATAAAATTAGTCATAGATTCATATGGTAAATTAAATACAATAATATATTATACATGGTGTTTCACAATTTATGGCACTTATTTTAATCTCATATAATACTCAGCGTACTTATTATGAAAGAGAAAAAATTTTCTTCAAAATTCGTTAAATTAATATAAATAAATAAATAAATATATCATCACGCCTTTTACCCATCACTGGGTGTGGCACTCTGCTTAAGCAGATCTCGGTAAGTGATATATTTTTTCGCGTGAAGTGCGGTTACCAGCCGTCAAATCACGGCCTCCAAAGATATTAGTGGTGGAGGAGCCACAGGGGTAGATTTTTTAAATTGGTGAAAATTGTTTGTCGGCTGTGGGGATCGAACCAGGGTTCTCAAGATCCACAGGCCGACTCGATACCACTGAGCCACCTATGGGATGGGGTTAAATTAATTGCACTTTAAATGAAGTAAACAATTTTAGTACCAATGGTTTAAGAGTTATTCTACTACAGGGGTAATGTGGTGAAAATTGTTATTCACTGTGGGAATCGAAACTGTTAAATCACAATCCTCAAAGATGTTAGTAGAGGGGAAGTACAGAGATAAATTCAATGCAGTGAAAATTGTTTTTCCATTTTCAAATAAATTCAAACAACACATTATTAATGGAGGTTTTAAAATGAAGAAAGTCATTTAAGAATTTAAAAACGAAACGAAGTTAAATTACGTGTCGAATTAAAATGAATCAGTTATAAGTAAATGTTCACACTTGAAAATGACGGTAAACTTTAGCAGAAACTGTACGTAAATAAACATATCAAGTCAATACTCCATTTCATTTATCCATTTAATTTAATATGACAAAACAGGCCATGATAATAAAATAGTGATAATTTTGAAACATATTTATGAATATTATTGAAATGTTTACAGTTTTTAATAAACCCTTAAATAAAAAAGTGATAGATGAATTTAGCAAGAAAATCATCTACTACATTGATAAATCATTTATTGAATAAGTTTTTTTCTATAATAAAGAAAACAATCGAAATGCCATTTAACCGTGAAATAGCCTGTATGTACATATAGGTATTATATCGGCATTAATAAATTATTATTTGAAATATACACCTTAGTTATTATTATATTAATATGCATTTTTATTAGCATTCTTCAAAATTAATATTTTATTTACAATAATACAAATACCTACTAGGTTTCTAATTGTTTAAAAATCAAATAGATTCGTTTGAACTCGGACGTTTTTATATAACCTTCAAATTATTATACGTGAACGAATTGTTCCACGTTTTTAGACTAGTATAAAATTAAGTAAACAAATATAAATACCTTATTTTCTTCCTATTTTATCGTAAATTCCATTTGCCTTGCACTATCACAAACACAAATATTTATTCGAGTACACACACAAAACCTCATGCAAAACTGACCGCAGTTCAACATTACAACGACTACAACTACAATTAATTAATAACTAACGGACAGGTTCTTGCTTTTATCGTATGCGCAAGTCTGAATATTGGTCCGCTCGTCGAACTCTAAATAACTTGTTTAACAATACGAGTACATCGTCTTCTAAAACTCGTATAAGAACATACTATTATTTACAAATTTCTAATTTATAAAATAAAATAAATAAATACTACCACACATTTTATCCATTATTAGGTGTGGGACTCTACCGAAGCAGAACTCAATAAATGGAATATTTATATGGATGATGTGTGGTTACTATCCGTCAATTCACAGCCCCGAAAGATGTTAGTGAAGATAATTTTTGGTGCTAATCAAACCTTTGACTAAGATAATTTGCAACAATCTATTTATTTTTCTTTCTGAAATAACACATTTTTAATTATTTGCTACAAAAGTTATTTAAACTCATTTATGTATTTTTCTAAATGATAAAGTAGATCATTTATTTGACTAAAATTATATCTGTGCTGCAAAGTTAGAGATTCACATTTCTTTAAGTCTGAAATCACGAAACTTTAAAATATATTTTTCCATCTAAATGAACAACTTCCTAAAACTATACCTACATTGTTTTCAATTTACATGAAGTTTTGTAAAAAATAAATATATTATCCTGTCTATTACCTATTACTGGGTGTGGCACTCTGCCATAGTATATTTCGGTAATTGATATATTTCTTCACGTAAAGTGCGGTTACCAGCCGTCAAATCACGGCCCCCAAATATGTTAGTGGAAGGAAGATTTGTCGCCTGTGGCAATCGAACCAGGGTTCTCAAGATCCACAGGCCGACTTGATACCACTAAGCCACCTACCCCATGAAGTTTTGTAAAAAAAAAATATATTATCCTGCCTATTCCCCATTATTGGGTGTGGCACTCTGCCATAGCATATTTCGGTAAGTTAAATATTTCTTCACGTAAAGTGCGGTTACCAGCCGTCAAATCACGGCCCCAAAATGTTAGTGGAAGGAAGATTTGTCGCCTGTGGGAATCGAACCAGGGTTCTCAAGATCCACAGGCCGACTCGATACCACTAAGCCACCTACCCCATGAAGTTTTGTAAAAAATAAATATATAAATATAAATAAATAAATAAATAAATATATCATCACGCCTTTTACCCATTACTGGGTGTGGCACTCTGCCTAAGCAGATCTCGGTAAGTGATATATTTTGTCGCGTGAAGTGCGGTTACCAGCCGTCAAATCACGGCCCTCAAAGATATTAGTGGAGAGGGAGCCACAGGGATAAATTTTTAAATTGGTGAAAATTGTTTGTCGGCTGTGGGGATCGAACCAGGGTTCTCAAGATCCACAGGCCGACTCGATACCACTGAGCCATCTACCCCATATAAATATATTATCCTGCCTATTACCCATTCCTGGGTGTGGCACTCTGCCATAGCATATTTCGATAAGTGATATATTTCTTGACGTAATGTGCGGTTATCAGGCGTCAAATCCCGGCCCTCAAATATGTGAGTTGTAAGGAAGCCACAGGGGTAGTTTTAACGTGGTAAAAATTGTTTGTCTCCTGTAGGAATCGAACCCGGGTTCTCAATTCTACTGATCCACCTAACATATTAAAAAATGGAGAGAACTTACAGCTTATAGTAGAACCAGAACAATTCAGATATAGTCGTATTTATTGTATCTAAATCATTGAGATTTAAATCCATGACCTTTTTATTATGACACTAAAATTGTGATCACTGGACTACAACTGCCTGCAATACAACTAAAATTAAATTCATAACAGAGCGCGAAAAAAATGTCGGCGTAAATATATCATGTTGTTACTTTTTAGTCCCATGTGTCAAAGTAATGAGCGATTATTTTGGATTAGCCGTAAAACAAACCATAAAATCCTGGGTTAGAATGAAGAATGATCATAAGTTATTCTGTAAACAGGTAATATAATCTTTTAAACAACAGCAAACTCATTTCTCGCAGGTTTTTGTCGCCGAGTAACTCTAAACCAACCATCAATAGCTCCATGAACAGCACTCGAAAATTCTAAAGTAATTTTCAAAGACATTGACTACACTAATGTTAACACATACAGTTTTTGTCGTGTTGTTTACAACGAGCACTGTATAGAATTTTGTGCGTCATCGACCATCAAAATCGCATCAGCGCGATCCCAAAACGTTGGGACGCACGTTTGCCGCCGAAACAATTTGTTCGCGGCGGCGTTCGGCGTCGGTAGCGTGTGATGTGTGTGCACGCGTGTGCGCCGCTGCTGCTTTCGCTGCCCGTTTGCGGTTGTTCGTTTCCCGGCAGCTAATGGTGCCACTCCGCAGGGGCGGACTTCCAAGCTACTCCTTATGTTGCTAAATATTCAACAAATATCGAAGGTTTTACCGAATTTCTCCTGTTTTTATACATAGTTTAGTTTTGTAATTGGGTTTATACTTTGCGATCACAAATGATACCGAAAAGAGTTTAACAATGAAGGCTAATGTTAATAGCTATTTATGAAACTAGTAAGGAAATACGCATGTGAAATTTGCAGAGCCGAGTTATGTAAACACATAAGTAATGTAATAACTTTTTTCCTTACTAGTTTCATACAATATTTTTTTCTACTTCCGTTCTAATAAATACGAAAGAGCGTTTTTGAAATTATGACATTTTGACATATTAATGACAGTTATAAATTCAAAAAATAAAAGAATAACATATCAGAATTCGTCTACTAAGATATCTGTAGCTATGTTACCTCATTATTTCACTAGTTAAATAATGCAGTTCTTTACCTAACTCTAATAAGTGAAATAAAACGTCTATTTCCTAACGGAAGTAGAAAACCTATTTCTGGTAACTTATTATTTTGTAAGATTGGTACTGCTACTCTGCAATACGTTAAATGTCATTTTAATTTGCAAAATTATTCCATTCAGAATTTTCTTGTATTTGTTTTTTTTTTTATATTCTATTATAAATACTTCTATGTGTATGAAAAGTAAAATTATAATAATAATGTTTACACAATATAAATAATTTTGTATAATAATAAATATTTACTTATATTTATAGAAATCGAATTCAACATTAGCGTCAGCTGCAGGATAAAATAAAAAATAAATAAATATAGCATCACGCCTTTTACCCATTACTGGCTGTGGTACTCTGTCATAGCAGATCTGAATAAGTGATATATTTCCTCGCGTTGGAGTAAAGATATTAGTGGAGAGGGAGCCACAGGGGTAAATTTAATTTGATGAAAATTGTTTGTCGGCTGTGGAGATCGAACCAGGGTTCTCAAGATCCACAGGCCGACTCGATACCAATGAGCCACCTACCCCATAAAGGATAAAATCAAACCAACAATTTTCCAGGGTCCGATCCTGCACGAAACAAATACGATACACGACACGAGTCCGGTCAAGCGTAGACCACCGGCCCTTCCATCGTATCCCGGAGTCCGGAGTCAAGCAGAAAAACAAACATACAACAGCGGTTTACAGCAGTTCCGATCTTTACACGTTTATGTCTGAATTACCCCTCGTTAGAATGCAAATCAAACTACGATGACGTCACGAAGCAGACGATCGAAAGGTGACGCCCGGCCGGAAAGCAACTTCCGGCGAAATGGATAACGCGCGATCAGACCGTTCTGAATTTCCGTTACTCATCGGTAACGCTAATGCTAACGTACCGGTTGCGGGCAGGAGGCTCCACCGCCCCACAGATTGTCACGGGCAATCGCCGAATGTCCAACCCTCGGTTGCTGCTGACGCTGCAGTGATTTATAATTTCGTGAAATATTTACAACTGTGGATTGGAGGTCTAAACTCTGGCAACGCTGTTTTAATACTCCTGCGGTCCTGCTATTGTGAACTGAACTGAAAAATTGTTTGTTTCTCGTGTTGTGTAATAGAATACTGAAGTTTTTTTTTCAGATAGATATATATTTATAAAATGTATATTTCAAAAACAAAATAAGTAACTATCAGAATCAAATATAATATCAGACCCAAATATGAGATGATGATTAATTTTAACTGTAATTAATAGATACGCAAATATAAATGATTCATTATTAATGCTCAATTAAAAATTTAAATGTATTTAATATATATACAATAAAGCGTACAGATCGACAAGTTTAAAATAGGCAGATATCCGTCGGAAATGAAACATGGAGCACTTATATTTACTAATTAGGTAAATAATTAAAATTCAAATATTTTCTGCCTATACAAATGCATTAAAAAGTAATTATGCAAATCCAGAATATTGGTTTTAATTTAAAATTTAATTTGAATTACTTTATTATTTGACTCTTCATATAGAGAGATAATGATAAAATAATACAATTTCCATTAAAACTAGGACCGAAAACTGGTTCAGTAATTTAGAAGAAATGCAAATATTTTCATTTCTTGTTCTAGCTCATTATCATTAATGTTTGATTTTCAAGAATTTTACAGCGAGAAAATAAAAAATAATTTTGATGTGGAAACCCTTCCGGAATCTAATTTAATATTTCTTTAATAATTAATTTTTAATAAAACTTTTATGCAAGTATTGCTTTTTCTTGATTAAACAAAATTTAATTTTCTGAATGAAACGACACTGTATAAAATATTATTAAATCTTTATTTGAAAAGTGATATCGTACCTGTTCATACATTTTTTATTTTCTTTTTAAAAATGTAAATTTGAACTGTGTGTGGAGACTTTAAAACCTATATTTAATTTAGTCATTCTAAGTGCTTCTCAAATTTAAAAACCTAACCAATAGAATTTTAATCTTTCTGAATCCATATACTAAAATATGTTCATTCAAATTTTAATTCTTTATAACGTATATTGATTTTCCATGGTAAACGACTATATTTCATTTTTCAGTTGTCTATATAAGGTGTTTTTATACTTCAGGGAAAAAATTAAAAATATATTGGATATTTTAAAAAACCGGATCCACAAAAAATAATTTTCGTGACTCAAAAACTTGAAAACAATTTACTACATTTATACCTATAATTATTGAAAATGTTATTGTAAATGAATAATCTTACCAATAGCATGATAATTATCAAGGGAGCAAGAAAATGAATCGTTATGAAAATTTAAAGAAATAGGTAATCGCGAATGTTGTCAAACATTAATGTAAAAATCCAGACAACGTAAAATGGCCCAATCCACAGCTAATGTATTCGTACCCGTTCGTGTAAACTGATGGCTTCAGCGGTGGTTCGTTGGTGCACCGCATAGATAATGTCATAACATTTTTATAGCTTTCCACTACATTATTTGCTCAAGTAATGGACAAAGTTATATCGAGTTTTGTCACAGTCGCCATTCGAGAAGTTATTCGCGTATCTACAGCATCGATATCATACAAACACGCGCCACGTGCAAACATACAAATGTCCAGGATAAGCAGTCGTAAGGATAGAATGCTGTATTTCCTCCTTTGTTTTAGTGCTGCAGTAGCGCACCTAGCGGACTGTCATAAACATAAATCATCCCAGGCAGCGAGCAGCGACAGAAGCGGGCGATGCTTCAATGTGGAGTGTTGAACTTAATTTTATCTAAACTTGAAAACAATCTAATTCACAAGACGTCATTCGTTCACTCTGGAAAATGTAACAACGAAACTGTGTTAAAACTAAAGTTTAAGAAAATTTACCTCTTTCAAGTTTTGTTGAAAGTGTAGTATCATACATTGCATAACTCTATTTATGGATAAAACGTAAGCCGGAAATTACTTTACCTATGAAGTAATTACTAACATTACCACTACATATATTGACAAATATATTTATTAAAAACTGTTATTACAATTCATTACTTCCATAATGGACTCTTCGTGCCATTATAACATTTATATACATTATAATTTAGTCTAATTAATAATTAGATCATTTATTTAATAACTGAAATAATTACATAATTAGTTATATATCTAATTAAAATATATTCAATATTTTTAATTATTTCACATTTCCAAAATACGAACGTCAAAAGTATCTAAAATAAATCATTCCAGAAAAATTGGATTATCATATATTTTCGTAATACCAGTGACTATGATTTTGCCGGAAATATTTGTCGTCATGATCACGACTGCTTGTTGCGACAAAAATCTGCACGAGTGCAATAGCACGAATGTAGATTTTCTTAAAGCAACAAGCAGAACTGATATAGGCAAAAAATGGCAAAGGAAAATCATAGTCACGTAGGTATTCGGCATGACAATTCATCGAAATATTTTATTTACTCAGAAAAAAAATTAAATGCAGTATTTTTAAAACAATGTCTGGACTACTATTACCACGGATGTTATGAGTCATAACAGGCCTTAGATGTCTTAAAATCCTCGCCCTACGAGCTCGGATTTCAAACTGACATCTGCGGCTGTTATGATACTCATAACTAAAGCCCGGATATTTAGGCTCTTAAAAACGCCCAAATAAGCAGGCATATAGGCCGGTAATTACTCTAAAATAGGCGGGATTTTAGGCAGCCTAAATGTAAATAATTTGTTTAAAAAAAAAACGAATCCTTTTTCAAATATTGGTACTCGTATCTACTCTTCGTTAGAAAAAATATCATTTTTAACAAAAATTAACGCAATCTGAAAAATAATAATGTAGGGTTCTCATTTTATTAACTATTATGCAAATTCAAATTATGTAGTATACTTTAATTCACAAAATATTACGAGCAATTGCTCTATGAAATTTTCGGAAAGGGACTTCAGTCAGAACTTGCTTGTAAGTTGAAAACTTCATTCGACATCACAAAATGTGACAGGAGCGTTCTTATATTTAGCCATATCGTCTAAAGTTACCTCAGCTCCATTGATTCATGGCAAAGACACAATTGAATTGCCACGTAAAATTTTGACTAAAAAACGTTTTTTCTTTCGGCATTTTAAATTTACACACAAAAATTTGATTAAAGTACTTTAAATATTATAGGTTAGATTGAAACACTTTGTCGAGTGCTGAATTAGTCAACGAAGTAGATGATAAACCTTGTCTGCTCAATAAAAGTTAGAATAGGCAACAAAAATAGGCAAAATAGGCTGTATAAGGTAAAATAGGCACAATAACCAAAATATAGAAAAAATAGGCTCTAAGGCACGAAAAAAAAACCTTCCATTACACGTAAACATATTATCGATGTATAGAAAAACTAAATTGCCTGAAGTATATTAAAATTTGAATCTAGGCAATTGCCTAAAAATCCGGGCTTTACTCATAACATTCTTAGGTATGTTAATAGCTAGTTAATAATAAATGCTGTATAAACTAAGAATAAGTATACAAAATTTAAAGTTTTGTGTAGTTTATTATGTATTTTACAGGCGCGGTGGCCGAGCGTGTTAAAGCACATCTCTTAACATATTGTGACGTCACCGGAACCAAGGTTCGTCAGTTCGAATCCGCCTGTCGACAATGTGTGGTTTGTCGTAAAATATAAAATACAGTTACATGTCTCACACTCGGACGCTATAAGCTAGTCACTTATACGTCTTAAATAATGTAGCATTCGACTACGAAAACCGGCAGTACGGCAGTGTAAAAACTGCGGCTCGGTGTGTCCGGTAGGCCCAGGCCCGATTTGGACTGAAGTGCCATCAAAAGAAGATTATGTATTTACTTTTGTTAATAAAATTTGAAGCTCGTTGAAAATCAATAAATTAGCCTATTTAAGAATATCTGCGATCGGAAAATGAAATTTGTAGTAAAACTGGCGCAGAGGGAACAGTGTGAATTGAATGGAGAATGTCGGACCTTCATTAGCTTCATTATTGAAGTGTCACTGGCGGTAGCACGACGCATTAATCATTGTATTGAATTAACTTTCCTATGAAAATGTTTAGCACTTATAGAGAATTAATTTCGGGTCCATGTCGTTTTCGGATAAGTACGTGTTTGCTTTGAATCTTCAGTAATTGCGGATTAATTTGTCATATTTTGTCAAGGTTTTGTTGCTTATGTGAACAGTATATTCGCCTATTTTGACATTCGTTTTATACTGAATTAAAATGTTATTCCATTTAATTACAAATGAAATATTTGTTTCACGGTATTGATCGAAATATCCAGCATTAATTTAGTAATTCCGTTTCAAATAAAGCTATTGAGCATGTTATTAAATTTTAGTAAAATATTTTTGCTATTGTTTGGTCGTATATTAATTATAATAATTACGCTAATATTTTTAATAACTAGAATACATTGTGTCGATATTATAAGCACTAATAGAATTTTGAAATGTAATCGTGTGGCATGGATTTAACAGTTACTGTTAATGTATGTATGCAAGTGTAAAATTGCATTGAAAATTAATTTTATATATTTTCGTAGGAGACCATGAGGTTTTATTCCCATTATCAAATAAACTGATGTTTTGCCTTTCTATGATTATAAAATAACAATAAAAGCTAATAACACAGCTATAATATACTTACAAATTTCTCCGAACAGCACAAAAATATTTATTACTTTCACAATATTTATTTATAAGTAAAAATTAAAATAAATATATCATCACGCGTTTTACCTTACAGGACATGGCACTCTACTGTAGTAGATCTCGGTAAATTATATATTTAAATACACGAAGTGCGGGTACCAGCCGTCAAGTCACAGCCTCCAAATATGTTCGTGGAAGGGGAGTCACAGAAGTAGTTTTAATGAGATGAAAACTTTGTCCTAGGTTCTCCAATCCACTGTCCGACTCAATATTACTGAGCCATCTAGGTTGTGAAATGGGGGCTAGATATGTTGTTAAATTAGTGGAATATTATTGATGTTAAGCTTTTTAGCATTAATATAAATTCTTAGTTATTCATGGCTGTCATGCATTAAAACATTTTAGTCACATATGAATAAATGCTGATTTATGATCCTGAAAACAGTTGCATAATATACATCAAAAACCACTATTGTAACATAAATATTATAATCTACAGCTATAGGTAAAATTGACTTTTAGCTGGTTGTTATAAGTTCTTAAAACGATTGTTTCATAACAAGATTTCACTAGTCACGAATTACCCAATAACCACTGGTTAAAATTATTTTATGCACTGTTTACTCTGGTTGCAATATTTAAGTCACTAAAATGAAAATAAATTATTGATCATTCGATTTTGTATAAAATAGATTTTCAACAAATATTTAGTATTTTTGCAGTTTCAACGGAAGTTAAACCATTTTAACGGCCAACACTAATAGTAACATAAAATAATGTAGTGTTTATGTAATTTGACAATTGCGTAAAAAGAAATATATCAGTATACTTGAATATTATATATATTTGTATATTAAAAAACTAATTAATCCTATTCCGATTTTACAGTACAATTATTATATTTCTGGTGATTAAATTAATATATTGTCGTTAAGTTATTAATTCAAATATTAAATGACAAACATTAATATATTTTATAATCATAAATAATGGTTTAACAATGTGACGGTTGTATTAGCCTAGTTGCATGTACATTGATTTTTAATAAACTACGTTTAATACAGATTAAAATAAACAAAAAGTGAGAAATAAATTTATCTAAATGCAAATCAAGTTTAGTAGATATTGATTTATAATTTAGGTCAAATTATTTGGATCTTAATTACAGTTTAATCCTTGGAATTTATTTATTTACTTACAACTGACAATATTTACAAAATAAAACCATGGTATAATATATTTTTGCACGGTTTTATACTAATGCATAAATAAATATTCAGTCAACATGTTATTTATTCTCGTCTTTTCGTTAAATTTAAATTTCATGCATCATGCAGTAAAATAGTCGTAAATAAAGTAAAATATAAAGTACAATTACAAAACTCCAATGTACTAAATTTATTCTTACACAATTATCACTTAGGGAGAAACCCAATGCATCGTATTTCATTAATTATGGTGGTCATAAATGTGGTGAAACTTGCTTGTCGCCATAAAAATAATATTACCTTTATCATTTATATACGGATACAGTATAGATACTTTTATAATGTTAGTAACATTAACGGAGTTAAATAGTTATGAAAAGAAAGCGACCTCTAAAAACATTTATTTACAGGTTTAAAGTTGGTCTAATTTAATCAACAGTTCTTGTGTGTATGTAGCTCAACTGATTAGAATATGGTGGAAGGTCTTTCATAATTTTCCAAAAATTATTTTTATAAATTTTTAAGATACATTTCACGAGAATTTTTCTTACATGACATGAATTACATATTTACTCAGCTAACCTTTAAATCGCGATAAAAAGAAACGTAATTTATCACACAAATCGAATCAATATTATACGCCTTTATAGGTGCGAGAACCGGGCGATTATAGAAGAGTTATATGACTGCTCATAATTTAACCGTCAAATATTCTTATTAGATTTTACTCGCATATCCTATATCTTAATGACTATAAATCTAGGTTTTGAACATCAATTAATTCCACATTTAATCTCGAAATTTATTGATATATTGTTGTTTCAGTTGAATTTTGCCAACATACATCATTTTGACATGGAATTTTAACATCAATTTATTTAATATGAAAACTGGTGGATTTGCGACAATAGGGGTGTTTTGCAAGTATTTAGTTACTGATGGTGCGAGTTTAATTCTATGCAATGTAATTATGCCTGCGATGCAATGACGATTATCATACTATATTATTTAATCTGACGTTACATTTATTAGTATTCGCAAATATTAATTACATGGTTAATTATATAATGCATACATTATGATTAGATTACAGTATCAATAGTATATATATCGCCAGTAATCAGTGATCTTTAACGTGTAATTTATTTTATAAATTGTCAATACTCTAGGTCAGAATCAGGAACCGGAAACCGAACCGAACCTAAACTAAAAATTGTTATTTTGTCGACATTGGACCCACTTTTTCGGGTTAACTGAACATTTTGCAATACTCTGTGTTACATAGTTATAAGTAAAGCCCGGATATTTAGGCTCTTGAAAACAGCCAAATAAGCAGGCATATAGGTCGATAATTAACTCTAAAATAGGCGGGATTTTAGGCAGCCTAAATGTAAATAATATGTTTTAAAAAAAATAAACGAATCCTTTTTCTAATATTGGTACTCGTATCTACTCTTCGTTAGAAAAAAATAATCATTTTAAACAAAAATTAACGCAATCTGAAAAATAATAATGTAGGGTTCTCATTTTATTAACTATTATGTAAATTCAAATTATGTAGTATACTTTGATTTACATAATATTACGAGCAATTACTCTATGAAATTTTCGGAAAGGGACTATGTTCGGTCTGTCAGAACTTGCTTGTAAGTTGAAAACTTCATTCGACATCACAAAATGTGACAGGAGCGTTCTTATATTTAGCCATATCGTCTAAAGTTACCTCAGCTCCATTGATTAATGGCAAAGACACAATTGAATTGCCACGTAAAATTTTGACTAAAAAACGTTTTTTCTTTCGACATTTTAAATTCACACACAAAAACTTGATTAAAGTAAGTACTTTAAATATTATAAGTTAGGTTGAAACACTTTGTCGAGTGCTGAATTAGTCAACGAAGTAGATGATAAACCTTGTCTGCTCAATAAAAGTTAGAATAGGCAACAAAAATAGGCAAAATAGGCTGTATAAGGTAAAATAGGCACAATAACCAAAATATAGAAAAAATAGGCTCTAAGGTACGAAAAAAAAACCTTCCATTAAACGTAAACATATTACCTATGTATAGAAAAACTAAATTGCCTGAAGTATATTAAAATTTGAATCTAAGCAATTGCCTAAAAATCCGGGCTTTAGTTATAAGTAATTGAAATAATATTATAATTTTGGACTAAAATAATAACGTTACTTACATTTTTATTATTTTTGTTACATTGTTGCAAATCCTATGTATAGTAACGTGACAAATCAGTACTTTATTGAATTAATTAACATATATTCATATATTTGAATATTATGTCATTGTTTTGGTACCTAGCATTCAATAGTCTATATAAAGGTTAATTTATAAATACATTTTTAACATATAAATAAAAGTTCAATATAAATAAAGCTTCAAGCGAAAAATTATTAACTCGCTTTATTGAAAGTTGCGGGTTTTCTACAATATCATTATTGTTTAGTTGGTATAAATTGTTTGTTGTTTTAGTTACTGAAAACGATTATATAATGTACATAAAAACCACTATTGCAAGATAAATGAAATTATGAATATAGGTGTGTCAAGGTAGACATGTTTGGCGAAGATTAATTGCAAGATAAATAAATGTTTCAAAGATTCTTGTTACCAACTTTAATGGACCATAGCGTGATGTTATGTTTGTTGACATATTTTATAAAATATATTATAAAAATACAATTAATAAATTTTTATGAGCTCTATTTGTATGAGACCTTAGAGAGACAATTACATATGTTTGCTATCTTTCTTAAATATGATTAAGTTAAAAATAAACTTACCAACAATAGGGTTGAATAATAATGAAAATTCTTACCTGAAAAAGAAAATTAATTTTAGTAATACTGTTTAAAATTGTACAGGGATATTTTGAAAATTTAATATAACATTAAAACTATAAATTATATTAGAAATATGTATTTAAGAACGAGCCAATATAAAAATTTATATAAATTATATTCGAATATTTCTAAGAAAAAGAATATCTTAGGTATTCTTACAAACAGTTAAATATAAATAAAAGAATTATAATTTTACAAATATGGATCGTAACCGAACTTTTGCTACCTGTTGAGAAAGGACGCCACTGCCTTCGCCTACATAATTTTATTCGTAATTTTGATATCTTGTTTTGCCTTATTTTACTTCATTTTCAGTTTTTACTATACAGTGTGTAACTGCAATTGTGTTAAATGTATTTTTAAACAAGCGCAAGCGGTGCTGCCTTCATTTCTTATAGATTCGTTGTTAGAGAAGTGGGCGTAAGTGAAGATTTACAAAACCGGTGTATAAGAGCGAATGGATGGATGTTTGTTGCGTGATTATGGATTTTGGTTGTGAGAAAAGAAAGAGTTCGTATGGAGGAAGTGTTAATGTGGTCGAAACGAGTATCATGTGTCAGGATGAGAATGTTGACAGGTTGGTGCTACCTCATTTAATGGAATATAGCGTGATGTTATGTATGTATGTATGTATGTAAAGTAGCTATGTTTCTCTAGTGTAGTGTTATATTTTAGTTAACGTTTATTAAATATTATTATTGTGAATTCTTCGTTTAAACCCATACAATCACTGGCCCAAGTATATATGAAATATTTTCGTTAAGTTATAATGAAAATGAAGATATCATGGCTGACAAAGATCTATAATTACATAATGACTTACGGAAATGCACTGTTTGCATTCGTATTAAGTTTGAACACAATGCTCATGATTGTTGACTGTATCAAGTGTTCCGCATATTAATTATTAGTTTATGTATTATGTGCAAGTAAAACCGCAATCAATGAAGTGAACTTTACACCATTTGGTATTAATGCAGCGTTGATAAAGCGCTGGTACTAGAGTCAATTCAGAATTCTGAATTGGAATATTCTGTCATTCTGTCATTATTATTCTATACCTGCTCTTTGTTTCTATCAACGATGAATATTTACTGACGAAAGCATAAATTATAACAGCATTGACAAGCCCATTAATAAGATACCAGTATATAGAAGTGTTATTAAAATTAAATAAATAAATATATCATCACGCCTTTTCCCCATTACTGGGTGTGGCACTCTGCCTAAGCAGCTCTCGGTAAGTGATATATTTTTTCGAGTGAAATGCGGTTACCAACCATCAAATCACGGCCTCCAAAGATATTAGTGGAGGGGGAGCCACAGGGGTAGTTTTAAATTGGTGAAAATTATTTGTCTTATTCTTTTAATAAATTTTCTTTAACATTACTTTCCCGACTTATACATACAAGGTGTATTAGGTTTAGTGTAAAAAGTCATATGGATATAGGTCCAATTTCTTTCAGTTACCAAAATACAAGATAAAATACCATAAAACCAATTTAAAGTTAAAATCAAGTTATTTAAAAACCCATCCATTTCATAATAAATTTAAAAACTCAGATAAAAAATGTTGATTTTAGATTAATTTTGCATTGTTTTTTCTATTGTTTTAAAGTATCTTTCTTAACATTTTAGACCTTATTGAATAAAAAAAAATTAGCCCCGAAAGTGTTGCTCTGTGCGTATGTTTGGAAGCAGGATAACTTAAAAATGCAATGCGACTTTATATTTACGCTTGTAAGCAAAAGACAGACATTAAGAACGTTCGTTAATGGGCTATATATAACCAGTGATACCACAACTTTATTGATTAATATTTTTAAGTTCATGTTTATTTCGTAACCGGATCCTAATTTAATTTTATTTGAAAACCCGGGTACGATTTCCACAGACGACAAACAGTTTTCACAACATTAAAATTCTCCCTGTGGCTTCCCTTCCACTAATATTTTTGGGATCGTAATTTGAAGACTAATGCGAAAAAATATATTACTTACCGAAATCTGCCATTATATTATTTGCTAATATATTATAGTACTTGAGCAGATAATTCTAGTAAAACTATAGACAAGATATCTAAATATTGTCAATTGTCTTTTCAAAAGTTTTGCAAATTATACCCAGTTTACTTTAGAACAATTATATCTACAGAAAGTGTACTGTACTACACACATATTTTTTTGAATTTTACTTGATTTACGAGTGTGGCAAGTATTTCATTTATTTGTTATTCAGTTTTATAGTAGAACTTATATTCTTGTTAATTATAATAATCCATAAACTATTTCATGTATAGATGATTACATACATGGCAGTAGAAAATAATTTAATAGTTTGTTGTACATTAAGTATGTGTATGTATATGCAGCATAAATGTAAATTAGAAAATAGGTGTATGAAACACCGGTGCAGGAAATCCGAAACTATGTATTAAAATTTTGGACATATTCGTGGTCGCGGTGGATAATAATCAAATATGTAGGTATTCAACGCGGCTCGTAAATATTAATGCGGCCTAGATTAACTGCATAATGGCAACAAACAAGTGTTATTTATAACAATGTAAATATTATGTACGCATAGCTGGAATTATTTATGCGTAAACGTTAAATTGATAACGTCAGTTTTATTTCTACGCTGGTAAATTTTTAATGTACGTAAACATGTAGTCGACAGTTGAAATACTGTTTGAAATTTGAGGTGCTATCTTTATCTTTATACTTGTACCTTTTACTAAAGGAATTTAAATTTAATGTAATTTTAACTAAAATGTATTAATTAACTAATAAAACATGATTTAAATATTTAATGAATAAATATATATAAATATTGACTTTATTCATTACGGTTTTGGAACAAAATAAATTGAAAATATAATTGTGTTTTCGAACGAATAAAAATTCAAATGAATGAATATTAAACATTTTTGTAGTTAAAATAAATCAAATTATGTACACCTCCTTTCATCCTAAAATTTAAACTTAAATTGCTAAAACCATGAGAACATCATAATCAATAAAAAGAATTTACTGATTTATTTATGGAATTGGATAAATATTTAGTTTAAATTTCTTTACTAAAAGAAGGTGAATTTAATCCTACATTTTACACTAGCATATTGGTAGAAATACACTAATGACTAGTGTTATTATTGTTCACTATAGCAAGTAATAACTCCACAAATTGCACTCGTTATTAAAATGAGTGTACTATTTCTGGAATAGAGTTATACATGTTGAAGTAGTGTAACATTACTATAATTAAAGGGTAAACCAACATAATTTCATATAAAAATTTTCATGACCTTGCAACTAGCCAATAAGTTTAGACTTCTGTAATACGAAGTCAACAGAGTTGTGAAATAATTGCTTACTTCTTCTACGAAAATAAGTGATATTTAATTAAAATATATATACGAGATATATATATATATATATATATATATACAATCGTGTTAAGATGTGTTATGTGTATGAAGTACTACAGTGAAATATTTCTTTTTCAATTATAATTGTTATTAAACATAACACTTATCGACTATTAATGATAATCATGCGTTATAAAATAAGTGGATTGTAAAATTTGTGCAATATAATGAATGCAAATGATTTATTTACTATTCTATGTATTATTTTCAACATAATAAATAATTACAATAACATCATTGTTATTATTATTATTCCTTCATATTCCATTAACACTATACAACGTTAATTTATATTATGACAGAAAAATTCTGATGACGCCTGTCATAATATAAATTAACTTTAGTCAAAAACTACAGGTATGATTACCTTTAATAATCACACAACTTAATAATATTAGCACTATACAACGTGTTTCCATTAAAACAACCAATGTTTTTTGGGCGAACTATTGACTTTAGAGCAAAATATGATATACATAAAATGATCAGGAATAACAGTCTAATTTATTAATAATAATAAACCCTGTATTCAAGCAATAGCTCTCAAACGGCAAAACAAAATTATATATTTTAAATGATAACCTATTTTATTGTCCATTAGATAGATAATTTTTTTCCCATTTCATCAATGTAAATATGATATAAGGTTGTATAAGAATCAAGAAAAATTATATAAAAAAATAGAAATAATGTTACAATATTGAAGTAGGTTACACAACCAGGGCCGTTCCGACTCGGGGGACGGCAAAAGCCGCCCGCCCTACATTTAGGGTTTTTCAGAAAATTTTAAAACGTGTTATAACTACTGTCTACTGTCAAAACTAATTTACTAGTAAAATAAATAATATAATTATTCTGATTATACTATATTTACACTTCATTAAAAACTATTCTATGTATCTGGTTAATGGAATTTAACAACACAACGTCGCGCTTCGCTACCTGTTGGGAAATATGATTTTGTTTTGTCGCCAAGTCGCGTCGTGCTGTGGTCGTCAGACTATACGCACAAAATTTTACAGGAAATAATTTGTTTTAAGCCAGATCTTATAAATATGCACCGGGCAGGATGATGTGTTATTTTAAGTTTGTAAGTCAACAACTTTAAAAATTGTTTTTTGTGTTCGATTTTGTAATCATTGTTTATATTATATGTTTATATCAAGAATTATTGTATGTATTAATATATTAATTTATTATTTTAACAAATAAAATGTAAATTTTCATTTAAGGTAAAAATATTTCAGAAACATTCCAGTAAATTAACAGAGGGGAGAGGTCGCAGAATTATTCTCACACATAGGCGGCACATACCCTAAGAACGCTATTGAATACAATTTTGTTTTACCGATGGAGAATCAGTGGTTGAATATAAGGTTTGTTAGTACTAATAAATTCCAGATCATTTTATGTATATAACATTATCCTCTAGTCATTAATTCGTCTAAAAAGCTCTGGATGTTTTAAAATATCTTGTATAGTAATACTTAAAATATTGCAGTCTAACACTGTATAAGTTACATTAAAATTATACTTTCAACCGTTTGATTTTTGGTAAAGATACACTAATATTAACCGTTTTGACAAATATAAAGTTGATACTATAAATTTTGTTCTCTATTGTACACGGTTTAGTGTAATATTTAACACCACATTAGAGTGTTTGAAGACTTTTATGTAGCTACTACAAAGCATTGAGTGTTTTTATTATTAATTTATTAGAGTACTGACTCTACAAAGAACCTTTATGAAATGTTTTATAAACATTAGAGCGATTAAAAAGGTATTTAAAAAAATCAAAAGCAAGAAATAAAGGTAAAATATAACGTACAGTTTGTGTTTCCATTGCTCTAAATGGGGCACTTTAAAAAACTAACTTTTAAAAAGATTAGGTGATGACTTGATAAAATAGCTACAAAATCCAGAAAACAAATATTTTGTGTGGATGAGGGTAATAAAGCAGCAGGAGTAACATTTATAGTTCCATTATCGATTGATAAATTGTCCTAAGTTACAATTTTTGTCTCTTCGAAATAACACGATTTTTTCCGTGCGTAGCGCAAGAACACGGGGAACAATATAAAAATAAAACATAATCTGCTTCACATACGTCACGATATAAATCAAATGGAAGATACACGACTGGGATTGTGGATATCGACTGGAGAATATATGTGAGGGTTCGTTCGATGCGAGGTGAAAATAGAGTTCCAGAATAAGCGAACCAACTTTAAAATAAAATACGTGTTTTATTCCTGTACGTCACCCTCTTCCACGTCGGTGCCGCGCATCGCTCCAGCTGAGTTATGAATACACCACGGACCGGCCGCGTTCATGCAAACATTACATTGCAACAGACGCTGAGTAATTCTTACTGCGGGGAGATATATTTATGTACGAGCGACATTTGGAAATATACGTTGTTGAAAAGATTACAAACTTTGTTCTTGACGGGCTGCATTTCGCTTGAAAGTAGATATGCAGATTTGTAACTGCAAATACCTTCAAATGTGTTGATTCCTTGGAGAATTCAAACTACGTTACTGCTCACTCTTGTCAAACTTTCCAAGTCTTTCTTCACATATTATAACTGTTAATGTAGCATATGAACCCTAGAAAACTGCTTAATATTAACCACGTTGAAACAGAAACCATCAACCGTCAGAAATATTTCTTCCTTATCTTGAATTCTTGATAGTCTTGCATACTAGCTTTATACACAACCTATTCTTGCCAGCAGAGAATTTAAATGGAAGTAATCAAATAGTCTCTTTCTCTCTATCTGGATCCTTGACAGCTCCATAAAACTACACATTAAAAACTTTGTTGAATGACATTACAAAACAAAGTTACACCTACTCAATAAAGTGCATGTCATAAAAAACTTTTTAGACTTTTATTTAGTACTCATGTTGAACGATTTATAATTAACTATTTTTCATTCTTTCAAGTTTTCTGTAGTAAATAAGATCAAGTTGTTCGTATTCTAAGCGTCATAGATTTTATGATTCTATTTGTCTTTCTTATTCAACATTTGATTTACAACTTTTATTCAAAGGTACTTCTGAAGTATTTGTTTCCGAGTATTTATAGCGAATTATTCAATTTAAATCAGGACTGCAAACAGCTGTTCATTATATATTCCCAGTTCGGTTTTGTTCCGGTTTAAAGCAATAAAATTTTGCAAAAGTTCTTGAGCTAGTTCACAAAATACAATATGGTTGTAGTTTTTTATATTATTTAAATTTACTGATACACACTTTACCTATGTAAATGTTTATAAAATATATAAAAGTAAATTTATTTTGTATTAGCTATTTATTCTTAATCAATACTACAAAATTCAAATCACAGCTTATATTTATTATATAATTTTAATTCTTAAATTTATCAACTTGTTATTCAATAAGTTTCTTCAAAATATTAAATAAACAAAAAACATAAATAATTTGTATGTCTTGCTCAAAACAGACTTACTCAGTGTATATACGTAATTCTATCAATTTGAACTGATTCAACCGGTTCACGTATTCAGTTTGGTTTAATTCGTCGGATTTACATAAACGGTTCGGTTCGGAATCGCTGTTCAAGAAAAATAATCGGATCGGTTCAAATTCCGGTATGGTTAACAGCTTTGATTAAAATAAAATTAAATATGTCATTTACAGATTTATTATGTTGTCCATTAAAGAAATTGTAGAGAATTTTAACTTTGATTTTAAGTTTGTTATATTTTTTATAAAGTAATTTTGATATTTTTGAGGATTGACACTAGAAAATTAAGTAATTTTAAAAGTAACGAAAATTAAATAAAAATATTTTCTTGGTGTTTGGCAATTAAGCTTTAATAGTGGGTAAATAAAAAAATTAAACAATAATTCAGGATATTTCAATCCTTAGATTAGGAATTTAAAATCATCACACATTTTATTCATTACTGAGTGTGGCACTCTGTCGTAGCAGACCTCAGTAAATGATATAATTATGCACATGAAGTGTTACCACCCGTCAAACTGCGGCCTCTAAAGATGTTAGTGAAAGGAAAGCCACAGTGGTATTTTTAATGTAGTGAAAATTGTTTATCACCTATGAAAATCGAACTTAGGTTCTCAAATTCATGGTTCGAGCCACCTCCTCCATAATTAACAAATAAAGTCTAAGGATCAAAACGTTGTCAATTATTGTTTAAAAAATGATTTAGTTATTATTAAAGCTAAATTTTTATTTTCTTTACCTTAAAACAACTTTTACGACTTAATTAAATTAAAAATTAAGTTAGATAATTCGTTAATTGATAGTTTATTTTAGCATTTTCTATACTCTTTCATTTATAACAAAGTATTTATGGTATTTATTTAGTTATCAATTGAAATAAGAAATAAAATAATAAATCTTGTAGGGAAGTTAAGTTAGACAATCATAGAAAACTCATAAATTTTCTGTTGCACTTTTACGTATCTGTCTTTCGTGTTCAGCGATTTCTCCTCATCTTTCATTCAACGAAGCATCTGAGGTATTTGTTTCAGTTAATAGTAAGTTACCTTAACAATTTAAATTAGAGATACCTTCTCTGGTTGAGCGAGTCTGTTAGGAAGTGGAGTTCACATTCGCGCCACGTTGCTGGATGGCGGTAGTCGCGCACCCGCGCACACACGTTCGTTCGGAACGCAAATGTAAACGGATCGGATCGAGGCGAAGTAAACGCAGCCAACGATCTCCCGTCGTACCGCGAATACCATTGATGAAAAGTTAAAAGCATTTTTTCCATCAGTGAACTCATAGGTAATATAAATTCCGATCAGATCAGAACAGAACGATCGTACAAATAGCGGTGCGGGAATTGTGAGCGGGGCTCACCACAACCCTTCGCCCTTCGCTCTCAGCCGACCTGATTGTTCGATTGTAACCAATTACTTATAATGTAACCCAGTTTACAATGGCTGCCTCTCCACTGCAGAATTAAATCGTCTAAAAATATTTCGTCACCACAATGCCAGCCGTTAATGTAGCATTTACTGTTCTCTCAAGTACTGCAGTATTTCTGCCAACGAGTTAAACATGCTAAAAAATGTTAACGCACGAGTTAGATATGTGTTTATACATTTTGATGTGGTGTATACCACATGTTCGGTTCAGTTAAAAAAAAGTATAAACAGAATACTTTGGCTACTTCTACACACATATGCGATGTTTGTCATAGGTTGGATCCGTAAACACAAACAATGGGTATTTGTTTACTTTTACAGCTGTTTTCATGTGACATCGAAATTAAATTTGTAAGACCAATTTTGAATTTAGTCTACATTGTATGATCAACATATGAATATTTTATTCATGTGTTTGAATACACTTTGTTTAGTAAAAAATATCAAAGTTCCTTTATAAATCTGAGTAGAATATGTAGATTATATTATACATACTTTTTATACTTATTCAGTTATATGTATGTAAAAGCTTTGAATGATTTATTTAGAATATTGCGGAGAAGCAGATTAAAGGATGTTTTGCGTAAGTAGGGCACTTGCACAATAAACGCATTTCTGTCAAATAAACTTTCATATTTGTTCGACCTAGTGCATGTTTTCCATTGTACGGTCCAAACATCTCTTATCCCATATATTTATTTTCAAATTCTTAAAGTAATATCACTACTTTGTGCTGCAGACCTTTATATATTTCTACCCTTTTTAGGAAAACTCGAGTTCTGGAGCCAGTAGAAAAATAAGATAGGATTCTTAAAGATCCAAGAGGCCGCATGTTAGTCTCTGAGAGGTGTTCATTATGCTGAGAGTGTTGCAGAATCTCAACACGAGAAGCAGTATCTACAATATTTTAAGCTTGAAGACAGTTACTTTTTGGCAGAGCGGTGGCGCTTGGCGAATTTCGTTTTCGAATTGTTCTATCCGAGTCGAGTGGAGTTTTTATGCGACGCACACACGTGCACCTAACGTCCCTTACATGAACTCCATCCGGCTGCTTATATCGTCGAAATTCATGGCGCATGCCGCTCCAATGTCGAGATTTAGAAGATGATTGAATCCCGATGTTCACCCGCTCAGATACAGTCGCCATTCAGCCATTCTCGGAAATAAATCGACGGATATACCGGGCTCGTTAGGCGAGGCAGTGAGTGCCTCAAGGCGGCGGCGTCGCGGCGGCAGGATGCTTGTAGTGGCGCTGCATGAGTGACGGATGGGCTTGAAGAACGCCGTTATTGCACGAGCGCGTTTTTCCATTTAGCGACAAGCACCTGTCAGCCGGGACGCGCACTTGAACAATGTGAAAGAGTTCTCGCGGCCACAAGATTGAACGGATTTAGGATTTCGCGAATACGGATTTCGTACTGCGGAAGTCGTAGCCTATGCAGCACCGCAGCAAACACTCGCCGAACTCTTCTCGCCCGCTTCTTGCTTCGACATCAATCAGACCGCCTAATGTCGGAGTCGGAGCGAGTGTACAGGGAACAATTGTTCGTTATTTTAACAGACGGGATTGGAGTCAGGAGTCAGTATCGAATGCTCCTTGATATATACCATTGTACGTACCGTTTAGTCCTTTTATTGTTCTCTCTTTCTCTCTTTCCAATGCTTTATTTCTCCAACCAATCAATGATTAACTATATACTGACTAAGGATTTTTCTGCTTTATGTTCTTTTAAACGATTTGCCACAAGCAACTAATTTCACGTCGGAAATACATTTATTTATTTTCTACTCTGCCCTACTTAATCCCTATTGCAGTTCAGACAGACATATGTTGAAGTCAGTGAGGTCTGTGAAGCGAAAGAGACTACCATTTCAGTTACTTACCCTCATTAAATCCTTTATATATTTAATCATCATTATTTTTAAAGTAATTGCTTCCATAAATATCATATTATTTAAGCACATTTTCATAAATTCCTTTCTACTTAAATCGATTATTTTCATAGTACCATATTACATTACATGAATAATAATATTCAAGTAGCAAATAACTATTACTTCCACCAGCCTTAACATATAAGTTCACTTAAAACAAGTATTTCGTTTATTCTAATAAACCTACTCCAATTTATAAGCCGGTAGCAAGAGCAGCCAATCAATCAAAGTGAAAATCGTTCTATGTGAGTACGTCCAACGTCCAGTACGTCCAGTGTTCAATGTCGAAGGCTAGAGACTACATGTGCAGTTTCTAGAGCGATGCATGTCGATTTAATTTAACCAAAAGGTCAACGCGAGCTCTGAACACAGACTGAGGATCTTCGCTTATCATCAGCGCGCGCTAAATCGTGTCGGACACATGGACATCATGAAAGTTTCATTGGGGTCGGATGCCACCGGTCACAACATTCAATCCCACTACTCACATGTTGGTGTTCCATTTAGAAATTCAATAAACTGTGACAAAACTATCTACCACTTACAAAACGAGTCTTGTGTTGTTACTAAACAAATTCATTAATTTTCTTTTGTATTATCACTTGATATTTCCGACAAAATATACCAAAAGGAGGGGTATATTTTATAAAACTTTATCACTTGTATTTGAGAATGAAATAAACCGAGAAAGTATATAAAAAAATGGATAAAAGAATTGTATTGTTGTCAAATAACGTTTTGGCCAAGATTAGGGACATTTGACTTGAAAATGAAAGCAAACTTAGCCGAAACAACTTATGATAATTTTTAAATAATGAGTTATCCATTTTTCTTTCTTTTAATTACCACTATAGAACTACAAAATCATGGCTACCTGTTGTTTTATCTATTTGTAATTACAGTCTTGTGATGATAATTTACAAGTATAAAAGTTTTATGAAATAGGGTCCGGCCCATACATTCTGTAATTAGTGATAGTTTGACAAATAAATAACCAAGGTAACACTTCACTTTACATGGCGTACTCTCATCAATAAAGCCAGAGTTAGAGTTCACGTACTGTAACTTAATAAAATATTCAATATATGAAAATCCGTATAGTATTTCATAGTTATCGTAACTTAAAGACCCTTAAAGTAATATAACTTTTGACATAACAAATTTTTATATCGTAAGTTAAGTTACGTCAAATTTCTGCGTAATTGAAATACTTCAGTTTGAGTTGGAACTGGCCGGATCTGTCATTTGTCATCTGTCACAATTCAATTGATTAATTAATAAATTACAGGCACGGTGACCGAGCGTATTAAGGCACATCTCTTAACATACTGTGACGTCACCCGACCCAAGGTTCGTCAGTTCGAATCCGCCTGTCAACAATGTGTGATTTGTCGTAAAATATAAAATACAGTTACATGTATTATATAGTCACTTATACGTCTTAAATAATGTAGCATTTGACTACGAAGACCGGCAGTACGGCAGTGTAAAAACTGCGACTCGGTGTGTCCGGTAGGCCCAGGCCCGATTTGGGCTGTAGTGCCATCAAAAGAAGAAGAAGAATTAATATATGAATTATATTTTTTTTCTCACTTGATAAAAGAAAAATATGGATGTGGGTAAATTAATAGGTTTAGTGCAACAAAATGAGATTATGTTCAACAAATCATTGAAAGATAATTTAAAAAGAAAATTGTTGGGTAAAAATTGTTCAGATATCATGACGTAGCTGGCAGCGGTAACACAAGCAATAACTTCTACTTCTTCCAACATTTTAAAATAAAATTAACTGCAAATGTCAAAATAAACAGAATATACGTTTGAAGTTTCGGCAACTGTAAAATGTCAGTTTTTTGTCTAATTATGTTTTGTTACGTGAACTCTGAATTCAGCTTTACTGTTTTCAATTTGCCACTTCGTTCGTTATATTAAGGAATAGGTGACTCAATGGTATGAAGTCAGACTGTGGATTTAAGAACCCAGGTTCAATTCTCACAGTTTATTCCAAATAAAAATAATCACTGTGGCTTCCCCTCCACTAAAACCTTTGAAGGCTGTAGCTCGTAACCGCACTTTACGTGTAACAATATATCACCTACCGAGATCTGTTACAGCAGTGTCCCACCCACCCAAAGTATTGGGTAAAAGATATAATTAAATTAAACTGTTTTAGTGCCACTGGTTTCCATTTATTCATTATTACAACATTTGATAAATGTCTATTAGTAGTGTTATAATTATAATTTAATTATTAATATATTTGAAACAACTCTCTAACCAGTGGCAAATAAAATGTTTACTTCATGTAAAGTGCAGTTAATTTTGCGAAGTTTTAAAACATTCTTTCTATTTTATAACCAGTACATCGAATACTATATGAGGTTAAAATAAGTGCCATAAGTTGTAAAATACCCTATATACAGGGTGAGTCTGGGAAGACGCCCCACCCCCCTTTAACTTTTTTATTATGAGTAATAGAAAAAAATGGTTTATATGAAAGTTTTATTATTTTAAATATACTATTTGATGGCAGATGTAGATATTTTTTATAAAGTCAGGTTTACAAGATACGACTATCAACTTTTATTTTTTAAATAGCAACCTATAATTATTTTACTAAAATAAAAACCGCCATTTTTTTCTCTTTTCAACGGTGTATTAGTTTTTATTAATGTATCTGAAAAAATTCGAGAAAAATAAGAAAATTGAGAAATACTAGAAATAATTTTTATACAAATATTATAGGTGGCTATGTGAAAATAAACAAAATGTAACAGTGTTAAATTAATGTCAAAAAAGTATACATTTGCTGGTTACTTTATTTAACTTATTTTGCAAACAATAAAAAAAAAGGAATTTTAATTCAATAACTGTTCAAAATTACGCCCATTTACCTGTTAACAATAGCCTAAACGATTATAAAATGAATTTATAGCATTATTTATTTGCTCTGGAGGAATCTCATACGATGCAACACTAATTCTACGTTTTAATTGTTCTACACTCATTCTACCACCATTACAAAATTTACTTTTTAAGTGGCCCCAAAGAAAAAAATCGTTTGGCGCAAGATCTGGTGACATTGCAGGCCACTCCACTTCTGCACCTCATCCTATCCATCGTTGGGGTAATATCCGGTGCAGATATTACTCTCTCTTGTAACAACTCTAAATAATTTTCCCCATTTAAATTTCCATTTATATAAATACGCCCCACTATTTGATCCCCTATTAACCCGGTCTGATTTTGAAAGAGGACAGTTTTATTACTTTGACAACTATAGATGACAGCAATGTTATTTCCCTTATGTTTACTTTTAAAATAAACGCTCTAATGCATTGCTGTCAAACTTTGTAACTGTAACTATGGTAATGGCATATCCCTATGTTTACTGATAAAAAAAACTCCCGGTATATATATATATATATATATATATATATATAAATGAAACTACAGACAAATATTTCACCTATTTAATGAAAATGTATTAAATAAATAATGGCTAATAATATTTACTTACTCAGTAATTTCATATTGTATGAAAATTTCATAAACCGTGAAGTACTATTTTATGAAAGTTTATAAATGTTCACATATTGTTTCCTAGTTATTTATTTGCTATAGCACCTAACTAAATTTCAAATTGTTCGTAGCACGCCGGAAAAGTAAACTTTGATGATATTCACATTTATGCACCAATACTGATGAAATTCGGAGTGAATACAGCATTAACGTAGTATAAACGAGAACCACATAGGTTTCACTAAAATTCCCATGTTTAAATATTTGTCAGTCTAACTTGATTTCAATCTGGGCCGCCAGAGAAGCAAACTTTAATAATAAACAGTACATTTTCATTTTCAAAATTCGCAAACATTGAAACTAGGTCATTAGGTAACGCATTTATTCCATACAATTGGCATAAAAAGTGGTAAATATTGTTAATTGGGAAGTAATTATACACGAAAATTCCAAATATTCAAATACAATCTCTGTATCAACAAATTACCTAATTAATTTCTGCAAAAGCCATGTCATTGAAATATTGCAGATAATTTCGCAAAATCCTAATTTTATTTACTTGATTAAATTATTTCGCTCAATTTGAAGGATTTTCTTGAGAACACAAATATTTGTTTACTGGCTTAATATCCCCGAAAATTTAAATCGGTTCTAAATGATATTAAAATTAGTCCATTCTGTTTTGGAGAATGATCAAGTGGCGAATGGAACACAAACGGTAGAGAAAAAAACATAGATTGTTTTACAAAATATCTCTTATCGATTTACGGCAGTGTAGATTCCGAAACAAAACAGTAATACAAAACATTAGGTAGTGCTATGAGATAAGACGACACAAGAAATAGCCCAACTATTGTCTAATTTCAAATTATCAGACAAGGAAAATAGATATTTTAATGTCGGGTATTTCTCAAGAATTAATTTATCACCAAGGAACCTCATTCTTTTAAAATATATTTTTTATTTTTCTGACTTCTTTCAATCAAATATAATTATTATTGAGTCAATGTTTGTAAATCATTACAATTAATTTGAACTAATTGTACTTCAACATGATTTTTATTTCAAGTTCACTGTTTCAGTACTTTGGATGTGGTATAATATATAATATATAATCAAAACCTAATATAAAAATTGTTTTTTTCGTATCGTATAGTTATCGATCTGAGAAGGGAACGCAACGAGAAAGGTTTCGTCTCAACGGCATCATAACAAAACAACATCGCGTAAACGTAGCACGCGGTCGCACCGTAAGCTTCCTCCGGAGCAGCTCGGAGCGACTCGACTCCGGACTCCGAACTGATTAGTCGCGATTCGAACTGCAGCTAACTTTACATCAAGATTAAACACTAATCTAATTTACTGGCACCATTAATGAATCGTTTATTTCACACTCAACCGTAAAGGGACTACAGGACGGCGAATTGTCCCTTTTTCTACTAAAAAATAAATAATTACGCGTAGGTTAAAGAGTGCGATCATTTGTTTTTTCGGACGTTTCCTGATTGGACCGGCGGCGTACGACGTTGACGGATGGAGCACGGGGCAGTGGCGGCGGTCCGGTGGAGGCCGTCGCCAGGCCGCGGCTTCCCGCAGCGTCGAGGCGCCGCCGCCGAGCAAAGGATTCGCCGCCTGCCGCTCTCGGATCGATAGATTCATTACAGCGTTGCCAGAGCGTGCCGTGCCGCTTACATCCAGCATCCAGGCGCCACTGGAGCTTCCACCGCCGCCGCCGCATGCGTGTGTGTTAAGCATCGTTCACATTAGTCAATTTTCTTGATCCTGATTTGCCAGAATTTATGTTACAAAATCAAAATTAAAATAGCTGGATATTCGGCATTTATCCCAATATTATTTTTACCGATTGATATTAAAATACTATTTTATTTGCAACTGTCAAGCTGTGAAATGCTACTTTTACAGCCTAGCCCATAAAAGTGTTGCTATGTGAATAGAAATTTATGATTTAATTTAATAAATATAATATCAACAAACACCGGTTCTTTACTCTCAAATGAGGGTAGCGCTTCTTCGTCATTTTCCATTATTTATTGTAAATTTAATTAATACATAGTGACTGATAAATTCACAAAAAGTTGAATATTTATAAAATTATAAACATCAAATTAGTTTTTCACAGCAACCTCTTAACAAATGCATAAGCAACATGATGGCTACAATGATATCAACAACATTAAAAGCATTGATAATAGTCTCAAAATTAATATTAATTTTAAATAATCGCCATAAATTATATATATTCAACACACAAAAATGCTGATTTACTGTTTTGGCTAAATTCGTAGCCTCAACTATAAAACTCTAGCTGCGATAGTAAATCTGTTACTAATAAAAATAATGAAACAAATTTCCACAAATACAAAGTAAAATCTTGGCCCAGAATAATGTTATAACTGAAATGTTTGAGAGAATAGAGATTTTAGTATAATATTGTTTAATGTATCTTTTTTTTTAATGAATTAACCTTTCATACTCATATGACTTTTATTAAATAAGTTAGCTGTATGACAAAGTGTTATTTGAACATTATTATTATGTTATATAGAAAATTTTAAGACCATTTTCTCAAAACAGATATAGATGCAGATACAACCTTGTTATTCTAAAGTCGCCCAAATTATCTTAGATTACCACCCATTCAAATACTAACCGTAACGACCTGCTATGTGATCTTCAATATTTCACAAATCAAATATTATGATACTTTATTTCACTTCCAATAAATCAATAATTTATCTACACTCAAGATATTACAAATAAGAGTCACAGTTTTAAATCTGTGATAAGATAGTATAGTATGTATAGTTAATTATAACCTCAAACATAATATTCCGCTTGTGTCCAACTACTAAATACACATTCAAGTGAAGTAAAGAGTAGAAATATTTACTTGATTTCAATGAAATTTCTACGTTTGTTTAGTGAGATCCTAGTTGAACTAAATTTTGACTAATGTGAACAAGGCTTTATGGCTGTAGGCGGAAATGTCTCCTCCGCCGTCGCCCTTATAGCTCATCTTTAATCACCCCAGCCATACACACACACATTCACCCGACCTGTTTATAAACACGCATGGCGACCGAAACCAACCATTTACAGCTATTTATAAACTCGAAACTTTATGTAATTAAAAATTGAATTATTTTGAATTCCTAATCTACGGTTTCCTTTAATGTTATTTAATGTTTGTGTTGAAATGTGCACAAGCAAAGATAAACAATATATTCAATGTCAACGAAAGATTTATGATGGCGCATGTTCGCACATTCTCACATGACAAGGATTTGTTACGTTAGTAACTCACGGGAATCAATGCAAATATTTTACTTTGGCCTTGAAACAAAATATCAACCTTTTTAAAATATCCTCAAGTGAAATATCACTGCGACACACAATTTGGTGGAGGTGTCACATCACAATTTATTTCGCTGTTTTATTCAAAGAATTAACAGAAATAAATAATTATGTGAGTGATGTACCCAAGGGAGGAAGTTAGGGAAGCCAGACGTCCCCTTCAAAATTAATTACCGTTTAACATTATCATATTAATTTTGTAATTGTTACATTTACAAAAAATATTTGGACACCCTCCGAATACAAGTTTTTACTACATCCCTGATTATGTATATTTATATCGTTAAACCACTCTACACATTACAGGATTTGGCACTTTATAAATCCATAAATCAGGTTGTTAACCTTTAAATCACGACTTCAAAAGGTGTTAGTAGAAAGTGAAGTAGGAACCAAAGAAAATTTAATCATAAATTTAATCATACCTATAAAATTATAACGTCATGTCAAAGAGCTTGATAATTATGTTGAAATATATTGTCTTGTATCATAAACAAATTCAATAACATAATTGTTTAAAAAAAGTTCGGGACCTTTTGGGTAACATATACTAACTTAAAAAAATGTCGACATATGCAGTATCAATTTTTCTACCGAGTATTTCATTTGATGATATACATCTTTATATTATATTTTTGCAAAATTTTACAGACAAATATTAAAGATCACGCCTTTTACCCATTACAGGGTGTGGCACTCTTCCGAAGCAGATCTTAGTAAGTGATTTATTTCTTCGTGCGAAGTGCTATTACCAGTCGTCAAATCACGGCCTCCAAAGATATAAGTGAAAGGGGAGCCACAGGGGTAGATTTAATTTGGAGAAAATTGTATGTCGGCTGCGGGGCTCGATACTACTAAACCACCTACCCCATCTTAATGGTTATAGAAAAATAGTTATTTGTGTATTAAGAGCGTAAAGTGATTCCTTGTTACTCGAACACGGTAATTGCAGCGCGAGCCGAAGGCGAGAGCTGCAATAGTGTAAGAGGAACAAAGAATCACTTTACGCTCGTGATACACACATAATTTTTTCTACGATTGCATCTTAACAAAATTAAAAACGTACGCGTATTGAAAATAAATTCGTTCTCTTAAGTGTCAATATGACAAGTTTCTGTTTTGTTTGTATCCCTGGTAACTATTGAAATAAGCTCGCATTTAATATCTTTTTCGCGCGTTGCCATTTAAAACGCGCGCATTTAACGTTGACGCGCAAAAAAGATATTTTTTTATTGTTCCACAGAAAACGTCAACTTTACGATGACAAATGAGAGTGTAATTGTCAACTTTTTATAGCAATCGTAGAATAAAAATGTTACATACATCTCTGTTTAAGTGTCTTTGCAGACATCGACTCGCTATACCTATAACATTGTTGTATTATTTAATAATGTAAATATCATTCTAATAACCTGGAATAAACGAGGTTTGTAATTCAGGTTGTACCTATAAGGAAGAACAATATTCCTTTGTCAAAGAATATTTCATTTGAATGTACCTACATGCATGTATAGTTTTGAGGAAAACTGCCAATACTGTCAAATATTTTATTCCACGTGCATGCAAACATATTCGATATGACATAAAGCATATGTGCAAAGCAATTGTAAAACCGTCACCAGCGAAACCGATCACACACAATAACCAAACACCCGAACTGAAACTGCAAACAAGCCATTCAAGCATATTTGAAATGTCTGCCATTCGGCATCCACGTTGCAGTAACAGTCGATTACTGTTGCGTATGTCGGTGCTGCAATCATCTTCGCGCAAGACCAAACTCATACATAATATTAGTCGCGCCATTTCATTTCTGACCGGTGGAGTGTGACGGAAGTAACGTCATTTGTCACTGGTTCTTCTTGCCTTGGCGGTGAAGGTGGCGGCGGTAGCGGATGGCGGACACGTCAAGGGGAAGAGACGAAGACTCCGGACTGTAATTCGCCCCACCGGAATCACAATTAACCGCGCGGCGCCCGGAGGAGACGCTCGACGTTGAGATGTGCACGGAACGACGCAGGCGCTGCGACGGGATAACTATGTCACTTGCATTCCGCTGCATTTAGCGGTGAGGTTTTGTTTTAGGAGTTAGTGCGGAATGATGAAAGATGGATGTGGTTAAATGGTACAAATGTGTGAATGTGGGGAATGTACACTGCCATTTGTTATAATTGTGAATTTAATTAATATTTGAGGGCTTGTTTTGGCTAATGAAAGTACAACTAACTTTAATGTAAACTCGTAAAATACAAACATATTTTAAATTGCCTACCTAACTCAATCGAGAATAACGAGAACTTCATTATTGTTACGTTAACAGGTACTCAAATATCTGTGAACCTCATACACCATTGTTACTTGATCAAAAATCAATTATGAAGCAGATATCAACAAGATAATATAATGTTACAAAGTCAACAAAGCTGTGATCGACAGATTACGGTAAAGTGTTAAGTCAATATTAATTACAGCATTTTAAATTTAACTATTAAATGGACTATGAATTATTTGTTTACAATTTATAAGATGAATTAGCAATCGAGGCAGCTTGTAAAATTTTCTGGGATTATTTGTAAGCCACAGAATCAAACAATAAATTAATAATATAAAATAAGTATGTATTATTTACCTAGATCTGTAGTTGCATGTAAGCATGTACGAAACGTACATTAATTTCGTAGTTTTTTTATTTTGAAATTAAAATTTAATTAACAAAATGTAACCATTTAAATAAGTAGAACCATGTCAAAAAATTCAGCAACAGTAAACAAAACACATTAAATATTAAGACATCGCAGCACCTAGCAACAAACCGCGAACAAAAAAAACAAACAGCAAATCCGTAGAGAAAACCAGAGAACAAAAAAATAAAAATTTCAATTTGTTTAATCTCGTCGTTTCCTTTATAATAGGAATTTCACGGCACAGCACATGAGGCAATTACTGATTACTAAACTGTGGTAACAAATTTAATTTTTGCTGGCATTTGAACGTTACTGCGCACTCGGCGGCCCATAATCGCCGCTGCGGTCTCGCGAGCCGGAATCGGGATCGCGGGACGCAGCTTTATGTGGAAGATAATGCATGCGTGCGTGAAACCATTTCGGATTTGCCAATTTTAATTGTGAAATGTATTTATCTCTCCCCAAATGGTACAATTTTCAACAATTTGTTGCCGCTTTATATTTTTTCACAAGTAAAATTATTGCAATTTCATTAGTTACGAATGTGTTTGATCTGACATAATCATTATCGTAATTAAATTACAACTTTCACCGTTTGCGATCTGTGTTTGCTTAAAGTTCATTATTTTTCGATATACAGGATATTTATATACCTCTGCACGAAACTTTAATGACATATATCAGGGTTCGAAGATATATATCGATCGATATATATCATGATATTTATTTTGATATATATCGTCATATTTTTGCAATGATATATATCCATTATATAAAAATATCAAATAGTTTTTGTGATATAGCCTCCGGAAAAGTGAAATTTTTCGTATTTTTCAATTTTTCTACTTTTCCGAGGCTATATCTCAAAAACTAAATGTGATATTAAAACGCGCTCAACGGCATTAATTTTCTCGTGCTTCAGTTAACTTATAAACATAGTTTCAGCGATTTTTATTTTTTTTAAATTTTCCGCCAAAAAAATCGCAAAAAGCGATTTTTTAACATTTTCTCGAAAACCAGAAGTCATATGCATTTGAAGATTGCACCACTGGATTCAGTGGGTCAAAATACATATGTATGTAAATTTTCGTTTTAATAATCCTACGATTATGGATTTTTGGGAAAATTGAATTAAAATCTGAAAAAACCAAAGGGGTACCCCTTAGGAAATAATTAAAAATATTAAATTGCATAAAATTGTATGAAAATTTGCTTATAAGTCAATTCGGACACGGGGAATTCAACGCCGTTGAGCGCATTTCCATATCTTGTTTAGTTTTTGAGATATAGCCTCCGGAGAAGTGAAATTTTTCGAATTTTTCAGTTTTTCTACTTTTCCGAGGCTATATCTCAAAAACTAAATGTGATATGAAAACGCGCTCATCGGCATTAATTTTCTCGTGCTTCAGTTAACTTATAGACAGGGTTCGAAGATATATATCCATTATATAAAAATATCAAATAGTCTATAATAAATACAGTATACCTCTCATTATTACTTTCATTAATTATGTCAAAATTATATTCTAAAGATAATTCTTACTTTACTAGCTTTTGACTAACTTCACATCAACGACATAAATCCAAATTGTGTGTCATTTGTGATGTCATTAATGGCAAAGTCTGAACCATTTCCAAAATTTTTATTTGGTACTCATTTTAGAAATACAAATCTTTTAATATGGTGGAAAAGTGTAACTATCAATGAGTCAGAGTGGTCAAATAAAAGTACATTTATTGAATTATGTGAACAGTTACACACTGCTGTAACAGCCACAGCAGGGCTGGAACGATATTTCTCCACTTTTGGCATTGTCCAATCTCAATTACGTAATCGTCTCGGTATGTTTAAATATTTAAACCAAAAAGAAACTACAAAAAAAAACTAATTTAGATTGGATTTGGCCAAGTGAGTCTCTATCTGCTACGCTATGTTCAGGAAGTTCATCAGAAGATGATGATTTGCTCTAGGATATAGGATTATTTAAATATTCTTACTATTCTTAGTACTATATAATATTTGTGTATCCATTCAATGTATATTTACTTTTTTTCATTACCTATGTTAATTTTTTATTTAGGAGTAATAATTTATTTTGTATTTTCTATTGCGATAATAAATGTGTACAAAAACTAAAATTAAAAAGTAAATATCCAAAAAGTGATATTTATCTGATATATATCCTATATATCAGATATTTTGATATTTATTATAAATATCCTGATATTTACGAACCCTGACATATATACATTATAGAACAGAATTTTTTTTTGAAATTCATAAAAATTAGCGTATTTCATTCCTAACAATCATTTTTAGTGTCACTGGTTTAATTAAACCAGACCCGGCATACATTCTTGTAGTTATTCTATCAAATATTTTATATTACCATACTCTATCACCAAGTGACCTAAGTTACGACTATCGTCCTATTCTATTCTATCGACAAGCCATTGAAATAATACGCGACCACTTACAAATCCAATAAAGCCAAGACGATGTTTCATATAAATTAAAAGATATGTAAAAATAAAAATCAATGGTTAAAATTACAGAATTATTTATTCCACGAAAAATGCAACGTTTAGCAAATTTGATTAATAAATTAATTATTTTTATTCCACAGAAATTGCAAATCAAATATTGAAGAAATTTTGGGATAAATGAGATACATACATGAGGAACTGATTTTATAGAATATAAATGATGTCTGTCAAAAAATACAAATTGTCATTAAACCACAGAATTTATCTATGTTAATTTAAATCAAAGATTTTGATTTTTAAACCTCGTTTAGGACACAGTACAAATGAATTTGTTATTTCAACTATAATTTAAACTTTGATTAGTGTTAAACTGAAGTAGTGCAACTTGGCATAAATGAATTAATTAAATCAGATTATTACGAAAATACAATCTATTCAACAGAATAAGATATTGTTATGGTATATATTCTTGTTTAGTAATATATAGCGGTAATTTTATTAAATAATTCAGTTTTTATAAAACAAACACGTATAGCAATTTTCATAAATATATGAAAATCAATTTATTGTAAATGTACATTTCGCTCGACGGTAAAAACTAATGAACTAATCCTATTACCATTTTAAATCTAATATAAAATTTCAATACGGATATTATGGAATTCTGTACAGTAATTCGGGTTTTCAGTTTTTGCAGATACTGCGAAAAACATTTTCCAAAACCCACTTTCATAAATCTCTCCGTTGTTGCTTCTTAACACAATTTTCCTATTTTCTAGACGCATTCTCTTGTTGTGAGTTTTATTTGAGTCGTATAAGTATGAAACTCAACACTGAATAAATTTAGATAACATAATTTACGAGTTACTTTCTTCATATGACAATTTCTACTGATTTATTATTGCACATCAATTATATTTCTCGTTATTTAAGACATATGAATCTTAACAAGATATAAATGTATATATGTATACAGAATTACTTCTTTTATTTGCGCATCGTTATGAACTCGAGAACCACAAAAGATACATAGATGATTAAAATAGCAAAGTAATGCTATTGTATGAGATGATGACGAGAATAATAATATTCATGTTACCAAAAATATAATATATACAGTGTATTTTTATACTTTGAGAAAAAAAAATTAAGGATATATATATATATATATATATATATATATATATATATATATATATATATATATATATATATATATATTACGAGTATGTAACAAACTATACATAGAACAAAAAGATTTTTTTCAAAACTCATGAAATGTTCGATAATTATTTGTATATATTACTAATTAAATTATTATTGTAAATAATATAATAGTAAATTTATTCATTGTAGATATATGACTGTCGAGTCGTTCGGTGTCACTAAAAATATACACTTCAAGAACCATGTTTCAAATTTTACAAAATTTGAAATATTTTTTTTTGTTCTGTGAGATAGTCATATAACATATTAATTTGTTTAATTTTTTCCCGAAATAATTAAAAGTGAATTTGTAAGAATGCCATTATTCCTTCAAGATAAGGAAAATTAAAATTTCCTTGTTGTTTGGATGTTTAAAATTAAGGTTTATCTTTTAATAATCATCACGGCTCATTGAAAAAAACATAATTTCTAAAATAAAATAAATATATCATCACGTCTTTTACCCATTACTAGGCATAGCACTCTGTCGTAGTAGAACACAGCCTCCCAAAGATGTCACTGGAGAGGGAGCCACAGGTGATAGATTTAATTTGATGAAAATTGTTTGTTGGCTGTGAGAATCAAACCCGGGTTCTCAAATCTACAGGCCAACTCAATAGCACTGAACCACCTACCCCATAGAATATTCCTAAACAACTTAATTTTAAAATGCTGGGAGAAAAATGTATCAAAAATTAAGAACGAAAATAATTTTTGTACGACTGTGACGGAAAGTATGCTATTTCAACAGACATTTGAGAACTGGCAGTTATTTTTTCCCCAGCAACAAGCGTTTATTTTACTTGCCCGATTGTCTTTAATAGCAATAGTATAAGAGGAACAAAGACAGTTTACGCTTCCGATACACACATAATTTTTTCTGCGATTGCATCTTAAATTACTTAAAAATGTATACGTTTTGAAAATAAATACAATACGATAACTCCCGGTTTGTTTCCCTGGTTACTATTGAAGCAATCGCTCATTTAATATCTTTTTCTCGCGTTGCAATTGTAAACGCGCAACAGTTATTTTTCGATTGTTCCACAGAAAACATCAACTTTACGATGATAAATGAGAGTGTAATTGTCAACTTTTCATAACAATCGTAGAAAAATATTATTTCCGTTTGTGCCAAATTGTAACTAACAGAAAAGCAACATTTCCACTTGTTTAAAAATGATTTTAATTTTTTTTGTCGTATAAAAAATATTGTTTGCATCTCGAGCAGAAAGTTTCCTCGCCGCTCTTGCATGGTTGTTACTATTGGTTTTTATGCGCAATATGACTACTTTCTGCTCTAGGTACACAAATAACTATTGAGTCATATATAATAGTGTGTACATCAATATGTTTCTTCTAATCTTTAAATTTACAGCTGTTAATTTTGCTTTGTTTTAGCAATACAGTTTTAAATTGCAGTGACCAAATTTTATTCAGAAAATAAAATAATCACTGATAATCTTTTAAGTAATTTATATAATTTTGTTGCTTTGAAATTAGATGAAAATTATAATTAATATTATGTTATTAAGTTGGATTGGACTCTCATAATTAATAAAAAGTTTAACAGTAACTTGCATGACAATCTTGATTAATATCTGTATAATTATATTGCAGAAAAAATTAAATTAAATTAGGCGAATATGAAAGAAAGTAATTTAAATAAGTGCTTTATTATAATTATTCGTTTCTTCAACGCTACACATTGAAACGCGAAACTTTTCCAATCATGATTGACAATAATTTTAAATATATTGACAGGTTTGTAAATGGAAATTTACTGTGTGTCAATTTTGTTTTTCATACGACTGTTGTTATTTTTTCCATTTTTCTTCGGGGGTGTCGCTTAATATTTATCTATAGTTTTAGATTAGATTATTTTTAACACTGTTCTAAAACTGTGGGCATACTGAATAAATTATTTGATCAATGAATAATAGTTATTTTATATAAAATTGTAGGAGATTTTCCGTAAAAATTATTTGTTTTCCAGATTGACCCTTAGGTTATATTAAATCTATCTTTATATCTATTCATCAATGATGTATATATTGTGTTCATAATGTAATTAAATTTCTATTTAATCATAAATTCTCGATCGAAACCTCATTGGACAGAAAAATACTATTTACTTCCCAGGACAAATTTCTCTTTAGTATATTTACGTATCCAAAGCATTCAATTCGTATATGCCTCTGTAGAAAATAACGAATGCTGAGATGGATAAAATTGTGTATCTTTCATTTCAATGGTATTAAATTTTAATTCTGAATTGTGGTGACAAATAATAATTGATCTGAAACAAAGTTTACTATGTAAACTACATAATAAATATGTTTAACGTTTTGTAATTATTTAAAAATTGATCGTACGTAAAATACTGTAAGCAACTAGTAAATACTTTTTTGTCAAATGGTCTAAAAAATATAATATAATTATTTAGTTAATGTATGTCGTGAGACAATAGTTTATTAAAGAACGAGCTTTATAAGACGAACCGGAGGTGGGTTTTCTAAAGTACGATAAAAGTCCTTGCGGCTTTTATAAATTAAAATTTTAAAAAAATCTACTATATTTTAAACCGAGTAAATTTACGAAAATTTGTATATGAAATGTTGTGGTTGATAACTTATTAAAATGTATGCATTTGTCAGATTTTGATGTTTTCAGCTTGACTGTTTCAATATGTCATCCGCTACTATCAACCGTCTAAAATAAAATGTTGCGTATGAAACTCTACTTAGTCATTCAAACGCATCCATCTGTCAATATTATGCTGCTGGTATCTTAAAAGGTATAATACGTAATAAAATATATGAAAAGGATTGCAGTTCGACAACTTGAATAAAATCAATACCTGCGTAAACGCGCTAGGACCAATTCTGTAGAAATATAATTTCGTCTCGTTTGCATCACTAACCATCTGTTCGCATTTCTGTGTCTCCGTGTATCAAAGTTTCCATGCGTATTCAGTAATCCGCACCAGCGATCTCGGAACTCCTTCCTTTCTTCTCCGCAGCCATTGTGTTGCCGGCAGTTATAAACCATAACGCTGCGTTTAAAATAGCATGCGAAGATGCAAATAAACTAGACACATATCGTAGAGGCTTAGGACAGAGCGCGTCAAACGCACGGTGAATTATACAAGATCGTCGTTGCCATCGCCGTCGCCCGTCACCCCGTCAGCGCAGGCATAACTTAATCCCTGTAGAACTGCAATGGCGGCGGTGGTGGTAGGATCAGGCAGGCGAGGCTCAACAGACGAGCACATGGTGCCACTTCTTATCACTGTAGGGCACGTCTCACGAGCTTATGTTCGTCAGCTTGACGTGTTTAATTTCATTTCTTACAGCAAAGGAAAAATTATAATGAAAAGACGATACTATTGCCAAAAAGAGTGTATTGGTTTATTGATAGTTTTATTGAAATGTAGCTTAAAATATTTCGAAAAATATATTGGAATTAAATGTTTTATTTATTTATTTATGTTACGCTGCACAACAAGAATTTAATCTCAATTACAGTACAGGGTTCGCACTCACCGAGCCGCAGTGTGATAGTTTATATATATTTTTTTAGCTTGAGTGCGATTCGAATTCCGTATCGCTATCCACACCACCGTACAGACGGACTTAAAAGATAATTATCTAATTAACAGATTAGTGCCGAAGTTCAAATGATATCAAAGTTATCATTTGACTGATTCATGATAATTACTTCACTTGCGTTATTTCTTACTTTACTCTGCATTACCTCTTACGTTACTTCTTTATAAATTCTGCTTTAGAGCTCTAGTCTTGCGTTAAACACTGCTATATTCGGCAGAACGCAACTATAGACAATATTTTTTAAAATTTATATAGACGTCATAGATCTTATTATCTTTAAATGACAAATTCGATAAGTCATTCACTCGGTTACTTGGTCGCTGAATCAAATAATTTTGACAGGTTAAGATGTATATCTCCAAAATATTTTAATTTTTAAGAAAGGCCAACTTTAAGAAAAAAATAATTTTCATTTCACAAAGGCCTAATTTATGTAGCTGTCTATTACGCGGCTAATTAATGAGCTTAACATATGAAAACTTCCATTACTAATTTTATTTTAATCAGTTTTCGTTCGTACATTTTAAAACAAATGAATAAGATAGTACACAAGTAACTACATTTAATTATCGTCTTTGGAGAGTACCTTTCTGACAATCTCAGCGGAGCAACAATCATTTATTCTATTCTCAATTACAGTACAAGGAACTGTGTCGGATTAAGCTCCATATTGGCACTCCATTCGCAAATTATGACAACAATTTTATAAAAGTCTTGTAAGACACAAAAGTAAAAACAAACACAATAATAGCAATAAATTGATCTGTGATTGGACTTAACATAGACTCTTATGGAATAATCGTATTTTTTTAATTTCAAAGTAGGTGTATTTTATTAAAACAATATGAGCATATTTAAATTTCTAATAATGAATTGCAGGGCAAGACAGTTTAAATTTTTATTAATATGTTAATCTGAGAAAACTTTCAACTCAAATTAATATTATTTTAATCCATTGGCTAATGAATAATCCAGCACTGACAAGGAACCTACAGTGTATAGCGAAATCTGAATCAATCGAACGCAGTAATATTATTTTTCTTTTTAGTTAAAGTTAGTGAACCCTATATCGAGACCTTGGCCACAGCAAATCAAAGATTTCTGGGTTCTAATTCCTCTGTTTGTAATGTCTTTCTAGGATTTAGTAGATTAGTCAATAAATTAAACTTTCAGTTGTGAAACAACTAGCCGTTATCTAATAATTTAGAATATATGTTCATACAAGAAATAATAAATCAACAAATCCTATAAAATAGAAGAACGAAATAAAACAGGACAAAGAAAAAAAGTCTGACTGCAATATCTAATAAATTCCAAGCTTCCACTAATTATCGTAGAACGCTGTCGTCATCCGCCATAAAATTCAAATAATTCCGCTCACACAATCCACATAAAAGACGGTGTCACATAAGGTATCTGTAATATGCATCATTCGGTTAGCGGTGCTGGCAGAGGCATAATCATTTCACAAGCAGAGCCTCGGCAGGAACACAAGCCAACACCCATGTTTCCTGCAACAGAACCGACAAAGCAATATATGCTGTAAACTATTCCAGCCAGTAGACTACGTAGTCTACGGCTCTAGCGTTATTGGGTCGGTGTTCGTTCGCTGTTCGCTGTAGTGTAGTATGTTCGTGTGTTGTCTGTTGTCGTACGAAGCTGACGGTGCCTGCGCAATGCTGAACATGTATTACATTACCCCGTTCCAGGAGATTGGCGATCTGGAGCCGGATTGTGCGAGTGCTGAGCTAGACCTGTTCGCGGAGTATTTGCGTTTAGATGAACTCGGTTGTAACGAACACGTGAAACAATGCGGATGCAAGCATGCAAGCTGTTTTGGTTGCTGTTTCTATATTGGATGGTTCAAGATGCATTTGAATGTCTTCATTTGCTTCACTTCACCGAAGGAAACTAGGTCCTCTAAAATTATATGGATATAACCATATTTAAGAAAACGAGTTTTTAAAATAGCAACAGTAAATCATATGTCTTATTTGATAAAATAATACATGAAACAATTTTGTATTTCCACGTGCAACCAATTAAAAAACTGTAGTAAGTATCAAGTTCGGCTAACGATGATGTATTTATGTCCATGAAGTGCGATTACCAGCCGTCAAATCACGCCCCGCAAGGATATAAGTGGAGGGGGAGCCACAAGAGAATGTGGCAAAAATCGAACCCGGGTTCTCAAATCCACATTTCGATTATTGCTATTTGTAACGTAGAAATTCATTCTAATATTTATGTATTTATGTTACGCTGTACAAAAAGAACTTAATCCCAATTACAGTACAGGATCCGAACTCACTGAGCCGCAATGCGGAAGTTCATATAATTTTTAACTTGAGTGCGATTCGCACTCGGAATCTCCGGATTCGAATTCCACCCACACCACCGTACAACACTGTATTTCATATGTTGGAAACATTATACACAGCTCTTAACATAATCACTGTTTCTGTTCTTATCTTTGTCGAATGAAATTGGACCATTTCTAGCTGTTGACACAAATTTTTTTTTATATTTATTCATATATTATTATATGTGTTTTATAATAAATAACGTAGTGACCAGTCCTTGAGTCGAATCTTGTCTGGTAAAATAAACAAAAAGGGCCAACTGGTAACATCACTCAAAACTACATCTTTCAAAAATCGTTAAATTGTATAACTGCATTAAAGTCTAGTATGTCAAAAACCCAGAGTTAAATTTTATTATTTTTTTCTTATACAAATCATCTTTTTCGGCTTAATAAATCAATTCCTTCTTAATGTGTAAAGAAATTAAACAAAACAGTATTTTAGGTTAAAATGACAAAACAAGGGCAAAAGTTTGAAGTTAGCAAACTTTTATGTTCGTGTTTATGCTTATACTTAAGACAAATACTAAAACTGGGAATGGTCTCATGTTACTACGAATGTCAAACATTTCAAGGCTGTGGCAAACGACAAAATCAGTGACTGTAGTACAAACCCTTGACTGGTATCGTCATATTTACCACCGTTACTAACATCCTCGTGTCAGCTTTCAGCCGAAAATGTTTAATTGCAATTAGATAGGAAAATGTTTGTGTATTGTCATACAACATCTAATACTTATTCAGGACTATGTATTAATTTTAATTCATATCCGTCAGTACGGTGGTGTGGATAGCGATACGGAATTCGAATCCGAAGATCCCGAGTTCGAAACTCACTCAAGCTAAAAAAATTATATGAGCTACCACACTGCGGCTCGGTGAGTGCGGACCTTGTATTGTAATTGGGATTAAGTTTCTGTTGTATAGCGTAACAGAAATAAATAAATAAATAAATATTGTACTAGTTCTTAAAATGAATGTAATATGTCTTTATTAGAGTAATACATGTGAAAGTAGTGTAATCTTATCGTAATTAAAGGGTTGGCATAATTTCGTGTGAAACGATTCATGAACTTGCGTACTAGCCAATAAGTTTAGACTTTGACTAAAGTTAATTTATATTATGACAGAAAAATTCTGATGACGCCTGGATTCGAACCAGGGACCTTCCGCATACCGGGCAGAGATGCTAACCGCTACACCACGTCACCTGTGTTCGAAATATGGCATCAACTGAATTTTTCTGTCACAGTGTCTGCCCGGTATGCGGAAGGTCCCTGGTTCGAATCCAGGCGTCATCAGAATTTTTCTGTCATAATATAAATTAACTTTAGTCAAAAACTACAGGTATGATTACCTTTAATAATCACACAACTTAATAATATTAGCTCTAAGTTTAGACTTCTCTATTAAGTAATCAGCATAGGTAGTTGATGTGATATGTAATATTTGCTTACTACTTTTACGTAAATCAGCGGATTTTTATTTAAAACATAAACAAGTGTGTTAAGTTAGATGTGTGAAGTGCTGAAGAGAAATATTTATTTTTCAATTGTCAACCTTTATAAATACAAAACATAACACTTATCGACAAGTAGTGATGAACACGTATTATAAAAATAATAAAATTGTAAAATTAGTGCAATATAATTAATGCAAATTGTTTACTAATCCATGTTTTATGTCCGAATTAATAAATAATTACAATAATATCACCGTTATTATTAATATTATTCCTTCATGTTCCAGTAACACTAAAAATATTGCAATGTATCACCATATAGTTACACTAAAATTACACTATTTTTTACTCTCTCAATATTTGAGCTTTAGTTAAAATACACTAAAATTAACAATTCTGGTAAATGTAAAAGTTGACACTAAATATTTTATCTTCGAGGATACAATATTTAACACTATATTTTTAGAGTATACAGGGTGTTTCAGGACAAGTGTAACAAACTTTAACAGCTTATTCCTGAGGTTATTTTGAGCAAAAAATGTCATATAAACATAGGTCCTATTCCTTCTAGTTACCAAAATACAAGAGGTTGAAGTTCTATAAATAACACGACATTTTCAATTTTTTTTAATCAAGATACAAAAAATGTCATATAAACATAGGTCCTATTCCTTCTAGTTACCAAAATACAAGAGGTTAAAGTTCTATAAATAACACGACATTTTCAAAGTTTTTTTAATCAAGATACTTTCGGAAAACAAGAATTTTATTGAAAAGTCATACCTTATTTGTCTTAATTAAAAATTGTTGTCCTTTTGATTGTATTATTGTTTCATAATGGATGGTTATAGTACTGGTGAATATGCAGATATGATTTTTATTTATGGATTATGTAATGGTAATGCCCGTTATGCGTCCAGAGAATACCAAGACAGATATCCAAATAGAAGCTAACTTTCCCATCCCCTATTTGCGCTCATTTTTGTTTTCCGAAAGTATCTTGATTACAAAAATTTGAAAATTTCGTGTTATTTATAGAACTTCAACCTCTTGTATTTTGGTAACTAGAAGGAATAGGACCTATATTCATATGACATTTTTGGCTCAAAATGACCTCAGGAATAAGCTGTTAAAGTTTGTTACACTAGTCCTGAAACACCCTGTACCTATATTTGATATCTTTATTATTTATTTATGATTGACTTTGGTTTCGCTACACATAGAACACATCCATTCAGTTAGTAAACTCACACCTTAATCTCTGATCTATCCCTATAGTATTTCAGCGCTATCGCATCAACCCCAGCCGACTGCCGATTCCCTAACAGTAAACAGCGATGCCAGCAGCCGGTTTCGAATATCCATCATGTCTTCGCGCGCACGACTGACGTGAACGCGCGACTGGTCGCCCCTGTGAACACTTGGCGTCGACAGCGCACATCGCGCCATTGTCGTGCCCCATGCCCGCGCCAGGAGATTAACCGTAACTCTGATGATCTTTAAAGCAGGAGCAACGAGGACTGAACCTGTATCCTACCGGGACGTGTTCATTATGGCGAAGTTTTGCACCTAACTCCCAACTAATTTATGCAACTCGAGCCACGGGTATTAGAAGCGGGAATAAGCTAACCTCAAATGACAAGCCAAGGTAATAAAGGTGGTTACAATATTTCAAATACTAAAATATACATTAAGAATTCATGTATCATATAAGCTGTTGTTGTTTTGTCAGCTATACAACTTTAAATCTTGCTACACGCCATGTCAAATTGCTTGACAATTACGTCACTTACTTATTTGTGGATAAATGCAATTCATTTTAAATTTATCATTTCAATTGGGATATTCAATTACTAAAATATGGCGGTGATCACGATGTACTAAATTTGAGATAAAGGTACACTTTTTGTTGGTTTCAAGTTTATCATTGCTGTCACTTATATTTCTTTGTTTTTCTTTTATTTTGTTTGCTAGAAGAATTTTTTATTAATTTATATAGAATATAGTTCTGTGTTATCGTTAACTGTAGTTTCAGTATTTAAATAAAAAACAACAAAGACAAAATTAATTGTCTTTGAATGCTCACTTGGTGAAACTAGGTTTAATTATAAAATATCAAACTAAACACTTGTCTAAGTCTCACAAATACTAACTGTGCTGGGCAGCCTCTGACGACGAAATCATAAGTTGACTTGGAGGCTGAATTTTGTGAAACTTAGACAAGTGTTTAATTTGATATTTTATTATTAGTGTCATTTGTTGTTCAAATTTTAGGTACAAATTTAACAAATTAGTTCATTAGTAAAAATCAGTTTTTATAGTTTCTATTATAATCTTATAGGTATAATAATGATAATATTTTATTTATTTGAATTAAAATTGTAAGTTAATTTATAGCAAAATTCTCAAAAGAGTTTTGGCTAATCCTGAATTTTGGATTAGGTATATTAAATTAAACCATATATTCTCAAAATAATCAAAGATAATATTATTACTATTTGGTTTTTAGAAAGAGATTTTAACTAACTTTTTAAAATCATACTAGAATAAGAATATAGCCAGTCCAAAATTCAGAGTTAGCTAAAACTCTTTTCACAAAATTAATTGTTATAAGTATTTTTTTGTTTGTTAATTTATATCCATGTAACATATTTATTTTTCTCTATAGAAAGTCTCATTTTCCTCACTATTTCGCAACAAGAAATTTAAGTTTGCTGAGAATATCGTGAAAAGAAAATAGTATGATTCCTTAATTATATATAAATATTTTTGTAAATGATGATGAGCGATATGTCGATCGAAACATTCTATTACACATTCTAGAATATTAATATTTCAAGGATCCAACGTTAAATTCCTTTTTTGTAAATAACTTTTTTCGTATTCAAATAAAGGGTCTCGAGAGAAAACCATGTCACAAAAATGTCGAAATTTATATATTTATATCATTTTGCGTAGCTCGAGGAGTACTATCAGAACGGAAGAAAATGAAGTATGTATTTTACGAGTAATACGCCTTTTAAAATATACGCTTTCGGAACAAAATCTTGAATACACATGCGTAACCAGTTGAAAGCAATGAGGGCAACTCTATAACATAAATTAATATGTATAGCAATTGATAACATTCTTGGACAACAATAGTTGCCAGGAAGGTTATTATCAATAGATCGGATTAGCAATTGCTATACTTGGTAATTTTTGTTATTTAGAATGTTCGCAGATGCAATTTCTTGCCAGGCTTAACAAATATTTATTTATTATTTATTTCTAGACCTATTTTTTGTACAATTATAAGGTTATTCGTTATTTTTTCTCAAAAAATAGATCAGAAACTCTGAATTTAATAAATTATTTTGCAATATATGTAAGGTACACTAAAGTGTACATTTTTTTTCTTGCCTTAGGTGTGGAAATTACCAGAAACAGCTCTGCTCATTTCTATTACTTTTATTTATTTTGTTATTAATTATTGATGTAGGATGAAGATCATCACATATAAAATAAATTACAAGAAGTAATTTTGTATTCTAATAAAGAATTTGTTAGGATTTCAGGTGAATTTAAAATTATTTTCGAGGCACAGATAAAATTATTCATAAGTGTTCGGAATGTTTGTTCCAAATGAAATGTCAGTCATTCAGATCTTCAATGTTATAAAGTCAACATAATCTGAAGTTGTCGTAATTCTGCTTCGAATTTCATGAGTCATACACTAAACAAGTAGTACTCATATCTTCTTCATAACAACAATAGCCGTGCAAATTACAACAAAGTAAGTTCGAGATGCCGGTAGCGAATAAGAAGCACTCTAAATGCCGATGAGACGTCGAGATGCTAAAGTTATTAAGTTCTTGAGCGAATTACGTCTCTTGCTTCTCTGCCGCTCGTGCGTAACGCGACTGCGGACGGACATGTAGACGCTTTTTGTCTGCAAAGTTTTCCAGCCCAGATCCATCCATCTAGGTCTACCGGTCCAATCAACAGCGGCAATCTATCGTCCGCCCGGAGAATTTTATTTTCCGATAAAACTGTGTTCCTGTGTTGCACAAGGGTTGAATTATCCCCATGTTAAATGGTCTGACATCGTCGGCCCATGAAATCGGATCTCAATTTCTACTGATACTACCTCTATGATCTTGTACATCGACTGAATTACGTGACCTACAATTTTCCTGATAACAGAATTTGCCATCGTACAGCTTTCAAGATTTACGTTTGATTTTCATAATGAAACAAAATTTGTTAATGTATTTAAAACAAATATATAAATATCATAAGTAGTTGGACTCGATTATAACGAGCTTCTTTATAATATTATGTGGGTATAGAGAATAAAGAGCACATGTACAATAATATGAATATAATGAACAATCAAATTTATAAAGGAAAATGTTCGTATATTCGAACAATAAACATTTTCCATGCAATATTTTTATTGGCTGCTTAATGCCGCTCCGAAGTACAAGCGAAAACGCTCGAAAATGCTATCAACTTCTAACTGACCAAATTTATTAAAATTCTATATAAATAATGATGATATAAAAATATTAACATTTGTCGGTCAGTTTTTTGATAAAGTTTATAATAAACAAGATAGAGTCATTTTTGTGTTTGGACATTATCAAACTTTTCACAGATAATATGATTTCAATAAACAACAAACCAAATCTGTTTTAGAAGAAAACTAACTGTAAGTGATTAATTGTTATATCACCATATATGTGTATAACGAAGAAAATTGTTCGTGCCGTGATGCGTGTCTATCGAACGGTTGATATGTACTTTCTAGATTCATAGTGTTTTGTATAACAAAAAAAATTAATATCTATAAAACGTTATTGCACACTTTATGTTTAGTAAATAATAAAACGTTGCCTTTATCATCAAATATTCATATTATTATTCAATTGACAGCCTGAATGAACGTGATAAAATATGTGTCACATAACTATTGATCTAGCGCCTACTTTTATTAACTTAAAATGAAAATATCACCACGATTTTATTCAATATGTGATTTTCATTTCTGTTGAGAATATTTGACTTACAAAAAATTATACATGTGAGTAATTTGTAATTCTTTTGAAAAACATGAATATTTCAATAAAAAATAAGAAAAGATAAATTAAAATATTAATTTGCTATGGCAGCAAAAATAAATATTTCTAAACGAATTTGCCGTTATGGTTTTTCTTACACAAATTCCAGTCAATTAATTGCTTTTCTTTGATATAAAGAAAGATAAAATGTATTAATAAATGTCAACGCGTAAATGGAATCAATTTTTATGTTGGCTGCTGTTGGCGCGATATCCAATTTTTTATCAACATAAATACTGACTGAACAAACCATTATATCGTATCAGTTCGCAAGGCTAAAATAATAAAATACTTTATAATATCAAGTTTTTTTTGGATAACGCCTTTTATTTCCTAACTGTGTTAAATAAATTGGTTTAAATCGGATCAAGAACCACGAGGGTTCTTCACACGAAATTTGATTTCACGTGCGAACGTACTCGGCCACACATATTTTTTCACGAAATGTCAGCTTAGGAGTAGGGTGATCTTATCCTTATTTCCGTTCCTAACAGAGACGGAATTTAACAGTTTCAATATCCACATAGCTTACAAAGACAATAGACACAACTTGTGCAATATTATATAGTCGACTAGTTGCTCCAATGCTATTTAAACTTCAGTTAGTTGAACTTTGTTTTAAAAGAACGTTGTAAAACTTTAACAAGTCTTTAAAGAAAACGTGAAACAAACATTTTGACGATAAGAATTTTGATATTAAACCAGGGTATTTAAAAAAGATAAACTTATTTATTCAGTATGAATAATTAATACAAAAATTAAATTAAATATTAAAATATACTCGGATTACTTTTAAAAGCAAAAGTGTATATATATTTCTTACATAATTTTTTTTAATACAGATTTAATTTAGTTATTTTATGGCTAGGTGCACCGCCAAAATTAAAATTTTTAATTTAATTTGAATAAATAAAAATAAAGTTAAATGTCAAATAAAGTAAATATTCGGCAGTAAGTTGATGTAGATAACGTTACGGCATTCGAATTCGAAGATCCTGAGTCCAACTACCACACTACGGCTGTACTGTAATTAATTTCCTATTACACAGATTAGCATAAACAAATAAATAAACATTGATGGCAAACATTTAAATAAATAAATAAATATATCATCACGCCTTTTACCCATTACTGAGTGTGACACTCTGCCTAAGCAGATCTCGGTAAGTGATATATTTTTTCGCGTAAAGTGCGGTTACCAGCCGTTAAATCTCGACCCCCAAAGATAATAGTGATGGGGGAGCCACGGGGATAGATTTTTAAATTGGTGAAAATTGTTTGTCGGCTGTGGGGATCGAACCAGGGTTCTCAAGATCCACAGGCCGACTCGATACCACTGAGCCACCTACCCCATTTAATTTATTTAAACCAAGTTTACCCATAAAGAGTAATTTTCATCATCCTTCGTCAAACATTTATTTCATGGTTACAGTAACAAAGAATTAAATTGACAAAAATTCAACAAAATTGTGGTAACCATTTTATCCACAAATATTCTATACCTCATTATATTTTAAAAGAATGACCCTTAATTCTGGAATGTTGAGGATTTTTCCTCAATTTAAAAATTTAGATGATTTTTAAGAAGCTGACTCCGCACCACTTAAATAAATTAAAACGACTCCAAGACATTAATGTGGAACAATGTAACGAAAGTAATAAAAAGATTAATGATGTAGACATTTTATCATAACATTAATTAAGAATATTAGGTTATATAATCCTACTTTTATATTTATGACATTGGAGATATAATAAAATATATTAATAAACATATCTCTTTAATATTGAATATGAATAATGAATCAAGAACATTGAGTCATCCTCTAGAGAATTGCGAAAAGTATATCGAACAACAAAAAAACACAATGTAGGAAATAATCTGCTTAGAGAATGCACAAAAGAATCTCGAAAGCATTTGAAGAAGACAATAACAGTTTAGTACATTTCTGAAGAGCTATTTACAGTCCTAATGGGCAAATATTTCGAGCAGCTTGAGGGCAATAAAACAAAGATGACAAATTCAGTTACGCAGGACTCTATAGGGCTGGACTTATAGAAAGAGAACGATAAATTGTGGAGTGGGGAAATTGAGTGATAAAACAACAGGATATAGTGGGAGCAGTGGCGAAGCCAAACGATTGCTGCCAAAAACTTTCACCGTTACACTTGGATTGAACACATTTAAAATAATAATGAAATGTAATATTATCAAGTCGCCAATTTACACAGTTTAATTTAATTGGTCAACTATATCTCGGAAAATTCAATTTCTGTTTACACGTGTCGACCAAATTGAACTAATCATGATGAAAGTAATTATTCTCGACACGATAAATTAATAAAGAAAACCAGCTTAAACGGAGATAAAATTAAAATAAATTTTAATTAAAAATCAATAATGCACCAACGTTTCGGCTGCCAATCAACCTTCATCAAGGTAATAATTAATACAATTAGTAATATTTCATGTTCAATAAGCTATAGACAACTGTGGTAAAAAAGATTTTTAAAAGCAATTAAACTATACTTTTTTTTTATTTTAACCATTAATCGACCAACATATAAATTTTTCCTACGGTTACTTATAAATGTTTGGCGAAAAGTGCGCAATGTATCTTATGAGAGCATCAACCATTCATCGACGCAGCAGCTACATATCTATGTCAGTTTAAAAAAATTATATTTGCATTGTATTTACAAAAAAAAACAAGAAATTTGTACTTTATAAATAACAAATAAGCTTATGTTTTCAAATTAATTTAATTGTCAATAATATTTTTTATTTGCAAATGAAATATAACTAATTTTTTAATAAATATATATTATCACGCTTTTTTACCAATAACTAACTGTGGTGCTATGCTGTAGCAGATCTTGGTAAGTTGTATATTTTGTATGTATAGTGCGGTTATCAGCCATCACATCAAGGTCCCCCAAAATTAGTGGCAAGAGAGTAATTTTAATGTGAGAGTCGGCTGTGGAACTCGGATTCTTAAATCCATATGCCGACATGATTTCATTGAAATATCCATTCTCTATAACTTATATAGCGTGCCCCAAAATTTATCCGCCAGTCATAAACCATGGGGTAGATGATTTCAGTGGTATCGAGTCGGCCAATGTTGAACGCGTAATATTTTGGTATTATTTAATTTCATTTATGGTGATTCTTGTTTTTACCATCTTTCCGGGGTGGTTTGTACTCCTAAAATTCAACTTCCGGAAAAAAAACTAGAGGTTCAATATTTTTTAGAGTTCTATTAGTGTGCTAAGTTTGATTGAAATCGGTGAGTGACAGTTGAGTAGTGTTAGTGAAAGAAGGGGGTATTGCATTAGATGTCCCTCTATTTTTATATTATATCCATCCATTTATTCCTAATTTTACTTTTAATTTTAAAACTGGTTGAAATCTATTATTTGTACGATTTATTACGTATTTATGTTTCTTAAAGAGAATTTCTGTCTGCGGCACTGAATGAGAGAAGGAGGTCTTGCATTAGACGTCCTTCTAGGCATCTCTGTTACCAAACTTTGCAATATCACTTTTGTCATGAACATGTTCGGATAATCTGTTTTGAACTCAAGTGTTGTCATGTAATTTAATAAGAAACTTGTCGAAGATTTCGATCCAGATTTGGAAGAAAACGCCCGACGGCATTCGCTGGTCTATCTTGTGTTCCCAGCTCGTTTGCTCTTTGCTGCGGCTTCAAATTACGATAGATGCTCGGCTGTCGAGCGAATAAATTGGATTTTAAATATCCAACATTCGGTATCTTCAATGTGTACATTGAAAAATTCCGAGTACTGCCAAATGAAATCGCTGTAACGATTCTCACACTAAAGTCATAATTTCCTCGTCGCCGAAATCCATTTCTCCTTTTTACATAATGTACACTTATTCATGTAACGAAATCATATACTTTGATGAATAATGTAAATAATTTACATGTGGAAATGTGTAATCAATACAACTTAATAACATTTATTTATGCGTAATACTAAAATACATATGTATATTCATTTCAAAATATGTGTGTCAAAAATAAATTAATAAGATTTCAGATTTGTAATTAATTTGCATTAATGTTAATACCTACTTTCGTTTCTAAAATATATACTTGAGCCAGATTTATCAACAAAATTTCAACTTTAATCTTAGTTTAAATAGATAAAAGCAAATCAAAATTACATGACATAAAATAATTGATATTAGATTTGCTTTTATTTATTTAAATCAAGTTTAAAATTTAACATTTGTTTGTGAAACCGATCATATTTATACAGTATACAGGGTGTTTCACAACTTAGAGCAAAAAATTAAAGGGTATATTCTGTACGACGTGCTGATCATGAAACAAAAAGAATTTTTTTTAAATTCGAAAAATTAAGGGTTGTTAACCTAAAACATTTTTTGTACTACTGCACTGGATTCGCTTTCTTATTAAACACAAACAATGAAGTAGGTATCAACTACGAAAACATAATTACACAATTCAATTATTAGCAGTTATTTATAATATAATTTTATTTAATTAATAACTTTAACATAATCATTCATCCAGTGGCAGTGGCAGCGAAAAATTTTGGACTGGGAAACATGGAAAATAGTTTTGCGATTTAAAAAAAATTCTTTTTGTTTCATGATCAGCACGTCGTACAGAATATACCCTTTAATTTTTTGCTCTAAGTTGTGAAACACCCTGTATATCTTTTGTGATGACATATCAGTTATGAAGACGGAAGACTCCATAAAAATATACTACAAATGTATGGCTTATTACGACATCGAATTTTGCCACTGAACTGATATAACGACCGAAAATCCAAGTAAAATTTGATACTAAATATCGTAAATAACGACGAACGGTCATTATGTTAAAACGGGAATCATTTTCTATCAAAGAAAAAGCTACAATTATATGGCTTTTAAAAGCTAGAAAATGTTTCCATAGCCAAGGAATTTAATGTAATAAAGTTTATGGACAAAGCAAAATAACTGATATCTTTGATAAAATAGATTAATCCATTTGAAATACATATATGTACAAGTACTTCTTTTTAAAAAACAAAGATTGCTTTTTATTTATATGCGTGTTTGTTTATAACGACCTAATAAGTTTTGTCCCTTGACCGTCGTTATAAATGGTATATGTGTACTGTATATTTATAATGTTTAATTAACAAATTAAAATTGTTTGCTAAACATAATAACCTTTTTATTTTTAAGCAGGCCTTGTTTTTCACAACAAATTATTTTTTGTGTTCATTCCCTGTTCTTAGGCATAAAACTGGAAAGGAGGAATTAAAATTTAACAATATATTGTACAAAGAAGATGCTCAGTGCCTTGCAATACGACACCTACAGATCATTGTAACGTTATATACTCAAATTAAATTTATTTCAAAGGAAGATACCAGTCTTCTTGAAAGAGAAACATTAAGAACAACGAACACCTCATCTTTCTCCGAAATTAATTTAATTTGCGCATGTAACATCGCAAGAAATACATTTTAATTTTTTTTACCTTTTTAAGTGTCACGCACAGCAAATTTACATACGTAATTTGACGGCTGGTAACCGCACTTCACGGTAAGAAATATATCACTTACCGAGATCTGCTACGACAGAATGCCAAACTCAGTAATAGGTAAAAGGCGTGATGATATATTTATTTTTTTAATTTCGTGTATAGATATGGAAACATCCTATATAAAGATATAAAATAAAATTAAAAAATAAGTTCTGGGTGTGGAATTCTACCGTAACAGATCTCGATAAGTGATACACTTATATGTCAGTAGTGAAATCACAGCCCTCAAAGATGTTTGTCATGGGGGAGTCACAGGGGTAATTTTAATGTGATTAAAATTGTCCAACTCAACACTACAAAATGAATAAATAAATTAGTTGTTGTCCGGCAATACGGTGGTGTGGATAGCGTTACGGAATTCGATTTCGAAGATCCTGAGTTTGAATCGCAGTCAACATACAAATTATATAAATTATCACACTGCGACTCAGTGAGTCCGAATCCTGTATTGTAATCGAGATTAAGTTCCTGTTGTACAGTGTAACATAAATAAATAAATAATTTGCATATGAGGTACGTGACTCATTGGTATCGTGTTAGCTTGTAGATTTGAGAACCCAGGTTCGATTCCTAAAGCCGACAAACAATTTTCACCACATTAAAACTACCCCTGTAGCTTCCCCTCCACTTACAACTTTCAAGATCTGCTACGGCAGAGTGCCACACCCAGTAATATTTATTTAAATTGATGATACTATCATAATCATAATTTCTCAATATTCTATGATAGTTTAAGACAATTATTCTATTAGGGTTACAAGAACCGTATTTATACGATAATAAATTGTTGAATAACAAACTTTAGTCCGAATATTTCATCTTAAGAAATGATATCTTATGTAAAAATTTATGTTTCGCTGAAACTAAACCAAGAAAAAAAATATAACCATATTTCCAAATCGAAAGCTTTCTAATATTATTTCATTAAAAATACATCACTTAGTTTGGCATTCTATAAGGAGCAACAGATGAGATTTCATTTCTTCCGAAATTTCAGCAGCCTTAACGAGGTAAGGATTTATGACAGTAGAGTTAGCGTGCGAGTCCTGTTCCTGCTATCCTGAACCTGCTCGGCGCGCAATATGGCAGGTAAGAAATGAATACCTACCCGCTCTCTTGATATATTACTCTCAAACGGGCTTGTTAGCTCACGTGTATGAATATATTTCCTATTTTGGCAACAGTGCATTACGCGCATTTTTAGGGAACCTTGAGAAAGCGCTGACCGAAAACAGATCTTGGCAAGGTCGACAGATGACCCTTTTTCCGGATGTAGGCCACATATATTTTTCTTCCAAGCGATTTTTGTTTATATTTTTTATTGTTTTATTGCTTCTTGTTATTGATATCTTTCGAAAAGGCGAGTTTTATGAATATTTATTTATACATTGTATTTTAAAAGGAAAAATCAATGGCATGTTTTAGTTTTCATTGGTATTTGTTTATCTTTGTCGTTTTATAGTTCTCTTCTTATGTGTATCATCGTGAATGTTTGAACAAGGGCGTATTTACAAATAATGGGGTCCTAAATAGTAGTCATTTATATTAAGACTAGACCCAAAAGCTTCGTCTCACAGATGATCAAAGTTTCCAAATATTTTATTGGTTTTAAAGCTATTTGTGTTTTTAATATCATGAAGTCTTACGTCAGAGTGCGATCTTTCATTAACCCCACTCTCTTGTAAATCTAGTCTATTCAGTATCCTTTCTCCTATTCATGTCTTCATCTTTGTCTAACTGACAGCTAGTTTTGAGATTTTTGTTTTCCTTACATCGTTATGTACAGAACTGAAAAGTATATTTGACATACATATCTACGAAAAATATATGAATTATTTATTAATTTAATAAACCAAAATAATTTTGCAACAATTGTTAACGTATTGATAGTTTTTTTTTAATATTTTAATAACAGTTTAACATTGTTCCGGCCACTGGCTGAGACCGTTTCCTAGGTTTACAGTTAAATTTATAAAATCGATTATCAACAGTAATGAAGAGTAACTTTGTTATGCACATTATCTTTTCAAAAATTACTTTATATTCATAATCCGGAAATACAATAGTGTGGTTAGCGTTACGGTATTCGAATCACAAGATCTCGAGTTCGAATTCTCCTCAAGCTAAAAATATATACATTACCACTCATCAAGCCAAAATGAGTCTGGACACTGTAATTGGAATTAAGTTCCTATTGTACAGAGCAGTATTAATTAATTAATACGAATAAATAAAAAATGTAATTCTGCTTTCTCCAAATATTTTTATATTTATAATTATAATTACTATTCTGATCTGTATTTACAAAAAATATTTAAAAAAAGACTATCAAATCCCTAACTACTTAAATTTCATACATATTAAACACCGTAACATACGTATAATAAATTAATGTACATATTTCTCTCTCGATTTATTAAATATTGTATTTCTTAGTAGAACATAAAGTTGAATCTTATTTTTTCTGTTATAAACGGCAAACATATTTAGATCCATTAGCAGTTTGTATTATATTGGTCGTATATTTTATTATCTTTTCGTATAAACGATATGTTTCAGAATACTAAATACTGTATCTAATTAAAACAGAACTGTTCGTATAACATAACATTCTAATACATTGAAATCGAATTACTGATATATCTCTCATCTCATAGATATTCAGCGAAATTAGTTAATTCAACTATTCACCATCAACTAGAAAATTAATTTTCAGTAATGTAGAAACTTTGTAGTTTGAGTATAAATTTATATCTAATCTAAATTTTGAACGTCTAAATTTAGAACTTTGTAATTTAATATAAAGAATTGAAAATTCAATTATTTTTCTATATTTTTGCTTGCTGTGTTCACTTGTTGTAGATAAAGTTTTGTTTTTCATTTCGGTGTTAAATTAACAGAAATCCAACAATGAAACCAGTCAACCAGGGCTATAGCTCTCCATCAGACTGAAATTATTAATTTTGAAACTTGATGTATTCGAATATAAAAGAGTTGCCAGACAAATAACTTTCTATTTGTACTTTTGTCATATTTTATCCATATATTGCATATACCTTTACATACAATATTGATATTTTATAATTTCGAATATGTTATGTTTGGAATGCTTTTGTGTTTTGGAAGTATTACACTTTGAACATGTGTTTGTATTTCAATACCCATGTATCTTGTAATAGTAATAGTTACTTGCGTTATATGTCCGGTATATTATATTTAGAGATGGGCGAATATCATCCGCGAATAGTCGAATGCCGCGAATATTGACATTATTCGATATTCGAGATTTTCGAATATTAACGTCAGTATAGTGAACATTCGAATACCTCGAATATCGCGCCATATGTTGACCTCAATTTTAGACTATGTTTTTATTTATCATTTGTACATAAACTTAAAGCTATTACAATATTTTGAAGATATTAATAATTAATTAATTAATAATATTTTGTTTCAAAACCATGAAGACGTACCATATTTCAAATTTATTTTTTGCCAACATTAGCCCGTACGTTTCACCTTAAATTTGAAGTTTTCGTCTTTTTCTTTTCTTTTTTGTTTGTACTTTTTGTTTAAATTTTATTTTATCTTAACAATTTCATTCAAATAATGAAAAGGACATAATTAAATTATTATTAATAATAAATAAATTAACTTTTAGCAGTATTCGAATATTCGAGTACCTCGAATATTCGAGATCTGATTAATATTCGTATTCGAGAAACTTGATATTCGCCCATCTCTAATTATATTACATAAAGAGTTAAGAAAGTGAGTAATCTCACACGAGTGGCAAGCCACTTTTTATTGAATTTTTACACTATTTCTCTCATGACCACAAAAAACTGCAACATTTGAAATGTTTTTAACTTTAAATTAGTTGTCACTGAAATATAAAATTAAATTAATAATTGTCGATAGACTTTAACTTATTATACGATATTTCATAATTTTGTCGTAAATTTTTAGGTAATGGATTTAAAGAACTGTTTTAGGTAGCTTCGAGATACATTCTCCCGCGATCCAAACTGTAACGAAATCGTATCCGAAAACCGCACCGATACTGAAACATAACCGAAAAGCGAAATCGATATTTTTTGTCTTGAAATATGAAAGCCGTAAACCGAAACAAAAATGTAATTGATTCTATAACCGAAAACTTAACCGAACCGATACTATTTCAGTTCTAAAACCATAAATCCACACCGATACTCAACTTTTTAAAACCGTAACCGAAAATTTAAACCGATATTTTTTTGATTTGAAATATAGAAACCGAAACCTGACACAATAATTAAATTTATTCTGTAACCAAAACGTAACTAAGCCGATATTATTTCAGTTCTAAAACCATAAACTGAATATAGTAAGAATATAAGTTATTAGTTTTTATATTTTTATTAAGTTGCAATCTTTACAGTCGCAATAAGGCTAGCAATACTGAATATGTATGGTAATGTAAAAGCAAGATCGACACTATAATGTACGTAGAGATTATGTTTACAGATTGCAGAAAACAGAAATACAAATAATTTTGTAAAATTTGCAAATTAGTTACTTAAAAAATATACCATAGTTATACAGTGTGCGTAAATATATTAGGTTTTTATAAAGACATTTTGAACCGAAACTGTAAAACACTGTAACCGAAACCAAAATTTATATTTTTTTAAAACCGAAACCTATATAATATTTTCAAAAAACTAAACAAAAATTGAAACCGAAATTTTACTGATATAAAAACCGTTAACCGTAACCGAACTGACAAGTTTTTCGGTGCGAGTCGCTGCATTCTATCCACATTGACAAATCGCTGTTGTAGCAATTCATTTTATAGTTTTATATTTTTCAATGTGATCATTAAGTTCTAACTATAAATAAAAATTTTATGGCCGGTGTTATAAACGACAAATAAATATATTTTCAAAGTAAATAAAATGACAGTCGAACTTTTGATAATAATGTTTTATATGCCATAAAAGAGATAAAATTTATTCGAATTTATTAATTTCAATAAATTTATTATGGAAGTAAATTTATTGTGTCTTTTATAATACCAGCTATTATTGTAGTAATATACTAATGGTTTTATAGATTTATATCAACAACATCGATTAACAAATATGTTTTAATTGGTTCTAACCTCAAATATCAAATAACAAGTAATATAATAAGTGAAGTGAGTCTCTAGAGTATTCCATTTATAGTATCACCAATTGTTCTTTTTATAATTACCATAATTATTCTAGCTATTATATTATTAATAGTTTACCGAAAAGATATAAGCCGAAATGTATTGTTCATTTTGCAACATTTCTGTGTAATATGACGTTTCCGACTTGATATTGTTAATTTTTGCACCTACTTAAGTGTGTGGAATATATATTAGTTTTTTATGTTTGTTATGAATGTTTACGGTAGAAGTAAGAATTTCGAAATGAGAACCATAAAAAAATTGTTATGACGTAAAATTTTTATTCCATTCTGTGTCTCATTGAATTATAAACATTATTTTTATATCTTAACCTTGAAACAGATATCTTAAAATAATTATAATTAAATATTAAAATTCTCACGATAACAGTTCCGTAATATTTATTAGGGTGTTTAGTGCTATGAATTGTCACTTTATGGACTAAAATTATTCCTGGAAATACGGAAATACGACACAGTATGAAATAATAGTATATTATACATCAAGGGAAAGAAGTGCTTGACAGAAACGCTTCTCGCACGAAGTGTATCTGTTATTATTTCACTACTAGCATTTAAGTCCTTTTTAATGTCCTTTATAATAATAATAAGAAACTTTTTGAAATGAATATTTACTTGTTTATTAATACTCATAAAAACTAAGTAAGCAGAATATTAGTTTTTTATCATCATCTGTGGCGCTACAGCCCATATAGGGCCTGGGCCTACCGGTCACACCGAGCCGCAGTTTTTACACTGCCGTACTGTCGGTTTTCGTAGTCAAATGCTACATTATTTAAGGCGTATAAGTGACTAGCTTATAGCGCCCGAGTGCGATAAATACATGTAACTGTATTTTATATTTTACGACAAATCACACATTGTCGACAGGTGGATTCGAACTGACGAACCTAGGTTCGAGTGACGTCACAGTATGTTAAGAGAAGTGCATTAACACGCTTGGCCACCGCGCCTTTTTTAGTTTTTAAGCATTGTTTTTATTATTTTACTTCTATTATTTACTAAACACTATTTCAAATTTTTGTAATAGTGTTTAGTAAAATGATTCATAAAATTAAACCACTACATAAATTAAATATGAGGCGTAAAATGTACAGTACGGAACATTACACTATACAATAAATTGAGGCTTTAGTTTCTTAAAAAGATGACATTTTACATTGTTAACCTTGGTCAATAATAGTCTATTATTTTCCGTTTCTAAGCAAGCTAAAGAGATAAACAAATTTAGGACTCAAAAAGAGATAAATAATGGTATGAATCTAGGCAAGTAGTGAAACATTTCCAATACAAGAAAATGGCAATATTAAAAAAGCTTAAAATATAAACTATTTTCTTTTTGAATATTATATTATGTTTTCTTTAATGTTATACCGAGAATTCTGTAAATAAAACAATTTAAAATTAGGTTTTATTATAACTAGGATTTTTTATTATCAACTCAGAAGAGAGAAAAACACATTGAAAGCATCACACTTGGATCCGCCCTCTGACGAGTTAATATTGCAGAATTCCTAGAACTTCTAAACACCCCTTGTATTTTGTAATGTCACTAAAGGAAAAATATAAATAATAAAATTAATGAACACTGTAGCTTAAGTTTGTAATTATTTTTAATTGGAAGCAAATTAATTACTTCTTTCTGTGATGCGTGAAAATAAAACGTTTGTGCTGAAACACAAACAACATATTTTCCATGAAGTTCATCGATAGCTATTTATCTTAAACTTGGAAAAAAACATCATGCATATCACTTAAAGTAGCAAGTCTTTTGATGTAGCAGTAATGTATTCATCTGCAAGATTCCATCAATACCTGTGCAAGTCAGCGAGTGATCTTAAAGGGTTTTGGCTTTGTCCAGCCAGTATCTGATCTTCTTGAACGCAGAAACCCGAGGAAGGCGAAGAGTTGGTACCAGTCGACCAGCGTTCTGATATAGGCACGTTATGTCGAAAGGAACAAGACTGCTCCTTTGCATGCGCTGATAGTACGTGGTAAGAGAATCTGGACGTGCCTTTTGGCCAGGTCACGAGAGAGTATCCCTGCCCTTGCCCTCTTTACGGAATAGATGGAGTAGTGCTTTATCCGGAGGGAATTTGGGTGGATTTTAGGTTCATAGTATAGTAATACTAGTAAAAAACTACTATTAGTAATTGTATATGTTTGAGCAATAAAACATAGATAAAACTATACCAGGTGTAGAATTAAAATATGTAACATATTTTAACATGATGCTTGTTGCTTCCCTAACTAAATTACACCAAAAGTATAAATACAAAAAATGTTAAGTATTAAAACCTCATGTATCTATTTGTTGCTCAATTGTTTTTTATGCAATAGTAACAAACAAAAGAAAAATGACTTTTATAAAGAAAATTTGGGATGGTGAGTACTGTGGGAAACAACGAAACAAAATTATTTTTTATTATAAACTTTTAAAGTTACTGAAATATCAACGTCAAATAGTTGAAAAATTACACTAAACGCTGTAGTTAATGTATTAATTGTTGTGAACTGTTTTATATATAAAAATATTTTCTAAGAATCATAAAATTGTATTATATTTTTCATTTGCTTGTTACTCTTGCATAAAAAATAATTGAGCAACAAGTAAATACACATTAAATGCAGTTTTCAATAATTAACATTTTTTGTTATTATACCTTTGGTTTAATTTAATTAAACAAGCAACAATCATCAAACTAAAAAATACCATTATAGGTATTTCCTATGTTATATATTTCATTTTTACACCCGGTATAATAGAAGTATTGTGATGATATTTTTTTCGATCTCGATATTAACATTATGGGCTCCATTGAACAAAAAAAAAGCTCCAGAAAAAGTTGTTCGTCAGTGTATCTTGATACAGGGCAACTTAAAAACGACACGAAATTTTGGATAGAAACTTTATATTTAAGCTTTTAAGCCAGAAAATGAGGTTAAGTTCGTCAATGGGCTATTAGAACCAGTGAGCCCTTAAGTTTATCAATGTTTCTTTTTAAGTTTTTATGTTAATTTCGTAAACAGTAGTATTTATCACAAAATACGAAATATCTAAAATGGACCATAAATTGATTTAAAACAATTTATAGTTCAAACATTTTTCGAAATTATTAGCAATCCATTTATTAAAAGTAATTAAATTTAGAAAATTTATTAAAATCATAATATAAAATTAGATACCACATCATTAATAGTTGAATGTCAAAAATGATATTTATGAGTTCGTCAATTCTTACGCAAAATATGTCGAGTTTAGTATGAAAGTAAAGCCCTCAAATAATGAATAGAAATAAAAGTATCAAAAACTATAATAAAGTATTTTTATGTAGGTACCTGGTGTAATGCCTTATTTCTATTTTTTTAATTAATTGTACTATTAAACTAGTGACAATAAAAATGTCCGCTAGAAATGAATTTTTTGCGAATATCAAATCATTCTTTTTGTTCTATAATAAGTATATCAAATTATATGTCATTATAGTTTCGTGCAGATTTATAGATACATAAACGTACGAATATAAAATGGGAGATTTTCTTGCAAATTAAAAAATTTCGTCATAAAATTATGGTAGAAGATTGCATGTGAGAATAGTAGGCCTATTCACACGCTTAATTAAATATAGATTATCTTATTTTAATGCTACAAATTGGAGAAATTAATTCAAATAACTTGCAAAAATCACCTGCAAATTATAATTTTAGGAAATAATTACGCCAAGCAAACAAAAGCTGTTACTGAAATTGTCAGATTTGTTATAAATATTAGAATATTAAACCTGTGCACTAATCTTACCAAATTATAAATTACTGACACTTGAAAAAAACGCATACAAATATCAAATATTTATAAGAAAATTGACACATTGACAGTTATTTTTTACATGACGTAGTATAAAAAAATCATAGAAGACGATTTTCTGGAAATATTTTCATTAATACTTACATGAAATAATATGTATAAAATAAGGAGTTTGGATAATTAATTGGTGTACACTTTAAATTTGTATAATACTGTTTTCTCATATATTTCTATTTATTTCGTACATGCGATAGTTATACAATACTTAAATATTTACGTATTTGATGTAAGATTTACGCAAATTATGAATGAAATAATTTTATCAGATCACATACAGAAAACTAAAATGTCTACATTTTGAGACATAATTCATTTAACGCATGACGCAATTTTCAATTTTCCAAATACCAAGTTAATAATAAATAACATGTAGATGTGTTAAGTGCTCTGATATTTAATTACTTTAGTTTATTTTAGTACAGCAATATGGTAAATATATAAACAAAGAAAGAAAGACTGGCACATGCAAATCATTTTGTAAAAACAAATAAACAATCGATTTTAATTAACGCAACCATTAAAAATGATTTAAGTGTGCTTTTATAATTAACGGTTCATTAAAATGATCGCATTCATATTTAATTAAAATATTCCCATTTGCGGTTGACAGAAATGATGGACAATTTTAGAGAAAAAATGTTTGGTATAATTATAAAATATTGACTTTATATAAAATGTTAAAGTATTAAGTTTGGTTTACGTTTTGTATAAGAAAACTTTTTGCCACCTATGTCATTCGTTGACCTTAAATAACACAAAAATGAAACTCAGGAATGTGTCCATATGTCACCGGTAATACAGAATTTCGTATTAGATGTGGGAGCAGGTGAAGAAAATAGGTGAGGAGTTCAAGGATAACGCCGTTATTGAAGACAATTCATCATTTTTTGCAAGCCCGAAACTTATATAGTTACACACGTACAACAGGTGACTTCGATATGGTACACAAACTTGAAATAAATATTATCTAAACAACCCCTCTACGCATAAATAATATGAAGATTACTTACACCAGTAAGAATGGGATATATGCTGGAGTGACTGATTTGATTTAATTTTTCCAAAAAATGTGCATGATCAGTTTCTCAGTTTTTACCTGTAGTTTCCTTTCTCTTTTCATTATATAACCCACAACCCCGCAAATCTACACAACTACTATTTTTTTCAATCTATTTTCTTTTCTTGTCATTATTTTAAATTTTGTAACCAAGCAAATGCGGGAACTATGTTAAATTAACTAGAAGTAACAAAACATAGTTACAAATAAATAAATAAATATATCATCACGCCTTTTACCCATTACTGGGTGTGGCACTCTGCCTAAGTAGATTTCGGTAAGTGATATATTTTTTCGCGTGAAGTGCGGTTGCCAGCCGTCAAATCACGGCCCTCAAAGATATTAGTGGAAGAGGTGCCACAGGGGTAGATTTAAATTGGTGAAAATTGTTTGTCAGCTGTGGGGATCGAACCAGGGTTCTCAATATCCACAGGCCGACTCGATACAATTAAATATATATAGATCTTGTTTTAGAAAAACTGTCATTATAATAAAACATTGTTTTATTTGGAAATCATTCATTTATAAATATATGTATGTAAGTTGTATAATAATATATTAGTTTTCTTTCAGAGATTTTCTTATGTATTTATATATTTTGGACAGAATATTATATAGAGAAACCAGTATTACAATGACCCTAATTGTACGAATACAGTTTGCGAATACGAGCCGCAGGCGAGTTACGAAAAGTTTGAGTTTTACAATTGGGTTTTATACTAATTTTCCTATAACGTATTGATTCATTTTTATTGTAATCGCGAAAATTTTCGGTTCTCAGATTTCAACGGAAATAGGTGTTTTGGCCCTCCCTGAATCCATTTTGACTAATTTCGTCATGCCGTCTGTACGTACGTATGTACGTACGTATCTCGCATAACTCAAAAACGGTAAGCCGTAGAAAATTGAAACTTTATATTTAGGACTGTTATAACATCTAGTTGTGCACCTCCCTTTTTGGTCATTATACAACTACCGGAAGTGGTACTTTACTTGAAGCCTATAATAGATTTTCATGAAAAACTATATTCAAATATAATTTAAAACTTTCCAAATTTGGTATATAAGACTACTATATCAATGGAAATAACATAATAGATTTTGGTTAAAATAGACTAACCGGAAGTGGCACATTACATGAAGCTGCTAACAGTTTTCCTTGAAAAAAATGGTATTATTTTAATTTTAGAAATGAATGCTGCAAATAAAAGTTTTAGAGAATTAAATTCTGCGTCTAGCACATTAAGAATTTTTAAATTAGCTTTTTGCATAAACGAGATATCTAAATTTAAATATTATATATTTTTTGATTTTTTTTAAAATTAAGTTTGCTATGGATTAGAACAAAAAATAAAAGATTTAATGTCAAATATGTGCAATTAAAAAAATATCTATAGTTTAATACGTGTACAACGAAGTCATGTGGTGTCCACATCAGATATTTTATTTACAAATTATAATTAAAAAAAATATTCAAAGTTGGTGACACTGACAGATGAAAGAAACATTTGAAATATAATATTATCATATACCTTTAAATTTAAGGAAAAAGAAAATTGTTTTATTATTTGCTGTTCTTATTTTATCATCAAAAAGTAAATTCTAATCATACTTATATGAGCAATAAAAGCTAAAATGATATGTCTGTTTGACAGTACGACAACGTTACAAATAAAAAAGTTCTTAGAAACAGTTGTACAAAATCGAATTTTGTGCCATCGTTTTTGACAAAAAACTTTGTATATGTGTTATAGGAAAAAATATTTCTGACGTTTAACAGCAAGTTTTTGTTAAGATCTAAATCATGTTTAGTGTTGTATTTAAAATTATTCATAACATATGAATGAATGTTTATCATATGTAGTGCATAATTTAAAAATAAATTATTTTCCTGTCAAACTAACACAAACAGAAAGATCCAATAATTAGTGTGAAATACAATAAGGAAAATGATATTTGACAGTTTTTGGGTAGGATTTTTTGCTATAGGAACTATAGGCAATAGCCACTCAAAACAAATAATTTAATATCGTGAAATTTTGCGTGCAAATTTCAGTAAAATGAAACTTGGGGTGGAAAATGTCATTTTGATTTCAATAAACGTCGCAGCAAGTAAGAAACCACAAATAATATCACCTTCTATGGTAGGCCGTGGCCTTTAATAACCGAACAATTTAGAAATGTTACGTATCCCCGGGGACCGTAAGTTAAAGGATTTTTACGTCAAACGCTATGTGACGAACATTAATTCACGTCGGGACGCAATGAAAACTTTTACGAAGAGACATAAAAGTTAGTCGGCGAGTTGGGCTGGGCGCAGGTCGCAAGGGGTGCGCGCAGGCGGTTGTGCGTTGTGGCCTCGCGTACACGTGCCGCAGACCACTGGCTTCGAACCCAGCACCGATCGGTTTGAGAGCTAACTATGCGTCGCGCATATTTGGTGTTAACCGTGCGTGACTCGAGGTGTCTCATTTACCCGGGACTTTCGGATAATGGACAGTTTAACGAAAGTATGCGAGTGCAGATACCGTCGGCGTCGGGCGAGGGTATACGTCGGCTCGCGCACTGCACTGAGCGAAGAGCGACCCGACTCGGTTCTTCGTGCGACTGCCGAGGAATTTTAATATCCACATTCCAAAAAGCTCCAGACTCGGGCGGGATCTCCCGATACCGACGGCGCGGAGAGTGACGCACAGACGCACGCGATGGGCGGTGGCACTAGCGATGCTGCCGACGCTGCCGACGCTGCCGTTCTGTCGCCGGAGCAGGACGACACTTTATTTGTCGGTACACATCATTCTGTTTCACTGCATCACATCATACTGACCCCTCAATGTTTTTGTTTGTGATCGAGTGTACTTTACTGCTACAATGTGACAAAAAGGTCAAGAATTCAATTCACAGACATAAGTTTTCCTACTTTCGTTTCCTAGAAACTATTTTACTGTTCACTAAAACGTAGAATTTTAAAACCAATTTAATATTTACGATTTAGTTAGGGTTTTCGCTCTTTAATATTATAGGATAAAGTTTATGTTCCAATACAATGCTGATTCAATCCAGTTTCTATTCATAAACATACCTACTAATTTATTATAAATTTGCCAATCGCAGTAGCAGTTATTATATCCATAATGTAGCAGTCACTATAAATCATAATTAGTAAATGATATTCTCAAACTATTGTAATTATTAATTTCTTTAATTTATGGAATTAAATTGAATTAATTTGTATTAAATAAAGTGTATGTAGATCACGAGTAATTTAGAACCATAATTGTTTACCCGACACTCATGATTTGCAAAAACTGATTTTTTCGTATTATGCGTTTGTATTTTGATTTTTTTTTACATTACAACTGTTATTGTTTGATAGAATCAAATACAAGTTCATGTTTCAAATGTTTTCTTATTCCTAAAATAGTATAATATGCTACTATTTTTTTACTTTACATAATTTATTTCATCGAAATTTTAAAATTTCAATTGCAAAAAAGATCGAACTATAATCTAGGGATTTATGTGACATATGGTAAGGCTGCCGAATAAATTTTGAAGTTTTTTCAACTGTAAATTCCGAAGAATATTCTTGAAAAGTTTTAGGCCAAGAATATTTTCACTTTTCTATTTACTTCACATATAAAATTTTCGTGCTAATTATGTCATCATCATCATCTGTGGCGCTACAGCCCAAATCGGGCCTGGGCCTACCGGACACACCGAGCCGCAGTTTTTACACTGCCGTACTACCGGTTTTCGTAGTCGAATGCTACATTATTTAAGGCGTATAAGTGACTAGCTTATAGCGCCCGAGTGTGATAAATACATGTAGCTGTATTACAGCTAATTATGTAGTTATAATATAAAATGTGAAAATGAAGATATTGACATTTTAATGATTAAAATTCTCAGGTTATTTTCTTAGTAGTAACATTAGAAATCTTTAACAAAATTAAAAGTTATCAAAAGCAGTTTAAGAATAGCCTTCAATATTAAAAAGCTTTCGGTATAATAATGGACAGATTGTAAATGCAAAGTATAAAAATAGGATTGTTTTCCATCAGTAACCGAAGTATTTTAAATTTCAAAAAATATTTTTTATATCCATATTTCAGTGGAATTTTTAATTACACAAACAATTATTCATACTTAACCTCGAAGCCCCCATTATGTACCCGCATAATAATAAAATAATTTCGCAAATTAAAAATGATGAACCTACATATCAATATTAAGCAGAACTGAAAAAAGGGCAACGCCACGCGCGATTTGTAGAGTGCGGCAGTGGCTTTAATGTATGCAGAGGCACGGCGCGCTCGCACGCAGCATCGCCAGCCAGGCAGACAAAAGCGATGCGTTTCGGTAGTCATAATTAAATTAGGTGGACACGCGGTCCAGCCAAATTGCGGCTTTCAAAAAACTAATGGCTGAAAGCGTACGCGACTCGGCTATATTTTTGTCGCCTAGCTTCCCACACAATCGAATTATCCCGCAAACAATGTTCAGCCGTCCCGAGATAACTGTTATTTCGAGCAGGTGCAATTAGCGACAGTTAAGTTATATGGGTGCCGCGAGAAATGGCGGAGGCGCCTGCCTGCACATTACCATATCCCGGCTGATTCCGTCGGCAAACACGACGCCTGCATTGCTTGCACGGGTCCGCTGCATTTGCATGCCACAATGTACACCGCATACTGAATCCCCTACGTGTCTATCGGCCTGCTACAAGAATCGATCAAACCTACATGTGCTACATGACGGGATCCTCTGCATTCCTTGTTTATACATATGTTTATAGTACCGCGTATACTTATACTCAGGGTTGGACTTACTCGGCAGCGCTATAACTAGAACAAAACTGCTGTTCATTCACACATGAAATTTCTATATATCCTTAAAATTTATATCTTCTAGTTTTCCATATAATACTCTATGTACTACCATTATGAAACATATTTTTTTTAATCAAAATTCACAAAATTATGTCTAGTTTACTAAACGTGAACATTTTTGATACCACTGAACTTGTGTGTTTAAATTAATTAGTTATGAAATAATATAAAGTAATATTAAAAAAAAACTTATTATCTGAAAGCGAAACTAACACGAACTTAAATTAAATTTGTGTTTTATGAAAAGTTAAGTATTATATAAATTAATATTTATAACAATTAAACAACATATTACAGAAATCACCAGTGGCCCAAAACTATTTGTTTCAAAACCGAGATAAATTTAACAAATTTTGAAAAAAATATTTCTGTTTCATAATCAGTACGTTGAGTAATATATGGGGTCAAAATAGGTGATATAAGTTGTGAAACACCCTGTAAATCTACTACCAATACCAATGAAAACATTGTATCTGCGATATAACTGGAAGTAACCCCATTTTTTAAAATTTTTAAATAGAATACCATGTATATTTTTCAAAATTTAGATTCTTCATGACATTTTGAATTCAATCATGTGTATTAAATGCATTTTTCATTATAAACCAGCGTAAAAAAAACTAAATTCATTAGATTCTTTATTCAAATAAGTTGCCGCTAGACATAATGCATAAAAACTAATTCCACGATTGGAGTGTATCTGACAGTTGAAAGCTTGTGTTCAACTGAATTCGTTTATTTTATTTTGTTTTTTTATAAGAGGTAACTTGTTGACTTAGATATTAGAGTTTACTGAATTTAGTTATTTTTTTACGCTAATTTATAATGAAAAATGCGTTTATTACAATGTTATGTAGAAGCAAAATTTTGAAAAATATATATGTTAACTGAAAACAATAATATTTATATTGACTCCTTATTTATTACACAAAATTCTTTTGTAGAATGGTTCAAAAATAGATTTTATTTACATTTCCATTTAGTCTAACTAAATATTCAGGACGACACAAAAATCTGACAGCATTAGAAATACAGCAGTTTTCCTAATTTTTAATTAAAGCTGAACGATTTGTATTAAAGACCTAATAATAAAATTCGTATTAATTATTTATTTCTCTTCTTTTATGGCTTCTTATACTAGTAATCAAATAAACTTTTCACATAAGGATTATTCAAAATTTGCTATTTGATACTTAATATTTCAAATCTATAATTTTATTAAATTCATTGATTGCATGTTAGTTATACACAGGATTATACTCATTGTGGAATATTTTTTTTTTAATTCGTAGAATAAGGGCAGTTCACTCGAAGTAAACAGTGGTATGTTCGTTATTTCAACTAATATTAATAATTAAATTATAACTGTTAACATTACAAATATTTAAATGTCTGCTGTTGCATTTTGAACAAATTCAATTCAATTCATTGAATTCGTATGCAAAATACGAGTACTTACATGAAAGAAAATATCAAAATTAAATTAATTTATTGATTATACAACCGTAGACACCAAAATATTAGTATTGTTTATAATTATAATTTTATTGTTATTATTAGGTATAATAAGTATAACATTGGTAACAAAGTATGTACTTCGAGCAAATTGCATTTAATTTTGCTAATTACAAAAAAAAACTTTTTGTTCCATAATCAGTATATTTTCGTTTAAAATTTTATGCATAAATTTAATATATTATAAAAATGCATAAAATAAACAGAGACAAAATTTATAACAGCAAATGGGACCAATCCGGCCCTGTTTACTTTAACAAATACAATGCATTTTAAAACAAGACCATTATCATTCATTTATTTTCTGTTATCGTCTGTCACTTTATAATTTAAAAGAATTTTAAAGACAATGACGCAATCATACAACGTCAGTTTGAAAATGTTAATAAGAAAAAATAAGCTTTCTTGGAAGTTCAAGAAGATAATATTGAAAATATATCTCAACAATTTGTCATCTAAATTGCTGTCGTGTTACTGAGATCGAATAGAAATTCGGATGCCCGAAAGTAGAACTAATCTATACCACTTCCCACAGATGTCGCATTTTGAATATAAATCGTTACATTTGTAGTTTCAGCGTTTGCCGAATGAGTATTCTTATGAATTATTTAGCCGGTCCGAGTTTTCTGGAATTAATTACGAAAGTTAACAAATGCTAATCAAATTTGACGCACCATGGAGAGAGGCCACGTCGACTGTCGACTGTTCATCTACAAGCTCCAAGAGTCTGAAGTTGGATGAGAGAAAAATGTGGACTCTTTGCGAACTAACAAGTTCCATCCGCGGTTTGCGGTTATTCGAGTCGACGCGTCAGATATATCTGTCATGTTGATGCAGAACATTATACCTCAATCAAAGTTGCTACATACGATGATTGTTGAAAGCCGACGCCCGCGGCGTGGGAGGGGACACAACAATCCATTACATTATAACAAGCCCCCCGGCCATGGGCGGCGGCTCGCACAGCTTGGACGCAGAGAGCTTTCAACGCTCCGCTGAACGGATTGTTTGTGATTGGACGTCAATGCCGGATATCATTTTTGGATGAGTGAGTTGTGAAAGCATGGTTCGATGTTGATAGAATGTAGAAGTCGACATTCCTCCGTCAGTTAATTACCTCCCGGCGGTGAGGAGCTGAGGTGTCACAATAACGAATGATCGCGCGCCCATCCGAGACGGCTGCGATCACTACGTCTGCGGCTTTCATCTTCAGCTGATGCAATGCGCGCGCGCCCATATCAAATTTACATAGTGATTCCAGTCCGGTCATCTGTGACTGAACGTGGCAAATCAAAGGCGGCTGGCGAAATTTAGTCCTCCGGTCCCCCATACAACAGCGACCACGATTAATTTAACCCAAACTGCGCGCTCATAAATCGCGTATAAACGGTTAAATTATTCCATGATTGTGTTATCTCTGTCCGGATTATCCAAGTAATTATGCCGTTTGCAGATAGTTTGATCTGCGAAGTAGGCCTAACATAATGTTCAGACGCACATAAACAGGGATTTTTAATCGGTGTGTCTCACATTACCACCGACGTAAATTACTAAATTAATACAATAGTGAAACAGAAGCAGCCGTAGGTAGATAGCATGCAATGTTAACAGGTATGTTATATGGGTAAGAACAGAAGTGCGAGCCGCAAGCCGAACTAACCGATCCCCTCTGGGTGAGCAATCAACTTTAATTCGTGACGATGGTAATCGATCCATGCGAGTCGGTCGTCTCAGTCGCGGTGAACTGAAGCCGTCAGCGAGGAAATTGGAATCTGCAGCGTCCGAATTCCTGTCGTGTTCCGTTGCAGCCGCCCCGTGGCTCCATGGCGTCGCCAGGAATGTCAGCATACTAATGAGATACGCTCATCGGAATGATGTTTTATTAGTATTGCCGTTTGGGGAGTTGCAGTAAATAAAGAATGTGTCATGTACGCGTAGGTGTTTTATCTATCGGTTGGGTCGAGTCGAGCTGCCGAGCGCTGGACACCGCTCGAATCCACTCTCGGCAGGTCGGTGATAAACTGCACGCGCAGCGGGCGCCCAAATACACCTGATGCTTCGGCAGATCAATGGTAGTCGCGCACACTACCGCGTGCAGTACCCACCAACGTTATTTAAAGACATCACAGCGTACAAATATCTGCTAGTGTCTGTCCGTTAGCTATTTGCAACCAGAGTGGACGCGGTCATTTCGCGCGACCCTTCTAGAAAATTGTCGGAACGAGTGTCCCAATCAGTTTGATGACATGAGTGACTCGTTGCCAAGAATTAGCGGACCCGGGTGTCTCATCTACAAACTGCTACGTACGGATATCTGTGAGCCCAGTTTTTATCTCTTCAGAAGCTTGCTAAGATCGGTGAATTCTAGTTTGATCTGCTTAAGTTTTTGCGCTCCCGAGTAAAGTTAGCTTCGTAATTTATGGGCGTTGGATTCGAAGCCAGATATACCTTAGTCCTCGCTTGAGGTTAGGCTTCTGCAAATTAAAGAGGATTTTTCAAGGGACCGATTGAATCTACTCGTCAACTTGATTTATGTAACTCGACGCAAGCGAGATAGCTGGAGCTCTGAGACGCACGTTGTTCCGTTGAGATTTAATCTCGTCGAAAAATACGTGAGGATTATTAAAAACGCAAACTACAGTCGCCTTCGTGCTTATCCATAAATATCAACTCTAAGTGTAAAGAAAAGCTGATTCACGGAACCCCTTCTTGAATGCATCAAATAGCAATCAGTATCAGTCAAATTCTATTATATGTGGACAATTCAGATGAATAGGCAGTATATGCTTATAGATGGCGATAGAATGTCTATAATCACGTCCTACACATGCAGACAGGAAATTCACCTAACCTCTTCCGGATCTAAAGTGGCATTACTATTGGTGATGCTGTTCAGATTCGGTAGTCGGTTACCCGTATGGATACAGTTTGCTATCATAATGTGAACACAGATTCTTCCGGTCAGCGAGCCGGGATCGCAGTGAACGAATGAATGCTGTCGGATATGAAACCAGCAATCAACGTTCTGAACACGTCTGATGGTTCGGACCCGAACAGTAAAGTCTCTCCATCCCTCGCTATACTCTACTACTCAGTATACGCCACGCCCGCGGCAATAGTCAACAAGTCATTTAGCGGCACAGTTAATCTGAAGCTACGGGAATGAGTCACGTTTCACGTGTGCTTACCTGGCACTGGGGAAACTGTTCGACGGGTGGGCGCTCCACCTTCCAGCCTAGCAGCGGCGGAATACAGATGAGGCCAGACATGATCCACACAGCGGTGATCATGACAGCAGCTCTCGCCGGCGTACGCTTCTTCAGGTAGTCCACGGCCTGCGTGATACTCCAGTAGCGGTCCAGCGAGATGAGACACAGGTTCATGATGGACGCGGTGCTCAACAGCACGTCCATGGCCGAATGCACGTCGCACCACCAGTTGCCGAAGATCCAGTAGCCCATGAGCTCGTTGGCCAACGAGAACGGCATGATGATGAGGCCTAGGAAAAAGTCTGCGACGGCGAGCGACGCGATGAACCAGTTCTGGATGTTTTTAAGCGCCTTCTCCGTGGTGATGGCGATGATGACAAGCATGTTGCCCACCACGACAACGATCATTATGCAGGTAACAACGATGGACGCGAGCACGATCTGAGGCAGCGTGTAGCCGCTGGGATAGTAGCGCGGCACCGTCGTGTTCATCGTGTAGTTACTACTGAACGCGAACGTACTGTTGATTGCAAAGCTGCCGTTGATGGCCATCGTGCCGTTGTCCAGCATCATGTCTTCCAGCGCCATGGCCGCGCTCGCGGTCACGTTGGCTAGAGCCATTTCAAGTTCAGAGTCCGTAGGCACGAAGTATACAAAATGGAAGAATCGTCAATTAGAATATGATTGCACGTTTATTTGGTCCCGAGCGTCGCGCGCGAAGAGACACACAGAGAGCGGCGAGACGACGTGTCTAATGTACAGTACCCGTTATACCCGAAAGCAGCTCAGAGAGTCGGCGATAATGATAAACACAACGTGAAAAAGTAAAACAACACACGCACACACGCACCGCATACATGCAACTTTGCGGTGCCGCTAATTGTTATAATCTACAGAGTCTAAGACGGCAAGTGGATCAGTTGACGAACCATTTGCTATCAATCACTCGAGTTTTCTCTACTTGTTTAAGTTTACGTTACATTACTTTATGAACTATGTAGGTAGTAGGTAGGTAGGTATGTATGTAGTAAATCGCTAAAACTATGATGTAGTTTAGGTGTATTAGTAGTACACAGTGGATGGTGGTGTGTTAGTGTTACACTGACTGACATCCATGCACGGCTGGAGCTGGAGGACACGAATGCTTTAGAATGCGAGTGACGGCGACGACGGCGGGCTGGAGGCGCGCTGTGCCGACGTCGGCGTCGAGAGCGGCGGCGGCGACGGCGACGGCGGCGTAGATGACAGACACACGGCGGAGACGTCGACGTCTCGGAAAACTGACACTCTAGTGACCGTGCCACCTGCAGTGGCCCATCATACGACGGTTGCGCTGAGAGACTTTCACTCGAACAAGAGCCGGAGCCGGAGCGCGAGACGACAGTCCCTACTGGTCGTCGTCCTCGTCGTCTTCGCCGCCAGCGTTGCGGAAGTGCTCGAAGCAAGTCATGGTGCCGGTGATGTACGATTGGCTGACAGCGCGTACGAGAGAACCATAACAGCAGCGCTCGGCCCGGCCGACTCGCTTCGCGACTGAGAACTGTGTGAGCGCGCGGCGTCGGCCTAGCCAGCGCGGGCATGCGTCGGTTCTCCAGAGCGTCGCGCTCTCTCGCTCTCCTCTCCGCTCGCAGCCGCGCCCGCACGCCGCCACGACCCGATACCTGACTCCTCTCCGCAACACATCGTCAGTGCATGGACGCACTCTTTCACCAAGCACCAAACCAACTCGTCAGCTCCTCGACTAACTAATAATTATGGATTCACATTTAACTAAAATCAATTATTGGCGTAAATACATTCGTATGTACTGCGGTTGACACCGTGTACACCAATCTGGTGTCCTTGTCCGGCAGTCTGCCGTCCTTGCCAATTACACAAACACAGGCGTCTTGTCATGCGGTTCATCATTAAATATTGAAACTGCGACCAACAGAATTGTAACTTGCCATATAAACTTCGTGTTTGCATACACTATTAAATGTAAAATTTTGAATTTCAAAAGAATATAATAACTAATAAATCTAAAGAAAGAAACCATTATAAACAGATAATTCAAGAATAGTGAACAGAAAATGTAGATGGTGAATAGTAATCTCACATTGTTAGCAGATCGCATGTACATATTCAGATTCAAATAAAAGGAGCAGGACAACAATGAATTATTAGTATAATTGTGAGTAGTGAGAAACATGTGAGCATAGATGCATAGAACACAGAGTAAGAGCCAGAGCAGGAAGCAGGTCGATCGTACAGCTGTAAAGGGCGCTTTACATTCCACAGCGTCGCGGCGCGGCGGTGGTGTTGGCGGCGAGCTGCGACCGCCCAGCGTCGATACGGGCACGCTGGTCCGCTGACGTCATACTGCGAGATTACGCACGGATCATCTACGGGGTCGTCTCGCGCGTCTCACCAGCGCTAGAAGCTAGAAGAGGGAGAGCGTGACCAGAACTTATTGGGATGCGATCCTTGATTCTGTTTAAATCTTCAGAGTACGTAAACCAAAGCTCTCGCATTACCCTGCTGCACTCCAGATCTTTGGGCTCACGGAGGATTATAATTTCTAATTGGCCTAATATTTTATTCTCTGTATTCTCCGTTCCGTCATCTGTGACTGTGCTTCGCAATCGGAAATGGAATCGGGACAGACGGTTGTTATAAAAGAGTCGCGGAATCTTTCAGTTTTCTCTGTGTGTACGTGGAACTTCCACTTCAACTACTTATGTTTTTCAAATCGATTGACAGTTTGAATTGTTCGCTCGCGCGAACAACGAAAATACATAATGCTGGCTTTAAAACATTTCGCAGCGACGACGACTTTCACTGAGATAAACGGCACGAAATCTCGTACGGATCGCGCTGCGTGCAAGCGATTGGTGCAGTTGAATGCACGGCCGCACAGAGCCAATCTAGGTGACGTCCAAGAAGAAAGCGAGCCCCGCGCCTTCTGAGTGCTGTGCTGCTGCTGCGCGCACCCCGACCGTGAAATATGTGCGGACGAGTGCTTCGTGGTTAGAAATGATGCTCTGATTGTGCAAAGGGTGTACGGCGCTCGTAAATCGATCCATGAATTTTTTAAATCCTTTTTGGCGGAATATCAACGGACACGAGACGAAATTCTGCAAGAACGGTCGGGGGAAGTTTCTGCTTGCTGTTAATAATTCGCCAACTAATTAATTAATAAGTAACAATTAGCGGCGAAGTGAAAAAGTCCGAAGCGAAAGTAAACATGTTTTTATTAGGTCTAGTTGTTTATTTAACTTTGGAAACTACAATCGTGCCAATATTGTTGTTGGCAGAAGTGCTACAAAAGACACGAAATTCTTCTTATATAAGTGTCACAGATGTCTTACATTTCAAACTCGCAACTTTCTATTGTGTTGTTTAGTGATTAAATTTAATTCTGTAAAATGTGTTTTGTTTGTGCTGTACAGCTTCAGGTTCAGTGAAACGCGTATATGATTGGCTACAAGCACAATATTGTACGCGGATAACAGAGTTTGTAATCTAGATATCCTTACTCCCCAGTATCAATTTTCCAGTTAAAGTAGTCAGTTTGCGTTTTTATTGTGATCGGATTTCGTTGCGGCGCGATGGCGATGTCGGTGGCGCTGTGGACTACGAGTCGTGACAAAACGACGCTTCTCGCGCCGCTGTCATTCTGACATAAACTAATTCACAGAGTGGCATTATAGATGGTAATTTAATACGGCTTAGCGGTTTAATTCGATATCTGAGCGACACCTGTGCTCGGACTGGCGGTGACGGAATACACGACTCTTTAATCACGGTCCACAACTTCTGGGCGGCGGGAATATTAATCACACAGTGCGAGTACTCGTCGTATGGGAACGAGATTCTCGACGAAGTCTAGTCTAGTCGTCCGTCAGCGCATCGGCAGTGCGAGAGTGGCAGACTGACAGCAGGAGAGGAGAAGCAGTGAGAGAGGCTCACAGCTCGCTCCAAGCGGGAACGATGAAAAACGAGCCGTCTTGTAAACTGTTGCTGGGCCGCGAGTGTTAATGAGAGTAGACCCTCGCCACGAGCAAGATGGATATTGTGCATACATCATCATCAAACAGAGACTGTCACTGTCGCTGCTCGCTAGCGTCGGGCGCTAGAGCACCGCTACTTCACTACATTGCATCTGGCGTCGCGGCACTCCTTCGGGCGGACGCCATCAGGCCCAGTTTGTGCGGCACAATGGCGCGGATAACGGCGAAACGCGATCCACTATACTTCATTCGATCGAAAAACAACAAAAGACAGAAAGACGATTACATTACGAAACAACTTTACAGATTTTCCTTCATTTTTCTTCAACGAACCAACATTAAGATTTGCTTTAGTAGTGCCTTGTTCTCAAAATAAAACTCTTGATGCAATTCATCAAATTCATCCTTTTCCTAATCATGCGTAAAATGCATTCTAATATTTTGAAAACATGAAGTCGTAAATCTTTTTCTTTCAAATATTTTCAATCATCACTAGCATTACTATATCGCTATTTCTACACCAGCATGAATTCTCGGATTCATAACACCAACATAGAACAAATAAAAATATAGTTTATTTTTAAGAAATGATATAGTTATTTGCGTATTACGAGCGTCAAGTGATTCTTTGTTACACGAGCACGGTAATTGCAGCCTGAGCCGAAGGCGAGAGCTGCAGTAGTGTAAGAGGAACAAAGACACTTTACGCTTGTGAAACACATGTAATTTTGTCTACGATTGCATCTTAAATTATTAAAAAACGTATAAGTAATGAGAATAAATTCGTTCTGTCAATATGACAAGTTCATGATTTGTTTGTAACCCTGGTAAATATTGAAATAAACACGCATTTAATTTAATATCTTTAATTTGAAACTAAAGTCGGTATTTTGAATAATTTTTGAAATATTATAATTTTTATTCTTCACATGTTTTACAATAACAACGATTTTCAACATGATTAAAATATTAATTAAAACAAATGAACCGAAAATATGTTTCAAATTTTCATTATTACGTATTTTGTGATTAACATTACCATTTGCGGAATGAATATAAAAAGTGAAAATAATTATAGTATGTTATGCATCAAGGGAGGGAAACAAGCGATTACTCCGCGTGTGAATTTGGCAAACCGAGACGTAAGCGAGGCCAACTTCACACAAGGGATAATCGCGCCCCCCCCATGAAACATATTATACTTTTCGTAACAAGTGCTCAAAAATTACTATCTTATCTAACTAACTAGTTACCTAGGAAACGCCGCAAACAGCTAATAATCGTAGTCTCTAGGGAGAAAAACATCCTACCTAGGAAGAGAAACATAATATTTTTCTCCCTAGGGGAGAAAAGCAGCATTTCTCTCTCTAAAATTAGGGAATAAGAACGTGTTTCTTGTGCATGTGTTACGAAAATTTTTTTCTTTACAGACTTACATTTTTCGATACTAGCTTTATTGTATTATTTGATGTATATTTTGTAATTATTGTTAAATTTCTTAAGTTTCTTAAACTATAACACTATATAATTTTCAAAATCGTATTTGTTCCTTTCTATGTTATTAACAATACAATATATTATTTATAATTATATTCTAAATAATTATTTACTATTTTCTACAATATTTTATTTAGTTACTGTTTCAATATCAAGTTATAAATATAATAAATTCATATTTCATGTTATTCTCATTCTTAAAGTATAACTATAAGTACAATTTTAGAAACAGGGCAGTATTATTTGGAAGAGAATTTTCCTAAAACGTACTTTTTATTATTGTTTTATTATAAAACACGTGTGTTTTTTTAAGGCTGAACTTGTAAACAGAAGTATTCATAAATTTAGACTGATTAAAAAATAAAATCTAAGGGCAATACGACTTTGAGAACTCTTGCCTACTATATTTAGAATTAAATTCATGTAGTATAGAAAATAAATTCTTCAAGTAATATACGAATATCCTTTCTCGGCAATTTATATGCTAGGTATTTCCAATTATAACTTGGATCAGTTTAACCCCCCATAAACTAGCTAATTCTTTTGGTGTAGCTACTTCTATGGATTTTTGTTTCCCTAGAAATACCTACACAAATTACGAGCTAAGCCTTGGTAAAGGCAGCGAAGAACGAGAAGGGATGCTATTTGCCTGGTTGTAGTAGAAGCTATCGCCTATCGCGTTTTCCTGTTCCCATTTTGGCCCCCTTCGTACTTCCGATCAATCGGTCGCGAAAGTAAACGACATTGTGCGATTTTTAACACGAGTGCAAATTGAATGAAGGCTGGGCGCTGTCGGTATTAATAACAACAACATTCGATACTAAATCCACTTTTGATGCCGCATGCTGCGCCCCAGAAGATTTATAAACCATTGTAATGGATTGCACCAAGCGGTAAACAGAGTAAAAAGCTACCCCAGGAATCTGCAAAAGCTTGTTCTATTTCATGCGTTGTGAATACTCGCTATATTTCATTTTATAAAACGTGTACACTATTTTGTTTTGAGCAGCAAGTTGAAACATTTTACTACAACTAGCATATTTCAGTGAGATTAAATTTTTCTTTTAAACAAATGCATTTAGTTTATTGAATTTTATAGAAAGTACTTTTAGAATTGTGAAGTTCCGTGTTCAACAACCTGCAGGAATGCTCTTTATTATTGTTATATACTCAATGTTTACTCTGTAAATAAATCTTGGAATTCAAAATATTTGCGTGCATATTTAATCGTAAAATGTTGTTTACTTTATTGATCAAATACCTCTGCTAATCTTTAATCTTTGTCTTTTATACTTCATTCTTTTTGCTTATTTCACATGTATATTAATTTATACTTATATGCTGATAAAACGCGCATAAAAATAGTTGCTTTTCTAATTATTAAAGTAAAATTACAGTAATAAATTTCACCAATTAAATAATTAGTAAATATAACATGTGAATTTTAATTATTGTGCGAACTAAAAATTTTACAACACTACTCTCTATCATGTATAGTTTGAACACTTGCACCCATGTACCCCACTTGTCGCCGCTTATGCTTCCAGATCGGTGAAACAGAATGAGTCGTCTAGTTTCAAAACCGGCCAAGTCACGAAAATGTAATTTTCTATTTTTTTAAAGTTTTGTAATCTTTATAAAGGCATTCATTTGAAAAATAATTTGATGAGTTTCAAAACCGGCTAAATAACGTGTAAAATGTATAGGAAAAAATGCGATTTTTTTTCACCAATCACACAACTTGGCCGTTGTGTGATTGGTGAATTTCAAATTCGGCCAAGTCATTTACCAACTTTATAAAAAATAATAAACTCAATAGATAGTAAACATAAATATATTTGTTACATTTTGATTAATAACTTTTATCAGATAACTGTAATTAAACTTTCGTCGTTTTTACAAAATGATTTAAGATTGACTTGGCCGGTTTTGAAACTAGACGACTCAGATATAGGTTGCCAAAATTGAGGATAAAAGATTCTATGAAGAATAAACTAGCTTATATGGTTAATTTGACTAATCCAAAATTCAAGATTAGCTTCAACGCTTTTGAAAATTGGACTGTTAATATTTTTCAGGAACTCAGACAATAATTTTAACAAACAACATTTTCTATAATGTCACGAATCGAAACTATATCTACCAGAATTTCACACATCAAAACACCATTCCGGTGTGCGCCGCAACATTTCAAACCATGTCATCTGTGTTGCCATATAACTGAAGTAAATGTTAATCTTTAAAAGTGTAAAAGCAACTATGGATGCATGAGTGAATTCTAACAAAAAAAATAAACCTATTTATTACACAATTACATACATAGTTATAGCTATTAATTGTATAAATTAAGTTATAGTTACTAAATTGTAGTTATTAATTAACTAATACGTCTAATCAAAATATTTAATATTTACTAGAGCGCCATTTTGTCGCCCTCTGTCATGCCTAGCGCCCTTCAGTCATGTCAAACGTCCCTTGTCGCCTACCATCATGCCTAGCGCCCCATTGGATAATTCAAACGTCTCTCATTAAAAAAATGTTTGAGAACTACTGGTCAAAAGTACAACAAAAAATTCAAATGAAGTGAAATATGCACATATTAATTTGTTTGATAAAAACTAAAACAAATCAAAAAGTAACAAAACTGAACAAACAAAAGGTAATAAAAAAAACTATGACACGTAGTTCTCACGCCACAAAATTGACCATGATCGTTATTCAACACTGCAGCGAGGTAAAACAGACAGGAATGCAGGCATGAATATTATCAGTCGCAGGACGAGTTGTTAACAAAGTCTCCAGCACCGATGCGGTCTCTCGCGGCATATTTCACCCCGCCACCACCGTCGCTGCCACCGCCGTCACTATTGTGTTACGTTGTTATAATTCATTTATTCCGCGGGCGGCGGCGCGATCCTGCGGCTGAAGGCCGGTATCGGATACACGCAGACAGAGTGTGATAGATTGCACGTTACGGTTTTGTTAAGCTTTTATTTATAACGTATCGCCCGCTGACATGACCGACCACTGGGCAAATGTGTGGCGGCGGCAGAGGCAGCGATGTTGGTGCTCATCTGATGCGGAGCCCTTGTGAATGTACTTCGTGGTTCACTGAAGTTCTGTGCAGTTTTCATCACAGAAAAAGGTTTTTTTGCGACCAGGGGAAAATTAACACTTTTTGTGCTCTTTTGTACTCTCTGTTCGTCATTTTCAGTACTTTTTATTTTAAAACCTCACTATATTAGTAATAAAGTTATTTTGAATGTTTAAGTAAAAAGTATAAAGTATTCACAACGAAAAACTTTTAGTATAAAAATTGTTTTTGTTGTGCACCGTGCTGCATATTATTTTATTTTTAAATGAGTATTATTTACTTTACTTTGTTGCATCCCATTTGTGCATATGCACGAAGGATATTATGTTGAAGAAATAAAAGACCAAAGAGGGAATGCTTTCTTTCAACCATAAATCGCGTATATTTATCTTACGTGTATAAAACATATTTACTAAAGCACCACTATGAACGTAATTCGTTATAATATATAAAATACTCGGTTTATAATTTTATATTTATGTTACGTAAAATTCACGGTTTACAATTTTATCTTTGCATAGGTATCTAGTTTTATAAATTAGATTAAAACAAAAATAATAAACAACATCATATTATTAAGTTATTATTTTATTTTTGCGAAAGACAGAACTACTAAAATTATATTAAATATTTGTTGTAACTTCATCAAGCATACAATTAATTTAACATAATGTAAAAGAAGAATAAGTTCCATCGCACGTCAAGCAATTACAATCTCCATACTCTGTCCAATCGAATTTCATAGTAGACCTATTTACATGGCGAAAATTTATTATAATAATTTTTATAATCTTTGAAATATCACCATAATTACAAAACGTGAAAAAGATGCATTCACACAAACAAAAAAATACAAACGACAGTCATTTAGATACTACTGTCCTTTTGTGACATTGTAAATCCACTCCGGCGATCAGCCAATCAGCGACTCGAATATTTATTTCTTATGCTGTGCAACAGTATGAAGTTACAGTGTAACAAAGTATAATATGAGCAATTCTTGTCTGTCTGTTAGTTCTAACACATTTAATGAGACTTAATATTCTAATGTTGCTTTTTGCCTCAGAAAACGATTTATTCTCCGGAAAGCATTAAATTAAAAATATGAACAGATAGGGCGTTATGAATCATAATGCCCGCTCATTCCGTCCCGGTCATTATGGTATTGTTTATATGCTTCGTATCATACCAATAAATAGCAAACAATATTCAAGTGGAAAACCTATACAATAAATAGTTTTATGAATCTTCATGTTTTAGATATAACTGAATCTGAAAAAAAATGGTTTCAAACAGGTCGATTTATTTGTATGCACGATACTTCAACTACGCATTGAAATTTTATAATAAAGATTATGATGGAAAAACTGGGAATAAATTCAATAATTGGCCATATGCAACTAGTAACAGAATTGAAGATATAATTATTACGTTTATTTTGTTTACCGTAGAATTAATCACAAAATCCAAATAACGAAACTGAATTATAATTTAACTCAATACAAAATTTACTTTACATTTGTCGAAAGTGTTTATAAATTAATTGAAGGAAAGAATAAATTGAAATACTTCATTTTGATAATTTATAAATTAATTTATATAATGTACGAACCATTACAAATTATAATGTTTTATTATTTCTAAATCATAACGAATGTGGTACGAGTATTAAATTAAAGCTCTCATATATTTGATTGTAATTGAAGAAGTGCTGTGGCGACAGCAGTTTATGTTGATATTATTATCTTACATTAATAACATTAATAACGTTAATAATGAAAGCTGCGTAGTTTAATTCTCATCTACTAATATTACACCATGTTCTAACATTACAATGTTAATTTTATTAATGTATCAAACTTATATAAACAGAAAACCTATGCATTGAATTACATTTTAAACTGTAAAATAGTTTTACAAGTATTTAAAGAACCTTGATAATATTTTTAAATATTTATATAATAATTTTGTATCAAATTAATCATAAGGACATTAAGGAGATCATAACACAAAAGAAAGGTTAGTTTACATTTGAATACATGGCTCTAACACAGCGTAAAGGGTAAACAATGAAGGTAGGCGCGGTATTGTATTGTTCGGAAAGCATCTCAATAAAAAGCCACGATGTTCCGTCTCTCCAGGATGAGATCACGGAATCATTCAGATCCAGATCAATGAAACAATGCCGTAGTTCACCTGAACCTCCCCTGAATTGTTAATGTCTTACAAGATGTTGGCAGTTGACTATCTGGTTTTTACCCAAATCGACATCCTTTGGGCTTTGGGTAAACACATGTAGAACAGGCATTTCATGTTGTATTTCAGTATTTGTTTTCTGTTTTCAGCGAACTAGTACACGTTTTTATCAGTTATTTTTAATATTGATTTATACCATTTTTCTTTGGATTCAGTAACGTGAAACCGTGTATCATGATTTACTTTTTAAACAAATATGTAATTTATTAACTCTGAATAATAAATTTTCTGATACGTTTCTACGTAATTTATGTATTGGATTTCGGAAACTGGAGATATCTAATAATAAATTTCCACAAGCTGTACACTTTTTATATGTATGTATCTATAAAAAACAGACGCGTGGTTAATATCTATAGGTAGATCCATACATATTTATTTTTATGAAGAAAACAGCGATATAAACTACACTCGTCGAATATTTAATTTCATTCCTTAAAACTAGTAAGGAAATGAAGGTTATTACCTTACGCATGTGAAATTTGCAGAACGAGGCGTAGCCGAGTTATGTAAACACATAAGTAAGGTAATAACCTTTATTTCCTTACTAGTTTCATACAATATTTTTTCTACTTCCGTTCTAATAAATACGAAAAATCGTTTTTGAAATTATGATATTTTGACATATTAATGACAGTTATAAATTCAAAAAATAAAATAATAACACATCAGAATTCGTCTACCAAGATGTCTTAATTTTCTTGTGTCGCTATGTTACCTCATTATTTCACTAGTTAAATAATGCAGTTCATTACCTAACTCAAATAAGTGAAATAAAACGTCTATTTCCTAACGGAAGTAGAAAAAATATATTAATCTTCCATCAGGCCATTTTAGAGAAGTAATATTTTCCCCGCAGCAGAATTAAAAAAAATCATTATTAATTATTTATCGATAGTCCAAATTAATAATCGAACGATATTCAAACTTGCGCATACGATCAAAAAAGCACAAACTAATATTTTATTAGGTATTATTTATTTTAATAATAGCACGTTAATGCAACTGAAAGTTCTAGACGACATTCTGAAAAAGCCAGCACAGACGAGCTTTACTCAATGTTTTTTTCACGCAACTGTGATATATACGCGTACAATTCAGCCCGCGAAATTATTTTTTTTTTCGTAACCTGCCAGACAAAAATTCATTACTGGACTGACAGTACTCTTATTTTCTTTACCTTTATATCGAAATTAAATTTGTAATAAATTTTGAAGTTATTTAATGACAATTTCGCTAGTGAAAATTGTCGCAAATCGTTGCTTAGATATAACGTTTGTTAACTATTTTGAGTAGATTAATATTGTTGAATTTTATTTGACTTTATTTACTTTGCTTAGTTATGTCAAAAAATTAAACAATGTAAATTGTTCACCAAGGTAATAGTAGTTCAGACATTGTTTTCAAAATACTGCAGGTAAAATTCTTTTGGAGTAAATAAAATATTTCGAGAAATACCGAATACCATACGAGCCTATGTAGTTTCTTTGGTAATTTTTGACTAGATCCAGGGCCGTCTTTACCCGAGGGTTCAAGGGGTGCGAGTGCACCCGGGAGCAGAGCCCTAGGGGGCGCACACAAGCCGAGCGGTAGAAATTTCGATATTTCTCATTCGATATCAACGTCATTGCACCGTTTCGTACACTTCGTTAGGTCAAATGCATGCACAAAATAAAAATATAGGCACCAATAATAATTATTTTATTAAACACACCTCATATCGATTTCGGCACTTGTTACACCGCTCACAATGTGCAAGTTAAAATAGCTCTTATTACTACACAACTAACAATTACCGAAACTGTTCGTCCACATCCCCGAAAAATACATTTTAATTACGATACTAGAGATGAGCCCATTTTAGACCCAATGAAAAAATTTAAAATACATTTTTATTTTATTTACTTGACACGACTATCTCGAAATTAAATGAGATATTTGAGTTACTAATGGATCAGAATAATAATCATAATAATCAGAACAAATTGGTACCTAATAAATAATAATATATAATAAAACATTACTGATGTATTTTTCCGGGCTTTTAAAAATTAAAAAAATGTGTTCATTTTTAATTTGTATAATTTATTGTTTTATTTGTATAATTTAAGAATTTTGAGAGATAAATAAATGAAACATTAAAATTTACAGATTGTCGTCGCAACAAGCAGTCGTGATCGTGACGACAAAAATTTCCGGCAAAATCATAGTCACTAATCTATAAATGTTTAACTATGTTTACTAAGATACTTTGTTGCTCAACTTCACATATTTCCTGCGGTTATTTAGTTAGAAAATTTAAAATTATGACAAAAAGAAACATTTAAAAATTATTGTCATGCGCCTAATTTGTAACATTTCTAGTATTGCTACATTTGATTGTATACATAAATATAATGTATAATACATAATGAATAATTAATTAAAATAAATAATTTAAAATTTAACTAAAACAACAAATTGATTAATTAAATCTGCATAGAATAAAAAAATAAAGCAAAGTAGATAAGAAGACGCAACCACTTTCGCACAAAAGGATTTCAATATACGTGATATAAGAATCTTAGCATTAATACGCAACGAAGCTGAAATTCCTAAACAGAAAATTTCATAAACAGGCTCGCTAGATGTAATTTCCAGGCAGTGCGCCAACTTAAGCATGATTACGTAGTTCTTCGCAACGATCTGCGATCTCTAGATCGCCTTTTGCCGTTCAAAGCGCAAAGGCCAAGCCAAAGAACAGCCGTAATTTTTAGGCGCTGTGAATGATAAAGCGAACGAGTTGAAATCGGAGAGCGAGTCGGCCATTGCGATCGTATCATTACGATTATTCTCAGATTGCAAGCATTGTCGGCGAGGCACGAAGATGCTGTCAGTAAGGCATTGTGTTTCCGTTACCGCACGTTACTTATTCTGTCCCTGTCCCTAATTCCTCTCGCCCTGTTGCCCACTGCCAAGCGGATTCGCGGATCTCGCTTCGCCGAGCGAGAGGATGATGTCGTGATGCGCTGAAATGCGCGATGTTGTTGCTGCTGTTACACTGTTTTGTGGAATTAAAATGCGGATCATATCTCCGCAGAATATTTATCTTTATTGGTTTGCTTCACTTCTTTCACTTGGTATGCTGTACGATCAGCTTCATGATCACAATTAGATCGATGTTCATTTTTTTCAGGAACTACTAACATGTTGACAACATATATTTTTTCTATTTTCACGCTATAATTTATTTATTAAATATGAATTACCTGTACTTTATCGACAAAAATTTTCATTATCAATAACAACACAGTATTTGCTGATTCTCTAATTTCCATGGTTTGCTTAATAAATTTGTAATATATACTTTTTTTGAGATTCAAGGATGAAATTGACATTTATTTTAAAAATTTGGATATTGAATTTGCTCGTTAATGTAGGCAACTCGTGTATAATAGCTATTTTTGAAACTAGTAAGGAAATGAAGGTTATTACCTTACGCATGTGAAATTTGCAGAACGAGGCGTAGCCGAGTTATGTAAACACATAAGTAAGGTAATAACCTTATTTCCTTACTAGTTTCATACAATATTTTTTCTACTTCCGTTCTAATAAATATGAAAGAGCGTTTTTGAAATTATGAAATTTTGACATATTAATGACAGTTATAAATTCAAAAAATAAAAGAATAACACATCAGAATTCATCTACCAAGATATCTTAATTTATGTTGCTATGTTACCTCATTATTTCACTAGTTAAATAATGCAGTTCATTACCTAACTCAAATAAGTCAAATAAAAGTCTATTTCCTGACGGAAGTAGAAAAAAGCTATTACAGTAGCCTTCAAGCTCTTTCTGTTCAGCACTCAATTCCAATCGAATGCTGTATCGAAATTTAAAGAAACATACAGTGTTATACTATTCGATGCGAATCTAGATCTAGATCTATGTAGACAGCAACTGGCATTTCATACTGCGTATGAGGGTGGCTTAAATGTAGCTTTATCTGTTATAAATTAATAAAGAAATTTCAACGCTTGATAAAAATCATAAATTAATATTTAAAATATTAACAAAAATAATTATTTTAAAAACTTGTAACTGTATTGAATTTCTCATCTGCTTCCTCTAACGAACCGTTTTGGATGATTATAAACTTGTTGAACAATATATTGTTATGATACTGCATTTATCTGTTATTCGAGTTATAATATTATGAATAACCGTATACAACAAGGAGCTTCTACGTTTAATAAAGCAATAAATAATATATTAAATGTATTATGTTAAAAAAATTAAATAGTAAATATTAATTAACATTGAAAATATTTTTTGCAATGTATGAAATATTAATTAAATTACGAATGAAGGCGGTAATTAATATTGTGCCGAAGAATTGAAATGAATTGATTAATTGTTTTGTTTTTTAATAAAAACACAAGGATATTAAATTTTAATTGAACTAGTTAATAAAATAACTAGATCAGTGAACATTCTGAATAATCCATAATAATTGTTGTTTATTTATAATCACACGTTTTAATTAATTTTTAATTACAATATTTTCCTGCGATCACATTAATTTTATATGATTTACCTACTTATTTAAATTTTCAATTTATGAAATTTATAAATAATAATTTAAATATTAATTAAACTATACCCCAAAAATCAATTTCAATGGAAATATACCATTATGTCTTATAATAATACTAAAAACTACCTACATACAGGGTGTTAAAAAAGTGTCTAGAACTTTTAATTCAAATTTGGCAAAAAAATGTTCAAATTGCAATTTTATAAGTTTTCAAATTTAATTTCTGCAGTTACAAACAACAGTAAATATATTTTATTCAGTAATTTGTATGCAGAATTTTAAGCTCTATAACTTGTATTTGAAGCATTTTTACCTGAAATAATTTTAAAACCAATGCGCATGGAAAAACTGTTTTCCATATTTTTTCGTATTTCGTGTTACACTCTGTATATATAACAAATCTAATGATATATTATTAATTATTCTGAAACTAATTACACCCATTTACAAAAAAGAGACAATTAAATACAAATTTCTAAAAGTAACTCAAATCCGAGAGCAACCACCACTATGTACTCAAAATAACTCTGGCAATTTGCAGGAAAACCCACCACTATCCTACACTCATACCCCATTCACCCCTTCACCCTTAAGTAAACAATAGTTCACTCCTAAAATAGACTTCCCCGACTAGCAGTGCAGTCTCATTTGAAGCACGCGGCCGCGCAAACCCTGTGTACAATAAGCAATGAGGGAACTACGGGATTAAAAAATTTATGCGACACGTGTTTCTAAATGTAACAGGAATTATTAAAAATTCAACAAACCTCAGCAGTTCTTTAATTCTTTCTTGTCATTTTTCAACTCTTCGTGTTAAGAGAACTATCCATTGTCGCGTACATCTTTTGTTTTTTGTGTGGATACTTCAATGAAACATTTGCATATCTCAACCGGGATTTTATTTTAATTTTAAATATCAATGTTCAATATAAACTCATAAATATTTACTACAAATAAGTACAAGAGCTTTTACATTTAGTTTCTCTCATTGGAGAATACTTGTAGATATATACTCGAAGTAGCTTTTAAATGGAAAACATTGTTTTTACATTAGAGGAAATATTTAAATCCATCATGGATTGGGATTTCTAAACAATGCGCATCTTCCGAAGAGAGTTAGCACAACTAAAATACTATAATTGTTTTATGTGATAATAATTTATTTTTTCTACTCTCGTTATTTGCTGTCTTAATTTGCAGTCGTACAAAAAGTATAATATATAACTCGTTTTATAAACTCTTTAAATACCCGTTTTTACTTCCTTGTACGAAGTAAAGGAAGTATTGTAATCGCGAAAATTTTCGGTTCTCAGATTTCAACGGAAATAGGTGTTTTGGCCCTCCCTGAATCCATTTTGACTAATTTCGTCATGCCGTCTGTACGTACGTACGTATCTCACATAACTCAAAAACGGTAAGCCGTAGAAAATTGAAACTTTATATTTAGGACTGTTATAACATCTAGTTGTGCACCTCCCTTTTTGGTCATTATACAACTACCGGAAGTGGTACTTTACTTGAAGCCTATAATAGATTTTCATGAAAAACTATATTCAAATATAATTTAAAACTTTCCAAATTTGGTATATAAGACTACTATATCAATGGAAATAACATAATAGATTTTGGTTAAAATAGACTAACCGGAAGTGACACATTACATGAAGCTGCTAACAGTTTTCCTGGAAAAAAATGGTATTATTTTCATTTTAGAAATAAATGCTGCAAATAAAAGTTTTAGAGAATTAAATTCTGCGTCTAGCACATTAAAAAATTTTAATTTAGCTTTTTGCATAAACGAGATATCTAAATTTAAATATTCTATATTTTTTGATTTTTAAAAAAAATTAAGTTTGCTATGGTTTAGAACAAAAAATAAAATATTTAATGTGAAATATGTGCAATTAAAAAAAATATATATAGTTTAATACGGGTACAAGGAAGTCATGTGGTGTCCACATCAGATATTTTTGTACACACGTAACTAAAGAAACATTTACTAAACTTGCTAAATAATATATATATATATATATATTATTAAAAGTTTTTTAGCAACGACTGAAATAATTAAAACAAAGCTACTAGAATTGTTCAAAAATTATTATTTTTCAATACCTACCCACAGTCGCTTATTTACAAAACCTTCCATTAGAAAGTAATTCTCTCTTCTCAAAAAATTACGTAAGATATTTTTGTGGTAGCCCAATTTGAGGCTTAATTAGAACTATTATATAATCATAATAATAATTTCACATAAATTGACCGTAGTTATACCTACCTAATTTCATCGCTAGTAAGACATAAGTATGATTATAAATTATAAATAACTTTTTGCTATTTTAGTCACTTTTTTCGGGAACTAAAATGTCCTTTATCTACAACTGTGTGTATAATAGACTTTTAGGTGGTCCTTTTAAATTTGCTTAATAACAAGATTTCATTAGTCACGGGTTGCCCAGCAGTGAGTACTTAATAATATATTTTGTGACAAGTTTTATAAATGACTCTTTAAATATGGATATCTAAAAACCGAGTAATTAAAGAGTTTATAAAGCGAGTCATATACTATACTTTTTCTGTGACCACAAATTAAAACAACAAAAAATGTGCGGTTTTATAAACTTCACGCCGCGTCCAGACTAAAACATTCGAAGCCACAGTTTGTCAACAAGTGATTAAGACATAGAAACCAATACGTTTTTGCGATCATAAGGAAGTCATGACGAAACCCAGTTACGTATCGAAAGAGCGTTCATTACGATACGCAACATTTTGTTTTAGACGGTTGGTAAAAGAGGATGACATACTGAACCTATCAAGCTGAAAACATCAAAATTTTAATATAACCTCAAAATCTGAACAATTGTATGAATGTCAATAACAGTTACCAATCACATCATTTCATATACAAATTACCCTTAAAAATCAGTCAATAATTCATCAATGAATTTAGTATTCTGCTTCCCTTCTTTTAAATATCACCGCATGTCACTGGTATCCATGGTGAATTTAAACAGGATTATAAAGTTATAATTACAAAAATTATCTTCTTTTACAGTCTACATAATTATCAAAAGAGTTTAAGCTAATCCTTAATTTTAAATTAGTGAAATAAATCTAAATTATATTGTTAAAAAAAAGTTTAAATAAACTCTAATATAATATTGTTATCATTTGATTTTCTGAAACTGATTTGAATTAACTTTTTAAAATCGAACTAAAATAAGATTAACTAATCCAATATTCAGGATTAGCTACAAAAAAATTTGATAATCGAGAAGTTAGACTGTGCTTTTATATAATAAGATAGAGCAAAAAAAGAGTATTCAATTTAAACTTTAAACAAGCCACCATTGATATCTCGATAAATATAAGAGCTACAAGGTTGGTATAATTAGCAAAGAAATACTATTTTAGAAGTCTGTTACAATACTATTAACAAACATTTTTTAGAACAGTGGTTCTCCAAATGTGGTACACAACTTTCTTATATTCAATGAGAACATTTTTTTGTGTGCACAAGCAAATTTTATTCTGAATTCAACGAATACAAAGTTCAATTCCCTCACATTCCAATTTTGTTGAGACAAATGCATATTACATTGACATTAATTTTATTCTAATCGTATAGGAATCAGCGTATTATAAAAGAAACAAATGAATATAAAATTTTATTTAACAAAATTCTTATCTTAGTGACATTTAATAAACAATTAAAAAAATATATAAAAATATCTCATCCTACCTTTTACTCATTACTGACTGTGGCACTCTGCCATAGCAGATCTCAGTAAGTGATATATTTCTCGCGTGAAATGTCAAATCACTCCCCCCATAGATGTTTGGGGAGGTGGAGCCATAGGGGTAGTTTTAAAATGGTGAAAATTGTGTAAATTGGATCCGGGTTCTCAATTCCACAGGCCGACTCGATACCACTGAGCCAATTAATTAAATAAACAAGAAAATAGGATTTGTTCATTTACGCCTTTCAATTAAATACATAAATGAAGATCTGCATTTATTTTGTTACAATCAGTTCATAGTAAGAATTAAAAAATTTAAAATTCTTTCAGGAAGACCGTGATTGAATTTTTCGATACGAATTCAGCGATTAAAATGAAAATAACAATAAGTCGAATATTAAAGTTGAACAAGTTATTCTGTTAATAGGACGTATACTTTTAAAAAGTATTTTTGTATTGTTTCCTCAATGGAGGCGCGTTGAACATTAAAAAGAACCGTAAAACGCTTTTAATAGCAGCGCAAGATTTCCCTTGAACCGTGCAAGTAAATTTAAATACAAAGTAAAATTTCCAAACGTTGCTATATTTTCCAGTGTAACTGTAACATTTTGTTACAATACCAATTAAACCCTTCAATTGCACAATTGCTATGGATTCATGTTCAATTTCCATTTTATTCGATTCAAACGACACAGTTTGTTTACGGTTTAATAGTTTGGTGTATGTCAGCGATGCTCATTTGCTCACTTGTGTTTCGACAATACAGGAACATAAGGGAAAGTGTAATAAATTTTGCATTTCATGTAGTAAATGTGGTGTGCGAGATATGGAACATTCCCAACAATCCCAATGCGATATCAGGCCTTGTGTCTACACATACACATGTAGAACAGTCCTTGGAGAATATGCGACAATACGATGTCGACAATTTCTTGTAAGCAATGAAAACTAAATTTAAAGTACGTGGGTGGTCATCCTACACGCTCGTGTTAATTTCATCACTGAGAAATTTAATTCTCTGACTATTTATTTTTAATGTCCATCAACTCTGAATTGTGTAGGATGGAAATAATTTCCATGAAAAATTGCAAATGTATCATGAAGCATTTAGACTTTATAAATTGTTATTTAAAGGATTAAACATTAAAAACTAAAGTTATTTACAATTTTTAGTAATTCTATTTTGCTCATTTCTTATCTACATCATTATTTATAATATATTTTAATACTAGCACATTTATATTTCTAGGAGAAAAATATATTATTTATTCAAAGAGCCATTTCAATCACAATAGTAATAACTTCTTCTTTTAAACTAGTAGGGGTATCTAGTGTTTTTCATTTTATAACTAAAACTTAACTTACTTACGGGTTGTTTCACTCGAGCGATATTTTATCGGACGATTTTTTTAAAGACATATGCAAGATTTTTTATTAGTTGTTCAGTTATTAATGTCTGGGGATCCTTTTTAAAAACAAGAGCAAAACGTCACTTCCTTCCATCCTTATATTTTTGATTCATTTTCAGTTTTTGCTACAGAGTATCTAACTACTGTAATTACAATTCTGTGGAATTTACTTTAAAAAACAAGTGCCTGTCGACGCTTCCTTTTTATCTTTTTCTTTTGATTCGTTGTTCGAGAAATTGGTGTAAATGAAAGACTAATAAAGTAGACGTATAGGAGTGAATGAATGGATGTAATTGATGACTTATTTCGACAGTGAAGAATAAATGAGCTTATATGGAAGGTACGTGAATGTGGTTGAAACGAAGATGGAGTATCAGAATGAGAATGTCGGACGAAGACTGATTCTTTGGTAAATCTGATGAGTGGGTGTTCTGCGAATGTTTCAAGAGATTGTGCTACCCGAATTGATGGTATATAGTGTAACGTCATGAATGTATGTTAAACAACACATATAGTAAGCTTCAATGTATTGAATACAATGGTAGGTTTACCATATGGTAAAATTCCGTACGACAAAAAATCGCTCGTTTGAAACAGCAATTAATCTTACTGTCCTAATCGTCCAATAAAATATAGATCGTGTAAAATAGTACTTTCTAAACAAATTCAGTTATAACGCTAAAAGTAATTATTCATGTATTTGAATTCCACTTATTTCCTATTTGTATTCATAGACCAACAGGGGATTCAAATAGGAAACGTAACTGCATATAAAAGTAACAGCCCGCGTCGAAACTATTAACTCATTTTTATTGCAACACCATTTAATTTTACATGATAACATATTAGATAAACATTACAAAAATCAATATGATTGAATCGAGTACCTAAAAGAGAAAAAAGAGTCATAATTGTTAATTGAATTGGCTTTAGCGAAAAAAAAAATTTAATTTTAAGTAATTTAAATTTTCCATTTTTATTATTATTTGACGACGTTTCGGCACAATATTTTGACCATCTTCAAGCAATAAAAATGTATATAAAATAACTTTAAAGTTACACGGTATAATTATATTTTTTAAAAATTTCTGACTTTAAATATCCCCATAGCCGACAAACAATTTTCACCAATTTAAATCTACCTCTGTGGTTCCCCCTCCACTAATATATTTGGAGGCCGTGATTTGACGGCTGGGAAAAAATATTTTACTTACTGAGATCCGCTTATGCAGAGTGCCACAGCCAGTAATGGGTAAAAGGCGTGATGATATATTTATTTAAAGAATTTAAATAAAAGTAGTTTTAAAACCAAATATTACAATGATCAATAAATTGTAATATAAGTACAGTTTAAATAACGAGCCTCAGGCTCATTGTAACCCGTTTTTTTCAATATGCTATTGTTTTTTATTAATTCAAACTATCATTTTTCTAAATTCTTAAACAGTTTAAAAAAATTCAAAACAAATGATACGTCAAAATACTGTAGAAATGGCTACTTAGAAAAGGTAGTCTTACGTCAGATTTCACTGTACCTCTTCACTTGTACAATAGCATTACGATCTCATTAGACACTTACGCTCTGGTGTAATTTACGACGTACGAACAAGAACCTAGACATTCCCAACACCGAGAGATAAAGCTTGTTACACATGTTACAGCAACATCGGTTCTCAGTACGATTAGATCACCCACGCTAAGCTAGGGCCGGTGATACGCGTTGGTGACAGAGGCAGGCGACATGGGCGCGACAGACTCATCACGTACCGAGACAAGGATGTGAAGGAACTGGAGTAGGTACACGAGTGTAGAATCTTCCCGCTGGCAACTAATTGCAACCGCAAGTTTGCTGATTGTGCCGCATACGAGAACTTTCACGGGGGTGGTTTCGTACCACGAGGATTGTGACTAATATAGATAGACTACTTCATATTCATATTTTATTCACACATAAAATTATATTATTTACTGTCATTAGTTACGGCAATATGCCACAATCAGTGATGATATATTTATAGCAATTAAGTATATACATATATATACCGGGAGTTTTTTTTATCAGTAAACATAGGGATATGCCATTACCATAGTTACAGTTACAAAGTTTGACAGCAATGCATTAGAGCGTTTATTTTAAAAGTAAACATAAGGGAAATAATATTGCTGTCATCTATAGTTGTCAAAGTAATAAAACTATCCTCTTTCAAAATCAGACCGGGTTAATAGGGGATCAAATAGTGGGGCGTTTTTATATAAATGGGGAAAATTATTTAGAGTTGTTACAAGAGAGAGTAATATCTGCACCGGATATTACCCCAACGATGGCTAGGACGAGGTGCAGAAGTGGAGTGGGTTGCAAGGTTACCAGATCTTGCGCCAAACGATTTTTTTCTTTGGGGCCACTGAAAAAGTAAATTTTATAATTGTGGTAGAACGAGTGTAGAACAATTAAAACGTAAAATTAGTGTAGTAAAATTTACTTTTTTGGTAGTTGTGATTTGATAACTGGTTACTGTACTTAACGGCTTAAAATGTATAGTTTATTAAGATCTGCTATTGCAGAGCTGCCATGTTCATGAATGACCAAAATTTTTACATATAAACATGCAGATGTGAATTCCTGGTTGAACCTGTTCAAAAAGTCAAAATGTTTATAATATGGTTCTATATAGTTCAGAGCACGATAAATGCACTCGTTCAAACCGCGTTTCAATATCTCTTTTAATTTTGAAGTTACCGCGATTTTTGACTTTTTTAAAATCTCAACTTTGAGACGCCATAACTCAAAAACTAAAAGAGATATTGAAATGCGGTTTGAACGAGTGCATTTCTCGTGCTTAACTTAACTTGTACCGGTATTTTGAAAATGTTGAAAATTTTTAATTTTTTTTCGAAATTTTTTTGTGTCGATATTTCAAAAAGTTGAAGAGATAATGTAAATATGAAAACACCAGTAAATTCCTCGCGTAAAAATACATAGGTATGTAAATTTTCAGAAGAAAATTCGAACGGATACATTTTTTATTACAAAAAATCGAAAATAGCCGTTTTTTTAAAATTTCTTAAGGGGTTAGCCTTAAGATTTTTACGATTTTTGGCCATTTTTCGTTTTTTTGTAATAAACAAATTATCCGTACGAATTTTGTTGTAAAAATTTGCATACCTATGTATTTTTACGAGAGAAATTCACTGGTGTTTTCAGATTTTCATTATCTTTTCAAGTTTTTGAAATATTGAGGAAGAAAAATGTTGAAAAAAATTGAAAATTTTTCAATATTTTTAAAATACCTGTACTAGTTAAGAGGAGCACGAGAAATACACTCGTTCAAACCGCATTTCAATATCTCTTTTAGTTTTTGAGCTATGGGCTTTCAAAGTTGAGCTTAAAAAAAAGTAAAAAATCGCTGTAACTGAAAAACGAAAAAAGATATGAAGATGCGCTTTGCGCCATTCGATTTCTCGTGGTCTGAATTATATAGAACCACATTTTAATAATTTTCGATTTTTGAACTGGTTCAACCCAAAATTTTCATTTGTATGTACGAGTTCTTAAACGAAGAATTTGCGAACAAACCTCTACACAAAAGAACTTTTGGATTGTTTTGAGGTTCTAAATTTATACCTAACGTTTAGTTAATGTAATTTAAAGTAATTCAAATTCATTTAATTTGTTTAAACTTAAAATGTTTCTTTTAGACTATAGACTATTACACTTCAATGCATTGCTGAAAATATTATTTTCCCTATGTTTATTTTTTAACTGTAACTATGGTAATGATATATCCCTATGTTTATTGATAAGAAAAACTCCCGGTATATATATATGTATATATAGATATAATTATGATGCATTTGGATCAGTGTTATGCTGTATCTGTTTTCAAGTTGTCTTTGCGGAAATGTGAAAATCAGTTTGCCAACAATCAAAGAAATAGAATGGCTTCAATTCCACTCAGAAATGAAATCGCTATTATCCAACAAAACCATATGAAAACGTTTACAACAGATTTCATTATGATACTCGTACATCTGAATCACGATGGTGACATCAACTCGAGCGAGAAAGTGAAAATCAGTTTGCCAGCAGCCACAGAAATAGAGTGACTTTAACTCCAGTCAGAAATGAAATTTCATGCATCAAGTAGTAACAATAAAGTGTTTGTGGTGTCCTGAAACGGCTCGGCACGATCACACATCACTGTACGCGTTTTCCTGCAAAGTAACGTCAAGTACGCGAAACAGTTCTGTTGATTCTCCGTGCTCACAACCCTCAACAATTTGATACGAGCATTGAGAATTAAATCTCTCACACAATCGCGTTGTAGCGCATCGCATCGTTCGGCGCTCTGCTTTTGTTGCTCTTCAGGTATTTGTTTAATAATTAACTTTGACGAAACAATTGTATTAACGCGAATGTTTGCTTGCGGGAGGATTGTTTCGCAATAGTCAATAATTCAGGAAGTTGTAACCGCGTTTACCGCTGGGATAGTGCCAAGGCTTATTGTCTTAGCCAGGTAATGGAATCTTCTTGTTATGCTACTTGTTAAATTAAATCTAAACAAAAAAATATGTTGTTGTTGTTGTTGTTGGAATTGTAATAGATAAACAACGGGACAACAACGACGTTTGGGAAGCTACTTCTATTGATTTTGATTGAATTTAGTTTGGCACTTTGATAACGTATTCAAAACCTTATTATCATTATTTGAAATTTGATTATGTTCTATAAGACATTGTACATCCTTAATTCGGAATACAACTAACCACATACATCTGTTGTTCCGTTTAAATACATAGTTTTATTGAGAAATTAACTACGTATACAGGTTGTCCCATTTTAATCTCTCCAGAGGAATTTCTCTCAACGAATAAATCAGACAAAAAAACTTTCCGAATAAAAGTTTGATGGTTTGGAGGGGGACGTTCGATGCTATAACAAATTTCACCCCCCAACCCCCCAGGCGGTGGATAAGGGTTAAAAGAGAGCTCATTTGAAGCGATCCTGACAGTTTTTTAAATGTAAATTGACATCAAAACCTTAATCTTACGTTTCACGAAAAAAAAAGTTTTAGCGTTGACAGCGCCAACTGTTGCAAAAAATAAAAAAGTTCCCGGATAAAACTACATAGTTTTTTATGCTCTTTTCGAATCTGCAATAAAAAATAGGGGGTTCCATTTAAGATTTCAAAGTCACCCCCCTATCCACCCCCTGGGGGTTGGGGGGTGAAACTCGTTGAGAGAAATTCCCCTGGAAAGATTAAAATGGGACAACCTGTATATAGGAACCAACATAATTACAAATTTGTTGAAAACGAATCAATTAAATGAAAGCTATTTGTGAAGTAATTAGTTATCAATTTCTAGTATAAATCAAATCAAAAATGTTCATAATAACATTTAGTTTAAGGTAATTATCATCTAGATTGAAAACTTAATTGGAATACGAGACAGCTCACGTAGATATGAAAATCTGGATAACAGTTATAAAGAAATGAAAAGAAAGGATCTAACCCGCGATAATTGACATCTGACAGCCATTTGACAAAATGTAAGTCTTTTATACATAGTTATTAGCTATAAGAAAAAAAGAAGAGGATAACATAAAAATGAAATAAAACGGAAAAAATATATCTCAAAAGTTAGGGTAACAATGAAGTTAATAGGAGGTAGTTAATATTCAAAGATGCAAATTAATAAAAATATTTTTTTTCTATTTTGCGTTCATAAGGCATTCATTACGAAACCTAGTTGCATATCGAAAGAGTGTTTATTACGATACGCAACATTTTGTTTTAGACGGTTGGTAGTAGCGGATGACATACTGAACCTATCAAGCTGAAAACATCAAAATTTCTTCACAATTTAAACAATTGCATAAATGTCAATAACAGTTATCAACCACAACATTTCATATACAAATTGCTCTAAACTGACTTGGTTTAAAATATCGCAGATTTTTTTAAATTTAAATTTATGAAAGACGCAAAATAGAACAAATGGTACAAATTACTCATTCTATGAGATTTTTATCACACTTTAGAATGCGTGCGAAAAAAAATGTCTTATAATACTAGTTCTTTAATATACTATTCTATCAGAGCTTATATTCAAATAAATATTAATGTCAAAAACATGGAAAAAATTAATGTAAAATTATACAGTTGAGGGCATCGTTTTAACAAGACAGAAAATTAAATAAAAATCTGTAAAGTTGTATATTTTTACTCACGTAATTTGTTCGTTTAGGTGTAATGCCACGTTAATTGCAACAGTAAATTCTGTATCCTTATAAAAGCGTATTAATTAAATAAAGTATATGCCTGCTTTTCAGATTAAATACATAGCTCTGCATCAAAAAAACACCTGAAAGCTCAAGGGAAAGAAAATATTTTCATTATAAATAAAACTACCACAAGATCATTCTACCGTATATCTCGTAAGTGTCACACACATTTAATATTATTTCATTTCAGAGGATTTTGTAATTTACATATTTAAAAATTTCCATCCACGAAGTTCACATAGTAAAAAAAAAGAATGTATCGCTAAATTGAATACGTGAGAGATCTAGTTGGTCATATTTTAAGTCCGCTGTCAGATAAAATAAACCGGATACATGTACCAGTGCTAGCGGTAGCAGCGTCGGCGGATGGTCGGTGTAACTAGTGAGCGTCGACGAAAACAAAACAGAATGTATGGCACGGCGTCGGAGGTGGTAGAGGTGTGAAGGCGGTGAATTCGTTCTTTTTTAACTGCCTTACGTGAGACAAAACAAAACCCGGATGATACTTTTGTTGTATTACACTGTTATTAATTCCTTCTCAATATTCTTTAACGTCTAGTTAAAGTTTATATATTTTTTGTAGATCTTCTCCACAGTTTATTGAATAATCTATAATTTAACTTAGCGTTTAGCTTTATAAAGAATTACTACTTACTAATATCGATAATGACTTTACTTCTTTCAGTATATAATTCATTTATTTTAGGCGGCCGATACATAACTACAAAACACCGTAAAGTTTTTTTTTTATCTCTCACTTTACAGGCACTTTTACTTTAAAGCCGCATTTACTTCACGGCCTCTATAGCCATTATTTTATTTAAATAGCAAATTCAGTATTGTGGTTTCATAAATTTCAGGAGTAACTTTGCCAAGAAATTGAGGGTCCTAAGCTATGGCTTGTGTAGCTTATACGTAAATCCTACACTGGTCCCTCATCGCATGGAATTAAAAAAACTACTTTTTGTGATTAGGAATATATTATCCCTTATCTTTATTCAAGTTTTAATATATTCACAAGACACGTGCGTTTAAAAATTTTATCAGTTTGATGCTAGCTAAGTAAGGGATTAGCATTCATACAAAAAAAAAATCGTTACATCATGAAAATAATGCAAATGAAACAATAAAAGTGAATTTAAATCAAGTGCAAGAGAACGCGAAAATGAATATACACCAAACAAAAGCAAGCACATCAAAACACAATATTTACCTTGTTTTAATAAAATACGTAAGTAAGTCCTTTTGTACAAAATGTATTTTAGTTTATTATTACATAAATAAAAAATGCATAATAATAATCATATTTATTTTGAATAAGAATTAAAAATTTTACTGATTATTTTTTCAACCCCAATTTCGACTTAAAAGAGCGTGGCATTTAACATCACGTGGTACAACTAGGTCTAAATTATATCGATAATTTTTCGATAATTTCCCGGCTAGATTGCTAGGCGATAAACAAACATTTTTCTGACAGTTGTAACATCAAAAATAATCAGCCGAATACCCCTCGAGCTTGAAAATTAATCGGGTATTTGCTACGCAACGAAACAATCGGGAAATACCCGATCATTTTCAAGCTCTCGGGGTATTACATTTGAAAATTTATAAATATAAATAAATATATCATCATCTACTCATTACCCGATAGATGTTAATGAAGGGGGAGCCAAAGGGGTAGTTTTAATGTTGTGAAAATTGTTTGTTGGTTGTATTTATTTTACCCTTATATTTGATTTGGGACTAATAGTCCCTTGACGGGGCAAATGTATAGTAGATACACCAGTATTTAAACCATTATTTTAGTTTCTCTTGGTATCAAAAGATAGAATTATATGCAACATAAATTTACGGTCGCAATAGTTTCTTACCGCAATATAGAAAAGATCTTTTAGGAACAAACTATCTCTAAACGCAAGACAGGAAATTCTATAAAAAATCTCCGAAGTGAACGTGTTAAAGCAAGTCAAAATCTAATTTAAAAATGTATTCATATGTTTCTAAAAGCAACAGGCATTATGGCAAAATGATAATATTTTCTAGGCATTTCCTATTTTTTAAAGCTAACTAATACAAAATTAACAAAATATAAAACTAAAATTGTTAAAATAATCTGTAAATCCCTGTTCCCATCCCATAATTCAATAATTGTTTCATGATTTATTTTACATATCGTAACATATAAAAACAGAAGAGCCCCTAAACTTGCAGACTAGCGTATAAAGTGACAAAATATTACAATAAAAAAGATGTACAATTCGAACATGTGAATATGATATGACATTTGTTCATTATTCCATTACTCTGTTTAATTATCGATGGGAAATAATGTAATGTCCTGGTTTTAATATACAATTATTTATACCCACTAATTAGTTTTCATATATTTGCAACAGTGTATGTTATTTATTATTCTTCTGAATTATTGTTATTTTATATGGGTACAAATTGAAATAAATTATAAATCGCATCGTTTCCTATTAGTAATAATACTCGTAAATTGGATGTTTATTTATTTAAAGTATTGGAAGTTAAATATTTTATCGAACACATTTAACAAAAATAAAATTAATATTCGCAAAATAAATATTTTGAGCCTGAATGAATGTAAAATTCATAAGCATTTTAATTATTATCGGTACCATGTTTTTTACACGTTTATAAATTCTACTATAATTTCATTATTAATATTTTATTTAACATACATAATAGTATACTATGTAACAAGTTTTATAAACGTCTCTTTAGTTACGCGTGTATAAAAAACGAGTTTCTAATACTTGTTCTATGGTCGTAAATTAAGACACCAAAAAAATGTGAAGTTTTATGAATTATTTAATAACTTCCCTCCGTATTTAATATGTAACATAAGTTGTTATATTCAAACCATACTTAAAACGTTCGAAGACACAGTTTGCCAACATTTGATTTAAATATTGTTTAGCACCATGGAAACCAATACATTAAATAACATTTTAATAATGGAAGTAGATAAAAATTATATTAAAAAATCTAACCTTGCGGGAAACCGGAACTTGACTTTTTCATTCAGGATCCAGCGGTACAGCGATGTTGAGTTGAATCTGTTTCTGTAAAATAAATATAAATTATTATTTAAATATAATATCCTATAATATAATACGAGCAATTCTTGTCTGTTATTTTGAAAAATTGAGATGATAATTTATGAAAATTTTGTGTTTATTAAAAATTTAGGGTAATGCAATTTGACCCAAGAAATCGATAGGGATATCATATAACCAACTGTTTTCGAGATATAAGCGAAAATTTGAATGGCAATTGGGGAGAAAAGATTTCTTTTAACTATTTTTTGGTTTGTTATTTTTCACTTTAAACTTTCCATCTCTGGCAGTACAGTAGTGTTGTTACTGTTACAGTAATTCAAATTCCACTAAACTTAAAAATATATGAACTATCATACTGCGGCTCGGTGAGTACAGATTCTGTACAATTGGGAAATACTCTCTATAGCTATATTTATTTATTAGTTTCATTCTACAATTAATCTTTAGCAAATATTCCAATCCTGCACCCAGTGGTGAGCTGTAGCGGGCTCGCAAGAGCCTATTGTAGATTTTTTTTTGAATAATGGTCAATTGCACCAACAAAACAAATTTTAACTTACATGTCATATGAAATAATTATGTAACAATTAATTCTCCTTTATATACTTAAATAAAGTTTAAAATTTAAGTGTTATTAATTCAACTAACCTTACATATTATTTCTCTTCGTTATTTAGTTTTCCGTGATTTTTTGTAGTCATATTTGTTATGTATTATATTTATCTTTATATTATATGTATTAATTAATATAATATCATTTATTTATTAATATGTTTGTAACATATTATATCCCAATATTTTTCTGTAGCATTTATTATCGTACCAAAAATAAAAATGAGAACCCATTGTAAAAATTTTCATAGCTCATACTTGCCAGCACCCCACGTTTGTTTCATTCACATTCAAAATAATTATTAATTTGTAAGAAATATGAACTTTTATCTATAAGATCAGAGTAATAAAAGATGAATTTCGAATTTTCATTGTCTTTATTTTTTAGAAATATATAACACAACGTTTCGTTTGATATAATTTTCAATCGTTATCAAGCAGGGTTCGTAAATATCATGATATTTATAATAAATATCAAAATATCTGATATATAGGATAATATCACTTTTTGGATATTTATTTTTTAATTTTAGTTTTTGTACACATTTATTATCACAATAGGAAATACAAAATAAATTATTACTCCTAAATAAAAAATTAACATAGGTAATGAAAAAAAGTAAATATACATTGAATGGATACACAAATATTATATAGTACTAAGAATAGTAAGAATATTTAAATAATCCTATATCCTAGATAGGGGCAAGTCACCATCTTCTGATGAACTTCCTGAACATACCGTTGCACTTGGCCAAATCCAATCTAAATTAGTTTTTTTTTGTAGTTTCTTTTTGGTTTAAATATTTAAACATAAAAACTAATTTACCGGCATTGTCGTTACCGAGACGATTACGTAATTGAGATTGGACAATTCCAAAAGTGGAGAAATATCGTTCCAGCCCTGCTGTTGCTGTTACAGCAGTGTGTAACTGTTCACATAGTTCAATAAATGTACTTTTATTTGGCCACTCTGACTCATTGATAGTTACACTTTTCCACCATATTAAAGGATTTGTATTTCTAAAATGAGTACCGAATAAAATTTTAGAAATGGTTCAGACTTTGCCGTTAATGACATCACAAATGGCACACAATTTGGATTTATGTCGTTGATGTGAAGTTAGTCAAAAGCTAGTAAAGTAAGAATTATCTTTAGAATATAATTTTAACAGAATTAATGAAAGTAATAATGAGAGGTATACTGTATTTATTATAGACTATTTGATATTTTTATATAATGGATATAAATCTTCGAACCCTGTTCATAAGTTAACTGAAGCACGAGAAAATTAATGCCGTTGAGCGCGTTTTCATATCACATTTAGTTTTTGAGATATAGCCTCGGAAAAGTAGAAAAATTGAAAAATTAAAAAAAAATTCACTTCTCCGGAGGCTATATCTGAAAAACTAAACAAGATATGGAAATGCGCTCAACGGCGTTGAATTCCCCGTGTCCGAATTTACTTATAAGCAAATTTTCATACAATTTTATGAAATTTAATATTTTTAATTATTTCCTAAGGGGTGCCCCTTTGGTTTTTTCAGATTTTAATTCAATTTTCCCAAAAATCCTTAATCGTAGGATTATTAAAACGAAAATTTACATACATATGTATTTTGACCCACTGAATCCAGTGGTGTAATCTTCAAATGCATATGACTTCTGGTTTTCGAGAAAATGTTAAAAAACCGCTTTTTGCGATTGTTTTTGGCGGAAAATTGAAAAAAAATAAAAATCGCTGAAACTATGTTTATAAGTTAACTGAAGCACGAGAAAATTAATGCCGTTGAGCGCGTTTTCATATCACATTTAGTTTTTGAGATATAGCCTCGGAAAAGTAGAAAAACTGAAAAATTCGAAAAATTTCACTTTTCCGGAGGCTATATCTCAAAAACTAAACAAGATATGGAAATGCGCTCAACGGCGTGAATTCCCCGTGTCCGAATTGACTTATAAGCAAATTTTCATACAATTTTATGCAATTTAATATTTTTAATTATTTCCTTAGGGGTGCCCCTTTGGTTTTTTCAGATTTTAATTCAATTTTCCCAAAAATCCTTAATCGTAGGATTATTAAAACGAAAATTTACATACATATGTATTTTGACCCACTGAATCCAGTGGTGCAATCTACAAATGCATATGACTTCTGGTTTTCGAGAAAATGTTAAAAAACCGCTTTTTGCGATTTTTTTGGCGGAAAATTGAAAAAAAATAAAAATCTCTGAAATTATGTTTACAAGTTAACTGAAGCACGAGAAAATTAATGCCGTTGAGCGCGTTTTAATATCACATTTAGTTTTCGAGATATAGCCTCGGAAAAGTAGAAAAACTGAAAAATTCGAAAAATTTCACTTTTCCGGAGGCTATATCTCAAAAACTAAACAAGATATGGAAATGCGCTCAACGGCGTTGAATTCCCCGTGTCCGAATTGACTTATAAGCAAATTTTCATACAATTTTATGCAATTTAATATTTTTAATTATTTCCTTAGGGGTGCCCCTTTGGTTTTTTCAGATTTTAATTCAATTTTCCCAAAAATCCTTAATCGTAGGATTATTAAAACGAAAATTTACATACATATGTATTTTGACCCACTGAATCCAGTGGTGCAATCTACAAATGCATATGACTTCTGGTTTTCGAGAAAATGTTAAAAAACCGCTTTTTGCGATTTTTTTGGCGGAAAATTGAAAAAAAATAAAAATCTCTGAAATTATGTTTACAAGTTAACTGAAGCACGAGAAAATTAATGCCGTTGAGCGCGTTTTAATATCACATTTAGTTTTCGAGATATAGCCTCGGAAAAGTAGAAAAACTGAAAAATACGAAAAATTTCACTTCTCCGGAGGCTATATCACAAAAACTATTTGATATTTTTATATAATGGATATATATCATTGCAAAAATATGACGATATGTATCAAAATAAATATCATGATATATATCGATCGATATATATCTTCGAACCCTGTTATCAAGTGAATACAGTATACACTTGATAACAATTGAAGATTATATCAATCAAACCGTTGTGTTATATAATTTTTCTAAATAAACACAATGAAAATCAACCATTGTCTACAACTTTCAAACAAGATCAGAATAGTTTTATTGTATAAAATGTTGATCTGTCAGACAATATAACTTATAAATATATTCTAGTATTTGAATTGTTCAAACCTACATGACCACCAAAACTAATGTGAGAACTTCACTCCAACAATTTCATTTCACTCTACACAGTATCACTTTGACTCGATGCTTTTAAGAAAATAACAATCACTCATTCGGGTCCAGAAAGACGAAATTTGCGGCTTAACGTGAATTGCCCAAATACCAACTGGCATTGTGATATTCAACTACAGTAGTCCGGACCGCACGAAAATGTAATTGTGTTGTTTTGACCTGCTCGCCGGGATTAGTTACTAATTGTATATCCAACGTGGTTAGAAACTTCTCCGTACGCCTAGAAAATGTTTTATATTTGAAATTAGCTACGCTTTTAGAATAAATTATTGTCATTTAATAAATGTTGAACGAATAAAGGAATAAACCTAATCCCGAGTATAATTGAAACAGAAGTTATCAAGCATTGGGATAAAAGCTGGATTTATAATGAAGTAACGCAACAAGTAACGCAAAAAGTATCGGTAACGTAAAAAGTTGAGCGTGTACTACAGCTAGTAATGATTTATATTGAAGTAAAGTAAGAAGTAAGGTAAAATATGAATGCAATAGTTGCCCAACATTCATCTTTCTACCTTACCTTAACTAACACTTTCTACCGCTGGCCAATAAGAAGGCAGCATTTTGAACGTTGCGCAGAAAACAAAAATATTAAGCACAAAACCCAATAAATAACAATTAACCTAACAAACGTTATATGATATGACAGACGTACAGAAATTCTAAATTGATGCCGAAGTTAAACGAAAACTACCGAATTAATGTGAATTTTGTATCTTATTACCTGATTGGCTAGCAGTAGTGGAACTACTTTTTAATATAAATCAACTACTTTACTGAAACTGCGTTACTTGTTGCGTTACTTCATTATAAATCCAGCTTTAGAGTTTGTATGTTTTGTGTCTCATTTTTCACTAACCGATTAAAAAATATAATAATAATAATAATAATAATATATTTTATTTTTGAGATGTACATATAAAAAGCGTCGTAGATAAGTACTAAAATTAAGGACGGTACAAAAATTCGTCAATAGTATAAAAACAGTTTTTCACAAGAAATTCTTTTAGTTTCTTCTTGTAACTGCAGATATTTTTACACATTGTAATATCGTGTGGAATACTGTTAAAGATATCCACGCCCATGATGATATGAGTGATAGCCGAGCGTGTTAATGCACTATGAGGTCACTTGACCCAAGAGTCGTCAGTTCGACAATGTGTGATTTGTCGTAAAATATAAAAAATATAGTTACAAGTATTTATCACACTCGGGCACTATAACTTAGTCATTTATACGCCTAAATAATATAGCATTTGACTAAAGAAACTGGCAGTACAAAAGTGTAAAACTATGGCTGTGTTGTCCGATAGGTCCAGATCCTTAATAGATTGTAGTATTAAAATTATCATCCTGCTAAGAGGATGTATGTAAATTATCTTGCTATTTGTTATCATTAGCCTAACAAGATGATATGATTAGCGTTACGGCATTTGAATCGAAATATCCCTAGTTTGAATAGGTTTGCCAGGCGTAGGTACCCCACCGTTGAGTACAGTACTCCAGTTGTTGAAATAATGTTCAGTAATTTCAAGTAAGATACGAAATTTACCCCAATATCTAAAATATTCTGTTTTCATAATTAATTTTTGTTCAGTCATTAATATAATATAATAATAATTTTGAAATAATTATAAACAGGGTCGTTCCGACCTGGGGTGCAAGGAGTACGGGGCACAAGGGCGATAAGCCAAAGAATAGGCGGCAGCCGCCCGCTCTACATTTAATTTTTTCAAAAAAAAATAATGAGCGTTATAAATAATTACTGTCTACTAACTACTATCAAAACTAATTTACTAGTAAAATAATTAATAAGAAATTATTCTGTTTTTTATTTCTAACATTTATTTATATTTATGTTTATTACAAATTTGAAACAATCTTTTTTTTGGTCTTTAAATTTTAAAACACTTTTATTTAAATAAAAACTTATGATATTAAAATTCAGTTTTTTTTTAATCAAGCTTATTATTTTTTATTTATTCTTGTATTGTACGTATCCCACTTATAAAACCCCAGGTACGTATCCCACTTATAAAACCCCAGGTTCGAATATCACTCAAGTTAACACACAGCGGATTCTGTTTTGTAACTAGCATGAATAAATAAACAGTCGATTGATAATCAAGCATCATTAAATTATTTTTAAAAAGACGAATCTAACACTTTATAATTTTAATCTCAAAACTTCAGTCCGATTCTCAAATTAAGTTTTCTTTTAGTATTGTATTCAAACTCTAAAAACAAAATGATAAAAGGAATTAACTATTTTAATTTTTGTTAAGTACAATATTTAAATATGGAAAAAGCTTTCAGATCTCAGATTTATCAATTAAAACAATTTTTGGATTATATTCTACTTCTTACTTGTTTATATTTACATTTTGATTACTATGTTAATTTTTATTAGAGACGTCGAATTTCAACAAAAAATTGTTTTAATTATTACATTTAATTGTGGTGCCTCTATAATGTTACTTTTTATTATGCGGAACAATGCATGCTATGAGCATAAATCTATGTAAGCAAACCCATATATTTTCATATTTAATATTAAATGACTTTTTCTCTTTACCTTGTATTGAACTTAGATTGATAAAAAGACTTTATTTTCAGTACGTAGACATTTTTAATCATTTAAGATGCAATCGTAGAAAAAATTGTATGTATCACGAACGTAAAGTGTCTTACTATTATTATCGTGCTCGAGTAACAAAGAACGTATTTCTTGTGCACGTTTTACGAAAAATATATTTTGGTGTGCCGTGAGATAAAAAATAGAACATATTCCGTATTTGTAGACAGTAAGTATATACTTATAATATTTAACTTATATCAAAGTACAAATTTTCTGTTTGATTGATTCTAATTTAAAGTATATATAATTAATTTGTTTATAATATCAATTTAATTAATTGCATCTATAAACAGAAATGGAAGTGATCAGTGATCAAATACCTATATATCTAGAGGCTGAAATTTCAGGTAATTTGAGCTTCGCGGAAATGAAATATTTGACCAGGAAATACCAACACTCCTGGACAAATTTCAGCACGTAATTTATACACATAAAAATGGTTGAATCCTTTAAAAAAATTACTGTTTTTTCTGAAGCATTATTTATTTTTTCCTAAAATTAAAAAAAAGTTAGAAGCATATGCAAGTATTTGTACATGATTACGAAATATGTAATTTTTTATCTAATCATATCTAAACATTGTCAATCAAATCTGTTAAACAAAACTGTTTCAATAACCGTTAAACAATATCTAATCTCAACATTTGATTTAATAATTTCACCAAACCAATAATTATTCCATTTCATAGCCTAACAAATTCCATACGTCCCGCAAATAATTACAATTCAATTCATAACATTCACAAGTCTCTAAACAATATAAATGCAACATAAAACAATTATAGGTGATCTAATTCACAATTCCAATGACATTGTCAGCGATAGATTAACACACAGTTAAACTAACCTCCGTGAATTCGAAAACAAACACAACTAACGAGTGTGAAGTGAGCTACGCCCTCCCGCGGTGAATGTGTAACATCGCGGGTTGAATTATTTACTTCTGAACCTGACAGGTTATTTCACAAAATTACGCTGCTGCTTGTAGCATGACAACTATTTGTTTAGCAGCTTGTGCGTGCGAAGGCGCGGGTAGCTGCGATACACGCGCGCACGCAGCTACAGCAATGTGAAATGAAAGTGGTAGAGTTTTGTTCGAGCGTGTACAACTGCGCATGAAATTATTACAGACTCCGCAAATATCTGCTTTGTGTTTGTGGGATGTATAACTTTTGTTACGTGTGAAAACATTGCGAGTAATATGAGTAATATTTTGTATGTGGTGCTGTGTTTAACCATCCTTTGTTGTTATTTTATTTATGTATTTATTTGCTTTACCATTAGCTCAGTCGCTGCTGCACCAATAGCTATTTCAATATGAACATTTTCAACCTATAACAATCAAGTATTTTTTCATCCTTTAAGCACACGATTTGTTGTTTGTTCACTTATATAAGTAAGATTTCACTATTTTTCTTGTTAGAGAAGTGGGCGTAAGTGAAGATTTACGAAACAGGTGTACAGGAGCAAATGGATGGATGTTTGTTGCGTGATGATGGATTTTCGTTATGAGGAAAGAAAGAGTTCGTATGGAGGAAGTGTTAATGTGGTCGAAAAGAGTATCGTGTGTCAGGATGAGAATGTTGATGTGCACTGATGCTCTATGAATGTTCCAGGGGTTCGTGCTGCCCCATTTAATGGGATTTAGCGTGATGTTATGTATGTATTTAAATAGTTGTACTCACATGAAATAGTTATATACTTATTAAATAAATAATATTATGTTACAACAGTGATATTTCACTAATTTGACAGCATCTCCATTCAATTTAATTTGAACCAACTTTATTATATAAAAACCGCTACTGAAAGCTACAATTTTATATATAATGACTTATTTCACTCACTATACAATATTCTGTTATTGCATACTGTGCCATAAATAGTCAGTTTTTGCATTGAAAATGAATATATGACTACAAACACTTTTTGTACAATTGTAGAAAATACAATCTAATATAACATATGAAGTACTTATAAGAACTATAAATTTATCAACAACTTGACTCTGTTCTGTAAATAGCTCTAATATCATTGATTTCAGTTCGGAATAGAAATGGAGTTAGCAAACTCCTAATTTAATCTTCATTATGAATCTGTCATAAAATAGTATGAGAACTCCCCAGGGCAAAGTTATTTATGTATTAGGCAATAAACTAAGGTTTTATTCTCGAGACTGTAACTTGAGTTGAGGGATTAACGAAGTTTATTCCAGAAATGCATACAAAACTATTTTCCCGACGTCCCGACTTTTAAATTTAAATAATTTAATTTATTGATATGCGTTCAGAGAATTAAGTTTGCAATGAAAAAAATTCATATAAATTTGTTGTCAATGAGATTGTTTATTTACATCGTGAAAAAAAATTCATTAATTAAAAATTTCAATTTGGTCCTGAGATTTATTTTCAATTTTGTAAAAATGGAATTCTATAGTGAAGAGGAAATTGTTGGAATACCTGAAGATGTTGCTGCTGCGGCAAAAGAAGCAACAAATAGTTTGATACCAATAAAATCAAGAAAATTCCGCAAGTTTTTTAGCAGATAGCGGAGTTGATATTCTTACTGTCAAAAGACATGGTGGATGGAAATCAAATACTGTTGCGAAAAGTTACATAGAAGCTTCAAAGGAGAACAAAATTCAAATAGCACGACAGGTTTTACTGGAAGAGGAAACGAACCTTCAACAAGCAATATTTCAAGGAATGAACAAATGAAGACATCAGATGAATGCCATTACATAAATACTGTAAATTCATCTAATGTGAATAAATAATAGTATGTTATGCATCAACGGATAATCGCGCCCTCCCGTGAAGCATATTATACTTTTCGTAACAAGTGCACAAAAATTACCGTCTTATCGGGACAAATGTCAAATATGGGTTACGTAACTAGTTACCTAAGAAACGCCGCAAACAGCTAATAATCGTAGTCTCTAGGGAGAGAAACATCTCTCTAGGGAGAGAAACATACTACCTAGGGGAGAAAAGCAGTGTTTCTCTCTCTAAAATTATGGAATAAGAACGTGATTCTTGTGCATGTGTTACGAAAAATAATTATGGATAGCTGTCATTTGCTTTATTCTTTAACTTTGTTCCCTAGGGAATAAAATAGTCTATTATGTGTCAAATGTCAACTATATAATGTGACAGTTTATTCTTGGTCAGAAAAAACATTTGTATTTGTCCGTCAGTACGGTGGTGTGAATAGCGATACGGAATTCGAATCCGGAGATCCCGAGTTCGAATCGCACTCAAGCTAAAAATTATATAAACTATCACACTACGGCTCGGTGAGTGCGGACCCTGTACTGTAATTGGAATTAAATTTCTGTTGTACAGCGTAACATAAATAAATAAATAAATAAAAAATTTATGAGTAAAACATTGCAGAATTTACACTTCTTTTCATCTACATAACTTATAAGTTTATTGTCCCAGTTACAATATTCACAAATCTGCCGACTATAACGAGCTGTGGTTAGAGAGAGAGAGAGGTACTTTTGGAATGAAACAATCATTCTCTGAAAGAGATTCTAATGCAGTTATATAACCAGGTTTGAACGCAACTACTCCCGTAACCAAAACATGTTCGTGTGACGTCTCTTAATTTAGAACTAGTTTTGCACGGATGCACGTTACAAACACGTATCTGTGTCGCTTAAATTGTGAAAACATAAAGTCATTCGTCCCAATGTTATTTAAACGGAAGCTTGGCAGCGAATCTGGTATATGCCGTTGACATTTGGGAAATGAAACTTGATGGATTAGTTGAAATTGGATGAATTCTGTTATACACTGCGCATTTACTTCAAAATGGCGGCCTCATAGAATATCAGCGCTGTCATTTCATTCTAATTTCAACAAACAAACATATCAGGGAATATTACAAACCAAACCATTATTTGTTTTATTTCATATGAAATAAAATAAAATTGATGAATCACTTTTGTTCCGCGATGAGGAATAAAAACATTCAATGCCATGAATTATTTATTTATTTTAAAGAATTTTTTTGTAATGCAGCATTTTTCTAAAATTCTACAGCACACAAAAAGTATTATACTTTTTCGACCATCTGACCAAACAGAATATATTTATTTAAAAATTACAAAAACAAAATAATTATTTATACAACTAGTGTTAAAAATACCTTTCAACACAAATAGCATACATTGATTTTCTACGATCAAATTTTAACTAACTATTAACTTATTTTCCTTATTACATTTTAATTGTCAAAAATATTTATTTTGTAGGTTACTTAATTAATTTTGTTTCGGAGCAAATATTTTATTACGCTTATACCAATATTATAAAATTATTTGTTACCACACTTGTTAGAAATTCAAATTTTACGTTAAAATGAAAGAAACAATGTAAACCGTCTCCAACATTCGTTAGCTTCTACGAAACATACGAACTGAATTCTTTTCTTATGCCCTGAACAGAAATGTGTATTGAGAAGTAAATAATATTTTTTTGTCGAACGACGATTTGATTAAAGATTTATGATTAGATAGAAATTTAACCACTTTATGAAAACAATGTATACAGGATGAATCTGTACTTCAGGAAAAAATTTATGTGTATATACTATATGACGTACTGATCATGAATCAAAAAGATTTTTTTTAAATTCGCTAAATTAAGGATGATTTACTTGAAATGAACATTTTTAGGGCCACTCAATTAGTATACTTTATTGCTTGACCTGCTGCATTTAACTAAATTAAATTATTAATTACCAGGGATGTGCGCGTAGTCTACTGCAAGTAATCTACGCCATTTTCTACGTGTAAACAATGATGTAGTCTACGTCTTCATTTTTCATGTAAACAATGTAGACTATGTAGACAATGAAAACACCTGTGTTCACTTAAGTCAGATTAGAAATTTTATCCCTAGAACTAGGGAATTTTAAATGTAGTTTGAGATTTTTATTTTTATTCTAGGGATTACATGAAAAAAAATTAGTTGTGCAGGGCAAAACGTTCAAAATTTGTCAACTGGTTACTGTTAAAAATAGCGGCAAAACGTTCAAAATTTGTCAACTGGTTACTGTTAAAAATAGCGGCAAAACGTTCAAAATTTGTCAACTGGTTACTGTTAAAAATAGCGCCAAAGAAAACTCCGTCTGGTGAGATGGCGCGTTGATCGATTTAAAAAATATGACAGTTCGTCCAAGACCCAAGACAGACATTCGTCTAGTAATGTACGAGCACTTGTTTTATTAGTTCTATTATATAAAGACCGATAATGACCCGAGCTCACGAATACGAATACATGTAATAGTTACAAAAGAATAAATTTAGGTTATGTTGAATTTTACAACTGTCAGATGCATTATCTACATTGTGTACATTGTCTACGTCGCTAGAATTGTCGACGTATTGTCTACGTGTAGATGTAGACAATTAAAGATTACACGTAGATGCACATCTCTGTTAATTACACATCAGACATTTATTTGGTGTTGTGTAAACAATTACTTGTAAGAAGATTTAAATAAAATTATTAAAAATAGCTATCAACCAGTGGCTAACAAAATGTTGCCTTTAAATACGATGCAAATTTTTTGCGAATTTTAAAACAAACCTTTTTGGTCTTATAGTATATACCTTTTATTTTTTTCCCCTAAGTACAAATACATGTGCAACAAGTTAGTTAAAAAAAAATGATGACTAAAATATATTTAATATTATTTGCAACGTAGACTCGACTGTAAAATGAAGTCATTAACTTTTGAAAATATTGAAAAATCTTGCGGCAAACCTGTTGAAAAACTCTAGCATTTAAACCTAGCAAAAAAATTACAAAGTTCTTGTTTATTGGGTTAGTTAATACAGACGAAATAATCATCATTAAATCGACTAGCAGAGAAATCGAACCTAGAAAACGTCAACTCTTCAGGTTTTCAGAATGCAGTAAAAAGAGTTGTACATTCAAAACTTGAAGGGATAAATTTAAGAACGTAGTAAAATGTTTTTCATGTATCGCAAATAGTATGCTAAAGCCCTTTTAAAAATGTAAGGAAACATTTTTCTCTGACGTATATAGGCAATATGGAAAATTTATACTCTGTTATATTGGCATAAACCTTAGAAAAGCTAATGTGTATTTAAGGACAGGTATAAAAAAGAAGTAAGGACCTGATTTATATTCTTGACTGTTACAGTCCGCCATCTCCAGAAAACTAAAATCCTTACAGACGTGTGAACTTCTCCACAGAATTCATCACAGTTTTAATGTGAATCATGCATCTAATGCGATCTGTAGTTGAACAATGATATTTTTGAAACAAGATACTATTGTCTTATAAATGTATTGCGTATAGGTTTTAACGCAAATGTCAAATATAGTCAAAATTCAGCTCCCAAAATTCTACTTTTTTGTACACTGCCCGACAAAAATTCATTACTGGGGTTGTTAGCTACTTTGGCGGGCTGTTTTAAACTAATCAATAAATAAACATAGTGCAACCGATAAAAAAAAATGTTCTTTGGTTACACATGCATATTTATAATGACCATCATTTTGAAATTTATTTTGTAATAAATTTTGAACTTCTTTAATTAACATAATGGAGTTGTGTTATAGTATATTAAAGAACAAGTTTTATAAGACTTTTTTTAACTTGGACACGTGCAACAAAAGTCTTATAAAATGAATTATTTATACTATTATTTTCTATTTTGCGTCTTTTATAAATTATAATTTTTAAAAATATTTTAAACCGAGCCAATTTAAGGCAATTTGTTTATTAAATGTTATGGTTAGTAACTGTTATTGTCATTTATGCATTTGTTCAGATTTTCGATACACAATTGGGTTAAGTAATGATTTTCTTATGAACGCAAAATAGAAAAAAAAACATGTGTGCATTCATTAAAATTATCCCTGTGGATTAACATCTTGGGGAGCTGTGATTTTACGGCTGGTAACCGCACAGACTGCCACACCCAGTAATAGGTAAAACGCGTGATGATATATTTCTATTTATTTTACTAATTTACTATAATTTTAACTTCATGGAACTACATATATACACAGTCAATCATGCACCAAGATGGCGGATGTGAATACCTACTTCTATAGTGCTCTACTATGATAGTAGAACATCAGAGAACATGAATTATCGAATGTCTCGATCGCCACTTCTACATTCATGTGACTTATTTCCTTTTACTCCATTCTCGTAAAACTTAATGAAGTTCCACAAATAATTTGTTGAGTTCCGCATCCCGCAAGCACATCGTAGTTTTACCTCACAGACGCTATATTATAATAATATTTGAAACACGTACAACAAGGAAGTTCCTTGCGCCAAGATAGGTATTTCGCTTAATAAGATGCGATGGAAAAGTATTTCTCAAAATGTTTCTCAGATATCGTTGGTATTACAAGACTGTTACTGAATTTATTAATAGATTATGTTCGTGAAATCGATAATATTTTTAGTTGAATAGATTTTAATTTAATACAGAATCTTGTAGACGTCTTCATATAATGTTGCGTTTATTAAAAAATAAGTTTCAAAGTTCAGAACAATGAATCAAAAATGTGAAACGTCATGTTCAATAACAAATACAAAATGTTTGAAGTACTTTAGTAAATTAATCTTTGATCTTTTAAATTTTGTTTTTCAACACTTTCAAAGTATGTTGATACACTATTTCATTTTATACATTAATCCATCAACAATATTATAACATTCCAATATTGTTTCTTTCAAAATTGAAATTGTTATTTTTATTTTTAACGTCCTACGTAATAGGGAAAGTATTGTGATAGTGATTTTTTCTCGATTTCATGATGTTGATTAATCTACGTATTAGACTCTATTGCATCCAAACAATATAGTACAAAAAAAAGTTGATCTAACAGTCTGTCTGAAAGCAGGATAACTTAAAAATTCGGTGAGAGTTTTAATTAAACCTTTATATTTAAGCTTTCATCGAAAAACTGAGCTTAATTTCGTTAATGGGCTATATACAACCAAGGGTGCCACAAATTTATTGATGGGTCTTTCTCAGTTTTTATGTTTATTTCATATATAGTAGTATAATTGGTGTCCCGCGACTCGATTCCCTTAGCTTATGGATGCATTCCTTAGCTAATTTTGATTTGAAAATACCCAATATTAGATAAGTTATAAGTGATATTAAATTTAACAGAGCAAGCAGAATAAATTGATAACAGCAGATTTTTAAATTAAACATTGTATAAAAAACAGCATTACTATTTAAAATCTTGAGATTCAAAGTTATTAAAATTTTTGTTTCCTAACTATTTTAAATTGTACTTGAATTTGTAAGAAAAATGCGCTAAAAATTTAACAATTATGATAAAAAATGTATAACTCCAATTAATATAATAGTTACGAAGGCAGTTTCTTGTGCTTATTTGCAAATTTTTAGACTTAATACTGTTATGTCTATTTCCATCTTCAATATTAACCCTTTTATATATTTAGTGTACATATTCTAAATCATGATTATTTCAAGTCAATGTTATGAATTTTAAAACTGTAACTGAAGCGCGATATCAAAATGGATTTCTATTTTAGCATATTCAGTTTCTCAACAATTGATCCCGTTCTAGAATGAGCGGTGCAGCGTTGGAAACCAACGCCATATGTTTTATTCAATACGATAATTTCCAAACATCAATCATCAAAACAAAAGTGATCGCAATTTATGTTCTAGCGCAATAGAGCATATCAAATATATCAGTTGGCACTGTTGGCAGCGAGTATCGAATACTGCTCTGCTAGTGAGAGTAACTCTGCGAATCGTAATGTGTTGCCCACATCAGCCGCAGGGATGACAGCAGTGTCGCGCATACAAACTTTATGTATGTATATGTATTCCACAACACGGTTGTCTGGCCTTCATTACTCGAACTTGGCGCAACTTGACGGCAACAACACAAACAGTTCGATGTCGAAGTTCCGTGTACATTATCACGTGTTTGGTGTAAATAGAAACAGGCGAACGGGCAAGTTTTGCCCATCTCTGGCCTGCGTCGTCGTCTCGACAACGTCTTGCCCACGCAGACAGGAAGTGGTGTTTACCTGCCGCGAGTGCTGCGCGACGGCAGCGCTCTAGTAGTTGTTGCTGGTGTTTCCGATGTGCTGACTGGCCAATATGTTAACTATACGATGCAGCAGTTCGATGTTCGATGCTCGGTATTTGTGTCGAGTATGTATTTCAAGTTGTTGCGGTTTGCTGTTGTTATTTACTACTTGTCACGGAATGCTGAGCTTTCAATCTGTTTAGTCAAAGACCATGTTCTATGATCGATGGAATATGTTCTCGAAATATTCTAAAAACGCTCACTACATATTATACAAAATCAGTGACGGACTGGCTAATTTTATATTGGTCGGTTAAGTTAAGAAAGAAGCCCTACGCTCAAACAGAAGAAACAACAGTATATCTAATTTTCATTCATAAGCTAAAAAACCATAAAATAATTTAGCAAATGCCAGAATTAACTTTAATAAATGTTTAACAAAAATAAAAATATACATTATGATAAATTGATACAGAAAAATTGCTCAAATCAAGTTTTTATCTGGCAAAAAGTTAAATTTTTATGGATATTACTTTGTACTTATTTTTTAAATGCACGTTTATATATTCTTGCACCAAATAATAACAAATATTTTTTTATTTATTAAAAACGAGAAAATGATTCATCTCAAAATAAAATGTGCTTTAAAAAAATAAAATAAAGTGTACCTTCAAAATAAAATTTAACAGTTATATTGTTGTGTGTTGTTGTTTGACAGTCAAAATGACGGAAATGTTTATTGGTAGTTTCCTTAAAATCATTAGTGTCATCAAATAACGAAACAAATGTACCAATTAAAAGTTGCTGTTTTTACCTGTTATTATTAAAATAAATAACTTTTTCATGTATTATATAAAATAAACTCTTAGTTAATAACACATTTGTTTTGTTATTTTATGGCACTGATGATTTTATGTAAATTATTAATTAACATCCGTCATTTTTCCGTTAGAGTAAAATTATAAATATTTTTCCTCTACATTAACATCAGTTTTTAGCTATGTGAACTCCAAACAAATAATAATATTACTAATCAAAATAGTAATAATTATTATAAAAATAAATATCACCATAAAATTTTACTGAAAAATCTTTAAATTCAATATCATAAATGTAATATTTGTAATTAATCTGAATAAAGCATAGTGAAATAAAGAAATAAATGAAGAATGTCAAAAGTTTTAACAAGCAATTTAAAAACAATAAAAAATTTAATAAAACGGTTTTCTTAGCCGAGAACAAACTTTCTACGTAGGTAGTACATTAAATTACAAAACGTGCAAAGTATTAAATATTTGCTTGCATTTGACAAATTCCACGAAACTTGGAGAATTTCACAGAAATTTTTATTAGCTAGAACAAAATGAAAATTTCTTTATTTTTGTGTAACTAACACCTACGAGTAAGTTAAAATCCAGCAGCACCAAAAATATTTATGTTTACAAGAAATAATATAAAGAATCAAAATGATTATAAATATATCTTTTGGTATTAGTTCGTAAACTATTTAACATTCTTACAAACTTACAAAATAAAAGATTAAGGAAGTTATTTTGTATAACTGTTATTTTTACAACTAGAAATGAAAGCACTCATTTGATTGATACACTCTGGCTTTACCGTCGTGCATCAAACTTCTAATTAATGAAAAAGAGATGCTTTCATTTTATTTTTTATATATATATTGCATATTGACATTAGATTTATTTCATAGGTGTCAAAATTGCGATAACATTTTGTTAAAATGGTGAGTCTTTTATATTGAGACAACGAAAAATCTGGAAAATTGCGCATCAAATCAAAAAAAGTTTTGGGATAAAAGATTGTAGTACTGGGGGGGGGGGATCATTCCAAGGTGTCTAACTCGACCCCCACATCAACCCTAAGACGGTGGGGTAGGGGATAACTTTGAAATCTTAAATGGAAACCCCCAAATTTTATTACAGATTCGAATTCTGCAAAAAAAATAAGTAACTTTTATTTGAAACATTTTTTTCCGATTCGTGATAGATAGCGCCATAATCGCAAAAATGTGATTTACCGAAGGGAACATAAAACTATTACGTCCACGTCGTTGTTCCTGGGTTGTGCCGAACGTAGTTTTTTAATTAAAGTCAACATTCATGTTCTCAAAATTATTTTTTACTAAGATTACCTCTCCATAAGGGGGAGGCTTTTTTTTTCGTTTAATAATCATAATTTTTACAGCCAAACCTATACTAAGCTATAAAAGTATCACTTTATAGCCTGTTAATTGTCAACAAAAGCACACTTTTAATGCCAATAGGCAAAATATTTATTTTCTAAATTTTCCAACTTAATGTTTTTAACTTATTTTAAATAATAACTAATTATAATCAGTTTATTAATTATACATCATAATCAGTACGCTGTATAATATACCCTTAATGTTTTTCTTGAAAAAAACATCGTGTATATTTTCAAAATTTAGATTTTATGAACTTCGAACTAATCAACTGAAGATTTTATCTTAGTCATGCAGTTTAATTATTTTAATCTATGATGACATTAAGTTTTGTTATAAGAATATTCAGCAGGACGAGGATCCTGGTTGCAAGGGGTCTAGGTCAAAAATGACGTAGTTCAGGTTGTAGACAACAAAGTTGGCGAAGGAAACTGTTACGTCAGGACATATCTTGTTGTAAGTTTGTCAGAAAGTTGATTGCGGCGGGCTCTCGCGACTCACGTCCCCACGTCCGTGTCGCGGACCGCGGCGGCCATAATGTAATGATAAAATAAAGTTTCGGGAACGCGAAACGAAAAGCCAGAAGTTGTGGGGACATTGAAACCCAATCACAACTCAGCGAGGACTGTCAACTGCTACAGTGCTACAGTGTTGTTGCGGTACAGATGCGTCCATATTCCAATTTAACTTTTCGACGTACGTTCCCACACGTGAAATGACATTTCCGTTACGTTACGGTGCGTTATGTCCTGCCTTTACTTTTACGCGCAACAGAATTCGTGGTCAATGGTGCGATTTTCAAATCGATTTTGTCAAATTAAGTAAAATGTAAAAATATGTTTGGAGCAACACACCATATGATCTCGCGGCTCGCACCAAGCATATCTTTACATGTGGTAAGACACCATTGGTGAATTTTGTCTCTTGTATTCGTACGGACTATTATAACTAAACTTGCGAAATATCTATCAATCATATCTTCGTATCTCGTTGCTCCGGTTGCTCTGATTGTCTGTTTAGATGTTTTTTCTCATCCTGGCGCGTCTCAACTTTGTTCAATTAGTTACTGCAAATGCACTAGTATTTGTTGTTATTACGCATCTAAAATCAAATAATCTTTTTATTCAATTTTGGATTTGATTCAGTGTGCTTTTATTTAACTTAGTCTTAACTTATTGTGTATTTAACAACAAAGACAAAATTAATTGTCATCCAACACTTGGCGAAACAAGGTTTACTTTACATTTTTATTATTGTGTATTGCTATGATTATTATCTTAAATAGATGAGTACATTTTTGTTTCCAAAGAATAAAGATTTGTTTTTCGTTGTTAATTATGTTTTCCATTTGTTAATAAATAAAACCAGATAAACAATGTTTAAATTATATATGTATATGATATACCTACCCTACCATTGCATTACTTTACAAAAATTGTTAAAAAAAAATGTTAGCAATAATAAGATAAAAATATTTAATTCTGGCTACGGTCTGTTCTCATAGATTTGAACATTTAAGTTACATGTGAAAAACGATTGTTAGGTATAATGTACATCAAAACCGCTACTGTAAGAAATAGTTATTTTTGATTCTAGATTTCGAAATGTTACTTTTGCATTCGAGAATGCAAAAGCATTTCGCAATCAAGTATCAAACAACGTTTTTTCGAAAACTATGTCCTAAAATTAGTAATAATATAATGAGAAAATTTTGACGTTTAGTATTAATTAATGTGACATCTAATGTCTCCATGACAACAATGTATGTAATATAATTGCTATCAAATCTGGTATTTTCTGACCAGCAATTGACAGCTGGTTGGCAATAGAAACCAAACAAACGTTCTAATTTTTTTCTGCGATTTATTGGGATTCACATTGCATTCCGCATTGCATTTCTCCAGAAACTATTCCAGTGCACCAGTTAGCTTTCTCAAGCTGGATAAATATGAATAATTGCTCAATTGGAACATTAAATATAAATTTTGTTAAAGAATAGAAGTATTGTTCCTAAGCAAAAAAATTAAGTGACAAATTTTATTAAATTGTGAGCCTTTCTTCTATCAAAAAATTGCAGGATGCAAAAAACTTTTGCATCCTGCATGCAAAAGTCTTTTGCGTTCTATACACAAAAAACACCCATTTCGCGTGTTGATAGTTGTCATGTAAATTTTAACTTTATATGACGACAGTTTTCGAAAAAAATATTTTGTCAGACTTGTTTTATATTCGTGACTTATTGTTGGACCGTGTGACCTACAAATATTGCCAATATATATTTATTTTTATTGATATAATCTTTTTCACTTTGCTAATATACTCGTATTAGTTTAATTTTATCCTAGCACTGATATTTGGCATAGGTAGAACTGTATATATTTAATTTCTATTCTACTTTAAAGACGAATTAAGTATCTTTTTACAACAAGTCAAATATAATGTGAAATATAATGTCATGAAGTGAACACTACATAATGTTGTTATGACAGCTGAAGTCAAACAAAGTGAGGAGTTCTGTAACACTTCTGACATATATACGCAGAGTATGCATTCAGTCATACGGATATGTTCGTAGCGTACATGTTGCATTGCATCATTTTTACATAACTGACTTCGAAGAGATCAATGGATTTGGAATTCAGATTCAATATCTATTTCTTTACGGTCATGCATCAGGAAAATATAATATTTACACAAGATTTACATTCAATAGATTTATTTTAGACACATCCAAAACATCTTGTTTGAAATTGCGAAATATGTATTTTATAATATAAAACTACATATTTATTCCGAGAATATACAATATTTCTTTACTACTAATCATATTTTCATAAAAACTACATAGTTACATATCATACATTTTCTTTCATTTTCCTGTTTTATGTAAATTGAAACTCTGCAAAAACGAAATAATAATATCTACAAACTTGATTCAATTTGCAACTGAGGTGAAGAAATGTTATTCTAAATAAAATAATGAAAGTATTCAGAGGGGGACTGGCCCTAATAGCTATCAATAAAATTATAGGATCATTATTTTTATTGTAAATTTTAAACAAACAAATTCAATATCTTTAAGATTTCGATACTCAAGTGTGTAGTTTTCTAGCAACCACAATAAACTATAAAGGTTACCTTTAAATAAATATAAATATATCATGCTTTTTACCCAATACTGGGTGTGGCCCTCTGTCGTAGCAGATTTTAGTAAGTGATATATTTCTTCGCGCGAAGTGTGGTTACCAGCCGTCAAATCACTGCCCCAAAACTTTTAGTAGGGAGGGGTTTCAGGGGTAGTTTTAATGTGGTAAAAATTGTTTGTCAGCTGTGGAAATCGAACCCAGACTCTCAAATCCACAGGCCGACTCAATAGCACTGAGGTTATCTTTACGGTCAAAAAACCTACGACTGCAAACCGGTTCAATTTTAGTTTGTGGTTTATCATACTTTACCGGTTCGGTTACTGTTTCGGTAGAATTAACTTAAAGTTTCACAACTTCACGAAATGAAGAGGATTAAATTAAATTAATTCACAACATAAAAAATGTAGACACTAAATAAGTTAATTTATTTTATTAAAAGGAAATTAAATTGTCTCATGTTATGTATATATATATAGTTTCAGTCCGCCCCTGCTTCTCTTCTTGTAATAATAAATTCAATTTATGTATCTGAAATAACGTGACAAGTAAAAACTATCAAATATTCAATATGAGTTTACAAGTTGATCCACCCTGTTGCGCCGGCGAAACAACGAAACAACGTAGCATCCTAGCAACGGAGCTCGGATTTGAAGCTAAAATATGACCGTAGCCCGTCAGCACGAATTTTATATTAATTTACGTCTATTGTGCTCCCATTTCGCATGACGCGTGTAACTAATTTATAACGATGTTGCTCTTTGTTAAAATACGATTTTTCGGATTATGATTCCGCACGTTCCATTTGAACAGCGAGTTGAAAAAATCGAACCCTGGGCTCATGTTACCGATGTATATACACACAAAAAATCTGTAAATAAAACAGATAAAGCAACAACCTATTTTGGCTATTTATCAATTTTCCAACAATTTGTTAGGTAGCCTAGAAAATGTTTTATAAGTTAATTTCAACAAACATATTGATCAAGATCACGTACCTACATAGGCCATTCGACTAAACAAAACAAACAAAAGTTTGTTTGATTATGTTAAACATTTAACGTTGCATATTTTCTGTTGTCAATGTTTTGAAAATAATTTTATAATAAAATATAATAAAATATATCATCACGCCTTTTACCCATTACTGGGTGTGGCACACTGCCTAAACAGATCTCGGTAAGTGATATATTTCTTCGCGTAAAGTGCGGTTACCAGCCGTCAAATCACGGCCTCCAAAGATATTAGTGAAGGGGGAGCCACAGGTGTAGATTTAAATTGGTGAAAATGGTTTGTCGCCTGTGGGGATCGAACCAGGGTTCTCAAACTACGAGCTAATAGTGCAAGTTTCTGTTGAATATTTATAAAAAAAGATTAATAAACAACTCACGTGTTGTAGCAATTATTCATTCGGATGAATTTACAGAACGTGTCCACGAGTCAAAGACGAGTAAAATTGTGTACTAAATTGAATAGTATTGCCTTCTTTTGGAAGTCAACTTAACTACTATATTTTAATATTTATCATGTAACCTCAAACTACGAACTAAAAGTGTAAGTTCCTGTTGAATGATCGTGGAAATGTATAGTATTCTACTACAGTTATCTGTTATCATTCGATAAACTAATGACAATTCTTATTAAATTTGTTAATTTTTTGTAATTTCTGTATTCTGAAATCAAAATCATTTATTCTATTATTTCTGTTTATCTTTTATGAATTTTACTGTCTCAATAAAACTGCCAGTATAATTTGTTCAACTACACTTTCTATGAAGCTGTTGTTAGTGAGTTGTCATTATATTATTTTTAACATCTATATAAATAAGAATGTAAAATGCATGAAAATATTAGCCTGGCTAAATGATTCTGGTCATAGTATAACGAATTTGTGATAATCTATAAAGTAATCATGAAATATAAAAAGTTTTTAATAACATATCAATCGATTAGACATCGTGGTCTATTTACAGAATACTAAGGAAAGTTGTTGAACTGGCATCGATAAAAAAAGTCTGCGATTGTAACTATAGCAATTGATAAAATTCTATTAATGCACTTCTGTTTTGAATGTGAGTTTCATAAAAGTAAAAAGCAATACTGGTAGGCGAATATTACATATGAATATTTATATTCCATGCTTCATTTTTCATTTGACATATGTCACATTTACAAATGAATTTAAAGCGTTTAATGGAAACTGTTCACATTTTACAATTTGCTTTATTTTGAAACTGAAAATAACATTTTGTTTCATGCGCCTGTAACTTTTTTTAACGAAAAAAGTTTTAAACGCAATTTATTGTGGAAGAAGTTCGCGCGTTTATTTGGCAACGGCAGCGCGCCAAGCGTTAACAGCCTCAAACTGTAATTCCAGGTGCGCAAAGTGGCGACCGACGCCGGCGACTGAAGCACTGAAGGTGTGGGTCTGCATTAAATGCTGATAAAAAATCTCAAACAAGCTTTCTATTCGCTTGGCGCTAGAGTGCATATATTGTGCTGATTTAGCCGCTCATAGTTTCATGCGTGGTTGGTGCTATGCTAGCGAAATTTGTTATTAAATTTGTTTGTACTGTTGTTTTAATAAGGATACTTTTATTTGGATATTAATTTAACGCGTGGTACTATGAAATATTTCTGGTTTCTTTCAGGGCGTCGTAAATGTGAATGTTTTATTTGAATAAGTTGTTTCTTTTGTATTTATGAATTATACGAATCTGTGCATCTGATGATGTCTGCAATACATTTGAAACATTATGTTATTTGTTATTGTTATTTATGTTACGCTGTACAACAGGAACTTAATCTCAATTACAGTACAGGGTTCGCACTCACCGAGCCGCAGTATGATAGTTCATATAATTTTTAGCTTGAGTGAGATTCGAACTCGGGATCGCCGGATTCGAATTCCGTATCGCTATCCACACCACCGTACTGACGGACGTATGCATACTAAATCGAATTGACAAGTCCTTCGTCCACTGGCTGATTGCTAAGTCATTGTTTTCCTAACAAAAGTAAATGTTGAAACATAAGCGGAAATGTCTATCCCGAGCGGGATGATTAGATGGCTACGTAAGATGAAATAATTTGATCCAAGTATCAATAACTAATTATTTTATCACAGTTTTCTCATCTTAGATAACAGGTTGAGTAACAAAAAATGTACTTTCGGAATGTGGTAACAGTATATTACATATCGAGAATCTAAAGTATCAGATAACGTGCGAGTGATTCAAGTATATCAGCAACACACTTCAGTGGGAGTTATTATTTTTTTTTCAAGTTTACAAGAGCAATGTTTTTACATTTTGATAATTAAAACGTTCTAGAAAGCGTTGAAGTTTGAAGTTAGGTGCAGTGATACCACCTCAAAATACTAAGTAATAATAAAATATGAGTAAATATATATATATATATATATATATATATATATATATATATATATATATATATATATATATACTCGTATATACAGGCTGTTTTTTTAATTTGTTTCGATCGATTATCTCATTTATTACCGAAAATATTAAGATTTGGAAAATAAGAAAATATAGCTGCAGAATAGTTCTTCAAAACTATATGAAAAGTTTTGATCTTCGTTTATTTTAATATGGCGAAAATTCATTTTTTTTGTAATAGGAAATATATAGTTTTTTTTTTTAGATAGTATAGATAAATTTAATTATTAAATATCAAATTAATTGTTAATTTGATTCAGGGTTCGAAGATATATATCGATCGATATATATCATGATATTTATTTTGATATATATCGTCATATTTTTGCAATGATATATATCCATTATATAAAAATATCAAATAGTTTTTGAGATATAGCCTCCGGAGAAGTGAAATTTTTCGAATTTTTCAGTTTTTCTACTTTTCCGAGGCTATATCTCGAAAACTAAATGTGACATGAAAACGCACTCAACGGCATTAATTTTCTCGTGCTTCACTTAACTTATAAACATAGTTTCAGCGATTTTTATTTTTTTTATATTTTCCGCCAAAAAAATCGCAAAAAGCGGTTTTTTAACATTTTCTCGAAAACCAGAAGTCATATGCATTTGAAGATTGCACCACTGGATTTAGTGGGTCAAAATACATATGTATGTAAATTTTCGTTTTAATAATCCTACGATTAAGATTTTTGGGAAAATTGAATTAAAATCTGAAAAAACCAAAGGGGTACCCCTTAGGAAATAAATAAAAATATTAAATTGCATAAAATTGTATGAAAAATTGCTTACAAGTCAATTCGGACACGGGGAATTCAACGCCGTTGAGCGCATTTCCATATCTTGTTTAGTTTTTGAGATATAGCCTCCGGAAAAGTGAAATTTTTCGAATTTTTCAGTTTTTCTACTTTTCCGAGGCTATATCTCGAAAACTATATGTGATATGAAAACGCGCTCAACGGCATTAATTTTCTCGTGCTTCAGTTAACTTATAAACAGGGTTCGAAGATATATATCCATTATATAAAAATATCAAATAGTCTATAAAAATACAGTATATACTTTCATTAATTCTGTTAAAATTATATTCTAAAGATAATTCTTACTTTACTAGCTTTTGACTAACTTCACATCAACGACATAAATCCAAATTGTGTGCCATTTGTGATGTCATTAACGGCAAAGTCTGAACCATTTCCAAAATTTTTATTTGGTACTCATTTTAGAAATACAAATCCTTTAATATGGTGGAAAAGTGTAACTATCAATGAGTCAGAGTGGCCAAATAAAAGTACATTTATTGAACTATGTGAACAGTTACACACTGCTGTAGCAGCCACAGCAGGGCTGGAACGATATTTCTCCACTTGGCATTGTCCAATCTCAATTACGTAATCGTCTCGGTAACGCCAAAGCCGGTAAATTAGTTTTTATGTTTAAATATTTAAACCAAAAAGAAACTACAAAAAAAAACTAATTTAGATTGGATTTGGCCAAATGAGTCTCTATCTGCAACGCTATGTTCAGGAAGTTCATCAGAAGATGATGATTTGCCCCTATTTAGGATATAGGATTATTTAAATATTCTTACTATTCTTAGTACTATATAATATTTGTGTATCCATTCAATGTATATTTACTTTTTTTCATTACCTATGTTAATTTTTTATTTAGGAGAAATAATTTATTTTGTATTTCCTATTGTGATAATAAATGTGTAAAAAAATTAAAATTAACAAATAAATATCCAAAAAGTGATATTTATCTGATATATAGGATATATATTTTGATATTTATTATAAATATCATGATATTTACGAACCCTGATTTAATTTCAAAAACACAATAATTTCATAATTTGAAAATAATTTTATTATTAATTAAATATGAGAAAGAAATATATAAGATTATTACAGGTATTATTCAGTTGTAATTATAGTCACTGTACTCATTATATTTTTCAAACGAATATAACGTTTACATTTCAAAATTAATCAACTCGGCTATTTTGAATAATTTCACATTAACTGTTAGGAATTGTCGAGACTGTTTTAAGAAATCATATTTCACTTTACACGTCCTATTAAAAAAATCAAACTGCATTTTCACCATTTTGAAACAAAAAAAGATCAAAACTTTTCACACAACTTTGAACAACTTTTTAATAACAATTTCTCTATTTTTTCAATAATAAATGAAATAATCTAGTGAACGAAATTCAGGAAACATCACACGAAGACTTATGTGTGTTAATATTATATAAAACCTGCCAAAACTTCGATTTTTTTATAACAATACAAATTGTTTTCATTTATTAAATTCTTTATTATTATTGGAGTACCATCTGTTATCAATCAGTGAAACTTGAAATACTATGTTGTAAGTGTATGTTATACTAACATATTACTATATGTTACGTTCAACTTTCCCTGGTGATTTAGATGTTTTTATGGTTATTTTTCAAATGCTTGTCTGAGTAATAATTTAGCTGATAATATAGTTAGAAATATCAATATGAAAGTTTGGCGTCACCTGTGCATATAATTATAAAATTATTTGCGAATGATTAGAGCAGGTGCAGGTTTCTGCCGAGTACAAATTACGAAATCAAGTGCATGGCAGAACAATCGCTACAGGTTGGAAATACACACAAAGCGAGCTTTCCTCTCCAGAACAAATAAATAAATGACTGCTGATGGCTGCGAAATACGTAATTGAATTTGAAATATTATGCAGGCACGCGACTCGACGTCAGAATCCGGCGGTAATTGCAGACCGGGCCGCTTGGCGGCGGACATGCAAACACCGCCGCCGTCGCTGCCGCCGCCACCGACCGAAATCTAATTACTCTGGGCCGCCGCCACCCAGATATTGTTTGTAAGCAATTGCAATGATTTATTTATTAAAACAAGCGAGCGTTAGTTGAGTCGCCAGCTGCAGTGAAATTAAACAGTCGAATGTTTCATTTCTGTTTCAGCTTTCAGCATTCAACTTGAAGCTTTTCAGTTCCTCGTCGTGAACCGATGAAATTAAGTGTATTTTCACCATAATTGAATTATGAAATAACGGGATATCATTTATCTTTATTGTTCTTTTAATCAGTTGCAGTCGGAACGGAAACAGGCGAAATTGAAAACGATAAACATATTTCAGGTCGAGAAGTTTGCGCGCCTCGCCTGCAACATACGATATATCTGTGTGTGACACATGCAACTGGTACGGGTCCGGGCCACGGACTACGCACACATGGAAATGCTGGCTCTACATAGCTTCACACTCACATGGCGGAAATAGCTCGCGTGGGAAAAGGCACATCCGGTATTAAAGAGGTTAGAAATACACCTCGCACGAACACACCACCTTGTTGCTATCATAAATGTTACCCCAGCCCTGGTGGCATGGCGTGAGGCCGAGGCGTGCCTCTCTTGGTGTTGAACGAATTTCTAAACATTCATTTATTAAATTATATCGAAACACTACCATTTCTTTCGCCATTAAACTGTAAAAGTAAAATTAAATTAAAAAAACACTAGGTTAGTTTCAAATAATGTAAAGTTTATTTTACAATACGTATTTCGGTCGACTAGACCATCATCAGGTGAACAAGATATCATTCATATCTTGTTCACCTGATGATGGTCTAGTCGACCGAAATACGTATTGTAAAATAAACTTTACATTATTTGAAACTAACCTAGTGTTTTTTTAATTTAATTTTATTATAAAATGTTTCAACGAGAATCGACAGTTAAATCCATCGAATTTTGTAAAAGTAAATTGAATAGCTAAGCGAAATATTCATAACTCATAGTTAATGAAGTCACAGCTTAATAGTATATTATGTAACAAGTTTTATAAACATCTCTTTAGTTACAATTTATTTTTTTGACATGAGCTGAACAAATCGAAGGGAGTGCATAAAAAAAACGAGTATCTAAAGAATTTCTAAAACAAATCACATACTATACTTCTTTTACGATCACAAATTAAGGCAACAAAAAAATATAAACTTTTATGTAATATTTTAAAAGCAAGATTAAGTTACAATGACAGGTGCAGAAAGCTAACTTCACCCCATATATAATATGTCAGTTATTACCTTTACGTCGTGACTGAAACGTTCGAAGCCGCAGCTTGTCAACATGTGAATAAGATATTATTTAACGCCAGTTCGAAACGCTTCTCAATAAATTTGTATTAAATATTAAACAAGCGTTATACAAGCAAACATTATTACTATTTAATTAACACGGAATGAAGTTAGCTTCCTGCATCTGTAATTGTAACGTAACGTTACATTTAAAATAATTAATAAAACATTACATTTTTTACTTTCTTATACGAAGTAAAGGAAGTATTGTAATAGCGAAAATTTTGGGTTTCAGATTTCAGCGGAAATATCCATTTTGATCATCCCTGAATCCATTTTAATTAATTTCGTCGTGACGTACGTATGTACGTATGTATCTGGCATAACTCAAAAACGGTAGCCGTAGAAAGTTGAAATTTTGTATTTTGGACTGTTACAACATCTGGTTGTGCACCTCCCTTTTTGGTCATTATATACCTTCCGGAAGTGGTACTTTACTTGAAGCCTATAATAGATTTTAATGAAAAACTATATTAAAATATAATCCTAAATTTTTCAAATTTGGTATATAAGACTACTATATCAATGGACTAACCGGAAGTGAAGAAATAAATGCTGCAAATAAAAGTTTTAGAGAATTAAATTCTGCGTCTAGCATATTAATAATTATTAAATTAGCATTTTGTACAAGCGAGATATGTAAATTTTTAAAATTATATATTTTTTTGTTTTTTGTAATTAAGTTTGTTATGGATTAGAACAAAAAATTAGAAAAAAATGTCAATGTCTAATTACGTCAAATATGTGCAATAAAAAAATTGTAGATATAGTGTAATACGCATACAAGGAAGTCATGTGGTGTACACATCACATTTTTTCTTCTGTTTCTGTGCATAGCCTATTTAAAATTTAAAAATGAAATATCACCTAAGAAAATTTGATAAAATCGTGTCGTCTTGATAACTGGGTGTCAATTTTGAAACTAGAAAGTGCAAATAAAATTGATTCAGACAAAATAAGACAACGTCTAACCTTTTTGTTTTTGACTCGTATATCAACTGAATCTGATTCACATTAATAAGGTATTCAATACTAAATAAATATTGTTGCTGCGTATTTGATAAACAAAATTCAATTTTATTTTCGCATTCTAGTTCTTGTTCATCTTTTATGGTGTATGAATACTGTGAATAAAATCAAATTTAATTACTGAAAACTAAAACTGGCATAATATAAAACGATATTTGTTAATTGAGAATAAAATTAAAAATTGATAAAAAAACTAATTTTTAGGTACATTTTACTAGTTCTTAGTTTTAATTAATTTATTTGTATTGCGCTATCCTTTTTTACTGTTTATAAAATAGCTCTCTCTCTCTTGGTTTTAACGTCTTCTATTTTAACTCAATTAAATTAACGAAAATTGAATTAAAACGCACCACAATTGAAAAGCTAAAAGAAACAAGAAAATGCTCTTGAGCAGAACAATTGAAATCATTAATTTAGATCACCACACTGTAACTTACGTACGTCCGAGTGGGCAGAACAAAAATACAATACATAGCGTACACTAACAATACATTTGAACGTGGCGAGGATCAATTTCGAAGCGCTCTTTTCACATTTCTTCATTCTACCACCAACAAAAAATGAAACCCTAATTTACTTTTATATGTAATATGGTTCATGTGCTTCATACGAGGAACAATTTTAGATTGTTTGCTAATAAAGCACGTAAATTTTATCTACATGGTCGCCCGAAATCATTTATACAGTGCAAATGTAAAATATAATTTTTCTACGATTACTATGAATAGTTGAAAATTACACTCTCAATTGTCATCGTAAAGTTGACGTTTTCAGTGGAACAATCGAAAAATAGCTTTGTCGTAAAAGAAAAGGATGCGCTCTTACTTCAATAAATAGTTACCAGGGATACAAACAAAACAGAAACTTGACATATTAACAGAACTAATTTATTTTCAGTACGTATAAGTTTTTTAATCATTTAAAATGCAATTGTAGAATAAAAATATGTGTGTATCACGAGCGTAAAGTGTAGTTGTTCCTCTTACAATATTGCAGCTCTCGTCTTCGGCTCGCTCTGCAATTACCGTGCTCGAGTAACAAAGAATCACTTTACGCTCTTAATAAATAAATATCTATTTTCTAGAACTGTTTACTTTTTTTCACTAATTCCAATACGCGAAGTACGTGACTTTTTCATCTTTTACATTTACATAACAACGCGTATTTCGCGTACTATTTTGCTCCCTAGTGCGCAAAATAAGTATTTCGCGTACGCCCCCAAATTATTATTTTTTTCACGTTCCATAGTACCAAATTGATATTATTTTTGTTTTCCTTCAATTTACTTGAATAAATCAAAAGTATTATATTATTATTTTTTGGCAGTTGTATAAAAATTGTTGTTAGTATTTCTTGGGCGAAATTCTCTTTCGAATGCCTTTTTTGTCTCGACCTGCCGTCTCGGCTAAAAGTGACATTCTCACGCGCAACAAAAAAACATTCAGTTCACGCAATTAATATAAAAAATAACTATTGATTTTAAAAATAAATACATTACAAAAATATCCCAAACTGAAATGTACACATTTTTATTTATCTGAAATACAGTTTGAAAACCATATAAATCAGGGGGATTGCTGACCATTTAGATTCCTTTGCCTGCGGCGCTCATGGTATCTGTTATTCGCTCATCAGTTACAATTAAAATGTGTTTTACTGATTCGCATTTCGGACGCAAGAATTATTCCAATGCGCAAAACTTTTCTGTATATTTGATTTATTTGCTCAAAAATGTACATAATGTGATCGTTCGTAATATGAATGTGAAATAAACCTTGAGGCTAGCACTAGATTCAACATAAAATTTGTAAAACATGTACAATTTTCATTAAACTACTTCAAACTTTATATTTTACTTTACCTTGTAATTGTTTGTTTTCACAACAATTTTTAATTGCTTATGTTAGTTATTTAGACTCGAAAATGGAGTCAATCCTTACTTGCGAAACGTCGTTTTATCTTTATTAATAGAAATTTTATTTACAAGCCAGTAATTCAAACACCGGTGGTTTTATTTTACTACCTATTCTTAAAATTCTTCGGCTTACTCAACAAAAAAACCTTTTTGGTTTTTTCATAATTTTCTGAATACATTTGACTCAAAACTCTAACCATGATACGAGTACTCGATATTGTACGAGATGTAAACGTATTTTGGAAAGAATTATAATATGAATAGTTTTGCAGAATAATCAAACTTTACTATATTTTAACAAAATATTGAGTAAATAATTTCTTGAGTTATAAGGCAGTTAATTAATTTGGAACATTTGTTAACAGCAAATACATACGTACATACATAACATCACGCTATTTCCCATTAAATAGGGTAGCACGAACTCGTCAACATTCTCATCCTGACACACGATACTCGTTTCGACCACATTAACACTTCCTCCATACAAACTCTTTCTTTTATCACAACCAAAATCCATCATCACGCAACAAACATCCATCCATTCGCTCCTGTACACCTGTTTCGTAAATCTTCACTTACAAATAAAGTAAAGCAATCTGGTTCAAGTAACAACATGTTGTCCTTTTGTTTGTATTTAAATCAGCAGAAAAAACTGGACAAATTTGCTAATTTAGACATTCTTTATCTAGGTAAATAACGTTGTCGAGAACAGTGGCCCAAATAAAATGATAACCTCATCCCTTTTCCCTTGCGGAGATAACGTAATCTTCATTTCATTTATTGTAATTCGCGCAGAGGGCGTATTTATTTTATTCGCTGTTTTAAATTTGGTCGGGTCCCAAGTAGCCACCGCGTAGCAGTGTTATTTCACCCGAACGCATTTGCGGAAATAAAAGAATGATATTGGATTGGTTTATCCATAGGTGGCCGGTGATAAATGAAAATCCCTCCGCGGAAAGCAACAAAATAAAAACGAGCGATAAATCTAGAAGGCACTAGCTACAGTCCTGCGCCCTCTCTACTTCTGTTGCAACACTTTTACTATGGCGGGATTGAGGTTCACCAGAACTATTTTTCAAATCAATTTTGCAGCGCAAACGTTGCATCAACTATTTGATTTTAAAGTTCCGTTCATAACGGCGTAAATTCAATTTTCAGTTTCGAGCAAGTCAAGTCGGTATGACCGCTGCAGCCAAATATAAAACTTGCAAGTATGTACTTACTTTATAAACACAATTTTCTTGCAACCAGAAATTTTAAGATACACAGGATGTAAATAGTATCGAATAATTTCACTTAACAAGAATTTTAGTTTTATATCCGTGTTATAGTTCATAAAATTATAAATAAACGAACGTAAAAAGTAAAAACAAATTCGTTTCAAGTTCACAGTTCACTGAGCGGGACCAACGAAGTGAATTTATATCTAAGAAAATTTAGTTTACTTCTACAAATTTGCTATGCAAATCTGTGGTGCATGGTGTACTAGAAATGAATTTTAAATTGAATTTTCTCTATCCTAGATCTAGGACTATACACGACTTTTTTTATTTCTCCGTATTATTGGTGACTAGAAATATTTTCTATCTTACTACTACCCAATTTTATAATACTCGTACCTCACATAAGACCTTCTAATTATTAACTTAACTATGGAGAAGAAATTTGAAATTTTCAATAAGCCCAATGACATCGGCCAAGATTGTGGTCATTATTAGGCTAGAAACATTGTATATTGCAACAGTTACTAAATAACTCTTTTTTTGTTTATTTGCAAATTGTTTTAGAACTAGACCATATAGACAATACATCTAACATGACATTATTTTTAAAAGCTCTAGCTTTTTTCTGCACTATACATATATTTTTCTAATTATAAAAGTAAAAATGTAACACGAATTAAAAAATAAATATTCCACATTCCTGGAAATGTAACATCACGTACATTATCTTTTAATTACATCACATACTTAGTTTTGTTATCTTCTAATTAATACATAAATTATGGTTCATAACAACGTTATAAACATAAATTATTCATGAGTAAACAGACACACAGATATTTGTAAATACTTTTCGTCAACGACAGACACTATAATTTATTTTTCCGGCCAAACAGTGTAACGAAACTTTAGTAGTATTTTTAAAATGTTGTATAAATGACGGTAATTTTGCAGAAATAACATTGTTGTGTTATTCTCCTCAATAATCATAAAACAAAGTAAGAATAATCTTTGTTCTTGATGGCTGATGATACTTTTTACTTTTACGTCTATATAATAGGTAAAATACTGTTATGGTGATTTTTTCCTTCTCGAAATTTTAATGACACTTCACGTTTTAGACCTTAGAGAATAAAAAAAAACATATTCCCAAATAAAGTTGGTATGTCGGGCCGTCTGAAAGCACGATAACTTAAAAGCGCGGTGAACTTTTGCATTGAAACTTTATATTTACGCTTTTAAACGAAAAACTGAGGTTAAGTTCGTTAATGGGCTATATACAACCAGTGGCACTACAACTATATTAATGGGTCTTTTTAAGTTGTTATGTTTAAAAGACCCTAATTTTATTTTTAAACAGCTTGTACTCTAATTTAATTATCTGTTATTTGTTATAAGTAGTAACATTTTAATAATTTTTTCTTCTCCCGTTATTAAAATGTCATTTAACATACTGGTTTCCATGTCGCTAAAAAAAAAGTTGATAATCTGTGGCTTCTAATGTTTTAGTTACGGCCGGTGTGAAGGTACCAGTTGATACGGAGTGAAGCTAGCTTCCTATATATCCTTACCTTTTAAATAATCATAAAACTTATATATTTTTGTTGTCTTAAATGGCGATCGAAAAGTAAGATAAAGTAGATGACTTGTTTTATAAACTCTTTAGATACTCGCTTACACTTGTAACATAATATTAAAAAATCTTTAGGTTGTTGTAAAACGTAAAAAAATTATTAAAATTATAACATAAAATTAGAATCCCCATGGCTCATAGTTGACTGTCAAAAATGACATTTAATCTTTGTTCAAAATATGCTAAGTTTAGTGTCAAAGTTATTACACAAAGATTTCTAGTAAAAGTATCAAAATTGTTTATGTAACAAGTACATAATTTAGGTCTTTATTGGACGAGCCGAATTTTATGGCAGAGCGAGCGCAGCGAGCGAGGCTAATAAATTAGGCGAGTCTATAAAGTCCGATTATGTACGAGTTGCATACAACGTTTTATGTTCGACTGCATGGAGAATATTTTCTCTTAAAATATGATTATGTCAATTTAAAACATTTAATTGCATCTCAAAGTGTGCTTCGTTGTTATGCATTTGTTGCTTTATTTATCAAATTGTCAAAGTGAAAAAAGTGTTGAGATGGATGAAGACATTGCAGACGTTCCAAAAGAAATAAAAGATCTTGCATGTAATGCAAGAGAATGTCTATTACCAACGAAATCGAAACAATTGTATGAAGACACATATAATACATACAGAAAATGGAGTTTAAATATGAAAATATTTTGTTTTAATGTGACATTGACAGCAGTCCAATTTTGCATTTTTATCGTACTAGTCCAATAAAGTACCCGATTATGGACAGTAAATAGTGTCGTAAAACAAGGTAATATGATGCAGTCGAACATATATGATATTACAGCAATTATTAATTGTATTTTCAAAATTTATTCAAAGCAGACTGAGTTTAGTATTAAATTAAAGCTCTCGAGCAGAAAAATCTAGTAAAAATATAAAAATGACATTTAACCGATTGTCATTTTTTTAGTTATACAAATTATACCAAGTATATCTAATATTATGATCGGAAAAGTATTGTGGTGGACACAGCAGTTTTTTGTATCAAATATTTAAACGAGTATTCACGCAATAAAAGATACAAATTTATTCTAATAAAATACGAGTAATAATTATTCAATTTCATTAGTGCTAGGTAAATATTAATGTAATTAAATAATAGATGCAAAATATTTCAACTACCTAAAATTATATGTTTCAGGTTAATAATTTCATCTTTTAAAGTAGTTTTTTTTTACTATTCCCATATGAAACAAGAGTAATATAAATAATTTAAACAATAATCACTAATGTTCTACCGTAAATATAAATAATACATTACTGTTGTGGTTGTGTTGTGGTCAGGAGCGTAGAAACAGTCGTATCAGCTATAGGGCCCCCAAGCTAAGAGGGCCCCTCACAACAAACTAACTGGAGTAAAAGAAATATAGTCGTACATATGTATTGTTATTTTGAAAAACCGAATTCAGTAATTTTTGGTCAAATTTACATACATCATTTAAATTTTAAATATTTCATATAAAAATCATCATATAATTCGATTTCGCTATGAATGCAGTATTGCCATCAAAGGATATATATTTCTATTATTGTAGTTGGCCTAACCGCTAACATTAATACGAAATTTATAATTTTGATTTATCTTTTGTCTGTGTTGTCAGTGTCAAAATGCAAAATACATTAGATACTCGTGTGTTTTCAAAGAAGAATAGAGTATGTGGAGAGTACGTAAGTAAATATTATCTAACATGTGATATTTTTCAACATAACCTGATACTTAAAGGTTTTGAAATTGTCAAAAATTACTTAATTTCTCTAAATTAATCTCCTGGCAACTGTATTCTTATTGTAATCGAAGTATAGCATAATTTAGTTTTTTTGTGTTAATAAATAAATAAATAAAAATTGAATATATTTATTTAGTACTTTTAATTTGAAATGCAAATTTAGTTTATTTATTTAATATTATTAAATTGGGCTAAATGCTTAATACAGAGTCGCCACTTATTGTGATATAATGGCTAGCGGGATCCGTTAGTAAATATAAATCGTTGATTAATAAATTAGTAAATAAATAAGTAGATTTATTAATCAAGTATATAACTGTAATCGAGATGTTTGAATATTACAATTAAATACTGCTCCCCATAATTTAAAGTTAATTGTTGATTACGAATCGTACTAAAATATATAAATAATTTCATATCGTGATTTAGCAAATAAAATGCTGTGTATAAAAATTTACAAAGATCTACAGTTACTCCAGGATCGCAAATTGAGTGCTTAAATTGAAATTTGTTGAAACATGAAATATATCTTTATTATACTGTATACAAAATTGGAAATATGTCAGTAATATGAAATATGAGTTTTTCAAAATATACAATAAAGGAACAAAAGAATTTCAAGAACGTAGCAATAATTACACAACTTTGAATACAATTCTTCTATCTCTGCATTTAAAAATATGTTGATATTTATTAAGTTTCAAATAAAAGTATAGAACTCAAAATAATTTTGCACATTAACTTCAAGATTCATCTTAAACTTTTTTACTAGTCATTCCATTAATATCTTATAGAAGTTCAAAATCAAAATTTAATAAGATTTCAACTTTGATATTTTTTACAATTTTTAATCTTACTCATCATTATTCATGTTTCCAATGACAGGATAATTATTTGTGTGTTACATAATTCATTTTTTATCTGCAAAATACATAAAACTTTACTTTTCATGTCACTCAAAGTCATAAAACTATATTTAAACATAATTATCAGCATTTAAATTAAAAGTCTTTGTGCTGTTATTACGCTTTTAACAGCAATAATTTATTATTTTAGTGATATATCTTTATTGTGTTATTTAATATGCAGTGACTTGCACATTTTGTTTGAAATCACTCATTTTCACACTTTGATATATTGCATGAGGTTGACAAAATAGTGTACAGCACGCAAAGTAAAAAAGCCTTTCAACTGGTAATATAAATATCTTTTGATATAATTTACGTTTCGTGCATTAATTATACATTTTATATTATTCAGTGTTTTACTAATCTTAGAAATCTACCATGAAATTTGTTTACATTTATAAGAACTTATATTTAGAAACTAAATTAGGAAACGAGTATAGAGTATCGACCGTTAAAATAAACAAAGTTATTTTTATTTTCCATCAAGTTTTTACACACTTAAACAGAAATATCTTATATTAAATTATATTGCAATGTTGGGTTGCAAGTAAGAGAAAATAAACATACTATTATACCGTTAAATATTGCACTACACTAACCAAAATCCGTGCACTTTCAAGGACAAAGTATTTAGTGACAAGCTCAAAAATTTAGTGCAGCTATATAGAATTAAACTGCAATATTTGTAGTGTTACTATAGCACTTATAAGTACTAATTATGAAACAGAAAGATTTTTTTTAAAAAACGCAAAATTATTGCACTTTACATGAAGTAAACAATTTTAGTGCCACTGGTTTGAGAGTTATTTCTAATATATTAATAATTAAATTATAATTTTAAACACTACAATAGACCATTTATGCATTATACAACAACAGATAAATGCTTATTAGTAGTGGTAGGCATAGCATAAAATCTTAAAATTCTGTTTCTAAATTTGTAATGACAAATTAACAAAATTACAATTTAATAATGTTAGCCACGGAATGAAAACAAAATCATAAAAAAGTTAACTAAATTTTTCTATCAAATATTTTGACTTACTTTTAAGTCGCGTATTTGTTTGTTATTTTGTTTAATTTCCTTGGCTAACACTATTAAATTGTAATTTTGTTAAATTTCATATTTATGATTTCTACCGTTACAAAACATAGGAAATAAAATTAGTTTATTGATTTAGATGCAGAATCTTAAGCTCTATAACTTTTATTTGAAAATTTTTTGTCTAACATAATTTGGGCAGCAATGCGCACGGAAAACCTATTTTCCCATTTTAAACGTTTATGACTCACTTTTTGTGATACATCCGCTACATAATTTTAATTAAGCCTAAATTATAAATGTTTTAATATTGCCACACCACATGTATCTATTCAAGAAATACTACACTCATTTTAAGAACTATTACAATATGTGGAATAATATTACTACCTCTAATCTAAAATAAGAACACTAGTCTTTAGGGTATTTTTATTATTATAGAAGTGTAAATCACAGGGTTAAATTTTAGTGTAAAAATTAACACTAATTTGTAACCAATGCCACAAATGAAATTAGCACGAAACCATTTATTAGAATGAACATGTTCAGGTTTCTCTAAATAAAATCACAGAATTATATTACACATTGCAAGGATTCTCATGATTTTAATTTTATTATAAAGACACTGTTATCTTTGTCATTTACGTTTGTTTTAATTACCATGAAAGAGCATTTATGTACTGTGCAACTACAATGAGCGAAACTATTATTAGTTTAAACGGCTTACATTAAACCATTCTCTAAAATTAATTAGCAGAGATAGCATATAATTATTACATAAGAGGTTCTATTATTAAGGTGCACAAAAGACATTTAAGAAAAATTAATATGTTCATTTAATTCAATTGTTAATTATTTTATAATTTATTCATACAGACCTACTTGAAATTTCTGCTATCTTAATATTTTAACGTTATTTAGAAAACTAGATATTTTCGTATTAAGCTTTCATAGCAAACAATTTTTTTAATATTATTTTCATTTTAAACCATCTAAGGTTTTGCAAGTCTAAAGGTAGTGAAAAGGGTAGGTCTTTGAAAGACATTCAAAATTAAATCTCGTATTGCCAGTATTACACAGCATTACATAAATACATACTATTTGACTCCTTATTTCTGTAACTGATTAAACAGGATGTTTCTATACCTCTGCACGAAACTTTAATGATATATATATATATATATATGTATATATAATTTCATATAGAACAAAAAGAATTTTTTTGAAATTGGCAAAAATTAGAGTATTTCATTCCTAGCGAACATTTTTAGTGTCACTGGTATAATAGTACATTTAACTATTTAAAATTATGTTACTAATGAAATAAAACTATAAACACTACATATAAATAATCATTTATTAATTATTTATTATGTAGGTACCTGGTATAATGCCGTATTTTTATTTTTATTTGAGTACCTAGTCTGATTTCATATACGGTATTGTTGTGGGAGAAATTTGAGAAAAATTTATAGCAACAGTGAATTAGTGGATATGCTGTTAGTGTATGGAGAAGCGGCGCAAAATTCTGAATTAAACCAGTGACACTAAAAATGTTTGCTAGAAATGAAATACCCTAATTTTAGCAAATTTCAAAAAAAAACTTTTTGTTCTACAATCAGTATATCAAATTACACATGTCATTACAGATTCGTGCAGAGGTATAGAAACAGCCTGTATATGGGACGGAACCCATTGCAACCGAGTCGCACTGTTTGCACTATTTGTGTAAAACATAAGCTTTGTTGTCCTATTAAAATTGCAATAAATATTATGATAATAACCAATAGTTTAGAATTTTCTTTCAAAAGTGATATTAGGCAAAGTTGTAAACAAGCTTAAACTAATGAACAATATGTTTATTGCTTCGATAATTCCAGAATTGTAAGCTTGAAGTTAATTTTAATAGGAACTGAACAGTATTTTTCGGTATTTGTTATTTGCACGACTAGTTGACAATCGCCTTAATCTCTATTTGAAAATTGTCTCATACCAGGGAAAATAGAACCATAATGCTTTAAATAATAATCTTGGTAATCTAGTAAATCTCAGATTAACTTTTTGTAAACCACTAATAACTACTTAAATAACTCATAAACAACAAGTGAAATTCATTTTCACTTTCCTTTATATGCTGACAGGATATTCAACTATGCAAATGAAAATATAAATTTATAAACAGATCTCTAGGCCGCAAACCAGCAAACAATTTTCATTATAATAATACGTAGAAAGGTAAAATTCTGTAAAAAAATATCGATTATAAAAATGTCTATAGACCATTTCAGAAAGGAAGACAATTGCGTCACTGAATTTATTTGTAGTTCTTATTTTATTTGTAATTTACACTCTTAATTCAATAAACCAAACGTATTTGGTTTATTTCTGCATAATTATTAGTTAATTATGACTTAATGTACCATAATCCTTTGCCAGTTGTATAAATATAAAGCAATAAAAACCTACTTAGTGGTATCGAATTGGACTGTGGAGTCTAGATCCCAGGTTCGATTCCCCCAGCCGACAAACAATTTTTACCGCATTTAAATTATCCCAATGGCTTCCTCTCCACTATCATATTTGAGGACCACGATTTGACAGCTGGTGACCGCACTTAATGTGCATAAATATATCACTTATACCTAATATCATATTTTAATTATTTTAAATAATCAATTCATTTAATTAGAATATTCTAAGTAAATACTTAACAATTGATGATATCAAATTGAATTAAAAAGAGAATGACTGAAGTTCATAGGTCCCAAGTTCAAATCCTGGCGGTATCCTAATTTTTTATTTCTAATTCAATTTTAATTAATTAATTTGTTTGTTTTATAATAAGTGTACCGTTATGTTTGGAAACATACAATATTCCAGGGACACAGGGCTGAATTTAGGGGTGCGCAAGATGTAATAGGGCTCAATAGTATCGATTCTAACTTGATTTGAGAACTCGGGTTCGATTCTCACAGCCGACAAACAATTTTTACCACATTAAAATGGGTCAAATATTGTTAGTTTTTATTTTCCTTAAATTTTTATATTATAATTTAAGATAAAATAAACATCTATAATTTACAGGTATATATGCATGTTTTAAGATATCTGTATATCCAATTTCCAGTTTCTGTCATTAAAACATAAATAATGCGTAGCGGCATTTTGACGTTTTGCACGCGTGAACGTTTCAGCTAGATCCGGCCCTGCAGAAACATAAGATGCCTGAGGACTAAATCACATGTGATCAGTATCGCTGCTTATGTAAACGGAAGGGATATTATCATTCCGAATTAATAGTTATTGTTGTGATTACTGATGGGCCAAGCACAGGTTGATATAATCTAGATCGGTAATTGTGAAATCATGTATGAGATGCAGAAATGCAATTTGTTAATGATCTGTTTAGCATTTAACTTGATTTAGTTGTCATGATAAATATTTATTTAATTCTGTGACTAGATTTAAAACTGTGTAAATGATTTTTTGTAATGTTCCTTTCAATTATTATTATTTATCGTATGGCGATCTACAATTTGTCTACATAGGTATAACATTTTATATTATGAATTAATATTAGGTATAAGTAATGTTAAAGTATGCGAGACTTCTTTGGGAGAGACTAGAGGTTATAAGTCGAGGTCCAGGGAGGTTATCCAGTCCACAGCAGCAGGTGTGGCTTTTATGATGTCGTCCCATTCTCCGTGAAATCTTCTTGTCGGGCATTCGCGGACTATATGGTCCACTGTTTGTTCTGGAGCTCCGCAGTCACATTTTTGGGTATCTGAGAGTCCCCATTTGTGGAGCATGTACGAGCATCTAGCATGTCCAGTTCGGATGCGATTTAGGCTGCACCATGCTTTCCTGGGCATTTGCATTCCCGGGAGGGGAGTGGTCGGGTCTTCAAGGTTATGTTGATTAAAGTCGCAATTGGACGTCCATCTTGCTTTCCAGGCCTGTTTGGTTTGAAAGGGCTCAGGTTGTTGTAGTGCTTTATCTCGCCAGATGGGATTCCGGGATTTTAGACGGCTGTTTGGGGGGTTATTTAGGATTTTGTGGATTGGTAGAGTTCTGGGGTATTTTGGATTGTGCAGTTTCTTCCATTCCTTTCAATGTGTTTTATTTGTTAATGTTAAGAGTTGTGTAATTTTTAAACCTTTTTAATTATTTATTTATTTATTTTTTTAAATTTGTGTTTTTTTAAACATTTTGTTTATACTTATGACTAGACGTTACATATCCATGAGGAAGGCGATAGTTATCGCCGAAACGTAGGAAGTGTAACAGTTTCAAAATATATTAGACTGATATCCCGATCATCAAAGTGTTGTCATTTATTTAATATTTAATCAAATAATTTTCGTCATCATTTAGGGATATTTTAGTTTAAATTTTTGCTTTTAAGTATATATTTTTAAATTGTTTTATTAGTCTTAATATGCATTTAAAATAATATTTTATTAATTTTTATAATTATAAAGAGACAAATTGGGTACCGCTAGTATTTCAACGCTATGAAATCAAGTCATATTTTTTAACCAACTGAGCTATAGTCGCTATAAAATAAAAAAATAAATATATCATCACGCTTTTTACCCATTACTGGGTGTGGCACTCTGCCTAAGCAGATCTCGGTAAGTGATATATTTCTTCGCGTGAAGTGCGGTTACCAGCCGTCAAATCACGGCCCCCAAAGATATTAGTGGAGGGGGAGCCACAGGAGTAGATTTAAATTGATGAAAATTGTTTGTCGGCTGTGGGGATCGAACCAGGGTTCTCAAGATCCACAGGCCGACTCGATACCACTGAGCCACCTACCCCACTATAGTCGCTATGTAATTCAAATTTGATTTTATTCCAATTTTTCTCTCTGTTTGGTTATATGTCATAGATAGCCTCGATCCCTTAACTCATATACTGAAAATATGTACACGAGAGTTGTTTTCAGTGACACTGTTATTTAAAATTTAATTAGTATTTACTTTAAATACTAATTAAAAATTATTTTTATTTTTTGCTACTGAAATAAATATAAATATTAACGAATATTTTACGTTCATATTATATACTAACCTGTACTGTCATTGTTCTCATTTTCGTTTTGTTGTTCATTAACAAAATGCCTAAAGCTCTATCTTAACAAAGCAGAGAGCTTGTAGTTAATTTTTTAGGCACTGAATTTATTCATGAAGTAATATTTTATTCTATTTACAGTAATGATTTTAATGGGGTAGGTGGCTCAGTGGTATCGAGTCGGCAAGTAGATCTTGAGAACCCTGGTTCGATTCCCACTGCCGACAAACAATTTTCACCAATTTAAATCTACCCCTGTGGCTCCCCTCTACTAATATCTTTGAGGGGGCGTGATTTGACAGTTGGTAACCGCATTTTACGCGAAGAAATATATCATTTATCGAGATCTGCTTACGGCAGAGTGCCACACCCAGTAATGGGTAAAAGGCGTGATGATATATTTATTTTATTTATATTTTAATCTACTTTACAAGATATTGCAAACTTTCATGGACACAAATTAATACACGATCTTATTATTTTCGATGACAAAACATATTTCCAAACATTTCATCCACATTCATAATTTCCTTCATAAAGGCTCTGTCACTTTTTTTCCTCACGCATTTATATCCATCTATTTATTTTCTCCATATTCTAAATGTGATAGAAAATAAAATAACAAACAAGTTTTGTTTGAAACTGTTCATCGTAACTGCAATAATCAGTCATAAATGTTATTCAAAAAAGGTTAAATTTTTCTAAATCTAATAAAGAAACTTTTCAAATAAAATAATATTTTTAACTAATTTGAAACAAGTTTAATTTAAGCTGACAGTTTTTGGTTAATTATTTAGTGTTATCACAAATAAAAAAATCAAATCAAAAAATACAATAAATAACTTAAGTAGAAAAATAATTAGGGAGTATTTTCCCTCCTGATAAATTTTCAGGTTAACGGTATAGACGGAAATCGGAAAATATGTTCAGGAAAATTTTCAACGAGACTGATAGCACCATCTCTTGGTACTTTAGGAACTATATAAGGGTGTGAATATCTCGGAACTGAGGGGTTGTATCGAAAAATACTTCAAATAAATGTGATAGAGACTAAAATAACTAAGAAGTTTTATTTGAAACTTTTTTTGATTAAGTGTATCGTTTCCAAAATAACCAATCATAAATGTTATTCAAAAAAAGTAAATAAATCGAAATCTAGAAGATAAATAAAGAAAAATTTCTTATTAAACCATTTTTGTAAGTTATTCTAAATGCAATTAATTTGAAAAATATTTAATTATAGTTATCAGTCTACAATTATTCCCTTATTTTTACCGGGGTATAAAAAATAATAAATTGTCGTTTAATCAAAAAAAGCATCAAATAAATTTGATAGATAAAAAATTAAGGAGTATTTTCTTTCTTCAAATTTTTTTTGTAAAGTTAACGGTATAGTCAGAAACCGTAAATTTTTTTTAGGGTAAACTTTAAACGAGACTGCTGGCACCATCTCTTTGTACTTTAGGAACTATATAAGGGTGTGAATATCTCTGAACTGAGGGATTGTATCGAAAAATACTTCCAATAAATGTGACAGAGAATAAAATAACTAAGAAGTTTTATATGAAACTTTTTTTATTAAGTGCATCGTTTCAAAAATAATCAGTCTTACATGTTATTCAAAAAAGATGATTTTTTTCTAAATCTAGCAGTTAAATAAAGAAACTTTTCAAATAAAATAATGTTTTTAAGTTATTCTAAATACAATTGATTTGAAATATGTTGAATTCGAGTCGTTAGTCTAGAGTTGTTCCCTTATTGTTACTCCATATGGAAAAAATAATAATTTGTCGTTTGATCAAAAATGCTTCAAGTAAAGTAGATAGATAGACAAAATTAAGGAGTATTTTATTTCTCTACAAAATGTTTGTAAAGTTAAAGGTATAGGCAGAAATCGGAAAAAATATTTATGGTACATTTCAAACGAGACTGTTGGCACCATCTCTTGGTACTTTATGAACTATGAGAGTGTCACTATCTCTTCAAATTGCATGAAAATTTACATACTAGTCAATTTGGACACGGGGAATTCAATGCCGTTGAGCGCAATTTCATATCTTGTTTAGTTTTTGAGATATACGCTCCGGAAAAGCTAGAGTCTTAATTTTTTTCTACTTTTCCGACGCTATATCTTAAAATCTAAGCTAGATATGATGTTGCGATCAACTGCATTGAATTTCTCGTGCTTCAGTTAACTTTTAAGCTAATTTTTAGCCATTTTTAATTTTTTCAAATTTTCGCCAAAAAAATCGCAACAACCGGTTTTTTAACATTTTCTCGAAAATTAGAAGACATATGCACTTGAAAATTTTTCCACTGGATCCAGTGGGTCAAAATACATATGTATGTAAATTTTCATTATAATAATCCTACGATTAAGAATTTTCGGGAAAATTGAATTAAAATCTGAAAAAACCAAAGGGGTACCCCTTAGGAAATAATTAAAAAAATAAAATTGATTAAAATTGTATAAAAATTTGCATATTAGTCAATTAGGACACGAGGAATTCAATGGCGATGAGTGTATTTTCATATCTTGTTTAGTTTTTAAGATATAGCCTCCGGAATAGTGAAATTCCTCATTTTCTTCATATTTCATACTTTTCTGAGACTATATCTCAAAAACTAAACAAAATATGAAGATGCGTTCAACGACATCGATTTTTCCATGCCTCAGTTAACTTATAAACAAGATTGCAGCAATTTTAAATTTTTTTCAAATTTCTATTTTTCTAAATTTTCTAAAAAAACAGTTTTTTATGATTATCTCAAAATCCAGAAGACATATGCACACGGGGATTTCACCACTGAATTCAGTGGGTCAAAATACATATGTATGTAAATTTTCGTTACAATATTCTTACGATTAAGAATTTTAGAGAAAATGAATAGAAAATATCTATTTAAACCATGCATGTAAAATGTAACATAATAAAAAATTATTTTTGTTCTATAATCTGTATATTAAATTATATATGTCTACAAAATTAATTATCAGTTAGACGAAGATAGAAGATATGAATAGTAGAAAGAATTCAGAATAGACTAGATGTGCGAAAGAGATGGTTGATGAAAAATCAGACTTAATAGAATTAAAAACTAAAATATTTTAAAAACCAATAACATTTTTGAAACTTTCACTGTCTCTAGTACGATGCTTTTGGGTCTAATCTCAATATAAATGCCAAATTTTCTAATTTGTGATAATAATGGAGGACTCCATTGGTTGTGGGAACCTATAATTAATCTCTGTGACTAAATAATAAATAAATAAGAAAATTAGAATGTGTGGATAGATCTCTACGAGTGGGTGCATAATTTATTCATCTATAACTTGTATTTGAATGTTTTTTTCTAAAGGTACCTAATCAATGAAGCAACCGCAACAAAGAACTTATTATTCATCTTAATTTTAAAATTCATATATATATATATATAACATATTTTTAAATAAAAACCAATGATTTCGCAATTAAATACATTGACGTTTATACGGTGTTATTATTATAAATTGAATTGTCTAGCACGTGCAATGTGCAATGTATTAATATCAAGGACAATATAAACTAGTGATTTATGACAGTGCATTTTGCTGTTCAATAATAAACTAACGAAGTAGGCAGCTATAAATTAATAAGCTTAATCAATCATAGTTGGATATCCGTGAAATAGCAATGTGTTAATACGAGATCGCTAACGTAATATAATTTGGGTGCGAATTCTGCAAACGACAATTTGAGTAGATTATATCCTCTTACATGTACGCTCGTGCCAAAATAGTATCATAAATTCCATGAAAATTTACTTGGGTCCTCCTCCGGGCCCTATCTTAATAGGCCATCTGCAATTCGTAATTCTGACTATAATGCGAAATACTCGAAGAGGTAGACTTGCGTAACCCTTCTTGCACTGCGCCGTCGCCGTCGTCGAATAGAACAAGAAATTAACCAAATCAAAAGATAATATTACTGACTTCAAATGTTCTTCGTTATAACTGCTCTTGTTACAGATTCTACTTTTATTGTTTCATTTTAGTATGCCATGATAACCGTGGTTTATTGCTCTAATTATATATGGCCTCCATTTGATTTTATTCATGACTGTTGGTTTAATGTGCGGAATGAAAAATGGCATATGTTTCAACAGTTTGGTTTAACTGAAGTTTTCAGTTTTCGAAATAAAATTCATGCAAATATATTCCAATTTTTTAAATTGTCATATTGTTTTATAAAATTATATTTAAGTGATGAAAAAGTTATAGAAATTTAATAGTTTCATTTTAGATACGAAAATTTGGCTTCGACCGTCTATTTCTACGAAAATATATTTTTTTCTGTAATTTAACTAGCATTCTAAGAAAATACTTAAGAATTGAAATCAAATAGAATTATAAAGAGTAAAATTGGAATACTGCCAGAATATAAACCAGGGATCTATTAACTCCGGGCATATGCTTTAACCACTAAGCCACGAACACCATGAAATTTAAATCTGATATTAATATGTCATAGACAGCCTCGATCATATACAAAAAGACTGGACACGAGAGTCGTCTGAAGTGTTACTATTATTTCAGGATAATATTTATGTTAAATGAATACTTAACAATTACTAAAATCAAATTGAATTATAAAGAGAGTAATAGGGATGCGACTAGGATTTGGACCTGAAACCTATGAACTCCGGTCATATGTTTTAACCAACTAAGCTACGCTCACCATATAATTCAAATCTGATTTTATTCAAATTTTTCTATCTATTTTGTTATACTATGTTCAAAGATACTCCGTTATGGCCCTCTCAGCGGGTCTATTGTTAGGGATTTAAGCTTGATTTATAGGGGTGTAAGGACAGGTATGTATTCAGTATTTCTCAATTTAATTTAATTTTTATATAAAATAAAATAATGAAACAGAGAATTTTGTACAAATATTATTATTGATAATGAAGCAAAAAAAAAATCTTACATGAAAGTATCATTGTATAACAATTCGTCATTTAGTTAAATAATGAGATTAGAGATTTCCGAATTTAAATATTTTGCAATCCTACCCTGAGCGCCAACAGGTAGAATCTCTTACTGTGTGCCGTTCAACACAGGCTTAGTAAGTTAAAGCCATAACGGAATATCTTTGAACATTCTATATGTGTAATACATAGCCACAATCCCATGACTTTTAAATATACTGAAAAGACTTGACACGAGAGTTGTCTGCAGTAACATTGTGATTTAAGGAGAATATTTATCAATCAAAATTTCATTAGTATTTCAAGTAAATACTTAACAATTGATGATATCAAATTGAATTATAAAAATAAATATTGGGATTTGAACCTGGGACCTATTCCTTTGTCTAGCTGATTGTCCATAATAATTTATTTGTTACATTTACAATTTTAAGTATTAGAGAAATTTGGTTGAATATTTGACAAAATAGCTTCGTTATTTTCTTTTTCAATTGCTGAAATCTGTACTCATTTCTTTTTTAAATTTATTTCAGCGATAATTCTCCTCATGTAGAATTACAAAACGTTAAACAGAGACATCACGTTTGTCAGTTTGTCATTAAATAAATAGAGAAAAGAATTATCTTAAAAACAGCGAGTACAAATGGCATAATATTTAAAAAATACTCCATCGGTGAATTATCTTTATAAATAGAATTCAAGATTTAGTTTTTCTCAAGCTAAATGTTTATTTCCATCACTCAAACTTGATTGTTTTGAGGTATAGCGTCTCCATCTTTAGTATCACATTTTTTTCATGTAAATTGCTTTCGTTATTTGTTACCAAGCAAAGATATTCTCATAAATAAAAAATTATCTAATATAAACTAAACCTCGAAAAAAATCAATCTTCAATTGATGAATTAATTTAAAAGTAATATGATAAACTTAACAATGAATTTACTTCATAAATTAATTGTTAATTTTCGATTCTGATCTGTAAAAAACAATTTTCTTTATCCTTTTCGTTTTAGCTAGATGATACGTTTATTTTATAACAATTTGACATTATCCAAGTGTGGCATATCGCGTACAATTTGATAAAGTTCCGCAGCTGAAGTTAGGACGAAGGGCAACTGTCGGCTGGCGGTTGTTTCATCCTGACTGTATTTTATCGGCGCTTTACGCACAAAGTGCTGATCACTGCTATCTATCCATGCATATGACACATGGGCTGTATAAAGAAAGGTCATCCAATCTCTCACTATACAAGCAATATATGTTCCTATTTTACATGTCTCGAATTCATAACACATATTTTTAAAGCTTTGCCATAAATTGAAAACTATCCTGTAGTAAATGGGAATAATTTATCTATGTCGTTTCATGAATAATAATTTTCCTCTCTCTATATTGCATCGATTTAAGATTCGTATTGAAAATGTATAGATTTCCTTTCAAAAAGAAAGCGAAGCATTTTCGCAATTATCACAAAAAGTAGTACAAAATAGGCTTTTCAAACGTCATTTGGTGACAGAAAGTGAACAATTGCAGATCAAGGATCCTTACGCGCATAAATATATCACTTACGAAAATCTGATTCTACAGAATGCCACATCCAGTAATGGGTAAAAGACGTGATGATATATTTATTTATTTTATTTTAAAAAAATCATTTTTGTACTGCTTTGAATGTAAACAGCAATGATATGTCATAAAATATTTTTAATACAATCACTTAATTCTTGTCGTCCATTTATAAATTTGATGGGTCGTCCAATTTTTTTTTTTGCATTAGGATTGTCGGTTTTCTTAGAATAAATTATTATTTTTCATCTAATATTAATTAATTATAGTTTTATTATCTTTTTTATTGTAAATGTTCTACTATCATTAATTTTTTTATTCTTATTTAAAAACCCCAATTGCAGGACTACCGTAAGATAGTAACTGGTAGATAGCTAATAAATTTATTTAATTAGTTTTGTGCTTGCTATTAATAATAATTGTTTAGTTTAGTGTTGTTGAATACAGAGATAATATGAATTGATGAATATTGTTTATTAATAATATGTTATTGTACTACATCAAGAAATCGTAAATAAATCATTTTTTTTCATTTTGTTTTGGAATTTCACTACAATAATACATTTGTTTTTTCATATGAAACAAGCATAAAACTCGGTTAGTCGAATAAATAACGAATGTAAACTTGTCATTTTTATTTTGTGTTGCCATGTTTTTTGTTATAAAACAACGTTACGTATTTTCCTGTACATTTTTATGAATATTTTGTACGTAAAATAGAACAACGAGTTTATCACTACATATTAAACTTTAAAATTATTATTTTTTGGAATAGCAAATGTATTGCATCAAATACAGGAGTTACTTTTTTATTGTTTTATTTGATAAATAATCAAAAATAAATTAAATCCAGCAAAAAACTTTCGAATAACATTTATTTTGCGTAAGTTGAATACTTGCTTACCTAACGAATTGTTTAAAACAAAACTTGCTTTTACGAACAGAATGTCATTATTAAATTATAAGAATATTAAAAATATTTAAAAAATGAAAGTAATAATATATACATATAACACGTAATTAATTAATTTCCTTATTATTAAATCCTAAATATACCACTGATACAAATGTTAATGGGGTTGATGGCTCAGTGGTATAGAGTCAGCCAGTGGATCTTGAAAACCCTGGTTCGATCCCCACAGCCGATAAACAATTGTCACCAATTTAAATCTACCCCTGTGGCTCCCTCTCCACTAATATCTTTGAGGGCCGTGATTTGACGGCTGGTAACCGCATTTCACGCGACATAATATATCACTTACCGAGATCTGCTTAGGCAGAGTGCCACGCCCAGTAATGGGTAAAAGGCGTGATGATATATTTATTTATTTATTTTACAAATGTTATTGAGAGGTTGCTAATTTTTTATTTCTTTTTATTTTGGGTTCATAAGGAAGTCATTACGAAATCCAGTTGCGTATCGAAAGAGCGTTGATTACGATACGCAACATTTTGTTTTAGACGGTTGGTAGTAACGGACGACATACTGAACCTATCAAGCTGAGAACATCAACATTTCAATACAACCTCAAAACCTGAACAATTACATAAAAATCAATAACAGTTACAAATCACAACATTTCATATTTATTTATTTATTTATTTATGTTACGCTGTACAACAGAAATTTAATTCCAATTACAGTACAGGGTCCGCACTCACCGAGCCGCAGTGTGATAGTTTATATAATTTTTAGCTTGAGTGCGATTCGAACTCGGGATCTCCGGATTCGAATTCCGTATCGCTATTCACACCACCGTACTGACATACAAATTGCCCCAAATTTCGCACTAATTTTAAATTTATAAATGACGTAAAATAGAAAAAATAGTATAAATAACTAATTTTACAAGACTTTTATCGCACTTGTCCTTAAGGAAACTCGCCTGTGGTTCGTTTTCTAAATTGGGACACGTGCGAAAAAAATATGTCTTATAAAACTCTTTCTTTAATATACTGTATTGACTTAAGGTGTAATAAATGAGGTTATAAGAGACAATGGCATCAAATTAACATCGTAATACCATTTACAGCTAGATTGTAAAGTTAACGAATCCACAGCACAAATGCATCAAGTACTGAATTCCAGACATTATCTTTATACGGAAAATTGAGAAAAACTGCAGAAAACCTTGTCAGAATGGTTGGCTCTTTACTCGCTCCATAGCTGAAATGAACGAAGTTTTTCTGATCTCTAATAGTAGTAGTTAGCTAACGTGACCGTACATTACAAAAACTTTCACCGAAATTGCGCGTCCTGAACCTGACTGATCAATATTTCCCGTGACAATGCAACGATTTAAGCACTCAGCATTATCTCAGTCTTCTTTTACCTCTTAAATGCATGAGAACTACTTTACAATTAGTTTTTTGTTCAAGTTAGGGATTTTTATTTCTAGCACCAACTTATAGTACTTTATCACACTTCAATAGTTATTTGTATACCAAGAGTTGAAAGAACGTATTTGCGAGCCGATACTAGAGTGTAGTGGGAATCGAACCCGGGATCTCTAATCCACAGTTCGACTCGAAAGAACTAAGCCACCTACCTCATCAATTTTTAATTGCAGTTAATATAAATTTGGAATGTAACAATATAAACAAAACAAAAATGTAAAATGTGACATATATTGTTTGTAAAGAGTACCGTTGCTAACAACAACATCTGTAAAGAACCTTGATCTACACTTTTCGCCAACTGACGTTCTAAAAGCATATGTTTCATGCTAGTAATAAAAAAAAATAAATGCAAAGTTATTTAAATTGCCAAAGTAGTGCCAGATTGTATATAGTATTTGTTTTTCAATGTACTGTAAAATAATATGAGATAGAGAAACATGATTCAAATTAAAAGGAAATATATTTTTAAGATTTACGCGGAGATCATATTTACTCCCAAGGGCCATTTATTCTTTGTCACATCAAATATTATATGTATATATTATAGCGAGTGTCTACTTTTTCAGTTATATTGGAAATAAAATGACAAAAAAATTTATTTGGCAATAGTTTTTTCCTTATTAGCTTTAGAATAAATAAATAAAAGAAATTGTTTTGAATAAAAACTGTATTCAATGAGTTCATATTTATTGACATAATACGTTTCTAACACAAAATAGGTGTAAATTAACGTAGAAATCTTTAAACTGTTTATAAAAATTATTTCTTTCGTTTCTTAGGATTGTTTTGGCAGGTCAAATCAAATGATTTCGCGAACAGGAGGTTCACCACCCCTGATTTACACATTGTTGCAAATTTTCGTGATATAACATAAACTTATATTTTGTTTTAAATGAAAGTAATAGTTTTTAAGTATTTTTTCGAATGTTGTCATTAATATTTAGTTTCTTTTATCGTTTTCTGTTAAATTATTATATTTTAAGAGCAAAATATGAAAATTCAAGTGAATATCAACCCCCTTAGTTGTGTTGTACACTCTTGCATGTAAGTATTGTAGGTTATCAACGGACAGCATTTCATTTTACTGAGTTGATATTTATTGATAATGCGTTCCTAACACAAAATAGGTGTAAATTAAAATAGCCATCTTTAAGCAGTTTATAAAAATTATTTCTTTTGTTTTTTATTGTCTTGGCAGGTCACATCAAATGATTACGAGGGCCAGGGGTTCTCCACCTCTGATTTACACATAGAAATAAATTATTTTCTGCTTCACATTTTCGAGGTATAACATAAACTTATAATTTTTTAAAATGAAACTAATAATTTATTTTTTTGTCAACTGTTGTCATATTGTTTAGGTCACTTTATCGTCTTTTCTTTTTCTTTAATTTATTATATTTTTAAGAGTAAAATATGAAAATTCGGCCAAGTATCAAACGCTTTAGTTGTACTGTACACTCTTACACGAAAGTAATGTAGGTTATCAACCTACAGCATTTCATTTACTTTAAAAAATGTAATAATGAGAAATATTGCTACGAATTATTTTAAAATATAGTCCCTACTTTGCTTTATTTTATTTTGGAATTTTCTAAATTCCGTAGATAATAAAGTTTTTAGGTATAATAAACCTGAATTTCGTTGCCGTATGTAAAAGCAAAACACGCGAAATATTTAAACAGTTTCTGAGTTTAACTATCTCGCAAACGAATGATAATGTTGTCACGTGTAAGACTCATTTTACTAGAGAGTTCGTAGTTTATGAATTTTACGACTTGTCATATGGTTTTCATGCGCAATAAGGAAATGAAAATTTTATGTTTGTGAATTTATATTTTCCATTCCAAGGCGTGGACGAAAGCAAATTAAAACACGCTAATTATATTTTTATTACTATTCATTTTAATATAAAACCTACGTAAATTTTATTATCAATAACACTGAATTTAGATAAAGATATACGAAAGACATTAGAAAATAATAATAATTATGCATTTGTAATTTTACATCTTATTACAACGAAAATTTAATTAGAAAATATATATTCATTCTTAAAATTTATATGAAAGTCTTTCATAAATATGAGTAAAATGCATAGAATACTTTTGAATAAAATATCGTAAGAAATTCGAACTTCTGAACAAAAGAAAATAAGAGTTATGCATTTACAAATTACAAATTCCTTTTAATATTACGTATACCTGAAGAGATATCGATATCCAAACGCGTATTTCCCTTGCAAGTAAAACATACATCTCAACAGAGCGATATATCGAGATCGGAGAAAAGTTTTATTGTGAAATGAAAAAGTGATACAAGTTCGCGTATTCGCTCTGAAATTTCCTTTGTTTTTGTTTTCAGAATGTGATAAATTGCTATAAGTCTACTTGTGAAAATATATTTATTCCGATGCATACAATTTTATGTACATAATACTGCTTTATGCTCTTGTTTGTAAAATGTATTATTGTATAGGATACATGTAACCACTTGAAACATGCACGCATGTAAATTCATACAATTGTTTGTCCTATTCATTTTCAAAGTAATCCCATTGTCATCCTGTTGTAATAAAATAGAAAATCATTGCCAAAATTGTTACAAGTATATTATGAGGATTATTACAATAAATTCACCTAAAATTAATTATTTAATTGGTATATTTTATTTATTTAATATATCGTTGAACGACTTATTTTCAATAATAATTTTATAAACATTTCAATTAATAATTTATATCCGCTGTTCATCTTCCTGGTCTGATTTACATTATAAAGATTAATAAAAATGTTATAACTAGAAAACCGAGTTCGAGAAATAACGAGAGATGCAAAATATAAAATAAAAAACTTAGAAATAAATAAAAGAAACAACTTTTCTTTACAATTTTCTTTCGAATGTTCGCTCATATCTCGTTAACAGTTAATTTTGAGTCCAATCACATTGCTCTAAAGTACACAAATGTCTATATGTAGCTAGATTATTTTCTGAGGCCAAAAAACTACAATACTAAGTTTCATAAAAATCGTTAAAGTCGATTCTGAGATCATTGACATACATGTAGACAAGAATTCCTCATATTAGAGTATAAACTATCTTATCTGATTTTAAATATATTACATTTACATATCTTGATTAAATATCTAAATGATAAAAAATTTTATTTAATAAAACTCGTAGAGATCAGTATTTTTGAAAATTTAGAAATCCGATTCGAGATCCGCTCCGATCTGACATCCGATCCGAAATCCGACTGACATTTAATCCGTAATCAGATCCGATCCGAAATTTAATGCGACATCCGATCCGTCCGTGATCCAATAGTTCTGTACAGTCTTTCCTATTTATATATAATCATTTTTAACGTTGTATTTTGGAGTGAAAAACAATCGTAACTAAATTAATAAAATTGTTATAAAAAACTGAAGACATATTATCTTCTAATGTTATTTAATTGTAAGGAGTAGTGATTGATAACTAAAATGATGAGATTATGAGGTATCGAATTTTCTAGGAAAAAATGTTCGTTCAACAATGAACCACACTCAGTCATTTATATTATATATTTCAATTACGATGCGGGTTGTAATAAAAGCTTATTATTTTCATACATACATAATAATTTTCTGCATTGTTATCATTTATATATAAAATGAAATTGAAATTTATATTATTTACTCAGAGTGCATACTTAAAAGCTTTGAATAAATATTTAAAATCGGATATTTCAGCCTAATTTCGGATCGGATGTTTTATCGGAACCTCTGATCGGATATTTTATCCGAGTTTCGGATAGAATATCTATCCGATCTTTCAACCGGACAAAATTCGAATATTGTATATATTCACCCATCTCTAAAAAATCGCTCATTTGAACTTTCAATTTAGACAATACTTCATAACTCTAGCTTGGAATGTTAAACCACTAAATTTTATTTAACTCTAACATATTTTTAATAAATAGCATAATAATTGATTACATGAGTACCTAAATATTGTACTTTATTTAAATATAATATCTGCATATGAAATAAAAATTTTTTTTTCACAAAAAAGGTTAGTCATTGTATAGATTTGTAACATTTATTCGTATTTGAAAAAAAAATGTGCTTTTTATTATTATTATGTCGAAAGACATACGAATGTTAAAACGAAAATGAGTTAGATTTAGTTTTGAAAGAAACTTTGCACTTATAGTAAGAATACGAGTACCAAATTATATAAATAGTACCTAAGTTGACCATAACACCCTGCTCTCATAATCTGATAAAAAGAAGTATTCCCGCGAATCCCATTTTCTTCTGTTTTTCTCATATCAGTTTTGGTTCGGCTTACATTGGCCTCCACTTTGAAGTGACCACTGCACAGTAAGAAAAAGGCGCGAGCAAAGAAAAGAAGATGTGATTGAGGTAATTCAGTGAAGTGGCGACATAAGAAGAGGCCCGAGAGTCAGACAGATAAGTGAATAAACGAAAAAAGAGCATAGAAACAGACGTAAACCTACGAAACGCTTAACTTTTCTTTCGAAATATGAACCGGAGAAAAAGAGGAACATTTCTCCCCCAAGATATTTCCTACTCCACTAGATAACTAAATTACTGCTTGGCTTATAGGAAATAGATAAAATGGAGATAATCTTATTTCGCGATAACTGCGACTGTCAAGATCAGTCTTCCTTCTCACAAGATTGCAGCAAGTATGACTTCCGCTCAATATAATTGTGTGATTTAATTATTGTTTGAATTTCCCGCCTTTCAAATATTTGTATATTTAGATTTAGCAGTTGTTACTAACTTTGATAAAGCAAGAAATCAAACATTAGTTTGATGTATCTTTTAACTGCACATGCTTCGAATTTTACTTTGTGCAATATTTTTGATAGTTTAATGTGCTGGTTGAACAGTAATGCAATATTTTAAATCCATATCAAACATCTTTTCCATTTGTTACTCTTATTACAGTTAAAACTGCTCAAGTAACTGTTCAAAAACATTCATATTGTAGTTAAAGAAATCGTATCACTATATTTATGTTTACAAAAATACAAAAACTCTACAATTACAAATAAATATATATACAGAGTGTTTCTATACCTCTGCACGAAACTTTAATGACATATATATATGTATATATATATATATATATATATATATATATATATATATATATATATAATTTGATATATTGATTATAGAACAAAAGTTTTTTTTTTTAGAAATTCGCAAAAATTAGAGTATTTCATTCCTAGCGAACATTTTTATTGTCACTGGTTTAATAGTACATTTAATTATTTATAATTATGTTACTAATGAAATAAAAGTATAAACACTGCCTACAAATAATCATTTATTAATTAGTTATTATGAAGGTACCTAGTATAATTTTTTTTAATTAAATGTAATATTAATTTCAAAAAAATTCTTTTTTGTTCTATAATTAGTATATCAAATTATATGTCATTAAAGTTTCGTGCAGAGGTATAGAAACATCTTGTATGTATATCCAGTGGTACCATAACTTGATGGATAAGTCTTTTTAGTATTCATATTTATTTCATAAATGCTAGTGTTTATCATAAAATACGTTACAATTAAAAATGATCTTAATTTGATTTAAAATAAGTTTTGTTTGAAACATTTTTCGAAATTATGGATTCATTTGTTTTAAGTAATAATATACAAATCTGTATATAGTAAAACATGTGAAAAGCAGAAATTATTAAAATCATAATATAAAAGTCCTCATAATTCATAGTTTAGTGTAAAAAAACATTTAAACGTTCGACAATTGTTTTTTTTTCAGAAGCAAAGCTCTCAAACGAATAATTCTAGTATTAAAAAAATTTTATTTTTTTTTAAATTTGTTAGGATTAGGCCAAATTTAGTATCGAATTAATTCTCTCGGGCCCAAAATTCTAGTAAAAATATAAAACATAACATTTTACCGACCGTTAATTGTTTTTATTTTTTCAAAAGTTTATTTAAACTGTGGTGTTTAAAACTTAATAGCATATTATAATAATAAAGTTAAAGTAATAATAGTAGAATTTAGACAGACATTTTCCGTATATTGTTTCATTATGAAATTTTATGCAAATTACAAACATTTCATTTCTTTTGAACACACCTACTCAATGCAGAAGTACTCTTAAGCGCATAATATTAATAGAACTGGTACACTTGCAGAAAATTAACAGTACAAGAATTATATAACCTAAAGCGAAGCGAAAGAGGAACATATACGGGCTGGTGAAATTGTATTCCGTTTTAACTACTCTCGCGGGAGTTCATATCTTTGTATGTGATAACACGAGCAGGTTACATTCCGTTTAAAGCCGGATTCAGCTACATTGTTCCCAGAGCCAAGCACCGATATTCGTAAATGGCAAACAAACTATAAAACAATATCGTGCACATGAAACTTTCCCAAATTTAAATTAACAATCAGCAAAACCCACATCGATTCGATTCTAGAACATTTACGCGGAGAACTGCCTGTTTCATTTTGTTCACAGATTTTTTTGCAGAGTAAACACTTTTCTGAATTAACTATGTACATAAAGGGGTAATTTTCAATTTTTATTAAATTATGGAATCTATTAAAATTTTGCTTCATAAAATATTTTATGTCTTTTATACAAAATGAAAACTGTGTTTTCAGTGTGAAAAAGTGTATAGGTTAACAAAATGTAAAAAACTTAAGTCATTATCCCTTAAACATAAAATATAAGTTTGAAAACGGGTCATCATCGAAAATCCGGCATAAAGAATATCACGTTTATTTTAAGAGATACAAAAAAAATTATAATAAACTAGGCAATTTTTTATCACTTCCGGTTTAAGCGAAAATAGGTACAACTTTATATCTATCATAGGGAATTGATATTTTTATAAATATTTTCAGAATGTACATAAAATTAGCTTCACGATACCAGAATATTATAATTTAAACATTGCGACCATTTACGAGTATTTTCAAAATGTGTATTAATAAAAATCCCTTAAAAAACAGCAAGCTATGAAAATAATGTTATTACCTGAAAACAGAATAAGTAAATATGAAAAACTATAATGCTCATTATGGCCGCCATTATTTTCTAAACATTTTCTCATACGCGATAAAAACCCTTTCATTACATTTCGCAGGATATTGTCTTGAATTTCTCCAATGGTAGTTTGCGTTTCTAAATTTGACACCGTTGTTGGTGGTATTCGGTATAAGCTATCTTTCAAATAGCTCATAAAAAGAATAACATACGAATCATTTCTTCATTTGTGTCATATACTTGTGCCATAATGGGATCCTTTTTTTATAAAACTTCATCTAAATTAAAAACAATCTACAGTTTTAGAAAGTCTTAATTGTTATTCATTAAGCCGTAATGATTTTTTTTTTCAATTATGAAGTCAGAAAAATATATGATTTGGTAATTTGCTTAAAACCATCAGTGCTATGAAATAACAATACAAATTTACCAATTAAAAGTTATTGTTTGTATCTGTCATTATTATAATAAGTAACTTTTTTATGTATTAAGTAAAATAAGCTGTTAATTAATATAATATTTGTTTTGTTATTTCATTACACTGATGATTTTAAGAAAATTACCAATAAACATTTCCGTCTTTTTTACGTCCTGTTTTGAACTAGACAATCCTGTTGTAGAAGATTTATCCCGTTTTAAAAGGTTTATCTTAGTTAACAAAATTTTTTAATAACTTGGTTTGTTGCGTTGTAAATTGTTATTTACTGTTAAGAATTAAATATATTTTATGTTATTTTTTTGAAGCTAACTTCACCCCGTGCTTAATATCTCAAGCCGTGACTAAAACTTTTGTAGCCACAACTTGTTAACATATGATTAACATGTTATTAAGCGCCATAGAAACCAGTACGTTAAATGACATTTCAATAATGGCAGTAGAAAAATAAACTATATATTTCCATGTCCCGTTTTTACTCCTGGTCACCTTACTTTGGTTATTAATTTTTTTCGTTTGTATTTCTAATTATAAACGAAATATTCTTAGTGTCGGCCTTTCGATGATCACCCCGTATAAGTAAAGCGTCGTTTTAACTACTTGCCGATCGAAAATACCGTTAAACTAAGATTACGTAAACTGCGAAACCTTAAAATGGAAAAATAAAACTCCATTTTGACGTCTGCATATCAAATTCGAAGTGTGCTTATTATTCGTCCGATTTAAAATATTGGGATCTTTTTCTTGAACTGCACATGTGAGATGTATATATATATAAGTTTGTATGCGTGTGGAAACTTGTAGAAGTTTAAAGAAACATGCAACATAAATAAAGTGAAACAGTATAGAACATTTAGAAAAAAAGATCCCCTTAGTTCTCTACATATTTTCCGTGAATCTCTTTCAAGTCAAGGCACAGGCACAACGCAGGATATATAGCCTAAAGTTACATATACGGCACACGAACCCGCAACATGTAATGAAAAAAAGTATTTTGCGAAAATTTAAAGCTCTATATATTTGTTGGAGGTCGTTACAATTTTAATATGAAAGAAAATATTACTGTGTGTATCTTCTTGTCATACTTACTTACGCAGTTAGTATGAAACTTGAATATTATGTGTTGTAGCCAAGAAAATAAAAGAACTTGCTCGTAAATTTATTTCTTGTTCGTTATCATAACACTATATACTAATATTTTAAACAATATCATTTTCAATATTTTGAATAAATAAGATATTTTACTAATTATTATTCAGGGTAGATATGATAACAATCTATAGAAATATAAATGTGTTACGATTTACGAAAGTTGTGATGAAGCAAAAAGTCGAGAGAAAATCTAAAATTTGAAACTGCTAAAAAAATTGTTTTCCAAGCTGTAAAGCTGAAGCAAGAGACGACTATTTTTTCGACGTTCACAGTATTAAAAACAATTACTTATTCTCATGAATAATAATAAAATTATAATTATATAATATATAATTAAATGATAAAAGTATGTTTTATTTTTCTCTTTCTTAGCAACGAGAGTAAAATACTCTTAGTAAAGGAAGGTCAGCCATTTTAACACGTGAAAAATATTAGCTATTTAAATATGTTTTTTCACATGTGGTTTATCTTGTTAAACTCACAAGTTACGTTACTTTTTACGGTTAGGACAGTTGCTCATCCGTAAAGCTAATTTCAAATATAATTTTAAAAATTGACAATGTATTATTAGGTTTGAAAAATAATTTTGTACGAATAAATACTGAAGATGATGGGTTAACCATCGAAACGTCCAATAAATAAATAATAGTATTCAAGGATCCCACAGCCATATATTCCTTCCCAAAATTGAAACTCAGGATCAACATAATCCAAACAAAACTTAGTAAAGGAACAAAAAATACTCTTTTTTAAAAGATGCTAAGAATTGTGAGGCTATAAAAGTGTTATGGGAAAGCAACAAATTTGACATTTGTAATTTAATGTAGTAAATATAATTACAAACCTATGCAATTTCTTAAATTTCGGGTGGAATTAACAGTCAATTATATATTACAAATTTAATTAATATATGTGTACTAATTGACAAGATTCACAAAAAGAAGAATGACATTTATGAAATTATAAACAACAAATTTGATTTTACATAGCAACCGCTTAACAAATACATAACAACATGACGATTATGATGATGTCGATAACATAAAAAATGTTCAAAACAATCACAAAATTAATATTAAATCTAAACAATCGGCAAAAAATAAATGTTTTCAACACTGTAAAAATGCAGATTTGCTGACATTAGCCGCGACAGTAAATCTGCTACTTTTTTGCTTTGTTAAACAAATAACTATTTTTTCCAGTCGTTATTGACAACAAGAGAAAAATCTCAATTCAGTCCCGTCGATCTGAACAATAACATAATTAACTAAAATGTATTAATTGTATCACGATTATTTTGTTATAGAAACTATATTTCTTTTTCGATCGTGGAAAAGTAAATATATTTAAACCTAATTTCAAGTTAAAAGACTTAATTTCACTCTAATTCTTAATTGGATAGCCTAATAGTAGAGAAATATTATTTTTTAGTTAATATTGTTAAATTTTAATAGATATTAAATTGATAAGAAAAGAATCACATTGGATATACATTTTTTTATAACTTTCTCACGAAAACATAAGAAGTATTATCAAATGAAAACTGTAGCAAATAAATTTTTTCACAGAGAAGTGCGACGCTTTTGCCACTAATTCAAGTCATAAATCTTGAACTAATAGAATTGTTATAATTCTGAACTCGTCCTAAATTCAATTTGCAATTATTAGTTTGGTACCATAGTCTAAATTGTTTCGGGTGATAGTTTGTACGAGAGCTAATTTATAAACAATGTCACAGCATAAATACAGTCACGAGTACTTCCGTTGATTAAATTCAACTTTATATTACATACAATTATTCAAACAAACCACTTACCTGCGCAACATAAAGAGCCATTCACCAACACAAAATGTTCAGAAGGATTCTCATAAATGAAGATGAATTCATACCCACAACTTTCGTGACATAATCCAGTACCGTGTAGCTTGCACTAATATGTTCAGCGGTGTAAGGTAACACAAATAATGTTCTCGCGTCTGGGCTATTATTATTTTCTGTAGGGAGCGAAACATTTACTAGTACAGGAAGTATACGGGTTGGAAGTTCTGACCATGGATTAACCCTTAATCTCCACCGATATTAATATTCTGTAGAAAAGCTGTACGGGAAGACACTCTAGCCCTTTATGATTAATATTCTGAACATGGATCGTAGATGGGCGACTCTTCTGGATCCCAAAGGATTATTTTTTCAATAACTTTATTGTTTTCATTTTCACAATTAGTTAACGCGCACGAGTTTTATTATTACATCAAAATGTCACTTAAAATCACATTTAAAATTAAACACTATATTCTCTCTGTTATAAATGTTATTCATATTTAAACAACAGTATCTCAGAAACTAAAAAAAAGATAGGTGAATTCGATTTTAAAATTTGGATTGTTTGTGATCTTCTTAATATACTAACAAATACTTATTTTAGATTCACTAGAATCATTTGTAATAGTCACTGCACAATGGTTTCGAGTCTGTGGAATTGAAAACTCTGGTTCGATTATCACAATTTTATCATGTTAAAACTACCGCTGTGCTCCCCCTTTACTAACATCTTTGAGGGCCGTGATTTGACGCTTGGTAACCGCACTTCACGCGAAGAAATATATCACTCTGCTACGGGAGAATGCGACACCCAGTAATGGATAAAAGGCGTGATAACTTATGTATATTTACTCGTTCTTATTCACGATGATACTAAAGAGAAATATTTAAAGCAACTACCTATAGCAAAGATACATTATTACTGTTTGACTAGTATAATCAAGAACGCCACAGTGTTGTAATCAAACAAGCAAAATCTGGTTACGAAATTTTATTCTATTTTATAGATCGATAGGCAAACTGTAAATATAAAATATGAAGCTTCAAATAATATTATTACTTATTAAGAATGATAATACTATATTAAAAATAAAAATAAAATACGAGCGCATAAATATTTCAACTGCTTTTTTCTTAAATCTGAAATATATTTTCGTTATTATTACGATTTATAAAATTAAGCTACCTAAAAATATTAGTAGAAGTTGCTAGAATACTACGGTATAACAAAACTAGAAAAAATATGTTTTGTTTTTACTACTAGCCATTAAAGTAACTGAATGAACAAAGAGTAAATTTCTATTTATGATCCAAATCGTGTTTGCTTTGTTTTTTCAAAAAAAATAATTTACGTACAAAATGAAAATGCCAGCTTGCAGTGTTATATATAAATTATATTAATATATCGTATTTAGCGATTGGTATATAGATAATAACACAAACATTTCAAATTTAATATTCTACCTACTTAGTTTTTGTGGGTATTAATAAACAAGCCAATATTCATGAAAAAATGTTTATTTTATTGTCAATATAAAACTCGTTAAATGGATTTAAATGTTAGTAGAGAAAAAATAATATATGCAATTGTATTTTGTTAAATTTTACCTACAATTTAAAGCCGGTTCGTTTTTTATATTCAAAAATTACCATAAACAAGCAATAATATGTAGCAGATAATTGTAATCGTGCTTTCGCATGAATAAATTCTAACATTTAAATATTTGTACAAATATGTTAGATATAAGATAAAATAAAAATTTCACAATCAGAAATATGCATGCCCTACGCTCACAATTTTTTTAATCTGATGCAACTCGAATGCAAGTGCTTCTATTGGATTTGCACTACTCTAGTTTGCATTGGTGCTTCATTCGATGTACAATACTAGCGTTGTTTGATTGATTGGATATTCCGGCGATACATGATATATAAATCTGTTACGGGTCGTTGAATTTTAATGCATTCACGCTATGCGACCCATTGCTATAATTTTAGTATCAGTAAACTAACGCATCTATTTTATAGATGCAACAGTAATCCGAGCAACATCAAACGTTAACTAGAATATTTGGACTAAATTAGTCACGTGACAGAAACTAAATTGGCCCGTGCAGCAACCATACACATACATAGTATAAATTGGTTTTAAAATTGCAGTTTCGGTGAGTGAGTTTTTGTGTAGCTAGTAAATAGCACAATTAAAATTTAAACTTGAGTTTATATCGCAAAATATGGCTTTAATATACATTTAAGATATATTACAGGTATTGAACTAAACATTATTTTTTTGCAATTGCTGATAATTACACTATTATTAAATATTAAAGTGAAAATTTAGACTTATTTTTGAAAACAAGTAACATACGTATTTTATATAAATTATTCCGTAAAACATTGCTGTTGGAATATTGTTTTTCTTTTAAAGATTAAAATTATTTAAAATTAAGTAATTAATAACTTTTTGGAAAATGTGTTTTGAAAGATAATATTAAATGTTTTTCTAAGTTAAAAAAATATAATGCGAATTCTAAGTATTAAACCAATTAATTACTAGTTTGTTTGTGAAATAAATCTCAGAATTTGTTCCGATCGATTTTATTTCGCTGTCATTTTGGAACAAAATTGTCCGATTTTTATGGAATTTGGTGGACAGTTCTATTATAATTCAACAATATTAATTACTAGCTGTAAATCCAGACTGCCATATTGAAACAAAATGGCGACGAACTATATTCGTAACTACTTCACCGATTTATATAAAATTTGCAGTATAGTTAAATGTTTACCCTACTTGAACTATAAGCTGTAAAACTTAGTAGTACATTATGCTAAAATAAAGTTGTTGATCTGTTTCAGAAAGTACTGCAATGAAATGTTAAGAGTTGTCCTACCAACTTAAATTATAAGTAGAAATTAAAATATGTTTTAGTAAATAAATAAATAAAATAAATATATCATCCCGCCTTTTAGCCATTACTGGGTGTGGCACTCTGCCTAAGCAGATCTCGGTAAGTGATATATTTTTTCGCGTTAAGTGCGGTTACCAGCCGTCAAATATGTTTGAGTAATTATGAGTGTAGTTCAATAGGATATATTTTATTTTAACTCTAACTGGCCAAAACGTCAAAATGAAAACATTTTTACATAGCATAAAAATATTGTAACAGTGACAATGAGATATTGATTCATTTTACAAAGCTTTTAAATATTATCTATTAGTATTTATTAAAATGTCAAAATAATAAAAATAATACAGCGCTGTTACTTTCATAAGTTTTACTCTATGTAAGCATGACTTCATTTTGACGTTTTCGTCAGCCAATCAAAATCAAAAACCTTCCATGCAACTACACTATAATCTCTCACCGAACAAATTTTATAAGATTTGTTAACAAATAAAATAAATAATAATAATAAAATTATCTTGAGGTAAATGAATTAAGTTATTTCATTTATTTTTTATAAAAATACAATAGTACTTATTACAACATATTGAAACATCAAGATTAATTATAATTTAAGATAGTACATAGTTTCCCCACATATCTTTCTTTTCATCCAACAAAACAATCGAACTTTCGAAACATTTTTTCAAAATATCTTCCAGCTTTTCCTTCGTATAAACCTGAAAGCAAATAAAAATAATTACTAAATTTATCAGTTCTTATAAATAGCACATTTCTTACATTATACAACTTATATTTCTCAGAAGCCAAAATGTCTGCAAGTTGGATGCATTCAGTGTGATCTCCCATCTCAGAAAGAACCGCATACAGCAACATAACAATTTCAGGAATACAAGTCTGTCTTAAATGCGACGGATTATCAGTTCCGTTTAACCAGCCACCATCAGGAAACAATAACACATTATATAATTTGTTTTTAGTCGTTTTCGCCAAATGAGAAAGCGTTAGTTTCCATCTTTCTGTCTCAGCTTTATGCTGAGAAACTCTGTGTTCGTGAGCGACTTTCTCTGTGAAACTTGCATTTTCTGGCAGAGGCGCCGGAGCCTGAGGTCTCGAATGATAAAAATATTTAAACCAATCATTAAACGATTCATGAGCTTCCAAATAAGCTTTGTAACAAAGATGTTCTCGGACGCATTTCTGCACTGATTCTGGCATTTCTTCATCTGGGATTGAAAGAAGAGAATCAATGGCAGGGAGGGGAATTTTTGCGAAAGCGCTTTTAGCAGCGTCGATTTTTCCTAATGTAAGGAAATAAGATATAAGAGCGTTGCATTGTACGAGGGCTTCGGATCGTTGTGCTGGGTAAAATAAGACCCAGTCCAAAGCGGAGATTTTTATTTTATCTTTTTCGGTGATTGTTTGCTGCAAGAAAATAATATTTATTAAATAAGACACTGTCAAACAGATAATCACAAATAAATACGATGGTGCATTATGAGTGTGACAAAAATATTGAGAGTCGAATAAATAAAAAATAGAAAGAGATGTATGTTTGTGAAAAAGTAGATGAGATATTGTGTAGACGATCTACAAATAAATGGATGAATATGATTTAAGTTTTGTTCAGTGAACGAAAGATTCCGAATGAAAAGAATGGGTACCTTTTATGAAAGGAATTATAAATATGAATGAAGCGAAAATATTGTGTTAGGATAGGAATATTTGGCAAAGATTTGACAAGATGAATCTAATAAATAAAAGCCCGTTTCTCAAAAAAGGTTAAAGAAACCTTAATTTAAAGCTTTTTAAATTTAATTAAGCTCTAAGATTTATTTGACAATAGGTATAGAAATTTCTTTTGCTTGGATACTTGGCTTTATTTGAGTCGGCCTGTGGATATTGAGAACCCTAGTTCAATCCCCACAGCCGACAAACAATTTTCACCAATTTAAAAAAATCTACCCCTGTGGCTCCTCCACCACTAATATCTTTGGAGGCCGTGATTTGACGGCTGGTAACCGCACTTCACGCGAAAAAATATATCACTTACCGAGATCTGCTTAGGCAGAGTGCCACACTCAGTGATGGGTAAAAGGCGTGATGATATATTTATTTTATTTATTTTAAACTGACGTTTCGGAATTTAGTTTCATTTTCAAATCAATACATTAATTTTGGATTAAACAAAAACTGAACAATCACTTTCAATATTTAATATCAAAATTACACAGGGATATTTTAAAAATTGAATGTAAAATTCAAACATTTGTAAGAATATTTAAGGTATTATTTTTCTTAGAAATATTTGAATATAATTTATAGTTTTAATTACATAAATATGTATTTATGAAGCCTTTTATTTCTTTAATATTAAGTTTTAATTTTTGAAATATTCCTGTACAATTTTGAGCAGTGTATATTTTATATAACAAAATTGCTGATACGATACTCAACCAGAGTCAAGGATTTACTGCCGAAAAATTACAAACAATCGAGCCAAACCATCAAAAAATTTAAATATATAATGTTGACTTTAAATACTGAACATGTTTATGTATATATAAATAAATATAAACAAAAATATACAATGTATATCTACCTGTAAGTTGCTGGTGTACTCTTCGAAATCTTCCGGTTTATTCCGAATATTTTCAACAACTTGTTTTGTGATGACTTTAATATTTAACCCTGCTTCTTCTCCATACTGCAAGGCCATCTTACGTTCTTCATTATTTGTAATAGTTTCCAAAAAGCTAGCATAAAATCTAATTTGCTGATGTTGACCTAATGTTGCTGTGTAATAAGCAACTAGCTGAGGTTCGTTCATTTCTATTAGGCATTTCACATAACTGGAAATAAATAAAATTAATATAAGTGTAATAATAATTATTGAAACTTATATTTACTTACGCTTCTAAAACTTTCTCAGCAACATCGTCTCTTTGACTATGGCCAATTTGTTTTAAAAATAATACAATGTGAGCCAAAAATCGCAGAAACTGTGGAGTTGCAATTTTAGTATCTAACCATAAAGATATTTGATGCATAAGTTGAGGTATTTGATCCAAAATTAAGTATTTCTGAATTAAATGCTCGGGACAGTTTCCTTCTTCTCTTATACGACTATCTTGTGATGAAGATATTTTCTCAAAAATTTCTTCTAGCGACATTCTGAAATAAGAAAATCATTTAAAAATAATTACACTATCAGTACATAAGTTAACTGACTTATTATTCCAATATTCAGCTGGCAAAGGTTTGTAATTTTTTGGTATAAAGTCTCTTATTTCAGATTCAACACGAATATCGACCATTGTTTTCATGTAAGCCCAAAGTTGATCTTCCCAAGATGTGCTAACTGCTAACATACCTTGAAGACAGCCACAGAATGTTGCAACAGATGCTCGATCGAACACATTAATACTTTTCTGTAAAAAAAAAATTATAAATTAATAATAGCATAAACGAAAATGCGATATAAATGAGCTTAAAAAAGGAATTATGAATTTGGATGGACCGATAGTGGGGTGCCAGGTTAAGAATGTTTAGCTATATTTAATATAGAATTTTAAGATGTAAAAAATTTCATACTTGATGACAATATTTCCAAGCATAAGCTTTCCAAATATCGCGATTTTCATTGCCCTCAATAATTTCATCATCGGTTTCACCCTGTTTTTGTGCAAGTGTAGATTCCATGCTCAATTCTAATCTTCTTTTTTTGTCAGCTTCTCTTAATTTTCTATCTTCTGCCAAAGTCATTTTAGTGGGATCAACTGGAAGATTCATAGCATCATCCTCTTCTATTATTAATTCATTTTCTTTTTCTTTCTGTTTCATCTTGAGCATGTATTGATGTTGTTGTTCATCATGGTATAATCGCCATCCTTCTAATAATGCTGCACGCCATGGATGTCCACAATGATTGCAGATTTTTTGTGCTTCCTCTAATTTACCACATCGTATTTCCCTAAATATTGTCTTGCTTAGCCGTTCCTCATCTTCCATATCAAGATCGTGTAGAGGCAAATGTTCACGATTTGGTGCATCAGGGTCAATTCTCGAGACAATTGCTCTAGTACTTCTAAAAACAATGCTATCAGAAGCTTGTAACTGATGAAGGGTATTCTCCCAACCAACAGCTTTATCTGTGAAATGTTGAACCTTTGATTCATTACCTTCATCATCTTTTGCATTGCACTCTAACCAATCAATTATAAGTTGACTTTCACGAATTAATGGCTCTCTTTTGAATAAATCTTCAATACACATCTTTTCACTGAATCCCAAATATGGCAAGACGTTATTTTCTCTTAATTCGTTATTTAATCTGTCTTGGTACAAACAATATATTAGTCGCCATGTATTTCGCTCATTTTCTAACCATTTGTCGTTGTTTGTTCTAGACCTGACTTTAGATTTTAAGCCTCTTACTACATTAAGAGTATCCGTACAACAACGTGCTAAATCAGATACTGTATCAAATATTTCATGTACATTTGTACGTGCTTGTATAACTTCTAAATATTCCAAAAACAACGAATCAATTGCATGCTCCCAAGGTTTGTTATTGATAATTGTAGTGCCAGTAATGGTGGAATTTTGTAAAAGATTTTGTAGTGTATTATCTACAATAGAAATTCCACCTTCCAGTAAATATTTCATTTCATCAGGAGCTATTGTTAATGATAAATCTATTTGTGGATCTGCTGCATAAGATTTTCTGAGATCTTTAGATTTTTTTGGCGTTGCAGTCCGCAATAAACTTCTTCCGTGTGGAGATAATGCATCTTCTAATAATCTTGCTGATCTATTTAAATCCATATTTTGTTGTTTATACTAGTTTTTCTATAATAAATTACTGTTTGCCGCTTTGAAACTCTACATAACCTAAAACACTTGTCACATGCCAAAGCAACGAACTTTTCAAATACACAGATCGATTGCAGAGTTACCAACTGTACCGTCCCAAAGTTTCATTGCAGCAACCTTTAATATTTAATATTTAGCATTTAATTTAAATTTATTTTAAAAGAAGTGATATCTTCATTCTATAATTATGTCTATATTTTCTAATATCTGTGATATAATTCGAATAACTCTGCATTTATTCTAATCCAAAAAGGAGAAAAAATAAATATTGTATTATTTATAATGATTATTACAAATTAATTATATTTGTAACTATTTTTTGTTGTATAAAATTTTTAATTCATACATATATATTATTATTATCATAGTGCATGTCATAAAGTTCAAAATAAATTAAAATTCCACTGGTTAAATTAATACTACACAATAAAACGGCAATAAATTTAATCATGTCATTTCTATTCTTTTACTTATATCGGATTATATTATTGATTTTATATTTTGTAGTAGAATTAAAATGATTACTTTTTATGATGAAGAAACAGCAGAACAAATTGCCTACATCCAGAAAAAACATGAGAGCTGATTGAAATGCAATTGGATGCGATTTTATAGTACTCGCAGTAATACTGGCGCCTCTTACATGTAACAGAAACACAATATAAACAAACTCAACCTGTTCACCGACATTTTGTGGTGAATTTCCATAATGGCCTTGACTTTTCTTGTAATATCTTAGACGAGCTGTCAACGTTGCAAAGTGATTGTCGTTAATAATAGTAACACGTTTCGTCTGCTATTAGATAGCAGGTTGATAATTACAATGCATTTTTTTATCGATGCTTTTCCACAATTAATTTTATTTTTGTTTTGCATATTCATGTCAGCAACTGAATTTGTAATAAAGTTTGTTTTTACGTAAATTTATTACTATCATTTTAACGGCTGTTTGTAATGGGTAGTAGAAAGTAATGATATTTTAAATTAATATATGTATTTTGACATGTAACAATGCTATTTTATATTTCACGCAAAAATTCAACTAACTTCCGTTAAATTTGATTAGACGTTAAATAATTTATACTTGTGGTTTCAGCAACCTTTCAATTTTAATATACTTGACATTTCACATTCATTTATATTTGTAATCAGTATTTTTACATTTCTAACAAAAGTTTTTGCAATAAAATGAATAGAGAAAACATTTATTGGAATTAAAAGTATATCTTGATAATTACTGATTTTGTAAAGTAAATTAAATGCATTCCACATATATAGCAATTGGTTTTTGTCGATTACTTAGCAAGAATTATTTTAAAATTCAAGGTAATTGCATATCACTGCATTATATAACTGTAAATATTATAAATTATTAATTTTAATAATGCTGCCTCATTGCCAATTCAAAAAAGTGCAATGTTAATTTATTTAAAGGATTATTACTTCCACCTTGTTATTTTTTTGTAAAAATCACATTTTTATAAATAAAACTTTTTATTGCACATATTTCAATACAAAGAATCTAATCTATTTTATTATTTATTATAAATGCAACATGACATAAGTAATTTAATTACAGCTATAAATCAATACATATTTATTTATTGTTCGGTCAAGCAAATTTAATCCTTAAAGAACTCTTTATTATTTCTATTTGTCTAATTACATCTATATTTTTTATAGTATTAAGATCAAATTGGTTTTGTATTAGTATACTTTTCCATACAATACGCCTAATGTTACCACTACCTATCTTACTTGAGTGAATCTCCATTTTGCTATTAAACTAGAAACTAGGAGCAATTATATTTCTATCATATTTCAACCTAAAAAATTACTAACTCTTTTATGCTGTTACATTAGATTAAAGAACATGCAAGAGTTAAAAAGTAATCATAAAATTTAATGATAATCTCACGCAGTAGGACATTTACGTAAATGTGATAGTAACATTTAATAAAATCATTAACTCAGAAACAAATCCTTGTTTGGATTTATGTATTAAAATATAAATGTTCTCTATTTGTAATTTAGGTATACGTAAACATGCGTCCGTAGTGCTACTGTTAACTACTTCAGTAATGTGAGTGAAATTCTCTCGACATTTCCGTGTGTCACATTGACCATAATTGATATGTTTTCTTATATGTACCTATTGAGTTAGTCAACACACTGTACTGTTTGTTATTGGTTCACACATTAACCGTTAAAAGGCATAAAGGAAGGCTAATTTGCCACCTTAAAACTTCGTGACATATAGATAAAATAGCTAAAATCTCCTTGTTATACTACAAAAAAGTATAATTTATATTGGGATTGGGTTTCGAAACGTATGTGGGTAAACCTGATTTTTTTTTATGGAACTTCTTAAAGTTTTTGTAAATAATAACATGTCACTAATAAAAAAAAAAGTATTTTATAATAGATATTTTGAACAAATTGCCAAAAATGTGTTCCTAAACACACCTTTATAATAATTTTCTTTTCTCATGTTTATTATCTATTTATTCATTTGAATACATGATGATTTTCTGCTGTCTTTCCTGATTTTAATTAATCTTTAGGTTTTGAATTATATATTTTAAATTTTGAGTTTGCTTCGAAGCTTGATTCTTTAGTACTCAAATAAATCAACACGAGATGACATAAATTGTAGATGAAATGGTGACGTTTGATTTTTTAGTTAAGTTAAATCTATTATTTGAAATACCGAGTAAAAAATATCATATGAACATAGATAGAAATTTTATAAACAGAACATTTTAAAATAAATTTACAATTGAACTAATTAGAGAAAACAAAAGACACTATGGGCAACAAAACATAAAATAACACAATAATGGCCAGTTACACCGGCAAAATTTAAGTTTCTAACTTAGTAAATTAAAAGCAAATCGAATATTTAACAGCAATGTCATATATTTCATTTGATGACTATGTAACTTTGATTTGCTTTTATTTATTTAAACCAAGTTTAAAATTTAAATGTTGGCAGTGCAAATGACCATTTAACATATAAATTATTTAGATTAAACATGGAATAACATAACAAAATATGCATCAAGATAGAACGACAAATATGGAATATATATTTTTTACACTACAAAATCCATGTTAAAAACCTTATCTGCCTATTCCACAGTACCTACTAAACTTATCTATTGTAAAATAAATAAGGTATAACAATGTGAATTTAAATCATGATTTAATTTTCTTATTGACCATTTTAGTTTTTAAAAGAATCTTGATTACAAAATTTAAAAATTTACTTTAATGAATAAAACTTTGACCTTTTATATTTTGGTAACTAAAAGAAATAGGACTTATGTTCATATGACATTTTTTACTGAAAATGAGCTCATGAATAAGCTATTAAATTTTGTTACACTAATCTTGAAACACCCAGTATAATGTAAAATAATAACAAATATTTGATTATTAAAATTGGAAACATAAAAAAATAACTTTTCCATACTACATAATTGTTCAAAATATTACTTTAATTTTGATAATAAACTATTTTATTTACGTATTTATTTACAACAAGAACTTAATTTTAATTACAGTACAGGATCCGGACACACCGATCTGTAGTGTAGTAGTTTTACTAAGAAATTCAAAAACATTGTTGGAAAATAACAAATTAAAAAATAACTTGTCTTAAATTAGCATGTGATGCTTTATGCAAAATAGTTCGTGAATATTAGTCTAGTTTTGCTAATAAAATAATAAAAAGAAACACCATTTTTCTAATTTCTGTCGAAAACTAACAAAACCAAAAATGCATATATAATTGTCCAAAATATTGGTTTACTTTTGATAATAAAATAATAAATGAAATATTTTTATTACTGAGAAGTTTATAAACTTTGTCGGAAAATACCAAATAAAAAAACTGTCTTAAAATAGGTCTGTGATGCATTATGCAAAGTAGTCTGTGAATATTAATCTACTTTTGCCAATAAAATAATAAAAAAACCCATTTTATTACCAGCATTTTTCTAAATTCTGTGGGAATGTATCCCAAAATTTGCCTGTGATGTAATTTTCAAACTAGTCTGCAAATGCTAGCTCATAAACTAATAAAACCTCAAAAAACCAAATACCATTTTGCACAAAAATGGGCAGTGAAACATTTAAATTTGCATAGAATTACCTAAAATGCCAATAAAACCTCTCAAAGTGCCGCCCGCGACAGGACAATTGAGGGAGACTTGGGAGATGTAGACTTGCGGATATTGCCACAAAGGTTACCTACTTTTTATGGCCTTTTTGCGGAGTTTATTATCTGCTCCGTATTTAATACTCAGCGTATCGGTCCCTATTTGCATAAGCAGAGCCATCCAGCGACGGAATCCTCAACTGTAGACTGACTACGTGTGAGTGTATGACGTGAGTTCATCTTTAGTTTGGGTCATTATTTTACCTTTACGGGTGATTTGTTGATTTGTTGTTTATGTCGCTTATGAATATGTGTTTTACCTTCATGGTTATTAAATTACAAGTTTTATTGTACTTTTAAATTTATCTCCACTACTATCTCTATCTCTATTGCTGATTTACAATAGCACTGCTTGCAAGTTTTTCAATGTATTCTTTTTCTTCAACAACAAGTATTGTAGAAACTTAGATAATTGGAATATCAGTCTAATTTATTTTAAAAATGTTACAATTCCGACGTTTCTGGGATAATCATCGCCTTCTTCAGTGATATGTAACGTCTAATAATTGACATAAGCAAATTGTTTAAAAAACAATTATGGTAATCACCGAAACGTCGGAATTGTAACATTTTAAAAATAAATTAGACTGATATTCCAATTATCTAAGTTTCTTCATTATTAAAACAGTCGATCATCGTATTTACTTAACAAGTATTGTGTTCATAATTTACGGAAATTTCGAGATATTGAAGAGTGTTCACTATTTAGAAAATAAAATAATTATATCATCACGCCTTTTAGCCATTATTGGGTGTGGCACTCTGTCGTAGGAGATCTCGGTAAGTGATATATTTCTTCGCGTGAAGTGCGGTTACCAGCTGTTGAATCACGACCCTCAAAGACGTTAGTGGAGGGGTAGATTTAATTTGGTGAAAATTGTTTGTCGGCTGTGAGAATCGAACTCGGATTCTCAAATCCACAGGCCGACTTTAGACTTATACTCAAATAAATAAGTTTTGGAAGTGCTGTTGGTTTATTTTCTACAATTCAAATATCTTCAAATCGCGTGCAAATGTATAAAATAAATTTGTATTGTTAGAGTTTTTATCGAAATATCAAGGTTACACGATAGTAAAAATAATCTTTGAATTTCCGACACATTTATTAATTTAAATTACAAGAAGTTTTCATCTTGTTGTTATCAACACGTAAAAATAAAAAAATATATTTTGTCTTAAATAAAAAATGATAATTGTATTAAGAAGATCTAAAGTATTCCATCTACCAATAGTTTTAATTAATATCTGTTCAGATCTTCGATTAGAAATCTGTTGCGAAAACCATATGATCTGCCGAAAAATCTCAGATCTCATTCACGGACTTCTTCTTTTCGCTGGATGTCATGGAAAATACCCATCAGTTTATTATTTTAGTATTGTTATAGATAACAAACAATATTTTTAATCTAGTTTAAGATAAAGTTAATTTCTCTATTTTACTCTAGATAATATTGAAGAAATTATGTACATAATATATAAAAAGAAATAATAAATACTTAGGTACTTATTAAGATAATAAATAGATAATACAAAAACATTAAATAAGTTTGGAGTTTTGAGAAAATGGCGTTCAAAATTTGAAAATGTTTTAGTGTTAGAAATGGAAGAAAAATATATATTGATTTTTAATTCACAAAAATATTATCTACATGAAATTCATCAAATAAATGAAGATAATTTTATTTTTATTTAAATACGATAATATATAAATAAATAAAAAATATATCATCACGCCTTTTATCAATTACTAGGTGTGGCATTTTGTAATAGTAGATTTCGGTAAATGATATATTATTGCGCGTGAAATGTGGTTATCGTGTGCGGCCAATTGTCAAATCTCTGTTTATATCTCTGAACTCTGATTAAACATTGAGCACATATCTGAAAATATTTTTTAAATTTGTTGACATTGTTAGCATTGAAAAGTTGCAAAACTACGTTAAATTTAATCTGTTAGATTAATTAAAGTCGAAAGTCTAAGCAATAAAAAAAGTTTTTTATATGTATTTTCTGTTGATTAATTAATGAAAAAAAATTAAACTGTTCGAATTTTCAGTTTTGGTTAGTTTCAAATTAGAATTTGAAATTTCCTTGTTCAAGATTTAGAATAGAATGAATTTAGTAAAACAAGAATATGTCATCCTACACACACTTAAGTCTATTTTCATTCCAATCTTCCTTAATTCATAAGTTTCTAAAATAAAAAAGACGTGCGACGTGCGTGTGTGTATATAGCCACAAGAGGAGTGTCCATAAAACGCTTGGGTCATATTTGTTTGCCACACAGCATAGCGATAGCCAGAGGGCCTTTTAAATTAGCTTCTGAGGCCGGAACCGGCCTGTTGTGGTTTGCCCAGAACTGGTCTATTTATTACAGTATAAAATGCATGTCTATTAAAAATGGCAGTAGATCCGAATGGCCCTGTACGATCGATGGATCGCGCCGCTCACGAATTCCCATCATACATGACTTACTAGATTCAATAGCAGTTGTGCTTTGTGTTTCCCCTCTTCATTAAAAAGTGAAAAGATTTGAAAATTTGGAAACGCGGAAGTGGCGTAAAATTAAATTGTTGCCTATCATTAAAACCACAGCTTTTTTCCTCCATTCATAGATACCTATTAATTAATATCTGAAAGTAACAGCGAAAATTATTATTATTAATTCTTTTTACCTTTTTAGAATTGAACAATGTAGATGGAATCGTTAAAATATTCGGTTTAAATGTGATCATATAAATTCGCTTTTTTTAGTCATAATCAAGTTTTTTCTCTTAAATTACAAATAAATTTTTTATTGTTTGGCAATTACTATGTTAATCTTTATCATCCGGTCTATATAATTAGCCACAATTCTAGATAAAATAATTCATTACCCTCAAACGCATTCTAAATCTTACTTTACTAATTTATATTTTACGTGTTAGTCTAATGGAACCATAAAAATCAAGTTTGACTCTAGGTACTACAAACAAGACAGCTTCCACATATCTTTAAAATTCTGTTTGTATTCCAGGAAACAGGTACTTACGAAAATTTTAAAAGGCAGTCAATTTGCATAATTTTACGAGGCAAAGAGAACTAAAGTTCGAATCGTTAGCTCATCAGCTTGGCGCAACATATTCGTAAATTGAAACTTCAAAAACTCAAAGCACAATCGTGATGATTAACACTACTTATTGGTACTTTTGTTAGGGTTTAACCCTCTTAGGGTAAGCACGTGCCAGACTAGAAGGTTCAAAGCCTATTAAAATTCGTTTAAAATTTTGCGAACATAAAAATAGTAGATACCTGAAAATGTATACCTCTTGTAGTCGTTCAACATTGCCATTTACACATCGCCAGGTGTCGGCGAAATAACATCCCTATTTACTTTTACTTTATATTTTATCCCATTGGCTATTGTAGAGCCATGAACGATAAAATCTGTACTTACATGTCACAAAGATTATCTGCTTAAAATATTAAGTACGTAACATTACGCAACATTATAATATTAACATTCAATTCAAATTTCTTTCGCTTTCATCATCAACGTAAGGTAAAATGTGAAAGAAGAAAGAATTTTTCTGCAGTTAACAACATTTGAAAAGAATATAAATTAGTTTAAATGTAGCCAACAGAATCAGATTTTACGAGTGGAGCCAAGTGTTATTGACTCTACTTGTAACGTGGGTAAATTTTAACAGTGTATCTCTTCTTTAATAGGTAAATATATGAGTATGTATTTTATACTTTTGTATTCTTTCTAAAGAACTTTGGCAGTCTTGTTTCGCGATGGCTAATAATGTAAAGTAGAAGAGAAAAAGTTTGTAGTACGTTTGTTTTTTATAGTTCCACTCGCAATCTAACCCAAACCTGATGTAAAATTCATCAATGCATATCGCATTCCAAAAGGTTTGGCACGTGCTTTCCTTTTTCGCCAACTCTCGGCAAATCCTTTTGGCTGCAGAAAATAAAAAACCTCTTGGTATTTAGGCCTGATTTGGCTTTAGGTCGCTTTTTATAAAAACGCCACTGCATCCACGACGATAGCTTTTATTGCTTTTGTATTCTTTTCAAAATAAAACATGACAATTTATATATCAATACACTTTTTAACTTCGACTCATAAAATACAGTTTGCTTATTAAAATTTTAGTGGTTTTTATTCATTTAGTTACAATTTGCACAACCTTTTGCTAAGTTGAAATATTTATTAAAATTACAATGTTTTATTTTTATTTAATTTTTCGAAATTAGCTGTCTATTCAATTGTTATTTTTACAAAATCCAGTTTTTGTACTTAAGGAGATCTCGTGATCTCGAAAGATAAGTAAATTTTTGTAATTTAGTGTTGTCTTGAAGTGCAACATAAAATTAAAGTCGCGGAATAAATAATACGTTCAAAGACCTCAATGTTTGGATGTTTTATACGTAGTTAAAATTTAAACCAATTTTATTATTCTACAATTTTTATTAGCTGCGAAAATGGAATTTTATTCATTTTTATATCACTGAACAATTAGTTGTTTAAGTGTAAATTACGAGTTTAGTTTAGTTCAAAATACTCAATTATTAATTAGAAATCAATAACATATTGTTACATGTGATCACGAAACCACTTTCAGTTGACATTAACAATAATTACAAATCATGCAATTAAATTCGCTTCATTAGGTGCACATTATGTCCTTACTATTTAATACTAAAGTTTTTTCTTTCAAATTAAATTCATGTCTTCTGTTGTTTGTACACTTTGAGGTTCTTTTGTGCTAACAAAAATATTTTGGATGTAACATACTAACATAATATTCGTAGACGTATGAATATTTCTGCAACACAACCTGCATGTAGGTATATAGTTAAAAGAATGTTCGTTTGTTGTATCACGTGACCTGTTGTAAATTTTACTTTTTGCACAAGGTAAACGAACTTCAAAAGCAATTTACGATAGTTATCGGACAAAGTAGACGCACGTGGATGCGTGACACACCTGTATAATCAGATAACGCGTTTTGATACCTTCAAAATACGCCTCGACGAGTAGTAGGTGTAGGTTATGTCTGCACTTGACGTAATTTATTGAGATGTACACACCGGTGTAATTGCTACGAATGACGAGCCTTTCAACTATAAATAATACATAAACATTAAGCATTAAGATAAATTTATTATAAGTTTGTAAACTTTTGTGCTGACGTGTTATGAATATTTGGGGATAATTTGAACGGGTCAACAAACCTCGAAATAAATAAATAAAGGTGAAAATTCTGATTCATACAAGTATTTCATTCATATTTAATTATTTTTAGAACTCGGCTTCAAAGAAATTAAAAATAATTATATCTGTGTACTAAAGGTTATTATATTTATAATATTTTCCAATTATCTTGAATTTTTTTTGCATCATACATTTATATTGCTATTAAACACTTCAAAGAAAAATGGTAGAAAATATAGTTTTACGCAACATTTATTAGAATTCAATTTAATTCAATAATTTAGACACTTTTGATACAAATTTGATATCAGAGGTACAAGATCATTAGAAAATATACATGAAATAAATGAATTTAGATAATTATGTTGGCTTAGCTTTTATGATTTTGATGAATAGAATGTACATAATGCACATAAAATATATAAAATGACTTATTACTTTTAACTAAGATATTTATACAGATTTTACAAATTAATTAAAAATTTGTTTTGTACACAGTGTGTAAATATCAAATTTTTGGTTCAAAAACTTTAGAAATATAAGTGGTAAATCAATTTTCCAATACACGGTGCATATTGCTTTTTATATCAAGGATTTACCACTATGGAAAATCAGTAAATTTTAGGTACAAAAACAAGATTTTCAGAAACTTCTTAGCCGTTGGGCAAATTCTGAGTTCAGATTCGGTTTTAGAATTCCAAAATGCATACGAAAACCCTATTCTGATTTAAAGAAGAGCCACTTTTTTGTGGTCCTGTGTTAACATTAGTTAAATTTAACATATTATGTAGATATATGGCGAAATTATAACTTAATTCACATTATTGTCGGGAGACATATCTCTTTGTTGCGCTATATATTTATAGTAGAGATGGGCGAATATCATACGCGAATAGTCGAATGCCGCGAATATTGACATTATTCGATATTCGAGATTTTCGAATATTAACGTCAGTATAGCGAACATTCGAATACCTCGATTATCGCCACATATGTTGATGTCAATTTTAGACTATGTTTTTATTTATCATTTGTACATAAACTTAATGCTATTACAATATTTTGAAGATATTAATAATTAATTAATTAATAATATTTTGTTTCAAAACCATGAAGTACCATATTTCAAGTTTATTTTTTGCCAACATCAGCCCGTACGTTTCACCTTAAATTTGAAGTTTTCGTCTTTTTCTTTTCTTTTTTGTTTGTACTTTTTGTTTTAATTTTATTTTATCTTAACAATTTCATTCAAATAATGAAAAGACACATAATTAAATTATTATTAATAATAAATAAATTAACTTTTAGGAGTATTCGAATATTCGAGATCTGATTAATATTCGTATTCAATATTCGAATTCGAGAAATTTGATATTCGCCCATCTCTAATTTATAGTAATAAAAAAATCAGGAAAATCTTGCCTAATAAATTAATGAAAATAAATAAGTTCGATCCCCACAGCCGACAAACAATTTTCACTAAATTAAATCTACCTCTGTGGCTCCCCCTCCACTGACATCTTTGGGGGCCGTGATTTGACGGCTGGTAACCGCACTTCACGCGAAGAAATATATCACTTACCGATATCTACTTAGGCAGAGTGCCACACCCAGTAATGGATAAAAGGCGTGATGATATATTTTATTTTATATTTTAAATAAGTATAAAATAACTTGCTTAAGATAGTTAAGAGTTGTAAGATTTCTAAATTTATTTTTCTTCAATTTATATAATATAAATACTGATGAACTGGATCGACATTTTTTGATTTAAAACATCAAAGAAAATCTTTGTTATATACAAGTCTGTATTTCCTTTCCGGAATGATTGGCAAAAAATTCTCAGAACATGAAATCTATGATGTTAGAGCTGTAATTTAAAAATACATTGCAAAAATCTTTGAGAAAATATGAAATACAAAATGAATGTTATTAGTGCACCTATCTTGTTTAAATATAATTAACCTAATTATTAAAAGATAGATTAATTCATATTAATGAGAATAATATTTCATAAATTATGATTTATAGCAATCTCGTATAATACATACCCAGACTTCAAATATTAATTAAATATAGATATACATACTTAATTATTTAATTAGCAACTAATATATTATTAGATATTACGATATATTTAAAATAAATAAATATATCATCACGTCTTTTACCCATTACTGGGCGTGGCACTCTTACGTAGCAGATCTCGGTAAGTGATATATTTCTTCCCGTGAAGTGCGGTTACCAGCCGTCAAATCACGGCCTTCAAAGACGTTAGTTGAGGGGGAAACACAAAGGTAGATTTAATGAAAATTGTTTCTCATCTGTGAGAATCAAACCCTGCTTCTACCATTTGTTAAAATTAAATTTATCAATACCATATCAATTATGCTGTAATAATCATATGTGATTTATTGTCTTGTTTATGTGATTGGTAGAACTGCTCATGAGTTCTTTTTTTCAAACAAGCAGAAAATTGCTGCTTCTAGAGCGTTTAACATGAAATATGTAATAGTTGTAGCATTGTAAATATATGGCAGGGAAGCATTTGAAAGAAAAGAAGAAATTCTTGTATTGAATCAGCAGTGTTGTAATTTATTAATTTATGAATATTTTTATAACATAAATTATTTTATAAAAATACTACTGTTTAGATCATTTACATAATATTTAAATTATGTCTTGCTCATATGTTATATATTTCAACATAGTTAATGCATGTCTATGCACATTCCTAATAAAGTACTTATAAAAACTTTATATATTTTTATTATTAATAACAATACTTCCCATAACCATAACCTGCGTTAGTATTCCGATTTAATTATTAATCATACTAGGTGCAACAAATCTGAAATTTTTCTTCTCTGTACAAATACATAAAAATAATAAATACATTTTCGCTGATTTGTTCAGTAATTAACAAAACACACCTACAAATTTATCATCTTTAAATGAAATTTTATTATTAATAATTATTATTTTATACATCTATTATTATTAATTGGTGTTGTATCTATAAATATTAATTGCAAATATCAATAATATTAATTTTTTTTTAATTTGTAAAAGTTATAAATACCATAAATATTATTTAGTTACAGTTATTGTACAAGTTCAAAAATAAGAATTACTTTAATAATACTTCAAAGAACGTTTCCGCCTTCAAAAAGAAAATAAAATTATGCGGTATAAAAGGGTTGCAGTTTGAAAAAATTAAGGGTTGTTTTGCTCAAGCAATAAATACGCTTGTTATAATATCATTTTTTGTGAATACCGTAAAAAACTATAGGAACAAGTTAACAAAAAATTCTAAGACTCCTAGAAAAAAGGGCATCCAGGAAACATCTCGCAAGAAAAAAAATTACCTGACTTTTTATGTATTGCCACGATCGCTAGATCTAAAAAATATGTTGATGTTTCTTTGTAAATAAATAAAAATTGAATTAAAATTCAATTTTAAAACAATTTTCCGAAGTTCGTGATAAGCATACGGCCCTGAAACTTTTCTGAAATTAATCACAAAGATGTTCTTTAATATCCTGTCTGAATTAATCATACTCAGTATTAAGATGAATTATATTTATTTTTCCAGAAAGTTACCATTTAATGTTCCATACATTTACAATTTTTTCGTCTGCGTTGTAAACTTTTTGTGGTGCCTACAAGGCCGTACATTAGAAAACTATTCGATAACTGCGTCTGATATCGCAGCGCTTACCATGCGGAGATTTCAGTGTGCTGGTGAATGTGCTGATTTCGGAGGGCTGAATGAGTGTGGGAATAAAAACGTTTTAATTTATATTTTTTGGTTGTGTATCGCCCACCCCTGATTCACCTTCCTGGATTTTTTATACGCGTGCGTTGCATGGTTACCTTTTATCTTGTTGTGGATGATGATTCCCATGGGACTGAAATTCCAAAAGCCATAAAAATATTTTCACATTTTAATCTTTATAAAGTCATTTGAGTTTAATTAAACAATTATTTGGAATTTATCCTCACTAAAAAAATCTTATAGTATCTATTCATATTATTATAAAAATACATTGTTCATTACACTAAGAAATTTGTAACTAAAATTCAACAAATTTTATAATGCGAAGGTCAAGAATTACACAAAGCATGCCTGCCATGAATTAAGAAATTGTAAAATGCATTGTATCTTAGTTACATATTTTTTAGGTATTTGTTTTAGTTACATGTTTATGTTACACATCCTGCCGAAGATGCACCGAAACATTGACATTTTAAATTAAAACAAACTATTTATAACTATAAACCAAAAGTTTTATTTTTATTTTTAAAAGTATATAACTTCTAAAATATCAGTTATGCCATCTTATTTTCATTAATTTTTTGACTTAACGATAATTACATTGTGTTGACAATGACAACACATGATATTGTTTCCGAGAATTCTAAAATTATGGTAACATAACTTCACAAATAAAGTATATAGTGACCCACGAGAACTACGCCATGGTCAATTAACATGGAAAATGAGTTTTCAATCATTGCTTTTCAAATTATTTTACAGGAAAAAGTTAGAATCTAAAGTTGTGATTATTCATTTAAACATTTCATTTTGATTATTGCTAAAATTAATCTTAAAAGTTGTAAATAACTTGATATTATTTATATAGTAACAGTTACGAATCTAAAACAAATATATAACGTTTAATTTAAAATTTTAAAGTTAATTTTAACAGCAACTATTTAGACATACATACATACATAATATCCCTTTAAATGGGGTAGCACGAACCCCTGAAACATTCATAGAGCATCCACTAAAAAATTTATAAAAAAAATCATTCTCATCCTGACACACGATACTCGTTTCGACCATATTAACACTTCCTCCATACGAACTCTTTCCTTCCTCACAAAATTTAGTAAAATGAAATAAGTAGTCTAAGTTAGATGCAGACTGAATTCCTCTACAACTTTTATTTTAAACTTTTATCTGTATTGTAGTTAAGAAAGTAATGGTAGAAACTAGAGATGGGCGAATATCAAATTTCTCGAATTCGAATATCGAATACGAATATTAATCAGATCTCGAATATTCGAGGTACTCTAATATTCGAATACTCCTAAAAGTTAATTTATTTGTTATTAATAATTATTTAATTATGTCCTTTTCATTATTTGAATGAAATTGTTAAGATAAAATAAAATTAAAACAAAAAGAACAAACAAAAAAGAAAAAGACGAAAACTTCAAATTTAAGGTTAATGTTCAAATGTTGGCGAAAAACAAATTTGAAATATGGTACGTCTTCATGGTTTTGAAACAAAATATCTTTGTTATTAATAACTTCAAAGTATTGTAATAGCTTTAAGTTTATGTACAAATGATAAAGGAAAACATAGTCAAAAATTGAGGTCAACATATGACGCGATATTCGAGGTATTCGAATGTTCGCTATACTGACGTTAATATTCGAAAATCTCGAATATCGAATAATGTCAATATTCGCGGCATTCGACTATTCGCGTATGATATTCGCCCATCTCTAGTAGAAACTAATGATATTCGTCTCAAAAGCTCTCCAAATAAAAAACAATCAAAATGGTTATTTGTTTAAATAATGTATTTTTTTTAATTATTATTATACATCATTTCCATATCTGCTAATAATTTATAATGACTAACAGTTTTCATAAAAATTGTTTAAATTTGTGGTTTATTATATTATGTTTTCATTTGACAAATATTTTATCTGTATTGCATTCATAAACATTTTAATCTTGTCATGAGTTTTTTACTCTTATTTATAAAAAAACAGAGAATTTATGTTGAAATTAATGTTCTGGAACACGGAATAATTATGAAGAATCTTACAAATGCGTAATACAAGAATTATTACGTAAAAAAAGATTATATTCATTACGAAAATACAGACTTATTTGGAATTCAGTCAATTTTATTTTTTTATTATTCAGTCTACGTTTCGGCTAACACTTTAGCCTTCTACTTACAACAATAATGATAGAATTTTTTTTAAATATTATGATTATATATATATATATATATATATATATATATATATATATATATATATATATATATATTTAAATGTCAAAATATATTTGTAAATAATATTAAAGAGCAGTATTTAAAAAAAATTACATGTGATTTTTTAATATTTTTGATTTGGATATCAATATTGTTGTACGGAAGAGATCTGATCGTACTTATAAAAGTCTTTAATCTATTTATGTACAATAATTATAAATAAAAGTGAAAATATATATTAACACACCTTTTACTCATTACTTTGTGTAAGTGATATATTTATGCGCGTGTAATGCGATTTACATGTCGTCAAATAACTGCCCCCAAAAATGTTAGTAGAGGCGAAACTATAATTTTAATTTGGTGAAAACTGTTTGTTGGTTGTGGAAAACGTACCCGAGTTCTCAAATCCAGCGAGTCACCTACCCTATATCAATTATTGATACTTTAATTTTTCCTTTTTTTCTATTGCAATGTTTTCAAAAATTTGATTTGTTTTATAAATAACTCGTATTTTAATCAAATAAAAATATTAAAATTCCGCAATATACTAGCATTTAACTATATTCTATAATTAGAATTCAGTTTCTGATGTGCAGAGTAACAAATAAAATTTGAATAGTAAAAGTTATTAAACGAGAATGATGACATAATAATAATAAAAAACTTACAAGTTAATTTTACTCAACTTACTAAAACCTAAGAAATCTTTGTTTATTTCATGAATAAAAAGAATGATTGGTAGTTTGATATAATCGATATAGATGTGTCCACAGGAATGAGAAGCAGTGGTAAGCCTGTAAGTCTGCCAGTTCGCTATATACCTATTTGATTAATGTTGCGAGGATACGACCACGGCGCTGCTGCTGCTGCTGCTGCTGATGTACACTTGTTGAATCCGAGAAGCTGCTGCCGCTGTCAGATTGGTAGCTGTTTATTGTTGCCCAGGTAAATACGGAAATAACACGGTCCTTGATATCGATCACAGATAAAGGAATCTTTTCGCTTTTCGTCTCTCGCATCTTGTTCCCAGATTCATCCTCATCTCTTCTCTATTCAATTTTCAGTTTCATTATTTTATTATCTATTGTTGTGACACTCGCTCTGCGGTATGGGAGAAAGCTTTGTAATATTTTGTAGTTGTAAAATGAAAACGAAAGTATTTCGTACTTGGATATGATTGATTGTTAGTGAGGTAATTAAATATAAAACTTAAAAGGATAGGTTAGGTAACAATACTAAATGATTTTTAAAAGATTGTTTACTTTGAAATTATTGTTTCTTAATGTACATATGGTGTGACTAAAGTTCACGAGCTATGACCTAAAAATGTAGAATAATTTCTGCGTAAACAAATGAATTACGAACAACAGTTCTTTTTGAGTGAGATTAAGTGACGAAAAAGTAATAAAGAACAGGTGTAGAAACCTGTTAAATGTTTTAGATATGTTAATTATTATGACTTTTGATATTACGGAAAATTTAGTTATCGACTTGAGAATGAGAACAGTTATTGATTACATTCTAATATTGTTCCTCAACTGATAAAAGTATTTTAACCTTAATATTACGGTTTTTTCTTCTATCACTTTCAAAGGAACGGTAACAAATTATCTATAAATACATATATGTAACAGTATCGAAATATTTCCATTCAGCTAATTTGTATGTTTAAGGACATTAAGATTTTTATACAAGTTGCAATTCTACATAATAAATTAGAAAAATAAATATGTAAATGCAGAAATATCTATGGATTAAAAATCTTGAGGTGTTAATTACAGTATTATTTATGAGTGTGTAGGACTTATTTAAATAAAATCTACAAAAACTGATTTAAAACTACGTATCACTGTATCACATTCTTTTCGTTGCCCGTTGTATGAAAACACGTGCATCCACCAAGCACCGTCAATTCGCAAGGATTCACAAGAAAGAAAATATCAGTGTTTTATCTACTTTTTGTTTTGTTTTTAAAATGTGACATCTCTTTTAAGCTCGATATAGAAAGCAAATGTGACAAGGTATAAGCTGGATTGAAAGTCAGCACACGAAATGCTCTGAAACTTAAGCATTGTTGTCTCCCTTCTTAGAACATACAATTAAAAAGAGCACCGTATTGTGCTATATATGGTTCATATTACAAAAATAGCGTTCGGGCATTTAATAGAACATATATCTTTAACTGGACGAACGCTGACAGTTGCCGATCGCGGTGCTCCGGCTGGACCAATCGCGAACTTGCCTTTTTCATGGTAACCTTTATAGGTGTGCAGCAACAGCAACCCAGCAGGCCCTGCTTAGCAAGTTGAACATCGTTTGAAATTTGTATTAATATAAGGCGATCGTATGACATTTTATCGCGAACATTTTAAATCAATAGTAAAAAATCTGCTGAAATATTATATTAGTTTTTTTATTAACCTTGACCTATTGTAGAACATGCGTAAATAGAAATATGTAAATGTATTCAGCAAATATCATCTGTAATCCTCGATAGTACTATGGATTGTTTTCTCTTGATTATATATTTTTCAAAGAGAATTTATCAAATATTTTTTGCATAAATTACATATCAAACAAGATTTTAATGATAATAAATATAAATTATTCAAACAAAAAATCAGCAAAGCTAAATTCCAATAAGAAACAATCGAGTGATTATTTCCGTATATATAAAGTTTATAAAGTGTGGTGAACTCATATTTTTGCGATAAAAAGCGTGTAACCGGAAATGTTCTGATAATAACCAAGTGTAAAGTAAAATAATCGTTATTAATAACAAATCGTTAAATAAAGTGCTTAGTCATATGATCTATTTACGCAATTAACAGTATTTGCATAAATGCGATTTTGACATTCACGCAGTATCAAAGTCCTATCATTCTATATTTTGATGAAATGTAAAAAAATGAACTCGTATGTGATTTTTGTAAGTCAGTGCCGGTACCTGTGAATGATGGAAGAGATGAGAATCGAGTTTTAGTGAAAGTACAAATACCTTTCTTTCTGTATTTAATGAGAGAGTCTTGACTTTCAACGGTGAACGAATTACGACCTACCTTAATGTAACTAAGTGTAGAAAGTAGAAAACAAGCATCGTTCAAACTTGTCGGCTGTTTGGAGCTTTGGTGATTCCTATGCGGATCTGTGCGCGTAAACAAGCGACTGTGAAGCAAATATATGAATGATATTACGATCGTCCTTGTTTATTTAGAACTTGTGTATGTACTTAAATATATTTTCGTTGTTGGTGACGAAATGAAAAGTTCCTTCCTTGTTGGCCAAGGTCGCGTAATGTTTATATCTGATCCAGAAGTCTTATTTATTGCCGCATACATCGATATTGTATTGCAGTGAAATTTCAACAAGTGTTTCATCGTTTTTTTTTTAAATTGATGAATCTGCGCTGACGTCAAAGTTTTAAATTCGCAAGTTGCATGTTTTTAAAGCAGTAAATTATTTAATAGCTACTACAGGTAAATGACCTTGATGAAATAATTTTTAGATTGTTAATACGTAGAACTGAGCTGCATTTCGGATAATGTTATTTTGAAATTCACAATTATTTTGTGACGGCCAAATTGGAGGACACACTTTGCATAACGCAAACCATACACGTTCATTACAAATTGATTTGAAACAGAATTGAGTTTTTTATTCAAGGCAACTGTGTAAGATTAGAAATGAGTAATTCTCCATTAAAAAGATATGAATTCGGGATGAAGTCTGCAATACCGATTGTCAATAGGTTGCCGCGGTTCTATCTTGATGAATGCATTAGTGTAGAGGGGCATTATAGGTTCGGAGCAAAGTACAATGGTTATCTGATCCGAAATTGATCAGCGGGGCAAACAAGGAAATGTCGTGGCTGCATTGTCGTGGATCGGTGCAGAAACGAACCCCAGCCACCTGGGCGGTGAGCGGGCGAACCCGCACATAAAACACCCTCGACAGCGGATGGGATGCGATGCGATGTGAGATGAGAAAAAAACAGCAGCGCGTTAAAAAAGTGGGTCCGTGCGTGAGGGGGCGAGGGCGGGGGTGCTCGGCAACCGGCCGTTGACCCTGCAGCAGGCGGGCGGCTGTGGAGTGCTGGCCCGGGCCACATGCACCGACACCGAACTGAGCGCAGCGAGCGCTGATGATGATGATGAGGCCCTTACCTAACCCATTCAGCCGGCCGGAATGCGGAAGGACCGGCACGACGCACTGGATTATCTCACGGCTGCTGCAGACCGGCCAGCCGGGGCTGCTAACGGTACCTGCTCGCATGCACTCCCGCACCCCTCCGTAGGGTTAGGAAAGGTAAGGGTCGCCGAATGGCGCTCGCGCAACCCTTCTAGTGCTGGCGCTCGGCTAGATTCGCCGCTGCTCGGCAATGATCGCAGTGTTGTGGTGGCACGGGGTTAGCGGGTCACGCACATCGACACATCGCGAAATCCGCGGCACGCTGTTGAGATCCCTTTGTGCATCTGCGGCCTGTACAAGAAAAAAGCGGCTGGTGATGTCGCGCTGCCTTGATTGGGCATGTCCGCTGGCCGGCCGCGCAGCGTGTTTCGTGTGCACGCTACTTCACTAAGAGCCGGCCGGTTTCTTATTTAGTCATGCTGCGACATCGGAATAAACCCTTTTATTGCTCTGATTTTTTTCCATCCACGGAATGTGTATCGAATTTGGCTCGAAACCAAATTAGTAAGTGCAGTTTTCAGTCGACTATCAAATGTCAAATATGGTCCGGCATGCGAGCAGCCGCGGCTGGCGCGCGCGTGTCTGCGGGCACGCGTTGTCTCCGCCACCGCCGCGAGACGACCCCCGACCTTGGTCGAACCATGTGCGGCGCGCCGCGCTCAGGACATCCCTAATCGGCAACAGACAACGCTGCCTTTCTGCAACTCGTCTGCTGCATGCTGCATGCTGCACGCACGATGCCAACAACCTATGTGTTCAGGAACCCACCAACAATAACCACACATTGTTTATGTTAAATATCTTAATTTATAATATATTGAAGTACAGTAGAGGCATACATGGACAGTTGGTGTATGATGCCATCATTTATCTATACACAAACAATATACATCGTTTAGTATCGTAATAAAATTAATTTATATAATAATAATAATAGTAAAAATAATAATAATAAAAATGAGATAACGACGCATCAAAGCAATGGACGGATGCGTCTTTCATTGTCAATCGGACAGGAACTTAAACTTAATATCATATACATAATATATAATTTAAAAATAACAATAGCGTCAACAATGTTATCAGTCTTGTATGAATGTAGATTGCTCGTCATTCCATACGATGCTACGCACGTCGGGATGGTAACTAGGGCGGGGGCAGTGGCTAGCCGGTCGGAGTGTGGCAGTGTGGCTATCGGCTGTGGCAGTTGGCAGTGGTTGTGCTGCTGGTGAGTGGCGAGCAAGCGACGTCATCATCCTGCAAAACAAAAAGAAAAATCACGTTAAAACATACATGTAGAAATACTAACATATGAGTAGATAGACAACGCTAAATAGTAGAGAGACAGAGAGGGAGAGAGTGATGGCCGCAGCCACGTGATGCCGAAAATGCATCCGCGAGCCGCGACCTCGACACGCTCGAGAGCGAGGCCACGGCGTTCCCTATAGTGATCCCTGGCGCCTCGTTACACTCATGCATCCTGGTCACCTGGTCGTTGGTTCCCTGTAAGTAAGTAGCCCTGAACTACCCAACCTCCGTTCCCGCCCTGTGCATCTGCAGCACCCGCGAGCCGCGAGCGCGGAATGCCGTGTGCAGTGTGCCACCGCCCGCGGCACTTAGAGAGAGGTCGGACCTTGACAGACTGCGAACACAGCCGCCTGCTGCTGTGCCTGCTCGCCTATCTGATTGCCGCTGCTGCTGCACTTTCCGGAAACGCCGTTTGATTTGATTATAGCACACTATCAAACCGCGTACTCGGCGTATTGCATTGCATTGCCATCGCCACGCGACCTTTGATTTTTAACTAGCTAAATGTCACTAGTCGACATTCTAACTGCATCTTATTTGCCGGTAAAAAATGTACACATGCACATCTGACGCGATTTGTGAAGCGCGGGGTGCAGGGCAGACGAGACGTGTGCCTGTAGGTAGTAGGGGGTGTGCGGGTGCAACGACGGATATTTTGGGAACGCGTCGGCGGTGGGCGGAGGGCTGCCAGAGCGCGAGCGACGACAGCAAACGCAGGGAATGGTGGCATGGCATGGCATGGCACACGTAGTTGAGGCCGGCCAGGGCTTCGCGGCGCGGCGCTCTCCGGCCAAACACTGGAGTTCAACAACCTGCGTGCCGGCCCAGCTGACGGAGAGATACTGTACCGGAAGATATCACGGAAGTCAAACCGAGCGACCAAACTGAAGTGAACTGAGCAGTGCAAGACTCACCTTGTTGTTGCGATCTTCTGCGTCTGCAGCTGGACGTCTCTTGGCGACCGCCGTCGCCTCCGTCGCGATGCCTCATCGTGGCACGCTGTGCTTCTGCTTCTGCTCGCTACTGGATGATGTTTAGTAGAGACCCGTTGGGTCCAAACCTTTCTGACCTCCTCCGTTCATTGTTCGCTGTTGCAGTTTCTTGTTGTTACCACAAAATACAACCGCGTACGTACGGTAATTAACACGTACGTATTATATACGAATACAAAACACACTTGTTTCACTGGTGTTGCAGCGTTCGTTGTGGTCGCGCGCCTAATGTAATGATGACACGAGACGAGATGCGTTCTTCTTGTCTTGTCGGTGTCAAGTCAATACAGACCGGTGGGATCCAACTGCTTACCGTCCATGGCCATCCAAGATAATGCGGCTGACAATTGACGCGGCGCGGTGCGGCGCGTTCGATGACACTTGCTTGCACGTTATCAGTACAGTCCTGTGGGGTCGAGACCGTCCATTCTGATGCTGATAACTCACGGTACGTACTCGCAACCAAATATCGGTGTCGTGACAGAGAACTGAATGAGCTTGGGTTGAGCGAACCGAACACGGACGCTGTCGCTTGCCGGATCGGTGTGGTGAGTGACGTTCGCGAATGTGTTCGTGTCGTGGCTGAGAGAGCGAGCAGCAGGCGCGCTTTGCGTGAACGGCACGGTAAGGCAATGAGCGGAGGAACGACGACCGCCCGCTTAAATGTGCTGCTTGCAGCGCCAAGCGGCGCAATCCAACAACTGGGTGGGGAGTGGGGGCGGCGACGCGCTGCTCCCTACAACAAACACTTCCTAAATATACTATAATAAAAATAAACAATCAACAAAACAACCCAACCCGCCTTGTCAACGTCACCGCACTACGACATTCACAGCTTACGATCATATCTCATATATGTACAAGTATGATAGACCTGACGCTTCATGATGCTACCAAATGAAACGTCACTTTAGACGCCTATCCAAATTCAAGCAACAAAACAACTTGTGAATCTAGGAGTGGCTGGTGTCATCGCTTCCAATTACAACAACTTATTTTCATGTCACGGTTCATGATCTGCATGTAATGACAATAGGGGACAAGAGCCGAACGAAGTTCATTCGTGTTGTGGGATGCTGACGTCGGGATATTAGTACTGTGAGCTTTGCTCACTTTCCCGGAAGAGTTGCGCGAGAAAGCGGCGAAGAAGCCGGTGAAAGTCCGCCATCGGAAATATCTGCACGAGAGGCAGCACACCACAGCGAGTGTTTGTTTTAGTTGAGCGTCAGCGAGATGCATTCACCATCAACATTTACCTGATCAGCAACAAGTTGCTCACGACATCTAGGTTGTCCTCTTGTAATAAAAGTACCCTAAAATTGTATAAAAAACAAGACGTAATGTGTTTCTGGTTATAGTACAGAGGCGCGAGTTCAACGGCCTCACAGCACTGGTCCATCCTCCCACCGCAGGGCCGGGCTCGACGTCGGCCAGTCACCCTTACCCTAGTGAACCGGCGGGGCAGTCGCACACTGACCGCGGCTCTAGGTCGGCCATCAGCCTCGAGACTCGCTGGCGCACCCCGCACCCCGCGCCCAAGCCAAGCAGCCCAGCCCGCCATCACGTTTACCTATAGGATAGGTAGGCAGAGGCACCGCCACGCGGCCATGCCGCGCTTCTATACACTCGCTTGCGCGCTCGCGGATAAAAATGCGGAAACCGAACGGGCCGCGCATGTGGTGACCCGACCTACATCCACTCTTGTCCGTGCGCAAATATTTACCGCGCGGCCCCGGACCCCGGAGGCGAGAGCAAGCGGCCACCGCACGGCCACCGGCCAGCGAACGAACGAATGACCACCCGGAAGAGTGCGACGCTGGGCGTCCATGCCGGCTCGGGATGCACGTGTTTGCCGCGCGTTCTTTGTTTCAGCGCGTCTCGCAGTGTCATCGAACCTCGAACTCTTGGGGCCGCGTGAGATCCGCGGATCCGCGAACACCGTGTTGCAATGTTAACACAGCTGAATTTCGAAACGGCCTATGTACGAGGCGAGGCCGTTGACTCGCGGTGCGAACTAGGTCTCGGTCCCGACTCCTTGCGTCTCGCAGCCGCCGGCCGGCGCATGCAAATCCGTCACCGGGCATCTGTGTCGGTGTCGGTGTCGGTGTGTCCGAGCGTGTTAACACGCCTGTCAATTGTAGCTTCCCATTGTCGTACGGCAAGGGTTGTCCAGCGTACAGCTGACCATCGCACTAACGAAGCGATGTGTGTCCTCAAGCCTGCCTAATCCGTCACCCGAGGTGGCATATGGTTCATTGTGCAACTAGCATAGCTAGCAGCCTGCGACTAGGAAGCGTCCGCTGAATGGCTTGGCCAGGCCAGTCGCGGCCATTCACGGACGTCGACAGGAAGAGAAGACGCTCTAGTCGCTGCCGCTGGATGTCGTGGCGTGGCGTGTTGTTGTGACGTGCACAAGCACATGATACACGCTACCATGTGTGTGTGTTTGTGTATGCTGCTCTCCTCGCTGCGGACACATCTGGTTTATGCAACTCTGACATCTTGAGTGACCGAAAGAGCTCGGAAACTAGAATGGCGGAGCAACGACCTCGCGAAGTTAGTAGGTCAGGGCTCGCAGCGGTCAGCGACCCGCAACCGATGTTGCCTCTGCCGCGTTGATCGCGCTCGGCTCAACGCTCGGTCATTTACATGGGGACGCTTTGCGACGCCTGTGACGCTGCGATGGCGTGCTAGTGACGCTGAGACGAGCCCAGGCCGAATGTGCTCGGTGATCGGCGGGTTCGCGACCCGCGCGGCCGCGCCACAAAGATCTGGGTCGAGATTTGCCATTGAACTAGCGTGACGTCACCGAGTCATTCACCCGTGACGTCACAGCCTGCTCCGGACCGAAGCGTCTCTCTCGCTTCGGTCGCTCGCTATCTCCATAGCTTCGATCGAGCGTCTTAATACATCCGTCCGTGAATACAGAGCCAGAACGCTGATGCTGATGATGTTATGCATGTTCGGTATAAGTGTTGTCGAATGTGACATGTTTGTGTCGAATCTGCGGGGCCCAGGTGACACCCACCGGTGCGCGATGCGAGTGCAAAGTGAGGCCCACGCGTTTCAGCGTTACATAAGCCGCGATGCGATGTTCGCACGCATGGACACGGCCAGCAAGTTGCGATCGCGATCGCGAGTCTCCTCGCACCTCGCATTCTTTGCACGTAGATTTCGAGCTGCAGCTCGCAGCCACACATTGACGCATTCATGGCCCATCCAAATGACTATGTGGAACAATGCGGTCCTCCACAAAAGCAACAAGGAAAAAAACGTATTTTGTCGGAAGGTCGATACTTTTCTGAGAACTGAACGGTACATGCATAAAAAATGCGTTGGGTGCGGGGCGGCGGCGGTGGGTGTTGGTGGTACGCGGAAGCTACCCCGCAGGGTCTCGGATCTCGGCTAACGGTACCCGGGCCCGGCTCGACGCACCACTGGCCCAACTTGAACAAATGGATCATCTGTGACCGCGGCCATGCAGCCAGCATTCATCACTGCGCAAATATCACCTCATCGTCATCGTAACACCCGGTCACACAAAACAGTTTTTTGCGATGCGTTTTTTTAATAATTTCGCACCCGCACGTGGCCTATCTGGGCGGTATCAAATTTTGGCACGTGCGCAAATATATACGTAAGCCAGGATGCGCTGGGCGGATTCGTTTTGTTGGCCATAGGTCGCTGACATTTCCCATCTTCTGTTTGCGATCTGTAGTTTTGCTCATGTTTATTGTAGTCCGAAAATTTCTAAAAAGCATGCTCTATTATACTGCGAAATTTTTATATTTTACTTACAACAGCCGTAAATAATTTTGCTTGCCTCTTTCTTTCAAATTTGTCCTTCTCCCTGCAAATATTTTTATGGCGTCTTTTTAGCAAGGTCACTCTAAGAACCTTGTATTTTTGCACAGGTTTACGCTCATAAATTCAGAAAAAATAAATGTCAACCATAGATCATTTCGTGTTTTGCACTGCAAATTTGTGAATGTTGGACGTTGCATCTACAACAATTTTAAAGTGGCAATTTATTATTTTTCTATCTAATCAATTTCATGAAATGCAACTCTCCAGTGATATTTAACTTAAGCGACTCAGCATATGTGATAAGCTAGCGTTTTTATTTTATTTAATTAAAACTTTTTCTGGATATATTGCAGATTTAATATAATCATGTGCAATTATATTGTAAGTAGTATAATTATAGATAAACAATAAATCGAGTCAATGACAAAAAGTAAACACTAATTAATACGTTCACCATTTTAAAAAACTATAAAGGGCAAAATATGTAAATTCTAACATTTTATTCTTCTCACACAAAACAAGAGTGACTTTTGAAATTTACATTCTTATATCACCAAAGAGCAACTACACTAATGAAGAAATCGATTACCTGTTTACACTCAATACGACGGATATTATAAAAATTACTCTAGAAATATACTTCCGACAAATACTCTTATGTTCAGATGTTTAAATGTTTATATGAAATTATTGAATGTGCCAGTTAAAAATCTTAACAACAAAATAGATTTTTACAAAGCGGTAAAATTAACGTAATAAATATATATAAGAATTATTTATTAGACCATTCGTCAATCATATAGATCATTTGTTTGAAAATATATAATTATGTACAATAATTTCCATTGTAAAATATTAAGTTCGTAACTTCCGCAAACATATCTTTTTCTTTAATATTAGAACAGATCTAATACTGCTTGGTGCTTGAAGTTAAAGCCAAATATAAATGATTTTGATGCAGAACGTTAGAAGCACTTCAATATATTAGAAATAGATAATTATTCTAAATATATACATGCAAAAGGAAACAAATGTAAACAGGAAACAGGATTCAAATAATATTATTTTTCCTAAGACAGTGCGAAAAGTGAGTAATTTCTGCACTCACGTATCAACACAATAATATTATTATTTTAATAATGTAGGTAAAATGCTTGTATTATAATATACTATTTATTCGATTGTATCAAAAAGTGATGTTTTTTAGTTAATATATGTATAAAAAGAGAAGTCCTTATGTAAATAATTATTACGTATACTGGTGCGTATTCATTGATATATAAAAATTGTCGAACGAGTGTATTTCTCGTGCGATACTTAACTTGTACATGTATTTTGAAAATTTTTAAATTTTTAATTTTTTTTCGAAATATTCTTTTGTCGATATTTCAAAAAGTTGAAGAGATAATGTAAATATGAAAACACCAGTAAATTCCTGGCGTGAAAATACATAGGTATGCAAATTTTCAGAAGGAAATTCGAACGGATACATTTTTTATTATAAAAAATCGAAAATGGCCGTTTTTTGAAGATTTCTTAAGGAGTTAGCCTTAAGATTTTTACGATTTTTAGGCCATTTTTTGTTTTTTTGTAATAAAAAATGTATCCGTACGAATTTTAATGTGAAAATTTGCATACCTATGTATTTTCACGCCAGAAATTCATTGGTGTTTTCATATTTTCATTATCTTTTCAAGTTTTTGAAATATTGAGGAAGAAAAATTTTGAAAAAATTTAAATTTTTAAAAAAAATTCAAAATACCTGTACAAGTTAAGTAACACACGAGAAATATACTCATTTAAACCACATTCAATATCTCTTTTAGTTTTTGAGTTATGGGCTTTCAAAGTTGAGCTTAAAAAAAAGTCAAAAATCGCTGTAACTCAAAAACTAAAAAAGATATGAAGATGCGCTTTGCGCCATTCGATTTCTCGTAGTCTGAATTATATAGAACCACATTTTAATAATTTTCGATTTTTAACTGGTTCAACTCAAAATTCTCATTTGTAGGTACGAGCTCTTAAACGAAGAATTTGCGAACAAACCTCTACACAAAAGAACTTTTGGATTGTTTTGAGGTTCTAAATTTATACCTAACGTTTAGTTAATGTAATTTAAAGTAATTCAAAATAATTTATTTTGTTTAAACTTAAAATGTTTCTTTTAGACTATAGACTATTACACTTCAATGCATTGCTGAAAATATTATTTTCCCTATGTTTACTTTTAAAATAAACGCTCTAATGTATTGCTGTCAAACTTTTTAACTGTAACTATGGTAATGATATATCCCTATGTTTACTGATAAGAAAAACTCTCGGTATGTCTATAGCATTGTATTGTATTTACATTGAAACATAAATAAATAAAAACCTATATCATTACGCCTTTTACTTGTTACTGGATGTGGTACTTTACCGTAGCAGATCTCGATAAGTGATATATTTATACTCGTGAAGTACGGTTACCAGACGTCAAATTACGGCCCCGAAAGATGTTAATGCAAAGGGTACCACAGGGTGATTTTTAATGTGATGAATATTGTCGCCTGTGGTAATAGAAACCAGGTTCTCAAATCCACAGTCCGCCTAGATACCACTGAGCCACGGATCCCATAAATTGAAATTTATTTTTATATTGAAATATGAATTTATCAAATTAATTCTTTTGTTAATTCAAATACCAGAATTTTTGTTAGTGTCCAACAAAATATTGGTTATTTATTTAATAAAAATTGAACCACACATACAGTTTCTAGAACTTTCTTCGAATGTTCGAAAGCATCAAAGAAATGAGAGTAAAAAAGTAACTTGGTGAAAACGAATAATATCATGACGTATGTAGATCAAATCGCACTTTCTCAACATCAGCAACAGCAACAGCAGTTCGAAATGGCGTTCGTTGTTGGCGTTTGTTTTCGTTTTATATTTTTTCAATCACGATCATGGATCGCGCGTCAGGTTCTGTTACTTTCCGAGAAGGTATATCGGCGATTTGAATGTCGTGGTTGTGGGGTAGGGCTCATCCACGTTCCGCATACAGCCGTGCCAAAGAAATTGGGGACACCGTACCGTTAACGCGGACGCTGGACGTATGTTGTGAATTTTTACATTTGCCGTTATTATAACAGAAGTAAATGTACAGTTGACACCGATAATCATAATGTCCCGTAAGCAATGACCCGTGGATAACGTCAAGACTATTATTTATTTGTTCGAAGTCTGTATATGTACTTGATGAGCCCACTTTGCAAAAAATTGTTGAAATTAATGTAACGTTAACTGAAGAACAAAAATAAAAACATAACGGTGCAAAAGATTGATGTTTTATGGAACCGTTGGTTACGGAGGTAGTGGGACTCGAGTAATGGATTTTTAATAATAATGCCGTGTGCAATTTTCAAAATGTTTCTGCCATTCCTAAAATAACTAAAATACTTCGGAGAAGTTCACTTTTTCTTTTTATTTATATTTCAAGAGAAATTTTCCCGTACTTTCTCAAAAACACTCGTAAATTAATTAGTGCTTAATTTGACTTGTACGGTAAACGTTGTAAATTTAATATATTCAATCACAGGATGGAAACTATTTTTCTTTAACTTTCTCATATTATTTTTTAGTTACACATCATTTAACATATTTGTTATATCTACTTTCATTCAGGAATATATCTGTAATTTTCTGAAGGGAGTAACTATTAAAAATTGTACCTATATATCTAAGAAGAAATAATAATAGCTAAAAGAAAACTTGCGTCGACAGTCAATTTGAAATAGTTGTATAACTTTAAAACATAATTAAGTAGTCGAGCACCTGTTGTAATTTATTTTAATGAAATATTACAAAATAATTTTGTAGATCGATAGAATATGTTTTCAAATTTTTCCTAAAGATTTCACCATAATAAGTTTTGAAAATACATTCCATGTCAATACACAATTAAAATTTATCTTCTTTACAAAAAAATAAATAAATTCCTTTCAAACATTTTAGAAGACGTAAATTTGTATTAGTCTTGAGTTTAGATATTTTTGATATACTTAACAAACGTTCTTCATAAATTTTGCTATTACTTTTTACACTTTATTTAAATATTACAATTCTCCGTAATAGTAATAATTAGCTGTACTCCTTGTTTAAAACTGATTAATTATGAAACAGTATTTATTTATTATTGAATATTTCAAATTTGGGGTATTTGAACACCCGGGTTAGATTTCCACAGTCGACAAACAATTTCCACCAAATTAAATCTATCCCTGTGACTTCCCCTCCATTAGCGTATTTATAGGCCGTGATTTGGCCGCTGGTAACCGCAATTTCCGCGAAGAAATATATCATTTACCGAGATCTGCTACAGTAACAACCACACCCAGTAATGGGTCATAGACGTGATGATATATTTATTTATATATAAATTTGAGAAATTTCTATTCCGAATTTTCTGCGTGCTTTCAATTTTTATAACAATTTTGACAGATAACATTTATTTGTTGTTTTTAGGCAATCGCAAGCAAACATTCTTAATTCCGTCTGAAGTACCAAAAAATACCAACATTTTTTTTTTACTTTTACTATAATACAAATTAATATATTCAGTGTTTAGAAACAATTTAAACTGAACTTTCTCAGAAATATAAACAATTAGATAATTAATAATTCATCATTTCCCTCTTCTGTACTTAATAAGGCTATAGTGAAATTTAAATGTCCTGTTAGTATGAAAACAATAGTGAAAACGAATATTAAAATTGTCACTCTCACTGATTAAAACACAAGCTACTAAATATTAATCGATGAATGGCTTACTACGTGGCAATATAGCAACGCGGATATCCTAGTTACAGATTCAGTAACTAATTTGTGACTAGGTTAACTCAGGTTAAACTATACGAGTCACAACTGCGTCATTATTACTTTAATTTGTTCTAGAAAATTTTCCTAGTATTCTAGTGACTAATACCAGAAGAACATTTGTAGGTAGGTACCATTACCTAAATACCAACAGATAAATTATTCAATATAAGATGAAGAATACTACAATTATCCAAAGAGAAACCATTGAGGAAAATACAAGGATTTCTAATAGAAATTAAAATGCTGTTTCCATGAAAATATTACGTTTAATTGGCAATAACTCTCTATTGAAATTCTGAAATCTGTTATATACATAAAATTATCAGGAATAAGGGAATAATTTATTAATAATGTTATAAATATTGGATGGGGTTGTATAACAATTATTTTGGGAAGAATGGTATTAAAAATTATAAATAATATTACAATAGTGACGTTGGATGTACAATGGACAAATATAAATAAATGATAAAGTTTTGTTTATTATATAGAATTGTATATCTAATCTATCTGTCACCTGTATTTTTTAATGAAACATTATTTATAATTTTTAATGCCATTTTTCTTGAAATAATTGTTATATAATCCGATTTACCGGGTGTAGAATTGAAATATGTGACGTAGAAAATACAATGGTATTATTACTATGATGGTTGCTATTTCCCTAATTAAATTAGACCAAATGCTTAATTGTTTTTTATGTAAGAGTAACAAGCAAACGAAAAATAGATTATATATATATTACAATAATACCAATAAATAATAATAAAATACAAGTTGTGTGAAAAATATTCATATTATTTCCGCGAACTCCTTGTGTAGACAATGTAGCTTCACAGGAGGTTGCGGACCACAGGTTAAGAACCCCTACTCTAGATAGTTTACAAATACTATAAAAGAATATGTTGTCATTGTTGAGAAAATAAAATGTATCTGATAATTTCTTAGGTGGTTGTTCCAAAGGTATGTGTACCACAAAAAATGAACCGTAAACTAAAAATAAGTAACAAAAATGGGTAATGAAGACTAGCGGTATTTCATAAAATTCATTCGAGGAACCCTTTTTAAATTTCATAGAACCCATTTTTTGCGTGGTTGAAAATTACTGAAAATATTGTAAAATAAAAATTCGACCCAGAAATAAATTACAAGAATGCAGAATAACGGTATTTACAAATTTTCAAAGAACCCTTTTTAAATTTCATAGAAACTAAAATGAGCAACAAAATAAAATTTTAAAAACTGTAATTTGTAAAATTAATTAGAACATTTCGCAAAGACTATTATGTTATTAAAAATATAAATTCATCTTTTGTTGTAATTACTTTACATCAAAATAAATTTATGAAAGGTTTTTATAACTGTATTTCATAAAAATTATAAAAAGGTCCCTCTTTATATTTCGCAAAAAGCTTCACCAGAATAGTAGATGATAAAAAATATTGTATCAAATTAAATTTATCAAAGGTTTGAATATTAAATTAATATATCATTCTTTATTGGCAAAATGTGATATTAAAGTTGATCTTCTAGTTTCCTGTTTTTAAAAAAGTAAGAATTATATGGTATTTCTACTGTACAACTTTTCTCTAAAATACGAGTAGTTTGAAAAGCAATAGCTGCGGAGATTTCTAGATATGTACCACTTGATTCGCCTTTTGAAGTAACAGTCCATATATTTTGGACACTAGATACTTATTTGATAGATACTTTATTAATATTAAATATCCCGCATGCTGGTCGCGAGGGTTGAACCCAGGTTCCAGTCCCGCCCGTGACAACCATTTACAAAGCATATATTCGGCATATAACCTTAGTAGTTGGTCCGATATATATATATATATATATATATATATATGTATAATAAAAATAAATAATAAGCTTCAGAAATCCAATATTTAAAAAAATATTGCATACAAAGTTCCATGTTGTTATTGTGAAAAATGTTATATTGGTGAGACTTCGCAACCTTTATATAAAAGATTGTCAATACAAGTTTCTTGATCCAAATCATAATGCTTTAGATGTTTAGACTCGTTACCACCAGGAGACTGGACATATTTTCAATTGTCCTGAACCTAAAATTTTACATTCCAATTCTCAAAAGAATTTTGGACTAGTAAAATTAAGTTGAACCATATTCTCAAAAAACTCGAATATAATCTTGTTACCATTTTGTATTTGGTATGGATAAACTTTTTAAAATTGAACTAGAAATTATTTTAATCCAAAATTCAAGATTAGCTAATAACATTTCAAACTGATTGATGTTATGGAAAATAAATGTCATAGACTGTAAATATAAATTTACACCTTGAACTTATAATAATTTAAAATATTCTCAATTTTTTTTAGGGAATTTAAAAATTTAGTTCTGTTTTTTGGATTTTTGTATAATTTTTGTTTTTCATATGTATCTATTTTGTTTTAACTGACATAATACCTTTTGTTTTTTTAAACGCGAAAATAGGAGATTAACATCGGAAAGTTGTTATATTTTTTCTGCTTATTTTCATACAATTAGACAATAAAATCCGTGTCAGAAACGTCAAAATGAATTACAATAACACAAAACAAACCAATCATAGCTAACGATATTTATAATTAATAAAAAATGAATTAATCGATATTTTTTTCGAAATTTAATAATTCATTTAAACGAACAAAATAGCTCAAATTGTACAAGTATTTAGACTTTCGATTGATACCAAAACCATTGTAGTTCCACAGAACAATCGAGCAAGAATCAGAAACAAACTATTTTTTATGATATGATAACGATTTCGTTTTTTAAGGTTTGTTCGACAATTTTAATTGCTAGTGTTATATTTATATTTGTATTTTAAGGTGTTGATGATGAGCAAATTGTATAGTTTGCAACGTTCATAAATAAAATTTAAAAAATATATATTGAAATCCTGGAGCCTATTATATATTTAATATTAATAATTATTTTGGAGCCTTTTAAAATATTTTTAAATAAATAATTTATGAAACAAAATTATTTACTATATGAAACAAATAGAAAATAATCTTTAATTCTATATGCTGTTTGAGTGAAGCCAAAGTCAGTCTAGAAAACAAAGCAAACAAGACAACAACGTTCAAATTACGTATAAAAAGACACCACAACTCATTCCAAGCAAACACATCGTACAATGCTAGTAGGTAAGGCATTTTCCTAGTGCCTAGTGTACGACTTCCTTTTAACGACATCAGCACTAGCACCAAGTCGTCCAGTTTAAACAACACGCTACAGAACTCAACGTCAAGTCGCAATTACGCAGCGCGGGCACGTAGTTGCGGATTGCGCGACGGCCACGACGTAGTCGAATATCCACGTAACACACAATACATGATGCCATTGTCATGGGCGTACGTGAATGGCGGACGCGGGGGGTGAGGATCGCAGAACGCTGGTTAACCCACATACACTATTGACACCTAACGCTACTTACGAATGCTGGCTCGCTGAACGGCTGATGGCTGATGGCCGCGAGACTACCGGTGACCGATGTTGTAATGTGCGTGCGTGTTGTTGCGTATGTATGTACGCTCATCGTCATGCACAACTACAGGGTGTGCTACTGATTTACTCACTTATCACACCACTACTTGATTGTATCATACAATAGACACAATTTCTTAAGTGCACCGGCCTGTCAAATCGTTCTTAATCATCTACGAACTTCATATTTCAACTGTTCTTTCTTACAATTTAAAGATAAAATAATCCTGAATGCTTGTAATCATTAATCAACCATCAAATCAGTTTCACATCTTCCTAGATAGAACTGAAACTGAACTTGAACAATCGGGACAAATAAAATTAAATATGTATGTATAATTCAATAAATTATAATTACAATTTTTCTGCATATTTACAATTGTAAAATAAAATCAGTGTTAGGAACGTTAAAATGAATTATAATAACTCAAAACAAAACAGACACTCTTAACGATATCTATTTTTGATAAAATTTAAATAAATAAAATAAATATATCATCACGCCTTTTACCCATTATTGGGTGTGGCACTCTGCCTAAGCAGATTTCGGTAAGTGATATATTTTATCGCGTGAAATGCGGTTACCAGCCGTCAAATCACGGCCCTCAAAGATATTAATTAAAAATTTAATCATTCATTTAAGCGACCAAAATAGCTCAAATTTAAGAAAATGTGCGCAACATTGATATTAAAAAATTAAAACTTAAATTTGAAGCATTAATTGAAATAAAAATACGCATTACTGGATGTAGTATTCTGCCGTAGGAGATCTTGGTAAGTGATATATTTATACTCGGGAAGTGCGGTAACCAGCCGTCAAAGATGTTAGAGGAGAGAGAGCCAAAGAAATAATTTTAATATGGTGAAAATTTAAAATATTATTTAGCGGACAATATCGAATCAAGTATGTAGTAGCAATGACAATTTTATAGTGTTTATGGTGTGCAAGTACGATTTGCATATATTTCATTAAATTAAGATTAAAATATGAGTTTGACTGATGCAACTGATTATGAAACGTCTATTTCAAAATAAATATAGAAGTAAATGACAAGAAAGTAATTATTTTAAATAAAACAATTAAACAACACTAACGTAAAAATACAAGTAAAGTATTATTTCAAAATGGTGGTTTGTTTAAATTCAGGACTGTCTAACTCTTTTTGTAACATATACAACGCCAAAATTATCGCCTTTACCCAAATTATTTATCAAATGTGTTTTTAGGATGAATAAAAATAATTTTTAGTCATTCAAATTTTTGTTTATGTGCAGCAATCTACAAATAAGTAATTATAATTATTGCGAAATTTCCTTTGAACATTAATATTACTAATATTTATGATTACGAAATTTTGGGTCTCTTTGTTTGACAAAAGATTTATTTGTTGGTATAAAAATAATGATCTTTTTATTACTAAACAAAAGAAAATATAGAGTTGCATTTCCGACAAAGGTTTTTCTGTTTTTAATTAATTACAATTTTCGACGATCTATCGGTGGAATTTTTCAGATTAAATTCTTATTAATTAAGAAAAAGTAAATTATTTTAATTAGATTTCGGTTTGAACATTAAAAAATTGCATTATAACATGCTATTTTCAACAGAGAAAAATATTCTATATAAAGATTTTACAATTTTTAAGAATTTGAAAAGAAATATATTTGCATACATAGTAAGTAGAGTAGAACAGGCTGTTTTTAATCAACCTACTTATTATTAACATTTTGTATTCAAAAAATGTTCAATACGTCAATCAATCATATGTTTCCTTCTTTCAAAGTTACAAAGAAATGTAAAACTTTTAAGTATAATAAAAATGAATCAATGCCAGAGAAACACACAAAAATATACAATTAATCATAGAATTTTGCAACTTTCTTTTGGAATAACAATACCGTGACAATTTCTACAAACCAATAAGGCATAAATGACTTAGACATTGTACCATATTAGTCTAATTAAATTTTCTAATTTGCGCTGCCTTTAATGGAGATAATTCTCATATAGGAACAGAGTTCTCACAGAGGCGAAGGCAATTGCAAGTTGGTTTGCTTATTCGCGGACTTACTGTATGCGACCAAGTCCGTGTATGTTGCATACTCATCAACCTAACCTAAGCTGGCTTCCGCGATTTGTATGGGGTATGCAGTGCTTGTATGCATACACCCAGCATCTATGGACGAGTGAACTACCTGTAATATTTACATTCATTCATGTTGTCGGACATAATAACAATGAAAAATGAAAGTTTTAAAGAAGATTATACAATAAAGACGGCTAATTATTGTATATTAATTTGAAGTCATGTGAATATTTTCGCTTTGCTTGGCAGGTGATGTTGAAATGCGAGTGTTTTATGTTATGTTTTGTTTTCAGTGAGATGTTATGAGCTAAATGATGCTATGATTAATATGATTATTGTTTGACATTTTGATTTGTTTTCTTACCAGTGGCGTCCGCTAACATTTTCTTTCAATCACTAAACTATAAATAGTTATTTCCTACTATCAAAAATAAATACAACTTTGATTTACAAATGTTACCCATTTACTTGTATCAATTCAAATGGTACAAAAATTTACTTACGTTTTAAAATCCTCAATTTTTTATAACTGGATTATTATCTTTTACTGATTGATTAAAATAAATGAGAAGATATTTTTATTAAAATTACATATTTTAAATATGTACATAATATAAAATCAATTTTGGCACTCCACTATGAAGTTGCTTTTAAGACGAAACGTCAAATTGGCAGATTTTATAAACTATATAGGAACACCTAATCAAATTCGTTCTCGACAATAATTGTAGGAAAAAAATAGATAATTCGAATTGGAATTATTTGGGCACTCCTAATTTTTTTATCGACAATTGTTATAGTGAAAATGCTTTAAAACCTATCGTGTTTATTATAATATGAAAGATTCGTCGAAGGGCTCCCGTACATAATTTTTTTCCGGTTGGCTTCAAAGCTTATCGGGTTTAATATCAAATAAAAGAACTTTTAAGGGCTCGCATGTGAAATAGTCGAGTTTGGTATCAAATAAAAGGTTTAGAAAAGAGATTTTGAGTAGAATAATTAAAAATTATAATCGACTGATTATCAATTGTTTTCCCAAATCTTAATAAATATATATCGTGTTTAGTATCAAATTAAATGTATTGATAAGAAATGTCGAGTAGAGTGGTCAAAAATTGTAACCGCCATTTGTTTTTCCTAAATATCATTAGAAACCAATCGTGTTTGACATTGGATTGCCTGTGTATTTTGTAATAAATAATTGTTATAAATGAATCATAGATTTCTTAACTGAAAAAAAATAAATACTACAAAAGTATAATTCTAGTTAAAGTAGAATTGAGCCCTTTTCGGGAGACAGAACAAAATTAAAAAATGATGTTCCATTCTGGTAGACTCCTGGTCAAACCGGAAAGGTTAGCAACTCTATCTATAATCATAAAAAATAAATGTTGTCGTTAACTTATCGATCATTAACAGAAGTTACAGAATATATTTTATTATTTGCACATAAAGTTATTGTTTTCAAATTTATTACAAAACTTTGAACCTTTAACTTTAAATATGAACAATAAATAATATATTTTATTTGTAATAGAATAATATCTCGCTTTAAATAGTTCAATATTTCGGTGTCAACTTCAGACCCAATTTCAGGCGTATAATTCACTTTAAATTACGTATCCAGACGTGTTTTTATTAAGAAATTTGTTTAATGTTTTTATGTTTATGTTCTACAATAATAAGTAAATAATATAATATAATGGTTTTGATCATGTTTAATCGTTTTTAAATTTATAATATAATAAAATAATAAAAACAATATTAAGTATTTTAAAATAAATGTGTCATCAAGTAATACGAAATATTTTTAATACAACAAAATAATTTACATTTGACTTGAAAAAATATGTGCACATATAATGTTAAATAGGAACATAAAGTTGAGTTTTATTGCGTTTAAATAACAACATTCGTTGAAATTATTATTTGTTTTTCACTCAGTTTAAAAATATAACAAAAGCAACAGCAATGTACATTTATGCTCGTATATATTTCCCCATTCATGTCAGATGAGGTAAACATGATACAGAAAGCTAGTTCCGTAAATATTAGCATAAATAAAAAATTAATCTATCTTTAAATTATAATAATTTGCGTTCCGGTATTTAACATCGTTAGGGAGGAATTGGCACAAAAACTTTGAATTCATACCTTGGAGCAAACTTACGTCATATTGTGTTACGGATATCATTTATCTGCATATAAATAAAAATCTAATATTGTTTCTTATGTGCTTGTTTTTTAAACAAAAATGTAAAACTATTTACAGCGTAACGATTTGATTGATTATAAACAAAAATTAAATTAGCTTTTTGTTGTTGAAATTTAGTTTTTGTCAAAAAACATATTAAAGCATAAATATGTTATGTGATTTATCAATGACAAATTAAACTGTAAACTGATATAATATTAATTAATATTTAATATAGTTTGATTAAAAAACGAAATTTCCATGAATGATTTAATATATCTTATAAATTAATTTGTTTTTCTTAACGGTTTATTGATACATCAACAAATTAATACATATTTTAATGAAACTTTGATATTAAAAAAATTTAGAACAGTTAGGTATTTGTAAACAACATGATAACTAAATTTCTTTTTAAAACGGAGAATTTTTGTCGAGTTATCAGTAAATTAAATAAAGTGGTAATAACCGGAAATACAATACCTCAGGCGCTTTCAACAAGATTTGATTGTTTTTTGTTCATAAATTATATGCGTGCAGAATGAACAAATATAAGAAAGGTGTAAAAGATAAATAATATAGGGAAATATCATAGCATATAATTTAGTACATACTTACTTTTTGTTTCTAACTAATTTGAGAGCAATAAAAGATACCTTTTTCACAAATGAAATGGCAGTTCATAGAAACAAAACATTTTGTTATTAATTACGTATCCTATAGGTTATTTACAATTGGTCAAATTTTCCATAATTTAAAGAACCATGAGACATGACGAGATTATAATTTAGATAAATTGAAAAGTTTTTTTTTTGTATGCACAGTGAAATACTAATACATTAATTAAATGTTTGGCAGTTTGGTGGTGTGGTTAGCGTTACAAATATCTTGAGTTCGAATTCCACTCAAGCTAAAAATATATGAACTACTAAACAGCGACGCGGTGAGTTCGAACTACTGCTGTAGATATTAGAAAAAAAATGAATTCGAAATTTCAATCGAATTTAAATTCGAATAAGAAAAATTCAAATTTTGAATTATTGTTTAAATTTGAGTTTCAAATTTTTACGGAAATACAAATTATAATTTAATATATTTGTATCCTGTGGACAGGAACAAGCATATTAAAACAAAAGATATAAATTATCGTTTTGATATATGGCTATGTTATTACATAGACAAGTGTGGTTTTTTTACATTTTTGTAATATTACAATTTTCACCAATTTAAAAAATCTACCCATGTGGCTCCTTCACCACTAATATCTTTGGAGGACGTGATTTGACGGCTGGTAACCGCACTTCACGCGAAAAAATATATCACTTACCGAGATCTGCGTAGGCAGAGTGTCACACCCAGTGATGGGTAAAAGGCGTGATGATATATTTATTTATTTATTTACTTCTTTTAGCTCAAGTAAAATTACACAAACATACTATGTATCTCTATTTCTATCTACTTATTTATAAACAAAATAAAATTATTAAACTATAACAGAATGCTTATTTATTTATTTATTTATGTTACGCTGTACAACAGGAATTTAATCCCAATTACAGTACAGGGTCCGCACTCACCGAGCCTCAGTGTTGTAGTTCATATAATTTTTAGCTTGAGTGAGATTCGAATTCCGTATCGCTATCCACACCTCCGTACTGACGGATATCTTTAATATTCAACTGTGCTCCCTAATTTATAATGTCTACAAATTCGAAATTGAGATTCAAATTTACAAATTCGGAATTCGAAGTGAGACAACACAAATTTTTAAAATATCATCAACCAAGGTCCGGAGCTTTTACTGTTACTGGGATTAAGTTCCTGTTGTGCATAATATAATTTAGTTCACATTTTTTCCGGGTTAAATTGCCGCTAGTAGCAAATCTGTAAATTAATCAGAAAAGAAAGAAGGTTAACTGATAAGGAGACGCGCAACGATGACAAATGAGAGCTTAATTGTCAACTTTTCATAGCAATCGTCGAAAAACTCTATTTAATATTTTACGAGACAGGGGCGGATCCAGCGGGGGGGACCCCCCCTGCATAGACTTTTTTTTTAAATGTTGGCTCTAATACATAATAATGAATAATGATATCATTATTTACGATAACTCAATTTGTTAAACAAATTAAATAGAAAATATTATCTAAGAAATTAAAATTCTAAGATAATGAAGAACTATTGTTTGATTTATTATTCTAATAAATTGCCAAAAACCAATATTTTGTGAAGATATTATTTCGACCCGCAGATGGAAGAGGTATTCTCTTTAAGACCTAGTCAAGTATGTGACTACCAACATTTGCACTTCTAATTATTCAATAATTTTTGTATTCTATCGAAGAACCGTTTAGATATTGAAACTTTATTATTTAAAAAGTGTTGGCGTTCTTAGGGAAAATTTTTGAGGTGAAAAATCCTCCCTCCCGCTCCCCAGAGTCAAAATTCACTCCATGACCCCCCCTTAATTCGAAGTCTGGATCCGCCCCTGTTACGAGATATTTTTAAACTACAGTTTAATTTGTCAAACATATTAGATTTAATATTTTGTAATACACATATCGTTTATTTTTTAATTATTTATTATTTAAAAGAAGCGACGAATGTTACCATTTCTCGTTGGACTTCCGTGTTGGTCTTTTATAATAGTTTTTTTTTAATGATTTACTTTTAAAATGTTGCTTATAATGATCACAAAATAAAAAAATTGGTATTACACATTTGATATTTCGTAGGACGTGGGAGGAAGTAATGTTTACTTTCGATATTTAGTTGTGGTCACTCGGAAAACCAAACTACATGACTTGTCAATAATGATATTAGAAAAGGTAATCTACTTATATTTCTGCAACACTTCAATGACCAATAAACCATCGGATATGCTAAAGTTGTCATGCAAATTAATTTCCAGTTTGACATTTCATAAATTATTGGTTTTCCTGGTAAGAAAACCGGATGTTAATGGGAAATTCTACCCTGAACCATTCAGATTGTGCTCTGTTTTACACTCAATGAATGGGTTGGTACAACTGCATGAATATGCGCTTATTGGGTGTGTCCAGGATGTGTGGTTGCGGATTTGGTACATAAATAACCTTTGCAATTCATGTGACTTGATTAGCAAATCTTAGCACATTACGAGTATGATCAATAGATTTCTTTAATCAGAGAACACAGGCGTCACTAACATTTTTTAATAAAGGGGGCAGAATGCAGTACATTTTTAGAATAAATAAAATGAAATAAAAATAATATATATCATCACGCCTTTTACCCGTCACTGGGTGTGGCACTCTGTCGTAGCAAATCTCGGTAAATTTCTTCGAGTGAAGATCGATTACCAGCCGTTAAATTACGACCTCCAAAGATGTTAGTAAAGAGGGATCCACAGGGGTAATTTTAATGTGATGAAAATTGTTTATCGGCTGTGGGAATCGAACCCGGGTTCTCAATTTCACAAGCCGACTCGATAAAACTTAACATAATAACAAAATAAACAGTCAAGCATTTGATGCGATATTGCCAATTTATGTCATATTTAAAATGGGGTTGGTGGCTCAGTGGTATTGAGTCGACCTGTGGATCTTAAGAACCCTGGTTCCATCCTCACAGCCGGCAAACAATTTTCACCAAATTAAAGCTACCCCTGCGGAGGGGAGCATGATTTGACGACTGGTAACCGCACTTCATGCGAAGAAATATATCACTTACTGAAATCTGCGTCGGCAGAGTGCCACACCCAGTAATGGGTAATAGGCGTGATGATATATTTATTTATTTATTTCTTGTGAATGTTCTTAACATTTTCAAATAGCAAATTAAGTATTAATAATTAGCACATTTTAGAATATTTAAGTATCGCAGATATAAATGGATATATGGACGACATTTATAGTCTAATATTACAGTTATCTTCATGTAAATTATCTTATCTACATGTCTATGGATATTTGTATAATCAAACAGAATGTTTGTTTTTTCCATTATGATATGAATGAATTGTGACGATCTAATTTCAAATTTATGTATTATGTTTCGTGAGCTCTAATAGCAAGTTGGCTATCAAACTTAAATATTTAAATACACTTTAAATAGACACTATTGAATTGAATTTGATAGAAATTTAAAGTAATTATTTAAATAGATTTTAATTTTAAAAGAAAGTGCCTTTTGAATTGTCACTAACGATCAAATTTAATGGAGGAATTCTGTAGTAATTCTATAAGTTTATATATCTATAAATATAGAAATAATGAACAAATTCACATCAATATTTATTAATATGTAGAAAATATTTCATAAAGTTATAAGTTTCGTTGCGATTTTGTTAATCATTTACAGATTTACGAATCTATAAAACTTATAGATTCTACCATAAACTAGAGAGGAACGCATAAAATTGAATATCCCTCCTTGAAAAGACATGTGACGTTTATGTCATTGGTTGACGCCCAAACTTTAAATGCATTTTTGTTGTTTGTTTTTAAATTAATCAACACGTTTCTTGTAATTAATAAGAAATAAAATATATTGTTTTATTTTTTACCATTTAAGTTTTTATTAATTCAGTTCTTTTTCTTAAAAAAAGTGGTTTGAATATTTAATTAATGATTTAAAAAGAAAAAACTTGAACATACTAATTTTTTCTTTGATTGTTTGAATCATTCTGAACTTTTAACACTAAATACCGTAACGTAATCACATGTCATGACAAAAAAATACACCTGATAGCATTTACCTACACTAGTACGACACTAAGTGCACTAAAAAAACATAATACTTTACATAGTATTTAGAACAAGGAAGTACATAGTGAACCTCGATTTTTGACATCTAGGAATGAGGAATTAAAGAAATAAATAGCAAAAAAACTTATATCCTGTCTCTTGAATATGTTGTTTTTATTCAATTGTGTCAAAAAGTTATGTTTTTCTTTCCGGTTAGAATATCTGTAATTATAACCTTTTCAGTGAAATATTAAAGTTTATTGTGGTTGCTAGGTGATATTTAGAATAATCCCTCCTATTCTGTAACTTGATTATAATTTGTTGCCAATCGATAAATTCCCAACAATCCTTATTTTCGTGATTACTCTGAATATTACTATAAGTTATCCGTCAGCACGGTGGTGTGGATAGCGATACGGAATTCGAATCCGGAGATCCCGAGTTCGAATCGCACTCAAGCTAAACATTATATAAACTATCACATTACGGATCGGTGAGTGCGGACCCTGTACTGTAATTGGGATTAAATTCCTGTTGTACAGAGTAACATAAATAAATAAATAAATAAGTTAGGTATTATGTAATCAAAATCATTCATTCTGTTATTTCTGTTTCTAGAACGAACTAGGAATGACTAAATATTAACGATAATTAAGTGTTCGGAATATTTTAGTGAGAGGACCAAATGAGCTTGTATAAAAGGAATTATGAATGTGGTAGAAGCAAAAGTGATTTGCCATTTTTTATTTTAGATTAGTTTAATTATTTCGTTCGAATGTTTACCTGCAATTGTGTGGAATTATGCTCCCTTGCTTTTCTATCTTTTTAATTCGTTCTCATTTCTTACACTTGAGTGTTTAACTACAATTGTATGGCATTCACTTACAAAAACAAGTATAGGACATCATTCCATATTTTTCCTATCTTTTTAAATGGTTTTTAGTTCTTACATTAGAGTAATTAACTGCAATTGTCTTTTTAGATTCATTGTTGAACGTGAATAAGTTGAGATGATTTGGTCATGTGAAATATATGTTGAATGAAAGATTAATGAAATAGATGTTTAGGAGTGAATGAATTGATATGATTGAAGGTTTGTTGAATGATGAATTTTTTTCAGTGTGAGGAATGGACGAGCTTGTGTGGAGAAGAATATAAAAGCAAGGCAAAGTGTTTGACAAAGATTGATTATTTGATGAATGTGATGAATGTTTCAAGGGTTTGTGCTACCCTATTTGAAGGTATATAGCGTGATGTTATGTATGTAAGAAACAGCCAACATAAAAAAATACTAAGTGTCTAATCATAATTTTTACGATGCTATCAATGACCTTTTATTATATTGTTTTTTTTTTTTTTAATAACAGCTATGTAAACAAAATGCATGTAAATGTCATGGTAAATTATTATTGTCTAAGAATACTGAAATTTTGATAATTTATCAAGTAATTATGAAATATACAAATTATTATTTAACGATCGATTACGTATAATAATAGAATTACAGAATAGGTAAGACAAATTGTTTTAATATGGGGTAGGTGGTTCAGTGGTATATAGTCGGCCTGTGGATCTTGAAAACCTTGGCTCGATCCCCACAGTCGACAAACAATTTTTACCAATTTAAATTTACCCCTATGGCTCCCCCACCACTAATATCTGGGGGGGGGTTGACGGCTGGTAACCGCACTTCACGCGAACAAATATATCACTTACCGAGATCTGCTTAGGCAGAGTGCTACTCCCAGTAATGGGTAAAAGCCGTGATCATATATTTATTTATTTTATAAATTGTTTTAATAATTATTGTAGATTTTAATTTTTTTATATCAAAAGACACGCGGAGGAAATAGTTTTTCGTGTTCATACAATTGCCGAACTAAACTTCGTCTCGTTTCTGCATTCGTCCGAAATGCAGCATTTTTGTTCTGGTGTCATATTTTAAAATATGTATTTTTAATAAATTCAACTCCACTACTACAAATATACTCATATTAGAAAATAAGAAAATCTTAAAGTTAATTTGATTCTTGTGGGCATAAACTTGAACAAACGCAAAATTATTTTTTTCCTATAATTAAACAATGCATAAAAACTATAATTTACTATTTACACGGAAATAGAACTGTATGCTAATGCACTATAATTAATTGGTTTATAATATAGCAAACAAATTACAGGACAGAAAGTATTAAGGCTGCAGTGGCTACCTGTCTAATTTTAGGTTATAAATAAATAATTTTGTCAGTTGAATCCCTCACTGGAACAGTTCCGATACAGTCACAGTCTTAGATCTTACAAGGCTGCTTATCTCCAGTAGAATAGTAGGTTTAAATGCATAGATTGGCCTTGAGTCGCCACTGTATTGATTTCAAATTAAAACATTTAAAATTTTTTACTCACATGTTTTGTTACATCATTGATTCTGTTTCTTTGATAATTGCAAATAAATTGCTAGTCTGTTACCTTGGGGTTGCGCGTAAAATATGTGTTTACAGACTATGACAATATGTCTAGTTTTGCTTTGCCATCTGTTGAAAATGTAATAAAATAAAAAAGTAATGTGTGTATGAATTCTTGAAATGGATGTTATGTGGTTATTATTATGTCTATAATAACATTCCAGATTGTGTTTAGTTAGAGCAGTGCTTCTTAAACCTTTTTGGATCACCGCTCTCTTTGATTGCAGTTTTTAGTAGTATACTTCCCTCTATTACGTGTATGTAGGAATCTCATCAGAGAAAGAGTTTTTTTTAGTTCAGCAATCAGGATTTGAAACAGAAAATTTCATAAATCGAAGCGTCAATTCAAAATTATTATTATTTATATGGTTGTCAGGAACACGAACAATAATTTTTATAATTTTACGAACTGTAACAACATTTACTATAATTTCGCGAACCACAACAATTTTCACCAATTTAAATCTACTCCTGTGGCTCCCCCTCCACTAATATCTTTGGGGGCCGTGATTTGACTTCTGGTAACCGTACTTTACATATATCACTTACCGAGATCTGCTTAGGCAGAGTGCCACACCCAGTAATGGGTAAAAGGCGTGATGATATATTTATTTATATTTTATTTACAACAATATTTACCACAGTTTCACGATCAGGTTCGGCCATGCCGACGCATTTCAAGTTCTGTCGCCAAATAACTAAAATAAATGTTTACTCCTAAAACTTAAAATACAGCCCTGCATGCATTTGTTTATAAAAAAATAATACCTATTTATTGCATATATTTAATAATATTTTAATATATGCTCCCCTGTGCAGCCGTCATGCCCAGTGTCCCTTTGTATAATTCAAATATTGCCCACTTTGAGAAGCACTGTTTTAGAGTATTTTATCATTACAAAATGACACTTCATTTTGCAATGGTCTTTATATGAAATATGAACATTTTATTTACATACATGCAGCTGCTTGAATAACTGATTATAAATTATTTCTAATTGTTTAGGCGATTCAAATGTTACATAGTTTTGCTGGCTGTTAATTTAATAAATATTATCTATTGATATTTTGATATTTTACTGTATTCGGAATGCTTGCAAATTCGAACCAATTTCACAATATGTTTATTACATAATTTTTTGCCAATGAATAATTAATTTTGTCACTTTTAAAAATGTAAACTTTTGAGTGTATTGTGCTCTAAGATTTGCAATTATCAAAACGTTCGAATTCGGAAACAGCTTTAAATCTCCATAGTAAATAAATATATCATCACGTTTTTTACCCATTACAACTACAACTTACCTATCCTTAAGGGGGAGGGTATTGTAGAAGAAACAATCACGTATATAATGATCTTTGAAGCTCAATGAAGACCCAAGCAATCCTAGGATCATTTTATATGAGATTGTTTCTTCTATATACCTATAAAAGTAAATATCTCAAAGACGGGAAATCATAGGATATAGAAAGTTTAAAACAAAAATACAACTTTCCTTCCTAATTTTCTTTCGAACTTTTAATCTTATCTTATCAGTTATATTAAAAAAACGACATATCAAATGAATTTTCCGGAATATTGAGAAGAGTAATCTTAAGGATTCCTTTTCGTATCTTGATTTTATATAATCAGGAAATTTCGAGCTCTAAACAAGGCTCACCTTCAACTTTAAAATAAAAGTGCTACGAGTGTAGTTAACACAAGTTAAATAGTTATAAAAACAAGAGGTTAAAATAACCATTATGTTATAATTATTTGACTTGTGTTACCTGTAACACTTTTGTTTTAAAGTTGAAATGAGGCGTGTTCTGATTATATAAAATATAGATACAAAAAAGAACTCTTAAACCTACTCCTCTCAATATACATTTATTATGGATCTTTCCCATTTTACGAAAACATTAGAATATCAAGATTAATAAAATGGTTAGAACCGATTCCTAGATCGTTGACACACACAGAAAGACAGACAAACAAGAATTGCTCTTATTAGAGTATAGAATTTTATTTAGAGAAAAGAAAACTTCTTCAATAAATAAACAATTATTATATGTTACAATTTGCATTTATATTTATTATATTAAAAAGAATTATAATCCAAAGTCAGAAATTAATTTTAAGTAATAGTTTACTTACACTAGGAAGTTATAGGTACACAGCATTTATTGTGTTAAAATATTAGTAGGACAAGGTTATTTAGAAAGAGTGAAGTATAGCAGTGGCGTATTCAGGAAGATATTTAGGGTTTTTAATAAACAGCCCTCTTCATTTCTTGCAAATCTGACTGCATTATTTGATATATTTAATTACATGAATTCGAAATAATTCTTTCCATATTTACATCAGTGAAAAAATTTATAATTATAAAATGTTGATTTATTTATAATAAATGTTAAGCACCTTTTCGTAAAATTCTCGTTACGCCTCTGAAGTAATTGCAGTCATTCCTAGGAAGTAGTAACAAATTAATTACAAAAGGATAGTCTAGTAAACAGTACAATATACATAAATAATATATTATAAATGATGACATCTGTCATACATATTTAGCAGGTATAACTGTCAAGACGGGACAATAATTTGGATACCTAACTGTAAAATAGTTAAATTGTTGACTTTCCGAGGGCTGTTAGGTTTTTTGCCTAAAGATTTCGGGTGCCTTGTGATTTATTTGCCTAACAGATTTTAGCTAGAGGTATATAAAAATAACTTTTTTTAAAATGTTATAAGATTTGCTAAAAACTTAAAAAAGTATAAATAATATTCTGGAAAAGAATGTATTGTAAATATTTTTGAAAAGTATAAAAAGCTATAACCAGAAAAAATAAAAATAATTATTTGAAATTCAAAGCATGACATGTATTTTTAAAATATTCGAAATATTTGACTATGTGTGTGGTTTAAATTTTTTTATAGAAATATAAAGCTATAATTAATATACTTGGGAGATTTTTGTAAAATGTATTTTTAAAAGTGCATCGTTAAAATATGATGAATAATAGTTGAAATTTCAAATACTAAATTAATTTAGAAAAAATGTAAAGTTCATTGCCACTTGGAGTGAAACGACTGAAAGTGAAATGAAATAATTAGATGCTTAATGCTTATGCTTGGTTTCACATAAGCTGTTCGTAGAAATTCTATGCAAAATAAAATAGTAAAATCGTAATTTTATATGCGTGTTAGAATAATCTACGTAAATAATTGAAATAAGCATTTATAATAATGATCAGAAATTTATTTTAAAATGTTGAGATGAATGTCATAGTAAAGATGCAAGTTATTAATACATTTTTACAGTTTTATATAATTAATTTATATAAATATTAATATGAGTATTAACATAACAGAAATAGTATTTATTCACATTTTTTCCGATTTTAATACGGTATTTGTTCTATTGCCAGAGGGTATTGAAAAAAGCCGTCCGTTAGTTTCTGCTCTTAGATTTAACGAGATAATTTTCATCCTGATATTCTTGCTCGCTATTTATTTATTTTTACGTTAATATTGTTCGTGTAATTGGCATTCGAAGGAATCTAGGTTAATGTTGAATTTTTTTACACCTAAAAAACAAAATTCCTCTGTACTGTGTTCAAGAAGTTAGCCTTTGTTTTAAACAATTAGTACTTGCAAAAAATTCTGTAAAAATTTCAAATATGTAATTTTGTATTTAATTGAGGTCTAAATCCTAAAGTCCTCGAAATAATAAACTCACTTCGTTATGATTTTTTATGATTTTTTTTACGGCGGTGTGGTTAACGTTATGGCATTTGAATCCAAAGATCCTGAGTTCGAATTTCACTTAAGTTAAAAATATATAAACTACCACAATGCGGCTCGGTAAGTCCAGACTAAGTTCAAATTATGGGAAGTAGTATAAATAAATATAGAAATTTTATGGTAAATAAAATATACTAACTACCGAAATATGTAATTGCAGAGCTTTTCGTCTAGACTTTAGCACCTTTTATTTTCAATTTTAAAATTGAAATTATAGAAAAACTGTTCCGCACGCATTAGAATTATTATTATTATTATTTTTGTTTGAGAGAGATTGTTATGTAAATTTATTTTTTTATCTCTATGTTTCAAAATACTTGTATTTAATTATTAAGTTTTATTTTAAAGTCATAGTATAGATAGCTTAGTGGTATCGTGTCAGCTTGTGGATTTGAAAACCCGAGTTCGTTTCCACATTTGACAAACTTTATTCGCTATTAAAATTACCCCTGTTGCTGTCTGTCCATTAACATCTTTGGAGATCGTGATTTGATAACAAAATATATTACCTATCGAAATCTGCTATGGCAGAGTGTCATACCCGGTAATAGGTAAAAGATGTGATGATATATTTATATTATATTTCAATTTCAAACTTCTTTTACTATGTCTCATTTTTTAATAGTAACACATCTTATGACGCATGACAATCGAGAAAAACGTTTTTCCACGGTTTGGGAAAACACCTTCGCACCGTTTTGAAAACCACTTTCGTACGATGTTGGAAAAAGTTTTACCACACAATATATGTATTTCAGATATATAACAACAAAAAAGTTATACAAATTTATTTTGGATTTATATTTTATTGAAAGAATATAATTTTTAAAATTAATTATTTGTGAATTTAAAATTAAATGTTCAGTTCGATCAGTTGCAAATATTAATTCCTGGCGTTATTAAAATTCAATCGTAAAAAAAATATTTTGAGCGCGAACTATTTTAGTGTACTAATATTCTCATGCACTGAAAATATTTATTTTGCGTATTAAATACAAAAATAACTATTTCAGCGTATAATATCTAAACAGTTCTAACGTAATTGTATTTTGGTTATAAATTAAAGTCAACGATGTTTGAGCTCGCGAACTTTCCAACTCTCACTTGTAAAGAAAGAGCTATGTCACGGAGCTATATAATTTATTCAGGTAAATCCGCATCAGATGAAAATTTCCAGAATTTTGTATTTAGGTTAAAATGTCAATTTTAAAATCTCATTTTCCGAGTATTTGTCACGAGAAAGAGTTATTCATATTTTGAAAGTAGGTAACTAGTAAGATGATTTATGTATTAATAATATGCAGTTATTTATAGTTTCTCTAAAAGCATTACAGTAGGTAAACTCCAGCTACTTTCAACAAGAATAATGACAGTTTTAAAGTTAAATATGGATGTAGCCTCAAGGCAAGTAAATAGCAGCATTTTAAACATTTGTCTGCATCGGTTACTTTGCAGTACCGGGAAGAGAGAAGAAAGGATTATGACGGTCAATTGAAGTCCGTAATCCCAGCTGAATCGTCGTAGGCTAGGCACGCGGCACTTATTTTATAAAAAGAATATTCGACAGTAGCCAGACACTGCCCACTGTCCAGCCTTCGTACCTGGAGTCGACCACGGGTGGTGCGATCACTCAAGAGCAGGATTAGCAGCCTGTTTAATACCTACAAGATGCGCCAAAGGGTTAACAGAAGTCCAACAAATGACAGAATAAATAAGCAACCCAATTGTATAGTTGTGTACCTTCAGGTAGTTAACATAAAACTTTGAAAGGAGCAAAGCAGTAAAATACAGAAGTAACAAATGTATAATTATTTATTTATATAAGTACAGAAAACCCTGGCTTAAATTAACATATACAGCCCTCATAAAAAAATCTTTGGAATTTTACAATTTATCTTTGGATCAAAATTCACAGAACGTACAAAATTTTTCACTTGAACTAAATTACATTAAATATAAAGACCATTTCAGAAGTATTAATAAAAGTTTAACAAACATTATACATGAAAACAATGATTCTTCATGTTTAAACAATTAAGTAAAATACATATATATTATTCTTAACATGTTAGTACCTAATTGGTCAACAGTTTGAGAACCACTGGTATAAATGCATTTTATCCTTATTACAAAATCATTTTTTGAGCAAGTACATATTAGCCAGTGCTAGAACAGGAGATCCGGTAGGATCTTCTGGAAGATGTCCTGAAGAACCAGCAATATCCAAGTGGCTGAATTTGAGCGGTTTGTCGGATCCAGAACCATGCTTATCTAGACCGGCAGCCAGCAGAAGGAATCCTGCGGGTACCTGGTGACCACGAGCCGTTTTGCTTGATGGTAAGTTGTTGCATTGTAATATGTCGTCTCCTTGGGCTTTTCCCCGGTTGAATTCGATGTCGTCTACACGGAGAGTAGAAATTTCAAATGGATCACCAATGACTTCACCACGTTCTTGGAGCGAGATGGAATGGCCTGATTTTTTCGCTGGTCCGTTGTCTACCACTGGAACAGAAAACAAAATATTTTATTCAACCTAATTAGAAATCAAGTATGTAAATTGCAATTCATCTCCGAACACTCAAAAACAAAAGCATTATATTTAAAATTTACGAAACTGTAAGTAGTCACAGTTTGTACATTTTATTTCGCGTCTATTTATTAAGTAAATCATATTAAATAGTTAATAATAACATTAAAAATCATTATTATTATTTATAGGGGTAAGTGGCTTAGTAATATCAAGTCGGCCAGTAGATTTGAACTCGAGTTTGATTCCCACAGCCAACAATTTTCACATTTAAAAAAACTACCCCTTTTGGAGGTTGGTAATCACACTTCACGCTCATAAATATATCACCTACCGAAATCTGCTATGACAGAGTGCTACACCCAGTAATTGGTTAAAGGCATGATGATATATTTATTTTATTATTTTAATTGTGGTCATCACAGTATTTAAAATTAATAGGACAGAAATTAAAATCATATGAAATTTGTACCATTGTATTTTCATATATAACAAGTAGTATGAAAATTGATGAAAATATTTTAACATAAATTATGAGTTGTTATGGAAATGGAAACATAACGAGTGCGAAGCACGAGTTGTGTTTCCTATTTCCGTAACAACGAATGTATATTTATGTCAAAATATTACCTGTCAATTTTCATACTACGAGTTGTATTCGGCTTGAGAATTTATCAAACAAGAGTTAATTAACAAAAATAGTTAGGTATTTATTTGCACATTATTAATTAGGTATTACAGTGATGAAAATTCTACATTTTTTCAGTGTACATTTAATATTCAAAATTGACGTTTATGAAAATATTGAAAATATCATTTATTTTATTCGTAACCAAGGATATTATTAACAGTGGTATTTCCGTTATCAATTGCACCATCGATGAATTTCCGACGAAATGTACATTTCATTGGTTCATTTTCAAACAAATTTGTGATCCTATTGGTTGACAGTGATGTGTGGTGAATTCTCTATATTGTACATGAAATGTGCCTTCGATATAAAAATAATATAAATTTGGTCATTGTGTTATTTAAACATATTTATTTTCAAAAATATTTATTGTTGCAATAGACGTAAAAGTATTATTTTTTATTAAATACTTATTTGAAGACTTGTAATGAAAACCGGGCTAAGTGCCAAAACAATAATTCTGAGATAAATGGTTTTTTTTCATTTATCGAATCTGAGAACATAACACATGCACTATCTTTCAGAATTTTTTTGAACTGTTTCTAACAATCCAGGAACTTAGCCCTCTTTATAGGTTGTTAGGCTTGGCACATAACACACGTTTCAGATTTAAAGTAAAATTTTAATATTTTGGCACTTAGCCCGGTTTTCATTACAAGTCTTCATTTTACCTTGAAAAATGGGATTTGGCATACCTATAGTTACAAATTTGACAGAAATGTATCGGAACGTTCATTTAAAAATTAAACATAAGAAGCAAAATATTTTGATTACAAACAAATAATAAATATAATAAAAATTTCATTTCGAACATTGCCCTAGTCGATTATAAAACTCATTCATAAAATTAGATATTTAGACAGCTGTGATACTTCCAAACCGCTTTGAATTCTTCTAAATTTAAAATGTTGCCAGAGTATACTATACTTTGGATTTTAAAATGGTCCTGTAATAAAAATACAATGGTGCTAAATTTGGAGGTCCAGCCCAACTAGCAGGCCATTTCTCCACTGTTCGATTTAAAAAATTATATATTTAACTATTTCTTTCAGCTGCATATATTATTTTTGTACCAAACCGTTATTAACAATGTAACGCTAATTCACATAACGATAATTTCACAACCTTAATAAGTTTTCAAAATAAATACTCTGATACATTGCAGTCAAATTCGTAACTATGGATATGGCAAATCTTATGTTTCATGTTAAAATAAATTCACTGCCATGGAATAGCACAAATGACAGTAAGCAGTGTCAATAGTCAAGTTTCTTGTCATTAATTTGTTAATTTTTTTGGTAAATGTTATTTGAAACAGGTAACTAATAACAAAATAGTGTCAACTACTAACTGTTTTAAAGTTTTATCGTGTAATAAAAATACAAGTGACAGTTTATTATGTGTTTATGTGTTGCTAAATTTGAAACAGTTGTAGGTTATGTGTTAAGTGTGATTTGACTTTTTAATGACTTTACTCCTGCACATCTAGAAACGTATGGGAAATAAGGTAGGAAACAAACAATTTTTATGTGTTTCAATTTGTGTAGGAAACAATTTTGTTGCCATGAAAATGCAATAAATAACTTTTTGTTACTCATGTAAGTTGCACAGCAATATGAATAAGTTGTGTGTTTCATAGTTATAATTATCTAATTTTTTTAAATACATCCTCGATGTGAGCTACCTACTTTCTTCACGTAATCACTTTCAGTAGAGTAATTTGGTTAGCTTTATTTCCGCAACAGCATTCAGTTCATTTGCTTACTTTTCATTAGCTACACATATTTATATAAGGTATTGGTAATTTCGATATTTTCCTATATAAGATTCGATTGTTTTTGTACAAATCCTGTATGTATAATGATTTGAATTTATTAGAATGTAGGTAGATATTTAGAGTTCAATTGCAAAATTGACGGAAGAAGCAAGTCTTGCCATCTGATTAAATAATAAGTTTGGTTAGCTTAGTAAATTGGTACAGTTCTGGAAAATTTGTAAAATGTGGGTTTAAAACTATTTTATACAATTCTATAAGTTAAAAGATTAATTATAAATATCTAACGAAAATGAACATCATTATTGAATATCGGTCTAATAGAAAAGCTAGCATATAGTTGGTTATTGATTCTTGAAAAAGATTTTGGTTTAGTAAAATGAAGCTAAACTATGTTCTCTAATGCTCGTTTGTACCAATGACATTTAAATTTAATGTCAGTCTACCACCTACGTTATATACAAGACCTGGAATGGGGAGTAATGAGTAATGTTTATTTTGTAGGAAATGCATAAGTCTATCATATACAAACATATAATTTACATAATTATTGTATGCAAAATTTATTTTCTTTTACTGTCAATGTTATAAAAATTATCTGCAACAACTGATTTTTTTTTATTTGAGGAGACTTGAACAATGTTGTACCGAACACCAAAGTTGTCTGAAAAAGCGCCGCTTGCGGCAAAATTTTGTAACGTTTGTTTCCTCGTTTTTATTTGGAAATTAGCGTGACATTTCAGGCAGATAACATAAGCAATGGTTACACTTAAATAAATAAAAGAAAATCGTAGTTAAATATCATATGAAAACATTTACTCTGCTGTCACACATTTGATGTGAAATTTCAAATTTAAGTTTTGTTAATTTATTTATGTATGTTAAGCTGTACAACAGGAATTTAAAGTACAGGGTCCGCACTAACCGAGCTGCAGTGTGGTAGTTCATATTATATTTAGCTTGAGTGAGATTTGAACTCGGGATCTTCGGATTCGAATTCCATAACGCTATCCACACCGCCGTACTGACGGACAATGCAAGTAAGAGTTTAAATAAATCCTTATAGGTATAGTCCCATTATTTTTGGTTTTCAAAATGTGATTTGAATATTTTTTTAATATCGGCTTAGAAAAAGGGTTATCAAAATTCAATTTATAACTGAAACTTATTGAAAAATGGGCTGTAAAATTTTAATTTTAATGGATTCTACACACTCGTTCAAGCTAAAAGTTATATGAACTACCACACTGCGGTCGGTGAGTCCGGATTCTGTACTGTAATTGGGATTAAATACCTGTTGTACAATGTAACATAAATAAATAAAATTAAATAGTTGTTTCACATACATAACATCACCCTATTTCCGATCAAATGGGGTAACACAAACAGTTGAAATAATCATTGATTAATCAAATACTAAATCATCGACAAACTTTTTCATCTTAACACAGCATTCTCGCTTCAACCACATTCAAATCTCCCCCATATAAGATCAATTATTTCTCACACTCGCGACTGGGGATATATTATACTTTCGTGTGTTAAAGTTTAAAGTGAAAAACATAAAAGGGTAAAGTATGATTAAATTTTTACAAAGGAAGTTCATTTGTGAATTATGATAGTAATTAATTGCACTAAATTAGTCAAATCGTTTTTCAACTGAAAAAACCTGAAAATCACGTGCAAAAAACAAAACTTGTTTGAAACAAATAAATAAAACAAAGAAGTTTCGTACCTATGGAGTAGTTTCCGGCAGCTAAACAAGCATGTCCTGTGAGCGTGGCGATGGTGTACAGATGTGGGTTCACAGCGTCCACAGCGAATTCTTTCATCTGAAATTAATATTGCACATGTAAATAAACATTTAATGGGACAATTAAAGTTTAAATACATCATATAATTGTTTGTTTAGTGTGGTGTATGACACAATTCACCAAGTGGTTTATGAGAAAACCATATATGATTTGTAACAAATTGTTTCTACAGTACTGTAGTAAAAATATGTTTTTGTCCAGGATTTTTTAATGTTGTTTTTAATAATGTTACCTACATGTTTGTATGAATTTACATAACTTGTGTCTAAAATAATTTTATATAATGCTTTGCCATTAATAAAAACTGAACCAATGTCATAAATATGACAGCATTTAGCGAACTATGTTCTTATCCATTCATCTTTGTGGTATAAAAATTACGTAATTTATTTAAATATGTGATAAAAACCTAGGACTGGTATTGGTCTCTTTGAATAAATTTAATCTTGAGAAATTGTTGTTAAGGGTACAAATAATTATACGGAACATTTTTCCTGATATCATATAAGTCGGTTATAATTACAACTATATTTAGAATTCACTTCCTAAGTATTTGAAGGCCAAGCTCGAAATCATTCATGTTTTTGCACCTTCACTTTTAAATAAACCGGTATTTTTAATATAAATAATATAAAATTATTTTGCATTAGTTGACAAGTTTTCCGTGGCCGTCAATGTAATATTTATAGTTTATTCTAATCAAGAAAACTGGCTGGTGGCAGTATTCTAAATCTATATGGATCTATGTTACAAATTTGATTGGTGAAATCGTTGAAAAGATATAAAGATAAATTACTGGCCTAGTGAAATACTTTCAATGTAAAGAAAGCGCAGTAAACTTTACGCGTATTCATTTTATACTAACACCAGTATTCTGAATTAATAACAAAATTTTATTTTTAATAATGATTTAACAAGAAAGTAAGACAAAATTGAACATAATTCAACAAATTTCTAATTTGAAATAGTGAGTCCGTACGGCTCAAGTAGCTATTTCCAAATTGTTGAGAATCTGACATTTGTCGAACAAATAAAAGCTACAGTGATTATTCTCGGAAATAATCATCAGAGCTTTAATAATGATAGGATTGGTTAAAACGTACACACATGTAACAGGGAGTAGGTGGTTCAGTGGTGGATTTGATTCCCACAGCCGACAAACAATTTTCACCACGTTAAAATTATCCCTGTAGGATTCCCTCCACTAACAACTTTGGAGGCCGTGATTTTACGGCTGGTAACCGCACTTCACGCTAAGAAATATATCACTTACCAAGGTCTGTCGCGGCAGAGTGCCACATTCAGTAATGGGTAAAAGTCGTGATGATATATTTATTAATTTATTTTATTTTACATAAAATTTAATTGGTTTATATTATGTTTTAAATAAATTTAAGCCTTCTATTTATTATTATTTATTTATAATCGAACTTAATGGTTTGAGTTTGTTATATATTTGTTTTGAGATGTTATCCAATTATGAAAAATATATATATCATAACGCCTTGTATCCATTACTGGGTATAGTAGCAGATATTAGTAAGTAATATATTTATGCACATTAAGTGCGGTTATCGGCCGTCAAAACACGGCCTCCAAAGTTATAGTAGAAGTAAGGAAAAATTATTTGTGGGTTGCGCAAATTGAACCCGAGATTTCAAATCTGCAACCTATTCCACAATAAATTAAATTAAATAAACTTCGATATATTATTATTTTAAAATGAAGTCAAGTTTGTTGGTTGCAGGAATCGAAAATGGGTTCTCAAATCCACAGTACTTTATTTCAATTAAAATTACTGTTTTGAGGTTGTTGGGTGTATAGTATTTGAATTATAATTTACAGAAAGTTTTTTTTTAAATAAATGCTAAGCGGATAAATTTCATAAAAGTTTGAAAGTAAAACAAGGAGCGAAGCGATGCATTAATAATTTTATGTTCGCCTGCACCATAACTACTTTATTTATGACACTATTTACTAGCCATAAAATACCACTTTATTGGACTTGTATAAAAAAATAACAAAATAATTATAATAACTGATTAATACATTAATGCCTTTGCATTTAATGCAATTTTTGAGAAATTTTAAACACTTTTTTCCATGTTTTTATTTGACACATATGACAGTTTGAAGCAACAACAACTAAGTTTTTCACATTATAGCTTTTTATGTAACAAAGTACATAATGCAGGAGTTGCATACAAAACTTTATTATGGTCGATTGCCTTGGAAGTGATTCATTCATATGTTTTGTGAATATCTTAGTTGTATCTCAAAATGTGCATTGTTGTTGCTTTTGTTTATCAATTTTATTTATAATTATTAAACTGTCAAATTAGTTTAAAAATGTGAAAAAAATGTGTTCATAATGTCTCAAGACTTAGAAAAATCGTCAAAAATAAAAGAAATTAATTAATTAATTAGGTATAATAAATAATTATTTTGACGTTGACAAAAGTTAAATTTTGCTATTTTATCGTACTAGTCCAACAAAGTGCTATTTTATGGACACTAAAGAGAGTCATAAACAAAGTAGTTATGGTACAATTAATATAAACATATCGCCACCAAAGCAATCAAACATAAAGTTTTTTATACAACTTGTACATAATCGAATTTTATACATAAAGTTCTACATTATGTACTTGTTACATAAATAATTATATAATATAGGTAAAATTTTTAACATACAAATTCAAAGCCTGCCTCCCTTAATTTTTTTAGCTCGAAGCAAGTGCCTAACTCGCTGCGCCCTTGTTACGACTCTAAAAAATACCGATAAAATCAAATTCTACTGTAGTAGATTTATCAGTAATATCATTTGAGTGTGAAGTACGTGTACCAGCTATAAAATTCGGGCCATCAAAGATTTAAGTAAACAGGTTTATGTGTTGAAAATACGGTTTGAACATACAATATGTTTCTGTCAACAAAATAGCTGGAAGCTGAATAAATCTATTCAGCGTCTATAAAATGTCAAGTGGTAGTCGTTTCAGCACAGTATTCATAGTCATAACCGGATCTTAAAAACGTCATCTTCATATCATACATAACCATTGTGATTAAACAAAAATCACTGATGAAAAGATCATCTTTCTGAAGACGCGACCTTAAGATCTAAGTATGAATACATAGTTACGATCAAATTGGCAAACGTCACGAAGTTTTTTGCCGATTCGGCAATGCCATGCGGTTATGGTTTCAATGAACTGAACTGTCCAGCCAGCAGCCAGACCAAATCCAGCTCATACAACATCTTCACTCGTTCACTCCACTGTAACAATAATGAAGACTTTGTCTTCAAGGCGGAAATCACAAAGAATGCGTGCTAGGAAATTACCAGATAAAAACGGATAATAAAAAAACGACGATAATTATATTGACATGTTTATGAATATTTATAGTGAGGTGTTTGACCCTACGGGATGAAACTCAGGCCCGGATCGACAAACATTATTTGTGATGCCCCATCTTAAACTTCAACTTGAATTAAACTTAACATTGTATAATTAAACAGCTCATTTGCAATTTGGGAAGCGAATGTTCAATATGAATAATCAATTAAGGGCGACTAGCATGAAGTTCACTCTATGTTGTTTATTTTTTATCACCAGCACAGTAAGTACATCATTACATCCTTGGTACCAGAGATGTAATGAGTCGTTTGCCGCTCATGGGCGATACAGAAATATTGAATATTATTGCTGCGTTAATGGGAGATGCTGGGCAAAGCTCATCGTAGATTAAAGCACATTAAATTGGTGGAATTTGAAAATATATAAAGAGTCATTTTAAATTTTGCTAATACAAGAACGCAGTTTTACAAATAAACATCATAGACAAAAATAAGCATAATAATTGACAAGTATAAACATGGATTTCTCAATTTTTTTAGCATTTTACGGAAGCGCAAATTATCAAAGCTATGTTAAGTAAATGTGAATTATCACATAATTTTGGAAAAATACCTTAGTCGTGTGGCGCCAAAGTTGTTGAATGTGGCCGCCAACATCTCCCATTATCAAAAATAATAAACATTTAAAATTATTATTCTAGTAACAATAAATTAGGCATCACACTTGATAATTATATTTGCAAATATTTAAAATAAATAAATATAATATAACGTTTTTTATTCATTGCTTGGTGTAACAGTCTGCCGTAGAAGAATTGGATAGGTGATATATTTTTTTGCATGAAGTGCGGATATCAGCCGTCAAATCAGTCTTCAAAGATGTTAGTTGAGAAGGAGCCATAGGAGTAGCATGTGATGAAAATTATCAGCTGTGGGAATCGAATCCGGATTTTCATTTCCACAGACCTACTCGATGTCACTGAACCGCCAACCCCAAATATTTATCTCATTTTAATTTAGTTTTCCCTATTGGTAGAAAAAAAATATACATATGTACAGCAAGCGTAAAGTGAATTTAAAGGTCTCGGAAATTTTTGGGTCCTTCAGATGCGTCTCCTTCGACCTTCAAAACTTATTTAATGACCTTTGAAAGTTGAAAAATAAAGCTAGTAAACATTGGTTGACCATTACTATGAAATGAATAAATTTAATTTACATCAAAAATAAATAAATTTGTTATTTAAAAAACCGATAATAAGTTTGTTGGATTATCAATTTAATTTTTTATTATTTGGGACTATGATTTGACGAATGATAACCGCACAGTAATGGGTAAAAGGCGTGATAATATATTTATTTATTTAATTTAAGATTTCATTTTAAATTGATTACGTTACCAACTGGAGGTAAAGTAGTAACTTGCTGTCGATTTGCGCTCGGTCTACAGTTGATATTACGCGTAGGTACATCTAGATCTGACCCCTAGATCCGAACCTGTGTGAACTCCAATTCAGTGACACGAAAGTGAGTGCTCCGCAACCTGTTTAGCACACATTCGAATCGGTTGCGGCTGCGACTGAAGTGTTTCTGTTTACTATAAGCGCGCGCACTATAAATAGAAGATGTAAATAGACACGCTGCAGAAAATTAATGGCGCGTATACTCCGACAACGAATGTCAGTGCCATGGATTTCGTGTCGCCGTGAATATTAAACAGCTGTTACTGCTACTCGATTCTTTATTTATGCGGAAAATAGAACAAGTGAACGCATTTTACGGAAGGTTTTATTTTTAGAATACGTATGTTATTATGTTATCAAGCATTGTTGATGTGTTAGTATATCTGCTATTTTAGGTAGGTAGGTAATAGTCTAAATTGTGCTAATTATTATTATTTAATTTGCTATTTGAACATGTTAAGAACATTCACAAGAAATAAATAAATATATCATCACGCATTTTACCCATTACTGTGATATATTTCTTCGCGTGAAGCGCGGTTACCAGCCGTCAAATCACGGCCTCCAAAGATGTTAGTGGAGGAGGAGCCACAGGGGTAGATTTAAATTGGTGAAAATTGTTTGTCGCCTGTGGGGATCAAACCAGAGTTCTCAAGATCCACAGGCCGACTCGAAACCACTGAGGTTCACAAAAAACTATAATAGAAATTTGTATACTCGTTTGCAACAACAAAATTTAAATAGTAACTTGGTTTAAATAAATAAAAATAAATCAAATGTATGATCATATTAAAACATTTACATTGCGGTTAAACATTTGATTGTTAGTTTATGTCATACTTAAAATTAGAGATGGGCGAATATCATCCGCGAAATTTGACATTATTCGATATTCGAGATTTTCGAATATTAACGTCAGTATAGCGAACATTCGAATACCTCGAATATCGCGTTATATGTTGACCTCAATTTTTGACTATGTTTTTCTTTATCATTTGTAAATAAACTTAAAGCTATTACAATACTTTGAAGTTATTAATAACAAAGATATTTTGTTTCAAAACCATGAAGACGTACTATATTTCAAATTTGTTTTTCACCAACATTTGAACCTTAACCTTAAATTTGAAGTTTGCGTCTTTTTCTTTTTTGTTTGTTCTTTTTGATTTAATTTTGTTTTATCTTAACAATTTCATTCAAATAATGATAGGGACATAATTAAATAATTATTAATAATAAATAAATTAACTTTTAGGAGTATTCGAATATTCGAGTACCTCGAATATTCGAGATCTGATTAATATTCGTATTCGATATTCGAATTCGCGAAATTTGATATTCGCCCATCTCTACTTAAAATTAAAGTTTCGTTGGTGGAAATGAACATTAAGGGATTTACGTCTTCAAAAGATGTAACTGATCGAATGACGTGGTATTCTGCTTTGTTTACATGATATATCTGTCCCCGGTTTTAAATAGTATTGCATTGTTATAGTTTAGCTTTTAAAGATACTATAAACTATTGTCTTAAACAATACGACTTTTCTTTGTAAAAATACATAAAACGGCTAGAAACTAGAAACAAATATAAATATTCAATTATATCACAACCACGAGTTAATCGATAGATCACAACTATAACCATATATATAACATGTAAACGTGCATCATATTGCCAAATTTAATAACAAAAATTATATTGATATTTTTTTCCAACAACTAAAGAAATCTTAAAAAATAATTATTTATAACACATGTGTCAATACGCGAATTTAATTATAATTCAATATTTTGACAAGTTTTGGGTTTCCTTGCTACTTTTTATAATTATTTATCACTTAAATAGTTCACAAATTTTATTAGTTTTACGATTTCACGATTGATGACATAAATGAATCCCTTAAATATTTCTACTATAGTTGATAACTGTTTTTCAGTTTTGGACCGTCGAATATGATTTGCTGTCTATTTATGATATTTAATAAGATCATTTCAAATCAAGCATAAAAACTAATTTTATTATTTCGTATTTTTATAAATAAGTGGCTCAGTGGTATCGAGTCGGCCTGTGGATTTGAGAACCTGGGTTCGATTCACACAGCCAACAATCTTCACCACATCAAAACTACCCTTGTGGCTCTCCCTTTAATAACATATACGGGGGCCGTGATTTTACGGCTAGTAACCGCACTTCACGCGAAATATATCACTTACTGAGATAGCAGAGTGCCACACGCAGTTATGGGTAAAAGGCGTCTACATTTTGACGATTTGGTCAGCCAATCAGAATAGTTACAAAACTAATGACAAATTCTATATACATTTTATATGTTGACTGTGTGAATCGAACCAGAGTTTCCACAGGCCGATTCGGTACCACTGAGTCATCTACCCACAGATACTAAAAGTAATTTTCATTGTATTTTTTTAAAATTTAAATTATTCAGATTTTCTAGAAATATTTGAAAGGCATAGTGATTTTTAATTAATATGAATTCACTGAAATCGTGGCTGGTATCGAGATTAAATTTCTGCATCGGTGATTGGCATTGATTGCGACAAATGACATTCATTTGTATTTTTCAGTTTGTGTCAGTTCACCGTTAATCAATACCTCGTTTTCATGGTTTTACTCAATTTTGTGATTGTAATGATATTTACGAGAGTTTTTAGAATATTTTTCTACTATGAAGTTACGGTGAGTTGGAATGTATATGTTCTACGAAGTAGAACTATATTCTAAAGAAAAATGAAACAGTAAATTTAAACCTAGTATTGCTTCACAGATTATAAACGTTTTAACTACTTGACTATTCATCCCTTTTATTATTCCATCATTATTTATATGCTGAAGAATTTGAGTTAAAAATAGAAACAAGTCATACTCAGGAACATCTTCTGTAATAAATAAATGTCAACAAAGAATGAAAAAGGAAAAATATATAAATTACATATTCTTTCTTTTCTTCTTTTCTAAGACATTTAAAAGAACATCGTACATCTGTATGTACCTCAATAATTTTTTACGTACTTAAATTTAAATGTACTAAAATAGAAACAAGTTATTTAACTGTAATAAACAACATATAAAAAAAAACAATTAAAAAAGTAAAACAAAGTAAAATTTCTTCAGTCTGAGAAGAAATTTTTTATTCTTGTACATTTTTTACGCATTATGTTATTTATAGAATATTTTTTATGCACATAGATTTAAGATAAAAATAGAAACAACTCATCTTGAAGAAAATCTTCCACATAATATACAGGGTGTCATCGAGGAATGAGGTACCAAGAAATATGGTATTTTAATATTTATCAACAAAAAGCGGTTTTACTAGTTTTAATATGTTAAGGAAGCTTTTTCGCACGCGTCTCCACAGCTAGTTTTGTTTTTATTATTGTGAAGAATATTAATTTTCTATTAAATCCTAATCTTGTCATCCTGTACAGCAAAAAATTTGTTAGAATATTTTATATTTCTTGTGCGTCACTACATTTTGTTGTATGTTGCATATTAAGATAATACGGAAGTAAAAATTTCGTAAACTATTGTTTGTAAATAATATTTAGTAAAGATGTTACAAATATGGACACTTAGAATAATGAATAATATGGATTGTATATTATAATGTGAGCTGTTTGTTACAATAACATTATAATATTGTCGTGATAAAGACAATATTAAATTTAATAGGCAAGTGACTTGCAACACAAAAAACATGTGTTTTTGCGCCACTTTAGCGTTGGACACGACTAATTGAATACAAGTGTAGGTCTCAGTGACACATCCATTTTAAATAACAAATAGACATCATTTACAAAATTATAAGCAGTCATAATTATTCAAATAATTAATTTAATAGTTTAAAATTTAAATATAATTATAATTCAATAATTACGGTTAATTATTTTTAGAAACTGCAATAGAAATGACACAGTAAAAATTATTCTGGTAGGTTAGTGCGGTAAGAAAATTAAAGTCATAATAGATAAATAAAAAAATCATGAAATAATACCGTTACCGTTACGACAATGACTAATTAAATCTTTAATAGTTTATTATATGCAGCGTCACAGCATTCATTATTTTTAGAATTGACTCTGTCGTATTTTTCCTGAAAGTTTAATGGTCGAAAAGATATTTTGAAAGTATGTGCAAATATTTTTAAACTATAAAAACAGAAATAGCTATTAGCTGCCTAATAATATTCGCAAACAGTGCTATAAATAAAAATAGAATTTCAAATAGAATAAGCGCAAATTTTAATCAAGGTGGACATTTAAATCCTTGTAAAAAGTATATTTCAGTCTTTTAAACATTCTAACAATATTTAATGACTATTTTTGTACTTTTCACTTCTATGACATATATTATAGGAGAAATATTATCATTTTGGTGAATCTTCATATTTTAAACCCTAATTGCACTAGATTAAAATTATTCCTGTGGCTTCTCCTCTTCTAACATCTTCGAAGGGAGAGGTGATTTGACGGATGCTAACCGCATTACACGCTCATAAAATATTATTACAGAGTACCACAGGTAAGAGACCTAATGATATATTTATTTTTATTTTTATTATATGTATGTTTATAATTTGCATAACTTTTGAAAAAATAATTGACGATCGGTTAAATACGATGTTTTATATATTCACTAGAATTCTGAACCCGAGAAGTTTAATTTGTTACTGAACACGGCTTAATTTAAACTAATTTTAGAAAGACAACTGACGTTCGCTTGAATATCATTTTTGACACGTTGACTAGAATTTTCTGTCTCAGATTTTTAAAATGACATTAAACTCGGTATACTTTGCATAATTTTTTAAGTAAAGTCTAAAATATCAAAATCTCAATATCGAGCAAATCGCTATCACAAAAATTTCCTTATATACTCGTAGATCCGGAAAGTAAAAATAATTTAAAAAGTTGATGTTTTGGGATGAAATTTTATATTTATGCCACAATTTAATTCAAAAATTTACTGGTATCATTATTCGAAATTATTGTAAATTTATTTGTTTGTGATTGGGGAAGCAGTGTATTTGAGTTGTTGTTCATATAAGTTCATCTATATTAAGAAATGATGCAGCTTTTAATAGAAGTGGCTACTTTCATACCAGCAATAAAATGTATTTTAGCTCTCAGCATTCAATGAACTCAACTTTGAAGTTAGAAACTTAAACCTGAAATAGTAGAGTAGTTACACCCGGAACTAAATGAATTATTAACTTCGCAGATAAAATAGGTCATATACTGAAATCTGTAAAAGTCAAGACGATGCACTGGAAATAGAGAAAACATTCGAAGTTAGGTAAATACTGGTAATAATAATAAAAATGTCAAATTGTGATATCTGTAATATCAATAGCAAATCTATGAAATCAGAAACCGGATATTGGAAAAAAATAGGACATTTGCAGAAATCTGTAAAAGTAAAGATGCTGCAATCAAAGTTGAGTAAATATTGCTGATAATAATAATATATATATCGGGTGTTTACTTTTTTTTCGCACATAGGAAATTCAATGTTAAATTTTTTATTTAGCGATATCTCTTTACCTATTAATTTTAGAACAAAATTATACTGAAAAAAAATGTGCCGTGAGAAATAAAATAATAATTTGTTTGATGTGTCTGACATTATTTGACATATTGGATCATGGATTTTAACTATTTCTGGGTACAGCACTCTCCCGTAGCAGATCTAGGTAAATGATATATTTATGCACTTGAAGTGCGATTACCAACCATTAAATTACGGCCCCCAAAGATGTTAGTGGAAGGGGTGCCACAGGGGTAGATTTAATGTGAAGAAAATTATTTGTCGGCTATGGGAACGAACCCGAATTCTCTAATCCATAGGCCGACTCGATACCATCGAGCCACTTATCCCATATAATATACTGATATCTTTAATCTTTAAAAAGGTATATGTGTGCTACTTTCAATCAAATAAACCTACAATTGTATAATATTGATATATTTTGTGATACTTTGCGTATATTTAAGGACAAATTATTTAGGAATTTTCTGTTTGATATGGAACACAAATAGTTGTTAATTTTGTTAAATCACAGCTTCATACTTTTTTGAATTATTAATTCATACTTGTTTTGTTATACATGGTAACGTATGTTTTGTTGTTATTTTTTGTATTGTTTTTTCATACGCCCTCTGTAATTGGGACTTTGTCCTGTAGAGAGCTTAATAATAAATAAATAAAAATAAATAAATAAATAAAATATCAGATATCCCGATTTGTGATATATTTACATGGATGAAATGCAGTTACTAGACGGAAAGGAAACTACAGATGTAATTTTAATGTGGTGAAAAGTATGTAGGCTGCGGGAATCAAACTCGGGTTCTCAAATACACAGTCCAATCATTGAGTTATCTACCTCATAATTGAGATATGGTGATGATAAAAATGTTATTTGTAATATAAATAGCAAATCTGTCAAATCAGAAACTGGATATTAGGAAAATAATGTTGACGGTAAAAAGTAGGCATCTACTGAAATATTTAATTGAAACTTTCCACCCACGGAATGGGATGAATGATGATTAAAAGTCATAACAACAGAACACCCACGCTCGTAGGGTAAATGACGCAATGATCTACTTATTACTATTTAAATTGGAAGACTTCATTCAAGGATCTTCGTCAACTACTACAGATAAATAATATTTGTACTACAACGCGAGAAGTGTTATTTTTTTATGTAGGCACAAATTTAAAGGCGTGTTTTAAATTACTAATGAATCATACGATTGCGACAGTAGCGCGTAGGTCTGCTTTAATGAATCGTAAATTTCATTCATGACTTACTTGACATAGCACGTCTGCCATGACCATGCGTCCCTCGGCGTCTGTATTTCCGATGCGGACTCGGGCGCCGGATCTGGCGACGATGACTTCGTCGGAGACGTAGCAGTTGGACCCGACGCTGTTACGGACGAGACTCAATGCGCCAACGACTTTAAGGTGACGAGGTTTGAGCTCTTTTACAAGTTGGAGGAAACCAGCTACTGCTGCGGCTCCGCATTTGTCCCTGAAAAGATTATTAATTATTAATTTAGTTGTATCAATGACTACGCCTGTTAATACAAATGAAGTTGTCTAGAGTAGTTTAATTATTTAAATTAACTACAAGACGGATTTAAACTGTCACATTTAAATAAAATTTACAAAATTATTATTCTCGTTTTGTTATTACTTATTTATATATTACTCTGCACAACAGAAAATGTATCTCAGTAACAGTGCAGGGAACTTAAAATTTACAGTGGATTCGGAACCACTTCGACGAAGATTTATTTTTTTGTTATTTGTTGTTATCAGAAGATTTATTAATTCTCCTTTATAACGTGACACGTGAACATGTTTAACATTAAATTTTCACTGCCCGTAATAACAAATCATTTGATAACCGGATGAATAAACAAAACTATAATTTAAAATTATGCAATTAAATTTGACAAGTCCTTTTATTTATTGGATAACTAAAATTAAACTACTTATTTGTTTATTTACTAAGCCGCACAACAGGAAATTAGTTTCAATTACAGTATATATATAACGGGACCTATCATTTGTAATGAAAACGTGAATTAAATAGCGATCTATATTTCACTAAATTTTTATTCTATCAAAGTCAACATAAAATATGCAAAAACTGCCAAAAAGGATCTGGTATAGATCGCTATATTTATATATATATATGCAATTTTTTTATTTGAAATCAAAATTTTTTAATCATTTTCCATTATATATACAAACATGTTTTAAAATGTAATAAAATACTTTTCATAAAAATAATTTAAAATAGATGAGTGAGTGAAGTTGTCACCTAGATTCAACAAGGCACATGATCAGGGACAATCAAAAAGTATTGTAACAGTCAAAAAATGTTATTTTTGCCACTAATATCAATATGCGAAGTATTTACGTGATTTTTTCATCAATTTCATTACGATGACAACACGTATTTTGCTCATTATTTTGCACCCTAGAGCGCACTATTTCGCATCCTAGAGCGTAAAATGAGTATCTCGCGCACGCTCTCAAATAATTTATCCATTAGTTACAACACATCAATAGTATCAAATTCATATTATTGTTGATTGTTGTCTTTTAATTTACTTAAATAAATCAATAATTATTGTATTATTCTTAATTTACAGTTGTAGAAAAATTTTAATTTGTATTTCGTGGGCAAAATTCTTGTTTTTTGGCGCGTTCGAGTGACTTTTTTATGTCGACCTGCGGTCTCGATTAAAAGTAACATTCTTACGCGTAACAAAAAAAACACACATTTTGCGCACTTAATACAAAAATAACTATTTTGTTCCTATCTATAGGTATGCGATGTACAAATTATTTTTGCCTTATGACTAAAACCTGGCAACTTCTGATATAAGTATAGAATAAAATATTATTGTTCAAAATATTTTTTTGTTCACAATATACATAACAACAAAATCTTTCAAATTTGTTATTGACGGTGTAGGTGTAGAAATTAGTTTTTTTTATAGTTTATTTTTCGGTGTGGTTTGTGTGTATTTTATGTTCGCTCATAAAAAAATTTATATAAAAAAGTTAATTCGAGAAGGAAAAGGCGGGGCCCTATCTGTAGATTTGCCACTGCCCCCTTAACTTCGTATGTTTGTTATTTTGTTGAATATAGTTTACTATTTTTACAAAGTTTAATGAAAAGAAATATTTATTGACCTTAAGTTCAAATTTAGTTATTAAAACGATACTGTAAAATTGTGTCTTGTATAATAAATATTAAAAAAACAAAAATTACCTTGACATGCCTGCCATAACGCCCCCAGCCTTGATATCAGCGCCACCGGTATCATATGTAACTCCTTTACCAACCAGGTACAACGTCTCCTTGATTTGTTTCGGATCCTCTGGTTGGTACTCCAAGAACGCTATCGCCCCTCTATGTCGTTCCACAACACTAGCTCCTCTGTTGACGGCTTCGAACAATGGATAATTCTCGGTGATTTGCCCTAGGTCGTCAATGACCGTCACCTTCACCGGCGAGTTGGCGAACACTTCCTTGACGTACTTGACCACTCGAGGGGGCGCCATGCGCTCGGGATCGGCGCCGCCGATGTCGCGGGAGACATAAAGACCGGATTCGAGGATTTTAGCGAGGTCGATGATTTTCTTTGTGCGGGTAAGATCCTCTGACCATACGCCGAGATAGTCGACTTTAGTGTTTTTTGCTGTTTTGTGTTCTCGGACTTCTAAAGGCTGGAAGAAATTATACAAATTAAATTAATAATAACGATAAAGGGAAATTAGTTTAATACATTTTTACTGCGCGTACTATTATTACTACTTTTTTTCTGTTATTGTAGTTTTTTTCTGATATATTTTTTGTGCATATGACGCAATGTAGTAATTGATTTCAGTGATAATTAGCAATATGAAACATTTCTAAACTACATAAGTGAAGTGGGTACTTATGTCGAGTACTTTATTAGCTGTTATGCTACTCAAAGAATTGCATGCTATCATGTAATTGTTTCGTGTGTAGATAAATACTAAAGGTTAAAAGCTTGTAATCACTCTATTTATTTCAATTATTACACATAAAAATTAAACAACAATATGTAAAATTATTTATGTATTTGAAATATACTTTTAGATTAAGTGGTAGGAGAAAATAAAAAATATATAGTAGATTACAATTATGATTAATGTTTGTGGTGAGGAAAGGAAATATTATGCAATATGTTAATGTACGAGTATCTGCTTAACTCCATAATATCAATAAAATGGGGGTCATTTATTTTATAAATAGACGCCAGCATTTTTATTTAGTTAAATGTGTTAAATCATATCATCACATGAGAACTAAATTGCGGAAGCAAATAAAACCATTTCATTTTAGTTCAGATAAATCTAACAGGTGGCAGCACAGTTCAGCCAAAATTTCTTTTGTTTTGTTGCGCATAGTTAGCTAACGATTTATGCCGCGTTAACAAAAAATACTCACCACATACAAGGCTTCAAGTGCTCCAAGTATCATGGCCAACTCGCAATTCTCGAACTCTGGATGTTTGGTGGTCACCAACAGGGGCTTTTTGATGCCGGCTTTGATGGCCCGCTGGATCCCCTTGAGTGCAGCGTCCTTGAATATCCGCACGTCATGATAATCCGGATCTATGGGTCCCGTGGGTGAGTACACCAGGCGACCTGCTGGCACGTCCGGGAGCGCGAGGACAGCTGTTTCCGTTTTGAGACCTTCATCGAGTTGCACTGCTCTGTCAAGGACACCGGTCACAGCCTTGGGTACAGGTGCATGTGGCCAAGAGACCAGAACCAAGCCGTCGTACTGCGAGCTCCGAAGGTCATTGTCTTCTGAGATCGGACATCCTCTAATAAAGGATTGAAATAGAAAGAGAAATTTATGGTATTTCTATAAAACTTACAAGTATGTTTCTGCCATGGTGTGAACCTGTCAAGCCCACTTGTTTTGGTGGGCGTATGTTTACGCAGCAAGTTGTCGTCTGCTTGCGGACTTATCCCGAGGACCTTTTATATAGCACACCTGATAATTTTCGTTACTAACCATAGCGGGTAGAGCGCTGTTTATCGACGAACCGATGTAGTGAGGAGATTCTCCGGCAGTTAGCAGCATCGTCTTGACATTATTTTACTGTTGTTTTTTTGTAATAAATCTAACACCTGTGATGCAATATTGCCGAATAGATAAATATTTGACGACTCATTTTATGATGTTGTTTTTGTCATAAAACAAGTATGATAACTAAAATATTTTAACACATTTTGATAAAATGTGGGAATAACAGTCAATGATTTATTATTAATATTTAAACTATTTAAAATTTATTATTTTCGTATAACATTACATTTGTTTACCTCGTTGATTCTCAAAGTGACGAACTTAAGTGATCAGTACGGAGTCTGTAATAATTTTAAAAAATCAAATAGAAATTTTGTAGTCTCTAGACCTAGACGATCTGATTTTAGATAAATGTATGTATCGTATGCGTGTTGTTACTCGCTCGCTCGGTTGCTCGGTCGTCCGCTATTTTTTGTCCTTCAAACTACTTGTGTAATTTACAATCGATTTGAATAATTTTTTTTAAAGCCGTGAGATGATATATTTATTTTATTTTTATGTAATACTTCATTATCATTATTGTTAATGTTAGTTATGCATCGGTATTATCCAGAAATGTGCAAAATGAAGTGTTCTGATAAACCCAGTGTAACAGCGAAACCGACCACCGCCAATATTTTTTTTATTATTATAGGAACAAAAAAAAATATAGAACTGCACATTAATATTAAAAAAATAATTTATCGTCGACTAACATAATGCTTATCATTATTATAGAGAAAATCGTGCATAATAATATACTTTACGAATGTCATAACAACGAAATAAACAAACGTCAAGACTTATTCATTTTTATTTATATTCACATAAATAGTATAATTTGTGTTACCAGATAATAATAATAATTTGTGATATTAAATTTTTTACCTTCATGAGTAAGTGTTTGTCATTTGGCGCATTTACGAAAAATATTATCAATTGTTCCTTTGAAAATACTGCATACTTCTCTGGTGAATAATCAACCGAGCAGTTCTTGAGGAAGACAGCGAGTTTAGGAAAATTAGTAATATCAATATTGTCTTTTATCCGTAGCATACAAAACCAAAACGATGAAGACTTATAAATTTTTGACTAATAAAAAAAGGTATAATTATATCAAAAGTAATAAATCTAAGACAAAATTCAAACAATTTATCTGATCTAAAAAGTACACAAGTACAACCCTTTCGGTAACAAACGCCGTGTTATTTTCTCTCAATCAATTCAAAAATTTATCGTATTCTTTTACATATATTGCTTCAGATTTCTTTGGACTTTCGCTTCCGTTTCAGCAGCTTGTTTTAACATTTCTTCGCTTAGTATCGAATCTTCGCGGAGAAACATTTATTGTTGAAAATTTTCTGTCATATTGTTTACATAAACAACAACAAAACAAACTTAATCACATCAGTCGTCATGGTAACAAATACTGTTTTGTGATAAATACGTCATAATTTTATATACTTGAGTAATTATTATTTTAGCAAATAAAAACTAAATTAAATTTCTTATAAATAATTGTAATGCTAGTCGACGATAAAATAGTATATTAAATTCGTTTATAATTCAATATTATGACATTCATAAAATTATAAACTAATTTCTTAATATACTATTATTTCAATCGCATTTTTTTCAACATTTTTATTATGTTTGGATATTAATCTATTACATGGCTAAATTCAGAAAAAAATACGCTATCAAATATAATCCCACTAAAAAGATATAACTTTGTACTTTGTACTTTGTACTTAAGAACCACTGGTTTAAAATAATATTTTCTTCTTGTGGAGAATTAAATTCTGCATATAATCAGTTTACATATTTTGAGATCATTTCTTGATTATATAAATAAAATCAGTTTTTGTGGGTTAATTTATTTAAAAGCATAATTTAAGTCTATGTACTTTTTATTTAAAACCTTTTCTTATAAAAGTAGTGGAAAACTTTTTGTATTCGTAGGATACTCCAGAAACATACTCAAGTTTTAAAACAAATCCGACCATTGACCCCGTTCCAAACAGATCTTATCATCAACCCAAATCAATATCAAATTAAAAAAAAAACAACACAAATATAAATAATACATTTATTTATATTAACACAGGCAATAAATAAATATTAATAATATACATTTAAATAAAAGACCAGGTGGCAGAAGAAAAAATTCGTTATAATTTAACACTCAGTTCATGGATTATGGTTTAGTGGTAGACGACGATCCTGGATAGTACGCAGAGTAGGCGGCATTTTGAGCAGATTCAGCATTGTTCCATACTCTGGAATAAGGACCTCCGCTGTTTGCCTCCCAGCCGGGTTCATATGAGCTGGAGGGAGCAGGCGCACTGTAGGTTGGTGGCTCAACGGGCATCATTGTCATGGGCATGCTCATACCTGGGGGGAATTGTAATTAGTCGAAAGTGCAGTTGTTTTCATCGTGAATACGTGATTTTGTTTTTGGAATAGTTTGCGTTCACACACTAGTTTGATTCAGATTTTCCTTTCATGTTTCTATTTGTCGGGTAGCGCGACCTTAATGAATATAATTTTGTGCAACTAATAGTTATACTTTGTTATAATTATAGTGTTATTAATATCAAATCTTATCATTTAATAAGACCAATTAAAATGAGACGGAAGGTAAATAAGATAAACATATTTTTTTGATGATATATAGAACATTAATTTAAAATAACTATTTGTAAAACGTGGTAGAAAGTGTATTATTTCATTTAAATATACAAAATAAGGGTAAGTGATTCAGTGGTATCGAGTCGGCCTGCGGTTTTGGGAACTTGATTCCCACAGCCGGAAAACAATTTCTCCGTATTCAAACTATTTTACTAACATCTTTGGAGGCCGTGATTTGACGGTAAATAACTGTACTTCACGCGAAGAAATGTACCACTTACCGAGTTCTGCTACGGCAGAGTGCTACACCCAGTAATGGGTATAAGGCATGTTGATATATTTCATTGTTTTATGTAAACACACAAAGAAGGAAATTACACTTTTCTCCTAAGGTATACATATAATTTTTTATTCGTCCATTCTTTCATGTCATTTAAATAAAAAAAAACAATTAATATGAATAAACAAGTAGACTGTGCTAACGGTTGCTATGAAACTAAGCATAAATAAGTGAGGAAAACTATTATTTTCCTTCCTAGGGAGAGATTAGATAAATTTCGACCAGTACAAAAGGAAAGAAAAGCTTACTTTCGATTAAAGTCCTAAAAATTATGAGTGACAGGTGAAATAACGGGTGCATAATAATAAATGTTCTATTATTCAAATCCTTGAGTCACACCTCAAAGTTATCATAAAAGTAAGTAACGGATTTAGTAGAATATTCACTAAGGTCAGTATCACACTTTTTACAAACTTCTAAGGTCATTTTGGGTTTCAATTATCTAGATAAGCACGCAACATTTACACTTTTTCTATCATGGTATTTAAATTAGCAACATTTTAGCGCCGACATGTTACCAGACTTCCTAGTTTACGACACTTCCTTCTTATTAGTTTACTTTTAATTAAACAGTGACCTTATTACTCATAAAAATAAGTCATGATCAGCTATTCATTTGACAAAGAAGAGAAATAGCTTTATAATAATGTATCAAAAAAGTTCTACTCTCCTCTAAAAGGCCACAATTTTTTTGTCAAATCTATTCAAATCTGCTTTTGTATATTTATTAAATTAATGTTAAATGTGTTACTTACCTCCCTTCTTCATAACTGAGTAGATGATGAAACCAAGAGTTAAAAGAATGGACAACTTGGCAAGAAGAAGAGCTTTGAAAGCTTTGAGACTGACTAAGGCAACAATGAGAGGCATGACAGCATTGTATTTCAGTTTCAGCAATAAAAGCACTGGAGCTAGCAACTTTTTCTTCAAAATGTCACGAGCTGTAAAAGAAAAGTACCTCCATTATTGCTTTTGTTCATGTTTTTATTTAGTCAGGGTTTAATACATTATGCATTATTTTTTACAGTTACATATTATTACTTTTTAATGACATGCAAATGACCAACGTTAGTAAAAGCTAAAAAATAATAATTATAAAAGGGAACATAATTAATTTTTCAAACTGGTTCAATTAAATACTCGTACAGAGTAAGAAAATATAATATTACTGCACCATAATATAGGCAACTACCATTTTATGCATGTTTTGTTGGTGAAAGTTGAACATAAAGTAGGGATTTGTTTTGAATGCAAATGATTTGTTCTGAATTTAAAAACGTATTGGAAAATGGAAAGCAGAATAAATACTTACATTCCGAGCCACTGGAAGCAATGTCTAGGCCAGATATCGGATTGTAGACAAGGTCAGATCCTCCGAGCATTTCCGGAAGGCGGAAACGGAACTCGTGAGTTTTAACGACACGCGCCGCTCGTTTAAAAATCACTACGTCCATATTCTGTTAACAGTTACGATTATAGTCTTTATACATTAAACTAAATTTACCTAAACTGTGAATGTTTTTTTTTTGTAATTGTTATGTCGTTTCGCGTTTTGAAAATTAAATTTTATCCAAGTTTGTACATTTTTAAAATGTAAATCATTATTATGATCATCTTCAGCTGATACCGGCGAGAACTGAAGAAACTACAGGCGATCACGCAAAGTTTACATTATCAAATTTTAAAATTAATTTTCTGATTACTGAAACGTCTTGTTTAAGGTTTAATTTGAGTTATTTATATAATACATCGCATTGTGGATTTGAGAATCCGAGCTCAATTTCCACAGCCGACAAACTGGCTCTCCCACTATATCTTTGGGGAGCGAGTTTAGACGGTTTTATACGCATAAATATATCACATATAGAGATCTGTTATGACAGAGTGCCACACTTAGTAATAGGTAAAAAGCTTAATGATATATTTATTTTTATATTTAAAATTAGGAAATAATAGTTTGCAAATTTTGTTCTTATAGATAACATTTGAAGCGACATTTCAGTTTCGGAATACAAAAATTAAATATGTTTTAATTGTTCGATTTATCAGTAAATTTTAAATTTTTACAATTTAATTGTTGTGATACATTAATATCTGAATCCTCTGAAATTAATTTCGTGAATCACTCTCGATTAAAATTTGTAGGTTTTTTTAAAATTATGGAACTGCAGTTCACAATAAAATTTGTTAAGCTCTACAGTTCCGAAACGTCTTTATAAGGACTTTATAAAAGACGTAATTATTTTTTTCGATGTTTACCTTAATATTCCGGGTGTCCTCCTCAACGCCAAGCAGCGTATCCAAGTAGTTCAACACTTTCGACTTGACACAAGCCATATCGAAACAATTCTCAAGCACCGCGGATACCAGATTGTCCCCGGAGCGGATCTTCTCGCTGGCGACGGCGCCCACCAGGGCCAGACAAACCACGGAAAGTACGAACTTCTGCATTGTGTATGAATGTGAATCCTCAGCAAACGACAACTGAACACTGGCCTTCCACTGCCATGGGTGCGGTTATATATTCCTATTACCGGGTTAACAGAACGCGTGTGCCTTGTATGATAAGTATTCATCCGTCAAAATCGTATTGTATTTGGTTCCGGAAGCCATACCGATGCGTTTCGCTCTCGTCCGGTATGGAGTGTAGCAACTGGTTAGTGTAGGGTAAACAGTAAGGGCCACACTTGGCGAATTGGGATACGTGTATAGAAAGTGGGCTCTAAAGGACGCGTTGATATTTTTAATTTTCTTGTCATATGCTTCATTAAAGTTTAATTACGAGTAGATATATTTATTCTGTTTATGAAATTATAACTAATTTGATTCTTTTCTTTTCCTTCTTCCCATGTAATAAGGCCATGATTTTTAAATTTTAATAAAATTTAAATGTCGTAAATGCAGAGCTAAAATAATAAACTAAAAGCAATGAATTCACATTTGTATTTTAAAATATCAATTAAACAAAAGGTTTATAAGTTAACATCATAAATATGGGCGTAATCTTTAAATTATTGATACATTTATAGTGCCAACTTCACACCAACACCAAAATTAATAAGAAGTCAAAAAATCTGCCGATAATTTGTGCTCAATTTGGGGTAATTTGCGCCCAAATTATAAAAAGTTAATAACAAATACTTTTATAAAGTCGTGTCAATAATATTTGGAAATGATTCTTTTTTGTATTTTACACCCGATGGTGCAAAATTTATGATCTAATTAGTATTTTAAAAGTTAATATAAACAAAAAATATTTTTGTTGTTTGTTAGAACCAAAAATCTTTAATTGTTAATAGCAGTTTAAATAATAAAATTAAGATAATAATTTTGGGTGCAAAGTATTTGGAAAACTACCTATAAAATTTGTGCCTATCTGATAGTTATTGAAAACTTTATCCGGAGATATGAATATTAGCTTTTAAGAACATACTTTAAACTGAAATATTTGTGTTTTACAAAATCTTAAATTCATGTTTCAAATTTGACTATTTGTATATCTTAGGAATACTTTGCGTAAGTACTAGGTACATGTACACATGTACTAAAACTTGGTATCTATGTACCTATGTTTTAAGTAGCTGTTATATAAATGTATATGTGGTATATAAATGTGGGATTATTAAAAATGTTGTGCGATGAGTTTACTTGTTACAGTAATTGAATTATAATATCTTTTATATACTCACATATAAAATGAATACCTTATTAAACATATTATTAAATGTGAAGTGTTATATTAAATAAATTGAGTGTAAAGAGACCAATGTAAATTAAATGGGAGTTTCATTATTAAACGATTTCTGTTAACAAATATCCTAGCAACGTAAACTAATAAACAAAAAACCTTGTAATCAAATACAACAAATAAACGTCAAACTGAGTGATTTTGTCTGTTTTGTTGCTATTCGCCGATAAATTGTATGTTTTCAGTCTTATCGGTCAGCAATAATTAATTTATTGTAGATTGCAATATTGTAATTACTAAGATAAACCACTGTACAAATTTCACAATCAATATAAATCTAAAGATGGTTATCTAATAAATTGTATTTGTTGATTTTCGTTTTTTAATTAGTTCGTTGATAAAATATTGTATGATACGATTGTGTGTGAAGGGCTTTTAAGTACTCCAGCTCGTGCCTTAAACTTTGCAACTCATTCATAAAAGCCTTACTTTACACACTTTTATCATAAATAACTATATTCTTAACAGAAAATTTGAAGTAGTATCTTTTATATAGTATCCCTGTACGACTGCCAACTTATCCTTTCTTTTTATGTTCTTCATTTAAAATACATTAGAATGTCGTAAATTTCACTAATATTTAAATACTTGGGTTCTTTACTTGAATAACAAATATTCTGAAATTGTAAATAATGTATGTATACCAGTATGTACTGATTCTCGTATTTATAAAACTATTTAACTAATCATTTAGGTAAAGATGTCAATAGAAATTTTATTTTGTATATATAAATTATAATTATTAAATTACTTATCAATCATCTTGAACAAAATATAACATTGCATTTTACTTTCATAATAGTGTATAAAGATCATAATAAATTGTTTATTATTTTTTTAATTTAAGAGAGAGAGGTTGTATTTCTAAATTTACAGTTTGTGCAATTTATTATTTAAATTTCCTATTATAAATTGTACATAAATACAAACATAACATCATACTATTTATATTTGATCAAATATAAACAATCCAATTACTAAAACAAGTAACCAAGAAACATGGACCTAACTGAGTAATTATAATTTTTTAATTAAAAGCAGTCACCATAATTGTGTTTTAATTGTTTAATTATGGTTTACCAATTTTGTAAAAAGACGTGATATTTGCATCTATTTGCGTAGTTTGTGTTCAGATTCAAAATTTTAAAATTATTAGATTATCTATTAGGTATACTGCAAGATGATTTGTCATGCCATCGGATCATAGGACCAAATCATCTATCACTATCAGATAAATTGGATTGTCTGCAGCTCGCCATAGATGATAGACAAATAAATTTTGACATCTTCTTTTATAAATATATATATTTAATCAGAATATTTAACATGTTTTCTATCATTATTAATTTTTTTTCTACGGATGTTATTTTTTACTTAAGGGGTAAGGCCACTCTAGACAAGGAAAAAAAGAGTCATTTTCTAGATTTTTTTTAACGAAATCTAAACGTGCTGCTTAAGAACTGTTTTTGGATCTTTATTTAGTGCTCTTTAAACTTTATTTAAATTTTGTTGACTCCTCTCGGCGCGTTGGGCAAATCGGGCGAAAACATTCCGGGAACAGCAATAAACCTGGATCAAAAAGGGATATGTTTTCTTAATCTCTGATGTATACTCTAAAAAACTACGGGCTGGATTTTGAAAATTTTGATTTTTAACAAAATGGCGCACGTTTGAAAAAAAGTTCATTATTCGGGACTAAATTTCTGTATAAAAACGACCATAAAAAACGAATGAAGCACTTTAAAAAAAAAGCTCCCGTAGTTTTTGAGTATTTTATATCTAGAATAAGAAATAAAATGATTCAGCACGATCCATCAGTTAATATTTCAGATTTCTTTTCGCCCGATTTTGAAAATATGATTTCGAGAAAAACGCGTTTAAAGTTTCGAGTCATATTTATATATAAATACTAGTACTAATAGATATATGCTTTTTTCCCTCTGAAATACTTCCGCGCGGCATTTAAATTAATTGTCCCTTATTTTTAAAGGTTTAAACTATAATTTAAGCAAATAAAAAAATGCATTTTTTAAAAATTTTAGAGTGGCCTTACCCCTTAATATTATTTAGTCCTGAAGAAGGCTGAAGTGTCAGCCGAAACGTTGACTAAATAAAAAAATAAATATTGACTGAAATCCAAAAAAAACCTTTTTTTTCATATAATATAACAGTCGAATTATAAATTTATATCCTGTTATAGATGATATTCTTTGTGTAATATAAAATATTAAAAATGAATTATTGTCAGAGAAAAGCTTTGTGTCAAATTAATATTTAGTGAGAATATTATTTTATCTTATCCATTTAACTTAATTTTCTTTTTCATATTATTAAATGGTTTTAGTTGACCAGAGAAGTCTACTTCAAAAAGTTTAAATTTGTAACTGTAAATATTACTTAAAAGAAATGTGTCAAATTCAGGCCATAAAAGGACACAAAACGATGATTAATACGGAACATACATAATTAAATGCATATGAAATACTAATATAATTAGACTAATATTTAATTTCAATTCGAAATAACAATACCTAGATAAGTAGACTAGTTCAGTTACATATATGGAATGAGAAATCTAAATAATTTTTGGTATTATATTAAGATATTATTCTAATATGTTTAAAACATATATTTGTATAGTTTAAATTGTTAAACTTTTGGATATATTGTGATAAATTAAATTCATTAAATTAATTTTTCGATAACCAGGGTTACACACACGTATATTTATGTCGTGCATCATATTATTTATTAAAATATATAATTTATGTACTTACGTCAATAGTTAGTTTCAGGATTTAAAGGTAAGTAAGAAGGATCAACAAATTTCTAGTTTACAGAAGTAAAAAATTAAATTGCAATAAAAATAATTTATTATAAATAATGCACAACAATCATCATCAATAAATACAATCACTTCAACAATCAATAATAAGCATTATACGCCATTTGCTGAGTCTCATCATCAGCGACCGGCAAATCATCGAACGACCTCGCCGAATAGTGGCCACTATACGCGGATTCCCAGGGTCCGTGAGCCGTGATGTGTGGATGCGCACTATCATTAGCAATCTTCTTACACAACTGGAATATGCTCAACCCCACAGAGATGATGAACGAGAAGAATGACAGCTGCAGAGCATTCCAAGCCTTCAGACCCAGCATACCCAAAGCTAGAGGGATCAAGGTCACGGCCTTGAGGAGGATGAAAGCCACGATGGGAACGAGGATTTTCTTGATCTTGGATTTACGAGCTGTGAAAAAAATATATTTTATTTTGGAAAATGAGGTTATGTGGAGGAAAATGTACCTTCGCCATTTTCACTGAATTTTAAACTGAAATTCAGTTCATCATTGTCTAAATTTCTGGCTTCGACAGTAACAGCAGCACCTAAAGGAAGCTTGAAAGTAACATCATGACTTTGAATGTATTCTTTAACATTATCTTCAAAGTTTTTGTCACCACGAGATTCAATTTCATTGGCACGGTATTCGTTTCTTTCAACTTCTACATTTCCTACCTACAAACAAAACAAAATTATCAACTTTAATTATTTTATACATTTAAAAATAAAATGTTATAACGATTGTAATAAATCCTAAATGTAATGGATTTTCCATTCACCTTGTAAGAGTCCTTGTGGAAGATAGTATCCAGAAACGACATAAACCTGTATTTGATACAAGCAAGTGTATCTTCTCCAGTACAAAGTGCCCGCATCTCCTCGATGGGAGACTTGGAGAACGGGTTGGCAGAAGCCACGGCGAAGATCACCACAAGAACTGTAACTTTGGCAAACACCATATTGCTTGGTGGAACGATGCAGTTTAACGGCTGATTGTTGCGCCGCGGCTATTTATTTGCTGTGGATCGGAAGTAACACCAAGAATGGTGCATCATGATCGCATTTCTCTAGACTTATTTGGCATTCGTGAGGAAGTGGCAGTGTATTGTGGGCGAATGTCACGGGCGCGGATTACTAATAACCCTGGTCTTGACCGAGGATCTGGCGCATCAATTGTATATTCAGGGCGCTGGTATCGAACGTCCTTAATCTCAAACGCTTTTTCTTGCTTGTACTTTTGATTGACACAGATTTTGTTACTATAGTTTTCCAACAGCGAAATGAGTTGCGAATGCAAGTTTTGATGTTTGAATTTTTATTATTCTATTATTTACAATATATAATTAAGCTGAAATGGTTTAAGATAATTACTGTCCCAAAATAATTTTGAATGACTTGTTCAAATGTTTAACTTTTGTTCAATAGACTGCTATTTGAATTCTTAAAGTGTGGATGTGTAATTCAATGCAGTTATTAGTAATCTAATATTAGAAGTTTACAATATTATTATTACTATAGGTTTTACTGGTAAAGTATAATATTCGGTGTGCGCAAAATTACAAATGTATTAGCTGTAATCACGATCCCGAACTTTCACGGTTCAACTTACATTTTTGTTTTGGATTTTGTTCCAGATCGATAGTTTTCTTTTGATTCGGTTTGCGAATTAGTTAAATTTGGGTTCAGATACCGATTTTTTTAATTTTTTTTTTGAATATACAAAGAAATATTACTTATAACAACAAAAGGGCTACCAAATATAGTTATAATTATTGATTCGCCACACAACTGTGTCCGCTCGTTATAAATACACCGCACTCTAATTTTGTACATTGTGAATTTCCCAGGTAGAACCGAACTAATTTTGAAAACTGATTTAATATTTACAGTTCGGTTATATAGAATAGGTTTGTTTTTCGGTTTATGTTTCTTATAAATACGTCGGTTCCAATAATAATAAAATTATGAGAATAAAATGAAATAGGTTTCAAATAACAAGTTTTTAATTTTATATAAATATAAGAAAATAATTATATTAAAAAATCTGATGTGGACACCACATGACTTCCTTGTACGCGTATTAAACTATAGATATTTTTTTAATTGCACATATTTGACATTAAATCTTTTATTTTTTGTTCTAATCCATAGCAAACTTAATTTTTTTTTAAATCAAAAAATATATAATATTTAAATTTAGATATCTCGTTTATGCAAAAAGCTAATTTAAAAATGTGTTAGACGCAGAATTTAATTCTCTAAAACTTTTATTTGCAGCATTTATTTCTAAAATTAATACCATTTTTTTCAAGGAAAACTGTTAGCAGCTCAATGTAATGTGCCACTTCCGGTTAGTCTATTTTAACCAAAATCTATTATGTTATTTCCATTGATATAGTAGTAGTAAAAGGGAGGTGCACAACTAGATATTATAACAGTCCTAAATATAAAGTTTCAATTTTCCACGGCTCACCGTTTTTGAGTTATGCGAGATACGTACGTACAGACGGCACGACGAAATTTGAGAACCGAAAATTATCGCAATTACAATACTTCCTTTACTTCGTACAAGGAAGTAAAAAATAAGAAAATTAAATAATTAATGGATTACAATACATATATTTTTAAATTGTTATTGAAGCATGTACGTGTAACAGTAGCTATGATGTTGGGGCATTTTGCGCTAAAAATATTAACTATGTATTCAACGTGTTCTCTCATTATCGAACATCTCATATCAATTACGATTTTTCCTTCCCTACTAGATTTTTGTTTGAAGGAGCACTATTTTCCGATATACGTAAATGTTTTTTGGTTATTTTGCTTAACATGTTGACTGTCGCAATAGTTTCTAAATAGCTGGGTCTTATCAACGTTATCACACATATATTATTTACATACATACATAACATCACGCTATATTCCATTAAATGGGGTAGCACGAACTCCTGAAACATTCACAGAACATCCACTAAAGGATTCATACAAAAATTTGATACACGATACTCGTTTCAACCACATTACAACTTCCTCCATACGAGCTCTTTCCTTCCTCACAACCAAAATCCATCATCACGCAACAAACCTTCATTTACGCTCCTGTACACCTGTTTCGTAAAGCTTCACTTACGTCCACTTCTCTAACAACGAATCTATAAAGAAATGAAGGCAGCATAGCCTGCTCTTTTTTTAAAAATACATTTAACACAATTGCAGTTAGACACTGTATAGTAAAATTGAAAATAAATTTTGTTTATATTGTCAATATATTTGTAGAATTATCAATATTATCGATATTATCGAATAACGATATTCACATGCAAAGATATTGAAGAATTACCGATATGATCTATATTTTTGCATGTGAATATTGTTATTCGACAATATCAATATTACCGATAATTTCGTTATCATTAGTTCGCGGTTTTTCCCAGATGTCTCTGCTGAAAACAATGTATACTATTATTTGTAATCTCGTGTCACTAGCTCTATCTTTAGTGAAGTAAAGTATAGAAGCAATTAAACATCCTGTCCCATAACAACGCTCCAAGTTGGAAACCGCTGGTTTAATTTTCTTTGAAGTATTGTTACTTGTTTTTTTTAGGTGTCTTAATTGTATTGCGTCAGACTGTGCATTTGAGATACCAGGTTCGATTCACCACATTAAAATTACCTCTGTGGCTCTCCCACCACTAACATATTTGGAGACAGTGACTTGACGGCTGGTAATTTGATGTATAACTATATCTCACTTATCGTGATTTGCTACAGCAGAATGACAAACCCAATAATGGGTAAAAGGCGTGATGTACCGTCACTTATAAAAGGAAATAAAAAATAACAGAATTAAAATTATCTGAATTAAATGTTTGTTAACGAAATAATAATTATAATTTAAAGTAATAGTAGGTACAGTTTTTTTAGATGAATTATATTTATGTTGTGTGATTTTAAACGAAGCAAGACTTAAAAACCAAGGTGCGCAAAGATTGTTATTTTTATTTTTGCGTTTTAAAATTTCCGCACAATTTACTGTGTGTTACACGTACTTCATATGTTTGGTGAAATTAAAGATAGCATTAATTTCTTTTTAATGTGTTAAAACTTATGTAACACTTCTTTTATAAAAAAAAGTAACTATGATACAGATATTAAAACTTCTGTGAATACTTTGCAAAATAACTACTCGTCGGTATGCACCCGGATTCCAAATATATTTACGAATTCATTTTCAATAGCTAGTCTACTTTCGTCACTACATGAATAAAAGCCCCGCGTCGCGTCATTAACGGTCACAAACCGTCAACACATCAAACACAATGGTGTTCCTGAAATTATGTGTCGTAGTGCTGCTTGTCGGCGTTGCTTGTGCCAACCCTACGCAGGAGAAGAAGAGTTATCAGGTGAACATTATCAGTCAATTTTCGGAGTGAAGTGTGTAACTTTGTTCTTTCGCAGTTGTCCGACGAAGTGGAAGTAGTTAATAATGGATTCCAACCAGAGAATGTAGAAGACTCTGTGGATAGATATATTCAGAGCCATGATGTCACTGTTAAGCTTCCTCTGGATGTTGCTGCTACAGTCAGTGCAAGAGATTTAGACAATGATGTCATGAATTTCAAATTGAAATTCTCTTCTTCTGATGTTGATGAAGGTAGCATATCTCTTTTGACATTTTTAGAATTGTATATTTTTCACAGCCCAAATTATTCTTTTATATATTGATCATAAAATTTGTCTTTGTAACAAAAAACATCGAGTAGAAAGAGACACATTTATCTATTAATTTTTAAATCGTAAAAAGTCAAATATAGTGAAGAAAGTATATATTACATTTTCATTAGTTTTTTTGTCATTATTATTTATTTGTCTCCTTGGAGATCATTTTATAGTTATTTGTAGAATTAGTAATGAAAGTAATACTTTTACACGAATCAAATGAATAAAAAAAATGTTTTTATTACGTGCTGCAGACGTATATTTTGAATGTTGATATTAAATTGATTTTATGAAGAAATTATCTCCAAAGAGATAAATAAATAAAAATAATAAAAAAGGTAAAATTAAACAAATAAATTTGTAGAACTTATGTTTTTCACTCGTTTTTAAAACTTTTTACATCATATTTAAAATAGTTGAAAAATGTGTTACTGATAGTATGCAAAAAAAAACGAAGTACATGCTCTCGAAATTTTAATATCTATCAAAATCAATTTAATTCAATATGCAAACAAATTTAAATTCGTACAACGCGTCATAAAAGTTACTTTTTTCACTCATTTGATAAACTGCGGCTTCGCTGACATTCATTAAATTAAAAATTCATGAAAATAAAAACAATTTCTTTCATTACTAGTTATGCAAATAACTATTACTATTAAAAGATAGTTCAGTAGAAACATGAATTCTAGTCCGATTTCCACAGCCTACAATTTTTTCTCCACCTTAAATTTATCCCTTGTGCAGGCCGTGATTTGACAGCTAGTACACTTCATCTTTTATAATTACTTTAATTTATAATGTTATAGGTCGTGGCAAGAAGAAGAAGCTGAAGAAAATCCTGATCCCCATTGCTATTTTGTTGCTCATGAAGGCTCTGACTTTAATTCCTCTAATCTTTGGTATCCTTGGAATCAAGACATGGAACGCTCTTCAACTATCTTTCATCACCTTTATTACTTCTTTCGGTGTGGCCATCTATGAGCTGTGCAAGAAATTAGCTGTAGAACAGCCACCTGCGTACGTAGCTCATGGTCCTGAACACTGGGATGCACAGCATAGATCGTTTGATCAAACGGAATTACCAATTGTTGATGCTCAACAAATGGCTTACAGTGCCCATTATTAGAATGTTTGTTATATGAACTAATTATTTATTGACAATGTTGTCGTTGTGTGTTCTTTGTACATAGTAATAATAAATTATTTTTGAAGTATATAATTATTCTTTACTTTTAGAATTTAGGGATGGATGTAGCTTAATGTTTAATGTGATTAATTTCTTGTTCTCCAGCAAAGCAAAGAAAAATTAATATATTATGTTTTATAAACTTAGTTCATGTCAAAAAAAAAATTCGTACTAAAGAGTTTATAAAACGAGTCATAAACTATACTTTTTCTACGATTGCAAATCAATACTACAAAAAATGAAAAGTTTTATGAAACTACTGTGGTAAAGTATCAATTAAATTTAATAAAACAAATATTTATATAGGTATTATATATAAATTTAAATAATAAATAAATAGATTATGAAAAATAAAATAAATATATCATAACCCCTTTTACTTATTATTGGATATTGGCACTCTGCCGTAGAAGATGTCGGTAAGTGATATATTTATGCGTGTGAAGTTGCGAATACCAGTCAAATCACGGCCCCTAAATATGTTAGTGGAGATAATGTTTAATGTGGTGGAAATTAGTTTTCGGCTATGAGAATTAAACCTGGGTTCTCAAATTCACAGTCTGACTCGATACAACTTTACTTTTTATTACTTTGTTATGGCTAATCCGATGTTTCTCGGGATATGATGTGGTCAAAATCGTAACTTAGTCAATCAATAAATAAAAAGAAACTATTTTTGAAAACTCTAATGCTTTTATAAACGACAAATTAATTTACTTCCAAAGTAAATAAAATTGGTTCATATATAGGTTTGAAGTACGAGCGGGTTAGCGCGAGATTGATAGTTCTCACGAGCATATAATGATATTTCACTCACGGATTATATACAACGTTTTAGCAACGGGTTTTCTACAAAAAAGGTTCAAACTTACTTGAATGCTGTCAAATAAGTGAAATATCACTGTTGTCAAGTTGCTGCTTTGGTATAAATTGTTCGTTGTTTATTATTTCTATGAAGTTAAACATTTTAGTCACATGTGAACTATTCCAGATTTTAGAACACCACTACTGTCAGATAAAATAAATTAAAATTAAATAAATTTCTTAATTTCATATATTTACTATGAAAGTAAATTTATTCGATCCTTTATAAAAGTGAGACATGTCTTCTCTAATATGTCGTTTTATTGCCCATTTAAAGGAAAACAAAAACTTTTGTGAATTGTAAAACAAAAATTTATTTTATTGTAAGAAGTTTTTGAAGATATACCATTTTTATTGTATTTAATAGTTTTTGATTTATCATTGAAAAAAAATATATCATCATGCCTTTAACCCATTACTGAGTGTGGCACTCTGCTGAAGCAAATCTCGGTAAGTAATATATTTCTTCGCTTGAACTTCTGTTACCAGCCGTCAAATCACGGCCTTTATTTATGTAGTAGAGGGGAAGCCACAGGGGTAGTTTTAATTTAGTGAAAATTGTTTGTCGGCCGTGGGAATCGATAGCAGTGAGTCATAAATATGCCATAAATATTGGATATTTATTTAGTTTTACACTAGATATATCTAACTTAACAATTGTCTTATTTATTTTATTATTGTCAAATTGTGACAATAATTCTCGTTTGTACGTTTTCTTCTTTACTATATGAATAATTTATAAATGCACAGTTATAATATAATTTAGAACGAAAAATGTTGAAACTAAACCTGAAAGCTTTCATTGCGTTAGGAATACATGCAATAAAATGATGAAATTCATGATATGATATGAAAATAATTTATTAAAAATTAAGTAACAAACATTGCCAATAAATAATCAGTTTATATAACAAACAATCAATAATAAGATTTGTACGCCATCTGTTGTGCATCTCCATCGAGGGATCTGTGATTCCAGTGATGATCATGATGATCATGGTGATGGTCGTGATGATCGTGATGATCGTGATGATCAAGATGACCATGAGCGACGTGAGTAACTACAGGAATAGAATGTTGAGCTGCAAATTTCTTACACAGTTCAAAGACGGCCATGCCGAACGATGTAATGAAGGTGATGAAAGATAGTTGAAGAGCATTCCAAGTCTTGATTCCAAGAACTCCCAAGATGAGAGGAATTAGAGTCATTGCCTTGAGGAGTAACAAGACTACGATAGGGATCAGGATCTTCTTGATCTTCTTCTTCTTGCCACGACCTGGAAAATATTACAATTTTGATGATTTTAAAATTATTTTAAAGAAAAATGCAATACAAACATTTTTATTTAGGACCGATATTTCAATGTCTTAATAAAACTATCCGTCTAATAAATAGAAAATAGCGCATTCAGAAATAATTGTTGTAATTTTAATTGTGATTTCGACGCGATATTTTTAGTTTTTTTTTTGACAAATATGTTTATTAGGAATTTTGATAGAAGACAAAAACTTTGGTCCTTATTTTTCTTTAAAATAATTTGGAAATATTTTACATTTCAATTTTACAATGTTAAAAATGTTGTTTTGATGTTATATTAATAAACTGAAGATTTATTTGCTACCTTCATCAACATCAGAGGAAGAGAACTTCAATTTGAAGTTTATAACACCACTGTCTAAATCTCTTGCACTGACTGTAGCAGCAGCATCTAGAGGAAGCTTGAACGTGACGTCATGACTCTGGATGTACCTTTCCACAGAATCTTCCACACTCTGTTCACCACGTGCTTCATTCTCTGGCTGGAATCCATTACTAACTACTTCCACATTATCGGACAACTGCGAAACAACAAAGTTAATAACTGCACTTTTGTTTTTAGCTGATGATGTTCACCTGGAAACTCTTCTTCTCCTGCGAAGGGTTGGCGTAGGCTACGGTGATGAGCACCAGTACAACACATGATTTCGTGAACACCATTGTGTTTGATGTTTGGTCGATTTGTGATGGTTGATTAATTGTTGGCGAGCTTTTATTCATGTAGTAAAGAAAGTAGAGAGTGGAAGCGCTGTAGAAAATGAATTCGTAAATATATTTGGAGTTTGGGACCTGAAATGTAAAAGTTATTAGTTAATAGGTCTAGAGAAAATGAAATTTGAACGTACTTAGAAATTCTAATTAATCTTGTAAGTATGCACTTGCAGTTGCAGCCAGGAGCGGCTATAAAGAGATCCGGGTGCATATCACTTTAAAAATCTAATAATTATGTGTGATATGAAATAAATTCATTTCTTAAATTACAATATTATAAACATGTTACTATAGCAGGGATCTAAAACATTTGGCCCATTTGTGTGGCCCACGAAATTATTATATTTACAAATTTCATGCGACCCACTTGATGTCAAAATATAAATTATATGTTTGAACAACAAACTAAATTATTTTATATGCAATTTGAATTGTTAATATTATGTATGGTAAAACAAATTTTTTTATTGCGAGAACGTAAATTTTGTGACTTAAATAATTATTGCCATTTTTAAAAGTATATACATATGTGAGCAATTTTCTTCGCAACTGAATAATAATAAAAGTAAAATAAAATCCAGGTTAAATGATAATCATTTAAAAATTATAATAAGAGTAGTTTCTAGCAATTCCTAAAATCTGTAATTTATCTAATCAAAAGCGTTAATAAATGTCTGGGCAGGCTAAGAAATAAATAAAAATAAATATATCATCACTTGGTGTGACAGATCTAAGTGTGATATCTTTGCATGAAACGCGGTTATCAGCCGTCAAATTATGGCTCCCAAAGATGTTAGTGGAGGAAGAGCCACAGGGGTAGTTTTTAATGTGGTGAAAATTGTCGACTGTGGGAATCGAACCTGGATTCTCAAATCTATATTGTGACAACTGAGCAATCAGCTCATAATTAATAATTACTAATGTTTCTATTTCTTTCCTTCCTCTTCTAAAATTTTACGAGGATTTCTAAAGTGTGTGGCCATAGTTTTATGTGGCCCTCATAAATTTTTAGTTTGAGACTCATGTACTATAGTAAGTTATAAAACTAAATAAAAGGATAATATAAATATTTAGTATAAATACTAATATTAATATAAATTAGTAAATTAAAATGCCCCTTCATTAATAATGTTAAATATTCACCTGACTAGGGGCAAACTGTGATAGTTTATAGACAGATTCATAAATACGATTAAATTTGAAATCCACTAACTTCATTTTTATTCTTAATTGAAATTATTGATAGTAGAACTATTTGCAAAACAGACTAAGATTATTCATAAATTTGAAGCCATTGTTGGTTGTAGATTGTATTTACGCCGCCTAATATTTGGTGCTTAAAATCTTAGTTACTTATTACAAACGGAGCGAAAATGGGAAATAAGAATGGTATCAGCAGCTAATAAATTTTATAATTCTGTCTGTTAATGAATAAAAATACATGTTTTTTGATAGTGGTGTTTCAAACCATTAAGGCTTTGACCAGCTCTGGTTGCAATCCAGCAGATACAACTTGCGTCTACCGAGCAGAAGTTTGTGAGTTTAACCCTGGTTTAAACTTAGATAATATTATGAAGTAGTAATTAATACGGCAGAGCAATCAATTCATATCTTTATTTTTTCAGCAACACTTATGCCTTCATCAGGGTGCTAAAAACAGACATATTAGATGGAATTGCAACAATAATTTGTCAACACATAAAGTTGAAAATAGTAAATAATGTGTCCTTTTTCCGTACACGATTAGGCCGGGGTGGTTCGGATTCATCTATAAGCTGTAAGCCCCTGTACTGTAAATTAATATTTCTGTTGATCAGAGTATTAAACAAATAAGTAGTTTGAAGTTTAACTTCGAATGTTCAAACTTCTGACAAATGGTATTAAATTTTATTTATATATGAAATGCTAACAATTATTATTTTATTATTTATTACTTGATGTATTCTTCTAAGTTCGCTTTAAATATTAAATTAAAATTATGACGTCAAATTTAAATGTCCACGTATAATTGTTTATGCTATAGAGATGTTACATTTAAATTAACGTTATGTATACGTGAGGGAATTTGTTGCTCGTTAGTATGTGGAGCTGCCACACTGTTAATCGCTAAAATTGAATGCCAAGCATTCAGCGGCACACTTGCCTATACTAAAATGAAAATATTGAACCCAATAATTAGTTTATTTGTTTACTGTTAATTAATTGCAAATGAATGATTTCGAGTATACGGAATAAATGAGCTCGTCTTTAAGAAGGGAACGTGAATGTGGTTGAAGTGAGTATGGTGTCTGGATGAGAATATTAGTGGAAGCCTGAGTCTTGATAAATCTGATTAGTGGATGTTCTGTCAATGTTTCAAGGGTTCGTGCTACCCCATTAAATGGGATCTAACGTGATGTATGTATGATATAAATTTCTTAACAAACTAAAACTTAAAAACAATTATGTGATACATATTAGATTTACTAAATACAAAATATTTCTGCTGTATTGATATTATTTCTATTAAATTAATAAAATGGAATGAATTATTTTATTGAGAATTGCAATTTTATCTTATCGAGTGAAAATTTTATTACGTTCATGTTATCCATAGCAGCATGTGCGAAATTAGATTTAAATAAAAATGTATAAACCTATGTATTGATATTTCTAGTTAATAATTAAATATATTAATATATCATTATCTCTTTTATTCATTGTTGGGTGTAGCATTTTGTCTTAGCAAATTTAGGTAAGAAATATATTTATATGCATGAAATGCTGCTATAAGTCATCAAAACACGCTCCCTTAAAGATGATAATAAATGTGAAGCTCCAGGAGTAATTTTATTGTAATGAAAACCAATGTAACGGCTGCGGGAATTGAACTTGGACCCTCAAGTTGACGTGTTGCCACTTAGCTATTTATCTCATTGGCAAATTTTTAGATAATGGCTCTTAAAACAAGATATTAATATAAACTGAGAATAAATGAAATAAATAAATGTCTATATATATAATTATAAATTAAGAATTATAAAATTTACCTTTTTAAAATTTAATTTCATAGTTTATTCTATTTGATATTTTTTGCATTAAAGTGAAATTTAAAATTGAAGAAGTGATGCAGTCTATGATGTATGGTTTAATATTTCTGCATAATAATAATTTATTAAATAAATTTAAAATGTTTATGTTCAGGAATAGGAAATCATCAACAAATATATATTTGAACTATTTATTTATAAATAATTAAATAAAGTAATAAATAAGCGGTTTGTATTATATAAATATTCAGGGTTGGTAAGCTCTATAGGCAGTTTGTTCTCCTTCTAACGATCTTCCATATCCTGCGTGATCCCAACCAGCGGGCGCTGCGTGATCCACGTGGTGATCCACATGATGAGGATAGTGCACTACTTCATAGTTCACCACCTTGGGTTTAGTGAGCTTGAAGATCACCATGGCGCCAGTCAGCACCAAGGACAGCAGACCCAAGGTCATGGCTTTCCATGTCTTTAGAGCAATTAAGGCTAAAGCCAAGGGCACTATGACAGCAGTTTTGAACTTTAAACCTAAAAGGAAGGGAATCATCAGTTTCTTGAAAATTTTCTTTTTTCCTCTTCCTTCTTCAACGAGGGGTACGTTGACATCTTCAGGAATTAAAGCACGAGGGATGAATTCGCTCAGAGCACCAGATTGTAAAGCGGCAGGCATTTTAGCTACCAGACGATGGTTGGACAGGAAGTCATCGAATTTATCGAAGATGTCTTGTTCTCCACGTTGCTCCTGTAAAATTAAAACAATTTATCTCTGAAAATATTGATGTTTAATAATGTATCTACCTGAAGTTGAACTTCTTGATCCTTGACGATTGACAAATCTTCTGTGATTTCGATAACATCCTTGTCAGCGACCTGGTTAATCCAGTTGAGGGCTTTGGGCTTGATGCAACTAACCGAGAAGTCCTTGAGGCAGGTGGCGTACATATCGAAGAAGACGTCCGACGCCTTGGGGCTGGCGACTGCAACAGCCACGAGGAAGTAGAGAACTAACAACGACTTGAAAGCCATGACTGATGATTTGTCAATGGTTTTCTGGCAGCCATCACAGGTTTATATAGTAGGACCGGCGGAAGTGTGGTCCTTACCAGACAATCGAGGGTACGCGTGACCGGAATTGACCTGGCATGAGTTTCGTCTGCGACATTGATATTCTTCGAGGAGTAGAGAACTCGAAGAACGCCGACCTGATAGCGCTAATATTGTACATTGTGTTGGACTATTTGTGTCAACCACACCTGAAGAGAATGAAATCGCGGACAATATGTAAAAACGAAAGCGATTGATTTTACATTCTTCTGTTTGGGTATTTGGAATTCGAAATTCTGTTCGGAGGGTATCTCATAAATATGCATTTTTGTTGTGTATCATTTACCTGTCAACATACTTAAAACTAAAGGTTTCATTTTGAATTAAAAGTAGATTGATATTTTTCTGTATTATAGTTCAGTTTTCAAAACAAATTAAATTTACATACGACAACAAAATATATATTAAATTTATACAATTGTCCATTAAAAGAAAATGAACTTAAGTATTCGGTTGTATGCTGAATACACATTGTTCATTAGAAATATACTACTACTCAATTGAAAGTAAATTTAAAACCTTAAAAGAGTATTTTTTTACTTGTTTATTTAACATTGCTTCGATTTATTACATCATTTTCAAATATTAAACTATATATAATAAATTAATAAACCGACAAACATAAATTAATAAATAATAATAAATATTTACGATTTACATGGATATTTCTTCAGATGATGATTTTTTAAACTATTATCACTATTTGTAGTATCGAGTGTTTATTAAATACTGGGCGTTTACTTTGTTTATGTTATAGCATGAGTTTTTCTCTTTAATTGTTATTAACAATTAGACAGTAATTAATACAAATGTTAACTTCACAAGCTATTTTTTATTTTAAAATAAACAATTTGATACATGACAAATCCCATGTTTCACGTTAAAATAACCTCACAGTATAGGAAATACAATGGTTAAATTTTTATTTGTCTGCTTTTTCTATCTCATTAATTTGACAATAAAGTTATAGGTACATACAAAGAGTTGTATTCAGAAACTGATCAAATCAGAATAGAAACGTTTGTCAAACATATCCTTCGTAAAATACATACAAAATAAAATTGACAATTTGAGGGTACTTACAAATAATTTTATAGATATCTACATAAACGTTTATTTTATTTCTTACATAACAATATTTATAGTGTTAAATTGTTAATTCTATTTTATGAATATGAATGATATTGTGTTGTCTTAAATGTAATTCAGTCAATTCTTGCCTCTGATAGTGTACACTTGTATTAGTTTTCTTACATTTAAAATTAAAATATAATATTTACTTTAATTGTTCCGAAAACTCGTCATTTAATAGTTTGTACAACTATAGTAATAAAATAATATTTTTCACGAATTTCAGAACACGACGGCGAAATTGAAAAAGATGTTTTCATCATATGTTGTACACGTAACTTTTTACTATTGATATTAAAATCATTTTACGTATCTAGTTAAAAATTAAAAATTATTTTTACAGAGGTCAAAATTATACTAATGAGAATATAGCTCTACTATTTTTATTTTTTTCACGGTATTTAAAATAGTCAAAAAAAGAATTTCACCTTTAATTTCCTATTACTAATTTTAAATAAACTTGAGTGTTTAATTATATTAAAGACAATTTAGAAAAAACTAAAATTAAAACAACATAAAATTCCAACACGTAAGAATATTTAAATTATATTTCCTAAGTAAAAATATATATATAAATATATGGGGTAGGTGGCTCAGTGGTATCGAGTCGGCCTGTGGATCTTGAGAACCCTGGTTCGATCCCCACAGACGACAAACAATTTTCACCAATTTAAATCTATCCCTGTGGCTCCCCCTCCACTAATATCTTTGGGGGCCGTGATTTGACGACTGGTAACCGCACTTCACGCGAAACAATATATCACTTACCGAGATCTGCTTAAACAGAGTGCCACACCCTGTAATGGGTAAAAGGCGTGATGATATATTTATTTTTTTAAGTAAAAATATATATCTCTCCTATATTATTTGATAATAATAGAGCTGCAGTTTATAAAAATTCATAAAATGGCGTAAATATATATTTTTGGGGAAATTTACTCAGAGGCAATACATTGGACTGTGAAAATGATAATCAGATTTTCATTTTCACCATGTGACTTTCTCATTAGTTGACAGTTTGCCACTCTCAAAAATAGATATTATGGCGTAATAAGATATTTATTTTATTTTTGTAATAATAATCAATGATTGTTTCTGTTTTGCAATATATAAATTTAGTTTTAACGTTATGCGCATTATTGAAATGAACCCAAGTTATTTAGGTTGCATATAAATAAGGATATTTTCAAAAGATCTTGACACTTTGTACATTAAAAAGTTTGTATATTTCCACAGGTAATTATTTTATCAAAAAATGCTTACATTTAAAATACGCAAAACTAAATTTTCTACGAATTTTAATTGAAATATTTTTTTTTGTAAAATAATTTAAAAACATTTAACAATAAAAATTATACGAATAGTTTTGATCCCAATATCTTCTAAATTTCTTAGCATACTATTCTATATTAATATTTTTACACACAACTACGATTAGACCTGCATAAAATTTAATTATTAGTTGATGACGTAACACGACATCGCAGACAAATCCAAACAGGCTTACATATCTATCTTGCAACTTATCGTATATTTGGAACTGAGATTCAGTGAAGTCGGGGCTTTCGCAGTGCACGGTTTGTGATTTGTGTGAGTGTTGCCAGTGTATTGTTTCCAATTTAGGGTTTCAACAACGGAGCTGGGGATGCTGTCCACTACGTTGGAATGTATGTATTGTATTTGGTTTAGAATTGCAAATGGAACTACCGTATACAATTATTTATTGAATGAACAGTCTTTAGAATAAGGTACTAGTAATTTATTTTAATTAATACGGCATTATAATTATAGTACGATGGTGTTGATATCGTTACGGCATTTGAATCTAAAGATTCCGAATTCGAATCTCACTCAAACTAAAAGTGTATGAACTATTACTACATCGCAGCTCGGTGAGTTCGATCCCTGTACTGTAATTGGGACTAAGTTTTTGATGTACAGAATAACATAAATAAATAAATGTTATATGGAAGTATGTCTAGAAACATTTTGTTCGATTTGCAGCCTTTGAAGGTGCGGCTCATTAGCCACATTTTTATTAATAACTCTTGTATTATTTATACTAAAATTTTAAAACTTAGTGGTAGGATACTAATTATTTAGATGCATGTTTATACTTCCTTCTGTTTCTGTATCTCAACTATAGGGATAGTCATGAACATTTATCGTAATTTTTTTTATCTATTAACATTTTTGTTTATTTTTATTTATAAAATATTACTTACAATACAAAAAAAAACTCTGCTAAAACTTGTTAAGACTGTCTTAAATTAATTGTTCTTAACTGTTTCTTTTTTTCTTTAGTTACTTTATTTTTATTAAAAATTAAAATATATCAAAAACAACTGAGTTTATCAAGTTTTATCAAAAGTATCGGTTTTTGTGTATTTCTGTATTATATGTAATATTTTATAAATAAAAATTTAAAAAATGTTAATAATATAAGCGATGAAAATGTTCCTAGTTTCCCAATATGATATAAATATGCATCTAAATAGGTAATATCCCTATATTGAGTTTCAAAACTTTAGTACAACTAGTACCAGAGTTATTAATAAAAATCATATAACATTTTTTACTTAAAATGTCTTCATTTTGTTTCACCCATTATGGATCACCCGATATAATACAATCGTTTGAAAAGCTATTTTAAGTTCCTATACAAATATAAATAATATATTATTCGTGCATGAATTAATAGACAATCTCTGTATAGTTATTGTTTTTTTATACTGTTGATTGAGAGTTAAAGTACATTTTTTGAATTTTGGTCATAAAAGTTGTCCTTTTTAAATGAAAAATAGTCGAAAATAGTTTAGTAAGTGATTGATACATTTTTAAAATAGTGAAAAAAAGTAAATACTACAAATTTATTGGTTTAGTTTAACTTTTTTCCACTAATTTTATTTCTTTAACTCCCTGGAGATAATTTAAAATTCTTCTAGTATAATATTGAAATTTTGACAATATGCACGTAATGTAATCATCTTTTTTTTATTCATGGATTAATAAACTTCAATTTCGCAAATTCGTGAAAAAATATATTCCTTTCATTACTAGTTACTATTATAACAAGATTTGTGTTAATTAATAAAAAAAATATTTTGAGGTTGTTGATACGTCAAGAGATAATTGCGAACTATACTTTGCTTTGAATTATCAAATAATTAAAGCTTGAAATTTTACTAATATATTTAAATTTTTATTTTGTTTTCTTAACTATTAAAGTAAAATTGGTACTGTGGATATTAATATAAATTTGTTAAAAAAAATTATTTTAGTTTTATTACGTATGAAATATAATTTTGTATATTTATAGGTTCCATTTGGAGTGCAGTTCATCCAGTAGACAATGACAGCTGAAGACAAGGTAGGAATTTGTTTAAATGTATTATTGTTATATCACAATGGACGTACTATAAACAATGTTGTACGTACTATATGTCATATTATTCTGTGAATTAAGAAATGTGACAGACGGGATGATTTAATTTAAAAGAAAAGTATAATTGTATCACAAATTATTTAATACCTCATTCATTCACACAAAATACATAAGTTATTAAAAATAAATATGAGAATAAATAAATAAATATAGCTAAATCTACTAATAAATAATATAATTTAAATAGTCGAAATTCACCCATATTTATATACAAAAATAAATAAAATACCAAAACCTTTTTTTGAATTTCGACTTGACAATCTTGACATATTACTTTTATACTTAATATAAAATATAATAAGTAATTAGCACAATCAAATATGTTGAGCAAACTGCAGGGAATTAATAATAACTATCTTCACAGTTATTAACTATTAATTAACTACAACTAGACTAAAATATAACTATTTCATAACTTCAAATAAAATCGCAATATTTTAACTATTGTATTCTATTTAATACAAGTTATAAATAAATAAATGTTGAGGATAAAATTACTTGTTAACTAATTTATTTTATCTAGACCTGAGAATTGTTCTCATGAAGATTGGTAATAAATACCAAACAATAATCTAAATATTCCTACTATATACCTCTAAAATAAATAAGAATAATAACTTTTCAAATTGCAATACGATAATATGGTAAAATAAATATCAAAAAAACTTTAAAATACTTTTGTCAAGAATTTTTGTTAAAATTGTATAGTATATAATAGTATGTTATATATCGAGTATGTAATGATAGCAATTAATTAATTGTCATAACATGCTAGTTGAATATTATACTTCTTCCATGAACATTGAACATAACTTTGCACTTTTAAATCGTGAGAAAAATAATAAATTTTAAAGGTTGCATGATAAACGTCAAACATCAATAGTTTCTAAACAACATGAAAATAGTAATAATAATATTAATCAGTGCACGTGTTATTATAGTAGCCGCAATCTGATTGGCTTAACACTATTTGTCATTATTTTGCACTTTTGAATAATGAACCATCTTCTCTATCTAGAAACGTACATTTACTGAATATAATGGTCGTGGAAAAATGTTTAAATTAAAAAAATTAGTTTTTCAAAATATTTTAGTAATATATGTCAATAACTGATACACATATCACGTATTGCGATACATATAAATACCTATACTACGTTTAATATTTACCTGAGAGCTAACTGTAAATATAATTACGATCTTTCATTTATTTTAAAGTTATGAAATATTTTTTCATTATACGTTCTTCATCTAATTCCATGCGAATTATTTTCGTTCTACAAATAGAAATAAGAGCAGTCCTCGATTTACGAAAATTAAATTTAAATTGCATAAAATGATATTATACAGAATTAAGGACATTTAAAATGATTCATATTACAATATTTCATTTCTATTATTGATGGAATTATTTCGAGTTCAATACATTTTTTAAAAAACCGTTCACAATTTTAAAATTAACCCTAATATGAACAGTTTGAATTTAAGTATCTAGTTTTTTTCTTTTAAATATTAATAATGTTTTATTATTACAAAATATAGTGGAGTCTCCAGGAAACGAACTTAATTGTAATTGGAAGCCAGACACAGAGGGTACTTTTAGTTCACGTTATAAAACTGTAACTATAAAATTAATTAAAAAATTAAATATATCATCACGCCTTTTTCTCATTTTACTGGGTGTGGCTCTCTGCCCTAGCAGATCTCGGTAAGTGTAACTTTGCACTTGAAGAGCGATTACCAGCCGTAAAATCATAGTCCCAAAGATGTTAGTGGAGGGAGCGCCACAGGGATAACTTTAATGTGTGTGTGCATGCATGAGTCGACTGTGGGAACCGAACCCAGGTTACTTAATTCAAAATAATAATAATAAAAAGGGATACTTCGTTCATGTATTCAATTGAATAATTTTTGTAAGATCAGTTATTAGCTGTTTTGTAATTTATATTGATTTCCAAATTTATCGAATGTTTATCGACTACCTAATAATAAGGATCGAATCTGCTTCATTATGTAACAAATCGATAATATTTAAAGACATTGCTAACCATTTACAGTAGTATATTGTTGCTAAAAACAATTGGTAACGTCTCTAAATTTAGTTATATGTGATATTATATGAGGTATGTGAATTTCTATTAATTTGAGCATTATTTTACATTGCTTAACAAATAAATATGAGGCAGGTGGCTGAGTCGTATCGAAATTACCACAGCCTACAACAAATTTTCACCTCATTAAAATTACTCTTTGAGGGTTTAATGTGACTGCTGGTAACTGCACTTAACGCGCATAAATATATCACTTACTGAGACCTATTAGAACAGAGTATCACACCCAGTAATGGGTAGAAAAAGTGATGGTATATTTAGTTTTATAAATATGCTTTCCAAAAAAGTCATTAAAAGATATTTTTTTTAGCAAAATATGTGAGAAACGTTATAATAATTGAATCCTGTTGGAGTTTTAAGATATATTCATATCAAAATTTTCACAAACTGCTGAGTAAAAATACTGGTAAAAACGAGGACTGTCATAGTTCTGCTACTTATCGCAAGATATCACTACTCGCTAAGTACGCTACAATTCCGTGTTAATATTACAAGACGGATACAATCTGAGACATTCTCTTTGATCTTGGCCATCTCTTGCTGCCTGGACGTATCGGTAGAATCTGACTACTGCTTCGTTACTGGAAGTTGGTTTCTGCAGATCTTTGGAGTCTCTGTAAACAAAAACCGGTACGGTTATTGGGTTTGTAACACAAAATGGAATACCTATTTTATTTCTTCTTTTTGACATCGCGGAATTGTCGGGACAAATGTTTACGCGAGTACGTGTACATTTTAAAGAGGTCAGTAATACGTTCGCCTCTTCACACTTCGGATGGTTTTTATGCGATGAAAGCAAGCGTGTAAACAATGTTTGACGTTTGGTTTGATTGTTAGTTGCTAATTTGGAAAGTGATTATTTATGGCACTGTAAAAAAAGTCCTAGATAAAGAGATTATTGTACAGCTACAAGTTGCATTTCTCCGATTTTTTTTGTGCAATTTAAGAAAGCGACTAAGGAAATATTTTTGCTTTGACAGTTATTTCATATATCATTGCAAGAGTAATTCTCACAAAATATAGCGACTTATTTAACAAATCATTTATAGGGTAGATGGCTCAGTGGTATCGAGCCAACCTGTGGATCGTGAGAACCTTGGTTCGATCCCCACAGCCGACAAACAATTTTCACCAATTTAAATCTACCCCTGTGGCTCCTCCTCCACACCACTAATATATTTCCACGCGAAAAAATATATCACTTACCGAGATCTGTGCAACACCCAGTAATGGGTAAAAGGCGTGATGATATATTTATTTATTTATATATTTTACAAATAAATGTACCGAACCAAAGGAGTTTTCTGTACGAGCTCTACTATCAAAAATTTGTCTTACTTTTGTTGCCAAATTTTTACTTCACAATCAACAAAGTGAAAATGTAACGAAATACAACATACACATATAATTCAGTAGATATAATACTTATTTATATATCCTAGCTATATAAAAGGATTTTTTAAAATGATGAATGTGGCGGCACTCTAGGAAAATAATCACTTGAGTAATAATTAATGTCTTTATAGCCGAGGTTTACATTATATTTTTTATGATATCGCAGAATTATATTAAATTTCATAAATAATATTTAGGTTAGTTACACTTAGCTTAGGTCTACTTGTCAAACTTGTCTGACATTAGGACAGATTCGTCAATATAAGTCAACGATCGGTGGACCAGCAACGCTCTGATTGGTAAAAAATGTCGGAGGTTAAGTAATATTTTTCATTACGATTTTGCAGAGCTAAAGTAGTTTATTCTTGTATGAATTCATGAAATAGTTATTTGTGTTTCGCTAGACATTATGTACATCCGTATAAGTATGAATGATAATTTTGTATCATTTAATAAAGGTAAATGAAAATCTGGAACAGTAATGATGTTCTTTTTATGATACTTATAATTTTTAATATTCTGATTGTCTAAATTCCGGTTGCAAACAACGTCAGCTAAATATGTTGTTAACTACGTAAATACTTTGAAATGGAATTAAAATACGCATTTCAGAAATGTCAACATTTTTGACTAATTAATATTTTATAATATTATAATTATAAACTAATAATTATTTATTACAAATATGGTTTTCCCATTGTTATTTAACACAATAAGCATTTATAATTAATTATAAGATAAAAATCAGAAAATATATAAAATATGGCGGCAGCCATTTAGGCTATTATTAACCTTTAACATGCTCTTACTAAATACACAGTTTAGATCGCTTTATACAACCGACCGTGAGAATGTAATTGAGACCTTTACTGACCCAAGTCAGCAACTAATTTTGCTTCTAAATAATATGCATTAATGAACATTATTGAAATAAAACAATATTTTCTTTGCAGTTAACTAAACTAATTTTAATCAATTGCCAATAAACAGAAAGTTGAATTGAGTTATTAAAGTTTTACAATTTCCTTCAAAATAAAATAATAAAAGCAATTAAATTTTTTGCATAGTTTATTTTGCAAATCTACATACCTAGTTCTCATAAACTGTCTTTCGTATTATAAATTTCAAGAAGCATAATTTTTTTGTTATCTAACTGTTTCCGTTATTTAAATACATAATTATCTATTAAGACTTTTTCTTAAACCAACAAGAAACTTAAAAACTAGTAATAACTTTGTAAAGCACTTATCACTCGCAGGTAGGCACGCATATATATTGCATCAGTTACACATTATTCACATCAAATATTAGCAATAAATACCGGAATATATTTAAAAATGACATAAAAATAAGACGTTAACCTACTTTTTTTTAGAATATTCTCTTTGGATTATTAGCTGCGTTCAATTTTCTCCCAATATGCATTTATTTGCGATAAAATTTATTCGATTTTTATGCAAGCCAAACAAGATAAATTCTATCAACTTTTGAGATTTTTTGGGTTACTGGGCTTGCCCGCCTCTGTCGGTAATGCTACACTCAATTTCCTCCCGATATTTATTCATTCGCCATGAAATTCATCCAATTTTTATGAGACGATTAGGTTTAAATCCGGATCAAGCAAAACCAAGATTCTAGGTCGACCTTTCTAATCATTACTTAGAGGTACCATGTCTTAATTGCAATATAAAAGAAACACATATCAAAACACAACTAATTTTGATTATATTTGACGACGGGTGTTGAATCTTTATCGGTGCAATGTTGAAGTTTCTTTTTGTATTCAAGCGTTGTATCGAAAGCTATTTAACCGGGTTTAGTGCATACTCGTGGTCAAGACCCAAATGAGAACGGTTTATGTCGGTCGGTTAAACCAGTGCTGCCTCATCCTTTATATTTCGCATGCTTTATTTGCTTGGCATATGTGCAGTCTTGTACTGTGTCAATATTTTATTTTGAATGCATGCTGTGTGAAAGTTTCTAACTTGAATTATCATAACTGCTTCAAAGATTGATTAATGTTTTTCTAGAATGTTTATTGGTTTGGTTTTATTTATTTTGTCAATTTTAATTAGCTACGCCTTGTCTTACTTAATTAGATATTAATTTAGAAAAATGTAAGGGAAATTAATTTTAATAGATTTTTAACAGGTACTCACAGATTTATTCTACAATGAATTTTTAAGCCAACACAAAAAAAAGAATTATTTTGATAAAATCTCTTCTATATTTTATTTTTATTATTTCCTGTTTATTTTCCCATAATTACTTAATTCATTTTTTGTTGTGAGATACACGAATACCCAAAACTTTTGCCGTGATATTCTAATTATGTAGGTACCTAATTAATAGGTTATAATCCAAAATATATTTAATTAAGCAATTAATTGTTTAATAGCATTAGGTTCCAGTAAATTTCGTGATTTGGCGATATTTCACGTGAGAACCCTGGTTCGATCCCCATAGACGACAAACAATTTTCACCAATTTAAAATCTACCCCTGTGACTCCCCCACCACTAATATCTTTGGAGGCCGTGATTTGACCGCACTTCACGCGAAGAAATATATCACTTACCGAGATCTGCTTACGGCAGAGTGCCACACCCAGTAATGGATAAAAGGCGTGGTGATTTTTATTTATAAATATATCACTTACCGACCTCTGCAACGGCAGAATGCTATACCCACTAATGGGTAATATACGTGATAATATATTTATTTTTATTTACACTTTTTGCCACATTAGAAAATTTGATTTATCCGTGCGGCTCCTCCTTTATCAAAGTTGGGGGCCGTGATTAAACCGCTGGTAACTGCATTTCTCGGGCATATGCTCTGCCGTAGAAGATCTTACAGTGATCTCTTATGTCAAAGTGTCACATTCAGTAATTTCTAATATATTTATTTTTACTTATATATTTTTTAGAAGATAAAAAATGTATTCGTATGTATGCTATAGCCAGGAACTTGTAAATGCAAAATTGATATGTTGGTAGATTTATTTGTATTTATTTTAAATAATTATATTGTTACCCCTTTTACTCGTTATTGGTTGATCACTCTACCGTAGCAAAACTCGGTGACATATTTTACATATGAAGTGAGGTTAGCATCTATAAAATTACGATCCATCAAAATGTTAGTAGAGAGAACGCCACAGGGGTAATTTTAATGTGGAGTAAAAATTATCTGCTGCGGCATTATTTGTTTTATTTTAAATTGTTTATAAAAAGCTATTTATCAAATGCTAACACAAACAATGTGTGGTCCGCATTCAAATTAATATCGGCGTTGATTTGATAATTTAACTGATTTTTTTTTAGCTGATTTCTTTAAAATAATTAATGATAAGACAATGTTACAAATAGAGAAATTATTAATAGCTTTATGTCATGCTATACGTATTAGTACTTGCCTTTAAACTATGTAGAGTTAATTAGAATCTGGTGAAATGTGTAAGTGATTTTTAATTACATCTACTCTCATTTGTATCAAGATGTATCTTTAAATTTATTTAATGTAAATAATATTGGTATTTTATGTATGTCATGTTTTCTTTTTCTTTTAATTTTAAAAATTAAAATATTTTAAATGATGAATAATTTGAATTATTTATGCAGCGTTACATGATATTTACATTATGTAAATTTTAAATTTAATTTAATGAATTCTTCATCCAAAAATTCAAATTCCTAACATATTTAACACGTCAAATTAATTTTAGTTTGACAGATCATTACTAATGAATTTTTATGTACAGTACGGTGGTGTGGATAGCGTTACAGAATTCGAATACGGAGATTCCGAGTTCGAATCTCACTCAAGCTAAAAAATTATATGAACTAGCACATTGCGGCTTGGTGAATGCGGACGCTGTACTGTAAAGTACCACTTCCGGTAGTTGTATAATGACCAAAAAGGGAGGTGCACAACTAGATGTTATACCAGTCCTAAATATAAAGTTTCAATTTTCTACGGCTTACCGTTTTTGAGTTATGCGAGATACATATGTACGTACGTACATACGTACGTACAGACGGCATGACGAAATTAGTCAAAATGGATTCAGGGAGGGCCAAAATACCTATTTCCGTTGAAATCTGAGAACCGAAAATTTTCGCAATTACAATACTTCCTTTACTTCGTACAAGGAAGTAAAAATCAAAATATTTTCTCTAAAGGCAAGCTATTAAACACATGCGAAAATGTGTGCTCCAAATAGTGTCAACTAAATACCAAAGATTGTATTTATTTCATGTTCCCATATTATATTTTATGATGCATTATTATTAACGACTGTCGTCAGTCTTGTCCAAGCAATGAGAACAAAAAGTAGTAATAGTGATTATACTGTCATTTTATGTTGTGTTTAAGAATGCCGTGTGAGACTTATGCGTTGGAATATGTCATGTAAACATTCATTCACAAATATTGAATCTAAAAGTTGATTGGTTTGACGAAAAGTGGAACGTACATAAATTTCATAATGACGAGGTAGTAAGCTTTTAGTTATTTAACATAAATTGCTGAAGTAAAACTTTGTTTACTTTAATTACTTTAAGTGTTGAAGTAGGTATTCGTTACATACAAAACTAAAATTTATTGAATACATTAGATTGAAAGAATTTCAAATAAAAATATAAATTAAATGATGCTGGGCACCTAACTTAATATATAGAGCGAAGAGATATGTTTTCAATCAATATCTGTTTTATCTAATAAAAATAAAACATGCCAAAAACAGACCTACGTTTATAAAAACAGTTTTGATAAAGCAAATTGTATCATCGGAAAGGTCGCTGCAGAAACCAGTATTTTTAAAACTATTTGAATATTTTTGCTTCGTATATTTTCTGTTATAAAACGTTTCATAAAAAAAATAAGCACTGGGCGACACTCTCATTCGAGCTTATCTTTTTTATTCGTGTTCATTTCTAAATACAATTTTTTAAATATATTTTTTTATGAAATTTCGTCTCAATTGAAAACAATATACAGTTTAGGTAGTCTTAATAGTTATTCATTAAACCGTAATGATTTAAAAAAATTAAAATCTGACTTAAGCAGATGTGGACCTCAAATAGTGAAGCCTGTGATAATTGTATCATTTAGAAAAATATATAAATATTGTTTAAATAACTTTCATAGCAAATAATTAAAAATGTGTTAGAATACCAGTAATTTCGGCAAGAATCTTAGTCAAAGGTTTAATTACCACTTACTGCTTTAAGTAAATGTAACCTAAGTTTCTAACTAATTAATATTTGGCAACAATTTTTACCCAAATCACATATTTATTAGCTAAGAAATAAATAATAATTGGATGTACCTTATATTTGAAATATATTTATCCATTTGTACATAATGAGATAAGCAACAGTATAACCTCAAAATTATCCGGCAGAAAACATGAGAAGTAGCAAGAATTCTGTAGATACTAGATGTGCGCGTGAGATAATTAATAAAAGATCGCAATGCTCCGATATAAGAGCTAATGGCATTAACAACTCCAATATCTTAAACACCAATAACATATTTGAAATTTTAATTGTCTTTGGTACAAAGTTTTTGCATTCTTCTTTCGAAGGGCGATACTCCTTTCCTTTCTTATCATTTTAGATTCGTTTTTAGAGAAGTGGGCGAGAATAAGTTGAGATACTTTGAGTATGTATATAAGCGAATGGCTGGATGTAACTAAAGATTTATTGCGTGATGAGATTCTGAGTTTAAAGAATACTTGTGCTTGTATAGGGAGAATGAATGAAGTTGAAGCGAGGAAAGTGTGCTTTGGCGAAGATTGATTATTTGATTAGTAGATCTTCTATGATTGTTTAAAACGTTCATACTACCCCATTTTATGGGATATAGCTTGATGTAATGTATGCAAATGTTTCTAAATTAAAGAAATTTAGAACAAAAATAACCTTTATTTGCAGCATTTTTGTCTAAAATAATTTAGAAAAGGATTATATTCAATACCAAATATTCAACTGAAAAACTAATGTAAATTTAATAAAATTTTCGTGAAGGTAATAATTAGGATGGTGGCAAAATTTGTAGAAAGTTTTTTGTAATATAAATATGGGTCCTATTGAATTGAATACACATAATATTATTCTTTGTTTCTTTAAATAAACCGTGGAATATAATAATTACCTTTAAATATTCAAGTTTCAAATAGAAGAATTGTATCTACTTTGCAATACAGAGAAATTTTATTTATAAATGAATGTATGTAATTATGTGTGGTACGTGCACTTATTAAAAATTAAATTATTAGACAATTATAGTACCTTCATTTTTTATGTACATTGTACGTGCTTTTAAGAATCGCATGACTTCTCAATGAATACAAGTAGAGTTAAAAAATAATGATTAGATTTTAATTTATAAAATTCTGTTTGTTTAATCTAATTATATTTTATAATGCAAATTTGGAATCGTAACGCATAATTTATTACTATAATTCTTGAGTTTTATGATCAAGTTCAATTCGTGACCGCTACAAAAAAATCTGTTTCACTTTTATTGTAATTTTCTTATTTCATGGTATCATTACCTAGCAAATTATAGAATGCTACATGATTTTACGTACATATGCTCAACTAAAATGTACTTTACTTCTAGTAGCGCACTAGATAATTACCATAAAAACATATAAAAATTTGAAACATGCACTTATGTTTGATTAGATTATTCTTCTTTGATGTTTTGTTTGTGTAATGATGTGTTTTAAGAAAAAAATATTAACCTCAAAATTTTGTGTACCAGTTTAATTTACGATTTAATTGTAGTAGTTATTACACAAAAGATTTTAAAACAAAGATCCATTAAAAATTACCCACGTTCTCTTGATTTGTATTATCTACTTAAATATTTAAGCGTTAAATTTAAATCCCACAGCCGCAAACAGATTTTCAACACAAAATAACCCTCTTATAATATAATAATTAAATAAACATTTCACATATAGAGAATATGTCCAAACATAAGCTTAAATTCGAATCCAATTAATTATTATAAAAAATATTTTGATATATTTTAACATTTTCTTGCGGTTATTGAATAAGTAAACGATTTTTATATTGATAATACCATTAACATTTTGACATAAATATTTACTTATTGCCAAAAAATATAATATTGAATTTATTTTATAATATTATTTTTATTATCTGACGTTTAATTTGAGATTTTTATGATAGTGTTTTATGAAAGTGATTTAGAAAATTGTGCTCATGTTGAAATTAAAGAAAAGGCGCAAAATATGCTGTACGAAACATTGCAATCTGCGAAAGGTGATATTTTGCATTATTAACCTTTATCAATAATAAATCTATTATCAACCGTTTTCAAGCAAGAACAAAACAAATTCATGACTCAAGTTTAGATAAATACTAGTATATTGCTAAAATTTTTAACTTAAAAAAAATAAATCGAAGTTACATGTTATATTTAAATAAATATATCATCACGCCTTTTACTCATTACTGGGTGTGGCACTCTACCGCAGCGAATCCTCGATAAGTGATATATTTATTCGCGTGAAGTGCGGTTACCAGCCGTCAAATCATTGCCTTCAAAGATGTTAGTGGAGAGGAAGTCACAGGAGTAGTTTTAATGTGGTTAAAATTGTCGGTCGGCTGTGGGAATCAAATCCACAGATCGACTCAATACCACTGTGCATTTTTTTTTTATTAAACTGAGTTTAAAATTTAAGGTTTATTATTCCATATGACATTTAACTTCCATTTGCTTTTACTAATTTAAACCAAGCTATATATTTAAATTTTATTGTTGCAACGCGCTGATTAAACATTCAGAGATTTAATTTCCATATATGTTTAATACGTAACTTTTTATCTATCAAATAATTTGGGAATTCCATGGAGCGCCAAAATATGTTAAATATACTTAAATTTTTTACTTAATTTTTTAAATTTAAAATAACGGTACATTTGCACAATCTACGTCAACAAAAACCTAGTATCCTATTTAAAAATTCAGATATTTATTATTCTGTCAACACGCTTGGTAATAAAATGCAAGTAACAGGATCTATCCGTTATAGAGAGCGCAAGGAATTTTTATCAAACAGAAATTAGTAATCATTGAGGTCGAACATGCAAGTAAGTTTAGATAATTTTTATAAAGAAAACTGTCCTACCTGCTTAATTCTGCGGATAATAAGTTACTATGTGGACTGAATTTCAGCGGGTTTTTGTACATGCTGCACACAAGTCTCTCTCGGCAATGTTCTTCTCCGATTCCGATACTATTGAAAATTTTATCGATCTTTTCCAAGATTGGACTGTAGAACTGATCATACACTGGTCCTGTAGTGATTGACTTTCCTGTAATGATCTGTGATTGCATGTGATTCATAATCGGTTGCACAGGTTGCATGTTTGGATGAGCCATTTGAGGATGCACTATATGTTGCATTTGTTGCACTGTATGTTGTGGAATCTGAGGCTGAAGTTTAGTTTTCTGTTGAGCAAGCATCATCGTTTGTAGTTTTAATTGTTCTTGAAGCTTGAGTTCTTGTTTGAGCTGCTCTTGAAGTTGAAGATTTTCTTGGCGGATTCTTTGTTGTTCTTGTTGTAAACGAGTTTTTAACTAAAAATTCAAATGTCATTAATCATTATGGTAGGTCGAGATTAAATCTGCAATTAAATGTAAATTATATTTTGGGAACTAGTTGCAAGAATTTAAAAGGTAATTATAATTAGAGCAGTTTTTATTGTAATGAAATTGAGAATTGGTAGTTTAAGTAGGCAAATATTAAGTACGAGATAGCCTAAAGCAATTGTCATCAATTTAGTTGAAGATGTAAGTGAAATCGGACACTGTACACATTTTTCTTGCTTTTATATTACAGGTCACAGTTATGCAAATAAAATTTCTAAACTAACAAAATAAAATTGCTTATATTATCAGTTTTTAAACATATTTTCCTCCTGAATATAAGAAACATTTATTGTGAAAAATATGATTTTTCTTTTAAATATACTTAAAGAAACAAAGATTTTAAATTTGAATTAGTATGTATATATATTACAAGTTGTAGAATATTTATCAAAATTTTAATATTCTTTTAATATTTTCAAGTTTGAGTCAAATTGTGATGATTAGATCTTTCGAATATAAAATTTTATTACTATTTACAGTTAAATTGTTTCATTATTTATAAGTAGCGCATACAAATCTAGAAATCCTTTTCTTTAATTTCCCATATAGCTAAATGTAATTACTTAATTTTACCGCTTACAGTTTTATTTTAATTTCAAACGTCTTTCCAATACTTTCACGAAATGACAATAAAATATATTTTTCAACGGTATTTTACGACATTAAGATTTCTTTTTATTTAATACTTAAGTTTAAGTTTCTTCGAGACGCTGGCAGTTTTATTCTTGAGAACAGCACACAGCTGAAACGTTTTTTACATTCCTTATATAATTAAATTTAATTATAAAGATAAACATTGGGATACCACTAAGATTTGAACCTGGGACTGGACTCCAGTCATATTATCCAACTAAACTACGGTTGCTGTGTAATTCAAATCTGACTTTATTTCAATTTTCCTCTCTATTTAGTTGTGTGTTATACTCAGCTTCGATCTCATTACTCTTTCATATATTAAAAGACTTGACACGAGAATCGTTTGCAATGATACTGTTATTTAAAGAGAATATTATCAATTGAAATTTAATTGGTCTTATAAGTAATTATGTAACAATTGAAAAAATATAATTAAATTAAAATTGGTAATATTCTTCTTAAATATCAATGTTGCTGCAGACGATGTTTCTGTCAAGTCTTTCAGTATATGACAGATTTCTAAGATCGAGGCTGTCTATGGTATATAACAAAATAATGACAGAAAATTGGAGTAAAATCAGATTTGAATTATAAGTCGACCTTAGCTTAGTTGGTTAAAGCATATGATCGGAGTTCATAGCTCCCAGGTTCAAGTCCTGGCTGACTTCTAATTTTGCTCTTTAATATTTAATTTGATATCCTCAATTGTTAAGTACGATATTTACTTAAAATACTAATTAAAATTCCTAATGTATACAGGGTGAGTCTGGGAAGACGCCCCCCCCTTTAACTTTTTTATTATGAGTAATAGAAAAAAATGGTTCATATGAAAGTTTTATTATTTTAAATATACTATTTGATGGCAGATGTAGATATTTTTTATAAAGTCAGGTTTACAAGATACGACTATCAACTTTTATTTTTTAAATAGCAACCTATAATTATTTTACTAAAATAAAAACCTCCATTTTTTTCTCTTTTCAACGGTGTATTAGTTTTTATTAATGTATCTGAAAAAATTCGAGAAAAATAAGAAAATTGAGAAATACTAGAAATAATTTTTATACAAATATTATAGGTGGCTATGTGAAAATAAACAAAATGTAACAGTGTTAAATTAATGTCAAAAAAGTATACATTTGCTGGTTACTTTATTTAACTTATTTTGCAAACAATAAAAAAAAACGTTTTCAAATGTTTACGAAAGAAGAATTAATAGATATGATTCTAATAATTGGTGAATCGACTGGAATCATGAGAAGGGCAAAAAGAATTTACCGGGAGCAGTTTCCTAGACGTCGGCAACCGAGTTTAAGATCACTGAGGAGGATTTTTACCCGATTTCGAGAAACAGGTTCAATAGAAAAACCAAAACGAAATACATCTAATATTATAGTAAATGAAGAAACCGAAATTATGGTATTTCTCAATTTTCTTATTTTTCTCGAATTTTTTCAGATACATTAATAAAAACTAATACACCGTTGAAAAGAGAAAAAAATGGCGGTTTTTATTTTAGTAAAATAATTATAGGTTGCTATTTAAAAAATAAAAGTTGATAGTCGTATCTTGTAAACCTGACTTTACAAAAAATATCTACATCTGCCATCAAATAGTATATTTAAAATAATAAAACTTTCATATGAACCATTTTTTTCTATTACTCATAATAAAAAAGTTAAAGGGGGGGGCGTCTTCCCAGACTCACCCTGTATATATAATAATGGCAACATGATTTTCTGACATTTTGAAATTTTTTTACTTCCGTTTTAAACTTCATTGAATATAAATTACTTAGTTTTGAAATAAAGCAATCTGTAAATATTTCCAGAATAAAAATTTTATATTTAGAAGAAGACTTCAAATACATAAATTTAATGATGTTTAAAGGTGTTTACTTGTTTAAAATATCTATATTTTTAAGGAAGAAAATAAAAAAGGTTCATTTTTTACTCTGATAATAGTAAAATGCGATACTTACAATATTTGAAATATATAATAAATATATAATTTGTATTATATAATCATTACACATTTTAAAATAAAAACTACAACTAATAAATTCACTAGCAAATGTTAAAATACAATTATCTGTTACTAAATCGGATTCTATCGAAAAATTAAATAAGGCATAAAAGAATTATAATTACAAACTAAAAGTAGAGTTACAGTTAAAACTTGAGAAACTTTTTAATTTCGCGGACCCTTAAAGATCTTTTCACGGACCTCTAGTAAAGTATGTATTAACTGTTACACTGTTTTAACATTTACTAATGTAAATTATATGCCATTTTACTTTCGAAATCAGATCACTTATTTATTTGACTGGTTTACTTAGTTGATTTTATTCTCAGTTTTAGATTTAATAATTCAGATTCAGCTTGAAACAATCCACTCTAATATTATCTTAGTTCAGTTCAGTTAGTCATGTGTTATAATTTATCTGAACTGATTTAAATGAACCAAGTGTCAAACGGAATACAGCTTATGTTATAAAAGAAACTGATCATACCATGGCTTCCCTTTCCGCATGTAGCGCGAGTTCCTCAATTTGACTTGTAGAGAGCGTGGTAGGTGACGACGAGGAAGGCTTGTGACCCCGTCTGGCTCCTTTGTGTCCTTGAACGTGACCCAGACCCCATGACTTTATTTCGTTTTCGTCTTTCGTGCTGGGCGTGTGTTCTAAAGCATTCTTCCTGTTGCTTAAGTATCTGTTAGAATACAGGAAAATTTATTACATATAGACTAGTTTCAGAACGAGTTTTAGTTTACCTCCATATTTTGAAAATAACATTGATTATTTTAATTACACAACATATGTTCATTCGGAAATGATATTAACCAGGTGAAAATTATTACGTTTTTTTTACATAAATCAGTATTAATATTTTAAAAATTTATTCTGAATTGGTTTCATCCAATAAATATCTTTTAAATAGGTAGGTACATGAATACCCATAAAAATGATCATTAAAATTGCTTATTAATTAACAGTTTTAAAACCTGTTAGCAGTTTTGTTTTGGAATGTTTCACTCCCTTTATTATCATAAAAACTATTTTTTTAATAGTCTTGTAGCGTCGCTATCAAGTAGTTTTGCGACGTTCCATTATTTCGTCTCCAAGTACTCTATTGTTTATGTTTACTTTTCTGTCAACTATTTATTTATTTTCATTCTTCTTCCAAACTTCAAAGTGTAAACATCATCCATATTCTATATTTGTATTTTATTTCTAAATTCAATGTTATTATTGTCATATATTTAAATAAAATGAAGCTACATATAAATTAATAGTTTTACAGTCTCAAATGATTGTTTCAGTGGTATAGGGTATACGTCATTTTGCTTGTATTTATACTTTTAATCATAAACCAAATATAACTGTAAATAATATTCACCGCAGAAATATATTTTAGATATATCGTAATAGCGAGTTGGCATCCCACTTGATAATTTTAGTATTTGCTTAAATACGTTAGGCTAAAGCAATACTAAAATTGTATCTTTAATTAGAAATAAAGATTAATCAACTTTAATGGTAATTATCGGTTTTAATGGTAACGATTTGTAATGCGTCTTTATTGATCGTAGAAAAATATAATTTAATTTTGTAATAGATATCTGATTTTATTTCATTCCATCGTACATTACTGTGATAATTACGTACTTACTGTCATCGCCATTAACTAAATAATATAAAACATATAATAAATCTTCAAAAGCTGTAAAACAATAATTATGAGAAGAACTAAACCGGAACTAACAACAAATTTAAATTAACGTTGACAACATGTCACCAACCATAAATGCATAAATCGTATGTTTGTCACGTTTTCTTTTTTGTATTTGTAAATCAAATAATGAGGTCATAATATGCAATTATTAATCTGCGAATGTTGGGTTCGAAACTATGTTTCTTCTTTCTTAACCTATGATGATCTTTCACTGCATTATATTGTCGAAAGAATAGTTGTTTGACCGGATTTTTCTCAAGCTAAAAGTAAACTGATTATTGGAGCCCTACTTATGCATTTCGGGGGAATCGTGACGCACGAATATACTCGTATATGCGTTTTATTTGGCCAAATTGTAGGCGGTTTTATTGTTTAAATACTTTCTATTTTTTTTCCTAAAATTTTATTTTTAAGTATGTTAAATCTGTAAAATTCAAATGTTGCCCCAATAGTTACTGTAAAGAAACAGCTATATTTATCTTGTTTTTTTTTTTGATTTGTTTTAATGGTAGTTATGTATTATTAAATGCCGGAAAAGTATTATATTTTCTAGTGACCGATTGATTAAACACTTTTGTATTTAAAAACTAATATATTTTTATTGTTGTGCAAGAGAAAATACAAAATATTTTTATTTCATTTTGGATTTTAGCCTATGAATTTAACTAATTGGTTAGACTAGTGATGGATATAAAAACATAAAAAAAAACTATCATATAATATAATTATGGCAATAAATTTGCTACGATCTAATATTCTACATTTGCAGTTTCTAATTTTAATTCGCCGAATTTAAGTTCTGGTTTGGAACTGGATTCAGCATCTTAATTAATAGCTCTAATTGAAAGTTGTATCGAATTCATCATGAATATATTAAAAATAAATATGCCGGTTGTCTAGACATGTTACGCTATCTATATCACCGTATTAAGAAATTTTCACGCATTGACAACTTAAATACTACCTAACTTAATTACTACTTAATACAAAATTTATCAGTTTTAATTTACCATCTTACTAAATAAACTGATTGCTATGAAAAGTTGACAATTACGCTCTCATTTGTCATCGTAAAGTTGACATTTTCTCTGAAACAATCTAAAAATATCTATTTTGCGAAAAAGACGTTAAATGCGCACGTTTCCAATGGCAACGCGCGAAAAAGATTATAAATGCGCGATTATTTCAATAGTTACCAGAAATACAAATAAAACAGAAACTTGTCATATTGACAGTTGACAGAATGAATTTATTTTCAGTACGTATACGTTTTTATATAATTTTAAGATGGAATCGTAGAAAAAAAAACTATATCAATGATGAAAAAATAGTTTTTTTTTATTAGAGGGTTTGTTAAAAAAAGAGAAATAATTATCACCACGTGAAAATTGCCTACATAGGCATTTCTTTAGAACTAATTACTATTCCTATATATGTTGAAATAATGAACTGCTTGTGTTCATTACAAAAGTTATTTTTACATTTTCTGTAAATAGTAGAATAAATGTGAAATGTTTATTTTTTAAAACACGAGTTGCCATAATTTTAATTACACTAAAAATCATGAGTACTTCACCAAGTATTTGTAGCTTAACTGGTAGAGCAGTCACCTAGCGTGTAAAAAGTTCTGGGTTCAAATTCCGGCGAATGTTCATGATTTTTAAAAATTATTTCTATATATTTCCGAGTACTATAAATAAACTTTACAAACAGTGAAATATATATGAACATTTGTAATGCCAAAAGTAACAATACCATTTGAAAATAATTTAAATAAATGACAATCCTTAATATTAAACTCTCCAATATATTAAATTCCTAAAGAAATGAATTTGATATCTTACCACTAACAGGCAGATTCATAGAGAGAATGTAATAAAGTTAACTATCTCCACTTTTATTTCGAAAGCTACTTACAAAACAAAATATAGGTGGTTCATAAATTTAGAGTTACAGTTAGTGTTTCAAACGTCATATTACTTTTGGCCGAATGAACCCGTCTTGTGAATTAGAAATGAATTTATAATGGGAACAAAACATGTTTTATAAATCTGTCTAAAATATTAGCAATAAATTTAATAGTATTTTAACGCCTACAAAACAAATTATGAGTATTGTTTTTTGTAAATGTTTTTGTACATGTGTTATGTCAATTGTTATAAAGAATTTTTACCGCACAATAGAACAGTTTTTGCTTTCTGCTTTTCACAATAAAAAAGGTTTCAGAAGTCATCACAACATTATATCATTAAGAAATGAAAAGAAAACATTTAGTACATTGGTAATGAACTAATGATATAAATTTGAATTAAAAATATTTATAAGCAAGTTCTTGTAATTAACAATAGTAAATACCGAGCAAAAATTATGTATTGTTTGTTATCAACAAAATCAAACACAAACAAAGTTCACAGGTTTTTAGCAAGTATTGTCTTGTATAATTATTTAGCAGCAGGAGTGACAGAAAAACGGTAATTTTTTTCCAAACTGACGTCGCAAATTGTGCATACAGTTTTAGATTCGTCATTAGCTAAGAACCAACAGCACGATTCTTAAAAAAGTGTTTGCTAATTTTGAAATTTAGATTAGTTAATCTTTATCTTTAAAAGTTAATCCAAATAATTTTTCGAAAACCAAATGGTAACAAAAGTATATTAGGAGTTTATTTAAACTTTTTTGAAAATATGGTTTAGCTTGACTAATCTAAAATTCAAAATTTGCTAAAGCTCTTTCGATAATGGGCAGCAAAAATTTTTATATATATTTACTTATGTTTTTATTTACACTTTTTCGCTATTCATAGTCACTAAATTATATTATATCCGTTTAAATCAGTCACACACCAGTTCGCTTTTATAGGTACGTGTAAAAATGCGAAAGTTAAAACAAATTTGTTGTTCGAAATAATAGTTGAGTAGATAGGTCTGATTTTAATAACTTTATACATTTTTTAAAGAAATACACAAGTGTTAAATATGAATACATGATTCGTTTAATTAATAAGTTATAATTAATGAAATTTCAACGATGCGTAAAAATTAATTTTGAACCGACAAGAAATATTTTTAATATGGTTAACAATTAGAGTACTTATTACTTTTAATTACTTAATGAATATTTAGTGTTTATCTGTAGTGACTCATCCATTTCTTTATATTATTGATCATTATCGATTGAACCGTATAACATACTAGTTTATTTTATATTTTATTTTCCTGCTAGCCTGTTGCTCTCAATTCAGAAGTGCTTAGCTTCTAGGTAAATATGCAAAACAAAAAACAAATTATTCAAACGTCAAACCGTAAACAAAAAAATATCATATCATTATTATTGATGTTTGCTACTGTCAAATAACCATAGTAAAATTACTGTCATTTGATTCTTTAATGCAAATTTGATTGAATCTACTTAAATTCTTGATCAAAAAATAATTATAACCTATATTTCTGATCATCTGAATTTAATGGAAACGATGCAGAAAAAATTACAAAATAATATCAAGTATAGGTATCTTAAGTCGGAAATAATAATGTATTATTTGAATTTAATATAAAAATATTTATTATGTAAATATTGCGCATATGTAAAAGTAATGATTTGCTAACCTACATAGGTAAACTTCTAATCAAATGAGAAAGCAATTATATCATTCAATTTGTGTATGATACAAGAGACTAACGTTATAATTATTTTCATATTTTGCATATACCTTATTTTATTTTAATATACAACATATTTTGTTTGTTCTTATGTTAGGTTTAAAATGTTGACATAATTTTCTTCTCGCCTGACATGGATTTGATCAGGATTTTTGTACTTATTTAATAATTATTTAAGTATTAAGGATAGTAAATGCTTCCTACATATTAGGAATTATTTTGAATTGTTAGACGAAATCGAGATCTGTAATATGTCCGTCAGTACGGTGGTGTGAATAGCGATTCGGAATTCGAATCCGGAGATCCCGAGTTCGAATCGCACTCAAGCTAAAAATTATATAAACTATCACACTACGGCTCGGTGAGTGCGGACCCTCTACTGTAATTGGGATTAAATTCCTGTTGTACAGAGTAACATAAATAAATAAATTAATAAATAAATAAATAAATATCCGATATCTGCTTCTTACGTTTATTGTTTGGTCAACGCAATAAGAAAATAAAAATTTAGAAGTATTTGAATATTCTTTTGACATTTACATTTTTTTAGAGTTTAGAGTTGTTATGTTACCATGGACACCTATTTATTTTTGTATTTATTTACTGCCTCTCAATTGATAAGTAATTACTTACTGATCAGCAATTTGTAAACATTGGACACCCTGTCGGTAAACATAAAAAGCTATCGTCTAAAATAATTATGTTATAAGTGAAATTTTAAGATCTAAAATTTTTCCAAAAAACCTAGAATCTTTAAATTAATTTAACACTCTTGGTATATATATATATATATATATAGTTGTTTTCAACAGCAAAAATAAATTAAAATATCCTCTGGCCAGTTACACAGCCATATCACTTAAGTAAGAAAATATTGAATCGAATTGTTAACATCAGTGTATATTAACTCATTTAATATTATTTCTCCATTCCATATGGTTGTTTGTCGGCTGTAGGAATCGAACCTGGATTTTCAAATCCACGTGCTAACTCAAAACTTAGAGCCACCTACCCAATTAATTAATAAATAATAAATATTGTTTTACCATTACTGTTAATATTAGCATTTTAATGCTAATATTAATTAATTATAACATAAACGTCTAAAAATGTGTAAATTGTGGTATCGGCCATCTTAGCCATTGTTAACTTTTAACATGCTGTTAACTAACAGTGTAATTAACATCGCTTTATGCAACCAGGCCTTAATATTTGAAGTGGTGTATCTGCCCATTTTATATTGTAACGATAGTAAAAAAAAAATTGAAATGTTTTATATATTTTTATATTGTATATCTGTCAAGTATTGTTATCATAAGGATAATGTTAAATTTGTATGATTTCCGATAACTATATTGTTACTATAACAATAATATCTCATTTTTATTTATCGCCATTATCGATGAATTACTCATTATATCCTTGTTGTGGTGTGTCCAAAGTTATAATGAATTTGGGTACAAATCTTAATACATAGACTGCAACCTTACTCAGCAAATGGTACAATAGATACAGTACGGGTTGCGTTTGTTTTAATTCGGATTTTATAATTTACTACTATAATAACAATACATATCCTGCTAATACAAATTTCATTTCAGAATTATATGAAAATTGCCCTTTTTATTTAAATTTCTAAGTAAATATGATATTGCAAAGCAATATATTTTATAAATATCAGAATACGACTCTGTTCTTTTAAATGTTTTGTACCTGCTAAACGACAATATAGTCCTCTACTAATAGCAAGCTGCTTTGCTCCTCCTACTGTCCTTCACTATAATTTTGGATGAACATTAATGATGTAATTAATTTGATGATGGTTGGAAAAATTACTTATTTCTAAAGATGACCCCATGTTCAAACCAGGGCCGTAACATACAGCTTTTTATCAATTCAATTAAAGCTTTCAAAGCTCTATTATGAAAATTACCTAACTTCTAGCATATAGCTGAGCTTTTATGGCCAGAATGAGATGAAAGCATTTTTTTTATATTTATATGGGGTTGACATAGGTATTTCATTCCAGTTTATACTAAAATCTTTTCAACGTACCCTTATTATTCGTCCAGTAACATGTGTGGGTACTATAATATGACAGATAGTAAACATAACACCTAAATTAAAATAAAAAACAAAAAATGCAAACTTACTCAGGTCCTAAGCCTGGTCCAGAGAACTCAAACTCGTCTTGTTCATGTTTGTAGCCCGGAGGACCACTAGGCGGGAAATGTGTTTCCGGTGCGTGATGTAATGACGGCAAGTGATGAATATGCGCTATCTGGTGGTGATGATGATGATACTTCGTTCCGTGATAACTATCGTGGTAGTATCCGCACAGTTTGAACAAATGTGACAGAGCAGGGAAGACAAATAGAAGAATTTTCAAAAGTATCTTCTTTGCTGTTCCAACACCAACCACTAGAGGCATCAGGAACATTAACACGGATTTGATTAAGCTTATCACGAGGAAGATGGACATCAATGCCGTTACCAACTTGTTCTTGAAGAATTTCTCTGAAATATAAACATTTTATTATAGTAATTTCATAAGTTATTAACAGAATGACATTAACGATTAACTTACTTATTTTCTTAAAGAATATTCTGCCGACGAATTGATTATCCTGTATTTCTTTTGGTATTAAATCTAGTTTAACTAACACTCCATCACCTTCAAACGCCCGTGGAGAAACTTTTAAAGTAGATCCTTCGAATAACGTTTCCGGAAGTTTAATTTCCGTGTCATGTGTCATCAAAAATCCTACACTTTTATTGTGCAGCGCTCTGGTTACCTCTTCCAGAGGACTTGTCGCTCTTTCTTCCTGTTCTTCATCCTCAACTTCGTTTGCTTCTCTCGAATATTTATTATAATCTATAGTGTTTTGTTTAAATCTAACGAAATCTCCAATTTTGAGGTCTCCACGATACCGAAAAGTGTCATCTAGGTAATGGTATACATTTTTTTGAATACACGAAAAGGATGCCGTTTTGCACTCACGTAGAATTCCGCTCCATAATCTGCTTCCTCCTGTGAAGTTAGTGTAAAAGTCCGATTTGTCTCCGATAGTTTCATTATTTCCTGTTGCCTTTGAGGCTATGGACAGAATCACGAGCAAAAGTGCACGTGTAGTAATTTGCATGTTTTCAGCTGGTTAATCATGGATAACACTTCACTGGGATTTACAGTCACTAAACACTGTTCACTAATTGAAACTGGACCACGCCAATCAGGGCGTGCTGGATCATCCTACACGAGATGTGCTCTCACTGGCGTTTCATACGAGAATGGGCGCTACCAAACGTCTACCATCAACTTTATCACTTCTTGACATACTTCTTTGGCCGGAATCACCCGGTTCTTTCTCCCACCAGCGACAGACGCCGCGGAACGTTGTTCACTTGTTTTTACGTTACAAGAATTGTTATTTCGTGTATGATACATCTACCGCGCCCTTGTATTTTATATTTTCTCCTGAAATCATCTTTAATTACCAATATGTAATTGATGGTATCGATATCATATTTATATCGCTAGATATTTGATATTTTTATCGAGTTGTCTACAGTAGGTTGACTAACGGTCCATGGTATGACTGCCAGCCGGCTTGTAATGCAGGTCTGTATCCAACAAAAAACTCAAATCCCATAAATCATTTCTAAATTTCGTCTCCATTTTCACATTACGTACAAAAAAATGCAGATATCTAATAAAGATAAGAATAATAATCTATTCACATCGTTTAAATTCACATTTTTTAATAGATTTCATTAATTAGTCTTTTTTATAATACGGTTCTGAGTGAAAACAGAAGACGAAAACTGATTACAAATAATTTACTTAGCGATAGCTTGGTAGGTAATCCATTTGGATGAGTGGACAGTCCAGTCTAGTGTTTGAGAGATGACCTAGTAAAGCAACAGCGATCAGGTGGACATGGAATTCTGAATGATAGTGAACTTAACATGCTCTGAATTTTTGCGTATCATTGCTATGTAATGGACAGTACGTACTTGTAGAACAAATATTCATTACTTGCACAAATATTATTTTAATTTCGTCCGAAAATTGTTGATATTACACATATCAAATATTAAAATTAATAGGAGTGTTGTGATAAATTAAATTGATATTTTTAAATGGATTGAAATTAGAAACAAGTGCTTATTATTGTTGAATGATGTGATACGTTAAAGGAGTATGAAAAGAGCATTTTTTTGTCTGTAATTTTTTCTTGATCGCGATGGTAGACATGTTCCAATTATGAATCGGTTTCTTCTTAAACCGAATTAAAAGTGAAGTTGTAGAAAGGCTGTTTTATTTGTTACAAACAAAAATAATACACGAAGTAGTTCGTGTTTCGTGCATAATGATTTCTTTTGACAGTTGTTAATTAGCAAATTACAGTATTGTTTAAGATAATACTTTATGTGTTTCATTAAATTTACTGCAAATATATTACAATGCATTTATGCATTATGCACTTTAATAATAATAACTTATTATTGTATTTATACTCATGTAGCAGTCATTTACGCGCATCTTTTTGTGTCTTATTATATAAAGAGATTCAGCAATTACAGTCAAGACAATGCAACATATCTTGATGTAACTTGTGACATATATGTATAACTTTTTTCTTCTGTAAAAGATTGAAGATACCTATAAGAATTACGATTTTTATCGTACATACAAATAAGGTTCAAAAATCGAAAATGTGGTTCTATATAATTCAGGCCACGAGAAATCGAATGGCGCAAAGCGCAGCTTCATATCTTTTTTAGTTTTAGAGTTACAGCGATTTTTGACTTTTTTTTAAGCTCAACTTTGAAAGCCCATAAATCAAAAACTAAAAGAGATATTGAAATTCGGTTTGAACGAGTGTATTTCTCGTGCGCTACTTAACTTGTACAGATATTTTGAAAATATTGAAAATTTTTCAATTTTTTTTCAAAATTTTTCTTTTTCAATATTTCAAAAACTTGAAAAGATAATGAAAATCTGAAAACACCAGTTAATTTTTCTCGTAAAAATACATAGGTATGCAAATTTTTACAACAAAATTCGCACGGATAAATTTTTTATTACAAAAAAACGAAAAATGGCCTAAATCCGTAAAAACGCCAAGGGGTACCCCTTAAGAAATTTTCAAAAAACGGCCATTTTCGATATTTTGTAATAAAAAATGTATCCGTTCGAATTTTCTTCTGAAAATTTGCATACCTATGTATTTTCATGCGAGGAATTCACTGGTGCTTTCAGATTTCCATTATCTTTTTAACTTTTTGAAATATCGACAAAAAAAATTTCGAAAAAAATTGAAAAAAATTCAAAATTTTCAAAATACCGGTACAAGTTAAGTAGCGCACGAGAAATACACTCGTTCAAACCGCATTTCAATATCTCGTTTAGTTTTTGAGTTATGACGTCTGAAAGTTGAGCTTTAAAAAAAGTCAAAAATCGCTGTAACTCCAAAATTATAAGAGATATTGACATGCGGTTTGAACGAGTGCATTTCACGTGCTCTGAACTATATAGAAACATATTACAAAAATTTTGACTTTTTGAACTGGTGTGCAACCAGGAATTCACATCTGCATGTTTATGTATATGTCAAAATTTTGAATTAACAAACAATAAATTTAAATTTATGACAGAAAATTTCGGGCGATGCTTGAATTCGAACCAATCGGTCATAAATTTAACTTTACATTTATCATTATCACCGTACTTTTAGTCATGTCATATGACAAAAAATCAGTCTGTGGTATGATTTTCGCTAAATCAGAGATGTGTCGCTGTATCATTTAGGAGTCTTGGGATCGATGCTTTTTAGATAGTATGACTGAAGAATTCGGTTGACGCCATACTTCGTACGCAGGTGATGTGGTATAGTGGTTAGCATCTCAGCCTGGCAAATGGAGGGTCCCTGGTTCGAATCCAGGCGTCACCCGAATTTTCCTGTCATAAATTGTTTGTCGGCTGTGGGGATCGAACCAGGGTTCTCAAGATCCACAGGTCGACTCGATACCACCTACCCCATAAAATTTATGTTAAACATGTAATTAGTAATATAAGTGAAGTCTAACTAAAATATTTTGTCTGTTGTATAAATTTGTAAAAATACTTAGTAGGTAAATATTATATCATTAACATTTATCAAAACGTGAAACTTTATTCAACAGTTATCCAAGAAACCATATCGCTTCTGGTGAAATCGATTGTATTAGCTGATAAATATATCTAATAATTATTACAGCAGCTAGAAAGTTTATAAACATCTCTTATTACCGTAATTCTTAATAGATACGCGTAAATACCAAGTAAGTAATAACTTAACGCTACCTCGAATCTGAAGATGGCACTATAAATTATATAAAGATCATTCGACACTTTTATGGATCTACATAATTTGTGAACAAAATAAGAATTATATCTTTGATTTTTGGATATTTCTGGGTCACAAAATTAGTTCACATCGATATTCAGTCAAGAGATATTTTATTTTGATAACATATTTTTCTTTTCAACACTTCTGTGTCAGCTTTTACTAACAGATGTGATCAAGAAGTGGAATATTTTTTTGTTACAATTTTTATGCAAAATAATTTGATGCTAATTGTTTTTGACTATGGAATTTTTTGTTTAATTATTTCTCTTGTATGTAGAGTGTAGATACAAAGTGTAATATTTTTAAGTGTGTTACATTATCATGTATTATTTTTTTACATGATATTATTTTAATGTATGCTAATATACTAGCGTTATCAGTATTATATCTTTTGATGTCATTTAATATTATCTTGAAACTATAATTAGCATCTTTCAGAATATTACTACTGTCTTTAATTTAAAGAATATAGGAGACTTTTACGGTGTGATTAAAAAAATGGCAATAAATTGTGCCATGAAAAACAAAAATAGATATAATGGGCATGTCTGAGCTTACCACAACGGTGACATATGTTGTTGTCAATTATGACCGATAATTAATTTCAAATTTATGATTTTGAATCTTATTGATTATTGTAATATTTAAACGGTAAGGCTTTCACCAACGACCAAATAGTTATATTTGAACCAGTTCCAAAAAACAGTCCTTCTAAATCGGTGACATTAGAACAGATAATTTCCTAAGACATGTGTTTTTTCATAGTGCGATTTGATGTAATTTTTTGAAATCACCGATATCTTATTTTATTTCTTTACTAACTATATACATCGTCTCACCGTACCTTCATATGTTGTACAGTATAGGGAATAAATATCCTCGTGAAAGTAACGAAGGAATATTAACCTCAGCCGAAATGAAAGAAGAGATATGTGGTTGTAAATATATTTATTAAATTATAGATGTTTTTACTATACAGACGATGCTTAGAGAAGTGGGCGTAAGTGAAGATTTACGAAACATGTATACATGAACGAATGGATGGATGTAAATGAAGGTTTGTTGTGAGATGGAAGATTTTGGATGTGAGGAATGAATGAGCTTGTATGAAGGCAGCGTGTGTCTGGATGAGAAGTTTAGATAAAGACTGATTTTTGATGAATATAGTAGTGAATGTTCTGCGAAAGTTTCAGGGGTTCGTGCTACCTAATTTAATGGGATACAGCGTGATGTTATGTATGTATGTATAAATGTAAAATTTATTACACCCTATCAATTTTCTACAAAAGTCTATTTTAATATCAATCGGCAAAAAATAAAAAAATCCATTGTTTAAACTGATTTACTATGAAGTTACGGTAAAACAGATTAAAGATATTTTTCCGTGATAATAAAATTTAAGAAATTAATATTAATAATCTAAGAAAGTAAAAAATAATTAGAAAAAACTTATACTGTGTACTCAAAATCTAAAAAATACTAATTATTATAAAATATTACATGCTATATTATCAAGTAGCAGTTCTGCCTTGAAAAAATCTAAATTATTATAAATATAAATTTAAAATTTTAATTTGGATTAAGAGTTCAACACAGCATAACATCTTAAAGTAAGATCATAAATAAATAATTTTAGAAATTTGACCAAATTTCGTATTTGGTCCACTAAAGTTTTTACATTTATATTTAATAATATGATCACAATTTGATGTCACATTTTTAAAAGAATATTTTAAATGTAGTTCCGTGGTTCAGCAAACACATAGGTACGTTTTTAAGGAAAGGGACTACTAAAGGAAGAAATAATTGTTAATTGAAATTAATGTGTGCTACACCAAACTTCTAAGTTTTTTTTAACTTCTGTCAGAAATGGAAACATATGTATAAATAGACTCGCGTGATGCCGTGTAGCCTAGTAAAGAGTCCAGCTTGAATAACTCTCACCTGCATTCAAAAAAACTCGTATTATTAAATTCAAATTTGAACTGAGCAGTACTGCAATTTGCCACATAAAAATTATTATAAAATTGGAGTAGGTAGCTAGTACAAAAACAAGCTTTTCTTGAAATAAATTTATAAACAATTTTGCGCAATATAAAAAGAAAAATATACTTTCATATAGCTACAAGTTAAAGAATAACATCTTTATTGTTTTTTTTATGAATTTCCCTTAGAATTTTCTGTAGTTTATGGGATTTAAGAACCCGAATTCAATTCCCACCGGCAACAAACTTTTCCACACATTAAAATTTTCCCTCTAGCTTACCTTGCACTAATATCTTTAGGGGCTGTAATAACGAAGGAGTGCTACACACAGTAATGGGTAAAAAAGGTGTGATGATATATTTATATTTTTTTATTTCCATATTATGTTTTACCCATTACTGGGTGTGGCACTCTGCCGTAGCAGATCTTGGTAAGATACATATTTTTTCGCGTCAAGTGCGGTTTCCAGTCGTCAAATCACGCCCCTATAAAGATGTTAGTGAAGGGAGAGCCACAGGGGTAGAGTTAATTTTGTGAAAATTATTTATCGGCTGTGGGGATCGAACCAGGGTTCACAAGATCCACAGGTCGACTCGATACCACTGAACCACCTACCCCAGTACTTATTTAATTCTTGAAAATTAATCTGAATATATTAAAAATTATATTTTATTGTGATTGAAAGTCGAAGCAAAGAAAATTAAATTATTTTAATGAACATATAAAATATGCGACAAACAGTTTGAAATACAGCATTTTTTATATTTGGCTTCTCTTCTCATGTCTATAATATTTAGAGTTTTATTTGCCGCAGGGAAAGTAATTTTGTGTTGTAATGTAATTATTTAGTTACTGATACGTAAAAAGAATGTCTAGTCAAAGTAAATAAATATGACAGATCCTACTGACAATTCAATTAAGTTAGTTACATTCTCCTCCGCACATGTCTCTTATTTACCGATTGAAAAAAGTGCCTAATGAGAACGCTTCAATATAGGTACTTATAATTTTCCATTTACTTCTGTCTAGGCTTCATGATTGGTACGCGCAGCGCGTTCGAATAAAATTCATCACGCAATTTAAGAAAATTGATCTTATAATAAACCGTCACTGCTTATATGCCAGCTCACTGACAGCCCACAGAATGTGGAAATGGTGATAATCCGTAAAGTATTAATAAAATAATGATAATGAGTTACTGAAGAGGGTTAATTTAGTTTTCAGTATTTAGTAAGTTAGTTTGAAGGATAGTATCATAAGATGAAAGGGTAAACACTGGATAGTTTAAAAAAAAAAGATAACGTTAGCTGATGATGGTCTAGTCGTCCGAAATACGTATAGTATATTAAATAAACGAATTTTGAAATTAACCAAGTGTTTATCTTTTTAATTTTTATTAGAATGTTTCAACGAGACCCGACAGTGAAATCCATTGAATTTATAAGATGAAATAGTTAAAATTAGAAAGTTTTGCTAATGATTATAAATACAAATTTCCCCTTGAGATTAGTATGAGTATTATTAGTAAAAACAAATTTGTAATGCCACTCTCCTTCGTAAAATCGTGGATGCGTGCCTAAGATACTTAAAATTAGTATCAAATGTACTAATAAGTTACATTCTACGAGATAGCAAATTTGAAATTGCAATATTGTATTTTTTTTGTAAACCACAAATATGTCACATAAACTTACATAGCCATAACCTTAATCTTCATGAACATAAATGTCCATTTTCCGCTGAATTATTATGTTTTTAATTACTTAAAAACTTTTGTAGTTACAAATCATATTTATTTAAAAGAGACAACGTGTTTTACGATACATTAAATATTTGTATATTGTTAGATGAGCGCTTTTAGTTCCGTTTCATATCAATTATGCCATGCGTTGTTAGTTTGTGTCCACGCGTGATTCACGTACACGAGCACGCGCACGCGTCGTTCCGCTTTTATTCAGGTTTATATGTTGTGTACACTGGATCAGAGTTGGCAAGTGACATGCTATTCTGTAATTACATGTTTGAATAATTGTTCGTCTTCATTGTTACAGTTCGCTTTTCTTAATGCACTTCCCACATTGCTGTAATTTACTTTCATCAGACGTTCCCAATGAGAACTGACCCTTTTTCGACACGAATTATTTTGATAGACGATAGAATTTTTAGTTCACGGAAATGCAGTCTTTTAAATATCGTTCAATGCACTTTGTAATTATTGTAATTAGAATTTTATTTAAATGTATACTCAAAGCGCGTAACAATTTGTTCGTGTAAGGTTGATTACTATGTTTATTATTATCGTATAACTATTATTAGATTCTAATTTGTATTGAAAACATTTTCAATTAAAGAATGAAAAGAAAAATCATGAAAATATAGAAAAATATATAAATTTTACCTGTAAGGAAAGAAGATAAACTAATACTTGTTTCTATATATAAAATATTACTTAATTATTTTAGTGGAACATATCAATAAAAGTGATAGAAAATGCATCTCAGATTAGAAACATTTGTCTTTAAATCTTCAAATCCAGATCTATTAACCTAATTTATCTGAAATGAAATACAATAAATATATCATCACGCCTTTTACCCATTACTAGGTGTGGCACTCTGCCGTAGCAAATCTTGGTAGTGATATATTTCTTCGTGTGAAGTGCTGCTATATGCCCTCAAATCACACTCCCCTTCTCTAAGAAAAGTGGAAAGGGAGCCACAAGGGTAGATTTAATTTGGTGAAAATTGTTTGTCGCTTGTGGGAATCGAACCCGGGTTCTTAAATCCACTGGCGGACTCGATACCACTGAGCCCACCTACCCCTAATTTATCTTCAAGCAACTTATTTCAAGACACTTAATGTGAATCTGAATTAAAGTTAGTTCAGTAGTTAAAAATAGTTACTAAACTTTATATCATCATCATCATCATCTGTGGCGCTACAGCCCGAATCGGGCCTGGGCCTACCGGACACACCGAGCCGCAGTTTTTACACTGCCGTACTGCCGGTTTTCGTAGTCAAATGCTACATTATTTAAGACGTATAAGTGACTAGCTTATAGCACCCGAGTGTGATAAATACATGTAACTGTATTTTTTTATATTTTACGACAAATCACACATTGTCGACAGGCGGATTCGAACTGACGAACCTTGGTTCGGGTGACGTCACAGTATGTTAAGAGATGTGCCTTAACACGCTCGGCCACCGCGCGCGCCTAAACTTTATATATCTCTGTCAAAAGTTGTTCTCATTTATATAACACAAACCCTTTAATTCTGTAACTAGTTCTTTAATGAAATTGTATTGAGAATTTAGCACGGATATATGATATCGTGACTGTGGATTTGAGAACCCTGTTGGTTCTCCACCACATTTGAGCGCTACTTATCTATATACATTGAAACATAAAACTAAATTAAAAATAAATTCGATTAGCGAATTAAACTTACAAGTTACGAGTACTGATATGTACAAAAAAAATTGATGGATGTTATGAATCATAATGCCCGTATATTATATTCCGATCGTTAAGGATTTGTTTATATATTTTGTATCTTAACAATAAATAAATAATGTTCAAGTAAAAACTATTATTTCAATAGAAGATATTCTTAGATAATTTTTTAATTTGAAATCGTGCTCGATTTCACTATGGCCACTTAAAACCGTCTTGATATGTCCGTCTATTTAATTCTGTTAAAATATTCAGATTAATTTTTATTTGAAATTTATTCAGTTAATTGGTATGCTTGGTCTATGTCTAAAAGTTTTCAAATTTGGAAAAAAAATGAAAAGAGGTTAAGAGTTGCAAATCATATTTATGGTTATAATATTGTAATAAATATAACAGTTTATATTAATCTACTCTCCACGAAGACAGAATGTTTCAAAAAAAGCTTCTTTCGTTATTAGTAACCAGTTATCACGGCAGTTATATAAATTTAAACGCGCTTCTAAGTTCTAAGACGAACTCAATTCATAATATTGCTTCTAAAATTAGTCATCTTGTATTTCTACTAACCTAGAAAATACATCCTTATTCATCAGGTGTATTTGGATGATTATACCAGTATAAATGCATTTTCAGAAGATGTTAAAAAATGCAACATGATTTTTTTTATTATTTTTTATATAGTTCAAAAATTTATTAAACATTCAGATTCAAAACGTGCCTGGAAGTATTATAGCCGCCTAAATATCTAATGTTATAAATCATTATTTTAACCAACTAGAGCATTATTTTGCAGTGAATGTAGAGTTACTTGAAAATGTATTATAATTATATACGAGCGAATGCATCAAAATCAATACTGCAAGAATGCTGGAGAGATTTGCACAGAAAAGAGATCCAAAAATTTCAACAGAACAAATAGATGAAACAAAGAAACCTTTATTACGAGAGGCATGGAATATCTCCAACTGAAGTAGAAAACATCAGACTGAGAGGAGAAGATACCAAGGTGATAATCAAACAGTGAGGAATCGACCTACAGAAAGTGGCAGTACAACAAAATAATAACATCAAATTATAACAACGAATATAGGAAGATTATCACACTCAGCTTACCGAGGTACTTCATTGGAAAAAAGGACAACAAAATTAGAAAATTAATAGCGAGAATGCGATGTGGTAATGAAGAAAGAAGAAATTAGTATTGGAGAGAAAAAGAAGATCGAAACTGCCGAATATGCAAGTTAGAGGAAGAAACAATAGAACACTTCAGAAGGTGCGTAGGATTAAAAAAGGAAGAAAGGAATAGAAGAGAACTATTAGATGAATCAGGAGCGGGAGAAGACTGGATGCTACAAATATATTATAAAATGAAATGAAATACGATATTTTGTACTACTTATGTCACTTAGCAATCTTAAAGAGAATTTATTGGAATTAGTAGATTTCAATCCCGTAAGGGAAGGAATTAATAAAAAAAATAAAAAAATAAATAAAATATTATAATTATAAGTTATTTGTATTTCTTATAATCGTTCAATATCCTATATTATATCGTATATATTACTTTATAATGCTATAGTACGATCACAGCTTGAATTTTTTTCATCGTTTTGATTCTCTGAACGCATGTCAATGAACCATAAATAAATTAAATTCTTTAAATTTAAAAGTCGGGACGTTGGGAAAAAAGTTTTGTACGCACTTCTGGAATAAACTTCGTTAATCTCTCAACTGAAAATGCCCTCGGCTTTATAGTCTCGGGAATAAAATCTTAGTTTATTCCCTTAATACATAAATAAGTATTATATTTTACTAAAGCATACAAATAAAATGTTAATGTTCGTATATAGGGTGAAGATTAGATAAAAATTAATGTTTTTCTAATATATCTACTATTAATCTAACGTTCAAACATCATTATCATGAATTTTATCTCAACAACTTCTAATTAGATTTAGATTTAATTTTTCTTCCACTGTAATTTGTTGCAAAATTTATTACGGTACCTATATGAATATGTATAAAAATAATTAAAATTCAAAACTTGCTATTATCTTAATCTGCACAACTATTAAAATTTCGTTATATATTAAATTTATTTACCTAACTAGGCATATATCAAATTTTATATTTTTTTAATGATGAAATAGATTAATTGTCGATTTGTACCCTCTAAATTTAATTTAGTGTAGAAAACTATTTTAATGCGTATTTCCATTAAAATTATTCGCTATAGTAATTACTACAATGGCGTAATGTTATTTTTATTCTATGCTAGAAGTTGATTAAAGAACATAAATTTCTTTCAAGATATTAAATTTATGGGAATAACAGTATTACTGGAGGTAAATTGAAAACAAACAAAAATCAGTTCTAATCTAATTTCTAATCACCTAAACAAATGGATTAAAATAAAGCGGTACCGCAATTATTTAAATTAAGATTTATTCTATTGTACGAAATATCCACTGACAAATATTTAATATGTTTTATAATTTTATAACTAATATTAGCTAAAGTTTTACATTCGGTATTATGAAGCTGTTTGTTTTTCTAAGAACGTGAAAGTATATTTAAATACAAAACAACGTTTAATATAATTTTTGAATGTGTAACCGTACTCATGTAAATTATTTTATTCGTGAACAATGTGACATTATTCAAACATCATATCATTCCACGAAAATGGAGATGACATCTGAAATGTGTGAGAACGACTTCTAATGAGTTTAGTGAAACGTCGCTGCGTCGCTGGTAATAATTGTGATTTATTTAGGCCCCTATTAACATACTTATCATCTACGGAAATATTATGATACTGCTACAGATCTGTTTGTTTGAACACTGTAGAAATAATAAGAAGTACTTAAACATTACAAAATGTCTTGATTGTTATATTTGCTAACATAAAATTGTATTAGAAACTATTATACATTACAATGAAAATTTTAATTATTTGAAAGGTACCTACATTATTATGGCTATTCTTTGTTAATTAGTCAATCTTAGACACTGGATTGTTTTGCTGTATAGAATAATGATGTTAATGATTATTATAATTTGTTTAGTTTTATAATTACTTTTACATGAGTTAATTTAAATAAATATGCGATTATATATGTGTTTGAGTGTATAATTTCTTTTAATAATATTAATTAAACGGTACAAAATGGATTAAATTCATTTTATTTTACAAAATAATAAGAAACTGCAGATCTTCATAGATGATTTTTTAAATTTGTAATATGATGGTATAAAATGTTATTACCAGTCGTCATAACTATTATAATAACTCCACTAGTTTTTTTTTTTAATTTTATGAAACTGCATCTAAATTAAAAACAATATACTGTTTTAGAAAGTCTTAATTGCTATTTAATAAGTGATATTTTTTTAAATTTAAACAGTGGGATTCGCGTATAATTGTAGTCACATCATTAGAAAAATTGGAAAAATGTGGATTCGAAGTTTAAATTTCCATAGCAAAGAATTAAAAATGTGTAAGAACATTAGTTATTTCAGTAAGAAAAATAAATAAGTAGATAGATTATCTTAGTTAAAGGTTTCATTAGCACCATTCCGCATGTATTTCCCCTCACTGATTTGTTTAAACATAACCTATGTTTCTTAACAACCATTTTTACAAACGAGACATATTAATTAGTTAAAAACAAGTAATATATTAGATATGTATTCAAAATATACTTTTCAAATTTTTATATGTCATAAATAATATAATAACCAATAACCTAAAAATTAGTTGTAAGTTAGATGAAGACATGAAATATAGAAAGAATGGACTAGATGTGAAAGAGAGAGGGATATTAAAAGATCACAATGCCCTGACGTTTGAGTTAATGACATTAAAATATCTCAAAAAAACTTTTTGGATGCTAAACTATATTCTCAAAAAAGTTCAAACAAACTCTAATATTAACTTGGATTTCAAAAAATGATTTGGATAAATGATTTTTTTTAATAAAGATAAAAAAATTAAATTGTGCTTAAAAAAATTACGTTGATGTTTTCATATATAATATAACAAGTAGTATGAAAATTGCTGAAAATATTTTGACATAAATTATGAGTTGTTATGGAAATTTCCTATTTCCGTAACAACGAATGTATATTTATGTCAAAATATTATCTGTCAATTTTCATACTACGAGTTGTATTCGGCTTGAGAATTTACCAAACAAGAGTTAATTAACAAGAATAGTTAGGTATTTATTTGCACAGTGATGAAAATTCTACATTTTTTCAGTGTACATTTAATATTCAAAATTGACGTTTATGAAAATATTGAAAATATCATTTATTTTATTCGTAACCAAGGATATTAATAACAGTGGTATTTCTGATGAAATTTTACTAGTGATGAATTTCCGACGAAATGTACATTTCATTGGTTCATTTTCAAACAAATTCGTGATCCTATTGGTTGACAGTGACGTGTGGTGAATTCTCGTTGAAATACAAAAATAAAATAAACATATCATCACGCCTTTTATCCATTACTGGGTGTGGCACTCTACTGTAGTAGCTCTCGGTAAGTGATATATTTCTTCGCGTGAAATGCGGCTTCCATCCGTCAAATCACGGTGGAGGAAAACTGTGTGTGAAAACTGTTTGTCGCAATGAGAATCAAACCCAGATTCTCAAATCCATAGTCCGACTCGATGCCATTGGACCACCTACCTCGTAATACTTTTCTAACTATAATTTGAGACAATTGTTGTGAAAATATTTACCTTAATACATAATAGTTTATGAAGTTTGTTACTTACTTAATCAATAATAGAAATATTGAAAGTGTAATTCTAAATTTCCATAAATGATATTAATCATTTATCGAGACAGTGAATTCTTCAGACACCAGACAACACATATTTTCAAGTTACAATGTACTGTTACATGCAAATCTACAACTTCAACGATTGAATGACACTATTAGACCCAATAATATGACGAAACAGGTTTACAACAATGGTCCTACTTTTATACTTTGATGACTAATTCACTAGTCTTTTGTTCAAGTATAAAAGTTTCACTTATTTTCAATATAAACTTAATTAAATTATAAAAATAAAATAAATAAATATATCATCACGCCTTTTACCTAATACTGGGTTTGGTACTCTGCTGTAGCAGATCACTTTAAGTGATATATTATTGTGCGTGAAATGCGGTTGCCAGCCCTCAAATCATGGACTTTTAAGATATTTATTTGTTACTCTGTACAACAGAAATTTAATCCCAATTACAGTACAGGGTCCGCACTTACTGAGCCGCAGTGTGGTAGTTCATATAATTTTTAGCTTGAGTGAGATTCGAACTTGGGATCTCCGGATTCGAATTCCATATTGCAATCCACACCACCGTACTGACGGACAATATTAATGAGGGTTAATTCAAATTCACAGGCCGACTCGATACCAACATGATGGACTGGAATTCAGAATACGAGTACATCAAAGTATTCTAATTTAATCTGCAATATATGTTTAGCAAACAATTTTGGAGAGGTACATTAATTACATAAAAGGAAATAGTTGGTAAGAAAGTTTTGTACTTTGCATGTTGAATATTTCGAGTGATTTATCAATTTACGTTGATGATCAATATCTAAACTTTATCTGTAGAATTTAATCTTGGTGAACTTTGAACCCTGTTATTAATCAGTTGCTGCTTTAAATGCTTAAACTTCTATGCATTATTCGATTGTCTTTTATTTTGTTGTACTACTTTAAGAACTGACATTTAGTTGTACAAATTATATTTAAATTTAACATAAGAAATGTACAGTTGCAATCTGCGAAAAATATGATTAATATAATTAATTAACCAGTTATAGATTATTGGGATTATGATTTTATAATATATTTTAGTAAAAATCTTCAGAAGAAGAATAATTTATTTGCATTACGTTTAAATAACTGTACAAAAAGTAGGTTGCTAAAATATTCAATGTAAAAAATTTAGGTGAATGTTAATGTAGCAATAAATTGCATTTTATTGCAATCGTACATAAGTAAATATTACACGAATATTAGCAACTCAAATATTGTCATAATTTAGAAATAAATATTTCAAATAAAACTTGTACATTATTTAGTTCTCCATATTTTATTTTTACAGAGTGTTTTACAACTTATAGCACTTATTTTAACCTCATATAATACTGATTTTAAACAGAAAAAGTTTTTCAAAATTTGTAAAATTAATTGCACTTTACCACTGCCACTGGTTTGATAATTATTTCTAATATATTAATAATTTAATTATAATTATAACACTACTAACTAAATTCGCAAAATTAGGAAGATTATTTTTGAAGTATGCATTTTTATTGCCACTGGACAACACTAAAAATAATCATTTATCTGATGTTGTATAATAAATAAATTGCTTATTATAATGTTTATAATTATAATTTAATTACGAATATATTACAAATAAATATCAAATAATTGGCACTATAAATGTTTACTTGAGGTAAATCACCCTTAATTTAGACAATTTTGAAAAAAAAATGTGTTTTATGATCGGAATGTTATATAACATTATTTTTAATTGTCTTCTCGAAGTATTTCCCCTGTATAGGATACAAGTATTCAGTTTGTTTTGAAAAGCTTTTACACAGCTACCTAAATAAATAATCCTGAATTTTTAATTAGTCAAATTAAACTAAATCATTTTCACAAACTATTTAAACAAACTTTAATGTAATCTTACCATTTAGTTTTCGGAAAGATATTTTGAATAACTTTTTAAAGTCTGAGGTAACTAATCCCAAATTTAGGATTAGTTAAAATGTTTTTAAGAATCGGGCTGCTAATATTTTTCTTAAACGTACATAAAACTAAAATTTGTATAAAATTTAATTCATTCCTTAATTTGTATATACAATATGAATAATAAAAATGTAAGTACTAATTAAATTTAATGTTCGAATATAAACGTTTTAATTTGAAACTGATGTTCACAAGTGAAAATTGTCGCAAATCGTTTGCGTAGATATAACATTTGTTAACTATTTTGAGTAGATGAATATTATTGATTTATTTTTTTACTTTTTTTCTTTGATTAGTTATGTCAAAAAATTAAACAATGATCACCAAGGTAATAGTAGTTCAAACATTGTTTTAAAAATACTGCAATTAAAATTTTGGTGAATTGACTAAATAAACAAATTAGTGAATATTCGCTCAACATAATAATTTGTGTTACTAGAAATAATTACTGGGTGTTAACGTTCATTAGTTAACCTGTTTTATTGAAAAAAGTTAACTGATCTAATCTTGAATAATATTTCATTTCTGACTCTAGTTTCCTTTTCCAAGGTGTCAGTTCTTGAGTTGTTTACGATGTGTAAAATTTGATAATTATTGGTTAAATTTATCTAGAAAACTTTCTGATACTTAAATATTTTTTCACTGCCCATATACAGATTTTCGGTATTCAAAAAAAGCTGAAATTGTTAATTACTATTCTATAAATAACTAAATATATCATCACGCCTTTTACCCATTACTGGGCATGGCACTCTGCCGTAAGGAGAACTCGGTAAGTGATATATTTCTTCGCGTGAAGTGCGGTTACCAGCCGTCAAATTACGGCCCCCAAAGATATTAGTGGAGGGGGAGCCACAGGGATAGATTTAATTTGGTGAAACTTAACTATTCAATGGGTTATTAATATTCTATGGCGAATATAAAAATATTGTTCAACCATAATAGTTGTTATGTGATGTACCTTAATATTCTGCAAATTACGGAACAGTAGTGATGTACGTTATGTGGTTATTTAACATTTAACACTTTATTTTGCAATGTCAGATTAGTGAAAAATGTAAATATAGACAGACCACGGTTTATGTAGTATCCAGATAATGGGTGAACCCAAATATTGAACAACAATCAATTAATATAAATATATATTTTTTAATATCTATTACATTTTTTAACACAGTATAACTTCTTCAAAGGTAAAATTAGATATTCCAGAGACCTAAAAGAATGATATGTTTGTATAATGTGTCAATAAACAAAATTAACCTAATTACGTCAACAAAAATATAAACAAACAACACTGATTTCTAGTAGGCGTTAAAAACAAATATCTTACATAGCTACCTGATATTTTGATCGGAATTAGGACGATCTAAAAATACTTTGAATTTTATTATCATTTAGTTAAGTGATTTTTTAAGAGAATTTAAATATTTTACGGATTTTAAATTAATTTGTTTCGTTTCCGTCTTTGAATTTAGATTTACATGAAAATCAGAAGACTAATTTGGAAATAGTAAAATGAAATTATGTTGATTGTAAAATAAAATCTTATCGAATATATTAGATAAAATAAATAAATACGTTGTATTCCTGCAAAATTTGAATGATGTAAGTTTTCAGTTGGCTTTACAGACATGTAATGTGAGTTGCCAATTTATGTTACAGTGCGAATTTTGTTTTTTAATAAAATACCGTTACTAAAGTGAAATGAAAATTGGAAACAAGCTTAGCATTTCCTCACTTGATGGCGTAACTAGTCATCAGCAGCGATGGATCTGACATCTGACGAAGATTTTTAATAGTTTTAATGGTAGGCCATGTACGCAGAAAACATTGAAAACAACTTTTACAGAAAGTTAAATAATATTATTGACAGATGGCTGTACAGTTGCTTACTTTAATTAGGATTATTAGCACTCATTTGTACTAATGCATGTTATATTATGTTAATTTTATTATTTACGTACACATTTATTTATTTATTTATGTTACACTGTACAACAGGAACTTAATCCCAATTACAGTACACGGACCGGACTTATTGAGCTGCAGTGTAATAGCAATTAATAAATAATATTACTTATTAAATGGTAATAGTTCTATAATTTTTAGCTTGAGTACGATTCGTACTCGGGATCTATTCAAACCACCATAATGTCGAACACACACGATCAGAATATGTTAGTTAGACAACAATTAAGTTCACTACATATAAGTAATAAGTGGATTATATTGATTTTAGAATTTATTTCAAATTATATATTATACTCGTATTTCTTCATTTACATTACAATAAATACTAAAGTATAAGAGACAAACAAAACTAACTAATGGAGCAATAAAATGTGTACGATTTCAAATTATTTGTTAGTTTTCAATATTGGTGGAATCTACATTTGAGAAATAAATACATTCCGTAATAATTAGTGACCTGATTCAAGTCGATGACCTGAAATCTGAACGGAAATCACTCATGCTGAATTATAAAAGGAAAACGGAAAAATAAAGAAGAAGATTCCATATAATTTACATTTGATATGATACTGATTTTTATTCACACGGATACACGGTACTGTTAATCGGCTTTTTAGATATCTTTATTGCACTTTACATCCTGACATTGAAAAACAAAAAGTATATGTTTCATATCCTTCTTCATAAAATTTGATCTTCTTTTGATAAAATCTAGAACAGAAGTCATATAAATGTTTGAATTGCTTTTATTTATTTATTTTTGTCAGGCGGATACGTCATTATGTATTTTTTTAATTTTATAATTTAATTAAAATAATTTAGATACATTGACGAAACATTTTTTATAATTGATAATTCTTTATTACTTTTTGCTAATTAAAATATTACAAAATATTGGTTCATTTTCTTTCATATCCAGAGGAAAAGATGATTGAAGGAATAGACGGCAAATATTTTTAATTATTTATTGTAAAGGTACAAAAGAATTACAAATATATAAATTAAAAAGGAAACCTATTATTCTTATAAATAAATAAATACATCGATCGCTAAAATAAATATTTGGTTGTCAAAGTAAAATTGTTAAAATCATGAGGCGTTCTGAATACTGAGCGGGATGGGTAAGTCTTCAAAACTCCTTCCGTATCCTCCGTGGCCGCCATAGCCTCCACCACCACCACCACCATGGTGTCCAATCTCCTCGTGCGACGCGGAGTGTGTGTGTGCGTGCGAGTACACGGGCTTGGACACGATCTCGTAGGTGGTCTGTTTGTGGCCACCGCCAGCCAGCGATTTGAGTCCAACAATGGCGGAAAGCATCAGAGCCATGAGACCGGTCATCAAGGCCTTGCCAGCAAGAGCCGCCAACGCACCGAATCCAAGAGCAGCCATAGTTCCCTTCATCATGAGCATAGCGGCCATGGCGGCTCCCATGCCTCCCTTGTCCTTCTTACGAGCGGACACCACGTTCTTGTCTTCGTCGAATAAGCGCACGCGGATGGTGTGGCTGTTTAAGTAGTTGGTGACCTTCTTCAGCAGGAAGGCGTCGAGACGTGCCTCGGCGTCATTGGGGAAGTCTCTCGCCAGCTCGGCCACAAGATCGGCGGTGTTGGAACGAGCACTATCGGCTTCTCGAACTAGCGATACTCCAGGCATCACTTGGTAGTTATCATCCTCGGAGAGACGCTCCACCCAGGATACGAGGTCCAGTTTCATACAGGTAGTAGTGTAGGACTTGGAACAATCACGCTGCAGGGAACGCTTGAAATCGGCGCGGCTATTGACGGTGCCGGCGCCTCCTGCTGGTGGAGCTGCATCCTCAGCACATGCCACTGCTACCAACACGGCTACCACAAACACACCAACTAAACGAGACATGGTTGTCTATGATCTAAGAATCGATGAATGACTTGCTTCTGAAACAGCACCGACACTTTATATACTACAGTTTCCTATGCAAAAAGATCAAGAATCTTGGGTGGTTCTCTTTCCTAAATGTTGACCATCACTCTCAGATTAAGGGGACTTAGTGGAGCGCAACACATTTGTTTAGCAGTGACTGGCGTGCTAGCTGGCCACTGGCCGAGCGATATTGCGTCTCGCTATAAGGGTCAAGTTCGGACCGTGATATAGTTTGCACTATCTCTAACAGTTTTTTTAATAACTGTAATGTTAACCGAACCGTCAACACAAAAAAGATGATTTTGATACATTTCATATGAAGAACCCATTCACTTCGGTATCAAGAAGCGCGCGCGGTCGCTCTAAACTTGTTTCCGTTGAGAAGAAAAACTTGCCGAGGAATGTCCGGCAAAAAAGAAAAAAGAAACGAGAAGAAAGTATAACAAAACTACGTTTTAAATTAATGGAGGTTAAAATATTTAGCGCTCTAGTTTGTAAATGATCATGGGCATAAAGTAAGATTGGGCAAAGAGCAGGTGAGCAGGTCACTGAGTAGATTAGGGGATCGCCGTCTGGTATGGGTGCAGCGGCCACTCCTGCACGTAGGCAGCAGCGGGCGCAGAAGGCGCGATGCCCGCGCGGCTCCAGTGTGGAGGCACCACCTCGAAGGAGACGCGCTTGGAGTTGTGGCCCTCCAGTGTGCTCTTGAACGCTGTGGCGGCCGCCAGCAGTAGTGCCACCAGTCCGGCGCCCATGCCTTTGAACGCTACGAGCGCGATGGCCGACAGCGCCGCAGGGATCAGCACGGCGGCCTTGAGCTTCAGCAGCAGCAGCACCGGTAGAATGATCTTCTTCAGCTTGCTCGATCTCGTTTCTGCAACAGTGCGACAATGCAACGTGAGCCCAATACGTGATTAGAGAAACTTGCATTGCATACAGTTTTGTTTTCATAAATCAGTTTCCAGTCCATGACCTTGATTAGTTATTCATTTCTTAGAACTATTCATGTTTCATGTAAATCCATCATATTATATTATCATATAAGTTCATCAGTGTGCTTAGAAAAAGATTGCGCGGTATTCTTGTTTTCGGTAAAAAAAAACTCTTCCCTCATTTTCACCTAATAAACTTTGTCAGAAATTAACGGTTTCATTTTACATTTCCTGTTTAAATTGGTTTTCAAGTTCTCACGAATTAAAATTTAAGACTACCTTTTGGCTGACCTAGTATAAAGCGGAAATGTATTGAAAAAAATCGTCAAAGATTATGTGCGACAATTTTAATTAGAATCAAAATGACAATACATTAATCCTATGATTTCGCTTAGTAATTAAGTAGTGCGAATTAAAAATAAATGAAAATCAATGTTAGTAATTATATCCGGCTCGTTGAAAAAGCCATAATTACTGTAAATAGTAAATTACAATGTATAATTTGATGCGCTAACCCTGATTAACAATTCATCATGACTCAAGCATGTCTGATTCAAACTAAAAATCTTTTCGCGCGAATGTTTTCCATCTTCCTTTCTCTTTTTAAATCATTATTACCATAATGTTCGGACATTAACATCAGATTCGTAAATTATGTTTTCCAAAAGCGCAATCCTTAATACTACGAAGCCAACCGTGACGCAGAATAACAAGTAGATAACTTGATGAAGTGTTTCTAAACATATATCTCAATCTCGCGAGAATATTGAAATAATTCTAATCATTTAACGAATTTGACAGCGAAGTAAAAACAATGTTTTTAGACAGGTGAAACATTCTCAGTCGGTCGGTCTAAGTAGGCCATCAACGCGACCGAGCTACGGAAGTAGTTGTTTGTAGGTCAGTAAGTTAGTCGCTCGCGCGTATTCTTTACTCGTTCAAGTCAAGTCAGGTCTCATCAGTGGATATCAGATTAAATCGCGGAAAGAAAAACGAATGCCGAACAGTGGCGACACCGCCATCAACATCAACATCGCCATCGCCATCGACATTGCAGTTTCGCTGAGGGAAGGGGACGTTGAACCAGCTGTGTGTCGTTCCATAGCGTTACTTGGTGCGCTTCAATGCCGGCTGACTTGTGGCTAGCGTATAAAGCAGGTGTGAGGCACCCTGGCGGTCAGTTCTGGGCTTTGACGCACTTGAACTTGACTGCGAGAAGAGAACAATTTGACCTTGACTCGGTTTGCTGCTGCGAGAGTACACGCGATATTATTTTCATTGCATTTGCATTAGAATTTTGACGCATGTTACACATTACGTCAACTAACGTACACTGCTTTACGCATGATTTTATTCAATATGAATGAAAGCTTTCATTAGTTAACTTTTCGATAAAACTAATTTGCAGAAATTATTTAAAGAACATAATACTTATTCCTAAGTTTTTTAATATCTAATTTAGATATCTATATTTAATCTAACATATGTTTGTGCACATACTACAAAAAACTGACCTATCGTAATATAAGCAAAGGAAAATGAAATACCACAAACATATTGGTTTTTGTCTTTTGGTCATTGTAACACATGTTTCTCATACTAGTTTTCCTATATCGCGTTAATTTACTTTTATTTCAAAAATGTTGTTACAAAATATAATCTAATTTCAAGATGGTAACACTGACAAATTTAATAAATATTTTAAATTTAATTAATCTTGATATTTATTGCAGTTATGTTCGATTAAAAATTCATAATTAGCTATGTTATGTTATAAAACTAAATAACTTTAATGATTGTTTTTGCAGTTTGATGTAACTATTTTATATATATATATATATATATATATATATATAATTTTATTTTAATAAAAAAATAATAATTGCAATACGAGTAATTTTACATAAATTGATCAATGATGGCTAAACTAATAGATTTATGTTTAACATTAATTATACAATATTACGACTAGTTGTAGCATCATGGTAGCGCTGTTACTTTAAAATTTTGGGTCTAAATCTGTTAACTTATAATTAAAAAATATAACTGTCTGAGTGGTTCGGATTTCATCATAAGCTATAAGTCTCTCGAATTATAATTGAGATTAATTTGTTGCGAATAAAATAAAATAATAACTTACAACGAATCAGAAACATTGCTCCGGTCATAATTTAGGTAAGTAATAAAAATATATATATACATTATATATATATATATATATATATATATATATATATATATATATATATATATATATATATATATAATTCGAATAAAAAATATGTGTTGCTTATTAATTTTTTTCTTTATTTAATGTTAATAATGACGAGAAAATTGGCATGATTCATATTCCACAAATAAGCCGACGTCTCGTGATTCAAATTAACTTCATTATAAAAAATTATTACACATGTAAACATTTTGTGGTACGACTCCAAGTATCATCCGACACTAATTTCCAGTTGTCAGATTTAATTCTTTAAATAATATATCATGTATAGTATAAAAGTGTTATATTTTTATATTGTTTCAGTTTCAGAGTTACAGTTCATGTGTTATAGATTCGAGCAGGAAACAAAAACTAATTTGGAACATGACCGAAGGCGTTTCACCATTTAATTATTCCTTTTTTATTTTAAATAATGTAATAACGAACTACTTTTTACAGAGATAATTATTTGATGTGTACGTTACGCATTTTATTATTTTTTCTCCAGAGATCTAAATTAATTTTCTGATCTAACATTTTATGTAATTGTTACGAATATTTTTTTGTAGAATTACAATTATGTCAATTGAATGAAACTAATGAATAGAAATTTCCTAAACTTTTTTACTTAATCAACAATCCGTTATTTTATTACAGATTACTAGAGGCGTAAGAGTTAAAAAATATGTCATCATTTATCATTTGTAATTGAAAGTACTGCCCAAATAAATATTTTTGAACTACTGAACCAGAAAATAGGTAAATGTAACAGTACCTAAATACTAATTTTTAAATGAATCGCTATCACTTTAATGAATAAAATTATCATAAAATTTAATCTAAATCTTTGAACCAGTGTATGAATAATAAATTTCACATAATATGATCATTAAAGAAAGTATGAAAGAGGTCACTTTATCGTATATCTACATCACATACTTATGTTTATGTCAATATTACTTTAAGATCAAAATATAATTTAATAATCTGCTATCTTTAACACTTTTACATTCACATTATTTATCTCCTTATCCATTTCGAAACATACCACCAACTCAATTTTTTTTAAAAATTTGAAGTTTAATAGCTTCTCTAGCTACCACTTTGTCTGCCTATTACTAATACTAGCATTTATGGGGAAAAAATTACCATCTTATATAAATACCTAATGTAAATTTCGTAGGTATAAGATCATCTTCACACATGCCCAGTATGTCATACAACTTTCTGTCTTATTGCTAGACATAATTTATAAAAATTTTCATATTAAATACCCACATTTTTATATTGTTTAATTATTTATAATTTATAATAAAATATTAAATATTGAAAGAGAAGACATGTGACGTAAGCATCATGAAATAATAATTGAAGTAGTATTATTGGTTGGATTTTAAGCTTTAAATAAAATAAAAATTTTCATGAACTTGATTTGTTTCATTTAAATAGCGACGTTTCGGCCACTATTTTCGGCCATTATCAAGCAAAAGATACAAAAATATTTTAAAAATACATGTAAGTATAAATAAATTTAGAAAATCGAAACAAAAAAGTTAATCAATGAAAATACCATTCAACCTGGCTCCTTGTATTTTATTTTATTTTTATTTTGCTTCGACTTCGAAACGTCGCAGCTTAAATGACATCATGTTTTTTAAAAATTTTCTTATATAATAACAACCGATTACTATAAATCTCGCTCTAAACTACCGCTATGTGTGAATAAGAATTCCATTTTAAATACTCTAAATAATGTAACTTTAAATGATATATATATATATATATATATATATATATATATATATATATATATATTTTAATTTTTAGATAAAGATGCAATAGTTAATGTTTCTTTAAATTAGACTATGGTTACGTACCTCTCTTTCCCTTATTTAATGTTATTAAATTTAATCTTGATATTTTACAGTGTTAGTTATTATTTAAATCTTCTAAAAAAGTTCTTAATACATAAATATCGCAGCGATATCATAGTTCAAATTATGAAGATTATATTAACTGATTTTTTTTCATATATTATTTGTTTGTTTGTTCAACAGGTAAATTTAATAGAAACTTTGTTAGGAGTTTGAAACATCAACCCTAAATAAATAAATATGCCTTATTATAAGTAAGTAAGTTATAAGGAAGTAAAAATAATTATTGAATTTAAATAAATAATTTATGGTGTTACCTGAAAATAGACTCCTTCCTTGACGGTCCGGAAACTTAATTTTGATCTCATGTGATGAGAGATACCTCACAAATCGTCCAATAACGTCTTCACTTTTTGGTACTTCTGTTTCTGCATCTTTCTGCTCAATTGTCACAAATCCTCCCAAAATTTTAATCGTTGCTCTGTTGTCATATTCATCAATTATATTAATAACTTTATCTTCCGCACACCTAACATTCGTACCACATTTTTCATAGACACCATCCAAACTTTCTGAAAACGTATACGTTATACAGAACGCTAGAATAAAATACCTTCTCAACATTTTGATCACAACAAATGACAATCGATAATAAAAAGGGTTCTTTTGTTTGTCGCCTTATATTGGTTTTATATCAAAGAGGGGATTAGGTTAAACAAGATGTTTATCATGAATTACAAGTGCAACATTCTGTTACGATACGTGATTTGCTTGAAATTTGTCTATCGATGTTTAGTTTGCAAAGGTAGACTGTAGTGAAGTGTTGGATGAATTAACAAAAAGGTGTTACAGACTGTAAACTACATGTGGAATATATTGTATCCTTGTACCCTGGTTTGTATTTTAATATAGTATTTGCTTGCGAACTCAATATCACATTACTTACCTAGCGACCGAAATATCATACAGGAATCATAATTGAAATAAATAAATATATCAGCATGCCATTTGGGTGTGGTACTCTGCCGTAGCAGAACTCGTTAAGTGATATATTTATACGCGTTAAGTTGCCAGTTGTCATATTCCGATCCCCAAAGTTGTTGAAGAAGGAGGAACCACAAGAATAATTTAAATGTGGTGAAAATTGTTTGTCGGCTGTGGGAATAGAACTCGATTTCTGTAATCCATACCACTGAGCCTTACCTACCTCATAATTTTAACTAAAATAAAAAGTTTAAAATATAATGAAAGACAATTTTTGGTATTTTTCAAATGGCAAGAAAATTTGGTGATGATACAGATTGCGGCTGAACTGCCACAAAAATTTCGGTCAAATCATATATCACAATTTTTTGGCAAGAGTTTAATATTTGATATAGTTTATGGTGGAATTCTATGATAAATATGGGAGCGTTCACGCCAAGTGTGCCACCCGACGCGGCGAGGCCCGTTTTCGGTCAAAACGCGCGTTTTTCAACTTCCTAGTGTTGGCGTTTCCGGTGGTGACTTTGCTTTTTTTAAAGAAAGTCAGTTTTATATTCTAAAAACTGCTAATTTGGAGGGAAAATTCTCGAAACCCAATTGATTTTAACAAAAAAAAATATAGGTTTGAAGTACGACTCATAAAGAGTACCACCTTTGTAAATTTTCAAGTTAGAGAATTGAATGAAACTTAGAGAAAAAAATATTCAACGTTTATGTTTTGAGCTCGAGTTTGGACGGCCGGCTGACCGGCTGGGGAGTAATTTACGTGCGGCCACGGCCTAGTGTTTTGGCTAAAAACGGGCCTCGCCGAGTGGCACGCTTGGCCTGTACGCTCCCATATATAAATTTTTACATGCGTAAGTCTGCAAATTAGGAGCAAATTCACATCAATATTTCTTGATAAGTAGAAAATATTCAATGAAATCATAAGTTTCGTTGCGGTTTTGTTAATTATTTACAGATTTACGGATTCACAAAAGTTATAGATGTACACAAAATTGGACCATAAATCATTTACTAAATAAAATATAGAATTGTATTAGGGAGATTTTTTAACCAATTCTTAAACACCTAACAGGCAATCGTAGTCCAGTGGATAAATCCAAGATACATTTATTTATGTTAGAATTAATTAACCAAGAGGTCGAGCGTTCAATTCTTGTTGACTTCTACTTCATGTCAAATCAATACTATTGTATCGGTTCGGTGTTCATCATTAATACTGTAATTGGGATTCAGTTCTTGTTGTGCAGACTAACAAAGGAATTAAAAATTAAATAAAACACGTAATCAACAAATATTATGACATATATACTTGTAAATAATTTAGGTGAAGAAATAATAGAGAAACTTGAAATATCGATCATTTTTATTTTTAATTTGTGCGTAACAGTATATGATTATTTATTTTTAAAAAATGACTATTAGGTCCATCAAGGCGCCATTACTAATATTTTCTTAATTGAAAGGCTCATTTCAAATGTAAAAAACTAGGCAAATGAAGCGATATCAAATATTACTTTTATCAATTAATGAGAAAAAATATAACTTAATAGTATTATAAACTGTAGTTGTCCGTTCTCGCATACTTGTAATTATTTAGATAAAATGATTTTTTAACTTTGTAAGTTTCTTCAATAATTAGACATTCAAATCTCCACTTGATATTTTAGTAACTGAAAAATATGAAGGAATGTTAATAAATATATATTTTTTAATTTATGAAAAGCTACTTTATTCAAATAAAATAAATAAATAAATATTATTAATATTAAACAGAAACTCAATTATTTTTTGTGAGATGAATATACTAAATCTTGAGCTTCATCCAAAGATCTGGCGTATGGATATTGTTGAGAAGTAGCAGTATTCCAATTTGCTGCATAAGATGGAGCTCCATATGCGATATAATTATGGCCTCCTCCTGCTCCTCCTCCATAATTGCCTCCAAAACTACCGCCTCCTCCGCCCCATCCTCCACCCTGACCGAACTAAACAAAGAAAAATAAATTAAATTATTCTTGTAGTGCAGGGTTTCTGAACGGTGTCCAGGTGAACTCTTTGGGGGTCGGTGGAAATTAAAAAAGGGTCGATAGTATTCTAGGGGTCTATTGGAGTCGATGATATTTTTTGTTTGCTTTTATATTTGGGCTTCATTCCGAAATTGATTTATTTATTTGCATTTTAAATCGAAATGATACATTGAATATTTGATGCAACTTTCTATTGTTGAAAAAGATAAGATTAATGTTGATAACATTCCAATCTACTATCTTAAGAAGATATAATGTCTGTTATAAAGATTTGGATAGTTTAGATAACCCGTTTTATAAATCGACACAACTAATATTTATTTTTCGCTACAAAAATAATTGATTAAATTGAAGCATAATTTGGAAGACAAAATCTGTTTTAAAACAAGTGGTTATGCCAAATTTTGGAATTGTAAAGATATTTGCAAAAAATGGTCCGTCTGGATTTAGTCATCTTAAAATTTATTAAAAAAAAAACCAAGAAATCAATTAAGTATTACAGAACGCGGTGATTTACAATTCTTATTAACTAACTTTATACCTGATATAAAAAGTATTATGAAAATCAACCACAACTATCGCATTAAATATTAAAACAAAAATATTATAATTATATATGTCAGTAAAATTGTAAAATTGCTAAATGAAATATATTTATTTTTGTAATGTCAGTTACTAGATTATCATTAGAAATGCAACTTGATACGTGGCGCTATTTATGCATTATAATAACAAAATTTAGAGGGTCTATTGAAAAAAATATATAGCCAAGGGTGACAAAGCAAAAAAGGTTGAGAAACCTTGATGAAAGTTTTCTATGTTATGAAAATTTTTTTGTTTTAGAATACACTAATTTTTTTTAATTATAATTTTTAACAATACCCTTTCTTCTGTAATATTTAATTATTCAAAAATATTTCACTGAAATCAATATGTTTGTACAATTTATTTTATAATATGTTTCTAAAATGAATTGAATATAAAATGATAGAATTTTTATTGTTCATGTCAATACTTTCTAAATCAAAAAATGTATAAACATATTTTTTTGTTATATAAGGTTATATTTTAATCTGTAAATATTTTTTGTGTCATGTAAATTTAAAGAAACAAATTTTGATCTTATTTTATCTAGAAATAATTACAGGTAGTTGAAGTGTTGTTAATATTTTATATAAATTCAGAACATTATATCCAAAATATTGTGACAGATAGTTCAAAATATTGAAATGTCTTTCTGTTGTATTTTGAATTGTCATTATTTTATATCGTTATTTATAATACACAATGTAGCACAACGGTAGGTAGCTGGCAATCTGCTACTACTTGAACTGATGCCAGTCATTAGCATGGTAGGAGATTGTCAGCTACCGAAACGTTGTGTTATACATTATGTTTTGTAAGTAAAGATAATGACAGGTCAGTTTTAGTGTTGCCACTAAACGTACTAATTGAGAAGAAAGTCGCTATGCGATTGCTACAATGACTTTTTAATAGTCAACTATGAGACCGCTAATCATTTTTCGGAAATATTAATTTTAAAATATACATCGCTTTTAATAAAGTTTATTTTTAAAAAAGTCAACAAATAAATAATAAAATTTCAAAAAATATATGAACAAACCTAACTATTCTTATCATGGAAAGTTTTTTTTCCGATTTACATAAAAGTGGATTTTTGTTGATAATTGAGAGGCAGTAAAAATGTTGCTTTGTTCTTTTTTTTTAAACCGCCGCTTTGTCCCAAGTTATATAAAATGTCACTCCTTAGAGCGAAATTCCTCAACAGATGGTAACAATGCTCTTCTTATTTAATTTTTCAAATCTTATAAATTGAAAGTATAATTGTTTTCTTACCCTGCTCAGGAATCCGCCGCCTCCACTGCTGGTCAAATACTGAGCTCCAACAACAAGAGCCAAAACTAAAGCAATCTTAGAAACAATTAAAGCTTTAGACGCAAATAATGCTAAACCACCCAGCATAATAGGAACTATAGCAATCATCTTAGCCCCTAAAGCCATCATTAGAGGTCCAGCAAGTTTCTTCATCTTTCCGCGACCTAAAAATCAGTCAAATTATTTGAAAAACTTCTTAAACAATTAAAGAATATCAACTTGTTTTCTTATAGTTTTCTAATATCTAATGATTAATATTTATATTATACCTTCTTCGAACGTTCGCATAACGGAATTGGTAGTATTTTCACTCATTTTTATTTTGAGGGTGCGTCCAGAGAATAAGTTATTCATGACATTAAACATCATATCAAATATTTTTGTTATTTTCTCTTCGGCATTCTTAGGTAGCTCCATAGTTCTTTTCTGTCGGGTTTCTCTGTCTGCGTTCGGGATATCACTATAAGTGTATACATTTATTTATTTATTCACAGGTTATAAATTTTATTATAATACCTGGTTAGAATAACTCCAGGCATAATTTCAATGTTTTCTTTAACTGAGAGTTCTTCTAGTCTGCGAAGAGCAGACATTGCTGCGCAAGTAACAGCGTTGTCTATTCCTTTGACTTCAGAACACTTTTCTGCTCCAAATACTGTATTTGCATTCTTGGATTCCTAATATAAACGTTATATTGTAATTAAAGCTTTAACTTACATTTTAATGAACATCTATCTAAACAATTTAGCTAATAAATGTTTTTATAATGTTAATTAACTATCATTTATAGCTATTTAAGTTTTAAATAGATATGGATGAATTGGTTTACTTTAACAAGAATGTACAATTTTGAATTAAAACCAATTTATTTTGAACTTCCATTATCTTTATTAGTGAAAAAAATACTTTTAACAATTTATAACACAACGTTTCGATAGCGCAAAATCTGCTACCGTCATCAGTAGTATCAGTTCACCTGATGACGGTAGCAGATTTTGCGCTATCGAAACGTTGTGTTATAAATTGTTAAAAGTATTTTTTTCACTAATAAAGATAATGGAAGTTCAAAATAAATTGGTTTTAATTCAAAGTGAATCATTATCTTATAAATTTAAAAATAAGAAGAATGTACAAAATTGTTATTAAATATTTACAATAATTTTACATATTTTAATTTAATTAAATTCAAACTTAGTTGTTTTGTAGTGTTAAGAAGTTTAGCGTTGACATGAATTGGTATCAGCCGGTTAGCATTTTAAGTAGTTCTTGATCTTACCTTCCGCTCTTCACTTGGCACCTGAAAACAAAATTAATATAAATGCAAATACCATGGCACCTTTCTAATATATAAATGTATCGTGTTGTTTAATAGTACATCTATACTATGTTCAAAGATACTCCGTTATGGCCCTCTCAGCGGGTCTATTGTTAGGGATTTAAGCTTGATTTATAGGGGTGCAAGAACAGGTATGTATTCAGTATTTCCCAATTTAATTTTATTTTTATATATATTATAATAATGAAACAGAGAATTTTGTACAAATATTATTATTGATAATGAAGCAAAAAAAAAATTACATGAAAGTATCATTGTATAACAATTTGTCATTTAGTTAAATAATGAGATTAGAGATTTCCGAATTTAAATATTTTGCAATCCTACCCTGAGCGCCAACAGGTAGAATCTCTTACTGTGTGCGGTTCAACACAGGCTTAGTAAGTTAAAGCCATAACGGAATATATTTGAACATACTATACTTAAACGTGAAGATACACACATTTTATTAAAGAAATTAATTGAAATATCATTTAATGTCCATATTTTAGGACACTACATTTTACTTAGAATATTTATAAATGTGATTAATAGTTATTTATGATATTAGTAGATAAAGTTAGTCTGTAGTCACGAATGGATTAGAATTAAGATCCGCCAGGGACTATAAATGCGTTACGTGTGAGTATCACAAAATATTTTTTCTACAACCGTTATTAAAATGCCATTTACTGTACTGGTTTCCATGGCGCTAAATAACATATTAATCACACGTTGACAAGCTGAGGTTTTGAATGATTTAGTCCCGGCTTGAGATATTAAGCACGGGGTGAAGTTAGCTTCGTGTATCTGCCATTGTTACTTAACTTTACTTTTTAAATCATTCATAAAACTTTTTTTAAACTTGTTGTCTTAATTTACAATCATAGAAAAAGTACAGTATGTAATTCAGTTTAAATACTCGTTTTTTATACACTAGTAACTACAGAGCTTATAAAACTTGTTACATACTATGTTATTATCTATAACCGAAAAGATTAGCAAAAATATCCAAATTATTAACATAAATGTCATCTGTAAATAATAAAAAATCCATTATTTAATTGAGCTAATCAAGATAACCATGGTAAATAATGCTAGATATTTAATTATGTAACAAATGTATAATAGTTATTATATGCGAGTTGCATACATTATGTTTTATAAAATCAAATCAAACATCCAATATTCTTAAAATAAATAGAACTGAGTGTTACAACAAAAGAAAAATATTATTTTATTTATCAAAACGCAGAAACTATGGAAACAGTTCAATTCATACAACTATATTTTTTATTGTTTTAAAACAGATAAAAACAGAGCTTATGCTACCAGCCATTGTTATTAAACAGTCATTTTACGAACAACTAAAAGTCAGTTTTACTCACGATCGTAATTAAATGTATTTTAAGGTATCAAGTCTGATAAATTAATATTTATCTAACTTGGAATAAATCTTACATAACTATGGTCACAAAAATCTACGTAAGCGTATTATAGTAATATTCTCATATGCAAATTAATATTTATAATGTATATTTCAAATGACTAAAATTCTGTTGATCAAAATTACAATATTAGAGACACATTTCCTAATATGAAAGACTTTCTTCCGGATGTAAATGTCAGGTTTAATGGCTTTAATATTGTTGTTAATAACGATAAGGGTAAACTTTCAATTGTTCATTTATTAAATTATTTTTTACGTGTTTGTTAATATCTCTGCTATAAAATCTCTGTAACTTTCATCTTTGTGTCTATAATTTATTTGTAAAACTTTTACGTTTTCTGATGATCCTCTTATTCATGTATAATTTGGTTTTTGTATGGTTAGGTGGAAGAACTGCCCTGGGCTGAACCTCACCTTTGACTTATTAGTCAATAAAGATTGATTGATTGATTTAGTTATTTAATATTCTTTAAAAGAATAAGTATTCATTTTAAATATTGCGAATGTGGAAATAATAGTGTATGCATCTCGAGAGAGAAGTGTTTGATTTTTCTCGGTATATTGTAACCCTCGGCTTCGCCTTTTACACCTTGAAAAAACACATGCACTTTTCTCACTTGGTGCATATCATACTATTTTAAATTATTCACTTCACATGTAAGTTTCCACTGAATTCCAATTGAAGAAAATTCAAAAAAAAATCTTCAACATACCGAATTGGCGACGGTTAACCCCACAAGCAAGAGCACATAAACCACACAACTTGACACTTTCATGATGAATTCGTGTTCTGAACTTGCCAAGGAAGTAATTCTTCGCCATTATATACAAAACATTTTGTCACATCCTTTTCCCCACCATAAATAATTCACACATGTTCAAATGTTGAATCATGAGCAAGGGACACTGTTAAGTTTGTTCATAAAATTAACTTTGCCCATCCTTACGACTGACCTACTGAAAACCTGTGTTTGTACGAGTAATATTTACAATTTCAAGCCGAGACGAAAATGTAGCCCAAAAAATGGTTTCAAGTACCTGTGTTCATGATTTCGGAATATTTGGACACTGGAACTGGACACTTGTTGGAATTGTTCTGAAATTTGGAAGAAAGAAGAAAGTTGTTCAAAGCTTGTTCTGCAAAATCTAGAAATCTAGTTCATATTTGGTATGGTTCACAATAAAAACTAGAGTGATATAAGAAATGATGTTAATATTTTTATGCTTTTATTTATTGACCATATACGGTACTGTATTCTTAATATGTTTCTACTTTCTCCAAGAATTCAGTGTGCTCGCATTTCTTTATGGTAAGATGTGATATTAGTTCTAGTCCTTAGAGTACTAAAGTACCGTGATACTTGAAGCCCGTGTTGAAACCAAAATGGTGAACAGCTATTTGACAGCTGTTAATCTTCTAATGGCAGAAAATTGTGGTATTTCAATTATCTAGGTATCTTAATATCCAGATGACATCTGCTAAAATCTTATTCAAATTTCTAATGAAAATTTTACTGACAAAAAATATAGATATATACGTCGTGAAAAAGTATTATTCTTCCCATAGTTGCTTTATATATTTGCAGTTTATTCTCAATTCCCTTGCCGTATTATTACCTGAGGCCCATGAACTCCGGTCATAGGTCCTAAATTCATATCCTGACAATATCCTAATTATTCTCTCTATAACTTAATTTGATATAATCAGTTCCTTAAGTATTTACTTACAAAAATAATAATAATTAAATTTCAAAGATTTTGTCTAAAATAATTTGTAACTGTTTCTTAATAATTTCACCCTTGCACTCTTAGTTGAAGTTCACATTAGCAAGCATTAAAATCACGCTAAAGTAAATTTCTTTGTTGATTTACAACCAAATTTAAATCACTATAAATTTAAATGAAATCATTGAAGTTTACTGTTATTATTGTGTTTTTTTCGGTTAGTTGCTAGTAGCTTTGACACAAATATGTTATCTTTATTCCAATTTATAGTTAAATTTGATGTTCTGTTCCAAAATTATGTTATGTTAGGAATTTCTACAAATATTTGCCAAATATCAGGTCACTTTCCTAAACCCCGCCTGCTATGACCTTAACATTTAGTAAAGTATCGTTACAAAGCGAGAGTTTAGGTAAACAGTATTTATTATGTACATAGTCTGAATACTATTTGTATAATAAAGTATATATGTGAGATATTAACACATTTAAGAGTTATATTCTGAGAGCAAATGAAAGTTAGAACTCATTTTTTATGTTGCGGATACTAGGAGAGTTATATAGCATGCAATGATTTCTTTAATTGATTTCATTCATAAATGATACATGAAACACAATTTACATTTTTAAATTAAGTCTTATGTCTTGACAGAAGAAACATTTTTTGCGTTCCTTGTTCTAAAAATGTGATTAGGCGTGAATAGTTAAAAACAAGTCAATTTATTTGTGCGTACGTGTGTCGAAATCAATATTTTAACGGTTCTAAACAAAAAATATTGTTGACTTTTAACGGATTCAATTTACTGGTTTCGAAATAAGTTTAATAACTGTTGAATTAAAGGAAATGGAAAGAAAATATTTCAAAATAACAATAATAAACATCCATTTATTAATCATAAATATAATAAAAATACATAAATCATAACTATTAAATAAATTACTACTTCTACAAATAAATAATGTATTTTTATATTACATTTGAAAATTAACTCATTACATTTTTGCTCTTATCTACTTTGACACAATATTCTTAAAAATAAGTGCCAAATTTCTTTTTAAATAAAACCTGTTTCAAGAATAGTTGTTACACATAATTGTCATTTAACTTTAATAGAACTAAACAACTTTTTCCGGTAAAATAGTTACACGTTGATTACATCAAAAGTAACACACGTTCTATTATTTTATTTGCTTAATCTAATATGTTTAATCGAGGCTTATTGTGGTTTTACTGTTTTCTTAATAGACAACATGAAAATATGAGAAAAAAATGTTTGTTTACAATGCTGATTGTTTTTTAACAATAATTTTGTTTGTACTAGAACTGTAACATTTTTTATTTCAAACCACCAATTATGTATAATCAATTGTAATACGTGAAACTATGTAATAAATTTTAATAAAGTTTTTGTAGCTTCCTGAACGAGGCATCTTGTAACAGTTAACAACAAAGTTATTTCAAGTTCAAATATAGTTAACAACATTAACAAGCTCGCAGCGGAAATTGATTTTGATTGTTTGTTCTTGTCATGGCTTTCTTTATTTTATTTTTGTTTGAAATGCAGCCATTATAATCATTATTATGCAAATAAAAGAATAACAGTTACCATTCTTAAGTTTGTTCGTTTTACGATTTTTCATCTTGGGTTAATAGCCGCAGTAGATTGATTTGATTTGATTCGGAATAATACAAAAAAATAATTTTAATGCATATATGTATATGCGTACGGATATTAATGTCAAATTTTTATTTGTAACCGGGCGTAAAGTAATTGTAAAACTTTTGGGGTGACGTGGCAAACAATTACAAATTCTTCCAACACCGTTGGCGCTTATTTGAAAACGAATTAAATATCTTTGATTTACACTTTGGTTAAAATTCGATCTTTGTACTTCATTTATTTTTCATGTTCCTGGACCAATACTGATCCGTACTAATTTTATGATACATCGATTCCGTGGGCATCGGATGATACGTAGCTTCCGTCACTTCACCTCTGTCCTTCATCATCATCATTTGTCCCATTCTGTCCCATCCTTGGGACGCCAATTGTTTGAATCCTAAGATGGCGGAGAGGATCAAGCTTAAAGCACTTAGAAGAAATGCTTTTCCGGCAACGAAGGACACAGCTTTCAATGCTATTGGGATTAAAAGTCCTTTTATGACGACAACTCCGACTAGAAATGCTAGTAAATATTTCAGTTTTTTCTTCTTTTTGCCTCGTGCTGAAACAAATCATAATACGCATATAAAATTATATTGCTTTTACAGTCTATTAATTTAAATATAAGTTATAAAACGTAGATTTGTTAGTTGTAAATGTTACAACTTGTAATTTCGCATATTAGTTATAAAGTAATATAAAGCATTTTAAATATAACTGTAATTTCTACGTCTAATTTATGATATTTTAACGACAGGTAAGATAATTATAGAAAGCATTTGAGTTCGTAAAGACCCTTGGTAAGGATAGACGACAAACGGAGACGAAATTTGGACAGCCTAAACAAGATAGAAAGAGAAAGGCCAAGATAAAAATGGGATGGTATCGTCGAGAAAGACACTGAAGAAAGAAACTAATATACACTGCTCAAAATTGTACAGTGATATTTTAAAAATTGGATGTAAGATTAAAACTTAATATTAAATAAATGAAAAGCTTCTTAAATACATATTTATAAGATTAAAATATTTCTAAGAAAAATAATACTTTAGCTATTCTTACAAATATTTAAATATAATTTCTAGTTCTAATTTTACATTGAATTTTTAAAATATCCCTGTATAATTTTGAGCATAGTAAAGAAGACAAAATTTGTACTAGAGCCAAAAACTCAAACCCTACACCTGCCCAGGCTATATATATATATATATATATATATATATATATATATATATATATATATATATATATATATATATAACTTTTGGAACTTATTTGAACTCCTTATTTTTTTCAAAATTCGCAAAATTAATTGCACTTTACATGAAGTTTTTAGTGCCACTAGTTTGAGAATTATTTCTATTATATTAAAAATTAAATTATAATTATAAACATTACAATAGTGCATTTATTCATGATACATCACATAAATGTCTATTAGTTTCATAATCAGTACATTGAGTACTATTTGGGGTTAAAATATATGGCATAAGTTGTGAAACATTCCATATATAAAAAAGAAATTCGTTTTAACTATTATAGTAAGAGTAACTAATTAAAATAAACTATTTAGAAAATAAAATTATCATTGAAATTCGAAATGTAATGATTAAGTTTCTTCTAAGATAAGATTAAAAGATATTTAATAGTGATCACATGAATTAATGCGTGAACTTTCAAATTCAAATATCTCAATGTGAAATGTAGTTCAATATAGCCTAGATAAGCGTTGCTGCAAATCTTACTATTGAAAGGAAAGCGTCTATCGTTTGATTTATTGCACTAATAGGGGAAACTGTGTTCCGCGACTACACACAAACTAAAGCATTGATACATCCTTCCTAAGCATACAAACCGAAGTTATTGTAGCATCATACTTTCTATATGGAGAGTTTTAAATTTGATTAACGCTAAAATCACGCAAACTCCTTGTTAATTATTAATTTTCATACATATTAGTCAATTATTTTAAGCCCTAATAGTACTTACTGTAATGATTTTATGACGCAGAAAGATTTTTTTTAAACTTCGCAAAATTAATTGCACTTTTATTTCATAATCAGGACGTTGAGTATTATATAGGGTTAAAATAAGTGCCGTAAGTTGTGCAACACCTTATATATACAGGGCTCAAAATTATACAAGGATATTTAAAAATTGAATTTAAATTTAAAACTTCATATTGAATAAATAAAAGGCTTCTTAAATACATATTTATAAAGTTCAAACTATAAATTATATTTAAATATTTCGAAGATAAATAATACCTTAGGTATTTTTACAAATATTTGAATATAATTTAGTTTTAATTTTACATTCGATTTTTAAAATATCCTTGTATAATTTTGAACAGTTTTTTTTCTTCTGTTATTTAGGAAATAACATGGAAACATTTTTATTTGGCGATAGTCTCTTCCCTATTAAAATTAAAAACTGCATTGAATGAGTTCATATTAATTGATATAATACGTTCCTGAAAATTAAAGTGTGCATCTATAAACTGTTTATAAAAATAAATATCTTTCTTTTATTTGTTGCGGTTGCCTTGATAGATCAGACCATGACCAAAACCAAGACCATGATTTCGCGGACCTTACACGGCTCACAGGCTGGAGGTTTCTGTTCTAGACATTGGCTGGTACCACAAGCTCTGTTTTTGCCTGTTTTAAGAGCAGTGTTTTTGGGTGTTTTAGCTATCTCTAACATGTTAAAACCATGCTCTTAAAACACCCAAAAACAAAGCTTGTGGTACCAGCCATTGTGTTTAAGAAAAGCCACAAATTAAGTGGTGTAATATTTGATGTCGGTGGTGATTCGATTCATTTTGGAGTAAAATTAAAACAATATTGTGTATTGGCTTTTGGATATGGTTCACAGCATGACATAAGTAGAAGATAATCCTACATTTATCTAGGTTTATACTTTTAAAAGAACAGAGACGGATTTAGAAACTTTTAAAGCTTGAAACAAAAGTAAAATTAATTGTTTATCATTTTCAAAAAGATATTAGCAATATAGGGTGTGTTACGGTGTTAATTCGGCCTAAGATCACTTTTTGAGGTTAGTAGGTTTGCACATGACCACTGTTCATATTTTATTGGAAAAGGATTAACAAACAATAATACAATTTGCACCACTTTTATGTACAGGTACATGTAAATCATATCAATGTAATTTACTATAAGTGGCATAAAAGAGCAAAAGTATCTAATTTGATTTTTATTTATAATTTAGATTAGGTACAAATATTAGACATACTAACCGTACTTCTCACACAAAATATATTACTTACTGGCTACGGCAGTGTACCACACCCAGTAATGGCTAAAAGGCGTGATTTATTTATTTATATTATTATGTATCCTTCCCCTTAGTTCTTTGCGTATTCTGAATATGAAAAAACTGAAAGGGGTGTCATAACTACATGATTCAATCAAAGGTATTTCAAAAAAGAAAAATTTACATTACTTAGCAATTTGGTTGAATGTGTCATTTATTTATTTAATTTCTAATATTATAATCCTTCTAACAATGAACAGTCTCTGTTGTGGATTATTATGACAGACCAGGTAACAGAATCCTAACATGAAATCTTGGGTCGAATCAGCACTCTAGCACAGGTAGATGAGCCGTCGGTGCACGATTTGGAGCTTGGACCGTAGACGCATGTCGCCTTTTACGTACGAGTATCAAAATAAAGAAGGTCCTGAACCCGCCAAAAATAAAAATTTGATTTAATTTTCTTCGGGTATGGCGTAACTCGAATTCTGGATGAATATGAGTAATTAAAATGAATTTAAAAAGGGTTATCGTTAAGATTTGAACCAGAGTTATTTAACTCCGACTTTGTTGTTTTTTAGAGCCGTTTTCGAGAATTTGGAAGCAAAACTTGCAAATAAATTCTTTCTGGAGTTTGTGTGATCAAAATTCAAGTTTTCAAGAGCCTGATTTAATAATGTGCATAACAAAAATAGTTCCGCGATTTCAAAAATTAATAAAGGAAGAACTTTGGTACAGTTTCTTAGGAACTTTGCTTGTACTATGTTGGTATAATAGTTTGCAGAAGTAATTGTGATTTACTTTCAAGCTTGTAATATTTTTTTTAATCTTTGAATACATGTTTTTTTTTTTATTTCTAAGTAGCTCTCTTTAATGTCTTCGCGACCCGTCGGGTTTCGCACTCCACACTCTGAATACCACTGGTTTATAACATTTGACCAGAATTCAAAGGGTACAAGTTCAGATCCTTTTTCTCTCTATAATACAATTTGATTTCAACAATTAATTTAAGTATTTACATAAAAATTTTAATAAGAAAATTACACCAAAGTTTTTCGATCTCACTGGAACTAAATAACGACAATCCAGCCTTTCTTATCTTTTTAAAGAGTACATATTAAATAAAAACACATACCTTCAACATCAGCATCGAGCTCATCTCCAGCGCTATTCCTTTCACCCTGGTTGTCCTGTAAACTTTCAGTGAACTCGGCGCACACTACGCTGACTTGCAGACACACCAATACCGCCCACACACGCCAGTTGACTCTAGTCCGACCGATCACTCCCATTGTTCAGTTCCGGCAACAAGACTACCGCTTCCGATATCCACACATGTCTTTATATAGTTACAGTTAAGCTTTTCTTACGCTCGAATACAGACAATAATTCTTTGTCTCGTGTCTTTGCTCTTCTGCCATCATGTTATTATATTTAGTTCCAATTTAGTAATAAATTGACGTACAGTTACAGACGTATATCGTATATGAACCGTGGTTGAAGGCATCCGTGATTCCTTCAGATTAATGTTTCTTGGTTTTTTGGGTTTGTGAGGTAATTAATGAAAATTGGGTCGATTGTTTTTGATAAATTACAGTATTTCAATGTCATGACGTATTTAAATAATCATTTATTTGATGGCTTTATAATAATACAATGATTAGCTATGATTTTGTTTAATCACTATGATTTTACTATATATGTAAGTGTACATAAACTATTTATTGTTCAGTTCCAGTTTATATTTTAGATTGGCAAGAATACCAAGTTAATATAATATTTCAGACATAACTGAAACCTAAAAAGATTTTTTATGCAATTGTGCTATTAGCGATGGGCGTGAAAACGGTTTTGTTGATCGCTGCTGTTGACAACGTCCATTAAAACTTCTAGAATACCAAATATTTGTTAGAAATATGTATTGTAAATTGGGTTATTATATTTATTACTTAATCATATTTATTAGTATTAAACAGTTTCTAAATTAAAATTTGTACTTCGTTTTGACGATTTTTAATAAATATAATATAAAATAAAATTATAGTTATTTATGAAACTAGCATTAAAAGTGTCATTTAATTACACGATTTTTTTTTGTACGTTCAAACTTTAATTAATTAATTATATTAATTACATTTTAACCATCAAAAATATTGATTCTATATATTATCTTATGTTATGCAGCAACATTAAAATATAGTGTCTATACATCGTCCGTGAAATGTGTTTTTGTGTTCTAATATACAAATATCTATTAAGGCACTAGGGTATAAATTTGAATTACGTATGTTTTTGAAATTTCAAATATTGGGTATAATTCAATTGAGATGGGTGAAGCAGGTGTGTAGTGGTGAATTGGAGGAGAGAGATTGCATGGACGACCTAGGTATATATGGATGTAATAAAGGCAGTGGCTGAAATTATTATTTTTTAATATAAATTTGTTTCTTTCTTAATTCACACAGTAGTTTTTTATCCGTTCTTTGTACTTATAATAAAATAGAAGTTCGTTTCAAATTATTTGTATAACTACCAACCTGCATAATGAGTGGGCAAATTCATCCATAGTGAGTTGTTTTTCATTTGTGCGTCAGCATTGAATTATAAGAAAAAAATCAGGAAGAATGTTGCGAGTAGCGGTAGATGGTAGATTTAATTAGCCCTACACTTGAAGGACGAGAGCATGAAGGAAGGATTAACTCCTGAAACAATTAAAGATATCGTAGGACCAAAGTTTATTACACTATTATTTATTTTTCAATTAAAATAATAATTTATTACTTTAATAAAAAAATATTTTTACATTTCAGTTTGTAACATACGTAAATCTAATGTCTCCTTCTACAAATTGGTTGGATCCGCCATTACTTATAAGTCTGTTATGTGTACGAACAATCCGAGTGTAAATAATAAATGAGCTGATATGAAAGGAATTATGAATGTAAGTGAAGCGGCAGAGGTATAACAGAATAGAAAAAAAAACATTCGAACTAAGATATAATGTTATGATAATACAAGGATAATATGTAATATTCACGTAATCTATAGTTATTTAATTAGTAATTTAATAACATGTTAAATTGAAATTTTTCATTTAATAGAACCCTGTGCATTGGAAGTATTCTAATAAGTATACAGCAATTTGCAGTATAAGCGATGAAAGGTTTTTTGTAGTTTTATATTTAAGGAGCTTTTAATCGTTTTGGAGCTTCGAACTATGTCCTATTTCATGGGATATAGCGTGATGTTATATATTTGCGAGAAAAACTAAATTACCTAATTTAAATTTTCTATGATAAGATCTTAAATTTAAACTTCAACACAATGGTAAATAAAAATATTACGAGGCATGGAAGTTCAACTTCACTATACTTCTCTGCAAATTAATTTCTTTGGAATATAATACACTTAATTAAACGCCTTTGCCATCTATCAAAACAGTCTTGCAGAGCTAAATGGCATTCTTGAAAAAACTTCTGTGAAACAAAGATAAGACTGAAAGATCAGATCTTCTGAAACGTACGTTTCTTTTTCTTAAAATATGAAAGAGATGCTGGAATAAAATTGGGTAAGCAATTTTGAAGAAGAGTGCAGAGAAACCGTAAAATAATATGAGTTCACGAATTTAATATAATAAAATAAATGTTGTGTTAAATACGGATAATTTGCCTTCATTTGCGACTGTACTTGCAATTTGATGTACTTAGTACGTTAATATTCTTGTTGTCATTAGATAAATGTATCAACGGATTTGGTCCACATCTTTTCCAATTATCTTTGTTCAAGTAACTAGTAGTAGCTCATAAATTTCGAAGTGTCAACAAGATATTCAATTACTATAATTAACTCAATCTAATATCGTAGTTCATAGCAGGCGTAGATATAAATTAACTTTAATATAAAATATTTTTCTTGTACTTTCACGGTTAGTAAGATTTTTGTAAATTCAAGGTGCAAATTTTATTGCAATTACATTAATTATATATTATTTTGCTCGCAATAAACATTAATTATAACAAGTAGATGTGTTAATTAGTTTTCTTATTCATTATTTTTTATTGTGTAATTATAATTCTCACATTACGAATAATTTTGATATTTAATTATTATAGTTACGTGATTTAAGTACGAGAGCTATTATTGGGATCTCGGGTAATACTAGAGTTATATTTGGATTAGTAGTCAAACTAACAAACTAATTTAACTATGCATTGGGCATTAGATATGAGTGAAAATATTTCAAAATAATTTTAAATTCTAAATAGTAGTAAATAGACAAACAAATTTGAAATAGAAATTGTAGATACAGATATCCTATTTACAATGAAGAATTAAAATCATTTTTCTGTCGTCCATTTTAGAGATATGACATATAGATACATTTTTTAAATACGAGTAGAATAAATAATTGCCAATTACATTTTTAAAAAGTTTTATTATATCTTTTCATGCTGCCAAGTATGTTTGATTTAATTAACATGATCAATAAATTATTAAACGGTAATTAAGTAGTCTATAAATTTGGTATTTCTGTTTTCAAGAAAATAAAGTATGATGAATTCATATATCTTAGAAACAGTAACGCAGATAAATTATGCCATTAATTTTTATCAAAAATTTGTTGAGCTACTATTAATAGGTATTTATGTACAAAGTCAGAAAAGTTTTCAATTACAGGATGAGTAGATAGTTTCATGCCGAGCGATAGCTTACGAATCCTGTACGACGCTTTACTGACATGTTACGTATAACATTTTACCTGAAACTTATAAACAAATAATACATATTTTAATTAATTTAAATTAAATCAGTCAGTATTTTATGTTGCTAAGTAACGAGACACTCACGTTGTTTCGTTACCTGCCTAGGCAGGCAATATGTTCTTTTTCCGACTAGGCATGCAAAGCAAAGCTTTCCTGAGTCTTAAAGGTCAGGCAAATATTTATTTTCCGGTCAGTTTCAGGTATACATATTTACTAATAAATAATAAATGCAGAGCAAGTTTATCATATTTCAAAAATAGACAGTTGAAAAAATTATTATACTACAGTGTAATAAGGGCTTTAGTATCTACAATATTAATTTGAAACTTTTTTCTCTACTTATCGCCATTTAAATATTTAAAATTATTTTTTAAATTTTGCTACTTGCACATTTATATAGTGATCTATATGGGGTAGATGGCTCAGTGGTATCGAGTCGGCCTCTGAATCTAGAGAACCCTGGTTCGATCCCCACAGCCTACAAACAATTTTCACCAATTTAAATCTACCCCTGTGGTCCCCCTCCACTAATATATTTGGGGGCCGTGATTTGACGGCTGGTAACCGCAATTCCCGCGAAGAAATATATCACTTACCGAGATCTGCTTAGGCAGAGTGCCACACCCAGTAATGAGTAAAAGGCATGATGATATATTTATTTATATTTATTTATATTTATTTATATTTATTTTATTTATTTATATTTATTTATATTTATTTATATTTATTTATATTTATTTATATATATTTATTTATATTTATTTATATTTATTTATATTTATTTATTTTTATTTATATTTATTTATATCTATGCATTTTGTTGGAAAAACAAACATCATAAAATTGTCCTAACTAATGTAACAACTTTTGTGTAATTTTTAAATCGTAGCTCTTATAGTCCTCGAGGTTCTAATGGTAGAGCACCTGTAATGTAGATCTAATAATATTTTGAATAAAATACATTTCTGGCTAAGATTTTTCTTCTAAAAACAACATAATATTTAAAGAAGGGAATAAGGTATTGCAGGGCATGTAATAAAGAAAAGAAAATAAGGTTTCCGTAAAAAACAATAAATATATTTATTTCTTCATATAAATAAATTACAATAAATATTAGTCTATTGATGATGGCGTATATATTTGTATTTTAAACTGTATGGGTAATGCAATAGTCCTTATGAGATCACACAGTTTTAATTCTATACAGCAACTTACTCGTATGCACTATAAAAGTGTAAAAAGTCATCATTATATTCTTGTACTATAGTATATGTAATTATCCAAATCAGATCTGTAATTTTAAATATCACATGGCAACACAACATATGGTACTACAGTATGTTATTGAACACGTTAATAATATATTTGGTAATTACTGCATTTTTTCTGGCATATACATATTGACCTAAATTTGAACAAGTTCGTGTTCTAACGCAGTATTGAAAGCATATTGCGCTGCCATCTGTTATAGAGAAGTGTAACTAGCTCAGTTGTAGACGGAATTTTAGAGAAGTACTTCACTATTACTTCAAAATGTCCGATTTGAATGATTATTAAAAAATAACGGAACAATATTATTAGATTTATTTACTAGTTTGTATATAAAGAGTTTAATGCTCGGCTTTAACAAACTAAATTTTCTTTCTTTGTTATATACTTTTTAATATTATTTTTTCCCATGTCATTATATTTGTGTAACAACAAAATAATAATACGTTCATTTTCTGAAAGTAAATTTACTTTGCCTAAGTAAAACCGGCTAAAAATCTTTATTGGTTAATGTTAAATATAAGTATTTATAAATATGTTAATAATAAAGAATAAATATTAAATTATAAATAAGAATAATGACGTTAGTAATAATTTTCAGAATTATTATTAAAAATTCAAAGATTTCAACTTTGGGTCGGTTTTTACAGCTTCAAATAAAGTTTCTGATAACTATTAGTAGATTACTTGAAAAAATATTGCATTTGTGCTATAATTTCAATACGATATTTTTTTATTTATCCCGCTGATAGTTATTGGGAACTATATTTAGAGCTGAAAAAACGGATACTAAAAAAAACAAATATATATCGTCATGCCACGTACCCATTTCTGGGAGTATCTCTTGACATATAAGTGATTACTAATTGTTAAATCATGGTTATCCAAAGAGATAATGGTAACAATTTTAGTTGTCTATTTTGGAAATCGAATACTGTAATAAACATTGAAAATTAAACATTCAACGGCGTTATTTTTACCCTAAACTAAAATAAATAATATTTCGAAAATTATATTACAATAGTTGACAACATAGGAACATAATTGAAGAATAATCGTAATTCTTCTTAATTTAGTGTGCCTTGTTAAGTCCCATTGTTGCTGCGAAGAGCGCAAAGAAGAAGCCAGCCAATCCCGTTGCCCCTGTTAGCAGTAATAAGCCGCCTATCATCACGGGGATCAGCGCGAAAAATTTTAATTTGTACGCTATTAACAACGGCAACATAAATTTTCTGTATTTTTTCTTTACTTTGAACCCTCCTTTCTTTCTTCCTAATTCGTCGTAAGTTTCGTAACTGTCTATAGCGGAGTCCGTAATACCTGCAAATATTAAAAAACAAAATTATTAGCATTTATTAATCAAATTTTATGGTGCTCTTAGCATTACGGCATTCGAATTAGAATTTCATTCAAAATAAAAATAGAAAAACAACCATCCTGCGGCTCTGTGGAGTCCAGACCCTGTACTACAACTGTGATTCAGCTCCTGTTGTATAGAGTATCAGAGTAAATAAATAATAAATAAATTTTTCTCTTTAATTATAATTTAATTAAAACAAATTATTAATTGGTTTTTAAGAATGTAATGCTTGTCAAATGAGTGTAGTAGAAGGAAAATTAAAAGTGTTTAATGAATCTTTGACTGTAAATCAACTAAATGTGACAATATAATTATAGGTATGATAATTAGTTAAATACTTAATTAAATTAACACATGCTAAGTATAGATATATTCGTGTAATTTTTTTTATAATTTGTAACTTACATAATCATCACTTTCTGTTAATTCGTGTAAAAAAGATTCATTCAGTCTATTTTATTGATTTCTAATATGAAAGTTTATTACCTCAAAACGTTTTTTAATGTTACATAATTACAGTAATTTTTTCCTACATCATTTTCGTAGAAATAAGAAAATTAAGTTTAGTTCTAGAAATATGAATAAAGCAGCCATATTGCCCTATATGCGCATAATAGTGTACTGTAAACAATTAATTTTGTAATTGTTTTTGACATCAAAATGTAATACAAACGTTTAATTACGTAATTTTTCTATTAAATACAGCCTAAATTCAATATTTTCTATCACATATTATTATGGAATATTTTGTTTAGTGACAAACATAAACATAATAAGTATGATTAGAGAAATAATTATTATAATTAATGTAATTAGATTACTTACTAGGACCAGTCATAGGAATCCTTGTATGTAAGGACCAAGGATTTGTAGGTGTAGTGGTAGTAGCTTCAATTTGCCAAATGCCTTCCCAAGTTGACAATTCATTTGTTTGTCCACGACACCCTTGATGCCTTAACAAAACCCCAACTATCACGAGCACCGCAATCGATAAATGTCCAAACCACATCCTTGTGCTTGATGTCCTTAGCAAGCTTTGTCCAAAAACAAAACACTACACACTAACCATGATACGTCGTCTTACACTCAAATGTTTGTTTACAGTATGTGATGACAGCATATAAAAAATAATGTAGAAGTTGACGGCATGTAGCCCGAAGTGTAACTGTTGTGACTTACGAGCCGATTTACTTTTTAGCTTTAGCCGGCGTTGTGGGTATGTATAATGACACAGCCATGCTAAATATTATGTCTTTCAGTTTCCGCTTGAATTCTTTTGATACGGGGAACGAACCATGTAAATTGTGGGCCTCCATTGGCGTACATCACGCACTTACACTGGGGTGGGGTTAAATTTTGAGGACGTGGATGACATATGTGAGAGCCGTTGACAATAATACATGTGAAATTTTTTATTAGGACGGCTTATCAAGAATGCAATATTAAATTTTTAATCTCATACTACATAAAAAAGAAAATAAAAAGAACAATGATTAGCTCTAAAACATACAAGGGGTAATAACTTCGAAAACGTTGTCAAATAGAATTATCTGTTTTAAGTATATTTTCACAGTTTTCCTGAAATTGAGTGGGGCACTCTGCAATTATAGATCTTTAGTACGAAGTTAAATTTGGAGTGACATAAAATCATAGCGCTCCAGATGTTAACTTTGTGTTTGAAGTTGATTTATGCATTAGCCTGGTTTATTCTTCTCTACACAATTATCTAATTCAAATGGACTAAACCTGATTTCTTTATTAGGTATCTTGCCGTCCAATCGTTTTTCAAAAATTTATGAATTAATTGCGAGGTAGCTGGCTCAGTGGTGTCAACTCAGCCTATGTATTTGAGAACCCGGGTACGATTCTCACAGCTGACAAACAATTTTCGTTACATTAAAATTAACCCTTGTAGTTATCTCTCTGCTGAAATCTTTGGGGGCGTGATTTTATGGCCGGTAAATACACTTCACGCGCATAAATGTATCTCTTACCGACATCTGCCATGACAGACTGCCACGCCCAGTAATAGATAAAAGACATGATTTATTAATTTGATTTATTTAATTAATTAATTATGGAGTAGGTAGCTCAGTCGTGTGAAATCGGACTAAAGGTTTAAGTATCTAAAGCAAACAAATAATTTTTGTCGCACTAAATTACCCTACCACCAGTATATTTTGGTGGGAGTTATTTGACGGCTGGTAAATGCACTTCACGATCCTAAATATATCATTTACCGAAATCTGCTACAGCAGAGTGCCTCACACACACTGAGTAAACGACATGATGATAAATATATATTTTTATTAAATTGAAATTTTGATATTCTTTTCTATTGTTATCCAAACAGATTAAATATTTTTGAAATTTTCTATAATACGATACTTTTATCTTTATATTTAAAAATATGTAGAATACATAATCTGTTTTATTTATTATTATTATTAACTTTAATATTTCCCTTAAAAAAATCAGTGTTCAGGTATAAAGTTTAGACTCAATTAGGGCACATGTTTCATATTATATAATAAATGTTTATACCATACTGATGAGCTCTAATAAGAGCGAAACGCGTCTATGGTTACCAACTGTGCTGGCCAGCCTCTGACGATGCCCTCATAAGGTGACTTGGAGGCTGAATTTTGTGAGACTTAGACAAGTGTTTATTTTGATATTTTATTATTAAACCTAGTTTCACCAAGTGAGCATTTAAAGACAATTAATGTTGTCTTTGTTGTTTTTTATAATAAATGGTTTTATATTGCAGTAAGTTGGAAACGAACTTTTGTCCTCTATGTCACTAAATCCACAAATTATCACGTTGCTCTTGAGTATCTTTCAAATATTTTTCTAAATTCCGAACTCAAAATTATCAGTGGTATTGAGTCGAACTGTGTATTTTAGAACCCAGGTTTACCACTTTAAAATTACCCTTGTGGCTCCCCCTCTACTAACATCTTTAGGGGCCGTGATTTGAGGGTTAGTAACTACACTTCACGCGCATATATATCACTTACCCAGATTTGCTACGACTGATGATATATATATATATATATATATATTGTAATTTTCATTATAAAATATTAATATATAATTTTGTAATAACAGCTCATTGATAGCTTCGTAAGAAATGTATTATTTTGTAATTATTGCTTCGTAAAAATGCAAAATGTGTAAAACCAAAAGTTAAAAACGGCATAATATCGAAACGGTGAGAAAAATGTATAAAATAATAATGAAAAATAATTGCTTGTCCAATTGTTATTCATACCAACCGAAAACAGTAATAAAATTCTAGCCTAGGAGAGATTAATTTAATTGCAGAAATAGATGTTCTAAAATTTAAATTATTCCCAAAAGCAGTTGCTGATAAGTAATCACTTTTCATGCGAGTGTCAGCTTTCATTCTCGTATTTTTTAATATCCTTGTACTATAAAATTTCTCTTTTCTAAAAATTTCTTATAATAGTCACTATCCCTTGTCAAACTGGTTCGAAACTTCGCGACTCCGCCACTGTACAGCAGACACATGTTATGAATTGAAGAGATCCTTAACTTGGAAATTATACACGGATTCTTGACATTGTAAATTGAGTAGACATGCAAGTCTGCCATTATTGTGACGTAGGACGAGCCTAACGGACCTAGGCGCGTGCGCACGCGTACTATATCCCCTACTATGCAAAGTCGTATAATTTTTCTATTAAATGACCGAGTTATTTTCGAATTACTCGTCCATTAATTGGAGGGTTGCTGGAATTAATACATGGTATTATACTCAATTTCTTTCGTAAATTATGGTGATTTTGAAATTCGTGGTAGAGTTATTAGGGTGTATAAAATTTTGGAGAATATATTTTAAACATTATTACTGTTACATGAGAAATAGACATTGATATGAAATGATTCGAATTTCTAATTTAAAATCAATGGACATTAAATTTAAAATAGTTATTTTTGTTTTAAGTGCACAAAATGTGGGTTTTTTGTTGCGCGTGAGAATGTTACTTTTAGTCGCGACAAAAATGTCATTTGAACGCGCCAAAAAACAAGAATTTTGCCCACGAAATACAAATAATATTTTTTCTACATCTGTCAATAAAGAATAATACAATAATTATTGATTTATTTAACTAAATTGAAGGAAAACAATCAACAATAATATGAATTTGATACTAATGGAACCTGACAAAAAATAATTTGGAGCGTGCGCGAAATACTCATTTTGTGCACTATGATACTGAACAGTGCGCAAAATACTTATATTGTGTTCTAAGGTGCAAAATACGCGTTGTCTTGGTCAAAATAATAAAAAAGTCCCGTACTTCTCGTATTGATATTAGTGAAAAACAAAATGAACATTTTTGGACAGTTGTAGAAAAATATATTTTTTTCATTTAACAAGTAAAGTAACCAATTCATCATCTGGGCTCAATAGATTAGTAGCGTAATGATGTCAAAACCAAGCGATTTAGATTTCTTGTAAACAGTTGAAAAGTTTTAATTGCGTATAGCGCTAAATCGCGTCTAATTAACTCCACCTACCTAGTTACATAACGACTAATGTTTTCGTATATTAATTCAAAACTGTAATATGTAATTAACAATTTTCAGCTGTTCTCAAGACACCGACGCGTATTTTCGTATTTGTAATTAATGTATCATTTACATCGCGCTTAGTGCCGTTGTGGCGTAGTGTTTGTATTGCAGTGCAAAACTACAATTCACATAAAAAATTAGTGTAATATTAGTACGGTTACCCACCGACATTGTACACTTGTTCAGGGGCTAATATATTCATGTAAAAGAAACAGAACAGTTTTATATTCAAGTGTCAATATAATGAGAAACGAAAGTACTTTCAATGAAATTATTTAATTTGCATCAAAAAGTCAATTTTATAACCAAAAAGTTTATAGCCAAAATACAAAAATTAGAATATGTACTATTCTAATTACTCCCTGCTTATCTGAAAGATTTTTTTTTTAATTTACGCCTATTGCTATCAACAAATGGTCGCAAAAACTTTGGACTAACAACTGTTACAAAAACATAATGCATGTTTTGGATCTTGCTCCAACAGTTGATTAAATTTAAAGTAGGAAGAAAGTTGAAGTAACACGTTTTTAGTGTTTAATTGACAACATTTTATACTTTTATATACTCTAGAGACTATTTATTTTTTCCTGTTTAAATAATAAATATGCTTTCTGTGATTTTAGTTGTAACAGGTATCCTTATCTACTTTTTATATATGTACTAAAAAAGCAGAGGGTGTCAGTCCTATTTGTTTCTTTTCTTTTAATAAATATGTTTCAGGATATTTTTGTTCATTTACTTTGTAAATTCTATATTTGTGTCCCTTACATACATGCAAAAATTATAACCCGCTACCCCTGCACTTGTTTAATAATTTACAAATCATAGTTAACGTCATATGACATAAAAATCACAACACAAACAACTTACCGCCATTTTGTAAAGAGCAAAACTTCTCATTTCCATATTATTTCTTAAGTTTCAAGATTAAATTAATCTCCGTGTGGGCTTTAATCTCTCATCTTTTATATAAATTTAAAGTTGAAATATTTTTTTTGTGTATAGGTTACTACATATTCATGTATGTTATGTTGGTTGCTAATGCGTATTTTTTTGTTTTAAAACTTTCAGCTATTACTACTGTATATTTTGAAATAAAATATATAATGTCATTATTCTACCTCTGTTGCATAAATAAAAACAATGATTTTTATATACAAAATATTTATTTAACTTAGTTTATAAATAACAAACAATACTGTTCAGGGTAATAAATACATAAATATTATTACAAATATAAAATTCTCTGAAAGTATTTTAAAATATAATACAATAAATAACTAAACTACGCGGTTGTTCATGAATTACATCACTGACTGATAAATACCGCATTCATTTGCATTGGTGTTCATTCATGAATAACCGATGAATGATTCGATTATGAGAGTGATTTCTGTTCTGAGCTAAAACGTGAAAGTATCTAGAGCAGTAAGAAAGTGATTCTACTATTTAGACAGAGAGTTCATTGTCTCGGATCGAGAAAATTCGATCGTTTACGTAATTTGTACGTGTATTAGACCATTTGGTTTCACATACGTCAGGTACGAAGTAGGAAAATTATTGAGGGGCATGAGCTTTGTAGGCCATCTTTTGCGCAATCTGGGCTTCTTCGTAGGAGCGCTTGTCCCAGCCGCCCCCGCTTGATTGCCAGCCACCGTGTCCGCCTCCATGACCACCACCACCACCACCGCCGCCACCTTGCTTGCTAGCGACGAGCTTCTTCAGCGCGATAATAAACGCCAGCAGAAGAGCGATCTTCGACATCATCAAAGCCTTACCGGCCATCATGAACAAACCAGCGATTGCTAAAGGAATCATACCGGCCATTTTAGCGGCCATACCCATCATCATCATGCCCATCATCTTCTTCATTTTACCGCGACCTGCACAAAAATAAAACAAAAAATTAGATTGATGTAACGAAAAGAGGAGAAAGTGATCGTACCTTCTTCAAGACCTCGGCTAATTTCCTTGCCAGTGTACTCAGGTAACGTCACTTGGAGCGTACGAGAGCTGACATAAGATCCGACACGCTCCATGAGCATGCTATTCAGAACAACGTCTTGCGCTTCCGCAGCTCTGGGGAGAGATTTGTCCAGCTCGGCGTCGGTGAGTGGCTGGACAAGTGGCGTGATAACGTCGCCAGCTCGTAACACACTGACGCCATCTGCCACGGTGAGCTTCTCCATGCGGGAGAGCCGATCCACGAACACCAAAGCCTTCTTCTTGAGACAGGCGCCGAATCCTTGCGCCCGACTGCACTCGTCGTAAACGCGCATAGCGGCGCGCAGCCCAGGATTTTCCTGACTGTGCACACACACCGCCGCCGCCACTAGCACCAACACTACACTGACTTTCCAGGACGACATCGCGATACAAGTTAGATCAACTACCCAACTCGATGCTCACTGATTGAAGACAAAATGACTACTGATGGCCAGTGATGCCATTGTGAGATATTTATACCGAAGGAGTCCCGGGCATGAGAGAAATATTACCGACGTAAGAGAGGCGCGTATGCGCCGCGGTGTCCCGATTTTCGCTGCCATGACCTTTCTCCTCTCCGCCGTGACCTCGTAAGGCACAGATGATGGTCATGGAGAGCGAACGTTGCTGCGCGCCCACACCACGTTGCGGATCCCTGGCCCTGACCGTGAGACCGACTTGCCCACATCGCATTGGCATTGGACGACTCTCAGCCAAGCGCCCTAGTGGATGAAGAGAAGAGTGTCATCGTGATTCACACCGCATTGTTTCGAAACATCTCAGATTTCACGGTGATATGCACCAAATCAACCGTTGCTAAATAGATAATATCACATGTTCAAAAACTATTATTTTATGCTCCTTTAAAATTATTACCAAAGGAAATTTATATTATGTGTTAGTGTTTGAGAAGAGTGATTGCAATGGTGTGAAATTGAGTCAAGAGAATGAATATGTATACTTGGGTAGTTGAGAAATTGACATATTAATCGAGAGATTCAAAAAAGAATATTGGGTGCTCTCATTTGAGTGATTCTCAATTGAGTGCTTATGTTAGTGTCTATTTTGTTTTATGAAAGTGAATATAGAAATTTGCATCGTGTCCAGAATATATTTGTAAGTGTGAGATTGAGAAGAATGTTGTTAGAAGAGTGAGTTTAAGTAATTGAAAATGGTTTGAGTATGTGGATCGTATGTAAGAATGAAAAATTGCGGGTAAGAGATTGTGTGGATGAGCTAGGAATAAGTGAAGGAATATTATTCAAGATTTATTATATGTAAAGAATAAACGAGCTTGTATGTTAGGAATTATGGATGTGAGTGAAGTGACAGAAATAAATGTTAGGTGAATGTTCCAAGGGTTCAAGCGTTCATGGGATATAGCGTTATGTTCTTATGCATGTATGTATGTATGGGAAATGGGTTATTCGTTCCAGATTGGTTTTCTTCATCGTGTAAGTTCCTTTACATCTCAAAATGATGTGATATTGAAATGTAATAAACCAGCTATTAATAATTAGAATTAAATAATCTAAATGAAAAAATCTCTATTGTATTCCATTTTCATCAGTTTCAAGATTACGGGATACATTTTTAAACAATTCTATATCACATCTTCAAATAAATCATCCACTCTATCGACTTCTGTACAAGTACAACAGTAATAAATACAATTATAGCAACCTCTAGACTTGATATAAACAAGTAATAATTAACAATCAGTGATATATCTGTGAAGGAAATGCCGCGTTCCTCACATTGTTCCGAAACGGAACGTGCCGAAGCACCGGAGCATCATCACATCGCCCCCGTGACCTACACATGGCGTGTAGGGCTCATTGGTTGCCGCATTACCTACATTCACACGGCGTTTGCGCGCATTGTTGCTCCTTTACAATGCCGCGCCGACTTGAATCGGGTTCCCACACACCCTTCCAAGATGCACCTTGCGCGAGCAGAGCACCTGATTCAACGTGTAGCAAGTGCACAGTGGCGTCGGTGAGAGTTTTGCCGGAGGATGATTTTTATTTCTTGAGTATCTGTAAAATTTGGAATATATTTCGAATTGTTCTAACACCAAGAAAATTAAGGGAATATGAAAAAAAAATATATATTAGATTAGGGTGATACTTTTGGAAATATGTAATTAAAATTAAACTTATGGGGTACGTGACTCAGTGGTATCGAGTCGGCCCGTGGATCTTGAGAACTCTGGTTCGATCCCCACAGCCGACAAACAATTTTCACCAATTTAAATCTACCCCTGTGGCTCCCCCACCACTAATATCTTAGGAGGCTGGTAACCGCACTACACGTGAAGAAATATATCACTTACCTAGATCTGCTATGGCAGAGTGACACACCCATTAATGGGTAAAAAGCATGATGATATATTTATTTTTTTATTTATTTATTAAGCTTAAATATAATTTGCCAAACTTTTTATTAATTAAAGAATATAATGTGAAATTTATAGTAATTATTTTGTCCTTGGACAACTCTGACTTAGGAGTAACACGCTTTACAAAGAAGCTACGTAGAATTAAAACTCCAACAAACAAAAAATTATCTGCATCAGATTGATTCAGTTTTCCGTATAAATTGAAAGTTCCTTGTATTCGCAAATAACAGATGGACGAAATCAGCATATTGATAACAAAATATGGTGTAATATTGGTTGCTCAAGCTGCTCCAAATAGGTCTTTTTCCATTTATAACTAATATATAATAATACAAACAGAAAATTATTAAAATGTAAAATTTACTAAAACAAAAAATTGTGTACACTTAACAGAAAGGAACTAATATTTCGTATCAAATTATATTACCAAATATCATACTGTATGGGATAGGTGGTTCAGTTGTATCAAGTCGGACTATGAATATGAGAACCCGGGTTCGATACCCACAGCCGACAAACAATTTTGAAGACATAAAAATTACCTCTATGGTTTTCGTTTTACTAATAACTTTGTTGGCGTGATTTGAGAACTAATCATCGCATTTTGCGGATAAATTTACCGAGTTTTTGTATTTTTAAACTGAACAATAGCATCAAAAGCTTGATAAAATAAATAATAAATTGTCTTAATATCGCAATTTTAACCATAATTTAAATAAGTTCATGATACTATGTTAAATTAACCTTAAATGAAGTCAATGAATCAAACAAGAATTGTAAAATTCAAAAACCACTTAGTTCATTGTTCTTTGGGGATGTCATCGTTCTTTCTTCTTTGCGTGTCTACGCTCCTGATGTCGCGTGTCATCCTCCATTCCTTCCGCCGCCTCATCCCGTGAAGTTGTAGCATTTCTGCTTCCTGTTCATTCATCTGTAATCGCTCTCGGTGTCTCGGTTCCGCTACAAATATTTGTGCTCAGATCGCACTGATAGTGAACGTGGTTCCTTTACTAATCTCGCCATTGAAATAGAAATTAATGCTATATGGTTTGGCCAACTTTTTTTGTAGTCTTGGTCATTTGTGTAATTAACTTTTTCTTTAAATACACTTTTCTCCATTTCTTTCTAAGACAATACAATTGACATAGTTAATGATAGCGTTTATGATAAAAGTAAGTTAATGTGTTTTTCATTTTATATTCAAAGTATAGATAATTAGTATTTGATTAATTAGATAAATAAATAAAGAAGGAAACAAATATTATCACGCCATAGATCTATTGAAGCGGTGCTTGTAGAAAATCTTCCTAATGTGATTTAGAAAATATTACAAAATTAAAAAATCTGCCGAAATCTATTTTTGTCCATCCTTATGTATCTAATGATTTATACATTTTTGGATAAACTATACCATCAATAAATTGAACTTTTGTAGCTAGTTGTGATACCAACAAAATTTAAATTGTAAAATTAATTAAAATAAATAAATCCATATCGCATATTTCACAGTAATATCAATTATTCTGTATGATATGTAACTTCGATTTGCTTTTATTTATTTAAATCAAGTTTAAAATTTAAGTTTTTTTATGCAATTGGCCATAAATGTAACAAATTTAACCGAATTAGATAGTTCGCTTATTTAGATTTCATTGATGAGCCTCTGAAACTGACTATACTGTAGGTTATTAACCGTAGAGCCACAGCAGTAATTTTTGCATACATTTTATCTGTCAGTTGTAGGATTCGAGCTTATGTTCTGAGTACTTTAAAGTCATTACTACAAAATTACATACCTAAAACTTTAATTAACAATTAAGAAGTTAGTTTTTAGGGCATTATTTGCATGTTTGGAAAATGCTTAATTACGTAAAACGGAACTTTTATTTATAAAAGTATTGTTTTATATTTTCGCAACTAATTAATTAAAATGTATATTCCAAATTATAATTAGCTACGTATAAACTTAACTATGGTGGCATCATTTGAAACCATAATGCACAAGTTTAAATTTAAATTTATTAATTTTAGGTCAAAATTAATTGCTTTTCTAGATGTCTAGATTCTATCTAAACTAATAAAAAGTATATAAAATACATAAAATACGACTTAGCTAATAGCTAAGCCATAAATTTATAATATTATGCTAATTTATTGCTGTTTTTAATTTTAATATTTTCCGTAAAAATATCTTGAGCCGTTCTAATATTTTTTATAAATAACTATTAGTTTATAATAAACTTTATATGTTTTGTTTATGCTTGAACAAAAAGACATAACTTTGAAATGAAGAGTAGTTTTTTATCATTACTTGTAAATATTATTTCCAAGAAACTAATAAATATTCATAAAATTATTTCATCAGAAAGTATGTTTAAGATTATTAAATGTGCGTCAAAAAATAATTAAAACTTATATTGTAATGAACGTAGTTATCTAGTTTACTAATGTGCTGTGTAATTTCTTTCATTCTTTCTTCTAACGTAAAACTAAATGGCGGTAAATCAAATGCCAAGTGCCATTTTTGTCATGATTCTCACACATCTATTCGCATATTCGAAAGCTGCGCAATGGTACATGCTGTACAACTTTTATTACTATAAAAAATAAAATAATAAGTTGTTTACAGCAAAGATGATCACACACTTACACAGAGGCATCTGAGTAGTCCAGGCCTACTGCGATGTGGGTCAATCTCACAAAAGAATTCCATGTAAGATGAAAGTTCACAAAAAGTGGTCGAGACGAGTCCATCGCCGTTGGCCAAATTACCGACCGTTAGATGAGTGCGTGAGTCCTGCTCTTACGCATACTTGCAGTTATTTACATAATGTTTAAATGAGAGTCGTGGCTTCATACGGAAGCCTATCTGACATCGATTTTTTTAACCATTTTTTTCTCCCAAAAGCCTTCGATGCATTTATATTAAATTTCTGTGCAAATTTGGAAGCTTATACAACACTTTTGTTATCTGTTCATAGTTGATCTTACTGTCTAATATTTTCTAATAAATACTCTCTTACAATATCTACCAATAAAATATCGAGAACTAAAAGACAGAATATGTCAAATTTTATACCAACAAAACAATTTTTAACTAGCAGCTGAGGTCTATTTTACAAAAATAAAAAAACGATGCTCTTGCAATTCTCAAGATCACAAGAAACATCCAATATAAAGCTTCGTTTCCCAACATTTTTGTGCCACAACTTTGGTTAAAATAAAATACAATTTTGGTTTGGCATTGCTGCCATTATCCTCAAGAACAATTTTATTGTATAAAACTATTCTTATGGCGTTTTGGATACTAATTTTTGTGGATACCATAATTTGACAGTTGGTAAGCGCACGTTGTGCATTATAAGTGAAATAAGTCTTGACACACGACTGTGATAATTCTCATGAGCATATAGTGGGATATAGCGTGATGTTATGTATATAATGTTTTATCCATAATAAAGTTAGAAAAAGGATCAAACTAAGCTGAATGGAGATGCTGTCAAATAAGTGAAATATCGCAGTTGAATCAACTTTAGTTATATGTCAATAATTGCTGATTTTATAATGTACATCAAGCACCGCTTACTCTACGATAATAATTATTTATTTCATTAGGACTAAAAATACAAGTTTTCAGATCGAGTAATAAAAAATAACGCGTAGCGGCGTCTGACAATATTTGCGAGGCTCGAAATAGTATTTTTAGTCCGATTGAAACATTTATTTAACTACTTATTTAGAAAATTTCGCAGATATATTCAAATAAAATGAATCAAATTAAGAAAATGAAAATGAATTTGTTTAAACAGGAACGATATTAACCGAAACGGAATAATTTTTATCGGAACTAAACAAAAAAGTCATTTGGTTCCGAGTCCTTGATTATGAGCATAACCGCAGATGTAAAAGGCGTGACGTGAAGATATTTTCATTCTTCTTATTTACAAAATTTAATTTTAAAATAATCGACAGTAAATTACATTTCTTGTAAATGTTTCTAAATAGCATATATCTAACTAACATCTATGTTTTCACTAAATAATTACTACTTGTGGTTTTATGATCAGAAGTATTTTAATAATCTGGATAACTTGTTAATATTATTTAACTGAAATTTATAGACTGTGAATATAATAAATGCAAGTTGATCTTGAATATGATAGAAAATAAAAGTGAAATAAAACTATTTAAAAATAAGAAAATATAGTGTGATTTTTTTGTTTTGAAATTTACTATCTACTTCCAACAATATTTTTAATATTAGGTACTTATTTATCACACAGAATTGAAGATAGTTTGTCATAAAAAGTTTATTTGGTATAATTAACGTTTAAATATTTTGTATTGATTTTTTTATTAAGTATATACCTACCAACTTAATCAATAAATAAAGTAGCTATTAATTAATTAATTAATTAGTATTTTACCCTTTCAATTTTCAGGAATACGTCAAGAGTAGTTAAATTATTTTTATAAAAGATATTTCGATTTCTATACGTCATAAATTCTGGAATACAATAATATATTGTACTTTTAAATTTAAATGAAAGTACTTCGATAATATTTAAAGACCCAAGAGTAAAAAATTAAACAAAATATTTGCTTAATGCGTTTTTGTTTTTAGTTCAAACAAAAGTGTAGTACTACAAAATAATGAGTAAGAAAGTTAAAATAACAACGTAGTAAAATTTGTGTAGAAAAAACTTGAGGACAAAAGCCATTTTTACTGTTTTCGTGAATTGTTCGTAAAATTCTCCACATTTCCGCAAAGGTTTTCTTTTTGACCTAAACACATTTTTCTAAAGGACACACATCCGTTTTTAAATAACAACTGAGAAAGTAGATCTTTACAACGTACATGTACTCTATACATTTGCAAGATAGTGCAATTTTATGTTTGCATCAATTTGACAAATTGCAGTTGATGCTTTGTTGAACACTATTATGTTATGTTTTTCGTTGTTCTTTGCTTTGAAGCAAAAAATGTTAAGCATATTTGCAAAATACATAATTAGTAATTCTCTTTACACAAATATAACTATAGTTAAATTTACACAAGCACTTTGTCAACAATATTTCTTTATGTTAGTACAATTTTGTTGCGTTTACGTTGCATCGCAGTTAATAACATTTTAAATTTATCTTATATAACCAATATCTAATCGCAATTAACTGTCACATCAAGTAATTTTATTTTATATTATTTTTATTTATGCTGCACTGTACAATAGAAACTTAATCCCAATTACAGTACAGAGTACTTATTCACCGAGCCGTAATGTAGTAGTTTATATATTTTTAGTTAAAATGGGATTCGAACTCGGGATCTTTGGTTTCGAATGCCGTAAACCTAAACACACAATCGTATATCAGTACAAATATACAAGTTGTGACGTAATCTGTGTAACAAAATTTACAGGTATATAATATTGGACACACTGCTCATGAATCAAAAATAATTTTGTTGAAAATAGTAAAATTAACAGTAGTTTGCAAAATAATAACATTTTGTGGTACACTGGTTGTCATATTTCGATACGAAAAAAAGAAAACAAGTTATGCAATGTCCAATGGCGTAATTATTTATAATTAAATTAATTAAATCTCACTATGTAATTGCCAAAGAATAATCGACAAAATAAATAACAAAATTATTTGATTTATTTGTATACTAGAGTCTAGTAACTAGACAATACTTATTTAATTTGTAATCTAATGTTTATGTATAATATTACGTATAATACTAAAAGTAGCTATCAACCCAGCAGTGGTCCAAAACTGTGCATTTGTTTAGACCCATTTTTCAATTTACAAATTGTTACATCCTATATATTTTGCTGTCAAACATTCACTTCAATATTTTAATTTCATAAATTTCAAGTACCAACGAAGCAACTGGCCATTAAACTAATTGTTGTTTATTGTTGGTACATATAATCAATTTTTATTCTTATAATTAGTTACACTAGTTTTACACAAATTTTAAGCTTGACTGAAATTAATCAGATTTAAATAACATTATGTAGTATTTCGATTATGATTTCAGTTGAATACTTTCAGACATAGCAGTGGAACCTACTATTAGTGGATTCAATGAGTATGTAATAATTCTTTTTGAAAAGTAATCATTTAGTAAATGAGCAATTTTCTGTAATATGTATGTAAACACTGCAAATGACACAAATAGTAAATGCAAGTAGGACGTGCCGTATTAATAGTAATGATTGGTTTAGAATGATAACATCAATTTGTCGTGAGCTTGTAGAGAAACCGACAAACGTTCCGAATTGGTCTGGGCACTCACAAAACTAGCGCAGCGTGAGAAAGTATTTTCGGTAATTCACCTATTCTGCTTTTAACGTCGTTATCTTAAAGTAATGAAAATATAAACAGATGAACTAATTCTCAGAGCACTGTGCTTGCTGCTCTTGTTTTATTCAATTTAAAGTATTCCGTGTGAGGATGCTACTTATATAAACCTCAAGTGCTAATTGAGGAGATAACTGTTTAATATCATTCATAATGCACAATTATTTAAATGGATTTGCAACCTTATAATATAACAATTTATGGCATTCCAAATGATGTATGCACTGGTAAATATAACTGCAGTTGAATGTAGCTCGTGCTCTTAAAAACTTATTATCTGTAGCAATTATAAAAAATGCATGCACGCTGCAATTATAAACTTGTACCTCAGGTGCATAAGCATTTATTACAATGTAATTACTTCACCCATATAACATGTTGACCATAACCGTAACGATGCCATTTAGAAATACTTTGTATGTTTCATCCTTGTCATGTCTCTTGACATGATGCTATGTCTGTGAAGGAAGGCAAGTCTCTTTTATCATTCGTGATCCTCACTCTCCTTTGTGTTCCTGCGGAACAAATTGGCATGAATTATTAGTTGTGCATAGTGCAAGGGCTCCACGCTCTGAAACACTAATTTCCTAGTGAAAACCCCCAATAAAATGTCAGCTCGACAAGTGGAGAGACACAGTGCAGTGTTGACCATCAGTCAGAACAATGGGTGCAGGATCAGTGGCATTTGTGTTCTTTACAATTATCGCTTTGTCTTCAGCAGAAATCAACAGTACTGGTTTAAAACTTATGAAGAAAGTTTACGAACAGTGTGATCAATCCAATGATATTGTTAAATGTTTCAAAGTGCAAGCTTTAAAGCTTGCTGATCGAGCGCTACATTCCAATTCCTTCAGAATTGTCGATGGAGTTTATATTGTCCGGGATGATACCGCTCGATCTTTTTCCAATAGTGCTGATAATATCTCTGATGAGAAGATTGAAACTCTGGAAAATAACCAAATCGATGGATTGTTATTAGATACTACAGAAAAATTTCTAGAAACTCACAAAGTGAAACTGGATATTCCCAAACTCATTGAAGAAGGTCGAGGAAGAATCCGTAAATACATGGGTCCTCTCCTCGCTGCAGTCGCTATCAAAGGTGGTATGTTCGCAATGGCAATGAAAGGTGTTGCCATGATGGCTGGCATGGCTCTAATGCTGGGTAAAATGGCTTTGGTGATGAGCTCCATCATCGGATTGAAGAAGCTTGTTGGTGGTGGAGGAAACGAGAAGACTACAGTCGAGATCGTCAAACACCCTCAGTTTTCATACGGAAACTCGTACTCCAGCAGCTATGAAGATGCTGGTCATTACGGTAGCAGCGGCAGTGGTGGTGGTCACGGAGGCGGCGGTGGTGGTGGCCACGGAGGCGGTGGCTACCACCGTAGCCTGGAAACTAACCAGGTCTCACCTCAAGAGAGAGTTTACAAAGCGCATGTTCCGAATAAACTTCGTTGATGGATCTTAAGATAACCGGTTAATCAAGAAAATTCTATTAGATGTAGAAATTTGCAATGTTTGATGTATGTGACTCGCTAATTTATTAATAATTTATTTCTTTATTTATTTTTATTTATTTGTAAGTAATTTAAGGATTGTTGTTTGACTATAATACTGTCATAATTCTGCTTGTCTAACAATTAATAAAATTTATTATTTAATTTATTATTGTATTCACTTTCATTCTACTAAGTAATTGTTACACCTACTCGACAAAAAGTAATAAACAAAGAATCATAACTTGACATTTATTGTTTATTTTCTTTTAATATGTCATAAAAACTTCAGAAATATGAACACTGAGCATTTATAAAACAAACAAAATTAAACGCTGGTTAAAATGTAAGTAAGTTCATTAACTTTTGTTCTAAAATATGCTTAACTTAGTTTATAAAAAATGTTTTATTCAATATTTAGCTCCATATTTTATTTGCAAAATTTTTAGTAATTTAACAACTATTGAGTTAGTAAACCGATAACTAGTTATGATTTTTTTGATAAAATATTTGTAATATAGACTGTAAAAGCTCATATTTAATATGCTTACATTAAAAATTAAACATTCTGTTGTGACTATGCAAATTATAAAATTAGGAAACAAAATCTTGTTCTGCAAATATTTGGAAATATCAAATTAATTTGTTAATAATTGAAGTCTATATCAATAATTACTGCAATAATTATTTACAGGGTGAGTTCGGTGACCCTAGTTAATTTACAACAATTGTTAAGGTTTCTTTACAAAAATGTGAAACTGGTATTTCGGTACTCACCGTAAAAATAATTGTAAATTACTTTTACCAACTGTTAAGTAAACAAGTCTTGTTAGTGACATTTTGGTAACTATTATAAATAACAATATCTTTATACCATCTTAGTAAAATAAACAACTGTTGTTTGTAGTCTGTAATATAGATTGCAACAAATTTCATTAACATTTTAAATCCTGCTGGTATCTCAATAAAACTAAATTACCAAAAAAAATATAAGAATACTATCAACTAAGAGTTACAGAAACATGGTACTCATTCACTGAAAATGATTTATTTAATTTCTATTTCCATGATTGCATTATACTAGGTCAGATACTTTAATCAGTACATACATATTTATCCAAATATCTAAATTGATTTTCCAAACAAAATTATCTGAAAACTTCTTAATTTTAAATTATGTAATAAGGTAGATCCTTGTTTAATATTTTTATAAAAAAAATAACATATTCAATTACTGATGCAATTTTTAACTTTGGAAATTATTTAATCTTAAATCTCATGTTGTATAACTATTTAAATATCTAAAAGACTTTTGCATGCGAAAATTATGTGAAAGTTATGGAATTTTTGGTTCTTGTCAAGTAAGAAAATTAACAAAAGTTTACATAGTTACAATTTCAATCATTTTTCAATATATATTAGAATGAAGCTTTTGATATGAAGGTATATTTTACAATATCATTAAACAGTAGATTTGTCAGTTACTGTTATCAAGATATTATCAAAAAAGAAGTGAATAACAATGGCTGATAGAACACAAGTGTTTTAAGAGCAGTGTTTTTGGGTGTTTTAACTATTTGTAACATGTTAAAACCGTGCTCTTAGAACATCCAAAAACAGAGCTTGTGCTACCAGCCAATATTGTTATTTTACTTGTTAATGTAACAAATTGAATAAATAACAATGGTCACTGTAATCACACCGAAGTTAAATATTAACTAAGATAGTTTAGTAACTTTGTTTACTATATACATACAATCTGTAGGTGTTAAAATATGAGTAAATATCAATATTTGCTACAGCTACACAAAGTCTATTCATTCATTGTTCAGTCCTCATTTTTCTTTACATTAATTTTCTAATAAGTCTACAAATAAGTTCTTATACATCTACATTAAGAATCTTCAACATCTTCGTCTTCACAACAAGAAACCAAACAGTTGTTAAGTTATTCCGTAGTGAAATTTAGTTTTGATGGCCTCAATTCTTGGCCTGTAATGCAGATGCCGCACAGCCAGTCTATCACTAATAAAGTTCTTTGATGACATTGTAGTTTTGCGGCAAGTGCAAATAGGTTGTGTTCGCGTTGAAATTTAAATAAAACTTTGTATTTAATCACCATTTTCTAAACCTGAGACTATTCAATGTATTGTTCATAAAATTTTATACTTTACTTTCATGTCTGCTGGACTGTAAGAACAGACTGCTCTTAAAAAGGAACGTTGTAAAATTTTACAAAGAATCTGTACAAGCAGAATTATGATTTGTTTGATTTCAAATAGAATAGCAATTATTATAGTTTTATTAGCATTTCGTTTAAATAATATAAGTCTTTGTTAGATTGTATTCAATGACCTTTTCAATTAGTATTACAAAGATCAACGTAACTGATATTTCATTTTCTTTCATGTTTTAAATAGCACAATTATTACAACTAAATATTTAAATAAATAAATAGTTATTTAATTATTAAGGGAAGTAAGTGCTTCATGCCGGTTGCAGATCGAAACAAAATCGACATCGCTAATTCATCAGATACTGATTAGATACTTACAGTTCACAATGCTTATTACATTTTTTGTATGATCGATCCACTATTTCGTAACTAAAATTTTGAAATATTTGTTAATTATATTGACAATTTTAAAAATTATTGGCTGGTAGCACAAGCTCTGTATTTCGGTGTTCTAAGAGCACGGTTTTAACATGTTAGAGATAGATAAAACACCCAAAAACACTGCTCTTAAAACAGGCAAAAACAGAGCTTGTGCTACCAGCCATTGTTGTTAGAGACATATTTAAAGGATGCTTTGGTAGTTGATAACATATGTTACCATAGAGGAATGTTTAATTTGTATTTACCTAACAAGACCAGAAACTGATGCTTTGCTAGGTGAGCAAGCATTTTCCAAACAAGATTTGGAATCTTGAGACCTCAGTAGAGTTAATTTCAGGGTTTGTTATAAAGAAGATAAACTTTTGGTTTTTTTCAACTATCGATAGTTCGAAAGTATATTAGTAAACTATCAATGTGGAATTTTAAAAACGGCATATATATATATATACAATTTTACTGACTTATAATATAGGTGATTATAATATATTTTTTAAAAACTTAATGCGATGGATGTGGTCGGTGTATTTTCATAATGCGTTTTATATCATTTAAAATTAATTAATAATAATCGTAAATCACCGCGTTCTGTAATTTTTAATCGATTTACCGTGTTTTTAAATGAATTATTAATGTGTCTAAATTCTGCCGTATATACAAAAGCGACATTACATTCCGTTTTAAATTAAAAAGAGAGATATAAAGCGTGGTTTACACTACCCTATGCATATCTATATTGTAATTAAAACGGATATTATTAGCTAATAATTATTTCATTAAAAATAAAATAAAATTTTAAAACAGAAAATATCATCATCGACCCCAATAGACCCTTTTTAAACTTCCGAGGGATCCACCCGAACCCTGCTGAGAATTCCAAGTTTAAACGTCAGTTTCAAAACTATTGGTAGTTTGAAAAATAATACTATATTGAACAATAATAGTTTCTTATTCATTTTAAAAGAAATTCATAATTTAAAAGAAATTGTATATCCAAAAGTGCTAATAATACAAGTGAAGGAATTTGCCTATAATTAACTTGTTTTATTTTATAAAAAATATTATTAATATTTCATTAATATCTGCAAACTAAATTTGATTATAATATATATTTATGATTCTTGGAAAATAAATTAATTATCTACTATTTACTTTTTTACTATAAATTTTAATAATGTTTAGGTTATTTAAAAAAACTAAATACCTTTCATATTTAATCCTCAAAAACAGTTTCATAAAGTTGAACTTTGTAACATTCTTTTGACAAAAACAGTTGCACTAAATTCATTTTACAAACACGATTAAATTAGAAGATTTATTCTTTTTAATTGTTAAATTACAAACGAAAATTAATATAATTGCAAACAACCATTTATTTTGTATGTTTGTGTTTTTATGGAATAGTAATATATCTGATCATTTGTTTTGAGCAATTAATAAAGAAGTGAGCCAGCCTGTCGATGTACCTATTAATTTTAAGTAAGTGTTTTAGAAAAAATGTTTTTCAATTCTTTATCCATCCTGAGGTGATGAAGTTAGTTAATACGAAATTATGTAAATGTATAAATTGGTTAATAAATCTTAATATTATGATATAAAATAAATTAAATTTTAGTCCATTTATAACGGATTGTATCCATTAATTATTATTAAAGGATAACGAAAAACCGTTATGATGACCGAAAGTTTTGGTAGACCGCAAGCAGTTTGCTGTATTTGCACATAATTAAATTTTAACCAAAATGCAGCTACTACTAAATTAGCAGTGTCAAGTTAAGATACAGTTATATAATCTGAATTAATTAAATTAAAAAGAGAACAAATTTCGTTATTATCTTACAAATTTTTCTAAATGAGTTTTTGGTTTAATGCAAGATACGAAGTGAGAGAGAGAAATGATTTCCATGTTTAAAATTGTTGAATGACTTCTGAATTAATCTCATTTTAGAGAATGTAGAACAGTAAGATCGAAAGTATCTACTTATTTTCAAATTATATAACAGACTGAATGAGTAATAATTTTGTTTTACAATCTTTTTTGAGAATTTAAATAATGTCTTTAATGTAAATTAATTAAAAAGGAAAAACAAGAAGTATATGAAGAATATTTATTACATGGTGGTATATACATTCGGAATAAATAAATAAATAATTAGTAATAAATAAATTATTAAATGTAACGCTAGAATAATTAGTAAATCAAATTCATATGGTGCAAGATTTTAGGTATAGCTAACTGTTAATTATAATTAGATTAATATTTCTTTTCTGAACCAAATGAATTATTTCAAAGTTGTTAGTATCAAACTATTGTTAATTATTCAGTTTCAAGTTTAGTGCGCACTAAAATAAAATTAAATAAAGCTTAGAAATTAGAATTGAATAATTAAAAAGGACAAAATTTATCAGAGCATTACTTAATATCATTAACTTTTCTCTCTAATATCCTAGTCTAGTCATAATCATAAAGTATTAATGTAAGAACTAGAACCGAAAATCTTCTAAAATCCAGACCCACTAAATGAAACATGACAACACTAATTTTGATCTGTGACTAATAATTTTGTTGCCAATTATTTAAACTAACACTAAATAACCATGACAACAATATTGCTCATAATACGTCACTTAACTTATTTTCTTAATCGTAAAATATAAATACTTCTGATTTTGTTTTGTCCTTAATAAAAACTAAGAAATCGCAAAAGTAATTAGAATAGTAAATTACGAATCATTTTGATACTAACAATATTTTTAAATTAAAATTTTATTATTTGCTCCATATGAATTCAAGTCTTTGGTCGATCGGAATACTCGTAATAAATAGGAATAATTATAGATGTCCTCGCAAATGACAATAGTGACGTTGTATATCCTGCTGAGAATGTACGAACCCACATTTGGATGCGGATTTAAATTTGAACCATTTTTATAAATTACGAAATGAGCTGGTTACATTACACGTGCTCATTATTTCAGCAAAGTCACCGTAGTCACTTGTGAAGACGACTGTACTACACTATATCCCAGATAAGAATGCAGTTGCCAGCAGATGTCACTGCTATCGTTCATAAATTTTGATATTCCAAAAATTGTTTAATTTCTGGAATTTATGTATTTAAATATTTGTAAAAAAATTTACTATGTAATCTTGGCAATTAGAATTAAGGAAAAATATAATTCACTTCATTTCGGATGACAGTTACGCAAGAGAACAGTTATTTGTATATCTAGCAATAAACAATTTTTTTTTTTCGCAAATTTCAAATTTGATATATGACGACGAAACCGAAATGTATAAATTAATTGAGTGGAAAAAAAATGCATTCGTTACAGGTTATACACGTATTTTTTGCATATTGATATTAGATTGATTTTATGGTGATAAAAAAGGTATCAAAATTTCAATTAAAAACAAATAGGTATGTAGTATTTACTTTTTTTCACGATTTTAAAAATATTTGAAAAATGTGGTATTTTCTATATGATTATTTTTCATTAAAACAAGTGTCTTTCAAGATCAATATGCAATAAATAAATTTGTTATAATGAATAAACTGTATGTTTAGAAAGATAACAAATATATTCAATAACATAACTCTTTTCCGAAATGAAATGTCCTGTATTATCTCATTCTTAAATGGGACATATTATAGTATCATTGTCGTAATACCGTTAAACATTATTCTGACGCTGGTTGTAAGCCCTGTACGCGAGTACAGCAGCATCATCATCAGCGAGAGACCTGTGCCAGCCACCGCCACCGCCGCCGCCGCCACCACCACCATGATCTCCGCCTCCGGAAGTGTACACCACGTGACTGCTGTCGCTGCCGCTGTTACTGCCCACCAGCTTCTTCAGCCCGATGATACTGGACATCAGTAGCGCCATCTTGGAAATCATGAGAGCGGCGCCAGCCATCATAGCGATTTTACCCATGGCCATCTGGGCCATCATGCCAGCCATGGCGAGACCGGCCATCATCATCATACCGCCGCCCTTCTTGCCACCCTTCTTGGCGCGACCTGGAAGATTTTTTACGCAAATTTAATCATGAAATGAAGAGACTGAAAATTACAATTTATATTTGTTGTTTTTTGATATTTCGCATCTCCGCAAGAAAAGTGTAACACAAGTTAAATTTATAATTTTGAATTAATCATATAATGTTAGTCAAAAAACTGCTTTCATTTAGAAAAGTGACATAGATCATAAATCCCGGTAATAATACTAATAATAACAGTTAGATTGTTATACAAAATCTAAAACATTCATTTTTAATTCACGTTTTACCCAAAATCGTTGTGGAGCGACTTATAATTTTTAGCCCGTAATATAGAAATAAAAAATTGGAGGCATCAATAGTTGAATGTTTATGTTATGTACCTAGTGCTCGAAATGCCTGTTTAACGCACCGAGAGTAAAACAAATACTCGAGGGCGCTAAATACAATACAATTATTATTATATAACTGAGTACAAAATAATGATTTTTTTAATAGAACTGTCAAAAATATCAATAACATATTTTGCCCATAGCAGCGTGTACGAAATACCTACTTTGTGCACAAATACGCGAAAGTATTTACTTCGAAAACGATAAATAAACAAGATATTGATATTAGTGAAAATAAATGATCTTTTTTTGATAGATATATAATATTTTTTTGAGGATATCACATTTCAATCTTGTTTCCAAATTTGTTTATTTTTTAAAAATTATTTTTATACTTAGAAATTTTGACTTGATATCAATCATTTAAATAAATTGTTAAGGATGAAATATTAGGGGTAAAAAATAAGTACTTGAATAGTTATATTTCGGCTCTGTTTAGAGCATCTTAGTACGTGGTGATGCGATGTGAAATGAACGATGAAATGATGTTTTTAAATTGTTTAATATTTCATATTTTTAGTGAAAAACTTATTCTACTAAATAATTAATCGTTACTGTGCAACTTGTTGTTATTTTATGTAATATAAGATATAATTTGGTGTAGCAGTACTAGTTCAAAAATAATAATATAATACGAACACCAGGATATAATTAAAGTAATTTCATAACAAATTTTCAGAAATCATTATTAAAAACCGGTTTAAAACCAAACAAAAAATTAAATAGTTTATGCAAAAAAATCTTATACATTAAGCAGGTACAATATTCTGTTTTTGACCTAATTTTTGAAGATGTACCTATGAAATATATTTATAAATTGTACATTAATAATTTTCGTAATAAAATAAACAATTAATATGCTTATAATCTCATGTGATAACTTAAAATCTTCTAGAAAATTATTATAATTCGATTAAAAACATTCCTTTAAATATATTTAAGTCTATACTAATTAAACTTAACATAAACTGAGAATAATGCATCAAATGTAAACTTCATCATATGACATTTTATTCGATTTGATTTTATTTATTTTAATCAGACATTAAATTTTAATTTCGTTAATGCAAACAAGCATAATTAACTTAAATTTAAGAATCTAATTTTGAATAGATATCTTAGTAATGAAGCTGCGATAATATTTAAAAAATAACATGAAGCTATTTAAAAGAATAAACATTATAACAATATTAGGTACACTTTATATAATTTCAGGTACCTACTCGAAGTCAAAGTAAATTATATAAAAATATTTTAATTGAAAATATTTAGGAGATCTATATTTTAAAATGTTGGAAAACAATATCAATTTTGTACTATAAATTTGAATTAAATGGCGACTAGATACTACTTTTATATTTTAAATCATTTGCATTCATGATCGTTAATATGATTTAACATTACTAGAGAATGTTTTTATTTAATTTTTGACATATTTCTTCAATTTCGATAAAAATGCAAAGGCTATTGTAGCCATGAAATCCACTACATAATTGATTGTATAGTGTATTTTCAAATCTTTCATAACTATATAAAATAATAATTGCATACCCTCATCGAAGACACTAGCGAGATTGAACTTGACAGTCCTTGATTCAAAGAACTCATCAACTTTCTGCAGCAACATATCATTGAGTTTATCATTCCTTTCCTTGAAATCTCTGGGAAGAGCTTCCAAATCAGTCCTGTTAGGCACATAGCTCGGGTTTCTTTCAATATCCAAATAATCAAACACCTTCATCGGTTTCTCGCTAACCATCGCTTCATCGATAAGTTTAAGCGCTCTTTCCTTAAAACACATAATAGTTTGAGTTGTCTTCATACATTCTCGGATATTTTTAAGAATTGAGATGTCTTGAGCTTGATTCATCTCAATGACCAGTAGCACCAACACGAGAGAAATAAATTTAACACTGCCCATGTTGCTGGAGATGTTCTAGTTGTGTATTGTTGGAAGACTTGCTGACATTTGATGTTTTTTGAGTTCTTTCTTTGGGATTATATACTCTGCTGTGCATCAACGGAGCGTGGCAAATAGATGAGCGTACGTCGTTTTACACACGAGTACTTCGACGCACGGCGCCGATATTTAGTGGTATTACACAGTTGGATTATGAATCTAGGATCGAAGATGCAAGAAGCGAGATCTTTGTTATTTATTTAGCACAAATGTGTTTTGTGAATAACAAATGAGGTAACGGGACTTGTTTTATTTAGACGCAAGATTCATTACTCATTAGCTGGGTCATAAGTTCAGTATTTTTTATTGAATATTCGAAAACATATGCGAGTTCTTGAATTGAAATTGATTGATAACTTTTCTAATTTAGATTTTTATGTTTAAGTATAAAAAGACTTTCTTCTTTTAGAAAAAAGTATTTAATTTTTTGTATACATAAATTTCAGAAACTTAATGCGTACTTACGTAATTTTATATTTAATAAAAAAAAAAGAAATAAATTAATATTACATAAAGCAATTTATTATAAACGAAAGAAAAATTATTAATTACCAATTTAACTGATTATTGAAAACAAGAGTTTGAAAAAAAGTGCGGTACCTTTTTAATAATTAAAACTATTAATTATCGATAGTTAAATTTGATATACAGGTATTTAAAAAAATACGTGCGTACAAAATTAAAATGATTATATATTCCGTAATAATTATTACAGTTTTAATTTCAAGCTAGTAACTTTATAGGTTACTACCTTTTTGTCATTAGGGTCAAAATTTCTAAACGTATGTGTCCAGTTACAGTCGAATTCTCGCCAATACATATTTAGCAAAAATACAATGAATTCATTGAATACGAACAACATGCCGTGAAAAGAAGAAAAATAAACGGTTCTTTCCCGAAATGTGGTAGCTTGTTGCCATGTGCAGCCTCATGTTTAGAAGGTCCCAACCGTGACGGAATCTGCTATTATTATAACGCTTTTGTTTAAATGCCTCTAAATGTTTTGTTCCTTTTGTGCCCATAAACAAAAGAAGTATAAACAAATAAATATAAATAAACTTATTAATGAATTGTGTTTCAATTTTCCTCAGATTAAAAATACACACATATTAAGTGTTAAAATATTTTTGCATACGTATTGAATCCAGTTGCCTTGGGCCAAAATCTTTATCCTTACCGAGGAGCTATTGCTCAACTTTTGACCTTATTTTTTACATTAATTATTGTGGCAGAGTTGTAAAATATTTCGGATTCAAATCAAGGCATCATCCGAATTTGAACTATATTTTTTTATTCAAATCTGCAAAATATTATTATTTTGTTTATAATAAGGAAACTATTTTTTCTCGATATCAAGATTTTCATGAATATATTCACATTTCAAACCTTGTTGAATAAAAAAAACTTCCCCTGTGTCTCCCCCTCCACTAACATCTTTGGGGGCCGTGATTTTACGGCTAGTAACCGTAATTCCCGTGAAGAATATATCACTTACCGAAAAGAGTGCCACATCCAGTGATGGATAACGGCGTGATGATATATTTATTTATTTTATTTACTTTCGAAATTATTATCGGTTCATCTATTATAGATTTTTGATAATTTAAAAAATAGTTGTTGATAGAAAACTTGTGAAGAACAAAAATTATTAAAATCATAATATAAAGTTAGAGTTCTCATGATTCATAATTGAATATCAGCTGTTTTTTTAGTTATACTAATAGTTTCAAAAATGATATTCAAGCAATGGTCAATTGTTTCTCCAAATTTTGTTGGAATTATACTTATAATCAAATTAAAGCTCTCTAGCATAGAATTCTAGTAAATATATAAAACATGACATTTAATCGATTGTCAATTGTATTGCAAAAGTTATACAAATTATACCAAGTTTATCTACTTGGTCGGAAAGTACTGTGCCACAACAGATTTTTTGTATTATTATAGTTTAAATCAGGTAGCTAATACCTACCTGTCCGCAATTACATATCTTGAAAGTATTGTTGCCTGTTGTTAAAGTAAAAGTAACTCAATAAGTGTAAGGGCAAATGAAAGCCTTTCGATGACCTTTCATAATTTTTATTTAAGAATAAATGTACCTTAACAACAGAGAGTTGAGTACTAAAAGAACAGTTAGACATCAAACATGTGTGATTGAATGAAAGTAAACGGTCAATGTATACAGCAGTACAATAAGTTATCAGGTGCTTACATCCGTGCTTGCATTTTGACGACAATTGTTTATTTAGGTGAGCTCTTCCTTTTCTAGTCGTGATCATGTTACTTATAGCTTCTTGTACAAGATTTTTACCATGTGGTGAAGAAGTCAAGCTACCTACTTTGGTAAACATGTACCACTCTCTTCTTTCTTAGAAGCAAAGAAACTTGCAACCTCACAAGAAATCAAGAACAAGAAATACATAGAGATCAAAATAAAAGTTTTGGTCAAACCAACAACAAGAAGACATTTTTCCTTTTTAGAAATAGTTACAGCCCAATTCTCAGAAGAGTTTTATCTAATCCTGAATTTTGGATTAGTTAAATTTAGCTAACTATATTCTTAAAATATTTACATAAACTCTAATAATCTTGTTACCATTTAGTTTTTAAAAAATGATTTGGATTTTTAAGTCTGATTAGAATTACATTAGCCAATCCAAAATTAAAGAGTACCTATTTTTTTGTCAATCGAGCTGTTTGTGTATGTGTGTGTTTTTAATTTGTCTCGTCTTTAATATATTTCTAATCTAAAGTCTATTTTTTCATCAAAATAAACCAATATATAAAATACTAACAGCGACTGTCGATCATAAGGTTTTCAGATGTAAAATTATACTTTCATAATTTCTTGTTTCTCTAATTATTTTATGAAAATAATCTTCAAATAAAGTTGAAAAATCATAAAATTCTGCATCTAAATAAAAAAATGGAAATAATTTTGCATTCTTTATAACTGCAAAAATAAGGTTTCAAATTATTAAATATAATCTGAAACAAAAAGATAAAGATGTTTTATCGCGGTCATTAGTTGAATATAATTGTAATTTAATTACTTTTGAGATGAGAACACTACAAATCTTTGAAGGATCAATTCATTTACGAATTTACTACATCATGATTTGTAATTGATCGATATCTTAATGATTAGGTACTTTTTCCATTTCATAACGATTTTATAAATGATCACAATTTTGTTATTCCGTGACTAGAATAATTTAATATGAAATTTTTATGTTATTTTTCTGTATTTTGTTTACTTATATACGTAGTAGTTATTTAAAAAAAGAATATAATGACAGTTCACTGACAGTTTCGTAAAAAGTTTGGTTAAAAAGTAATATTTTTTATAGATATAGCGTGTTCCAAAATATAACAAAACCGATTTGACACTAATGGCAGGGTGAAATTGTGAGAAACTATAATGAGCTTAATTTCAATATAATGACTATATTACATTAGATTTATTTGCAATAATATATTGTTAGTGTAAGTCATGGAAAATACCAATAATATTTAAATATGATATTAATTACAAAAATTTCATAACTTAAAAAAGAAACAACACACTGTTATATCCAGTCCTTCTCGATATTAGTGTAACTGATATAAATAATATGATATATTTATGCGGGTAAAATACGGTTACCAGCCGACAAATCACGGCTTTCAAATATATTACTGGAGGGAGAAAATCAAACATGAATTTTCAAATCCAAAATTAGACTGGATACCACTGAGCCATCTACCAGTAACAAGACCAGAAGACAAGACAAGAAGAAGGATTAAAAATTTTGAAATAATAATCGCTCTATTTTTATAAAAGTTATAATTCATTCTTGTGCAGAATGTCTACCATAAGATGCAAAATAGGCAAATTTGATGGTGTACGATTAAAAAAAATTGTATACCGAAGCGAATTATAAACAAAATAACAATTTTTATAATAAAATACGATATTAGAAACAATAACATCTGATAGGAATCGGATGATATTAACTTCAATATGACATGGGGTAGGTGGCTCAGTGGCGAATCGGCCTGTGGATCTTGAGAACCCTGAACATTTTTCACCAATTTAAATCTACCTCTGTGGAATCTCTCTACTAACATTTTTGAGGGCAGTGATTTGACGGCTGGTACCCGCACTTACCATGAAGAAATATATCACTTACCGAGATCTGCTACGGCATAGTGTCACACCTAGTATTGGGTAAAAGACGTGATGATATATTTATTTATTTATATTCTATTCCAATGTTACAAATTAGTTCATCTCTATCTTTTGAATTTAAAAATTACCAATGAAGTGTTTCTTCCTTCGCTCATCAAAGTGTAGCTTTAATCTAAATACTCGTATGAAACTACACGCGAAATGAAAAGTAATATAAATTATAGTAAAATTAATTTTTTATTTTCTTTAATTGTTTATTCCCAATAGCGGTGGGAGCAGGGAGGATTATATTATTATCATATTTTTAAAGTATGAGACCATTTGATATACGAGTATTGCAAGTACAAACAATCAACCAAGGGGCTTTTTACATTCATTATGTTAATGCAAAATAATAATAATAATATGAGCAATTAAATGTATAAATATGTAAATGTAATATTTATTTTTATAACTTCTGCATGTAAAAATGTATTTTATTTATTAGGCGTGAAAATTGTTGATAGATAAGAACGTTGAGTTAATCTTAATCATAAATACAGTTAAACCAAAACAGTATCTTTAGCATATAACAGAATTATGTAAAGTACTTAAAACGCACCAAAACGTTTTTTAATATTCTAAGACACTTCTTCCAGTTTCTCTGATCGCTAGAGCAGAAAATTCCAAAATTTTAATGAAACTTTAATAGTTGATGTAAAAATGTGGGTCTTTTAAACAAAATAATATCTAAATATTTCAGTTTACAAGTATCAACTTTTATCAAAATGTAACCAAGCATGGATATTTTTGGTAGGCGTATTATTTTTACTGCTCTGAAAATTTTGTTCCACATACTAGTGCAAATAAAACTCTTTTGGTTAAATGTTAAAAAGATAAATAAATTACTACTTATCTTGATATGTAATTGTATAATTTTGAAATACATATTCATTATATTTGACAGATAAATAATACAATTTTAGAAAGTACTTATTATCGTATAACTTTTTGCACTAATTCCATATTTTATCATGCAACTCAAATTAGATACTCCAAATTATGTTTAAAAAACTTTAGTCTCGTTTCTATAAATTTATATAAAAAGTATAATTTCTTTTAGATACTTTTCCAACGATAAAAAATATAATAAAACATTTAATGTGTCATTCGTAACACTTTACCGTTCACACCTAATAAATTTTGTAATTTATGAACAAGTATGGCACCCCCCAGAACTGGGATCAGAGATTCCATCTTCTCGTGTAGTACCGTCTGTCAAGCGAGCGTTGGATAATTTCTTGCGTATGAATGTTATAATTACTCATACCGTATGTCTCATCTCAGTTGGGACAACGAGATAGCAATGTTTGAGGATTTGCGGATGTGGATCTGGTGGATCTGAGTTGAAATCGATGGAGGGAAAGCGACGAGGAATTCAGTTTGCGGCTGCCGGTAATGGTATTCCAATTATTGCAATCTTACCAGTAAGATTATGCGCGAAATAATTATAGCTTTGGCATTTGGACGGTTATAGTCTGTTCAAGATGAAACATTTTTATAAAATAAATTGAATTCGTAGATATATCTGCAAGGATTAAATATCAATTTATTGTATTAGTAAAGCCTGTTTTCAATGAGCAACAATCTTTTGTGCAAATTGCAATTAACAATAGCAAATATATTTTTTCTATTTTATGTTGAGCAACTAGCAATATTTAAATTTGAATAATCAGATGAAAAAATATACTTTTCCTACGATTGCTATGAAAACTTGACAATTACGCTCTCATTTGTCATCGTAAAGTTAACGTTTTCTGTGGAACAATCAAGAAATATCTTTGTCGCGCGTCTCCAAAGGCAACGCGCGAAAAAGATTTTAAATGAGCGCTTATTTCAATAGTTACTAGGGATACTAACAAATCAGAAACTTGTCATATTGACAGTTGACAGAACGAATTTATTTTCAGTACGTATACGTTTTTTAATCATTTTAAGATGCAATCGTAGAAAAAATTATGTGTGTATTACGAGTGTAAAGTGATTCTTTGTTACTAGAACACGGTAATTGCAGCGCGAGCCGAAGGCGAGAGCAGCAATAGTGTAAGTAACAGTTTTCTGTATGTTTTTGATTTAAAAAATTCGTTTTTCCAGTATGTTATAATCATTGTTCGACAACAAGAAAAACAAAAGGTGAATCCATATTTCGGCCTTGTCGTTGCTAGATAACAAAAATACAGAATAGCCGAAAAAATTATGTTTATAAATGAATATAGTTATTTATGACACACGAACGAAAAATGCAGTTTTTTATACGAATGAGGAAAATTGTCCGACAAGAAGAAATCAAGTTTGGCAACCGTATGAGTACGAAAAGTTTTTTCGATTCAGACGATGTTTTTTTAAAGAACTTTATTAATTCAAATATAATTTTAGTACTTTTCGTCCTAAACCGAAAACTATTTTTCGGATTGTAAAATAATTATCACCTAACAATCACAACAAATATTCATATTTTACTGAAATAGTTAACTTTTCATACAAATATTTTTTAATCGAAAAATGTCATTGTTCGACAAAACATAAATTTTTTGTATAATTCCATACGACAATAGCTACTTATGTAACAAGTACATAATACAAGAGTTTATTGGATGATCCGTAATTGTGAACGAGGATGATAAATAAGGCGAGTATTATAAAGTTTGAATATGTACTGATCGCATTCAAAGCTTTATGTTTGACTGCCTTTGAGGCGATTTGTTTCATTTTAAAATGTTAATCTGAAATACTTAGATGTATCGTAAAGTATGCTTTATTGTTGTTTTTATTTACATTTATAACTGTTAAAATTATATTTAAAAAAATAAACTTTTCACAAAATATTTGTTAAATACATTTTAACAAAATTAAAATTGGACGTATAGCACATACGGATACAGCACGTATCCGTTTTAGCAGAACGCTTAACTGGTACTTTTTTATTATACTTTGCAATATTGCTCATTGTAAAATAGGCTTTATTTAAACATTTTAAATTTTTCTGCAACAGTTTTTACTATTAAATTTGATTTAGCTTATTCGTAACATTTCCATAGATAGATTTTCTGTGGAATAGAACCTAATATCTTAAGAAGCACAAGCATTTGACATTCTTTGTTAATACTGTGCTAAACATAAGGGCGCCAAACATTAGGGGCGCTACGCTTACACATTTACTTTTGGTACTATTTGACTTATGTCTGATCGTCCGGATAATAAATATTTTATTGCACTTTTAATAAACATTAGTTTTTGTTACCTGATTGAACTATACATGAATTTTTCTTTTTAGAGATCAAGATCAAGATGAAGATTGGCGTCGTTAGATATTAATTAAATTCACTGATATTACATCAGAGATAATAATCATAATAATATCGTTTATGAATAGTGGCATAAAGTGGGTAATTAAATTACAAAACGGGTAGTATTTTTCCTGAATTTAACGAATTGTGAGACGAAACGTGAAGATAATGAACGTATGGGAGTTATGCTATTAAGTCAAATGTTGTTGAAGCGTGTGAATAAATTCGTTCCATTCTCACAGATATGTAACATGCAGTGCGGTTTATGATCTTTCATTTTAATGTTTTTTCTTATTTTTTGTCGATGCTTAGTGATGCCTTAATTGTTTATATATTTTTTATTACAATTTTACCGCTATTCTCTTGAGATTATAAATTAGACTAGAATTTAGCTAAATGTTTTTATAATTCTACATTATCAAATTACTTTATAATGGTAACGTTTGGGAAGATTCAACAAAGATTTTAGAACTATTTATAAATATTACTATTACATTGTTTTTCTTTTCACCAATTTATATCTACCTCTGTGGCTTCCCCTTCACTAAAGTCTTTGGGGGCCGTGATTTGACGGCTGATAACCGCACTTCACGCGAATATATCACTTACCGAGATCTGCTTAAGCAGAGTGCCACACCCAGTAATGGGTAAAAGTCGTGATGATATATTTATTTATTTCTTTTTGATAGAAAATAAACTGTTACAAATATAAAAAATATAAAATATAAAATGTTACAAAAATGAATAAATATTAGGCTTTTGAATAGAACCATAAAATTAAATATTGGATATCAGTGAAATTAATCGTTTTCGCATCTTGCTTAGTATATATCGACTTTAAAAGTACATGCCACGCTAACTAAACTTTCCCCACCACACTGTGCGTTCAGTATAAATCCTTGTATTCACACATCGTCAAATGTTTCTAGTTTAATGCATTTATTTAAACATCAATCATGCTCATGGAAAGACTCGCTTTACTCGCATTTGAAACAAACACACTTTAAGGCCACAAAATGCACGTTCTTCAATAACAATCCGATACTTGTTTTTGTCAAATTTACAAATACGTCGTTTAAAATTTATATAGTACGATTGATGCTAAACGATAATTTCTTACTTCGAGTGGCCTTTAGGCTGCATGACTTTTTGATAGTATTTCATATAAGTTTGCGTGGTTTTAGTCGGAGTGGCATGCTTCGGGCATAAATATCATTTTTACTGTGAAAAGGTTCTGAATTCTACTTTCAGTTTCACCGGTAACAATATCATCATAGATTTTTAAAATCTTCTAGGGGTTATAACTCAAAAACTAAGCAAGATATTGATATGCGGTCTGAACGAGTGAATTCCCCGTGTCCGAATTGACTTGTATACAAGTTTTTAGCTCATTTAAAGCAAATTAATTTTTTTGAAATTTTTTAATTATTTTCCAATGGGTACCCCTTGGGATTTTTATGATTTTTAAACAAATTGCTCTGAAACTATTTCTCGTACGAATAATGTAACGAAATTTTACATACATATGTATTTCGACGTGCTGAATCCAATGGTGTAATGTTTATGTCCATAAGTCTTATAGTTTTTGAGATAATGGTCAAAAACTGTACGAGGAAAAAAAATTGGCGAAAATTTTTCAAAAAAATAAAAATCGCTAAAAACTTGCCTAGAGGTCAATTGAAACACGAAGAATTTAATCTTTCAGACCGCATCTCAATATCTTGCTTAGTTTTTGAGTTATAGCCTCGGGAAAGTTGAAAATCTGATTTTGAAAAATGTTTGAAAGCAAGATATTGATATGCGGTCTGAACGAGTGAATTCCCCGTGTCCGAATTGACTTGTATAAGCGTGTGAATAAATAATAATAAATAAATAAGTTTTTAGCTCATTTAAAGCAAATTAACTTTTTTGAAATTTTCCAATGGGTACCCCTTGGGATTTTTATTATTTTTAAACAAATTTTATATATATATATATATATATATATATATATTAACGTATTTTAAATTAGCTTAACAGTGATGCCATTTTCAATAGACATAACCCTAATTACTATATTTTGAAAAATATGAAAGTTTAATGCATTATCGGTTTTTCAAGATATGTGTACATTATTTGTGTATAGTATACTTGATATATTATGTGCTTTTCATTATTTCAAACAATTAAAATTGTTTAAGAGTAAAATAATTGTTTATAATATTTATTTAAGTACAAATATTTTTTTCTTAGTCTTTGATTCGAATCTGTTAATTAAAATACATGTACGATAGAAGTATGTATAGTATGTTCAAAGATACTCCGTTATTTTTATATATATTATAATAATGAAACAGAGAATTTTGTACAAATATTATTATTGATAATGAAGCAAAAAAAAAAATGTTACATGAAAGTATCATTGTATAACAATTCGTCATTTAGTTAAATAATGAGATTAGAGATTTCCGAATTTAAATATTTTGCTATCCTACCCTGAGCGCCAACAGGTAGAATCTCTTACTGTGTGCGGTTCAACACAGGCTTAGTAAGTTAAAGTCATAACGGAATATCTTTGAACATTCTATATATTCTGTCCTTTATAAGACCAGGTATGAAAGTAATATTTATGATAATAAATAAATGCCTCCCCAAAATAAATTTTATCTGCATTGTAATATTTTATTAAGGAATCTTTAGTAATAAAACTCTTGCAAAGGAATTAGTAACAGGTTAAACGTATATAAAAAGCAGTTTTACTACAAAGCGTTATCTTCTATACCAATCTAAATACATCTAAATCCGCACGATCACAAGCAGTTTACGAGTATATCACCAGCAGTCAGCATTCAGTTTCTTTGACACAGTTCTCTAACGTGAATAGAAAAGTTATCCACTATCGACGTTTTAGCAGTGTACCAGGATCACGATCGCGAGAAGGTTTAACAGAGGTCGAATTTCAAGTCATTTGGCTCACTGGAGTGTCAGCTAGCTCTCTGAACGAAGCGTACGTTATATGCAAGTGGGACACCACGACACGAGAAGATACGAAGTGCTAAAGGGAAACATTCGAAGAATTCGAAATATTTGTCATTTGGTTAACCACAACACTTCAACGTTTAGGTTTGTTAAAAGTCGTGATTTACGGTTCATACTAATCGTACATTTAAATTCATGTTTCATTTAATTGGCGTAGATTATTTTATCGCGGTTTATCGGACAGCGTTTAATTAGGCTTTTGTTATTTTTATTTTAGTGCATTTTATTTACTAACGACATCTCACCAGTCAGATAAATAAAGAAATATCGCATCAATAAATGGAAATTATTACATGAAGATTTTTCAAGATGTTAACGCTATTTGTTTGAATAACTCACATTGCTAGTTGATTGCTAGCTCATCGCTGAATAAAAAACTTTATCCACAATCAACTCATAATATGCATTTATTTGTGCTCATTGCAACTGTATAAAGGGACCAATTATACACTAGTGGAATAAAGTAATTTTATTCCACTGTTAAAAGAATGAAGGAATAATGCACAGAAATCAGTCAAATTTATTGAATTACTTATTAATATTAACATTTACAATTATATTAACACTTAAATCATTGTTCGTTTTATCTAATTTGATGTTCTCTTTCCAAAACGGCTGCTTTTTTCGGTTTGTACCCCTTACATTCACTCTTCAAATATCTATATTTTCGTTAACTTTTATAGTAGCCTTCAACATGGAATACTTAGACCACGCTGATGAAACCGCATATTTTTTCTTGATTTTATAGAAATATGAAATCATGACTTCTTCATTTATTACCCTTACTCTCCGTTTTTCTCTCCAGCTCTTAAATTCAGTAAATTCTTTTTCATACAATTCCTTAGACTTCGCTGACAATAAACACAGAGTTGCTTCAAAAACTTCTGTAGGAACAGAGTCAATTTTTTCCATTTTTTATCAAATTAATAAATTTTGTCAATGTAACAAACGATAAACAAACATCCTGTCATAGCAACAAATGTCACAGTAATGCATTTTTTTACAGCACGTATCTAGAATTTGATAAATTGAAAAAACACATTTTGTAAAATGAATAAATTTTGAATAAAAGTTTTGATTGTGGATTAAACGTTATATTGTATTCGTGTTTTAGTTGCGCATTATCCACTCAAGATAATTAAATGCTCGAACTTCGATAAAACGTCACCTAAAACACTTATACAATAAATAACTATTATTTAAATATTAAAATCTTCTTTGTAAATTTTGCAGCATTCCTTAATGCTTTATATGATATTCTTCACAATAAGAAATTAATCTTAGTTACAGTATTTACAGGGGGCATACAATCAGGGCCGTCTTAAAACATTTTAGCGCCCAGGGCTAAGAAAATCTGAAGCCTTTGTAAATTCTTATGTGAATTAACTTTGTTAAAATAATCTTTCATTTATTTAATAGAGTTTTTCACTGTCTTTAAAACGATAAAATGTTTATTTTTACATTACAATAGGTACTAGTTTCTAATTTTTTTAAAGGATTGCTACTTATTCTTCTTCGTTTTATAGAATCTTTTTTTAAAATTTATCATAAACAAACATTTGCCCTATCCTTTATAAATCTTCCAGATACCTACCTTGATTCCAAATGGTCAAGTATAATCAGATTCTATTCAGATTGCTATCTGCATATTATGTACGAGACAATACATTAAAATGTATATTTTTAAAAATTATTTGTTAGTTTAAGTGTTCAACGCCGGGATTTGAACCCGGGATTTTTAAATTTTAAGAGTGCGTTTTCCCACTTAAACTACGTCATTTAAATGACATCAAAATGATGCTTGGATAGAATCAAAGAGTCCTGGGTTCAACTCACGATGTTAGTCGAATTTTACTCTTTACATTAATAAATGATTTTATCTACGATCACGTGTAGCAACAAATGGATAAATTTACTTTTTCTACTCCCGTTATTAAAATGTCATTTTAAGAACTGGTTTCATATGTTGCCAAGCTGTGGCTTCGAACGTTTTAGTCACGGCTTGAGATATTACGCACGGGGTAAAGTTAGATTCAGATACTTGTCATTGTAATTTAACCTTACTTTTTAAAGAATTCATAAATCTTTTTAAAAATATTGTCCTAATTTGCGATTGTAGAAAAAGTATAGTATGTAACTCGTGTTGTAAACTTTAGATATTCGTTTTTTTATACACTCGTAACTAGAGACATTTATAAAACTTGTTACATAATATACTGTACCTTAATTTACTTACAAAAATATGTATTATTAGAATTTTAATGTCACTCATTAAAACAGATGTTCATTACGATACAGATTTTCATTATGATATCGCACAGCATTGACTGTTTCTCTAGTTTCCATGATTTTATCAATAAAATTATAAGTTATTTTTATCATCCAAAAGTAATATTTAATCTGGATGTTGGTCGTAGAAAAAAAAAACTTTACATAAAGTATCTTTTGATTCGAATAGAAATTCTGAAACTAATGAAGTAAAATAAAATACTTTTATTAATGAATCTTAACACAGGATTTATATAATTACATAATATTACATCATAAAATAATACTGATAAATAAATATAAAAATATAAATATTCTTTGGAAAATCTTTGGATATTAGTAGTTTCACATATTTGCTTGAGTAACTTTTAAAGGAATTATTCTTATTTTCTGGCATAGATCCAATTTTAAATGTTTTCCTTATTTAATTTTATTTCATCAAAACAATTATTTCTATAATTAAATCAGCTTGTCATGGCATTACAAGCAAATTGGATAGACCTTCAACTTCTACTCTTTTCTAATATTAATTATCACATACATATTTCAATATAAATTACATCTTTAATATCAACTATCTTTAATTTTACGGCTTCATCCCTTTATTCGCATTATCCCACGCAAAATTCCTCCCTGCGCTATCACTATCCCTCACAAACTGCGGAGGTATATTCGGTAAATTCATTTGCGGATGTTGATTGGGTAAATTCTGTGAGAACTTCAACTGATCTTCACCTCCAGTTGCAAACCCCTTATAAAGCACATCACTGAACTCTCCTACCGAGTCATCCGTCTTGTACGCATGATGCGAAGCCCAGCTTGGGTACCCGTGGTGATGATTATATCCAGCACCGTGTCCTCCGCCGAAGTAGCTAGGATGGTGACCTGGCGAATCATGGCCGCTGCTGCCGAGGAGAAGCGAGCCTAGAGCTAAGGAGCTGCTGATCACGAGGGCTGCTTTACTGAGGAATAAGGCTTTCTTGGCGAGCAGGGCGAGTATACCGAAGATTAGAGGGATGAGGGTGGCGACCTTGAATTTGAAGCCCAGGAGGACTGGTAGAAGGAAGTGACGGGCTAGACTTCGAACTGAAATTTGAAAATGATATATAAATTCTATAATAATGGAGTCAATGGTTCAGTGGACACAAATTCAACAATCGATGAACATTACTTCGAATTAAAATTATTGCCTCCCAATAACATCTTTAAGGGGACATGATTTGACAGTTGGTAACTTCACTTTACACGCATATTTATTACTATTAACATTTACTACGATATTTCTGATTAAAGAAATATTAGGTTATTTTATTTTATTACCAATGCTTTCTGTTAAAATAAATATTTTATGAATTAATCGTGAACTAATTATAGGTACTTTATTTTAGTTACCAGGATTTGAACCAAGCCTATTTTCAATTCCGTTTAAACTCTCTGTCACAAATCTATACTGTTGAATCAAAGCCAGTGTCATTCTAATTTTTACTCTCTATTTAAAATAAAATTAGATTTCATCAGTTATAATAAATAATTATTTTAAAAATATGCTAATAAATATAAGTATCTTCATTCTATCAGAAAATGTACTTAACAATTTTAATATTAATCTATTAAATAAGTACATGCGATTTTCCTCGAATTGTAATTGAAAATTATTTTTAACGAACCCTAAATTTAACAATAAGTACACTAAATTATCGTTCATTAAAAACAAACATTTTATTTTATTAATAACGAGAGATTCCGCAGATGATCTAGTAATAAATGGATGAATCAAGGGGGGTCATGCGGGCCATGAACCCCCTTGGGTTAGTTTTTTATTTGATATGTTGTTTCATTTGTTTCATTCAAATTAAGAAGAAATGTCTGAAGATCGTCTTGTACGACTTGCTTTAATGCATTTGCATCATTAAAGCCTGAAGTCATATTAGACAGATTTGCTAAGTCAAAAAAATAAACGTTGTAATATAGTAATTTAACTTCCAATTGTATAGCGACAGAAGATACAGCGGTTTAGAAATATATGTATATCCTGAACCTAAAAATCTAAATGTCTAAAACTTTTCTTTTTTATCGAAAAAAAAATATCGGTGCGAAAAAAGGGTAATTATTCCTCCTCCTTATACGATATCTGGATCTGCCCTTGGGATAAATGTGATTGAAAGAATGAACAGTGTTTGTATGCAAGGAATTTAGATATCAGATCAGAATAAGAAACTTTGTCCGAGATTAATTACAGGATAAATCAGTGAATGTTACAAGGGTTCAAACTACCCCATTAAGGGGATGTTATGTATGCAAAAATAAGAATCTAATATCCCAAACTTATTTTGAAAAGTCTCAAATCGCTATACTTACATAATGTTATTAAGAAAAAGTGACAGTTGTGCCAGGTGAAAATATTAAATGTTGTTAATTATTGTACAATTAATTTTTAGATACGCGAGAAAATTTAGTAAATATTAATTTAAATGTAGCTAATTGACAACAAAAAAATCATGACGTCGGTATCTATTTTAGTTTGTTTTAATTAAATAATTATTAATTTGTTAGCGCTGTTATTATTTTTAAGTTTTGTTCTGGTTTGATGATCATATGCTCCTACGCCTCAAATTTTGCTCTAAACTTACATGGAATTAATTAATTTGTATATTTTATACTATTTTACGAGAGCATTGACTGACATTATTACATTTTTAAACTTTTTGAATTTATATTAACTTTATTTTTATAAATTAAGGAATAATTTAGTTTATACTTTTGTTATGCTCTAACGATAAGGTATTATTAAATGATATTATCAAAGAAACAGGCTGCGAAGCTACGTTTAATTAATTAGCAATGTGTTTCATAGGTACTTACAAGTCTGAATTATGAATGTGCTTAATGGACTCTTAAAAGTATCAATTTATGCTTTTAGTATTTAGTAACAAAATATTCTGAAATACGTGTAAGTAGAAACATTATCTCCTTTGTACTCATGGGTGAATTGTAAGAAATATTACTTTTCAAATATCTTTCTTTAAAATCTGCAATATAATTTCTCTTTCCAAGAATACAAATTACTAAAGAAACTAGTTGCATTATTATAATTATAGAATTCTCATATGTTAATGAGAAAGCACTAAAAATAATACGTACTCAGCAATTCTCATTGTTTATGTTCACAAGTGTGTATAATTATAATCTTTACATTCAAAATAATCAAAATACGGAAAACATCCGGAGTTCAAGCGTTCATGACCTAGAAAACAAAACAAATCGCGATGCGCTCTTGCGGAATAACATTCAACTTGAATAGCAAATTAGAGACTCTGGCGCTGAAGTTCACAACTAATATAACATTTTACCAATTATATTTTATTTTTTAGATTCCTTTGACAGTTTATTATTAAATTAAATTTGAAACTAAACTATAGTAAATCTATGAAATAATAACAATAAAATTTATTGCTAATGATAACAGAACGTTATACAAATATTTTTTTAATAGCATAAGTTGTGTTTGTACTTCATATTGAATTTTTAATTATTATATTTTATGGGGTAGGTGGCTCAGTGGTATCGAGTCGGCCTGTGGATCTTGAGAACTCTGGTTCGATCCCCACAGCCGACAAACAATTTTCACCAAATGAATTCTACCTCTGTGGCTCCCCCTCCACTAACATCTTTGGGGGCCGTGATTCGGCGGCTGGTAACCGCATTTCGCGCGACAAAATATATCACTTACCGAGATCTGCTTAGGCAAAGTGCCACACCCAGTAATGGGTAAAAGGCGTGATGATATATTTATATATTTATTTATTTTATTTATATTTCATTACAAACTTTAAAAAAAATTAACTGTAGAATCTATTTTTAAATTTTATCGATTTCTTTCTTGTTTTCGACAATGAACTTGAACTCTCTAGCGTTTCTTTCTGGAACGATAATTAAATTTCAAGGTGCACTCTTGTGGTACAACTTTACACTTCTCCTGTTTTCAACATAATACTAGTTTCTTGATTTCTTTTCTGTCCATGAACTTGAATAAAATAATATCTGTCACTCTAGCGGCAAACTCAGAAACAACTTTCTACTCTACTATCGGTAGGAACTTGCACTATAGCTAGTTCTACTGTTCTACTTGTTAATCTTTCTCTTTCTTACCTGTACCGACTTCCTTATACTGTCCATGACTCTTCAAAGTTAAATCCTCTTGGATCGGATCCATGACGAACTCTAGAACTCCGTCCACAGATGGCGTCACGCGCATTATTAAACCTGGGTAGAGGGTGCTCATGTCCCATCGCATCATCCGATAGGACATCACATGGCTCATCGAATCCAAAATCCCGCTAAAATAGAAGTTTTTGTTTATGAGAATAAATAAAATTGTTGACCACATTTAACTCTAGATACAAGACACTTTTAAAGTTTGGAGGATATAAATTTAGAGCAGTTTAAAAAAATATTATTTATGAGAATCCAACTTTTATGAGGTAGCTAATTTTGGGATATCTTTGGATATCTGAGTTCTATTCTTGTAGTCGACAAACTTTTCACTACTTTAAAATTATTCTGTGGCTTCATCTTCACTAACATCTATGTGGGCTGTGATATGACGGCTGGTAACCGTATTTCATGTCTAGAAATATATCACCTACTGCTACGGCAGAGTACCACACCGATAATGGGTAAAAGGCGTTGTGATATATTTTCCATTATTTTTTTTTAATTTCCCACTTAGAATATTACACAAGTACAATTGTAGGAATATGGTCTCCCTTTAACAGTCTTATTATAATCTTTTTCTTACGGTGGACAATATATTAATATAATAATTGACATTTGTTTTTCTTTTTGTTGCAGGTAACGTGGAAATTATTTTGTAATTGAAAATTTGTTTAATTTTACTCAAGTATTCTGGTAAGTGTTCTATCTTTTAAAAAAGTCTAAAATTAAAGATTATAAAATAATATAAGAAGTTAATATTATCATAACTTTGTCAGAAATTTACATTAATGCGTTGAACTAACTTTTCAATTAATAATTCAGAAATATCATTTGAAAATTTAATGCACTCTAAATCATAAATATTATGCGTATTGACATCAAACTCAGCTTCAAATCATATTAATTTATTTAATGTACAAGAATGAATAATAGGTATATTGGCCCTCCCTGAATCCAGTTTGACTAATTTCGTCGTGCCGTCTGTACGTACGTACGTATCTCGCATAACTCAAAAACGGTAAACCGTAGAAAATTGAAACTTTATATTTAGGACTGTTATAACATCTAGTTGTGCACCTCCCTTTTGGTCATTATACAACTACCGGAAGTGGTACTTTACTTGAAGCCTATAATAGATTTTCATGAAAAACTATATTCAAATATAATTTAAAACTTTCCAAATTTGGTATATAAAACTACTATATCAATGGAAATAACATAATAGATTTTAGTTAAAATAGACTAACCGGAAGTGGCACATTACATGAAGCTGCTAACAGTTTTCCTTTAAAAAAATGGTATTATTTTAATTTTAGAAATAAATGCTGCAAATAAAAGTTTTAGAGAATTAAATTCTGCGTCTAACACATTAAAAAAAATTAAATTAGCTTTTTGCATAAACGAGATATGGATTAGAACAAAAAATAAAAGATTTAATGTCAAATATGTGCAATTAAAAAGATATCTATAGCTTAATACGCGTACAAGGAAGTCATGTGGTGTCCACATCAGATTTTTACTTTAGTATATCTATATATTAATCATATTTATGATTGACATAGCTCAGTGGTACTGCCTCAGACTGTGGATTTGAAAATTCGAGTTCGATTCTTACAGCCAATTTAGATAAGAATTAACGTCTGTGGCTACACTTCCACGAACATTATTGGGGACAGCAATTTAATGATTGATATTCGCACTACACATGCATTAATCTATAATTTACTAAGATCTGTGCAACACCTACTTATGGATAAAAGACGCAATGATATATGTATTTATTTAATCTATTTATCATGCTCAAATATCGATACGTAATAGCATTTTACAGACACTGAATATAGAATCCATCCTAAAATAAAAAATAAAATATATCATCACGCCCTTTACCCATTACTGGGTGTGGCACTCTGCCTAAACAGATCTCGGTAAGTGATATATTGTTTTGCGTGAAGTGCGATTACCAGCCGTCAAATCACGGCCCCCAAAGATATTAGTGGAGGGAGAGCCACAGGGGTAGATTTAAATTGGTGAAAATTGTTTGTCGGCTGTGGGGATCGAACCAGGGTTCTCAAGATGCACAAGCCGACCCGATACCACTGACCCATTATTATTATTATTAGAGTTGCAACGAATATTAGGCAACTATTCGGTATTCTGCCTATTCGGCAGCTGTTTCACTATTCGGCCGAATACCGAATAGTAGTTTCCTATTCGACCGAATACCGAATAGTTTGACATAACACATCTAAAACATGAACAGCGGTTGCATTCAATTTATTAATTTATATATAAAAAAAAACACATATATATTTTATTTATTATGTAAATATTTATTCAATCAGTATAATAGAAATACAAATTAAATCACAAATACTGTCAATAACCAAAAAATAAGAATATAATAAATAATGTCAATTACTAATAATAATAATAAATAATATTATCAATAACTAATGAAAGGTTAATTATAATTAAAATTTAAAAGTGGCAAAGTCAGAAAAGTCTCTCTGAATAAACACTGCTCCCTGGGAAAGAAAGATAAATTCTAGCAAATTTTGCTAGATAATGCGGGAATATATTTTTATTGGTTGCCCACCATGTATATGGATTATCAGAATGTGATATACATTTAATTTTACAATAAGCTTGAACTGCACTGATGTGCAAACGAACTAGACACAACATGTCATTTGCATGGGATTTGCTGAAGGGGGAGGAGCGCAATTTCGCTCCGCCAATCCCCACCGGTTTATCATTTGACGCCAAAAATGTGCAGAATATTCGCCGAATATTCGGCTATTCGGCACACGGTGCCGCCTAATATTCGGTATTCGGTATTCGGCAGATTTACTATTCGTTGCATCACTAATTATTATTAATTATTTCTAATTAATTTGTCACTTTTCTAAATCCATGTAATATTACATCATTATCACAAATTTAAATTAATTAAATATTACAAAATGATGATACTCTCCCAGTATAGTCTGTCTCTATTATCCAGGATTTAAGCTGACCACATTAACGTGATAATGTGTACGCTATTAATTTCAAATAATGCAACTAATTAAGACCAATGGCAACATATGATAATTCCCGTGGCTTATAGGTGCGGAGCTGTACTATAAACGAGTAATCTGTTTCTGTTTGATGTTGTATTATGAATTGATATTCTGCACTACTAACTTCGTAAAGGATTAATGCTATAATATCTATAGAGATATGTCTTGAAATAACGGCGAAAATTTATAACATAATAACATAACAGTGGTATTGAGTCAGCCTGTGGAAATAATTCTCACAGTTGACAAACAATTTTCATCATCTAAATACTACCCTCTACTAACATCTTTGAGGGCCGTGATTTGACGGATGGTAATCGCATTTCACGCGAAGAAAAATATCACTTACCGAGATCTGCTACATTCAATAATGGATAAAAAGCGTTATAATATATTTATTTATGTATAATAACATAATTTTTCTAAATGTTTTGTAAACATTGTTAGATTGTTACTATTATGAAATATTTGGCAAAATTCAGAGGACCATAGTATTAGAAACATAAATAAAACAAAATTTAATTTATGTAGCTTTAGCAAGGCACAAGACCAGGTACGGTGGTACGGTGGTTCCTAATTATTTTTTTTTGCCCACCCAAAATAATAATTTGTTTAGTAGTTACATTAAATAAATAAATAAATTGATTTATTATCACGCTTTTACCCAAGAATGGGTGTGGCACTATGCCGTAGAGGATCTCGGTAAGTGATAAATTTATACGAGTGAAGTGCGGTTACCAGTCGTCAAAGCACGGCCTCCAAAGATGTTCATAGATGGTAATTTTAATGTGGTAAAAATTGTTTGTCGGCTGTGTCAATCGAATACGAGATTTCAAATCTGTATGTGGATAGCGTTACGGAATTCGAATCGAGGAATCTCGAGTTCGAATCGCACTTAAGTTATAAATTATATAACTACCACACTGCGGCTTGGAGGGTCCAGACCCTATATTGTAATTGGGATTAAGGTCCTGCTGTACAGAGTAACATAAATAAATTAAAAAATAAATATCACTGAGCCACCTACGCATCTACCCCATAGTAGTAGTTATGTTAAGCTAAACACATCAAAATGCATCATTATAATTTTATATAAACGCTAGAAAAGATAATTCATGCACTTTCCCTATTAAGTTTTAGCAAAAAGCGAAACTACAAAGAATATTTGTATTTTACAATAGTTTTATTTATAATTTCTGGAATAACAATAACAATAATTACTAATATTTTACAACATTTTGTAAATAAAACGTTGTTTATAGTAATTTTTTACTTCTATTAGGGCAGTTTCACACCAGTGACATATTATCGTACCATTAAAAAATCGTACAGTAAACATAATTAACATTTCATACGAGCGATATTTTATCGTACGATAATACTGTCCAGTCGCCGTGCATACAATGCATTTAAGCTTATCGTACGATAAAATATCGCTTGTGCGGAATGGTCCTTAAATGAAAAATAGTCTATCCGCATGTCACTTTTTGACACATTTAAAAATATGTTTTTAACAAACTTAATGGTAAGTTTTTATTAGCAATTACAAGTATTTAAAAATTATCTATTTCTCATCTCGTAGCAACTAATTTTCATAATTCATGATAATAAATATAATTATAATGATCTTATATTTGAAACGAAGCTAAAATTTGATAATACATTTTTCGTCTCAACGGCATAGCTTAAACTAATTAAAACGGTAGAATAAATCGGTAGATAATACTCAGGAAATCTGTTTTGGTTTAATCTTCTATTACAGAAGACTTTAAATAATAATATTTATTGTTAAAAACAAATTGATAACACCACCACAGGCGACAAACAATTTTCACCAATTTAAAATCTATCCTTGTGGCTTTCCCTCCACTAACATCTTTGGGGGCCGTGATTTGACGGCTGGTAACCGCACTTCACGCGAAGGAATATATCACTTACCGAGATCTGCTTACGGCAGAGTGCCACACTCAGAAATGGGTAAAAGGCGTGACGATATATTTATTTATTTTAATTTATTACCTTTTTTGTACAATTCAAGATATGCATGTTACAAAACCATTTTAAAAAGTTTTAGTAAAAAAAGTGAATCATTTTTATATTTCTCTGTCTAGTTTCTGCTGCATTATGATCCTTGAAAAGTCGAAAAAAATTCCTTTTATAGTTTCCCTCGTAGAATTTGTTGTAATTTATGCAAAGTGGCTTTATGCAAATATAGTGATATCATTTAGCAACATAATATAGCTACATTCCAGTTCTCGCTCTGCGAATGGCCTCAGTTCGCGAACAAATGAACTTACTTGTAAGGAGAAATGTGCCGTGTCATCACCATTTTACTCGAAAATTTATCTTCGCGACTCAAAGAGAATTTTTTAAACATCTAAAGTGATTAAGTTCTCAGCTGTCTTCCGTGAAAGTGGATGTGGGATTAAAATTTAAAAGCAATTACGTCCTTAAAGTAGTGATGATGAATTTTAAATTTTGATTGTTTGTAAAAATGATACTATTTAGCGAGATTTTGTATTCTCTTTGGTATTCGTTTAATGATATTTTATGCATTCGATAATCCATTTATCTTCATTCCGGGCACACCTCTACAGCTTCAGATTAAATGGATGACAATTTTTACAGAATATTTATTTTAGGAAGGATTTTATACTCACAACTAAATTTAAATTTTATTCCACAACATTTATATACTAAAAATATACATTTCGAAAAATCATCATGCTATTTATTATTTCAAAATAAAATTAATAAATCAATACAGTTGTTCGAAAAGTACAGTACAATATTTGGAAATGTCATATATCCGTAGCCAGAACAAATCCGTTTCGGATTCAATATTATTTTTATTTCTCGAGATTTTAGTTTAGGTATATAATATGTTACCATTGCACTACCATGTATATGTCCGTACATTATATGTACATCGGCTAATTCGGAATACATCTCAATTTATTACGCTTGCAATAAATTATGATAGATGTTAAAGAAACGTTCCACAGAATAGTGGATAAGAACATTTAATAACTTACAACAAGGAGTGTTTAAATCCTTGACGGACAACTACGAGTATTTATTTCAGAAGACCAAATATGTTATCATAATCTTTCTAATTTACCAAGAATTTTTGTAATTGCAGAAGCACAAATATATCTGCGCTTTTAATTTATTTTAAATATTTATAAAAAAAGGAAGAAGAATTCGAATATCGAATACGAATATTAATCAAATCTCGAATATTCGAATACTCCTAAAAGTTAATGTATTTATTATTAATAATTATTTAATTATGTCCTTTTCATTATTTGAATGAAATTATTAAGAGAAAATAAAATAAAAATAAAAAGTACAAACAAAAAAGAAAGACGAAAACTTCAAATTTAAGGTGAAACGTATGGACTGATGTTGGCGAAAAACAAATTTGAAATATAATATCTTTGTTATTAATAACTTCAAAGTATTGTAATAGCTTTAAGTTTATGTACAAATGACAAAGAAAAACATAGTCAAAAATTGAGCGCGATATTCGAGATATTCAAATGTTCGCTATACTGACGTTAATATTCGAAAATCTCGAATATCGAATAATGTCAATATTCGCGGCATTCGACTATTCGCGGATAATATTCGCCCATCTCTACTTTATATATATATAGGTACTATATACATACATATTTTAAAATACGAGTATCTAATAGTCTAAAATCAAAAGAATTATATAAAAAAATATATTTTGTATATACCAAATGGACTAAAGAGTGAGAAATTAAAAAAAAATCTAATTGCAGCTTAGAATTGTGAAAATATATATACAACTAAATTATAAATATATATATTTAGAAATCACAAATAATTATAACATTTTATTATTTAGTTAAATATATATTTATACTATTCTTATATTGTGATTTGCAAATTTGTATGTTCTCACAATTTAGTATGTTACATACTATGTAAGTATTTTTTTCCATAATTTTATTAATAATGTGTGAACGAATAATAGAAATATTGCAACAGCTTCGTGAACGTTAACATCGTTTATAAAATCAAATTTTAACCAATCACATCACGGAACAATATCAAAAGCGATAACGATCCATATGAATATATTTAAACTATATTTAATTAGTATTTTTTAAAGTAAATATTAAATTAATTAAATAGCTAAACTATATTTTTCAATCACTTTTGGAATCTACATTTAATTTTATAGTGCAATGTATTTCCTATTTAATTTAAGTGTGTTTTCACTGAAATGTTAACATTTATTAGATTTCTATAAGTACATTTGAAATGATCTAGATTCGTTTTCAGTTTCACTGAAATCTCAAAATTGCTTAATGTTTCTTTTGGTGGAGAAAGTCGTAAGTATAGAAATAACTTGAGTAATTAGATTAATTACATTAAAAAGAAATGTATGAAAATTGTAGGACATATAAATAATAAAACGCCTATTTACTTAGACATTTCCCTTTTTTGTTGTGACAGAAATTTATTGCGCAAATCAAAGAATAATAAGAATTTGTGAAGCTATCACGAACAGCTGTTACCACAATACACATTTAATATGTTTGATATGTTCTTTTCCCAAATCAGTTACTGACTGAAGGATACTAAAAATAAAACTGAATTGTGGATATAAAAGACACGTGCTGAATTTTGTCAGAATTCATTTCTTGGGTGTGAAAATAATCCACACGGATTGGCTTTATACATGTTATATTTTAGCAGCTTTGTACTAAATGAAATTAATTTTTATTTGCATAGAGATAAACATGTTTACCTTGTTTCTTGTTTTGTTCTTTTTATTATTTTTTTTCTGACTTCTTGGCGGACTAATTACCAAGATCATATCAGCATTATGCCCATGATTCTGCATTTTAATTCATATAGTCTACAGATTTTTATAATACTGAGTGTCTACTTTTTTATAGATCATATTTATAGTTTTATTCTAAAATTAATAGAAAAATGTTACCATTGTATTTCCTATGATCTATAGATAGAAAGAAAGTAGTCACTCGGTATATGTATATTATAAAAAATTCTCGACTAAATGTATTAAACATTTAGTTTTTTATTTATAATTTAATAACTCATTTATTTTTACTTAACTATTTTACATATTATTTAGCATTTGTTTCGATCAAGAAAACTCTGAGGAAGTTTACAAAATTCATATAAAAGCAAGGCAATAAATGATAGAATGAAATAAAAATTATTGACTTATTAATAATAAAATAGTTAATGGATGTAATTGGAGTTATAGTTGAAATATTAAAATTAGTGTTCCCGCATTAATACTCGTAAAATTGTAAAAGTAATAGTATTTTAATAACATACTATTTTTAATCACTTTATTTCCAATTAAAACTAAAATAAGTTCTATACATAATTTTGTAACTTAAAAAAGTATAGATAATAAAAAGTTGATTAGCTGATATAATTCATAATAATTTTAATATTTATCAAGAGCTAATGATTTTATTTTGAATTAATTATAGTCTAATATCATTTATTGTGTTTAATTTATTTTCTAAATAAAAATATTATATTATAATGTGATCTTGAAAAACCGAAGATTAAGTTCGAGACGTCTATTTAGGTATTTGAGACCTAGACAATATCACGATACTAAGTCGCAACCGAGACGAGACTGACTCCAAGACTAATTATTTAATACAGTTCTTGCGTTGCAGTTTTCATAACTATAGGGAGAATAAACAAAATCTCAATCAAAAATAGCATCTTTTTACATATGTAATTACTGAACTGTTTCACCCAGAAATGGGAAAAGGTGTGGTGCTACAAATTATATATTGAAAATATGATTGTTTTGTAAATTTTATCTTTATAAGTTTTATTACGTATGAAAGTATAATTTATGGAGGCTATGAAAAATAAAAGAATGGAAATTTTTATTTCATTTCGCAGATTAATTTCCGAAATACATTGACGTTGGCCGAGAGCCAAAGTGGATAATTCCATGTATGAGAGAATATCTAAAATTCCACCCCCACGTGCAAGGTATCATTAATTTTATTTACACTCTTATAATACTCACCCAAAATCCCCAGGATCCCTCTCCAAAAAATTATTCAGCGATCGTGGTCGTTGTTCATCCCTGATGAAAGTGACACCGTCAACAATATCGAAAGCCGAATCATTATCAATGCTCTGAAGTTTGCTGAGAGCGCTAATGCCTACACAATAACCTAACGACGTTTTCGAAACAAGGCACTGTTCGAACGAGTATTTAGAGTTAGGTGTTACGTTGACAGCCGCCGCCATTGAAAACATTACAACTAAAAAAACCCTACACATCTTTACTCTGTTTATCTTACACTGATACAATCTTACCTCCCACGCAAGTTTTTATATCATTCAACTGTTTTGTCTCAGTGATTTTTACCCTCTCTGCCAGAGAAAGCAAATCTAAGAGGATGTCATTAACAGGAAATTGAAGTTCATTTTCGTTGTGGGAGTTTTGGGAACAATGCTAAATACTTTCACTTACTATCAGACAGTCATCTCATGCGGAGATGTGGTACATTTAACATTTTGTCATGGGAACCGTGAACTTGATGACGCTTTTTACGTTTACTTTCGGTAGAGTTTTTTTGAGTTGTGCAATAGAGATCACGCCTCTTTTATTGAAGAAGTTCGCATGATAGTGTATCGTTTGATGCCTGTGATGCACGAAGGAACATCAAAGAACGTCTCATTTTCATACTGTCATTTGTCATATATTGCAGAGAATATGTTAACAAGAATGTTCTCCTTTGTATAAATCACGTATTTTAATGGAAAATGCAGTGTGCTAGTTTCTAGCTGCGCTAAATATAAAACGCATTATTTTGTTATTCACTGGAAACTGCGTCGCAATATTCACGAGTGCAGAATACATAATTTTCTGATCAGTATTTACATGTGTTTTGTTTAATAAAATGACATTAACAATATTTAATTAGCGCATATTTTTTCAAAAGCTTGCGGCTCTTTTCACTTTTCAGAATCAAACAATAAACTCATTGGATGCGCACTTCACAAACTCTTGCTGTTAACTTTCGGTTTTAGCTAAATATGCATTTATTACCTTTAATAGAATGAATGTAATAATAACAAAAATAAAAGTTTGCACAAATAAAACTTACATTTAAGTTTGATATAAACTGACAATATCGAATACTAAATACAGGGTGTTTCACAACTAAGAGCAAAAAATTAAAGGGTATATTATGTACGACGTGCTGATCATGAAACAAAAAGATTTTTTTTAAATCGCAAAACTATTTTCCATGTTTCCCACTCCAAAATTTTTCGTTGCCACTGCCACTAGGTGGATGATTATGTTAAAGTTATTAATTAAATAAAATTCTATTATAAATAACTGCTAATAATTGAATTGTGTAATTATTCTTGCATAGTTGATAATCTACTTCATTGTTTGTGTTTAATAGGAAAGCGAATCCAGTGCAGTACTACAAAAAATGTTTTAGGTTAACAACCCTTAATTTTTCGAATTTAAATAAAATCGTTTTGTTTCATGATCAGCACGTCGTACAGAATATACTCTTTAATTTGTTGGTCTAAGTTGTGAAACACCCTGTATAAACTAATTTCATGCAGGTAATATTAAATTTTAGAAGATACTCAAATTTGATTTCTAAATGTAGGTATAATAAATTATCTTTCTAAGAACAAAGTTTTCGCAAAAATGATTAAAATAATATGGGTCTATAGGTAGTTATTATATTTAGGCATATTTATTAAAACAGAAATGTTTGAATAATTATTTATTTGAACTTGTATAAATAATAAATTGTATTTCCTTACAGTATACAACTTCGACAATTATAACACGTATTGTCCTCGAAAATTATTGTATTTAAAATAAATAGAACTTGACTCGCATTTTGTACATACCTATTAATTTGTTAAATTAGTGAAACTATTGTTATTTGATTCAACCTAGAACCATTATTATACTTAAGTGAAATTTTCTGAAGTTACGCGCAAATTTTCTCTTTTACTAAGATATTATCGTGAATGAACATTTACATAACATCTTTTTTCTGTTTTGTTTACAATGCAAAAAAATTCTAATTATAATTAGCGCACATGTATTCAAAACACGTTAATAATTAAAGTCTTAATAGTAGCATTTTAGTAATTAATCAAAAATTTGGTCATTTAAATGACAAATGAAAATTACGTGGCTTACATCAGAATGTGTTAAAATGAAAAAGCGATTTTTTGCATGATAATAATTATGAACCTGACAAAAATAATTACAAAAAATTAATGGAAACATGAACATAAACAATTCAAACAGTTTTATTAGAAAACAAAGTACAAATAAATAAATAAATAAAACAAATAATTACAAGTAAAAAATACATAATAAATAATGTGTACAATATTAGAATATAAATATTTTCTTCTCTTTTCTAATACTACATAATTTCTACTTTTGTTCATTCCCAAATAATTGCTGGTTACTAACATACGCGCTGTAGGGAATATTCTGAGGATCTTCTATTAAAGCTCTCCTAAAATGTCCGTGTCCATGTCCATGATGTTCATCAAAAGAGGAGACATGGGAATGCGTGTGATGGGGATGAGCAACTACTTCATAAGTCTGTGAGGTTTCCTTACTCTCAAGAAGCTTCCTTAAAGCTACAAGTCCAGTGATTACTAAAGCTACTTTACCAATAACTAAAGCTTTGAAAGCAATAAGAGCAATTCCTCCTAGTAAAAGAGGTAGTAGAGCCGCAGCTTTGAGTTTCAGTAGAATTAAGAGTGGTAACAGCATTTTTCTTCTCTTCTTCCGACCTGTGAATTGATTTTTAATTGAGTTCGAACATGTTTATTAAATTATATATCATATGCCACGTAGATTTCTTTTCGTTCTTTTTGTTCATCATCATCATGCACATCGGACAAAAGTCTTCGAAAGATGGCGATGAATCGAAGCTACCGAAGTTTGGTGGGATTCCTGCGTGACATTTTTAAATAAATATTTGACTTTTTCGAAAATATAATTTAGTATGTTAAAGTGCAGTGCTTGATGTTAAAATTTAGTTAGTTCAATATATGAAAAAAGCTTTCAGAACTAATAATTAATAACTAAAATAATTTTTGGTTTAAATTCTGTAATTTTATTTGTCTTTGTCAGAATAAAATTAAAATCATAAATAAAGCTACATTCGTAGCTCTTTGTATAAACTATATTTTTTAAATATAGAATATTATTAACGGAAGTAGTCGGTTAGTATAGTTTGCTACAATTTATAGTTTAATTTCTAAATGCAGAAATAAATTATTTTAGGTTAAAACAACGACAAAACTAAGACAAAAATTTGAAGTTTGACAACTTTTATGTTGAGGTTTATGTTTATGCTCAAAACAAAGATTAAAACTGTTTCTAGGAACGGTCTGACCTTATGTGTACCAAACATTTCAAGGATATGACAAACGACAAAAACAGTGAATCGAGTCGTCGCCAACATTATATACAATGTCTAGAATATTACAAAATAAAAACAGGGGAACACTGAGTGCTAAATTTGGCCGTAAGATGCGCTTTTTCCGAAAATAATTTTAGCAATATTTATTTTGTAAGAAATGGATAGGTCCATTTTTACACAAACACACACATTATTTATGAGTACATAACTATTGCATTTAAAATTAGTATTATGAAAGTTAGATGAAGTACTTGTTTTTTTTACTGTCAGAAAAATAATAACTGGAACAAATTACATTTTTATATAAGAAGACTGTTCAATGTTGTACCGATCATAAAAATCATCGGAATGAGCGCAACGAGAAAGTACTGTTTATATTTCAATTTTGCATCTTACTTCTATATTTATTTATCATTTGGATCAGATCTAACTTATACTTATTAATCCAGATCAGTTATCAGTTATTGTCTAATTTATCTAAATGGATTAGGTACATTTTTAGCAACAAGTAATGAAGTAAGCAAACATACATAAGAGTATATAATCAAGTTTTATTCAATTTCTTCTTCAATTATTTTGTAGTGTTGCGAAACGTTGAATACAAATAAAATAATTACAGAACCTTAAAAACAACATCGTTTTAATTATTAGTTAGTTCAATTAATTAATAATTTTGTAATTTGTACCAAAAAGAACTTATTGTAAAAGCAAGATATGCAAATATATTAAATGCGTTAATTGCAATTTTAATCTAAGTTCTCTAGTTTTAAAAGCATTTGGAGGTTGCAAGTTATAGCTTAATTTTTAATTTAAATGCTAATAAAATGATCTTAAGATCATCTGAATACATAAAGGCGTCAACATTTCATTTTCTGAGAATTCACTTGTATTTTACTTATATGGGTAGCTGCATAGTATTTTTTCTCAGTTGTAGTACTACAAAAATCAAAATTCGCAGACATGTATTTAATTTAAATCCACTAATTTTTGCTGATAGATACAAAACGAGTATTTTAATTCGCAAATACATGATTTTTTATTTTGAATAGGGAGAATGTAAATTAAGGAAAAAGTAATTTTTATTTGCTGTTATTTTTTTTTCTTTGGTTGCATTAAATTTAGTTAATGAAATATATGTGGCTCAGTGATATCGTGTCGGATTATGAATTTGCAACTCAGATTCGATTCCCACATCCAAAAAACAATTTATAAATATAAATTCCCTGTTTAATTTTAATTTAAAATTGTTTATTTATAATTTTTGACAAAGGTAGAAGAATAAATTATTAAGTGGCTCAGTGGTATCGAATCGGCCTGTGGATCTTGGGAACCCTGGTACGATCCCCACAGCCGACAAACAATTTTCACCAAATTAAATTTACCCCTGTTACTCCCCGTCCATTAACATCTTTGGGGGCCGTGATTTGACGACTGGTAACCGCACTTCACGCAAAGAAATATATCACTTACCGAGATCTGCTTAGGTAGAGTGCCACACCCAGTAATGGGTAAAAGGCGTGATGATATATTTTTTATTTTATTTTATATTCATACAAGTATACTGACGAATATATCCAGCATGATTTAATAATAAAATGCAACATACAAGTTTCAATGTAAAATATTGTAATTAGGTATTAGAACAATATTTTTAATTCAGGCATAATTCCCAGAAACTCTGCATTACATTAAAATAACCAAATAATTTCGCCATATTACCATAATAACGCAGGGATACGATTTGACATTTTTATCGCGTATTGAGCCACAGCTGCCCATGTTAATATAAATTTATAATAATTAATGCGTATATAATTTTTATGATGTTATGAAATTCATTATATATTTTATCCATTTGTTATTTTAATTAAATATTTAAAAATAATTTTGTTTTAAATTTTATTTATTCAATTTCCAATTTTAAATTAAGAGTTAGTTCAATGGTGCATGATGATAATGAAATAATTAGTTGCAAATTATTTTTAGTAAATTCTTGTGACAGTTCATAGCTCATTTGTTATGTTATTAAAATAAAATTAATTAAATTCGTTAAATGATAATAAGCTTTGCGAAGGGCAGTGAAATGATTAAATCAAATACCTTCATCAGCGTCCATTTCTCTCTTCATCTCCGAGACAGCCGAATTGGGAAGTTTGAATTCCAGCGTATGAGAAGAAAGGAACTTGGTTAGTCGATCCATCAGCAAACTGTCGATAGCATTTTCACGCGCTCTTGGCTCGTCGGGCAGAGATGGATTTGACAAGTTTTGTGTTTCATCCTTTTCGGGATTTGTTTCTTTCAGCGTGATACCTTCTACTAGTTCAATGTTTCCTGATGTGCTATCTAAATATTTCAGCGCCCTTTCCTGGAAATCACATACACATATTTATTTGATTCGGCAAAATCATAAAGGAAATTTTGAAATTCAGTTGCATTTGCAAGTGTTAAAATATATTTGAAAAGCTATGAATTTTTCAGCATTCTTTCAAGTAGAAAACTTATTTTTCTTGCAGGGATACAAATATATAAAATATATTTACAGAATTGACCACAGTAAAGGATTTGAATATTTCAGTATCATTTGAAGTAGAAATGCTGTACATGTTACCGTAATATTTTCTGATATACATTTTTCTTGTTTGAAAAATTTATAAATCTGATAAAACTAGAAATGAATTTTTTCTCTTTTAACAAACTAGTGAATGTATTTTTGATCAATTTCAGTAAGACCATTATAAAACAAAATGTGGCCATTTTCAATTAAGTTACGAACAAAAGAGGTTAACCGCTAATATCATTTTTAGATCCAATTTTAACTTATTTTTTAGTTAACAAAAACATCTTACAAATTTGGTTTCAAATGTTGAGTTGATAAAAATACTAAATAAACAAGAAACAGTGTTATTAACAAAAAAATAGAAGTAATGCAAATACTTTTAAAGATAAGTATCTTGAATATTGATTTTGAATTATGGTTCAATTAGAGAATGTAGGTATATAGATAAGAGTAAAGGTGAGATAGTGCAATATATCTGTAGGCTTCAATAGATCAGTAGATTAAATGAATATAAATTAATAATAAAATAATTATCTTGAAATACTTTATTAAAAATAATAGGTATCTAGTTTGATAACATAACCCAGATAATTATGAATTTTAACTCTAACCTAACTAATAAATATCAAAATAAAGTAAAGTTTTTATAAATAAAATTTTGAAATACCTACTAATAACATGTGTTACAGTGACCAACTGTAATAATCTTGTTTTTCCATAACTATTCTACAAATTAAATATTACTATGTATATTACTTCGACACAAATAAAGAATAAATTATATTTGCCAGTGAGGGCATCAGCTTTTATTAAACATTACTAATATCATAAAACAAAATATTATATAGCAAACGCTTTATAGAACTTTTTAGAAAATTTTAATCCTATTACAACGCTCAACTTTACTGCCAGAAAACGTTCAACAGAAATGGTCCTGCGTACCTACCTTTGTAGTTTCCTACATTACCCACATGCACTGCATATTATTATTAGGATTATGCAAATTGTCTTGATATATTAAATATGTAAATTTGCTCTTTAGATATAAACAGTTTTACTAGCCTTGAAGATATAATTGGTTTTTCTATTTTCTTGCCTCATACATTTAACGTTTATATTTTGTTACCAATTTAGAAGAGCAATATCGAAATTGGAACAAAATAAAGACATTAAAGTTAATTAATGAGCTATTAATTAGACAGCGTTCATATATAGTTATGATAATTTGCAATATCACTCCAAAAGTGCCACCATATACCGCTTCTTTTTCCGAACATATTAAATTCAATGTTAAAATTTTGATTTAGCGATATCTCTTTACGTATTAATTTTAGAATAAAAGGGTACTGAAGAAAAATGTTCAGAAGAAAAAACTGCATTCATAGAGTATAAGTTTGTTGTTCAATTGTTTCTTATATCCGAGTTAGAAGTAAAAGAAAATACACGCTTTAAAGCAATTATCTATGGATGCAGTTTTTCATTTTGAACATTTTTCTTCAGTACCATTTTTATTCTAAAATTAATAGGTAAAGAGATATCGCTAAATAAAAATTTTAACATTGAATATCCTATATTCGGAAAAAAAGCGCAACCCCTTCTGTCCAATCATTTAATGTTCTACCAATGGAATTAAACTTCCTCCTTCTTCGGGAGGTTGTATTTAGGAGCAATTTCTGAAGCCTATTATTTATTATACAAACTAATTTAACCGACTTCTTAGCTTCTATACTTCTCGAGAGCAATTGTGCACCACTTAAAACGTATTAATTTCTGAGGAATTAAATCATTCAGTTATTTGATCATGTTAATAACAAACAGACATTAGTTTATAATAACATCTAATTCAAAGTTTAATGCGCCTGTCTGTTCAATGCAATTATTTATAGATACCCAGTGACAATGACGCGACCGCAACATTAGTTAGTTACTCTATTATAGTGAAGCCGTCAATCAAGTGACGTCCCAGCGTGGAGTCGAGATATTCCTGTTAAGTTTATCACGATTTAGCAGTTGGTTCTGATTGTGTTATACAGCCTGTTTGAAACCGGTACGCATATTGTGAATTAGTACCTGCTTACAGATGGGTAACGGAATATAAAATAATTTTATGTTTAGATAGATATTTAAATGTTTATTTGCCTCTTGTGGTTTAACAGGAAGAACTGGTACAATTCTATTTTACAGGTAGTTATGGCACACTGATTAAAGTGTACGTTTCAACAGTTTTGACCAGTTTTAGTTGAAGTAGAAGATAACAATCTTGTTGTAGTTATATTTACATATATAGGTATAGCGGCACTATCATTATTATCTGATTAACTAATATAACAAGTGATATGATAATTGCCGGTAATATTTTGATTTTGCAAGTGCAGCACGAGCTGTATTTCCCATATCCTTACCAACTAATTTAAATTCATGTCAACATATAAATAAATAAAATAAATATATCATCACGCCTTTTACCCATTACTGGATATAGTACTCTGCGTTAGCAGATCGCGGGAAGTGCGGTTACCAGCCGACAAATTACGGCCCTCAAAGATATTAGTGGAGGGGGAGCCACAGGGGTAGATTTAAATTGGTGAAAATTGTTTGCCGGCTGTGGGGATCCAACCAGGGTTCTCAAGATCCACAGGCCGACTCGATACCACATGTCGACATATTATCTTATATATTATATTATTATATTATTACATTATGGGATAGGTGGCTTAGTGGTATCGAGTCGGCCTGTGGATCTTGAGAACCCTGGCTCGATCCCCACACAAATTTAAATCTACCCCTGTGGCTCGCCCTTCACTAATATCCTTGGGGGCCGTGATTAGTAACCGCACTTCACGCGAAAAATATATCACTTACCGAGATTTGCTTAGGCAAAGTACCACACCCAGTAATGGGTAAAAGGCGTGACGATATATTTATTTATTTTATATTATCCGACATCTATCAAATTACGTGTTATATTTTGCATGAGAATTTAACAATCCAAAATTTTTTCTCCATCAAGAATTTGCCATTTCCATACTTTATCAATTGACGTTTATGAAAATAACATTTATTTTATTGATACCCAAGGAGATTTAATTACAATTAAAAATTATTATTTATTTCACTAGTAAAATATTATCAAAACAGCTTTCATTTAATTGGTTCATTTTTTAACAAATTTGTAATTCTATTCATATATACATGATTATTTATCAAAATGAAATTAGTGGTTTTAATTCTATTATAAGCTGTATCACTATCTAAAAGTTAGGATTAATATCCTGTTGTTTGTTAAAGTATTTAAATAAATATGAATAAACAATAAGAATGTGGTAAACGCAGATAAACTTTCTTGTATTTTATAACAAGTTGAACAGTCAAAAGGAAATTTTGATTTTAATAATTAAAATTAAAATGAAGTTATCTGTCACGGAATAATTTATATTGCTACATTCAATATTTGGCTTAAAATTAAGAAAATAATAGCAAGTTGAATTTTAAATTTAGTTTAAATAAATAAAAATAAAGTTAAGTTAACTGTCATATAGAATAATTATCATTGCTGTCCCACATTTGATTTGCTTTTATTTATTTAATCTAAATTTAAAATTGAAGTTTTGGCAATGCAAATGTCCATGACTATATAGGTTGTAATATTATGTTTAAATTTCTTTTTAAAAATTTTTTTTAGTTTTAAAGTAATTATGTAAATATTTGTCATTAAAAAGTAGGTTTTATAAATATTTGTATAATTTATTCAGATATTTTATATTAATATTAATAAGTTTTTTTATAGGTAAACACATTAAATTCTCATTGATATTCAATATTTTTCATCATCTTTATTCTTCAATGGGTCAGTATTCCAAGTATATTCACCTAGTTTAAGTAAATTATTTTCAAAACAAATAAACTAAACAAACAAAACAAAAAATATGTTCAATGCATGTGCGTGTATTTCTCATTATTATCAATGCAGTTCTCATTCATATTTTACTCGTTCAGTTTTTGTTTTCTTCATAATCTTTTTTTAATTTGTACCTGTAATTATAATTGACATCTAGGTTAACCTAATTTCCATTTTCGTATAAAATAAACTAAATAATATTTTCAATAATTTAAATAATTCACACTCAATAAAAAATCATTAGTAATGTTAGAAATATCTAAGCATGAGTATATTCGAGTACAATATTCATTTTTAAAGAGTAACTAAAGAGTAACAGTTAGATAGAGACACTATGTTGAAGCTCGACATAAAAAGTTTGTAAATCCCTGATTTTATGAATTAAAATAAAGAGTAATTTTAAAAACTGTAAATAACTCTGTTTACTCGTATATTATTATCATAATATTTAGTTTGCAAACTTGTAATATCTTGACTGAACATAATTAAAAAGCTGTTAATTACAGTTTACGTAGAGAAAATTAATCTAAATTAGGTACAAACAGAAAATCTACAATTTATAATGGAATCTGAAACACTCGGATGCAATTGTATTTACTTACACAAAGAGTTTGAAAATTCAAGGAATAAACACAGTTTTATACCGATAATTTTCACTCATGTATAACAATCCGTTATGAAATATCAAATTTACTAGTTTCACAGCAATAAAACGAGGAAGGCAAAAGTTTTAAAGCCATAAAACTATATTTACTTCGCCATGGAAACAATCATAAAATAAGCGAATTTTTATAAAAACGACAAATTTTTGACAATAAAATAACTTGAAACGTCAACAAAGTTGTTACATTATTCGTAATAATTCGTAAGAAAAATAATTTAAAAAACGTCTCGGCAGAAGGATTTAAATTTATAATTATTGACAGTTCTTTAAGAAATACATTAAAAACGAAATATTCAATTTGGAAATAATTTGAAGTATTTTGTCTTTAAAAATATTGCTATTAGCTATATCAATAAAATAAATCGCTAATATAGTTGGGATTGGGATTTTAATATAAAAAATATAAATGATAAAGATTGCCTAAAAACAATTTGGAATTCAACATTAATTCAATGCAGCAGGCGTCAAATCGAATTGTGTATAATAATTGTACTTTTAATAATTGCAAATTTAACTTGAGTTTAAAGTAGTTTGTAGTTAATTGCTTATATTATATATTCCAGTTAAAAGTTAAAATAATAACTAATTTTATTTTAATTTGTTCATTCCTGAAATTATCTTAACACATACCATTCGAGCTTCTTGTTTTCATTAAGTTAGACGAGGATTAAACTTTGATTTCCTTAACTCATACTTGATTGCTGTAAGGTAACGTAGATTCGAGCAAATGATATTAAACTTTTTTCATATCATTTTCGCTCGTCCGTCACCAAGCAACCAAGAATTCGTTGCAAATAAAAGTTTAACTGATAAAACATGAAGCTCTTATGATATTACCTTTGATAGTAATATCTAAATTTTAATATTTATATAAAATTTCATTCACCCTAAGTTTGATAAAATTTTAAAATACAGTTTAATTTATTTTTTTTGGTAATTTTTTTCTTCTATATATTTTCCGAAAACATCGTTACCAAAACGTCATCATTAAAGCAATTATAATTGAAGTATTTTGGATACATGTTCCATGTTGCTATCTTTAGAATTGAACAAGAAATGCTCAATTCTCGTTTCGTCTCACATTTTACAGAGGATAGGAATTCTATTTGTCTGATATATTGGTAAACAATTCATTTCTAAAAGATATAAATTCTTGTTTCGTTACGTTTATTTAAAAAATAAGAATTTCAAATGTTAGTTAGTAAGGGTGCATTTATATTGAAGAGCACCGATAATATCGAAACGACAAAAACAAATGCATTACACATATTTAAGTTACAAAAGAATTAATGCATTTATTTTCGTCGCTTGGCTGTTATCATTGCTCCAACATAAACCCTAATAAACATACAAGAAAAAGTTTTTTCTCAATTTGAAAGTGTATAAGAATGCTCGTTTTCTCGTTTCATAACTCGCAACGAATTTGCCTCATCTCGCCTAGACTGAAATGTCGAGAAATATGGTTGATCTCGAGATGCGACAGTATCACTTGTAATCTGTTTCTATTAACGCATCCGCTCTTCGTGCAGTTTGGTATTTCCATTTGGTAACAATATCACTCCTACAGATGCAGCTGTGCAATTGCAATTTGTACTACTGGATCTGAAGAGCATCGTTTGTGCCGTTAGCTGTAGCTACTCTCTTCTTCGTCTTGTCCGGACTCGACTTCTCCAAACCGTAATAACTGCGTATGTCATAATCATCTTTATTTTGGTCTTGTTTCGCTGTCCAATGTAAACTGAATGCTAATTTTGTACTTGGTTGTAATTATTATGCTGTGTCCGGCGTAAATATACGTGTTAGACTCGAGTTGTATTTAAGCGATTTCTTTCATTGGTTCATGAATACGTAGAATGAGGTGTTTATAGGTTAAATAAATTATTTTTGTAGTATCAGGTATCAAATGAATTTGGAATAATTTGCATATGGGTCTATGTTTATTTAGAAACCTAAACTTGTAGATTTAGGATGGAAGTGTTATTTGCTTTCCGGTAAAATTTCTGCATATGCTTTTATCTTTTAATAAGGTTTAAAGCTTAAAATATTATAAATATCAGAGTGCTGGGCTTATGGATATATTTTGTTTAACAAATCAACTAGCTTACAATATTACCCAAGTAATGCAGTCGTATAAAATCACTTTCGTAGAATCTGAACTTACTGTAAATGATAGATAAATGTTGTTTTCCATTGACCTTACTCGTATAAACAGATGTATTGAGGAATGAACTTACGGGCCGAAAATAACAGCAATCTGACGACGACTAACATTTTGTTCTTGATCAAAAGCTACACAGAACTGACAGAATTGAACGAGTTATAAAAGTTACTAAAAAGTATTACTAAAAGTAAATATTGTACGATAATTCTCTGCACACACTTGCTATACATCGTATATATATATATATATATATATATATATATATATATATAAATCGTTAATATATGACTGGCAGTGCTGTGGAACATACCTGGACCTCTTCATCGCTGGGTTTATTGTTTTGATAGTGGACAACGTGGGACATGGCCAGTATCTAGTTTCTGCTCAAAGTATGCAAAAATATTATTGATAACTTTATGACAAATTTTTCAGAACTCATACTTAGAACATATTGAACTCAAACAGCTCAACCTCAAGCCGTTATTTTAAATATTAGTAGACCTTAATATTAAATATACAAAAAGAACCAGTATATCAGTTATAAATATTCAACTGTATGTCATAATAGTTGGAGTATAAATTTTGACTGCTGTTGATATTTGGTGGGTTATATTTTATTTTATTTGATACTATGTACAATATCAAGAACTTAATCCCAGTTATAATACAGAGTGTGTGATTAAGTGCCAAGTATTGTGGTGGTAATATATTATTGCAATTAAACCTAATTTTTATGCAGTTTTAATGAACGTTGTTAATAGCAACATAAAATAAATTAGTATGCTAAAACCACCCTTTTAATATACACAAGAATAGCAGCGATTACCTACTACAAGTATAATCCTCCATATTTAACATGTGTTTAAATGCAAATTATCTGTATGAAGATATATTTTGTAATTTATTTATTTTATTTTTATATGTTTTAATTGTACTGTGAACTTGTATACAAGTATATATTTACTGATAAGTTTTGTCTATGTACTTTAGCTTAATGTTCATTTTTAAATATTATACGATATGTTTTGTGACAAATCATTATGTATACATTGTTGGCTCTGATCAAAGGATATGAACAACAATTAACGTTTATCTATTTCGAATGCACAGTTTTAGTAGCTCTGTATATCACGGCATAAATCATAAAGCATAAAAGGGATTCAAATTCAGTCAAAATCTAAATTTGTGTAATTTATTTGAGTCTTCGGTAACAAAATTAGCACAAAAATTTAAAGTACAACGTAGTATGTATATAGAGCGATTTTAATCTAACATAATTTATAATATGACTAATTTCACTGAACTAATTTAACTCTAGTATAAAACGTATTAAAATATAATTAATTTGGCAATAATGAAAATAACACTTTTATGAGATTTGAAATTGATTTTACTGCACTTAATTTTATAAACAGAACATAAATAAAATTAATGAGGTAGCAAATTACTTATATTGTTATAAAATGACGAGTGAAAGTTTTCATGCGTTTGATTTTACTTTCAGCTTCATAGTTATTGTGCTTCTGCGCTTGGAATTAATATTTCTTGTTATGACATCCAGCATTTTCTTTTTCTCGGTATTTATAATTATAGCGATCCTTCAAATATCAAATGTCACTTAAGTAATGAAATATCAAATCAGATGGTTGACAGCAATGTTTATTAATTCATTTGACATTATTTCTCGATTCAGTACCTATTGTTTTACTTAAGTTACACTTACTACTTAAAGAACAACGGTACTACTAACCATTAGAACTTAATCTTAAGGTCATCTTAAGAATGTCATAACTAGAGTGTGGATAAATAAGCACAGATTTTTGTAAAAAAAATGCTTAAAAAGCTCTAGATTTTCTAAAAAAAAAGTATAAATGGAAAGTATAAGCCGGCCGAACAGTTAACAAAAATTAAATTAAAAAAAAACTTGAATATATATGTCAAATTAAAGTAATTATTAATTGAATTTGTAGACAATTAAGTAATGTTCTAAAGTAGGTTTACATAAAGCGGCGTTAACTATATTGTTAGCGGACACTATGTTAAAAGTTAACAATGATCAAGATGGCGGACACTACATTTTACATATTTTTTTATTGTTACGATTTTTTTGTAGTATTTAGTATATCTCGTTTCTTGGAAAAAAATGTTTATAGATTTATTAAAATAAACAAAAGTTTTTTGTTTTATTTCTCATGGCAATCTGTAAATAATAACAAATTGTAATTTTGATTTTATGTCTATCTCAACGATAAATATCAATGAATAAAAGACTAGATATTAATTTTAGAATGGACTAGGATAAAAAATAAGCTGAACAGACATAAAAATGACCTGTAATAATATATGTCAAATAACTCCTTTTTATATAACTGTAGTAAAATTTATGTTTGTTTAGAGTATCAGGTGTAAGCAAAAATACCCAGAATCCGCTCTTTAATCATGGGCCAAAATTATATGGTGATAAAACAAATATCCATGGAGAGAAAATGACCTTTATGAAGACGATCCTAAGTTCTTTTATGAATACTACCCTTATGCTCGTTTGCACCAATGAAACATAATTTTTAAATCTGACTTAAATAAATGAAACTAAATCGAAGTAAAAATGTCACATGAACAATATTAACTGTTTTCATATTATCTTGAATATTTACTATCTTGTAATTCTGTCAAATGTTTTCTAAAGTAACGATAAGAAAAATGCTTCGAACATAAAAAAAACGTAAGGATTTGAAACAAAGTAACCATCCCTTGTACTAACCTTCAAACAATACGTGACATCTCTCTCGCCGCACTCATTGAAAAACTCCACAGCTTGCCCGATCACATTACCAGCCTCCAGGACCACATCCTGGGTGCCCTGCGCCGTGGTGAAGACCACTAGGTACCCCACGACCACCGTAAGCAGAGACAACTTTTCAAGAGACATGTTATTGACGTGATGTGTTCAGTGCGACCCGATACACTGTCATATAGCTTGACCGCGAGTCCCGGTTTTATCCGATGCCAACTTGGATACCTTACTTGGTTTACGTGCAACGCTGAATTTAAATGACTAAAAAATATTACCGCCCAGGTATCGTGCGAAGTACACACGGCTAGAAATATGTTCAGACGGCACTGATAACAAAGGTTTAAACAACAATTAAATGAAATACATCACCACAACATTTTTCCCATCTCTGCTGTAGCAGACCTTTGTAAATGATATAGTTTACGCAAGAAGTGCATTTCATAATCGTTCGAAGATATTAACGAAAGGTGAACCAATAAAAAAAGTATCAATTATTGGATGTGGCACTTTGTTGTAGCAGATCTCGATAGGTGATATATTTACTTATTCTCGTAGGTATTTCTTGGTTCGTGATAATGAATTCCGATGCGCAGCAAGAATGCACATATTTTATTTCTACATAACGTCCTGGGTCTATGAGAAAGCATACATAACGCATTATCTGTTCAAAATGCCCGCGCATAATCTCCGCTTCGTTTATAAGCCCATTCATCATAAACTTTGTATATATACATTACCATAATCATAATTATTATAAATTAAAACTAATTCTTTATATTCTAGTGTAAATAATATTTTGTATGCACCACATACATTACTAGAACATAATGTCCTCAGATTACATCCATACATAATAATGAAAGAAGTTTTTTTTATCATATAGTGTGTTTGTTCACTATCAAATTGTAACATCCAAACATAAATAAATAAATAAATAAATATATCATCACGCCTTTTACCCACTACTGGATGTGGCACTCTGCCGTAGCAGATGTCGGTAAGTGATATATTTCTGCGCGTGAAGTGCGGTTACCAGCCATCAAATTACTCCCCCCCCCCCAAGATGTTAGTGGAAATTGAATTAATACGGATTTTTTTGTGCTCCTTTAAATCACAATCCATCACGTAACGAATTATATGTTAGATGATTAGACTTTTCAAAGTCAAACTCAATCATTCTTGCTTTCAAATTATAATTATGTGAATTATTGTTCTAGATTTTTAATACTAATGCTATCGAGTATTTCATTCAAATGAAAGAAATTACACTTTGGATTAGTTCTGGTTTATTTGGTTCAAAGATATCTATACCTTCATCATAATAGATAGATAAATAAATAAAATAAATAAATATATAACTAAAAAATAATGCATTTCCCAATTATTTAAGGGCAGTCAGTTTTGAAAGATTTTTCACAAGTATTTTTCATATTTTTGGAAGGAAAATTAAAAGTAAATTAAAGTTTGTTACTTATTTGCAAGTATGAATGAAATGTTTTTATCCATTGATGCGAATATAAGTTCAGTGACTTTTTTGGCAGAGTGTACTAAATCTTGATTAACACGACACAAAGTTTTGAGGGCGGGGCTAAATGTCAGCAGTTATACAGAAATATATGTCGCTTTCTTTCTACTAGATCATAATTTATGCAGAATTAAAATTTTATTATATTTTTTCTAAAAATAACTTATAGAGATTCTAAGTTTTTTCTTTGTAGAACAGCTGTGAAAAATGAAATTGTGTGCCACTAACTTAAAGTGAAAAAGAATTTTATTTTATTAGTGGTATTATTATTTTTATCTTTTATTTAATATTATAATTTTATTATTATTATATCATATTTAAATTGCTATATTATAGAGAACACATAAAATAAATACCAACAACACCATACATTTTAATCTAAAATTTCTTGTATATATACAGGCTGTTTCACAACTTAGAGCAATAAATTAAAGGGTATATTCTGTATAACGTGCTGATCATGAAACAAAAAGAATTTTTTAAATCGCAAAACTATTTTTCATTTTTCCCAGTCCAAAATTTTCTGTTGCCACTGCCACTGGGTGGATGATTATGTTAAAGTTATTAATTAAATAAAATTATATTATAAATAAATGCTAATAATTGAATTGTGTAATTATTCTGTCGTAGTTGATACCTACTTCATTGTTTGTGTTTAATACGAAAGCGAATCCAGTGCAGTACTACAAAAAATGTTTTAGGTTAACAACCCTTAATTTTTCGAATTTAAAAAAAATTCTTTTTGTTTCATGATCAGCACGTCGTACAGAATATACCCGTTAATTTTTTACTCTAAGTTGTGAAACAGCCTGTATATACGATTTGGGAATCAAGTAAAATCAATCGTAATCTATACTCTAATGCGAGCTAATCTTGTTTCGGAACTGGCTCCAACTTGAGAAAAGATCTAGCTACAAGGCTTCATCTGCCGAAAAATTTATTTGGTAAGTCATTTTGAAAGAAAATTCATGAAAATGTATATGTTTAATATATAGGCATACGAGTACAAAACAATGTAATTTGAGTAAAGAAATCGATAGAGATATTACTAACTGTTTACGAAAATTAGAAACAACAATGAAAAGAAATGTTATTTCTTTTATCTATTTCTTGTTTTCTTTTTAATTTTTCATTTTAAACTCGTCCTATTTCCCGATCGCAAGTCGGTCTTCCAGATATTTGTCATTACGAGCAGAAAAACTGTTTGCGAAAGCATCTGATTTCAATTTGCCATAAATCTATTAAAAACAACATTCATTCATTCACTCTTATGTAAAATATGCAATATAAAATAATTTAAAGAGTTTCATGTCAAAAGATATAAAATTGCAGAGAGATTAAATTTTCCTGAAAAAACTTTTTCAGTCGGGTAATTTAAAATATGTGGAACAGCATCTTTCTACTCACGTTAAATAAATTGAGAAGTAACTTAACAAAGAGACAACGAAGAAAGGTACATAACAAGTGGAAAATGAAAATAACTCAGTGGAGCAAATATCGCATCTGAACGAAATACCTAAGTCATGAATGCTATACGCACGCTATTTCAAGCGCCATAAACGTTTTATGTCATGCGAAACTGTACCAGCACTTACGTAGACGTGATTATTATGAGAAATAAGTCAATGATTGTACTACGACCTACAAGGGGACGTGTTAAAATGAGTGTAATTGTTTTACAAGCACTAAATGTACCTGTACATATTATTTGACAATTTACTGCTGCTGCTGTTTGAATTTCTAATAATTTAGTTAGGTATCCGTCTTGAATTTTTATTACTGTTAATTGGTTCTGTAGTCCCAATAATCTGAAAATAGTCGGTATGAATTTTTTGTTGAAAATTCACTAAAAAATATATACTGGAACTGTTATACAGAATAACAAATACAAAAGATAAAGATATTAATAATTTTTACATATTTTTTTTTAGTGCATTTCAACAACGTAGTAATATTATGTTGTTGGAATGCACGATAAAATATTTCCTGGATATGAATTAATTTCAGTACGGTGGTGTGAATAGCAATATGGAATTCGAATCCGGAGATCCCGAGTTCGAATCTCACTCAAGCTAAAAATTATATGAACTACCACACTGCGGCTCGGTGAATGCGGACCCTGTACTGTAATTGGGATTATGTTCCTGTTGTACAGAGTAACATAAATAATAAATAATGACAAAAGTCAAAATAATTTAGGTTTTCTGTTTTGTTTAAAATATTCGTTATGATAGAATAATATATCAATGGTAACTTGTATCAAGTAAATAAAATTTACAATAAAAAATAATTTTTAAAATTTTTTATACGAAATAAATTATATTTATTAATTTTGCTTAGACAAGTCAAGTATTGAAAAATTTCAAAGATATTTTTAATGTTATCATGGTAACCGAGCTTAATACAGTGTTTCTATTGGCTGTTAATTAGTGCCGTATGATTGTCAACAAAATAACTATGGGTAGATAGTTCTGTCTTAACATGAATTGACTGCTAGTAACTGCACTTTACGCTCAGTAATGGGTAAAAGATGTAATGATGTATTTATTTACTTGTTGCAAGGGCCAGTTTTGGAATTTATATATGTTTTAGGGGTTAAGTGGCTTAGTGGCATCGGGTCGGCATGTAGATTTGAGAACCCGATTTTGATTTCCGCATCCGACAAACTTTTCACTATATTCAAATTACACTTGTGGCTCCCCCAACACTAATACTTTTGGTGGCAAAAATGTACGCAAAAATGTATCGCTTACAGAAATCTGCTACAATAAAGTGCCACACCCAGTAATGAGTAAAACGCATATTGACATTTTTATTTATTTTATTTTAAAATTACTGGACAAAAAACCAGTTGTCATCTGTGGGAATTAAATTTGAAATTTTAAATTCACAATCCGACGCGTTGTTATTGAGCTATCAATTTTTAAATCTACTAGTACTTGCAAATACATGATGGTGATTTAATAAATTTTTATTGGATTTATGGGAAGGTGATTATGGTATATGTATATATCAAAATATTCTAATTTGAAGTTAGATATTGCTGTGTCGTTGATGTTTTCTCTAAATTTTATATTTAAATTTAAAGTTTGACACGGAATATGTTTAGTCCGCACATGTTGAGAATACAAATCATTTCTACATCATGTGCTACTTATAAAATGGCGTAAAACTATTGATTGGCTTATTATTCAAATCCGTGTTTGTTTCCATTTGATTGAACTGAATTTTTCAGCAAAAATTTAAATTTGTAACCTCAAATATTTTTGATTATCATTCCGTATAAAACAAAATGATTTTCAATAAAACAATATTATATTTGTTGTAGAATTATATTGGCAACGTGAAGTACATAACTATTAAAACGAATTCCTAGAATATCTAACGATAATATAGGATAATTGAAGTTTAATTTTGTGGAAAATTATTTACTATATCTGCTTTATATTCATGGAAATTTGCAACTAAATAACTAGAACATGAAGGTAGGGAAATGTATATTATTCTAACTATATGACATTTAAATAAATAAATTATATATTGTTAATTAAATAAACATAAATTAATATGCAAGATATAACATTGGGAATAATTAGTTGTGTTATAATAATAGACATCCGCTGTTTGAATATGAATGTGAATACTGGTTTCCAAAGATACACGTCAGTAACGCAAATTGCCTGCGGTAATAACATTAAAGCGTGGATCAGTTTAATGACACTTTTCAACAAGAATTTAATATTTGTCATTAATTCAATCCTTTCTATTAATTAAAATTAAACGAGTTCCGGGTTTGGACCGTGTCAAAATTCGAGTGAGGGCTCGACGTTTCGCTCGCCATCGTAGGGAGCTTCTTCAGGAGGAAGGGAAGAAAGATCAAGGTTACCCGACGTGTAAACCACGCTAGAGGCCAAGATCCTCCTGAAGAAGCTCCCTACGATGGCGAGCGAAACGTCGAGCCCTCACTCGAATTTTGACACGGTCCAAACCCGGAACTCGTTTAATTTTAATGACTCAGACAGTGGAAGTCTACGCTTTTATTTAACAAACCTTTCTATTATGTCCAGTAGTATGGTAGTATGGTTAGCGTTACAGAAGTAACTTCGAAACTAACTCAAAACTAAATATATATGAAGTACTATACTGCAACTCAATTGGGATCATGTTTGTATTGTATAAAGTAGCTTAAATAATAATAATAAATATCTAATAGCTATTAACATACCTAGGAATGTTATGAGTATCATTACAGCCGCAGATCGAGTTAGAATTAGAGCGAGGATTTTAAGACATCTAAGACCTGTTATGATCCATAACATCCCCGTGCTTTGTTCAATAGTTTACCGGTTTCAGAATATAAACACGTTAACGTCATTAATAAATATTATTTTTTGAAATTCTTTTATGTCATCAGTGTAGAAGGTGATCAAGTAAGTCTGTGATCTGTATGTTTTTATTTAACGCCATGGTTACAATTGTTTTGTATCATATTTATAAATATTTTTTTTAATTTAAACGTCATAACGTGGTCATCCCTAATTTAAAAGACTGTACAATTAATATATGTATATATATATATATCATCACGCCTTTTACCCATCACTGGGTGTGGCACTCTGCCTACGCAGATCTCGGTAAGTGATATATTTTTTCGCGTGAAGTGCGGTTACCTGCCGTCAAATCACGGCCTCCAAAGATATTCGTGGTGGAGGAGCCACAGGGGTAGATTTTTTAAATATATATTATGATAAGCAGAAGAAGTTATCTTTGTTTTATTGTTGTTTTGAGTTCCGTTTGTATTAGTAGTGTTATATTATCATTGTGTTTTAATCGGTAAATAATATAATACACGAAATCTGTGAAATAATTTATGAGTGAATAGCAGCATCAAATTAAAATGAAAGTAAATGATTATAAATAAATAAATAAAATATAAATATATCGTCACGCCTTTTACCCATTACTGGGTGTGGCACTCTGCCTAAGCAATCAATTAATTACAGCATATATTAATATATCGCGTCGAACTGTGAATTTGAAAACCCAAGTTCGATTCCTACAGCTAAAAAAACTGATTTTTTTACATTAAAATTACTCCTATGGCCCTCCCTTTGCAAATATCTTTAGTAGATGGCGTCATTTAACGGCTGATAACCTCACTTCACACATATCACTTAATGAGATCTGCAACGGTAGAATAACACACTCAATAATAGTTTAAAAAACGTGATGATAATTATTTTTATTTATATACAGCAGGAATTTACCCACGCCACTAAATATAAATATTATGTATTCAGTTTCCATTTACAATGTTTCTCAACCTTACTTACATTGAAGCAAAGTGGGTTGAGAACTCTGAGTTTCCAAGAGATATGTACTTGTAGTTTACACTGAACTACAAATTGCACTGATGCAATTATGTTTTTTTTTTTGTTATAATTATACTGTAACAAAGTAATGCAAGTATATAAAACATTCATGTGACAAGATCGATGAGTCACTCTGCTGCGCATTTTACTACTAGTAATAAAAACTGTTTGTTACCAACAGCACATAAAATAATATTAAGTTGCATGACTGCAGGAGAAATATGTAGAATTATGAATAAAGTACACATTTAAATTATTCTTCATTTTTTCATTACATATTGCTTTGTTTTACAAATTAAATTTATAAGTAAACAAACATGAACTTGTTCTATTTCATATTCTACGAGTATCTTCTTCTGAAATTTAATAAATATACTTAAATTAGAAATCAATAAAAATTCGCCGGGATTTAAACCCTTAAACTTTCACACGACTGATTTTTCAAAAAATATTTTTAAATATCTACGATCAGATATTAATTTAATTAACTTAATTCTAATACTAATTCACCCAGGGAATTTCCCATTGCATATTGCATCCTAATTTCAAATTGTTCTTTTGCTCTTGTTTGTTATGATACTATGTCAGAATCCATATAAAATATGTTAGTAGAGATACCATAGAAATATTATTTATAAACTAGGAATAGTTTGTACGATAATATTTCATAGATTATTAAACTATACTCGTATATTATGCACATAAGTTTTGGTAAGCAATATCCATTGCACCAACGAAACAGACTCTTCTATATTGTGTACCTGCATTGTTATATTTGCTGTCTAGATCATGAACGCAAATATTGTTGTGTTTCTTATGATGTTTAACTTCCTTATGGTAATGTGTATCAATATATTATGTATTCAATGCAAGAAAACATTAATAATATTGTATAGAAGTTATCCAGAATTTGTTATATAATCGAGTATCTTAGCTCATTTGTTGATATTAACGTATGTGTAATAGCTTATAATGCATATTTCTTAAGTATTATTAGTTATGGTATTATTTTTTGGATATCCCACTCGAGCTGTAATTTAATATTTAAATTAAATAAGAGAGCAATTCGTTTCATTGCTAAGATACATACAACTTCGAGTTGAGAATTTGTAAATATATATATACGAATATAGAAACTATCTATTCTTTATACAGGGTGTTTCAAAATAATTGCAAAATAAAGGTATATATTATTTGATGTACTGAATACAACGCACAAAGAATTTCTCCAAAATTCGCAAACATTACGCAAATTTCACATTAAAGTAAACATTTTTCAAGCCACTGGGTTCACAGGTTACAGTAATTAATAAAAATTAGTAAACATTACAATTTATTTTATTTTATTATAGTTGTGTAACAATTCTTTCAATGTTTATGAGCAGGCGTTATGAACGAGCGCACGTTATGAGTCATAATGCTCGCATGTATACTGCAGTCGTTATGGAGTTGTTTATATAGCAATAAACAACAAATAATGTTAAAGTGAAAATAAAAAATTATATATAATCAAAGCTCATTGACAGAATCGTAAAAATGTGGTTAGAAAGTAAACTTTTTATAGTGTCAGATTCGTATGAGAGCAAAAAATAATTTTAGTCACAGAATACCGAACTGATGGTAATTATTGGAGTAAGCATAAAAAAAGGTTATCATTATTTAATAGATCATTAAGAGATAATTATCCAGATATAGAATTGGAGGAAATATCTCGCATTGACAATTACTTCATACGATGTTTTATTAGAAATTATTTTTGTTTATTGATAAATTCAAATTCGTTTTCTTATTAATTAATACGATTTATGGTTGAAATTTTGATATTATATTTAAATTTGATTTATCGGTACACTACAAGTGTTTTTGAATTAGAAAAAAATTAACAAAGCGTAAATATAAACAAATATTTTAGTAACGAAATAAACAAGCAATTTTAATTTCTTGATGCAAAATTTTATTCAATTCACTGCAATCATAACAATTGTTCTTCTTCTTACTAATCCCATAACAAAAATTATATCGAGATCACTATAAACGTATAATTATTTTCAGTAGAACACCGTTTATCTGTGGTAATTGGGATTAGTTGAGCCTAGATAATTGAAAATACGGTTAATCCAAATTAAATTTTTATTGACAAATACATATAAAAACATAACACAAACATTTTCATAGTATTTAAGTATAAAATAAAACATATTTATACAGGCTGTCCCTTTACTTTAGGAAAAAAAATTGAAGGGTATATACTATAAGACATACTGGTCATGGAACAAATAGATTTTTTTTTTAAATTCGCTATATTAAGGGTGGTTTAATTGAAATGAACATTGTTAGGGCTACTGGATTAGCGTACTTTATTGCTTGACCTGCTGCATTTAACTAAATTAAATGATTAATTACACTACATCAGACATTTATTTGGTGTTGTGTAAACAATTACTTGTAAGAAGATTAAATAAAATTATTAAAAATAGCTATCAACCAGTGGCTAACAAAATGTTACCTTTAAATACGATGCATGTTTTTGCGAATTTAAAAAAATTCTTTTTGTCTCATTATCAGTACGTCTTATAGTATATATCTTTTATTTTTTATTATACTACTGTGTACAACAGAAATTTAATCCCAATTCAAGTACAGGGTCCAAACCCACCGAGCTGCAGTGGATAGTTCATATGTTTTTAACTTGAATGGGATTCGAACACGAGTAGTCCGGATCATCACATCAGGGTACTGCTGGATAAAATTATTAATATTTACTTTCAGATTTTATAATAATTTAGATTCTTGTATTGCTTTTTAAAAACTTAGTTTTTTGATACATTAAGACAAATATTTTCGAGATTGCAAAAAAAAATTGTACTGTTAATTGAACTTATTATTATAATTGAACCTGGGATAATCGGCGTTTTACTTTATTTCAAAATTATTGCCTCCAAATTTAAACTATTTTATTGTTTATAAACATTTGGTTTGTTAGGGACTAAAGAGAAAATATATTTGTATATTTTAAGCACACAACAAGAATGAAATTTGTTGAACTCTTGTTCAACTAGTTTCGAAAAGTTTTGATTTCTATTATTTATGTTTACAAACAATATATAATATAAGATGCAATATTATGCATCTCATGTTTTAAATCGCGGTTTACTTTAGCAGTTAATTAGATATTTATTACACTACTAGACAAGCATGCAGCTTTCGACTTACAAAGTAAAAAAAAACGAACAAAAGTTGCGGTTGTTGTAAAGTCCCTAGAGATAACTATTCTGTTCATAATGTGAACAAAAAAAATTGCTGACATGCTGTAATTTTATTCAATTACAGTTTGTGTGCTTCTTTTCTTGCTGTTGCTCTCTGCAATTTCAGAAACTGATTACGACAATTTTTCTAACGCCTACACTCTTTAGTTCTAGTACCTATTATTTACGTAGGTACGAGAATATTGTCAGAGTTTGGTATAATCATTTACAGGTCTCTTTACATTCAAGCAAAACTTTCCACAATTTGTAAAACAAGCGTGAATTGGAAACTAAAAAAAACATTTCCACAATGAAATTTGTATGTTGCCAAAGGGCCAGACACTTTCTTCAAGAATACAAACGCTACTATTTTTATTTTTATACTTTCCATTTTTAATATACCAACATTATTTGTTTCTATCAAATTCGTCTCTTTAAGCTATAGGTCTCATGTACTCTAGTGGAGATTAATTTAAATAACAACAAAGACAAAATTAATTGTCATCCAACACTTGGTGAAACAAGGTTTAATAAAAAATATAAAGTAAACACTTGGCTATGTTTCACAAAATTCAGCCTCTAAGTCACCTTATGAGGGCATCGTCAGAGGCTGGCCAGCACAGTTAGTAACCATAGACGCGTTTCGCTCTTATTAGAGCTCATCAGTATGGTATAACTCACTTCTTCACCTAGAACAAAGTTCATGTGAAGAAGCTGGTGACGAAGAGAGATTAATTTCCTATACAGTGTAATAAAAATAATATTAAAAAAAAACTATCATCACGCCGTTTACCCATTACTGGGTGTGGCACTCTGGTACAGCAAATCTCGATAAGTGATATATTTAAACACGTGAAGTGTGGTTATCAGCCGTCAGTCAAACCACAATGGAGAGAGAGCCACAATGGTAATTTTCATGTAGGGAAATTTGTTTGTCAGCTGTGGGAATCGAACCCGTGTTCTTAAATCCACAGGTCGACTTGATACCACGGAACTATCTACACCATAAAAAGTAATAAATTTTAATAGTGGCCCTTACAACAACTAAATATATTACTATACCTTTTACCCATTACTGGGTGCAAATCTCTGCTATAGCAGAGAAATTTTAGTGGTGTGAGAGCCACAGGTTTCCCTCTCCACGAACATCTTTTGGGACCGTGATTTGACGGCTGGTAACCGCACTTCACGCGAAGAAATATATCACTTACCAAGATCTGTTTCGGCAGAGTGCCACACCTAGTAATAAGTAAAAGGCGTGATGATATATTTATTTATTTGAGAGTCACAGGAATAATTTTAATGTAAAATTATTTTTTTTTAAATTTATTAAATTAGTTCTACTATTATCAAGTGCAAATTGATGACATAAAGAGGTTTTGATTTGGCGTAAAGTATAGTTTTCTAGCTGAGTTGAACTACTGGATGGAGAATTGTTGAGATGCAAATCTGAACTTTAGATATGATTGAGTCCAGGCTTAGGATAAACTTTAGCAATTGGAATAATCATAGTTGATTTTAAACCGGGTTATATCAGCTTTCGTAGTAACTACTAACCCTGGCCAAGATACTAACGGGATAAAAAAATCGAATAACCACAAAAAAAAATTAAAAGTTAGAAAAAAGCAGTCATAAATAGTAAAATATTTGAAAAGTTTTTATGAAATATATATTTAAATATAATACAGGCCAAAACAGAAAGCAAGAAATACCAACAAAATTAAAAATATTGTGAAAACATAAAAAATTCAACTTATTCTGGATTAAATATATTGACAATCAGATCTTGTTAAAAGGCCCGGTTGCATAAAGAGATATTAATTACATTGTTAATTAACAGCATGTTAATAGTTAACATTAATAAAGAGAGTTAACAACACATTCTATATATTTTCTGTTTATTATGAACTTTTTTCTTGCATTTGTTATACCTTGTATCTTAAAAAATTGTTTGTTTACAGCTCTGCCAATACAAACGTTAATAGTTGTTTTATTTTTCATGGCAATCTGTAAATAGCAACAAATTGTAACTTATATTTGCGTTTCTCTCAACATACATATTATATCAACAAATTTGGACTAATTGAATGCAGTTTTTCTTTAGTATTTACCGTTTTATTTTAAAATTAATAGAGATGAATCCAAATTCAAATGAAAATAAAAAAAAGAAAATAGATTCATTTGTTTGATGAAAATCGGCGCTAGTGTCGTAGAACTAAGTAAATTTATTTATATAATATAAGATTTCAAAATGGCTCACGATCTCGCAGGTTAAGGCGTGATCCATCAAGACCCGATCAAAATTTGAAACTCGGGTTAGAATCTACCCACCTTTAATTTAAAGTTCTAGATAAATAATTAAAGATAGTTCCTCACAGAGTATTAATTAATTTATTATTCTTTCCAAGCACATTTAACGAGTACTGAGGATAGAACGTTGGAAGATTAACTCAGGTTATTTTATTATTTATATTTACAACTATAATGTCAAGTTTAAGTACTTGGTATATTTATGGATGTAGTTTCAAGCGTGAGTATCAAAATATTCTTGTTATTTTTAAGAGCTGAGTGATGTTTTGATTCTTATTCATACAAGTCATACTTCATCATATCATGTACTTGTTTCCGGATTCGTGCGTTATGACTTTTAACTTCTTAAAATCATAGACGTGCAAACTATTTTTAAACTTGTTTTATAATGAAGAGTTTAAACAGAAGTTAAATAAATAAAATATAACATTTGTTGTGCTTATTTCTTATAATTTAGAATACTAGCACAAAAAACCGGACCTTAATTTTTTTTGTTTTATGATCGTAACATTTCTAATTTCACAAATATATTTTTTTAATTAAGCTCCATCCAAGTAGAAATCAATTCTTAATACTTGTCAAAATAAGATAATCATTTATTTAATTTATTTAAGATATATAGATGATTAAAACAAATGACTTTCATTAATTATTAAATTAATTTTAATTACAGATATAACCATATAAGTGAAAATAATTTTATTTTGGAGAATAAAAAATTTTGACAATTAGTGTCTTGCACTAGCACTAATTTAAAAGAAATGTTTTGTTGTTAACTACGCTTAGGTACAATAATTACAAACATTAATTAAAGTAAAAATATCGCTAATTTACGTTGATACTCGTATTTAATCATGTTTAGCCTCATTTTATACTAAACAAAAAGCTGTTTTAAGTTCATGGTCTGGTACTCTAATGAATAGGCACTTTGCTATTTTGTTGAACATTAAAATTGCATGTTTATTTTACATGCATATGCTGTATACTATACGGAAATTAAATTCTAATATAAAAATTCTTTAAATTCCATACATCACGTGTTACAGTATATATTATTAGTAGAGAAATATAATTTGCAAATAAAAATAATAATAAATAGATAAGGACAGAAATTAAATATATATTGTCCCGCGTAATGGCCGCGCGGGTTGAGGGCCTAATTCACGACCATAAGGTCGTGGGTTCGGGTCCCGCCCGTGGCGGCCATACAAAGGACATATCGGCATATGACCTTAGTAGTTGGTCCGATATATAAATAAATAAATAAATATATATTAAGTGGTAAAACAGTAATATACTTAATTAGTAATATTAAAGTTTTGAAACGAATCGAGAATTTATTGCCATGAGATAAAAATATTTATATCGATTATAGAATTGAAATACTCGCATGTAATATAAGGAATACATCGTTTTTTTTTATTTGATTATTTTTGCTTTTCTAATTAATTTATGTAAATACAAAATATGTATTGAATTAAAAACTAAATCCAACAAATATGAACTTTTGAACAAATGTATTTTATGTTCGGGTAAAAAGCAAATAAAAAATGATACTTATAAACAGAAGTTCAGATTGAGACAATATTCCATTTACGCATTCATGAGTAAGAAATTGTCTAACACACACTCTTAAATTTAATCTCGTAACTGAAACAATTAAATTTGTTATAAAGCTTAAATTTATGTCTTTGTTAATTAAAATATTAACGTTGTCATTTTTCAGCCTATTAAAATATTTAATGACTTTGCCGCACGCAACTAATCACGTAAATTTACAACATTTATTTCATTTACTTTCAACAATTAATTTTTGTGTCCAATAAAACACCTCATTGTCTTGTTTTATAGTTTCGAAATCTTAGCCTATTTCCTCCGCCACTGGCATCAGTTACGTTACTACGACAGACTGTGAGACTCTCCGTTGACACGCAGCGGAGTCTGTCACGTTCTCTCGTCGGGCGTGACGCCGTGACGTTCATTGAAGGTGCTGTTAATTCAATCTTGACTGATTACCATAGCGGCCGTGCTCCGATTTAGGTTATCCTGGCGTGTACGTGAACGTCTGCCTATAGCGTGGATGCGAGCGTGCGCGTGACAGTTCCATCACGTGTAGATGGGAGATAGACGGGAGAGTATTGACATTCGATGCGAATAGAAATATGTTATAAATGCCGAGGATGAGATTATCTACTTGGGACACAAGCAACATCGAAGTTGCCTTTTTGAAACAAGTCCAGTGATTCTTAATATGTTACTTTATACTTATTCACTAGCAGTTATTTTTGTTTCATTTTTCTCTGTACTCAGCTAAACTAGAAACTATCTTATTTTACACAATTAGAATGCAAGAAATAAACCATTAACAATAAAGGGTTAAACAGATCTGTAAATTATATTTTGTACTAACTATTCTTTCCTAAACAATTTACTAATTTTCTGAATTGATCATCATTTCATCATCAATTAAACTTATAAAAACCATGTAAGGTAGATAGCTCAGTAGTATCGCGTCGGACTTTGAGCCCCAGGTTCAATTCGTTTGGAAATGCTGGCAATACTGAATTTTCAACTTTATAAATATCTGATCAAATTAAATCGGACAGATTTTAAAATTAATTTATTCCATGTCATTTGTTGTTTTAATATTTATTGCAGTTTAAAATAAATGTTTATTTTAGATTTAACAGATTGTCAATATTGGAAAATATTTTTATCTGAAAAAGTCATCTTCGTTTTACGAAGTTCCACGTTCCACTGACATTTTAACAGTTGACAGGCGCCATGTATTATGTACATTGATATAGCTATAAAAATATGTCACGTAGAAAAACTAATTTTATGATAAAGTAATTACACTGAAACTAGAGCGTATTATAGTGTCCTATTTAAACTTGTATTGTAGTATTAGTTTGACCCAATTTCTCCACTTTACATGACAAAAAGAATGAGGGAAAACAATTATTTTTCTATAGCAAGTCACATATATCTAGCTTTTCTTTTCTGTGATTGCGATTTAAAAATAATTTTATTCTGACATGTAAATCTTCTCAATTATATAGTAACAAGGCTGATCCGAAAAATCCGGGATTTTTCTAAATCTCTCAAATATTGGAATTAAAATCTTTTTGAAATTTTAGTGCTCTTCTTTAAAATCTCCGTTTAAATGGACTAGTAAAAAATTTTCCATATCTGCCAATGAAATAACTAACTGATGATTAGTAAGCTTCCCTAATTGATATTTTGTTAATATATGAATAAGTATTTTCCAGGAGTAATGTAATAAAATTTAATAGCTTATGTAGTTATTTTAAATAAAAAATGTCTTATTCTTTTGGTTACCAAAATACAAGGCAAGTTTGATAAATAACAGCAAATTTTTAAATAAATATCAAATTATAATTAAACAAATTAGGGAAAACAAAATATGATATGTACAACAAAACATATAACTTAAACATGGAATAACGTCAAAAAATAAGACAGCATAACATAATATGTGACTAGAAAATATTTATTAAATTTTTATAATAAACAGTCAAAATGTGCGCTATACACAAAAAAATCTGCATATTTAGCGGCACACGATACAACTATTGTGAAATGCTTAAGATATAACAATGTAAAATTTTTCTACGATCTTTAAAATTAGAAGGCATTTTTGATTAATTTCAGTGCGCCAAGGTTTTATATTTTTTAATAGTAAAAAATCTTTATTATATTTCCATGACAATAAAAAAAAAAACTTTTTTTAACGATTTTGGAAACAAAACAATATATTTCATATATAAAACAGCAGAAAAGTTGTGCAAATTTATTAAATCATATTATTAAAAGAATATCAATTTTAAAATTAATTATTTGCGGATTGAAAATTAAATGTTCAGTTAGAGTAGTTGTTAATATTAAATCCTGACGATTATTAAAATTCAATCGTAGAAAAAATATTGATTGTGTTATGAGCGCGAAATGTTTTTGTACGTTCGAATAACTTTTTTAACTCGGTTTGCGAGCATTCTAAATGTGTCTTTCTCATACACTAAAAATATCTACGTTTTGCAATTAATATTAAAAAAACTATTTGTCATTGTACATTTTGTTTAAAAAAAATGCCACTAGTCCAAAAGCATCTGTATAAATAATAGGAATAATTTTTCAATAACATTAATTCTTGTTCGGTTTTTTGCTAAAATTTTGATGTCTAGTCATTTATAGTAATACAATTTGTTTTTTATTTGAAAAACATAAATATGATATTATGGTATTAATGAATTACTGAATTTAGAATTCTTTCATAATAGATATATTGGCTGCTAGCACAAGCTCTGTTTTTGGGTGTTTTAAGAGCACGGTTTTAACATGTTAGAGATAGCTAAAACACCCAAAAACACTGCTCTTAAAACAGGCAAAAACAAAGCTTGTGCTACCAGCCATGATATCTTAGCGTAGGAAGTACGATAACCAGCTGTCAAATTTCGACCCTCAAAGTTGTTATTGAGGTGTGAGGCACAAAATGAACTTTTTAGTGGTAATTTATAAGATTGGTATTGCTTATAAGCATTAAGTTTGTAAACTCCAAATCTGTTGACCTCAATTTGACAGAGAAACTAGGCTGGAATCATAAGGTGCTTGGAGCATACGCCTCAAAGCATGGCAGTGAAACTCTAAGACAAAAATCAAATTTTAAGATTGTCAACAGAAAAAGATTTGTATTCCTCAAATTTTATATAATCACATTTTTAAATCTCTTGAGTAATTTTTCCTTGGTACCTTTCGATGTTGTTTATTATTAACCGCAAGTTTTCAGGTCAAAAACGCCTAGATGATAATGCAACCCTATCAAATTCGTACTCGAAAAAACATATTATTGTTGACGTGAATCGTTTTTTTTATTAATTGTAGTGACAATTTATGGGTATTTAGAGATTGCTATGAGAAATAGTTATAATTGATCAATTTTGTAAAATTAAATGAATTATATCTTGACGGCAAGTCAAATCTAACAACGTTTACGAAATAATCGAACAAGAACGAATAAATACAAGACAAATATTATTATTTTATTAAAAAAAACTTAAAAATTGCAAAAATATTTACAAAGCTATATTGAAAATTATTAAACAAATGAAAGACGACAAACGAAAATATAACTTAATTTATTAAATGACTAATTGGTCATGTCAAGACTACATCTTTCACACTAAAAAGACGACTTGTCTCGATCAAAACCAAAGAGCCACTAACTAATTGTTGTTGTTTTCCATGGGACGTGATGTCAAAGGCAAAGAGGGTGATATGTGTTGGTTCAAAGGCGCTTCCAAGGGAAGACGAACAAACGTCAAATCCAAGCAAAGAGCGAGAATTTAGAGAAACCATAAACTTTATACTTAATGTTATGTCTACTTTTATGCAGATATTTAAATAGCATTTCATTAGTCTGCATCTCTAGCAGTTGAGTGATAGTGAAAAATCCTGATTATTACAAACCGAATTCTTAATTATTTTCACATTGCTACACTTTTAATTTACGTGTGGGGTAGGTGGCCCAGTGATATCGATTCGGCCTGTATACATTCGATATTTTAGGATGGTATTTTTGTTTTCGCTTATTAGCAATAAATAAATATTTGATAATGATATTTTCCTATATCGCGTTTACAACGTGAATTTTGTTTAACCTTTCTTGTCAAAAACAATCCTACAAAGTGCAACTGTTTTTGGGGATATTTTATCTAGTTAGAATTTAGTTGTCACTGCTAAAATATTATACATATATAATAAAACAAATTCATTATGAAATTTTAAAGGTATACAGGTTTATAATATAACCTATATAATTATGAATTGGAACTCCAATCTAACTAATAAATGTCAAAATAAATTGATTTCAAATGTTTCTACCTTGAAATTTTATATTTTAATAAAACCAATTAAATAGAAGGAAATTAATGCGATATAGGAAAAAATGTATGAAAAACATGTATTATAATGACCTTTATTGTAATATGAGTATTTTACTTTCCAGTATTTTTTTTCTTAATATTTCTAAAAAATATTACTTAAAAGACGGCAAAGTTTCTTGAACCGACCCTGCATAGAAAGAAAAAGATAACGATTTATTAGTATTTTTTATTATGTAAACAGTTTTATTTTATATTGCCTTACTGTTTAAATATGGAAATTTTTGTAACGAATAGAATTAGCACAGCAGTTATTTATCTAGCTGTTCAATCTAATTATGTTTTATTTGAAATGCAGTATAATTATGTGCGGTATTATAAAGAAAACAATAATAACTCAAATTATTACATATACAGCAATAAATATAAACAGGGTGTTACATTTTTCTTTGCCACAGTTAGAATAGCAAGGAAATTAAATTTATTCTTTACCTTTGACGTACTATCTAGACACCTACTTCTTTTTCCAAAAAGTTTTATAACCACTATATACTGACGAAAAATTAACTTTGGTCGAGATTTTTCTTTTGTAAATTATTCGTAAATATATCCGATAAAAGTTTCAAATAAAATTGTTGGATTCTTCAAAGTATAGTGATAGATTTCATTGGCGTTAAAACTGAATTAAAATTACCAATTACAACTGTTCGTCTTATGTCAAATAATATTAGTTCATAAAAAAAAATTAAGACGTTAATAATAAGTACTAAGTGAATTGAAAACTTCAAACTTTTCATGTATAATTAATACGATAGATATCTCATTTCATCTCTATCTTCTATCGTCCTAAAATTTTTGTTTATTTCATTACAATTTAACTGTTAACTAGAATTATATAAAATTACAAAATTTAGATAATATGGTAGTTATAATAATTAATTTAATTTTTAAAATAAGACAAACCTTCGTTACGTTCTTTTTCCATTTGCTTTTTTTCATTTATGTTCCCTTTCGGAGTCATGTCTCAATTCTGGTGTTATTAATTTTAATTTAGATCGCAAGTTTTAAGATATTTTCATTAATTGATAACCTTAATACCAGGGTTCGAAGATATATATCGATCGATATATATCATGATATTTATTTTGATATATATCGTCATTTTTTGCAATGATATATATCCATTATATAAAAATATCAAATAGTTTTTGTGATATAGCCTCCGGAAAAGTGAAATTTTTCGTATTTTTCAATTTTTCTACTTTTCCGAGGCTATATCTCAAAAACTAAATGTGATATGAAAACGCGGTCAACGGCATTAATTTTCTCGTGCTTCAGTTAACTTATAAACATAGTTTCAGCGATTTTTATTTTTTTCAATTTTCCGCCAAAAAAATCGCAAAAAGCGGTTTTTTAACATTTTCTCGAAAACCAGAAGTCATATGCATTTGAAGATTGCACCACTGGATTCAGTGGGTCAAAATACATATGTATGTAAATTTTCGTTTTAATAATCCTACGATTAAGGATTTTTGGGAAAATTGAATTAAAATCTGAAAAAACCAAAGGGGTACCCCTTAGGAAATAATTAAAAATATTAAATTGCTTAAAATTGTATGAAAATTTGCTTATAAGTCAATTCGGACACGGGGAATTCAACGCCGTTGAGCGCATTTCCATATCTTGTTTAGTTTTTGTGATATAGCCTCCGGAAAAGTGAAATTTTTCGAATTTTTCAGTTTTTCTACTTTTACGAGGCTATATCTCGAACTAAATGTGATATGAAAACGCGGTCAACGGCATTAATTTTCTCGTGCTTCAGTTAACTTATAAACATAGTTTCAGCGATTTTATTTTTTTTTCAATTTTCCGCCAAAAAAATCGCAAAAAGCGGTTTTTTAACATTTTCTCGAAAACCAGAAGTCATATGCATTTGAAGATTGCACCACTGGATTCAGTGGGTCAAAATACATACGTATGTAAATTTTCGTTTTAATAATCCTACGATTAAGGATTTTTGGTAAAATTGAATTAGGAAATAATTAAAAATATTAAATTGCATAAAATTGTATGAAAATTTGCTTATAAGTCAATTCGGACACGGGGAATTCAACGCCGTTGAGCGCATTTCCATATCTTGTTTAGTTTTTGTGATATAGCCTCCGGAAAAGTGAAATTTTTCGAATTTTTCAGTTTTTCTACTTTTACGAGGCTATATCTCGAACTAAATGTGATATGAAAACGCGGTCAACGGCATTAATTTTCTCGTGCTTCAGTTAACTTATAAACATAGTTTCAGCGATTTTATTTTTTTTTCAATTTTCCGCCAAAAAAATCGCAAAAAGCGGTTTTTTAACATTTTCTCGAAAACCAGAAGTCATATGCATTTGAAGATTGCACCACTGGATTCAGTGGGTCAAAATACATACGTATGTAAATTTTCGTTTTAATAATCCTACGATTAAGGATTTTTGGTAAAATTGAATTAGGAAATAATTAAAAATATTAAATTGCATAAAATTGTATGAAAATTTGCTTATAAGTCAATTCGGACACGGGGAATTCAACGCCGTTGAGCGCATTTCCATATCTTGTTTAGTTTTTGAGATATAGCCCCCGGAGAAGTGAAATTTTTCGAATTTTTCAGTTTTTTAAATGTGTACAAAAACTAAAATTAAAAAATAAATATCCAAAAAGTGATATTTATCTGATATATATCCTATATATCAGATATTTTGATATTTATTATAAATATCATGATATTTACGAACCCTGCTTAATACTATGTGAAACTATGCAGTCATGCCAACAAATTAACTAAAATATTATTTTAAAAAACGGAAAAACATTAATAGTGGGAAAAAAGACGGACACATATCAATGCTGGACATTGCAGCTTAAAGCTGCACCGATGCTACATTATATATATATATATATAATATAGCATATATATATATATATATATATATCCGTCAGTACGGTGGTGTGGATAGCAATATGGAATTCGAATCCGGAGATCCCGAGTTCGAATCTCACTCAAGCTAAAAATTATATAAACTACTACACTGCGGCTCGGCGAGTGCGGACCCTGTACTGTAATTGGGATTAATTTCCTGTTGTACAGAGTAACACAAATAAATACATAAATAAATATATATATATGGCATATTAAAATTACAATTTATTTACCAATTTTAATTTAAAAATCATTTTATACTTTATAAATTGGTTTACTTTCAACAACTATTTTATCAGTTTTAGTAGACGTTGCTAATAGTAGCGACTGAAAACGTTGCTAGTAGCAACGTGCGATAAGTAATATTATGCACAGAATTGCATACATAAATGTTAATTTTTTATGACAATTGAATAATGATTTTATCTGATTTATATGAGATTGTTTTGTTAATTTTATTTAAAAATTAAATTGGAAAAATTTGCAATTGTCATATAATTCACTTTAATATTTATTATTATTCGGTCTATTATTAATTGAACAAACTTAACATCGATGAAATTTACTCCTTAAGTCTTTCAAAATTTTAAAATATATTAAGGTGGAAACGTATCTTTAAATTATTAGTGAATAAGTGAATTATAAATAGTATTCGAAAGTTTAAATTTTATCTTATTTTCTGAAGTGAAATAAGACAAATATAAATAATAAGTGAAATGCGTTCGTTGCGTTTATGGTGCTAGTAATTTTCATTTCTGTACATATTTGAAAGTATCTATTCTTTAGTCGTTCCAGGATACCCGGTCAAATAAAACATTTATCTTTATGATATTGCTGAAGCCGTTGTAACACTTTTGACCTTGAACTTGAACTGTGACGTCATGTTTACTTTATATACAGGTGTTGAAGTAATCTTGTAAATGGTACATTTGAGAGAAAGTATTTTAAATAAAATTTTCTAGAAAAGTATGGGAACACACATTGTGTGTGTTTATTTAATATCCGTTTTCTTCGCATTATATTATCTAACATTACCACCTTCAGATCTTCAGATTTGCATAAGAAGAAACTCATTTCAAATTTTAATATGTTTGTTTAAGCATGTAATAAGAAGAGTATTTAAAATGCGCGTCTTTATTTACCTAGTAAAATAATTATTTATATTAATGCGGCATGTAATTTTAATTAGAATTAATAATACCCGATTAATTCAGCCAATATCCGTGAGTTTTATAAAAGAACCTTTAATATATTACAAATAATTGCAGTAATGAAATTGTTACGAACTAATAATCTAGTTCAGGTAAGTTGACCAGCTATGTTATGCACATGGACATTCTTCAAGATTGTTTATATTTACCTAGGTAATGGTTTATATATCAGGATAATTATATATAAATAAAGCATTCTGGACTAACGGTTCCAACAAATGCCAGCCATGAAAAATTAAATATTTTTATAGTGTATTACTTATTCAAATCTGCGCACGTTATACAAATGAATCTATTGAATCAATTCTCATGAATGCAGGATTTCGGTACCGTTATGATTTCTATTTTATTCCTTTACAATTTGTCGTCAATTAACAAAATGCGGACAATATTTTAAATTTACAGCTTACAAACATCAAACATCTCGGTCAACACAGGAAGGTGTGAAAACACTTTATAAATTAATAAATATCTAAATTAGTATTCGTGGCAGATCGTGCAGCAGCTCTTAATAGCACAATACACATCATCAGTTCGAAGGGAGCTGCGGTGAGTACATGTGAAGAATGCCTTGCACTGGCGTAGCGCCGTTGCAATTACTGTTCTGGGCATTCCAACAGAATCGCGGCTTGCGCCGAACCCCGTGTGGAATTAATAAACAGGCCTGCAACAGCTGCCATACCACGCAGCTATTGTTTGCACATCTAATAGCTGGCGAGGCATTGGCACAACACAGACTGTTCTGCTTGTTACAGAATGTCGATGGATTACGGCCTACAGACGATCAGTAGGCACTGCCCGTGACACCTTTTTTCCACGACATCTGGGCAGGTTCTGGTAAATACCGCATGTGCTATGGTTTCCGAGAGATCATCGATTTAACCAGGTCATCGCTCCGGTTTACATACCTTAAACCGGCCTACAAATTATCAAATAAATCTATTTTCGATCTCTTCTTCGCCGTATTCGATTACCGAACAATGTTAGACAGTTTTTTGTTTTATTTTTCATATGAACGAATCTCGCTTTCTTTGTCATAATTCTATAAGGCGTGAAAGTAAATTTACTAACGCTGTATCTATGCGTGTTATCTAATAGTTGGACCTGTTGAACCTCTCGTTGTAATAAGAAAGTGAGGTCCTTCTCATCCAGGAATCTTTGTTTACAGAAAATGAAATCAAAAACAAGATGTACTAAAAAAGTCTTTTATTTCTCGTTCATTAAATAGCATTAAATTAATAAACAATATTTAAATAATATAATATTAATATATCAGGTAGGTAAAAGAAAAAATAAATAAAGCAGAGTGATTTAGTTGAGTAGAGATTATCGTGTCGTCGTCTTGGGTGGTGCGTAGGCGTTGTAGGCGAGGTTCTGGGCATGTTCTTTCTCGTACGATCTGCCCCAACCGGAGCTGCCGTGTCCAGGAGACGCAACGACGACTTCCTCGTGACCGTGACCGTGGCCTCCTCCTCCGCCGAGAAGCTTCTTCAGCCCGATGACGGCAGCCAACACAAGGGCGAGTTTGGAAATGATGAGAGCCTTGCCAGCGAGTAGAGCCAATCCTCCGAGGAACAGAGGAATGAGAGTTCCTCCTAACAGCAGAGGGATCATGAGCAGACCGGACATCTTTTTCCTCTTGGCGCGCTCCTCGCCGGAGAATGAGCGCTGGAGATCAGCAGCAGTTGGCAATTTCACCTGAACACATGCGAAGTAATTGTTAACGATAATTGTAACTGTAAACTGACAGCATTAAACAGCTGTCGTACTACGTACCTGCAGCGTGTGTGTGGAGAAGAAGTCGACGATCTTGTCCATGATAAGAGAGTTGAGGGCATCTTCACGGTCGTTTAGCGCGCGCGGCAAGCTGGCTTCGATCTCGGCTTCCGAGGGAGTAGCAGCAGGCGCGGCGGCCTGCTCGGCGCTATCCTTCACAAATGTAACTCCGTCGAGAATCTGCACGTTGGGGTAAGCACGGGCAGCACGGTCCATAGCAGTCACCAACTTCAATTTCAGGCAGGTGGACAGGTCGGCGGAAGCACAATCTTGGTACATCTTGTGGAGGAATCGCAAGTCGCTGACGAAGGAAGAGGTTTCATCACTGCGAGCGGACTCTTGAGGAATCGCGTTCTGGTTGGAAGTCGTGGAGCGCGCTGACGACAATGTCGCCACGGCTAGGAGAGCAACGATCACACACTTGCGGTACATGCTGGGCACGTTGTGACGGATAACTGATACGGATTCACTTACACGAGTTACTATATATACCTACACACGCAAGCCCAGTCCCTCCTCTGGAATTTCTTTTCGGATCGAGTATTTTATCCCCTCTTCTGATGTCGGTCAGTTTAACCGTTGACGCACCGAGTGGTGTGTCTGTACATGTGTGCTCGCATTTGTGTGCGTGGATGTGCATCCACGGCCGCAGTCGCTGCATCGGCCCCTCTGTCCTCGCATCCCGCATTCCGCGTCAATCTTTCACTCAATCATCTTCCAAAAATTAGTACAAATCTAATGAATAATACAGTCTTTGTAGTATGCGCTGTTCTGTATGGATGTCCTGTGAACTAGAAAATCATGAAACCCATCACATCATCTTGCATAGTTCATGGGCATGTTAACAAGAACTATGTAATTCAATTTTGATCGGTTGAGTGGTTGGTTTGTTGCGCGTCATACGCCGCATCGCGCCAGGTTTGTGTCGTACCGAAGCGTCAATGTCTCCGGCCAGTGTAATGCATCCGTTCCCAATAGATAACAATAAAAGAATTCTAGTTTTTTATTACCAGAAAGTTCAACGCTACACAGACGTTGGCACCTAATTTTGTGAGAAAATAGGACACGGCATGTATATGTATGTATGTATGTATGTGTGCGTATGAGTATGGTAGATAAATATGATTGAGACGGCATGGCAGTGCATTAACTCGCCCGATGATCAAGTGGCCGGGGCGTGGCGGGTGGAGCGCGGGATGCGAGGATGACCACAGACCACTCTCGTTGCGACCAATCACACAAGGGCAGCGAAGCTTCCGTCCAGCACCAAGCCCAGCATCGTGCGCTGCAGCACGCGGGCAAGGTGGACGTGCGACGCGACCAAGCGGTGGTGCGTGCTCGATTTCGATGGAATGCGTGGTCAGCGGTCGCGAATTTTGGCCGGCCCTGTATTCGCATCGGTAATCGGATGACATCCGCATCACCGCCGCGGTTTGTTTAACTTTCTCCGCGTCGTGAGCACATTGGAAAGTAATGCAGACCGTTGATCGGTGCGCTGTTGACTTTGACAGTGAACTCTCCGCAGAGGTTACCAAAGCAGCCGGCAGCGGCTATCCCCGTCTCTGTCTACATCTCGCAGCGCGTGTGTGGCGTCTCTGTCAGTGTCCGGTGCGTGCAGCGACCCAGTGACCGCCTTTCGCTTTTGTTTCAAACACCCTCGGACATACACGCACACGCACACTCCTGCTGCTGTGTCCCGCATGAATGACAAAGTCTGTCTGTTCTACGCATTTTACCGTCTGATAATTAAACGATTCCGTGTTTTTACAGTCTACTTGTGCGGTGCACCGATCGTTCCGTTCGACAAAGTTGCTGCACATCGCATGCAAACTTCGCAATTTTAACAAACAAGTTTATCTTGTTTCTTTTTTTCCTACCACTTAGTATAGCTTCTGAAATGATCTTAATGTTATGTTTGAATATACAATATCATTTAAAATAGAAAGTATTCACTTGTGATTTTTTTTCTAACACGAATATTTCAAGAAAAGCGATAGTATTCATTCAAGTTTTTTTCTCGTCTGCTCTGAAATATACAAGTCCATTCGTAAAGTTGTGCTTTCACAAAATTTACTTGATAACTAATATTAAAATTTAAATCGATAATCTGCTTCTGCGCTTCTACTTTATAAATTTGTTTAGTATATTTCAAACTATGCATTCAAGTGAAATAATGAACAAATTATGATAATTGTATTATTTAATTACTAGCTTGATAATAGCAGAACGAGTTTTAAAATTATACCTCTTACGATTTCCAATGTTAATAATACGTGGTGCTGTACACTCTTCAACTTTACGCTTTCAACTTTTAAAGCTTCATCTTAATTTCGTGACATTTTACTTTGTATATTTGAAACAAAAATATCTTTCATAAAAGAATAAATTATACTGCGGTCTGAAAAATATGCTCTTAATAAAATTATCATTCATTGACAAAATTTATAATTTTTTTCTTTAAACAAGTGAAATTATTTATTGTACGGTTACATCTTCGTTTTCTAATATTGAGAATCTAAGCGCCTACGAGTTTGCAACTAGTGTGACTCATCAGTTGCAAACGTTGCTAACACTTTTTGCTATTTTTATAAGTGAAAACTAAAATATGTAAACATACAGATATAGGTAAATATTTGTGTTGTTTGCAAATATTTTGTTGATTGTAGGTTTTATAAAGTTTAACAATGGGTTTGTTCATTCTGAACGAATGACATAATTTTTCTGAATTGCACTACGTGAGACAAATACTAAAAGAAATGTTCTTTACATTCTAGAGTAGTAGCAAAGTATACTGATTTACTTTTAGATAAATGCTAGCAAAATACAAAAAGTTAGCTTACTTGAAAATTAACACAACTTTTTTCTCGACAATAAATTATGTCGTTCTCATTCAATTAATTATATTGTTTTCAATGCTGCCTACAGTTTTTTCAATTCAATTTACATTTCAATAAATCATTGAATTTCATTAAAACCGTGACTGTAGAAGTAGTTTTGTTCTTCAATTACGTCGTTGACCTTTTAGTTATTTCTATATATTTTTTATCCTAGTTATCGCGACAGGAACTTTGTTATTATTTGGATTATTATCAGACGATTGTTAATTTGCGAGATGATAGAAGAACGTCTTACACGCATCGACTTTTTGTTTTAGAACAGCGCAGCAATAACGTAAGTGTATGTCATCATCATTCAGATTCACTTATTTGTAAACCGGGTCATCGTGGGTAAACAGAACCGTTCTTTGCGTGGCTCACGTGTTTCCGTGCCCATCTTCTTCATATTCTTCTTATTCTTAATCCTGTTCGTGAACGATGACTCAAGAATTTTATGTTTCCTATCACACTTCATTTTTATTGAATTTTATAAAAAGTTGACATTCTTCACTTCGTACAATTTTTTACTCTTCTTTTATTTTTTTTATATAACTGATAGATCGACTAAATATTCCATGCGTTCTATAATGTTTTACGATATATTTTACTATTCTTAAATAACTACAAAACATTTCTACTTTTTTTGTTTTTTATATTAATTAAACTCACTTCCAGTTATATAAAATTAATATTTTGCAATAAATTGTTTATCTTCTAATAAAGCTACAGGCTCATTTATTTGTCAGATAAACGAAAAATAACAACGAAATTAAACAAATAAAAAAAACTGTTATTTTTGATGCGCAATATTTTCATTTACTTTATCATTACGAAGAGTTTGAAATATCAGCCCCTATTACCTAGATATCTTCTTTAAATAGGAAGTTATCGATTAATTCGTCATAATTTAGTTTCAAATTACTACCTAAGTGCATTCCTGAGTACTCGAGTTACAGATTAACAGCAACAATTTGATTAAATTTCGAACCGAATACAGTTTTAAGTGCATCTCGATTATCTTACAGGCTACATTTCAGTTGATTTTAAATGGAATTTCAACTGACACTTCAACGGTTAACATTTTAGATAAATTTGCAAAGTATTTAAAAACGTATATATTTATGTTAAAGAATAAACATAGTAACTTCATAATTTTAGGTGCTTACATTAATGGTATGTAGTACTCAACATACTGATCATAAAACAGAGATATTTTAATTTCACAAAATTAAGGGTAGTTTTCGCAAAGAGTATATTTTCAGCATTTTGGTGTTTCTTTATAATGAATACTCAAAGTTTTGCAATTAAACAAAGAAATATTTGTAAAACAAGTTAATTAAATTTATTATAAATTATTACTTGTAAGAAATAAAAATAAAACAAAATATTAAAATCATTTATTCAACTGTTTGTTTTATAAAACAGCTATATTTAATTTATGAATTTTGAAAAATTATTTTTGTATCGTGATTAATATGTACTATACAGGCTGTTTCAGGACTAGTAAAGTAAAATTTAGTAGCTTATTCCAGAGATCATTTTTTTTAGTTACCAAAATACAAAAGATCAAAGTTTTATAAATAACAACAATTTTTTTAATTTGACAATTATAACAAAATTATACCTTGATTTAAATTGACATTGTTGCACATTATTTATATCATATGGGGAATGTTGTTTTTATGTATTTTGTACACGTTAATTTTTTTTATCCTAAATAATTCTATTTTGTTACGTTAGTCTATATATAAAATAATTAATTTATGTTTTATTTTGTTATTTTATGTTTTGTTGCCATTCTCGTGTTTTATATTCTCTAATTTGTTCAATTAGAACCTGACATTTATTTTAAAAATTGCTGTTATTTATAAAATTTTACTTCGTAATTTTAGTAACCAAAAACAATAGGACTCATATTTATATAACATTTTCTACCTAAAATGTCCGCAAAAATAATTTATTGAATTTTGTACACTAGTCCTTAGATACTAAAAATATTAAAATTCCATGTGTAAAGCACACAATAAATTTTGCATTCATGATTTTAATTTGTCTAACAAATTTACTAGATTGACTGGTGTCGTATATATATTTCTTACATTAATTTTTAATATTTGGTATATTAACAAAATAAAAATGTAACTCCAGGCACTGCTTGGCAAATGTTAGTGGAGGACAAGCCATACATTCAGGGCAATATCGATATTGGCCTTCAAATAATTCATTTAATGTTATTGAAATGTAGCAAAAATAAGTATTTTAATTTGTTTCGGATATATTGTATTTAGTAGAGATGCTATACATAAAAATACACGATGGTAATGATATGAAAGAGTCGGGCAATAATAATAAGTGTCACGGTAGAACAATAAATTAAGTTTAATTAATTACAGTCAATAAATTACAAGTAGGTAATTCGGAGCAAGATGCAAATCAAGTATTCAATTCTGCGTTACATTTAGAAATGATTGTAATAATAGAGTTTCTTTATCTTTAATAAGCAGTGGCACATATTCTTGTCAAAAGTACGAAAGTTAACCTGAAATACTTGCCAACGATAAGTTTATTTTCACCTTTCAGTTCACCTGTTGTGTTGCTTGACATTTTTGTCCATTTATTCCTTACTTCATTATCTCGCAACTCGCACAATGATTAGAGAACAATAGCACACCAAGTTTTCTCTTGTCGTTTATTCATTAAGTTCTACATACCGAATGCTTGGTTTTTAAGAAATGAAAACAATTGCCGAAAACAAACTAGCAAATTCGTTTTCTAAACAACTTTGTAGGTCGAGCGACATACAAGGGTTTTCTCTAACTAAGCAATAGTGGTAAATTTCTCTGAAGTGAGTAATATGAATTCATTTAAATCTACTAACCGGATCTACTAGTGTACAAATATAGTCCGTATAGATTTCTTACAGATACTGTATATTTAATTTCACGAACGATTTTAGTTTATTTTATTTAGTTATTTATATATTTGTAAAATTTTATTGGAAATATATTCCACAAATTCTAATATAAAGTCTTTTCCAATATATACTTGAAATATGAAATTTTGGTTGACCGACATTTTTCGATGCAGTGGCGTCTCTAGGATTTTCTCAAACGAATAAAATTATGTATTTAAATAACAGATATATAATAAAGAAAAAAAATATGGCATCGTTGAACAATTGTTATTCCAACATCAGCTTCAAATTTGAACTGTGTATTAACAACATTTTAAAATTTATTACTATTACCATATGGCTTTCTCTTCATTAACATGTTTAGGGAGCATATTTTGACGACCGGTAATTCCACTTCACGAACAAAAATATAGAATACTATTTAAATGTCATAAAAACAATTTAAGGAAAAAAATTATCTAAGAATGTTATTCAAAATGCTATCTTTGCTTGCAATAAAAATAAATCGTTCTGTCACTAATTTTTTCGCTATTAAAATGAAGTAAATTTTACAATTGGATTTCTTATTTGCGACTTGGATTTAATATTAAAAGTAGGTTATTATATTTGGTTTTTGTGGAATTTAATTTTTAAGTAGCTTACATTTACAATAAATATTCCCTGAGCCTGTAACATTCAAGTAACGCAAACAAGTCGTTATAATCAAATTTAGTAGAATTTAGTTTTTAGTATAGCTCGCTTCGCTCGCACTTTTGATAATTAAACCCTAAGCCCATAGTATTCTCGCGCAAGGCAGACGAGCCATTATAATCACTTTTAGTAGAATTCATTTTTTAACCTAACATGCTTTGACCACATTTTTAACAAATAAATATTAAGCTTATTAATGCCCAAGACAAGCAATATTACATCCATGGCACAAATAACAAATTCGAATGACAAGTATAAGTTCAAATAGCAAATACTAATATCAAGAAGTTACTAGAAGTGGCAAATATTAAATCTAAAATGCAATTATGAAAATATTTCATCACGACTTTTACTCATTATTGGATGTGGCAATCTGTAGCAGATCTCGGTAAATGGTATATATATGTGCGTGAACTGCGGTTACGAGCCATTAACTGACAGTCCCCAAAGATGTTAGTGGATCGGCAGTTACATGAGAAATTTTAAATAGCAAATATTAATAAATACATATTAAAATTTGTAAAACTAAGTTATTATTTATTTTATTTATTATAAACATATGAAACTGAAAAAAATAATTTTGCAAATAATTTGTTACGGTGGAGTAATGCATACAGTAATGGGTAAATATATATATATATATATATATATATATATATATATATATATATATATATATATATATATATATATATATTAGGTATATATATTATAAAACAAAACGCAATATTACCCATATCTGGATGTAGCAATCTGCTACAGCAGAATGCGGTAAGCTTTATTATATTTTTTATCAAATCACCGTCTTTTTTGTTAAGAAATTATCAAAATTAAATTTCTTGTTGAATATCGATGTTTAGTATCGAATAGTTAGGTATATTACTCATAATTTAACGGCTAATTACTAATTTAAGATATAATATATATAATCTATTAAGATCTGCAATTGCAAACTGACAATGTCATTGAATTATATTTAATTATAAGCTTGATACAAATGTGTTTAAATACATTTTCAATTTATCTTGTGGGATATAAAAGTCAGAACGTTATATATTTTATCATATTGATTAAAACATTTACGGCGTGACTTTTATTATGTTTTAAAATCTCGACTTTAGTCTTGAGATGATCGTTTGTCTCTGTCAAAAGATAAAATATTTGACATCATAAGTAATCGATAATATAACCAGCTATATATGTCCTCAATGTAAACGTTTTCTGATATAACTTTATATGAATGAAAAAGGCAAAGCATATTTTTTAAATTTTTGAAGAGAATTTCTAATTTTACTTATTTGTGTTTGTTCATTTTCTAGAAGAAAGTGAGTAGAATATATTGATCTAACCTTTATAATCACTTTCTCATCTAAATTTCTATTTGGAAATTATATAAAAGCAAGTTCATTCATCTAGTCCAGCTATTTAAATCTACTAAAATTGGCATCGATTCATAGTTTCAGTCCACGAATATTTTAGCATCATTTATGTTGATACTAAAGATTTTATACTTTGAAATTAGTTCTACGAAAAAGTCTCTCTTTTGATGTAGTAGTTGAATCCGGGTTCAATATATCATATCAATAGGAGGTGTTAATTGAAAAATTAAAAGATTTTCACCAACTTAAATACCTTATCGGAGTCGTAAAACGGAACACATAAAATACATTTTAATTCACTGGTCACAAATAAATTTTCACCTATTTTACTATTTACTGTAGACTTTATTTATGTGCTGCTTTACTGGGTGCGCGAAATACACGTATGAATAGGAATAGGAACACAGGAAATGTTTATTTAAATTTTAAAGCACTTGAATACATTTTACTATTTGCCTTTTATAGTAAACAAAAAGTTACAGGTGACTACACAAATCTATAAGTAACCTACATATACAGGTTGTGTCTATATCTATGCACAAAATTTTAATGTGTTATATAATTTGATATACTGATTATAGAATAAACTTTTTTTTAAAATTCGCCTTTTATTTGAAATGTACATTTCTAATACCACTAGTTTGATAGTTATTTCTAAAATATTAATAATTAAATTACAATTAATAGTCAATTTGTTTATCATACAACATTAGATAAGTGACTGACTTTAGTGTTCGCCAGAGATACTAAAATGATCATTTCAAATAAGGTTACATATATTTGCAAATTAAAAAAAAATATATTAAAGTTTTGAACATAGGTATAGAAACATTCTGAATATGTAGTCAATTAAATATGTCCTATTTCAAAATAAGTCATATTTCGCGTCCATTTTGTCAAAATTTATGAGAAATTTGACATCTCTAAGTATATAATATGTTCAATATTTTACTAATCAGAAAAGTAGAATTGTGAATCACTTGGAAGCAATTATATTTTTGGTTATAATTATAAGTAACTCGAAGTTTGAACTTTCAACTTGTAGGCGATCTTGTAACCACGGAGCTACAACTGCTCTTAGTATTACTATTTATAAATATGTGTTTTGTACGTAATTGTCAAATAAAATTAACCTTTACGTACGCGATACTGTACACGAGGGTTACTTTTCTTGTACAATAATACTTTATTTTAATTGCTATTAGCGACGACCGTTAAAATTATTTTAATAGCCGCTGTTATTCGTAATCTACGCTAAAACTGTTAAAATGCTAGAAATAAATGTAAACAAGGTTAGAGTTTCATTGATTACAGAAGCTTATCTTTAATAGTTATTTATAGGCTATAAATATATTTTTTTTATCTGAAATATATATATTATATATTTTATGTAATCGTAGAATTTTATTAAATTTAATATATAATGTTAAAGTTAGTTAAACTTATCGAACATTCGGGGCGATTCGTCAATATACTTCAGCGATCGATGGACAAACAGCTCTCTGATTGGTCGAGAAAATAGCAGCTAAAGTAATACTTTTCACTACAATTTTAAGGGTAGCTGACTTAGTGGTATCGAGTTGGCCTGTAGATTTGAGAATCCGGGTTAGAACTACGCCCTTCATTAACATCTTTGGGAGCCGTGACTTGACGGCTGGTAATCACACTTCACGTGAAGAAATATATCACTTACCGAGATCTGCTACGGCAAGAGCCACACCCAATAATGGATAAATGGTGTGATGATATATTTATTTATTTATTTACGATTTTAAGAAGCTAAAGTAGCTCATCATTGCATGATTTCATTAAAAAAATATTGTGTATTGTGTCTGTGGTATATGTTTGGTGTACTCAGAATATCGTCTACCTACTAGGCTACCGCCTCAACCATTCTTCGAAACAATACACAATTAGTAGTCTAGGTATATGTATAAATTAAAAATAATAATAATTTGAATATAAATATGGTGAGAGTCAAAGAATTTTAAAAGCGGGTTAAATTCTAGTTAACAACGTGAGTATTTGTCATCAAAGTACCGTTAAAAAGTTACAAAGATCTATTCTAAGAATGTTTTAAAAACTAAAAATAGATCTTAAAACTTTCTTGACACTACAACACCCAGTATAATACATTTCTTTTCACATGACTAATTATGCTAATTGCTAGCAGGCCTTGACTCAGTGAATCGTACGCATACACACATGACTGACTGACAAAAAGATTGTTCTAGGTCTAGGGTAATGCCTGTTTGAACATGCGTACGCATTTCAACCATTCCTCAAGCGATCACATTTATGACTCTTACCATCTCAACTCTCAAATTTTCATCTCTGATTCCGTTATTTTCTTGTATGCGGTCTTTGTATGCAAATGTAAAATGTTGTCACTGAAAATGTAGTCTTGTGAGGAACTAAAATTCGCATGTCTACCTACTTCGCCTCGCAAGTCATTGTACTGGAGAATGAGGAATTTATTCCGGCTGACTAGTTTATCATGCGTAAGGAAATTCTTGTTGTAGGATGAGAATGCTGCTATACTTTCGCATTTTATTACACTTTAAATTGATTTCAGTGGGCTTATTCAAATTATATTTTCATATTTGCACATTCTATGTTTAAATTATCTACACCTTTAAGGGTTCGTTTATCAATGCTGAGTTCAAATAAGTAAATATCTGCAAAAATAATAACTAAACTTTTCGGTCTTAAATATTATCCTACAAATCATATACATACCTTAAAACTATTAATTTCTGAAATTTGTGTAAGGTTGCACTTATGTATAAAATGGTACTTTATTAGGCGAACCGTAGTGTATGCCCGAACCAGCGCAGTGAGAAAAGATGATAAAAAAGCGAGTCCTTAAAATTCTGATCCTCGTATACAAAGCTTTACGTTCGACTGCTATTGGTGTGATTTGATTTCTAAATATGTATATGTTAATGTTAAAAACTTAGTTGTATTTTAAATTGTGCAATGTTATTTATAATTATCAAACTGACAAATTTGTCTAAAAAGGTAAAAAAATTGTTCATAGTGTCTCAAGGCTTAGAAGAATTAATTATTTAATTAGGAATAATATTAATTTCGACTTTAATTTTTTGATATTGACAGCATTATGCTATTTTATGGTACTACTGCAATAAAATGCCATTTTACGGACAGTAAAGAGTGTCATAAATCAAGTAAATATGGTAGAGTCGGAGATAAAAATATTTTTAAATTTTGAACAACAATTAACAAACAACAAATTGATTTTCACTAAATTAAATGTACTAATCTTGTGGAGCCATAATTTGACGGATGGTAACCATACTTTCGCACATATAATATATTTAACTTACCAGGATCTTCTACGGCAAGTGTCACATTCGATAATTAGGCGTGATGATATATTTATTTTAGATGCGTACGCTTAGGGGTACTATAATATCTTACTTTTCTAAAAATAAATAAATGTATCATCCCGTCTTTTATTCATTACTTGGTATGGCACTCTGCTGTAGCAGATATCGGTAAGTGATATATTTCTTTGCGTGATTTGCGGTTACCAGCATCAAATCACGGCTCCCTAAGATGTTAGTGAAGGGGGAACCACAGGGGGAAATTTAACGTGGTGACAATTGTTTACAAGCCGTCTCGATATCATTGAGCCACCTACTGCCTGAAATACAAAAAGTAGCATAATAATAATAACAATAAATTCATGCGTATTGATATTTAATGTTTAACTTTTCTAAGTATTAATCTTGTTTTTTAATTGGGATTTCATGTTAGGTAATTGTATTTTATTTTAAATAAATAAATAAATAATGCTATAAATAGCTCAATAGCTATCCAAGCTTGAATCTCAAGATCAACTTAGCAGTGGTTTCCAAAGGGGCAATTCTTCGATAATAATTTATAAGAACAAGTTTCTAACAGTATCTCCCTTAGTAAATTCTTTAAAAAGTCTCTGTGAAATTTTTATTTAATTTTTAATGAAGTGAGTAAATGGAAAAAAATAATTGGTGATTGTGTGAACCTGCGTGGAAATGTATTTCGCTACAAATGAATATAATGATAGCGGGTTTATTTTTCTGCCCGTAATTGAATTCATTTTAAGTTCCGGTAAAAGAGCAATAAAATTAATTGGCAGAAAATTTCTCAGATTATCTGTAATATTTTAACCTATATTTGAAGATTGTTATCTTAATATATTTAATGTGTGGTGAAAAATTCATGGTCATTATTTGTTTTCGTTCTGGTTTTTAATAGTTTCTTGTTTTTTTTTTTACTTTTGCTTTTCTAATAAAGTAATGATTCTTTGGAAATACCTGTGAATATGTGCTTACAGTTAGAATTTATAGGATTTGATGTTAGCATTGTATACACATGTTGCACGTAAAAGCAATAATATTTACTAGTAGGTTTATGCTTTCCGGTAGTTGTCACAAGTGATAATGCCTTTATTGTTTGAATACTGAGACTGCATATGAAAAATCGTAAAGCAGCCTACTTATTACATATCGTACGCACTTAAAAGTCTAAAGTAGGTATGTAGCAGCTAGCAGCAGTGATCAGTGAGCAGGTTGTCGTGTGCTGTGTCTCTGAATGAAGTTTACTACGTCAGCGAGTTATTGATGGTCATAAAGAAAAGCTACCCAAGCACACAGTCTTATCTTAGTCCTCGTTTACCAGCTGTGATCCCGTTCATTTAAGTGAGCAGCGGCCGACGCTAGATGCAGGTGCATACATACACAACACACTCCACGGGCGACAGCGGGGAAGCGGTGAGGAAAGGACGCGCAAGAGGAAAGTCGTCGGCGGGGTTCCGGCTTACGCCGGGATCTGGGACGTCCTCGAAACAATATTAATGGCTAAGTGCGTCGTATCGGGTGCTTGTTGACACACTTATGGGATTGTTGGAACGTACATGTGTGCGTGCGTGTAAACAAGCTACAGGAAATGATTGTGATTGATCATCAACTAAGCAGTAATAGAAATAATATCAGTATTTTGATTTATGACTTTATTTATTTATTAAATTATTAATATTAATTTATTAAAACAAATTAACAATATAGTACAAGAGATGGTGTCCAAGTAGATGAGTTCGTCGCTGGAGGTCTGGTTGTGTCACTAGAATGGAGGTATCTTCATCGTCGGTAGTCTTCGTCGCGGTCGCTTCCGTTTTAGTATTAACAATAAGGAAATAAAATAATAAGAACGAATTACTTAAATAAATATTTATAAATATGAATAAAGAGTAGGGCCACTGTAGCCGGCATGGAGAAGAGCCGGCACTGGGCCGCACTGAGTATTGGCAGGTACAGGTCCGGGGCAAGGGCGCCGGAGCTTGGAGAGGCTAGGTTGAGCAAAGGAGCTCATCTATTGTGGGTGGGCACGGTACGCCAGCTGCTGTCCATCCAGGGATCGTCCCCAGCCACCATGGCCGCTGGATCCGCCGCCGCCGTATCCACCACCGCCGACATCACCGCCGCCATAGCCGCCACCGCCGCCTCCATAGGAGTCATGGCTTGAGACGTGGCTGGTGCTGTGATGCGGATGTGCGACCACCTCGTATGTTACGTGCTTACCCTGGCCGCTGAACAGCTTCTTCAGCCCGATGATGGCGGAAAGAACGAGAGCGATCTTGCCGACCAACAAGGCTTTACCGGCGATGAGCGCGATGGCACCAAGAGCTAATGGTATGAGAGCAGCGGCTTTCATGGCGAGAGCAGCGAACAGTGGTCCTAACAATTTGCTGGCCTTCTTCTTCTTGCCACGACCTTCTTCACCGGCAACACCGTCTTCCTCGCCCAGGCTATCGGTGAAATCCTCGAGGGCACGGCCAGTGGAAGCAACTGCGTTCACGACATCACTGCCCTTCAAGTCCACCTTGAGGGTGTGAGTCTCCAGGTAACGCTGCACGCGGTTCAGGATGAGCGATTCAACGGTGTCATCGCTGCTGATGGTGCGTGGCGCACCATCCTGGGTGTCAGCGTTGGCAGTCTTCACTACGGTCACTCCTTCCGTGAGTTGGAAGCTGTCCTTTTGCGTGAGCATCTTGTCAACGAAGGTAAAAAGCTTGTATTTGACGCACGACATGGAGTCCTTGCGTAGGCAGTCGGCGTAGATGCTCTCCATGAGATCGCTTTCGGTCTGCACCTGGTTACGTAGACTGCGGCCCTCGGCGGGCTGTTCGGCGGGCAAAGCCACTGTTGCTGCTACTAGACACGCCAGCAGCGCGGATGTCAACCTCCAGGATGCCATAGTAGTGTGTGTGTGCACGGTTGGTTAGCTTGTACTTGCTTGCGTTCGACTGTGTGATGCTCGGGGAGATGCAGCGCTGATATATATGATGGTGGCGGTTGTGGATCCCTCCTCCTTACCCGACCGGTCTCACTGAGCACAATTTGGGTCCAGCGACTATAATGACAGCCGCGGGGCGATATCTTGGACCGCTTTCTCACAGTACAGTCTTGTAACCTCATTTTCATCCGCACTAGACTCACCACCGCGCATTCCCCCGCCGTCTAGCGGCTGTGTGCACTATGTGCTATGGCGGATGGCGGATGGCGCATCTCTCGCCTGCAGGGCGCGGTCCGGCATATCGCATGCCGCGCGCCTCTAGGTTAAGGTCGCCGCTGACCCGGCCAATGTACACATACCGGTAACTTACAGTATTTGCTCTCGCCTATTCGTTTTCAATGCCATTTCCGTCAGCCGGGATTCATTTGTACACAGAGACTATTATATCACTGTACACAGCCTAAACTGCAATTATCCGGTGCATCTGAAAGCAAAACAGTCAGTCGTCTAGACTTGCATAAACAACAAGACTCGAAACCAATGCAAAAACCACCATGTGATTACGCTTCGCTCGCAACTCGCAGCAAAAAGCAAAGCAGTGTAAATAGGCAGCGATGCGTGCTGTTTGTTGTTGCCGCAGCTACGGCTCGCTGCCCTTTGTGTACGATTTTAATTCCAGGGTTGGCTCGTGCTGTAAGTACATTATAGGCTATTATGTGTGGTGCGTTCGCGTTGCGAGAATTAATGTCAAATTGAAAACCGACTTCCGCAAACCACTAACCTCGTTCAGTACATTCATTCGTTGGGCTTTTTGAAGTTCGTAATTTACCCGCATGCCATCTGTACTACTCGCATTCGCGTGCTTTACTATATCATACAGTGCATGCATAGCGGATCTCAACTTATACATTGGTAAATACACGCAAATTGCGTGGGATTAACAGGGACAGTAAACGACAGATTAACTCTGCTCGCACAATAATTTGCTGATAATTGTCAAGCAAAACTCAACAGATTCAGTTGTATAATTGTACTGGGAAACACAACAATTGTACATTGATGTTGACAATATAGCTCGAAATACGTTCTCTCACGTCACTTGTAATAAGTACTTTAACGAATAAACAGGATCATATTGCACGCTCGTTTGTTAAACAAAAATTTAAAGTGACTTCCAACAACCAGACTACAAACGAGTCGCAGTAGCAAAATAAAACAAAAAAGCAGCGCTCCCGAGGCGCGACAAACAAACAACCAAAACTAGATCGATCGAATTCTAATGAAAGTAACAACTGTATCCGTTATTTTAATAATATCCAATAGCTCCATTAATTCGTCCACATAAATAAAACTGTTACTTTTTAAATATTTTATTACAAAAATAAATAATATAAATTACAATTTCAGTGTAGGTACATAAATATGAATGGAAGGGTTATGATGGCACATGGCTGTTGTAGGCGAGCTTCTGTCCTGCGTAATCTGCGTGAGCGTCGTAGACGGGTGCAGGGCCCCACGCGGGCATAGGGTGATAGGGGGCGACGCCGACTTCCTCGTAGGGCGCCTGTTTGGCAGCCAGTAGCTTCTTAAGCCCGATGAAACCGGACACGATAAGCGAGATCAACGAGGCGAGCAGGGCTTTTTTCGCCAACACGGCAATACCGAGATAAGTTAAAGCGGCCATGCCAGCCATTTTCAATTTCAGCCCTATCAGTAATGGCACCAGGATACGCAGTAACTTCTTTCCTTTGCCGCGAGCTGCAAATTAATTTTAATATGTTAAGTGAAAAGCAATGGGTACTGTTTTATGCTACACAAATTGACATGAGAACAAAATCTTATCGTTCTTTGTAAATGTGAGAAAAATACACAGAACAGACGTGCAAAAAGTATACCGGATATAATTACATTAACATAAGTTTATCACAAATCTTAACTAACTATATTTAAAATATTTTAATTTCCAAAAACATATGGTAATATTTCGTAGTTCATTAGAAAAAAAGTTCCACTTAATTATTTATTATCAACTTTTACTTTAAAAAAAATGAAGCACTAAAATTTCTAGTCATAAAAAAGAAATTACTTATGATAAAATTAAAAAGAAACTCAAGTTCAGATAATTATATCTAATATCGAATATTCTTCTCAAATACATAATGCTATATAAAATTGCCTGTAGTTAATTCTATATCGTAAAGCTGAATGTAAATAATGATGCGAAATACCTTCTGTAACATAGTTCGTAAATTTAGCTTTAATAGCCTGGGGGATGGAACTAAGAATGTTACGGATAGTCTGTCCCACGTCCCAGCGAATGGTCCTTTCCAGTACGACGTCCCGGGCTTTCCTCACGAGAAAATCCTCAATAGCTTCCTGTCGGCTTCCAACGTCCGTGGCGTTCTCTACCCGTTCCTCTATTTCCAATATCTCCAGGCTCTTCCCGGCGCGGGCAGTGTCCTCTCCCTCCGCGACCAGAGACATTCCACCCACCAGATCAATGGACTCTTGATTCATTAATTCCTTTGCATGCCTGAAAAGCTGCATCGTTCCCCACGCACAATTAATAACAAACTCATAAAGACTAAACTGTTTGAAAACTTACTTGCATTTGTAAACACGATATAGAATCCTTGTCCAAACACTCTTTGAATTCGCTCATTTCGCATTTCACGCTGGAGGCCAGGATTAAAACAAACGCAGAGTAAAATATCCACTGTAATTCCCTCATGTTTGAATGTATAATGTTCCGTACGGATGACAAAAAAATATTGGTGTAAAAATACAAAGACCTACTGTTTTTAAACCTTTATGATAACATAGTCCAGTTTCCCCACCATCTGGTCAGGTGTAACAAACGATTGCAATAATCTAGATACGTGCAGGCCCGGCGTTAGGAGCCACGCGAAATAAGACATTAACACACAAAACGACCGGTCAGCCGCCAAACTGGTGCAATTGCGCTATGTGTACGCTGGCCACGACCCACGGCCCGATATCATTTTTTTGGCTCTTTCTTCGTCATTTTTTATCATTACTTTGAATACATTGCCTGAAGTGTTCTTGTTTCTGCGACAAGCTTAGCCTGAATACTCTAGGAATGTTTTACCAGTGCAAAAGTACAAGTACTTTAAGTGAATTACATGTCTGTTGGTGGTTAGTGTTAGTGTGTCATTTCTCCAGGAAGTGCGATAATGGAGACGCGTCGGCAAATTGTAGTTACGGGTCTTTCTCTATACACTGTACATGTACATGGATGCTCACTCACACTTAATCACCCAAGAAAATGCAAGAAAATTATCATATAACAACTACTGCTTATACATATCATATCATACTTGCATACTATGTGTACATGAAACTTTTCAATTCTAAACAGCATTAGATTGTAATATAATATTATACACCGAGCAAGACAAATACATTTCTTTTTAGGTGTTCAAAAATGAAGCACGAGATAAACCATTACTTTTACAAGAAGTATATAATATTTTTTCTCGACACTAATATTTATAACGAATGATATAAAAATATTAAATTAATAAATGAATGGTTGAAATATATTTATATAGTATTTCAAAATTATTGCAAAAAATGAAAGGGTATATTTTATTTGATGTTCGGAATACAACACAAAAATAATGTTTCCGAAATTCGCAAAAATAATTGCACATTACTCGAAGCAATCATTTTTCGTGCCACTGGATTGATAGGTTACAGTAATGAATAAAAATGTGTGTTAAATAAAATTGTATAACAGTTCCTTAAATGTTTAATGCTTACTCATATTTATTTACTACTGTAACCTATCAGTCCAGTGGTACGGAAACTGTTTGTTTCAAGTAATGTGCAATTATTTTTGCAAATTTCGGAATAAATCTGTTTACGTTGTAATTAGTACATACAATAATATATATCCTTAATTTTGAAATATCCAGGTATAAAGTAGTTTTTTTTGGCTTCAACATGCTGCTGTTATTAGTGACGAAATTAAAATGCGTTTTTACTCCCGTTGCTAAGAACGACGGGAGCAAAAGTATATTTTACTCTAATTGATAATAACAGCGGATGTAAAAGCACATTTTACTGACATTACTATTAGCAATGGAATGAAATAGTTACTAAAAGCATTTTTATCCGCGAGTCATACATTATTTTTAATTCGATTGTAAAAATTATGTAAGATTTTTTTCTATTCCAGTATTATTTTAGAAGCCATAAAATAATTTTCCGGGCACTAAATTAATATCACCTAATAATCATAAACATTAATACTTCACTGAAAAGATTAACTTTCCGTGCAAATAATGTAACCAAAGAAAAAGTACATTTTAAATACTATCAAATAAAAACATTTTTATCTTACTGCAATTTTAAACAATTATTTACATAGAATAAAAGATAATAAAAATTAAGCATATATTTTTAATGATACATATTTTGTCTAGTTTTACGCTGAAATAAAAATCAATTCCTTTAACCTGTAATCGGTCGACAAGTTAAAACTAACTATTTATTTCTCGCAATTATTTTAATACAGCACTATTTCAGTATTCTATTACCAAAATTATGGTTTTCATGATTTATTTCTAAGTCTCTTTCACTTGTCTGAAACTGTCATTATAAAATGATTACACACAATTTTAATTCTGTTACGAAACATTTGTTTTTTATAATGACAACTTTATACATACAAGAACAAAATAAATTAAAGTACGATTTTAGTCACAGACAATACGAAATAAAATGTCATTAACATATCGATCGAATAACTATCTAGTTGTACAAATGGGGATAATGGTAATACATAACTAATAATTATGAATTTGACAAATTCAAGTTTTCACTATTTGGACTATATATTTCCGTAAAATGTAAACGTAGTAACAGAGAAAAGCGTCGATAAGTAACAAATTAACTACGACGTTGTCGACAAATTATAAGTTAGGATATAGTAAAACAAGTTTCACTAATTACTTTTCGTGTTTATTATAATATTGTGTATTTTTTGTGGATCGCCTCGGTTACTTTCTCAAGATACAAAAACGAATTAAAGTAGGTACGGGTAGAAGATTATTTCACTTCACGTTCGTTTTCGTTACTTTCCTTCGATATTCACTAAATATTAATTACTGCTAAACAATTCTTTATCATATAGTTAGTAATTATCTTTAAAAATGTATGTAATTTTTGTTAACGCCTAAGGGCAAAACTTGAAAGTGATTTTTTCTTACATTTTTTCATTATTAAAAGCTTAATAGCAAACTGTTTTTATTTTTAAATTAGTTCCAGATATAAATCATTTTCGCTAGATTATATAATTCAATTTAAGTACGAGTATTATTGTGACTTAATAGATTAATAAGATTTCATTTGAATAATGTAGCTAATTTGTTGCAATTTCCAAAAGCATTGATTTTTAACAAAACCGTTTTACAGAAAATAGGTTTAAATAAAATTGTACAAATCCGGTAGTAGTTTCAACTTTCTAAAAGTCTTATAATGGTGACTAGTTGATATATGATATAGTTAATCAAAACATAGGTAGGTAACCATTTGACATAAATAAAAGATTGGAAAAAAGAAATTTTATAGTAATGTAGGTACCTGGAAATAAAAGATTCTTAAAAAAATTCGAATAAATAACGGTTTAAAGAATGTAGGCTTTTCCATTCTACAAATAAAAATTTGCATTTTGCAAATTTATGTTTGTGACAACCCAGTATTTTTTTAAACGACTAAATAAAAAAAATGCATATCTTAAAACTAGAATGTCATTTATTTTCATATTCCATTCAATGGTTACTAAAATCTAAACTATATTGATATTACTTCATTCATAAAAAATTAATGACATAAAACTTAAATTATAAAATAAACATGGAATATTCCGCAGAAAAAACTTTTCTAATATCAGGATTTGAAAATAATGATCTGCATGCAAGAACATATTAACCACGGAATTCAATTAGCATATATTTAATTTTACATTTAACTAATTAAAACATTTGAATAGGCAGCAGCTTTCTTTCCCATCTGTGTAAAAGCAAACGCAAACAGCAATTAGCCTGACAGTTTTAGGCGCATCTTTAAACGTTGTTCCACACGTGGCGAGCGAGGAATTCTTGGACAGTTAGGCCTGTGACATGCCACAAGGTGAGATGTCATTCGGGTCGTGTTTGACAGCTTACACTGAGCACTAACTGCGACTTGCGCGCCATCCTTTGCCACTACTCAACACCTGCTGAAGATGACGTATCTAAGCGCTACTCGCCTCACGGGATGTAGGTATCTAGGTCTTGTCTTTTTCCATATAAAGCGTCGGCAATCGCTACACCGGCCGGCATACTTCAACTGTCTGCCCGATGGTAAACCACACTCGACATGCGCAGCCGACTCTGATTTTGTACTCTGCGCAGAAGTGCAAACGATGATTTTCCTATTTCCTGCTAGATCCTTCACTTGTATCTGCTTGATAGATGATTATTCATTGATTTTCTCTCAGTTCTTTTTAATTGCAAGTTTTAATTAATCTGCGTTAATTATTATTAATTGTGCGTCCAATTTAGAAAGTTTTATTAAAGTGAAGGTTTTATAAAAAAGGCTGGCGACAAATAATATTTATGAATGTGTGCTGATCAGTAAGAGAAGAAATTAAAACGTTAATTAAGGTGTATTTAGGTTATTGGCGACACAATAATAACAAATTAATCTTGACACGACATGGAAACGACAGCGATTTCCAATGATTCATTCATCTCGATCAGTGATTGCTTCGCTTGACCTATTGCTCCGTTCCCATTTCCTCAGCAACAACACTTTCTTCTCCCACTTTGGACGGTGTGCTGGTGCGGCTGCTGTGACGAGTACGACGTGGCCGTGGCCGAGAGGTGAGCACCTCTCTCTTCGACTTCCTCATTCCTGGGAAACCTGTAGCCTCTCGCGGCTCTCGCGCAAGGTATCTGGGTCACTGTATTAGTGGGTTACACGCCACTTGCTGCGTTTCGAATCAACCGGTTCCCAGCGCAGGTCAATGTTAATGTCATACGCACACACTGATAAATACTTGTATTGATAGAATTGTATGCGTACAGGAACACTCACACTTAAATGTGTGTTAATCGCCCTAGCTCAACTAACAAACAACATTTTTACATGATATTTTTTTATTTGAAAAATAAATACAGCATTAAATTACATATAAATTATTAAATAATTGATTTTCAACAATAAATTATGATATGTTAAAATTTCATAGCGTTAATAAAGAAATTAAGAAAATCACGAAATTAAAGAACAAGAAAAATCAAGCGAAATCGTCCTGTTGTCCGGTACAAATACTTCGTGTCGTCTGTCCTCTAATATTGTCGCTGTATTCTATTATTTATAAATAGTAAATTATGGGCACTATTTCAATATCTTCAGTTAGACTTAATCATCTAGACTTTGGTCGTATGTTCGTAATGAACTTATGTGTACTGTAAATGGATAAAAGTGCAAAAGTTGACTGAATCAGAATTCCTGATGCATGAGTCAGGTACCTACATCTTACTATGAGTAACATTGAGCAAATTGAAGTCTTAAAGTTTACATAACGAAGAAACGCCGAAATATTCCGAAAATCAAAGAAGAAGAAAATATACGAAAGAGAAAGAAGAAGAGGAAGAAGAAGAAACAAGTCTGGAAATTCTGACTAAAACGTCATCATCACCAGTCCGAAGTACAATTGCATTATAAACAAACCGTGCTCTGTACAGCAAGCGCTAGCGACGGGAGCATCAACGCTTGAGGTAATCCGTCCAGGCGTGGTACGCCAGGTCGGTGGCCTCTCGCTTCCGCCGGTGGTCATGGCCGCCGGCTGTGGCGTGAATGACGGTGTGGCCACCTTCGTCGTGACCCGAGCTCACTAGTTTCTTCAGACCCACGATCATGGACAGCATGAGAGCCAGCGCGGACACCATCAGAGCCTTCATGGCCAGCAGACCAACGGTACCGAAACCAATGGCGGCCATCATCTTGCCCATCATCAAGGCCATCAGCATCATACCTCCATTGCCCTTCTTGCCTCCACCATAGCCCTTCCTTCTCGCTTCTGCAAAATACAAACAAAATACAATGAGTCACACATATGATATAAGAAATGCCGCCGGCTTGTATCGTAGGTAGTAAATGCGAATGATATTATACGCACCACCAAGATCATTCTTGCTCATGTCGTCCATGACTTCGCGGAACTTGCGGCCGATGTTCTCGCTGTCGGGCATGAGCTCAGGGAGGCGGATGCGGAGCTCATGAGTCTTGAGGAAGCCCTCGAGGGCGGATAGTAGGCTGCCATCGTCAGCAGCACGGGCCTGACTGGTGTCGGCATCAGCACTGTTCACCAAGTGTACACCATCGCCGAGGGTGATGTCCTCTGGTTGTTGCTCCAAGTACTGGCGGATGAACTTGGTGACGATTTGTAATCCGTTCAACTGGCACCCGGCACCAACACACTGAGCCTCTGGTTCTGCAGAGACCACTACGAGCACGCTGAAACCGATCACTACGAGCAGCTTCCACATGATGCTGTTTTGACTAAACTCTAGTTATCAATGTGTATCAACTGACCGTTGGTCTAGGCTTATATACAAAAATGCTCAAATAAAAAGACAAGTGTGAATAGTGAATTCTTCCTCAAAGTTAGTGGAGCGGTTCGGTGCTAAACCAAATGAAACAAATGGTCAAATCACTTGCGAAGAAGGAGCGACCCCGTTAAGAGCAATGATCTCTCGGACATTCGGCAGAAGATCGAATCTCGCTTGCGAACGGCTAGATCGGGCGTTTCCTGTTTATTTCGTTTTTTGGCGAGAGGTATAACCTAAAGAAGATTTCTAGAGCAATGTTACGGTCATCAGATATAGGCTAAAAATTTAATGTTGTTTTTTTATCGAAACGAATTCTCGTTACACAAGTTTTTTGTGCTTATACATAAATATACTGTCTATGCTATGTGCTATCGTTATTAAGATGAAAGGTTGATCTAGTGGCACGGATTTCTGGTTAATTGGCTAATGCGTATGTCTGCGTAAGTTTCGATGTTCGTTTTTGAAAAGTCGCGTTCTCCGTCTCGGTGTTGGTTACGGCCAGGGTCGCGGTCTCGGTGGCTAGTGTCCGGTCGCTGAGGACATAGTGGGGGGCCCGCGGACGGCGCGTGGATCACCCGCCGGAACAGGATGTGCGCCGTTATGCTTCCCGTCGTCGGGTTTATATAAACTAGTAGCCTGGTGTAGTAGCTTAGCATTACGCTGGCGATGATGTACGAGAGCACCGTGTTGCCGCAGCCATATCGGTTGCACCACGTGGTCTAGGCGGTGATGCGGTGCCCATGCAGGCGGGATCGCCAGGCCCTGATTCTTCAGGAACAGGATGCCGAGGACAAGAGCGATGCCGCTCACGCCCAGCGATGTGAAACCTAGGAACAGCAGCTTCACCATGCCTCCCAGCACCACCAGCACCACTTTCAGTAGGAAGCCCAGCGCCACGGGAAGCAGCAAACCGTCATTCGCTGCCATACAGAAACACACACAATTACAATACATTTCTTGCTTCTACTAGTATGCATCATTATCATATTTCATAAATATTGACAGATAAACTTTACTATCAACCTAGAAAATTATATTTCTATATTAAAATTACAAAAATACAGACTAAGTTCAAATTCCTACCAAGATATTTTATCATGTTATATTCGTTATGTGCAGAAAGAATTTTAAATATAATTAGCAATTTTATATAAACTTAATTGGTTGTTATTAACTAAATTTAATTACAAGCTCCTGCAAATAATAATAAAAATTTCGTTGAAGTTCATTGCCCACGCATGAATTTAAATCCAGTTGCTACAGTTTTTAAATGCATATTAAGTCGATACATAAATTTAATAAATTGTTACAGTTATACGTAATGTAATTATAAACTCATTCAGAAGGAAGTTCGTTCACACAATTTACATAATACAATTAAATTTAGTAAATTCATTTATTAAAAAACCTATTCGAAAAATCAGCATTCTATTTTAGCATCGTAGCGGAAATGTAAATTAGAGCCAGGTTTCCGCTAATTATCTTATAACGGAATACGAATCATAAAAATAACAAAATATTTGTTAATTAATTTGCTCGTCAACTCATTATTGTCTCGGTCAGTCATTAATGCTGCCAGAGTGCTTCAAAAAAATAATAAAAAAATTACAATTCCATTTCGTTTGTTTGTTACAGAACCCTTCGAAATCAAGTTACCTGTGGAGCAGCGTGAACTCTGTGTGCGGCATTTGTTTTCTTAAAACCGGTACTCCAGGTCAAGGTAAGCGTTTTTAGAAAGGTGTCTTTAATGTCGGAGAAAGTGACTTTTGTATGGTTCTATTTCATTAAGAAATACATTGGAGTGCATTCATTGTAAGTAAAATGCATCTTTTTGTGCATTTTCAATAATGCGAATTTAATGATTGCTTCTCCGGTCTACGATCATATACCTGCAGTTCTGGGTGGAATGTTCTGAGAGAGAACTTTAACTTTACTTGAGCCCGAAGGTGTTAGCTAATACTACTTTCTTTGATATTGTAGTTAAATGAAATTACAATGTTGTAAACTAGATTTCATTACCATTAGGCAGCTCATCTTAGAAGATCATTAGGATTTGTAGGTTAGTGTTTAGCTTTAAACAAACTTCTGCTCATTAATTAAGTATGCTAAATTAAGTGCATGTATTAATTACCTACATCCTATTTAGCTAATTGATTTCAATATTGCATCATATTTTTACTATAAATTACTACAATACAAATTTATATAACTTTTGCACGTTCATGCAATTAATATTTAAAACAACACCATGTTCTTTTTTATGTATATATATCTAGAGTATCTTTAAAAAAGTTGTGTTAGAATTTTATTCTAAATAATCTAGCTTCCTTTTGATCTTAAGATATTAGTAAAAGTCTAAATAGCAATAGTGCTGCCCATAAACATTCGCCATTAGATTTATTGATATACATATCAACATTAGGCAGGCTCGGACATTGTCTAGGGCAGTGGTTTCCAAACTTTTTCTCTCAGCGGCCCCTTTTTCCCGTAAAAAATTGACGCGCCCCCTCATTTTTTATAACAGTTTAACTTCAAAAATCGTAAATAATTTATTTTAATTAATACAATATAATCATAATTTTTTAGTGTGAACCGGGGAATCATTGAAGATATCGCCACTCGCAATTCTTTTTCAACGAATAATCGAGTTCGATACTTTGTTTTTAAAACAGCTACAGCGGAAAAGCCTGTTTCACATAACTAAGATGTTACCAAAAGTAACCAAATTTCTAAGGCTTTGTTTGTTAAACTAGGGATATTTTACTGCGAGCGCGAGTTAGAAACACGTGTGTGTTATGATATAAATTGAGAATGTGTTCATAAGCCTCAATTATATTTTTATATAGCGCGCCCCCCTTGAAACAATCTCGCGCCCCCTAAGGGGGCTCGCTCCACAGTTTGGAAACCGCTGGTCTAGGGCATGTAGTATTTTGAGGTCCGTAATTTTCTAATTTTTATTCAAGGTAAAAAAATAATAAAACCGACACAATGACAAAACTATATTCTTTTTATAATTCAATTTATATCAATATATAAAAATTTAAACTTTTTCTATGTGAACGCTCGATTTAGTGAGTGAGCAGTATCAATATAGTAAGGTAGTGTCGGATCGCTCATAGCGTATGCTTCAAATTGATTTAAATATAAGTGATGGGGTAGGTGGCTCAGTGGTATCGAGTCGGCCTGTGGATCTTGAGAACCCTGGTTCGATCCACACAGCCGACAAATAATTTTCAACAATTTAAATCTACCTTTGTGATTAATATCTTTAGGGGCCGTGATTTGACGACTGGTAATCATACTTCACGAGAAAAAATATATCACTTACTGAGATCTGCTTAGACAGAGTGCCACACCCAGTAATGGGTAAAAAGCGTGATGATATATTTATTTATTTATCATCATCTATGAAATGGCGACAAGTTACATTCTTATATTTTTTAATACTAGCTTTAAATTTATATGATGTCGATATTTTAACAAGTTTCCAAAGTTTCTTAAATCGTACTAGTGTCTTTTCTATGTTATTAATAATACAATATATAAATTATATTTATATTCTAAAAAAATATTTAGTAACTTCAATAATATTTTTAGTTACTTTTTATTGTCAAGTTATTAATAATATACATTCGTACTACAAACAAATTTTATATTATTTTCATTTCTAATAAGTACAATTTTGGACACACGGCAATACGATTTGGAAGGTAGGTTTTCTAAAACATACTTTTTACATTGTCTTATTGTAAAGTGACTTAAAACATATGTTGTTTTTTAAAAGGCTGAACTTGTAAATAGAAGTGTTCATAAATCATTAACTTATAGTCGCAAACATTAATTTTTGCATAAAACTGATTAATAAATTAATCAAGAAAATCTTTTAGGTAGTACGATTTTGGTAACTCTTTCCTATATAAATAAGTTATATAAATGTTATAGTAATAATAAATTTATTTTTTCTACGATTGCTATGAAAAGTTGATAATTACGCTCTCATTTGTCATCGTAAAGTTGTTGTTTTCTGTAGAACAATCGAAAAATTTCGTTGTTGCGCGTCTCCAATGGCAACGCGCGAAAAAGATATTAGATGCGCGGTTACTTGAATAGTAACCAGGTATACAGACAAAATAGAAACTTGTCATATTTTGACAGAACGAATTTATTTTCAGTACATATACATTTTTTTAATAATTTTAAGATGCAATCGTAGAAAAACATTATGTGTATCACGAGCGTAAAGTGCCTTTATTCCTCTTGCACTATTGCAGCTCTCGCCTTCAACTCGCGCTGCAATTATCGTTCTCGAGTAACAAAGAATCACTTTACGCTCTTAATACACAAATAACTATTTTAATGAATGTTTTATTTTATGTATAAAGTCCGTAAAAAGCACCTTGCTTAGAGCCTAATTTTATCTTAGTCCGACACTGAGTAAATCTGTTTAGATGGATCTTGATAAAAATTACGCCATATAATATAACAAGTAAGAATAAACTGTTATTAATATTATTATACATCGTGAAGAATAGTATGTAAAATAATCACAAATGTACTTACGTGCTGGAGCTTGTGCACCACCCCCGCAAATGATACAACTTATCACAAAGAACAACGTGCACCGTATTCTCGTCATCTTGTCTCTATACGTGTGCGAAGCGCGTGTCTCGACAATCTTTTATAACAGGGTGTCGTCTTCCAAGTTCTGCCAATTATTGCACGGTTAAATCTCCAGACTGGAGTATATGAACCTTAACATCAATTTTCAAGTTTCAATGACAGATAAATTAGGTTAGTTAGGTATATTTCTGATGTTTATAATCACGCGTTGGCGCGTGGAAATTGTTAAAGATTTTATTTACACTTGGGTGGATTCAGGACAATTTTTTGCTCAATCATAAATTTATGAAACTATATTGGAGAGCATTGGAATTTAAGTTCCTTGATAATTTGAAAATCATTTAGAAATCACAAATTATCGTGAATATTTTCGGGGAAAATATATATAACAAGCAGTCCTAAAACAAAGAACATTTAGGGTGTTATTTAATTTTTGTTTTAATTGTTCATAATGATTTATTTAGACGTAAATATAAATAAAAACCATTGTAAATTATAAAATCAATTAAAAAGCGTAGACTACCACGGTCTGAGTCATTAAAATTAAAAGGTTACTAAAAATATGTACTTGCTAATAATTCGAATTTCGAATATAAATTAGAAAAAAATTAAGACTACACTCAAAAATCTCAAACCAGAGATAATAATAATTTCAAAAATATTGTTGAATTTTAATTTCATTTAGTTTGAGGACAGAGCATTACGATCTTTCTTTAACTATTTCTCCCGCATATCTTGTCTATTCAGAATTCTCATGTTTTTATAACAATACACATACATATTTTGATTTTTGGCATTCTTTCGGCGGTTTGAATGCTTTGTATCCGTTGAATTCGCTTCCTTTTGATTGGCTCTGAATATTTGGTAACAAGTATTTACCGCTATAAACGTTTTAAAGTTATTTAAAACAAAAGAAAAAAGTTTCAAATAAAGGTGATAAAAAATTCAGTTTTTCGTATTATTTATTTGAAATTCTCTAGAAAAATATATGAATAGAAATATTTCTGAGAGCAAAATATGCCTACAATACTCCATTCAAAATAATTTGAAAAACTTTAAGTACATAATTAATACGATATATTTGCAAAAAGTATAATTTTCAGTGAATGAATCATCATCTCTAATCATAAGGTAACTAGAGGATATCCATGTATTAGTTTCTAACCTCAAATTAGCTTCACTCCAGAGTGAACTCATGTTATGCAATCGAACATAGCACGTGCCATAATTAATATTGCATTGAGAATACCTTCTAAATTTGAAATTGCCTGTGGCTGTAACATGTTCGGAATATTTTTATTTTTCCACACGGGAGTAAAGAAAACGAGGCCAAGTATGTAATGTATAGTCTGTAATAGGCCCATATATTTTGTTCTGGCCGTACGACAAAAACAATTTTCCTACGCCGAGCCCACAAACGCCTGACAAGTGTTACTATGACCTTTAATTAACTGACTCTGGTTCTATAGCGTCGTCCTGCGATCAACAGTTTTACGATTGCGTTTTAGACGCTTTATTTTTTCTCTGAAAGCGCTTTTTTCGAGGTAATTTTATTTGAAACCTACGTACCGTGAAAAGATATTATATCCGCAATAAAAATGTGCTATTAAAGTTGTTTTTTTAGTAAAAATAAAAAGAGATAGACGGTAAATACCGAAAAGATCTATAATTGATGATGTCGTTCTTACAATGTTTTTTGTAAGTGTTCATATTCTGTTTTATGGTGTTTGTTACATTTCGTCTAATTTAATTGAAATTACAATAACAATAAAAAAAGCAATCTTGTAAAACAAAAATGATTATTCTGTATATAAAAATATTGTCATTTTCATTCTTTCTACAGAAGTAAAAGAAATAAAACCTTTATTAAATTCTGTATCTGCCAAGTAGTATTTAATATAAAAGAATAAATATTTTTAAAGCTTTCTATTTTCTAGTTTTAAATCAAAATAGAACCGATAACATAGTTGCCTAGTAAGTTTATAAAAAAATATTTTCATATCAACTTTAATTTTCCTATCAATGCATCTACCTACCTGCATTGCAGAAACTTTTATAGAAAATCGATGTCTATAAAGTACTGTGTTTCATATTTTAATTAAATCTGAACTACTAAGTTTTCTTCTACTTTAACATGATTTCTAAGAACAGTTTTTCTTCTATTTCTATTGGATCATACAAGAGAATAATTAAATTGCTCCTAAATTGGTATGGAATCGGACAATTTTCAATACTTTAAAATTACCCCTGTGACTCCTCCTCTACTAATATCTTTGGGGACCGCGATTAGACGGCTGGTACTCGCACTTCAAACACATAACTATATTACTTACTGAGATCTGCTATGGCAAAATGCCACACACACACTATTGAGTAAAAGGTATGATGCTGTATTTATTTATTTTATATACAGTATCCCAGATTTAAATGGTCTAACTTAAACCATGAATTAAACAACTAAAAATAAGATAACAAGTTCATTTGAACAAATGTACATAAATGATGTATTCCAGAAATAATCTTATTTTTCTAATTTATTGATGCCTGAGTAAAAATGAAAAATATTAATGAATTCAAACTAATTTATTGTAGTAAACTAATATCAGAAAATTATTAGTTTCTTTTTTTTCATTACAAACAAAAATTATTTTATAATTACTCCTAGACTATCACAGGTTAAGGATGTTCGGAAGGTATAATCGGAGACAAAAATACTTAAAATTAGAAATTCATTAATAATTAAGTTGTATAACATATCATGAGGTAAATAAATAGTATCAGTAATAAAAAAATGTATATAGTGTAAGAGAAAATCGGAAATTTCACCAAAATGTTTGAACAATTTAATATTAATAATAGTTAATATGCCGTGATTTCAATATCTCAACAAAACATATTTGGTTTAAATTTTTATTAATTATGAACGTACAACTTTTTAATTTGCTCAAATAATAATTAAAACATTAAAATAGCATTTATTTGAAACAATTATAAATAATAATAATTACAGTGTTGTCGCACTTTCTTATACACTAATTTATTTATCAAGTGAAAACCGAGTTTTCGGTTTGTTGATATTTTTTTTCTCGAAAACCGTTTAGTGAATTTAAATTAAATAAACCTATGAAAAATTGGTTCTTAAGAGTACAAGTTACATTTTACAAAAGTTTGGAATATGCCCGGTATAATAAAAATAAATTTAATTTGTTCGATCAACGAATCTTCATAACATTACATGTAAATTTACAGTATATTTAAATTGCAATAACTTTTTAACGGCTTAGTGAATCGATTTGAAATTTTTACAGAAGTTTTAGAATTGGATGAAGAACATTCTACTAAATTTTTGTTTGTCTCGTAGCATTTTAACATACCTCCCAAACATCCTTAAAAAATCTTGTGTCGGTGGTATAATTTTGGGAATAAATGTATACATCCGATAGTTATACCGGTATTTACTTGGCTTTTGTAAAAGCGAACCTTAGACATACAATTTCGTTAACTTTGTTTTCCTGAATTTATATCAAGACAAATTTTTATTATTTTGAAAAAGTTTGTACAATGTTTTATGTGTTCGTCTGTTCGCTTATATTTATGTAATGTTTGCAAACAATGTTGTTTAATAAAGTAATAAAAATTGCCCGTCACATAACATTTGCTTTAAAAACTGCAGTTTATATAGCTTTTGTTACGTGCTCTTCATAAAACTAGGTTGTAAACAATCATACTTGAGTCATATGCTTGTTTAATCGATTATTGATGAAAATGTGTGTACCGTAAGAAATTAAAACACGCAACGGTATCTATTGCTTCACACAATAGAAACATTAGAAACATGTTGTCATCTGGCAATAATATTATGTGTTATTATATTCAGTGGTTAACAACGTTATAGAATATTAATGTGTACCGAACAACTGTAGTATCGTCTGTAATGAAAAATAACAATCTTGCATCTATTAACTACTTTTGCTTTGCAAAATAATATTTATCTAAATTGACCATTCTCTCTGACTCTGACATTAATAAATTAAGAAGATACAGTTCCTATTAACGGGAAAATAGGATTTGACATCAGGGCCGTTCCCACCCGATGGTGCAAGGCGTGCGAGGCACGCGGGCGACAAGTCAAAGGGGCGGCGTTTATATTTAGTTTTTTTAGAAAATTTTAAAGAGCGTTATAAATAACTACTGTCTACTAACTACTGTTAATACTAACTTGCTAGTAAAATAATTAATATAAAATTATTTATACTTCATTTAAAAACTATTTTATGTATCTGGTTCTGGAATTTAATAAAATTATTATTACACATGGGTGGCACATACGCTATTGTTTGTCATGTCCATGGTTACGAATTTGACAGGAATGTTTGATAGCGTTAATTTTAAAATGAAACAAGGGAGGCAACATATTTGAACTGAGCTAATATGTTAAAGGATTATAAACAATACAAATAAACAATAATTATAATAAATTTTCAAAAATATATTCATTCACTGTCACACAATGCCCTAGCCGGTTATAAAATTTATTGATAATATTAGATATTTAGATAGATGTAGTACTTTAAGACACGTTTTGAATCAGAATTTGAATTCTTTTAAATTAAAAATGTTGCCAGAGTAAATTTTAAATTTTAAAATCTATTGGTGCTACATCGGGAGACCTAGCAGGACAGCCATTCTATTTTTCTATCGGTTGGTTTTAAAATATTAAATATTACATTTAGTTCAACTGCATATATTATTTATTTAAATCGTGAATAACAATGTGATAAAAATTAATATAAATGTTAACTTGACAACCTACGTTTCATTTTAAAATAAATTCTATAATATACTGCTGTCCAATTAGTAACCATGGATAAACAAAATCTCATGGTTCAAGTTAAAATAAACTCACGGTATATGCAAGATGTTTTCTTGGATACCTTTTGCCTATTAGAAACGAAGCATAAAATTACTTGTACATGATTAAAACAAAACACAATTAAAATTTAATTAGCATTTTAAGTAAATACTACGCAAAAGATAAAATCAAATTGAATTATAAATGTAAAAATTGGGATTTGAACCTGAGACCTATAAACTCTGGTCATATCTAATTAAGTTTATTTAAATTTTTCTCTATATTTTGTTATATGTCATAAGCAGTCTTGTTTCCATGACTCATTCATATACTGAAAGACATAACACCAGAGATTTCATCAATTGTACATACATACATAACAACACGCTATATCCCATTACATGGGGTAGCACGAACCTCTGAAACATATTAATAATATTTCAATTAGTAAATATTTTCCTTAAATAAAAATGTCAAATCTTTCAGTATATGAAAGAATTATGGAATCGAGGTTGTCTATGACCCATAACAAAATAAATAAATGAATAAAACTTGATTTGAATCATATTGCGACCGTAGCTTAGCTGGTTTAAAGCATACGACCGAAAGTCATAGGCCGTGGATTCAAATCCTGGCGGTATTCCAATTTTTCTCTTATGAACAGATGCTACATTTCCTTAAATCTTTAGGAACGTTCGAATGAAAAATATTTCATTCATTATTTGACAGCAATGAAAATTAAATTTGCTAATCACTTTTCAGTTGATAAATTAGGGTAATCAAATGAAAAACGAAATAAAAGAGTTAATTCTAAAGAGAAAAAATATTTTTATTAAAACCAAAGTTTGCATTTTTATAATTATCGGGTTCCTTTTACGGAAATAAATCTGCGAAAAATTAAATGAAAATGCACACTTTTACTACGAAGGATTTTTAATTTCAATTCCAGGTTTTAAATAATATTTTCCATTAGAAATAAAACTGCTGAGTTAACTTAATTCTTTAGAATGAAATAAAACATATCAGCAATGGCAGATTATAAATTTCAATTTTACAGCGGTATTCATACTTATAATCTCATAACTTAATATTAAACTCATGGTGATAGTGATACTGCGGGAAGAGAAGAGACGAAAAATATTTACAGCTCATTTTCTCATCACAAAAATTCGAAACTGGATTAAGTTTACTCTCGTCTTGGAAGAGTTGTTCCCGTCTTAAATTTAGAGAGTCTCGATCTTTTTCGTAAATTTGGTTACATCCCCCTTACATATGTAATATCACAGCAGATATAGGAGCAAACGTACTCGTATCTAAGCTTGTAGACCTCAACGTCATTCTATATTTTTTATTAATAAATAAATAAATTTTTAAAGTTATTGTTAATTTAAATCTTATACGTTCCGTTTATCAAGTATAAGACATTAAATTTACTTGTGATAGACACTAGATATACGTGATTCATTTTGTTTCATTTACCTTTTTAATATAATCGTATCTGTTTGTATCATTTATTAAATGACGTTTAAATGTACAAATAGTTGCTAGAAGATAGAACATCGTTTTCAGAATTTTGAAATCTCTACTAGTCTTTGATCCTCTGCCTCTGTACTGTAATTTTGTTGTTGGGATATTTGTTTTCTTGCGCACAGTAGCAGATAAAATAAAATCTTTTTATTAGTTTGTGTACTCGTATTTCATTTATTAGGATAGAATGGTTCAAAATTGCTACAGCTATTTAATTTGGCCGTCAGTACGGTGGTGTGGATAGCAATACGGAATTCGAATCCGGAGATCCCGAGTTCGAATCTCACTCAAGCTAAAAATTATATGAACTACCACACTGCGGCTCAGTGAGTGCGGATCCTGTACTGTAATTGGGATTAAATTCCTGTTGTACAGAGTAACAAATAAATTTAAAAATAAAACTAGATTTAGAATTTTTATTTTGTTCCATTCGTTTTGATTAGGTAATCACGAGGATATTATGCTCGTCTAGAATTGAATATTTGAGACGAGACCTCGAAAAGCAAAACTCATGTAGTCTACATGATTAAATAGTTAAACTTGTGTTCTAACTTTTCACAATTTATTTAAGCTAAGACTAAAAGGAGAATGGTAAATAAATACTAAATATAGTACTTTCAGTAAATTCAGTTCCAGTCTAAATCCAACATGAACCAAATCAAGTAATCTATCTCCAGTAACATGTTGAACCGAATTTTCACTCGACAATTTCACAATTTTAATCAGCTGAATCCGCGATATGCGTTACAGTAATAGATGTATCGTCATCATCGCTTGACATACGAACAAGTCCCGTTAGTTCAGTTCAATTTACTCTGAAATTAGTTCAATTAAAGCACGCGAAGCAATCTGCGCACCTCTCGGTAAGTGTGCGCGGCTTGTCGGCTGCTGCATGGATCTGCCAGTGTTCAGTGGCGGCGTTTAGTGTGAAGCGGAGAGGGGATTAAGCACGCAGCCTCTTTACCTTCGCATGTGTCACACGTTTTCTCCTTGCGTTAAACGGATGTGCCCTGAAATTTCTCGATCTTACCTACGCCAGGATTCTGTAATGTGATGTCGCGCGTCGATGCGATACCTTAGGTAATTTGATCTGGGTTTATGACTTGATTTTGATGACAAATTTGATAACTCTATTATAGCTTGTATTTCATCTTTCCTTCTGCCTGGTACTCAGGAAATAATTGATTAAAAGAACAAATCTTTCGGTTAGGGTCAATGAATGAAGTCTTTATTTTTTCGGTTTGCAGAACTTCAGGAACTACAACTGCAAAACTCGTTAAATGAATGAATAATGGAACATTATATGTCACATACAATTGGGTAGATGGTTCGGTGGCAACGCGTTTGATTGTAATTTGAGAACCCAAGTTTGATTACCACAGCCTATAAACTGATTTATTTATTTATGCTATTCTGTACAACAAGAACATAATCCCAATGACAGTACAGGGTCCGGACTTACCGAGCCGCAGTATGAGAGTTTATATATTTTTAGTTTGAGTGAGATTAGAACTAAGAGATTCTTGGATTTAAATGCTTTAATGTTCACCATAACAACGTACTGCAAGTCATCTTGGGTATTCACTTCACACCCATAAGTGTGTCATTTACCGAGATTTGCTGCTACAAATTGCTATATTCAGTAATGTGTCACCAGCTTCTTCACATGAACTTTGTTCTAGGTGAAGAAGTGAGTTATACCATACTGATGAGCTCTAATAAGAGCGAAACGCGTTTATGGTTACTAACTGAACTGTGCTGGCCAGTCTCTGACGATGCCCTCATAAGGTGACTTGGAGGCTGAATTTTGTGAAACATAGCCAAGTGTTTACTTTATATTTTTATTAAACCTTGTTTCACCAAGTGTTGGATGACAATTAATTTTGTCTTTGTTGTTAATGTGTATATTTTTTTGGCAGTAGTTATTAAAAGTATTTACATCTAAACTAATATTCTCAAATTGCTTCATTAATAAAACACAATATTTATGCAATAAGTCGAATTCTTTATTTTTGTTTATTATCGAACATAGTAGAATAATTATAATAATCTCCTTTTCTTACATATTTATACATATTTATTATGGAAAATAATTAAGGGCGGGTCCAAATATCGGCTAGGGGGGAGGGGCAATACCCTTTTTTCGTACCGACAATTTTTTTCGACAAACAAGAAAAAGAGTTTTAGACATTTTATTATTAGGTTCAGGATATACATATATTTCTAAACCGCTATATCTTCTGTCGCTATACAATCGTAAGTTAAATTACTATATTACAACGTCTATTTTTTGACCTAGCGAACCTATCTAATATGACTTCAGACTTTAATGAAATGTCCTGATGCAAATACAGCAAAGCAAGTCCTATAAGACGATCTTCTTCTATTTCTTCCTAATTCGAATGAAACAAATTAAACTAATACAAAATCTCAACTAAAAAAACTAACCCAAAGGGGAGGGCATGGCTCCATACTCCTTCCCTCTGTGGATCCACCGTTGAATATAATAGAACAAATAATTACCTTTCACAAAGTATACATACATACCCTCAAATAAACGCAACTAATACACGTCAAAACTTATCTATAAGGGTAAGAGTAAACAGCTTCAATCTATAAATTTAGACTCCATCCATAAATATTCTTAACATCATGTACATTGTAAGTTATTTTATAGCCAGATCGGATCAGCAGATCATAAGAAGCTACAGAATGTACAAAGTATATTTAAATACTATAATTCCTTTATTTATACTTAATTTTTGCCAAACCAATGAACACTAATTCATAGCGTAATATGTTATTTTATGGTTTGATTAATTATTCGCACCGAGTATATAAATTATGATTAATGAATGAACACGATAAATGCAGATATAAAGTTTATAATTATCTTTATTGCTATAGATATACATATAATTTTCTATAAAATACAAGTATCAATCGCAGAGAATTTTTTTTTGCATAGATATAAAATATAAATCAAACATACTTCTAGTTTTGCGATAAAAAATATTCGCTGGCCGGCTCATACTACGACATAAGTTTTGTAATCTGACGGCTGAGTTGGTTTCTGTTGTCGTATTCACTTACGTCTCGTTTCGTATTACCCCACAAAATTTCGATTTTTTTTGTTCTTTTTGCGTCAAATATTCTTTGTGAAATATAGAATTATCTCTATCTCACTTCTACTGCAAGGAAAACAGGAAAAGGGTGTATAATATGATGAATAACATCTTGAAAAAGGATTTTTTTGTCATGTTTTGAAATCTCGTTCCGGGACGTAATTTAAAAGTTAATGATTACGTCAAGATGACACGTGAGATAAGGTATTGTTGGTAAAAACTAAGACTATTTGTCTTGTAGACATAAAACTTTACGATTTATGACCACGGAGAAATTTTAACGAGTTTTAGTATAGTTTTTATGCCGATGATACTAAATCTCTACATTATTTTAATCTACTGATTTTGTTTTAGTTTTCTTTACTTTATTCCTCACATTTTATAAAATAAAGGACAACTTGATATTTGTACGCAGGAATATTTATTTAATACAAACTTTTGTTTGTCTTTTCAATTTCTTTTTTGATAGTTTATTTATTTTTCAAGTCCAGTCCACTTGATAGATTTTGAATAAAACGGACTTGGTGGTCAAGACACCTTGAATTTGTGGAGTTATATCTCCGCTAAGTTCGAATCTGTGAATGTATTTTTATAGTTCAAATCCGTGAATTCGATTAAATCTATACTAAATAAAAATAAATAGAACATATGCAAAATATATATTTTTTAATACCGAGCCGCAGTTTTTACACTGCCGTACTGCCGGTTTCTTTAGTCAAATTATTTTAAGGCGTATAAGTGACTAACTTATAGCTCCCGAGTGTGATAAATACCTGTAACTGTATTTTTATATTTTACGACAAATCACACATTGTCGGCAGGCGGATCCAAACTGACGAACCTTGGTTCGGGTGACGTCACAGTATGTTAAGAGATTTGCATTAACACGCTCGGCCACCGCAACTGCTAATTTTTTTTACACTTAGTAAAAGAAAGTGAATAATTGTAGACAAAGGTAATTTGCTGACCGTTGCTATTGCCAACGGGATTGTTTGTAGACTACAAAGTATTTTTCTGAATATTGATTGTGAAAGTCATCTATTTTTAACGAAAAATTATGCATTTACAATGAAAAGTTTCATTAATTTCACTAGTGGAAAATTATCAAAATAGCGTTCATTTTCAAATAGTGATTTTATTGCTTCCTACATACACAAGTACATAGTAAATTCTTGTATAAAACTGTAGTTATTGGTTGAATTTTCAAATGTTTTACATTATTATTGGTTGAAAACAGGTCAAGGTAAATTAATTTTGTTAATTCAATGTACATATCAACATACAAAAAAATTACATGTAGTAGTAGTAAAATATTTATTTATTTAATGCCTTGTGGCTTTTTAAATCTTACATTTCATTTTCCCAATATTTATATTATCTATGTACATAAAAATACTATAAGGTTGTATAATTTATAATTCCCATTTAATTAAGTAGTATTAAATTCTTTTCTCTTGCTCATTATATGCTTCATCCATTCTATTCCCGTCCCTTGGTCATCTAATAGTTCCTCTATTCTGGTTTCGAAATTATCTGATGCTCTGTCGCAGTCTCTGGCTAGGTGTTGTATTGTTTCTTCCTGTTTTCCGCATAATCTACACAACCTGTCTTCTTCCTTTCTCCAGTAATGGTTTCCTTTTTCCTCATTTCCACATCGGAATCTGGCTATGAGCTTGACTGTTCCCTGTTGTTTCCTGTCTCTTCTTAAATATCTGGGTATACCCAGAGTCCATATGTTCTTGTATGTACTATTGTATCTTGAGTTGTATATATTATTTCTTCTCTCTTGTATTTCCACATCCCTATCTCGTGCCACAATTTCTTCTACCATGTTGTGTCCTCTTATTCGTTTATTTTCTATTTCAATTGATGAAAAATGTATTGCAAGTAAAAAAGCATCCTTTTTTCACGAATTTGAAGGTTAATACGCAAAGCTGAAATGTATCTGTCAAATGAGTATTACTTTCATTACTAGTTGTACAAATAACTATTGAATACCACAAATATAAATTTTTGTTGAAAGTAACTTTGCAGTTATGTTCGCATTCTATTCGTACCCTCTGTTAATAGCCCCCTAATTTGAACAGTTATTGAATTAAAATTCCTATTTAAACTAAATAAAATTTTCTGTTTTGGTAGTTGCGATTTGACAACTGGTTACTGTACTAAACGGCTTAAAATGTATAGTTTATTAAGATCAGCTATTGCAGAATTGCCATGGCCAAGAATGACCAGAATTTTGACATATAAACATGCAGATGTGAATTCCTGGTCGAACCAGTTCAAAAAGTCAAAATTTTTATTATATGGTTCTATATAGTTCAGAGTACGAGAAATGCACTCGTTCAAACCGCGTTTCAATATCTCTTTTAGTTTTGGAGTTACAGCGATTTTGGACTTTTTTTAAAGCTCAACTTTGAGACGCCATAACTCAAAAACTAAAAGAGATATTGAAATGCGGTTTGAACGAGTGTATTTCTCGTGCGCTACTTAACTTGTACCGGTATTTTGAAAATGTTGAAAATTTTTAAATTTTTTTCGAAATTTTCTTTTGTCGTTATTTCTAAAAGTTGAAAAGATAATGAAAATCTGAAAACACCAGTGAATTTCTCGCGTGAAAATACATAGGTATGCAATTTTGCAGAAGAAAATTTGAACGGATACATTTTTTATTACAAAAAATCGAAAATGGCCGTTTTTTGAAGATTTCTTAAGGGGTTAGCCTTAAGATTTTTACGATTTTTGGCTATTTTTCGTTTTTTTGTAATAAAACATTTATCCGTGCGAATTTTGTTGTAAAAATTTGCATACCTTTGTATTTTTACGATAGAAATTCACTGGTGTTTTCAGATTTTCATTATCTTTTCAAGTTTTTGAAATATTGAGGAAGAAAAATTTTGAAAAAAATTGAAAAATTTTCAATATTTTTCATATACCTGTATAAGTTAAGTAGCGCACGAGAAATACACTCATTCAAACCGCATTTCAATATCTCTTTTAGTTTTTGAGTTATGGGCTTTCAAAGTTGAGCTTAAAAAAAAGTCAAAAATCGCTGTAACTCAAAAATTAAAAAAGATATGAAGATGCGCTTTGAGCCATTCGATGGTCTGAATTATATAGAACCACATTTTTAAAATTTTCGATTTTTGAACTGGTTCAACCCAAAATTCTCTTTTATTTGTATGTACGAGCTCTTAAACGAAGAATTTGCGAACAAACCTCTACACAAAAGAACTTTTGGATTGTTTTTAGGTTCTAAATTTATACCTAACGTTTAGTTAATGTATTTTAAAGTAATTCAAATTCATTTAATTTGTTTAAACTTAAAATGTTTCTTTTAGACTATAGACTATTAAACTTCAACACATTGCTGAAAATATTATTTTCCCTATGTTTACTTTTAAAATAAACGCTCTAATGTATTGCTGTCAAACTTTTTAACTGTAACTATGGTAATGATATATCCCTATGTTTACTGATAAGAAAAACTCCCGGTATATAAATACCTGATATGGTATAAGTAATCCGATATTATAATCAAATTAAGTAATTTTCTTATTTGAATGTTTAGTTATACTTTGTTCACTGAAAATTATTTTAATAGTGTTCTTTTAATTCCTTTTTATTTAATAAACAAATAATAAGCAAAATTAAAATATATTTGGTATCTTTGTATAATTATTTTATTAGAAGATATATTTTCGTATTTTCAATTTCAATTTGATGGTACGAATATTACGGAAATATCGTGAATACAAACAATTTGGAATTAAGTTCAAATTTGTCCTGCCACAGAATTTAATCCTGGAAAACATATTAGTGAAAATTGAAAAAAACACAAAGAAATTTTGGAATACCCAGCAAATTGGATTATTGCAAAGCTATGAAATGAAATCGATAGAAAATTATTTGACATATTTGCTAAAGACAAAATAATAATTTTGAATTAAATTTGATTTCCTTGTGTTAAATTTAAATCAGATTTAAGTAATATCTATATATGATTTGATATTTTGTTTCACTCAAGAAAATTCATTCTTGAATAACTCTTATATCACTCAAAATTTACACATATAGTACTGTATTTTCATTGAAAGAACCATATCTTAAGAATCATATGCCATACAAAATAGTATAATGCAATAAAATTTACAAAATTTATTGAAATTATGGTGACTGATATAAATTTATGACTGAAATGTACTATATTTGTCATAGCAAATTTTTTTATTTGTAATATTCTTCAGTATCTTCCATCATTTAAAAATTGAAATGTTATTTTGAAATATCGATATTATATTCATACCCCTTCTTTAATTATAATACCTATGCATGTTTGTTTGTTTGTTGTTAATATATCAAAATTCTTTAATTATAAGACTACATTATACAATACTAAATACTATTTTTTTTTAATCTATTATAGATTTTGAGATTGAGGTAAAATAATATGCCTTGTATAATATGGGTTTGAAAATGTTTATTTAAAAAAAGAAATTTATAAATTAAGTTTTTTAACGAAGTCCATTTTAGGACATTTATCACGATTAACTCAACACAAAATAAGCCTAATAAATGTAAATTTATTGCAGGGACAATAATTGTGAAGTACGGCATTTAATATGTATGTTATCGCAACGAAACACGCTGTGTGTACTATAGTGAGTATATAAAAGCCTTTAATTACGTTCACTATAATTAAAGCTAGCAACAGATAACACTCGCGAACATTCCTTTATTAACTTCAGTTTGTAATGAAATAAAATGTCTCTAATTAAACTTAAACTTCATTAAATTTCTTATTACTTCTTATTAAACAATCTGAAACTCTTTCTTGTTTTTCTAATTAAACAGGAAAATTAGCTTTCAATATCCACTAAAAGAACTTTTAGTTTTTAAGTAGGCAAATTATAAAAGTTCTTTAAATAGTTCAAAACTATTGACAGAATTATTTGTAACTTGGATTAAAATTGATGATGTACAAATATTTTTAAGTTGTGTTCAATCATAATTTATTAACGAGACTGAAGTAAGGAAAATAAAGATAAATTGTCGAAATAAAATGTCAAAATGAACGGCAAAATCCTTTCAGAATTTAATGACAACAAATGCAATGCGATATGAACTAATTATCAGAAGAGAGTCTGGCTTGAAAAATCAATAAATATTTAATTCAGCTAAGTTTGCAAATGAGATTTTAATTACTCTGACATTACTTCTTATGAAGGAAATATCTCCAATATCTTTAATGCAAATGAATCATAAAAATAAACTTTATCATGCAGAAAATTACTTTAATGGAATTAATTTTTTTTTGTTTAGTATTCCATATATGATATATTCTGAATTTCAAACAGAGAAATATGCAAATTTGTATTAATTTTTATAGATCTTCGGAACACTCAAATGCGATTGTATAATTTTGTTTTGCGAATGAGAACAGAAATAAAAAATAAATATAAAATAGATTTTTTTTATTAAAGTCATTAATATAAAACTGATTTTTTTTTATTTCAGTCTTTTTAATATTTTTAATATTACACTTCAGTCTTCTTCTGGACATAATAAAATATTCAAAATATAACAGTCTTTTTAAAAACTATTAATACAGATAAATACGATCAATTATAAAAGCAGAAATATATATTTTAAAAGAAAATGTCAAATATTCGTAAACATAAATTAAATTAAAATATAAATAAATTAAATTATTATTTAATATTTACAATTATTTTAATTTTAATTTAAATTTATGCTCTGATAATTTGTCATTATTAATTATTTAAAAATAATAATTTTATATTTTGAATAAAAATCTATATTATGTTTATACAAATAATGGGCTCAGTGGTATCGAGTCGGCCTGTGGATCTTGAGAACCCTGGTTCGATCCCCACAGCCGACAAACAATTTTCACCAATTTAAATCTACCCCTATGGCTCCCCCTACACTAATATCTTTGGGGGCCGTGATTTTAAGGCTGGTAATCGCACTTCACGCGAAAAAATATATCACTTACCGAGATCTGCTTAGGCAGAGTGCCACACCCAATAATGGGTAGAAGGCGTGATGATATATTTATTTATTTATTTATATTTAAATAACTCTTTTATATACTAAAAGATTTGAAACGAGAATTGTCCGAAATGTCATTGTTACTCGTATTTAAGGAGAATATTTACCAACTGAAATTTAATTAGTTTTAGTTGGTTTAAAGGATATGAGTTCATAGGTCCCAGGATCAAATGCAGGCGATATCCCAATTTTTCTCTTTATAGTTCAATTTGTTTTCATTAACTATTGAATATTTACTAAATAAAATAAATATAAATATATCATCGCGCCTTTTACCCATCACTGGGTGTGGCACTCTGTCGAAGCAAATCTAGGTAAGTGACATATTTCTTCGCGTGAAGTGCGGTTACCATCCGTCAAATCACTGCCTCCAAATGAGGTAGTGGAGGGGGAGCCACAGGAGTAGTTTTAATCAAACCCGGTTCTCAATTCCACATGCCGATTCGATACCACTGAGCCACCTACCCCATTTACTTAAAGTACTAATGCATCATCATCTGTGGCGCTACAGCCCAAATCGACTCTAGGCCTACCGGACACACTGCCGTACTGCCGGTTTTCGTAGTCACATGCTACATTATTTAAGGCGTATAAGTGACTAGCTTATAGCGCCCGAGTGTGATAAATACATGTAACTGTGTTTTATATTTTACGACAAATCACACATTGTCGACAGGCGGATTCGAACTGACGAACCTTGGTTCGGGTGACGTCACAGTATGTTAAGAGATGTGCCTTAACATGCTCAGCCACCGCGCCTGTAAAGTACTAATTACATTATAATATTAATATGTTATTGTCGATCGAGCAAAAATCGCCATGGCATCGAGGTTATTGACATCCTTGACCTATATGATACAAACCAAATACAAAAGTTTCTATTTATCCAGTAAGCGAAATAAAATCGAAGCATTTCTTGAAAATAAAATATGTCCTTTCTACTCAGGAATTCCTACCGTGCAGTTTCCATTATGTAACAGTGGCTAGCCAGCAAGCAGCGTCACTGGCATCTTTGACCCTTTGCTGTTCGTGTAATTGTCAGAAGCTCGTGAGTTATGAGCTCCGGCGGTGGTGGTTTGGTCACTTTCCAAAACAAGAGCGTTACACCGGAGTAGTGGAGTATTCTAGGCTTCGTTGAGCTTCGAGTGTGCACCCAGTGTAAACTCTGCGCTCCAGCAGGACTGACAGATTTATTGCTACTATTTGCCATCGCAGGAAAACTTGCTGCTGAATTTACTTAAATATATTGTAGTACTGATTTAGAGGCAAATGGTGATAAGCTGATATGGTTGAGAAGATGAATAATAGAACTGTTCAAGTTCTAATTAAACTGTCTGTCAATTTATTTCATGGAATAATATTCCTACACAATACTATTTATGTAGGTAATTAAATTCTGAATGTAAGGTCTGATATTTCAAGTTCCTAAAACATAATACATGTTCCTATTCGATAAACAAAAGAAGATTCAAAATTTCTGATTTAATTTAATTAATGTAATTCGACCGCATGCTACTTCTTTAATTTCGATTAGGGTCTTTTTTTAATGTATATTTAATTAAAATATAGTGATGACAAGAGTGACATATACTATAACAACAAAGACAAAATTAATTGTCATCCATACACTTGGTGAAACTAGGTTTAATATACTATTTTCATTTTAAACTGAAGGGATCGGCATAAAATGATTAAACGTCCCTGTCCCATATAACTACAATGAAATCTATTAGTGCGGCTACCACAAATCGCTCAACGATGGTCACAACAGGTAAATTTTTAAGGGTCGTATTCAACCTAAAATTATTCTTGTTTTTCCCATGATTGACCATTTAAAAATTAGTAATTCGGGTTAAATTATCCAATTAGCAGTTATGTAACTCAATAAGAAGATTAAATATCCTGTAATGAATCAGACTGAGTAATGTAGGTAAATGTTTAGATTATGTTTGTATATAATATTTATAATATATTATACTTGTATCGTATGAAAACGGATATATATATACATATTTAAAGATTTTAATTTTTTTGGTTTTATTATACACGTACCGGCAAATGGGGCTGTACAACCCTGTGCGAACTTTGTGAAATCAATTATAACGGGTCATATTTTAAGTTCCTTTGTAAACGTAGTTGCGGTGCATTTAATCGTTTTATGCTGATCCCTCCAGTTTAAAATGAAAATAATACACACAATAAGAGAGATTTGTGGGATAAATCCTCTTTCGACAAATTAAAAAAAAATTAAATTATAATTTACCGCATTTCAAAATTGCGCGCCTTTTCAGTACATATAAATTCCAAAGTTGTGCATCTGTTCGTTATTGTTTCATGCATGCTACGCATTTTAGCTCAGTTGAGTGGTTGTGTTGACAGCGACAGCATCATTGTAGAATAGAGAGCATAGCAATTTTTCTACCTCAAAATATTAAACAAGCACCAGATGACGATATTCTCCTATTTATAGAAGCCATCAATGAACAATGGTCAGGTGATATTTATATTCTACGATTCACAATATGTTGAAGTTGCAACTTTACCTGTAACAACAGCTACAGTTGAACGATCTTATTCTATATTATCTAGAATAAAGACTTACTTATAGAACACGACATCAAAGCATAGATTGAATGAACATTTACCAAGAATTGCTTGCTTAGAAGCTGACGAAATTTTGGACGATTACAGCCCAAGAAGATTTATACATTTATAATTATTATATAAATGTACATCACTTTATTTATATTTTATATTATCTTTGTGTTTTATTTTCATTTTCTTGACTGTTTTGACAAGTCAGTATGGTAATATTACCGTTCAGAATACAGTTATTACTTACTTATCAGCCTACTTTTGAGCATGTAAACATAGGTTTAATATCCTGAAACCGGTAAAGACGAATTCTGAATTCAACATTCAATCTTATATTATTATTAATTTAATTACGTTAGGTTATTCAAGTCCTATATCCAATCAACCACTAATATAATTACGCAAATCCAAAGACCCTAAATACACAAACCTTAAAAATTATGCATTATTAAATTTGAATTACATGCATCAGTCATGAGTACATAATAAATGCCTAATGCTGCTTTTATTATCTTGTTCTATTCTCTTAATGAATATAATACAAGATTTATTGCTGTCTACAAAAGTTAGGAGAAGTTTGCGGACTGAGGCTAGTGATTGTATAATTCGATCGTAGAGAAGACTGCACTAGTCGAGGTCTGCAAGCCCAGCTTAAGGGTCTACAGGGCCTCTGGCAAATTGCGAGAAGAAATATACTGTATATTTTGAATAGTTTGATAGTAAATTTAATGTAGTAGAAATACGTAGAAATTATTTTCACCAAGGTAGTGTATTATGCTATATCCTTTGCAACCAAACACTCTGACGAAAGCACTGAAAGCAGTAATATTTTATAAACTTCTATTCAATTAAACAATATAGATGCCGTATATGGATGACTAGTTTATTATTTGCTAATTATTAATAGTAATAAGACAATTTGATAATGTTATATTATATGTATACACAGGGGCGGATCCAGACTTCGAATTAAGGGGGAGTCATGGAGAGAATTTTTCTCGGAGGAGGGGGGGGGTTATTGCCCATCTTCTAAATATAAAAAAACATTTGTATTTGCTCATATTATATACCTGCTTTAAATAATTTTTACAATCACATTAAATCACATTAAATCGTCTTTGGAATCGCATTAAATCACATTAACTCATCTTTGGAATCACATTAATTCACATTAAATCACATTGTATAACATTATATCATCTTTAGAATATACTTAGATAACAAAATCAATTCGTCGTTTGCTTTTTGCAAATTTAGTGATGATTTTATCGACGTCAATCTGGCAATAGGCTCACATCCGCTGAAACACAGTGCTAACGGAATTGGCTGAACTCAGAATCATGAAGGCGGTATCGACTGTCTGCTGTTAACTAACAATATTTTTAGATGTAGGAAAATGTGTAGCTTTAAGCAAAATTACTTTTCTATAAACAAGTATAAACGTGGTGAGGAAAAGTAATTATTTTTTCACCTCAAAAATTTCTTCTAAGAACGCCAACACTTTTTAAATAATAAAGTTTCAATATCTAAACGGTTCTTCGATAGAATACAAAAATTATTGAATTAGAAGTTGATTTTCTGAGTGCAAACGTCGGTAGTCACATACTTGCCTAGGTCTTAAATAGAATACCTCTCCCATCTGCGGGTCGAAATAATATCCCCACAAAATATTGGTTATTGGCTATTTATTAGAATAATAAATCAAACAATAGTTCTTAATTATCTTTGAATTTCTAAGTTCTTAGATAATATTTTCTATGTAATTTGTTTAACAAATTGAGTTATCGTAAATAATGACATCATTATTATGTATTAGGGCCAAATAACTATTAGAGCCAACAAATTTTAAAAAGTCTATGCTTAGGGGGGGTCATGACCCCCATGACCCCTCCCCTGGATCCGCCACTGTGTATACCAATGAAATTGTTCTTTTTACCACAATTCACTTTTATTGAATCTAAACTTTAATTTTCTCTACAAAAAATTGAACCGGCTCTGGAAGTTTGCAACGACACTTTCAACCAAAAGTGTACACAATATTTTTTTCTACGATCGGAAATTTGACCGATTTTAAATTGTAATTATTAAAAACTCTGAATGTAGGTAACTAGTAAAACAATATAAACATAACGAAAATATTGTTCCACATTTGTGATCTGCAAAGAACCTCGTTTCCAAAAGCAAGGATAAGAGCCTGGTTGCTATTAGTAACAGTCTGCATAGTCATTATCTGCAATTGTTCAATTTATGTCATCAATCAAATGACGGTCGAAAAGCTTACTTTAAAATATTATTAGTTTACATTTAAAAAAAACTTTTTTTTGATATATTAGGTTAGGTTAAGGTTAAAAGATATATATTTATATATTAAAAAAGATATACAGTCAACTAAAAATATCTTGATTCGATTATACAGTTCATTGAAAATGAAAAGCTGAAAAATAACCCATAATCTCTAAAATATATTTTAGATAATATGTGATCCGAATAAAATGGGTAAACAAATAATAAAACTATGTAATTTCGTTTTAGTGTCCACAGAGCCCAATTATAACTTGTTAAATTAATAATTTTTTCAAATATAAATTAGCTTCATTATCAGAATTATTAATACATCCCAGATTCTTATTAAAGAACATTGGTTAAAGTGCAGAATTTTCTCTTTTTCACTAATCAATAATTAATGAGAATTAGAGAATTTCACCTAATGAGTTTCTTCTGAAATTGCAGTAAAACGCGGCGATGCATTTACAAACAGATGCATCTGAGAATGCATGCAATACAATGCAAGCTCATCCATCAATGCATTTGCTTGCTATGAGATATGTATGGCATGGCAAACACGAACACGTTAGGGTTGGTTAGTCTCTGTGACAGGCGATAAAAACTCGAGTTCTCATCACACTTGAGATCATTTCTTGACAATGACGAGTCTATGGAGCTCCTTCCTCTTGTGCGTAATTTGGGTGATGTGTTTGTTAAATTGTTGCAAAGCCAACTGGCTTGAAGAGCTTCAAAGCGGCAAGACAATCACAGTGGGCGATGGTGTTAACGTGCGAGTGGACAAAATTGCGGATGGTGTTAATCAGACTTCTTATTTTAGTTCGCATGTTTTGCGTGTCTTTTTGGGTGATGTCGGCCTGTCGCTTGCAAAGGCAAAAGGGAAGGAAGGATTACAAATTGGCTTGTTTACTTCGAACGTAGTAGGGAGCACTGAAGGTAAATCAATAGTTGATTCCTCGCTGCCAGTGGGTGTAAAGTAATTAATGAACAGGTTACACTTAATTGTTTGATTGGTTCATTAAGATTTTATACCTTATTGGTACATGGTTTTTTATAGTCAATATTATGATCATAATTTGTTATTGCTTCATTCGGAAATTTGACATTTTCTTGACTATGGAAATTGTTTCTTGTGGTCTTCATTTTTAATTAGTTATTATAACTTTAAAATGATAACACGTGTCTACATATGTATATTGTAAATTTAAATATGATTTTATTAACAGTGATCAAATTGTCTTAAATACTTTTTCATTGCATTCTTAGGTGGGACAAGGTTTATATGAACTAAAATCATTTTAATAAAAAAATGTATCCATGTTCAAATATAACTCAATATAGAAAAGTAGATATGTTTGATTTAATAAATTACAACAAAAACAAAATTAATTGTTCTCCATACAGTTGGTGAAACTAGGATTAATAAAATATAAACTAAACACTTGGCTAAGTCTTACAAAGATCATCATACTGATGAGCTCTAATAAGAGCGAAACGCGTCTATGGTTACTAACAGTGCTGGTCAGCCTCTGTCGATGCCCTAATAAGGTGACTTGGAGGCTGAATTTTGTAAGACTTAGCCAAGTGTTTAGTTTATATTTTATTTAATAAATTATTTCCGAAACAGAACTTCAAAACACACCTCAGATAAGTTGACTACTGGACTGCTAGATATATTATAAAGATTTACTTCAAAATATTTATTATTTTTCAATAAAAATAATGTAAACCATGAAACAGATGATTCTAATTTAAATGCGATATATGATAACTTATGTTAGTTAAATACAAATTAAGATAATCATGGTTCTTGGATGAATCATTCTTTGTTGATCGTTGTTAAAGTGCGATGTTATATTTTCTAATTTATTTTATGTTTCTTTTTATTGTTTGACGATTAACTCTTTAATGATTAAATTACCTTCTTTAATTTGTGATAATTTTGTAAGTAAAACAACTCAATTAGTGTAATTTATTTGTTGTAAAATTTGTAACTCCTGCAGATGGCTCAGGTAAGACTGAATCATTGAGAAATAATAAAAAAGAATTGAGGCCTAAAAGCCAATTACTATTTAAATAATCACTAAAATTTGACGATACGGATTAGGTTCTGATACGTTTGTAAAAAAGAATAGTACATTATTTTGTGTTGTCTAATGTCAATCTAAAATTAATTACCATAATTACCTATATATTTTTTTTATTTATCGTGAATAGGATATTGTCTGTGGTGAAACACAAATGAATGTTATTAATCTTTGATCTTTTAATTAAATCTATTTAATACAAAAGATTAAAAATATTAAGAACTTACAGTCCACAACTTACCTTATATTAAATTTTTCCACAATAATAAAATAAACAAATTTTAATTAAAACATGTGCTTGTCTTCCTTCGATCTTATTATCAGCACGTGGCGATGCGAACGTTTTCAGCGTGGTTCTCCCTCTGCTGATCGGATTCAAGATCGCAGGTTCGATTCTAACTACCCTAGTGGCAGTTCTCATTGTGTCGATTAAGGCCTTCTTGGCCTCCATAGTAGCATTACTTCTAACGGGGGCTGGTGCGCTCAAGAAGATGATGATGCATAATGTACCTGCAGAGATACATTATCCGATGGAGTATTATCCTCACCATCCATCGCCGTCGGGGTATGAGTATCCTTCTGCATCAGGTAAATAATATAAACTGTTGTTCATAAAATTATACACATATTAACACATAACTAAATAAACATATATTTAATAATTTCCGGTAAAAATTCACCAATTAAATATTTGCTATAGAGCTAATTTTATGTATATTATAAAAAAATATATATCGCCTTCCTGTGCTAGATTTGCACCGTCAAAGTTAAATTAAAACTTGACTTAAATAAATAAAGGCAAATTAAATATTTGGTAGCAATGTTGGTAATTATTCTATTTAACATTTAATTTCACTTTGCTTTTATTTATTTAAACAAAGTTTAAAATATAATTTGTGGCAGTGAAAATAGCCATAAAAGTTGTACACATTTTCGCTAAAACCGTAATCAAACCGATATTATTTCGGTTCTAAAACCGTAAATTTAAACCGGTATAAATAACGTACTGAACCGAAAATAGTAAAAATATGAAGAAGGATATAAGTTATTAGCTTTTATATTTTTATAAAGTTGCAATCTTTACAGTCGTAACAGGACTGGCAACACTGGATATAAATGATAGATCGACACTATACGTAGAAATTATTCTTGAAGATTGCAGAAAACAGGAATAAAAATATTTTGATAAATTTACAAATTAGTTACTGAAAAATATACTGTAATTGTACAGTGCGCGTAACTATTTTTGGTTTTTGTAAAGACTTTTGATCCGAAACTGAAATTTTAATGATATAAAAACCGATAACTGTATGGGAACACCAAAATTTTTGGTTTTCAACTGGTGTAATGTAACCTACATTATATACTCGATAAATAATATAATAATATTTGTTTTCAAAAGCTTTTAAAATTTTTGGTTTAAATGTTTATGCTTATAATCCTCTAAGTATGTTATATTGTAGATTATATTCTTGTTCTTAAATTGCGAAATTCGCATTTTTTTAGTAACAGATGTACGTAAGAATGAATATAAAACTTCCGCGTCAGTTTTCACGCATCTGGCAACATTTTGTATGCGCATATTTCATCTTGTTTTCTTTCTTGTTCTGGTAGGTATATTTATTCATATCAAAAAAAACTTTCCACAAATAATGTGAACATCAAGAAACTAAATTAAATACAATTGCTGAACTACAATACATGTTAAAATTTAAGATAAAAAATATGATTTGCTGTTATAACACTGTACAATTACTTGATTTTTAAATGATGCTTTCCAAGCATATAATATTTAGATTAAACTATTTAATGCTACGTATGTCATTTAAAGTTGTCAACAACCGTCATTTAATGCTTTAATGTAAAAAGAGCTTTGTTACACGAAACCAGTGTATCATGGAACAAATCTTACTAATGATACTCCTTTAAAAAGACTAATTAAGAAAATTAAAATGTGCAACATTAGCTAAGGTAAATGTTATTAGTTTCAATATAATGGCGCTGGCTGCATTAAAATGACCGACGGTGCATACCAGTGACTTTGAAAGTTAATGTCAGTGATGTTGTTTTCTCTGTTTTCCTGTTTCCGCCAAATCGGAACTTTGCTTGTTAATTTTGCGATGTTTGTTTATTCTTGTTTGTGTTAGGATATATGTTCAAATAATATTCAACATGCTAATTATGTAGTTTTGGTGATAGGTACATTTGATTATAGGATACTTGTAAATTTAATACATCTAGCTGCCAGATATCGGTACAGAAATTCTATTTGCAATAACAGAATCGTTGTCATCTGTCAAGTAAATATTACAAAATAGCACAAAATAAGAAGTAATTTTTGTACAGTAGTATACACATTATGTTAACTATAATTCTAGTGCAGAATTATTTACAATATTGTTGTAGTAATTAAGCGATTTGATAATTATCGTTACAATTCTTCTGTCTCATTATATGTAGCGCGATAATACTACAGGATATTTGATTAGTCCTTCGAATGATTAATTTTATGTCGGAACTATTAAATTTATTAGTTTCACTAAGTTTGGACAATATTTAAAGCAAATAAAAATGTTATATATATATATATATATATATATATATATATATATATATATATATATATATATATATATATATATAATCATTTTGCATCTCCTATTACCCTTGCGAGTGTCGGGAAAAAATAAAACTGTTACTAAATTTTATATGAATTATTTGACATATATTATTATTTGCTTTTTGTAATATTTTATGCTTATTTTAAGCTTATTCAGTCATAGAATTGCTTTTCATGAAACAAATGAAACATAAAGTAAAACTTGTCATTTGACGATAGATACATCCCTTTAAATTTTAGAACAAATGTGAAAATTCTAATGAAAATGACATTCATCTAACAAGAATTTTAAAAATATTTTACATTGTTTATGTATTAATTTAATTTTTGCTTATTGTTTCAATCTGTACTATATATTTAAAAATATATTTATGTTATAAAAAGAATTTATTTTTTCAAAAATTTGATGATTTATGCCTTCTATTTTCTAGCTTTGTTCAACTTAATGCTTTTTTCCAAAAACTTGAGAGAGAAATTATGTTTATTTATCCGCTCTCTAATTATTAGTTGTAAAGTTTCGTAAGTAACAGATAGAATATTATTTCGATATTTCGTGCAAATAAATGTTCAAAATGTTATGTTTAAAAACATTTATTTACAATTGAATTTAGTGAATCTATCTAAAATTTAATATAATCAATTAATATTAAATTATAAATTATTTTGCGGATTAACATTATTCTATATTAAAGTTTAGGTTCTATTTGCTAAACCTTTTTATTTTACATTTAATTTTAAATTCATACAAGAAACAAATTTATTTTTGTAAGTTTATCAAAGGATAGAAAAAATAATTCAAATGAAAAATTCTGCCAAGAAAAATATTTGTTTGTTTGATTTCAAATAAGCAAATAATAACATTATCATGTAGTCGTTACATCTAATCTTTCACTTGTTATATATTTGCTGTGGTACTTAAAACAAACTTTAGCAACTCTCGTAAGTTGTAGAGTCAATATTGTACTAGGCTACTAATATAAAGCCATACATTTCTATACACACATTGTATTAAATGTTTATTTACACTATTGGAAGAAATTTGCGTGCATCTCTCTAGGTAGAAAATACAACATTGCAAATTTATCTTTCTTTTACTTTTTATAAATGATAAACTACTATTTAAAAAATTAATATGTCTATCGATTATGTACAATTTAATTGACGATATAATAGAATCTGTGGTTTAGATATATGCTTATCGAATTGTACTTTTTTCGGAACTTGAATTCGGTTTGTTTTGATTTAGATGTGTTGCTGTCGTCACCTAGTTAGAAAGTGGTTAGAAACAAGATTTGGAATTAAAAAAGAACGATGTACTTTTTACAATATTTGTTGACATTTTACTATATGGTTGATATTCTGTCGAAAGTGATTTTCAGGTAATATTCCAGCCAAAATGTGACTAATTGTTCCTGTATTTATTTCATTGTAAAATAAATAAGTATGTACCTTTTATTTTGCGTCTATTTCAACATATATGTTATATGTATAAATCAGAACTTATTAGATACAGTTTTTAATTCTGGACATCTTTGTATATATATTTTTGATCTAATTAATAGGAAAATGCATATTTTACCTTTGTGTTTTTATATAACAAAAAAGAGACAGCCGGTATAGTGCTGACTATGTTCATATCTTCCATCAATTATGGCGCTAGTATCGTCGAGTTAAGATTGATAAAAAATATATTTTCTAGAATTAAAAATAAGCATAAAATCACAAAAATGCATGTGTTAAATGATTTACTTTTGTGTAATTCCTAAAAAAATTGAAAAATTTATTTTTGATCTAAATATGAAGTCAGTAGTGATAATGAGCTATCTTAACTGATAGGTAGCTTAATTTTATTGTTCTTGCTTCTATTCCAATAAAAAAATCAATACAATAAGAATGATATTTAAAAATCGGTACAAATATACATTTTTTATTTATCAGTACAAAGAGCTGAAAATCAGAATGAACGGTCACTTTAATATTACAATAAAATTATACAAAAAAAGATAGCAATGCTTAGGGGACATCTGGTATATCCGTAATTCGACATTAATTAAAAAGTTTATTTTGTTATAATTTAAATTTATATTAAATTAACGTAGACCTTGAAAACGGCACATCTAGATCTATACAATCCCCATTCTAGGTCCTGGAAAAATATTCGCATAAATAACGATCATTTAATATGGTAGTACAAGTATATACCTACCATTTATTCTAAATCCTTGTTCAAGCTACTCATTTTTATTTATTTTATTTGTAGTACAAAATATACGTATTTAATTCATTTTGTTTTTATCATTTACATTTTCATTATTTCTTAAGAAAGCAACAACAAACCTATTTCACTATATGTTACATTGTCATGTTTTAAAATGTAACAAATTTTCCAAGTTGTTATAACCAAAAAAATCAATAGATTTGCTAAAAACAATTACTACATACACAACTTCAGTTATAATTCTCATCCTGTTGCCTCCATATTCATTAGGTTACAACGCTCCACCACATTCGGCGCCATCCTCGCCTGGGCCAAGCGCTCACGCTCACGCTCACGATCATGAGCAGGAGCACGGCCCCAGCGCTTCCGACAGCAACATCTCCGCACATTACGTTGCCGCCAACTCCAGCACCGCTACCACGCAGTATCAAGGTGTGCCGGGTGTGCGACGCAGGTTCTACAAGCGGAAGAATCCCATCGTGCCGATACTCACAGTGTCAAAGATCACTAGGAAGGAAGCAATTGCTTAATTACCGGAAGAGAGGGATGAATATCCTGATAAGAAAATGCTGAAATTTGGTAATATTCATCGAGGCAGCTGTAAGATCTCGGTGAAACTTTTGATAAAACTAATAATTATAACACTCAGTTATTCAAATAATGGTGAAATTGGAATTTTGCTAAATTTGTAACTCTTTGCAAGGTATTTTAACTTTCTGAAATTTAAGATTTGATGAAAGATATTTTCACCATTGAGTAAAACCAAAAAAACTTTATTTATTTCAACAGGTCTTGATTACAGAAATTAAAACAAATATAAAAGAAAATAACAAAGGAGTTTGAACAGTTTAATGAAAAAGAATGAAGAATATATTTGATAAATCAAATATTTTTTAGGGCTTTATTATTAAGGCTGCAATATTTTAATAAATATATAGATCATAAGTGAAAAACATGGTTACTAGAAGGACAGGTTATGTAACTTGTGCTGTCAAGGCGGTATACTATTTTCATTTTAAACTGGAGGGATCGTCATAAAACGATTAAATGCACCGCAATTACGTTTACAAAGGAACTCAAAATATGATCCGTCATAACTGGTTTCACAAGGTTCACACAGTGTTGTACAGCCCCATTCGCCGGTACGGTCAATCATAGGAAAAAACAAGAATAATTTTAGGCTGAATACGACCCTTGAAAATTTACCTATTTTGACCATCGATAAGCTATATAGGGTAGCCGTACTAATGGATTTCATTGTAGTTATATGGGACAGAGACGTTTAATCGTTTTATGTCGATCCCTCGAGTTTAAAATGAAAATAGTATACCATTTTAGTTCTAAAGTGTGCCATGAGAAGGTGGAGTGATGCAGCAGCTCGCCTGTTGTATATTTATGCGAGTATTTGACAAGTCTTAAACTAAAAAAAGAACATAATATGGATCATAACAGGCTTATAAGCATTTCAAATTTCATATACAATGAAGAAAAATGCAAGTTAATTTGTAAAAGTAAGTTTTCTACAATGACTAGCTTTAACAAATCATATTTTATCCACAATTAACTCATAATATGCATTTATTTGTGCTCATTGCAACTGTATAAAGGGACAAATTATACACTAGTGGAATAAAGTAATTTTATTCCACTGTTAAAAGAATGAAGGAATAATGCACAGAAATTAGTCAAATTTATTGAATTACTTATTAATATTAACATTTACATTTATATTAACTCTTAAATCATTGTTCGTTTTATCTAATTTGATGTTCTCTTTCCAAAACGGCTGCTTTTTTCGGTTTGTACCCCTTACATTCATTCTTCAAATAAGCTGTCAGCTTGCTATATTTTGAACTATACATATTTTCGTAACCTTTTATGGTAGCCTTCAACATGGAATACTTAGACCACGCTGATGAAACCGCATACTTTTTCTTGATTTTATAGAAATATGAAGGCATGACTTCTTCATTTATTAACCTTATTCTCCGTTTTTCTCTCCAGCTCTTAAATTCAGCAAACTCTTTTTCATACAATTCCTTAAACTTTGCTGGAAATAAACGACGAGTTGTTTCCCGAGCTTCAAAAACTGCTGTAGGAATAGAGTCAAGTTCTTCCATTTTTCATCAAATTCATAATTTATTTCAAGGTAACAAACGATAAACAAACATCTTGTCATAGCAACAAATGCCAGAGTAATGCATTTTTTTTGACAAGTATCTAGAATTTGATAAATTAAAAAATGACATTTTGTAAAATGAATTAATTTTGAATAAAAGTTTTGATTGTGGATAAAACGTTATATTGTATTCGTGTTTTAGTTGCGCATTATCCACTCAAGATAATTAAATGCTCGAACTTCGTTCTCACATTTAAACAATCTTTCGTGGATAAAACGTCACCTAAAACACTTATACAATAAATTACTATTATAGATTGTCAGTTGACAGATTAGACTTTCAAATTATGTTTGATTTTAAATCATTCTTAACAGTTTAATCTTACCTTTTGCTATAAATTTCAAGCGTAATAATACACTATTTTTCATGTTAAAATAGTGCTGTACTTTAAATTATGTACAATAAGTCAGATGAAGTGATGCACTATTGCCATCTTGTGGCTAATTTTTACAGGGAGACATCCTAACTGATGGATTATAGCAAGTTACTCAACCTATCTGTCGAATAACCATGGTGAATAACTATTTCAACAAATCACAGCATTCATTGTACAAGTTATTTTAACTGTCATTCATTTATACAACTTTTTTTTCACTTACCAGAAAATTAGTTACCCATCACTGTCTGTTATCGATTGATAATTAATAATAATAAAATACATTAAAATAATATTTAAATGCCATATCATATCTTCATTTGCATTTATGAAAAGTTGAAAATTGGCAATGATTTAGAAAAACCAATGTTTGATATTTCTGAAGACACATGCATAGCATAGTTACCAATTATAAACTTGATTCAAATGTTAATTTATCAAAGTATTTTTTTCTTTGTGTTGGATAAGATGTATTCTGGATCATTCTACGTTTTTACTAGCAAGTATGAAGTAACATTTTTTTAAATATACTTACTTTTATGTAATGTTGATTTCCGTAATGATGAATGAATTTTATTTTATATTGCTCTTGATTTCGGTTTTGTCTTTTTATGAAACAAGCTTTAAAGTTAAGAATGATTTGCAAGAATCATTTTGCGATATATCCTAAAGGCACATGCATAGCTTAATTGCCAAATATAAACCTCGCTTTCCCAAAATTTGGAATATATTTCCTTTCATCTTTAAATTTTTTTTTTCAAATTGTGAATATTGTAAATATATTCAACTTTTAATTTGTAGTCACAACATATATGTCCCAATTGAAAAATTAATATTTTTTTTTTAATATTTTAATATTAAATTGACAGTACAAATATAAATAATATAATTATCTTTATGTTTTTAACAACAATCAATGTTACCAATATCACCAAAATTATTTGTTACCTGTCTATACCAATACAATGATATTAAACATCCCTTATCCTCTATCCCTTCATTATTGTTAGAATAGAGTTTATGATACGTATTTATTTATTTTTGTTATTTATTGTAATTTATTAAATAAATAATTTTATATAATTCAGGTTCTCTCACATATTTGTATATATGTGTAAAAGAACAATGTTTTATTTATAGGTATATAAAACGGAAACCTGGGCACAGTACACTGATATATAAGTATTTATTAATATTCTATTGATTATCTTGCGCTTCTCTTTGCTCTTTTTATGTCACCGCTTAACAGCTACAATGGTCAATGATTGTGCTTCATTTGTCATTTTATTTTACTTCTTTCAACTACAACTAAATTATGTGTGAAATTGATTAGTCATGCTTAATGGTATAAAAAATGAGAAACTAAATAATGAACACTTTATTAATAATCATTTGTTTCCCTTGATAACATAGTACCTGTTACAAAGAAGACAAATGTTATCTATACAATAACTTTCTTATTAGGTAAGAAAATTTTCCCTGAGGATAAAAAAGATAATCTAAAATTAATTTTCTTGTAATAATTTACCGTTAACCGTAAGAAATATTATGAAATAATTAATAAACTGTGAAATAAGTTGTTGTTTTGTACATAAAATGTATTAACACATACTTTACAAATAAATTAATATACATGTAACAAATAAAGCATATAAATAGTAATAAATAATCGACACAAATATTACAACAAGAAAATGAGAAATTCGTAAAAGTTATTCGGTGGGTGCGTGCGCTTTATAGGCGAGATTCCGTCCCCAGCCGGACGAGTAGCTGTCATGACCGCCGCCACCACCACCACCGCCACCGCCACCGCCGCCTCCGGAGAAGCTGTGCTCGTGGGAATGATGTGGATGCGCCACCACCTCATAGGTAACGTGTTTCTCCTGCGAAAACAGCTTCTTTAACCCGATGACCGCCGCCAGCACTAGCGCCATCTGCAACAAACACATGGGAAGTGATATTCTGCAACGGAAAATACAAATCACAATTTTACCTTGCTGACAATGAGGGCCTTGCCCACGAGCATCACCAGAGCTTTAAATGCTAATGCCTTTAGAATACCAATTTTTAGTACTGCTGCTGCAATTAGCGCCCCCATGTTGTTGTTCTTCTTGCCGCGACCTTTCTCAAGCGCGCCGTTGTCGCGAAACGAGAGACCCAGGTTGACATTGCCGTCCTTGTCTGGTTTACTCGACACCAGCAGATCCACGCTGTCCATTATCTGCAACGAGCGGCTGTGTATGAGTAAACAGACACTACCCGCCCAGCCAATACAACTTGGATGATTGTTATTCATGAAATGTCAATGTGTGCGTTCGCATCTGCCCATCCATGCTGTAATGACATTAATTTGCTTGGGCAAATGGCACCAAGTTGTATGAAATTACTAGAGAAAGATAATGCATGAATGTAAATACAGCGAGCAGCGAATGGTGAACCTGTAGTAGAAAATTACTAGTACTTTGCAACTGTATAAACTTAATAAATATCTGGTGCTCTCTGCACCTCTAACGGTGCATTCTGCTCCTCTCACCCTGCGCTGCACTCTACTTATATTGCATGCGCTCCTATAAACTTTATTAAATTGCATATGCATATGTACTAAATAAAATTTAATAAACTGGTGCGTTTTACTTACTCTCCATTTGAGTGATCGAGTACGTACGAAGGTCCACAATTTATCAGCAATAAGTTCACTGACTTGCCCTTCCTCGGTTTCATCTCCGGTCTCGAAGCTTCTAGAAGACATATCCTCTACTTCATCTTCAGAGGCAGTCTGGGTAACTTCAATATCTCCACCGATTTCTATAGATGCTTTTTTGAGCATCCTATTCAAAGAAGTAATGAGTTTGAGCATAATGCACGAGCTCACGTCGTTGTGCGAACATTTCCCGTTCAGTTTTTCCAGCAGGGCTTCTTCCACTTGAGTCCGCTCGTTGGTGTGAACCTGCGAACAATGTAAATGTGAGATGTGTAGCGCGAACTCACGTGGTGATTGACGGGCGCTTGCTTACGGAATTATCGATGTGACCGGCAGCAGCGGCGATGTCATCCTCGGCAACTGGACCCGCGGACACGGGCATCAACGCTGAAGCACCGAGTAAGATAAGCGCACAACACACTGTGATAACGTTCATGTTGATGTTGTTGTTTTTTGTTTGTTTGTTGTCACTTGCACATACACCAACGCAACACAGAGACGCAGGAACGCGAGAACTAGCGAAGCCGAATGCGCACTGAGCCGTCGTCCGTCGTCGGTCGGGCTCTATAGCATGTCCCTATGTGGTGGATACGCAAAAAGGAATGATGCGCTTCGCGTACTGCACGTGCATTTATATCAACCAGGTAAACGCCTTATTGCAATGTATGTCGTCTCTGGACCAGTTGCAATAGCGAGAACGATTGTGAATCAGGGTTACTAGTTATGAACTATAGTTTCCCAGTTTCCAGATTACGCTGAGAAGACGCGAAACGCGAATCCTTTGGATCCCCCACTACGGCGACCTAGCTCTGTTTCAAGTGCACGACATGACTTGTAACTAGAGTTTGTCGTTTCCTATGCCTCTTTGATCCACTACCTGATATGTCATCCGGTATTATCCTAGTTTGCTGAAGAAATTACACCTGGCAGCTGTTTTCTGCTTTTCTTTTTTCTATGCATAAACATATGGTTAACGTCTTGGAAATTAAACGACTAAACGTTTTATTAACAATACTTTTCGCTCTATTTCATCTCACCAATTAATAAACACATCAGTAATAGAATTATATACAAAAATGGAACAATTTGTTTGTATTTTTAATAACAGCACATATATATGCAAAGCACAAAGCATAACAGTTGTACATATTTCAAACACACATCAATAGAATCATAAATTAACACATAACATATGTCATAGCTATTTAATATTCTTATTTATATTCGTATTCATTTTTGCAACAGAAATAAAATGCATCTAAAACTAATGTGTTACGATGGTAAATTATGTTTATACTTCATACAATATGTCATCAACTATAAAATGTAATATTTAAATTTTGCGCAAACACAGAAAACTAGTTGCATAAGCTTAAAATTGCAGGTTCATTCATTTGCATCTTTCTCATTAAAAAACAAAAGAGTCGACACTAAGTTAAATGCATATGTGGCATCAGAATATCAGAGCAACATCACAGCTTACCGTTGTTACACCCTGCTCTGGGAATATGCATTTACATGTCAAGTAAATGAACAACTAATTAACTAACACGCAGTGCATATCCCGCTGCATTATTCAAGTGCACGAAGCTATTCAAATAATTCTTGCTGCAATTAAATGGAGCGAAACTGGTTTATTTATTGTTTTTGTGCAGCAGTTTTCTTACATCATTGTTTAGATTATAATTCTCAAGGATTTTTCTGTCGGATATGAAATCTTTCTTCCTCAGCGTTCATTGTTTCCTTCTTGTGAAATTAATCAATTTTGATGCGCTGATGTACAGTTATTTGAGTCACGTTCTAGTGATTTATTTTTCTTGTTCTAGTTTCTGGTAACAAATTTACTATAAAATTCTGTTTTTATATTATTTTAGCTTTGAGGGAAATATCCTTCAAAGTTATGATGTTGGTACAATCTTATTCAAAACTTTTGAAGTTTTATATTTATATTGGTAAACCAAACATGAAAAATTGATAAGTAGGTACGTGACTAAATATATCATCTCAGCTTTCACCGAAATTTTTTGGTGGCAGCTCTGACTGAAAATACAATCGAATAGGTTTTGATGTCTATAGTTGATGTTTATTTATTTATTTACGTACTACATTTGGAATCTTATCATATTTATGTCTGGTATTATAAAGAACAAATTTATTTATTTTCAAAGTAAATTTCATTCAAATGAATATCGAACTTTTGTCAGTGATGTTATAAATAAAATTAATTTAAATTTAAATTAAAAAATACATATATAGTCAAGCCTTTTACCCATTACTGGATGTGGCACTTTGCCGTAACAGATCTCAGTAAGTGATATATTTCTTCGCGTGAAGTGTGGTTACCAGGCTTCAAATCACGGTCCCCAAAGATGTTAGTGGTGGGGGAGCCACAGGGGTAGATTTAAATTGGTGAAATTTGTTTGTCGGCTGTGGGGATCGAACCAGGGTTCTCAAGATTCACAGACCGACTTGATACCACTGAGCCACCTACCCCATAAATACATTTAATATGAAAGTAAATTTATTCTATCATTTACAAAATCGGACAGTAGAGTACAGAGGACCTTCAGCATATTGTGCAATTAGAACCATTCCAATTTAGTTATATTTTTAGTTATAGATTTAGCTAGAACTGCGGTTTCCATAGTGGGCGGAATTGAACCAAGTACTTCTAATAACGTACTAGAATCTAATAAATTGAAAAGTAAATAAAATTAACAAAACTTTTGTGAAAGAATCGAGCACTAACGAATTAGTTTGTATTTCCTTCTACCTAGTACATTTAGGTTAAGTAGCAATTTCTTCTAATACAATTTTTTCGCTTCACTCCATTAACAGAACACTGAAATATATTCTTCTGCTATAGTTTTGTGTCGGACTGTACTGGTATGTTCCTTGCAATGTAAACAGGATAAACCTTTTAGAATTCTTTTAGCTTATTTTTGTGTGCTCTTCAAATATGTGGATGACATATTATGCATGTGCATATAAACATGACTTTTATTTGCAACGTACAACGCATAACTCATTGCTCTGCATCAAAGCATATAGGTGTGATAGTATGAATAAATTATAAAAATTTTGTATTTAATTTTACACACAATATTTATAAAAGGAGCATTTATATTTCTTTAATGAAATAATGTTAAAGCAATATTCAACTTCTGTAAATTTTACTAATTTGATTTTATTTACGTGAATTTCCTTTTATAAGGTAAGAAAGTTTATATCATGATTGATAAAGAAGTTTTAGAAGAATTATTTATGAAGAATATATGTTTCTACTACATTTTGTACTCATTTTCAGCGGAAACACGTTGATAATAGCTTTAATACGTAACCTACAAAACAAATGTTTTTGATGATTGAAATGTATTTTAAAAATTAGTATAATTAGTCTAGCTCGATCTCGAAAAATAGTGGATGAAATAGGTTATTACCTTACTTATGTGTTTACATAACTCGGCTACGTCTCGTCCTGCAAATTTCACAAGCGTAAGGTAATAACCTTCATTTCCTTACTAGTTTCATAAATAGCTATTATCACACTAGTCCAATAAAGAGCTATTGTACTAAACAGTATCATACATTTTTATTTGACTTGTTTAATAATTTTTATCACATTAAAATTACCTTTGTGTCTTCCCTCCATTAAATTTTGAGGGCCGTAATTTGAGGCTGCACGCATTTCATGTGCATAAATATATTAATTACCGAGATCTGCTACGGTAGAGTGCCACACCCAGCAATGGGTAAAAGGCGTGATGATATATTTATTTTATTTGTTATTAACTATAAATAAAATAACTATTTCTAATGGAGGTGTAAAAAGCCAAACTTCATTTGCTATACAAGAAAAGGGACACATTTTTACTTCTTGCACCTTTCTACTAACTTAGTAGAAGTTACTTATTATACGTATACTTAAGCAGTATTTGATTACAGTATTCAGCAAAAATAAATGAAGGAAGTGGAACAGCACTTGTGCAGTTGCATGCTGCAGGCTTTTTATCATTCTTCGTCTTGACACTTCGTCAAGGCGGTACAGTACAAATTGATTAATCTTAATAGCCATTAGATACTTAGCAATTATTAATTAATTAAATATTTGATGTCGGTACATGTCTTATTATCACAGGCATTTAAATATCACTTTATAGGCTATCGTTTGTTCAACAGACCATTACTGCCATTAATGACAGATTTCTATTTGATTATAATAATAAAGTTACGCTTTAAAGCCCGTGTTAACAATAAGATACACTAAATCAAAATTATGTGTTTTATGTAGTGTTAATTGAATTGTTTTTACTAATAGGACAATCTTACGTACAAATAATTACAACAATGCATATTTTTATGTTTGGGAGGTCATTGATTCGTTTTGTGCTGCTTGCAAATTTAGTCTATTCTCATCCATTACATACATAAAGAATATATGAATATTCGTTGGTTTTGAAATCGGTGTTTACAAGGAAAACATGTCTCAATTTGGTCTTTTTTGATATCTCTACTCGTACATCATTTATGATTAAGTGGTTTAACTCCATTTACTTTAAAACTTAAATCTAATCAGGAATAAATATGCAAACATCAACATTTCTTCTTAAAGTGCAAAGTTGTGAGTTGATATATAAAATAAATATATCATCACGTCTTTTACCCATTATTGGTTGTGGCTGTCTGCCGTAGCAGATCTCGGCGTGTAAAATGCGGTTACCAGTACGGCCTTCAAAGATGTTAGTGGAGAAGGAGACACAGATATAATTTTAAATGTTTGTCAGGTATGAGAATCGGAGTACTCAAATCCTCAGTCCGACTTAATACCACTGAGCCATCTACCCCATAAAAATGTAATAGCAAAGGTATACCTTTGGGAAGTATTATTTTCTTAACTAATTTCGTTTATATAATAATTTTAATTAAACAAAAATTACACTTACTTTAGTACTGTATTCAAAAGAATTTTTATCGTTATTGCCTAATTGCACAACTGGTTTTATAATTACGGTGAAAAATGCGCTTAATTGGGTCTGAAGTTTGCACCTGATCTTTTAAAAAAGTAAAATATGCATTAAAAAACCCAAAACAATATTTTTTTTTCAAAATAATCACGTTTAAAAGTAATAATTGTATTTAATCAAAATGGTCAAGTTTAAACGTAGTATCATTTTTCCATTACTATAAAATTGATGTTTTCAAATTTACTTATTGAGGTAGATGGTATCGAGACGACCCGTAGATTTGAGAATCCGGGTTTAATTCCCAAGTTCAACAAACAATTTTCACCACATTAAAATTATTCCTGTGAGTGTAACATGTTTGGGCTGGGATTTGCCGGCCCGTAACCACTCTACACGCGCGTAAATATATCTCTTACCGAGATCTGTTACGGTAGAGTGCCACATTCAATAATGGATTAAAGACGTGATTTTTTTTCAAATTTATTTCAATATTTCAGCTTAAAAAGTATGTATGAATGAGAAATGTAATTCAGTTTTGATTTAAAATATTTATTTTTGATCTAAGTGCGCGAGATCGCGTTCAAAATAAATACAATATTTTTCTACAATTGCAACTGCTCGAACTTTACATTTAATTTTCAATTCACAAATAATTAATTTTCAAATTTATGTTCTTTCAATAAAACTAGTATAACTTTTCTGTTGTTTTATATCTACTAAAGTGTTTTTCCAAATCATGTGAAAGTATTTTTCCAAACCATTAAATGAAGTTTTTTTTTCTCGATTGTCGTGGTAAAATAATAAAGATGTGTTGCTGTTAAAAAAATTAAATTTGTTCACTGAAATTAATCAAAAAAGTCTATTATTTTTATCGATCGTAGAAAACAAAATGTTTTGCATAATTATGAAACTTGTATTCGTAATGGAAAACACATTTATTTGTTTAATTTTGCTTTATTTCAATAGAACTTATTTTTTCTAAAAAATTCACCACAATATGTTTTAAAACTATATTGCAAGTCAAATGTATTTTCATATAAAAAAATGCCTTTAAAAACATTTATGAACACATAATTTTGTATAAGACTTGAATTTAGGTATTTTCGATGTATTTGACAAAATTTTGCATTTTTTTATTAATTATACTTTGTTCTATTAATTCTATAATACTGCAAGCTGTTATTTTCGTTTTTCTTTTTGATAGTTGACTTGTCATAACTCTACAGATCAACCAAATCAAATATGATTTAGACTGGCAATTAACCAGTGTCTTGGCTGTAATCTTAGTACAATAAATTATTTTTGTATTGACTAAGAGGTGTCAACCTTGTTTAAAATAAGCAACTCAAGCAACATATAATAAATAATATGATAATAACAACGGGTACCACTGGGTTGTACTATTTCAATTAATGCGAGTATTTTAGGATTTTAAACAGTTTAATACACTGTAATGATCACTGAATAGCATCCAATAAAATTGTAATATATAAATATAAATGTAACATGACAATAGCAATGCAAATACAACGAGTATTATTATGTGAAAAGTATAAAATACACTGCATTCCTATCTGAGTAGTAAATTCTCCAAGCAAACAAAACCGCAACATACATTGAATTTTCAATATTCGTAGGAGATTTATAGACCCATTAAACTCACTTTATCTTCGCAACTACAAACAAACAAAATATTGATATATTGCATTAAAAGTTTTATCGAAACAAATACCATAAACAATGCTGATTTATTCACCGATAATTGAAAACAGATCATACAAATAATAAAATGGGATCAAGAAAATTTAAACAATAATTTAAAAAAATAAACTGGATTAAATTTGTTAAACCACAAGCTTCGCAATTCCATTAAGAGGAAGTTTATCTTTAAATCTTTCAGATCTTATCTGTTTAAAGTACCACGTTCCTCTTTTATTTTCCGTCTTTTGCTTTTCGTTTCCGCTGGTAAACGTGACCGCTTCAAGACCTGCGATGTTCGCTTTGTGTTTTGCGATGACAAGGTTTTCTAGTAAAATTTGGTGTTTGAAGTACCGGCTGTTTGCTGCGAAATATTGCGAACGTGGATGTTGAGTTTTAGAGTTTAGGATGTATGAAAAAGGACGAAATATGTGTCCTTTGTTGTACGATCACCGTAAAATAACAATATATATTTTTATTATTCTAACAATTGTTATTTATTCTGTAGGTAAATAGCTATAATATTTTCATAACGATTTAAATTATTTTCATCTTTATAAATGCACAAATACAGGAAATTAAATTATTTGACACTATTTTTTCAAAAAAATAATTGAGAAATGTTTGACAACGATTGATAGAGTGTCTGATTTAGTTTAACCGGCAAATATCTTATTTATTTTTTAAATTTTAGTGTATTCAACGCGACACTGGAACAATAAATATTGTAGAGCAAAACATTCTACATTAAAATCAATAAACATAATTAATTTTGCATGCTTTATAACGGCAGAAACTAAATTGAAAATGTTGAAAATATAAATAAAATAAATAAATAAATATATCATCACGCCTTTTACCCATTACTGGGTGTGGCACTCTGCCTTAGCAGTTCTCGGTAAGTGACATATTTTTTCGCGTGAAGTGCGGTTACCAGCCGTCAAATCACGGCCCCCAAAGATATTAGTGGAGGGGGAGCCACAGAGGTAGATTTAAATTGGTGAAAATTGTTTGTCGGCTGTGGGGATCGAACCAGGGTTCTCAAGATCCACAGGCCGACTCGATACCACTCGATACCTACCCCATAAAAATGTTGAAAATTAGCTTAAAAATAGAGATAGCCTTGTAAATAAAACAAAATTAACATTTATTTGAAGTTTTTTTGTCTAAAATAATAAGTGAAGCAGGAAATTATAAAAATATGATTTTACTTTTTAAAGTCCTATGTTCCGGTGATGTATATATATATATATATATATATATATATATATATATATATATACCGGGGTCTACTTTTTTTTTGTTATATAGGAAATTTACTACAAATGAAAATGAATTCGGTATGAAAAATTAGAGAAACCTATATAAAAATTAATTGTGAAGTGTAGCTTAAAACAATTAATTTTTATAAAAATAAAGAAAATTCAAATTCATGATTTTATCGATATCTTATTTAATTAATTATTAAGTATTAAGACTTCATTTGTAGTAAATCTTTCCATTATTTTAATCATAATGAAACCAAAGTAACAATTAAAAGAACACAAACTGTCAAACTCAAAGAATACTAAACAGCTGTAAACAGCTTAAATATGGAAATTTTAATTTACCTGTATCTCTTGACAAGATCGTCGTATATCAATAAATCGTTGGACGCAGTTTTTAATTCTGAACAACTTTTGTATTTAATCTTTTGCTCTAAAATTAATAGGGAAAAATTTATGGCGTAAAGAACATTTTACCATTGAATTTCCTATATAACAAAAAAAAGTAGACACCCGGTATATATAAATATTATTTAATCTTAAATTGTAATATAAATATAAATTTATTTTTGATAGCACAGTCAATTTAATCATTCCTGTCGTATCTTGTTCTCTATCAAAACGACAAAGCAGTTGGTTTGGCCGGAACAAACGAGTGTCGCAGTTCGAAATTCGGCTGTTCAATTCACTGCGAATTAGTGTGCATGTGCAGTTCCTACTGTATATTCATTAAAATTGCAATGGAATCCGCATTTTGCTTTTAAATTAACTTGTGCTAGAAATAGTTAACTGTGTTGTTGTGCTGCGTTTTGTGTGTTTGTGTTTGGTGTGTAACTATGTGGATTTCAACAAAATGTTCATTTTGTAGTGTGCAGATGGTGAACAGTGGATAGATAATCATCAACAAATGAACTCAATCGCTTCTTGTTCGTTTGAATATGCAGCACTTGACGGAAGCGGACCAGGACAATGTAAGTAGTTTTCTGGATTTTCGTTTAGTTATGTACAATATGTAATGGTTTATGCGTTATGTATAGTTAGTAAATATTATCACATTTCATCCATTAACCTTATTTTTGCCGTGGAATCAGGTTAGATTAATATTTATATTTGTATGACAACAAAATCTGTTTAGGAAGTATTCTTACCTAAAAATAGAGTATACAATAGCTACTTTACTAGATTTTACACTTTAAAATCTGTTGTTTTTGCTCTTATAGATACATTTTAGTATGTAAGCTGAGTTAATCTTAAAATTATTTTACATTTTACAGTAAGGTGCCAAGTGTCCGCATTGATACTGTCTTCTTATATATTTGTTTATTTTACATTATTTAAGCAAAAATGTATTCTGGAACCAGAGTTGCTAGATTTGTGCCAGTTTCTCCCGCTAACGATTTGAGTATCCCTTGTATTTAAATATCCCGTTGTCCCGAAAAATTACAAAATGCACCCATACCTCGCTTTACGGCCGCTCTTTATACGGCATTTCGCTATAACGGCCCTATTCAATTAAGGCACATTTTCGATTTACGGCCTAAAATGTTTCGCTATATCGGCAAAAAAAACTTGTTTTCCCATTGAATTTGTATTAGAATAATTGAATTCCTTATACGGCTTTTCGCTTTGCGGTCAAGTTTCGTGAAACATATCTAGGCCGTAAAGCGAGGTATGGGTGAAGTGATGGCAATAATCTTGTTTAAGTTGTGCAGTATTCTGTATAGTGTTTAACAACAATAATTCCGCCTGAATAAATATGCATAGATATTTTTATTTTTTAATTACTTGTCTCACTTATTAGTTTTTAAAATCGGACATCCCTGTTTGTAACTGCCTATTAAATTATAACGACTAGTAACTTTTTTCAATGACGATGAACTGGAATCTGGGCAAAAAGAAAATAAACAGTTTTTGTTTCTATGTCCATGTATTAAAAACTTTAAAGACCGTTAAAGATTAATCAAGTTAAGACTTCTTTTAACTGTAAGACATTGGTAGGATTACATATAGTATTTAACAGATCGTTATTCGTTTAAAGCGTAGTTTCTCAAACTTTTTTAATCGCGCCGTCTCGACTTTCTGTTATAATAGCCAAGTAACCTGCGATCCCACGAATCATTTCCATAAAAAGGAAATTCTAATAAAGTAAAGAAACACATTAACCCATTCATGCTCACCGAAGTACTATGAAATATAAAGACGTGCAAATAATGTTATTAGCGTTGCAATACACTCCGTACGACCTCAAAACTTGATAATTTGAGCTTTTTTAATAATTAATTTAAAGAAAATATGTGTATGATATATGACTACATTCGGATTAATATTTATTTGTTTAATAGGATCTAGTTGTTAGACTGAATATAATCTCTACAACAAATAAATAATATTAGAAAAACTGAACTTTTCTCGGGACGTAACAAGAGAAAAAAACTAATTTTTTTTCTCTTCGATAGAGTTTTGGGTTAAATTACTAGCGCAGCAAAGGATATCTGGTAACAATCCAGTGATATAGATAAGAAGAACAAATTTTTCTACCCATTTTTTTTAGAATTTTCGCTTACATCTCGAAAACAGTTTGGAATCCTTTTTCTATGTACGGGACAAATTTAACACTTCAGAACTGTCGCAGCCGCATATAGGGAAAAAAACATAAAATGTGAAAAAAAAATTGTATACATATATACGTCATTTATACATTATGAATTACAATAAATAGTTAAAAATATAATTATTAACAAACTGTATTCACATGTTATTTCAAAATACTGGCATTTTTATTATATAATAATAAACGAGTACTTTCACCACACGTCACTGTCAACCAATAGGATCACGAATTTGTTTGAAAATGAACCAATGAAATGTACATTTCGTCGGAAATTCATCACTAGTTATATTTCATCGGAAATACCACTGTTATTAATATCCTTGAATACGAATAAAATAAATGATATTTTCAATATTTTCATAAACGTCAATTGAAAAATTTTTTTCAGTGTACATTTCATATTCAAATTTTTCATAACTGTAATAAGTAAATAAATACCTAACTATTCTTGTTAATTAACTCTTGTTTGGTAAATTCTCAAGCCGAATACAACTCATAATTTATGTCAAAATATTTTCAGCAATTTTCATACTACTTGTTACATTATAGATGATAATATAACGCACAAAAATAATTAATGACAATTTGTAGTACATAGATATGCACAGTCGTCTGCGATTCGTAGCTTCATTCAATTGTTTTGTGTAATAGAGACGCGCGGGCCGCACAAAATCGTACAAAGAGCCATCTCTGCCCTAAAATATCAACATGCATATTTTCCTGAATTTTCTTTCAAAATACATACATACATAACATCACGCTATATCCCATTAAATGGGGCAGCACGAACCCCTGAAACATTCATAGAGCATCAGTGCACATCAACATTCTCATCCTGACACACGATACTCATTTCGACCACATTAACATTTCCTCCATACGAACTCTTTCTTTCCTCACGACCAAAATCCATCATCAAAATTATATACTAAATAATTTTTTCGGAGAATAAGATCTAACTAGATTGTTTTCTGAGGCCAAAAAATATTATAATATCGAGGTTCATTAAAATCGTTTGATCCGATTCCGAGATCGTTGATACATAGATAGACAGACAGACAAACCGGGATTACTCGTATTAGAGCGAGTATTAAGTATATAATTATGATACATTAATTAATTTATTTTTTATTCTAAATATACATATTTATTTACATACATTTTATTATAAGTTTAAAACAGATTGTAATTAAATTCTACTTCATATCATACGCTGGTAGTAAATTTGTAAAGCTTTTTAAAATTAAATTAAAAATTTTTAACAAAATAAAAACAAAACGCGTACATAGAATACGTACAAATGAAACCATTATATTTTTGCCGTAATTTAAAAATTTGTACGTATTCAGACCGGTGTACTCGCATACATTTGTTATATGAATTTAAAGCTGTAGTGCCTTTTATGCATTTGTTCTACGTGAGCCTAAACAAAAAAGTCATGGCATGAGTTGACTACTTCGAAACGTCAAGCCTTTCAGCTAAAAAACGGTAATGAAGTTTTTTATTCTTTTTCGGTGTTTTTTTTGTTACGCGCTCGTACTTTGTTGCAAATGAAATTATTTCGAGTAAATTAGTGCTCTACTAACTAATGCGATGTCAGTTTACGTGATAGTTTTTGTGTAATTTGCGTTAAAAGTTTTAATGTAGAATTTAAACTGCTTACGGCTGGTTTATAACTTTTAAGTCAATTTAAAAGTAAAACAAAACTGTATGAATGCATTTCCATTCGGCATAGCTATGAAAGATCGTTTTAAATTATTTAAAACATGGTTATAATTATAATAAAACTCGATGTATCTATTCTCTATACAATTGCTTTAAACATATAGATGCGAGTGATCTTAGAAAAATGTGCTATATATATTTAATATAGAAAATGTGTCATTTGTTATTATTTATTTCTTGGATTAATTTAGAGGTAAAAACTCATAAGATAATTAAATTCTGGAAGTATCTGAAAATTGTTACTGTTCATTATTTTTTATTGTTTATTTAATTTCCGCAAAAATAGGATTTAAATATGAGCAAATATTTACTTAAACTACAGCCGAACAAAGTCTTTTATTAAACGACTAAACTGAAATCGTCAAAACAACACGAAAATACAATATGAAAAACAGAATATAATTAATATATGGAAAAAGTTTACAGAACTCATATTTAAATATTAAAACAATGTTTGAATTCATTGCTGTAAATATTTATTTAACTCGATGTTTCGGTACACTAAATGTGTAAAAAATAGGTTTTTTTTTAACAAATTATAATTAGAAATTAAAAACAATTTAATTGATATTTAATTAATATTTTAAGTAAATATTGAACTATTAATTAAATTAATATCTTTGCGATATCCCAATTTTTTTGTGTGAAATTCAATTGAATTTCATCAATTGCTAAATATTTATTTAAAATTAATTGAAGATAATTCACAAATTTCTCTGATAAAATGTTAACTCCATTTTTTAATTTGAATTTTTTCTTTTGTATAAATACATATATTTGTAATTTGTTCGCCACTTTTATTTATAAAAATACATACAAAATCTTTTGTTTTAATTTGTTCATTGCAACTGCTACTTGCAGATAAGAATACACAAAGATGTTGGGCATTTTTCAAACAAATTGAATTTTTTAATTCATAATTAGACACAGCATGTTGTTAATAAAATATTGATTAATTTTAATAAAAATAGTTGTTGTGTAAAATTCATATTAGAGATAGAAAATGCAACTGAAAATGTAATATGGGATATCGTATGTTGTAAGTCTAAAAAGGACATATTAAACTTAAAACCTCGCAATAGGTTCCTCTGATTAATATTGATGTATTATGTATATTTAAATAAATATTAAAAAAAGAAAGTAATTCATAATCATATTTTTCATTATGGCAACAACTTATGAAATAATACTTTTCTGTTCTGTACATTTTACAGTTCATGCTCGAACTTCGAGTTTATCATAAACAAAGTTTCAAAACAAAATAGTTATACAAGAAAAATTGTTTGAAATTTAAAATTTAAATTCAAAAGATTTAGCGAAAAATAATGAGAAAACAATAAAAATATGAGGTAAACTTCACTTGTCAATTTTCTACTTGCACTTAAATGTGTAAGAAAGTACACGTTGGATTTAGTGCTTCTTAAAGTTTTTGATAGCTTCCCGCTGTTCATGTCGCCGGTTACAGATTCACGACGTACCTACCTACCCAGGTTCACAGTCCGTTACAGAAGTTCAAAGTAGGAAATTGAGTTTTGTAAGTTAAAGAGTTTTCAGTTGAATTTAAAGTAACGCCGAATCACTTATGCAAAATTTACTCCAAGTTTCTATAGTCTTTAATTCAATATAAAGGATTTACTTCCTACGGTAAAACATTCTTAATCGCATAGTTGTTTATTGATTGCTTTTTAAACTGTTTGCTTTTAAAATGTTTGACTACTATATATATATATATATTATTTATATAATTATAGACCGCAATCATTATTTGCATTCCAAACTAAAATTTGAGATGATATAAATACTATTTTTGTGAATAATGTTCAAGCTGTAAAAGTGATTGTTTCTGGTAGAACAATTTTGAGTCTAGTCTTAATATAATTGACTAATTTCCAATTTTGTGATTATATTAAAAGACTCCATTCTAGTACCAAAATATATGAAAATACTAGATGCATCTATAAAATATATTTTTAAACTTTATACTTAAAATAAAGATTATTGATAATGGAACTTAATATTTTTGGAATTCGCAAATTTAAGTGCAGTTTACTTAATACGAATTATAAGTAAGTACTAAACAATTGATGAAATCAAATTTAATTATTAAGTACTTACTTAAAATGTTAGTTAAATTTGAAGTAGTAAATATGTGTCAATGCATTCAATTTTCGTGTCCACTCTGTCACTATATGAAAGAGATTGAGGGTGCCTAGGACATATAACAAAAAATAGAGAAAACATGGAATAAAATCAGGTTTTTTCACATAGCGACAATAGTTTAGTTGGTTTAAAACATATGACTGGGGTTCAGAGTTCCTATGTTCAAATCCTGGTAGGATCTCAATTTTCTTTTTATAATTCAATTTAAAGGGAGATTGTTTGATGTAAACATTTTTAGTATCATTGGTTTGATAGGTACTTGTGATATGTTAATAATTAAATTGTAATAGTCATTTAACTGATGTTAAATGATAATGAATAAATTGACTATTGCAGTGATTATAATTTTAATTTCATTATTTACATGTTAGAAATAACTATCAATCTAGTGATACTAAAATACTCTTATTTACTTAAGGGGTAAGGCCACTCTAGACAAGGAAAAAAAGGATCATTTTCTAGATTTTTTTTAACGAAATCTAAACGTGCTGCTTAAGAACTGTTTTTGGATCTTTATTTAGTGCTCTTGAAACTTTATTTAAATTTTTTTTTTAAAGAAAATATTCAAAATTGTCGTCAGAAATTAAAAAAAATGGCGACTCCTCTCGGCGCGTAGGGCAAATCGAGCGAAAACATTCCGGGAACAGCAATAGACCTGGATCAAAAAGGGATATGTTTTCTTAATCTCTGATGTATACTCTAAAATACCACGGGCTGGATTTTGAAAATTTTGATTTTTAACAAAATGGCGCACGTTTTAAAAAAAGTTCATTATTCGGGACTAAATTTCTGTATAAAAACGGCCATAAAAAACGAATGAAGCACTTTAAAAAAAAGCCCCCGTAGTTTTTGAGTATTTTATATCTAGAATAAGAAATAAAAAGATTCAGCACGATCCATCAATTAGTATTTCAGATTTCTTTTCGCCCAATTTTGAAAATATGATTTCGAGAAAAACGCGTTTAAAATTTCGAGTCATATAAATACTAGTACTAATAGATATATGCTTTTTTCCCTCTGAAATACTTCCGCGCGGCATTTAAATTAATTGTCCCTTATTCCTAAGGGTTTAAACTATAATTTAGGCAAATAAAAAAAAGGCATTTAAAATTTTTTTTAGAGTGGCCTTTAAAGTAAATTAGCCTTAAGGCCGCTCTGGAGTACAAGCGAAAACGCTCAAAAATGCTTGTTTGTTGGCTGTGCCAATCGAACCCGTATTTTCCTATCCCAAAATATTTTCAAATACAATTTATTATTATAATTATTTACAAAACATGTTTTAATTGCAAAAAAAATAACAAACTTCCTATACTGATCGTCTGCTTATACCTACGTGGGACGCATTAAAAGTTATTAAAATTTGTACAGGAGCTTATAATAAATAATGAATTAGTAAATATCCACGTGCGTAGGTCTGGCATAATTAATGTTAAAATGTTTAAAATAATTACCATGACACTAAATAAAGTTCATAGCATCCATGTTATAATATAACTCGTAAAAACAACATGTTGAGTTAGTAACCGTGACTTAGTTTTTACCGTTTGAACGCTACACTTTAATACCTGACTGCGTGTTATAACAAAACACTATAAATGTAATGAATTCAATTGCAGATAAAAACTGTCAGACCTAATCGAATTAATTGAAGATATTTCAAATTATTTTATCGGTGTTAACAAGCCTTTGATGTAAATCAGCAGCGGCCAACAGAAGATAATTATGATAGAATTACTGATTAAGAGAGAGAATATTCTATACATTCGATACTACGTAATTTAATTCACAGTAAATTCACTTCCAAGCAATTTATCACCGGATATTTAATTTCCAATGGAAAATTTGTCTCCGGTAGTTTCGCCCACAGGTAATTTCATATCCATAAAATTTATTCCCGGAAATACAACCCCAATGGAAATATTTACTTCCTCTCTCAGAAAATATATTACCCAATTTATTACTCTAATTATATTTCGATCTAAATCCTAGAAAATATAATAATAACAAAAAAAATTGTCCAGAATACCAATTATAGAGCATATTACTACAAGAATTTGAAGATACACACTTGGTGTTTTTCAACTTATGGCACTTTTATTAACCCCAAATAATATTCAACGTACTTGTTATGAGATAGAAAGATTTTTTTTTAATTCGCAAAATTAATTGCACTTTACATGAAGTTAACATTTTTTTTTGCTAATTATTAATAATTAAATTATAAATATAAACATTACAATGGTCCATTTATTCATTTTATAATATCAGGTAAACGCAATGATTGACTAATATTCTTATAAACATTACTGTGATTATAATTATTTAAATTAAAACTTATTCCACATATTCTAGTGAAAAATATAATTTTATATGAACCATGAACATTACTAGATAATAATACCCTCGGGCAATAGCGCCAAATTCCTGCAGGTTGGATACCGTCGCCCTCTATGCATTATCATCCATCATAGTCTTGGTGCATAAAAAACTATTATGTCTTCAAATGGGAGATTTTCTTAGTTGTTTTATTATTAGTTTGTTTTTATTTAATAATATATTTTATAACCGCATTTCACGCGAAAAAATATATCACTTACCGAGATCTGCTTAGGCAGAGTGCCACACCCAGTGATGGGTAAAAGGCGTGATGATATATTTATTTATTTATATTTTATTTTAAATCAAGCATAACATTGGATCCCGGGGTCCCTAAACAATATCCGCAATAAGGCCCCTTGATGTACTTGGTCGGTCCTGAAAATTTAAGTAATTTTGTAAATTTTCAGATACGCCCGGGTCCAAATTTATAATTTACTAAATACGTTTTTTGTTGCGTATGAAATTGTCACTTTTAGTCGAGTTATTTGAACGTACCAAAAAACAAGAATTTCGCCCACGAAAAAAATACAATAATAATTGATTTATAGATTGAAAGAAAAAATTTAAAATAAATAATATTAATTTGGTACTATTATGTTGTATCCAAGGGAACGTAAAATATCACAAATTTCACGTCTCCATAGCGATGTACTAATTATTTAATCTTGCGCTGCAGCAATTATAATAGGATAGCAATATTTCCAAAAAAAGCATTTACATATATTTACTCAAATGAGCTATTATACGAGTATCTTTTATTTTTTAGTGTTTAATTCATAGTTAAGCTTGGGTATTCTATACAACTATCATAAAATAAAGCACCAAGTAATTATTTAAAAAATCTGACACGAATACAATGTTTATTTCTGCCATTTATTCTTATATTTGATCGAAATTGAATGCGTGATATATCTATTTGTATGTAACCACATGCAATAACCGCAAACCACAGATTCGCAGTTTCAGTTTAGTGATTGTACCAATCGCAATTACGGGAAAAGTAGGAAACATTATCGTTGTTCAATCGTTTTACAACTGTATACTAAAAGCAGCATCGGCATAACGTTCTATACATACTTAACATCTCTCAGATAAAATTCTTCGAGATCTATGATGCGACCTTGACCCAGCGAGTGTATTTGTGTCAGGAATTGTATAGGTATTTTGAGAACAACATACAGGTTCATGATGAGTTATAATTGTTTTCGAAGGAGAGTATTTATTATTGATTATGTATGTAGGAATGCGTGGCAAAATTATATTCTGTATTTATATTTTAATTATGTTAATGAGAATGCAAAATTTATATAATTGTTTATTTACAATTCTGGATTAATTAAAATATGGTATATATGATATTCGTAATATTAACAGTAAATAAAAAAACAATAGTTGAATTTAATTTCATACAAGTTAATAAATATTTCTTTTATTAGAATATAATGTATTTATTTGTTTAGTCTGAAAATAATTTAAAAAATATTGTTAAAAGGACAATACAAAATTATTTGTTAATTTTATATTTTTCGTGTAATAGTTATTTACATTGCAAGACCGTTATACAGAAATTTACAGGCGAGCATAGAAAGGTAACGGGCGAGCACTAGCGAGCCTGTTATCTGTGCTAGCCTGTAAATTTCAGTTAACGGTCGAGCATTGTACAATGTTTTATGTGCATTTGATTCGCAATATATATATATTTAATAAAATTAATTGCAATAGTATAACGTAATAACTAAAATGTTCATTCAAGGTAGACTTTGAAAATCTGACAGATTTTGTTTAATCAAAAAATATTTTAGTGTCAAACGTTTAAAATTAGATATGTTGTCATAATAACCAATGTCAGCAGCCCGTTATAAATTTTACACGGGCTAGCACGTTATAAGTCTCGTAACCCCTAGAGACAGAGTTAAGTAAACAGTTCATTACGATTCAAATGTACGTAAAAATTATAACGGGCTGTTGATATGGATGTCATGACAACATATCTTATTTGAAACATTTAACATCTTTTGATGAAACAAAATCTGTCAGATCTTCAAAGTCTACCTGGATTGAACATTTTAGTTATTGCTTTATACTATTGCAATTAATTTGATTAAATATATTGCGATTTAAATCCCCATAAAACATTGTACAATGCTAGACCGTTACCTGAAATTTACAGGCTCACACAGATAACACTTACCTTTCTATGCTCACCTGTAAATTTCTATATAGTGGTCTTGCAATGTAAATAATTATTACGGAATTGGCTATTTTATTAAAATTATGACATTTATATCCAAGGTAATAAAAATAAATAAAAGTTTATTTACTTGCAAATAATACTCTTCTCCGAATATCCCATGTCAAACTGAAAAAAATGCCATTTGTATTTGAAATGTTTTATTTATATATCAATTGAATAAGACTGTGATTGGTTCAATTCAACAAAATACTGTAATTTAATTGAATCATAACATAGATCAAGAGTAAATTTATCGTAAAAAATTAGATCAATTTTTCATTATAATTTTTTATTACTACTATAATTAGATTTAATCCATTTCCTTAATTTAAATTAATGCAATTAGAAAATAAATTAAAAGTTCAAATATATGAAATGAAATATAGGTTGAACAGATGATATTGAAAATTATTCCATAAATTATCTAACAGAAAATACATTAGGTGCACAACAAATATTAACTAAACATACCTTCGATTTACTTAATAAATTATGTTATATTCTATATTCTGAAATGTTTATTTTCTAGAATATCTCGATGAAAGTACATTTTGTAGTAAATAAACATAGCAATGCACTAGTGCATTGCAGTCTCTTACATGTAGGATGTTACAGTCATTTCTTTGCACGACACGTAACTATTATTTATTTTACAATCTTGTAACGTAGACATAACATTATTTCCTTTGTTCGTATTTCACACATGAGTGCTCAAGGTGTAGTGTATTTGTATTCTGCATTTCTTTGATGTTCGATATGATATGATTCACTATAGATATATAGGTATAATTTAGTTAAAAACTAGTTTTATTTCTATTATAATAATACAGGAATAAATTGTATGTTATAAAAAGAAAGATTTGCTTTTAATGAATGTGAAAAGTTCACTTTTACCAATTATTTGCAAATTGTAGGGTAAGTATGTATGTAAAAAATTTGAAATTTTTTAACTTTATAGATTTGAAATCGTATATTGTTCTCTGTCAACTATTTCTAAATTATTTAAGAGAAATAAAGGTAAAATTGTTTCGGGAATTCAAAAACAAGTCACGTACGAATTTAAATCGTTTTATTAATGGACGTTTCGAATGTATACAACATTCACTATTAGCACTATAAATAATATTTAGTAAGTAGCAATATAAAAAAAAAACACACAGAAACAATATTTTAAAAATGTAAAGATTAAATTCAGTTAAAATTATTGTTACACTAAACAAAATAATCTCTCACTTTAATATTAAGCATGTATTACCTAAAATATTTAGAAACATTCGACAGCCGAGAAGATATTAAATGATCAAGATCAATCAAAAACCTTTAGAATGTATTGTGTAATATTGATAAAAAAACAAAATTATGGGTACATTTCAAATAGAAAAGTATCTATTTTTAGTCCATGTTAATAATGTTAAGTGAAATAAGTCAAATATATTTAATAATGCGATTTCTAATTTTTAGAAAGATATTAATTTTCTCTTAGTGCTCTACTTTTGTAAGTACTACTTTACTTCACACGTTGCTTCATAATGAATTACTGTTGACCAAATATTCTACTTACAAGTAAATTGAATACTACCGCTTCTAGCATATTCTCTTATTGACTTGTACACCGCCAATGCTAATGAACACAGATTAATTGTTTTACTTAAACTGATAATATTAAATCAAGATAAACTATCATATGAGAAACTAAACATTACTGTCACATATTATAATCATTTCATTTAAATGATATTAAATTTTAAGTCAAATCAGTGCATAGTTTTATTTTTTCGTTCTCAAAAGTTTCTTGAAAACAATAATTTGATATATCAAATGCCGATTATTTTTTCATTTCTTGTTTTTATAACAATTGTAAGATTTATATCGCTAAAAATAAAGTAATTCGACACACTATCACATCTTTTGGATTTTATTTGATGTCCAATGTAACGACCTCTCATATTAAAAACAAAACCACAGTTATTACTAATGAATAAAATCGTATTTAGTAGTTATTTAAGTAACAACGACAGTAATTGCTTTATACGAATTGAGGATGATTTTGGAGATTGAAATGTAGTTAAAATTTCCAGTATATCCGATATTGATAGGAGATATATTGAAGCTCAATGCTTATTACGTTTTTTGCTTGATCAACATAATAAAAATTTATAAATCTTATTGTTTAAATATTTTTAATTTATGGCAGTATGTAAAATGGTCTTTTAGTGGACTGTTTTCAGTTTGTAAAATGTCTGTTTAAAAATAAGATTTCATTAGTTACGGTTTGCCCAGCAACGCGTGGTTAATAGAACATTATGGAACATAATTAATAAACGTCTCTTTAGATACAAGTTCATAAAAAATAGAAGCAAAAGAGTTTATAATAATTTACTCTTTCTGCGTCAGCAAATGACTCGTAAAACAAAAATGAAGTTTTATTAATTATTTGAAAAGTAAGGATAAGTTATAATGATAGATGCATAAGGTCAATTTCAACCCATGCTTAATACTTCTGTTAACTTCATGCCGTGACTAAAACGGTCGAAGCTACAGTTTGTCAACATGTGATTAATGGGAAGTTTCACCAACAAAACTTAAATTTTAACTTGGTTTACAAATCGAAATTACATGTCATGTGGAACAATTAATATTGCTGTCAAATATTCGATATGCTTTATTTTTATTTAAACTAAGTTTAAAATCTAAGTTTTTTTGGTGCAACTGGCCTTTAAATGTTATTTAGTGCCACGGAAATCAATACATAAAATGGCAGTTTACACACTGTTTGTCATGGTTGCCATAAAATTAGTCTCGAAGCTTTTCTTACATCTAAGAGCTTTTATAATGTAAATGAATTTGTAAAAATATAAATGTATCTATCCGACATTGTCTGCAAAACTGTACTACTGTTATAGACAAATAAACAAACTAAATAAAAATGGATTTTAAATTTGAAGATTGAAAATTTTTGCTAATGTTTTCGGCCAGAAATAAAATATTGCACGTAAAGCATCTTTAGTCACTCATGGAACTTAAAACTCTCGCTTCGCTCTCGTTTTATCTTTGACCAGCTCGTGTCTAAAAAATAACTTTACGTATTAGTATTGTAAATAACTATTAGCTATCAGAGTTGTCATTTTAAAGTATGTTTTGCTAATAGCTACGTTACAACAAAAGAATGTTTAATTTTTATTTTTTCCGATAATTTCTTACTGATAATTAATTAACTTTCTGTCTTCAAAAACCTATCGATAAACGTAAAAATATCTAATTGTTAAAAAAACAAGTATCCAGTTCGTATTCCAATGCTAATTTGGCAAATAATTGCGTAGTTAATTTTATCTCATTAAAATTTGAATGTAGTCTCATCGCTTTGTTTATCATGTGTAAAACATGTCACGCTGTTATTTTATTTGTAAAATAAACAAAAGCCCTGTTCTTATTAGACAATTAGCATAAATTTGAATTTCATAATAAACGGAAGTTTTCGAAATGTTGTTATAAGACTCGCTAAAAGTTAAATGAGGATATAATTTACTAAGTGCAGTTACTGTATATTTACAACTTGCAAATATTAAAACCTGACCAAGTTTTCGCAGTAACATCAGAAATATAGTGAAAGATAATTAATTTTTCGAGTAAAGAATTTTATGGTTGAAACATTTGCAACGAAAAAATAATAAAACTCACACAAATTGTTAATGCTTTTGTTTTGTTTGGTTAAAAAACATGTTTACAACATGTATTCAAAATAATATTTTTAATGTTCATTTCAAAATGTGTATAAAATATATAATAAATATTTAGACAAATTACTTTGAGTATACATGAGTAAAATCTGTGTTCAGCCGAATAATTTCATTAAAAAATATGATATAATGATTGAAGATATTATATGCATTTTATATAATTAATAAATAAAGTTTGTAACAACATTTCTATTGCAATTGAAACAAATTCAAAATGTTTTTATTTTTATTAAACAAAAAGTAATTATTATAATTGTTATTTACGCAATCGAAATTCAATAGACAGGAAATAATATTTTTGTTTATTTCCTACAACAAGTTTTGAACGTATTAATTTGTAACCTAAATAACTTATTAGTACCGTTTTAAACAGAAACATATTAATTAAAGTGCATGCGGTATTCAGACAGTAAACAATGATTACGTTTTAATTATTTCTAATTATGTGTGAGTATTGCGGCTTGTAGTAGTTAATATTCACAGTGCCAATGCAAATTAGTAATGAATGCTGCTAATAGTACAAAATTTTGCTTATGACTTTTTGGTGTAGGAGAGATATTCAATAACTATGTTTATTTTACATTACCTATACAGGGTATTTCACAACTTAGAACAAAAAAATGAAGGGTATATTCTGTACGACGTGCTGATCATGAAACAAAAATAATTTTTTTTTAAATCGCAAAACTGGTTTCCATGTTTCCCAGTCCAACATTTTTCGTTGCCACTGCCACTGGGTGGATGATTATGTTAAAGTTATTAATTAAATAAAATTCTGTTATACATAACTGCTCATAATTGAATTGTGTAATTATTCTTTCGTAGTTGATACCTACTTCATTGTTTGTGTTTAATAGGAAAGCGAATCCAGTGCAGTACTACAAAAAATGTTTTAGGTTAACAACCCTTAATTTTTCGAATCAGCACGCCGTACAGAATATACCCTTTAATTTTTTGCTCTAAGTTGTGAAACATCCTGTATATAAAATTTTCATTCGGTTTTATTAGCTACATTAGGTATTGATGAAACGATAAAAAAATAAATGTACTCGTAAATTGAACTCTTTTAGTTTTAAATGAAGACTAGGTATAAAAGTTGTTTTTTTTTATAAATTAATTTAAATATGAAATTCAATAACGCTTATTAAATAAAAAAAAATGTTTTTATTACAACCTATTAATTTATCAATATTTATATACAAAATATTTTAAATAGTTTTCTTGAAGTACTTAAATGCATTTTTAAAGTACTTATTCCAGCTTTGTAAAAAAGCGTTAGGCTGAGGTTCCAAAATGGTGAAAAATATTGATATAGATTCTTAGAGCCATATTTCGATACGGCCCATAGAATTGAATTTGATAGTTATATAAGTAGACGCATTTAGGTTTACATCAAACATGAAAAAAGTTGTTATATGTATGGCAAATTTGTAAAAGCATTTTAAGCATTAAATGATGCTAGACAGAAAAAGTTTCAAACAAAAATTGTACTTTATTTGCGAGGACGCAGACAAATGAATATTTGTTATACGAGTATTATTTGATTAACTTTTCTAAATACGAATATACTTCAATTATTGAAAACGTTGACTATAAAAACTTTGTTTCTGTCAACATTTCATAAAATATTAAATTTTAAAAGTATTTTATACTTTAAATCAAATTACATAAAATATTATATCTTGAGTTTTGTGAAAAAATGTTCAAAGCAAATACAATTTAAGACCATTAAAGTCATCCAGACATTGTAAAAACCAGAGATTTATTAATTAAGAAAAATAAATTTATAAATAAGTATGTAAGTATTCGTACACGACTATTGCAAACCCGAAACTGTTTAAATATCACAGGTTTATTGAATCCTATTGCAGTTTAAAGATTGGAACCTAAATAAAAGCCGAAACCTTTTTAATAAAACTGTTTCAGCGAAACCGATTGTTGTATTAAACCGAAACCTAAATCAAAACCGAAATTAAGTTTTCCCGATGATTAAAACGAAACCCTAAACATATAATTTTTATGGTTACCATCCCTGGTAAAAACAATTCAACAAGCAATAAAATTTCAATCATAAAAACAAGAAGACATGTCAATTACTCAATCTACAATAAAACAACAAAATGTTATACTGGATGCTTGAATATTGGAATGAATCAAACACACTTGCATTACATTCCCACAAGATGCGCGCCGAGAGAATCCTCGTAACTAGGCCAGTGCAACTGACCATCGTCGTTGGGACTAGGTGCACCATCAACTCCACGAGATTATGGTCAAGGTCGAACCTCCACTTTGGTTGACCCGACTTGACCTAAAAACTTTCATATAAATAACATATACACGCATTATTAACGGATTCCGTTGCCGTAAGCTTATTTTAAAATATCATTTTTTATCGGAATATTTTTTATCCGACGCTGCGTGTATGTGCACGCATTTTATACTAGCGTGTGTGAGAGTGTGTGAGTACTACGGCCGCATTCCGTCTTGGATGACACCTCGGAAAATGAACATCATAGGCGTAGATAACTGGAGATGTTTGTGGGTTAACCTCCCACGAAGATGCCACTTAAATTTTATGTTGAAATTTAAAAGGCAAGTCGTAGCCCACTTGATATTACTTACGTACACCAAACAAGAGTTTATAAGTTCAAATCGCTTTAACTTCTATCTAAAACAAAACACGTACGGAGTATCAAATAAATGGATCAAATTAAATTTTTGATAACAATGATTCTACATATTTCCAATAGCAGTTCATTTAAATTAGATGTTTATTTTATTAAAATTTAAATTTTAAATAAAACAGTTCAACTGTCCATTCATGTTTCAAAACTAAATACTACAGAGCGATTTTTATACAGGGTGTTTTTATACTTCAATTTGATATACTGATTATATAAAAAGTTTTTAAAAAAATTCGCGAAAATACTTGCCCTTTATTTGAAGTATACATTTTTAATGCCACTGATCGGCACTACAAACAATCATTCTACTTTAGATAAATTTAATTATTAATTATTAGAAATAACAATCAATTCAATGGTATTAAAAATGTATACTTTAAATAAAGGACATTTAGTTGCGAATTTAAAAATAAATCTTTATATATATAACCCATTAAAGTTTTGTGCATAGATGTAGAAACACACTATATAACAAAACAATATAAATATTTCTAATTTACTGGAGCAACTCTCAAATAAATTGAATTATAATTTTGTTAGCATGTTAGTTGTATATCAAATAAACAAGACACACAAACATTACCACAATAATTGATAAATATAAACATGGATTTCTTAAATAATTTAGCAGTTTGCGCTAGCGTAAGCTGTCATAGCTATATTTCGTGTGGCGCCATAGTTGCTGTAGGTCGCCGCCAGCATTTTCTATTCAATTTAATTCAGAAAATGATTTTATAAATTTGAAACATTATTTAAACTATGGGTTCCTACACTGATACAAAAGATATCTAATACCCTTTGGTATAAATAATAGTACCAGCGTGATTTTAAATTTAATTTTATTATTATCTCCAAGATAAATTAAATAACTATGCCTCTGACAATCAAAATAGTTTCTCCTGCTTCTTCCTACCTTTTTATATAGTTATTAAATAGTTAGATATACAAGTTTAAAAATATGAAGTATTTACTTATTTTATAAAAAAATTACTACCCTTATAAAAATTATTTCGCTACGCCTCTGACTAAGCTCTCTTCCTGGCCACCGAGGTGTAGTTGCGTGGTCATCCGACTGATGTGAATAACCATTTCCTAACTTATTCGGCTGCGTTTATATCTGTGTTCATTCATTATACCGCTGCTTTCCCCTCCACAGGTAGCGGGTTCGATTCCCGCTGCGGCACTGCTGCCGGCCTGATGGACTACTGAGATGCGTTGACTTTCAATGAGAAAACGGGGTCATGAGATCGTCTTTTTGTTTTTGTGGATATTTAGTTTCCCAGTCTTTAATATGCACCGGCAGGTTTTATCAGAATATTTTATGAGAAGATGACATATTTTTATTATTTTAATTTTTATTTAATAACGTAGGTGTTATTTTATAAATATTAATATACTATTAAAATTAAAAATAGTAATTTATAATACCTTTCTTTATACTTGATTAGAAAAACGATAAGTACCCTATTAGGATGATATATAATATTCATGATTATCTACCCCATAGCTAAATTCTACAACAAAAAATGTTCATATCAAATGAAAAGGTTTAAAATGAAACAAACTTCGCAAAAATAAATTTTTTGTAGGTATTATGTGCGCGAAATGAGTGTTTTTTGTTGCGGATGAATTGTCACTTTTATTCGAGACCGCTAGAGCAAGACAAAAAAGTCATTCGAACGTACCAGAAAATAAGAATTTCGCCCAAGATACACAATCAAATTTTTGTCTAAAACTGTCAAAAACGAATATCATAATTATAGATTTTTCAAGTAAATTGAAGGAAAAAATAAAAAATAATATGAATTTGGTTCCACTGATGGATTGTAATCGATGGAACGTGAATAAAAATAATTTGCGAAATACTCATGTTGCGCACTAGGGTTTAATGAACAAAAGTGACCATTTTTTGACAGCTGTAGAAAAAGAAACTTTTTAATTTACGTACATGCCAATCATGTTCAAATGCGAATAATGATTGGCATTCGAACACAGATTTTTGAAATAAAATATTTATATATTTATGCTACTCTGAACAACAGGAACTTTTTAATCTCGCGTTTTCACTCATCGTCATAGTTTATCATATAGTTTCATAAAGAAAAACAATGAAAGAAAAATAAATGCATTCAATACATTATTCCTAATTCATTTATTACTTCAATATACGAGTATATAAGAAATTAATATAAGCACAAAATAACAAAAGCAATTATAATTCCATGTATTGTCTTGAGTGATGAAAATTATTTAATTATCTAATGTACCTACATATTATATCTTCGTTGATACAAATGTTATAATTAAAATATAGAACTTGAAAATTTAATAATAAACCACAATAATAACTATAAGAATAATAATAAATATAAATTTAAAATATGTCTTAAATATTTTACTTACAAAAGTCAGAATATAAATATAAAATGAAGATAAATATTAATAATTCATTCGTATTCAATCATGTGTAGTTTTTCTTTGGTTTGATTTATATTGAAAGAAATTAATTTGCAAAATGGGAAGGCACTGATTTTTCTTTTTCAGCAGAAATAGCTTGAGTATTTCAAATCTTATCAAAATATTTGTTGAATCCAATGAATGGAAATGATTTAAAAAGCTTTCAATAATGACAAAAATTCTATAAAAAGAAATTTATATTCAAAGATAAACCGAATGAAAAATATATTTTAAAAAGTTGTTTTAATAATTTTGTATTTTGGTGCAATTAGTGAGATTAAATTTTTTATCACTGGACGATAATAAATTTTTACTAAAAATAGTTGAATATAAAAAAATATATAAAATGAGCAGTGTTTGTGTGTATGTAAGAGTACATATATCATATCATATAAAGTAGGAAATGAGGTTATGAAAAAATATTCTCACAAAAGAGCATTTTTTATTAGCAACCGGAAATGATCGTTCTTCCTTTTACACCGGAAATGATTCTTCTTATCCTCCTTCTACGTTATTAAGAAAATATTTCTGACATTACTTTAAGACGCGTGAATTTATCATCTGTGTCTATGCAGTCCCGAAAATTTATGAAGTAAAAATGTTCCATTATGAAAATGTATAAGAATTTTAGGAATCAATAAATGTTTTTGAACATTATTACATAATTTGCATTTGTTTTTTGATAACTTGATAATGACTGATTTAGTATGCCGAGGTTCGAAAAGTTTTAGTGTTGCCAAATTCAATGCTTATCTTTTATTTATACATAAATAAATAATTATCAAACTTGTTTTTCTTGGAAACGTAAATACTGCAGTAAGCTTTAAATCAGTAAAAAAATACAATTTACTGTGGATAATAATTCAAAACATATATAATATAACCGAAAATTTTATATTTCATTTCATTAATAAAATTAGCTACTGTTGTAACATTATGATATTATTATTTTTTTATTGATTTAAATAGTTATTTGTGTATTAAAAGCGTAAAGTGATTCTTTGTTACTCGAACACGGAAATTACAGCGCGAGCCGAAGGCGAGTACTGCAATAGTGTACGAGGAACAAAGACACTTTACGCTCGTGATACACACATAATTTTTTCTACGATTGCATCTTAAAATGATTAAAAAACGTATACGTAGTGAAAATAAATTCGTTCTCTCAACTGTCAATATGACAAGTTTCTGTTTTGTTTGTATCTCTGGTAACTATTAAAATAAGCACGTATTTAATATCTTTTTCGCGCGTTGCCATTGGAGATGCGCGACAAAGATATTTTTCGATTGTTCCACTGAAACCGTCAACTTTACAATGACAATGAGAGCTTAATTGCCAACTTTTCATAGCAATCGTAGAAAAACGCTAGTTGCGACAGAAAATTGCTACTTTTTTGCCTAGTTAAATAAATAACTATTGTCTTAGTGGTAAAGCGTTAAACTATAGATTTGAGAACTCGAGTTCGATCTCAACAGCTAACAAACTTATTTTCACGATATGAACATTACCATTCTGGTTCCCCCTCCATTAACATATAAGGTGGTCGTGATTTGACGGTTGTTAATCGCACTTAACGTGCAACAATATATCAGTTACCTAGATCTGCCAGAGTAAAATGCCGCACCTAGTAATGAGTAGAAGATATGATGATATATTTATTTTATTTTAATTTATGATACATACAAACAAATTTTATTAAGTTTTGTTCATGACATTTATAGAAAGATTTGTATAGCATTTGCATATTATTGAAATATAAATGCTCCTTGTAATTTAATTCTATTTTGATGTAATCCGTATTTACTATCGTATGTATTATCATCCTTAAACTTCTTCACGGTTTCAAAGCAGCTATAGAAAGGTCGTTGTCATTGGTAATATCTTGTAAATTGCCATCTCTTGAGTCTGCGTTCAACCTACAACTTTAGCAAAGTTCAACAGATGGAGATAAACATTTCGACTAAAAATACGAAGTTAAAAACCGATATTGCGGTCTCGAAGACAGGAAGTCGAAAAAAAATTCTTTTGATTTCATGAATTGTAAATTTTATTGCCCATAAAATCCTTCCTTAAATAACAATCGCGAATGATTTTGCTTAGTAGTTTTTTTTATGTTTATTTAACGACTTCCAAAGTTGCGATGACGTAAAATCGATTGTATTTTTCTTCTACACATTTTCCCCCGAATGCCATCTTATTTCTTGTTCTCGCTTTTTTCTCTTTCTCATATTTGTCTCCTGAATTTGATTTGCGGTTTTGTTTATAGGTTCTATTCAGGTAACTGTAAGTTATAGATTACATAAGGGTTTGTTTTGTATTAAGTAAAAACAAATAACAATTTCTCTTCTAAAATTTTGCATTTGTATCATAATTTAATAAAACCAGATTTTAGTGACATGAAATCTATTTATTTCCATATATTTTTTGGTATTAAATAAAAATATTTACTTATCTTAGCTGAAAGTTAGAACAGAATATTTGCTGCTACAATTCTATCATTTTCATTTAAATTAAATAAACGTATCTTCGATTTTCCTATTTCATGTAATCAAAAATTCATATAGCATTTTCAGTCGAATATACCGAAGACGTTCGTAATGATATCATGTAAATTGTATTCGTATTTCACAACCTTCTTTGAAATATGCAATCTTCAATTTTGATCTTTTCAGAATTTCATAACATTTCTATATAATCAAAATTATTTGATCTACAAATTTCTGTTCGTATTAAATTTAAAGTGCCATAAATATGTGAAAAAAGAAAATGCTATATTAGTCTAGTACAGTTTAAAATAATGTTCTAATTTTTTATAGTTATTATCCGGCAATATGATGGCGTAGATATCGTTGTGGCATTCGATTTGGAGATCCTGAGTTCGAATTCTACTCAAGCTAAAAATATATAAAGTATTGCACTGCAGCTTCGTAAATTCGGACCGTGTACTGTGCTGCAATTGTGTTTAAGTTCCTGTTGTACAGGGTAGCATAAATAAATAAATAATTAAATAAAATAGTATAAATTGAATGAATTATAACTTCTCAGAACAATCTAAATTTGCTAGAATAAATATATCATCACACCTTTTACCCATTACTGGATGTGGCACTCTGCCGAACAGAGCTCGGAAAGTAATATATATCTTTGCGTGAAGTGCGGTTACTAGCAGTCAAATCACGGCAAAAGTTATAAATATATGTTACTTGATAAGTTCGTATTTAGTTTTTCCTAGTTTTATGAAATCTGATATAGTAATTTATTAATTATAATACCTAATTAATGACCGGATTCACGAACAAAAGTTACAATTTAAACTTGATTTAAATAAATAAAAACAAATGAAACTTACATGTCAAATGGATTAATTGACATTGCTGTCAAATATTAGATTTGCTTATTAATTGAAATTAAATTTAAAATTTAACTTTTGAAACCAACCATAAAATAATTATGGTCAGTTGTAGATACTAACAAAATTTAAATTATAAACTTGATTTAAATTAATAAATATCATATGGAATAATTGATATGCTGTCAAACATTCGATATGCTTTTTTGAAATTTAAACTTAGTTTAAAAGTTTTGTTTTGTTGGTGCAGCTAGCTTCTTGAACAGTTTAAATTTTTGTATTAAAGAGAAAGTTTAACAGTCCTTGATCATTTCTTCGAATATAATGCTTTTACTATTATACTATTTTCATTTTAAACTTGAGGGATCGGCATAAAACGATTAAATGCACCGCAATTACGTTTACAAAGAACTTAAAATATGACCCGTTATAACTGGTTTCACAAGATTTACACAGGGTTGTACAGCCCCATTCGCCGGTACGTGTTTAATAAAAACAAAAAATTTACAATCGTTAAATAAGTATATTTCTTTATTCATACGATACAAGTATAATATATTATAAATATTATATACAAACATTATCTAAACATTTACCTACATTACTCAGTCTGATTCAGTACAGGATATTTAATCTTCTTATTGAGTAACATAACTGCTAATTGGATAATTTAATCCGAATTAATAATTTTTAAATAGTCAATCATAGGAAAAATCAAGAATAATTTTAGACTGAATATGACCCTTAAAAATTGACTTATTGTGACCATCGTTAAGTGATTTGAGGTAACCGCACTAATAGATTTCATTGTAGTTATATGGGACAGAGACGTTTAATCGTTTTATGCCGATCCCTCCAGTTTAAAATGAAAATAGTATACATATGTTTGAATAGCCGGTTGAGTTTCTCCACATTAAAATTACTCATATGGCTATCCCTCCACTAACGTATTTGAGGGCAGGGAATTGAAGACTAGTAATAGCACAGAGTCCATACACATGGGTAAATGGCGTGATGAAATATTTATTTTAAGTAATAAAACACAGCCCGTAATCATTTCTAGTGGTTGTTGGGATTAACAAGTAGTTAATGTTAAATAAAAATTGTAATAATATAAGGCATACATTCGTAAATATGTTACGACAAAGTTTATAATTTTATGTTGCTGGTGACCTAGGTAATAAAATAGAGTAATCTGAAAATGGAGGTTGACTTGGGGTTGACAACTATTTATTATCCAAGAATAGTGTTTCCCTGCGGCCATCATGGCGACGTCTAAATGTACGTAATATTTTTTATTGTCAGACACGAGTCCTAAGAGAATTGTGTGATAAAACGGACTACGAGTCTTACAATATTTGAACCTTGTTTCTGGTTTATTGTTGTATTTATAGTATTACTGAAAGCTGGATGCTGTTAAAAATAATAAGATAGGTACTAACATTTATATTTCATCAATTTGCTTGTTTATTTTATATACAGGGTGTTTCAGGACTAGTGTAACAAACTTTAACAGTTTATTCCTGAGGTCATTTTGAACCAAAAATGTCATATGAATATAGGTCCTATTTCTTCTAGTTACCAATATACAAGAGGTTGAAGTTCTATATATAACACGAAATTTTAAAATTTTTGTAATCAAGATACTTTCGGAAAACAAGAGTTTTATTGAAAAGTCATACCTTATATGTCTTAATTAATTTTATTTATTAATATTAACGAATACGATTAACACAATATGAAATAAGATAACAAATTTTTTAAAAATTACAGAAAGTGTTCAAAATAAGCGCCTTGAACTTGTATGCATGTTATTATTAATAAATAAAATTAATTAAGACAAATAAGGTATGACTTTTCAATAAAACTCTTGTTTTCCGAAAGTATCTTGATTACAAAAATTTTAAAATTTCGTGTTATTTATAGAACTTCAACCTCTTGTATTTTGGTAACTAGAAGAAATAGGACCTATGTTCATATGACATTTTTGGTTCAAAATGACCTCAGGAATAAGCTGTTAAAGTTTGTTACACTAGTCCTGAAACACCCTGTATGTAGGTACCTATTATCAGTTTGAGATAGAAAATATAATAAAATATTTTCATTTTCCTTTGGACGTAAATATTTTATGAATTTATTTCCACTTTTACTATTTTATTGAGATTGTTTATTATTAATCTATACTAGTCAGTGTGAATAGGTATCTATGTAAGTTTATAGATTTGCATTCTATATTTATTGAGTAGTAAAACCGTATGGAACAATGGAACTTTTTACTTTCAAGTAATATTGTTTTGAGGTTAAACAAATATTGTTTTCAAACATTACGCCATAAATATTTGATATATCTGCCGAGTACCAAAGTTTCAGTTTTAGCTTCATGCCTGAGTTTTGTTTAGATACAACTTTAGAACAGATGTAAATAAATATTTTATTAAATCCTTTATACCTAATTCTCAGAGGAATCGCGTGCATTATGTAATCACGCAAGCATTGCCTAGTAACTGGTTGATAAGAATTAAATTGTGAAATATGTCGTCTATTCTATATAAAAAATACAATAGTATGTTATGCATCGAGGGAGGGAAACAAGCGATTATTCCCGCGTGTGAAGTTGGCAAACCGAGACGTAAGCAAGGGCCGAAGGCTCGAACTGAAGTCGAGGTTTGCCAACTTCACACAAGGGATAATCGCGCCCTCCCGTGAAGCATATTATACTTTTCGTAACAAGTGCACAAAAATTACTGTCTTATCGGGACAAATGTCAAATATGGGTTGTGTAACTAGTTACCTAGGAAACGGTGCAAACAGCTAATAATCGTAGTCTCTAGGGAGCGAAACATCTCTCTAGGGAGAGAAACATCCTACCTAGGGAGAGAAACATAATGTTTTTCTCCCTAGGGGAGAACATCAGTGTTTCTCTCTCTAAAATTAGGGAAAAAGAACGTGTTTCTTGTGCATAATTATAAGATAATTATTATTTTCAAAATTTAATCAAAACAAATTTCATAAAATATACTATATATGTAAATAAATGTTACTTATATTCGATCTTAATATTTACTATGAAGTCTTCTTTATTATAAAAATTATTTTCATCTCAACTCACAGGGTGCAGCATTGCCTAACATATTCTGCATTGTTCGGTGTACTGTTGGTATGGGCGGTGAATGCACTCGAAGTTCTGTTTGTCGGTATGTACGAGTAACTATAGGATAACATCGTAATAGTTCGTGTGTCAGTGAATGCATTTGATTAGCGGTGCGGTAGACAACAACAAATACATTTGCGAATTTCTGTTTGCTTTTAAGTTTTCATATTCTAAAGTTCTAAATAAATAAATATACTAGAAATATATTATAACAATAAAACACTACTTCCAATTATGTATATACATAGGATACTAACATGGAAATAGTTATTTGTTGAACTAGAGGGAAAAGCGATAGTTTGCCTCATGAGTATAGCAAGTGACGCATTCGAATGAAGAGTAGAAAAAATGGCTTCCTCTCATGTTAGATACAACATGTTTTATCAAGACATGCTTTAAAAGAGATTTATTAGAAAGAAAAAATTCAAAACAATAAAGATAATATTTTATTTATTTGAATCAGAATTGTAAGATAATTTAAAGATTTAAAGTACATATATTACTATTAAGTTTTTTGTTTGTTTGTCAAATAGCATCCACGTAACTTTGCTATTTTTCCTGTTTAAAGAGAGAAAACTAATTTTTTTACTATTTCGCGAGAAGAAATTTGAGATTTCTCCGCTTGTCGTGAAAAAATGAATGTTACTATTATTTCTTACATACATTACAGGCAAATATTTTGAATAAAATCTACACACGATTAAATTCTGCATCCAAATATCTTAATTTACTTATATCTTTAATGATAAATTAATTTTAATAGTTGTCAAAAATTGATATTGTTTACAATCATACAACTGAAATAAATATTTATAAAATAAAACATGTAAACTGATTTAGATGTATAATTTAATTCTCTACAACTTTTGTTTCAAACTTTTTCCTGTACAGTAATCAAAGAATTAATGATAGTAAAAAACTTAATTCTTATGTTATTCGCATATGACGAAATTTTTGTCAGACTATATAGCTCTTATAATAATAGTTTTAAGAAGAAAACATATTCATTAATTCATTAGATCTAATGATATACAATGATTGCTCGTTAAATTACGGCCCTTTTGATATTTGTATAGGTAAAGAACAGAAATTAATTTTGATATTCTAACGAACGGATTGGAAGTCAAACTTAGAACATTTTATACTATATAGAATCAGTAACCATCATTTAAATTCAATTCATGCAGCCATTCTCATTTACATTTAATTTAATTTTCATTTAATAAAAGATAAATATACGTAACCCAATGCAGCCATTCATTCATCATTCTCATTTAAGTTTTCATTTATCTTTAATTTTCATTTAATTTATAATATAATCAACTTTTATATTTTAAATATAAATGAAAATGAGAAATGCACTGCACATGTGCAGAGTAAACATTACATACTTTGGAAATTTGTTAAACTGTCAATTTGCCAATGAATAAATACAAATAAAATGCACTTTGATGATTGAAATGAATGTAACTAGTAAGGTTTTATTCTCTAATTATACGAAAAAAATTTATGTTGTAAAAATTGCAATATTTCTATTTGTTTATTTTGTTTGTATTTTCTGCCTAAATGACAAATTTAAAAAAAAATGATAAATGAAAATTTAAAATTAAATTAAATATAAATGGCTGCATGAATTCGCTTTAAAAAGTATTTAACAATTAATATCATTTATGTTTATATTAAGCCCAGGCACCTGTAACGCAATGGATATAATTAAGAGTTAGTTCCCTTTAATTCAGATTACAGTTCTATTGTGGAGAGTAGGATATAAATAAATAAATATATATCGAGATGACACGGGGTAGGTGGCTCAGTGGTATCTACTCGGTCTGTGAGAATTGAACAATTTTCACCACATTAATACTACCCCTGTAGCTTTTCCACCACTAACATCTTTGAAGGACGTAATTTGTCGGTTAGTAGCCGAGATTTGCTACGATAGAGTGCCACGCCCTATAGAATAAAAGGCGTGATGATATATTTAATTTATTTATAATTTTGTTATCTGAAAATCAAATTAATGTAAAATTTTGTAATGACAAATTAGGATTCAGAGAATTCATCCAGAACAATTTGTGATTTATATTCTTTAATTATTATGAATTCTAAAAGCTTTTTCCATATGATATTGTTACAATGAAATGAGAGTTAAATTCGTAATGGCAACTTCATATCATTGAGGAATATTGTGAAGATCGTTAATACATTGTTTCACAGATTTTTACGATTTTTTAAAAGGAAAATAATTGTTTTAATTTTAAGTGAATCCAGTAGTATTGAATGCATATCAGAAACAAAAATCCTATATTCATCAACCGTTATCTTCCTGCATCCGTTCTCACGAAAATCTCAACTCGTATCTCATCTTGTGCCACTAATGATCAATACTTGATTCCTACCTCGGTAAAACTTAGCTGCGGCATGTTCACTTTTGACAAGCGTTCTCATTAAGACACATCCGTATCCTGTCCGATGTGGGTCATCTAGATACCAGTACACGTACAAGAACACGTTGTCCGGAAAGCAGCCACTACCATCGCCAGCGGGAAGTTTTTGCAGCTCCTTTCGATACAACTTTCATTGAGAGAGCGTGGAGAGATATCACTTCGGATGGTTTGAAATTTCTTAGTTGAACTTGACTTTGCGATGGGTTGTAAACGAAGTGATGGTTGTTATTTTGTGTGGAATCATTGATGCTTTTTGCAGGTTGTATTTAGGGAAAGTACTTTGATTGTCAGTTTCATTGATCCAGAGTTTATGATGAGTAATTATTTGTAATCTACTTTCAATACAAATATTGTGCTTATGTTTTGTAACAAAAATACTTCATTTAATTTTTATTATTTTAATTATTATTTCACGCACGAAAATTTTATCAAAATAAATATCCTAACGGGACTAACATTTTATTATATTTTTTCGAAATACTTATATTCGATAAATAATGGTTTAAGTTTTTTTTTTTCATTATTAGTTAATTCAAAGAGTGGAATATCTTATGCTGCTATAGTAATATTTTATATTGTTGTTATGGAAAATACATATCTTTACTATATAAACTACAAATTTATAATAATAATAATAAATATTTGGTGTATACCACACAGCAATATGTGGTACAACTTTTGTACAACCACGCATTGAACGTAACAAATATGGTACAAATGTGTGATACTTGAAACAGTTATGTTTTGAAAATATTCCAAAAATTATGTATTTTATAAGTGTGTATGTTGACTGTATTTAAATTTCCAGACAGAAAGAAGATGAAATATATAAATTTAATGTTATAAATTGTTAAATAATATACACAATACATTTTGTATAAGTTTTTTTTAGTTCTACCAGCTCCAAAGCTGATAAAATTCCTGAAAAAAAACACCCCTCAGCATGTCTGACCTAGTACAGAACGCATTTTTATGGAAAAAAAATTGAAGGTGGATACGTGCTACACCAATACCTAAAAATGTTTACGTTTTCTATATATCTCTATGTTTAAGCGAAAAAATTAAACAAGTTTATTTCTTACTCTAACAATTGTAAAATATGATTCTAATATTTGAAATTTCTAGTTTTAAAAATAGCTATATAATTTTTATTATATAACTATATCAAAAAAATGCAAAATAACACTACAAATTGTATTTCGCTAGCAAATGTAAAAATTCAATTATTTGCTATTAAATCGGATGCAACAAGACATAAAATAAGATTAAAAAAAATAATAATAATTATAGATAAAAAAACTAATAAGTGGTGGTACAGTTAAAATTTGAGTAACTTTTAAGTTTTGCGGACCTCCGGTTAAGAATAACTAGTATACAGTACTGTAAGTTTGACAAATTCGGTATATTTTTTTTGTTTTTTAATCAACATTCCTGTTATTCAAAAGATAGGATCGAAAATTGAACGAGGGTTCCAACTATTAGAGGTCTGCGAAGATATTTTCAACCAGGGGTATAGGCAACATTTTTTCTACTACCGAAAGTGAGACTGAATTTTTAATTGTAATTACTGTTGTTATTGATAACAATCTGCAAAAAGTCTTGGTCTGCAATTGTTCACTTTCTATCATTAAATGACGTTCTACAAGCCTACTTTTCTTACCGACCGTACAAACAGTTTTTTGCCGATTGACATTAAAAGTGAACTTTTATCGACAATTGACATGCAATTAAAAATAACATAACATAACTAAAGATGATTTCAAAAAAAATCTTTTTGTTCTATAATCAGTATATCAAATTATATATGTCCTTAAAGTTTCATTATAAACGTTAAATTTATTTTTACATAGCAAACAGATAACAAATGCAAAACATGATGGCTACGATAATTCCGATAACATTAAAAAAAATGTTGTCTAAACAAACACATATTTTTCAATTAACTTTAATTTTTAAACAATGAAAGTTAAATATAAATTTGTAAAATTTTGGATTAAAGAATTAAATGATGTATTTATTTTTAAGGTAGGCATCAACTTATATTTTTGTTACTGATATCAAATAGGTAACATGAAATCTTGAAATATTCTTGAAAAGTAGTTATTTGAGAAATATATATTTTTCTTTACAATATCAAGCTTTAAATGAAATTATGCTACTGATATTGGCGTAGCCAACTATATCAATCAAAGAAATATTGACAGAAATTAATTTTGCTTATAATTTATGAACCTCATTGATATTGCTAGTATTATAATTTATGAATTTATAATATTTTGTTGACCTAAATTTCAAAAAAGTCATTCCTTGACAACTTAATTAATATCAATATAGACATTTATTTTTATATGTATTATTACGTATTATTTATTTATTTCCAAATGTTTTCTGTTTAATGAAATTTTCTAATTATATATTTGTATTGCGAGTGTTCGAGTGCAAAGAAAACATTTGTTTTGTTTCCTGATGACATGTCTACTTAGAATAATTTAATCATAAAAATTTCTTTCTTTCAATAAATCAATATTTATTTTCAATTACAATTTGTAAACACACAACATACTCAGTTAATTACAATATTATTACAATTACAAAGGCACGTTTATAAATATAATATGGCATATCTACTTGAATTAAAAAATAACATCTTTCTTAAATAGTTACTCTTAACAAAGTTTTTTAATAGAAGACTCAATATTTGTAACAAAGATGTGTGAAGCAACAAATATAAAAAGAATTCGAAATTAGTTAGAAATACTTCAAAACTTTCAAGTAGTTGAGCCTTGTAACAAATAGTGAATAGAACTGTCAGATCGATATATCTTATATGTCTGGAAACTCGGTTATCCACTGAAACGCGTTGTTTTTGAGTAACATACGATTTCTATTGAAACTTAAACTATAGTTTTTCAAAGCAATTTTCAAGATTCTAAAGTCTTATCACTAAATTATAAAGTTATTACTTGGAGACACTAATTCTATATTCTCATTTGGAATTTATATAATTTTGTTTGATTTTAGAATTAAATTAAATTAATCAGTGATGAATGGATGGATCCTGGATCAGAAAGTAATGTCATCATTTTTGTTATCCATATATTACTTTATTTATGGAAAGTAATAGATCATTACTGAATTTAAATAGTAGAGCTATATTTATGACTTACTTAATAATTATTTATCTTATAAATCCGGTAGATAAGTTTATATGGTACGAGTAAGATATTTCTGGACAGGGTGATGAAACAATTTTAAATGATTACTCGTATTTAAAAAAATTATTCACGTTTCATTTCAGTGACATCATAAAATAATTATATTTAAATGTCAAAAACTGATATTTAAAAATCTCATGATAACAGTACTATAATATTTATTACGATATCGAGTACTGCAAAGTCTTATTTACCGAATTGAAACACAGTATGAAATGAAAATACATGTTTGCATGTAGTCGATATTTCCGGACTCAGTAATTCGTGTTACATCGTAAAAATTGGTCTGAGCATTCGTTGGACCCATCTGGCACACAATTTCTTGTATTCCAGTTTGTATACAATACAATAAAACCAATTCGCAGGATTTCAGATCACGGCTATTGTTGCAATATGACAATTCTGTGCTATACTAGTATAACAGAAGCATAATAAGCGTGTGAGACACCCGCTAGGGTGCTTAAATTTGAGAGATGCAGTTGTTAAATTGATATATTTAAAAGAGTACATATTTATTTTAAACTATAAATGCATTTTTGTAAAGCTCGAATTACACGTTGTTATTAAAATTTCATGTAAATTTATCCTGTTAACATACATTTTTCCAAACAAATTTTCTGGGGTATATGAATTTTTCAAAGCTCACTACGTTTACTAGCAAAACATATACGACAGAAGTGACAAACTAAAACTAGTGAATACGGTTTATGTTTGTTTGCAGCAATGAAATTTAAATTTTATATTTGACTTAAATAAATAAAACCTAACCGAAATAAAATATTATATGATGACACTAACATTTGTGCAATGTTGTGAATTTATATCAAACTCAAAATTTAAATTTCGTTGTGTAAATGGGCATTAGATAGTTACATTAAAAATGAAAGATATTTTCAGAATGGTCGCTTCATTCGCATTTTTAACAATTCCTCTCTAGGTTAAAAACACATACCTAACAAAATCGCACTTCACGCGAAGAAATATATCACTTACTGAGATCTGCTCCGGCGGAGTACCACACCCAGTAATGAGTAAAAAGCGTGATGATATATTTAGTTATTTATTGTAAGTATAGTAACATCCTGTATTTTTGTCAATTTCTAGGTTTTATATAGAACTAAGTAAACATAATAATAATAATAATATATCATCACGCCTTTTACCCATTGCTGGGTGTGGCACTCTGCCGTTAGCAGATCTCGATAAGTGATATATTTTTTCGCGTCAAATCACTGCCCCCACAGATGTTAGTGGAGGGGGAGCCAGATCGAACCAAGGTGCTCAAGATCCACAGGCCGACTCGATACCACTGAGCCACCTACCCCATAATTAAGTAAACATCTTCAATAATTAACTGTATCATGGCTTATTATCTACTATTCAAAGATATATTTAAATTAACAGGTGATATGTGTTTTATGTACATAAATAACTCTAACCTAACCTAAAATAAATAATTACGAATCAGGTAAAATGCTCTTCGTTTTCTCAGTAGTCGCCGATCTATACTCGCCATAACCTCCATAGGGGGAATTATGTTGATCGTCTTTGAACGTCAAACCACCACTACTGTAAGCGGCATTTCCATAGTATTGACTTTGGTAGTTCTGTCCATGTGGAGCGGCAAACGACGGTTCCTCTTTGTAGACATGGGGATGATATCCCACTCCCGCAGGTGAATAATGCGGAACAGAACCACCACTACCGTAGAAGTTGCTCTGTCCCAATGTTGAATGTAAATCCGGCTTACAAAGTTTGAAAAATCCAATAAGGCCTGGTATAACAATTGCTAAAAATCCTAGCAATTTCTTGAATGATGCCAGACCTAGAATCAACGGTAAGAACAGAAGAAGTTTAAGCTTGAAAAGTTTTAGAATGATCAGCATTGGAATGAAGAGTTTCTTCAGTTTTTTACGATCTGAAAAAGACATTATTATTAACATTTTGACATTTATATCTTTTTTATAGCTAAGTACTTAACTAACAGTTTCTGCATTTATAAATATTTTACTTTTAAAACAGACATATTTTGTAGTTCGTCGAAACTTAACGTTCAGAAATATAACTCTTACCGAGATCTTCTGCAGCAGAGTACCTCACCCAGTAATGGATAAAAGACGTGATAACGATAATGTGTTTAGTTAGTTTTAAATGGATTATTTGTTTCAACTTAAATAAGTTTGGTATAATTACTAGTATGTCAACGTTTAGTTCATTATCTGAAAACTAATTTCAATTCTAACATTTTTAATTAAAAATATATAAAATTACGCACTGTATTGAAATCAAATAGCACATGTTGAGCGTTTATTGCGAGAAATCTCTATTCTCATAAATAATATTTTTCACCACAATTTTAGGCAAGCCTCTATAAACTAATTAGAATTCAGAAATGCGAGCTTCATTTTAATTAGTTAAGTGTTATTTCTGTAAGATAGTGGTGCTATTATCACTATACTGTTAAATATGCATGAGGTCTAAGACAAAATAAAGGGAACGAAAGTTTTAAAACAAAAGTTCTTAAATAATTCACTTACGTCTTACTTATTTACGTAAGAAAGTTTTTGTAATTATCCTAATTAAAAGTTGCTTTTATCATAGTTAATGTAATTTTGTTTTATGTTTTACATTTGTAGTATACTATTTAAGACTAAGTAAATGCATTTTATTTCATAAACTTATTACATGAATAAAAATAAATGTTTCTTTTGAATATAAGAATTCAAAGCTTTTTATTTTAATAGTATTTTATACGATATATAAGAAGTAAAAAAATAAAACTCAAACTCACTGAAGCTTCTGACGACTTGATTTCATAGAATCATAAGATTTTCTTCTTTATGCTCAAGATAATGAAAAGTTTAATTTAAATAGAATAAAGAAATTCTCAATATTCCCGAATTTAGAATTTCGAAGTTCTGTTTGAACTGAAAGAAATAAAGAATAAATTACTCTTTTATTCAATGGTCTTAAAAAATTTCTTTTTTGATGGCATTATAGATTTTAGACAGAATAAGTCGATATATTTTCCACCTTCAGAGAAAGTTCGTGACAACTATAAACAAGATAAATGAAAATATTTCATATAATAAAATAATATCGAGCGTATTTTTTTTACCATTTGTTATTGGAAAATACATATCCGGTGATGGAAAAAATGGAAAAAAGTATAGATATAAAATACCAAATATATGAAAAGTAATGCAGCAAAAAGAAAAATTAAAATGTACTAACGTACAATTTTTGTAAATATAAACAGCAAAAATAGTTTTTCTTTCGTGTAGCCATAAAATAATTCTGCTGTATGCTCTACTTTGTTTTTAAACATAAATATGAGTATACAAAATAAAACTTTAATTTAGTAGTTGATTGCAAACATTAATAATACAAAACAAAATAAAAATTATAACGCTAATTCTGAATTTAGATTTAGTTACATTATATTAAATCACATTTCCAAAAAAGTTGAAATAAATCCCTATTTAAACTTGTAACTATTTGGTTTTCAAAATGCAATTTGTAATAAGATTAGCTAATCAAAAATTCAAGATTACGTAAAACTTTTTTGAAATCGGATATTAATTATTTGTTTTTATCTTAAATCAAAAATTGTAATCTTAAATAAAATTACATAAATATATCATCACTCATTTTACTAATTATTGGGTGTGGCACTCTCGGTAAATTTATGAGTACAAAGTGCGGTTATCAGCCATCAAATCACGGCCCTCATAGATATTAGTGGAGAGGAAATCTCAGAGGTAATTTTATTGCGGTGGAAATTGTTTGTCGGCTGTGGGAATCGAATCCGAGTTAATCAAACTTTCCTTCAAATATTTAACAGATTATAAATTCACAACGAACAGTTTTTTTAAAGTTATTTATCTCATTAATATATTGAAGTGAATTATACCGCATTACCAATTTAATTTTGATCTTGTGAAAACAAAAAAAACCCTCTTATTGAAAATTTGACGGTTGATAAATCATATTTAACGAAGTACTCTTGTAATGTTTGACTTTATAATGAATTAAACCATTTTCATTTCTTCTTTGTGTATACTTACTGAAAATGGAATCCTTCTTATCTTCAATAATATCAATTTCATCGGCGATCTCATCAACAAATCGAGGCGAATAGCGGCCCTCTTCCGTCACCTCATTCGAGAACTGCATTTCGAACGCGGTTGATTTCAAAAACTTCTCCGCCTGAAACGTAACCACAGATAATCAGACTTGACATCAGATGGAACTAATGCGCGAGTAATTTCCAAACGAATTCTCAGGGACTGTTCATGATTGGAATGGAAAGTATAGTCTGTGCAAAAAGCATGTTCCATTACTTACTTATTTTTGATTGTCAATATGTCATAACTTATGTCACTTATTTGAACCCTATATAGTAGTTAGCATACTGATTATGAAATAATTGCACATTACTTGATACAAATATTTTTTCACTCCACTGGACTGATGGTTATAATAATGGATAAAAATTAGTAAGCATTAACCATTAAATGAACTGTTATACAATCTAATTTAAATATATTATAATATTTACTAATTTTCATTCATTTCTGTAACCTATCAATTCAATAGCACAAAAATATTTGGTTCAAATACTGTGCAACTATTTTTGGAAATAAATAAATAATTCTTTCTGTTTCATAATCAGTACGTTGAGTACTATATGGGGTTAAAATATGTGCCATAAGTTGTGAAATACTCTGTTTGAATATAACATTTAATAGATATATTTTCATAAAGAGTTGAATTCTTCTCAGGATTGTAGTTAAATTTGGAAGTACCATCGCTAGTTTTTATGCATTATTTTCACCTATTCTGTAATTGAATCATTATCTGGATTCGATCAGTATGATAAAGAAAGCTTTGTCTACCTCAAGATTATTTTATAGGTTAGCACAATTTTGATATTTTGTAATTTTTATGAATTTTGTAAAATGAGTTAAAATGATTAAATCGAACAATAATATTGGAAAATGGGAACAAAAATTACGAGTATATTTATTATTTAAAACATTATTAGGGACGACGTTTCGGGTCTTTTAATGGACCATATTCAAGTCAAATTAAACATAGTTCAAAGTCAAACAATATTGTAAATGCATTTAAAATTAAATTATTTTTTAAACCTATTAAAATTAAAAATTAAATTGTTTTACCACTACTAAATATTAGGTAGTTTTATTAGAAATTTGTTATTGAAAATATAGACAATTTATTCAAAGTAATTTGTCTCAAGAAATCGATTGATACCAAAATCAATTCGATCACAAACTGATTTTAAGGTATGAACGAAAATTCGAAGGAAAATTAGAAAGATATGTTATTTCTTCTCTATATATATTTCTTGGTTTGTTATTTTTCATTATGAACTTCTAATCTTCTGTTTCTTTCGAGCGAAACTAGATTTTCAAAAATGTTAATTTATTGAACATAATTTTTAAGATTTTAAGGTCTCATATAAAGTGTGAACTAATAGTTCTTGATTTGTTTACTACTATTTAATATTTTACATTCTAAATGAAAATCATGTAAGAGAGAACACAATTTTTTATTATTATTAAAATAATAAGTAAAATAATTTGAATATTAAGAGCATAAAAATTAAATCAGTTCATCACCATCGGTATTATATTTAAACTTAATAATTTCGAGGTTATGTGGATCCAAAATAATTCTTGAGAACAAATAATTAGGGCTTAGAAATCTAAGGATTATTAAGGCCTAATTACTTGTTCTCGATGAACTTAATAATGGCAACAAAAAAGATCGATTTCAAACCCATTTATAATCTATGCATGAACTAAGTCTGTTTTTGAATACTTGAATATCTCACATATTTTTCAAAAAGCATGAAACATTATAGCCCCGCCATGGCAAATATATCCCATATCCGCTTATATCCCCGGAAGGATCCAATATGCAACAATGCTATGTTCGACTGTGCGGAAATGCTGTTAAGACGGACAGAGGTAGAGTTAGAGAGCATACTTTTCGCATGACGAATTTCACGAGCTGGTCCCATTCGGGTTCATCCGCCCTGGGCGCGGAGGAATATTCATAAGGTTCGTGAGCCAGCGATCGGAGCTGCGTCTGGGGCATTCGGATGACTCGGGCATTTTCCGTCAGGTGGTAGGCAGGCTGCAATTATACATATTCAAATTTAGATGGGAGGTCATTTTTTACAAAAGTAATTGTGTTAGTTAATTATGGTAAAGGTGTGCAATGTTGGAGGAAATTTACGTATTTTTAAATAATACTTGTGATTTATTTTACATTAATCATTATTCTACATTTATATTTGGAGCCAGTTTATTGATACTAAGACTATTTGAGGAATAATAATTCATATAAATAAATAAGAATTATTCGCATCAATAAATATTTAACAGTTAATATAGTTTACAATTTATTCTGTAATTTTGATGTGACAATTTTATTACTGATAAACTGGTACTCAGATACATATTTGTTTAGAACATATAATTTCGCATCGACCTCACAGTTCAAATTATGAAAATTATATTATTTGTTATTTTGTGATTTGCTTTATTTAAACACATTCAGAAACATATTTACTTGAAACTGATAGGAAAATAAACATTTGCCTGACCTTTAATACTCAGGAAAGCTTTGCTTTACATGCCTAGTCAGGAAAATAACATATTGCATGCCTTGGCAGGTAACGAAAGAAACGTGAGTGTCTAGTTACTAAGCAACATAAAATACTGAATATGTAAGTCAAATATTTCTTTTAATTTAAATTAATTGAAAATATTTGTTATTTGTTTTTAAGTTTCAGGTAAAATGTTATACGTAATACGTCAGTAAAGCGTCGTACACGTTCAAGCATCGCTGTCGCTCGGCATGAAACTATCTACTCATCCTGTAATTGATCGCTTTCCTGACTTTTTATGTACATAACTATTAAATATGGTTGAATGCATGTGAGTTGATAATTTACCATGACAATACAATAACATATATAATAGGCACGTTGTTTTTCTTTTTGATGTAATAGAAAATGTAGCCTTTGTATCAGAGGCAGGCCTGTATATGACAAAAACAAATGAAGGTACATATAGAATTTTAACAACATATTGTACATTTGAAATCAGTTATTTGTCACTAACAAACAATACAATATATTTTTAACATAACAATAATTTTTTTTAACTGAAAAATCCCTGAATTAAAACTAATTGAAAATAAAGATGATAATTGATAATTACAATGCCACATATTCAATATATTTTGAAAATATATGAGCATTGTTTCTTTCAGGAATTTTTTGTATTTCACGAACGTAGTAATCTGCACGTTATTGAAATGCATGATAAAAATTTCCTGGATATAAATAAATGCTCGAGGGCAGATTTGGTGAGAGAATCGTTATGACACCAACACAAAAAGAAAAAATTAATGTTTTACATTTTGCTTATAATTAATTTATGATAGAATAATATATCCATGGCAATTTGTGTGTAAATAAAATTGAAAATAAAAACCATCTTAATACAATGTTTCTATTAGCTGTTAATTAGTAAATGAATAAAATAAATATATCATCCCGCCTTATACCCATTACTTGGTGCGACACTCTTCGGTAAGAGATATATTTTCTTGCGTGAAGTGCGGTTATCAGCCGTCAAAACACGCCTCCCAAAAATGTTAGGGGAAGGGGAGCCACATGGGTATTTTTAATTTTGATTTAATTTAATTAGTGTCGTAGGATTTTCAGTAAAATAATGATTTTTTGTAAAATAATATGATGGTATTGCTATTTTGTTCCTATTTAAAAAGGAAAAACTAATTTTCTTCAATACTTCGCCAGAAGAATTTATGTTTTCTGCCCATGTTCTGAAAATATTCAATGACGCAATTGTCTACCCATTTGACATGGTCTACATTATTTATTTCTTTTCATGCAACAAACTACTTGCAATCATTTTAAAATATATTTTCTTATTTGTCTTCATGCAATCTCACATTCGCATTTTTACTCGTATACAATATATGATTTCCCCATTGACATTAAACAGGAATTCTAAATCTGTTCTTATAAAAATATAATTTACAAATAATAATCATACATGAAGTAATTTCTTTCTTCTGATTTATTGTAACAAATAAGACCATTTAATTATGCGGTTAACAAATTTCCATTGATAAAGAATTGCTTCTTTTGCTGCAAAAGAAAAAGGTATTCTAATCTGAACGATCAATTCTTTAGAAATCCAAATAAATATCCGTCCATTTATACTTCTAGTTTTCAGGCAGCAGTTCTGATTCTACAGAGAGTTTCTGAGAAATCGCGTTCATATTATTTATACTTCTTCTGCGCACTTGTATAATATTTCAACTGTTATGTATTTATTACCTTGAAATCTGGATATGCATGCATTTTCTTTTCTCTGTAGAGTTAAATTTAAATCAAAGAAAAGAAAAACAAATAATGAAATGTGGTTATATTTACACTTTTATTTAATTACTTATCAAAGATGAATATAAATTGAATGTTGACTTTTTATAACAAAATTGTTTCCTAAATTCTCATTCACTCGTTGAAAGGAATAAATTATGAGTACGTGCGTAAAACGTGAGAAAACATCACGTTTCTCGGATCGAATTTGAGCAGTTTACATTTCCAAGAGAAGATAGCTCTTCTCTCTTACAAATTCATCAATGCTCTTTTGTCGCTCTTTATATATTTGTGGGTAGAAATTTAATTTGTATTTCTGCATTGCTCTGCCACATACTAATTTAACTACTGAAAATGAAAAACCAGTGAAAATAATATTACTATTTATTTCTGCTTTATAATTATGATTAATTAAATTTAATTTGTATATTTTAACAAAGTCAAATAATATATGATTATAATTGTATTGTATGTTGGGGGATGATTATATAAATATGATACCTATATTATTTTACGAACACATTATAATAATATTACCGGTAACTAGTAATTATAGGAATTTGAAATAGTAAATATTTTAATGAAATTATCAATATTGGTATAGAATAAATAATGAATATTGATTCTTACAATTTATTAATTTTGGAAATTTTGTTAATAATATTAAACAAATTTATAACTTAATTTCATTTACTTGATCCTCTTCATATAACTAACTAAAAATTTCTATTTCTAAGAATATACTTGTATTTTATACAGTAATTAAATAAATATATTAATCACCTATAATGTATAGATGACTCAGTGGTATCGAGTCGGCCTGTGGATCTTGAGAACCCTGATTCGATCCCCACAGCCGACAAACAATTTTCACCAAGCTAAATCTATCCCTGTGGCTCCTCCTCTACTAACATATTTGGGGGCCGTGATTTGACGGCTAGTAACTTACCGAAATATGTCACTTACCGAGATCTGCTTCGGCAGAGAGCCACACCCAGTAATGGGTGAAAGGCGTGATGATATATTTTTTTATTTGATATAGCTATAATTTTAATTTCAATCTTTTTCTCGAAAGTAATCAGAAAAGCAGTTGTATTAGATAAACTTATGTCTTTAATAAATTAAGAAATTATTTTACATAAATAATTAAATATTTAGTTTGTCGCCAAATAATAAACCACAATTTAAATATCAAATCACTATCACATATTTGTCAATTTTAAATAATTGATAAGTCAAGTAGCTCGTAATAGTTTTCTCAATAACAAAAACCAAATAATTTCAAACAAAAAGCGTACTCTCTTTATTCAACAGAAATTAATTTCACACAAACAATAATCACGTTTGGTAAATAATTGAACGTATTGACTTAATCATCACTTATGTATGGTTTTGAATTAATATTTTACCAGCAATCTAATAACATATTTGAATAATATACAATGAGTGTTATAATATGCCAGCATATCACATTCAATAATTTCCGCTATACGTGACGTTTCATTTTAATAGTATTTAGATGTTTAGACAGTTTAAACATGATGACATCTATGTATGTGATCGATATTACTACGCCATTTGACACGGAATAAGGCATCATTAATCGTTTTTAATCATTGTTCTATTTTGTAATTTCAACATTTGCAGTCCGATTCTCAATTTTTTTTATATAATCCTGAATTTTGTTTTAATGAAATTAAGCTAAAATATATTTTCAAAAAAGTTTAAATACATTCTAATATGATCTGTCTCCGATTACTTTTCTAAATATGATTTGAATTAACTTTTAAATATGGGGTTAGTAAAATGTTAAGCCAAAATACAGAATTAGATAAACCTTTTTTGAGAATCGAGGTATTAATGTTTACCAATTAATGACAATTCTTATTTTTATTATTACTTTATAGATTGACATTATTTCGGCACTGTGACCAAAATCATTTGTGCTATTATTTCAATTTTTTATTTTGCATTTTGTTCTTGTACAAAAGTGTCAGTATAAATTATTCCTTTCTCCGAAAATCTAAATTGTGATAATCTATAAAATAATCATGAAATATAAAACGTTATCATTCACATATCGATCGATTCCTGATAAGATCCATTCATAAAATAAAAAAGATATGGTGACATCTACGTTATCAATGTATGATTTGAAATTAATGACATCTAGATGACATCTGTCAATAAATCTAAATTTCGAATTTATTTATGACAATTTTACTTTTTGATAGGATAGTGAAAAAATTATATGTATACCTCGTGTAGAAAGTATCATTTTTCTTACATATGCTTTATAATAAACCACAATTTAAATATCAATTCCCACAGCCGACAAACAATTTTCACCAATTTATATCTACCCCTGTGGCTCCCCCTCTACTAATATCTTTTTTATAATTTAACAAAATAAAAACAACTTACCAATTTTAGTATGAAATATCAATTAACAATTTAAATTTTACAATCAAAGGTAAGATAATTGAAGTTAATTGATAAATTTAAAATTAAAAAATACCTCAAGAGTTCGATCTCCACAGCCGACAAACAATTTTCACCAATTTAAATCTACCCCTGTGGCTCCCCCTCCACTAATATATTTGGGGGCCGTGATTTGACGGCCGGTACCCGCACTTCACGCGAAAAATATATCACTTACCAAGTCTGCTTAGGCAGAGTATCACACCCAGTAATGGGTAAAAGGCGTGATGATATATTTATTTACCTTCGGTTCAAAAAATGAAACGGCACTTAGGAAGACACTTTCGTCTCTAAGTATACAAATAACTATATCTGAAGCAAATGTAATTGTCTATCTTTCCACAATAATAATAAAGTCTAAAGTTTAGATAAAAGAGCAATCTTACCACAACTCACTAAACAACAAATGAAACTACCAAATACTGCACCAATTTTCAATTAATATCCATCTTTTCGAATCCACACACAACTAAACCAATCCCTCTACCATCTTCTCCACCAACTAACATCAGTCTGGTCATTCACTCGTACACAGTACTCACCTTGGCAAAGAACTCGTCGAGCGAAGCGAGCGCGCGCGATTTGAAGCACTCGGCGAGGTCTCCATTGAGACAGCCAGCGTTGGTCTTGGCGAGGTAGGGGTCAGTGTCCGGCCCGGTGCCCAACCCTAGCCAGTCCAGCAAGTCTTTACCTAGAAACATACAGACAATTTGATGTAGTGTTATATTATGCAGGATGTGTGATGTGTGGATGAGGATAAGGAGTAAAGGTGGAGATGTGCGGTGGGCGGTGAGAAATTGAGGAGATGGCCTATTTAAGTTGCTAGTTATTGTTTTGATACAGAGAAACCATGGAAAATGTAAAATTGAAAATATGTAATCTTAATCCTTTGTTCTATATATAATTGAATCATTCACAGCGTACACCGATATTAAATCTGATGTATATTATTAATTTTTTTATATTAGTTGGATTTCAGGCTTTAATTGGAATGAAAAAGTTTAAATTAATAACTCATTTTTAAACCTTTTTTATTAACCTAAGAAGGCGACGTTTCGGCCAATATTTGGGCCATTATCAAGTTACAAAAATTCAATAAACAATTTATTTTTATAATTTAACAATTTTAGTATGAAATAACAATTAACAATTTAAATTTTACAAAGGTAACATAATTGAAGTCAATTGAAAAATTTAAAATTAAAAAACTTGTTGAGCACCTCAAGAGTCACATAGTAACCAATTCGTAAACTAAACTGAACAAGAAAATTATAAATTATAATGAACCATATATCGGACAATAAGACAATTTCAAACAACAAAAATGTATATTAGAGCAAGTAAGTAAAAAACCTCAGAAATTTTCATCAAGTAAACAAATGACTTAATCCAAATAAATATATGTAAGATATTCTTCAGATTTGAGTAAATAAAATGGTCGCCGTTCGATTTTGTTACAGGTTATATCAAATTGTTATTTATAAAATGCATATTTGCGCTATTTGAGCGTTCAACAATACGGCAAATATTGTTTTTCTATTTTGCGTTCATAAGGAAGTTATTATGAAAGCCAGTTGCATATCGAAAGAGCGTTCATTTCGATACGCAACATTTTATTTTAGACAGTTGGTAGTAGAGGGTGACATACTGAAATTGTCAAGCTGAGAACATCAAAATTTCAATACAACTTCAAAATCTGAACAATTGCATAAATATCAATAACATTTACTAACCACAACATTTCATATACAAATTTCTCTAAATTGACTTGGTTTAAAATATCGCAGACTTTAAAAAAAATTGTAATTCATAAAAGACGTAAAATAGAAAAAAATAGTACAAATAACTCATTTTATAAGACTTTTATCGCACGCATCCAAGTTTGCAGGAATCGAACCAGGGTTCTCAAATTGACAGGCCGACTCGATAATACTTAGCCATCTACCCCATAGTAGTTTTATTTAATAGTTATAAATTAAAAATTTGAGTTGCGGAATGCTAAAATGATGATAGTACCTAATAATAATGATAAAAAATTAGAGTTGATATTAATTTGTCGAGAAATAACAGATAATGATCAAGTTAATGAATAGGGATTTATATTATAATGTCGGTATATAAAATTTAACTAATAGTCGGCGGAAAAAACTATAAAATGTTAATGGACTTTATTTCTATAAACTATTATTTAAATTTTGGAAACATATCATTTATTGTTTTTATTTTTAAGTCACTTATAAACAAAAAATTAAGTACTATATTAAATTATACATTTTTGTTTATCTTTTAAACATTTAAAAGTGTTGTTATATTTGTTCATCATGCACATAATGCAATCATTACTCGATAAAAATGTCAAAAATTGTACTTCCATTTGATTTATCTTGATGAGGACACAAAATTAATTTGAATAAAACGAGAAGAATGAAATGTACACAATATGTCTGATTCCTGGCTTATTACCGATCACATCAACACATATTAAAATCATTCAAAATACATTTAAAATTAATTCTTTACCAGAACTTATAATCAATTAATTATAGTGCTTGGCCGAATATGAGATAGTCTCGAATTCAAATTTATTCTAGTAAAATGTGTCCTAGATAAATAAATATATCATGTTCGTTAGACAGTTTTGATCATGTGCTCTCGGAAACCGCAGATAATTTATTTTCATCGTAAAATATGATTACTAGACATCAAATCACACCGTCCACATCCGAGTGATGGATAGTCATTGCAGCTACGGAAATAAGTTTCTGATCAAATTTCGGTGACCCGATATTGAATCCTAGATTTCTAACGTACTAAAGTGCATTGCTTTTTACTTATACGAAAAGTCAAATAAAAATGAAAAGAAAAAATAAAATTGCAGTTATTGTAGAGAAAGTCGATGTCTATACAAAAATATAAGTACTGTGCGATTAAAGAATGGCAATGTTAAATGCGTCAGCAGAATTTAATTCCTTTATTCCTACATTGTTTTACAAATTTGTTAGATCATGAATTGCTCCTGCAAACTTTTTAATTAATCATTTTAATAGGTACACACTGAAACTAGATAGTATTTTATAATTAAAATTTAAATTTGTGGAAGAAAATTAAGTGAAGTTAAATAATTTATGTGTAAGGTAAATGCACTAAAAACAGCTATCAACATTTCAGTGCAGAATGCAGTGTAACTGCGTATAGTGTACTAAGCTGGTACTAAGTCATCATCGCTATCAGTATAAAAAGTTTATGTAACAGTGCTCGTAAATGAGAAAAATGGAAATGTGTTTTTAAAAATCATGAAAGATGACAAAATATAAAACTTAAAGCCAATCGACTAGTAGTAAGAGCTCTTGGTTTTGGCTAAAATCGAGCAACGAAAATTTTGACAAGACAATTTTTTTTGGGGTAGGTGGCTCAGTGGTATCGAGTCGGCCTGTGGATCTTGAGAACCCTGGTTCGATCCCCACAGCCGACCAACAATTTTCACCAATTTAAATCTATCCCTGTGGATCCCCCTCTCCACTAATATCTTTGAGGGCCGTGATATGACGGCTGGTAACCGCACTTCACTCGAAAAATATATCACTTACCGAGATCTGCTTAGACAGAGTGCCACACCCAGTATTGGGTAATTGGCTTGATGATATATTTATTTATTTATTTATTTTACAATTTTGTAAATAATTATTCTTAATTACGAACAAAAAACAAATCATTTGACATTTGCTTTCTATATATATATAAATATATATATATATATGTATATATATATATATATATATATATATATATATATATATATATATATAAAATAAACCTATGTAAAAAGAATTAATTAATTCTAATGTTGTAAAAATAGCAAAAAAAATAATTTTTGATGAGTTTTGTCTAAGTTGTCATATCATTATTGTCAACATATTCGTATTTGTATCATTGCAAACAGTATGTAAATGTTTGCGTTGCTCGATTTAACTAAAGCCAAGTTAAAACCGAGTTCTTACTCTTAGGCAATAAATTTTCAAAGAGATCCTAAGTGAAATTTTATTCATACGGAACTTGAAACCGTTGACAAGTACTTTTCACAAAACTTTATTTGTAACTTTTTCAAAGATGGTAATGGAAAAAGAATTTACTTTTCTATCATACTTCTGAAACAAAATAAGAGTATATTGAAAAATAAGTATTGCAGTTGGTTATTGTAACACGTGTGTTTCGAACTATATTTCCTATATCGCATTAATATACTTTTATATTAAAAAAAATATTAGAAAAAGTAATACAAAAAATTCAAGATGGTAATACCGACAGTTAATTTGTAATTATTTTATTTTGACATTTATTAATTAGATTAGAGTTCAAATTAATAATTATGTAGGTTATGTACTTATATATCTGTAAAGATTTACGCCTACCAAATTCAGTTTTCAAATCCAAAAGAGATTTTGAAATATGTATGTTTATGTTTTATATCGTTAAAAGTTTTCTTTTGTAATCATAGTTATGTACAATGCATTCAATTTAAAAATAATTACCAATAAAACATTATTTTTGACTTTTTAAAAATGTTTTTGATTTATCAAGTTCAATTAACAACTCAATGTACAATTTTATCGACGTAGTATTTTTTCATATCTTTAATTTTTAGTAAAAAAAGTGTTTTGCACAACTACTTTATTTCATTATAAAATATTAATAATTATTTTACATGAGCTGAGCAATGAAAGATAAACTGAAAGATTTACAAAATTCACTTTGTAAACGCGATATAGGAAAAAATATTTTCCTTCAGTATTCTACAGACTGTAAAAGTAATACTTTAAAAAGTATATATGCCTCAATATTTAATAGCATTATACAGTGCCTTAATCATATTATTTATTTTTTATTCGGATTTTATTTTCAAAATAAATTTTCCATGCTATACAATCAAATAAACAAACAGATTAAATATTAATATTGTTTTCCTTTTTAAGATTTAAAAGTTTATAAAATAAAGAAATGAATTTTATTTCCTTTCTTTTTGTCGGTTGGTAAATATTTTTTAACTGTAAAAGAAAGCAAAAGTTTTATGTTAATTTATAGATTAAAATAATTGGCAATACTACTCTCGAAAATGATTAAGAGGAATTGAGTTTGAAGTTGATACCTCAACACGTCACCCTAATAGCATAAAGTTGTATGTAACAATTTGGCATATACAAGTATAACGTTTTATATATCATAAAATTATTTTCTTGTACTCTTTCCAACTAGCAAAAAGCCGTAGGAATAATACAATAATAAACTTATTAATACAGTTTGGATTAAAGTCGTTTGTACAAATTTAAATACATTTAGCAGCCATAAGATTGTATGTGAACTATATTTTGTAATTTATTTAGAAAGTTTAGGTAAGCCACATATCAGTGCCCTTTATATAATTAATATGCAAATATTGTAAAACAAATATGCAAGTGATGAAATTTCAAAACTATTGTAATGTTACATACGACCTTATGCTTTTCGGGTAATGAACATTGTTTTATTTGACACAAGATATAGTTGTTGTTATTAATGAAATATATAATGCATTATACATATCTTTGGAGTTAAAGGTAATGTAATTCATTTGAAAAAATTAAATACACAATTATATAAAAAAATTTAATTGATGGTGTCATTCAGTATATTTATAAAGATAAATACATTTTTATTAAATTTTACCTAAATAATTTTGAGAAAAATATTTAAAATGGGTAGAATTTTTTTTCATTTCCATTTTGAATTTCCCGACACGGTATTGTGATTTTTCTCGATCTTGAAATTTTAATGAATCTTCACGTTTTAGAATTTACTGATCCCGAAAAACATAGTTCCAAAAAAGTCAGTCTGTCTGAAAACTTGAAACGCAGTAAAGTTTTGGATTAAATATTTATATTTAAGCGAAAATTTGAGGTTAAGTTAATTAATGGGCTATATACAACCAGTAGAACTTTGTTGATGAATATTTTAAAGAATTATGTTTATTTCGTAAACGGTAGTGTTTATTTAAAAATAAGTAATAACTAAAATTAACCCTAAAACAACTTTTGTTTCAAACATTTTCGATATTACCGGTTTATTTGATATAAGTAATAACATTTTGAGCATTTTATAAATCGGAATATTATAATACATGTAAAGAACAAAATTTATTAAAATGATAATATAGTATTAATAGTATAAAAATGACATTTAAGCATTCGTTAATTGTTTTTTAAAAGTTATTTAGAATATGTCGCATTTGGTATTAAAATAAAGCTCTCGAACGAGAATTATAGTAAAAGTGTCAAAAATGATAATAAAGCAATTGTCAATTGTAAAATTTGTTGGAATTAGGCTGAATTTAATATCAATTATAGCATAGTATTAAAGTTCTCGGGCACATAATTATAGTAAAAATATAAAAAAATAACATTTAGTCGATTGTTAATTGTTTTTTCAAAAGTTGTACAAAATATATCAAATTTATCTAAACTTATGGTCACGAATGTACGATATGACATTCAAATAAACGCATAATTTTTCATAATTAGTGGTTTGGAATTGAGGTAAACTGTACTCATTGTCATCGATGCTTTTGTGTTTCAAGTAGACTTTCTTTTTTTTTAATTTATAATTTGTTTCAAAATGATTTTCCTCGCGCCTTCCTAAGTATGTGCAACGCAGTATAGTCTAACTTTCTCATCTCCGGATGTAGATGAAGTTTAAGATCACTTACCTTGGCGCTGTCCTTGCTCTCGCTGTTCTCGGCCAGGCTGATCAAACTGCCCGTTCGACTGCAGAGCCACAAGAGATGCTGCGGTGGCTAGGAGCAACCACTTAGCGCAGCCTAACATCGCGAGAACGAAAACCTATCGATACACACTATACCACAACCGTTGGAACCGTTACCGTCCCGTAAGAAATTGATTTTAAATCAAATTTAGTTGGGACGCGAGTAATTGCGATAAAGCCACAACTTCAAAAGACCTGCCACACAATGTTTCTCTTCCTCTGATCGGGCACGGCGACAACGTTAACTTAACGGTACGGTAAAAGTTCACCGTTTCACCGATCTAAATACGTTCGGAGATATTCTACGCGCGATTGTGTCGCATGCTCGATATGTGTGACTCTTTTATAATATTCTGTGGTTGGAACTCAGAAGGGGTTGGGATATTCCCAAATTGAGTAACAGTTGATGATCTTATGCGATAAAAGTGAAAGTGTTTTAGATCCTGGTTGGATTTGTTGACCCTGCGAAGAAAGTATTATTCACACTGCACTATGTTTGTTTATGAGTTACAGTGCCTCAGTTTGTTGGTGTCATGGACGTTGTCTTCCACTTCGTCCTTTCCCATTTCGGCCACTTCTCATTTGAGCCAGTGTGACATAAAGTTATGACAAGATATTTATTACCTAGTGATGTACCACTCGACTCTAATATACAAAGTGTTTCAAAATTATCTGACAAAAGGGTACTTATATATTATTTGATGTATCGATGCCAACACAAAATAGTTATTTATGTTTTTTTGTTACTTGGCCACGGAAATTGCAGTGCGCGCCGAAGGCGATAGCTGCAATAGTATAAATGGAATAAAAACATTTTACTCTCGTGATGCACACATAATTTTTTCTACTGTTGCATCTTAAATAATTAAAAAACGTATACATGCTAAACATATTTTTTTTCTGTCATTACGACAAATTACTGTTTTGTTTGAAAACGTCAACTTTACGATGACAAATGAGAGCGTAATTGTCAAATATTCATAGCAATCGTACAAATATAAATTTCGAAGTTCGTAAATATAATTGCACATATTTTGTGCAACTTGACTGATAGATTAGGTTAGGATAAGATTTATTTTATTTAATTAAAGTTGTATAACAGTTCTTTCAATGTTCAATGTATAACAATTTGTATTCATTAATGTAACATCTGGTAGATGACACAAAAAATGTGAACTCTAAGAAGTGTGCAATTATAGTTGAGGATTTCGAAAAAAACTTTTTTTGGGGATTGACGTTAAAAGTGGGCTTTTGCAGACATATGACAGACTGTAAAGTACTACTACCTAGGCTATAAATGTGTACTTTTAATGCATAGGCTGTAAAATAACAACAAAATTGACATTTATAATTTAATTTAATAAATATAATTTAACAGATAATAAAATGGGTTGTTATTCAGGAATCTTATCATTTTAAATTCAAAAGATTTAACTATCGGTTCTCGTTGAAACATTTTATAATAAAATTAAATTAAATTATTTTTCACCTGATGATGGTCTAGTCGACCGAAATACGTATTGTAAAATAAACTTTACATTATTTGAAACTAACCTAGTGTTGATTTTTTAATTTAATTTTACTTTTCATTTTAAATATATTGTTACTGTCACAATGGTCATAATGTAAAATAAAGTTAATTAGGGGCCGAATTGGCAGTAGTCTAAATGAAAATTAGTTGTTTTGTTTGTTGTTTTGAATTTTGACAGGGTGGGCGGGAACTATGAATTGTAGATCCGGTTTACGTCTGGAAATGATTCACCAAAAGAGAAAATATATCATTTTATTAAATCATAAATAAATTAGTTACATGTATACCTATTGTCCTGAGGTACACTATATACCAAAATTGAATTTCAAAACAAATATATCTACTTTATGATACTTTCTACAAATTTGTTTTAAAATTCAATTGCTCTAAAACTAGAATAAATTAGTGATACAAATAAATAAAATAAAATAAATAAATAAATATCTTAATTATATATAGCATTAATCACTTGAGCATATAAGTTATCCAGTCGAGTTGAACCCTGAATAATGTTGGTCTAAACTAATAATTACGAATTAACAATTCATTAAATCTTCGGCTGCGCTGATACACAAAGCAAAATTTAGTAGATGCCGCAAATAGTTGCATTCATTAAGTGAAATGTAAATTAATTTTACGATTCATACACAATTAAATTTGTGACTTTCCAAAACGTTCGATTAGAAATTCAACTCAATTTCATTATATTGGTCTATTTAATAAAGAACGTAAAATATTTTGTTGGCAGATTTATAATTATTTTTTTTAATATTTAAACCGTGATAAAAAAATTTGGGTTAAGTATCCAAAAATTTTTTGCTGTTTAATAATTACGACCATTAAAAAACTTGAACTTGAGCCGGAAACTCAAGCTAACTTGTTCTTGGAATCGATTTCAATAGAGACCTAAAATTCCACAGAAAACTCGACATTTAAGTTATTAAATGGTAATGGTGTTAAGCTATTTTAGAAGCAGCGTTTCAAATAAAAATTAAGAAAAAGAAGTATACTTTCTACATATTTCTGTAAAATAATTTAGAATCGTTTGATAGCGGAAAATGTATCATGCCAAAAATATTGTAGTTCTCTTGAAAAAGTACAAAAAATGTATTGTTTTATTTTTCTTGTCAAAATTGACTGATGACATTTAAAATTAAAAATATCAAACTTTCTTCAATATTAACTTATTACACTCGAACTAAAATATGATTTCATCTTATTTGAGTTGTCATAAATTCTCGAATATTTTGAAACAAACAAAAACCAAATTAGAAAGGGCGATAAATTTCCAGATTTCAAATAGAACTAATAAAACTAAAATCATTTTGAACAGATTACCATATAACGAACAAAGAATATTAAATTTCTAGATGATTGATCGAGCAACCTGCCAATGATTTAATTAAAATATTCAGCTAGCCGTTGTTGAAATATTGATCCTTATAATCGAAAATTTACAATTAGAACTATGCGCACTGACATTGAAACTATATTTATGTATTTGTTTATTTTGATGTTGACGTTGCTATCCACATTTTTATTAGAAATAATATATTATTGTCTTACATATTTTCAGTACCGACAATTTATATTCATCGAATACAGACAGTAATATATTCTTTCTATTTACATATATTTTTGAAAGTTTTGCTAGACAGAATAAAAGCAAAGATTGCAATCTTGTTCTTTCGTTTTTATTTTTGTCTAACGTCTAATATCTAATAAAAAAATATTAAGAGAAATTTATAAGTATATAATTAATTTAGGATTTATTAATGTTCATTTCAATACTATTTATGACTTTTAAGCATTATCAAATTACGTAGAATTAAAAATAAACTCATTAGTTTCGGTAGTCGGTTTAGTGTTTTATCTGTTAATTATACAGTTTAAAAGTGTAGCGTGAAAAAAGTGTCAACTAAAACACAACGTAATGAATTATGGCTCCGCCAGGATCTGTTTTATTTTTATAAAAGAGAGCTTTTAAAATATGTCGTCCATTGCACGCAATATTTGTGATATAAGATCATATAAAATTAATGTTGGGTATATCTTATGTGATCTTTGTTTATTCGTTAATATTCTCACTATGTGATGAATACTATTAACTTGTTCAACGATCCTTAAATTTGTTCAATGATTTCATGCTTTATTAATTAATTTAGCTACGGTCAAAGGTTATTAATAATTTGCATTCCATATTCTATACGCAATTTAAGTTTAGTGACCTAGTAACGTAATTGAACGGAGATGATGATAAATTCTGCGTTTATAATCAATTAGGACCTATATTATGTTTATCAATATTATCTTCATTAAATTGGACATTGGACAATACTAGCTCAAGTTATGTAAATTAGAAACCAAATTCAACGTTTTGAAAGTAAATATTAATCAGTACATTTCAGAATACGTTGTCTGTAATTGCTTATTCGTAAATATACAACAGTGACACTGATATTTATCTAAAGCTTCTTCATCATAAACTTGACATAATTTTTGTTATACAGTTTGTGAACCAAATTTTTGATACCAATTTCTGTCAATTTTTTATAATGTTTTCTTGTGTTACACAGCTATAATTTTTGTTATACACTTAGAAATTTAGAAGTTTAATAGTCTAGTGATAGTTTTTTATAGTATATAAAGGTTAGGTTAAAAAATTGTCATTTAATATTTGAATAATTTACTTAACTATTTAAATTAGTACAAAATTTTAAAAAATAAATGAAACTGTACATTATAATTACTGACTATTAAAAAGAAATGAAAATAGTGAATGTTTTCAAATACTTCACAATGAATTGCGAGCTGAGGATTCAATGAATCTTACGCTTAATTTTTAAGAATATGTGAAAACATTTCGATGAATTATTAGGTTGAATAAAATACAATATAGCAAAATTTAATACGAATTAATCAACAGTTAAAGCGGCCATATAAAATTTGTGTGGAAAATAGGACATGTTCTATTTTCATACCAGTTTTCAAAAATGAAATGTGTATATTACACAATCATATTTTTAAAATAAAAATTTTAATCAAAATTCATATCATTTTATGACCATGTAAAACAAGCTTATTTTTTATATTAATAACATTATATTAATGTTGACAATTTGCATAGCAAATAAATGTAAGTAAAAATTTACATTTATAAAAATTAATTAATAATTAGCTTTAAAAAATTATGTTGCATTAAATAAAATATTAGGCGTTGTAGAAATTGTCTGACACTCTTCTCTAATTCATTTGACTGAGTTCTATTCTGTAACTCTACCGGCACACTTTTGTCGATTTTAATTAATTTTATTAGTCCATTTAATGCATATTAATACCAATGTAAAATTGTTAAATTATTCAATAAGGAATATTACTTATTAATCTGTAATTACTCTTAAATACTTATTTGTTTTATGTAAATAAATTTTTTATCAAGTTTAATTTTATCGTATATTCCGAAAATTTCATGATTTGACTACATAACTCGTTATATTTTTATTTCATGTAACAACTTCGTTCTTTTTTTAATCCTTACTATTTTTTGGAACATATTATTACTGTGTATGCTGAAATTCATCATTTTGTCATAATTGGTTTGGATAAATAAAGATATAAGTTTTAATAATAATAGTTATTGCATTAAAAGCCAGTAATAATTTTATCACATGTTTACCAACTAAAGAGAATTTTGACATTTAGCATCAAGTTATGATTAAATTTTTGTAGTGAATTCAGAGATCTAGTAAATAATATTTGAAAAATGTTTTTGTATTTTAAATAAATAAATATATCATCAAGTCTTTTACGCATTACCGGGTATGGAATTCTACCGTAGCAGATCTTGGTAAGTCATATATTTATGCGATTACCGACTCTCAAAAATATTAGTGCAGGGGGAGCCGAAGGGGTAATTTTAACGTGGTGAAAATTGTTTGTCGGCTGTGGAAATCGAACCCGGTTTCTCAAATCTGCAGTTTAAATCGATACCACTAAACCACCAACCCCATATTTGTATTTGATATGTTATAGTATGACATCTGATGACAAAATGTAGTATTACACATTGGGATTTCTTAGCTATCAAATGTATAATTTTTGTTATGTTTGCGTCGATAAATTGTGTGTTTGAATAAATTTGTTGTTAAACTACGTGTTTACGTCAATCGCGAAGAGTCTCATATACAGGAGAAGTCCAATAAAAAAGTTACAAAATAGTCGTTTATAAGTATTATGGCATCATTTGTCGAAAAGATTACAAGAATTTCCTGCTCTGTTCTAGAAAATATTAGATAGATAGATTTGTGAATTGTGATTTAACTAGTCGACATTTAATGTTCTCTTATCAAGAACCCTACAGGCTCTACATGAATGTTAATGGCATTAGTTCTAATTGAACATTCCATGATTTGAATACGTTTTCTCCTTGAATTAGCACTAATATTGAGCAAATCGTTTCTAAGACATCAAATAATATTCTGTATTGCGCTCAAATTTAAATGACAACTCCATTTGTAGATCTGACAACAAACGGCTATAAGAGCAAATTCACATATGTGTATACTACCTACACTATATATGTGAAATTTCTAACATATTCTGTAAAATATTTGTCACGCAGACGTACATATATGAAATATATTCTCATAAAACATAAAATGAGGAGTTGCACTAGACTATCACTTTATGTATCAATATTTTTCAGTTTCATATTTTAGTAACAATACTATTTATGATGATGCTAAAATAAATATGTTTCAAACAATCGTGTTTTATATTAAAAATGTATTGTTTTAGTCTTGTAATGTAATCGGGTATTTTTATATTTCTCTGTAAAACATGTTCAACATTTGTATAAAATAGATATAAAGTAGGTTTATATATTTCAACGGATATAATATATGTAGGCGTATTTTGCAATTTAACGGAAATAAACGAATAAAAATTGTAGCAGAAATAGGATTTTAAAGGGAATTCTATTTCAAGAAGACTTTGAAAAATATCAAAATATTGCAGAAAACATATCTTAGATAAAATATAAAATATTCGTTCAAATTTTCTGTAACACGCCACGTAAAAACAAAACCTTAATAAAAGTAAAATTATTGAAATGTCTGATTCGTCGTCTAGGGACTCTGTCCAGGATTTCTACATATTTTTTTCTTAATTTTTGCACATTTACTTAAAGCTCGTCTTTTTGAAAGTCAACGAGTTAATTTCTATTTCAAATACACATAAACAAACACATTTCACGTCTATTACTTTTTTGCATATTGATCATAAAAAAGATCTTTTTAAATTTAAATTCATTAAAGCAGTAATACATTTTTGATCTATTTTCAAAATCATTTAAAAATGTGAACATAAAGTAAATACTATAATTTCATTTCTTTAGTTTTACTTTTTTCCACTATTTTAATTTATTAATCTCTTTGAAAATCATGTAAAATGTTCCAACATAATATTTAAATTTGGACATATATTAAAATAATGTTTATATCAATATGCCCAAAAAATACATGTACAACACGTAATGAAAGTATAATTTTCATTCATTTAATTGATACACTCTTGTATCAAACTTCAAGTAGTTTTACTTTCATTACTTTTTGTACAAATAGCTATTATAGAACGCATTTATTATAGATTCTTCTTATTCAGTTGCTATGGATACTATTACTCTCATAACGTTTGAAGAAAAATGAATATACATTTCAATACTCTCCCTTTTCTGTTAAGTTGCGCATGACATTTTTTATGTCTATCATTTCATATTACTTGTTTTCGTATTTTTTTCAAACAGGACAGAGTTCAAAGCAGGTTAAGTGCGCAAACAGTTTCATCTCACGTTTCACGTTTCAGTAATGGCGGTCGCCCACTATGAAATATATCCCTCTATCAGATTGACGACACGCTTAAACACGGCACGCATTGTATGTGAATAAAAACCGTCATTCTCTGCCTACTCCGCCCAATTTAGGTAAATAGCCTAGTATCAGCACACGAGCGTGTTAATTTAATTAAAACTCCTCTGTGAAACAAATTAACTGCTAGAATTTAAATGGATTCGTATTAAAATATTCGAATATGCATATAATGCAATCATACTTCGCGCACGGTAATTAGGACTTATTATACCATACTACTATATGTTGCTTTTATATTCAAATTGTATTTAATTAACAATTAACTGTGTTCACTAGATGTAAATTATATTTGCTTAGTCATCATAGTGAACTAGTTACAATATCAAGCACGCAGTCTTATACAGAACTACTGAGAATAGGAACGTCTGTCTCTCTATTTCAATTATTCAACCACTGAAGCGCGATTTGTAATATCATCTTCACAGATTGTTATACAGTTTTATAAATTACTATCTAATTTAAATGTTAAATTTTCTGACCAAATAAATTAGCTTTAAGGTTAATGAAGTTATAATGTTTATAGCAGGGCGAATAATTATTTATTTATATTTTCATACACAAATATATCATCGAGATTTGCTACAATACAGTGTCAAGTAAAGGGTAAAATGCATGATGATATATTTATTTTTTATATTTTTCGTTCACAATCGGTCCATAATTATACTCTAAATAAATTAATAATAGAGGATATTGTTGAAATTTTTTTGGTATCTTTTAATTTTGTAAGATTGACTACGATACGATACGTTAAATGGTATTCAAAATGATAACCTCAAATATTTTTAAATGTATTTTTATAACAATTTGAAGATATTTATTTCGTAACGTTTTTATTAAGAAAACACAATAAAAAGGACAATTTTGAAAATGATATTACTGTTTAGGAAGCTATAACCTAAGAGTTTATATCATCAAAATATTAACATCTATCTTTTCAAAAGTTTTCGTCTTTAAAAAAATCTTACGATTTCGTAATCAATGTTTTATTTCAAGTATATTCTTCTAAATTTGCAGTTGTAAAATGTGAAAATTTATTCGGCAGTCATATAAATCCCTAGAATGTAGTTCAATTAAATAAATTGTCACACTCATTTCTTTGAAGCACTCTTCGTTCAGCTCGTTGTGCTTCAAACAATTCATGCGACAATACATCTTTGTATAAAGCTCGTATAATAATAACTATTATTTATATAAAACTTTGAATTGTAAATTATTTTTATGTTTTTATAGGTGCAATTCAGTTTTCTCTTGTATAACACAATTTATTTAATAAAGTCATGACACATATTTTCACGTCAACAACCTATAAAATTATGACATTAATTAGCATGTCTCGTGGAAAGTTGAGAAGCAAACAAAACTTATTACTAACCCAACAAAGAATTATCGCAAATATTTAATTTGTGTATTTCATTCTTGTTCATTTACAATTGACTGTCTTATCCCAAGAACAAAATGAAAATTAAAAACATCAATAAAACATTGACATTACTTGCTAAAACACTAACCAATACGACTACAGACTACGTCAATAAAAGAACAGAGAGAAAGTAGGTGTTCACCTTATTTATATATTGGTCATTTCCCATCACCCGTTATTCTGCATTGTGACGAACGGTACACTCAAGTGCAGACAATTATTTATCAAAAACCACATTACGTTTTTCTATAATTTATTAATGGTGGAATTCTGAGATAAAACTTTAGAAACGTATTAATTTGTAAATAATAAATAAAGTCACATCAATATTTGTCGATAAATAAAAAATAATTCATAAAGCTATAAATTTGGTTAAGATTTTGGTCATCCTTTACGGTTTAATGGATTTACACAGATTTTCATCATAAATAAAAATTTGAATAAAAAAAATTACAGAAATCTTTAATCGAGGATACACAAGATGTTGTTATTGAAGAGAGTAATTAAGATGAAAAAAATAGGGACAGCGAAAGTGGAGAGATCTATTATCAAGTTGCTCAAAGCAACCAAAGAGTGATGAAAATAAAATAAAAATATGGACTGAGAAAAACTAAATCTCAAGTGGTGTTTAATGAAATAATGATCCAAATGAAGTACTTTTTAAAATATGTTATTTATATTCGCCGTTTCTAAGGAAAATAAAACTGTATCTACAAACAATTCTTCTCAATTAATCTGATGTCAAACTGAAAAAGTTACATTTTTATAGTTATAGAGATAAATTATCTATTTCTTTAAATTGCAGAGCTGTCAAACTATCAACAATTATATGGATTATTTTTGGCTAAACTACTGGATGATCCAATAAAATTTCAAATATCAAAATTCACCCTCCACCATTCGGACTTTTTTAATCCAGTGATTTTTAAACTTTTGTTGTATATTAAGTTTGACATTTATTTTCTATTTTATTCGTCATTCTTAAAAATAAGGAACTTTTCAAAAAACCTTGTTGGGTCTTCTTATTGAAAATATGAACTTTATTTGCTATATTGTAAAAAGTTATCTTTATTGAATTACGCAAAGGGTAGCTGTCAAAATAATAACTTATATATTTGTAACTCAATAATAAATAAGATGATAAATATATTTATTATTTTTATTGATAGCTACTTTGAGCATTGAAAGTTATACTTATGAAAAATATTTAAATAGCTACTCTCTTAGTAAAAAGTCATCTTGGTTTGGTCTATATTTACGAGATTATTGGCCTACATTATATTTTATATCCTAAATGTTGTCAAATTATGGTTTCCACAGGTTTAAAAAAATCTGAAGTCGTGATAAATCAGTTAATACATATCATAATGCGTCTCATTGTATTTGAAAAGATTCTTAGTTTTCTTTTTCAAAATTGATGTTAGAGGAATTTATGTTTCGCAGATAGCTCAACTTAAAGACGTGTTTTTAAATTTTGATTTTGTTTTGTTATTTTTACATTTGCATTATTGCTTCAACATTTTGATAATTTATTAGAATATATTTTTAATTCGTTGCTTTAGTTATAATTTTTTTGTAACCTAATATAAACTTGTGAAAATCTAGAAAATATTTTTTGTACCTATTTGTTTTCCTGTTAAATGAAGTTGTAATAAATAGCACTCTAACCGATTATACCTGGCAATACAAATAGGATTAAAGCATTTTTCCACTTGAACTACTATTGTGCATTCTATGAATAAATATGATTGTACATTTGCTTCGTTAAAACTTGCAAAAAACATATTTCTCTGCATATTTGCTGAACGTACAATTTTATTCATATCAGTGCGTTTGAAATACTGTAATGAGATTTTTCTCGAATAGAATTTCTTTATAAATATAAAATCTGATATTCACAGTAAAATTAAGTTATGTAATAATAGCATAGGGTAGTAGCATTTTATCTGACTAACATTAACTAGATAAAATCTTTAAAAAGGTCTACTTGACTTGAGTGCTTTATTATAAAAAGCATCTATAAATACACTTTAGTAGGTACTTATTCTTTAATAGATAAACGGAAATAGTAATAGTGTGTCCGTTCATCAGTCAGTATAGACAATATAGCAACGTCAACATCACTAGTCAGTGAGCAAAGTTACTGCACATGCATTTAAACATAATTCACAACTAAAGGCCAAATGTTCATAAACTAAAATCTATTATTTTGTGCCTATAATCCTCTAAACTCCAATATAATGTCTATAACATTATTTCGTATTTTCGGAATTTGTAATTCTAGATCATAGGATCATGAATTAAAAATGAATCGTATTACTTCTATTTTAAACTTTCTTATCAATAATCGGGTGCTTACTGCTTTTATTGCAGTTGTTAACAATTACCGTCAATATCATGGATGTCTTGAACTTCACGGATTAATGGTAAATATTGCCGAAATGAAAAAGAAAAATAAATAAATTCTAAGGATTCTAGTTTCTTTTGTTGAAATAAATCCAGGGGCGTATCTATAAATTCTATTCTTAGACGGAACGACGGAAGCTTGCATTATTTGCAGTGGTAAGTGTAGGTTGTGTTTGACCTCGATCGTTATTATCATTAAACAATAAAATGTCATAGTAACAACAATAAATTAATATGTTAGTAGGTAATTCTCATTTGAATCTATTGATAATGATTTACGTACAAATAATGCATTCTTCCATGGAATTATACATTCATATTTTCTTCCGATTAGCAATAGTTAATTACTTTGTAATTATCTATTTTTTTAATTTCTTATACAAGACCTGGAATATAAAAAAAAACACGAGAATACAGAAGTACTACACTTGACCACAAGAGGCGCTTTTTTCGAAAATAATTTAATAAATATTTATTATGTAGGAAATTCGTAGGTCATTTTTTACACAAACACATATACTATTTACATAATTATTGTAGGTTAAATTTAAATTATTAAAATCAGAAAAAGTATTTTTTTCTTTTAATTGTCACTGTTATAATAATTAACTGGGACAACAGCAATTTTACCGATCACCAAAATTTTGCAATATTTGTTTCCCAAAATCGGCGTAATATTTCAGCCTTTGTATAGAGCGGGGGCGACGATATAACTAAATAGATTAGAACACTACTGATTTATTTGACAGATGATTTATTATACACTCAGAATCGTTTTCATCAACCACGGTTAAGTATTTTAATTTGCAGATTTAATTTAACCGTATATATTCGAAATAATTGCCGATTTAAATTTCACTAACTTTGATTAATATTCTATTATAATCTATGGAATAAATTTAACTCACTATTAAATAATTGTTGATTTATTAGAAGTTAGTTAAAAAGATCCAAAAAAGTAAATTAAAAAATTATCAAAGCAAGTAATAAATATCGCTTTCAGATATTCTATTTAATATTTTCCAAAGAAGCAAAATTTAAAATGTAAGTTAGAGTGGTACAGATAAGATTTTGGTTCCATTATAATATTAATATTAATAATAATCTAGTCTGTACCATTTTTCACATAAAAGTGCATTAGAAAAATACTTATGAAGGAGTTGGACTAGTGACTCTGTGTCAGTGTAACTCTAATTTAATTTCCAGTATAGATTTATCGACATTTAACTTTAGTTTCACATTTTGATAGATAATTAAAATTGTTGATTTACCTACTCGTATATAAAGTGTTTTAATACATCGGAAAAATATTGAAAGGTATGTATTATGTGACGTACTAATAAAAAAACAAAAATATTTTGATTTACCTCAAGTACCTATGTATTTTTAGTTCCAGTGGTTTGATAGTTATTTATAATTTATAAATAATTCAATTATAATTATAAGTATTATAATAATAATTTTATTAATTAAACAACGTCAGATAACTGTCGGCGAATATAACGAAATTAAAAAAAAATTGTTTTATGATCAGAACATCACATCCTTTTTCCCAAAGTATAAAAGTACTCTTTCGTGAAATAAGATATTTTTTATTTGCACTGTTAAATTAATTTAAGTACTTTTCCCCAACTAATATTAGTATACGCCACTGGATCAATATAACTTCGTTATAAACAACAAATAACACATAGAATTTAAATAAATCCGTAGAAGTTCAAGAAGAATGCTAACAGAACCCTTATTATCTCTCCTTTGGCCTTAAGTTGTGCAACTTCCCCATCAATGTAGTTTCCTCGCCTGGACAAGTTTGTTGATATCGTTAAACGTGGTCAGCATAGCCGGACTCGGTTTCTCGGATTGCAACGCTGGGCATCCCGTGTGAGCATGGCAGGCTTCCCCGTCCTGTCCGTCCTTTGCCGCTTTCATGTACCGGAAGAACCGCAGGATTTCCGGGTTGTCAGAGGATGGTTTCCGCAGCTCGTTCAGCTCCCTACGGACAATGACACGTTGTTTGATTTCTGGGTTTTGCTTTTTATTAGCGTAATTTTACGAGTATATTTGAATAGTTGCTATGCTTGACAGAATTGGTTAGAAAAGGTACGGAAAGTATTGTATCAGATGTGAAATTTACGTGCTGTAAATTTAGTATACGATTCTACGAATTGATTTTCGAATGGCATGTAGTTCGTGGAAATACCATCATGTATTGCGTTGATGTAAATTGCCAATAATGCAATAATTAGTTGATACGCCAACGTGTAAACATGTATCAATCGAATATGTTCCTTACTCGTATATCATAATTCAAATTATATTAACTGTCATTTTGTATGTACTATATTTTGTTAGTTAGACGAATAAATTTATTAGAAACCGTATTACTTGATTGAAATATTGTCCACTAGACTAAATTAGACAAAATTTAATTCTCTATAACTTTTGTTTCAAACTTTTTTTAAAGCGTAATAGTATATTATTCAACGAGCGTGTTATGATAGCAATTATTCATGAATAAATAGTTGCCATTACACGCGAATTGAATACTATACTTTTACCATGGCAATTGAACAGTATCCTACATTTTTAGATCGTGATTTGAAAAAATAATAAATTTTAACGGTTACATGATAAACTTGAAACTTGAGTAGTTCTTTAACATGAAATTAGTAGTCACAATTTGATTGTCTTAAAAATTGTTGAATAATGGCGTTATTATAGTAATCGCAATTTGATTGGCATAAAAGTGTTGAATAATAGTTCATTATTTTGCACTTTTGAAAAAAGAACCATTTTATCTATGTGGAAACAAACATATAATGCATGTATTATTTAATGGTTGTGGAGAAAATTAATCAAAATACTATAATTATAAATAATAATAGTCGAATCTATAACTGATTTTGAATTTTATTTTTATGAATTTGATGTATTACCAGAAGGGTAAAAGGGTAAAGATAACTAAAAGACTAAAATTATCTTAATACTATGTACTTAGTAAACAAAACTTAATTTAATCCTGTTACTATTTAGATTATTTTATTAACAATTGATTTGATATTTAATTGTATAAGTTTAAGTGTATCATAAATAACAGTTACTGAAATACAAGAAATAACTTCGAAAAATAAAGAAATAAAAAACATTTTAGTACTAGAGCGATCAGCAGAATACGGAAACAAACTAAGAATAAATTATAAATGTTGACAACATAAAAACTAGATAGTAAAAGGAAAATTGACTGCGGTAAATTTTCTTTGTTAAATCGTTTTATAAATAGTAAAATCAGGTTATAAAATAGTAAACTTCATCTGCAGTTCCCATAAATTTAATATTTATGTAGAGAAAATTGTTAGGTAGCGATGATACTTTCAAAAGAGCTATTTAACTTTAAAACAAAATGTGTGTTAGTAAGAGAAAAAAAATATATGAACTCAAGAGTAAAGTTCTGGGCAAGGAACCTTTTAAAAGCTACTGCGTGACATGATTTGCATAAAAATACTTTCAGATTTATTCTGTATCTGTAAGAAAAATATGTATTTTAGATTCATATTAAATTCAACGAAATATGTGAAAAAGTTTCCCTACAGCTAGGTTTGTTTATTAAATATATTTTAGTGTTTTTATTGCTGAAAATTTTTATTTGAAATGAAAATATGAAACAAATTGAATATTTCTTTTTAATATTAATATAACTTCACTCGTTTATGTCTATAATTTCAAAACAATTTGAATATAGCGTAAATACATCACGACTCATGGCAAAACAATATAAAATGAAAACATTGCTTACTTGAATATGATTCAAAATGTAAATAACAGAAACAAAATGAATTTCATACTCACGGACATAATTATCAGTTTGATTAACATAACATATGTATACAGGATATTTCTTTTAAAACAACCAGTGCTTTTATGGGCGAACTAATGACTTTTGACAAAAATAGTTAGAACACTTTAGGATCGCGATACACAAATAATTTTTTTGTACGATTGCATCTTCAATTATTTAAAAATCTATACATACGTATTGAAGATAAATTATTTATTAATTATTGAAATAAGCGCGCATTTAATATCATTTACTCGCATTGCTATGGAAACGCGCTCATTTAATATCTTTATTGTGCTTTATTTCCATTGTTTCACGGAAAACATCAACTTGACAAATGAGAGTGTAATTGTCAACTTCTTATAGCAATCGGAGAAGAAAATATAAATAATAATAAGGAATTCACTGGTGTTTTCATATTTACATTATCTCTTCAACTTTTTGAAATATCGACAAAAGAAAATTTCGAAAAAAATTTACATATTTTCAAAATACATGTACAAGTTAAGTAGCGCACGAGAAATACACTCGTTCAAACCGCATTTCAATATCTCTTTTAGTTTTTGAGTTATGGGCTTTCAAAGTTGAGCTTTTAAAAAAGTCAAAAATCGCTGTAACTCAAAAACTAAAAGAAATATGAAGATGCGCCTTGAGCCATTCGATTTCTCGTGGTCTGAATTATATAGAACCACATTTTAATAATTTTCGATTTTTTAACTGGTTCAACCCAAAATTCTCATTTAATATATAAACCTCAGGAGAGAATGCAATTTTCCCACTGTGTTTTGTAACCCTCTTGCACCTCTGGAAAATCAGGCATTTCTCTCCCTTGATATATAATATACTATTATTCGTGCCCTGTTTCAATATTGTAATATTATTTTTGGTGAATAATTGCTATACATTCTTTGTAATTATCGTATATCGTTAAAATTAGATAAAAATTATGTAAATAATGTCGATTACAATTTAAAAATGTACAATTTTGTTCTACCGTTTGACAACTACTGATATTTATATGTATATAACATTTTTTTTCCAAAATGCACTAATTTTTTAAAGAAAATACCTTGTATAACTCATATTTTTTCCATGATATTTGTAATGAATTTTTACGGCATATTTGGTAAAAGTATTAAATATCTATTAAAAAATGTATGTGTTTCGATTCATTAACACTTCTACAGAATTTATTTTGTACAGTTTAATACATCTTTTACTTCAACTTTATATTTATTTTCTTTTTCCTCAATTTTTTTAATCTTAAGAGGATTATGTTATTTACTGATATAAAAGCAATTTCTTTGTGTCCATAGTTGAATGAACGTTTTCATGAAATTTACTTAAAAAAATATCTTTTCAAATTTCGATACAATGCACGACAAAATTTGTAAAACGTTATATAGAAATTGTCAGAGGTAGAACAAATAGATTTTTTGATAAATAATTATTTTTTTTCAAAGTGATAATCGTAATTAACAGTACACGAACAAAGAAGAATCTCAATTATAATTTAGGCACGGTTATCACATTTTCATTTTTTGTTTATATTTTCATCTGTTCTGTTTTTTATCTCTCGTCATGACAGGAACATCCCTTTAGACTGAAAAATATGCCCAAAAATTTAACTTTGATCATTTTTAAAAATGATCAATTTTTATTAATTGGGATCCCTTGTGATTATTGACTTTAATTTTTTACAGATGATAATTTTAAAAATTAATTTTAAAATGTTTCATTGGTACTTATCTCAAATAAACCAATATGCACTATAAATTTTGCACCGTGTGCTCTAATTCCGATGCGATGTGACAATATTTGATGTCTCCCGTTCAAGGGCCACAATTGGGATTTCGGAAACTACAAAACTACGACTTCGTTTAAATTACACAAAAGTTGTCATATTACTCCTGTGGCTCCCCCTTCACTAACATCTTTGGGGGGCGTGTTTTGACGGCTGGTAACCGCACTTCACGCGAAAAATACATCACTTACTGAGATCTGCTTAGGCAGAGTGCCATACCCAGTAATGGGTAAAAGGCGTGATGATATATTTATTTATTTGTCATATTAATAACCCAATTTACCAATGTTAATTTTTTCAAAAAAACGCATGTGTCACTAAATATACAAGAAAATGTTGAAATGGATAATTTTTTCAAATACTTTTAACTCAAAATTAGTACAATTAACCTACTAAAGTGTCAAATTTTATCTTATTAGGTGGAGTTGTTTTAAAATTATTTGAAATATTTTGTTATTTATTCAATTTTGCTCATAGTAACCTGTACATATTTTGGATATACAAACACATCATTAAATTAATTTAAACAAAAAAATATATCACTTACCGAGATCTGCTTAGGCAGAGTATCACACCCCTGTAATGGGTAAAAGGCGTGATGATATATTTATTTATTTATGTTTAATTTAACTGAAAAGTTAAAACTTCTCGAGATCCCAATAGTAGCCCTCGTACATGATAATAACTTTACATCTGAATATTTCACTCGAAAAATTTCAACCAATCAGGTTACAGTATTTTTTTAATTTCGACCAATCACAATCGAATATCAGTGAATATTTGCACTTGTGCAAATACCCGGGTATTTGCACAAGTGCAATACTCGAATATGTCAATTTGACAACACTAATGAAAAATTTACATTTTTGTTTAATAACGTTTTTAAGAAAATTGTTTTATTGCTTACACCACTTGATAAATATATATTTTTTATCTAAAATTGCATTGGACGTTTATCAAGTGTTAAAGATCTGACAACTGACGTTTATATGACAGTTTAAATAAATATTAAATTATAATAAAAATAATTTAAAATATCGAATGTGAACTTTTTCTCGGGAAATATTCTACCAATATACCACTCGTGCAAGTCAAATACAATCAGAATATTTTCGCTCGTGCACGTTCGTGCACTCGAGAAAATATTCAGGTATTTGCCTTGTACTTGTGTTATTGAATATCCTTCCACCCAATTGAAATTTTCCATAATTTGTAACCTCATAAGCAATCTAATCCGGTGAACAGACTGCAGCAGAAGTGCATTAACAAATTCCTGACAAACTGCAACTCCACCAACCACATAATATTCTATAACTAACCTGCCACTTGAATTTATGATAAAGTTTGCGAAAGTTACCTGGATAATTGCGCTGAGACCAGATTACTGTAGGGAGCGTATTTAGTCGGATTGGCGTACATTAAACACACTAATCGCTCGCGACATTTCTCCACCTGGAGCCCTTTCCCGTCGCCGAGACTCAGCTGCTGGAACACGGCGTCCAGTCTGGAGAGCAGCGGACTGTAGAATGGATCGTACGTCGTTAGGAGAAGAGACGAACTCGGAATTTTATGGAAGACTTTGTAGTCGTGTTGCTTGTTCGGACGACGGAAATAGTAGTTGTCTGATTGTGGTGCAGAATAGGATAGTTTGTATTTTTGTTGGTAGTAGCCTGCTTCGTTGCCGAACCTGAAATCATTATTCAAGTGTTTTAGATAAATTTGTCTAAAAAAATCAGAATAAACATGAGCGTGAAAAATTAACATATAGTTATTTGTTTTACTAGGGAACTAAGCAAAATATTAGTAGATTCACTGCCGCGACTAGTGTCTTTGGGGATCGTGATTTGATGGCTGGTAACTATACTTCACGCGCAAAATGTATTTCATACCGAAATCTGCTACGGTATACCCTGTAATGGGTAAAAGGCGTGATGATATATTTATTTAATTTATTTATTAACATATAACTTTTGTCCGATTGTATAGAATTAATATAAATTTTGTGATTATTTTCAATATTTTTTTATATTACCGACATCATACGATTCATTAACCCAATACCCGCCGCAATTCAATGATCAATAAAATAATACCTTTTCAGTAAAAATACCTTTATTTGAGTTCTAAAAAACAAGTTTTTGATAATAAAAGTTATACATACTTAAGTGTTAAAATATATCTGACCTTGAAATATAATTGTTAAAAACACCGAAATTAAGTAACTTTGGATATTTTTAAAATTATTGGTTTTGCAAATATTTGAAAATTGGCTGTGACTGGCTGTCATAACATAACTAATTAATATATTCATTAAAAAAAATGTACATTTTAAATGTAAAAAAAATTATTACAGCCAAATATTTAAGCGTCCCAAAAATGGGACGTTGGCGGTTAATGGGTTAAGCGGTGGTTATATAAAAACAAATTTGACGTTTATAATTTCACAAATGTTATACTGCTTTTTGTGAATGTTGTCAAACACATATATTTATAAAATTAACAATATTTAATATGAAGTGACGAAGGAATGCTAATCACGCCCAAGATTAATGGAACGGCATTTATTATGAATTATATTTATTAAATCTAATTTATTGTTTTGCTATAAATAACACTTTTACTGTTTAGGCTGCAAAAGTAACAGTTTACAACATGTCAGTTGACAGTTAAATCACACTTTCAATATCAAGTGGCAAAAATGAGATTTCTTGGTTGATTGCAATCTCCTGAAACTAATGAAGCGGTATTTATTTTAAATATATTTATTAAATTAAATCATAAATATCAAATATGTTGCTTTCCCATAGCATTACTATCCAGCACTTTGGCTGTCATGGCACCTTGTTACCTAATAATTTGACAACATAAATTGTCTTAATAAAATCACAACACCGTAGGTGGAGTTATTTTACCTTAAAACAGTTTTTCGGGTCAAATCAGATAACATAATTGAATTGTCACACTCAAATTTATCCGAAGAAAATAAAATGCTTAAGTATAATTAGGCGACATAATTTAACAACATAAAAATAAAATAATTCAAATGACCGTAGTTTTATTGGGTTGATAAAAAAAGGTAAATAAGGTTTTATCATTTCCTATTTATCAACTATCAAAGTTACAAAATTCTTTTGTTTTTTGTTTTATTTATGGCTTACTTTGCATTGAAATGAAATTATCGTAAGTGATATAATAATTGCCGATAATATTTTGACATGAATTATGAGATGTAAAATATTATCACTTATTAATTTCACTTGTGGAAAACTTTGGTTTTCTCATATAAGTGGCAAATTCTCAATAAAATAATACTTTTAATGCCACTTTCCAAAAATTAATTTCCGTATTTTTTAAGTTTATAGCAACTTAATAATTGTAGTTAGTACAAATAAGAGTCCTTAAATTTAAGAGTTTTATAATATTGTAATTCCCATTTAAAGAAAATGTTTTGATACCGTAAAAGGTAAAGCAAGGGATATAGGTTAGATGTAGGTGACCGATTGCAAAAGAGGCAAGAAACTTCTGTAGCGACCCTGCAGATCCGAAATCACAGTTTTATTGCTTTATTCTATACAGTGCGGAGTGTTTTTTCCTGTCGATAAGACAGTATACCACTGGGAATTGATGCCGATTTTGTAGTTTATTGATTTTTTGATAGGGTGTGTTTGTATATTCCGTATGTATAAGTTGAACACCGCATTTTTTTCTTGTTATGTAGTTTCAATTTCAAATGATTTTCATGAAAATTTCATGAATAAGAAGAAATTTCTAGGCTTGTTTCGTATAAATAAATAATTCAAGTGAAATATTTTTTGTTTCGATGGTGCTGCGTCATGAGATATATGATTATTTTGTTTTTTATTTCGATTGCGGATGTTTTACATTTCCTTTAGTTTTTCAGCGAGAAATCTTACAGACGTAAGAGAATCTAAAACTAAGTTGAATCGAATGTATATATTCTTATTTCATATTAGCTGTTTTTCGTTTTTCTTATAGTTTTTTATTTATGCGTCTTTGAATAATTGAATAACATTTTCAGAAGATGTACTGAAAAATTGTATTTTTCAACTAAGTATCATTATAGGTATCTAGAATAAAATAATTTTTAATTGCAATTAGTGTAAAAGTGTCACAATAACGAGACTTTTAACACAAGTTACATACACTATGTTATTCTACGATCTATTTTGAACTAATTATACTAATCAAAGTGCAGGCGATGCTGCCTTCATTTCTTTATAGATTCGTTGTTAGAGAAGTGGACGTAAGTGAAGATTTACGAAACAGGTGTACAGGAGCGAATAGATGGATGTGAATGAAGGTTTTTCAACCGATGTTTTATTGAACGGTTTTTTATCATACGATAAAAAAATTATCGTTTTACACGAACGATATATTTTGTAAAAGCTACCATTGCATTCAATATATTTAAGCTAAAATAAATATATCATCACTCCTTTTACTCATAACTGGGAATTGCACTTTGCCGTAGTAGATCTCGGTAAGTGATGTATTTTTCCTCATAAAGTGCGGTTACCAGTCGTCAAATCAGAGCCACAAAAGTAATTTTAATGTAGTGAAAATTGTTTGTCGGCTGTGAGAATCGAAACCGGGTTATCAAATCCACAGGCCGACTCGATACCACTGAGCCACGTACCCCATTTAAGCTAAATAGTACAATAATATATCGCTTATTTGAAACGTTACACAACTAGTAATATTTTTAAATTATCAACAACAAAAAACTTAGGTTATTACTATTCCTTTTCAAAATTACGGCCTTTGTCTTTATATTTTACATAAATTATTACTTAAATTGGAAATTGTACACCACTTGCCACTAATTAATCTTCATAATAATATACATGTTCAAAAATAGAAATTAAGAGTTGTTTTCATATATTGCTATAACATTTGTTACTCCTTTCAGAACGAAAAAGAAAAGGATATATGATATTTATTTTATACACAAGAAGCAAATAATGATATATTCGTAACTCATAGAAAGCGAAGCGAAACATGAGAAGAGACAGACAAACAATAAATGAGAATCACAAAATAAATAAATTTCGCGACAGTAAGTGCGAGATTGCGAGGCCGGTGGCTGGTCGACAAGTAAATGGGGTGGAATGATTGAAAATTTGTTGATGGGCTCAGTGTTGTTGGTAGAGTTATGAAACTGCTGCTTTATGAAAAGTTTTATGATTGAAAATAATATTAAACCGATGTGGAAAAATTCTTATAAATTTTATGTTGTTCACCAAATTTTTATAAGAGTATTTTATGTTTATTAGATATTTGAAAATACATGATATAATTTTTATTTTGTTTTACAGCATTAAAGTTATGATTCATAAAAATATAATTCTTATTCTCTAACAATATATCATGAATTTTCCAGCATATTTTTCTGTTAAACAAAGTTCAACTGAATAGTAAATAAAATTTTAAAGCTGAAAGCTTATAATAAACAAATACTGACAGGATAAATATTATATATTCAAGGACACATTTGTTCCAGTGGCGCACTCTAGGATACCCGATAAACAGAAAAAAAGTTGTCATGTTTGTCTCATTTAATCTTATAATGAATTCAAACTGATTGATAAGTTATTTATTGCAGAAAAAATGTTACTATTTACTGTATTTCTTTCCTTTTTCTTGTCTGTTCGTAAAATCCTAGATACGCCTCTTATTGATTCATACATGTGTCTGTATTATGTTTATACAAACTGAAAATGACAATGTTTTGAAATATGTCATGTTATATTTTATATATAATTTATATACACTGTTCAGTAAATCCTGATGAAATATTTGTCATATGATAAATACAATTTATCATTTTATATTTTCATTTGTGTTTATCATGAAATACAATATAAGCGTTAATATTTTTTGCATACTTATTTATCTCAGATTCAAGGCAATAACTGTAAATACAAATTGTTCAATTGTACATGTAAAGAGGGATAGATAGGCTCTGTGGCATCGTGTCTGAAAAACTTTACTCCATATCAAGCCCTGTGGTTTCTGCACCACTAACATCTTTGGGAACAGTGCTCTACCTTGATCTGCTACTAATGGCTGATTTTAGAAACGATAAAATTAATTTATTTTAAAGTCAATCAAATTTATTAATTCAAATAACAGTCAGACTGTTGACAGTAATGTTACATATACCATAAAATAAATAAAAATGATTTGAATTTGTTAATTTAAATACATTTGCTATAAACTTATTCTGTTCTTTTTCATTCCAGGCAACCACTCCAGTAATGAATAAAAGACATGATTATATAATTTATTGTTTTAATTTTACATTCAATTTTAAAATATCCCTGTACAATTTTGAGCAATATATAGTTTGTAGGAATAGCCATGGAATTTAAACAAAATTAAAAACAATTATGACATTGTAATAATAAATCTTTTAAAATTAAGGAAAAGTTATTTTTTTATAAAGAAAACCTTTTGGTTATAAAATGGTTCTACTTTAGGTCAAATAAGCAAAACGAAAAACATTTTTGACAGTTGACAATGTGATATAATCGTTTGTAATTTTGTTACAATTCCATGACTACTCCTATAAATAATATTTTTTTAATAATTAAATCTAATTGTAACTCAGATGCAGAATTTATTTATCTATAACATTTATTTGAAATATTTTGTCTTAAATAATTTGGGAATTTTTACCCTAGGAAAATATAACCTATACAGAAAAAAAGTGGAAATCCAAGTATCTACATTAAAGCTATGATTGAGGGCCCAGTCTGTTAAGTTATATACATAAAAATATTTTTTATCTAATTTGTAAGAACGTTTCCAATCGGCATATTACGTACGAGTACATGAAATTAATTAACGAACTATGTTCAGACTTGCGCATACGGCAAACTAGAAATTTGTTTGTATTGCATTGAGATCTGTTTTAGATGACATTTTGTGCTTATTTGTGAATGTTTTTACTTGTGATGGTGCCAGTTCAATGAAATTTACGATACAATAGGAAGGAAGGCAAAGGTAAATATATTTTTTAAATAAAATTTCATTTCATGGAAAAAGTAATTAGATTCAACTTGTAAATGTCAAAAGTTATAATTAACGCTGACAACTATTGGCATGTAAACAATAATTATACAATTTTTGAGAAAGACAAGTACCTAGATATTTTTATATGAAATATAATAGTAGGTGTATCAGATTTGAATAAGAAAAGATAAGTAAAGTAGTTCCTCATTCGCTTTTATGAAAATAATATTTATCTTATTGGTAACCAAGCAGATTTAATTATTAGTGGAAATTAGCTTACATTTTATTGGTTCATTTTTTAACAAATTCGTGATTCTATTGGTTGCCACATACACGTGGTAAATTCTCTACAAAATCACGTATCTACTTAAGATGTAATTTAAATAACTGAGTTCCTTTATTAATATTGATCCAGAATTGTACCTCATTTCATTAAAATCTGTAGTTGTGGATATAGTATTGTCAAAATTGGGTAGGAAGTATATGATATGAAAATTAATTTAATTTATATTCAAGGGAATACTAGTAGGCCAATTTAACAATTCAAAAAGGCAACTTCTGTTTAATTTAATTCATACCCCTTATAATTCTCGAGATGTTACAAATTGTCATACTCGTGCGAAATGACTACCATTCCATATTAGTTATACGATATACTTATTTACTATCCACTTAACCTATTTTCCAATTGACATAAGTAGATATTTCATAAAAATATAAAAATTAATTTAAAGAGTAGGTTAGCGGAATATACAGCTATTTTATTCATATCAAGTTGATGACCTGAAATAAATCGGAATATAAGTTATTACTAATAATTTTCGGCAAAATAACCGGAATCAGACATAAATACTGTTCAGCAAATGTGAATCATGCATTATGCCGATTAGCCATGCGATACCCACGATGAGCGAGCCACTTGTGTGTGAAGAGGCCGCTATTCAATTCTGGTTCCGTCCCAGGTCAACTTGGAATGCCGTCGTTTTAACTGTAATTTCACTTAACTCGGAAAAACCATTTTCGTGTTTTAACACCTTGATTAGAAAACAGTTTCCATGTTTCTCAGTTTTGTGTATTTTAATGTTGAATGAGGCAATATTTTTATTATTTCTTATGAGTATAGGTATTCAGGTTAGCAGTTCAGTGAGTATATTCAGCGATAAATAAGGTATTCGTATTCACATCCGTGTTGGCCATATGGAGTTTTTGGTTTCTTGACTTCAAGTCAACTGAATTCTAATTTGGTTTTTCGGAATAGCTCGTGAGGAGAATAATTATTAATTAGCGAACAAGTGTTTTTGCTTTGACACAAATAAAATAAAACAAATACATATTTAATTAGACATCATATAAAATTATTCATCAAGGCTTTCTTTGTTATTTTGTTACCTTTTAATTATTATATTTGTATGTTCCTTGTTCTTGATCGACATAAAAAGTACTCAGAAATATTGATTGAAAAATAGATATAGACCTTGCGTCAAATGGCTAGACTATTACGTCATTATTGAAACCATGATAACGTAACAACCAGGGTCGGATCTAGGAGAAAAGTGAGCTAATTTTGCAAATTTTTATTTTTTATACTATAGGCATTATAATGAGATATATATATATAAATTATTTATGAGGCATTATTTATGTTTTAATCATAGAAACTCGGAATTGGGTATATAAAAATTTGAAGATATGCACATAGACTTGTATTAACTTTTAAATAGAAAATACGAAAAAATAAATTGTACAAAATAAATCAAATACTACTAAACTATTATTGTTAATAGATGAATTACACGTGTGAAACATAGCGCATTTGGAAGTAACAAATATAAACATTATTTCGCTTAAAGCGGTAAACAATTTAAAAGACTATACTTTGAAAAGAAAAATATAATAAAATAATTAGTTAGTAATATAATGGAAATAAAAAAAATATGAAATAGGATATATATTAATTCTTCTTTCGTAAAAAGTACCACTTACGTAAAAACCGCACCTTGTATATCCCTAGATCCAGGCCTGGCAACAATAAACGAAATACGTTGTTGTATTCTTAAGATATATTGAAAATGTAAATAAAAAAATTATAAAATGTGATTAGTAACGTATGTCTTGTTCCAGATTCAAATTCAATGAAGCATACTGTCGTATAATCAGTGACACTAAAATTGTTCGCTAGGAATGTAATACCCTAATTTTTGCGAATTTCAAACAAAATTATTTTTCTTCTATAATCAGTTTATCAAATTATATTTCATTAAAGTTTCGTGCAGAGGTATAGAAACACCCCGTATATATAATAAATTAAAAAGCTTTTAAAATTATTACAAATCCAAATCTCTATCTCTCTCAGTTTGTCTACTAATACATTAATACATTCCATTCGTTGTTCGTATAAAATCCTGTCGTATTACTTCCGGAGTTTTAAATGCATGACGGTCCTCGATAAAATCGACTAAAACAAACGAACAACCCTCGTAATCCTGGAAGGCGGTGGCCAGTTGAAAATGTAACATTCTGTTTCGGCCATTAATGAGAAATTTAATATTTTAGTAAATAGATTTATGATCCATTGATTTGGGAAAAATTAGAGCCCGAGTTTAAATCTCAGGGATGTGTCAACTTCAGTGACATAATATCACGCTATGTCGATGTTAAATGCATTAGCACGAACCCTTGATACATTTATTCTGCAATTAATATTCAAGAAAACATTTTAATCTTAACACACCACTTTCGCATCCACATAGCTAATTCCTTTCGTCATTAAGTATTCCTACTCGGAATCATTTATTTACGCGTCAGTCCTTCAATCATATGTATCTACTTATTTGTCCGTCATTATACAGCTGTTTCACCAATCTTTCATTCAACATACGTTATACATGACTAAACCATCTCAAATGATACGCACCTACTTTTATTTTTAGTCTTACTCTAATCTTGCACCAACGTATTCCGGTAACAATCTCGTCTTGCATATTTTTACTTAAATTATCGTGTCAATAAATAAATGATAGTTGACAGGTTGCACAATTTGTTATTCTAAGGAAAACGTTTATATAAACATGGGTCTTATTCGAAATGATAACGGAAAGCAGTACAAGAAAATCAGTTGAATTTTATAGAATTTAATCTATTTTTTTTTACAAATTAACAAACAATACTCAATACATTTGATAATACGTTTACGAAGATTGCATGTTCCTAAGTGCGTTTTGATCTAAACTTCAAAATTTAACAGCTATTTTAACTAAGCTGTAATTAAAGAGTAGCTTATCCTGCTCTTCTTTTGATGTTGTTTTGTGGATGCATCGTGCGTCGGCAATCAAAATACGAATAATTAATTCGATTTTTGTATTCACTTTCCCTTGTACACTTCGTTTTTGTATCACCTTCATAAACAAAAACCTGAAGTTGAACTTGGAGATACTGGTGACCAACTAATTTGTTCGCCACGATCGATCCATCGATCCGAATATAATATACCTATATAATAATAACATATTTCGCACCAAATTTAAAACCAACTTATTTATTTGAATAACTAATACATCAGTTCCCAAAATGTCACCGTTTATTCATAAAACACCAGATATAAAATGTGTATTTTCATTAATGTAACAAACGAATTATTTGTTATTTAAACAGCAATAAATTAATGAGTTGCACATACACGAAAACCTTTAAATTAGAAAAAAAATATTTTTTTAACCAAATATAATTGTGTCATAATTGTTTCGTCGGTACTAAAATAGTAGGTCATTGAAAAGCTTTATACTTTCTGTAACAAAAGTGGTCCATATTTCATTAGTTCAGGGACTAAATCCGGGTCGTCCGAAGTAGGATCTGATCCCGAAATGACGTAATGAACACTGACAGAGCTGGTGACACGAGATTCAGTTGATACATAACCACGTGTATATTCGGCAGTTAGTATCCTGGCAGATTACTCATGGGAATAGAACGTAATTAAATTTATTTTTAGCAACAATAGCTATTGATCTCTAGCTCCACAGCATTGATGATAATAGTAATAAATTAATTGTTATCTAGAGTACCACTAACTGTGATTGAAGTTGAGATGTTGTTAAAAATATTAATTAAATACAGAAAAAACATAAGTTATTTTCATTTATTTAATTGTATTTTTTGCTGTTAAAAACATAATTTGAATTGTATAAATACCGGTATATCAGATGGAATAAGAAACACTGCTATTTATACCAGTTGTTATTCTAGCTTTAATTTAACCGAGGATTATAAAACTAATTCCAGATGTAACGTTATCCGGAGTTTATCCGACGGCTCTTAATTGAAAAATTAAAGTTTTATACTCTATTCCACGAGTCAAGAAGGTAATATTAGTATTTGTAAAACATGCATTTTAGAAAGTTTGTTTAACAAATAATTATTGATTGGTATAATTGAGTTTATTGACGGATACGGTTACTGATTAATAACGTTTGTTTAAGTTTTAATTACATTGCTGTGAAATCAAGTTTTTTGTTTGAGTTAATAAAAGATCAAAGTAATCAGTTTTAGTTTATAATAATGCACGTATTTCAAAGAGAAATATGTATTTTATTTTTCATTTAAATATTATTTAATTTGTATTGCTATAATATATCAAATTCTTCCATCATCTCCAAAAATAATGAACGTAACGCAATTGACGTTTAAAATAAATATACAAACTCAAGAAATAATATCCTATAGTTGATAATTATACATAAATTATATATATATATATATATATATATATATATATATATATATATATATATATATATATATAATCGCACCTTTTACTTATTATTGGGCGTAGCAGATCTCGGCAAGTGATATATAACGCCCTAAATATGTAGAGGGAGTAGAGGGGGAGCCAATACGGTCGATTTCACGTGAAAAAATTGTTTGTCAGCTGTGGGAATCGAACCCAAGTTCTTAAATACACAGGCTGACTCGATACCACTGAGCCACCTACACATTACTATAATCATAAATCATTAATTCTACATATTCTAGTTAAAAATTGGTGTATAAATTACTATTATTTAGTGTAACTTTTAGAATTACAAAGTACCCACATTCAAGAAGTAAGTAGGTAAAAATGATATCGTGGAAAAAGTGCAATAATGATACTATGATACACCTACACGTTCTTTTTCAAAACAGTTGGAAACTGAAACTACCTACTTTTCGCAAATTTAAGTTGTTATAGTCAACACACGTAATTTGACACATGACATTGTACAACGGAATGTTTATTGTGAGTCGAATGACTAGTTTATCGTTTCTTGTGAGAAAAATCCAATACAACGTAGTCTGACCTGATTTATTCTCATTCTTCGAATGCAATATTACATAGATAGTGTAATTTTGTTGTTTCTACAACTATTCAGTTGCAATACTTCATCGTATCACCATCATTCTATTTAATCTAATTTACAGATTTATATCGTTAAACTATGGGGTAGGGGCTCAGTGGTATTGCGTCAGCCTGTGGATCTTGAGAACCCTGGTTCGATCCCCACAGCCAACAAACAATTTACACCAATTTAAATCTACTCATGTGGCTTCCCCTCCACTAATATCTTTAGGGGCCGTGATTTGACGGCCGGTAACCGCACTTCACGCGATAAAATATATCACTTACCGAAATCTGCTTAAGCAGAGTGCCACACTCAGTAATAGATAAAAGGCGTGATGATATATTTTTATTTTTGTTATATCGTTAAACAATTTAAATCTAAATTAATTATAATATTTTAAGCAAACACTTAATTGAATTATTGAGAGCAGCATACCGCTAGGATTTGAACCAGGGACATTTGAACTTTGGTAAAATATTCTAAACGAGTGATTCTTTAACGGAGGCCTCTGAAAAAATCTCAAGGGATTCGAAAAAAGTTACATCAAGTTTTAAACTGCATCTCTCCGTACTAATAATTTTACTTTGTAATTAAATTTTTATGGTGTAGGTGACTCAGTGGTATCGAGTCGATTTATTAAGTTGTAGAACTTAAATTTCTGCATCTAACTCAATAAACTTATTTCATTTTATATTTTTTGTATCAACAGAAATTAAATATGAAAATTTAAAAAAATACAATTAAAACAAATAACAAACAAATGCGCGACTTATTTCTGTCAAATATATTGACACATTGAAGTTATGCATCAAAAAATAAAATGTCAAAATATTTTACAGATTCTAAATTAATTTGTTTTTAAATTTGTTTTAATTCCGTAGCTATCTATTAAACTGTATTTTTGTAAAATTTCATATTTAACTTCTGTCGTTACAAAATATACGATATGGAATTAGTTTATTGATTTAAATGCAGAATTTTAAGCTCTACAACTTTATTTGAATCATTTATGTCTAAAATAATGCGCACAGAAAAACTATTTTCTCATGGTAAACGCTAATGACCAGCTTTTTGTGACACACTCGGTATGTTTCCAGTGTATACGTCTGATAAATGAAGAACAACGTGGCCGGATAGAAAATCTGAGCTTGTGCCGCTCGTTGGAAACGAAAGAATAAGTTTAAAATGGAACGCTCGTAGTACTAAAAGTTCATAACTGCGATTCTAAAGCAACTGAGCTACGGTCGCCATTTAATTCAATGTTTTTCCAATTCACTTCTCGATTAGAATAACATGGCAACCGTAACTCAAATGGGTTCAAAAGTCTCAGGTTCAATTTTCAGAGATATTCCAATTTTTCCCTCTTTAATTCAGTTTGATGTCATGAATTCTTATTCATTATTATTATATTTTTCTAAAGAATATGTTTGTATGTTTTATTTATTTCGCTTTGCAACTAGCTTTTACTGTTTACATTAAAAGAAAAATATAACAATAATCATAGAATTCTCTAGGAGCTTTGCGTTTTGATGTATGCTTCATATTAAAATATTCACTTACATCGTACTTTGATGTTATATATTCATTTTTCAGTTATAATAATTTCAATGTACATCAGGTATCTCATTACACATAAGAATACAGTAATATGAAATATATTATCTATTATTTTGGCGATACGCACATCAAAACTCGATCGAGAATCGACAAAAATTAAATTCCCAAATTATTAGCCCAAAACATTAAAATTAACTCGTCTTCTACGAGGGTTGAAATACAAATATACAGGTATTTTGCTTGTAAATTTTCAACCCTCGTGAGGCACGGGTTAAAATTAATAATTTGTTAATCTTATATGTTTACGTTTTAGAATCGAGTTTTGAAAATTCGAATTTTGCCAAAACAAGGAGCACCCTAATGTATATGCATAACTTGTTATCTTTAAATTAACTATTAAAACATTAAAATAAAAACTATTTTGTAAATTTATATACAATTTTAAAAATAATGACTACCGACTGAATGTTTTCCTGTAATATTCAAGAGCAAGAACTTTAATCGAAACGTAAATATTAAACCGGTTTTAAAATTGATTCGGTTCAACCAATGTGGTCTTGCCAGGAAAATTCACAATATTTAAGTTTAAAGTGTGGTGCATTTGTAACGACCGGATCAACGCAGTTTCCACTTGTATTGGGGTGGATGTATATGTTTTTGTCGGATAAATTATTATAACTATGTTTCATTTCCTTTACGATATACTAAGTAATTTTATTTTGTACATTGCATTATTGATTTTAAAAAAAATCGCTAACTGAACCTGTATTGAACCGGTTCACGAACTGAAGCAAAAGAAAACTATTGAGCCGGGACAAAAAGCCGAAATAAAAATATAAATTGAACCTAAATCCAAACTGAACATTATTTTTTTGTAATTCAGGTTCCTAATCTTACTGCGTTTTTTTAATGTTGAACAGGATTTAATGTTTACTTATAAAAAATGTTAATTATAAACCTTTAATTACTAACATCGTTATAACTAACGACATGAATATAAAGCTGACAAAGGAAAAACAAACGAAATACGTTCTTGTTTGTTTAAAATATATTACAAATTCAAATGATGGACCGTCGCCTACGTTATTATACAAAGCCTGGGAATTCACAATGTAAAGCGAGGGAACACTGTCTGCTAACATTGGCTAACGCTAGGAGCGCTTTTCCCGACAATAATTTAATTTATATTTATTTTGTAGGAAATACTGTCATTCTAAAAACAAAAATAAGTGAAACAATTGAAATTTGGATATAAATTTGGTTCAAATAAATACATGCAAATCGATTGTTTGCCACCAATGTCGATTACGCCGTATGACAGTTAACTTCGTTTTGCTTTTATTTATTTAAACCAAGTTTGATATTTAACTTTTGATGAAGCAACTGGTCATTAATCAATGTCGTATCGATCAGCAGAAGTGTCGAAAAAAGCGCGTCTTTAGCAAAATTTTGCAACATTTGTTCCTCAGTTTTTTAATAGCATGGTCGATAAACGAGCAGTATAGTTCAATTTTGTTTAAATAATTTTAATTGAAGAAGATATGATTCATTTGACCTTATTGTTATTATATGACCTTAGTCTACACTCAGAATTTATAAAAACGTTCATTTGATACATCAAAATTGGCTGTGACAATGCGATACTTTCCCGACCATAAATTTAGATAACTTAGTATAAATTGTATAACTTTTAAAAAACAATTGACGATGAATTAAATGCCATATTTTATATTTTTACTAAAATTATGTACCCCAGAGCATTAATTTGATATTAAATTAGATTTAATTCAAACAAATTTTGGGAAAATAATTGATAATCAATTTATTATCTTTTGACTGTGGGAAAAATTGTTTGTCGGCTATGGGAATAAACCATAAAATTATCAGAGTTACTACTATTATTTGAAATCAATATTTTAGAAATTAGCGCGAAATTTAACAATCTTTTAATTACAGAAAATACCTTTGTAATACTTGTCTTTTATGATATATAAAATACGTAAATAACTTTTGAATTCGTCCCGGGTTTAGATAATTTCAATTCATGTGAGGGAATACATATACAAATTTTCGTTTAATGTTCAAGAACTTTTGATTATCTATAAATTAAAAAATCCAGAGGATTTAAATTTTTTTTAATAAGCCGAACTATTTTTTTAACTAAAACCTATAATCCATTGAACATTCTAAAAAACTATTCATCAGCATCAACGCGGCAGTAGGTAATTTAGTGCTTTCAAACTATGAAAATCGATTGGTACCCTAATTAAAACCTGAAAATTTAACACGGCACCATTAACAAACTCCAACAAAATCGTAAATGCGCATCTAATTTATAATGAATACGAACATGTTATTCCTTTCCGGCAAGTATCCCACTGCAATAAAACATTAACGGTGTACAGAATAATTCATTACCTGCTCATCGCCTGTTGCGTGGCCGTAGAAGTGGTTGTCGTGGCTGGCTGGAAGTTAAAGTCCGGCGCTGCAACTGCAGCATACTCATCCTGAGTTCCTTCCGCGTTATACGGTGTCCCCGTATCCTTGAAGTCGAAGTCGTCGATCGGTGCCTGTTGGTGGTTCGACGACCCAGACAAGGATGAAGCGGAACTGATTCCTTTGCCGACCAATTTGCCCAAACTGCCCAGGATACTCGGGAGGAACATTGCAATGAGGACGGATTTTACGATCTGAGCCCCGATGAACATGGGGAGAAGGAGTTTCTTGAGCCCGAATGCTAGAAAGCCGAGCCCGAAGCCGGTTAGAAATGAACTCTTTCCTGTTGCGACTGAAACGAATTCATTAGTTTTGTTTTGTTACTGGGTGTATTATAGTGTTTTGGAAATACGAGACAAGAATAAATCTTTATTTTTATATTGGAATACTCGATCGTGCGTAGTTAAATGCGACGTTTTGAATGTAAGAATGGCAAACCAATAAATATGTGCATACTTACTAAAAACTTTAATAATGTTCCACGAAATAAATACTGATATTAAACTAAATATAAATCTTTCATAGGTACATTCTAAAAATATATAGACTTTACTTCTGCCGTTACTTTTTATATATCTAGTAGATATCGTAGTAGGTCTTATTAGTCCGAATAAAATATTAACTTTTAATATTTTTTCAGTGTAGCTTATTCATAAGATAAAAGCGAAGTGTCATTTTTTAAATTAAAGATATTATCAATAATTATTAAAGAACAGAGATCTATTACTAATTATTGTTTTCAAGCATTCATATTTAATCTACTTGTTTAAAATGTTTTATTTAAAAACTTTTTCAGGTGGCTGATACATAAATTTTACAACCGTAAAGTATTTCTTTTTTGATATCTGTCAGTGACTACTTTACGGCTACATTTACCCATCAGCCCCTATAGTCATTCGTTTGTTGTTTTTTTTTTGTTTTCGGGTAATGTTGCTGTACTTGCCGATTTATAAATTCCGGCGCAGAATTGGAAAACTTTTTCTTCAAACAAATTAATTAATGTAGTTATTTTATTATTACTTTTACATTTTAAAATATTTTGACATTAAACAAATTGGTTGGTTAATTATTGTTCAAGTGACAGTAAATTTATTTTTGTATAAAAACATATACCTTTTTGTGAAAGCTTCCTAAAAAATATTATATGCACTTCGGTTGAAAAGTTCTTTTTAGACTCATCTGATTTGCTACCCTCGGCTTTCATCTCGGTTATAAACTTCAGATTCGATCACTTTTACAATCTTAATACACAAATTTGTACCAATTTATAACAGATTGCAGATAATCACAACTCATCTTATCAATATTATTAAATATAAAATCTTCGACAGTTACATACCGGATGGCCTCGGTTAGGTGTGAACATAAAGATTTAATATTAGTTTTATACAGTTTTCTGTTCTTTTGTTCATATTACAGCAAAAACTACGAACTACAAAACTATTTTTACATACTTTATTAAATTTTAGATCCTCCACAATTTTAAAAAGAAATTACTAAATTTGTTTAATAGACAATAATTTAAATATTTGACACATTTGTCATAAAAAAAGAAATAAAAGTCTAAATTACTTTTCAACATTGTAGAAAACCCTAAAAATTACAACAACAAAAATAAAATAGTTTATAAATTAAACAATTTTACACTTGACAGTTTTTCCAGTAAAATGAACAGGAGAGGAGGATAACGCATAAAACAAATATCACATGTTAAATTTCTATATTCGTCCCTAACCACTCAGTATATAATATTTTACACAATACCTATATTCAACCGGGAATAAGCTTTATTCAAATACCTAACGATTTTATAAACCTATGTAAACAGGCATGAAAAATAAACTTTTATTCCCAACGCGCGTAAATATAATTCCAATTTTTCAAATAGCACTCACATTAAAATTAGAAATGTTTCGAATAATAAATTTTAAATTAAGATAAAACTGACATTGATTTTATATTATTTGAAACAATGGAAAATAAAGTTTGCATGGACATGTCGATTGCCAAATTATATTTAGTTTGAAATTAAATTACGGCGGTGACGTGTATCAAATTTGACAAGTTTAGAATTCATATGAATTGTTGAACGAAGTATGAGTAAATTCATAGTCCAACGGTTCACAATGTCTCCGTCGCTAGCAGGAGCTTATCTCATACCCACTTCGTCGTGGATTAATTTTACATAGAAATGTATGGCACTGATTCCATGTATTTATAGGGTTTATGATATTAAATTCCTTGAGTGCCGATGGAACACGAGATTCACTTTTAGATAGTTGTATTTTAAAGCTTTCCACATGTAACGTATTATACTACATCTAAGAATAATAAACCTATGTTTAATTCTTTTAAAGCCGGTATTTCCAACTTTGAGTTAAATTTCAGTTAACTATCTTGTACATTGTGTATTTTCATCTAACTTCTACATTAATTAAAACTGTTTATATTTGAAGTGAAACAAATATAACAGGCGGAGACTACCTACAATGAAAACAAATATATAATCAGGCTTTTTAGCCATTACTGGGTGTGGTATTCTGCCGAAGCAGATCTAGGTAAGTGATATGTTAATTTGCATAAAGTGCAGCCGTCAAATCACAGTCCTCGAAGATGTTAGTGGAGGTGAGCCACAGAGGTAGTTTTAATGTTGTGAAAATAGTTTTTTCTGAAATCGTCAAGAAAATACCTACTTTCCTGACGCATTTTAGTATGGAAAGTAAGTGTTTACCTGACCTGACCTCAAATAAATAAACTAAATAACTAAAAAATTTAATAAGATTTTTATTTATTTTTATCAATAATATTAATACTAAATATACAATTGCTTAAATTACTAAAATGTATGTATGACACTGGCGAATTTGAAGCTAAATTTATTGGAGATTCAGTAAATAAAATAAGCAAGTAGCACATTTGCTGACAAATTATTTTGCTTTTTCCAATCCATGAAAATTTCATACACTTTATCATATCGGTCTTTGGACTTGCTCGGTAATAAATTTTCAACAGCCGCAGTTGCTTGATTTAAGATTTCAGGAGGAGTACTTAACAACAATATTACTTTTGACACAAATATATTCAATAGATTTTTCACATAAGATATTGTTTTCAACAACTTTTGTTATCACCTTGAATATGTAGTTTGCTGCCAATATGATTCTTACCAAAAAATTTAACATTTTGAAATATTTATTATTAATTATATAGATAAAATATAAATATGAACGATTTCAGAAAAAATAGTATACATAATACGTCACGAAAGTGTTTTACTTGACTCAGCGAATTAAAATACACGGCCTAACTTCAAACAACCGCTTCGTCAAGTAAAGCATCACTTTCCTGACTTATTATGTAATATACTATTATTTGTCGACTGTGGGAATCGAACTCGGGTTTTCAAATTCACAATCTGATTCGATACCACTGAGCCACCTACATCTGTACAATGTAAATTACAATCAGATGAATTTGATACTTGATTGTTGTCATGGGCATGGTTTATGCGAATGCATGGACGTACGTAAAAATGTAGGTGCACAGAAATTATTCTAAATGCATATGACAAAGATATAAACTGTAAAATTATTTACGTCTGTTGTAAATTTTGACGAGGAAAAAAATTAGTTTTCATATTCTCACATTTTTATAATTCCACACGAAAATAATTCTCGAATCAAGTTCATTTTTAAAATGCTATTTTTTATTAGAATTCGAGAATATAAAATGTGCTGTGCAATTTTTGTTACCATTTAAATTTATTTGAAATAAAACTTCGCTGTTTAGTTTTCTTTCTGGCTTTTGAATGAAATACTGTAAAATAAAATATTTACAAACATTTATACTAATTAAATTTAAGCCAGTCGCTGTTCGAATTGTAATAATTTACCATTATGTAGTTTTGTTAATAATAACACAATTTAGTTTTAAATTTTAATATAATAAAAAAATAATAATTTTTAATTCATTTACAATATTATTTGATTTTGAACTATATTCAATTTTGTATTTATTTCGACTTGAAGATGGGTCCAATCTTCCACTTCAGTTTTAAATAATAACTATAATTCAACAAGAATATTTTGGTTTCTTTTTTCCTATAATAAAATTTAATTGCATCCACATTCAAAATTACTTTTGTTCATTTAAATCAAATCATTCTAGTTAAATGCAAAACGGGTTTATTTGCTTAATGTCTTAAATTCATGGACAGGTAAAGAACCTACATTACATTGAATATATTTTGAAATGATTTTAATGCTAACAAACAAGTTACAACATAGCTCATTAATTAACTTTGCATCGTCGAAAAACGTTTGCTCGCGCTGAACGAAGCTAGTCCAGTGCAATGTGTACCTTTGTAGTAATAACAGTGATTCCGACATTGTATGAGCATTTAAATGAATATTTTAATGTGAAAAATTACTCAAAGTGGGTGATATTGTATGTATTTGCGTTTCGAGTGTAGTGTAAGTGATAATCAAGTGGAAAAGACTGTGTATACAACACGTGGCCGGTAGCTGATTCCTGATCAAAGTATGTAATAATCTTTGTCTTTTTAAATAATTAGTTTTAATAATCAAACATTTCTTCTGTCTGTTATTTTTCTCTTTGTTGTCTAAGTAATAAAAAAAGCACATGGCGTGAAAACATTTAAAACACATTAAGTCGTTTATTATTAGTTTTAATTTGAATTAACAATAATAACCTTTCTTATTTAACTTTAAATTTAGCATTATTCTCCACTAATATCTTTGGGGGGCGTGATTTGACGGCTGGTAACCACACTTCACGCGAAAAAATATATCACTTACCGAGATCTGCTTAGACAGAGTGCCACACCCAGGGATGGGTAAAAGGCGTGATGATATATTTATATTTATTGTTTATATTATTCTTTATAAGATATTTCACTTTAAAAATATAATTCTGGTTTATATGGTACGTGTTCGATTCCCACAGCCGACAAGTAATTTTTATCACATTAAGAATACTCTTGTATCTCCCTCTCCACAAATGTCATTCTGGCCGCGATTTGCCAATAGGTGATCGCACTTCACGCGCATAAATATATCACTTACCAAAATCTGTTTATATGCAGCCAGTTTGACTATCTTACAAAATACCAAATTCTTGTTTTCAAGTACTCAATTTTTTATTTCTAGTAGCAAAATTATGTCTTGCAAAACATTTTTCTATTTATAAAATCTAGTGGTATTACTTGTAATAATAATTAAGATTTATTTTAACAGATGTCAAAATTTAGATAACATATTAGATTTTAAATGATCTCCAAGAAAATAATGAAATAGGAATTGTGACAAGAGTAAAATTAAATCAAAGAGAATATAATATTTCCTTTCTCCACTTTTTTAAAACTTTCTTCTTCATGATTATTAAAATAATTGATAAATCTGTTATTTTCTGCAAGATTTTTTATTCAAATAACGATTTTTATGATGAATATACAAAAAAAATTATTCACATAATTAGTATAAAATATCATTCAGTAAATAATTTTATTTCTTAAAATAGAATTTAAAAGTAATAACATATTTATTTTCATAGTACGTATGACTGTTATTAAAAAAATATAATCTCCCAATAATTTACTACCTACTTCATTATCTAATCTGCTGATTAATTTTTCATAATTATCGATTACATGCGATTGATTTATCTATTCACTCTTGTTTTTGTTTTGTTGACATGTTTAATGTTCAGTTTGCATCAATAGGAAAATTTTAAAGTTCGTTTAAATAAATACAATCAAATGAACTTTGCTTTACCAAGATTAAAATTTTAATTTCGATGGTACGACTAACCTTTGCCAATATTTGCAAGAAATATTGAAAAGAAAGCTAATCAAATTTAAGCGAGCTTCAATAATCTATTTCACGAACAACAAACCCATTCATAGCGTGACGCATGATGTGCTCATTATTCTCAAGTTCATTTTTACGAGGCATAATAGCCAGTATTTATGTGCTTTACTACGCACAATAGCCTGTACTCGCCTGTGAACAACATACTTAATACTACATAAACCTTAGATCTATTGCAGAAGTAAGCTAGGTTTACAATATCATTTAGAATCAGCCATTGTACGAGTAGATTTTCGTCTCACTAAAAAAAACTAATATATTCTTTTAAATGATGTAAAATCGTCTTTTATTCTTGTTAAAATTGATTCGATATTGGTTTTTTTATTAGTACTGAAGGTACAGTATTTTTATCTAGGTATTTGACCTCGCAACAGCAATTTATTTCAATTGCAGTGCTGCGTAAAATATATTCGCTTATAATTTAATGACGATTTATCTATCATGCAAGAAAACTACAGTCTACAAATTTTATACCTACGTGCTTCAGTAGGGATTCTCAACAATCTACATATACCTTTTAGGGTTCAATAAATATGGAGTCATGCTAACCAATAATCCAGAACTGCCAATAATTGTCAGTGATAATACTACAAAAGGTGATCATTACTTGAGGTTTGTTAGACAGTTTTATGATAACTCATTTTTATCAATTTTTATGACACAAAACATGATATGAAAATTTCAGAAACTAAATTGAGGCAATTTTCTTCTTATGTGGAGTGAAATTGCAAAGTAAGTTACCGTGGAGAAGACAAACAATTCTCTAAAATAAATATCACTTCGTGTGGTATTTTTGGTTGGCGTTTTTATTTAACAAATTCATTTGTTTATCGTAACTACAACAACTAAGTGAAAAATCATGCGGCATGCATTCTTCTTATTGTGATCAACACCTTATTGGTTAATTTGACAGTAATTATATAATATGATTTAGTAATACTGTTTGATAGAAAATGTAATTTTTTAATTTTTTAAATACATTGACACTTTAAATTTTTTACTGTCAAATGTGACGAAGATCATCGTCATAATCCTATTTTTTCGTTTGATGTGTCATTTTACAGTTTTAATTCTCGTGTTGATTGCAAATGAATTAAATGGAATTTTAATATATACTAATATGTTATTAATGCATAGCTACAATTGATACTTAAATCTTAAAATAATCGCCATTGATGAAGAAATTAACATTTCTGTATTTAAACTTATTCGTTTTATTCGAAATCTATATAATAATAAAATTTGTTTTAAATAATAATTAACTTTAATTTTATCGACCAATGTGTAAATAAATCAGTTTTTGAAAAATATTGCTACATTTTGTATTTAAAGTATAGTAAATAATATATTGAGTATTAAAAATTTAGATATTGTAGAATATAAAAAATATAAAGATAGCTGCGTTTGGAGTATTATTTAGATTATTATTTAAAAAAAAATGCTGTGATTTTGGGTTCGTGTGTCATAATATAGTTGAAACAAAAACCTTCAAGAATTTAGCTTGATTTAAATTTTACCTTTTGAAAGTATGTCTCGATGCAGATAATCCTGAAAAATATGCATCAAGGAGATCATAAAAAGAAACAAACATTAATTTGATTATCCTCGTCTCATATTTATGAGTAGATGAAAAATGTATGTGTACTTGTTTCCATATTGTAAGAATAAGAGAGAAAATAAGATAAAAATCTTACATTTGAACCATCTTCCTTCTTGCACAGATACCACGTGAGTCCTCGCATACTTTTCAAATTCTTCTTTCACATACTCATTGAATGAAACAATACTTCTTCTTTCTGCACACTTATCTTCTTCTAACACATTGACATTTGTATCTAACCGTCTTATACTTACACCTGACATAATATTATACGAATCTCTACTTAAAGTTTGGTCTACGAATATCTTTAATTGTTTTTCTAACTTTGTAAACTTGCTAGTTATGTCGGGGCCATCTCGAGTGTCAAGTTTACATCCTGTGTTTGTTGATAAGAGGCAGAGAAGTAGTAATCCATGGAGAGAGATGGCTCTGGTGTTGTGTACCACCATGGCGAGGCTTCACCTTGTCATTTGAACGATGTTCGGAATCTGTAATAAAATGTTCATTAGATTTGGTTCCGGATACTGAACAACTATTTCATGCCTTAATATTATTGGTTGCAGAGTATAGCAACGTTATTTAATTTTATGTTGATAAATTACTGTTGTTTTGATTTTAAACTTCAAAATTGTTTCTCAAAGTTGTTGATATTAAAATCATAATTAAAAGAATATACTCATAATTAAAGCCCGGATTTTTAGGCAATTGCCTAGATTCAAATTTTAATATACTTCAGGCAATTTAGTTTTTCTATACATAAGTAATATGTTTACATGTAATGGAAGGTTTTTCTTTTCGTGCCTTAGAGCCTATTTTTCCTATATTTTGGTTATTGTGCCTATTTTACCTTATACAGCCTATTTTGCCTATTTTTGTTACCTATTCTAACTTTTATTGAGCAGATAAGGTTTATCATCTACTTCGATGACTAATTCAGCACTCGACAAAGTGTTTCAACCTAACCTATAATATTTAAAGAACTTACTTTAATCAAGTTTTTGTGTGTGAATTTAAAATGCCGAAAGAAAAAAAGTTTTTTAGTCAAAATTTTACGTGGCAATTCAATTGTCTTTGCCATTAATCAATGGAGCTGTGGTAACTTGAGACGATATGGCTAAATATAAGAACGCTACTGTCACATTTTGTGATGTCGAACGAAGTTTTCAGCTTACAAGCAAGTTCTGACTGACCGAAGACAGTCCCTTTCCGAAAATTTCATAGAGTAATTGCTCGTAATATTTTGTGAATTAAAGTATACTACATAATTTGAATTTGCATAATAGTTAATAAAATAGAACCCTACATTATTATTTTTCAGATTGCGTTAATTTTTGTTTAAAATGATTATTTTTTTGTAACGTAGAGTAGATACGAGTACCAATATTAGAAAAAGGATTCGTTTATTTTTTTTAAACAAATTATTTACATTTAGGCTGCCTAAAATCCCGCCTATTTTAGAGTAATTACCGGCCTATATGCCTGCTCATTTGGGTGTTTTTAAGTGCCTAAATATCCGAGCTTTACTCATAATAATACTCGTAGACTACACAGCATAGGTACCCATCTACAACAATATAATTCTAATAGGAGTTTATAATATTCGTCAGGCTACTATAAAAATATTTGTTAGTTTTATGCTTTGTAGCGTTTATAATAGTTATTTATATAACAAGTACACAATGTAGGACTTTATTAGACGAGTCATAGTTTATGACCGAGCGAGCTCTATAAAATATGATTATGTATGAGCAACGTACTAAGCTTTTTATGTTCGATTGCCTTGGTGACGATTCATTTTCATATAATATGTTAAGGAAAAAAACTAAATTGTATCTTAAAATATGCTTTGTTGTTGCTTTTATTTTAAAATGTTCTTTTTATAATCTTGAAACTATCATATTTATTAGAAATAGTTGAAAAAAGTGTTCATAATGCTTTATAAGAATCCCAAAAGATGTAAAAGAAATTGCATTAAATTGAAACGTATTAATTGATTTTTAGGTATAATATTTATTTTGACTTTTGTACGAGTTCAATTTTGCTATTTTATGGATACTAAACAGTGTAAAAATTAAGTAGTTATAGTGAAGTTAAACATAAAATATTTTCGAGTATAATTCGAGAAATGAAAGTGGTACAATAATTATTTATTCAAGATTTTTTATTCTAAAATAGTTTTAAAACTTTTGGCAGCAATATTATTATGCAGAATATGTCAAGTGACAAAAATCTTATGTTGTAGGAAACCATGAAATAAATATCTGATGTGGACACCACATGACTTCCTTGTACACGTATTAAACTATAGAAATTTTTTTAATTGCACATATTTGACATTAAATCTTTTATTTTTTGTTCTAATTCCATAGCAAACTTAATTTAAAAAAAAATCAAAAAATATATAATATTTAAATTTAGATATCTCGTTTATGCAAAAAGCTAATTTAAAAATTCTTAATGTGCTAGACGCAGAATTTAATTCTCTAAAACTTTTATTTGCATCATTCCTTTCTAAAATTAAAATAATACCATTTTTTTCAATGAAAACTGTTAGCAGCTTCATGTAATGTGCCACTTCCGGTTAGTCTATTTTAACCAAAATCTATTATTATATTTCCATTGATATAGTAGTCTTATATACCAAATTTGGAAAGTTTTAAATTATATTTGAATATAGTTTTTCATGAAAATCTATTACAGGCTTCAAGTAAAGTACCACTTCCGGTAGTTGTATAATGACCAAAAAGGGAGGTGCACAATTAGATGTTATAACAGTCCTAAATATAAAGTTTCAATTTTCTACGGCTTACCGTTTTTGAGTTATGCGAGATACGTACGTACGTACAGACGGCATGACGAAATTAGTCAAAATGGATTCAGGGAGGGCCAAAACACCTATTTCCGTTGAAATCTGAGAACCGAAAATTTTCGCGATTACAATACTTCCTTTACTTCGTACAAGGAAGTAAAAATGAAAACAAAAATAACTAAAAGTTAGTATTACTAACAAATTCAATAAACCAGTTATAAAAGTAGGTAATAAAGCTTGTAGAAATATTTCTATAACAATTTACAGATACATTGTGTTCAAGTTATGTTTAAATTAAAAATTAGATAGGTACATAAAAATGTAAATTATAAGTTTTAGAAAAAAAATTGTATAATTTTGTTCATTTTTAACGGTACCAAAACATATTTACATATTTAATTCTATCTTTAGGCTAAAATTCTTAGACAGGAAATTTGTATTTAGCACATATTAACTATAAAATAAGAATCTATAAATAGTATACAAAAAGTGGAAATGCAACTCACTTAAAAAATATTTGCTGTATTTTTGTTAATAGAATTAAACGACTTGAAAGTGTGAGGTTTATTTTCTATGAACTTATAAATAAAATTATTTAAAATTTGAATGGTCCTATTAAATACATAAGTAATTTTTTTTTATATATATATACTTGTATCATTTATTTGCATTTGTTTATAACGTAGCTTACTTCAGTATTAATTTGTGTAAATTTAAATGATTCTCTAACCAAACCGATATTATTTCGATTCTAAGATCGTAAATTTAAAGCGGTATAACTAACGCACTGAACCGAATATAGTAAGACTACGAAGAAAAATGTAATTTATTAGTGTTTATATTTTTATAAAGTTGATGTCTTTACAGTCGTAATAGAGCTGGCAAACACTGGATATGAATGGTAGTGTGATAGCAAGATCGACATTTTGGTGTTATGAGTGCAGAAAACAGGAATACAAATAATTTTAGAAAAGTTGCGAATTAGTTACGTGAAATATATTATTTGTTTAATATAGGATGTATGTGTAGTATTATTACAAATATACAAATTACATTTATTTTGCACTTTCAAATAATGTGTTTATTTTGAACTGAAATCGTAACCAAACCAAAATGTATATTTTAATAAAACCGAAAGTGAAACCGAAACCTATATAATATTTTCAAAAATCGTAACCGGTAACCGAAAACGAAATTTTATTGACATAAAAACCATTAATCGTAACCAAACCCCAAATTTTTCTGTTCGAATCTTTGCTTGTTACAATGTTTACAGATTTGTATATTTGTGGCAAAGAAACTAGCAGGTGATGTGTTGTGTGCTATAAGTAACAAATATAGATCAGAATTACATCAATAATTTTATAAACGATAATAATACTGTTGATATTTTTAACATGAGCAAAACAAGATTATGTAAGATATTATGTAAGATATATTCTATTTGTATTTATATTTCAAATATACTTCTTGTAATTGGATATATCATCTATATTTTGTGAGGCATAAGTAAACTTATTATTATTATTTCTAATTATTAATACCATTTTACTATTAGTTCGCCCAAAAAATCACTGATTATTTCAAAGGAAACCACCGTATAATACATTTTGAGGGCTATGATTTGACATCTAGTAACTGCACTTCATAAAATAAATATATCATCATGCCTTTTTCCCATTACTGGGTATGGCACTCCGCCTAAGCAGATCTCGGTAAATGATATATTTTTTCGCACTTCATGTGCAAAATATATCACTTATCGAGAACTGCTACAGTAGAGTGTCATACCCATTAATGGATAAAAGACGTGATATATTTTATTTATTTATTTTAAATAATTAATTTTCTTTTTGTTCCATGTCTAAATGTCAACTCATCGTCATGTATTATTTTCTTAATTATTCTTCCTCTATTTTCAATTTCATTGTTCTTTTTCTTGTTTAAAAAACAACAGTACATAAAACGATGTATTTTAATGGTTATTAGTGTTTGAAGTTTCATTTATACGAAACATAAGATTTGAATACTAATTGAGATGGCATGACATGCATCTTACATAGAGACAGTACAAGCTTAGTAGGGCACTGTGCGTGATACAAAATCTATTTATTCAACAAACTTTCCATTTTTATCTGACAAATAATTATCACATTGTCGGTAATTAGTCACGACGTACACGAATACAAATAATCCTAAAAGCATTGTAAATAGTTCTGCGTGTATCACATTGCTGGATGGTATTTATGATTAGTATTCAGTAATGGAATTTAAATATTTTTATTGACATAACTGTTATGAAACGTGAAGTATTCGACATAACCTAGAAATGTAAATTAAATTTAGAAGAAGACTTTTGTGAATTCACGAATTTTAATTAATTTCATTGAAAAAATACCGATAAGTAATAGGAATATCTAGGCGTATAGATAGTGAAAAACAGTTTCATTCAATGGTTAATTAGTAACCCAGGAATTTTAATTTGATTATTTTAAAATCATTAGAATATTATTAATGCGAAAATGCTAATTTCCGAAAGGCTCATTCACAAATCAAAATTAATGTTACTTTTATGTTTTAGGTTTTATACCATTTTAAGTATCTCTAAATGATAAAAAGTGAACTCCGATAGGTACACGTATTCCCTACTATATCATGGAATCAACAAAGTATTTCATTTGTTGTTTTCTTTTGTCAAGGTTTTAATGATGATGTAATAGTTAAGTTCCTTAAAATGATTAATAATCTTTATTTTATTATAAAACGACAAGTTGGCGCCTCATTTAAATTCTAAGTTGATATGTTTATCTAACTATATCTCCAGCAATTTTAATTGGAATTGGAAACAAACCAACTTGATATTTTAATTAGAATAAGACTCATGGGAATCTAGAATAAAAAATTTAAATCTATATACATTTTGTTGCTTATTTTTATTTTATTTTGAAATAAAAAATGTAGGTTAAGAAAAATAGATTGATATTTAATGATTAGGTTCTGTATCATCCAATAATCTAAGAGGCTATTAAAATGTAATAAATAAAAAACAAAAGAAGATTGGTGAGTTACTTATTTCCACACGCAAACATTTTTTTGCTTAATTTTTAATTCACAATACGTATTTTAAATTAATACAGATCATCACGTAACGAAAAAATATATCACTTACCGAGATCTGCTTAGGCAGAGTGCCACACCCAGTAATGGGTAAATGGCGTGATGATATATATTTATATCACGTAACTCACGAAAAAAACTATAGTAAATTATAAGTACACACGAGAGACATAATTAAGAAATTCTATTTCGCATTCGAGCGTAGAGCTTGGTGGATCCCCAGCGATTTTTTCGAATATAAACCGAAACGACAGGCGGATTTGTAATTCCAATTGACCTGTTTCTGGGTCAAGTCAATGCGCGAAATAAAATATATATATCTGCTTTCCATTTGCACGCCTTTTATCTGATAAAAAATATATAATACAGGAGGAAGAAAAATAGCCAGAACGTGTTTCAGTTCTGTTTGTCCATTGTGCTTATGTTTTCTTGTTCTTGTTGTATATTATGAATGTTACATTGTTTTACTGTTCCGGTCGTGCAAAATTGAACAGCAAAAACCACATATTTTGGATTGTGTTTTTGACGTTTTCAAAATTTATGTTCAAGTATTGTTCTACTTGTATTATACCAAGTATTGAAATATCCACGGACGTCATGATCTTTTCATTGAGGGATTTTGTAGTCTTTCTGCCTGTTTTTAATTTAATCAAATATATATATCATCACGCCTTTTTCCCATTATTGGATGTGGCACTCGAACGTACCAGGTAAATATAGTATGTTATGCATCAAGGGCAGGACACAAGGGATAATCGCGCCCTCCCGTGACGCATATTATACTTTTCGTAACAAGTGCACAAAAATTACCGTCTTATCGGGACAAATGTCAAATATGGATTGCGTAACTAGTTACTTAGGAAACGCCGCAAACAGCTAATAATCGTAGTCTCTAGGGAGAGAAACATCCTACCTAGGGAGATAAATATAATGTTTCTCTCCCTAGGGGAGAAAAGCAGTGCTTCTTTCTCTAAAATTAGGGAATAAGAACGTGTTTATTGTGCATGTGTTACGGAAAAATATTTATGTGTGTGAATTAAAGTGAAATAGTTAAATCACGCCTCCCAAAAGATGTCAATGATGGGGGAGCCCCAAGTGTAATTTTATTGTGGTGAAAATTGTTTGTTAGCTTTAGGAATCAAACCTAGATTCTCAAATTCACAATTCGATTTAATAATTATATCTAATGTCAATTAGAAATGCAGTTTCATTTAAAACTGTATTTTATTGGGATCTTTATATCATATTTCAAAGTTTTTTCAACACTATCGATATTATTCGTTGTATTAGGGTGTTTGTCAATTAAAATTAATAATTTGGGGTTACCTACTTCTTGTTCTTCAAATATATCTACCAATTTGTCACAACTTGGATGCCCTACAAGATATTCTTGTAAATTAAAATTTGAAAACTACTTAAGATACAATTTAATTTTTGATTTATGAATCTGCATGTAAAAGTATTTTGTTAAAGGGTATCGTGCATTTATTTGATTCTAAAGTTGAGACCTGAACACTGAACAAATAAAAAGTTTATTTTTCGCTGTTTTTTTTGCATATTTTTTTTTTTAACATTTCGATATCTAACGGAATAAAAATTTACTGAAGCATAAATCCACTATATTTATAAATATACTGATTTTTTTTAATAATTTCTAACCGTATTTGACAAATGAAATAAAAAAATTTGAAATCATATATCATTATTATTTGCAAATAAATTTAATATTTTCAAATGTTTTACATTCATCTTTTAACTTAAATAATATATACAATACATAATATCATTTATAATAACAATATATTTTGTTTCAGAAATAACTGTTTAGCGTTAGGCTATTTAGTCATTCGAATTATTTATGAGTACTTATTATTCATTAGTGCAAAAAGTGATTATTTATTGCACAACGTACGATAAAACGTTTTATCCTACGCTAAATAAAATAATTGTTACGAAACAAATCTAACTGCATAGCCTAAAATAACGTACAGAATAAATGTTTTTGACATTAATTAGTATAATTAGTTTATGGAACTTGTATTAAAAGTGTCTTTACTGCACTCACAGGTTTGTACCCTTTCGATTTTTAACACTAGTTGCATAAATATCTATTATTACGCTTGTCAAAAAAATGTAACGACGTTTCTATAACAATCACACATTTATATCATCTCTTCCTAGGTATATTTCATATCAGTTATATTGTATCTATAATTTGAAATAAAAATGGAGAATCTATTTTGCTGTTCAAAATATATTTATTTGTGACAGATAATATTTCTGTATTAAAGATGAAAAAGTACAATATATTCGTTCTAAATTCGTTTACAATAAATCAAATTTGTTTTCATCTGATATATCAAACGATACTGAATTATGTTATAAAAAAAATAAATACATCCAAATCTAAATTGAAATCTCGAATGATAAATAGGGCGATGGGAAATTAATTGTTTATTGCAAAATAATCTTTTATAGAGTAATAAATATTCCTACAAACGTATCTCTTGCACGTAGACTTTTCTAGTTGAAACAAATAGTTTGATGTTACGACTTTTTGCCCTTTTTTGTTCCCTCTCAAATGTTCAAAACATTGCGAACAATTCTTCTAACGAAATCAAACGACGTCGTAGCGCAATCATTCGACTTTGTTAGTTTTTTGTTACTTCAATAGTACTGATGGAATTGTATCCATTTCTGAAATAGCCTTTCCATGTTTATTTCTTCGTTACTGTAATTGATGATTTGAATTTGTAGTAATGATAAATTGCACACATTTGTTAGTAAATATGCACATAAATACATAAATTGGTGTATATTACGTAAACAACATGTTTTGCTAAAATTATACCAACGAAATTGTAATAGGTATATATTTGTTTGTTTCAAATTCTGTAATATCATTTCAATTAGGTGATAGATTGGCGCGCTACTCAAGTCCGAAAAATGTTCTACTATTAAACTAGTGACACTAAAAATGATCGCCAGGATTGAAATATCCTAATTTTCAATTTCAAAAATATCCTTTTTGTTCTATAAGTAGTATATCAAATTATATATGTCATTAAAGTTTCGTGTAGAGGTATACAAACACTCTATATAAAAGAGAATAGAATAGAATAGAGCCTCCTCCAAACTTCTTCAAACTAATATCAGTAGTTTCAATGTACGTATCGTTGGAACGCTAGAACAAGCTGAGCCTAGGTCTATGCGTGTTTCTTTTAACTGACGACGCGAGATTCGCCAAATTTACCTTGAAAAGTAAAAACAGCAAAAACTATTCAATTATTCACATTTTTTGTATAACAAAATTGAGGATCATTAATTTATCTTACCATTCAGAAAATTAATTTTTGTGGTCATTCACATTGGCTTAAAGTTATATTGATTAAATTAAATAAGTAAAATGAAAATTTGGCAATATACCAAATATCATCGCTATATCTACATAAATGCAATAGTCGCAAGTTCTAGAACTTTTCGCATTAATTAACAATATCTGCATAATTTATAGATAACTAAATAGTCTAGGTAAGTTTTAGTTTTCTCGACATTAACTTTTGCTAAACAAGATGTGTTAAAATACCTGAAAGTTACATAATCATCGTCATGTCTAAAACCTGTCTTAATCGAATTAAGAGTTTCATCTCTTAACACTAAGACAACTAACACTATCCATTATTACGTTGTTGCCAAACTAATAAAATCAATTATTGCAGACACACTGATCTTTAATAATTAATTCAATGCCAACGTTGTTAAAATTCCTTCACGGAGAGATTCATTTCGTAATTATAACAGTGTCGTCAGACTAAATCAAGAAGTTCAATGGATAAACCAACAATTTAATTGAAAACTTTAGCTTATCTCAGCGTAATTGAAAACGGATTTTGGATTTTGAATTAAAGGTTGTAACACTGTGGACTGCAGCTGGCTATGAATACAAACAAGTTATTAAGAGGATTTGCTGTAATTTTAGGCGAGGAGCTAAAGACAATTGAAACATTTTTAAATTGTTATCTTAATTAAAATTCATAATAAAGTGAATTTGATTTTACGTTGAATTTTAACAAAAACCCAATAATTTGAATGAAAACAAACACAGATCGTTTTTCAGAAGTAGCTGTAAAACTGGCTACTAAATAAAGATACAAAAGTTTGGTCATGACTGTTCTAGATTACCACACGCATTTGTCGCTTTTTCAAGATTATTTATTAGAATCTTATCGTGTCAAAAAAAAAAAACAGATGCAAGCCAAAGAAAAATCTACCTCAAGTACTTAAGCGTATATCTCTTTCAAATATGTTATAAAATGTTAGGTTAATAAATTCAAAACGCTACTGAGTTTAAGTAGTAACTTTTCATATTTCATATACATACAGACCTTAAAATCTTTTCAAACGCTGTATAGACTTTTGTGATAAAATAAAATTTGGTTATTTCTCATCGTTTATGTTTATGTATCTCATGTTTATTTTTTATTACAAAATTACATAAACGGTTAATTATGTATTTGTACATTTTTATTGTATTCCTTATTCGTTATAAAAAGTTGCATAAACCAGGCTTTAGAGAAAAGTTGTAAAATATAGAAATAAATGAGATATTTTCAGTTTGAAATATTATCTTTGTTATTCGACTAAATAAACACACTATCACATTATTAACGTTAACTTGACGGTAACGATATAAACAAATAAATTATACTATATACATGGTTGAATAAGAAGAAGACTCAACGTAAATATTGGTACATTTTAATACGTATCCCTAAAGATTTAACACACATATACGTAATAATTACAGAAAAAAATACTAATTTGTGTTTGTCAAATTGTGTTATTTGTAAATTAAGTTTAAAATATAAATATATTATTATACAGGGTGTTTCAGGACTAGTGTAACAAACTTTAACAGCTTATTCCTGAGGTCATTTTGAGCCAAAAATGACTTATGAACAAAGGTCCTATTCCTTCTAGTTACCGAAATACAAGAGGTTGAAGTTCTATAAATAACACGAACTTTTGTAATCAAGATACTTTCGGAAATCAAGAGTTTTATTGAAAAGTCATACCTTATTTGTCTTATTTAATTTAATTTATTAATATTAACATGCATACGAGTTCAAGGCGCTCATTTTGAACACTTGGTGTATTTTTTTTTAAATTGGTTATCTTATTTCATATTGTGTTAACATATTCTATGTTTGGTTATGTTGTTCTGTGTCTATTTAATTGTGTCATTTTATGTTTTGTTCTCTAAATCGTATTCGTTAATATTAATAAATAAAATTAATTAAGACAAATAAGGTATGACTTTTCAATAAAACTCTTGTTTTCCGAACGTATCTTAATTACAAAAATTTGAAAATTTCGTGTTATTTATAGGACTTCAACCTCCTGTATTTTAGTAACTAGAAGGAATAGGACCTATGTTCGTATGACATTTTTGGCTCAAAATGACCTCAGGAATAAGCTGTTAAAGTTTGTTACACTAGTCCTGAAACACCCTGTATATGCCTTAATTTAATCCCATGAAAATCTATAAATAAAACAGACAGAATTCAAGCTCCTTATTTAAAACATACATCATGTATTTTTATTAATAGCAATTCTTTATTTTGGGGTAGATGGCTCAGTTGTATATGTATAAAATCGTCCTATGGATTTGAGTATCCGGGTTCGATTCGCACAGTCGACAAACAATTTACACTACTTTAAAACTATCCCTGTGGCTTTCCCTTCTCTAACATCTGTGGAGACTGTGATTTGACGGCTGGTAACCGCACTTCATGCGACGAAATATATAATTTACCGAGATCTGCCACACCCGGTAATGGATATAAGGCGTGATGATATTTTTGTTTAGTTATCCGAGTAAAGCAAAATTCATAAATTTTTTTAATTGTACTATTTTTACTAGATAACCTTGTGTTACATATATGATAATTCTTCTATACTTTCGAAAGAGAAGTAAAATTTCTTCTGTTGACGGCAGTGGCGGAAGTTCAAGCCCTCAATAAAAATAAAATATGTTAATTATTATTAATAGAAATAAAAAGGTTAAAATTCACATACCTGCAGAAAGCAGAAATTGTAAAAATAAATAAATATCATCATGCCTTTTACCCATCACTGGGTGTGGCACTCTGCCTAAGCAGATCTCGGTAAGTGATATATTTTTTCGCGTGAAGTGCGGTTACCAGCCGTCAAATCACGGCCTCCAAAGATATTAGTGGAGGAGTAAGTACTCGTAATGCTAATAATAAAACCTAACACTAGTGTATTAAAAACAATAGCGATAATTCGTAAGTATGCATGAAAATGCGAGGCATAGACGCAATCAAGGAATCCCAGATTCACTGTTCAGCACAGACCAAAATTAAATATTGTTCAATAGTATGTTGTTACAAAATATACACTAGAACAAAATTCATAAAATAATAATGTTTCAGTCATTTAAAAATGTAACAAAATTTGAAAAACATAATCCAAGTAATTAATACTTTCAATACGTAAATTATTATACTTTTTTAAATGGTATGTATTTCGGGCCTCCCCGTGTTGCGAGGTCTGCCACCCCATTTGAGTATACTTATTATAATCATAAAAATTTCTCTGAATTTGTGATTCAGTTTCTATTTACAACAGCCTAATGCCCAGGAGACGTACTTAATTCAAATATTAAGTTGATGTCATGTTTATCTAGGTATCGCATCTCTATATATTTCTAATTAAATTCGCTAGGGAAATATCAGGATAAACATATGAAATATACGTCAACTTATGGGGTAGGTGGCTCAGTGGTATCGAGTCGGCCTGTGGATCTTGAGAACTCTGGTTCGATCCCCACAACCGACAAACAACTTTCACCAATTTAAATCTAACCCTGTGGCTCCCCCTCCACTAATATCTTTGGGGGCCGTGATTTGACGACTGGTAACCGCACTTCACGCGAAAAAATATATCACTTACCGAGATCTGCTTAGGCAGAGTGCCACACCCAGTAATGGGTAAAAGGCGTACCTCCCGTCCTATTTAGCGGAGACAGGACAGCTCCTTTTTGCCTGTTATCTTCTTTCAATTAAAATATTCCCTTTTATTTTGCTAACTTCACAATCGTTAAAATAGAGCTTGTTCCGGCCTAGGAATGTAATGTACTATTTTGTAGTGTCGACCAGTGGCACTAAAAATGTACACTTTAATGTTTTTAATTTTGCGATTTTTATAATAATTCTTTTTGTTCTATGATCAATACATCATATAATATATACTTCTTTTTTTTCCTTCTTCTGATGGCACTACAGCCCAAATCGGGCCTGGGCCTACCGGACACACCGGGCCGCAGTTTTTACACTGCCGTACATTTTTTAAGACGCATAAGTGACCAGCTTATATCGCCCAAGTGTGAGAAATACATGTAACTGTATTTTATATTTTACGACAAATCACACATTGTCGACAGGCGGATTCGAACTGACGAACCTTAGTTCGGGTGATGTCACATATGTTAAGAGATGTACCTTAACACGCTCGGCCACCGCGACTTTATAATATATACTAATATCTATAATTTGTTTTGCATAATCATAAAAACATGGCATAGTGTCACACCCAGTAATGGGTAAAAGGGGTGATGATAAATTTATTATTTTATTATAAAAATATTGTACATTCACATAATATGATTTTTAGAATCCTACTTTAAAAAAAAATTGATAGCTACTAAAAATTGACATTAATTGAAATGCGGTATAGATGTTTCAAATAAAATAAAATATTTATATGTATGTTAGTCATTATGAATGTTCAGCTCGGAATCTAGGCCACGGAACGGAAGTGAACTAAAATCAAAGTTTAAATCACTTTCTCTCGGATAGACAAATCTGGATTACAGTTTGACCAGGATTAATTTTGGGTCCGTGTAAACAAACTTAACCACATCATGGAACTATTTCCACTTCGTTATATTCTGTGTTAATTAATTTAATCTCCTGTTAATGCAGGATACGGGTAGGAAGTGTATCCCTGCCAAATTTTAATTGTCACCGAAATTTCCGCAAAGTAAATTGCAGTGATCACGAGGTGAATAACCTCTACTAACATCTTTTAATGCCTCGATTTATCATCTCTGGATAAAATGAATATGACGACACTTTGGTAATCGGAATATCAGTCTAATATATTTTGAAAAAGTTACACTTCCAACGTTTCGGCGATAACCATCGCCTTCTTCAGGGATATGTAACGTCTAGTAATAAATATAAACAAAATATTTAAAAAAACTGAACATAATAGTCACAATTAAAAAAAAAAATAAATAGTTAAAAAGGTTTAAAATTACAACAACTCTTTACTAGACGTTACATATCGCTGAAGAAGGCGATGGTTATCGCCGAAACGTTGGACGTGTAACTTTTTCAAAATATATTAGACTAATATTCCGATTATCAAAGTGTCGTCATTACTCAAACAGTCGATCATCGTATTTACTCTAAAATGAATATAGTTGTCAAAGATGTGAAACAAATTTCACAACATTTCATCTCGCGAAACAACACAGAAATTCATTATTTTATTGAAAATTCTTATTTAATAGTAATATATTTTAAATCTTTAAATTATCTTACAACTTTTAAATCAAATGAATAAAATATTACCTTTATTGTACCAACTAGGTTTTTTTTTCTTGACGGTATTTAAATATTGAATGAATCTTTTTTCAAACATGTAAAAAAACGTGTCTATCATGTGTCTAAGGCAAACGCATTTTCACTCTCGTTCAAATGCACTGCGAACTCGGCTGAGAAATATAATCATTATTCTCTCTATAATAAAAATGTTTTAGGAATTGACATACTTCATCAAAAAAATATATTTGTATGATGAATATGTACCCGGCTTAAAATTTTATTGCATTGTTATAGCTTAATTTTTAAAATTACTTAGACTAAAAGTGTTTAAAGATAACCATTTACAAAATTCATAAAACGGCTAGAGATATGAAACAAAAGTTTAATGTAACACAATCACAAACCAGTCAATGACAACTATAGCCAGAAATATAACACATTATCGTGCACCAGTATTGCCAACCTCAATAACAGAAATTATAGTGTTTTTTTTTTACTATAAAATAAAGCAATTATTTATAACGCAAGTATCGATGACAAATTCAATTATCATCCAATACTTTTTATAATAAATATATATATATATATATATATATATATATATATATATATATATATATATATATATATATATATATATATATATATATATATATATATATTGTTCTAGTTTTTTACTGTATTTTCAAATTATTTTTTTTGATTGATGACGTAACTCAAACCCTAAAACATTTATAGTATAGTTTGACAAACTAATATACTTACCTGTAAATCAAAATACAAAATGCATACCAGATTCAACCATTTTGCGATAAATGAGTTAACTGAAGATAGTAAACTTCCTAAAGTTTTATTCTTTACTATCAAATTTTATAATTAATCTAACAATAATTTACCTAACTTATGGGATCAACAATTTCTATAAATTGATGTCCGTAAATCAAAATTATTTAAATAAATTATTTTATCTAGTTATAAGGGATTCATTTCAAAAATACTTACGATATAAATAATAACGATGTAATAACCAAACATATTTATTTGCCGTTAGAGATAAAATATTTATATTATTTTCTTTTTACAGATCCAGAGGTGTGCAGTTTGACCTGGCAAGCAATACGAATATGTAAGTAAATTTTATGATTATTGTACGATTTTTAAAAATAATTATATTTTGAATTAAAATTTACTATTTTGTGTTAAAATGATATCACGTTTCGTTGCATCACTTTTGATTCTACAATATAACCTAGTTTCAAAATTCTCCCTTAGATCTGTTTTCATCTAGATATTTGATACATGTTGTGACGTATATACACACAAAGACTAAACAAGAGACTATCTATAGCGTAGTTGTATATATAGAGTAAAATTTTGAATGATATATACTTGGACGTTAGTAACAGGAGGTTCTAAACCAGGTTTTAATGAAAGTTATCAAATAGTTATGGTGAAACTTGAGCTGTTCTGTCTGCTGAAATTCAGATTATTACTTTGGGAATTGTACCTCACTGCTTCTCCGTAACTTCATTATATGAACAAAAGCACAAACTTTGTGAATATGCATGTATTTTGTGAAAAGACCTTTAATCTTATCGACAAACGAACAGCAAGCTTCGAAGTACTGGACCGGATAACTAGACGTACACGGAAATTTTACATTTTCATTTTGTAACATTCGACTGAATTAAAAAATTTAAATTTTCGACGGACGAATAACCATTCTGCATATGTTTTATTTTCTAAAAGACTGCAAATTGCTTATTCATTCTTTTGACCAGTTTTCTAATTGAATACCTAAACATTACAGTATCAAAAGATAATAGCTGCTCAAAAATATAAACTCAAATATAAGATCGATTCAACTGTGTTCTGAAACATACATGTTAATTTTAATTCACTCCATTTTTATAGATATTTTACTCGGATAATAATAGATGAAAATTATAATTATAACAAATTCTGAATTTGGTTTCGTTATAAATAGAATTGTTTACTACCAACTCAACTTCGAAAGATACAGATTATCTTAAATACCTTCTCAAAAGTTGATTTAACAGAGATTTGCTTTATCAAATTTATTACAGCATATGTTAATAATAATTTACATGTTTTTCTGATATGCCACGCTTTGCGTAGACGATATGTGTTGGCATATTTGGGTAAATTAGAAGCTTTACGTTGAACTGGTAAATGTTGTTTCCATTAGACTTATTATTCAAATTATTGTTCAGATTTCTGAACAATATTAAGGTTTCTGGTTACTAGTTCATCCAAGACCATACGAATGATAAAGTTTTTTAAAATACTATTTTGATTGAAACCTGCAGCAAAAATAATTATTGAACTGTTTTTTTAGATTTTTAAACGTTTTAAATCTCATCAGACTTTTAAATTGGTGTGAAATGTTTCCATTCAAACCCTGATTGATGAGCTAATAAAGGTCTTTATTTTTTTTTTTTGGTAAAACTACTATATACTTATATATATATATACGGTACAAAAGGTGTGTCTATGAAAAACAACAACCAAAGAGGCGGTGATCTAAAAATTTTGAGAAACTTTGATGTAAACTCATGCATGGGAACGATTATCTTTGGATCAAAGTAACGATAGTATCCTCCGACTCCTTGTCAACAAGTCACATGATAAACAACAACATTTAATTAGTGATAATTCAATATTGATCGAAATAATTCGTCATCTGTATTTTAATTATTTATTGTATTTTTTCTTTGATGGATAGTATTTTCAAATAACTAATTGTGTTTAACTAGTTACATTTTTTTATTGACAGGCATTACTTAATTTTGTAGTAATTTTACGATTAATAATTTGTTTTACTAGTTGTCTACAATTTTCATTTAAAGTATATGTCTCTAAAGTAATTTAAAACAGTGGAGAATAAAGCTATTCAACTACTAGTTAATTAAATTTAATCACTTGAAAATAGAATCTACTACTAATAGAATAATGACATAAGTAAATCTAATTTTGTTATTGTTACGTATTTAATTAATTGAGATTTATCGAAACAATTTATAAATACAATTTCTGGTTTAATAATAGCAAAAATAATATGCACAGACACTGTCACTTGCAAATGAACAATCTTAATTTTAAATCTTGTCTTCCTGGAAATATAATGGAAAATAAATTAAGACGAGAATTTAAAATAGCAATATCTTACAGATGAAATGAATTACGCGAGTTATTCATTTATTTATATTTGCATAGTAATACATTTTCTAGATTATATAATAGTTAATAGTGCCAGCTGTGCCCAACATTGTCAACCAATTAAATAATAATGTTTTTCTTTTTTATTATAAATAAACCACGAAAATTTTCTATTGTATACCTAAAATACTATAATTTTTATAATGGTAGGTAATTTAAATACGTTTATTTCAATTAATTTAATTCATACTATAAATTTATTTTGAAATACAAGAAGTAATATTTTTATCATTTCAATACGTGATGTTATCAGATTATATGTAATTGCCATTTAGTGTCTCTGCACTTTCCTAGATTTGTCGGATTCCTCTAACCTCAAACAATCAAAATGTATTTTATATGTAATTTTAAGAATAACATTGTAATTATTCATATACTATAATTTTTCCCTCAAATACTATAATTTAACTGTATACTTGAAAATCTAAATTGCAAATTTGAAAAAAAAATTAGACACTTTTTAAAACTTACTTCTGGTAACATAAGTTACATCAGAAACAAGAGGTGGTTTTGTGTTTAAGTATATTCTAATATAAATATCAATAATAGTTATTTACGTAAAAAGTCAGGAAAGTGTTCAATTACAGGATGAGTACGAGTAGATAGTTTCATGCTGAGCTTGAAACAGTTTACGAATCTTCTACGACGCTTTACTGACGTGTTACGTATAACATTTTACCTGAAACTTATAAACAAATAATAAATATTTTAAATGAATTTAAATTACAAGAAATATTTGACTTATATATTCAGTCAGTATTTTATGTTGCTTAGTAAGTAGACACTCACGTTTCTTTCATTACCTGGCTAGGTAACCAATATATGTTATTTTTCTGACTAGGCATGCAAAGCAAAGCTTTCCTGATAACAGAAGTATTATTATAAATCAAAATGAATTTTTATTACATTTTAAGAATAAAAATGAAATTATTCAATATACCATAATTTTCCCCTAAAATACTATATTTTTTGCATTTTATACTATACTTTAACCTTAAAAGATTGGTAATAATGGATGTACCTCAATATTTTCTAGATTATACTCGTACGTACAATTAAAAAATGTATACATGTATCATCCAGATTACGCCAATTAACAGAAGATATAGAATTACATTTTTCGATGTAAGAACGATTGACCGTTATACCGGTAGAAGGCTCACCTGCTCGTCCTCATTTAACCTTTCATTTGACCCAAAAAACCAAAATAAGTGAATTTATCGAGTATATTATATAAGTAACTGGAAAATTATTTCACGGATATCCTGATCAACACTAAAATAAAACGAAGCATGCGCATTGCGCATATTTATTTATTTATGTTACGCTGTACAACAGGAACTTAATCCCAATTACAGTACAGGGTCCGCACTCACCGAGCCGCAGTGTAGTAGTTTATATATATTATTTTTTAGCTTGAGTGAGATTCGATCTCGGGATCTCCGGATTCGAATTCCGTATCGCTATCCACACCACAGTACTGACGGAATGTTATAGATATTTCAGAACTTGTTGAACAATTTATCTTTGTCGCTGAGCATATTTTCTTATGAAAACAAACATAAATAAATAAGTAGGTATGCGACAGATACAAATGAATATCATTTTTTTCTGCATGCAAAGCTTGCCAAACAAAAACATCTAAATGTTTCTACTTTATTCTTTTTCTTATAAGTTACAACAATTTAAATATGTAATAATAATAATAATATATACATAGGGTGGTGAATCGAAAGACGCACCATAGTGTTTAAAATTCTTGAAATATTCAATTATTAGCTTCTCTAATTATTTTACATGACATCCATCATTCATGCACATAACCAAGCATGTTTCTATTTTAAATAAAAATTCACATATTACTTCCAAGAAAAGCAAACTGTTTAAATTTTATAGCAGTTGCAAAAAAACTAAATGTATCTGCGAAAACACTCATGAAGAAAAAAACTAATTAAAAATACTGTTCCACTGTTGAGGTCTTTTACTGTTTGCTTATTCAAATTAAGGTAAAAAGAAATAAATACCGAATGTTACAAAAGTAGCGTATCACGTATTCTGATAAGCAAACATGTCCGGAATACAATACTGGCTGTTGACTGGCGTGACCTTGAAAGACCGGAGGTGACCTTAATTGTCAAAGATTCACTGTGAGTGTGGCTTGTTTCTGTCATTATTTGTCATTAGTTAAACTCTCTCATAATCTGAGACTTGTAACGTAAATGCTTGTAATTATTTTTGTAATGTCTACATCTGCACCATTTTTAATTTTGAAGAAGAATTGTTCTACCTTTAACAGTAAAAGACATTATTTACTTGTATGTTAAAAACACGGAAATACAAAAAATTTCATCATACTTATTTCCCATCAACAGAAATACAAATATACTTCAATTGAAAGAGTAATGATACAGGTGTATCGGAGTGAATGAATTGAATGTTTGTTGCGTAATAAAAATCCTAGTGTGAGGAATAAGTGAGCTTGTATAGAAGGCAACGTGAATCAGGTTAAAGCGAGGATAGTGTATCAGAATGATAAAGTTTAATAAAAACTGATTCTTTGATGAATCTGAAGAATGGATTTTTCATGGGTTCGTGTTACCCCATTAATAAAGAACCCTCATTGGGATCTCAGACACTATGTCCGTCAGTACGGTGGTGTGGATAGCGATACGGAATTCGAATCCGGAGATCCCGAGTTCGAATCGCAATCAAGCTAAAAATTATATAAACTATCACACTGCGGCTCGGTGAGTGCGAACCCTGTACTGTAATTGGGATTAAATTCCTGTTGCACAGCGTAACATAAATAAATAAATAAATAAATAAGCGTTACGACTTTGGTTAAATTAGACAAAAGTTGTTACATTAGTAGGCCAATTTAACAATCTTGTTTTTCCACAAAAATGCAAATTTATTAAAATATTTTTTATTGAAATTTAGTAGTAGATAGAAAAAAAGTTTCAAATAAAAATATGTAATATTTACTACGGAGAATTAAAATAATTTTTGTCATCATTTTTTAGATATAACATGTCTAGAAAACTTTTTTTTCTCTTTTTAAAGTAGTTTGTTTTATTTAATTAAGATGATCAATAAATTACAGTATATAATTATTGTTATAATTAAGTTTTCTTTGCTCAAATAAATAAAATAGGATGATTTTATATATTATACAAACAATATGGCTAATATATTATTTCATTAGTGTTTATCAAAATTTGTTTGTATTTATGTAGAAACCTCAAAAGAATAAACGAAATGAGTATAAAAGCTCAGTTAAGCAGTATATTCATTCATTTATTTAAAATTATCCTCAAGTAAACTTGACTAAAACTCATAACAATCGCTATCCTTACATATCTCGATGATAACATAATCACAGTTAATATGGCCTAAAGCTGTTCATTGAAAAATCTTCTACGGTTATTCAATCTTAAAGTTGTTATCAACTTGCACCGAGTCACATACTCGTATTTAAATAAAATAATTACGTACTCAAAAATGATATCCACACAACTCAAGTAACCTCAAAAATATTTTAAAAAACTGTTACAATTTCCACAAAATATGCTCGATGACTTCAAATAGAAAAACTAATAAAATTAATGGAAAATGTAAATAATATGTAGCATACTTTGAAATACATTTCTATAATTTATTTAAGAAGCAGATTTTGATAATAAAACAATAATAATATATGTCTTTTTATTATTTTTAAAAACTACAACACTGTTTTAAACTGCTCAATTTTCTGATTGAGAATCAGAACATCGAAATATATAGTTTCAAGGTTCTAGACCTTGTTTTTTGTTGGCCTTTATTATGCAAAATAATTTAACAGTATTCTATAAACCATTCAAGTTGCTATACTTGAACTTGAATAAAAATATAATTGCATTATCTTAGAGTATGTTCTATGGCCAATATAAATTTCATTTAAGATTTATATGAAGTTCAATATTTCTATTCTAGTTTATGGTTCGAGGCATTTTTCAAAGCGCATCTCAAGAGACGGTGAAAATTACAAGTAATTTATTTTCTTCTGCAATGTCCTTCAAGTAATAAAATACTGTTCTCATATATGATGCTATAAACATCAAATAAGGAAGTAATAAGGAAAAGGTACCTACGTAAAAGGATTATTGTCATATTTTTATTTTATGGCTAAATGGATTAATATCGTATTTGAAGCAGCGCTACTAATTTGTTCTTGAGGATTACGTACAAAAAAAATCAAATTTTGTCCTTCATAAAATAACTCAAGGATTTTAGGTTCATCCATATTCATTCATTATTTAAACCTGATTTTATTTCAGCTTGATTAAAATCTATTGTTTTATTTCATTAATTATATTTGAAGATTAAAAAGTTGTTTGATTCAAATTTAATCTGTTTAAAAGATCGTATTTACATAAACAATTCCAATTTCTTTTTCATTCTTTAAGATTTAACTAATCGGCTTATTTGATCAACATTCTCATTTGACTAAAATTTATTTCCCGCAGCTTTTTTATTGCACTCTGATAGCTTCTTTATCTTATCCAATTTTTTCATCTTCTTTGCATACATATAGGCAGTAGCAGAATTTTACCTTTTGCATAGATACAATTTCTCTAAGTTCTCATTTATGAATTTGATCATTCTGTTACGACGCAACAATTTATTTAAATAATAATATCATTACTTCTACTTTCCAGTGCTAAATCACAAGTATTTATTACTAATAAACTAATAAATGATTTGTCAAGCATGAAATTAAAAACATTTATAAGTAATTGTGAAAGATTGGCCACAAGGTCTTTCTTTCGTGGAACAAAATACAATGGGTATAAAATACATAATTTAAAAAATGTATAATGACAAAATTTAGATTATTTTATCTTATATTAACGGGTTTTTATGTACGTTTTCAGTGACTAAAATCCGCAATTATTTATATGTGACTAAAATACATATATATGGCATACAATTAACAATGTATACTAATGCTTGACAGCAGTGATTTTTCACTTATTTGATAAATAGCATCTCCATTGTGCTGAGTATATTTAGTAAGTTGTAAAAATACCGCTACTGTAAGATACAGCGCTGTATGTCACACTTCAATGAAATGTCATTGTATGCTCTTCAGAATAATCATACTAGCGTATAGTAGCTTATTTCATTCCCTCAAAATATAATTTACTATTATAGAATTTGAATTTTAATGTTAGCAGAAAGTAAATTTTAAAAATTACAGATCAATACTGTCTGGCGAATTTCTAAATATTTCAATTCTTGATGTAGGTATTCAAAAATTATTATACCTATTGTGCTCTGGTATACCTTGTGGTGTGATATGAAAATTTCAACAATGGGTTCGCATTTTTTTTTGTTTTTTTTTTTCGATAAAAGAGAAGCTATGATAATAAAAACTTCAGAAAGATGTTGGAATATAATTTATTGCAAATATGTTAATTAATAAATAAACTGTATTATATTAATTAATAAATATAATATAAAGCTAGACATAATACATCACAAAGATTACTTTAAAATACACAACAAAACTAAATATCACAAAGATAGCTTTAAATTTAAAGTTAAATAATCCCACGTGACATGTAAGTTAGAATAGCTTTAATTTATTTAAAACAAGTTTTAAATTAAAGTTTTGCTGATGCCACTAGTCATTATAAAAAAGAACACACAAATAACTGTGCCAAAAAATTCCATATAGCACATATAAATATTAGATTTTTATAAAAGTATAATGTTGTTTTCAGGATAAAATAAATATGTAGGTAGATTGACTTTTAACAATGGTTTCGCAAATTCTAAGAAAATTTAACAATATAATAAAGCAATTTAAGATTTTTTTAATAGCTGTTTACAGAGAGAGTCTCTTTCCTAGTAAATAGAGAAGTCTTTTTTGAAAATAAAGAAATATTGAGCAACAGGAAAATAACTTCAAAACCTAATTATTTTTTTTTCATAATTTCGACTCTATTTTAGCATCTATTTTTGTAGGTACCGTATAGAGTTTAAATCCTAAAAATGCGAGTAAAAGAACCCGTTCAAATTCTTTTGCGTGTGCGTATATCCACTAACACTGTAATAGAGGCAAATTCATAGATCTACTCACAAAATAGATACCCATTACTGGATGTGGCACTTTACCATAGCTAATCTTGTTAAGTGATATATACCAGCCGCCAAATCACGGTCTCCAATGATGTTAGTGGAAGGAAAACTATGTGGTGAAAATTAGTTTGTCGGTTTTGAGAATATCTCCTCCGTGAATAATATTATTACACTTTTATTGACGATTGATAATCATACTTTACAATAAAGAATATGTCAATTACACTTTATTAATATCTGTAGTTACATTACCTACATAATTAACATTGATTTAGCAGACGTGTTATTCAATCTATTTATGCATCAAGGTGCAGACATTACTTATTTTATTTCTGTTATTTACATTTTCAATATATCTCAAGAAAATTACAACATACAGCGTGAATAATGAGAAGAGAAGCCCAGAAAATGTGTTAACTAATATGTAATTTCATCTGAATCTCTACTTTGATCAATTATTAGAGTAACCTATAGGTAGTATTGGAAACAGCAAAATGTTGACAAATTTTGTTTCTATATACTGTCACTTAAATTGTAAAATCATAAGATTTTCTTAGATTTGTTCATTTTACAAATAAACTTATCTGTATTGGATCAAAGTGCCCGTGGATTTACTTGCTGTCAGTTTACTTTAAGTTAATTAGTTATTGCTTTATTAAGATAGTAGCAATGATGAGATATTTGTTTTTTCAATATATAAAAATTAGCTCTTCCTGTATTAGTTTTGTGAAACTTAAAGAAAAACACCAACAAAGCTAAATCATTTCATGGAACAAACACCCGGATATATATCCCAATCACACACGCAACAAAACAGAGTATCATCTGTGTCACCGCCATCCTACTCCATTTCTTCCCACGCGAATTATCAGTTGTAATTCCTCTGGTTCTTTCACTTCCACTTTATTCTCCATGGATACGGATTGAGTTACGAATCCATTTGCCGGCCAGAATCGGAGTTTACCTCCAGAAGCGGATTACGAATGTTGGTACATTCTGCATTAACAAGGTTTGTGGTTCATTAGGCGATGCCCGTGAATCTGGGCCGGGACCGTTGAGTGCAACTCGTGATCGCGGGGAGTGCGGACCGTCGCAAGTCGGCAGATGTTGCTTTTCACTTACAACTTACGTTGAGATACTTTTAAGAAGTTTTTTCGGTGACGAAATGGTGTTTTTCTTTAGGATTAGGTATTGGTGTAGTATAAGAAGCTTATTTTGTTTAATTTTTTAAACGACTTGACCTTAATGTTTGAAGGTTATTATTATGTAGTTATGGAACTTTATGCTGTAATTCGTTCGAATTTTGTAATTGTCAGATTATAACATTGCCACAATACAAATATCTTTTTATATATACAATTAAAATCTCTATATAGATATCAAGATTAAAAATATGTTATCAACTTGATATTTGAATTCGAATAGCAGAATTCTGAACATGACATCCTTGCAACTGAAGATCTATGTAGATTAAATCTTCATTAGAATGTGGTAACCGTTACCAGTTAATACTTTACTAACATTTAAGTGTTAAGATTTATTAATATGTTTATATTAGATTAAAGCGTTTAGCTTCAACTTTCAAATAATTCACTTTACATATTGACCAAATGAGGCCTGATTCTTGATAAGTCTAATGAATAGATGTTCGGAGAATATTTCAAGGGTTTGTGCTACGAGTACCTTATTTAATGGGATATAGCATGATGTTATGTATATATATATATATATTCGAGATCGAACCAAAAATTAGGATCTTCTGAAGATATTCAACTTTTACATTAAAATTGGGGTAATGAACAATTTATTGACGAAAATAAATTTATAAATTACAACATATTCTATTGTTCGACATTATTTGATAAATTTTTATTACTTTTTCAGTGCCTACTCTAGAGTACTCGTATTTACCGTATCAAACTATATTTGACGCATCTTTTAATTTGTATGTTATATGTTTCTAAATGTTTTCAAACTTTCCGCTGTTGACACGATTTTGGTGTGTCACTTATAATAAAAGAATCGAAAATATTACGTATAATGAAACGGTATAACCATATTTAGACGAGCAGATGGTATTCATTCAACATTAAGTGTAACGTTTAACGCTTATTGGTCCATTTATCCGTCAATAAATTGATCAATTTATTTTGGAATTATTGATAATTGTGATCAGCTATGACAATCACAATATTTTTTAACAATATTTTTTATATTTAATTAAGCCGCAAAATAGTAATATTGCACTGAACCAAATAATGAATAATTTGGAATTACATGGCTTTATGTATTAAACTGATTAAAACAAACGATATTTCCGACTATGGTTGAGTCCATTATCACGTCGAATAGTAAAATGTTAATATATATTTTTTTAATTTTACTTTCGATTTTATATTGGAATGAACCCTAATCTGAAACGTAATATTTTAATAAATAAAGTCAAGTAATTCAAATTATTCAGGACCTTGTATTTGGTTTCCTACAATAATAATTAAAATTAAGAAAATATATACCTAGGTAAAATAATATTTTAATGTACAAAACAAAAATTAATTAATTTTAAATAAACGTTTAGTACGGTAAAATAAAACAAATTTCATACTTATAAAAATGTATATTTGAACATAACAAAATAATAATAAAAACATTTTTTATATATTTAAAATACGTATCAAAATATGTATTATAATTTTTCCTCTAAGCGGATATAAACTGACAAAACCAGAACAGAATTTGTATACGCTCGCCCACTGAATACTGACATATTTTTTACCAGTGTTTTTTTAATAACATACCTGAATTTATGAAATACACTGCATTCCATACATTTATAAAACTCAGAAATTTAAGCTAAAAATGTTATTTCGTTTTGTGCATGGTGACCATCTAATGCTGTCCAAAGAAAGTTGTTTTACCGACTTTATAGATATTTATTTATTTTTCCGTTATTTGACCTACGTAAAAACTATAAATATATCACATAAATTCGCAAGCTTCCGAGAATTTTTAATGCTTTATGCACAAATTATTCTGAAGAACAATTATTATTTTATTGCTATATTTGCTTCGAGTCTATAATTGCTATTTAATGTTTTTAATTAAGTAAAATTATTTATTAAATATTTCTATTAGGTAATTAATAAATATAACTTTTCTTGGTAAAAGTGCTGCATGTATAATATGCAAAATATGTAATTATGTATGTTCTTAAAATTTTATCTATTACATAAAAATCATAATAAAAATAACAGTTTTTCTCAACTGGAGTTTCGAACAATTGTTATTTGTGTATCTAGGCAGCAAAATAATTGTTTAAGTTTGGTGCATTATGTTCATTTAAAAACTTTAAAATTAATTACAAATTTAATTTCGAAGTGATGGTTATTATAAATATGAACGTGTAGCCATGGAGAGGTTTTCAGAAAAAATATAATTTGTTTGTTTATCGGCGGTGTTTTCTACTCATGTTTTTGATTGGTTAAGAACAGCCCGCCGAAACATGGCCAAATCATTGAATTGCGCTACGTTTATTATGTCCTTTCCATTCATACAGATTTAGTACGTCAAGTAATGTGATCTAGTAATTTTTATTTCAATTGAAAGTAACCGCGGTGTCAAGTTAAAAATATTTAAAGTTTATGTGCTCAAGCGAAATATATTTAATGCAGTTAGACATTTTATTTATACATTCAATATTATTAAGTTAGGTTAGGTTATGTTAGTTACGACCTATCTTGTCAGAGGCGCTAGTTGATGTACCCGCTTTGTAAATTTAAAACTAAGAATTTTATTGAAACGACCATAATAAGAGTAGCACATTTGAATGAAGTTGGCCACAGCCAAAGTAGCTGATAGCCTAGTAATGAATTTTTGTTGGACTGTTTACGAAAAGGTTCAATTGTGCGCATATATGTACCTATGACAATTGCGTAAAAAAGTAATTTTGTTATTTTCTATAGTATTTATTTTGTATCAGTAAGAATTATTTCTTTACATTTTACACATAATCTACCCTTATTTCAATGATGTAACAAAAGAATTCATTCAGTCAATGAATTCGGAAAATAAAACATATATGAGATATACATTACAAGTACAAGTATATTTTTCATAAAAATATGACTAAAGAATTTAATAAACGAAAGTACATTGTACCGCAAAATGACCTCAATAATTTTCAAATTTGGTTGTATAAAAACTACTACAAGTAAATTTCTATTGTCTATTACACGAATTTACTTTCACGTTACAAATAAGGATCCACTTCAACTAACTAAGCACTCGGCATGCGTTAAAATGGAAAAAGGATTGTTAATCGTTTTAAAATGTAATAATTAGTTGTATTTATGATAACCATAAAAATTGTATCGTATTATAAAACTGTTTTTCTAATACATAGTTATAATTCTGAATAATTATGTGTAATTATATGAAAGTAATAATTAAATTATGTAAATCGTTTTAATTATGCGAAACAAAATTATGTGCGAAATTTTGTTGCACCAAAAATCTACTTACACATTATTTCTTGTAAAATTAATTACACTTAAATTATATTCTAAAATAACATACATATATATCAGCACGCCACTTTACCATCGACTCTTATATTTGGTTATACTAAAAATAAGGAGCTTTTGCATATTTAACATTTTGCATTTTAAAACATTTTGTTATGTCCCCGAACAAAATAATTAATATTTAATTAATGTGTTATTTAAAATGATAGCTAAGGATAATTTAATATATTAATAATTTAATTTTACTTATTAAAAAACAAGTTCGTATCCGGCTCCGCCAAAAACTATCACAGATGTACTAGTATTTATCCTATATAACATAATTAAACAATATAGTATCTTCTAATAAAATATTTAGTCATATTATGATACTTTATTGCGATGTGTTACAGTAAAATGCTTGATGACGACATTAAACAAAGCAGTTAATTAGTTCTACTTCTTTTGATCATGTGCGATATCTTTGTTTATTACTGAATTTAACAGCTATTGTTATTGTTACGACCCATTTATAATTAGCAATATTTTCTCCTTTAATTGCAACTACAAGAGAAAATCTGATTTCTTTGTGTTTAACATGACATTTTAATTACATGCCTACATTGCCCTGTAGGTAAAATCCTTTGATTATATAATAACGATATTGTATATACATGCATGTATACCAGAGTAATATATTAAATGATTATGTGCAAACGGACGGGGCCAATATTTTGTTGTACCACAAACCGAAACTTTATGGCATGTTCTTGTCTTCTGCATTTGTAGCTTGTCTGCGGCGGTACAATAAATTTGTGGGCGTAACTTTTTGTCAACGCCAGCGCTTAACTAGGCTTTTGGTTCTATATTAATTATTGAACATTTCTCAAAAATACAAATATATTAACAACAAAAAGGGGACAAACATTTCTGTACACAATTATTCTTTTTTATGTATCAATATTTCATCACCAAACAACATTATTTTCACTACATAAATATCTTGTCTCTTGCTCAATTTTTTCTACTTGTTGATAAATTCGTTCACAACGTAATTCAAGTAGTTGATTAGGCACATTTTTTTTAATTTCCGCTCAGGTCTCGAAACAAGTTTAAGAAAAATGTTAGTTCAAATTCAACTCTTCTGAATGCATTAGCATTTGAAATAGAGTTACAGATAATATTAGAAATAATGTTAGCGGCTAATCCTGTTTATGAATCTGCTCGTTAACAGTTTATTAATTATTGAAGAGACGCTATTTATGTTTTCTTGTTACAAATTTTTTAGCTTAGGTCTCGAATTAATTAAGTCATGAATTTGAAGCGAAAATTAATATTTCAATAAGTAACCGGCAGAGTATAAAATCCGGGTAATAAAAAACATAAGTGATGCAAAAATTCTATTATTTATTGGTTATTTTTATATTAGAATGAATTTTTGGTGATTCTCGCTTCGCTCGAACTTGTACCAAACAATTTCTATGCTCGTAGAACGCATGTTATGCATACGCAAGCCACTACCTTATATTCGATTTTAACTCAATTTATTACGTATTTCATATACTTGTTTAAATATTTTAAATGTGTTTTGACAAGGCTCGCTTCATTTGTGTTTTGTAGAAACAAATCCTAAGTCCATGTAACGCACGCTTTATATTTGTTTTTAGCAAAGTTTGCATGACTTCATACTGCCTTTTATACTTTACCGATAAATAATCAATGATGAGTACTGCAGAACTTTTAAGAATTCTATATCCTCTTTGCTGTTGTGTGTATATGCCGCTGTTTAATAATAAGTATTGGATTTGGTTCAATATCAATCAGAATTTGTAATAAAATATATAGATTATTAAAACTGATTTGGAACAATTCATAAAACATATGGTTTGTTTAATTAATTTTCTAATCCATATCGCTGGAACAATTCAAAAGATACATTACATTTAATCCATAGCTTAATTTATCAACATTTCATATTAAACTAAAACCCATCTCAAATCCAATACAAAAACAAAACAAAAAACGAAATCACAAAAACAGCAATTAATCTAAAACACTAATCCATCTTCTGTTTAACAAAACATTGATTCCAAACAAATTTACCTTGACCGGATGGCGGCTACAATCCACTGACACTAGACAGACTCACGTGCACACTGCACAGATCATTCACACACTCGCGTAGTGACGCACAGACAGACGAAGCAAGGAACGTGTACGTGGTAAACAAATGCGAACCGGCTGTCGTGCAGGTAGGAACTGAGACGAGCGGCTGAGCAGCCGCCTCAGGTAACCATGAGGAAACGGGTCACCAGGTCGCTTGGCCGACATTCGGCGGCTGTTGTTGATGGTGTTGCTTGTGTAACGTCATGCCAAGAACGTTCAAGAAATGGTAGTGATGGGTGGAGCTCTTGAGGGATGAAAGTTTCTTCTTTTTAACTTCTATATGGCTCAGTGCAATGCCGGTTTTACATATTTCAAGAACTGAAGCGATTATGTTTGTGCAGCTTCTGTCAATATATAAATGTGAATTTTTAGTTGAACCAGTGCAAAAATCGAACATTTTGAAAATATGTATCATCCAGACTATGGCAAATCGAGTGCTGTTGAGCGCATTTTCATAACTATTTTAGTATTTGAATTTTTGACTTTTAAAAAATGTCAACTTTGATGACCTTTGTCTCAAAAAATAAAAGAGATCTTGAACTATTCAATTTTATACCTTAATTTTGAAAATATGATTATTTTGTCCATATTTAAATATATATTTAAATATATATATATATATATATATATATATATATATATATATATATATATAATATTCTGTGAATACCAGTAAATGTGAAATTACATAGTTATGTAAATTTTCAGAATTTTTGATCTACTGATAAAACTGAGATATTTTCAAAAATGACAATTTACAATTTTTTGTTATAAATTATTTGTACGAATTTTAGAGTGAAAATATACATACTACGTATTTTCAAAGTATTCAACTTTTTAAAATAATATAAAATTGTGAATATTTTCTTAGTTTTCAGGGATCTGAACCACAAAAATATACGGTTCATTTTCAGTTCAAGATTAAACTCATGTTTTTGGTTTGATTTTTTGTTCCAAATGGATAATTTTCTTTTGTACATTTTGCCAACCGGTTCAATTTTGATACAATAAATTTGACTAATGTATGAGTCATAAATATATTGTAAATTTTTTGAACATACAAAGTAATTTTACAACAACAAAAAGAAGACCAAATGTAGTTATTTATCCAACAAAAATATTCATATCCACAGTGGAAACGCAATTGCATACTGCATCGATCCACTCGTTATAAATGCACCACACACTCAAATTGTACACCCAGACAAGACGTGTTGAACCGGAACAATTTTAAAACCAGTTTACTGAACCAGTGTAATATTTACGGTTCGGTTAAGGTAAAATATTCGATTTCGGCTCAAGTTCCAGTTCGGTTTAAATCCATGTTTAAACTCTTTATTGGCCATTAATCAACAATGAGATTCAGCCAAGGACTGAACGATAAAAATATCTGAAATATCCGTACTCTGGGTGGGATTCGAACTCTCTGTCTGCGTTATACAGGATGAGAGCTGTACATATAATTGCACATTCCATAGATTTAATATTTTCTAGCCACTGGACTGATAGGTTTTGTTAAATAACCCTGAGAAGATATGTTTCAATCAAATACCAGTTCACAACTTCAATTAAATTAAATTTAATGTTTCATAATTTTTATTATTATTGTAACCTACCGATTCAGTGCCGAAAATAACAGTAGGTTTAAAAATCGTACAATTACATTTGCGAATTTCGGTAAAAATATTTTATCATCGATACATGAAATAATAGTATATTATTCAATGAGTTAATAATATAAGCTATTACTCAAGAGATTGAAGTTTGCAACACGAGCCGAAGGTGAGTGTTGTAAATCATTCGAGTGAGTAATAGCTATTACTTGCGAATAGAATACTATACTTTCTCTACAACTATATGTTATTATGTAATAAGATTTTACAATTATTTTTTTATGTTACATTATGAATAAGTCAGATTGCTTAAATTTTTTGTATTTATTTTTATTTAATAAATATTAACACTATTTAACATGGAACAAGTATCCCATAGTGACGATGATTTATATTTATCAGAAAGTTCGCCAAAATATACTATAAGAACATTTTCCGAAAAGGAATTTACATTTTTGCGTATTCGCCAATCCATAAAAGCTTTATAAACTTGTTCATACTTTTTTTTTTGATTTTTCGGGCAGTAAATTTAGGAAAAGTACGTGTGCGGCTTCTACAATATCTGGTGGAGTACAAATTTCACTTTGTTCACTTTCAGAATCCATAACTCATATGTATAATCACACAAATTACAGTATTATTTTAAACAAAAACGTTTTAAACTAATTTTGACAGATAATTAACAATAGCGCGCTTCACTGTTTCATAGCATACTTAACGCGTGGCAATTATCGTTATTTTTTTATTGGCTATTAAAGTGTTCAGTAATGAAAATTCAGACGTGTGATTGGTCGTGAAGTGTTGAGTAATGAATTATTACTTAACACTGTCAATAATGATTAGTATTACTTATCATAAATGAATACATTATTTAATAAGAGTAGATAAAGTATTTTTTTACAATAATTTTGAAACATCCCAAATAATGATCAACTATCTATTCTCTCTCTATTCATTAGGAAATAAGACTGGTCCGATTAAATCAACAGGAATTATCGTATGATATTAGCAAACTATCTTGATTTTATTTTATATTGATTTGATTACAATTACTAATTTGTAAAGATAATAATTAATGTCCATAAAGGCATAATCTTGTAAAAAAATTATCACAATTTCAATTTTAAGATACATATACATATAAATTCAGTGTATTTGTTACAATATTTAATATCGGTATTTGTTATCGCATGACAGATTGGTGAAACAGATGTATGTTGGTGAAATTGAGGGTGAAAGTTTGCGTGGACGGCCTAGGAACAAGTGGATGAATATGATTGAAGGGTTGTTGCGTGAGCGAAAGATTCTGAGCGTGAAGAATAAACTAGCTTGTATGAAAAGAATTATGAATGTGGTTGAAGCAAAAGTGGTGTGTCAGGATAGGAATGTTTGAAGAAAATTAATTGCGGGATAAATATGATGAATGAAGACAAGCGTATGATTCTTGATTTTAGATTAATTGGTTAGATGTTTCGAGTGTTTACCTGCAATTGTGTGGAGACCATCTTCAGAAACAAGCGCAGTGTACACTAGCGAATGGATGAATGTTTGTTTGTGTGTTGATGGATTTTGGTTGAGAGAAAAGAAAGAGTTTGTATGGAGGAAGTGTTAATGTGGTCGAATCGAGTATCGTGTGTCAGGATGAGAATGTTGACGGGTTCGTGCTACCCCATTTAATGGGATATAGCGTGATGTTATGTATGTATGTATGTATGCTATCGAAATCATATGATTATGGAGAAGTAGAACACAATTGTTATCTTTAAAAATTTCATGTGGTAATAAACAAATCTGTTTTAAAATCGATGACAGAAAACATTTTAAACTTCATCTGAACCTCTTCAGTATTACTACGCCTTGCTGTAAGAGATCTAAGCTTTTTAAATAACAATTCAATATGAATGCCATTACTGGAAAACGTAATGAAAACAGATATAAATTTAATCTAATTTTCCTCGAAATTTCGCCATTTATTTTAATAAACCTACGTAAATTTATAATATTCGAAGAGTTTTCAAAGCGGGTTCATTCATAAACGTACTCAAATAACAGATATTATTTTATATTGACTCCATTATATGATTTATGCAGAGTTTAACGGTAGATAGGTCTGTATAAAGATATGTCATAAACAAATGTACGCTTCTATTCACTATTTAGTAAAATTTTCATTTCCATTCATGACGTTTATAAAACGAATTCAATTTGTCAAATTATTTCGCTGAAATGAATTTATTGATACAATAAAATTGGGATAATGGAGATGTACAATAAAATAAATATCATTTAAAATTAATTACATCCTTGACATTTGCAAATAGTACCATTTATTCATTTTAAAATTTAGTAAATGGAAATGGCAAGAAAGTTAATTCGTTTACTAATGATCTTAAATTTGGGCTTAACAAAATGCTTCGCTTATATCGTACGAAGTTATAACTCCCTTAATTTTTATTAAAGTTATGTTTAGATGTGGCACCTACTCAAAAGAAATATAACAGTTTCATATTAAATTCTCAATGCAATGAGAAACGTAATTTTTAAATTTGCACCAGAAAGTCAATTCAATAATCGAAATGGTGATTGCCAGAATTAATAAATAAATAAAATTGTATGTACCAATAGAATTACTTCCTGCTCATCTGAAAGATCTTTTTTTTCAAATTTACGCCAATAAAATATATTTGCCATCAATAACTGGTCACAAAATCATATAGGTATGATCTATGTTTTGTAGCTCGCATCAATTATTGATGAAATTATAATTAGGAACAAAGTTAGGAATAACATGACTAATGTTTGAGAAAATTTTAAAATGAAATAGGCCCTTTAAGTTAATATTTATTTATTTAGTTTTCTGCTTAAATAATGAATTTATTTTTTGTTATTTTAGTTGTAACAAATACGAGTCATCTACTTCTTTGTTTTAAATTAGATCAAGCTGATGACTATTCTTTTGTCTAGTTTTTTAATTTTTGTGCTATATTTAAGTCAACTATAAAGGGAGAAAATAATAAAATATGGACACAATTGAAAAAAGTGGTAACAGAAAAAGTTGTAGACAAGCTTAAACAATAGAATAATATTTTTTTTGCTTTGAAAATTGTAAGTTTGAAGTTAATTTTAATATGAAAACTAAACAGTATTTTACAGTATTTAGACGACTACTAGTCAACCGTCTTAATAAAGGAAACTTAATGGTTTTGCACGGTGCACCGTCAAAATTTAAATTTTAAAGTTAGTTTAATTAAATATAACCTCATAAGGATTAAATGTCATTGCTGTAAAACATTTGATTTACTTTTATTTATTTAAACCAAGTTTAAAGTTTAACCTTTAACCTACCAATCTGTTAAATTTCTTTTAAAATCAAATTCCGTACAGTACAACAATTTGTAACTTTTCCAATTTAATTAATGCATAAATTTCCATTGCACCCTAAAATAATCCGCAACACCCTGGACGCCATATGTATCAATTGCAAACTGGCCGTGTTCCAACATTCCAACTTCAACTTTCAAGTTGCATTGCACGTCCGACTAGAGATACAACTGGGAACGTTTTGTGCAAAGTTAGTTGAGTAGAACTGCACCGGAGCGCAACTCGCGAAGTTGCGAAGCGATAATGGATTGGCGCTGGACAAGAGTTGGGCGCAGAGCAGTAATGCCAGCCGTGACGAAATCAGCGAATCCGGAATTCTTCGTGAACGCGAACAGCCGTGAACTTGCCCGGAATCAGTGTCAAGGTGACAAACTGTCGCTGGGAGATCGAGAACGAATTTTTAGAGTAAGGTTAAAACCGCAATATGTAGATGTTTTATAAAATACAGAAGAATTAATTTAAATCGAAAACAAGATGACAAACTATTAGTTTAAGGCCCGGTCTTTCCAACTGTATGTAAAATTATAAATAAATAAATATATCATCACGTTTTTTACCCATTACTGGGTGTGGCACACGTGAAGTGCGGATACCAGCCGTTAAACTACGGCCCAAAAGATATTAGTGGAGGGGAAGCCACAGGGGTAGATTTAAATTGGTGAAAATTGTTTGTCGGCTGTGGGGATCGAACCAGGGTTCTCAAGATCCACAGTCCGACTCGATACCACTGAGCCACCTACCCCCATTATCTAATCGTAGAATAAAATTAAATCATATGTTAAAATCATTTTATAAAGTTAACAAACCTCAGTTTATATTTCAATCGAAGATTAAATTGGTTATCTAAAAAGTTAATTCATCCGATTGACAACAGATAAAAATTTATTCTAGAGTTATAGTTGAAGAGTTGAATTTGTCAATTATAGATATCGATTTCTAAGATATATTTGAAAACGACGATGAAGAAATTATTCATTATATTGAACATTTGTACAATGTTAGACCAATGGTGGAGTTTAATATTGGCAATGAAAAATAATTTCTTGATTGTTTTCGTTTACCAAGAAGACGGTGGATGAGCCTAGAAAATTTTACAAATAGGTTTCCTAGCATTATTTTTATCTTTAATGCCCACTGTATCAACTTTTTTGTTCTCTGTTATTATTTGGAAATCTAAGACGATGTCTATTAGTAATATAATTTCACTATTTGTGTAATTACGTTTTCTTTCCCTTTTTACATTTCTCCAATTAGCTACACTAGCAATACTACAATAATATAACTACCAATAATAGCTAAGAATAATTGATATAAATTTTTTTTTATATACTTTTATTAATAGATACTATGTTAATGTATATCTATTATTATATATCGTATTGAAACTAAATTCTGGGATGTCGAATTCGTGTTGAAATAAATATCGTAATTTATTTATTTATTTAAAATTTAATCTATATGAATAAATCCCAAAATTACTAAGGAATTGTATAAGTATATCGTAAAGAGTTAAAAAATATCGAAGTGCCCAGTTCTAATTTTAGGTTATACAGATGTATGTAGGTTATCTCTATTTGTTTCATTCATTGTAAGATATGTTTGCCTTACTTCAAATATAAACAGATTTATACCGTTGATACGTAATTATAGAATAATTTAATATAGAAGTTACATGGATATAATCTCAAAATAATTAACTAAAATTTAACGCATAATTGAAAATATCGGCTCTAATATTGGCAATGAATTAAATTTTATATAAATAGTCATGGACTTGAATTGTAAATTCAGAAATTATGCAACTTATAACAAATTTTATCTTATATTTTTCTAATCCTAAATATTTTTTGAAAGAGTATTTCCTTTTACTAAATCCTGAATCCTGCAATTACAGTTATCAGATTCCATCAGTTATCGATTCATTATCGGGTAATGCATTTTACAATTTTAATTTAGTCCATTTTAGTTCGCTTAAATGTAATTAAATCTAATTTAATTATGTGCCATTTTATATTCCTTTTAAATTTTATATTGGATCATATTTCAATTATCAATTATCCGATGAAATATGAAATATGATAAGAAGTAATCTAAAACTTGATCTGCGTTCGTGAAACCGGATATGAAAGTTATTTATGTACTTCAGAAATATCTTGTGAAGTTAATACATTTTAGTTCGCTTGAAAATGAATAATATTATAGAAATGGATACAAATTTTGGATATGTATTTATATATGATTTATATTAATAATATTCATCATATTTCACTGATATTTATAAATATTTCAACTTCAAAATAAAATCTATAAAGGGTTAATAACTGACTGTTGACTAACTTTATTGCTGTTAAAATATTTTTAGAAACAATGCTTGAAATAAAAAATAAATATTGAATTATTTCTCTTCAAAATAATAATATTACAGAATTAAAAATTAATTGAGTCAACTTCTATTTGAAAATTGTAGTGACAATTTAAACTTGAATTTTCGCTTCAATTGTAAATTAATATGAAAAAGATTATTTCCTTAGAATTCGAGAGAAAGTTTAAGCTGAAACTATAACTACAATATTAAGCATTAATCAATCTACATAATATAATAATAACTAACTGTTACAGATTTTATATGTGTATACAAAACTTATGAATGTGGCTAACTCCTGTTAATTTACATGCTCTAATTTTGTAACAAAAGATTACAAAATTATACTTTTAGTATACTACAAGCAATTAGAAAGTGTCAAAACTAATACTTACCTAAATTACTAACCACACTTAATAACACTCTGAGCTAAAAATTAATGTTAGCTATAATTATCTCAATTAACTTTCTTCGATATTGCCACGCTTATATTTTTTTCTCCGACTGTAATTTAATACCAAGCATGGCAGCATTCTACACCGTAAAAAGGTTTAAGATATTTTTAATTCTAAATCAAATTTCAAAGGGTGTACAAAGAAAATGACATTGATTTACGCAAAAGATCACTGTCAGAAGTTACGTGTCACTTTGACAGGATAATACATACATTAGGATTTGAGTCCTACATGATAATAACCATCCGAGTCGGCAGTGACCCCCATCATCATTCACACTGACAAAGATCTTGGTGTGCTTTGTCTTCTGAAAACAAAAAATAAAATCAACGCTGTAGAGACAGTAATAATATAACGCAAGGATTATCACAATGTTATACTGGAAAAACGTGTCATTTAGCAGAAAGCCACTGACCACAGATGTCGAACGTTAATGATGAAATGATGGAAGGATTTTGATAAATTGATGAAAACAAATCTGATTTGTTTTTTGAATGATCACAATTCGATTAATGCCTGGTTATCACGTGACTGCCAAGTTACATCAACGAAAATTATACATCAGATAACAGAAAGGATTTTTAACAGTAACAGTTGAATAGGAAACAGGATATAAGTTTAATAAAATGATAAACTTTTGATATGATTTTGATTCGCAAAATTTGTGATTCTGGTATATTATAGTGAAATATTGTATGGGAATAATTTTTTCGACTTAGTCGTTGTTAAACAAAAGGAAATAACAGTAATTATATTAGTTTTTCTACTCCCGTTATTAAAAGGTCACTTAACGTACTGGTTTCCATGGCGCTAAATATTATCTTAATCAGATGTTGACAAGTTGTGGCTTCGAATGTTTTAGTCATGGCTTGCATATAACAACTGACATATTAAATAGGAGGTGAAATTAGCTTCCTGCATTTGTTATTGTAACTAAAACCTTACTTATCAAATAATTCATAAAACTTTACTTTTTGTTGTTGTCGCGATCGTAAAAGAAGTATAGTATATGACTCGTTTTATAAACTCTTTAGATATTCGTTTTTCTTTTATATAGTCACTTCGCTTCGATCATCTTGTACAAAAAAACCTCGTAACTAAAGAGACGTTTATAAAAGTGTCGATTCACCCCATATATTAATAACGGTTTTTATAAAACGTATACAATATAAGTTGAAACTACGTGTTACTGTACTTACAATTATTACTGCAGTAATTTACTTTTATTGTCTTCCAACTTAACGTAAGATTCATAAAAATTAAATATGAGATTTTCACTAAATCATAATGCTGGTAGCACAAGCTCTGTTTTTGCCTGTTTTAAGAGCAGTGTATTTGGGTATTTTAGCTATCTTTAACATGTTAAAACCGTACTCTTAGAACACCCAAAAACAGAGCTTGTACTACCAGCCAGAGTTATTATGAGGTAAGTGACTCAGTGGTATCAAGTCAAACTATGGATTTACGAATCCTGGTTCGAGTTTCACAGCCGACAAACAATTTCCACCATATTAAAACTACCCCTGTGGCTCCTCCCTGCACTAAAATCTTTAGAAGGTGTGATTTGACGGCCGATAACCATACTTCACGAGAAAAAATATAGCCATCTACCCTATAAGAGTATTAAATGCTAAAGTGTCGTCTGCATTAAAAAAATTCAAAAACAAAGCTTTTCTTTATAACATTGAATTAATCAAATAGAATTATATCACTGTCAATTTATTTATATCCATAAATTTAATGATAGTAATTTTAAATTCCTTAATAACGTGTTATAACAAAAACTAGGTGTGACAAAATATGTTTCTGTATAAACATAACTGCGGATAGCATTAAATTCAATTTATTTACTAATAATAATATCTCCTTTTATAACTTTTTACGATCATATTAATGACTTTTATTACAAAAACTATTGGACATATTAAGAAAGAATGCCGTTTTATTTTCAAATATAACTGAACATTTGAGGAGAAATTTATTCTGAGAATTTATAATACATTTACTTTTTACCACCAAAACAGAAGTATTCAAGTGATAATCGTAAGTAGTTAACTTTGATACAAATCATACAGTACAACATGTAATTAAATAAATAAAGTAGCTTGCGGAAAAACGCGAGAAGCTGCACATGAATACAATTTATATCTTTGTAATTAACAAAAGGTAAACAATGCACGCACTACGCGTTGTGAGAACTGCGTGAGAACAGAACTAAGATTATATCAATTTACTTACCTCAAGAAGAAATTATAAAACCTATGTTATGTCTACATGACTACAAGGTAATGAAGAAAGTTTTAATGATATAACAACCAATAAGACACATCTATAGAAGATAATAATTTTCTTGTAATCTATACTTGGGCAGTATAATTATTAATTATTCTTCTGCATTTTTTGACACACTTTGTAATATATAACTGTCAAAAGAGATATGTGCGGCCTAGTATTACAAATTAAATTAATTTAAGCACTCATAAATGCATAACATAATTTTAAAGTTATTTTTATAGTTTTGCAAATCTATAAACTATGCAAAAAGTAGGCTATGTATCTAACCAAGGCGGTATATCAGCTTTCTTCCAGTATTGAACACAAATTGTTTTTGTTGACTGTTTAAAACAGGGTTCGAAGATATATATCGATCGATATATATCATGATATTTATTTTGATATATATCGTCATATTTTTGCAATGATATATATCCATTATATAAAAATATGAAATAGTTTTTGAGATATAGGCTCCGGAGAAGTGAAATTTTTCGAATTTTTCAGTTTTTCTACTTTTCCGAGGCTATATCTCAAAAACTAAATGTGATATGAAAACGCGCTCAACGGCATTAATTTTCTCGTGCTTCAGTTAACTTATAAACATAGTTTCAGCGATTTTTATTTTTTTCAATTTTCCGCCAAAAAAATCGCAAAAAGCGGTTTTTTAACATTTTCTCGAAAACCAGAAGTCATATGCATTTGAAGATTGCACCACTGGATTCAGTGGGTCAAAATACATATGTATGTAAATTTTCGTTTTAATAATCCTAAGATTAAGGATTTTTGGGAAAATTGAATTAAAATCTGAAAAAACCAAAGGGGTACCCCTTAGGAAATAATTAAAAATATTAAATTGCATAAAATTGTATGAAAATTTGCTTACAAGTCAATTCGGACACGGGGAATTCAACGCCGTTGAGCGCATTTCCATATCTTGTTTAGTTTTTGAGATATAGCCTCCGGAAAAGTGAAATTTTTCGAATTTTTCAGTTTTTCTACTTTTCCGAGGCTATATCTCAAAAACTAAATGTGATATGAAAACGCGCTCAACGGCATTAATTTTCTCGTGCTTCAGTTAACTTATAAACATAGTTTCAGCGATTTTTATTTTTTTTCAATTTTCCGCCAAAAAAATCGCAAAAAGCGGTTTTTTAACATTTTCTCGAAAACCAGAAGTCATATGCATTTGAAGATTGCACCACTGGATTCAGTGGGTCAAAATACATATGTATGTAAATTTTCGTTTTAATAATCCTACGATTAAGGATTTTTGGGAAAATTGAATTAAAATCTGAAAAAACCAAAGGGGTACCCCTTAGGAAATAATTAAAAATATTAAATTGCATAAAATTGTATGAAAATTTGCTTACAAGTCAATTCGGACACGGGGAATTCAACGCCGTTGAGCGCATTTCCATATCTTGTTTAGTTTTTGAGATATAGCCTCCGGAAAAGTGAAATTTTTCGAATTTTTCAGTTTTTCTACTTTTCCGAGGCTATATCTCGAAAACTAAATGTGATATGAAAACGCGCTCAACGGCATTAATTTTCTCGTGCTTCAGTTAACTTATAAACAGGGTTCGAAGATATATATCTATTATATAAAAATATCAAATAGTCTATAATAAATACAGTATTATTACTTTCATTAATTCTGTTAAAATTATATTCTAAAGATAATTCTTACTTTACTAGCTTTTGACTAACTTCACATCAACGACATAAATCCAAATTGTGTGCCATTTGTGATGTCATTAACGGCAAAGTCTGAACCATTTCCAAAATTTTTATTTGGTACTCATTTTAGAAATACAAATCCTTTAATATGGTGGAAAAGTGTAACTATCAATGAGTCAGAGTGGACAAATAAAAGTTCATTTATTGAACTATGTGAACAGTTACACACTGCTGTAGCAGGCACAGCAGGGCTGAAACGATATTTCTCCACTTTTGGCATTGTCCTATCCCAATTACGTAATCGTCTCGGTAACGACAAAGCCGGTAAATTAGTTTTTATGTTTAAATATTTAAACCAAAAAGAAACTACAAAAAGAAACTAATTTAGATTGGATTTGGCCAAGTGAGTCTATCTGCAACGCTATGTTCAGGAAGTTCATCAGAAGATGATGATTTGCCCCTATTTAGGATATAGGATTATTTAAATATTCTTACTATTCTTAGTACTATATAATATTTGTGTATCCATTCAATGTATATTTACTTTTTTTCATTGCCTATGTTAATTTTTTATTTAGGAGTAATAATTTATTTTGTATTTCCTATTGTGATAATAAATGTGTACAAAAACTAAAATTAAAAAATAAATATCCAAAAAGTGATATTTATCTGATATATATCCTATATATCAGATATTTTGATATTTATTATAAATATCATGATATTTACGAACCCTGGTTTAAAATCAATATTAATTTCGTGATTATTTTCAATGTTTTCAATGTAATCGGTATTATCGAAGTTTTCATATTGTTATGCATTTGTTAAAACAAATTTGACGTTTATAATTTCACATATGTCACACTCCTTTTTGTGAATGTTGTAAATCTCTATTTATGAATTAAATTTGTGATATAGTTTAGTTTAGTTTAGTTTAGTTTAGTTTAGTTTATTTAACTATTCTACAATATAAAAATTGTTTATAGCAGGTCCAATATATAATGGCAAGGGAAGAAGAAATATTAACCCTACCTGAGATTAAAGGAAATTTATATATATATTTACTAAAATATTGGAATAAATAAAGTGATTATTAGAAAAATCGCATTTTTGCCATGATTTAAAAAAGACATTTCAATCAATCAGACGTACACTTGACTGGTTCTGTTAGGTTAGCATAATCTGTCAACCAAAGGAGATGAATATAAAGAGATGGCATGTAAATTTGCTAGTGATTTTAACCAATCAAAGATCAAAGTCAAATGTGTTCTATTGTCTTCACACAGATTTCTTATAAAAAACGAAATACAAAAAAAATTATTGTGGTTGATTATTATTTTTCAAATAACATTTTAAACAGCTGCATAACTACGAAACGTTTCAAATAAAACGGTACATATATATTTCTAAACCGATTAAAAAAAAATACAAGTGAAATCTGCTTTGTATAGAGATAAAATAATTACTTCTTTTAATTTTCGATACAGTGTGTACCGCGTAATGACTAAATGGGAATAAACACGGAAAATTATTTCAAATAGAACAGTCATTATTTTAAGAATATATGAAATACGTTGTTATGTTCTTCATTTCTATTGAAAACATAAATAACAAAAACAAAATCAATACTTAACTTATTTCTTGTATCATCAAAATTTCAGTGTTGGAAATTTACAAAATATTTTCTTGTATTATGATGCAACTTAAATCTGATTAAGTACATAATTAATGACCAGAGAAAATTAGCGAAAATTACACTTTAATACTTTGCGGTTTTGTAGCATCGTATCAGTCAACTGTCAACTTTAAACTCTGCAAAGCATTTTATTAAATTTTCTTTAATTTTGAACTCCATTTGCGCAGTTTAATAATTAGGCGTTGTAATTATTAGGGTTACAAACTTATTACGGAAGACCACTTTACAAACAAAACACAATTTTGCCTGGATCGGTTAATTTCTTCTGGTATAACATAATAACTAATTAATTCCTGACTACATCTTCTTGTAACTCCTTTTGATAAGTTCCCAATTATGCTAAAAATCATTTTAAATTATATTAATTAGTCGTTTTCAGAGGTAGACTAAAAATTTACGTTTAAGTGTAATTTTCATTTAAAGTTCGCATCGCTTGCAATATTTAAATTATAAACTGTTTGCCAATAACAAAACTAGCGCTCACCAAACTAATGCTCGTTTCCATCAACGAAACGTAAATATTAAGTTTAATATAAACTGACAATATCGTGTCAAATATTTGACAGCAATGTAAATTTCTTCATATGACATTTTATTTCGATATGTTTTTGTTTATTTACTTCAAACATAAAATTTAAGTTTCGTTGTTGCAAACAAACAAACAAGTGGAACAACATTTATGAAAAGCTCTCTTGGAACGCTTTAAACAAAGTTTTAAACGAAGCGCAAATATCTTTCTTCGATTATACGAATAAACAAATTTTAAAATTTTATATATGTAAATTGACATGCGCTATTACCAAATAATAGATGATATAGGTTTTTTTAAACACTAAGAATTATTTACGGCGGGAAGATGACAACTGCTATATTAAATACGAGACGAAGTTGGCTTCCTGCATCTGTCACTGTAACTTAACCTTATTTTTCAAATAATACATAAAATTAAATTTTTTGTTGTCTTAATTTGCGATATATTATGTCACTCATTTTATAAAGTTTTTAGATAATCGCGACATTTATGAAATTTGTTACTTAATATACTATTATGATTATATTTCATTGTATAATTTATATTTACATATGTAACTTAGTGTAACTAAATTATTTCATTTCGTAATTTTATAATAAATAAATACATAATACCTGTTAGTAGGGGCCTCATAAATAATTCCGCATCAAGTCCTAAAATTTGTCCCTCCATATTCTATAATAAGGGTCATCCTGAATTAATTTCCTATTTTTATTGCCAGTCCGACCCTAGATGCTGAACGAGATCAAAATATACTTGCTTTTTACTAAATCTTTATTAAGAGTTTAAACATTATTATTTTTAATAGGGAATCAAATTTTAGTCGTACTTTAAATATTTTCAAATTTTACCATGGTTTCACGTTTCACGTACCTCAGCTAAAATTTACATAATATACTTCTTCAAAAAAGCTCTGTTTATATTTCTCTATTAAAATGTAGATTTTAAACACGAAATTTAATTTTGTAAGAAAATAATTTGTACAAAGATATTTGATGATATATTGTTCACATTGAATCAACTAAGGTTTTAAGATTAAATATTCAAATGAAGTACTCCGTTTTACATTTAGCTTTTGAAATACACAATTCTTTTGACGCTTTAAGCGGTTTAAATAGACATCGTAAAGTAGTAATGTAGAGGTTAGAGGATAAGCTACAATTTTATAGCTTGAATTAGATGAAGTCTTGAGAAACTTGCCTCTTGGGATATATACTTACAGTTCTTTCAAGACATAGTTTATTTTTACATTGTTTATTGTAGTGATATTCCATAACTACATATAATGGCTTCTTTTTTATTTTTTATATACAGGTATCTCTTGTACGAAGGCCACCATTCAGATCTCTGAAACTATGAGATCTACGATTCCGATATAACTTTATTTTAATAATTTTATATTTATATACAAAGTATAATACACAGGTATTATTTATTTATAATTAACAATTTATAATTAAAGAGAAATATTAAATATATAAAATTACAGGTATTTACATTTTCCATGTAACTTCGTTTGATGTTATGAATAACTAATTTTAATTATACGACAAAAACCTTTTCTGTTTACAAGACAAAATATAAGATACTAGTACAAAAATCCTGAAACACATTTCTCAGTTATGTGTACCAAATTATGAATTAATTATTGGTAATTTATTCATTAATTATGACTAATCTTTCCATACTTTTCGTTCGAAAATATTTACTAACTCTGAAGCTAGGTTTTTAAAATAATATTTATGTGGTTTTAAATTTAAATTTCCTTGTACCTAGTTTTTATAAGGAATATTATCTGTCATAAAATTTAGGTTTCTCTAATTTATTTGTGTTTTTATATCAAGTTTAAAATCGTTTAGTAATTGAGTCCAAATTTAATTAATAGGCTGGCGATAGCGATTGAATAAATCATATTAAATTATTGCGAAGCGGTCAATTATCAATTACAATTTAAATGCATTAGTGAATTAAATAGTTCAAAAATTATTATTAGTATAATAAAAATATTGTGGTGAAGTTACTCGCAGTAATATAAAATTAAGTTTTATAAATTATTTTAGTTCGCTTTTGACACTTTGACTGAACCTATTTCCAAGAAACTTTCCAGCCACATTTGTCAAAAATAATATAAAATTTGCATAAATTATTATCTTGAAAAACACATCACAAACTTTTCTTAGAAAACAAAATTAAATTTCTTTATTTATTATTTCTGCTGGAAGTCTTCATAAGAATTTCATTCCTTTTCTGGTGCATACAAACACTTAATTAAATCAAAAACTTTTAGTGAAATAATTTAGATTATTGTAAAATTATATTTCAATTTACATTAGTGTGCTTTAAATGAAAATTTCTTCTTCGTAAAAGTTACAAACTAATTAATGAAAACTGACATCTAATTACTTTTGTTTCAACTTATTAATAAATTTAATTATACAAATCTGGTTTTAGATGTAAATATAAAACCGGACAACTTTTAGTTTACGGTTTTTTAGGTCAAAATAACAATAACAAATCCCTTTCCCGTAAATTTATTACCAATGTATCTTTTGCTGTCCTTTGATAAGTGCATTTTGACATATTAAGAATTATTCGCCGGCCGTAGAGCGTAGTTAAGCTCGAAAGGTCATAAATTTTAGTTAAACATACTGGGAAACTGGCATGTGGAAATATTAACATGTGTGGATATTTTTTATTCACTATTTATTTGCATTGACTTTTAGCTAAATAATTAACATTGGCATATACAAAAAAATCAAAGGATAAAATAATATTTATTTATTTATTTATGTTTCTTAAATAACGTAGCATTTGACTACGAAAACCGGCAGTACGGCAGTGTAAAAACTGCGGCTCGGTGTGTCCGGTAGGCCCAGGCCCGATTTGGGTTGTAGCGCCACAGATGATGATGATTTATGTTTCTGTATACAACAGGAATATAATTATAATTACAGTACAGGCTCCGGAGTCACCGAGCCGCAGTGTGGTAGTTCATATATTTTTAACTTGAGTGGGATTTGAACTCGTGATCTCCTGAAAGCTTCTTTTTATCATGGGATCCATGATAAAATGAAGTTCTTGATTCAAGTAATCATTGAAAAATCTTGTGGCCTGTAAACGTCTTGCGGTACATCGGTTTAAGAACGCTGGTTCAAAAGAAGAAATAAATAGTAACAGATTTTCACCATATAAATTAATCTTATGGGGTAGGTGGCTCAGTGGTATCGAGTCGGTCTGTGGATCTTGAGAACCCTGGTTCGACCCCCACAGCCGACAAACAATTTTCACCAATTTAAATCTACCCCTGTGGCTCCCCCTGCACTAATATCTTTGGGGGCCTTGATTTGACGGCTAGTAACCGCACTTCACGCGAAAAAATATATCACTTACCGAGATCTGCTTAGGCAGAGTGCCACACCCAGTAATGGGTAAAAGGCGTGATGATATATTTATTTATTTATATAAATTGATCTTGTAGTGTCTCTTCAACTGATATCTTTGGTGGGTTATGATTTGATCTTAAATCTGAAAGTAATGTATAAATATTTCTGTGAATCCCAAAAATAGGGCAAGTAATTGATTATTAATAATTTTTCTACGACTCTAGGTTTCTAGTTCACAAAAATCTCAAATCTACCATTACAACCCAACGCACGCAAAACAAACCCATTTCGTGAATATAATTAAACGTTATCAATACTGCATTCACCGTTAGTCGTTTTCGACTTTGACTGCAGCGCTCGTTGCTCGCAAACCAGTTTCCGCCAAATGTCACCGCGTCGTAGTTCCTGATTACTGGTCGAGTGGTCGAGTGTCTATACCTCTGTGTCTGTGTGTCCATATCGCATGTCCCTCGCGCGACCAACCTGCAATCTGACGGCAGCGAAGCGGGGCTGCGCGTGCCACGGAGGCACGGAGCAAGCGAGCTCAGCTACTCAAGCAGCGGCGATGTGACGAGTGACCGGTCGGGCTGATGACCACGCTGTAAACGACGCTATGGACTGGATAACGGTTGAGGAGATGGCCTAATTCTTTGAGGATTTATTGCGAATTTTTATTGAGGAAAGAAAGTTTGGAGGTATTGGCTTTAAGTACGAAGGCTTGAAGAATCGGAGCTAGATTGAACATTTCCAGGCGAAAGATTTAGTTATAATACATTAGGCGTGTTTTTAAAAAAACAATGTCTTCTTCACTGGGATATTTTATGCAATAGCTATTTCATTAATTTATTTATGTTATACTGTACAACAGAAATTTAATCCCAATTACAGTACAGGGTCCGCACTCACCGAGTCGCAGTGTGATAGTTTATATAATTTTTAGCTTGAGTGCGATTCGAACTCGGGATCTCCGAATTCGAATTCCTATCTACACCACCGTACTAACGGACAGCTATCTTGAAATTAAGGTAATTAGTTAGTAGCAAATATTTCGTATTGCAATTTACTTCATATTTCGTTCAACATTAGCAGATAAAACTATTCTTAAATATGAGAAATGTATATGCATTCTTCCCGAAATATTCTCTACTTACGTACCTGTAAATGATGTTGAATGACATGTATGATTGCCTAAATTAATTGTATGATAATAAACAATAAATATAATTACGTTGGCTTTAGGTTTTGCAATGTATTTTTGTTATGTCCAGCAATACGCTGGTGTGGTTAGCATTACAGCATTTGCATCCGAAGATTCCTAGTTCGAATCTCACTCAAGCTATCACACTGAGGCTCGATGAATCCGTACCCTGTACTGTACTGGATTGATTCTGTTGTACAGAGTAGCATAAATAAATAAATAAAAATTTGATAGAATATGTCAAATCTAAAGTAACATATCTTGAAGAAGCTATTATTTTCTTTTGAACGTATGGTTGTCAAGATCTAGAATATTACGTTTGTTTCCAAGTAGAAATGTAAGAATAAAAGTAGCAAAATTTTATCGCAAGTGGTTCTCTTTCTGAGCGGTACGACATTGATCAAGTCTTCATTTGTAAAAAATTTAGTTGTCCCAGTTAATTTATATGACAATGACAATTAAAAAACTAATCTTTCTACTAATTTTTATTATTCTAATTTTACACACAACAATTATATAAATAGTGTGTGTGTGTGATATAAAAGTGGACGTACGCATATCCTACAAAATAAATCAATGTTCCTCAGGCTTTATGGGGATTTTAAGAACTTTTCAACAATCCCGCGTTCGGGACTATTCCCTTATTCAAAATCATGTTCGTAAAATTTTGCAATTTTGTCAAACGTGAAACGATATTGAAGTTAGCATAACAACAAAATAAATTTCCTGAATATGAATGGAACTTGTCAAAATCAAGATCTAAAAAAGATATTAGGAACCCTTACGGTTTATACTTACATGTACTCGTATAGAAATCTGAAGCGTTGCAAATTGTATATTATGGTACCGCTGAGAAACATGAAGCTAGACAAATAAATGAAAGGCTCAGATAATAATTCACATATTTATTAAACGTACAATATACAATAATCTAAATATACATTTATATAGTAGATAAATACATAATATTATTCTATCACACAAACTTATCCTTATTACAAATATGCTGAAATATACCGAGGTTTCAAAGTCCAAGAGGTACATATACGCAAAGACATCACACAAAGTGACACAAACACATGAAAAATTAAGAGACACCGAATCACATTACCGTTGATTTATAAACGGCTGAAGCGTTTAAGGCCCATTTAGGTCCTTCCCTCGCTGTATCCATTAGCTACGCAGGACGCGGGCACCTGCGTATTGTTACCGCAAGCGGCGCCATCCTAGCCAATTCGGTTAGAATCTCACGGGCGCCAAACGCTCCTTAAGAATTATGGTATTATTTTCCTACTCTGGGTCTGAAGTTTTATCTGTTTTTGATTTGATTATTTGAGTGTATTTTAGAACTGTTTAGGGACGCTGCTTTTCTCTGTTTTTCTTGGGGTGAGCTTATGAAATTGTACAAGGGTTCGCGGCTCGTAAATATCAATTTTAAAGCGGATGAGACGAGATACATGAGAAGACATTATCTAGTTACTTTTCTTTCTTTTTGTTTTTTAGTTGAGTTCGTTATAGAATAGAATAAAAAACGAGAGAAGTTTTTAAGGATGGTGTTAGTTAAAATGATCCAAACAAATCAATTCAAAATCATGAATAGAGCACTTAACGCCCAGAGGAGGCGTAGCTGAAATGACACAACCCTTTTTATACAATTGTTTTGCTAGATTTCAGCAAGTATCATTTACTGACAACTGTCATTTCCGTGTCAATAGTATTTCCCTGTAGACAATCAGTCGCCATGGTCATGGCTTCCATTTTCTTCTTAGATCCTTCCCTGTTTGATCCATGCATCGTGGATAGACGCTGCGTTTCGCCGTTCCGTTCGAATGTCTCCTTATTACAGAGCAGATCATAAAACTCTTTGCGGAAATTGTCATTCAGCCAACCGTAGAGCAACGGATTTGAACATGCCGACGACATACCGATCATGTGGCAAATCGCGTAACCAACAATCATATTCTGCGTGACTGGCAACCCCCACAAGTCTGCCAAAAGATTGAATAAGTTCAGCGGCAACCAGCTAATGCCAAATATGATTGCTATCGAGACCAAAAGGATGTTAGTGCGCTGCAGACGACGCCCACGCAAAGCTCTTCTGCAGCTGCTCTGGTTTTCGTTTCCGACGTAACCGGTTGCGTAGCGATAACGCAGTTTGTAGTATATTCGAAGGTACGCCATCTGGAATCAAACGAAATTTATGGATTTAGTTTTAATTCTTCAAAGTAAAAAGTTTTTAATTTATAGACTCGTAGAAAAATGTATTAATTAATGTTTCAGAGATATGACATTGCAATTCATTACAAAGTTTTGTTTGCTTATAGCTATTATTCTGCTCAAAATAATACACGTAGAAATATCATAGTAGAGTAAAAATGTAATATAAAGACAACCGTAAAAACTTTGATTAATTGCTAATATTATTGACTAGGTAGCTCAGTGGAATCGCGTCGGCCTGTGGATTTAAGAACTCGAGTTTGAGCCGACAAATTTTATTGTACATTAAAATAATCCCTTAACTTCCCCTCCAAACATCTTTGAAGGCCATGATTTGACGGCCGATAACCGCACTTTACGTGCAAAATATATCTGCTACTATAGAGTGCCACACCCAATAATAGATAAAATGTGTGGTAATATTATATAAATTTTATTTTAATGGTAATACTTTTATAGTGGTAGCTTCATACGAGAGTAAAATATATAAAATTAAAGTAAAAAAATCGAATAACATAATTCAGAGAGGTATTTAAAATATTATACCAATAAATATGCTTAACAAACCGCATTTAGTTTGTATGCATTTAAATTAATAATTATTTATATCTTCAGAATTTCTTTTCAATATCCAATATTGCATTTAATAACAATATCCAGGTCAAATTATCGCTATCCTATTTAATAAAACCCAACAAAGAGAACTAAAATGCGACCCAAACATGGTTCATAAAAATTCCCTAAATATTTGCATGCTTTTGTCATCCTAAATCAATTTCAGAATGTCAGGAATTATTTGGTAGGTACACATCACGTAACATTCACAATAATAATGAAATTAGCTTTTCTGGAAATGCAGCAAAAAATACATGGAATAACTACATAGTTTTATCATTTAACATGGAATAAAAATGAGGTCTGTTCTGTTAAACAACCTAATGTAATGTTCTGTTCACTTACTAACTTTTACTTTAATCATAACAATTTGTAATATCATCAAGTTTTTGGGTAAAGTTAAACAGATACTAAATTTTCTCCTATTAAGATAATTATATGACATTAACACAGGATGAAGATAAAAAAGGAGAGCGCAATATCAACAAACATACAGCTAACATAAAATATCATGATGTTACGTGTAAGTAACTTAAAGTAAACGTAAAATAACCTAGCGACCTCGAAACTAGAACAAATATTGGATTAAGTTATCACGGCAAGTATTCCAAGCACAGATTTTACATGTTGCTGCAGAACATGTTTTTCTCATATTCATTCCAAAAAAATTTAATCAGCTTTAAAAGTTGAATGACAGTATATTAAAAAAATTAAATTATATATTATTTTGTTAGCAAAGTCTAAAGCGTACAAAGTGGCTTATGCAAAATGTTTGCAAATAGTGCTGTTGGGAAAATGCAATCTTCTTGAAAGCTGAATCACAAATTGTGAAATTTAAATTAATTTCTATTTTAACAGTAAAATATAGCATTTTCAACGTAACACTGAAATTATTTGTATATATTATGCATGCACATATCTACTAGAAAAATATGTTTCTCTAGTAAAGATTTTTTACAATGTTTTGTTGTTGACTTTAATTTTTGTTATAATTAATGTTCAAATTCAAAAATGATGATTAGTTAAAATATTTTTGCACTACTAGTCAAGTAACATACTATTATTTATTCTTTTCGAGTCATAATGGATTATTATTCACAAATAAAATAAATATATCATCACGCCTTTTACCCATTATTGGATATTGGTGGAGGGGGAAACCACTGGGGTAGTTTTAACGTGGTCAATATTGTTTGTCGATTGAGGGAATCGAACCGGGTTCTTAAATGTATAGACCGGCTCGATACCATTGAACCATCTACCAGGGTTAAGAATGCAAAACGTCATCCTTTAAAGAAATTGATGTTAAAAGATATTTTTTTCATTTTGACACCTTCGTAGGAAAGCAAATAATTCATTTTGATTACAGATTGTCGATAAAGAAATCTGGAAAAATAAGGGCTGTCAATTATTTATCGAGCGGTAACAAATATTGATTGAGTTACAGGATAGCGGAAATGATCCTAAAATCAATTTTCAGGGCTCACCTTTGTTAATAATTTGAACGTATTTCTGTTTTTATTAAACTAAACATATAATTAAGCGTCTTCCTTACTTTTCTTTTTAAATAAATTACCCGAATAGAATTGTTTTAATTAATTATTACACAATTTTGTTTGTGACAGATATGTATTTTAAGTAAAAATGTACAAAAGTTACAGTTTTAAATTTAAAAATAAGCTGCTAAATATCAAAGCAATTTTACAATCGAAGCGTAAAGTGTACAAGCACACAGAATGTTGTGTGCATTTATGTGCAGCAGGAAATCCTAATCTAATCTAATCTAAAGAGCTAAATGACAGTTATGTTTATATTTTAAGTGAAAATTAAATGTTATTTTGGCAACAAAGAAAATGTACTCTTGCGGAAGTCTAATTTCACTTCCACGACAATATGACAGTAACTTTGTAAACAATGAACATATAAATTTGAGCAAAATTAATTAAACACGTGAGAACATCACGCTCATTTATACATCTGCCTAAAATCTTCCGCAACAGTGCCTCCAAAAATGGGGAGCAGCAAGCATAACAAAATGTTACGTAAAGTAAAACTTTAATTAAAAACATAAATTGTTGTCAATTATCAAATAAAAGGCTTATCCCACCTAACAAGATACAGAAAATAAATGTGTAACATAATTTTTCAAAAGTCAATTTAATTTTGTAAACCACGCCTGCCTGTTATTTTAATTAAAAAAAACTCGAAAAGAAATTAATTACCTTCAATTTCGTTAAGTACTTTGGATTTAATTTAATCATTGTTAACATGTTACAGAAAATCTATCCTTTCATTCCAACAATATATTAGTTTGAATACTGCTGTTTCACACAAAAGGTAACAAATAAAAACAATTTGTTAAATATTGTTGAATATTCTAATGATTCAATGTCAAAAATAAACTAGAAATTTCAAACAAAACTTATTTGAAAGCATGACAGTGCAAAGATTCATAACCAATAATTTATTATCTTGATTTTATATCCCTGAAATTTATGCGCTAATCAAAATGTGCTCCCCTTCTGAACTAGTTACTTTATCTGTTATCTATTACGTAGCCTTATTCACTCATTCAATATCTATAATAGAATATCGATTTGCAGCTATATGAAGTTTGATAAGGACAGATTGAAAACTAACTAACTAGTTCAAATGTAGTTAGAAACTATATTATGGATTCATGCATATGTTAAAACTACTTGCATCTGCTCGTTTTCGTGTGATTTAAACTTCAGTATTACTATAACTCATCCAGCATTAATTTAATTTATTACTTGAAGTAATCTAATGAATACTAATATTTAGGTAATAAACTAAATTTGAAAAGTAGTTTCATCTAGAATAAACATTAAGTAATTACCATAATAATTCACCTATTTGTTCATTCATTATAGCTACACTAAGTTATAAAAAATTATTTTATTGTCTTATCAAATATATAATATAAACAAGTGAAACATATGGTTATGGAATTTTTTGTCGAATGTACGTAATTACTGTAAGTTGTATGATACAATATATAAATAAATAAATCCTATATGAGCAATTCTTTTCTGTGTGTTAACGATTTCGGAATTGGCTCTAACGATTTAGATAAAATTTGGTATTTCTTATATTATTAAATTTAAGTTATTGATCGAAGCGCAAATACTTATATAAAAGCTTATAAATTTAGATATACATTTTAATTGTCACAAAAATAAGTTTTTTAATAGTATGTTATGCATCAAGGCAGGGAAACAAGCGATTATTCCCGCGTGTGAAGTTCACACAAGGGATAATCGCGCCCTCCCGTGAAGCATATTATACTTTTCTTAACAAGTGCACAAAAATTACTGTCTTATCGGGACAAATGTCAAATATGGGTTGCGTAACTAGTTACCTAGGAAACGCCGCAAACAGCTAATAATCTCAAGGGAGAGAAACATGCTACCTAGGGGAGAAAAGCAGTGTTTCTCTGTCTAAAATTAGGGAATAAGAACGTGTTTCTTGTGCATGTGTTACGAAAAATATTTTTCGATTCTTATTCTTTAATAATTCAAATTTATTAATGACAAATTTAGTAAATTGAATATCATATAGTTATTTATCACTGCTGAGATAAAATTTTAAATTAATACGAATCCGAAAACATTCATACTACAAAAATTAGTTGTTCTTTTCCAAATAATTCTGTATGCATTCTGCATTTTACATTCTAGTTTTCGTCATTGTAGTTCCAACTAACCCACATATATCACACCGTTTGAATGTATCTTGCATTATTTCATTTGAATAAATAAGCTATCTAAATTCACAAGTATTTCGTATTGTTTGCTATGTCTGTTGATTCGTCTTTAGTCATTATTTAGCTCCGGCAAAGAATCTAGGTCGTCTTTACTCCAATGTACGCAAACTGCCTGAATTCATTCAAGATTCATTGTATTATATTTTTTTGTAATTAGCTATTCTTGTTCCTTGTCTTTGTTTTCCGGAAACAAATGTCATCATTTCTTTGAAACTTTAAAGGAAAAATTAATTTCGGACTTTGTAAAGTTTACATTTAGTTTTCTTTTTGTTTATTTCTTTTTTATTCTTTTGTATGTCGTACGTTTCATATCAAGTCAAAAACAATTACAAGCCATGAAAAATAATAAAATGATGCTGTTATAAGAAAAGATTTTAAAATTCTTTCTAATATGACTTCTGAAAATAAAAATTATAACTAGAATTTATTTTGAACTTAATATACGTAAGTACTTATTGCCTATAGCTCATATCATGTAAAAATGCAGTAATTTCAAATACATATATATATATATATATATATATATATATATATATATATATATATATATATATATATATATATATATATATATATATATATATATATATCGTCAATATTACTTCTTTATAGAAATGTCAAGATGAAGGCAAAATAGTTATTTACGTAAAAATGTCAGGGAAACGTTCAATTACAGGATATGAGTATAAAGTTTCATGCTGAGCTTGAAACAGCTTACGAATCCTGTACGATGCTTTACTGATGTGTTACGTATGACATTTTACCTGAAACTTATAAACAAATAATAAATATTTTAAATTAATTGAAATTAAAAGAACTATTTTACTTAATTGCAAATAGAGTAGGTAGATGAGGCAGTACTGTAATGAGCGAAAGAAGAATTTTTTAAGCAGTGGTTCTCAAAATACGGAGTGTAACTTTCTTTTTATAAATGGGAACCAATTTTATTATATATTTTTTTATGCAGAAGAGAATTTTACTCTGAATTTAATAAGTACAAAATTTAGTACCCTCAAATTACAAAAGTTTTGAGAAAAAAATGTATGTTAAATTGATATTAATTTAATTCAATTCGCATAGGAATCTGCGTGATATGAAAGAAACAACTGAATAAATCATAATTTTTTTGATTATTTGATTAATTATTAAATGCCATAAGAATTTTGTTAACTGGTTAATAATACTATGATTTGCTCATTTGTTTATTTCATAGCATGTTGATTTCTATATGAAAATAATATTTCGTTTCTCACAAAATAAAAAACAGGTTCCTATTTAAAATAACAAAGTTGCAACCCACATTTCCAGAACCACTGGTATAAAAAAATTCTTTGTCGTTAAATAAAATAGTTTTATAAAATTAAATTATTTTGCTAATTTAACGGACTTCGTAGCTTTTATATTTATTGAGATAGCAATGGTGTGCCACATAAAATTAACACCTTGCATATTAGTTTTTATTAATTTTTTAAATATGAATTTATGACTTTCATTAAGTACTGAAGTAGTTGTAAATTTAAACATATTTTGAGCTTTATTATTTTATAATATAGAAAAAAATCTACATGTAAACTACCATCATACCCAGTATGAAATGCTAGTTGCCGTCTACATCTACTCGTAGATTCGAATGCGAGAACAAAAAACCCGCGTTTATTTCGTATATTTTGCTGTGTTAGATTTAAATATTTTTCAAAAGTATAAAAGTCTATTTTATTTACATTTATAATACAATGGCTAATTAAAAAAAATACAAATAAAAAACCTCATTTTTAATAACATACTCTGTCTCACTATAGTTTTAGAGCATGAGCAGCTATTGAGTGTAAACTTTGCAATAGTTAATTTATTACTTATACAACATCATATAAATTTGTAAAATTTTATTTGTTTACAAATATAATTAAAATATTAAAATGCTAGTAATAATTATAAAACTAGTGTCAATAAAAATGTATATTTGATATATATGAAGTACGAATAATAAAATTATTTTTGATTCGAGGTAATATCTGCCATTTAATTTAAATTCTAAAGCATTGAAATTCCTCAATGATATCATAGTCTTATGTGGAATAAGATATAATTTAAACAAAATATTTTATGTTTCAATAACAATAAAAAATATATTTTTGTGGTATTTTTAAAAATATTTATGAACCAGATCCTATATTAATATTAAAAAGCCTTTGAGATTATGTATTTAACATAACACTTTAATAAACCTGGTTGCCTGACGTACAAGCTAATTCATTTTTTAAAAAAAGTGATGAATAGCTCAATTTTATTTACTGAAACTGTATTTTTGTTGTTATTTCTAAATTCATGTTCGTAATCATAAATGTTTATCATCATAATTTCAAAACAGTTTTATGACATATAAAATAAAATTAGTTGCGTGATAATAAAAAAATATGAGTTAATTTTCATGTTATATTTTACTGCGATCGCAATCATTTTTATAAATTGCTGGTTTGATTTAATTAATTATACTATAAAATAATGTAAAGCTTATAATTAGCATAATATATACTTACTACATGAATTATCTCAATATAAGATTTCTGGAGAAAAACATTTTTTCAAAGGAAAAGTTTCTGATTTTCCTAAAAGTCATAGCAAACTTTATTCTTATTTTCTGAAAACAAATTTATGTTATAAATATAAATTTATTTTTGCTCGTTTTATGTAATCGGTCGATTAGTGTCAAAATCATTCATCTATTAACAAAAAGCATCAATCAATCAAATACAGAAATAAATTGCTTTATTCATATTTACTAATCTATATCTGTGAGTAATCACTAATCACTGTGTCGTGTATAGGTGTACTTCCATGATTGTTGAGTGATGTATAGAGTGAAAATAATTCCAATCCATTTGCATTTGAAATTGCATGAAAATTTATAATAATTGTGAAAACACTTCCTCTGCATTTTCTGTGCATCATGTATGAGGTAATTATATTTCTGTCTACGAACAATTAAAAATGCAATCATTGGAGAAATTGATGAAGTTTATGCGTTATTATAGAGTTTAAAACATGAATATATAACGGATGTACTATACTGCTTTTATTAGAAATATAATTTTTTCTATAAAATATTTGTATTGATGTGATAAACATAATCAACTTAAGTAGGAAAACGTGTTTTCCAAATCAACACATGTTTGTATATTATAACCTGAATAACATGATATTTGATACAATCATAGTTTTATTTTTACTGTTTTTGATATGTTATCATATTTATATTTTCATTAATCATTCATTCATGATTTATTATTTACTATAATGAATCTATTTATTTATATGTTTTACTTCTGATTTTTACAGTGTTTTTTATATTTCAGTCAACTGTTTAGACAATTTATCTTCTGATAATGTCAAAATAATACGCTATAAAATATATAAATACTGTTTACCCAAAGTATATCTCGAAATCAAAATACATTAGTAATTTTGTCTCGTTATTTATATTTTCAGTACTTCTAAAAAAAACAACAATGTAATATTTAGTTCTATGTTATGTGAATGTTTTAACTCAAATTTTTTTTTTTTTTAATAATTTAGAAACGTATAGTAGTGGAATAATAAGTAAGCAACTATTATATCAGGTGTCTACTTTTTAAAGATAATTAATTCCTTATAATTTTAAATAAAAGTATAAACAGAAAATATGTTCAGAATTAAATTGCATCTAATGAGCAAATTTAAAAAATATATAATACGGTCCTGTCACGAGATAGACGTAAACTGAACTTATTATTTTTAAGGCCGTGATTTGACGGTTGGTAATCGCACTTCACGTGAAGTAATATATCACTTATTATAATCTGCTATGGCAGAGTGCTACACCTAGTAATTTGGAAAAGGTGTGATGATATATTCATTTATTTTTTAATAAATAACTGGTATTAAAAATGTTTACTTATTGTAAACCAGTCTCAATTAACTGAAATTATTTTGGTTCTGTGTTGTCCTGTATGTCATTTAATATACAGAGTTTTGAATTTAGTGTGCCAACATTACTATCTCGAGAAATATAAAAGCTGTGAGGTTGGTTAAATTAGACAATTTATATTGTGTTCATTGTAATAGTCTTTTAAAATAAAAATTGTTCTATTCCTAATGAGCCTCGTAACTCCTATAGTTCTCGAGATAATAATGGTGGCATACTTAAAATGGAATACTCTATATACTATTAAAAATTTATCGATACTTGGATAAAATGACAAATGAGTTCATCAAAGCAAAATAAAATAAAGATATCACGTATGAAACATAGTTTTTAGAATTCTAAAATTATTGTAAATTAATTAGAATCTCATAACTCACCGAAACAGTAATAATCGGCAGAACATACTGCACCACTAGCGTAAAAATCGAATAATAGGCTCTGCCGTGCTCCACCGGCCACTCTTCTACGCAGAAGCTGATACCATCGATGCCGAGCAGCGATAACTTGATCTGATGATGGTTAAGCGTGCGGTAAAGGTACATCGGCGACGCGAGGATCAAAGCGCTCAACCAGATCAAGCTCAAGATGATCCCGGCGCCCATTAGTTGCAGACTCTCCTTTGTGGGATATACGATCACCTGAAAATAAAACACCATGGAGTAATTTAGGAAGATTCAATTGAAGCGATGACTCTAAAGGGTTAAGAAGAAACTTTTAAGTAGAATAACAAAGGTATTCTAGTACAGGGGTGGGATTCGTGCGACGTGCATGAGACAAATTAATGGTGCTTTTAATTCTCAACAATTCTCAGCTTTTAAAATCATTTATTCCATGTCCTGTGTATCAATTCTTATCTTATACAATTAAATTGCAAATTTAAACATTAATTCTTTAGTATAAGAATTAAATTAATGACAATAAAGTCTAATCGTAGTTCTAAGTGCAAATCCCTTCGAATGCTCATGATTTTTTCAAAAATCATTTCTATATGTCTACGATCAGACTTTAATGTCATTGACTTAATTCTTATTCTAATTTCACCCAGGGAATAACCCAATGCATATTAGAAGTTGCTGATTGTAAGGAATTGACGCAATCCATGTCAGTTAACAAATAAACCCATACTTCGCTTTACGGCCTAGATACGTTTCACGAAATTTGGCCGCAAAGCGAAAAGCCGTATAAGGAATCAATACAAATTCATACAAATTCATTGGGGAAAAAGTTTTTTTTTGTCGTTATAGCGAAACATTCAGTATATTATATTGTTGACATTTTCTCTTGTTAGTCTTTACACAATAGGAACAAATAGTTAATACAAGTTACAAAACAAAGAACCTACTATTTATAGTGAAATCCGAACCATTCTGACGCAGTTGTATTTTCCATATAAGTTGAAGTGTTAGGCGAGTTAATACGTTGTTTTTATTGCATTATTATGTATCTACTCGCAGACTTTGTTTATTTATTGTCAAAATCAACATGATGCAAAGTTAGGAAAATACGCTAATATTGATTAACAAACATTTTTATTGTTGACTTAATTGATAAGTTCATGAACAAGTTGATTGATTAGATAGTAGGAGTGGTGCAGGTACTCAACTTTGATTTTCTAGTAAATAATTGAGTTGTACGTTATGACGTCAGTTTGATAAATGGCGAGATTTTACATTGACGGATAAAATATTTCTACACATAAGTATCTCCTTTTACCATTGTGTTATTATTATTTACAAGCGATATATTTAGAATTCACAACATATCTTCAACGTATATGCTTAGAATGTGTGAAAAAAATAATTCACCGTCTGGAAATATTATTTGGATATAAGGTGTCTCCTAGCAACAGTATTATAAAATATAATCTTTCACAGCTGTGTAATATTCTTCAATATTTTTCTTCTTTTTGACGATCATAAGAAAGTCATTACGGAACCCAGTTGCGTATCGAAAGAGCATTCATTACGATACGCAACATTTTGTTTTAGACGGTTGGTAGAAGCGAATGATATACTGAAACTGTTAAGCTGAGAATATCAAAATCAATAACAGTTACCAACCACAACATTTCATATGCAAATTGCCCTAAATTGACTCGGTTTAAAATATCGCAGAATTTTTGCGAATTTTAACAAAATTATTTTTGTTCTCTATAATCAGTATATCAAATTATATATGTCATTAAAGTTTCGTGCAGAGTTATAGAAACACCCTATATATTTGTTTTTTTTTTAGTTTTGTTTTAATTATTGTCTACGATACCGACACCGCACCTCTTTGAGAGTCTCTGAGCTTACAAAATATATAAAGATTACTAAATAAACATATAATAGTAATTATTATTAATGAATTTAAATTCCAAGAATAAAGATTTTTATGCAAGAATATAATAAACTTTGGACATCACGAGAAAAGTTGGTGACAGATGACAGCTAAATAGAAATTGAAAAACTTTTATGATTTTTATATAAACTTTAATATAAAAGAACATAAAGCCGATGTTGCTTGTCATATTTGTATGATTTTCGTCGTTGTTCAATGAAAAATAAAACCAATGCTATTTCGATTCAATAAAGAATAAATAAATAAATATATCATCACGCCTTTTACCCATCACTGGGTGTGACACTCTGCCTAAGCAGATCTCGGTAAGTGATATATTTTTTCGCGTGAAGTGCGGTTACCAGCCGTCAAATCACGGCCTCCAAAGATATTAGTGGAGGAGGAGCCACAGGGGTAGATTTTTTAAATTGGTGAAAATTGTTTGTCGGCTATGGGGATCGAACCAAGGTTCTCAAGATCCACAGGCCGACTCGATACCACTGAAAGAAAGTTCCATATACTAAAAGACAACAAGAGAGTCGTTTGTTATCTAGTGACACTGTTATTTAAGGAGAATATTTACCAGTTGAAATTTAATTAGTATTTTTTTATAATTAAATTTTTGAAAATAAAGCTCAAATATTACTTAATAACATATTGAAAACTCGAAGTGATTGCATTTATTCTAATGTTCTAAAAATATTAACAAAAATACCTTTATTTAGAAGGCTTAGACAGGTGTCTCCCTTAATTAAATGAACAAGACAATTATACAGGGTGTTTTTATACTTCGGGAATAAAAAATAACAGTATATATTATTTGACGCAGTGCAAATATTTCTAAAATCCGCAAAAATTATTTCACATTACTTGAAGCAAACAATTTTCGTGCCACTGGGCTGATAGGTTACAGTAAAAATCAATAAACATTAAACATTACACAAAATCAAATTAAATTAAATTGACTAAATTTTATTCATTATTGCAGCTATTAGTCCAGTAGCACAAAAATGTTTGCTTTAATAGTGTAGAATTATTTTATAAATTTCGGATAAATTATTTTTATATTATAATCAGTACTATAATAATATATACCGTTAATTTTTTTCCTGATTTATAATATCATCCTGTATAGTTATGTTATATAATAGAATAGCTGGCTTAAATTCCGTTTCTCTTTCTGCATACCAAATGGTGAATGTTCTTGCGGTAGTAAATCACAAAAGGATAAATCAACACAAGTAAAACAATTGCTTGGAACAAATGAACAATCCGGTTGTTTGAACTAAAATAACTCTCTAGTTACAAAAAGTGACAGATCTGCCTGCGATCCTACTCAAATACCCACCGTTTGCTCACTTGAGTTTACATTGTTCTCAGTTTAAACTAAACAGCAATTCTGCATTAGAACCATACGGTTAAAGGCGCCCGTTAAAAAGGCTTTCTGCTTCGCGTTCCGTTCGATCTCTAAAAGCAGTGGAGGCGAACATGGTAACATCATTTATTTTAATATAAACTTTCACAAAGTCTGCGTATAGAGGTTATGTATGGGAATAAGGGTTGCGATTATGCATCTACTGCAAGAAATAATATAAAGTTGTTTCTCGTGTCATGAACGGTAAATGGTGTAATGTATAGTTCTTGTTCGAAGTATATTGGAACTTTTACTGTATATTTAACTTAAAGAGAGATAGTTTTACGTATGAGTAGTTTATTAAATTTTGAAATTAATTTATTCATTTATAATATTGTTTTAAAAAACATTTTCAAATGATCTATATTATTTGGCATCGTATATTATCCGCTGTCAACTATTTCTATATTTATTTTAGAGAAATACTTCAACTAAACATTATGTTAAAGTATATTTTCTATCATATTTGCTTGAATTAGGGAACAAAACACAATTTTATATTTATATATAATCAGTAGTTATTTATGGAACTGAATCCCAATTACAGTACAGAATTCGCACTCACCGAGCCACAGTGTGATAGTTCATATAATTTTTAGCTTAAGTGCGATTTGAACTCGGAATCTCCGGATTCGAATTCCGTAATGCTATCCACACCACCGTACTGATATAACAAGATATTTGAAAGTAACCAAATGTATAGTTAAAAGGAGGAAATTGTGTCTTTAGGTATCACATCGAGTTCGTGAACTGGATTCAAATGATTTTCGAAGATCGAAGCTACATTAAACAAATTATTTATTATAAGAAATATTAAATGTATAATTGTTATAAATCATGTTGCCAGTAGAAGTATTGCTTCGGGAAATATCATAAAATAAAATTACTTGTTTATTTATTGATATCTATAGATACGATTCATATGTTTTTCGATTTAATAAAAATAATCCGCTGCGTGGAAATTTAATAATAATATTGTTTACATGTTATTTTATAAACAGTAGGTATATTAAATATTGAATATTATTTTGTTGTACTAGATTAATGAGAGTTATATAAAAGCAACAAAATTTATTTGATTTACAAAAATATTGCTAGGAATTTTTGTAAATAACAATAAAATATAAAATAATGAAAACTATGAAGCGTGAATTGTACTTTTCAAACATTTTTATATTTAATTTTTTTCCATAGATTCTCAAATAAAATTTGCATATCCATTAGTGTTTTTATATTTTACAAGAAGAGAATAAGCAAATCAAATTTACATTTTAGTATACCTAATTTGGCCTACACATATGTTCTAACGAAAATTGTAGCTATTAAGTTAATAACTACTTACGTACTTTAAAAGCTCTTTCACATATTAATTAAAATTAAGTAGGATGAATCTATTTTTAAATCAGTTATTACAAATAATATCCACGTTTTAATATCACAAAGGTGCTAATTACAAGCTATAATAATTATTATAATTACTCACTAAACTTACTAATTAAATTCTAACGAAAAATGAAGAAGTAAATAATTACAAATGACAAATAAAACAAAAAATTGCAATTACTTCAAGATAATTGATTAGGTAAGATTGTTTTTGTGCTTCTATAACGGGGAAAGGCTTTGCCCAAAGAATAAAGCTACGAACTAAAACTTGGCAACGTTATGTATGTTCATTGATTTATTTGAATGTTTGCCGTGAATATTTTAAAGATACCTACTCTATATGAGAATAAGTATTTGTGGGACATTATATTCAAAAAGATTTTAAAGACATAGATTTAGGATAACATTTTAAAATGTCTGTATGTAACATCATAGAATCATATTGTGGTAATTTCGAACAGTAAATAATTTAAATTTGTAGTCTATCTAAAAATCATTTACTTTATGTTTGACAGCACCTTCACTACTTTATGACTGTCTGTATTATAGTACTTTATTGAACTAGTACTCCTGACAACGTCAAAAAATAAAAGTCGAAATAATTATTATACTTAATTATAATCTGTTTTTTTACCACACACACAATTTTTACCGATTATTTAAAATTAATATTAATTTTGTGTTTATTTTCAATGTTATCGGCATCATTGTAATCATTATGATGTTATGCATTTGTTAAAAACAAATTTGACATTTATAATTTCATAAATGTCATTCTATTTGCTTTGAATATTATGGATCACTATACGAGTATATTCATTAAATTTACAATATATAATAGAAAGTGACGAAGGAATACTAACCACCCCATACGAAATTAAAGAAACAGTATGTGGTTGTAATTATATAGTTTTTTAATTAAATCATAAATGCCAAATTTGTTGTCTCTTCATAACAACAGTTTTATATCAGGCATGGCCAAACTTTTTCATAAGCGGATCACATTAAAAATTGCAACTATTGTTTTCAACACGAAAGAAAAATGGAGAAAATTTCTGTCACTCTACACAACGTGTCTTCAATTGCCCGAAAACAATCAAATCTACTATAAAAATAACAATGCTTTAAATTAATAATGTAGTAGTTATTTTTTTAAAGTTTTTGGTAAATCTCGAAGGTTAAGTTTTATTTCAAATGAATTTAAGATTTTAAATGAGTTAATATATTAATAAATATATTTTGCGGGGAGTATAAAATTATCAGGCGGATCGGACATGGCCCGCAGATTATAGTTTCGGCATGGGAGCTTTTAAAGCCGCAAACTGTGGCTCTTTCGAAATAAAATTGAAAATGGAGATAAAAGTACTATATTTTCATTTATAAATATTCTTAAGCGATTTATTCATAAAATAATTGATTTAATTTATATTATAAAATAAAATTTAATGAAAATATAATTAATTATAACTTTATTATTATCAAACTTCAATAAATTAACCTTATTTGTAAAAATATATTTATGGCTCTTGAAAATTTTGTAAATCATTGTAAGGGACATGTTTGTCTACCTCTAAAGTTTGTCAACTCCTGGCCTAGACTGAGCCAACGTCCATCGGTAGAAATAATATAGTCTACACCTCATCCGTGAAATTTGTTTCACATTTTCAGAATGTCTACTTTGGTTATCGCCTCGGTTAACAAGTTTATTCTTCGGTTCGCCGAAAACTTATTTCACGGCCTAGATATACAAATAACTTTTATGTTCGTAGACATAAAATTTCAGATTTATTATATATTTTTTATGTATGGCCCCACTATTTTTTTGAAGTAATGTTAATAAATAACAAGGGGCTAGACCAGAATACAAATGAAATTAAATAAAAATGGAAACAACTTTATTAGCAGGAAAAAGCTCAATATTTAATAATAACAATGTGCAATAAAAATATAACATTTTGTTTCCTCTATAAACTGTCATTTAGTGTAAAACTACATAGTTTAAATAAAAATTGGTTATTAAATACATAATTGTATTCAGTAGTTGTTTATTAATGTTATTTGTCCTTTAGAATTAAAAATATTTTTATTGTTACACTGAATGTAATGTGTATACAAAAAGCAGTCTAGTCTGGAAGTACGTACAAAATAATAACTCCTTTGACTGTGTTGTACTTAATATTGTTTAATTATTTTACCGTTGGCCACTTTACAGTTGTACGATGGTTTACGTACTTAAATGGCCAGTCGTTTTCAGATATTTTATGTGTGTGTATGTGTGTACTATCAGTACTGAAACAATTGTAGTGTATATTTGTTGTATGTTGAATATTTAGTACTGAGAATTATTTATAAAAATTGTTTTAGTGTAAAAGATTACAAACAAAATACATATCATTTGACATTAGCTTTCAACAGTCATGTGTATAAAGTACAACTATAAAAAAATTGTAGTACAAATTTGTACAAAAAAATAATTTTCAATGAATTTTGCGTGTCATATAATGAATATTTGTATTTGTAACATGAACATTACAGGCGCGGTGGCCGAGCGAGTTAAGGCACATCTCTTAACATACTGTGACGTCACCCGAACCAAGGTTCGTCAGTTCGAATCCGCCTGTCGACAATGTGTGATTTGTCGTAAAATATAAAATGCAGTTACATGTATTTATCACACTCGGGCGCTATAAGCTAGTCACTTATACGCCTTAAATAATGTAGCATTCGACTACGAAGACCAGCAGTACGGCAGTGTAAAAACTGCGGCTCGGTGTGTCCGGTAGGCCCAGGCCCGATTTGGGCTGTAGTGCCATCAGAAGAAGAAGAACATGAACATTTCCGTTGGCTGGTTTATATTTAAAACCAAGTTAAAACCAAGGAAATAGTATGCGATCTCTCAGATTTTCTCTAGATACATTCTTATTTTCAAGCACTCAATTTTATTGCTAGTAGTAAAATCACTCGAGTAAACTGACATAAATCATCAAAATGTCTCTATTAGTGACGGCATAGATTTTACGGCGATCTAATATCAAACCACGATCTCGAACGAGGTATCTCAAACCAACTGATTAAAATTCTAAATGAAATTACATCAGAACATCTTTCCCAAAATAATATAAAAATCATTCTAACATCGTTCCAACCGAATCAATTGGTTGTACGAGAACTTTACACAATTTTCATTACCACTGAGTCAGTTTCACCTCTAAACCATTCCATCTGACATCTTGACACAAACACCGAAAATCTCTCAACTCACCTGGTAACGATCGAGCGCAATAGCCGTGATGGAGATGGTGGAGACGAATATGCTCGTGGCTTGCAGGGTTCCAATCATCTTACAAACGACGTTCTGCTGACCAAGGGGCCAGTACTTGGTCAGGATCTCGACGAGTGTGAGCGGCATCGTTACCACACAGAGCAGCAGGTCTGACACGGCGAGGTTCACGATGAAGATGTTACGAGCGGTGCGCATTGCTGGTTTACGTGCCACTGACAACACCTGTAAAGAATGGGAGACGTTAGAAAAAGAGTTATTGTTTTTTAGTTGTTTTGGTGGAACTGGAAGGTTGGGTGATATTTAAAATGAGTTTTAATAAAACAGTAGACTTATTAGACCAAATCTAACATCTAAAATTATTAAAATAAATGTCATTACATCTTGAAAAGATATAAACAAAGTTACTATATTATTGAGCAAACCATGAAAACCAGATTGACATTAAAAGTTAGTTTTTGCTGATAATTGGCAGGCTGTAAAATTGTTGTACTAGCGTGTCTGTAGTACTAGATAGATAGCCATGAAAATAAATCATAAATAAAACAAAATGTCATTCTGACAGTTTAGTCAATAGTTACTAAACTTGATTGTTCTACTCATTGTTTTATATTACTATATTTTATAATTAATAAATAATAAATAATTAAAATAATACAATGGATACAACAATTAAAATCAGTAATTCTTGAGTGAACTATTAGAATTAGATTTTGTTTTGTTTGTTTTTAATTTTCATGGCTATCTGACAAATATGTCACATATTATTTTTCAAAAATCTAGGACCACAAACATACTAGTTCAAAAAATTTAAACATTTTAAACGTAGAATTTAATTTTAAACAACTTTTCATTCTTGAACTTTTGCTCTAAAAAATAGAGGAGAGCCAATTTCCGCACATTTTAAAAATTCTATTTTAAACTCTATGTTCCGCCTTTCTGTGCACACCTATATACCGGGTGGTGCTCGGTGAGTGCGAACATAGGAATTTAACATGGGATATTAGTTTTATGCAATTTCCTGCTCTCCTGTACATTTTACGGAAAAAACTGTAGAGGGAAGATTTGTTCAGAATTAAAAGTTACCCATGAAACTGTTTTTACATGTTTTATTAAGTTTTTGGTTTAGCCGTAACATTAAAAATAAATTTCGAAATTTCTGTTACTTTGTAGTAATAGCCATGACTTTTCTTTTATTTTTATGACAAATGCGTTAAATGTCAATTTTTGATGTTTATTAAAGTTAATCTTATAATTTAAATTAAATCAAAAAAATCACATTTTTTATTCTTTGAACAAAGTTTTATTTTCATATTTAATAATAAATCAGTTTCAAGTTTATCAACAATTTCAATTTTTTTTAAAAATTTTAAATTACAATAATTTAATGTGAAATAATAAGTAATAATTGTAACAATATTATTTAATATACCTACATAAAAAATAAAGAAATTACAATAAATGTTCAAACAAGCCACCATTTTCAGCAAGACAATAACCAAGTCTATTGTAAAACGAAGTTCTAACATTGGCTAATTGCCTGTCAGTAATATTATCACATTCTTCGAATATAGCTTGTCTTAGTAAATCTAAATTTTCGTAGTGTTTAGAGTAAATTTTACTTTTAAGATGCCCCCACAAAAAAAAATCGCAAGGAGCTAGGTCCGGAGATCTTGCAGGCCAATTTATTCCACCACCACGACCAATCCACCGATTAGGAAAAACCAAATCTAAATATTCCCGCACATTTATTCCATAATGAGCCGGGCACCCATCCTGCTGGAACCAAATATCCTCATCTACTGCAGCTGCCTCATCCAATGCAGGACCTATATGATTTTGCAGAAGTTCTAAATACATATCAGAATTTAAATTTCCCATAATTTCAAATGGTATAATCCTGTTCTTAAAAATTCCAACCCAAATATTAATTTTCTCAGGATATTGGGTACCTGTACACACAGTTAAATGATGATTTTCTGTGGTCCACATACGAGTATTCTGAACATTTGGTTCATTATTTAAAGTAAATGTACATTCATCTGTAAAACAAATCGACGAAATAAAGTGCTGGTCCCGATTTGCCTTTTCTTGCATAATTTCACAAAATGTACTTCTAGTTTCAAAATCAGCCAAAAGAAGTTCTTGATGTGTTTGAAATTTGTAAGATTTATATCCATGTGTTTTTAAAATTCTCAGAACTGTTGAATGATGCAAACCACATTCAGAAGCAATATGTCTTATGCTGTACCTTGAATTTTGAGATATCATAGCCAATACCAATTCTTCATTCACTTCGTTATGACGTATTCTGTTATTATTATTATTGCCTTCATTACCATCGGTCACAGCTACACTAGCTGTACTCTCAAATTTTGTAACCAGTTTTGAAATTGTTGATACACTTGGAATTGGTTTATCTTCATATTTAATTGAAAATAAATCCCGCACCCTCCTATAACTATTTCCTCCATAATAATTTTTAATAATGAAGACACGTTCTTCGTTTGAATAAACATTCATTTTATAGCTTACACAAAGATTTAATTTAAATTATAAGATTAACTTTAATAAACATCAAAAATTGACATTTAACGCATTTGTCATAAAAATAAAAGAAAAGTCATGGCTATTGCTACAAAGTAACAGAAATTTCGAAATTTATTTTTAATGTTACGGCTAAACCAAAAACTTAATAAAACATGTAAAAACAGTTTCATGGGTAACTTTTAATTCTGAACAAATCTTCCCTCTACAGTTTTTTCCGTAAAATGTACAGGAGAGCAGGAAATTGCATAAAACTAATATCCCATGTTAAATTCCTATGTTCGCACTCACCGAGCACCACCCGGTATAGATATATATTGCTTCATTGTCAATCCATTTTTGTTTATCATGAGCTCAACTGAATTAATGCACTATACTTATACAATAACGGATTAGAATTCAGATCAACTATTGAACAATTCATCTATTCACCATCAAAGTTGCGAACTTGCTTCTTGTTTCAGAACTAATTAAATTGAATTGTTAACATTGTCATAATATTCAGAAATTGCAAGATTATTTAATTAAGTAAAATAAATTACAATTATTGAATTGCAACTTTACTGTAATAATAATATAAATAGTATACTTGTACACTTGTGTATTAAATACAAACATTAATATCGAACAACTTAAATCTGAAATATTCTGTAGATAGAGATATAAACCCAAAGCAGTAAAACTAGTATGTTTTTGACTTTTACATTTTCCTTTATTTCTTTCTTTAATAAAAAATTAGCTTCGTTTTTCTTATAAAAAGCTTTTCAACCAAATCACATTAAAATTTATTTTATTGCCTTTACGTCAAACTGAAGAATAAATAATTTGAATTTTTTATAATTCCCCTACTGCATAAAACATCTTCCGGTCTCCGAAACAACAAAAAAATCATCAAAAAAAAACGCGTATCAAAAGAAACTTTTACTTTCTCAAACTTTTATAACATGTAATGACAATAAACTAACTTCTTGACGTTTGATCTCGAAATCGCTATTCATCTCTCTACATCAATAAAGCTTTCAGCGACGCGAAACTAAAAGAGTAGAAATCAAATATCTCTCTGAAACTTATCTGTAGATATTCTGCTACCATATTTTAACAAAACTTTTGTTTCGTATATGCCCCAATCGCAGAACGGTATAATATCTTCCCGATAGAAATCTATCCGGAAGGGAAGTATTCGTCTACAAAAGTTTAATAACAAATTAGCACCTTTGAAAAGAAATCGAGAACTTTTCCAAGAAGATACGGAAAACAAAGTAGAACAATAAAAACAATGTTAATGTTTGTAGCTATATGTAGCCTTTTTCGAATAAGTATGATGACAATTTTTCCAAATTATTGATTGTCTATCTCAAAAGAATTTCAGTACTTAAAAATAAAATAGATATAGACAATTGGCGATCACATTCATTTAGAACTATATATATGAGAAAAAAACATATTAAATTATTCAAATTAAAGCAAATTTTATTGTAGATGTTACTATATTTCAAATATTTTTAAACATTTAAAATATGATGATAAACTGATACATTTTATTTTATTTTAAATACACTACCCAACAGGCGAAGCCTAATGAGCGGGTAGGAGTGAAATACAATTTAAAGTAAACAAAATTATTAGTTATAGAACAAATAAAATTACAAATCAAAAAATTAGCAAAAATATACAATTATAGAGTTAAGTTGTAAGTTAATAGTTTTTTTACGAAATTCATTAAACATTTTTATTACATATTGTTATTATTTATACATCAATAAATTTGACTTTACTCTGATGATTTCTAGTTCTAATTATTGTTCATTAGCAAATTAATAACAATTAAATTTGCAACTGAATTGAATAGTTAGAGATACATTACCAAAATGTACATTGTTATTGGTCTAGTTTACATAACTGTCTAGAATAATTTAGCTAACTTATTTGGCATTGTCCACATTTGCTCGAACTACCTATAACAAATCAATACAACCCAACATATTCAACACCTAAATATCAAAAGCTATTATTATTTTGACACTTCCAATACATGCATTGTCTCATCCAGTATCCATATTTCACCTCTGGAACCACAGCTAAGACGATATTGCCTCGCAACTGGACCGTTAAGTTTGTAAGGCAACATGTGACAAGATCAAACACAACGCATTTCCATAAAGGAGAACTACATCGTCGGTAGAGCAGCAGAGAATGTTGCGGGTATCACCCGACATCTTTCGCATTAGCATAAAGGATTCATGATGTCAACTTCCCGCCCGATTGCGTTCAGGATCATAAAGGGACATGAAGCATGCACGCGTAGGATGTACGTGATCAGAGACTTGCAGTGTTACATATCATGTAATGCAACGTTCTATTGAAAACGAATAATTTCAGGATTCGATGTTTGGTACAGAGTTTTATCGAACTTTGTTGTTTGATAAGCTTTGTGCTTTGTAAACTACTATACGTAATTAAAGTGATGTAATAACAAACATTACAGTAAAAGCCCTACTTTTAAAATCACTTACGAATAGTTAATGGCTGGTAGCATAAGCTCTGTTTTTGCCTGTTTTAAGAGCAGTGTATTTGAGTGTTTTAGCTATCTCTAATATTTTAAAACCATACTCTTAAAATACTCAAAAACAGAGCTTGTGCTACCAGTCTATGAGTTTAGTATTCAATTTATCTTTAATTTTATATATATATATATATATATATATATATATATATATATATATATATATATATATATAATAATTCGTTATTTTCATATCTAGTGACGTATGTATTTTTCTACAAAAATGTAACTTGGGCCGCGAATGTTCTATCTCTCTGGTTCAAGTAGCAGAACATTTGCGTCCTAGTGGAAAGTTCCGGATTCAAATCCAGGTGGTGGCAAGATGATTTTTTTTTCAAAACATTTATAACTCAAAGTTCGAAATAATTTCTGTATGTACATATATATATATATATATATATATATATATATATATATATATATATATATATATATATATATATATATATATATATATAAATATATATATTATGTATCTATTCTACTGGCTTAAGTTTTGTTTGATAGAAGTACGAGTTGAGCGACCATCGCCAAAATATGTTCTATTATAAAAAATAACTTGTAAATAATAATATTTTTGCACTTGAAATTTTGTGCATTACCTGAATCGGTCTTAAATCATTTAAAAGTTAATGTTGTAAGTAGAAAAAAATACGCATTTGTTCATCTCTTGTTTTTAATTCCATGGCTATTACTATTAAATTGAAATTACGTGAATTTTCAAATTTAATTTCTGCAGTTATGAAGTAGTCAAAATGAATTTTGTTTATTGATTCGGATGTAGAATTTTATGCTTTACAACATTTATTTGAAACATTTTTTCCTAAAATAATTAGGGAAGCAATGCGCACGGAAAAACTGATTTGCCATGTTAAACGTTTAAACATTTTTGACGAGTGATAACCGGACATCACGTGCATAAATATATCACTTACCGAGATCTGCTATGGCGGAGTGCCACACCCAGAAATGGATAAAGGTAATATCCGGTTTTATAAGTAGCAAATTAATTTATTCCTTCGGATAAGATTCGAACTTTTTATATATACCTCATAAAATAAATAAAATTGATTCGAATTTATTAATTTAAATACAATTCCTATGAAAATAAATTTATATTTATAAAATCGGGTATATTTGTAAATAATATCGTCGTCCATAAATGACCTCTATTAAAATATTCTTGAATTAAAACTTGTTCAAAATACAGAATCCCTTTTAATGTTTCACATAAAAATTCGCATTCTGTAAATAATATCTATGTTTTGTAAACGAATAACCAAATAAACAAATTTCCAAAACAAACCATTAACTGCTCAAATTTCAAGCCATATAACATCAGCTGAGCTATCAACATAACCTCATAAACAATCAATTACGTTCAGATAACTGATAAAACCTTCTTGAATTACACTGGGACTATCAAATGCCGATTTCGTATCATGCAATCAATTTTGCGCGGCGATCCTGCGAATAGAGTGCTGTGGAACGTGAATCGTGAACTCATGCAGTCCCCACGTGAATGCTTTATGGCCGACAGCGACGCGATGCGGACATGAGATGAATTAACATGATCTAAAACTGGAGAGCAGTGATCCTCAACCCGAATCATATTATTCTACTTACATAATACATACGTAAACCATCTTTAATCATTTGCGGGTCTTTAAACACTCGGACCTGATTGTAACTAAAGACTACCTTTATGTACTAGTATCGTACAATACTTTTTCTACTCTCGTTATTAAAATGTCATTCAACCTATTGGTAACCGTGGCGCTAAATAATATTTTAATCACATGTTGACAAGCTGTGCCTTCGAACTTTTAGTCACGGCGTGAAGGTAACAACTGACATTAAATACGGGGTGAAGTTAGCTTCCTGCAACTGTAAATGGTACTTAATGTTACTTTTCATATAATACAAAAAACTTTACATTTTCTTGTTGACTTAATTTGCGATATAGAAATAGCATAGTATATGACATAAACTTTTGATAGTAAAAACTTGAAATAAATTGGTATCAACAATTTGCACATAGTAGTACTTGACTAAATTTTGGTTTCAACTTTCAAGTTAAATAAATAAATATATTATCACGTCTTTTGCCCATTACTGGGTGTGGTACTCTGCTGTAGCAGATATATTCTTCGCGGGAATTGTAGCCACAAGCATAGTTTTTTTTTATAAATAAATAAATATATCATCACGCCTTTTACCCATTACTGAGTGTGGCACTCTGCCGAAGCAAGTCTCGGTAAGTGATATATTTCTTCGCGTCAAGTGCGGTTAAAGGCCGTCAAATCACGGTCCCCAAAGATATTAGTGGAGGGGGAGCCACAGGGGTAAATTTAATTTGGTGAAAATTGTTTGTCGTCTGTGGGGATCGAACCAGGGTTCTCAAGATCCACAGGCCGACTCGATACCACTGAGCCACCTACCCCATAGTTTTTTTTTTAATGTGGTAAAAATTGTTTTTGGTTGTGATAACCGAACCCGGGTTCTTAAATCCACAACACTCAACAGGTTAATTAAAAACTATACAAATTATATCAAATTTATCTAAACTTACAGTGATGATAGTATTATGGTACTATGGATTTTCTGTAAAAGACGCAAAAAAAAAATATATGAACATGTTGATAATCACTGGATTATCGAGTAATCTATTACGGATGTTGGGAAAGATTTTACTTTTTCGATGTAGGTGTTTATGTTGGTATTGTAGTAGCGAGATTAATGATGCATTACTTCGCAAATCCAGCATGAATCATGGCATTCCTCTTGGTTTGTTTTGACAAATTTGTTTTGAGAGTGTTTTAGTTTAATTACTTTTTGTTTTGTTAACGGATTCTGCGAAGTGTGCAATTTGATTTTACATTTATACGCACAGAAAGTAGACAGATTTGCAATATGAAAATTAAGTTGACGGTCAAATTATAATTAATCAAAATAGAAACTAACTATTATAACTTAAATTTTGTTGACGCATGTTTCCATAAATTCTACGCATGTTATTCAACTTGACTGTTAATCTCAATTAAACGGTGATCTTCAGTTTGACAACTAAATTTACTTAAAATTAAATTACATGTTACGAAAATATTTTGGTGAGGTTTCAGCGGTAGATAAACTTGTATAAAATGTTTTTGGGTACAATCTTAACAACTTCAAAACACGAAAACAACTTTGCAAGCAGCTGGCACAAGCTTTAAAACTTGAAATCTGTGGGGAAATAATTCAAATAATATTGCGCCCCGTTATTCATAATTTGTTAAGATTAATTTTGTAAGTTAGATGCTATTAGTGTAATTAATATCTTCCAGATTTAATTATGATCTGAAAGCTTCATTTTCAACTAAGGTAAAGCTAGCAGTATCTAATTTATATTTTGATATCTGCATTCAAGGAGTTGTGTTATAAGACGGTTTGTTTCATGAAGTTTAACGGTTTTAGATTCATTATTAAATAAACTGGAAAAGTGAAAACTGAAGTGGTTACAAAATATTTTAATATCTTTTGTAAAAAATTGGAAATTACTAAAATATAATTTTCATCACCTTTACTCAAAGTTCAACTGTTTTCTTCAAGAATTTGTATTTGATACAACATTAAATAAGATTTGAACAACTTTCAGAAATCAATTAGGTATGATTTTGGTTTTTCTGCTTAATTTTTTTTCCTGGAACTTAATTTAGTATCTGGCCATAGGTCTTTTTTTGAAACAAGATTTTATTGTTATTATAAATGAAACATGAACATGAAAGTCAATATTTTTATAAATAGTGTGATCTATATCTAGTGAGTTTGAATAGAATATATACTGGAGTGTCTATTGAATTAATAAACGTCATATCTTTACGGGATTATTATTTCACTCTAATTATGGAATCTCATAAGCTAGTCACTTATTCGCCTTAAATAATGTAGCATTCGACTACGAAGACCGGCAGTACGGCAGTGTAAAAACTGTGGCTCGGTGTGCCCGGTAGGCCCAGGCCCGATTTGGGCTGTAGTGCCATCAGAAGAAGAATTATGGAATCTCTCTTATTATTAAAAAAAAAATGAAATACTTTAAACGGGGAAACTGATACAGCAAATTTAAGAATTGCATAATTTTGGAACACTTCATTTGAATGTGATATCAATCACTTCAGATTATACTATTATTCTACCTCAGTAAAATTTTATTATATTTGTATTCGATTATTTTATCTTTCCTTTTTTGAAAAATTGAAATAAAATAATTTTTCGTTATTATTTGCAAATAAATTTAATATTTTCCAAATTACTTATAATACCTTCAATTTTTAACTTCAGAAACACAATACATATGCTTTATTTATAATAACAATCATATCTTATTTAAAAAGATCAGTATTCAAATGCCAACTCATTTAAGCGTATAATTCATCTTAATTTATTCCCACATTAAATAGGATCTTAATTTATTTTGGAAAAACAATTAACAATCCTTTTAATCCCATTTTCAAGATGATGGAGTAATCTAATCCAACAACTTGTCTTGGAGAGACCACTCACGTTTATTTCATCAAAATCCATGAAGTTGAATTGCAGAAAATCGTTGGTGAATGTTTTATAGTCACCATTTTGTTTTAAGATGGCACGTGATGATGATGATAAACTCTATATAATAAATAATTTTGAATACACGTGTTGTATTATATGTGAGAATTTACTATGTATATGTAGAAACCAATGGAATCACGAATTTGTTTGAAAATGAACTAATAATATGAAACATATTTGATAGTTTTCCACTAGTGAAATAAATAAGTGATAATTTTTCACTGTAATAAAATTTCCTTGGTTACCAATAAAATAATAGTTATTTACGTAAAAAATCAGGAAACTGTTCATTTACAGGATGAGTAGATAGTTGAAACAGCTTACGAATCCTGTACGACGCTTTACTGACGTGTTACGTATAACATTTTACCTGAAACTTATAAACAAATAATAAATATTTTAAATTAAAAGAAATATTTGACTTACATATTCAGTCAGTATTTTATGTTGCTAAGTAACTAGAAACTCACGTTTGTTTCATTACCTGCCTAGGCAGGCAATATGTTATTTTCCTGACTAGGCATGCAAAGCAAAGCTTTCTTGAGTCTTAAAGGTCAGGCAAATGTATATTTTCCTGCCAGTTTCAGGTAAATACTATTTTTCATAAGTATCAATGAAATAAACCTAGCGAAATGTCAAATTCTTGATGGGAACTTGTAATTATAAAATATAACAATTGTCATATAATATTCTAACATGAAATTAAATTCGTTGTTATGGGAAAGCAAATATAATTCAAGTCAAAATATTATCGACAATTATTATATCACTTGTTATATTAGTTATAAACTTCCATTGTTCATTATATTGTCATACAAAACTGTTTTTAAATTTATTGTGCAATGGTGTAACAAAATGGAGGCGAAATGTAATTTGGTCGAAAATAGAATATATTCTGTATTTATCAATTTTATGCACAAAAGCGCATACTAGTGTTATACGGGCTTTAGAATTTCATTTCCGTTATTCTTATTTCTCTGGTTTATTATCCATATCTTGGTCCCATTACATTAATGATACTCTATAGACTGTTTTGTATAAAGTCATTTTTTATTCTTTGATACTATTTGTTTATTGTTTAAGATTACTTTATTTATTACATAAAAGCTTCTATTAGCTGCTTTTATTATTTTGTTGATATCATGTCGCATATTTCCTTTATTATTATTATTGTTATGTTACTTCTAAATATGTGTAAGTCTCTATTTGTTCTATTTGTCTTCCGTTTATTGTATTTTTTATGTTTATTAATTTCTAATGAAGTAAAATAATATGTTGTCTGTTCTGTTCTGTTCAAAATATTATCAGAACAGATAATACAAAATTTAAGTACAGAGAACTTATTTAAAAATATCCTTAGGATATACTACGTACATTTGTTTGGATTATACCTAATGATCAAATGTTATATTTAGCTCTTCTGAAAAGATACAGCCTTTGTGATATAAACCTTTTATAATATTTTAGACTTCTTGACTTTATTAAAAATATTTATTTTATTTGAAATCTTGTGTACTCTTATTTAATAGATAATTAATTATTTAATATTTTACAATGGTCCTCAAACTTTTTAAATATACGATTTATATTTCAGAAGAAAATATTTGACGACTCAATGAGCAGATTTTTTATCGTTTTCATCATTTGTAAGCCCTGGTAGGTCTCAATAATTTCCTAGGCTCTTAGACACTGTATTAATAAAAATTAATGGGAAATTTGGTACCGGTGGAATTGAAAAGTGGTGTGGTGTAATTATTTTACAAAATGAACAAAGTATACTCGTATATATTATAATAAATAATAGTAGTTTGTTGGATTTTTCATGCGAAATAATTTAGTAGGTGATGATTTGACATTTTTTTTTCACCTGTTTTTTCTGTCAACAAATTTATTGTTAATTTTTACTGAGTGCATCTATTGTTCAAAGCATGAAAATCACTGAATATGAAAATGAAATCATGAATTATATTTAATTTCGGAGTAACAACAAATTGCAAATTCCGGGATGATTTACTTAGTTTCACTTTGCGTTGACAGACCCACGTCAGAAAAGTGACAGTTCCAAGTCGAAAATGTACCAGTTCCAGGTCAGAAAAGTTAAAGTCGGAAAAGTAAAAGTTCAAAATAACTGGTGTTCCAACATTTTAATAGTCTGTGAATAAAATAATATGTACCTACTTCTCTATTTCAAATATTATTACAATGTATATCTTATTACCTTCTAAAATAGAGATTAAAATCATATATTTAATGAAAAGATCAATAATTTTACTTTTCAAATTTTTTATTTTACTCGTATGATATTTATGTCATAATTTTTCCTGTTTCATATCCATGTATCTATTAGAAATTTTCCGTTACTGGTGCAAATAAATAAACATGTTTAAATATCTTGACTATCAATTTTTAGCAATCTGTTTGTCTACTTGAGTACTGTAAATGGAAATGACACATCGACATCATGTTGGTAAACAGTTGCTATCTTGAAATGCTTTTAACTAAAAGAGCAGGAATAAAGGGATTTATTCATATAATAGTACCTATTAACTATATGATAAAATAAAATACTAAAAGCTTTTTTTATAATTAACATGAAGGTATGCTACCTAGGTTAAATTATTTTGTTTTTTTTATTTGAACTAATTAACACATTTTTTTATGGAACATATATTTCATTTTGTTATGGTTTTAGTATGTTTTGTGTATACAAAACTCTACAAAATTTGTTTTTTCTACTACCGTTATTAAAATGTCATGTACTGGTTTACGTGGCTTTACACATATTGACAAACTTTGATTATATTAAATAGGGCTGCGTCTGTCATTTTAACTTAACCTTACTTTTCAAATAAAACTAGAGATGGGCGAATATCATCCGCAAATAGTCGAATGCCGCGAATATTGACATTATTCGATATTCGAGATTTTCGAATATTAACGTCAGTATAGCGAACATTCGAATACCTCGAATATCGCGTCATATGTTGACCTCAATTTTTGACTATGTTTTTCTTTATCATTTGTACATAAACTTAAAGCTATTACAATACTTTTAAGTTATTAATAACAAAGTTATTTTGTTTCAAAACCATGAAGACGTACCATATTTCAAATTTGTTTTTCGTCAACATTTAAAGTTTTCGTCTTTTTCTTCTTTGTTTGTACTTTTTGTTTTAATTTTATTTTATCTTAACAATTTCATTGAAATAATGAAAAGGACATAATTAAATAATTATTAATAATAAATTAATTAACTTTTAGGAGTATTCGAATATTCGAGATCTGATTAATATTCGTATTCGATATTCGAATTCGAGAAATTTGATATTCGCCCATCTCTAAATAAAACATAAAACTTTATATTTTGTTGTTTTCTTAATTCGTAAATAAATAAAATACTCAAATACCTCTTAAAATATTCAAAAACCAAGCCCGCAATATTTATCATTGTCTTAAATTTCTTTTGCTTCAGGTTTCCGGCACGTAGGAATTTTTCTTGGGGGGCAACTTATTTTAAAGTTTTGGGGGGGATTTTAAATAAAAAAATAAACCTGTTTTCATAGTATAAATGTACTAAAAATAATTGTATAAATTTTCTAAATTTGTAATTCAATTTTATTTTTCAGAGTATTCATTGTTTTATCAGATACATATTTAGAGAAGGGAAATAATGGGCGCGATTTTTAATTGACGAGTAGTCGTATAATACGTTATTCATTTATTACGAATGTTACAAATCAAATATGAAAAAAATTAATTGAAATTAACAAACTCAAAGATTGAAAATATTAAAATTAAAATCGAAGTTAATCGATGTACAAAATGTAAACTTTCATGTTAATAATGTCATAAAAGTTTCAAAACTATGAGAGAGCAAAATATACAAAATTCATGAGGGATCAACTGCTATCTCATCTCATGAAATCATTTTTAGTTTGAGAATTATTAACTCACGAATTTATTATTCCTTATTGCCTAAGGGAAACAGATTTAATTTTGCACTCAATAATTGCATAAAAAACGCATTAATTCTTTATCTTCCCTTAAGTATTAACTTGCAGAATATGCACAGTATATTTACATATTTTTATTTTGTAATACATTATACGTTCTCAAATATCCTCCAGGATATAAAATATAGAATTACGCAAGAATTAATTACCCTTCTTCTGAAAATAAATAACAACAATAAAGTTCTGTACGTATTTCCATAATTATTTTTACATTACCGTAATAAAACTAGATTAAAAGATCAAACAAGAATTTTGAAAAGAATTTAAATACTGAAAGATAACCCGAACAAACCTTTTTGATAAAAGTTTTTTTCTTTGTTGGCATAAATGGTCTCCAGTACATAATCTCCTCGTAGAAAAGAGTTTCTGTAAAGCTAAGAATTGTGCGAACGTGGTACGTGCTAGAGAAATATTGCTTCCCTGGGATCCCACATAAAAGCATATGAGGTTTAAAGTAGACTGTATTCCAAATGCGTCAATAGTCACATTGTGGATTGCAAACTGTTCTTTTTTGGCATTCTTGATAGTGAAATCTTTATTCAAAAAGGATTTAAATTTCAAACTGGACACAATATGATTCTGTGCCAGTATAGGTCTAATATACCGGGAGTTTTTCTTATCAGTAAACATAGGGATATATCATTACCATAGCTACAGTTAAAAAGTTTGACAGCAATACATTAGAGCGTTTATTTTAAAAGTAAACACAGGGAAAATAATATTTTCAGCAATGCATTGAAATGTAATAGTCTATAGTCTAAAAGAAACATTTTAAGTTTAAACAAATTATATGAATTTGAATTACTTTAAATTACATTAACTAAACGTAAGGTATAAATTTAGAACCTCAAAACAATCCAAAAGTTCTTTTGTGTAGAGGTTTGTTCGCAAATTCTTCGTTTAAGAGCTCGTATATACAAATATTGATAATTTTGGGTTGAACCAGTTCAAAAATCGAAAATTATTAAAATGTAGTTCTATATAATTCAGACCACGAGAAATCTAATGGCGCAAGGCGCATCTTCATATCTTTTTTAGTTTTTGAGTTACAGCGATGTTTGACTTTTTTTTAAGCTCAACTTTGAAAGCCCATAACTCAAAAGAGATATTGAAATGCGGTTTGAACGAGTGTATTTCTCGTGCGCTACTTAACTTCTCCAGGTATTTTGAAAATATTGAAAAATTTTTAATTTTTTTCAAAATTTTTCTTCTCAATATATCTAATTTCAAGTTTCTGTACTACAAAGTGAATAAAAATAAAAGAAGTTATACAAACAGGAATAACATAGGTAAGATAAAACCAATAAATAAAATACAAAAAAAAAATTAAAAACAAAGCATAATATTATATTTTCTGCTTCAAAAGATATGGAAAAAATAATACAATTACTGTCGAAAGTATCTAAATGTAGTAATGTAAAATTATTAAGGAGGGAGAAATTTAAAAACTTTTTCATTGTTCTATATAGAAGTAAACAAAATCTTCATTTATATTTCTGCTCAAAATATTATTTTGTAAAATAACCTTATAACAACATAACAATACAAAGAAATGAAAATAGAAATCATAGTATAAATAAATTATGCCTAAAATTTAGTATCATTTAAGTATCTAAAGAAACAAGTAAATATTTGTATTGAATTTAAATAATATAAGCTACAAACAAGAGGACAGACAATACTGCTATCAACACATGAACCGTATTACAGAGGGCTTATTCCAACATCGTGCTACCCAAAATATTAATTAAAATTCTCAAATTAATTAAATAATCGTAATTACGTGTGTCGGAAAAGGAAATTTCATTGTTACATTGAAATATTTGCGTTGGGTACATAGAGGTAAATTAAGTCTGTAATGAATTCAACCATATTTATTTGCTGTAATTGAAAATGCTTCTTCTTTGAAACTGAAACTGATGATACTGTTTTGTTGAGAAAATACGTTCACATAATATTATTCAACTTTGTTTATATGAAATTTATTTTGTTTATAATAATATTTTGGTTATAATACAAATAACAGAACATCAAAATACAAAGTTTAAATTATAATATGTTAATTTGATCAGTCTTGTCGTTATTACTTTCTATTTAATATTTAATATATTTTCATAATATTATAATATATAAAATAAATAATTTTTAACATTAAGTTATTTACATAATTTATGTAAGACTGCTCGGCTAATTATATAGATCTGTGGAGATTTATTTAATCTTAAAACTATAAATATATCATCACATTTCTAGTGGACGTTGCATGAACACAAAATTCCAAGTGGAATATAGTAATTTGTATAAAAGAAATTATAAATGTGGATGAAGCAAATATGATGTATCAGAATAAGAATGTTTCACAAACACTAGTTCAAGGATGAATCTAACTGTTAAATGTTTAGTAATTGCTTTAAGGATTCGTGCTACCTCTTCTGATGAAAAGATGTATATAAATAATAAATATATTTTTCACGGAACTGCCACACAAAGTTGATAATTACGCGCACAATTCAGCCCGCGAAATTTAACTTTTTCGTAAACAGCTTGACAGTAAAATTCATTACTGGACTGTCACCTACTTTAGCGGCCTGTTCTAAATCAAAAACAGGATCATAAAATACCGCCGATAAACAAACATTTTTTTTAAAGTCTCCTTGGTGATAATTTCTAAATTGAATTTTTAATAAAAATATTGAAACCTTTTAAGGAACATAATGCAGTTGCGTGAAAATGTTTTTGTGTACCTCGTCCATTAAATGTTTTGGTACGCTTTTTCTTTGACGTACTCAAACTATCATTTCGTGGGCTAGATATACAAATAACTATTTCTACAATCAGTAAAAAAGGAAACTTTTCAAACGCCAATTGAAGAAGTAAAATATTGCGGAACAAGGCTAACTGCAGACCGTTGTCTATTGGCAATGGTCTATAAAGTATTATTTTGCGATTACCCAAAAATTTGTTCTTTCTGTTCAGTTTTTAGACCGGACAATCTGTCTTTACCGATCTAGATAAGAATACAACTTACAAAGCTATCAGTAAAGTTTTAGTTTTGAAGAAAGTGTAGATGTCCATGTGATCAGTTTATTTATTTTGCACAAATATTCATTCGTGTTTTAAATAATTTGTCATTAATAGTCACAAAAAAGAGTATTGTACGTAATACAACTTGAAAGTCTCCTTATTAGGCTCTAAAATATCCAAAGCTCGCCTACAACTCGCTCTGGAATACAATAGTTGCTCGCCCAGTAATCTCACTTATTTATTTATTTATTTATTTATTTATTTATTTATACTGTTCCATACAACAGGTACTTAATCCCAATTACAGTATAAAGTCAGAACTCACCGAACCGTAGTGTGGTAGTTCATATATCTATATATTTTTAGCTTGAATGAGATTCGAACTCGGGTTCTTCGGATTTGAATTTTGTAACACTATCTACATCACCGTACTGTTGGTTTTTCAGTTCTTATTACGTAAATAACCACAAATATCAAATTTTAATTTTGTTTATATTGTTTTCTTATTTACCTATATTCAAAATGTTTATTAATTATCTATGTTTAAAATAATTACAGTTAAAAATCAATGAATTTAATTTTTGGCTCGTGGAATGTATCTCGATTCGTTCGATGTCTAGCTTCGCTCCGCAAATAGCTAGTTTCAACCCTTAGTATACAAATAATTATTTTACATTAATTGCAATTACCAGTTTCCGATCTACAACCCTCCAATATTATTAGTGAAGGCAGAAAATTACATTCGAATTTGCGATCGTATTTCACATCCTATTATGTTACTACAGGTCTGTTCATTTATTTTTTGCGTTTTCCAGTTGTTTTATAACAGTATGTATTCACAGTTCCACAGATATTAGTGTAGGGTGAGCCGCAGAGGTGATTTTTCAGTGCTAACATAATAATTTTTGACACAGGAACAGGCTGGGATAGGACCTGATATCCCGAGGGGTCCGTAAAACATTCTTTTGCGCGCTCAACTATCTGATCCATAAATAATATGAAATAATCTTTGACAGTACGCATACTGACAAAAGAAATGTATTTGCTGTATCTGTACCTAAGCAAAATAATGTATATTCATAAATAAATAAATATATCATCACGCCTTTTACCCATTACTGGGTGTGGCACTCTGCCTAAGCAGATCTCCGTAAGTGATATATTTTTCGCGTGAAGTGCGGTTACTAGCCGTCAAATCACGCCCCCCAAAGATATTAGTGGAGCGGGAGCCACAGGGGTAGATTTAAGTAGGTGAAAATTGTTTGTCAGCTGTGGGGATCGAACCAGGGTTTTCAAGATCCACAGGCCGACTCGATACCACTGAGCCACCTACCCCATAACGAATAATATTATACCTTATTTTTTATGAAGTGGACTTGAGAAACCTGGTTCGATTCCTACAGCCGACAAACAATTTTCATCACAGTAAAACTACTCTTGTGGTTTACCCTCCACTAACATCGTTGAGGGCCGTAATTTGATGGCTGGGGACCACACTTTACGAGAAGGAATATATCATTTATCAAAATCTGCTACGACAAAGTGTCACGCCCAGTTATAGGGACAAGGCGTGATGATATATTTATTTTTATTTTATTTTAGTAGATGTCACAACCATCTACGATGATTTAATAGGAGGAAGCATTCTTTTTACTCTAAGCTTTCTAAATAATGAGTCTATAAAGAATATATACATTTTTAATTTTTATTCATTTATATTTTCCCGTCTATTATATTCTTACTTTCAGTGCAAATAATGAACGTGAAATGTTTTAAATTAAAAGAACTCTTAATTGTGTTTTTTCTTATTTTAAAATGCGCAATATTTTAAATTATAGAGTAGATTATATTTCGTCTTTTATTGTTTACTTTTCTCCGCCATGCAAATAATGAATCCCTACAATTGCGTATACAAACCACAGTGAAAAACTTTGCCTTTTGTATTGCAATTAAACTTGGCGCGCACCAAATTAAATTTATAAGAAAAACTTTTGCAAGTATATTTCAAAGTTTATTATTACAAGAGCTTCAGTTTGATCTAAATACGAGCTGGCAAAAGAGAGTGTATGAATTTCCTTTAAATTAGATTATTGTGTTTCAACTATTTCAAAGTAAACTTTAGATTTTATGATATCCAAATCCTGTAGATTTAATTTAATTACATTTTAGAATTTCAATTTGTTGTTGTGAAATACATATTTTATGTAGATTATAAGAGAATATTTATTACGCAATTTTGTTCTTAATAGGGCTGGATGTATGAGAGCGACCATCCAAATGGAGAGAAAATTATATGGTTGTCGAAAATATGCTAAATTTCCTAACGATAATGGTGTACTTTAGTCAATAAATTGGTTCTACATTTCTCCTAAAATTAATTGCTACTTCACTACAGCACGAATTAATTACATTTCATTTGGTAGAAAGTAAATGTAAAATTCTTTTTTTTTTTACATCCATTAAGTAATACATTTATTATAGGTGCGTTTCTAGATATGTAAGATGGTTCATTATTCAAAAGTGGAGAATAAAAAAAAGTGTTAAATAATGATTAAAAACAAAGACAAAATTATTTGTCATCCATACACTTGGTGAAACTAGGTTTAATAAAAAAATTTAAATAAACACTTGACTAAGTCTCACAAAATTCAGCCTCCAAGTCACCTTATGAGGGCATCGTCAGAGGTTGGACAGCACAGTTAGTAACCATAGATGCGTTTCACTCTTATTAGAGCTCATCAGTATGGTATAACCCACTTCTTCACCTAGAACAAAGTTCACGTGAAGAAGCTGTGTGACGAAGAACTGTGAGACTTAGCCAAGTGTTTATTTTAATTTTTTTATTAAATAATGACTCATTATTGAACACTTTTTTAAGCCAATCAGATTCCGGCTGCTATAGTAATACAGCGCACTGATGATGACTATTATTATGATTATTTTCATGCTGCTTAGAACCTACTCAAATTTGATGTTTATCGTGTAATCTATAAAATTTATTATTTTGCACAAACTACAGTCTAAATGTGCAAGTTTGTATTAAATGATCGTGGAAAAAGTATTCACCTTGCCATGTCAGATATTTAATTGCTATCATAACATGCTCATTGAATAATATATTATTGTTTTGCAAATGAAACGTTCAAAATAGTTATTTGTGTATTAAGAGCGTAAAGTGATTCTTTGTTACTCGAACACGGTAATTGCAGCGCGAGCCGAAGGCGGAAAACTGCAATGGTGTAAGAGGAACAAAGACACTTGACGCTCGTGATACACACATAATTTTTTCTACGATTGCATCTTAAAATTATTAAAATACGTATGCGTACAAAAAATAAATTCGTTCTGTCCACTGTTAATATGACAAGTTTCTGTTTTGTTTGTATACCTGGTAACTATTGAAATAAGCGCGCATTTAATATCTTTTTCGAGCGTTGCCATTGGAGAAACGCTCAAAAAAGATATTTTTCGATTGTTCCACAGAAAACGTCAACTTTACAATAACAAATAAGAGCGTAATTATCAACTTTTCATAGCAATCGTAGAAAAACACAATTTTGTGCTTATTTGTAAAAGTGAATTCCACACAATTGAAGTTAAAATACTCTATTGTAAAAGTGCTGTTACGTTTGATTTGAAAATAATTTGCACACAATAACAGTTAGACACTCTATTTATTGTAAGGACTGAAAACGAATCTAAAAGATAAGAAAGGTGTGTCATCTGCGCTTGTTTTTGAAATTAAACTAAACAACGAATTTAAAAATCAATAAACAAATAAAAATACAAAAATTGTTGCTATTTGTATATTTAAATTTGTTCCGATTTTACTCAACTGCAAACCAGGCTTACTATACTTGTAAATTCGATAGTAGTTTTCATAAACTTAATAAGAAATTGTTGAGTGAAAACTAACAAACACGGATCTACAGAAAAGCTTTCAACTCTAGTCGAGTACCCGCCTACATTTATATCTACATAGTAGATGTATACTTTTATTGTACAAATGGTGCGTGTTGACAGTATTCGTGTCACGCATACGTAAGCCGTAAGCTCTAAATGATTACGCACTTACTTGAATAAATCTTCACTTGAAAATGCTTTCTTGCATTATTAAACAATTCAACAACACCAAACATCATGAATAACTGGTTAGCTGTGTAATGAATATTAAAAGTACTTCGCTGAAGAACATGTTTTACAATAAAAAAAAACCGGTAAACTGAACATTATGATATTCTTAATTTACGGCTGGTAACCGCACTTCACGCGAAGAAATATATTACTCTGCTTCGGCAGAGTGCCACACCCAGTAATGGGTAAAAGGCGTGATGATATATTTATTTATTTGACATTTCTTTTTAATACGTACAAATGATGAAATGTTTTATTTATTGTCACGTATGAGCTGCTTCAATCAATACCGCCATTGTTTTAGTAATTATTTCCGAGAGTAATCACTATAGCTCTTTTTTAAGAAATGTCAGATGGGTAATTTTAATGTATTTATTTAAAATTGTTAAGGGTTACAGTAAAATTTCTCTGTTTGAAATTTTGTGAGTAAAAAAAAACCTACTTTCATATACTTGAGACTTCAATAAATTATAAAATAATTCTTTAGTTTATCATACTTGTTGCCATTCAACAATAATCACTCGAGCCTTTGGCCAGTGGGGGATTTAGAATAATCTCTTAATTTCTTTAGAAATTATGATATCCGCTGATATGTAGTGTCTTCCTTTTTTTATTGAAGAAATGGAGAGTTTTTTAAATAAACGAAGCAAAATTTCGTAACTTACTCAAAACAAGTTATAACCTTTTTTAATTTGAGAAAATAATACTATTCTTTTATTCGCGAATTTAAAATTATCGAATTAAAAGGTACACGTTGGGTGTACCGAAACGTCAGAACGTCAAAATAAATAAATAAATTCAACCAAAAACTGTTTTATTAATTATGAGTTTTGAAAACTTTTTACACATTTTATTACGAGATATATTTTGCGTAAGAATTTAACAAGCAAAACTTTCTTCTATAGAGTTCCCCATCCAGAATTTGTCATTTCGATATATATTCTTTAAGGGCCGTTTATAAAGATAGCATTCATTTTATTGTTATCCACTAAAAATGAATGAAAAATTATCACTTAGTAATTTCACTAGTGCAAAATTATCAAAATAGCTTTTATTTAATTGTTTCATTTTCAAACAAATTTGTGATTATGTTAGTTCCCACATATACGTGGTAAATTCTCTCTAAAATAAAATAGAAATATTTGACAGCAGAAAATATACTATACATTCATTTTGTAGATTAATAATTATTTTATTAATTCATCTATACATTAATTGTTAATCAAAATGGCGCGGCAAATGTAGATCTCAATAAGTATTTTTTTCATTGCATTTAAATTATGTTTACACATCTAATTCACAGTAAAAAAAAAATTATATTGTCGTCTCAAGGTTTTTAAAAATCGTACCAACATTGAGTTCTTTCGTTTATTATAGAGGAGCTGAACAATCTGTATACGTATTGTATTTAGCAGGTATGATTATGGATTTTTAATCATAAATGAAACAAGTTACAGCATATCTTACCAATTAGTTTACAACGTTGGCAAGGTTTGTTTGTTCATGTTAAATGAGTCGAGTGCCAGTTGTTCTAGTGATCCAAGTGTTGTCGGTGTGTTGTGAGACTTTTAGTGAATATTTAGTGTTATTTTAATGCGTAAATTAGCTTAAAATGTGTGTGTTTTGTGCGTATTAGTGTGTAATGTATAAAATAAATGTTAATATAAGTAATAATACTGTGGAATACACTGTATAAACTTAATAATATGTGTGTGTGAGTGCTGATTTAGTCAACGTGGGATCTGGCTGGTAGCTGATTTCGTCTCAAAGTATGCAACTATACAGGCGGTTATGTAAGTGAACGTACATAGCTTAATAGTATATTAAGATGCCTGCGTGTAACCTAAATCTGTAGTAGTTCGATGTTTAACTCTTTTCATATAGCAGCAAAAAAATTAAGTTGACTAATGAGGAATAATTCCGAATTCATTGAAATCAAAGTTGTCGGTGCAAAAAACCAAACACGAAACTGTTACAATTGACAAGACCATTGACATCGTAATGAGAAACTAGATTTATTTCGGAATAACTCTGTATCGTCTTACAGCAGCACGGCCATTTTGTAATACCTCGCCATAAACTAAATGCATGCTTACATACTCTTGATTGTTGTAGGAAATTGACATTAAAATATTTTAGGTCAATTTTGACAATAAACTTTTGTTTTCATTTTCTTACAAAATTGTGAACAATATGTAATTGGTCAGTTTTAAAGGTCTCTAGGAAAACATGTAAATCAAAAATTATTGCCAGGTTTACTATCTACTCGTATGTAGTCAGTTCTAACATCGGGCTGGTGTTAAACGGTTTCTTAAATTAATATTATTGGCATTATTTTGGAACTTATAGACAATACATTTAAGGGAAAATTACATTATGCTCGTATATTTATATTTTATTTATTTATTCTTTCAACTTTTTTTCTATAAAACAGTCAGGGTAGCAATGGTAGCAAAAAAATTATTTTACATGCTCACTTTTCATGGAACATACTGTATAATATTTAAAAATATATAATTATAAAAAGGTTATTTCTGTTCCACAATATTCCTCGATAATAAATAAATAAATATATCATCACGCCTTTTACCCATTACTGGGTGAGGTACTCTGCTGTAAGCAGATCTCTGATATATTTCTTCGCGTGAATTGCGGTTACCAGCCGTCGAATCACGACCCTCAAAGATGCTAGTGGAGGGGCAGCCACAAGGGTAGATTTAAATTGGTGAAAATTATTTGTCGCCTGTAGGAATCGAACCAGGGTTCTTAAAATCCATAGGTCGACTCGATACCACTGAGCCACCTACCCTACAGGTGTGGTAATATTTATTTAGGCTGTTTATTGTTCAAATTATGTTCTGTTTACTCTTAGCTAATTTATAGTTATTGGTTTAGGAAATAATAAGTATTGTGAGATTGAAATTTTTGGGGTTATATTTGTTTTTAAATCAATAAATTGTAGATCGTCTGAGGAACGTCAAATATTAAATCATGTTGGAATCGGTGAGAAATGGGAAGACGTGTGTGAATGGATGTCACTTTGTAGATAGTTTTGAAAGTAATTTGTATCCAACGATGGACAAAAAAGGATGAAACTATTAATTACTTGTAAATGTTTAAATATAGCTGGCGCATATGTTTCCTAAACTACGTCTATTATTATCTTGACAAATAGCTGAACAGAGAAGTACAACAAGAACAACTATTAATTCAGAAAATATGACATTATATATATATATATATATATATATATATATATATATATATATATATATATATTGTTTAGACATGGAACAATTTCCAATAAGTCTAAATTAAACTCAACACCAAATACAAAATTCCAGAAAGCACAAATATAGTATTACCGAGAACCACAAGCCCTAGCAACCCACTTTGTTTGATATCGCAGATTCACGAGCTCCTACGCATGTACGAAACTGTGAGCAAATTCCGCCGATAATAACTTTGTACTCTCAATGTCATCCAATGCAGAAAAGGATTGTTTTCAGTGGTACGCAAGTAGGGAGGAAAGAGGGATGTTGTCTGCGGGCAGTTAAATATAAAAGCTATTTTAGTTACTGAAAATTAAACCACATGACAGATAAACTGCAATATTTTAAATAACGTTAGTTCAATAATGAAAGAAACAGATGTTAAATAATGATATTTGATTAATTTGATTTATTAAAAATATCTTTGCAGACCTCTATTAGTTGCAGCCCTCGCTATAACCCTTGGTACCGAGTATAAAACAAACATACCATATTTTGTTTTTTTTTTGTTGTTAAAAATTAAAGAAAAAAGATCAACAGCAACAATTAAATAAAACAAAATTGTATTAATTGAAAACCATATAAAAATTCCATAAAGAAGGATACAGATTGAAACATTTTGTATTTATATTATTATTATTTCTAGATATATCGTCCTACAATTTTTTCATTTAAATCTACCCCTGTGGCTTCTTCTCCACTAACATCTTTGGGGGCCGTGATTTGAGGGCTGGTAACCGCACTTCACGCGAATAAATATATCACTTACCGAGATTTGCTACGGCATAGTGCTTCACCCAGTAATGGATAAAAGGCGTGATGATACATTTATTTATTTTAATTTTTTCATATTTTGGAGTTGCATGAACCCAGTAAATATGTTTCATCATTAATTCTTATTATTTCGATTATGATACAGGAGCCCATTTAAACAATAATGGAATATAATATGAAAAGTTTTATGTACGCCTTTTGTAAAATAGCGTAAATATGTACTCACCACAAGAGTATTTCCAGCAGCACCAACGATAATCAGAAGACAGTAGAGGGCGATAAGGATTTGAAATGCGGGCTCGTCAACCTTCCGATTCAGCATATATTGCTTCAGCAGCTCTGGATTGATGCTCTGGCTGGCATTATGAAGCCATAATGTGAAGTTGTACGTCCCATTTCGCGTTGGATCACTTGTGTCATTATCCATTTTATTGCGTATTAACTTCTACTATTCGATATAATAATTGTTCAATTAGTTGAAACGAACATAATTAAATTTAATGAAGAAATTTTAGATATTTTTATGATAAAAGGAAAATTTAATCTTCAAAAATAAAGATTGAATGTTATGATAAATTATTCTAATTAATCTTTGTTTTCATTATCTTGTCTTCTTGATGAAACTGGGTTTCTGAAAAAAGAAAAATGTAATTAGAAACATCATCTTCTTTTTAATCATAATTTTAAAAATTGTATGGTACTTAAAATTATAATAATAATAAGACTTGCTATTTTTCTTTCAATCACATTTCATTTTTGCTCTCTAATATTTTTAAAAAAATTAGGCTAATGATTAAGATTGAAATTTGAATTCCTGATAAATTATTTGATTATTAAATGTAAAGTATATTTACTCGGATATGCTCCTCCAAGCGTTTACATGGAAATTTAATATTTAATTCTTTTTAAAATTAATTTTTAAATAAAAGGTACTTTGCAAACTGTATTTGTATTACAATTAGGGTCATTGTAATATTAGTGTTTCAATATACTATTTTCAGATTTAAATAAAAATAAATATATCATCACGCCTTTTACCCATCACTGGGTGTGGCACTATGCCTAAGCAGATCTCGGTAAGTGATATATTTTATCGCGTGAAGTGCGGTTACCAGCCGTCAAATCACGGCCTGCAAAGATATTAGTGGAGGAGATTTGTCAAAATATCTAAAATGAATCCGTATGGTAAATGTTATTGTTCAATTCTTGAAATAGTCTATTCGTATACATACATTGAAAATAATAGGAAATACTCTTGGTTTAACGTATTGCAGCAAAACATCAGTGTTATATCAGATATGTTTCATCAGTCAGCATTCCTAAACTTTTATGGTATCATAACTAAGTATTCGACGATGATATTATACTTCTAACTAGAGATGGGCGAATATCATCCGCGAATAGTCGAATGCCGCGAATATTGACATTATTCGATATTTGAGATTTTCGAATATTAACGTCAGTATAGCGAACATTCGAATACCTTGAATATCGCGCCATATGTTGACCTCAATTTTTGACTATGTTTTTCTTTATCATTTGTGCATACACTTGAAGCTATTACAATACTTTTAAGTTATTAATAACAAAGATATTTTGTTTCAAAATCATGAAGACTTACCATATTTCAAATTTCAACCCGTACGTTTCACCTTAAATTTGATGTTTTTGTCTTTTCTTTTTTGTTTTAATTTTATTTTATCTTAACAATTTCATTCAAATACTGAAAACGACATAATTAAATAATTATTAATAATAAATAAATTAACTTTTAGGAGTATTCGAGTACCTCGAATATTCGAGATCTGATTAATATTCGTATTCGATATTCGAATTCGAGAAATTTGATATTCGCCCATCTCTACTTCTAACCTTTACTGTCATGGTTGTTATTTTTGTTTTGTTGTTTAATAATAAAATGGCGAAAGCTGTTTCAAGATAAAATAAAAGCTTATATTTTGTTTTGTAATGATTTGAAAAATATGTAATTCTAATCTATTTTACGTCGTTTTGGAAACCATCACCTAAACTTAACACTTGAAGTCTTTGTTTTACTGACATTGTTTTTATGACGTATATTGTCTGATTCGATAGATATCCTATACCTCAAATATGAGGTACGTCTTTCAAAAACTAACGGTTTTTCATTAGTTTATTATTGAACTTAAAACAAAATGCGAACAAATGTAATAGGATATTATGTAAATAAATCTCGAAATATAAATTTGATTTTACTCTTTTTTAAATTGTTAAAACCATGTTTACAACGTAAACTTGTCTTCATTGTGATGTATTATGTGATCAATCAAATTCAAGGACAACAGGATAGATGCAAGATTTTTATATTTATAAAACAGTATTATATATAAGGAATTTTAGTTATATAAACATTGTTTATTCAAAATAATAATATCTCTATAATTCAGCAATTTTTAATTGCTATAGCACGTGATTTAAAATAGAGTGTCATCACATTTTACGCAGCAGCAGTGCTGTCAAGCGAGTAAAATCTGTACCATTTATAATTTTGAACAAATGTCATCCTATTAGCTACTTGAACATGTGTTGTAACCACTGAACTAACAATAGGGAACTCTGTTCCAATATGATAGTATATTAATAACTTGGAGGCTACAATTCTTTTACACCTATTTCGCAATTTCAAAGTAAATTTACTATTGTTGATGATGAAGAGTGTATTTTAATTGATTGCTAACTTATATTTCAAGCTGAGTAGTCGATTGTTTTTGTTAGTTTTCCCGTTAATATGTATGTTTCTCTGGGTATATGTAATATGATGTCACAAAGCTGAATGAGTTTTTAGCGCGATTCGTGTAGTGTAATATTTTTGATCGTAGGAAAAAAATTGTTTTTCATTTTACTGTGTACAATCTTCTAATTAAAATTAACTTTTAAAAGTGCAACTACTCCATATGCTACTGTAATACAGAATAATAAAACTGTTACTAATATACTTTTAATTCCTTGCACATTATTGTGTTCAATAAAGAAACTATGTTAATTAAGAACGATTAAAATTACTCTCAACAAATTTAATTAAAAATGTAAATTAATAGTACTTCATTACGCTGAAAATATTTCCGTCAATAAAATGTAAAAAATGATGACAGAAACTCTTATTGAAAATTACTTTTAAATCTGTCATCAAAATTCAATCAACCGGCAAAATATCATTAAGTTTCCGTTTCGCATCCAGCAGTACGCATGAGAACTGCGGGCAACACACATAAAATATTCTGATGATACACTTGATCTTATATTCCTTTTCCGTGCCATTCTCTAAGAAGAAAACGACCCGAAACACATTTACTCCTGCTATATGTCTCCAAGATTCGATTTTCGATCCTAGATAATTTCAGTATGTCGTATGTTCCATATATTTCAAAATAATATCGTCATACGAGAATAAATTTATTGCTAGCAACCAATTTACACTCGTGATACGTTGCTTGTAGCATACTATGCGTCTATTATGTAGATTGAAGTTTAATAACTGTTTTCATAATTTTTTTGGATGCCATCTATGATCATCTTCAATTATGTATGTAGCCACAAGAAACTAAATTTGAAACAAACAATGTCACAACAATTTGATGTTAGCGTCAAAATATTTTTATTAAAATATTACTAAAAGTATTTCTCTGAACGTAAATTAATAATTTGATTTGTTCCGCATAATGGCCGCGCGGGTTGAGGGCCTGACTCACAACCGTAAGAACGTGGGTTCGGATCCCGCCGGTGACGGCCATTTTACAAAGGACACATATCGGCATATGACCGTAGTAGGTTGGTCCTATATATATATATATATATATATATATATATATATATATATATATATATATTGACAAATACTTATTTACCTAAAAGTTAATTAAATATTTATATACTTACCAACAAAAATTTGCATTCGGTTCGTGGAAATTATGCAAACATTAAATGTTAATCATACCGCTTTGAACTGTATACGATGTAGTTTATACTTTAAAGTAAATTATAAACTTTATTTCATACACGAAATCATAAATATTTTATCTTAAACCAAGAAACACCACTTTCTCAGGGTTGTATTCAAAATTATTAATAAGTTTTTAGGTTTGTTTGTTCGTTCCGTCAATTTGTATTTCAAGCTGAATTACTTCATTTAATTTAATACAATTTTAAAATAGACAAAGAAATTGATAAAGATAAAAGATTAGATATAGATTTAAATCCGTGTGACGAAATGTTTGTTTTATATTTGGACTTTCCTTTTGAGATAACAGTTTAAAATAAGATATTTTTCAGCACTGTAGATGTAGTAAACAAAGACATTTTTAATATTGATGATATTGAAATTTATTTTATATAACAAATGTTCTCCTATTAGCTGTCAACGTGAAAAATAAAATAATTTGACGATCAAATTTTCGTGCCCTAAGGTAAAAGCATAGATTGGAGTTGTTGACAAATTAAACGACCAATTTAAACAAATCTAAATTAAGAATCTTAAAACAACATTAAAATATTCTCTAGTGATTCAGATAATTATTATTTTTATTCAAATTCAACTTATTTTAATTTCATGAGTTTTATCGAGAGATTGCCAAAATTAGAACCATGAAAATTAACCCAAAAAAGGATATATTTCGGTACGAAAAATTAACTATTTTATATAATAAACTGTGTAGTGGTTGACCCGCAAGCAATTTTCCAATCAATGAAAAAGTTTCGCTATGCCTGATATAAACAAACACTTTTTGCACTAAAAATGAGTACATAATAACCTACTTTTTGCACAATCATAGAAAATAGTTTCTTGTGTATCAAGGTTTTAAAAGTGTTCTTTTTTTACAATTTAGGTTCACACAACAATGATGCTATTACAAAAAGTAATATATATTTTTATTTAAAAATAAATTTTATAAAGCAGACGTTTTTACCATTCTTGCCAATGTTTTCCACAACTATCAAATGCAGCTTGCGCATACATTACACCAGATTCAGCAGTTGATAACATAACTTATTAACGAATCTTTCTATCCACAAATATGTCTCTCGGGCTCTGGGGTAGATATCACATAGTTGATTTATAAGCGCGCGGTTTTACCACCATCTTACAGGTTGTACTGCAAACTTGCGAACTTACTTGCGAAGCTAGCGCCATGCATGAATAACGCCCAGAGACAACAGTTTACAAAGAGACCGGACTTGCGAATGCATTATTTATTTCAACCCGGGATTAGCTGCGACCGTACACAGTGCGCAATGAACTGAGGACTGTTTGCTGGGAAATTTAACAAATGGCATTATTTCCTGACACTGACCACACATATTTCTTTATTTCGGTTAATTGGTAGGATCTTCTCTGACGATATTTACTCACGCAGTCTGGAGGAAAATTCACGCTGATCTTTATAGAGGAATTAAAACTGATAACGGAAAATCGCTATTTTTAAATAAGTTGATGTTGTTTCTATTCAAATTCTATGTAATTGTTTCATTTTGCTTTGATCTGTTAGTATATTATTATTATTTTTTACTTTGTGCTCTACTGTTATTGGGAATTCGTCCTGTTGTACGGCCTTAAATTATAAATAAATCAAGGTTTTATATTTAATCGTATTTATTTTATAAAAATATTACACGTGTAGTAAGAGATTTAACTACAGACCATAAATAAAACTGATAACATGCATACAGCCAAGCTTGGCGAATATAGAAAAATGTTGCAGACAATTTTATTCAAAATATTGTAATTGGAATTAAAACCTTGTTGTACAAAGTAGCATAAATAAATAAGTATACAAATTATAAGTTAAATTTACAAATTATAGGAACCAGAATTATAAAGGAACCTAAAAAGCATGCAACGATACATAAAATAATAAATTATTAACAAAAAAACTGCAAAAAATAAAACATCAAACACAATCACGTTTGAGATTTCGAGATAACAGTTATTTGTGTATTAAGAGCATAAAGTGATTCTTTGTTACTCGAACACGGTAATTGCAGCGCGAGCCGAAGGCGAGAGCTGCAATAGTGCTAGAGGAACAAAGACACTTTACGCTCGTGATACACACATAATTTTTTCTACGATTGCATCTTAAAATTATTTAAAAAAACATATACGTACTGAAAATAAATTCGTTCTGTCAACTGTCAATATGACAAGTTTCTGTTTTATTTGTATCCCTGGTAACTATTGAAATAAGCACGCATTTAATATATTTTTTCGCGCGTTGCCATTGGAATAGTTATTTGTACGAGTACAACTAATAATGTTTTTGTGCATATTGATATTATTAAAATTAAACATTATTTTAACACATGACCAAATTTCCATACCAAGTTGTTAAATTTTAAACAATAATAAGAAGATTAATAAATAAAGCTAGTAAAAAAGTAAAATGAAACCAATGAAAACGTAGTATTTACTTATTTTTTCAAATTTTTACCATTGTTAAAATAGTTCACAAATGTGTCACGTTGTATATAATGTTTCTTTCGACTTTCATGTTCAATATTAGAAAAAATTGTTTGTATTCTTTTAATTACTTTAAAAATTATATTGTATGATCAAAATTAAATATACATACTAATATAATAAACAATAATATAATCTCTAAATCATGTTTATTTTAATTATTTAAATACAAACATGTTCAAATAAATAAAATATTCTTATACGAGTATATTATACTAATAATGCTTTCTAATTAGATGAAAATCACGCCCAGCAAATAAATGAAGTTTTAAGTAATTTTTTTTATTAAAAATTCAATTCGTGGTTTCGCACCCGATATTTTCACCGACCCGTCAATAATACGGTAGGTTATTGAATATTCATATTTGCACAAAGCCGGGAGCTACAGATAATGAAACAAGAACAACACCAGCTTTCAAATTAAAATTCGAAATAACAAAACAGACATTCAACATTCGAACCAATTAAACGAAATAAATATTATTTGTTTATCCCTTGTTTCAATTTCTGCTGCTTACTAATTTTCCCAAACCGAATAAATTAATTAAATGACTCACTAGCACTACTCTAGTATAACAAAAATAATTAAAACCACATGTTTCAAATCGACAGAGGGATAGAAGACATGAAATATGAATATATTCTTCGAATTGAAAATTTATCACAATAGTCTTTTGTTATGTCAAAAATCTTGTATTCGAATGCTCGACAGATTTCTACGAAAATCCTTCCAAATTGGAATTGAAAAATATCATAGATCGTTGAATACAATACTACAAATACATTTTTCGATTTGTAAACTACAACAATGGCACGTATATTTTACAGCGAAAAGCTTATTTGATAAATATAAAAATTCTTCTAACGATAAGTTAGCTTTTCAATTTGAAATTTAATTGGAACTAATATAAAATTATTAAGTTTCAGACATGGAGCATTATTATTTTTAACTAGTTATGATTGAGATATAGAGTCTATGTGAAGAAGATAGTATTCATTTGACATTGTTAAAATTGGTTAAAATCGCGGACAAGTTTACACCTCATGTCAACTTTTCCATTTAGAATTTTTTTAAACTTTTGATATATAAAATGGAGTAGTTGGTTTAGTAGTATCAAGTCGCACTGTGGATTTAAGAACCTGTGATTTGACGGCTGGTAACCATATTTCACGCGCAAAAATAAATACTTATCAAGATTTATACAAGAGTACTACATTATTTTTTTATAAATTGAAGGTTTAACGTATTGTCATCTCTCCAATTTCAGCCCGGAGAGTTCGGTTTTAGTAAAAATTTCCGGGTTCCGGTTTTATAAAAAATATCTTTAGATTGAATGATATTTTTTTTGGGAAAAAAGGAAATAAATAATATCAGAGTAAGCTTAATAACAGCTAAAATTTATACGAAATTAAATTATTGAACGGGGAATAGAGAAGCAGATCTCGGTTTAGTGATATATTTCTCCACATGAAGTGCGTTTACCATTCGTCAAATCACGATCCATATAAATATTTAGTGGAGGGTAAGCAGCCACAGAAGTAGTTTTCATGTGGTCTCGCTACCACTGAGTCATCTACCCCATTCAATATTTTTTATGCAAATCAGAAAAGTTGTTAACATATGCAAATTCTAATAGAAAATATGCTTTAAAAATAAATAAGGCTATAAGTATACATGTATTATATACATACATTTTTGTTTAAAAATATAATAAACTTTTATATTTTAATTAGATATATTATTTATACTTGCATACATTTGTTTTTTATAACGAAAACATTCATATTAATATTAACCAAGAGATGGCAACCGTGATCTGATCATGGTCACTATTATGTATTTGAAATCCCTAGATTTGAATTCAGCACCAAATTTTGTAATTAACAAGAAAAAATAACTATAATACATAGCACATTCGACCTACTAACTAAGGCAATTTTCTAATCAAGACAATAATTAAATTTCAACAAAAGACTGTTTATTCATAAAAAATTGTTGACAATAACTTCAACAAATAAAATCGATGGGCTACTAAAGTCAATATTCATTTTTTTGTGAAAGTTCTACAAATGTCGTAAAGTAGATTAATTAATAATTTAATTGAGTTAACTTTTTCAATCATTATAAATCATTCGCTTTTTTAAAATACATTTTCAACTTATTGAATTGGTTTTTTTAGTGGAACAAAAATACGATTTCTCAATCATTTGTTAAAGTTTCCCAAGGGAGATTTTGTACCTTACGTATTTCATTATTCGTTTAAAAGTGCATTGCTTTCTGAAATCCATTAAAATAGTCTCGTCACTTGTACTTTTTAACTACTTAAACACAAAGGCGTACAATTTCATTAAAAGTCATTTTAATGGTCATCTGTCTAGTCTACGAAATTCTAGCTTCGACGTAATTGTAGCTATTTCATTCGAGAATTGATTTATGATCTTATTAAATATTAATTATACATATTTCAATATGAATATATTGAGAATTGAAACAATATGTTTGGATTACTAATAAATTTGTTAAACTCATAAATAATATTAGCTTTAGTTAATTGATATATTGAATTTGATTCAATCATTATTGAAGTTTCATAAATCATTGGAAAAATAATTAATTGTTTGTTTTGCTTTCTACTATTGGTACTAAATTAATTTACATATATTACAAACAATAAATTTTGACAATGCTCTTCAATACATTAAGTAAGCTAATAATAGTTAAAACATGAATTTATCTTCTGGAAAAAAAATTATGTTTACGTCCAATAAATGTTACAAACCTTAATTAAAAATTCTGTTAATGTCATTCTGAAAGGACAGTCAAAACTTTTCAACCCTTTAGTCGCCAATTAGGACAAGCGTAATAGAATTTTTAATTCAAACAATCTTTTTGCCATTTTCAGCCTAAAACTGTGTTTTTAATTTCAGGTTTTCCAATCCAGTTTGCAGAAAACAACGCAATAACGGTAAGTCAATAAAAATATCGTTATTAAAATTATACTATTTTTCTTCCGTCGCTTACTGCAAGGACGTTAGCTTGGTGGTGAGAAAATCAGGCGCAATCAACTGAAAAGATGTTGTTTTGTAGGCAATAAAATTAGTAGCTGTTCCTGTTTATCTCATCAATATACTCGTATACTTTTTTAAATTTGTATAATATCCTTAAAAAATGAGATAAATATTTATTGTTTGTTGTTTATGTATTCATTAACTAAATTTTAATTTCAATTCGTCCTTGAAATTAATTTATTTTGTAATAAAATATCAAACTAAACACTTGTCTAAGTCTCACAAAATTCAGCCTCCAAGTCACCTTATGAGGGCATCGTCAGAGGCTGGCCAGCACAGTTGGTAACCATAGACGCGTTTCGCTCTTATTAGAGCTCATCAGTATGGTATAACCTACTTCTTCACCTAGAACAAAGTTCACGTGAAGAAGCTGGTGACGAAGGACTGTGCCAGCAGAGAATAAGATCTCTAAAAAACAGTAAGATGACATGAGAAGTTCTGTCGAAGCAGTAATGCCATCTACCGAAAAAAGCAAAAGCTACGAAATAGCAATTTAAAAAACAACAAAGACAAAATTAATTGTCTTTAAATGCTCACTTGGTGAAACTAGGTTTAATAATAAAATATCAAACTAAACACTTGTCTAAGTCTCACAAAATTGTTGTTTTTTAAATTTATTTTGTCATATTGGCAGCATATTTTAGTTATATCTTTTGTCAATAACATTTTTTAATTGCCTTTAATAATCAATAAATGTAATATTGTGTAAAGTATTTAATTACATTTGATCTTAACTTTGATCCTGACGAAAAACCATTTCAACTTGACATTTGCAAAGAAATCAATTATAAATAATTTATTTTAGATATATTTTCACCTAACACTCCAAGTTGTTTTCAAATCAGTTTTAAACATTATTCAAACGTTTTGAAATTAATTTAAGGAAAACATTTCTTAATTAGTTCTGTACATTAAACATTTTCATTGAACTTCAAAAAATAAATGTATTGTAATAAAATCTCTTTCAGGTAAATAAATATTTTAATTAAGTATTCTAACAATATTGCTGCGTACAACATGTTTGATTGTAGTTGAACTATAAATTGATACAGATTAAAGGGTGAAAACAACATTGTACTAAATTGATGGCAAAGTTATAGATTATCAATTCAGCTTAAGGGTACAATACATCAAAACTTAATTCTCCTTCAGGCGTCTTTAATCTTGGAAGTTTCACAAGTTACCACTAAGCCTATATGTAAGACAAACTAATATAAATCTGTCGTATAAATACATACATAATCTCTAATTACTAGCAGAGCTCGCTTCATAATTTATTTTAGAAGAAAGTACTTCAAATAAGTCACACAATATTTAGATTTTCCTTCTTTTTTTCTAGAATTTACAATGTTTAACAATGAAAAGTATACGCATTTTTTTAATGATATGCATTAAATCTTTATGTCTCTTGTCTGGTTCGCAATGCTCTGACATCAAACTTAATGGCATTAAAAACTCAAATATCTTAAAAACAATAACATTTTTGAAACTTGTATTGTCTCTGGTACGAAGTTTTTCGGTCCAGTCTTAGTATATATGACTAATTTACTGATGTGTGACTATATTGCATGGATACATATTGTCTACTTACATCCCTATTCATGTTTTAGAAATTGTTTAAATATTGTAAAAAGTAGTACCTTAATGTATGGTACACGTAAAAATAATTGAATGTACAAATAAATTCAGTTAAAATCTTTTCAAACTTACATTCAATAAATTAATTTAAAGAGAACAGAATCGTTCTGAGTTCACACATTGTGTAAACACTTAATAGACATTATCAGTAGAATTGCACTTGCAGTAGTCACTTACTTAAAGTGCAATACAAATAATTGGAGATAACTCAGCACTTATCAGGTATCAATGACGGGTCATTTAAAATTTAATTGAGTTAACTTTTTCAATCACTTTAAATCATTCATTCTTTTTCACTTCACGTAAAAAAATATATCACTTACCGAGATCTGCTTAGGCAGAGTGCCACACCCAGTAATGGGTAAAGGCATGATGATATATTTATTTATTCTTTTTAATGTAACTATATAAAATGTTAATATTTACGCACGCAATTGCTAATAGCGACGGCCGTTAAAATTGGTTTATACGACACTGCCGTTGACAATGTTATTTGTATACCTATACCGTGAAATGACTGATTGGCATACCGGAGAATCTAGGCAGACAACATTCTGAGTGAGTACACCAACACATTTCATGGACGAGATGTACACAATATTTTATGCAATTACATTTAAAAAATAATTATTATAAGTATGGCACTCTGTCGTAGGAGATCTCGGTAAGTGATATATTTCTTCCCGGTAAATGCGGTTACCAGCCGTCGATTCACAGTCCCTAAAGGTGTTAATGAAGGAGGAGTCACAGGAGTAGTTTTAATGTTGTGAGATCTGTTTATTTACTACCACTGAGCCACCTACCTCATAATTGCATTTTGTACATTTAAAAACGTTAAAATTTATTACAAATTTAAATTTAAAAAGTTTTATGCATTTAAATATGATTCTGTAACCAAGAAAACAATAACAATTATCTCAAATATTTGATAATTTAGCAGTTTTGGAAGATGTTGCCAGAGTAAAATAAAAATGAATTTTTTGTACCGAATCGCGTACACAAATGCCAACTTTTTTGATAGTTGCATAAAAATATATTTTAAACAATATTACCGTTCCCTTAGTTACATCTTTATAGATATAAAACAGCATTTTGAAATGAAATTTGTTTTATATTTTTGTTGCAGTTTAGTCATGAAAGTATTCTTTTATTAACAAAAAATCCTTTAGAAAAGAACACATTTTTCAACTATTTTAAAAATCGAGTAAAAAATAATAATAATGAAAACGTTTATTCTTTTCAAAATTATTTATTTCCTTGGAGATCATTTAAAATATTCCAACAGAAAATTTAAATTTTGACATTATCAACATAAGTTTTAATTTTTATATCAAAATATACAAAAAAATACGCTTACAAACACGTTTTGCTTTTATAACTAGTTGTATAAATAACTATTATAACTTCTTAATGTGCTTTAGGTGCATAGAAAATATTATAAACATCTCGTGATTAGCGTTCTCAGAATACTTCGACCTAGATTAATCTTTAATACCAAAACTTTCATTTTACCGTTTAGGTATACAAATAATTATTTAAAATTTGGTACTTTTTATTCGTATTTTATTAAAACAGAAAATACGAATATTCACAATAGTTTTTCCTTGTCTAAATTTTAGTGTACAACAAACATATTAATTGCTCGCCTAATTTAAGGTGACCAGTTATTTGAAACTGTTAATTTTTAAAGATCGTATAAATTTTACACCAATTACATCGCTATTAATAAATTTAATTCTTTAAATGCCTAAAGACATAAATCATTTTAGTTCAAAGAATGCTTTTATCTGAATTTAATTTCCTATCGAAAAAAAAACCGATACGCATAAATAAATCTTCTCTAAATTGGAAAATACACCCCTAAATAAAATGTTGCAAATGGATCTGTCAAGTACACCGTGGGGTTCCTACCCGCATATCATTTTACTATTTTCTTATCTTGTGAACGATTCAAAAAATGTTCAATTTTCCTTCCACTCACAGTTTTTCTGAAAGCGCGTTATTTATATCTTTTTTTAACGCTAGAATGATCATAGTCGTATAACTACCGCTCTATTTTCAACAGAAACGCTCTAATCAAGCAAAGGTTAGCTACAAAATTAGCAATGAAACTTTTTGTTTGATATTATTTTAGCATTTTTATATTCTGTAAAGAAATGAGGAATATAATAACAAAGGAGTTAAAGCGTCCCAAAAATTTAAATTGCAAATGAATGTGCTGTTTTTGCGCAAACTGGAAAACTTGCAACATTTCAAGCGAATTTATACAAAAATATGTTTGAGAGAGAAATTCTGCTTCAAATTCGTAAAACGTATTTGTTATATTTCAAAGAATTTTAATAATCTCAACACTTTGCCTGTTTTCCACTTCATTATATTATTCTTAATTTTATAATCATGTTTGCTACTTGAATTAAATATTGAAGCATAAAATTATTTTTGTTTTGTGAAACATAAATTGTTCAGTAATTAGTCAATAACTTCTTACATCACTTCATTACTGACTCCATTAACGAGTTCAAATATTAAAACAGAGATGCGCAAGATAAAAATACTTATAAAAAGAAAAAAATGTTATATGACTTTTAGTTTTGAACATAGGAATTTATGAATTCATAAAGTTCTTTGTTCCATAACACTGATTTTTTATTGTAAACGTCTCCAAGTTATAATGAAAAAAGTTCAAATTATGTTGTAAACACTTTTCCAATGTAACTTGTGTTATTGAATAACATGTAGTAGTAAGTTACAAAAATCTTTTACAACTTTTAAAATGTTTTACAGGAATGACTGACTTTCCAAAATTAGTTTGGAAAAAGTATTGATTTTAAAAATGGGTAAAACTTGTAAATGAGTATAATTACGTAATATACATACCTTTGAATAAATTAATAAACATTTGTATTATTATTTTAAACAATAAATTTTTAGTCTACTTAAATCACACATTTTAATTTGATAAATAAACCGTTATAAAATAAAATTCTAGCAATTCATTGAATAATCTTCAGCGAAGCGTATTAATAATTACAGAAACTTTGAATAATTTATGTATTCCCGTCACTGTTTAACCAAACTCTGTCCGAAACTAGAAATTAAGTTATTCGCTGTGTTCTGTATCACATTTATCACTTTTTTCTCCGAACACTGTCAACCATTCCAGCCTTTATTTGATTTATCTTCTCGTTCGGAAAACATAAAATCAGAGAAAACAAGAAAAAAACTTTGGAAGAAAAGTTGATTAGTAGTTATTCACCATTCATTTATTTGTTTTCATCATTCATGCACTTGGTGAAGTCACGGTCTCGAGCGCGTCGCGTGTCTTCGTCAGGTTATTGTCCGTTATCCTGTGCACAACTGTTGACAGTCCAGGATGCGGCGTCGCTTTTATACGCGACGCCTAGCAACGCGCAATCTCGCGTCCCCTCCCCATGGATGGTTGGCGGGCGTCTCCATGGCTCTGTGTTGCCACCTTTGATTACCACACAGTTTATCCACATGGCAACTCGAGTACTTAAGCCTGTGTGATATGCGATGAAGACATACTTAAGGGTGCAAGTGAATATATTTTGGGTAGCAACAATACGTTGGGCTAGTCATATTTCGTGTTTCTGTATCAAGCTAAGAGGTTGATACTATTTTTGATTTGATAATTTTTGACACAGGTAAAAATGCAACATATTAATATAAAAGTTAAATTAAAATTTTTTTTACGACTCGGGAAGAGTTTTCTAAAGGACAATTTCGATAAAAGTCTTATAAAATGAATTATATGTACTATTTTTTTCTATTTTCCGTCTTTTACAAATAAAAATAATTTAAAAAATCTACGATATTTTAAGCCGAATCAATTTAGGGTAATTTGCATATAAAATGTTGTGGTTGGTAACTGTTGTTGACATTTATACAATTATTCAGATTTTGAGGTTATATTGGAATTTTGATGTTCTGAGCTTGATAGTTTCAGTATGTCATCCGCTACTACCAACTGTCTAAAACATAATATTGCGTATTGTAATGAACGCTCTTTCGTAACTGGGTTTCATAATAACGTCCTTATGAATGCAAAATAGAAAAGCGTAATTATGAATTTCACTGTAAACTATAATGTATAGGTAGCGGTGCGTTAATTTTGACATCACATGCATAAATGCTAATAACAAAAGAGAATTGGGCCTGTGATCATATTTGAATTTAAAGAAACAAATTTATTTATTTGTTACGCTGTACATATAACAAGAACTTGATCTCAATTACAGTACAGAGGTCCACGCTCACCAAGCCGCAGTGTGATAGTTTATATAATTTTTAGCTTGAGTGCAATTCGAACTCAAGATCTCCGGATTCGAATTCCGTAACGCTATCCACACCACCGTACTGAAGTCGTCTGATTGGCCCACCATACACACAATTAAACGTCTCCTTTTTCTCCGCGTAAGTCTTTCTCGCCGCTTGCTACGAGTAATTTGTAATAATCTTTTTCTCGTAAACTATAAAAAATTCGTCAATTCAAAACAAATAGAAGTTTTTAAATATCGTATCTAGAATCAAGTATAAAATATCTATATTTGGTTACAGATCTCAATAATAGATCTGTTTACAAACAAAATGTCGCCATTTTTAAATGTCTGTCATCTGTCACTTGTTTATAATTTTTTGTTCCTAACAACGTATACTTATATTTTAAGAGAATGAGGCAATATATTTTAAACCAAAAGTAAAATTTGGCTTTAAAACATTTAAATTGTAACCCGATATAATTTTTTAGAACACACAATATGTATCTTTATGACGTCTGTAAATTCGAGGCATCTAGACAAGATTGTACTGCATTTATTTTGCTTCATTGAACAATTTGTTTACTTTTTATATGTAAGAAGAAGTGAGTGGAAACGGAATCTTTTCCACAATGAATTTAATGGTGAAACCCAATACTTAAAAGTTAAAGGTTCAGTACAAAGGTATTCAGTGTCTGCTACGATATTTTTTGTTGTAAGAAAATAATTGTTGTATTGCGTCAAATACAATATACAATAAAATAGATCGTATTTCAATTTTAATGAAGATGTTAAAAATATGTTTTCTAAATCTAATATTCCAGATATTTCATATCGTTTAATTAAATCTGATGAATATTAATAATATTCAAATATTCGAAATATGTTTGCTAAAATTATTTAATATGAATATAGAATCGTATTTTCAACTGATGTACTGTGGTACACTTGTGGGCCGCAAGAGTACCGCAAGATTTTTCAATAAATACATTACTTCATTTTATCGTGGACTCTACAGTATACACCGCAAATAATATTTAACATATTTGAATCATCAGTGCAATGTAGTTTTATTAAATGGCTTGCGTCTTCGTAGCAGATGTTGGTAAGTGATATATTTTCTCATGAAGTGCGGTTATTAGTCAAATCACGGCCCTCAAAGATGTTAGTGGAGAGGAAGCCACAGGAGTATTTTTAACATGGTGAACATTGTTTGTCGGCTGTGGAAATCGAACCCGGGTTTTCAAATTCACAGGCCGATTCGATACCACTGAGCCGCCTACCCCATACAAACAATTGTATGATATCGTAACTCTCAAAAGGTTTGTGTTTTGTGATTTTCTTTCAGTAACAGATATTTTAAAAGTATGGAACAGTGCAAGTATTCTCATAAAGAAAAGCTTCGAATCATAAAATTATTTTAAAAGTATCTGTTCTTAAAACACTTAATATTTCGATCATGAAATGTTAATAATTAAATCTAATTTTTAATTTATCTTCAGAATTTAATTATTTGAAACATTTATTTGCAGTATTTTGGTTTAAAATAATTTAAGGAATTTTGCGCAAAAAAGGCCAGTTTTTTAAGTAACACCCTGTATGGTAAAATATAAATAAATCTCATACAGGATCAGTCAGGAGCAATAAGGATATTCTACATAGGGTAGGTGGCTCAGTGATATCGAGTCGGTTTGTTGGATTTGAGAACCCAGGATCGATTCCCACAGCCAACAAATAATTTTCACCACATTAAAATTATCTCTATTGCTCCCCTCTACATATTTGGGGTTCGTGATTTGATAAATGGCAACCGCACTTCACGCGCATAACTATATCACTTAACGAGATCTGCTATGGCAAAGTGCCACACCCAATAATGGGTAAATGGCGTGATGATATATTTATTTTTTTATTTATCATCTGGATAAATGTTACAGAAAAAAATCAAGCTTATACTCAGTATGTCACTACTTTCATAAATCAGCATAAGTCATCGAGAAAATGTATTTTTTTCATTAGTGCCCACTCGTATCAATATCAGTAGCGTTATATTATAAAAAACACTTTTCGTCCACAAACCGCGGTTCGCGCTCCGGGCCCGCCGTGGCTGGAGAACGAGCGGTTCGTTCAGATTGACTTGTTATCAATTTACTTTATATCAACTCTACTTATAAAAATATATTTTCGTAACACATGCTCGAGAAACACGTTCTTATTCCCTGATTTTAGAGAGGGAAACACTACTTTTCTCCCCTAGGGAGAGAAACATAATGTTTCTCTCCCTAGGTAGGATGTGTCTCTCCCTAGGTAGCATGTTTCTTTCCCTAGCGACTACGATTATTAACTGTTTGCGGTGTTTCCTAGGTAACTAGTTACGCAACCCATATTTGACATTTGTTCCGATAAGACAGTAATTTTTGTGCACTTGTTACGAAAAGTATAATATGCTTCACGGGAGGGCGCGATTATCCTTTGTGTGAAGTTGGCAAACCTCGACTTCAGCTCGAGCGGGAATAATCGCTTGTTTCCCTCCCTTGATGCATAACATACTATTATAATTTGAAAAAAATCTAAATGTTTATGCTACTTCATATTTAACTCTTTTGGCTCAAAATTTGCCGATCTCTGTTATTAGAAAGTTTGCTATTTTATTCAAATGATAGATTAATGAAACAGGTGTAAAGAAGCAGGTGTAAAGAAGCAAACAGATGGATATGATTGAAGATGTGTTGCACGATTAAAGGTTCCCAGTGTGAGAAATAAATGAACTTGTATGGAGGTTACGTGAATGCTGCCAAGATGAGAATGTTTGACATGTACTGACTGTTTGATAAATCTAATGAGTGGATGTTATGTGAATGTTTCAGGGGTTCGTTTGATGGGATATAGCGTGATGTAATCTATGCTATTTTACTACCAGTCCATTTAAAACCTATTCGAACAAAACAAATATTTCATTGGGGTCGCTACTCTCCCCTTTAAATCAATGTGCTTATAAGCAAATGAAACACTGACTAAATACAAAATAACAGTCATAATTTGTTTGGAATTCCAAGCCGCTAATTAGAGGTAACGTAACAATTTTTGCATATAAATTACAAATAAAATCAATGTAACAAAAACAAAAAATTACCGACAAATGTTTTAAACACATATTTCAATAGCTCTTTCGTCACGTTAGAATTCATAAACGCATACCGCAACTAATCCGAGATCAAATTCGAAATCTGATTCGAAAACTATTCTGAAATATAATCTGATATCCGATTCGTATATTCGGAAAATAAAAACCATTATAAATAAAATAAAAAAATAAAGTTGCTATTTCCTCATTTGTCCTCATATCTAATGATCTATGCATTTGTTTCGAAAAACAAAACCATCATTAAACGGACCTACTAAAGTGACGACTTTCACCTAATTTAACCGAAGTCATAGTCCTTTTAGTTCTCAAGATCCTAATGATGACCTTCGTACACGGTTTTTAAATCGGATGTTGATCGGATTCAATCTCAATTCGATCCAATAAAGTTCTAATCCGATGCAATCCGAAAACCGATTGAATCGGATGTTTTTGCAACATTTATTAAATTCAGATATTTTTTCTATAGTTGTCTAAATTTCTCTTATATTGCTTGTATAAAGAAGGCAAATTTTTCAAAACGGAGAATTCATCAAATGTAGTAACTCTTCCTTTTAAATAGGTACAATGACTTCGAGAGTTGCGAAGACAAATGACCGTTATAAATTTCAGTAAATTGCAATGTCATTTTTGTACCTTGCATGTGTACCAGTTTCCCTGACTGGCGGATATTGTAGAATAATCACTTTCTTATTCTTTTATTATATTCATTTTCTCCCAAATTATGTTATAAGTATTAAGAAAATTGAATGAAAATGACATTGACTAACCTTTTCAATTGGCAGACGTGGATTTTCTGGCTAAATTCATGAATTACATCAATATAAATATTATCGTGTCCTTCCCTTAATTATATACAATTCAAACATAAAATCAAGTTTATAGGTAAATTTATTCAATTCTAAACGACGTGTTTATTTATACGTCCTTAAATTTAATTTAAAGAAACACAAACTTCTAATTCGTAAATATTTAAACGAAACGTATATCACATACAAATGTGAGCAGCCAATTAAAACTTCTAATTAGTGCTAACCAGCATTATGAATATAATAAACTTGTCGCTAATTAACCTCGTAAAATTCTCATTTAACCCGGGAAATGAGCAAAATAGAAACATTTAGAACCGCAGCTAAATTATTCAATTTAAAGGAACGTGCAAGATTAATTCAGAAAATGATATCATTTCAAATTAATTTTTCCAGACTCATTCTGACTTTTATTACACGAGGTAACGATCCATAAAATAGTTTTCTAGTTTCTTATTTCTTTCTCGACTTACTAATTAAAGATTTATGCAACTGTAGTCAAAAACAAATTTTCTAGACGTAAATACATTTTTAATTATTCCTTCTCTTCATTTATATTTTTAAATTATTGTTTGCTTAATAAATATTATAACTGTAAAATCAAAACCATTAATTTGTTTAGACTTCAAACAAATTATTATTTTCTTTGTTTATCGTAAATTATTACAGTTAACTATTATTTTTCTAATTAAAAACGATAGCATTAAATTATTATATTCTTCTGTTAATCAGATAATTTATAATATATCTACATATAATTGTAATTAGTTTCAGTTTAGGTGTTATACTTCACATAGCTGAAAGATATATTTATTGTAAATAATATCCTTTTTTAGTTTCATTTGTATTTGTGATTGGTGCACTTTTTTTGTGTTGAAAGTTCTATTCAAACTGAAGAGACGTGTTAAATATATCCCTCTTTTTTATGTTCACGGTATAAAAAAGGAGTATTTTCTAAAGGCGAACGAAAATATAGTTATTAAGATCCCAATTCAACAGCAATTTCAGTCTGAATGAATCGCCAAAATCTTTTTTTATCCTCTTATACATTTACTACCTAAAATGTTTTATTAAAAAGTACCAAAGTATTTTTAGAAATGTTAATATGTGAATCAATGTTATTATTGGAAATCCATGTTATTTTTATTGCGAAAACATGCGAAATAAAACCAAAAATATTATGGTAATAAAACAACAAATTTATGAGTTTTTGAAAATGTAATTTATTGCGTAGGTGGGCATTAATTCGAAACATATTTTATATTATAAATGTGATGAAATTCTGATAATAAATATTCTAGTTGGATTAACGTAGCTATTAGTAATGATGGTGATGCATATTTTCTTACCTCGTAAATGTAATCTACGAATAGCATCAGAAAATTAATGTAATTAAGGCTTGAAGACAGTAGTTATGAAAAGGGAATCATACAATTATATCTTATCTATCTATTATCATTGTATTATTCATAGCACATAAAAAAGAAAATAATATTACTTTTTAATCAGAAGTTCTCCAGCTACAATATTCAATTTGCAATGTTTTTATTATTGTATAGAAAGAGTATTCCTAACAGTAGTGGCTCATGGGTAAATTTATAGAGAGGTCAATTCATATTTTAATAAAATAACATAAAATAACTAAATATATCGTCACGCCTTTTACCTACCTGCTATTGTGTGTGGAACTCTGCCGTGTCAAATCTCGATAAGTGTTTTTTTTTAGCGTGAAAAGCGGTTACTAGCCGTCAAATTATAACTTCATAATAATAACATTATTTTTCTCGTATGTACATACACAAACATAACAAATAATATATACAAATACTTTTATTCTGCGTAAACAACCATTCAATTTTAAACTTATATCACCATCACTAGCTCTTAATTGCTATTATTTGCTATTAATTACTTTATTTGCTTTTATTGAACACATAATTGCAAACAATATGAAATAATAATGTAAGACGTGCACGCAAAACGCTCCGCAAAGTGCCTATTTTAAGGAAGCAAAACACATTTTTGCTCCCTTGAGATACTTTGCTCTCCCTCTTTCTCGGTTTTGCTTCCCCAGGCCTCGTGGCATGGACTGGCTTTCTTGAGGTTCGAGCGCCATCTCGAACCATTTTCCAAAACCACATACCACCTGTTGACGCTAATCGATCCATTTCGATACATTGCAAAATGGATTGGAATTTTTCGGGCAAAATTTGTTATAAGGTCCTTCAAAAAACAAAAGAACTAAAAAATGTCTGGTTCCTAAGAGAAAGAAAATATATACGATATAGTTAGAAAAAGAAAGATATAAGATATCTATTGTCATTGATAACTTGTCATTATTTATAACAATGGTTACAACGGACTAATGATTATATTATTAAATTAAACAGTACTTTATTTTATTTTCGTAACACATGCACAAGAAAAATGTTCTTATTACCTAATTTTAGAGAGAGAAACATTATGTTTCTCTCCCTAGGTAGGATGTTTCTCTCCCTAGGTAGCATGTTTCTCTCCCTAGGTAGCATGTTTCTCTCCCTAGAGACTACAATTATTAGCTGTTTGTGGCGTTTCCTAGGTAACTAGTTACGCAACCCATATTTGACATTTGTCCCGATAAGACTGTAATGTTTGTGCACTTGTTACGAAAAATATAATATGCTTCACGTGAGGGCGCGATTATCCCGCTTGTGAAGTTGGCAAACCGGGACATCAGCGAGGGCCGAAGGAATAATCGCTTGTTTCCCTCCCTTGATGCATAACATACTATTTCATTACTGTTTTTATATGCACTTGTTATTTCGATTGAATTTACAGCACTCGCAGGAGCAAAAGCGAATTTCCCTCTCTTGGTGGATAATATACTATTATACAAATATATACACGAATATTTACTGTCTGCAAGTACAAGACACTTCGAATGACAGAGGAACATTGCCTATGTGCTTCTTATACGTGAGAATATTCCTTTGCCATATATCTCTTATTCTCTTGCACTTGTATATTAACCTATACAATAGATTTTTAATATCGTGGTGTTCACGTCACTAGCACCTGAAGTGAGAATCCACTGACATATTTATATTCAAGTATATACAAGTGAGAGAATAAGTGACAAAGGCAGATACACATGTGTCAGTGGGTTCTTAGATCATGTGTTAGTGACGTGAACGCCGCGATATTAAAAATGAGCTGTACAAGTGTTGCTCTCCAGCTAAACGCTATGCGATCAATTTTGTCATGAATCTTCGGCATTACTTGCTGCCTAGGTTTTGGTGATTGGTACGCGTAGCGCGCTCAAATAAACTTATGCCCCTTTCGGTATTTTTGGAGGGTCAATGGCCAATTGACCTTCTGACAAACCGCCACGGTGCCCCAGCGTAAAATTTAGTTATTAAACATATCATCTACAAGTAGATCAAATCTCAGGAAGTGATACATTTTTGCTTGCGTTTAAAATGCAGTTATCAGTCGTCAGATCAAAGATTCAGATATCTAAAATAAGATAAAACAGTTGCACAACGATAACATTTGCTATTTAATTTTATTACATAATTATTATAAATGATAATTTTTAACCATTTGCAGATTTAGTATTTTAAATGATTTAACAAAATATTTTAAAAAATATTTTCACAAAGCAAACAAATATATCAACACTCTTTTACCCATTACTGGCACTCTGCCGTAGCAGATTTCGATAAGTGATATATTTCTTTGCGTGAAGAGCAGTTACCAGTCGTCAAATTACGGTCCGTAAAGATGTTAGTGGCAGGTGAGGCACAGGGGTAGTTTTAAGTGAAAGTTATTTGTCGCCTGTGGGAATCGAACCCAGGTTCTCAATTTCACAGGCCGACTCGATAGCACTAAGCCATCTACTCCTACAAATAATAATGCAAGATTAAAAATGCCAATACTAACCTATACTGTAGTAGTTCCCAATCACGAGCTTATACGTATCGTTGAAGCGATAGCACGGACCGAGCCTAGGGTCCGTGCGCATTTCCTTTAACTTAATAAGTCTAAATAGTTATTCATTAAGCCGTAAAGAATTTATTTACTGAACCTACGAGTGCCTGTATGCTAACTTCATTTTTTGATAACATTCATCATTTTATCATGTAACACACACTATAAGATGAATGAAATTGTATTTCTGATAGTCCTACCCTACAAATGATAAAATTGTTGCTCTAAATATTATACAATTTCTACATAAAAATAACTATATACATTTATATATATATATATATACCCATACCTCACTATACGGCCGCTCTTAATACGGTATTTCGCTATAACGGTCTTTTCAATTAAGGCACGTTTTCAATTTACGGCCTAAAATGTTTCGCTATAACGGCAAAAAAACTTGTTTCCCATTGAATTTGTATGAATTTGTATTGATTCTTTATACGGCTTTTCGCTTTGTGGCCAAGTTTCGTGGAACGTATCTAGGCCGTAAAGCGAGGTATGGGTGTATATATATATACAGAGAACTAAATAATGTATTTGCTATTTATTTATTTTGTAAATTTAGGATAAATGCAATTGCAAACAGAGTTACTTTCGTTTCAAAATGAAAAAGAAAAAAAAACTCATTGTTGATATTTTTATGTATGTTAAGTATGTATTTTATAATTTTTTGTTAAATCTTGATGACAATGTTAAATATTAAAATATAAGCACACGCATTTTGAGTTATAAATTTTTAATTGCCTTCTTTTATATTAATATTAATTTCGCTTTTAAAACACAAAAATTTATTTCGCTCATCATTTTAAAATTTGGAATACTTCAACGGACGTAAACTTTCCAAGAAAAATATATTTCCTGAAAAAATTGTTTATGCTATCCGCTCTTCGCAGATGCTATAATTTCTGTAAGCAAACGTGTTCCTAAATCCAAAATATATGTGCCATAAAAGTCAACATCAAAGATTAGGAAAAGTCAAAGCTTTCAGCATTGATTTAATCAAATTAGTTACTTTTCTATTTATTTTATCAGTCCGTAAAAAGTTACTAAGTAATGATGATACGTGTCTCACGCAACGACGTCATCCGGATGTCATATTTTTCTCTTCATTTGTCACTTTTATATAAAAACTGTCAAGTGGAACACAATTCGATATAAGTTAACAATTCCAATGGAATTTTAGTTTCACTCAAACCATTGATACACTTTTTGGAAATTGTGAATGACCCAGATGGATTAAATTTAAATAAATTTGGCTAGTGTTTTCTACTTCCTATATGAATCAAATATTTACACATGTAAACGTGATCTAGATATTTAAAAAATATCTAATTTGGTTAGCTTAATACGGACAAAACTATCTTTCCTCTTAAACTAGTTTTCTCGATATCTTTTAAAAAGTGAATACACGTGTATTTTTTGTTCTACTTCATTCAAATTAGTCAGTCATTTGGAAAATTTTTTGGAGATGTAAGAAATAACACAATGTTTCTCATAGTATGTTTTTTTTTTTGGTTTATGTGAGATACTTGATACAGGTATTAAATATTGTTTAGCTTTTTGCACTTAAGGAAAAAGGTTTCTGAATTATGCTTGTTATAATATAACAACATTAGCATACATTGTTGTACGTTGTAGTATCTAGAACCTACTAAATATTGAGTCGTTGTTTGTTCTAGTTAATATTGTTTTATGTTCGTGTAGCTTTTATAAAAGATAATTTTTCTATATTGATTTTCAATTATGTCTGATAAAATATCGGTTGCGACAAAAGATATATTTTTTATTTTTGTTCCTGTTTCTTTTTATTCTTACTTCATAGAACCAACAATGTTATATAGGTGAGTTTTTAATCATTAAATTTTTAGTTGCAATAAATTTCCGTAGTCATTTAGTAAATAAAAAAAGTATTTTTGTCTACTATATAAATCTAATTCGTTTATAAAACAGTTTCAAAACATATTCAATATACTTTTATTATGACAGAAACTTATTAAAATAGAAATATAAAGCTGTATGAGCAAATTTTTGTAAATCGAAAGAACTTTTGATATTGTAATTATTATTTGGTTGGTTTATTGTCATCTACTAAAAGAAAACAATTTTCACATTTTTCAGTAGAAATGTTTAGATATCCTATACTATTGCCATGATGTGTATTTAGTTATATTTAATATTATTACGATATTTCAGTTTGTACGAGAAAAATGACACAAAAACTCGCTATGATATTGAAATTATACTTTGTGTTATGTACATTATATTTTGCTATTCTTTGATTTCCATATTCTACGGAAAATTCAAGTCACTGTTCTTATTTACAGTAACATTTAAATAATATAATTTAAAGTTTTAGCATATTAGAAATAGTTGCATCAATATAAAAATTTGCATTTCATTAAGGAACATAGCTCTTTTATAGTAGTAAGGAAATGCAGCATTCTTTCGCGCTATAAATATGTATTTTATTAATGATCTACCAATATTATTCTTTTTATCAAAATATTTAAATTTTCAACACTTAACAGACAACTGTTTCGTTTATTATTCAACAAAGTTACTTAAGTATGCATGTGTCTATTTTAAACTCTCAATTATACTCGTAGATCAATTTTACACATATTTCAGTTCAAAAATCTTATAAAAATATTCAAGATTTAAATTCGTTATTGCTTCTACAGGACATGTAATTTAATTACACAATTTAATTATACCGATGGGCTAGGTACCTCAGTGGTATCGAGTCGGCTTGTGGATTTTGAGAACCCTGGTTCGATCCCCACAGCCGACAAACAATTTTCACCAATTTATATCTACCCCTGTGGCTCCCTCTCCACTAATATCTTTGGTGGCCGTGATTTGACAGCGGGTAACCGCACTTAACGCGAAAAAATATATTACTTACCGAGATCTGCTTAGGCAGAGTGCCACATTACTGAATGGGTAAAAGGAGTGATGATATATTTATTTTATTTATTTATAATTTAATTATAGGGTAGGTATTGAGTCGCCCGGTGTATTGAAAACCTAGATTCGATTCCTACAGTTAATAAACAATTTTCACCACATACAAATTACCCCTGTGGCTCGCCCACCACTAACATCTTTAGAGGCCGTAATTTGACGGTTAGTAACCGCATTTCACGCGTATAAATATATCACTTACCGTAATGAGTGCCACACGCAGTAATGTGTAACAGGTACGATAAATAAAGGTATTAAATAAGTATGCATACCTTGTCGCTATATAATAAAAAAAGTACTTATTAACCAATAATTAGTTCGATTGCTAGACCGGTTAGTTATAAGAATAAAAATTGTGTTGACTTAGTTTGTTTCCAATGAGGTATTTATATCCATAGATTTTACATTGCTTCTGGTTCATTCTCACGCCCAGATGGATCCGGTAATCAAAGAGTCAAAGACTTCAAATTAGTTGTTCATAAAAATTACACATCTAATAAATAGAGCAACACATTAGTTATAGCATATAAAATGTTTATAGTATCGAAATAGTATTTATTTCCGTTGATTAACTTTTTTTAAGTCTTACTTTACACATTAATTTAGGAAATGCAATTATTTTTATTGATATGATTGTAAATTTTAATCACTTAATACATGGAACTACAGTAATAAGATCCCGAGTCCAATTTACAAAAAAGGCAACTTAAATTTATAAATAAATATATCATTACTCTTTTTAACAATTGTGATGTATGTATTCTCGTGAAGTATGGTTACCAGCCGTAAAATCACGGCCTTCAATAATATTAGTGCAGGGGGGTCATTTTAATGTAGTGAAAATCGTACCAAATAGCATACGATCTCTCAGATTTTTTCTAGATAAATTTTTATTTTTAAGCACTCAATTTTTTTATTTGTAGCAAAATCTGACATTAGATAAAGTCCTCGTTCTGCGGACTCGTGATTTGTCCATGCAGTTTGATGTCGTGTTTGTTGCTAAGGAAAAAAATTCGTGCAAAACAAAAATTTATCGATAATATCTGTTGGTATATTTTTGAAATTAATTAAAATAAAATAAAATTTGTAATTTTTTTAACAAATTTATCAAAATGATTTACTCCTCGTCTACCCCATCACTGAAATTTATAATTATGAAAATTATTCCTGTGTTTATCCCTCTACTAATATCTGTGAGACTCATAGTTTGTTAAACGGTGAGTACCACAAAATCTAGGCTATATTCTGTATTTAGTTTCTGAAAAATAAAACAATTTCTGCATTGCATCTGTCATATTGTTCGTATATATCAGTGAAACAAATGCTTGTTTACAAAACAAAAACTCTTTACAAAAATTAAGTGCTTTGTTTAGAATACTTTTAACGTTCTCATTGTTGAAAACACTGCATTATCTGAATATTCAGACCACTATAGAGATCTCTTGAAAAAAGGTAATAACCAACATGACCTAAAAGAATTTTAAAAAAGTAAAAAAATGAATATCTTTTTTGTGTTCGGAGTATTAGGTCTGACCAATATAAAATTGAGCACAGAGTGATAGGAGGGATCCACGCGACTACTAGATTTTCGACGGGTCAAGTTCAAATCGCTTCCTGAATAAGAAAATTTGTATCTAGGTGAAATTGTAACATGCGACACGTTTTGCGCCTGCGTCGCACGTCATGGCCTGCGGACTAAAACTAATTAATAAAATAAAACTGAATTAATTTACATTGATTACACCGTTATCATTATTAAAATATTTAGATCAAAATTACAGTTAGGTTATAGGAATCTATGCTTGATAGGTGATATTTTATTTATTTAGATATTAAAAGGTAATTCTTGGGATAAGGGTTATAAATAAGGATTGATTAATAAGATATTATTTTTATTCATAAAGTCAAGACATATACAAATATACATACGCAATAAATAACATAAACATAATAATAAATACCATACTTATTTAGTGTATGTACAAAAGGTACGCATTTACTTGCTACATTTGTAATATTTATACGAATTTTACTTTGGTCTATTGTTTGATACAAAAATATTATACTACCATTTATTTTCTAACTGGAAAATATGCTATCGAATTATATATATGTATATGTATATATAACATATACAACAATTGTATTTTTTTTACATTTTGTAGGGAAAGTAACTCTGTAAGTAATATGTTTGCAATTGCACTTGTCCAAAACTTACCAAATAAATAAATAAAATAAATAACAGACAAACAACTTAAAATAAAATATACAAGGTGAAATACAATGAAATACTGAATATTTCTAATTTCCTTCAATACTCTATGAGGTTAGCTTTCCCATCTCATTCGTAAATCATTTACGTCATCGAATTTGTTTATAAAACATTTGTTACGTACTTATTATGTTTCTGTCATATATAATATATTTTATAACAAAACACTGACGTAGATTATATTTATTTCGATGACGTAATAGTTTTCCGAATTGCTGCTATTTAATTGGACTGAAGAAAATAAGTGCTATCAGTACTTCTTCGCATTTGGAAATAGCACGAAAGAAATGAAAATTATTGAAAATTACGTAGGTTTATGGGCAGCATAAGCTCTGCTACTTGACCAGTCTTTTGCATAGGGTGCTGCATGATGGTGTCCTCCGCCATAACCGTGGGCGTAGCCAGTACTTCCGAAATCATGTTCCTCGACATGTGGATGAGGGTAATGTGGCTGCTTACAGATCTTCAACATCTGCAGATAGGATGGCGCCAACAGCATTAAGAACAAGATGGCTTTCTTGATGAACACAACGCCGAAGAGTACCAAAGCTAACATAATCTTAACTTTGAATAACTTTAATAAAATGATGAGAGGAACCAGCATGGATGCTTTCTTCTTTTTGCCACGGGACTCCACTTTGCCTTCGAAATCTGAAACTATTTTTAATATTGATTATTCAATTAATGAAAGTAAAGTTTATTGATGTAATGTAGTGATATTCGAGAGATTGTTTAATATGTTTTATTTAGAAGTGACGTTTAATTGGTTTAATTGTCTGCTCAGTGTTGTTGATATTTGATCTTGCGATCTGTCTCATTTTAAGTTACAGGTAGATGTATTACAAGTTAAGTTGCGTGTAAAGAATATCTTTGAGATTTTGTCTTGTTGTTTTACATGTCACTCGCATTGTGTCAGATATAGTTTGCTCTATTTAACTTCCGCGTGTAATGTGACTCGCCGCAAGGTAAAAGATTCTATCTTTGATGATTGATTAGCGGCAATAATGATTGAAAAATACGGCAGTAAAATGATACGACTTAATAGTTAATTTATTTTCCGGAATCGTTTGTGCGTGTGTAGAGGATGTGACTTGCGTTTGTTATAGAGAAAAGCTTACCGATTTCATTGTTCGGTTCTTCTGCGTCAACGATTCGCGTCTGTCCAGGCAAAGTAATTGAAATCGCACGGCTGCCCAAGTAAGCATCCACTTGTCTCTGAACAAATTTAACGAACTTCCTGAATTCGGAATCAGCAGACATTTGTCTCGCAGCAGGAAACAGAGTTTCTGTTGTTTCCGGTTGGTTCAATGTCACAAAATCCACTACGCCTTCGATGATTTTCGTTTTAGTTGGTGCACCCGTCGCTGCCCTTGTAAGATATTTGGCAGCTTCATATTTTCCACACGAGAAGAGATCACTTTTAGCTTTACATTCCTCGGCTATTTCGGCCACGTATTCGTCTGCCGCGAACACTCCACTAACACACAACACTACTACAACCACAAGACTCAGCGATGACTTCGAAACCATCTTGATGGACACTGGTTGCCGAATAACATATCAGACCATGCGTCTAGGAGGTTTATATGTCTCTCGAGGATTAAGGTCATTCATACGGGGTAGGAGTTTGTTTTGACGAAGTTTTCATGAACCCACTTCTCGTGGACACGCCTCGCGTACCCCGAACATCCGCCAATGTTGTCTTCCGCTTCTTGGCGTTGGAGGCAAGGCTTCTCTCTTCATTCGAACGAAGCGCTAGCGTTAGACGCTACTAATTATTACGTTACTATATCCGTAACGCGTTGAGCTCCGGCCACTGGTAATGAACTTGAACTTTAACTATATTCGGTATGCGCTCGGCTACAACATTTATTCTTGATGCTCTTTTTCATCAGAGATAACACATCATTAATCCGAATGACGTTGATTAGAACTAATATTAATTATAAATAGAGTGACTGCCAGGCTAAACAGTGAAGTGTTTATAAAATTTACGATTAAATGTTTCATTTATCAATCAATGTAATAACGAATACCATTGAATCTTCACAATGAATTTAATTAATTAATTAATTTAAAACATATGTACAGTGTTTCTTACGAAAATTGCATCATATTGGATTTGAAAATAGATAATATTGTTTTTGTAAATATAAGTGTATGGTATCGTACCTATCAAAAGCAAGATTCATCTACAAAAAAATCTTAATAAGGACAACACAAACATCTACCTATATATATTGGGCAGAATTCGAACCAGCAGCCTACAGTTTTTGTGAACATCCGCTGTACAGACCACAGAATATCTACTTCCTAATAGTGTGTAATAATATGAATTCGTTTTTATCGAATTTAAAATTTAATTGTTATTAATTACTAACCGTCCATTTGACAAAATTCTTCTGTCTAAAATCGATGAAAAATTACGTACACATCATAATTATTTACAAAAAAAATATTATTTCCCATATGTGCAATTTTCGTGCAACAAACTGTATAAACATTTATTTCAAATAAAATGGAGCAATATATAAAATACTAAATCAATAGAATATGCAATTTAATTAAATATATGTATATGAGACACTTATTTTAATTACATATGCAAGTAAAATTTTATTTGTATTTTATTTAAAATTCAAATTCATATTAATTACAAAACTATAATAATATTATTACATTGAATACTATCTCTGTCATTTGTGAATAAATACCAATTAAAATTTCTTATGTAAAACTATTCATATCACTTCTACATTATTTCGTGTTTTCTATGTTCCACATTCTTCTAAAAATATAAACCCACTCTTAACATCTTTTACAGTTTTTTACTGTTAGTTTCATCGCACTCATCAGTAAACAAAAAAACATTTCGCGTACTATATGATTTACTTTATTATTACGGAATTACACAGTACGTACTTGGTGTTTCATTTCTTATGCATACGCAATTACTGGCTTCAATAAAATAAGACATATATGCATAAATTTCACCTGGAACGTGGTTTAAATGTTACAGTTTCATGTTTCTAACACACATTAAAATTATACAAACTAACTGTTTTAATAATTAGAATTATAATTTTAAAATATCTTTATTATTTTTTAATTGCCCAAATTTATAAAATACAGTAATATTTTGTTAAGTTATAAATTATGCTTACAGAAGAGATTCATTTACTTTTTAAAATATTGAGGAATAAGAAAAATAATCCTATATGTTTGGAAAACTTGTCTTTATTTTGAGTTTAAATTTTAAAACTGACGACGTTTCAGATCTGTGGATGGGTCCATTATCAAATCAAAGTAATATTAATTGAATGAAATACATTAATACTGATCTACATTTTTAACAAACACTTTTTTTGGTCACGTGAAAAATACATAGGGTTTATAATATGTAGATCAATTAAGATAGAAAAAAATAAATACATATTATGACTTCCTTAATACCAAAAAAATTAGAGTCCATTGATTTTATTGTTGTTCTATTTTTATAGAATTGTAATAGAAAAAAAAACAGCTATCTCTATGTTTACCTATAATTTAGTTACTGTACACAGAATATTACTATACCTCTGCACGAAACTTTAATGACATATATAATTTGATATACTAATTATAGAACAAACAGATTTTATTTTTGAAATTCGTAAAAATTTGGGTATTTCATTCCTACCGAACATTTTTAATGGAACTGGTTTAATAATACATTTAATTTTTAAAAAGGCATTACACCAGATACCTAATAACTAATTAATAAATAATTATTTGTAGGCAGTGTTTATACTTTTATTTCATTAGTAAAATAATTATAAATATTTAATTTTTTTAGCAGTAAATAAAATATTTCAAGGAATTGTCAAGTCGAATACCATACATGACTATGATTTTCCTTTAGTAATTTTTGCCTAGATTACTCCTGCTTGTTGCTTTAAGAAAATCTGCAGTCGTGCTTTCGCAACAAGCAGTCACTAATGGTATTATATATGATAATAATATATCTTTTGATATTTATTTATTTATGAACAATTACAATTATGGTGCTATTCTGTAATTTTCTATAACGCTACAAATCTGTAAATCTGAACAAAAGCGCATCATATTTGATTGTCAAATGGCATTAAATGTATTTGTCAATAAAAATCTATGCGCTTTTGTTCAAATTTACAGAACTGTAGCGTTATAGAAAATTACAGAATAGCACCATTAGCAACGTATTGAAAGACGATTTATACCTATTATACAATGTACTCGATGTCATATAAACTATAATATTGTGAGAAAAACTTGTGTAATCGTTACATCCTGTTTGAGCTCTCCGTATTTTCTACATAATAAGTAAAATAAAATACCTAATTACTTGTTAGCCACAAGCAGATTTCACAAAATATAGATAATAAAATAAATATTTCCTAGAATTACTAATATGTGTACGACTGTTTTCTAGAAAATTATTTCATTTACTTTTTACACAATTCTTGACATAATCTACTTTCAGTTTGTTTTCTTTTAAATATTGAACTCTTTTTAATATATTAATTAAGAAACTAACATTTTTAAAATACTGTAACAAATTGTACTTAACTTCTATATTCTTTAGTATTAGTGATAATATAAAAAACTGGTGAAACCAAAAATCCCAATAAAACATTGACGTTTATTTAAATTTTATAATTTCTAGCTTTAAAATTACATCGATTAGACTATATCATTAATTACTTTTCACTTTAATAAAAAAATGTAACATAAAAACTTCAATCAAGTTATCGAAAATCATTTCTCTCAAACCAATGGCTATTAGAACATTGCTAACCTATAAACGAATAAAAAATTCAACCGTTTATTTTTGTAGCGCAAACAAGTTTTCGTTTGTGAATTATGAGAAATACTAATATAAAAACTAGTGTTCCATTTGGATAATCTTTTAAGAAACGGTCAGATTCAGTGAATGTCCGGCAGGCATTTTTATTATTTCTGTTTTTAATTTTGGACGGCATGCGATCCGACCATCCATATGTATTTAAACTATCTAAAAATTATTTTATATTTCAGTTTGTACGAGAAAAATGACACAAAAACTCGCTATGATATTGAAATTATACTTTGTGTTATGTACATTATATTTTGCTATTCTTTGATTTCCATATTCTACGGAAAATTCAAGTCACTGTTCTTATTTACAGTAACATTTAAATAATATAATTTAAAGTTTTAGCATATTAGAAATAGTTGCATCAATATAAAAATTTGCATTTCATTAAGGAACATAGCTCTTTTATAGTAGTAAGGAAATGCAGCATTCTTTCGCGCTATAAATATGTATTTTATTAATGATCTACCAATATTATTCTTTTTATCAAAATATTTAAATTTTCAACACTTAACAGACAACTGTTTCGTTTATTATTCAACAAAGTTACTTAAGTATGCATGTGTCTATTTTAAACTCTCAATTATACTCGTAGATCAATTTTACACATATTTCAGTTCAAAAATCTTATAAAAATATTCAAGATTTAAATTCGTTATTGCTTCTACAGGACATGTAATTTAATTACACAATTTAATTATACCGATGGGCTAGGTACCTCAGTGGTATCGAGTCGGCTTGTGGATTTTGAGAACCCTGGTTCGATCCCCACAGCCGACAAACAATTTTCACCAATTTATATCTACCCCTGTGGCTCCCTCTCCACTAATATCTTTGGTGGCCGTGATTTGACAGCGGGTAACCGCACTTAACGCGAAAAAATATATTACTTACCGAGATCTGCTTAGGCAGAGTGCCACATTACTGAATGGGTAAAAGGAGTGATGATATATTTATTTTATTTATTTATAATTTAATTATAGGGTAGGTATTGAGTCGCCCGGTGTATTGAAAACCTAGATTCGATTCCTACAGTTAATAAACAATTTTCACCACATACAAATTACCCCTGTGGCTCGCCCACCACTAACATCTTTAGAGGCCGTAATTTGACGGTTAGTAACCGCATTTCACGCGTATAAATATATCACTTACCGTAATGAGTGCCACACGCAGTAATGTGTAACAGGTACGATAAATAAAGGTATTAAATAAGTATGCATACCTTGTCGCTATATAATAAAAAAAGTACTTATTAACCAATAATTAGTTCGATTGCTAGACCGGTTAGTTATAAGAATAAAAATTGTGTTGACTTAGTTTGTTTCCAATGAGGTATTTATATCCATAGATTTTACATTGCTTCTGGTTCATTCTCACGCCCAGATGGATCCGGTAATCAAAGAGTCAAAGACTTCAAATTAGTTGTTCATAAAAATTACACATCTAATAAATAGAGCAACACATTAGTTATAGCATATAAAATGTTTATAGTATCGAAATAGTATTTATTTCCGTTGATTAACTTTTTTTAAGTCTTACTTTACACATTAATTTAGGAAATGCAATTATTTTTATTGATATGATTGTAAATTTTAATCACTTAATACATGGAACTACAGTAATAAGATCCCGAGTCCAATTTACAAAAAAGGCAACTTAAATTTATAAATAAATATATCATTACTCTTTTTAACAATTGTGATGTATGTATTCTCGTGAAGTATGGTTACCAGCCGTAAAATCACGGCCTTCAATAATATTAGTGCAGGGGGGTCATTTTAATGTAGTGAAAATCGTACCAAATAGCATACGATCTCTCAGATTTTTTCTAGATAAATTTTTATTTTTAAGCACTCAATTTTTTTATTTGTAGCAAAATCTGACATTAGATAAAGTCCTCGTTCTGCGGACTCGTGATTTGTCCATGCAGTTTGATGTCGTGTTTGTTGCTAAGGAAAAAAATTCGTGCAAAACAAAAATTTATCGATAATATCTGTTGGTATATTTTTGAAATTAATTAAAATAAAATAAAATTTGTAATTTTTTTAACAAATTTATCAAAATGATTTACTCCTCGTCTACCCCATCACTGAAATTTATAATTATGAAAATTATTCCTGTGTTTATCCCTCTACTAATATCTGTGAGACTCATAGTTTGTTAAACGGTGAGTACCACAAAATCTAGGCTATATTCTGTATTTAGTTTCTGAAAAATAAAACAATTTCTGCATTGCATCTGTCATATTGTTCGTATATATCAGTGAAACAAATGCTTGTTTACAAAACAAAAACTCTTTACAAAAATTAAGTGCTTTGTTTAGAATACTTTTAACGTTCTCATTGTTGAAAACACTGCATTATCTGAATATTCAGACCACTATAGAGATCTCTTGAAAAAAGGTAATAACCAACATGACCTAAAAGAATTTTAAAAAAGTAAAAAAATGAATATCTTTTTTGTGTTCGGAGTATTAGGTCTGACCAATATAAAATTGAGCACAGAGTGATAGGAGGGATCCACGCGACTACTAGATTTTCGACGGGTCAAGTTCAAATCGCTTCCTGAATAAGAAAATTTGTATCTAGGTGAAATTGTAACATGCGACACGTTTTGCGCCTGCGTCGCACGTCATGGCCTGCGGACTAAAACTAATTAATAAAATAAAACTGAATTAATTTACATTGATTACACCGTTATCATTATTAAAATATTTAGATCAAAATTACAGTTAGGTTATAGGAATCTATGCTTGATAGGTGATATTTTATTTATTTAGATATTAAAAGGTAATTCTTGGGATAAGGGTTATAAATAAGGATTGATTAATAAGATATTATTTTTATTCATAAAGTCAAGACATATACAAATATACATACGCAATAAATAACATAAACATAATAATAAATACCATACTTATTTAGTGTATGTACAAAAGGTACGCATTTACTTGCTACATTTGTAATATTTATACGAATTTTACTTTGGTCTATTGTTTGATACAAAAATATTATACTACCATTTATTTTCTAACTGGAAAATATGCTATCGAATTATATATATGTATATGTATATATAACATATACAACAATTGTATTTTTTTTACATTTTGTAGGGAAAGTAACTCTGTAAGTAATATGTTTGCAATTGCACTTGTCCAAAACTTACCAAATAAATAAATAAAATAAATAACAGACAAACAACTTAAAATAAAATATACAAGGTGAAATACAATGAAATACTGAATATTTCTAATTTCCTTCAATACTCTATGAGGTTAGCTTTCCCATCTCATTCGTAAATCATTTACGTCATCGAATTTGTTTATAAAACATTTGTTACGTACTTATTATGTTTCTGTCATATATAATATATTTTATAACAAAACACTGACGTAGATTATATTTATTTCGATGACGTAATAGTTTTCCGAATTGCTGCTATTTAATTGGACTGAAGAAAATAAGTGCTATCAGTACTTCTTCGCATTTGGAAATAGCACGAAAGAAATGAAAATTATTGAAAATTACGTAGGTTTATGGGCAGCATAAGCTCTGCTACTTGACCAGTCTTTTGCATAGGGTGCTGCATGATGGTGTCCTCCGCCATAACCGTGGGCGTAGCCAGTACTTCCGAAATCATGTTCCTCGACATGTGGATGAGGGTAATGTGGCTGCTTACAGATCTTCAACATCTGCAGATAGGATGGCGCCAACAGCATTAAGAACAAGATGGCTTTCTTGATGAACACAACGCCGAAGAGTACCAAAGCTAACATAATCTTAACTTTGAATAACTTTAATAAAATGATGAGAGGAACCAGCATGGATGCTTTCTTCTTTTTGCCACGGGACTCCACTTTGCCTTCGAAATCTGAAACTATTTTTAATATTGATTATTCAATTAATGAAAGTAAAGTTTATTGATGTAATGTAGTGATATTCGAGAGATTGTTTAATATGTTTTATTTAGAAGTGACGTTTAATTGATTTAATTGTCTGCTCAGTGTTGTTGATATTTGATCTTGCGATCTGTCTCATTTTAAGTTACAGGTAGATGTATTACAAGTTAAGTTGCGTGTAAAGAATATCTTTGAGATTTTGTCTTGTTGTTTTACATGTCACTCGCATTGTGTCAGATATAGTTTGCTCTATTTAACTTCCGCGTGTAATGTGACTCGCCGCAAGGTAAAAGATTCTATCTTTGATGATTGATTAGCGGCAATAATGATTGAAAAATACGGCAGTAAAATGATACGACTTAATAGTTAATTTATTTTCCGGAATCGTTTGTGCGTGTGTAGAGGATGTGACTTGCGTTTGTTATAGAGAAAAGCTTACCGATTTCATTGTTCGGTTCTTCTGCGTCAACGATTCGCGTCTGTCCAGGCAAAGTAATTGAAATCGCACGGCTGCCCAAGTAAGCATCCACTTGTCTCTGAACAAATTTAACGAACTTCCTGAATTCGGAATCAGCAGACATTTGTCTCGCAGCAGGAAACAGAGTTTCTGTTGTTTCCGGTTGGTTCAATGTCACAAAATCCACTACGCCTTCGATGATTTTCGTTTTAGTTGGTGCACCCGTCGCTGCCCTTGTAAGATATTTGGCAGCTTCATATTTTCCACACGAGAAGAGATCACTTTTAGCTTTACATTCCTCGGCTATTTCGGCCACGTATTCGTCTGCCGCGAACACTCCACTAACACACAACACTACTACAACCACAAGACTCAGCGATGACTTCGAAACCATCTTGATGGACACTGGTTGCCGAATAACATATCAGACCATGCGTCTAGGAGGTTTATATGTCTCTCGAGGATTAAGGTCATTCATACGGGGTAGGAGTTTGTTTTGACGAAGTTTTCATGAACCCACTTCTCGTGGACACGCCTCGCGTACCCCGAACATCCGCCAATGTTGTCTTCCGCTTCTTGGCGTTGGAGGCAAGGCTTCTCTCTTCATTCGAACGAAGCGCTAGCGTTAGACGCTACTAATTATTACGTTACTATATCCGTAACGCGTTGAGCTCCGGCCACTGGTAATGAACTTGAACTTTAACTATATTCGGTATGCGCTCGGCTACAACATTTATTCTTGATGCTCTTTTTCATCAGAGATAACACATCATTAATCCGAATGACGTTGATTAGAACTAATATTAATTATAAATAGAGTGACTGCCAGGCTAAACAGTGAAGTGTTTATAAAATTTACGATTAAATGTTTCATTTATCAATCAATGTAATAACGAATACCATTGAATCTTCACAATGAATTTAATTAATTAATTAATTTAAAACATATGTACAGTGTTTCTTACGAAAATTGCATCATATTGGATTTGAAAATAGATAATATTGTTTTTGTAAATATAAGTGTATGGTATCGTACCTATCAAAAGCAAGATTCATCTACAAAAAAATCTTAATAAGGACAACACAAACATCTACCTATATATATTGGGCAGAATTCGAACCAGCAGCCTACAGTTTTTGTGAACATCCGCTGTACAGACCACAGAATATCTACTTCCTAATAGTGTGTAATAATATGAATTCGTTTTTATCGAATTTAAAATTTAATTGTTATTAATTACTAACCGTCCATTTGACAAAATTCTTCTGTCTAAAATCGATGAAAAATTACGTACACATCATAATTATTTACAAAAAAAATATTATTTCCCATATGTGCAATTTTCGTGCAACAAACTGTATAAACATTTATTTCAAATAAAATGGAGCAATATATAAAATACTAAATCAATAGAATATGCAATTTAATTAAATATATGTATATGAGACACTTATTTTAATTACATATGCAAGTAAAATTTTATTTGTATTTTATTTAAAATTCAAATTCATATTAATTACAAAACTATAATAATATTATTACATTGAATACTATCTCTGTCATTTGTGAATAAATACCAATTAAAATTTCTTATGTAAAACTATTCATATCACTTCTACATTATTTCGTGTTTTCTATGTTCCACATTCTTCTAAAAATATAAACCCACTCTTAACATCTTTTACAGTTTTTTACTGTTAGTTTCATCGCACTCATCAGTAAACAAAAAAACATTTCGCGTACTATATGATTTACTTTATTATTACGGAATTACACAGTACGTACTTGGTGTTTCATTTCTTATGCATACGCAATTACTGGCTTCAATAAAATAAGACATATATGCATAAATTTCACCTGGAACGTGGTTTAAATGTTACAGTTTCATGTTTCTAACACACATTAAAATTATACAAACTAACTGTTTTAATAATTAGAATTATAATTTTAAAATATCTTTATTATTTTTTAATTGCCCAAATTTATAAAATACAGTAATATTTTGTTAAGTTATAAATTATGCTTACAGAAGAGATTCATTTACTTTTTAAAATATTGAGGAATAAGAAAAATAATCCTATATGTTTGGAAAACTTGTCTTTATTTTGAGTTTAAATTTTAAAACTGACGACGTTTCAGATCTGTGGATGGGTCCATTATCAAATCAAAGTAATATTAATTGAATGAAATACATTAATACTGATCTACATTTTTAACAAACACTTTTTTTGGTCACGTGAAAAATACATAGGGTTTATAATATGTAGATCAATTAAGATAGAAAAAAATAAATACATATTATGACTTCCTTAATACCAAAAAAATTAGAGTCCATTGATTTTATTGTTGTTCTATTTTTATAGAATTGTAATAGAAAAAAAAACAGCTATCTCTATGTTTACCTATAATTTAGTTACTGTACACAGAATATTACTATACCTCTGCACGAAACTTTAATGACATATATAATTTGATATACTAATTATAGAACAAACAGATTTTATTTTTGAAATTCGTAAAAATTTGGGTATTTCATTCCTACCGAACATTTTTAATGGAACTGGTTTAATAATACATTTAATTTTTAAAAAGGCATTACACCAGATACCTAATAACTAATTAATAAATAATTATTTGTAGGCAGTGTTTATACTTTTATTTCATTAGTAAAATAATTATAAATATTTAATTTTTTTAGCAGTAAATAAAATATTTCAAGGAATTGTCAAGTCGAATACCATACATGACTATGATTTTCCTTTAGTAATTTTTGCCTAGATTACTCCTGCTTGTTGCTTTAAGAAAATCTGCAGTCGTGCTTTCGCAACAAGCAGTCACTAATGGTATTATATATGATAATAATATATCTTTTGATATTTATTTATTTATGAACAATTACAATTATGGTGCTATTCTGTAATTTTCTATAACGCTACAAATCTGTAAATCTGAACAAAAGCGCATCATATTTGATTGTCAAATGGCATTAAATGTATTTGTCAATAAAAATCTATGCGCTTTTGTTCAAATTTACAGAACTGTAGCGTTATAGAAAATTACAGAATAGCACCATTAGCAACGTATTGAAAGACGATTTATACCTATTATACAATGTACTCGATGTCATATAAACTATAATATTGTGAGAAAAACTTGTGTAATCGTTACATCCTGTTTGAGCTCTCCGTATTTTCTACATAATAAGTAAAATAAAATACCTAATTACTTGTTAGCCACAAGCAGATTTCACAAAATATAGATAATAAAATAAATATTTCCTAGAATTACTAATATGTGTACGACTGTTTTCTAGAAAATTATTTCATTTACTTTTTACACAATTCTTGACATAATCTACTTTCAGTTTGTTTTCTTTTAAATATTGAACTCTTTTTAATATATTAATTAAGAAACTAACATTTTTAAAATACTGTAACAAATTGTACTTAACTTCTATATTCTTTAGTATTAGTGATAATATAAAAAACTGGTGAAACCAAAAATCCCAATAAAACATTGACGTTTATTTAAATTTTATAATTTCTAGCTTTAAAATTACATCGATTAGACTATATCATTAATTACTTTTCACTTTAATAAAAAAATGTAACATAAAAACTTCAATCAAGTTATCGAAAATCATTTCTCTCAAACCAATGGCTATTAGAACATTGCTAACCTATAAACGAATAAAAAATTCAACCGTTTATTTTTGTAGCGCAAACAAGTTTTCGTTTGTGAATTATGAGAAATACTAATATAAAAACTAGTGTTCCATTTGGATAATCTTTTAAGAAACGGTCAGATTCAGTGAATGTCCGGCAGGCATTTTTATTATTTCTGTTTTTAATTTTGGACGGCATGCGATCCGACCATCCATATGTATTTAAACTATCTAAAAATTCAAAACTTGTTAGTTCATCTTTACTATCCCTTTCGATTTAATTAACTAGAGCTTAGGTCAGAAAGAACTAGTTTTTACAATCTGATGTAACGAATTGAATCTAAAATTATACAAATTAGAACTGTCAACATAAAACAGCAGAACATTGTTAATTCGATTTGCATTGAAATTTTAAATATAGGTTTCTAATTCGATTAATATGAAATTTAATTACTAACCTGGAGCTCTGAACTGAAATATATAAAATAAAATAAAAAGAAAAACTTTAATACGGTATGTACATATTTACAACTTAACCTACTGTTGGCGGCGCTGTGATCGTTTAAAATGTTAGAATTTCATGAAATCGCATCATACAGTTAATAATTTAATCAAATTAAATGTATATATATATATATATATATATATATATATATATATATATATATATATATATATATAGATCAATTTGTAAGTATGAAAAGTAAATAATGTTTTTATTATACGAGTATATTTGCAGATAAAACAAATTTGAAAGAATGTTGTTTGAGTAAATTCTTGGACTCGACATACACATCCAGAAATATTATTAAAGGAGAAGAGGTTTTAAATGTAGGATTTACTATATTGTGCGGAATAGTTAATAACAAAGAAAATATTTTATTATATTTTTGTACTTATTATATTATTATTTATGTATATATGTTACACTGTACAACAGGAACTTAAACCCAATTATAGTACAGGGTCCGCACTCACCGAGCCGCAGTGTGATAGTTCATTTTAGCTTGAGTGAGATTCGAACTGGGGATCTCCGGATTTGAATTCCATATCGCTATCCACACCACCGTACTGACGGACTATATTATATATATATATATATATATATATATATATATATATATATATATATATATATATAATATTTTTGTACTTAATGGAGTATGTGGCTCAGTGGTATCGAGTCGGATTTGAAAACCCGGGTTCGATTCCCACAGCCGATAAACAATTTTCACCAATTTAAATCTACCCCTGTTGCTCACCCACAACTAATATCTTTGGGGGCCGTGATTTGACGACTGGTAACCGCATACCGAAGAAGAACTGAAGAAATATATCACTTAGCGAGATCTACTAAAGTAGAGTGGCACATCCAGTAATGGGTAACAGGCGTAATGATATATTTATTTTATTTTTTTTTACAAACATGCAGTATCATCATGTTTGAAATTACTAGCAGAATTTTAAATAAAGGCAATAATTTATTTATTATTTCTTAATTTAAAATTACAGTAAAAGGATTCAAATTTAAATCAATTGTAATAAATAGCGCATTTTATAGATTACTGGATGTAGCACTTTTCGGTATTTAAGTGATATATTATTGTGCGTGAAGTGCTGTTGCCAGCCGTCAAATCAAAGCCCCCAAAGATCTTGGTGTAGGGGGAGACACAAGGATAATTTTAATTTAGTGAAAACTGTATATCGGTTGTGGAAATCGAACCCTGCTCCTGAAATCGACAAGCCGACTCAATACCACTAAGCCACCTACCCCATAATTTGTAATTTTATATTATTTTTTTGTTGCGTATTAAAAGTATTCTTTTATTAACAAAATATACTATAGTGTAATAGACATTGGTAAAATAAAAATTCATAAACAGAATAAAAGTAACACCCCAAAAAAGACACCAATGCTTCTAGACACAGATTCGATTTGTCAGTAATTTATATCAACTCGTAGGTGTTGTATTTCAGAAAAACTGATTTATTATTTGGTTGTATCTCTTTAATAGATATAATGTTACCAATGGCCTACTTACACAACTTTTAATCACAAAACAATGTACAATTTTTATGTTGCCAAGAGCAAGAAGGCAACTGAAATGATAACATTATAAATCTTTACTTCATAAAATTTTACTGCATCATACTTAAAAGAAACACGGGACAAATATGAATTTCAAGCATACATTTATAAAAGGGAAATTAAAATATTTTACAATAAACATAAATGGCTTTGAATGTATTAAAAATATAAATTTATACATGATGTTTCATGACTAGCGTAATAAAATTTAGTAACTTATTCTTGAATTCATTTTGAGTAGCAAATATTATATAAACATTGGTCCTATTCCTTTTAGTTCTAAAAATATACGATATCAAAGATTTATAAATAACAGCAATTTTTTAAAATAATAATCAAATTATAATTGAACAAATTATGGAAAACAAAACACGATATGGTTAATAAAACATAAAGTAACACAATAAAACATAACTTATACGAGTATTAAACATGGAACAAGACAGAATAACACAATTTAGGATAAGAAAACATTTAATGCATAACAATATATATATATATATATATATATATATAATGGAAGTAAAATTTTTAAGTAGCCATTCAAGAAAAGTTTAATTTATTTAACATATTATTTATTATATTCAATAAAATATAATGTACATATAGAAATATTAACTTTACATTCAATAAAATAACTTATCTGAAAATGACAGGTGACAGTTGTTCAAATATTCAACTTTTTTAGATCGTGAAAATATATTTAAACTTCAAAAAAACTTATGTCGTATTATCTCAGTCTCTATTGCAACTTTACAAATATTAACAACATTCTAATTATTATTTTAATTATTTTAATGTTTATCTTCCTTCTCATAAAGAAGCTCTTGTAGTGAAAGAAAAGTGCCAGTTATATTTTGTAGGTAATTGTAAAAAATGTGTTCTACTTTTTTCCCTTGTTCATGAAAACCGAAACTTACATTATATTATTGCGTGCACTGTAAAATGGTCATCATATATAAACTTATAATGAAATATGAGTAGTGTAAGAAATTCTACTTTGCTTTCTTTTAGATTTAGTTTGAGAAAATACGTAGATGTAGTAATACAGCTGAGACAAAAAGAAGCAAAACAAGAACTGCATGCGAGAAAATGAAAATTGTCGGACATTTACCAATAATAAAAATTATTTTCTGCTACTGATCGACAACCCTTGATTATTATGTAGATTAGTACCACTTCGGCATTCTGTAACTAAAATCATTTATTCTTTAAATTCAATTTTACTGATACTTCTTAACCATATTTTTCACGTAGCTGTAAGTGATCTTTCATTTTTATAATAACGCACTTCACGCGAAGAAATATATCACTTGCCGAGATGTGCTACGGCAGAGTGTCACACCCAGTAATGGGTAAAAGGCGTGATGATATATTTATTTAAGATTTCCGGATTCAGTCAATTGTATACTTTATTTAGACTCTGCTAGTTTCGACATCACATATGTCCTCATCAGGAGCTAGACAACAAGATAACATTTAATATTTCTAATAAAAAGTACAGTGGTAACAACTACTGCCTACAGAATTGAAAATTACTTTAAAAGTTGATATGTAAATAGTCAAAAAAATTAAATCTTATTAATATATACAAGAATGTCTGTCAAAACTCAATCAACATCAAACTGTATAGTACAAAAATAAATTTCTTAAACTTTGTTAAATTACCCAAACGAGATCTAATACGTTAGCTATTTTTTTGTTTCCTTGTAATAATCTGTTATCATGAAAAATGAAAGTAATTAATATTTCGATGATCATAAGTTCGTTACTGCACTGCGGCACGGTGATCCGGACACTGTACTGTAATTGGAATTAAGTTCCTGTTGTACAGAGTAGCATAAAATAAAATAAATAAATTAACACTTTAATAGTTATTTTTGTATTAAGTGCGCAAAATGAAAAAACAAGAATTTTGTCCACGAAATACAAACAACATTTTTTCTACAACTGTAAATAAAGAATAATACAATAATTATTAATTTATTTAAGTAAATTGAAGGAAAACAATCAACAATAATATTAATTTGATACTATTGATGTGTTGTAACTAATGAAACCTAACAACAAATAATTTGGGAGCGTGCGCGAGATACACATTTTGCGCACTAGAATACGAAACAGTGTGCAAAATACTCATGTTGCTCACTAGGGTGCAAAATAATGCGCAATATACACTTTGTCATGGTAATGTAAATGATGAAAAAATTACGTACTTCGCGTATTGATATTAGTGAAAAAATTGAACATATTTTGACAGTTGTAGAAAAAAATATTTTTCTAAATATTTGAGATGAGTTGGCTATAATAATAATAATAAGCCTCCAAATCACAGACAACATAATATTATACTCTCGGAAACCTGTATTTTAAATGTATATGGAATTCGAATAATCTAAACATTAGCTTGTTGAAATATTATAATAATATAAAAATAAAAATGCAAATATGATTATGTATACTTTGAGATCAAAAGTTTCATCTTTCATCAACCTCTGGTTCATTTTTATATTATACATTTAAGAAGTAAAAAGAATCTTAAATACTTCTTCGTTTAATTCTTGGAAGTAAATATAGCTCTAGATATTTATTTCTTAAGCACGGCACACGTACAATACAAAGCCTTTTACTACACGACGAATAGTAGGTGACTTGGTGAGTGTTTAACTCTTACAATTCTCTAGCACCTCCTACTGTTGACGTCTGGCATGAATATTTAAGAAATTATGAGAAGCATGTTCTCTAATTGTACTCAAATTAAAATTAATTATAATTAGTTGCTATAAAGTACACTACACACACATTAATTTGAATATAAAAAAAAAAACAAGTGTTTACCAATAGTTATTAAAATTAATATTAATGATTCTAGTAATATCCATATACATAATGTCCCACAAAATTGTATAGGTACGTATCTAATAACTTTTTTTTAATATATACGAAAAATAGAAACTTTTTAAAACGAGTTTTTAAATAAAGATATTTTTTTTATACATGTAAAAATATGTTTTTTAATGCGTAGTCTCACGCACAATATTATCGCTGAAATTTATTTCATGCCTAAATAACAAAATTTAGTAGGTAATTGAATTTTTTGCTGAAACCTACAAACACATATATTTGACAATAAATTAAACTTGTAACAAATACACATTAATACATGACCGTTTTTTTGGAAATGTTCATCAACTTTCAATTAATTCAATTTACATTCGAAACATGTTGTAAGGAATTTCAACAATAACTTTAAACTTAATTTGCAAAAGTCGTAACATTGGTGAAGGTTAATATTATCCTATATTGTAGCTATTTTAAAATTTCATATAAAATTATGCATAAAAAAATATTATTAGATCCTTTCTTAGTAATACAAGTTTTGTATGCAAGGTTTATGACATTTTTATAACATACTGTGTCAAAATATGGGAAATATAATAGTGAAAAGTGAGGTACAGGGACAATTTCTTTTCTTTTTTCGTAAACTTTGCAGTATATACAGATAGGGTTTATACTAAAATTATAATAGTACTCATATTACAATAAGAATTATTGTAATATCTGTTTATCATACTATTTTTTCTATATCACCTTCATTTATTTTTATTTCAATATTTTTATTAAAAATAATAATACTAAAATTTCGAAATGGTAACACTGACACATGAAATAAACATTTTAAATTTAATTTATTTAAATAAATATAAAATAAATATATCATCACACCTTTTACCCATTACTGGGTGTAGCGCTCCACTGTAGCAGTTCTCGGTAAGCCATTTCTTCGCGGGAAATCAATTTACGACCCCCAAACATGTTAGTGGAGAGGGAGCCACAGGGGTAGTTTTAACGTGGTGAAAATTGTTTGTCGCCTATGGGAATCGGACCCGAGTTCTCAATTCCACAGGCCGACTCGATACCACTGAACGAAACACCTACCCCATAACTTATTTAAACACTCTTTAACGAAAAGTAAAACGAAAAAGGTAAGCAATTGATATTTGTAAATAAGGATGCGCCCTTAAAAATAATTAAAAAATACCTACATTCTACTATTGTATAAGGAAGTCTGTTCGATTTGGCATTAATATCAATAGAGCACAAACATATGCGAGGCAATAGATTATTATTCTTCTGTACATACCTTTGCAGTTGAATAGACTAGGAAAAATTACCATTTAGAAAACAAAAATGTTGGAACCTGTTATTGGGATTGTGGTATGTTTTTAGATAATTAATAGTTCTATTTAGTTTTATATTATTATATAACTATGTTATATATGGGGTAGGTGGCTCAGTGGTATCGAGTCGGCCTGTGGATCTTGAGAACCCTGGTTTGATCCCCACAGCCGACAAACAATTTTCACCAAATTAAATCTACCCCTGTGACTCCCCCACCACTAAAATCTTTGGGGTTGTCGTAAGAAATATATCACTTACCGAGATCTGCTTCGGCAGAGTGCCACACCCAGTAATGAGTAAAAGGCGTGATGATATATTTATTTATTTATTTAACTATGTTATATGTTATCGTTGAATGTTTATATCAATTTTTTTTTGTTTAATTTCATAAAAGAAAAGGCTGTACATATTAAAAATTGTGTTTTGTTCCGTAATTATCGCGTAGGCGGCAGTACTTTTAGGAACAGCCCTGATAACGATTAAATATAATAATTATCACGTATACTTGTGACATTGCTAACTCAGATTTCGGTGATATAGTCGTACAATTATTTTTGTTATGAATTTTAATTTCCATAGTACGATGCATTACCATGGAGTTATTTATAATAGCAGAATATCTAAAATCAATTTTATAATTTATTTTTCAAAACTCTTAGTTTGAGGAATCTAATATATATTTATTAGTATGACGCAACGCAGTAAACAATAATTTATTTTAAATGCTTATACAACCCTTACCGATACGAACAAGGCGATTTACCAGCAGTTTTGTTTTATGCTTGCATAGTGGAATGATCGTGGTAGTTTGAATCTCAGAGATTTGTGCGTGTTTTGTGTGTACAATTTTAGATTACTGTTTTAAGATTTGTCACGGAGTTGCGAAACTTTCCGGATGGTACGGCTGTTCCTTCGTTCGGACTTGTAAGTTTTATCTCTTATTCGTTACATGTAGTCGTTTCTAGAAAAACAAAGAAGGCAGAAATATTTAGTTTAGACTCGGTATTTCCAAGTCTAGTTAAAGTTATTTAATAAGAGGTTCTAAGTTATTTGTGGGTGATACTAATTTTTTTATATTTCTAACACGAACTTTAATTCAATATGAAAACTGATGAGCTCTAATAAGAGCGAAACGTGTCTATGGTTACTAACTGTGCTGGTCGGCCTTTGATGATGACCCAATAGTTTACTCGGAGGCTGAAAAAATGTTGTGAAACTTTGACAAGTGTTTATTTTATTTTTTTTTTAAAAGTGTTATCTAAAAACTAAATATATTCAGTCTGTCTGCATATGGATGTCGCGAAGATATATTTAAAGACGACGATGAAGAAATTGTTCATAATGAACATTCGTATATATTATTAGACCAAGGGCGGATAATTTTAACATGTGGATTAAAGAAAAATTGTTTTTCTACTTCCGTTAGGAAATAGACGTTTTATTTCACTTATTTGAGTTAGGTAATGAACTGCATTATTTAACTAGTGAAATAATGAGGTAACATAGCAACACAAAAAAATAAAGATATCTTGGTAGACGAATTATGATATGTTATTCTTTTATTTTTTGAATTTATGACTGTCATTAATATGTCAAAATTTCATAATTTAAAAAACTTCGTATTTATTAGAACGGAAGTAGAAAAAATATTGTATGAAACTCGTAAGGAAATAAGGTTATTACCTTCATTTCCTTACTATTTTCATAAATAGCTATTATCTATCGACTATCGTATTTTATTTCATTGTTTCTGTTCATCTATAATTTTTGCAACTAGGAGCAATGAAAAATTTTACATCCATGCATTATTTTCATCCATAATACCAACTATATTAGTTTTATTAATATTATTTGGAAATCTAAGTCAATGTTTATCACTTTCTGTGAAATTACAACTTCTTACCTTCTTTTCCATTTCTCAAATTAGCTAGACTATCACTACTGCAACAATATGACCACTAACAACTAAATATAAAACTCATTTAATTAAAACGAAATATTTTAGGTAGGGCTGGACAGTTCGATTCTATATATCGATATTTTTAGAATGATGCACATCCATACAAATATGTAAATATTGATATATACCAATTTTTTTTCAGATATAAATGATCTTATTTATTTAATATTTTTATTTGTTACTGAACAAAAAATGGTCGGCATTTTCTAAATTTTAAAACTGAAAGCAAACATTTCTTAATAGGTATAAAGGAGATTAATGTATGTTTAAAATCCCAATTTATTATTGTTAATTTCAAATCTAAACGAGGTTGTAGAGAAATATTATAAATATGTTTTTAAATACACGTGCAGTATTAATCCACAGCATGTTCAGTTATCTCTAATATGTAAATAAGAATGTTCATCAATCAATCATTGTAGTAGCCAGGCATTATTTTATCTAACAAGCTTTAAGTCTCTACGTAAATCAATCATGAAAAATGAACAAAATATATTATTTCTTTACTATATTAATGTTCGACCGCAGACAAATTGCTTTAAATATTTAATGTTCTGAGTCCGTTTGGTCACTAAAACATTGGTAAAAGTTTACTACATTTCTAAACAACTCAATTCGTTTATTTACTTAATCTGAACGCTGGTGAATCCCGGAGGACGATTCCCATTTGTTGGGAAAGCATTTCTAAACATCATAAAAACAACCGTTCCCCAAATGTATCGAAGTTCCTGAATAGAAGTAAATTGAAGTAAACATGTTGCTTCTTATATGATACAAATGCTTTTGGCGAACAATGCTCCACTCTACATTTGTAATCCTATCGGCGAGAGAAATTATCTGTTCTGTTTGATGATATTATTATGTTTCTGTTTCTCTACACGTGAAATCTGGTGCTCCAATATTCACATGCTTTGCTTGGTAACATATGGAGAGTGAAAAGTACATTGTGCAAAATATTTCTGAGCTTATGATAAGGTTGTGTAAACAACAGTATATTGAAGAATAAGTATTGTAATGACGGTTATTGTTGCGTGTTACGCAAAGTAGAAATATTACAATTAGTCATTGTTTCACCTGTTTTTCATACTGTTCTCCTATATAGCATTTATTAAATTTAGTTTTTAAATATTTATTTAAAAAATAATAATAAAATTTTAATGTGTAAACACTAATAGATTAATAAACATTTGAAATTAATTTATTTTGATATTTACTTGTTAAATAAAATAAAATAAATATATCATCACGCCTTTTACACATTACTGGGTGTGGCACTCTGCCGAAGCAAGTCTCGGTAAGTGATATATTTCTTCGCGTGAAGTGCGGTTACCAGACATCAAATCACGGCCCTCAAAGTTGTTAGTGGAGTGGGAGCCACAGGGGTAAATTTAATTTGGTGAAAATTATTTGTCGGCTGTGGGGATCAAACCAGGGTTCTCAAGATCCACAGGCCGACTCGATACCACTGAGCCATCTACTCCATATACTTGTTAGGTCTATAATTATTTATTATAAAACTATATACATTTAATTTAGAATAAATTGCAATAATTTTACATGAGCTGACAACTTCACACAAAGGAATCTCAAAAACAGTTGTACAAAGTTGAATTTTGTAGCACTGCTTCTTTTAAAAAACAGTTTTACCAAATTCATTTGTAAACACAATATAGTCATTTGCGAAAAATTATTATTAATTTAGTCGGAAATTTATAAAAATAAATAGAGTAAAACATGAAATTAACAAGCACTAATATTTATTATTGGAATCAGTTGTCTAGACGAAACAAAAACATTATTTTGCCATTAAATTAAATAAATAATTATTGACATGACATTATTTATTCAAAACATAAATCAATTTAAAATTTAATTTGCTGTTTATTATTATTAATTCTAAAATACACCTATGTGTATATACTACCCAATATTTAAATAGATTGACGATTTGTCCATTTCATGTACGCAAATTGTTTTCAAATTGTTTTAAGGGAAACAGACAATTTGAAAATAAAGCCCAGAAAATCGAAATTAAACCGATTCATTAAATAAATTAAAAGAAAATGGCAAGTATTTAATTTCATTGTTTTGACTTAATGATACATAGGTATTTACGTTTTTATTTCTTTCTGCCAATTAATAAAAGATCATCCATTGCCTAAAGAAAGTACATCTTTGTTTAATTTTTCAACACGGAATGTTTTTAAAAAGAAAAAGAAAAACCTACACTTTTTCTTGGAACTCGTATACTTTTTGACAAGAACGTTATTCTCAATTTCATAACAAATCTTTTCTTTATAAAATTTTTCTTGTAGCGTTTAGTTTACACTATTAGTAAATTTGCTTTTCTTTCTTTTTTTGGTTTATTGAAGCTTGCAAAAGTTTTGCTTTGTCGACAAGTTTTTAATTTATAACGCCAAAAACTTTTAATAGCTAACATTTTTTATTTGGTAATAAATTGATATTAAATTTTCACAATTTAAAATTGTAATATTTTATTGATTTACTTTTACAGCAACTCTACATGAATTTCAATAAATTAAAAAGTAAATCATTCATATCACCACTGCTATTTGTAAATTATAGAATTGTTGTTACTAAAACAATAAACCAAGTGGTAAATGAGTCGTAAAAAATACACGTAATTGAGAATTAATTAACAATTAATTAATTCGTGTCAACGACATATTAGTCAAACGTAAAAAAGTAATGAACATTATATTTATATTATTTCTAATTAAACCAACAAGAACCAAAATTAGATAATTTATTTTATTTTAGTTTATACGCATTATCAAATTAAAAATAAAAACATGATAGTTGTTGTATCATTATATTTCTGCATGGCAGCTTCTGAAAATATATAATTATCTTCAGAAACTAAACATATACCCACGTACGCATCAAATTTTAATAATGTATAATTATACGACGTCAAATATGACCATTTGACGCCAGCCATTTTTAGTATATCACTGCTTTTAGTTTTCATTTAGCACGGATATCCAATCTGCTAGTTGATCTCGCTGTAAACAGCGGTTTTGAACATTATTATAAAAACTTTAAAAATCCGTTAGATAGCAACGATCCTGAGTAAAAGTCCGTTGGTTATTAGAATACGCACTGACCTTGAAACTGGACACACTGTTCCAAAAACAGAAATAGCAATTTGGGCTAATGAACGAAGTGGAAAAAGTAAAATAGGTAATGAAGAAGATGTCTATAGATCCGGAACTTTCGTTTGAAAATCGATGCTTGAATCGTTAATTTGTGTAATAACCATTTTTAATAATATCTTCAGGGCCCAACACTCTATTTGTAATATTGGCTATTAAATTAATGTATTAGAATACAGCGACTGGTGTTTATGTTATCCTACCGGCAATCAATTAGATGTTTGAATAAATTTACGTAAATAATGCATAGTAATTTTAAAATGTTTTGATAGCTACACAAGCATAGAGTGTGGGTGGTACGTACACTATAATTTTATTTTAAATTTCGCATTTTAATTAGAAGTTAAACAACTGGTAGTCAAAATATTTTCTATGTGAGAAAAAACAACTATTTTCTCATGCATTTCTCATTCGACCGAAAACAAATAGTTATTTGTGTATTAAGAGCGTAAAGTGATTCTTTGGTACTCGAACATGGTAATTGCAGCGCGAGCCGAAGGCGAGAGCTACAATAGTGTAAGAGGAACAAAGACACTTTACGCTCGTGATACACACATCATTTTTTCTACGATTGCTCCTTAAAATTATCAACAAACGTATACGTACTGAAAATAAATTCATTCTGTCACCTGTCAATAGGACAAGTTTCTGTTTTGTTTGTATCCCTGGTAACTATTGAAATAATCGCGCATTTATAATATTTTCACGCGTTGCCATTGGAAGCGCGCGCATTTAACGTCTTTTTCGCGCGTTGCCATTGGAGACGCGCAAAAAAGATATTTTTCAATTGTTCCACATAAAACATCAATTTTACGATGACAAATGAGAGCGTAATTGTCTACTTTCCAAAGCAATCGTAGGAAAATGATATTTAAGGGGTGGCAAATATATTAAGACACTTCAACTGCAGTGGTTCCTCGGTACAATAAGATTTAAAACAGTTACATACATTAATATTTGTTTGTACAAATTTGTAGATTTCAGGAATTTTATTATATTTTTGATTGTTTCATTGTCATCTTTGAGGGCTTCTTTTAGTTGTGGTGGGATATTTTTCTGCTGCCTTTCCTGGGAGTACAAGGGACATTAAGTTATTATGTTTTTTTACTGTGAGCTGTGTAGTACAGTGTTCACAACTATTTGATTCTGTTCTTGTGAATATGTAACTTTGCGAATATGTCCAATTCTAAGTCTTGTTAGTGTAATCTGTTATTTTCTTGTGCCACGTTGTATTGAGGGTTTCGTGTCTTCTTTGATTTCTTTTAGTTTGTTGTTTGTTTTCAAGCTCCAAGTTTGCCTCCAGTCTTCTTTAATTTTCTTACTTATTATGGGCGTCAGATCGTAAGAGAGTGTTTTGGTATTTGTAAGTGGGTGTTGTAAAGATTTCTTTGTCACTCAAACATCTTTGTGATTTCCCGTCAATTTCATTCAATTTTAGAATACCTACATTTTTAATTCTTTATAATTTTTATACATGTATTCTTTTATTGTTATAATTATCGAACCTTCATAATTAAATAGAACATATACTTTCTTCTAAATTATAATTTGATCATCCAATAAAATAATAGAGATGACACATCAAAACTCAAGTTTCTCGTTGACTTTCAAGTAAAATGGATTGCCGACGTTATTCAAAAATATTTTTAAAATCAACAAACTTATTTTAAAACATACTCCTAATTTTATCTATTTGTGTTTTTATTTTATTCTTATTATTAATCGAAACAGATTTTGTATTTTATATATTTTTGAAATTGTGGGTTCAAAATATAGTAATAAATTTGTAAACATTGGTTGGTACCACAAGCTTTGTTTTTGGGTGTTTCAAGAGCACGGTTTTAACATATTAAAGATACCTAAAACAAACAAAAACACTGCTCTTAAATCAGGCATAAACAGAGTTTGAGCCATGTGCAAATAATAGTAGAAAATGTTTTCAAAGTTTTGATAAAATTTCTAAAAAAACGATTAGGAGGTAAATAATTAAAATATTCAGTATATTTATAAATATAATGATCCATCAAAAAAAAATGTTCCATATAAACGCGACAATTTTGAAAACAAAAATATATGGAAATAAAAACGCCATATACGCACTTCTCAAAATTGGTGTAATTCATTAATGGCCTCTTCATTAAAATACAATTGCAGCGTCATGATGTTTATTTCATTTCTCACCTTGTAACATGAACCACTTTTATTCATTATTCATTTTTCTCCAATTTATAATAATTCAAGCTCCACCGTCTATCATCTGTAAATTTGACAGATTTCACTCCAAGTGAAATACGACAGACATCCTATATTAGATTAAGCTGACGCATCCAAAAAAATACCATCATCTTCATATATTATCTGCTGATTATAGAGATAAATTATTTATTCTGACAATACGAATGTTATTAGTCAGCAAATGTATATTCTATTGAAATTAAATTATGGACTAAGCAGAAACGTTAATTAAGATGAGCTAGGTGCGGTAATATATATCCCAAAGCATGGAATAGGCTTGACTTAGCTACTGTATTTTGACTTAACACTTAAAACCAGAACTAGTTCATATATTAGAAGATGATTGCTTTAAAACAGTAGCAAACATTTATTATTTATTAAGACACAGTCAAAGTATACGTACGAATAGGTATTAATAGCTTTGTTTGAGCAAGCAATTACTAATTAATTTGATGTACTTTTATCTGCGAATACTTAGGATTATAATTTGTCGCATTAGTTTGTGATTGTTTAATTGTGCTGCTTGAATAGTAACATAATATTTGGAATTTATGGCAGACATCTTATACTGAATATTTATTTATTTATTTGTTAGTTAATGTCTCTACAGTTTATTAGGCAAAGTACCACACCCAATAATGGGTAAAAGGCGTGATGATATATTTATTTTATTTATCTAAACTAGCTATCCAAAAACAATCATAGTGTGACAAGCTGACGCGTATGCTCGCGAATACATTTCAATATATTTATGTTTACAAAAGTACAAAAACACTACGTTTACTAATATATACGAGACAACACTTCAGTTAAAATAACCAGCTAATTACTTTATAAAACAATGGTTGATTTATAACATATCCAAATCATTAAATAGATTAATATTAATTAAATCTTAAATTATAGGGTATTTCATTCTTAGCGAACATTTTTAGTGCCACTAGTTTAATAGTACATTTAATTATTTATAATTATGTTATTAATGAAATAAAAGTATAAACACTATCTGTAAATAATATTTTATTAATTAGTTATTATGTAGGTACCTTGTGTAGGGCCTTATTTTTATTTGAGTACCTAGTCTGATTTGGTATACGGTATTGAAAGGGTAAGTTATTGTGGGAGAAATTTGAGAAAAATGTATAGCAACACTGAATTAGTGGATATGCTGTTAGTGTATGGAGACGAGGCGCAAAATTCCGAATTAAACCAGTGACACTAAAAATGTTTGCTAGGAATGAAATACCCTAATTTTTGCGAATTTCAAAAAAAATCATTTTGTTCTATAATCAGTATATCAAATTATATATGTAATTAAAGTTTCGTGCAGAGGTATAGAAACACCCTGTATGTTTATTTTAAAAGATTCAATGTAAGTTCATTTATTGTACCTCATATTCCTTTCTACTACTCTGTACAATAGGAATTTAATCCCAATTACAGTACCAGGACCGGACTAAATTATATGTAGAGATATGAGACAAAACTATGTATGTGTATTTATAATCGTATAAACAATTTATGGTCACATTCATTTACCACAAATACATATAGACACACCCTGTATAAAGCACATTAGTTAGTTTCCCTTTTAACTATTATTAACAAGTAACAAGAAACGATATTCATTCAAGAACTAATGACAAAAATAAATGACAGTAATTATAGATAATCAAAAAATGAACCCATTTTTATTTATTCTAATGTATACACATACGTATCGTTCACTGTTATATCCCCCTATTTATCTTCAAAACAAATACAATTACTTCCTAAAATGTAGAAGTTATGGTTATCAATAAAACTTTCACTAGAAAAAATAGAATAAGTGATTTAGATACAGGATCTGACATACCGTTAAGTCCAGCTAAGCGAAAAGTTTATGTTGTTTCGGAGCCATTATATGTATCGATTCGAATCAGAAAGTTGGTAGTATATTCAGATGATTGAGATATAGATTGTTTCTCTTGACACAACTATTTTATCATAAATGATCTTAGAAATGTGCGCAATAAAGTATCTTGCGGTGTTGCGGTATTTAGAAATGATCTATATATAAATTATGTGCTTAATAGAAACCTAAATTATAATTGATGTAATTGGAGTAAATATCGTAGATCCTTTAATATTGTCATTTGTAGAAATAGTGGGTCTCAAGATCTTCTAATATTAATCTTCAATAAGATGTTTCGGCTTGCGAACAAGCCATCATCAGCTGTATGCTACATTGAAAGCAAAAACAAAGAGCGTCATTCTTCAATAATATAAATACATACATACATAACATCACGCTATATCCCATTAAATGGGGTAGTACGAACCCGTCAACATTCTCATCCTGACACACGATACTCGTTTCGACTACATTAACACTTCCTCCATACGAACTCTTTCTTTTCTCACAACCAAAATCCATCATCACGCAACAAACATTCATCTATTCGCTCCTGTACACCTGTTTCGTAAATCTTCACTTACGCCCACTTCTCTAACAACGAATCTATAAGAAATGAAGGCAGTATTTCTTAACCGTATTGAAAGAATCGCCCACTTTACCACTGTAAAATATTCAGCGGCACATACTTTAATTACTGACTACTTCATTAGACTTTTATAAATTTATATTGCCACTCTAGAAATACACAACTATGGTCATAAATAGGTACTTGGTACTTATAATCCATTGTATTGTAGTTACGATGTTTTAGGGCCCAAGGAGTTTTCTAGTATTAATCAGAGCAAGCTACTTGAAAAACTTACAGCTAAAAACTAATGTTAAAGTGGCTGTTAAATTTTAAAGCTACTTTCTATAGCCTGCAACAAATAATAATTATTCGCGTTGATTAAAAAAGTAGCATCAACAACATTCAATTTTGCAAAAACACAAACATATATCCAAACATATGATATAAACAAACAATGTAAATCAATACTCTAATAAAACACTGAATTGTAACTCAAAACACTGTACCGGGTACTAATAACCGTAGCTGTTGAAGTACTCTTTAAATATAAATAAAAAAAGTAACATAAACAACAATAAAGTAGCCTGGTTATATATTGAATATTTTATACACTTTTGACAGCCTATATGCCTATAGAGCTTTTAAAAAATAATGAAAGACGGTAAAAGCAGAAAAGCAACTTGCTATTAGCAAATATTTAAAAGATCAGAGACTTATTTTGATATTTGTACAGGGTGTTTCACATTTTAACCCCATATAGTATATAGTTTAAGGTTCCAACCTATCTATTGAGACTTTAATCCGAATTCACTATAACTTTGTACACAGTATACCAAATAATTTTCATTGTAAGATTCTAGGTTAGATTCTCATAGTCTACAACTAAATTTCATCAAATTATCCCATCCACGGGTTCGTAACTAGAAACTAGTAATTGGTTCTTTAGGGTTTAAATAATATCATCTATAGAGTTACGAAATAGGTCAAAAGATAGCAGAATGCTTGTTTATTTATTTTATATGCTTTTATAAAAAAGCTAATAAATTGATTGCCTTCATTATTACATTACAATTCTCTTTATTTAATTGGCAGTGTGTAATTAATGCGCATTGATAATGTGTGCCTAAAATAGAAATAACACTTGTTCTATAAGAACATACCTATTTCCGGATAAAGTCTTAATATTAAGCTTTTATTGGCAGCTTAAATGTTTAACGTGCTATTAAAGTTCCTTAGTTCCATATAATGCAAATAATAGTAGGTATTCAAATTAGTTTAACGACATGAGAAATTTAGGACATAATCTTCGAATTGTTTCTATTTTATATTTTAATAGCACTATGTAATTTCCGAATAAATTTTAAGCGAGTTTAGAATTGGCAAATTACTAGCTATAAATTTGCTTCGAAGAGGAACATTTAATCTAAATTATATGTTAAATCACTAATAAAATTTACTATTAATTTTCTAATTTGTTGATACTAATTCACGTATTTATATCCTAATAATAATATTTTATATCAATATTTGATGGCGACATTGTATTTGATATATGTGGACTAAAATACTTTTACAAACTTTCGCGTGTTGTTTTGTTACATTTAGAATAATTAAAAGTGAAGCAAAAAATTTATTTTCTTTTAAAGATTCCTCATACTTTCGCCGATTTTTTGTTGATAATAATAGCTAGATATGCTTTTTTATTTGTACTACATAACATTTTTGGAGATATTCTTTTCATTTAATTTTCTGTAGTTTTAATTTGAAAATATATGGCAGTAGCCATGTTTGAAATTCATTACCATTTATTGTCGTTCTCGATTAACAGATAATTAAACGTAAAATAGCATCTTGTACTGAAATGGATTGAAATGACTTGGCATTTTCGCTTAAAGAGAAACATATATTAACAAGATAAATAGAGCAACGATTACATTAAGATATTCCCACTTGCAAGACACGTATGTCCATCAAACACTTTATCTATCTAGAATAAATTAATTATACAGTGTTTTTGAACATTGCTACTGAACTCTAATTATTCGATTGAAATCAGTATTATTTGTTTCTTTTCTTTTAAGACTATATGTAGGTAAGTGTATCTGTTTCAATACTTCATGTGACGAATATATCTTATTTATTTTGTAACTAGATGTTAGCTACTTTCATTTAGCGTATTAACATTTAGGACCTGATGTGTATCTCATTTAAAATACAATAACAATTGAGACTTGAATATTTTTTTATAGCCACTACATTCTATCGTACATGATTGAAATATTAAATATGTAAATTAGGTACACAAACAATTCAGTTGACTACAGCAATAAATAAATAAATAAATCATCCCGCCTTTTACCCAATACTGGGTGTGGCACACTGTCGAACAGATCTGGGTAAGTGATATATTTCTTCGCGTGAAATGCGGTTACCAGCCGTCGAATCACGGCCCCCAAATATGTTAGTGTAGGGGGAGTCACTGGGGTAGATTTAATTTGGTGAAAATTGTTTGTCGGCTGTGGGGATCGAAGCAGGGTTCTCAAGATCCACAGGCCGACTCGATACCACTGAGCCACCTACCCCATTAACTAGAGCAATAACTTATTTTTAAATATAAACAAAAATAAATATATCATCACATCTTTGATCCATTACTGGATGTGACACTCAGTCGTAGCAGATCTCGCTAAGTGATATTTCTTTGCATGAAATGCGGTTACTAATCGTCATATCGGGGAAGAGAGAGCCACAGGGGTAGTTTTATGTAGCATAAATTGTTTGTCGGCTGTGGGAATTGAACCCGGATTGTCAAATTCACAGGCCGAGGTACACAAAGGTACACTTTCAGTTGGTCTCCATAAGTTTATCATTGCTGTCACTTGTATTTCTTTGTTTTTTTCTCTTATTTTATGTTTGCTAGTAGTGTTTTTTTTTTTATTAATTTATATAGAATATAGTTCTGTTAGTGCTAGATGTATTTTTAGTTTTAGTTTCATTTATCTTTTAACTTTAAGATAGAAATTTAAGTATATACATTTTTTTTGATAAAAATTAGTTCTATATAGTTTTATTATCTTCTTTATTGTAATTATTAGTTCTATTATCATTCATTTTTATTTATAACTATTTAGTTATTAGATTAGTTGCAAAGTGCAACTTTGTTATAGTTCCAATTATCGCCCTAGGAGCACATTCTTATTTTAAAAATTCAATACAATTTAAATTTGTACTTGAATTAAATTTAGATACAAACAAAATATTTGTTACATACTCTTTACTGCAATGTTTAATTCAATACGAAAATGTAGTTTGGTCAGTAGTGTATCCAAGAATATAGAAATCTAAAATATTTGCGTTCGTTTATTTCGCTGTTCGATCTGGTCTGGCCCCTTTTTCTTTGTTAAAACATTTAAGTTTTTGTCAAAAAGTAATTATATTAAACAAAAGGAACATGACAAAACCGTGAAGATTTTAGTTCAATGTTTGAACAACTATTCAGAGAATTTTTGTTTCTTATACAACGAAAATTTCTGCTAGCGAAGAAATAAAAATATTAAAAACGTAACAATAATAAATTACTTAACATATGTTACAAACGATCTATAAAGAAAAAACCTTGAGTGTTTGTAAATCTTTTTTTACCAACAGTACAAAAGCTACCGCAAATTTTACTTTTTACAACTGTTGGCTAAATATTCATTCGTTGCTATTTGTACTTGAAGTGTACTAGATTAATATGCAACTTTATCATGTAACAAAAAAATATCAGAATTTTTGTTTATGTTTACTTGTAAAGTCAAATTAATCTTCGTAGCACACAGAGAGAGACAAAATGAATGGGTACGTCACTTGGGAAATAAGCACGCAAATATTTTGAGTAATTAACTCATCTTCGCTACTCTAACGACAAGAGACTTTATTTTGAAAAATTGTACTTTGCACACCTGCTCTCTTATAAAACAATAATTATTATATACAAAATAAATAAATATATCATCACTCCTTTTATCCTTTATTGGGTGTGGTATTCTTCCGTAGCAGATGATAGTAATTGATATATTTATACAAGAGAAATGCTATCACCAGCTGTCAAATCACGGCCCCAAAAATGTTAGTGGTGAGGGAGTTACAGGGGAAGTTTTAATGTTGCGAAAATTGTTTGTCGGCTGTGAGAATAAATAATAAATGATTATCAAAACATAATATAAAATTAGACTCAAAATTGAGTGTAAAAATGACATTTAAGCGTCCGTCAATTGTTTTTTCAGAAGTTATTCAAAATATGTTATCAAAGTAAAACTCTCGAACCACAACGATTTTATTAAAGTATCTTTTTAAGTTTTTATATTTATTCCGTAAACGGTGGTGTTTATCATAAAATACGTAATAAATTTTTCGAACGAAGAATTCTAATAAAAGTGTTAAACTAGTTATTTCAGTATTAAGAGCGTAAAGTGATTCTTTGTTACTCGAACACGGTAATTCCAGCGTGAACCGAAGGCGAGAGCTGCAATAGCGTAAGAGGAACAAAGACACTTTACACTCGTGATACACACATATTTTTTTGTATGACTGCATCTTGAAATGATTAAAAAACGTATACGTACTGAAAATAAATTCGTTCTGTCAACTGTCAATATGACAAATTTCTGTTTTGTTTGCATCCCTAGTAACTATTAAAATAAGAGCGCATTCAATATCTTTTTCGCGCGCATTTAACATCTTTTTCGCACGTTGGCATTGGAGACGCGCGACAATGATATTTTTCGACTATTCCACAGAAAACGTCAACTTTACGATGACAACTGAGAGCGTAATTGACAGCTTTTCATAGCAATCTTAGAAAAATAGTGTTCAAACGATTATCAATACTTTTTCCCAAATTTGCTCTAATTATGCCGCGTTCAGTATCAAATTAAATCAAAGCTTTTAGGCACAGAATTCTACAAAAAATATGAAACGTGACGTTTACCCGATCGTCAATTATTTTTTCAAAAGTTATACAAATTATATCAATTTTATCTTACGGTTAGGAAAGTACTTCTAGTGACCACAGTAATTTTTTTCCCTATTAAATTAGGTTTGACGTGTATTACATCTAGGTTACCAGTCTATAAATACATATGTAGAGTAGTTTGAATAATCTCATATGTTATATGTTCATTTTCATTTATTTTCGTAGTCCGACATACCTACTTATTATTATTGAGAAATCATCTTTTTCTATAAAATTATAGTCGTTGAGATAACAGAAGTATTTAGCTGCAATTTAGTGTTAATAAGAACATTTATAAATAACGTGAAGTTTTTCACGGTTTATGATTTTGTATATTTTAAATGCTACCTCTTTTTCTTACTAATAACGTGTTTTTATAGTGTTTACTTTACACTAGTCATTTAGCTTCAAGTATCATGTTATGTAACAGGTGCAAAATGTTTTACTATTTATTATAATTTATCGCTAAACGAGATGCATAATGCATAAATTTGATTAATATGTTTCACAGTTCTTCGGGTACAAAATAGCGTGGAAAATCATGCGAATGATTTAATAAATAATAATGCTTACAAGATGCAAATTATAAATTATGCACTGCTAATTAATTAATTGCGCATACACCATTTATGCCAACTTAATTATAAATTTTCTGTAGCAACATGTTCGATTTTATATAATTTAATATCTATTAAACTTCTAGGTAAATAAATGGCTCAGTGTATTGAGTGGATTTAAAAACACGGGTTCGATTCCCACAGTCGACAAACAATTTTCATCACGTTAAAATTAACCCTGTGGCTCCCCCTCCACTAATATCTTTGTCAGCTGGTAACCGCACTTCACGTGAAGAAATATATCATTTACCGAGATCTGCTACGGGAATGCCACAACCTAATCTAATCTGCGGTGGTTGAGCTCACTATTGCTTGTATGACGTACCTATGCAGTTCTGAGTTCGAATCTACCGGTCGGCAAATGTGAATGTTGTTATGTCGCAACTACTGGCATTTAATCACACACTTACTAGTAAGTTCCTGTTATGCAGAGAAACGAAAAGAAAGAAAATAAATAGTAAATTAAAGTAAAATAAACCTATTTTTACAAGAGTACAAGTAAATTAAAAAGCTATTTACGGGGTAATTCACAACTTTAGGTACTTCCTTTAACGGTTCTCAACGTACTAATCATGAAACAGACAGATTTTTTTTGTAATTCGAGATATTAATGGTAGTCTTCTCAATCAGTACATTTTTAATACCACTGATTTTGCGTGTTTCTTTACAATGAATAACCAAAGTTAATTAGTTATGTAATTATATAATGAAATATTAATGAAACAAATTAATTAAATATATTATAAATTATTATTTTAATAAAATATTATAATAATGTAATTGGCCATTGGTTCAAAACTTTTGTTTCAAAAACCAAATTATTTTTTGTTTGTTTTCTGATTAGTATGTACATACATACCGGGTGTAACATGAAAACCTGGCCATAGGCATTTAACATGGGAAATCAGTTTTTCCTTGCGCAAAAGTGGCCAATTAATTTTAGACAAAAATGCTTCAAATAAAAGTTGTAGAGCTTGAAATTATGGATCTAAATCAGTTTTCAGATTTTATTTTGCACGTTTTGTAAGCGAAATAATCGCATTAATATTTTATAAGAATTGCTACTTTATAGTGATAGCCATGGAATTGAGACAAAATGATAAACAAATGTATGACGTTTTAACTGTCAGAAAAGTTTAGTTTTAAATGGATTTGTGATTTATTTAAGTGACAAAGGTGATTGTTGTTATATCATTATTGAAAATGGATAATTTTATTTTATAATTTTTTAATATTTATATAATAAATAAATAATAGAATTTTTACGCAAATAATTATTTTATTTATTTAGAAATAATATTAAATTACAAAAGATGTTCGAAAAGTCCTCCGTTTTGTGCTAAGCAGTAGCCTAATCTATTGTAGAAACATTTTTAACATTGCACAACTGTTTAATATTTATTTTGTTGCATTCGCCTACGACAGCGTTCTTAAGTTCTTGGATGGCATTGTATCTTTTTTTATAAACGCAAGACTTTAAGTGTCCTCATAAAAAAAAGTCACAGGGATTTAAATCTGGAGACCGTGCTGGCCAGTTTACTGGCCCTCCATGCCCTATCCAACTTTCTGGAAACGTATCATTCAGATAATTTACAACTTCTCTAGTATTATGGGCAGGACAGCCGTCGTGTTAGAACCACACATACTCATTATTTGCGTGGGTTATTTCCGGTCCCACTATTTCTCGTAACAATTCTAAATAATTGTTTCCATTTAATCGATTAATAAAAAAAGACCAATAATTTTATTGCCTAAAATTCCTGCCCATACATTTACTGATTGTCGATATTGTGTTCTGGATTCAATAACAATGTGCGGATTTCTCTGAGACCAGTGTCGAAAATTATTTTTATTTAGTTTGCCATTCAGCGTAAATGTACACTCTGTAAATAATATGTTTTTTAAAAACCTCCTATCATTGTTGGGCTTTTCCATAATTATTTCGCAAAATGTTGCGCGTCGTTCGCAATCGTGTCCAAAAATTTCTTGGTGGTTTTGTACTTTATAAGAATAGTATTTGTATTTGAAACTAATATTTAGTTCTTTTGAAATTTCTCGTACACCGAGATTTGGTTCCATTTCTATTAATGCTAGTACATTGTCTTCGTTATTATTATTTCTATCTCCATGCACACGTCCCTGTTCCTGTTCCACTTGATTATTAAATGTACCGGTCTTCTCAAATTTGGTAATAAAGTTCTGAATTGTTGTTTTACTTGGAATGTTATGGTGCGGCCAAATAATACTGATTAAATCACGTATTCTTCGAAAACTTTCACTAGCATAATTCCACTTAATAATTTGTAACTTTTCTTCATGTGAATAGTTATCCATTTTCAATAATGATATAACAACAATCATCTTTGTCACTTAAATAAATCACAAATCCATATCAAACTAAACTTTTCTGATAGTTAAAACGTCATACATTTGTTTATCATTTTGTCTCAATTCCATGGCTATCACTATAAAGTAGAAATTCTTATAAAATATTAATGCGATTATTTCGCTTACAAAACGTGCAAAATAAAATCTGAAAACTGATTTAGATCCATAATTTCAAGCTCTACAACTTTTATTTGAAGCATTTTTGTCTAAAATCAATTGGCCACTTTTGCGCAAGGAAAAACTGATTTCCCATGTTAAACGCCTATGGCCAGGTTTTCATGTTACACTCTGTATATAACATCACGTTATATCCCATCAAATGAGGCGCGGTGGCCGAGCATGTTAAGGCACATCTCTTAACATACTGTGACGTCACCCGTACCAAGGTTCGTCAGTTCGAATCCACCTGGCGACAATGTGTGATTTGTCGTAACATATAAAATACAGTTACATGTATTTATCCCACTCGGGCGCTATAAACTAGTCACTTATACGCCTTAAACAATATAGCATTCGACTACGAAAACCGACAGTACGGCAGTGTAAAAACTGCGGCTCGGTGTGTCCGGTAGGCCCAGGCCCGATTTGGGCTGTAGCGCCATCAGAAGAAGATTAGTATGTACATACATACATAACATCATGCTTTGTATTCCATCAAATGAGGTATCACGTACCCTGAAATCATTCACACAATATTCACTCTTTAAATTTATCCAATGATCAGTCCTCAACAAACATTCTCAGCCAAACACACTATCCTCGCCGCAACCCCATTCATTGATTCCTCCATACACTCATTTATTCATCACACGTCACACCTTCCATCCATTCGCTCCTATACACCTTTTTAATTAATCTTTCATTTAAAGTACGTTTAATATACTCAAAACATAATTGCAGATAAACACTCTATTGTAAGTACTGACAAAGCAAATGAATCAAAAAGATAAAAAACGAAAAGAATGTCGTATAAACCGTTAAAAGTTATGAATCACCTTATAAAAGGACATGAATTCGTTTTTATACAGCACTCTAATTTTAAATTTATAAATACATGTATTTTCAGTAAAACTAGCAATATCTAGCAATAATTGAATAAAACTATAAATTAAAATATCTGATGTGGACACCACATGACTTCCTTGTACACGTATTAAACTATAGATATTTTTTTAATTGCACATATTTGACATGTAATCTTTTATTTTTTGTTCTAATCCATAGCAAACTTAATTTTTAAAAAAATCAAAAAATATATAATATTTAAATTTAGATATCTCGTTTATGCAAAAAACTTATTTAAAAATTCTTAATGTGCTAGACGCAGAATTTAATTCTCTAAAACTTTTATTTGCAGCATTCCTTTCTAAAATTAAAATAATACTATTTTTTTCAAGGAAAACTGTTAGCAGCTTCATGTAATGTGCCACTTCCGGTTAGTCTATTTTAACCAAAATCTATTATGTTATTTCCATTGATATAGTAGTCTTATATACCAAATTTGGAAAGTTTTAAATTATATTTGAATGTAGTTTTTCATGAAAATCTATTATAGACTTCAAGTAAAGTACCACTTCCGGTGGTTGTATAATGACCAAAAAGGGAGGTGCACAACTAGATGTTATAACAGTCCTAAATATAAAGTTTCTACGGCTTACCGTTTTTGAGTTATGCGAGATACGTACGTACAGACGGCATGACGAAATTAGTCAAAATGGATTCAGGGAGGGCCAAAACACCTATTTCCGTTGAAATCTGAGAACCGAAAATTTTCGCGATTACAATACTTCCTTTACTTCGTACAAGGAAGTAAAAATGTATGTATAACTTGGATACATTTGAAAATAACGTTTATAGACTTTTAAATATACGCACTCAAAATATTTTATTTGACAGAGCATTTATTTATGATATTTTCTGAATCGTGAAACCAGTTATAAGTTCGAAAATCAGTGTCTACACATCTTGGTAAATTATAGGTCAATTATAGAAATATTAGAGAAGATAATTATTTTGTTTGTGAGTTCCTTAAAATTTCACAACTAGTATGTAGTTATTAATATGTATGTCAGTATAATTTATAACTAAGAGTGTTTATGACAAGTTGACTAAATGATAGATTGATGACTATCAAACACTTGTTGTTAACATCCTCCAATTGTAGGTAAAATGATCATAAAAACTTGCTAACATTGATTGACTTGTACAAGTACATGAAGACATAAGCATTCACTCATGTTGAAGTTTAAAACACGTGTAAAATACTTGCTACCAGCAAAAAAAACTTTTAATAATTTAATAACAATTCTTTTATCTTTTTACTTCCTTGTACGAAGTAAAGGAAGTATTGTAATCTCGAAAATTTTCGGTTCCCAGATTTCAACGGAAATAGGTGTTTTGGCCCTCCTTGAATCCATTTTGACTAATTTCGTCATGCCGTCTGTACGTACGTACGTATCTCGCATAACTCAAAAACGATAAGCCGTAGAAAATTGAAACTTTATATTTAGGACTGTTATAACATCTAGTTGTGCACCTCCCTTTTTGGTCATTACACAACTACCGGAAGTGGTACTTTACTTGAAGCCTATAATAGATTTTCATGAAAAACTATATTCAAATATAATTTAAAACTTTCCAAATTTGGTATATAAGACTACTATATCAATGGAAATAACATAATAGATTTTTTTTTAAATAGACTAACCGGAAGTGACACATTACATGAAGCTGCTAACAGTTTTCCTTGAAAAAAATGGTATTATTTTAATTTTAGAAATGAATGCTGCAAATAAAAGTTTTAGAGAATTAAATTCTGCGTCTAGCACATTAAGAATTTTTAAATTAGCTTTTTGCATAAACGAGATATCTAAATTTAAATATTATATATTTTTTGATTTTAAAAAAAATTAAGTTTGCTATGGATTAGAACAAAAAATAAAAGATTTAATGTCAAATATGTGCAATTAAAAAAATATCTATAGTTTAATACGTGTACAAGGAAGTCATGTGGTGTCCACATCAGATATTTTTTAATAAAGGAAACATTTAAAATTTGATTAAACACAAGGACTGGTATACTATTTTCATTTTAAACTCAAGAGATCGGCATAAAACGATTAAATGCACCGCAATTACGTTTACAAAGGAACTCAAAATATGATCCGTCATAACTGGTTTAACCAAGGTTCACAAAGGGTTGTACAGCCCCATTCGCCGGTACGGTCAATCATAGCAAAAAACAAGAATAATTTTAGGCTGAATACGACTCTTGAAAATATACCTATTTGGACCATCGATAAGCGATATGGGGTAGCCGCACTAATGGATTTTATTGTAGTTATATGGAACAGGGATGTTTTATCGTTTTATGCCGATCCCTTGAGTTTAAAATGAAAATAGTATACCACAAGATCTGTTTTTGGGTGTTCTAAGAGTACGGTTTTAACATGTTAGAGATAGCTAAAACACCCAAAAACACTGCTCTTGAAACAGGCAAAAACAGAGCTTGTTGTACCAGCCAAAGTTTATTAAGAAATTCGTTTTAAATACAAGTAAAGTAAACTAATTTTTTTTTAAATAATTGAACGTCAAACAGCAAAAGAGAAAACAAAATTTCAAAAAATTAAAAGCACTCATCAAGCAACTGAAATGTACAATTATTTTTTATACATATTATTAAGATTTCAACAGTTAATAACTGCCCCCAATATTTATTCTCGTAGGCCTAATGAATATAATAACCCGACACTCAATATGTAAGTGTAACAGTACGAAAATTAATACCATCTGTTTCTCTCTAATAATAGGTAGAAGTCACTGTGACATGGTTCTTGTAATAGGTATAAAATTCAGAATCATGTGGGCAAACTTTCGCTAGATTAACCTAAATCATTAATTATTTATTTGTCAAAAGAACTCATCACTCAAAACAAAAATATCAAACGAAATTGAATGAACTGAAATTTAGATCTACATATATTGACTGTTATTAAAAGGAAGATTTACTTTCACACGTGTGAAATTATCTTTCAACTGCCAAAATATTTTCACTCATTTATTTTATACAAAATTACGTTAGTAATTAACAGATAATAATGTATTCCAAATCAGCAATAATTTAAACGATATAATTATTTAGAACCAACATCTTATAATTAGTTAAAAATTTGAACAGTAAATTATATATACAGAAACTAGTAAGTAATATTTCCTCCAGCAATATTTCTAGTAGCAACATTATTTATAAAATTATACATTTAATATTTAAAATAAAATATCATCACGCCTTTTTACCCATTACTGGGTGTGACACTCTGCCGAAGCAGATCTCGGTAAGTGATATATTTCTTCGCGTGAAGTGCGGTTAGCAATCATTAAATTACATCCCCCTAATAGTTAGTGGAAGGGGAGCTACAGGAATAGTTTTAAGCTGGTGAAAATTGTTTGTCGGTTGTGGGAATCAAACCCGGGTTCTCAAATTCAGAAGCCGACTCGATACCACTGATCCTCCCAATCCATTACATTTAATTTATACATAAAATTTTATTTTCATTCTGACGGCTGGTCAAATCACGACCCCCAAAGATGTTAGTAGAGGGGAAGCCACAGGGGTAGATTTAATTTGTTGAAAATTGTTTGTCGGTTGTGGTGATCGAACCAGGGTTCTCAAGATCCACAGGCTGACTCGATACCACTGAGCCACCTTCCCCATACATTTAATATTTCTTTTAATAAATAATATGTTTAATGTAGCTGGTTGATTTATTGTATAGTCTTAATATATACAACTCGAGCTTCGAAAATCACTTGAATATATAATCTACGGACTCGATATGTTACCTAAAAACATTACTCCACCGTTGTTAGGTGTCGTGTATCCTAGGTAACACATCTCATCCTCTTAAATGTATATTCGGTTATTTTTGAAGCTCTTGTTGTATACCTACTGATTATATTTATCTGTATTATCTGTAAGTTGGCAATATTCTTTAAAAGAATTTAATGTTTTATGCAGTATGATATAACTAGTCGATCGATTCTTGTTAATAGACGTCTGTTGATTGATTGTATTCAACTTCGTGTGACCTCTGCCAAATTCACAACTAGATTTAGATATAAAAGATAGAAAGAGATTAAAAATATACATATATTCTCAAAATCTGCTATTAACTTATACATACATATTTATTAAAATAAAGTTGAACTCCTTAAATTTCTCGAGATTATATTCTGTAGGCACGTGATTGTTGAAAGTGCGAGCGAAGTGTGCTTTGCTTTGTTTTCCACGAAAGGATGTAAGTATTTAAAAATTTTACTGTTAATTTTTTACAAAGTTTAATTTTAAGCATTGCTCCAGTGTTCCTGGTTAATATCAATTTGAATTCTTTATCCCAATTTTTAATTTTACTCAAATTGCAATTTTCACTTTATAACTATTAATATTGATATAGTGTATGAAAAACTAAGAATAATATGAGAAATAATAAAATGTAAATTAAACGTTTTATAATTACTTAATTATTTACCAATGTAATCATGTATAAGAAAACAATTAATGTTATGTACTTTCTTCTTACCGCTAGATGATAAATGGTATGTGAAAACCTAATAGATTTTGTTTTATTTCAAATTCTAGAAAACATTTCATTATCTTATCATTCAACAAGGCAAGCCTCTTAATTAGCATAACAAATTTTCATGAGTAAACATTCTTGTCACGGGTTATTCAAGTTTCATCACGCGATTGTTTTTATAGACAGACCAAAATATAACCTCTTTCTCTGACAATTTTTTTGATACATTCTGAAATTAACTCAAATCAAGAAAATTAAGAAACCTATACCTTGTTCATATTAAATAATTTTATTATTGCATGTTAATTAGAATTATAAATTTAATAAAATATTCTTTAACTAATATATATGTCGGAATGTCATTCCAGTTTTATAAAAAAAATTAATAATAACAGTCACGCAATGTCTAGCAAGTGATCCAAATATTCATCAAATTAGGCTTGATACTAGCCACGTTTTGCCGTTTTGCGAAGCCAGAATGATGACATTCCAACAAATAAATCCAATTATTGAAATCATTCTTTAGAATTTGAAATATTATACCGTGCCATTCAAGAGCTGTGGACTACAAAACAAATTGAATACATAAAACGAAATGAGAATCATCCAGATCTTTTTTTGCATTGAATTGTGTTTATAATTTCTTTTTTTAATGCATAAATATGAAATAAAATATCTTTATATTAGCCACATTCTTTTTGTTATCCATCTCACGTTACCTCTGCTCAAAATGAGTTGAGTTGAAATTTTTGAAAGAGAACAACGACAAATTTTGTTATAATATTCTGGACACCTATTTTGTAACTTTTAGAAGCTCTATGCTGTCAATGTTTCTATATTCAGTGATAGTATCTAGCGGAGGCTGATAAAAACAGCGAATATGATGTCATCTCAGTTTCTTTCTGCTCAACGAAATTGAGCTACCCCTGTAGGTGTGTTTCTATATCATAGTTTTGACGTTTGTGATAATATTTGCGGATCGCTTTTTTCATATTTTATTGTTTCTTTTTTATTTTATTTGCGATTTTAGTTTAGTAGTATTATTATAATTTAATTAATAGTACGTTTTACTTTGGGTAATCTCATAATTTTACGAGATTATATTTAATTTTACGTTTACTTTTGTTTGTTCAGTTTTGTTTTAATATCAGTAATTTAATTCATTTTATGCGTTTAAATTTAATTCTACGTTTAATTGTATTTCGTTAGTTTTATTTTTTATCGCTAATTGAATTAATTTATCGCGTTTAAATTTTTAGTTATTAATGTAATACCTAAACTAACAATTAAAATTAATAAAAATGTAAAAACTAAATTAAAATTAATAATTATGACTAATAAAACTGTGAAAACTAAACTAATATTAGAAAAAACATAGTTAATATCAAAGACAAAATTTGAATGATAGAAATGTACAGACATTTAGAAACATTATTGTTGCAAACCTAAAATTTTAAAACTTTTACGCACCAAAGTAACTAAGATAGAAACCCTAGTTATTTTGTAATATAGAAACTAGTATTGTCGCGTGACGTCATAGTTATAGAGCTATAGCATCGGCAGCAGAACTAATTGTTTAAAACTCTTACCCAAAAAAACAACTGAGCAACAAATAGATACTCATTAGATGTAGTTTTTAACACTTAACGTTTTTACTTCCTTGTACGAAGTAAAGGAAGTATTGTAATCGCGAAAATTTTCGGTTCTCAGATTTCAACGGAAATAGGTGTTTTGGCCCTCCCTGAATCCATTTTGACTAATTTCGTCATGCCGTCTGTACGTACGTATCTCGCATAACTCAAAAACGGTAAGCCGTAGAAAATTGAAACTTTATATTTAGGACTGTTATAACATCTAGTTGTGCACCTCCCTTTTTGGTCATTATACAACTACCGGAAGTGGTACTTTACTTGAAGCCTATAATAGATTTTCATGAAAAACTATATTCAAATATAATTTAAAACTTTCCAAATTTGGTATATAAGACTACTATATCAATGGAAATAACATAATAGATTTTGGTTAAAATAGACTAACCGGAAGTGACACATTACATGAAGCTGCTAACAGTTTTCCTTGAAAAAAATGGTATTATTTTAATTTTAGAAAGGAATGCTGCAAATAAAAGTTTTAGAGAATTAAATTCTGCGTCTAGCACATTAAGAATTTTTAAATTAGCTTTTTGCATAAACGAGATATCTAAATTTAAATATTATATATTTTTGGATTTTTTTTAAAATTAAGTTTGCTATAGATTAGAACAAAAAATAAAAGATTTAATGTCAAATATGTGCAATTAAAAAAATATCTATAGTTTAATACGGATACAAGGAAGTCATGTGGTGTCCACATCAGATATTTTATATATACACTTTTGGTCTAATTTAGTTAGGGAAACAACAATCATCATATTAAAAAATACCATTGTATTTCCTATTTTACGTATTCCAATTCTACACCCAGTATAATATTACAGTCAAAAATTCGACTTAGGATTAGCTAAATCAAAATATGTAATTTAAGAAGAAATTTTCATCAACTTGTGTAACAAAATGTAACAAAAGTTGGAATGGGAACAGAAAAAAGCTTGAAATAAAATTTCATAGCTATTTAATAATTTGTACAATTGTAAATATTCGATGAAAATATAGTAGTTTCCGAAATTTATCGTTAACAAGTTTTATGCATTGAATACTTGCAGCGAACAAAACGCAAATCTGATGAAAAGCAAATCATAGTGAAACTAGAACCAAAGCTTTTTTATTTAATTTTTTAATCGACATTAACTTTTATATCACTCCAAATAAAAATTTGTAAGGACATTAATTGAACGAATTTTTTTTCACAAAAAGTTTAACAGAAAGAAGTAAGTGAAGCAAAAGTCGTTTGGATAACTTTAATGTAGAATCAACACTCTTCCTACATGGCCCTAAAAAACGGACAAATTTCTCTCGGCCTACAATGTGTTACAGTTTCATATCATTAGTGAAATCTACTCTTTTGAGAAACTATGCGTGGTTTTATTCTCTATCAATTTTTTGTTACTGTTTTGAATATTTTAAATTATTGCAGGCAGTAATTCAACCAGTAGTCAACAAAATGGCGTTTAACTTTTTTCTTTTTGCTAGGGCGATTAAATTTTTTAGTTAGTTTCTCAAAAACAATTGTGAAGAAAGATTTTTTTCTTTTACGAAAAAAAAGTTTCGAACAAAACGTTCCTAATTTAAAACGTAGAATCCGAATCTGTGATAATAAATGGGGGTTCCTATTTAAGATTTTAATGTTACCCCCTCCGCACTCCCAGGGGATGGGATTGGGGGATCGACTTTGGTGTCAGTGGATAGCCCCTTAAAAAATATTTGACACGTATTTTTTACATTTTTGATCCGATGCGTAGTTTTTGAAATATTTCCAAACGCAACTTAAAATGGACCACCTTGTATAAAATAGTTTATGATAATAATTTTGGACAATACTGTAAAATAAAATAATATGTATTACAAAGACAACAGAATGTTCATTGAGCGTTTGATTACAAATTAATTATAAGAATACATTAAATGTGAAATTTGAGCTTGATGTTTTTTGATAATTTCGTTTATATTTGGTCGCAAAAATGATAATGCCACTTTAATTTCGTCATCTACATTTAAAAGTCTCGATCTTTTTCTCGTTTATATATTGGTTAATGCTGAAAATCCGAATACGCACAAATAAGGTGTAGAAAATTGTAATAATATTTGTTTCGTAACACATGCACAAGAAACACGTTCTTATTCCCTAATTTTAGAGATAGAAACACTGCTTTTCACCCCTAGGGAGAGAAACATTATGTTTCTCTCTCTAGGTAGGATGTTTCTCTCCCTAGGTAGCATGTTTCTCTCCCTAAAGAGATGTTTCCCTAGGGACTGCTACGATTATTAGCTGTTTGCGGCGTTTCCTAGGTAACTAGTTACGCAACCCATATTTGACATTTGTCCCGATAAAACGGTAATTTTTTTGCACTTGTTACGAAAAGTATAATATGCTTCACGGGAGGGCGCGATTATTCCTTGTGTGAAGTTGGCAACCGAGACGTAAGCAAGGGTCGAAGCTCGAGCTGAAGTCGAGGTTTGCCAACTTCACACAAGGGAATAATCGCTTGTTTCCCTCCCTTGATGCATAACATACTATTGTATAAAATTTGGCGGCACACTTCAAAAATCGCGTCACAGTGGTTGAAAATCACAGCACTAGTATAATATGAGCAGCGTTATATATTTTGAGTTAGATGCATAATGTAAATATTATTTAATAGTTATAGATAAATTGTGTTCATTATTATAATATTTGTTGATACATGGTAGAACTTTTTGAAGTAGAATATTTAATGGTTTAGTTTTCACCGGCTACATTTTTATTTACGAGAACGTAATTTTTGACTCTTTAATATTGGTCAAATAGTAACTGTACATTAGTCAAAATATCGTTTGACATGTATAAATTTTCATTTAAAATTTATGTTTAATTCCAATTTAACTGCTTTATTTTATTAGGCAGCATTTTCTCCCATTTTAACGCTTGCTAGTCGAATGTGACTTTCAAGTTGGTATTAATAGTACAGTGCTGAGTAAAACACGCCCAAAGCTATTATTATAATTCAAAATATTGCAAGTTATAAATCTAACACCTTTCTACTGTGATCATTAAAGATTTTGGCAAGAAATGAATATAAATTAGTTTTAATTGCTAAGTGTCATATTCACCTGAAAACTTGCTTTAGGCCTAACAGTTAGTAAAACTGGTACTGGTAGTATTCAATGGAGCCTGATAAGAGTATACTAAAAAAAAATTCGGCTCTAGGCATTCTACAAAAAAAAAGATTTCATCGTTACGCTTGTTGCCGTATGGAGCATTAGTCTTATCGATGAACACAACTTGTTTTGTAGATATTAATAAAAAGATAGAGGTTTTGTTCAGCTTCCTACAATGATTTCAGAAATACCTAAACTTTTTTAGTTAATACACCATATACAAAATATCTGTAGGCTACAGTTTTTATGTTCTAAATATCGTGTAAAATGAATGACTCTTCCCATTCAAGTTTTCGTTTCAAATAATTCGATTATAATTTAATTTCACAGTTTAATTTCTTAGAAAATCGATAGTTTTTTGACATCTAATGTAAATATTTGTAGCAATTATAAATTTAATTATGGTGTTATTAGTTTCTTTGTTAAATAACGAATTCTAAAAAAACAAAAGATGTTTAACCTAAAACTTGAATTGTAATTGACATAATGGATTTTTAATGAAATGGTGTCAGAAGATTTCCATGTCAAGAAAAGTATATTGGATAATGGAATGTGAGAAAAATATTCTTCTCCCACGAACAGTAAATCTTCAGAAAGTTTACAATATCAAACAAGCAACATATAATTTGAAAAGTTGTATCATTTCGCCTGCGCCTCAAAGCAAATACTAAATATAATTTTTTTAATTATATTGTATAGATTCATAGATTGATTAGATTTTAAAAATTGTAAATTCGTATAACCACAAAAAAGGTTAAAAGTAAGGAACATAATTGAATATTCAATTAAATATAAATAATTATAAAAATAAATAAATAAATATATCATCACGCTTTTTACCCATTACTGGTTGTGGCACTCTGCCTAAGCAGATCTATATTTCTTCGCGTGAAATGCGGTTACCGGCCGTCAAATCACGGTCCTCAAAGATGTTAGTGGAGGGGGAGCCACCGGGATAGATTTAAATTGGTGAAAATTGTTTGTCGGCTGTGGTGATCGAAACAGGGTTCTCAAGATCCACAGGCCGACTCGATACCACTGAGTCACCTACCCCATAATTATAATCATTGGTAATTGACTGCTTCCACTATGTATGTAGTTATTTAAATTTCACAAAATTATCATAAATCAATGTACTATTATACGAGTATAAATTAAGATAAGGTTAGACTGCTAAATTGTTACATAATTAGTTATTGCGAATAGAGTACACTTCGGAAATGTATCATTTGTCGTCCAATCTGAGAAAGAACGAATCGAAAATCAATATGACATTCGATATATACGTATGTACGTACTACAATTTTAGTTCTCACAACATTGCTTCTGTATGTAACTTTACGTTTTATTTCACATTTCTGAAGTACTGCACCTCTGCTAGTGACGTTTAATCATTAGAAAAACTTTCAACTGAAATTTTGCTACATATATTTTCCTGGTTCGCACTGCACATGATAGGTACTTTTATTTATAGCTGTAATCTACATATCTCTGTATGCTAGAAAATAATATGAAAGTAAAATTTATTTCATTATTGAAAAAGCAAAGCCATACAAAAGCTTTCTGCTTGCTTAACTCATCATCTCATATGATTATCAACATAACCTGAATGGGCGTTCTCAAATTATAATTGAATTAATTCCGTAATCTGGCCTTCCTGGGTATTAATTAATTTTTCATTGAAACAGCATTTTGTAATCCGTTCCCTTTATATTATTTCTTAGCATAACATGAGCTACAACAAGTTGGGTGAACAACCGCGCTAATATCGTTCTAAAAACTTACTACTACTACTAGATTCAAATTCTGAAAAAACATTTAAAAATTTAAATACTTTTGTACTAAAGCAAAGCACGTTCAATAATTACATTTAATTATTTGTACTACTACAGGAACTTAATCCTAACTACAGTACATGGTCTGGATTCATCAAGCTGTAATGTGGTAGTTTATATAATTTTAGTTTTAGTGAGAGACAAACTTGAGATTTGCGGAATCAAATGTCATAACGCTATCCACACCACTATATTGCCAAAAAAATAAGCCTAGCTTATTTGTTTATTATCTGGTTGAATATTTTTGGAGTAGGTGACTCAGTGGTATCGAGTCGGCCTGTGGATCTTGAGAACCCTGGTTCGAGCCCCACAGCCGACAAACAATTTTCACCAATTTAAATCTACCCCTGTGGCTCCCTCTCTACTAACATCTTTAAGGGGCGTGATTTGACGGCCGGTAACCGCACTTCACGCATAAAATATATCACTTACCGAGATCTGCTTAAACATAGTGCCATATCCAGTAATGGGTAAAAGGCGTGATGATATATTTATTTTATTTATTTATAACAATTTTCACCAATTTAAAAAAATCTACCCCTGTGGCTCCTCCACCACTAATATTTTTGGAGGCCGTGATTTGACGGCTGGTAACCGCACTTCACGCGAAAAAATATATCACTTACCGAGATCTGCTTAGGCAGAGTGCCACACCCAGTGATGGGTAAAAGGCGTGATGATATATATATATTTTAAACATTTTTGTTTGAGAACTGCAGATCAGTTTAAAAGTCGAAAGGTATAATATATATTCGGTATCCCGTTTAGAAAATGAGAGCCTACTCGTTCTATCTACCGCTTTCGAAGTTTGAGCAATCGTGGCAGTTATTAATTCCTAAAATATTCATCGTGAATACAAAATAAGCCAAGACTTCTTCAATCATTATCATTTCGTACTGAATTCAGGCGGGCTTGATTTTCTGCGGTTAATTTCAAAGCTGCGGTAAAGTATTTCATCTACGATTTTATTATCGAAAAAAATCATCTGAATGTTTTTTCGGCCTACAAATTATATATTTCTTGTTTAGGTGCTTAGAATTCCATAGTAAAAAAGTAGAACTAACGTCGATTTCTACACTTTTACTTAATTAACAGTTATAATCTAAATTAAAATACATTTACGATATAACTTGTTTGAGATGAACGTTTAGATTTATTCTTCAATTTATTAAATCGGAAATTGACTTGAAGTTTATTAATAATAAATATTTTTACTGCTCTTATTAAGTTCTTCGTTTTAGACATATTAATAATTTTTATATTTTTATTAGTCTAGCATCTAGACTAATGACCTGTTGTACCGCTGTTTTCTTTTTTTTTAACAATATCTTATCGGAATAACTTGTAAAATTAATAAGCGATCATTAATATTTAAGTTAAGACGATGTATTGACCATAAATGAATAATTTTTTGTTTGTTTTGTTTCAGACTGTACTCTCAGCATGTTCAAGCCGATTCAACTAGAATTTCACATAAAAAATGTAAGTGCAAATTTGTAATATCATTTTGCGTTTGAATGAATATCAAGCGCGTTTATTTTACCGTCTAGTCGTAGAAAAACCATTTTCTTATTATTATTTTACGAATAAATACAATTTAGAAACAACAAATGAATATTCAATATGCAAATTTTTGCATATTGCTGCATTTGTTCATATCAAAATTGCATTAATAGTAATCGTTATTCAACAACAAAAAAACTGCTTACACTTATTAAACTTGAATAACAAATGGGTGAACTTGTTTTTGTTTTGTTCTAATCGATTCTAAAATTGCATTTTATCACAAAAAATATCTACTAATGAGTACATTTATAAAGTTAATTTCTAGAGATTAGGGGTCGTTCGTCGAATAGAATAACAAATGAGCATTAACATATTAATGTAATATCCATTACCATGTATTGTTATTTCTTTTCGTGCAGCGTAAAAATTAACTTGTCATACTTATAACTCACAACATATAATTTAGTAAGAACATAAAGATCATTAATTATCACATTTTTAATTTAGTAATTATTATTGGTCGACGCGTTTCTCGTGCTTCCTTTTAGATTCTCAATTAATGCGGCACATTAATAATTCAAAAATTCCAATATTGTTGTTGTTTGGTTAAATTCCAATAACCACTAGTCAATGTATCATAAATTAAGCAGAGCTGTGGCGTATGCCTGCTGATATGTGCCACCATTTGTTAGAAGATTATGTTTATTTATTACAACAAAAAACAATATGGCGGAATTAAATGTAGTACGCACCATCTAACCTAAATATTTTTAAAAATAAAAAACTTTTTGGCTCTTTACAAATATAACCAGTTTTTATAAACCTACGTTGGTCTACGCCAGAAAAAAGAGATATTTTTATTTGCAAATAGCAAAAAGTTTGTTTATATTTTGTCATTTTTGTGTCTGCAAAAACCAGAAAGATTAGAAGTATATATCTCGTTTATTTATGGTTTATTTATTTATTTTAACATTAATATCGTTCAAATACGTAAGCATTACTAAAATAAATAAGCAGAGAATATATAAATAATCTGATAACATGTTTTAAAATTTTATAAAATTTAAAATAATGATTACAAAAAAAACCAATTTTTTGTAGGTAACATATCACACTGAATATTCTACTGAAATGAAATGAATACGAATAGATCATTTCTGAACAATCAATATTTTAACCACAAATTTTCTGTTCTTTAGCTACAACAGATAAATAAATAAAAGAAAAACAAATTTATGTATAATTGACAGTTTTTATTGAACAAATATTTCAAGATATCAAAAACAAATTATAAAACTAAATTTCTAAGTTAACAATAACCCTAAATATCACGAAACAAACATTCAAACAATGATAATTGACAGTTTCCACAGAACAAAAATCGAGAAAACAACTAGTTCAATAAGCTTTCAAATGAAATTAGCGTTACTTTGTAACAAAACAACAAAAGAAAATGTTGTGGTGTCTGTGGTTTACATGTCTGTCACATTGACAAGCTGTCACACATGAGCGCTAGACACGCATGAAAGCATGATCATTTAATATCCGTGGCCATCACACTTTTAGAGATGACAGATGAACAACAGCCGCAAACATGGGCGTCGGCGATCGTACCGCCCACAATTATTTGGTTTAAAACAGTGGTTTCGAAACAGAGATAAATACATACATACAATCACGCTATATCCCATTAAATGGGGTAGCACGAACCCGTCAACATTCTCATCCTGACACACGATACTCGATTCGACCACATTAACACTTCCTCCATACAAACTCTTTCTTTTCTCACAACCAAAATCCATCAACACGCAACAAACATTCATCCATTCGCTCCTGTACACCTGTTTCGTAAATCTTCACTTATGTCCACTTCTCTAACAACGAATGTATAAAGAAATGAAGGCAGCATCGCCTGCGCTTGTTTAAAAATATATTTAACACAATTGCATTTAGACACTGTATAGTAAAAACTGAAAATGAAGAAAAAAGATGAGGAAGGAAGAGCTGGCAACCTCCCCTCACGCGAAGTAATATAACACTTGCCGAGATCTGCTACGGCTGAATGCCACATCTTGTAATGGTTAAAAAGCGTGACGATTGATTGATTTATTTATTTATGTAATCCCAATTACAGTATTGGATCCGGCTGCAATGGGGTAGTTCATATATTTTTAGCTTGAATGGATTTCAAATTATTGACCCCCCCCCCTCTTCCTTTGACAAAACATTTGTGTGCGTCCATGACTGCAATCTAGTCAAATAATTTTATAGTTTTTGTTACCTACATAAAACGTGTAAGCAATATAAATTATCGGCGGTGTAATAAATTAGATGGATTATGGATAATAATAATTCTTCATTAGAATTATAGAGACTTTTTTCTAGTATAAGATTGATATATGTTTCATTTTTAATCTGCTGTCACACATATAAATATTTTGATATGGGACATGAAAATAAAATTGTCTGGTAATATTTGTATCAAATTTGCATGTACCATCAAATGTTCAACAGCAGCTTCAGTAAAGTAATTCAGTAAAAAATGGACCGTAGATCTTTGTTCATTTTCATTCAACTTAACTTTCTTTGATGATTGTAGTGATATATTAAACAATGTGTCAACTAGGATATACAAATGTCATTTAATTTTTTTGCGTAAACAAATTTTATTACTACAAAGTGAATTGCATTACAAAGCTTCCTGTTTAACAAGTAAAATGGCATTTATTTTTAGTGTATCGCGCATTTATTAAATATTGCAAAGTTGGTAAATAAAGCCAAATGGTGATAAATAAAATTCTATATTTATAGTGTTTTTAAAATAAGAACGGCAAAAGTGCAGTGTGCTACTAACTTCGTAACTAAGTACTAAGGAAAAAAATAAAAATGAATGATAATAGAACTAATATTTACAATAAAGAAGGTAACAAAATTATAAGTAACTAATATTATACTAAAAGAATTAATTTCTGTTAAGAAAAACTTCTATGACATATCTTTACATTTATATTTAAAAGTTAAAAGATATACATAAAACTAATACTAAAACTACAACTAACGACAATATAGAACTAACTATATTCTAAATAAATTAATAAAAAAAAAATACTAGCACATCGTGATCTATGCCATAGAATTTGAATATTGAATACATGCAAAACTATTATGAGTTATATAGTATATTAATTATAAAACTTTTTTCTTAATTCGCAAAAATAAGTGCTCTTTATTAAATGAACATTTTTGGTACCATAAGTTTGATTTTACGCAATGTAAATTATTTTTATTCCAACATTTTCTAATTAGTTCTATTTATTTTATTTTATTATTAACATGTTTTATACATAATTAAATTTGCTATCTAACTAGTGGTACTTTCATATAAAAGATATGTATTTTTACGATTTTCAAACAAATCTTTTTGTTCTATAAAAATAAATAAATATATCATCACGCATTTACCCATTACTGGGTGTGGCATTCTGCCGCAGCAGATCTCATTAAGTGATATATTTCTTCCCGTGACCAGCCGGCAAATTACGGCCCCCAAAGATATTAGTGGAGGGGGTGCCACAGAGATAGTTTTAATGTGGTGAAAATTGTCGGCTGTAAAAATCGAACCTGGATTCTCAAATCCACAGGCCGACTCGATACCACTGAACCACCTACCCCCATAATAATCAAAATCAATATATCAAATAATATAACCCATTAAAATTTCGAACGTAAATATAGAAACACCCTGCATAAGGAGAAAAATGAAAAAAACTATTTTTTAACGAACTGAATGAATTAGAGAAGTGTGAAGGCATTTTTTTTGTGTGTTGGCTCAAATTTGATAGGAATGTAATATTTTTTTGCTATAAAACATTAAGCAGATAATGTAAGTTCACGATTTTCTTCTTTTAAAATAACTTCTAATTTAAGATATTTTTCAATAAAATTTAATTACACTAACTTAGATAAAACAGTAATAATTACAAATTTAACTAGGCATAGGCTTTAACTATAAACATAATTTATACCACAAAAAAAGACTCCACACATTAATATCGATTTAATACTCATTAATCTAACGGGTTTTTAATTAAAAGTTATTAAAAAATTTGGAGATCCTCTATTGCGCATTACCGATCGTAAATATTAATTGAGTATACAAAAAAATTAGGTAAAGCGTTAGAAGAATAAAAAATGAGTACTTTTTATTATATTTATTAAATTAAAAATTTCTTCTGCTACAACATACAAACATACGTTATACGTTCTTAGTTACTTTCCCCTGTCATGAACACCATAAATTCATTAGAAATTAAATTTGTAATATTGTAATTAATAAAACCGAATGAACTCACATACCTACTTAACATAATTTTGTAGAGAAAATTAAATGTACTGCATTAATATTTCATACAATTCTACTTGTTCTAGATTTATTTATAAAATATATAAACTAAAATTAAACTAGAACACAGTAATAAACGAATATAAATTTACTAAATTACCTTAACTTTTAAAACAATACAAAATAAAAACATAATTTAATACAGTCACAGATTTTTCATCAAGTAAACATAACTATTTACATATAACAAATTATGCCAAAATTGGTAATCTAATGTTTACATATTCCTTGTTTCCGTTTAAAATTCATGAATTGCATATTCTGTAGTCTGTTAATTCCTAAATTAACAGCAATATTCAAATTGTTTAAATCCTCAACATTTGTTATATTCTCTATTTTTAATCTCGTTAAATCTTTTGTTGTTTTTCTGTTCCGACAGATGCACAATTTATCTATTTAGTCTACTTTGTAAAACAAGAACAACAAGAAAATATGTTGACGCGAAATTATCAGAATTAAAATAGAAAATAATTTTAATTAAGAAACTTCATTAGAAACATTAGAAAGAAAATAGCTAATCTTCAAAAGGAACTTTTAAACTAGTATTTTCTTTTATTTTTATGTACAAGAAAATGACAAAGCAGAAAAAGATTCTCTTTTACTACAGTTTTATAATTAACCTTGTATCAAAAGTTAGGAAAGGTGTTGTCGTCTTCTAAAAGTTACACAGCTGAATCTGACAATACGATACCTATTCATCAAACATATTATCCTGAAAGACATGCTTTCGTTTCCGGTGCCCACTATTCACTCGAAATCAATTTAATTTCGGAGAAGTTTCTCTTTTAATTTCGATATGAATAAGTAAAAAATATGGCATTAATCATGCTTCTATTAATGGATACTCGATAATTAAATGTATTTTTCAATGTAATTGGTAGTCTTTCATTTGTTGAAAGTTTTATCAAATAATGAATAATAAATTGACATCAAGATAATGAAATCTCATTTTATTGAACTGAATTCAGACAATATATTTTTTTTACTTGTTTTTGTGTTAACCATTAAATATAATTATAGTTTGAACTCTCTAATTTCTTTATATAAACATTTGAAACGTTAATATTTGTTGAAAATTTTTCATTTAAAAAAAACAAACATTCATATGATTGCAATAGCCTTTTACATTTTTTTCATTAATAACTATATTTAAAATAATTATAAATTTTTACTACTGTATATAGAAAAAAAACTAGTTTATTTTTTTGAAATTAAATAATTAATGTTGTCAAAACCGTGTAAACGAAAATAAATAAATAATAAGATCTTATAAAAAATTTAGAGTAAATTAATAAAATATTTATGAAAATTACATCAATTCCTTATTTAATAAGTTCGTGATAATAATGTTATACAATAATGATCTTATTACGCTAATGAATTATTAAAACTATGTAAGCTGCTAAAACAGTACAAGCTAATAAATGCATGTCATTTTTGTTTCCATTACCTTAATCGTAAATTAGATGAAAAATACATGTGCGAGTGACAATTTACTCAGTAATAAATAAGCTAACAAAAAGAACGAATCTTAACATTAAAGTTGTTTGTAATAAAATCTCTGGGTCAATCATGTTTACTAGTGATATTTGAACATGATTACTTTCCAATGATATTTACTCTGAAAATTACTAGTGTTTATGAATCATAAACCTAACTGGTTACATTTTTTCACGTATTGATCTACTTGTTTCTTGTTTCGGAAACAAACTCAAACCGCAAATAAAATAGTTCAATTTTGCTTATACTTAATTAAAAATATCATTTAAAATTCCTTTCTAATTTTGTTGTACGATTCATACTATTAATTACTTTAAACACGAAACTCTATTTCATAAATAATATTATTTATTAAATGAAACATTATAAAAATTTGCATAATAATAGACAAATTAACAACAATAGTTTTCAATAATGTTTTGTGATTAGAGCAGTGACAGTGACAGTGACATTAACATTTACGTTTTAACAATATTCTTTGTCATCATTTCATATTTTAATGTGTTGCGTTTTGCGCGCGCATAGTAGAATTCATCGTGGTTTATGATAAAACTCATAGATGGCGCACTTACTGGAAGAAGAACAAGATTCTTGTTATAAGAAAAACAGTACTCATTTGACATAAAATGGTGAGTTGTGTTTATCAAGTTTTATCGAGTTATTTCAGTTTTAAAAAGAAGCTAATAATTTAGAGATGAATAATATCCCACCTATGAGTAACGGGCGTTCAGCTGAAACAGAACAAATGGCAGGGCCACCCCCTTGCCTTAAAGTATTCGTACAAAGAGACTATAGTGAAGGAACAGTTGTCAAATTTCAGACACGATTTCCAGCAGAACTGGAAGGAAGGGTAAATTATTCAAGATTTGATCATATTGGACGTACAATTTCATATTAATTAATTTCCACATGATAGATTTGTATAATTTGTTTATCTTTCTCTTATCAGCTTGTTATGATATATGCCTGCTATTACTAAATAGAGCAGCACAATTTAATCATAACTGGAATTTTTATGCACTTATAATTTTTTGTAGATTGAAAGACAAGCATTTGAACATACTGTCAATCAACTAAACGCTTATTTCGCAGAAGCGGAAAAAGCTTCATGTTCCACGTATTGTGAAGGATGTCTAGCATGTCTTACTGCCTATTTAATATATATTTGTAAGGAAACACATTATGAAAAAGTATGTATTGTTGTTGTACGTTAGTGACAGGGTTTTGAAACTAAATTACATTGCAGTGTCTTCGAAAAGTGTCAAAATTCATTGCGGAACAAAATGAAAGAGTATATCAGCCAAGAGGATTAATAGTGACAGATCCCTGCTCAAGAGGATTACGAGTATTAGAAATTAGTTGCCTTGATCGGCCCCCAAACGCATGACTTGTACTATCTCACTCCACTCAGGAGTTTTTCATGTGATTGACTTGGAACAGTTTTCTGTTCGTTCTAACCCAAAACTGAGATTAAATAACAAAACGGATATCAAATGTCATTCATCTATATTTTCAACATGAATAAGTTTGATCATAATTATTGTAGAATTACATATTGTACAGTAATAATTGTATTATTGATTATTCATATTTTATGACTAATTTATTAACTTTACAAATATACCGATTGTCCATTCTTAAAAGCATCTGAGCATTTTTTAATTTTCTTATTTTACTTCTACAAAATATTTATATTATAACGTTTTGTTTATATAAAAGGGGTTTGTCACAATACAGCACAGAGTTTATGTCTTCGTTTAAACTTATGTCTTAGCGCTGGATGTTGCTGGGGACACACCGGTGCTGTGTGTAGAGTCGTCACTGTAAGTTCGATGTCTTTCGTCTCGGAAGGGTCTGCAAACAAACATTTCTATTTAACATCCACACAACTTGCCGATTAACTAATTTATCTTACCTGTGATTGCTTCCACTGGTTTATCAATAGTGTCATGGTCGATCCAGGTGAGTCCCATTTCTACCTTCTCGGCGAGATCTTGCCAGTGTTGTCGGTTCTCCAGGGTGCCAGCGTACAGCGGTCGAACCCATGGAAATGTCTCCGACAAGACTCGATAAAGTGGTAAACATATTACGTCAATAAAGCCAACTTGCATTTGAGGTAGTTCATCTTTTCGTTCTCGGTCCATCATTGCCTGCATTGGAATTATAATTTTATTACTGTTATAAATAAAAAAGTAACCGAATATTTGAAGGACTATTAACAAAAAAATGGCTAGACTAAAATATTGCCACATCAGTATTTTTATGAAAATATTTGTTTTTAATAAAAAATAAATATTCTTTATTTAGTTTTACAATTTATATTAATTGAATTCAATTTAATTGCTAGTTCATCTTGAGGAATAATATAAAATAAAAATGAGCTAATTATTCAAAATATATACATTGAGTTCAATTAATAAAAATAGAGAAATTCTAGTTATTATTTAAAATGTTTCACCAAGTTGCTGCTACTAAATTCATAAATATAATTTGTTTTAAATATCAATACAAGATTATAAACACGAACGACATTCATAAAATGTCATTATTTTAATGTCGATAGAGGTAAAATGCCACCTCATTACTTAAGAAAATTAAAATAATGCTTTCTTTATTCTGACTATGTATCCTACTGTTAAGTTTCTTTCATTCTGATTACTTCTTGTTTAAATTGCTTTTATTTAAAGTTCTTTTAAAATGGATGAATATATCTACTTAATTTGTTTTGAATTCTGTTCGTAATTTTTTATATCTTGATCATACAAAACAATTAACAATGAGATAATATAATGAATAAGTACTGTCATTCAAATATATGAATATTTTTAACGAATATACACATGCAGATTAAACTACTTTATAAATTTATACTATTTAGAACTCGGTAGAAAACTCAGTAAGAGAACTTGTTTGAATATTGTTTCATTAATTAAATCCTACTTCTTTAAAACTCAATCCACAAAATTAAATAAATATAATTATAAATAGGGTGTTCTATTTTGACTACTGAGAGTAAAATAATAATTTTCTTTAGTGATTTAAACGTACCACTGGTTCCTGTTTTAGTTGTAACCGTTCTAAATCTCCCTGATCGAAAAATTCATCTGCTACCAGCTTGGCTACTCTGTGCTGCACATCCCAGGGTTTTGCTATGGCACTTACATCACATGCTGTCATCATCATTCCACAAAGCACTGAAATCATAACCATTATTAAATCTTACTCATAAACAGTGTCACAAAATATAAATCTGGTTTTATTTTACAAATGTATAAAACACAAGTTCTTACATTCTTTTTTATCATCGCTTTGCCAGTCAAATTCGCCATTGTCAATAAGATCTAAAAATCTACTTCTCTTCTTAAAGTACATTGCTAGATCAGTTGATAGGATTGCAGTTTCAACCGTTTTCATTACTTTTCTGTAATCATCAGGTGAAAGAGCCTAAAAATACATATTTTGTTACAAAGTCAACATTCTCGCATTAGCTAAAATAAATATTTATACAGTTACACTATTTTACAGAAACCTAAATAAAATACATGATTAGCTTACTCTTTTAACTAATGTATATACTTTTTACAGTTTCTATAAAATTTACAAATTGACATTTTAATATTATTAAATTTTCTTAAGATTTATAAATATATTATATCAATTTATTTTAATTTGTATATTTGAAAAAAACAACCTATGAATAAATATGATTGAAGGGTTGTTGCGTGAACGAAAGATTTCGAGCGTGAAGAACAAACGAGCTTGTATGAAAGGAATTATGGATGTGGTTGAAGCGAAAGTGGTGTGTCAGGATAGGAATGTTTGGCGAAGATTAATTGCGGGATAAATGTGATGAATAAGGACAAGTGCATGATTCTTGATTTTAGATTCATTGGTTCGATTTTTCAAATGTTTACCTACAATTTACTTTCAAACAAGTGCTGGGCAACACTCTATTCTTTTCTTATCTTTTGATTCATTTACTGATCTTTTTCACTGCACTTTCAAAAACAAGCGCAGAGAAATGCTCTCTTCCGTCTTTATCTTTTTGATTCATTTTAAGTTTTATTATAAAGTGCAATTGTGTAAAATTTACATTCAAACAAGCACAAGCGATGTTTCCTTCATTTCTTTATTGATTCGTAATTAGAGAAGTAGACGTAAGTGAAAGATTTACATATAAACAGGTGTACAGGAATAGATGGATGTGATTGAACGTTTGTTACGTGATGTTCTATAAAAGTTTCAGGGGTTTGTGCTACCTCATTTAATGGGATATAGCGTGATATTATGTATGTAAAAAATTTCTGTATTTATAATTTCATATTTTTCAAAAATCAAAATTTCTTCTGTTCAGGATCAAGGTACAATATTATGAACTCGCGACCAAGATATATCAATAATTATTTTTCTGTTTTAATCGCTTCTTTACTTTAAAAATAATTTGTTTGAATGGACATGACAGCAGCTGAAAAGTTTTTGACATCAGCTATTATTGAACTCAAATCTTTTTGGATACAATTCATCTCCGATTTCATTATTTACAGCAACATTTGTTACTATTTACTTAGTTGGTCATTATTTCTAAACTTAGTTAAAAGTTCATATATAATAGTTTATTTCTTTTTGAAAAAAAATGTTGATATCTCTTCAAAGAGAATTCTTCAGCCCTGTTGAATTATTTACCATCTACGACCCACCTACTTGGAAAATATTGTTGTTGTCACTGTTAAGAATCATAACACATTGATCGAAATGGTGATGCTCCATCGTGCTAGTAGTGTACAAGATCGCAAGTGGTGACTCTGTCTTCGTCTGAAAGGCATTATTTGTCCCTCTGTGGTCGAGATCGTGACATAAGCACGCCACGATGAGTCCCAATATCTCCAGGTCGCACATAAACCGATCCATCTTTCCTGTTTTGAACATCGCAAACATCGTTTGAGCGACATTTAAAGCGTGCCTCCAATTGTGGTATTTCACAGGCCGGTAGTTCTTCTTCACGCTTAGTATCCACCTGCAGAGCACCTGTTGCAACATATTTAAATATTCATATTAGTACCTTGGCTGGTTAGCTTTTAGTGTGCTAATGTGTGGACAGTTCGGTTTAAGAGTTAAATTATGTAGAGGCCAATTTCAAAATGTGTTTTTCTTTTGAATATTTTAATAGTGTATTATTTTATAATGAGAGTACATTTTAGCTAATTTAGTAGTTACGATATAAAAATCATGGAGCGAGCAGTTAATACTCAATTTCATTTTTTAGTTCGTTGACTTTTATACTATATGTGTTAGACTCAATACCCAAATACCTCGAAAACCCGAAATAGTTATTTTTGTATTGCGCGAAATGTTTTTTTTTGTTGCGCGTTAGAATATCACTTTTATTCGAGACCGCAGGTCAAGACAAAAAAAATCATTCGAACGCGCCAAAAAACAAGAATTTCGCCCTCGAACCACAAATAACATTTTTTCTACATTGTCAAAAAAGGAATAATACAATCATTATTGATTTATTCAAGTAAATTTAAGGAAAACAATCAAAAATAATATGAATTTGATACTAGTGATGTATTATATCAAATGGCACGTAAAAAATAAAATGGGAGCGTGTGCGAAATACTCATTTATTATATTGAATTAATTAATATGTGTATTATCGGCAATAATTATCGTTCGGTAGTTCGGTTGCTCGCTTTTTTGTTTCGTAAACTTCTGCAGTTTTCAACCGATTTTGTTTTTTAAATATTACTAACGATTGGCGAAAAAATAATTGGTACTCAAATTGAACTAGCTTATGATTTGAATACTTTCATAGCTGATTTTAGAAATGCTGGATTTGCGTAATTACTAGAAGATTATTTTAACATTGTAACTTTTTGCTTTACTACTAGAGTTATCTTTTATCCTTGATTTGATCAGTTTTCATAGTCATTTCTTTTGTTACTATAAAAGCTAATCTTAGCTTTAGTAGGATAGATTTCCAAGTTAATTACTATAGGTAGAATGGTATTGAGATAGTGCAAGTATGTCCACTTTGTTACATATAGCAAGGATCGGGAGTGAATACAATAAGTTATTTGTTTGTTTAGAGTGTTTAATAGGTAGTACACTTATAATTATATTTGTTGATATTTTAATTATTGTAATATAATTATAATTTTGTTTGTTTTGTTATTCATTACAGTAAAATATTTTGCAAATATTAGTGTACTTGCTCCTTTGTTTTAAGGTCTATTAAATTGCTATTAGCCTAGATTTGTTTATTTATTTTTCATGCTTCTAATTTCTTTTATACTTTAAAAATTTGCATACTTATGCTACTGTATGTAAAATTTACTACTTGTTCACTTTTTGTTATTTTACGTGATTTCAATTTATATTAGAGTAGGTGGCTCAGTGGTATCGAGTCGGTCTGTGGATTTGAGAACTCGGGTTCGATTGCCACAGCCGACAAACAATTTTCACCAATTTAAATCTACCCTTGTGGCTTCCCTTCTACTAACATCTTTGGAGGCTGTGATTTGACGGCTGATAACCTCACATCTCGCGAAAAATATATCACTTACCAAGATCTGCTACGACAGAGTGCCAGGCCCAGTAAATGGATAAAAAGGGCGTGATGATATATTTATTTACTTTTATGATAAGTATAATTATTATATTCATAAATTATATGAATTATAATTCATTACCGCAATACCTAAATTATGTATTCCTCAGCTAAGTAATGAGTTAAAGATTGAAAATATTTCAACCGCTAGTTTTATTTGTCATTGTAATATAATATTTGAATTTATTTAAAATACCAATTGTTTAAATACTAAAATAATTTTGAGAATTTTTTTTATAATTATATAATAATAAAAAAATTGTTTTGCAAACTGGTCTCGTGTTTGCAATTAGCAATCCCAATACTATTTATTATGTAATTAGTATATAGGAAGTTGATAACATGTGTGCAAGTAACATTCTAAATTGTTGGTATACATTAAAGGCCAGGGCCATGAGGTCAAATAAAAAAGAATAATATCAGTATTCAAATTTTGTACGTTTTTAATATGCTTCGGCATTACCATTCTTTATTCATCGAAACAAAATCAATAATATTATCACATAAATTGAAACTGAGATTGTTCTCCAACTTCCGCAGAATATAAATTACCATTCAATACACAACTAAATCCAGATCAAAAATTTGCAATTTAGCGCTACGGTAAGCTGTTTTGTTTTCGAATGGATCAATGCAAATATAATTTAGAGATTTCATCTTTATTTCCATAAAGATAAACTTTTTATTACTACGTAGCACGTAGGACTGCAATTATTACTTTATACATTAATTTTAAATAAATTACTGTTAGTAATTTATTTTACCGGTTTCAGGATATTAAACCTATGTTTACATGTACAAAAGTAGACTGGTAAGTAAGTAATAACTAAAGCCCGGATATTTAGGCTCTTAAAAACACCCAAATAAGCAGGCATATAGGCCGGTAATTACTCTAAAATAGGCTGGATTTTAGGCAGCCTAAATGTAAATAATTTGTTTTAAAAAAAATAAACGATTCCTTTTTCTAATATTGGTACTCGTATCTACTCTTCGTTAGAAAAAAATAATCAGTTTAAACAAAAATTAACGCAATCTGAAAAATAATAATGTAGGGTTCTCATTTTATTAACTATTATGCAAATTCAAATTATGTAGTATACTTTAATTCACAAAATATTACGAGCAATTGGTCTATGAAATTTTCGGAAAAGGACTGTCTTCGGTCTGTCAGAACTTGCTTGTAAGTTGAAAACTTCGTTCGACATCACAAAATGTGACCGGGGCGTTCTTATATTTAGCCTTATTGTCTAAAGTCACAATTGAATTGCCACGTAAAATTTTGACTAAAAAACGTTTTTTCTTTCGGCATTTTAAATTCACACACAAAAACTTGATTAAAGTAAGTACTTTAAATATTATAGGTTAGGTTGAAACACTTTGTAGAGTAGATGATAAACCTTGTCTGCTCAATAAAAGTTAGAATAGGCGAAAAAAATAGGCAAAATAGGCTTTATAAGGTAAAATAGGCACAATAACTAAAATATAGAAAAAATAGGCTCTAAGGCACGAAAAAAAACTTTCCATTACACGTAAACATATTACCTATGTATAGAAAAACGAAATTGCCTGAAGTATATTAAAATTTGAATCTAGGCAATTGCCTAAAAATCCGGGTTTTAGTAATAACTGTATTCTGTACGGTAATATTACCAGACTTGTCAAAACAGTCAAGAAAATGAAAATAAAACACAATGATAATATAACACTATTAATACAAACGGAACTCAAAACAACAATAATACAAAGATTACTTCTCCTGCTTATCATAATATATACAGGCTGTTTCACAACTTAGAGCAAAAAATTAAAGGGTATATTCTGTACGACGTGCTGATCATGAAACAAAAAGATTTTTTTTTTAATCGCAAAACTAGTTTTTATGTTTCCCAGTTCAAAATTTTGCCACTGCCACTGGGTGGATGATTATGTTAAAGTTATTAATTAAATAAAATTCTATTATAAATAACTGCTAATAATTGAATTGTGTAATTATTCTTTCGTAGTTGATACCTACTTCATTGTTTGTGTTTAATAGGAAAGAGAATCCAGTGCAGTACTACAAAAAATGTTTTAGGTTAACAACTCTTAATTTTTCGAATTTTAAAAAAAATATTTTTGTTTCCTGATCAGCACGTCGTACAGAATATACCCTTTAATTTTTTGCTCTAAGTTGTGAAACACTCTGTATATTAATTGTACAGTCTTTCAATTTGACCACGTTATGACGTTTAAATAAAAAAATTATTTATAAATATGATACAAAACAATTGTAACTGTGGCGTTAAATAAAAATATACAGACCACAGACTTACTTGATCACCTTCTAAAATGATGATAACGACGTTATTCATAAAAGAATTTCAAAAAATAATATTTATTAATGACGTTAACGTGTTTATATTCTGAAACCGATAAACTATTGAACAAACCACGTATGTTACCAGTCATAACAGGCCTTAAATGTCTTCGGGGTTCGTGCTACCCCAAGTGGGATATAGCGTAATGTTATATATGTATGTATTACATCATATTTTACATCTTATATTTGTAAATTCTATTTAAAATTGACACATAGACGGAGCAGACTTTTTGACAGCAAAACATGGCTGTGTCTTCTAATAATTAATATCTTTTCTATAAATTATACGTAATGAAAACAACAAAATTTACTGATCAAAACACAATAAACTGTGTATATTTGACAAAAGAAAGGTACTAATATTTAGTATTAAATTGTATCACTAGATGTCTTAGTGCAATGTGTCAAACGCAAAAATTGTGAAGAAAGGGATCTTTAAAATATATTTTCATACTATGAGAGGATCGGCACAATTTTTGTTTGAAAAGAAAAACTCTAATGTATTTTCTTTTGATCTATATACTCAATTTTAATTCTAAGAGAATTCTATGTTAGTCCAGCATGTCATTTAGCTATATCCTTAACGTAAACTTCTCTTTTAAAGAATATGAAGTACTGCTAATGAATACTTATCTCAAAACACTTAAAGTAATGATTGTGCTATGATAGAATCCATGTATGGCCGAATGTTTGTTGCTTTGATGTCTGGTGGTCCCATTTGTTAGTCATTGATCTACTTGCCTCTGCTGTTGCTGTCCGTATTATGTAGGTAATGATCTGATCATCTGACAAATTGTTGTCCATGATTCATCATTTTTAGAAATTCATCTGTTCGTTTTTTTGTAGCAAAGCTGTGTTTATTAGGTCACCTCCGAAGATATCTTATTTGCATATTGATTGTTGTATTACGAACGCAAAGTTATAAAGAGGAAGAGGAAATTGATGAATTAAATTCAATGACGCAGATTATATACAGAGATTGATAAGTAATTATAATAGAGTATTAGTGTATTGCATAACAATTAATTTAATCTTTGATAAATTGAAAATAAGATTATATTCTGTACTCATTTTAATTATAATTACGCAGTTATTAATAAAATTACTATTATTTTAGTTCATTTACTTTATGAGGATAGGCAGGTACGCCTTTTTATTAGAAAGTAATAACTTTCTGTACACGCAAACTTTAATAAATTGATTGACAATTAGCTTGATTAAACAAGAAAAATACATATTTAGAAATGTTTTATTGATTATTAATATTGTACACTTTCGTTAAGTTGCTACTAAAATTTCTAGTTCTATACTTTAATTTTTATATTTATTGATAAAGTGATATTTTATCTTTGACAGGATTTTATAGATATGTAACAAGTTTTATAAATGTCTCTTTAGTTAAAAGTGTATAAAAAACTAGTATCTAAAGTGTTATAAAACTAGTCACAGAATATACTTTTTCTACGATCACATATTAAGACAACAACAAAAATGTAAAGTTTTATGAATTATTTGAAAAGTAAAGTTAAGTTTCAGATGTAGAAATCTAATTTCACTCCATGTTTAATATGTCAGTTGTTAACTTCATATCGTGATTAAAACGTTCAAAAAGACACAGTTCGTCAACACGTGATTAAGTTGTTATTTAACACCATAGAAACTAGTACGTTAAATAACATTTTAATAATGCGAGTAGAAAGTAGTATATTATAAATGATCCACTAAAACGAGTCACATACTATATTTTTTCTACGATCGCAAATTAAGTTAACAAAAAAAGAGAATGTTTTATTAATTATTTGAAAAATAAGTTGAAGTCACAATGATAAATGCGGAAAACAAACTTCACCCCTTATTTGATATCTCAGTTGTTATCTTCACGCCGTGACTAAAACGTTCGAAGCCACAGCTTGTCAACATGTGATTAAGATGTTATTTAGCGCCATGGAAACCAATACGTTACATGACATTTTAATAACGAGAGTAGAAAAACATATTTAGAGTTCAGTCTTACCCAAGTTTTAATGCACTTTAACTTAAAATGAACAAATTTTGTTTTATGATAGTCTTAAAAATGAAGCTAAACTAAAAATTTTAATATCTACTCTGCATTTGGTTGAAGAATTTTCAGAACTAAAGGTAAGATAATATATAATATTCAAATTGTCCGACCGTAGCAAAAAATCCGATGTAATACCTTTGAATTTATTCAGAAACTTTTAATGAATAATGAAAGAGATCTTTTTGCGAACAAAAACATTTCTTCGAAGAATGTGATTTGAGTTCCTTCAAATCGGGTTTGTATGCATCATTTCCCCGGAATTATATTTTCTCTTGCGGGTCAGTGTTCCGGTAACGCGGGTACTGAAATTGCAAATTTAGTCCGGGTTGGATCCAATTATAGTGGGTAGGGTTCGTACTCTGACCAGGATGTGTGGTCGTGTGGAGAACAAATAATAGATCTCTGTTCTCAGAAAACTGGAGTCTGTACTTTATTATTCTGTTGCAAGTAACAAATAGTACAATGAAAAATATGATAGTCGTACATTTATAGAAAATGAAATAGGTTGTTTTTAAATTGCGTTCCAAAGAGAAAAGATAATTTATTGCAAAATTAAACAACAGTAATTGAGAAGTACAATTATGATAATTAATTATAAATTCGTCTTATTAAATTTTGTCATTTAGGAGCCCATTGTTTGTCGAAACAAAGGAAAGGTAAATATTTCATTTTTATTTCTACGATAACGGAAAATTAAAAAGCTTGTAATTATCTTCCAATTTGATCATAACATAAATAATTAAAAGAACAATTAAAATCGTTTCAAATTTAGAATCGCTTGAAACAGATTGGAAGTTAGAATTCGTAAATTATAGATTTCTTATCATTAAGTTACAATTACTTTATCACTAATTTGATCTTCCCTCTTTTCATTGGGACCTCTTGCTCGTCCTCACGAATCCTTTTACGAACTCTGAACATTTACAAAATTAAGTGATAAAGATTTGAAAACACGGCATCTACATAATCTAATTATCGTTCCCTTTTAACGGAATTAAAGCAAGTCTAAGGCAGTGTTCTACAAAGCAAACGCCGAAAACACTAGTCTAGAGGCGGAAGACCCAATTCTACTTCTAAGCGTAGGCGTAGTTAGTTCTGCACGTCCTCTTCACCGGAAATAATGTTACACGGATTTCTCCCAAAGGATTTATAGACATTCAAATGTACAACAGATTGCGCCGTTAGAGTATTTGTATTATAAATGTAAATAGACCCAAACTTGGCAGGTGTTGAGGCACTTCAACTTATTCTTAATAATGAACCACGCCTTTCACTAAATTAATATCCTGAGAGAGTTGTCTCATTAGATTTGTCAACATTATGCTCAAAAGACGGGAGCGATGTTATCGTTATGTGTTTCAAAGAATAAATTAGTTTTAGCGTGTCGTTGAAACTGTATTTTAAAACGAGCAAAGAAAAATTTAATATAACCTAGTTACACAATTATATTTTAATTATTATTGTAATGTGAACTGCAAACGAATGCAAAACGATGCGCGAAAAAAATTAAAACGCGGAAGTACTCGCAGATTCAAATCTTATTTCTACTGCTGCAATCTTTTTCATAAACGACTTTAGTTATGTGGACTACGTGCTAAAACGAAGGTTAAAAGCAAAAAGAATTTGACTAAGCTATGAGTAAATGTTGCATATCAAAATTATGCAAGAATTCCCTAATGCGTATTACATATGCTAACGATATGTGATCTAAATCTCAACGGAGGGAAAAAAGATTTTTGCAAAATAAACCGCTTTAGCTAAAGTACATATTTTTTCAAGCATGATCCATCATTTTTCAGATTCACATCCGATTTTCAATCATATCACAACTTATTTAATCCTCGGTCATCCAAACAATCTCAACTCTTAACCTGTCCCAAATAAACATTTATTTAATCTTCGTAAAACGTTAAAAATATCTGATGCAACAAACATTTTTGATAAAAAGTATTATCTCATCTTTTTCTTCGACACAACATTGATATTATGAAATAGATGCGAACAGTTATTTATAGTTTTAAGTGATTGCTTGATATCTGATATTACTTTATAAATTATAACATTTGTATTCTTTGCGAAGAAATTCTGCATAAATCAGTAAACAGTACTACTGCAAATCTACAGATACGTAATTATCAAAATTGTAAGAATTTGTTAATTCTAGCTTCTATGGCAAATTCTAGTAATTGTAATCGATTTTAGAGCTATGATAACTTTAAGTTTAAGCTTAAAGTTCTCTGATTTAAATCTCAGTGCGTAACTGTGTCAGATAATTTTCAGCTTTAAAAAGTTATTTTTTTACTCTTCAGCCCTGTGTATCTGTAGATTTTTTACGACTAGTAACCGCATTTCACGATAAGAAAATTTCTTCTACCGAGGTTTGAAATTATAGAACTTCCACACTTATAATTGGATTTAGGTAAAAAGCTCGATGCTATATTTATAACCAATTTTAGCAGTCCTTAAAAAAATACAATTCTGAGAATGTAATATATATGTTACTGCTAAAACTACATACTTCCCTAATTTTTTACACATTTCTCTGTTTTATAAGCTACTTAATATTTCTATTACTTATCAGAATGAGCGAGCTATTTTTGGATTTTAAAATTTTTATAGCTGCATAAAAGTTTAACTTCTATAGTTCAAATTATTATTAGTACCCATATTTATTTATATAGTCAAATTTATAGTCGAATAAATAAATAAGTATTGGATGTATACAATGTACAACTATATAGTAGTTATTTACGTAAAAAGTCAGGAAAGCGTTCAATTACAGGATGAGTAGATAGTTTCATGCCGAGCGTTAACGAGGCTTGAAACAGCTTACGAATCCTGTACGACGCTTTACTGATGTGTTACGTATAACATTATACCTGAAACTTATAAACAAATAATACATATTTTAAATTAATTAAAATTAAAATAAATATTTGACTTACATATTCAGTCAGTATTTTATGTTGCTAAGTAACTAGACACTCACGTTTCTTGCATTACCTGCCTAGATGAGCAATATGTTATTATCCTGGCTAATCATGCAAAGCAAAGCTTTCCTGAGTCTTAAAGGTCCGGCAAATGTTTATTTTCCTGTCAGTTTCAGCTAAAAGCCATTGTATAACATATTATATTTTTTTTATATTACTTTAATATACACCCCTGTATAACGGCAAGTGATGAAGGAATGTTAACCCCACCTGAGATTATAGAAACGGTATGTGTTGTAATTATATTTATTAAATTAAATCATAAACTTCAAATTTGTTATTTTTATATAGCAGCCTACGCTGTAAAAGTAATACTTCACGGCCTGTTATTTGTCAACAAAAGTCTATGTTTAATATCATTCAACAACAACAAAAAATTAAGTGAAGAATTAAATTTGTGAAAGTATAATTACAATTTCACTCATAACTTTTCATTCAATCAAATTACAGTATTTTGCTGAATTGAACCAATCACAGTAGTATTACAGCGACAATTTCACTAGTGAAAATCGTTGCTTAGATATAACGTTTGTTAACTATTTTGAGTAGATTAATTTTGTTGAATTTTATTTGACTTTGTTTACTTTGCTTAGTTATGTCAAAAAATTAAACAATGTAAATTGATCACCAAGGTAATAGTAGTTCAGACATTGTTTTAAAAATTCTGCAGGTAACATTTTTTTTGGAGTAAATAAAATATTTCGAGGAATTGTCAAGATAAATACCATACGTGACTATGATTTCCTTTGGTAATTTTTGCCTAGATCACTCCTGCTTGTTGCTTTAAGAAAATCTAAACTCGTGTAGATTTTCGTCGCAACAAGCAGTTGTGATTATGGCAAAAATTTCCGGCAAAATCATAGTCACTAATGGTATTATATATTATATGTTTAGCAGGGAATCATATCTCATAATACAAAATAAATAAAGAATAAAAAACAAACTAGGCATGAAAAAGAAAATTGCCTTTCTCAAGAAAGCTGAAAGACCCTAAAGTTGCAATAAAATGTATTTACAGTAACTTCAAACAAAATCTAAAGTCAACCAAAAACCAATATTGACAAAATCCGCTGTCCCTGATATTCAATTACAATTATTCGCCGATGACAATGAAAGTCATTTTCCATTTCAGTTGCGATTACCGCAGACTGTAGTGTGTGGTTTTTAATTTCCTTGCGTCAACGGCGACCAATTTGAACGTCAACGCAGATGAGTGACAACTAATTAAATTGTTTTTATGACCAATAAAGTAAATTGAGTGCGCACGTTAACAATAACCCGTTGATTAAATTAAATTCAAGGGTGATTCAGTAAACTAACCAGAAAGAATGAAAGAGATTTGGTTTTCGTAAATCTTTAACACCCATGTTAAACCAAAAGCGGGATTATAAATGTATAAGCCAACGGTTTTTGTTTTCGTACCTTATTTTATATGCTCTTTACTAGCCAACTACGGAATTTTAAATTTTCATTTATTTTGTAATTTATATTTCACTTCTCCGGAAGTAACTCTAACGAGAAATTATGCAATTTCTGCTGCCGTAACAAAAAATAAGAAATAAATATGTCATCACATTTTCTGCATACATAATTTCGGATGAAGTAGCTCTGCAATTATATATGTCGATAGATAACATATTTTTACATTTCACTTTTCCGGAAATAGAACACAGACGAGGAAATGTTGTTAGTTTTATTTCAGAACAAAAATAAATAATTGCCTAACCGCTCTATTTCTCGTATCTATCATTAATTGATGAAAAAAAGCTACCGTAACCAATTTGTTATGTTATACAATTATATTTTAAATAATGACTACGGCTCGGGTTTGGCTGCCATTAACACAACAAAAGTCGAGATAAATATCATAAAAATAAATAAAATAAATATATCATCACGCCTTTTACCCATTGCTGGGTGTGGCACTCTGCCTAAGCAGATCTCGATAAGTGATATATTTCTTCGCGTGAAGTGCGGTTACCAGCCGTCAAATCACGGCACTCAAAGATATTAGTGGAGAGGGAGCCACAGGGGTAGATTTAAATTGGTGAAAAATGTTTGTCGGCTGTGGGGATCGAACCAGGGTTCTCAAGATCCACAGACCGACTCGATACCACTGAGCCACCTACCCCATAAAAAAATAAATAAATAAATATCAATAAATGAAAACGATCAAACAATTCATTTTCATTCCATATTTAAAAATTATCCACTCTTAATCTAATATTAACTCACGAATACATTTGTATCTGCTGTTAGACAGACCAGATACATTTATTCTGCAATTAACACATTTAATCTTAGGTTAAATTTTAATTAAAATTGGAAACACAAAATTTAATGTAACTTCGAATAAATGTTATTCTACTATTAAATAGTATTGAAAATACCGGGCCTGAAATGTTAGTACAAAAACTTTTATTGAAACAATGCAATTGCAATTAAAAGAACATTTTACAAAATAGAAGCTTTGTTAGCTTTACGAGAAGACAGAAGATTAATTTACAAAATATTATCATGAATTAGTTATTGTCAAGTTATTTTTGTTTTGTTATTTTCTCTTTCTACTAATTTTAGTCCCAAATGGAAATGTGTTAAGAATTATGAATGAATGCTATTCGCCACTTTTGTTTTTATTTTATGTCTTTTCATTGCTGCGTTCTTTCAACTTGCGCTCTGCGGTAGAACTTGGAACTGTCATTTTATAATTCATAAACTCTGCTTTTTGTTCGGCAAGGCGAAATGCTCCCCTGTTGATGACTTGCGCACGAACATCGGGAAGCGAAAGAAAGACACGAGATCCGCAGAGTTCAACCGTTGTAAGTAACGTAATAAGAAAATATATCTTCTAGAACTTTCGTCTCTTTTGGTACCACAAAGAACATGAATATTACTTTACACCCTTATTTTATTTTCATTTGGAAGTTTAATCAGAAAGGAACTACGTTAATAATTTAATTCCGTTAATATTTTAGTACACCCGACGAAAACCGCAAGCATAATAAAGTGATGCAAAGTTTAGAACTTTTATTTCTTAGCTGTTCAAATAAAAATATGATATAATTATGATTTATGTTGCAAGAAATAGCTTGAATTATGTCTTCTGTTAGAACAACAATTTTATTATTTTATAAACTATCCAGTTATTTTATATTTAACTAAGTATACTGTTATTTGACCAGAATTTAAAATGTTCATATATGTCGAAATAGTCGACCTTTTGTACTTTCCCGAATAATATACGAATATATATATTGTGATGGTGACTTCCCGATCGCGGTTAGATTTTGAAGTTGACATTTTATATTAAAGCTATTAAGTAAACAATTGAGGTTAAGTTTGCTAATGGTTTGTATACAACCAGTAGTACCACAACTTTATTAATAGGTTTTTAAAAAGTTTTTATATTTATTTCGTATACGGTTGTTTATCACAAAATACTTAATCACTGAAATGGACTCGAATTTGATTTAAAACTATTATTACTTGAAATATGTTTTTTTGAAAATTATTTGTTCACTTGTTATAAGTAGTAACAGATTTTTAAACTCATTAAGTTGATGTAAAACATGTGAAGAACAAAAAAATATGAAAATCATAATATTATAGTTCTCACGAGTTATAGTTGAATGTCAAAAATAACATTTAATCGTTTGTTAGTTGTTAGTTATTGATATTTGGTATCAAATTCAAGTTCTCGATTAGAATATTCAGGTAAAAGTGCCATAGATAATGTATAAACGATTGTCAATTGTTCTTCACAATTTTGTTTAACTTTTTATTCTTAATGGACCTATTTTCGAAATGTAAATAAATATTAATGACTGAAAATTGTAATGTAATACTGGTACATAAAAGTTATCTAAAATATAACGAAAATATTCCTTTAAATTTTAATTTAGTTAACTTTAAATAATAAAGATAAACTATTACATTTAGGTAACGATTCAAAGTTATCAATACTGGCATTCTTAAATTGAATATACATGAGAATTTATCACGTATATGTGGGAACCAATAGAATTACGAATTTGTTTGAAAAGAAACCAATGAAATGTAAGTTATTTTGATAATTTTCCACTAGTGAAATGAATAAGAGATAATTTTTCACTGTAATTAAATTTTGAATACCAATTAAATAAATTTTATTTTCATAAACGTCAATCAAAGAAAATATATCGAAATGGCAAATTCTCGACAGAAACCTGCTTCTATAGAAGAATTTTTTGCTTGTTAAATTGTCACGCAAAATATAACTTATAATATGATAATTGTCAGATATTATTTTAAAAAGAATTTAAATTCGTTGTTATGAAAATAAAAAAACAACTCATGATTCATGTCAAAATATTATCGGCAATTATCATATCACTTGTTATATTAGTTATGACATTACGTAAATAGTTCTATAATTTTAATAAATGCTTAATAATGTACTTCAGCATTTACCTACTTTGTCTGCACTAAAATACGGCCTTGCAGATTGGTATTTACAGACATTAAACGGCAAATAGCAAAGATTATTTTATATTTTTTAAAAGAATATTGACAGGTTAGATATTCTGGTTCCAATACTGCGTGTCGAGTTCGGCAAATGAAACTTAATATTCTTTCAAATATAGGATCAAAGATTGTTAAAGTGATATTAGCAATTAATACCTGATTTAGAGATGTCCAATATTGAAAGATCTTTAAAGAATTTAATTGCAGTATGTAGTAGAATTTTAATGAATATTACATTTTAAAGTGCAAAATCTATTACTATTACTAAGAGAATACATTATCCTGTTACATCACACAAATCAACGTAGATTGAAAGTCAGCGAAGCGTATACTGAGTTAATTCAATGAAACATTTTCACCTGTAGCACACAATTCACTGTCTTGTTGAGCCTGGCTGTTTGGTTTTGGTTTTGGTCGATAAATACATCATGTTGAAAATAACCAATTTACTGAAATTTATAACTGAAATCTCTTGTTGAAATTCTTTATCCTCGCTTTTATTAGTGCAACTGGAATAAATGGTAAATTGAAAATGATAAAAATGGAACATCAATTTTTTTTTATTTCTCAATCTATGAAGAATTACTGATATATTTTTTATTTCGCGTCACGGATTTATGGAAACCTTTCCACGAGTTACCAATTTTTTATTTAAAAAAATACTGATTAAACAGTCTTTATAGTAAAAAACTTTTAGTTTTTTATGTAAAAAGTAAAATGAAGGGTTTGATTTATAATTAAAAATATATTTTCGTAACACATGCACAAGAAACACGTTCTTATTCCCTAATTTTAGAGAGAGAAACGCTGCTTTTCTCCCCTAGGTAGCATGTTTCTCTCCCTAGGGAGATTTTTCCCTCCCTAGGGACTACGATTATTAGCTGTTTGCGGCTTTTCCTTGGTAGTTACGCAACCCATATTTGACAAGACAGTAATTTTTGTGCACTTGTTACGAAAAGTATAATATGCTTCACGGGAAGGCGCGATTATCCCTTGTGTGAAGTTGGCAAACCTCGACTTCAGCTCGAGCCTTCGGCCATCGCTTACGTCTCGGTTTGCCAATTTCACACGCGGGAATAATCGCTTGTTTCCCTCCCTTGATGCATAACATACTATTTTAAATCGAATGTGTATTTAAGGTACATCCAGAATTTCTATATTAAACATCACCCTTATCATGTATTTATCCTTGCGCATTTATGCTGCTCAGTAATTTAACGACAAGCAATTGAACTTCATGTTCAAATAATTATAAACTATCGATCCTACTGTAATAAAACTGTCAGCCAAAGAAACAATAAAAATGAATTATGAACTCGTTTAAAACTATGCACGTATTACAGTCCAATTCGCCTTTGGCATATCGGCGAAGCCAGCAAAATATGGTGGAATATAGGTAGCCTACACGATTTAAACTTTGCTCCTCTATTACTAACTAATATTTTTAATATAAACTATAATAATAATAACAACACTCTCTTCCATTCTAATCTTTTTGAATCGTTTGATTCGTCTGTACTTACAATACAGTGTTTAACTGAAATTATGTGGAACCCTGGTTCGATTTCCACAGCCGACAAACAATTTTCACCAATTTAAATCTACCCCTCCTCTTCCACTAACATCTTTGGGGGGTGTGATTTGCCGGCTGGTAACCTAGCTTCACGCGAAGAAATATATCACTTGCCGAGATCTGCTTACGGCAGAGTGCCACACCCAGGAATGGGTAAAAGGCGTGATGATATATTTATTTATATTATTTTTATGTGGAATTTTGTTTCAATACAAGCGTAGGATATTGCTCAATTTCTTTCACATCTTTTTAGATTCGTTGTTAGAGGACTAAGCGTGAGTAACTTAGATGTTATGAACATGTGAAATGTACGTTAAACAAAAGATTAGAGAAAAAGAAAAATAGGAGGGAATGGATGGATGTGATTGTAGGTTTGTTATGTGACGAATGAATTATTTTTCTCTTTACTATTTAACTATCTATGTGTGGAATTCACTTTAAAAACAAGCGCAGAACAACGTTTTCTTCCTTTCTTATCTTGATGGATTCATTGTTAGAGAAGTAGGTATGAGTAAATTGAGTTGATTTGAACATGTAGAACGTCCGTTGAATGAAAGTTTAATGAAACAGGTAAAGAGGAGGAAATGAATAGATATGTTTGAAGAGTGATTATTTGATAAATCTTTTGAGTAGATGGTCTTTGAATTTCAAGGGTTCTGCTACTTCATTTAATGGGACAAAGCGTAAAATTGTGATGTTATTTTATAATCTTCAGTTTAATTTTTAATTCATTATTCACTTTAAAATAACAGCAATTTATAATACAAATAAAACGATGTTTCAGTGAATTGTATCGAGTTTTCTTTCAAAAACTAGCGCAAAATGTCGTTGCTTTCCTTTCTTATTTTTTTTTTAATTTGATATTAGAGTCGTGAATATGAGTAATTTAAGATGATTTCATCAAGTTAAATGTACGTGAAATGAATAATTAATGAAAGAGGTGTGAATGGATGGATGTGGTTGAAGATTTGTTACGTGATTTATGATTTTGAGTATAATGAATAAACTAATGAGCGTGTGTGGAAGAAACAATGAATGTGGTTAAAGTGAGGATGGAGTGTTAGGATGAGAATGATTGATGAAAACTGATTATTTTATGAATCTGATGAGTGGGTCTTCTGTGAATGTTTCTAAAGTTGTATAATAACAACAAAAAACATATAAAATACAAAATTTACCCACTAAAAACACAATAAATTGTATACATTTAACACATTTAAAAATGGCAATATTTCAAATTTTATTAAATATCTTGACAATAAATTTGCTTATCTTTTCCGTTGTCAAACATTCTGAAAGTGATAGAAAATTATTTGAATTGACGTATTTATCTTTAAAATTATTTAGTAACTTTTGATACGTACATTTTTGATGACGTCAAGTTGTTCTGAAAATAGTATACATATAAAATTATGTAATCGGTATACCTACGTGATATGAATACAAATATATTTTATAGATATGTATATTTAAATAAATAACTAACGTCAATTATATTTTCTAACATTGGAATTGAAACTACTTGAATGATTCATTATGGCGCGCCAAAAACTAATATTTGGTTATGTTGCATGTACATCGAATGAAATAGTGTATCAAGTGTACGTTGGTGAAATTGAGAGATTGCGTGGACGACCTAGAAACAAATGAATGGATATGAATTTAAATTTGTTGGGTGAACGAAAGATAAGACAGGTTGGTATCAATGAAATTATGAATGTATATGAAACGGAAGTGATTTGTTAAGCCGATGTCAAATGGTCAATATTTACTTCATTCTTGCTTGTCAAATTATGTATAATGACGTCACATCATTCAATTTGATGTATGAGAAAAATTAGGTGTATCAATCATTCTTGTCAATGACAAAAAATAAACAAAAAATAGGTTACCTTACAGTTAATAAAATAAATAAATATATCCACACGCTTATTTACCCATTACTGGGTGTGGTACTTTGTCGTAACAGATCTCGATAAGTGATATATTTCTTCGCGTGAAGTACGGTTAGCACTCATTAAATTACACCCTCCTAATAGTTAGTGGAAGAATAGCCACAGGGATAGTTTTAAGCTGGTGAAAATTGTTTGTCGGTTGTGGGAATCAAACCCGGGTTCTCAAATTCACAAGCCGACTCGATACCACTGATCCACCCACTCCATTACAATGAATTTATACTTAAAATTTTATTTTCATTCATTCAAATTAAAATAATTATTATAATCATGTTAAGAATCTTAATCTGTCAAACTCAAAACAACAAAAGTCGAATCTAAATATATGATGTTTCTATTTAGAGTATTTGATCCATTTATTTGAAGTTGGCCGTGCGATACTGGCATCAGGATTTTAATATTTGACGAAGATTAATTGCAAGATGAATCTAATGAATAAATGTTTCAAAGATTCATGCAATCCTATTTGATGGAGTACTGTGATATCAGAACGGTAACTAAGGCCAGGCAAGCATGGGCGCAATTCAATTAAGGGCGCAAAAAGATAAATATTTTAATGTCATTTTATGATTTTATGTCAATAACTTTTTACTTATTTCTAATGAACAATTTTGTCAGTGTTATATTATTAGGTACAGGTAATGTCAATATATAAATATAAGAGGCTCAAATCTCGGTATTGGCTTTTAACGATTTTGCCAAAACTTGGTAGATTAATGCTTTTCGGCTTCAGAAAACGATCTAGCTAGATCTCATTCTCCGAAAAAAATTATTTAGTACGCCATTTTGAAAAATAAATTCATGAAAATTTAGTTCTTGTATAAGTGCTTTATTTTCTAGTCATGGATCTTGATTTGTGTTATGTTAATGGATGAATATTTAATGTTTTAAAAGTCAAAGCTTGGTAAACATTGTAAATTCTTAGTCCTCTTAACTGAAGAGGTTACTAACAGTGCCAAAATATAAACCATTAAACAAGTACTCGATTTCCTGTTTTCCCCCTTTACCAATATTTAACTTTTGAAACATTAAATATTCATCCAGTAAGTACTTTAAGCAGAGGGTGAACCGTAACGAAACCATAACTGAAAACCACAACGGTATTCATCGGTTAATGAAACCGTAACTGAAAACCGAAACCTATATTTTTTTATTTGTAATATGGAAACCGAAATATTACTGATATAAAAACCATTAATCGTAACCGAACACCAAAATTTTTCTCATCGAGTTCTTGACTTGTAAACCAAGAAAATCGATTGACACCAAAATTAACTCTACATTAGTAACTGTTATTCGAGAAGAAAAGTTGTTTCGTTAATCTTTTCCCATCTTCCGTTATTTCCCGAGCAAAACTCGGTCTTTTAGATATTACATTAACCGATCAAAACTGTAATTTCAAAAAAGACAAAAATTATTAATATCTTGTGAAATGATAGACTTTTTTTTTGGAATTCAGTAAATTTTTTATTATTAAGTCGACGTTTCGGCTAACACTTTAGCCTTCTTCAGGACTCTATTATAATTAAATAAATTAACAATAATAAATAATTAATAGAAAATATAAAATACTTACAATAATAATAATTAATAAATAACATTCATCGAAAAATATAAATAATAAAAGAAATTTTTAATATTATGATTAAATATTAAACATTAAATAGAGTCCTGAAGAAGGCTAAAGTGTTAGCCGAAACGTCGACTTAATAATAAAAAATTGACTGAATTCCAAAAAAGTCTATTATTTCACAATTTATAAACAGTCGAAATAAAAAAATTATATCATTTTATTATTAATATCTTCCTGAAACCAGATCTGCTTTGCCACTAACAGCATTCTCACGTTGGTCGGGTTAGCTTGTAGCACGAATGGCTCTTTAAATGATTAAATCCCCTGTGCCCGGCTCTCAACGCGTCAGCCGGTCGCTCTCACTCCTGAGAAACGCCCGCAGTCCCAGAGCTTGTGGTCAAAGTGTCGCAAGAACGTAACACGATATACGCGGACAAGCGCGCTAACCGATCAGAAATGCAGCGGATCCTTTCAACATAAATCGCTAGTCGCTTGCGGAGCTAGCTGCTGGATAATCTAATCGCAGGGCTTTTAGAAAATTGCAGATTGGTAGTAGTGAAACGCGGGTTATAGGATTTTGTAAGAATGTTTTAAGCATGTTCCGAAAGTTAAATAAATTGGAGCTCTAATACGAAAGTGCTCGTAAAATTTTCTACGGCTTCTGTACAGAGCAACCAACCCGTAGTGTAAACGGAAAATATGTGTTCTAAATCTCCATAAAACATGTCAAATTTGACCAAATATCTACGTAAAAATTTACTTTATTATAACTTAGTTACTTTCACTAACAGTACTTCTTTATTTTTTTCAGTAACTGTAACTATTTTTTCGTAATTTGTAACTTTTAACGTTTTTGTAATAATTTATATTTAGTTCATTTTTAAGAACTATTAGTTACCTTAAAATGAACTTGTATATACAATAAAATATTGTTTTCTTATTTAATAAGCATATTTTATATGTCCGGCAATACGGTGGTGTACTCGTTGTTAGTGGTATGACATTTGAATCCGAAGATCCAGAATTCGATCTCTCTTGAGCTAAAGAAAATATATTTGCACTACCACACTGCGGCTCGATGAGTCCGAACCATGTACAGTAATTGGGATTAAATTCCTGTTGTACAGAATAGCAATAAATAAATAAATAGATACATAAAATAGTTAATTACATAACAAATATAAACAAAAGGAAAGTTGCAGCCTGAGTGAAGGCTTGAATCATTTGTGTTCAACAAAGCACTTTCGCATTCGTTATACAGACTACTTTTCTGCTGCTGCAAAACAACTAAAAAATATGAAAAATTTGTTATTTACTGTCAATTTGTATCATTCTGGTGAGCTTCTACGTTTGATATTAAAATTTATTGCTATGTTACTCAAGTGAGCTGCAAAGTTCTTGGCAAAGCAATGTGATGTAAACTGTTGCTTTCAGCATTAAAAACAAAACAAGAAGATAGACTTTCAGAGCAGGTGTAGAGAAAACTATATTTGTAATCTATTTAGCTTCTTAAATTTATTTTTCACGCGACTGTCAAACAAAGTTGACATTTGCGCCCACGATTTAACCCGCAAAATTTTTTTTATAAACAGGGCGACAAAAATTTATTACTAGGTTCTTAGCTACTTTGGTAGGCTGTTTTAAATTAATCAAAAACACGATGACAAAATGCCATCGTAAACAGACTAATTTATTTTTTCATATTTACATTAACAATCATTTCAAAATTAAATTTGAAAAGAATTTTGTAATTTTTAATGTTCATAACGCAGTTGCGTAAAATGATTTTTGTGTCTCCGAACTTTTTCTTGACGCACATAAACAATCATTTTACGGCCTAGATACACAAATAACTATACTATAAATAAAGTAATAACTGCTGTTGACAGAAGACCTAAAACGCGGATCAGGGCGTAATGGCGGCATATGACCTAAGTAGTTGGTCCGCCAAGAAGCCACAAAAAAAAAGTAATAACTATACCATTTTTCATTAAAAACAATATAACTTTCACGATCAATATGACAAAAAAATTCTCGTATTGTATAAATTTATTCATGTTGAAAATTTATGAAAGCTTTTAAAAATGTAAATCATTAATCCATTATTAATTCACTTAAATCAATGGATACAATGTACTGATAATTAAAATTAAATATGAATAGCTTAATGTAGATATAAAACATTATATTGAAAATAATCATGTAAAAATGTAATTGTCGGTAATATAGAGTTTCTATATAGTGATTTATTGAAATTGATTTGAATCGAAACATCAACGGTTAATGCTTCTTAGTTGCTTCATTAATTATTTCTTAAATTAATCAGCCTTCATGTTATTTGCTTATATTGACACCATACTCAAAGGCTGAGGATTTAGATTAAAACTGAAACTTTTGTGCAGGTTTATTTTATTTTTTATGACAATCTGTAAATTATGACATATTGCTAATTTTATTTGGCGTGTATATTATGTATCAAAATTAAAAATTATTTTGCAAACGTCAAAATTCGATAGATATTATTAAATTTTAAATGATCTTCAAGAAGATGAACAAATAAAAATAATGAGAAAAAGTAAAATATAAATGTAGTGTTGCTTTTTTAACACTTTTTAAAATAGTTTTTTTCATGATCAGCATATATTTTAATTATAGCATTGTTTAAGTATATTGATGTTCTAAAGTACAGTCAGAAGTACAAATTTTTAAATATATAATCGGTAATTACATCGTCGAGATTTTTAAAAAAAATTCGAGTCTTACTCTATAAATTTTTTTACGATATCGTATTAATAAAAAAACATGGTAACGAAACAAAAATAACGGCGAAAATTGCAGTGAAATAAGAGATAGAAATACTTCGAATCGATATTGACATCAACTTCACTGTTATAAAACAAAAGTAGAATAGTGTATTAGTATCCTAGGCATTGTTGATTCGATATAGTTGTATCCAAAGACCGTTATAAACCATAACGGATTTGTTTTGTATTGTTTCCATGATAACACTATCTATTTGGTAAGTTCATCTGAACAGTCAACAAGGCTACTAAATATAGAAAAATATAACGCTAGGTAATATTAAAAAGTATTGGTATAGTATTAGTTCATTCCACCGTTTTAATTTTGTACGTGGGTGTATCTGTTTTAATACACCTACATACATATAGACGTCGCTCTTGCCATTGTTTATTTCACGCTACTAAAATGATTAATTTTAATAAAAATAGCAATATTAACGATTACCAGCCAAAAGAATGATTTAATTATTGAAATAAATGTTAGATAGCTTTGGAAATAATTTCAGTACCAAAAGTATACCCGTACTCATAATCATGAAAGAATGTTGTCTGCATTATAGATTCAAGGATTGAATGATCGACCATATTCTAACAATTTGAAAAATTAATTTCTTAAACACTGTTCGCAATATTTTAAAGTATAATTCATGGTTAAATAAATAATATTTATAGAAAACAACTTTATTCAAAAAGTTATGTAAAACTACTCACTCATTTTATGTTAATATTTATTTATTAACAATAATAATACACTCATTTGCATTTTACACATGACGTTATCGCGCTTGTCTACCTGTTGAAAATATATATTAAGCAGCAGTGTCACAGTTCATATATGTTTAACTTGAATGGGATTTGAATTCGTGACTTTTTGATTCATATACCGTAACGCTAACATCCCCACCGGACTCCCGGTATCATTGACTTACTACAAAAACAAACGTCGTGAGCTGAAGGCTTTGAGAAAAATGATTTTTATAATCTAATGGTTTTTTGCGTATTATAATGTAAAATTTGATCAAATTGTCAGCTACCTGACTACCTCAATTTTTAATTCAACTGTTATAAATAGAATAAATAAATATATCATCACGCCTTTTACCTATTACTGGGTGTGGCACTCTTCTGTAGCAAATCTCGGTAAGTGATATATTTTTTCGCGTGAAGTCAAAGCACGGTCCCAAAGATGTTCAGGGAGGACGAGCCACAGGGGTAGTTTTAACGTGGTAAAGATTGTTTGTCGGCTGTGGGAATCGATCCAGGATTCTCACCTACCCCATAATAATAATTATCTGCCTGTTAAATATAGGAGAATACATATAATTTATATTGCTGTTAGTCAACATTTAGTTAACACTCGATTGATAAATTGAACGTTAGTAGCTTATAGTATACAATATTGACTTAATGGAATCTTTTTACCGTTTGCAGTAAAAAACAAACGAGATAAGAATGAATGAGTTCTTCCATTAGAAAGAACGAACGAGAAATATCAATACCAAAATGATGAAAGAATTCATTTATTTGGTTTTTGCAGTAAGCCTACGATATATTGCATGTCCTTTAAAAATATAATATTCAATATAAAAATGCAAATTGTACTGAATATTGCATAATATTTCATTATTATGGGGTAGGTGGCTCAGTGGTATCCCCACAGCCGACAAACAATTTTCACCAATTTAAAAAATCTACCCCTGTGGCTCCCCCACCACTAATATCTTTGGGAGCCGTGATTTGTCGACTGGTAACTGCACTTCACGCGAAAAAATATATCACTTACCGAGATGTGCTACGGCAGAGTGCCACACCCAGTAATGGATAAAAGGCGTGATGATATATTTATATTTTATATTTATTGCAAACATATGCAAGCAACAGCAGGAATTCAGCAAAATTGATTATTTAAAAACGTAATATATAATTTTTTCGTTTCATTGCAGTGAAATATTTATCAAAATGTAAATTCAAATATGATATTAAAATCAAATATGCAAAACAATGATTAATATTATGGCGAGAATTGTGCTGATATGTCGCTTTTATTATTAATTGTGTTTATCTTTATTAGTGCAGTTTGCACTTGAATAATTTATTCTGATTTAATATGATATTATGAACGCAGTGGCACTTTACGTTTTAATTTAATAATACCAAACATAAAATTTAAGTATGCAAATAATGTACTATATTAAATTTGTTATGATTCAGTTTTTCAGTTTCTTTTCTTGATTAAAATTCGGAAATTCTGCAAGTTAATAAAAGCTAGAAAGGTTTAATTAACTTTTTATAAAATTGAAGTTTCTTAATATACAGTTTATAAACACGAAAGACGAAAGGAGTGGAGCTTTTTTATTCTTTCGTAAAAGATGTTGTTATGCATATTTTTTAATATAAAATTTTCACGTTGTACAACAATATGAAGAAGCGTACTATATGCTATACCTATATACGTCACGTTTTTCGAATAAGAACGATACAATTACGCGTGAAAGATAAAATGCTTACTGTCTTAATTAAAAATAAGAAAAAAAATTAACAAGGCATATGACAAAAACTGAGAACATAAATGGACCTTAATCTTTAAAAATATGACATTTTTGAAATTTGAATAAATATATTTTTCTACGATTGCTATGAAAAGTTGACAGTTACGCTGTCATTTGTCATCGTAAAGTTGACGTTTTCTTTGAACAATCGAAAAATATCTTTGTCGCGTGTCTCCAATGACAACGCGCAAAAAATATATTAAATGCGCGCTTATTTCAATAGTTACAAGGGATACAAACAAAACAGAAACTTGTCATATTGACAGTTGACAGAACGAATTTATTTTCAGTACATATACGTTTTTTAATAATTTAAGATGCAATCGTAGAAAATATTATGTGTGTATCACGAGCGTAAAGTATCTTTATTCCTCTTACACTATTGCAACTCGCGCTGCAATTACCGTGCTCAAGTGACAAAGAATCACTTTACGCTCTTGATACACAAATAACTATTTTATATAAAAATGTATAAATTTTTTTGATAGTCGCCTTAAAACATTGTGTACTTCTCGGTTAAAAAGAACACTTTACAACCTTGATACACAAATAAATATTTTATGTAACTGCCAATAAAAATTTACATTTATATACGCGATTCTGTCTACAAAGTTAATCTTTTTTTTACTTTATTTTCCGTTGTTAATAATGAAGATCGTTAAAACAGTTTTATCAACGCTGCTATTATTACCTAAGTTTGTCGGTTGTTCTTATTAACGTGATCCAAAAGTAGGTTGATAATTCATTCTCATCTGTGGCGCTACAAGCTGAGATCGGGCCCAGGCATACCGGACACACCGAGCCGCAGTTTTTACATTGCCGTACTGCCGGTTTTCCTAGTCGAATGCTACATTATTTAAGACGTATAAGTGACTAGCTTATAGCGCCCGAGTGTGATAAATGCATGTAACTGTATTTTATATTTTACGACAAATCATACATTGTCGACAGGTGGATTCGAATTGACGAATCTTGGTTCGGGTGACGTCACAGTATGTTAAGAGATGTGCTTTAACACGCTCAGCCACCGAGCCTGTCAACTACTCGTACAAAATTATGTATATTTTTATTCAGAGGCAACGTTATTTATGATAATTACATAACATGAGACGGTGGCATGATAAAGCACATTATGTTTCATTATATTTCATAATTTAATGTGATTATGATTTATTACAATTGCAAATATACATCTAAGCTCGTAACAACCAATTTGGGTTATTTTAAACTTGATGGTTTACTTGGATAGCCAAAACATTAAAAGATCTACTCGACGCTGTAGCCAATTCACGATTTAGTTTTTTACTGTTTGTTCTCTATTTGCCCTGTTGTTGGCAACGATGATATTTAACATTAAAAGAATAAAATTTGATATATTTTACTGCAATATTAACTTCTTTTACTTTTTCTATATTAGTTTAAGTGTATTACCGCTTATAATTGTCTATGTTTTATAAAAGACGGAAGATGAATTCATGAAATAAATAAAAATATCAATTTAAATTTGTTTTAATTTCAAAGAGGGACACAAACTGAATGCTCAGACAAATCTCATTTATTAATTATATTTATTCAAACTGATGAGAACGTTTTATTAGGTACCTAAATAATATGTAGATATAGTAAATCAGCTCGATATGACTGATTTAATAAATATTGTGAAATGTTGAAAAGTAACATTAATGCTTATGTTTTCAACTTATTTGATTTTTATGCAAGGATGTGTATGTCATGTTTGCGAGAATGTTGACGGTAATGTCATTTATCTTATTATTACAATCATAGTGATAATAATAATTATATAGGTGCAATTTAAATCAATAAATTACGATCAACAAATAAAACCTTTACATATTTTGTTTTTGCACATATCCATATATGCGAAAAGGGCGCAATTAGAAATATTTTCCCTTATGCCGGCAATGATAAAGCCACATTTCAATTACCTGAAATTATTAAACAAATATACCGAGCGTAGTGTAGTATAAACCAAACATGTTATTTATTCAAATGTGTGTGTTTGTGTTTCTTGTTATGCGACGTATCGCGAAAGAAAATTCCGTAAAAGTATACAAAATAAAAAGTGGTGTCAGATGTCAAGAAAAACTTACCTCGTAGGGAATGTGAAACTGCTGAACCAGATCGCACTCAAGAAACATCCTGATAGCCGCCTTGCACGTATCGTCGTCTGAAAGGTCGAAATCGATGAACGTGAAGCTATACAAATTATACGTTTCAGCAGAGGGGATCATTTCCTTCACAAGACTGTGAGTCACATCGTTGGTCGCCGTCGCGTGGTAGGATAAACACTCCAACGCGACTTTCTGCTTCGCCATAAGCTTGCACGCATTCTCGTACATCTGCGTATTGTGTATCCCTAATCCAAAGAAAATCGCGAACGCTTCAAACAAAGAAACGTCACAATCCGTGAACGGAGATCCATTCGATTTGTTGATCAATTGAGCCACACCGATCAGAGTCTTTTTTCCATTGATTATCGGCATGCATAAAATAGTCCGAGCATTGACTGCATCCCTTGCTGTGTTTTGTTCTTTAAGCCAGGTTTTTACGTCACCTATATTTAAAATTTGTCCTGTCATCGCCGCGTAACCCGCGATTTGAGCTAATGTCGAGTTTTGTATATCTGCGGGGAATGGACGAGACACGTGTGTTTCTTCTCCGACTGCCCGGAGCTCGAAGATTGTCGTGAAGGGACATGGGCGATTGACGCCACAGATCCGCATGTCTTCAGCGGTGACGTTGCCGGACTCCCGACGACTTAGAGGCTGGTGCTGTGTTATTGCTTTGCCAGGGCGTTCGACTATTCGTTGCAGGTGAGCCTGGAATCAGAAAGGGTGTGAAGAAACATGGGGATCGGTAAATGCTTTGCAAGCTAAAAATAATTTATGATTGTATTGAAAATCAATATATCCTTTGTAGTCAGCGAAAACGTGCATATTTTAATACTAAGTTCAATGGTTTATGTAAATGCGAGTCATAAATTTCCAGACTTTTATTACATACTTCTCTGACAAAATAAAGATATTGATGTGAAAAATATGTTATATCGAAATTTAGAAAATAAATAAAATTTTGGCATGCGAAATGAAAAATATATGAGTATGTATAAAATTGAATTCTATTCTCCACGAAAATATTAAACATATATGAAAACTTCAGAAATACACTCTCATGTACCAAGTTGTTTTTTTTTACAGAATATTCTCACTAAAAGTTTTCCACTTCAAATTCAAGTCAGGATTTAAAGAGGAGGAAAGAAAACACAGATAATTGACATTTACTGTCGTAAATAAATCTTTCATCAAACACTCTCTTGTTTTCTTCAATATCCATCTGACACATCGGAAAATTCAGTCAATTTCAAAACAAACATAATAAAAATCAAATGACAGATTTATTCACTTTTGCTTTTAAAATCTTGGACGTTTTCATATTTAATTTTTAGAATGTGTTCGACGTTATGAAACATCAAATATAAAAGAATATTATTTTTCAATATCTAGAACAGGGAAAGAGAATCGAAGCAGAAATAATTTTGATTTGCTATTAAATTCTTTTTGTACCTGTTTCACTTTTAAATTTAGTCATATGAAAATATAAAGATAACACCGAAACAATTCAAAAAACATTATTATTTCTTATTAAACACAAACATGAACATTCTTATCTTGTTCACCTGATGATGGTCTAGTCGACCGAAATACGTATTGTAAAATAAACTTTCCATTATTTGAAACTAACCTAGTGTAACGAAGTAAAGGAAGTATGTATTGTAATCGCAAAAATTTTCGGTTCTCAGATTTCAACGGAAATAGGTATTTTGGTCCTCCCTGAATCCATTTTGACTAATTTCGTCATGCCGTCTGTACGTACGTACGTACGTACGTATGTATCTCGCATAACTCAAAAACGGTAAATCGTATAAAATTGAAACTTTATATTTAGGACTATTATAACATCTAGTTGTGCACCTCCCTTTTTGGTCATTATACAACTACCGGAAGTGGTACTTTACTTGAAGCCTATAATAGATTTTCATGAAAAATTATATTCAAATATAATTTAAAACTTTCCAAATTTGGTATATAAGACTAGTATATCAATGGAAATAACATAATAGATTTTGGTTAAAATAGACTAACCGGAAGTGACACATTACATGAAGCTGCTAACAGTTTTCCTTGAAAAAAATGGTATTATTTTCATTTTAGAAATAAATGATGCAAATAAAAGTTTTAGAGAATTAAATTCTGCGTCTAGCACATTAAAAAAATTTAAATTAGCTTTTTGCATAAACGAGATATCTAAATTTAAATATTATATATTTTTTGATTTAAAAAAAAATTAAGTTTGCTATGGATTAGAACAAAAAATAAAAGATTTAATGTGAAATATGTGCAATTAAAAAAATATCTATAGTTTAATACGGGTACAAGGAAGTCATGTGGTGTCCACATCAGATATTTTAATTTAATTTTACAAACATGAAAATTAAAACACATTGGAGCACGAAACTATAAAGTTTAAATAATTAAAACGGATCGAATTTACATGTCATACAGAATACTTTATAATGTTAGCAAACCGAGTCAATAGGCATTAGTAATTCAAACTCAAGTTAATATTATAGTGCCGTTGGACAGTGGCACAGCACCCACTAGGGACAGCATATTTAGACATTAGACCCTCACTATACTAGGGTCTAATAGTAAGATAACTATTTTTAGGTCCTCAAAATATAATTACTAGTAGTAACTTAATATGAACACTAAATATTAGTTTCTAACATCTAACCAGAAGCTAACTAACTTTATTTGCTGTTAAATTTCTTAAATATTTCATTTTTTGTATCAAAATTGGTTGTATTTTCCGTACTAATTTGATATGAGCGCATGCACTTTTACTGTAGTATTAGAAGGATTGATTCCTTTATTTACTCGTATTTTATTTCGATAGATTGTATTTTATTTATTATCGAAATGTTTTTCACAAATTCTTCAAAATTAAGCTTACGACTTAACCTCCTCAACTCACAATTCGTTATGTGTAAACATCCTCAATCTGCATTTATTTTTAATAGTCAAAATTCTGAACATAATTTCCAATTTGGTTTTTTCTTTTTGTACTATTTTATATCAATTTTTGAATCTAACCTATACTATCAAACTGCGCAAAATCCCTTACTATATTTCTTGTTAAAAATGATATCCGAAACATGTGTAAACATGTCAAAATTTCCAATTTGGTTTTTTTTTTGTACTATTTTAAATAGCTGTTTGTGGTAAAAAAGTAAATTGATCAAATGCTTCATATCAATGTTTGAACCTAACCTATACAATCAAACTTCGCAAAATCCCTTACTATATTTTTTGTTAAAAATTATATCCTTATAAAATATATCCACTAATATCTTTGGAGGCCGTGATTTGACGGCTGGTAACCGCACTTCACGCGAAAAAATATATCACTTACCGAGATCTGCTTAGGCAGAGTGCCACACCCAGTGATGGGTAAAAGGCGTGATGATATATTTATTTATTTATTTAAAATATATAAAAATTGTGTTCTCAAATTTTGTAACAAAAATTATATCAAATTTATGATCATGTAATCAAGCTTTTTCACATGATTCTTTTCGATATTCAATGAAAATATGTCGTGTCGTACAAAGAAACTTTTCTAATAGTTTTCCAATTGTCATTCAAAATCATTTTAGTGATATGAGTAGTGAACGTTTTCACATTTAATAAGATATGATGGCCGACATCAGTACGTGGGATTTACTTTTTGAGTTTTGAAACGAAAATATTTTTGGAGCTTCTGCCCTGTTAAGTTACTCGAAATTAAAAACATTACATTAATAATATTTCATGGTTATGGATAGTTTCACTAATGCAGAAAACTTTTTTCTTACAGAAATCTAAAGACCTCTTAAAATTTCACTTATATATTATTATTAGAGATGGGCGAATATCGAATACGAATATTAATCAGATCTCGAATATTCGAGGTACTCGAATATTCGAATACTCCTAAAAGTTAATTTATTATATTATTAATAATTATTTAATTATGCCCTTTTCATTATTTGAATGAAATTGTTAAGATAAAATAAAATTAAAACAAAAATTACAAACAAAAAAGAAAAGAAAAAGACGTAAACTTCAAATTTATGGTGAAACGTACGGGCTGATGTTGGCGGAAAACAAATTTGAAATATGGTACGTCTCATGGTTTTGAAACAAAATATCTTTGTTATTAATAACTTCAAAATATTGTAATAGCTTTAAGTTTATGTACAAATGATAAAGAAAAACATAGTCAAAAATTGAGGTCAACATATAGCGCGATATTCGAGGTATTTCAATGTTCGCTATACTGACGATAATATTCGAAAATCTCGAATATCGAATGTCAATATTCGCGGCATTCGACTATTCGCGGATGATATTCGCCCATCTCTAATTATTATGTTTTAAACAGATTAAGGTTATTGTGTTCTGACTCAATTTCTTTGAGTTTATTTTGCTAAAATGTGAACACAATGAATTTTTACAATATCTAAATGTTTTTCCTTTTGTTTGCAAATGTTTAGTTTGTTAAAACTGATTTTTCTCTTAAGTGTTTTACTGACTATATGAAATTCACTTTAAAAAACAACCGCTCTCTACTTATCTTTTTAATTAGTTTTCCGTTGTTAGAATACAGAGTCTAACTGCAATTGTGTGGAATTTAGTTTTAAAAACAATTGTTTTAGATTCGTTGTAGACGAGTGGACGTAAGTAATTGGAGATGATTTGAATATATAGAACGTACGTCTAATAAAAGATAAATGAAACAGGTGTATTGGAGCGAGTGGATTAAAGGTTTATTGCGTGATGAAAGATTCCGAGTGTAACGAATAAATGAGCTTGTATGGTGGAACTATGAATGTTTGACGAAGATTGATTATTTGTTGAATCTGATGAATTGATGTTCTGTTAATGTTTCAAGGGTTTCTACTACCCTATTGATGAGATTTAGCGTAATGTGCGTATTCAATGTTAAAATTTTTATTTAGCGATATCTCTTTACCTATTAATTTTAGAAAAATGTTCAGAATGAAAAACTGCATTCATAGAGTATAAGTTTGTCGTTCAATTGTGTCTTATATCCAAGTTAGAAGCAAAAGAAAATACATAATACAATAAAACAAATTAGATAACTCAATAATGGATATTTCTTAGTTGCTATAATTTATTTTATTATTAAATTAAATGCTTAAATAAATAAATAAATTAGAGTAAGCTTCCAATTCTGGTCCAATATGTCAAATAATGTCAGACACAACAAACAAATCATTGTTTTATTTCTCATGGCACTCTGATAATTGCTTTAAAGTGTGTATTTTCTTTTTCTAACTCGGACATAAGAAACAATTGAACAACAAACTTATACTCTATGGATGCAGTTTTTCATTCTGAACATTTTTCTTCAGTACAATTTTCTTCTAAAAGTAATAGGTAAAGAGATATCGCTAAATTAAAAATTTAACATTGAATTTCCTATGTTCGGAAAAAAAAGTAGACACCCGGTATATATATATATATATATATATATATATAATATGTAAGTGTTTAAAATCTGATAGTTTAGTATATAATGTGTAAGCGAAACAAGATTTACCAAAATAGTTATTTACGTAATAAGACACTCTACTGGATGAACGAGCATATACCAGAGCTAACCGTAGGCGAGCTTTGGATACATGAGAGACCAGCAAAGACACTTTCAGGGTGTGTTACCTACAATATTTTTTGCGTCTATCAATGACATACAAAAGAAAAATATTTGTGGGAAATAAATTAAACTGATCACCATGGAAATATTTATTTTCTGATTTTATTTTTCAGTTTAAGAATCGGTAAAGTTCTATTGATTCTTCCGATCTAGATCGGCAAAGATAGTTTTCCGGTCTAAAAAGTGATCAGAAAGAACTAACTTTCCGGGCGGTCGCGAAAATATACATCTTATGTATATATTTTTTATTCAATTTTAACGAACAACAAATAGATATTTATTTTCTGTTTTACTTTACGATCTCAGAAATACGAGGCTTAAAGCGGTTGGTTCATGGTTCATGCACTTCATAGTAAAACAGTTTCGGAGCGACCCGACGTATTTCATCAAATATCTCACAGAATGATATAGATGTGACATCGGTTTAAGTCTATTGATTAATCCACTTTTAACTTCTGTCAAAATTCTTTTCAAATTGGTTCCAATTTGAACATTTGCTTTCAACGTACGGTAATCAACGTCACCTTTCAGAGTCGTACAATTTCATCTTCCATTTCCAAAACTTTCAACATCAAATAACTCGTATGGAAACTGGTAGAAATGAAACCATTTCTGTTAATTTTCCATCTCTCCAGAGTTGGGAAAAACTCATTTCGTTTCTAGCGTCAATAATTGACACAGCGTCGTGTTTATTTTGAACAAGCCGCGATGTGTCGTGTTAGAAGGCAGTTAATCGGTACAAACATACGAACACACAGACACACGCTAACCACAGAACCGCAGGTGCTTCTAACCACCACCAACAAATTACTAAATGCAAAGTGTTTAACGTAGATCAGCACGAAGGTTTCACTTCCCTGTATCATTTGTCTTCCATAACACATTGAACTATTAAGATTGTCTTTGAAACAAGGTTACGTCAAATTAAAGTATAATTATTCTGTAAAATTTAAGTACCTGTATAAATTTTGCGCACTAAAGCTTCTTTGTTATTATGGTAACGTATGAATTAACCGTATCAAACAAAGAAGAGTTTAAGAATTCTTTGAAACTGCCCGTATTTTATACGACAATAGCTTTAACTTCAGAGCTTTTATCGAAAAATAAATAATGTCTTTGTTGGTTTTAACACACTTTTTTTGTCGGAGTTGATCCTGTTATTTAAATTCTATATTATTTTAAATACAATAGAACAGTAATCGTTATTATTATTTTATTGCGCTACCTACTCGTTTTTTTCAACGTGAAACATGGAATTTACCATATTCATGGTTAATAATTTGACAGATATATATTAGAACGACTATTTCAAAATAAAACCTAGGTTAACATTTCTATTAATTAGTGTTGTATTAACGATTTGCTACTGAAAATAATATATGCAGTTAAAGAAAATGTTCAATATTTTCTTTTTAAAACCAAATGATGAGAAAATAAATGGCCTGTTAGGTTTTCCAATCTAACACCACTGGATTTTTTTTGAGCATTTTTATAATCCAAAGTTTTCGCCAGGAACATTTTAAATTTTGAGGAATTAAAAATTCGGATTTAATATTAGTCTTGAAGTATTACAGCTGCCTAAATATCTAATGTTAGAATTAGTTTTATAACCTAATAGGGTATTGTTTGGCAGGGAATGGAGGGTTTTAAAAGTTTATTATAATTATTATTTATTTGTATTTCTTATAATAATTCAATCAATAGTATGTTATGCATCAAGGGAGGGAAACAAGCGATTATTCCCGCCAACTTCACACAAGGGATAATCGCGCCCTCCCGTGAAGCATATTATACTTTTCGTAACAAGTGCACAAAAATTACCGTCTTATCGGGACAAATGTCAAATATGGGTTGCGTAACTAGTTACCTAGGAAACGCCGCAAACAGCTAATAATCGTAGTCTCTAGGAAGAGCAACATCTCTCTAGGGAGAAAAATATCCTACCTAGGGAAAGAAACATAATGTTTCTCTCCTTAGTGGAGAAAAGCAGTGTTTCTCTCTCTAAAATTAGGGAATAAGAACGAGTTTCTTGTGCATGTGTTACGAAAAAAAAATTACTTTCTATGTTTCATTTTAAAATGAATGCTCTGATACATTGTTGTCAAATTTGTAACTATGGATATGTAAAATCCCATGTTTCACGTAAAAATAAATTTACGGTTTACTTATCTGCAATGTTATTGTCACTGGTAGAGGTTATCATTTCCTTTCGCAGCTATATTTTTCAATAAAGTCGATAGCGCTAAAAGTTTCTAAGACATTCGATCGTTAAGTGCTTTACAATAAGACTCGAAAATTTTAAAAACTCGCTCTGTGGGTTTCGTTTTTCTAACTTTTTCTTGTTTTCTTATGAGGTACTTACCGATCTTGTATTGTAAGATATTATAAAGTATTTTTTATATATTACTTGGAAAATGATATTTACCTGCAGATTCATAAATAAATTTGCACTGAATTTCCATTAAAAGGATGTAATGAAAAAATGTTCTCAAATAATTTTGGAGATTTAAATGAAACTGATAGAACATTTAGTTAGAAATCTGTTTTTGAAGACATATTAAGGCATTTGGGAATATTTAATGTCTGACAAAAATATGCATATCTTTATGACATCATTGTCAAGTTGCTTTAAAAATAGTCAAGATATGTGGTTTCATTTTCTTATAAAAATACTATAGGTTTAATTTAATTATTACAGACACTCATTACCGTTTATACAAAGCGGTCATGAATATTTAAAACTTTTAATTTTCACAACATAAATTTAATTAATAAGAAGAATGAAACTATTAATTCAAGAAATAATATATTTAAATGAAGTGTTTACATTTCTTGTAATTGTAATTTCAGATGAAATAACGAAGTTTGTAATTCTTGTAATGAATTCAGAACTTCAACTATAAATGTATAAAAATAAAAAAAGTAAAATGTAAAAATGGTTCTGGAAGTACTAAAATTGATTTTAGTCAAATTATGAACGGTGGTTATTCACTAAAATGTATTATGCCGCAAGCTTAATTACATTCATTAGCGTAGTAAATTATATGTACTAGAACTGAATTGATGGAATAATTACAAATATTAAAATTGAAATAGAGGGATGACAATTAACGTAAGTATGGCTGTGAAATGAACAGGATTTAATATTCATGATTTAACTTCTCGTGAATATATACAGAATGAAATTCAATAAGACCCAACAGAAATGCAATTTTGAAGATTAATCCTTTCCACAGAAGTTGTTGCATTTGAAATCAGTTAGCGTTGTGAATGGGTCATTGCAAAGTGTAAAGTTTTAGAATTTACATGAATCGGCAATAATCCTTTATTTTACAAACTTCTTACCATTACAAAATGAAAACAATTGTCTGGCAATTTCCATAATAATTCTTGGCTTGCAAAATAAAGGAAATTTAGAACAAGAGAAATATAACCAGCAAAAATCAATTGTCTGAAAACTGTGCTAAAAAGGAAAAAGAATTTCATAATAAGATAAATTATAAAATTGGATAGAAATAAAATGCGTTTACGTTTCTTATCAAAAATAGTTATCATAAAAAACGTACTTGTAAATAGTAAAAAGAGAAATATACCCAGTAAAAATCAATTGTCTGAAAACTATGCTAAAAAGCAAAAAGAATTTCAAAATAAGATAAATTATAAAATTGGATAGAAATAAAATGCATTTACTTTTCAAAAATAGTTATCATAAAATATGTACTTGTAAATAGTAAAAAGATAAATATACCCAGTAAAAATCAATTGTCTGAAAACTATGCTAAATAGCAAAAAGAATTTCAAAATAAGATAAATTATAAAATTGGATAGAAATAAAATGCATTTACGTTTCTTATCAAAAATAGTTATCATAAAAAATGTACTTGTAAATAGTAAAAAGAGAAATATACCCAGTAAAAATCAATTGTCTGAAAACTATGCTAAAAAGCAAAAAGAATTTCAAAATAAGATAAATTATAAAATTGGATAGAAATAAAATGCATTTACTTTTCAAAAATAGTTATCATAAAATATGTACTTGTAAATAAAAAAGAGAAATATACCCAGTAAAAATCAATTGTCTGAAAACTATGCTAAATAGCAAAAAGAATTTCAAAATAAGATAAATTATAAAATTGGATAGAAATAAAATGCATTTACGTTTCTTATCAAAAATAGTTATCATAAAAAATGTACTTGTAAATAGTAAAAAGAGAAATATACCCAGTAAAAATCAATTGTCTGAAAACTGTTAAAAAGCAAAAAAAAATTCAAAATAAGATAAATTATAAAATTGGATAGAAATCAAATGCATTTACGTTTCTTATCAAAAATAGTTATCATAAAAAATGTACTTGTAAATAGTAAAAAGAGAAATATACCCAGTAAAAATCAATTGTCTGAAAACTGTGCTAAAAAGCAAAAAGAATTTCAAAATAAGATAAATTATAAAATTGGATAGAAATCAAATGCATTTACGTTTCTTATCAAAAATAGTTATCATAAAAAATGTACTTGTAAATAGTAAAAAGAGAAATATACCCAGTAAAAAACAATTGTCTGAAAACTGTGCTAAAAAGCAAAAAGAATTTCAAAATAAGATAAATTATAAAATTGGATAGAAATAAAATGCATTTATGCTTCTTATCAAAAATAGTTATCATAAAAAATGTACTTGTAAATAGTAAAATCAAGTGTTTGAAATCTGCATTCGTTATTGTGTAAAAAGTATTATTTATTATGTATTATCATGATTATTTTTTATCAGAAAGCTACTGGGAAAAAGATAAATAATTGTTTAAATATTTATACATGTACTAAACACATCAGTTTTGAAACGTCACTTTGTGTAATGTAGATTAAAATTGAAACTCTAAAGATAAGACAATAGGTCGAATTCGACTCTCAAAATACCACAGATGTCCCACTTTATACATATCATATTAATTACAGATAAACAAGCATTTCACAATGATTGAATGCGTTAACGGAAGCCGCCTGTCAATGAAGTGAAATGTAAACAAGGGGGCGATGGTGATATTAATAAATTTTCCAGTGATCTCATGGAAAATCAAAACCAAAGCAATTTTATTTATCTGCATTTTACGTCAAACCCATTTAACGAATAAAAATGATAACAAAGTGTTATCTATAAATATCAACAAAAATTGAGTTTTTGGTATTTATTTGTCCAAAATGTAACCATTTAAATAATGACGGCTAAATATTGGCCTTTATTACAAAGAGATGGCGCTGATAGTATTGTAGGGTACACTTAATATATATAATCTGTGACTGTCAGTTGTATTTTTTTTTACATATTTTTGAAGTTTTATTTCTGCTTTTTCTTTCTAAGCTATATTGAATAATGTTTCTCTTCTAAAATTATTGTGATATGACGATATCCATAGTTTATTTCATTTAGGTAATTCGGGCCGATAAATATGTAAATATTTCTTTTCACGACCGTTTCTATGATACAAAAATCGGGGTAGAAGTAAAATATTTTATCACTAGGGTGATAATGTGAACATTTTCCTCTAGGGAGTTTATATTATTTTGACAGTACAGCTATCAAATATATGTAAAATACAACATAGTACAACGACACAAATAAAAAGCTAAGAACAGCTACAAAAACTGCATCAATAATTTCTTGGGATTCTTCCGGAGTTCTTCGCTGTATTCTTTGTATTCCAATTTAGTTTAATACAATGTAATTTAACATAAATAAATTTGTTTACATGAATTTTTGTCTAATATTTTTTTTTATTTACTAATAATTTTAAAATTAATAAATGTGAAACATATATAAATAATTTGTATTTTAAAATTTCTTTTTTCGTTTTTAATCTTACTTAGGTTGTGAAAAAGTAGTATGCAATTTTTCCAATTTCTCTCTCTAGATATGAAATATACTAGTGTATTTTATATATTACTAACATCTCTGGGAGCCGTGTTTTGACGGCTGGTAACCGCACTTTAGGCGAATAAATATATCACTTACCAAGATCTGCTACGGCAGAGTGCCACGCCCAGTAATAGGTAAAAGTAGTGATTATATATTTATTTATCTAATTTTTGTGTTAATAAAATTAGAATTTTGTTTATACTGGACACTTTGACAATGTCACTATTTAATTATTAGCAAACAGTAGAACTTGACATAGTTTTGTATTACTTCATTTTTCAACAATCAATAGAAACTGAAAACTGCTCGATATCCATAAATATCCGTATGACAGTAAATAAACAGACAGATGTAACCCAGTGAATACAATTTGCGTCTTGAAAACAAGGGTTTGCGTTGACAAATCTGAGCGACTTCAACTTATATAAAATATACAACTGTGTGAATAGTTTCAATTTTACTTTAAACCGTAGATTCTGTACTTTAATTGGAATTAAGTTTCTGTTGTGCAAAGTAACAAACTTTTACATTTTTATTTGAAGTTCCCTAAGAACTAGATAATATAGAGCTCTTATGATGTTTGAATTCAATTTTGTTATAGAGTCATCCACAACTTATAGGCAATAAACCATTTCATTTTATTAACGTATTTTGTTGTCATGAAGCGACGGAATAGTTGGAACATCGATATTTGGATAAATTATCGTAATTGTTAAATTCGTTTATCTTTCAAATTGTTATGGGGTAGGTGGCTCAGTAGTATCGAGTCGGCCTGTGGATTTGAAAACTCGGGTTCGAATCCTACAGTTTTCATCACATCAAAATTACTACTGTTGTTCCTTGTAAATTAATATCTTGGGACTGTGGTTTGACGGTTATTAACCGCATACATACATCACTTACCGAGATCCGCTACGGCAGAGTGCCAACCTAGTAATGAGTAAAAGGCGTGATGATATATATTATTTTATTTCATTGATATTATTGTATTTATAAATAAATAGAAATGACATTAAATAAGGAGCTGTATGCAATAACTTGCCTTAGTTCAATTTTCTTTTAGGTTTTTTTCGGAAACAATTTTAAATTATTTATCTTTCATCTTTTATAAATTATTACCGTATATTACAATTTGAAACACATTACATTTATCATTTTGCCGTTAAATTCTACGGAAGAAAACTATGAAAAATACAATCTGCAATAAATTTTCGGTAATCCAGTCTGCATTCTACAAATATGTCTTTGTGCTACTTTTAACACAATAAGATGAAACAAAACATCTTAAGCATTGTTTAAAAGTACATTTTAACTCATATAAAAACAACTTAATGTAGTTTCTGAAATTTAACTACATCTTTAAATTTTTATAAACTGTTATGTAGTGCGATAGTAACCATAAAATATATTTCATTGCCAACAAAATTTATAAAAGAAACTACTTGCAGTAGTTTTCCGTAACATGTACCAATAAATTAGAGTGTTAGAAAAAACCAGATGTAGATTTTATTTAATAAAAATTAATAGCTTTTACATTTTTTTATCAATTACTTGAACGTGCCTTACATGTTAGTTGATAAATGAATTAGAAACTTCGTCAATAAATTCACTGTAGTTACATTATCTGTTGCACTTCAGCTTCTAACCATCTTTGGAACTTTTGAAATTATTGATAGTAATTTTTATTCGTTTATTACGGGTAGTTTAGCAACAAAAACAACTGCGTCCAAGTGGTTTTAAATCCACTAGAATCTGTAGGTTTCCTGCTTGGACCTTATAAAATAAACGAACCTTAGTGACATTTTTTTGTGAAACCAACCCATTCTGAAGTGGGGGAGGGAACAGACCTACATCGTTTGCAAATAAGTTTCTAATTAGTAATACCAAGGTATGAGTTTTTTAAAATAATATTTTAATTGTATCACATAACTATTATAATTTAATAATAAGAATAAATGAAAATTTCTAACTATTTGTAAATTTAATAATATAAAAATATGAAATAATATTCTGTATAGTAGGTATATTTAAAAATATTTGTATTTGATGAATAAATAATAAATAAATATATCATTACGCCTTTTACCCATTACTGGGCATGATATTCTGCTGTAGCAGATCTCGGTAAATAATATATTTCTTCGCGTGCGGTTAGCAGCCGGTAAATCACGGATCCCAAAGGTGTTAGTGGAGAGGGTAGTTTTAACGTGGTGAAAATTGTTTGTCGGTTGTGGGAATCGACCCGATACCCCATTTTAATAAATAATATGAGATTAAAAACAATATTAATTATATTATTACTACAACTGTTAAAAAATGTAAACAAAAATATAACTATGTGGGCCAGTAACAGATATCATAACTAAAACTAGTTTCAACTTTTCAAGTCAGTGACGCCAATCTCCTTATTCCACTACTTCAGGTGTTGGCTTCAAAACATTGTGTAGCTTATTCGTCTGTTTTAGACGGTCGAAGGCTCAGAATAAAGAATATAGGATAGAGGCAGCATGATATGCGTATATATGCATATCATGTTCCCATGTGGCTAACGCAGTTCAAGCATTGGAACGGAAGGGAAATCAAGTCGCCGCCATATTGGTCGCTTCTACAGGAAACTGAGAATTGAATATACAGAATAGATTTTTTACAGAAACCAATCAGTTTTACTGGCTAACTGAAAATTTTAAAGAAATAATAAATGTACAGGCTTATACAGCAAGGAAGGGGACATACTCGTAATTGTATGGTTGATAAAATAATATTATTAGGGGACAATAAAGTTATATGTTCTTAAATGGAAAGGGGTACACGTTTATTGGAATGGATAGCTCGAAATTTAAATTTTCCAACGATGTAACATGTTCCTACACCAAAAATTAATGTCACAGGGTAAAAAAATAAAAAGAAATTATATCGTGTTTTGTTTTCCCTGATTTGTTCAATTACTATTTGATATTTATTTCACTAATCCTGACATATCTTGTATATACTCGTATATACTGTAATTCACTTAAAAACAAGCATTGACATATTACACGAAAGAATCGAGTAAGATGGCGGATGGAGTCCTCGCTGAGATTCACCGACAAATATAACAAAAAATTGAATTTTTAAAAGATTGTTATTTAATCTTAATCCTGTAAATAAAGGAAATCATTGAATGAATCAAGCTATAATAGCAAATACAGCTCATATTGATAATACATAATGAAAATGAGTAACAACATAATATGTATCATGGAAAATAATATCAATTGAAGAATTAGCTAATACAACACCTGTTAATCCTGCAACTGTAATAGTTATTTGTGTATTAAGAGTGTAAAGTGATACTTTGTTACTCGAACACGGTAATTGCAGCGGGAGCCGAAGGCGAGAGCTGCAATAGTGTAAGAGGAACAAAGACACTTTACGCTCGTGATACACACATATTTTTTTCTACGATTGCATCTTAAGATTATTAAAAAACGTATGCGTACTGAAAATAAATTCGTTCTGTCAATAGTCAATATGACAAGTTTCTGTTTTGTTTGTATCCCTGGTAACTATTGAAATAAGCGCGCATTTAATATCTTCTTCGCGCGTTGCCATTGGAAACGCGCACATTTAACGTCTTTTTCGCGCGTTGCCATTGGAGACGCGCAAAATAGTTATTTGTGTATTAAGAGCGTAAAGTGATTCTTTGTTACTCGAGCACGGTAATTGCGGCGCGAGCCGAAGGCGAGAGCTGCAATAGTGCAAGAGGAACAAAGACACTTTACGCTCGTGATACACACATTATTTTTTCTACGATTGCATCTTAAAGTTATTAAAAAACGTAGGTATACGTCTAAAACTAAATTCGTTTTGTTAACTGTCAATATGACAAGTTTCTGTTTTGTTTGTATCCCTGGTAACTATTGAAATAATCTTTTTCGCGCGTTGCCATTGGAAACGCGCGAATTTAACGTCTTTTTCGCGCGTTGCCATTGGAGACGCGCAAAAAAGATATTTTTCGATTGTTCCACAGAAAACGTCAACTTTACGATGACAAATGAGAGCGTAATTGTCATCTTTTCATAGCAATCGTAGAAAAAAGATATTTTTCGATTGTTCCACAGAAAACATCAACTTTACAATGATAAATGAGAGCGTAATTGTCAACTTTTCATAGCAATCGTAGAAAAATAAAAGTACGAATCCTAATGCTCAAAGTAATGAAGGTCTATATGACAATTGCGCACATATTCTCTATAGTTTCCTAACTCTAAGGTTGAAGGTTTCTTGTCACTGAAACGGAGTAAATTTATGTTGTGCATTGAAATAAATAATTACATTATTTCCTCCTAAAATTTCTAAATCCCAAATGCACAAAAACTATGAATTTAAGTGAATTTTTTTCGAGTGCCGGAAAGTGGCGAATGCGGAAGCAAAAAATCTTGTTTTTCCTGTTTAGGCCGTTTATTCATTTGTTGTCATTTATAATATTTTAATGTTGAGAAAGCTTTTAATAAGATATGGAGTGAAATTGTGGTTTCACTAATCCTCTTAGTAAAAACAGAAACCTGTAAATTACTGTTATAAGCTTTCCCTGAGGAGTTCCTCGCTATGGTTTCAGTTGTTTATCGTTTCTAACCTTTGTTTTTGTGTCATATGTGAATATTATGTTAGTTATTAATTACTTTACTGATAACAAAAACTGTTGTCTGCTGTATTACATTCTTGTGCATTTAATTTCATTGTATTGATATATTGATTTCTGTTCGATGAAATATTATAATTTGAAATGAAGGAATAATATATATCATAATTGAGACAAAGGACTATTATCAGTTATAACTGTGCTGAATTTAATATAATTTTTGTAGAATTGCGTCAGCAAAATATCATTTTGAACAACAAACAAATGTCATTGTAATTAAATCCATAGATCAGTCAAAATTAAATAATATTTACACGTGATTATTTGGAATTATAACTGATGTGATATGATAAATGAGGATCGTGTGCAACACTGAAACAACTTAAAATAAAATACGTATACACTTTATTTTCTATTTTTGTAAAAACTATTTTATGAATAACAAAAATACAATGAGAATAAAAGCATCTTTATACAGGTGTTTTCTTTAAAACAAGAAGTGCTTTTTTTTAGCTAATGAATTAAGAGAAAAATGTTATATACAAAAATGACCAAGAATAAGGGACTAACTTATCTGTAATAACTAACCTCATACTGAACCAGTGATTCTCAAACGATTTTAATGGGTAATCTATTCGTATATATTTTTTTAGTCCATATATAGAAATTTTATTATTTCAACGATATAAATATTTATATATTAAGATTTGTAAAACAATTATATTATGTAAAACAATATTAAGAATTAGAAATGTTACAATATTGAAGTAGGTTATGCAATAAACAAATACAAACAAATGATACAGGTGAAAAATATAATAAACATAAGTAACAAAACTATCTATCACCCATATAATTTTTTTGTATTTGTTTATTGCATAGCCTACTTCAATATTCCGTCAGTACGGTGGTGTGAATAGCGATACGGAATTGGAATCCGGAGATCCCGAGTTCGAATCGCACTCAAGCTAAAAATTATATAAAAACTATCACACTGCGGCTCGGTGAGTGCGGACCCTGTACTGTAATTGGGATTAAATTCCTGTTGTACAGCGTAACATAAATAAATAAATAAATAAATAAATATTGTAACTTTATATTTCATTTTAATACCATGTTTTATGGGGTAGGTAGCTCAGTGGTAACGAGTCGGACTGAGGATATGAGAACCCGGGTTCGATTTCCACAAGCAACAAACAATTTTCACCACATTAAAAAAACTCTCCACTAACATCTTTGGAGACTGTGATTTGACGACTGGTAACCACACTTCACGCGCAAAAATATATCACTTACAAAATTTGCTACCGCAGAGTGCCACACTCAGTAATGAGTAAAAGGCATAATGATATATTTATTTTTTTCAAAATCATACAATATTTATGTCGTTGAAATAAGAAAAATATCTCATCTAATGGACTAAAAAATTATATAGATTACAATTTTTAAAAATACAATTTTGTTCTACCGTTTGAGAACCACTGGTTGCATATAGGGTTTGTTATTACTGATAAATTAGCATCTTATTCCTGATCATTTTACGTAAATCTAAAGTCATTACTTCGCCCAAAAAAGCATTGGTTGTTTTAAAAGAAATTCTGTATACGATGCGGCTAATGTTCGATAAATAACAATTTAAATTATGGAACTCTTTTTTTAATTGCAATAATTGTTAATCATAATTACTTTATAATGAATTTTGTTAGCCTTTTTCCGCTCTCTGTATATGTGGGAATCTGCAGTCATTTTAAAAATTATTTTGGATATTTTCATCGCAAATTTTCGGTTGTCATGTATTTATAAATTATTATTGAAAAATATGTTTCAAATAAATTGATGGAAAATTTGTGTTTACCGTGTAACTTTTATTTGAAGCATTTTTGTATAAAAATTTGGAAATATTTGACACAAGAAAATGCTTTTAACATTACGGCCCAGTAGTGGTAATAGAGTTAGTAATGTGAAAATTAGAAACAAAATATCTATCTCTATAACGGTTTAGAAAAACATATTTGAGTTTTCCACTTTCGCAAAATGCTGTAACTGGGAAATAGGATATCTCCTGTGGGATTAAAGGGAATTGACCAATTTCAGGCTTTTGTTCGTCGACATTATGCTTCGAGGTTTGACATCTAATTTGTATGTAAAGTATCTTATAGAGGGACTTTCACATTAGCGTATCAATAGTTAACCAGATTACATTATAATTGACGCGAATAGTAAGTTACTGTATTAGATTTGTTAACGTTGGTCATTGCCGAAATTCAATTTCACTCAAACACATAAAACAATTTCGCCGGCAACATCTGCAGCGGAAACGATAAACTGATCGGAAATAGCGATTTGGCATTAAAAGGAAATTTCAACTTTATCCATAGGATGTACTTTTGATTAACGACTTTTATCTTAAAAGAGAAACGTCTTACCTAATCACGGGTAAGTGTTATTTAAGACTATTTCTGTAGAATGTTTTCGATAGCAAAAACAATTTCAATAAAGGGCTATACCTTTTGCTTCGATGTATAATGCATTAATGGATTATATTTCAGCAATTATTACAGGTTGACAACATGATATTAATTACAAAACTCTTGTTATACAAGAACGCTTTTCGTTAACATTCTGTAGTAGAGATTCTATAGAATATAATGAACCCTGTTGATTATGTATAATATGGCAGATTCATTGTTTAGAATTTGGTAGATGAGTAATAATTTAATTAGTGTTTCTTATAAACTACCTACTCTGGAGATTTGATCAAATAATGTAATAATTTATTGTCTTTATTCTTGTTTGATATGAACAGAAATATTAAAATGAAACAATAAGAAACATTTTCCTCTCTTTACATTTGCGCTATTGATAACAATGCGTAATTATTTTAACTATCAATTATAGAATTAACATTACTGTCACAAGTACATGTTTATTTTGCAATGACATCACTAGGTAATTCTGTAAGAATATCAAAGTTTTATTGCATCCGTACAATAACAAAGAGAGAATAAAGAAGTCATCAATTTTACATCAGAACTTAGTTAAGGATCGACGGGAAATCGTGTTGATTTTATTATTTACTTCGAAACATTCTGTTTCTCGTATTTGAATAAATAATAATGTAAACAGCTTTCGTGCCAAATCTATTTCTGTCAATAATGTCTTTTATAGTCAATCACATGATCTTTTTTGATGGAAGTAACAAAAAATATGTTTTCCTCGCAATCGCGAGTAATTTATTTAATGCTATATTTCAGAAGAATGATTTCGCATTAGCTATTTCACAGTAGATTGTGTAATAGAAAATAGATTCGATACAATTTAAATTATTCAAATATGCGTTTATTGTGCATATGATTAAAGACAATTTAGATAATAATGTAAAACGAAGCTGAAAATTAAAGTTTCCCATTGATTATTATTATATAATTTTTTATGATTTGTGAATAAATTTGGTTGAAAATGCCACACCCAGTAATGGGTACAATAGCATATGATATATATATATATAAATATATTTAGATGAGAATATTCTATAAAACTTGTTGACTGAAAGTCATGTGTGAAGTGGATTGAAGAATGCAAGTCTTAGAAAAATGGAACTATTGATTGAATATGCAGAGATGTGAGAGATGGAAGAAACCTGAGGAAGGAAAGATGTGCACTTACCGCCTCGCAGCAATCCAGGTCGAGGAGGTATACAGCACATCGCTCGCATTTCAGCAGATCTTGCGCTTCCGTCATGATTTTAGTCACGAGGCATTCTAAGTTGTTTTGTTCCTCGAAAATACTGCGCGCCAGATTCAAGAGAATCTATTAACACACAGGTCGCAAACAATCAAAACTGTGTGAATATTCGCGACATAGTCGGCATAGCTCACTTGATTCCGCCTGTACTCCAAAACGGACACTTCAAACAGTTGCGCGTTTTGGATGCCGATGCCGCAGAAAGTGAGATACCGCTGAAATACCTCGACGTCGTGCTGCGTGAATTCTTCCGAGTCGTTGGTCTTGTTGATAATCTGCGCCACGCCGATCACGTCTCCCTCGTAATTACAGATGGGCATCGACAAAATTAGGTTTGTCTTGTATCCCGTCCGCATGTCTATTTCGCTGTTAAACCGCGGGTCCTTTAACAACAAAATTCATCCGAAATGGATTAGCTATCATATCAACCATCAATGCATGCATCACGTGTCAACAAACGTAACATGCACGAGTACATGAGGACATGTACAGGTGCTTAGCGTACTTAAACGAGTCATATGTATGTATGACTGGTGGTTGATGTGTTATATCAGTGTTCACGGCCAACTCCAAACAATGAGGCAAATAAAACAAATTAAGCCAGTGAAATGCGTATTCGTTAATATTTTTTACTATAAGCAGAAATCTGTTTTGAGAAAATTCTCAAGGATATGTCCATATAAAGTAGCTGTTATGTTGCAACCGTGTGCCGTGACGAATGTTGTCCAACCACCAAACGTCCTCAGCAGCCACAGTCCATTTCGGTGTTTCGGTACTACCAAATAAAGGCAAGGCGGCGTACCTACCTGATATGCATCCTTAATGTTTACGAGTTGCTTGCTGTGTGCGACAGTGCCCGCGATGCCAACACCGAACGGGATGCGGATGTCCTCGGTGCGGGCTTGGCGCACAGCTTCCTCGAACTTGGTATCCTGGCGCACATCAAACAGCTTGGCGGTGAGGTAGCGCGCTTCAGGCGGCCCTCGAGCTAGGAACAAAGAACCGCGATCTGCGTGCGTCAGCAGACTCACATTCACCAGGATCTTGTGACACAGAACATCGATGTCAAGCTCGTTGGCGACGTCACGAATGAGTTCCATAAACAGCTCAGACTCGTCGAGCTCTTGTAAGTCTTTGCGCGCCGGCCGCGTCGGAGTGTCGCTGGGCTTGGTGATCGGTGAGGCAGACAACCACAGCTGGAACAGATCCGATGTGATAGAAGTGCGGCGCGAAGCCACAGAGACCGACGTCGATGTCGGCGGGCTGGTGGCCTGGTGCACTCGTTGCCGCAGGTCGCCACTGGCTCTGTCGCGAAGCCATCGCTCCACCAGGGCGCCGTTGGTCTCGAGCCAGGCCCCCGCCGCCGCCAAGTCATCCTCGGCCGTCGGCGGCGGCGTCATCCCACCGCATGACCTCAGGTGTCCCGCTCGACGCACGCTTGCCGCATGGCGTCACACAACAAACAACGCTCACCGGTCCGCGCGAGATCGACGGCGTGACAGCGACGGTCTGCACCGCTCACCGCTCGCTGTCAGGGCCCGATCACTTGTGCCGTGCGCCAGAGCGCCGCACTCGCGCCGTTGCCGCCTCTCGCGCCGCCGCCGCAGCCGGGCGCACGTCCGCACGGCCCAAGCCCGGCCACGCTCGCTGCCCCCGAACTGCGTGCTCTTATTGATCCGAGATGCGCCGCCACAGCTACCTGGTTCACATGTTACGCAGATAGCCGCCGCGAGCCACGAACCTTTTTCACCATCCATATAAATAACAAAACAACAAGTCAACCCTTTTATATATCACTTCATTTTTATTATATCTACATTTATACAAGTAATACATTTATCAAATACAACACTGTACAAATTACAAATAATTGGTTCATGTTTACGGTCGCTGAACTGAACAATTTGTTATTTGGCCAAATGTTTCAGTATAGTAGAATGTACACACAGCAGCATTGTTGTCGAAACTGATTTCCGGAACCTTAAACTCGGGGTTGACTGCCACCTTGAGAGTGTATATACCGGGCTCTAAATCAGAGATGTCCACCCACTGGCAGTCCACGCTGTGGTGATAGATGTCCGAACAATTGACGGAAATGCCTTGATCTCCGTAGTTGGCACAAGCGTATCGCGGCTTCACTCCGGGTATGCATTGATTGTCTTCCAGACAAAATGATGCTTTATGGCCTTCCGCTACTCTTACACCAAATTTATTGTAGATATCAAAGGTTGCAAATACTTCCATACTGTGATAATGCCTATAAAATGTCCAGTAGATTATTATTGACAACAGTAGTTAATTTTATACTTACATATGACACATATGCCATTCCCATAAATGCTTTGGTATTGAAGGTCTAAAATCTTCAGTTCCAGCGTTTAAAATCCTCGCAGTAAATCGTAACAGGCGTCTTGTTTCTAAATGCCAATTCGGAGATTCTTTTTGAATTGTGTATGCTTGAGACGCTAAACAATTTTCCTCCATTGCACATTGCAGAAAATATAATTGTTTATCTTCTAAAAATGCGGTTCGCATTAATTCGATATGATCCATAACTAAATCAGCCATTTTATCAACACAATAAACTGAGGCAACGTCGTTTCCCGGACATGATCCTTGCTGATTTTTATCATGTACACATTCATTCAAACTTCTTTCATTACCAGTGCACCGAACTCCTCTCAAACTTTTGTTTGTTAAATTTCCACCAAAGAAATCCGTTTGTGGAGCATCGTTCGCGTATCCGAGTCCTAAAGAGCGACATACAACCATCGCTTCAAGCAAAGACCAACCATCTCCGCAAATAACTTCCCACTTGTCGTTTGTTTTTATTTCAACTCGACCTTCTTCGCGAATTCTTCCACCGCGCAATCTTATTTTTGTGATATCAGATATTTTCATTCTATAACGATACAGTTACGTGGAATAAAAAATTCTTGACAAATAATTGTAATTAAGTTTCGTATAAATACTCACAACAACACTGGTTGAATATCGTTTTTTTCTTCGATCGCTTGAGGAATCTCGTCCGGTTCTTCTTGGCACACAACGCCCGCGGCTTCGTTCGTTTTACAATCGCTTTGACCCCAGCCGTCGAATCTACAAGTTGTCAAATCATGTTCGGATCCATCGCAGTATATATTGTCCATCCAATAACGACCTGATGAAAACAATAATAAAACGTTTCTTCTTAGTTCAAGGACTTGACCTACATACGTCTAGCCGGTCCAAATGTCGAGCTGTCCGTGGCTCGACCTGTGCCATCCGTGTAGCCGAGTTGACGGCACACCACGCGTGCCTCGGCGTTGTCCCACTCGTCGTCGCACACCGCACCCCACTGGCCATTGTGTAATACTTCTACGTTACCTTTAAACACCACCCCCTTAGATAAAATCACACAAATCGCGCACGGGTCAGCTACCTTCAAATTCTCCACGTCCTCCGATCAGTTTAATGGCCCCTTCTTGTTTCTTCAAGCGCTTGAGGTGCTTCTTCACTAGGTTCGCCTTCTCCTCGCGACTATCATCCGAAAGACAAAGTTGTAAGTGAATAGCGACGCACAGAGCAACGAGAACCAGCGATCCCGATTTGGTCCGCATCCTAGCCTGATCTATTATCTCACTGGTAGAGATAAACTGTGAGCTAGTTAGATCGCTGACTAGAGCACATGTTTTTCTCATTTTATGATGAATTTTTTTGTCACATTGACACCAGTGCGGTTGGATGACCTTTGCTACATGACATACTAAGAGATGGGATGGCATGTGCTTCACGTAAATATTTTAGGAATGTGACGAGTGACAGTGAATGACATTTGGTAATGATATTAAATAATAACACAAATAAAAACACAGTAAAACAATATAATGGTCTTTTAATTAAATACATCAATTTCCTAATTACGATATTATTAATATAGTAATAGTCACAATATTCAAAAATTCACGATTGTGGAATGAACAAAATTTTTTTGCCATCAGGGAGTAACATCCACATTCAAAATATGCACGCTATTTACAAGCGTGCCCTACTAACTTGCGTGTGCATTATTTACTTGCTAACCCGTAACTACCTTTGTGCATGCGAAATGTAATGAGTTATTTACAACTTGACTAAAAGATGATGATAGTTAAATATAAAAATGTTTGATTTGCTTCTCCAGCTAAGTCGCTTATGTGATTGTGCGTGCAACGCCTGTTGTGCATGGTAAAGAACTGGGGAAGACATACAAAGCACTTGATACAAGTACTTGGACAAACTGTACGTGAACGTGAACGTGTCGAAGTTACAATGCATCATCAGCTTTCCGTTGCAGGAGGAAGCAGATTTGCAGCTATCGGGATGGGACGGGTTCGGTCTGGCTGCTTTTTCTACAAAACCAAAAGAAAACTCATCAGCTTCTATCCCACTGCAATAGCAGCACTAGCTACACGTGATACCTTCCGTCGGAACGGGAAACAGCCGCTCTTCTCGGGGCTCGATGTCGCCGCCATCGACACAATCAGGTCGGGCGTCGGGCTATCGCTTACTCCGAACACGTTAAGTTGGCGGAAACAGTCAGTTTCGATCATCTCTTGTTGCCAAGGTATGGACACACTCCCTGTGTTGAACTTGCTGTAAAAAGATGCGTCACTTGCATCCAAATTTACACCTTTCACCGTTGAAAACTGCTCAATGTCCAAAACATCCTTGGCATACACCGCGTGTGGCTGCAATTAAAAAATAAATGATAATTAATCCTTTTATAGAAGTTTTACGAGCGGACTTACGTCAGGTATGAAAGGAGCTTCCACCATGCCGGCCTCTAGTCGCCGCCAGTTTATTGTTTGAAAAAATACATGCTGTTTAATGTGATATGCACCAGAACGTCCTGCCTTTCCTCCTAAACGCATCGCGGGGCTTTTCGCTAACAATTGTTGACACAAAGATTTAGCTTCTTCGCTAAATTTACTAGAATATTTTTCAGGTTCATTTTTTACTCTACGGTCAACTTCTTCGCGTTTTACTTTTTCTTTTCGTGCTCTGAATGGAGCCTGACCTTCAATCATTTCATACAACAAACAACCAAAGCTAAACCAGTCCGGCGAAAATGTATACTTTTCATTATCGATAACTTCGGGAGCTATAATTGAATAATGAAACATTTTTTTTAATAACTTTTTTATACCAGGTGTCTACCTTAAAGATATAAATAGGAGATCAACATGGAAAATCGGTTTATATACAGCTGTTGTTTCAGAAACAATTTTTTTTGATAATAGTTGTACTTCGGAATCAGTTAACATATTGTTTTATTTGGTTTTTTACTATAAAAATTGGATTTAAAGTATAGCTTCTTTCCCGTAATAACAGTCAACCAATTTTTATTTGAAATAATTTTCAATAAAATTAATGGCAATGGTTGCACAAAACCGATTTTTCATGTAAATCTTTAAGATAGACACCCGGTATAAATGATTGCAAAACATACCCATATAACCTACAGTTCCTACTCTTCCTCTAACACTTTCTCCTTCTGGAATATCTACAGCCAATCCTAAATCTGAAATACGAACATGGCCTGCGTCATCTAATAAAATGTTTTCCGGCTTGCAATCTCTATATACAATGCCCTAAAACAAATGAACAGATTGAGTAATGTTCATGTTATGGTAATTAGTTTGTCGTGTTTACCTGTTGATGCAAATGATCTAACCCACACACAACTTCAGCAGCATAAAACCTCGCCCTATTAATATCTAAACCTGGTTCTCCTCCCATGTTGTAAATGTGAAATTTTAAATCTCCACCATTCATGATTGTGAGCACAAGACAAAGAGCATCCTTCGTTTCATAAGCATAAGCTAAACTGACGACAAATCTTGAATTTATTTTTTGTAATATTTGTTTTTCTATCAAAACCATTGCTTCTCCTTTTCGTTTTTTAATTCGTTTTTTCTCTAATTTCTTACATGCATACATTTTTCCAGTCGCTCGTACTTGACATGCACACACTTCGCCAAAACCACCCTTACCCAACACACGATACATTCTAAAAGTCTTATAAGTTACAGGTTGTGCTTCCAACCACTTCCATTGCAGATAGCGATGGAAATACATAGATTGAGTAAAGTCTTGAAATGGTCGCCCAGCGAGGCATGCTTTCACAGCAGCTACGCATGGTGCAAACAGATCTTTGTGCCCTTCTGACAGTTTATCATTCACCGCAACGTTGAGTTTAGGGATTGAATACGTATCACCACTCTCATTTGGTGACATAAACTGTTGTTTAAGGGTAGATGCAAGTTCAACACGTTGTTCATCATCCTCCAATTCATATTGCTCACAGGCATCCAAGAAGGTTAAGTAACGATGGTATTCGGGTCGTTTTATTTCGCACCACTGACGAAATAATAATCGACCAATAGGTTGTTGATCAACAACGTATTCATATCGAACATCTGTAACAAACAATTTAGTTAAACAATGCAATTATTAGTAAAATGTTTTGAAACACAACTTTCTAATAATGCTAAATTGGTCTGGAAGTTCAAATGAAGTTAATCAAGTTGAATCGCGAATCCAATAATAAAAATATAACATACCTATTTTATTAATCAGGTCTATACAATGAGATATATGTGGAAATTGTAAGATTTTTCTCCACTTCTTACTTTTTCCTTTATTGCTATCGGAGCCACCTTCAAACAAAAGTTAAAATATAACCTCAAATTACGTGTAAATATTTTCTACTTTAGCCAACTCACCCTCTCTCGCTTTTAAATAAACGGTATTTGCAACTATATTTTCCAATTCCATGAGTTCCAGCTTGACTGTTTAATTTACCCGTTTGTTCGGGTCGTAAACGACCCGTTTCCATTAATTATAAATAATTTATTTTTATGTATGTGTTATAAATTTTCTTATTACGAATAATACAAAAGCAGTCAAAAATGTTCTTTACACCCTTCACGAAGTAGTACAACGAAAACACAGGTTGTTTAGATGGCCGTACCAACAGAGTAGAGATGCTGTGTTTTAAGATGAACACTACTTTGCAATTTTTGAAATAATAAACAACTGCAGACTCACTTTTACACTAAACTCTCGTTACATATACATTTAAATACACCCTTAAAATATTTAAGTTAACCACTATTCACACTTTGACACTTTCTACGCACGTATCTTTCCACACAACTGACAATCATGCAATGAATGGGCGTAAGGGCGGGACGAAGTGTACGGTGTACGGGTCCACAAGAGGAGAGAAAACGGCGGACGGCAGCAGCATACAACACTGTCGAGTGTCGATCGCGTTCACATGAGCACAACCGAGCGTAAACGTATTGCATGGTTATCTATCTACAAATCGCGTTTGCTAAACGGAATCTGATTATAAATTTTATCTTTATCGTTTAAGTATAAGATTTATTTTGCATAAAATACAAAATTATAACAGTATTAACATCTTATAATATTAACAATAATGTAGTAATCTTAATAATTCTATAAATATAAAATGGCAACAAAACAAAAATAAACGCAGAATTATTTTAAGTTATAATCCTGTAATAACAACTGCTTTGTGTACAAAATTAGAGTTTATCATTAATGCTGGCCAGAGATAGGAACGAATTATGTCACAATTTCTATCAGATGAATGATGTCGCACGTGCCTGTCAGGTTGCAATTGCGTAGGTGTCGTAAAATCTGTGTCCAGCTCATATGGAGGTGTTTGGTTAACAAGCATCCAACTAACTCGTGTTATATCTCGAATGTAACGACATAAAGCTGCGCAATTTTCCAGACAGGTGTACTCTTTCAGCGTGCCGCAAACCATATTTCGCACCTGACGCTCCACTTCCTGCAAGGGAAACGATTCAGCCGTGGATCCCAAACATTTAATAACGTCGTTCCGTAACGTGATCCCAGCATGTGACCGCACATCCACGTGCAAACAACTGCACATTTCGTGTATTTTGTGTTCTCTCAGATTTCTGCACGATCTGAAAGCAAGCTGTAAAAAATAATGATTAATTTGTCAGGGTGGTTCAGTTAGCTATTTGTTAGACATGCTTACAACTACGACAGAGAAGAGTATTTTTGATTTGAGTTGGGTAGCATGCATAAGTTCTGGAAGAGAGTCGAGAGCTTCGAGCGCTCGCGGACGATTCTGCATGTACAGCGCCCCGTATCGACCAATAACATCCGCCCTGAGAAAAATAAAGATTACCGCACATGCGTAAATGCAACCGCAAGCAATCAAGTGCGTGGTTTTAATATTTTTCATACTCGCGCTCTGTTTCCGGTTCCGTTTCCGAGTGATAGCCGTCACTACTGCATGGACTGCCGCTGCCGTCATTTTGCATCAACTCCAGAAGAGTCGCGCAACCTCTTGAATATGACATTAACAAAGATGCTACTGGTTTGTCATCAGAAATCGGCTGCAATCTATTGTACACCAAAAATTGTATTCCGTATTATAGAACATTTTCAAATCTCATTTAATTAATAGCAAAACATTTTCGTATTTGTAAATTATAAGAAATTTTAAATTACATTGTTACTTACATTGGACAAAATACAAATAATGTAACAATGAAATAATAGTTCTCGTAAAATACAACTGAAGTATTTTGATACTAATAATATTAATGTAAGGTTTCAAATAAATCTGTAAACCTTTTAAGTTGTGAAACACAAAAAAGTGCTTCCTTGTCACTTTGTACTCTAGCACTTAGTGTTTCCACCAATGGTCGAAGTTGTTGCAGTGCAGGTTTGTCAATGAGTGTTAAAAGAGTCTTGTTGTCGATAAGTCTTTGTTGTACGTCTGAGTAATGCAGTGATAGAAGTCTGTGATGGGAAGCGTCGGTCGGGTTTTTTGAGTTACTCGTACTGAATTCGTCTAAACGATGCAGGGCACTTTTGTATGCGTCTACGTGACGTTGTAGTTCGGTTTTTAGGGCTACGTGTAGATGCGTCAGACCGCTTGCATCCGCTGTCAAGCCATGGCATCCCAAACCTGCAAAAATATATGCGAGTATACCCTAGTAAAGACCAAGACATTCATGGCTCAGCCGTTCTAACTTCTGGAAATTTTATCGAAAACTTTTAATCTTATTGTTTTTGTCGGAGCAGCTTATCAACTTATTTATACGCAAAAATAATAAAGAAACTTAGTTAATGATTAGCTACAAGATACAAATATTTTATCAAGTTTTTTTGTCAACTAACTTCAACACAATACACACAATAGCAAGTAGGTACATATTTTAATAAACAGTGGAATAGTTATAAGTTATATTTTTTTATAAAATCTTTTTCTTAAAAACATATTTCGTGATAACGTAAAAAATGAAGTTTTACTAATAGCAATATATTCCTACCCTGTACAGCTTGTTCAAGGGCTTTTTTCTTTGACATAAGTTGACGTCGAAAATCCGGTTGCCATTCTACCAAAGTTTTAGCCAGCTTTGCGACTTTAGATTTCAGAGTCGGATCTTCGTAGGAAGCCAACAATCGTACTAGCTGCCAAATAACCGGATCCGCCGTGATGGATGGTCGCTGACAAGAAGCAACTAACCTAAAGAGAGCATAATAAACACACGTGAATAGACATAAGATGGATAATCGCTTCATCTGCTCTGTTCTGTTTCGGTAAAAGCAAAGCGACGCGGTTTCGAGAATAGTTTCATTCTCACACACGTCCTACTTCAACCTGCCATTCCACTTTTTGTTTTTGCAATTAATTTTTAATATCGTCTAACTTTGGTACGCGTTCAACGATCAAAAAGGAGCACAGACGGCCTAAATTTAAAAGCGAAGATATCTAGACGGATCCAATACATGTTCATAAACAGGTCTAGATAGTGAAATCTGATAAACTGATTCTGTTTTTCTGTTTACATCCAATTCTAAATCATGTTTCACTATAAATTATAACGATCTTACAAGAGGAAAAGTATAATATAATATAATGTCCGTCAGTACGGTAGTGTGGATAGCAATAAGGAATTCGAATCTGGAGATCCCGAGTTCGAATCTCACGCAAGCTAAAAATTATATGAACTACCACACTTCGGTTCGGTGAGTGCGGACCCTGTATTGTAATTGGGATTAAATTCCTGTTGTACAGGGTAACATAAATAAATAAATAAATAAAAACAAATCATATTTAGGAAATTTGGTGTGTCTTTTGTAATAATAATAAATAATTTGAAAGCCATGTTCCTCGATCTTATGAAGTTCATAGGAGAAAGTTTTATTAATTGGAACATTTCTAGAATGAACTACTAAATTTTTAAATCGATTAGTTTTTGTAATAAACTAAATACAGTACTGCAGTGTAACGTATAAAAGAAATAAAACAATGTAAAGATATAATTTCGGTATGACATTTCTAACGATTTTATGATTGCTCAACGTACAATTTAATTATCCCGGCATAAATTCTTTCTTGGTAACAATTTTATTGTTATTCTTGCAATTAACTGTAATAAAAATGTATACAAATAAAAATAAAGTTATATGATAGATTTCCAATTAAAAGGAAAATATAATAATAAAAATATTGATACTTTAGTAAACATATAAACAATGATTTGTAACTTTTCCCTGGATTGAGTCAATGAAATAACAAAGTACATTGTTGTTTAACCGGAAATGCCGGGTTATCACCACTGAGAAGAGAAAACTGTGTAACTACAGTTTGCAAATGTTGTTTATCTTCAACAATCGTAAATTAGAAAACACTAAATATATGGCTAAAACAAAGATAATTATGAATTTTTTTAACCACCACCGTCTCCAAATTAGAATTCGTTAACGTACATGGAATCTCCTAGCATGATTATTTATTTCCTTCTAGTGACCACAACCGCAATTAATAAATAAGTTTGTTATGATAAGGATAATTATAATATTGTAAACATAATAATCATTTCTGATAAGTTATTTTGTTGACATTTAAAATTACTAATTCCAACCTAAGACAAGGCAACCAAACTAAAATTTAAATTTAATAAATAATTTATTGTTGATTGTATTTATTTATATTTTTGGCACTATTTAAAAATGATTGTTGAATTTGTTTCCTTTGTAAAGCTGCCACCACCACCAAACTAAATTAAGAATTTGAACAAATAATAAAACTGTAATATATTGCAGAATACTTACTTGGAGAAGAGCGTCTCCAGCAGCTGCGCCGAATGCGGCAGCGACTCCACCAGGATATCCAACGGCAATTCCGACGCCACCACCGCGAGACCTGTGGGCCCAAGCCTCGACAGCACCGCAGCAGCCTCTCTAAACTGTCTTCCTTCCGCGAGGACCAGCATCCTTCTTAGAGCCAACCTGGGGCTGAGCGGCGTGGTGCGATCTCTTCGGACACGCTCACCATCGCGCAGGTCCACGTAGGGCACTCTTACGGCACCGCAGTCCGTCATCGGGCAGCTTGGAGTAAAGACTGTTGTAGATTCTGCAGCAGTGGTGAGGACCAAGTCGATGGCACACTGACACACTTGAAGATACAGACTCTCTCCAGACCATGCATCAAGTGGACCAGCGAACGCCCGCGGGCCGGCAAGTGCGTAGCAGACCGGACCCTTCTGTTGCTTCTTGGGTATGTTTCTCTTTTCCTCTCGCTCCGCGTGACTCAAAGTCTTGTTCTCTTGCTGACCATTGACCATCGGCTTCCTAAATTTCCGCCGGACGATTCAATGAAAAGTTTTATATCAAACTTATTTCTAGGTTACAATATGCGCACAATCTACCTGTCGTTGTTATTGTTGTTACATCGATATACGAAACTAATGATTGTTATATTCAATCTCTCTTTCAAATTGTTGAAATAATTATACGTTTAATTAAAGTGTGTAATACGCAGTATTAAAATGTAATAGAGAAAAAAAGCTATACAGTAATAATAAAAAACAAACATAAATTAGTTATAACTATTTATGTATGTAGTACTCGTTTATATTATTTATTGATTGTTAAAAAAAACTCATTATATAATTAATATTATGAAGAAGTATTGGTAATGAAATATCAAAAAAAAAATAATTGAGAAACGATATTTTCTCAATAAACAAGACGAAAATAAAGTCGAAAAGTTATCGTTTATAAAAAAATATTCGATTTTCCCTCTTTACATCCCCAAGGGGGTGAGGGATGAGGTTAAAATTTGTAAAACAATTACAGTTTTTTATGGAGAATGCAATAGTGCAATAAAAAATGTAGGATTTAACTTTTTGAAACTAACCTCCACCTCACCTACCAGGGAGAGGGGGAATGTTTGCATTTCATGCCTGAATAGTTTTAGAAAAATAAAAAAACACGTGTTTTGTAACTTTGTCATCGAATGTTTCGTTCTCGAGACATTTAAGAGTTTCTAAACTTTTTGGATAACCTGATGTATATACCGGCTATAGAATTGAAATATGTAACATATGAAATATAAGGGTATTTTTTTAATATGATAATTGTTGTTTCCCTAATTAAATTAGATCAAAAGTGTAAATACAAAAACTGTTAAATATTAAAAACTATATCAATTGTTTTTTATGCACATGTAAACGAAAAATGGCTTTTATAAAGAAAATTATAGTTTTAATTTATAATGAATAAATTAAATTGCTTAACCGAAATTAATAATAAATTATACTTGAACGTGTATTGTCATATTTTATTTCAAATAATATTAAAAAATATTTTGTTTCGTTGTTTTTTGCAGCACTCTTAATCCCAAATTTTCTTTATACAAGTTATTTTTCGTTTGCTTGTTACTTTTGAATAAAAAATTACACTTTTGCTATAATTTAATTAGGGATGCAACAATCATCGTATTAAAAAAATACCATTATGTTTTCTATGTTACATATTTCAATTCTGCACCCGATATATGTATATACTTTTTTATGTACTTTATTGGCAATATTTTATTTAGGTTTAACTCTTAAAGTGCATATTCATTAAAAATGATAAAGTAGAAATGATGAATTGATACTAAGATGAAAGACTGCGAGAAACAACATCCTCAAACATGTATTAGTGTTAGTATGTCTGAATCAAATGCGAAGAAAACGACTTTCTCGTTAATGAAATTATTTTTATTTAGATGATACTTACCTAATTTCATTACGTCAAGATTTATATTTGAATTTTTCATGCTTACAAGGTATATAGGGTGTTTCACAACTTAGAACAAAAAATTAAAGGGTATATTCTGTACGACGTGCTGATCATGAAACAAAAAGAATTTTTTTTAAATTCGAAAAATTAAAAGTTGTTAACCTAAAACTTTTTTGTAGTACTGCACTGGATTCGCTTTCCTATTAAATACAAACAATGAAGTAGGTATCAACTACGAAAGAATAATTACACAATTCAATTATTTTATTTAATTAATAACTTTAACATAATCATCCAGCCAGTGGCAGTGGCAACGAAAAATTTTGGACTGGGAAACATGAAAAATAGTTTGCGATTTAAAAAAAAATTCTTTTTGTTTCATGATCAGCACGTCGTACAAAATATACCCTTTAATTTTTTGCTCTAAGTTGTGAAACGCCCTGTATATTCAAAGTAATAAATTTTAATTTCTCTCTATAATATTATTTTTCTGATATCAAATCAGTTACAAATTTAAGATAACAGTTTCTGAAATGTATAAAAAATATTCCCAAATTAATGTAATAAGAAATTACTCCATTGTTCTTTTGTTCAAATATAACTTCTTATTTGCCATTTTTATTATCATATTTTTCTAGCGCATTAAATTAGAGTAGGAATAAAACCTCCAAGTTTATATTATTACGAGATATCGCACTGTCAGGAAACTAAAAAAAAGTAGCGAGAAACGTTTTATATGTATAAACGTTAAAAAAGAGATTAAAATAATAAAAACTCTTGTTTGATACAATTCACCAAATAATGCTCTTATTTGGGGAAAATTGAAATTAATATTCTTGATGTAGCAAAAAGAAAGAAAATCTAGACATTAATTTTTAAAATATTTCAAATGCAGCTGAAAATAAACAAACTAAAGTAATTAGGTAATAATATTATTTTAATTAGAGATTTCCGGCAAATAACAGTTTATTTTTTGGTAACATATTATTCACGAAAGTCGCCATTTAAAATGAATAATCGTATAGAAAATTATAATTTTTTCAACTATTTACAAAATCGTGAAAAAATGTAGAAATAATTATAAGTAATGAACAAAAAAGTGAAGTTTTAGTTAAATGAAGCGTTATGGACACATTTATACCTAGCAACAGATATCGATAAATCCACCCCTATTTAATTCTCAGCTATGAAACTTCTTACACATATAAACAATTACGTTTACTTCAATAAACTATCAACATAAATGTAAAAAGGTAGTTTAAATGAGGCGTTATGGACATACTAATACCTAGCAATAGATCCCGATAAAAGCATCCCTGTTAAATTTATTATTTTGATTTTATTTATTAAAGTACAATAATAATAATGATGTCCCATCATTCCGTTCGAAACACCGAGCCGCAGTTTTTACACTGCCGTACTGCCGGTTTCTTTAGTCAAATTAATTAAGGCGTTTAAGTGACTAGTTTATAGCTCCGAGTGTGATACATACATGTAACTATATTTTTATATTTAACGACAAATCACACATTGTCGACAGGCGGATTCGAACTGACGAACCTTGGCTCGGGAGACGTCATAGTATTTTAAGAGATGCGCAATAACACGGTCGACTACCGCGCATGCTTTAACAGCACAATAGAAATTCAAAATTTGTTTCCCTATAGCTATGTTGTAAATTTAATTGTATTTAAAGTAAAATATTTTAAATACTGATAAAATTCATAAATACTTAATTTATAAAAACCATTTTTTTATTAGTGTTATTAAATATATGTCATTTTCAATAAATAATAATTTTTATACATAAAATACACTCAGAGACATTTTGATGTGCACTGATTTGCTCGGAAGAATTTTGAAGTAGTCACATAACGCATGCCCACTACGTGACTACTTCAAAATTCTTGAGCGTGACAGCTAGATTTGCTGCTAGAAAATTAGTGTTATTGAGTAATAATATCAATAAATATTAATAAAATATAGTGCCTTTCGTAAGTATAGATGTTATTCTGATGATTTTGATACAAATTTCACCTGGATATATAGTTTTTGATAATTAAAAACGTATCAACATTTTGTTACATAAATTGCTTTGTACGTAACACATATAGAGGCTGCAATAACATAGAAATATTACATTTCAACAATTAAATTTGGAATAAACGACTTTAACATCATATTTGAACGTTTTAAAAAATAATATTCTTTCAAATCACTATAATATTTTTGCATATCTTTAGATTTTAACAGTTATAAATAGTATTTCTATTTCGAAAAACGTGATATATATTATTATTTACGTACATAAATAATATTTTTTATACATGAAAATGTGTAAAAGTATTTTTTTAAAGTATTTTGTTCATTTTGTATCGATTTTTAAAAGAATTTAGTTAGTTCAAACGATAAATTTGCCGAAGTGAACGTGTTCGTTACATAAGTGTAGTCAGTATGACGCTGGGTATCGTGGGCTTGATTTATAGTTATACTATAAGATCAACTTCTCGAGTCGATATCGTGTTTGTTTTTATTGTTTACTCACTACGTACATTTAAATTTAGTTAGCTTAGTTTCTGCCTTATTAGAAGGCCTTCCTAACAACTGGGTAGTTCTTTTCGTGGGGTTGATTTATTACTATAAATCAATTTTACGAATCGAAATTGGTTAGAACAATATCTATCGTGGGGTTGATTTATTACTATAAATCAATTTTACGAATTGATATTGTGATATCTATCGTGGGTTTGATGTGTAATCAACCTCACGAGTCGATATCGGATGTTTTGTATTGTCCACCACAAAACGCTGGCCCCACGTGGGGCCCCATCATAGCGTTTCGCGGTTGCTTTGTCGTAGATTCGTAGCTAGTCTTTGACAAAAACTTAGGTAAGATAGGGTAGGTAGGGAGAAGAAGGACACCATCATTGAAAACTTACTGTTTTTCAAGGAGTATTTGTACTTGTTTCTAATAATATTTTGTTGTTAGGTGCGGTGGTGAATGAAGAAAACCAACGTTTCCTGTTGGTGATTAAATCAAATGCTGGGAAGATTCATCAGCAACAGAATCAACAGCTTCTCTTCAAACACATCAGAAGATGACTGCAAAACCAACGCAGAATGTCGTCAAGACCGCTGCCTCCAACATCAATATAAGATAATTATTAGTTTTAAGTGGGTTGTATTTAATCGAGCACCAAAATATCAGCTCTAAGTAATTCATATTCGATATCCAAAATACTAGACTTTGCTAATCTGTTTATCAATTTAAATATCAAATATTTTTATTCGCTATTTGCCATACTAGCATTTAATTTTCCATGAAGCTTATTTATTATTATATTTAAAGATCAGTTAGTATTTTTAGTATTCATTTAATTATTAGACTATCAAAATATAATTTAACTAGGGTTAAAAATATATATTTTTAGTGTTTAATAAATATATTTCTGGCAAGAGCAACACAGTTCTTATTGATTATTTATGATACAATGATTTCGGTGCTCATTTAAATTATTCCCTTTTTAAATTATTTGGGTAAAAGTCTGTTAAAAACAGTAATAAATATGTTGTTTTAAATTAATATAAAATAGCGCAATTGTGTACAAGGGAAAATGTAAGTGAAAATGGACAGAGAGTGATTGATTTTATTCTGTGTGATGAATGATTGATGCTCGGTTTTTCAGTAGGTACATTCTGACATTTATATGACACAATTATTTGTCAAAATTTTGTTGAGCGACTTGGTCGTGTTAGAAGACCTAAAATAATTAGAAATATAGTAAAACCGTCAGAAGGGTATCATTAGAAATATATTACAATATACACTTTACTAATTACTATTTCATATACAATTTAATTCTTTTATTATTGAGTTAATTTGTAATTTTACGTATTCCTCTTTTTTTTGCCAATTTGCACCAATTTTTAATTGTCTGCCCCCATTATTTTTCTCTTTTTAAAATTATTTAAACTTGTGCTAGAATTTTAATGAACACGTACCTGACGTAGAACTTAAATTTAATCTTGTACATTATTAATATTTTTATCTTTGGACTAGAGAATGTTTAAAATTTTGGCCCTTCAGTATTAAATGAGGCAACACTTTTCTTCCTCTTAACACAATACTTTATCAGTTTTTTTTCATTCTATACATGTTTTTAACTCTCACTAAATCTATTAATAATTCAACTTCATTGGTGGAAAAATTTTCAGCTCTTTTTAATATTTTCCATCATGTGTATATAAATATATTTCTTATATTACCTGTGACAGAATATAAACTGAATTTCGGAAACCAAGGCAATGATTATAATTTTCTCAGAATCCCAAATTACACAACACCATAAAATTATTTTGACATTCAGTTTAGGTTCAGCTGAACTAGATGAATTTGACAAGTTATAAACAAAAAAATGTTCAGGCTCAAGTTCAAGGTTCAACTGAAATACCGAGCATGAGAAGTGTATTTGATGGTGTCGCGTATACGTTTGGATAAAAGTTGGTGAATGAGGGTGTATAATGTGGATGTTAGAGATATGTCTGTTGAGTAAATACATTAATGAATGAATGGTACGAATGGTAAATTATATTGTGGAATGAATCAGATGAGAATAATGTTGCGTGCAAAGAATGGCAAGGCTCCCGGCTTGAATGAGATGTTGATGTATGGAGGTGAGAGATTATTTGACTCCTGATGATTGGAAATGCGCGCACGCAGTTAGAGTGTTTGAAGGTAGCGAGGTTGCGGTAGTGTCTGCGTTACCTGGTGCGGATGATGTTGTTGTAAATGATTTCAATAAATGAAGCAGAAAACGATTTAAATAATGTTAATTAATTGAGAGATTGAAAGAAGTGTATCAGTGTGATGCAAGGTGCTCTGGGAACATTTGTTCAGAATACATTGGTGTATGTTGTATAATGACTCTGAGATTGACATGAATGTTGTTGAAAGAGTGAGTATAAGTCAGATGAGATAGTTTAGGAATGTGGAACGTATGTCGAATGGAAGATATGAATGAACTTGGATGAAAGAATTTATGAATGTATATGTATGTATTTATGTATGAAGAGTTGATGGTAGATTGAGCATGTGGTTGTAGCAAGGATGACTGAATGTTTCTGGGGTTCGTGTTACCCCATTTAATAAGATATAGCGTGATGCTCTGTATAATAATTATCTTTACAACATATATATTATTTGTTTAAATTATATAATAATGAATGATTCACTTTAAAATTATAATGATGAATCGTTCTCATCTGTAACACAATACTTTGCTAGCTGACAATTTATTATACATACATATATATTTTTTATTGTAACATTAGCAGATTGTCAGCTACTGAAACATTGTGATACAGAGACAGTTAGTATAAAAAACAAACAAATTACGAATGATTAACTAGATTTTTCATTGTTAAACATTCCGGCATTATTTTATACAAATATATTTCAAGTAAATGATTGATATAAATAAATTTGAATCAGTTTTATTTTAAATATTATTCTCTAAACAACTTATGACCGATTTAAATAAAGTTAATCAAATCATCCTCCATCGATTATTTATACTAACAGTCAACATATTTTGTAAATAAAGATAATGAAATACTTTTACCCAAAATAATTGTATCAAAGTATTAATTCTAAAAGTTTCCTTTATAATAATTAAATTGATATCTTTTTAAAAATTGGGAAAACTGACAGAATTGATATTTACTAATAATAATAAATAAATATGTTTTAAGTAGATAGTTGACAATAACTTTGTTTAACACATATTTATTCTTTAAGAATAAGAAATAGATACCTATTGTAATAAGTTATACATACATCTTATCACAATATTCTTTATTCTTAAAGAATATATATGTTTTGAAGAGATTTATTGTGAATTATTTAATTTAAAATATAGTTTTTATTGTTTAAAATAATTCCTTCTATGAAATTAAATAATATTTTTTTCAATAATATATTATATATTTAATAAAAATTGTAATAATTATGTTTTACATTGTATTTATGATATAAATTTGTATTTGTAATGAATGCTTTAAATATTGTATTTATAATAAATATTGTACTATAGATGTTAGTTTCTATTGTATACTGATTTAAAACGTCAATAAAAGTGTTTAAAATGGCTGCCATTCTTTAATTTATTTCCTTCTGTAAATATAAATATTTTCAAATTCAATTAACTTGTCTTCCATTTTGTACCTCCCATATATTAAATGAAATTCAATTATATATCAATTAAGAGGAGGAGCCACGAAAGATTTAATGGGCGTCAACACAACCAATTAATAAACAGGGTTGCCAATTCACTATAACCAAAATCCAGTAAAGTTACCTCCTCATCGTTCTGCGCCCCGGATACAAATCGACGAATTTGGAGCAATTCCTGACAAAAAACTCGAAGTTTTTTTCTAGTTCAAAAACTGAACAATAGATAGCACCACCATGCATTCATGATTGATGCTGCCCCCTGGTGACCAATTTTAGAACTAAGAAAAAAAACTTTGAAATTTTGTAAGCATCTGCTCCAATTTGGTCGGTTTGTATCCGGGGCGCAGAACGGCGAGGAGGTATCTTTACTGTATTTTGGTTATAGTGAATTGGTATCACTGCTTTCTTAATTGGTTGGGTTACCGCCCTCATTTCTTCTATTGCTCCTCCTCATAATTGAAACTTAATTGAATTTAATTTTATATATGGGAGGAACAAAATGGCTGATTAATTTAAAATTTGAATAGAAGTATTTAAATGTAAATAATTAAATAGACGCCATTTTAAATGCAGCACCAGTCCTAAAAAAAGGTGAGAAAAAAATTAAAAACAACAAGGTATGTATAAATATAAACAATATTTATTATCATTGCAAAGTTGTGTACAAGTTTTACTAACATTTTATTTTAGAATTGTTAACTAAAAGTACATTTTATTTATAATACAAACTATTTTTTAAATAAATTAATTTAGAATAAGTCTCTTTAAAATATATTTATTCTTGAAGTATAAGACGTATTGCAATAAGATGTATGTTTTCTTATTACAATATTTCTTATTCTTAAAGAATAGATATGTTTTAAACAGAGTTATTCTAAACTATCTATTTAAAACATATTTATTTTTACATACTGAATTACAACAATTTTATTAACTTATTTATATTAAACAATAAAAACTATATTTTAAATTAAATAATTCACAATAAATCTCTTCAACACACATTTATTCTTTAAGAATAAGGAATATTGTAATAAGATATATGTTAACTTATTACAATGGGTACCCTATTTCTTATTCTTAAACAATAAATATGTGTTAAACAAAGTTATTGTCAACTATCTATTTAAAACATATTTGTTATTATTTTTACATATTAAATTACAATAATATTATTTACTTATTCATCTTAAACAATAAAAACTCTATTTTAAATTAAATAATTCACAATAAATCTCTTCAAAACAGATTTATTTTTTAAGAATAAAGAATATTGTAATAAGATGTATGTATAACTTATTACAATAGGTATCTATTTCTTATTCTTAAAGAATAAATATGTGTTAAACAAAGTTATTGTCAACTATCTACTTAAAACATATTTATTTATTATCATTAGTAAATATCAATTCTGTCAGTTTTCCCAATTTTTAAAAAGATATCAATTTAATTATTATAAAGGAAACTTTTAGAATTAATACTTTGATACAATTATTTTGGGTAAAAGTATTTCATTATCTTTATTTACAAAATATGTTGACTGTTAGTATAAATAATCGATGGAGGATGATTTGATTAACTTTATTTAAATCGGTCATAAGTTGTTTAGAGAATAATATTTAAAATAAAACTGAAAAAATTTATTTATATCAATCATTTACTTGAAATATATTTGTATAAAATAATGCCGGAATGTTTAACAATGAAAAATCTAGTTAATCATTCGTAATTTGTTTGTTTTTTATACTAACTGTCTCTGTATCACAATGTTTCAGTAGCTGACAATCTGCTAATGTTACAATAAAAAATATATATGTATGTATAATAAATTGTCAGCTAGCAAAGTATTGTGTTACAGATGAGAACGATTCATCATTATAATTTTAAAGTGAATCATTCATTATTATATAATTTAAACAAATAATATATATGTTGTAAAGATAATTATTATACAGAGCATCACGCTATATCTTATTAAATGGGGTAACACGAACCCCAGAAACATTCAGTCATCCTTGCTACAACCACATGCTCAATCTACCATCAACTCTTCATACATAAATACATACATATACATTCATAAATTCTTTCATCCAAGTTCATTCATATCTTCCATTCGACATACGTTCCACATTCCTAAACTATCTCATCTGACTTATACTCACTCTTTCAACAACATTCATGTCAATCTCAGAGTCATTATACAACATACACCAATGTATTCTGAACAAATGTTCCCAGAGCACCTTGCATCACACTGATACACTTCTTTCAATCTCTCAATTAATTAACATTATTTAAATCGTTTTCTGCTTCATTTATTGAAATCATTTACAACAACATCATCCGCACCAGGTAACGCAGACACTACCGCAACCTCGCTACCTTCAAACACTCTAACTGCGTGCGCGCATTTCCAATCATCAGGAGTCAAATAATCTCTCACCTCCATACATCAACATCTCATTCAAGCCGGGAGCCTTGCCATTCTTTGCACGCAACATTATTCTCATCTGATTCATTCCACAATATAATTTACCATTCGTACCATTCATTCATTAATGTATTTACTCAACAGACATATCTCTAACATCCACATTATACACCCTCATTCACCAACTTTTATCCAAACGTATACGCGACACCATCAAATACACTTCTCATGCTCGGTATTTCAGTTGAACCTTGAACTTGAGCCTGAACATTTTTTTGTTTATAACTTGTCAAATTCATCTAGTTCAGCTGAACCTAAACTGAATGTCAAAATAATTTTATGGTGTTGTGTAATTTGGGATTCTGAGAAAATTATAATCATTGCCTTGGTTTCCGAAATTCAGTTTATATTCTGTCACAGGTAATATAAGAAATATATTTATATACACATGATGGAAAATATTAAAAAGAGCTGAAAATTTTTCCACCAATGAAGTTGAATTATTAATAGATTTAGTGAGAGTTAAAAACATGTATAGAATGAAAAAAAACTGATAAAGTATTGTGTTAAGAGGAAGAAAAGTGTTGCCTCATTTAATACTGAAGGGCCAAAATTTTAAACATTCTCTAGTCCAAAGATAAAAATATTAATAATGTACAAGATTAAATTTAAGTTCTACGTCAGGTACGTGTTCATTAAAATTCTAGCACAAGTTTAAATAATTTTAAAAAGAGAAAAATAATGGGGGCAGACAATTAAAAATTGGTGCAAATTGGCAAAAAAAAGAGGAATACGTAAAATTACAAATTAACTCAATAATAAAAGAATTAAATTGTATATGAAATAGTAATTAGTAAAGTGTATATTGTAATATATTTCTAATGATACCCTTCTGACGGTTTTACTATATTTCTAATTATTTTAGGTCTTCTAACACGACCAAGTCGCTCAACAAAATTTTGACAAATAATTGTGTCATATAAATGTCAGAATGTACCTACTGAAAAACCGAGCATCAATCATTCATCACACAGAATAAAATCAATCACTCTCTGTCCATTTTCACTTACATTTTCCCTTGTACACAATTGCGCTATTTTATATTAATTTAAAACAACATATTTATTACTGTTTTTAACAGACTTTTACCCAAATAATTTAAAAAGGGAATAATTTAAATGAGCACCGAAATCATTGTATCATAAATAATCAATAAGAACTGTGTTGCTCTTGCCAGAAATATATTTATTAAACACTAAAAATATATATTTTTAACCCTAGTTAAATTATATTTTGATAGTCTAATAATTAAATGAATACTAAAAATACTAACTGATCTTTAAATATAATAATAAATAAGCTTCATGGAAAATTAAATGCTAGTATGGCAAATAGCGAATAAAAATATTTGATATTTAAATTGATAAACAGATTAGCAAAGTCTAGTATTTTGGATATCGAATATGAATTACTTAGAGCTGATATTTTGGTGCTCGATTAAATACAACCCACTTAAAACTAATAATTATCTTATATTGATGTTGGAGGCAGCGGTCTTGACGACATTCTGCGTTGGTTTTGCAGTCATCTTCTGATGTGTTTGAAGAGAAGCTGTTGATTCTGTTGCTGATGAATCTTCCCAGCATTTGATTTAATCACCAACAGGAAACGTTGGTTTTCTTCATTCACCACCGCACCTAACAACAAAATATTATTAGAAACAAGTACAAATACTCTTTGAAAAACAGTAAGTTTTCAATGATGGTGTCCTTCTTCTCCCTACCTACCCTATCTTACCTAAGTTTTTGTCAAAGACTAGCTACGAATCTACGACAAAGCAACCGCGAAACGCTATGATGGGGCCCCACGTGGGGCCAGCGTTTTGTGGTGGACAATACAAAACATCCGATATCGACTCGTGAGGTTGATTACACATCAAACCCACGATAGATATCACAATATCAATTCGTAAAATTGATTTATAGTAATAAATCAACCCCACGATAGATATTGTTCTAACCAATTTCGATTCGTAAAATTGATTTATAGTAATAAATCAACCCCAAGAAAAGAACTACCCAGTTGTTAGGAATGCCTTCTAATAAGGCAGAAACTAAGCTAACTAAATTTAAATGTACGTAGAGATAAAAGACACGATATTGACTCGTGAATATGATCTTATAGTATAACTATAAATCATATCCACGATAAGATATCGGTCAAGTGTTAGGAAGAACCTGAAAGAAAATCACAGATTACGTAGTCTTCAATGATGGTGTCCTCTTTTTCTCCCTACCTACCCTATCTTACCTAAGTTTTTGCCAACGACTAGCTACGAATCTACGACAAGCAAAAACGTTGAGCATATTCCCACCCGGATCGCGAAACGCTTACAAACTTGCCTCCTGGTGATGGTATGTATGTTGGGGCCCCACGTGGGGCCAGCGTTTTTTGGTGGATAATACAAAATACACGATATCGACTCGTAAGGTTGATTTCAAATCAAACCCACGATAGATATCGATCTACACAATTTCAATTCGTAAAATTTATTTATAGTAATAAATCAACCCCACGAAAAGAACTACACACAGTTAGGATGGCCTCCTATTAAGGCAGCAACTAACTAACTAAATTAAAATGTACGTAGTGAGTAAACAATAAAAACAAACACGATATCGACTCGAGAAGTTGATCTTATAGTATAACAATAAATCAAGCCCACGATACCCAGCGTCATACTGACTACACTTATGTAACGAACACGTTCACTTCGGCAAATTTATCGTTTGAACTAACTAAATTCTTTTAAAAATCGATACAAAATGAACAAAATACTTTAAAAAAAATTCTTTTACACATTTTCATGTATAAAAAATATTATTTATGTACGTAAATAATAATATATATCACGTTTTTCGAAATAGAAATACTATTTATAACTGTTAAAATCTAAAGATATGCAAAAATATTATAGTGATTTGAAAGAATATTATTTTTTAAAACGTTCAAATATGATGTTAAAGTCGTTTATCCCAAATTTAATTGTTGAAATGTAATATTTCTATGTTATTGCAGCCTCTATATGTGTTACGTACAAAGCAATTTATGTAACAAAATATTGATACGTTTTTAATTATCAAAAACTATATATCCAGGTGAAATTTGTATCAAAATCATCAGAATAACATCTATACTTACGAAAGGCACTATATTTTATTAATATTTATTGATATTATTACTCAATAACACTAATTTTCTAGCAGCAAATCTAGCTGTCACGCTCAAGAATTTTGAAGTAGTCACGTAGTGGGCATGCGTTATGTGACTACTTCAAAATTCTTCCGAGCAAATCAGTGCACATCAAAATGTCTCGGAGTGTATTTTATGTATAAAAATTATTATTTATTGAAAATGACATATATTTAATAACACTAATAAAAAAATGGTTTTTATAAATTAAGTATTTATGAATTTTATCAGTATTTAAAATATTTTACTTTAAATACAATTAAATTTACAACATAGCTATAGGGAAACAAATATTGAATTTCTATTGTGCTTTTAAAGCATGCGCGGTAGTCGACCGTGTTATTGCGCATCTCTTAAAATACTATGACGTCTCCCGAGCCAAGGTTCGTCAGTTCGAATCCGCCTGTCGACAATGTGTGATTTGTCGTTAAATATAAAAATATAGTTACATGTATGTATCACACTCGGAGCTATAAACTAGTCACTTAAACGCCTTAATTAATTTGACTAAAGAAACCGGCAGTACGGCAGTGTAAAAACTGCGGCTCGGTGTTTCGAACGGAATGATGGGACATCAATATTATTATTGTACTTTAATAAATAAAATCAAAATAATAAATTTAACAGGGATGCTTTTATCGGGATCTATTGCTAGGTATTAGTATGTCCATAACGCCTCATTTAAACTACCTTTTTACATTTATGTTGATAGTTTATTGAAGTAAACGTAATTGTTTATATGTGTAAGAAGTTTCATAGCTGAGAATTAAATAGGGGTGGATTTATCGATATCAGTTGCTAGGTATAAATGTGTCCATAACGCCTCATTTAACTAAAACTTCACTTTTTTGTTCATTACTTATAATTATTTCTACATTTTTTCACGATTTTGTAAATAGTTGAAAAAATTATAATTTTCTATACGATTATTCATTTTAAATGGCGACTTTCGTGAATAATATGTTACCAAAAAATAAACTGTTATTTGCCGGAAATCTCTAATTAAAATAATATTATTACCTAATTACTTTAGTTTGTTTATTTTCAGCTGCATTTGAAATATTTTAAAAATTAATGTCTAGATTTTCTTTCTTTTTGCTACATCAAGAATATTAATTTCAATTTTCCCCAAATATCTTTAACATCCTCATTATACGCCCTCATTCACCAACTTTTATCCAGACGTATACGCGACACCATCAAATACACTTCTCATGCTCGGTTTTTCAGTTGAACCTTGAACTTGAGCCTGAACATTTTTTTGTTTATAACTTGTCAAATTAATCTAGTTCAGCTGAACCTAAACTGAATGTCAAAATAATTTTATGGTGTTGTGTAATTTGGGATTCTGAGAAAATTATAATCATTGCCTTGGTTCCCGAAATTCAGTTTATAGTTAAAAACATGTATAGACTGAAAAAAACTGATAAAGTATTGTGTCAAGAAGGAGAAAAGTGTTGGGGGAAAATTTCTGCCCTTATTTAATACTGTAGGGCCAAAATTTTAATAGTTCTCTAGTCCAAAGATAAAAATATTAATAATGTAAAAGATTAAATTTAAGTTCTATATCAGGTACGCGTTCATTAAAATTCTAGCACAAGTTTAAATTATTTTAAAAAGAAAAAAATAATGGGGGCAGACAGTTAAACATTGGTGCAAATTGGCAAAAAAAGGAATACGTAAAATTACAAATTAACTCAATAATAAATGAAGATAATTATAAAAAAATTAAATTGTATATGAAATAGTAAATAGAAAAGTGTATATTGTAATATATTTCTAATGATACCCTTTTGACGGTTTCTTTACTGAGTGTTTTACTATATTTCTAATTATTTTAGGTCTTCTAACACGACCAAGTCGCTCAACAAAATTGTGACAATTAATTATGACATATAAATGTTTTAATGTACTGAAAAACAGTCTATTATGTTTGAACTTGAACCGATTTTCAAGTTTAAATCTCCACTGACAAATCGTGCATCAATCGTTCATCACACATAATAAAATCAATCACTCTTTGTCCATTTTCCCTTACATTCTCCCTTGTACACAATTGCGCTATTTTATATTAATTTAAAATAACATATTTATTACTGTTTTTAACCGACTTTTACCCAAATAATTTTAAAAGGGAATAATTTAAATGAGCACCGAAATCATTTTATCAAAAATAATAAATAAGAACCGTGTTACTTTTATCAAAAACATATTTACTAAACACTAAAAATATATTTATTACCCAGGCAAAATTATATTTTAATTAATTAATTAAATAATTAATTATGTGAGTTCTAAAACTAATAATCAAAAATTCTAAACGATCTTTACAAGTAATTACAACAGATTATAACAGATTAGTAGACTCTAGTTTTTTAAATATCGATAGTAAAAAATTTAGGTCTTTTTTTGTTCCTGAACTGAAGTGAAGCGGTGGACAGCGTGGACAACTTGGGCATGGGGCTCGACTCCCGGGACTGAATGCCGTATTAAGCTAATTTGCGTACACTGCAAAAAAAAATTAAAATGAGCAACTTTCATCAAAACTACTAAACGACCTTTAAAAGTAATTTTTAATAACCAAGAATAGTAAATAATTAACTTCCGGGAAAATTAAATGGTAATATCACAACAGCAAAAAAACAAATCAACAAAATAAAATATTATATACATATAGTATTTAAACCAAATGTAAATATCAGTAATAATTTTCCCCTGCGACATTCTCAGAACATCCACTCATCAGATTCATCCAAGAGTCAGTCTTCCACAAACTTTCTCATCCCAACACACTATTATCGCTTCAATAACGTTTATATGGTTAAATATAGTTAAAAAGATAGAGAATACAAAATTCCAAACCAATTTAAATTATATTTACTGGTTTAAAAGTTAAAACATGACAATTTTACAAATCAAAGAATTTTTGTTCTTAAATTGACTTTTTTTAAATGGCTAAGAACTTTTAAGAGTTGAATGTATGATCAAGTATAATTCAAAGGGTGGGGAATTGAAGTTTGAAACTCAGTTTACTGATTACAAAAATACAGCTGTTTAAAACATGTCAAATTTGTAAATGTTATTTCTAAAGTTATGGAAAAACTCTCATTCATATTTGCTATAAAATGAGCCATATTTACAAACAAAACTATAGGCAGCCTAAATTATTGTACATCTTCAAATTTAAAAGATACACACCATTTAAATATTGTAAAGAAAACTTTTAGAATTCATATGTTAAATACTGGAACGATTATTTTGAATAAAATATTTTAAATAAAAGTGATACAAATTTATCAATATCCAACTTTTACTTCAAATATTAATAATTCTGGAAGCCTTAACAATGATAAATATAGGTAATTATCTTTAATACTAACTGACAGTCTCACTAACTAACAACAATCTACTAGCGTTATCATTAAAAAAAAATTTACTTACTATTCACCTTTATTATCTTAAAGTGAAAATGAATTTATCTTATAAATTCTCAAATAAATATTAAACAAATAATAAATATATTGTAAAGATAATTAATGTAATAGTTATTATTCTACAATTGCTATGGAAAGTTGACAATTACGCTCTTATTTGTCATCGTAAAGTTGACGTTTTCTGTGGAACAATCGAAAAATGTAAAATGCGCGCGTTTCCGATGACAACGCGCGATAAATATATTGATGCGCGCTTACTTCAATAGTAACCAGGCATACAAACAAAACAGAAACTTGTCCATTTATACCTATACATTTTTAAATAATTTTAAGATGCAAAAATTATGTGTGTATCACGAGTGTAAAGTGTCTTTGTTCCTCTTACACTATTGCAGCTCTCGATTTCGGCTCGCGCTGCAATTACCGTGTTCGAGTAACAAAGAATCACTTGACGCTCTTAATATACAAATAACTATTTTGTTGTCTTAATTTGCGATCGTAGAAAAAGTATTGTATGTGACTCGTTTTTATACACTCGTAGCCAAAGAGTCGTTAATAAAACTTGTTACATAATATGCTATAATATAAAATATTAGTATATCTTATGTATAATTTAGAGATTTGAAGTAGTTTCCTTGTTTGGACAAAGGTTGAAAATTTAAACATTCTGGCTTATCTTTTTTTCAGTGGGTCTAACAAAAACATTTCAACAAGAAACCCTAACATATTATTGATCACTTAGTTTTTTTAAATGCACATTTATTTTCTTTACTGGAGAAACTAAATATTTTAATTTTTAAATTATTCTCATTAGGTTTTACGAAATACAAAACTGTTACATTGGTTGCTGGACAAATTTATTAAATTTTGTTTTTCATGCATATTTAGTTTTACTTCATTTTTATTTGCTACATTATAATTTTGCTCTTTAAAAAATGTCACATTTATTTAATTATTTGCCAATTTATACAAATTTATTGTTATTGCATTTTCTCGATTATAAACCCGTACAAAACCGAATTCAACGATCCAGTACGATCTTACCTTGGTGTAATGAAAGTTCAATATAAGTAACATGCAAGACATATAATTGTACAGTTCGAAATAAAAATGAAAATGTGCACAGTGCAATTTATTTCATTGTTGGTATTAACAATAGTATTATTAAATACAGGTATGTTTATATTTGTAGTCCGTCAGTGTGGATAGCGATACGGACTTCGAATCCGGAGATTCCGAGTTCGAATCTCAGTCAAGCTAAAAATAATATAAATTACTACACTGCAGTTCGGTGAGTGCGGACCCTGTACTGTAGTTGGGATTAAGTTCCTGTTGTACAGCGTAACATAAATAAATAAATAAAGAAAAAATATACCGTTTCTACATTATTAACATTCGCAATCAAAATTATACAGAGTAAATAAATTAAGTAAAGCATAAAATGAATCAATGATCAAATCTGAATATTGATCCCTTTTGTAATTCACAAAAATATATAGTTTGAAATGATAAAGGCGGTAAAAATACTAACTAATGTCATTTGAAGACACAAAATATAATTACAATCTAAATCTGTTTTGTAAATAATTATAATATTAATTACTTCAATCTGAAAAAAGTTAGTTAATTGAAAATTGAAATAGATTTTTTAAAATAGTTGAAATTAAATGTGAAAATTGTTTGCTATCTAACGCAACTTTAATTTAAAGTTAAATTATCAGTTATAATCATATCCGAAAGCTCGTTGCTTGGTATCCGCCCGATACCGATGCTGCATGTATATACGGGTAGAAATATTTCTAATTATGGCATTCTGTCATAGCAGATGACAGTAAATTTTGCTTGTGCAGATTGGTTACCAGCCGACAAATCACGCTTCTAAAAATGTTAATGGAGGGAGAACTACAGGGGTAATTTTAATATGGGATAAAGTTTGTCAGCCGCGGGAATCAATCTCGGGTTCTCAAATCTATAAACCGACGCGTTTCCAGAGTGTTTAAGTGACATTAAAAAGCAATTATAATGAAATGTCAAAAACTGTTTGTTACCTAGCAACTAAAATGATATAACTGATAATTTGCCATGTGAATGGACGAATTTAATTGGTTATTTTCGCACACATGATTAGAAATTGAAGGGTTTAATTGAATTTTATTTCAATTTAAAATTTTCAACGTAATTTTGCTATGATTAGAATTGGACGGATTTGAATTATCAACTTTTATACAGGACCATGTTTAAAACAGACTTTTAGTTGCATGTTTTCAATACATAAAATGACAGTTTGATAACAAGAATTCATTATTCACGCGTTGCCTAGCAATGAGTCCATACAATTACTTTTTCTACTCCAGTTATTATAATGTCGTTTAACGTACTGGTTTCCATGGCGCTAAATAACATTTTAATCATATATTGACAAGTCATGGCTTCGAACGTTTTAGTCACGGCTCGAGATATTAAGTTTGTGGTGAAGTTAGTTTCAAGCATCTGTCATTGTAACTTAACCTTATTTTTTTAAATAATTCATAAAACTTTACATATTTTTGTTGTCTTAATTTGCGATCGTCAAACAGTCTAGTATGTGACTTGTTTTGAAAACTCTTTAAATACTTGTTTTTTATACACTAAAGAGACGTTTATAAAACTTGTTACATAATATACTTTTACGCACTGTTTGTCATGGTTGCTATGGTAACATTATATAATCATTTCATTGTCTAAAATCAGTAATTTTGCAAAGTGACTATAATGTTTAACCATAAACAACTAGCAATTTATACCAATGCAACAGCTTGACAATTGTAATATTTGATAGCATCTTCATCCAATTTATTTTGAACCTTTTTCTAACTTTATTGTATAAAAACCGCTAGTGTAAGATAAAACGTTATATATGTTTGGCAAAAAATAATTGCAGAATGAATAAATGTTCACTGTTCTGATGCGGGTGAACGTAAAATTATGTCTGTTACCGAGTCAAAATGTTTTCAAAAATATACTATAAGTAAAAAATAGTCTAGTATACTGTAAATCCAAGTCTCTATTTAAAACCTTCTATTTCTAGGTACAAATTCCCAACGGGAGAATCCAATCCGCGAAGCTCTATTCCTGGGCAACACGTCTATAAACAACAACACGCTCGACGACTGCATATGGCGACGCGGAAACGACAAAGACTCATGTCCGGATCCGGAAGTACGTGTGTTGCTGTACACCGGAAGCGGTCGGGACGGCGCGGAGACCCGAGAGGTGTTGGACACATCGCAAGCGGACTGGCTGCGCAACAGCGCGTGGAATCCGAACCTGGATAATGTGATGTTAGTGCATGGGTACGCTGGCGGAGAGGATACTTTGCCGATTGTTGTACTCAAAGATGGTAATTATAATATATCTTCACGATATTAAGCAAAGCTTCCGAAGGGCTCGATTTGGAAAATATAAACAAATTTCAAATAATGAATACCATTTTTAATAAATAAATAAATATATCATCACGCCTTTTACCCATTACTGGGTGTGGCACTCTGCCTTAGCAGATCTCTGTAAGTGATAGGTATATGTCCTCGCGTGAAGTGCGGTTAACAGCCGTCAAATCACGGCCCCCAAAGATGTTAGTATTTATAATAAAATAAATAAACAGAAACAATTCAAATGTAAGTTTGGGATGAAAATATATTTTTAAAGAATTTTAAATCGCAAAAAAGCGCTCAACTGAGCATGTCGTTTTTACAAGGCATAAAAGCAATTAAATAATATTCACTACTTGTCAAATAAGCATTTTTTACTATAGATGGCTTCTGTAAACTTTCCTATATTTATGGATTTCTTTGATATAAATTTTTTCCGAAAAATAACATTTTTATTTCGGAGGCAAAGGCCCCTGGCCCTTAAAATCCGTCACTAGTGCGCTAGTGATTTTATTTGATCACAAAAAGCAAATATTACAACAATGAAAATTAATAACAATGAAAGATTACAACAATTAAATATTCTGATTACAATAATTAAATAATCAGTAAATAATGAACAGTTTGAACACAAAGATGCAAGAATTCCATTTTTATAAGATTAACATATTTTTTAGGTGGAATTATAAATATTTACCCCACAAATCGGCGCCCATGGGTACGACTGAACAATATTTTTAGCTAAACTGCAACAAAGTAAACTTATTGGTTTTGAGGAATTTGAATAATCTTTTTTATAATCTCAAAAACCGGAATATAATTTATCATAATTTACGAACCGGAATAATATTTTCCATAATTTCACGAACGGGAACACCGTTTTATGTTTGCTCCTGTATATTTTCAGCTTTGATAAAGGGTAATTTTTATGCGATGAAAATTTTTTGGCACGCGACAAAGTAGGATATGAATGCAAATTAGAATTTCATATTTGAATAGCGCTTCAAATATAGAAAATTACTTCTAATTTCTGTTTCCTTATTTAATTATTTGTATCAATTATTAGCTTTAAATTAGAATTACATTGTGTGTCTTAAATAAAAGAGAGTATTTTGCAAATAAAAAATGTGTGTATAATAATAGTAATGATTTAAAACAAATTAAACTTCTAATATGTTAAACAGATCTGTAGTTAACGTTTTTTACTTTATAAAATTTTCTTGTAAATTCTGTGCCATACCAGGAAATAGTTTTTTTTTAATACATAATTTATCTTGTCAGACAGAATTTTACAATGCATTTGAAGTATTTCTTTTTATTATGTCGAAGAAGCATTCCTAATGATTCGTGAAATAAAAATGTTTACACACTTCGCTGCATTCCACTTGCTTCTTGCCATCGTGCCTCGAGTTGCGTGCCGAGACTTCCAAGAAAAAATAAACATCTTTCATTCTCCATTCAACCGTTTTATGGGATATAAAAAAAGATATGATAACATTATCAACCGTAAAAATCATTTTGTGGTTCTCCTATTTCAGAAATTAAAATAGAGGTCGTTATAAATCGTAAAATATCCGAAATACTTGACATACAAATTCGTACCCACTTAAGTTGTGTTTTTATGTTTTGAGAACAGTTACTTAAATTTGCAAATTTCTCTTTTGCATGCATTATCAACTTATTCTCATTCGGCAATGATCTTAACAATTACGGCGAATATTTTGAATTATATGGATTTTAAATAAATAGTTTTATGAAAATATATTACATTAGAATTATTTATACATTATATAAAATTTAAATTTTGTTATAATTAGGGTAGGTGGCTTAATGGTTTCGAGTGGATTTGAGAACCTGGGTTCGATTTCCACAGGCGACAAACAATTTTCACTACATTAAAACTACCCCTGTGGCTTCCCCTCTACTAACATCTTTGGGGGATTTGACGGTCGGCAACCGCACTTTACGCGTAGAAATATATCACTTATCGAAATTTGCTACGGCGGGGTACCACATCCAGTAATGGGTAAAGGCGTGATGAAATATTTATTTTATAAATAAATATTTATTTTGTAAAAATCCGAAAGAGTAACATCAAAATTTTATCTTGACTAGTATATCATATTAGGTTATTTTCTAGCTGAACCTAGGCGCATGAATATTTTATACTCAATTTTACATTTCCGTATTCTATAGTCTCAAACATTTATTCTATTCCCTCGCGTACATATTTCATACTTTTTTTTCTGTTCTCATTGCCATATTCGCTCACATAAATACTCAGGTGTCGCATAACCAAATTTTCAAATTCAAACCTTATAAAATTTTAAATCATTTTACAATGTTTTGTCGCTTTGTCGACAATATTTTATTTTTATATTCTTAGTACAGTCGGATAACGGGCAGTTGTAGTACAATGATTGCAGTATTTTTATTCACATTTAACAAAGCTATAGGTATAACTAAAGTAATTGTAGCTAAGTTAATAGCTAAGCTATAAAAGTAGTTAGCTATTTACTAACTCTGCGAAACATTAAAAATAAAATAGCTCTAGAACGGTGAAAGATAGATCAAATTACATTATCAATATATTATTTAGACAATAAATATTAGGTAGTATGAGTGATGGTATCAAAGACGACGAAATTATTTGACATCGTGTGTAGTCAAACATCAACAGTACATATTTCTGTCTACAGCATACGTCCGTAACGGTAGCTACAACGTGTTCTTCGTGGACTGGGGCGTTCTTTCGCAGCCGCCTTGTTATCCATCTGCTGTGCATAATATGCGACCCATCGCTCGTTGTGTAGCTGACGCTTTCACCTTCCTCCGCGCCAGTGGAGTCCCGGTGCATCGAACCACGTGCGTGGGGCATAGTCTCGGCGCTCACATATGTGGCATCATGGCTAATTACTTGTTGTTCAGGATGCATCGCATTATTGGTAAGTTTTAAACGAAAAGTGTACACATTTCTTAAATACCTTTACAATTATAATTTACAAGTCCGTTCGGTGAAAGATTGCAAAACGTTAAAATGAAGATATATTTACATAGCATCAAAATTTGTGACAGCGAGAGCGCTAATAATAAATTTAAACTTCCCATCTTCCGTTATTTCCCGAGCTAAGCTTTGTCGTCCAGATATTTTAATATTTATTTTATTTATTTATTTATGTTACGCTGTACAACAGGATTTTAATCCCAATTACAGTACAGGGTCCGCAGTGTGGTAGTTCATATAATTTTTAGCTTCAGTGCGATTAGAACTCGGGATCTCCGGATTCAAATTCCGTATCGCTATCCACACCACCGTACTGACGGAAATATGAGTATGAGAGTCAAGTAACTAGTGATTGAAAAGTCATGTGTGCATCTGATTTTTATTAATGGCTGTGGTAAACGCAACAATTAATCATTATGATATTAATACATGTCAAACTGATTGTTATTAATTTGATAGCATAATTCATGCGGTAATAATATGAGATTACATTTACATGCAAATCTTGTTGAATTGATTTATAGTCAAACACTCGACAGTAATCATATTTGAAGTGTTCAATCAATAATTTAATTTATATTTTAATTTAAATAGTAACAAGTATTTAAAATTACTTTTTTAATTGTCAATTATGTTTTCTTTTATTTTATATTTGTTTTACAAAAATTAATTAAAACTTGAAATGAAAAACTTCAAACTCATTTTAGTCCGGAAACTAATTCAAGCATTTAAATAATATTCAATTGTTATGCAAATTTAAAAATTCAATGTTTTTACTTCCTTGTACGAAGTAAAGGAAGTATTGTAATCGCGAAAATTTCAACGGAAATAGGTATTTTGGTCCTCCCTGAATCCATTTTGACTAATTTCGTCATGCCGTCTGTACGTACGTACGTATGTATCTCGCAGAACTCAAAAACGGTAAATCGTAGAAAATTGAAACTTTATATTTAGGACTGTTATAACATCTAGTTGTGCACCTCCCTTTTTGGTCATTATACAACTACCGGAAGTGGTACTTTACTTGAAGCCTATAATAGATTTTCATGAAAAACTATATTCAAATATAATTTAAAACTTTCCAAATTTGGTATATAAGACTACTATATCAATGGAAATAACATAATAGATTTTGGTTAAAATAGACTAACCGGAAGTGACACATTACATGAAGCTGCTAACAGTTTTCCTTGAAAAAAATGGTATTATTTAAATTTTAGAAATGAATGCTGCAAATAAAAGTTTTAGAGAATTAAATTCTGCGTCTATCACATTAAGAATTTTTAAATTAGCTTTTTGCATAAACGAGATATCTAAATTTAAATATTATATATTTTTAGATTTAAAAAAAAAAGTTTGCTATGGATTAGAACAAAAAGATTTAATGTCAAATATGTGCAATGTAAAAAATATCTATAGTTTAATACGCGTACAAGGAAGTCATGTGGTGTCCACATCAGATTTTTTCAGAAATGAAAATATGTACCAGTATGATGAAATAAATACTTAATAATAAAATATATAAATAAACACTTGTCTAAGTCTCACAAAATTAAATCTAGTTTCACCAAGTGAGCATTTAAAGACAATTAATTTTGTCTTTGTTGTTTTTTTATTGAAATAAATATTGTTAGTGATCCTCTGTAACTGTGCTGTAGGATAATATATTTATTTAATTCCATGTGGTTTCCATTGCATATTTTAATAAATTTGGTGAAATGTTTTTAGGACTAGACCCGGCGCGTCCGCTGGTCCGCGCAGGATATTCGAACCGTCTGGATCCTGGAGATGCAATTTCCGTTCAAGTAGTTCACACAAACGCTGGCCATTACGGCGAGATAGGCCGCGTTGGACACGTCGATTTCTGTATAAATGGAGGAAAAATGCAACCATATTGTGAAAATACACCTAGTAAGTACCGCCTTTCCTTCGTTTCTCCATTTCCCAAGCTAGGGGATCCGTTTGACGAGTTCACATTTCAGTCTTTCCTAACAGAACAAGTTTATTTTTTCACGATTGGTAAACATGTAATTTTTCCGAACGTCATTTGGTGACAAAAGTAAACAAATACAGATTAAGATTTTATGATTTACATTTAACAAATAATTACATATGTAATGGCCGGTTTTATAAACAACAAATTAATTTACTTCCAAAATAAATTAAATTTAAGATTTGAGAACCCGGGTTCGATTCCTACAGCCGACAAACAATTTTCATCACATTAAAATAATCCCTGTGGTGCCCCTCTACTAATATCTTTGAGGGCCGTGATTTGATGTCTAGTAACCACACAGCACGCGAAGAAATATATCACTTACCGAGATCTGCTTCAGCATAGTGCCACACCCAGTAATGGGTAAATCGTATCTGCCAAATCCAGTAGTGGTAAAAAGGAGTGATGATAAAAATATTTATTTATTTATTTAGGAATTTGTTAAATTAAATACATTTACTATGGAGGTAAATTTATTCTGTCCTTTATAAAACCAGGCATTATACGAGCATATCCCATCCCCTAGATACATGTAGTAGCACGAACCCTTGAAACATTAACTCCATATATATTCATGCAATTATTTTACGCAAAACATTCCTATACTGGCAGCTTATTTTCTTTTTATTTACATTCCTTTCATCCTTACTCACTTATTCCTCATTTGGAATCTCTCGTTTATGCAACAAATCTTTAATCATCTTCATCCATTTATATCTAGGTCATCTACTCAAACTTTCACCCTTAATTTCACCAATCTTTTAATTAATTGACAGTCGGTCCATATGACCAAACCTTTTCAACTCACAAATCCATTCTTGTCAATGTCACACTCATCATATAAATTTAAAAAAATATATCATCTCGCCTTTTGCCCATTAATGTGTGCGGAACTCTGCCGTAGCAAATCTCAGTAAGTGATATATTTTCCGCGTAAAGTGCGGTTACCAGCCTTCAAATCACAACCCCAAAGATGTTAGTGGACGGGGAGACACAGGGGTAGTTTTTTAATATGTTGAAAATTGTCGGTTGCGGAAATTGAACCCGAGTTCTCAAATCCATAGGCCGACTCGATACCACTGAGCCACCTACATTGGGATTAGTAAATCCCAATTTTATAAATGAATAAAAAACATGTTAAAATAGAAGCACTCAACTAGTAATTAAATAAAATATATCATCACGCCTTTTACCCATTATTGGATGTGGCACTCTGCTTAAGAAGATCTTGGTAAGTGATATATTTATTCGCGTGAAGTGCGGTTACCAGCCGTCAAGTCACGCCCCCGAAAGGTATTAGTGGAAGGGGAGCTACAGAGGTAGATTTAAATTGGTGAAAATTGTTTGTTTATGGGGTAGGTGGCTCAGTAGTATCGAGTCGGCCTGTGGATCTTGAGAACCCTGGTTCGGTCCCCACAGCCGACAAACAATTTTCACCAATTTAAATCTACCTCTGTGGCTCCCCCTCCACTAATATCTTTGGGGGCCGTGATTTGACGGCTGGTCACGCGAAAAAATATAACACTTACCGAGATCTGCTTAGGCAGAGTGCCACACTCAGTAATGGGTAATAGGCGTGATGATATATTTATTTATTTATTTTTTAAATTGTTTGTCGGCTGTGGGGATCTAACCAGAGTTCTCAAGATCTACAGGCCGACTCGATACCACTGAGCCACCTACCCCATAATTAACTAGTAATTGATACAAATATTTCATACTTTTTAAAAATATATACTCGTATGTGTGCTTCCTAAAATCTAAGATGTTATTGAAGCCACGGGGGAAATTTTTAATGTGGAGTTTGTCGGCTGTAAGAATCAAACATCACATATGAACTTTATCTTAAAGTTTGACATATTTTATCCATAAAAAGAAATGATTGTTAACTACTTTTATATGATATTCGAATGAACAATGTGTGAATAATACTCGTAGTGGCTGACTTGGGACCGGGAGTAGTGAAAAGCATCTTCCATTTCATGGCTGATTCCCTCATTTCCAGATGCCATCTGGTTTTATCTTTAAATTTTCTTTTTTGTAGTGCGCGTCTTTTCATAATATCTGTAATATTTTTTTACGATCGCTGCGAATAGCTGTCCGTCTTCTATCTCGTAAATCAGGAACTATCACATTTGTCCTCTTCTCTCGTTGGTCGTTGTCACTCATCGTTCATCAAAGTTTCTTTTTCATAGTTTGTTTTAAGAGTACATCAAAATTTTATTCAGAGATTCTCACAGCTAATAATCGTAAAAGAACACTAACTTTTTTAATTTAGCTTTTATTAGAAGATGATAATATAATGAACAATTTCATCTAATGTTTAATGTCCACAAATATGCTATTAAAGTTTGTTTAAAAGCCACTGTCCTATCGGGTAAATCGCTAAATATATAAATATGAGCACGAATAATCTAGATATAAATTTTAATTAAAATATTTTGTATGTAAAATTTTCAACACCGTTGGAATTTAATCCAAAGGAATTATTTTCGTGACAGACTCATCGCTTGTTAGTTATTGGGTGTTAGTATCTAAAATTTAATCTACGAATCGATATTTAGTTTTTGCAATTTACAACATCGTTTTCAATTCGCGATTAGATATCCTAAAATAATAACTACTGTTATAACTTCTACCAATTTAATATTTATTGAACAAAAAAGCGTGATTTTTTTAAACCCGACTAAGCAATGGATTTTATTTATGACTGCAAAATAATTCCTTTTAAATTTGCACAGTTATCAAATAACTATTATTATCTTTTTTTTGTAGTAGATTGTAAAAATAAAATGAAATCAAATAAAAAAATAAACACAAACAAATGTCAAATTGCATTTCAATGCAACATATTTTCGATATATTTAATTGCTACGACCTTGCAAAATAAGAATATCTTTTCTACCATTGGTTGAAAATTATGTTTTATAAAAGGTGCATAAACTGATGTTATTATGTCTTATGTTTATAGCTATGTTTTATTCTTATGCGTTATGAAAAGTTGCATAAACTAGGCTTAACATAAATTGAATCATTGCGAAAACACACTGACAGCACTACTATGACGCGCTAATGATTCTATTTGATGACAACAATGTAAAGTAACAACAATGAAAGATTGTAATTTAAACAATAAAATAATCAGTAATTTTAATATGTGAATTTTCATTGTTGAGCGAACAAAATTCTATCGTGAATAGTTTTAGGTTGAAGTAATTCCAAATTAAAAATTTTAAATTCATTGATCAATTTATACTTTTTCTTTATAACGACTAAAATTTATAAAATCTTTAAAAAAAGTAATTGTTGACACCCATGTGATTAAAGAAAAAAGTAAATCTTATCAAGAAAATGTATTTCCGTTCTAAAATCAATATCGCTGCAGGTTTCAAGTAATTTTTAAATAGTTTTTCATTTTTGTCGACCAGATTTGAAATAAAAATAGTTTTTTTTTTATGAACCAGATCGGAATAATCTTAAAGTTTATCAGGAACCGGGTAATAATATTATTAATTACACGAACCGGAACAACATTTAGCATAATTTTACATATCGGCACACTGTTTTGGTTTGTTCTAGTATATTTCGAGCCCTGATTGTGACTAATTTAATAGTACAGTTTGATCAAAGTTAGAATTTTAATTCCCATTTCATTCTAAAATAAATTGACTGAATATAAGGTATTTTTTCACACTTTTGACTTTAAAAAAATTGATTATGGTCTAATAATTTTAAATTAAAAATATTACAAAAAACTGATAGTAGCACTCGAACCAGATTACACTTGTTTCTGATATACATACATTTTTGTACCCTATTAATTGTTTTTAAATTTCAATTCAGCTGCAGACGAATCTTACGTCAAGTCTTTCAGTATATGAAGAAGTCATAGGATCGAGGTTGTCTTTGACACAGTAAAATAAAGAGAAAAATTGTAATAATATTAGATTTGAATCATATGGCGACCGTAGTTCAATTGACTGGAGCATTTGAGTTCAAAGATCCCAGATTCAAATCCTGAGGCAGTATCTCAATTTTTCTGTTTATAATTCAAATTATCTATAATTTGTTTAATCTTTCTTGTGCAATCTTAAATTCTCTAAAAATTAATAACACTCACCAAAATATCTTCTTACAGACGAGAATCTCTGCAGCCATGTCTGGGTGATCTGCTATATGGCAGAGAGCATCAGCGGCACCTTGGCTAAGACCGCAGAACCATGTTCTCGAAGATGTCCGACAGGTCCTAGACCGGGTCACCGGCTTGGCATTCCGATCGCACTGGGGCAGCACACGCCGATGACGTAAGTTACATTGGACAGTATTTATTACCTATTAAAAGACAGTCCGTTAGTTTTTATATTAGTAGGTGTCGAATTTATCTGCAGGGGGTCATTTTACAAACAAAGAAAAGAATTTTGGTAAAAAAGAGTTATTAATGCGATAAGATCAACATTTACATTTTTAATAAAGTTTTACTAGTTTTTTTTAGCGGTACGAACATATGGCCTCCTTGCAGGCAAAAATCAGAAATAAATTCTTTCCAGACTCCATTACTTTTCTATATTCAAAAATAAAATTTGTCAGTACGGTGGTGTGGATAGCAATACGGAATTCGAATCCGGAGATCCCGAGTTCGAATCTCACTGAAGCTAAAAATTATACGAACTACCACACTGCGGATCGGTGAGTGCGGACCCTGTACTGTAATTGGGATTAAGTTCCTGTTGTGCAGCGTAACATAAATAAATTAAAAAGTAGGCTGATTTAACCATGTGCGTTACAACAATAGAACCATAATTTCAGAAATTATAAAACGAAAAATTTATCATTAAGAACTTTGGTATTGTTCCTTAGGAATTCTGGTATGTTTGTAGAATTTATTTTATTTTGAATCTATTTGTTTTTTTTAAATTTCTACGTAGTATTCGGCTTTAATGTCTTTGCAACCCTAAAAATTTCGCGTTGCACTCTTTGAAAACAACAGCTTTATAATTTCGAAATAATATGGTGAATCATAATTTGCATATACAAAAGAATATTTATTTGCGATAAAAATGTAGTTCATGGTGTTCTAAATATAATATCTAAATTATTTATGATAAATTTAACAATTTATCAAAGTGAAACAAAAAAAATTGTATATCTGAACAAAAAAACGTAGGTACACTTATACAACATAATTGAAAAAAAAAACACTGATAAGTACAAAATACGTACAAAGTAAAAGTTGAAATAATTTGTTTTTCGTCACCAAGACGGATGCTTGTTATTTTTTGTTTTTCTTTTTTAGGGCCAGTGGTTCTTATTGTGTCGCTGATAATCTACCACCTTTTTGTCCAGAAAATAAAGGAGCTGTAGGAGACAAAAGATGCTGCCTGTCTATTTACAATGCTACCAACAATATCACATAAAACAAACTGACATTAATTTATTTCAAAAGTCTGATTTAGCCTATTATCATTCATTACAAAATACGTAAATAATTTTGTGTCATATTAGAACATATTTATTTATTATATTATTAATTATTTTTAGTATATAATTATTTATATACATTTGTATTTCTATATTTTAAACTTAGGGAAACAATGCAGTTATTTCGATTATTTAGTAAATCAGTCATTGCAAAATATTACATATCTACCGATTAGAAAACAATATTCGAACTGTATCACTACGTGCGTCAAATTAGTGATGAATGTTTTTAATCGGACACTGCAATCAGAATTTTAATTAACTTGAAGGATCTTTTTTTGGCAGCTACAGTTTTCTTTCCCCTATTAAACAATAGTTTATTTAAATGTCTACGTGGACGGGATTCCAAAGATGAAATTGACATTCGTAGTGCAATATCGGAAGTTAAATAAATGTGTTTTGCACGTATTAAATTATACTGTTTAGTGAAAATGTCAATGTAATATTTAAAGAAAATTACCAATTCTTTTTTTCAGTGACCAAACATGTTTTTACTAACTGATTAACTATGATGTTTCATTGTTTTTATTTATTGTCTTCTTTGAATGTTTACATTAATGAATATAACATGTTCAGAGTTATAAATTAGTAATTTAAATAAAAATTTATTGAAATTAAATCCAAAGTTATTTTATTATATCCGAATATTTCTCTTCCTGATATTAAACATATAGGTGCTATGATTACCAATTGGCTGTTTTATAAACTAATTGTTTTTTAATTATTATTAATTAACACCAATAATAATTCTACTGCATTTTTTATAACACTCGTTTCGCTAACAATTTACAAATTGAATAAAGTCACAAATTTGAACCCCTAAACTCTCAAGTCGTTATACTTGATTGTACAAAAATAATTATTTTGAACAATGTAGCTAGGCAGTTTATAAAATGGCCAAATAGTAATTTATAAACTAGTTACTCCGTTGTTTTGTAAATAAATCAAGCATATATTTCACATTTAAACCCTTTTTAAGTCACTTACGCCCAAAATAATAACGCCATTATATTCAATTTATAAAGCAAAATTTAAATTTGTATAAATGTTTATTACAAAATAAAATAAATAAATATATCATCGCGCCTTTTACCCATAACTAGATGTGGCATTGTGCCGTAGCAGATCTCGAGTGCCACAGGTGTCAATTTCACGTGGAGTAAAATTCTCCAATCCACTGATCGATACGATTTCACTGATCTATTTACCCCATACATACTAGTTAGTTTATAAAGTAATCACTAAGCCATAACAACATTTATAAATTAACCTTGTTTGTAGGATATTCTATAAATAAAAGTAGCAAAAGTGTTTTTAAAATGGATAGAATTTATATGTTAGTACACGAACGGTTAAGTTAAAAATTAAATACGTGACCAATGACAAAAGGAGGTAATTTTGCTTTTAACATTCAGCATTAACTGCAGTTAAGGAAATGAATATTACTACAATCGAACTCTAGCAAAACCAATCACGTTAAAAATGAAATAAACGTACAAAGACAATACGATCAAATATTTTAATTTTACTTTTAAAATTCAGTGTCGACTTCAGGAATACCTTTTATATCTTTAACCTTCAGAAGGTTTTCCAAACTGGGGGGAACTTATCTAAAACTGATGCGGTGACATTGAATTACTACTTCTAGTAACTAGTAGAGTTGTATATCCAAATACTACATTACTACAACAGTAGGCACCGGTATGCACATCAGTGCTGCGTCTACAGAATTTCACAAGACTTGCTGACTTTTTGTTATTCTTTGGTGTTGATTCGGTGTTGAAATGAAGACACTCGTCATCGAACATCGCTGTTCACAGTCAGGGTGACCAAACCACAATTATTCCGTGATAAGATACTTAGATACCGGTTTAACAAGTGTATAGCAAGATGAACCACAAAATCAGTGAACTATTTGTGATGTGACTTACGATGGTTGTGGTTGTGGTTGCAGTAGCCAGCGTGTTCGTGTTAGGTAAGCTGTGTTGTGGTTTTGTAGTTTCGACGAGAATATGCGGGATTATAGTGCATGGGGTTGAAAGTTTAATGTGATGTGGAATATTGTTGTAGACACATTTTTGGAATGTTTTGAATATTTATTAAAATTATATTTTTTTTTTGTTTTGTAAAAAAAGTATCTAGAAAGTATAAATATATATATTTTTTAATTGATATTTACAGTCGTATTTTTTTTTAGTGAATAATCGTTTAAAAATTGACACATTTATTATTTATAAAAATCATAAAATAAGTGAAAAATACTTATTAGTTGAATTTTTTTTCACTGTTTTAATTTTTCTATCTCCTTGGAGAATATTTGAAATTTATCTACATACAATTTGACAAAATTATTTTTAAATTTGTACTTCCATAAATTCAACACAATATCAATCAATATGCAACAAATACGAGTACAATACGTAATAAAAGCATCTCTTTTCATTCATTTGATTGATGCACGTCGACGACTTTAAATTTATGAAAAAAGGATTGCTTTTATTACTAGTTTTATAAATATTGATTATAAGGGCCGATATATAAATCTCTTAACAAACTTCCTAATAAATTTTTCTGTTTCAAAAAAAATATCGCATCGAAACCATAGTTCAAATTATAAAAAATATGGTAACCGTCTTTATGTGATTTTTTGTTCGATCTAGAAATTATTAGGAACTTGAAGTATAGGTCCTGACCGACCTAGGAATAAATGGATGGATATGATTGAAGGTTCGTTGCGTGAATAAAAAAATTCCAATGAGAGGAATATCCGAGATTTTATAAAAGAAATTATGAATGTGGATAAAACGAAAGTGATATGTCTAAATAATAATGTTTCAAGAGTTTTTGCTACCCCGTTTGATGGGGCATGTATGTTAAATTTATTTATATTAATATTTTAGAAATTTGGAAAACAAATATTATTTATTTAAATATATGTTTTTAGAATCGGTGCGTCACCTACTTTATATACAAGATCTGGAATGTCACAAAAAAACAAGGGAACATTGAATGACAAACTTGGCCGCAAGAGGCACTTTTTCCGTTAATAATTTGTGCAATATTTATATTGTAGCAAATGTTTAGGTCCATTTTTATACGCACTACGAGTATTGTATGTAAAATTAGAATTATAAAAACTAGGAGAAGTATTTGTTTCTTTTTATTGTCACTTTAAAAAATAATTAGAAGTGAAATTTTTAAATAAAAGGACTCGTCGGAAAAAGCGGAAATTTGCAATGTTTTCCCCCATTTTTACATGGATACCAGCGTAATAATTTCAGGCCTTGTATATAACATAGATGACGATTGGTGTCTTCTTCTTCGGATAAAGTGTCCGACAAATTATCGGTTCGGTAAACAAAAATTATCGTATACAAAGAAAATTACAGTTTTACAGATTTTGTTGTGAATTCAATGTAGTTGTTTTTTATTTATTCTGTAGATAGTTACGGATACTATCGCCTTCCATCTATGTAACTCCTGCTTTTAAAACATTATAATAAAATTGGTCTTAGATTATATTTTTATATTTGAAATAATGCTGTTCTAATTATAATTAATTTTCTCTGTTTTTATTGAAACTCATGGGCTGGTAGCACAAGCTCTGTTTTTGCATGTTTTAAGAGCAGTGTTTTTGGGTGTTTTAGCTATATCTAACATGTTAAAACCGTGCTCTTAGAACACCCAAAACAGAGCTTGTGCTACCAGTCATAGTTTTTATGATACTAATTGCATCATAGATAAAATTGTGTCCTTCGTAATTGCATTACTGCATCTTTTGCTAAGATCTAAACGGGATCTACCTTCAAACGTGACAAAGAAGATATAATAATCGTATATATAAACAAATGCAAATATAATTAAAGGAAGGCAAACAATTAAAATTTCGGTCAATAACGCAATTAGTATTTGTTTAAGTTAGGAATGTATTAAAGTGCATCTTTAAAAACTTATTATTACGACCTCCGCAATTTTCTACATCATCCAAACAAATATAATTATCATTTGACATTTGACAACAATTTGATAAAGAATAAAAACTAATGACGTAAAGGTCATCATGTTTGAAACAAAGTTTAGGTACCTATTTCATACACAAATAAAATGTTTACGACAACAATGAAAATCAATCAATACTATAAAAATAATAGCATCATAAAATATCTTTAATATTTGTATATAACAGATACAATTTAAAACGAATTCACCTATTTCAAAAACAAAACTCAATAATATAAACCACAACTACAAATACAGTTAAAGTAGAAAAGAAAATCAATCGAAAATAGCTAATAACTTTAAAGAAAGAGTCGACTATAATAGGAAGTAATTATCAAAGTCGGTCAATACCACTCGAATTACGTGTGTTATCACTAATTTCAGTGACCTTGAGTGAGGCGTATCAGTTGACGATCGGGCCGTGTCCCCTGCATATCGATGAGCCATGCGACACAGGCGTCATCAAGTTCTATCTCTACCAGAACGCGTCACACGTTAAAATCCTGGATCCCTTTAAACCACAGCTACCACCGCACTTTAATCGCACGGCGCAGACCAAAATCATCATCCACGGATACAGCGGGAACCTGGATTATGCTACCGCGTCACTCACGAAAGGTAGGAATGAAAATTGTGCGTAGAGGATTGATAGCAGAGGAGAAAAGTTAAGTAGGAGGTGTTGATGAAGAATGGAGATTGGATGAATAGTTAATTAAAGAGAAGAAACTGCCGAAATGTTATGCTTTAAATTGTCAATTGCTAGGAAAGGATATAGCATTTACATTTTGTTTTGAAAAAGACGATTTTCTAGTTTTTTATACCTACATATTTTAGAAGCTATAAATATAATTACTATAAAAAGATTTTAAATGTCTTTTGTAATTTTAAATACTAACGCTGAAAAGATAGAATTAAAGTATACATTCTTGAATATACACCGTTTTAAATGGCTTAGGAATTAAGTGAGTGATTTTTTTTTATCCAAGACATACCTACGTTAATCGTTATTAAATGTTATTACCATTTTCATTGTATTATTTATAGGATAGATAAGGTCAGTGGAAATGCGTCAGCCTGGGTATTTGATAACCCAAGTTTGATTCCCGCAACCGATAATCTTTGCTTCACATTAAAATTAACTACCCATTTGGTTTTTCCATCACTAATAAATTCGGAGGCCGTAATTTAACGGCTGGTAACCGCATTTCACACACATAAAATATATCACTTAGCGAGACCTGTATTGGCAGAGAGATACACCCAATAATGGGTATTCGGCATGATGATATATTCATTTTATTTGCTAAGAAAACAACATCGAATTTTGTTGTTTCATTGTTATTGTTTGAAAAATCAGTCAGTTGACATGGGCTAATATAAATGAAAAACAGTGGCGCAACAGTTTTTGTGGACATAAAGTAGAATTAAAATGTACATAAGTTTATTTTTAGAAGGATATTCTTACTCGTAGGTTATCAGGGAAGGAAAGCCACTATATTTCTGATTTTGAAATCTACTATCAACTATTACATTCACTAGTTAATCATAATCGTGCAGAAAGCGACTAATTTTCCGAGTTAAAAGTAATTATTAACACACAGCGTACGATAATAATACATTAAATTATAAATGAATAAAATAAGTCATTATCTATGAATGAAATCCTCAGAGGTATCGAGTCGGCCTGTGCATTTGAGAACTCGGGTTCAATACCCACAACTGACAAACAATTTTCACTACCTCTGCGGCTTCCCCACTACAAAAAATTTTGGGGCGCGTGATTTGATGGCTGATAACCGCACTTCACGCGTAAAAATATATCCCTTACTGAGATCTGCTACGGCTAATGTACTTCACACGTAAGTGGAATGTCATAATATATATTTTATAATGGGGTAGGTGGCTCAGTGGTATCGAGTCGGCCTGTGGATCTTGAGAACCTTGGTTCGATCCCCACAGCCGACAAACAATTTTCACCAATTTAAAAAATCTACCCCTATGACTCCTCCACCACTAATATCTTTGGAGGCCGTGATTTGACGGCTGGTAACCGCACTTCACGCGAAAAAATATATCACTTACCGAGATCTGCTTAGGCAGAGTGCCACACTCAGTAATGGGTAAAAGGCGTGATGATATATTTATTTATAATATATATATAAAAAATATAAATAAATGACGCCTTTTACCCACTTCAAGGTGTGGCACTCTGCCGGAACAGATCTCGATAAGTAATATATTTATGCGCGTGAAGTGCGGTTACCAGCCGTCAAATCACGCCCCTCTAAGATATTACTGGAGGAGGAGCCACAGTGATAGTTTTAACGTGGTATAAATTATTTGTCAGTTGTGAGAATTGAACTCGGGATTTCAAAACCACAGGCAGACTCGATACCACTGAACCACCTAATTTAATAATATAATATGCTTGTCAGAATTATCATACTCGCGCTTACGGGCGCTTCTACGTCAATCATCTCATTCGTGTGTAATGATTTGTTTCACTACATTATGGTGATATGCAAAATAAATGCTTTTGTTTTTTTAAATATAATTATTCGTAGTAAATGAGTATAAGTAGTTAAACCTCGATAATAGAAAAAAAGGGCTCCAGTGTGTCATCCTAAAATAATAATTAGTACAATCTCCAAATAAATTAAAGAAAGACAATAAAATATTTTATAATGTTTTTCTTGCAGCCTATGCTGCTTCTGGGTCTCACAACGTCATCTCCGTCGACTGGAACTTCCTGGCGCAGCTGCCATGCTACCCGACAGCGGTTCTCAACACTTGGCAAGCGGGCCAATGCACAGCCGTGTTGCTTGTAAGTCTCGCAGCCCGCGGAATCGATCCCCGCTCGCTGCACGTGTTGGGTTTCAGCCTTGGAGCACACGTGGCTAGCTACGCAGCGAATTGGATCGCGAGTACGATGGGCGTGAAGATCGGCAGGATCACAGGTGGGTACAGAGAAGGACATTGTGAGAAAAGAGATGTGAGATGAAGTGCGGAAGGATATACTCAGTACGGTGATGTGGTTAGCAATATGGAATTCGAATCCGGAGATCCCGAGTTCGAATCTCACTCAAGCTAAAAATTGAGTGCGGACCCTGTACTGTAATTGGAATTAAGTTCCTGTTGTACAGCGTAACATAAATAAATAAATATAATAAATACTGTTGATTAAATTTATAAATAATCATACCGCTAATATTATTCAACTATGCACGAAACAACATTTCCATTGTAGAATTTGTTTGTGAACATACATACGTCAATAGTTTTTCAATTTCTCTAAAAGCCGGACTTTCTTCTTATGATAAAATTCTCAATAACTATCAGTGGAACCAAAGGAACAAACATCCCATCAATAAATGACACATTCAGTACAGTTTAACTATTTATGCTATAATTTCGATTGTAATTCTCTCAACAAAAATTCGCTATAGTTATGTCAGAAATATGATGCTCGTCAATATTGGCGTCGCCTAGGTTACATACAGTCTGTCCATCCAAAACCCGAACATGACTTGTAATATGTGATATCAGTTTTTTTGTGCGCATTGCTTCTTAATTAATTTTAGAGAAAAATGCTTGAGATGAAAGTTGGGGAAAATAAAATTACTGATTTTATTTATATAAAACATAATTTGTGTATTTAATCAAATCGCAAAGGTTGATTAAACATTTGTCCGTCAGTACGGTGGTGTGGATAGCGATACGGAATTCGAATCCGGAGATCCCGAGTTCGAATCTCACTCAAGCTAATAATTATATAAACTACTACACTGCGGCTCGGTGAGCGCGGACCCTGTACTGTAATTGGGATTAAGTTCCTGTTGTACAGCGTAACATAAATAAATAAATAAATAAATAAATTTGGAATATTCATAAAAATAAAGGTTGCCATAAAAAGTTGAAACAATTATCTACTGTCAAAAATATTGACATTAATATTGAATCACGGACAAAAGGGGCGCTCTTTCCGACGATTTTGGTAATCAGTACAATATTGATCGAGTCTTTTTATATAAAAATTTCAGTTGGTACAATAATTTTTTATGACAATGACAATAAAAGAAAACAAATATTTCTCCTAATTTTCATAATTAAAATTATGCACACAATAATTACGTAAATAGTGTGTGTATTTGTGTAAAAATGGATATATGCTTTTTTTACAAAATAAATACTATTTAAATTATTGGCGGGAAAAGCGCCTCTTGTAGCCAAGTTTTTCACTCAGTGATCGTCTGTTATTTTTTGGTAACATTCCAGCTCTTTTATAAAAACATAGGTAACGGTACTGATATAGTGTCAAAAGTAATGAATGTATACTCTGTCCTAGCTAAGAATGCAATAGATGGCACTGTGATCGAAATCCTTCGAAATATATAATCTAACGACAAACGTCATCTAAGTAAATTTGAATTGTAATTCTGTTTTACCATTGCTGTTGATTTCGATGTGATATTTTTTCCGATAGTTATATGATATAGCAGCGGGCTGAAATTAAATAATTTCTATTTCATTTACAGTTTATGAATAGATTGCGATAATTACAAGTTATACTGATTATGTTATTTAGATGCAATGGGTACATGGCTATTATCAAAGCTTCTATAAGCTAAGCACCCGAATGAGAATTACTAACTACCAGTCGACCTACATAATATGTAATCAACCCTTCATAATTAATTCAAAGCAACTTTGAATTCGAAGTAGCATTTCTGACAACGAAATAGCTAGTGAAATAACAATTATAAGTGCCACTTTATTGCAAGCTTACACCATAAGCTGTAGGCGAGTGTTGCAAACCTATTTTTCTACAATCAAGTTTGAACTTATTGCATTTCTAATGTCCAAAACAATTATTTTGTAGATTAGTTAAGTTTGTTTTACAGCAACTATTTTAATACGTCTTTCTACAATCATTCGTGAGTCATTAGTGATTGTTTATCATACAGTATGCGATAAAACGTTTTATTAACCCAGCTGCTAATGACAACTGTGCGATAAAATAGATGCTACGAATCAAATTTATCTACATAACTTAAGATAATGGACAGAATAACTGTTTTTGATATTTATTTTGTAAATAAATATATAATAAATATATCATCACACCTTTTACCCATTACTGGATGTGGCACTCTGCCGTAGCAAATCTTGGTAAGTGATATATTTTTACGCGTGAAGTATGGTTACCAGATGTCAAATCACGGCACCCAAAGTTGTTAGTGGAGGGGAAGCCACAGGAATTGATATTAAATTGGTGAAAGACAGTGTGTCGGTTGCGGGAATCGAACTCGGTTCCTCAAGAACCGCAAGCCGACTGCATACCACTTGACCACGAACTCCATATTTATTTTGTAATTAGTATAATTAGTTATTCGGCAGATCCTGAGTTCGAATCCCACTCAAGCTTAAAAAAATATATGAACTATTACACTGAGACTCGGTGAGTCCGAACCCTGTACTGTTATTGGGATTCAGTTCCTGATGTACAGTGTAACATAAGAATAAAAAATAAAATAAAATTCAATCGTAAAAAAAATAGTGACACTATTTTTGATAATGGCAAAATGCAGAATAATGCTTTATTGCACTTTGTACTGAAAATAAGTACATAATGATTCAATTTTCGCACGGTCATAGAAAAACATTTTTTGTACTTGTATTCAATTTTCTAATATCGATCACTTTATTAGAAGACAAATAATCGAAGGAAATTGCAATATACATTAGTTTAGGTTTTAGCCGATTCATCAGTTTAAAATAAATTTAAAAATTTCGTTAGTGCAAACAGAGAAAAGATAAATAAAAAGTAAATTTATTGTGACTGTATTTTTGGATGTAATTATTGAATCTCAAAACTGGTTTACGGCTTAAATTAAAAATGATTTATTAATGTTCAATAATCTGCCATAATTGAGTTGAGTTGAATAGCCTAACGAATTGAATACGTATAGATGCGAGATTTGAGAGAAAAGAGCAAGCGAGAAAGAGAGAGAATCCTACTAAAATTTAATTAACAATGTACAAAACCCGTTCTTCTGAAAATTATTATCTTCTTCAAAAGTTGGAAAGCCCTTATTGTTATATGAGCATATTATGAGATTGAACTTTCAACGTTCACATTTTCATTGTTATTTTAAATTTTATCCTCGATAGGTATTATCAATTCATGTCATCATTGCCATTCGGATATATGTTTAATATTAAGTATCAGATTTGTAGTTTTATGCGGGTTATATTACGTGCAAGTTTATAAATTTGTTGAATTCGCATTATCTACAAATGTATATTTGTGATTAGTTAAATATCAATACTAATCTGCATATGTAAATGAAAATGAATAATGGTATAAAAACAGATACTCAAATAGGTCAAAGCAGTATTAATAATTTGAACTAATAATTTTTTATTTAGGTTTAGATCCAGCGCTGCCATTTTTTGCAACCCTGAAATCCGATTGGAAATTAGATTCCAGCGACGCTGAATTTGTGGATATTATTCACACGAATAGCGGGATTTATGGAAAAGTCGAAGCGTCTGGACATACTGATTTTTATATCAACGGTGGTACTTTTCAGCCAAGCTGTTTCGAGCACAAAAGTAAGTCACTAAACGCAAATAAAATTCGGAACTTTCAAGAATTTTAAATCATTGGTTGCTATTTTGAATATAAAATACGTGACAATACTACAAAAAAAATTCTACGAGATATTTTCAAGATATTTTAGTAATTTATCGTATAATTCAAGGAACTGTTAGAATGAACACCGATGAAACGTATAGCCTGTTGGCAAATTTTATTTTCTCCGATTCTTTCGATGTGTTTTCTACAACTACGATATTATTGTCTTATTATTTTATATTTTAATAATAAATCTGTCCCAATTTTACTATTCTAATCCTTTGTTTATTTTTATATTTTGTTTATTCTTTGTGTATTTTCTGATATCACTATTTATTATTGCAATTTACTCTGTAATTGGGATTCGTCCTGTGGAGTAATAATAATAATAATAAATTAATAATTAAATTAGTATCCTAGCAACGTAACAATCCATGAGATATTTAAGATATAAATGTTTTGTTGCAACTAAACTTAGATTTTAAACTTGATTTAAATTAATAAAAGCAAATCGAAATTACGTGTTATATGGAACAATTGTCATTTCTGTCAAACATACAATTTGCTTTTATTTATTTAAACTATATGGTTCACTTAATTTAGATAAATGGATTTCAGATAAATTAGACAACATACTACAGGGCCGTTTTTTCGTCTTTGAATCAAGTTCCCGATAACTATCGGTAGGATAATTGACAAATACAAACAAATACAATCACATAAGAAAATGTTATTCGGTATAATTATTACCATTTGTGTTATGATTTTTTATTTACGCCGCTGATAGTTATTGGAAACGTTATCCGAATGTGGAAATACCGGCCCTAAATTAATTGAACTAAGCAAACTGATTGGGGTGTATTACTTTAAACTAAATCCGGATAAATAATCTAGCGCTGAAACTAAAATGAGCAAAATGAAATAAATAAGTGATCCTGTTCACTAAGTGTAAGTTATATTTTATCTTAAAAATGAATGTACAATTTACTTCATTTTCGTAGAAACGACAAGCATACAATAAGAAGATATATCTTAGTGATCGAGAAAAAAAACTATTTGTTATATAATAAAATATCAAACTAAACACTTGTCTAAGTCTCACAAAATTCAGCCTCCAAGTCAACTTATGAGGTCCTCGCCAGCAGAATTAGTTTCGCTCTTATTAGAGCTCTAATAAGAGCAAAACTCGTCTATGGTTACTAACTGTGCTGGCCAGCCTCTGACGACGACCTCATAAGTTGACTTGGAGGCTGAATTTTGTGAGACTTAGACAAGTGTTTAGTTTGATATTTTATTATTAAACCTAGTTTCACCAAGTGAGCATTCAAAGACAATTAATTTTGTCTTTGTTGTTTTTATTTGTTATATTGTGATATTTTTATCTTGACATCAGCATTTTTGGTGATGTCGAAACGTACAGAAAATCATCTCAACTGTCTTAACACAATTTACCCACCAACATTCCTTTCAAAATCGCATTCCTCATACGCAGCGCATTCTTGACGCTCCGATCTTATATCTCTAGTCTTTCTTCGTTCATTTCCTTCATATTCAGACCAAATTTACCCCTAGCAGTTTAATCTAAATTTTTACTAGCAGCTATTTCGCGAGTCAATACAAAACCAATCTACGCGGTCTCAATAACTCCACAGATATGAAAACGCGGAACTCCGCATTCAGCATTCACTTATTCGTGTCTGCACATTCCGATATGAAATTCTGCGAAAGTGATTATATTTTGGCCAACAGATCCACCAATATGCAGTCACATGCTTGCCCCGATCTACTTCGCCGAATCGATAAGTACCGCTGATGGGTTCAAGGGAGTGCGGTGTGCGGGCTATTTGCAGTACATGCTTGGCTGGTGCCGTAGAAATGCGACGGATGATGACGCCAGCGCCGTCAACGGCGTCGAAATGAACCAAAATAGGACGGCCGTTATGGGAGAGCACTGCGATACGAGGTTAGTGTGTTTTGTTTGTTTTGAATTGGAATTAAGAACAAATTAGTTTTGTTTTATTTATTATTTAATATAATGTTTGTTTGGTTGTAAAATGTTGTGCATGATACTAAATTATATAGCAGATATAAATTAATGCAGTAGTTTGATATCACAGCACCAGATGGTGTGAACTTGACATTGATTTTTGGCAGTAGCGTAACAAAAGGGGTTTACAAATTCATATCTCACCCTAAACTAACTTTGTAACACACTGTTTGACCCACTTACAACACAAACTTGTTCAAGGGACGGTCTTTTCATTTTCTGATAAAGAGTGAAAAAACATCGCATCACAAACAACAATATAACTTGTCTCATGATTTCGATTAGATGTTTTTTTCTTTTATCTAACCAGAAGTTTCCGAATTATTCTTAACAAAAATGTTGCATATAGAAGCACAAAGAGCATTTATTTTATTTTGGATTGAATTGGTTGGTGTTATAGTACAATATAACGAATATATTTCTTCACGACAATAGTTAGAAAAATTAGTTTTCACTCTCTAGAAACAAAAAAAAATAGCAGAATTACATGGATGTTATTAAAAAAAGAAATACTTTTAAAATAAAATTTAATCTTTTATTAAAAATTCTTATTTAATGTAATATCTTTAAATTATCTTTTTGATTTTGATTAAAATAAATAAAATATCAACTTTATGGCCGTTTTTATAAAAGGATAGTACAAATTTATTTCCATAATAAATATATTTAAATTAATTTTATATATTTTATGGCACATATAACATTCATGTCAGAAGTTGAATCATTTAAATTACTTTAGAAGTAAATTAATTTCATCGTTTAAAAACACGACAGTTTTTGTACCTATTAATTTTTCCCTGGCTACATTAAGGTAAGAATAAATATTTTTTTCATAGGAAATTGTTAAAAGTACCTACTCATTTTCTGCATTCACTTATTATTTCCTACACTCAAATGTTAACAGAATGACATTATTGTTTTCGGTTACCTTAAACACAAAAATGACAGTAAGACAATAACTTCGCAATAATCTTTCATATTATTAAAAAAAATAAAAATTCATTTAAAATTAAATAATTTCCTGTCGTGTAAAATACTAAACTGTCGTAGAAAATATAGTATGTAATTCACGATTTTCAATAAAACCCTTTCAATACTTGTATTATAATAAACTAATGAAACATGTACAAAAAATATGTCTAACATGAAAGGAAAGCGCTTTTCCTACTCTCCTTCGATTGTCTCACTCGAGTGAAAAAAATATAGTTCGATAAATAACTAATTTTGCTAATTGTCTGTTTCAGAACAAGAGGAATATACTTCGTGGATACAGCTTTAAATCCACCCTATTCATTAAACTCAAAAAACAAAAAATCTGACTAATAATAATTAGTTTAAAACATAGTGTTAAATTTAGCCGTTAGTTTACAATATCTAAATAAAAATCCGTCCTACTAGATAATAATTTTACATTTATTTATATATTTTATTTTATAATTTATACATTTATTATTAAATAAATACACTGCTCAGTACCCATAAATTAATGCAACATCCATTCATTGTGCAATAAATTATTCGCTTATTACTTTAAGCAAACAATTGGCAATGAAAACAAAAATAAACTGACATTAGAACAACAGCACTCATTAAAGTAGTTAAAATAGATGAGCGCCAATTAATAAGATGTGCGAAATAGAAAATAATCAAATATCCATGATATCTGAAGCGGTTGTGGGTTTCAATTCAGTGGCCGTGTCAGTCAGTGACAGTGAAAACGTAAACGAGGCATATTTATGACAACGACGGTGTTCGCATTGTGGTGCGATGTGCTGTGATATGTGCACAAAACTTGCGATCAACTGTCAGTTATGTGTTGCTAGAGTTCTTACAGTGATTTTGATTGGTAAGTTTGGAGTTTATTTTATTTTTATAGGTAGTTACTTTCTTACATTTTAAGCTGAAGTGAAATGAACAACAATAATTCAATATTGTTTATTTAAGTGACATTTAAAATTTAAAAAACAGTGGTACAACTGATTATATTGTTCATTTTTATTCAGTGTTTAGTTCTGAAAAATGTGTATTCTCGTATAATATTAGAAAATAAAAAAGTCTTTTCATAAAGAACCAATAGTAACTTATTTATTCATATAAGTATGGTTTGTTTCTTTTATACATTATTGATGACTTAATGATTGGTTATAAGAATAAACTTAAATTATAAAATATGATAAAAAAAAGTATGTCAAAGTTAAGTTTTATATGAAATAGATTAGTTTACTTCACTATTAAACATTCGATTCGATATTGTTCGTTTAAGGTGCACACTTAAAATTTAATTTTATAATGGTTAATTAATTTACTTTCAAAGTAAATTGACAGTAATGTTGTATATACTATAAAATAATATATAAAATTCAATACCTACATTTAATAAGGAAGTCAATTTATTCTGTCGGGCATTAGAGTAACTAGACATTAACTATGTAATATGGAATAGTTTACATTAATGTTAACTATTCTATTTGTTTTTTTTTCAATTTATCATATATTTTGTTGGTGCGATTAGTCATGTGAAAATATTTATTAAAATCTGTCAGAATTTTAACGTAAATATTAAATTTTTATAGATTAAATACTTCGTAATGTTTATAAAATAGAGTTTTTGTTTTATTATGTTTAAATTTTTAATAGAACAAACTAATAAGTGGTCGTATGTTGTATGAAATATAAATTCCTTAGGGAAATCTATTTCAGATTAACTTTGTTTAGTTTCTCAAAATTTAATCTTTAGTTCGTAAAAATTAAGCAAACAATCTAAACACTTTATAACTCCAATTGCACATACATATTATTTATAACTTAATAATAAAATATGTTTTGATAACATTTAACAGTAATGACAAAAACATATATCTTATCTTTGAATATGAGAAATTCTATACAATTCTTGACAAAATTATCAAAAGGATATAAATTTTTTATTTCGACTGGTTATAAAATAAAAATTGACTGAATTCCAAAAAAGTCTATCATTTCAAAAATTATCAAACTACAATAGTTACTTTTGAAACTACAATAGTTACGTTTGAAGTTGATCATGAAAGTCGAAAAATCTGTAGAAAGTGTTACATTTAATTTATTTTTCAAAAAAAAAAAAAAATTGTAAAAAAGTAAATACTACATTTTAATTTATGTTTATTTGTTTATCTCCTTGAAGATCATTTAAAATTGACGAAAAAAAGTATTGTTTCCATTATTAGTTGTATAATAGATATTTAAACATATAGATAAATCGACAAAAAGTAAATTTTCTTGCCTAAGCATCGAACTTTAATTGTTTTTGTCCGTCAGTACGGTGGTGTGGATAACGATACGGAAATCGAATCCGGAGATTCCGAGTTCGAATCGCAGTCAAGCTCGGTAAGTCCGGACCCGGTACTGTAATTGAGATTAAGTTCTTGTTGTACAGAGTAGCATAAATAAATAAATAAATTATGTGCAATACTGGTAGTATGGTGGTGTGGCTAGCTTGAAAACATTCTAAAATGACTATTTCGAATCAGACTCAAGTTAAAAAATATGTGAACTACCACACTGCGGCTCGGTAAGTCCGGACCCTGTACTGTAATTGGGATTAAAGTTCTGTTGTGCAGAGTAGCATAAATACCAACAAGATCTAATTGAAAATACTTTATTTTCTGTTCAGGAATATGTTTATACGCTCGTGCTGCGGAAATCATCACCGCACATCAACCAAGAGATGGCAGTTACGCCATCGGATCTTGCAAAGTGGCCATCAACGAACCATGTCCGTACCCAGACATCAAGTTCTATCTTTACACGCGACGGAGGCCAGAATATCCACAGCCGGTTCAAATCGGTGACTCGATGGACACGTCTAACATCACTAAGACAGACTTTGACTACCGCCTCCCCACTAAGATAATTATACACGGGTATAATTCGGATATGTTCCTGAATGCGCTCGTGGAAATCAAAAGACGTAAGTTAATATTGATATTAGTGGAAAAAATGAACTTTCTTGACAGTTGTAGAAAAAGGGATTTTGTTCTACTGTAGTTTGTTAAATAAAACTGATTGTAATTTAGTTATTTGTTGACTCATGGAGGTGTTCACCTCAAAAGATTTTATTGTTTCAATTATGTAAATCTTAATTTTATTTCATTACTGGTAAGAAATTTTTTTTCCGGTTTTATTATTCTTTAAAAATATTGTTAATATTTTTTATATTTTTATTGTAGCTTGATAATGGCCTAAATTTTTGACCGAAACGTCGCCTTATTAATTACTTAATAAAAAATGTATAATTAATTCTAACTTTTTTTATTAATTTTGAAAAAGCCTGAAATCCAAATAATATAAAAAATTTAAAAAATCTACCATTCGGCTTATTAAAAAAGAAGTAAAATCTTTTGATTTTACAATTCATTAAATAAAACAGTTGAATTTATTCAATGTATGCCAGTTTTGAAGTATATACCGAGTTGGCATGTGCATTTGAGAACCTGAACTATCAAACAATTTTCACTACATTAAAATTAGCATTATGGCTTCCCTTTCACTGACATCTTTGAGAGTCGTGATTTGACGACTAGTAACCGCACTTCATGCGCATTATTATATCACGTACCAATATCTGCTACAGCAGAGTGCCATGCCTATTAATATATAAAAGGTGTGATGATTTATTTATTTTATTTTAAATAAATTTTATCCAAATTACTAAATATAAAACAATAGGTAATTACATATCCTAATAAAGAACTGAACATAATATTTCTATTCACAACAGAAATCAATGAAAGTTATTATCTTATTTTTCAATGACTGTGAAACTATAAAAATAAATTAACTTTGTACTTTCAATTGTTTCATGGTTAACTGCACCAGTATTGCAGAATTCTAATTTACATAAGCATTACTAATTACAAAAGTTAGATCTATATCGTACTATTAAACTACAAAAAATCATCTAAACTAAATGCATTTTTCTCCACAAATAATAAACATATCTTATTTACTACAGATTAACTCATTAGAGTGCCGCAAAATAAATAAATAAAATTAAATATTTCAAGAAAATTGCCTATTTTGATAATCTGTGACAATTTTACCATAGAAACAATAAAATAATTTTCGAATTAATATTAGAAATTTGCAATCGATTTGACCGAATTTGCGGCATGAAATACGGCAATTTGCATTAAATAATGTTTGTAGAAAGGTATAATTAAAACATTTATATAAAAATACCTAGTAAATTTGACAGCCAGAGTGACCATTGACATTGACTTTGTACTTTTGTTTATTTAAGGATGGTTGCACTATTTTTACAGAATGGATTTCTAATTTCCATAAGCAATACAAATTAGAAACATTAGATAAGCTCAAAATCATAATACTAAACTACAGAAACAAAATACTCAAAAGAAACAATTTTTTTTCTCTTTAATTTTATTCTTCAAATAAGAAAATTTGTTTAAATAATTATTGTGGGATCAAATTGCATATGCTAATACTAAACCTATTCACATATTTTAATTTTAATGCAACAAATTAGAGAAATTAATTAAAATATTTCGAGAAAATAAATATATAATGTTTATCTGTGACAACTATGCTATGAAACAATAACTATCATTTCGAAATTTTCAGGCGTTTTTATGGAATTTGTGGTAGTGAAATGAGATCATTTATATCATAACATATAAATATTTTGATAAAAATGCCTAAAGGTTATTCAGTGCGAGATTATAATGTGGTGTAGGATGTATTTATTTTGATTATAATTGGCTAACCAAAATGTCTAAATAAAGATGTTTACATAGTACAAAAATTGATAACATTAACAGCTTTGTACTAATTTCATTGTTTCATATTTTTTTAAATATTGATGGATAATATTTAAATGTTTTATAAAATTAATCCATATGGCATTTTAGAACATGTAATCAAATTGTACTCCATGTTTAAATTGCAGGATAATTAGTGCCTCGTACAGAAACATCTTACTCGTAGAGTAAAATAGTATAATTACATTATTAGCACGGTAAAATAGTTTTTATTGCTAAAATGAATAATTGATTGGCAAGTCTGTGATCTCCTTGTGTGTATTGTATAATATATTATTTGTTATTCATTTCTAAACAAAATTTAAAATTATAATTAAACCCTGTCAGTTATAACTGTTATATCAAAAATCAATTACGCTCTCATTTGTCATCGTAAAGTTGACGTTTTCTGTGGAACAATCGAAAAATATCTTTTTTGCGCGTCTTCAATGGCAACGCGCGAAAAAGACGTTAAATTCGTAATTTCAATAGTTACCAGGGATACAAACAAAACAGAAACTTGTCATATTGACAGTTAACAAAACGAATTTAGTTTTAGACGTATACCTACGTTTTTTAATAACTTTAAGATGCAATCGTAGAAAAAATTATGTGTGTATCACGAGCGTAAAGTGTCTTTGTTCCTCTTGCACTATTGCAGCTCTCGCCTTCGGCTTGCGCTGCAATTACCGTGCTCGAGTAACAAAGAATCACTTTACGCTCTTAATACACAAATAACTATTTTTCTACAACTGTCAAAAATTGTTCACTTTTTTTCACTAACATCAAAACGCGAAGTACGTGATTATTTCATCATTTATATTACCATGACAACTCGTATTTTGCGCATTATTTTGCATCCTAGTGCGCAAAATGAGTATTTCGTGCACACTTCCAAATTATTTTTTGTTAGGTTTCATTATCTACAACACATCAATAGTATCAAATTGATATTATTGTTGATTGGTTGCCTTTAATTTACTTAAATAAATCAATAATTATTGTATTATTCTTTATTTACAGTTGAAGAGAAAATTTTAGTTTTTTGGCGCGTTCGAATGACTTTTTTTGTCTCGACTAAATGTAACATTCTCACGCGCAACAAAAAAACACTCATTTTGTACACTTAATACAAAAATAACTATTCAAAGTGAATAAACGGTTTGAATAAATGAAGTTTACAAATGAGTAATAACTCAACTTATTTACCAGACTTATAACGTAAATAACTATTATAACAAATCAACAGTCACAGTGACAACTGGCAGTTGTTTTTTCCATAGCGTAGTTGGCATCAAAAATCATAATTTATAAGCGATTTACTTCTTTTATGACCGGTTTTATAAAGAACAAATTAATTTACTTCGGAAGTAAATAAAATTTATACATTTAAATGACAGTCACAATTTTGACAGTATGACATAGAATAAATAAAATTGATTCGAATTTGTTAATTTATATACATTTACTATGGAAGTAAATGTATTCTATTTTTTATAAAACCGGGCACTATTCTTATCAATTTGTCTCATTCAAATGATATAATCTGTAGAATATTTGGTTTCATAATTTTTTGGTGTATAATTTTGATTTGTAAAATACTTATTTCGCAAATTAAACGCATCTCTATTTATTTCAGAGATACAAATTTACTTTAAAAATATCTGCTGTTAGTTGGCAAAATTTCCATAAATTTTTTCGAGTACAGTGAAGTCAGTAAACACTTCCTTTTTGCTTTTTCACGTTCCTTTGGCGGACAGAGTCCAGCGCTGTCGGTATTTCGTGGATATGGGTTTTAATTTGTATGCGTCGCAGTTGCCACGGCTGAATAACGCAGTGCGATCACGTTTTCGGGGCTGGAATAGCTGTTTTGTTTACATGGTAATGGACTGGTGTTACACTGACATTTTTATTCGTATTGTGCCGGTTCTGAACGCCGAATGGAGAATTTTAAAAAAGATTTCGCGATACTGATTATTGGAATGTTGACCTGTTGACGTATTGCAAATGGAAATTTTTATTTTGTTTTTATTGCTTTATTTTATTGTTTTTTGTTATTACTTTCATATTTCCGGTATATTATGATTGAATTTTTTATAGCCAAAGTTTTTATATTTGTTCTAGATTAAAATAAAAATATTGTACGCTATGAATCATCTTACATTGTTAATAGTTTTGCAATAAAAACATATGCAATTAAAATTATTACAATAGATAACAGAAAGTAATTAAATACACAGTGTTGCAATTTTAAATTTAATTAATTCGTTAAAAATAATAAATTTATCAAGATTGTATCAGTATTATTTTTCATTATATCGGAAACAGTTACAAATTTATTTTTAATTATTTTATTATTAATTAGTTTCGATGGACTAGGGATGACACATATGAGAATGATTTCAATAGAGATTGATTTTAAAATATTTCAAAACAGACTATATAATTCCCTATATTTTGAGAACCCTAAACACATTTCTATTAATGATCGATAAGATAATGACATGTTTTATATTTCATAATTACTTTACAGATTATTATACAGGGTGTTTCTGTATTTATGGATCAAACTTTAAGGGTATATATAACACGTTGTACTGATAACGGAACAAAAAGAATTTTTCAAAAATTCGTAAAATTAAGGGTGGTTGACTTAAAGGAAACATGTTGAGTGCCAATGGTTTCATAGTTGTTTGTATTTTTCAATACATTCCTGCGGACGGACCCTAACAATAATTGGGTTGCATGATAGTCAGATTTGAAAATAGGTATTTGTGTATTAAGAACATAAAGTGATACTTTGTAACTCGAACACTTTACGCTCCTGATACACCCGTAACTTTTTCTACGATTGCATCTTAGATTATTAAAAATGTATATGTATTGAAAATAATAAGTTTATATTTAGTTTGTATCCCTGGTAACTATTAAAGCAAGAGCGTATTTAATATCTTTCACTTAAGGTGTATTTAGCAGTAAAAGTATCGTTAAAATTATTACAGCCGGTTGTAATTAAAAGTTAGGCAGTAATTTCTTTACGAAAATGTGTGGACTATGTTAAACCTTAGACATTACAATGAAAGTAAAAATAATAATCTTTCACTTACAGAATATCTCCGTTGTAGTCCCTACAATATCTTCGCCGTGGACTGGGCTGCATTGGCTCCAGCTCCGTGCTACATCACCGCGGTGTACAATCTTCGCCAAGTAGGCCGCTGCACTGCACAGTTGGTGGATCGAATCCGAGAACTTGGTGCCGTGGATATCCACGTCGTAGGATTTAGTCTAGGGGCACATGCTACCAATTACTTGGCGAATTCTCTCAGCCCTTATAAATTACCAAGAATCTCAGGCAAGTATCAAGAAGAAGTGAAAAAATACATGAAAAGTAAACTTACGATTTATTGTAGGTTTGGACCCTGCAATGCCAGGCTTCACCTTCGTCAACAAAGACCACAAACTGGACCCCAGCGACGCAGAGTTCGTAGATGTCATCCATACCAATGCGTTCATCCAGGGCAAGATTGAGTCATCGGGCCATGTGGACTTTTATATGAACGGTGGTGTCATTCAGCCTGGTTGCTGGGCGGAAAACCGTGAGTTTAAACTACACATTCTGCTGGCAATTAAAAAGTTTCAGTTGCTAGTTGGGTAGTTAGATTTAAAGTTTGGTGTTTATGTGACGACTAATTGAATAGTTTTAATTAGACCGATCATGTTTTAGGTTAATAACGGAACTATATATATTTTTAGTTTAGTAAATAATGAAGTTCATTTTCACAAAAGTTAGGTCGTTGTAACTTGTAAGATTGAGATATAAATTGTTAGTTTATTATTAAATTTGTGAACTAATATCAGGAACGCAGAATTTTATACACGTCACCTGTCTATTACGCATGACGAACATTCGTGTCTTGTGAGTCCTAAAATTTTGTTAGATCTGCTCATGACGTCACTGGTATTAATTTTCAGTAATTTGCTCGCAACCATTAGTTCTGTTTAAAATTTAATTTTCTTTAGGTCTATGTTTGAGAAATTAAGAGTGAGTGAGTGCTTGAACGATCTTCGATCTATGAAATGCAGAATAAACGAGCTTGAAAGAAAAAAATTATGAATGTAGATAAAGATAAATAGACGCACTATATACAAATGAATAAAAATCCAGCAAACTCGTAATATTTATGTTTTATCAGTAGGTATATTAATTTTCACCAATTTAAATCTACCCCTGTGGCTCCCTCTCCACTAATATCTTTGAGGGCCGTGATTTGACGTCTGGTAACCGCTCTTCACGCGAAAAATATATCACTTACCGAGATCTGCTTAGGCAGAGTGCCACACCCAGTAATGAGTAAAAGGGTGATGATATATTTATTTATTTATTAATTATGAAAATTTGAATGAGTGAATCGAAACTATTATTAAAATTTATTTCGCAAAATGAAAATAAAAATATTTTATTTTGTAATATATGTATATTTAAAAAAGGATTCAATTATATGATATATTAAATACTCGTAAATAAATGGCTTCAGAATCCAATGTTTTTTTAAAAATATTTATTTTTGGGACGTTTTGAGCAAAAATATTAGCTCATCATCAGCTCCTTTAAAAAATATAAAACAATATTTGTAAAATGTCAATAATAATAATAATATTATTGACATTTTTTTATAGCAGTCATTTCAGTGTCATAATAATCATTATAGCATTTATTTACAAACAACCTAAAGAGTTAATTTAATTTTACAGTATTAAACAACAAATCAGTAGATATTTGTTATATTGTTTCTGGGAATGGAGAAATTGAGGGTGAGAAAATGCATGAATGACCTAGGAATAAATGGATTAATATGACTGCATGTTAAATGATTAAAAACCTATACGTACTAAAAATAAATTAATTCCGTCAATATGAAAAGTTTCTGTTTTGTTTGTATCCCTGCTGGTAGCTATTAAAGCAAAAGCGCATTTAATACCTTTTTCTTGTATTACCATTAGAAATAATCGACAAAGTTATTAATCGATTGCTGTACAGAAAACGTCGAAAAAAAATTTATTTGTAATACAGTATTACCTAAAAATTACTTCCATGTTATGCAAACTGAAATACCAATCTGTTGTAATTATTGCATAAACATCAGGCTTTTGAAATGTACTTATGTTCCACATGATCTTCAACTAACTTTTAACAACATTCTTCTCAATTATTAACCAACATATTTCAAACATTCGAACCACAGATACAAATTTGTATCAGTTTTATCAATTTACATCAATTATATACTCGTCTTACCTCCAATAAAATAAATGTCAGATCTTTCTTCAGGTTTCTTCGCATGTAACCACCACCGAGCACCCCTCTACTTCGCCGAGTCAATCACCAGCACCCTCGGCTTCTGGGGTTGGCCCTGTAGGAACTACTTCATGTATCTGATCGGCCAGTGTACACCCGGCGAACCTCAAATTCTTGCTGGAGAGAACGTCAACATCACTGCTCGAGGCATGCACTTGGTTATCACGGGATCTGTGTCGCCCTTCGCCGTGGGCAAGTTTACCGGGCCTGCGATAGAAATCAAACAGAATAGAACAAAAGCGATGATGATAGAGAGACTGAAGAAGATTGCACAGTATAAGAAAGAGATTACGGAATGTGCGGACGCTGATGGATTTATGGACACTTTTACGCAGAGTAATAATTTTGATGATGATGTGCGGATTAATGGAATTTTTAATTAGTGTACTTTAGTTTCTTAAGTATTTATTTTTTATGATATAAGTTTACAAATATATCTATTTATTACTTTTGTTTATTTTATGTATAATATAATTTTGTTATATTTATGACCAGTTGCATCAAGAAAATTTAAATTTTTATTGTGCCTCAAATAGACAATATCGAATTGACATTTAACTTCGATTTACTAATATTTAATCCTAATTTATAATTTTAATTTTGTTGCTGCAACGGGCTGTGAAAGATATTAATCTTGAAATTGGAATTGGAATTAATTTTTATTATAAATTTAATTTTTTTAAATAAGTTGCATACATATCAAAACTTTTTTTGTATTGAACAAAACAAAAACAAAATAAAAGAGATTAAATAGTTTCATAATAACGAATTTTACAATGGATCTGAAAATTAAACACATCCTTTAATTTTTATAATTAATAAAAAAAATTGCTCCGTACAAATTTTTTTTGTTTGAAATAAGATATTTGATGACAGAAATAGGTAATTAAAAAATAAAGTGAGCTAACATAATACAACTGTACACTTTTACTTTTTAAATGGAAACTTAGTATTGTTTTAATAAGGTAGGTTGCCATTGGTGACGTGCGACAAAGATATTTTTCGGTTGTTCCACAGAAAACGTAACTTTACGATGACAAATTGTCAACTTTTCATAGCAATCATAGAAAAAAAAATTAGTTGGCCACAACCATTGGCCGAAACATCGCATCAATAAATGTGAAATAAAAGTTGAACACTTTATTTTCTATACCTAAATCTGGAAATCCAACAATTATAGTTTTTCAATCTCTACAATAATATTATTCGGCTTATTAAAAATTTTAAATAATGTCAAAATAATTCTATGTTCTTATTTTATTTTTACTAAGCGTGACAACTTTTGATAAAGTATATAATATTGTAAATGAAATACGATAACCAGCCGTCAAATAATTGTCCAAAGATCTATGAAATAATTTAAACTCATTAATATAAACATTTCAGTTGCCGGCTATAATAATAAAATAAAATAAATAAATATATCACGCCTTTTATCCATTACTGGGTGTGGCACTCTTCCGTAGCAGATCCCGGTAAGTGATATATTTTTACGCGTGAAGTACGGTCAAATCACGGCCCACAAAGTTGTTAGTGGAGGGGGAGCCACAGGAAAGCCAGCTATAATAATGTAATAACTTTAGCTGTTCTATTTCCATTATTATTATTATTAATAAATCAAATTGTCTACTCAATTCTGAGATATATTTCGTTAAATGACAATTCTCAAATAACAGATCATTGTACCTATTATTCAAGGGCAAGCGATGAAATAAATTATAACAAAATAGTGTTAATAAACCTGGAACCTTCAAACCAAATTAACAAAACCATCGTTTAACGCACCCAGCTATCCATCTCATAATTGAATAATAAAATTAATGATCAAATGATTTGGTTTGTCAAACTGTGTGTACCTATGTTATGTTAAATTATCGCAGTAGGTGTTTTTGTATGACAATCATGTTAATTGTTGAAATTTGTACATACACTAATATTTATTACTCTATAAAATATTTTGTAGTACTTATATAAAGTTTGAAGTGAAATAAAGATTATTTTTATACTTCTGCAAGTAGAACAAGTATTTTTATTTCTTTTCATTTTCAGATATATCATAGTTTAAATTCCCGTAAATATAGTGTATGATTAAAAACTAGTGTACTAGTACACTACGAAAAGTATTCATGTTAATGTATATTCATACGAAAACTACAGAGCAATTATTTAAATTCTTCTGATAAAATAAATAACATTCAATATAATGAACGGAAAATGTAAATAACTTGTCAGATTTTTCAGAATTTTAATAAGTTATGTATTTTATATTAATAATATGTAAATTCTGCTAATTTATGAATATTTATACGACACATTTTTACTATTTTCCATATGGGAAATACAGGAAAATTTATTTAATCATCAGCAAACTAATTATAAAGCAGGTAAGTATATATTTTATTTAATATCTTGTTAAACAATTATGCGCAGGCTTATAGAAGAGATTAGCTGCTTAAACCATTTAAATTTCAGTTTTAACTTAATTTCTAGTTCACAAAATTAAGTGATAATTATGAAATTATGATACCAACTTTTAAGATCCAAAAAGTACAATTTATTATGACGTTTAAAGCATCAACTATAGCTCATACTAAATTCATGAACAACTTTATTCTATTTTGTAAATAGCTCTAATCCAGATTAATCTGCATTTTGCAATGCTAGTAGTTAAATTTTAAAATTGAATATTTGACAACAATGTCATTATTCTATATGACATTTAATTTCGATTTACTTTTATTTATTTTGGCGGTATAAATGGCCATTTATGAATCTGTATGTTACAAATTAAAATAGTTATTTGTGTATTAAGAGCGTAAAGTGATTCTTTGTTACTCGAGCACGGTAATTGCAGCGCGAGCCGAAGGCGAGAGCTGCAATAGTGCAAGAGGAACAAAGACACTTTACGCTCGTGATACACACATAATTTTTTCTACGATTACATCTTAAAATTGTTTAAAAACGTATACGTACTGAAAATAAATTCGTTCTGACAACTGTCAATATGACAAGTTTCTGTTTTATTTGTATCCCTGGTAACTATTGAAATAAGCGCGCATTTATTATCTTTTTCGCGCGTTGCCATTGGAAACGCGCGCATTTAACGTCTTTTTCGCGCGTTGCCATTGGAGACGCGCAAAAAAGATATTTTTTGATTGTTCCACAGAAAACGTCAACTTTACGATGACAAATGAGAGTGTAATTGTCAACTTTTCATAGCAATCGTAGAAAAAATATATATTATATTATGAAATTGATACCAAAAGCATTTGTTTTATACCAATAATAATATAATAACAAGAATCATATTTATGACTATTCTTTACGATACAGTATTAGCCAATCATATCATTTAATTACCAACAAATTAAGAAATAAGATACTGATTACAATGAGAAACATGCATATAGCATGACTTTCACTTAATTGCTATAGTTAGGATAAAAAAATCAATTTGTTGAACATAAACGTCAACCATAAATGGTTTTTCTAATTACTATTCGAAGTGAGAATCATTTTAGAGATTTATTTGTTTCTTTCCACAAACACTTAATTTGCAATTTTCCTTAACTGCGTTCCGTGAAATTTTCAGATGATGTTTTGTATCGTGTAATTGATAAAAATAAGTTTACCAAAAACTGACAGGAAAATAAACATTTGCCTGACCTTTAAGAATCAAGAAAGCTTTACTTTGCATGCCTAGATAGGAAAATAACATATTACCTGCCTAGGCAGGTAATGAAAGAAACTTGAGTGTCTAGTTACTTAGCAACATAAAATACTGACTGAATATGTAAGTCAAATATTTCTTCTACTTTAAATTAATTTAAAATATGTATTATTTGTTTATAAGTTTCAGGTAAAATGTTAAACGTAACACGTCAGTAAAGCGTCGTACAGGATTCATAAACTGTTTCAAGCCTCGCTATCGCTCGACATGAAACTATCTACTCATCCTGTAATTGAACACTTTCCTTACTTTTTACGTAAATAACTATTACAATTCTTAAATAATTAACACCTCTTTTTATGGAAACATGTTGACCAACATATTGCTAATAATTGATTAATCTTTACTAAACTTATTTTGAAAGTTAATTTCAACTTAAACTATTAACTAATCATGATTAATTTGCTCAATGACTAACAATTTAAAAAAATTCAAAAGGCTACGATAATATTATCTGAATACAAATTACCATTACGAAGTACAAATTATACAGAGAAAATGTCACATATCTCAAACGATACATAATAACTTACCTCAAGCAAAAATTCTTGTGATTACATAAAAATATATAAATATTTCAGTCACGCTTTCATTGCATTTATTGTATCGACAGCAGTGAGATGGAGTTATTGGTGCTGTTTATATCTTGTTTCTCGTTATTACCATGTATGTAATTCATTAATTAGTCTCTACTTTATTATTCTATTAACAATTTAACATAGTTATAATTATTTTAGTGGCAATTAATTTATTAATAAACTGTTTCATTTACCGGTATTAATACAATTAATATAATTGCTGAATAGTTTATAGATTTGCTAATACAAGATACAAGAAATATTTTGTATCTGTAATTTTAACTTTTAAAGTAATTTTGAAAGTATTCTAGAAAGAAAACAAAATGTTCTAAAAATACTTTAAATATAGCTTTATTCTGTACATAACACTTTATTTAAAAATATGTATAAAATTTTAATAAGCAGTTTAAAATTGTTAAGGGCATATCCGCGAGCTTTATTTATTGATATATATACAGGGTGTAGAATTGAAATGTGGCGTATAGGGATTTCAATGTTATTTTTTAAATATTGCTGTATCTCTTTACCTATTCACTTTAGAGCAAAAGAGTAAATACAAAAATTGTTCAGAAATTAAAAACGCTTCCTATAAAGTAAATTTCATTACATAAATGTGAATAGTTCACGAGATATTAATTAAATGAAATTCAAAATTTATTCAAATTTTTTGTAGATTGCGTTGGAAAATTAAACAAATGAACTGAATATTTGACATATTGTAAAAGAGTTTGACATTTGTTTGTTACAGTGTTGTAATATTTGTTGAACAAGTTTTTGAAGAATATTGTAAGGAAATAGTGACAGAATGCACCTATTACCGATTAAGGGTGAATACCTGCTTCACTACGTTTATATTTCCCACACGTTCCTAAATCTTTTTTTAAAAATAATTGAAATATAAGTAATACAAATTTAGTTTTTAGTATATTTTGTTTCAAGCATTTCACTTTAAAATATTTATAAACGTTTAACAATGAAAAAATAAAGTTTGACCCTTAATTGGCTGGCGTACTAGCAATCTGTTAACGTATTTTTAAATAATTTAATATAAACTTTTATTTTTCCTTTCAGTTGTCCATACTCAGTTTAATTTACCAAATATAAGCTTCGAAAATCCATTGCCGGATATAAAATTTGAAAATGCATTTCAAAATATAAAATTTGAAAATTATAATCCCAAAGAATTATTTGAAACACTTCCAGGATATGGTAAATCTTGGATGTACTTTCCAGATGGTAATGGAATACCTAATATTGTCCAACTGACATTTAATAATTTCATTCCGAAACTTTATGCACCAACTGGGAAATTCGTGTCGTTTCATTTGTACTCAAGGTAAATATTATCTTTCATAAAACAATGCATATTTAACATAATACTGCAAGATATTAATTTAGTCATTTATAATTCTTAGAGTAGTAGAAATAATTAAAATTTCTGCAAATTTTAAACATGGTTAATTATAACATTTTTTTAAAGTTTAGAATGAAAAGCTTCTATTGCTACATCATAAATAAGTAGCAATAATTACACAATTTATCAAATAGAAATATTACGTTTATTCGGAAATCAACTTCAAGATAAAATTTCAAGTTCTGATTGTTTTTATCATGATCAACGTATCTGTAATTAGAGAGAGTATAAGTAATTGATTAATTTAATTGAAATTAGTTTCAAATCATAATATAATTGGAGACAGTTATCGTAGTCAATTTCTTTTAAGTTTATCATATTCTAATCACAATTTAAAAAAATTAATATATCATCGCGCATTACTGGATGTGGCAATTATTTGCTGCAGATTTTAGTATATAATTATATATATTATTTGTGGTTTAATTAAATGAAAACAGAAATTAATTTAATTATTAAATATAGCACCTATTTCATCAAGACATTTTACATATTCCTAGATACGGTCAAATCACGATACCTTAAAGTTTATTTATTTATACAAGTTTATTTTTTGTGACTCACATTTTACTAGAATCAGTGTTACAAACTAACTAAATATAAAAATTTAAAAACTCTTATTTAAAATGTTATCTACAGGTTAAACCCAACTGAAAGTCAAATAATCGAGCTTGGCAATAAATCAACTATAACCAATTCAAATCTGAACTTTTCAAAACCCATTAAATTTGTGGCACATGGATGGACATCAAACTACAAATCTGACACAACTCAAACGATTAAAAATAATTTCCTAAATTCATATGACTACAACGTGATTTTAATTGACTGGGAAAAAATTGCATCAAATATTGTTTATCCAATTTCAGCAATAGAGACAAAAAGTGTTGGTGACAATACTGCAGAAATGATTGATTTTTTGGTGGAAAATGGAGCAAATTTGGATAATATTCATTTGATAGGACATAGTTTAGGTGCTCATATTGTTGGAAGAGCAGGGCATTCCGTCAAAAGCGGCAAAGTTGAAAGAATTACAGGTGAATCTAAAAAATACTTTCAAAAATTTATCAAATTATAACATTAATCTGTAGATTTATTTCTTTCTAAGTTATTTGATACCCGCTTGCAAAAACTAAACTCAAATTTTAAGTTTGGTATAAATTGACAATATCACATCAAATTTTTGACAACAATGTAAATTTTACATCGATTAACTAAGATCAGCGTTCAGGTGCTAATTTCAGCTAGAATAAATAAACTGACGGTAATTCATTTATGTTACCGATTTAAGTAACTACAAATCTTTCTTACGGATTATAATTTAAAAAGAACATTGTATTTTCACCTTTTACCATAGATCAGTATCTTAATCCGTTTTAACATTTTAGTTAAATATTTAATACGTAGATACAGGAAATTATTTTATATATCTTTTTTAAACTACGCAATTTTAATTTTTTGATAAAAACATCACTCAAAAATTTATCTTTAAATCTATTTTAAACTGGATTTCTTTATCTAAATAAACACACCTTCTATTAGAAAAACAATAAAAAATTCTGCGCAAATAATATCACATGATGTAATATTTTAGGATTGGATCCAGCACTGCCAGGTTTTGAAATTGTTGCCCCAAATGATGGCAAATTAGATAAATCAGATGCAAAATTTGTTGATGTTATCCATACTTGCGGAGGTGTTCTAGGATATTACTCAAGATTAGGACATGCTGATTTTTATCCAAATGGTGGTATTCCTTCTCAGCCAGGATGTTTTGGTGTTCCCCAATTTATTGGTAACATTAACATTTAGGGATTCATCTAATTTATTTAATGATTTTAAGTCTAGCTGGAATGTAAAAAAATATTACTACGTATACTACAGGTTTCTTGTACTCTAAATTGATATAGTTTTTGACTATGCAGGAAAATAGGTAAATGTCACATGTTTAAGTAGAATTTAAATATGGCCTTCAAATAGTGCATCAATTATTCAAAGAATGATTTGCCACGTAAATACCATTTTGTTTATTTATTTATAAATAATATTACGTAAACACATATCATACTATGCATATTTATTATATGAGTTTATAATTCTCAGAAATAGTTATTTTTGATTCTAGATTGCGAAATGTTACTTTTGCATTCGAGAGTGCAAAAGCATTTCGCAATCGAGTATCAAACAACGTTTTTTTCGAAAACTATGTCCAAAAATTAGTAATAATGTAATGAGAAAATTCTGACGTTTAGGATTAATTAATGTGACATCTAATGTCTCTATGACAACAATGTATGTAATATAATTGCTATTAAATCTGGTATTCTCTGACCAGCAATTGACAGCTGGTTGGCAATAGAAACCAAACAAACGTTCTAATTTTTTTCTGCGATTTATTGGGATTCACATCGCATTTCTCAAGAAACTATTCCAGTACACCAGTTAGCTTCCTCGAGCGGGATAAATATGAATAATTGCTCAATTGGAACATTAAATATAATAGAAGTATTGTTTCTAAACAAAAAAATAAAGTGACAAATTATATTAAATTGTGAGCCTTTCTGCTATCAAAAAACTTTTGCATCCTGCATACAAAAGTCTTTCGCGTGTTGATAGTTGTCATGTAAATTTTAACTTTATATGACAGTTTTCGAAAAAATAATTTTTATGCAAGTGTCAAAAAAGTTAACATTCACGTACTTGATTCTGTATACGAAATTTAACTTTATTGTACAACTTATTTTCTTTTTACCAAGAAAAAAGTAATATAAGTATCAGATCAGTGACACGAAATATGTTTGTTTCCAATTATTTTTGCGAATTTCGGTAAAATCATTTTTGCGTTGTAATCTATATATGTATATACAATAACATATATTCTTAATTTTTTTTACAATCAATTTTAAACAGTTTGTATAAATAACCAATAAATCGTTGTTTAATTTCAGAGGGATGCAGTCATGGTCGCGCTTGGCAGTATTTTGCAGAATCTATCAAAGCTAAAGATGGATTCGTAGGGGTTCAATGTGATTCTTGGGACAATTTCAAAAAAGGAAATTGTGGAAATAATACTAAAATGGCAATGGGAGAATCAACCCCTGATTCAGCGGACGGAGTGTACTATTTAAGAACAAAAGATAAAGCACCTTTTGTTCCATCTGTTTTGCATGATTTTATAAATATGACACAAGTTGGTGTATCGAAACTTATACCATTATTTGGATAATATTATTATAGAATGTGTTATTGTTTTTAAAGAATCATATATTTATCTTTATTTTATAAATAACATACGTAATTTATTTAAGTTAGTTTTTGATCCTTGTTATGAATGAATTAATTTTTAATAAACTTTGACATTAAAAATACTTATACCAACGTTCGTACTGATACAACTATTATTGTCTGGCAAAGAAATGTTTAATTATTGCACTTAATATGTATTGTATTGAATTACATACTTTGATTTAGCAATATCTTATCGAGATAATAGGTTACCAATTTGATAAAATCTTTTGATGCATTGTACGCAATTGGCAGCACGCTATTTCTAGATAGCATTTGTTGGTTCGAGAATTTTTATCAAAGAATGTATAAAGTTCATGTAATTGACGGAATCAAGTCTTGATGAGCTGATAATAATAATATTATAGATTTTATCAGTTGGTAACAATTAATTAGATAATAACGATAAAACAATAATGCGGTAGGGGTAAAATATAAAAGGGCTTCGAGTTTGGTACGTTTTACAGTTAGCTCGTTATTTGTATTGTTGATACAAAAATGAAAACGATTGTTGCTCTTTTATTTGTGGCTCACTTAGCCGCTGGTAAGTATCATAATATTTTTTTTATTTATTTTCCATTCAAAACAACTAATATTATATTACTTTACAAAGAAAGTTTTAAAATCATTTTATTACAATCTTAATCAAAGTAGCTTTGCGTTTCTAAGGTACGAATTGTTGACAAATTACATAAACAACAAGAATCATTTAATTATTTTTATGAATTAAATGACATCAATAAAACACTAGACACAAACACAGAATAAGTAAAATTACAAATAAATATATCACGCCTTTTATCCATTACTAAGTGTAACACTCTGCCTTAGCAGATCTTGGTAAGTGATATATTTATGCACGTGAAATGCGGTTACAAGCCGTCAAATCACGACCCTCAAAGATGTTGCGGAAGGGGAGCCATAGGGGTAGTTTTAATGTGGTGAAAATTGTTTGCCGGCTGTGGGAACCGAACCTGGGTTCTCAAATCTAAAAATTACTTAAATAAACAAATATATCATCACGCCTTTTACCCAATACTGGGTGTGGCACTCTGCCTAAGCAGATCTCGGTAAGTGATATATGTTTTCGCGTGAAATGCGGTTACCAGTCGCCAAATCACGGCTCCCAAAGATATTAGTGAAGGGAGAGCCACAGGGATAGATTTAAATTGATGAAAATTGTTTGTCGGTTGTGGGGATCGAACCAGGGTTCTCAAGATCCACAGGCCGACTCGATACCACTGAGCCACCTACCCCATTAAAAAAAAAGTAAAAATTACTTACTCCTCCAAAAAAAAAATCATTTCCGTCATATTACTAATATAAGTTACTTTTTATACAATACATTATATTTTTTAGGGTTTTCTAACTGCCCAAAAAACAAAAATGCCTTTATGGACATCACAAAATTCAACGATCAAAGCATTGATTCTTACGGACTCATCCACGTCTCAAGAGAGGAAGTAACCTACCGTTTATGGACGAGAGATCAAGATAAAGTCTTCGCTCCATTGTACTACGGTCACCTACGTGACGAGCCCAGCATCCGAACAGACAAACAATTCAAAGTCATCATCCATGGCTGGTCCGATTGTGCTGACGCCGAATGGTACAATTACCTAAAGGAAGAATTCCTGAAGAAAGACGATTACAATATCATCCAAGTCGACTGGAAAAATCCAGCAGGAGCATTGTATCCCCTCAGTGCAGGATACACCAAAGATGTTGGCCAATACGTAGGAGAACTACTCATAGACTTAAACCAAACTCTCGGAGTTCCTTTTGAAAATATGCATTTGATGGGTCATTCGCTTGGAGCACACATCTCTGGATTCGCTGCAAAGACAGTTGAAAAACAGACAAGGAAGCTGATTGGTAGAATTACTGGGATGGATCCAGCTGGACCATTGTTCTTATTGGCTTCAGCTGCTAATAGATTGAGCCAAGGAGATGCTTTGTACGTTGATATTATACATACTGATGGAGGGAAATTTGGATACACAAATGTTCTGGGACATGCTGATTTTTATCCCAATGGTGGTTCTGCTCCTCAGCCTGGTTGCATTTTGATGAACACTTTTGACGTTATTGATGCTGGTAAGTACAAGAAAATTACATCACATTCAATAGCCATGTTTAATATCTCTTTTGATAATTTGAAACAATTCTACAAGGGCGATTCAAAACTTATGGCACTTATTTTTACCCCATATAGTACACCCATACCTCGCTATACGGCCGCTCTTTATAAGGCATTTCGCTATAACGGCCCTTTTCAATTAAGGCACGTTTTCGATTTACGGCCTAAAATGTTTCGCTATAACGGCAAAAAATTCAAATTGATTCCTTATACAGCTTTTCGCTTTGTACAAACTGATTATGAAATAGAATAGTATATTAACCCTTTTCACTCCAGCCTAAATACTTATAGAGGATACCAATAACTCCAACACTATATTAGTTACATACATACATAGTATACAAGTACATGCATGTAATGTAAAAATGTCGCAATTACGGCGACAACGGAGTGCAAAGGGTTAAAAGAATGCATTTTATGAGACAATATTTCGCTCGCGTTCAAGCTTAGAAAACGAGCCGAATTTTTATTTTCTGTTAAATTTATTTCTTACTTATAAAGCTGTTTTTCAGCAAGTGAGATATTTTCACTATCCAAAATAATGAAATGCTACCAATCATTCTATATATTTATTAAATTGTGGTTTAGTTTCATATTTAGTGTACAGATTTTGACTAATTTGACTTATTCATATCGTTACGTTTTCATTTAACAAATACTAATAAATTCATTTTTATTTCAGCATCTTGCAGTCATACGAGATCCTACTATCTTTTCGGAGAGAGCATCAATTCTGAAGGATTCATTGCAAGTGAATGCGCTTCATACAGAAAGTATAAGAACGGAGAATGTAAAGAAACCCCTACAGCTGTCATGGGTGAAAACATCGAAATAGGTGTTAAGGGAGTGTTCTATTTGAAGACAAATGATCAAAGTCCTTTTGCCAAAAATGGAGAACTATAAATTAGCATTTAGATTATAGCAATTATTGTGTTTTATTAGAATATAAGACGTTCTGTGTGTTGCAGTTTTATGCAATGTTAATGTAAATAAAATTATTACTTGTAGTATTAGATTACGTATTAAACCGTTTTTTATTCTATTTGAATCAAATTTTTTGATCATTGATATAATGTTGCCTGTGTTATACAATAAAGCAATTTATACTAATGTCAGAAATTAGTTTTTTTTTTTAAATTATATTACAAAAATACAATTTTTTGTATTTTTCGCAACATTACACAGACTGCTGTATTTATGATGTACAAGCTAGTATAAAAAGGCATGTTCATTCGTTACATGAACATTGTGAAGTTCTGCCAACAAAATCATTAATCGCAAAAGTAAAATGAAGACAATAAGTTGTTTAATTTTTGTTTTACTTCAAGTAACTACAGGTAAGCCTTATTTTTCGTTCTAATTAAATAAGATTAATTCTACCTATATTTTAACTTTTCAGGATTTAGTTTTCTTTGTGATTCACCAGTCAGCGATGTTATATGTCCAGAAAGTAGTGAAATAAAATATAATTTGTACACTCAAAACTCTAATACTTATACTGAAATATTCATTGGAAAACTTGTTGACATTTCATACAACAAGGACTGTCCTTTTGTTTTTATTACTTTTGGTTTTACTGACTATGCAACAGACCCATGGATTTTAGACATGGTAAACGAATATTTTAAAAAAGGATGTTTTAATATAATCGTTGTGGATTGGTCAGCAATTTCTTCTGTAATTAATAACACAAACTATATTAATTATGTTTACCCGTACACTGCGTTTAGAACATGTTGCTCAGGAGAACATGCGGGCGAATTTATGATTAATCTGAACACAAATTTGCAAATAAGTTATTCGAATATGTATTTTGTGGGGCATACGCTTGGAGCTCATTTCGCAGGCTGCGCAGCGAAGTTTGTTTTCAGTAAAACAGGACAGTACATTGCTAAGGTAACAGGATTGGATCCTGCAGGGCCTATGTTCAATGGAATACCACCAAACTGTAGACTTAGTGCTGATGATGCAGATTATGTTGAAGCTATTCATACAGATATGTATGCGGCAGGATATACAGCACCTTTAGCATTTATGGACTTTTTTCCTAATGGAGGCAGTCAACAACCTGGCTGTCCATTGAACACTAATGCTAGTAGTAAGTAAAAACTAAATTATTAAATACAATGTCACTTTTCTTTATACATACCTGGGAATGATAAATCTGTATTTGCAGATCATGGTAGATGACATATTTTTCTATCTCGACCTATACAGAATGTTTCTAAATTTATGCATAAAATTTAAATCGCAAATATTATTTGTTATAACTAAAGCCCGGATATTTAGGCTCTTAAAAACAACCAAATAAGCAGGCATATAGGCCGGTAATTACTCTAAAATAGGCGGGATTTTAGGCAGCCTAAATGTAAATAATTTGTTTTAAAAAAAATAAACGAATCCTTTTCTAATATTGGTACTCGTATCTACTTTTCGTTAAAAAAATAATCATTTTAAACAAAAATTAACGTAATCTGAAAAATAATAATGTAGGGTTCTCATTTTATTAACTATTATGCAAATTCAAATTATGTAGTATACTTTAATTCACAAAATATTACGAGCAATTGCTCTATGAAATTTTCGGAAAGGGACTGTCTTCGGTCTGTCAGAACTTGCTTGTAAGCTGAAAACTTCGTTCCGACATCACAAAATGTGACAGGAGCATTCTTATATTTAGCCATATCGTCTAAAGTTACCTCAGCTCCATTGAATAATGGCAAAGACAATTGAATTACCACGTAAAATTTTGACTAAAAAACGTTTTTTCATTCGGCATTTTAAATTCAAACACAAAAACTTGATTAAAGTAAATACTTTAAATATTATAGGATAGGTTGAAACACTTTGTCGAGTGCTGAATTAGTCAACGAAGTAGATGATAAACCTTGTCTGCTCAATAAAAGTTAGAATAGGCAACAAAAATAGGCAAAATAGGCTGTATAAGGTCAAATAGGCACAATAACCAAAATATAGAAAAAATAGGCTCTAAGGCACGAAAAAAAACCTTCCATTACACGTAAACATATTACCTATGTATAGAAAAACGAAATTGCCTGAAGTATATTAAAATTTGAATCTAGGCAATTGCCTAAAATTCCGGGCTTTAGTTATAACTACTGATTAATAATAATATTTGCAGTTCAAATTTTATAAACAATTTAAAAATAACCAGTATAATAGGAAAAGTATTGTGATGCTGTTAAGGGTTTATTTAAAATTTGTAAGGACTTTGACTAAAAACAAATATTACATAAAACATATTTTAAAATGATCACATGTTGACAAGCAATGGCTTCGAATGTTTCAGTTATGGTTTGAATAAAACAACTGACATATGAAATACGAGGTGAAATTAGCTTCTTGTATGTCACTTTTTAAATAACTCATGAAACTTTAATTATTTTTTTTGCTTAATTTGCGATAATAGAAAAAGTATAGTACTTATGACTCGTTTTATAAACTCTGTAGACATTCGTTTTTTATACACTCGCTCATAACTAAAGAATATATATAAATAAATAAATATATCTTCACACCTTTTACCCATTACTGGGTGTGACACTCTGCCGTAGCAGAGCTCGGTAATTGATATATTTCTTCACGTGAAGTGCGGTTACTAACAGTCAAATCACGGCTCCCAAAGATATTAGTGGAGGGAGAGCCACAGGAGTAGATTTAATTTGGTGAAAATTGTTTGTCGGCTGTAGGGATCGAACCAGGGTTCTCAAGATCCACAGGCCGACTCGATACCACTGAACTACTTACCTTAACTAAAGAAACGTTTATAAAACTTGTTACATAATATACTATTATTAAATCGCAGAATTATAGTAAATTTCATACATAACATTTAGGTTAGTTATACTTAGGTTAACTGTTAAACTGTCTTAACATTCGGAACAATATGGCAATATACGTCGACAATCGGCGAACCGGCAGCGCTCTGATTGGTCGAAAACTACAATTTTGCGGCGTTAAAGTAGATCATTGTATTGACTCGGCCTGATTGACAAACAATTATCATCACATTAAAACTACTCCTATTTATTTTAAAGTATATCATTATTGTACGATTTCAAAATATTCAAAAATTTATAAAATGTAAAATTTTGAATTTGATTGATGTTTGCCCATTATTTTTCCGATAAAATATCACAATAATTTCTGTTTTATATTTCAGTACCACTCGCCTGCAACCATTTCTTTGCAGTATTATTATATACTGCAAGTATAAATACTCTCGGATTTACATCTAACCAATGTGCCGATTACGCCATTTATGTATCTAAATTATGTTCCACTAGACCACAATCAGAAATGGGGTACAATAGTAAGAAATCAGTATCAGGATCCTACTATCTTGATACGTTGGCCAACGCACCATATGTAATGAATGGTAACACCCATGTAGGTTTTATGGTGGACACAGAGTCATCATTATTAGTTTAAAAAAAGGTTGATGATTGTTATTATTCACATACTTTGTAATATAAATGAAATATATAGAATAATCAAACTTTCTTGTCTATTTTTCCCACTGCCTTTAGCCTGTTCAACAAAAGAATTCCATTTACAGGACAGTAAAATTAAAACACAAGAAGAAAAAAGTTAAAATAAAACAGTCAACAGCTAGAAATACAAATATATATATATATATATATATATATATATATATATATATATATATTTTAATAAAACTGTTTCAGCTATTATTATCTAGTTATAAATATATGAAAGTAAAATGAGCCGTGTGGAAAATTCTTATCTATTAACCATTTTATTGCTGGTAATAACTCTACACGCGCAAACTATAATTATATCGTTCGTCGAGCTCTTCTACAACAAAGTACCTATCTCATAAATTGGTAAAATGGAATTATACTACAATTATTTATTTAAAAAAATAAAATATACATCGTGTTGAGCATTGAACTCTCGAAAACCTTACGAAATATTAGATCGCTAAATTACATTAAATTTAGGCTGGTGATTAGCAAAAACTTTTTAAAAGAATAAAATTTACTTTAATTTCAACCATTTCCGTCAGTACGGTGGTGTGGATAGCGATCTGGAATTCGAATCCGGAGATCCCGAGTTTGAATCACACTACAGTAATTGGGATTAAGTTCCTGTTGTACAGAATAATATAAATAAATTTAAAAAAATTAAATAAATTAAAAAAATAATAATAAAATCTTACACTTTTTATTTTATTTACTTGACAAACACAGTATATTATTGCAAAGCCAGACATATTCGCATTTTGAGTTATAGTGTATGAAGATAAAAAGATAAAAAAAGTAATAAAAATATTTTGCAAGTAAGAATCAACATGCAATATTGACAAAAACTTTTCCAAGACATTACGTCAAAATCTTGTAAGATTAAATAAAAGTTTGACGACTGTTATTATTTAAATAATCTATAGGTAAATTAAATATTTCAAGTTCATAGGTCCCAGGTTTAAATGCTGGCTGTATGGCAGTTTTTCTTCCTTATAATTCAATTTAATTTTATCAATTATTAAGTATTTATTTCAAATACTAATAGAATATTAATTATATAATGGGGTAGTTTGTTCAGTCATCCTGTGGATTTGAGAAACAGAGTTTGTTTAAAAGTACCCCTCTGGTAGTCTGGTATTCTCTCCATTAATTGAGGGCCGTGATCTGACAGCTGGTAAACTTCACGCGCATAAATATATCACTTGCCGATATCTGCTACGACAGAGTGTCACACAAAGGCGTGATAATAAATTTATTAATTTATTTAATAATACCAATTTGCCTAAATATTTATCATGTAATTGGTTGACCTTATTGGGGTAAATATATTTTACGAATAATGCTTGTAGGTCAATAAATATTTAGAAACAATTATATAAAATTATTTATTATAAACATTGTTTCGTACAGAATAGTTCAAATATTTGCGCAGATTTTAAGCCAGGAGTAAAAATAATTATAACAAAATAGCATCAAATTAATTTAGATTAAGTTTTAGATATACAAAGCAGCATAAATAAATAAATAAATAATTGATATACAAGTTAAAAAACTATATTCTGTGTATACTTAGATAATTTTCCCATTTGGTAGTAAGAAATAAATAATAATAAGTAATGTAATATATAAAAATCTGATGTGGACACCACATGACTTCTTTGTACGCGTATTAAACTACTATAGATATTTCTGTAATTGCACATATTTGACATTAAATCTTTTATTTTTTGTTCTAATCCATAGCAAACTTAATTTTTTACTTCCTTGTACGAAGTAAAGGAAGTATTGTAATCGCGAAAATTTTCGGTTCTCAGATTTCAACGGAAATAGGTGTTTTGGCCCTCCCTGAATCCATTTTGACTAATTTCGTCATGCCGTCTGTACGTACGTACGTACGTATCTCGCATAACTCAAAAACGGTAAACCGTAGAAAATTGAAACTTTATATTTAGGACTGTTATAACATCTAGTTGTGCACCTCCCTTTTTGGTCATTATACAACTACCGGAAGTGGTACTTTACTTGAAGCCTATAATAGATTTTCATGAAAAACTATATTCAAATATAATTTAAAACTTTCCAAATTTGGTATATAAGACTACTATATCAATGGAAATAACATAATAGATTTTGGTTAAAATAGACTAACCGGAAGTGGCACATTACATGAAGCTGCTAACAGTTTTCCTTGAAAAAAATGGTATTATTTTAATTTTAGAAATGAATGCTGCAAATAAAAGTTTTAGAGAATTAAATTCTGCGTCTAGCACTTAAGAATTTTTAAATTAGCTTTTTGCATAAACGAGATATCTAAATTTAAATATTATATATTTTTTGATTTTTTTGTAAATTAAGTTTGCTATGGATTAGAACAAAAAATAAAAGATTTAATGTCAAATATGTGTAATTAAAAAAATATACGTGTACAAGGAAGTCATGTGGTGTCCACATCAGATATTTTTTTAAATAAAAAAATATATAATATTTAGATACCTCGTTTACGCAAAAAAGCTAATTTAAAAATTCTTAACGTGCTAGACGCAGAATTTAATTCTCTAAAACTTTTATTTGCAGCATTCATTTCTAAAATTAAAATAATACCATTTTTTTCAAGGAAAACTGTTAGCAGCTTCATGTAATGTGCCACTTCCGGTTAGTCTATTTTAACCAAAATCTATTATGTTATTTCCATTGATATAGCAGTCTTATATACCAAATTTGGAAAGTTTTAAATTATATTTGAATATAGTTTTTCATGAAAATCTATTATAGGCTTCAAGTAAAGTACCACTTCCGGTAGTTGTATAATGACCAAAAAGGGAGGTGCACAACTAGATGTTATAACAGTCCTAAATATAAAGTTTCAATTTTCTACGGTTTACCGTTTTTGAGTTATGCGAGATACGTACGTACGTACAGACGGCATGACGAAATTAGTCAAAATGGATTCAGGGAGGGCCAAAACACCTATTTCCGTTGAAATCTGAGAACCGAAAATTTTCGCGATTACAATACTTCCTTTACTTCGTACAAGGAAGTAAAAATATATCTATATTATTGTTTACTAATTTCTTGACAATATTACCTTATATTTATGTATTTATATTCTATTTTTTATTTCGCTCTCCTCCGATAATATCAGAATACATAAACTTAAAATTTATACAATGTAAAAAATCAAGTACATTACAGTTAAATTATGGATATTGATATATTTAATTACTAGTACAGTCGTTTATCAAATTACTACCTAATGTATGCCATTAATTTAGTGGGTAGATAATTTCAAAATTTATTATACATATACAGTGTACTATATTACATTAATTATTAACATTGTTTTTTTTTTCGTAGATAAATATTTATGAGTTAATATATGATCTAAGATACAGTAGTTTTACTTATAATTTTATTACCCATTATCAAATTTGGTATTTACCTACCTACTCTTATTTATAAAATTAATTGACAGTAAAATATAAGTTCTTGTATAAATACCATCAACTAAAAAAAAAAAATATTCTTAACCAAATAGTGTAACCTGAAGTTCCTAAAACTGCAGCAAACATGAAAATAATTACATTAATTTGTTTCATGTTACTACAAATATATTCAGGTAATTTTTATTTTTTAATATACTTAATTTTAGGGTCAATCTTAAGCAAGCAAAAGTAGCTGTCCCTACTTCTCATGTCAAATAGGAAGACACTACTCATTGTGTATGTCATTTACATTTTCAAATGTATCTTAAGAAAACAACAATACAGGGTGTTTCATAACTTAGAGTAAAAAATTAAAGGGTATATTCTGTACGACGTGCTGATCATGAAACAAAAAGATGTTTTTTTAAATTCGAAAAATTAAGGGTTGTTAACCTAAAACATTTTTTGTAGTACTGCACTGGATTCGCTTTCCTATTAAACACAAACAATGAAGTAGGTATCAACTACGAACGAATAATTACACAATTCAATTATTAGCAGTTATTTATAATAGAATTTTATTTAATTAATAACTTTAACTTAATCATTCACCCAGTGGCAGTGGCAACGAAAAATTTTGGACTGGGAAACATGGAAAATAGTTTTGCGATTAAAAAAAAAAAGTTGTGAAACATCCTGTATAGTTGGTTTGTTGTTAAAGTCTGTAACTTTACCAAAGAATGTAATTGTGTTCCCAACTTGACATGGTGTTTACTTATGAATAATGTTCTATTATTTTATTTGTAGCGAATGGTACCTTGTGTCCTTATAACGTATCATGTAATGGCATAGAAGACGAAATAGAATTTATTTTATATACACCAACTAATCCAGAAGGGACTAGTATTGATACTACAAACTTTGCTCAGTATAAATTAAATGAAACATGTAAACAAATTAAAATAATCGTCCCTGGATTCACACAGAACATATATCTCGCATGGGTTCAGGAAATGATAAGTGCATACTTAAATAAATCATATTGTTGCTTTGCCGTTGATTGGTCAGCTATTTCTTCTGTTATCTATACAGATTATGATACTTATATGAATGCTATTTATCCGATTACAGCAGCAAAAACAAATTGCGCCGGAAAAGTTTTAGGGCAACTTATCGTGAACATTACTATCACGTTTTCTATTAATCCTGATTTTTATTTTCATTGCATTGGACATTCATTGGGAGCGCATTTATGTGGTAGTGCAGGGGACTATGTTAAGAAGAATAATTCTAGAATGGTTGATCGGATAACAGCGCTGGATCCTGCAGGACCCTGTTTTCAATTATCATGTTGTACGAATACACGTACACTTACGAAGAACGATGCAAATTATGTTGATGTTATACATACTGATTCGAAGGGTCTTGGGTATAAAGGGGCTTTAGGTCACAGTGACTTTTATCCAAATGGTGGATCTTATCAATGTGGATGTCAACAGTTACGTAAGAACTCATTTTTAAATTATTAATATCCTATCATATACAGATTGGATCTTGTTTCGAGAATAATAGATCTGAACTGTCTATTATGATTTTATAAAGTTAATATGTTAGTAGGCCATTCTAATGATATTTTTTTTCTAAAATAAAGATGAATAATTCTCTAGATACGAGATATAAAATTACCAAAATATTTTATGGCTACTTGAACCAACAAAACTTAAATTTTAAGCTTAATTATATATGTCTTTCTTAATTTGTCAGGCATCTTTAAACTTAATTTAAATAAATAATAGTATATTGAATGTTTGACAGCAATATCGATAATTCCATATGGGATGTAATTTATATTTGCTTTTATTAATTTAAATCATGTTTAAAATTATCTGGGTGCAATTGAATAATAGAAAAAAAATTATACCCACAAAAGCCTTCTTTACACAAGTTAATAATATATTAAAAAATAAGTGTGACATTTATTTTTTTTATATCAATAAACATTTGAAATTTAATTTATGTTAGCATTTATTGAAAGTTAGAATTAAAATTCATAATTAGCTCACGTCCGTTCTATGAGAGAATACAGTGTGGTTGTATAAAACATATTTTATTTTGAATCTAAATGACTGACTAAATGAAGTCACGTTTACATAGCATAAAAACTTGTGACAGTGACAATTTTATTGTTTAAAATTTTTAGATATTTGATAATAGAAAAAAGTTTCATAAAATGAATATATAGGGCATTGTAGAACATGTAACCAAATTACACGCTATATTTATTTGGAGCACAGTTATGTCACTATCACAATTTTTGTTTGTTTTATGAATATGTCCACATTTTGAAATATGCAGATCAGAATCAAAATAAAATATGTCCTATGCAACAACACTGTAATTTCTCACTCAACAGACTTTAGTGGTTTTATAAAACTAATTACCTTTAATTTTTCATAAATAAATGTCAAGCAGTTTCATTAATTATTTTATTATAAAAAAAAAATGTAATCTTTTTACATGATCTGAGCAATAATAACTAAATAGATAGAATTATGTTTGACATTTTTACTAGACAACTTGACAAATTCACACAAAATACCCCCTAAACAATTGATTTTGATTAAAATAGTTGCACAAAAGTCACTTTGTAAACATGATATAGCAAAAGTATTTTGTTCATACAAAATTAAAATTTTTCAAATGGTGGGAAAATTATTTATTTACTTACCGAGATCTGCTTAGGTAGAGTGCCACACCCAGTAATGGGTAAAAGGCGTGATGATATATTTATTTATATATTTTAAAAATAATACTTTTTCTCTTTTCAATAATATCAAACCAAATAAAATTAGGGAGATGAATAATAATTAAATCTGTGTTTAACTTAAATATTTACTAAAACAAAATATAAATGTGTCCAAACGGTTCGCACAAAAGTATACTTTAGATCCTTTGTATTCTTTATGATAGTGACATAAGGTCGTCTGTAAACCTACACTTTACAGTTTCACAATTAGAAAAATGCTACGTACATATATATTATAGTTTTTCCAACGACAGAGCAAAAAGTGTATCTACTCACTCATTTAGGTGCGGAAAGTGATTATTTGCAGCACTGATTGATTATTGTTTTCGATTGTCATAAATACAATAAATGTTAGTGAGACAATCCGCAGTAACCTTTGATATTATTTGAGAAATTAAAAAATCTAAAAATTAAATAATATCTTGTAGGGTAATATGTTAAAATATCGTAGGAAATATATGAGACACGTGTTGAAAGGTCAATGAACAATTTGCGTGATAGGAAGACGAGCATCAGCGAGTTACCTTACATACACGCTTTCCAGTGATACCTTTTGAACACTTATATTACATTATTTAATTTTCGTTTTATTAAATTATAGTATATTAAATTATTATGTTATTTTGTAGCCTTGTCACCGCCATATTTCTGTAATCATATGAGAGCAATTCCTTACATGATCGAGAGTATATATTCGGATGGATTTCTTGCGAATACATGCGAAGACTATATTACGTATTTATGGAATGCATGTATTATAAAATCTCAACAAGCAACAATGGGTGAAAATATAAAAATAGGCACAAATGGAACATATTATCTTTCAACAAATTGTTCTGCACCATTTGCAATGAATGGACAAAGAAAAGTATGTTGTGTTAATTAAATCTATAAATCAAAATGAATTTTAAATAACACTGTTCTGGAGCCCAAATAACCCTAGAGGTTGGAGGGCTCTATACATCATAATAAAAACATGTATTTATCTCTATTAGAAAATAAAGGTGAATAATAATAATACTAGATGTTCTACAACCATAACTATAACCATTCCACTAGTTTCTTTCCCATTTAATAATTATTTCGCTTATCCTATATTATCATGTTATTGACTTTATGTTTAAATTTAACGTGTTTCATTATTTTAAGTTGTTATTATTAATTTCACCAATATAACACCAGCCTCTGGCTTATTAATTTGACAGGTTATGCATAGGTTACTGCGATATTCAAATCATTTTATTTGTTCTTAATTTATTTGGTAAACCTGCAGGAGAGCTACTTCACCTTCGATTTCGCTGAAAATTTGTGAAAAGTTTCCTCTCAGCGAGCAGAATATAGGAAAAATACTAACTAATTGGCGGTCGAAATTATTTGACCTTGAAATCGAAAAAAAACACCAATAACCATGCCTAACCTAGTACAGAACGCATTTTTATGGTAAAAAGAAATAAACGTAAAGTAGAAGTGATAAACTGTGAAAAAAACACCCCTCCCCCCCACACACACACGCACCATAAAAATGAGTTCTGTACTAGGTTAGGCATTTTTCCTATATTCTGCTCGCTGAGAGGAAACTTTTCACAAATTTTCAGCGAAATCGAAGGTGAAGTAGCTCTATTCTGTACTAGGTTAGGCATGGTTATTGGTGTTTTTTTTTTCGATTTCAAGGTCAAATAATTTCGACCGCCAATCAGTTAGTATTTTTCCTATATTCTGCTCGCTGAGAGGAAACTTTTCATAAATTTTCAGCGAAATCGAAGGTGAAGTAGCTCTCCTGCAGGTTTACCATTTATTTTTATACAGATCAAAATCAAATAAGTTTATTGCATCCTTAAATAATAGTAGATTAAATTCAGTGTCGAAGTTAGCACTTTGTTTATATAAATTTAATTAAAAATTATATAGTGAAGCAGAGGAAAATATTAATTAATATTCATATATTTTTTTACTCTGGTTAGCCTAAAATGTACAATAGCGAGAACAAAATGAGTTTTTCAGTATCCATCTAAAATGTATGAATCTACAAGTAGGACAATATTATTTATATTTATTTATGTTACGCTGTACAACAGGAATTTAATCCCAATTACAGTACAGGGTCCGCACTCACCGAGCTGCAGTGTGATATTTTATATAATTTTAGCTTGAGTGCGATTCGAACTCGGGATCTCCGGATTCGAATTCCATATCGCTATCGACACCACCGTATTGACGGAAAAATATAGCGAATTTCCTATTTAAACAAACGAATTACTATAGCGGACGTGAAGTAAATGCGGCAGTAAAATAGTTTTTAATGCATGTCAAAAAATAAACACTTTCAAATGCCTATGGCACACTGGTCGAAGAGCGTCGATGAACAAACAACAGAACGCACCCGTCATCGACGAAAATTAGAGGCTCCTCTATTTCCATCGAAGAACTCATCGATGAAACGAACGTATCTCATTTCACTTGTATCTATTGTGTCTCATTTCACGTTAGCATATTTTTGAAATTTAGTCTTTCTTTCTCAACTTTAGAAGTTTTTATTGTTTGTCAATGAAGGGTGCGTTCTGTTGTTTCATCGAAGAGCTCATCGATGCTCTTCGACCAGTGTGCCATAGACATTAGGGTTGTCAAAGGATACGTAATAGCTATTTGTGTATTAAGAGCGGAAAATGGTACATTGTTGATTGAGAAGTTATTGTCGCGCGACGAGGAAGCCCGGCATTCTCTCGAAATCGATAATGTACATTTGCGCTCGAAACACACATAACATCTTTTCTACAGTCACTACAATAATTTTTGTCATTAATTTTCATTTTACAAGTTTGACTATTACAGAACATAAAAAATGAAAATTATTTATTTGCTGTCACTGGTTGTTATCGCAACGTTCAATGAACGTTTGCTTCAAAGTTAAAAATTCGGATAGCGAGCATTTGTTTTTGTTTTGTTGCGTATAAACGCCAAAGTGACATTGTGCGTTCACAAATGCAAGCGCAAATACCTATTTTGTATATCAACTGTAAAAAAAATAAATATTTATATAACAGCCGCCTAAAATTATTTATTTATCGTAAATATGTATATTTTTTAATATTAATTATCATATGACCTATTATTTACTAAGATAAATTGTATTTATTAAAGCATAAATACATTTATTTATTTTACTTTACTTAAATGAAACAAATAATAAAATCTAGGTATATAAGCACGATCAACTCGAAGCAAGAATATATTCTTAACCGAATAGTACAACTTTAAATGTTTAATACTGTATCTAATAAAGTCAGCATGAAATAATTTGCTTTCATTTGTTTTATGTTACTACAAATATATACAGGTAAGTTTTTATTTTTTTATTATACAGAATTACAATGTTAACTATATAAGTCAGTCCTGAATTATCGCTGTCCGCTAAAAGTTAAATTTTGTGAAAAAAATCATTATAGAAACTAATAACAAAAAATAATAACAATCTTTATATTGTTTAAACTGCCCGATAAAATTATGAACCAATGAGAACAGATGGCAATGGATAAAAAATGAAGTTTTATTTGGCACATATTTATATTGGTAAATTTTTTTAACGGGCCCTTAAAAATGGACAAGTATGTTACAGAAAACGCCCACAATAGTTATTTGTGTATTATGAGCGTAAAGTGATTCTTTGTTACTCGAGCTTTCGGCTCGCGCTGCAATAGTGTAAGACGAACAAAGACACTTTACGCTCGTAATACACACAAAACTTTTTCTACGATTGCATCTTAAAATTATTAAAAAAGTATACGTACTGAAAATAAATTCGTTCCGACAGCTGTTAATATAACAAGTTTTTGTCTTGTTTGTACCCCTGGTAACTATTGAAATAAGCGCGTATTTTATATATTTTTCGCGCGTTGCCATTGTAGACGCGTGACAAAGATATTTTTCGATTGTTCCACAGAAAACGTCAACTTGACGATGACAAATGAGAGCGTAATTGTCAATTTTTCATAGCAATCGTAGAAAAAGTGCATTTTTCATTATAAATCAGTGGAGAAATACAAAATTTGTTAGACTTTTTATTCAAATATCTAATTTGCCTCGGAAAACAAAGTATAAAATAAATCAAATTCCACTAATCTAGTGTATTTAACAATTAGTTAATTAAGTTTTTATATCAAGATTCCTTGTGAAAACATTCATTATCTTAATCTAGTGTTTGTGACAATTAGTTAATTTAGTTTTTAAATAAACATTATTGTTATGGATAATTTAATAAATTATCACATAGAACCTAAATTTTGAAATGTTTATCTGGGAGTCCATTATAAAAGTGGAGTTATACCGGAATTGATATTCACTTTTTATGTAGTTTGATGTAGTCTATTATCGTTTTTCAAACAGATTTTGTTTTGCAATTACAATTGCTTGTTCGATGCACGCGTTCGCGCTTCGCCAGAAACGACTCTATTGTCATGTCAAATGAGAAGACATTGAAATCATATATTAATCATTCTGTCCCTGCCATTTACATTTTTTAATGTATCTTAAGAAAACAACAATAGCTGGTAGCACAAGCTCTGTTTTTACCTGTTTTAAGAGCAGTGTTTTTGGGTGTTTTAGCTATCTCTAACATGTTAAAACCGTGCTCTTAGAACATCCAAAAACAGAGCTTGTGCTACCAGCCAATATGTTTGGTTTGTTGTTAAAGTCTGTAACTTTACCAAAGAATGTAATTTTCCCAACTTGACATGGTGTTTACTTATGATTAATGTTCTATTAATTATTTTATTTGTAGCGAATGGAGTCTTGTGCCCTTATAACGTACCATGTGACGGCATAGAAGACGAAATAAAATTTATCTTATATACACCAACTAATCCAGAAGGGACTATTATTGACACTACAGACCTTGCTCAGAATACACTAATTGAAACATGTGCCACAATTAAAATAATCGTCCCTGGTTTCACACAGAGCCCATCTAGCCCATGGGTTCCACAAATGATAAATGCATACTTAAATAAATTATACTGTTGCATTGTCGTTGATTGGTCAGATATTTCTTCTGTTACCATTACAGATTATGATACTTATATGAATGCTATTTATCCGATTACAGCAGCAAAAACAGATTGCGCCGGACGAGTTTTAGGGCAACTTATCGTGAACATTACAAACACGTTTACTATTAATCCTGCTATTATTTTTCATTGCATTGGGCATTCATTGGGAGCGCATTTCTGTGGTAGTGCAGGGGACTATGTTAAGGCGAATAATTCTACAATGGTTGATCGAATAACAGGACTGGATCCTGCAGGACCGTGTTTTGAAGTATCATGTTGTACGAATACACGTACACTTACGAAGAACGATGCAAATTATACTGATATTATACATACTGATACGAGTCTTCTTGGGTATAAAGGGGCTTTAGGTCACAGTGACTTTTATCCAAATGGTGGATCTTATCAATGTGGATGTCTACAGTCAAGTAAGAACTCATTTTTAAATTATACACTTTTTACCATATACAACCTGGCTCTTTTTTCAATAACAATTTCTGTTAATATTTTAAAATATTGATACGTTAGTTGGCCATTTTAATGATAGTTTTCTTACTAAACTAAAAATGATAATTAATTAATACGAGGAAAAAATGATTTTTTTAAATAATTATTTGTAAAATAAATAAATAAATATATCATCACGCCTTTTACCCATCACTGGGTGTGGCACTCTGCCTACGCAGATCTCGGTAAGTGATATATTTTTTCGCGTGAAGTGCGGTTACCAGTCGTCAAATCACGGCCTCCAAAGATATTAGTGGAGGAGGAGCCACAGGGGTAGATTTTTTAAATTGGTGAAAATTGTTTGTCGGCTGTGGGGATCGAACCAGGGTTCTCAAGATCCACAGGCCGACTCGATACCACTGAACCACCTACCCCAGCTAGTAAACATTATTTTTTTCCCATATATACTAACAAAATGTATGCAGTGTAGTGACGTCATCAAAATATGATAAAACACAAAAAAATTAAGAAAAAACCTTTTAGTAATGGCCAAGTGATGTTTATGTGTAGAAAAGCGAAGAAAATAAGTGCTATTTTTGCATACTATAAGAAAAGTATAGTTTAATTAAATTTATAGTTATTTTAAAATCGGGCATAATGGCTGGTAGCACAAGCTTTGTTTTTGCCTGTTTTTAGAGCAGTGTATTTGGGTGTTTTAGCTATCTCTAACATGTTAAAACCGTCCTCTTAGAACATTCAAAAACAGACCTTAAGTTACCAGCCAATTTTAAGTTTGTTTAAAATAATTTTAGTTCATTTTTCACCACATGTTGGTACTACTGTTCACACAAAAGCACACTTTAGATTTTTCATTCTATATAATATTGACATCATCTGTAAACCTATACCTCCAAGTTTTATAATTAGAAAAGTACTAGATACATATCATAGTTTTAAAATATTTAATTTTCTTTTTCTACTGCCGTTATTAAAATGTCATTTAACGTATTGGTTTCCATGGCGGTAAATAACATTTTAATCACATGTTGACAAGCTGTGGCTTCGAATGTTTTATTCACGACTTGAGATATGAAGCACATGATGAAGTTAGTTTCAGGCATCTGTCATTGTAACTTAACCTTACTTTTTAAATAATTCATAAAACTTAAAATTTGTTTGTTGTCTTAATTTCTGATCGTAGAAAACTCATGAACTCTTGTTTTTTATACAGTCGTAACTAAAGAGACGTTTATAAAACTTGTTACATAATTTACTATTGTATTACTTTAAATTGTTATGTTTATTTACAGCTTTGTTAAAACCATCCTTCTGTAACCATCTAAGAGCAACTGCTTATATGATCGAGAGTATAAATTCGTATAAATTCCGTGCAAATACATGCCTAAACTATAATACATATTTATGGAATGCATGTATAAACTCTCAACAAGCAATAATGGGTGAAAATATAACAATAGGCACAATTGGGATATATTTTCTTTCTACAAATTGTACTACACCATTTGCTACAGACGGAATAAGAAAATTATGTTGTGAACTGAATATTTTAAATTTTTAAATCAAAATGAATCTCCAGCTATCAGACTCAACAATATACGAGAAGTACAACACGAAAATCATAGCACAATACCTAATAACAGAATTCAAATTGTAGAACACAAAAAATCCATAACTTAGTATACCAAATACATTCCAGCAACACAAATCATGTAAATAACACAATATACTATTTGAATGAAATACATCGAACAACCAAAATATAATATAACATGTAATAATATTAATAATTAAATATGTAATGATATGACGAAATTATGTATTAATATAGGGGTTAAAGGATTCCAAAACTAGAGCAATAAATAAATGTTATTTATCTGTTAAAAATAAAGGCAATTGATATGATATCAGATATTTTTTCTTATGTTATACCTTTGAAATTTAATATAAATTTATAATTTATTTAAAATTATTTTTTACTATATACCTACTAGTGCTCGGCAAAAATATCCCATATCCGAATTCGATTCGAAGTTTGATTTCGGTTCGGATCGGATTAGAATTCGATCCGAATTCAATCCGAAAGTCGAATATAATGTAACAAAGTGAAACAATTCAGAATTTGTTTTTGTTGTAATTAGGATTTTTCACTACGTGCAATATAAACTCAACAATTAGAAGAGAGCCCCACTGTTTGAAGTCCGCATTTAAGCCTTTCTAAAACAGTACCTACATTTTTTCGATTTAGATAAAATATTATTTTAAAAATGTTTAATTTATTGTAGTGGACCACATTAAACATCAAACTGCCATCTTCATTTAGTCAATTTAAATTGGTTGTTAAAAACATCTTTTATTTATATGCACTACTGCGTAATAAACAATAAAATAATACTTAAACGACATAACCTTCAAAATAATTGTAATAAATAAGACAATTTAAATAAAATATCAATTCTTATAATATAGTTACATGCAATTTGTATACAAAACTGGAGACAGAATTTGTATCTACATACCTACATTGCAAGTTGCTGGAATAAAGAATGAATAAAATAGTCATATTTTTGTTGTTATCACTGTCAGTAATAATCGGTAAGTTAAATTAACTAATGAAGTAATATTATTTTAATTTATAGTTTAATCAAATATATTTTAGCACAAAACCCATTATTAAATACAATAGAAATTGGTTTATCTAATTTTTTTTCCGATAAATTACATGAAGTTGCAAAAACTGACGTAAAATTCTATTTATACAACAAAGAAAATACTATTGTACCAATTATATTAACTACTGGTTCCGTAAACTCAAAAAATATTACAAACTTAACTTCACCATTTAAATTAATAATCCACGGATATACGAATAATGCCAACATGTCATGGGTACTAAATATGAAAAACGAATACTTGAGAAAAGGAAATTACAATATTATTGCAGTAGATTGGTCAGAACCAGCTTTAAACTTGTATCCAATCTCAGTATCTTCCACTAAACCAGTAGGAAAATATATTTCAAAATTAATCATTTATTTAAACAAAACTTTTAATATACCGTACGAAAATTATCATCTCATTGGTCATTCACTTGGAGCCCATGTAGCAGGATTTGCAGGAAAGTTCTTAATTAAGAAAAAAGGATATAAATTTGGCAGGATAACTGGAATGGACCCTGCAGGAGTTCTATTTGTAGGAAATGATAAAAATCAAAGATTATCTAAGGAAGATGCAAATTTTGTTGATGTTATTCATACTGATGGATTTAAAAATGGGTATTTTGATCCATTAGGTCATGTTGATTTTTACCCCAATGGGGGTATTGCTATTCAGCCTGGATGTTTGAAACAAATTAATGTAATAGATCTACGTAAGTAATTTATATTTATATAGTTTTTTGATGACAATTTGGAAATTCACTAACTTATTTTATGATACGAAGTCGATCAATTGAGGCAAAGTTGTATTATATAGGTAGGATACTAAAGCTTTCTTTACACTAGATAATTGAATGCCGAACGCCATTTTAAAGATATATTTTTGTAATTTTATTCTATACTTTGTAAATTTAGTAAATTATTTAATTTTTGTTTTCTTTTTACTTATGTTTTGCTGTTCCCTGTAATTGGATTTTTGTTGGGAATAAACTACTATTATTATTATTATATATTTTTCAGTCTCCCATTTTTAAGATAATGACAAAGTTATATATTTTAAATGGAATGAATAGTTGAAAATAATATACTTAAAAAGCTTATGTCAAGTTTACTTGTCTTAATTCACATAATTAATAAATATTAATTATTTAATGTTGATTAAAAGTAACATATGAAATCGATTTTTCTTGGCTCAAGTAAATCAGGTTTTCTGAAACAAGAAAGAATAAGGATAACAAATCATTTTATTATTTTTTAGTCAAATTTGTTGAAATTAAATAAATCCATGGTATAATATCTATTCCATTTAAAAAAAAAAAACATTATGTCATTCTCAAAAATGGACTGTTAAGAAAATTATATTAATTCTCTAACGGTAAACAGGACTTTAGTATCTATAAAATCATTTGAAACTTTTCTAACTTAGTAGATAAGAATTAAAATTATTCGAATATATTCGGTACTTCCTCATATCTAGTATCCTATGAATTGTTTTGGAAAAATAAATACATAATTAAATAAAATAATTTATATATTTTATTATGTAATTTTTATGCTCTTTTGTTTTATCTAATTTATAAAATTACAACTTGATATTTATTTTAATAATTTCTATTATTTTTGAAATTTTTATCTCTTGTATTTTGGCAACCAAAAGGTAGGTATAAATCTTCTGTTAATATGATTTTCTTTATTTAAAATGATCTCAGGAATAAGTTATTACTCTATATATTATAATGTGTAATATTTTAATTTTTTTCTAGTATCTTGCAGTCATATAAGATCGTATATTTATTTCACTGAGAGTATTAATTCAAACAAATTCATTGCAAAGCAATGTGACACTTATGCTGAATACAAAAATGGACTATGTTTAATTAATCTGGAGGCAATGATGGGAGAAAATATAAACTCCAGTGTTCGTGGATTGTATTATTTAAATACAAATGAAAAAGTACCTTTTGCAAGAAATGGCAAAATATAATCTTCATTAATTATAACTACAATATTATATATAAGTAGTTAATTTAAGACTGGCGTAAAAAAATTAGATATCTTAATAATAGGTATTTATTTGTCTAGATTGTGTAGAAATAAGAAAATAATAGTTGCTATAATTAATTTTATCATTAAATTAAATGCTCGAATAAATAAATAAATAAATAAATTAGAATAAGCTTCCAATTCTGGTCCAATATGTCAAATAATGTCAGACACATCAAACAAATTATTGTTTTATTTCTCATGGCTCTCTGATAATTGCTTTAAGGCGTGTGTTTTCTTTTGCTTCTAACTCGGACATTAATAACAATTGAACAACAAACTTATACTCTATGGATGCAGTTTTTTATTCTGAACATTTTTCTTAAATACAATTTTGTTCTAAAATTAATAGGTAAAGAGATATTGCTAAATCAAAATTTTTACATTGAATTTCCTATGTTCGGAAAAAAAGTAGACACCCGGTATAATTTTGATTTTGCAGGATTTGATCCAGTTTTTAATTCTGAACACATTTTGTATTTTCAATGTAATTCTAAACTTAATTGGACATAAACTAACGCCATAATAAAATATTATCAAGATAAAAAAATTACACTCGGTATGTTTAAAATTAATTGTACAAATAAATTTCAATCAAAGCAAATGTTCAATAGAATAAAATTGCATACTTAAAACTTAAATCATACTTCATTTAACATCGAATAAAGTCCGATGTTAAAACACTGTCAAGATGTTTTGTTTATACCATATTTATTTTAATAATAACATTATGTTATTCAGAAATTAATTTTACATAGTTTCTAAATAAATAAATAAATAAACTCGATGAACTCCTACATAGTGACTTTTAAAGTGAATGTGAAATCGATAGCAAACACTTTCTTTCTGCGCTAATCAAAAGAACAACTATAAAGTTATTACAACAATTTAAAGGTCAGAGTAGTGTAGACAGACTTTATAATAAAAAACTTTAGATAAGATTAGATCTCTTAGAAGTGAATGTCATTCTGTATCATTCATTAAACATTATGTTTTAGGTCTCAGTCTTTTTTTAAGTATTAAGACTGCTGGAATCAAAATATTTATACATAAATTAACATAAATTTAATGTGTATAATCATTTTGTGGAGATAATTGTGTGTTTGTTTTATTATAAAATAAGATTAAATGAAGAGATTCATATTTGTTTTAGTGTCCTTACTACATGGTAAGTTTATAGATGGTGTAGAGAAATGTCTCGATTTTGTAAATGTGTAATAGCTAGTATCGTTATTGGTGGTGTAATAAAGATTGTGTTTGTTAGCTGGTCAGGTAAGTACCTTTTTAAGCAATCATTTTACTATCTTTTATATTATTCAACTTTTAAATATTTATATTATAACAATTAAAATGTGATAAAATTTCAAAATTTGTATTAATAATATAATAAAAGTTTAAAGTAGATATTACAATAATTGGACATGAAGACAACGTTTCGATTAAAATTATGACACAATTATAATAAACGTTTAAAAAATTTATAGTTCGATCCCACAGCCGACAAACAATTTTCACAAAATTAAATCCATCCCTGTGGCTCCTCCTCCACTAACATCTTTGGGGGCCGTGATTTGACGGCTGATAACCGCACTTCACGCGTAGAAATATATCACTTACCGAGATCTGCTATGGTAGAGTGCCACACCCAGTAATGGGTAAAAAGGCGTGATGATATATTTATTTATTTTATTTACTAATATAAAAGACAATATATCATCACACAATTTAACCATTACTAGCTGTGGGATTCTGCTATAGCAGATCTCGGTAAGTTATATATTTTATTCGTGTGAAATGCGGTTACCAGCTGTCACCACTGAGACACCTATCTCTTGCCAAATAAGTCAAGATTTTTTTATAATATTTTAACTACTATTCAATGTGAGATACTGTATCTATCTGTATACAGGATACTAGTAATTGAAATAATAAAAATAGGTGTATTTTTTTGTATCTTAAATTTAAACGTATAATATAAACTATAAGGTTAAGGATGATTTTAGGTATAATTTTTTGACATAAAAAATCCTAAATTGTATTTCCGGTTTTATTTTTAATTATCGTTTACTTTACAGTAATGTCAAACAATTGTATTTCATTAAAAACACTAAATTATTAATTTTTAAAAACTATGAAATTTTTTTGTATTATCAATAAGATCTGAGGACCTGAAATATTTCTTTTTGTTTATTTTGTCACTTATAGTAATGTCATATTGACAGATGACACTGCTGCTCTATATATAATTTTTTTTACAAATATCAAAATATCTTTTCATAGAATAAGAATGTGTGAAATGAATTCTTTTCTTGTCCGGGGAAGATATATAATTAAATTAACTGTATTCAAATACAAAAAGGATTATGTGATGTTACTAGTGATTCTAATAAACAGTGAGTGTATTTTAAAATATTATAAGAAAATATAAAAGCAACAATGACATTTGACAGAACATGGAGACGCTAGTAAAAACGTATCACCCAAAAATATGTATTAGACGTTTCGGAGGACAGTAAGACGAATTGAAAAAAAATCCGGAATAAAAATAAAATATAATATATAACAAGCAAAATAATACTATTTTCAAAACTAACAAAAACTAGCACTTCTGGAACATGCTCAAAAGCTGTCAAACTGACATATTAAATTATATTTTATTGTTATGCTGGATTTTTTCCAATTCGTGTTACGAAATGCATTTGTTCTTTGAAACGTCTAATATATAATTATTACATATTTTTGTGTAAATTCAACCAAATGCAAAACTTGAGTGAAAAAAGTATCACCCATTTTGTAATTTTTATAGTTGAACTACCAAAAGTTAAACTTCAAACCAACTGAAAGCAGTTTATTTAACAGCAACATCAATTATTTTATGAGACATCTAACTTCGATTTATTATTATTTTTATTTAAATAAAGTTTTGATTTTTTTGTGATGCTTGTGATACATTGAATTGAAAATAAATAATGAAACCTTGACTCCGACATTTCTGGCAACTGTATGTCGAACGCTGTAACATTTATTAGATTTTATTTTTATACTGCGTTATATAAACTTGAAACACAAGATCTAGAATATATTAAAACGACTATTAGCGAGTCTTAAAAAATGGGGACAAACGGTATATAAAAAATATTTTTACAAAAACTTGATAATGACGTCATCAAAAGACGTAAGTAACTTTCCTGCTCTCAAACGATCTTAAATTATTTTATACAAAAATTCAAATTGAAAAAAATAAGATTGCTAAAAGTAGAAAAGCAAAAAAAATACAATAACTATACCAGTGAGTGAATACAAAAATGTGTTTTACTAAAATAATTAACAAGAAAATTAAGAAAATGTGGAAGTAATAGAAAATCTGAAATTTTCCATATTTCAAATAATAAAATTAAAAAATCTAAAATAAATTATTTTTGACATATAAAATTTCAGTGGATCATATTGTAGTTTAGCCAATATGTAGGACTAATTATTTTACAATTTTAATTTGGAAAATTTGTCTCTGTAAATATTTAAGAACGATTGACAGCTGAAAGGATTTTGAAATCATTATCAAGTTCTTATGAAAATTTTACCTTAACGTCATTTGAAATTTTATTTGTTTTAAATTTGATATTGTAATGTCATTTCTTTCTGAATCAATAAATGACAAATAAATCTTCTTCTTTGTCATATATTTGTCTTGTTATTTAAATCGTTCGAATATCAGTATTGACGTAAACATCATCAGATTTAAAATAAACTGTACATGAAAATATAGTATCATAACTTTTAGATATAGTATTATTACTCTACTTTTTGCAGCTGTTTCGCCAAATGCCGTACTGTCAAATAATGAATCGTCATCAAAACCAATAAGTGAACAAGTCTATTTTTACCATTATTCTAAAGATAGACCCGACTGCTCAATAGAATTAAAACCTGGCGAGCCTGTACCCGAGTCAATTAATTCAAAATTACCATGGAAATTTTTCATTCATGGATTTACAACCAGCCCATCAGTTTCCCCATGGTTCCATACAGGAAAAGCCGCCTATTTCTACAAAGGAGAATACAATATAGTATTCGTTGATTGGTCAAAACCGGCGAACCAATCATATTTGTTATCTGTGAAAAGTGCCATGGATGTTGGAACTTTTTTTGGAAAATTCCTAATTAATTTGAATGAAAATGGAGTTTCCTTTAAGGATATGCATCTTTTGGGACATTCCTTAGGATCACATATGGCGGGATTTACAGGAAAATATGTCAGGGATAACGCAGAAAAAATTGATAGAATTACTGGATTAGATCCTGCTGGACCATTTTATGAATATAATGTGCTGTTAAATGAAGTAAGTTCTCAATTAAAAGAGTCGGTTTATCGTTAATGGAAAAACGCTGGGATTCGCAATGGAATTATTATTTTATGTTTCGTTTCGGTTAATGCCTCGTTTTTCTGGTGGATTCGCTCAGTCAACCAATGAAATTACTTTAGTTTTAAAAACTTGTTATATGCAAATTGCCCTAAATTGTCTCGATTTAAAATATCGCCATTTAAAAAAATCTAATTTATAAAAGACGCAAAATAGAAAAATAGTTATTTTTGTATTAAGTGCGCAAAATGAGTGTTTTTTGTTGCGCCAAAAAACAAAAATTTTGCTACGACATACAAACAACATTTTTTTCTACAACTGTAAATAAAGAATAATACAATAATTATTGATTTATTTAAGTAAATTGAAGGAAAACAATCAACAATACTATTAATTTGATACTATTGATGGGTTGTAATTAATGAAATCTGACATCAAATAATTTGGGAGCGTGCGCGAAATACTCATTTTGCGCTCTAAGATGCGAAACAGTGCGTAAAATACTTATTTTGCGCACTACGGTGCAAAATAATGCGCAAAATACGCCTTATCATGGTAATGTAAATGATGAAAAAATCACGTATTTCGCGTATTGATATTAGTGAAAAAAAATTTAAAAAAATTTTGACAGTTGTAGAAAAAATAATATATATAAATAATTTTAGATTATTAATGCACTTGTCATTTAAAAAACTCGACTGCGGCTCATTTTCTAAACTTAGACGCGTGCGTAAAAAACATATCTTATAAAACTCTATCTTAATGTACTATTAGATATATCGTTTTTGCTCATTTTTATTAAGTTCTTATTTTTCGATTATTTTTTTCATTTCTATATCGTTCCGGGTCCCTGCAAGAAAATGAGAGATAATTCATTTGTGAGAAAAATAAATAAATATCGCGCCAATAAATGACAAATATACCGTGATTTTGGTGCTATATATATATTTAGCTTAACAGGTACTTTATCTCAGCGTTGAGAAACCGGTTATTCATAATTTTAAAAATATATTTCAATTAAATAACTATGTACAATTATTATTTCAAGGATATTTTGAAAGCTCACGATCCAAAACTACTTGAAGAAATAAGATCATTCAATCCACACATTTTTAACGTAAGTAATTAAATTTAAATAAGTTATTAAAAGCATAATAACTTTCTGCGTTACCATAACTTTAGATTTCAATGTACTATTACCGAAACACCAAATTTATGCTAGCATTTTAAGGAGAATATTTAGGCCCGGTATTTCCAATTGTCTTTAAAGTCATTTAATCTTACAATAGAATTTATTCGTAGAACTAGATTTTGTGTATTCCCATATGAATTAAAATTTAATCTAAAATTAAATGTGTTATCTAAAGATTAAATTTATCCGATCTGTCAGTAGATATAAATATATTCTTAAACAAAAGCTGAACAGTTGAATTTGCCAATTATGTATATCGATTTCAAAAATATATTTGAAGACGACGTAGCCTCAGGCTTAATTTGGGCTGTAGTGCCATCAGAAGAAGAAGATTTAAGATGTATATCTCATTTTTAATTTATTCTGCCGATGATACTTAACTATAGAATACATTAATGAAGACGTTACGTTAATAAACACAATTAAACGCGTATATAATCTAAAGATAGCTAACTACATTTTGTTGGAAATACCGGGCCTTAACTCGATTAAATTAAATTTCTTACTGATATACAGTTTCTAAATTGTTACTACAAAAAGATTATTTTGTACATACTACTAGAATTAATATCTTTGAAATTATCTGTTTAACAATTAGATTTGTCTTTACTGTTGTAAACTTAATATGATACTGGCCAACAATTACAGGTACGCTATAATTGCCACAAGTTTTAAAATATTTTGTTGTTAACAGGACAAGGAATTTATAGTTCCCAAACATTTAAGACTATCAATCGACGATGCCAATTTTGTAGATATAATACATACTGATGCCAGCCACTTTGGCATATTAGCAAGTATTGGTCATTGCGATTTTTTTCCAAATGGCGGCTTGCCGTTTCAACCAGGCTGTGAAACAAATACAGATGGTAAGTATTTACTCAAACAAAAATAAGTACAACTGTCAAACAACGAAACGAGTTTTGTTTTAAAAATCCATAAAATTTATAAATCCGTAAATTTGTATACATGAAGAACAAAATCGCAAGGAAACTTATAACTTTATGAAATATTTTCTACTTATTAACAAATATTGATGTGACATAATTCATTTTTAATAGATTTATGGATCTATAAACTTATAAATTTATCACAGAATTCCATCATAAATTTCGTTCGGCGAGAAATTACAACGTAGATTTCATGCCGTAGAGGTTGTATAAAATGTATGGACTTGGCTGAAAAAATGTCAAAATAAGAACTTGATTACATATACTAAGTTTATATGCTGTTTTGAAAATGGTCTATAGATCAGTTTTAAAAATAGATTCGGGGCATGCATATTTGGCTGATATAAACATGGCCAATTTTATTGAATTTGTTTTTTACAGATTTGGTAGGTCAAGTAATGACATCTAGTAATTTTTATTTCAATTTAATGAAAGTGGCCATGTTGTCAAATACAAAAACAACCTTAAAATATTTGAAAATTGTTGTTTGTGATAAAATTAAATACATTTCATGAAATTGCGTATTTTATGTATACATTCAATATTATTAGGTTAGGTTAGATTAAGTTAGTTACGACGTATTTTGTCAGAGGCGCTAGTTGAAGTACCCGCTCTGTAAATTTGAAACTAGGAAATTAAATGACATGTGGAACGGCCATAATAATCGTTAGCGTAATTCAATGATATTGGCCATGATCTAAGTGACAAATGTCAATATAAATGAGATATAATGTCATGTTGATAAACCTTTAGATTTGATTTAATTGTATTTCAATACATCCACAAGTTATTTTATTATACAGGGTGTTTCAAAATTATTGAAAAATATTATTTAATGTACTGAATACGATGCATAATTTTTTTTCCGAAATTCGCGAAAGTGTGTCAAGGAAGAGATCAGTTTATTTGTAGATTAGTAACTTGATTAAAGAGACTGAAAATGTTTTGCAATGTGCGCATACGCTATCTTAAATAAATAAAATAAATATATCATCACGCCATTTACCCATTACTGGGTGTGGCACTCTGCCTAAGCAGATCTCGGTAAGTGATATATTTTTTCGCGTGAAGTGCGGTTACCAGCCATCAAATCACGGCCCTCAAAGATATTAGAGGAGAAGGAGCCACAGGCGTAGATTTAAATTAAAACTGATATTTACATCTTGATTATGGTCTACTCGTATTTGCTTGTTTATACATGTCATTACTTCGAGGAAAACTTAGCAAAACAAAATTCTCTAACTTTAAAAAAACTTGATATACTGCTATTAGTATAACTATTGTTACCTTCTAAGACACTTTTAAGTTTATTTACAAACATTTCTAAAAATACAAAAAGTACCACTGTTATAAATTTTCATAATATGCAAACATGTTTTTATTTTCACGTTTGTGTTAACCAATTATAATCAGAATTAAATACATCCTCGCTGTTATCTCTCGCCCGATGAACTATACTTTAATATCCCGAACAATAAATTAAAACTTTTCTTTGTTACAGAAAATTGCAGTCATGCAAGGTCAGTAGAATTTTTCGTGGAATCGATTAACTTAAATAATTTCGTTGCGAGGAAATGTGCATCATACGAAGAATTCACAGAAGATAAATGTAAAAACAATTCAGTAGCTGTCATGGGAGAACATACTGATCATAGTACATCAGGAATATTTTATTTACAAACAAATGCGCAACCGCCATTTGGAAAAGGAGATAATCAACTTTAATTGTTAATTAGTTTTAACATTTAATTGTTATTAGTATTCTTAGTCATAGTCAATTGTTAATTATTTAATAAAAATTATATTTTAAGTTTAAATTTTAGCTATTATTTATTTTTTTCGCAGGTGATGCCAAATAAGTAATTATCAAATCGATGTTTGTATATGTACAAACGTGTTTGGTAAATATATAGTAATATGCACCTGCCGATAAATGAACAAATTTAAATAGAACTATTTTAATAATACAGTATTATACATTTGTTTTGTTTAAAATATATAAAATGTTGATATTTTCTTTAATTGGAAATTTGTTATATGCATCAAGTATTCAACAAAAGATAGTTCAATTAATTATTAAATGCATTGTTTAATATAAGATGTTAAATCTGAGTATAAAACAAAACAAATTAATAATAAAATATTTTTATTTCAATGGCCACAAACTTTATAATTGTGTGTCTGTAACAGTGTATTTCAAATGAGTGTGAGAATAGGTAGATAATATTTGTACTGAATACTAGTCGTTCAAATACTGAAATACACTGTTCAATTTTCCTATTAAAATAAACTTTAAACTTATAATTTCCGAAACAACAAAACTATTATTCAATAGTTTAAGCTTGTTTACAACTTTGTCTAAAGCCACTTCTTCATTTTTTGTATACATGAAATAAATGCAGAAAAGTCAATTTTTCGTTATTTATAAACATTTATTTATTTATCAACGAAATAAAATGGGAGTTTAAATTTTATGAGTTTTGGCAAAAAAACTGCTGTTTGGTCCTAGTGTAATCTTCATTTTACTATATTATCGTTGAATATATAAACACAAAGAGTTTATATATTCAATGATATTATCTATTTATATTTTTACTTCAAATAGAAATGCATAAATGCAAATCTGGTGGCATAACATTTAGGAAATTATTAAATTCATAAATCGAAAGCCAGGATAAAAATTTTAAACCGGGCAACTCGTAGATGCAGCTACTGGTGCTTATTTAGTATTCATTCTGTTAATTACTCTTATATAATTTGCACAAATTAATCTAATCTTCGGCAAACAAAACCTAATTTTGTTGCATCGTCAATATTTAGTTAACTATAGTTCCATTTAGGGGTTGTCAACTAGCAGAGCACTATTTCAAAGCTTTATTAAATTATAACAATTTCATAATTTGTTTTCAATTTTAGTGTTTTTATTTTTATTATAAACGACATCTGCTGTTAAACGATATATGTTATACTTCTACTTTAATAATTTTTTTTATTTGTTTAATCGGTTCAGTATTTTTGTTAACATAATCCATACAGACATCACTTGTTATGAAATGATATAGACTTTTACGCAAACAGTGGCCATCCACTATAACCAAACTACAGATGGTAAATATTGAATCGGAAAATAAATATAACTGTCAAACAATAAAACAGTTCTTTATGTTAATATAGAACTACATTTTTAATATCTTTAACAATAAATGAAAATTTGCATTTTCGATCAACTTAAATAATTTAGTTGTGACAGAATGCGCTCCATATAAAGATTTTAACAACAATAAGTGTAATAATAACATGAACGCAATTACATACTGATCAGAATATGCCAGGAATGTTTTATTTAAAATTAAATGCACAGCTACCTTACGAAAAAGGAGATATTTTTATTTAGTAGGAATTCTGTAGTATACATAGGTATAGTCTCTTGTTAATTATTTAATACATAATTTATTCTAATTAGAAACAATCAATAGGTTTCTAATTAAAATTAAAACAAATATTTAATATAATAAATCTGGAATTAGTAACAGCAAAAAAAATGTTTTTTAAATAAGTAATATTTCAAAAACCTGATTTTATTATTTTATTTAGAAACAAATGCATAACAACCATTTGAACAAGGAAATAATTAACTTTAATTATTGTTTTGACATTTAATTGTTATTAGTATTTATAAAGTCATATAGTCTGTTTATTTAATAAACATTATGTTTTAAGTTTTTATTCAGTTATTTACTCACTTATATATTTAATCGTTTTCTAATTATTTAAATTAAAACAATTATACTTTAAAGCGCAAATATTACTGACTACGTGACAAGATCTAATGTTTTTTTTATCTGGGATATTTACCTACAGAGAAAAGTATGTGACTAATAAAATTTTATTAAACAACTATTATTTATTTATTTGAAGCAAGTGATAGCCAAAAATGCTTTTAAAAATACATTTACAATGTCGATTAATATATTTAATATAATAAATATGTTTGCGTGAAATAGAACACATACGAACTTTCGGTAAATGAACAAATTTATATAGAAACCTTAGTAATATATCTATTTTTTTTTTAAATTATATAAAATGTGGAAATATTCAACAATATTATTATATGCAACAGGTACTTAGCATAGAGAAAAGACAGTATAAATAATTACTAAATGCACTACTTACTATAATAATTTGATAAATCCGAGTATAAAACAAATTAATGTTAAAATACTTTTATTTCAGTGAATGTAATGTATCAAGTTTTACAATCCTCGGGTAACAGCGAATTTCAAATGAATCTGAATGCAGGTATGTAATATCTTTAAGTACTTAATTAAAATGATAAAGTATCATGTAAAGTATTCGATTCCGGAGATCCCAAGTTTGAAAATATTATTCAATAGATTAAGCTCGGCTATAACTTTTTTAATGCCACTTTTGAAATTTTTGTTCACAATTTTTCGTTTTTTCATTTAAAGATTACTTAAATTCTATGTGTTATAACTCAAATATGAGATTAAAAATTCAAAAATCTGTCATTAGACTCAAGAATAGTGATCAATTTTCTTATAAGCTGTTAACAATTATCAAACTATTTATTGCAATTTTAATAGGAAAACAAAGCTCATATTTGATGAAAATAGTTCAATCCGCGCGAATCAGTTGCAATAGTTCTCATCCCATGTACACTCAGCTACAAAAATAAAGAGTCCAATAATGCGCATTTATGTAATGTTGTGCAATACTGGCAATACGAGATCATAATTTTGAATGTATTCTAAGGAATAGGAGTACAATCCAGCGTCTCACTACTACGCCGTTTACACTAGCAAAAGTTTAAATGGTTTAAATTAACTATACAAACATCTTAAGCCACAAAATAAAAATAACCTTAAAAACGGGACAGCAAATGATGTTATCATCCTGCCAATCACTTTCACATTTTGTAAATCAAATGTGATTTGTGGCTAGTAGTTGCATTAAAAGATTGCTAGCTATCAGAACTCTATTTCATGGGTTTATTAAATGGAGTAGGTGGCTCAGTGGTATCGAGTCAGCCTGTGGATCTTGAAAACCGTGTTTCGATCCCCACAGCCGACAAACAAATTACACCAAATTAAATCTACCCCTGTAGCTTCCTCTCCACTAACATGTTTGAGGGCCGTGATTTGACGGCTGGTAACCACACTTCACGCGAAGAAATATATAACTTACCGCGATCTGCTACAGCAGAATACCACATCCAGTAATGGGTAAAAGGCGTGATGATTTATTTATTTATTATAAAAATAAAGTATTACTCATTTATATCGTTGTAAAGCAAAAAAAATCTATTTAAAAATGCCATGGCTTACTATGTAACTCAGTAACTCATAAATGGTTAGATATAACTACCAACTGTCAAAATGTACAGGGTGTTTAAAAAGGATGAAAAGGCATATACATTTTGATGTACTAATTTATGAGGTAGGTGGCTCAGTGGTATCGAGTCGGCCTGTGGATCTTGAGAACCCTTTTTCCCCCTTTTTCACCAATTTAAATCTACCCCTGTGGCTCCCCCTCCACTAATATCTTTGGGGGCTGTGATTTTACGGCTGATAACCGCACTTCACGCAAGGAAATATACCACTTAGATCTGCTTCGGCAGAGTGACACACTCAGTAATGAGTAAAAGGCATGATGATATATTTATTTTATATTTATTTATTAAATCGCAACTATTACATAATTTGTTTTCAGCTGTTTCAGAAACATCAAGAATTGATTGCGTACCAATATGTGAACAAGTCTATTTTTACCATTACACCAGAGAGAGACCAAATAGTATAATAGAACTAAAAATAGGAGATACATTTCCTAGTGCAATAAATACAAAATTACCATGGAAATTTTTCATCCATGGCTGGACAACGAATCCTACAATATCTCCATGGTTTCATTCTGGAAAAGCCGCCTACTTTCGCCATGGAGAATACAACATAGTTTTTGTTGATTGGTCTAAACCAGGAAATAATACATTTATGGAATCGGTGAAATATGCTATAAGTGCCGGAGAATATTTCGGAAAATTTATTATTTATCTAAATGAAAATGGAGTTTCTTATAGTGATGTACATCTTTTGGGACATTCATTAGGATCGCATATGGTAGCATTTACAGGAAAATATCTCCGGGATAATACAGAAAAAATTGGGAGGATAACTGGGTTAGATCCTGGTGGGACTTTTTATGAAGGACATCCGCTTTTAAACGACGTATGTTATATTTTTAATTTAATCATCTCATCGTTGAAAATGAATTAACCTAACCTAAAATTTACAATTGAAACACGAAGCTGTAAAGTTATTTTAAAACAGAAAATACACACCAATCAAATGGTTAAGTAATTCACAAAAAAACATTGGAACTAGTCAATTTCATACTTTAATTTTCAAGTTTACTTTCATAATAGCGTAAAATCAAAACAATAGTTTTTACATTTTTATGTAGTTTATGGTCAGTTGATACAACTCGACCCTCAAGAAAAATATATCGAATTGAATTGTTAACAACAATATTTATTAATTCATTTGACATTATTTCTGGATTCAGTATCGTTTTACTTAAGTTACACTTAGCATTTGACGAACATCGGTGCAACTGGCTAATAATAATTCACTTTCTTAATTTAGATGAACTAATAAATCCAGCATGCATGCAAATTAAATTTGTACTAGTGCATGTTTATCTTTTTCAGGAGATTAATAATTCTAAAATTAATAAAGCAATTGAAGCAATAAAAAAATTATATCCTCACCTTTATCGAGTAAGTAAATTTTATTTTGTAATTTTGTATTTGCAGTAAATTAATGTGAACTATACAAAAATTAAATACGTTGCCAAAGCAAAATTAGTGATCCTATAAAAAAATAAGACGGGAGCCACTAATAAGCATCGAAAGTGTCAGATAGTGAGTAACTGTAAAAATTGATGTTCAAGGCATGAGTTCCTCGTATACAGGGTGTTTTACAAATTCAGGATAAAAACTAAATGGTAGATACTATATGATGTACAGATCGCGAATCAAAGAGAATTTTTTAAACTAACAAAATTACTTTACATGTAGTAAACATCTTTGGTGCCACTACCTAGTTTGGGAGTGATATTTTAATAATTACATTTTAATTACAAACACTTCAATAATCAATTTATTCCTTATAAAACATATAATAAATGCCTATTTGTATTGTTATAGTCGTAATTATAATTTAATTATTAACATATTAGAAATAACTGTCAAACCAATGACATTTTGTTTTCATATGAATTAAATAGTTATTTTTGTATTTGTATTTTTGCGAAAAGTGACTCTTTGTTACTCGAACACGGTAATTATAGCGCGAGCCGAAGGCGAGAGCTGCAATAATATAAGATGAACAAAGACACTTTACGGTCGTGATACACACATTTTTTTCTACAATTGCATCTTAAATTATTAAAAAACCGTATACGTACTGAAAATAAACTCGATCTGTCAACTGTCAACATAACAAGTTTCTGTTTTGTTTGTATCCCTGGTAACCGTTGAAATAAGCGCGCATTTAATATCTTTTTCGCGCGTTGTCATTGGAAACGAGCGTATTTAACATCATTTCGCGTGTTGCCATTGGAGACACACGACAACAATATTTTTAGATTGTTCCACAAAAAACGTCAACTTAACGATGTCAAATGAGAGCGTTATTGTCGTAGCAATCAGTACATCATGTAGTATCCGCGATTTAATTTTTATCCCGAAGTTGTGAAACGTCCTACATATAGAAAAAAATTACAAGAGCTCTATTGTTATTGTTACACTTTCACAAATAAAGTTAAAATCGTTGACGAGGTTAGATACAGTCTGCAGGAAAGCCAGCTGCACTAACCCTAACCTCAAAATACTAAATAATGCTAAAATATAAACAAATATGTAATTATTAATTTTTAAAAATGAAGAATTATGTGTGCTAATATCTGTCAAAACATCAATTTCTTATAGTATATACAAATTGTTTTCATTTATTCTGAGTTTTAAATCGGAGCATCTTCTGTTACCACCAATGGAACTCGAATTGTTATTTTATAAGTACGTATTAGGGTTAGTTTCATAAGTGATCGTCTAAAAAATTCATTAAATAATATTTAACAAAATTTTAACCGTCTGTTATTTGTTGACAGGATAAACGCAAATTATTTTTAGTTCCCGAACATTTAAGACTTTCAAAAGATGATGCCAATTTTGTTGACGTAATCCATACAGACGCCACTCATTACGGCATGGTATCAAGTATTGGCCATTGTGATTTTTACGCAAACGGTGGATATCCATTACAACCAGGGTGTGAAAATACTACAGACGGTAAACAACAAAACATACAAAATAAATATAACTGTCTACCAGTAAAACTAGTTACATTTACTAAATGCTAATAGAAGTATTTAATATCCTGAATAATAAATTAACACTTTTATTTGTTACAGACAACTGCAGTCATGCAAGGACAGTAAATTTTTTCGTTGAGTCGATTAATTTAAATAATTTCGTTGCGAGAAAATGCGCCTCATATAAAGATTTTAACGAAAATAAGTGTAATAATAATACGAAAGCCGTTATGGGGGAACATACTGATCATAGAACGAGAGGAATTTTTTACTTAAAAACCAATGCACAGCCACCTTATGGAAAAGGAGACATCATTTAACTATATTATTATTATTAGTTAGTATTTATGTAGTTTCTAGTTAATTATTTAATAAATAATTTGTTTTCGGAAACAACTACTAGTTTTATAAAAAAAATCAATTATTAATCACGCCTTCTACCTATTATTGCGTGTGGCACTCCCCGTGGCAGATCCCGGTAAGTGATATATTTCCTCGCGTGAAGTGCTGCAAAAAAATTCGTTACAATACCTTTCTGATGTTTTAATAGTTCTCGAGATACCAATGATGGTTCTTTTACAAAAGACGCACCAAACATTATTTTTATTTATTCACTCCTGGGGATTCGTAACAGATTTTGATATGTTACAATTATTGGCTATGTATTGCAATTTCACTGCTCTCATTGTTGATAAATTATTTAAATTAAATAAACATTTACGGTCAATTGCATCGTAATATTAATTTCAAACATTTGATTCGATATTGTTCATAAAACCAATCTAGAAAATTTAAGTGAAAACTATGCAACTGGTCATTATATTATCTTTATACATTTTTTTCTATTACCTCCTATTTTGACAAGGGAGTACTTTGCTTGATAATAATGAAAACATGCCGTTTGAAAAACTCTGATCTAAGACAAAGAATAATTGTTTTCTATATTCTGTTTCACCTTATGCCAACTATCAAATGAATAAATAAATATAACAATTTTTTTTTAATCAACAATTAGCACATACATATACTTGAAAGTAAAACACCTTAATTATATATAATTTGCCGGAATGATGACTTATCATTTTGCATTATTTTTATAACTAGTAAAGGAAGTAAATCTATGCATGCAATAATTTAGTGTCCGTGGGTTTTCCTTCAAGTGCAATGGATTGAACAAATCGACGTGTGTGTATTTGTGCAATTATTAAAATGATTCGACTACTGTGCATAAGTATTTGCAACAATACCACAGTGAAAGGTCAATTGGGTATATATAACATGAATTTATCTCAAGTATCTAGTCTAAAAACAGTTTCCTTAGGAACAAAATGTGGAAAATTATTTTAAGTGTTTTGGTTTTATCTTTCGCAGGTATTTAAAAGACATAGTGATAGTGATACATCAGTTATTTAAAACATAATCTTTCAAATCCTCCTGTTCTGTTTGGGTCTATTCAAGTCAAAATAAATTTCTATTCTTACAAATTTTATTCTTCAATATATCATTATTACATTTAAGAGCAATATTAATTAGTTATTAATTATATGTTTAAGATATTTTTCATTTGTCATTTCATTCGATAGTACTACAGGAAATTTAGACACAATACTCATATAAATTAAATATTGCTTTTATTATTTATCTATAATCGTAAATAAAAAAATATTTATCATAATGGAAAGAGGAAACGTGTACCTTCATCAGGAAAATAGAAAACGTAACTATAAATAAGTAACTAAGTAACAATAAATAAGCAGTAACTAAGTAAAAAGAAACGAACTAAAAGGCAACTATAATTTCTAAATTAACGGTAGTCAAGTTTTATTCACAGTTGTTCATTTTGTGCTTATTCTTGTAAATTTCAATAGCTTCTGTGATCAATCGACCATTCATATACAGCGTGTTTCACAACTTAGAGCAAAAAATTAAAGGGTATATTCTGTACGACGTGCTGATCATGAAACAAAAAGAATTTTTTTTTTAATCGCAAAACTATTTTCCATGTTTCCCAGTCCAAAATTTTTCGTTGCCACTGCCATTGAGTGACTGATTATGTTAAAGTTATTAATTAAATAAAATTATAATATAAATAACTGCTAATAATTGAATTGTGTAATTATTATTTCGTAGTTGATACCTACTTCATTGTTTGTGTTTAATAGGAAAGCGAATCCAGTGCAGTACTACAAAAAATGTTTTAGGTTAACAACCCTTAATTTTTCGAATTAAAAAAAAATTCTTTTTGTTTCATGATCAGTACGTCGTACAGAATATACCCATTAATTTTGTTGTGAAACACCCTGTATTTAGGCCTGGCCACAATTATTGTGTCTTCAAATCTTCTGTACAAATTGTATTGCATACTGAGTATTCGGGGATTTATCTAGATAATTCAGTTGAATTAAATAAATTATTATATAAATTGTCGGATTACTTTTAATTCTAAACCGGTGAAAACTATTTTATTTTATAGAACTCCGCATAGTGACATTTGAAATATTATTTCTTGTCTCAAATTGATTAAAATTTTGTATTTCATTTGTGTAATAAAGGACATCAAATTTCATAACTGTTATCTTTTATACAGAATTTATTATCCTTTATTATCCTAAAGTTATGACAAATGTATAGTAAATATGATCAGAACAGAAGGGTTAACGTAAAATACGTTTTTTCAGTGGACGTGACGCCTCAATTTAATCAAATATTGGACTATTTAAACAATGTAACAGTGAGTGATGTAGCAAATGTGCTTCGTTGGTTACCAATTCCAAATCCTTTAATTTTCGATGGACAACCAATTCGACCAAACGATGTTATGTTTTATCTCTACACAAGAAGAAACCCTGATTTACCAGAAATATTAAAAGGATCATCAACTAAATTTATTAACTTAAACCCTAACCACGAAGTAAAGTTTATAGTTCATGGTTGGATTGAAGACGCAAATCGCACATATGTTCGAGGCTTAATCGATGCATATTTAAGAAGAGGAGAATACAATGTCATAGGTGTTAATTGGCAAGTGCCAGCTGCGAATGAATATACTGTCTCATCTAGAAACACAAAAACATCCGGTCGAGCTTTAGGAGATTTTATAATTCGACTGAATAAACTCGCAGGAATATCTTATAAACAAGTGCACATTTTAGGACATTCTCTCGGTGCACATCTTTCAGGATTTGCAGGGAAGAGAATTCAGCAACGAACTGGGCATAAAATTGGAAGGATTACGGCTTTGGACGCAGCTGGACCACTTTTTGAAATTCCAATTCCAGTTCAGAGATATAATAGATTGGATAGCAGAGATGCAGAGTTTGTGGATTGTATTCATACGGATGGAGGTATTTTTGGTATGACTGCAGCAGTATGTCATGCTGATTTTTTTCCCAATGGAGGAGTACCAAGACAGCCCGGGTGTTCGATGCTTAATATACAAGAATTGAGTTCTAGAGTCATTATTGACGACAGTAAGTTCCATTTTATTTACAAATTTAAAAGACAATAATTGCTTTTATTTTTTAACCAGATTACTAAATGCAAACAATTATTTAATACTAAAATATTATTTTTAGAAAAATATATAAGAAAATTAATTTGGAATTTCATGATAAACTTTTTTTATTGTTTGATTTAAATTCCACATTATTATTATTTTAATATAGAATTTCGGAGTGTAGATATCTATGATATTGCTCAACTGTTAAAAATTTGTATTATAAATTATAATTCCCGGGAATCACGTTTTAAAACCGAGGACAAGACTGATGAGCAAGATTGAAATTATTAGAAACATAATATTAATAATTAGAACGCTAAAAATATAGGTTTGCTTTGAATGCTAATCGTAAATTATCTGATGTTCTGTGTTTTTAGAAAACATATTTTAAAAACCAACAAGACGTATAGATGAAATATTTAATTTCTGGTCTGTTTTGAACAAAACACTAATCTTTTTTAATCAAAATATTATTGTTATTATAAATGAATTATATTATGCAATTGTACATTTTATGATGTTGAAAATAATGTAATAAATATTAAAACCTTAAATTTATTTGCAGATAATTTAAAATATTGCAAAATTTTTATTTCATTTCTAAAATGTTTGGAATGAAAGTAATATATTTTTATTATATTTTGAGAAAAACAAAATAATGAAAAAGAAAACTGACAAAAAGGCACTTCTTTACAAGTAAATGTAATATTTCTAAATTAATTATAATACTTTCAATATTTAATTTCAAAAATATGTACAATATAATAATGTTTCATTTATATTATCTTGAATCAGACAGATCAGTGATCAGTATTCAAATACTAACTTCAGACCCAATTAGGCGTACCATAATTATTATTTTGTACTTGAAACTAAATTACTTTAAAAAAATCTAATTTTTACATAAACCTAGTTATATAGTATATATATATAACACGTGCCTTTAATTAAAATAACATTTTTGTCTTAATAGATTGTAATTTACTTTATAAATAAATTAATAATATATTCGTTCGGAAAACTATTGAATTCATAAATATAATTATTTTCTCCATTATCCAATTAATTATTATTTAATACTGATTACTTTATAAAATATCAATCATAATTTCAAGCTAATTATTTAAATATGTGCATACATTTAACATAAGTTAAGGAAAACAAGCTAACAATAAATAATTTTTACACTAATCAAAGTTCTAGATTTGTCTTCCAAGCTTCAACAAAAAAATACAAACAATACAAATATTAACATACTTCACTACTTTCGGCATGGTAACTAATTTATTTTGTTAGTAAAATATGATGTTACATAAAACAAGAATTTTTCAGTGTTCTGCAGTCACTACAGAAGTCACGAACTGTACGCAGAATCAATAAATTCTGATCGATTTACATCAACAAAATGCGACTCTTACGAAAACTTCCGAGGTGGATTTTGCAATGGAAGAGCTACGGTCCAAATGGGCGAATACACTCCTGCAACAACACGGGGAAAATTCTACCTAGTCACAAATGGGTCCCCGCCCTATGCAATCTCGTAAAATAATTAAATCATTTTATTAATAAATATCTCAACTGGGGAAATTTTAACTAAAACCACATATTTGCATAATAAGTGAAATAATTATCTTTAGAATGTACTTGGACAGAAGGAACAAATATATTCGCAATTTTAATTAGAAAGTGTGTGTTTCAAACAAGTGTAAATTGTAAAAATGTTTATTAAAATGTGTATGTTTGGCATTGGTTCTGTACATTTCGAGGTTACATGTGGTTGTTAAATGTGAAAACTTGTTAGCGCGAAATGCAATAAATACATTCATTGCACTAGGTGACTAGGATATTCTATATACGATTCAGTGTTTCTCAAACTGTACTGTTCATCCCATTTAGCCACGCAAAATACTCTAAAAAGGACAGTAATTTGATAGCACAACAGAAAATATATTAAATCTTGTTGTCCCGCGTGATGGTCGCGCGGGTTGAGGGCCTGACTCGCAACCATAAGGTCGTTGGTTCGAGTCCCGCCCGTGGCGACCATACAAAGGACATATCGGCATATGACCTTAGTAGTTGGTCCGATATATAAATTTAAAAAAAAAAATCTTGTTCACCTGATGATGGTCTAGTCGACCGAAATACGTATTGTAAAATAAACTTTACATTATTTGAAACTAACCTAGTGTTGATTTTTTAATTTTATTTTATTATAAAATGTTACAACGAGAACCGACAGTTAAATCTATCGAATTTATTGAAGAGAGTGTTCAGAGTTACATTTTTATCATCCTAAATAAAATAATTATATCGACACGCCTTTTGCCCATCAGTGGGCGATAAGTTTTTGTTGCCAGCCTAATATATTAAATTCCAAATATAAATACAAAATTATTTACAGCAACAAAACTTAAATTTTAAATTAGGTTTAAATAAATAAAAGTAAATTTAAATTACAAGACATTGCTGTTAAACATTTGATTTGCTTTTATTTATTTAAATTAAGTTCAAAATTTAAATTTTCTTGCAACTTGCCAATAATATTTTACAGACAGATTCATAAAGCGAATTAGCGCTAATCCATTCTTTATTTCCAATTCATGAAACAAGCATACTTTTAAAAGAGTATTAATTAGCATCAAATTTCATTTATTTTGTCCATAAGTATTAATTTGAATCTGATTCTTTGATGAATCTGAGAAGTAAATATTTAATAGGTGTTACTTCAAATTTAATCTTTAGTATGGTTTGTTACAGGTTAATCTGGGTTAAAATGAGTGTTAATTAGTATATAATAGAATCGTAATCAGAACCGTTTGAGAAACACTGACAAAATCCCGAAGACATGCAATACAATTTACCTGCATAATCTTGTATCAAGTACCGCGACAACCAATAGCTTGACCTTCACATTTCTCCGCCATAAATCACAAATTATACACGTTGTTATGTTTATGAAAGAATGTAAACTGTTACATTAAACGAAATCGTTTTGTATATCCGTTTCGTTTTGAATAACTTCGAACTTGTTTTCTTTTATTGCTTATAATACAGTAATTGTTATTAGTGAACTATGATCAGTATATCAAAGCATGTTTAGTTTAAAATAGTCATCATTGTAAATATACTATGTTCCTCATATTACATATGAAACATTTATATAAGTCTGTTCCTAATATTATAAAATATGGGTGAAACCAGTTACCATTTTAAGATTAATCATTAATATGTATATTTAATATTTGATTGTATTTACTAACCTAGAATATATAAAAGAGACTTACATTTATGTCCATAAGTTGTGGATGATGCGGGATCTGCTACCAGCAAACACAGATTCACTGTTGCTTCACTCATTATTTTGTAAGCACTACACTCACCGATGTCTGTACAATAACTACGAAAATACACTAGACAAGCTTAAACAAGTACCTCTGCTCTACGTCATTTGTACAGAAGAATTGTCATTATATTGTAAGTTTTAATTAATGAAACCTGATATAACAGGAACAGGCAATTAGAATGAAATTGAATATTTTATAGCATGAAATTCAAATCAATTTTAATTGTAATAGTTGTGTATGTTTCCATTGTTTATTAAATTCTGTAAATAAATAAATGTTTTAAATTTAACACAATATAAGATTTATAAACAATAACAAATGTTAAATAACTTTGATGACCTATATTTATGAATTTTGAATCAAATTCTAAAAAATTTAGTCAATATTATATTAAATATATTTATTATATTTATAAAATAAATATATCATCATGCCTTTTGTCCATTATTGAGTGTGGCATTCAACCGTAACAGATCTTAGTTAGTGATATATTTTTTCGGATTTGAAAATCTAATCAGATTAGAATTCTTTCGGATCGGTTTTAATACATTGTTCGGATAAAATATCAGATCCGAAGTTCGAATAAAACAACCGATGCGAAATTTGAAAAAAATATTTGTTCCCAAATTTTCAAACGTAGATATACAAAATGAGAAAATAACCCTACAACATAATTTATATATCTAGTTTTTTACAACAAAATTATTAATTTAGTTTCTTGTGTAACGGTTCTTTTTATTTTGAATATACATTTTATATACAATTGAATTGATTTTTATGGGCTAGGTGGCTTAGTGGTATCGAGTCGGCCTGTGGATCTTGAGAACCCTGATTCGATCCCCACAGCCGATAAACAATTTTCACCAATTTAAATCTACCCCTGTGGCTTCCCTCCACTAATATCTTTGGGGGCTGCGATTTGACGGCTGATAACCGCACTTCACGCGAAAATATATATCACTTACCGAGATCTGCTTAGGCAGAGTATTACACCCAGTATTGGGTAAAAGGCGTGATGATATATTTATTTATTTATTTGAATTGAATTTCGGTCGAGATTTTGAATCGAGTCGTATCGGATATTAAAATTTGCGAAAATACCGATCTCTGCTACCTATCCCATAATGTTTTCATTAAAAAAATAGAAGATTTATAAACAATAATAAATATTAAATCATCTGAAGGTTTTAAGTTTATGATCTGAATCACTTTAGTATCATTTTCTTATAAAAAATTAATCAATATTTTGAATATAACAAACATTTCGTTATTAATCATAATCTCAGGTGTTAAAATTCAACACCGATATTGATATTATTGTTTTACAAAATTAAATAATATAAACATTATTCGAGAGGTGGCAAATACAATCATATAAATACGTGATCTGATTGTTAAATGTTAGTCTTGTTCAAAAAATACTAAAGAAATCATTAAAAATGCAGAAGTACTTGGCTGTCATTGCCGTCTGTCTCACTATGCTGATTTTATCTGGTAAGAATAATTATTTTCTTCTTTTTTCATTCCATTAACAACTATTTTTTATCGTAGTATGTGTGGTTTATCTTATGAGTGCGGGTAAGAAAAATACTCTCCGAGAAAAGTTCTCGAGTTCAAATCTCGCTGACTTCAACTTTTATTACGGCTGGGCTCAAGTTGTTCAGATTCCATAGTATAAGATGTAGCGTTCCTATATTGTAATTGCTTAATGAAATTAATTTCATGTTGTACGAAGTAGCAAATAAATAAATTAAAATCCGTCGAATCACGGTCTGCAAAGATATTAAATAAAAAGGCAGCCAGAATAAATATAATATAAGTTCGAGAAACACAAGCAAAAACTGCAACGTTCAGCACTTAAAAATTATGTCTGTGATTCCTCAACTAATTAACATCTTTCTTTGGGTGGGAGGATGGTGATGTGTTGGTTAGTGCATGCAGTTCTCGCGGTCTGCTTACAATAATATAACCTTTACCAAGATCTGCTGCTCCAAACTGTCACAACCAAAACTGATGGCGTGGCGATATTCATTTTATTTATTACTGGTTCATATAATTACTCTGCAATTGCAGAATTCGGTAAAAACTTTACAGACAGATTCATGGAGCAAATTAGTCACTAATATCCCACTTTGTTTTCAACGAAACAAGATAATATTAACCTGGGTAAACAAAATTGTTAATTAGCATCAATTTCATACATTTTGTTGATCTGCTTTATGGTGCTATTCTGTAATTTTCTATAACGCTACAGTTCTGTAAATTTGAACAAAAGCGCATAGATTTTTATTGACAAATACTTTTAATGCCATTTGACAATCAAATATGATGCGCTTTTGTTCAGATTTACAGATCTGTAGCGTTATAGAAAATTACAGAATAGCACCATTAGTTTGAAACAGAGTTATAGATAATATTAAATGTGGTATTTATTTATTTATTTATTTATGTTACGCTGTACAACAGGAACTTAATTCCAATTACAGTACAGGGTCCGCACTCACCGAGTCGCAGTGTGGTAGTTCATATAATTTTTAGCTTGAGTGAGATTCGAACTTGGGATCTCCGGATTCGAATTCCGTATCGCTATCCACACCACCGTACTGGCGGACAATGTTCCTTACTGAATAACAATTAAAAATCTAAATCGGTACTTGCGAGTTTTTTAAAGTAGTAAGCCACTTGAATGCACTGAGCTAAATCTATCTGATAAAATATTTACCATTTTTTTGTTCTATTTAGATAAGAACGATGCTTTGAACCTACCAGAAGCAGCTGCTCTGAAGATGGACATGGAAATGGACAAGTCTAATCCTTTGTTGAAGCAATGCGCCTGTAACTGTGCTCATCACGAACATACTCGTGTCACCCGAGATTTGAAGTTCGCTGAAATGACCCCTGTAAAAAGTAACCGAGGCAAGAAACCAGACACCACCAAACGAAACAAAACTAAAATATGAACTTATCACCAAGTCATCCAGTACTTAACCTCTGTTCAATGAAACATAGGCATTTTATATTAATATAATAATAGTAGCAATATAGTCGAACATGTTTAAAAATAGTAAAAAAATAAATGAATGAAAAATATGTATCAAGTATTTTTTCTTAATAAAATATATTTACGTCTCTAACAATGTTTACATTTATCTATTCAAACTAATAAATAATTATCGAACAAAGTGAAGAGTATAAAAATTATATACATTACTTTTCACTAGTGTCATCGAAATACATTTATAATTAGTTTTGCTTTTTTTCTAGTAACATCTAATAATAGCAACGGACAATATATAAAAACTAGTATTTTATTATTTAAATAGACAATGCACAGTATTAAAATTGTTTAATAGTATTTTAACAAACATTTATTAAACTAAGCAGGATTTCTTTATTTTATTTTATCAAGTATTTATATGTTAATATAAAGTTATCTAAATTTTAAATTAAATAAGTTATAAGAGATCATAATAATAATTAAAGTCTTTGGCAATTAACATTTAGATTAGATTCAGTTTTAAAGTAATATGTAGTGAGAATTATCAACAAACATATTCTACGAATGGTGTACGATGTGTCATACTTCAAACTTAATCCATTTTTCATATTCCTAACTTATCATTTCATTAACAGATTACTTTATTTCCTACCATTTCAAATTATATCAAACATTTTACAAATACAACTAAGTAATGAACTCTTAACAATATTATGCAAAAAAGTGCTCAGACTTTAAATAAAATTTTAATTTAGCATTTTTGTAGAATTAGACTCCGGTAGTCATAAAAATATTTAAGTAATACGTAAATTGTTGATATTTGTATTGTTAGAAAATATTTCTAAAATTATATCAATTAAATTAATTGCCAAACGTTCTAAAATAATTTAGAACTTTACAAAAATACTTTAGCAAATAGAAAATTAAATTCGTATAAAAGAAATTTATCTGCAATATTAAGGGAACTTTACCATCAGAAATTATAGGTATACTATATCCAAAAAATATTCATAAATCCAGTACATATTTTTTCCGTTATTAAACATTTCTAAATTAATTTAGAGAAAAATGCTTCAAATCAAAGATTCAAACAATTTTCCATAGCTTTTATTTGAAGAATTTTTGAGAGCAGGAAATATATATCCCGAACATATCAATATTTTTTGGATATACAATATTTAGTCATAATACTAGGGATCTTAAAATACTAATTAGTATTTTACCGAAGTAAAAAGTGAATATGAAAAATAGATAAAATATCAAGTATATTTATATTTTAGTTTGTAACCACTTAGTTTCAGGGCACAAATGTTTAAAGAACTTGACAATAAAAAATACGAACATCAAGTTTTTTCTTGTGACGAATCAAGAAATAGTAACCTTACCTCCCCCTAAAACTTCACCCCTACTACGCATTAGCCCCCGCATTAGCTCCAGGAATATTCGGCATACCACCGACAGTACTCTCATCCTCTTGCGTTTCATCATCTTCACCACTTCCGCTTTCTCTAATCTCTTCTTCTCCCATGAGCGCCCGATACTTCTTCGAGATGGCTTCCCAGTCAGCCACGTGTTCTATCCTGGTGGTGGTGTTCGCGAAGCTGAGCTGGGAACCCAGTGGACTGAGATGAACCACGGAGAGGCCGGTTGTAGATTCCTTGGGCGCCACTTGGCTGCCTTTCTTCACTTTGGACAACCATTTCATGCCCGCCTTGGTACGAGCGGACATTTGACGTTGGAGGCCCATCATGTGGATGAGGCTTGGGCGCTTGCGAGCGCGAACTTTGGGAAAGAGTTTTGTTAGGGAAACAACAAAAATAGGTGGGCATTGTTTTACCTTTGTGATAATTTATATAAATGAACATTTTTGAAAAACTGTCAGAATAGTCTTATCAAAAATATAATTGTTTAGTGATTTTAATTAAACTTTAAAATTTATAGAGATATGAAAATACCACTCAATAGATTAGTTGCTTCAAATTTCTTTATATTTAATTTACAATCAACAAATTCGGGATTTTCTCGATAACTAAAAAATAAATCACGGCATTTTACCCGTTACTAGGTATGACACTCTGCCGTACCAGATCTCTGTAAGTAATATACTCGTATTTATACTCGTGAGTGCGGTTACCAGCCGTCAAATCACGACCAGCAAAGATGCTAGTAGAAGAAAGCCACAAGGATAATTTTAATATGGAGTTTTTCAGCTGTGAAAATAGAATTTGGGTTCTCAAATGCACAGTCTAACAAGATACCACTGAGCTATCTACCCCATAAGTGATATATTAAAATAACTAACTATAATTCAGTGGCTTAACAATTGTTGTCTCCGAGTTCACGATTCCTGGAAGCCCATAAGATAAATAAAAGAAATTTATTCTATTTATTTTTAACTTTCATTTCTAGGGTATAGATAATTCATTAGTTTCGTTTTCACCAGTGGATTTAAGAATCTGAGTTCATTTGTCACAGCTCACAAACTTTATTCTATATTAAAATTATCCCTAAAGCTCCTCTACTAACATGTTAATGTTAATCGAACGCATAAAATATTATATTTATTTTATTTTTCATTTTTAAATAGTTTCTTAATACCACATCGAACTATGTGAAAATCCGAATTAGAATCCTAATCGATACCTGATTACATAAATTTTGGACATACGAAAATACATTTCTAGTTACTACCATGTTCAAGAGTCCTGATTTGACGGCTGGTTACTGAGGTAAAATGATGTAGTGGCATTTATTATAATTAGTGGCAAAATTTGTATTGTTTCTGAGAACGTTTTGTAAGGTCTCATTAAAAATAAAAGTAGTTTTATTAAGTTTGTAGGTAATACTATACACAAAGGTAAAACAATTGAGAAGGTTTTAAGAACAGAATGCAGAATAGATTAAATTCATGAAATAATTTCTATTCATTTACCAGAAGATTCAAATGAGAAAGAGGATTAAAACTAAAATTATTGGAAATAGTATTATTTACAAAACAAAATACGATTATTCATAAATTTGGAGTTATCAAGTGGTACTATTTTTAATGCCTTAGTGTCATAATTATTAGTTACTTTTGTGAATTATGAACAGAATTAAGATTAGAATTAAAATGATATTAGCGGCTTAATCTGTTTTATGAATCTGCCTATTTAAGTATTCTTATTATTTCATGAATTATAGATTATATAGAGTAGAAACAGAACCTAGTGCCTCTTATATTTAAAAAGTGTGAACAGAGAAGGAAGAATGAAGATGACAGCGTGTTATGCAAAGATGTACAAAGCCATTCTACTAAGAAAGACTATTAAAGTCAGAAAATAGAGTAAATCGTCAATAATTACAACTGCGAAAGCCCAACATACCTACGGTGGCCCCTGGTGCAGCAACAAATAATATGAATATGATATATATGTATTACATAACGAACTCGCCATATGTGAAGGGAGGATACAAAAACCATCCACCTGTTCTTGTAACTGAATGGTTGTGAGGTACGTTGACAGGTTGACACCAAACATTCGTGTAGAAAATTTAAAGTTACGGTACGGGCAACAATACTAAACACATCTATAGATATTCAGGTAAAATGTTTATGTTAGTAAATTTCAATGTATCATTTTATTTGTTAAATATTTTTAAACTCTTATTAGTGTTTAAATTAATATGTACTCGTAATGTCAAATTCACTAAAAATGTACCTATAATAAAAAAAAATTTCTTTTGAAGGTTATAAAGAAGAAATTTCGACACTATCAAAAATTATAATTTTAAGTTTATAAACATTATTCAGTGAGTACTACGAGCACATTAAAAAATAAATTTTGTACTAAATTAATAGCCCAATTTTTAATTTCATTTAATCTGATTTTAAATCTAAATTACCTACATTTTCTTTTTTTAATAGTAAGAAATTAAATTTTGTGGATCTTATTGTAAAATATATTTTGAATTTAAATAATTTCTATTTAAGTTACGTGAATATCATAAAAAATAACAACGAATATAATTTACGTGTAAAATGTTCTGAACAACAATTATTTACGTGTAGATGTAAACACTTATATTTGGGAAAATAATTGATATAATTAAATTACCTTTGGCCTTGCAAATCCTGACTAAGTAGAACAACCAAGTCGTGATCAAATTGATCGGAGAAGGAGCTGTGGTCGTCCTATGCATGTTGCGAATGAGTTTCGACAACCCAAATTTCCATTCAATGTCAGATTGAGCCTAAACATCAGCAAAACTGTGTAAGCAACTTAAAACTATATAAGAGAAAACTACTAATGAATGCACACATAAATTCGAAATAAAAATATTTGCTACGGGTTTTTGTTTAGTTTTTGTTTTAAAAATACTTATTTAACCTGCTCTAATTGTTAATTTTATTTATTAATCAAAAATTATTTACAAAAATACTCATACCAAAGAGGATTCTGTTTAATTAAAATGTTTAAATGTGAATATAAAAAATGTGTTATCGTGTTTTCATGACAGCTTGTTTATTAAAAATAAATTAGCATTCATATTATTCAATAATTATAATTAGTTCATAAGATACAAATTATAATAATTAAATAATTATGAATATATTTTATACTTTGAGAATCAGTTTTCTGTTAACTAGAAACAGTTTTAATTATAAAAATTATATTTTTTAATTAGATCTATTCAGTTTATTTTATTTATCACTAGTAAAATATCATAAAAAAATATTAATAATATTGATTATCAAAAACATCACACAAAAAGCAAAAGATATAAAAAAATATAATTTCAAAAATAGATATAATAACTAAGTTTGATTCAAACAGATATTAAAAGCTTTCTAAAAACAATCATCACACATCAAAAACTTCTAAATGGCATTGGCATTCCAAAGAAAGAGAAAAAAGATTGGAACGAAAGATGAAATGCAAAACATCAAACATCGAATAACTGCCGGCACTACTTTGCGGTCCTATTGGTAGAGGTAGTGAGATGTAGTGGTAATGTCAGTTGAGTAACGCTGTGTCATCAGAGGCCGAGCCGAATCAGGATAGGTAAGACTGGTCTGCGTTTGATTTATGAGAATGATTGGACTGATTGAGTGTATGTTAAGTGGCCGCTGTGTTGTCTCTAACGAACGAGGAACGGGTCTAGCCGATGCCGTCATGCTGCGACAGCCATGCAGAGTCTGAGTGCGCCCAGGAGTGTCTCGTGGTGTTGAGTGATCAGACAGTTTACCTGAATCCTCTGGTATGTGTCAGTCATCATAGCAATGAGCAGGTTTATAAGTACTACGACAGAAACCAACATATAACAGCCAAACAGGAATTTGAACAAAACTTCAGTCCACAGAGGTTGGTTATTATTGCCCCTGGTCTTGTATTCCTGAATTTTGAGCTGGTCTGTCGACGTTTGTCCAAATACCGCGAAAAACAGCAACTCGAAAGCACGTATTGGATTCTTTGCGACTGGAAAAACAAGAAGTACAGAAAGATAATTACCTGGATTCTCTGATAAGTGTCAGACATCATAGCAATCAGTAGGTTTATTAAGACGACCACCGACACCAGCATGTAAATGCCGAAGACGAATTTGAACAAATTCTCAGTCCACGCTGGACGATACCGAGGCGCGTTGTTGTTTGCGGGTTGAATCATCATCTCGTCATACGTCGTTTGACCAAACACGGCGAAAAACAAAAGTTCGAAAGCCACCAACGGGTTCATAACCACTGAGAACAAGCAAAGTCAAATTCCAAATCAATGTCGATCGTAGTTGGACCTGCGGACACAATGCGCGACAAACAACGAGTTCGTACTAACGAACCAACAACATATAGCTGCGTTTCGGTTGGCGACACGCTGCAAACATGAAAACAACAAACAGTACAAGTAAGGCATGCAGCTGTAATAAAAACTATTTCTATCACCTCTATTAACGAGTAGAGCAACACATATTAAGAAAAAACACGCTCACACAACAATTAAATAGACGGATCACAAAACACTGCAACAGAGAATCACAACGTGGTCTTTCACGTTGTTGTCGCAGGACAAACTGAAAGTCCTATTAAACATTAACTATCGGCTCTTCGCTGCAAGCTTTCTTCTCCAGTTTGTCATTAATCTTTTAATAACTGTTTAATGAATTGAAACATCATCTTTATGAATAAATATGTAACAAACTGGAAGACGACGAGCAAACTCTCTATCAGAGTGAGCGATAGGCACACAGCACACACATGAGTAACAAGGAACATGTAAAAACAGATATAGCATGGCGATCTTCCCGGCTGAGCAACATAGACCACACAGTCACCGGGAAAACGTCCAACTTACTGCCCCGAGGCGCGTGCTGCTTTTTTTTCAAATGCCCGTGAGTGTGATGCGGCGTATGAAACTCTGCCTCATCCAGCCATTCCGTGTCAGGAGCTGGGTCTGTATCTAGCGTAATAATTTATTTGCCGACCTTATCAATATATACAACATTTTAGATTACCACCAGAAAAAAATATAAGTAAATATAGTACATTATTTACATTTACCTATATACAGATAATACTTATAAAATTTTCTATTCCGTAGGAAGCATACTTCATTTTTTTTAAGTATTAAATTTTTACTTGACTTTTACCAATGAAATAAAGTTCATAGTATGAATATATTTACATTTATATTTCTACATTCATTAAAATATCTATTTTACAATAATGTAAATATATTCACATCAGAACTTTTATAAATACATTCAAGAAAATACAACTTTATTTTAAAGTAAGAATGAAAAAATAAATAATACTCACCATCAGAAAATATCGAAGATGCGGCAACTGTTCTTGGTAATTTTCGTAGCTCCTCAGGAGTAAAATTATGGAAAGGTTGATTTAAAGCAACAAAATGCATAGAAAACCCAAAAACGAATATAGCTAAGACGGCCAAAAATCTGGCAAGATCTTTCATCAAATTACCAATAATAATAGCCCAAGGACCAAACAAATGATGGAAAGACAAAAAATCCAAAATTTGTACACAAGCAAACAAAAATGATAACGCAAATAACTGATTTCTACAATACATTAAAGTTGGCCAATAAAGTTTTTCGATTGCTACCCATCCTAGTACATGAGCTGCTACCCCAAAAATACCAAATAGTAAGACGGTAATTTTGATCCAACCCAAACCAGATTTATCACTAGGATTTGTTAGTTCAAACAGTAGAAGACCGCTCAACCAAATTAATAAAATCCATTCATACCAATACGGTAACATACTAGGACGAACAGCGGGGTAAATAGGAGTAATGCCGACAACTAGTAAAAATATTAAAAGATAAACATGGGACGTGAGATATGACATGAATTTAATTATAGGAATTTTGTTGTATTTATGACCTAAAGGAAGCGTAAACCATAGCCATATAGGAGGACAAATTATAAAACCACAAAACAAAAGCATTATTCTCCACGCTGTCCAATTTAGAGATCCTCTCCATAATTCCTGCAGACAAAAAATAAAATGAATAGTTTGTCATTATTCTATCTGATTTTATTATTATGATCTTCGTTTTGAATATTGTAAAAACGAATAGACTATTGATCTCAAATTATTCAAAAGTTTATTCGAATTTATCTCCAAGGTAAATTAATTACCTATTTTTTTACCTGAAGATATCGTTGTACAACTGTATGCGCAATCACTTCTTTCTGTTCATTCTCAATAAGAACATCAAGAAATTCAACATTTCTTCTATCAGTCGCTGTCAAAATCCTTCCAGCTGAATCAGCTCCAGCAGCCAGAGCTAACAATTCTGTAGCCATTGCTTCACATTGTTTCCCAGCTGCTATCAAATCTTTCGCACGTTCTTTTTCTTTCGTGGATAAATTAATAAAAATATTGGACAACTTAGCGGCAGTATCAACAGGAGCTGGCGATACAAGAACGAATTCTCCGATAGGTTTGTTATTGTGATTCTTTGAACAAACCATTAAGTTATAAACAAATCGTCGATCTTCCATCAACGAATAAGTATCGTGTTCTTTGGTCATTAAGAACTCAAGGACATCGTAATGACCTTCTTGTGCTGCGAACCAAATGGGCACTGCACCCAAATTTGTTTCTGATTTCGGTGATGCTCCAGACTCCATGAGTAATTTCACAACTTCAAAACAGCCGGCCCTTGACGCACAATGGAGTGGTGTCCAGCCATTTTTATCAGTAGCATTGATTTCTGCTCCTTGGCCTAAAATAACATATGATATTGTAAAAACAAACACGCGAACTTGTCATCAGAAGTTTTTCGTACACACTTACCTAGTAACACTTCTACCATTTGGTAATGACCATGAGTGGCAGCAATGTGTAGGCCAGTTTTCCCGTGTTTGTCCACACTTTGCAGTAATTCTGCTGATCGACTAAGCAATAAGCCAACCACAGACATGTGTCCTCCGAAACACGCCAGATGTAGTGGGTTATATCCCTGAAATCATTATAACCACATTAGGAAAACAAAATATATAAATTTGTTATTATTTCTTACATTTTCCGTTGTTGAAGAATCGACTTGTACGCCTGCGGAGTTAAGCAACAAACGTACAACGTTCTCATTTCCCGAATACGCTGCTAAGTGAAGAGGTGTCATTCCAGATTCATTTCCAAGCGCAGGTACTAATGGAGCACCATTTGGAACTTCTGATTTTACGGTTCCAGGAATGTGGGATAATAATTCACGAACTGTATCTGCTTGACCATAATAAGCAGCAACGTGCAGAGCCGTAACACCAAGCTTCTTACTCACAACCCTAAGACTATTGGAAGACCTCATAACTTCTAGTACATGTCCGTGGCCATTTTTTGCTGCCAGATGCACAGCGGTGAATCCGGCTCTGTTCTCGTCTGTACAAGACGCTCCGGCTCTGACTAAAGCCTTGACTACTTCTGCATGTCCACCTTCTGCAGCAATTTGAAGTGCCGTGGCATCATTTAATTTATTTCTAGCAGATATTACTCCTTGTCTGTCAAACTTCATGAGTTCCTCAATTACAGTAACAGACCCTTGCGCTGCTGCAATATGAGCGCAAGTACTACCGTCTTTAGAAGTAGCCATTACAAGACTTGGATGCGTCTCCAGAAATAGTTGTACTACTTCAGAAAAGTTATTTTGTGCAGCAACGTGAATAGGCTTTTGTCCCAGATCATCAGTGGCATCTATATTAGCTCCCAATTCTAGTAATAATTTACAAACTTCTATTTGACCAGCAGCTGCTGCTAAATGAAGTGGAGTTTGTTTTTTTAATGTTAAAATATCTATAACAGCGTTATGATCCTTTATAAGAAATTTACAAAGATCGGTGTAACCATGCATAGCAGCAAGATGAAGAGCTGTTCTTCCTACTCTGGATTTAGAATTAATGAAGGCCTTGTGAGTTAGTAAAGCATCGCATACTTGGATGTACCCTCTTTCCGCTGCTAAATGCAAGGCCGATCTACCATCAGTATCAAATACATCAACCCTGCCATGGTTGGCTAGAATTGTATTGACCAATTCCATATGTCCTTTGTGGGAGGCTATTAATAATGGAGTCCAGCCGACAGCATTTTGTTTGTTCAAGGCTTTCTGCGCTTCGGTGGAACTCATGAACGATATCATCTCATTTAATACATCATTGTTGCCCGCAATAGCGACGTAGTGGAAGCATGTTTCGTGCGCGTGTCTCGTTTGTATTTTTACATCCGCCCCATTTTCCAGCAATAATTTCACGACTTCTCTATCTGCGTTTGGAACCTCCACTTCTTCTTTCGTTACATTACAAGCGTAGTGAAGCGCTGTACAGCCTTCATCGTTGACAGTGTTGACGAAGGCCGCCGCCTTTTCATTTCCTAGTTTTTCTTTAACATAGTTAATCAGATGCTTGACTACATCCGGTCGGCATCCACGACAGGCTAAATGCAGAGGCGTTTCTGAAGACTGCGGAGAAAATCGATTAGGAAACTAGTAATTAATGCGAGTGTAGATAACAAAACCACACCTTGTTTTTGCACTGCGGATCGCCTCCATCATCCAGTAAAAGTAATAGCGTAACCAAATTTCCGTGTTTAGCTGCAACATGCACGGGTGTTTGCCCATCATCGGTCATTAAATTTGGTCCCGCTCCGCTTTTTAACAACATAAGGGCACATTTTTCTCCGTCGGGAACTCTAGCTGCGATATGAAGTGGTGTTTCTTTCAACCTACCCCCTTAAAATAAATAAAATTTAACTTCGTGTCTAACTATGTCATGCGAAATGTAATATTTTACCCCTAACGTGAACATCGGCACCGTAACCAAGTAAAGTTTCCACGACTGCTGGTTTGGCTGATTCAACGGCAATATGCAAAGCTGTGTAATTTTCCTGGAAAATTATAACGATTACGCGACCGAACACGATAAAAAAGGATATTTCTTTCTTACGTTCGTGGTCACGTCAACTTTTTCACCTTTCTGGAGGAGAGTGTTTATTATTCCGACATGGCCGTATCTCGCTGCTGTATGAATACTCCTCGCACCATCCTACAATGATTTATTTATTATACAGATTAACTCTTTTATTATAGCATGAAAAATTAAAAAGTGATAAATAAGTTTCTAGTCATTATATGCACGGGAGGTGTAATTATTTCTTTTGAAGTTAGTCACTGATTCATAGCAGATACGGAGACATTAAGGGTCGCGAAATAATTCGCGTGACTTCGAAGGCGCCTGCCTTACAACTTCTAGAGGTAATTACGTAAAACATGGCTTATTATTTTAACAAAAGGAATGTCTACACACCATTATTTGTTTTCAGAGCTACATAATAGTTTTGCATTTGTGGAAAAGTAGGTACTACGTATGTAGGAATGTAATTACCTTGTTTGGCATATGTAGATACACCCCTTTCTTGAAAAGCATCATAGCACAGTCTGCATGACCATTTAATGACGCTATATGCATTAGGGTACTTCCATCTTTTGTTCTTTCTAAAATACTGGCTTTAAATTTGTCTGCTAAGAGTTCAATAATTGCTGCATGTCCATTTTCTGCAGCTAGATGCATTGGTGTTCGATCTAACATAAGAATGAGTTCATTTTTAAATTACTTCAAAAATATGGTAGCTTTATTATTATTGTTATAATAAAATTTAAGTGGCCATGAATGCAGCAATGAAAACTAAAGTGTTGATGTGTGATAAAGAATATTATGTTAAGAATACCAAGTAAGTATAACTACAAAGAAAAATCAAGATTACTTCATATTATTGTTACGCGAATTCTTTATAATACGATTTTATAGTACAATAAACTATGCATTTAGCCCTTACTTTTTAATTTGACAATATCTGTAACCTTGCCCTACAAACCTATAGACTAAGTAATCTTTAATAAAAATCACACGAAATAATTTTTAGAACGAAAGATCTTGATAAGTTTTAAAATATACTTTACATGTATGAGTGTAACTTTCATTCTCTTTTACAATTTAGTTTATTTTCATTTAGCATATTACTAAAATACTTTTCAATCATAAACTAATCGATTAATCTCTAGCGTAGGAACTCACAATTAAAAATAATTGATTAAACATAAATTTCATTAATCATAATTTACCAAGAGACTGATTAACTTAAATTCATTAATCATTTTCTTTTAAAAGTATTAGGATGATCAAAACCGTGGTAACAGGGTAGTTCACCATGAATCTTGATCATAACTTTTATTAATATTATAAATATCTACATCAGCTATTCTTAAATTGAAATTGTTTGTGATATTCATTCCTAGTTGCCTACTATATAAAATAATTAATCGGTTGCTACATTCATTTTTAAAACAGGGAATTTTAACCAATATAAGGAAAGTTTTAGAAAATTTATCTTAGGTACTATTATAGATTACTACAAATTCATAAACAAAGATTTTAAAGATTCTATCTTGTTTCGTGCTACACTTGGAAAAATTTAAATCTTAAAATAATATATTGTTGGAAAGGAATATATGGCTTTAGGATCCTTGAATACTATTATTTATTTATTGGACGTTTCGATGGTTAACACATCATCTTCAGCATTTATTAGAACAAAATTATTTTCCAATCCTAACACATATCTGTTTTTTACATGGTCAATTTTTTTAAATATAGCAATTGACAATATAAAAAACAGATATGTATTAGGATTGTAAAATAATTTTGTTCTAATAAATGCTGAAGATGATGGGTTACCCATCGAAACGTCCAATAAATAAATAATAGTATTCAAGGATCCATATATTCCTTCCCAAAATTGAAACTCAGGATCACCATATGCCAAGTAAAATTAAAATAGTATACAGAAGCAGTATCTCAAAAAATGTAGTAAAATAAAAACAAAATAGTGTGTATACTATTTTCATTTTAAACTCAAGGGATCGGCATAAAACGATTAAACGTCCCTGTCCCATATAACTACAATGAAATCTATTAGTGCGGCTACCCCATATCCCTTATCGATGGTCAAAATAGGTAAATTTTCAAGGGTCGTATTCAGCCTAAAATTATTCTTGTTTTTTCCTATGATTGACCGTACCGGCGAATGGGCTGTACAACCCTATGTGAACCTTGTGAAACCAGTTATGACAGATCATATTTTGAGTTCCTTTGTAAACGTAATTGCGGTGCATTTAATCGTTTTATGCCGATCCCTCGAGTTTAAAATAAAAATAGTATACCATGGACTGACCAACATAAAGAACATAACAATCTCCCACCTTCAAAATCAGGGATATTCGCAGATGCTCGCACACCATAGAAGTACTTAACCAGTACTTCATCCCCTTCTGCAGAGGCGATGTGCAGCGCCGTCTGCCCTTCGCCGTTCTGCACGTCAACATTGGTTCCGTAATCCACTAGGATGCGCACCATGTCAATGTCGCGGCGGCGTACCGCCAGATGAAGCGCTGTGTCCCCATTGGCCGCCGTCGCTTTCAGCTGATCAGCAGTCTGAGCGCCCAGGAGTTCCCGGCACATCGACTGATTGCCGGCTTCCACAGCAAGCAAGAGAGGGATTTTTCCGCGCTAAGAATGGGTGAAATTTAAGATATAGAATAATGACAACAGGGAAGGCAAATCAGATTTTGACTTTATTCGTGGTCAAGATGTATGTTACTTATTTTCCGCGCTGGATCGGATTAAATTGAGGATTATGATCGTGTTGTCACAAAACCGTCATCTACGGTGAAATTATGTACTATACTATGTTCAAAGATACTCCGTTATGGCCCTCTCAGCGGGTCTATTGTTATGGATTTAAGCTTGATTTATAGGGGTGCAAGGACAGGTATGTATTCAGTATTTCCCAATTTAATTTTATTTTTATATATATTATAATAATGAAACAGAGAATTTTGTACAAATATTATTATTGATAATGAAGCAAAAAAAAATGTTACATGAAAGTATCATTGTATATTATTTCAAGTAAATCTGAAATACGTAATCCGCACAGAGATTAGAGATTTCCGAATTTAAATATTTTGCAATCCTACCCTGAGCGCCAACAGGTAGAATCTCTTACTGTGTGCGGTTCAACACAGGCTTAGTAAGTTAAAGCCATAACGGAATATCTTTGAACATACTATACACCAATAAACAAATATTTGTGGAATAGCATGTTGTAATAGAACTGACAAGTGAGTTTAGAATGAATTTTATTCGTCTAGATTTGGTGTCAACTTATATGGTAAAATTTTGTCGTCAGCATGCTTGCACCCATAATTTATATTTTTATTATATTGTCGTGTAGCTTGGGAATGGAAGAAAAACTTAGCAGTTAGCACACACTTTAAAATACAAATCAATTAACAGTAAACAACAATTTAATGTTTGTCCGCATAGTTCGCAATGTTGCAATAGAGCGCATCAATTTAGTACTTTTGGAATCCCCTATATTGGGTTATTTAATTTATTTATAATACAAGACATATGTTACTCATTTTGTTCATGCTATTTACATTTTGATCGTAAACACGAATTACATTTCAAACAAACAACAGGGTTGTTTTATTACTCATCTAGACTACAGGCAAATCATGTAAACAAATATTAATAGTTGAAAATAACTCACACTATATCTATGCTATTATAACATTTCTTTAAAATATTAGAAAAAGAATGGCTGGTAGCACAAGCTCTGTTTTAAGAGCAGTGTATTTGGGTGTTTTAGCTATCTCTAACATGTTAAAACCGTGCTCTTAGAACACCCAAAAACAGAGCTTGTGATACCAGCCATTGAGTTTAATGTTAATGAAATCATAACTATTTGTTATCTTCAAGGTTTCATTATAAAGATAAACAATTAAATCTAGGTCCTTGCAGTTGCAATATTGTAAAAAAATTATTTAAAAAAATAATAATAATGCTTCATTAAATAGTTTTATGAATGCAGGGCATATTATTCGTAAATTATTGAGAACATGCAATACAGTAAATGTTTGTATAATGTTCGTAAATATTTAATAATAAACTTGGTAATTTCGAGACTCTGAAAATCATGAATCCATCAGCATTTGACACGGTTGCAGTGATGAATTTAAAATTGTCTTTGAAAATTGGGTCAGAATCAGGTTTGTAACCTGTATGACTTTTTTTTAATAGATTAGCAGTTACTAATGTATGTTAATATCTTTTACAACAGAGATCAAGTACTTGTATAAAAATACATTATTTTTCATGTTTTATTAAATTAGTAACAAATATTTCTGTGTCATAAATTTCAATTTATGCTGAACAGTAGTAGCCACTGACAATTACATGGATAGATATTCATGAATTTTTGTTGCAGATTAACTATAGTCTGGTAGGTAAATTAATCATGGTAATATATTAAATAGTTATCTAAAATCTTTACCAATATTAGTCGTACATTATGATAATCAGATTTCCTTCCTTTCGTCGTCAGAAATTCTGAAAATCTGTGTTAATAATGTGGAATGCGGTCAAAGACATTTTAATTTATTAAAATCCGATATATAACACCGGTATCAATGATGCAGTGAAAACATGTTGACGTGTGCACGGGCATAAAGCGATTCTTTCATGAAATTAAGGGTGACTAATACAACATTGCGTGGCTGTACCAGTCACCAGATGCCTCCAGTTCCAGTCTTTAAATCGTCAAATTCCAGTCTGGGGTCGCCGGGTCGTAAGTCGCAGACGCGGATGCGGACATTTCGTGAACTTCACTCACTCAGAATGGGGTTTGATTTGTCTTTGTTTACTAAACATCCAAAACCAGACTAATTTGTCATTGCTTTATAAAAGATTTTTTTTTTCTTTTTTGATTAAAATTATATTTAGGATGTTATAATTGAGAATTTAAAGTATCTGATGTAAAAATAAAAGAACTAAAATATCTTGAACTTTACAGGAATCGATTTAAAACTATGAAAGTGAAACTATTCAACAAAAAAAGGTTCATTATTAATATTGCATTTCTAGTATATAATTTAAAATTAATGTACGCATAAAATAAAAATATACCTAATTTAAAATATAACAGAACAACGGAAGAACAAAAAATAAGATCAAACACATGTTAAATAAAGTTAAGTTTAATTTCTGAATTAGGGACGTTATTATTGAAATCCTTAGTAAGTAAATAATATGGCAAGCTACTTTAAAAAATATGTGAAGCTATAACTACCGATATCCTACCTACCCTTTGTAAAGATAGCGAAACTACAGCTAAAAATTAATGTCAAAATAGCTGTTAAATTATTAAACTACGTTTTTCAATTAATATGTTAGAATCTACAACAAATAATTATTTTGCGTGGGTTGAAACTGTTTCAAAAAGTAGCTTAATCAACAAAAAATAGTATTAAACTACAAAATATAATTTTCAGTTACAAAAAGGAGCTTAAGCTATAAACAGTAGCTTTAAGAAGTGGCTTTAGATATTATAACATTATTTTTAAGCTACAAAAGGCAATATAAATGGCTAAAAACTAAAGTTAAATACTTCCACTGTAAAAGTAACTAACTATTGTCCAGCTCTGCTAAACAACAAACAAAATAAATTGTCGTTTTCTGTTCCAATACATTTTCAACGATTGGAAATCAAAGTTAATCGATATTTAATTGTAATTATCGATGTTAATGGTAACGGTCAGCAAAAAGCCTGACATTCGAATATTCTACGGTTTTACTACTTGTGGAAACTAAATTTTGAAATAGAAAAAATACAAAATTCTAAATACACATGATTATACTCTCACTTTACTAAATGAGGGTTAAATAACTTTTAATAATTGTATCATTTTAAGGACTTCTTTAGTAAATTAAACATTATCCTAGAACCCAGATCCTTAATCTTAAGTAATCCACATAAGAGAAACCATAACTCTGCAAAGTACATCCTGTTCCATAACACATGTTTCATTATTACACAATGCATCAGGAACCTGTATACTCCGGCGTCATTTGCATTCATGAATGCTGATATCAAGTCATTGCCCTGGAAATAGGTAACCAAGGGGTACATCCACATCCAAACCGCAAGAAAGTGGGGATAAATACTCTTACAAATTACATTTCAACTTTTACGACTTTAACATGATCAATATTTTTCGAAAAAATGTCAACGCAGTTGAGAAAATTATCTGCCAGAACATGTATTTATTGTTAATTATTGTAATGTAAGTAAAATGTATACATGAACGGAAAATAAAATAAAAATGCACCCGTACCAAGCGCAAGGTAGCATCCTCAAACCGCCGAAATATTGCCGAGTGAACACGCGAATTTTGATAAAATTCCACACCCTTAGGTAAAGATGCAATAAGAACTAAAATACCAAATACTCGTGGAATGTTCGTTCCAATACAGATGTCTGAATGCCTACGAGTCTACCATGTGAGTTATGGTTTCTGCTACGCTAGAGCAGACAAGAAAACTTCCACAGCTAGAGTTTTAAATGAATATTCATTAATATTATAAATAGAAAACAGTGAAAATAACTATCTCCAACACCTGTTCTGTGAGGACTTAATTATCAAATACTTTGGAATAATTATTTTCTGTATTACTGTCGCAGAAATATTTTGATAAAATCTGCTTTAACCAATATACTACTGAAAAGGAATTTTCCCAATTTTTTCTCGAGACTTATCAGTTGTTTAATTTTATTTCCACATATTTATAAAAAAATAATAATTTGCTTCTCAAATTTGAAATCATTAGACTTTTTTTAACATACTAAAAATCTGCTTTAACTCATTTAATATAGAAAAAGAATTTGCCCAACTTTTCATTAGGACTTGTCAGTTGTCACTATTTTGTTTAATTTAATTTTTTCATATTTGTATTAAATAAAACAGGCAAACATATATACTTTTTCATTGAAATTTAAATAAGCTGAAAATTATATCAAAGATATGTTGACACTTTTAAAAATTTATAATTTCGAATCTTCTAAGTACATTCAGAAATATTGTTTTTGTCTTCATGACATTTCAACTCAAATTTAAGCCAAGTTATTTCAACCTTTGCTTATACCTAGTTTTTCTTAAACTCTTATAAGTAATATAGTTTAGTAGAATTTAAACGTAAAAAAATCTCATAATATTAAATGTTGGAAAATTATGAATACAATATCTCTCCTATTGTAATATAAGTAAAATTGTGTAATGTCATTGAAATGTTAAGATTTATACCTTTTGCAAAACTAAAAAATTGCTTAATTATATATGCAGAGATCTCAAATTTATAATTAACTTTTTTAGACTAACAGAATATTTAATTGCATGGAATGAATTGCCAGTATGTCTAAGAAAAAAAAACTATTTTTTGCTATGATGATGAAACTGCATATATAAAGTAACATGTGAAATATCTAATCTAGAACTTTGAATTTAAATATGGTTATTAGAAAATATAACTTACCCCGTCTGGTTTCAGTCTAATGTCCTTCCCCGCTGCAGCAAGAAGCGCCCTCAAAATGGAAGTTGCAACACCTGTTTGTCTGGATGCTACAATATGTACAGCAGTTTGTTGGCGAGACTGAACAGAAAATAAAATAAAGACATATATTTTGTCAGTTAAACATAAAGCAAACATACCCTTCTAGAGTAAATAAAATCAATAATCAATTGTTTAAACATTCAAAAATCTTTAAATATTTTCCACCACGAGAAACAAAAACAAATCGTGCAACAACTGCGTAAAACTTGCAGTGGTGTACGTGAAATGTATCTCGCAACAACTGATTTAATATTATTGCGAAAACATCACCATGGAGACAGCAATTTAAGATTTCAATAAAATAAAGACAAGGCACTCGATTTGGGAGGTACGCCCCTCAAGTTTATTTCATGGCAAGACTTTTCCAATACCACAGGTTGTTTTAAGAAAATGATCTCACGCACGCAAATACAAGAGTTCATACGGTGAAGAAATTGATATTGGATTTACAAGTTCCTTTGAAATTGAACAATTTAAAGAAGTAATTTAAAATTGTACTTACTCCTCCGGTAGAATATGGATCCACTCCTCTTTTTGACAAAAGAAGTTTGACCACTTCATCTCGGGAGTGCATTGCAGAAATGTGGAGAACATTGTAGTTATCCTGTAAAATTCAATATTTTATTAGACATCTATAATCTTGATACAGTACTTATGGACATCAATTTATAATAAATATTGAGGAAAATTATAATGTTTTTTTTTAATATATCATACCTACAACTTAGATATGATTAGAAATACCTACTCGATTAACAAAATAATTCATGTATCAAACATATAATTATACAAGGTTTTTTTTTTATTTTCTGAAACTATATTTTTATAATTTATGTTATCCACTATTTTAACGCAAATTTTATTAGTCATATTTGATTTATATACCGCTAATGATACTCGAAATATTAAATAAAAAATAGTTATATTCTATTTTATCTCTTAAACAATTTTCATCACATTAAAATTACCTATGTGGCTCCCCCTCCACTAGTATCTTTGGGGTCGTGATTTAATGGCTGGTAACCACACTTCAAATGCATAAATATATCAATTATCGAGATCTGATATGGCAGAGTGTCACATTCAGTAATGTGTGAAAGGCGAGATGATATTTCTTTTTTGCACTATTTTAATTCTTTTTTCCACAGATACTTGCACTACCATATCAAATTACATGTTTGACAACAGTATAAATTGTCTCAAATGACATATTACTTACTTAAAATTACTTTTATTTTTTTAAGTTAAATTTAAAATTCAAGTTTCGTTGGTGGAAACATACATTAGATGTTTATTGGACTAGAACTAGACGTTTTGTGTCTTTTCATTAGAGTGTAGATGAATTATGAAATATAATATAATTCTTCACTAAGCTTATTTCTTTCCAAATACAGGCGTTAGGAGTTTTCAGACTTCATGGTATCGAGTCGGCCTTTGGATTTAAGAACCCGAGTTAGATTTTCACACCCGACAAACAATTTTCACCAATTTAAATCTACCTCTATGGCTCCCCTTCCACTAACATCCATGATTTGACGGCTGGTAACCGTACTTTACGCGAAGATATATTTGTTATAATAATTTTATTTATTTAGTTTGTTACAGGCAGATTAATAAAGCTAATTAGCGGTAATATCATTTTTTATTTCGTTTTTAACTTTTTCCATTCACGAAACAAGTTTATTTAAATCATTAGCATCAAATTTTATTCTTTTCATAAATCTCCTTTAATTTAAAACAGAGTTATAGATAATTTTAAAAGTGGTATTAGCCCTAATCCGCTTTATGGATCTGCCTGTTAAATATGATCAAACAAAGAAATAAAAATTCTTAGCTTAACTATATAAAAGTTTAGGCGGTTTAAGTAGAACATCGAGTAATCTTTTGATGTTCAAGTCTTTCTGTTGTAATGTGAAAAATCACCTTAAAGACAGGAAGTAAATCAAACCCCCAACAATAAGGCAACTTGTCAAACCTTTCAAACGTCAAAGATATCAATATCGACCACGTAATATGTATATATTAAAACACAAAGCCTTTCTTATAATATAATCGTTTCCAGTTTGTGTGAAATATTCGTTAAGTAATTTGAAAATTTGTTTCTTCATTTATCATGCAGATCTCTTGATAGTAATCGTAATAATGATACCTACATAATTGTTTTAATGTTCGGTAAAAAAGTGTTGGAATAAATGGTATAATTATTCACATTACGAATGTGACAAGAAATTTACACCTTTTTGGCACGCAAATTTTCAAATCATATAAAACAATAACAAAGTTGAAATACTTTATCGAATCTAAAATACATTTATACACCTATATACGTTGCAAATATATTGATTATAATATACTAGAAATAGGAATATATTCTGAATGTACAAGTTTGAAGTTAAATCATTGTTTACAGTCGCTTTCAGGAAATCGTAATTTTAAAATGATATACACATATATTTTAATTTGAGTTATCTGTGTCACGCACATAAATTATAAGTAAACATTATTATTATAATCTTTTAACGCGTTCAAATGAAATTAATCCGCAACAATATTTAATTTATATTATAGCATATTTCAATACAAATGTTATTCTGTATATTTTCTTTTGATCTGTCATTATATCAATTATCTATTGATCAATTGAAGCATGTGGTTATTTTAAAATTATGCAGTTGGAATTCATGATAAAAACAAACTTTTATGTTAACATTCATTATTATTAAACGGCAACTTTTACATCGAATATAAAAACGTATTATTATATTTTGCACTAGGAAACGAATAACCTGTAGTGTTATTTTTTACCGCACCTCATTAAACTATACAGGGAGGTGAATCGAAGGACGCACCATAGCGTTTTAAATGTAATTTTTGAAATATTCAATTGTTGACTTCTCTAATTATTTTACATCAAAACTGTTTAATATTTATTGTTGAGGAAAAATTTCTACATTTTTGACACTAATATTTATTATTTTACTCCACCTAGAACCGGAAAAAGGACTTAATAGCTTGGTTCAAACTTCAAACCATGTTCTCAACTAAATGACAAAAATTTATTTGATCATAATCAATGAAAATTCTCATTCTTCAAAATTCTTACATCTGCAAATGACGTTGAACTATAATAACAATACTGATAATTTTTTTGTTTTTTTTCTAGTTTGTTCGTGATTCAATATTTTTGCCAGTAGAAAATTGTTTGAAATTTTTCATAGCAGACTTAATTTTTATGAATGTTTAATTAATTTTTGCGTTGAGCGTATGTTCTGGTTTTACAAGCAGCAAAATTATAAATCCGGCCCTGAGAGAATGTTTTTGATCCGAGATCAGTATATCATGTAATATATGTTCTTATCAAAATATTTTACGTTTCCGTTTTTGAAATTTATTCTGATAAAACAACGAAGGTTCAAATAAAATGATATGCACTTACATTAACATGGGGTTGTAAATTTTATGCGACTCTTTGCTTTAAATGAGCGATTGTTTTACTACCCCCTCCATTTTTACTTCCCGCAGGACAAATGTAATTCCGAAACGGTATTTTACCGCAAACAAACATACTAACCTTGCATACATTTACATATGATATGATAAGAACAGCATACGTGGCGCCTATTTTACAACTGGAGATACTTTTGCCAATTAAATGTCAAGGGAATCTTGATCTGCAGTTACATGATGTAAGGTTATGGTCAATTTAACTTACCTATACAATTTAATTTTGCAATAACAAATGGTAAAAATAGTTTTCAACACCATTACGTTCCGTCATAAATTATTTCCCTAATTAAAATGAAGGCTACATGCTAAGATATTTTTAAAATTATATATTACCTCATTAAGCAATTTTTTGTGTTATGGAGAAATTGTAAGACCCTTTTGAAAACGGAAATAGGAAATTTAATGAATCAATTTATGTAATTATTAACAGCCATTTACGATATTTCAAATACATGTTCTGGACGAGTGTCAAATGTTTTCAAAAATCTACAAATGAAACTACTGTCGAAACTAATATATTATTTGATGTACTAAATACAACGCAAAATATTTTCTCCAAAATTCGCAAAAATAATTGCACATTTACATTAAATTACTAATTTTTATTCATTACTGTAACCTATTAGGCCAGTGGCACGAAACATGTTTGTTTCAAGTAATGTACAATTACTTTGCGAATTTCTGAAAAATTATTTTTGTGTTGTAATCAATATATATAATAATATATATATCCTTAATTTAACTTTTGCAATAATTTGGAAACACCCTGTATAGGAAAATTAATTGACAATCTCTTTGTAATATCGTATGTCAAATAACATTTTAATTTCTTGTAAATAACAATGATCTATATGCATGTTTATAAAATGAAACCAGTTCTTTTCCATAAAGAACGACATAATATCAAAAAATAAATAAAATTTGAACTGATATGTTTGAAAAACTCAATACTACCGTAGTAGATCTCGGTGAGTGATATATTTATGCTCATGAAGTGCAGTTACTAGCCGTCAAATCATGTTCCGCAAAGATCCACAGCCCGACTCGATACCACTGAGCCATCTACCACCAAATCACAATTTTATCAAATGTATTTTTATAAGAACCATTGTTTATTCAACAATAAAAGTTTGCTGTTATATTTGTTTAAGCTTCAATTTTAGGCTTATTTATTATAGTTCTATAGTTCACGTAAACTATATCTCTGATCATAAATATGTCAGATGTATCATAAAAACTATGTTAATCAACTAAAAACAAGAATTTATAGAATAATAATTATAATAATGACACGCTATTGGCCGCACTTTTAAGGGTCAAAATTAGCACAATTTCGCACGTAACTGCATAAGAACTACTTGAGGAATTGAATTAAAAAGTGCAAAACGCAAGCCGGAATTTTATTTGTGCAGAAATCTGTTTTATCAGTGCCTCGTGCAGTTACTTGTGCTTTAATCGAATGATTACAAAACATTTAACACGAAGGTCCAGTCATTTAAGTGGAGCAGCGGTGGGTCACGCAAGAAATCAGCATGATCAAACATTGCTTCTCATAAAACAAAAAATATTCGGTCGCGAAACTATTTTTAGTATTCGTATTCAGCAAAAAATTCGTACTAATTATTTCTTATTTGTTCTGAATTTAGTTCAAAAACTACAAGTTATTGAGCACTTCTCATGTACTGCTGAAGGGTTTGACGTCTGGTTTACTGTGCTATCCAGAACTCCTCACCTCATTGTTCGAAATATCTTTGAAAATTTTAAATTATAATGTCTTTTTAAAGAAATTTACATCATTCTTTGCTTTAAATGTATAATCCAAAGAAATATATTCAATTCTGATTAACTTTTTTAACAACCGGGAATTCAATTCAATTTCTGTAATTCAAATCGTGAAAGAAATAACACATTGTATAGTAACACATCATGGTTGAATCTATTGACATTGGTGAGCCCCTTCTGGATATTCTGGAAGAAATTCCTTTGGTTGCAGCCACTGGTATATATTTATACCATCAAACTACCATCAAATGATCTCAAGTAGAAGCAATATTTAGTACGTCAGGACCACCAATTTATAACCGTAATATAAAATAATAAAACTGCAAGATGTTATTACAGTGAGTTAACAAAACACGAAATTAAAATATCTGATGTGGACACCACATGACTTCCTTGTACACGTATTAAACTATAGATATTTTTTTAATTGCACATATTTGACATTAAATCTTTTATTTTTTGTTCTAATCCATAGCAAACTTAATTTTTTAAAAATCAAAAAATATATAATATTTAAATTTAGATATCTCGTTTATGCAAAAAGCTAATTTAAAAATTCTTAATGTGCTAGACGCAGAATTTAATTCTCTAAAACTTTTATTTGCAGCATTCCTTTCTAAAATTAAAATAATACCATTTTTTTCAAGGAAAACTGTTAGCAGCTTCATGTAATGTGCCACTTCCGGTTAGTCTATTTTAACCAAAATCTATTATGTTATTTCCATTGATATAGTAGTCTTATATACCAAATTTGGAAAGTTTTAAATTATATTTGAATATAGTTTTTCATGAAAATCTATTATAGGCTTCAAGTAAAGTACCACTTCCGGTAGTTGTATAATGACCAAAAAGGGAGGTGCACAACTAGATGTTATAACAGTCCTAAATATAAAGTTTCAATTTTCTACGGCTTACCGTTTTTGAGTTATGAGAGATACGTACGTACGTACAGACGGCATGACGAAATTAGTCAAAATGGATTCAGGGAGGGCCAAAACACCTATTTCCGTTGAAATCTGAGAACCGAAAATTTTCGCGATTACAATACTTCCTTTACTTCGTACAAGGAAGTAAAAAGAAAAAATGATGAAAAATAAAAATTGGAATAAAATTAATGTAGCAGTGATACCAATTTATAAATGAGACTAGAAACAAAATATCAAATCAAAAGACACTACTTATTTTAGCCCTCTGTGCCATTGCTAAGAGCGACGGGACTAAAATGAGCATTTTCCCCTATTATCCATAACGACGGGAGAAAAAGTGTACTCTATTCAAGTTCTTAACAATATTATATCCTTGGAAAGGAAAGAAAGATTGATTTCAATTTTAATAATATTCATAAGAATATGTATTCGTTTTAATATTGGGGTCGTAAAACCTCTTAAGAGAAGTGTTTCTTTCTTTGGTATATAATATACTATATTTTATATTTCTTAGTGATAACTATAAAATGGATTGTTCCGTTTTTCTGATATTTAATGGGAAAAAAAATGGACAAATATATATAATTATATCTTAATTCAAGATGATTGATTGATATTATTTTATCTTTATTCAACAATAAATTTAAGATTATATTTAATCAATGAGAAATTAAAACAAATACTGAATAAATAATGTCACAATAATTACAATTTGGTGCAGTTTACATGTATTTATGAAGTTTTAAATTTTAAATGTATTATTCTAAACTTTAAATTCACTTTTAATAAAACAAAATTAAAATAAAGTTAAGTTCATATTATTGCGCATATGTTACATAATAAAATAATTTAATTCATTCAATTCAAGGAATTGTTTTAAAAGTTAGGTACCTATTCATACTGAATATAAATTACAAATGCATGTGGGGTAGGTATTGTATGTAATAATAAATTATAGTTGATTAACAATTCATTATTCCTTTCTGCGTAAATTTGCAGACTTTTGCCTAAGAAACCTGATAACATAAAAAATCGAAGAAAGAGGTCAGATTTATACTTCTGATGACCTTCAACCTAAGAAAACGTATTTATTTCGTTGTTATAATTAAATTTTGTGTCTAAATTATAAATAATTATTGTTATTCCAACCATCTACGTAAAAATAATCCAAATTCCAATAATCTAAAAGCAATATTCTTATAAATATCCATCTGGAAAAAATAACGTTATATAAATGAAGGTATAATTTTTCTTTTTAATATAGCATTCACGCCAACTTGAAGTTCAAGGCGAAAAGGCTCATACGTGTTACTTTATCAGCTCATATAAATCGCGGCAAATTTCATTCATTTAGTCTAGCACCAAGTAATGATTCATCAAATGCAAATTTTCTACGCACATTTTGAATTCATCATTTCAAACCTTTGTTCTAACTTGCGTGTCTAATGTACCGCAAAATTAAAATGCAAAAAATGTCTGCAATGAAAACTATAATTTAAAACAAAATATTTCATGGTAATTAGAGTTTTCTCAATAATTTCAAGAAATATTTGGAACAATAACCTCGTCAGTACAAAATTACAAGTTTTTTTAGAAATAATAATAGTTTCGTCCTTTTACACATTCTTGAATATAGCAAATTATATATACTGCTGTTGTAATTATTGTTTCATATTTTTGTTTAAATTTTGTATAAGTTTAGGTTATGTTTATCTAATTAAAATGTTATTGTTCTTTGATTATTACACTTTTATTTCATTGTCTTTCCACAGGCAATTATCAATCGTTTTATTAAATTTAACGGAAATCATAAAATTGTGTCCCATTTTTTTTGTCTACTTATTTGCATATTGACTATGAAAATTATATTTTTTTAACGAAAAATCGTACAAATAGTGATACATTTTTCAATTATTTTCATAGATTTAATTATACTTTTGTTCACTATTTTTATTTATTTATCTCCTTTATAAAAATTAAACAACATTATGTCGCAAATTTTTACATCTGTTAAAATCATTTTTAATTTTCATTTCTGTAATGTCAATCTAATAGTATTAATATGCAAAAAATCACATATCAAAGGCATTTTTTTTCACTCATTTGATTGATATACTCCGGCTTCACCATCATGCATCAAATTTCAAATTCATGAAAAAAATTGGTTTCATAACTAATTGTAAAAATAACTATTCTACATTTTATCGCCTATTGATGCTATTTAAGAAATAATTTGTAACTATAAAAAAAATATAAACTAAACACTTGGCTAAGTCTCACAAAATTCAGCCTCCAAGTCACCTTATGAGGGCATCGTCAGAGGCTGGCCAGCACAGTTAGTGACCATAGACGCGTTTCGCTCTTATTATAATAAATTACCATCATATGTAAAAAAATCTAGCTCAGTTAAAGCGTTTAAAACCGCACTGAAATGCCATTATCATGTTAGATGTGATGTAAATATGTAGACTATGTTAATAGTTGTTTTTATTGTACTGGATACTTTTTATGTTTTCTGTTTCATTATAATAATTATTTTTGTTATGTATATTGATGATTGTACTAGCTGAAGCTAAATAAAATAAACTTTATTATTATTATTAGAGCTCATCAGTATGGTATAACTCACTTCTTCATCTAGAACAAAGTTCACGTGAAGAAGCTGGTGACGAAGGACTGTGCCAGCAGAGAATAAGATCTCTAAACCTAATTTCACCAAGTATATGGATGACAATTAATTTTGTCTTAGTTGTCATTTGTAACTAGATCAAATCTAAATATATTTAACCTTAACTCAACATCTATAGATCGATGAAATCAGTTCAATGCCATTGTTCAATAAAATTGAACAATCAAACTGAATGACTATTAAAATGTGTAAAAAGAACTACAATTAAATAGTTCACTCAAGGCTTGTTTGAATTCTCGAAGATACTCGGTTTGACATTGGTTGGCTATGTAACGAGTTTGGCTACACCGTATCCCACGACATCAAGTTTACGACTAAAAGAAATTGGAGTAGATTCTCTCGAAGTTCTACTTTTATTCAATACAATTTAAAAAAATGGTTGATAGTTAAAAATTTAACATAATTTACAAACCCTGATCTACTGCTTACATAACAGGCATCATTTTAAATTGAACTTAACATATATTTATGTAAACCTAAATTGAGTGACGTATCAATGCGATTGAATCAATCTGATTGATCAATAGATTTCAAGTATGTAACATCGTTTTGTCGTATAAGGTAAACTTATATTCAAACTAATTATTCTTCTTACTAAATATTTTTGTAAAAGAACAAAGAAATGACATTTCATAGTATCTAATTAGAGCTTTTAAATTAATTGCACGAATTATTGGGAACAATGGCCCCATCAATACAAAGTTAACAAAAATTTGACGCTAATTATTCTTCTAAATACTTTCATAAATTAAATGGCTCACTAACTCAGAAATACATCAATATTTAAATTATGTTTTCACACGAAAAATACTACGTAATGACTTCCTTTTGTGACTTAATTTATGTAAAAACACTCATAAATTCAAGCTAATATCATATTTGACCAACCCTTCAATCATTTTATAATACATTTTCCAAATAACTATTAATGTGGCTTCAGTAAGGCGGGGTCGTGGTAGAGCCTCATCCTAGTGAGATAGATACATGATATTCGCACATCACGACTAAATTTAGATTTGGCCTGTTTAATAATCGGATATTAAAGCATGTTGAAGGTGTGTAAGGAAATTCAATATTGATCACATTGAAACATAAGCCGGTGCAGTATTTAGTTCATGTTTCCCATCATGTAATCTGTTCTGATTTGAAAGCATTTCATTTGAGAATGCTCATTTTGCTCACGAAGTGGCCATTAGGTTGTCTATCTATTTTCGAAATTGTTAATACGGTTTGTTAGCTTATTATCTAATATTGAACCTATTTTTAATTCATTCTGATCATAAATTTATGAAATATGTGATCTTAATTGGAACCCTGTTACAGTAACATATATAGAAATAATCGAAAGAATTCAAAAGAAATTTTTACGTTGTATTTACTTAAAAAAATTCCATGTTTCATCATTTATGATTTCGTATGCAAGCCAACTGACAGACTTTAATGTATCGTCTCTTCAAAAACGCAGACAAATCGTTGATGTTATATTTAATGTAATTAACAGTAATGTTGATGCTGCTGAAATTATTTCTGCCCTGCCATTTCATGTACCTGTCATTATACTAAGAAAGTGAGATAATTTGTTTAATATAAAAAATTCCACGTCACCTCTGGGTAATTGTTTAAAAAATGTAAATAAATTTACTTTGCAACATATTTTTCTGTAGTAAATCACATATTGTAAAATATTTAGTACACTAAAATGTTGTTTCTCATTATGCATAATGTATTACTTTATAAGTTATGTATTTTAAAACTGTGCTCTTGTAATTGAACGTTTTTCTGTAATTGTGCAGTATAAATAAATATTATTTTATTAATAACATCTTTTGTTTGTCGATTAAATTTTTAGCACGAATTAAATTGAATATGGATTCAAAATTGTGCTGTGACCGAAACAATAGCACTATTTATTATTGTTTACAGATGTCAGTTGCTATTATTGATTTATTATTGTTGTGTGAATACTGAATAAGCTCCCTTATTTTAGCTATAATGAAATATATCTAAACATGCATTTTTCTCATAAAAAGTGTTATCTAAGGGTATACAAATATAATATCATTGAATTCAGAATAAAATTCTCTATCGAACCCATGTTTTTTGTGAACCTGAAATCGAACCCGAACCGTTGTTAATTTTGTTGACTTGAATCCGAACTGAAACTAAACTGAACCCAACAGAAAACAAAATTCACTGAACAAACATTTTTAATATATTTGTGTTACATAATAGCAGGCAATTAAAATAAGTTTTTAATTTTGGATTAAAATAATTACATTTAATAAAACCTGGCTTTTTAATTTTATTAATTTTTGTTATTTTGTTGCATTTCCTATGTTTGGTAAAGTGGCAAACCCGGGCTTGTTCGTTGGCAACCATTCGAGACATTAGTTTAGTAAGCTACTACTAATTGAACAGTTAATGAGTAGATCATTCCTTATTTACATGATGTACATAATTTCACGTCGCATCAAAAGTCTCAAATAAGTGGCAGCAGCTTAACGACCACCAATACATTTACATCCAATTTTTTCGGACAGTTAATGCTATTAAATTCAATTAGGATTATCAAATTTAGCTAAACTATCCTTTCAAAGTGTAATTTAAACTAACCCTATCTAATCTTATTACCATTTTGTTTTCAGAATATGGTTTAGCTGTTTAGAGATTATGGGATTATCTTGCTAAACCATTTTTGAGATTTCGGCTTTTAAATTTTATTATTTCACTATTATGAATTAAGGATCATTAAAGAATTATTTGTTTTAAATACAAATTAAGTGGTCTATTCGAAAAATGCATTGTAAAAGCAACATACGATTTGCGTTAACTACTTTTTACATTGTATTTCATTTAATAAATTAGTATGTAGCATATAGCATGTGAGGCTATTTATGAATAGCATTTTATGATGGGGTAGGTGGCTCAGTGGTATCGAGTCGGCCTGTGGATCTTGAGAACCCTGGTTCGATCTCCACAGCCGACAAACAATTTTCACCAATTTAAAAAATCTACCCCTGTGGCTAGTCCTCCACTAATACCTTTGGAGGCCGTGATTTGATGGCTGGTAACCGCACTTCACGAGAAAAAAAATATATCACTTACCGAGATCTGCTTAGGCAGAGCGCCACACCCAGTGATGGGTAAAAGGCGTGATGATATATTTATATATTTATTTTATTTTATGATACTAACAATTAACTGTAAAAATGCAAAAATGAATTGTTCTGCAAATTATTCAGTCAATTTTAAAAATAGTGTTGACCATATAAATCTAGCGTGGCGTAAAAAATTATATAATCAAAAATAATTACTTTTGAGTTAGATTTTTATCACATCTAATTTTACGGAGAAAATTCTGATTCATAAACTAAATACTTCTAAATGTTATAAGTTCAAAAACACGTTGATTCTTACTAGTTTCCCTTATAGAACGATGTCTATCTGTCGAGAAAACTTTATAATAGAAATATTTCGAACAAATTATGTGAGACACGCACAAAAATATCAATTTTGTAAATTAGGTATCAGAACAAATGATCAATTACATTTATGTTGCACGTTCTGGGACTATTACTACTTGGAATTTAAAAAAAAATATGTCTATATTATATTAAAATGTAACTTGATGTACTTCTACTTCATTATAAAACGGAATTGCGTATTTTTAGGAACCCCATCCGTTATCCTTGAGACAGTTTATCTTACCTAAATTTTTCACTTTGCCCTTGACTTTTATATCAGTATGTTAATTCATGATAAATAGTAGGACTAAAACACGATCGTTTATCCACTTTAGCAGCTAAATAAATAAGACATGATTGCGTGAAAATAGGGAAACACTATCAAGAAGGACTTAAGATTATGTTTACGCGAAACTTTATATCAAGAACTTTTAGTAAATGCTTCTTAATATTATGAATGTTTGTTCATAATATCATAGAAGTAAAGAATAAAAAGTCCTAAATAAAATATAAAAATACAATTTGTACAAATTTATATTTTGTTGATAGTAATTAGAAGAAAATAAATCTATAAGCATACTTACATTGTTTCTTGCGCCAACATCGGAACCAAGTTCTATCATTCGATCGACAAATGACGCTCTGTTGTCCTTTACCACGTACATTAGCGGAGTCATCCCGGTTGCCTGCAAATATATTTCAGTAATAATTTATTTCAGTACTTCTGCACTCTAATGTTTTAAGATAAGCTTATATACATGAATATAAAGAACTACAATTAATGCAATTTTATGGTGATTTCAATGCTACATAATTATTTTAACTGTAATACAAACTTTTCGTTTTATACAATTTGTTATATATATGAGGGGTTCAAAGCTGAAGTGGACCAAGTCCATGCATATTAAATTTGAGATAAAGCAATTAGAAGTTGTTTATGGTCTATTAATTCATAATTGATTTTGTCTGATTTTTCTATGTTACAAACTTTTAATTTGATCATAACTGAAAGGTTAGAGCCCTACATAAAAATGTGTAAGCTTAATTATTTTTTTTACGTTTTTTTACATCGAAATACATGCATCTCCATCTGTTGGTAAAAATAATAAATATGGACTTGGTTCATTACAGCAATGAAAAGTAGAGGATTTAAGCTATCGTATGGATGTTAAGTCCAGATAATTGTTGATTATGGACTTGGTCCAGTTCAGCTTTGAACCCCTCATATGTTAGTATAAAAATGAATTTTAAATATTATAGAATTAAAAATATATACATTAATTTGTTCTTTACATATGTTCATTAATTCTCATTAAAGTGGTGTGTGCTATTGTAATTCCTGCAAACATTATCCTTGGAAATTTACATATATACCTCTTTCATCTTTAGTACTGTTTACAAATTGTGTGTTATTAAAATAATTTTAGTAATAAAAATTGCAAGTACGTTGAGGAGAAAACATTTTAAACAATTCAATATCCTACACAAACGTCAATACAAGAACCGAAAACGATTGACATGCAAATTCCGTTCACGTAAGTAAGGAAACATAAAGCTTATTTATTGCAACTAGTAGCGAATCAAATCTAAATGCTCCGCATCGAAAGGTTTCAAAACCACGAAATAAGTAAAGTACATCCAAATATAGGCATTAAATCATGAAACAATCCAACGATAAATTGCTTAAATAAATCAGCATTTTAGACAAATTATTATTGGTAATTAATCAAAGCATTTGAGAAAGATTTATTAACACAAATTTTATAGGATCTAGGTCGTAGTTCATAGATTAAGCTGCGTGACTTCGCACGCTACAATTAACAAAAATAAAAAATAAAAATTGGTCACCTTATTCCACTAAATTAACATATTGATTCTCGCAATCTAATCACTATAATCTTTCTCAGCTAAACTTCAGATTTCTTACAAATATTCTACAACAAATTCATTCATAATTGTAGTTACATTCTAGCTTCATAATTAAAATACAAAATTATGTACATGTTACATGTTTAATCAGATTGCTCTCAAATTATAACGAATATTTTAACGTATTTATATTGGTTACTGAACTTTGCATGGATCTACAGTTCATATTTATTAACTAGTAGGTTAAGCATATGACTACTGCACATATAAAAAAGATAAAAGTTTGAAGGAATGATCAGACTCACAGGATCAGCGACTCCCGCGAGGGGGCTCTGATTAACTTCCTCTCCTCCGGCAGCGATCGCCTTCTCCAAAGATTTGAGCACTTGCTCCACGGGGGACCATTCTCCCTTTTGGCAGAGGACGAGCAGTCGATGAGCGGCATCTCGGATGGAAGCTCCTGCACTCTGCGGCTTCGGAGGACTTCCAGGCTCTTCTTTATCCCCATTCGACCCAGTCTCATCTTTATCCTTTGACGGAGTCTTGTCAGCTTTGTTTTCACCATTGTCATCATTATTTTTTTCTATGTTTTTCTTTTGGCCTTTGGGTTGGCCTTTCTTACCACCAGGCTGTGACATATTCACTTCAGTTTAACCGAAATTAAAACACTTAATTCTGTCCATTATTTTTAAATTCATGTCCGTTGTCAATAATAAACTATTAAGTTGGTAATAAAATGTAACGTAACATGTTTTATCTACAGTTATTACAATTAATGTGATAGATGGGTTTTGATTTCGGTGACATATTTTCGTTTGAGTTTCACGATAACAGTTCTACAGCACGATTCATTATTTGGTGCAAGATGTGCAAGTGTTGGGAACATGACGCGCTACCGACAACTTGGTACAGACTGGCATGAACCCCTTTAGTAGTTCGCGTGGCTCGTGACTGTGGCTGGTCTATCATATGATCGAGGGGGGAGAACTACCCCAGCTAAGATTGTTTCTCCTCGGCAAATCCCCCACTACTTTACTAAAGGATTGTTTCCAATGTTTCCATCCCCATGTGAAATGTAAATACGAAATTGATTGTAAAATGAACTTTTCCCGCTAACTGGAGTTTACAAACACTCATAATTTTAACACCTTTCACATTTAGCACTATCAGTCTTCCAAAAATACTTTATCAAGATTAATTTGTCTTGTCTAATGTTCTAAACAATAATAAATTTCTTAAGTTTTGCGAGTAATGAAAATGTACCATAAATTTATTATAATGACTACCCGAAATCAAAGTAATTTTCTGTTCGTAACATACAAATTTATTTGTAAGACGCACGTTGAAAAAACCAGATTAATCATTGCAGTGCATTACATGTGGATTAAAATATAACAATGACTAAATTTCAAGGGAACCCAGTTCTGGTAACACACAAAACATTGATAAAATCATATTCTAGAATGGTCACTATTGGAAAATCTGCATGTTTCGTCAGAGGTTTCTTGACCAATCAGAGTCTAGCGTCGAGTTGTGCGTGACGCCGTCTGACACGCTACTTCCGGCGCAGATTTCAGATTACGTCCATTCGCGGTGCTTACCTTGCACTCGTATAGTCCTTGGAGTACTTAGTCATAAGGAGTTGTTTTCTTTGGCTTGGAAAAATATCGGGCAGTTTCTCTGGATACACATCATGATTCAAACGATTTACAAGGTCTGTAGGTGGTTTACTTTATTGACATTTTTTATGTAACGAAATTTGATAATTAATTGTTAAGTTAATTACTCCTCAAGTACACATAAACACGGTAAGATGTAGAACAAAACAATAAAACACAGGAAGTAAAAATTTCAACTCCAACTAAATCTTCTAATCCCTTTTAAATTAAATTTTTATCAACAACCAATTACCATAAGACAATTTTTCGATAATATATTGACAAAACAACCAATTTTTAACAAATATCAACCAAAACAATTCTAAATAATTCCCTTCACCAAAACAAATAACAGGATGGACACACACAGAAGAAGAAAAACATATATTTTGTTTAATCAATAGTTTTATTTTATTTTAAAATAAGATTGCATTTTTTACAAAAACAAAAAACACTTTCAGCTGCCCATTAGCAATAGATACAATAAATATACACAGGTTGCAAAACTATTGGTCCAAACACCCCTCTTTATACAAACATTTCATCCACTTTCGATAAACCAAACAACAAATTCACAGAGTGACGAAATAAAATCATCTAAAACACTACTATAAATTTCTGTCCATGTAAAAATGTTAATATTAAAATTTTTCACACAAACAACTGTTTGGTTTATGAAATAAAAAAATCTATATCAATAACGCAATCAACAATGCTGACCATCAAAACTATAGAATATATGACGTACTGACGCAATCATAACAACTTTAATTTACATTAATAGTTAACTGTAATACTGATAGAACTATTTTTAATCGTCCACAAACAGATCACAACCCTACACAAATTAAATAATGTATGTGTTTGTGTCATTGATCCTGCCTAGCTCTCGCAAAAAGGGAACTTGACAGGAATCGCGAATTTATAATAGATTAATAATTATATTATTTATATAAAGCTTTGTACACGCGCATGAAATAGTAAAGTTGTAATGTCCGTGACTATGTGACCCGAGAAACTAAATGAATACTCGTATTATATAAAATTAATTAAAATACAAAACGAAATAAAAACAAAATGAGTTAACAAATAAGAGCGCGATTAAAAATCTTATGATGATCTTATCTACATGAAACTAGTGATAACTAATAAGGTATCTCTCCATATAAAATAACAAACAAACAATAAATAAAATCGAATGTTGGTGTCAGTATGACGTGAATGAGACTTACACACATTACACATCCAGTTCCTCTGACCAGCTGCAGTCCATGGCCTCCGAGTTGGTGGTGGACTCGGTCAAGAGGAACAGGTCGTACTGCATCTTGGACTTGGCGGTACACTTGTCGCCCGAACCAGAGCCCGCTGTCCGCTCCTCTGACGTCTCAGTGTCACTTACGCTTGGCGAGCGCTCGCTTGTACTGCTAGAACATTCATCCTCAGAATTGGACTCGGAAATCATCGCCTCGCCAGCAGAGTTCTTAGGAAATGAAGATTGCAGAAGCAACAAGTCCCCGGACGGCAGGGATGGAAGGCTATCAGGTTTGTTACAGTTCTCTTTTTTGCGGCTAATTTCTGACGGCAACGCGGGCAAACTGATGGCCACATCAGAATCATGCTCTAAGTCCGGATTGTTTTCCAATTTCACTGCACTCCTGATAGGTTCCAGGCCTGACTTTGTCGGTGTGCTAGTGCGCAAGCTGTAATGCCAACTGTTCGAAAGGTACTCGCCCGGGTGGCAACTCTCAGGGGACTGGGAATCTCGTAACGACACGGATTTGGATCTGCACCGGTTATCGTTTTTGTCGTCCGGACTCACGATCGCTCCCGCCGACGCAGACAAACTGAGATTGTTCGCTTTGGTTCGTGGCCGTTTAGAAGCAGGTGATTTGGTTGGCGTGGATTTGGGTGGTGTAACATTACGGAAGCTACCAGCTCTACGAACCATTCTGGAAGCAATTACTTCGGGGGACTCATCCATATCAAGCACCCAACTCACAGAATCACTCTTCTCCACCACCCCCTTCACCTTAGGCGAGCTTGGGGGCGAATCATCCAACTCAAAGTATTCCGGCTTATTGTAAAACCGATCGTTTGGACTCTGACTGTCAGACTTGCGATTCAAAGTCGGAGTGTCTTTCAAAAAGTGACTGGCCCTCTCTCTAAATGAAAGCGTACGCTCTAAAATGTGTGATGTGCCGTGGTGTTTCTCGTTAAAGCTAGATGTGTGATGCGACCGGCTCAAGTAGCTTCCAGTGGGAGTTTTGTATGACATGTCATCACAAAGAGATTGGTTTGAACCGTGCAAAGATTTCCGGTTAGGTGTTTGCCCTTGCAAGATTGCGTTTACTACCTCTGAATTCTGCTTCAGCTTCCACTGCAATTCTTCATTATGGAGGGTCAGTCTCTTATTCTGTTTGGATTCTTGGGAAAACGATTCTTGCAGTCTCTTATTTTCTTTGGTTATTTGTCTGTAATCACAAACAACAAACATTTAATTAAATGAATTTATTAGAAAATAAAAACTTACAATTCAATATCGCTTTTGCGTTCAAGTTGTAGCTCTAGATCTTCCACGCGGGCTTGAAGAGTGTGTGCTCGCAGTAAGGCGGCTGGTAGTTCCTCGGCGGCTTGGCTAAGTTCGCCGTGGGCACGGCGCAGTTCCGAAAGCTCAGCGAGCTTAAGATCGAGGACGGTGCGTAGTGATTCCACCTCATCCTGCAGCTGTGTGCAGCGTCCCAACGCAGCCTGACCAACAACAGAACACTTGTCTGGGCTGCCAATACCATTCTACGTGCCACGTGCAAAACAATCACAAACGTAAATAAACAAACCAAATAAAAACGTACTTGAATATGACGATCAAAACAAGATATATAAATTAGGAAAAAATAGCAATTTAATCATGCATTAAATTGTGACTACACAAAATAATTATAGTAATAAAATTGTGCATAATGGTTACCTGCAACTTATTATCTTTGGTGTCAGATTTGAAAGTTTCCAATATCTTTTTATTTTCTTCCTTCAGAAGAGCAACTTCATCCTGGGCAGCAATTATCTTCTCTTCAAAACACCTCTCTTTATGAGAGAATTCATTCTTCAGCTTCTCATTAATGAACCGCAACTCTTTCAGATCTTCAATCAAGGAGGTTTTCTCATCCAACTGTTCTCTAATTGAATCATTTTCTTCTCTCAAGATTTCCACAGCAATCTGATGATCACGCCGAAGTTTTTCATTTTCCTGTTCTACCTCTTGAAGCCTGTATCTATGTTCGCTAACATATGCTTCAATACGAATAGAGATTTCATTTTCTCGATTGGCAATTTCGGCGTCTAGTTGATTTTGCAACTCATTGCTTTCATCTGTGAGACGCTGCTCTAATTCTAGTTTTTCTTGTTTGTTTTTCTTATTCACTGCAATATAAAAAATGAATACAATAAATTTTTACACTTAATCTTGCCGCAATAAAAATAAAGACATAAAAATTAATCATTTAAAATTTTAAAAAGTAAAAAAATACACACAATTAATAGCTAATAATTTTATATATTTATGAAATAATAATTACAAAATATCGTAACATAAATCACTTGATTTACGATAATGGCAATTTTATGTCATTTTAGTTGACATTTCAGATATTAAAAGACTCATATGTAGAAACATTTAAAATTTATTTAATGATTAATAATAAAATTTTAATTACCGCAAATCTACAGATTTTATTTTTACCAACCAAAACAATAGAATTCATAATTTATTATTCAACATGAAACTGTTATTATTAACAAAACATATTTGCTTACGATCAAAGTTATCTAATAAAATAAATGTTGTTTACTTACATTCAGTGACATCCCTTCTCTGTTTCTCGAAGAGTTCAGTGATTTCCGCTCGAAATTTGACGCGTTCCTCTTCCAAAGTTTGCGCTGCAAGGGCCTTCTGATCCGAAACTATGTCTTCGAGACGCCGGTAGCCCATGCGCGTCTCTTCCAGCTCCAGTTTATCTTTGATCCATTGAGTTCGTATGTTATCTAGTTCACGTTTCAAACTTGGCGTACGGAACGCATCCAACTGAAAGCAGAGAGATAAATCAGTCAGACAGATGTCCAAAAATCTAACAAAATTAACATTTCAATAGTATTTTTTTCAAATTAAATTATATCAAATATTCATGAAACACAATGATTTACAAAACAAAATGAATGATTTTGAGCCGAATGACTTGAAAAACAATTTGTCATAAGATGAAACAAACGAGCATAAAATGAAATCTGAATGATTGTTTACAATAATAATCACAAAACAAATGTATTTTATCTGAATAATAAAATCATATTTATCCAATGACTAAACTAGAAATAATATAAGGAATATAAAATTTTGTTTTGTTATTATTAAATATTTTGAAATTGCAAATTCCACAAAACGCAAATTTTGATTACCTGAATCACTAAAAGATACAGATTCGTCAAATTATTCCCCGGCGTGAAATAAATAAAGTTTAAATAAATTAGGAAGACAAGCGAACAAATCCTCACCGTAGAATTAAAACAAGAGAATCTCCTTACCGTCTTCTTTACACGTTTATTAAATTTCATTTTCACTAACTTACAAATTCATACAAACACAACTATCTAAACAAAATGCGAATATTTTTACAAAATCCAGACTCAACTGAGATGTTCACTGATTGAAGTATAAACGAAAACTAGTGACAATCGCCAGTCCGAACGGTCTTTAAGTAAAACTGCCCCTGTCAATACCGTTATCTTTGGACAAACAAAACTGATTATCTCTGGGGGGTGTATCGCTAAGTTGATAACGAGTTGAAACTTGCAAAACTGTAAATTTGTTATTTCAAGAGCAGTGAATTTAGCAACACAAAATTGAATATTAGATTTATACATTACAATACGTTAATGTATGCTTAAAGGAAATGCATAAATAAGTATATATAACAACAGAAATGGAGTAAATAAACTTGCATGTGTCATTGTTAAACAATCTAGAACAAAAATAGGTAGAAAAATATTTTTTTGTAAATTTCATATTACTCTTAATCTGCAATCAACTATCATAAAAAAATTAAAATAGCGCTTAAAGAGCCAACCTTAATTACGTAGCTCAATTTTACATCTCTGTTATGTTTGAAAAGCATTTTAAATTGATTGATCTAATAATAAGCAATAAATTACTATTGAATGAAAATACTTGCATATTTATTGACATCAAAGTAGATCAAAATATATTTCATTTTAATTTAAATATAATTTCAAACTTTTGACATTTATGAAAGAAAAATTATTAATCATTCTTTGTAGAATTTCTAAGCGTAAATTGTGAATTTAACAAATATTACAATTAATGACGAAAATTTCCAAATTAAAATTAATTTCAGTTTTAGAACTTTTTAATTTGTGACTGTGATACTAAGTATAATCTATTTCTTTAATTTTAATTAACTGTAATAAGAAATTACAGAGCTGAAATCTTAAGTAAAAGATAAATTATCTTTAGCTAAACTTATGATTTGATTAATTATTTTTTTTAGAATATGGTTTTGCTTAATTAACATATCGCTCATTTGTTAATTCAAAATTTAGTATTACTCAGTTATTGATATAGAAGAAATAAAATGATCTTCAAGAATAAGATGAAGTAGATTATTGCAGAGCTAACATAAAAATACCAATTTTTGAGTTGTACCACACTTGTCGCAAATTAGCGATATAGATTTAAATATTAATACTGTTTAGAAATTTGGATTGTTACTATTCCTAAATAATTCACTTTCTATTTTCTTTTTCGCTCATGGTAAAACATTTTTACCAAATAATATTTTTATGGTGAATCTTTTGAGTAGAGTGTTAGATATTTTACAACCTATTTTTTCCTTTTCACCATTGGAAGGTAATAAAACATTCATTTTACATTTCCTAAAAAGTAAAATGCACTTAAGTAAATTTTAACGTTTATAAAATATCCCAAATGCATACACAGACCCAGAGACATGCGAATACCATTTATAATAGTTTTATTCTTTTATTACTACTTCGCACCATTCTGCTGGCGCCGTATAAGCTACCTCTCCCGAAGGGAATACCACATTTAAGGGTAATTCCGAGAATTTATATACACCACTTGGGTAAACAACAGTAAAACCGAATTAAAGTAAACGCGAATAACAAGTCTGAATATTAGGTAAACATGTCTATTGCACACTTGTAATTAAATATTACACGTTCACAATGTGTAAAGATTTATATTTCGAACAGTTCTCTCACAAACAACTGTAATTATTACAAAAGTTTAATTTATTTTCTACCAGTTGGTTCTTTCAATAAAAGAATTGAACAAATTTTTCCCATTGATTTTACTCGTACATCGCAATTTTACTAGAATGAATACAAAATCGTAAATTAAAATTTGTGTTAAATTTATACTGTAATTAAAGATTAAATATATTGTTTTCAGAAGTAACTAAAATGCCCATGATCTTTGGAAATTTCATAAAATAGTCATGAAAACGGAAATGAATGATTTCTTTAAAATTGCATTCTGTAAAACTATATTTTATGAAATTTGCTACAAACCGCATAATCTAATAGTTATTTTAAGGCAAATTTAATTAAATAACAACTAATAACAAAAATTATGATGAAAAAAGAAAACAATCTGGAACAGGCGAGATATAAGATTTATTTCTCAAAATTATATTTTAGAAAAGTAACATATATATTAAGTGATTCTGTCAACGGAGTTTATAATTTTTGTCTGTACAATATTACTTTATTTTTGTTTTTAAAAATGGTTGTTAAATTAGATGCAAAAACAAAATATTTATTGGAAATAAATTTTGAACAAAATTACCGTTCTTCTTTGGTTACAGAAACATACTTCATAGATATAAAACAGGTTTTAAAATAATATTTATAATAAAATTTACAATTTTAGCGATACACCCCCATAAAAATAATGTGTTCATCTCGCCTGTGATATGGTTTTGGCGTTCATCGTATAATAATTTATTTTTAAAATATTTGTTTTTCTTTTTTATCACATTTTAGAGATGATTCAAGTCGTTGAGTATTATGTGCTACTATTTTGCGATTTGTTACGATTGTAGATACTTACATTAAAGACGAGGTACTGCACGAGAACCCCAAGCGCCTCGACGCCTTTAGCGGAGTGACGGACGTGGGGAAGAAGGTGCGCGGCGGTCTGCGCCTTCTCCTGCAGCACCTGCGTCCGGAGCGGGGAGCCCCCTTTCTGAGGCCCTACGCCAGTCACACGGCTCTGATCTGTAATAAATAACAAACATTTCATTTCTTGCACTAAAATCACTTAAGATGTAGAAATTCCAAACAATAAGTTCCGCAATTCAATTTTTTAAATTTCACTTGTGAGGGTCGTCAGTAATAAACATGTGTTTTTTTTTATTATATTCTTTTCCAACCTCTCTGTAATTGGGATACTTAATATCATGTACGAAAGTTTTAAATAAATAAATACAATCATAATTAAATTATAATCAATAGGCAGTTATTTGTTTAACTAAACAAAAAAGTAGCTGATTGATTACTTCTGCATTTGTGTCATGCTGATTGCGGATTGTTTTTAATAATTTTGTAATTATTTTCAATATTTTTAAAGTTTTAGCCATCATATATTATTACCTTAGCAACCTAATAAATTTGAACAGACCAATTCTTGAATTTTTTTTAGCTAATCCTGAATTTTGGATTAGCTAATCTTATTCTAATCCGGTTATAAAAAGTGAATCCAAATTACTTTCCGAAATTATAGCAAAGCAGCTTGCTATTAGTAAAGGATTATTTAATGGTTTCGCAGGTACAAAATATTTAAAAGAACAAAGATGTATTATAATATTTATAAAATACATTGCTTTGCTGCATCATACTTACATATAAATTTAAATAGAAAAGTACATTTTTTCATATAATTTCGAATTGCAATTTGTATTACTGGGATATGTACTGTTAAAATTAAATTACTTAAAACAAAAACCTACATATATCCTTATATCGTTTGCTCAACTAAGTGCATTACAGTTTTTTCTAAATACAACCCGTACTAGTACTTGAATGAGAATCGAGTCAGCCTGTGGATCTTGAGAACCCTGGGTTGATCCCCACAGTCGACAAAAAAAATCACCAAATTAAATCTACCCCTGTAGCTCCTCCTCCACGAACATCTTTTGGGGCCACATCCAGTAATGAGTAAAAGGCGTGATGATATATTTATTTATTTTATTTACTAGTATCTATTGTACTTCCTGTTGTGTTCCAGTCCAGCTTTTAAGACTTGCCCCCGAATTCATTACCGTTTTGGGGCACAATATAACAAGATTATATTAGAGTTTATTTAAACTTTTTTGAGAATACAGTTTAGTCTAATTTGACTAATCTAAAATTCAATTGGGCAATTGATTTCAATCAGCAAAAAATTAATTTTTATAAATCCATGAAATAAAATGCATAATTATTGATATCCGCATATCTAACCCTTATTTTGCGTATTAGTTTGCAAAATGTTATGAAATAATCATAATCTATAATTTGTTAGTAATCAACTAATTTAAAACAAAAATAAGAACGTATAACTAAGATATATGAATATGAAGAAACAAGAAACGAGTATTCATTACAAACTGTTCTTTATTCGAACTACATAATATAATGCTACAAAAAAGGGAGCATTAGCTAATATAATACTAACAATCCATGGTATCAACTCCAAATAACAACGTTTAAATACCAGTTTGTTGATAATAAAAACTAAAAACGCGTAACAGATGTGACAAACACCCGTTGAATATGATATCATCTTGTTTTACAACATGTTAAACTGTTAAAGCAATCATATAAATAAATTGTTACGCACGATTATAAACGCAACTTGAATTCATAACTACTTCATACAACATAAAACAATTCATTTAACAACTAATGAAATTTTTAGCGTTAAACAACTTTCGCCATTTTCCATCAGTCATTGACACACGAAAAATCAGTACGTGAAAGAATTTCTAATTCCAATCAAAGCGATCTCAGTGAAGTTGTTGATATAATCTTGACATCACAAACCTCGATTCATTATCTACTTAACACGAAGCCACTATTGTTAGCGACCTCTTCGCATTCTACGAACACCCGCGATACCCAATTAGCAATGACATATATTTGCATCCTCCGGCTGCCATAACCTTATTAAGTGGTTCACACGAACAGCATATAAATTGTCGTCGTTCTGTCTGAAAAATATTCCAAGTGTGTACTAACGAGGAAAGATACGTTACACAGTTTCACTGTTCAGGGTTTCAAATTAGGAGGAAAGAGTAATTTGTACGCACTTGAACTAAAATTTTACTGCTTAAATTGCAGTTAACATTGGGTTAGTTAAAACCTAGTTGAAGTTGTTCTCTTTTATAGAGCTTTATTTTCATTGCATGTCACATTATTTTAATGATTTTTAAATGGGTAACCGAGCGCGTTAAAACGACGTAAACAAAATACTATATTACTGGGTTCACATAAAAATCATTCCTTTGGTCTATAACATTTAGTATCGCCAGTGTTGCCAATCCTATAAACTAACACTCTCAAAATATCTTTAAAAAATTAAAATTAATAAATATATCATCACGCCTTATACCCATTAATGGGTGTGGAACTCTGTCGTAACGGATCTCGATAAACGACATATTTTTTCGAGAGTAGTGTGGTTATCAGCCGTCAACTCACGGCCCCCAAAGATGTTAGTAGAGGACTAGCAACAGGGGTAGTTTTAACGTGGTGAAAATTGTTTGTCGGCTGTGGGAATCAAATCCGGTTTCTTAAATTCATAGACCGGCATTAATACAAAAACCAAAACAAAAAACACTTTTATTTCCTAAAAATTGTCAAGTTAAAAATTGAATAAAAATATGCCAAGGTATAGATCACTTTATACTATTAAAACAGCACGAGCCAGTGCGTTCGAATTTCACTGATCTCAAATATATTTATAAAATACTATCTCAGAAGTAACACTACCCAACTGTCACTCACCGATTTAAATGAAACTTGACACACTAATAAAACTATAAAAAATATTGAATCCCTATTTTTGTTTGTTTTTTCTCCCAGAAGTTGCTTTTTAGGGGTGCAAACCACCCCTGAAAGGTGGTAAAAGCAAGAATCGCCATAAATGAAATTAAATAATACCAAAATATTACGCGTTATCCAGGGGTAACCTCGAAAATAGATTCAGCGACCCCAAAAACCCCCGAGTAACTAGTTTTGAACCTAAAACTCTATTTCAGTTGAATATCGTAATTTCATCCCCCCCATTCCCTTTTTAACCCCTTAAAAAAGTGCATATGATAAAAAAAACCCGAAAATATATTTTGGCGATCTCAAAAACCCCTGGGTAACCAATGTTGAACGCGTAATATTTTGATATTAATTAATTTCATTTATAGCGATTCTTGCTTTTACCACCTTTCTGGGTTGGTTTATACACCTAAAAAACAACTTCCGGAAGAAAAAAATAAGGGTTCAATATTATTTAGAGTTCTATTAGTGTGCCAAGTTTCGTTTAAATCGGTGAGTGACAGTTGGGTAGTGTTACTTGTCAGTGGTTCGGATTCGACTATAAGAAATAAAGTTCAAGTGCCTGTAATTGGGATTAAGTTTCTGTAATATAATTTTCTGCCGTGTAATAAATAATTATATATTTTGTTAGTGTTAATAGCATATTTTTTCCATGGAGCAATAAAAACAAAATATATGTAGAAACATAGCTGTACGTCAACAAAATTCCTAGTAAAAATTCCATCTTAAGATGAGCGAAAAAATGATTGCGCAAATTTTCTGAGCAGTATTTCACCAAGTAATGCCAAGAGCAGTAACTAAAAGTCAATAAACTTTGCCAGAATCAGATAATAAAAATGAAAAGTAATCATCCGGGCAGAAATCAAGATGAATTGCACGGTTTGAATCCGACACTGACATCAGCATTCCCGCACGATTTCCATTGAAACAATGATCTCTTGCAACACGCTCTTGATTTAAAGCATTCCGCCCCGCAAATATCAGAATAGAAAGAAAGAACTGTGCGCAATATAAGTAAGAAATCTGCGAAAACAAAGAATATGTCTATGTAAAACTTTCTAATCATATACTGCGATATAAAGCAATTTGATATGTGGCAAAACGTATCAATTATTTGTGTTTTGTAAAATTTCGAAGAAAGGCTTTCAAAAGTCACGGAAAATTGACGATTTTAATATAAGTGTTAAATATTATACCGGTGAAATTTACTTGATGTACGAGTTTCTTAATTAGCTTTATGAAAATGTAATTAGTAAGTAGTACGACACATGTAGATTCATCTTACATGTAAATTATGAACATATATTTTCAAGATCGTTTCAAATATTTTTTTATAATAATTTTACTATTTTCCAACACTTACAAATACATGAAAAACATGATAAAACGCTTCGCTCGTTAAATTAAATACATAATTCATATAAAGCTACCTTTACACTAACAAAATTGTATCAGAACATGTATGCGTATTTATATAAGATACAAGTATTTATATTTTATACCGAGTGGTGCTGGTAAGGGATGAATTTAGGGTTAACATTTGATATTAGTTTAATGCAATTTCCTGCTTGAATTGAGTAGAATTTAATTATGTTATGACAAACATGTGTTTTTGTTATTATATTGCGTTAGTTAACTTTTATTTTTCATTTAAAACAAATAACAAATTTTGAAGGTAGCAACCCTGACAGATACAGTAAATATTTACATTTAATTTATTTTGACGTTTCTTGAAGTTATTTATGTTATAAAACTAAACCCCTTTAATTTTCAATAAAGAAATATTTTGCAGTTTGAAGTAATTATTTTATTATAAAATAAATTCCTTGCAATAATTTTATACCAACAGCAACAATGACAGCTAAATTGATAGAAATATGTTTGATATTTTTACAATTAAATAACTTGACAAATTCATACAAAATATTCTCATAAAGAGAGCTTTATAGAACTGTTTTAAAAAAATGTTTATTATCTAATTTTCTGGTTCGTTAAGATTAGAATTTGTCTGATAAATATAACTTAAAATTTAAGTATAAGTAGCTAATATTAATCTCATATTATAAAATAATTATATTAATACGCTTATTAAAGCTTTTTCGAGAGTCGTTCATGTTCACTAGAAATTAACAGAAAAACGTATTAGGTACATATATTTCTAGAATGAAAGTGTCTGTCATTAATTTAAGAAATAAATATCAATTAACGATGCCCATACGATGTACTCTAATTACAGACGCACTACACAAAAACTAAATTAATGTAAATATTTAGTCGAGCAATTAAAATAGAAAGCATTACACCAAATACGGAGAAATTACGACACTTTCAATTAGCACCTACAACATTCATAAATTTAATTTTAGACCAGTTATACTTTCACATACGAAATTTTTTTTTTATTTATACATAGGTACCTAAATGTCTGGTGGAAACCTATAATTTTCAACAATAAAACGTTTTAGTAGGTGTCTATAAAAATCTAAAATTAAAATGAGGTTCCACAATCATCGGATATTCTGCTTTTATTATCAAAAACTAATTTCATAACAAAGCTTTCACAATATACGGATATGTCGTGTTACATGTGAAACAATTAATTACACTCTGAAATCTGATACGAAAATATAGTTTCATGGTTGTAAATACTATTAAATACTAGTAGCACGCAAGGTGTAGATGCTTATTACATTGATTACTGAAGTTGTAAAACTTGAATTACTAGTTCTAAAGATTAAATATGAATAAACGATGAAATATATTACGAAAGTGTTGTTTATCAATTAGATACAGTAAATTTTATTGAGTTATGGGAATTTGTTGCAAATTTATGCAAATATTATATGAGAGCAGATAATAAAATAAGTGCCAATAAATATTATTTATTTTTGTTTCACATTATTGACAAAAATAGTATGTTATGCATCAAGGGAGGGAAACAAGCGATTATTCCCGCGTGTGAAGTTGGCAAACCGAGATGTAAGCGAGGGCCGAAGGCTCGAGCTGAAGTCGAGGTTTGCCAACTTCACACAAGGGATAATCGCGCACTCCCGTGAAGCATATTATACTTTTCGTAACAAGTGCACAAAAATTACTGTCTTATCGGGACAAATGTCAAATATGGGTTGCGTAACTAGTTACCTAGGAAACGCCGTAAACAGCTAATAATCGTAGTCTCTAGGGAGAGAAACATCTCTCTAGGGGAGAAAAGCAGTGTTTCTCTCTCTAAAATTAGGGAATAAGAACGTGTTTCTTGTGCATGTGTTACAAAAAATAAATTAAAATACAGGTCCACCCCAAACTTTAAACTTAAAGTGTGTATTACCGTTAAAATGCCGCTACACCTAATCACATACTCTGTTCTCTAATAAATTAGGATTAAGTTCATGTTGTGAAGAATAACAAATAAAATAAATGAGTTAATTTTAAATTATCTCAATTATATTGTCATATTTCAGTTATAAGTATGGTGACAATACTTCGTTTATTAGTTTAAAGGACAGTCCTTTAGACTATTTCTTAAAAACCAAATTTGGTTATTTAATATTTGTTTTAGTTCTTAGTCTCTTATCAGTTTAAATAAGTTGAAATGAAACATGATAGAACGAAAACATCAACAGTTTTATTTTTGATGAGTCTTCGTTTGTAAAACAATACAAATTATTTATCTATTTCTATGAATTTTTCAGCTAAAGTAAAGCGTAGTGCATTTAAGTCGTCAAATCACAGCCTTTCAAAGATTTATGAATTCTTTTAAGAACAAAATAAAGAATATGATATAATTTTTGAACATTCATGTTAATGTATTTATTTTTGTAAATTTTGTTGGGGTTTTTTTTGTTGGTTATATTTTTGGCTTTGTAATATATGTAAGGTTAGGTGGAAGAGCAGCCTCTGGCTGAACCTCGCCTTTGACTTGGATTGTCAATAAAGATTATTATTATTATTTATTTATGGTACTTTGTACAACAGGAATTTATGGTGAAATTCTATGTAAATCCATAAGTTTTGTAGATCCGTAAGTCTGTAAACAATGAACAAAATCGCAACGACACTTATGACTATGTAATATTTTCTACTTGTTGATGTGATTTTGTACATTAATTATAGATTTACGATCTATAAACATAGAGGTTTATCACAGAATTTCACCAATAATTCCAATTACAATACAGGATCCAGAGTCACAAAGCCGCAAAAAAATATGTATATACATAATTTGTATACGGTGGAAATCAGTCCGTGGAATTCAAACGAAGTTTCACCATTTAAAAATTATTCCTGTGACTTTTCGTCCATTAAAAATATCCGTCGTTAAGGCATTCAAATTGGGAGATCCCGAACGACTAGTCCCATTCAAACTAATACAATATTGTATAATTTTTATATGGTGAAAATCAGGAATTCAAACTGAGGTTCTCATTTCCACAGTTCAATAAATCTGCACAAAGCCATTTAAATTATAATTTTGGAATGTTCATTTGCAATGTAATGTTACTAGCGGTTATTTTATTATTCCGCATTTATATTGCCGTATTTTATGCACTTCAGCAGCAATTAAATAAGAAATTAAGCTAGAGATAACACAAACTAAGTATATACAAATTTGCAATGGAAAAACGGTAATTTACGCATTCTTCACAAAAACTTGAATAAATTCTCTCACTTTATACGTAATACAATTAGAAATACATAGCCATCGGTACATAACCCCTTTTCAGAGCATTGTTGCAACAAGTCGACAGGAAGCTTGTTAAATTACTTAGTTCTGGCATTGTAATTTTCGGTCACGCTTACTTGGTCGCTCCACAGTCCCAGAGTTACGGGAAAAACAAACACTCGACCGACTATCAGTTTGGTTCTATTCACAGAGCTCCACGATCCCACATTACTTGATATCTAATTATTAACTTTATCTTTGCAAAGAGTTAGTTTGCGCTAACACTTCATGAAACTTAAATGCACTACAGAACTTGCGTTCTAAAGTTAGGTTAGAGTAATTTTCTGAATCAGTCACGAGCTCAACAGAAACGTTACGGTTTTATAATCTAGACAACTATTCTATATTGTTAAATAATAATTTAAATATAGGTGATTCGTATGTTTATGTTGATAGAAACTAAGGTTAATAAACTTTTGTTTTTAGAAAACATAGTAAATTACAGAAAGGAAAGGAATTAATGAAATGTATCATCTATGTCTTTTCCTTGAATGACAATATTTTGCCACAATTATATTAATTTTTGTTTTGTCGTAAGCAGACAGTATAAAAAAAGTATTAATTAAAACTATGAAAAGGTTTTTTGAATGAATTCAAACTTTCTTCTGCAAATAAAGAAAAATAACTAGAACATGTTTTCTGAATATATTACATTTGTTTTCTTTGCAATTACCGTTTTTTTTTTTCTAATTTACTTTCAACATATTAGTCGTACAAATTTTCTAAAGTTTCCCTAATTGAAATTCAATCATTTCCTCTGACAAATATTTTCGCAGGAGTTGTTATTCACATTCTTTTTATCTTGGATCCAAACAAACATGTTGCGTGAATTAAAATAAAATTTAAACACAATTGATGTGTTTCACTGTTATACAAATAATATCTTTAAAACATGTGTAAATTATAAAATTTAACTAATAATATAAATAAAACTTTGTTAGTATTTAACCCGTTTTGCTGTTTGTTTAGTGCTTTAGTGTTAATAGCACTTAAATATCTAAAACATAATAAGTTAGAAAGTAAAAATATATTTCTGAAAACATTCTATATTTTTACCTCAGTTCATTAAGACAGAAAAATTGCCAAGTAAATAAAACTCATTTCCGGACATTAAGAATAAATCTAGTTGCGATAATAAGTAAGTCTGCGGTCTGTTCAATTAATTAAACCGACAAAGACTGTTTTAAAAGTAAATTAGTACTAATTACTGTTATGAAATGTGCAGCCTGCAAAAATAATAATGCAATATTACAGTACATAAATATTACGCTGGTTGCTGTGCATCAAGTAAAAGGCCCATGAACACCGAACAATGGTAGCAGTAGCTGACAGAGTGTAAAACAATGCTATTGTTAAAATTGCAAGATGTATTTTTCCACAGTCTGTAGTAAAATATATAAATTTCTCTCATGGCTTCCTTACTTAATTGTTATTTGTTATCATTTAATAGCAGTTGCTTTTATGAGAACTTCACTCTTTTATCTTTTTAGGTTTAAACTTTATACGTTGATGATTTCTTCCGCAATCCGAGAACGTTAAATTTATGTCCAGTTAGATGTTGTTTAGACTATCATCGTTCTATCTGTACATCTAAATTGCGTGTCGTAAAATACTTTTCTTCAACAATTCTTCAATGGGGTATTATTAACGAAACAACCAAGTACCAATTATTTTTTTAATTAATTTCAGAATTCGTATTCGTTCTACCATAAAGTCCTAGATTAAATATTATAAAAAGCAAGTAACAAAATGGCGTCCTACCTGACCCTGATGTTGTGCTGTTTTATTTTTTTAAATGACCGTGCGTAACATATTAATGTGCATGTAAAGTTAAGCATTACGACATTACTGTGATAATACACAACGTGTAAGTAATTATTATTTTACGCAGTTTTCCATGGATGTTTTTTTATTCATTTATTTCAATAAATAGAATATGTTTCCTGATATTTGCGTTTGCAAAAAAAAACAATGTTCTCGACATGTGTGTAATAAAGTGTCATTACGAAAATCTTTCTACTTGTTCTGAAAACAATAACATTACAAACTTGTTATGTAATATTGGGACTTAAAAAAAAGAATGCGCTCGTAGTGGCGAAAATTTAAACTACAACAAGGGGACAGTTTGCTACAAACCTAATAACTGAGTACTTAAAAAAAAATTATGATAATAGAAATAATATTTACAATAAAGAAGATAATAAAACCTATATTTAACTAATATTATACTCAAAGAAACTAATTACTACTAATAAAAATCTACACTATTAAAAAAATCCTATGAACTAATACTAAAACATAACTAACAAACTAACAGAACTATATTTTATATAATTTAATTTTTAAAAACACTACTAACAAGCAAAAAATAAAAGAAAAAAAAGAAATGCAAGTGACAACAATGGTAAGCGTATGCAGACCAAATGAAAGTGTACCTTTGTCTCAAGTTTGACATTCGTAAACGTCATCTCTTAACAGTTGAATGTCGCAATACAGAATGTTAAAATGGTAAAATGAATTAAACGAAACAAATAAAGACATTAAAAATTAAAAGATGATTTTAGCAAAACTACGGTGACAAATTTATTTAAATCATTATTTGTCGACTGGTAACCGCACTTCACACGAAGAAATATATCACGTACAGATATCTGCTACGGGAGAGTGCCACATCTAGTATGGGTAAAAGGCGTGATGATATATTTATTTATTTATTTACATTATTTTTCGCTAGTGAAATGATCAACTTTTCGTTTCATTTCCAAACGGATATCCCTCTGTATAATATTTATTCTGTGGTCAAATGAATTAAAAAAACAACAAATAATTCACACATCAAGAATTTTGTTCGCATGTTTTCTCAAAATATTTATAAACAAACCCAGGAAACAAACACATCAACAAATAAATCTTTCCTGAATTTAGGAGTGACAGCTCCGTCACAAACAAATCTCAATCTCGACAGATGACATATTTGTATACATGATTTGCGGTTACCAGCTAAACATATGGCGGTATTTCAGATGGAAGCATTTGAGCAAGGCATGCAAACCGGCGTAAACAATAGAATTGGCACACACTGAAATTACTATCACGTCATCTGTTTACATTAGTTTGATTTGAAGTTGCATGTAAGATGCTAGATCTCACGTCAGATCATACGTTACTTACTACACTAAGCTTGAGACGTCGACGCATTTAAATGTAACTACTATTTATGTGCTTCATTCAATAGAATCACAAAAAGAACTAGTTTTGTTGTAGAATTTAAATCCGGAATCAACAAATAAAAGTATTACTCGTGACATTTAAACACGGTTCATATTTTAAAATAAAAAATCAAAAACTGTTATTATTCTTGTAGCTATCCATTTTTATTAACAAGCTTGTATGAAAAGAATTGTGTATATAGATGATGCGAAAGTGATGTATTTATTAGGAACGTTTGTCGAATATGAATTGCAAGTGATTTTAGTAAATCATGACCTGCTGTGGGCAACACAGAATATCCCCAATCACAATAATATAAGAACTTTAATTTAATACCACATTCGTTATGATTTGAATATGAAAAACCAACACATTATTGAGTCCAACCCGGGTTTGATTTCTACAACCGACAATCAATTTTCATCACATTAAAATTACCCCTGGGGATCCCCTGCACTAACATTTTTAAATTTCACCAAGTGTATGGATGACAATTAATTTTGTCTTTGTTGTTATTTTTAAGGGCCGTGGTTTGACGGCTACTAACCGCATTTCACGCGAAGAAATATATCACTTATCGAGACCTGCTAGGGCAGAGCCCCACATCCAGTAATGGGTAAAAGGCGTGATGATATATTTATTTATCATTCATAATGTTTGATATTACAAATAGTTAAAAATATATTATAACAAATATATCTATAATAATGGCGATAGGTTGCTCAGTGGTAATCGAGTCGGACTGTGACTATGAGAATCCGGGTTCGATTCCCATAACTGACATAAATTTTCACCACATTAAAATTACCCATGTGGACCTCCCTTCACAAACATCTTTGGGGGTCGCGATGTGACGGCTGGTAATCGCACTTCACGAGTGTAAATATACCACTTACGGAGATCTGCTACGGCAGAGTACCACGCCAAATAATAGGTAAAAGACATAATGATATATTTATTTTAATGATTTTGGAAAATGTTTAGAAAAAAATTGTTTCTAATTCATTTTCGTTATATACGAAAAAACGTAAAAATTAAAAAGAAAACATCAATAAAGTTGATTAAATACGGCCCATTATTGAACTTATTCTCAGTTTTTCGGACATAAGCTTAAATATAAAATTACATTCTAAAAATTCAATGCGTATATTTGAGAAATCATGCATACAGACAAATAGACCGACAGCCAGACTGTTTTTTTAATACGTATATTTTTTGGAAATTCGCCAAAATTTCGAGTCACACTCCTGCTCCTATTATATCAAATATAAATAAATTAGGAAAGTCAAAGTGTCATAGGTTCGTGCTACCACATTTGTTGAAACATAGCTATGATATAAGTATGTATGGTCTTATTTGTCTTTCTTCTTTTTATTTAAAGTTCTTTTCAGATTGATTGTCATTCTGATTTCAAGCCTATTTAAAACTTCAAATAAATTAATAGTTCTATTAAAACCGAAAATCTACGAGTATTTATAGTACAAACCACTTAAGAATAGACTAACAAGACAGCAAAAAAAAAACTAACGGTTCCGACAAAAAGTTCAATGATTGTCCCGACAATTATTTTTTCCTTAAACAGGGTCACAGCACTGAAGCAAACATCAGCGGAATAAAATCAATGAAAAAGACATTAAATCAATTGAACTATGGTAGCAAGTAGAACGTGCTAGCTCAATAATAGCCCCAACAAACCTATATAGCACTATCGCACTCATACAACCGAATTGAACTTGGCTAGGATTGGTCTAAAAATACGCCGCCAATTTTTTTGGTCGCTTGCCACGTGATTACATCATACGTTGCCGAAACTTCTCCAAGATTATCTGGAGAAGATGACGTCATCAGATCTAAAAAAGCTCCGCAAAAAATAAATAAAAACAATTTTGAGCTAGACGACGAATATTTTTCAGTTACAAAAAAGTGGAACAATATTTTAACTTTCTTTGTTCGACTTTATCGACAGGTTTTGATACATTTTCAATTTCTTTTAAATGCGTAGGTGTTTATTATCGTCCATTAAATTACAAGTCTTAAATATATTTCATGATTTATGTTCATTAAAGAAAGTTATTTTAATGAGAACAAATTGTCTGGTAGCACAAGCCCTGGTTTTGCCTTTTTTAAGAGCAGTGTTTTTGGGGGTTTTAGCTATCTCTAACATGTTAAAACCGTGCTCTTAGAACACCCAAAAACAGAGCTTATGCTACCAGCCATTATGTCTATGGTGTGTCTACCAGTTTCAAAATATAAAATTCAAGATAATTTAAGGATTCCAAAGTATATATTCCAGACAGTTTCATAGTATTTCGGTTTTTGCATTTCAAAATCCGTCATAAAATATTTTAGTGAAAAATACTTCAAATAAAAGTATCTAAATATTTTTAAACTTATTGGCTAGTACCACAAGCTTTGCTTTTCGGTATACACAAACAGAATGAACTATAGTATCCATGGTTACATTTTCAGGAACGGAATATAATTTCTGAAAATTATGTATTGTTTTTGATAATCATACAAACAGAATTCGAGCCATGGTATATGATAGTATAGACATTCAAGGTTACTACGGTAGTTTTTTTGCATGCCTTGGTTACAAACTAACCGAAACCATGATTAAATAGTAACCGTACCTTGGATTATTTTCAGAATATACTAGAAATCTTATCACCAATCTTATTAATTGTTAATTTTGATGTTTCTTGTTCTGAAATAACTGCTTGAAGAAGTACTTTTTCCTTCTTCCATAAAATAAAAATTACAGTAAACAAAGAGGTCATAAACGCGGTTTATCGTTTTTCATTTTTACATGAAATATTTGAAAACTTTAAACACAGTTTGATAGATAAAATTGATAAATAAATGTGTTTTCTAAATTTCTAGAACTTTCTGAACACTATACACCCTTTTGTAATTAGTAATTATTCCACGAAAAGTCAATAAAAACATTCCAGGCATTTAAATGCGCTTCAAAACAATGCAAAAGTCAATTAGGAAGTGTTAATCAAAAATAAAACAGTATTGTCTATTTAATTTGGCAACAACTATTTCAATGTACTCGTATGAACCTACATGAAAACAATTTTCTACATTCCTTAGTGTCTAGTAACTATGTGTTACAATTATTTATAAAATTGATTAAAAAATTTTAATTTATAAGAATTTTTGGAGAAACTGGGGCATTTTAAAACTTTTTTATAAGTTGATGAATTGTTTGTCTTCAAAAGAAAATAAACGAAGTCAAGATGTCAATATTTTATTATTAGAATGAGGACATCATTCTCGCATGCCTAATTTCAACACCGCTAAACGTTTCTCTCGCAAATTTTCCACCCAGTTAGTTACTAAAACTGCTTGTTGTTGCTATGCTAAGACTTTAAAAGAACACAAATAAATACATACATTTTGCTTTTCCATTATTCGTACAACTATTTTAATTTTAAGATTACCTCAAAATAGGTAAAAAAAACGTCTTCACACTTTTTTAACAATTTCAATATATTTACAACTTGATTTAAGTGATTTTCTCTACTACTTTTATGTTATAATATTTACTGATAACGATCTCTAAAACCTTTATTCTTCATATTATCATCCTTCTTTTTAAATCATTTCAAACAAACTTCAAATTCTAAACATTTTACAAAAAAATTATTGCGGGCAGAATTTTTTGCGCGATCCAACCGAAATTTCGCCCCAAATTTGTTTTTGAATGAGTTGGGATTGAAACAAATCTCTCAAACCTTTATTCTTCATATTATCATCCTTTTTTTTAATTTATTACAAACAAACTTCAAATACTAAACATTTCACCAAAAAAATATTGTGGGCAGAATTTTTTGCGCGATTCAACCGAAATTTCGCCCAAAATTTGATGATTGCTTTTGAATGAGTTGTGATCGAACAAAAAATTCCTCAAACCTTTATTCTTCATATTATCATCCTTGTTTTTAGTACATTTTAAACAAAAAATTCCAAGAAACCATTACTCAACATAAATACAAATAATATAATAAATGAGGCAATATTTTTTGTTCAAATTTATAAAAACGAAAAGTTTCGTCAAAATTCTGAAACTTTTTAAGTAATGAAAAACAAAAAGTTAAGTCGTTTTTATGATGAGTAACGCTGGTTTTATAATTAATGATTCATACAAGTGGGTAGGGTCAGTCCACTCATTCATAAAAATAAAACTGCATTTATAATGAAGAAGACAATTTAAAAATATTATTTCATATTTCATTCAACCTTACATTATTTACATAAATTATTTATTTTTGCACTCTCGCTATTCGATCCAATATCAAGTCAAGCAAAACATGATTAAATCTGAAGTTAATATCAAAAGTATGAGCCGTTGGCACTTGGTGAAACATTATGAATAAGAATAAAGAACGTAGACACTTGATGTAGTTTCACAAAATTATTTATTAATAATAAGTTGATCGATTTCGGCTTATTGTTAATAAATAATTTTGTGAAACTACATCAAGTGTCAACGTTCTTTATTCAAATCTGAAGTTGTTCACAATTCAATCAAATCCAGTTCTACATCACAATAAACATCAATAATTGGAAACTGCTGGTTCTTAGCGAACTAAAATAGACTATAATTGAATTGAAGATGCGTAGAAAATAACTCGAAACACTTGAAACAAAGATAATTTCGAAACATTTGCAATTAAACATCGCGAAGCGTCCAAGAAATTCGCAAATTATCGCAGTCAGTGATTACGTCAACAATTAAGTGAAAATAAATTATTAAACTAAATTTTATTACGAATTGTAATTTAGTATTTACCGTCATTACAATTTATATATTGACCTGGTAACCTACATGGCACTTATCCATAGAGTAAGGATAATATCATCAATAAAATATTTGTTTGATATTGAACTCAAGGGATTTTGTCAGCCATGGAATTTGTCATTGGAAGATGCAGTTGGCAACGTAACAAATATAACAATATATTTCTGACGAAGTTTCATTAAAATTTATTGCAAAATTATAAATAAACAAACACCTACATTAATGATAGCTAATTTTATAAATTTAAAACAAACATTTATTAAATAATAATTTGGGAGCTACGATTTAAGTAATTTGTAAAATAAAAATGTGAAAATGAACTTAAGTGATTTTTATTTTGACTCACTAATGGGATCATGAGAATTTTAAGATAATACTAAATCGGATCAAGTATCAAATTAGTGTAATTATATAACATGATTATAATGTTTTTATTTTTTTTAATAATAAATATATTATTTATTATTATTAATTCATAGCTAACAGATAACTATGAAAATGTTAAATTTACGTTTTTTCTTTGAATAATTTAAATCCAAATAGTGGAAATAAAATAAAATATCTTTCAAATAAAAAAAAGATAGATCACTTTCAGACGTACCTATTTGCCAAGTGAGTCTGGTAATAGTTATTTACGTAAAAAATCAAGAAAACGTTCAATTACAGGATGAGTAGATAGTTGTTTCATGCCGAGCGACAGTGAGGCTTGAAACAGCTTACGAATCCTGTAAGACGCTTTACTGACGTTACGTATAACATTTCACCTGAAACTTATAAACAAATAATAACATTCTTCTGTCATATATAAATATTTGTTGTATATTTTAAAAATATGTCACAAACTTGATCGATTTTTTGTAAAAATCAATAATTAAAAATAGGTATTTTTTCTATAACCGATAAAAAACGCACTCAAAATAATTATAATAATAATTATAAATAATAAATATAACAACTACGAGTAGCTTAAAACCGTATAGTTATTATTTATCATCTATTGTCGTTAGCAGCGTGCGGTAATATAACTTATAGCAACATACAAAATTTTAAAGATTTGTAATTACATAATAAATTTATGCTTAAATGTAAATTATGTATGGAACTTTAATATTTTAGACACTGATATCAAAATGATTATAAAAAAGTGCCTCTGTCATTGACGGGAAATTATCGGTCTACAACTTTATCACTCAAGCGACACATTATGTACAAATAAATACACCTCATTCAAATGCTACAACACTAAAATGTTCACCAAATGAAAATTATGATTATCTCTTCCAACATTAATATCTTTGGGGGCACAATTTTACGGGTAGTGACTGCAGTTTACATCTAAAAATATCTCTTATCCCCACTTACTGAAAAGTCTTACAAAAAGAGTAAAATAACAAGAAAAAAACATTTAAATATCAAAACAACTGTCTGAAACAGATTTCGTTGTTTGTGCAGCATTTTCGTGCTATAAGGAAACAATTCAAGTTGCATGCCTTAAAAGCATTATTTACGATATCTATTTTGAAAATACATAATATTAGAAGTTATTTATAAAGCAATCCATGACCGTTGGAATATTACAGTAAATACTTGGCTTAGGTATCCACCTTTCGCTACTTGTAAAGAATATAAAGCAAAATATTGGCACCATATGAACATTTGTTGCTATGTAACTGTACAATCTATATTGAGTTGAAATGAAAATTTAAAGTCGAGCAAGATATTATTGCGCAGGAATTAATAATGTTATAAATGCAAATTAAATATAGAGATCTATTTTCAAAGATGATTTCCTATTGGAATTTCAAAATATGAATGGCAGTTATAAACAAAATTATAAAAATCAAAATGACAATAAATTTATATTTATGAGTTATTTCCTGTTTTCCTACGAACTTTGACAGAAAGTTTTACAACTCTTCAAACTTTATATGCATGTTATACAGTTACATAGCTAACAAACTACATTTTATGTGTTTATTCAAAATATTATTATTGTTAACAGGAACATTTAAATATACTTAATAGTTCTCACACCATATTATTACAAAAAATATGCTGCATTTATTTTAATTAACAATTCTATTGCATTTATTTTATTATATTGTTTTAACACTTAACTATACTTTGTTCTCTAGTTTTTATATAGAATTAATTACCAATATATTATTTATGCTGCCTATTGTTTTATTTGATATGCACAATTTTCATAATACAAAATAATATACCTATAAACAATCATAAATAGCACAACTAAAATAATTCTGAACTGTTATTTAAACAATATTCTTAAAAGCAAAATAGTAATAGGGTTTGTTTAAACTTGAACAGTTTTGACTTAATTTGACAGTTCTATAAATCGATTAAATATTTGAACGCTAATACTGCTTTAACAATTCAGTAAATTGGATTTAAACGACTACTTAATTTTTTTTTAAGCAAAATACATTTTGCATCCGGTTGCAATGCCTTTAGTTTCATTGCGAAAATTATGAGTGAAGCGAGTCTTACTAAAAACAGTAGTCTTGCACATTCTAATAAAACAACAATGTAAACAATATTCTTATTAAGGAAAATTAATATTAAATTACAATGTGCTCCAAAAATTCAATTATTATAATAAAATATACTATGTATACATAATAAATTATCCAATAGTTCCATTTTGCCACCAACAATTTAACAAATAATTTAGTGTAAAAATTGGGAAAGATACAACCCGGAAATAATCAAACAACTTACCTTGATTATCAATAAACATCACACACACAAAAACACATCCCAAAAAACAATCAGCCCTAAAATAGAACGCAACAATAACATCCACTTGACACGCCTATTTTTAAATCCCACAGCACTTTACACAATCCAACATCTGCAGTATTCCAATTTCCCTCATTTCTTTTCATCGTTCCTGGACATTTCCAGTGCGTAAAGTTTGCTAAATCATCACTAATTAATTTCACCGCAGTTTTTGAACAATCCTTGTTGTGAATTTCCGCTTTCCCCCGTTCGGAGCGCTAGTGTCAGAGCGTCCAGTTCAACTGACATGCCGGTCGTCACTGAGCTCTAGCTGAATTAGCCGATGTCGGCGGCGAGCGTCAGACTTGTGGCCACCAACGGTACGTTGTAACGTTGTAACTTCGTCATGTAACGTCATCAAGAGTTAAATTACTTCTTTTAGGAACTGTTGTAACCGACATAGCACCGTATTACTCGAATTTGAGATTTGATTTTGTTAGTTGCTGCAGCGCGACCAGAATTATTAATAAATGCTGCAGGTGTAAACAACCAATATATACTATTTTCATTTTAAACTGGAGGGATCGGCATAAAACGATTAAATGCGCCGCAATTAAGTTTACAAAGGAACTCAAAATATGACCCGTTATAACTGGTGTCACAAGGTTCGCACAGGATTGTACAACCCCATTCGCCGGTACGTGTATAATAAAAACAAAAAAATTACAATCTTTAAATAAGTATATTTCCTTATTTATACGATACAAGTATAGTATATTACTAGCGATCAGGTCGGCTTTGCCGACCTTCAGCTAGGCTCCGCAGCCCTTGAAGAAAAGTATTTTTTAAACTTCTTACTTTATACACTACCTGGTCGAGTTGATATTGTAAAAATTTACATTTGATAAATTTTTATAAAATGATTTGCTTTCAACTCGTTTTGATTCATTTTTCATGTTCTCTTCGACCTTTCATGAAAACTGAAATAAGTATACTTTCTATAATTTTTAGGTCAAAACAATTGACAATCAATAGATTACAATTTTTGGCTTCTATATCTCCTCATAACTTCCAATTTGATAGATACCAAACACGATATGTTTCTAACGACTTTAGAAATAAACAATTGACAATCAGTTGACCTAATGTTTTTTATGTCTGTCTTTAATATGTCTGTTCAAAAGCTCTCTTTAAACCTTTTAGTTTGATACCAAACTCGATAGATTTTTAAAGAAATTTAAGAAAAACAATTGACAATCAGTCGATTATAATTTGTAATTATTCTGCTCGAAATCTCTTTTCAAAATATTTATTTGATACCAAACACGATAGGTTTCTAATGACTTTTATGAAAAACAATTGACAATCAGTTGATTACAATTTTAATCATTCTGTTTAAAAACTCTCTTCAAATCTTTTAGTTTGATACCAAACACGATGCATTTCTAAACAGTATTAGAAAAAACAATTGACAATCATTCGATTATAAATTTTTATTATTCTGCTCAAAATCCCTCTTTAAAACATTTAATTTGATACCAAACATGATATGTTTCTAATTACTTTTAGAAAAGAAAAACAATTGACAATCAGTGAATCACAATTTTTAATAATTCTGTTTAAAGCCTTCTTCAAACCATTTAGTTTGATACCAAACACGATACATTTCTATTGACTTCAGAAAAAACAATAGACAATCACTCGAATATATTGATAACAGTTGATTAATAATTTTATTTCTAACGACTATCAAGTCTGTTAAAATATTTCATTATGAAACTTGATTTTATTGAGAAAATACGCAGCCAAGCTGATGGTGTAAAACCTAGTTATGTCAATACTTGGCAACTTCATGGTGCACTGTCATGTCAAAAAATTTATTTTTTAAATAAACATTTAAAAAATCTGTAATTATAATAAAAACGTCCCCTCATTCCTATAATATGCGTAAAATATATCAAAAGTAGTCTAAAAAATTTTCTATTGAAGTAATTTATAATTAAAAATACGACATGGCCACTGAGAAATGTCAAATCGACGATAGATGTTCTTCTTAAAAAATCCAAAGCTACCTTGCTCTAAGTTGATTTTGCGCCAAAAACGCATGTTTTTCCAAAATATTTCGCACATCATGTGTACGAAAAATTTGAAACTATCAAAAGGCACTCCCCAGAATTGCCCTCTATCAAATAAAAATTGTTTCAAATTTTTCGGATAATCCGTCTAGGCTGTAGAAATGGGCAACTGACCGTGACGAATCTATATATATATATAAATATACCTTTTTTCTCTTTTAGTATATGGACTAGCGATCAGGTCGGCTTCGCCGACCTTCAGCTAGGCTCCGCAACCCTTGAAGAAAAGTATTTTTTAGTATTGTTACTTTATATATCATATAGTCAAGTATTGATATTGTAAAAAATTACAAGTTTACACTTCTTTCGAAACTGATTTGCTATCAACTCGTTGCTGATTTATTTTTTCATTATCTCTCAGATCTTTCATTAGAACTGAAATAAGTACAGTTTCAATAACTTTTAGGTCAAAACAATTGACACTCAGTCGATTACAATTTTTGGCTTCTATATCTTCTCATAACTTCAAATTTGATACCAAACACGATATGTATCTAACGACTTTAAAAATAAACAATTGACAATCAGCAGATTTTTTTAATATTTCTGTTCGAAAGCTCTCTTTAAACCTTTTAGTTTGATACCAAACACGATAGATTTCTAATGACTTTTATGAAAAACAATTGACAATCAGTTGATTACAATTTTAATAATTCTGTTTAAAAACTCTCTTCAAATCCTCTAGTTTGATATCAAACACGATGCATTTCTAAATAGTATTAGAAAAAACAATTGACAATCAGTCGATTATAATTTTTTATTATTCTGCTCGAAATCCATCTTTAAAACATGTAATTTGATACCAAACACGATACGTTTTTAATTACTTTTAGAAAAGAAAAACAATTGACAATCAGTGAATCACAATTTTTAATAATTCTGTTTAACACCCTCTTCAAATCCTTTAGTTTGATACCAAACACGATGCATTTCTAAATAGTATTAGAAAAAACAATTGACAATCAGTCGATTATAATGTTTTATTATTCTGCTCAAAATCTCTTTTCAAAACATTTAATTTGATACCAAACACGATAGATTTCTAATGACATTTATGAAAACAATTGACAATCAGTTGATTACAATTTTAATAATTCTGTTTAAAAACTCTCTTCTAATCCTTTAGTTTGATACCAAACACGATGCATTTCTAAATAGTTTTAGGAAAAACAGTTGACAATCACTCGATTATAATTTTTTATTATTCTGCTCGAAATTCCTCTTTTAAACATTTAATTTGATACCAAACACGATACCTATGTTTCTAATTACTTTTAGAAAAGAAAAACAATTGACAATCAGTGAATCACAATTTTTATTTTTAATAATTCTGTTTAAAGCTCTCTTCAAACCATTTAGTTTGATACCAAACACGATACATTTCTAGTGACTTTCAGAAAAAAACAATAGACAATCACTCGAATATATTGATAATAGTTGATTACTAATTTTAATTCTAACGACTATCAAGTCTGTTAAAATATTTCATGATGAAACTTGATTTTATTCAGAAAATACGCAGCCAAGCTGATAGTGTAAAACCTAGTTCTGTCAATACTTGGCAACTTCATGGTGCACTGTCAACTCAAAAAAATAATTTTTAAATAAACATTTAAAAAAAATGTAATTATAATAAAAACGTCCCCTCATTCCTATAATATGCGTAAAATATATCAAAAGTAGTCTAAAAAATTTTCTATGCAAGTAATTTATAATTAAAAATACGACATGGCCACTGAGAAATGTCAAATCGACGATAGATGTTCTTCTTAAAAAATCCAAAGCTACCTTGCTCTAAGTTGATTTTGCGCCAAAAACGCATGTTTTTCCAAAATATCTCGCACATCATGTGTACGAAAAATTTGAAACTATCAAAAGGCACTCCCCAGAATTGCCCTCTATCAAATAAAAATTGTTTCAAATTTTTCGGATAATCCGTCTAGGCTGTAGAAATGGGCAACTGACCGTGACGAATCTATATATATAAATATACCTCCGTTCTCTTTTAGTATATGGATAAATATTATATACAAACATAATCTAAACATTTACCTACATTACTCAGCCTGATTCAGTACAGGATATTTAATCTTCTTCTTGCGTAACATAACTGCTAATTGGATAATTTAATCTGAATTAGTAATTTTCAAATGGTCAATCATAGGAAAAAAACCAGAATAATTTTAGGGTGAATACGACCCTTCAAAATTTACCTGTTGTGACCATCGTTAAGCGATTTGCGGTAGCCGCACTAATATATTTCATTGTAGTTATATCGGACAAGAACGTTTAATCGTTTTATGCCGATCCCTCGGGTTTAAAATGAAAATACTATACGACCCATTATTGTATAAAGGCTCCAAGATATTAATCGAATCACAATAAATTATTTCTCATCATCCAGAACTAATATTCGTGGATGCTGTGAATTAAAGAATAATATACCGCGTTAAGTCAAAACTTTGAACCTCAATTGAAGAACAAACAAATTACTTATACGTTGTTTCCTTGAGAGACATTAAAAGATGTAAAACGATATTTGTCTGTATTTCTTCTATACCTCTCCCCTATACTATAATTAAGATTTGTTGTGTAGAGTAGCAAATATTAAAAAGAAAAACAACCATCCTTAACCTTAAAATATAGATACTTTCTTCACGAAATATACATATAATCCTGGGACTAAAAGACATAATTCGCTATACGTTCATTGAAAAACCAAAATGTTCTCGGACCTACAGTTTATACAGTTTAAACGAGTGTTGTGATTTTTTTCTAGGATTTAAAAAATGTTTGGGACCAATGCTTGTTGAGTATTTCAGATTATTTAAAGGTATAGTCCGCGTGAAATTAACTAAAAACTTGGGATATTTTCAAGGATCACAGATATAATATTTTTCGTAACACATGCGCAAGAAACACGTTCTTATTCCCTAATTTTAGAGAGAGAAACACTGCATAATGTTTATCTCCCTAGGTAGGATATTTCTCTCCCTAGGTAGCATGTTTCTCTCCCTAGGGAGATGTTTCTCTCCCTAGAGATACGATTATTAGCTGTTTGCGGCGTTTCCTAAGTAACTAAGAAATATTCTCACAAGGGACAGAAACAACATACCTAGGGGAGAAGAGCAGTATTTCTAGGGAATAAAAATGTGTTTCTTGTGCACGTATTACGAAAAATTTATTTTCAATTGATGGCATCTAAACACAGGTACTTCCATAGCAATCTTTTTTATTTTTATAAAGTATCTGAAATGAAAGCATCAATAAAACTTGAAGATGTCATATCACGCAAATAAATTCATTAATATTCCACCACTTGCATTTATCATGCAATTTGCATACTGACAACAACATTTACAATATCAAATAAGGATCATCAATAACGTGAACAACTTAAGTATTCATTTAATGTTAGCCATTAGCTATTTTTCCCTGGCCATAACCCATAACTTCCTACATTAGCAAGGAGTCCGGAAATAACCGACTGCCCATCAATCAATTAGGCGCTAAACCATTAACATTTGCTGATACTCAGGTCTCATGTTTTGAAAGGTTACATTATTCAAAAAATAAATATCAATTTATTTATAATAGAAAAAAATCACATATTCGATGAGATGATCAAACTAAAGGTGAAATATAACCTCAAAATACTAAACTAAAAATATACCAAAATGTACCTAATCTATCAATCCGATGACAAAAGTTCTTAAATTATTATAATAATGTTTAGTTGCTTCAAATGAAATGATTTTAAGAAGAACTAAATCTGGAAGTTTTTTCTTTAAATGTCAAACAATAATCAGACAGTTCGTTACCCTGTTAGAAAAGTTTATTAATCGCATTTTCGGTTGATTTGCAAAACAGAAGAATTAAAAGCCAATACGAAGAAAATCGACAAATGAAGCTATAAAACTCTTGAAGAAAAAACAATCAATGAAAGCGAAAGCTACACAGAAAAAAAATTAATTGATCATTAACCGTTTGTCAGCGAGTTGTAAAACTACTAAAAAAAAATAAAAAATCTGTTTACATCCACGTGGTCGTAGTTCAAACGAAGCTTTACTAAAATAAATACAGGCGAGTCGTTTAAAAATCGCGCGTGGGCGAGGCCTGCAGTTTTTTGCGTTTCACCTCGCGAAATTATAAACGTTTTCCGGATATTTACATTTTTGCAATGACAGTTTCTGGATCAAGTACACTATGAACTTGATTCGGGAGTATTTTTGCGCGATTGTATATTGTTTCATCGGATGCATGCATCTGTAACGGTACTTAAATTGTGTATTCGGAGATGGGATGTAAACTGCTTAAATGTGATGACAGACAGACAGAAATAGTAATTATCTTTTGGGTTTTTTCTCAGAAACACTTCAGAAATGTTTGTTTGTACACATTATTTTAATTGCCTAAACAGAACTTTATTTTTAATTACAGGATTTCCTTAAAAAGGAAGTAAAACAATGGGGTGTCACTCACCCTTAATAAAAATAAACTAGCAGTTTTGTCATTCAAACTTCTTTCGTTATACTATATTTTATGTCATTTCTTAGAAATAGAAATTTCATATTTTTCAAATACCATCTCAAATTCTAGGAAAGGACGTTTTCTTACTGTTTTTTATCATTTTTATTCTAAAACACAAACGCGTTGCAAAAGCGAGACGAGTAAGTCACTTCATTGTATTGAATTCGTATGTTAAAGACTATACATATTAATTTCTCTCTAGAATAGAAAATGTAAAATCGTAGTTTCGTAATTTCCTGCTTTCCTAATTATTTTAGACAAAAGTTTGAAATAAATTCTGCATCTAAATAAGGAAATACAATTAAGTTTACGACAGAAATAAGGTTTAAAAATGAGGCAAATTACCTCAAAATTAGCTATTGCCATACAAGTGAAACAAAAATATAAACAAATGTTTGACGACTTATCTGCCAGAAGAATAATTTCTTATGAAAATTGATTGCTTTCACTAATTGTGTAATTATCGGTCATTTTTGCTTCCAATTTTACCTGAAACTGACAGAAAAATAAACATTTGCCTGACCTTTAAGACTCAGGAAAGCTTTGCTTTGTATGCCTAGTCAGGAAAATAACATATTTTCTACCTAGGCAGGTAATGAAAGAAACGTAACTGTCTAGTTACTTAGCAACATAAAATACTGACTGATTTAATATCGACAAAAATTTGTCTAAATATTTCAAAGTAGGTTAGTAGGTAGAAGTCTTGATAATATATTTATTATGTTGGTATTGCAAGGGATTCAAAGTTGACACTAGTTTAATAAAAATCAATATCTTTCGTTGTTAATAATGTTTTTTCAGGTATACTGTTGTATGAATTTCATGAAATAAACGTTTCGTTCAAACTTCAGACGTTTGCATTACACCTATGTGATTATGCACGGCAGCGTGACCAAAGCTGTTACTTTGACAACAGGGATGACGTTTTCCACACGAACAGCTAATTAACCTGACACACGTTAACACGTTTTAGTCTCAAGTCTTTCACGTCATTCACAGGGATGCGAACTTCACAATTGACCGCATTTCACGTGATCATCATTTGTAGTTGAAGAAAGGGGAAAATGAAAGTAAAAAATCTAATACAGAATTTTCAGAAGAGCAACTACATCATTAAAAGTGTATCTTTTCTGCTGTCAAATGACAACAAATGAATGTTTGGCAGTAGAAAACAAACGCTAAATTTTAATGGCGTCATTGTTAAATTTTTAGTAAACTTCAATTTCTATTTTATATCAAATCAATAATGTAATTAACATGTATCATATCATATATTTTTAATTATCGGTTGTCGAATTAAATTACGTCCACTTATATTTTGAATCATTTTTCCATGAAATCTTTTATAAACATTCTAAAATAATATCAATATTGCAGGACAGTGGCGTAACTTGAACTTTCTAATGGGGGAGGATATAAAATTTTGAAAGGAAAATCACTTAATTTCATTAGAGGTTATGTACACGTTTGTCTATCATAAAAGTCCAACATTGCTAACTTTTTACTTCCTTGTACGAAGTAAAAGAAGTATTGTATTTGTAATCGTGAAAATTTTCGGTTTTCATATTTCAGCGGAAATATCCATTTTGACTAATAGAAATGATCAATTACTAATTTTGCTCATCAAAATACATTGTTTATTCTCAATGGAAGGGATTGACCTCCATATCTCTCCTTGTATACGCGCCTGCTCCAAAATAATTTAAATAAGTTAGTACCTTCTTATTGTTGTTGTTCTTTTCTTATAAATGCATAATTTTAATGTAATGTATTCTGTTGGTGTTTCATAACGGAAGCAACTCAAAATATAATTACATTTTCCATGATTACATAGCCTGAAATATCAAGATAATACGACAGGTAATTGTAAAAATTATGCATACATATTAAAGTAAAATAAGGTAATCATTATCGTATGCAATAAAATAAAACTATAAAAATCAGTCATTCTCCCATAGGGAGCGGGAGTGTTTATGCTGCAAAATAATAACATAACGCGTGTGTTACTAGAACAAAATAACGGTGTTTTACAAACATAAGACATATATCCATTGTTGTTAGAAAAATAAGAAAATAACAGTCCAATTATTGTACTGTTCAAGAAAATTGCCGAAGGTTGAATGATTTGATTTTTGATTCGGTAATTTGCTATATTGTCAAAAATAGCTGTAATATAAATACGCATATAAAAATACAGCTGGCAGTCATTGAATTTGTAATATTTTAACTATCAATTGTATACCATCGTTACGTACGTTTTAAGTTATAATTAACTAAAAAATATTGAACAGAATTTGTAACAGCCAATATTCATAACTTGATTAAAATTGTTTATTTAAGTAAACGTTAAAATTTAAGTATTTAATGCATGTTTGCACCAACGAAACTTATAATATTTGATATATACTGATAATCGAAAAATTGACAAAAAGTTTCAAATGGTATATTAGATTTTACGCTTTAATTATTTGTAAATTTTTTAGTACAACGTTTCGATATTTGTTTATTTAATTTTCAAGAAGAATTACATTGAAGATAAAATTTAAATTTTAACAAATTTGAGTCACCTAATAATAATAATAAAGGTCCTATATTGAAGAATTTCAACAATAGTAAACTATAAAGTGAATCAAATGACAATATTAAATCGAATGTTTGACTAGTACATCATGATAAATATTTGGTTATACAGGGTGTATCTATACTTCGGGAAAAAATTAAAAGGTATATACTATCATGGAACAAAAAAAAATTATTAAAATTTGCATCGTATTTAAAGGCAACATTTTGTTAGCCACTGGTTGATAGCTATTTTTAATCATTTTATTTAAATCTTCTTACAAGTAATTGTTTACACAACACCAAATAAATGCCTGATGTTTTTTAATTAATAATTTAATTTAGTTAAATGCAGCAGGTCAAACAATAAAGTACGCTAATCCAGTGGCCCTAAAAATATTCATTTCAAGTAAACCATCCTTAATTTAGCGAAATAAAAAATATTATTTTTGTTCCATGATCAGTACGTCTTATAATATATACCCTTTATTTTTTTCCCGAAGTACAGATACACTCTGTATATATTAAGTCATAATTTATATTCTACTAAAAACAATTTCTATAAAATGTAAACATGGAATCGATACATTTTTCAGACTCCGGTTCCACTGATCAAAAGTTCCTCCTGAACTCCGACTTCGACTTAAACTCCACATACCTGATCTAAACTTTAAGTTCCATTGGTACAAAACGGTCAAAGCAGCAGAGTGTTGACAGAACAAAATAACAAATATTTATATATCTGATTGTCACCTGCCACCTGTTTCAACTTTTTACACGATTTTTTTGTGGATGTCACCTGCCACCTGTTTACACTTTTCACTATTTTTTTTTATATTTTCAAGACCGTAATTATTTTCTCTTATTTTTTAATTAGTACAGTAATATAAATTTTTAGCAATTTACTAATTGTAATCTTTTGTATTTTTATAACACATCTTTGTATGTGAGCAAATATTTATTTATCATTAATCATCATTTATCATTTAACTTATGAATGAAACTTTACTTCACAAAAGACAGAAAATAATCTCTAACACAAAAGGTAAAATATGAAATAGGTAGGTATTCTAAGAGGATGAAATAATGTCCTCATGAGTGAATTCCGCCATTTTCTCACATTTACTTAATCTTCCGACTCTCCATTCACTGTGAGAGAGAGACAATGGAATGCACATTCTATTGCGCCCAAGGGCTTAATGAGCTAATGAATTAAAATAGAAATATCCGGCCGGCAAAGCGCCATCAGAACACAGAACGTTGAGTTCTCATCAGAAAAACGTAAAAGATTGACGTGACCTTAGGTTCTTCATACAAGTACCAGGAACATAAGCGTATTGTTATCTATACCGTTGTAAGAGTAAAATTATGTTTACTAAACGTAATTATATGCTTGCTATCAATGCTTGGGTTATTTATGTAATATTAAGCGACGCGGTATCTGGAAAACTCGATAAAGGTATCTGCTTGCACATTGGAATACTTGTTCAATTCTTGTAACAGAATAAAGTTATGTTTTGCAGAGTGATTTAATTTCTGGATACAAAGATTTTTAGCTGCTAAAAGATGGTGTTGATTGCATCACAACAATCATAGCCGACTATCCCAAATACTTCTCATGTCATCTGACCTGTTTATTAGAGATCTTATTCTCTGCTGGCACAGTTCTTCATCACCAGCTTCTCCACGTGAACTTTGTTCTAGGTGGAGAAGTGAGCTATACCATACTGATGAGCTCTAATAAGAGCGAAACGCGACTATGGTAACTAACTGTGCTGGCCAGTCTCTGACGATGCCCTCATAAGGTGACTTGGACGCTGAATTTTGTGAAATATAGCCAAGTGTTTATTTTATACTTTTATTATCCCAAATAATGATAGACACGAAATATATTTTTTTAAATTAATTAACAACTCCACTTCTACTACCTACTAACTAATATTTTTAATATAAACTGTAATAACAACAACAAAAATGAATTAAATGCGAAATTTATCGACTCAAAATATAATAAATTATATACATTTGACAGCAGAAAGATATCAACATTTAGTACCAAATTTTATCACCAGATGTAATATTATGTGTCAATAGCATTGTTGTCAGTTCTACTTTCATGTTTTTATATACTTTAAACGATTTGCAACTGCGATTTCATTCTAATTTATGTTAAATAATGTTTTTGTTATTCTGCTATTGTGAATATATTCCAATTTATTCCATGTATTCATCTAATTTCGGCATTCAAAATGATTCTAATTTCCCGTTCTCAAGCGTTTCGAAACTCTCGAAGAAAAGTGTGCTTAAATTGAGGCATAAAATTTGGTTCTCCATGTTTTTTATTTGAGTAAAATAATTTTGAAAATATGCAAACATTTTTTATGTAAAACATATCAAGGGTTTTTGAAAATACCTTTGTGTCCAGATTAGTTATTTATTTAATAGTCTACTTACAAGCAATCAATAATTTTGGTACCTTGGTATTAATTTAAAATAAAAATAAGTTAACGTACTAGCATTTACTTATAATTTTTACAAAACTGAACTCTAAATTTTGTGTAATTTTTAATTCAAAATCCCGATCGCATCTGGGAGAGTTGAACTAACTTTTTATTTTGTAAGTGGCCCATATAAACAAACATAAAATAAAATATATTTATAAATAGTTCATGCTTTGATTTAAATCTCGTAAATAAATGTTTTATGATTCATTAACTAAACCCATCTGGACTTCTGTTAAATATCACAAAGAAAAATATATTTTCATTTGGTTAGTTTGGCCCAATATAAATATACAATTTTTGCACGAAATTAAAATGGGTCAACAAAGTTTGCAAATTTCCAGGTGCCCCTTCTGGAAATTTTCTTACTACTCAGGTAGTAAAATAATCGATTTTCTAAAAATATAAATATTTTAATTATAAATAACATGGCAGCCAGGTGAAAATATATGTTAATACATTACTTTCAAAAGATTAGCTACTCATAAATCATAATTGATTTCATAGTTTTCTTAAGAAAACTTACACAGCAAATTCTTTGATAAAATAATGTCAATATTTACGTTTTCATTTAAATAAAAAGAAATTGCAGAATGTCTAACCTACAAATTCACAATAACAATTTGCAAGTAGATTATGTAAAAAATCTTGAGAACTTGATTAAGCAATGCGTATAGCGCATTTTCTCATTAAAAATAACCCGTTTAAAATCTGTGAGATACCAACTAATCTACTGACTGCTCGCATAATTATATTTGCAGCAAGAACTGTAACAGTTATATAAAATAACGGTAAATAACGACTTACTTTCAGAACCTTCTTCCATATGCAACAACTTCGACGAAAATTGGCGAACAAGGCAATAAAACACAAACACAAAAGGCATTTTGACACTTTACACACTTTACATCATAACTATCACTTGTTATTTACAAATAATTATCCTGACGTAGATAACGCAAGCCTGCTATGAAATACGAAAAATATAAATTTGCACACTTACAAATCATTAGTATGCATAATTAACAACAGACCTAATTACTTTTATAATTATTTGTTACAACATAAAAATATAGCTGTATGTCTGTTATTTGCTTACTAGAAATTTAATTTCTAGTTCTACTCATTTATTTAAAAAATATATTTTTTTTATCTTCCAGAAATTATGTTAAATTTGTAGAAATCAATATGAAAAATTCTAAATAATTATCAACAGAACTTTTAGTGTTTGTCACCACATTAAAATTATTCCTGTGGTTCCCCGCCACCAACATCTTTAAGGATCGTGATTTGACGGCTGGTAACTGCACTTCACGAGCATAAATATATAACATACTGAGATCTGGTACGCCTGAGTGCCATACCCAGTAATAAGTAAAAGGCGTGATGATATATATTTGTATTTTTTTGATAATGTAAATGAATTAAAACTAATTATATACCAACGTATTTTTATTTTATTCAGGTCGAGAAACTAGTAACTTAATGAATATGATAATCAACTTCTAAAAAGCTCATTAAAATTAAAATGAAGTTTTTATTTAACGAAACAAAACATGAAAAATTTATAAAGAAACAATGAAGAAATTGTCTAAATATTAGTGAAATAACATACTTCTCAGTATAAAATAAACAAAATTGTAATTGCAAATATCTCCATAAATAATCAATATAATTTATTAACTTTAACATAATTTATTTTGGAGTAATTAAATTACACCAAATTATAACGACCTCAAATATAAAGAAAATACAATGTGCAGTGAGCACTTTATAGCAAGGGTGAATCAAAATATCGTATAAGGGGTGAGGGAGGAGGTTTTGCAATTACCCTTTTTCCGTATCGACATTTTTGTTTGATAAACAAGCAAATGAGTTTTACACATTTAGATTTTTGGGTTCAGGATATCCATTTATATCTTATCCATTGTATCTTGTCGCTATACAATTGGAAGTTAAATAATTATATTACAACGTCTGTTTTTTGATCTAGCAAATCTATCTAATATAACTTCAGGCTTTAATCTAATGTCCTGATGCAAATGCATCAAAGCAAGTCCTACAAGACGATCTTCAAACATGTGACTTCTATTTCTTCCTAATTTAAATGAAACAAATTAAACAAAATCTCAACTAAAAAAACTAAGCCAGGGGAGGGGCATGACCCCCATGCTCTCCCCCATGAATCCGCCCTTGCTTTATAGGTAATAATTTTATTCGCATGTAAATAACAAAAATCTGTTGTGGCCACCACTTTTCCATCTATAAGTTTAAAGAAATTCATAACTTTTTTTACTACAATTCCCGAAAGCTTTAATTTCATACAAACACGACATATTTTGAATACCGTTTGAAACAACAATTGATGAATGGTAAAATGTAATTTTTAACAATCAACTATTAATCATTAGGACTCTAATTATATATTATATTGCGTGTTTTACAACATAAAATTATCAAAATGTTATGTATAATAATCCGAAAAATTTAAGGAAATATTGAAGTACAACGTACCTTCTAAAGTACATTGACACCAATAACTTTCAGTACCTAATGTCAAACATGAATGATTTCTTCCATACTAAACACATGTGCAAATTGTGTATTATGTCAGGAAATAAATCTTCGTCCAACTATTAAATTTCCATAAATCATTCATTGAAAAAAACCAAGGTATTATTTTAGCGCTAACAAAACTTGTCTTCAAATAGCAATTTCTATATTGAATCATAACATTATCCACTTTACTTGAAACTGCAAAAGTGGTAATTTTGTAAACAGGATACATTTAATAGCACGTACAAGGATTTAATAAGTATAGAGTGTTAACTATAATTACACGATTAATTTTATTACTTTTTTCCTAGATATCAATTTTCATATGAATGATACTTGTATTTATAATATCATATTTCCTCTTCAAGACACAAGAAATTATTTAATAATTTTAATTATAAATATTTTATATGATACTTCCTATAAGTATAGTACACCTATTTATAAATATTCAACTACGGGTAATTATAGACATGAAATATTCTACATGATACTGAATATTAAATAAAGAATAAGGTTAATATCCGCAAATTATACATATTTTATTTTGTAATAAAATTTAATTGTAATGAAGTAAAAGGTATTCTGAATATTGAGGAAACTGTAAATAAAATTCTCAAATAAAAAGTGAAAAGTTGTCGAAAAATTGTCACCCACTTCCATTACATTATGTAAAGCGTTGTTTCGGAAATGGATATCCGGTCATTGCCCGGTATATTGTCTTATTTAACCCGACAAAAATTACTTCATCCACCACCCGTACATTATTCGTTATTATATTATTCATTAGGTACGAGATTATTAAAAAAAAAAAAAAAACATTAAACAACACTACTTATATTTTTACTACGGCAGAGTGCCATACCCAGCAATGGGTAACAGGCGTGATGATATATTTATGTATTTATTTACTTATATTTCAGAGGAAATAAAAAAGAAATATATTAATAAGAAAAAGATACAAGATGTTTCTATGATTTCTAGAAATGCTCTTTAAGCTCAAGACGAGTGCAATATTCAACTTATTGAGCCGAATTCGCAAAGATATAAGCAACGATAAATTAATAAGAAAAAAATGCAAGATGTTTCCATGGTTACTACAGATACTCTCTAAGCTAAAGACGAGTGATTAATTCAGCTCAGTGAACCTAATTCAGTTCTGTAACTAAAGAAGCTTCTAGAAAAATAACAAAATAAAGAAAGATATATGCAACGATAATTAATAGGGAAAAGATGCAAATTTTTTCCATGGTTACTAGCTAAATATGGCTGCTGAATTCATCTAAATAAAATTGTACTAAAATTTGGCTATGATCAATCAAATATATTAATTTTTAAATAGTATTTGTGGTGCCTTAATGTAGTGGCATATTACCTTATTTTTTATTTTTTTTTTTCATAAAAGGAGTTAAATTGTTTATTTTATGAATCAGTCAGTATTAATACTACATTTTTGAATTATTTATATTTAGTAAAATTACATTTTGTGATAAATATTTTGTTGCTTTTATAATTCAGGGATGTCCAAGTTACCTATGGTAAGAGGGTTAAATATTCTAATTCATATTTTCGTAAATTTTGTTCAAAAAGTTGAAAGTCATCATTTCTAGCAACCTAACTCTGAAAAGAATTTAGCTAATCCTGAATTTTGGATTAATTAAATAACTAAACCATATTCTCAAAAATAATCTTGTTACCATTTGAATTTGAATTAACTATATAAAATGTAAAAACTAAATAATTTAATTTGATTTCGGATAAACTAAGAAAAAACATAAACATTATTTGTAGTCTAGATAACTCTGTAACTATTCTGTTATTACAAGTTTTGTATAAAAAAAGAATTGTTGTGAAACGAACCTTTACTTTTCCTTGTCAATCTCATGGAGGTCCAAATATGCGCCTTGGTTTTAATCTTCTCTCCCTCCCGGGCAAATATATTCAAATCACTACTAAAACTATGTTTTTTCTTATCACTGAGTCCACTATTATTATTCAAATCCAACGAACTCGCATTGAAGAGCGAAGTAATTCTATGCAACGGCCCCATATTCACAACTAAACAACTCTAGTCCCGTTTCGAGTTCCACAATTGCCGTTCTGAATACCACTTGCGGTTAAGTTAGGTTACGTTACGTTCAGTTACGTTAGTTTGCGTTATGTTCAAGTTGTTTTGCCTGCGGAGGATTGTACACCACTACTGAGTTGCTACTACTGAATTCGAGTATCGCGAAATCTCCGCTTTTTTTCCATTACGGTAAAAACTTTCTTCGGCGGGGACTTTCTAACGCCCCAGCAGAACTCACGCGGACGCGGCCACGTTCTCTTTGCCGGCCGGTGAGCCAACGGTTGCCGACATTGATTCATGCCATCGTCGGACTCGAAATATGTTTTATACATGAAACAACACATGGATAGCGAAGTTTTTCCTATTCATTTGTTCACAATAATTATTCTAATCATATTTTTCTAGTTTGTTAATTTAGTTGCTAATACTAGTTGAACATGTGTTAAGTCAATTTATAACAATAATTCCTAAACTCTTTCATTGTGATTCTTTTTAAAGTCATAATGCTTTTATGAATACTTTTTAAAAACAAATAATTTATCTAACTATAATGCTAAAAATCTGACACTTGAAACATAATTCGATTAATTTAATTAGTATTTCAAGTAAATACTTAGCTATTGTTGAAAAAATCAAATTCAAAACATATGGCGACTGCAGCTTAATTGATTTAAAGCATGACCAGAGTTGAAATTCTGGCAGTATTTGATTCATTCTATTAATTTTAGATTTTTTTAGAGTTTTGAGTTAGTTCCATGTAATAGAACATGGCTTCTCGTCTTGCTGAAGAATAAATGATTATATTTTCGTAAGTGAAACAAAGTTAATAACCTCTTTTGTTCTAGTATAAATATATGCATGTACGTTATGTATGCACCTACGTATTGTCGCCTTTGAACTGGTTCAAAATTTAATAAGGTTTCTAAATTGATTTCACTTAGAAAAATGTTCGATTATGTCTATAACCTTTGGTTTAAAATTAACTTTTATACTGATATAGAACAGAGGCCAGAGTAAAATTGTCCTTGAAATTGGAAATACAACGTCCAATTCTAATCATCATAAAATTGAGAATAAACTAGCAGAACGAATTGGACATATGCAGCGAAAATATTAATTTAAAATCTTAAAATGTTCTACCACTTTAATTACGCAATAAAAATGTTAATAACGAAGATACAAGAACCTTTTAATCCATAAAACAAAGTTGACGCATTTCTTCTGCTTTTATTCTCACTTTTAAAAAAATTCTTGACCTTCAATTCCTCAAACTTACACCATGACAGATTAATGATCCAATTATGTTAAATATAAATCATCTTTAAGTGAGAAATTAATAATGTATCTATGTTAACTAAATCACTTCATATATTAGATCTGACAGCATCGCATCATTTATCAAAAAGTTAAATATTATATGCGAATTTCTAATAAGTATTGTAAATATATACAATATCCAACAATATAAAAAAGAAAAAAATAAACATATTAAATATTAAAATATTTAAATTCATTTACAATATTGTTCGACTTGGAACTATTTTCAATTTTGTACTTAATTCAACTTAAAGATGCGTCTAATCAAAGACCCGAAACATCGTCTCTGAAAATGTATTAAATAATAAATATAATTCAAACCGTATTGAATCAACAAGAATATTTTGTTTTCTTATTTTCCTGTATATATTTTATTCATTTATTGCCAAATGGACTAGAAACCACAATCATAAATGAATAATTATAATTTATATACTTGACAAATATTTTATCTTTTCTTTTACTTCCTTTTCTTCTTCCTTTTCTTCTTCTTTCTTCTTCTGTAACTTGGAATTTAATGATTTGTTAGTTGTTGTGATCTACTTTGTTTTGTTTTTCTTTTTCTTCTATTTTCTTTAGGACTTTTCTTATCCAGTTCTCACCAGAGAAATTCTTACTTGTTGAGCTATCTGGTTATTTTAATTGAAAATATCGGGAACTATCAAGATTAGGATGACATATCAACTTCATATTTGAAGATAAACACAGAAATCTGTTTTAAAATTTTATATTTTCAACACATTGACGGAAATAAACAACGAGATCACAAAAGTCACGTTTCTACGTACTAATATCTTTGGATGCCATGATTTGACAGCTGGTACCTGACGGTAAAAATATATCACCATCCGAATACTGCAAATTGAGTTTAGTTACTGCACCCAAAATGAAGTGATATATTTAGATATTGGCGACGAAAATATTTACAAAATTATCCTTGTCACATTAGAATAAATTACGTTAACTGAGCAATCAGAGCAATAACAAATTTTCTCTTGAATTGAACCGATTAGCGTCAGTGTTTGTGTGGGCAAACAATAAAGTCGAATAGGATCGACTAGGTTCTAGGTTGGCCCCAGCAACGCTTGAGTTAACATGAGACCGGGATGACAGATCATGCTTACGTCACTGAATGCTGGATGCAGATCAAAAATTTGCTACAGATATATGAAACAACGAAACTCGAATTGTTTCAATGTCATTTGCGTACAGTACGCCTTCGAGACATGTAATGTTGACGTGCAGGGACGGAGGAAGAAAATAGTTTTACCCCGATAAATTTACTCATTAATTATCCTAAATATGTTTCGTTCTCTGGGATTCTTTTAAATTTGAAATTTGATAAATATACCTCTACATACTTTTAAATTTACTTCTAATATTATCTGAAGAATATTTATAGTCCTTTCAGTGAAAGACATGGTATTTGGATCTTGATTTTAATTGGCTCACCAAAAACATCAAAATGAAGACATATTTATCTACATAGCAATAAAAGAAAACTTATAACAGTTTCAGTGCTGCAACAAATTGTTTCAGATTTAAAGTTTCATAAAATGAATTTATAGAACAAATGTTTAAGAGACATTGATTAACATCATCAATCGCGACAAAAAAAATAGTAAAATCATAAAATATTAGTGCAATATTTAACAAATTAAAAAAACATACAAGCAAAAAATAAATCTTATAACGAGTAAATAAATAAATAAGTAAATATATCACCACGCCTTTTACCCATTACTGGGTGTGGCACTTTGCCTAAGCAGATCTCGGTAAGTGATATATTTTTTCGTGTGAAGTGCGGTTACCAGCCGTCAAATCACGGTCCCCAAATATATTAGTGGTGGGGGAGCCACAGGGGTAGATTTAAATTGGTGAAAATTATTTGTCGTCTGTGGGGTTCTCAATATCCATAGGCCGACTCGATACCACTGAGCTACCTATCCTAATAAAAGAGTATGAATAATAATTATATTTGCTATCGATACTTGCGTTATAAATAATTAATTTTCATTTTTAATGATAATTTAAGAGAAAAAAAAACTATAATATCTATTAACTGGTGCACGTTTACAGGTTACATTTCTGGCTATAGTTGTCATTGATCTGTCAATTGATACGTATTTATGTTGAACATTTGTTTTAACTCTATTTAGCCGTTTTCTGAATTTTGACAAAGAAAAAGCGTATTATTAAAAAGATTTACGAATTTCAAAAAAAATCTGTATGTTCTATAACCAGTATTATATGTCATTAAAGTTTCGTGCAGAAGAATAGAAACAACCTGTATAGGACATTTTAGAATACGTAACCAAATTGTACGTCACGGAGAACAATTAGAGTTGTCACTGTTACAAGTTTTTTATGCTATGTAAACATGTCTTTATTTTGACATTTTGGTCAGCCAATCAGAATAAACAACAAGTACAACAACCCTGTAATCTCTCACCTAGTGGACTATAGATATTTAGGAAATTAATGTAACTGTCATTTAGACAAAGCCAGTTTTGATTATGTGCATTTTTAAGAACTGAAGAATATTGAATCTATTTTATGTTTATAGGTTAATTTGAGAAAATTACAAACTAATTATTCGTGCTGTGTTACACATTACATAAGTAATTTAAATTTTTGGTTGAGAATTTTATTACCACACGGAAATATAGTTGTGTATGAAAAATTAGTAATTTATTTAACCAAAATATACAATTATTTTGTTTGAAACGTGTACTTTTATTAAGTAATTTTTATGTAAATACCTTCTTTTTTTCAAATACTTTTCTATTTACATCATTAATTTCACAAAATCAATTTCGAAACTATATTCACCAGACGTTAAAAAATTTACTCAACACTGTCCAAATTTTTTGCGTAATCAATTAATCACACAACATTAAAGATTATAAATCAAATTTGATGCCAAAAGTTCATACTATCAAAAATCACATTCTAAGTTATACCATATACAGATTTGTAATTTCCTTTCTTTTCCTTTTTGGAAAACTATTTAAGCTGTTATGGCTACATGCAAATTATCTCAGAAACTGTATCTATCTTCCTATCACATCTTTCACATTCTATTTCATTAATATGTAAATTTAAATGTACTTCGTAATTTTTCACATTAAAACCAGCAATTATAACACGTCGAATGTTCTATTCAATTTCAAAATCTCTGACGTAAAAGATAGGTTATAATTAATAAAAACATATTTAAAAAAATCTTGTTACTAAATAAGAAAAGAAACATCAGCTATTTGAAAACTTCGCTAATTAGTAAGAACAAAAAAGGTTTTTCTTTTTCACGCAGGTAATTGCTTAATTAGTAATTAGTTACCGCATTTTTAAACTCCCTTGAACCGGGTTTCATTTTTATGACGCATTCTGTATAATAATTAAGTTTAATAATATATTGTGAATGGAAATATTATCCTATAGAATTGTAAGTATTAATTACAAAAGAATTGAATGAAAATATTAATTTATGGAATTATATCAATTAGCGATAAAAATTGAATGAAAGTATTTTGTTCCGGGATAACGTATTTATTTATTTTTATTATGTTATTTATAGCGCTTACAGTACTACCAACTACGGACGATTCGAGAATACATTTAAAAAATCATAAATATTAATCACAGCAATGTAAACCATTCCACACTACTTGTAACTTTGAATAATTTTTATTTATTTATATTCAAACCAAGATCAATTTAAATATTATGCAACCATCAACCATTGCCGGGTCCAGCGGGTGCTCTGGGGGCAATTGCCCCCCTCGTGAATTTATACATTTTATTTTATACTGTATAGTATTTCCATGTTTGCAATAGTGATTTCAATTTAGAAAGTGAGACTTTTCAGTACTAGTACTGTAATAAATATTGAGGTACTGTTATCGTGAATTTGCTAGGTAACTTTTTTGACATTTAATTATAATAATTTTTTCTACAATTGTCAAAAAATGTTCATTTTTTTCATTAATATCAATACGCGAAGTACGTGACTTTTTCATCATTTACATTACCATGACAACGCGTATTTTGCGCATTATTTTGTACCCTAGAGCACAAAATTAGTATTTTACGCACTGTTTCGCATCCTTGTGCGCAAAATGAGTATCTCGCGCACGTTTTCAAATTATTTTTTGTTAAGTTCCATTAGTTACAATACATTAATAGTATCAAATTCATATTATTGTTGATTGCTGTCCTTCAATTTATTTAAATAAATCAATAATTATTGTATTATTCTTTATTTACAGTTGTAGAAAAATGTTGTTTATATTTCGTGGACAAAATTCTTGTTTTTCGACGCGTTCGAATGACTTTTTTCTCGACCTGCGGTCTTGACTAAAAGTGATATTCTCACGCGCAACAAAAAAAACTCATTTTGCGCACTTAATAAAAAAAAAAACTATTTTGGTAAATTAGTTTTTCCTTGTTCTTTTAACAATTGTTTCTATTCAGTTATGTTTTAGACTTGATAATGAAACCGATCTTTAGTCCCGAAACGTCATAATGTAAATGATGAACAAATCATTTACTTCGTGTATTGATATTAGTAAAAAAATATAACATTTTTTATAGTTGTAGAAAAAAATGTTTTTTTAATTAGTATATAAAATAATAATTTATGCGTGTAAAGTGCGATTACCAGCCGAAAAATCACGGCTCCCAAAGAGGTTAGCGGAAGGAAAGTCACAGGATTAATTTTAATGTAGTGAAAATTGTTTATCGACAGTGGGAATTGACCCCGAATTCTTAAATCCACAGTCAGACTTGATACCACTGAGCCATGAAAGTTATTTATTTTGCAATATTATTTATTAATTACTAAACTTTAAACATCAAAATTCAATCAGCATAAATAGTAAAATTTAAATGAATTTTTATGTATATTCGTCTATGCAAAATAGCAAATACATATATTATCTTTTAATGTAATTCAAATATTTAAAATTTCGCTTAGTACCAATAAATATTCATCATGTCCCAATTTGACGTGCGTATGTTCAACAGACCACCTCAAAACAGACTCATTTCTCTAACATTGATACTCGTACACAGAAAATTTTCACCAATAGCGCACTATTTAATACGGTCTATTAACACAATTATTACAATAACATATTAAAGAGCTAATCGTGGCGTGCCTGTTGTACTTTACGGTTGCTTCCTTCCTTGTAATTAGTACAGTCTGGGTGAAAAACAAACATAGTGGCAAGATATACCATTATGGATAAAGCGATGAAAATGTGGGTAATTATCAAGAACACGGTACTGGTGCTGGAGCCCGTATTACACGATAAAAAACATCAAATTATATGCACTTTTTAGTTGTTATTATTCGTGCTTTCTGGTTTTCAACTAGCATTTAGCATTTTTGTATTATTTATTTGTTTTTCTCATTTTTGTAATACAGGAGAAATATGGAAAATTATATGTTTACATAAATTTACCACTTCTTTTTATCCATTCTTGGCTGTGTAATCTTTGTAATTGCATATTACCTCTCATCAAATCACAACACTCGCAAAAATTAGTGGTAGCCGTATTAATTGAAGTTGAATTGGAAATATTGTGTATTGATTTTTGGACGTGATTCATAGCATGATATTAGTAAAGGATTATGTTAAATTCTAAAAATGCACTTACGCCCATTTCCACCTATGAAACTTAAATTGTAAGTTTAACATTAACTAACAATATTGCATCAAATTATTGACAGCAATGTAAACTTCTTAGTATGATATTTTATTTCGATTTGCTTTTATTTATTTAAGTTGGTGCAAGCGAACAATAAAAAAACCAGAAATGATTCAATGTATGCTTAAAACAGGAGTAAAATCAGTTACATTTTTATTATTATTTGGTATATTGATCACGAAAGTTATTCTTTTTTACCGAAAAATCGTATAGAAAGTGATACATTCTTCTACTATTTTAAAAGTCGTGAAAAAAGTAAAAAGAGTGAAAAAAGTTAATCTACATTCACATTGGTTTAATTGTTTTTTCACTATTTTTATATAGTTTAAATTCTCCAATAAACTATTATTAATTTTAACATCTGTCAAAATAACTTTTAAATTTAACTTAAAAAAATCAACTCATCAATAAGAAAACAAATGATGTGTACAACACGTAATGAAAGCATTATTTTTTCGCTCATTTGATTGGTTTCGCCGTCGTGTATCAAACTTCAAATTCATGAAAAAAAGTATTGAATTCATGTACAAATATCCATTATGATATAAATATGTATAAAAATAATTACATACATATTCAATGAGTATTTTATTAGTAAATACTTAATTAATGTAAATCAAGTAAAATTATAAATAGAAAAATTAGGATACCACCAGGATTTGAACCTAATACCTTATGAACTTGAAATGCTTTAAATAACGAAGCTACGGTCGCCTGTGATTCAAATCTGATTTTATTCCAATTTTTCCCTCTAATTTTGTTATATGCCATAGGCAACTACGAACCCATGAGTCTTTTATAAACTGAAAGAGTCGTCTGCAGTGACACTGTTATTTAAAGAGAATAATAACCAATTGAAATATTTAATTAATATTTTTGAAGTAAATAAGAATAAGAAAAAAATTTGAATAAAATCAGATTTGAATCATAGGTGACCGTGGCTAAAGATGGTTAAAACATAAGACCGAAGTTCAAATCCTAGTGGATATCAATTTTAAATAAATAAAATAAATATATCATCACGCCTTTTACCCATATTTGAGTGTGGCACTCTGCGTGAAGTGTGGTAGTATTAATAAAGAGGGAGCCACAGGGGTAAATTTAAATTGGTGAAAATTGTTCGTCGGCTATGGGAATCGAACCAAGGTTCTCAAGATCCACAGGCCGACTCGATACCACTAAGCCACCTACCCATTTTTATCTATATAATTTAATTACATACATAAATTATCACACCGTTTATCTATAACCAATATAATTGATATATTTTATGCGTCGTCAAATCACGGCCCCCAAAGATGTTAGTGGTAAAAAGACCCCAGGAGTAATTTTAATGTGATCTTTTGTTGAAAAAACATCATTTTCGCAATATCCAAAATTGTGTACTACTACTCGGCAAAACGACCTGGTTATATTTAATATATTTAAGTTGCAAAGGTTGTTTCTGAATTAAATTCAGAAGAAAGTATTTTTTATTGTTTATTTCAGACATAAATTTCAATCAAGAACCGTTATAAAAATGTGGGTCCAATCTGCTATTTTTACTCCTTTCATTTTTAAATATTCGTTACAGTCTGAAAACTGGTTCGTTTTCGGTTATTAGTTCAATTTTAGTTTCGAACGCCAAGTGCACAAAAAATACTATCACCTCTTTCAGAATCTAAAATAACCTATACCAATAAATTAAACATAATTGAGAAACTGCAAGCACTCCTTGAATATGTATTTAGTATCTTTGAACTAAATCTGTCAAAATTCAGCCATAACTTTTTGTAATTACAATCAAACAACTGCTTGTCTATTTTGTAAACTATATTTAACTCTTTTATAAATTATGCAATCGTGATGTTATTCAACCAGATTCAAAATGTAGCTATAAGCTGAATGAATTTATTCAACGTGGAATGCATTTATGACAAAGCTCGCTTCGATTTATCTATAAAACGTTTCATTCTACTAAACCCTATTATCCGACATACTCTAGCTGTTACCAGAAAATAATTTGAGTAAGACCTAGAAAATAATGTTATTAAAGTGTGGTTATCTTTGCCGATGTAATGTCCTTAACTTATTTTAGAAATAAATGCTTCAATTAAATGTTCTACAATTTTTATTAGGAATGTTTGACAGGAAGAGAAATACGCATATTTTTTATGACATCATTCTGTTCTATTCTGTAACTTGATCATTATCTATTACCAATCGATAATTAATGAGAACCTACATTTTTTTAATAATTACTTTACAGAATACCATCATAAGAGAATTAAATAAATAATTATACCATCATGCCTTTTACCCATTGGCACTCTATTGTAACAGATCTCAGTAATTGATATATTTATGCGAGTGAAGTGCGGTTCCTAGCCGTCAAATCACGCCCCCCAAAGATGTTACTGAAGGGGGAGCCACAGAGGTAATTTTAATGTGCTGAAAATTGTTCGTCGGCTCTGCAATCGAACCCGGATTCTCAAATCTACAAGCTGTCTCGATACCACTGTGTCACCTATCGCATAACAGAATTCTGTGACTGAAATCATTTTTTACGAGAAAATAAAATTATCATTCCTGATTTGAGAAAGAAAGTGATACTTTTCATCCCTAGACAAAGAAAGTAAGCCTCAGTTTTGGCATCTAGAAAACAATGATATGATTTGATATTAGCGATATCTAGGTAACATTTGTCAAGAGAATAATATATTTTATCTAAATTTCTTAATAACTCATTTCCGAAATGTTACTTTTTGATAAGGTAGTGAAAAAATTATGTGTACATCTATATATTCCTAACCTAGGAAATGAAACGGCAACTTCGAGAAGAAATGTCTCACTTTCTTCCCTCGGTATACGAATAACTATATTCTGCTATTTTTTTTTTACTTTTATGAATTTTGCTTTCATACAAAGCGACCAGTAAAAATATTACTTTTTAAGTAATAAAATTGTAGCTACATATATACATACGAAAATGTGATAATATATAAAATAATAATATAATTAAAAAACAAAAAAGAGCAATGGGAGATGCTGGCGGCGACCTACAGCAACTCTGGCGCCATATGACTAAGGCACTTTTCCAAAAGTATGTAATAATCCACTTCTACTTAACATAGTTTTAACAGGTTGCGCTAGCGCAAACTCCTAAAATATTTGAGAAAGCCGTGCTATTATTGTGGTGATGTTTGTATATCGTGTTTATTTGATATACATATTGACAAGTTAACAAGTTTGTAAAAAAGGAATCAAATCGTACCATGAAAAAAGAACGTATTAATTAGATAATTATCTGTCATAATTGACAACGAAAAATGTCACCGATTGTTCAATTTAGAAGGACTTTTTAAAATTGGTTCAAATATAATTATTTTGGTGGTCGGTGAAAGCCATACCGTTTAAATGTAACAATAATTGATATATAAATCATAAATTTGAAATTAATTATCTGTCATAATTGACAACGCAAGTATCACTGTATGTGGTAAGCCTAGACATGCCTATTTTATCTATTTTTGTTTTTCATGGCACCGTTTGATTCGAGTCGCCCTATGGATCTTGAGAACCCTGGTTTGATCCCCACAGTCGACAAACAATTTTCACCAATTTAAAATCTACCCTTGTGGCTCCCCCTCCACTAATATCTTTAGGGGCCGCGATTTGACGGCTGGTAACCGCACTTCACGCGAAAAAATATATCACTTACCGAGATTTGCTTAGGCAGAGTGCCACACCCAGTAATGGGTAAAAGGCGTGATGATATATTTAATTATTTATTTTTTATTAATCACCCGATATTACGAGTAAATAAATTAAAAAATTCATACATTTCTAAATCACACTCATTTAAAGTGGCCTAATCTACTACTACCATCTAAGGCTAACTTTGTCCAGCATGTCCTATTGCAGATAATGATCCAGTAAAAAAATACACAGAAAAGAAATGTGTTTCTTGATGTACTAATTTACAGAATTAAGAGAAACGCGATTTCTTGATAATGTCTGTCTTTTTGTTTTAATTTCTTGTTTATAATTCTCTCGTGTAAACCTGGCTCGAGTTAACCACTAAATACGAGTTAAAGAGCTGCATGAAAATTGGGTTATCAATTGCAGCTCGCCGCCTAACATCTGCAAACTGTGCCGCAATGAATACGATGCACGATGCGCTCGCAGTACGCCACTACGCTTGACCTGGCTAGATAGTACTTCACTTCACAGTGCTTAACGTGCATTCCTTATCGTCATACTGTAAAATTAATGCATTTAAATTTTACACTTACTCAAGTACAATCAGCTAGAAATTACAAGCAGTCTGTTAAGAATATTTAGGTTAAATGGAAATTAGATTATCGAAATTATTTGCATAATTGTAAAATAATTACATGGAAGAAAATGAAAAAAAGAGATTTATGTCATTAATTTAAATTTAGAAGTGATTCATGTATTTGGGTTCTTACTTCTGGAATTTTATTAGTTCAAAACAAAGTCTGATGTCTGACATTTAAGAAATGGTTTGTTTGTTCATAGATTCAAGGATTTTATTATTATTTCTTATACAGGGTGCTCAAAAACACAATTGTGGAATATTAAAATTCAAATTTTTTTAAATATCTATTGTAAAATTAGTATTTTTTAGATGAAAATTTGTATAGAAAGTGACACATTTTTTTAACTATTTACACATTTATGAAGAAATTAAATACTACATTCTCATTATTTTCATTTTATTTAGTTTTTTTCGCTATTTTCAATTATATATCTCCTTGAAAATCAATCTAATATCAATATAAAAATATATATATCGCATATAATGAAAGCATTTTATTGATACAATCCGGCTTGGCAAACTTCAAATTCGTAAAAATCTGTATTGCTTTATTTAGTAATTGTACAAATAACTATTTACAATTTCATTGTTTTGAATATTTTTCAGTGTAAATAAAAAATAATATTTCTTGACAAGAAGCGAAATGAAGAGTGTGAAACAATTAAAAGATGAGTCTAAAATGTTGTTAATCAGTCACGCTCATATTTTCTTGTTACTTATTGAAAATGTAGGTTGGTTTAACTTTCCAAAGAAATTAAAAATTGTTCAATCCAATTAGTTTAATATTATTTAGTAGTGAATCTAAATCTCTGCATCTTAAATATGTATAAAAATTTAATTTCGATTTAATTCAAATATAAATCCTTTCACAATAAACACATCGTTTGTATTTAGTAACAATTAAATTTTAATGAGGTTCCATTTATTTATTTTAAGTCATAGAATCTACATTATTTTTAGCTGTCAAATATTTCTAAATTATTTTACAGAAAATAGCTTTAAGTTTTTCATATTTTTACATTTACAGCTAAAAATACAATAAAATATAAAAAAATAAATGTATCATCACGCCTTTTACCCATTACTGGGTGTGGCACTCTGCCTAAGCAGATCTCGGTAAGTGATATATTTTTTCGCGCGAAGTGCGGTTAGGTACCTAAAAATACATGATGCCAAATGTTCAAAACAATTTGAAAATTAATGTTTGACACATAAGTAAATAAATATAGGTCGCATAAATAACAATAATCATCAAACAAATACAATTTAAATTTTTTAAAAATCTCTAATGGCAAAATCATACAGAACAACAATTACCTCAATTTAAAAATTATAATTTATTATTTGCGCGAGTGAACACGCATCACGCCAAGTCTGATAATTAGTACCAACTATAAATCTGACATAAAAACAAAATAAATCTGTAAGATAAAGAAGAAATTCATACATTCACATGTAAAAAGTAAACGAAGTGATATCGCACACGTTGTAAAGAAAGTTTCCTTGTTTTTGCAAACTGCTAAAACCTAGTTTAGTTGATGTTTAGTGCAGGTCGTTCACTCGTAGGTGGTTTTACGTCCACATAAACAAGTATTATTTCATGTTCAAGGAGAAAATGACCAACAGAAAAAATAAAAACATTGAAAAAACTTGAAATGAATACTGGCAACCAGTTTAACGAGGATAGATTTTGGTTGCATACTTGATATATTTTTTTTACTAAAAATATTTCGGTTCACAAGAAATCTATTCTTATTACAATACAAGGGACCAACAATTTATAATCAATTTCAAACCACTCGGATGAAGAATTAAGTTATTCAAAATATTTTAAAATTATATTCAAAGTTATGATGTTATCTACAAAAAGCTACTTTTATGCAAAATTAAATATAATTAATGACAGATAAATTGAGTTCTTTTTTTATAATGTGATAAAATAAAATTATTTTTATGAAAATAATTTGGAATTAAAAAAGAACACGTTCTTTTAAAAATTTATTGAGATATTTAGAATAATATTTACATATATATATTTTTTAATGAATAACATATTTTAAAATACAATTTTACCAAAATAATAATAATTTTCACATAAAAACAATTTTATTTTATAAATTCAATTATTGCAAATTCAAATAACCTTTATGTAAAAATAATTAAATAAAATTTCAAATGTACACAACAAAATATTATAAATACGAATGTATTAAAACTTTCACTTCCTCAGAAAAATAAATGAAGTTGACTATTATTCAAAATCATCCTACTACAATTAACAAATGAACTAATAAATCTGCTAATAATACAAAGAAAATTCCATTTTCAAGCACAAGAAACAAAAATTAAAACAGCATTCTCATTGCGCTTAGTTCAATTTACAACAATAGCTACAGTAAAAGTGGAATCTCGATTCTCGTTTGTTTCGCGCCATTGTGTGGCTGACAAGAACAAGACAAGTGAATGTCGCACTCATAAGGCAAGGAATCAAATGTCATTCTCTGCGCCTCCCACGATTTCTTGAGCCTATGTGTAAAAGAAGAATGAATTACGACTGTTGTTTATTTTTACCGCGTTGATTTTAATTCAATTAACATTCGTTTCTTATTTACATACCTAAATTAATTTATAGTTTTGTGAGAACTATTATTAATAAAAATTAACAGTTTAACAACTTCATTGTTCTTATTTTAGTTTATAATTTAATTTATTTTATACAAGAAATAAAATTACACCAGAGTTTTCAAACATAATTCTTGATAAATATTACGATTTCGTATCAAGTTCAATTAAAACTTATATGTTTGTCTTTTATCCATTTCCTGGAGGAGATGAAACTGCACGCGCAGATCTCAGAAGCCGACATATTTATTAACTTAAAAACGAAGGATACCAGCCGTAGATTTTTAACCACTTAACTACACATAAGGAATACTAATGTCATATATACAGTTATATAAGTATTCTACATCTGGAACTATCTATCTTCATGTTTTGGCAATCACGGAAAACACTAAATCTTTGTAACAACAAAGACAAAATTAATTGTCATACAACACTTGGTGAAACAAGGTTTAATAAAAAATATAAAGTAAACACTTGGCTATGTTTCACAAAATTTAGCCTCCAAGTCACCTTATGAGGGCATCGTCAGAGGCTGGCCAGCACAGTTAGTAACCATAGACGCGTTTCGCTCTTAATAGAGCTCATCAGTATGGTATAACTCACTTCTTCACCTAGAACAAAGTTCATGTGAAGAAGCTAGTGACGAAGAACTGTGCCAGCAGAGAATAAGATCTCTATCAAACTGGTAAGATGACATGAGAAGTTCTGTGGAACTGGTCATGCCATCTACCGAAAAAAGGGAAAGCTACGCAATAGCAATTTAAATAACAACAAAGACAAAATTAATTGTCATCCAACACAGAGCGAAACGCGTCTATGGTTACTAACTGTGCTGGCCAGCCTCTGACGATGCCCTCATAAGGTGACTTGGAGGCTAAATTTTGTGAAACATAGCCAAGTGTTTACTTTATATTTTTTACTAAATCTTTGTTCTCATTGGTCAATGCTGAATATTTGTAAAAGATACAGATAAAAAGAAATTATTATTTTGTAAAATGTGAATAACTCATAAGAGTTTGTAATAAACTACCTAAGATTGCTTTGTCATTTACATTTTTAATATTGCTTAACGAAACTTAAATTTTATGTCAAAAGTAAATAAATAAAAGCAAATCAAAGTAAAATGTCATATGAAAAAGTTTATATTGCTGTCAAACATTTGATGCGATATTGTCAGTTTATTTCAAAGAGTGGAAGAATAATGGTCAACGAGATTCAATCAAATGTTTTATTTTAGGAAGTTTATGTCAAACTTAAAATTTAAGTTTCATTGATGCAAAGAAGACTAAATTGTATTTCTAAAAAATATAAAATAAACACTTGGCTAAGTCTCACAAAATTCAGCTTCCAAGTCACCTTATGAGGGCATCGTCAGAGGTTGGCTAGCACAGTTAGTAACCATAGACGCATTTCGCTAACTGTGCTGGCCAGCCTCTGACGATGCCCTCATAAAGTGACTTGGAGGCTGAATTTTGTGTGACTTATCCACGTGTTTATTTTATATTTTTTATTAAACATAGTTTCACCAAGTGTATGGATGACAATTAATTTTGTCTTTGTTGTTATTTAAATTGTATTTCGTTTATTGTTAAAATAATTTAAAATGGTGTGTATTTAACAATGCAAACAGCATTTCCAGAAATTGCCAACATATATGTGCATATCTAAGTAAGTAGTTGTGAAATGTTGAGAACCGCAGATTTAAAGCAATAAAGATCAATGATTAAATGAATTTAAATAATAGAGCTTTGTTATTGCAGAACCGTAACATAATGTATTAATTAATTTACTAAGAAACAAATAGCAATTCTTATAAAATTACATCATCGCTGTATATTATTAAACAACTATTAAAAATAACAACACTTAACTCAGTGGGTATCCGCATTTACGTTTCCTTGTATATCACGTAATTTTTCAATCAAGATCTCACAAAGAAGTCCAGGAAACAAACAACATATCATCAGGAGAAAAACAGGAAAATAAACCGAGAACTTTACTCTCTTATGAGATTGCAGACGGATTTGTTCTTTTTACCACTATTTTCTGTAGTAAACTCTTAGTTTATAACGTCATATGTTGATATATCTTGCGAGCAAGATTTTGTGCTGTGATTTCACATTTCTAAATTACTAGTTACAGACAAATAAGACGTTGCAGTTTTATTTAAACAAAAACATATTTCTAAAACTAATATAAAAGTTTTTATTTGGAGTATTTGATTTAATTGTATGAAGTTACGCCACAATAGTTATTTATGTACCAAAAGCGGTAAATGATGTATTAAGGGTTGAGACACGAGGCAGAGTCGAAGGTCTCAAAAAACCTAATACCCTTAAATGCATTTAACGTTCATGGTACATAGAATTTTTTTCTATAAACAGCGAAAATTAAATTCTGCTGTTAAATGCAATGATTAATGTTTTATTATTATAAGAATAAAGTCTAATTTGTATTATTTGCGATGAATTAATCTGATAATGTTCACTTTTTCTTTATCTATACTCCTGTTATCAAGCATGTAATGATATACTTACAGTGCTGATGGTAGAAATTTTGTTATCAAATGGTGAAAATACTGACCGTGTAACAAAAATACTCGTCATGGTGTCTAGCTGTTTACCAGTTCCAAAATGTAAAATTGCAGAAAATTTAAGAATTTGTCGAAATAATTTTAGTGATTATTTCCTTCATTACAAGACATTCAGAATGCTTCATTTGAACAAAGAGGACGATTTTACAACGACAATTCCACTCATGACTTTGCATCCAATCAAATTACTGTATTTTCCTGAATTGAACCAATCACAGTGGTATTTCACAAATGAAAATTGTCGCAAATTATTGCTTAGATATAACGTTTGTTAACTATTTTCTGTAGATTAATATTGTTGAACTTTATTTGACTTTGTTTACTTTGCTTAGTTATGTCAAAAAATTAAACAATGTAAATTGATCACCAAGGTAATAGTACTTCAGACATTGTTTTAAAAATACTGCAGGTAACATTTTTTTTATATTTCTAGGAATTGTCAAGCCGAATACCATACGTGACTATGATTTTCCTTTGGTAATTTTTGCCTAGATCACTTCTGCTTGTTGCTTTAAGAAAATCTACACTCGTTCTATCGCACTCGTGCAGATTTTCGTCGCAAGAAGCAATCGTGTTCATGACGACAAAAATTTCCAGCAAAATCATAATCATTAATGGTATTATATATGAGAAAATTCCAACACCATATCGTAGACAACCGTTTGTTGATATTTAAAATTTTGACATTTAAACAATAATTTAAAACGTGAAATTTAAACTCAGAAAATAATCAACTGAATATAACTCGAACCATTAATTTATTTAGTAAAATTCCCCAAATTCCTTTGCAGAAACTGCAACTCGTGTCAAAAATGACATTTTAAATATGCCATTTTTGACGCTTGGTTTTCAGATTCTATGCAACTATTATTCGAAATTTTATCGATAAATTCTAGGCTCTCGGTATACTATCTATGAAAAATAGTTTAAATCTACATTTTATCAAAATTTATTGGTTAATTACTTTAAAAAGATGGATTAATAATGGCCAGAAAAAACTATTTTTGTCAAATAATTGGCAAGCAATTTCTGCGTAGAAACTGATCTTATCATGTATATAAAAAAGTAAACTAAATTAAAGAATAATTTTTTATCATAAATATTCTTTCTAGGTATTGTATACAAATTAAAGGATTTTCATAGATTTAAAGAAAGGTTTTTCAGTTCCAGGCTTTTTCCAGGATTATAAGTATTTCCAGACCAGTAGACACCATGACAAGTATTGAGAAAAACATATTTTAGAATCGCGTAATCAATAAACGAAATTATTAAAAATAATTAATGAATTTGATATTTGTTTTATCGCGGTACTTAAACTTATAACCATTTTTATGACTATAACTATCACTATCATATTTCCTTCTACTATTTCTCAACAAAATAAACATTTTCATCAACATCAACAACTGCAAACAAACTTCACCGCCAACATCATATCGTCATAGCGTAATTCTACCTTCACCAGCCCCGACAATATTTATCTACTCACCCTTAGCAGGAACGTGAGCGGTGATTGTCTTGTGGGCGGGCAGGACGGCGCCAGGGCGTCGCGACGGCGTCCGCCGCCCCGAGACCTTGTCCCCTTGGCCCCCGACAGACGCCGCTGGCGTGGTTAACGGCGGAGACTTTTTCACTGCAAAAGAATTACAAATTATGTACTAGGATGTCCGGAGCTTTTATCTTAGTATGTGCTAATTGGATGTATGGGGTGGTGTAATTAGGATGTGGAAAGGGTTCTATAAATTAAAAGATGAAATGCTTTGATTAGGATTTGGAGTGCAATATCCTGTTTTACTCTTTACACAACAATAAAATATAAATGCTACGGTTAAAAATTTTTGTTCTTTTAAGATATGTACAATTCAAACTGCTGTTGATATACGCGCCATTATTATATCTGTTAATGGCGATACACTTCTGTTTTTCTTGTTGATATTTACACATGAGTCAGTATACAAATTATTTAATATCAATAAATTGTTTCACATTGTCAAAGTGTTTTTGTATAGTTGTTTTCAATTTGCCCAAATCAACAACTTCTAGCAATAAAAATTGAACGGCAACTACAACAAATCTAACCAGAATAGGATCATTTAATATGTTTGTTTTTTGTTTAAATGCTTGTTCAGAAAATAATAAACAAACATGTATATTGATAGGCATAATAATTCTATACTTCTATTTTATTTATAAATTATTTAAAAGTAGTAATAGTACATTACACATCAAGACAGAGAAGTTTGTTTCCCCGAATTGTAAAATTGAAGCAAAAAAAATACATAAACTTATTTCGGGAGGAGTAGATACGATTTTTTTCGAACACCACAATGCGGCTCGGTGAGAGCGGACCCTGTACTGTCATTGGGATTAAGTTCCTGTTGTACAGAGTAATATAAATAAATAAATAATATAACACACTATAAATATATATTGAGACATCAAAAGAAATATTTATATTTATAATCAGTAGTTATCTTGTCGATTCCCACAACCGACAAATATTTTTCACAACATTAAAACTACCCCTGTGACTTCCTCACCACTAACATACTTGGAGCCCTTAATTTGACGGCTAGTAACCGTACTTCACGCGAAGAAATATGTCATTTACTGAAATCTGCTACGATATAGTGCCACACCCAGTATTGAGTAAAAGGCGTGTTGATATATTTATTTTATTTTAAAAGTAAAATAGATTGTTTGAAAACTTCTGTGCACTGAGATATTTTGAGTAGATAAGGTAAACTGTTTTACCGTGATATGTTATTATCAATGATAATAAAATTTTTAATTATAACTATTTATATATTATGTTAATTCTAACCTCGAATAAATGTACTACCTTTCATTTTGAGTAAAAGAGCAAAACATTATTTATTCTGAATAATAAATTTTAAATATCAAACAAATATATTATGCAAATTACACAATATATAATTTTATATCCATTATAAATAAATATGTTCAAAGCAAATATTGAAAGTAGGTACATAATAATAAATTAAATAAATATGAATCATTATGCATATCACAAATTTACCTTTCAAAGTATTAATCAAATATTATTTCATATAATTAAACAACTAGATAAGCAATATCTAAAGTGTGTAACAGAATAAATAACTGTAACTAAATCCTACATAACGTGTTGGAGAACATCCGGTATCTTGGAATTTTATAGAGCCACACCATGCGGGTTTCTCAAAGAATGCATCTCAGAACATCGAATTTCCGTAATAAAAAATCTGATGTGGACACCACATGACTTCCTTGTACGCGTATTAAACTATAGATATTTTTTTAATTGCACATATTTGACATAAAATCTTTTATTTTTTATTTTTTGTTCTAATCCATAGCAAACTTAATTTAAAAAAACACAAAATATATACTATTTAAATTTAGATATCTCGCTTATGCAAAAGGCTAATTTAAAAATTCTTAATGTGCTAGACGCAGAATTTAATTCTCTAAAACTTTTATTTGAAGCATTTATTTCTAAAATTAAAATAATTCCATTTTTTTCAAGGAAAACTGTTAGCAGCTTCATGTAATGTGTCACTTCCGGTTAGTGTATTTTAACCAAAATCTATTATATTATTTCCATTGATATAGTAGTCTTATATACCAAATTTGGAAAGTTTTAAATTATATTTGAATATAGTTTTTCATGAAAATCTATTATAGGCTTCAAGTAAAGTACCACTTCCGGAAGTTATATAATGACCAAAAAGGGAGGTGCACAACTAGATGTTATAGCAGTCCTAAATATAAAATTTCAATTTTCTACGGCTTACCGTTTTTGAGTTATGCGAGATACATACGTACGTACGTACATACGTACATACGTACGTACAGACGTCACGACGAAATTAGTCAAAATGGACTCAGGGAGGGCCAAAATGCGTATTTCCACTGAAATCTGAGAACCGAAAATTTTCGCGATAACAATACTTCCTTTACTTCGTACAAGGAAGTAAAAAATCTGATGTGGACACCACATGACTTCCTTGTACACGTATTAAACTATAGATATTTTTTTAATTGCACATATTTGACATTAAATCTTTTATTTTTTGTTCTAATCCATAGCAAACTTAATTTTATAAAAAATCAAAAAATATATAATATTTAACTTTAGATATCTCGTTTATGCAAAAAGCTAATTTAAAAATTCTTAATGTGCTAGACGCAGAATTTAATTCTCTAAAACTTTTATTTGCAGCATTCATTTCTAAAATTAAAATAATACCATTTTTTCAAGGAAATCTGTTAGCAGCTTCATGTAATGTGCCACTTCCGGTTAGTCTATTTTAACCAAAATCTATTATGTTATTTCCATTGATATGGTAGTCTTATATACCAAATTTGGAAAGTTTTGGATTATATTTTGATATAGTTTTTCAATATATTATAGGCTCCAAGTATGGTACTTTACTTTCCGGAAGTTATATAATGACCAAAAAAGGAGGTGCACAACTAGATGTTATAACAGTCCTAAATATAAAATTTTAACTTTCTACGGCTTACCGTTTTTGAGTTATGCGAGATACATTACGTACGTACAGACGGCACGACGAAATTAGTCAAAATGGATTCAGGGATGGCCAAAATGCGTATTTCCGCTGAAATCTGAGAACCGAAAATTTTCGCGATTACAATACTTCCTTTACTTCGTGCAACTTCTCTTAATTTTTTTTATTCTTTCCTTCGTCTTAACATTTTCTCCCTCTTTATATTCATCTTTCTCTCTAAGAATTTTTATTCTCTTTTTGTTGTTAAAATTTTCTAGCTTTTTATTCATCTGCTTGTCGTTTTTCAGAAATGTATTTCTTCATTCTACCCTTCTTTTGCCTGTTTGATTGTTTCTTTCCCATCCTTTAATTATTCAATGAATACAACGAAAGGTGCACAACTAAATGTTGCTAATGCAATGACATTGACATTTAATTTTTTATTTTTTTCTTATTTTTTGTTCTAATCCATAGCAAACTTAATTTTTTTTTAAAATAAATATATAATTTGTAAATTTAGATATCTCGCGTATACAAAAGGCTAATTTAATAATTCTTAATGTGCTAGACGCAGAATTTAATTCTCTAAAACTTTTATTTGCATCATTTATTTATAAAATTTAAATAATATCATTTTTTTCAAGGAAAACTGTTAGCAGCTTCATGTAATGTGCCACTTCCGGTTAGTCTATTTTAACCAAAATCTATTATGTTATTTCCATTGATATAGTAGTCTTATATACCAAATTTGGAAAGTTTTAAATTATATTTGAATATAGTTTTTCATGAAAATCTATTATAGGCTTCAAGTAAAGTACCACTTCCGGTAGTTGTATAATGACCAAAAAGGGAGGTGCACAACTAGATGTTATAACAGTCCTAAATATAAAGTTTAAATTTTCTACGGTTTACCGTTTTTGAGTTATGCGAGATACGTACGTACGTACAGACGGCATGACGAAATTAGTCAAAATGGATTCAGGGAGGGCCAAAACACCTATTTCCGTTGAAATCTGAGAACCGAAAATTTTCGCGATTACAATACTTCCTTTACTTCGTACAAGGAAGTAAAAACATAAGACGTGTCTTATTTCTATAGAAAATCAATCATACATTTTTTTATTGAATATTTAGGTACATTAATAAGTCTCTTTTTTAGTTCTCGTATGTCCTGATAAAAATAATTAATTATTTATATGGGTACCCGGGTGACGTCGGTAAAGTATGAATTTTATGAAATTTTCTGCTCTCCTGTTCATTTTACAGCAGAAATTGTGGAGTATCAAAATGTTCGGAATTAAAAATTGCATTTTACAATTTTTTATTTTTTGTTTCTCCACAAAAGAAATTGCTTTATTTTTGTTAAATATTATTAACAATATCAACCACAATTATTTCTTAGATGTAGTTTAAAAAACAACAGTGAATCACTTATGGGAAATTAACACTGCTGTCAAAATTTAAACTGACGTAAAAATTTGATCATTCTGACCAAAAAGTTTAGGAAATAAAACAAATGTAATTAAATTCAATAAGCTCATTTTCGTTCTACTATTCAACAATATTATTTTTTCTACGATTGCTATGAAAAGTGGACAATTACGTTCTCATTTGTCATCGTAAAGTTGACGTTTTTTGTAGAACAATCGCAAAATATCTTTGTGTCACGCATCTCCAATGGCAATTTCGAAATTTGATGAAGTAAAAATATTGTTAAACATATTTATGAGAATCAATCGATTGTCTTCCATTAGGGATTATTGGTCTTCTAAGGAGATTCACGATAAGTATATTTTATTTTTGTCCCAGTGGTCATTTGGAGAAACCGCCTTTTTTTCCAAAATTCGTTTGACCAAATGGCCTAAGACATTTATTAATGTTAATCTTATGTTATTTGAAGTTAAGAAAATAAATAAAATTTTGTTTAAAAAATATATATATTTGGGCCTGAAAGGGGTAAAAAGTTCTTTGCTATAGTAAAATTGCTCTAGGTTGAATCGGAAGAGGTCGAAATAAATAAAAACAAGTAAGTAGTTTAAAAAAAGAAGCCATGCAAAATTGCTCACATTACTGTATTGTGAGTTGCTATAATTACTGGCGCTTTCTCTAGCTTTACCAGCTGTTAATCCAATTTCGTTTTATGTGAAATAAAAATAAATGACAACCATTATTATCCTTATATTTACTAGAAAATACTAACCATGAAAATATAAGAGTAATGCATTTATTACAATACCATTAAACGAAAGTTTTATCGAACAATTTCCAAAGCATTCAGAAAATAACAATAAAATAATGTTTATTATTATTTATTTTATGACGTTTATATAAAAGTACAATACAATTTAATTAAATAACTAATTTAATTTATTATATGTATGATTATTACAAGTATTAGGATATAGGTTAACGATAGGACTGAAGTTATATTTAGCATTCCCACAGATGCTTAAGAAATAGCAGACTAACATACGTATTCATGTTATTTTGTCTTAGGAATATCTTTGGAATATCTCGGTAAAAAACAATACCGTTTCATATCGAATCGAAAGTTATCTTTAATGACAATAATTTAGTTTTTACTCTATTGGGAATTAGACGCGGTGTGAAGACGAAGAACAGTTGAAAAGGAAGTGGAAGCAGAGTCCACCTGCACGAGTTAAAGACAGAAGAAGAGGAGGGGAACCAGGTAACGTCTCACCTGTTGATAACATCTGCCCTGCCGACCTGCCACAATACCAACGGAGCGGCAAATCGCTCGCCTTTAAATTCTATGTTCGTTCAGGTAAATTACGCTATACGCGAAACGAGGAAGTTTTACTTGGCTGTATTTCAAGTACCTACTAATTATCGTTTTTGAAAGCATAATAAATTTAAGAATACTGACAATTTGTCCAATGCTGATGATATTGTTTGTAGCAATACAAAAAAAACTGAATCACTTTTAATCATGATTAAGAATATGTCAACCATGGTGTGTGTAAGAAGTACGCACGCAAAAGCTTCGTTGAGATGACATATTGAACCGCGATTTGACGGCTGGTAACTGCAATTCACAAGCATAAATATATTACTGACTGAGATGTACTACAGCTGAGTGCGCCACTGCCAGTAATGGTTCAAAAGCATGATATATTTATTTTTTGTGAATTTTTGGTTGAACCGGTTCAAAATTTGAAATTTTTTAAAATATGGTTCTATATAGTTCAGGACACGAGAAATACACTCGATCAAACCGCATTTCAATATCTCTTATAGTTTTTGAGATATATCGATTTTTGCCTTTTTAAAAAACTCAACTTTGAGAGCCCATATCTCGAAAACTAAAAGAGATATTGAAATGCGGTTTGAACGAGTGTATTTCTCGTGCGCTACTTAACTTATACTGAAATTTTACCATTTTTGAAAAATTTTCAACTTTTTCAAAATTTTATTTTCTTAATATTTTCAAAAGTTGAAGAGATAATGCAAATCTGAAAACACCAGTGAATTCCTCGCGTGACAATACATAGGTATGCAAATTTGTACAGCAAAATTCGCACGGATACAAAAAATCGAAAATGGCAATTTTTTAGAAATTTCTTAAGGGGTACCCCTTGGTGTTTTTACGGATTTAGGCCATTTTTGGATTTTTTGTAATAAAAAATGTATCCGTGAGAATTTTGATGTAAAAATTTGCATACCTATGTATTTTCACGCGAGGAATTCACTGGTGTTTTCAGATTTTCATTATCTCTTCAACTTTTGGAAATATGAAGGAAAAAAAAATTTGAAAAAAATTTGAAAAATTTTCGAAAATGGTAAAATTTCGGTATAAGTTAAGTAGCGCACGAGAAATACACTCGTTCAAACCGCATTTCAATATCTCTTTTAGTTTTCGAGATATGGGCTCTCAAAGTTGAGTTTTTAAAAAAGTCAAAAATCGATATAACTCAAAAACTAAAAGAGATATTAAAATGCGGTTTAAACGAGTGTATTTCTCGTGCTCCGAATTATATAGAAACATGATTTTTAAAATTTCGATTTTTGAACCGTTTCAACCAAAAATTCACAAAAAATAAACATGCCTTCACCCATTCTGGCAGTGGCACTCTATCGTTGTAGATCTCAGTAAGTAATATATTTATGCTTGTGAACTGCAGTTACCAGTCGTCTAATACATGATTCCTTAATATTTATATAAGCAAATCAATTGCTAATTCGTCTAAAACTTAAATGTCTGTGAAGCTCGTATCATCTGAGTTAGATATTTCGGATGTCGAAGATAATACAACGAATATTTGAATACACAATAACAGCATTCAAAAAAATTACAATCCCTAATAAATAGACCTTCGGTCAGCAGACCATGGTTCCAAGATCATATTTTGTAAAAGGTGAAAAGAATATAATGTTCACAATGGCATCGATTAGTGTTTATATAGAAATGGCAAACTGACGTTTTTAGATACGAACAGAATTCCACTTATTAATTTACGAGTAGTTTACAAATTTTTATATTATCACAGTAACTATGCTTAATACAATGTTTCTATTGGCTGCTAATTAGTATCGTACGATTTTCATTACAATTTTCTAACTTCCTAAGAATTGACAAATTGAGAAAATATATTTGGAAGAAGAATGATTTGTTGATTACACAGATTTAAATTATTTCTTCTATTATTTTGTTGTTAATTAAGATACTATAAATACTATTACTCTGCACTGTATTAGTATTTCTTTTAATTTTGAATAACTTGACATATTTGACATTTTGCCAATAATGTCCGTCCACATTTCGTCTTTACCAATTTAATTCCCTATTTCAATTTAGTAAAATATACCACTATCATTTCTAATGAAATTAATTGTTAATATTTTGCACTTACGTTCTCTCGCTGTTCGTTGTGTAACGGTCATAGTCGTTCGTGGTGACGTCACCGGAGCAGGCTTGTGCCCCCCAGGGGTTAAAACCTCCGTGACCGGAGTTGCACATCGTCCCACGCCTACTTCACGCTTCTTGGTCACCCCTGAAACGAAAAAAATCCACTCATTACAGTTTGCAGTTTACTTCAAAATGTTTTATTTTGTTCAGTCTTACATAAACTAATTACTATGCAAATACGGCGTAAGTGACGGTCAACACAACCAGTAATTAACGATTCAATCAGGAAGTTGACCATTCAAAATACATTTACCTACCGCCGACTAAACTTACACTAAACGTTGGTGGTTAACAATTTACTAGACGACGAAGAAAATTACCGTAAAATCGAAATAATGTCTAGACCACAAGGCGTACAGAAACTATATATTTTAAGTCTTGTCATAAATTTTCTTTATTTCCTTTTTCAAATTTACTGTAACACAGAAATATTATACGATATTTTTAATCTATTATATTTCGCATACAATATTAAACAAAATGCAGGTGATAGTTACTAAACAATAGAAAAATATAAATGACTAATAAATAATAAAAATATTAGCCATAAAACTAATTTGATTGGTTTGCAAAATTAAATTCTATTAATAAGTATTGTTCACGCCTGTTAATACATAACTTTTTCTTAGAATATTATCATGTTTTATTTTTAACTGCTACACCTGAAAAGAATGAAAATATATTTATAGGAACTATTAAACATTATGATTTTATAACACATAACTTTAAACTATAAATTTCAAACTGTTCTATGTACAGAATCATTCATGAAAGTTTATTGCACTAAATAAATATATATTTTTAGACTAAGGACTTATTTTTTTATAATTCGGGTCAATTTTACAAATAATTCATCTATTAAATAACAAGCAAACAAACAATAACTATCCAGTAATTACAAGCGTGTTTGCGATTATTTAATTCTTAAAATTCATTCATTTGTAGAGTATAGATATTTTTGGCAAGGCTCGCTTCTGTCGTAATTTAAAAACAACCCTAACTCAACCCGTAAAATTTTCTGCTATAAAACCTAAATTCGTGTAGGAAATAGATAAAACCTATTCCACGTAAGAATGCAAAAAGAGATAGTCTTTACTAATATCTGGAAAAGAAACATCGAAATCTTGTATAAATTTACCAAATAGTAGACTATTACAACTTTCTTTTTGTTATAATTATTATTATACAGGGTGTTTAAAAATTATTGCTAAAAATTTAAGGGTATAATATTATTTAATGTACTGATTACAAAAACAATTGCTCATTACTTGAAGCAAGTATTTTTCGTGCCACTAAACTAATAGGTAGTGAATAAAAATTATACAACTTCAATTAAATGAAATAAATTTTAATGTTTACTAACTTTTATTTATTACTGTAACCTATCAATCCAGTGGTACGAAAATTGTTTGCTTTAAGTATGACCAACAATTTTTGCGAATATCGGAAAATTTCATTCTTGTTATCTGTACATCAAATAATATATACTCTTTTTTTACAATAATTCTGGAACATCCTGTATTTAATTGTTACTCTGCACAACAGGAACTTAATATCAATTTCAGTACGGACTGTATAATTAAATGCCAGAGTTATTGCGGCATTTTAATGGCATATACATTTGCCGACTAGTAGACTCGAACCCGGGACAGCACGGGTATCTAACGACACAACAAGCCGTGGTTTACACTTTAACGCGCTCGACTACCACATCGATAATTAATAAAAATTGATTATCTATACTAAAATACAATTCAAATTACTGCATTCTTACGTGAAATATAATAAGTAATAAAAAAAAACTAATCTAAGACACAGAAACATACCAGTACAAGGTCCTTTAAACCATTTATCCAGCTCTGCGTTAAACATTAAAAATTATTTGAAAATTAAAGAAGAAATAGTGAAGGTAGATTAAAAGAAATAAAAGAACAGTTTTCCGAAATAGATAAATACACCAAATTCAAAATTTACTTTATATGAAGACATTAAAAATGTGTTCACATTTTTAGCTGTTGAAGAATTAATTATCTACCATTTTTATTTGTAACAATTCTCTAAAATATTTTAAAACATTAAAATTCAATAAGGTTTTAAAGACGCTACAAAAGGCAATTTTGTTTTCTCATTTTTTATATAATAATTTAGAGTCGTTTGACAGCATAAAAGACACGATGACGTCATAAGTAATAAATTTTGAATATAGTTTAGTTTGATCGTTTTTAAAGAATTCAAATAAAATTTTTATTAACAAACATAAAACACATATCAAAATTACCAAATTCCACAAAAAAATCATATTTTATTAGTTTCACATGCATTGAAATTTTTTATTATATATAAAATTCAGCACTATTTCATAAATCTGTAAGTTCAATTGTAATATAATATTTCATAGACATACTCAAAATGTTGTGGTTATTCTTTCTTCCATCTTCAACATTACCTTTCTTCCCAAAACTTCCAAATCTTTCTCTATCGGGAAGTCGAACCGAAGAAGATCGGTGCAACTTTTCCTTGGAGCCGTGTGCCCCCATTGCAACAATCACATTCCAATCTTCATTTTACAACAATTTCATTCTCTGCATTGCGCTCGTTTTCAAACCGATTCGTACCATCCGAACTTAGCCGAGTGAACCGATCTTTTCTTGTTGTGAATGTTACAAAACCAGGACATTATCATCTTCATAGAGCGGTGCAGTATTTACAAACATATTGCCAATAGTTCAGCAGCATTCACTCTGCAATCTTGTGGACAGAAATAGACGAGGTTCATTGCACTAGCATGATGACAGGTTAAGATGGCACTAGCTCGATGCACTCCATGCTAAGATCAGATTTTCCGCCAAACCGTCAGATGCTATACGAGAATTTCAAATGTTGTTAAAATAATATAATTATAATATTTTCTGCACAGGTTTCAGTGTTTATTATTTAATCATCTAGAATTGTTGCGTTTTTATGATAGTATACTGTTAGAAAATAAATGTCACATGTTTTTTTTTTATTTTTACTTTCTTGAACATAAAAGTAGCGAAAGCTCATTGACAGCCTTAAGCAATCGTAGTAAGGTAGGCTGTTATTTATTGCGATAGTGCGAAAACTTTCGTAAGGTGCTATATTTTCATATTCAATACTTCATCGATATACGACCAGGACCAGTCATACGTATTATAAATTTATGTTGATCATTATTCATTTTACTTTTCACTTGCTTCGAAACTTATTCATAAAAACTATTTTTCAGCAGTTAACAATGTGGTTCAGAACACTTGCATGTTTGATTCATTAGTTTAAAAGACTAATTGCACCAACATAATTTAAATTCAGTTTAAATTATGAATATCGAAGTTACATATGATATGGGATATATAATATTCGATATGATTTTATTTATTAAATGCTCGTTTACATCAACGAACCTTAAATTCGATGACAGACTTAATAAATAAAATTAAATATTTCATTATGTCTTTTACCCATTACTTAATGTGGCCCCCTGTCGTAGCAGATCTCGATGATATATTTATGTGCGTGAAGTCTGATTACTAGAAATCAAATCACGATCCCCAAAAATGTTAATGGAGGGCCTCACCAGGAGTAAATTTATTTGATATTCAAAATAAATATTTTGTTAAAATTGTGATGTGTGTCGTACAGAATATCCCACGAAAGCTGCTCCAAAAGCTTACCGGATTATTGTACAAGAACAGATTTACAAAAAAGACTGTACAGAATAAAATACAACAAAAAAAAACATGGTTCCTAATGTATTCAATTGTGTGTAGTGAAGATGTTTATAAAAACTACTCGCGAAATATCGCCTCAAATTTATTCATGACCCTTAGAACACGAAAAAGTGAATATTCAAGTCGTCCGAATTCCTAGTTCCCGCTCTATCTTCCGTATAATTTAACGGATCAAAATCGGTCATGCGGTGTAGACATGAAAATGGTAAAGAAAGTTTGAATGTTCTTTCCAAACACGAATATGGCGCGCGTAAAAATTGTAATAAATCGAAGTTTTGTTAGCAAATCGGTACAATTTATAAAAAAATCATATAAACATATCAATAAAACTAGACGTTTGACACAGGAACTAGAAAATTTATTTCATTCTTTTCCTGGATTGCGTTAGAATAAATATTTCAAAAGTTTCACTCATCCTATAGAAGCAAATACAATTCTCTCTAACTATAATCGAAATTTTATTTTAAAATTCTTATTTTAGATTTGTACATTCAGTTTGTCAGTTTCTAATAAGAATGCAGTGGATAGGAACTTTGAATTCTTGCTCGTATTTAATATTTAAAAGTTAAAAAGGAAATTTTCTAAATGATTACTTATAAAAGCTAACCAACCATAGTTCAATTGAGTCATCTTAAAGAACCATTACATCCATTCAACCGAAAAGAGAAACAAATCAAACCATTCATCCTCTTAACAGTCTTTACAACTTCATTTATATTTATTAACTCCATTCTACTGGATTGCTCTTCAAACATCCGTACCACAAACCAAAAAAGGCAAAACCAGTATTTACAATAGTCCCACCTGTACACAGACACAGGCTCAAAGAGTAGGAGCTCACTCCAAAATAGCACTGAGTGAGTGCTTTTAAAGATACTTGGTACTGACAAGTTCAGAGTTTCTAAATGAATGGTAGAATTCTGTGATAGTTTTATAGATCCGTAATTTGTAAATAATGAAGAAAATTTCATCGCTATTTGTTGATAAGTAGAAAATATTTCATAATCATAAGTTTCGTTGCAATATATAAATATATCATAACATTTTTTACCCATTGCTGGGCGTAGCACTCTGTCGGAGCAGATCTCAGAAAGTGATATATTTCTCTGCGTAAAGTGTAGTTACCAGTCATCAAAGATGTTAGTGGTGAGGGAGCCGCAGGAATAGTTTTAACGTGGTGAAAAAATCTACAGGCCGACTCGATATCACTGAGCCACCTACCACATAAATTGTATATACAAACAATTAATTTGCAGACAAATATAAGATTTATCTACGACCATTTGTAAAGTGGGATTTAACGCACGCAAATATAGTCTGTAAAATTAGAAATTGTGAAACAAGTGCGATAATGCACGCTCAGTACGTAAAGTAATTACTTTAGACACTGTTTACCCTGATTTCCGTGGTTGGTTAATAAAATAAAAATGTGCTACTCAATAATTTTGTTTTAATTAATAATAATAGATGGGGTAGGTGGCTCAGTGGCAGCGAGTCGGCCTGTGGATATTGAGAACCCTGGTTCGATCCCCACAGACGACAAACAATTTACACCAATTTAAATCTACCCCTGTGGCTCCCCCTCCACTAATATCTTTGGAGACCGTGATTTGACGAATGGTCACCGCACTTCACGCGAAAAAATATATCACTTACCGAGATATGCTACGGAAGAGTGCCACACCCAGTAATGGATAAAAGGCGTAATGATATATTTATTTATAATATTTTGCTATTATATAATTTGTCATTCGAATTTTTTAAGTAAATACAAATAAAAAACGAGTTTACAGACTGCTAAGTTCAATAATTTTTCTCTCTTTCTTTCAGTGTCATGTCAAAGCTATATAACTTGAAGAGTAGTAAATACTGTTAATACCCATAGGCCTTCTTTCGTTCTTTCTTGCCTTCAGTGACAAGGACAACTGTATGAATGGACGAATAGTCTACAACGAATTCAAGGCATACCGATGTCCATATACGAAATAATCGAGGCACTCATGGCTTTGTACCAGATAAACAGACGTGCGTAACTTATGTGTACGAGACATTCTTTTTGTGTTTTCGTTCACGAGATTTTATAGTTTTACACCTACTTGGAATAGTAAAGTTATATAATCTGACAGACCAGGTAGTAAAATAGAGAATTATTTCATGTTTTATACTACAACTCTTTACCAATTCGATTCTTTAGAAATTTATTTCATTTGACATCTTATCTTACATGATAAAAATAAACATTTATGTCTTGAAACGTTTCCTCACTTGTCCTATCCACAAATAAATTTTCTATATCCTTCTAACTTATCTACAAATTAAGAAATGTGTAGGTATACAAGGAACTAATGCTCTGAATCATTATTTTATAATTAAATAATTAATAATAATCGCAGTATATCTCATAATTATAATCATAATCATTCATGAATACATTTGTCACAATTCCCTTATTCTATACTCTAATACTCTAATAGAAGCAATTCTTATATGTCTGTCTACGTTTGTCAATGATCTGCGAATCGGGGCTAAAGATTTTGATGAAACTTGGTAGTCTAATGTTTTTTGTCCTCAGAAAGCGATCTAGTTAAATTTCATTCTCCGGAAAATATATTTAGTAACGGCCTTTTCACCAACAAAAGTTAAATTTTAAACTTGGTTTAAATAAATAAAAGCAAATCAAAATTACATGTATAGTTAGAAAAATACATAGCAAATAAATAAAGGGAGTGTCGTTCTGCTCTAGTTTTTGAAAGTGACTTCCACACAATAATTCGAAATTTATTTTTTTATATTCGAAAGAAATATCGAATTCTTTTTTTCGAAAATAAACAGTAGTAGAACAAACATCCGTATAATAGTTATTTACATTGCAAGACCGTTATACAGAAATTTACAGGCGAGCGCCAGCGAGCCTGTAAATTTCAGTTAACGGTCGAGCATTGTACAATGTTTTATGTGCATTTGAATCGCAATATATGTATATTTAATCAAATTAATTGCAATAGTATAACGCAATAACTAAAATGTTCAATCAAGGTAGACTTCGAAAAACTGACAGATTTTGTTTAATCAAAAAATATTTAAGTGTCAAACGTTTAAAATTAGATATGTTGTCATGATAACCAATGTCAACAGCCCGTTATAAATTTTACACGGGCTAGCACGTTATAAGTCTCGTAACCCCTAGAGACAGAGTTAAGTAAACAGTTCATTACGATTCAAATGTACGTAAATATATAAACTATGCAGGCACAACAATGATCGAGATTTCAATTTCTATTATTTTTCTTAAATCCCGAACGTTTCTATTACAATACGCCTTATTGGGATTTTAATTTTTTTAAACGATTCCGCGTTCGAAACTAGACGTTTTTGTTAAAAAAAAACGTGTATAGGTGAAGTAAGTAATATGATTGTAAAATATTAAAACATTGCGCAGTTTGTAGTTTATATTGTGAAAAAAATAATAGTTGTCTGCATGACAAATGAGCACGTAAATGAAGCTTGAAGTGCTCGACATAAACAGTGTCTATTGCAGTCAATCTGCAGCAATCAATTGTAAAATAAGTTCACGTACGTACCATTTCAAACAAGTAAATAAATTCGCACTTTTACAAGGTCGAATGCACTTTACAACAGAGTAAATTAAAATTTATTCCTTTTTTAGAGTGTTAAATGTCAAGGAAATAACTTATTACGGAAAATAATCTTATTTCAAAAACAAATATTCCTTTTAGATTTAATGTTCCTTGAAGTGGTGTTTGTTCAATATTTTCTTTTCTTGTTGACACAGTTTTAAAGCGCATTTTAATAACCTACCCACATGTGTTCCGAGTTGTAATTCAAATTCTTCTGTTTATTTTAGTGGCGTAAACAACTTAAAACTGGAGAGGTAAGGAGCAAGAACTAGGCCCAAGTTCAAAATAGATTTCAAAGCTAATTATTAATGTAGGAAATTGTATTCCAGAACAAGAATCCTTTAGATCGTATTTTACTATACAAGTAATTTAAATTCTCCTTCATAAAATGTCGCTTTAGATGTAAACTCAAATGTCTTAAGCTGTTCAAGTAATTGATATTCAATTGAGTAGAAAATGAATTTGTGGAAGGTATATTTAAGAGGAAGGTTAATATTATTTTTAGAGCTCGTAAACTGAACAGAAATAATTTGAAACCGGTTTTCTGGTGTAATGTAACACTTTTGTTTTTAAAAGTAGTTTGTGTTACTTGCTTTTATAATTGTTACGCTTGGTGTTTATTTAATAAAGGTAATTCGGACGGTGAACTTCGTATTTTGAAAAGATTTTCTCTTCTTATTTTACATTTAATTGTTTTGAAGAAGAATGAAATACAATATATGTGAAGAGATGTTGATAAATTACAATTTAGTTGTTTATTTTAATTAAAAGTTCTGTTATAATGGAAAGTTAAAAACAAAGACAATTATATAAAAATTCAGTTTAAGTTACATAGTTTATTGTTAAAGTTCCATAATTAATTTACACTATGAGTATATTAGTTAATTGTTATATAAGAAAACAGAAGAACTATAAAAGCAAAGGCTTGTTAACTTGTGGTTGCCTTGATTCATCAATTATACTTGACAAATAGGTAAAAATATGTTTTGAGATCTGCAACTATATTAGATTTTGTCTCTTTCAGAATAGTGCAAAAGGTTTAATGAAATATGTTATTTATTTTAAATTAGATTGATGTAAACTATAGAAGAATATGTTTTTAAATTAAACAATAAGAAATTAAGAAAAAGATAAATGAATTTTCTTAAGAATTTTCGCTTATTTCTCGAAATGATTTTGGGTTTAATCGATGTCTTGCGTTAAATTACTAAATGTATTAAAGTACTCACATGCCTGTACTTTTAATTACTAATTTCTTTCAAAATATCTGGATTCACCAACAAAAGTTAAATTTTAAACTATTTTCATTTTGGTGCACTATTAGAATATCGAAACTATCGAGACACAAAGTCGATTAAATTACGAAATTGCAATAAGTACTTCATAAATTAATTATTTGGAATTTAAGGAATGCTATTATATGAGTTATTTAGCATCATATATTATAACTTCTATAAAAATTTACGACTATTTTATGTCGTCATTAAATATGAAAACTCATACATAATATGGTACCTAAATAGATTTATAAATGCAAAATTTAAATGACATTCAAAAATATCTCGAATACATTTTCAATTATAACGATATTACAAATTAAAACCTGTTTGTTATACCGTTAAAATCAAATTTCTAGGCAGTATTACATACTACAAAATAGTTAATAGTAATTTTAATAAAGCTCTTTTCAGATTCCAAAACTTTACATAATAACGGTCCAGTAAAATACCAAACATATCTCATCACCATTACCCAATTTTATCAGCTAATGTAAACGAAGAAGTAAACACATCTAAGCTATCGAATCTTGCCAAACATTCGGTTTAGATTTGAAGTCAACGAACCGAACATATATTTCTCGCCCGGAAATTTGCGTAAATCCTCAAATACTTTTATTATTGAAAACACTTAAATCGTAAATTGAAATATGAAAACAAATACAGTTGCGGTCGCGATATCAGGTGCTCTGGAAGAAAACTAGGGCATTTGGCACAGAACCGAGTACTACTTATTCGTGTTTATGAATCAGTGGAGACGGAGAGATATTAAGATAAACAGCAGTAAAGTCAATTTGTTTTTCTTAAATTTCAGGCTTTCTTTAAAAATACTTAGACACGCAGGGACGGATCTATAGGAAAACAAAAATGCGTTATTTTCGTGCTAGTTTTTAATAAATAAATGCAAATTTTAAATTTTGCACTTTTAAATTTTGTCACTAATAGCTCTATTATTTGATAACTGAACACTGTTTTAAAAAAAAATTGGATCCATGACGATTGATAATTATACTGCAGGGAAAATAAAATATAAAGAGATATTTATCCACATTTGAACATATAAATATTGCAGAAAATATTTGATTAATTATTTATTTTGTAAATAGGAGGTGATGATATGAGACGACAGGATATGAAATGAAAAAAAACTGTCACATCTCGTCTATAATTTCAAGAAGAACAAATTTAACAGATCTCAATTATTCTCTTGTGGCAAAAATTGTTGAAACATGCAGAGAATTTTTTTGTAAGAACGGTATTCACTAGATTTATTCATGGTATCTACCAGTTTCAAAATATAAAATTCCAGGAGATTTAAGGATTTTAAGGTGTATTTTTCAAGGAATTCGAGTCAATTTCATGGCAACATCGGTATTTATATCTCAAAATTTGCTAAAATAACTAAAATAAAAGTAGAGAATAAAATTCTGTATTCAATTGTTTCGGTTAATTATTGAACAAATTATATTAAAAATTGTCAGAAATAGTTATTTTTCCTAATTGACAATTGTTGCGTAAAAACTGATGTTCCTAAATATATATATATATGAAAAAAAAAGACTAAATTAAAAAATTATTTGTGACTGTAAATAATGTTTTTCAATTCCAGTCTTTTTCCAGAATTTCAAGTAATTATTTGGCAATGAACATAAAGTATATTTCTACTAGATAGTATCTAAAAGGTACATTAATAAACAGATTAACCGTTAATTACATTTTTAGTTCTAATTTTAATTCCTTTTCTAATTCACAAAAACATTTAATAATCATAGAACTAAATAATTGGACAACTGAAAAACTAATAGTAACTCTACATTTTATTTTCATCCATATCCAGTTTTGTAAATAAGTCTAATATCATATACCTATATCAATTTTGAAAACAAATGAAGTTAGTTAATTTCAAATTTAATTCTCTTCATAATAACGAACCCAAAATATCCTTTACTGGGTGTGGCATTCAGCCGTAACAGATCTCGGTAAATGATATATTTATGCGCATGAAGTACGATTACTAGCAGTCAAATAACGTCCTCTAAAAATATTGACGACGGGGGAGCTACAGGGGTACAATTAATGTGGTGAAAATTGTCGCCCGTGGGAATCGAACCCAGATTCTAAAAAATTCACAGGTCGTCGCGAAACCAATAAGCAACCTACCCCATAACTTATTTTTAATTATGATAACTAAATACCAAGAGAATACGAACAACAATTAAAACACTGAAATAATTTTAGATAATCTGGAGCTAATTATAATGAATGCGAGAGAATGAAAAATAGATCAGAATTACAGAAGAAAAATGGGTCGCGTTAAACATAAAAATAAGGTCATGTAACTAGTGGCAAATCCGGCTCTGCTTGGCCGCAATAATTAAACGCGAATGAAATATAAATGAGTTAAAACATCGAAGATAAAAATAAATGCAGAATGGTCACTTTTATTTTTAGTTATAGGAAATTTACTGTCGAGTTTATGCATCCTTTCACATATCTCAATAATATGACGGCTTTTATGTTTGAGATTCTCTACGGTTACATTTCCGAGATTTTTATATTGAAGGAGAATTAAATAAATCATGAAATGCTGAACTCTAGTGGAAATTTTACCAGAACCAATTTTGTAATAATAATGTATTTCCTGTCATCTTTAACGAACGGATTCTTCAGAATACTTTAAATAAATTATAATATTTTTTTTTCTTAATTTCCTGTACATATAATTTTCCCAGACTAGTAAAAAACAAGTCTTTTAGCTAACATATATACCATAATAGCAGTTCTGTTTTGAGTTTTTTATACATAGATAACTGTAGTATGTAGAATTTATTTTAATTTTTGAGCTTGATTTCGTCTTTCTTATAGCCAATTATTTTAGTAAAAAATAAAAACGGGACAGATGACTAAAAGATCAAATGGGTAATCTATTCTTATTACATGGCGTCAAGTATTTGAAAATGGGGTAGGTGGCTCAGTGGTATCGAGTCGGCCTGTGGATCTTGAGAACTCTGGTTCGATCCCCACAGCCGACAAACAATTTTCACCAATTTAAAAAAAAATCTACCCCTGTGGCTCCTCCTCCACTAATATCTTTGGAGGCCGTGATTTGACGACTGGTAACCGCATTTCTCGCGAAAAAATATATCACTTACCGAGATCTGCTTAGACAGAGTGCCAGAGGCGTGATGATATATTTATATATTTATTTATATTTAAGTATTTGAAAATATTTATAAACATAAAAAAAATATTATTTTGAAATATGTTGTAAATAAAATTTTAACGATAATTGAAAATAAAAATTTACATTTTACAAGGTTAGAACTAAAAATATAAACAAACTACGTCAGGATAAACAAATGCCACAATTTATTTTCCACCTACTTAACAAATCTAACACCTTCATTCTTTCGCAATCTACAAGTGCAAACATAAGATCTACTCTACTATTTCAAGAAACAAGAAACATAACAAATTGTACTCAAATCACTTTGCTATTCATTATTCCCAAAACAGATAATTCAAACATTTCTTTCATGGTCTACTGCATAAAACTCTCCATCATATGATGAAATAAATTACAGGAAACTCTATTTTTTGCAGAGTTCTACAGTGTTTGAAAACATCCACATATGATATGGTATGTCTGAGACTGCACTGGCCTTGGGAAGAGTCTATGTCACCCATTCCCAACCAGTCCAGCGGATTAATTTAGTTTTTCCGGCTCTGATACTAACAGAGGGGACAGAGAACCGGTAATATTTGTCGATGTTCGATGTCTAACAGAATTTATTGATAACCTAACCTAATAAGTTCTGCTTGCATTCTTCGATATTGAAAAAGTAGATAATTAATAAAAAATGTGCTAATTAGAATTTCTAATTCCTGAGCCGGTATTAATGTAAGCTATAATCCTACTTGCCAATATATAACGGAAATTATTTTATAGATGATTGGTTTCTGCTGGTTTAGTCATTAGGATGACTTAAATCGAAGTTAAGCAAGACCGACTTTAATTAAAGACTAATTATTAATTTTATCACACAAATCTTGATATTACTTTATTTGCTTTTATATCATTTCTACGGCAACTCTTTGATAAAAAAAAATGCTCTTATGAAATTATTAATTTACGAACTAATAAATTTGATATTATTTAAATGACAATGTTTTTTTTATTGTTATGACTTATAAGACAGGTTTAAGAACAACTTGACATTTTATTAAAACAGTAATAATAATAATTGGATCATACAAATTAAAAAAATAAATTTATTACAAATTTTATATGCATTTTTATGTAACATTAAATATGTAAACAAATTATGTCATATAATTTATTCCCAAGTTAGCTTTGCAATTCTATAGCTCACTATATGTACCGAAAACTGTAATTATCAACTTGTTTTCAATAAAAATACATATCTTATACTTCTACGAGCAAAAGGGAGAAAATGTAAATAAATAAATATATCATCACGCCTTTTACCCATTACTGGTTGTGGCACTCTGCCTAAGCAAATCTAGGTAAGTGATATATTTCTTCGCGTGAAGTGCGGTTACCAGTCGTCACATCACGGCCTCTAAATACGTTAATGGAGGGGGAGCCACAGGGATAAATTTAAATTGGTGAATATTGTTTGTCGCCTGTGGGGATCGAACCAGAGTTCTCAAGATCCACAGGCCGACTCGATACCACTGAGCCACCTATCCCATAAATGAAAATGTATTGTGAGTAATTTAGGAGCAATGCAATTTGATTCAAGAAAGCAATTGCGACCAAAATCAAGTCGATATCAAAAACTGTTTTTTGAGATATGAGCGAAAATTTAAAAGACAATTGGAAGAAAATTGCTTTTATTTATTTTTTTGTTTCTTGCTAGTTTTTATTTTAAACTTCTCATCTCCTGTTACTTTTCCAACGAAGTTCGGTCCTTCAGATACTTATTGTTATTATTTTAAAATAATTGGAACCTTACTGTGATAATATTTTACAAGAAGAAATCATTTAAATAAAATAATAAGGATAACAAGAATTCAACCTACAACTCGACCTTGTATAAATATTAATACAAAATGACATTGAAAATGTAACAATTGGTTGAACAAACAAGACTAACGAGACTTACCTGTTAACAAAAAAACTCTCATTAAGAAAATAATAAAAATTTTATTCAAAATAAAATTGATTCTGAATTAATCATACATTTTAATAAGGAAATAAAAACTTTGAATTGTGTTGAGAACACTTTCAAAATATTTAAAATAATAATTTTTATAAGACAAACAAAATTCAACATGCTTTTAAACAAATATTTTGAGAAAAATGTCAACAACAAATTACAAGGTTTAAAAGTATGAAAATTCAGCATAATTTGCATATAATCAAATATTTCAAACTAAAAATGAAAGCAATAAATTAAAAAAAAATAATTTGAAAGTATTTTGACCATTTTTTAAATATATAAAGTCTCAATTAATCATGTTTTTTAATAAAAATGTCAACAGTAGATAACACAAATAGATAATTTTCGTATTTTTTTAGTAAGTGGTTCAGTTGGTATCGAGTCGGCTATAGATTTTAGAACCCCGGTTCGATTCCCATAGCCGACAAACAATTTTCACCAAATTAAATCTATCTCTGTGGCTCTTCCTTCATTTACATCTATGAGGGACGTGATTTGACGGTTGGTAACCGCACTTCACGCGAAGAAATATATCACTTACCGGGATGTGTTACGGTAGAGTGCTACATCCAGTAATATGTAATAGGCGTGATGATATATATTTATTTACTGTTTTAGTAAATATTTTCGAAAGATGTAAAGTAATAAAACTGAACAATAATAAAATTCAATGTAATATTCATTAAACGTAAAATTTTCAACAACAAATGAAAAACCTTGAATTTAAAAGCACTTACGCAGTGAATACTTTCAAAGAAAGCATTCAGACAAATGGGACAAACAAAACGAAGATAGAAAGAAGCAATAAAACTATTCGAAGCATCGACATAAAAAGAGAATGTGTGCGTAAGAACTCTAGTTATAACAAACGTCAGGGGCTCTTCGCCAGCAGAAAAAATCTTTTTCATACGGGATGTTTACAAAGTTACAGCACATGATCACAGAAACAAACTTACATCCTACAATAACAGCGAATTTAGAAACTCTAAGTGGCACAATGTCTTTGTTCCATTTTATTTTAAGATACAAATACTTGTCATACGTAATTAACAAACTTATTTACTAAGATGTTATTTGAAATTCGCAATATTGTTCAATGCTCAATGAGTACAAGAACATTCTTATATTTTTAGAAACGTTGGCAAATATTACGTGTCAAAAGTAAAAAGGGGTTTGCGGTATGACTCACTACCCTTGCAGTCTGCAGAAAATCGATCCCAGCGGACAAAACACGAAATTAAACTTGGTTTTACCACAGACAATTATAAATATTTTCCCGTTAGTTGTCTCATATTTTAAATGTGTTATTCGATATTCAAAATTATCTACGAATATTGTTTTATTAAAAATATTTGTTGTGTACTACTTGAATCTATTTTTATAACAACTATATGAAATAACATTTGTCATTGAATTTCTATTTTATTTTTAAATTTACATGGTCGGTAAAAGTAAGAACAATTGTAGTTCAGCTGTTAAATAATAACTTTTACTTTATGTTATGTTAGACAAACATATGCACATTTCTATTCAAATATATTTCATATAAATTATGAAAATTGTTCTAATATAATTAATTAATTAAAAAAGATAAACACTGAAACCTGTCAAAAAATTCTCACGAAAACAATAACAACAAAGCTGTCATTCATATATTTTACCATAATTAATTAAACATCACAACAATCAACGATTTACGAAGCACAATCACTGAAGAAACTCAAAACACAATCACAATTAACGTAATTTTCGACCTTATGACACTTTGACTTAAGGTTGTAAACCGTGCAGTACGCATGTGTGAGAAACGTCCGCATACAGCATACTCCGGACACTGGAGCATGTGGCAGTAGACGGCATCTTTCGCCAGGCCCACGAAACGATCCGACTACTTCGGGTAACTTCGTTCGTCGTATACATGTCGGAAAGTAACTAGACGAAAGTTCCTCTTGTAGTTTAAACTTACCAGCGATATTAGCAATAATTTACAACCGTAACTTTATAATTAAAAATAACTCAATGATGCAACTAGAGGAAGTACTAGCAACTTTCAAAATTCTAAATTCCGATCATTTCTTTTTTAAATAACAGGATCTAACTTATGAGAGCATTACTGTAGACAGTATTATTAAATGTATTAGAATAATTAGAAGTAATTTGAATACATGCTTTAATTTACAAATTAATTCATTTAGTCCCGCAGATTTTTATCATTTCACATGCTAATTTAATTAGTATGAATAAACACTATTAATAAAATTAGTGTTTTTGTTGTACGACGAATTCCTAGACTCTAATTGTAACTATATTTGGAAAATTTTCATTAAAAAAAATCAATAACTAGAGTTCCCATGTTGGTTTTAAGTAACAGAACTGAGAGTCCCGTTTATTTTTACCTACTAAGGACATCGATACAAACAATCTAACATACCTAGACTCCGACACAAAACTCGCTTATTTCCGCTAGCAATTCGTGCGTGCGTGATCAAAATTATAAACAGACTTATTATATAACACATCTAAAATTTATGAATAAAAAAACAATAACTTCTAAACAAGTTTTACTTACCGCTAAAACCATAAAAATTATTGTTAGAAAACGGATAGTTTTTTGTTCGCCTATTTTTATGACAAACATTTTCACCATAATATAATTAATTCTATGTCTCCCCATCACTAACATCTTTTGGGGGCTTGATTTGACGACTAGTAACCGTACTTCACGTGCATAAATACATTACGGCAGAGTGCCACACCCAGTAAAGAATAAAAAACGTGATGATGTATTTATTTATTCGTCTGTTTAAAGTTCCACGTTTTACGAACAATAAAAATATTAAAATAACATTCGGTTTGTGTCCGGGCCTAAAATGTGCTAAAATGCTTTTCGATACCTCTAAAAATTCGGTAGTTATTAAATATTTAATGCAGTGTTGAAAAACGACAACACTGCAAAGAATAATAAATTTGTCGATCTAAAAACAAAATCTATAAAACTAGTATATTTAACAGCAGCAGTACTTTTTTTGTAATTAATTGATGTCATTTACACCATGAACAATTTTTTTACGACATTTTTTTGTCACAGGCGCCATGTTACAAAACAGGCACTAAACTTTTTTATCTAAATAAACAACTTGATTACTAGATAGTAGCTAGATATGTGAAAAAAAGTTTTTTTATTGCTTTATTTGATTAATAGTCCATCAAAAAGTTTACCTTCTTTTTCGTCTTATTTTCGAACAAATGTATTTTTTATAAAACAAAAAATTTCTGGGTGTGGCACTCTGCCGTTGCAGATTTTGGTTAAGTAATATATTTTGCGATTACCAACTGTCAAATCACACTACCAAAAGTGGTGGGAGAGCCACAGGGGTAATTTTAATATGGGTAAAGATTGTCGGTTGCGGGAGTCGAGCTGAATTTCTACTAAAAAGTACACATTTTTTATAGCTTTTCAGCACGTCTACAAATAATCAAATATTTAGCTATATTATAAATTAATCATCCTGGCCTTAATACATATTACCTATATACTGGGTGTGACACGAAAAGCGGGTCATAGCTGTTTAACAGTTTTTCCGTGCGTATTGCTTCCCAAATTATTTCAAACGTTTTGTAAAGACAAAAATTAAATATAAAATTTACAAAATTTAGTTTGGTCACGGAATTAAAACAAATTAATAAACAAATTCATTAAGTAATCTGTTAAATATTTGTACATATATTTTTTTTAACTTAATAATTAAGTCGCGCATTTGTTTATTATTTTGTTTTAATTCCGTGGCTAACTACTAAATTACAATTTTGTAAATTTTCATACAATATTTCTACAGTTACAAAACATACAAAATGACATTAGTTATTGATTCCCTTGCAGAATTTTCAGCTCTACAACTCTTATTTGAAGCATTTTTGTTTAAAATAATTAATAAAATGACCAGCTTTTCGTGATGCATCCAGTATAAACCCAGTATAACGGCTTGGGTTTACCGAGTTCTATAGGCTAAAAAGATAAAATTACTAAAACGACCCTTGCCAAATCGTATTCCACTCCTGAATATATATTCATCTAAAATAGTCGGATAATTTATAATTAAATAACTGGACAGTTAGTTTCAGGCAGTTGTGTCTAAATAGTTAGCACAACCACTTTAGAAACAGGAAACCAACGTATTAATACGAAACATCTAGTGGTTTATAGTTCACTATGAACATATTCAACATCATTTCAAGTTGCGTAACCCAACCAAGAAGTGAAAAAATTCACAGTCTTAAATCCTACTCAACGGTCAGCAAATCTGTCATTTTTTGTTCTTCTCAGAATAGACTCTTGCTAGAGGCAAAAAGGTAGGTAGGTACTTACGATTGAGGACGGTGCGCGGCTGCTGCTTGTTGTTGTTGTGGGAGACCTGCGAGATGCTGAGATCGCTGAGCGAGCTGTGGACGCTGCTGGTGGTGCGGCTGTTCGGCTTGGTTCCCGCCAGGGCTTCGCCACCGCGGGCCCGAACTCGACGACTGCAAAATATTTTTAACTTCAAGATTGCGGGTGGTATTAATTAATCTAGGACACGGAGATAATCAGACAGAAATAAATCTGCGAGCCCCAAAGTCATTCATAACTCTAGCTTTATATACTCAACATTTTATATAAAATTTATTTTATTTCTTGGAAGTATTTAATTAAGCCGGAAATGTAATCATAAAGGGGTAGGTGGGTTAGTGGTATCGAGTCGGCCTGTGGACCTTGAGAATCTTGGTTCGATCCCCACAGCCGACAAACAATTTTCACCAATTTAAAATCTACCCCTGTGACTCCCTCTCCACTAATAACTTTGGGGGCAATGATTTGAAGGCTGGCAACTTCAGTTCACGCGAAAAAATATATCACTTACCGAGATCTGCTTACGCAGAATGCCACACCCTGTAATGGGTAAAAGGCGTGATGATATATTTATTTATTTATTTATTTAAGGAAAAACAAAAAAGTTGTTCCAATGTGTCAAGGCTTTATTTGTTACTTTATGGAAAACTGACAAAGTTTCAGACACAATTTTTGTCGAATATTAAATTATTTAATTAAATGACTTTTAAAATGTCACAATAATTTAAAATAAATAAATATATCACCACGCCTTTTACCCATTACTAGGTGTAGCACTCGGCCGTAACAGATCTCAGTGCGGTTACAAGCTATAAAATCACGGCCTTCAAAGACGTTAGTGAAGGGGAGTCACAGGGGTAGATTTAATTTGGTGAAAATTGTCGACTGTGGGAATCGAACCCAGGTTCTCAAATCCACAGGCCACCTACCCCATAAAAAATTTTATCGTCAGTTTTCTATAAACCAACAAATAAAGCCTTGTAATCCAATTATAATTAAGAATAAGTTTCTTGTTTTTCCTTTACCATTTATAATTTAGAATTAACTGTAATTTAACTAAGGCCCTTTTGTGGTCGTGAGTCATGTTATGATTTAGTGTCATGCGTTTTCTAAATTCATTGCACAAAAGCACGAAAAACATGTTGTTACATTTTGAAAAAACATGAGATTATGACAAAAAAATACACACAACATCACGCTATGTCCCGTCAAATGGGTTGCACGAACACAAATCTTTAAAACAGTCAATGAACATTTATTTAACGTGCTATTAATTAATATTTTTACAGACAACTTTTGTTTCATCCACATTCATAATTACTTTCATACAATCTCGTTTAATTTCTCTTTAGGAATATTTCGTTCAGGAACAAGCTCACAATTATATCCATCCATTATAGTTATTTAATTATTCATACTGCAATTAATATTCGCCAAACTTTCATATGCAATAATGTCACTTTCGCTTCATACACATTCATAATTCTTTTTATAAAAGTTAATTTAGTCCTCCCACTAGGTATATTTTCACCAATTTAAATCTACCCCTGTGGCTCCTCTCCACTAACATATTTGGGCGACGTGATTTAACGACTGGTAACCGCACTTCACGCGAAGAAAAATATCACTTACCGAGATCTGCTTACGGCAGAGTGCCACATCCAGTAATGGGTAAAAGACGTGATGATATATTTTATTTATTTACTAGGTATATTTCGTTCACGAATAAATCTTCAAACCTTGAAATCTATCTTCGCCAACCTGTCCTATTCTATCACATCACTTTTATTTAATCCACATTCATAATTTCTTTCATACAAGATCGTTTATTCTTTCGAAATCTTTCGTTCACGTAACAGACCTTCAATCATTTCAATTCTTTTATTTTTAAAATCTAATTATACCAATGTATATTAGAATCCTACGAAATGTACAGGCATTTTTGGGAGCAAACTAAATTAAGAAAGCTATAAGAAAAAGATAAAACAGTAAATAACAATGAAATTATTTGAAGATTATAAACATAAAAAGACAAAAATTCATACCGTGCTATGTGAAGTATCATAATTTAAATAATAAACCAAAATTTAATTGATAATGCAGAGAAAATTGAATATTCGTTGATCAAATTAATTAATCAAGAATATGCAGATAAAAATGAAACTGTATTTAGTTATTTAACACTGGTAATTTTACAAGATATGATTTAACAAACTGTCATTGTCAAAATATGACAGTTGATTATGATTTGATTTTTCTGCATTCTAGATATAAAGTGACCTTGATGCGTTATTGTTTTAAAGTAATATCTTACGAGGTTCCAAGAAAATATTGTAGAGATGAATTTATAAAAATGTCTCGTCATTAATTAACGTAATAGAAATCCTTTTAACATTTTCAAAACGCATCAAAATTATTTCATTTACTTGATATGAATCCCGCGCACGTACTGAAAATGTAACATACATTCGTGGACATACTCATAAAAATGGCAAAAAAAAACTATAAAAGAAAATATAATATTTTATAAATCTAACGAAAATGTAAATGAGAAAAATGTTGAATATTTAACTCTTGTAAATTTACCTAATAATAATTATTTAACAATTTAAAATGATGCAACTTGTAATGAAATGATCACATAAGAGCACATAAAAATTGCTTGTTCGTGTAGAAAATTCATGTGAACCTTTTGAAGGTCATTGTTATTCGTGTTACAATAGTTAAATTAAAAAATCCATTAGTGTAAAATTCTAGACTAGAAATAAATTATTTCGTGACTAGACAACATTTAATTTACTGTAGAGTTGTAACTAGTATCTGATTAGGTATCATCAGTTAATAATTATGTGGAAATATACAACAATGATACTTACATTTTCGTTTTGGCTGAAGCAATAGAATCTTCAGCTTTTCGTGTCTCAGATCTTTTAGGTAGCGGGTTTGATGATCCACTAATCCCAGTTGAAACTTTAGATTTTATCTCCTTCAATCGAACTTTAGATTTATTTTCTTCCTTTCCTTGTGATATTTTATTCATTACTGCATCCCACCTACTCGCCTGCTTTCTTACAATTTTACGACTATCCTGACTTTCATGATCGTTTTGTTTTTGTTGCTCCATCATTGTTTTAACCTTAGATGTCACATTCCGTTTGGGCATTTTGAATTTTTTACTTGGATTTTCTTCTTTTGATTGGGGTGTTCGAGTTCTTACACTTTTCCTGGAACTAGGATTCGATGTGATGGATTGTGTTGGAGATTTTGGTTTATCTGATGTACTTTCAGATACTTCCATTATTGATGATATATCTTGGTTTTCTTTTATTAGAGTACTTTCGAGATCTTCAGAATCTTTAATTTCTTGGCTATTTTCTGTGATTGATTTTGTAGATATTTCTGAAGGTGATTTATCTTCATTAATCACATCTATTCTATTTCGTTCACCGTCTGAAAAATCATCTGCTCTTGGGTTCATATCTAAATCAGTAAACACTCCACTTGAATCCATTTCTTCCTGGTTTCCAATGAAGATATCTTGAGCAGCAGGTGCTTGGGCATTAACTCCATAAAGAGTTCCATCTATAACCTGCGCTCTTCTATCTCCTCTTGGCGCGTTTTCTTCATGAATATCTGCATCACTTTCTGTAAAAAAATCCGAATCTGTCATAGGATCTTGTCTTCTGGCTATGGCTCTCTGCCACTGAAGATTCACCAAAGCTGGATTGTTTGGTTTATGCGCCATTGGAGAATGATCAGCGCCTCTACTGGCCGGTCGTGACATCTCCCCATCACCTTGATAACCAGTATCCAAACTCGTGATACTAGTAACGCTAGTGATAAAACTATTGGTTTTTGTAGTTGTTGTCGACTTTGAAACATCAGTCTTTGGATCAGAATCAGTGGATGGCATTAATAAATTTGGTTCTAAAATGTCCAATTCCACTGGTTTGATTGGATCAATTGGGTCTAACGGAAGATCTTCTGGGGAAGGAGTTTGATCTGATCTGGATAATGATTTAAATTGTTCAATCTTATCTCCGCTAATGGAATCCAATGGCAGTTCTAAATTCGTTGTTGTATCTATAAGACTAGAGAACTGGTTACCAGTTGCTAGCATGTCTTCTTCGATCAAACCTAAACTAAAATCGATCATGCTGTTTTCGACAGCATTTGGACTAGACAATTCTGCTTGAATACTTGCAGATAATTTTAAAGATTTAATTGGATCTGATGCTGATTTTAAGTCTATTGAGTACGGTCGGGTTAATGGCATCGAATCATCTTCTTTTATATCCATTGTTTCAATAAGATTTATTGGGTATTTAAAGCCATCATTAGGTAAAGAGCCTAAATTTTCAGATGACGGTGTTCTTGAATTTGAAATTGTTTTATCGCTCCGTTTTGATGATAACATTGATTTTATATCTTCCGAGGATGGAGTTTTTGAGGTATCAAATACTGACATGCTCACCATTTGCTCGGGCGTCAATACCATTAAAGAAGATTCATCGCAAATTTTTGATGAATCAAATGTTATAGAATTTGTCGGAAATTTCAATTCTGAACACAGATTGTCTGACGAGGGGGTTCTTGATGTTGAAGTTAATCTTTCGTTTTTCTTTGTACTAATTGTATTTGATGATAATAGTGATTTTAAGTTTTCCGAAGACGGTAACTGTGAGGGATCAAATCCCGGCAAACCCGCTATTTGAGTTGCAGCATTAATCCCCGATAAAATAATTGGCTCTGGTTTTGGAGGAAGTTTGAAACCTTCCTTTGGCAAAGAGCCAAGATTCTCGGATGATGGTGTTCTTGAATTGGATGGTACTCTTTCAGGTTTTATTAAAATCGCTTTCAAATCATCTGAAGATGCTGCTTCAGCATTTTTAACAAATGTAGTAAAATCAATCATTTGATCAGGTGTTAATATACCTAACGATTCATCTAATTCGAAGGAGTTTTGTTTCGTTAAACTAGGTGTTTCAATAGGACTATGAACAGGTGTAACATTTTTATTTAATTCTAAACTTTTAACTACGGTAACATTTAATTTATCAGGTGAAAAAGTAAAAGTGTCATCATTACATTTCTTTTTCACTTTTCCTTTGCGATCTGGCAAAGGGGTGGATGCGCTGACGCCACAATTAAAACTATTTTCTGAAGGAGGTGTATACAGTTGAGATTTATTCATATCTATATTATTCTTGATGTTAGGGTTGCTAAAATTACACGAAACTACAGATAGCCGATTATTAGGTACAGGCAAAGCAGATTCAGAATTTATTTTAATTGCTAAATTCTGTTCTGCTCGGACTTCATCACTCAAAACCAAAGTTTCATCACAATTTAAGGCATCATTTGAATTAACCCTGACATCGTCGACCTCTAAAAGGCTGTACGGACCGAAATCATTGCCTCGATCGTCAGATATCACCTTGTTAAAAGTAGTATCACAAGCCTTAGTGGGTTTATTGTCCAACAGTAGAGAGACTTTATTCACCGGCGCCAGGATTCCGCTGTCCGCACGACAGCTGAAGTAACGCACTCCTTTCACACAACCATCGTGCTTGCCAACCGCATCGTCTAGTTCCACGCCGCACCACAAGCCAGAGTTGAATCGCACTTCGCCTAGATAGCGCAGCGTGCCTGCTTGCGCATTGCCAACGCACACTTTCTTGCCGATATCCTGCGCTGTAATTCCACTTCTCGCCGCCGGTTGCGTTTTGTTTTCCCGCGAAGCACATTTCATCATGAACATCGCCTCCGCAGAGTTGGCATCCAACGTTACCGTGCAGTTCGCATCCGAGTTTGCTACGTTTTCGCTCGCAGCTTTCGGAAATAATATAGTTTTGTTGCAGGTGCGTTGGGCGTTTGCAGGCGGCGACATGGTTTCCAACTTGTCTGTGGGTGGGATGATAACCGTGCAATCGATTTCCGGTGGAGGAGGTTTGTCGGACACGATGTTTATTTTGTTTTCAGGTTTTACATTTGTTGAAGGCTGACAAGGCTCTGGTTGAGGGTTTCTTGTTGTGAGATTTGGAAGAAAACGAAATTTTCCGGGGATTGGAATTCTTGAACCAAATGTGGGGATGCGAGATTCACTCGGTGCCTGTAACAAACAATTATGCTATTATAAAATTCTAATAATACTTATCAGAATTAATTACGACGAAATACTAAATTAATAATTAAATTTTCGGTGTACACATTAAATTTAAATATTAATAAAATCTAGAAATAGCTTTTCCAAGAAAAGGTTAACCAATTTTGGCCTTGTAATATATCAACAAAATTATGAAACACACATTTTGCAATATGTAATCACTAATCAGACTTAGTAGATACCTCCTATAAACTATCAATTTATATAACACCCTTTCGAGTTTATAATATAGGTCGATATTTTTGGTATACAATTTCCAGTTTTAAACCTTCAAACTAACAATAAAACAACATCTTAAAGAAGAACTTAATTCTTATAAAAATATTTAATGTGCAATAGAAAGTGAGCCTTTAAAAGATTTTTTTTTCTACAACCGAGCAAAAAGTAGAGATTTCCAAGTGTCAGTTGAGTGCAAAAAATTGATGTTTGGCAATAAGATTTTGCCATTCGCAGAACGTTATTTTTTTGGGCAATTTTTGATTACTTTTTCAGTGATAAACTCTATGGTATTTGGCTTTTTTTTCTATTCTATATGTTCCATGTTTCTAAATGTTCTCAAGTTTTCCGTTTTTACGAAATAACACAATTTCAGAATGTAACTTCAAAAAGAAGAATCGAAAATTTAAAAAGCATAAAATTTAGGTGATGTTAGATCCGTTTTTAACAAAAATAAGTTCATGGAAAATCGTTAAGTGTAATGCTCAAAGCTTATTGATCGGTTTATTTTGGATTTATTGTAAGTGTAAATCCGATAAAAGAGTGTATTTTCGTGTCCATGCATCTATCAACATTTTCAAGCGAATTTCAAAATAGAAAAACTGTTAAAAATTATTTTTCAAATGTTTCTAAATGGTATTCTGTGCATCACGAACAGAATGTGCCATGCAAGTGGCAATAGCCTACTTTCTGCTCTAGCTATACAAATAACTATTTTATTATCAAAATAAAATTTAAAACTTTTTTTCAAATTACCACTGACTGCTTAATTCGTACTCAGCAAATATTAAGACATCATTATCCACTTTAATATCCACTCAATGATAATGGGATTAATTATCATTATCATAAATATTATGCAAGGTCATCCAGCAACCCCTGATGTAATTTTGGACGACCTTGATAAGATGATACACAAGGAATTCTCTCATTCCCCTACAACTAGAACAAGTTACCATGTACCAGGCAAGACCGGTACCGCTTGTACGCTTGTCGTTTGTTAACTTGAATCGCATAACAAATGCAAGACGACCTCCAAGGCACTCTAGAGTTACAGAAGGTATTAATAATGCAACCATTAATTATAACGCATAAATGTTTCACGGGAGCATTTATTGTTTGAAGTAAACAAAGTTCTATTTTAAATGTTTGGAGCGAAAAACAAATATTTGTGTTGAATACGTGGTAATGAAATTTAATCAGTTTTTGTTAAATAAATAATTTTTATACGTTTGCGATAAGCTTGTTTTTGTTGCAGATTAGGTATTTATTTCAGTTCAAACTTTGATTTATTTTTACAATGAAGAATATTTACTTTAGACAATTCTTTTTCCTTAAAAATTCTCATTATTATGCAACAGTGGCGTATCTAGAAGGAATTCCTAAGATGTTAAAACACCCTTTAAATTAGAAACAGTAGCTAGTAGTAGAATGTTACACCTAATTTTATAATAAAATAAATATATCATCTCGCGTTTTACCCATTACTGGGTGTGGCACACTACCAAAGCAGATCGCGATAAGTGATATATATCTTTGCGTGAAATGCGGTTACCGGCCGTCAAATTACGGCTCCCAAAGATTTTAGTGGAGGGAGAGCAACAGAGGTGAAAATTGTCTGTCGGCTATAGGAATCGAATCCGGGTTCTCAAGTCCACAGGTAGACTCAATACCACTCAGCCACCTACCCCAAAATATTTTATAATATATTTTTTAATTGGAATAAGGTGTCTTGGGTTCAATTCCCACAACCGACAAATAATTTTTACATTAAAATTACCTCTGTAATTATCATCATATTTGGGGGCCGTGATTAGAAGGCTGGTAACAGCACTTCACGCGCATAAATATATTACTAAAAAGACGTGGTGATATGTTCATTTATATTAATTCAAAATAAAATAAATTTGCATTCAAGAAAACATTATAAAATGTTGCTAATACTTATATAATTTCTTCCTGGGTACGCCTCTGACATCAACTGAGTCTTCTCCGACAAAATATGTTTATAATTAAATTAAAAACATAATAATTACGTATTCAGCGTTAATATATAATTTCAAAATATGACCTTAATTACAGTAAACCAACAACTTCTAGCTGCTTTCAGTTTTACCCATTATTTATAATTTATAAAAATCCCTTATACGTTCACTAAATACATACATGTTTTCTCTGACCTTAAAATACCGGAATATTCCGAAGATCGTGCCGTCAAGGATTCTCTCAGTTTATATGCCGAATTAAATTAATTGATATTAATAAACAATACACATAGTACTTACTATTTATTGTCGCCAAACAAATAATATATTTTAAACATTTGTGTCACCAAAATTACATAAATTATATATGCATAAAAATTTATTTTAGTAATTAACCTATTTAAACAAATTTTATAAAATAGTCTAACCGTTGCATTTCGGAATTCAAAACCGGAGATCCCACGCTAAAAATGTACTATCGCACTGCAGCTTGGTGAGTGCGGACCCTGTACTGTAATTGGGAGTAAATTCCTGCTGTACAGCGTAACAAATAAATAAATAAATAATACTTAGTGGTATCAAATCGGCCTGTGTATTTAAGACCCTGGGTTCGATTCTAACAGCCGACGAACAATTTTCACCTCATTAAAATTACTCTCCTCTCCTCCTTATACCTTTGGAGACAGTGATTTTACGGCTGGTAACCGCAATTCACCCGTATAAATTGATCACTTTCCGAGATCTACTACAGCAGAGTTCCACACCCAGTAATGGGTAAAAGGCGTAATGATCTATATATTTATTTTACTTTCACGCGCAAAACAATAACCGAGATTTTACTACAGCAAATTATCCACTTTATAAATGGAAATAATAGCGTGATGATTTATTTATAACGTAACTAAAATGAAATAATTTAAATTTTTGAAAAATCATGAGCATTCGCCGGGATTTGAACCCAGAACCTTTCACTCGCTAGGTGACTGCTCTACCAATTGAGCTACAAATACTCGGCGAATTTTATACTCATGATTTTTCGTGCAATGTTTTTAGTTGTTAGAAATTGTAAAGTGACATGGATTGCGTCAATGGGTTCAAATCCCGGCGAATGCTCATGATTTTTCAAAAATTTAAATTATTAACCAACGATGACGGCATGTCAAACTAATTAATTCTTATAAAATGAAATAAATTTATGCTTGCTTTATACGAACGTTGACACTATATTTTATAAGCAATAAATATATAACATTACTTCTAAGATTTTATTAAATATAAATAATATAAATATAAGCACACGTTTAAATAGTTCTAAATCCGATCTGTGGCACGATGGTCGATGGTTTAACTTGATCTCTTTTAGAACAAAATACAATTTTAATATACAGAGTGTTTTGAAATTTATACATAAAATTAAAATCGCAAGTATAATTTATGATTATTTTATGGGGTAGGTGGCTCAGTGGTATTTGAGAACCCGGATTCCCACAGCCGACAAAAAAATTTCACCATATTAACAATTACCGCTGTGGCTCTCCCTCTTCTAACAACTATGAGGGCTGTGATTTAACGGCTGGTAACTGCACTTGGAACTTAAAATGAGCCAAAAGAATATTAAAATATTAAATAATAGAAGGAGTAAGTAGGCGCCCCTTAATCCCAGTGGCACATCAGCCCAGAAAAGTCTTGCTACGCCACTGATCCAGTTATTTTATTCAACAGAACATCATTACTTTTACTGATTTTCTTTGCCGACATGATACAAAAACTTCACCCTTATTTGTAATAATATAAAGTAAAAGTAATACATATCGGAATGTAATACCGTTGACTGATTTTCAACATAAAAAGACTAGAAACCGCTTGTAACTTTGCTACATTCAATTAGTGGTGACACACATTTCATACGTGTCATCAAACATCTTGTAGTTACAGACAAGATTCGTGCCATCTGTTTAATGGCTGGTAGCTGGTGAAAAAAAAACACACAAATCACTTCGTTCACCACATGCCGTAACTAAATTAAATCTTATTTGTTTACCTCGACTGATTTTGTTTATCTGTACCATATGCAAAAAATGACATAAATGTATTAATAATAATCTTTTTTGATTGAAACTGTATTGTTAATCAGTTCAATTGTAGCATTCCAATTAAATCGGAAATAAATCAAATTGATAACATTCAATTAAAATACTTTGATTTCTTGTCATTAAAATATTATTTTATATGATTACATTTTTTAATAATGCAAATGTATAATGCTCAATTTTTTTTGTAGGCGCGGTGACCGAGCGTGTTAAGACACATCTCTTAACATACTGTGACGTCACCCGAAAAAAGGTTCGTCAGTTCGAATTCGCTTGCCGACAATGTGTGATTTGTCGTAAAATATAAAAAAAAAATACAGCTACATGTATTTATCACACTCGGTTGCTATAAGCCAGTCACTTATAGGCCTAAAAATAATCTGACTAAAGAAACCGGCAGTACGGCAGTGTAAAAACTGCGGCTCGGTGTGCCCGGCCCCTATGTTCCGAAACGGAATGATGGGACATCATTATAATGCTCAATTTAATGCAAACAACGAATAAATGTAATAAATTTATGAATAATCACTATAGCTGGTACCACAAGCTTTGTTTTTGGGTATTTTAAGAGCACGGTTTTAACATGTTACAGATATAGCTAAAATACCAAAAAAAAACTGTTCTTAAAACAGGCAAAATAAGAGCTTGATTGATTTAAAAACTTTATCAACATTTGGATTAGCACTAAACCCTAATTCACAATCACTGAACAGAGGAGAGCATGAGCGGAAAGCTTAATTAAGATTATAAGGCTACTTTTCAATATCAAGTACATATATCAAATTATAAATTACCGTAAAGTTATATGAAACTAAAAATATTGTTTTCTTTTATACGTAATTACTGTTTTCTAAATTTAATTAGTTTTTTTAAAGTAAATACTTAACAATTGATGAAATCAAATTAAATTATAGATAGAAAAGTAAACTGCAGAAGGCTTTTGTGACAAGTCTTTTAATATATGAAAGAGTCGAAGTTGCTTTTAGCACATAATCAAATAGAAAGAAAAATTGGAACATCAGATTTAAATTAAATGGACATCGTAGTTCAGTTGGTTACGAGTATTTGATAAGAGTTTATAGGTCTCAAGTTCAAATCCTGACGGTATGTGAATAGCAATATGGAATTCGAATTCGGAGAACCCTATACTGTAATTGGAATTAAGTTCCTGTTGTACAGCGTAACATAAATAAATAAATAAAATAATATAGAGAGAAAAACTGTAAAAACATCAAATTTGAAGTACATGTAAGGTAAGTTGGTTAAATCATATAATCCAACGTTCATAACTTCAAGGTTCAAATACTGCCGGTATTCTAATTTGTCTATTATAATTCAATTTGATTTCATCAATTGTTAAATATTTATTTAAAATACTAATTAAACTTAAATTGATAAATATTATTTTTAAATAACAATGTCAATGAAGACGACTCCCGTGTCAAGTCATTCAATATATGAAAGAGTCAAATGATCAAAGCTGTCTTTGACACATAATAAATTAAAGAAAAAAAGTGGATTAACATCAGGCTTGAATTAAATGCATCTGTAACTCAGTTGGTTAAGAGCATCTAAGCAGAGTTCAAGAGTTCAAATGTAAATTTTTCTGTAATTCAATTTGATTTCACTACATTCTAGCTTCTTTCAACGACAAAATATTCAAAAAAACTTGTTTCATTAATTGGAATGGCAATTAAAAACGAAATTAAAAATGGTGTTAGCGCATTTGCTATTCGAACTGTATCTGATTAAATGTTTGTACAGAGAAGAAGGAACGAAATCGCAGCACTTGCAATTGCGGCAGAAAAACGACTTTATGAATATTTTAAATTTTTATAATAGTTATAGAATACTTATGTCATAAAATTAGCATATCGAATAATGAATTTGTGGGACGAGGCGGACAACATTCTAAGAATACATTTCACGGAAAAAGTTTATAATATTTTTATATAAATTGTATTATGTACCTTTAAAAACTACATTACAAATTTTAATTTAAAAACCGTCATACCTATAAATATGATTCGGTAATCGAGGACACAATTAACTTGGTTTTTTTTTTATTGTTCCACATAAAATGTCAACTTTACGATGAAAAATGAGAGAGCGAAATTTTCAACATCTCATAACAATCGTAGAAAAAAGTTATTTTTTCCTGCAAAAATATTGTAACAAAGATAGCACATCGAAGCTACGCTTCGAAAATTTTAAGAAGCACTTAACATTTGAGATTTCTCGGATCGTGAACTATTACGTCTTCCATTCGATATTATTAAAATTTTATTTTGTTCTTCATTTATAAATGAAATTAAGACTACACTCATACCTCGCTTTACGGCCTAGATACGTTCCACAAAACTTGGCCGCAAAGCGAAAAGCCGTATAAGGAATCAATACAAATTCATACAAATTCAATGGAGAAAAAAGTTTTTTGCAGTTATAGCGAAACATTTTAGGTCGTAAATCGAAAAGGGCCATTATAGCGAAATGCCGTACAAAGAGCGGCCGTATAGCGAGGTATGGGTGTATTTGTAATAGTCATGGTTATCAAATTAAAAACAAACACATGATCTGTAATATTTATTTAATTATCCTTCCATGATAGCAACCTAACCTCGCTAAACATTTAATAAACCCTCCCAAACTATGATCATTGGCAGTCACGTACGAGCACATATTGTCGGCAGCAGAATTCCGGTTCAATACTACAAGGGGTGCATGCGCGGATCCACCCCACCTAATTCAACCTCTGCGTGTCTTCATGCGTTCGTGTCGCAATCTCGCGTGTAGCGTGACAACACTCTAGCTGTATAGGTCAATTATCCCTTTGTGCGGCTGAGTATAAGAGTATAGTTGGAAAATCGCGCAAGCTGTAGAGTTGTGGGAAACCAATTTCCAAACACGATCACTCATAACGATGATGTTATCGTTGCTGGATGATAAACTACTTCTAGGTTGTTTGCCCTTTGGGGAGGACTGGCAAAAAATACAGTTTTTTGTGGTGAGGTCATGGTAGGTCATGATTTTTTTTAGGGAAGGGTTCACTAGAATTGTAATAAAGTTTTGAAGGAAGTAATTAATTAATAACATCAATCTCTACTAAAATTCGGAATGTGGAATATTAATGAACAAATAATATATTAAAAGCTGGTAAACAATTTTCACCAATTTAAATCTACCCCTGTGGCTCCCCCTCCACTAATATCTTTGGGGGCCGTGATTTGACGGCTGATAACCGCATTTCACGCGAAAAAATATATCATTTACCGAGATCTGCTTAGGCAGAGTGCCACACCCAGTAATGAGTAAAAGGCGTGATAATATATTTATTTATTTATATAAAAGCTGGTAAATTATGTAAAATACCACATTTGATAACATATAATGTGATGTTATGTACGTACATTTTCTTGACAAAAAAAATGATGGAATTTTAATAACAAGCATAATATAATAGTTATTTTTGATTCTAGATTGCGAAATATTACTTTTGCATTCGAGAATGCAAAAGCATTTCGCAATCGAGTATCAGACAACATTTTTCCGAAAACTATGTCCCAAAATTAGTAATAATGTAATGAGAAAATTTTGATGTTTAGGATTAATTAATGTGACATCTAATGTCTCCATGACAACAATGTATGTAATATAATTGCTATCAAATCTGGTATTCTCTGACCAGCAATTGACAGCTGGTTGGTAATAGAAACCAAACAAACGTTCTAATTTTTTTCTGCGATTTATTGGGATTCGCATTGCATTTCTCAAAAAACTATTCCAGTACACCAGTTAGCTTCCTCAAGCGGGATAAATATGAATAATTGCTCAATTGGAACATTAAATATAAATTTTGTTAAAGAATAGAAGTATTGTTTCTAAGCAAAAAAATAAAGTGACAAATATTATTAAATTGTGAGCCTTTCTTCTATCAAAAAATTGCAGGATACAAAAAACTTTTACATCCTGCATGCAAAAGTCTTTTGCGTTCTGTAGACAAAAAACACTCATTTCGCGTGTTGATAGTTGTCATGTAAATTTTAACTTTATATGACAGTTTTCGAAAAAAGTGTTGAAATTAATTAATTTAAATTCACCTACTTAGGATTATTGCTTTTGTATGATTATATATAAACAAAAAATATTGTTATTACACATTCAATTCAACAATTTTATAACAGTGACACAAACAATTGCGAAACTTAAAATAAAATTTATTATGAAAAGCAAGACCTAAAAGGCAACGAATTTTGCTTACTCATATTTTATAATAGTTAGAATTTTTATTTTTTTTAATCTTTTCATAGTTACTTCAAAACAAAACAATTAATAACTGCAGATAAAATCCAGTTAATTCCAAACTGAATACGTACAGTCAATTTTATTGGTAATTATTTAATAAAGACGTATTTTTATGATCGACTGTACCATAACTACTTTATTTATGACACTGTTTACTGTCTATAAAATAGAACTTTACTGCACTAGGACGATAAAATAGCAAATTTAGACTCCTGTCAATGTCAAAAGTAAAGCAAATTAATTATTATACCCAATTAATTAATTTTTTACATTTAATGCAATTTATTTTTCTTCTTTTGGGATTCTTCTAAGTCTTGAAACATTATGAATAAATATGTTAGAATTTTTTGAAAAATCATGAGCATTCGCCGGGATTTGAACCCAGAACCTTTCACTCGCTAGGTGACTGCTCTACCACTTGAGCTACAAATACTCGGCGAATATTCATGATTTTTCGTGCATTATAATTTAGTTGTTAAGTAATTTGTAGCTCAAGTGGTAGAGCAGTCACCTAGCGAGTGAAAGGTTCTGGGTTCAAATACGGCGAATGCTCATGATTTTTCAAAAAATTCTAACATATTTACTGGACAGACAGAGATGTCGAAAATATAATTCTTAAATTATGAATAAAGTTTTCCAATTATTTGGACAAATTTGATAGTTTAATAATTATAAATAAAATTATTAAATAAACGCTACAATAAAGCATACTTTGAGATATAACTATGTTTGTCATACTAACATATTTTAATAAAAAAGTCGCCTCCCAAGACAGAACATAAAGCTTTGTATGCAACTCGTACATAAATGTACATGTAACTTAAATGGGGTAGGTGGCTCAGTGGTATCGAATCGGTCTGTGGATCTTAAGAACCTTGATTCGATCCCCGTAGTCGACAAACAATTTTCACCAATTTAAAAATGTACCCCTGTAGCTCCCTCACCACTAACATCTTTGGGGGTCGTGATTTGACGGCTGGTAACCGCACTTCACGCGAAGAAATATATCACTTACCGAGATCTGCTTCGGCAGAGTGCCACACCCAGTAATGGGTCAACGGCGTGATGATATATTTATTTATTTATGTAAGGTAAATAGCTATATTCAAATAATCATATGGAAAATTTAAAAGAAGATATATACATATATATTAAATCAAAATTTCGGTTACTAACCTTCGATAAATTAACTATTGTCAGACTGCTATACCAACTGCGTTCAAACCACACTAATTATAATTTATAATCAAACAATAAATACATAATACATTATGTAGAAACAAATGCTGACGTATTGATTACCAATCAATTTCTTGAGCAGGTAACAAGTAATTAATATTCATTGACAAATGACTTTCGATAAGGACTAACTATTTTTAACTTCCGAATTCATACTGACTTTAATTTAAAGTCTATTTAAAAATAAAAATCCTTCAAAAGAAATCATCAGATTAATAATTTTATAATGATTTATTGCAGCCTTTAATACATTCGCTGTAATTAAAAACGTCAGAATATTGTACACGAATAGAAAAGAAATATTGTATTTTTACATGGTCATCAATTTAGTATTGCGTAAAAAATTGCAATAGAAGATTAAATAACCGGTTAATGTTTTATTTTACACTCTCATTACAAGTTTCATTATAGTACAGGCTATTTATTACAGAAATAAAAGCGAAATTATATTTCTAACAAATTGCTAAAGTTTTATTTCAACAGAGTATTATACTTCGAATACAGTAATAATACAGTTGTCAACAGATGTCTCTACCATCATTCACAGTCCCTTTTAATATAGAGAAATTAAATCAGTTTTGACAATTAAAAAAATGAGAATGCCAGATTGAATTTGAGGAAATGTCACATGCCAGATTACAATTTTACATTAAATTATTCTCCGATTCTTATAACAAATATCTGCATTACGTTTTCTACTCTCTTCTTCTTTTAAAACATAAAATATAACCCACGTATTTTTACACTGACAACATAGACAAAAGCTGAGTTGGCCTGATTTAAATAATTTTATTTAAATCAGTGTGATTTAAAAATTATTTTTTTATATATTGTATTAATTTAATTATATTTCTGGGGCAGAATAATTCAAATGTCTTAATAAAAATTCAGTTGTTTAAAAACATTTTTAAGTTTTTTGTAAAACAGACAAAATAATTTTCAATATTTATTTATTAAGTATGGGGTAGGTGGCTCAGTGGTATCGAGTCTGCCTGTGGATCTTGATCCCCACAGCCGACAAACAATTTTCACCAATTTAAATCTACCCCTGTGGTTCCCCGTCTACTAATCTTTGGAGGCCGTGATTTGACGGCTGGTAACCGCAGTTCACGCGAAGAAATATATCACTTACCGAGATCTGCGTAGGCAGAGTGTCACGCCCAGTATTGGGTAAAAGGCGTGATGATATATTTATTTATTTTTATATTAATATTAAATATGAAAATATCAAATTTCCTTTATAAACATGTTAACCTATCGTGGCCACCCAAATTGTATAGTCAAGCATATAGTTTAAGAAATTCGTGTTAAAACTTTTAATATGCAATAATACTCGAAACTACATATATTTAAAGGAATTTTTCATATAAATAGTTAAATACTAATAACTTTTACTTCATTTAGTGATATAATTTTTTTTTTAATTAAAAAATCATATTTTTGCCAACCTTGGACAAAGACACATCAAAATTACAAATTCAGTATTAATTTTAGTGTTTAAACTTATATTCATTTCAGGTCAATCACTATCATGGAAATATACATCCTATGATACTAATACTACATTCTTAGCGAAATTGAATTATAGGTCATCACCCCCACAAGATTATAGATTGTCCATAAATACAAATTAATTAAAATTTATGTTATTGTTTATTTGTTATTTTTATTTACCATTTACTTAGGGCAGTATTTATAGTCCAATTTTAAGACTGTATTCTTTATGATCAGCTTATTATCTCCATGGATATTTGTGTAATCAACATGATTTTTTGTTTATGATACAAATAAGATGATATTAAGATTAGGTAATAACTATGAATATCACCCATAGTGACTCATCTATTCAAACTATTCATGGCCCCCTTCACCGCAAATAGTCATTCTTACACTGTTTTTGTAAACAACTTTTATGAGTTGTATATTTTTAATGTAAAATTTATTTGTAATTATTGTTATTCAATTTTAAATATAAATTATAATAATAATTATTATTAATTTTATAATCATAATCATTTTCCAGGAAAAAAGAACCATTGGCAACAGAGGAATAATTTTTACGCAATCCTTACTTCCCAATTTAGGGAACATCTTTGAGGGGCGTGATTTGACGACTGGGAATCGCACTTCACGCGAGAAAATATATCATTTACTGAGATTTGCTACGGCAGAATGCCACATCCAGTAATGGGTATATTTATTTATATTAAAGTTCTATTTTAGAATACAAATTTAATTGTACTTATTTAATTTTGATTAAATTTGTATAAAGTAACTTCTTGAACTAAATATTCTTGTTCTGTTCTGTTAGAGATACATGGCGGGCCCTAGAGCCAATCCTGGTTTATTTACATTCTGCTAAGTATTGAATAATAATTATTCAATATCCGAACAGAATCGCCAGGCCGGATCATGCACCCTAGACATAAATACACTACACTCCGTCCAGTTTCTGGCAAGAGCTGGACTGACCTGCTTATACCTTAAATGAAAGACATAGTGCAATGTAAATCAGCCGACGCCACGATACACACAAAAAAGTTTAACGTCCAGAGGACTCTTCAATTTCAAAGTAAATCAGTGTGACTTTTTTAACGTCTGATTCTACCACATTTTGTTGCTTCTTTCCAAAATGCAGTTCAAGTTTAGGGCTGGCTTACTAGTAGTTGAGTTGCTTTCCCAATTGCTGTTGCTTTTTAAAATTTGTTAAACAATTATTTTATTTCTAGCCATTTCAAATGTTTTCTTACAATTTATCGAATCTAGATAAGTGGTTGACTAGACTAAATGTAAAATGTAATACAATATTTTGAAATTATCTTCAATATAAAAATCTTTCAATTTCTTTAGTATGTCTGTAAGTATAGAATAGATACCTAGAATAAATAAAACAAATTCTGATTAAAGTACACAGCATTCACCAAAATTTAATTTCCTGCGAGCACAAGCAATCCGGAAATGAACCGCAAAAAGAAAAATCTCAAAACCTCTTCAATCATCATCGTCTTCATTACACTTCATAAAAATCCATAAGTGCATAACCCTCACGAGACCACCACCCTAACCATGCCGAACCCCTTACGCCGACCCTGATGCCAGATTAGTGACGTAGTTGCGTCTGGGGACAGCAGTCGAGCCGCCAACGCCAACGCGGATCGAACTCAATCAATAATTCAAGTCGCGGTACGCGATACAGACTCGGGCAACGAGCATTGCTGCTGGGCAATGCGGACACGAAGAAATGCGGATAGCGGAACGAAGACGGACATGACTGGGGTTTAAATCTCACAAGGGAAATTAAGGACGTGTTGAAGGACAGTGCTTTGGTTATAAAAGGATGACACGGTTTTTGGACTTTAGATTTATAAATTGTAAATTTTAAGTTTGAATTTAATATGTAAGAAATAAAAAAATAAAATATATAAATAAATAAATATATCATCACGCCTTTTACACATTACTGGGTGTGGCACTCTGCCTAAGCAGATCTCGGTAAGTGACATATTTTTTCGCGTGAAGTGCGGTTACCAGGCGTCAAATCACGGCACCCAAAGATATTAGTGGGTAGTTTTAATTTTGTGAAAATAAAATATATAACAAAAAATAAATAAAACACACGTCAAAAATTTAGTTTTGATTTTTTTACAAAATATTTATAAAATTATAAAAATTTAGTATTATTAACTTCTTTCAAATGAATTTTTAGAAATTAAATCAATTTCAATTATTATTTGCACCTAAATTTAATATATTCAAATTTATTATTATTGTCTTTTTAACGTTTTAACCATTTGTTTACTGTGGTAGCAGGTGATAATTAAGTTCGTAAAATACTGCACCAAAACTACTTAATTTATGACACCTAATTAATTAAGTAATTCCTTTGCATTTAATGTAATTTCTTTTAATTCTTTTAACTCTTGAGACATTATCAACACTTTTCCTATTTTTTGAGAAATGTATAAATAAATAAATATATCATTACGTCTTTTTATCCATTGCTGCGTGTGGCACTCTGCCATAGCAGATTTCGGTAAATGATATATTTCTTCGCGTGAAGTCCAGCCAAATCACAGCCTCCAAAGATGTTAGTGAAGCCACAAGGATAGTTTTAACGTGGTGACAATTGTTTGTCGGCTGTAGGAATCGAATCCGGGTTCTCAAATCCACAGGCCCGAGTTTGATGTTCACAACAGACAATTTTTTCTCCACATTAATTAAAATTAATAATCATGTTCTATGTAATTAATAGCGAACTTATATGTTGAAAACTCTCCTTCAAATATTTAGAATGATCATTTCTATTGATGCTACTTTCCGCATGAATATAAGATTTATTGGAAAAGTTATTAACCTTATAATGATAATAATGATAATAAGTGAATGTAAAAAGGTGATATGTTTTTAGGAATGCTAGAATAGATTGTTACAAAAAACGATAAACAACTTTTTGTATTTATAAACAATACTATCAGAAACACAGAAATACGAAAAATAAAATTTGTATTGGCTGTATTATAAGAGTAAATTTTAATTAAAAAAAGTTATTGTTCCTTCTACACAAAACTGTTGACAGTTATTGAATTGATATATGTATTCATGCTATTACAATTCTATTAGCCATGATGAAAAAATGAAAATAAACTTGATCAAAACCCGCGCACAACCTCCCTACACATTTCTTTAGTATCATAGTAATATTTATTTAAGTACAAAATTTTCAATAGATTAAATCAAATTTTATTTCATTTTCATTTGATTTGTGAATTTATGTCCATCATTCATTTATGTGGTAGGTCTGTTCCTGGGTTCGAATCCCATAGTCGACAAACAATTTTCATCAAATTAAATCTACCTCTGTGGCTCCCCCATCACTAATTTCTTTGGGGTCCGTGATTTGACGGCTGATCACGCGAAGAAATATATAACTTACCCAGCCAGAGTACCACACACAGTAATGAGTAAAAGGCGTAATGATTTATTTATTTTATTCATTTCGCACTGATCGATAAGATTGAAAATAGATTGTTGACGTTTTCACAAATTCATTATGCATTAATATTTATGTTTGTATTCAGCGCAGGAATCAGGAAATATATGAATATTGAATAAGAGAAAAATGTCTTACGTAAATAGACTTGACACAGAAAAATTTAAATTGATACTTTGACATTTGGAAAGTTAAAGCACCTACATTTTAAAGTAACTGTACAACAACAATTTAGTAATAAAATATTCAAAGTACATCAACTGCAATTGCAGGAAAATCGTTACGATATTTGCTGATAAATTTTCCAGCTTGTTGAGTTCCATTCGATTTCATGTCCATCCATAAAATTTACATTTACATCTGCAAATTTAATGTGTGATGTTCATTGCAAAATACTTCCTATCTACACGGCAAACATAATGTAGACGTCAAGGAAACTTGCTTTTGTATTTTTAAACTGTTATCTACAGTCTCGTAACAAAAAACTTATAATATGAAAGACAAAAAATATTAAAAATTTCCATATGAAACTAGATCTAATTTATCACTGTATTTGGATAAAAAGTTGTATTATAAATATTTAAATATAAAAAATGCAAACATTCGAAATGAAGTTTCAAAGACCTTGAAATGCAAATTATTAGTCGGATACAGAAATACCTATCTTTGTACTGACAAAATAATATTTTATTTATTTTACGATTGCTATGAAAAGTTGACAATTATGCTCTCATTTGTTATCGTAAAGTTGACGTTTTCTGTGAAACTATCGAAAAATATCTTTTTCGCGCGTTACCATTGTAGAAATTGTTTAATGCGTGCGTTTCCAATGGCAACGAGCGAAAAAGATATTACAAACAAAACAGAACTTGTCATATTGACAGTTGACAGAACGAATTTATTTTCGGTACGTTTTTTAATAATTGTAAGATACAATCGTAGAAAAAATTATGTGTGTATCAAGAGCGTAAGGTGTCTTTGTTCCTCTTACACTATTGCAGCTCGAAGCCGGAGTAACAAAGAATCACTTCACGCTCTTAATACACAAATAACTATTTCACTTAAATATAATATGCTATTTATTGCTATGGATATGAACTATATAAACAACTCAATAACGACTCAGGTATTATGATTCATAACGTCTGTTTTGTCCATAATGTCCGCTAGTCTTTTATTTTGCTTGAAGATACACGTAACTAGTAAAGTTCATTCTATAATCGAATTTAGTTTTATATTTTAATGTATAAGTAGTGTTCACAAATAACTAAATTTTGTTGGTTTCATGACAAACTTAATTGAATTGCACTACGCATATTTTGGCTGTTTTATGTCATTAAAATTCCTAGTTTCAATTTTACAGAGAGGACACGTCAACTAGCGCCTCTGACAAGATACGTCGTAACTAACATTACCTAATCTAATAGTATTGAATGTATAAATAAGATACGCAATTACATTATAAATGTATTTCATTTAATCACAAATTTCAATATTTTAAGGTTAAAAATAAAGAACGTAACGCAATTGATAAATAAACAAAATAAAGAAACAACATCCTTGACAACGCAACACCATAGTTGATTTATACTTCTATACGCATTACTATAATCATAAATGCTATAAATTAAAACTAATTATACATAGACTACTGAAAAAATAATTTTGTTACTAGATGACAATATCCTCGGGCTGGACATAGCGTCGTCCTCTGAGCATTAACATCTAAATAACGTCATTGGTGCATAAATAACTACAATGCTCAAAATTGTCCAGGGTTATTTTAAAAATTGAATATAAAATTAAAATTTAATATCAAATAAATAAAAGACTTTTTAAATACATATTTATAAAATTAAAACTATAAATTATATTCAAATATTTCTAAGAAAATATTTAAGGTATTCTTACAAATATTAATTTTACATTCTATTTTTAAAATATCCCTGTACTATTTTGAGCAGTGTATTATGATGTTTCTCAATCCATATTGTACTTCTATTTCTATTTACTTCATAGCGATATGTTTAAGTAAAGCATTTATCCTAATGACTTTGTTTATGTTGTAATCAATTTAATCGCAAGATTTAAGTCTGGCCCAATTCTAACTTTATGCTTTATTACCTTAATTAAATTCTATCCAAATCCTTTGTCAAATACTAACAATAAAAAAATACAATAAAATTTTATCGACATTAGCACAAATTTCAGATAACAATAAGGTTCGTTTGTAAATACACGTCATTCAGAAGTAAACAAAAAAATATATATAACAAGAAAAAAGTGAACAATACAACTTAATTGCAATTACATTTTCAATAATTTGTTTTTAAATAATTTAGTGGGGCACTATTTTAAGCACAACCTAAACTATTTCATATATTTTTTGTTATTAAACGTTTCTAAATACAATGAAAGAAAAATATTACAAACAGAAGATACGAAGACCTAAATTTTGCTTTCTTTAGCATTATATTTAATCATGAATGAATAGAAATACAAAAGAATCATGATTTAGAAAATCACAGTTCAACTAGGAAGTTTTATCATATCAATGTCGATCCAGGAGAGTTCCACCCAGGATTCGCCTGACTTAAATAATTTGAAGCAATTTTTACTAAAATAATTTGGAAAGCAAAGCGCACGGAAAAACTGTTTTTCCATGGTAAACCCCTATGACCTGCTTTTCGTGGTAAACCTGGTATATTAATTAATACAGTGGTTTATTTTATAGTATTATAATACATTTTGATAGTTTTTCAAAATACAAATGACAAGTCTGTCAAAAAAAAGTGCAGTTTAATTCGTTAAACCCGAGTTCAACTTAAACCACAGATTCTGTTTCTCAACCCTCGTTCCAAACGAATTTAATATTTGAACCAAATTTAAACTTCACTTAGCCTTAAACCGAAATGGAGTAACTGAGCATAAGTTACTATTAAAATCAAGTTTACAATATGTATGTTACTACTATGACAGTAAAACGTTATTTCATTTGTTTGCATTCGAAAGGAAAAAAGGAAAGAGCTCGTATGGAGGAAGAGTTAATGTGGTTGAAATGAGTATCGTGTGTCAGGATGAGAATATTTTGTGAATGTTTCAGGGGTTCGTGCTACCCCATTTAATGGGATATAGCGTGAAGTTATGTATGTATTGTATTCGTTCCAGTTTTATTGCTATGTAGGTAAATAATTCAGTTTTGGGTAAATTACCAAATTTATTGTAGCTGTAAATGAAATAAGTGAAATGTGTTAATTGATTTAGATGCAGAATTTAATTATCTACAACTGTTATTTCAAATAATTTCCTGTAATCAGGAAATTAAAAACCGCATTTTCATATTAAACGCGTAAGCGCAGTTCTCAAGAGACAGCCTGTATTTTACACAACAGGAAACTAATCCCAATTTACTGTACAACTTGTAAATAATCTTATAACATTTTTGTTTAAAAGTTGAAATCGCGAATTCTCATTTGTAAAGCAAGAGCACAACCATTGCGCTACAACTGCTCAAATTATTTAATCAATCATTGTCAATAAACATTCCTTTTTCCTTCTACAAAAATTTCAGTGATATTCTTCTTACAAATAGAAACTCAGTTTAGATACTTTGATTTTATTTTCCTCTTTTATAGATCTTAAAATTTTATACAGAAATTTCCTTTCAAATAGGTGAACACGAGTGAACATTCACATGTAACGAAAATATTCAGCATCGATTCACTTCACATAAAAGGATTACGTGTTTCCGTGTATTTTTGACGTATAGGGAAGTGTCAAGGTTAAATTTAACATGTTTAGCATATAATTCTTAAACATCCAGTTCCCATGACAATTTTATCTGTTTACAATTAAATATTACAGACTATTTAATTCACCTGTCATCTGTTAAAAGTAGTCCAATACGAATGCTGGATTTTGAATTGCACAGCCAATTAAATCAAATTTTAGATTTCTTTTAAATGTAATCTTTTAATTTGTTTTAAATAGCACCAAACGATTAATACGACAAATTTAACTTTATTTACTTTCTTTGCACTAAAATATCTTCTGAAATAAAAATAAAATAAAATAAATAATGCATATTTTGTACTAGTACCGTTGTGTGTCAACTATTCAGTACTAGTACTTTTAAGTGAATATTTTAAACAAGTTTATTAAAAAATAAATAGAATTATATAAAATTATTTTGTATTAAAATGAAATGTACAATTTGAAAATTTGACATTGCTTGAAGGATATTTGTATATTCCTCCTCAGTTACAGCTTCTGCGCTATTGCTTCTTTTTTCTGAGTGAATTTGTAATAACTTTCTTGCAGCATCTCTAACCTGTCTTGTTTTAAAAGTTACATCGTTGAAGGGATCTATCTTTATATTCCAAGTATTGAAATACATTTTTTGAATCATTTTGTCTGTGACGTTCCACATTATATGTTTCACGACACCTTCCTTATAATCTGTTCCATCCTTTTTTGTTTAATTAGCGGCCCAAATTTTTAATATAATATTTAAATCCATTGATGAAGTTGAGTCTTCAAGTTTATAATTTGTTTCTAACATAAAATTATGAAATTAGTTCCAAATCGATTCTCGGGATTTTTGTGTATTTATAGGCACATTCTTTTTAATGTCGCTCTCAATTTCTGCTTCTGATTTTTCTCCAAATCAATTTGACACACTTTCCATTCTAAATTGAATATATTTTGATATTTATTATGAAAAATACGCACAAAATAGCTATTTATGAAACAAGTAAGGAAATGAAGGTTATTACCTTACGCATGTGAAATTTGCAGAACGAGGCGTAGCCGAGTTATGTAAACACATAAGTAAGGTAATAACTTTATTTCCTTACTGGTTTCATACAATATTTGTTCTACTTCCGTTCTAATAAATACGAAAGAGCGTTTTTGAAATTATGAAATTTTGACATATTAATGACAGTTATAAATTCAAAAAATAAAAGAATAACACATCAGAATTCGTCTACCAAGACATCTTAATGTTTTTGTGTTGCTATGTTACCTCATTATTTCACTAGTTAAAAAATGCAGTTCATTACCTATCTCAAATAAGTGAAATAAAACGTCTATTTCCTAACGGAAGTAGAAAAAACACTTTTCATAATGAAAATTTGCAAAATATTTGCAAGTAACAGTAACTGTTTTACTATAGTTATGAAAACATTAGTAATACTATTTTTGATTATTTTAAATTAAAAAATAGATTTGCTTCATTGAATAGTCCCTCGAATACGATTCGTAGTCAAAGTTAAGTAGATTATTTTTTAACAGAGTATTACTTCTTGTACTTATGAATATTATTCGTGCTGCGCATTCGTAATATTCATACTAATGCACAAGAGACATTCGCAATACACCGTAACAAATAATCGACATAACTTTGACTACTTATAGTATTACAATTGAGTATTTGACCCAACATTAAGTGGAAAGTTCAGTATATTTCCACATTCTGCATCATAACCTTCGATTGTTTATTTTTTTGTATGAATTGAAATAAAGAATTCGTTCACCGAAGCGCGGGTGAGATCAGCAAAACTTACCTTTATTGTGGCCTTGACTGTAGGCTTAGGTATTTAATTATAGATATTTCATCATTATAACTTGAAATGTAATTAATCTATATTGGACCATAACTTTCATTTTATGACGGAGGAAGCTTAAGATTGAATTTTGAAAATTGACTAATCAAATTACGGATACGCTCACGAACAATGTAGATAATAATAGACATATAAAAGGAGATTGAATTTCTGTAATAATACTGAAACGTATAATCGTATATTTGATCTACTTCTCTTCAATGATATTGTTTACAATTTTAAATTAGTAGTAGGTACTGTTATTTCTTTACTTTATATTCGAATAGCCAATTTGCCAAATTATATACGGCAACTGTATTTTAATTGTAAAATTATCTTTCACAAAATACTCGGTTATACGAGGGTCGTTCAATAAGTCTTTAGAAAATCCAAGAGATGGTGCTCGTAGTATCGAAAATGAATTTTTTCCAGTAAGCAGCACTCCTAACTAGTCAACTGTTAGAGTTTTAGCTTTAGCAGTCACGTAGTTTCATTGTTGTTGTCAATTGTAGTAAAAAACTTTTGATTGTTTATAATAATGGATAAAAGTGAGTTTCGAGCGGTGATTAAACATCTGTATTTAAAAGGCTTAACGCCGAAAGAAATTAAAGCTGAGTTGGATGAAGTTCATGGCACATCTGCTCCTGTGTTTGCAACTGTTTACAATTGGGTGAATGAGTTTAAACGTGGCCGTACATCCACAAAAGATGAACATCGTTCCGGACGCCCTGTAGAAGTGTCTACCCCCGAAATGATTGACCAAATCCACGATATGGTTTTAAGTGACCGACGAATCAAAGTGCGCGAAATAGTTGAGGCTACAGGCATATCACAAGGCACAGTCGCTTTAATTTTGCACGAAAAATTAGGTGTGAAAAAAACCTCGGCAAGATGGGTGCCGCGGTTGCTCACAGTGGAGAATAAACGCAATCGTGTGGTGGACTCTGAGGCTGTTTTGGCGCTTTTCCGTCGTAAACCTGAAGATTTTCTGCGACGATACATAACTGTGGATGAGACTTGGATACATTACTACACTCCAGAGACAAAAGAACAGTCAAAACAGTGGATTTTTAAAGGCGAACGGGCTCCGAAGAAGGCGAAGACGGAGAAATCGGCTAGCAAGGTTATGGCAACGGTCTTTTGGGATGCACGCGGAATCATCTTCATCGACTATTTGGAAAAGGGAAAAACGATAAGAGGAGCGTATTATGCGTCGTTATTGGACCGGCTGAGCGAAGAAATAAAAGAAAAACGTCCTCATTTGAAACGCAAAAATGTCCTTTTTCATCAAGACAATGCACGTGTGCACACCTGCGCAGTTGCGATGGCCAAAATTATGGAATTAAAGTTCCAATTATTGCAACATCCACCGTATTCACCAGATTTGGCCCCCAGTGACTTTTTCTTATTTCCAAACTTAAAGAAATGGCTTGGCGGACGAAGGTTTACGTCCAATGAGGAGGTCATCGCCCAAACGGAAGCCTATTTTGAGGAGCTTCCGAAATCCTACTTTTTGGACGGCTTAAAAAATTTGGGAAAACGATTAGAGAAGTGTATAGAGCTAAAAGGAGATTATGTAGAAAAATAAAAAAAAATCTACCCAAAAAAAGTGTTTTTTCTACTTTTTTCTAAGGACTTATTGAACGACCCTCGTAGATACCTATTCAAACGAACTTACACCATTCTACCAGTCTGCATCAAATATGTATGTATAACAATTTCCAAATTATATTTTCTATCACCAGTCCAGTAAATAAAGTATTATATTACATTGTAAACTATGATGTAATGAGTCATTTACCGCCACAGGGTGATAAATACAAAATTGACAATATTATTATAATATTTAAGGCATTTGAATTAGAGACCCAAAATCGTACCGAACCCGAATTTTCTTTACTTGTACCCGACCCGGAACCCACTATTTCAAAACATTTTTCAAAAGTTTGTGTTAAATAGTTACAGGTAATTAAAATAAGATTATAGTTTTCGACTTAAATAATTACTTTTAACAAAACCTACAATTGTATTTTACTATTTTTATTACATTGTTGCATATCCTATGTTTGGCAACGTGGTAAGTCTAGACTTATTCGTTAACAATAATTCAAGATAGCAGTGTACTACGCTACTAATAATTGCACACATCACGTTAGTGTAAATATAATACAAGTCTATAGTGTTTTATTAAATTAATTTAATTATTTAAAACATATATTCAAGGATAATATTATTGTTTAAGTACCTAGTATTCTCTAGTCTATAAACAAAGTAATAATTTGCAAGTATAAGACAATGTATGACATAAAACTTCAATAAAGCTTCAGGTTAAAAAGTAAATGTGTTTTTAAAATTTTCATTAATTAATAAATATAATTTTGTTATTGCTGAGTCGACTGTTTCTCATTTACAATATGTATATAATTTCTTATTCCTGATATATAATTTTTTTTGAACCCGAACCGAAACTGAACATCTTCCAAATCACAAAAACCGAACTAAACCAATTTTTTTATTCCTGAACCCGAACCTAAACCTAACCTAATTTTTTGCCGTTGCAGACCTGCTGCTGTTGGTAGAAAAAAATTATGTACCACGACCGTGTAGTGAATTTAAAGTTTTTACGTTTTCTTTTCCATGAATAACTATTGGAAGAGCTTTAAATAATACAAGTGGTAGAACATTTAATTCTCAATGTCTTTATTATCTAAAATAATTTAAAAATACTTTAACTGAAGTAATTAATGCACAAATTGTACAGGATTTCTATTCACAAAATTTATTTTGATATCTCATATAGATTTTGTATTGTAACATATAAAATGTATCAATAAATAGGAGAAGAAAGTTCAAAATATTAAAATCCTTTGGTCCGTTTCACACTTTTCAAATCTATATTTAAATAGCAACCGATTTTAACCACTTAGTGGTCATCCTTAAGCAATCGGCGAAACTTCAAAAGCAAAACCAAAATTAAACAACACCATAAACATTTAAAAAAACAAAGAACGTAAAAAAAGAACTGTCGTGGCAGTTGCAGCAACGTTTATTATTTAGTTCTATTTCATATACATGAATATATTTCAGATATCAGTTTCAAAACAAGCGTGCAGTAGGTAATATTAAATAATCCAGTCAAGATAATTATAATCATTGTTTACATAATTAATTACTCAAAAGCTCTTCAACTTTATAATTTATCAGTAAATAAATTGATAAACATACCTAACAAAATGAGCACGAAATTCAATCGTTTTGTATTATCAATATTTTATCTGTAATTGGTAATTGATTAATTATGGAAGCAGGAAAATTTTCTAAGAAATTATTATTTGTAAATTAAGCCTTGTATACTTTTATATATTATGTGAATGCGCTTTAAATTTACTATTTTCTAAACAGATAAATAAGTAAATACAAACAGGTATAGTCAATAGGTAATTTGCTATCTTTTTATAATCACAGACACATTCCAATACAAACAGATTATCTAAATAAAAACTACGTAACCTTTAATAGACAAATAAAATAAGGTATTCTTAGATTAGAAAAGAATTCAACTGATAAAAAATACTAGTTTTATTCTGTTAGTTCTTAAAGATGAAGAAAAACTAAATTAGTAGCTGGAGTACAAAAAATATCTTTCACATATGACTTCGTGTTTATATTGCTCACGTATATGAAAATACTCCATACGTACGTACCTACATAAACATATGTCCTGATAGATAAATATTTACATGCATATGGTGGTACACCGTTATAGATTAAATTGTCAATCATTTTAATCAACTGCAACAAACAGTACAACAGGGTTTTATCATTGCTACTTTACTTCAAAATTGCTTACATTTCTAATTTCACCTACAATTATGCATGAGGTACCACATACTGCATTAATTCCTTAATTCATTTTATAAAAAGAATCTTTGTGACTCATTCTCCTGAAATATCTATGAGTGTTGTGATTTGAATCTATCACATATTTTACTAAAAATCAAGCATCATGCCCTCTCGAGCGCATATGTAATTTTTTACTGCTCAATTATTATACCATAATTCTATTTTAAAAGACAAATAAATGAAGATGTGTGTTCAATTCAGAACTTATTTGTTTTATTTATAAATGAAAATATATATCATCACGCCTTTTACCCATCACTGGGTGTGGCACTCTGTCTAAGCAGATCTCGGTGAAGTGCGGTTACCAGCCCTCAAATCACAGCCCCCCCAAAGATATTAGTGGAGGAGGAGCCACAGGGCTAGATTTTAAATTGATGAAGATTGTTTGTCGGCTGTGGGGATCGAACCAGAGTTCTCAAGATCCACAGGCCGACACGATATCGCTGAGCCACCTACCCCATATTAAAATAAAAATGATAAATCAAATTGTTTGTATAATATTTTCGTAACACATGCACAAGAAACACGTTCTTATTCCCTAATTTTAGAGAGAGAAACAATGCTTTTCTCCCCTAGGGAGAGAAACATTATGTTTCTCTCCCTAGGTAGGATGTTTCTCTCCCTAGGTAGCATGTTTCTCTCCCTAGATAAATGTTTCTCTTCCTAGAGATTATTAGCTATTTGCGGCGTTTCCTAGGTAACTAGTTACGCAACCCGTATTTGACATTTGTCCCGATAAGACGGTAATTTTTGTGCACTTATTAAGAAAATTATAATATGCTTCACGGGAGGGCGCGATTATGCCTTGTGTGAAGTTGGCAAACCGAGACGTAATCGAGGGCCGAAGGCACACGCGGGAATAATCGCTTGTTTCCCTCCCTTGATGCATAACATACTATTACCTTTTTACTTTAAAAATAAATATATCGACGTTTTCATAGAAATAATTTGTAAAATCTGTCGTCAAAAAGACATAATCCTCGAATGAAACTTACTAAACAATCACACATTAAAATATTTCATTCCGACATACCATAATTATTAGGAACAACTTTCCAAGAATTCAACAATAATTGAAATAAAAACAGCATTATCACCGACTGACACCATGTTACTAGTGCATCAACAAGAGAGAAATGCTTCAACAACAATTACGTTTTTTTTATTTTTAAACAACGCGCTGTTCCACTAAGTGAGAGACCTCATGCAAGCAAGGCAGACCAGGATTCTTCAGTACATTAAATACATTATTGTGATTGTATGTACACAGAATAACAAGAGAAGAAAAATAAAACAAGTGATGATGATGTTAGTGGATCAAAGCAACTTGAGTCTGTGTTTATTGGTTTATAAAGAGACGATTAAAATGCAATTTGAATAAACATACTTTAATTTAGCGGTTAGCAGAATACAAACACTGCACTCGAAAATGTAATAAATAAACGCACTTTATCCTATTTTACCTGATGCTAAACTATATTTAGAATTTATTGCATATAACGTCATCAAACGTCAGGTGCGGTGGCCGACCGTGTTAACGCACATCTCTTAACATACTGTGACGTCACCCGAACCAAAGTTAGTCAGTTCGAATCCGCCTGTCGACAATGTATGATTTGTCGTAAAATATAAAATACAGTTACATGTATTTATCACACTCGGGCGCTATAAGCTAGTCACATATACGCCTTAAATAATGTAGCATTTGACTACGAAAACCGGCAGTACGGCATTGTAATAACTGCGGCTCGGTGTGTCCGGTAGGCCCAGGCCCGATTTGGGCTGTAATGCCATAAGAAGAAGAAGAACGTCATCAAATATATACGGACCTTTTCGAGTGTTTCTAAATTATTTGAAAGAAAAATGCTTCAAAGAAAAGTGGTAGAAGATGTAGTTCTTCGTATCTTTTATTTTAGTAGTTATTTAACCATCAAGTGTGCTAATGAAGGCGATTAAAATCGGGACATTTTAACGGGCTCGCTGCGCTTTCGCGTTAATTGTCGAGATTATTAATCGCCGATTAACACATGAGTCAGTTACAATATTTTTTCTTTGATCGCACTTTTATAATTTGGAGAAAATCTAATTTCATTCTATAACAAATTTGTTAGGTTATAGCCACGATAACTTGAGACTGACAGATGCGTGAACTGCGTATACTCAATCTGAAAATATAGACTTACATATGCATTTGTTTCTTGTTCTTTATTTGGAATATCTTTATCGATGGGCATACTTAAACCCTGCTTCTTTGACGAATATGAATCTGTGTTATTTATGACAGATATTTACTTTTTACACTGCTCTCAAAATGTATGAAAGTATTCTATTAAAGAAATCATGGTTTAACATAATAATCTCAAAGATATTGACAAACAACCTGTTAACACTTTTACAATTCAACATAAATAGTGAAAAATAATGTTTTGAAATGCATTGTTTGTCCTCCAATCAGGTGATTGACGCCATCTTTGATGACGTAGGTGCACGAACCTTTTAATATTTTTATATTAAAGAAATGTTACCTGAATATTATTTAGCTAGAAGTGTCAAAATTGTTTCGTTTAATTTTGTTAGCATTTTGCTGCAACATAGCGCTAGATAATATTTGGCTAGCTAATATTTGCTATATTACGTTTGTTGTACTCAACCAAAAAAAAATCATTCATTAATAATAATCATGTGTTAATCGGGGCCATTAATGTATGATTTTGTATACACTAATGAAATCCATTAATGAACAATCAACGAAAAAGTAATTTAATTTGACTCATGTGGCAGCATTGATTAATATTTTGTATACAGCGCGCTGTCAGTGATATAAATTGCTTTATTCTACTTCGTATTTTAACTCTTAACATTTTGATATGTATTATAAACGTTGTAGACGAAACGTCAAAATTTTTCATGAAGTTTGACATGACATAACTTCATTGGTTGAACACGGCAACTATATTACGGCTTTCTCCACTCCTGACACATTTGCAAGAAACGGTAGGAATATCAATAATGACGTCAACATCATCATATTTATAATAAACTGTATCTACTTATGTTCGACAGCGGAGAGAATACGCACATTTTTTATGACATCATATGCAATAAATTTTGAATGTATTAAAGTAGGTTAGAAGCAGTTAAATAATGCCCACGGTTTTTAGTATAGGGTTACGGGTTTGTCATAAGGATGATGTTTCATATTTTAAACGTCTTAGTCTAATTTTAATTATTTTGGAAATTATAATTAATATACAAGGAACAAAGAAAAGGCAAATCTACACAATTTGAAAGCAATGACAAATATATAAAAAAGCATTAATTTGTAAAATAACAAAAGTTTAATTTTTACAACCTTGCTTCACTTGAATTCGTATCCTACTAGAAAATATAATTTTCAGACATAAATTAGAAATTTAGATAATTTATTATTCTCTTGACAAATGTCATCAGGATGTCACTAATGTCAAATCATACCGTTGTTTTCCAGTTGCCATGGATATGACTTTCATTTGAAGAAAGAAAATTTTAGTTTTTCACAGGGTCATGAAATAATGATTTACGTAAAAAGTCAGGAAAGCGTTCAATTACAGGATGAGTAGATACAGCTTGCGAATCCTGTACGAAGCTTTACTAACGTGTTACGTATAACATTTTACCTGTAACTTATAAACAAATAATAAATATTTTAAATTTAAAGAAATATCATGTATTTGACGGCTGGTAACTGCAGTTCAAAACCATAAATATATTACTTACTGAGATCTACAACGATAGAGTGCTACTACCAGAATGGGTGAAGGCATGTTTATTTTTTGTGAATTTTTGGTTGAACCAGTTCAAAAATAGATTTTTTTAAAAATATAGTTCAGAGCACGAGAAATATACTCGTTCAAACCGCATTTCAATATCTCTTTTAGTTTTTGAGTTATATCGATTTTTGACTTTTTTAAAAACTCAACTTTGAGAGCCCATATCTCGAAAACTAAAAGAGATATTAAAATGGTTTAAACGACTGTATTTCTCTTGCGCTACTTAACTTATATCAAAATTTTACCATTTTTGAAAAATTTGCAATTTTTTTCCAAATTTTCTTTTCTTAATATATCCAAAAGTTGAAGAGATAATGAAAATATGTGACCACCAGTGAAATCCTCGGGTGAAAATACATAGGTATGCAAATTTGTACAGCAAAATTCGCACGGATACAAAAAATCGAAAAAGGCAATTTTTTAGAAATTTCTTAAGGGGTACCCCTTGGTGTTTTTACGGATTTAGGCCATTTTTTGTTTTTTTGTAATAAAAAATGTATCCGTCAGAATTTTGATGTAAAAATTTGCATACCTATGTATTTTCACGCGAGGAATTCACTGGAGTTTTCAGATTTGCATTATCTCTTCAACTTTAGGATATATTGAGAAAAGAATTATTTTTTTTTAAGTTGAAAATTTTTCAAAAATGGAAAATTTCGGTATAAGTTAAGTAGCGCACGAGAAATACAGTCGTTCAAACCGCATTTTAATATCTCTTTTAGTTTTCGAGATATGGGCTCTCAAAGTTGAGTTTTTAAAAAAGTCAAAAATCGATATAACTCAAAAACTAAAAGAGATATTGAAATGCGATTTGAACGAGTGTATTTCTCGTGCTCTGATCTATATAGAAACATATTTTTTAAAACTTCAAATTTTGAATCGGTTCAACCAAAAATTTCCAATAAATAAATATATCATGCTTTTGAACCATTACTGACAGTGGCACTCTGCTGTAGTACATCTCAGTAAGTAATATATTTATGCTTGTGAGCTGCAGTTACCAGCCGTCAAATCGCGGTTCAATATGTCATCTCAACGAAGCTTTTGCGTGCGTACTTCTGAACTAATACTTACACACACCATGGTTGATACTTAGTAGTTACAGGAGACGTTTTCACCAATATGCATAGTGGAATCCACAGATAGTTTATTCCTGTAAAGCCTTCAAATAATTCTGTATTTTGGGAAGAAATAATGATTCCAAAACTAGAATGGAAATGAGTACATCGTAAAATCGAAAACCGCATTTAGTAGAAATGCCAAAACTGGTGAAAAAACATATTGCTGCGTTGAATGTACAAGAAATGTTATAGAACAATAGGAGAAATTATTTAATCTGTTTAAATTACTGTTATTTTCTATTTGTGAAAGAATGTAAATCTACTTCCTTATTTAATTCTTTAACTCATATATTTCATTTCAACTGCATTTTATGCATTTTTAAAAGCACTTTTATTTTCAGTGATGATTCAAATATCAAGGTTTACATTCGAGAAAAAATTCTTGAAGGTTGCAAAAGTGTTTGTCACTTAAGTTAATCAAAAGTAATTTTGTTTATAATCTCATGATGAGAAAGTTACTTTACGATAAATATTTATGTATAATCGCAGTAAATTGCGGAAAGGATTAAAATTATGATAGAAAAAATACACAACTATTTGATAAAATAACATTTAATCAAACACTTGATCTCATTTGTAATTAACAAAGTCATATATTCCTTTACATACAAAATATGATATCTAATTGTGTAACAATAAATTCTTATATTTTTTGTGATTGCTTTTGCCAAGCATGTAATATTTTCAGAGTAATTAAGTAAAATTTCAAATTACCTCAGTGTTTTTACAAAATCTAATTAACTTTGTGACATGTTTACAGTATAAAAACTGATATAATTAACCATTAAAACTAGAAGTAGAAATAAATATTATGACACGTTATATCAAAAGATAATGGTGTTTTGTGTTCTGCCTGACATATATAAATAAACATACGTAAATATTCTAAAGCAGTGATTTTTAACCGGAAGTCCGTGACAGGATCTCAAAGGATCTGCAAAATTTTAAAGTTATCCTAAGTTTTATCTGTAACTATACCTACTAGTATTTTTGTTTTATATTATTATATTTTAATTTGTTTTACTTCATTTTTTGTTCGAACTCGAGCTAGTAGCAGCTAATTATATTTTAACACTTGTTTATGAAATATATTTTTTTTTATTATCTACAGGATTTTTGGGTCTTTCAGCAACTTGACTATTAAGACCCCGATACAGTCATTTAATACATATTTATTTAAATTAGATTGAATGTGTCAGTGTCTTTTAGAAAATTAAGTACGTTTGTTGAAGTGTCTGAGTTGTTTTGAAATATTATTTGTAGTTTTTATTAATAATTTTTTTAAGTTATATAATGAAAATTATATAGTCGTTCTCAAAGCTAGAAATGCCAAATATTCCATGAATCGATTTGAACTATTATCAGAATAAGAAATTAACATTTTTAATTTTCTCCCTAAACGTAAGCATATTTAATAGCTATTTATGAAACTAGTAAGGGAATGAAGGTTATTACCTTACGCATGTGAAATTTACAGAACGAGGCGTAGCCGAGTTATGTAAACACATAAGTAAGGTAATAACCTATTTCCTTACGAGTTTCATACAATATTTTTTCTACTTCCGTTCTAATAAATACGAAAGAGCGTTTTTGAAATTATGAAATTTTGACATATTAATGACAGTTATAAGTTCAAAAAATAAAAGAATAACATATCAGAATTCGTCTACCAAGATATCTTAATGTTTTTGTGTTGCTATGTTACCTCATTATTTCACTAGTTAAATAATGCAGTTCATTACCTAACTCAAATAAGGGAAATAAAACGTCTATTTCCTAACGGAAGTAGAGAAACATCATTAAATTGATATATTTGAGGTCTTTATTATATCAGTTCTGATTTAAACATCAATATAATAATCGTAATTCCAGTAGAAACTGAGAAGCCGCGAAAATTATTTGGAAAATTTGAGAATCCGCTATGACGGAAAGATTAAGTACCGCTGTTCTAAAGTACTAATTGCCGATAATAAATACAAGCGCCATGTCTGCTGTCAATTTTTTTATCATATTTTTTGTGTCAAACTATTAAACCACAATCAGTTTTTAAAAGGTAAAAAATGTGACAAGTGGAAAAAATACGATATATTGAGTCAATTCTATACCAACTTAATTGTATTACAATGAAATAAATTAATATTTTATTTGAAATGTCAAGTTAGTTCAACGTTTGGCCGAAGGACATGACCCTTGATCGCGCTGTATGTCACCATTAATTCTATAAATGCTGTTTCGTCTCGTATTGTTTCATTGAACCATCGAAATTTTTCTTTTCTTCTTTGTTACTCAAGGCTTCTAATGTATATTTCAACAAATTCAGACAATCGCGTTACCATAGATCTTCTGTTTTGAAACAATTGAAGACGTATAAAAGCCGTTATAAAAAGAAAATACGACGTTATAGAATGTAATGTATATAATTAGCGAAATTCGTCTTCATTCCTGTAAACCAATTAATTCTTTTATATTTGAAGTACATAAAATAAAATATTACCATATTGTTTAAGTTTATTAGAGTTCATTTAATTAAATACGCAGTAAATTTTGTTATAAATAAATATATCATCACGCATTTTACCAATTACTGAATGTGTCACTCTTCCGCAGCAGATCTCGGTGAGTGACATATTTTTTCGTGTGAAGTACGGTTACCTGTCGTTAAATCACGGCCCCCAAAGATGTTAGTGTAGAAGAAGAAGTAACATTAATGTGGCGAAAATTATTTGTCGGCTGTAGGAATCGGACCCAGGTTCTCAACTCCACAGGCCGATTCGATACCACTGAGCCATCTACCCCATTATTGATTTCCAGAAATAAATGGGATGTGTCAATTTATGTGGGACAGGATTCGAAACCTCAATTAATTATTATTTTCGTCAAAGTTATCTAAACCTAAATGTATAATTTCTAGTTTACTAGTCGAAAAAAAAAATCTTATTGAACTCGCGTGTAATGGCTATTAACTCATTCGTACAAATTACGCCACTCGTCTACTTCTCGTGTCGCAAACTTATATTAAATAATATACTATTACCATTGAGTATATATACTCAATGCTATTACCACTTTAAAAATTGACACTAGTATTTTCAACACATTAAAATATACGCTCGGGAAATAACGAGAAATGGACAATTTAAAATGAAATAAATAAAAGAAATAACTTTTCTTTGTAATTTTCGCTCTTATCTCAGAAACAGTTAATGATATGGAGTTGATTTTCTTCTTAATTGATTTCACAAATGCTTATATTTTAATAAAATAATTTTTTATGAATTTTATCTCCAATTTTCTTTCAAAATACCTTTTTAAATGAATTTTTAGGAGTATAAGACCTAACTAAACAGGCGCGGTGGCCGAGCGTGTTAAAGCACATCTCTTAACATACTGTGACGTCACCCGAACCAAGGTTCGTCAGTTCGAATCCGCCTGTCGACAATGTGTGATTTGTCGTAAAATATAAAATACAGTTACATGTATTTATCACACTCGGGCGCTATAAGCTAGTCACTTATTCGCCTTAAATAATGTAGCATTCGACTACGAAAACCGGCAGTACGGCAGTGTAAAAACTGCGGCTCGGTGTGCCCGGTAGGCCCAAGCCCGATTTGGGCTGTAGTGCCATCGTAAGAAGAAGATAAGACCTAACTAGATCATTTTATGAGAAAATAAAGATTCATCAAAATCGCTAGACAAGATTTGCTCGTATTAGCACATTATATGATTGCTATTAAAAAAGAAGAAAAAATGTAATACATTTGTAAAAGAAAGTAATGAAAATATATCAAGAAAATGATATCAGTTATTAATTTGCATATTCTTTACTTTTACTAAAAAAAAATCCACGCGCAAATGACTTCAATTCCTCTTTTTTCAACAAAACAAAAACGAAATCAGCCACGATAACCCGAAACACAATACGTCAAAGACACACGTTCAAGCCATTAGCCCGATAATCAGCAACACTCTGGCAAGAAACACGATGTATGTCGTATTGCGCAAGTTAACAAAGTTAGAATTAGTTTAATTTGGAGAGATCTTAGACAGCCTTGAACCCAGCGGATGTTAACAAAAGACACACGACATTAACGCACCAAGGGTGCACGCATCAATGAACACTGCATGCTTTTAAACGTGTGTGAGTGTTAGGTTAGGTTGAGGGTACCTTGTTTTTGTTACAGTTCATGAATTTGACACTTGATAGATAGTTGAGAATAATAAGTGCGTACTTCAGAATTTACTCGAGTGCTAGAGGGAAGTGAATCATTTTTTTCTTGTTGTTAGGGGTTGCCCGAGGTAACTTTCCGACTTCCGGTTTGGTTGTGTAAGGATTCAGGAACCCTATTTTGTTTTAATACTGATTTTGCTTTGTTTTTGGACCCCTGTTTGTAACTAAAATAAAAAAAGACAAGTGACGCAATACTGAATAAAAACACGTATTAATTCTATTCTACGGAACACTTATTCAGTAGCGAACAATTCCTCACTCCATAATTTCTGACATTTTAAACAAAAGCCTATAAAAACAAAAGTTATAAATTTGCATATAACTCAGTAAATATGTGCGAATTCTACAAACTCATTTTACAGTTTTTTTTTTACTTTGACATTTAATTATGATTTTTACAATCATTACACTAATATAGAGCGTTTCTATACCTCTGCACAAAACTTTAATGGCATATATAATTTGATATACTGATTATAGAACAAAAAGGTTTTTTTGAAATTCGAAAAAAATAGGGTATTTCATTCCTAGCGAACATTTTTAGTGTCACTGGTTTAATAGTTCATTTAATTATTTATAATTATGTTACTAATGAAATGAAAGTATAAACACTGCCTACAAATAATCATTTATTAATTAGTTATATGTAGGTAACTGGTGTAATACTGTAATTTTTATTTTATTTTTAATCATACACTGAGATCTGTTACAGAGAGTGTCACACCCAGTTATGGGTAAATGGCGCGATGACATATTTATTTTCCTACTTGAAATATTTTGAAAATAAATGTAATTGATTTTGCTGTTTAATTCATTTCAGTGATATCGAATTGGCCTGTGGATTTGAGAATTCGGGTTCGATCCAAGACAAACAATTTTATCACATTAAAAAAAACTACCCTTGTGGCTTCCCCTCCAATAACATCTTTGGTAGCGTGATTTGACGGCCGGTAACCACAATTCATGCGAAGAAATATATTACTTACCGAAATTTGCTTAGGCAGAGTGCCACACCCAGTAATGAGTAAAAGGCGTGATGATATATTTATTTATATTTATTTCCAAAACTAGAATCATGAAAATAGCACAAAAAATCTATTAAAACGGTGAATGTCTGCATCTATATGTAATAAAATAAAAAATCAACACTTCTTTATTTATATTTAAAATACTACGAATGACATTTATGATTTAATTTATAGTTTAAAATCATATATAAAAATATAATCGAAACCTTGAAATATAAAATAATTTGCATTTTTATGTAATTTATGTACTCGTACATAAATGTCTCCCTAAAATAGAACTAATATAAATTTAATTAAATTGTTCCTATTTATGTTTTATTATTATTATATAATTGAATACTTTCAATAATATACATCTACAAGTATACCTAAAAGTACTTTAATAAATTTCTTCTAAAATTGATTTATTATTTATTGACTGAATATTGGTAAAATTAACTTTCAAAATGAAGCTATGAATTTTTTACTATTTGTATTAGACAACTTTTGGCATATTATATCTACTAAACTACATCATCTAACATAGACGTTGTCTTTAGAAAATTCGTTTTGTTTTATTAAATTTTAAATAATCTACACCTACCTTCTAAGACCATTACAGTATTATATTAAATCTACATAAAAGAAGAAATTATATTTTTTTAACTAAATTTATTTATAATTAATATATAATATTATAATGAAAAATAATAATAATAAAATAAATGGACATTATAACACGTGCCTTTCATACTAATTTTCCTATATCGCATTAATTTAATTTTTAGAATAATAATAATAAAATTTCAAGGACAGCCAGATCAATAAACATTTGAAATTAATTTTGACATTTATTAGTTAGGTTAGAGTTCAAATTCGTTATAAAGAAATGTTTTGCAGTTTTATTATAAAAAATAATAATAATTGTAATAATTTTACATTGGCTAAACTGTAAGATTCATGTTTGACATTTTTACAACTAGACAACTTGTCAACTTCATAACAAAAATATCCCTAAAACATTTGTACAAAATTCACTTTGTAAACGTGATTGAAAAAAAATTAATTATTTAAAATATGTGCAATAAACAGAAAATAATATACATACTCATATTAAAGATAAATAATATTATATACTTATTTTAAAATATTTACAACAAATGTATTTTGCTAAACATTAATAAAATTTTCAGCAATTGTATAAATATATAAAATAAATATATCATCACGCCTTTTACCCATCACTGGGTGCGGCACTCTGCCTAAGCATATCTCGGTAAGCGATATATTTTTCGCTGAAGTGCGGTTACCAGCCCCCCCATGATGTTAGTGGAGGGGGAGCCACAGGGATAGATTTAAATTGGTGAAAATTGTTTGTCGGCTGTGGGGATCGAACCAGGGTTCTCAAGATCCACAGGCCGACTCGATACCACTGAGCCAACCACCCCATCAGCATCAGCAATTGTATTAATTTTAATAGTACCTATCTATTATTTATGTGTACGAAGCTATTTAATCTTTCTTATCCCATAGTTGATCTTTAATAAGTTTTTAATCTACGCTAACCGGAAAAGGATCGTTCAGCTGTACACGAAGTTGTACAATTTCCTACAGCCTTTTTTATAAGCCAATTCTACTCATCGCTATATCTCAATAATTATTTAGTTTAACATTTTTTTGCATTGCTACCTGTATCAAACAATATGTCACGATGCAATTTTAGTTTTTCTTCATTAAAAGTTAAATAAAATAATTAAATTAATATGTAGTTAACGAAATTCAATGTTTGGTGTAAAGGCATTTTTTTGAGTAGGGGCCCGAGCCCCGAAGCCCTAACATAAGTCGGCGCCTATGCCACCTAAATAGTTGTTCGTTGGGTATCGTACAGTTTTAGACCTATCCGGTCAGGATTTGCTGTTCACAATTCACACGTCCATGAAAAAATGGTATTGTTTCATACAATGTCAAATGCGGATACTTCACTCATGTTTGTATGCGCTAATACTTTAAACGACTCGGTTTACGTGATTTAAAACTGCAATACGTACAAATGAATGACGAAAAAATAAAACAATAATAGTTACAGGTTTTATATGTTATCATTTCTAAAATAAAATATTTTCAATCGCCTATTTCAGTTTTAGTGACGCCATTTCAGCAATGAAAATTATCAGTAGAAACAAAAAACAATAAAAAAAAATATTACATTGTACCGCCCACTTTTTTTCGTTATCGAAAATAATAATTACCTCTGAAAACTAGTTTTGTTCAAGCCGAAATATTAAACATTAAATATTGAAAATTGCATCATTTTTCACATCTGAATATATAAATCAAAATTTTATTACCTACATACAGGATGTTTCAATATAAGCGAAATAATAAATAATAGCTCATTTCTGAGGGCATTTTGTGTAAAAAAATGTGCTTTTAGTTACCAAAATACAAGAGTTAAAAGTTTTATAAGCAGAATTTTTTTCACAAAATTTAATCGACCCCTATGGCTCCCCCTCCACTAATATATTTGGGGGCCGTGATTTAACGGCTGTTAACCGCACTTCACGCGAAGAAATATATCACTTAGCGAGATCTACTACGACAGGGTGCCACACACAGTAATGAGTAAAAGGCGTGATGATATATTTTTTTTTTTTAAAGATCTTATTCTCTGCTGGCACAGTTCTTCGTCACCAGCTTCTTCACGTGAACTTTGTTCTAGGTGAAGAAGTGAGTTATACCATACTGATGAGCTCTAATAAGAGCGAAACGCGTCTATGGTTACGAACTGTGCTGGCCAGCCTCTGACGATGCCCTCATAAGGTGACTAGGAGGCTGAATTTTGTGAGACTTTGCAAAGTGTTTATTTAATATTTTTTATTAAACCTAGTTTCACCAAGTGTATGGATGACAATTAATTTTGTCTTTGTTGTTATTTATTTTTTCTTTATTATTATTATTATTATTATTTTAATATCATCAAAAAACAAAACACGATGTGGGCAACAAAACATAAAATAACACAATAATGCGTAGTAAATTTAAAGTTTGAACTTGGTTAAAAAAGCAAATCGAATATTTATCAGTAATGTCATTTATTCCATACAACATGTAACTTCGATTTGCTTTTATTTATTTTAATCAAATTTAAAAGTAGGTAGTACAATTGGCCATTAAACTTATAAATTAATTAAATTGAACCAGGAGTAACATAAAAAAAATTAAAACAAAAGATAATAACACAAAATGGAAAAAAATAGTACAAGTAATGTGGTGTCCACATCAGATTATTTTATTTACACTTTTAGTCTAATTTAATTAGGAAAGCAACCCGATATATTATTAAACTAGTTCCGAAATAGTCTGTATAGAATATTCAGAAAACTTTGACAATATTGTGATTAAAAGGTTGGTATATGCCGATCCCTCGGGTTTAAAATACGGTGGTGTGGATAGCAATACGGAATTCGAATCCGGAGATCCCGAGTTCGAATCTCACTCAAGCTAAAAATTATATAAAAACTATCACACTGCGGCTCGGTGAGTGCGGACCCTGTACTGTAATTGGGATTAAGTTCCTGTTGTACAGTGTAACATAAATAAATAAAATACTATACCTTTCCTGTTTTATTCTTTGTATTCATATTCATTTGAAGCATTTTCTAAAATGATTTAATAAAACATAGATGAATTGATTGTCAACAACCTTAAAATAAACTATGAGAAATTAGTGCATATATCAGTGTCTAAAGACAAGCAATTACAATGATAAATTGTACATATTACTCAACAGTATGCAGAAAATTACCTATTTAGTACGTAATTTATTAGAGTATGATGAATGAAATGGGGGAACAATATCTTGATAATATCAAAGTTTTATTCAAAAAAAGTTGGATAATAGCCAGTGGAACAGGACAACAGGTTTTTGAAGTGAAACAGAAATTTATACGAGATTAATGAACAGTAAAGTGACTATAATCAAACAAAGAAGTTGCGAATTAATAAATAAACCATGGTTACGCACTGTTGGCTAAAATTTTTAATTCTTTTGTCTTAGTAACAATGTAGGTTTCATTGGCGAAGTTATTGTCAAACAACAAAAACTTTATTAAGAAACATTACACTATTCGAAATTAATAACAACGTAAAAAAATTATAATAAGTAGCTTGATATTTTTAAATGACGTATAATGTATGAATATTTATTTAAATATCCTGTAATTAAATTAATTTTATTCAACATTAAAATATTTATGAATATATCCTGCAATTATTATAATTATTTTTTATATTTAAATTAAATTTATTTTGACAAGTACAACACAAAGAAAGAGTTTTGTTTTTTGGTTGAAAAGTGGAGTATGTATGATATAAATTTCACGGATTAAAGAAAGTCTGATATAGATATTTTTTGTCTTTTAACTAGGGCAATTATATAGATAAAGATCAAGTTTATCAAATTTTACTTTACTGGAAAGTTTTATTTTCAATATTTTCTTTCTGAATAAAATAAAAAATATATCATCAGGCCTTTTATCTCCATTACTGGGTGCGGCGCTCTACCGTAGCAGATTTCAGTAAGTGGTATATTTCTTCGCGCGAAGTGCGGTTACCAGCTTTCAAAATCTCGACCCCCAAAGATGTTAGTGGTGGTGGAGCCAACGGGATAGTTCTAATTATGATCACATTTCCTCGATCATTACATATTTGGGTGCCGTAATTTAACGGCTGATAACCGAATTTCACACGCATAAATATATCATTTACTAAGATCTGTTACCTGAGAGTGCCACATCTAATAATGGATAAAAAGCGAAATGAAATATTTATTTATTTTTAATATTTTAAATTCGCTTGTCGAGTCGTTTTCAGTTCTTATATTAAAGTGCCTAACTGCAATTATGTAGAATTTACTTTCAAAACAAGTACAGTATTAATGCTTTTTTTTCTTATCATTTTAGAATTGTTGTTAGAGGAGTGAGTGGGTGTGAATAAGTTGAAGTGATTTGAGCATTTGGAACACATGATGAATGAAAGATAAATGAAACAAGTATTTAGGAGCGTATGAATTGATGTAATTAAGGGTTTGTTGCGTGATGAACGATTCAGTGTGTGAGGAATAAACGAACTTGAATGCAGATATACAGGGTGATTCTGCGAAGACGAACCCCCCCTTAACTTTTTTATTATATGAAATAGACAAATTTTCTTCATATGGAAGTTTTAGTATATTAAATATACTATTTTATGACACATATAGAATTTTTTTATAAGTCATCACTATCAAATGAAAACTTAGAATTATTTTACTAGAATAAAAGCCGCCATTTTTTTCTCTTTTCAACGATGTATTACTCGTCATAAATGTATATGAAAAAAATCGAGATAAATAAGGTAATTGAGAAATATCAGAAATTATTTTTATTCAATTATTCTAGGTGGCTATGCGAAATTAAACACAATGTAACAAGGTAAAATGAATGACAAAACACGTGAAACAAGTAACAAATAAATATTTGCATTGTTGTCATTAATTTTACCTTGTTACAATTTGTTTAATTTCGCATAGCCACCTAGAATAATTGAATAAAAATAATTTCTGATATTTTTCAATTACATTATTTATCTCAAATTTTTTCATATACAATTATGACAAGTAATACATCGTTGAAAAGAGAAAAAAATGGCGGTTTTTATTTTAATAAAATAATTCTAGGTTCCCATTTGACAAATAAAAGTTGATAGTCGTATCATGTAAACCTGACATTATAAAAAATTTCTATATGTGTCATAAAATAGTATATTTAATTCCATATGAAGAAAATTTTTCTATTTCTTATAATAAAAAAGTTAAGGGGGGGGGGGGGAGTTCGTCTTCGCAGACTCACCCTGTATAAAAGTGGTTGATGCGAGAGTGGTGTGTTATTTGATGAGTCTAATGAATGTTAAACCCATTTAATAGGCTGTTGAATGGATGTTTTGTGTGTTAAACTCAATTTTGACAACCCTTAAATAGGTAAAATGAAATGCGTGAACTGATTTAGATGTTAACAATTTATAACATAACTGGGAACATAATTTTCCATATGAATCAATTTTTTTTAATACATTCTATAATGTGAGCAAAATACATAATTGCACTACGCATAAATTAGTGTAACAGATAATAGACAATAATACGCAGCTCATAAACTATAATTGCATAATTGTCTCTTGTAGTAAACGTTGTATAAAACTTAACAACATGAATATTTAATTAATTTGTTACAGATTTATGGCTGTAATGGAAATTTTATGGGTCAACTACTAATCAATTTTCTCCAAGTTCATCTTATATTTATTTTAATTAGAGTGATCGGCAGTTTCACTCGATGGAAAACAATTTTCTATATTTTGCAAATGAAAATAAACATAGACAGAATTTCTAAATGCAAATGAGACCATGGTATAGATACAGTCTAAATATAGCTCCTAGTTATCTTCGAGAATCTTAGTTCAAATTAATATTAAATTGAATTCCTTTGTAATATAGCAGTTATTATAATACGGCGGAAAACAGGTGCTATAAATAAAGCATGAACAATAAAAGTAAATGAATAAATCCGGATGTAAAGTGACTTTGACTTTTTATAAAGGTATAAAAAGAGGATATCCTAAAGAACTTATCTAGAAAAAAGTGTGTGTCTTTACAAAGCGAATTGCGGAAATGAGAAGACACTAATGTTACATCAAAAAAATACGAAAATAGCGAAGCAGGCGAGTGGATATAGCATAGCCTCAGACTGACCCCTTTTCAACTTATAAATAAATCGGCAACTGGAGACCTGAGAAAACGGTGTAAATTGACAATATGTCCAGAACAGGTCATCCACACTGATAAATATTTAATTAACACGTTCGGAGTTATTGACGGTTGGTGTCAATCACTTTAAAGATCGCGTTTTCTGTCGCTCTTTGCAACCATACTTGTCACGATATTCGTGAAATATTCAATTACGAGGTTTCGATGGAAATATAACTTTTGGATTTTCTTACTCTATTTTCATCATATGGGATAGGTGGCCTGTGGATATGAGAATCCGGGTTCAATTTTTACAGCCGACAAACAATTTTCATTACTTCTGTGGCTTTCCCTCCACTAATATCTTTGAGGTCCGTAATTTGACGGTTGGTAACCGGATTTCACGCGAAGGAATATGTCACTTATCGAGATCTACCGCAGTGTGAAAGTTCAGATAATTTTTAGCGAACTGGGGATCTTCGAATTCGAATTCCGTTTCACACAAGACTGTACTACCGGTTAATGTAATTGTTTCAAACTGGTTCCGTCATAAGTAGCAGATCCCTAGTATGTAATGAAATTAATTTCTTGCTGTTTAATGAAGTACTCAAATATAACAACAATTTATATTTTGATTTTGTTACGACATAACAACACAAACTATTTAACAATTATGCTGTACTGACAAATAATAATTGCGTAAACTCATCGTTTGTTTTTATTTCTTTTCGGTGAAATAGCTAAATTCATTGTGCGTAGGTAGGGTCTTTAATTGATATTTGTAGGTGGTTCAGTGGTATCGAGTCGGCCTGTGGATCTTGAGAACCCTGGTTCGATCCCCACAGACGACAAACAACTTTCACCAATTTAAATCTACCTCTATGGCTCCCCCTCTACTAACATCTTTTAGCACCGGGATTAGACGGTTGGTAACCGCACTTCACGCGAACAAATATATTACTTACCAAAATCTGTTTAGGCAGAGTGCCACACCCAGTAATGGGTAAAAGGCATGATGGTATATTTATTTCTTTATATCAAGAAATATTCCTATTTTATATGATCATATCCTATTCTTTCTAATACAACAAGCAATTCTTGTCTGTCTGTTTGTCTCTGTCAACGATCTCAGAATCAGTAACGATTTTGATGAAACTTTCTAGTCTAATAGTCTTTTAACCTCAGAAAACGATCTAGATAGGTTAATTTTTCCAGAAAATTAATTTAGTACGTCATTTTGAAAGAAATTTGGAGAGAAAATTTAATCTTTTAAAATACAGGCATGTGAGTACTTTAGGACAATGCCATTTGACCCAAGAAATCGATTAAGACCTAACTGTTATCGATATATGAGAGAAAAGTCGGAAAAAAAATAAAAAGATTATTTTCTTTACCTATTACTTAGTTTCTTATTTTTCATTCTAAATTTCCCAGTTTTAATTATTTCCAGGACAAACACTAAATATTCCAGATATTTAATAAAATAACAAAACGCTTAATTAGTTTATATAGCTTAGTAATATTGTTGTTCATTCAAATCACACTCACTACAACTTACAGAAAAATAAATATATCATCATGCTTTATACCCATTACTGGGCGTAGCACTCTCCGAAGCAAACCTGGATAAGTGATATATTTATGCGCGTGGAGTGCGATTACCAGTCGTCAAATTACGACCACCAAAAATGTTAGTGGAGGGGGAGCCACCGGAGTTTTTTTAATGTGATGAAAATTGTTTGTTGGTTGTGAGAATCGAATCCGGGTTCTCAAATCCACAGTCTCGATATTACTGGGCCACTACTTATATCCAAAAAAAATGGTGTGTGTGTGGTTCGAATTCCACTATAAGCTGTAGGTCCCCTCTACTGTAATTGCGATTAATTCCTGCAGTGTTTTGTAAAATAGATAGAAATATAATAATAGTTTGAAATAAATCAGAGGGTATAAAATTGTTTTAGTTTAAATTTGACAATTAATTTGTTACTTACATTTATTATTTTTAACAAATAATTAATAATAAATGATTAAATATTTAGTAACAAAATTAAGAAAACAAAACAAACGTTAAAATATTGCAGTAAAAAAGTTAAAAAATTTATACGTATTAATTAATGTTTATAGGATATATTTACATTACTTATTTTATTATCTAGTAATTTGATACACGTATTGCACTACATACAATTTGAACTCTATTAACACTAAATTACCATTGCGAAATTGAAAGTATGTAATTTGAAAATTATATCTGTCTAATAAATTAACATCATCACAAGATTATAAAAAGTTCGCTGATTGCAAAAAAATTCATTCATTGCTCATTGCTTAAAAGTAAAACACGAAAATTAATTACATTTTTTTGTAAACAAAATTATTTTTGGAAATCCTGCTGTGTTTAGAAAAGAGCAGTAAAATATATAATTAATTATTTTTCAAACAAAACATTAAACTATAATGAAAACCATATGGATCTCAAAATCAGTGAAATGTTATTGTATAGTAAAATCTTTGAATGAAAATGATATCATAACGAAAGTATTAAATTACTGATTCAACATTAGAATTTGAGTAAAATCTATTACTCAATCATCAGTAATAATTAGGTATCACTTTACATATTGCACCTGTTCACATAATTATAATATAAATATAAATAATGTAATATAATAGATGTAAATCATTTCCGTTATGGTACAATGCTTTAGAATAAATTAACATTTTTTACGCAGGAAAAAATAATTTATATGCTTCATGTTTTTAGATTTCGGTACATAAAATAAATAAACATACTCCCACAATTAAAAATTTAGCATCATCACTAAATTTTCGCAAGTAAACAACAAAAAAGTTGAATAAAAACTATTGAATTTTCGAATTTGGTATGGTTATTCGAATGACATAATGTGTACTTCAAGAAACTAGTTTCATATTAAATAATCGATTTTAGAATTTTCACGTACCTTCAGTTACTCATTCATAATACTGAGAAGTTATGAAAAAAAAACTGTAGTAATTAAAGTGTTCTGTGGTAGAATAAGTTAAAAGTTATAATCGATAAGTTATTGTTAAATTTTCTTATCTACTATCGAATTTCCATTACTGATTACAAACTTGTCAGAGTGCCAAAAAGTTTATAAAATGCACTCAATTTTCTATTATTTGCAGACATAATATTTTGCAACACAAAAGGTCATTTAAATAGTTATTATTCATATATTTCGTCAAATAATTGAATAATTTACACAATGTAAAATAATGTAATTTCCGATTCTGATAACATCTTCAATCTTGACATGAATGTTTTCGTATAAAAGTTGTATTCAAGCGTTTAAATCTGACGTTAAATGTTGTAATTTGTACGTCAAAGTATGAGATGGGTAAATTTACTAACGTCGCCTAGAGCGCATTGTTCAAAATATTCAATAAACGTGTAGCAACATCATAAGTATATTGTCCTAGTCTGAAAACCGATTGCCCTATATCAAGAAGCATCGTAAAATCAAGAAATTACTTGCATAGTAGCACAATACAAATACTACAAATCATTCATGCGCTAAATGACTTTACGATAAATAACAGAATAATAGAAAACAAATTTATAAAAATTTGCAATACCGCAGAATGCATTTTAATGTTGTTTTGTTATATGCAGTCAGTTTTCTGTATGGTAAAAAATTAATAAATATTGTAGAACACGTACGAGAACTAACAAGAAAGAAATTAAAGTCGTTGATGTAGTTAGTTAATTACAACAATGTAGGTAAGTAAGTTAAATGATGAAAATCTCCTACCTTCGCCATTTATGACGTGCACACAATCTCAACTCGTCCGAATTCTTCAAAAAACTACACAAAGCACTCTTCCATTTGATGTCAACGATAAATTTGAGTGAACGAAGTAACCATAACATTACATGTTAAAACCACACTGAACTGAACTGAACGTCCTCGTTCGTTCTTGGATCAATACTGACAGCACGAGCCGGCAGCGGGAAAACGCAGAATGACAATTGCGCATGCGCGCTGAAATCAGCACGTATCACAACAAATAACTAGAGACTGCAAAGAATCAGTATCCACCGAAATGTTTATTTTCTTTATTTAAGATTTATTTATTGTTTTGTTACTCTGAATAGCGTTATGTGATATGAAGCAAAAATACTTATTGTATTGTTTATATTTAATTTATAAATTTTGTACTAAGATTTATCAGTATTTTATTATTTTATCGGCACTTTTAAATTGTTTGTTTGTTGTTATTATATTTCTCTCTTTTTTTAATCATCAGAATACAATAATTCATTTTTATGAGCATAGATCATTTAATATTCTACATATACGATTAAAATAAATTTGTAAACTTGTATTACAAATAAAATTTCCAATCCAAATTACGTTAAAAATGGACATACAATTATCAAGATTCTATTTCATGTGGTAGGTGGCTCAGTGGTATCGAGTTGGCCTGTGGATTTGAGAACCCAGGTTCGATTTCCACAACCGACAAACAATTTTCACCACGTTAAATCTACCCCTGTGGCCACCACTAAAGTCTTTGAGGGTCGTAATTTGACGGTTGGTAATCACACTTCACGCGAAGAAATATATCACTTACCGCGATCTGCTACAGCAGAGTGCCACGCCCAGTAATGGGTAAAAGGCGTAATGATTTATTTATTAATATTTGTATCATTAAGTAATAGGAAATAAAATTCCTTCCAACTTTCTTTTATAAAAAAATAAACAAACAAAAATCACACTTCACACGAAGCGGCAAACCAAACATCAAAAGTGTTAACTAATTTAAAAATGAAAAAGAAATGCCGCTCTACTAAAACAACTTTTCTCGCATTATGTAATGTTGATCTCTCTTCTAAATAACGCTTTCGGCCTTGGGTAGACTAAAGTAGACATAAACATAGACTATGAATACGGAATACTCACCCATTATAGGAACTAGATTTTATCAACCACATGCATATCAATAATGTGAAACAAATTCCGAAGAAAGTTTTATTTTTCCGATTACTTTCATCTAACAATTTGCAATTGCTATCTGTTTTTGTACAAATTAATTTTATGCTTGCTTTCCTGTTAACCGCTTGTTATACAGGATGGAATCAAAAGTTAGGCTCATGGTTTTACTCGGAAGTTATTACAGATACTAAAATGTACTAAATAACAAAATTTTAGGAGACCAAAGGGGCCATCAGATTATAGAATAAAATATTTTTTAAAACTAGTTAACGTTGGCAATTTTGAACAAATTTTGTAAATAGATAATAATATTAATTATGTAGGTATTTCTTTGATTTTGTTCATTACTTTCAATAATAAATAATAATTGCCATTCTAATTTTTGTAAATTGTTATGTTTAATATTACTTGACAGCCGCTAGATTTTGTTTTTGTTTTTCATTCATATCCTACTGTACAAAAATTTATTTAAATTTCAATCGAACTTTTTTGAATATTTTTATTTTGTAAGGATATAAAACTGACACATAGTTGAATTCAGAAAAAAATACGTTATTAAATAGGTATAAAAAATATGTATAATCCCATTTGATAAAATATAACTTTGTGCTGTAACTTGAGAACCACTGGTTTAAAAAAATATTTTATTCTATAATCAAATGGCGCCCTTGGTCTCCTACAACTTTGTTATTTAGTATATTTTTGTATCTGTAATAACTTCCGAGTAAAATCATGTGCCCAACTTTCGATTCCACCCTGTATAAATGTTTGTTGTCTGTAACAAGTGGTACATTTCTGGTTAAGTAGAAAAAGTAATAAAAATAAATGATGCTTTTTTATAATCTTGTTTCAAGTGCGCTATTAGTTTAATATCAATCGTGGTATGAAAAAATGTAGTTCGATGATAAAAAATAACTACTTTATACGCTGAGTTAATATTTTTAATACTAATTACTATAAAATTAAATTAGTTTATGCTGTATTCCGCTAACATACAACTATAAAATATGTAATGTTTTTCAAAATGTGTATCTTTTTAAATATGTTCGTGGAGATAGTTATAAAAAAACTCTGTAAGATTTGGGATTTAAAATTAAAAATGCTATATCGAATTAATCGTCTATATTTATAAAACATCACTTTAAAATTATAGTTTTTATTAAAAAAAAAACATTCTCAAATTATATATAAAAAAAAACAGTAAATGAAATAACAAATATATAGTAAATTGCATTCAAATAATATTGCAGCCGACACATTTAACTAATACAGAAGCAAAGAAAATCGGCATCACTTATCAAGTTCATTCGGTGACTGCACTGTATATAAATATTAACATGGATGAAAATGAAATAATTGAAATCTTATCGGATCATGGTGTTAAGTAAAGTGCACTTTTGACATTTAATATAATGCAGGACACTTTAGATTATCACATGAATGTAAAGGCCTCAAGAGAGAAATCTTGCTCCATGTTAATAACAAAAACAAAGTGGTTGAACGGATGCAGCCTTCGAACCCAGCAAGCCATTTTCAAGAATACCACATACTTCATTTCACATGACGTCACATACAGTTAACAAGTAATCACTTATATCATAATATACTAGTAATAGTAATCGTGTATCATGTAATCTAAGTTATTCATTATATTTAAATTAGTTTTCTCGTTTAGTTATGCCAATGTCACAATAATTGTTGTCGAGATCAATATAGTTTTTTAAAATTATGGCACAACTTATTAGTAAATTATTCTCATTCATATAAACCGCATAAAATATTTGTACAACTTTTCGTATTGTGTTTAAAATATAATCTAATATGTATATAAAAATAGATATATAACAAAAGATTTTTTTTAAACAACGTGATTTAAGAAATTTTAAAATCTAATATTTCAATTAATATTCGAAAGATCTTATTATAAATGTTTTTGCTCTTGATAAAAAAATATCAGAATAAATTAAAAAGCGAATTACCACGAATTACAAACTTACTAATTATAAATGACACATCCCTTATTTCAAATAAAATGTCTTTATATAACAAACTTAAAAGTTATATTCTAATGGCCTACGGTTTAAAATTTAGTAAGTATATAATGATATCAATTAAAAATAGTAGGATATTAAAATTTCTTGTAAAACGCTTTTGTAACAGTTACTCTTAAAACATTACACAGACGAAACTGTAATTCACAGAGAAAATGACACTACATTCAAGAAACCGAACTAATGGCATTGTGAGGTGAGCCCATTTGCGTTAACACTTTGTCCAGCCACTGCAGCGGCCCGTGTAGGTGAATTTCAATCCAACAAGGTGTGCTCGTCACGTCTTGGCGGTGGTATTCCGCCCCCCAACCCTTAACAAAACTCATCCGAATAGTACACATCTTCGTCAACTCATACACCGCTTCGAAACCATGATTCACTGACTGCGACAACAACTGCGCGAATTCCTGGTTGTTGAAGATTTTCAACGAACAACCAGAAGGTATTTTACACACTGTAGACGGATGGAAACCATGGTGATGATTGCAATTACGCGATTGGACAAATATCGCTGAATCGGATAAACATTCGGCATACACTTCACCTCCAACATAATATAAATGAACTCCTTTCCCTATGTGTCGACGGGTGTTTTCGATTGTTGAGTTTCGATTCACATTGCTGAGTTGTCCGAGACAGAATCTGTCAGAATTATTACTAGGATTTGTGAAGCCATCGACGATAACGGAATGCGTATTACAGTGGAACACTTCACCAACTCGACAGTTCAACTCGTAGTAGGCTATGCTAGCCCAGTACGGTGGTTCTTGGTAGCTCACTGGGGCCACTTCGCCCATGTTCGTATCCATGGTGCTTGGGTCCGATGCGTTGTTATTCGTTTGAGAAGCATCTTCGGGGGGGCTGTATGCGGGAGGAGGAGTCTCCGCTAAAGCAGAAGAATAAGGACTCTGAGGATTCGAACTTACAGATCCTGGACTAGGAACAGAAGACATGGGAGAATTGGGGGACAAATGACCGGAATTAAATCCAGTAGAGGAGTAACTTACATTATGAGGCATGTTAGGTTCAGCGAGTTGTTGAAAAGGAAGCAAGGAATGGCCGGGAGCGAATTCAGAATGTCGGGGTACTAACACTGGCGGCAAAACAGGACTTTCGACCCGCTTATAATGATAAGGATTAATGCAAACTTCCTTTTGTTTTGCTGAAAACGGATACTGACAGTGTTCCAGCGGTTTGAGTTCGTGGTGGCTTTGCAGATCTGGCCAACGCCATACTCGACAGTAAATTACGTGTGGTAAACCCTTGCGGTGGGAAACTTGCAAACGACCATCTAGAGATCTGGGTATTGTTACGCACTTACTTGGTGTTCCAGGGCATGACAAGGCTCGCTCAAGCTCTTCAATAGCTCCTTTGCGCTTTTTTAATTTTTTCACTAAACTGTCAACTGCTTTTTCCGCCCATTTTTCTTCTTCGTCGCCTTGTTTCCAACCAAGCAATTTTTTCACTGCTGGACTTGTAAATGAGAACAAGCTATTTAGAGAGGACATAGGTCCACTACTGGAAGATTCTGCTTCATCGGTATCCATGGTATATCTAAAAGTGAATGACACTTAACTCACAGAAATCACAAAACAAAAGATAAATCAATTACAAACTTTTATTTATGAATCACATATGAATAACACAGAAACAAATTAGTTACAAATGTATGAGTCACTTCAGTATTGATGAATTATTTTTTTTGATAAGGTTATTAAATTTATTTGAAATAGTTATCAATTAAAAACTTCACAAAATTGAATATAACCACCTAAAGAACAACAATAATATTAAACAATTATGTCCAAATCCAAACGAGTACGTAAAAATACTTGACATTTGAAACAAAAAAAAATAAACATATCATAAGTAACCCTTACCAAACAGTTGAAGTTTTAAGTAGTCTTTTTTATTTTCTTCAAATGTTTCAAATTTTTGGCATAAAATACGAAAATAAATGATAAGCAGGATTAACGGCTTCTCTTTACGAACACCCGACTTTACGTCGCCATGAGTTTAAAAAATTGGCCATTTGTGGTGCTGCAATCGCACCACATGTTAAAAAATCTACGAACTACAAGCAAACGCGGGCATTTTAAAAATATTTAATTGTCATTAATTTATTTCATTCCGGCAAAGTACCATCACAAATTATTATAATTTGATAAATGTAGATAAAATTTAGTTGCTATTGTATTTATAATAAATATTTACCGTTTACAACGGAACTGTCAAATTTGACATGTCAAAATTTAATTTGTTATGAATTACACCTGTGATTGTATTTATTTAATTTAAATTTTATTTGTTAAATAACCATAAAGTTTTAATGTATTTTTAACAATTTCTCATGGTAACAATTAAACTTAACCTAAATAAAACAAGTTTTATTAAAAAAATACTCTGATCAATTAAAGAATAATTAAAAGTGTTCAAAGTTCAACAATACATGATAAATTTTTATCAGTCTGTTGAATATGTGTGCACTTAATAGTTAACAGTTTTTCATTAGTTTCACTTGTGTAAGCACGGCAGTGAGTCAGTAATATTGAAGTAGCAAAAATTTCTTGTTAAAGCAATAATAATGGTTAGAAGTTTACTTGGAGATTTTCAAGCTGGTCCTTTGGATCGCTATAGAAAATATGCTTCATTCGACTGGAAAAAAATGAAAATCTTCCTCGAAAGTGAAGAGATGATTAATTTTTCCGTAAGATATATAATAAAATATTCATGAGAATTTTTTATTTACATTCTTAAACGATTTAATAATTTTTAAAACTATTACTTTATAGGAAGAAATTATCAATAAATTGAAACAAAATATACACCTTCATCCTACATTAACCGTTCAAACTCTAGATGAAGAGCGTCATTTATCTTCAAAACGAATGATGATTCTAAATTATTTAGCTTTACTCAACCCGGAGCAAGCTATTTCTGATCCACGAATACCAAGTTGTGTACTTAGAACTCTGTTTCACTGGGATCCATCAACTACTGTAAAATATTCAATTGATGTCGGAATGTGTGTTGGAGTCTTAAATTCTTTAGGTACTGAAAGACACTATCAATATGTTGAAGATATTCGCAATGGAGAAGTGAGAGATATTGTTTTTTTTTTATTAAAAACAAATTTTGTTTTTATTCAATTATCTTATTTGTGATTGTAGGCTATTGCATGCTTTTGTTTGACTGAAATCTCTCATGGAACAAATACAAAAGGAATGCGAACCACAGCAATTTACGATCCGAAAACGAAACAATTTATTTTAAACACTCCAGATTTTGAAGCTGCTAAATGTTGGGTCGGAAATCTAGGTCTGTTCAAAAAATATTAAAAGATAAATTTATGCATAAAGGCCATGTAATTTTTTGTACCATTATAATCACTATTATTTTTTTGTAGGTAAAGTAGCATCAATTGGTATAGTTTATGCTCAATTATATACTCCAGATGGGAAATGTCATGGGCTACATAATTTTGTTGTTGATATAAGAGACAAACAAACTCTAAAACCTTATGCTGGCATTATTGTTGGTGATATGGGGGCTAAAGCTGGATTAAATGGAATTGATAATGGGTAATTTTTAAATAATTACGAAATAAAATGATATTTAATGCGATTTTCAGTTTTATTATGTTTAAAAATCATCGAATTCCCCGGGAAAGTTTATTAAATAAGACTGCAGATGTAACACCCGATGGACAGTACGTAACTCCGTTAAAAGATCCATCTAGAAGATTTGGTATTTCTTTGGGTGCTTTATCGTCTGGTCGTGTAAATATTATACAAATCGGAACTGCTTATCTCGAGAAATCTTTAGCAATTGCAATTCGTTATGGAGCTGTTCGTAAACAATTCGGACCAACTGATAAGGAAGAACTTCCCATTTTGGAATATCAGTTGCATGTATATACGTCATTTAAAATTTTATTATAATTATATACATTTGACTAATGATTTTAGCAATGGCGTCTTCTACCTTATTTAGCAGTCTGTTACATATTAAAGAATTTTTCATCATTTTTCTGCCCTACAAATATTCAATTTCAAATCGATAATGTTCTTGGTGAAAATAAAGATAAGTTAGCAGATCTTGGTATTGAAATCCATGCTATATCTTCAGCTGGAAAATCTGTCTCAAGTTGGGTCATAAGAGATGGTATTCAAGAATGCAGAGAAGCTTGTGGCGGGCATGGATATCTTAAAGGTATAAATAAAAACATGTTTTAGTTTCTGATATGATAAGAATAATTACTTATTTTTAAAATGGAAAGCTTGTTTCATATAAATCGTTTAAATAATCGTTTACGATGATTTAGTATACAACACTTATTTAATAAATTATTAATATCTAACCAGTGATAACCCAATCTAATAAATAAATAATTTACTGTTACAAATATAATATGTATGTAATGATCTGCTTATATAATTTAATTAACTGCCAGGTACTAAAATGATGCAACATGCTGAACATACTTTTAAATTTATGTTTATAAAACCAAATTAATTTAAATAAAAAATTTTAGTATCCGAAATACCCGATCTCAGAAGCAATCATGATGCAAATTGCACTTATGAAGGTGAAAGTAACGTTCTTTGTCAACAAACAAGTAATTGGTTGTTGAAATTTTGGCCATTAATTTTAAATGGAAAAAACATTTCTTCTACACCACTAAATTCAATTTATTATTTAAATGATGCCCAAAAAATCTTACAGAAGAAATTTATTGCCACTACTGTTGAAGAAGCATATAATCCAAGAAGTATGTATTTAATTTTTTCTTTAGAAAAATAATATCTACAAGAATTTTCTATTAAATAACCTCGATTATAGATATAATGAACGCATACAAGTGGCTTGTTTGTTACTTACTAAAAGCATCGCATGACAAAGTACAAAGATTAACGGAACAAGGTATTGATGCTTTTACAGCAAAAAATAACACACAGATATTTTATTTACGGACTTTATCAATTGTTTATATTGAAGTAAGTTGCTATGGGTAGATAAAATTGTCATTTATTGTTCTAATAATTTATTTTCCAGCATTTCTTCATGCAAAAATTGTGCGATAAGATTGATACTGCCACGGATTATTCAATTAAAAAAGTACTTCAACAATTGTTATCTCTATATGGAGTTTGGTCTTTAGACAAACATATGAGTATTTTATATCAGGGTGGATATGCAAATGGAAGTAAACCAGCCTATCTAATTAAACAGGCTATTTTAAATTTGTGCGAGAACATTAAACCAGATGCCGTTTCTCTTGTTGATGTTGTTGCACCACATGATTTTCTGATGCAGTCTCCACTTGGAAAATCTGATGGAGAAGTATGATTAATGATAACTTGTGTAATATAATTTGGTTAATTGATTTTTTTTAGGTATACAAACATCTAGAAGCCGCATTTTTAAATACTCCAGGAGCCCTAACTCGACCAGATTGGTGGCAAGAAATTGTGAATTGGAAACAATTTATGCCAAACAGCAAATTGTAATTTAAAATTTTATCATTTATGGTCCTTTGTCTTCCGCTTATAAACATATTTGTTATATTAATAAAAACAGGCTTTTATTATTAATAATAAAATAATTGGTGCTTTAACAAAATGTGATACATATATTATGTAATTATTTTGACCATAATTTAGGGTGTATGTAGCTTTAATTACTTTATTGCCCTATTTTTATCTTTTATTGGGTGTATGTATTTTTATCTATGTATGTTATTGAAAAAAATAAATTCATATTTTCTGGTATACTTTATTTCATTAATATCGAATAATTTTGTATTGAAATAGGAAATTAACATTTGTTATGTATTTATTTAATTTTTCTATAAAATATTTTAATTTGTTTTGAATATTAAATAACCGTGAAGGTGATTAAGATCCAGAAATAATTCTTAATAGATAACTGGAATAATTTTTCAAATTTAAAACGAGTTAATGACGTTTCGGCCATAGTTTGAGACCATTGTCAAGTAAAAAAATCGTGTCAAAAAGTTTATATTATTTTTATTATTATTTATTATTATTCTTGCCCCCTGGGCTTAGAATCTACAAAAATATATATACAAAAAATAAATGTTACATAGTTATTATATTTCAAGTGACTTTTCTTCTGTCTCTGATTCGTTTCATCCAATCCTCTCCGGAGCCTTGGTCATCCAATAGTTCGTTTTCTTGTCTTGTTTCTCGCGGCACCTCTCTGCACGATGTTCTTAAGTGTCTTATTGTTTCTTCTTCCCTTCCACATAATCGGCATCTTCTCTCCTCCCAAGTTAACCAATACTTATTTCCTCTCTCTTCATTTCCGCATCTGAACCTCGCGATTAACTTTATGTTTTTTCTTTCATTTAAAATGTAGCGTGGTATTGAGAGCGTCTGTCTAGATTTATAACTTCTGTTATAGTTGGATTCGTCTATTTTATTTTGATGGGTTTGTCTTTGGATGTCGCTATCTCTTTGCTCTGTTATTCGAGCTACACTTTCGCCGTTCTCGCGTAAATTCTCTATTTGTGTTGTAGAGACTCCATTTCTTTCGTAGTATGCTTTTCTTATTCGTCCCCATTTAGTCAGTTTGGTTTTGTCCTCTTCGCCTCTCCTTATATTTCTCCAGCATTCTTGTAGTAGTTCGATGTCTGTGTTTCTTACTCTCTCTTCAAATTTCACAGCTCTTTTTCCTGCTTCTACCCGCATTTTTACTGCTTTCATCTCCTCCATAACTATGTACTCCGGTGTAGTTCTGTCTAAGTTTAAGATCCATTTTATGTAGCGTACTTGTATGTCTTCTATTGCTTTGTTCTCTGTCCATCCGAATATCTCCGCTCCGTACATTAAGATGCTTTTGACTATTGATTCGAACATCATCCATCTTACACGTACATTTCTATTGCACTTTCTTTCTCCTATACTCCATACTTGCTTCATGGCTAGGATTGCCTTCTTCTTCTGACATTCTATGTGCGTCGTGTGCAGATTATTTCTTTGGAATGTATATCCTAGATATCTAAATTCTTTTACTTCTTCTATGGTCTTATCTTCCCATTTCCATACTTCCTTCGTTTCCCTTCCTCCTCCTTTTTAAAATTTCAATATCTTGGATTTGTCCACGTTCAGTGTTAAATGTTTCTTTTTTAAGTATAACTGAAATCTCTTTATCATTGATTTTAGTCCTGCTGAGTCTTTTGCAACTATTACCATGTCATCTGCATAGGCTAGCGACCAAATTTTCCTCCTTCCGATCACTATCCCTCCGGTTTGTTCCTTGCTGAGAAAATCCTCCAAGTTTGCTATGTATAAGGAAAAAAGTACAGGGCTGAGTGGGCAACCTTGTCTTAAGCCTTTATTTGTCCACATTTCAGTGCTATATTTATTTCCCACTTTTATTACCGATATTGTTTCCTTGTAAATATTTTGTATGTTGAGTAGGATCTGTCTGTTTATATTCATATCTTCTAATATTCTTATTAATAAGTCTCTATTAACGTTGTCAAATGCTGCTTTTAGGTCGACGAACAATGCGTACAATTTCCCTCTTTCTTTACTGATCTTATTTTCTATCATTTAGTTAAGTATGTAAATATTATCCGTGGTTCTTCTTCCTTTTCTAAACCCTGCCTGATTTTCTGGTATGAGGTTTTTTGCCATTATCTCTTCTTCTAATCTCTCTTGAATAATCATCGCATAAATTTTAAACGCTGTATCTAACATTGTTATCCCTCTATAATTTTCTGGTTGGTCAATATCTCCTTTTTTGTAAATTGGCTGTATGATTCCTTTCCTCCAGCGCTCTGGTATTTCTGCTTTCTGCCATATTCTGTTTATAATTTCTGTTAATTTTTTGAGAATTTGTTCGTCCGCGTATATCCATGCTTCATTTGTGACCTCGTCTTCTCCTGCAGCTTTTCTTTTTTTCAACTTCCTTATTTGTGATTTGATTTCTTCTAAGGTAATTTCCACCGCGTTATCTTCTGCATGTAGTCTATTTTCTTCTGTTCTTTGTGTTCTATTATCCTCGCCCTCCAATAGCTTACAGAAGTATTCCTTCCACTCATGTTGTGATATCTGTTTCGACACTTCTTGTTTACTTTTTCTTTCTGACGTTATGCATTTTAGTTGTATTTCCATTTCTTCTTTTCTTTCTTCTTTTTTTCTATCACAAAGCTCTGTCAAAAAGTTTATAAGAAACATTAAAATGAAAAAAATTGTTGAATTTATTAAAAAAATAAATTAATATTTTCTGGTATATATTTTTAATTAATATCGAATAATTTGGTATTGAAATAGAAAATTATCATTTGTCATGTATTCATTTAATTTTTCTATAAAATATTTTAATTTGTTTTGAATATTAAATAACTGGGAAGGTGTTTAAGGATCAAGAAAAAATTCCTAATGAAAAACCTTGGATTCATTTTTTTAATTTAAAATGAGTTAATAACGTTTCAGCCATAGTTTATGATCATTATCAAGTAAAAAAGATTTTGTAATAAATTTTATAAGAAACATTAAAATAAAAAAAGTTGTTTATGAATTTACAACTAAACGAGGAAAATTTATATAAGATTTCAGTTAGAAGTGAACCACTCACTTTTAAGAATGAACGAAGAAAAGTCATAAATGATTCGTAAAGTTTTTAAATTTGAGTGCAAATTTCATTTATTCGAGGAAAGACAAATAAATTTTTCGGAAGTTTATTTAAGTAACGAATTATCTATAATTATACAGTTGAATCCATAAAAACTATAAGAGCATTGTTTCAAATCTGTCAAAAATAGTTGCTCAGTATTTTTTATTTGTGGAACTTGAGTTAGTTCCATTGTGATAATGGAAATGGTTATTGTTGATTTTGAACCTGGCCCTTTGGATAATTATAGAAAATGTGCTTCATTTGACTGGAAAAAAATTAAAATCTTTCTCGAAAGTGAAGAGACAATTAATATTAATGTAAGTATTTCAAATCTACCACTATAAGATGATAAAATTTGGTTTACTTTGAAAGATTCAAAAACATAACTTTTTAGAGGGTGTTGCATATTAAATTAAATTTAATTCATACCTTCGGACACCACGTGCTATTACCACACCACTGACAATGCACAACCGAGGCGACATATGTTCTTGAAAGTTGAATCCGCTTGATAAAAATAAATAAATAATTCTCGAAAAAAAAATATTAGTAAAAGAATGAAATACTATTTTAGAAGTAAAATACAAAAACAAATATGCATCAAAAATACCTTTAAAATGATTTATTAATGTGGTAACTTTTATCATTCTCAATATCCAAATAATCGCTCTCTTATACCTGTGTATAGCTAAGTTTAATCAATATTCTAATAGATGAACAAATAAATAATACACATTATTTATGAAAATAGTTATTTAAGATATTAGTACGTATCGTTAGTCTTTAGTCACGATCGGGTCGCATGTATAACCTGAGCGTTTAAGAAACGCGAGCAACTAAAGATGCTTTACGTATGTGTACCGTACAATATTTTATCTACGACCGAAAACAGCAAAAATATTCAAATTATTGACAAAAAAATATCATAATTGAATATTGAAAAATCCATTCTTATTTTAATGAGTTAATAACTATTGCTAGGCATTCCGTAACTAATAAAATCTTATTATTAAACAGTACTTTTTTGAACTAAATACAACCAACTAAAAATTAATTTTACATATGTTCGTATTTAATTTTTAGGATGAAATTATTAACAAATTAAGACAAAATGTAAATCTCTATCCTACATTTACTGTACAAACATTAGACGAAAAGCGTCACACATCTTCAAAAGGCATGATGATATTGAACAATTTAGCTAACCAAACTCCAGGTCATCGTAAACTAAGTTCATCGTATATTTACTGGGATCCATCAACCACTGGAAAATACATAGTTTCTTCAGAAATATGTACAAGAACTTTGACTTCTTTAGGTACTGAACGACACTATAAATATGTTAAAGATACTTGGAATGGAAAAGTAAGGGATAATGTTATATAATAAGACTGTATTCGGTTATTTAAATATTTTAACATGGTTTGTAGACTATTGGATGCATTTGTTTGACGGAAATTGGCCACGGAACAAATTTAAAAGGGATGCGAACTACAGCAAAATACGATTTGGAAACACAACAGTTTATTTTGAACACTCCAGATTTTGAAGCAGCTAAATGTTGGGCAGCGAATCTAGGTATACTTGATAGAATATCAAAAAAATAATTATAATTTTAATTATGTCTTATTTTTTAGGAAAAGTTGCTACTTATGGGATAGTCTATGCTCAATTATACACCCCTGATGGCAATTGCCATGGTTTACATTATTTTGTAGTTGATATAAGAGATAAACAAACTTTCAAACCTTATTCTGGTATTATTGTTGGTGATATGGGAGCTAAAGCCGGGTTAAATGGAATTGATAATGGGTAATTTTTAAATAATTACGAAATAAAATGATATTTAATGCGACTTTTCAGTTTTATTATGTTTAAAAATTACCGAATTCCCCGAGAGAGTTTATTAAATAAAACTGCAGATGTAACTACCGATGGACAATATGTAACTCTGTTGAAAGATCCATCAGGAATGTTTGGAATATCGTTGGGTGTTCTATCTTCAAGTCGTGTATATATCATTCATGTTGGTAACACCTATTTTGAAAAAGCTTTAACAATTGCAATTCGTTACGCTGCTGTTCGTAAACAATTTGGACCAAGTAAAAAAGAAGAACTTCCCAATTTAGAGTATCAGCTGCATGTAAATAATTAAATAAATATTTCAAATAATTATTCCTAATTTATTTATTTACTTATTTTAGCAATTATGTTTGCTGCCTTATTTAGCAGTTTGTTACGTGTTCAAAAATATTGCAGTTTATCTCTGCACTATAAATAAACCGTTCCAAATCGATTCTGAGCTTGATATAAATAAAGACCGATTAACAGAATTAGGACATGAAATCCATGCTATCTCTTCAGCTGGAAAATCTGTTTCAAGTTGGATCATAAGAGACGGTATTCAAGAATGCGTAGAAGCATGTGGACAGCATGGATACCTTGAAGGTATATCTCAAATTTTTTATCAGAAACTATATAGGTTGCACATAGAGGACTCGGTGGTATCGAGTCGGTCTGTAAAATCTAGATTTGATTCCCATAGCCGACACATAATTTTCACCTCATTAATATTAATTCTGTGGCTCCGCCTCCACTAACACCTTTGGGGACCGTGATTTGCCGGCTGGTAACCGCATTTCGCGCTATTAAATATATCATATACCGAGATCTGCAACAGGGTATCACACCCAGTAATAAGTATAAGGCATGACGATATATATTTTTATTTATTTATACGATGGGCTGTGGATCTTGAGAACCCTGGTTCGATCCCACAGACGACAAACAATTATCACCAATTTAAATCTATCCCTGTGGCTCCCCCTCCATTAATATCTTTGGGGGCTGTGATTTAACAGCTGGTAACTGCACTTCACGCGAAGAAATATATCACTTACCGAGATCTGCTTACGGCAGAGTGCCACACCCAGTAATGGATAAAAGGCGTTATGATATATTTATTTATACGAGAGTAAAAATAATATATCAGTAAATATAAATATTTTTCATAAATATATATGAGCGAATGGATGAATGTTTGTTGTGTGTTGATGGATTTTGGTTGTGAGAAAAGAAAGAGTTTGTATGGAGGAAGTGTTAATGTGGTCGAATCGAGTATCGTGTGTCAGGATGAGAATGTTGACGGGTTCGTGCTACCCCATTTAATGGGATATAGCGTGATGTTATGTATGTATGTATGTATGATTTATTAGAAAAATAATAATACATTTTAAGCCATTATGTAATTGAAATAGATAAAGAGAAGTAATAGATCACAATATTATTGAGCTATAAATACTCGTATAATACTTATGTGTATAATTATCTAATAAGATAAGTTAAATTTATGTATTGTCATTTAGTAAAATATTCTTCTAGCTGTTTATTTAAACAAAATTGTTAATTTTAGTATCTGAAATATTCGATCTCAGAAACAATCATGATGCAAATTGTACTTATGAGGGCGATAATAATGTTCTGTGTCAACAAACAAGTAATTGGTTGTTGAAATTTTGGCCATTAATATTAAATGGAAAAAAAATTCCTCCCATGCCAATAAATTCAATTTATTATTTGAATGATGCCAAAAAAATCTTACAGAAGAAATTTATTGCTACTACTGTTGAAGAAGCATATAATCCAAAAAGTATTTAATATTTATATATTAAAAATAAAATTATTCTTTACTATATTAGTTTACAGATATACTGAATGTATACAAATGGCTTGTTTGTTACTTATTAAAAGAATCGTACGATAAAATACAAATAATGACCGGAAATGGTATTGATGCATTTACAGCAAAAAATAACACACAGGTTTTTTATTTAAGGAATTTATCAGTTGTTTATTTCGAAGTAAGTTGGTAATGGGCTTGATAAATATGCCAATCATTGTTATTACTATTTACTTCCAGCATTTCTGTATTGAAAAATTCTGCGATAAGATTGATACTGCCACGGATTATTCAATTAAAACAGTACTTCAGCGATTGTTATCTCTGTACGGAGTTTGGTCTTTAGATAAACATATAACTATTTTATATCAAGGTGGCTATGCAAATGGATCTGAACCAGCCTACTTGATTAAACAGGGTATTTTAAACTTATGCGATAGCATTAAACTAGATGCGGTTTCTCTAGTTGATGCTGTTGCTCCAAATGATTTTCTGATGCAATCTCCACTTGGGAAATCTGATGGACAAGTATGATTACTTATAATTTTTGTGGTACAATTTAGTTAATTTAATTTTTGTAGGTATACAAACATCTGGAAGCAGCATTTTTAAATGCTTCAGATGCTTCAAAACGACCAGATTGGTGGCAAGATATTGTGAATTGGAAACAGTTTGTCTCCAACAAACTTTAATTTAATATTATTTAGAATTGTTTTTAATTATTAGAGTTCTATAACCTTTTTCTTTATATTATGCTTATGCACGTTTGAAAAATACCAACATATTATTTATCTTACAGTAGGGGTTTTTGATATACATACAGGGTGGAATCGAAAGTTTGGTACATAGTTTTATTCGGAAGTTATTACTTTGTGCTATAACTTGAGAACCACTAGTTTAAAATAGTTATTTTTTATTCTAGATTGCGAAATGTTACTTTTGCATTCGAGAATGCAAAAACATTTCGCAATTCAGTTGGTTGGCAATAGAAACCAAACAAACGTTCTAATTTTTTTCGCATTACATTTCTCAAGAAACTATTCCAGTATACCAGTTAGCTTCCTCAAGCGGGTTAAATATGAATAATTGCTCAATTGGAACATTAAATATAAATTTTGTTAAAGAAAAGAAGTATTGTTTCTAAGCAAAAAAATAAAGTGACAAATTTTATTAAATTGTGAGCCTTTCTTCTATCAAAAAATTGCAGGATGCAAAAAACTTTTGCATCCTGCATGCCAAAGTCTTTTGCGTTCTGTAGACAAAAAACACTCATTTCGCATGTTGATAGTTGTCATGTAAATTTTAACTTTATATGACAGTTTTCGAAAAATATATATTATTCTATAATCAAATACCCCCTTGTTTTCCTACAACTTTGTTATTTAGAATATTTCTGTATCTTTAATAACTTCCGAGTAAAACCATGTGCCCAACTTTCGATTTCATCCTGTATACTGTTATTATTTTCAATGACTAAAATGTGCAAAATGTTTAAATCCACGACAACAATAAACAACTATCAATTATACCAATATCATCTCTATTCAATTTAATTTGTACCTTTTTTTAACTTTTTTGTAGATACTGTAAGATATAACAAGTGAGTGCAATACCATTATTTGCTCATGAGAATTATTACACGCACTTGTGCGTCAATCATCTCACTCGTATATAATGATTTCTTTAACTCATTTATAATATAATGTACCATAATAAGCAATAAACAGTTGTTTGTTTCCTATTGAGAAAAAAAATCTAACGATGTTGATCTTCGTACTTTTTATTGTAATAAATATTTTAATCTACTTTTAATAACAAAATAAAACTATAATTTAATATTTTGCAAGTTTGTATTATCTCTGATAAATTCATAGCGGCGTAATTAATTGTAACAAAAATTAAGAGCGATAATAAATATCTTGAAACTGCTTATTCTGTTACACATCAAAGAGCATATTTGGATATCACGAGAAAATTAATACTTTTTATGTATTTATTGTAAAAGATATTTTATAAACTTTATTATTTGGTATTGAGAATATTTTTATGTATGTTTATATTATTAATATAATTAAAATGTATGCTGTTATTTTAAAAAAAAATATAATAAGTAATACTATTCCATATTAAAATTTGTCAAATTGAATAATTTTGTGATTATTTTTAATATAAATTAATATAGTTCAGTAAGTTCAAAAATTTACTTGAATAATATTTTAGTGATCTTCAATTATATGATAATTAATATATAAAGTATTCATAGAAAATGTAAAATGAAACCAGTTTATAAATACTTCGAATAATAATTCAGTGCAAGTGTTTATAAATTGTGCTTTAGTACGAAGGTCAATATACTTACTTTTATTGATAGTGATATGTACGAGTACAGTAGGTACCAGTTAATAGAGCACATTATACTTACAACTAGCGTTGTGAGCAGGTAATAAAATTGGTATCTACATTTGTTTTATATGTTATCTCAGTTTTATAAAAGCATTTATGTTCAATCTCATTTATTTACATATTTTAAAGGGGCCGTTCAAGGTTCAACTAATATTATCTTTATTTTATTTACAGTCAAGTGACTTAACTCTTTTTAGTACAATCTACATTATTTATTTATTGTTTCTAGAGTGAAGTAATTTCGTGAAAAATGAACCGAAAATTGTTGGATGATTTTCCTTCAGGTCCTTTAGACCGTTATCGAAAAAATGCATCGTTTGATTGGAAGAAAATGAGAATATTCATTGATGGAGAAGAATTAATTAAAGATACAGTAAGTAAATTGATCAAATAAATTAAAAAGATTTTAAAATTTTTTAATTAAAGGACAACTATGTTGAGGCATTTAAAAAAAATGTACTTATGCATCCTTCGAGAACACCCCTAACTTTAAATGAAGAACGAAGAAGAGCAACACTGCGAGCGAAAGCATTTATACAAGAAGATGAGATACCTAAGTTTATTTCTGGTAAAGAAGAAGCAAAAAAACCTGCAAATATATTAAGAACTATGTTTGCCTGGGATCCTTCTACTTCTCTCAAAATTTCTGTTTCTCATGGATTATGTTTATTTGCTTTAAAAATCTTAGGCACAGAAAGACATTTGAAATACATGTTTGAAACTTTGGAAGGAAGAGTAAGATTATAATAAAAATATATATTCAGAAAAGTAAAATCTTAAAATGTATGTTTTAACAGCTTACAGGATGTTTTTGTTTAACCGAAATTGGTCATGGAACAAATACAAAAGGCATGAGAACTGCTGCTACTTACGATCCATCAACTCAAGAATTTATATTAAATACACCTGATTTTGAAGCGGCAAAATGCTGGGCTGGAAATCTGGGTATGTCTCGAAATGAATAAACTTGTACTAAAGCTAATAAAATATATTTTTAATAGGAAAAACTGCTATGTATACAATAGTATACGCACAGTTGTACACTGCTGATGGTGAATGCCATGGATTGCATTGTTTTATAGCAGATATAAGAGATTCAACAACTTTAAAACCAAAGAGTGGTGTCATTGTTGGAGATATGGGAGCCAAAGCTGGTTTTAACGGAGTTGACAATGGGTAAAATATCCAAATGTTTCATTACAGATATATTTAATACTTTAATTAAACATTTTAGTTTTTTAATATTTAAAAATTATCGTATACCTCGAGAAAATTTATTAAACAAGACAGGAGATGTAACTCCAGAAGGAATTTACGTAACACCTATAAAAGATCCTTCAAAACGACAAGGACAATCTTTCGGGGGCTTATCTGCAGGAAGAGTTAATATTATTATATTGTCATCTACTTTCTTGGCACATAGTTTAACAATTGCTATACGTTATGCTGCTGTTCGTAAACAATTCGGCCCAACGCAAAAAGAAGAACTTCCTATCTTAGAATACCAGTTACACGTAACTAAATATTATAAAAATCCTAAACACAAACCGAAATTATGAAATATTTATCTTCTAGCAATGGCGTTTATTGCCATATTTAGCATCTGCGTATGTATTTACAATATTCGCAAATTACTTTGGTGAACAGAGCGCACTATACCAAGTTGGATTGATGTTGGGTGAAGATAAAAAAGTTTTAGGTGAATTAGGATTTGAAATTCACGTTGTTTCTTCTGCCGGTAAATCTGTTTTTAGTTGGATAACAAAGGATGGTATTCAAGAATGCAGAGAGGCTTGCGGTGGCCATGGATACCTACAAGGTATATTAATAATTAGTAAATTATTTACAATATTAATGAACTATATTTTAGTATCTGGAATAAGCGATATTCGAAATGATCATGATGCCAATATTACTTATGAAGGAGAAAGTAATGTTTTGTGCCAACAAACAAGTAATTGGCTATTGAAATTTTGGCCTCTTATATTGAAAGATGAACAAATGCCAACAACACCTTTAAAATCTATACAGTTTTTGTCTGATGCTAAAAGAATACTGCAAACTAAATTTACTGCACAAACTATTGAAGAAACTATTGATCCAATTAGTACGTAACGATTCTATTTTAATAATTACATCTGAACTTGAGTAACAAAATTTAAAGGTATATAGTATTGGAAGCACTGATCTAGAATTAAAAAGAATTTTGTTGAAAATAGTAAAATTTACAATAGTTGGAAAAACAATACATTCCGGTACAAAATAAAAAAAATCATCGACAGAATAAATAGCCAAATTATTTGATTCATTTGTATATTACAGAATAACTATATTATTTGTAATATTTACTATCTAATACTTATGTGTAATATTGTAATACTAAAAGTAGCTATTTTCATTTTAAACTGGAGGGATCGGCATAAAACGATTAAATGCACCGCAATTACGTTTACAAAGGAACTCAAAATTTGGCCCGTTATAACTGTTTTCACAATGTTCGCATAGGGTTGTAATGCCCCATTCGCCGGTACGTGTATAATAAAAACAAAAAAATACAATATTTAAATAAGTATATTTCCTTATTCATACGATATAAGTATAATATATTATAAATATTATATACAAACATAATCTAAACATTTACCTACATTACTCAGTCTGATTCTGTACAGGATATTTAATCTTTTTATTGAGTAACATAACTGCGAATCCGAATTAGTAATTTAAATGGTCAATCAAAGGAAAAAACAAGAATAATTTTAGGCTAAATACGACCCTTAAAAATGTACCTGTTGTGATCATCGTTATGCGATTTGGGGTAGCCGCACTAATAGATTTCATTGTAGTTATATGGGACAGGGACGTTTAAACGTTTTATGCCGATCCCTTCGGTTTAAAATGAAAATACTATACCAACATAGTGGTCCAAATCTGTTCATTTGTTTAGATCCATTTTTCAACTTAAGAGTTTCAATAAATTTCTTTTTGACTCATGATCACTGCATCTAGTACTATATACCTTTAAAATTTGATACACAGGTTTAGTTACATCCTGTATAAATGACTATTAATGTAATTGACTTTTACAGCTATTCTAAATACTTATAAATGGCTGGTTTGTTTCTTATTGAAAGAATCGTACGAAAAATTGCAACACTTATCTAAACAAGGTGTGGATGACTTCACAGCAAGAAACAATTCTCAAGTGTTTTATTTGAGATCACTTTCAATTGTGTTTCTTGACGTAAGAATTCATTATTTTAAATATTATGCAAGTATTAATAAATATATTTACAGCATTTTATAATTCAAAAAACTTACGAATTTTTGCAAAACTCTCCCGACAGAGCCATAAAAAATGTTCTTTCAAATTTGTTGTCTCTTTATGGAGTATGGACTTTAGACAAACATGTATCAATTCTATACCAAGGAAATTATACCAATGATTCAAAAACAGTAGATTTATTCAAACAAAGTATTTTATATCTGTGTGAAAAAATTAAACCAGATGCAGTATCTTTAGTCGATGCTATTTCTCCACCTGATTTCTTTATTACTTCGCCGTTAGGACAACCTGATGGAGAAGTATAAAAATGATATATTTTTTAATATAGTGTATGTAAAACTAATTTGTACTTTTGTTTGTTAGGTGTACAAACATTTGGAACATGCATTTATTACTGCTCCTGGAACTTATACGAGGCCTGATTGGTGGAATGATATTTTAGTAAAAAGCAAAATGTAATTATTTTTTAGTTAACGCTTTTAATTTATTTAATTAAAAAATCTAAATGATTGTAAACTGTAATATATTTGTTGATTATTTTTAATAAATGGAAGTATTATTAAATGTTTGTGCAAAAACTTACCTTTCTAATATCATTATTGGCGTCAAAGTTGTTTCACGAATATGGAATACCTACACATTTTAAATATATTTTACAAATTATAAGATCCTATCTAAACTAATTAATATTATTGTCTATCAAACTTTTTCTTCAATTATTTATTAACAAATAAACAAAAATGTAATAATTCGTTGAAAAATAGGATAATTATAAAATCTTTGTATACAATATAATATTGTATAGTAACTAAATATAAGAAAATTAAAATGATTTCATAATAAAAATAAATTATCAGTATATCATAAAAATAAATACTTACATAATTAAAGTGAATTGGTACAGCCTAATTTTATATCTATTCATTCTATCGCACATTCCGCTGAAATATCCAGATGATTTATATAAAATAATAGGTAGAAAAGTTTCTTTCGCAACATCTTTACAAAAATAAGTATTAACGTTAAAATAAACATTACATGTTTGAGTTCTATGACACGGTAACTTTTAACTTTACATATCTCACTCGGTAACTTAAGTTATCACAACCGTGCGTACAGAGACGTCACGTGGCGTAGAATTTTTGGCACTGTTTGTTTGCTATCTGCAGTAACAATATTTCTTCAAGGAACTATCATTTATGCAGTAACTTTGGTCCGCATAACTATCGAGTCTACTTATTGAACTATGTAGTGTAAACATATTTTCGATAGTGCCACTTTTGGGGTTTAGACTAATTGTAGCCTCAAATTTGCCTAGGCCAGGTACAGTTTCCACAGTCATGAGATAGTACGTTTCGTTTTTATACCAAGAGCTCCCTATTTGGGCTTTAATAATTCTATTTAAAGCTAGTTTAGCACAACTTTTACTAATATTTGCACTAGCATCGTTAATATATTTTTGAACGCGTAAAACTACAAATGAAGCTGCATGTTGTACAGTTTCGTTATCAGTTGGAACTGATTTAAATGAAGTACACATGCACCAATGCGGTGAGATTGCAGCATCGTCACAAGACCTGTTGTTGCTGACCTCGGTAAATAGGCTTTGGCATTTAGGACATCCTGCGCTAGGTTTTAGAGAATCAGTTTTATTTGACAACATCAGCACATCTTGTAAAGTCATGTGCAAATCATACGGGGTTGTTAACCTATTAGCATTAATCTGCAAACTCTTAAATTCTACTGGATATTTTTCTCTGAACCACTTTGGTACGTAAATATATATAAAAGGTAATCGTTCTTCAAGCCATCCAATTTTAGTATCTCTGATTTTACCGAATCTTATTCCATGATCGCTAAAGAAAACTAACATAGTGTTTTCGTTAACTCCTCGATCTGATAGTTCTTCAAAGAACTTCAACATTGCGTTGTCCATACCTGAAGGCATGTTTAAATCGTTGTGGCTGAAAGTATTCATCCAGAACAATCCAAATTTGGGATGATTCACAAATGTCGTTGCGAAATCTTTGGCATAGGATAAAATTCGTTCGGCTGAAGTAACAGGGCCGACGCAGTATTTCAAAGAATATCTATCGATACTCTTCAACTGTTTCTCTGCGGCCTTCATCAAAGGGCGGAAGTAGTAGTCGGTGGGGGGATTGGCAAAACCCACTTTGTGATAATTGAATGTGCTGATAGAGGCTGCGTCCTCCGCATACGCTGTCACATAGCCATTTTTCTGATACTTCGTCCAAATGAAGGAACAGTTGTCAAGACGATATGTTTTTGTTGGTAAACACTGGTTGTAAGCTGCATCGCCTTCGATTCCAGTTAAGATTGCCATCAAGTTCGGAAATGTGTTGTCTGCGATTTTATTGTAACCTTTTAATTCTACCCATCTAAAACAAAATAAAAATTAAATTATTTCCATTAATCATAAAATGTTTACGTAATGAAAATTGGAAATGAGATAAATTAAACGTCATCCTACTACACAGATATGACTTGCAGTATAGTCTAATTACTATTTATTAAATAAATATTTTGCTTACCCGCTAACATCGAGATACTTCAAAGTACGTGGCATTGTTCTAATACTGTTTAATCTAGATATACTATCAATTCCAACTAATAGTACACTAAGAACTTTGTTGGAGTTGGAATCATTACTCGCTTGTGCATTTTCATTAGTAGCTTGTGCATTCTCTTCAATTCTCTTCTTTATTTTAGGAGGTACGTTAACAAAAGCGTGGGCATTCTTGTACACTTCCTTCTTCCTGTTTCGTGTGACACATTTTACAATCACAAACGGCTCGGCTAAATTCACGCTATTCTTGAAGTCTTTACATGTTGATATTCTGTAACACAATGGATTGTTTAGTAACTCAAAGTCTAAACTATGTTTAATAATTATTCAAAGCAATTTAATGCTATTTATGTTATTGCTCTAATCAAAAGAAATGTTTGAAATACTTGGTATTAAAATCTTTGCAACGCAATAGTAGAAAAATATTTATAGTATTATTTTGTATTGTAGTAAAGACAGTAATTACTAATTACTAATAAAACAGTTTACTATTTTCAATGTCTGATTTAATTAAACAACTTGACTTTTACTATTCCAAAATATAAATGTTTATTTTCATGTTCTAAATATCTACGTACTTGATAGTATCATCCGGTTTCTTATCAGTGAATCCTCGTGTAACATTTGAATAACAGCACTGAACCCCAGTTTTGCTGTAGGAAGAGATGACATGTTCATCCACGATTAACGTTGCAGAAATGTTGGTGCTGACTCCTCCGTTTTTGAGTACGTAGGTGAGTGGCTGAAGATTTGAACAAGAGATATGTGCAACGGAGTGGATGAATCGACGCACTTCTTTGTCGTAGGGGTCCACATTGGGGATCTGACAGCGAGGTCCATTGACTAAGTAGCCATGAGTCGGTACTGCACTACCATCACATATTTGTTAATAAAGTGTTTCTTATTTTAACTAAAAATTACTAATTTTTTTAATATTTTACTACCGTAATTCCAATATATACAAAGTATCATTTAAAACCTGAACATACGCTTATAACATGTGACAGCAGTTTTTTGAAAAGCATTGCTTCCCAATTAATTTTACAAGAAAATACTTCAAATAAAAGTTGTAGAGAATAAAAATACGGATTTTTTTTTTATATGAAACACATTTCAGTAGTGTATTTAATCAGAGCGCAAAAGTTAATTAAATATTTGTACAAGTATTTAGTTAACTTTTGCGCTCTGATTAAATAAACAAATGCAATGTGTTCTATATAAAAAATCTATAATTTTATTCTCTATAAGTTTTATTTGAAGTATTTTCCTCTAAAACTAATTAGGAAAAAAATTGGTATCTCATTTTATAAGCCTATGTTTGGGTTTTGGATGGACATACAGTAAATATCAAGAAACAATGTTTAACTAATTCAATGACGTCCTTTAATTGTTATATTTAAAGTAATTTTAACTTAAATTCATTATATTTAAAGAAATATTAAATTTGTAAAAAGCAAATATATTTCATAACATTATTTCTGCATCAGCAATTACATCTGCTTTAGATTAGTTAGTTGAGTTCATTTTCTTTAGTAAATATTGCTTGGTACATAACACAGATGTTGGAAAAATATGGGGAAATATTTGGGGAATGTAATACAATACAACTAAACCCAAACAAACTGTTTCAGATTTAAATAGACTTTTTTTGTAATTTATTAGAGATTCTTGTCTACTATTCTGAGGCATGTTATTAATTTGTTTAATCCCGGTTCCTTAGTAACTGTCATAATTTATTGTGACCGTAATAAATTGGGATTTATTTTGACTTTATGTAGTATTTTTTGTTTAAATCATAAATGGTTATACAAGTTCAGGATTAGCCGATATGGATTTAATGTACGGATGTGCACATGGTAACATGTTATACAATTAAACATTACTAAAAATAAAATTCCAACAAAAGAGTGTTTAAATCTGAAACGGTTTATTTCTGGACATAGGTATATGTTTCTGGTCTTGGTATGACTGATACATTTTGCAAATACACAATAGTTGCATGGGAGCTCTGGTAATAAGACATTTATTGAACTTTGGGCGAAAATATAAAAATAGAAACATCATGAAAAATAATTGTCCTTTAACACATCTTTATATTTTATTTTGTTTATAAGTTAATTAGATCTACCGATATTAGACAAGTCTAAAAATAATGGTTGGTAGCACAAGTTCTATTTTTGAGTGCTTTAAGAGAACGGTTTCAACATGTAGCTAAAACACCCAAATACACAAAACAGGCAAAAACAGAGCTTGTGCTACCAGCCAATATCTTTGCTGTGCTAAATATATTCAAAATTTCAAAAATATAATAAATGTCAACTGGCAACGGCAAATCATTCCTTCAGGCATTTACTCAATACAATTTCTAAAAGTAAACGCAACAAATGCATCTGGAACGAACAACACTTATACATTTGTTCTCCACGGTATTTACAAGTCAGCATTCTTTATAAAAATGATAAATATTTAGATTATTATTGAATGTTTGAATGAATATTTTTATTAACAGATAAGTCTAATCCTTTCCTATTAGAAAATAAAAATAAAATACTAATTGGTAGTTTTTAGCTAAATATAATTAGACTTTAAACCTAAATAAATTATTTTTACTAATACACATGTAGGTGGCTCAGTGTTATCGAATCTGCCTATGGATTTGAAAACTTGGGTTCTCATAGCCGACAAACATTTTCGCCAGATTAAAAAACTACCCCTGTAGCTCCCTCTCCACTAACATCTTTGTGAGCCGTGAGTTGACGCCTGGTAATCGTACTTCATGTAAAGAAACAGCAACCACAAAGTAAAATTTAAGATAAAAAAAATAGTTTATCTAACCCTAACTTCTTAGTGTTGCACAACATAAGGAAAAAATGTCCACGTCGGAGATTGAATGGTCGCCATGGAGGATTTATAATAATTTATAATATTATATAAAAAGTATTCATTCATTTGTATTTTTCTGTTTGTAGTTTACTGTCAGTCAATGCATCGTATTCACGATTTTACTCAATTTTGTGATTATCGTGATATTTCGAAGATTTAAAACTTTCTTTATAATAATTTTTTACTGTGTACTTATGAAGTTACGGTAAAGCAGAGTATAGGTACATAAATTTGAAAAGTGATTCAAATTTTTCGATAACAAAATTTATCGAGAATATTTTTTATAGATCTATTAATGTTCCATAAATTTACTCATAAATTTAAGTGTTAAGTACAAACAATAAATTTTACAATACTTCGATAATTTAAAACTTTTATTAAATGTTGATTTCAATAAAAAAATATGTATCAAACTTGCTAAAATAATCTACGAGTAATAAACCAAAAACGATAGTAGGTTGCAAAGTGCACAATCTTAACTTGCTACAATTGAGTGAAATTGTACAATTTAGAATTACCGTCAACAGAGTCGTAGCTGAACCGCTCGGAGATGGGCGCGGGGAGCACCAGATACCTTCGGGCGTCCTCCGTGGCCATGTAGTACAGGGACAGCAGGAGCGTCAGTGACACCAGGCAACCAACGCTCACCGTCCGTGAGAAACACATTCCGCATGGTGCTGGCTTCGTGACTGGATCTGCAGCGCCACCACCGGTGCCACCCATCTGAAATGAAGCTAGTATTACAACAGCGGCAGGAGTATGTTATCTAATTAGAACGTATTATATAATTACTGCATTGTTTAAGAATGTGGTAAAAAATTAGTTTCTGGATTTTTAAATTTAATATATCTCTAGGTTTCAATCACACCTTTGTTCTTCGTCAAGAGAAAATCGTCAAGCATAAGTATAAAAATATATTAACATAGTTAATAGCCAAAAAAAATAAATATTAAATACATTTTTACAGTGCATATTATAACTTTAATAATATTTGGATATTCGTTTTGTGTTTCCGTTATGCGAATATTGTTGTAGTTATAATATGCACTGCAAAGTTTATTTAATGTTTTACTTTGTTTGGACAATGAACTATTTTAATATATTTTTACCATTGACGAATTTCTCCTAAGGCAGACCAAGGGATGGTCGAAATGTCTCGATAGATTAAATTGATTTAAAAAGATTGACACCCAAAAATGAATAGTTTATCATATTGTTTTACTAAGGACATGTTTCTTACAAGTAACACTACCCAACTGTCACACACCGATTTAAATGAAACTTGGTACACTAATAGAACTCTAAAAAATATTGAACCCCTATTTTTTTTCTTCCGGAAGTTGCTTTTTAGGAATACAAATCACCCCAAAAAGGTGGTAAAAGCAAGAATTGCCATAAATGAAATTAAATAATATCAAAATATTACGCGTTCAACATTAGTTATCCAGGGATAAGCTCGAAAGTAGATTAGAGTAACTAGTTTTGAATCTAAAACTCTATTTCAGTTGTATATCGTAATTTCATCCTTCCATCCCCTTTTTAACCCCTTAAAAAGTGCAAATCACCCTGAAAATAGATTTTGGCGATCTCAAAAATCCCTGGGTAACCTATGTTGAACGCGTAATATTTTGCTGTTATTTAATTTCATTTATGGCGATTCTTGCTTTTACCGCCTTTCAGGGTTGGTTTGTACCCCTAAAAAGCAACTTCCAGAAGAAAAAATAGGGATTCAATATTTTTTATAGTTCTATTAGTGTGCCAAGTTTCATTTAAATCGGTGAGTGACAGTTGGGTAGTGTTACTTGTCAGTGCTGGAATTCAGAAACAAATAACAAATAACTTATCTGTTAAATAAATGAGACAATACCGTAACAGTAAAGATAATTTGTATGATTTATCAGAGGCGTAAGAAATTTGAGTCGATGAATTCGTATTTTGAAAAATATAGTTCACTTTTTAATATAAAAATTATAAACAATTATGTTTAAAAATTGGATCTTTACTTTCAAAAGATTTCTTGCAATTTTATCCTGCTTACATTTATTTTCCAAATCAAATTATAAATGGATCTTTGCAAAGTTCACTTCGCTCGCTAATTAACTATCCTCATTAATGTGATTGTATAGTCAACTCAAACAATCTAAGGTTTGGTAATGTAATGTAATGGGTTGGACCAAAATTGTACCGCCACTCCTTGAAATACATTCAAAATTAAAATTTCAGTAGCTGAGTATACAAGATGTGAAACCATTCGCGCTAAGTCGCGCGGAATACACTATTTGTGTAAAACATGTGCTTTGTTTTCCTATTAAAATTGCAATAAATGTTTAAAAATTGTTAACAGTTTATAATTTTACAGAAATTATTTTGTTCAATGCCATTTTGTGTGTGTGTTATATTTGATTTATACTACATAATATTTAGGTATACTTTAAACGAAGAAATGACAAAATCTAAAAAGTAGCTTTAGATAAAGTTGTAGACAAGCTATTGAATAAAGTTTTTGTTGCTTCTAAAATCACAAATTTGAAGTAAATTTTAATTTGAAATTAGTTATTTTATGTTATGTTAAGTCCAGTAAAAGGTTTTTACGGTTCGAGTAATATGTTTCTGGAATTTGGAAATGTATAGGTACCGAAAAATTATTAACGAATTAACGAATGTATGATGAAACTACAGTATATTTCATAACTGTGGCGCATTTAATTATTAAATATTTTCAATTCCTAACATAAAACAAACTAACAAACAAATGCGCGACTTAATTCTGTCAAATATTTTGACACATTTAAGTATTGCTTTAAAAAATAAAATGTTAAAATATTTGACAGAACAACTTAATTAATTTGCTTGTTATTTTGTTTACTTTCGTTTCTAATACTATTAAATTGTAATTTTGTGAATTTTCATATTTAATTTGTGTTATTACAAATCATTTTTAGTTTTTACTATACAGTGTCTAACTGAAATTGTGTTAAATTTACTTTTAAACATACGCAGGCGATGCTACCTTCATTTCTTTATAGATTCGTTGTTAGAGAAGTGGGCGTAAGAGAAGATTTACGAAACAGGTGTACAGGAGCGAATGGATGGATGTGAATGAAGGTTTGTTGCGTGATGATGGATTTTGGTTGTGAGGAAGGAAAGAGCTCGTATGGAGGAAGTGTTAATGTGGTTGAAACGAGTATCGTGTGTCAGGATGAAAATGTTAATATTTCAGGGGTTCGTGCTACCCCATTTAATGGGATATAGCGTAATGTTATGTATGTAAGTATGCATTACAAATCATAGAAAATGAAATAAATTTATTAATTTAAAAGCAGAATTTCCAAGCTCTATTACTTTTATTTGAAGCATTTTTGCCTAAAATAATTTGTGTAGCAATGCGCACGGAAAAACTGTTTTCCCATGTTAAATCCACTTTTCGTAATACATTCGGTACATACATAACATCACGCTATATCCCATTTAATGGGGTACCACGAACCCTTGAAACATTCACTAAAAAAAATCAGTTCACGTCAACATTCTCATTCTGACACACGATACTCGTTTCAACCACATTAACACTTCCTCCATACGAGCTCTTTCCTTCCTCACAACCAAAACCCATCATCACGCAACAAACCTTCTTTCACATCCATTCATTCGCTCCTGTACACCTGTACATCCATTCATCAGATTTATCAAGAATCAGGCTTCGTCCAACATTCTCATCCAGACACCATACGTGCTTCATTTAATAACGAACAAGATAATTTTATTATTTGGACATGCGACATGCTTAGTAAGAAATATAAAATCATATATGAATTTAGTTTACATCCGCACGCCTATGGTAGAGATGATAGCACAGGCGCCGGTATTAAAAGTTTCCAAGAGTCCAATAAAAAACGAAGAAAATAAGTACGCTGGGAATTTTAAGATGAATCATTGGTTATTTTCCTTTTTAGATTAGAGTTAAAAATTCATGAGTTTTTATTTGTTTCGTTATTTTGCCTCATTTCGCCGCCAATGGAGATTTGCTGAATGTTGAAATCAAGGACGTGGAATTGTTAAGAGGCATTGGTGCAAGAAGGCTGCGCAATGAGAATTAAATTTGTTTATCAAATTATCTTTTCTGTTCCGCAACTTAGAAACTGATGCGCTAAAGATAAACGGTCCGAATACAAACAGTACAGACTGCAAGTACTACGTACTTACCTAAGTTTCTCTTCTTCATTTTCATTAGAAAATTATTTTCCAACAATTTGTATCAACAAAAACTTATTCAATTTTACTGTTTTATACTCACACCTTGAATTGTTGTAAAATCATAATTTAATCCCATTAGTGTATTTTAACAATAAACTATGATAAAAATAATGTTACGCTTACAGCTTAGAAGAATGTGAACTACTGAATCAAATATTAAATATCGATTAAATATATCCCACTCAATTCTAATGGTCCGCGAGTGACAGCTATTGGCCTTGCCTTGACATATAAGAAATATATATTTGGTTCAAGTTTAGTTCCTTTTTACTTGAAAAAGAATTCAAACTTTAATATTTTACACGAGATAATAGCAGAGATGATGAGCTACTTATTTTGTATTAAAAAATAATATAACACTTTGAAATATAACATGCACTAGGTAGGTACTTACTTTATTAATATTGTTAGCTTTATAAATAGTTACTTGCAAGTCACACACAGTTCATGAATATTAATAAATTAGTACCAACGTAATTGCAACGCGCTATTTAAAGTCGGTATTAATTCTGTATATTGATTAAGTTTCTTAAATTTTCTATATCCCAATTCGTAAACAAATAAGAAATAATTGACATATTAAGAAATAAATATCGTTTTATTTGTGACTTTGAAACTTCAATATTACTTTCCGTGTAAACATAAATCATTTTAGTGCGCATTTTTGCTCAGTGCAATATGTTTCACAATTATTCATAAAATTACGATAAGAATGTATAAATATTAAGATTAATCAATTTTTTTTAAATCAATTTTGCTTATATAATAAGAATTTGGCAAAAGGATAATTAAGAAATTATTATAACAACATGATAAATTATAATTATAGATGAAATTGTTTATTATATGTTATATATTTTATCTTTGAAGTAATGTTAATATAATATTTCTGATTGTACATGGTATTATTTTATCGTATAAATATAATTTAATTTTAACTTGGCTACTAATAGTAATCGCCTATTTTAATGAAGTTTTTAAAAGTTGATATTAATTTTACCGAAAAAATATTGACCGACTGTATAATAAAATAAATAAATAAATATATCATTACGTTTTTTACCCATTACTGGAAGGGCACTCTGTCGAAACAGATCTCGGTAAGTAATATATTTCTTCGCGTGAAGTGCGGTTACCAGCCGTCAAATCATGGCCCCCAAAGAAGTTAGTGGAGGAAGAGCCACAGGGGTAGATTTAAATTGGTGAAAATTGTTCGTCGCCTGTGGGGATCGAACCAGGGTTCTCAAGATCCACAGGTCGACTCAATACCACTGAGCCAACTACCGACTTTATTGAATGTCTATGTCTATTGACATTTAAGGATGACTAAACTATCTGCTGAGTGCTGACTAAAATTATTTGTCTACCACTAAACAAACTAAGTTTTTTTTGTAGTATGTTTCACATGAATCAACGCAAATATAGTTAGTTAAAATATTAATTATTTATAAAACTAATAATGAAAGCAATAGTTTTCTTCATAAATTTGACTACCTTTTGAATATGGATTTTTTTTGCATATTGATATTAAACTGATTTTACGCAGATACAAATTAATAATTGATAGAATTCGATAGCATATTGTTAAACTTTTAATAATCTCCAAGGAAGTAAATAAATAAAATAATGAAAAAAGTTAAATTAAATCAATGAAAATGAAGTATTTATATTGTTATACTATTTTTACTTCTTTTCACGATTTTTAACATAGTTGAAAAATGTATCATTCCCTACACGATTTTCATTAGACGACTTTCATGATCAATATGTAAAAAAATAAACATATTGTATTATTTTTTTTACTATATCGTTATAAGAGATTTAGCATTATATATTTTCTGCTACTAAAGTTTTCTAAATTGTTAGTGAAAACAAACTTGAAATAAAAATGAAAGTAAATTAAATATTGATATTTATGCAACTAATGTGAAAAGTGTCAGTTTATTGCACGAGCCATAGAAGAGTTGCATATATTTTTTGTTTGTAAGATCGAACCTTAACTAATTATATTAATTACATTTCAAACATCAACAATATTTATTTACATTTTAGATTATGTACTCGTAGGTAAGTTTGTTCCGTAGCAACAAAAAGTTTTATCGCACGTTGCTAATAAAATAAAAAACTTTTTATACGATCGTACAAAAAGTACATACTTATACAGTTATGCTTTATTGTTCGAAAAAAAGCGTTTATAAATAATTATTTATTATTCATGTCATACACTATTATTTATTCGATTGTAAGAATTTTTTTTAAATATATTTTTTAATTCAAACATTATTTTACGAACGGAACCATTAATTAGCAACCATAACAAACATTAATATTTCACAGCAAAAAATAAATATTCTAACCAAAAGGCGTTACTTTATAACACTATTAAAAAAAGTAATTTTTACGCACTAGTGCATGAAAAATACAATACAAATACAGTTTCAAGCGAATGTCAAATCAACAAAACTGTCAAATTTCTTTAAAATTCTTTTTAAATTGATATTTGATATTCCTATACAAAATAATTTGTACATAACATGTCTATAAAATGTCTTTTTGGAACTCGAGGCAATTCAACACTCACCTGCGGGTCGTACTTAAAACATTCTACTTGTTCCGAAAAGCACTGTCATGAGTGCAAAAAAACATACTTTTAATACGATCGTAGAAAATAGTATATACGTATATAAGTGCTGAAAGTGTATCATTGATAAGCGGTAGCGCTCATGTTTCATTTACACAAATTTTCCAATGGGCTCTCAACACGTGTATACTATTTTTCCTACGAAAATTTAGCATTTTTCACTACAAGTAATCTAATTTTTAGATCATTGTTTATTTTCTCAACTAATATCAAAGATTGTCGTAGATTTCATTGCCTCACTGTTATTTTTTGTATTTATATGAACCGAAAACAATAATGTCATTGCATTGCAGAAAATAATCACTATCCATATGCAAGTGAGTATGAAAAGTGAGTACTTTTGACCCTGTCGTCAAAAAATAACATAAAACTATTTGATAGTAATAATATTCGTTGGTAAATGTTTCAAGACCTTTGAACCAACTGCAAGCATACGGAAATAGACATCATTATCATTCATCAGCCCCTAAATAAAACAACAAAACTCATACATACGTTCAGTTTGGTTGTATCGCTGCTCGTAATATTCCATCAGTTCACCCTCACGTCACCTGGCAGGTGCGTGGTTGCCGGTTACCAGCTGCGTAGTAGCGAGGGTGCAAGTTGCACCATCACTGTCACTGGCTCACTCGCGTGCTCTGTGCGGCAGAGTTCCGGACACAAAGCGTCGGTTGGAGGGTTAGCGTCGCCCGCTGCGTCCCCGCTCTGGCGCTGGCGGTATTGATGCAGGGTCCAGACCTTGCGCACGCTCAGACCACGGTCAGATTTTGCAAACGCGCGAACGTGACTAAAGGGATGGATTAAGGGATGCATAAGATATGTGTGGAGATGATTGTGATAAATGCATGTCAGATATAATGAAGTTATATATGAATCATAGGGTTTTTGGTTGGACTGTACTACTGTACAGCCAAATCAAAATATATAAGGAAACGTTCCGTAAATAGTTGTTATTGGGATTCCCTGTGGTTAAACTATGATATTATTTGATAGTTTTAACCACAGATAATTACTGCACAAGGAAAAATATAATACATTTGAAATATAAATATGCACAAATTTACAGAATGAATGAGTAATAAATATTTTTATGTGGCAACAATAACAAATTTGTATATATTTCAAACTATGTCATATATGAAATATATATTTTTTGTTATATTTAATTTAATTTATTATGCAATAAAACAAATCTTTATGGAGTTATATATCAATATACAATAAATTTTGTTTTATTTCAACAGGAAACTTAAATTCAAAATAAAATGTGTAATTTATTCTTAGATAAAACATGAAACATCTTTTTTTTAATTACTTTCACCCGTTATGTAACAATAATTTCAATTTTTTTTACTACTTGTCCATAACGCCATATGTCATTTTTATTTAAACCAACTTAAATTTGATTAATATTTTAAGTAAATACTTTTCTTGATAAAAACAACTAGAATTATAAAGAAAAGCAATTGGAATATGCCAGGGTTTGAATCTGGGACCTATGAATTTTGATATGTTTTAATCAACTTAGCTACAATACAGAAAAATTGAATTGAATTATAAAGAGAAAAATTTAAATACCATCAGGATTTGAATCTGTGATCTATGAAAATCGATCAAATGCTTTAAACCAACTATATTAAAGTCACTATGTGATTCAAATCTGATTTTATTTCAATTTTTCTCTCTATTTTTGTTATGAGCCTGCCTTGAAACAAAACCGAGATTTGCTTAGGCAGAGTGCCACACTCAGTAATTGGTAAAAGGCGTGATGATATATTCATTTATTTTTATTTATTTTACTATTTATACAAATATCTAATAATTTGACCCGTATTACACTTAGAATAAACATTTTCTAACTCTGCTTTGTATGTTATTATTTTGATTAAATATAAACGACATAATTTTTCATTACGTAACTTCATTGACAGATCAAGGGAACTATAAGAAATATTATCATTGCTTGCCAATTTTATTTATTTCGTTTTAAATTTAAAAATTATCCAAATTTATTTAAAAACAGGTAATGTCAGGGATCTCTAAACAATATTGTACTTAGGGCCATAAAATGTCTTAATCTGCCACCGGTAGTTAAGTTAGTTAAGAAAGAAAAAGAAACACGATGATTTGTTTAATTTTATATTACATATGTTGTTTTCCATTAGTGTTCTATTTTAGTTTAGCCAAGAACTATAATTAGTAAATCTGAAAAAGTATGTTTGCTGTCTGTGTAGTGTATAATTTTCTTTTTAGATGTAGTTTTAACTTGACAATGAAAAAAATGAATTTTAGGAAATCATGAAATGGAGTTGTGGTCTAGTGGATATGCAGTTGGCTTGCGATTCTTGAGGACCCGAGTTCGATTCCCGCAACCGACAAACTGGCTTTCACCAATTTAATATCAACTCTTGTGGCTCCCTCTCCACTAACAACTTTGGGGGCCGTGATTTGTCAGCTGTTAACCGCCCTTTACACGTAAAAATACGGAAGAGTGCCACACCCAGTAATGGGTTAAAGGCGTAATGATATATTTATTTTATATGAACAAAAATTAAATTATAATTATACGATATTTTCAAGTATATTTTTTACGGTATTTAAATATATTTAGATTCATCATCACACCATATTTAAAATTTATTTAATGTGCCAAGTGTACTTCACACGTAATTTTGTTGCTAATTATTTATATAACTACTTGTAAATTATTCTACAAATGTATGATGATTTGATTCTATGATTCAGACGCTCATAATATGCTAAGTTTTCCACCTCTGTGATCATACATATTTTACTAATTACAGATCCGGGTGATAAGTCAATATTCATTTGCTCATAAACAATAAAGAGATTTTTTATATTACAAATTTACTTAATAACTTTAATACTTATCTTAATAATTTAAAAATAATTGTGAATCACAAAATGTTGCAAATCGTTGAAAAATTTAAAATATTTCATTACACTGACGCTCGATCATGGGCGGATGCAGACTTAGAATTTGGAGGGGGTCATGGAGTGAAGTTTGTCTGGGGGGGGGGGGGGGGGATTGCCCATCTTCTAAAAATAAAAAACATTTGTATTTGCTCATATTATATTCCTGCTTTAAATAATTTTTACAATCACATTAAATCGTTTTTTCACCTCAAAAATTTCCTCTAAGAACGCCAACACTTTTTAAATCATAAAGTTTCAATATCTAAACGGTTCTTCGATAGAATACAAAAATTATTGAATTAGAAGTTGATTTTCTAAGTGCAAATGTCGGTAGTCACATACTTGACTAGGTCTTAAATAGAATACCTCTCCCATCTGCGGGTGGAAATAACATCCCCACAAAATATTGGTTTTTGGCTATTTATTAGAATAATAAATCAAACAATAGTTCTTAATTATCTTAGAAGTTTAAGTTCTTAGATAATATTTTCTATTTAATTTGTTTAATAAATTGAGTTATTGTAAATAATTACATCATTATTATATATTAGGGCCAACATTTTAAAAAAGTCCATGCTTAGGTGGGTCATGACCCCCATAACCCCTCTGGATCCGCCCCTGCGCTCGATTAACTTTGTAGTATGTAAATTAACAAAAAAATATATCTTCGCATCGTATGGCCCAAGCTCATTCTCTTCCTTTTCAAAATAATTTCATGCAATATCATTTTTCTTCTATTTTTACAACATTTGTTCGTTGCTCATTCTTAATAATTAAAAAATAATTGTGAATCACAAAATGTTTCAAATCGTTGAAAAATTTTAAATATTTCCTTACACTGACGCTCGATTAACCTCTGACTAACAAAAAAATATATCGAAGAAACATTTTCATTATTATTTATGGACCATTGTTGCATTGTTCATTTGTAGTTTATTTCCAATGCTGATAAGATTTTACTGCATTATAAATGAGAATAATTTATTTTCTAATAATAAACATAAGATTAACTAACAGAAGATTTCAAAAATATTGAATCTATTTGCTGACTTTTCCCAAGGGAAAGTAATCAGATTTTCAAGAAAAATAATAATCTTTGTTTATCTTTCATACGACGATAAATTTTATACTAAAATTACTTTATACATCATTACAAATTACTCATTATTGCTACAATAAAAATAAAGTAATCGAAATGAGAAGAGATTTATCAATCTCGAAAAACTATTCTATCTATTACGTTAATCAAACATCCTTGTTTACAAGCAATAATTAGTATTGTTACGAAGAGTGATTAATATTTTGAATAAATTTGCATATAATAGACACAAACACCGTGTATTTTTCACCTTATTCCACTAATTACAATATCTCGGTCACATAGTCATGGCCAATTCTATCGTAGATAACTTATATTTTAGGTTTATTACAGCACAAATTATTTTACTAAAATATTAAACTATTAAAATAACGCTTGTCTAAGTCTCACAAAAATTCAGCCTCTAAGTCGACTTAGACAAGTGTTATTTTAAAATTTTAATATTTTATTAAACCTAGTTTCACCAAGGAACGGACAATTAATTTTGTCTTTGTTGTTTTTTATACAAATTATTTTACTTAGCTATCATTTATTGATAAAATATTTTCATTTATTTGTGCTTTATTCAGAGCCTAAAATAAAATAAATAAATATATCATCACGCCTTTTACCCATCACTGAGTGTGGCACTCTGCCTACGCAGATCTCGGTAAGTGATATATTTTTTCGCGTGAAGTGCGGTTACCAGCCGTCAAATCACGGCCTCCAAAGATATTAGTGGTGGAGGAGCCACAGGGGTAGATTTTTTAAATTGGTGAAAATTGTTTGTCAGCTGTGGGGATCGAACCAGGGTTCTCAAGATCCACAGGCCGACTCGATACCACTGAGCCACCTACCCCATTATTATTCAGAGCCTGATATAAATAATATTATTAAGTCGGAAAGAACTATAAAATAAAATAAATGAGATTAGCTTAAGTGTCACTTAATGTTTGAGTAATTGCTCATTATCACAACAATAACAATTAGTTTATGAAGGTGTTAAATCATTAACTATATAGAGATATTTGTCATTTTAGAAATTATGATTATAAAACAATCAAGAAAATAAATTACGTACAACTATTAATTGAAAAGTCTATAAAATTTAAATAGGTATATAATCATCATCAATAAATATAATATATATTACTTCTTAAAACTACCTCTATTAACTAATTTAATTTTAGAGTTAAATTAGAATTTAAAATTTAAACCACAAACATTTGACATTTTAGACGGAACAAAAAATTACTGTCAATTAACCAGAGTTAAAACACTGTTTAATTTATTAATATAGTCCGCAAAACAAGTCAAAAGTATTATAAAATTACCGGGAAATCAAATTATGTAAAACGAGCTAAACTTTAGTTGAATGAGCGTAAAATGAAATGCAATTCATTAAAGAGAAAGAGCAGTATAACATTGTTGTGTGAAATTGATTATAAAAGAAAGCAAGGAAATGTTAAGTATACCGGATACACACAACAAACGTTAGAAAAATAAAAAAACAGATAAATATAACATGCACAAAACCCACGCAAATTACAATCATAGAATGCATTTTTAATTACAATTTGCAAGAAATACATCATCGTACTTCGTACTTGTTCTTTTAAACTATTATTTCATCACGAAAGCAATTTTGATCAAATTAAATTTATGATCATTTATACATATTTTAAAACCATTACACGTGTTTGTTGTTTTAAAATTTACATAAAAATGTTGCAAGTCGGTAAATTATACAACTAAATTATTGTTCTTTAAATATAACCCTGTACTGTAATTGGGATTAAATTCCTGTTGTACAGCGTAACACAAATAAATAAATAAATAAATAATTACCTAGAATTTAAGATGTACATATAGAATTTTTCAATAATTTAAACAATTTATTTTTGCTTTTAAATATTTTCATTTATTTAAAAACATAAATGCTTCAAATAAAATGCTAAAAGCTTAATTCTCTTATATTCTTTTATATAGGTGCAAGGTTAAACAGAACCTAAAATAATTTTTAAAAATCTTAAAATGCCTTTATATTTTCAAGTACTGAAAACTATTATTTTAGACATAAATGCTTCTAAAGAAATGGTAGAAACTTTAATTCTCCAGAAGTACGTTTTATTTTACATAGGTGTAGGGTTAAACAGTACCTAAAATAATTTAGAAATTTTTATTTTCAATGTATCAAAATCTTTTAAAAATGCCTTTATATTTTCAAGTACTTAAAACTATTATTTTAGACATAAATGCTTCTAAAGAAATGGTAGAAACTTTAATTCTCCATAGGTACGTTTCTTTTATATAGGTGTAGGGTTAAAAAGTACCTAATATAATTTAGAAATGTTTATTTTCAATGTATCAAAATCTTTTAAAAATGCCTTTATATTTTCAAGTACTTAAAACTATTATTTTAGACATAAATGCCTCTAATGAAATGGTAGAAAATGTAACGTTTTATTTTACATATATGTAGGGTTAAACAGTACCGAAAATAATTTAGAAATTTTTATATTAAATTTATAAAAATCTTTTCAAAATACCTTCATATTTTCAAGTACTTAAAACCCATTACTGTTCCCATATGGTAGTAGCATATGGAAATGTAAATATTTACATGAAACTAATATAATCTCCAAAGTATCACAATTTCAATATTATAATAGATTGTTATATTAAATTTATCCTAAACAAATAATTAATTCCTAAACAAATAATTACGCAAAGATTTAGTTAGACTTAACAATCACGTACACTAAATATTAATGTCCTATTATAAATAAGTAATCACGGACATTTAAACAACAATACCATTTTCATCTCATAATGATTCATAATTACTGGAGTGATCCTTGAATTAATGGAATTAAAATCTATCCAAATACAATAAACGTGATTTGGCTGATGATAATTATTGGCCAATTTGCACGTGCAACATAAAACTTTAATTGTACTCGTTGTAAGTTTGAAGTCTCAAGGAAACTAGCTAACGTTTCTGAAAAACGCGTAAAGAGCCATTCCGTGTATGTTTTTGTTCTTGCTTCTTTGCGTTACTACGTTTTCTAATTACAATTTCGCGATGTTTTTGTGATAAGTAGACGCACATCATTTTTAATACGTTCTCAGAAATGATACTGCAATAAGTTTTAAGTATTATTGCAGTCATGTTAATTATAATGGTTTATTGTTGATAGTTATTTATTACTAAATATTTTTTTAAATCATTATTACGACCTACTTTTAATTAAGGAGATGTAAATAAGAGTTGTTTTGAGTAAAAGGGAATAAAGATCACGTCCATTTTTTATCTGCTCAAATCAGTGTGTAAAGTTAGATATTATAACAATAGTACTATAATGCTCACTCAGTGCGTAAAGTAATTATTTTGCAAACTGATTTCTAATATTTCTATGGTTGCTCAATAAAATAAGACTAGATTTTTTAGTATTCAAAGATGGCGAATGACATTTATTTCAACAATTTGGATATTTTGCTGTTTTCGGTTATATGCAACTCGTGCGTAATATGTCTTTTTTGGTCATGAAAGTCGTCTAACGAAAAATCGTATAGAAAGTGGCATTTTTCAACTATTATAAAAATTGTTTAAAATGTAAAAATAATGAAAAGAGTAAATTCTATAGTCTCAATAATTTATTTTTACTTTTTTCAGTCATAAAAAAGTTCATTTCCTTGAAGATCATTTAAATGATAATAACATGCTATCAACATTTTTTCATCTGTAAAAATAATTATCAATATGCAAATATTTTACATGTGTAACACTTCGGCTTTGCCATCGTGCATCAATCTTTAAATTAATAAAAAAAATATATTACTTTTATTACTAGTTGTACAATGTATTATTTTTAACTTATAAAATTTAATTATTTTTAAGTGAAAACAGACATTTTGTGCCATAGCATTTAAGGATTATCAATACAATTAAAGTAATTACACATATGATAGCATATTAATTGAAACAGTTTAGAATCTTAACGATTAATAAACATTAATCAATTCTAAAAAAAGTATTACATTCAATTATTAATGTATAAAAGTTTGAATATATATATATATATATATATATATATATATATATATATATATATATATATATATATATATATATATATATTTAAATTATATACACCCCAAAATCAACAAATAATATCTCAAAATTTTCATAAGTAGGCACTGAAATTAATAACACCTTATGCACGCCTATGGAATCTTTCTTAATAAATTTTTTTGTCAGTTTATTATTAGGTTGTAGTATTTTATTAAATATGTACTTTATATATCTGATTTAATGATATTGTTGACATTATATAAACAGTAAATTGATATTTTATTTATTATTTCATGAAATGAATAACAAACATTATATTATTTACATAAATTTAACATCATCATCACATACATTATTCTACAATCATTCAATCTTTCAATCAGTTACACGATTGAAATCAATTGAAACATGAATGTTAGAAATTAAAACAACACTTGATTCCAACATTCATTTTATTAATTTGTAAGTAGAATAAAGTAAACTTGTTTCTAATTAGAAAATTTTACAATCAAAAAGATTTTATTTCTTTTAAATAAGCCGAATAATATAATTTTAATAATTTTTAGTTGGATTTCAGGTTTTAATTACAGATAAAAAAAGTAGTTATAAATATTCATTTTAATTCCTTTTTTATTCTCGATGATGGCGACGTCTCGGCACAATTATTTAGCCTATTTTCAAGCAAACTTAGTAAAAATTAATATTGGTCACATTTTACAATCAAAAACACATTTTTCGAAAAACTGAAAAAAATATCAATGTGTCTCTTGAGGTATACACCTCAAATTTGTTTTATTATTTTTTCTGACTTTCGAAATAGTTGTTTGTGTATTAAGAGCGTAAAGTGATTCTTTGTTACTCGAGCACGGTAATTGCAGCGCGAACCGAAGACGAAAGCTGCAATAGTGCAAGAGGAACAAAGACACTTTACGCTCGTGATATACACATAATTTTTCTACAATTGCATCTTAAAATTATTAAAAAACGTATACGTACTAAAAATAAATTGGTTCTGTTAACTGTCAATATGACAAGTTTCTATTTTGTCTGTATCCCTGTTAACTATTGAAGTAAGCGCGCATTTAACATCTTTTTCGCGCATTGCCATTGGAGACGCGCAAAAAAGATATTTTTCGATTGTTCCACAGAAAACGATAACTTTACGTTGACAAATGAGAGCGTAATTATCAACTTTTCATAGCAATCGTAGAAACAATGTTTTTTTGATTGTAATATTTAATTGTTCAATGTTAATTTTTACTAATTTTGCTTGAAAATGGTCTAAATAATTGTGCCAAAACGTCCCCATCATTGACAATAAAAAAAGGAATTAAAATGAATATTTAAATTTACCTTTTTATCTGTAATTAAAACATAAAATCCTACTAAAAATTATTAAAACTGTTTCTAATTAATAGTGAAAAGCAAGCGTTCTTTTCCATCTAAACTAATTCTGACTATAGCTTAGTGAAGTTAGTGCTGTTTCGGTTAGGAATACATTTGCCTTTTGCTGTAATTTATAAATCGATGCTAGCGGAAAGCGTAGGGTAAATGGGATTGGTTTAATAAAGCAGGTGTACCAAAAGCTGGTTATACTGCGGGGTTGATTAATTTTCCCCTCGTAGTAATGTAATGGTTCTTCGATAGACGTGAACGAAATTTATGAGAACAGGAATATAGGTATTAAATGGTATTACCTCTCACTATTCTAAAAGAACTCAAATAATCCTACGATTTTAATTAAAAAACAATTATCTACTCGATGACTTGAAGTGAACTGACTGCATTAATATATCATCACACCTTTTAATCATTACTGGGTGTGGCACTTTGCCATAGAAGATCTCGATAAGTGATATATTTCTTCGAGTGAAGAATCGTTAAATGTCAGTCCCCAAAGATGTTAGTGGTAGAGGGAGCCACAAGAGTAATGTTAATGTGGTAAAAATTGTTTGTCGGCTGTAGGAATCGAACCTAGGTTCTCAAATCCACTGGTTGACTAGATACTACCAGGTTACCTACCACACAACGTAGATTGGAAATTTATATGATATTAAATTATTTTTTGAACGATCGCGTTTTGATTAATCTTTATAGCTAGGGTTTCTAAGGCAATAAATTATGTTTACAAATTATTCATTGGTAACTACTTACTGATGGGGATGCGGTAAGTAAATAAAAATTAAATATTCCTCCATAGTAACATAGCAACCATCAAAACGTACTTTAAAATGATAACCAAATTTTAAAATGTTTCAAATCCTTTTAAATTTTAATTTCGTTATTGCGTTGATAGTGTAAAAAAAGTAATAATCATTGTCATCTCAATCTATAAAATCATCCTCAACTAATAAAGAGAACTTACTACCCTTAATAATTAAATAGTTATTTACAATACTAGTGTAAAGCTAGCCTTTCAGATGCTTTATTTATGTTAATACCATTTTTAATATCATCTACAACGCTGCCGTGATTTGACAGCTGGTAAACTTTAAAAGTTCCTACTTGTACAGATTTTGAGCTAAGACTAACTTAAAACATACAGATAATATTTCATGGCTCAGCTACAACTATGTATAATGTAATATGATAATTCTACATAAAGTCACGTTCTTAAATATTATCTGTCTATGTCAGCACTATTCCATCCTATAACTACTACGGCAGAATGTCACACCCAGCAATAGGGAAAAGGCGTGATATTTTTTTAAATATGTAATTCTATATCAAATTAAAGCAGATTTTATAAGTAAATTAAATATCTGCTTATATATATATATATATAAAAAAATATATCATCACGCCTTTTACCCATCACTGGGTGTGGCACTCTGCCTAAGCAGATCTCGGTAAGTGATATATTTTTATGCGTGAAGTGCGGTTACCAGCCGTCAAAGCACGGCCTCCAAAGATATTAGTGGTGGAGGAGCCACAGGGATAGATTTTTTTAAATTGGTGAAAATTGCTTGTCGGCTGTGGGGATCGAACCAGGGTTCTCAAGATCCACAGGCCGACTCGATACCACTGAGCCACCTACCCCATAAATAAATATCTCCTGTATTATAAATGAAAATTGAAAATTTAATAATAATGATACTAATTACTCTGTAAGATGCTCAGTATTTCATTTGACAAATATGATTATATAATTATAAGATAATAACTTTTAGACCAAAAAAATTTGAAGATACCAAAAGGATGAATATGTAATGCTGCAATATTTTGTCATATTATCAAGATTATAGAACATATTTCCAAGAAATAAATTGAGTATAATATGTATTAGTAAAAACATTTCCTAAATATCTAATTTTATGTTATAGAAGTAATAATATTATTTAAGTGAAAAGTCCTATTAGATTTCACTAGAAGAATTAAGTGACATGTCACGCATGCGCTGTCATCGAATAGAATTTTACTTTTTGTTCATACATTATATGCAAAAAAAAAACAAATATACAAAAAAAACTCTAAAGGATATTAAGAATGTTAATACTCGTAGTACGATATAAATTACTACTTGATTTTTCTGTTTAAAATATATTTGAGAGAAATAACAGACATATTTATTGTAGGTGGCTTAGTGGTATCGACTCTGGAGGTAGACAACCGACTATTTTTACCACATTGTGTACATATAACTCATGTGGTTCTCTCTTTACTAACTGCCATTAAAGCGCATAAATATATATCACTTACAGAGATCTACTACAACAGAGTGCCAGATCCAGTAATGAGTAAAAGCGTGAACTGAAAATTCATAGAAACATAATCTGTCAACATTTTACTGTTTCCTACCCTATCTAAATTATTAATTACTATTGTTTAAATTTGACATATTTTGTGTATATGTGGTATATCTATAAATATAATTCTAACTTTTGCCTGGGACATACTCATATATATATAATTATTTCTACTTTTCATTATGTAATAATACTCGTACTCACAAACAGATTTCATTTATGTGAATTTATTAAGTCATATTTTGTGATAAAAATCACGGAACGTGGTTAGACAAAAGTGAAAAGATCAAGTAGAACAAATAGTAAATTATTACTTGATATTAGAATAAATACTAGTGAAATAGAGCGGTTTACATATATTTAAATTGAGTAAAAGTAATAATGAATAACAGCTTATTGCAATTTACAACTAAGTATCGATTGTTTACTTGTTTTAAAATTATACACCTTGCATCTCGTATGAGAACTAATCTAGGTTAGAAAGTTCTGCAATATGACTTTCTTAGATTCACAGATATTAATTATTAACACTCAATTTAATTTTAAATATTTTATATATAAATATATATTATCATATGTCCAAAATAATTGACAATATTTTTATATTCTGTTGAACATGAAACTATAAATAAATATTTAATTGAAAATACACACAGTACCTATACGACATTCAAGTCAAAATACTAAAAAAAAATAATATTACAATATTAGGTTCATGATTTTTCAAAAATTATTATTTAATTACACAATTATTATTGTATTAAATCATAGTTCATTGATAAACAAAAATCATTATAATTTATTTCCATTTTGTAACCTTGTATGTTTTAAAGTGTCCTTGAATTAATATAGAAGGTTTGACGTGTATCCCAATTTTTTTCTGAAAATATAAATACTACGAACTCAGAACTTTATTTAACATATTACAACGTATTAATTATACCATTATTATCAATAGTTGATCAATATTGAAACATAGTTAACACTTCATTTAATTCTATCACAGTTCTAATTTCGTAGTTGTCGAATGGAGCTGAATAATAGAAATTTTTCGCAATCTAAATAGGAAACAATTCATTTTATCTATAAATACATTTCATAAAAAAAGCAATTTTTAAAAGAAAATGTAGGTAGCACTTCATAAAAAACAAAGTTTTTTTTTAAAAAAAATTGTTAATTCTAACAAAAAAGAAAAACTAGTTTTTATCGGTTTCATACTTGTACGTTGTATAGATTTTTTTATGAATATATTATATTACTTAATTTCAAATGCATTAATTATCAACAGCATGTTTATTTAGGCATGTAAATGATGTTACAAACCGGAAAAATAAAGAGATTAGCTAAAATAGGAGGAGTATTGTTATGGATCTTTCGTTAATGTTGTTTCAGAGACAACAAATTATATTAACCAGATATTTTTAACAATATCTTTTAAACGCTCACAGTGCGCACGTTCAACAAATATAAGTTTAAACTTGGTTTTAAAAACAAATAAACGAACAAATTTATTATTTCTAGGATTAACAACACTTGCCGTAAGTAAACTACTAAATATGTTTTGTTTTTCTTTTGCAATACCAACAGAGAACTTCCTCAAGGATATAAAATATTTAGCTTTTAAGTGCTTACTAATTTGATTAATCAAAAAGTTATACACTCACTTATTGTAACAAAAGTTTATTATTATTATTATTTACTAATTTATAATGTATACTCACAAATTGCACAAAATTTCAGTATCCACCACCCTTTAAAACATTTATAATATCTCACTCACATAAACAATAGTAGTACAATAAACAAAAATACAAACCGCAGACAGCTCGCCGGAAACCTCAACGAAAACTGACCAAAACACAAGTCACTAAACACGCGACCAACAGACCATCACGAGCGCTGTTCACTCGACTCGTCTACTCACTACACGTTCACAACCGTCGCATCGTCGTCGGCGCCGGCCGTATAATTCAGAGCAGTTCCAAACTTGAATTATTTATAACTGCTGCTCGCTGCCGCATTGCACGAACCACGAATGACGCGGGAAAACGAAAAGGAAAACAGTTGCGAGCCTCAGATGATAATGACAGTGAGAGTGAGAGCACAATCACGGACAGAGTTTGCGAATGTCTGTTTTGTTTAAGCACTAGGCCTGTTTCTACCCATTGTTCATATCACTAAACACTAGGGCGTTGTGTTGGATGATAATGATTTATCCTAAATGTAACAGTAGGTTTGTTACAGATTGCCGCCCGACGTCAAATCGTACAATCCAATATCAGCAGCCAGAATTTTGTATGTGGTATCTCTACTTATTATTTAATTTAAGAGTATAACATTAAATTATGTTCTATTAAATTGGGTATTCATTAGATTCATTCCTTTTTTGCCACACTCCAGTTTTGCATCATCCACATTCATAGCTCGATTATTCCTCCTACTCATTATCTTTCATTCATGCAATCTATCAGTTTAAACTTCACTATGTTCCACCAAATAGTGTAGCATAAATTCTTGAAACATTCACCAAAATTTTATTCATTACTTTCATCCTGCAATTAATCTTCACGAAACATTCCTCTTTTGGCACACTTCAGTTTTGCATCATCCACATTCATAGCTCGATTATTCCTCCTACTCATTATCTTTCATTCATGCAATCTATCAATTTCAATTTCACTATGTTTCACCAAATAGTGTAGCATAAATCCTTGAAACATTCACCTAAAATTTATTCATTAGATTCATCCTGCAATTAATCTATGCGAAACATTTCTATTCTAGCACAACACTTTCGCTTCATACTTCCTCTAACTTTGAATCTGTCACCCTCAATTTTACCATTGATATTCGTACATATTTGTTCCATAAAAAGGGTAGGAAGAATCCTTTAAAGATTCACTGAACATTTATTCCTGTAATTAATCTACTCCAAAGATTATTATTCCGGTACAATAATTTATCTTCTTATATATTCATAATTCCTTTTCATACAAGCCTCAATTTCACTAAAATAAATCCTTATGCTAGTAGCTGGTTTCTTGACTTAAAATATGGTTAGAATAACAATTATTTGTCGCATAATGTTTAGACTGTGCAGCAGGCATCATCAGATGTCCAAATCTGTGTGAGAATAATACACACATTATTAAGAAACAATAATATAATTAGAAATAAAGGAACTGATCTTTATGTTCCATCGAATACTATTCAATAATTTCAATTTGACGCTTCTAGAACTTGTAACAAACATTTTGCAGGGTATTTCTGTCGATATGCTTGATGACGAAAACATAAATAACTTGAATTGAATATAATTAATAATCACAGGAATTTTGATTTAGAAGTAATTTTCATTCAAATATTTAATAGCGCTCAAATTTTGATATTGAATTAAAAATGTCGACAATTAAAAATGGCAGACAAACATATCGTGCTATGAAGCTAATTCTGTTCGTGATTAAAACAAAAAGATTAGTTTCCGAAGTTGTAGATTTTCGAATGATTTCAATGAAAAAGTTACAAATAAATTTTCAAAAAATTCAAGAAATTTGAAATTTGACTTGACTAAAACTTCTCAAATTAGTAGGAACTTTTGGGTTTATAATTTTTCCTTATTTTTTTTATTTACTAATATGTACCTACATATTGTTCACTATACTTATTATTTATTTCATTTTGTAAAAATTACACCATTTTATGACTTTAAGGCCCGGTATTTCAGTAGAAAGTTAAACCAAAAAATTTTAGTTAACTATTTTTTTTATTGGTTAGATGTATTTCAGTTTCCAGTTAGCTGTTAAACGAGTTTAATGTAACCGAAAAGTTAAACCGACACGTGAAGGTAGGTTAACCAAAAATTTTATAGTTAAGTCATAGTCATGCGCAGAAATATGTTTTGAAAGTTTGGTTACGTGAATTTTATAATTTTGACGTTTGTTATTAGCAACATATAACAATGGAAAATTTACGTTCTAAGAATTATACAGAGGATGAAATAAATTTATTAGTTGAAATAGCAAGTGTTCTAGAAGCGAGATATCATCGAATGTAAGCGATCGGGGGTTGTAAACCACAAACAAAAATCTGCGGCTTGGGTAGAAATCACCAAAAAATACAATGCACTTTCTGGTCGTGTGCCACGAACCGACAAAATGTTAAAAGAGAAATGGACAAATATGAAGAAAGCAGCTGTACGAAACCACGCCGTAGATAAGCAAAATTGTCAACGAACTGGTGGTGGCCCAAAAGAAAATCCGATAGAAACACCAACACAGGCTATCATTATAGATATTTTGGGGGAAAGATTAACCGGAATGCCCTCTGAATGCGATGGTGATTTTAGTGAACAAGGTACAATCTAAAATATAAATTTGGTTTTTTAATGTAAACAATAACAGTTGCAGTGGAAAAAGCAAGCTGCAGTTTCGTACAGAATGCAGAAATATAAGAAATTAACTACGAATTGTATATACATATGTACCTAATACTAATTTTGCAATAAAGTATGAAAATAATTAATAAGTTCAACACGAGTTCTGTTATTATTATTATGAAAATTCAAAGCATCAGACGAAGATTCGCTTGAAGTCAACATGTCACTATCCATAATATTATTGAAAGTTTAGACGAAAACTATAACTTTTTTATTCTAACAGCTGACATTACTGACATTAGACAAATCGCTTCTGCGCATGCTCAACATGAATGTCACTTGAAAATCTACTACCAACACAACAAAATTCTCGGTTAACAAATCTCGGTTAAGTTAACCTGGATTTAGATACTGAAATACGAATGCCGGATTAAAATGTCGGTTAAAAATTAAACGAGATCATGTAACCAAGATTTTAATCTCGTACTGAAATACCGGGCCTAAGAATAATAACCTATAACTTAGATTTTAATGTTTTCTGAACTTTAGCCAACCCCCTCCTCCTAAAAAAATTCTTTATAGTCTCCCATATCGAACCCTTGAAACATGACTCAACATTTATTCTTTAGATTCATCAATAATCTTCACCAAGCATTCTTAGCCTGGCACGCAATTTTTGTTTTATCTGCATTATTCCTTTTATACAAGCCTGATTATTCCTCCCCTTGAAATCTTTCATGCAGAAACTCCTAAATCATGACCATGCAGCCACCCACTAATTTCCCGAGTATATACCTCTATCTTTCATTTAATTAGATAGCACGAACCCTTAAAATAGTCATAAACATTTATTCATTAAATTCATGTTGCAATTAATCTACGCTAGAACATTTCTAGGCCGACACACCACTTTCACTTCATTTACATTCATAACTCGTTTCAAACAAACTCGATTATTTCTTTCACCCATCATTAGTTCATGCAATAAACATTTTTAGTGATATCCATCCATTTATTTATTTATGGGGTAGGTGGCTCAGTGGTATCGAGTCGACCTGTAGATCTTGAGAACCTTGGTTCGATCTCCACAGTCGACAAACAATTTTCACCAAATTAAATCTATCCCTGTGGCTCCTTCTCTACTAACATCTTTGGGGGCCGTGATTTTACGGCTGGTAGCCGCACTTCACGCGAAGAAATATATCATTTACCGAGATCTCTTTCGGCAGAGTGACACACCCAGCAATGGGTAAAAGGCGTGATGATATATTTATTTATTTTATTTGTCATTCGCGCAATCTCACACCCTCAATTTAATCAACATACACCACTTTCACCAGGTTTTTACTATTTGACATAGTATGTTTCACAAGAAAAATATGTAAACATTCAATTCAATAAATTAGAAATTACCAAAATGAAAAGTAGCCAATTGGCCGAGAAATGACAGTACAACAAAATAATTATAATGTTTTCGATGTAGTCGTAATTTTCGTTGATATTGTTCTAAATCTAAAGTATTCGATTTTAATATCCTTCGACTGTGTATGCCAAGCTTCAAATATTAAAACTGAATATTTTTTCATTTTACATTATATCTGGTTTAACCGAGGGAAACGAGAAGACAGGAACCGAATTTATCATAATGATAGTAAATTCTGGTAATACGATATAAAATCATAATAGAGCTGTTATGTATTTGTTGAAGGTCTTTTCATAATTCAGCAGATTTAATGACTTGCAAAATTTGTTCCGAAATATTTTTATTTGTTTTTGTTTGATTATTTAAACAATACATTGATTACCTCATGTATATTTTTTGTACTGATTTATTTATATGTATTATTGAACTTAAAAACTAGATCATTCTACAATTTGTTTATTTAAAATTTGATTTTGAGGGACTTTCAAAAATCTCAGAAACAGTTATGTATCAAAATAAGAGAGATATCCATTTCGAGATAAATAAATATATCATCAAGTCTTTTACCCATTACTGGGTGTGGCACTCTACCGTAGCAGATCTCGGTAAGTGATATATTTCTTCGGGTGAAGTGCGGTTACCAGCCGTCAAATCACGGCCCCCAAAGATGTTAGTGAGGGGGAGCCTCAGGGGTAGATTTAAAATTGGTGAAAATTGTTTGTCGTCTGTGGGGATCGAACCAGGGTTCTCAAGATCCACAGGCTGATACGATACCACTGAGCCACCTACCCAATTTCGAAATAAATAGTTTAATTTTAAAAGATTGTCATGACAGTATACAGAAGCAAAATTAACTTGTATTTGCATTAATAATAATTAACGCAAATACAAGTTATTAGTTGAACATGTTTTATAAAAAGTTAAATGTGACGCAATATATTCAGTAAGGAAAATACGGAAATAAATAGTGAACAAAATTCTGAGAAATGAATTGACTAGATTTCATTTGAAGTTATAAATATTCAGTCTATTAACTATGTATTTGATATATACTAACTTTGTATTTTGCATCTAAATAAAAATTAAGTATTTGCATATTAAAATATTTTAATTCTTGTTATATTGCATGATTTTATTTTATATTGCATACATTTTATAGAATTTACTGCATAAATTAAATACAGCAGTTTCACAAAAAACTGTCCGTTCCTTCGTCTCTTTAAAGAGAAAAAAATTAAGATTAATTAAATTCTGGGCCTAAATCAGTCAACACATTTTATTTTTATCATTTATATTATGTTAAAATCCAGTTCAAAATTTGTATTTCGTTATTCCAGTTTCATACAGCCTATTATTAACGCAAATAGAAATTAATAGTTGAACATGTTTTATAAAACATTAAATGTGGCGCAATATATTAATTTAGTAAGGAATATACAGAAAATGTATATACAGAAAAAACGTAGAGAACAAAATTCTGAGAAATGAATTTAACTGAATTTCAGTTATAAATATTCGGTCTATTAACTCTGTATTTGGTATAGACTACCTTTTAATTTTGCATCTAAATAAAAATTAAGCACTTGCATGTGAAAATATTTTAATTTTAGTGTTATATGCAAGATACGTATTATATCATATTGCATAGATAATATTGATAGAATTTACTACATAAATTTAATACAGACTATTTCACGAAAACTCTCCGTTGTTTCTCTTTAAAGAAAAAAATATGAAGATAATAATTGAATATGATTAAATTCTGGACTTAAATGTCAACATATTTTATTATTATCATTTATTCAATTAAATTATTAGTTCAAAAGTTGAATTTTGTTATTCCAGTTTCATGATAAAGTAATGTAAACAAGTTTTTGACACATTTTAAACTGCATTTTATCAGTAATGAGAGATAAGTAAAATGAAATGTGTAAGTTGATGCAGAACTGAATTCTCTACAACTTTTTCTGTAAATTAATTAGAGCAGTAAACTTGTTTCGTTTTCAATGTTTATTATCGCATTTGTACAAAATATATTATAAAGAGAAAAATTGGGATCCCGCTAGGATTTGAATTTGGGGCATACGAGTATGCACTCTGGCCATATGCTTAAAAACCATCTAAACTACGGTAGCCAGGTCCCAAGTTCAAATCCTGGCGGTAACCCAATTTAATTTGATTTATATTTACTAAAAATTTACTTTTGAAAAAACTTATTAACATTTTTTTGTACAATTTTCATGTAATACTTTATATGATATTATACAGGGTGTAACAGCGAAACCAACCAACGCCTATATTTTCTTTATTATTATAGTTACAAAAAAATATTATAAGGCAAAGTTGTAGAAAACCAGTGGTTCTCAAGTTACAACACAAAGTTATATTTTTTCAAATGAGATTATACGTATTTTTTAGGCCTATTCGATAGAGTATTTTTTCTGAAATCAACCATGTAACCATACTACATCCTTATATAATAAAAATATTGAGAAAAATTCAATTGAAATTTAAATAATTTTTTATTTTTAATATTTATGTGCAGTAAACTATGGATGAAAAACAAAAACAAAGGAACAAAATTTAGCTGCTGTCAAGTAATAATAATTGTTGTAAATTCTTATTCTTTGTGTGTTTAATATTTTGTTCTTTTGTTTTTCATCCACAGCTTACTGCACATAAATATTAAAAATAAAAAAGTATTTAAATTTCAATTGAACTTTTCTCAATATTTTTATTATGTAAGGATGTAGAATAGTCACATGGTTGAATTCAGAAAAAAATACTCTATCGAATAGGTCTAAAAAATATGTATAATCCTATTTGAAAAAATATAACTTTGTGTTGTAACTTGAGAACCACTGGTTTAAAAAATTATTTTATTCTCTAACCAGATGTCCCCCTTGGTCTTCTACAACTTTGCCTTATAATATTTTTTTGGAACTATAATAATAAAGAAAATATAGGCGATGGTTGGTTTCGCTGTTATATCCTGTATATATTATTACATAATTAAAACAGGATTTAAAAAAAAATCTGCATGCATGCAAGTTTATAATATGATAACACATATTTCAATAATTTATAGGTCCACATGTATTATAAGATAATATTAGCTATTAATATTTTTTGCTGTACGTGTTTTGTACTAATTATAGTTTTTAATTTAATTGTTTTTGTTTATTACAGAATAATCATAAAATAAGTAACTATAACCTTGAATATTGATCTCTTGGCTCTTAACGAAATAAATAAATCAAATTTCAACAGTTTTCTTTTTTTGTAAATATGAAAAAATTGCTAATAGTAGATAAGAACTAACCTTTATGGTATATAACACCGGTAATTAAGATTTATTTAAATTCAGTTCACATTGTTAATAATAATAATTAGTAATTTTATTTTAATTTTCTTTGATAGATATAAATATATTTCTTATCAGTGTCTTAAGTCTAAGGTCATTTACATAAAATTGATGTAGAAATAAATAAAATTTGTATTTAAATAAAATACTTAGTTTTTAAACAAGAAAAATGTAAATCCTTTCAATTGAATACTTACCTGTACAACACAAGTGTAGAGTTAGTGGCCTACTTACCATTGTCTTGAAATGTCAGGAAAATACTAACAATAACAAAATAATTCATTAAGTGATGTTGCAAGAATAAACGATAATATATTGTTCTTATGAAAAGTAAAATATGTCATTGTAATAATGTGTATTTAATTTATTATATATACTTTTGTATAATTGTATAGAACAAAAACGTGTGGACATACTTGATGAATATAAGAATAAATAAGTAAACGTTTGATTGTACTTGAAAGTTGACATTAATGTCATCGCTGTTTGGTCGTGAACTTATTGATCAAACATCGTTTAATTAATCAAAAGGAGGTTGTCACGAACAGTTACAAGCTAATAAATATTCAGTAAAAATATCCGAAATATCACTTGTAAAGGTACAAAAATATAGTGACTAAATAATGTTAGTAGTTAGTATAAACTTAATAGAACTTAATGTTATTTTGAAATTGAAATATTGTTTATTACAAAATTACAAAAATATGTACTTATATCCATACTTGAGTAGATTATACAAATTTAAAGCTATTTAAAATACTTTAATATTAAGGACGTTTATGTCAATGACGTTAGGTAGTTCATAAGTTTAAAAATATTGTACAAGAATGAGAAAAATGGAAATGAATGAGTATGAAATAATATTTCGAATGTACAAAATATGAACAATGCCATTTAGATGACTATGTATGATGACCTTAATTAATTAGTCTCGAAAATACATAACAGCTAATTAATTATCATACATGAATCGCAAACACCTATTTCAATAATTTATATTTGGTAAGATAATTAAATTTAATTAGTTGATGCTACGCACTTGGTGGTGGACATCCTGCAAAGAAAAAAATAAAATGATTTTTGTTGTTGTTTAATTAGTATACATTTTAGCATGTGTTTGCGTTAATATGTATTAATGTTTGTAGTAGATGATGGATATGTGAATAAAATGTTTAAATAGATTCTGTAAAAAGTATCTCAATTGAATTTGATGTATAGCGATAAAGTGTTGACAAGAGATTGATGTATGAACGAAATAGTCATTTCGTATTCTGTTAAGATGTGCTTTTTATGCTCTACCTCGAGAAAAAGATCTTTCAGTGTGTATCATCGACTTAAAATACTCTTATTCAGAGCTTCAAGGACGTGAGAGACCGAAAGAAAGAGAATAAACATTGTAGAAACGATCAATAAGTAGATATATTGTGGCTGCAGATTAAAATTAACTTATTTTTGACAGTTACAAAAAACATAACCCTTAAACTTAATTAAAATGACATGATGAATTTAGTCTCGTTGTTCAATTATAAATAAATAAATAAAATAAATATACCATCACGCCTCTTACCCATTACTGGGCGTGGCACTCTACCGTAGCAGATCTCGGTAAGTGATATATTTTTTCGCGTGAAATGCGGTTACCAGCCGTCAAATCACGGCTCCCAAAGATATTAGTGGAGGGGGAGCCACAGGGGTTGATTTTAAATAAAAATAAATAAAATAAATATATCATCACACCTCATACCCATTACTGGGTGTGGCACTCTGCCTAAGCAGATCTCGGTAAGTGATATATTTTTTCGCGTGAAATGCGGTTACCAGCCGTCAAATCACAGCCCCTAAAGATATTAGTGGAGGGGGAGCCACAGGCGTAGATTTTAAATTGGTGAAAATTGTTTGTCGGCTGTGGGAATCGAACCAGGGTTCTCAAAATCCACAAGCCTATCTCATAATTATTTCGTTAGAAATTGATTTCAGTTCTTATAATAGAGTGTAGACTTTCAAAACAAGCGTAGTCCAACATTCCCTTCTTTTCTTATTTTTTATTCTCTTTCTCTTCTTACTATAAAATGTATAACTGCAGATGAGTAGAATTCATTTTCAAAAACATGCGCAGGCCGACATTTCAAAACACTAAACCTGAATCTCTTTTGTAATAACTTTTTATTACATCTTGTTATAATTGAACCTATTTTCTTGTACGTTATTCCACCGTCAAATTGCATCCAGGATCTCGTAAAATATTCTAGTTATGAGATCCATAAAGCTGCGTGTGCCAAATACAGGAATAAAATCAATACCCAGTCTAATAAAACAGGGCACAGGGCTCATAAATCGTCTGAACTGGCAAGTGGACACGATAGTACGCTACACGGTAACACGGTGCATGCTGCGATATAAATCACCGAGCGGCCGTGCTGTTTGTTCGAGGTTCGCGACGCGACCTAACTAGGCCGGACAACAGATAGAGGTTAAGCCGCCATTGATTACAGGTCATTGTTGAGGTTAGAGTTAGGTTAGAACTAGAGATGGAAGGTTAGGATGCGTGAAAGCGGCTTCCAGTTGGATATATTATGGGGGTGCAGGAGCTTGCTGTAGAAAGAGCAAGTTGATGTTATATTCGATATTTGATAAAACACATCATATAATAGTAATTTCAATGGGGTAGGTGGCTTCGGGTTCCGACCAACAATTAAATCTACCCCTGTGGCTCCCCCTCCACTAACATTTTTGAGGGCTGGTAATCGCATTTCACGCGAAGAAATATATTACTTATCGAAATCTGTTACGGGGGAGTGCCACGCCCAGTAATGGGTAAAAGGCGTGATGATATATTTATTTATAAATTTCATCGAATATCAAACTATTTGAATAATAGTAATTTGAATGGGGTAGGTGGCTCCGGGTTCCGACAAACAATTTTCCCCAAATTAAATCTACCCCTGTGGCTCCCCCATCACTAACATCTGTTGGTAATCGCACTTCACGCGAAGAAATATATCACTTATCGAAATCTGTTACGGCAGAGTGCCACGCCCAGTAATGGGTAAAAGGCGTGATGATATATTTATTTATAATTATCGAATATCAAATAGTAAACAAAATTTGATGGCAGCTTTAGAGAAAAAATTGGAGATAGTTCTGCTAGTGGAACTAATGGATAAATCTAGTAAATATGCAATAAAATCAATATTTGATCTTACTGCACATTTAAATTCTTATGTTCAATAAAAGAATTATAAAGAACAATGCTAGAAATTTATTACTCGGAAATGATGGAAGAATGTTATTTGAATTTTGGTAGTAAACTTTGATTTGTTATTTTGCAATATACAGACATAAAACTAGAAATATTTTGGTTTTTAGCAAAATACAAGACATGAAAAGCATTTATTTTTGTGAAAATTTTGTGCAGACATTTAACAAACTGATAATTATGAAATATGAAAATGTACCACTTTTGTTGCTTTTACGATAAGAATGATACATTATGGGTAATTCAATCAAACTGATAAGTTATATCAAGATTTATAGCATTCGACAATCGGATCAATCATAATTTATGTACGTCATTTTAATCTTTCAAAAGTGACATATCAAAATTTAAATTTATTGTCATTTATTAGTATATAAAATGCATAGTATTAAAACTGTACAATATTTAGATGTGCAATATTAATTTCTGTTAGCTACTAACTAGTGCAAATATTTAACGAACTGATAATTATGAAACATGAAAATGTACAACTTTTTGTTGTTTTTACGAAAAGAATAATGCATTATGGGTAATTCATTCAAACTGAGAAGTGACATCAACGTTTATAGCATTTGACAATCGGATCAATCATTATTTATGTACGTCATTTTAACCTTTCAAAAGTAACATATTAAAATTTAAATTTATTGTAATTTTTAGGATATAAAATACATAATATTAAAACTGTACAATTTGTAGATGTAAGGTATTATTTTCTGTTACTATCTAGATTAGCGTTTACCAATCTGTAATTTTTCTTTTGCTAGTACAATTTGATCTAAAAGTTAATGAAATTAATGAAATATTTGATTCGAGACTTACTATTTTGTATAGCAAGGGAAAAAACATAAAAGTTAAATAGAATTAACCGAGACTTTAGTCTTAAAATGTAAAATAAGGGTTATCATTATATTATCGGTAACAAATAATGACCGAATAACAAAATAATGAGGATATTATCTTAGCATAAAGAAATGTTAATTATAACATAATTATTCCACATGTTGCGGTGTAGTTTTCAGTGTTCATGTGTATCTCTGTATCATGTAAAGTGTAAAAAACAAAGTCAGTACTCACTGCATACGGAACAATGTTGCTCATCGGATCCATCTCCACAGCCGTCCCGGCCAGAGCAGGCAATAGCGGAGCTGCGGCAACGACCGTTGCCGCAACGTAGAGGACAATACTCGGTGCGCCGCCGCCGTGATCGTCCTTTGCACACGTGCGGTGGCTCATCGCTGCCGTCTGAACATCCCAACACCGCATTGCAGAACTCGTACTCAGGGAGGCATTTACCTAGACACGAGAAATTATGTTAGTTACAAGTAATTTTTAAATTAAAAAATCCAAAAGATTTTAGTTGTTTTTAATAAGTCGAATGATATAAATTTAATAATTGTTGGCTGGATTTCAGGCTTTAGTGAAAAATAAAAAGGGAAAGTTTAAATTTTCATTAAATTTCTCTTATAATTAGCGACGTTTTGGCACATTACGAATTGGCCATTTTCAAGCAATAATTAACTTTGAAGTTACATAGTAAAATTATAAACAAAAACTAAATTTTGAAAGTCAGACTTTTATTTTTTTATAAAGATAAAACAGTTTTGATTCTTGAGGTGTACACCTCAAAAAAGATTTATCTTCATAATGAAAAATTCTAAGTTTCAAAGTTTAGTTTCTGATCTTTTTACTATGTAACTTCAGCGTTAATTTATTTACAAATTATTGCTTGAAAATGGCCAAAATAATGTGCCGAAACTTCGCTAATTATTCATAAAAGAGAAATTTAATGAAAACTAAAACTGAAATCCATGTAACAATTATTAAATAATTTTTAAATCGTAATGTAATACGGATAGATGTGAATTACATAATAAAATTAAAATAAATATATCATCACGCCTTTTACCCTTCACTGGGTGTGGCACTCTGCTGAAGCAGATCTCGGTAAGTGATATATTTATGCCTGTGAAATGCGGTTACGGTCCCTCAAAGATGTTAGTGGAAGGGGAGCTACAGGGGTAGTTTAAATGTGGTGAAAATTATTTAGCGAACCTGGGTTCTCAAATTCACAGACCGACTAGATACCACTGAGCCACCTACCCCATGACATCAATTCTTTAAACGTTCAATAGGTTCAACATATAATCATTGCTATTCTGATACAACTACTTTCGCTTCATAATTCCTTTCAAACAGCGCATTTATTTCAAACATTCACAATCTTTCATGCACATAACAAAGCTTCAATCATATTCACCATTCATTCTTAGATCGTCTACGTAATCTTTCAGTCTTAATTTATATTTTGTTGTAAATAAATTTGCATAATCTTCTAATTATTATTTTTTTAAAGTTAACAACCCTATATTAAAATTAAACTGTCTTGCGGTATGTAATTCACTGCTGAAAATCGCTTTAAGTTCTCGGTTATCGTATACGATAAAAAGTTTAGCTACAAAATCTTATTTATGCATAAAGGAGGAAATATTAGATTGGAAAAGGATTTTTTGAATATGTTAGGTTATTCACCTCGTATTTAATAATAAAATAATGCAACCAAACAATAGAAGAAATTACAATGTACATATATTAGATTTAATATCAGTTGTACGTAACGTAATATACTAATATACATCGTTTATATTTAGAAGTCAGTTAAATGAGTATATTTATGTGTTTTACTTATTAAATCTAATCTAGAATTGTAGATCAATAATATCTAGCTTGTAAATTATATCGTATGACTACTAAATTATATATCATTAATAATATTACGTCAATGAAATGAATTGATATGAGATTATTATAAAACTTGGAAATAATACAAACGTCAATATTATTTCTATAAAAAATATTTTAGTCGTGGATAATACAGAAGATAAACTAAATTAATCTACTGGTAATTATAGTTGATAAAAAACAAATAGGAATTATGTTAAAAAATGTGAATAAATTATACAACAAAGGGTAAAAGCAAAAGTATAAATATCCCTCCTGGGTTCCGGTAAACAGATATCCAGACATTTATATTTTTATATTCGTATCCCGAGAGACAGTCTTTTGTATTCTCTTTCCGGCTTTATATAGAATGTAGGTCAAAAGTCTAGGTTGAATTTAATTTAAATATGTCAAGTGCTTCAGATTCAGGATGTGTAAAAAAAGGATGACACCATTTGCAAATTAAAATACGACATAAACGTGTGTGTGATATGGAACTTCGTGCATGTCATGTAAATAGCAAAATCATCCATCTTGTTGTAGAACTACAAAATGGGAAGTAAAATAAAAATAAGCCTTTTTCCAATTCTGGATATGACAAACTGCAAGTACAGATTATGGTAGATAGCAAATTTTAATAGATAATTAATAAATTCATGTTCAAGTAAATGTTGACAATAAATCTGCAATTTTAATCAGAAACTAATACTAAAACTATAACTATCAACAACAAAGAACTATGTTCTATAAAAATTAATTTAAAAAATACTACTAGTAAACATAAAATATAAGAAAAAACAAAAATGCAAGTAAATTTATGGAGATTAACTGAAAGTGTACCTTTGTCTCAAGTTTAACATATTCTTATCAACGCCATCTCTTAATAGTTGAATATACCAATATGATTTAGTGTAGATAGTAGATATAATTTAACTATTACAACTTCTTAAATAAAAAATAATTTATTTTATTTTAGCAAAGTTGTGGTAGAAAATTTAGGATGCGCTATCGCCTATCCGCGCCCAACATTAGTGCCGCCATTGATTTAGATACAGTATTATATTTATTATTTATTTGTATGCTTTGCACTAGGTTGCATACCAGAAATTTAATCCCAATTACGGTAAAGACCGTAGTAATGAAATCAGTATTGTATTTTGGTTTGATTATCAATTATTACTATATAACTGAAATTTAATCCCAATTACGGTAAAGCTATTACAGTATATAGTAAAATCCGAGCAAGTCGAACGTTATTATATTTTTAGTTTTTAATTGTTGAAATCAGCAAGATTAGAACAAGTGTGTTTTGTTTGCAACTCTTGATATTTTTAGGCATGCAGAACATTATTTGGCATCGAATATTTTCACCTGTCACACGTTTTTTAAAGCGGTATTCGTAATCATAATTTAAGTTCAAGATTAAAACTATAGTGAATAACCAATTATCCATGGAGATAAAATGAAGTTAACGATCTTAAGATCCGACTATGAATACTGCTCTTAGTTAATCTACATAAAAATGATTAAATCCTAAATATTCTATATCGTTTTTATTTCAAGCATTTTTCTTTACTGAAGCGAAAAAAATATGTATTGTTGTGTTCCGAAATGTATTTCATTGGGTAAAAATAAGGCAGAAAATTATTTTCACAAGTTTTTCAAACCTGTTAAATGAAAAGTATCATTTGTTAATCGATTTGGAAGTAAATGAAACAGTAGATACACATGACGTATGAATTTTAAGACTTATAATCTTAGGTTTACTGTTTAGTTTATGTTTTCTAAAACAATTTAAAGTTACAAATATATAATCGTAAAACACATATCATTATCTTAATTGTTAATAGTTATTTACATTGCAAGACCGTTATTCAGAAATTTACAGGCGAGCATAGAAAGGTAACGGGCGAGCGCTAGCGAGCCTGTTATCTGTGTGAGCCTGTAAATTTCAGTTAACGGTCGAGCATTGTACAATGTTTTATGTGCATTTGAATCGCAATATATGTATATTTAATAAAATTAATTGCAATAGTATAACGCAATAACTAAAATGATCAATCAAGGTAGACTTTGAAAATCTGACAGATTTTGTTTAATCAAAAAATATTTAAGTTTCAAACGTTTAAAACTAGATATGTTGTCATGATAACCAATGTCAACAGCCCGTTATAATTTTTACACGGGCTAGCACGTTATAAGTCTCGTAACCCCTAAAGACAGAGTTAAGTAAACAGTTCATTACGATTCAAATGTACGTAAAATAAATAACTCAATCTTATAATATGTTTCAATTAAATAATACTAGGAATATGTAAACAATAACATACACTCTCGCGTAGAAATAGAAAGGTTTGTGTATTTGCCGTTTAAACGCTGGCATCTATCTTAGCATCGCCAACAGCATGATGTTATGTACTTTTAAACAGTAGACTTCATACAGTCAAGATCATTTTAAAATTCTTATAATCCTATTGTTTACTCACCATCTCCACACTGGAAGGTATACGGTGGACAACCTCTCCTCATGGCCGCATGACAATCTTCTTCATCTTCACCGTTCGGACAATCAGAGTTACCGTCGCAGCGGGTAGCTCTTGATACACAGTGGCCACTACGCCCGCAGCGGAATGCCTGCGCAGGACACACCGATCCGGAGCACTCTTCGTCAGAGCTATCTGCGCAATCTGCCCGGCCGTCGCAGACGAAGAACCAGCTGATGCACGTGCCGGTACTGCGACACTAGGAAGAAGAAAAAAGTTTAAAGATTGAGGAGAGTTTAAGTTAGTAAAAAACTATCAGAATACTATTGAAAACATGTGGCTTTGTTTATCATTTTTTGTAATGCAGTACTATGTTTATACTGGGAATCGTTCTTATAAAACGTGTGTGTACATCTTATAATTATTTTATGATCACGTTGTTATTGTCAAGCGCTCTAATGGCATTGGTGATTTAATATTTTAATATATTATTTATTAACATGGCTTTTCATCAGATGTAATTTGTAGCCAAAGGGAAAAGAATTTTAACCTGAGGTGTATATATTTTTTTCATGATAAAAGTAAGATTAAAATTATTAGAAGTAGTCTTTGACAACAACGAAAATGTATGTAAACAAGTTCGTTTATTTATTTATTTATGTTACACTGTACAACAGGAACTTAATCCCAATTACAGTACAGGGCCCGCACTCATAGAACCGCAGTGTGGTAGTTCATATATTTTTTTTTTTAGCTTGAATGAGATTCGAACTCGGTATCTCCAGATTCGAATTCCATATCGCTATCCACACCACCGTACTGACGGACAAATTTAAAATTACATTATATTTCTAAGCTGGAATATCAAAAATACAGCGAAAACCCCTCGAAAGAATCCCAAGAAATTGATGATGCAATTTCTGTAGCTGTTCTAAACTTATTCCCAATGAAATCTAGTAAGTTTTATGATAATCATTGTATAACCGTTCTAGAGAATGGTGTGGCGAAAAAAGCCTAGATTTATACGGAAAACGTAGTATTGACGTATTTTAACAAAAAAATCTAAAAATTAGAAATTCTCTACATCATGGAATTAATACTTTATAGTAAGAAGTTATGTTAGACAACTTAACTATCAAAATAATCCTTAGAGTAATAATGTGTACATTATAAATATTATAATTTAATGTATAATAATCAAATAGGAACATGATTTTATAGATTTTAAATTATTACGTTTATTTCACTACTTAAAATATTTTATATAACATTTTTTAATAATTAAATAATTAAAAAACGGAATATAACGAATTTTTATTTTCATGTTCAAATCTAACAAATGTGATATTAAATGAAAGCTCTCATGTTATTATGATTGGAGAAGTTCTGTGGTTTTAAATCAGTTTATTGTGTAAAGATTCAAATTTTATAAAAATAATTAAAATATTCGTAGACTTCTTTTTGCAAACTACATTTTAGAATATTAAAAATATGAGTGCTAAATAATTTTTACCCATTTTAAAAATTGAGGTGTCTCCTGGGAAATCATTTCTATATTTAATGGCCTTTCAGGTAGATTGTTATTATTTGCAATAGCTTTTATGGTGAGTAGTATATATGTAAAATGATTATAAAATAGTGTATCCATTACCATATATTTCTCCCTAAGCATGCTTTTAGCATAATTAACAAAACCAATTATAAACTAGCATCAAGCCAATACTAGTAGTACTAAAAATACCTCACAAACCAGCTTACATGTTTACTCAACACTCAGTAGGTTGTAGGTAAACCTGAACACGCATTACCTGAAACGTTCCTGGAATACATCCATTACTTTTCGCTGAGCACTGAAGTCCGGAGCTGGTGACATTGTTGTCCATTTCCCGGTTGGCGCAATCGCACACCCCTTCTAGACAACGGGAGTGGGGATCTGCGCTCTGGCACTGTGGGTCCGACGTACACGTGAGCCCCAGGGAGACTACGCCCTCGAGTGTGTCTACTCTGGTGCGGACTGGAGCTGTCAAAACAAATTATTAGGTTAGGTGTGTCATTAATATTATTGTTGGCACTATTTTTCGAGTCGGCATCTGGGTTTGAAAACCCGGGTTCAATTCCCAAATCCGATAAACATTTTTCACCACATTAAAATTACTCCTGTGGCTCCCCCTCTATTAACATCTTTAGGACCGAGATTTGACGGCTGATAATCGCACTTCAAGCGAAGAAATATATCACTTACCGAGATCTACTACACTTGAATGCCACATCCAGTAATGGGTAAAAGGCGTGATGATATATTTATTTTACTATTTACCACAAAAATAAATAAATATATATATATATATATATATATATATATATCATCTCACTTCTTTCCATTACTGGATGTGACACTCTATTATAGCAAATATCAGTAATTGATTAATTTTGCGCATGAAATGCGGTTACCAGTCGTCAAATCTTGCCCTCCCTATAGATGATAGGGAAATATTAATGTATGTATAGTAGACTGTATTGGCGGCGAGAATCAAATTCGAGTTCTTAAATCTGCAGTTTAACGTGATTCCATTGATCTAGCTACCCTATATTACAACTAACGTTGGTTCGCTAAAATCAATTCAGTTAAATTAGAGCACATGATGACTAACTGAACTGAAATATGTAAACTGATGCACTTCTTGGAATGAATTATTTAGAGTTGAATCTGAATCAATAAATCTAATACTGGAAAGTAAATACACCTATTGTATAATACAGAATAAAAAGAGACATAAGTAAATCAAATGAATTTTGAATCAACTTACTGTCTGAAATAATTGATCAGTTTATTTATAATTGCAAAAGTGTGCAAGAATCTTAAAATGAAATTTATATTTACGTTTTTACGGAAATATCAAGGTTAAATTTAATTACGAAATATATACGTTTACATAAATTTCCCTATATTCTGTAACTCGACTATTATCTGTTAGCGATCGATAAATGAATGACAACCCTAATTTTCTATGATTACTTGATAAATTATTACCATTTCACTATAATGTTGATTTTATAAATAAATACTGCAAATAAAAGTTTTAGAGAATTAAATTCTGCGTCTAGCACATCAAGAATTATTAAATTACCCTTTTGTATAAGCGAGATATCTAAATTTATAAATTATATATTTCACCAATTTAAATCTACCCCTGTGGCTACCCCTCCACTAATATCTTTGGGGGCCGTGATTTGACGGTTGGTAACCGCACTTCACGCGAAAAATATATCACTTACCGAAATCTGCTTAAGCAGAGTGCCACACCCAGTGATGGGTAAAAGGCGTGATGATATATTTATTTATTTATTTATATATTTCGTGTTTTTTGTAATTAGAACAAAAAATAAACAATTTAATGTCAATGTCAAATTACGTCAAATATGTGCAATAAAAAAATTGTAGGTATAGTATACTACGCGTACAAGGAAATCATGTGGTGTCCACATCAGATTTTTTAGTAATGTAATTTCATAAACCTAAACAAATTTTGAACCCAGCTCCTTTCCAAATTGCCTACGCCACTGATATTATTTGCACATAAAATATTTATATAATGAAAGTAAATGTACTTTTCCTTTTGACAATAAATCTAAAAGTATGTCTTCCGCCAAATTGGATACGGTTGACGATAAAATAACCGCAAGATGATCATCCATGAAACTACTCATTCTTCAACGTTCTTAAAACTTGGTGTCTAGCTCTAGCGAGCGCACAATTCTTAGAATTCAACTGTATGTTTCGCAATAGCACTAACTTAACAGCCTTGCAAGAGGCTGGCCACTGTTTCATCAACAATCAGCAACCAGTAGAGTCTGTTGTTTTATGACTCACGAATACTTACTACATTATGTACAAGTGTTATTAGATAACATTTATGGTCGTGTAATGTGTAATAAAAGTAAGCAGCTATAATGTGACTTGTTATCAGTGATAAATCGCAAGAATGTACTACCGTTATTTTTACTATTGTTGTTAAATTAATAGGATGTACAACAAGAAATTTTGGAATTTCAACATCGTAAAAATGTTGTCAAACTAGTGAGTTACAAGTTAGATTGGTTGCTGAATTACAAGGCGGATTTATTACTCTGTGATTTGAGATGGAAGAAAACTTTTATTTAGAAGGAAGAAAAGAGTTAAAATAAAAGTTTCTGTGTGATGTTTGTTATTCTGACGATAATGTTGTTGTTCCTGTGCAAAGATTTAATTCAATTTAATATATTTCCGACTTGAATTAAGTTTAGTTGTTGTAGCACTCGATGTGTGTGGGTACATCTAACTTGAAACGGAAATCAAATTAGTTTATTACTACAGTTGTTTTAAGCTAAACAAATGACATATTAAATCATGTAATAATTTTTAAATTTATTATGCGTTTGAATTTGTTCCTTAAAATTTAAATTCAACTAAAATCGTCAGTGAATAAAATTCTGTGAAAATCGGACGATTTATCCATATTTTTGTATATACTCGACTCTTCTGTAAAATGAGTTATCCATACTTTCTTTTTCATTCTAAATTACATAAATATTATTTATTACATTTTTAAAAATTAATCCATTCAAATCTGAAAGGCCTCCAAACAAACGAATTTGAGTAATTTCTCTAAATTAGCTGTCAGTTGCCATAGATATAGGTTTTTGGTAAAAATAGATTTTAAATAGTAAAATAAATATATCGTCACAGCTGTTGCAGATCTCGGTAAGTTATATTCAGGCTGTTTTACAATTTATGCACCAAACATTAGCAAGTAATATAATTTGAAATTCTGATTCTATAAAAAAAAAAAATTCGCGACTTGCAAAAATAAGTTCAGTTTACATAAAAAGAACATTTTTTGTACCATTGATTTGATAATAAATTTTAATATTTATCAATTATGTTGATAATTAAATATAATTATAAAGCCTGTTTATAATCACTCATTTAATAATAATACTAATATACTCGTATATATAATATAATTTTATATGTAAGTTATAAATTGATTTAATTTTAATATTTTTGCAATAGAGAAATACAGGAATTCAGAAGTACCAATAGTTCACTTCAAATAAACTAAATTTATTTTTCCAAGTTTAGAAAAAATATATTTATTATAGAAGTATATCAAATTATGTTATCTATTAATACGTTTAGTGCATAGGTTATAAAACATCCTGTATCTTTGCGCATTAAGTACGATTACCAGTCGTGAAATCACGATCCCCACAGATATTTATGGAGAGGAGCCACAAGGGTAATTTTAATGTTGTAAAAATTAGTCGACTATGAGAAATAAACTTGAGTTTTCAAATTTAGAGGTCAATGCGTTGCTCCTGATCTTATCTATCTAATAACTTGTCATGTAAAAATAAATAAAAAAACGACTATGCAATGTACATAGGAAATGTTTTATATAATTTGATATTTTGGTGAATCTGATTAGTGAATATTATGTGAATGTTTTAGGGATTCGTGGTAGCCCATTTAATGGGATATAGCGTGATGTTATGTTTGTATGTAATATAATTTGTACAGCGATCAACGGATGTCTCTGGGCCGAAAAGTTAACATTGATATTTTACGTAAAATTTAATTTCTCGTTTTATTTTGTTGTATAATACATAAGTTACTATTGCTTGTGTTCTATTAATTTTGCAGTAATAATTTAATAATGTGTCACATGTAATATTAACGTAATTTTTTGACTGCTCTAATTTTTAAGTTTAACTGTCGAATACATATATACAGGGTGCTGACCACGACACCGGAACATAAGTCTTTAACAAGTAAAATAATATGTTTATAATTTCCTGCTTCCCTTATTATTTTAGAGAAAAAAGATTAAAATTTCCAAGGTTATTCCTAATTTTCATTTAATTTCTGGCGTTATAAAGAATACAAAATTAATTCTGTTTATTGATTATAATGTAGAATTGTATGCTCTGTAACATTCATTTGAAGCTTTTTTCTCTCAAATAATAAGGGAAGCAGAAAATTATAAAAATATTATTTTACATTTTAAAGTCCTATGTTTGGATGTTGCGGTTACCACTGTGTATAATAAATTTGTTAGAAAATAAATATTAAATAAAAAAGAATTTTCTTACCCAAACTTGATAGTTCAATAGTCGCCGGCGAGGTCACCTCCGTCACCAACCCATCCTCCATGGTCGTCATCCTCGACGCCATCGTCGTCACTTCAGTCACAGCCATCGTCGTTACTTCAGTCACACTCACCGGCGACTGTGTGGTGCTTCTCACCATCACGTGTGGCACCACGTCCTCGGTGTTGTGGTTCATAGCGGGCTCGGGTGGTGGAAGAGCAGGTGCAGGTGCCGGCGTAGAAGGTTCCAACTTCATGCACTTGTTGCCCACTAGCCGCAGAGGAGCATTACACTGGCATCGTCCGAAGAGGTTCGGGATGAGGAAGTCACAGTGGGTGGATGTTGACCACAGACGACAATGGGCGTTGCTGTAGCAGACGTCGCCTGGACGGGCCGCTGAGAAGAACAAGGGAAATTTGTTTATACCAAATTTAACATTATTGATGGTTACTTAAATTTCTTTTAATGAAAATATAAAATATTTTTTAATACATTTATGCTATAAATATACAGGAATTATCAAACAAGACGCTGAAACTTATTATTTGCGTGAACGCACTCTTTGAGTACTTGAATACCGGTGACATTATAGTTTAGACTGTGAGTTTGTTTTGTCTACAAAAATAGAAACGCCGCTATTTTCAGCAGTCAGACTAAGAAAAAATACCTTCATCGTGATGGTGGTATGTTCATTATCTTCACTCTGTTTTGAAGCTTTTGTAAATTTGTAATTACTTACATCATTGTACCTATTTGTTATTGATAAAATATATTAAATATAATAATTGCCTAACCACACATTTTTCATAGTTCGTACTACTCGCCATAATTCACTGTCAATATCAACAAGTCATTTATACAAATTTACTATTTTCACGCTGTTGTTTGACATATGAGATATAATTGTTTATGACTTTTTTGTACATTTTTTTAGTTAATTTCATTTACAATACATATAGATACTTTTAAGTTTATATATTTCATTTATAGTTTTTGTAGATTTCCTATAAATTGTAGTTTATATTTTTATATTTAATGAATAGTCGAAAAATATTTCAAAGAATAAAAATTAACAAAAAAAAGGTTAAAATTAACAAATATTTACTTCGACTATCAGAAGTACCGACTATACTCGTATATGTTTCATCTATTTTCAATAAAACTCTCAGTTTTTAACAGTTTTAAGAAAACTCGCAGTTTAAACTTTATGTACTCAGTGGTATCGAGTTGGCCTGTGGAATTAAGAACCCGGGTTCAATTGCCACAGGCGACAAACAATTTTCACCACGTTAAAACTACCCCTGTGGCTCCCCCTCCACTAGCATCTTTGAGAGCCGTGATTTGACAGCTGGCAACTGAACTTCCCGCAAAAAAATATATCGCTTATCGAAATCTGCTACAGCAAAGTTCCACACCCAGTAATGGGTAAAATGTGTGATGATATATTTATTTATTTTATTTATTTATAAAAAACTTTTAGTTGAGAGGTAAAATTAGTTTGTCGGCTGTGATAATTATGAACTCAAATTACAAACTCAAAATTCTACGCGTTATCTTTTGAATATAAATACTCATGGTACTAAGTTTGAAAATGCACATATTTTACACGTTCATCTTAGAATTAGAATACCAGCAAATATGCAGGAATTAGTTTCGTATTGTTGTATGAATACACAATAACAAAATACCTTAAAGCCGTTAGGAGAACGACAACAATAGACAGCTAATTCTTTACCCAATAAATGAACAATTCACACAATCCTACTTGTCAAGCGATCGATGCTTCACCAAGACTCGAATTCATGAATAAGCGAAAAATAAATACCTCTGCGTGTAACAGACCGGTTACAAAACTTCACCGCGTATTTGGAATGACAGTTAGTTTTTATGAACTGTATTATTTATTTTATTACGGATTTAAATCTCTGTTAAATTGGATTTTAATTTAGTTTTTATCTTTATCATTTTGTATGACGATATATAAGGTACGATAAGTATATAAAGAACATGATTGGAAGTAATAGTGTTTTTATTCAACTCCAATTCATTCAAATATGTATGTTTATTGATACTGATCACTAATATTACTGATCGAGTAAAGATATCTGAAATGATTGAACTTTATTTGTTTGGAATATAAATTATATTGACTGTTGAAAGGTTAAATGAGCAGAAAATGCTAACAAATTTATTTACACACATTACGTTCATAATTTATATCTACACTTATTTTTCTTTATATATGATAAATAAGTGAAATGATTTGTTTATCAAAATCACAACTTAAACTATAATTTTTACTGTTTCTAAATTATTTTAGAAAAAAATGCTTCAAATAAATATGGTAGAAAATAGAATAGATAACTGAGTAGAAATGCGTCAGACTGTCAATTTGCGAACTTGAGTTCGATACCCGCAGCCGAAAAATCTAACTCCTCATTAAAATTACCCCTGTGAGTGTCCCTCTACTAACATCTTTGGAAGCCCTGATTTGACGGCAAGTAATCGCACTTCACGCGCAATGGAAAGGTGTAATGATTCTTTTTTTATTTGAAGAATACTTTTCTAAAATAATTTTGCTAAATGTAAAATAAATAAAATAAAAATATTATCACGCCTTTTACCCATTACTAGGCATGGCACTCTGCCGAAGCAGATCTCAGTAAGTGATATATTTCTTTGCGTGAAGCGCGGTTACCAGCCGTCAAATCACGGCCCCAAAGATGTTAGTGGAGGGAGAGCCACAGGGGTAGATTTAAATTGGTGAAAATTGTTTGTCGGCTGTGGAGATCGAACCAGGGTTCTCAAGATCCACAGGCCGACTCGATACCAATGAGCCACCTACCCCATAATTTTTATTTGCTAAATGTTCACCTCCATTTTGAAGCTCTCGTAAATTTGTAATTACTTACATCATTGTCCCTTTTGTTATTAGTAAAATATATGAAATGTAATAATTGCCTGACCACACATTTTTCATAGTTCGGACTAGTCGCCATAATTCACTGTCAATGTCAACCGCAAGTCATTTATACAAATTATGAACTATTCTTTTACGATATTTCATTATACGTTCGTTTTGGTTTCGTGACAGGCTGAGGTAAGTGAACCTATGTATATTTATGGACTTGAATATATTTATATACAATCAACGTCAATTTTAATCTAGCATCAAACGTCAAATTTAGAAGCATTTATGTCACTGATGCTCAGACAAGTTTGTGTTGTAATCAAAGAAGAATTAAATTATACTTGAACTTAGATCTTCGATATCAAAAGAAATGATATATTTTTTATGTCTTTGTCTTTTACATTAACATTAATCAATATTCAGTTTAATTAAATTAACGACGATTATTTTAAACTGTATATAAAAGAAACTGAAAAGTCAAATTGTGAAGATTTTGTAATAGGTAGGTATCAAAGTAACCATAGAATATAGAAGCAAAAGGAAACAATTTGTAGCCGGTTTTATAAACGACAAATTTAGATATTTTCAAAGTTATTGAATTATATTTAATTTAAAAAAAGGCATTACACCAGGTACCTACATAATAACTAATTAATAAATGATTATTTGTAGGTCGTGTTTATACTTTTATTTCATTAGTAACATAATTTTAAATAATTAAATGTATTATTAAACCTGTGACACTAAAAATGTTCGCTAGAAATAAAATACACTAATTTTTGCGAATATCAAAAAAAAAATTACGTTCAATAATCTATATTTCAAATTATATACCGGGTGTCTACTTTTTTTTCCGAACATAGGAAATTCAATGTTAAAATTTTGATTTAGCGATATCTCTTTACCTATTAATTTTAGAACAAAAGTATACTGAAGAAAAATGTTCAGAATGAAATACTGCATTCATAGAGTATAAGTTTGTTGTTCAATTGTTTATTATGTCCGAGTTAGAAGCAAAAGAAAATACACGTTTTAAAGCAATTATTAGTGCCATCATTAAAGTTTCGCGCAGAGGTATAGAAACACCCTGTATAATAATACACCTGATGGTGGCTGAAGAAAAATAAAAATTAATTTGTGAAACTTACCCAGAGTTTTTATTTTATTTTATAATATTTTTTTTTTAATATTTCAATAATATTTTGTTCAAGTAAGAAGATAAAATAAAAAATTTCTTCAACTTAGCAATATAATTTTCGTATTTTAAAAACCGACAGTATATTAGCTTGAATTGGATAACGAACGCACATACGTCCATCTATATAAATACACATACACACATATATACAAGTACAGTCTCATTCGCAACAAACAAACAAACAGCAACATTCATTTTCATGCATTCAAGCACAGACCATATTCGTAACGTTTGTACAATATAAATATGTGGCATGGCACCGACGAAGTGCTTATGGTTAGTGCGTACGTTACTTAGGGGCATCGCCCTCTGAACGTGCCCATAGCACATATGCGCGTGTCATGTGAACAGTGGCGTAGACACTTGGGTAGGGGCCACGGCACACCTACAGTAATGATAGTAATTATTACTAACATCATTGTTATTACGTGAGGTAATAAAATTGTTGATTCATTTTAAGAATTTTATCTTCAGGAAATTATGTTTGATTGTTTAGCTATGTAACATTGCTTTCATTCCTTCCCATATCCAGTACAGAAACGCATAAGCAATGTATCTTAGTATAATAATTAATTAATTTTATAGTTACCTCCCTATTAGGTCTGATATTACATTAATATTATGATCACATGTGTACTGGATACATTCTGAAATATCCTTGAAGTGAAACACCATAGAGGTTTTACTTATATTAGAAGAAGAAAGTAATAATCTGTAGAAGAATATTTAGTTTTGTTCACTGTTCTTTTATTGACTATTATACTCATAATCATTTAAATGGATTAAAACGCTTGATTTTTTATAAAAATCAAGTACATCGACGATTATTTTAATACTACAGCGAATATATACGTATTATACATATATTCACTGTAACAATGTAATAATGGGGTGGCTCAGTGGTATCGAGTCGGCCTGTGGATCTTGAGAAGCCAGGTTCGATCCCCACAGCCGACAAACAATTTTCACCAATTTAAATCTATCCCTATGGCTCTCTCTCTACTAACATCTTTGGGGGCCGTGATCTGATGGCTGGTAACCGCACTTCACGCGCATAAATATATCACTTACAAAGATCTGCTTCGGCAGAGTGCCACACCCAGTAATGGGTAAAAGGCGTGATGATATATTTATTTATTTATAACAATTACAATATGTTTCATGATTTGTTTATTTTATGTGTAAAATATGTAAAATGAATCGTAATAATGAATATTATTGTAGAATTTGTTCAATTCGTGAATTACTCAACACGTATGTCAATCGAGCATAGAAAATAATATATTTCTATTTCATGACATTCGTTGGAAAAACAAATTTCTTTTCGCGAAATAGTGAGGAAAATAAGTTTTCCCTCTCTAGAGAGGAAACACAATTTAATTGTTACATGGATATTAATTTAAAAAAAAACTATACATACTAGATTTTCACCTAAGTAAATTTAAAATTAGAGTAATTCTTTTTGAAGCGTTTGAAAATAATATTGGTGTCTAGCACGAGAGGAAAGTGCTGGTTCCATGTTTGGTCAAATACGAAAACTTCAAACTTAAATGGGAAGAATATCGTTTTCCTCTCTAGGTTAACAAATAACTGTTGCCTATTAGTTCGACGATCAACATCCCTCAATTTCGGGAATATCTCTATGGCACTACGTCTTATTTATCGGCAGTATTTTCGATTATTTTCGAAGGTCTTGTAGTATAATAACTGAAAATCAACGTTTCAGTACACTAAACAAATGCCAGGATAAATGAAAAATATTTATAAATATACTTAAATTATTTTATTATGTTCTCCCAAACAGTTTTTGAGAAATTAAATCATAATTTTAAAATCAATACTTTCAACCTTTAAAGATTTTGTTGTAGGTAGGTAACTATAAAAGAAAAGGAAACGTAGGCGCAAAGTCTATAAGCCTTTCACTTCATTAAATAATAAATCTCAAGAAAAAAAGAAGTGACAAATGTCAAAATAAAAGTACTGAAGAAAGTAGTGACAGTAGTATTATGCAAAGTAAAGAACAAAATGTTTAAATGAGTTTCCTCCAAAAAATCAATGGCAAGATCAAACTAGATTAAATAAAAAATGAAGGAAGCAGGAGAAAATTAAATACGAAGCGAGTTGAATATACAATAATTGAGGACAGGCAATTAAAATGGCGAGGACACGACAATAGATTGGAAGAAAACCGTACTTCAAAATGTGATTATAAACCAGACTAATTGAGAAAAAAAGAGGTCGAGAACGTGAGAGAAAGAAGTACGAGAAGCACCGGTACGAAGAGAAGTTCAACGAAATGAATCTAAAACTTATACATATACACAAAATACAATATTTTTTCATTTGTAATAATGATAATACCTAATATTTATTTATTTATTTATGTTACGCTGTACAACAGGAACTTAATCCCAATTACAGTACAGGGTCCGCACTCATCGAGCCGCAGTGTAGTAGTTTATATAATTTTAGCTTGACTGAGATTCGAATTCTGGATCTCCGGATTCGAATTCCACAACACCGTAATGACGGACGTCAAAATGATCTCTATCAGTCTTCAAATCCCAATTTCAGTTAATCAGAATTAATTAGACGAATGATTCACTTTAAACATGAGTTCTAAGAACTTTTTAAATACTTTAAATAAATAGTCACTTAAAAATTCCTTGAATGATGCTAAAAAGAAATGTTTGGACTTATGATCTTCAACCTCTTGGTGTCTTACAATGTGTTTAAATTAAAAATCCGATATTTTAATGTAAATTAAATGGCTGTATTACGGAAGTTTGCTAAAACTATTGTTCAGAATACATGGGAAGCAAAAGTTGTTTGCACTTTTTAAATTAATTTAAATTCTTGAAACATGTTGTATGTAAATATTTAGTAAAACTAACAGTATACTTGTATAGTTACATTGCTATGTCATGTTATTAACATTAAGGTGGCAAATAGCAACTAGCAACTTCTACTTTAATAAAACTTAATTGAAACAACGTAAATGCAAACAACAAGTAGTTATTTTCAAGATCTTCACACATTCGTTATCAGTTGTTCGTACACAGAGAATTAAAGTTTCTAACAATTTATTTCTAAAATAATTTCGAATAGTTTTAATACAAAGAAAGAAAATGATATACTAATAAATGACAATATAGTATGTATATCAAAACAGCGTTCTATTGGCGTGATTATTTTTTCAATCCCAATTTCGACCAATAAGAGCGTAGCATTTAACATCACGTGGTACAACTAGGTCTAAATTATATCGATTATTTCACTTATGTCAATTATACTGACAAATTTTACATAGTTTCATAAACAATTACAGTAACAAATGGCTTGCCAACGGGGGTTTGTCGCGCGGTAAATGCCCAAGACCATTTGTCACCGACAAATCGCCGTTGCCTAAGAGACACAAACACCACATTTTCAAAATAAACAATCAGTTTTCTAAAATGTCAGAAGTGAATCGTTTTGGAGATGCGTGTTTGGCGGCAATTTGTACCGAAATAGAAAATAAGAAATCAGAAAATACAAAAAAGTGTCAAGGTAGTATCTGGAGAATATTTACCTAATTAAAATAATCACATTTAAAATAAATTTTTAATTTAATACAAAAATATAGAGATATCATTCGAGAAATATTATACGATTATTTCACTTATGTCAATTATACTGACAAATTTTACATAGTTTCATAAACAATTACAGTAACAAATGGCTTGCCAACGGGGGTTTGTCGCGCGGTAAATGCCCAAGACCATTTGTCACCGACAAATCGCCGTTGCCTAGGAGAAACAAACACCACATTTTCAAAATAAACAATCAGTTTTCTAAAATGTCAGAAGTGAATCGTTTTGGAGATGCGTCTTTGGCGGCAATTTGTACCGAAATAGAAAATAAGAAATCAGAAAATACAAAAAAGTGTCAAGGTAGTATCTGGAGAATATTTACTGCATTTTGTAATGAAAGAAGATATGAGTTGAAACGAACAACTAGCAAAACCGAATTGGCTGATATATTATGTGACTTTGGATTAAACATGAAAAAGGTAAATGGAGAAAACTATAAAGATTTTACGGTGAAGACAATTTGGAATACTACCGCCAAATTATTACAAACCAAATATTTTGAGGAATACGGAATTAAATTTAATCCATTTGAAGACATTGAATTTAAAAAGGCACGTGATGCAAAAAATACATTACGTAAAAAGTTACAACTAATACCAGAAAAAAGGAAAATAAGTTCGGAGGCTTTGAAGGTAAACGAAATTAATAAAATTATTGACATCTATGATGAAGACACACCGGAGGGCCTCCAGAAAAAATTTTTTCATATCGCATCGTACGAACTAGCGTGGAGAGGTGGAGAAGGAGTAAATTGCAAAATTTATTTTTTTAAAGAAGAACTTGATAATGAAGGACATTTGTCAAATCGAATTATCTATAATCCTCTTTTTACAAAAACATGTCAAGGTGGTGAAAAAAGGTGTGCCGAAAATAAATGGCTTACAGAAAATATTAATGACCCCAGCAAATGTCCTATAAGAATTTTCCGTAAATTATTAAATAAAAGGTTGCCCCACATAACAACAGACAGATTATTTCTTACGCCAAATGCATATTGGAATAATTCCGAAAACGCAGCGTGGTACAAAAATTCTCCGGTAGGAAAAAATGAATTTTCAAAATGGACCAAAGATGCAGCCAAAAAAATTGGATTAGACACTAAAAACCGGAAAATTACAAACCATTCCAAAAGGTACATATGTAGTTTTAGTTTATGTTTTTGTATTGTGAAAATAAACGTTTTCTTTTCTTTCAGATCATCAGCAGTCTCTGAATTAGCAAAAAAAGGGATAGGTGAACAAGAACTTATAAAAATTACAGGGCATTCCAGCGCATCTTCTATAAAACCCTATTTACAATTAGATGCGGAACATCATTTAAACATAATACAAAACCTACGATCAACAAGCTGCATTACTACAAATGAAATAGCTCCTGAAGAACCTAGCACAAGTAGTGGCGATGTTATTTCCAAAAAATCTACTATTCCAAATAATATTGTATTTAATAATTGCACAATAAATTGTAACAACTTTAATACCTAATTAAAATAATCACATTTAAAATAAATTTTTAATTTAATACAAAAATATAGAGATATCATTCGAGAAATATTCTTCACAAATACCACTCGCGACTCTTATTTTATCAGTAAACTTGAGTCCCTTGTGATATTATATACGACAATTTCACTAGGGAAAATATAATGAAACATATTTTCTGTAATTTGAATATAAAATTAAATTAATATTTATTGGCCACTGATACGGCCAAAAGTTAAACTTAGTTTCAATAAATAAAAGCATAGCAAAGTTGACCATCATATGAAATAATTGGCATTGCTGCTACAAATTCGATTTGCTTTTTTAAATTTAAAACAAATTTAAAATTCTCCTTTTGCCGATTCATGAGTGCAGTTATTTAACATAATTCATTAGGTGTTATCGAGACGTCAAGTTATAAAATGATAAAATTAATATTGATGACTTACGTCCAAGACAAGTATGTTTCCTGAACTGCAGGTATCCTTCGGAGCAACGGCACATGCCTCCCAAACACTGACTCTTCGCCACCTTCATCGTGCACTGCTCGTCCAAGATGCAATCGTATCCGAGAAGAGTCGCTGCAAAACGAAAACAACATCGTTTACATCTACTTATCAAAGCAATGGAACAGGAATAAGATATATTATAATAAAATAACGGTAAAGTTGAATCTTGGAAATAAAATGCGTTGGTTTACGATTTACATAAATTTTTAAACATTTGTTATGTTCAATAAAAGTAATATAACTATAAAACGGTTTTTAGTACAATACAAATATCTCTGTACTTAAATGTTAATTAAAGAAGATTAATGAAAATAAAGAGACATTTAAATTCATTTCAGTAGTATTCTAGATAAGAGATTAAGCGAAAAGTTAAATTGGATTGAATTAAATGTAACCAAACTGGAAAAGTTACAAAACGAAGTTATTTAACTTTTTGATGTATCTATAGTAACATTTCACTTTTAATTTGTATGTTTGTATAACAATCTCATATTCGTTGACATATTCTATTAAATATACTAAGGTTGTATTTCTTTCCATAATTACAAAGAAAAAGACATTTAAAATGAATCATGCGAGTAATTGCGTCTGAAGTTGGCATCTGAATACTAATCTTTTTGAAACAAGATATTACTGTTATTATAAATAAAACCTATTATGACATGCTTTTAAGTTAAACGTTGAAGTTATTTTAATAAATATGAAAACATTAAATTTAATTATTAATGACTGATATTATAAATGAGAAATTAATATAATTTTAAAGTAAATAAAATTTGTTTATTCAAATGACTGTGGGACTGTGGATTTGAGAACCCGAGTTCGATTCCCATAGCCGAGAAACAATTTTCACTATAATAAAATTACCCCTATAACATATTTGAGGCCATGATTTGAAATATATCCCTTTCTGAGATCTGCTCTGGCAGAGTGCCACACCCAATAATGGGAAAAAAGCGATATCATATTTTTTAATTTTAAATGACAGCCGAATTTTTGTTATATATGCTATAAAATAAATAAAATAAAATTTATTCTGATTTTAATTTCTTAAAAATTAGAAAGGAAGATAATAATAATAATAGATTTCATTTCTGCAAATGTTTTTGAGAAAATGAGTCAAAATTTTGAAATATTTTTCTATTATTATTGCTAATTAAATTTAACGGTTTTCAATTTATTACAAAACTTCTAATCTTTAACTTCAAACATATGCACAATACATAATATATTTCATTTATAATCATAATAATATATTGCTTCAAAACAATCATTGTTAAAATGGCCACTTCAGGCCCAATTAGGTGCATGCTTCACTTTAAAGTAAATAAATAAAGTATGCCATGAATTATGATAAAAGTATAATAATTTTAATTCTCTCATCCCTTTAACTAAATTAGATATTTAAGTACTATTTAAAATATTTGTACTGATAACTCTAGGAAATCTAGCTAGAATGGAGAGAACTACATTTTGATTCCAATTTAAAATTATTGGCTGGTAGCACAAGCTCTGTTTTTAGGTGTTTTAAGAGCACGGTTTTAACATATTAGAGATAGCTAAAACACCAAAATACAATGCTCTTAAAACAGGCAAAAACAGAGCTTGTCCTAACAGCCAATGTTTTTATTTGTAAATCAAGACAAAATTCTTCATAATTATTTTTTTTATATTCTTATGCCCTTCATTTTTGTTTATACTAACAAAACTTAACCGTACATTGAGCGATTTTTAAAATATTGTTTAAAATAGAATATTATATAAGAAAAAAAACCTAAATTATCGGAAAAATAAGTTAAAAAAATGTAGAACGACATAAAATCGTCGATTTATTTTCGCACATGCAAATCCTAGTCTTCATGAATTGTCATTACACAATAAACAGCCTTATGCTCGTGCTCATAAGGCTGTAGCAGATTGTCTACAGTAATTTGCTTATGTTAGAAAATAAATTGAAAAATATTGGATGCAACAAATATGCTATGAGGTGTAGTGTAGCGTTAAAGGCACATCGAAATAAAATGTCATTTGCAATAGTTTACATTGTTGTCAATTATCAGTTTCGATGATAGTTTATTTCAAACTTAAAATTTCTTTTGTTCAAATGGGCATACAAGTCATAATTATCAAATGAAGAAACTTAGATAATTGGAATATCAATCTAATTTATTTTAAAAATGTTACAATTCTTTGTAACATTTTAAAAATAAATTAGACTGATATTCCAATTATCTAAGATTCTTCATTATTTAAACAGTCGATCATCGTATTTACTCACCATAATTATCAAATATTTATCTGTATTAAAGAGAGAGCAATAACATTGAGACTAAACATTAGCACTTATCTGTTTTACAATAATTCTCTATTATAAATTCCTACTTACACTGCAAACACGTCGTCTGATTAAACTCAGCATGAAACGGTTTACAAGCACACGCTCCTTGGTAGCACCAGGTGCCAGGCACGAAATCCTGGCACTCCCTGTCGTTGTCACACGGCGAGCCCACTGATAACGGCACCGGGACCCGGGTCGTCAGCAGCAACATGTCCTGCGACTGCGAGCCGACACACTGAAAAACAAGAACATGATCGTAAACTTCTGATGACGTTGGCGGACGGAGATGAACTTGTTTGAGATAGAATATTCGGTAGGTATGAGTCAAATCAGTTGGAATTTGTAAGTAGAAGTTAGAAACAAATTAGTAAGACTGGGACAGTGAGATTGTGTTGGTGTTTTATCTGTTAAAAATTTAAACGAGAAATCGGAGTGTAAGATTTTAGAAGCAATTCATTTGTTCGTATGTAAGTGACATAATTATGTATTTATTATTTCTTATGTTACGATTATAATTTATGAATTAATACTTAGAAAATATCTTTATTATAATACACAGATTTAAGACATAATACATTTAAGAACTAAATTAAAAAGATGCACAACTCTCATCTTTTATTTTACTTCTTAAAATTAGACCTCAACATGTTTGTTTATATGACAAAGTTAACCTTGTGGCCCGATTGAAATCAAATTGAAAACTGTTTAAAAATTATATTTTGAAGTGCTAAAATGATATCTTAAAATGTTCAAATATATACTAATATATAATAGTATGTTATGCATCAAGGGAGGGAAACAAGCGATTATTCCCGCGTGTGAAGTTTGCCATCTTCACACAAGGGATAATCGCGACCTCCCGTGAAGCATATTATACTTTCGTAACAAGTGCACAAAAAAATGTCAAATATGGGTTGCGTAACTAGTTAAATAGGAAACGCCGCAAACAGCTAATAATCGTAGTCTCTAGGGAGAGAAACATCTCTCTAGGGAGAGAAACATGCTACCTATGGAGAGAAACATCCTACCTAGGGAGAGAAACGTAATATAATGTTTCTCTCCCTGGGGGTGAAAAGCAGTGTTTCTCTCTCTAAAATTAGGGAATAAGAACGTGTTTCTTGTGCACGTGTTACGAAAAATTATTTTTTAGTATAAACACTACTTAATCAAGTTTGGATGTTAACTTAGTATAAATATTAATGGTAAATACATTTTCATAAATCAAAAATGAAATAAATTTATTTGATAAATAAAAAATATTGCATCAATAAATTGCAGTTAATATAGTTTGCGTAATTTATGCTGCAATTTTTATATGATATTTTGTCATTTATATGACGTATAAGTTATTTATTACTTTATTCCTTCATTGATAACTCGATTCTAATACTAATTACGTGACTAGCAGTTACTGACTGTCTAAAAATCGTTTCTAATAAGATTAAAAAATATACATGAATGCAAAGATATAAAGAATTAATCTCAATTATTTTGTTACTTGTTCATAATCTGTTACCGATCGAAAAGTTAATGATAACCCTTATTTTACATGATTATCACTATTTCAACATTTTGTAACCGAAATAATTTATTCTTTTGTTTCTACTTTACTTTTATGCAATCAGAAATTTGCTTGATGTACTTTTATCTACACATGCTTTGGATTATAATTTGTCTAGTTAGTTTGTGATTGTGTTGCTTGAACAGTAACGTAATATTTTGAATCTATAGCAGACGTCTTTTATTGAATATTTATGTATTTTTTGCTACTGTCACTACAGTTTATTAACACCACTAAACTAATTGACCAGGAACATTCATTCTGTGACAAGCTGATTCGAACGTTCGGGAATAAATTCCAATATATTTATATTTACAAAAGGACAAAAATACCACGTTTACAAATATATACGAGACAAATATTGAATGTCCCTGACTAACAGTTAACAAAAAGTCCACGGACTATTCTGAAAGTTTGAAATCAATTTCAAACTAATTTTTGTACATGCTTGAACAATAATATTGAATCCTAATATTCAAAAGTGAAATTATAAAGGTGAAAAAACGAATAAAGGTTTAATGGTTATATTTTGGCTTTGTTTATTTATTTATTTGTAACTGAAGATGGCTTTAAACAAAACCGAAATATAAACTATTATACCTTGTTATTTCACTTTTAAATATTAAGATTTATCATCATTGATATTTAAGTCAAAATCCTAAAAATAATGCTTGTACAATTGACTTATTTATCAGTGTCATTGTTTTTGCCCTGCTTGAACGCTAATAAAATCTAACTGCGCATGCTTCTGAGAGTTTATGATAGTTATGGATTGCTGCTTGAACAAAACTATTACTTTTTAATCACACTTTTTATCTTAATTCTTCTTTAATTCTTTTTTAATAACAGCTACATATTATGTTAGTACGCAAAATATATGAAAATAATATAAACATGACAGGGTAAATTAATTTGATCACAATTCACAGAAAAAAAAATAATGATTATATTTATTTATTTATTTATGTTATGCTGTACAACAGGAATTTAATCCCAATTACAGTACAGGGTCCGCACTCACCGAGCCGCAGTGTGATAGTTTATATAATTTCTAGCTTGAATGAGATTCGAACTCGGGATCTCCGGATTCGAAATCCGTATCGTTATCCACACCACCGTACTGACGGACATCATTAACATATCGATCGATTACAGATAATTATCGAGCTACAAAATAATGGAGAATAACTCAGAAATCATTCTTTTAGATCAAAGAATAATAAATATGCATTTATTTATTGATATTAAATTTCATAATAAGAATGTTAAATTACAGTAAATGAAGTTATAATTTTCAATAAGCTTTTATAGTCGTGTAACAAAGAGCTCAATAGTTCAATACGCACGCTACGCAATAATACTTTAATGCAAAATGCATTTAGTAACAGCGAAAAGTATAGGTACTAATATAATTATAATATAGAAAGGAGTAATCATAATTTTAAAATCAATTTGGTTAAATTATCGAACAATTTTTTTTCATGACTTGCTAATATTACAAAAGAATCATTATAGAGTGCATTAAATGTGAAATGTGAACTTGGTAACAATTGCAATTAAGTTTGCATTGATGTTTCAATTTATTAAGTACATTCGTATATTTGCATTAAATTTACTGTAAGTATAGAATTATTATTTGGTATTTTTGATAGATAGAAGAAAAATTGTGTCAATAAATCAAGTAATATTTGCTATAATTAAACATGACTGTAAAAATAACATCTTGCAATCATGTTATATGAATTTAAATGTACTAAATACCACCTTAACATTAATGAACATTTATCCAGGTAGTTAATTCATAAACAAATTACAGAGTACACAGTAATCTTGTTGCAATGTTCCAAAGAGAACGGCACGACAGGCATATTATCCATGTCAATCATAAACTTGCAGCCGCCAAATGACAGACATCTCAGGCATTCATCAAGTCATTGACAAAAAAGTGTCGGCTAGTCGTCTGGCATGTTCTTTACCATCAAGTGATGTGCTATTTTGTTCCGTGCCTATTTGTTCAAAACTATTGTACTATCATGATTGTAATAATATTAAATTGTCACGCGTGATGGTTGCACGGATTGAGGGCCTGATTCATGACAGTAAGGTCGTGGGTTCGATTTCCACCCGTGAGGAACACACAAAGAAAATATCGGCATATAACCTAGTAGTTGGTCCGATATAGATATAAAAAACAAATTAAATTCGTTTTGTACTTTGCATTTACAATATTATACTGAAAACAATTTAGTAATAGAGGCTATTGTTAAATTATTTTCGGTAACTTTTGTTATTTATTGTTGAGTGATGAAAGATTGCAAAGGTGAGGAATAAATCAACTTATAGGAAGCGAACGTGAATGTGGTTGAAGCGAGTATGGTGTTTGGATGAGAATGTTAGACGAAGCCTGATTTTTGATAAATCTGATGAGTGGATGTTTCAAGGGTTCATGCTACCCCATTCAATGGGGTATAGCGTGATGTTAAGTATGTAAGTATTAAAAGAACCTATGAACTATGGGGTAGCTGGCTCAGTAGTATAGAGTCGGCTTGTGGATTTGAGAACTCGGGTTTGATTTTCACCAAATTAAATCTACCCCTGCGGGGTATCATCTTTGGTGGCCGTGAATATTACACTTACCGCGATTTGCTACGACAGAGTGCCACATCCAGTAATGGGTAAAAGGTGTGATGATATATTTATATTTATTTATGAACTATTTATGTGGTAGGTGGCTCAGTGGTATCGAGTCGGCCTGTGGATCTTGAGAACCCTGGTTAGATCCCCACAGTCGACAAACAATTTTCACCAATTTAAAAAAAATCTACCCCTGTGGTTCTCCCTCCACTAACATCTATGAGGGCCGTGATTTGACGGCTGCTATCCGCACTTCACGCAAAAAATATATCACTTACCGCGATTTGCTACAACAGAGTACCACACCCAGTAATCAGTAATATGCATGATGATATATATTTATATTTATTTATGAACTATTTACTTAAATTTGTACTTAAAAGTTGAAAGATAAATTAAACTAATATTAATACTAGAACTTATAACAACATACAACTATATTATGTATAAAGTAATAAAAAGAAAACACTGCTAGCAAACACAAAATAAAAGAAAAAACTAAGAAACACAAATGTTAAGCTAATGGAAACCAATTGAAAATATACAATTGTCTCAAGTTTGACTTATCGTAATCAACGCCATCTTTTAATAGTTGAATTTTCCAATAGTCTCTGGACAAAATAGCCTGCTGCAATATATGCATTCTATCACTGCATCGAAGCAGTATGCAATTGTAGGCACTAGGAACGGGACACGGATTTTTACGTGACGATTTTTCCAGGTCGCAGTATCGCAACTACGCACAGATCCGTTTTTTATTACCCTGTCACTGGTGCAACGGGGAAATGGCATATTTACGTTGACTAGCATGTTTGTCAAATGTCTCGTTTCCTCGTTTAACCAGAAAACCAGATGCGATATCATCTTAAAATGTACGGATCGCATGATTTGCTTGTTGTTTTATACCAGTGATGTTTCTTGTACGAATATCATGTTGACTAGTTTTTTTATCCCTTTTTTATGGACATTGAAGTCAGACAGTTGGAATGTAACTCAATTGTGATTAAGATTAATGTTATGTTATTTTCAAAATATCTTTTTCCTGTTTTGTTCTAAATTTAAACGCTAAACTGTGAGACCTAAATGTCAATGCTTCAATGTAGTTCTAGAATCTGGAAGTACGAAACATTTATTTTTGTATTATACTAATAAGCAGCATTTTTTGTAACCTCAATATTATTTCCGATTGTATTTGACCACGGAATACTTCAATAAACTGAAATAATTTTCATGATGCTGAAGGTCTTAATAGCTTTTTAATATTAAGTACTAGCTACAAGCTATGATTGAAGAAAAATGAATTGCAAATATCTTTGTAACAAGAACAGTGAATTTAACTAATATTTTTTTAAGAACTGATCGAAGAAAATACCTTTTAAATAACTATTTATTTTATTGTTGATTTATTGGTGGCTCAGTGGTATTGAGTCAGCCTGTGGATCTTGAGAACCATGGTTCGATCCCCACAGCCGACAAACAATTTTAAAATAAATAAAAATAAATATATCATCACGCCTTTTACCCATTACTGGGTGTGGCACTCTGCCTAAGCAGATCTCGGTAAGTGATATATTTTTTCGCGTGAAGTGCGGTTACCAGTCGTCAAATCACGGCTTTCAAAGATATTAATGATGGGGGAGTCACAGGGGTAGATTTAAATTGCTGAAAATTGTTTGTCGGCTGTGGGGATCGAGAACCATGGTTCTCAAGATCCACAGGCCGACTCGATACCACTGAGCTACCTACCCCATTAAACAATTTTCATCAAATTAAATCTACCCTTGTGAAATCTATTGAAATGAACAAAGTCGTCCTATCGGATGTAGTAAGTAGGTACTAGTAATATGCAAAAGTGAAATATTTTCTTAGAATACATTCTTGTCTATGTACAAAATATGTAGTTGAATAATAGTTATGTAGTTATGAGATAGATAAGTAATAAATGAAGTATGTACTCGTACATCCAATAACAATACTTATTGAAGAATATTAATGTTTCTCTAACAACCGACACTTTAAATTTGCATAAAACAGCATTCACAAACAAATATAATCATCTATGAACTACTGCAAGTCTTTAAGGCACCGCAATTTCGCATGATGATAACAATTCAACACAAGGAATCAATAATTATCTCAGCGCTTTCCAATTATGTAATTAGTTGCGCAAAGCAATTTTTCCTCGAGCTTTGAGTTTAACAACTGAAGCAAGCATGCAAGAAACAACGAAACAAGTCATGCACTTAGATGACCTCGTAAGGTAATACTGCATAATAGGTTCAAGGCCGAGGACAATTTACCAGAAGTCACAGATGAATCTGCGTGTAGTTTTATCTGATCGTACTCGTAATTGTAAGAAAATAATCATGCATGTGACGTGGTTATTGTGCAACTTGATCACTATCACATTGCCTTTGACGTACCGAATGTTTTTTTTTTTAGTTTTTATCTGTGGGAACTAGTCTGCTAGAAGGCAAAGTTGTAACCGTGTCCAAATTGTTTCAGGTTTGAAATTAATAATAACTTAAGTAATATGCAAGCCGGCACTTAGATATTGTATTTCTTTTCTTGTTCCTTTTTTGTTTTTATGTATAGGATGCGTCAAAAGTCGCGTATCAGGAGATAAGAGTATTCAAAATAATCATTTTTACTCCTGAAAGGTGGTAAAAGCAAGAATCGCCATAAATGAAATTAAATAATACCAAAACATTACGCGTTCAACATTGGTAACCTAGGGGTTTTTGAGATAGCCAAAATCTATTTTCGGGGTCATTTTGATCATATACACTTTTTAAGGGGTTAAGAAGGAGATGGGGGGGGATGAAATTACGATATTCAACTGAAATAGAGTTTTAGGTTCAAAACTAGTTACTCGGGGGTTTTTGGGGTCGCTGAATCTCTTTTCGAGGTTACCCCTGGGTAACCAATGTTGAACGCGTAATATTTTGGTATTATTTAATTTTATTTATGGCGATTCTTGCTTTTACCACCTTTCAGGAGTGGTTTGTACTCCTAAGAAGCAACTTTTGGAAGAAAACAAATAGGGGTTCAATATTTTTTAGAGTTCTATTAGAGTTTCATTTAAATCGATGAGCGACAGTTGGGTAGTGTTACTTGTGAGTCTGGTAAACAATATTTGATTCCTAAAATAAAGAATTTATATTCAATTACGATTTTCAAGGATATTAATAGTATAACACCTACACAGTGGCGAATCCAGTGAGGGCAATAAGGGGCAATTACTACTCCCAAGAAGTTAAATTTTCAAAAACATAAATTTATTTTTATTTTAGGTAGGTGGGTTAGTGGTATCGATTTGCCCTGTGGATTTTAGAACTCGAGTTCGATTCCCACAGCCGACAAACAATTTTCACCAAATTAAATCTACCCCTGTGGCTCCTCCACTACTAACGTCTTTGGAGGCCATGATTTGACGACTGATAACAGCACTTCCCGCGAAGTAATATATCATTTATCGAGATCTGCTACTCCAGAGTACCACACCCAATAATGGGTAAAAAGCGTGATGATATATTTATTTTATTGATTGATATAAGATTAAAAATGCATTCTGTACTTCAGTACTGTATATTATACTAAAATAATATATCTGAGAAACTTGTGACACAGTCTGTACTTGTCCCTTGTAATATTCTGATCATCGAAGTTTCTTTCAAAACTTTTATGTTTTATCTCAGTTTATAACCTAAGGGAAACAATTTAAGTCTTCTCAACTATTACACAAGTTTTCGAAAGTATTTATAGACTTATGCCCGAATGAGGTAAATATGAAATTCCAAAGATAAGTCAATTTTACAAACTTTGTAACAGTATTCTGACCTTAAATGATATTAAACTTAGAATCTCATCTAACTTTTCATAGAAACCGTATGTCTGTTGTTAGTTTAGAATTAAATTTTCTTGTACCTAATTCGTTTTATTGCTCAATAACAATAGATGAGAGAAATTTGCTTCTTTCTACAAGTAGAAGCTGAAAAATAAATGAATAGTTCTCAAAAATAAATAAAATAAATAAATATATCATCACGCCTTCTACCCATTACTGGATGTGGCACTCTGCCTAAGCAGATCTCGGTAAGTGATATATTTTTTCGCGAGAAGTGCGGTTATCAGCCGTCAAATCACGGCCCCCAAAGATATTAGTGGAGGGGGAGCCACAGGGGTAGATTTAAATTGGTGAAAATTGTTTGTCGGCTGTGGGGATCGAACCAGGGTTCTCAAGATCCACAGACCGACTAATATTAATATTAATATTAATTATTTTGTTATATGCAGTTGCCATTCATAGAATCAAAAAATAAGAAAAAGTGAAACGTACAGATATCTAATGATACTTTTAGAATTACCGTAATCATAATAATTATTGTACGGTTACGTCTGTAAGTACATATATGGACAGAACTATGATAAAATAATCGTAATGAAAATGTTTGTTCCCACACTGGTCGTAACACGGTAGCAGAGACCATTTCTTCTTTTTCTTTAACCAGTAGTTATAATAAATAGGTCAATATATTGCGTGCCTAATAATTTCAGATATTTTTATTATTGATTATGATTAATTTGTTAATAAAACATCACGCATCTGCTAAATTCCGTTAGTATAGTCATGCAAAAAATAATTTCTAGCCGTTATTTTCTGAAAATAAATAATGAATAAAAGTCATAAGTGCGTGATTAGCATTTTGATTTATCTTCTGTTTTAAGCAGTGTTTACTGTTTGTTGTATTTACCAATAGGCATATACTATATTAAGAATTTATTGCATGTGACGCCATTACATGTTTATCCTTTCCGTAGGCATACGTGAAGATATTCTTATTCACGAATAACTCAAGTTGATGGTTGATGTTTTCATCAAAACTAAATAAAAATTAATTGTTGCAAAATTTAAATGCGTATTAGTTATTTATGTACCAAGACCGGTGATATTTTAAGGTCGAAAAATGAACATTCATGGTATAATTTTTACAATCCAACTAAAAATATCTTTTTTTTTAAGTATATCTGTCTAGAAGTATAATAATTAGTGTACTGTTATTATAATATAAAATAAATAAATAATAATATCATCACGCCTTTTATCCATTAATGGGTGTAGCACTCTGCCGTGATAGATCTCGATAAGTGATATATTTTTTGTTCGCGTGAAGTGTCAATTCACAGCCCCAAAGACATTAGTAGAAGGGGGGCCACAGGGGTAGATTTAATTGGTGAAAATAGTTTGTTGGCTGTAGGAATTGAACCCGGGTTCTCAGATCCACCACTAAACCTCCTATCCTATATTGTTGCCATAATAATAATGTCAAATGTTTAATATATTAAATTTTTCTTTGCCACTTGTGGACGATAAATGACTCATTACATCCCTGTTAGCAAGGATGTGCTAATATACTTACCATGCTGGTGGTGAAAAATAGTTATTTACGATACTAGTATGTAAACCTAAACTTTAGTTACGAACGGATCAAAGTTAAAACACGAGCGAAGCGAATGATTTAAGACTAGTGAGTAATTTTTACTACGCGTTGCTGAGCAATCCGTGACTAACAAAATCTTGTTAATAAACAGTCATTTTACGAATTGAAAACAGTCAACTAAAAGTCACATACGGCCGCAGATTATTTAGGTACAAACAAAAAAATCTATGATTAAAACAATTATACTGGACTTGCATTGTCTTTATTAATTTGAACAAATTGTACAAAAAATATATTTTTCTACGATTGCTATGAAAAGATGACAATTACGCTCTCATTTGTCATCGTAAAGTTGACGTTTTCTGTGGAACAATCGAAAAATATCTTTTTTGCGCGTCTCCAATGGCAACGCGCGAAAAAGACGTTAAATTCGCGCGTTTCCAATGGCAACGCGCGAAAAAGATTATATCAATAGTTACCAGGGATACAAACAAAACAGAAACTTGTCATATTGACAGTTAACAAAACGAATTTAGTTTTAGACGTATACCTACGTTTTTAATAACTTTAAGATGCAATCGTAGAAAAAATTATGTGTGTATCACGAGCGTAAAGTGTCTTTGTTCCTCTTGCACTATTGCAGCTCTCGCCTTCGGCTCGAGCTGCAATTACCGTCCTCGAGTAACAAAGAATCACTTTACGCTCTTAATACACAAATAACTATTATATTATCACCTGAAGACGAGTGTAGATTACAACACTCGAAACGTTGTGAAATATATTTTTTGTACAATTTGTTCAAATTAATAAAGACAATGCAAGTCCAGTATAATTGTTTTAATCAAAGTACATCATTGTCTGCAAACTTCAAACAAAAAAATCTATATTAATAACAAATTATTTTAGTTGCATATTTTAAGATGAATTTGTTACGAGTTATAAATGAAAATAAAACATAGATATCTTATAAATTTTATGATTGCAAACTTATACCCACACATTTAATTCAAAATTTATTTAGTATTCTCTCTGACACAACACTCTCTGTTAAACAAGATTTGCATTATTAAAAGCAACCCAAATCTTTTAATCCAGTTTTTGTTTTGCAGATTGTCAGCTAATCCTGCTAAATTCTGAATTTGAATTTTTATTTTTTACTTTACATGATCATTCCAAAGAAAGAAAAAGAAGCATTCTACTTTTAAATCGTACAACTTCGTTCAGTATTTTATAAATTTATTTTAAGATTAAAATTTCTAATCCGGTTTACAAGCATTCCAATATTGAAAGTAAACTTTATGTTTATGTAAAGAGATTAAAGTTCTATAAAAATCGTGTTAAACATGTTTATAATAAATTTGATCAAAATCAATAACTTCTCAGGCAAAATTGCCAAAACAAGTCAATAAATTTCTCCGCATAACGGAATCTAATTCACTTGAGCATTCATCGTATCATCGCTTTTATTTTCGTCGAATTAAAATTCCCATCATCAATAGCAACACATTTATTTTTTTTAAATTCCACGCGAAATCCGAAACCGAACGTTATATCACAACACCGCTTGAATATAAATTACTATTCGAAGATTCATGTAGTAAGCGTGTTGTGGCGTTGTATATCAAATAGTTGCGAACTGACACAGCAGAGAATAGAGGGAATTTTACGGTTCGTAGACATTTTAAATATCATTGGAAGTTCTTTGGGTTGTTGGCCGACTTGCATGTATTATTTATGCGTTATTAACGACCTGCGCAATTTGAATATTTTTGTTTAACTGTACACACAAATATGGCACCCAGTCGTAAGTTGTTTTTAGCGTTTCGAAGTTTCGACAACATCCGATGACCGGTGACGTAGTTTTATTTTCTTGTTTTTTTGGTACTCATTATGAAAATCTGTTAGGTCTGATACAGATTTGGAATTGGATAATAAAAAATGGTGTAGGTATCTAATATATTTTTAGAGATTAACGGTACTTAAGCTTTAGGTACATGCATATTAATAATAATCGACAGTAATTTATGACAGATCTTCTGAATATTTTACTGATTAACTTGGAAATTTTTGTTCAACCACAAATCATTTAAAATGATGATACAAAACAAATTATTTTTAATAAATACACAATTAAATTTTTAAATAACATATTTCTAAGAAATTTATAATGTTGCACATACAGAAAAATTAATTATAATTATTAATTAGCATTTCAAATGTATCTTGCTTTAATTTTTGTCCACTGGTGAAATGTAAACGGTAAATTTATAGTGTATATGTCATTTAAAATTAGTGTTTAATACTCCTATATTATTTAATTTCTATTGTATTATGTCGCAATGTTTATAATACTTTGGTTTGTATTTTTTTCTTTTTCCAACCCTCAGTAATTGGGATAATTTTATCCTGTTGAGCAGTTGTAAAATAAATAAATAAATAAATAATGTTTATTTCAACTCTTTCCTAAAATGAAACTATTTCATACATAACATTAAGCTATTTTTTATCAAATTGAGTGAACCTTAATAAATCTTGCATTTAATCTTCTCCAAACATTTCTACTTACTACTTTCACTTCTTGCACATTCATAATTATTTTCATATAATCTTACTTGTTCCTCTTTCTTAGAATATATCATTCAAGCAACAAATTTTTAATTACTTCCATCCATTTATTCCTAAAAATTATGTCCCGTCAACATTTTTACAGCTACATTAACAGCCGGTTGTAATAAAATTTTGATTACAATACGAATAGGAATAAATTTAAAAATATATTCTATAGTATTAGGGCAAAAACGAAGACAAAAAAAAATGAATGCAATTTTATATAATACATAAACATATGCCAGAGGGTGAGACAAATATAGCTTGTAAAAATATTATATTATGCAACATACACTATTTTTTCTTCGACCAAATCCAAAATAAATGTCACTTTTGAATGTCAAAAAAAAAAACAACAAAATTATTACTATTTTATTGAAGTCATGCAAACCAAGGAAATACAAATAAAATAAATATATCATCACGCCTTTTACCCATTACTGGGTGTGGAACTGTGCCTAAGCAGATCTCGATAAGTGATTTTTTTTTTGCGCGAGATGCGGTTACCATCCGTCAAATCACGGCCCCCAAAGATATTAGTGGAGGGGGAGCCACAGGGGTAGATTTAAATTGGTGAAAATTGTTTGTCGGCTGTGGGGACCGAACCAGGGTTCTCAAGATCCACAGGCCGACTCGATACCACTGGGCCACCTACCCCTTAAAAAATACAGCTTGTAAAAATATTATATTATGCAACAACATACTCTATTTTTTCTACGACCAAATCCAAAATAAATGTCAGTTTTGAATGTCAAAAAGAAAACAACAAAATTATTATTATTATATTGAACAAGTCATGCAAACCAAAGAAATACTAAAGAAAAAAAATGTTTGCTCATGTTCAAAATTAATTAAAGTTATGTTCAATTAAATTTATGGACACTAAGTACATATTTTATTATATTATATTATAAAAATAAAATAAAAACTAGTTATAATTATAAGTCATGTACATAGAAACTGATATTCCATTAAATCAAGCACCAGCATCATAAACAACATTAGTTACGCAGGTAAAGTCAAAGAATTTGACAAATGCGTGAATTCCGCTGGCAATTTTTTCCCAAATCCCACCAGATTATCTCAAGTCTTAACACAGGTGATAAATACACATTCCGTACAACACTGCTCAAGTCCCGTTAGCATATAAATATTGAACTATCATCGACGTCTGTCGTCTGCAGCTCGCAAACATCAGAATAACTACGCCTCGCACACGCCTGCTAGATCCCAGATTCAAGATTGCGACATCGGTGAAGTTCTGAAGTTGAAGTTGAGCATCGCGAAGCAAGGTGCACGGCTAGCTCGAATCCTATGCGGTAACAAGATCATGTTGACGGTTGATGGCTATTATGAAGAGTTGTTCGAGTGTACTCCAGAACAAGAAGATGACATGTAATTATTGAAAGTGAAATCTCGGCCATCTTGATTTCAGAATGATTGATTATGTTTTTCGTTGAATTTTTCACCGGTTTTTGGAATAGACATACAACAACGAATACATTGATTGTTAAGATAATATGATAGTTAAATTTGTATTTATTTGTTACTCTACTCAACAGTAACTTAATCTCAGTTACAGTGCAGAAAAATAATTCAAATTTTTTCTAAACAATATACCTTAATAATTACATAAACAAAATAGTTATTTGTGTATTAAGAGCGTAAAGGGATTCTTTGTTACTTGAGCACGGTAATTGCAGCGCGAGCCGAAGGCGAGAGCTGCAATAGTGTAAGAGACACTTTACGCTCGTGATACACATATAATTTTTTCTACGATTGCTTCTTAAATGATTAAAAAACGTATACGTACTGAAAATAAATTCGTTCTGTCAACTGTCACTATGCCAAGTTTCTGTTTTGTTTGTATCTCTGGTAATTATTGAAATAAGCGCGCATTTCATATCTTTTTTGCGTGTTGCTATTGGAAATGCGCGCATTTAACATCTTTTTCGCGCGTTGCTATTGGAGATACTTTTCGATTGTTCCACAGAAAACGTCAACTTCACGATGACAAATGAGAGCGTAATTCTCAAATTTTCATAGCAATCGTAGAAAAAGTTATTTTTCGATTGTTTCACAGAAAATGTCAATTTTACGATGACAAAAAAATGAGAGCGTAATTTTTTAACTTTTCATAATAATCATAGAAAAAAGTAAAAAATTACGACTGTGCTTAAACGATTCGAATTCTACTATAAAATGCAGACTCCTTGTAGTGTTATTGAGATTAAGTTCCTGTTGAGCAGCGTAATAAATAAATTAATAACCGATCCTGATAAATAGTTTTTAAATTATATATAGGCCATTAAAAAATCATCAAATCTTCTCTGAAGGAAGCACATCATCATCATCTATTTAATATAGTATTCATCAAAGTGCTATCAAGTTCTCACACAAAATTTGCATATCACAGAATAAAAAACCACTCTTCTTTTTCTTCCTCTTGGCGTAATGACACCCCTATTCATGAAAATCCCTCCACTAACAAGTAATTAGCATGGAACTCACGCAGCGAGCGTTTACGCCCCACGGTCTGATGAAAACACAAGACTCAAGCGAAAATGTAGTCATAATCTTCGTAACAGCAAGAGTTAATTGATACAGTCTTCGTCTTACGTTATGTCGTTCCTTACTTTACGTTCATGGTTTCGACCTTCTTGCTTCTTGAGCTCTACAAGTCGCTGCTATTCTTTTTTCCTGTTGTATGTGCTCAATTATTGTGCCAAGTTAACTTAAATACTGTTTTTTGAAATGTTACTCTAGTGTTTAGTGCTTTATTTATGGAATGTTTGAAAATGTTAAACGGTCATTTGCATAAATGTTTTAATTTTACATGCTGACTTTTGTTTGTAATTGCTTTAGGTTAAAACAAAAATAAGATAATATGAGGTTATTATGAAGTGAGCAGGTATTTTAATTTTACTGATTTTTAATTAAATACAACCGTACCTTGTTTTAAAAATCTATAATATTATTTAAATTATTTTTTATTAGTCCAACCTTTATGTATAATATGGAAAATATTGTGATGACAATTTTTCACAATCTCGAAATTTTAAAGAATCTCCACGTTTTAGATTCCACTGAATTCTAAAAACATAGTCAAAAAAATCAATCTATCGGTCTATCGATCTGCTGGAAGCGATAACTTGAAAACACGCTAAAATTTTGGGTTCAAGCTTTATAATTAAGCTTTTTAGCGAAAAACTGAGATTAACTTCGTTAATGGGCGATATACACCTAGTGGTATCACAACTTTTTTGATGGCTCTTTCTAAGTATTTATGTTTATTTCAGAAAAAAAATGTAATGTATCTTTTTATAAAATCAATAAAGTAAATTAATAACAAAAACGCTGTGAACCTGGATATAAAACTTGGTACGACGGCACGCTTGCAATTAATCTTTAAAGGGCTCGCTGGATTATGGAGGTTTTCTCCTTCGTTGCTGCCCCACAAACTTTTCAGCTCGCCCGTAAAAATAAATTTACTACGCTGGTCACGAAAATAACCATTAAATTAATATTGTAAAACATATACAAGAACAATAATTATTACAATCATAATATAAAAGTAAAATCCTCATAACTTTAACTTAGGTTAAAATAATATTAAAGCGTTTATCAATTGTTTTTTCTAAAGGTATTTCAAAAGTTTGGTAACAAATTAAAGCTCTCAGGTAGACAATTCTACTAAAAGTATCAAAATTTGTTGAAATTATTCTGACTAATATAAAATTAAAGATCTCATGGGGGAAAATTATCTAAACTTATAGTCTAGCAAATGCTATAGTGACCACAGCAGCTTTTTATTATTAAAATAATCCTGATTTGTATGCCAAGCATCTGATTTCAAATTTTAAATACTCTAGAATGTCTAGACTCTAGAGTCTAGGTAATACTACATTTATTATTAAATTAGTAAATAACTAAATAATCTAATGAGTTTTTGCACGGCAAAATTTAGTAGAACATTTTAAAATTAAATTTATTTTAGATGAAAGATAAAACAATCACGTACATTCATGGTAACAGTGCCAATAAAATCAAACTTTTTCTATGACGTAATTATTACTGTTATCCGAATGAACTTTAGTTATGTTAATCTAAAACAGTATTTATATTGCATTGTCTTTTCTCGTGGATTAAGGATACAACAAAATAGATTTTTAAAAGAGTATTAAAAAAATTATAAATACTTCATTGCTACAGTTCTGGTTATTTTACATAACACGATCAAGTACAGATATTAATTTCATTAGTAGCAGTCTATCAGAAATAATTCCACGATTAACGTATTATATTAACCATGCTTAAACAAATTAACATACATTAAACTATAAAATCACAACCATCAACACTTTTATTTTTATACTTCCTTCGCCAATTAATCGCAACATAAAATATAACCTAACTTGCTCCACTTGCAAAATAAATTATGATATTCAAAGTGCATGAGAATTTATAGAGTACTTAAACCACCTTAAACAAAACACGATTGAAATGAAAGCAACGCGTTTCTAAACATAAAATGATTTTGTTTTTAAATCCTGGAAAAATAAATCAATATGCCATGTCGGAGCAAAAGGCAATAAACTCATGCGAGTGTATTGTCCATCTAGCATCTATTTTTACATTATTTAGTTTTATGTATCACGTGTGTCACGAAACACAAAACAAATTACATAATTTATCTTTTAAATAGATAATTGCGAATATCCTGTTTCAAATGTCCAAAAAGTATATTATATTTTACACGAAAAACTACCGAAATATAATTAAAATTATACTGTAATAAAGAAATTATAAACTGAGACCGAAAAGATACGGATAGCGATACGGAATTTGAATCCGGAGATACCAAGTTCGAATCTCACACAAGCTAAAAATTATATAAACTACCACACTGCGGCTCGGTGAGTCCGGACCCTGTACTGTAATTGGGATTAAGTTCCTGTTTTACAGCGTAACATAAATAATAATAATAATAAATTCATGAAACAAGGAATATTTTTATGCTGGCAGATAAAATGTGCATTATTTGTTTCATTTCCAAAGCTGTCCCTACTTTTAAGCTAATTTCCAAAATTTTCAATTTAATTTCTACCGTTATAAATTATGCAAAATTAATTCTGCTTATTTATTTTAATGTAGAATGCTCTACAACATATACAGGGTGTTTCAGGACTAGTGTAACAAACTTGAACAGCTTATTCCTGAGGTCATTTTGAGCCAAAAATATCATATGAACATAGGTCCTATTCCTTCTAGTTACCAAAATACAAGAGGTTGAAGTTCTATAAATAACACGAAATTTTCAAATTCTTGTAATCAAGATACTTTCGGAAAACAAAAATGCGCGCAAATAGGGGATGAGAAAGTTGGCTTCTATTTGGATATCTGTCTTGGTATTCTCTGGACGCATAACGGGCATTACCATTACATAATCTATAAACAAAAATCATATCTGCATATTCAGCAGTACTATAAACATCCATTATGAAACAATAATACAATCAAAAGTACAACAATTTTTAATTAAGACAAATAAGGTATGACTTTTCAATAAAATTCTTGTTTTCCGAAAGTATCTTGATTATAAACTTCAACCTCTTGTATTTTGGTAACTAGAAGGAATAGGACCTATGTTCATATGATATTTTTGGCTCAAAATGACCTCAGCAATAAGCTGTTAAAGTTTGTTACACTAGTCCTGAAACACCCTGTATTTGTAGTTTTTTTCTCTAAAATAATAAAGGAAGCAGGAAGTTATAAAAGTCACTACCCTGTATACTTAAATAACATCACGTTATAGCCCATCAAATGGGGTAGCACGAATCTAAGATGCATTCATCTGATTCACCAAGACACCACCCTTGCTTTAACCACATTCATAATTCCTTCTATACATCTCGTTTATTCCTCACACTCGAAATCTTTCATCGTGCAATAAACCTTTCCATTCATTCGCTTCTAAACACCTGTTTCATTAATCAACATATGTTTCACAAGCTTAAATCATCTCAACTTACTCACGCCCACTGCTCAAACAACGAAGAAAATAATAGAAGCATATATTCTCATCAACAAATTATTATCATTGTGCTGGGAAATAGATATTATAAATTAAATTTTTTTCTAAAGGAAATACCGAAACTCAAAAAATAAACACCGACAATGAGACATAAACAGTTAATGAATAAACTTTTTGCGAAAAAATTCTAACAATTTAAATTGGTGTTTTTACTGAAAACAAAAACATAAATTAAGTAAAAATATTCGCACGCTGCACAAAAAACTGTCTACTGTATAAATATTTTCTATTCAAATTGAAGTTTGAATGCTAAAAATGTCCAACAACATTTCAAATGCTCAAACCTAAAACCTGACGCACAATTTTCCTCTTCGTGCAAATATTTGACTTCCGTTGAAACTTTAGCCAACTGTTCGAAAATGGAAATGTACGCAGGATATTTGCTCGGTGTTAATGACAGTGCTGTACTGTTCACCCCCGTGCCCGGCATTTCCGTGTTCGAAATCTGATTCGTGCATCTACGATTAGAGCGCTTTTTGCGTTCACGGAGCGAGTTAAACGACCGTAGCGCCAAAGTGAAGGTTTGGTGTTTTCCCAGTTTGCCCATTCCCAGTGGAAACTTGTTAAATTTGTTCCCATTTTCTCTTTGACCACTGGGATATATAAAAAAAAGTTGGTAGACGCTTTCTTAATCAATCATATAAACGGAAAATTGATCACGAGGAAAATAATTGCTCGTCAAAAATCTGATCGCTGGAAAATTAATCGTCAAAAAAATTCTTGCAATCTCATTTCTTAGAGATTAATTTTTCGAACAATTTTCCTTGCTATCATTTAACACGGCATTTTATTTTTTCATAGAAGTATAAATGACATCTGAACATCACTGGTTGATTAGTTTATCTCACACCGTTTAACTAAAATTTTCTCTACACGGAAATTATTCCTATTTCCATTTTTACATTGTCGAGGGTTGTAATAATTTTATTTCATAAGCAATTAGGTATTTTCCTTAAATAATACGAACTAAAAATTTTCTGTTATTAAGAAAAAACAATCAATATTGTACATATTACAATTTTATAATAATACTAAAGTAACAATCAAATATATCGTATTTATAACTGTACAATAAAAAAATATAATAACCTCAAAACCAGAGATGGCGAAAATCATGATTTATTTTTAAAATCTAAAATCATTGATTGTTTGTTTTATCTTAATTTTTTTTGTAAATTATATCACTAAATGGAGTAAAAGATATTAATATTTAAATATTTATATGAAAAATACCTTTTAACAATATGTAGTTTCGATTATTATTGTACATTACAAGTTTTAACACAAATTTCTTAAACTATATGCTCGACTATACATGTTTACAATTTGGGTGGACGCTGTAAATTATTATGTTCGTACACGAAATTTAATGTTTTCGTATTTAATATTAATTTATTTAATAAATAAATATTGAAAATTATTTTGTCTATTTTACAAATAACCTTAAAAATGTTTTTTAAACAACTGAATTTTTATTAAGACACTTGTTTTAATCTGGATCAAAAATATAATTAAATTAATACAAAATACAAAAAAAAGGAGTAGGTGGCTCAGTAGTATCGAGTCGACCTGTGTATCTTGAGAACGTGCATATGTAAAAATTCCCTGCAGATACATCTTCGGGCGTTATATTCATGTTTAAAGATTAAAAATAGAACAAAATTAGTATAACCTATAACCAAATAAATGTCAAACTGACAATTCTCCGAATATGGCGTGCTGGGTATTTATTTATACAAGGTTCGTCTATCTATACATTATCACGCCTTGTATCCATTAATAAGTGGGACACTCTGCACTAGCAGATCTCGATAAGTGATATATTTATCCACGTTAAGTGCGGTTACTACCCGTCAAGTCATGGTCCCCAAATATGTTAGTTAATAGAACCAATAAGGGTAATTTTAGTTCGAGATAATTTAATGTTTGTATGACGGTGAAGAAATCAAGTATGTCAACAAATAGTCAGTTAGTCATCCTCTCTTTACGCGTACAAGGAAATTAGATATAAAATCACGGCCTCCCGAAAGGGGAGCCACATGGGTAATATTAATAACGTAAATTGTCCCGCGTGATGGTCGCGCGGGTTGAGGGCCTGACTCGCAACCATAAGGTCGTGGGTTCGGTTCCCGCCCGTGGCGACCATACAAAGGACATATCGGCATATGATCTTAGTAGTTGGTCCGATATATAAATTAAAAAAAAAATAACGTAAATTGTACAAGCTTGTATTAGCAAGGGATTTGATGAGTGGCCGATATGGGAATGGGCGAAATGCTCTCCCGCCGTCGGTTTTCCCATGGGCACGTTTTGAGATCGAGGATCGAGGGTATGATCTGTGCAGGATGCACGAAATTAAATTAATGCACATGTATGTGTTTACTTGACGCACAGTGCACAAAGCCAGAGCGCACTAGACTAGAAGCACACTGAACGTGAACACAGATAGAGTGATGAAGCGATGCGATGGGCTGCACCCGATCAACGCACACTCGATTATTGTAATAAGAGCGCGGATGGAAATGGAAGTCAGAGCCGTATCGAATAGTTTCATGAGTAATTTAATTATATTGCATGAAGTATGAGACTAGACAGGCGTGAGAGTTCTACAACATAACTCAGATTATTTGTAGAATCTGCTTATATAACACTGATTTCATATTTCATAATTGTTACTTATTTGAGGTGAGGAAGGAGGAATTACACATATTTCCTCATTTTTCTTCCTTCAAAGCATTAACAGTTCCTCAATGATTAATGATTACCCTTTTTTTGTAAAATAACATACATATAATCTACTTTATCAATTGGAAAAATGTATAAATGAAATTTACAAAACTTTCTTCTCAAGATCCGACTCGATACGACTGAGCCACCTTCTCCAAATATCAACTATATAAAGTGACAGTTTATTCTTGGTCGGGAAAAGTAGTTATTTGTGTATTAAGAGCTTAAAGTGAATCTTTGTTACTCGAACACGGTAATAGCAGCGCGAGCCGAAGGCGAGAGCTGCAATAGTGTAAGAGGAACAAAGACACTTTACGCTCGTGATGCACACATATTTTTTTCTACGATTGCATCTTAAAATTATTAAAAAACGTATACATACTGGAAATAAATTCGTTCTGTCAACTGTCAATATGACAAGTTTCTGTTTTGTTTGTATCCCTGGTAACTATTGAAATAAGCACGCATTTAATATCTTTTTCGCGCGTTGCCATTGGAGACGCACAAAAAATATATTTTTCGATTGATCCACAGAAAATGTCAACTTTACGATGACAAATGAGAGCGTAATTGTAAACTTTTCATAGCAATCGTAGAAAAAATATATTTCATGTATAATAATAAGATATTGTTTAAAAATTTCAAGTCAAACAAGTATTCAGGTGACAACTTCAGATCAAATTACGCGCATGTTCACCATCCCCATGATTAGTTATTTTATAATTTAAAAAAAATTATAATAAGTTTACTTCTCGATTTCCAAATTGTGGCAAAACAATGAAATTGTAAAAAAAGAAAACAGGCGGTAAATGAAATATCAAAAATAAATGTAAAATAAATTTTCCTGAAAAAGACAGCAAAAAATGTTATCTTTCTGCCATCCCTTACAAAAAAATAAAAATGTGTAATTCAAGGCCTTTTTCTCTATCGTATTTCACATGAAACTCATTTCAAAACGAAACGCTTCGAGAATAATTAAGTTAATTAAAAAGCAGGAGACTAAACAGTGGCTCTGACGGTCCTGAAATGTCGTAACGTTAACGTAACATAAACTTAGCGCAAGTCGACACGCCGTCACATGCAGGCAATCGATATCAGGCACTATACTGCATTGAAGTACAGAACATCTAGCTCAGCTAGAGCCGAGTTGATCTCTCACGCTGTTAGACTTTTCCATCTGATTGCCCGCTTTTATCAACCGAAATCGATCAGAGATTAGTGTGCTCTGTGCTCTGCAATGAGTTCTGCTGCAGTCACTCCGTGACGCGCGGCTTCGACGGGAACTTAAAGCGCCCTAGGCAGGACCGTCTTCAGAATTTATTTTAGCTGCCTTCAAATATGAATATACAGAGGAGAATACATTTTTTTCTACGACTATTATAGTATGTTATGCATCAAGGGAGGGTAACAAGCGATTATTCCCGCGTGTGAAGTTGACAAACCGAGACGTAAGCGAGAGCCGAAGGCTCGAGCTGAAGGGATAATCGACTATTTCATACATTTTGTGATTCATAATTATTTTTAAATTATTAAGAATGAGCAACGAAATGTTGTAAAGAGTAGAAGAAAAAGGACATTGTATGAAATTATTTTGAAAAGGACGAGAATGAACTTGAGCCATGCGATACAAAGATATATTTTTTTGTTAGTTTACATACTTAGTTAATCGAGCGTCAATGTAATGAAATATTTTAAATTTTTCGACGATTTGAAACATTTTGTGATTCATTAGTATGTTATGCATCAAGGAAGGGAAACAAGCGATTATTCCCGCGTGAAGTTGATAAACCGAGACGTAAGCGAGGGCTGAAGGTTCGAGCGGAAGTCGAGGTTTGCAAACTTCACACAAGGGATAATCGCGCCCTTCCGTGAAGCATATTATACTTTTCGTAACAAGTGCACAAAAATTACTGTCTTATCGGGACAAATGTCAAATATGGGTTGCGTAACTAGTTACCTAGGAAATGCCGCAAACAGCTAATAATCGTAGTCTCTAGGGAGAGAAACATATTACCTAGGGAGAGAAACATCCTACCTAGGGAGAGAAACGTAATGTTTCTCTCCCTAGGGGAGAAAAGTAGTGTTTCTCTCTCTAAAATTAGGGAATAAGAACGTGTTTCTTGTGCATGTGTTACGAAAAGTAATTATTTAATTATACGTACGTTTGTTGATAGATACTGTAGTTTATTACTCACATCTCATTGAGGTAACTATGACAACGCAGTTATGACCGGAAGTAATAATTTATTGTTTGACATTTATGTCATATAATCTATAATAATTAATATTTTGTCAATGGCCATGACATAGCTCATTGGTACTGATATAAGCGATAATACGAGTTAAGCAACATTGCACATGGGCAGTATTAGGATGAATAACCGCGATGCTATTGGCTACAGATCTAAAAAACAGATCAGGCCGTAATGGCGGCAGATGATCAGAGTAGTTGGTCTGCCAAAAAGCCACATAAATATATATACAGGTTGTTTCAATAAGGTTGCTCACTATAGATGACATTTTTATTAGAATAAATATGAGTTTAATTATAGGAGCAAAAATGTACTATTTTATATAAGAAAATTGATAAAATTGGCAAAAAATAATTTGTGTCAGTGGTTCCCAAAATATGGGACTATATGTATATCTCCCTTTTCAACAAGATAATGTTGTTTATTTATATTTTTTTCAAATAAACAAGTCATTTGTATCTAAGAATAAAATTATTGTAAGCTGTTTCTTTATTTATTATAGCCATAAGTAAGCCATGGAAACAATTACTGTGAAATAAGTTAACAAAATAACAAGTTTATGAAAAACAATTATTTTCATGACTTACTTGGCAGAACTATAAAAAAAAACAATATACAAAACTTGTATTTTTAAATGCAAATAACTCGTATATTTGAAAAAAAATGTACATAAACAACAATATTAAATAAAGAAAAGGCTTCAGAATCCAATGTTTTTATAAAATATTTATTTGTGGACGTTTCGAGCTAAAATATTAGCTCATCATCAGCACCTTTAAAAAACGTAAAAATATAAAATAATATTTGTAAAATATCAATAATAACATTATATAATGGCTATTACTCATTCGGATAAGTTACGCCACTCGCCTCGACTCGTGTCACAAACTTTATCTTCACGAGTAATAGCTATTATTACACGTTTTTGATTAATATACTATTTTTTAATCAAAATTATCCAACAAACAATAACTGTGGTACCAAATTGCATATGGCAATCTTATTGAATACAGATGATTTCTTTCTGTGTCACAAATTATAGAAATTAATTAAAATATTTTTAAAAAACGCCTACTAATTTCTAATATTTTATAACAAAAGTGACAGATTGCGGTGACAGCTGGTTATTCCATGTCGTAATTATCCTCATTTTTGTTCAAATCAGCAGCTGACACTATGTACGCCACTTTTGTTATCATTATTAGAAATCAGTAGGCGTTTTTCTCGATATAATTTAATTAATTTGTGACATCAAATAATTGTTTGTCAAACTTTTATTTTATATGTGCGGTTGTCGAAAGCAATTATTTTACAATGCCACAATACCTATGACTTTTAATCAAAAACTCTGTACTGTAATTGGAATTAAGTTCCTGTTGTGCAAAGTAACAAAAAAAAATACTAAAAAACTAATTTCTAATTTATCTGGAACACAAAATTGAATTTATGTATTTGGTAATTAAAGACGTCACAAATGCTTCAAATTGAGCTCTATTTAGATTTCTAATTAAAGTGCATAATGGTGGTATTAACGTTAATATATGACAGTGAAATTATGGCTTAAATATTATTTAAATTGTTTAATCAACAGTTTGCTTAACCATCTGCCTTAAATATTGTATTATCGCAATGACCGACCTAAAAATATAATCCACTTGTACAGAGTGTTATCCCAATTTTTCTCATTACCTAATACCATTAGTGACTATGATTTTGCCGGAAATTTTTGTCGTCATGATCACGACTGCTTGTCGCGACGAATATCTGCATGAGTGCGATAGCACGAGTGTATATTTTCTTAAAGCAACAAGCAGGAGTGATCTAGGCAAAAATTACCAAAGGAAAATCATAGTCACGTATGGTATTCGACTTGACAATTCCTCGAAATATTTTATTTACTCCAAAAAAATGTTACCTGCAGTATGTCTGAACTGCTATTACCTTGGTGATCAATTTACATTGTTTAATTTTTTGACATAACTAAGTAAAGTAAACAAAGTCAAATAAAATTCAACAATATTAATCTACTCAAAATAGTTAACAAACGTTATATCTAAGCAACGATTTCCGACAATTTTTGCTAGTGAAATTGTCGCTGTAATACTACTGTGATTGGTTCAATTCAGCAAAATACTGTAATTTGATTAGATGAAAAGTTATGAGTGGAATTGTCTTTATAATTTAAGTTTAAGTTAATTGCACATTAACTGAAGCAAACATTTTTCGTGTCACTGAACTGATAGGTTACAATAATGATTAGAAATTTATTTTATTTCATAGAAGTTGTATAACAGTTTAATGTTTACTAATTTTTCTTCTGGGACCTATCAATACAGTGGCACGAAAAATGTTTGCTTCAGATAAAGTGCAATTATTTTTGCGAATTTTGAAAAAGTTCTTATTGTTTCATAATCAGTACGTTGGGTACTATACGAGGTTAAAATAAGTGTCATAAATTGTGAAATACCCTGTATATTTGCAATCAAAATTGTTTATAGGACATATTTTTATAAGCTCGTGATAATTAATTGTAAAAAAGAAAGGCGGAGAACGAAATTCTGGACCTCGCTAAAATGCCATTAACAGATTTGTTACATACTTATAAATTCACCCCCTCTGCCTCCTAAATACGTCCCTGGTTGCAGAGATGAATAGCCGACCATTAGATTTAGTATCAATGGTGAAAGAGCATTTTAAAATAATTGTTGGCTTGTTTAAATGAAATTTGGTCCAGCAATTTAATTATTCATGCCTGGTTTTATTATAATTTGTAACCAGTGCCGGAGATCATTTTCGCAAATTTTTGGATATTTCAATCTTTTTATAGATAGGTCAATGGAATCAATGAAGTTCAATTTTCGCAGCCGACGAACTTTATTCCACATTAAAATTGTCTCTGTGGCTCCCCCACCACTAACATCTTCGGGGGACTGTGGTTTGACGACTGGTAACAGCACATCACAGGCAGAACATATCACTTGGCGAGATCTGCTACGGCAGAGTGCCACATCCAGTAAAATTGAAAAATTCGTGATTCTTTATATATTTTTCATAATTTGTTTCTTTTTGTCAGATATATTTATATCTATTAATATTGAATTTACATATATACATTATATATATATATATATATATATATATATATATATATATATATATATATATATATATATATATATATATATATATATATATATAATTTTTGTATGTACGTATTTTCAAGAAATTTCATATGTTATTCATTGTCATCTGTGTAAATGATTTTTAAAAATATTTAAAAACACACTACTTATGGAATATTTCTTATTTACATTTAAAATATGCAGAATGTAAAATTATTAAATTCATCATTTAACATTCTGTAAATTCTGGACTGTCTTATTTTAATATTAAATTTATTGTTATTTTTGTAAATAATTCAATAATGAAAATGTGAAATTATTTATACTATTTAGATATTATTACAATTAAATTATTAAATATTAAATAAACTTACCAAAAATATAAGAAACAAAACTGTGTTAAAATTCATGTCTAAAAAAAATCACAAAAAGTTTAACAACAAAAATTCTGTCAACACCAATCTCGGCTAGATGAAATCAATTCACACACTTGTCGCGCACAAAGATGAGCTCATGAGCTCGTATGTATGCGAGATCCCTCTGTTACCAAAGCGCGACGCGGACTGCAAGAGCCATCCAGAGGGACCGCCTCTTTGTACCCCAATAGCGTTCGCAGAAGAACCAGAACTACAGTTACACCGACGACGTCGTCTGTTGAGCAGACTGTCAATTAACGAAGACGTACGTGTGTGTTTCAAGTGTTCCTCCTTCTATGATGGTTGATATTACCTGTTTGTAAATACCCGTGATACTATTTTTGAATTTTATATTGCCAGAACATTGTTCATTCTGGAGATGTTGTCAATTTTTTGAATTCCATGAGAAAATGACATTCTTGCATATAAATCCGTGAGTAACGGAATCATGTATGTTTATTTCTTCTCATTTTATAATTTATGAAGTACTGACGGATCTTTCCATCTGAACAGTTAATTTTATTAATTTCTTAAATACGGACAGTTATTAGATATCAAATATTTTAAAACTGAATAATCTTAATTAAACTTGCTTCAAAACAAAAAAGATTTCAATGATGGATCATTTGCAAAACTTGTCATCGTTGCAAATTTAGAATGTCTAAGTACGATAACTGTTAATATTTCTTATTATTATCAATGATATGTTGTCATGTTAACAAGTTAACATATGCGATCGTTTTGCAAAAAATCATTTATTGAATTGAAGAATAATGTTGATTGTTGAAGAATTCTCTTGTGATACAGTGTATAGCACTCATTATTTAATTGTTACTTAAGATATTTGTGTGCGAGATAACTATGGGAATGTGACTATGATTATGCATTGTTCTTTAACGCGATGCGTCTTAATATAATATAATGTCTGCTTCCGGGTTTTATGTATAAAGCCGGATGATTGTAACCCCTTATTCAGCATACAACGCTGTGTTGTGAATGCATTTCGCAACATTATATGCATGAGCTAGTATGTAATTATCGGTAAATTAAATTTGCTTAGCTCATGAGTGCAAACTCTGCTAGTTATGCTAATTATCTCATTATTATTTTCAAGCAAGATAATCAATTAAATAAGGTATAAGATATCGAAAGATATTTGCATTCATGTATTTTTAATTAATTAATAAATAATAATTTAGTAAATTTTATTTTTAAATAAATAAATAAATAAATATATCATCACGCCTTTTACCCATTACTGGGTGTGGCACTCTGCCTAAGCAGATCTCGGTAAGTGATATATTTTGTCGCGTGAAGTGCGGTTACCAGCCGTCAAATCACGGCCCTCAAAGATATTAGTGGAGAGGGAGCCACAGGGGTAGATTTTTAAATTGGTGAAAATTGTTTGTCGGCTGTGGGGATCGAACCAGGGTTCTCAAGATCCACAGGCCGACTCGATACCACTGAGCCATCTACCCCATTAAAATTTTATTTTTAATATTTTGTATTATATCCAAATATTACTGCTGTTTTTAAATATACCGCAAAACAAATTACGCATGCGTATAGGAAGTAATTTGTCCGGCTACCAGTAGAGTGCGTATACGGTGTTCCATCACTGAAAAATATCACATGTAATCAAATTGAAAAAATTAAAACGAATAAACGACTTTTATAAACTTAAACAAATAATTAATATGGCTTCGTTCATAACTGCACGTAGTTTAGCCCCAGGTAATGCACAAGTCTGCATTTAATTAATTTTCTTATTGTTAGGTTAGATCTTAGCAACCCATCGTTTATAATTTTATGTAATATGCCTCTATTATAATTATTATACTATAATAACACATTATTGTTCTTAGTTAATGATAATATATTTATTTATAGCTATAAGAAGAACATTAAAACAAGTATTATTCAATTTTGAAATCGGCAAATACCATAATCAAGGAAGAATTATTCAATGCGTAATCCCCACAATTTCACAGAGATACTATGCTACAGAAAAGAAAGTTTTCCAAAGAAATAAACCTCATTGCAATGTAGGAACAATTGGCCATGTAGATCACGGCAAAACTACTCTCACAGCAGCTATTACAAGAGTTCTGTCCGATAAAAAATTAGCTTCTGCTAAAGGCTATGCAGAAATTGACAATGCACCTGAAGAAAAAGCTAGAGGCATCACTATTAACGTTGCTCATATTGAATATCAAACAGAAAGTAGACATTATGGCCACACGGACTGTCCTGGACATGCTGATTATATTAAGGTAATTTAAACTTTAAGCAAACTAAAACTCAAAATTTAAAATAAATTTCTTTTGCAGAACATGATTACTGGTACAGCTCAAATGGACGGAGCAATTCTAGTAGTTGCAGCCACTGATGGTGCTATGCCCCAAACCAGAGAGCATTTACTTTTAGCGAAACAAATTGGAATCAATCACATCGTAGTATTTATCAACAAAGTTGATGCTGCTGATAAGGAAATGGTAGATTTAGTCGAAATGGAAATTCGTGAATTATTATCAGAAATGGGTTACGATGGTGACAAAGTTCCTGTAATTTCTGGATCGGCTTTATGTGCTCTTGAAGGCAAAAGTCCTGAAATTGGAGCTGACGCTATTATGAATCTTCTGAAAGAAGTTGATGAACATATTCCAACACCAGCCAGAGATCTCGACAAACCTTTCTTACTTCCAGTAGAGAATGTTTACTCTATTCCGGGCAGAGGAACCGTCGTAACTGGCAGATTAGAAAGAGGAGTTCTGAAAAAGGGCGCCGAATGCGAATTCATCGGCTACAACAAAGTTTTGAAGAGTACAGTTACAGGAGTTGAAATGTTTCATCAAATTCTGGAGGAAGCTCATGCTGGTGATCAACTAGGAGCACTTGTTCGAGGTGTTAAGCGCGATGACATCAAACGTGGTATGGTTATGTGCAAACCAGGAACCGTAAAAGGTCACGATCAAGTTGAAGCTCAAGTATACATCTTGAGTAAGGAGGAAGGCGGGAGACACAAACCATTCACCAGCTTCTTCCAGATGCAGATGTTCTCCAGGACGTGGGATTGCGCTGCGCAAGTCACTATCCCTGGAAAGGAGATGGTTATGCCTGGAGAAGATGCTACTTTGCTTCTGAAACTTCTTAGACCTATGGTTTTGGAACATGGTCAAAGATTCACACTTAGAGATGGTCATATTACTCTTGGAACTGGAGTTATTACAAAGATCTTGAAGCCTTTGTCAGATGTTGAACGACTCTCACTTACGGAAGGTAAGAAAGCGCGTGAGAACGCCGCCAAAGCAGAGAAAAAATAATTGAATTAATTTATAACTCCCAAATATTGTTTATGTCGTACTTTAGGTCCCAGTTGTAATAAGTTGTAACATTCGTTTTAATATATTTCTTTTTTATGTACATTTCTATTCTTTTCATCAGTAGGAATGTAAAAATGTTCATAATTCATTTGTTATAATCAAATATTTTATATAACTTTAAATTGAAGTTGTGTTATGTCTGGGAAATAAAACTGTTAATATTTAACGACACGGTCACTAATAACCATATTTAATGAGTATAATTTCATTAATTTCTTTACTGGAGTAGTTATTTAATTTCGTAACGAGTTTAATATTAAGTTATATTAAATGAGTCATCAATCAAAATATATTTGAAAGGCATTTTTGAACAAGGTAATAAATTAAAGTACAAATTCAGTTACAAAGAAAAGTTAACGTTTATTTTAATATTGGTTTATTTGATTTATTACAAAACACAAAAGTTACTGGTTTGGAATATAAAGCGCTATTAACATGATATTTATTAATACCTTATAAAAATAGTAACAGTCCTTCCTTCATACACTCACACAATTTTTGATCAAACAGACATTAAATAACACAGATCCGCTGGCATGTAAATAAATATTACTTGGATCTATATTGTTAAAATTGGGAATTAACTAAAGTATAACAACGTGGTTATCATCTGCGCATTTCATTTTAAAAATTAATAATTGAAGTCTTTTAAGTTCGAGAACAGTTACAAAGATATTTAATCTTTCAAACTCTGGGTGCAATACCTTAAATACAACTTGTACAGTAACCAATAAAATTACTAATCCTCAATAATAAAAAAATACAATTAAGATATAATTAGGAGAGTACTGAACTCAGATGTAAATGTCCTCGATTATGCAGCAATACACGTTTAAAATCAAATGCACTTTACAAATCTTCATCATCCTCTGGTAGTGCGGTTTCTTGCGCTTCTTTGAGATCTTTCTCGATTTGTTGCTGCCATTGGGGATCCATGGTAACCTCTGGCGGAACAAGAGCGGGCATCGCAACGAACTCCAAGTTAGGGTCACCGATTAACTTGCGGGCCAGCCACAAGAAAGGTTTCTCGAAGTTGTAGTTGGACTTGGCAGATATGTCATAATACTGTCAAAAAGATATACAACCATTATCACACTGTTGATATTTTAATCAGAAGTTATGACTTACCTGAAGGTTCTTCTTCCTGTGGAATACAATACTTTTCGCTTTGACTTTGCGATCTTTAATGTCAACTTTGTTTCCACACAAAACAATAGGCACATTTTCACATACTCGAACTAAATCTCTGTGCCAGTTAGGTACATTTTTGTATGTTACTCTTGAGGTAACATCGAACATAATGATGGCACATTGCCCCTGAATATAATAACCATCACGCAGCCCACCGAATTTTTCCTGGCCAGCAGTATCCCAAACGTTGAATCGAATGGGGCCTCGATTTGTGTGGAAAACTAGAGGATGTACTTCTACACCGAGAGTGGCTACATACTTTTTCTCAAATTCACCAGTCAAATGGCGTTTAACAAATGTAGTTTTGCCAGTACCGCCATCGCCAACCAAAACACACTTGAAAGTGGGCATATCAGGTTCTTGAGCCATTTTTAGTAGTTTTTGTTGATTTCTGCAAGAAAATAATTTTGAAGGTCAGTAATGGAAAAAGCCGTTACTAAGATCCACACATGTCATTTCGATAATTATAAACCCGGTAAACTAGGATTTACGTAACAAAAATGAATCAATTGTTATTACCGCTTTAAAGTTACAACAACATTGTCTTATTTCACGTTCAACAGGCTACATGCTTAACAAAATTTAATTTTTAAGGTGGAATGGCGCTTTGAAAACGTCTCATAGGATTTTGGTATTTCAATACCGATTTTGTTATTATATATTAATGTAAATACGTACCAAATCTCAAAAATATTAGCACTAACGTTTAGTAGGATGCTAGAGCATTTATTCACCTTAAATAAATTAACTTTTATACAGTGATGATTGTGAAAATGAACGATTAGACTCACCTCACAGCAAAGTCGTTATGGCTCACAATGGCGTCTCTGATACCAAAGGCCGTTTTCGATTCAACGAGAAGCCACCGAATGCTCCCGAATTTCAAAATATTATAAAATGAAAAAATAACTTGACCAAAAAATACTTTACAATTTAAAAACACTATAATAGATATTCATTTGTTTAAAAAATACGGACTAACTTGAAATTATAATTTTGAAAAAATAAATTAATCAAATACGTCACAGAGCTTGCGTGACGTCATGAGCACGCGCACTAGTTCGCCTGCAACACTGCAGAGCCAACTTGAACGTATCGATTTCGTGACAGCCGCTCGTGTATGTTCTTAGGTGTAGTGATTTCATGTGAAACGTTTTTGAATGGGATTTTTATATAAAATTAGACGTATTCACAGTGTGTGACTATCCGAGTCGGTAGAAGATGACGAAGGACAGACTAGCGGCCCTCGTAGCGGTAAGTTGACAGATTCTTTTCGTGTTCTCATTTTTCAAACATGTTGCACGGTGTAATCGCAGCTCTCTGACAGGCACCCACCATCAACTTTAGTTCCGTTGTTTTAATAAATTATGTCATTTATTTATATTAACAGATTCAATTCTTTCAGGCTATAATATTGAAGCCAAATATGGTTTTTGGCAGCACTCAAAAGTAATTGTGTCAAATTCTGACACTGTTTCTAACGTTGTAGACATTTATACTTCTATGATAGGTTAAACCTGCATCACACAGTTCAATATTTACTTCCAGTTTTTACCTATAAATCTGTTTTAATTAAGGTTGAATAGTGGCGGGTGCTTGTGATGATTCGAGATTGCCATTCATTATTCATCCAATAACTGGGTTATACCTGTGTCTACTGTCAATTATTCGATAAGTTTCTGTGCTTTTCTAATATTAGCGTTCGCTTTTGTTTCGCACAATAATTATTTCGCGTCATTATTTGTATTTCTTGCTATTACACGGTTGAAATTTTGAATAAATGACCTTGATAAGAGAAACAACATTTAAAAATACTCCCGTGGGACACGGTCCCTACGAATAGAATTATTTGCGTGTTCCTATTAACATCAGCGAAGTTGAACTCATTTTGGCATTTCATATATTTGGCTGAAACTGGCCCTAGCACCGAATTGTTTATAACGGCCTGTTAATTAACACAAATGATATATAAGTTGACACGCCCCGATTTGCCGCGGTCGGTGTGTAATTATGCTTGTTCCATGGTGCTGACCACCAGGTGTCCTTTGTTTCCAGGCGCAGAGCGACGATGATGACGTCGGCCCTGACGACGTCTCCGTCAACGTGGAGGGCCGGGATGGCTTTATGGATGCATTCTTTGCGGAGGTAAGATTACAATAACACATTTTACCAACAGAGCTTTACAAAAATATAAATAAACTAGTACACACCTGATGATTTTTCATAATATTTCATACTCATTACGTATTCTGACCTCGTAACACAATATATCATTTGAAATTATCGTGTTGAAAAAATGAGCGCGAAAACCTTTTCTACTAAGAATAATTTTTCTCAACGTTGTTCGTGATAAATATTCACCACAGAACTGAACAAAAATATTAAAAATACTTTTAAAAAATCGTTTTACATTACCGCTCATTTTAATCTGACCTCATTATTCACAAGGAAATGAAATGTCATATTTATCATCAATTTCCGATGATAATCAAAATTACAGATGTACATTCCACATTTATTTGCCTCGCTGACGTTTATTTTAAAATAAATCAAATTTAGAAGTTTAATGATTTCGCCCACCATTACCCGGAACGGCAGAACCTACGCGCGACGGAATGTTGGAAAGGTTATGCAGTCACCGAGACCTGCAGGAGGCAGGAAATTTCTGCGTGAGTGTCATGCACTTTTGTATTCATCGAGTGATTGTCAGATTGCGAATTGGCAACCTCGCGACATTTACAGGTGGTACCATCACATGTATTGTTACATAATCGAACACTGACACCGTTTGGCCATTTAGGAAGTATTTGATTTTGATATTTTCGACTTTGTTGTTTTGGACACATTACTTTGGATGTTGACAACGCTTTTAAACTGTTTATGCAACAGGGAACATGCAAATGAGCACTGGGCTATTAAAGTAGATAATTTTGATAATTAGGTTACTGTACTAAACAAATAATGTACTCGTATTCACTCAGGGTTGTTAAAACGTTGTGCTTTGTTCATATTAGGGAGATTTCATTTGATCAATATTTCACTGTTTTCTTTCAAATATCTGCACGACATTTTATTAGATCAAATTATTTGTATCAGTTTAACGGTTTGAGATTGTAAGATTTATAAGCAATCTGTCGAAAATTGTGTTCCGTTAATTTAAATTTAGTTTTATTACGAATAATACGAATGAAAAAAATTATAATAAAAATATTTTTTAATGTATATTTATTATTTATTTTTGGACTGAACAAAATATGTGGATACTGAACAGTAAACTATGAACTATATACGTATTGCATTTGTTAATCATTTAAAATAATATTAATTTTATTGAGAATACTGCTTAATTTAAAGACTAATCTATAACCTATAACTTTTTTAAAGTATTTTCTCAAACATAGGAAAATATATTTATTAAGTTTGTTTTTTATATTATTCCTACACTTTACAGCAAGAGAACTTGAATTGCAATAATTACTGCAAAACCAAAGCTTATTTGTTTCGTAACTTATTTGAACTATTTTATATAAGAATGTTTCAAATATTTGTAACAAAGTTTAACGAATTTTATCAAATTTAAAGAATGTTTCTTGTATAAAAAAATAACATACTGCATTTAAGCAATTTTTTGACAAAGAAAAATAAAAAATAATTAAATTATAATAAATTTCATTACATTATTACACGGGTGATAATTAAAAACTGGTCATATGCGTTTAAAATGAAAAATCAGTTCTTCTTTGTGTAAATTATTTTAGACAAAAATATTTCATATAGAAAAATAAACAATCAGATTTAATTTTTGATATTTCATAATTGCAAAAAGCACATTATATTTTTTTCAAAACAGATTCTTTATAGATGACTAGTCATGGCAATAAAACAAAATAACAAACAATTGAATGACATTGTAACTGTCAAAAAGTTTGTATTTTATTATTTTCGTTCAATAATAGATATTTTTGAAAATATATAACAATTTTCTTATAAAATAAATCTTCAAGTTAAAATGGTGCTAAAAAAATATGAGATACAAAATTTAATATTAATATTTGATCAAATCCATTTTTTTCTGAAATAAATAATATTTTCATCAATAAACTGTTTATTTTAAGGTGAAATATTAACAAAAATAAATATGCAAAGCGCTCTTTTTATTTTTCTCAATTTTTAAAAATTCAAAACATTTTATTTATAAGAATCCTGATTTTTTTATTACTTTTCCAGTCGTTATTGAGAAATTAATTCAAAATTTTGATATTTTCCATAATTATTTGTATATACTAACATCTTTGGGGGGCGTGATTTGACGGCTGGTAACCGCACTTCACGCGAAGAAATATTCACTTACCAAGATCTGCTTAGGCAGAGTGCCACACTCAGTAATGGGTAAAAAGGCGTGATGATATATTTATTTTATTTGTATATAAAATTTGTTTTCAAATACATTCAATCTTGTAAAGCTTGTCCCAGAAAAAATTGTCGCCTATAATTTTTAACTAAAACCTTATAATGAAATGAATTTTTTTTTAACTTTTGAAGACTCATTCAATCTTGTATTTATTATCTTTTTGAATACATTTGTAGTAGTACAAAATACAACAAATTCCGTTACACAAACAATAAAAGTCCCTTAAATATATAAACCGGATCTTATTTGCATTAACGTCTCTTCCGTCTTTCCGCTTTAATAGTTTTGTCGCCCTAAACCGGTAGCACCGGGGGGTAACATGTAGAAAACACATGAAAATTTCAAGAGTCTACTTCGTCGGTTATAAATACTGTACGACATGAGATCTCAATCTCTCCATGTCGAAGTCCACTGAAGGGCAATGTGAGATTTCAGGCGCGCTATCTTGAACTATCGCACCCGTAGACGGTAGTTGCTCCTGCTCTGCTCCTGCTCCTGCTCAAGCTGATGTGACGGTTTGATTGGCAAGATGTATCACGTGAATTTCGACGGAGCTCTTCAAAAACTCAATCTCGTTTCGAGGACCAAAGTCATTCACTTTTCAGGACCGTATTACGAATTAAATGCTCGTTTGTACTCGAAGCAAATTGTATTCATAAATCATGGAAAGCACAAAGTTGAGCTTGTTACAGTACAATACAGTCAGTAATTGATAAATAAAATAAATATATCATCACGCCTTTTACTGAGTGTGACACTCTGCCTAAGCAAATCTTGGTATGTGATATATTTTTCGCGTAAAGTGCGGTTACCAGCCGTCAAATCATGGCCCACAAAGATATTAGTAGAGGGACAACCACAAAGGTAGATTTAAATTGGTGAAAATTGTTTGTCGGGGCTGTGAGGATCGAACCAGATTCTCAAGATCCACAGGCCAACTCGATACCTACCCCATTAGATATTCGAGTTATTTACAGAATAATATTTGTTTAACAGTAAATCTGAAATTTTTGCCTTTTTGAACATATTTTTTTGTTTAGAATTAATATCATAAATTATTTGTTTTAAATCTTGATATAAATCAGTGTGATATTTTTTTAATTATTGATTTAAACATTTTTTTATTTCCTTTTTTGTATTTTGTATTAATTTAATTATGTTTCTGATAAAGAACAAAACAAGTGTCTTAATAAAAATTCGGTTGTTTAAAAAATAACTTCTTTGATTCATATAAAATAATTATTAAATTTCTTGTATCGCAAAAGTAAAAATGTAATTTTCACGTTTAATGTTGAAAAATTAAAATGTAATACACGTGGGAAAAGAGCCATTACAAAACTCGCTGTCGCTCAAGCTCCAACATTCGTACTCGTTTAGCAATAAATCTCTTTCCACACTAGTATTACAATTTACTGTTATTAAATTAAGAGCATATTTATTTTTTTAATTTAAGAAGGACAACAGCGAATTCATTTTTGGAAAATTAACATTGCTGTCAAAATTTAAATTGTAGTTATCAATAAATGTGTATTTAAAAGTTTAATCACAAATATCAAATTTGTTGTTGTTTCAATAGCATCATTTTTACAGCCTACACTATAAAAGTGCTATTTTATAGCTTAAGTTGTAAAAGAGCCTCGGTTGTAAAAGTAGCACTTTACAGCTTGTCAATTGTCGATAACTTTCGGTTAAATTAAAAAATAGCACATTAATAATGACATCCAGTACCGTTTCCACCATTTGTATTATGATTTCGATGCGATATTATTTAACTAATTCTTTGTATTATTATCCGAAAATAGAAATAAATAAGGCCTTAATATCAGGCGGCAAAAAAGTAATTTTTCTGATTCATATTTATATATTATTAATTCTTCAAACTTTAGGTATATTAATTAGTATTTGGCTGCCTAAATATTTGCAACCCGCTTCTCAAATAAGTTTTAGCTAATCCTCAATTTTAATTAAGTCAAATTAAGATAAACCATACACCGAAAAATGTTGAATTAAACTCTAATATAATCCTGTTACGATTTAGTTATCGTAACGAGATTTGAATTAACATTTTAATATTAGGATAGAATAAGATTTGTTAGTTGAAAATTCCGGATTAGCTAAAACTTTTTGAAAATCGGGCTATTAAGGTCCTAATTATCTGATACTTTTGCGAATTATAAACAGAGTTCAAATTGGAATTAGCAACTAATTTGTTTTATTAATCTGCCTGAAAATGTGTTTCTGATTATCTTTATGGGGGCGTAATTTGACGACTGGAAAGCGCAGTTTACATTCATAAATATATCATTTACTGAGATCTGCTGCGGCAAAATGCGACACCTAGTAATGGGTAAAACGCGTGATGATATTTTTATTTTATTTAAATTATTTAAATTTTCTAAGAATATAATATAAATTTAAATATTCTTGTTTACAAATACGTGTTTTCCTGTTACTGTACTTGTATTAGGAATGTCAAGTCAACAAAAAAATAAATGTGACATGTCTAAATGATTCATTTTATCCGAGTAAATCCCAAATATACACACTTAATCCTATTCAGTTGTCATTTGATAAGAAGCAGGCAAAATGAACTAAATATGTTAATTCTGCGATTTCGAGTGATACCGAATGTAAATAAATGTAATTCACCGCCCATTGCTTTAACTATCATAATAAACTTGAAAATTATCATTTTTATTATTTACAACATCGAATGCGTAACATTAACGTTGTATACGTCATTTTTGTTGTTTTGTAAGGAAAGTTATTGTTAGAAATTAACTTTTACTTTTATTTGCGTTGAATCAGTTGTGCGTGGAAATAATCATCAAGAAAGGAAAAATCATGTTGTTTTACGAAAACATTTGATGTATTCAACAATGTGCGGACACGGTGACAATCCGGATATCCGTAATTTCACTTCCAAAACGTTGGCCGCCTTTTATAAACGTTTCTAAATATTATTATTTGAGTTTCAAGACATAAATTATATCACTGTTTAAATTATTAATAGTTATTTACGTAAAAAGTCAGGAAAGCGTTCAATTACAGGATGAGTAGATAGTTGAAACAGCTTACGAATCCTGTACGACGGTTTACTGACGTGTTACGTATAACGTTTTACCTGAAACTTATAAACAAATAATAAATATTTTAAATTAATTTAAATTAAAAGAAATATTTGACTTACATATTCAGTCAGTATTTTATGTTGCTAAGTAACTAGACACTCACGTTTCTTTCATTACCTGCCTAGGCAGGCAATATGTTATTTTCCTAACTAGGTATGCAAAGCAAAGCTTTCCTGAGTCTTAAATGTCAGCCAAATGTTTATTTTCCTGTCAGTTTTAGGTAAAATTCTTTTAGCTATCGTAACAATACTTGAGTTATTATAATTTTAATTTTGAAATTTATAGATTTGTGTACATTGAAACCATATGTGATTTGTTTTATTATTAATTTTAGAAAAAAAGTATTCGCTGCAAGAGAAAATTACTTTGTCATTGATAAAGTTTATGTAATGTTTACAAACTGAAAATCACAAGAATTAAGTACATACTATATATATTAGAAATAAAAAGAAATTTCCTTTTAAAAATAATAATAATTACCAAGGCATACATTTGTTATTATTATTAACAGAAACATATGTCTTAATTATTATTTTTTTGTAGATTTTAATAATTTTGTGCATAAATGTTCAAAATTTATTTTTAAATCACTTTTATTATAAAATTTCTTCCTATTTCTAATATTTATGGTAATAAATTTGTGTAATGTCAAAATAATTTTTTGCTTTCTAATATTAATAATAACTATAAATCACATGTTGTTATATTTTTTTTAGAAAATATTGAATATTAATAATGTGCATACAAACAAGAGTGCAATAGTTTTCGATAAAATTTGCATCTCTTGTAATTTGTAATAATGTACTATTAAACCAATGACACTAAAAACGTTCACTATACCCTAATTTTTGCGAATTTCAAAAGTATTATTTTTGTTGTATAATCAGTATATCAAATTATGTCATTAAAGTTTCGAGCAGAGGTATAGAAACACTTTGTATACTGAAATTGACTCTCCTGTATCTTGAGAAAAAGTACAAGAATAAAAAAGTTTTTCAACAGGAAATTTAACTTCTAAAACATTTAACTTTAACGTAAGACCCTGCCTACAGAATTATTTGTTTAAAGTAAAAAATATTACATTTTCGTCCTTTTCCAAAAAAACGATATTTCGCAAAAATAGGGTTGACATTTCGATGTTTCCCCGAAAACAAATAAAAATTATAACTTTTTATAATGTTTTCTATTGTAAAAATAGAGAATACAGATTTTCTTAACAATAAATAAAATAAATATATCATCACGCCTTTTACCCATTACTGGGTGTGGCACTCTGCCTAAACAGATCTCGATTAGTGATATATTTTTTCGCGTGAAGTGCGGTTACCAGCCATCAAATCACGGCCTCCAAAGATAGTGGAGGGGGAGCCACAGGGGTAGATTAATTGGTGAAAATTGTTTGTTGACTGTGGGAAATCGAACCAGGGTTCTCAAGATCCACAGGCCGGCTCGATACCACTGAACCACCTACCCTTAACAATAATAATATATTTTTACTGCGGTTAGCTGGTGAAGCCCTTAACTTCATTGATATAGCTGTTCTTACGCCCTTATATATGTTACTGGTTTGGGCATGAATTATTTGTTTTCAAAATATGTGAATCACTTGTGTAGTTTTGTTCTTTTTTTTTACTGCCGATAGATTCTTGTTGGATTCTTGCCCAAAAACTTGCCAATCCATAAAATCATGCCTGTGACTCATCCAGGATCCATAGTTGGTTATAAAAGTTATCTACTTTTACTTCAGTCAGGAATAGGAAGAAAATAATAATAATTAATTACAGAGATCTGCTCCGGCAGAGTGCCACACCCAGTAATGGGTAAAAGGCGTGATGATGATGATGATATATAATTATTATTATTTAAAACAAATTCTTATATTCAAGTAAATCTTAAGAATTGTCTTTAATTTGTCGCTTTTATGCAACAATAAAAAAATACTTATTTGATTTTCTTTGAAAGATTTGTAGAATTTCTTGTTTTCTCTGTGGATAGGTAATTTTAAATTTACGTTCAATAAAGTCCGTTTAATTTATTTTTCGCTAAATGAGTTCTGTGCAGTTAAATACCGGTAAAATCGATATTCTAGTTCATGTTAGGAATGCGAGTAACCAAGTACCGTTACCGATAGACGCAAACCAACCGAGTCAAAATGAAATGTACAAATATTTGTGAACCAATAGCACTTTTGGGATTTGAGTTGTGTTGAAAAGTCCACTAAAATTAGTTTTATAACTTTCCTACATAATGAAAGTTTCCAACATAATATATTTGCAAATTTGAGTAAAACTAGTTAATGTAAGTAATAAATTTCGATTTACTTTATTTTGTATTTATTATACTCAGGAGTATAGAAATTAAATTTTATAATTAAATTTTAACAATTCTAGTTTATAATATAATTATAAGTTTTAACATGTGACTGGAATTATAAAATATGTAATCACAAAATCAGTTTAGATAAGAAATTATTTCTAATCTATGCATATTTTATTAATCAACGTTAAGTATGTTACGCGACTGCAAACATTCCATTATTTAAATCTTTAATCAGCAAATAAATAATTTTACCTTTTGAATTGGTACTTTGGAGAATAAAGTAAAATTTAAAAATTAATGAAAAAAACCCAGTATTAATTCCATGAAAATTTATTTTCCCGGATAACATTCGATATTATTTAGGACCGATATTTCAATCTTCTAATAAAGTTCCTAATAAATTGTTCCGTTTAACAGATTAAAAAGCACATAAAAAATGACAGTTGATATGATTTGAACTATGTTTTCGATGCGATATTTTTTGTTTGATAAATACATTTTGTTAGGAGATTGAAATACCAATTCTTAGTTTTTAGTTTTATTATCAATCGAATTTATGTCATCAAAGCTAAACAATACTCCCATTAAATTGGAATATATTGTAATATTAATTAATCCTATTAACAATATTTTTGAAAATATGTTGTTTGTATCAATATTGTAAACGGATTAAATTAAATTTAGGTAAAACTTTTCGTTTGTACATTATTTGAAAGTCATTAGAAACATAAGGGCTGGTAGCACAAGCTCTGTTTTTGGGTGTTCTAAGAGCACGGTTTTAACATGTTAGAAATAACTAAAACACCCAAATACTCGGCTCTTAAAACAGGCAAAAACAGAGCTTGTGCTACCAGTCATTGAGTTTGGTATCAAATTAAATATTTTGAAAAAATATTTCGAGTAAAATAATTACAAATTATAATCGATTAATTGGCAATTGTTATTCTTAAATGTCATTACAAATCGAACATATTTTGTATAAAACTAAAGGATTTGGAAAGAGCTTTCTAATTAAAAATTGTGATCAACTGATTGTCAATTGTTTATTTCTAAAATCAAATATATCGTGTTGGATAAAGAGATTTTTAATAAAATGGTCCAAAATGTTGACCGACTGATCTATCGTGTTTGGTATTGAAAAGGATTTCGAGTAGAATGAACTAAAATTATCATCGAGTGATTGTCAATGGTTTTTCTAAACGGCATTAGAAATCTTCTCGTGTTTAGTATCAAATTAAAAGTTTTAGGGGAGATGTTCAAAAAGAGCCAAGAATTGTAACAGACTGATTGTAAATTGATTTGATCTAACAGATATTGAAGATTTTTTTTTTAGTTGTAACAAAAGGTCAGAGAAATAATATAAAAATGAATTAGCAACAAGTTGATAACCAATCATTTTCTAAAAATTACTGAACTGTATTTTTTTTACAATGTCAATACTCGTAACAAGTCTAAAAAATACTTTTCTTCAGGGTTCGCGAAGCCTAGCTGATTGCTAATTTGATAGCTATAGTAGTAAATTTTATAATATGCTTAATTAATATAAATAATAAAAGGTATTTTATGATGTAAATATTAAATTAGATTTAAAGGTAGTTTAATTCATGTTTGTTGTACAGATGAAACATGAAACATAGGCTGTAACATTTATTATTAATGCAGGAGGATATTTTGTTAATGTCAAAAGGTAAATTTGTTGACGTATTTTGGTTTAGGATTATCTATAATCGGATATAGACTGATAAGCCGATTGACGTCAAAAGATTAGCAATATTTTTCCTCTTTCATATAATATCCTAGTTGTATATAATAAATAAGTAATTTTTAGTTGAATGCGAATCACATCTAATGACAGATATGTAGAACTTCCGCTATGAACTTGGTAAATCTACTAGCAAACGATTACATAATAGAATGTTTCTAAATAAAATACTTCTCTCAATTATTTTGCATATACAGGATGTTTCTATACCTCTGTACGAATCTTTAATGACATAAATAATTTGATATCCTGATTATAGAACAAAAAGAACTGTCAAAAAATTTTCTTTTTTTTTCACTAATATCAATATTTGAAGTACGTAATTTTTTCATCGTTTACATTACCATGACAATGCGTAGTTTGTGCATTATTTTGCGCACTGTTTTGTATTCTAGTGCGCAAAATGAGTATTTCGCGCACGCTCCCATATTATTTATTATCAGGTTTCATTAGTTACAACACATCAATAGTATCAAATTAATATTATTGTTGATTGTTTTTCGTTAATTTACTTAAATAAATCAATAATTATTGTACTGTTCTTTATTTACAGTTATAAAAAAAAAGTTGTTTGTATTTCGTGGACAAAATTCTAGTTTTTTTGGCGCGTTTGAATGACTTTTATTGTCTCGACTAAAAGTAACATTCTTACGCGCAACCAAAAAACACTCATTTTGCGCACTTAATACAAAAATAACTATTTTTCGCAAAAATTCGGGTATTTCATTTCTTCATTCATTTGTCATTCAACATCAGTTACGTGGATACAAAATCCATTATTATTTTTATTAAAAATTACGTTTCGACCAGTGGCACTAAAAATGTACTCATCTAGAAGCATGTCCATAATTTTGCAAATTTTGAAACAATTTTTTTTTATTGTGAATCAGCACATCGACATAAATATGCCTTGAATTTTTTTACCCATTTTTTTAACACCCTGTATAGGTAATAGAAAAATAAATCAAACCACAAATAAGTTTTATTATATTGAAATGAATAATGTTAGCGTATACATATCTCCTGTAATTACTTTCAAATGGAGTAATATATTTGCAATATAAAATGCATTAGGAATCAATTTAAGTGAAAAATACCCCTAGATAAAAGTATCGTAATAATGTATATGAATTTAATATCATTTGTTTTCCTTCCGTATTACAACGCCACCTTCCATAGCCTGCAATAAGCTACAGATAATAATGATTTACAAGTAGCAATATCGTTATTTCAACCATTTGGCTGTTGCTGGCTGGTGCTGGTTGGTTGGTAACGTTGTATTGTGGGTAATATTTTTCGGGCGGTTAACAACGATATCCCGGGTTAAATATTCCCATAACCTATTTGACGTTGATGACGGTTGAACCCTACACGTTCCAGTGACGTAGTTTAGGGATGGTATATTTGGGATAATGTTTGCTTATCTACATTGCAAAAAATAATATACAGAAAATGAATAACATATTATTTGAAATATAATAAATAAATAAATACTCATTACTGGGTGTGGCACTCTGCCTAAGTAGATCTCGGTAAGTGATATATTTCTTCGCGTGAAGTGCGGTTACCAGCCATCAAATCACGGCCACCAAAGATATTAGTGGTGGGGGAGCCACAGGGGTAGATTTAAATTGGTGAAAATTGTTTGTCGGCTGTGGAGATCGAACCAGGGTTTTCAAGATCCACAGGCCGGCTCGATACCACTGAGCCACCTACCTCATATTATTTGAAATGGCTAAATTAAATTCCTAACAATCATTTGATTAATTTTCTGTCCCTGCTAGCCTAGAAACATAGCATTATTTTCCTCTTTTCGAGTCATAAAATAGTTTTTCACTACCGCTTCCTAGAAACGGTAAATAATGGATTATTATTTACCAAGGTTGATAATTACTCGTAGGGTATGTACTCGTATAGTACTATACTATATTTAGGTTTGATATACTATACAGGGTGTTTCTATACCTCTGCACGAAACTTTAATGACACATATAATTTGATATATTGATTATAAAACAAAAATATTTTTTTTGAAATTCGCAAAAATGAAGGTATTTCATTCCTAGCGAACATTTTTAGTGTCACTGGTTTAATAACTAAAAATAAAATAAATATATCATCACGACTTTTACCCATTACTGGGTGTGGTACTCTGCCTAAGCAGATCTCGGTAAGTGATATACTGATATATTTAATTGTACAGTTAATTTAAAAAAAATAAAAATAAGGCATTACACCAGGTACCTACATAATAACTAATTAATAAATGATTATTTGTAGGCAGTGTTTATACTTTTATTTCATTAGTAACATAATTATAAATAATTAAATGTACTATCAAACCAGTTCGCTAGAAATGAAATACCCTAATTTTTACGAATTTCAAAAAAATTATTTTTGTTTTATAAGCAGTATATCAAATTATATGTCATTAAAGTGTGCAGAGATTTAGAAACACCCTGTATACACCTCCTCATATGTGTATAATTATACTATTAAATTACTCTTAATATTTAGCTTGTCTACTTTCAAAGATGGTACGGTGTCTATCATAAATATGAAAATTAATTTTGTATATAGACATTTTGTCTAGAATTCTTAGATGACGAATCAGATTGTGATTTTCGTGAATGTATGTACTCATATATGTATAGATGTTTATAGTTCATTTGGTTACTCGGCCGCTTACTTTTTGTGTCCTTCAAACTCATGTATGTTTCAACCATTTTCAACTAATTTAAAAAAAAAATATATTGTCAACTTTTGAAGGAAAAATCATGTACTACTCATTTAATCGACGAGATAAAGATATTGACACTTCTATCAGTGATTTTTCATGTTTATGGAGCAAATAGTATTTTTTTATTAGTATTTTTTAAGGTAAATATTTATCAATCATATAACAAAAGTAGAAAAATAAAAAAAGAACTTTTTTCATTCAGGTTTATTATTAGATAATTAACAATGTTGAATTTAAGATTTATAAAAACATAATTTTTAGTTTATTAGTCATATTTCTTTCTACTCTCAAGAAAATTGAAAGTAAAATTCAAATGACGGCCGAATGGCAATTCGAGGCCAGGTTGATAAAGTTGGAAAGATATTCTGCTAGAATCAAAGTGTCTTGGATTCAAATCTTTCTCTAAAACAATAATGATGGTCATTTATTTATTTATGATTCTTCCATGATAAGAGTTAATTCACGTCATTACTCTGTGTTAAATATGATAAATACTACAATATGACAATGAAATTTACATTTTAATAATTGCACTTTATCTGCATAAATATATCACATACTGAGATCTGCTACAGAAAGTGTCACGCCCGATAGTAAATAAAAAACGTGATGATAAATTTATTTTTATATAAATATATCATCACGCCCTTTACCCATTACAGGGTATGGCACTCTGCCGTAGCAAATTTCGGTAAGTGCGGTTACCAGCCGTCAAATCACGACCTCCAAAGATGTTAGTGGGGGGGAGCCACAGGGGTAGATTAAAATTGGTGAAAATTGTTTGTCGGCTATGGGGATCGAACCAGGATTCTCAAGATCCACAGGCCGACTCGATACCACTGAGCCACCTTCCCTATATATTTATTTTTTATTTATCTTTATTACAAAACAGCGAACCTATAGCTCTAAATAAACCACACCATGTAAATAACATTTTAAAAAATAGTAGGTGTTTTTTATTGAAATATTTTAATTGTGGTATTAAAATGAAGTAATCTCTAATGTCTGTGAATAAGTTTAATATTGTTCACATCTGGAAGATTGAGTTACCTTCCGGAAATAACTAAAAATGGAAAGTTTAAAATGAAAAGTGTGATTTCAAGAACTAGATAAAAGGAATAACTTTTCTCCCCAATTTTCACTTATATCTCGTATCGATATCTTAGGTCAAATTACATTACTTTAAAGTACTCTCATGCATATATTTTGAGGAACTCAATTTTAATTTTCTTTCAAAATGACAACATATTAAATGAATTTTCCAGGGAATGAGACCTAGCTTGATCGTTTTCTGGCGACAAAAAAACATTAGAATTAGAATCACTACAGCCGATTTAGAAATGACTGAGCCAGAATTTTTTTATTGTTTTTATATTATCGAACGGAAAAGAGATTAGTGTATATAAAAAGTAAATGTAGATAATTATTTACTACATAATTCCCTATATTCATGTAATGAAACTAAAAAAAAGAGTTATTATTATATTTTTTCTGTATAGTCGTTATACAACCATAACGCATATTGTATAGATGCATTAAATTGAATTATAGTGAACTAATTTCATACTTTACAAATACGTAATATTGGAAGAGAAACCAATATTATATAAAGTATGGTTTAAAGAAATCCACAAAACTAAAAATACAGTTATTATTAGCTATTGAATAGAATAAGACACATTTAAAAGAAAATCACATCTTAACCTAATTTACCCCTTATTCCATTATTAAAATAAATAAATGAATATATAATCACGCCTTTTACCCATTACTGGGTGTGGCACTCTGTCGTAAGCAGATCTCGGTAAGTGATATATTTTTTGACAAATTCCATTTCAATTAGATTTCCCATTACTTTAATTCATATCAACTGCCATAGCATGTTGATACACATGTTCTCGTCCGATCACGTAAGTTAAGCAACATCGGATGCAGTTTGTACTTGGATGCGATAATACAACTAATTCTGTAATTTTCTATAATACTACAGATCTGTAAATCTGAACAAAAGCGCATCATATTTGATTGTCTAATGGCATTAAATGTATTTGCCAATAAAAATTTATGCGCTATTGTTCAAATTTACAGAACTGTAGCGTTATAGAAAATTACAGAATAGCACCATAAAAATGTGATTGTTTGTAGCCTACTCTGTAAAAAATTCTGACTACGCCACTGTACCAGACCATACCCACCTAAACTCATTCACATTCACACACGCACACACACAATTCACCTGCTAACTCACCCACATATTATTACTCATTCTCGTATTTTCCTTTTTATGTGACGGCTAATATTTTAGCGCGCCTCTTTTTGTTTCATCTGCAATTCGTGCTCTGGACTCAGAACTCCTTTATCTCTTTTTGTTTATCGTCGCCTGGTAGTTGTTCTCGGGTTTAGTCTGAAAGCCAAGGTGTATAACATCATAAATTCCGTGTCTGTGTAATTTTATAATACATTATGTGGTAATGACATGCTTTCCTAGCTCGGCTAATCTCTGAATGCTACGAAGAAGGTCAGATGATAATTAGGAATGGTTGTCACAAAAATTTGTCTTTCTATTGTTTTATCGTACTGAAATTTGTTTTATCTGATTATCTTCTTTAGAGTTTTGTCAAATGATTCATCAACATTTTTATCAGTGATTTCAGTAAGATTGTTGTATTGTCACGTTACTTAATTGTTATTTAAAGTACCTAGTTTAAATAAATATACATATTAATCAACGGTATGATTGACTAATTAAGGGCGTTTAATTAGTAGTTGACAAATATTGTCCATCAGTACGGTGGTATGGATAGCGATACGGAATTAGAATCTGGAGATACCGAGTTCGAATCTCACACTGCGGACCCTGTACCTGGGATTAAGTTCCTGTTGTACAGCGTAATATAAATAAATAAATATAATTTTCACTTTTAAAACGTCCTGCAGCATTTAAAAATATATATAAAAAAGAATTCATTGAATTATAATGAGAACATTGGAATACTGCCAGTAGTGACGAGTTGAGACTTAGAGTCAGTCTCATTTCGGTCTCGACTTGATCTCATGTCTAGGTAATCCTAGAGAAAAGTAATATATACCGGGAGTTTTTCCTATCAGTAAACATAGGGATATATCATTACCATAGTTACAGTTAAAAAGTTTGACAGCAATACATTAGAGCGTTTATTTTAAAAGTAAACATAGGGAAATAATATTTTCAGCAATGCATTGAAGTGTAATAGTCTATAGTCTAAAAGAAACATTTTAAGTTTAAACAAATTCAATGAATTTGAATTACTTTAAATTACATTAACTAAACGTTAGGTATAAATTTAGAACCTCAAAACAATCCAAAAGTTCTTTAGCGTAGAGGTTTGTTCGCAAATTCTTCGTTTAAAAGCTCGTACATACAAATAATGAGAATTTTGGGTTGAACTAGTGCAAAAATCGAAAATTATTAAAATGTAGTTCTATATAACTCAGACCACGAGAAATCGAATGGCGCAAAGCGCATCTTCATATCTTTCTTAGTTTTTGAGTTACAGCGATTTTTGACTGCTGAACTTTGCCCATAACTCAAAAACTAAAAGAGATATTGAAATGCGGTTTGAACGAGTGTATTTCTCGTGCGCTACTTAACTTGTATAGGTATTTTGAAAATATTGAAAAATTTTCAATTTTTTTCAAAATTTTTCTTCCTCTATATTTCAAAAACTTGAAAAGATAATCAAAATCTGAAAACACCAGTGAATTTCTCTCGTAAAAATACATAGGTATGCAAATTTTTACAACAAAATTCGCACGGATACATTTTTTATTACAAAAAATTCAAAAATGGCCTAAATTCGTAAAAACACCAAGAAAATTTCAAAAAATGGCAATTTTCGATTTTTTGTAATACAAAATGTATATGTGCGAATTTTGATGTAAAAATTTGCATACCTATGTATTTTCACGTGAGGAATTCACTGGTGTTTTCAGATTTCCATTATCTTTTCAAGTTTTTAAAATATCGACAAAAGAAAATTTCGAAAAAAATTGAAAAATTTTCAAAATTTTCAAAATACTGGTACAAGTTAAGTAGCGTACGAGAAATACACTCGTTCAAACCGCATTCGAATATCTTTTTTAGTTTTTGAGTTATTGCGTCTCAAAGTTGAGCTTTAAAAAAAGTCAAAAATCGCTGTAACTCCAAAACTAAAAGAGATATTGAAACGCGGTTTGAACGAGTGCATTTCTCGTGCTCTGAACTATATAGAACCATATTATAAAATTTTTGACTTTTTGAACTGGTTCAACCAGAAATTCACATCTGCATGTTTATATGTCAAAATTTTGGTCATTCATGAACATGGCAGCAATTTGATTTGATTGAAGACTGATAATTGCGCTTGATGATAAAAAAATGCATCATACTTACCCAAATTTGGGTATGTGGTGATACATTTATATATTTACAGCAAAATACAGTTGTAATTACATAACTATATTTATATTTAATATAAATTTATATGAACGTAAAATATTTAAATGAGTAATAAAATAATTTTATTACATAAGGTACTTATTTATATTCAAGTCAACAAAATTTAAGATACGAGTATGTCGTACGAGTATTATTCAGATATAAATACGAGTACTTTTAAAATATAATTTTATATCTACGATTGCGACTATGTGATAGTTTAAAATTAATGAATCTGCCTAATATGTACATATTTTTTATTTATAAACGAAATATAAAGATACACGTAGGAAGATATTTAATCTAAATATCTTTTTTTTGTCAAACAACATTACATGTTTTGTTAATTATAATATTTGCTATTGTTTGTAATTATTTAAACAACTGAAAATTATATGTTATCAAATGTTATTAATCAAATATTGGTTTAACAACATTTTTGAATAGAGTTATAATTAATTTTATGAAAATTGTAGCTGTTGAATGTAATATGAGTTAGTGAAAAGTTGGCAGAGAATATTGAATTATTTAAAATTCATTTTCATTGTTTCTCAACTTCTTAAGTTAGCTCTGTTGTGTTAAGTTTTACATAAACTTATTCACTTTTCAGTTCCTTATAAGTTTTGTAAAAAAACAATCCTTTTGAAAGACTTTTCATTTAAAACCACTTGAATTTTATCTGTCTAGAAAATTAATATTTCATTGTTATTAGGTATTCATTTTATAACTTTTCCGGAATTTTCTTAGTCTATTTTTGTTAGAATGTATTTTATTAAACTTATTTTAAATATAAATAGGTAACTAGTTTGTGTCTATCTTTTACATTTTCTGTATTTCTTAGAAAAAACGAATTTATATATACAGGGTGGTGACTTGCTCAGCCGGTCATAGGACTTTAACATGGGAAATAAGTTTTTTGCAATTTCCTGCTTTCCTAATTATTTTAAGCAAAAACGCGTCAAATAAAAGTTTTAGGTCATCAAATTCTGTATCCTAAATCAATAAACAGAATTACTTTTATGTGTTTTGTAACGACAAAAATTAAATATGAAAATGTCGAAAATTACGTTGAAAATATTGATAGCCATGGAATTGATAAAAAAAAAATGCTTGACGTTTTATCTGTCAATACATCAACATTTGACGTCTTCGCAGAATCACTCTGTATCATCATCATCATCACGCCTTTTATCCATTACTGGATGTGGCACTATTCCGTAGCAGATCTCAGTAAATGGTATATTTGTCCGCGTTAAGTGTGGTTACTACCCGTCAAGTCAAGGTCCCCAAATATGTTAGTTAATAGGACCAACAAGGGCAATTTTAGTTAGAGATAATTTAATGTTTGTATGACAGTGAAAAAATCAAGTATGTCAACAAATAGTCAGTTAGTCATCCTCTCTTTACGCGTACAAGGAAATTAGATGTAAAATATTTTAAATGAATGTTTTTAATTAAACATTCCTGGTAAACTATGATTCATAAAGTATTTTGTAAATTAATAAAACAATCAAAATTGCTACAGGATGTGGTATTACTGTTTTATCGGCATTATCCTTATCACCATTATCTTTTATCACACATTGCTGTGGCGTTAATCAGATGTTTTTAGCTTATTATCTGATTGGTTTCCACTCTCGTTTGTTATTTATTAGAGCGATATATTCAGCGCCACCTTCATACACAGTTCAGATATTCACCTCGGTGACTCATTCATTACGTTTCAATTTAAAAATGTTCGCAATGATTTCATCGCTTCTCACAGACTGCAAAGTACAGAAGGCGATAGAAGAGGTAATGGTTATTAATATGGTCTGTTACCAGAAAATCATTATTTGCGGGTTTTTAAATTGTTTTTGAATGAATAATGCAGTTTTTCATGCATGGTGTCTATTTATAGCTCTGGTTAATTATTTAATTGAATTAGAATTTCCGGGTGCATTGTATTTAATACCAACATTTTTCTAAAATTATTTCTAATCATTTTGAATTAATATGGATACGAAACTTGTTTTCCATGGACCAATATATTTCTATCAAGTTTTGAATGTCATTGTTTATTTATTTATTTATTTAAATATGTTACACTGTACAACAAGAATTTAATTCCAATTACAGTACAGGGTCCGCACTCACCGAGCCGCAGTGTGATAGTTTATATAAATTTTAGCTTGAGTGCGATTCGGACTCGGGATCTCTGGATTCAAATTCCGTATCGATATCTACACCACCGTACTGACGGACAATGTTAATGACAGTAGATATTTTTTTTGGCACAATATTGTAATAAATAATTGAAACAAACTAATTCAAATCTAATCAAAATAAGTGCTGTATTATACAATATTTTCTAGTTTTCAATCGATCCTAAAATTTAATATCTAGCTTTCTCATATACAGGGTGGTGAATGAAAGGATGCACAAAAGCGTTTTTAATGCTATTTTAGGAATATTAAATTATTGGCTCCTGTAATTATTTTAAATCAAAAATATTATATAGTTTCTTGTAATTGTTGCGTGATGATGGATTTTGGTTGTGAGGAATGAAAGAGCTCGTAAGAAGGAAGCGTTAATGTGGTTGAAACTAGTATTGTGTGTCAGGATGATTTTTTTTTTGTAAATCTTTTAGTGGATGTTCTGTGAATGTTTCAGAGGTTCATGCTACCCTATTTAATGTGTTATAGCGTGATGTTATGTATGTATGTAAAGGAAAAATTTCTCAATTTTTTTACACTATTATTTATTATTTTACTATACTTGGAGCCGGAGAATGGACGAAAATGTTTATTGTTAATTTGTACCAATTAAAAATTATTGGCTGATAGCACAAGCAATGTTTTTGCCTGTTTTAAGAGCAGTATTTTTCGGTATTTTAGCTATCTTTAACATGTTAAAACCGTGCTCTTAAAACACCCAAAAACAGAACTTGTGCTACCAGCCATTGTTTTTATCTGTCATTATTATAATAAATAACTTTTTCATGTATATATTGTATATAACCCTGATATTTGACTCCACTATATAAAATAAATAATAATAATAATATTTGTCATGTAGGTACATTAATTATTTTTATTTCACTTTTGTTATTATTTTTAAAAATGTACCTACCAACTTGCAAATAAAAATAACAATATTTTCAAATTTCCATCAAATGCAACGTTGTATTTTGTTTGACGTATAACTTGTTTACATGTTGTGTTGTTCTGCAAAAAAAATACATTATCTGTAGCGGATACACGATTCACAACTGATTGTAAATCGTATGTTGGCAACGTTACAAGGTCTACGATTATTCACATTCTGAATTTGTTTCCTCGACTATACGTTGGATTTTATTCTGATAAATGCATAACTCTATTTCAGCAGATTATATGATACATAACCTGATAGATTTTCCTAATAACTTTAACTCCCAATGTGGCGTACAAAAGATTAGCTAACACATTCCGTTATTCTATTATTTTATATATAATAGATACGTTACATGGGGTAGATGGCTCAGTGGCATAGAGTTGGTCTGTGGATTTTAGAAACAGGGTTCGATTCCCACAGCCGACAAACAATTTTATAAATAAATAAATAAATATATCATCACGCCTTTTATCCATTACTGGATATGACACGCTCGGTAAGTGATATATTTCTTCGCGTGAAGTGCGGTTACCAGCCGTCAAATCACGGCCCCTAAAGAAATTAGTGGAGAGGGAGCCATAGGGGTAGATTTAATTTGGTGAAAATTGTTTGTCGGCTGTGGTTTCTTAAAGATAATTTTAGAATTTAGATTAACTGTATTCTCAAATTTATACAAACTACCAGCTAATAATATAGTAACCATTTTGATTTAAGAATATAATTTAGGTAAAATATTTATTTATAAAATTAAAAAAATAAATATATCATCACACCTTTTACCCATTACTGGGTGTGACACTTTGCCGCAACAGATCTCAGTATGTGATATATTTCTTCGCGTGAAGTGCGGTTACCAACTGCCAAATTAATCTCATAAAAATAGAGTGTCAGTCGCTGATCAAATCCTGTCCTTAATTATTATTTTACTAAATATAAAACCAATTATATAACTGCACTTTAGAAATTTAAAACTGCGGAAAACAACTGCACCAAATTTAAATCCCTAGCTTTCAAAATGATTGAGTGAGATTTATAAATATTACTATAAAACCTGTAATGTATCTTGATTTCTGTCCGTTGACATAAAAGTATATATATTGCTGGTAACACATCATCATGTATAATAAATATATCCAATATGATGTCCGGTTGTATAGCGTGATAGGTATTTATTTACTTTATTTATTTTACGTATATTGTGTGAGTGTGACTGCCAGGAGTAGGTAAACTTTATTGGAAATAATATAGATTTATATCGTTATATATTTAGCTTACAAAGAAAACATTTATATTTTTATGGTCCGGTCCGCGACTGACGAAAGTATATATTTAGTTCATTCATATAATACTTAAATTTATAAATATTTTATCACGCGATTTTATGTAATGCTGTCTTCAAATAGACTTAAATACGAGTTTATTAAAATCTAATATTTTAATTTTACCATCTAATTGGAAATGATATATTTGTGACGATATTAGTTATGGCATGACGTAATGCATGATATAGTTGCATACAGTATTCATGTATAATCAACTATCTACATGACACATACCTTGTTACTCAGAACAACAGAAGAAAAATGAAGGTAATCGAAGAGTGCATTTCAGTTCATAATTTCAACTTAATGCAAAATATTTGAAAATTCAACCAATAAGCATAGTTTATACTGATAAAATCCCGTTTTAGGGTAAAATCTGATCAATAATTAAATATGTTTACCTAATTCCGTTATGAAAAGTCCTGTTTTACATAAATTTTTGACGTTATGAAATGTCAACTGTTATTCAAGAGTTATATAAGGAATTCTTTACATAACTAGTTACGTAATGAATGTTGACAGTTTGAACTTACTCAAAAATGTTTGCAAATAATAGAAAAATCTATTTATTAAATTTTTTAGGATTTATATACCTTTAATAATTTTTCTGGTATTAAACAGTTCACGGCTAAATTAGCAGATTCTTTGATATCAGATGGAAGGTCTCAGATTTAGAATTCATTTTCATTGATGACATAAGCTTTAAATTTAAAATTTTTATTCATTTATTATCGCGGCAACGCTTTCGAAAATTGATTTATTAATTTTGAAATATACAGAGCTGTCATAAACCTAGAATTTTATGTATTTTAAAAATTATTTTAGCGGAATTAGATAAAATTTTGTACGTAATACGTTATGAAAACGTAATATTGTTTGACTCACATAATTTGCAAAACTCGCTTCGCTCGTTATCTAGTCGGCCTATGGATCTTGAGAACCCTGGTTCGATCCCCACAGCCGACAAACAATTTTCACCAATTTAAATCTACCCCTGTGGCTCCACTTCCACTAATATTTTTGAGGGCCGTGATTTGACGGCTGGTAACCGCACTTCACGCTAAGAAATATATCACTTACCGAGATTTTCTTAGACAGAATGCCACACCCAGTAATGGGTAAAAGGCGTGATAATATATTTATTTATTTTACTTTAAGTAGATTATCTGTGAACTATTGTAATGGTTGTGTTTTAGTATTGCCTTTTTTGATTTATAGACTATACAAGTTTGGTGGTTTATTTATTTTATCATGTTCAGAATTACAAAATACTGCTGAATAATTCATATGTGTAAAATCTGAAATTTATTGGACATTTTAAATTCATAACCATGTAGGTCAACGATCAACGCCTTAAACTTTTCCGTCCAAAATAAAAGAAACAAATTATTTTCCAACGTTATCATTATTCATTTCCAGTCCGCAAATACTAAAATACCCTCAATTCATTTCCTTCGGATAAGCTCATCGCTTTATTCTCGTCGAACAGTGAGTCCTCTCTCGTCTTCGTTTTTTCCATTGTTTCATCGCTCATTGTTGTTTCCACGCGATGGCGTAACGCAGTGTAATTCGTAACTCGATACGAATCGCGTTTCGGCGCCACCCGTATCCATTTTATTAATAAAACTCGTGCGTGAAAGCACTGGGCCACTTTATCTTTCCATATATCGTTTTGTCGCTGTTTAATATTTCAAGCCCGCAGATGGCCGAATACAAGCGGTCGACGGCTCGGAGCTTTGGACGCTTTGGTCACGTACGAAAAAGCACACGTTTTCTCTTGAAAACTGTTCATGTCTCCGGCAGCGCTCATAATAACTCGGAAAAGTTTTGTCATTTTTTATTTCGAGGTCTGGGTTTATGGAAGTTATTTTGTTTTCTGTGAAATTTATCGCAGCTTAGGTCGCACTAAATAAAATTACTGATTTAGGATTCAGAATTTGATGTCCTCCTCGTCGGCAAAAGTTCGATCCTAGAGATTTATCATATATTAGATTATATAATTAAACATAATGGCTGGTAGCACTAGCTCGGTTTTTGGGTGTTCTAAGAGCACGGTTTTAACATTTTAGAGATAGCTAAAACACCCAAGAACACTGCTCTTAAAACAGGCAAAAATAGAGCTTGTGCTACCAGCCAGTGTTTTAAAAGAAATTTTAATTTATTTTAAAGAATTGAAGTTCTTTTCTTTACTATGCGTTGGTACCTACTAGTTTTGAAAACGTTTACATTTGTATCCGACTCGCACTCCATTTTGTTTCGCGTTGGCGTTTATCAATTTTGTTGTGATTTATATATTATATATTTGAGAAATAATGCCTAAAGTATTTAATATTTATTATACATTTATGCAACAATCATTGCATTTATTTTTTTATATATCCTATAAACGTAGCCTTCTTTAACGTCATTATTTTAGTTACAAATTTTGATGACGTCTCTCTTCTGCTTAAAAAAAATTCTATATACTTGCAGCACTGTAATCTCTATAGACAAATATTTTTACTTTAAAATGAGATTATCTGTCGTTCTATTTATGCACTCATTGCTTTTAGTAGAGGGTGAACTATAAAAAGTGGTAAATTTATTTTATGTTTATGTTTTTAAAAAAAATGTAGTACGAGATTTTTTTTAAATTAACTTTTCATTTTTTATGACAGTTACGAGCTACCCCATAAAATTTTATTATATTTTTGAAGCTTATTTTCATGAAAATCTGAGTACAAAATATATCCATAAAAAAGTCGTTCGTGTAATTTATTTATTATTGCCATAATTTATCTTGTTATTATGAAAAGTTTATTTTAAAAATGAAGTTTAATGTTATTTTAGTTTCAATTTTGATAATAATTTGTTTGTTGAATGGTCATGAATGGCCTTTTAATAATTGCTGATTATTTATTTATTGTATTAGATGGAAAAATTTAGTTTGCGTGATGTTTGTGTATTTCTTGGTTTTCATTAAAAATATCTTAATTGTTATATGTACATGTTGAAGAAGTTATAATTTAATGTTACTTTTTAATTAATATTTTTTCATTTACAAGTCAGAACGAAAAAACTGTTTGCTTTACGGAAAATAAGAAAAAGAGAATAAAAGCAATTTAACTGACTGTACGGAAAAAGGAAATTTGAGGCAGATTTTTCTTGGCAGGACGTTGAAATTAAAAGAAAATATTTATTAAATTACGTAAATTGCATTCTCCAATATCAACAAACTGGAGTATCATATTTCTAAAGTAAACAAAATATAATGAAATATTCGAATTTTGAAATAAAATAGTGGAATTAATACATAATTAGGTGTGTATTACATTAAACAAAAATAGCTTTTTGATGTCAAATAAACAAGTAACGTAATAAATTTTGTTTCATTTCAAACATTTCAATAAATACTGATTTAATTATTTCACAAAAAGAAGTTTTAAAAAAATATATTTTAATAGTACAATCATTTTAAATTGTACCAGAAAAAAAATATGTATGTCCTTCTTCAAAATAAAATTCAAACAACCGATGTATGTTTTTTCCATTATTTAAATTTCATGGACATTTATAATTAGTACTTAGGTATTAATTATTGTACATTAAATTTGTTATTTTTAAACCTTTTGTATGTAATAGTTTTGCCAATAAAGAGGTTTAAGTAAAGATTCGTTTTGTTATTTTTACCTTCTTCAATCACTCTAAAATGAGTCATTGTTTTTATTAAGTACTTGACTTGTTTTTACTAGTATATTACGTCATTATTTACAAATTTAACCTGAAAAGTGTTTTAAAATTCAGTTACAAAAAACTAAAAGAATAACATTATTTCAGTAAATGTTTTATTAATACGTTATGTACTTAAATATGTAAAAACAAAACATTCTTTTCTCTAAAAAATAACACCGAAAAGTGCTAAAAATAAAAACATGTGAAGAAAATTCCCTAACAAAAATATACATTTAGTATTTAAACTCGTAACTCGTACATGAAAAACTGTATATATATTTTGGTGCTTGGGCCGTAATAATTTTCTTTCTTTTTGGTTGGCATGCTCGCAGACTCGTGTAATTTAATTTGATTCGGCTCTGGCGACGGTGGCGCCGCATGGTAGCCGCCGCCCCAATCACATTAAACATTTGTCCCTGCTTCCGTTCTTTTGTTTCCTTTTCCCGCCGCTAGCTGCGCTTTCCTCGACCAAGAGAAAATTACAATTACCGGATTAATAGGGATCCTAGGTGCCTAGTTGCGCCTGGTCGGTGTGATGTCCGCAACCCGCCCGACATGAGTGTAATGTGGGTTGAGGATGGTATTATCCTTGTTGGGTGTTCAGCTATTCTTTGTGCATTTAAATCCGATTAAAGCTGTTTAAATTTATGTTATCGTGACAAAAAATATTTAAAGGGTATTTAATTTTCATATATGATATGAACTACAGGTAGTATTTAAATAAAATGCTGCTTTAATCAAATTAAAAATTAAAACAATTACATATACGAACACAGTTAATACTTTTTGTTGTTACTTTAATAATTTGTAAAAAAATTAATACAATTTATTACAATTTTGTTTCGAAATACAAAAGAAAAACGTAGTACTAATGTTTAACTTGTAAAAATATATATTGTAAACAAAAAATATCATCAATTGAGATCTATTAACAACTTTTTGAGCTAGGGAAAAACAAATGATATTTCTGGCATTAATAAATAATGACATGTTTAGAAATAAAGGTCATTTAAGGTGTCACGACACTTGTTAAACTACTTAAATGCAATTAAGAAATCATGTAATTAAGATATTAAATCATTAGTAACTAGGATTATTAAGAATAATGATCTAAAACATATATTCTATTATTCAAAATTTAGGAAATTGTTGAATGCCACAACAATTTTTTAAAAGGTGTTTTAATCGCGGTATTAAGTATTGAATTTTCGTAATTATCAGTTGATTAGAATTTCTTGCTTTATTAGGTATTGCTTAGCTTGTATTAATTATTTTTTATTTATTTCACAGGACTTTTAATATGATAAAGCAATAATAGTAGGAACGGTTATTTTCTATGTTCAATTTTTATTTACTTAATAGAAAATATATTTAATACTTTAATAAAAGATTGAAGTAGGCACTGACGATGGCCTAAAAATCATCTGCAATTACAGAGCTGCTGTATTTTAAATACATAATGTCTAATCAAATATGAAACAACAAGTATCTCCTTTATTTATTTATTGATTTTTGTAATTTTATTGACATACGTTTATAGTAGATAATGGCGTATGAAAAATTAAGATACCTATTTTTTTGCCTAGTTATTAATAAGCTTTATTTTTCAATTGTATTTTAGAGAGAGAAATTTTAATAACATCTGGATTGGAACCCAGGATATTATGAATAACATTCAAAAGTTGTATCGCTGAGTCATTCGAATTTTTTACTCGTTTATTTTATTATGTGTCTAAATTCAGTGATTTGGGCAGAGCTCGGTGTTGAAGCATGGATTTTTGCCCGGAATTGGAGCAAAGTCCGGAGCACATACATTTGATTGTTCCACTCTTCTACTTTATTATAATAGTTATTATTATTTTTAAAATAAGTAGTTATTCTAAATATTAATTTTCATTATTTTGTATTTTACATTTGGCAACACTGTAATATATTTCACTGCTCGTGTACGTTAAAAGTTAAATCACTTTTGGTTGAGATAACGTGTATTTATAATATTAATAGTTTAAATATGAAATAATAATAATCATAATAATTTACAGATTAAACCGAGTAATTCATATAAATCATAATAATATATACACGAGCACCATTACATATAGATTAACCTACTTTCAGTACGACCGCACAAAGTACCATTTCATTGCATATATTGAAAAATGAACCAAATAAAATTCTAGTACGAAATTGAAATATGTCTGTGTGTCTATACTCAGATATTCTTGCAGCGCATATTTTAAACTTAATCACATCTACTTATTCCTTTTATCATATCTCGCAGTTGTTCCTGTTGGGGGAAAAATGAAAACTCCTTATACATTTTCAGATCGTCGCTACAAAATCTTTGTATTATGTAAATGAGTTTTCCTTTTCGCGAACACCGAAATCGTACGTGGTCTTATTATAGGCTTATAAGAATTCACAAAATCGGCGAATTGATATTTTTAGATGGAAAGTTGCAGGTTGTATTAAAAAGTTATTAAAATTATATTGATTTTTGTTTTCCATTACGTTCCCGCCTAATATCGTTGTCATGGACCGGAGTGCGTGTTACGTATGTACGAATGCGTGATGATTTTGAAGGTTAGTTGTTTTTCAAAATGCTGTTTATTATTGTTACGTTCATCGTTTATCTCTTGTAATTCGTACACACAACTGGTATTTTGAAAAAAAAACATTTCGTTATTCTTTGTTATTCGTATGCTAAATTCAATGAAAAAAAAAGTAAAATAAACTCTTGTTGGGCAGGAAACGAAAATTTTACGCTATAAAATAACTACTGAAATAGCATACTTTCGGACAGTTTGAAATGTTTTGAAATTCGCTTGAAAACGTTAACAATTTTCATACATCCATGGCGATCAGTAAAATACTTTTTCGCACTTGTATTTTTCACATAAGTAGACGGTAAATCTCTACTTTCAATACATGAAATAAATGCAGAAAAGACTACTTTCTGGCACAGTTGTATAAACTACTTCAAATAAAAGTGGTTGCATTTTTAGTTAAAGCATTCTATAACAAGATTTAGAAACATTGGTCTGTGGAAAATATACGATACCAAAGACAATTTGAAAATATTATTTTCGTAACACATGCACATGAAACACGTTCTTTTTCCCTAATTTTAGAGAGAGAAACACTGCTTTTCTACCCTAGATAGCATGTTTCTCTCCCTAGAGACTACGATTATTAGCTGTTTGCGGCGTTTCATAGGTAACTAGTTACGCAACCTATATTTGACATTTGTCCCGATAAGACGGTAATTTTTGTGCACTTGTTACGAAAAGTATAATATGCTTCACGGGAGGGCGCGATTATCCCTTGTGTGAAGTTGAATAATCTCGACTTCAGCTCGAGCCTTCGGTCCTCGCTTACGTCACGATTTATCAACTTCACACGCGGGAATAATCGTTTGTTTCCTTCCCTTGATGCATAACATACTATTTATGTAATATAATAAAATTATTATATATACAAAATTATTTATAAAATAAGACAAGATGCTAAAAATAAAAATAATGTATTTATTTAAAATTTGAAATGAGACGAGAATTGATAACCTGGCGGTGACACAAGGACTGAATTATTATCAGAACCATAAATACATCAACCAAGTAAACAAAGATGATAATATTATTTAAATATGTACAAATAGTGCCCTAAATTCATATATGTGCGCTCCTATAAATATGAATAACTCTATTTGCAACCTGAAATATGAGGAAAACAAACTTATAAATATGAAAACACTAGAATTATTGAACACATGGCGTCTATAGAGAACAAGAAACCTTTCAGCATTTCCGTACACATGAATCAATTATTTCAGGGGGACACTTCAGCGAATAACGTGAAATATCTACTTTCAGATCGCAGGCTGCTTGTCCCACGACGCCACAACCAAATTATTAAAGAGTTAACTTTTACTATTCATTCTTGTTTGTTGTTTGTCCTGTCGTGAACCGTAAGGCATGTGTACAATGCATGACAAAAGTAGTCTGTTATTTATTGCTATACATACATCATGTTATGTATATTAGGGAGTTCATATTCAAGCTGCAGAGTTTGTTCAAAGGTTCTTGAACAAAGCTTGACATTGTTTGAGATCAAAAACTTGCTAAGTTTTAGTTTTTGTTCTGTAACAAACAACTGAATAAGAGGTGGATAACAAACTGTACCTATATCTTTACTGACAGCACTTTATATCACTCAAACAAACAAAACATGATGCTAACAAAAAAAGTCACTTCTTTATAACGAAATAGGAGTTTTTTTTTGCTATTGCATTACGGAAAATAATGTTTACCGGTTTCAGGATATTAAACCTATGTTTACATGCACAAAAGTAGGCTGGTAAATAATTAATAACTGTATTCTGTACGGTAATACTGATTTGTCAAAACAGTCAAGATATTGAAAATAAAACACTATTAATACAAACGGAACTCAAAATAACAATAATACAAAGATTACTTCTCCTACTTATCATAATATATATTAATTGTAGTCTTTCAAATTAGAGATGACCACATTATGACTTCTAAATAAAAATTTATTTATAAATATGATACAAAGCAATTGTAACCATGGCGTTAAATAAAAACTTACAGACCGCAGACTTACTTGATCAACTGCTAAAATGATGACAATGACGTTATTCATAAAAGAATTTCAAAAAGTAACATTTATTAATGACGTTAACGTGTTTATATTTTGAAACCGGTAAACTATTGAACAAACCACGGATGTTATGAGTCATAACCGACCTTAGATGTCTTAAAATCCGCTCTACGAGCTCGGATTTCAAACTGACATCTGCGGCTGTAATGATACTCATAACATTCCTAAGTATGTTAATAGCTATTACTTTTTGTGTTGGCGTCGTTATATTTTTCTTACCGAATTTACCCTCGAACATTAATTCATATCCGGGAAATTTCTTATCGTGCATTCCAACAACGTATTAATCTGCACAATTGAAACATGAAAAAATTTCCGGAAAAAAATCAATGCTCTAGGGATATTATACGTGATAATATTTTACATAATAATTTTAAATTAATTTTATCTGAACTGAAAGTATTTTTGACGTATTTAAGAATTCTAGTTTTCTCTATGGCAGTGGTTTCCAAACTTTTTCTCTCAGCGGCCCCTTTTTCCCGTAAAAAATTGTCGCGCCCCCTTCATTTTTTATAACAGCCTAACTTCAAAAATCGTAAATAATTTATTTTATAGAATACAAACAAATGAGTACTATAAACAAATATTGTTATTTTTTTTTTTTGTGGCTTCTTGGCGGACCAACTACTTAGGTCATATGCCGCCATTACGCCCTGATCCGCGTTTTAGGTCTTTTGTCAACAGCAACGCGGGAATATTGTTATTATATAAGATATTTGTTATAACAAATCTTTTTCTTAACCTAAAATTATGTTTATTACAACATAATAATAGAACAAAACAATGTAATAACATTTATAAACTTAAAATTGTAATAAGATTGGAAATTATATTTAATTTAAATTAGGTATATTTAATACAATATAATCATAATTTTTTAGTGTGCTGAATGGGCGCTTGTTTTTCAGTTTCTCGAACCGGGGAGTCATTAAAGATATCGCCACTCGCAATTTTTTCAACGAATAATCAAGTTCAATATTTTGTTTTTAAAACAGCTACAGCGGAAAAGTCTGTTGCACACAAATAAGATGTTACGAAACGTAATAAAATTTCTAAGGCTTTGTTTGTTAAACATGGGATATTTTACTGCGAGCGCGAGTTAGAAACACATGTGTGCTATGATGTAAATGAAGAATGTGTTCATAAGCCTCAATTATATTTTTATACAGCGCGCCCCCCTTTAAACAATCTCGCGCCCCCTTAAGGGGGCGCGCCCCACAGTTTGGAAACCACTGCTCTAAGGTATTTCTAGTCTCGTTACGAAATTTCGAAACTCAGATTTACTTGTTCTCGTTTTGTAGATAGTTTCGAATCGAGAGAAACATAACTAATTCTGTTCGCTGAAAGTTTATCAAGTTTTAAATGTATCGTAGTGAAGCTAGTAGCGGACGATTTTATATGATTTTGTTTGGTGGAAATACGGTGATTCATTTTTTTTTTGTATGACATGTTTTATTGAACAGAACCATACAGATATGACGTCAAATTTAACAAGTGACCTTGTTAACTTCGTCACATAACCTATTGTTACATATTTGCTATTATGTCATATATCTCGATTAGCAAAGACGTAATTTGTTCAAGACTATTTTTTCTATTTGAAGTTAGGGACAAATTTTGATGAGAATTAATTGTTCCCAGGTGGAAGAGATACGGGAGATGATAGATAAGATCCAGGCAAATGTGGAAGAAGTGAAGAAAAAGCACAGCGCCATCCTGTCTGCCCCGCAGAGCGATGAAAGTAAGTAACGACTTTTTCCTACATTTCACTATTCAGCACAATTTCCCGGGTCCAAATCTGAAGTCTTAGTCATCGTGACAACATATACTTCGATAGCAAAAACTTTTGTCTTCGTAAACATAAAGATATTCAAACTTCAATCTCAATAATGGAGCTTTCCAAGCTTACGACTTTTTAAAAAAATATGTATATTACATTAATTTTGATCGTAAAAATAAACTGTCAGTTTATTATATTTATAACCTTACTTTTAAAATTAAAATGGATGATGTTATTGCTGTCAACGTCACTGTAATTTCATGCATATGAAATGGCACACTTTACGCGTTTGTCGATACATATCTTTCATTGGACAACCGAAACAGACATTGGAATGATATGTACGCTCATTGGTTACCAAAACCCGTTACGAGTTAATGTATACTACTGGACAAAATAAATATTACTGATCTAATATGTTTATAGCTACATTAATATATGTTTTGCCGATTAACATTAAAAGTGGGTTTTTGTTGACAATTCAGAGACTGTAAAATGTTGCTATGAAAAAAACCACAAATCTGACAGTTATGATTTAAATAAAAAATAAATATATCATCACGGCTTTTACCCATTACTGGGTGTGGCACTCTGCCTAAGCAGATCTCGGTAAGTGATATATTTCTTCGTGTGAAGTGCGGTTACCAGCCTTCAAATCACGGCCCCCAAAGATATTAGTGGAGGGGGAGCCACAGGGGTAGTTTTTTAAATAGATGAAAATTGTTTGTCGGCTGTGGGGATCGAACCAGGGTTCTCAAGATCCACAGGCCGACACTATACCACTGAGCCACCTACCCCATATTATGATTTAATTTAATAAAATAGTTAAAACATTGTCACTGCTTTAATCTCTGATAGGATTAACATACTTTTGTCACTGCCCATTATATATAGTAAATTTTAAAAAAAGGTAGAGTAGATCGATCCGTAAGATTTAAATCATATGTAAATTGATTGGCGTGGGATCCAAATGATAAAAAAATAAAAAAAGATTACTGTTTTAATCCTTATATTTTTTTATCATTTGGATTTTCACGGCAATCAATTTACATATGATATAGTACATTTAATTAATATACAGGGTGTTTCTATACCTCTGCACGAAACTTTAATGACATATATAATTTGATATACTGATTATAGAACAAAAATATTTTTTTTGAAATTCGTAAAAATTAGGGTATTTAATTCCTAGCGAACATTTTTAGTGTCACTGATTTAATAGTACATTAAATTATTTATAATTATAGGTACCTTTTGTAATGTCTTATTTTAATTTTATTTTTATTAAATTTACTATTAAACCAGTGAAACTACCCTAATTTTTGCGAATTTCAAAAATAATCTTTTTGTTCTATAATCAGTATATCCAATTATATGTTATTAAAGTTTCGTGCAAAGGTCTCCCTGTATAGTGATTGACAATATTCACAAAAAGCAAAATGACATTTATTAAATTATTAACGTCAAATTTGTTTTAACATAGCAACCGATTAACAAATGCTACATGGCTACAATGATGCCGATAATATTAAAAATGTTGAAAATAATCACAAAAATAAAATTAATTTCAAACAATCGGCAAAAAAAACTTTGTTCAACACGGCAAAAAGAGCAGATGTAAATCTGTTACTTTTTTTGTTAATTAAATCATTCTTTTTTACCACTAGCCTAGAAAAATACCATTATTTACCTTTTTTTTTGTCATGAATTTATTTTTCATTTCCGCTTGTTTATAAATGCTTAATAATGCAAAATATCACTTTTTTTAAAACACAAATTTCAATTTATTGTATTGTGTGTTTCTCTGAATGCAACGATCCAAACTGCACATTTTATACCTCTTCTTTAGTTTCTGTAGGAGTACAATGTTCTGAATTACTTTCAATAAACACTATTACAAAAATATCAAATGAAACATCAAGTAATACAATTAATTAATATTCTACCTACTCAGATATTGTGGGCAATAATTTGCAAGTTAATATTTATGTTAAATATTTATTTACAGTAATATAAAAATCGTTAACTAGAATGTCATCAGAAAAGTGTATAATGTATTACAGTGGTAACGTACGCTTTTTCTCACTTCATACACTCGAGTGTTCTACGTCACACTGGTGTCCAAATTGTCGGTTCAAATTAAATGTTAACATTAACTTTTTACCTGCTGTACTGAACACGTCCAGGCGAAATAAAAAGTATAAGTTTAATATTTTTATTGTTATGCATAGATTAACATTTCTAAAAAGTTAAATTCACCCCTCAATGATATTTTCCTGCTTGTTTATTAGTCGTTAGATTAAGATAGTAATTTATCATCTTCAGAAAATTTTCAATTTGTTATTTCGTTGTGGTTCAAGCGACACAAAAAAATCCCATCACAAAACGAAAAAGTACGTTATAAAAAATTAATGAAGTTGAATCTTACATAGAATAGAAAAATCCATTTTAGTTCCCGCCACTTACAACTCATATCATGTCTGACCTGAAACGTCTGAAATGCCGAAACAAATAAAATTCCTTTCTTTGTTTGATTCTTTCAGCAGATAAAAGAAACATAATTTTCTGTGAAGAATTAGTTTTTATTTTCTTTGCTCTTATTTTCGCACTTCTTAACAATGGTCGCGAACATAAAGACATTACAGTGATGCCATTTACAAAAATAACAGCTCAAAAAGTTTCTTATTGATTTTTAGTTTAATGAGAATTTGAATTAATACCTTGGTACAAATTTGTGCCTGTTTTAATTAATTTTTACTATCGTGTTTCTGTAGCATTTCTGTTTCAATTTAAATTTATGTTTTGTGAATTAATAATATCACATTTGCAAATCGATTCCATATTGTAATCAGTGAGTAATATACACTGATCAAATTGACAACATGTCATTTCGGAAGAGTTATGAAATAGCTAGATTCAATGACGAGCTTAATTAATACGCATAGATTTTTCAAATCTGGATAATTACAATTGTCATGCTGCTTCTGTTTTCATAAAATGTATTATATATTTGTATAATTACTGTCATTTACATTTATTTGTTTTATTTACAATTCCATATTTTGACAAAATATTTAATTTGAATACCATTTAATAAATACGATACAAAATTATACCTTTTAGATAAAATAGCGTAAACAGGAATGCAGTAAGAAGTACCGCATTCCGTCTAATCATTCCACAATCGTTTATTTAAATAAATATATCATCACGCCTTTTACCCATTACTGAGTGTGGCATTCCGCCGTAGCAGATTTCGGTAAGTGATATATTTCTTCCCGTGAAGTGCGATTATCAGCCGTCAAATCACGGCCTCCAAAGATATTAGTGGTGGGGAAGTCACAGGTGTAGATTTAAATTGATGAAAATGAGTTTACATAAAAAATTCAGAAAAGTCATAAACTCGATAAATAATAATTGAAGAATACTGAAATTATTACAAACATATGCACTAATAACCAAAACTCTGTCAAGTCAACTTAAAAAAAAGAAGATATTTAAGATAATATTTAATTTGTCTGTATCTTTCGAAGCTGAGTTGATGGTGAAAAATCCTAATTATAATTAAAACCAATTCTGAATTGTTTCATTTTGTTACACAAATAAATAAATTGTCTGGAAATGAAAAATATATGATTACACAATTAAAATAAAAAGTAATTACGATTTTATTTCTTTATTATATATTTCATATAATTAAGGCATAAATATATATATATATATTTTGCTCGTTTATAAATTATTGATGTTCCATATTAATTAAAAAATAAATGAAAATATAAAATAGCAGCACAAATAAATTACTTGTAAAACCACATTTTTCATTTGAAATAAATATGCAATTTCAGCAGTACGAATTACGTCATCATTAAAATCTCACACTTTTATAAACCTCTTACAAATTAATATTAATTCTTAGTTCCTGCGACGACTAATTACAAAATTAATATTATCAGCAACCTAGATTCTGCGTGCAAGAATTGCATTATCCTGCAATTTATTACAAACTTACACGTATTTTTCTTATTATCTGCGAAAGCTTCGCAAGCTTCTCGAAAGCTCGTTTCCGGAAGTGATAAAAGTTTTAAGTCTGTATGGTACGCCGCCCGTACTACAAGCACGTTACGCTGGTAACATTAACTTGATATTGGTAACACTGGGATCCAGTTACCTATGATGTTTTCCATTTTGCTTTCTTTTCTCTTCAAAGTTTTCGGTGTTATATTAACTTTAAAGTAAAATTATTAGGGTGAAAAATAAAATAATAAAAAAATGTTGTGTCAGCAATAATTTGCCAGACAACTGGTGTATGTGTCAGCATTTTTTACTTTGTTTTTAAGGAAGAAATATGGTGCAATGTTTCGTTAAAAATAATTGTTTTATATTTTGTGTTTCTTTTGTTTAGAAGTATTCGTTTGATGGTAATGATGTTTTTAAATTTTCTTCCGTTTTCTTATAAAACATATTCTTTTTAACATCTCTATTTGTTTTCACGGTAAACATTTTTTGTTTTTATTATTAAAATATTTTATTATAATTTCCGAATACTTCATATTCACTTATAAGTAATTTCAAGAAAAATTACAAAGAGAGAAATATTTATTAAAAATATAATTTGAATATTTTATAAAAAGCATTCAAATTATTTTGTTTTTGAGTTGAGATACCCAGTCACAGAAGATGATTTTGTTTGTAACTACCAACTGTCAAAATGTACAGGCTGTTTAAAAAAGATAAAAAGGCATATACATTTTGATGTGCTAATTTATAGTCAAGAACATTTATTTTTCAAAATTCCACTGATGGAACTAATAAATTATTATAATTGTGTTTTGTAATATTAATTAGTTGTTCTCAAAACTAAGTAGTTTAACATTGTTCTACAGTTCATTAAATTCTTAAATCATGTCTTTTTATTTCAATGTTAAAATGGCCGATATTATTTTTATGTAGGACATTATACAATAGTATGTTATACATCAAGGGAGGGAAACAAGCGTTTATTCCCGCGTGTGAAGTTGGCAAACCGAGACGTAAGTGAGGGCCGAAGGCTCGAGTTGAAGTCGAGATTTGCCAACTTCACACAAGGGATAATCGCGCCCTCCCGTGAAACATATTATACTTTTCGTAACAAGTGCACAAAAATTACTGTTTTATCGGGACAAATGTCAAATATGGGATGCGTAACTAGTTACCTAGGAAACGCCGCAAACAGCTAATAATCGTAGTCTCTAGGGAGAAAAACATGCTACCTAGGGAGAGAAACATAATGTTTCTCTCCCTAGGGGAGAAAAGCAGTGTTTCTCTCTCTAAAATTAGGGAATAAGAACGTGTTTCTTGTGCATGTGTTACGAAATATCAGTTACGTGATTAAATAATTCATAATTATTTTTATTAAAAATTTCGTGTCAGTTGCACTATTCTAAAATTATTTCCATGATTTTGCAATTTTGAAAAATTGCGAGTACATCAAAAATGTTTATCCCTTTTTTAACCTCCTCTAGAATTCTTTGATTGATGAATGGTGAAAATGAAAGCACTAAAGAACAATTAAATTATTTTAAACCCCCAAAATAATAAATTTTGTCGGTCTTATTAAAACTGAAGTTTATATATCACGTACAGATGTTTTAATTCGCATTAGAGAAACTTATAACCCGAGTCTAGTGAAATTACTAAGCCTGTAGGCTCTCCATGAAGAACTACCCTTTTCAGGGTGTTGGGAGGGGTTGGGGGTGAAATATCTGGCGTTTATCGCGACTCAGGTGGCGAAGAACGTTCAGCCTGCAGCTAGAAATGAGCGCGAGCACATAATATCAAGTGGGTCATGAATTTACATATACGCGACGGCGTGGTGGCGTCGGCTTCGGCTGCGGCGCTAGACTGATGTCGGCGCCTGGCGCGACGTTAGCCGATGTCGAGACGTACTGACGCCGGCGAATGGGGTAAAACACTGAGTCAAGGACTGGTTTTGTTGCGGCTCCTTCTAAGCGAGTTCTTTTCACAACTCATGAGTTTATTGTAGATTAATTGTGGTTTATTTATTCGCTGGATATAGAGCGGAAAATATTTCATTATTGTTCACTGTAGATTCGCATTATCTCTCGGAATTTAATTAATTATAATGTGACGTGTTCACAAATAAATAACAAATTTTTATTGCATTGTTACTAGATAATAGATATTATTTAAACTAGTATTTCTTATTTTATTTAACTGTTTATACTGCTTTGGTTTATAGCTGTTAAATTGCGGGGTTCAATTCTACATCTCAGAAAATATTTTAGATCATAAAAATTATTTCTATTGAAACATCATTGGTTTAGATCAATAGATACCGTTATTTGACAACTTGCAATTTTAAATAAGCCACACTTGAATTCAAATCATGATATATATTTACAGGGTGTTCCATTTAAGATGCCGATGCATTGGGATCTCTAAAATCGTAAGAGCTACGAGATTGGTTAAAGTAGACAAAAGTTGCCGCATTAGTATGATAGGTGAACCATGTATTTGTTTTTCTAATTAAATGCATAGATCACTAGATGTAGACATAAATATAAATTTGGCGATTTTCTTTCTTTGCTTAAAACTTTGTTATATGAAATAATATGAGATTTTGATTTACACTTTCTTAAGACAATTTTTCGTGGTAAATTTGTAAAAGTACACAAATTTTTATTATATCTAACCATTTACGAGTTACTGAGTTATATAGTAAGCCATGTCATTTTTAAATAGATTTTTGTTTTGCTGTACAGGGATATAAATGAGTAATAATTTATTTTTATAATAAATAAATAAATATATCATCACGCCTTTTACCCATTACTGGATGTGGCATTCTGCTGTAGCAGATCGCGGTAAGTAATATATTTCTTCGCGTGAAGTGCGGTTACCAGCTGTCAAAGCACTGCCCCCAAAGATATTAGTGGAGGGGAAGCCACAGGGGTAGATTTAAATTGGTGAAAATTGTTTGTCGGCTGTGGGGATCGAATCAGGGTTCTCAAGATCTATAGGTCGACTCGATACCACTGAGCCACCTACCCTATATACGCATTATTGTAATCATAAATTATATTATAAATTAAAATTATTTCTACATATTCTAGTAAAAATAAAATCTCAAAAGCATCACGGACGTTATTAAATTATAATGCCCTTGTACATAAGTTAAAAATTATATAAACTATTTTCTGTAATTGGGATTAAATTCCTGTTGTACAGCGTAATATAAATAAATAAATAAATAATTAACCATTATTTTATCACAGAAAAGTATGTTAAGTATATATGTATATATATATATATATATATATATAAACAACAATATATTTTTCAAGTCGCCGTTTCAGTACACTAAACTTATATCATTGCTTAGATAATTTCGAAATAATTTTATTAAGTATGTAAGACAAAACGTATATAACAACAAATATTTTTTGTCAGAAATATATTATTCACTTAAGGAAAATATCTCGTAATACTTTATTAAGTAATCAGAAGCCAAAAATAAATAAAAACGCAAACATTTTCCGCGAAACACAGTAAATAGTTAAAAGAGCGATAGAGCGATGAAACATGCAGATATGACAAATAAATAACAAAAGAACATGCACTTATTTACATATTATTTAAATTCAATACGCCTACTAACTATCAGTGATTCATGATTTTACTTCCAGCTGTTAAAATCACGATAAAAAATTCAGCTTTTATTGTTCACGTCACGTTTTTATTTTATTAACACTCTTTCTAAACTTTACTTAGTTTCGTTGCATTATCGATATTTTTAGTCTGTCAGGTTCTATCATTAGTTTCATACCTCAGTTGGGGTACCTATCAAATTGAAAAAAAAACGTTTATTTCTTTTCTTTCTTCAGTTTTAAAGCTAATTGGATAATAAAACATTGTAAAAGATTGTTCAATCTAATCTTGATAGCAGTTTCGTTTTATTTCAGAATCTTATAGCTTCTGCTGTATTTTGAGAGAGGTATTTGAATTCTTCAACAATAAACATTTTTCATTTATTCAATAGTATTTCACGATGAAATAAAATTGTAATCATGTATTTTATTGTGCTAATAAGGCACGTTTATGTCCTCAGCATACTTTCTTATTTTATTTTTTGGCACTTATGTTACACTCATGTGTATGTTAATAAAATTTAATGTACTTCTGAAAAAAATATTAACTCATTTTATTAGCATTTTCTAAGTAAATAAATCAACTAATTATATAGCATTTTACTGCTGTTAAGCATTTTTAAGTTATTTAATTTAAAATATGTTGCAAATAAAATATGCTAAATATTTTCTATTAACAATTTAGAAATATTTGATAGCTGAAGGGTGTTTTTTGATAATCCTCTATTATGGGGTAGGTGGCTCAGTGGTATCGAGTCGGCCTGTGGATCTTGAGAACCCTAGTTCGATCCCCACAGCCGACAAACAATTTTCACCAATTTAAAAAATCTACCCACCACTAATATCTTTGGAGGCCGTGATTTGATCTGCTTAGGCAGAGTGCCACACCCAGTGATGGGTAAAAGGCGTGATGATATATTTATTTATTTTTTTATAAACAATACCTTTTTCTAGAGATTTTCGATGTGAAAATACACTACTCAAAATTGTACAGAGATATTTTAAAAATCGAATGTAAAATTAAAACTATAAATTATTTTCAAATAAGTAGGTATTAATTTTCTTAGAAATATTTGAATATAATTTATATTAATTTTTATGTTGAATGCTTTTTAAATACATATTTATAACATAATTTATAGTTATATATCACTTACCGAGATCTGCTTACGGCAGAGTGCCACACCCAATAATGGGTAAAAGGCGTGATGATATATTTATTTATTTAATTTATAGTTGTAATTTTACATTCAATTTTAAAATATCCCTGCAGAATTTTAGAGCAATTTAATATATATATGTTAGTTTTATAAAATAATACGTCGAATTAAACGAGTATAATATACAATTATTTTTGTTACTTTGCGTCATTTATTTTATCGAAATTTTACAATTTTAATTGCAAATAAGATCAAACTACAATGTAGGGATTTATGTGACATGTGGTAACGCAGCCGAATAAATTTTGACGTTTTTCATTTGTAAATTCAGAAGAATATATGTACTTGAAATGTTTAAGGCACGAACAATTTTCACACCCTTTTTAATTGACCTCACATGTGTAAAGATTGTAATTTTCGTGCAAATTATGTAGTTATAATATAAAATCTGAAAATAATGATGTTGATATTTTGATGATTTAAAGCCTCATGTTATGTTATAGCTTACCAAAATGTAATATTGTTTTACATTGCTCTTCTTATTCAGTTTGTCTTTGAAAATACTTTTGTATTGTTATATACTTTTTACTTCCTTGTACGAAGTAAAGGAAGTATTGTTATCGCGAAAATTTTCGGTTCTCAGATTTCAGTGGAAATACGCATTTTGGCCCTCCCTGAGTCCATTTTGACTAATTTCGTCGTGACGTCTGTACGTACGTACGTACGTACGTATGTATCTCGCATAACTCAAAAACAGTAAGCCGTAGAAAATTAAAATTTTATATTTAGGACTGTTATAACATCTAGTTGTGCACCTCCCTTTTTGGTCATTATATAACTTCCGGAAGTGGTACTTTACTTGAAGCCTATAATAGATTTTCATGAAAAACTATATTCAAATATAATTTAAAACTTTCCAAATTTGGTATATAAGACTACTATATCAATGGAAATAATATAATAGATTTTGGTTAAAATACACTAACCGGAAGTGACACATTACATGAAGCTGCTAACAGTTTTCCTTGAAAAAAATGGTATTATTTTAATTTTAGAAATAAATGCTTCAAATAAAAGTTTTAGAGAATTAAATTCTGCGTCTAGCACATTAAGAATTTTTAAATTAGCCTTTTGCATAAGCGAGATATCTAAATTTAAATAGTATATATTTTGTGTGTTTTTTTTAAATTAAGTTTGCTATGGATTAGAACAAAAAATAAAAAATAAAAGATTTTATGTCAAATATGTGCAATTAAAAAAATATCTATAGTTTAATACGCGTACAAGGAAGTCATGTGGTGTCCACATCAGATTTTTTGTTGTATCTAATCAAGCCGCATAATTAGATTAGTCTCCATTTTGAGTTGTCGAAAATGAAGTAAATCAGTCACGTTCGTAGTAATCCAGACTAAATGATTCTTTTACCGTCCTCCATCCAATTTTCCAGTATTTCAGTGTCCCAAAATGTTCAACACGGTTGCACAACATCGGAAACGACTATTTCGTCGTTTTAAATTTCGTATGTCGTACACGACATCACGTCACGGTGCTAAACCGCTAAAAGAATTTCCGTGTGTTGGTGGCACCTGGCGTCCTGTGCGCCCCTTGCGCTCTCAGGCTGGAGCTCTCGAGGCGACGCTGTCGCGTGAAATATTTATACCGCGCGTCGTGGCGTCGCGGACCACTTGCAAATTAGCCTGATTCCCAACACGCCGAGCTGCGAGCACGAACGCGACCAGATGCAGAGTGGTTTGTAAGGTTTAAATCGGGAAACATGGGTTTTGTTTTTATCCGGTGAATTTGTAAATTCTATACATTTTTATAGTTTAAACAGAGTACATAATATATGAGGAAAGACTTTTCTTTATTACATTTTGTTTGCCGAAACAGAATACGAATTTTATACTAGGTTCAAACTCTTTTTCACTCGTATGGCATAATTTGAATTTTCCTTTCGTTCAAAACATAAAAAGCATAGATTCCGCCACCATAATCGAAATTAAGTTAAGTTAAGTTAAATTAAGTTCATAAATACCATGTATAACATTAATTAAAAATTGTTAATTTACGGCAGAAGTCCGGTAAATAAGTTTTTATGGTATGAAAAAGATGGTTCTGTACGAGACGACGAAGGAGCCGAGTCTGGAATTTCGAAATGAGTACAGTGGTTAGCGTAGTAAATTAATTTTTACGGGCGATTCTCCATATTCCAGTAAGCCCAGTAAAGATTAATTGCAATGACTTGCCGCGTACAAAGTTTTATTTCCATTTTCACATCGTTTTTACTTCCTTGTACGAAGTAAAGGAAGTATTGTTATCGCGAAAATTTTCGGTTCTCAGATTTCAGTGGAAATACGCATTTTGGCCCTCCCTGAGTCCATTTTGACTAATTTCGTCGTGACGTCTGTACGTACGTACGTACGTACGTATGTATCTCGCATAACTCAAAAACAGTAAGCCGTAGAAAATTAAAATTTTATATTTAGGACTGTTATAACATCTAGTTGTGCACCTCCCTTTTTGGTCATTATATAACTTCCGGAAGTGGTACTTTACTTGAAGCCTATAATAGATTTTCATGAAAAACTATATTCAAATATAATTTAAAACTTTCCAAATTTGGTATATAAGACTACTATATCAATGGAAATAATATAATAGATTTTGGTTAAAATACACTAACCGGAAGTGACACATTACATGAAGCTGCTAACAGTTTTCCTTGAAAAAAATGGTATTATTTTAATTTTAGAAATAAATGCTTCAAATAAAAGTTTTAGAGAATTAAATTCTGCGTCTAGCACATTAAGAATTTTTAAATTAGCCTTTTGCATAAGCGAGATATCTAAATTTAAATAGTATATATTTTGTGTGTTTTTTTTAATTAAGTTTGCTATGGATTAGAACAAAAAATAAAAAATAAAAGATTTAATGTCAAATATGTGCAATTAAAAAAATATCTATAGTTTAATACGCGTACAAGGAAGTCATGTGGTGTCCACATCAGATTTTTTTTTATTAGATTTATAAAAAGAAACATTACATTTTGTAATCAAAGGTTGGTGTTAGGACAATTTATAGCTAGACGTTGTCATGGCGTTGTGATCGTTAGTGATTAAAAAACTTCTGTCAGTGACAACAGTTTCGTGAATTCTAGAAATAAATAATTTGAAATAATGGATTTAATGACCGATGAAGATTTCGATGGCGATTTTTTGTAGTATAAGAAAATGTATAAAATATTGCAGATAAATAAATAAATAAATATATCATCATGCCTTTTACCCATTACTGTGTGTGGCACTCTGCCGTAAGCAGATCTCGGTAGGTGATATATTTCATCGCGTGAAATGCGGTTACCAGCCGTCAAATCACGGCCTTCAAAGATATTAGTGGTGGAGGGGCCACAGGGGTAGATTTAAATTGGAGAAAATGGTTTGTTCCCTGTGGGAATCGAACCAGGGTACAGACATCACAACGAAATTAGTCAAAATGGATTCAGGGATGGTCAAAATGCGTACTTCGTACAAGGAAGTAACAAAATATCTGCATTATTATTTTTGCTGTTTCTTTCATAAAGAAAATTCAGCTCTTCATAAGAATTTTATCTTAGATCATTTTCGTTTCAGTTTTTGTTTCATTCCTGCTTTATAGGTTATAGTATATATCATAAACCTGACTGAAAAGTATTTTCCTGATAAAAATATCTTAGAGTTTATAGGTGTTGCTTAAAATGCGATACCTGTTTCAAAGTTATAGCCTGACTGGTTATGAATATCTTATTGGTGGTGTGTTTGAAAACTTGACCGAAGAGACATGCAGCCACAACCTGCCTCTGACAGCTTGAAACAATGTTCAGTGTTACGTTTACTTCACACACCTGGACATGATAGATTGGCTAAACAATCTTATTCAATATAATATAAGTATCTATCTCGTATTATGTCATGTCAGTCTGAAGGAAAAGACAATGGTGAAAAGTCAATAAGTATAATTGCTTTCTTTAAAGTTTGAATTGTATGAGTACTTCGACAAAGGAATTAAGCTTATCCTCCCCTGAATAAATAAGATAGGGTAGTTTGTAGTTATGATAATATCCTTGGAAATGTAGATATATTAAGGGGGAGGCGATGAGATATATATAATTAAGTAGCTTCGAATAACTTTAATATGTGACTATACGTATTTATTTATGGGGTAGGTGGCTCAGTGGGATCGAGTCGGCCTGTGGATCTTGAGAATCCTGGTTTGATCCCCACAGGCGATAAACAATTTTTACCAATTTAAATCTACCCCTGTGGCTCCCCTTCCACTAATATCTTTGGGGGCCGTTATTTGATGGCTGGCAACCGCACTTCACGCGAAAAAAATATATCACTTACCGAGATCTGCTTAGGCGCAGTGCCACACCCAGTTATGGGTAAAAGGCGTGATGATATATTTATTTTATTTATTTATATATTACACTTTCATTTTTGTTTATTTTAATCTTGGGTTATCATGTTTAGTGGCACGAAATCTGCAAATAATAAAATATTAGCATTTATGTACATTGTCCTAATTATCTGAAATGTAGTTACATTACGTAATTAATTACGTTAGCTGAAAATGTAATTGGTAATTGTAATTTAAAATGATTTTCTAAAGTAATTACGTTTAATTATGTACAAAATACATCATCATGTAATTTAGAAAATAATTGAATTCAGTTAATTGTTAAATTCTGGCTTTTTGTTACATATAAATAAATATATCATCATGGTAGTTTACCCATTTCTGAGGGTAGTGAGACTTAAATCATGCCCCTTCCTCCCACTAAAATTTTAAACTTGGTATAAATAAATAAAAGCAAAATGAAATTACTTGTCATTTCTGTCAAACATTTGATATGCTTTTATTTATTTAATCGATGTTTAAAGATTAACTTTTGGCGGTGTAACTTGCCTGGGGTTCAACAATTATGTGGGAATTGAATTGATCATGTTGCATATCGTGACATCTGTGATTGCCTAAATTAATTACGTTATATTAAATAAATGTAACATTCAGCCTTATTCTTGTGACCATTGTATTCAATACAATATCATAAACTTTACAATTACGATTACAAGGTACTTTAAGACATTGTAATAATTTGGTATTCTCGTGACCACCTTGTAAACAACAAAATAAGATATTGTATGAATTACGATATTGTAATCTATACAAGTATGAAAGCAATAATAATTGTTACCAACATAAAATGCAATTGTTTTGATGGATGAAAAACTGTTTGAAATGATTTTAAAGTGATATTAAATAATTGAATTGTTGTATATTTACACTTAATGCTTTAAAATTAAAAGAACATTTAATAAAAATGTGATATTGTAGAAAATAAAAATTATTTTTCATTTACGTGTGTTGGTATCCCATATTGAAACTTTAACGTTTGATAGTTATTTTTAACCTCACAAACTAAACAAAATCATGGCAACAAAGAAGAAAGTTAGTAAAACCCAGCAGCAAATATATTTAGAGTATAAACCAACATACTGTTTTACGAACTGGAAAATTAAATCCTAATATTTATTTATTTATTTATTTATTTATTTATTATTCAACAGGAAAAGATTCCCAATAACAGAATAATATTACAAAATTACAGAATAAGAGTACAAAACATATAAATAATACAGAATATAATGGAAAATAATTTGTTTTAAGTTGTTTTTGTTACTGAATTTGTTGCTTTAGTTTGTTAAGTTGTATAACACTGTTACATTTTGTTTATTTTCACATAGCCACCTATAATATTTGTATAAAAATTATTTCTAGTATTTCTCAATTTTCTTATTTTTCTCGAATTTTTTGAGATACATTAATAAAAACTAATACACCGTTGAAAAGAGAAAAAAATTGCGGTTTTTATTTTAGTAAAATAATTATAGGTTGCTATTTAAAAAATAAAAGTTGATAGTCGTATCTTGTAAACCTGACTTTATAAAAAATATCTACATCTGCCATCAAATAGTATATTTAAAATAATAAAACTTTCATATGAACCATTTTTTTCTATTACTCATAATAAAAAAGTTAAAGGGGGGGCGTCTTCCCAGACTCACCCTGTATATATATATATTATTATTATTATTATTATTATTATTGTTATTATTATTATTATTACCTTCATTTTCAGTAATACATACCTATTTTCCTCATTTTGTAGAATGTCAATTAGTAGTAGAAATCCATCATTTGCCATGTTCCACTAATATTTTACTACTATAGTTAATATTTTTCAACAAACAATTTGCCTAGCAAGTCGTCGAAGTAGTTGCTGAGATTACAATAAGTTTATGCAATTATCTTATTCAATGCAATTGTCAGTTTTATAAAATTGGTCACTAGAATACCACACTCGACTATTTCTTGTAATGTATAAGATATTGCATTCTATGCAAGATCGTATTCAATGCAATGGTCACGTGAATACGAATTTTCATAATTATTGTAAAGTTTACAATAATCGTATTTTATAAGATATTGTATCGAATACAATGGTCACGAGAATAAGGCTGTATGTCGGCTTTGGTTTTTGTGATGTATTTTTGTTATAATCATTATTTATTTATTTTACTTGAAGCCTATAATAGATTTTAATGAAAAACTATATTAAAATATAGTCCAGAACTTTTCAAATAATATAATAGATTTTGGTTAAAATGGACTAACCGGAAGTGATATATTTCATGAAGCTACTAACAGTTTTTCTTGAAAAAAATGGTATTATTTTGATTTTAGGAATAAATGCTGCAAATAAAGTTTTAGAGAATTAAATTATGCGTCCAGCACATTAAGAATGATTAAATTAACCTTTTGTATAAGCGAGATATGTAAAATTTAAAATTATATATTTTTTGTCTTTTGTAATTAAGTTTGCTATGGATTAGAACAAATTATGTCAAATATGTGCAATAAAAAATATGTAGGTATAGTATAATACTCGTACAAGGAAGTAATGTGGTGTCCACATCAGATTTTTTATAATTCACTTGTTCTGACCATTATAATAATAATTTTTGTGCAGCATTTTTTTTTTATTTCAACAGTTCGATACGGTACGACAGAGCTTTTTATTTATTTTTATTTACTAGACAACTTAATAACAAAATAACCAAAAATGATATCCAATTACATCTTGTTTGAATACGTGCCTAAATAATGTATAAAACCGCTCATAAACTATGAAAATTGCAGTTAACTACCTTTCCACATTTTCCGTAAAATTTATTGTACAAAGGAGAAAAGAAACCCCGATTCAATAAAACCACGCCATAAATAAATAACCAAAGCACTATTACATCTTACAAGCGCCATGCTTCGTGCCATATATCGTACACGAATTCACGAATCACAAGAAAGAAAAGAATACAGCCTGTGGTACGTTAAGAGAGTCGAGCCAAGGAATGTGGTTTAAAAGACGCGCATTCTAGAACGACGCCAAGGCTGAGATGTTGATGTGAGTGTTTACAAGGAAACAAAAGTGCCGTTTTGGCATTTGGTGCGTTGCGAATATCCTCAGGAGGTATTCTGTCATGAGGAGGATTGTTTTGAGGAGGTACAAGATGTTTTAAAGTTGCGTAAAGCGATTTTACTGAACAGTAAATCAAGAAAGTGTTTATTCATTGATTTATTACCTTTTATGGTTATAATGTGGAGTAGGGCATTGACAACTAAAATATCTGCTTATTATAACCTGGTTGATGTTGCGGAAAAATTGTACATTACTCACAGATTTTTATTTCTTACTGTTACCATAGGCAACGTGAGATATTGTAAAAATATATAAATAAAAAACAACATTGACGATTGGTTAAATGTCATGTTTTATATTTTTACTAGAATTATGTGTCCGATGGCTTTAATTTGATGCTAAATTAGGCCTAATACCGTTAAATCTATTTGGGCTTTTTAACCAGAATTTTACGCTAGAGACCTTTTCTTTAATATTGAATTCGGCAAATTTTGAATAACGTTTGAAAAAATAATTGACGAACTTTTAATTATTATTTTTGACACTAAATCTATGAGTCATATTATTATTTTAAAATTTTTAGTTGTTCATATCTTTGATAACACCCTACGGATTTTTAAAATTATCAAATCGTTATATAACAAATGAACCGATAATAATTTCGAAGAAAGTTTCAAATAAAAGTTGTTTTAAATCAAATTAGAATCCATTTTAATTATTACTTGTTTTGTTATAAGCCTTACCAAAATAAACAAAAACCTTAAAAGACCCATCAATATATACCAGTGGTTGTATATAGCACATTACCGAACTTAATCTCATTTTTTCGTTCAAAAGTCTTAAAAATCTCCCTATCGAGAAATACTACCAACAAAATATTTTCTCTATTCTCGTACCTAGTTCAGGAAAGTTAAAATTTGAACCATTAAAGTGTAACGCAATTGAAACATACTTAAACACACTGATAATACCGTACCATGGCCGCTAGTGTTCTATTTGATTACAACAATGAAAAATTACAATAGTTAAAGCTTACACCAATGAAAGATTACAACAATGAAATATTACAATAATGAAAATTAACAATAATGAAAAATTACAACAATGAAAGATTGCAATAATGAAAGATTACAACAATGAAATATTACAATAATGAAAGATTACAATAATGAAAAATTACAACAATGAAAGATTGTAATAATGAAATATTACAACAATTAAAGATAACAACAATGAAAGATTACAACAACGAAAGATCACAATAATGATAGAATACAACAATGAAATTTGTTATTTCAACAATTAAATAATCTGTAATTTTGCCATGTGAATTTTCATTGTGAGTGAACTGAATGCAGCAACACTTTTATTTATCATTTATAGTTTAAACAGCAAGATTCTATTACTATGAAGCTGCAGAAATTACAAATTATAAATTTTTGAATTATATAAGGCTAAAATATATCAATTACTTTTAAAATTTTAAATATGATAACAATATCTTAATTGTGAAAAAAGAATTGTTTCCATGGAATGTCTATTTCTCACTCGTATGAAGTGAATATTTTTTCATAATCAAGTTTGTTGTACAATATACTATTAACTGTTCTTCAAGTTTCAAATAAATATATATAGAAAAATGTTTGTCAAAAGTTGAATTTGTGATTTGTGACATTAAAATCTTCATTTCAGATGTCATAAAAATATGAGTGGCTATATCCCTCCTCGATTTCGATTTCCAAATCACAATTTCAAGTGTCAAGCATTGACGATCCATCACCGTTCATGACAATATGAACTATCCGTTGACGCACTCTCTCCGACGTGTGGAATCAATTTAAATTCAAATCTGCAGAATGAGAAAACGAAAGAACGGACTTGGGAGCCGTATAATTTCATCAGCGAATTAGAATCGCTGCCGCCACCGCCTCCTGCTCCGCCCATACCGCCCCCACGGCGGCGGCCTAAATGGCCCAGAGCAGGAACTCATTTTTCATATTGAATTGAATCTCGCCCTAGCGCGGGCTTTTTCACACTTGACTCTAGCCGGAGAGTGTGAATGCAAACTCTTGTTATCTAGTCATTTGGAATCCTTTTTGAATTCGTTTGAATTTCAAGTTAGGTCTAACTGATGGTATTAAACTACCCAAAGGATGGATATATTTTATTCAAGACATCGGAATTGTCCACACTTTTGCAGCGAATTTTTATGTTATTATTTCTAAATAAATATATTTACCTGAAACTGACAGATTCAAGAAAGATTTGCTTTGCATGCCTAGGAAGGAAAATAACATATTGCCTGCCTAGGCAGTCACGGTCACCAAAGATGTTACTGAAGCCACAGATGTAGTTTTATAAATAAATAAATAAAAATATATCATCACGCCTTTTACCCACTACTGAGTGTGGCACTCTGCCTAAGTAGATTTCGGTAAGTAATATATTTCTTAGGGTGAAATGCGGTTACCAGCCGTCAAATGATAGCTCTCAATGATGCTAGTGGAGGGGGAGCCACAGGGGTAAATTTAATTTGGTGAAAATTGTTTGTCGACTGTGGGGTTCGAACCAGGGTTCTCAAATCTACAGGCCGATTCGATACTTATTCAAGTGAGATTTTAAAATCACTTTCCGAAAACTAAATGAGTTTATTTATTTTTTTTGAGAATATAGTATAGCTTAATTACATTAATCCAGAATTAAGGATTGGCTAAACCTCTTTTGAGAATTGGGCAGCACCAGCGTCACTGTCAAAATATTTAGAAATGTGCAAATAATTTTTTCTTAACTTCACTGAATATATAATTAAACAAAAATATAAACAAAAATTAAATAGGAAGAACATCAAAATCAACTAATTGAGTGCCACCAACTAGTGCAGACGAAGTCACAAATTAATTTTGAACTTTAAAAAATTATATTGAGAATTTTGAATCCGTATTTTCACTCATTGATATATTTTTTTATGAGGTTTTATAAAATAATATAAAAATAAAATAGTTGATGAGCTCGTTGATCCCTAAAACTCTAAGCAAGAAACTATATTATCCTTTATTTTTTTATATTTATTGACACAGTAATTGTACTAATGTTTAAATAATTATTATATACATACTAAATAATAAATTGATGTATATTAGATTTATATTCAACGTTTATTTATTTATCTATTATTTCGAATGCTGCAAAATGATTGTAGTGAAATATTCCTATTTTTGTTTCAGAATTAACTAAACTTCGAGTTTATAAAACCTCGCAAACTGTTTGTGGAGCTAAGTTGTGCTACAACCGCTATTTATTACATTCAAAATAAATACAAATTAAGTATCTGTTGAAACTTGAACCTTTTTGATAAAGAAACAAATATGGTGTACAATTTATTTAGTAATTTGTAGAGCGAGTGCAAATCCATTATGCTAGAACTAATCATATTTTAAATATTAGTTTCGACAACTTTGGTTAGGGATTTATAAGTAAAATGCAATTTAAACTGTATCTTTGTTTAATTTAAATGCAAATGAAAAAGAAATGCATTATAAATGTACTGTTTGTGAAACTTGTTCCTTGCCAAGAATAACAAAAACAATCTCTTTATAATCATCCCAAAATAAAATGCATAAATCTGCTGTCAGTTCTGTTCTTATTTTAATGCAGAAAATCTGTTTCCAATTTTTACTTGTTTTATTTCCTGACTCCAAAATTTGCTGAACCCAATTTTTTGTAAGTGTGAAAAAGGTTGGCAAGTGCCCTCTGCGGCAAAGCAGCGATTATGAATACGCCACCGACTCTGAAAGCTGCGAAAGCTCTGAAAGCTTGCTGAAGAGTGATTTCTCAGCCACAGTATTCAGACTGAGGTTCGCACTTCCATTGTTTGAATAACGTAGCCCTCTGCGATATTTAATGTCTTTTGAATTACTTATTACGTTTCTTGACAATTCAAAAGATCTCGTTGAACGTTTTAATTTTATTTCTTTGTATGAACCAATGTTTTTGACATATCACGTACATTTTACTTGAATTCTGACAGCTACAAGTTGTATTTTATTTTTATGTCAGATGTTTTATATTTTATCGTTTTATTTTTTCAAGATAATTGTCTCGAAGTCAGTTTCTTCAGGACGACTTAAACTTTGTTTAAAATAAATAGAATTCAAGTTACATATCATATGGAATAGTTAACATTGTTGCCAAACATTCAAATAGATATTATCAATTTATTTCATTGACAATTAATACAAATGTAGTACATTATTTAATAGCTATTTCATTCAATTTTTTATCACGAACATGTAATTTAGTTAACGGGGCCCTTAGGGCCGAGGAAAATAAACCATATGAATGTTAAAAAGGAACTTTAGTGCCGAGTTGTATATTAAATTTTATTTGAATCGAAAAATTGCGCAAATGAATGTTTATTTTTATAGATTATGTTTACATATGTCAATTTTACTTAAGTCTGACACTCATGTTGCTTTGCTAATTTTGGACATTGAGAACATAAATTTTAATTTTACATTATACACATGTCAAAATTATTTTACATGTACAATAATTACTATAAGGTTGGTAACACTACACTTGCATGAAATCGTAGTATAATGGATTACTTTAAGGCCGATATCTTAGTTGTTAATGACGATTTTTGTGCACTTTAGTAGCGAAATAAAATAGTTGTTATCAATAACTAATGCTTTTATTTTTAATTTGTTTTAATCTAATATCTTTTATTAATTTATTATTTCATGAAGATGTTTATATAAATTCGTGGGTCACTTTCAACTCTCAAATAAATAAATATATCATCACGCCTTTTACCCATTACTGGGTGTGGCACTCTGCCTAAGCAGTTCTCGGTAAATGATATATTTTTTCGCGTAAAGTGCGGTTACCAGCCGTCAAATCACGGCCTTCAAAGATATTAGTACAGGGGGAGCCACAGGGGTAGATTTAAATTGGTGAAAATTGTTTGTCGGCTGTGAAGATCGAACCAGGGTTCTCAGGATCCACAGGCCGACTCGATACCACTGAGCCACCTACCCCATACTTTCAGCTCTTAACTGTTTTATTGTATAGAACTGCTTATAAGTGACTGATATTTGAAATATTAATTTTATTTCGATTTATGTATGCAGAATTGATTTAAATACTGTATTATTTCTTCCAGAAAATTTTCAAATTTTTGTTCTGCACTACAACATAAATGTATAACAAATTAAAACTAAACAACGGAATTAAGGTATTTAATTTTTGCTATGGCAACTAACCCGTAAAAATAATTATTAATTTAATTATATCAAATAGCATCAATTAATTTTATTTGACTCTAATAATTTAAGAATTTTTCTCTTTAAATGATTAATTAATTCGTGGAATTGGCCTCGAAAGATGCGAGTTCTATTTTTAAAGAATAAAATTACCTGCCTGAAAGGTTAATAATTTACTTCATATTAAAAAAAAAACGTGATTATTTATACTTAATAATAATCTAGATCAAAAGAACACTGTAAAAGTTAGATAAACCAGATTTCTGAAAAATAATTACGATTCGTGTCACACATTTCATTAAAATATTATATGTATGAAAAATGTTTATGCTTGCATCGTGGAGGCATACGACACAGAAAGATTAAATCATTGGATATAAAGCTGTATAAATTTCCAATTTATTATACACGCTTTTCCTAATAGCAAAGTATATGGGAATATATCAATATGCCAACGATAAGAAAATATATGGTACTCTATAATTTTTATCGTTTTAAGTATATTACCTTTTACCTGAAACTCGTCACTTTAAAATAACCTACATTTTATCATTGAGATGCGAAATATGAAATTCAATATTTTACAGAAAGTCGAGAATAAATTTATTTTTTTATCACTTCCAATTTATAACTTTAATCAAATTTTACAGCGACGTTGCTTTTTCTTACTTCCTTGTTTTACATGTTTAAAATTAGCAATATCTAATAAATTCATTCTGGCCTTTTTCTTAATTTAAAATGTAACATTTCTGATAGTTTTTATGAAGAACAGTAGTGCAACTAGTCAATCAATCGAAATTATCAACTTTATTAACATAATTTAATGGGGTAGGTGGCTCAGTGGTATTGAGTCGGCCTGTGAATCTTGAGAACCCTGGTTCGATCCCCACAGCCGACAAACATTTTTCATCAATTTAAATCTACCCCTGTGGTTCCTCTCCACTAATATCTTTGGGGGCCGTGATTTGATGGCTGATAACCGTACTTCACGCGAAAAAATATATTACTTACCGAGATCTGCTTAGGCAGAGTGCCACACCCAGTAATGGGTAAAAGGCGTGATGATATATTTATTTATTTATTAATGTATTTATTTGACTATTAATGGTTGGTTAGCGCTGTTGTTTCACAAGCGAGAAATCACGTTTTTAAATCGTCTGTGGCTCACCAAAATTAGAACTGCATCCAAGTGTTAATTGTTATTAATTTCCGGTTTCGTAACAAATAAATAAATTAAGAAAACAAAATAAATATATCATTACGCCTTTTACCCATTACTGCTGTAGTAGATCTCGGTAAGTGATATATTTCTTCGCGTAAAATGCGGTTGTTAGTCGTCAAATCACGGTCCTTAAAGATATTAGTGGAGGGAGAGCCACAAGGGTAATTTTAATATGGTGAAAATTGTTTGTCGGCTGTGGGAATCGAACCCGAGTTCTCAAATCCACAGACCGACTCGATACTTCTGAACCACCTACCCTATAAATAAATAAATATAACTTGTGGCTTTATTGTACAAATAAATTTAGTTTCAATATAAAGATCACTTATAACGAAAATAAAATTGTTCGTACTAGATGAAAAATGAAATTCAATGCATTCCTCAACGTCAAATAGAATAAATTTCTGTTTTTTATCGCCGCAATCCATAACCAAACACTATGTCACGACAAAAGCTTCCGTATTTTATTACAGTTATATTTTATCATATAACAAACATTTACGTAATGTTTCTCCGTGTTTCTTGGATGATTTCCTCTTTTCCTGCTTTCATTTTTATGGAAGCAACAGATGATGTCATTATAACAGAACAGGACTAACGGTCCAAGGCGTGATTACCATTACACCCTGATGTAGCCTCACAGCAGGGTGACACAACTGTCACTGTGCGTGTGAGGGTGGGTTAGTCTCCTGTCAGGGTATTTACCAGTGAGTCTTTGGCAGGAATTTCCTGGCTTTTCTACTCTCTCTTGATTCTCACACTCTTATGATGTGTCGTGGTTACTTTGAGTTTTTTTGTCTTGTGTTGGAAGTTGGCCAAGAATCGAGGTCGTGAAGCTTTAGTCAGTGATTCTAAATAGGTGGAATTCTAGAAATTTTAAAAGATTAAACCACTTTTAACTCGAACTACTTGAACTTTAAAAAAATCTTAGATGTCGACTTTTGGCGAAGAATAAAGGTTGACAGATATTTAAAATATGTTTACATAATATTTTGAACATTGAATGTAAAAAAACTTACAAATTATAGTCAAATATTTGTAACATACCTAAGATATTATTTTTCATAGAAATATTTGAATATAATTTAAATAAATAAATATATCATCACGCCTTTTGGGTTACTGGGTGTGGCACTCTGCCTAAGCAGATTTCGGTAAGGGATATATTTTTTCGCGTCAAGTGCGGTTACCTGCCGTCAAAGATATTAGTGGAGGGAGAGCCACAGGGGTAGATTTAAATTGGTGAAAATTGTTAAATAATAATAATAATTGTTAATGGGGTGGGTGGCTCAGTGGTATCGAGTCGGTCTGTGGATCTTGAGAACCTTGGTTCGATCCCCACAGCCGACAAACAATTTTCACCAATTTCAATCTATCCCTGTGGCTCTCCCTCCACTAATATCTTTGGGGGCCGTGATTTGACGGCTGGTAACCGCACTTCACGCGGAAAAAATATATCACTTATCGAGATCTGCTTAGGCAGTGTGCCACACCCAGTAATGGGTAAAAGGCGTGATGATATTTTTTTTTAAATAATTTATAGTTCTAATTTTATAAATATATATTTAGGAAGCATTTTATTTATTTAATATTAAGTTTTAATTTTACATTTCATTTTCACCAAATTAAATCTACCCCTGTGGCTCTCCCTCCACTAACATCTTTGGGGCCGTGATTTGACGGCTGGTAACCGCACTTCACGCGAAGAAATATATCACTTACCGAGACCTGCTACCGCAGAGTGCCACACCCAGTGATTGGTAAAAGGCGTGATTGATATATTTATTTATTTTTAAAATATCCCTGTACAATTTTGAGCAGTTTATATCACTTATCAAGATCTATTCCTGCTGAGTGTAACACTCAGTAATCGGTATAATGTATGATAATAATAGTATATTATGTACCTTGATTGAACATTTTAGTTATTGCGTTATACTATTGCAATTAATTTGATTAAATATACATATATTGCGATTCAAATGCCCATAAAACATTGTACAATGCTCGACCGTTAACTGAAATTTACAGGCTCACACAGATAACAGGTTCGCTGGCGCTCGCCCGTTACCTTTCTATGCTCACTTGTAAATTTCTGTATAACGGTCTTGCAATATAAATAACTATTATAGTCTCTTTAGTTACGAGTGTTATAAAAAACTAGTATCTAAAGAGTTTATAAAACGAGTCACATACTATACTTTTCCTACGATCGCAAATTAAGACAACAACAAAAATGTAAAGTTTTATGTATTATTTTAAAAGTGAAGTTAGTGTGATAGATATAGGAAGCTAATTTTAGTATTTAGTTCAGTTGTTATCTTCACGCCGTGACTAAACCGTTCAAAACTACAGCTAAACCAACATGTGATTAAGATGTTATTAGCTACATAAAAACCAGTACTATTTTTAACTAAGCAGTTTTGTAATATAAGTAAAATCGTCTTCTGAAATTACATACTTTAATCGACTGTATTTCTTTTACGGTTCTTGAAATGCCCAATAGTGAACTTGTTGATTTTCGTATTCAGGGTGAAATAAATAAGAGGCAGACAACAATCTAATGATTTGTGTTTATTTAACTAGTGTGTATACTGGTATTAAAGTATAATTAGGGAAACAATAAGTGAGTACAGTAATAGCGAACTTAACAAATAAATATACAACATCACAGCACGAGGCACAACTGTCAAGAAGCCGTTATGCCTATGACGCACTGGTCGAAGAGCGCTTCGATGAAACAACAGAACGCACCCGTCATCGACGAAAAATAGAGGCTCCTCTATTTCTATCGAAGAGCTCATCGATGAAACGAACGTATCTCATTTCACTCGTATCTTTTGTGTCGCATTTCACGTTAGCATATTTTTGAAATTTAGTTTTTCTTTCCCAACTTTAGAAGCTTTTATTTTTCGTCAATGACGGGTGCGTTCTGTTATTTCATCAAAGAGCTCATCGATGCTCTTCGACCAGTATGCCATAGGCATTACAAAGGCGGAAGATAGTCCCGCGTAAAATGACAGTGCCGCCAACTTAAATATAGAAGACAAAACCCCTTACAGAACTAATAAAAAAACGTATCCCTTTATATGTGAATAAAGTGTGTTACACTGAGCTAGAGTCATAATATAAAAACTTTTGCCGTTTCCTGACATAAAGTCGTTAGAACATTAAGAAGCCGCTTTAAAATATCACTTATATTGCGTTGAACGAGCACAAGTACAAGCACAACAACCAATATAGAATTTGGCAAATTAAATTTATTTGGTATATCATAGTTCATACTGCTCGGTGCTGCTTAGGTACTTACCTTGTCACGCGTCACGCGAGCGCCGAATTAGTTCTTAGGACTGATTCCTCATGCTCTAGTAATTGTGCTATTGAAATATGGAGTACGCTTATTACCAAGTAGATTTAGGGCCTGTGTTATTAGTAATCTCTACATCATTATTCAAATTACATTAGGGTAGGGTTAGTACACTTATTACTAAATACATTTTCCTCCAAGTTTGCCTAATTATCGAAGAGTATCGCGTTACAAAAAGAGTTTGATGCGAGCTGAAAATGGTAACGCGAAAAATGGCGGATTCGTCGATATAGTTGTGCATTAAATGAGTGCTTTTTAAAATAAATGTAAAAAATCTGAGGCTAAGAACTAACTAACAAAAAAATTAACCCCTAAGCCCTGTTAAATTGTTTTATTAAGGCTTAGGGGTTAAATTCTTTGTTATTGAGTGCTTTTTGTTTAGTTTTGTTTAGTCGAAACCGCAGGTCGAGACAAAAATTCATTCGAACGCGCCAAAAAACATCAATTTCACCCACGTAATACAAACATTTTTTTCTACAACTGTAAAAAAAATACAATAATTATTGATTTATTCAAGCAAATTGAAGGAAAACAATCAACTATAATTTGAATTTGGTACAACTGATATGTTATTATAAATGGAAGTAGAAAAAAAAATTGGGAGCGTGCGCAAAATACGCGTTGTCATGGTAATGTAATTGAAGAAAAAATTAAAAGCGATTTTTGACTTTTTTTAAAGCTCAACTTTGAGACGCCATAACTTATGCAGATGTGAATTTCTGATTGAACCAGTCAGTCAAAATTTTTATTATATGGTTCTATATAGTTCAGAGCACGAGAAATACACTCGTTCAAACCGCATTTCAATATCACTTTTAGTTTTTGAGTTACAGCGATTTTTGACTTTTTTTAAAGCTCAACTTTGAAAGCCCATAACTCAAAAACTAAAAGTGATATTGAAATGCGGTTTGAACGAGTGTATTTCTCGTGCGTTACTTAACTTGTACATGTATTTTGAAAATTTTGAAAATTTTTCAATTTTTTTCGAAATTTTCTTTTGTCGATATTTCAAAAAGTTGAAAAGATAATGGAAATCTGAAAACACCAGTGAATTCCAGGCGTGAAAATACATAGGTATGCAAATTTTCAGAAGAAAATTCGCACGGGTACGTTCTTTATTACAAAAAATCGAAAATGGCCGTTTTTTGAAAATTTCTTAAGGGGTACCCCTTGGTGTTTTTACGAATTTAGGCCATTTTTTGATTTTTTGTAATAAAAAATGTATCCGTGCGAATTTTGTTGTAAAAATTTGCATACCTATGTATTTTCACGAGAGAAATTCACTGGTGTTTTCAGATTTTCATTATCTTTTCAAGTTTTTGAAATATTGAGAAAGAAAAATTTTGAAAAAAATTTAAAATTTTTCAAAATTTTCAAAATACCTGTACAAGTTAAGTAGCGCACGAGAAAGACACTCGTTCAAACCGCATTTCAATATCTCTTTTAGTTTTTTTTTTCAATTGTTTTGTAGCAACTATTTTATCGCACGGTTGCCATTAGCAACATGGGATAAAACATTGTTTCTACGATTCTTATGAAAAGTTTATAATTACACTCTCACTTGACATTTTCTGCGGAACAATCGAAAAATAACTTTGTCGCATGTTTTCATTGGAAACACGCAAAAGACAATAAATGCACTCGCGTATAATGATTTATTTCATTCGCTTATAATATAATGTACTATTATCGCACACTGTGTAGCAAATTAATATTCTCTTTTTGCACGATCGTAGAAAAAAATCGACCACTTTATTTCAGAAAACAGTTACAATATAGAAACAAATTTATTGTTGTCCTAAATACAATGAATATCATTATTTTGTTCTAAAAGTTTGAAATATAAATAACATAGTAACAAAGTATTTACCTTTGTCTTGAACTTTGTAAGTTCGGATATTGACGACGCCGACGGTGGAACATTTCATTGCAAACATAAAACGTAATATTATCTTTTTGTTTGAGTAGAATATAGAAAAAGGTTGAATTATTTTTAATATTTATTCACAGATTGTTACCTATTTTAATAAAAGTCGTTAAAAATAACGACTTGTAGGATAAAAATAGGAACAAATAAAAAGAAAAAATTAAGTACACAATAAAACTACGATCTTGAAGCACGAATATAATATACGAGGAAACTGAAAAACAAAGAAACAAACTAGGCTTTTATGAATGGTTATGTAATTTTAATACTTGAAGAGAATTACTAAATATTTATTTACTTGTAAACATTATTTTTCAATGAAAATACAAAACAGAAAATGTTTGTTTTACGCATGAGTTTGTTTCCTGTTGCTGACGATGATTGTAAAGCGAGGGTTTGAAATATTTCAAATATTTTGAAGGATTATTCCAATTTTGTTTCAGCAATTTGTTAAAACGTGGGTTGAATTTATAGAACTGCGGTTTTGAATTAAATTCATTTCGGAAAACAAACAGTTTTGTTATATACTATTACCAAAGAGCATACATTACATATGTAATGTATGCTCTTTGCTATTACGTATATTATACACTAAAGAAAATAAAAACACTTCTCTCATGAGGAGTAAATATTTTTTGAACATTTAAATCCTATTTAACGATTTTTATATTGATAATAACATAAATATATACCTGTTTATTAATACCCACAAAAACTGAGTAGTCAAAATATGAAATTATTGTTTCTGACATTGGTTTTATTATTTGACGTTTCATTTGTAATAGTGTTTAATAACAAAGATTCAGAAAATTAAAGAGGCGCAAAAAAGATGACATTCTGCATTGTTAACCTTGATCAATAATAATCAATTATTAATAGTTTCTAATCAACCGGTAATAAAAAACAATTTCAAGACTCAAAAAGAGGTTTCTAGGTTAGTAGTGAAAATAAAAATATATCAATTACAGAAACAAAATAAAGAACCTGTGTCTTTTTCACAAACAAATCCTTGACGTAACTGTTTTCCAAAGTGAAATAGACTATAAATATGTGGTTAGATCCGTAAAGCACAGGACATTAGGCGAGATATATAAGTGTATTTATGGACAGAATTTGAACCAGAATAAAATTTCCACAGCAAGCTATTCGTGTATTGCAGGATAAAAAAATGTATTCTGCTTCCCTAAATTTCCATAGTCCATTAATATTTCCCCCTTATTAGCAATGCCAGTCAGAGTAAAATAAACATTGATAATCGCGTTGTTTCGGTTATCTGGCCAGTAGAGGGTGCAGTGTTTAGTTGTTCACTAACCACCCCGTGATCCGTCACTGTTTGTCCGAAGTCGTCGCGACGCATTGCGTCACGGGGGCCGGTGCGTGTAGGACACGCGGCGGCGTTGGGCCCGGGACAAGGCCGCCTGCGACGCCGCCGCCGCCCTCTGTATCGATTCCGCCGCCCGCACACCGCTGTCGCCCGGCCCGCGGGACGGGATCTGGAGATGTCTTTGTCTGGTCGGAAGTGAATGCGATGGGTTTGACTTTTGTGTGCTCATGGTAATTTGCTGTTTTATTTGCTTTTTGTTTGTTTCATTTACTGTTTTTGTACAATTTTCTGCCAACTTCGGAACATAATTATAACGGTGTTTACATATAACTTTTACCCCTTACCTACTTAATTTATGCCATTTTAAGTCTAAAGTATTTTTCGTAATTTTCCAACACTGTTTGGTGGGATATATAAAATCCTGCATACTCATATGTACTATTATGAAAACGGAGCGCCGGTAAGCCAGAATTTTCTAAATGGTCGTAGTGAAAATAAGAAAGATAATAACAGCATTTTAAATATTTACCATTCATCGATGAATTACACAAAGACAGACAGGTTTATTAATATTAGTGTATAGTATTTCGTTTAATAACTGACAAATAGAAAGTGTTTGATTTAACGATTTTCTATTGAAAAAAATTAGGATCTATCTAAATTATATTAAGTAGATAACTTTACTGGTATTGACCTGTAGATTTGAGAATCCAAGTTCGTTTCCAACTACTACACTACATTAAAATTATTCCTGTGGTTTATCCCACACTAACATTGTTGGAAGCCACAATTTGACGGCTTTTAACTGTATTTTACAAGCATAAATATGTATCTGCTACGGCACAGTGCAGGGTAAAAGACGTAAAGATACATCAATTTATTTTATTCTGAAATATAGGTTAAAGGAATTTATAGCCAATAAGATGAGACTATGTAAAAAATGCATGTAGTTTATGTGTTTAATTTTATGCATGTATCCATCTTTGTCTACTTTTGTTTTATCGGTTTTTTATCCTTTCATTCAGTCCGTGAAAACTGAAAAGTATTTTTCATGTAGAACATAAATTCAGCAAAATTGCATTTGCCGACGTTAATTTAATTTTGTGTTACATCTATATATTCTTTCCTTTTACTTATTTTTCATTCCATCCAATTTATTCTTGTAATTTCGTTCTTACTGTTAATTTATGTTAATTAAAAAAATGTTTTAATGAAAATTAAATACCTCATTCAAATAGTTTTCTTTTTAGCTTTTACTAATTATGTGTAAATTCATCAGTGTTGCCTTATCTATTTCCTTTTTTGTGAAATTTGTTGACTTTATCTGTTGCATGTATCCTTTCTTTTTGTTTCTGCGGCTACCTACCTTTCTGTTATCTTCTATTCCTCTTCCATTTTCCTCATTCGTCCATTCATGTTGGACACATTCATGTTCACAGTCACAGTGTATGTTAGGTAGCTTTCAACTCTCGGAAGATACGTAACTTTATTTCCGACATTTTCCCGCGTTCTAGTTTTAATTAATCTCCAAGAACGTCTTACCGTTCTATTTAAATACCGGTCTTTTTATTCTTATTATGTTTCCTTTTAAGTGTCTTACGCAGAACTCTCGTTTCTATTTATATGTCCATGTGCTTGATATTGTCATGATAATTACTTCATTCACTAATGAACGAATAACGCGAGTAGTAACTTTTAAGCTGTTCCTATTTCACCTTTCGAGTTTATATATAAATAGATTTGTCAGGCCAAAATTGGGAGGCAACTTTGTTCAACTTAATAAATAATTCATTGAACACACAAAAGTTTAACTGAAATATTGTTGTATTAGTAACAGTAGAAATTTGATGGAGGTGCTGAATATTAAAAATGTAAATTTAAGAATAACAATAGTTTATAAAGTCTATATCATTTTAAAAACAAATTTATTTGTTTACCGGTTTCAGGATATTAAACCTATGTTTACATGCACAAAAGTAAGTAAGTAATAACTGTATTCTGTACGGTAATATTACCATACTGACTTGTCAACAGAGTCAAGAAAATGAAAATAAAACACAATCATAATATAAAACTATTAATACAAACGGAACTCAATTCAATAATAATACAAAGATTACTTCTCCTGCTTATCATAATATATATTAATTGTACAGTCTTTCAAATTAGAGATGACCACGTTATAAAATAAATAAATATATCATCACGCCTTTTACCCATTATTGGGTGTGGCACTCTTCCGTAACAGATTTCGGTAAGTGACATATTTATTCGCGTGAAGTGCGGTTACCTACCGTCAAATCACGGCCCCCAAAGATGTAATGACGTTTAAATAAAAAAAAATTATAAATATGATACAAAACAATTGTAACTATGGCGTTAAATAAAAACATACACACCACAGACTTACTTGATCACCTTCTAAAATGATGACAATGATGTTATTCATAAAAAAAATTAAAAGAATAATATTTATTAATGACGTTAACGTGTTTATATTCTGAAACCGATAAACTATTGAACAAACCACGGATGTTATGAGTCATAACAGGCCTTAGATGTCTTAAAATCCTCGAATTTCAAACTGACATCTGCGGCTTTAATGATACTCATAACATTCCTAGGTATGTTAATAGCTATAATTCATCGTTATAATATACTTCATCATTTTGTTCCCAAACTACTGAAACAAAATGGAGGACGTATGTCTTATTATATTTCTGTATATTACTTTGTAAGGAACTTAATGTAGGGTTAGAATTCACCTAACAGCAATGCGATAATTCGCATATTTTTAGCTTGAATCGGATTCGATTTCTTAAGATCCGGATTTAAATGACGTAACACTAGTCACCGTACTACCACTTCACTTTACACGTAAGAATGCAGTAATTAGAAATGTATTAAAGAGCATGTACGTGCTCCTCGTCAATTTTAATTACCTGTCAAAGACAAGTGTTTGCAGAACTATTTTGTAAATTTAAACAAGGTTTTGAAATTTCGATCACGGTGAAGAGACATCTTTGTAACTATGTCTACTGCAACCATACTTTGAATAAGCTATAATAAATAGTTAATTAAATATAGTAGCTAATATATAAATACATACATAATATCACGCTATATCCCATCAAATGGGATAGCATGAATCTCTGAAACTACTTATTTACACATTGAATTAAATAAAAGAAAGTAGAAATATTTTTTATTTAGGCAATCCTTAAAATTGAATTTAAAGCCATGCAACTTATCATAAAAGCTTTTTATGGGCATTTGAATAGTAAAGAATTCTAGGGATTACGAGACTTTTAACGGGCTAGCCCGTGTAAAAATTATAACGGGCTGTTGACATTGGTTATCATGACAACATATATCTAATTTGAAACGTTTGACACTTAAATAGCTTTTTATTAAACAAAATCTAAGTCTGCATTGATTGAACATTTGAAAAAGATATTAAATGCTCGCTTATTTCAATAGTTACCAGGGATACAAACAAAATAGGAACTTGCCATATTGACAGTTGACAGAATGAATTTATTTTCAGTACGTATACCATATGTCTGGTCTATGACGTATACGTTTTTAAATAATTTTAAGATGCAATCGTAAAAAAAATTATGTGTGTATCACGAGCGTAAAGTGTCTTTGTTCCTCTTGCACTATTGCAGCTCTCACCTTCGGATCGCGCTTCAATTACCGTGCTAGAGTAACAAAGAATCACTTTACGTTCATAATACACAAATAACTATTTTTATATATTGGTATAGTTCTACTAAGTTGTTTCACGATTCTGTTCTGTTCGAGATACATGGCGGGCCTTAGAGCCAATCCTGGTTTATTTACATTCTACTAAGTTTCTGGCAAGAGCTGGACTAACCTGCCTATACCTTAAATGAAAGACATAGTGCAATGCAAATCAGCCGACGCCACGAAACACACAAAAAAGTGTAACGTCCAGAGGACTCCCCAATTTCAAAGTAAAATCAGTGTTGGGTGACTTTTTAAACGTGAGATTCTACCACACTTTGTTGCTTCTCTACTAAGTTTTTTCACGATTGATGTCTTAATCAGTATTTTAAACATCTCTACTATAGTACCAAAAACTACCACTTCACCGAGATGACATGACTAAATTTATGAACCTCTACAATCATTTAGAAAGTTTCATTCGTATTTCCCGCAACTGTTACCGAGTAATAACTTCTTGCTTAACCGATGTGTACGTAATTACACGTAGCTACGTGAATATTTCACATGTTAAGACCGCGTTGCGCTACCGGCTGACGCTGGTTACTGGCCCTGCTTGTTGGTTACTGTGGCGGTTACTGGTTATACCAACCACATTACACACATGTTAGTATTCTGGGCCAGGCCGACCTTCAAACTTCGCGAGTACGCCTCTAGTTTTATTAACAATGTGCAATGAATTATTCACCAAGTTAAATGGAATTTTGGTGATATTAAAACCTAATTACTAATTATTTCTTGAACGGTTAGGTTTAATATCTCTTTTATTATTCATATTTAGGCGTCTAGAATATCTTCTATATTTAGCGAGAGAATTGACGTGTAAAGTGACATTAATCAGATTTGTAAGATGACATTTGCTAATGTAAATTAATTTGGTTGTAAATTAATTTGTTTTGGTAACCAAGAAGAATAATATATATATATATATATATATATGTTCAAATGAGCACAGGAATAAGCTATTAAATATGGTTATACTAGTCCTGAAAAATCCTGTATATTTAAAAATATCTATTAAAGCATTCCTTGGATTACGACACACTGATTACAAAATTTTCAGAATTAAAAGTTTGAAAATAGTTATTAGTGTATTAAGAACGTAAAGTGATTTTTTGTTACTAGTGTAAGAGGAACAAAGACACTTTACGCTCGTGATATACACATATTTTTTCTACGATTGCATTTAAAATTATTTAAAAACGTATTGAATATAAATTCATTCTGTCAACTGTCAATATGACAAGTTATTTTTCGATTGTTCCACCGAAAATGTCAACTTTACGATGACAAATGAGAGCGCAATTGTCAACTTTTCATAGCAATCGTAGAAAAAAATATTTTGTTATCTACATAAATTACTTATTATTGTAATAAAAATATATTTTCTACAACTGTCACAAAATGTTCACTTTTTTCACTAATATCAATACGGAAGGAAGTACGTAATTTTTTATCATTTACTATTTTGCACACTAGTGAGTATTTCGCGCACGCTCAAAAAAAAATTCCCACGGTCCATTAATTACAACACTTTATTAGTACCAAATTCATATTGTTTTAATTTCTTTTCCTTCTATTTATAAATCAATAATTATTGTATTATTATGTTTTAACAGTTATACAAAAAATGATGTTTGTATTTTGTGGGTGAAATTTTTTGTTTTTTTAGCGCGTTCGATTGACTTTTTTCGCGACCTGCAATCTCGACCATAAGTCACATTCTCACGCGCAACAAAGAAATACTCATTTTGTGAATATAATACAAAAATAACTATTTTTAATTAATAGAGCCTCCAAAAAACACCTTGCCTAAGACTCTATTTTCCCTTAGTCTACCACTGTTTATATCAAACATAAAATATAAGTTTCGTTGGTGCAAACGAGCATTAAAGATCTTGCTATGTATTTGTGAATGGCAGAAGTCTCTTGTGTATGTAAGATTATGAGAAGTGATAATGTTGGGTTAATAATAACTATTGATTACGTATAATCCTAGCGTGTTGTCATGTAATTAACACACTAGTAACCGATAATAACTATTATTGTCTCGGTTTATTATGACATCTATACTAAATTTAGATGTTTGTCGATTCCAGAAGGTTTGAAATAGAGTTATCCACCCATATCTCGTAAATTTACACTTTCATAAATATTTCTAATTTATAGAATTTTATTGTTTTACACAATAACTTACTATTGTAATGCGAAAAGACTTGTTTCTATTCTTATCACATGGCCACTTATTTCTTAAATGTACTTAAGAAAAGACAATAGCGAATCACTTATTTTTGAGAGATTAACATTGCTATCAAAATTTAAAGTGTAAATAAAATAAATATCATCACGCCTTTTACCCATTACTGGGTGTGGCATTCTGCCTAAGCATATCTCCGTAAGTGATATATTTTTCGCGTGAAGTGCGGTTACCAGCCGTCAAATCACGGCCCCCAAAGATATTAGTGGAGGGGGAGCCACAGGGGTAGATTTAAATTGGTGAAAATTGTTTGTCGTCTGTGGGGATCGAACCAGGGTTCTCAGGATCCACTGAGCCACCTACCCCATTTAAACTATAGTTAACAATAATTGCTCATTTAATAATTCCGGCTATAAGTTTTTTTTACTCATCAACCGCAATAGTATTTTTAAATTTAATTTGAAATCAGTTATGTTTCAACTATCGCTTGTGAAGCGAATGTTCTGACCATAGATCTATGGTTGCACATATACTAGATACTATTGACTGCAGAAAATCTATTAAATATTCAATAATTACAAATTATATTATAATTCATCAATATTTTAGTAGTATATCTACTAGAATGCAAGATAATTTTCCTGAAAAAATCAATCATACGTTATCGTTGTTATAACAGTAATAACAATGTATTCATACTAGGTTAATTGGAATTGATATTTTATAATTTAGTATGCAAATTGAAAAGGTATAGTGTTACAGGCAAATTGAATTATACGCTATCAAAATTTCATGTTAGTTTCATATCCAAAATTATCAATATCAGTATATAACAATTATACCCAGTAATGGGTAAAAGGCGTGATGATATTTTTATTTATTTATTTATAGAATACTATAAAATTTAGTTTTAAATTTGTTCTTGCTCTTTAAGGGTAGTTCTAACTGACTATAAATTCCAATTAAGGGTAACTATCTATTGACTTTATGTGGCAGCTCCCCAAGGTCTCTAAATTATTTTTTTGCCGATTGACATTAAAATGGACTTTTCTTGACAATTAACGGGCTGAGAAGTGCTTCTTTTACAGCCTAAACTATAAAAGTGACATTTATTGTTTGATTTATTAAATATAATTTCAACCGCATATCGCTTTTTTAATCTCGGGTCGGATTATTATTCTTTCATCACTGTACATTTATACAGGCTGTTCATTTTATGTTATCCACTATTGCTATCTCGAGAACTATAAGACCTACGAAGTCGGTTAAATTAGCAAACAATTTCTATTTTACAAGACTATTTTAATGAGCATAAAATATTTTCTTCCAATCAGTGGTTCACAAACTGTAGATACCAACTTGGTTATTTTAAATGAAACTATATTTTATTTATTTGCTTGTTCGATAGAGAATTTAATTCGGAATTCAGTGATATAATATTTGTATATTTATATGAGAAAAATGTATGTTTATATTTATTTCATTATAGCTAAAATAAGGGCGTCATGGAAGAAACAAGTTGAATAAGGATTCAGATTTTAGAGTGCTGTGACCGAAACAATAACACTATTTATGATTGTTTACAAATGTCACTTGCTATTATTGAATTATTATTGTTGTGTGAATACTGAATAAGCTCAATAAAATAGAAAATTGCATAATTTTACTCATAATGAAAAAGTTGATATTCGTCCATGCCCTCCTTATTTTAGCTATAATGAAATAAATCTAAACATGCATTTTATCATAAGAATTGTTACCTAAGGGTATACAAATATTATATCACTGAATTTAGAATAAAATTCTCTATTGAACAAGAAAATACAAAAGATATAAAATAACAAAGTTGGTATCCACACTTTGTGAACCACTGGTTGAAAAAAAATGCTCATTAAAGTAAAGTCTTGTAAAATAGAAATTGTTTGCTAATTTCACCGACCTCGTAGGTCTTATAGTTTTCGAAATAGCAATAGTGGACAAAATAAAATGAACATCCTGTATTGTAAATTTATTTAATTAATGATTAACAACATTCACAAAAAGCAGAATGACATTTATGAAAATTATAATCATCAAATTTGTTTTTACATATCAAGCGCTTAAAAAAACATCATGATGACTACGACGATATTGATAGTATTAAAAATAATGAACATAATCACAACATTAATATTAATTATAAATAATCGACCAAAAAATATATGTTCAACAAGGCAAAAAGCATATATACAGCTTTGCCTAGTGAAACAAATAACTATTAATAAGTATGTATAAGTAATGTAAAAATACGAGTATATAATTAGTCATTTTTTTTCTAAAATAAATAAAAAACATTTGACAAAAAATCAGGGTTCGAAGATATATATCGATCGATATATATCATGATATTTATTTTGATATATATCGTCATATTTTTGCAATGATATATATCCATTATATAAAAATATCAAATAGTTTTTGTGATATAGCCTCCGGAAAAGTGAAATTTTTCGTATTTTTCAGTTTTTCTACTTTTCCGAGGCTATATCTCGAAAACTAAATGTGATATGAAAACGCGCTCAACGGCATTAATTTTCTCGTGCTTCAGTTAACTTATAAACATAGTTTCAGCGATTTTTATTTTTTTTCAATTTTCCGCCAAAAAATCGCAAAAAGCGGTTTTTTAACATTTTCTCGAAAACCAGAAGTCATATGCATTTGAAGATTGCACCACTGGATTCAGTGGGTCAAAATACATATGTATGTAAATTTTCGTTTTAATAATCCTACGATTAAGGATTTTTGGTAAAATTGAATTAAAATCTGAAAAAACCAAAGGGGTACCCCTTAGGAAATAATTAAAAATATTAAATTGCATAAAATTGTATGAAAATTTGCTTATAAGTCAATTCGGACTCGGGGAATTCAACGCCGTTGAGTGCATTTCCATATCTTGTTTAGTTTTTGAGATATAGCCTCCGGAAAAGTGAAATTTTTCGAATTTTTCAGTTTTTCTACTTTTCCGAGGCTATATCTCGAAAACTAAATGTGATATGAAAACGCGCTCAACGGCATTAATTTTCTCGTGCTTTAGTTAACTTATAAACATAGTTTCAGCGATTTTTATTTTTTTTCAATTTTCCGCCAAAAAATCGCAAAAAGCGGTTTTTTAACATTTTCTCGAAAACCAGAAGTCATATGCATTTGAAGATTGCACCACTGGATTCAGTGGGTCAAAATACATATGTATGTAAATTTTCGTTTTAATAATCCTACGATTAAGGATTTTTGGTAAAATTGAATTAAAATCTGAAAAAACCAAAGGGGTACCCCTTAGGAAATAATTAAAAATATTAAATTGCATAAAATTGTATGAAAATTTGCTTATAAATCAATTCGGACACGGGGAATTCAACGCCGTTGAGTGCATTTCCATATCTTGTTTAGTTTTTGAGATATAGCCTCCGGAAAAGTGAAATTTTTCGAATTTTTCAGTTTTTCTACTTTTCCGAGGCTATATCTCGAAAACTAAATGTGATATGAAAACGCGCTCAACGGCATTAATTTTCTCGTGCTTTAGTTAACTTATAAACATAGTTTCAGCGATTTTTATTTTTTTTCAATTTTCCGCCAAAAAATCGCAAAAAGCGGTTTTTTAACATTTTCTCGAAAACCAGAAGTCATATGCATTTGAAGATTGCACCACTGGATTCAGTGGGTCAAAATACATATGTATGTAAATTTTCGTTTTAATAATCCTACGATTAAGGATTTTTGGTAAAATTGAATTAAAATCTGAAAAAACCAAAGGGGTACCCCTTAGGAAATAATTAAAAATATTAAATTGCATAAAATTGTATGAAAATTTGCTTATAAATCAATTCGGACACGGGGAATTCAACGCCGTTGAGTGCATTTCCATATCTTGTTTAGTTTTTGAGATATAGCCTCCGGAAAAGTGAAATTTTTCGAATTTTTCAGTTTTTCTACTTTTCCGAGGCTATATCTCGAAAACTAAATGTGATATGAAAACGCGCTCAACGGCATTAATTTTCTCGTGCTTTAGTTAACTTATAAACATAGTTTCAGCGATTTTTATTTTTTTTCAATTTTCCGCCAAAAAATCGCAAAAAGCGGTTTTTTAACATTTTCTCGAAAACCAGAAGTCATATGCATTTGAAGATTGCACCACTGGATTCAGTGGGTCAAAATACATATGTATGTAAATTTTCGTTTTAATAATCCTACGATTAAGGATTTTTGGTAAAATTGAATTAAAATCTGAAAAAACCAAAGGAAATAATTAAAAATATTAAATTGCATAAAATTGTATGAAAATTTGCTTATAAATCAATTCGGACACGGGGAATTCAACGCCGTTGAGTGCATTTCCATATCTTGTTTAGTTTTTGAGATATAGCCTCCGGAAAAGTGAAATTTTTCGAATTTTTCAGTTTTTCTACTTTTCCGAGGCTATATCTCGAAAACTAAATGTGATATGAAAACGCGCTCAACGGCATTAATTTTCTCGTGCTTCAGTTAACTTATAAACATAGTTTCAGCGATTTTTATTTTTTTTTCAATTTTCCGCCAAAAAAATCGTAAAAAGCGGTTTTTTAACATTTTCTCGAAAGATTGCACCACTGGATTCAGTGGGTCAAAATACATATGTATGTAAATTTTCGTTTTAATAATCCTACGTTTAAGGATTTTTGGGAAAATTGAATTAAAATCTGAAAAAACCAAAGGAAATAATTAAAAATATTAAATTGCTTAAAATTGTATGAAAATTTGCTTATAAGTCAATTCGGACTCGGGGAATTCAACGCCGTTGAGCGCATTTCCATATCTTGTTTAGTTTTTGAGATATAGCCTCCGGAGAAGTGAAATTTTTCGAATTTTTCAGTTTTTCTAAATGTGTACAAAAACTAAAATTAAAAAATAAATATCCAAAAAGTGATATTTATCTGATATATATCCTATATATCAGATATTTTGATATTTATTATAAATATCATGATATTTACGAACCCTGCAAAAAATGAACTGTTAGTAAAAAGTTACTCACTCAGAATCAGCGTTTATTTTAGGGGTCATACTTATCGAATTACTTGGATTGGTCTGAAAATCATGCCTCCAATTTATTTTCCTTTCGACACCTAAGATGTTCCATCACTCTGTATTAAATAACAGGTTTATGACAGTTTATCAAAATATATGTTGTCGATTGTGAAAAACTGCTTAAAAAAAGTAGATAATAATAATTAAGTGTTCACCTTCATTGTATGTATTAATAATAGCTTATAGAAAATAAATTTGATCATTATATTCTTCCTTTTTCAGAAATAAATTACGTGAATGAACACTCAAAGAGCTTAATAATTCATTTTAAAATAACGCGTTGCCCAAATTTTCAGAAGGTGCAGTACATCAATTATGATTTAAGAAAATAACGACCTTAATTCAGAAACAGCCGTTTTCTCTCGCGAACACTCAACTAACCTTCTTCTTGTTGTTCGTTAATCACGAACTCTAATTCATTTAGATAAGTGGTTTCCTGCCCTTGGTCTTGGTTACCGCATGCATGCAACACAGTAACGCAAACTCGAAAAACTTTCGGCTTCGATTGTTGTTGAGTGAGTGGTTTGCCTGCCTAGCAGCGATGTCAAATTGGTTGTGGATTAGTAGGCGAACTCACTTTAGAGGGAATTCGGTTAGAAAATAATTCTACTTTAACCAATAATCAATAATATTTATAGAAAGTTGTATTAGCAAAAGTTAGTTTAAATAAATAAATACACAAATTAAGTATTTGACAGTAATGTAAACTATTTTTCATGATATATAAACTTCGATTTGCTTTTATGTATTTATTTAAAAGTTTAAAATTTAATTGGCGTTACAACTAGCCATTAATATTATTTGACAAGCATATTAAAACATTTGTGTCATAACTTATTTTTGGACTTAATATTTATTTGTTAACAGCTTTAAGTCTCCCAAAGAACAACTCTAGTTTATAATTACGTGTATATAGCAAAATTTAAAGCACATATCTATATGAAATTCTTTCTTAGTAGTTCAAAAAAATAATCATGATTTGTTTTTTGTTTTTTTTTTTCAAAATTAGTCTTTAAAAATTACAATGTGCTATAGCGGCTTCGATGTTAGTCAAAAGAATATTTTCGTTATTTGGATTAGTTTATTCTAATATATAAAAAATAGACTTGGCACAAAAATGCGACAAAATGAGTGTTACTGTATCAATAATTTTAATTCATATTGCTTGTTAATATAAATTTGTTTCTGTTAAATAGAATAATTTGTAAGTTTAGGTTTCTTTATTTTTAATGAAATATGTGTTTTTTATTTTAATCAAGATATTTTAAATCGTGGTTTAAATAATGATTAGTAACCTCCTGAAGCTAATATCTGTACGTTTCTGTATTTTACAATAATTTCACTCTCGGCATCTACAATAATAACTTGTAGAGTTGATATTGCTACATCCAAAATTGGGTAAATATTTTATTATATGTGTCTACGGGCTTGGAATTTCCTAGAAATACAGTGAAAGAATAATTGTTTAATTTAATTTTCTTTTGGGTATTCAGGGAAATTTGTTTTATGCTGAATTTGCATCTCTTCATTTAATGGTAATTTTAAGTCAGCACTTATAATTTAACAAATACATTTTAAAATAGATTACAATTGTTATTTGAAGCATTTTTCATTAAAATATATAAAAACGTGTATGTACTGATATTAAATTCATTCTGTCAACTGGCAATATGACAAGTTTCTGTTTTGTTTGTATCCCTGGTAACTATTGAAATAAACGCGCATTTAATATCTTTTTCGCGCGTTGTTATTGGAGACGCGCGACAAAGATATTTATAGAAAAAAATATTTTTGTTCCATTTTCAGTATATTAAATTATATAACCCATTAAAGTTTTGTGCATAGGTATAGATACACTTGAATAGTTCTTGCAGTCCTTAAATCTCCGGGAATTTTATATTTTGAATGTAAAAGAGTAAAAAAGAAGCTATATAATTATTTTAATATTTTTATTAAAATTGTTGTGTAAACTTGAAAAATCAAAGAAAGTTTTCTGTTATCTCATCATCTCATAAAATATTTACAGGATTAAAAAATGTTTTCAATCAAAGTTGTAAAACTTTTCCAGATAACATCTTAACTTACACGAATTTCTCGTCTGCTAAGTTGTTTTCAAAATTTCAGTAAATGACTTTTCAAGTATTACATTGATGAACTTTTACTTCACTGCAAAATCAGAAAATCTCAACGATAAATTCTACTTTGCAAAAAGAGTTTTCCACATTTTATGTAACATTAAGTTCGTATTTATGGGTTTAATTTCAAAAAGTGTTATCCATAAATTGGATTACTTTTTCATGTAAATATTTTAGTAGACATTCTTTCTAGCTTCTTTTTCACAACAATCTGGTTTATATTAGACTATTTTACTATGTTGTTTACTAAAAATACTGATTGTGTTTTTATTACAACATTTTACTGCGAATCAAACAAATGTAAACATTTTAACTGCACAGCGATAGTTTTTCTTCGAATAACGCTACTGATTACCGGTTTTGTCACCGGTCGGTTGTAACATCAAACCGGTAACGGTATTGGAAGGACGTAGAACTTCACGATGCATGTTTGCGTGTAGGTAGCACGTGAACTTTTGAACTTTGCATTGGTCCACGCCCGACTATGTTTAAGGGTTGTTGTGATTTTTACGGGCGTCTGATGAACAAAGTTGCTTTGAGATAACATTCTAGTTTTGTATTTTGTAGAACTGTGAAAAATGTTTAGGATATAAAATGATGATGTTGCATGTTTACCGTATTATTCTAAAACTGATAAAATTTGCAACAAACTAGATCATAAATAAATAAAATAAATATATCATCACGCCTTTTACCCATTACTGGGTGTGGCAATCTGCCGTAAGCAGATCTCGGTAAGTGATATATTTCTTCGCGTGAAGTGCGGTTACCGACCGTCAAATCACGGCCCCCAAAGATATTAGTGGAGGGGGAGCCACAAACTAGATCATATTTTATTTAATTACATTTTTTGTATTATCTTTATAAATGCAGATGTCGATTTTAATTAATATTTTAATTGTTTATCGGCTGTTAAAACAAAACACCCACAAATTTCAATTGAAAAAAAATTGATTTTTGTTTTATAATGACGGTATGATAGGTTGAAATTGAAACCGCTGAGAGGTTTAGGGTCAAAGCTCACAGGTCATCATAAACTTAATAATTACGGTTATGGCTTTTTACCTTTAAGTATAAGGGTTCGATTACTGATTACCAATAATATAAGAAAATTACTTATGGTTAAAACCCTGTGATTCACCCACAGCTTATATTTGTGAGTTTCCTAATTTAACAATCATCTTCACTTCAAACAAATATATCACAAGATCTGCAAATGCATATCTGTCACACTCATTTTTTGTGATGATATTTGAATAAATAATTAATTTAAATAGTTCGTGGTATCGAGTCGGCCTGTGGATTTGAGAACCCGGGTTCGATTCCCACAGTCGACAAACAATTTTCACCAAATTAAATCTACCCCTGTAACTCCTTCTCCACTAACGTCTAGGGAGTGACGTGATTTGACGGCTGGTAACTGCACTTCACACGAATAAATATATCACTTATCGAGATCTGCTTAGGCAGAATGCCACACCAAGTAATGGGTAAAAGGCGTGATGATATATTTATTTATTCTAATACGAGCAATTCTTGTCTGTCTATCTTGGATTCGGTTCCAACGATTTTGATGAAACTTGGTATTCTTATTTAATCTGACCCTAGAAATCTATTAAGACCAAAATCAATTCAATACCACCAACTGCTTTTGATATATAAGCGATAATTTGAAAGAAAATTGGGGGGAAAAGTTGTTTCTTTGGTTTTCTATTTTTCATTTTAAACTTTTTATATCCTATTATTTTTCCGAACATAACTCAGTCCTTCACATAGTTTATCTATAAATAATTTTACATAGTCATAGTCGAATTTTTAAATCAGGTTTATGATTAGACTAGAACTATCATATTAATCGAAACCATAAGTCGTAACAAAAGTATATCTAATCCTGTTACCTCTTTATTTAAAAAATATAGGTTAGATTAATACGGGTTAAGAATAAATTCAGGCTAATTCTGTTTTGATACTTCAGCTGTAGATGATGAAATAATTGACATAACTGTGTGAATTGTTGCGAAAGAAGTACATTTGCAGATTTTCTGCTGCGTCAGAAACATGAAAACAATGCAAATTAAAGAATGACACATTTAGCATAAAGTAACAAATGAAGACTGCACAGAATTAAAAAACGTTTTGTGCTAAATTACCCTGTCTGTCTGTCAGCATATGACAAATCGTATTTTATATGAAGGATGCGACTAAGTGGTTATAAAAATATTTTTGTCTCTTATTTTTGTATTTAGTAATCAATCTTCATGGTGTACAGTGTACAGTTTGCAGTTCCTAGTCAATATTTTTGATGAAAATTAATGAGCAATTTAAAATAATAATTTCTGGTGTACGTGGAAGAATTGAAGTTAATTATAAGTGATTTAATTAAAAATTACTGATAAAACACATGCTTCATGGATAAATTAGTTATTTTAATTAATTTTCCTAGTTGATTACCAGTTTCTTCAATAAAATCAAAATTTTAAATTAATTTCTGTTATCAATACGATTCAGTTAATTGAGAATATCAGCTCGTATTAAAATGCAGTTTTTATGAGTTTTAAAAGTTGAATAATAAATGAAAATTACATTTTCATTTACAAACATTTTATTCCAAATCGTAAATATCCGTTATAAATACTAGATATTACTAGGAGTTTTTTTTGAATTATTTTAATAAATTTCTCTAATTTGTGAAAGTGTAAATAGGTTTAGTATTGCCCATGTGCATTATAGTTGAATAATTCAAAAAATAGTTTTGCATTTTATTTCTCTATGCCAACAATTTTCTGGCACATACTGTATGTTCAGTCATTAATGTACATATTTAATTTTAATATTAGATTATAAAGAACTGCAGTAATTTATGTTTATTATTTTTTTCCACAATCTATAATTCCTGTAATTTAGGGCTTGTATTTTAACCAAGCTTCTAATAAATTTATTCATTTAATGCCCAGTTTTATAAAAGATAAAATAAACTTATTTAATTTTAACAAATTCGTATAAACTTGATCGTCGGTTATAAAACTTAGAATATCATGCTGGTTTCCAAGTAAATATAGGATAATAAACGTTGCAAATACGGAACTCTTTCCGATGATTTTCGTTATCCATTCAACATTGATCCAGTCTTATAAAAATATAAATTGTTCCATTTAATTTGTTTGACATCGACAGTAAAAGAAAAGAAATGATTTTTCAAATTTTCATAATTCTAATTTTACATACAATAATTATGTACTTATTTCCTACAAAATAAATATTGAGTAAATAAATAAAAAATAAATATATCATCTCGCTTTTCACCCATTACTGGGTGTGGCACTCTGCCATAGCAGATTTTGGTAAATGATATATTTCTTTGTGTGAAGTGCGGTGACCAGCCGTCAAATCACTGCCACCTAAGATGACTGTTTTGACAAGTAAGTATGGTAATATTACCGTACAGAATACAGTTATTACTTAATTACCAGCCTACTTTTGTGCATGTAAACATAGATTTAATATCCTGAAATCGGTTAAAAAATTGACTGTCATTTGGCAAATTTAAATTTGTTTACTTTGAAAGTAAATGTATTCTATCGTTTATAAAACTGAACATAACAAACGAACAAAAAATCTAAAATTTATCTGCATGCTAGAGATTCAGAATGCATTTAAAATTTGTATCTTTGTATATGTCCGTCAGTACGGTGGTGTGGATAGCGATACGGAATTTGAATCCGGAGATCCCGAGTTCGAATCTCACTCAAGCTAAAAATTATATGAACTATCACACTGCGGCTCGGTGAGTGCGGACCCTGTACTGTAATTGGGATTCAATTCCTGTTGTACAGAGTAACATAAATAAATAAATATGTGATTGGTTCTACTGTGCCAAGTACAACGCTGTAAATAAATAAATAAACATGCGAACCCATGAAATGACATTTTTTATTTATTCATAATACATAAAACTTTTTCAAATGATTTCAAATTCAATTACCATGAAAATGAAACGCAACTAATCCTATTATATCGTTTGCTACAGTTTCCATTTCATAAAAATATCACAAATAAGTGATTTCCTGGAATTTAATAGCCATCATTTATTTGGCTATGTAGGTGTGTACCTTTCGTCCGATACAATTCGCTATCCAATTTGGTCATTTGCGATATCGTTTCGTCTTGTGTAACAATTGTGTACTTTAGTACTTTCTAGAATCACCCACACGCTGCGGCTCACGCTTAGCGCTTTTCAAATCCCACGCTCGTGTCTGCAACCGTGCGTAGGTCTTGTTTGCTATGCTCCACTTCTGAAATTGTTATTGGATCCTGTTGCGATGTTGCAACACTATCTATCAGTGCCGATGGAGGGTACGCACCCTACATTGGAAAATAAATATAGCTTCACGCATTTTTATTCTTTTCTTAGGATGACAGGTATTTATAAAGATGGCAGCTACAGGATTGATATTTGGGCGATGAAAATATTTTGTGCATATTAGGATCAGACTCAGGTCTCTTGGAATTCAACTATCACCTAACGTACTAGATAGCTAGATAGTTATTCTATTTCTGGTCGGTTTTAGAACCGGCATATTAATTTACTACCAAAGTACATAAAGTGTATTCATTTAAATGACAGTCGAACGTGTGACAGCAATGTTATATACGTCATCAATTAAATAAAATTGATTTGAATTTGTTAATTTAAATATATTTATTATGGAAGTAAATTTATTCTGTTCTTTATAAAATCAAGCATAAAATTAACAAAAATATTTAAAATTTAAATTTATTTAAATTTTAAATAAATCATTTAAGCTGTTAAATATACCGCATTACCTGACATTTAATCACTTGATCTGTATTATAATTAAGATTAATTTCTTAAATTTATTTTTTGTTGTTTTACACAATTGTAACATACTGGAATATGATGTCTACCGACCTGGTATTCCTGGAAATTCTAGAAATTCCTGGAATTGAAAAACAACTTGAAATTGTTATTTTCCCGCTTGTTGCTATTGGGAACAATCCTAAAAATGAAATAAACGCTTCTTGCTCGGGAAACGATAATTTATCCTTGAGAACCCTGGTTCCATCCCCACAGCCGACAAACAATTTTCACCAATTTAAATTTACCCCTGTGGCTCCCCCTCCACTAATATCTTTGGTGGCCGTGATTTGACAGCTGGTAACCGCACTTTACGCGAAAAGATATATCACTTACCGAGATCTGCTTAGACAGAGTGCCACATCCAGTAATGGATAAAAGACGTGATGATATATTTATATATTTATATAACTAATAAAGTAGCATACTTTCCATGATGGTTGTATAAATATAAATATTCTCCCTCAAAATAATTTCTAGGTCCACTCCAGCAATCTGCTTTCGAACATGGGGGCAAAATTATATTGCATGTTACTAGGGGTAATTAAATTGTACAGTATACTAAAAGGTTAATTTCAATAAAAATTAAAAACAAATGCCTGTTTATGGCGAATTAATACAATGTGCACTTGTGGTTTCCTAGTTTTATCTAGTTTTGTTAATTTTTTATGCCTGTTTGCTACATGTTACATTATTGTAGGGATGTATTTAAAGTAGTTTAATTAGGGTAGAATTAAGTTTTTAATTGAATGCATAAAATATGCAAATGTTAGAAGAACAACAAAAGTGAACTTGTTTGCTATTCGTACAAAATTTATAATAACGGTACAATGTAGGTACTACCAGCAATTAATAATAACACATACGTGTATAAAGGCTTACAGAATACTCTCATTTATTAATCATACCTTAAGCTTACAAAGACTACAATCAATTAACAAATGAATAACTATGTGAATTATTACTTATGCTTTTGTTGATCAAATTGTGGTTCCTAATTTTGTTATACTTATTACATATATTTAATTTATGAAGATTATTAATCATATTTAGTTATTCGCAAAGTTGTAGCCTTTGTTTAAATTATTAATTCTACTGAAAAAAAATCGATTAGAATCTTTGCCAGTAAATTTAATATTTTATTTCCTGGCTTGCCTCGACAGCACGACTCAGTATTATTTATTTAAATGCAACTTAAAATTTATTTGACAACGGTTTAACCAACCTCAACTTCTGTTTTAAAATGGAAGCATAATTAAATAGAAACGACCGAATAATCAATCCTCATAAATTGTTATTAACATACCAAAATCTAAATTAGTTTTCTAACAATAACACAGCTTCTTGAGGTAGTTCAGTAAATCAAATTAGGACTTCGTTTTCTTGCTGATAAAGTTAAACTTAAATTCGGCGTGTTTGACTTGATTTTAGTTCTCTTTATTCGCCAATTATTTCAGTCAAAATTCAATGGAACGAATGTATTTTTTTACATTTTTGTTTTGTTTGTATTGTTTTTCTAATTATCTGCGTTTCATATTTTCGTTCATTACAATTTTTACCAAATTAAATCTACCTTTGTGGCTCCCCCTCCACTAATATCTTTAAGGGCCGTGACTTGACGGCTGGTAACCGCACTTCACGCGAAAAAATATATCACTTACCGAGATCTGCTTAGGAAGAGTGCCACGCCCAGTAATGAGTAAAAGGCGTGATGATATTTATTTATGTTTGTTAATTACTATTAGAAATCGATTAATCTGAATTTCCGATCTTAGAAAAAAATTGTGTTCAACTCTGGTTGAAAGTAATAATAATAATAATTAGTTTATTTTAGCTATAAGCTATATAAATACAAACATATATATATATATATATATAACCAATTAACAAATATAATAAATCCAAATAAGAGTTATGTCTCACTCAACATTAGTCTAAGTTTAGTTTTAAATTTAGATACATTCATAGTTTTCATTTCTTCCGACAACAAATTGTACTCACTAAAGCCGTTGTAAAATAAGGTATTTTGCGATTTAGTTAACTTTTTTCTTTTTATAAGGAAGTCTCCCTGACTTCTAATATTATATATTGTATTCATATATTTCACACTATCAGCATTATCTTTGCATTAGTTATCTCTAGCCTCAGTCCACAAACAACTACTTTAAACCTTTGGTGTACCAATAACTATTTTTTATTATTAATAGCGGGGACTTGAACCGACAGCAAATTAAACCTGCCTATATTTAATAAACCTAATCCTGAACATGAACCTTTTTCTATAATATTCAAGAGCGAGAGCGTTAACAGAACCGTAAATATTAAACAGGATCAACCAGTGTGGTCTTGCCTGAAAAAGTCACAATGTACAAGTTTAGAATGTGGTAAATTTATAAAGAGCGGACTACCGCAGTATGCTATGGATGTGTATGTTTTTTTTTCTTATAAATTATATTTGGTTTACTGTTTGTTCTAGTAAGTAATATTACTTTCTATTTTCAAAAAACTCTACATTAAATTTATTTTACATTACTGAATTTATGTGTACGCATCTCTAATTGATTTTTTTTTTTAAATTGAACCGGTTTGCGATCTGATTCTAAAGAGAATAAGAAACTGAATCGAAAGCGAACCTTATTTTTTGTGGTTCGGATCCATAGTTGACAATGTATTTTTGAAATGTGACAGCATCTCTGAAGGTTCTTATATGAAGACATAAACTGAGACATATTGGCTGGTAACACAAGTTTTGTTTTTGGGTATTCTAAGTGCACGGTTTTAACATGTTAGAGATAGCTAAAACACCCACAAACACTGCTCTTAAAACAGGCAAAGACAGAGTTTGTGCTACCAGACAATATGGTTATGTATGCATATACAGGGTGTTTCACAACTTAGAACAAAAAATTAAATGGTATATTCTGTACGACGTGCTGATCATGAAACAAAAAGAATTTTTTAAATTCGAAAAATTAAGGGTTATTAACCTAAAACATTTTTTATAGTACTGCACTGAATTCGCTTTCCTATTAAACACAAAGAATGAAGTAGGTATCAACTACGAAAGAATAATTACACAATTCAATTATTAGCAGTTATTTATAATAGAATTTTATTTAATTAATAACTTTAACATAATCATCCACCCAGTGGCAGTGGCAACAAAAAATTTTGGACTGGGAAACATGGAAAATAGTTTTACGATTAAAAAAAAATTCTTTTTGTTTCATGATCAGCACGTCTTACAGAATATACCCTTTAATTTTTTGCTCTAAGTTGTGAAACACCCTGTATATATTAAAGATAAAAATTCCGATTTGAGTTGAATTCCAAACAAACAATCCTACTTCAATCGCGATCCAACCTAACCGCTTCCATATCGCAATAACGTTTTCTAGTCTCCAGTCTGCATTCTGCATTCTGTAATTGCATCCACGATCCGCATCTCCATTCACAGTTCCGCATCATGGCCTCGCAGCCGCCAAGCGCAGGCCAGCGTGATGGATGCCTCCCCCAGCCGCTGTTGTCACTAATTGTCCAGTCCATTTGTCTTGTCGTTATTGCCGACGCGACCGCCAACATTTGCATATTTGTATACTGCTCCAGTGCTCCGCTAGTGCCCTACATGCTGCGGCCCAATGGGGAAATGAGATAGATAGCTGTATGATTCTGATTGGATGGAAATCATTCGAAGTTGGAATATGAGTTGATGATGAAGAGTTTTATTAGCGAGGTTATAATGTTACTTTTCAAAATATATTCGTCAAATCATGACCTTCAAAGATGTTAGTGGATGGGGGCCACAGGGATAATCTTAATGTGGTGAAAATTGTTGTTTTAGTTTATTTACATAATTACTTTTGAAGTTTCCTCCTGTAACATACATTCATACATAACGCTATATCCCATTAAATGGGGTAGCACGAACCCGTCAACATTCTCATCGTGACACACGATACTCGTTTCGGCCATATTAACACTTCCTCCATACGAACTCTTTCTTTTCTCACAACCAAAATCCATCATCACGCAACAAACATTCATCCATTCGCTCCTGTACACCTGTTTCGTAAATCTTCACTTACGTCCACTTCTCTAACAACGAATCTATAAGAAATGAAGGCAGCATCGCCTGCGCTTGTTTAAAAATACATTTAACACAATTGCAGTTACACACTAGAGTAAAAACTGAAATTGAAGTAAAAAAAAGATGAGGAAGTATGGAAGGAAGGGAGTATCCTGTAACAAATTGAATATGATAAATGAAAGTAATGACACGGTGTGGTAAATTTATTGTCCTTTTAAATGAAGAAATATAAGCATTTACAATACAAAGTGGAAAGTAAATAAATATAGACATTCATTGCACTGATGACAAAAATACTACAAATAAATTATTTATGGTTATCATATTAAAGAAATAACCAAATACTTTTATTTTATTATTTTGTTTATACACTACAAAACACAAAATAACTCTTACAGTTACAATGCAGAGAATTTATGGTTTTTGAACCACGCTGACGCAATTGAATTTTTGGTTAATTACCAACTAGAGTTAGAATAGTATGTTATGCATCAAGGGAGGGAAACAAGGGATAATCGCGTCCTCCCGTGAAGCATATTATACTTTTCGTAACAAGTGCACAAAAATTACCGTCTTATCGAGACAAATGTCAAATATGGGTTGCTTAATTAGTTACCTAGGAAACGCCGCAAACAGCTAATAATCGTAGTCTCTAGGGAGAGAAACATGCTACCTAGGGAGAGAAACATCCTATCTAGGGGAAGAAACATAATATTTCTCTCTCTAGGGGAGAAAAACAGTGTTTCTCTCTCTAAAATTAGGGAATAAGAACGTGTTTCTTGTGCATGTGTTACGAAAATAATCTTGCAGAACAATTATTTATTAAATGTTTGTATAATTTTCCTAAAACTATTTTGAGCTCATGTAATTTGTAGTATATTTTAAGGCCGGTGGTATAAACATAAATGAAATGCAGATGAACAAGATGTAAATGCTTTGTTCAGAAATAGTTCCACAAAATCATGAAAACATAACATCGTTGTAACTGCGAGTGCGGAAGAGATTGTTTGCAAATTCCAGTGTCAAGAGGTCGGCAAGCTTGAAGCTTGAAGCTCCAGCATGCTAACGTGTTCCACTGCATCAACTTGGGAACTTTCAGTTTAGGCGTGTGGTAATGTTCCTCATCCTCCTGGATAACCAAATTTCAAACAATTCCCCTGCTTCACAGCGGACCGGGGGAAGTAAATTCGATTTAGGGGCGGTTCTTTCCCGAGAAACAAATAAAAACGGAAGTGCTTCGATTCTGGCCGATGTAACTTTGTTATTGAATTTCGCTACACCACAACAACGATTCAGCGTGTACTTGTTGCTGTCTAGTACGCAATTGATGACCTAACGATGGTTATCTGTCATAGATTCCATCGGAAATCCAATAGATTCGCGAGGGGTAGTATCAGTAGCACCGCGAAATTGAAAGCTCCAAATTGATTGGGGTTTATTTGGGTTAAATGAATTTTCGGGTGTTGGTTTTTTTGAAAGGAGACTATATGTGGGTTGACAGTTCTCTCTGAATAATTGAGGGATTTTATTATTTTATGGTGGTAACTTTTTTGTGGAGGATATAGAACGGAAATCCTGTATAAACACTGACATTGAGATACTTTAAAGGTAATGTTTATCGCTTTTTTTTTCTCGCTTGAATGCGAGATAACTGAACAGCGATTTCCATTTATAATACTGTTAAATGTCACGAGCTGACATTTATAATAATTTGTTTTCGGCTTAAATTCGTAATTTAATTAATAATCATTTCCCGAAGAATTTAAAATTGTAGCTTTTAGGGCCGATATGTCAATCTTCCAAAAAAGTTTCTAATTATTTATCAGTCAAACAGACAAAATTATGGTTCAAATTATGAAAATTATTTTGACTATCAATTTTATTTTGCGCGTGAAGTGGCTGGTCACAGAGATAATTTTCAATGTGGTGAAAATTGTTTGTCGGCTATTGGAATCGAACTTGGGTTCTCAAATCCATTTACCCCATAAATCGATCAATATGCGTTCAGTATTACACATAACATTTTCCGATTAATTTCTTTTTGTTGAAAGCAAGGCTACCATCAACTAAAATGTTATACTTTTAAATTTTTGATCCTTTTTTTTTAGAAGTTACGCACAGTTTAGATTAAGAAGAAACTTCATATACTATAGAATTGGCACTAGAAAAATGACTAAACATTTTCTGTTTTACATGTATCAATAAATTCAAGGTCACCAGTTAATCAATAAATAGGTCGATTTATCGTTAAGTGTAATACAGCTATTATATTTTGATGAGCAAATTTTAAAAACCTCTTCCATCCATCAACTCGACATACTACTAAATTAGTCAACTAAACTATAATTTTTCCAGAAATAATAAAAAGGAATATTAAGAGAAAAGTATGTATTTAATTCTTCATCATTGTACCTGAATATTAATTAGTAACAATTCCAAGCGGACTGCGGAGTCGGCAAAAAAGAAGCAATCGACTCTAACTGCGACTTAGAGTGCTGCTAATTTTAGTAGTTAGTCTTCGATTCCGACAAAATTAAATACCAAGACAATGCTTATTGTGTGTGTAATAAAATAGAGAAAAAAATATTGAAAGAAATGATTCAAAATTTGTACTCCACTAAAAACAGAAACGGAACACTTCACAACTTTTTGTCTATAAAATTTTAACATTAATTAGGTATCGGTGTATTTTGTCCATTGACCAGAAATTCTCCTGAACTTCAATTCCGCCTCCACAGTCCTGATTACGAAGAACGAAATTGTTTACAATAACTTTTATCATTCCATATTTATTTTTTAGTAAATCTATATTTCTAGGAAATCTACCAAAATAAATAATGTAATGATTAATTTATTATGTTTATTTTGGATATTTCTTTTGAAAACCTAGAAAGGAGTAGCATCTTTGTGCAACGGTGACCGGATGATAAAACATCCCCTTTCTGTATTTCGTGATTTCATCTGGAATGGCAGAAAGGAAAAATGTTGATAGAAAGCCGTAGATGCGCTTCAGCTGTGACTGTAATGGCTTATGGCCGGCGCGGTAGCGGCATACGCTGTTGCTTTGGGGAGATTTATCACGGGTCCCCCAAGTGGTGCGTCCGCACGCCGCTCGATATGCGACGGCCGGCAGATCCACGCCACCGCCGTTTTTTAAATGGGACTTTATCTGTTATGCACGTTTAAGGAGAGAGGTCTGTCCCGACGACACAAACCTTAAATCACCTGCGTCCCCAAGGTGTGCTATTGAACGCTGGAAGCAGTGGCAACCCAACGCCACCGATGTCACAACCAGGTCAACTAATAAATCCCCTCTTCTTTGCTCTTCTTTTCTGGCTCCGCCCCACCCTATCGAAAAGGATAATTTACGCGCTTGGCTGAAACCTAATCCGTAAGCAACAGACGAACCACCTATACATACTTCATGATAATGTGCTACAAGGAAACTCTATTTACTATATTACTGATACACCGTTCACTCACTGGATTATCTCTTATATTCCTTTTCTCATATTTCTTCAAAAGAATTCACAACTATTATAACTTTCAATCGAAACCACTTTTTGTTGAAAATTCGAGAAAGACATTAAAACAAAATGGAACAACGTCTGCAATTGTTCCAGATTTATTGTGTTTGTAAACAATTCCTCAGTTTCAATTGTCTTATTTTACTACAAAAGAAATACTGTGAACTTGAAAAGTCAAATTCTCAATAAAGTTGTACCTAATCCTAGTTATGGATTAGTAAAATAAAGCTAAATTATATTCTCAACAAATTTAAACAATATAATATTGTTACCACTTGCTTGCGAAATGTGATTTGGATTAACTTTTTAAAATCAGCAAATCCAAAATTGAAGATTGGCCAAAACTTATTTGAAAATTGGACTGGAAATGTCAAGTTACTAATAGACAGGGTATTAATAGCATATTTTATTGATGTTTTTGTTTTTCAAAAAAATAAAAATCATATTTAACTTCACTTAAAATGAATGAATTAAAAATTAATCCAATTTAATTATTAGACAATCATAGACAGAGAGAAATGTTTCAAATATAAATTACCGGTTTTTAAATTCTTTTTATACAAAAGCAAATATTTTCAAAGTGTTTGTTACTATCGCCCGAAGGGCAAAGAGGTCATAAAGATATTGGAGGGAGGTCGCCGGAAGCAAAATCTAAAAAACTCAAAGAATTTATTACAACCTAAGAAATTGTACCAAAGTTTTTCCTTTACTAATTTCTGAAATTGTACTATTTTAAATCGGCCTCTTACAAACTTAAATTTTGATCACACAAACCTAATGTATTTGTGATTTTTGCCAAGAGATTATTGCTCCGAAAAGTTTGAAACTCAGTGTACTAGAGAATTAAAATAAATTTACAATTTTTAAAAAGCTGGTCATTTGAAAAACACTTTTTTTCTCTTTTCACCGATTGCAAGCTTACTTGCTGGATTAAAAATGCATTTCACTGTACATTTACATATTATTCAAATCGAATATAAAGCAACCGAAGTAAACCTTACAAAAATACAACAGTTGAGGAATTACTGAAAATGTTATAAATAACCGAGTATTGTTTTTATTATAAACTGTAACACTGAAATGGTCCCTACACTAGTTTATCCCCTCTTTTCGTAAAGAATTCTTGTCAATCGTAACTTTTAATAGGAGCCACTTTTTGCTGAAGATTCGATTCAAGGAAGAGACAAAAACAAAGTAGAACAACGTCCCCAATTGTTCTAGTTTCCGGATTCCAGACTCATCCTCTCTGTAAATAATTCCTCAATCTTGTATCCTAGTATTTACAAATGCGCATACTGTTTTGTTCGTTTAGCTTTGAAATACAGCCCAATTTGTTTCGTAATCCGCAAAATCCATATTCATGTTGGTCTTAGTCATTACATTTGCCCCAGTTTTTATCTATGCAAGCAGCATTTTAATTTACGCAGAGGCAAAAAATATTAATTTTATTTATGATGATGTGCGAGTATTACTTAATGGTCTTACCGCATTATAATATACCCTGGAATATTAATTTATTAATGCAGAAGAAAATGCATTTTGTTTTTAAATTTTGTTTCGACTTTATCTGCAGTGTCTGGTGCCTGATAGTGTGTTGTCTTTAACTGTCTGCTTGACTGAGCTTTATATAATCCAGGATAAAGCTTCTACTTCAGTAGATGGCTGAGTTAAGAAGGAAGAATCCTGTATTTATCAGCTTTGTTGTAATCCTAATTGTCATGTTTGTTTTCACTTAACAACTGCTTCGTTCTAATTTTTAATTCTGGTTTGAATTAGTTTAATTTTGAACGTAAGTTCAAGTATGGTAAATATGAAATCATCAATGCCAGGTTCAAGAACTACATTATCCGATTCATGGAAAAAGTAATCATGATATAACTCTGATTCTTTTCGAAATAGTAATGATAAAAACTCATACTAAATTACAACTGAAGTAGGCATTTTGGTTGTGCTATGAGATAGTTATTTGTCCTTAATCCTATTTAGAATTACTGCTCCTTATGAAAAAAGAGGGCAATTCTAAATAGAAGGTAAAGTAAATGGGTGAGGATGAGAACTTAGTTTTCGAAATACGTATCTAATTTAAATAAATAAATAAAATAAATATATCATCACGCCTTTTACCCATTACTGGGTGTGGCACTCTGCCTAAGCAGATCTTGGTAAGTGATATATTTTTTCGCGTGAAGTGCGGTTACCAGCCGTCAAATCACGGCCTCCAAAGATATTAGTGGTGGAGGAGCCACAGGGGTAGATTTTTTAAATTGGTGAAAATTGTTTGTCGGCTGTGGGGATCGAACCAGGGTTCTCAAGATCCACAGGCCGACTCGATACCACTGAGCCACCTACCCCATAATTTAATAATAATAATAATAATAATTTGATTCATTTATTAAGGCTTAGGGGTTAAATTCTTTGTTAGTTAGTTTTTAGCCTTAGATTTCTTACATTTATTTTAAATGGGTGAAGGTTGTGCATTTCATTTTGAAGATATTTGGTGGATTACAATTTGCTTTACTTACTTTCTTTTCATATTATTGTTTAGTTATTTAAAAGTCTGTGTAAAATTTTAACTATTTTTTTCAAATACAATACAAAGCGTTATACAAACGTGATCAGTGTCAAGGTAATATTTTTGCATTCGAAATATTTATAAATATTCTTTGATCGGCATAATGAATCAAATGGTAGGAGGATAAGAATTAATACTATTTTTAGACATTGTTCAAAAGGTTAAAGACATTTTTAAAAATGATATGAAAATTTACAGAACATATTATAAAATTTAGATAGTAGTGACAAAACTTGAGTGAGTTTGATGGCAACCCTAAAAATGATTTAGAAAGCTTTCTAAGCATGGATTTTTAAAGTAAATACTTTACAACTGATGATATTAAATTGAATTATAGAAAAAAAGATTGATATATCGCCAGGATTTGAACTCCGGTTATATGCTGTCAACCAACTAACTGAGCTACAGTTTTAATGTAACTCAAATCTGGTGTCATTTCCATTTTCTCTATTTTTATTGTGTGTCCTATGACCGGAATTTAAAGATCCTAGATTTAAATCCTGGCGCTATTCCAATTTTTCTCTCTTTAATTCAATTACAGTAGGGAATTATATTATTTTTCCTTTCCCAATATTGTTAGCCAAATTTAAGATTTATAATAATTATCTCACACATTTGTTTTGTTAACAAACAACTATAAAATATTTTTGTTTTATTTTCTTTCGAATACACATCTAACTAATTTCCTAACATTTCTTTTTTCTTTGTGGCGAATACCGTCAGAATTTGAACCTGGAATTTTGAAGCCCAGTTAAATTCTTTTAATCAACTGAGCACTCAAATGTAATTCACATTTTATCTCTATTTTTGTCTTATGTCAAAAGCTAACTGGATTCTATAATCGAAGTTCAAAGGTCCTAGATTCAAATTCTAGCGGTATTCCTATTTTATTTTCTTTATTTTAATTAGCCTTAACGGTGACTATGTTGAAAAATAAATATATGTTTTTCAAGCTTAATTCATGTAATTTTTGCCCGATCTTTCTATTCGTTTTTGTTTGCGTTCTACAAGAATTTGTGCATTACTTTTCAGTTTAACCCTCATATATTAGAGAATTTTATTATTCACACTTAGACAAACCAACATTTATCATTATTTCGTTCTTGTCCAAGTAACACATTTGGTTTGTGAACAAACAACGACGATACATTTTTGTTCTATTTGCTTCCAAATATACATCTAACTAATTTCCGAACATTTCCTTTTTCTTTGTGAGGGTGTGTGTGTGTGTAACAACGCGGCGACACTGTGACATGACGAACGAGGCAGTGCTGGAAGTTGGATCAGCAGAACAACCCTAGAACCACTCCAGTTGCGATCCGCTCTCGAATTATCGACCGCTAAGCACACGGCCCTCGGCACTTGCCCGCTGGTCGCTGACGTTTGGCCACTGGGCGTCAGAATTCGACAGCGCTACACCAACAACGAAATGTGAAATGTTTCCGATGCACGCGCGGATATTTAGGACCTAATGTTTGTTATTTCTTATCGGACGGAATGCTAGGGTTTCGAAAACATTGCCTAATTTACGTCCAGTTTTTCATTCGACTGTTGTGTTGCTTTTAAGTAACATTTAGTTAATAGTCGGTTTAAGTATTTAATTTAATTATCAAAACATACATTCAAAGTGGTGAGATAATTCTGTCGAGTAGTGGCAATGAAGACCTTGGCAACGTATTTTTACCGCATTAAATTACAGCACCCAAGGTTGTTAGTGGAGGGTGTATTTCAAGATTGGTTTTAATTCGCTGATTGGTAGGCTATGGAAATCGAACCTGTTATCTCAAAGAATTGTCACTTTTTTGCTTATTTATCATCTCTTACAAGTTAACACGAAATTAACTATTTTAACTCTAGGTTAATTTGGACTTTCTGAAAGTTTTGAAAAATACCTGGGATTGAAAAACCTTGAAATCCTAGAAAATACTTTAATTTTATACAATACTTGAAAAATAATTACTTACAATCAAAAAATAATTATTGAATTTAATTACTTTTTTATAATTATAAACAGAGTATCAAGGAAATCAGTTTTACGGAGCAATTGTCTGTCAATGAATTTTTAAAATAACTATTTCTGGCTATTTTTAATCCAGTTTTTAAAGATTAAAATTTATTTGAAACCATTTTCACTAAAATAATTTTAGCGAATTTTTGAATACAAAGATTGAGTTTACTATAAAACTGCCAATAATTTTTGTAATATATACCTTTGAAATCCTTAAAACTTCTGGAATTTTATATTTTAAAACTGGTCTAGTGACAGAAATTACTTAAAATTTTTAATCACTCATTTTCAAAATTTGAGATAATTTACGGTCGCTGCCTAAGTAAGCATGAAATTAGCACACGAACTTTTATATTTTTGAAATAAGATATTTATCCCTGTTTTGTAACTCGACTATTATCTATTACTGATCTATAAGTTATTGACAACCACTCTCTTTCATGATTGTGATCAAAATAATTTATTCTATTCTTCTTTTTAAATTCTGCTCTTGAACAAAGCTACTAGTATAAAAAATATTTCTTTTTAGCCATACTTTTCACGAAGTTATCAGTGAGTTGTCATTTAATTTTTTTATAATAACAACAATTTATATAAGTGAGTAAAATGCATGAAAATAACGAAAATAGGGTATATTATTCTGGTTACAAAAACCTGAAATTATGACAATCTATAGAGTAATCAAGAAAAATAAGAGTTATCATTAATTCAACGATAATAATAACAGTGAGCTAAAATAGAAAATGTGAAAACTGAATGCATATTGCTCTTCAGGCGAATTATCAAAAGAGTTTTATCTAATCCTAAACTTTATATTGTCTTATCATTTGGTTTTTGAAAAGTGATTTGGATTAAGTAGCTAATCCAAAATTCAGACTAAAACTTTTTTGAGAATCAACCTGCATATGTTTCCATAAGAATAAATCGTACTCGTGTTTTTTCAAACGTTATTTATAACATTATACGGGATTGTTATTATAAATGAAACATTAGTGTTGCACTTATGTTTGAAGTTATAGGTTGTAAAGTATTGTAATAAATTAGAAAACATTAAATTTATTTTCAAATAATAATGGAAAATGATTACAAAACTTTTATTTAATTTCTTAACTAAGATTGGGATTTGGGAAGAAGATATTTTTATTTTTATTCTATTTGAATTTAACAATCTTTTTGCGATTCAATCATATTTTACATAAAATTTATTGATATGGCTTTGTATTATCTTCTGCGTAAATTATTTAATTTATGAATAAAGTCCTGGTGTCGTGTTAGTAGGCAAATTTGATCCGAGTTAGCTGAAGCCAAATAAAAGATATCTACGTCGTATATCGTGCAAAATACCCTCGATACTGGGCTGAACCGTTAAATCTCCCAGAGCTCCATTCGCTTTGCGGCCTCCCATTGGCGCATTGTGCCTTTTTACACGCAAATTTCTTTGATAAACACGTTTCTGTCACGTTTCATTTCGCTATTCTACATTCACCAATTCAACGACGCTATTTGAATGCGATCAACCTGTGAACATGGAAACAAAAATGACTAAAAGTCAGAAAGTTGTTTGTATTGGAATTGGACTACCACTGTTCTGTTCACAACTGATCGCGTCAAGTTTTACCGATAGTTTTTTGTTTGAAAGAAAAACTTTTAGAAAATATTGGTGGTGACGTGATTTGTAGTCTGGATTTAGGGAAGTTAAAGGTGTGATTCTGAATTTGAAATTGTTTGGACACACAATTTCAGTGTAGATTATTTCTGCAATTCTTTTATCTACATTCAATAAATGTCTTTTATAATTCAAGAACAATAAATACCATTCGAAATTTATAGTTCTTTCAAGTAAATAGAAAATACACTATCACTAAGACGCATTAATACCTTACATAAAGATCGAAATAGAATTCTTATCAGACTTAAAACAGTAAATATTGAAACTGCACGTAGAAGTAGATTAAACATAAAATATGGAATAATTCAATTGTTTTGTCATAATTTCTGATTAGATTAGTTAAGTTTTAATAAACTGTTTTTGAATACACATTCCAAAGTTCTAAATATTTCTTATTACAATGAAAGATTGTTTGAGCTGTGATTTAAACATTCAGTTCAATTTCCTTTGAACATTTTTCATATCTTACGTCATTCTAAAACACAACAAAATTGATAGAAACACTGAATCCCCAAGACAAATGCCACGACAATTTGCATACGATGTAGAATATGTCAACTACAAATTGCATAAAATAAATGTCAAAGCCTGTCAAGCGTGATGGAGTCTGACGTTGTTACGACCAGAAACCTAGTTTCCAGACATTGTTTACGAGATGTTTCACTTATGCTATCATGTTGTCGTCTGCAGATGCATCCTGCACTGCAATGCAATCGTGACAGTTGAATTTCAGCAACAAGTGACCGCATTTTAACCTACGACCTGCTCTACCGAAAGAGGATTCTTGATCGATTGGCTAATGAAAGATTCTCGCCTTTGACCGCAATTCGTGGAGCTTATAGTTGTTGGTGGTTTTAGTTAATCGCATTTGTCATTTGTCAAAGGGTATTTTTCTTAAGCTTGCGTGTTTCAACAGTCAAATCCTAATTCCTAAATGTATGATGGTCATGATAAATGGTCTAGCGAGTTTTAATTATTAATTTGTTAGATAATAACTTATTTACAACTGCTTTTATGAAAGGTGAAATTAATTTACCTTCATTACTCGTAGATACTATTTATTTTGTGGCTAAATGTATGATAGATATTTTTCAGATTATACTAAAATATAAATAAATAAATAAATATATCATCACACTTTTTACTCATTAATGGGTGTAGTACTCTGTCGAAGCAGATCTCGGTAAGTGATATATTTCTTCGCGTGATGTGTGTTTACCAGCCGTCAAATCATGCCCCCCAAAGATGTTAGTGGTGAGGGAGCCACAGGGGTAGATTTTAAATATTAGTTTATATATGGGGAGGTGGCTCAATAGTATCAAGTCAGACTGTGGATTTGAGATTTCGAGTGCGATTCCCACAGCCGATAAACAATTTTCACCACATTAAAATTACCCCTGTAGCTTTCCCTCCACTAATATCTTTGAGGGGACATAATTTGTCAGCTGGTAACCGCACTTCATGCCCATAAATATATACTACGGCAGACTGCTGCACCCAGTAATGAGTAATATTTATTTATTTATATTTTAGGAATTCAACTAAACCTACTAAAAAGTAATGAATAATGTTGAAAATAAAATATTATGTACCTCTTGAAATTATTATATAAAAATATACTTGCAAAATTGATAGACGAAAAAATCCGTACTGTTTTTTCGTGCTTTTTAAAATGATTTCTAATATTTTGACAACTGAATAATTTATTAACTATAAATAAAAATAATCGATTTAGGTGACTAATTAGTAGTTAACCAACTTTATTAGCTCGTCGACTCTCAAAGAGATGAGCTTATGTGATCGATATCGTTTCTATATATTTGAAAATAATTTTTAAATAATATGGTAGATATAGAAATCTTGGATAGTGCCTCTAAATTACGAATCCGATTTTGATCAAGTTCGGCCTGTATATTACCGAGACATTTTATTTTTTTTTAAATAGTTTTCATTTCAGAAATTCTAAATTATATACTACTAAGGCAATCGACAAGTGTAAGACAAGTTTATCTGACAATTCGATTTGTGCGGAATTGTCTCGATGTGGACTTGGTTGTTCCGCGTTTCGCTGATTTATGGAAATATCCTGCTGTCCCGAAAAAGTCCAAAATAGTAGTGGTGCAATATTGTGTATATACACCTTTCAGAGTACTTAATATCTCTTTTACTTTGACTTTGACTGTCTTTTTATAATCACCTAACAGGTACACATTATTCAGACTTGATGGCTGGTACCACAAACTCTATTTTTGCTTGTATTAAGAGCAGTGTTTTAATTCAATAATAATAATTAATTAAGGACGATATACATATCTTATCAATATTCCTCTCATATGTCATACCTTTTCCTCTTAAAAGCTTGTTTTTTTTTCTTTATTTTTGGCTATTCGGAATAATAAATATATTATAATTACTACACATTCATATAGTGTTTTCAAGCCAATATCGATATAAAAATAATTGTATTTGTAATAATAAATTTGATTGAATTCACCCTGAAACAATACATAAATATTGTAAAATTATTATTATTCTGAAATCTCTTGTTCTTCTTATTGAATTTTAAAATCTGACATCTCTGGCGTAAGATTTTTAAATTTTGTACAAATTTTATTAGATTTAATTAAAGTTAGTAACTTTTAATCGGTTCTCCATACTATTGGTAATAATTATTAGTTCGATTTATAGGATTTTTAAAACTAATTTAAATAAATTTCTATTGCAAACTATGTAGCTAAGAATTTGAACGAAAAAAATTAATAATTCCTGTGAGATAGTATGTGCTTGTTAAAATTCTCTTCAGTCTAAAACTAGATGGAATAGATTGAACTAAAATAGAATTTACGGCATCAAAAAGATGTAAATTTGCGTGAAGGAAGATAGAATTTTGTTGACACAAGCAAGTGTTTGGTCAGTGGAAACTATTTGGCAAGTGATGAAGAGCGATATCGCACGACTGTTTCGAATTCTCCGGCTCTTTTGGTAATCCACTTGAGCACGTTTTGCTGCGTCATCGTCTTCTTCAAATGAAAGCGTCACACTTTGGCTTGGAATTGAGATAGTATTATATATTGGATCCTCTGTTTGATAGCTCATAAGAGAATTACTATGCTTACAGTAACACAATAATAAAGAATAGGGAACGTTTTCTTTAAGTTAACAGGATACGAAAGGAGTTCACTCAACATTTTACATGATCACTAAACTTTGAATCATTTGACACTTACTAGTTATTAGTGTTTGGTTTATTGAAAAATGAATATGCCAAACAGATTTCACGTACGAGATATTTACAATATTTTTATGCATACAACAACTGCAGCATTTATTACAAAGTTAATTTAAAAATTTCTTTTATACCTATAAACATGATTCTGTAATCAAGGAACCGGTAAACTTGTTTAAAATTAATTTTCAATTAATGGTTAATATTTGAGTTGTTTTAGCACACGTTGCCAATAGCAACTGCCGATAAAACCGTTTTAACATCGTCGTTAATAGCAATGCAAGATGAACATGAAATGTATCGAGTATTTGTTAACATTTCTAAACAATTGAATAAAAATACCTATTGTTGTGAAGTTAATTTACCTGCATTTTGGCGTAAATATTTTCGTCAGTTCTCCTAAATGGAAAATTTGTACTAAATTAAATTACTCCTGTGGTTTTTCCTTCTAATCAGATCTGGCCACGAACGGGTGCAAGGCATTCTGGCCCCAAAGATTTATGACCGCACTACTGGAAATAGTCATTAAAAAATTGCCAAAATAAAACATTCACAGTGTAAATTTTATGAAGTGACATTTGAAATTTTCAAGTTTACTATTTGAATTATACAAAATAATAATATTATTACTGTATCGTATTCATTATTGTTAAAAGACCCATTATGGTTTGATTTATATAATTTGTTGTACCAATACAAAATTTCTTATCAAATATAATTACTGAAAGTGGGAGCCTCAGCAATTGTTAACTTTCGGGTTCCATAATGTACTTCATCGACCTTGTTTCTATTAAGATATTTGGGGGCTATGACTTTACAACTAGTAATCGCAATTTACGCATAAAAATTGATGCAAAATGGCGTGATGATATTAAAAATAACTTTATGATTGTAAATAACAAAATCGATAGCACGTGAAATAGAACTTGTTCCTCTTGAGTTTGAATATTTGATGACTAAGACTTGCTTTCAGAATCCTCTTAATCTTAATTCACTCTTAAGATCCGTTTTAACATTAACGTTGTATGATCTATTTTCCAGAGACTAAACAAGAACTGGAAGACCTGATGGCCGACATTAAGAAAACTGCCAACAAAGTCCGTGCCAAGTTAAAGGGTAAATTGAAAGTGAAACATGTATTTTTTATAATGAAATTTATTTGTCGATTTTGTACGTTACAGTGATAGAACAGAACATAGAGCAGGAGGAGCAATCGAATAAATCGTCGGCAGATTTGAGAATAAGGAAGACACAACATTCGACACTATCGAGGAAATTCGTAGAGGTGATGACCGAATACAATAGAACACAGACGGACTATAGGGAGCGGTGTAAGGGTCGGATACAGCGGCAGCTCGAAATCAGTAAGTAAACATGCCATCTCTTACATAAATATCATTTTCCAACTGACATTTCCTTGTATCGTAGTTTCCTTTCCTTTTCATGACATTTTAATAGTTTCCGAAAGCAGTAAGCAAAGAATACTACATTTCATACCATCAAGAATACAACTACTGATAACAAATATTCATCATTTACAACCAACTCTCTCAAGAGTTTTATCTAATCCTGAATTATTAAAATTAAGGTAAAACATAGTCTCAAAAAAAATTAAATAAATTCTAATAATACCATGATTTGATTAACTTTTAAAAATCGGACTAGAGTTAGATTAAAATTCAGGATTAGCTAAAACTTTATTGAAAATCAGGTTACTAAATAAAATAAAACAGAAATAACTTTGCCGACAACAAAGATTTGATCTTACACTCTGTCTTACATATATTTATACATACCTATAAGTAAATATAAACAATGTTAATAATAATAACTACTATGTGTACTAGTTTACAAATTTCTTCCTGTCGTGTAGCTGGAAGACAAACAACCAACGAAGAACTAGAAGAGATGTTGGAACAAGGAAACCCAGCCGTCTTCACTCAGGGGGTAAGACACACATACATTAATTTGACAATGATTTCATAAACATATAACGTTTGTAGCGTATATAATATGTGATGTTTTGTACGTGACGATATGTAGATTATCATGGAGACGCAACAGGCGAAGCAAACATTGGCCGATATCGAAGCGCGACATGCGGATATCATCAAACTGGAGAACAGCATCCGTGAACTACACGACATGTTCATGGATATGGCTATGCTTGTTGAAAGTCAGGTATGAAATAATCTTTTCTTTATATTCTTACATAAATGTTATTTAAGTATTATGATGCAAAAAGTTGCAAAGTTCCTTAAAAACTAGTTTAAATTTTACATTTATTATTTTCATTTAATTATTATAAGAAATTGCAACCTATTTGTTGACGATTGAGAAATTTACAATTATATACTCGGCGTTTTTCATGAATGTTCGATATTTCTTATCTAATGTTTTTAATAAATATTCGGTATACATTATGAATTTAAAATATTTATTCCATTAACGTCATTGATTGTACAAAATTACAAATAATACTGAAGATATGAAAAAAATATTTATAGCATTTGTTATTTACGGTATACTAAACAAAAGTAAATAATATATCGTATAAAATACATTTCAAATAAATAATTTATTTATTGTTTTTTGGTATTATATTGCATTATTAATATCAGGAAATACTAATATAATAAATTTAATTATTAAAATTATTTTGCCTACAAAAATTGCAATGTTTTTATTCTATATGAAAATAAAAGTTTAATTGTTATAATTAATGTACTACTAAAATAATAGTGGATTGATTTTATTGACTGTTATCTGGATAATTATATAACTTTTATGGTATTAGATATAGCATAATAAATTAAACGAATATAAGAATGTTGTATTCTGCTCCGAAATGCCAAAACAAAAGTTATCTACGGTAGATTATATTTGTATTTCTTAAACATGATAACAAACAATAAAAGGTATGAATATTAGTAAATATTTTAAACAGGTACACGTTTAGTTTTTGAAGGATATGCAATCAAATAAGAACAAAATATATATATGTTCTTTATTGCAGTAAAATTGCTCACCAGTATTTCATTAAATTTTTAATATAAACTTTTGTTTTCTCAGTTCAGGATTTAAATTTTATAGTATAATATTTATTACTCTTCAAAATATCATTCGAAGAAAAATATATATATATATATTAAAATAGAATTCTATTGTTCAGAGTTAAATTGTACACTATTAAAATATTGAATGAATATTTAAAAAATGAGAAATGCTTTTGGTTTTTCTACGAATGATATTTTTATATGTTAATGAAAAAATTTACACAGCGAAGAAACGGTATCAAATCTAGCTATGCTCTGATCTGAAGAAGAAGACTTCGATGCGATCAAATTATATAAACATTTTAACAAAAAAAATGGGGATATGCTCTTTCTTCAAATAACTCTATAGCTATAATCTATACTATATATAAAATGGGCTGATTGCATGCGTATTAGTTAACTGATAGATATAACATATAATTAACACTGGGTGAATTTGTTCTCTTTTCGCTTGTCCGGGGTGCTTCTCTCTCTTGCTCGTTCTTGCATCGTGCAGGGAGAAATGATAGATCGCATAGAGTACCACGTGGAGCACGCTGTGGATTACGTACAGACCGCCACGCAGGATACTAAGAAGGCGTTGAAGTATCAGAGCAAAGCTAGGCGGGTGAGTCCGACCATTTTATCTAGGCTAAGTACACGCGAACACTCTACCCCGCTTCTAATCTTTTTTCGTTTCGTTTTTGTTTTTGTTTCTCCGTACTCCGTCGCCGCTACGTCCTTATTCATCCATTGTCAAACTATTCCTTTATTCCTCTTTGCCTCTCTTGCTACATACTAACTCTAATGTTTTATACTAAATGTAATATACAAACTAACACTACCATCACACACACACATAAACTTGTGTGTGAATTACATGAAACATCATGTACCTCGCGACTGTATGTTGTGTGTTGCCTTTGTCATCGCTGGAACTAACTCTTGTCTATACCGTTTAATTGTTTTGCCGTTGGTACTTACTATATCTGTGTCTATATCTGGATGCGGTGTTGTTTGCTCCTGGCTCTGCGTTGCTGTGACTGACCCTAACCGAACTGTTTCGTGCGGTGTGCTTGCATTATTAACCAACCCATGTATGGATTTCGGTGTGTGTGGGTGTGTGTGTACTGTGTATCTCTCTGTGTCTCTGCTGTGTGCCTATCCATTCCTGATCTCCAATACCTGCCCGACGTCACCGCGTGAACCACGCGCGCAAACATCATAACCGGATGGGATGGGACGGCGTGACGACTGCAGGGTGAACTTGTCGACCGAGTCGAGTTTCATGTGAATCAATCGACGAACCATGTGGAGACTGCAAAAGGAGAACTGGTCATGGCTGAACAGTATCAAACGAAGGCGCGCAAGGTAAGGTGTCCGCCTGTATCTCTCTCTTCTGTCTCTAGCTGCTTGCCCCGTAGAGTCCGTCCCGAGCCCAGGCTTGCGACGTCGACGCCGCCACTGCCGATGCCGCGTCTCTACGTCGCGCCCGGTGCATGTGTACGCGCACGATTTTCTTTTCATAGTTTTTTGTACATTTTCTTTCATCACACACACGATTCTCATTCTGCTTTTCATTTGATCGTTGGCTTCGTAGTTGTTAATTTATGTTTCTTTTTTTTGTTCTGTTCACAGAAAAAGATCCTGATCATAATCTGCCTCATAGTCGCTCTCATCATTTTGATTATCATTTTGTCAGTCCTTTTATAAAGCCTTCGGGACCGGAAGCCGGCGTTCTCGCTCGCCTATTTACCGTATCGGAGCTGCCGTCACCGTTGCCGTCACCGCTTCCCTCACGTGATGTGTTCAGCCAAATGGTGTCGTGGGACCACGCTGCTGCGTTCAAGCCGCGCACTCTCCGGTCTCCATGTCCTGCCAGCGCGCGGATACAGAACCAAGCAATATGTCATTACTGTTATTATACATAACATATAGATACCTACTGTAGACTGTAGACTCTATAGATTGATGTGTGTGTGTTAACTATGAAATAGCGAACCTCTCGTATCCGTTCGTTCGTTTCGTGTCAGTATAACTAACTGTATACGTGTCCGTGTATGTTTGAGCGCTTGTATCTGGTTCCGTACGAATGCGAGCACTGAGCGTTGAGCGCTGCTTGTGTATGATAATGGCTTGTGTAATGAGTCGCGTCTACCTACATACACTTGGTCCGGTCGGCACTACTGACGTTGATGACAAAAGGTGGCATACACACAACGTCCCGTCGACGACTGATTGATACATACCTAGGATACCTGTTTGTTTACTACTCTGTTTGTTGTTGTGTCTGTGCTTGGTCCCTGCAGAAGAAGATCATGATCCTCATATGTCTCACGATTCTGGCCATTATCGTGGTGTCGACGATCGGCGGTTACTTGGGCTTGCTGTGAGGCGCCGGCGCGAGGTGAGCTCTCGTTCATGTTGATGTTGTAGAGTAGCACCTTGGTTTGGTATTCGCGCATCGTTACTACACACACTATTCTACACACGTTGTTATTATTGTTGTTGTTGTTGTATGTATGTATGTTGTGATTGCCGCGACCGCGGTCGGTCTCGCCGACGCCGACACACTGGGTGGGTGTTGATTGCAGGTGCCGCTGCGCTGGTCGCGGCCGCCGCCGTCTCCGCCGCCACCGTGTCGTCGTCGTTGCCGTCGCGCCGCACCACCGCCACCACTGCATCGTCGTCGTCGTCGCCGCATTGCCGCCGCCGCCTCCGCCGCCGTCGTTGTTGTTTGTTTGTCGTGCCTGTGACGACGCCGTCGCCGACGACGGGGCGCGCGCCGCCACGACTCCCCGGCGGCCTCGGCTGTCCCACGCGCCGCGGCACTGCTGCACTCACGCACCGTGCCGCGGCGCACACACAGTTTTGAACTTGTTTGTGCCCATGTACAAAATTCTATTAGCATTGTTACAATTGTCTTTATCGATTAATGTAAAACAAGGAACGTTACACCACAAGCAGTTGCTGTAGCAATAATATATATAATTATGTGAATTTGATCTTTTTCATCTTTAAGAAGTGTGATACTTGTACCAAAACAGTAGTGGCGGTCAGGGCGAACGGAAGGGCGCGAGCGTACAAGCCCATTCCAGCTGATTTGTTTTGCTGACGTCTGACGTCGAATTTGTTGATGCACTGATTTAATCAGTTTGGCATCTGCACGCTCCCTTCCGTCTCGCGCCCGACCACTTGGTGTATTATATTAATATTACTATAGTGTGTAATCATTGCTCCTACCCCAGCTGTGTCAGATGATATTGGTAACTAATGTGTTTAAATAACCAAGCAAAAACAATTCTCTTGTACATGTTTACGTGTAGCAAGTTATGTGTAATGTCCTCTTCACCTGCCCATACTGTACCTGTCATCATCTTGCTCACATTCGTGCCAGCCCCAGTATTGTTCTTTCTGCCTCTATCTTTCTCCTGTTTCCAGTTTCCATTCTTCCGTTTGTAGTCCACACAACACACACACACACATACTCACGTCCCTACATACAAACACAGTCCCAATTCAAAGCTTTCCAATAAAACGTGCCCCATAGAGACGCGGTCGTCTCGCGCGCACCTGTACAAATTGTCTCTTTGGTTCCGCGTTCGAATTTATATTTCCGTTTTGTCGTTCACGTAAGCTTTCAAAGATCTCTGATGATTACCACGTAATTAACTAGTCGTCGTGTACTTTAAAAATAAAGTAAAATTTTAAAAAACGTAAGTCTTTCGCCAATTCTGTGAGAGCATGCGTGTAGCGTTAGCTGTAGCATATAAAACGTGTAACGTTAACGTATGTAGCTAGTTTTATACTTGTGTGTTTAAGCAGAATAAACTGCAGGCGGAGCACGTTCTCTTTCTTCTTTCATTCTTCGTAACATTATGATGATGATTCTTGTAAGTGTCAATTCGATTGGAACGCTGCTGCATTTACAAACACATATAACATTTAAAATTTCCCGCGCGCGCGCGCCTCGTTCCTACCCCAATGACCCCAGTCGTTCCTCCGTTGTCGTTCGTGTTGTTCAAAGTTATCAACGGTACCTGCTCCGCCCTCGACCCTTGCACCGACTACAACTCCAACTTATCCGGGCGCGCACGCGAACAAGTGAGATTATACATTATATTAAAACTATTTATTAATATATCGTAGTTAGGACGTAAAATTTTTATCATCAATGAACACATTTAGATAGACGTGGAGAATATACAACGGTATATTCTCCTTGCATACGTGTTGTATAAATTAATACATTACATATATACATGTAGTCCGTGACGATTATATGCGGTAGTGTGCAGACAACCACCCGTCACACCGAAGATCCTTCACTCTCTGCTGTCCGCTGTCCTCGTCCACCTGTCCTAAGTGCTTCCTGGTGTTTTACAGAACAGAATCCTGTATCATTGCCTGGCCCATATCCACATACCACACCACTCATGTGTCCTTGTCTGTCTCTGTCGCCCACTCTGTGGTGTAGTTTACTCTATTAGGCTAGGTGTCAGAATATGTGTGCACTCGTGCAATGGAGGGACGCGTCGTGCACGCGTCACGTTTGCCGTTGACGTTGACCGATGCGTCCCGGTTTTCCCTGGGTCCCGATGGGCGAGACAACGCTCCGAGCACGCGTTACCCTATGTCCTGACAATGCATATCATACTTTGTTGTTATCTCATTGCTTCTATTGTACATACACCAGTAGTTGTTAGTCCTTAGCAAACCAATTCACTTCCGCTTTCCTGCTCGACCCTGTCCTTGTTCCGAGCGCGAGCAATTGACGCTGACACAAATATGTATATTAGACAATAATGATTAAGTATTGAACGAATATATACATATAAATAAATATATTATATATAAATATAATTTTGTAGATATTGTGAATTTATTAAATGTAGTCTGTCTCCGCGACACATTGCTGTATTCCATGACATTGGATCCCGCCTCACCGAACCGTTTGTTAATCACTTGCCTCCAACGCAACAATACGTACAACGTTCTTGAATAATATTCGCGCGTTGACTCGCCCCAGGGACCATCGTCATAGACGTAGGGAAATCAATATTAAGAACTTATAAATAAATAAATATATATAAAATATACATATATCTTCTGTACATTTCGAAATTGGAAGTAAAAATTATAATACATCTTCCAGATCATTAACAAGTTGTTTTAAATACAAACACAATCATTTGTTCATATAGGCACTTTATTTACTTTTAGCCTTTATAGATTTACATACAGTTGGCACAGAGAATAAACGTGCAAATAACTTACAAAATTATATTAATTTAAATCAGTAACGGACATTAGGACATATAACAGTATCATTTTTATCAGAAATTAATTTCGCTAATTTTATTAAACCTTTTGAATAAAATCCTTGGCCATACATTTCTTCGGGGCCTTTCATTGCGTGTGACTTGATAAAATTCAAAACGATTTCTTCATCAATCACGTTCATATATAAACTGCAACCCCAACTTACTAAAACAATTGGCTACAAAAATAATAATAACATATATGTAAATAAAAAAATATGCATCATTAAATTTCTTACCCTTTCCTCTGTAAGCTCGTTGTAAGCTGAAATAACATGTTTCCACATACAATTTCGCAAAATTCTTTTAAGTTTACTAACTTGTCTGGGATCAGTACAAGGATGATACAGCATCACAATAGCCCCGTGTTCCAAATTGTGTAGCCACCTCTGTTTAGGAACGTATTTATATTCACCATATTTCGCCCATAACGGACGATGATTACCACTGAAACAATAATTTAGGTAAAGTATTTCTCAAATATAATTATTTTACTTACAAAGTAGGTATATTATGATGATATTGTATCGTCATGTTCATGCATATGTGATATGCCTAAAAAAGAAAAAAAAATAAGTTTCTCACGTAAATACAATATTACAAAACGTACAAAATAATCAGCAGGTATGTGTTCACATTTCTCTACAGGGCTAACATAATAATTCGGTTGAAATTTTCGTTGAAAACACGTATAGTCTCGAGAAGAACCATCCCAATCTGTAGTAAGATTTTGCTGTAAAAAAAATAATTATAATTAAATGTCTCTGCTTACTTGATTACTTATATATCTGTTTTACTTTGGCATCATCACAGTCTGGATCACTAATACCCATTTTAATTCCATGTTTATCATCGGTTAAATCAGGTTTTCCATCTTGATTTTCATTTGTTAATTGTTTGATAAAAGTTTGGTCAACAGCGTCATTTGTATCAATAGAGCCAGGATCCACAGGAAACCAATTTCCTTCCCAATATTTTTCAGGTATAGCTAAAAATTAAATAATATATACATATTTATCATTAAAAAATATTTATAATGTTACCTAAACTAGCATCATAGAAACTGGCTATGAAAAATACAACCACACATTTGGTAATCATTGTAAAAGTATTTTATACGTGGAACAAGATTCGTTGCGGAACATTAAAACATAACAATGGTTTATTGCAATATACTCGTTTAAATTCTTATTATACTGTTTATCAAACTCAATAAACTTTTCATTTATATAATCATAACAAATATATATCAAACAATTTTAAACGCATTTGTTTTATGATATAAATGTTTTGGTTTTAAGTTGAATTTGACAAATGTCAGTAATGACATTTGTAGTTATTGTTTACTGAACGAGTACGAATGTAACAATTAAATTTTTATCATTAATAACATTCAAATTTATGATAATTGCAATTAAATATTTTATGTTCTTTTGATATAAACAAATTATGATCTAAAATGTTTGTGATGTCATTAAATCCTGCTGTTAAATTATTCGATTGGATGTTGTTACTTATGAAACAAGTGACAATTTATTTTTTAATCAACAGAAAAATTATGTACTTTTAAAGGAATCAGTACTAATTTGGCTAAATAAAAAGAACATTTATTGCAATACTATCAACTCTAATGATATCTGAATGTAACCACGTATCAAAAATAAATATGGCGAATAGACATGCGCACAAGAAGTGAAGATAATCAGAATACGAAGTAATTTTTATTCAGTGTGAAATGATGAAGGAAGATGATGATGGCCGATCAGTTTCGTAAAGTGGAACAATATTCACCGAAATCTTCACCTCGAGGGGCTCGGTCCCCTGTTGTTTCGCGTCAGGATTCATCAGGAACACTAAAAACAACGATTTCTTTAGGAAAAAACCCGTCAATCGTCCACAGTGGACCTTTCTATTTGATGAAGGAACCGCCAGGTAATAAACAACACCATGATATTTTAGAATCTTTACTTATAACTAACTAATTAATATTTAAGGTGAGAGCGAATTGACGGGGGCTACGAATTTAATGGCATATTATGGACTGGAACATTCATATACTAAGTTTAGTGGCAAAAAATTGAAAAGTGAATTATCGTCGTTTCTACCCAATTTACCTGGTATAATCGATGCACCTGGATCTCAAGACAATAGTTCATTACGTTCAGTAATTGAAAAACCTCCAATTGGAGGAAAAGAACTATTACCGTTAACCAGTGTTCAGTTAGCTGGATTCAGACTTCATCCGGGTCCTGTAAGTTTCAAGTTAATATCGTCGATTCATATATTAATTTTGTAATGTTTTATGTAGCTGCCTGAACAGTATCGATATGTAAACCAAGCACCTCAAAAGAAACATAAAAGTAAACACAAAAAGCACAAACATAAAGAAGGTGGACCACCGAGTCAAGAAACTCAGGCAGCGGATGTTGGACAAGACATACACGAAAAGAAACACAAAAAGCAGAAAAGACACGATGAAGAGAAAGAAAGAAAGAAAAGAAAAAAGGAGAAGAAACGAAAAAAACAAAAGCATAGCCCTGAACATTCTGGTGGTCTTACTCCAAGTCAGCATTCCAATACGTAAAAAGCTTCATGTGCAAATAAAAACAGAGATATTGTGTCAGTTATTCAAATCTATAGACGGTTGTGTCGGGCATGTGTCTGTGTTACCACGGAACATTATATTGAGTACTTTCACAAAGTACATTCATTGTAAATATTTCATGTTGTATTTCATTAAAGCTAATCATTATTTAGTGTTTATATTTGTTAGATCAGAATTTAATATAATAAACGTCTATATTTATCAAAATATAGTTATTTTCAACTGGGTAATTAGTTTACAATATTTGATTTCTAATAAAAAAATTCGTCAATTGACATTAAAAGTGCGATTTTATTAACAATTGACTATAAATGACACTGTAAAATGCTACTTTTACATCTTCGGCAGTAAAAGTGTTGCTATAGAAAATCAGCAAATTTGACATTTATAATTTATTACAATAAATATAATTACTAAAAATGTCGCATATTTAATTTTTCGTCACTCTCCATTTTAAAGTTATTGTAAATTTTATAAATTTATTGTAAATTTTATAAATTTATTGTAAATTTAATTGGCATTGTTCACAAAAAGCAGAATGACTTTTATGAAATTATAAACGTCAAATTTGTTTTTACATAATAATCGCTTAACAAATACGTAGCAAAATGTCAAAAACTTTATAAATATTGAAAATAATCATAAAATTAATATTAATTTTAAACAATCGGAAAAAAAATTGTGTTTGTCACGGTAAAAAAAGCAGAATTATAACTTCGGCTATGCTTCGTCTATGAAGCACTAGCCATGGCATAAATCTGCTACTTTATTACTTAGTTAAATAAATAAGTTTTTTTTGTTCTTAAAATATTTACAAAATGCTTCATTTTGAAATAATTTTAATCAAAACAAATTTCAACAGTTGGTATTGCCATTATAAGAAGAAAAAGAAGACGTAACCGATTTCAATACAACGCGCATCCTTAAACAGAAGTTGCCGCTTGAAATTTATTTCCTGTTTGAACGGCGTGGAGTTCGGTAGTTGATAGTTGGTCTCCATTTTGTTTAACACACATAGGCAGTTGCAGAGATGGCGGATGGACGTAAGTATTTTGTTTTATCTTAAATATCAATTAGATTTATTTGTCATCGTAATTAAAAATTATTTACTTTTGTACTATAGTTTAAGTAGAAATTAATATTTTTTGTATTATATAGTTTTGTGATCAATAATATTTGTTTTATTATACAGAATATACCGGTTATGGAGGCGGTGGCACAAATGCTAATCTTGGTTACGTAGATTATTCCCAACCTCCACCTTCTACCGGTGGATATAATCAGAATTATCAGCAAGGAAACTCATGGAATCAGAGTGCTGCACCTACTGCCGGTTATGGGGCCACACAAGGTAAATAATTATTTTTTACTTTAGTTGATCATTCTTTTTTAAACAATTTAAAAATAATGTATTAATTCTAGGAGGTGGCTACAATGCCCCAAATACTGGTGGTTACAACAACACTTCTGGCGGGGGTGGGTACAACAACGCCCCCGCTGGTAGTTATGGCGGGGCCGCAAACACTGGAAGCTATGGAGGATATGGAAACGGTGGAGGAACTGGTGCCCAAGGCGGTGGTTACGGTGGAAGTACAGGTAGCAGTGGTTATGGCAATAGCTATGGAGGTAAATATTCTATTTATAAATGAATAAATTAAGATGTAATAATGTTTTTTATTCGTTTTTTCAGGTGGTGGTGGCGGCGGCAGTGGAGGTAGAGATCGTGATTACGGTAACCGTGATGGCGATCGCAGAGGCGGTGGTGGAAGTTTTGGGTAAGCATTATTTTTCTCTATTGACTCGTATATTATAGGTGTGAAGAAACCCAATCAGTCAGTCAGTTACATTTGGTAGTATTTTCATTACTTTTCATATTTTTAACAATATAAATCATGAAACTAAATAAATTTTAAGCTAAATTATTGCTTAGTATTAACAGAACCGTAAATTTTTTAAGCAAAGTTTTTATTAAAAATTTACAGTAGTTGCTTGAAAATTCGATTTCCGTTTTTTTGTTGTTTCTTTTTAATATCTAGTGTACTTGAATATTGTATTTATGCAATTTATGGTGTTATTAATGACATGGTATTACATCTTTCAACAGGTGCTCTAATAACATTTTTTTCTTTTATTGACATGACTGTGTTAGAATTGGGTACATAAAAACGTTTTGATATTGATTGCTGCAGTGGTTTCTCATAAAAATCAGTGTATAAAGAACTTATTTCGAACTATAACTACAGGGGTATTTTTGCATTTATGTGTCTGTTGTTAAAGTGAACGATATACTTAGAAATTAGTTTTGCAATAACTGAATATTTCTCATACATATTTTATTTCGGCCTAAAATACTTATACCAACAGATACACTTTACATAATATAAATCATTGTTTGGTCTGAAGTAATAACATCCACATAGCGCTAACGATTTTGGTTTTGAAATTCAATATGTGAACATACACTCAATAGAGTGTCGCCTTATATTGCAAACTGGCACGCATAGAATGTCGTTAAGCCGCTATGGTGACAAACCAATAGGTAACAAAATGGTATGGTACTCGCAGTACTTGGTTTTTGTGTAAAAAGGTAATAAAAACATAATTGAAAATGGTTGAACAACTGGTTATTGGTATTGGTATAGTCTAGTAAGAAATATGAAACTTAAGTTATATAAAGGGTTCAAGACTTTTGATAGACTGACTGACGAACAGACTGACTAAATCAAGAAAGGGACGCAGTTCGTTCCACAGCAGCATGACCTGACGTAAAAGTGTTTTAGTAACGTTGTGTAAAAGAAAGTGTTGGTTGCCAACGTGTGGTTGGTCTCCCCATCGCCATCAGCGCGTCGCACTGATCTCTATTGCTTCTGTTTTAGCAGTGGCGGAAGGGGTGGTTACAAAGGTAAACGCACCAGGTCATACGGCCTGATGCCTTTTATGTCAAACTTTTACTATATATACATGGTTCATAATGAAAGTGCTGCTGACAGTCGTTGAGCTTTCTGTACTGTTTTCATTCACTAATGTGTCAACGGACAGCTTATTTGCAATTTGCGAAGCTCCCTCAGTAGAAATCTTGATGTGTTTTACGCTGTGCAACAAAAAAGTTCAAACATATCTGTTTGATATATCGCCAATAGTTCAGAGATTATTTTTATTATCAATTCCTAGGTCAAGTATGGAATCGTTAAATGCTAAACATTGACAAAATAAAAAAAAAAACTTTATTGCTGTACATCGTATGCGCTGCAGGCGACGAAGATTAAAATGTGAAAGTAACAAACACCACATATACTTCGAATGTGCATGGTCAGTGTATACCTTTCCCAGGTGAAATACGAGTCAATCAAGATTTGTATCTGATGCAGCTCTTTCATAAGTGTACTACTACCATTATTATTATTCTGTCAGTAAATAATGTTACTTTTGCGATAATTTAAGACTGGTATTATATGTCTACTTTGAAATTATTAGATATACAATCTGTAATGTGGTGAATGTGTTAAATGGTAAAAAAAAAGTACGAACGTTGTTTGCTTCAGTGAGGTATGAAGATAAGTAAAATGGTAACAGTTGTACGTCGCATATTTGGTAAAAATAAACCAACAAGTTGTGTTCTCTCGATTTGCGTAGAACTTAAGTGTTGTATATCAATATACTTCATAAATTTGGGTCCTTTAAAACATATCTGTAAAAGATTAAAAATAAATTACGAAATGAATGTATTGTAAGAAATTAATAAAATTTGTTTCCCGTTGATTGTTAAATTAAATGTAGTGGAACTCTGTTTACAGGCGGCTTCGGCGGCGGTGGAGAAATGGTTATACAGGAGGACACCGTCTTCGTATCTGGAATCGACCCAGCGTTCACAGAGGAAGACATTGCCCAGCATTTCGGAGCCATTGGGGTAATTAAGGTCAGTTAGGATTATTCTCGTAGTTTCAATTCGAAAATGAACGCGAGTAGCACTCTGTGTCTGGGTGCATTTTTGCCCAGATCCAATTTGAATATCTCGCAGATCAAATTTCAGAGCTGTTCCCGACTGTTTATATCATTTTACTGTCGATTATTCGCTTTGATATAATCATTCATTGACTTTATATAAATTTATGTTGGTCAATTAATAAACCAAGTATGATGGGCTATCATAACCCAGTGGATAAAACTTGCATTCAGTAAGTAAGAGGAGGTCGTGCGTTCAAATTTCGCTCACTTCAACTTATATCCAAAAAAAATACGATTGTGTCTGAATGGTTCAGATTCTACTATAAGCTGTAGGTCCCTTGTATTGTAATTAGGATTAAGTTCCTGTTATGCAGAGTAGTAACATAATTAAATAAGAAATATTTGGACTTGTAGATTGACAAGAGATCCATGAAACCAAAAATCTGGCTTTACAAAGACAAAGTTAGTGGTCGCTCTAAAGGCGAATGCACAGTCACATACGATGATGCTGACGCTGCCAAATCCGCCATCACATGGTTCGATGGAAAAGATTTCCGAGGAAGTACTATCAAAGTTCAAATGGCCACACATAAGAGTAACTGGTCGGGCGGAAATCGCGGCAAGGGCCGTGGTAGCAGTAGTGGTAGTAGTGGTGGTGGAGGCGGCGGAGGAGGAGGTGGCGGCGGCGGTGGAGGTGGTGGATTCGGAGGTGGTAGCCGTGGAGGCGGCGGCGGTGGGGGCGGCCGTGGAGATGACAGAGGGGAAGGAGACTGGCGATGTCCCAACCCTGACTGCGGTAAGATTAATTCTTTTTTATTATTTTCTCGACATAGGCATGATGATAGAATACGATAAGAAATCTAGCATCTCCAAATTTGTCGAAATATTAATTTTGTAAATTGATAGTCCCTTTATTTCCTTATAAATAAAGGGGTAGACATTTAACCTGACACTTTTACAAGTTTATTTTTATTATTCGACATAGGCATGATGATAGAATACGATAAGAAATCTAGCATCTCCAAATTTGTCGAAAGACAAAATTGAGAAAATGATAGTCCCTCTGTTTAATCAATAAATAAAGGGGTAGATCTTTCTCAAAACAAAATTGAAATTATTTAAATATTTTTCACGAAATAATTCAACATGTATTGATGTATCATTCTTAATCTCTTCAGGAAACATAAACTTCTCCTGGCGTCCAAAATGTAACAGATGCAACGAAAGCAAACCCGAGGGAGCTGGAGGTGGCGGTAGTGGTGGAGAAGATCGCAGAGGAGGTGGAGGCGGTGGTCACAGAGGTGGCGATCGAGGCAGCCGACCTGGCGGTGGCGGTTTCAGAAGCGATCGCGGCGGTGGTCGTGGTGGTTTCGGAGGTAGAGGTGGCGGTGACCGTGGTGGCCGAGGACGCGGCGGCGGCGGATCCATGCGTGGTGGTGGTGGAGGGTAAGAAACAATCATGTTCGTTTTATTTTTCATTTGTGGATGTTGTATATTCTTTCACCCATAAATTCAGTAGCAAATGCTCTCGTGGCTTGCTTTTGAATGCCGAAAACGTGGGGTGTATATTATATCTCTATAAAACACATCTCAAGCTATTTTTGCTGTATGATGTAACCTGTCTAGAGAAACAACTTTATCAAAATTTATACATTTATGTTTTGTCCCCACTGATATCAGCTGCAGATTTTGTAACTGACAGCTGAATTTCCGAACCAGGGGTATAACAAATCTTTATTTAAACGCGTCGCAAGTTTATCTTAATTGCGAGGTGTCCTGTCTGAAGAAACAAATGTTATAATGTTAATATAAAATGTACCCTTTTAAATTCAGCTGTTTATTTTTTTATAATTTATAGCTGAATGTGACTGCTAGGGAAAATCAAAATTCTCCTTAAAACGCATCGCAAGTTATTATTTGACTTGAAATGGTGTATCCTGTCTGGAGAAATAATAAATTTATATAATTAGACGACTTACCAACAATAAATTAGGATTTCTATTGTTGTGTATTAATTATTATTTTTTGTTATAGAGATCGAGGATCACGAGACAACCGACACAGGCCGTATTAAGTAACCAATAATATAGAGTATTGATTGTCGTGTGATTTTAAGTCATATTGACTTACACATTTTAAGTATAAATCACGTTTTGTAAGTTTAAATTTCGACTATAAGTACCTTGTATTAATTTGACTGTATTGATTGTAAATGTATCTAAATAAAACTTTTATTTCGTATTTTAGTAGCACTATTTAGGTAAAAATGAAAAAGCCATTTTAATTTTTAATTACATTTTATTTGAACATTTAACTTATGAAAACAAATTTGATAGAACATAAATATTTTTTCGTTGAAAAATACCTCCAATTTTAATTACAATTTAAATATTATGTTAGTACATAGAAAATCATTCAATCACATCTATTAACAGTTCAGTTGTATACATATAAGATAGCTTAAACCTTACAAATAATTTAGTGTGAAAGAAATAAGTCGTAAATGTTACATTTAATTTCTACGTTTCCTCTGGTCTTCTTCCTGTAGAATCAAAAAGCCAATTAGTAACCTGCATTGAGACTAATATTACATATTTTGTTTTAGCTTATACACACTTTTCCCTTTACCTTTTGTGTTAAAATAATTAACAATCTTCTGAAAATACCAATAAAGTCCACGAACAGATCCATTGAATGTGTAACGAAATCTTTGTTTCCCATACGACGTTTCTCAATAATCGCTTGTGTATCATATAGTACAAATCCACACATGACTGCTAATCCCAAATACAAATGAACTTGATAGATCAAAGTTGAACCCAGGAACAAATTAGCAAGTCCCATGATCATCATAGACGAAATTAAGGTCATCAAAGTACCGCCCAAATACAGCCATTTTCCTTGCTGTGAAATCATTGCACACAGGGAGAAACAAACAAATACTACTGATGTGCCCATTAAAGCAGTAACGACAATGCTGGGATTGATCATGATTACTGTTTCCAACAAAGGTCCCATTCCTAGACCAGTTAATCCAGCGAAACCAAGTAAGTATCCCAATCGTAAATTTGTATTTTTGCCATTATCGGGTGTGCCAATTAACAGGAAGAACATTACTAGGGCACCAATAGACGAAAGGAATCCAGCCCGCAAAATGTCAGTGAACAAGTGGACAGATGCACCAACACCAGCTGCAACTGTAGACAATGCCAAACTTCCGTACACATTACGAAGATGTTGTCTTACAGGTTCTTCACTGCAAAAAATGTATGCCTTTAACAAATTTATTTACAAAATTGCGTAACAATTAATTCTAGAATAAATTAAACTATGCAAATGATATAATTTTCGCTTGTCATTTAATACCTTTCACAAGGTGAAACTCTTATCTGTGTAAATAATTTTTAGGAACTTACAATTTATTGTTGAAGGAATTTAAAAACGAATTAATTGTTGTCGCCATAATTTTTCTAATCCAAATGCACTGTTTATTCCTGATATAACAATAAACTATCGGATTTTCGAAGCAAATATCACAAACTGAAAAATTCACGTACGTTGCCTTCTACGATTCACATATAATATATCTGGGTACACGTCAGTTATATTACAACTTCCAGCAAATTCCACTGGTGGGAGAACTAAAAGCTACGTGTTTTGACGCACACGTAGAGAGAGCTGAATCTTGTTCTTGATTGGTGACGCCAGTCTATTACGCTATGTCATAATAAATTTATACGTAGGTTATTTTGAATACAATTTAAAATATCGTAATCCTTAATGAATTTTTAATATTCTAGATGGAATAATTTGAAAATGGTATTAACAAGATTTTTATTTGACACTACGCTAAAATTTTAAAAAGGATATTCTACTTAAAGATTTAAATATTTCAAACATTTCACTTTTTAATTTAATGACATTTTACAAAATAATTTTTCAAAAATGTTATTTTCACAAATATCTGTTTGTATGTATTTATGACTACAATGTTATTCACCTGAGTAAACATTTTTTTTTTTATTATTTGTCGTAATTATTATTGTACTTTGTAGTTTGAAATATAAACTTCTCAAAATAAAAAATGATATTGACATCTATTGATGAAAAATTAATGTAATGACTGTGAATCAGCCTTCAAGTTTGAAATGTCGCATGCGCATTGTGCTAAATACACCATGCAAAAGAGGATGAGTTTTCATCGCAATAAGATCTAACCTAATATTTCTTTGCTATAATTAATTTGAAAAGTAAATATTCTCAACATATAATGGATAGATACACTTATACTACTTTATTTGCAGTGACTTTATAGTATACTATTACTTTATTTGCATTAAACATTTTATAATAGTTATGGCAGTTTCAAGTTGGATGTTAAGAAGTCGGACTTTACGCTCTGGCAGATTTGATCGTAGTACGTTTATAACATAAAATTTGCAAATTTCCAATTAATTTTGTTTGTTTTGTATATATAGGCCGAAAAGAAAATGATGAAGATTACGTTAAAGTCGATCTAACTAAAGGTACATGCCCATATAGCACTTTGAAACGAGTGTCATAGCTCATACAATCATGTTTTAGATGTACGAATTACTTGCAAAGAAATACTGGAAGGTGTCTGTACTATATCCAATGTAACCGAAGGGAAACGGGTTAATTATTTAAATGCTTTTGTGAAACTAATATTGCATGTAAATGGTGATGTATCGAGTACCGGCTTTACGATAGAAGAAATTTTGTGTTGGTATGTAAACAAACTCTTACCGTTTAAGTAGTTTTCTTATTGAACCTTTGAATTGTTTTTAGTTTACGTGTTTCACTTGCAAGTGAATCAACTCAGGTGCGTGCTGCTGGTTTGCGGGCAATTCGACATGTGCTTACTGCCGAAAATGATATTGTTACTTTAAATTACTTACAATTTCCTTATTTAATAGCCAGGTATATATTTGAAACATATTCTAAACCATGTTTTTCTTCACCATGTAAGAATTTCAGGTCAATTGATGTAGTGTTACGCAATGATGGGGAGAGAATACAAGCTTTTAAATTAATTCGAAAAGTATTACTAATAGCAGCCGAACATTTTGATGTGACTTTAGCAAGATCTTTAGTTTCTTTGGCAAACGGGGTTGGAGAGGACAAAGATAGGATGTTACGAGTCTGCCTTGCATCTCTTTGCGAATTAGGTATGATTTTATGGTGTATTTGTAAATACAAAATATTTCTAGAAAATTATTTCAGGTATTTTAAATCCGGAACTCTTTATAAGATGTGGTGGAATAGCAGCCATCACAAGAAATATCCTAGAATGTCAAATGCCTCGTATTGTCGAATGTTTATGTGGAGTTTTATTACATTTATTAGATAAACCCGCAACTAGGAACTATGCGGGTATAGATTTACATTGTTTAGCTGCACCATATTGCGATTTTCATTATCGTCATGCGTGGATGGATAAAAATAGGTAAGACATTGGAATCGAATATATATTTATTAGCTAATCATTATTCCTTTTATTTAGGGATGAACGTGAATTACGGTTCAATTGCAGCAGATTAGCTTTACTTTCTGTATTGCGTAGTTGGCCTGGTATTATTCATTTTTGTGCACCGGCAAACACTTCTGGTTTGCAAGCTATTGTTGATGTTCTCTATCTTAATCAACTTGAAGTTCGAGTAAGTACAATTTAGAATAATGGGTTCTCCACTATAGTCAATAAGAAAATGGTAAATTATTTATTTATATTAAGACTGGAATACAAATAACAAAACTATAGATTGTTTCTAATTTTAAGTTTCATAAAAAAATATATTTTTAAATAGTGGAGGACCCCATTAAATATGAAAATCGAATAAATTTGTGTTATTTTAAACAGAAAGCAGTTTTGGATCTCTTATACGAACTGCTAGGCCTACCACAACCGGAATGGACAGATGAATATTCAGTAGCACTAAACGCAATCGATCCATCCGATCCGCAAGACACCTGGCGTCTTAGTGAAGGATTTGTTGCTGCTGAAGGCAGGTCTATAATGCCTCACCGAGCTCGGACGACTCCCAACATCGCTGAAATTCATTTAGCCGTGCTACTTTATGTGTTCCTTGAACTGGGTTTATTAAGTGCTCTAGTTGAAGTGATTGTAACCTCAGACACTTTCATCTCCGTACGCGCGACTGTTCTTTTAGGAGAGTTGTTACACATGATTCACATGCTGTTGCCTCCAGAATGTTGTAATGTTACTCCGGCGTTGCCAAATTTACTCGCATATTCCACTACTAATCGGTATCAAGCTCTTGCGGCTGTTACTGCTCTTCATCAACTGCATTCTTTGCTCAAACAAAGACCTGCTTCGTCTAGTCTGTATTTAGATCATATTTTGCAGTCTGGTCGATTATTAAAAACGACTACAAATACTGGAGAACGCATTAAAAGACATCGGACGCATAATACTAAGTCTAAAATTTATCAGTTGGTGCTCAAGGATGGAGATGAAGATGCTTTACGAGAATCTGGAGTTTTGCAAAGTAAAGAAGGTTTATCGTGGAATTGGAACATCATTAGAGCCATTTTAAAGGTATAATAAAAAATGCCTATTTTTCTAGAATTTTAAGTTATAATTCATTTTAGTCTGACGGTACTTTCACGCTAAAAATGGACGATTCCAACCACCGTGCATTTTTGCGAAGACTTGTTCACTATTATCAACCGAGTAGCAACAGATATTCTCATTTAGATTTATCAGGTCCACGACAAACTCATGTACATACAACTGTAGGTTGTGATTTGGTTCACTGTTTGTTACAAATGCCGGAAGTTGAAGGTTCCAGATTGTTACATGAGTGGTTCGAAGATATTACCAGTCATATAGATGCAATAACAACATCAAAAAGTGCTCATGACTGTTTGTTCAGTCCACTTCACATGTCTAATACTTTGTGTCAAACATATTTTTTATTTATTGGACATATGTGCCACACGCAAAAAGGAATTGCTATTTTACAGGATTTGGATTTGTTTCAGAAGTAAGTAAGATTAATTTTTATTTATTTATCACTAATTGAAACATTTATAATTCTTTTATAGATTGATGAGTCTTGGCACTACCACAAATCATAGTTGCTATGTTAAGTTAATTGTTTCTAGTTTTAATTACGCGATAGACGGACCTCATCGACAAATAATAGCCCGAATTTTAACCTGCCAACAAGACAGTTCACGATTATACGCTACTCAGTTCCTCCTTGTCCTGCTCCGTGCAGGCTTGCCACGTTTTGAACAGTGGGGCATTGAATTACTAGTAACTCAACTTTTTGATCAATCCAAAGCTGTTTCACTTACTGCTCTCAATATTTTACATGAAGCTTGTGAACAAAAATCCTGCTTAGAAAAATTAGTTACTCAGAAACCTGACTTGTTACATTTGGGTGACAAAGGTTTATTGTTACTAATTCGATTTCTTTCCGTACCGTCGGGCTTTGAACTTTTAAATCGTGATCAGTTTGTTTGTAATGAAATCAAACGTTGGTCGGAACATTTCAATTATAAATATGTTCGACTAATGGAAGCAGAATTATTAGATTCTTTAACATTACACCAGCGTTCTGAAGATGGTCGTTACGATCGAAGGCACAGTAGCATCCGTGCTGGAGCAAGCGTTACACGTAAAGACGTTTATGTCCTTCCTCATCTTTATGGACAGTTAGTGCAGCATGCATTCGGACGCGTAACTTTAATACAATCCAACAATTTGGAACCGATCTTTAGATGTGTTCGGAATGCTCAATGTACAAACGAACGCGAAATTCTAGAACTGAAAGCTGCATTATGGGCTTGCGGTCATCTGGCAGCTTCTAGCTACGGAGTTGATATGTTGATGGATGATAACAACGGTGGAGAAGATTTATTTGCTTGTACGATTAGAATTGCAGAACAGTGTCCTGTTTATAGTATCAGGGGTACTGCGGTTTATGTCCTAGGATTGATGGCGACTACTTTTAAAGGGGCCAATGCACTTTTCTCTCTTGGTAAGCATTGTTGTAAAATTGTATATCTTGTGATACATATTGGTGATCTTGACAGGATGGGCTTGTGCCCGGCATAATCGGCATGATCGATGGCCAGTAATTGAAGAAGAAGATTGGTCTCGAGATCATTCTTCTGTTTCAACAGGTTGCTTTGACATGCCGACTAGATCTCGTTCAGAATCGGATAGAACATCAAGTGATAATACTTTTTGGACAGATGAAACACACGGAGAAGATTTCCTATTGTTACCTGAAATTGACGGCAGCATTACTACCACTACAACTGATGAAGAACGTAAGATTTAAACATGTTTATCAAATTCATAAATAACTTGATAAGTTTTATATCTTTAGCGACTATTGTTCATAAAAAATCATCAACCTTACCATATAGTTCAAATAATTCCTCTTCAATGCATAAAAGATCATTATCCGAGTCAAAAACAGCGGATGTGATTAAAAAACATGACTTGCCAAATAATAACAACAATATCAGTAACACAGCTACTGAGCTCACAGTTCCTCATAGACATCGAGATAATTCTTGTACAGAATCCACTACATCTGGTGTCAGTTCTTGTGACTCTGTTTTGGGAAAATTCATTATTAAGTACGTGAAAATATATTTTACATTTCGGTTATACTTATTCAAATGTTTTGTTTTGATTTTTCAGTGAACGAGTACAAACATTAAGTCCAATTCCTAGTTCCTCTAGTCTAAGTACTCTTAAAACAGGTTTGGAATTGAGAAGGCAAAATTCAGATGGACTTCGACGCGTATCTCTTTCTATTCAAAGTACGTATTTGTTAAAAACCTAACATCATACTTGCTAATACTAATATGTTAATTCATTTAAAGGCAGTTCAGCATCAAACAGCCTAACAGTATCTCCCCCAGATCCTAGTGGTTCTCGACTGAGCCACCAGGATTTAGTCGGCTACAATACTTTACGTTCACTTCGCCGTGTTCGATTAAGTAGCCGTAACAGCGGCAACGGCAAAGATGATGCATTAACATCTTTAGCTGCCGTTAGAAGTATTTTGTCTCCATCACCTTTAGATAGCAGACGATCAAATAGTCTTAGCCGACAGTTAAGTTCCAGCGGTTTTGACGATGACGCTCTAGAAAACGCGTTGTTTGGGGGTCCAGGTTCATTTCCAATTTCGACAGTTCGGAAACATAATCCTGTTAAGGATTGTACGAAAGAAACTGGAAGAATTTATATGGGAATTTGTTTACCAAGACAGTTTGAAAAAATATTTCCAGCTCATTCACTTGCGTCTAGAAAGTTGTCGTTCGTCAATATCCGCAATCCAGGTAGGCCCTCAATTCAAAACTTTACGTGATTATTTTATATTTATTATTTATTTTCCAGATGAGCAATCAGCCTATGATGATGAAATATCTGAACTTGGGGATACGAGTGCAAATGAAAATAGTTCGACTGGTAAAAGAAAGCGGCAATTTAAGCATGATCAAAGAATTTGTTTGATTTGTTGCCGATTACATAATACAAGTATTCCTCCTCCAGAAAGCCCAACTAAAACTAGAAATTCAATGACTAGTGTTCAGAATGACAGCATATTAAACATGGAAAGCGGTAATATTTTAATAATAAAGATTCAGTTTTATTTTTAAATAATTTTTTTGTAGAATCGAAATTAAAATTGGAAATATTAAAACATACCGAAAGATTGGCAAACCCAATTTGGATGAAGCAATCTAAACAAGCTCTGCTTCATTTAAAACAGAGACACCCAACAAGTTTCCAAGATATTTGTTTATATTCCGAAATATGCAACATGGTTGGTGAAATGACGTATAGACTAAGCGCCAGAAGATTCCTACAAGAATTGTTCCTAGACTTGAATTTTGAAGGACTTCACAACGAACCAAATCAGATCCTCAAAGAAAAGAAATTTGAAGAACGAACTGAGAATGAAAAAATTGAAAACAATGTTCCAATTTCTGTGAAAACAAACAGCCGAGCGGATAATGATTTAGGGCAAAGATACGCTGAACTAATGGACGTAGTTCGAACTCATCGTGGTTCGAATTCTGTTGGTCATGCATCGGATACAAATAGGAATTCTGTTGTTAATGCATCGGATACAAATCGAAACGTCACGCGTGGTTTTAATGTTGATAATCGCGATATTCATGCTACTTCGCCTTTGTCGAGTGTTGCCGAAGAGGAAACTATTTCGAAACATGTAAATACCGAACATGCGATGAAAGAATGTTCTGGTATGCCCAAAATTAAATTGAATACATTAGATAGTTTAAAATTAACTTGCAGTGAAAACAAATTTCCTATTACAAATCGTGCAGGTATGACGAATATTACGCGGACGTACAGTTACGGTTCAAGATCGATGCGACCGTCGATTGTTAAACAAACTGCAATCAGTCCGACTGTTGTTTCACCGCCGCCTTCGCTCCCTAACAATATTCCTACGTCCAAAATGACGGAAACTTGAAATGCACAGGCAAATATTAATTATCGTGTTCCATTTTTATATTTTAACACAGTTATTGAATGAATATATTTTGTTTTTTTTTCTTTTCCCTACAATTATTTGCATTAATGAAAATAAAATCTATTTATTTTAGAACTGTGAATTTAGGTCTCATTTGTTTCAGTTACAAATGATCCTAATTAAATAAATATTTTGTGCTTTTCCTTTATTAGGAACAGGCTATTCCACAAGCAGATATATTTGAACACTGATGTCCGGTTACCAGTTCAGCCCATCACGATATATATTTTTTAGATTTTGATCTTTTATGCGCTCGGCTATTTACTGTGTTTATAAATACGTCAGATATTATTACAAGTTATACAGATAAGCATTTGTTATATGGTTTTTAATATTTAAAATATTTTAATTTTTCGTTTACTGAAACTTTACACATTAATTTATTGTATTATTTCAAAAGTACAATTTTATTTTTGCAGAGGACGGGTTGTAAATTATCATAAAAATTTCAGGATCATGATATTTCAAGTATTTACGAGGCAGCTTCCATATTATATTACGTATCTGTAATCTATTATTTATTAATAAAATAAATTATTCTATGTGGAAAAGTTTATTATTTTTAATTTTGCCGATAATTTCTTTTTGTGCATCACGTTAAAAATGATGCTAATTTCATGATAGCAAAATGTTTCGTTACATGCTAAGTTCAGACCGATTTCGACCTCCTGAGTACACTTCAAGCCCATTGATCCTTTCAAAGTCATATATTAGTTTCTGAGAAAAAATATTTAATTTATTATAGTTAAGTAAAAATGCAGTCGACAGTGTGGAATGCAGTTACTACTTCAGTAAGGGTAAGTATTTCTGTCAAACTATCCCATTTGATAACTTTATATGCCAATTTTAATAACCTCAAAATATGGTTCCCAGATTTTACGTAATATTTATCACATTATGCTTTTATTATTATTTTAGTAATATAAATATATTATTAGCAACCTCTTTATTGAGCTGTATTGTTATTACGGCTTTAAATGCTTGTAGTTTTGTTTAGTAGATAATTTATAAAAGTCATATTTTCAATTTCAGCCGAAATGCCTGAAATACAGTACTGCTTTTAAAGGAATTCAACAGAGATATTACTCTGCATCCCAGGATGCTGATTTAGTAGTTATAGGATCAGGACCTGGTGGATATGTAGCTGCAATTAAGGCCGCACAACTAGGAATGAAGGTTGGGTATATTTTCATCAATTTTGACACAGATACAAACGTCAACATTTTTTTAGACAGTATGTGTAGAGAAGAACGAAACTCTAGGCGGCACATGCTTAAACGTTGGATGTATTCCATCTAAATCTTTATTAAACAACTCTCATTATTATCATATGGCGCATGGAGGAGATTTAGCGTCGCGCGGCATTACAGGTTCAGATATTTTTTTAAATCTTTATTAAAATATAATTATAATATTTTGTAGTTGGAAGTGTATCTCTCGATCTCGATAAGCTTATGGGGCAAAAAGTCAATTCGGTTAAAGCCTTAACCGGAGGTATTGCAATGCTTTTCAAGAAAAATAAAGTTACTCATTTAAAAGGTCATGGAAAAATTACTGCAGCTAACCAGGTTACTGTTATAAAGTCAGATGGTGGCCAAGAAACTGTCAATACTAAGAATATTCTTATTGCCACAGGATCTGAAGTTACACCTTTCCCCGGAATTGATGTAAGCATATAAAAAATTAAGTAAACAACAACTACATATGTTATATTTTATTAGGTTGATGAAAATCAGATTGTATCTTCAACAGGAGCTCTTTCTCTGAAACAAGTACCTAAAAAAATGGTCATTATTGGTGCTGGGGTAATCGGTCTCGAATTGGGTTCCGTTTGGTCTCGCCTTGGAGCTCAAGTCACTGCTGTTGAATTCATGACCAGCATCGGTGGAATTGGCATTGATGGTGAGGTTTCGAAAACTTTCCAAAAAATTCTTACCAAACAAGGTCTCATCTTCAAACTCGGCACTAAAGTTACTGGCGCTACCAAAGAGGGAGGCAATATTAAAGTCGCTGTTGAGGATGTTAAAGACTCGGCCAAGAAAGAAACTGTAAATTTTAATTTAAAATGAAAATGTGATTGATAATAAACGGGTTTTATTTTTTAGTTGGACTGTGACACACTCTTAGTGTGTGTAGGACGCAGACCATACACAGTCAATTTAGGTTTGGAAGAAATGGGAATTGAGAGAGACCAGCGTGGAAGAATTCCAGTAAACGGCCATTTCCAAACGGTCATTCCAAAGTAAGTATGTTGTAATGTAAGCAATCTTATCAGTTGTGCAACATGTTTCTATTTCATCATTATTCTCGTGATGTTTAAATTTATTTAACTGATGTTTTTAACGACTCAATTAACATTGAAATTTACACAACAATGATAAGTTATAGACAATAGTTATAGAACTTATTTTGCTTATATAAATAATGACATTGTGTATTATTAGTTTTCTATTTTTATCTTTGAGAATCCACAGTCAACATCTGATTTTCATTACATTAAAATTACTCTTGTGGCGTGATTCAATGGCTAGTAACAACTGTAAATGCACAAAAAATATCACTTTTCGAGATCTACCACAGCGATTAAAAGAAACATTCTAATTCATAAGCAGATGATATTTTGCGTAACAGTTATACTCAATTGTCATCATAGCGGGACTTAACATATTAGGAAATTATATTTTTAATATTGGTATTAGAAATATAGTAACGTTATCGTTTTTTTCAATTTCATTATATAAATATGCATTTTCTATCTTGAGTTCTATATTTGTCATTCAATGAAGTATTGTTTTCTTTCCTTTTTCGATTTTACTTGTGATTCTCACTAAATACTTTCTTTGTTTATTTTTACTTTCTATAATGAAATAATAAACTATAAAATTATAAAAGTGTATATAATGTCATACACGTTAAAAACTTTTGCCTGTCACACTCTTGATGACTGACTAAATTGATTTTATTATCATTATTATTTATAGTATCTACGCTATAGGAGACTGCATCCATGGCCCCATGTTGGCGCATAAAGCCGAAGACGAAGGCATCGTCTGCGTAGAAGGAATGACTGGAATGCCTGTTCACATTGACTACAACTGCGTTCCTTCCGTCATTTATACACATCCTGAAGTCGCTTGGGTCGGTCGTTCCGAAGAAGACCTCAAGAGCGAAGTAATAATTTTATTTCTCAGTTAAAATTTCTAGTTTATGAATAATCTTTTGTTTGTTCTTTCTAGGGTGTCGACTTTAAAATCGGCAAGTTCAGTTTTGCCGCTAACTCGCGTGCCAAGACCAACAATGAAACAGAAGGTTTTGTCAAGGTGCTCGGAGATAAAAACACTGATCGGGTATTGGGAACTCATATTATTGGCCCCAGCGCTGGGGAATTGATTAACGAAGCTGTTCTTGGAATGGAGTATGGAGCGTCGTGCGAAGATATTGCGCGTGTCTGCCACGCTCATCCGGTAAGATATTTTTAAATTTCTCATTACAACTAATCTAAAGTAAAAAGGATAAAAATATGATTTTTGTTTTCTGTTTTAGACATGCGCTGAAGCGCTTAGAGAAGCTAATCTTGCCGCCTACTGTGGTAAACCAATCAACTCATAAAGTATCGTAAGTTAAAACATTTTACGAAATACATTACTGTGGTAAATTTGTCTCTGGACGGTGAGGTTGTTGCACAACACCACCTTCTGTTCCCATCGTCATCTTAATACTCAGTTTGTCTGGTATCATATAAGAATTTGCATTTATAGCAACACAAGCAGAAGTCATGAACTATGTAGCATGCAGCGCCGAATCGTCACTATGTATTAATATAATTTTTTATTAGATATAAGGGGAATAATCGCATTGCAATAACCTCATTTGTAAATAGACATCAAAAATATTATGTTATTTTTATTTGTTAAAATAATATTAAATAAAAACTTTCAAACTTATTTTATTTTCCAAGTGTGTTAAGACTTCTTACGAATTCTTTTCAAAAGAATGAAACAAATACGTTGTCACTTTCCTCAAGCAATTACTTAAGTTTTTTTTATCATTTTATTCCGTTTTTTTTTTAAAAAAAACATGCTTTTTACAAGATGTAATTTCGTCAAGTTTTACGTTATAATGCATATTTTGTATATTGATGCATATCTTGCATATATGTGGTAGGTGGCTCAGTGGTATTGAGTCGGCCTGTGGATCTTGAGAACCCTGGTTCGATCCCCACAGCCGACAAACAATTTTCATCAAATTAAATCTACTCCTGTGGCTCCCCCGGTCACTACATTTTTGGGGGCCGTGATTTTACAGCTGGTAACCGCACTTTACGCGAAGAAATATATCACTTACCGAGATCTTCTAAGGCAGTGTGCCACACCCAGTAATGGGTAAAAGGCGTGATGATATATTTATTTTATTTATCTATCTTGGAATTTTTATGCAGTAATCCATATCTTAACCTTCACCGATCCGAAAGAGGGTCTCTGTTGACCCTAGATCATGTTTTTTTTGGGAACAATTATCGTAATAATTTTTTTAAATTCAATTGCCTCTTGTCGGTAAATATTTTTCAGTTGTAAAATTTCAAAAATAAACTTGTGTTTAAGATTTGAAGGAACTTTTTGCTAAATAGATCAGCGTTGATCCGATATTTTGTTTCAACTTAAAATTCTGATTGCAAAGGTAAATTATAATAATACAAATAATAATTGCGTAAAAAACAAAATTTCTTATATTTTTAAGATCTAATTTTTGAAATTGATATAACAAAATTGTTTTCAAATTATAATATATGTAAAATTAATTTTTGCATCAAATATATTTAAAACAAATGAAATAAAACATTATTTTATACGATTTAAATTTATTGGAAATCAAATAAGTTTATTTTGCTTTCTTTTTACTTTTTAATTAAATATGATAATATAAAACATTCCATATTTGCACTAATAAAATTAAGTGTACCCACAGCCAAAGTTAGAAATTTAAATTCTACGTAAATCTGGTTCATTTGTTTATTATCTGAAAGTTACCGATAGCTAAGAAATGTATACGTATTATATTTAATATGTTTTTAAATTAATTTTAACGTTAACAAACATGTTATAACATAGTTTGCCAATTAATTTACATCGTCGAAAAACGTTGGTTCGTGTTGAACTCGACTAGTTGTTTACAGTGAAGGCAAGGTAGTGTTTGTATCGTTTTGTGAGCGTTTTAGTGAATATTTTAATGTGTAAAACTATTTAAATTCTGTGAATTTGTGTTTTTTAGTGTTGTGTATAAAAACAATAATATATAAGTGTAATAATGAACTGGAATCGACTGAGTGGACTGTCTGGATTTCAGGATTCGATGATGTCAACTATGGGCAACATGAGACGTTCCTGTTCAAAGTAAGCAATAATATTATTTCTAGCAATCTGATTTTTGTTAATATCTTGTTCTAAAAATCATATAAATTTGTGGTTGCTTTTAATTTAAGTAATAATATCATGTCTGATTTAGTTTGAAATTACATATTTCATTTTTTTAATGTTATTTTGTTATTGCTAGCGAAGTTACGTTTGCAAAATTGATAGAATTTTTTGGTAATTTAGACTATTAAATTTTACTTCTGTCTTTTTAATAAAATACATTAATAAAAAAATATTTCCCACTATTACTTATATCTCTGGATATATTAAACTTGTACAAAATATTATGATAAACAAATAACAGCAGATGAATATTTCATTTGTTCATTACTTGATTAGTCAAACTTGTTACGGAATTATTCTGACCAATTACCTTTTAATAGAGGTAAATAAAATTTACCTTGTAACACAGCGTTTCCCAAACTGTGGGCCGCGGCCTCCTTGGGAGTTTTGTTGAGGGAGCTGAGAAATAATGAAAACACATTTAGAATATTTCAGGATTTATTTTCAATACCTATACGTTTATTAATAATTCAAGAGTGTGAAGTGTCTTTATTCCTCTTACATTATTACAGCTTTTGTCTTCGGTTCGCGCTGCAATTACCGTGCTCGTGTAACAAAGAATCACTTTACGCTCTTAATACACAAATAACTATTTTATCTTAAATGAAACTAATTTTATTTTTGTTTGTTCACAAATTTTGCTTCTTGCATATTTGGAATTAAAGAGTATATACTTATTCATATATGTTTTATTTAAAAGGTATTGATAAATATAGTAATATCTGTCAGTATTACAAATTATTTTAATTTTTTTAAGAGGATCCATAAGTTTGAAAAGCTTTAATGTAAGACACAAGTTGATATAAACTTGCACTGTGTATATTAAATATTAAAATAATAATTACAGGAAACATGTATTATTATTTCTTTTTGAACAATTTGCCAATAACAGGTAATATAACGTTTATGTTGTTGGCATTTGCATTTAATACATTAAATAAATATTTGAAAAACATAATTTTATTAAAGCGTTACTATACATAAGATACAGATATATGAAAGATATACGCGATTGTATATGATAAAAATACAAATATGTTTTTAAACAAATTTAAACTAAAATGCAAAAATTATATGGATGCATTCACATTCTATAAATCGTCTCATTTGATTCATTCCTACTTTTAACAATATTCTTCTCACCTTAATCTCACACTTGTCTATTCAATTCTATAAAAATTTTAATTGATATTTATTTTTAACATTTTATTCATGTCTTAACAAATGCAGTAAATAAGTCATGTTTTATAAAATAAATTTTAATTCAATGTAGGTATTGCATTACGCCATTTCACTCATTAGTATTAAATGTATCTTTGAGGGATTTGATTTGACGGTCGGTAATCACACTTCAAGCGCAAAGTATATCACTTATCAAAATTTGCTACGGCAGAGTGCTCCACTCAATAAAGTATAAAATAAGTAGTAATATATATTTTTGTATTTAGCAAAGGTACTGCCGAAGCTGTTCTTACACCCATATATACAAATTTTCAATGTTTAAATATCTATAAGTTTATCTAATTATTCTTCTTTGAACCAAAGCAATATAATGCTAATGAGAAAACTGTTCGAATATATAGGTATATATTTGGATTGTTGGGCGTTCTGTTTAATACTACGAACAATATTATTTCACCTTATTTAAAATCGCTTGTTTTAAAATAATCCTCAAATATCATAAATATATGCAGTACTTTTACCTGCTAGTACAGTGGTTGCCAACATTTTATGATTCAATAGCCATTTACAAAAATAGTATGTACTTTGCTTGATTACAACTTTTTATGACTAAAATTGCTTTGCCATATAATTTTTAAAAATCTGTAACGTACAACATAGCAGACCTATAGCTTATAGTAAAGTCTAGATCTCTCATGCACAGTAGTATTTTTTAGATAAATGAAAGTCAACGGGATTTGAACTTGCTAGCTCTTTGATGGACAAAGTTCTGTGATATTAAAAATAGAATTTTCAAATTAAATATGTATGGTAATGACGTATAATTAAAATATTTTAAGAAATTTAAATGATAAGGGTGCGGAAAGAATCAATATTAGCTTTCGGCTAATCTACTTTTTCAAAGAAAATAGGATATTTAAAATCCATTTCAGGGAACTTTAACAAGGAATTAGTGACATTAGCGGGTCGTAACTACAACGGTAACATCTTGAAAACTATGGTATCCCACTGTGCGTCGGCTCCGTCAAAAGAGTCACGAAGTTTCGGTTTCGGACATCAGGTCTGCCGACCTGCAAGATGAGATGGGACAGTGGATGATCTTTTCGTATGCACCCGCAGTTCTCTGGTCTATACCGGCGACGCGTCGATCTATTTCGTGAACTTTATATGCGTTTAGACGTTTACGACTTGTCCTAATGTTGCGTTCGGAGAATTTTATTTTGTTAGCTCATGCAGAGATGTGTGAGAGAAATAAAATTCGATTTTTTTTTTGTTTTGTCGCTCGCCTGAACCTACGTAATAATTTTATCTACTTCAACGCATATTCTTAGGTAATATTGTTTATGTAAATTAATATTGAAGTATTTTAAAACAAAATTTTGTTGATTAGATTAAGGTAATTTAGTTTATGTACGATTGCATTATAAAATACTGATTTAATACAATTATGCGGCTATAAAGCACCTCCTTATAATACTAGTAAAATAAAGTACATTTATTTTACTAGTATTATAATGTAAAATAAAGCAATGAATGTCAAAATATATTTATTTCAATTTAAATTGTAATTAATTACAAAACATTACATGTACTGTTACTAATTATTATTATAATAGTGATTTACATTTATTACACAATTACAATTACTAGAAATATTCATACTGTTGTTATTATAGGTAATAGAAAATCTTCTGTAGAGCAGTCAAACATAAAGCCTTGTATGGAACTCGTACATAATCGAACTTAGACTCGCCTTATTTATTATCCTCGCTCTGCCATAATTTTCTTCTCGCCAAATAAAGTCTTACATTATGTACTTGTTACATAAATAGCAATTTTAATTATGTCATCATATATTTTCAATATGCAATACCGTGCAATATATATATATATATATATATATATATTGAACGAGTGTATTTCTCGTGCGCTACTTAACTTGTACCGTTATTTTGAAAAATTTTCAATTTTTCAAGTTTTTTCGAAATTTTCTTTTGTTGATATTTCAAAAAGTTGAAAAGATAATGAAAATCTGAAAACACCAGTGAATTCCTCGCGTAAAAATACATAGTTATGCAAATTTTCAGAAGAAAATTCGAACGGATACATTTTTTATTACAAAAAATCGAAAATGGCCGTTTTTTGAAAATTTCTTAAGGGGTTAGCCTTAAGATTTTTACGATTTTTGGCCATTTTTCGTTTTTTTTGTAATAAAAAATGTATCCGTGCGAATTTTATTGTTAAAATTTGCATACTTATGTATTTATGTATGTACGCGAGGAATTCACTGGTGTTTTCAGATTTTCATTATCTTTTCAAGTTTTTGAAAGAAACATTTTGAAAAAAATTGAAAAATTGAAAAAATTTCAAAATACCTGTACAAGTTAAGTAGCGCACGTGAAATACACTCTTTCAAACCGCATTTCAATATCTCTTTTAGTTTTTGAGTTACGGGCTTTCAAAGTTGAGCTTAAAAAAAAGTCAAAAATCGCTGTAACTCAAAAACTAAGAAAGATATGAAGATGCGCCATTCGATTTCTCGATTTTTGGACTGGTTCAACCCAAAATTCTCATTATTTGTATGTACAAGCTCTTAAACGAAGAATTTGTTAACAAACCTCTACACAAAAGAACTTTTGGATTGTTTTGAGGTTCTAAATTTATACCTAACGTTTAGTTAATGTAATTTAAAGTAATTCAAATTCATTTAATTTGTTTCAACTTAAAATATTTGTTTTAGACTATAGACTATTACACTTCAATGCATTACTGAAAATATTATTTTCCCTATGTTTACTTTTAAAATAAACGCTTTAATGTATTTCTGTCAAACTTTTTAACTGTAACTATTGTAATGATATATCCCTATGTTTACTGAAAAGAAATATATATATACCCTAGGCACATACCCTAGGAACGCCACTAATTCTACCCCATTTGATGGGATATAGCGTGATGTTATTTGATACCTATATGTTATATTAAGATACAACTAACATGTTTAATAATTTAATATGACATGCTCTTCAAAAAGAACCTGTAATAATTTTGGTTTCTTTGCACTCCGTGCTAGTTATGACGGTTGGGTTGTTTTTGGGACAAGTGGATGACGGGCTCCGGCCGGTCTCCCGGTCTTCTAGTCTCGGGGTTCGGAACAAATCAACCCCCGAGTGTGCGCACCGCGGGGGCTCAGCCCCTTTACAAGAATTCCACACGACAGTCTATTGTGAGTGCGCGTCACTGCGATACATTGCCGCCGCCAGCACCTCTCAAAATGTTAAGAACTTGGTCGGAGAAATTAGTTGTTTTTTATTACTTTAATTTAAGGGTGCGTTTAACAATATAATTGAATATTTATATAAATTAAGATGATTTATTAATAGTTGGTTTCTTCGGTAAATAATTTGAATTAACTAGATGTCTCTGAATATTATTTCATCGTTGAAATATATCCTGTGTCACACCCTCAACTAAAATGTTTGGCTTTGACTAAAAATTGTTTATTCAATTCTTCGGATTCATAAAGTTTTTACAAAAATACATACATATAGTATATTGAAAGATAAGTGTTGCAATATTGTTCCTATATCGCATTAATTTACGTTTAGTTCAGAATTTTTTCAAAACATAATAATAAATATCACTGACAGATTCAATAAAGATTTAATTGATTTTGACATTTATTAGTTAGGTTAGAGTTTGAATTCATAATTATTTACATTGTTATAAAAATAAATACTTTTAATTTAATTATTTTATTATAAAAAACATAATGCAATAATTACATGAGTTGAGGAATAACAGTGAAACTGAAAGATTTATTTTTGAACAAAAATAATTATACAAAATTCACTTTGTAAACGCGATATAAGCAAAAAGTAATTCATTATTTTTTCTACTTTCATACTTTAATTTCCTTATTAATATATGTTATGTATAGTTTAATTAATACTTATTAAAATACATATTCTCATTATGATACAGATTTGGACAAATAACAGCATAGCATTTATTGTTCCACGGAATCTATAGCTTAATAAAATAGTAATGATCATTTGCACAAACGAAACTTGAATTTAAATTGCTGTCAAATATTTGATTGTCTTTTAATTAATTTAAGTTTCGTTGGTATAAACAGGTATAAATATTTTATTTTTTAACAGTCACGAGTGACAATTATTTTATTAATAAAGAATAATTGGTGAAAACAATTCATGTATAATAAACTTGTTGCATAACGTAGTATATTTATGCTTTTTATTTTCATAAATTCATTTTGAGAGCTGTTTCAAGAAGGCAATATTTTGTTGTTTTGGAGCCACTTGTATAGGGCCTGTCACATCAGGTGCACTAGAAATTCAAAAAGAGCATTTAAGGCTTGTAGGTGCATTCATCTGCTGAAATTTGTAACTTTTATACCTAGTTTTTGCGAAAGAAGTTCTATTGTGAACCATGGGAAGCGCACTTGACATTCGATACAGAAAAGCAACCGTGTTTTTTATTTGCTTATAACTGATTTCTTGATATATTTATATGAACGATTTAATATAATCTCAATTTATTATCTGAAAAACATATTTCCAGAAAAATTTAATCAGAAAACTTATTCTATGACTAGTTTTATTATTGTTATGGGATACCACTAGGATTTGAAGATCACTATAATAAAATTAGGATTTAATCAATTGTTCCGTAATAATTTCAACCTCGACATTCCCAGGGCACAAGAGAACCTAATTGAGTCACGCCTTTTACCCATTACTGGGTGTGGCACTATACCCTAGCAGATTTCGGTAAGGGATATATTTTTTCGCGTGAAGTGCGGTTACCAGCCGTCAAATCACGACCCCAAAAGATGTTACTGGTGGGGGAGCCACAGGGGTAGATTTAAATTGGTGAAAATTGTTTGTCGGCTGTGGGGATCGAACCAGGGTTCTCAAGATCCACAGGCCGACTCGATACCACTGGGCCACCTACCCCATATATATATATATATATATATATGTATATTAGTTTAAATTTTGTAAAATATGCAAGTTCATTCATTGATAATCTCTTAAAGTTTAACAGAACAGCAATAAAATTTGAACATTTCAATAAAGCTACCTCTTTGCACTTACACTTTCAAAGCTCAAATCTTTGATTCTGGTGGTCAAGTTAAAACCTTACTTGAAGTTTCAAAGAAGAAGGCTCGTTTTGAAACAGGATTACATCTGTTCTTCAGTTTATTTCTGTGATAATCTGTTTTCTTGTACCAAAGACATTTTCATAAAAGCAGAAAACCTATAATTTACAACCGTTTAAGCAGTATTTGTGGGTGGTTTAATACTTTTCGCCTGCAACCACAGTTGGTTTTAATTTTGAATACAGAAGGATCACCACTTTGGTAATTGGATTTTTTAAAGGATTATACGGAACTTTACATCTTAACTTTGGGATTATTTTGACAGAATATTCTTCACTTAAGCATCTTGTAATACCATCAAGGATTGGGACTCAAAATAACGAACTTACTAAGATTTTGTTAAGATACTTCAAAGTATTTTAGACACAAATGGGTCAGTACGGTGGTGTGGGTAGCGATACGGAGTTCGAATCGCACTCAAGCTAAAAATTATATAAACTATCACACTGCGGCTCGGTGAGTGCGGACCCTGTACTGTAATTAGGATTAAATTCCTGTTGTACAACGTAACATAAATAAATAAATAAATACATATTACACCGGCAAAATGTGGATTATACAATTTTTTCCAAAAACAAATATAAAGTGTGTGGAGTGTGCGTTCTACGTACTTATGGTTTGTTTGTGAAAAACGCAAAGGTAGGTCGCGAGCTTTGCTAAAAACCTGTTCAATGTTTAAATAATTGTATGAAATTCAGATTAATTTGAGCTAAAATGAAATATAATGGTTTGCGTATGTGGAGCATATGTTCTATAGGCTTAAGTTTTGTGTTTTAGAAGTTCGACTGCTTTCTAATATAAAATGTAAGTGGTAAATAATACAATTTTGCATTTAGATTTTGTACATTGCCTGGGCAGTGTATACATTAACTAGATTTTATACTTTGTCGATAATATATACAGTATATTAATTTACATACTTAAAATACTAATTAGTTTTGTATTAAGTGCGCAAAATTAGTGTTTTTTTGTTGTGCGTGAGAATGTCAATTTTAGTCGAGACTGCAGTATGAGACAAAAAAGTCATTCCAACGTACCAAACAACAAGAATTTCTTCCACGAAATAAAAACAACATTTTTGCTACAACCGTCAAAGTAGAATAATAGAATAATTATTGATTTATTCAAGTAAATTGAAAGAAAGCAATAAAAAATAATATGAATTCGGTGTTATTGATGTGTTGTGATCAATGGAATGTGAAAAAATAAATTGAGAGCGTGTGCGAAATACTCATTTTCAGCATTAGGCTGCGAAACAGTGTGCAAAATTTCCATTTTGCGCACTACGGTGCAAAACAAAATACGCGTTATTATGGTAATGTAATTGATGATAAAATCATGTACTTCGTGTATTGATATTTGTGAAAAAACTAAACATTTTTTGACAGTTGTAGAAAACATCATTTTTTGACTACAATTATTGAAGATTAAGATAAAAAATAGTAACAAAAAAAATACAAATATCGGAATACTTTTGTTATTCTGCCTGTCGTAAAGTTTTCTTTTAATAGTAACTTGAAAATTAAAGTATACCTTAAAATTTTTCTTTTCAAAATTTTTCTAAAAATAAGAATATATTCTTTTTATCTTGTTCTTTTGTTGCTTCCTACTTAGGATTAAGTTATTGTTATTGAATATATTAGAAACTGTATTTTTAAATTATAAATATATAGGTAGGTGATTGTATCTTAATTAATTTCTTTCATAATTAAAACAATTTTTGATTTAAGTTCATTAATAGTTTATTTAATTCGACCTTTCGGTACTCTAAACGTGTACGTTTATCAATTATTTTAAGATGAGTTCAGAAAGCTTTTTCATATGTAAATTTTTGACTTATAGTTTCTTATTTCTTAAACTTAATATTGTTGAATTTTTGGTACAATATTAAAAGAGTTACTGCTTTCATTTTATATTTCCTAGTATTCCATAATGAACTGATACATATTTTATTAATTCCACTAGATTTTAAAAGTACAATAATTTCTTCTTTGTTTCTTACACTGTCAAATAACACCCTAGGCTAGTTTCGTCCCCTGTAGGGCCTTTCCAGTCAGTGTTGTCCACTATTGTCCGGCCTCGTTGCGCCTTCTCGTCCTTTGTTGCTGGAGGCGGGCGGGTTAGCGGCGGCTAAACGACGCACATTGTCCCCCGGCCTGGTCATCATCGGTCGCGGTCACCAGTGATTTATGACCCCGGACAGAACGGTTGCAACATTTGGTCATTCTCAAATTTCAAATTTCGGTGTCTTACGGTGTTGTTTGTTCTTTCTTGAACACTTACGACGATGGGCAGCTTCAGTTTGTAGATTTTTAATTAGTTATGGTCAGGCAGTGGCGGATTCAGCGGGGGGGTCATGGGGATCATGACCCCCCCCCTCTAAGCATGAACTTTTTTTTTAATGTTGGCCCTAATACATAATAATGATGTCATTATTTACGATAACTCAATTTGTTAAACAAATTAAATAGAAAATATTATTTTAGAAATTAAAATTCTAAGATAATTAAGAACTATTGTTTGATTTATTATTCTAATAAATAATCAAAAACCAATATTTTGTTTGGATATTATTTCGATCCGCAGATGGAAGAGGTATTCTATTTAAGACCTAGTCAAGTATGTGCTGCCAACATTTACACTTCTAATTCAATAATTTTTGTATTCTATCGAAGAACCGTTTAGATATTGAAACTTTATTATTTAAAAAATGTTGGCGTTCTTAGGGGAAATTTTTGAGGTGACAAAAAAAACCCTCCCCCTTCTCCCCAGAGACAAAATTCACTCCATGACCCCCCCTAATTCGAAGTCTGGATCCGCCCCTGTGGTCAGGCAGTAGATATTATGGAAAAATTAACTTTTTTCATATTGTTGATATTAATGTTCAATCTGAGAATTAAGCAGCTATAAATTTCAGCATATACAAGTATTTTTCAAAATACAAATCGATTAAATCTTGTCTGAATTATTTGATTAATTTTCCGCGCTTCGTAATTACTTCTACATTAGTATAAAACACTAATAATAATTAATGTGTTGACCTGACAGATTGACACTTCAATATATTATAAATTTTATTTATTAAACGTTTAATTTAGATTGGTTTAATATTTTATGAACTATTGAAATAAAATCGATTAAACAGGTTTAGAAGTCAGATTGCTATTTTTAAATTAAAAACTAACTGTAAGTTCTACCATTAATTATAATCCAAATTTAGACTTTATCTGCGATACATTTAAACTTTTATTTAGAAAGTGAGGTGTAAGAACAAACTAGACAAGTTCATGTTTTTAAGTTTAATTGGATTCTAATTTATTTAAGAAAATAAATCGGTTTGACTTAAGCTTAAGCAGATCTCGGTAAGTGCGGCTACCAGCCGTCAAATTACGCCTCCCAAATATATTAGTGGAGGGGAACCACAGGGGTAGATTTAAATTGGTGAAAATTGTTATTTCTATTCGAATTATATATATAATATGTTTTTGGAATCCTTGTTGATCCTGTGTTTTTGGAAATGAATATGTTGGCTTTAGGATCCTTTAATTGTTCAATTTATTTTATGTTGGACGTTTCGATGGTTAACCCATCATCTTCAGCATGTTATTGTTTACAAAAATTCTTCAAATCTAAATAATATAATGTTATTACATTGTTAAGTTTAATAAAAATACAAATAATTCAGCTTTACGTATATGTAACTGTCGTAAAAGCAAAAACCTACCTCTGTGGCTTTCCCTCCACTAGCATCTTTGAGAACCGTGACTTGACGGCTAGTAACTGCACATCACGCAAATAAATATCTCACTTACAGAGATCTGCTCCGGCAGAGAGCCACGCCCAGTAATGGGTAAAATGATATTTTTTACAAAGAAGAAAAATTAATCCCAATTACAGAACTCTAAATAAATTGGGTTATTAGATATAATATTTAACTCTGAATATTTGTATTTTATTTACAATTGCATCCTAAAATTAATCATACAGAAAATACAATTGAATTATGTAACATAAAAAAGTAGAAACCCGGTATATAGGTATATTTAAATAAGCAGTTTTTACAATAAATATGTACTCGAAATTACATATAAAATAAAATAGTTAATAATTTATTATTTGATTTTAGTATTCAGGTAGGTAAACATTTATTTTAATTGAACAAATTTGCATGAACCATCTTCCAGCAATTAAATCCTATTTAAGAAAAGCCCACAATTATCAATCCCTAAATCACGATTTAATAATACACCGAACTCGTAAACCATTTATCAAATCCAGACTCCAGCATCCAAGCATCCAACTCATACGTTACGCATTACTTGCACAACTTGCATCTGCACCCTCTAAATTCCTCATTCCTCCACTCACCCCTAGCTGGGGGTTGGGGACTCGTGGCTTATGCCCTTGTCGCGCATGGAGCCTGCGCAAGCCCCGCCCTCTGCCTAAACACTGTGATCCAAGACGCCGGATCACACATCTTACGGTCGAGCAGCAAAGCCTGTTATTAGTGCGTCCATCGCCGGACAGAACAGTCATCAGCTATCGAACTCTACTTCTTCGGACTTGTGATGGCTTCGTCGCCGCTTCTGCATCAGTACCACCAGCAGTACCAAACCGGTGCGCCGCAAACTCAGGTTCGTCAACTTGTGGACTTGAAGTGATAGTGTGTTATCTTTGTTTGTTGTCATGGTGATAATGAAATTGTGTTGATGTTCTTTGAGGTGTTTTAGTGAGCGCGGTTAATTTTTAATTGACTCGGGATGGTCACGGTTTATTCATCTTTCATTGGTGATAATTTTACAGTTTTAAATAATTAACTGTTAATTGATACTAATTATTTTCAAATTTAAAATCTGCATATAGGTAGTTTTTATAAATTTGTTAATCATGTTCTTCATTAAAGCAACGAGTCAATTTCGGACTGCATAATTGTTAATTATCATTTTAACAAATCAGAGACCGCGGGTTCCAATTTTTTAAATTTCATTGATTTCAATTCAATTAAAAATACAGCTGCGAACGATTTTTATTTCAGTATCTATATATAAGATTAAACTGTATTTAAAATTAATTTTTCGCTCTACTACAATCAGAATTAGAAAATCCAGAGACAATGTTTTTTTGTTTTTAGCATTTAATTGCTGAGTAATATTGTACATTAATGAGCATTTTACATTTTTATTACTTTAAAAAATTTTTTTTTTCTGCATCAAAAATAACTAATTATGTACTCATATTCAGTGCAAATACTGATTGTTTTCGCACGCTGCTAATAGCAACCTACCTACGTAATCTAAATTGATGTACAAAATAAATGTTTTTGATGTTTGAAATGTAATGAGTATAATTAGAATTTAGACAAAATTGTGTGTGCAACTCGTGTTAAAAGTGTCTTTGCACTCATGGGTTTACAACATTCGCCTTCGACTCGTGCTGCACGCTTCTCACTTGTACAATAAAATGACACCTTTAACACTAATTATTTGTGCTACTCTGTTCAACAGGAACTTAATCCTAATTACAATACAGTCGAGTCTAGTACTAGCTACTTTTATAGCTTAGCTAAGCTGCACTTACTTTAGCTATAGCTTCGCTAAATGTAAAAATATGTAGACATAGTTTATAGTTATGTTTTTTTCCTCTTGTAGCTTTAAAAATAATGTTATAACAATTGAAGCTAGTTTTTATAGTTTTAAGCTTTTTTTTTGTTGCTTAAGCAATGTTTTAAAACAGTTGCAACTCACGTAAAATAATGATTTGTTGCATACATATTAGCTGAAAAATATGTACAACATTAATTGTTAGTTATAGCTTTACTATTTCCTATTTTTATAAATTATAGTGGTTGCTGTAGCTTTACTACGTTTTTTTTTAAGTAGCTTGCTCAGCTTAGTTTTCGTCGAGTTACAGTGTGGTAGTTCATATTTTTTTAGCTCAAATGGGATTTGAACTCGGGATTAGAATACCGCACTGCTAATAATAAACAGGCAGTCAAAACCTGAATAAATTTATATAAAAAAATACTATTTGAGCAGTTCAGGATCTACTAAAAACTGTAGGTCTTGCGTACTCTAATTTTTATTGTAATTCCTGTTGTGCAGAATAACAAATAGATTTTTTTTTAAGTTGTTAAATATCAATTAAATATTTTTGTTTATACAAATAAATAAGGGCAGACTGACTAATATATACTAATTAAATATCTAAATATAAAATAATAATAATTTATTTGCAGATTTCACCTTTGAATCTGCTAGCAGCAACATGCACCAGAATGTACCACCGCCAAGGCTACCAACCTCAAATGTCCTCACCAGCTTTATCACCAGCCCAAACCACCAGTTCTTGCAGCAGCGACAGCTTCATGAGCCAAGCTCAACAACCGCCCCATATCAGTCCTCTAGAATATTCCCTCCACTATCAATACACTACCGCCGCCAACAGTTACGTCACTCCTTGGTTCCAACACTCACCCCCTGTAGCTGACACCGCCACCAGCGGCTATCAACCCCAGCAGCAGTATCAGTGGCAACAGAATATGTACTCTCCACCGATTACTACCAAGATACCCCAGTTTGAAATGACAATGTCAGTTAGTGAATTCCCTACTTACGGCAAGGCGAGAAGGTGCGCGAAATGTCAGTGTCCAAATTGTTTAAATGAGGATTATTCCACGACGAAGAAACAAACCAAACGACAACATATCTGTCACATTCCTGGATGTGGGAAGATTTATGGAAAAACGTCGCATCTTCAAGCACATCTCAGATGGCACAGTGGGGAACGACCTTTCGTTTGTAATTGGTTATTTTGTGGCAAAAGATTTACTAGATCCGATGAACTACAGAGGCATTTGAGGACCCATACCGGAGAGAAAAGATTCGCTTGTACCATTTGTGCGAAACGATTCATGAGATCTGATCACTTGGCTAAACACGTAAAAACACATAGCAATAATAAAACGAAAAAAGCTTCGCCGAAAAAGGAGGAAGTGAAAATTGAACATTCTGAAATTCCTGTGCAAGTCTTCAATGGATATCTTCCTGTACCATCATCGGCAGAACAATATTTGACACCGATACCACAACAATAAGAATGTTAGAACTTTTATTTCTGAAAAAATGTGGACCAACATTAATGTTTTGTATTATATTTGTGTATACTTGATAACTTTAAATATGTATATATTTTTTATTTTTTATTTCGTAATTTTTTTTTATATTTTAGAAGAATAAAGTTTTGTTATTACATTTTGAAAATGCGGATTAATTTATTCGGATTTGATTCCTATTTGATTTCCTTTTATGTTTAATGTTAAATGAAACTAACTATATTAATAATCATTTATACAATAGTTATTTGTGTATTAAGAGCGTAAAGTGAGTCTTTATTACTCGAACACGGTAATTGCAGCGCGAGCCGAAAGCGAGAGCTGCAATAGTGTAAGAGGAACAAAGACACTTTACGCTCGTGATACACACCTTAAAATTATTAAAAATGTATGCGTATTGAAAATAAATTCGTTTTGTTGACTGTCAATATGACAAGTTTCTGTTTTGTTTGTATCCCTGGTAACTATTGAAATAAGCACGCATTTATTATCTTTTTCGCGCGTTGCCATTGGAAACCCGCGCATTTAACGTCTTTTTCGCGCGTTGCCATTGGAGACGCACAAAAAAGATATTTTTTCGATTGTTCCACAGAAAACGTCAACTTTACGATGATAAATGAGAGCGTAATTGTCAACTTTTCATAGCAATCGTAGAAAAATACTTTTTTCATGGATTTGAAGTTAGGTGCACGACGGCAGAACCGGAGTGTATCAATCAAATGAGTGAATAAAAGATGCTTTCATTAGTTATTGATTACAGACTCAATTTATTTACATACTAATTTTCGAAGATAAAAATTATAAATTATATTGTTAAATGTCAAATTTTCGACAGGATGTTATTTTTATTTTAGTATTTGTTTTTTTAACGAAAAAATATTTTAAAAATCATGTACTTTTAGTAGAGACCGCAGGTCGAGACAATAAAAATTATTCGAACGCGCCAAAAAACAAGAATTTTGCAAAAATTTTCTACAACTGTAAATAAAGAATAATACAATAATTATTGATTTATTTATGTAAATTGAACGAAAACAATCAACAATAATATGAATTTGATACTATTGATGTGTTGTAACTAATGAAACTTGCCAAAAAATAATTTGAGACTGCGCGTGAAGTATTCTTTTTGCGCACTAGGGTGCAAAACAGTATGCAAAATTAGCGTGCTCGAATAACAAAGAATCACTTTACGCTCTTAATACTATTTTAATTCGTGTGAAAAGTATTAAATAACTTAATAACTTTCCACAAGAGTTTTCATTAAAAAGGACGACCTTCGTGATAAATACGCAAAAAAAAATTGATTAATTGTTCTAGTTAATTTGGAATGCTATTAATTACACAGTACAACTGTCTGTATTAATAGAAATGTATATGAATGAATAAATACGTAAATTAGACATCTGCAATAAATAAGTTAGAAATTTACATTATACGACATATAAATAATATAAATATTAATTGTACATATGTTTGTTGACGCAATCAATCAATCATACTATTTTTGAGAAATGAGAATGTAATGTTATGCTAATTTTTAATGTATGCACACGTCATTTAAAGCTTTACAGTTAATTAATTAAATTGTTTTTTTCTGGGTAGGACAATGGCTTGGAGTGTGCTGGTACAAGAACTTTTGGTATCCATCTGACGGCAGTTTCCGTGACTTGCGTGATTTTCGTGTTTCCGCGTAACGCATAGATGGCAGCACGTTACAAATAATCGAGGGTGCTATTAAATGGGCGGTCTTTTACGGATGCATGGCCGCTGAGAGAGGGCAGTCAGTGGAGAAATAAAATAAAACAAAAAACGCAAATTATAGTGTGATATATATGTGTCCCGCGGTGGGGCACACAATAAGGGTGGGGAGGCGGCACTCGCGTCTCAAAGTGGCGCCTTAATTCATTCCGTCAGTTCGTATCATATCACATGAATGTGTGCATCAAATACGTTATATGTACATTGTTCAAGTGATTGTTGTGTAACACCTGTCACCGGTTGTGCGTTGCTGTTTGTGTGCTTGTGTTTTGTGCGCGGACGCCGCCCGCCGGCAAGCTGGAGGACAGGGAAGGGAGCAAGGGGCACTCATCCCCCGACCTAATGACCGTAAGTCATTCAATCATTCTTCTTCACACTAACTCGCGCCTCTCATGGTTATTAATACATTATAACCAAACCGCATTCTACTTGGTTTATGTTACCACTCGCTTACCGGCGCCTGTGTTTCATTATCTGCGGCTCACTGACACCAACCAACTCATTTTACACGCCAAGACCTAACCTATAAATACTTATCTACGAATACTGTTACTTGATATCTTCATAATCAAAATAAATTACCCTTTTTCATTGTTTATTTCTTACTAAACTTACACTGACAAAACAAATTATTTCTGCTTTTTATTTATATTTAAATATAAATTACTTGTCGCGATTACATGAACCATAAAAAGATTATCTGCAAAGATCAAAGAAAATATCGATATTTAACTATTAAATTACAATTTCAACTGTCAAATATACTAGTATATATGATTAATGCATATTCGTAAATTGAGAAAAACAATAATATGCACTTGTTTTATTACTTTTAGAAAATGAATACCCTGTAAAGTTGAATATTTCTTGTAACCTATGAATAGTGTATCAAGTGGGGATATTTGTGTAAATGAATAGTCGATTTAAAAGTCAAGATACGCCTAGGTGAATTAACGGACATCGTAAACATTATAAATGAGCCATATTAATAACATTTACAGCGCAATGAAACCATCCCGTGCGGTCATTATTTTGATTCATGTGTAATTAGTAACAAAGTAGGCTGGCATTTAGATGCTCATTTTTTATATCATTATTGACGTTCATTATTCAAAATCGTTATATCTTGGGAAGTTGAGATAGGTAAAACAAGTGAATATCCACAATCCTATGATTGCTTTTTTTCACTTAATGATGACGTGACCTTTCTTTGTAAAACAATTAAATTACTTTAATGAATTTCGCGGAATTAATTTTAATTTTCTATATGATGTCAGGCTATAACTGGATACCGCCAAGTTCTTATGAATATATTATTGTTCTACAGTTCCACTGAATAGGTAATTCCGATTGCTGAATTTGAAAGCAGTTTTATTGATTTATAGACTAATAATTTTACATATTTTATTCTTAGGTACATAAATAAATTTGTAATCAAACTCATGTATGAGCCATGTATTTAATAATTGAAATTAAAGTTTTGCGAGTTTTTTATAGGTTAGAGTACAAAAAAATATTAATTAATTTAAATTTTCATTTAGAATACTATTAATTCAATATTCATATTTATTGATTAGCTATATGAATCCTTGATTAAGTATTTGTCATCCAATAATATATTCTTTGTTATTTTAATTTAAAGCATTTTTTTTTACATTTTAGAGATGTTTATTACTAATAATATAATATTTTTATAGCTTCATCCAACAAAATAAGATTTTTAGTAAGACGTTATTTTGAAAGGAAACTAAATTTCACTTTAAAATATTCTTCATAATTTTAATAGATTACTTCAACTATTTTAATTTATATCAATATTAATTGTATCTTGCAAAAATAATTGTTACAGCAAATCTCTCATTCAAATATTTTATTTACACTTTTTAGAAGTATACCATACAATTGTTTTTTCATTGCTCTATTAAATAGTAAAATTTTCAGAAATAAATTAGAGATATAGCTAAGATTTATTATTTTCTCGACATATGTTACCTAATGTCATACCGTTGTTTTCTACTTGCTATGAATATAATTTATTTTCCTACCAGGGCTAAAAACATTTGCTTTCTTCCCTAGAAACGAGAACTATCACTATTTTATCCCAATTGAGGGAAGAAAATTTTACTTTCTAGCTGGATCGCGAAAAATATTAATCTAAAGTTTAAAAATAAATATTATCTCCATCTTAAAAAGAAAACAAAAACTACATAACATAACCTAACAACACGTTAACAGTCCACCTGCCTACACTTCGTTTGTTTGTCATCTCGCACTGATTATGTTTAAATATGTTTTTGTCATTGGTGATTTGGGGCTGATTGATAGCGGTCCGCGAGCAGTCTTCACGGGCATGGGATGTTGTATGACGGGTGTATATTGGACTGATTGGTATGCACGCCCCGAACAGCGGGGTGCCTCGGCCGCCGCTACTGTGCGTGTGCTGACCGATGTCCGCGACCTATGCGGTCGCTTGCCGACAAACCGAGAGAGTTGAGGCGGTTAACTGACTTTGTTGGTGCTGTGGAAAAATAGAAATTATTGTTTAAATTGGAGGTGAAATAATCAGTCAGTGTACTTTGTTTTATCCATCTTTTAATTTTAATATTATTTATATCATATTTGGTAGTCTGTTTAACACAACCTAATCTCAAGTATAGTACAGGGGGCTACGCCTAAAGCTACTGCAACATACAGTCAAATTTATTTTAATGATTTAAGTGCCGGTTTCACCGACGAACGTTAAATTTTAAATTTGATTTTAATAAATAAAAGCAAATCAAAATTATGTGTCAAATGGAATAATTGACATTACTGCCATACATTAGAATTTTGTTTTTATTTATTTACACCAAGTTTATAATAGTTGATTATTTAAAACATTTCTATAATGTGTTTCAAGAAAATATTGGGAAATAATATGAGAAAAAAGTTAGTAGCTTATAAGTGTCCAGCAAATAAATATAATTATAGCATATTGTCCCAGCCATACATCTTATTTTTCATCATTTTAACATCACAATATAAATAAATTAACTGAATTATTTAAATAAAATTACTATTATTTTTTAATATGTATAATAAAAGTGACAACTTTTCTATCTATAACGTAGTTATCATTAAAAATTATAAGTTATTTGGCAATTTTTAAAAATATGTTTAGTATTTTTTTCATGTCAGCTATGCATAAAAGCAGGTGTTACTACGATTGTTACTTTTCTTATAAATATTAGAAGTTAGTAAAGGTATTTTAATTAATTTCTCTAATTTGAATCGTCAAAATAATGAATCCGTTATTAAATAAGGTTTATGGATAAATTATAGTATTGTCATGTGCAATATGGTACAGTCGGACCAAAAAATCAAACGATGCACGTTATCATTTATTAGTATGTATATACAGGGTGTTTCTATACCTCTGCACGAAACTTTAATGACATATAATTTGATATACTGATTATAGAACAAAACGATTTTTTTTTGGAATTTCATTTTTAGTGTCACTGGTTGAAAAGTACATTTAATTATTTATAATTAAGTTACTAATGAAATAAAAGTTTAAACACTGCCTATAAATAATCATTTATTAATTACTTATTATATAGGTACCTGGTGTAATGTAAAGCAGTGACACTAAAATGTTTGCTAAGAATGAAATACTCTAATTTTTGCGAATTTCAAAAAAGATCTTTTTGTTCTATAATTATATATGTCATCAAAGTTTCGTGCAGAGATATAGAAACATCCTTTATGTAGCGCAAGGATTGATTTTAATTTTCAAATAATGTAGATAACCAAACATACATTTTCGTAATTACAATTGATGAAATCAAATTGAGTTATAAAAGGAAAAATAGGAACTTGGGTCCTTTTTTCCGTAGCACAGTTAGTTAAGAGCACTTGACTGACCCTGGCGGTATTTAAATTTTTCTCAGTATATTCAATTTAATTTTGATATTTTTGCCTAAAAACATTTTAAATGTATTGATTGATAATTGTTTTTAAATGGATGCAGAGAACTTGAAAAGTGGTCTCATAAACGTTGCAAATTTATATGCAAAAGAATTGGTAAAGAAAAATAGTGAGAAAATAACAATTAAAGAACGCTTAAAATCTGCATACGCCCTTTTCTTTTTGTAGTTATTAATGTAGAGTAGAGATAATTAGATTATGGTATAGCAATTAATTTCCTATTAGCAAATATGGCCAGTAATGATAACATTAACTTTTTTGACTTTTTATGCTGGTGCATAATAATGAATTAATTATTATTGTACGTACCCGCACAATTATAACACTAATTACTATATTGTTTAAATGAGTATATTTAAAACTGTATTAGGGTTTTTATTATTCTCTCTCAAATGTCTTGTGTTTACATAATTCATACCTACTGATGAAGTGATAAATATACATTTATTTTGCTCTTATTTACTTAGAATACTACAAAAACGTACTACATAATACGTGTGGTAAAACTAAAGAATTAAACGCAGTTATATTTATTATTATATAATATGTTACGTCATAATAATTAATAGGTAATTGTTTGTAAAACTATTTCAAATCATTTAATTATTTTTGATATAATTTTAAATGCCAAATTATTTTAAATCTAATTTGTAAGACAAGTGGCATTTGAAAATAAAATTTTAAACGTTATTTCAATTAAGAAAATTAAAATGATATTAATTAAAATAATAATAGTAATTAAAGAGTATAAACACATTTTATTCTAAATATAATGAATAAGCATACCTGCTCATTATTTTTATAATTATATAAAAGTGTCATGAAAATATTCGAATACCCTTTCAGAATTAATAACTGTATTTGCATCTTTGACTGTGATGTTCTAGTCTCAGATTTTAGACCAATTTTAATAGTTTCTCATTTTTTGGTGGTATAGACATGATACTCTTTGATTTTTTGTTCGATTTTTGTTGGAACCCGACTGAAGGATTCGAAGACGCCAGGCAAGTTAATGTTGCTTGCGTGACTGCATACATTTCTTTGGTGTTCGTATACAACAAATTATCTTGGTATTTTACACTCAAATTTTATTAAGTTATTTATTATATGATGTGGTTTTATTTTTAAAATTTAATCTTATTATCGAGAATAGTATCTACCTGCATTGCATACTTATATGGTAAAGTACATTTCACATTTTTTATTTATAAAAACTAAATGTTATTATAAGCTGTTGTAAATCTGATATCTATTTATATTTTATTGCATGATACATAATTACGAGGCCCGTTTTGTCATATTAATGATTTTGGAAAAAAAAATTTTGATTTGTAATTTGATTCATTGTTTATTATTTTATGGAGTAGGTGGTCCAGTGGGTATGCAGTCAGCTTGCAGTTCTTGAGGACCCGAATTCGATTCCCGCAACCGACAAACTGGCTTTCACTAATTTAATATCAACTCCTGTGGCTCCCCTCCACTAACAACTTTGGGGGCCGTGATTTGACGGCTGGTAACCGCACTTCACGCGTAAAAATATATCACTTACCGAGAGTGCCACACCTAATATTGGGTAACAGGCGTGATGATATATTTATTTATTTTATTTATGTTTAGTTATTTTGTTAGATGGTTTACCTGCAATTATGTGAAGTTAACTTTCGAAAACAAGCGATGGTTGACACTCCCTTCCTTTCTAATCTTTTGATTCGTTTATTGTTTTTAGAATAGAGTGTCTAACTGCAATTGAATGGAATGCACTTTAAAATACAAGCGCAGTTCGGCACGTCCTTCTTTTCTTTTTTATTCATTTCCAGTTATTATTATTGAGTGTCTAAGTAAAATTCTGTAGATTTACTGGCAAAAACAAGTACAGCGCGATGCTTCCTTTCTTTTGTATCTTTTGGGAATGGGTGTAAGAGAAAGATTAATGAAGGTATATGGAAGCGAATAAATGGATGTGATTGAAGGTTTGTTGCGTGATGAATGATTCCGAGTCTGAGGAATAAATGAGAAACTATAGTATATGATGCAGCAAGTTCTCTTTTTTAATTAGTTGTCGACAAATGAATGTAAAAGTGAAGCCGAGAAGTTAGTGATTCCTTATCCTGACGATTTGAATTTAAATCTTTGTGAAGAGATTGTATGATTTCACTCTTACATGCACTTACAAATGAAACGTAACAATAATGTAAATTTTACCTATACTAACTGTTACAATACGTTAGTTGCAGATTCCATACAATCTGTATTTCCAAACGTGGAAATTGTGCTACGAATTTTTTTAACGTTAATGTTAACAAACTGCTATGCCGAACGATAGAAAAATAGTGTGCCTCAGCTTTCAGCATCGCTCACCGAATTTGTTCTTCGATGTACACAAACAATTATTTCATGGATTAGATACACAAATAACTACTTATTACGTGACTGCATTTTTTATCTATATTAAAAAGTTGCAAATTTTATATTTAAAACTGCGCAATTTTGAAATACAGAGAACGATAACCTTGTGTACATTCACAACTTATAGTTTGTATTTTAATAGATTTGGCGACCGTCGTTAATAGCAACGTTAAATAAAATAGTATTATTGAAAAAAATGAACTTTATGGACATAATAGGGTACATAAATATTAACTTTTTAATTGATTAAAAATAGATTTATTTTAATAGAAATTAGGATATTATTGGAAACCAAGATTTTAGTTAAATTATTTTTCAAGGATTTTGTAAAACTTATTAGCTATAATCGCTATAAGGAACCGAAAGTTTAATTATGATTTTGTTAATTCCTGAAGAACAAGTTCGTAATTTAAAGATTATATAGGAGTGCCATAAAAACATAACAAAGTTTATAACGACTTTTCATGACTTAATATGCAAAATAATCTATTAAAATCGGCAACATTTTAACATGATTAAAAAATGACTTAAATCATCACCATCGAACTATTCATCACAAAAACTAGTAATAATAGTCAGTAACAATCTTGTTTGATCGCTATTCCAAACCGAAACGATATATATTATATTATTATTACGCTGGAATTAAATTATGTATTTAATATCCGCCGTTTAATATCGCGTTAACCTTAAAACAATTTCGTAAAAAGTAATCGTCATTAGCTCATGAGCTGGTGAAGCTCGATGCGTCCATGTTAATCACTTCTCGACGTCGGCCCCAGCATAGCCTACTGGGATGATTATGGCATGGAAATGGAATAAAAAGAGAGGCAGGAGTTTATTAACAATCTTAATTTGACGGGAAACTGACGGCCGAGCACGTATTTACGATTTAACGAGCATCGTAGTTCGAGAATTGGTCCTAATTATTCGATAATGATCGATAGATGACGGATAACAATTACAGCAACGGTGTTTCGCAGTGTATACGCAGACCTATCTCTGCTCTAGCGGCGCGAGCCTTTTTTCTTACTATGTCGTTCGTTTTATGTTATCGATACAGACCTGATTTCATTTAGATACGTGCCATGCACGCACGTATGCACGCAGAGCGCATGCGTGCATCTGTATGCGTGTGTCGTAAAGTGGATTTTGCGTTGATTAATATGGATCTCGGATCTTGAATTAAAAGTAGCTGTAATCAAGAGAAATGCGGTGTAGATTGATCGTAAAGAGGTATGAATTTATTGCTCTATACCACACTTCACCAGATGCAAGAATCAGGAATGCATCCAGAAAGAATCATGTTTTTATTTTATGTTTTGCATTGAACTAAAGCGCTTAAGGTTATCTTCTTATTTTAATCCAATAGTGACATTATTAATTGATCAATTCATCTTAAGTTCAATGGTACAGTTTGATTTTTAATTACTTTTAATAATTTGTTGTTCCTGACATTTAGAAATTTTGATCAATATTACACTTTCGAGGAACTGTCAAAACTTGAAAATTATAATTGAAGAACATATTTAATAGAGTGATAATATAGGCATCAGTTAGAAAAGTTTGCAAAATACAGATTTTTTATGCACATTCTATTGCGAAAATTCGTTAAATTTATAGTTCAATTTCGCTAAGAATGCAGTATTGATATCACAGAAAATATTTTTCCATAATTGAGATTGTTTTGAATAAATGTCAATCGAAGACAAGTTTAAACACAATTAATACGAAATTTAGAATTTTGATCTGTTTTTCGATACGATCTAAATAATAATAATAAAAATATATATCAGCACGCCTTTTACCCATTGCTGTGTGTGGCACTCTGTTGAAACAGAGGCCCCCAAAGATATTAGTGGAGGAGCCACAGGGGTAATTATAATGTGGTGAAAACTCTTTGTCGACTGCGCGAATCGAACCCATGTTCTTAAATCCACAGGCTGACTCGATACCACTGAGCCACGTACCCCATACGATGTCAATGTCAAAATGCAAAATGCGTGAAACGTGTTTTAAAAGGAGATTTTGGACGGGGTTTAGAAAACGTTGTGGAGACATTTGTTATTAGAAACTAAGAGTAACTTAAATTATTATCTGACTTGTGACATTTTCCCAACATCAGTATAACATTTTCCTTTTTTAAAACTCTCAAAAATTATTTAATTTCACAATGTTAAAACGAACTACGTAAGATTGTAGAGACATCTGCTAGCAACTGTATTCTTATTGTATTCGAAATACTGGTATAAGGGCCGGACAAACTTCCCGATAATTATCGACAGAATAATTACAAAAATATAAAAATAAAAAAACAATATCATCACGTCTTTTACCCGTTACTGGGTGTGGCACTGTGCTGTAACAGATCAAGTGATATATTTCTTCGTGTGAAGTGCGGCTATTAGCTGTCAAATCACGGTCCTCAAAGATGTTAGTGCAAGGAAAGTCACAGGGGTAATTTTAGCGTAGTGAAAATTGTTTATCGGCTGTGGGAATCGAACCCAGGTTCTCAAATACCTCGTCTCGAAACCACTGAGCCACCTGCCCCATAAATGAATATACAATATTTCCAATATCTTGAAGGATTACTACATTTTTTGTATACCAACTAAAAATTATTTTAATCAAAGGTTTGAAAGAGTTGAAATTTTCATCGCAAATTTAATACATGAAGAGTTTCATCAGGAACCCTATTACTAATTAAATATCAAGTTGATATGTTATATATTTATCTTGATATTACTCTAATAACTTTCAAAGAAGATTACTTCATATTAGGATTAAAATTAATCATTCTCATAATTTAATTTGTATCTGCAAAAAATTTAAAACGAGCTTATTATTCGATAAAGAGGAGTAGATGGTATTATAAAATAATATTTTGTAAGGTAATATATTATGCATAAAATGAGTGTTCAGCATAATTAAGTTTATTAACGTAGTAAATTAAGCTAGTGACTTAATGTGTAAGCAATGTGCAATGCTTGTTAAAATTTTATGTGTCCTGTATGTAAATTTATTATATCTAAGTAGCGAAATGTTGATTGCTATATCCGTGAAGAAAAGTCTCATTTCGTGAAAGTAAAGAACGCTTCACAAGTGCATTATCAATATACATCTTTCCATCAATCTGTCTATTTATCCTGAAACTATAATAGGTTGTACTTACGACTTACGAGTAGGCAAGTTAAGAAAATTCTAATGCCCCCTATTTGGTTTGATTGTAATTTGTGGTACGCCCATGAGTAGAACGGGTATCAAGCGCACCTCTACTCGCTACATAATTGGTGTAGCTATTTTTTCAAGGAGTTTATTTTTCAGCTATAATAGTTCCAGTCGGATAACACGTACACAATTATATATGTGCATATGTTGTAAGCGAGAATGAGTCTTAACGGCTAGGCGATAAGGTAGATATTTACTCTAGTTTCGGTTCACTTCCTGGATGGCCCCGGCTCTACCTTCACATATAAATAATTCATCTTAGTATAATTAAAAGATGTGACCGCACGACCCACCCATATACGATATTAAAATTGTCTTCTATATAATCGAACGCGTAGTAATTTGACAGCGGACTTTTTTTCTCATCGTGTATCAAAAATTGATCCTTTAAAATTGGTTTTTTATTTCACTATAAGGTTTAACGGGTAAGCACCGAGCCCATTTCATGTACTTTCTTTTGAAATTAACACCACTTTGAATCGAATTAAAATTTTTAATGGTTGATATTACATCGTTAACGTCAATTGGTAATCAATTCTGTTAGGCGATGATTTAGGACAGGAGAAATTGACTTTGAAACTACAAGGCTAACGCGATGTATTTAGATAGTTTATTTAAATAAAAAGCATATTTATCATGCTTTAAAAAGAATTACCTATTTTAAACTATCTGAAATTATTGTTCTATTATATTGTTTCATTGCTGCATCGCCAATACTTAAATTGTAATCTTGCTTTAAATAAATAAAAGCAATGCAAGATATCTGTGGATTTTGAGAACCCTGGTTCGATCCCCACAGCCGATAAACAATTTTTACCAATTTAAATCTACCCCTGTGGCTCCCCCTTTACTAACATCTTAGTGGGCCGTGATTGGACGGCTGGTAACCGCACTTGTTCATTTTATTTTGTCCATTATTGCTGTCTAGAGAACTATAAGACCTACGAAGTCGGTTAAAGTAGCAAATAATTTCTATTTTACAAGACTATTTTAATGAGCATAATAGTATATTACATAATAAGTCAGGAAAGTGATGCTTTACTTGACGAAGCGGTTGTTTGAAGTACGAGGCCGTCAGGCCGAGTATTTTAATTCGCTGAGTCAAGTAAAACACTTTCGTGACGTATTATGTATACTATTTTTTCTGAAATCGTTCTTATTTATATTTTATCAATATAATTAATAATAAATATTTCAAAATGTTTAATTTTTTGGTAAGAATCATATTGGCAGCAAACTACATACCCAAGGTGATAACAAAAGTTGTTGAAAACAATATCATATGTGAAAAATCTATTGAACATATTTCTGTCAAAAGTAATATTGTTGACAGAGAAGATTTCTTTATAATGTTGGAAAATATAGATGAAAATGAGTATGAGGCGGTATTTTCAAGTACTCCTCCTGAAATCTTAAATCAAGCAATTGCGGCAGTTGAAAATTTATTACCGAGCAAGTCCAAAGACCGATATGATAAAGAGTATGAAATTTTTATGGATTGGAAAAAGCAAAATAATTTGTCAGCAAATGTGCTACTTGCTTATTTTATTTACTGAATCTCCAAGTAATTTATCGATTGCAACAATAAATTTAGCTTCAAATTCGCCAGTGTCATACATAAATTTTAGTAACTTAAGCAATTGTATATTTAGTATTAATATTATTGATAAAAATAAATAAAAATCTTATTAAATTTTTTAGTTATTTAGTTTATTTATTTGAGTCAGGTAAACACTTGCTTTCCATACTAAAATTCGTCAGGAAAGTAGGCATTTTCTTGACAATTAATTATTATTTTTTTTTTCAACTAGTGGTTCGCAAACTGTTGATACTTTGTTATTTTAAATGAAAATATATTTTTTTAATTTACTTGTTCGATAGATAATTTTATTTGAATTCGTGATACAATATTTGTATACCCTTAGATAACAATTTTTATGAGAAAAATGCATGTTTAGATTTATTTCATTATAGCTAAAATAAGGACTACATCTGAATCATCATCATCTACCAAAACTAGCCTTCCGAAATACAACACGCAGTAATAATTTTTTGTCTTTTCTGCGACTACTTGATTTTCAATTTTATACCATAAATGCTCACAGAAAATGTTCCTCAACTTTGTTTCGAGCGATTTTCGGATAATGTTTCGTGTCGTAAAATTGATAAAAATAAGTTAGCATAGAAACGGAAACAATTCTCAAATGATTTTCACCTCTTATGCTCGATTTTATAAAGGACCGAGAAAAGCTACTTTTCTAGTGAATTCACAAATTCGATTCAATTTTATTTATTTCATGGCATATATAATATTACTGTCATTTTACAGTATAAATTTTATTTACTTTGGAGGTAAATTAATGTGTTGTTTATGAAATCGGCGGACAATATGGTATTACTCTCGATAATTTTCAAATGTTTTCTGTTTTACAAAGTTTAATAAATATTTATCAGTCAGATATGTAAAAATTATATTTATTCCTGACAAATAAAGAAAAAGTAAGGTTATATTTATTTCTGAAAATATCTGTAAGTACCTTAGATAAAATAAGTATATTTATTACAATATTAATGAAGTAGCATTTACAGGAGTACGTGTTTGAATGTTCATATGTATATGATATCGGATTATATAGTTATAGTGTGTCGATATAATTACAGTAATGACTTTTTTAGCTTATAAGCTGCCGTGGTGCAAGTTTAATTGGATAAATAGAATATACGTCAATTATTTACCGCTTAACATGTAATTTAGACTTTATTTTCAAATGTTGCTTGTAATGTTGGAATAAACACGTATACTGCAAAATGTTTCTCTTAATCTATTTCGAGAAAAATAATGATATTCTATCGAGCCAGTGTTAAACTTCATTATATATCAGTTTGGTATTCGGAAAATAGTTTCAGCATTTTAGTTTTAATTTTAACCCTTTTTTTATAATTCATCAAAATGGGGTAGGTGGCTCAGTGGTATCGAGTCGGCCTGTGGATCTTGAGAACCCTGGTTCGATCCCCACAGCCGACAAACAATTTTCACCAATTTAAATCGACCCCTGTGGCTTCCCCTCCACTAATATCTTTGGGGGCCGTGATTTGACGACTGGTAACCGCATTTCACGCGAAAAAATATATCATTTACCGAGATCTACTTAGGCATAGTGCCACACCCAGTAATGGGTAAAAGGCGTGATGATATATTTATTTATTTATTTTATAATTCATCAAAATATCTGGCAGGTCTTATAATAAAATATTTGGGTAGTAAAAAATATTAATTAATATAGCTCGATACAATATATCAATTACCGAGATCTGCTTAGGCAGAGTGCCACACCCAGTAATGGGTAAAAGACGTGATGATATATTATATCAATAATTTCAATCCTGAATAAAATTGGAGTAGAAACATTACGTAATATCCCATCAAATAGCGTAGCACGAACCCTTGAAACATTCAATTATCACTTTCATCTTCGTCAAACAATCTCGTCCTAACACACCATCCTGCTTCAATTACATTAATATTTCTTTCCATAAAAGCTTGCTTATTCCTCACACTCAAAATCTATCATTATGCAACAAACAATCAATCACATACATTCATTCGTTCCTTAACACCAGTTTTTATTATTCTTTCATTCAATTCATTCAGTTCCTCATGCTCATATCATCTCAATTTATTCACGGTTATTCCTCTAACAATGATTTAAACATATAAGAAAGGAAGAGAACGTCGGTAAAACACTTACATGTAAGACATTAAAATGAATCAAGAAGATAAGAAATGAAGTAGCGTCGACCTGCGCTTGTTTTTGAAAGTGAATTTTATACAATTGCAGTTAGAAACTCTACTGAAAACGAATAAAAATATAAGAATGAAAGGGGGGTGCCCTGTTTCAGAAGTAAAATCCACACAGTTGCCGTTAGACATTCTACTGTAAGAATTTGAAATGAATCAAAAAGATAAGAAAGAATGATCATCGAATTTTTAAAAACTGAATTCCACACAATTACAATTAGATACTGTATTGTAAAAACTGATAATGAATCAAAAAGATAAGAAAGGAAATGAGTGTCACCCGCGCTTGTCTTTCAAAGTAAATTTCACACGATTATAAATAAACATTTTATCAAAATAACTAAATAACTAATTTAAAATTAAGAATCATGCGCTTGCCTTTGTTCATCAGAGTCATCCTGCAATTATTCTTTAAAAAATTGAATCAGTCAATTATATTATTTGTAGGTTGATTAGTGGAAGGGAGTGCCGTTTTCTGAAAGTAAATTTTGCACAGTTGCTGATAGACATTATAATGTAAGAAATTAAAATGAATTTTAACAAACAATTTTCACCAAATTAAAATCTACCCCTGTGGCACCTCCTTCACTAACATCTTTGGAAGCCGTGATATGATGGCTGGTAACCGCATTTCACGCGAAGAAATATATCACTTGCTGAAATCTGCTCCGACAGAGTGCCACATCCAATAATGGGTAAAATGAATCAAAAAAATAAGAAAGGAAAGGAGTGTCATATGCACTTGTCTTTGAAAGTTAATTCCACACAATTACAAGTAAACAAAAACTAATCTAAAATCCTGCACTTGCCTTAGTTCACCAGATTCATCCCGCAATTAATCTTCAAAAAATTGAGTCAGTCAATTAGTTATTTATGTAGTTAAAGAAAATAATCTTTAGGAATCTGTTTCAAGTCTAAAATAGAAATATTATTAAGGTATAAAAAAGTCTTGAAACAAGTGTTAAATATTTATGTGCAACGCTGATATCTTTTGTAAATGGCGGAAAATTGTTGAAGTCTCAGTTTTTCTTTTAAACTGACAGGTCAGATTTTATCTTTTCTTTTTATGGTCAGGAAAACATAAGACTGTGTGAAAAATATATGAGTAAATTCAGAAAAATGGTAATTGTAGCTAGAATTTTTAGAAATATGAATATTATTCTGTGTTACCAAGGTAGTAATTATAGCAGTGTAATTAATTAGAGAAAAACTGATACCGTGGTTGAAAGGTAGGTTAGTATGAAAAAGTGGTTGAAAGCACGCTAGACTGACACGTAATATCATGTACATAGCTAACTACGTTTATTTTTGAATTAACATTTTAAAGATGCGAAATAAGTACGCCTGCTTTTTATTTATTCTCTGTAAATCAGAAGAAAAAATGTGGGCACGTAGAACATGAGTTTGTTTTTAAAATTATGTCAATTTATTTTTTAAATCTATGTATTCAGTAAAGAAGAAAACAAGAATAATGAATATGATTGTTTAAAGTAAAAAATGTGACATGAAAATGATTGCTAAAGTAACAGATTATACAACAATGATTACTATGTACTTACTTTATTTTTAAAAGTCTTTTTTATATATGTAATTAATGTCATTTTAATGTAAACGTACATATATCTATATTAATTCTTTCTATAAATTACTGTCTACTAAAATGTATAAATTTATATTCCTTCATTTTTCAAATAGTTTCAAATTTAATTCATTTATTTATTGACAACTTTGTAGAACAAGAAATTATTTCCAAATTGAGTTATACAGAGAAAAACTGGGATACTGCCAGAATTTGAACCTGGGTCATATGCTTTAACCAACTAAGCTACGGTGGCCATATAAATCAAATTTGAGTTTATTCCAATTTTTCCCTTAATAATTAAATTTGATTTCATCAAGTACTAAGTATTTACTTACAATACAAATTAAATTTCAATTGATAAATATATAAATGTAGCTCCGAGGTTATTTTCTAGCCGAATGTAGAAATATAAATAGTTATTTGACGGCTGGTACCCGCACTTCATGCTAAGAAATATATCACTTACCGAGATCTGCCAAGGCAGAGTGCCACACTCAGGAATGGGTAAAAGGCGTGATGATATATTTTATATATTTAAATAGTTATTTATTATTTAATTTTAATTGTAATTACAGTATAGTATCCGGACTCACTGAGCCATAATATGGGTATTCATATATGTTTTTATTTTGAGTCGGTTTAGAAGTCAGGCTTCTTCGTTTTCGAATGTCTTAACGTTATACGTCATGACAAATTAATGATTAGATAATTACATCAGGAATTAATTTGTAATGGGGTAGGTGGCGCAGTGGTATCGAGTCGTCCTGTGGAGCTTGACAAACAATTTTCACCAAATTAAATCTACCCTTGTGTCTCTCGCTCCACTAACATCTTAGAGGGGCGTAATTTGAAGGCTGGTAACCGCACTTCACGTGCATAAATATATTACTTACCGAGATCTGCTACAGCAGAGAGGTACACCCAGTAATAGATAACAAGCGTGATGGTATATTTATTTATTTATTATTTTGTTTCTGTCACTTACATTTTTCATATTTGTCACAAATATAACGACGTAATACATTTATTGTTCTCGCTTTCGAGGTATAAAAAATCAGGAAATTATCAAACAAGTTGTAAGATCTAGATTTTTTTTTAGTTAATTTAAGATAAACTGTATTCTAAAAAAAACAAATTATCATCTAATCATATAGTAACCATTTTGATTTAAGAATATAATTTGACTAGATAAAATATTTATTTATAAAATAAAAAAAGTGAATATATCATCACGCCTCTTACCCATTATTGGATGTGGCACTCTGCCGTAGCAGAGTAACATATTTATGCTCTTGACGTGCGATCATCGGCCGTCAAATCACGATCTGCAAATATGTTAGTAGAGGGAGAGTCACAGGGGTAATTTTTATGTGAACAAAAAATGATAGTTCATATAATTTTCATAATTTCAACTATTATTTCGATGCTATATTTTTAATTTGACACATACATTTATTACAAACTTTTATAATTAATTAATACTGACAGAACTATATATAATAACTAAAATGAATAAATTAAACAAAAAAACAAAAACTTGTCCATGTTGCTAATACATAGTGAAACCAATTCAATTATAAAAATTAAATTAATTAATTAATTAATTATGGGGTAGGTGGCTCAGTGGTATCGAGTCGGCCTGTGGATCTTGAGAACCCTGGTTCGATCCCCACAGCAGACAATCAATTTTCACCAATTTAAATCTACCCCTGTGGCTCCTCCTCCACTAATATCTTTGGGGGCCGTGATTTCACGATTGGTAACCGCACTTCACGCGAAAAAATATATCACTTACCGAAATCTGCTTCGACAGAGTGCCACACCCAGTAATGGATAAAAGGCGTGATGATATATTATTTTATTTATTTTTAATTAAATACTTTTCCAAGTTCAAGAACAAGTAATTAATTTAATTTTTAAAATGAGTAATATTGCTAAACTTATTATTGTTGTCAAATGTATATTTTGGGCAAGACTCATTTTTGTTGTTATACATAGTTTATTCAGAAATGTGCCCTTGGCAAAAAATTATTTTTTACAAAATGACAGTTTATAAAGGAACCAAATAGTCGTTTAGATGTAAGAGACTTAAAAATTCAAATTTTTGCCAACAAGATGCTTAGACTAATTTATAACATTCTTAAAAATTCAATAAACCGATTTATCTATTTTATGGGGCGTGAATGAAGTGAACTAAATAAAAATTTGGAAAAGCCCCAACGTTTAAAGAATTTTTCAAGAATAAAGGCTGAAAAATTGTTAGTAGCACATACCGATATATCCATTATATCAGTACGGGAATGTTTCACATCGGCTTTTTAAATTTGGAACACTTTCGTCGGTATAAATTAGGCGCCTATCAGATTTACGAGCAGAGGCAGCGCCACTGCGTCCACTCACGTAACTACAAAACGGACGATTTTATTTTCCCTCGGAGAGATAAATCTTGAAAAGTGTGGATGCATGTGCTGGAGTCGAGAAGTTACAAGCTTCAAGAGTAGTGTGTGTGTGTGCGCGCTCGCAACACATGCACGTTCCTGGAAACGATTTAAGGAATTGAAGGTCAGTGCCGGCCCCCCAGGACCGTACCCAGAGGAATTCACGAATCTGTACTGAAACACTTGAACTTTGACATGACTGGAATGTTCTTAAATATTGTCAGAAACGGTCAATTCTATTTTAATTACTTAATTTTGTAATAAGTGTTTTTGTGGGGATTTACTGGCATCATGGAAAGGTACTATAAATGCTCTTTGATTTTTTGCTGATTTCTAAAATTAGTAGTAGAAAATTTCGGTTTAAATTTCAAAGTATAATTTTGGATAGCATAGTTAGTTTTAAATGTATGCAACACTATTATCATCATCTAGTGGGATATTCAAATACCACTTGAGACAAAGATACATTTTCAGTTGGTCTTCATAAGCTTACCATTGCTGTCATATTTGTATTTATTTGTTTTTTCTTTTATTTTGTGTTTTCTAGTAGTGTTTCTTAAAACTAATTTATATAGAGTATAGTTCTGTGTTATCGTTAGTTGTAGTTTTAGTACTCGTCATAGGATCTTTTAGTCCGTCAGTACGGTGGTGTGAATAGCGATACGAAATTCGAATCCGGAGATCCCGAGTCCGAATCTCACTCAAGCTAAAAATTATATGAACTACCACATTGAGGCTCGGTGAGTGCGGACCCTGTACTGTAATTGGGATTAAATTCCTATTGTACAGAGTAGCATAAATAAATAAATAAAGAGTATAGGTTTTCCGTAGAAATTAGTTATTTTAATATGATATTAGTTTTATGACTTTCTTTATTGTAAATATTAGTTCTATAATCAATCATTTTTATTTATTTTTTAAGTACTTAGTTATTAAGTTAGTAGTAAACTATATCTTTGTCGTAGTTCCAATATTCGCTACTATGAGCGCATTCTTATTTAAAAATCCAAATATTTTGTCTTATCGATGCCCAGCATAGGGAATAAATTTCGTATAGCCACCTACAATAGTTGAAAAAATAAATTCTGTCATTTCTCAATTATCTTATTTATCTCGATTTTTTTCATATACATTTATGACAAGTAATACATTGTTGAAAAGAGAAAAAAATGGCGGTTTTTATTATAATAAAATAATTTTAGGTTCCCATTTGAAAAATAAAAGTTCGTAGTCGTATCATGTAAACCTGACTTTATAAAAAATTTCTATATTTCTATATGTCCGTCAGTACGGTGGTGTGAATAACGATACGGAATTCGAATCCGGAAATCCCGAGTTCGAATCGCACTCAAGCTAAAAATTATATAAACTATCACACTGCGGCTCGGTGATTGCGGACCCTGTACTGTAATTGGAATTAAATTTCTGTTGTACAGCGTAACATAAATAAATAAATAAATAAATAAATAAAATAGTATAGTTAATATACTAAAACTTCCACATGAAGAAAATTTTTCTATTTCTTATAATTCGTCTTCCCAGAATCATCCTGTATATACTGCAGCTTGATGAGTCCGAAATTAATTAAGTACTAAATAACTAATATTTTTTTTTAATTCGGACGTATGAGAATAGAAGATACTCTTGGTGCTTTAGAATATGTGCAAAATATAGTGAGTACGCGCCTGTTTTCGAGCGAATGAACCCCGCACTCTGTACAGCACGCACGCACCACGTTAAACGCCGCAACGGCGGTACCGCGGTGACGGCGGCAGCCGTTGCTTAGCGCAATTAAAACCCTCGTTTGATTGGCTGTAATTTGCTGAATAAGAAGCGACTCGTTGCAGTGATCCTACCAAACCAAACCATCCAGCATCCAGCCGACGTTTTTATCTCGTGCCGTGGATAAAAACCCACGATTCGTGAGAGTTAATCAGCGCAAGGGATTCTAGCTTTGCAATTAGACACGAGCAGGAGTTGATCTAACCTCTAACGAAGAGTATGGAGTCAAGCAAAGGTCATCGCTGACCGCTGGTAACTGATGGTAACCACTGGTAACTGCTTCCTCATCTGCATACCGCAGCACAGTTACCGACGTGTTAATGTAACGCAACCGAGTTTAATGATATTATTGCATACTGATTCTAACTACCGGTGTATGGACAACATAACATACTTCTACCTACTCGTATATGTTATTTTCTTTCGTTGCTTTGCTGCATGTTCCACAAGCGAGGTATTTTTTATCTCTGGAATGTAATGATTATATTCATTATAACGTTTTTATTGTTACATTTTGATATAAGCACAAAATATTGTAATTTATAAATAATTGTTGTTTTATTTGTGAACTACATGACTTTTGCTATAAAAATTCTACTTCCTAAAATCAAGTTTAACAGCCTATGTTTGACAGGCATTGTAAACGCGCGCATTTAACTTCTTTTTCGCGCGTTGCCATTGGAGACGCACGACAAAGATATTTATCTATTGTTCCACAGAAAACGTCAACTTTACGATGACGAATGAGAGCATAATTGTCATTGTAATGTCTCCAATGCGCGCGTTTCCAATGGCAACGCGCGAAAAAGATATTAAATGCGCGTTTATTTCAATAGTTATCAGGGATACAAACAAAACAGAAACTTGTCATATTGACAGTTGACAGAACGAATTTTAAGATGCAATTGTAGAAAAAATTATGTGTGTATCACGAGCGTAAAGTGTCTTTGTTCCTCTTACACTATTGCAGCTCTTGCCTTCAGCTCGCGCTGCAATTATCATGTTCGAGTAACAAAGAATCACTTTACGCTCTTAATACACAAATAACTATTTTGTTTTATAATCAGTATATCAAATTACATAATCTATTAAAGTTTTGTGCATATTTATATGTAAAATTCTAAATGCAAAAATTGTTTTATTTATCAGTTTTTTTTTTAATATTAAAACGCATTCTACACAAAAAAAATTTTATATCTGTTTTTGGCAAAAAATTCATATGTGTTTACTGCTTTTAATACTTTGCCTGTGACCAATTTATACTATAAAAATATATTTCGTTTGTTGCGATGTATAGTCAGTTGCACCAACAAAACTTAAATTTTAAACTTAGTTTAAATAAATAAAAGCATATGAACATTTGAGAATCAATTATTGCATGTAACTTCAATTGGCTTTTATTAATTTGAACCATGTTTAAAATTTAAGTTTTTTTTATGCAACTGGTCATTGTTGATACATACTTATTGTATTTTTATTTTTATTCTTTGTTTAAAAGTATATTACGTATTAATTAATATAATATTTATCCGTCAGTACGGTGGTGTGGATAGCGATACGGAATTCGAATCCGGAGATCCCGAGTTCGAATCGCATTCAAGCTACAAATTATATGAACTATCACACTGCGGCTCGGTGAGTGCGGACCCTGTACTGTAATTAGGATTAAATTCCTGTTGTACAGCGTAGAATAAATAAATAAATAAATAAATTAGCCTGTAGTCACTTAACAATATTTTTATCAAAACTGTGCATATACATGATATACGATTCCAAAATTAATTTATACTGTACCATTTGCGTTAAATAATTTGTTAAAATCTAATATAACATCATATATTTGATTGAAAAAGTATGTACGAAGAATTTTTATAAATCTATCAATATCATGAAAGTTTTGAACAAAGATATAATAAAGAAAGTAATATTTTGAATCACACGTGAATGTTTATGCTTATTATTGAATTAATAGATTCACCAAGAATTCTACACCATTAGTAAGAAATCTTCGTTCTTCGATAGAAGTCTTGCATGGTGTTATTAGTTAGTACTGGGCGTATAGTGTAGATTGCCTTTCCGTTGAAACAATGTAGCTGAGCTAATTAAAAATGTCGGGATAATGTTACCATTCCGTAGTAGCACTGGGCAATCATGCATTAACAACTGCCGGAGCAATAATTTTTCGAATAATTTAGAAATGACGCTGGTCAGCGCCAGAAACGGGTGAACGTATCAACTTCTTTCCTGCTTCGAGTTCATATAATAAATAATTGGCAGGTGTACGAAGGCGAGTAGATCAATGATCGTAGATCGATTCCGTGATCGAACTATCGACGAGAGATCGAAAATTACAGCGTCCGAGTTGCTGCTCGTTGTTGTGAACCAGTAGAGGATAATTTACACTTCCCGGTGCCGCTGCCTTGCGCACCGGACTTACGATTCCAGTGCGCATGAGCCATGCCAATATAAACATGTTTTGTAACTTTACACTTTTATGAAGGCTTTACAATTTTTACGCATTCTGGTTATTGGTTAATAACATAACATAAGGCGAATAAACTTTTTGATTATCTGCTGTGAAAAGATGAAATAATTTTAACAGTTTATAATCATAACTTTGAAAATACAATCCATTTTCTTCTTAAACCATAACTGCATTATAAATAATCATATCTTTACAATCATCTCTCTACTTATATAAATTAATTAATAACAATATTGATGATGCATGTAGTCTTGAGCTAATATTATTTCATATTCCACGGGTCACTTCAAGAAATAAAGCACTATTTCATTGCAAAAGAGCTAGGACTAATTATGAATTGAAATCCCCTATAAGACAACTCTGTGTAGCATATAATAATATATCATGTATCATTGACATTGACATATTTGGCGATTCCTTACCTAGATTTAAGCGTTTATTAATTAATTATTTCTCTGTTTAAGTTACTTGTATATTTTCTTATATTTCTGTCTATTTCTTTTGTGACAACTCATTCTTTTATTTTTTGTATTCTGTATAATCGTCCTGTAATTGGGATCTTGTATCCTGTTGGATCGATTAATAAAATAAATAAATAAATAAATAAATAAATAAATATCTTTTCAGCTGTCAAACATTACTTTTCAATTATTTTACATTAAAATATATAGTAGGTGTATCAAAATTATTGCAAATATAATATTTATTGTACTAATTACAACACAAATAGTTTTTTTTTTACCAAAATTCGATAAAATAATTTTACATTACTTTTGTTTATTATGTCATTGGACTGATAGGTTATAGAAATGAATAAAGAGTAGTAAACATTAAAATTTATTTAGTTTTTTTGAAGTTGTGTAACAGTTTTTTTTACTAATTTTTATTAATTACTGTAACCTATCAATTCAGTGACATGAAAAATTTCGGAAAAATAATTTTTGCGTTATAATAAATTTATCAAATAATATATATCTTTAAATTTCTTTACAATAGTTTTGAAAAACAACAGACCACAGACTTACTTGATCACCTTCAAAAATGATGACAATGACGTTATTCATAAAAGGATTTCAAAAAATAATTTTTATTAAGGACGTTAACGTGTTTATATTCAGAAACCGATAAACTATTGAACAAACCACGGATGTTATGAGGCATAACAGGCCTTAGATGTCTTAAAATCCTCGCTCTACGAGCTCGGATTTCAAACAAATATTTGCGGCTGTTATAATACTCTTAACATTCCTAGGTATATTAATAGCTATTTTCTACTTCCGTTAGGAAATAGACGTTTTATTTCACTTATTTGAGTTAGGTAATGAACTGCATTATTTAACTAGTGAAATAATGAGGTAACATAGCAAAACAAAAAATTAAGATATCTTGGTAGACGAATTCTCATATGTATTATTCATTTAATTTTTGAATTTATAACTGTCATTAATATGTCAAAATTTCATAATTTCAAAAACGCTCTTTCGTATTTATTAGAACGGAAGTAGAAAAAATATTGTATGAAACTCGTAACGAAATAAGGCTACGCCTCGTTCTGCAAATTTCACATGCGTAAGTTAATAACCTTAATTTCCTTACTAGTTTCATAAATAGCTATTATTTTACTTATTTTATTACTGCTGAAATTTATTTTAGAAGTTACCAAAAATTGATATTCTGTTTATAGTTAGGCATGAAACTGTAACAAACGCCAAAAAATGACCTGTCATATACATATTTTATACTTGATTTAAATAGTAACTAAATAAATCAAATGCAATATCTAGAATGGTTATTTCCAAAGTAACTAGAATTGTCCCTCAAAATTTGAAGAAATGTTATATAGAGAATCATTGATGTGGAAGAATGCTGAGTGATTCTGACTTGCTGATCTTTAAATGAGCGGCTGTCACTCCAACCGCGCAATTCGCAGCCTGTGTTTATTTGTTTCTGATTTCAGCTTCATTTGTTTTAAATTACTAGGCTTAGTTAGATGCTGCTTGATTTGAATGAAAGATCGTGAGAACACGATTTTAGAACTGGTAATTTTAAGAGAAATCACCAAGTTAAAATGCTACTACAAGATACTCGCTCTTACTTACCTTCGCTCTTGCACATTTTTAGCAAATGGCTTTAGGAAGTAGCAACTTATATTAGTAGCAATTATTTTCTACTGCTATAAATAAGATTGTAATTTTGAAGTTAAAGATTTTATGCTCCATAAATACTGCTTGCAAAATTCGATAACAATTTCACTTTTCACTGCACACGTATCGCGTTACAGTTTTTCGCAATCCATCAAGTAAGTGTTGCCTGTTTGCAAGTATTATTTAAGTATTTCATTAACTACTGTTACTTGCGAGTAATCATTACTCAGTAATGTCACATAGGACAATACCACGGCATTTATTTTACTATCTTTTTGTGATTATTTCTTGTTAAATAATAGGTTTTTCAAGTAACTGTAACATAAATTTCATACTCCATATTTAGCTAGTCAAGCACTAACTAAGAAGCGTTCTGATGCGAAATAATGACAGTCATAAATTTGTTTTACAATAGAACAGGGCGGCTCCGCACAAATTCTTTGAACTTACATATTTTTTGGGCCATTTGTTTTAATAGGTATTTAACCAACTGTAACTATTGACGAAAACATGAATTATTTTTAACTTTTACATCATCTAATAATACCCTAACCAAATTAAGTTGGTATCAAGTCAGACTGTGGATTTGAAAACCTTGGTTCGATACCCACAGCTGACAAACAATTTTCATCATATTATTATTACCTCCGTCGCTCCCCCTCCACCAACATTTTTTACGGTTGGTAGCCGCACTTCACGTTCATTAATATATCCTTTACTGAAATCTGCTACGGCAAAGTGCCATACCCAGTAATGGGTAAAAAGCATGATGATATATTTATTTATTTTTCTAACCCCAATTTAAATACTTTCTTTATCTTTTCCGACTTATACAGGGTGTATCTGTACTTCGGGAAAAAAATAAAGGGTATATACTATAAGACGTACTGATTATGGAATAAAAATTTTTTTTTTCTACAACTGTCAAAAAATGTTTTTCACTAATATCAACACGCGAAGTACATGATTTTTTCATCATTTACATTACCATGACAACGTGTATTTTGAGCATTATTTTGCACCCTAGTGCGCAAAATACTGTTTCCTATTCTAGTGCGCAATATGAGTATCTCGCGCACGCTCTCAAATTATTTGTTGTCAGGTTTCATTAGTTACAAGACATCAAATTCATAATATTGTTGATTGTTTTCCTTCAATTTACTTAAATAAATCAATAATTATAGTATTATTCTTTATTTACAGTTGTAGAAAAAATGTTGATTGTATTTCGCGGGCAAAATTCTTGTTTTTTGGCGCCTACGAATGACTTTCATTGTCTCGACTAAAAGTAACATTCTCACGCGCAACAAAAAGAACACTCATTTTGCGAACTTAATACAAAAATAACTATTTTTAATCAGCTGTTTTTGTTGAAATTATACTGAATGAGATAAGATTTAAAGTCTTCAAAGAGGAAAATTATCAAAACTTCTGGTCGGGAAAGTATTATGATGACCACAGTAGATTTGAAGAAATATTTTTCGTATCTAAAAAGTATGAAATTGTTAAATCTCAATTATTGTTCGATCTTATTTTTCTTGAGTCATATAGAAAGAAATGAATAAAATAGCAAAGATTATTTTGTTAGTTGCAAAAGTTAAGAATACTTTTTTTCAAAAATTCAAGATGAGAAAAGTAATTGTCGTCGTCCTTGATTGTCGGCGGCATCACTACTTTGATTACTGGAAAAACTAATTAGCAATTTGCAATTTAGCTGGTAACCTGTTGGTAGTTAGTGTTCAGAATACTAATTGTATTAAAAGAATAATAAAAACCTAATCTATTTTTCAATTTGAAAATGAAGCTGTAATCTGATATCCTGTTTAATTCGTGTTACGTTATTAATTCGCCTGTTATTATATAAAATTAGCAAGTAGAATATTCCGTTATAAAATTAGTCTCTTTCAATAAGCAAAAAATGTAAGTAAATGTATGATTAAACGTCAGGTAATACTGATGTATTATTAAAGTAATATTAATATAATCCATCTTATTCGCGCGTGTAGTATGTCAGGATTTGATTGATCAGACCCGTATTTCATTTATTTATAAGACATAATTTACAAATTTCGCTATTATTTTCTACAGTTGTTGTTGCTTGTTGACATAAGATGGCGCTGCAAAAAAGAAGAATGCAGAAACAAGAACATGAAACTGTACAAGGTGCGACATAATTACTGTATGTCGTGTTGATATGTACAATAATTTGCATTGCACTCCAGGCTAGGATATTCTCATTTTGATGACTGTTTTTGCATTTCTACTTGGCCTAGGTCAGTTGTAAAAAAGAAATAATATTACCGTAAACAACACCAATAATTCTAAATAAATTAGACGGTTATGTTGTTTGTTGATAGCTTGGAACATTGTTTTGCAATCTTGGTGACACCTTAATGACAAATTTAACATTCTTCGCTAAAAATATGCTAAATGTTTGGGAACTGAAAATGAATCGCGCTTCTTTTTGAAAGACAATTGCACACAATTGCATTTAAATATTCGATTGTAAGATGGTAGAAAATGAATCGAAAGAAAAAATAGAAAGGAAGGGGATGTTGTACTACGCTTGTTTTTGAAAGTGAATTCCATGCAATTGCAGTTAGATACTCCATTGGAAGAACTGAAAATGAATGATGATATATTGATATTTTACTTTTATGGTCCAATTTCTTAAAATACCTAAATTATTTCATGTAAAAAATGTGCTCGCATTTTAATTTTACGTAATTTAGCAACTTCTTTCTTAATTTTTTTATTTAAATTTTTGATACTATTTGTAATTTACAATTTATTAATACTTTCACATATTTTTCATCTATATGTTTTGATATTTATTATTTATTATGTTATTCTGATATTGTTACATTTTTAATCTTTACATTTTGGTAAATATGAGGTAGATGGCTCAGTGGTATCGAGTCGGCTTGTGGATTTGAGAATCAGAGTTCGATTCCCACAGCCGACAAACTATTTTCGCAATGTTAAAACTGTCCCTGTGACTCCCCCTCCACTAACATCTTTGGGGGTCGTGATTTGATGGCTGGTAACCGCACTTCACGCGAAGAAATATATCACTTATCGAGATCTGCTACTGGAAGTGCCACACCTAGTAATGGGTAAAAGGCGTGATGATATATTTATTTATTTATTTTTGTTACATATTTAATTTCATTTATAGAGCTGATGATGAATATTGTATATCTTCTTGTCTATGGATTCCTGAAGCCGTTTTTACATTTATTCATTTTATATTTTGGGTCCTGAACTTTAATGTTTCGAAAAATAAAAACGGCCAGTAGAATTACCGGAGGCACTAATTAAATTAGTGATTCGACAACTCAAATAATTAGTGAAGTATTTGTAAATTTAAATAAATAATTGTGAAGCAATTACATAATGAAACAAATTAATAAATACTTTTAATTTCTGTAAAAATAACTTTAACAACTGCGTTGCGAGAGAAACACGAAAATTTTGTTTAATTTTTAGTTAATTTATTTCACGGCAGTTGCGTGTGATTAAAATAATTACTTGATACTCGTGTTAATTACCTGCACATTTTTGTGTAGTAATTTTTTTAATTTCATTTAAGCATATTACCTTGATATTTGTACATCTGTGCTAAGCATTGGGAAGCATTCTTTGTGGAGAAAATCGCTGAGAGAATTCTGTATCTGTGTGTTGTATGTAAAATTGAGTTGAGTTGTTATCTACCTGGGGATCACTGTCAGCGGCGTACATGTTTCTGTCTACGGGTAATTCTGTTATAATAAGACCGAGGAGGAAATGAACAATCAAATTGGACAGCTGTTGCTGGGCTGCACCCTTGCTTCTTGCTTCTTTGCGCCCTTGATGGTGCTGTTCGTGAAACCGCACAACAACCCTGACTACCAACATTTAATTTAGAACTAGCTCAATACTTTATTCTATTCAAAATCTATAACCAAATTTCAACTTTTCTCGCGTTTAATGTTATTTAACAAAATGACTAAAATAATGTGTCTGTTTGACGGTACGACAACTTCACAAATAAAAATGTTCCTAAAAACAGTTGTACAAAATCGAATTATGATTTTAACATTTTTGCATGGAAAGTTTATAGGAATGTCATTTTAAAATAAATAAATATATCATCACGCCTCTGCCGAAGCAGATCATTTTATATATATATATATATATATATATATATATATATATATATATATATATATATATATATATATATAATATGTCAGTTTTATAGAGGACAAAATAAATTTATTTCCATATTTTATGTATTTCAATTAAAAAGTTTTATTTATTTTATGGCATATAGAACATTACTATCAGAAGTTGGACTGTCATTTAAAAAACAGATTAATATGTCGTTTAAAAACCGACATATATACAAACAATTCTTGTTTGTCTGTCTGTCTTACGGAACGATTTTGATGAAACTTGGCATACTATTGTTTTTTATCTTCAGAAAACGATTTATCTAGATATCGTGTCCCAAAAAATTATTTAACTATTCATTTTTGAAGAAAATAAGGGAGGAAATTCTCATCTCCCGTTATTTCTTGAGCAAAGCTCGGTCTTTCAGATATTAATCATATTGAATGAATTAGTTTAACAGAACTATAAGATAGTTTTAGTGTATAAACACTTGAAAATTAAATGCAGAAATAATTTTGGTTCAGTTGCAAAATAATTGTAACAAAAAATTTAAATTCGCTCTGGTTAGAAAAATCTATCTTGAAATGTAAACACAATATTAGAGTGTTTTATGATTTATATTTATTTAAAAATGTAAGTTATATTGATTGCTGGTGTCTTCGTGTCTATTTGTGTAGAGAAAATTGGATAAATATGTATAGAAGTGAAAAGGAAAAAGCGATACACTGAATGCCGTTGGAAGTAATTTTCCCAGAGTAAAACAAAACTGACTAATGGAACATAATTTTGTTGGTTTGAGCGATGATAGCATTTATTTGTTGGAAGACGAGTTTTATGTAAATATTCCGTTGAAATTATAGTAATTTTCTCATTGAAATTCATTACCATATTCATATAAGTAATTTGTTCCTGTTTTGATACACTTCCTTTATTGTTGTTATATTTTTATTATGCTCTAATAAGCATTATTATTGAACTTTGTTGCCTTTATTGTAGTTTTACATATTATAGAGTATTAATAGCATTTTAAACTATCTAATCCGCCTGATAAAATATGGCAACAATGTTAAATACAATTTTCGGTCATGAATTCCAAACACACACAAGGATGTTCAAAATATACGGCTAGTTTATTTAACTAATTAATAATAATTAGATGGCACCTGATGTGTGAAACAAGAAATAGTTTTCGGACAAACTGTTGATTACTTTTAATAAAAACATTAAAAACGAACCAGATAATGAAAGCAGACAGGAACAGAAGACAAACGAAAAACAAAGGAGCGTATCGACGATATTAAGCCATTACTCGTTGACGGCATTTCCGAGCGCTTTGCTCGACCAAGTTCGGGTGGTTCCGGCCGGGGGTTCGTGTATATAGATATTTAAATGTGGTTTAATTAATACCACAACGCAGAGCCGCTGTAAAATGCTCTAATTGCATTTTAATGCGAGGCCATAATTTGTGCGTGTGTGTGTGACTAATTTATGCGATACTATTTATTCTGTGTACGTAACTTTTGCACATAATTAATAATAAATTAAGGCCCCTGCACACTTTGCTAAAACGGAACAGTCATCATCGCGAACACGTATTGGTCTTATCGGGTAATCACTGTGACTAACGGTACACCTCCACTTTATTCTACTTGTTTTCGTTTTGCTGAAAACTTATGTTTGTTTCAAATGTTTTTATCAGGGTTTTTGTACCATTAATGTGAAATGAGTTCGATTCCCACAGCCGGCAACTGATTCTTACCACTTTGAAATTTACACGCACAAATAGATAAATAGTGTTATCAGACAGAAAATTATTTTTTTATCTTGTTGGTCTTATATTGTAAAGTTTATAAAGTTGTAATTGTGTGTTAATGCATTTTTATATATTTTAGTCGCATAGTGATGACTGAGTATAAGGGATAAATCATTTAAAAAATTATTATTAAACGCGTTAGTCTATGAATTTGAGAACTTGAGTTCGATTCCCGCAACCGACAAACTTTACATTAAAATTACCTTGGTGGCTCGCCCACTAGTAATATTTTGTGGAACCATAATTAAACGTTTAAATATATCACCGTAATCTGCTACGGCAGAGTGCTACACTCAGTAATGAGTAAAAGGTATAATTTTTATTTTTGAAATTTTGAGTTGTTACATTATTAGTTTATATTTGCTAATGTTTAATAATTTTTCACTCAGTTTCATTTGAATATTTGTTATTGAAAAAATATCTATCCTATGAATTCATATCAGATAATTTCCATCAAATTTCCTTTATTGTATTCAATTTACTTGAGAAATACTGAAAAAAGATATACATTTCTAATTTCATCAATTTGGTGACTAAGTAGTTTATTATTAATTAGAGCGAAAATTATTTTTTGCTATCAAAATGACACTTCATGCGAAGAAATATATCACTTACCGAGATCTGCTTCGGCAGAGTGCCACCCCAATAATGGGTAAAAGGCGTGATGATATATTTATTTTATTTATTTATTTATTTTAAAATGACTTTCCATTCAAAAATGTTAAAATCATAATTCGATTTTGTACAACTGTTTTTAGGAACATATTTATTTGTGAAGTTGTCGTACTGTCAAACAGACACATTATTTTAGCTGTCATTGCTCATATAAGTATCATTAGAATATACTTTTTTATGATAAAATAAGAACATTAAAGAATAAATCACTTTTCTATTTACTTAAATTTTAAAGTATTTATTTTTAGAATAATAATATTATAAAACTCTAATCTAACTTATAAATGTCAAAATAATTTAAATTTCAAATACTTTTTCATCTGTCAGTATTACCAACTTTAATAAAAAATAAATAAATTCGTTATAGGAAAAACACTGTGAAAGACATATTACATTGCTCAACTGTTTAATTTAATATCCTATTTCCAACTCAAAATAAAAATTCATGCATTGAAGAGTTAACCTAAAACTAATTTACTAACTAATGTCAGCCAGTATTTTTGGCGCCGAATTTACTAATAATTTTCACGCATCATACACCCTTAGAAAATTGTAGACGTATTGCACGCATGCACACACGCACTGGCGCAGGTGATGCGTGAAACCACGTGACCACGTGCAGACATTTTAGCGTGAAACTTGACAAAATTACCAGACAATCATTAGACTGTTAGACAGACAGCCGTACGTCATAGTCAACTGAAAGTACTGTCAGTAGTGATGTGTACGAATACTACGAGTCTGTAATAAGCATAGAGGGGTATGCTTTATTTTTTTTTTAGTATTTTCTGAGGGCGTACGTGTTATATTAGGTAATGTGCCCGTATATGGCATGTGCGATATAGTTATACATTATACAGGGTAATTATGTAATATAAAAATTTTAATGATCATTTCAATGAGTAAACTCGATCATAAAATTTCAGTAGATAGGAATAATATAATACGTGTCATGTTTCAATATTTTAATTGCAAAAAAAAATTATATGATTTTTCATTTATCTGCCGGATACGTTATCTGTCAATTTATCTTATCAACTAAATCGGCGTAAAATATTTAAAGTTAATCGACTTTTTCTGTTTCTTATTCTACATAGATATTTCGTTATTACTGAACAAATTTAACATATTTTATGTAAATATCGATATATTAAAATACTTCCGTAGCAGATCTCGGTAAGCGATATATTTCTTCGCGTGAAGTGCGGTTACCAGCCGTCAAATCATGCCCCCTAAAGATGTTAGTGGCTGTGGCCACAGGAGTAGTTTTGACGTGGTGAAAATTGTTTGTCGGCTGTGAGGATCGAACCAGGGGTTTCAAGATCCACAGGTCGACTCGATACCACTGAGCCATCTACCCCATATGGGGTAGGTGACATATACAACAAGGTATATATAGATACTGTTGGTTGGTATTAACCAAATTATAAATGCGCATTTATAGAGTATAAATTTTGGCAGTAAAATTAATTATTCTTAAACTATATTGTATAGAACAGGGACTTTTAATTTGTGTAGTGACAGGGACTTTAGAGTAGAAGATACAGTTGGCAACAGTTGTAAGACCAGAGACGCTGATATATTACTTGTTTTTTTTTTTTGTATTTCTGTATCATTAGAAAATATTTTGTAATATTATTGAGTTAATAAACATATATTTTTAAAAATTTGGGTGAGAATTTACAACGGATGTGTGACAACAGAATAACAATGTGTTTAAAAGAAACCATTGAAATGAAAGCTATGATGATAGTTTTTCACTAGTGAAATTAATATGTGATAATTTTTCACTGTAATTACTAATAAATACTTATTATATTTTTATAAACGTCAATTGAAAAAAATATGTCGATAGGCAACTGCTTCTATAGAAGAAATTTTTGTTTGTTAAATTCTCACACAAAATTTAACTCGTAATATGATAGTTGTCAGATAATATTTTGAATTTAAATTCATTGGTTGGTAGCACAAGCTCTGTTTTTGTCTGTTTTAAGAGCAGTGATTTTGGGTGTTTTAGCTATCTTTAACATGTTAAAATCGTGCTCTTAGAACACCCAAAACAGAGCTTGTGCTACCAGCCATTGTTACAGAAATAAAAAGCTGCACACTCGCTATATTTTTATTTTCATAACAACTCTTAGTTCATGTCAAAATATTATCGGAAATTAGCATATAATTTTTATATTCAGTACTAAACAAATTTGAATTCGTATACTACAAAAAAAAAATGAATCAATAAAAATCAGCATTGAACTAAAAAAAACCCTGATGTCCGTTCAATAACAACACTTTAATAGCAATGTTTTCAAACAGTCAACACTTTTTAGACATCGTGTTGAAGTATAACGTTTTTTAACGTACGAAAATAATAAATTACGCTCGTAATGCGACTTGTGGCACTCGTCGCTCAAGGGGGTGACGGTCAGAACTCTGCACTTGGGCACTTGTGTGCGGGTAGCACTTGTTATGTCTCCTATACGTGTTGCTGTTTAATATGCGGGTAAAGAAAATAGATCTCACTTCCTGGTCTGCATTCGTCTGTCATTTTCAATGATATTTAAAATTTATTAATATGATAATATTCGTATTATAAACTGTTAGGTTTAATGCGAAACTAAAAGTTGAAGATAGTCACGACAGAATAATGATTATGTTTATTTATTGCCTTGCATAAATTGTTTAAAATAATTTCGGCTCGATTGTAAGTTTCATCTAACACATAATTGCATTTTTTAGATATAAATTGAAATTAGCTACAGGCGTTAAATTAAATACAATGGCTAAATAAGAAACAGGCCGCTCAGTTTTTACTAATGATGGAATTCTGTGATAAATTTATAAGTTTATAGATCTATAAATCTGTAAATAATGAAGAAAATCACATCAATATTTAATGATAACTTGAAAATATTTCATAAGTTTCGTTGCGATTTAGTTCATAATTTACAAATTTATGGATTTACAAAGAATTCCAACATAAATTATATGAAATTGCGAATCTTTAGTTAAGTTGAAAGGATAGTTTTGAATATTGAAACTCAGTAATTCATTGTTGCATTGTATTTTATATTAAAATTGTCAAATGTCGTTTCGATGGGATAGGTGGTTCAGAGGTATCGAGTCGGCTTGTAGATTTAAGAACCCGGGTTCGATTTCTACAGGCGACAAACAATTTTCACTACATTCACTTCCCCTCCACTAACATCTTTAGGGACCGTGATTTGATGGCTGGTAACCGCACTTCACGCGCATAAATATATCACTTACCGAGATCTGCTACAGTAGAGTGCCACATCAAATAATCGATAAAAGGTGTGATGATATAATTATTTCTATTCTTATTTTTCCAATATATACGCGACAACTTGTTTGAGCAGACTAAAATACAATATAAAAACAAAAGTCGGTAAATTTTCTGATATTAAAAAAAAATAGTATGTTATGCATCAAGGGAGGAAAACAAGCGATTATTGCGATAATCGCGCCCTCCTGTGAAGCATATTATACCTTTCGTAATAAGTGCACACAAATTACTGTCTTATCGGGATAAATGTCAACTATGGGTTAGTTACCTAGGAAACGCCGCAAACAGCTAATAATCGTAGTCCCGAGGGAGTGAAACATGCTACCTAGGGAGAGAAACAAAACATCAAACATAATGTTTCTCTCCCTAGGGGATAAAGCCAGTGTTTCTCTCTCTAAAATTAGGGAATAAGAACGAGTTTCTTGTGCATGTGTTACGAAACTAAAATAAATCTATCATCACGTCTTTTATTCACTATTGGGTATGGTATTTTGCAGTAGCAGATCTCGGTAAGTGATATATTTATGTGCATAAAATGTGGTTACTAACAGTTAAATCACACCTCCCAAAGATGTTAGTAGAGGGGGAGTCACAAGGGGTAATTTAAATGTGGTAAAAATTATTTGTCGGCTGTGGGAATCGAATCCCGGTTCTCAAATTCATACTCTGACTTGATACAACTGAACCACCTACCCCTGACATAAGACGTACTCTTCCTATTTGCAAAATTTAATTTTAAAATAATTTCATAACTGCTAACATAGGTTTTGTAAATGATTTATAAAAAATGTAAGAATACTTTGAAATCTTGTATCATGAGCTTCAACGAAAACAATAATTTCTGTGATGATAACACAGTTTATAATCAGTGAACCACTAACCAATAGGGTGTGTCGATTTCCTTGTATCTTTTGTTTCGAAACATGATAGTAAAGTTCAACAGTCGTTGAAATTTCCTCCGTTTCCTCGTAATCCGAGAGGGAGAAGAAGAAATAACAGGTATGGCAAAAGAAAGGGTGTAACCTTCCACGAAGAACGCGCTTTATACAAACCCTCCATTTGTGGCTCACCTGATTATTTCTCTACAAAAGAAATTGGTAAATACAAGTGCATTTTTTATTCGATTTCTAGAAATAAAGTCAGTAGGCAGTGCTCAATGCGTTTTCAACAAATATCAATCAGAAAAAAATAAGCAACTGTTGATAGTAGGCTAGTTATTTTTTTCTGGAAATAATATTTTTTTAATGTATACTTAAGTAGGACAAAATAACAGATTTGCGATATGTATATAACTGTTATTTTAAAATGTTTGCAAATCGTAGAAATATCATCGCATGTCAGTAAAAATCTGCACTTGTTACATCAAATATTTAAATATAAATAGTTATTTAAGTATTAAGGGCAATACATTCGATACCGGTAAGACATTTACCGACCGCAATGCTTATTACATTTATTTATTTATTCATTTATGTTACGTTGTACAACAGGAACTTAATCCCAATTACTGTACAGGGTCTGAACTCACCGAGCCGCAGTGTAGTAGTAGACGGACAATAATATAATATACGATGGATGCAATAATAAAATGAATATTTAAAAATATATGAAAATTATTTTGACATTCAAAAATATTGTCGTTGTTAGCGTTGTCATTTTTAAAGTAAGTTTTGATAGTTGTTATATTACTGTGGAGGAATATTTATTTTTATTTAATTTCTCTAACACTTAAAATGTTTGCTAGGAATGTAATACCCTAATTTTTGCGAACTGCAAAAAAAATATTTTTTTCTATAATTAGTATATCAAATTATATATGTCATTAAAGTTTCGTGCAGATGTATAGAAACACTCTGTATAAATGCAGAATTTTATTTGACTCTACAGTAGCTAGTAAAGCTAGAGTTGCAGGAAACTTATTTCTCATTATTTATTTATTTATGTTACTCTGTACAACAGGAACTTAATCCTAATAACAGTACAGGGTCCGCACTCACCAAGCCGCAGTGTAGTAGTTTTTTATATAATTTTTAGCTTGAGTGAGATTCGAACGCGGGATCTCCGGATTCGAATTCCGTATCGCTATCCACACCACCGTGGTGACGGTTATATATATATATATATATATATATATATATATATATATATATATATATATATATATATACACAGGGTGTTTCATAACTTAGAGCAAAAAATTCAAGGGTATATTCTGTACGACGTGCTGATCATGAAACAAAAAGAATTTTTTTAAATTCGAAAAAAGGGTTGTTAACCTAAAACATTTTTTGTAGTACTGCACTGGATTCGCATTCCTATTAAACACAAACAATGAAGTAGGTATCAACTACGAAAGAATAATTACACAATTCAATTATTAGCAGTTATTTATAATAGAATTTTATTTAATTAATAACTTTAACATAATCATCCACCCAGTGGCAGTGGCAACGAAAAATGTTGGACTGGGAAACATGGAAAATAGTTTTACGATTTAAAAAAAAATATTTTTGTTTCATGATCAGCACGTCGTACAGAATATACCCTTTAATTTTTTGCTCTAAGTTGTGAAACACCCTGTATATATATATATTTATATATATATATATATATATATATATATATATATATATATATATATATATATATATATATATATATATATATATCATTAACGTTAAAAAATGTATGAACAAATATTGACAATAATTTACAATGGTAATGCTATTTGGAGACGTGTAATATGGCAAAATAAACTTGAAAATTCCATCAATATATTATTAATAGTCTTTCAAAAAATAACATTAAAATATACATAATTTCCCTGTTTCCATGTATCTTACACATGTTGACAATTTTGTATCCACTTGCCATACGATCCAAGTAATAACATTGGTCCGTACCCAACTGCCTTATGAAATGTAATTAATTTATTAATTATGTTACGTATGGCGGATAAAAGGCCCATATATCATGCCCATGCCCAACCTACTGCTCGGTGGGTGCGTCTGCGTGATATTCTATGATTACCTTTACCTTTATCTACTTCAATCCTTTATTAAGGTTTTTAATAGGATTCAAATATTTATTTATTTACAACTATTGATACCTTTGCCTCGTTCAATAATAATATTTATTAAAAATAATTTATTATTCATTATTTTTACAAATGGTATAATTTCCTGTTGTTAAAATATTAATAGTGTAATAAAATTCGAAATTATCATTTATATAGTGAAATTTTGCATGTAATTCGGTCGTAATATAATTTTAGGAAAGATATATCTACGCTGAGAATGTATTAGATTGCGGTGATTTTTTTAGGTTTAAGATTTCTAAATACTGTGCGTGCGATAGTATGGCTATTAAATTTAAGATACTTAATGCGGTGCACGCAAACTATTATGAAGAATTAGCATAAGTTCTAATCAGATATTAAGGGAAATATTATAAAGGAAAAACATAGTTTCATTTGTTTATTTATTGCAAAATATAATTTAAATATTCAGGCTGGTAGCACAAGCTATGTTTTTGGGTGTTTTAAGAGCACGGTTTTAACTTGTTAGAGATCAGGGGTGGATCCAGACTTCGAATTTAGGGGGGTCATGGAGTGAATTTTGTCTCGGGGTGGGGGGTATAGCCCATCTTCTAAATATAAAAAACATTTGTATTTGCTCATATTATATTCCTGCTTTAAATAATTTTTACAATCACATTAAATTGTCTTTGGAATCGCATTAATTCACATTAAATCACATTGAATAACATTAAATCATTTTTAGAATATACTTAGATAACAAAATCAATTCGTCGGTTGCTTCTTGCAAATTTAGTGATGATTTTTTAAACGGTTCTTCGATAAAATACAAAAATTATTAAATTAGAAGTTGATTTTCTAAGTGCAAATGTCGGTAGTCACATACTTGACTAGGTCTTAAATAGAATACCTCTCCCATCTGCGGGTCGAAATAATATCCCCACAAAATATTGGTTTTTGGCTATTTATTAGAATAGTAAATCAAACAATAGTTCTTAATTATCTTAGAATTTTATGTTCTTAGATAATATTTTCTATTTAATTTGTTTAACAAATTGAGTTATCGTAAATAATGAAATCAATATTATGGCCAATTAACTATTAGGGCCAACATTTAAAAAAAAGTCCATCCTTAGTGGGGGGGTCAGAACCCCCATGACCCTCTCCCTGAATCCGCCGCTGTTAGAGATAGCTAAAACACTTTAAAACATTGCTCTTAAAACAGACAATAACAGAGCTTGTGCTACCAGTCAATGTGTCCAAAAAGTCTGGAAAGTCTAGAATATCTCTAGAACGAAGCATTTGATGACAAAGTTACAAAACACATCATTCTAAGCTACTATTGCCTATTCTAAGTATAAAACATAAATCTAAAATATAAATTTGGAGTTTACAAACTTTTGTGTTAAAACCAAAACAAAATACTAATTTGTTAATTGTTTGCTTAAGATATATCTATTAAGTTGTTAAAACAAAAACGGAAAACATAAAACTAAACTAATTTGATTTATAAATGAACCTAACACAGAATTAAATATTGACTCTTAATATATGAAATCATGTAAACAAATTTTAGTTGTAGGAGTTTCAAGTTAATGTTTTAATTGAGATATTATTTTTCTTTTTGTGAGTTTTTGTGTTTTGATAGTGCCAGATCAATGCATTTTGCGATAAAATAGCAGCTAAATAAGGTATTTACATTTGTCTTTTGAATTTCATATCATACTTTGTATATAAGTAATATAATAATTAAAGGTTATATTTATAAACGTCAAAATTAATAACGAATACTGATATTATTCTATTAAGTATTTAAATGAGTGGTATCGAGTCGGCCTGTGGAGTTCGATTCTCACAGCTGACAAACAATTTTCACTATATAAAAATGATATCCGTCAGTACGGTGGTGTGGATAGCGATACGGAATTCAAATCGGGAGATCCCGAGTTCGAATCGCACTCAAGCTAAAAATGATATAAACTATCACACTGCGGCTCGGTGAGTGCGGACCCTGTACTGTAATTGGGATTAAATTCCTGTTGTACAGTGTAACATAAATAAATAAATAAATAAATACCTTCTACCACTTCATGCAAAGAAATATATCACTTACCGATATCTGCTACGGGAGAATGCCACATCCAGTTATGGATAAAAGGAGTGTTGATATATTTGTTTAACTATTTAAGCAACTCTAAACCTAGTGAATTACTGTATTGCAAGTAAGATATAAATAAAATATTAAAAAGTGGAATAAATGAATGCAGTATTTCCGAGCTCATTTATTAATTGATATTTCGGCGGAGAAATTAGCATGGCCGTTAACAGAAACGTAAAATAAAATGTATTTTTTCCTTGATGACTTTCTTCATTACGAGAGACATTATCCTGATACCTGCATATCGCATGCATATGCTGCGCTGATATTTATTAAGTACAGAGAAATGGGAAATATAAGTACAGGTGCACAAAAACATTCTTTACTGCGTTCAATTATAATGTTATTAAGCGAACTCTAGTTTTTTTCTTCTGTACAGCATTACTAATGACTTTTGCTAATAATAACAATAAATAAAAATTGTTTTAGAAATATTTGTGTTTATTATGCGGGATGAACAATGACATAAAATGCACAAATATATTGCATATAAAATTTTATTTCATTTTGAGATTTATATTTACATATGAAACATTAATAGCCGGCTAGTAATTTCATTACAACAAATCAAATGAACATAATCACCATACCAAACAATAAAAAACAAAATGTATTAAACAAAAAATATTCAAACAAAGATTGGTAATAAAGTTGTATTTGGTATTTAAAATTAATTAAGGAATGATGGTTGGACTTGCGTATACAGCAAAAGCATTGAACTTTTTATTAGAGTTGCATTTAACCATTTTGTAGTGTTGAGCTATAAATTATTTTCGATAAAATTTTGGGGGTTTTTGTACTTGTGACCAGCTGGCAGTCAAATGAAATTTATCTACGATTGCGGCAAATGTATTTATATTAGTTTATAAAATAAAATAAATAAATATATTATCCCGCCTTTTACCCATTATTGAGTGTAGCACTTTGCCATAACAGATCGCGATAAGTGATATATTTCTTCGCGTGAAGTGCGGTTACCAGCCGTGAAATACGGTCCCTAAAGATGTTAGTAGAGGGGAAGCCACAGGGCTAGTTTTAACGTGGTGAAAATTGTTTGTCACCTGTGGGAATCGAACCCGAGTTCTCAATTCCACAGTTTTATTCGATACCACTGAGCCATCTACCCGAGTATAAATTATTACAATATTGTACAAGAAATAAGTTAGGTTAAATATGAAAACGTCAAACTTCATAACGAATGTAAATTTATTTTCTATTCATAATTAACTAATTAGAAACCTAATGACCCAGTGAATTTATTTATAACATGTATCATGTTTTACTTTGAAAAAGATAACTACATATTATGATAATTATCTTTTACTTCAGCTTTATTTTATTTTAACTTAGTATGTGCTATACTTCAGGTAGGTTATGTTTTTTAATTGTGCCTACTGAAGTATCAATTTGATTTACTTTTTACACCGTTTTAATAACTATAATATCCAAATTCTCGAGGTTATTTGTTATTTATTTGGAATTGAAACAATTGTTACACAACCCTATACAATATTTATATCATTGAAATTATAAGAAAATTATCTCTCATGTACTTTTAACATTTTAAAAATTACAATTTTGTTCTACCGTTTGAGAACCGCAGGTTGAATTTAGGGTTTGTTTTTATTGATGAATTATCCTCTTATTCTTAATCATTTTATGTATATAACACTTCTCTCTAAAGGCATTAATTTGCCCAAAAAAGCACTGGTTGTTTTGTATATGTGTCAAATAAAATTTTCATATTTAATTCCGCGTCGTTTGTTTTCCTGGGATACAAATTTTCCTGGACTGTTAAAAACATTACTGAATAATATGACAAAGACATAAAGATGTATCAATAAATCTATAAAAAATAACAAAATGCCAATCAAAATAAAAAGAAACAAAGAAAAGATATCAGCAACTAAATTCAATATCGCTTTGTTTCCATATAGAATCTAACGGGATATTCGTTTCTCCAGAATATTAATATCCATAGAAGGGTACGGAGTGTACCTTTAGGCCCACATATTATCGTATCACGCTACAGTCCATTGTTTCGGACAGCCGGTGTAGATGTGTGCGTGAGTTGAGCATGATAACGTTATTAAAAAATTCCTGGTATACCACGACCGCGATTACTATCGATACGGACTGGCTATGGTCACTATAAAGGTATAAAGGTTTGTGGGTGGTTGCCAGGGTGGCCAACCATCAAAATTATTTCTTTGATCCCTAATATGAAGAAGAGCTAGGATTATTTTCCAAGTTAGAACATTTCTAAAGTAAGTAAATTTGCAAACTGAACTAAATTTGATATTGTAGTATTTTAAAAATAGTGTGTTCATTCCAAACCCGAACATAGACTTATAACAAGGGATATCAGTTTCACATTTCATTTGTACGAGTATATACGTAAAAATTGATTAAATATTTTTAAATAAATAAATAAATATATCATCACGCCTTTTACCCATTACTGGGTGTGGCACTCTGCCTAAGCAGATCTCAGTAAATGACATATTTTTTCGCGTAAAGTGCGGTTACCAGCCGTCAAATCACGGCCCCCAAAGATATTAGTGGAGGAGGAGCCACAGAGGTAGATTTAAATTGGAGAAAATTGTTTGTCGGCTGTGGGGATCGAACCAGGATTCTCAAGATCCTCAGGCCGACTCGATACCACTGAGCCATCTACCCCATATTTTTAATATTCGTAAAAATAAAGGCTGCCCTGAAAAAATATAAATAATTAACTACTGCCAAAATATGGACGTTAATATTGAATCACGAACAAAGAAGGAAATAAAAAACGTAAAAAAATTACTATTTTCTCACACGGGATTTTATTTATTGTTTTATTAGTATTGTTATTATTTTATTATTATGTTAAAAAATCAATTATAGTAATTTTAGTTTATAATATAATTTATTTTATAAAAAAAAACTCACTGTCCGCGAAATATTATTCTTGTAGACAATTGTTTAAATTTTTTCATGGCAGTCTTTATTTTTACGAATATTACAAATGTATAATTAATTTTGATTAAATACACAAATGAAGTAATTTTATTATATGCAATTTTTGTGGAATCGCGTCGTCCTGTTGATTTGAAAACGCGTGTTTATTTCTTGCAGTTGATAAATTTTACTCCACATGAAATATTATCTCCTCTTAGCTTTGGGGGCATGATATTAAGGCTGGTAACCAAACTTCACTCTCAAAATATATATATCTTACTGAGATCTGCTATGATAGAGTGCCACACTCGGTAATGGGTAAAAGGCATGATGATATATTTAATTTTTATTTAAGATTGTATTAAAAATAGACAGGCGGGGTGGCCGAGCGTGTTAAGGCACATCTCTTAACATACTGTGACGTCACCCGAACCAAGGTTCGTCAGTTCGAATCCGCCTGTCGACAATGTGTGATTTGTTGTAAAATATAAAATAGAGTTACATGTATTTCTCACACTTGGGCGCTATAAGCTAGTCACTTATTCGCCTTAAATAATGTAGCATTCGACTACGAAAACCGGCAGTACGGCAGTGTTAAAAAAACTGCGACTCGGTGTGTCCGGTAGGCCCAGGCCAGATTTGGACTGTAGTGCCATCAGAAGAGAAGAAGAAGATTAAAAATAGTGTTACAAATAGGTACGCTTAGACGAGTAGGTCATGAATCATGTCGACTGTTTCTTCTCTGTATTTATTTTTATATCTGTCATCAGTAGGACAAATTCATCACAATGATTAACATCATCATCCCGAGAGGGACCATTCTTTTCTGCCTCATTGCTACAACATCAAAAATTTCTGTGTTTAATAGTATACAATTTAAATCAATTTCAATCCAAATACTCTAGTTGGAAGCATTCTTCCGCTCCAGTTCACCGCAGGCTCGCATTAATTGTGAAACGTTTTAATCGTAGTTGGCCAAGACTCGGTACCGGTACCCAGTTCACCTCTTCTTGTCCGTTCTGTCATCAATCATAATTAGAACGTTTATCGCGACATTGCATCGCAGTTGCGCTGGAAAAACAAACGACTGTGGTGCTTTCCTCGGTACTCGTATTTTTCACATGTCAAAATGCTAGCGAACTATTCCTACGCCAATTAAAAAGCAAACAAAAGTAGGTACACTCAGTTTGCTTGATGTGATTTCTAGTCAACGGAGCAGAGTTTGTCATTGTCGCCTGGTTTCTCAAGAATCTAGAATTGTATTCGTTAAATAAGTGATAAAAGGAACAATTGAGTGCAACAATTGTCTTAACTAGCTGTAAATAACGTTATTAAAATGAGAATACCACAGTAATTTTCAGCTCATTTTAATGTAATTGTGACTTTTTACTTTTGTAGTTAAGCATCTTGAACGACTTTATAATGTCAATTACTTCAGACGAGACTCGAGACACTCTTTAATATTTAAATTTTATTCTTGTTTCACTATGAATTTATGAATAATATTTCATCTTAGTTTTATATGGGGTAGGTTGCTCATTTGGTATCGAGTCGGCTTGTGGATTTAAGAACTCTTGTATCTTTCCTACCACTAACATCTTTGGGGCTAACAGCTGGTAACCGCATCTCACGCAAAGAAATATATCACCTAACCAGATCTGTTACGGCTAAGTGTCATACCTAGCAATGGGTAAAAGGCGTGATGATATATTTATTTATTTTTATCTTACTTTTGATAATATTTTAAAGTTTAAAACACGAAACACAGAATAATGATTTTATAGAAAATGTTTTAAAATTAATCACTAATTATATGTTAAATGACAAATTATTAAACAGGTGTATGAAGGTGAAATATTGTGTGGATGGCCTAGGAATAAATAGATGAATATAACTGTTTAGTTACGTGAACAGAAGATTCCGAATGTGAAGAATAAACGTACGTGTATAAAAGGAATTAAAAGTAAGTTGTTTGCCAGAAGTTAAGATAGGAGTTTCTGACGAAGACTAATTGTTTGACGAATCTAATAAATAAGTATTAAGTGAAGATTTTAAGGGATCTTGTTACCCCATTTCATGGGATATTTATGAATAATATTTAATCTTACTATTATAATAAATATTGGTGATAAAGGTGTTAATTGATGAAATTGAGGATGATAAAATCAGAAATTGCGAAAATGACCTAGGAATAAATGAATAAATATGAGGAATAAACGAGCTTATACTCAAATGAAAGAAATTATGAGTGAAGCGAAAGTTGTGTGTCAGAAGTCAAGATAGGAATGTCTGGCGAAGATTGATTGTGTGATGAATTTGATGAATAAGTGTTAAGTGAATGTTTCATGGCTTCGTGTTTCCCATTTCATTGGATATAGCGTGATGTTATGTATTTATTTTTTGCATTTTCTAATATAGCATTCACCATACTTAAAAATATGTTGTAACTGTTTTAATTGCAACGAATAGTTTATTTTACAATCAATAAAGGAATGAGTCTAATTAACTAAAGAATAAAAAAGTAATGCTAATAATTTAAAAGGAAATTATTTTAAAAATATTGATGCAGTAGGGATGCAATATGTAACGATAAATCTATCTAAAAGTGGTGCAAGATGTTTTCTTAGTTATTAGAAACCATATCTAAAGTTAAATAGAAGCAAAGTGAAATAACTTTTCATTGACATTGCTGTCAAACCTTTGATTAGCTTTTATTTATTTACACCAAATTAAATTTTGGTGCTTAATGTAGTACTTCGTGAAACAATAATTTAGAAACGTTTGAGAATCGGAATAAAATACTATTTAAAAACAGAACTAAAGATTAGTGATAAAAAAGAAATGTATAATCTAAATGGAACAAAAACTGAAAGCTCATTCGATTTGAGCAACCTTTATATGTATTCACGATATCAAGATGAGTAAAAAAGTAATAACAATCAAAACGGGGCTTTGATGACTTATTACCCCAGCTATAATTTACCGGGGCAATTATCAAAAACGTGTACAAAGTTAATAGAGTTCGGGCAAAGCAGGCGCGACCATCGACCAACCCGTATATGTTGTAGAGCTCGTGTGGTCCGAACGCCCGGTATAAAAACACGATCATGATACCTTCATGAAGTGGATACAAAAAGATGTGTTTGGATGGTGCTGGAGATCAAGTGATCAACCACTTCAAATCGAACTTTTAGTTTTTGTGAAGCGTGAGACTCTTTCGAGATGTGTGTTTATTTCTATTACTTTTTAACAGATTGTTAAACGTAAAATCAAGTAAACAAGTTTTCTTCTTCTTGTATTAATTTATTTTGCTTAAGGCAGCCGTTTTTTAGACGAGATATTACAATTTTAGTGCAAATGAAATCCTGCTTAATAAATAAAATAAATAAATAAATATATCATCACGTCTTTGACCCATTACTGGGTGTGGCACTCTGCCTTAGCAGATCTCGGTAATAGATATATTTCTTCGCGTGAAGTGCGGTTACCCAAAGATGCTAGTGGAGAGGGAGTCACAGTGGTAGATTAAATACTTTATTATTTGTCAAAATATTTATATAATATGACTGAGACAAACTGTAGCATGAAGTATAACTGTACATGAACATATATGAATTATTTTGATTTTAGTTAGTGCATAACTCATTTTTAAATCGATTTATTTCATTAAACAGGAAGATAATAAAAATCATATACGTCAAATTTAGACTAAAAGAACGATTCATTTTGCTTGTCACAGAAATGCATGAATTTCAAATGTCAACATTCATTCTCGTTTTTGATTGGTAGTTAAACAAAATGGCCGTTAACTATTAACTATAAGTTTGGTGCTTACAAACTCTTGCGTTAACTTAAATTAACGTTGGATAGAGGCAAACTAATTTTGCTATTGGGAACGCTTTTACGTTATTGCGCATGCCAGACTGTCAACGTTAACTGTATAACTGCTAACCATAACCACTGATTTCAACGATTTCGTATTATGAATGACGCTTTATAATTCAACACAGATTTTGCATTGTCATTATTATTATTATTATTTATCATATGGTAAAGACTGCTGCTGCTATTGTATGACTTCTCTTAAATTGATTTCAATTTACTTTTATTTACTTAAAGTTAAATTTATGGCAGAAAAATTCGGGTGGTACCTGGATTCGAATTAGGGGCCCTCTGTTTACCCTGGTTAGAATCCAGGCGTTACCCGATTTTTTCTGTCATAAATTTAACTTTAAATTTATCACTCGCTAATTTGAGGGTTCCTGGTTCGAATCCAGACGTCATTCGAATTTTTCTGTCATAAATTTAACTTTTATGGGGTAGGTGGCTCAGTGGTATCGAGTCGGCCTGTTGATTTGAGAACCCGGGTTCGATTCCCACAGCCGACAAACAATTTTTACCACGTTAAAACTATCCCTGTGGCTCCTCCTCCACTAATATCTTTGGGGGTCGTGATTTGATGGTAATCACACTTCACGCGAATAAATATATTGCTTCTCAAGATCTGTTACGGTTGTGCCACACCCAGTAATGGGTAAAAGGCATGATGATATATTTATTTATTTTATTTTATTTAAATTTAAATTTGTCACCCGTCAAGCAGACAGTCCCTGGTTCTAATTCATGCATCACCCGAATTTTTCTGTCATAAATTTAATTTTGAATTTATTATCGTCACTATACTTTCAGTCATGTCATATGATAAAAAATTACTTAAACTAAACTTAAAAAGTAAGGTTTTTGTAAAAAAAACTGGTCTGTAAAAAAGTAGAAATATTTGTTATAATTTGTATGTGTACTATACACCTCCATACAAAATGCAAATGAAGCAAATTAAATAGAATTTGTGCAAATAAATAATAATTATTGTCGCAATTGCCAGATGATAAGTCAACCTGATTTGGTTCTGTGCATGGAAGAGAAATGATTGGAACTGTCATGTGACAACAACAACGCCGACCTGGACGATGTACGATGTGCAAATAAAAACGTAATGACTGTTATTAGCGGCCCATTAAAATTCCTCCTAAAATGGTACACATGGTGCATATCAAGAAGCAGCGAGCGCAAGACTCGAGAGCAGAGCAGACTTCGGCGACGCGCTTTCGCGGTTTACCGCAGATTATCTTCGAACTGCCACACCTTTCAGAACATTAAAAAGTTTCCGAAATTCGGGCGCGAAATTTTACGAGTCAGCAGTTAATGGAGGGAAAGTCAGAGAGTAGTAAGCCAAAGAAAAGAGTTTTGAGGGTACGAGTATATTTTAAGTTTGCTGAGTGACCTTCTACAATAACGAATTGAATATTTGATAGATATCAGTTATGTAAACTTATTTCACATTTGATATTTGATATTCTGCACAACAAAAAACATAATCCCTCTTCAGCTTACAATCAGACCTAATCATAACTTTTTGATATACTTAGGGGTAGGTGTCTCAGTGGATTTAAGAACCCGGGTTCGATTCTAACAGTCGACATATAATTTTCACTACGTTAAAACTACCCTTGTGGCTCCCTTTTCACTAACATCTTTGGAGGCCGTGATTTGACTGCTGATAACCGTACTGCATACGAAGAAATGTTTTATTTATCGAGATCTGCTATGGCAGAGTGCAACATTCAGTAATGGTTAAAAGACTTGATGATATATTTATTTTTATTTAAGTGAGATTGATTAAAAATAACATTTTAAAATCTTTGTTCTATCTACAAAATTCAAGCATCGAAATAAATATATTTTTAGTTAACAACAAAGACAAAATTAATTGTCATCCATACACTGGTGAACTAGGTTTAATAAAAAATATTAAATAAACATTTGGCTAAGTCTCACAAAATTCAGCCTCCAAGTCACCTTATTTATTTAATATTTTTTATTTTTTTAGTTGTTTCATACTAACGTCTTTTTAAATATTTTGAAAGATTCCAGATATCTAGATTGATGGATCTTTTACATCGCTTGTCCAAAAATCAAATCTAACCAAATATGCAGACATAGAACAATAGGTTATAATACTCACAACTTTGTGATTTTTATTTGATGAAAGATAGTCATCGAAAAACTAGAACCGCTATTATTCCTATAGAAGAAAATCATATGAAACTGTTTGCTGCCCAGAACGATGCATTTCAATCATTATTGAAGTTTATTTATTTATTCAAACGGGCAATCGCCCAATATTTACAATTTATGTTTATAGTACGACTTTACAATTTTAGATTTCAACATGTAACATAAAGTCAGGTAAATTTTCAAGAGAAATCATCTAATAACATTTTTTGGTGTGAATTAAGATAACGTGATTGAAATCAAGTCGCTGTTTACATAATTTATTTTAACATTTAAACTATTAAAGCGCCGATATGTTCTCCACAAAGGACCATGAAACCAGTAGTTTGTTGTGACAGTTTTGACAAATTTTCTTTGCATATCGAACAAACTCAAAATGTGATATCAGCTTTAGTAACTCAAATGTCGTTTCTATTTTGTTTCAAGTTTTGAGTAGGCAAAGAAATATTTTGATTGGGCGTGGAATTTAGAAAGGAAATTAGTTTTCTTGCTAATAACGGTTGTAAATAATTTATAAATTGGTTTAAGGAAAGTGGAATAAAATTATGTTCTTGACATTTGAATATTTTTAAATTCAAAACGATTAATTGGCTGGTAGCACAAGCTCTGTTTTTGGGTGTTCTAAGAGCACGATCTTAACATGTTAAAGATAGCTAAAACACCCAAAAACACTGCTCTTAAAACAGACAAAAACAGAGCTTGTGCTACCAGCCAATATTATTTAACTAATTAAGAAATAATGAATCCATGAAGTCAGTATTAAAACGTAGTAAATTTTATGACAATTATATTTAAAAGATTAGTTCGTAGAAAATATTTCACAAAAAAAATCATATTAATTTATGCTTTAAAGAGAAGATAGGAATCTGCCAATAAAAATTGACTTGTCTAAATACCTGGGGCGTGACTAGTTATTTATTTTTCGACATAGAAATTACACACGCATATAGCAAAACTACAGATTCCTATCAGATCGACTCGATTCGAGAAACCCTGTAATATTTCATTCAGGTTGGCCATATATGTTTGATAGTCAAATGTTCTTCCCAGGTTTGTTTTGTTTATTTGTTTATTAGTCATAGAAAGTCAGATTTATTTCAATCGGTTCAATCTAAGAATCTAGAGATGCTAAATTATCTGAAATTACAATACTAGTTAGTAATACTAAAAAAAACTGCACCTTTTCTTTCAACGATATTCAGTTCTTACTTTAAGTAACTCATCTTTAAAATCAAATTATAAAGAGATAAATCGAGATACCGGCAGGATTTGATCCTGGGACCTATACATGCTTTAAACCAACTATTCTACGGTCGCTTGAGATTCAAATCTAATTTAATTTAATTTTTTCTCTATATTTTTGTTTTACGCGATGAAATATATCACTTACTGAGATCTGCTTACGGCAGAGTGCTACACCCAGTAATGGGTAAAAGGCGTGATGATATATTTATTTTATTTATTTATTTTATATTTTTGTTATGGGTCATAGACAGCCTCGATCTCATATTAAAAATAGAGAGAAAAATTGGAATAAAATGAGATTTGAATCACAGGTGATCGTAGCTTAGTTGGTTTAAAGTATATGATTGGAGTTTATAAGTCCCAGGTTCAAATCCTGGCGGTATTCCAATTTTTGTCTTTATAATTTGTTTTGATTTACATTAATTAAATAACTCATCTTTAGTTTAGCGATTATCTATTATAGCTATGGAATATCTATTATCTTTTAATTATTAAATTATCTTATATAATTAAATTAATAGAAATTGATTTTTGTTCGCACTTTATTTTTAAAATGAACAGATCTAATAAATGTTTAAAAATATAGGTATATGTATTATTTTTTTATTTATAATTATTTAAAAGTAATAGAAGGCATGCTTTCACATTCAATTCAAATGATAGTTTATAGAAACAAAAACATCAATAGAAATTTAAAGAACTTATACTATAGTTAAGATATTTTCAGCTTCATTTCCCGCTGGCAAAGGTGTTTGTATTCGTGTGTTTTGGTTTAAATTAATATAAGTAAATCGAATAATCAACAGTAATGTTAATTATTCCATTTAATATGCAATTTAACTTTTTATAATTTAATTTTGGTGGTGCAAGAAGCCATTAGAGATATTTCTTTATTCAGAGAAGATTCTTGAATTTGACCTAAAGTCTTATTGATTTAGATTTTTTTATTACAACATTCTTAAGAAGCTTGGATTCTTGATTGTTATAAACTAATTAATTGCGGAAAGTTGTAGTTTCAATTTATAACCAAAAATACAATTGCGTCCACGTGGTTTATAATTTAGTTTAATTAATAATAATTACATTCGACTCGTTCTAGTCAACTCCAACTATCTTTGACAGTATCTATAATGCACTTGTAGCATCATGTGTTGCAAGTTGTCCGTAATCGCAGTGAAACCAGTTCTGTGCGTGTTCGAGGACCTGGTGGGCCCCCGTACCCCCGTACCCCCTCTGAGACCACCGTGACACCGCGCCGGGGGCGAAGCACCCACCCTGAGATCAACGCGCAGTTCTGCGTTTTCAGGAAAAAGATGTCTTCCAGTTTCAAACGACTCAAGACGAGATAAATGAATGCTAATGTTGTATGATGTATGGAAATGAGTTGTAGTTGTGGATGTTTGTTAGGGAAATGACAGGAATTAGTTAAATAGAGTTTGTATTGCTGATAAACTAGAGGCAATGCATTTTTGAATACTACTATTATAGGTTACCTATTGTTAACGATGTAAATGTAGAGTTACATATACAGGGTGTTTCTATACCTCTACACTTTAATAACATGTATAATTTGATATACTGATTATAGAACAAAAATATTTTTTTTGAAATTCGCAAAAATTGGGGTTTTTCATTCCTAGCAAACATTTCTAATGTCATTGGTTTAATAGTACAATTAATAAAAAAAAAGACATTACACCAGGTACCTACATAATAACTAATTAATAAATGATTATTTGTAGGCAGTGTTTATACTTTTATTTAGGAACATAATTATAAATAATGAAATGTACTATTATACCAATTACACTAAAAATGCTTATAAAGAGGATTAAATTTGCAGTTATAAACTTTTTTGTTTGTGTTTATTACAGACAAGTTAATATTTTTGCTTCTTGAATACTTGGTGCCGTAAATACCAGCTATTTTTATGAATTAGAAAAAGAGTTAACATTAGATTATATAGAGGCAGATTTAGGTATGGTCTTTATAAGATATAGTCGAGGGCTCCATTCAATCAAAGGGCTCCCTTTGTAATAAAAAATAAAAACAATTGAAATTAAATATATGGGGTAGGTGGCTCAGTGGTATCGAGTCGACCTGTGGATTTGAGAATCCGGGTTTGATTTCCACAGGCGACAAACACAACTTCACCACGTTAAAACTACCCCTCTACTAACATCTTTGGGAGTCGCGATTTGACGCCTGATAACTGCGCTTCACGTGAAGAAATATGTTACTTACCGAGATCTGCTACGGCAGAGTACCACACTCAGTTATTGATAAAAGGAGTGATGATATATTCATTTATTTATTTTTGTTTAAATTAAATATTTATATATTTTTTTCCTATTTAAAAACGCGTAAAACAACATTTTTCATCAAACAACGAATCTAGGATTAATTGAATAAACCCCCAAACAATGTTTATCTCGGGCTTTCAAAATTAACGGTCCATTTCTAGCTTTATAATCTATTATGACGCTATTTATTTAATATAATTCTACATGAATAATACCTGGAGCAATACTATTTGTAGGTATGTCTTTTAGTTCATTGATTCTTAACTTGAATAATCGCGGTTAACCAAATTTATTAAATATTATTAGCGGGTTCCCTGTTTCTAGTGTAATTACTAAGACCATTACGGCTAAGAATCGCTGTTTTAGTTTAAATTATAATTTGTATTTGAACAGCATTCTTCTATTTCTTCTGGAGTTGAAGATCTTTGCACACAGTTAAGTTCTCGGTATACATTGTATTCGGAATTCATGACCGGAAGCGATGGCGCACGGCGCTAGTGTTCGTTCGGTGGCCGGGTAGCGCAGCAAGTGCTCGCGGTGCACAGTGCTCGCCTCAGTCCTGACAGCCTAATAGCGCCGTTCATCCCGTCACTCACTGCGCCGTCACGCCGTCAGCCCTGACAGTGACGAGGACGAGACGAGACGACTCGAGCAGCGTCCAGCGTCTCTCTATCGCATACCGACACACACAAATCCGGGAAATTACAATAGATTTTCAAAAAAAATTGGTACACCATTCGAATATTGCGATCATATCATGTCCGTCAGTACGGTGGTGTGGATAGCAATACGGAATTCGAATCCGGAGATCCCGAGTTTGAATCTCACTCAAGCTAAAAATTATATGAAGTACTATACTGCGTCTCGGTGAGTGCGGACCCTGTACTGTAATTGGGATTAAGTTCCTGTTGTATAGCGTAACATAAATAACATAAATAAATATCTAACTTGCACTTATAACTAATATTATACTGAGTTTACAGTTTATCACATTGCGGCTCGATGAGTCCGGACCCTATACATTAATTAGGATTAATTTTTTTTTGCACAGAGAAGCACAAATAAATACATAAATTTAAACCTACACTACAAAAGTAATAATCATTTTGTACATATTTCCAAAATAATTTAAGTTAATATTTAGTTTAAATCGCTATTAAAATAATATGGTTGGCTCTCTCTCCACTAACACCTTTGGGTGTCGTGAATTGACGACTAATAACTGATTTTATACGTAATAATATATTACCCAATAATGGGCAAAAGGCATATATTTATTGATTTATTTAATTTAAAAATAATTTTGTAGATATTTATTTTCATTTAACGTTTTGATCAGTAATGAAAATGCTAGATGTTGGTCATACAAAAAACGTGATTTTTGAATAATTTATATATTATTATAACACCTTTGGGTGCCGGGAATTAACGACTAATAATTATACGTAAGAATATATTACACAATAATGGGCAAAAGGCATACCTATATTTATTGATTTATTTAATTTAAAAATAATTTTGTAGATCCCCACAGCTGACAAACAATTTTCACCAATTTAATTCTACCCATGTGGCTCCCCCTATACTAATATCTTTGGAGGGCGTGTTTTGACGGCTGGTAACCGCACTTCACGCGAATAAATATATCATTTATCGAGATCTGCTTAGGCAGAGTGCCACACCCAGTAATGGGTAAAAGGCGTGATGATATATTTATTTATTTAACGTTTTGATCAGTAATGATAATGCTAGGAGTTGTTAATTCAAAAAACGTGGTTTTTGAATAAATTTATAGGAAGTATTAAGTATGGCTACGTGAAATAGCAGTAGAAACTACCAAGTACATAAACGTAACAACGTAAGCAATGCAATGTCATCACGAACCTCCATCCAACTCCTGCAAGAACCGTAACCGTAAACGTTTCTACTTCAGGCAGTACAAAACTACAAATACAAAACCTACCACACATATACAAACAGAACATCCACAACTTGTATTTCTTTCTCATTTCACGTTGGCTAACCTGTGTCCATCCACTTGCAGCTTCGTAGTTCGCGTCCGCAGCTCCGCACACGACTATTCGCGGAACCTGAACGTTTTTCTCTCTCCCGGGGTCAATTATCCACGTTGCGTTCCTCGCTACAGATTCACCGGTAAAATGCACCGTTTCCCATGCGTGCCGCGATATTTTAATGTGCTCGCAACTCGCCATTTCGCAGTTCCAGAAAGAACAATTCGAGAAACGTGCCGATGCTTTTTCCTGATCGTGTCATGTTAGGATTATTAGAAGATTGAAGATAATTTGGATTTAAAAATTTTGTGGTTTGGTTTATGGGTTATGCATGAATTTGAATTTTTGTGGTCGTTTATGTTTTTATTCAAATTATTTAAATAGATTTTAATCGGTTCTATTTTCGTGGTTTTGAAATATTTTGACATTCAAATATTTACTGCCTGAAGCTATTATAACATTTCTTTAGAATAGATTATATTATAAGTATTCAAAAAATTATATCAAATGCATTTAATAAATACTTCCATCGATACAAAATATATACCTTGAACAACAGAAATTTAAAATCCTTATTTTTGGAATGGTTTAATTGTCCCTCTTTCGCGAAAATATCTAAAAAAGAATGCTTCTGGTTTTGGATATTTTGAACTGGAATGAGTCTTAGACTCAATGCACGAGAAATATCTAATTCCCGTATTGAATATTCCACATTTTCTTTATAGAAACGATTAATAGTTACTTGTTTATCAAGGGAGGAAAGTGAAACATTTCTTCCCGAAGATGCCGCTTTATTTCTCGATTAGAATCGAGGGTTATAAAGCCCCAGAGGCAAGAATGACAAGAGATACATATAATTTTTCACTATCGTATCAAAAAGTAATATTTTCAGTAAATAATAAATTAAAAATTTATGCAAGATTTTTTGTTTTTGAAAGATGTCACGTTGTTGTTACTAATATATTGCCAACTTCATCCAGCTACGCTACGCTTACTATGGCCACTTCATATGTCATTAAAATACCTAGTTTCAAATTTACAGAGCAGGCACGTCAACTAGCGCTTCTGACGAATTACGTCTTAACTAACACAATCTAACCTTACCTAATAATATTAAATTTATAAATATAATACTTAATTCCGTTAAATATATTTCGTTTGATCACAAAACTTCAGTTTTCAAATAGTTTAAGGCTTTTTTCTAACTTAACGGCGTGGTCACCTTCCTTTAATTCAAATAAAAATTACTGGAAGCCATTACTTGACGTCTTAAGTCTGTAAAAAAAGTCAGGACAAATTTTTATATTGCAAAACGATGGAATGAAACGGCTATAATAAGCGCAGCGCATTTCAATGAAGTTGTCATGATTAATATCACATGCTATCGTTTTCCAGTTGCCATGGATATAGGTTTACTTTCCTAGGAAAAACAAGTTAACTTTCTGCCTCGGAATGAAATACAATGCAAGTACATTTGAAGAAAATCAAATGTCAATATTTTCACCGAAGATCGTTTTTTGAAAAACATATCCTTTGCAAAATTTTCAGCTTTGTATAGAATTGTGACTATTTCCTTGCTATGTCTTACTCTATGTGTGTGTGTTTGTATGCTAATGTTTTCCATATAAAGCCGCGGAGAAAACACCCGAGCTCGCAGATCGGTCACGAGATGTTGAGTGCAGCGACGAGAGTTTTTGTTATTGGTCATTATGCACTCTGCTTCTCGGCACCAGCTAGTGCATATATGCATACACCAGAGGCGTATCCGCGCCACTTTTAGACTTCTTCATGTTTGCAAAGCAATTGACTATCGAACGTATTTGGAAAGAAGTTTATACCTTATTCTGCATGTTGCTATTACTTCCAACAAGTTTTGTTGTATATTCTATAAAAAGATAAATGGAAATTTTAACACTTACGTATAGAATTACTTTTTCTCATTTTATCGCAGAGCAATCTAGGAAAACTACTGAAATAAATTGTAATAACAATAAGGGTCATAATGTGTTAAAGCGCAGAATTATTTAGATCAAGGCGATAAGATAACAAGGTGGTTGTATTTTCTTTATATTTATAACGACATACAATCAGAAGTTTCATTTCCATATCGCATCAATTTCTCACCGTCGTAATGTCAATACTACTTTCGTAAATTAGTCCCAAATATCATTCGATACTCGTTTATATACACCAGTGGTTGTCAACTAGTTTTCCCAATATTTTTACAGCCATTAATTATTCTTATTACAATGGTTTTATCACAAATTTGATGACTTTTTGTTTGTAATTTATAAAATTTGTTATTTATCAAAATGAGACAAGACGAAAAATAAACAACACATCGTGTTTCAAAATTGCAACGCAAAAATACTCTGTATCTGAACATAACCTACAAATTTTAAACTTGTCACAAAATGTTACACAAATTAAAATATTACAGTACACTTGGAATATTGCTCTTTGTAAAACAGGCTTAACTAATTAAAGACGAGCTTTGAATTCGATCCTTCACTAAATGTAAATGTTTTATTTTATTGTATTCTTCATCTCCTACCTACTTTCATCTAAAAATTCCAAGACATTTGTTTTTCACTATGAAAACGGCATAAAAAAGCAACTTAAATTATATGTAAAATAATCAAAAAACAATTAAATATGACAGTTTATGATTTCTGTACAATATTCCCCTACATTCTGTATCTATATCATTATTTGTTAATGATCAATAAGTTAATGAAAACTTTTATATTTTTGTGTTTTCTTTATATAATAATTTACACTGACATTTTTATGTTATTTTGATGCATTTTGCATTAAAAATATGTAATAATAGCTCACTAAAAGCTTCGAAAAGTGTGGTTAGAAATAATACTTTTTATATTGGCTGTTTTGTACAAGAGCAAAATGCATAAAAATAAAATAGAAATAGCAGAATAAATTATTTTGATCACAGAATTTCGATATGGTGGCCATCTTTAGAAAAATCATGAAAAATAAAGGTTGTTATGAATTTATCAATCGGTGACAAATAAGGATTGAGTTACAGAATAGTAGCGATTTATTTAGAAGGAAAAAAATATACAGATTTTAGCAGACAATTTATAATTTATTATTCTTAAATCTAAGCTTAGATTAAAGAATAATAAGTTTGAACATAGGGACTTGTCATTTTTATTTATATGTCATTTGTTTATTTTTATGTCATTTATGTGTTATTTTATTTTTATTATTTCTGTCCTGATGAAGGTATTTGTTTAAAGTACCGAAACGTCGAGTTTTTTAATTTAAATATATACAGAATTAAACCAGAAGCCCCTTTTATTTAATAAATTTGAAATTGACTGCTAAAACCTATATATTTTTTCCTTATACATATTCATTTACACAATTCTTATTATTTTATTTATTTATTAATATAACAATGTTATTAGTAACTTTTCATAGTTAGAATAAATACGATGATCGACTATTTTAATGATGAAGAAACTTAGATAATTGGAATATTAGTCTAATTTATTTTTAAAATGTTACAATTCCGACGTTTCGGCAATAACCATCGCCTTCTTCAGGGATATGTAACGTCTAATAATTGACATAAACAAATTGTTTAAAAAAACTTAACATAATTAGTCACAAATTAAAAGAATCAATAGTCAAAAATGTTTAGAAATTACAACAACTCTTAACAATTAACTATAAAACACATTAAAAATAACATTAGAAAAATCATTATCACAGTTTTAAATCTAGTACATGGTTTTCATGGTTAGTTACTTCAATACGGTGGTGTGGATAGCAATACGGAATTCGAATCCGGAGATCCCGGGTTCGAATCTCACTCAAGCTAAAAATTATATAAACTACCACACTACGGCTCGGTGAGTGCGGACCCTGTACTGTAATTGGGATTAAGTTCCTGTTGCACAGCGTAACATAAAAATAAATATAAAATAAATACATAAAATATTAGAATTTAGCAACCACTGGTCACCGAGCAAGTTCCTTTTTTTGTGTTGGTCATCAATAGCACACGTACGCCACTGCCGCTGTGTTATTCGGCTATTATAATGTTGTTAGTGCAGGTTGTTATGTTGCGTGTTGCTGTGCCACTCTGCACGAGGGCTGTTGGGTGTACGCACTGCACTGCACTCGATCACTCCGAGTGTACAACTACCGACCGCTGTACACTGTACGTTAGCTCTGTTTGCATATCAAACCTACTTAAAAACATATCAATAATGGAGCTGACAGACCAAATAAAAGTATGATGTTGATATGGTGTTATGTCATTCACGATGTGGATGAATTTATTGTTATGCCATGACTGTTGAGGTGGAGGAGAGTTTTTAATTGTGTATTTATTACTTTTATGGTGATTAAGTTGATTTAAATGACAGAGATATATTTATGTTTTCTAGTTGAATACGTACTTTTATGATAAAATAGTTATTTATTGTATAGCTATTATTTATGCGGTAGGTGGTTCAGTGGTAACGAATCGGACTGAGGATTGACCAACAAACAATTTTCACTACAAGTTTGGAGGTTATGTGGATCCAAAAGAATTCTTGTGAACGAATAATTAGGCCTTAGCAATCCATGGATAGAGGAATAAATTAACAAAGTTGATTCATTGAACCTTTGTTGGACGTTTCGAACGTTAAAACACGTTCATCTTCAGCACGTGTTTTAACGTTCGAAACGTCCAATAAAGGTTGAATGAATCAACTTTGTTAATTTATTCCTCTATCCATGGATTGCTAAGGCCTAATTATTCGTTCACAAAAATTTTCACTACATTAAAATTATGCTTGTGGCTTCTCCTCCACTAACTTGTGGCCGTGATTTAACGAGAAGTAACTGGGTAGGTGGCTCAGTGGTATCGAGTCGGCCTGTGGATCTTGAGAACCCTGGTTTGATTCCCACAGCCGACAAACAATTTTCACCAATTTAAAAATCTACCCCTGTGGCTCCCCCTCTACTAATATCTTTGGGGGCCGTGATTTGACGACTGGTAACCGCACTTCACACGAAAAATATATCACTTACCGAGATCTGCTTAGGCAGAGTGCCACATCCAGTAATGGGTAAAAGGCGTGATGATATATTTATTTATTTATATTTATTTGTAACTGCACTTCAAGCGCATAAATATATCACTTACCGAGATCTGCTAGGGCAGAATGCCACACGCAATAATTGGTCAAAGGCTACTAAAGTTACAAATACTAAAAGCGCGAGTAGTTAGCACGGTCATTATTTAACAAGCAAAAGTCTTATCATCAAATTTAGCTGAGAACTAGAAATGTAACTAGGTTTTATCCGAATTTCATTTTGGGCTGTAACTCTACTGTAAAGTAATTGAGATGAATTTCCTGTTGCGCAGAGTAGTAAATAAATAAATGAAATTGAATCCTTCTTCATAATTTCCTTCTGCACGCCACTAACCATTTAACTTCTAAGCAAACCCTGATTCTCTTGTCCGGTTCTTTCGAAATCAGCTCCAACTCCAACTCCATTTCTTGGGTGTCATTTCAATGCGGTGCACGCGATACACACCACGTACTTTACCCTGGACTCTCAACACTCACCCAGTTGCTGCACTCAGCGTTTTTCTCTTTATCTTCTCTGTTGTTCGCTGTTCGATCCTCTTTACGACGCCCGAGCTCGTTCGAGCGCAACGACGAGCTAGCGTGGTCCGGAAACAGAACCCGGAGGAACGACATAAAAAACAAACTGTTTCCCGATAGGGTGTGAGATAATAGTGGATTTGAATAGAGTTTTTCGAGAGGATGTTTGCTTTTCGGTTTATTGCGCGCTTTGAGATTATTTGAATTCGTTTAGGATTCTATTGAGAATGTGATACACTTGATTTGGTTATTGCTAATATCACATTTTGATCGGAAATACTGACGAAATTCGTTTCTTTTAATATTCCTACGCCTCAACTAACATCTGTGAATGCAGTAAACACAATATTGCAATAGAAGAAAATATGTCATTAATTTGCTATTATATTTTATATGAATATATTAACAGGCATATAATTAAAACAAATTAGTCACTAATACTATTTTTAATCGTAATTTTTACTCATTTTATAATTCATAACAGTGAAGAGCAATGTGAAAAGATTATCTAAAATATTCCTGATGTGACGTTTGAAGAATTAACGATAACTTGGACCTTATTATGTTTTGTGAATAACTCAATACCAATAAATAATTCTTGTGCGAAATAAAAATGCAGTTAGTTAACTTCAAAAGTTTTTCTCTTTATGAAAATATAAATATATTCACGATGAAGTGTTGTGTGAAAACTTGCATAATTTGCAATTTGCAAATGATTATCGACCAATTACTGCCGTTACGTTGTTTGTCACATTTACATAACATTGGGAGACAATTTAAAGAAACATTAATTTTTATATAATCATTCACATTGCAGTTTTCACTTTTGTTTGTTTCGTAATAACGCAGCTGCAACAAACGACAATTCTTCATTTCAGCTGTAGATCAAAATGTATCTTCAGGCATTCTAAAAATCCAGAGAAACAAAAACCCTGTATTTAAAAACAAATTATATAGGAACAGAACAACAAAAACTGCTTCCAGTTTGCCCTAACCTCAATCCAAGACAAAGACAGCCTTATAAATAAGTCGGTAGATGGATCTGATGGCTGATGCCCTGAGCAGAAGAAGAGTAGAATCTGACAGCCAAACATAACCTGAAAATAACAATGTTTTACGCTAAATTCTATGTAATTAAAATCGGCGGGTGATGAGTTAAATGCATGGTTCGGGCATGGAATGCGCCACCAATAAATCGAACAAGACCAACTGCTTATGATGTGCGAGGATCGTTTTAATTACAACACGAGAGCGGGAAACGGGAACTATGACGTCAGGAGGGTGTCACGAGTCACGTGTTCGTGAGGCGAGAATCGTGATCCGATCGGTATTATTGAATGGTTCTTCAAGGTCGATTTAACAAGACGGATGGAGAGTTTTTTCTGCAGAACGGAAGTGTGTAGCACTAATTTCTTATAAATGGGTGTCAAAATGACACTAGACATTCTTAACAGGAAATAAAAAACGTTTAATAGCTTTTCGAATGTCTATTACATTCTATACATTTATATTGTTATTTTAATTATTTTTTTTAGTTGCTGAAGTTTTTATTTCTTTGTATATCAAATTTACAATAGAATAGTTTAAATAAAATTAAATAGAAAGAAAAATTTGTACAATGCCGGAACATTGTGGCTCGACAGTAGTGTTTGACCGGATATTAAAAAGTCACTGATTTAAATTCCGGCGTCGTCCAAATTTGATAAATGTGGCCACAACCTCTAAATTCTTTTCATTATTGATTATTATGAAAATAAAATCATCAGTACCAATCTAATATATTTTTTCTACGATTGCTCTGAAAAGATGAAAATTACGCTCTCATTTCTAATCGTAAAGTTGACGTTTTCTGTGGAACAATCGAAAAATAACTTTGTTATTAAAAGATATTAAATGCGCGCGTTTCCAATGGCAACGAACAAAAAAGATAATAAATGCTCTCTTATTTCAATATTTACCAGGGATACAAACAAAACAGAAACTTGTCATATTGACAAAACGAATTTATTTTCAGTACGTATACGTTTTTTAATAATTTAAGATGCAATCGTAGAAAAAAGTATGTGTGTATCACGAGCGTAAAGTATCTTTGTTCATCTTACACTATTGCAGTTTTCGCCTTCAGCTCGCGCTGTAATTACCGTGCTCGTGTAACAAAGTATCACTTTATGCTCTTAATACACAAATAACTATTTTTAAATAGATAATTGAAAATATATAAACAATTTTCACCACCTTTTAAATTATCTCTCTACTAATATCATTGGGGGGTCGTAATTTGAGGGCTAGTAATCGTGCAAAAATATCACCGAAATTTGCAACGGCAGAGTGCCACACCCAGTAATGGGTAAAAGGCGTGATGATATATAAATTTTTTATTTTCTATTAAGAGGTCTGAGTGAAAAAGGGAAGACAAAAGGAATGTAGTAATGAGATGAGAAGGGTAATTTTCCTTGTTTGAAATTAGTCATTGTGGTTCGTCTTTGTAGCCACTGTAACGTCTGAGTCGGCTGCGCTAAGGTAAATAGACAAAGGCGCCACCACAATGGATGACTTGCTAGTGACCACCAAAATGTTACCTGTTCGGAACATAATACATGTATTCTTTTTGGCCAAACACTTAGTTCATCTCAATTCACTTTAGATAAACTTAATAAATTGTTGCTCACTTTCTGTTACAATTGAGCTGATATGAACTTGGAGAACACATCTCTCCTTATGCCTATGGCACACTGGTCGATGAGCGTCGATGACCATCGATGAACTCCTCGATGAAACAACAGAACGCACCCGTCATAGACGAAAATTAGAGGCTCCTCTATTTCCATCGAAGAGCTCATCGATGAAACGAACGTATCTCATTTCACTCGTATCTTTTGTGTATCATTTCACGTTAGCATATTTTTGAAATTTAGTTTTTCTTTCTCAACTTTAGAAGCTTTTATTGTTTGTCAATGAAGAGTGCGTTCTGTTGTTTCATCGAGGAGTTCATCGATGGTCATCGACGCTCATCGACCAGTGTGCCATAGGCATAACTGATACTGCACCAACATAACTGGGTGTGGCACTCTGTCGTAGCAGATCTCGGTAAGTGATATATTTCTTCGCGTGAAATGCAGTTATCAACCGTCAAATCACGGCTTCCATAGATATTAGTGGAGGGGGAGCCACAGGGTTAGATTTAATTTGGTGAAAATTGTTTGTCGGCTGTGGGGATCCACAGGCCGACTCGATACCACCTACGATTTGAGCTACTTAATTCAATGGAAGGAGTAATGCTATGAGAAGAACTGCCATATTTTTAGATTATGTGTATGTGAATAGATGGACGCGGTGACCGAGCGTGTTAAGGCACATCTCTTAACATACTGGAACGTCATCCGAACCAAGGTTCGTCAGTTCGAATCCGGCTGTCGACAATGTGTGATTTGTTGTAAAATATAAAATACAGTTACATGTATTTATCACACTCGGGCGCTATAAACTAGCCACTTATACGCCTTAAATAATGTAGCTTTTAACTACGAAAACCGGCAGTACGGCAATGTAAAAACTATGTCATCCGCTACTACCAACCGTTTAAAACAAAATGTTGCGTATCGTAATGAACGCTCTTTCGCAACTGGGTGCCGTAATGATTTCCTTATGAATACAATATCGTAACTAAAATAACCTAATCTAAGTGATAATACGGCTGACAAATTTAAATTTATTGATATTGGGTTTTGTCACTCAGCTTTTTATTCTTTCTATAAGAAAAATGTTCTTTTTGGATGTATTCAGTTCATCTCAACTCACTTATCATCTGAGCTAAAAAATATTTCGAAAAAGAATACAGCTATTGTACAGTAGCAGAAAATTCAATTAATAATATCTCTAGAAAACTATTTTTTTCTTGTTGTTAAATTCAAAATGACAAATTGCAAATTAAACCAGAGTAAAATAATATAAAAATAAATTTATTTTTCAATTAATTATCTTTAAACTGCATCACATTGTTAAGCTAATAATAATATTATTAAACACTAAAAAAATTATTGTTATTATGGATAAATATTTATTATATATTTATTTATGAGGAGAGAATAAGGAAAAAAGTTCAACTATAATATTCTCACATTAGTGTAACGAGTTTTTTGTGGAAAACTATTTACTTGATGTGACATGATAATTGTGAACACTTAATTTTTCGGGCGCTGACTTTTCCACGAAAAATTCGTGAAGGGAAACGAATTGTAGAAAATTACATGTATTCCGAGTCTTAAGTGTTTAAAAGTAATTCATGTCACTTTGTGTATCATAGAATTAACCAGCTATTTCATTTTGACTGATGTTTTGATAAAATACGCTGTTGTCTGCTATTGTGTTTATATATTTCGCTATTTTGTCTACTGGTTTCACTAATCACAAGTGAAGTAACCTGAAGCAAAAGATGTAAAAAATTAATGAAATTGTTTAATAGACATGATAATTTGTTTACTAGAACACTAGAAGAAATTGTTATATTTGAGACACGAACAGTTTCGGGCAAAATGCAAATTTTAATAGTTCGCAAAAACTTGACTTGAGAATTTTTCAGACATCACGTCATAGTTTTAACTAATGTTAATTAATTTACAATTTTAAAGTTTATTGAACCTCACTTTAATGTATTTATTATTTCTTTATTCAATTAAATTAGTAATTCATTTTGCTTTGGCAAATTGTTTCAAATTTATATGAAATATTATTTTGTTATCTACGTTGTTTAGTCTATTTCTAGTTCTGATTTTATTAACGCTTTTGAAATAATTTTAGCTATATGATACATTTTATTTAAGCTTTAAATTACTGGCCTCAGACATAAGAGGGGTGTTACTGATTACAGGATTTATTTTTGTGTTATGTTTACTGCGTTTACACCACCTATTTTATATTCTACCGATAAATAATTTTCTCCACTTCAAAACTATCGCTCCACTAATATCTTAGGGGGTCGTAATTTCACGACATTTACTGAGATTTGCTTCGTCAGAGTTCCTTACCCAGTAATGGGCAAAAGACTTAATGATATATTTATTAATTTTATTTTACAGAAAGCAGAATGACATTATTTATGAAATTATAGACGTCAAATTTGTTTTTCCATAGCAATCGCTTAACATATGCATAACAACAAAATGGCTAACATTAAAAATATTGTAAACAACCACAAAATTAGTAGGTACTAATTTTAAACAATCTGCAAATAAAAAGTAGATTTACTGCTTTGATAATGAAACTGTGACAAATAATTTGATATTTCTTTTGCTTAGTTAAGCAAATAGCTATTTTAAGTGCAAATTTATAAATAACAATTGTGCATAACCTTTTATGTTACTCGTATGTTATGTACGGATGAAAGAGTAGCATTGACTTGAACTTATTTATTTATTTATATTACGCTGTACAACAGGAACTTAATCCATATTACAGTACAGGGTCCGGACTCACCGAGCTGCAGTGTGATAGTTCATATAATTTTTAGCTTGAGTGAGATTCGAACTTCCGGATTCGAATTTCGTAACGGTATCCACACCACCGTTCTGCCGGATTTCAATAAAGAATACTATTATTGTTATTATAACAAATAAAATTTAACGTTGGTAATTTTATTTACCCAAATCTGGGCTATATCTTATCTAGATTTATTTGGTTTAGGACAACTGTTTGTTCGGTTTAAACATGTACGTTTATTCACTTGTAGGGTACTAATATAAGTCAGTTGTAATATAGATAAACAAAACCAAAATTAGATTTAACTGGGATTATTATTTGCGCAGTAGGTATAAGTTTAGAAATGATTTTATTAGAATCTTATTTCAAACAATTCTTATTTGAATATTGTAAAAAAAACAACAAAGAACTCTAGTTCTGGATATGGGTATACTGTTGGAGTTGATGTAGAAGTTATTTGTCGCTTGCTAATAATGTTTTGGAAGCACCGATTTAGAAAGATATTAAAGTACACAAAAAATTGAAAAAAATCGTGGGTTCGTTGTTGAGGCATGGGCCAAAGCAGATGAAACGTTTTAGAAGAAAATACGTTCACAAACGCAAACCCGTGTGTGCAGGACAGACGGGTCGGTAAGTCAGTTCTCTACCATCACGACCGGCCAACAAAAAAGATCTTCACCGCCGCGCAACATATTTTTCGGGCAATTTTCTTTGGGTTCGACTGACACAAGGCGTAATTACGACCCCGAGGCCAGAGCCTCTATAATTTGAACGAGGGCGGCTGTGACACGGCGCTGATATACACGTCGCACCAAACAGACTATGATGCGTGGAAGGGAACGCTAGAGGAAAGGGGAAACTTGCTATCGACGCGCACCTTTGATGTGCTGTCAATTATGTCACTAAATTATCTTGATTAACGTTAATTTTAGCCTACGTATGTCATCAGCGTGCGCTCTAGTGATGTGAGCTGATGTGGTGTTAGTTGTGTTTGGTTTGAGGTTAGGTTTTACGTGCGAAAGTTCGACTACTGCATGCGTGATCACAAGTTTGATTATAGACATAACTATTAGTTTTGTGTAATCCACTACGTGTTAATTTAATTTAAACACCATCATTTTAAAATAGATATTATACTGTTTAAATTAGACAAGCATAATTAGTTTCTAGTCTAATTGTTATGTTCTCGTATAGGTATGTAGGTATGCCGATTTCCTTTGATTATTTGATGTCGAATGAGATTCAGATTAAAAGCAACTGAAATCTGGAATAATCTACTCGAGGCAGAACTGTAAACATAATTAAATTTTTATAAAACATGAACATATCTAATTAAACATGTATTAACTATTCATAATTGAAGTACAAAACTAACTTAACAGTATGACGACTAACTAAAAAACAAATATGTAACGCTTTTGTGTTAGTTTTATACATTGTACGACATTGTAGTTTAAGTACATAAAATTTAAATATTCAATATTTGTTTTTTGGATATATTAGGGCCGGTAGTATGTGTAACACAAGTTTCAATTTTAACGTAGTTCCAGTAGTTTCGTAATCAATGTCCTAACAAGAAATAAATAAATTCAAGTTTACTTGAAACTGACTGGGATATAAACATTTGTCTGACTTTTAAGAATCAGGAAAGCTTTGCTTTGCATGCCTAGTCAGGAAAATAACATGTTTCCTGCCTAGGCAGGTACTGAAACATACGTGAGTGTCTAGTTACTTAACAACTTTAAATACTGACTGAATATGTAAGTCAAATATTTCTTTTAATATAAATTAATTTAAAATATGTATTATTTGTTTATAAGTTTCAAGTAAAATATTATACGTAACACGTCAGTAAAGCGTCGTACAGGATTCGTAAGCTGTTTCAAGCCTCGCTGTCACTCGGCATGAAACTATCTACTCATCCTGTAATTGAACACTTTCCTTACTTTTTACTTTACGTAAATAAGTATTGTTTAAGACAATTTATATTATATTTCTAAATTGAAATACCAAGTATATGGCGAAGACCCTCAGAAGAATCCCAAGAAATTGTTGATGCAACTTATGCAGCTGTTCTTAAATTTTTATTTATTTTATTGTACTCTACTGTATTTTACATATTATTTGGCAGCTGAACTGTCAAAATAATATTAACTCCCTTGTCAAATACTGCCGGTAGTAAAATTTAATAAAGTATTCTACTTCTTGCAGAGTAATTATTATACTTTTAACCTCATTTTAATTAATTTGAAACTATTTATTAGATTAACTACCTAAGTAATTTAAATTCTAATAATTCAAATAATTCTGAATGCAGAATACTTTTATTTTAATACGCTAACCTCATTCATCATACTTGTTTTTGGCGGAGCAGAGAACGAGTCCACATGTTTGTGTAGCTCTAAGTTGATTCCCCTTGCCGGATTGATTTCACGCTCTGTCCGAAGTAATGCGATGTCTAAACTTTTGCGGTTAGCTGCACTGGTTGACTGTTACAGCTTACAGCGTTATATCATACAGCGGCCTTCACTCCAGCGCATTCATCGTAATGATGCTAGCAAGCCTGCAGGGCTCCACTAAAACCGTCTTCGGACTCACGTCGATATACGTCAATTTTCGGTGGTGGATGATTCTTTTCGCGATTGAGAGTTTTTTGCTGAAATTATGGAGGAATTTTAGGAATTTGACCAATGTGTGATTATGCAGAACTAATTATGAACATGTTGGGGAATTTTGGGTGGTTGGCAGAAATGTAACTGGATAAGAGTTCCATCTGTCACAATAAATTAGCCGAAAAATGTGTGTTTTTTTCTTATTTTTATTTATCTTAGAAATCTAGACATGGACAATTTTGCAAACCTAACAGAAAATTTAATTAATAGATATATATATATATATATATATATATATATATATATATATATATATATATATATATATATATATATATATATATACCGGGAGTTTTTTTTTATCAGTAAACATAGGGATATGCCATTACCATAGTTACAGTTACAAAGTTTGACAGCAAGTTTGAAAAAAATTGAAAAATTTTCAAAATTTTCAAAATACCTGTACAAGTTAAGTAGCGCACGAGAAATACACTTGTTCAAACCGCATTTCAATATCTCTTTTAGTTTTTGAGTTATGGGCTTTCAAAGTTGAGCTTAAAAAAAGTCAAAAATCGCTGTAACTCAAAAACTAAAAAAGATAAATGAAGATGCGCCTTGCGCCATTCGATTTCTCGTGGTCTGAATTATATAGAACCACATTTCAATAATTTTCGATTTTTAAACTGGTTCAACCCAAAATTCTCATTATTTGTATGTACGAGCTCTTAAACGAAGAATTTGCGAACAAACCTCTACACAAAAGAACTTTTGGATTGTTTTGAGGTTCTAAATTTATACCTAACGCTTAGTTAATGTAATTTAAAGTAATTCAAATTCATTTAATTTGTTTAAACTTAAAATGTTTCTTTTAGACTATAGACTATTACACTTCAATGCATTGCTGAAAATATTATTTTCCCTATGTTTACTCTTAAAATAAACGCTCTAATGTATTGCTGTCAAACTTTTTAACTGTAACTATGGTAATGATATATCCATATGTTTACTTATATATAATCACAACTTTTGAACCAGCTGTCTTATAAAATTGGAAATATTTATATTCGGCTAATTAAAGCCACTCCCACATAATAACAAAGTATCATTATGTTATAAAACAGTTTCACATTAAAAGTTTGCATATTTTAAAGCAGGTACTTGCTACCGAAACAGACAATCATATAATACGTAACACAGAAACAGAGCTAATACAAAATCTCACACATCATCAACGGACATTGAAAAAAGTCGGCGCTTTGCTTTGTCCAACAAACAGGTAGAATGATCGGTAGCCACGTTGCACTCGGGCGCCAGTCGGTCGCCGGCGGCGGAGTTCGAACCCGGGACCTCAGACCTTTCTTAATTAGAAATACGGGCAATTAGCACGTCACATTTAAATAAAGCACCGCCGAAACTCTCTCTGCGTTCGCTCTCCTTCTCTCTCGACTCTCCTCTTGCACCCTGTAATCAGTCCGTCACGCGGGGGCAGCAAAAAATAAAATTCAATGCGGCCCTGGGAAAACATCACGATGAGCATCAGAGGCGGCGATGCGAAATAAATAAATCTAAAATGTTCTATAAATGTTTGTAATTTGGGAGGAATTAGTTTTAGAACAATTATAGTTTTGTTTTGTTTCTGTCTAAATATGATTTGTTAGGTTATAGCTCGGTTACGTCAGCGGAGAAAAAACTTGCAGATTTTACTTTTCGAAAGGTAATTAAAAATTTAATTGAAAGAAGTAATTATTACCGACCATCAATTATACAAGTATTTTTGCACTGTACCTATTTCCTGTACTTGAAACAATTATAAGTTCATTATTAAATAATATATCTGTAATTAATAAACTACTTTGTTCAATATCTAGAACATTCAAATTTCCTCTAAATCTGTTCTTGGCTAATCTTGTTTCTCTGTCTTAACTCTCTCTATTGAGTAAAAAAAATGATGAGCTTTTTCAAAAGGAAAGATAATTTTATGAAAAATACAAAATGTTCCACGAAAACATTGCTACAGGCTAAGGACCTAGGAAATAAGAATATGTTATAATCGCGTTTCCGATAACTTTACAAAAAAAAAATGTTTAGACTGTTAAATACTGGTTCTAAATCAGTCTACATAACATTTTTTTAGTTTTTCGCGGGCCACCAAAGCTTAAATCAAGATTTTAAACCCTAAAGTGCATCAAACATATATTTAAAGTTTGTTATAAAGCTCTAAATATAAGTTGTTTGAAAAACTATATTATTTTCGAGGATAATGCGCCCCTCCAAGGATCCGCGGACCATAGGTTAAGAACCTTTGGTTTAGATATTAAATTTTGCATATTTAGTTGCTGTTAAAATCAAGTTTAAAATACGTTTGCTTTTGTTCCCCGGAAAGCAATGGTAGTGGAAAATTTATTTATCATGTTAATCACCTATAGCATAATTTTCGTGGGTCTCGTATTTACTGAAAATGTAAATAACAGACAAAATGAGTAATGTCTTATAACAGAAAAATTCAGTGCCACAATTATTCTATTTTAAATATACGAGTACTATATAATATCTAGAAGAAATACAAATGAAAATAGGTGGCATAGTGGTATCGAGTTGGACTGTGTATTTAATAACCCATAGTCGAAAAATAATTAACATCTTTGCTGAGCGTGATTTGTCGGCTGGTAACCGTATAAATATACCATTTACCGTGATCTGCTCCGGCAGAGTGCCACATTCAGTAATTGGTAAAAGGCGTGATGATATATTTATTTATTTTAGAAACGAAGTTATACTAACATTAAACCTGTTTCCGGATAGGAATATGACATATCAAACTTTCTAGTTTCTACTAAAATTAATTTGCATAAGGTAATTAAAATTTCTTACAAAAATCTGTTGGTAAATACTATCAAAATAAATATCTAAGAAATCAAATATACCGTGATTTACGAGTGGGCTTTAACTTGAACTTCGTATGTTTAATTCTCCTTAGTGGTTAGATTTTCTCCGAATTTCTCCTCCTCCACCAATGCGTCCATATTTCTCACGTCTCTCCACCCCTCGTATAATTTATATCTGTTGAGATAACGACTCAGAGATTTCCGAAGTTACCGTGATGATTCCTGGCCGCGATAAATGTTTTACCTTCTGTATGAGGTGTGTACTGGTATCTCCACCGTCATCGGGAACGCCGACCACAAGCACCAGACCGAGAATAGACCATTAGATCGTTGATTCGTTGCGTTCAATCGGGTGTTAGGTGCTTGTGAAGTTGTGAACCTCCCATTACGGCCCTCTATAAACGCGAGCTACGAGGATAATTCACTCACTACTACGATATTATATTATTATTTCACAAGCTCAAGGTGATCGTCTCAAATTGAAAGGATGTTAAAAAGATTCGTTGGAAACTATATAGATGATTCATGAAAATTTTCAACCAATGAGCACATATAGCACTAAATAAAATATGAAATTTTATTTGACATATCTTTTTATTGGTTAAAACTTTTAACGCTAAAAATTAATTAGATCAGTTATAAAATATATCTCTTACATATGTTTGCACCAACGAAACTTAAATTTTATGTCTTACTTAAATAAATAAAAGCAAATCGAAATAAAATGTCATATCAAAAAGTTGCTGTTGGACATTTGATACGATTGTCAGTTTTTATCAAATTTAAAATGTAAGTTTTATAAGTGGAAACGGTTATACGGGAAAGGAAGGCAAACGGTATTTACTATTTTGACTTTATTTTAATCCAATGATAGTGAAACTTTTCAGAAAACATAATTTCTTAAATTTTTTGTCTAGTTTTGTTACTATTACTTATTTTTGTTTTTCTTTATTGTTCCACATTTTTTTGTGAATTATTTTATTAAAATATATTTTTGGTATTCACTGGTTAGTAATTGTTTTTAGTTAGTTTTTAAATCTTTTATGTTTTGCTAAACTTGTGAGCTGGACATTATATTTAGTAGGTAAGAATATAGATTTTTAATGGTAAATAAATTATATTATAACGTTACCAAACAAGTTACAGCATATCTTACCAATTAGTTTACAACATTGTTCGTTCGTTCAGGTTGAATCAGTCAAGTGCGGGATATTGTAGTGATTGGAGTGTTTTATGTATTTTGTAAATAATTTAGTGAATATTTAATGTTATTTTAATGCGTAAATTGGCTTAAATATGCGTTATTGTGCGTATTGATATGTGAGGTATAAAAGAAACGTTAATATGTGAGTGGTAGTGGTATGAAATAGACCACGTGGATCTCATAAGATTTCTGAGTTTGCTGTTTTGAAAATAGACATCGTGGGACGTGTCTGGAAGCTGACTTCTGCTTAAAGTATGCAAACAATATTATTATTAACATTGTGAAAAATCTTTCATAAATCAGAGCTCATAGTTATAGAAAATATTGAACTCATGTTCTATAAACTCAAGCCTATAAATTCGGTTTTAATAAAACTCAATTTTAAATATATTTATTTATTTATGTTACACTGTATAACAGGAACTTAATCCCAATTACAGTACAGGGTCCACACTCACCGAGCCGTAGTGTGGTAGTTCATATAATTTTTAGCTTGAGTGAGATTCGAATTCGGGATCTCTTAATTCCATATCGCTATCCACACCACCGTACTAACGGATAAATATAAATATATTTACAGGTGTTTCACAACTTAGAGAAAAAAATTAAAGGGTATATTCTATACGACGTGCTGATCATGAAACAAAAGAATTTTTTTTTAATTCGACAAATTACGGGTTGTTAACCTAAAACATTTTTTGTAGTACTGCACTGGATTCGCTTTCCTATTAAACACAAACAATGAAGTATGTATCAACTACGAAAGAATAATTACACAATTCAATTATTAGCAGTTATTTATAATATAATTTTATTTAATTAATAACTTTAACATAATCATCCACCCAGTGCCAATGGCAACGAAAAATTTTGGACTGGGAAACATGGAAAATAGTTTTGCGATTAAAAAAAAAATCTTTTTGTTTCATGATCAGCACGTCGTACAGAATATACCCTTTAATTTTTTGCTCTAAGTTGTGAAACACCCTGTATATAGGTGTGGAGATAATTTTTGCTTGCTGGTGACATTTGATGAGTTGATCGAAGTGTAATAAAGTTTGTTATTTCATTAATTAATTTTCTATGGTAAGATGATAGTTGTGGGTAAATATTATTCAAGATTTGCAACAGTGAAGTGCTGGTTGAATTTATTAAGGTGGAAAGAATGATTAAATTCAAATTCTGGGTTAATTTGGTTCTAAATAAAGGCGAGATAAATTCTAAGATTGATCATGGGCGTGGACATTTCGTGAACGTACGGGTTCAAAATTAAATCGCGCTTTCGTTTCAGCCATTATCATCAATCGTTTAACTGTGACCTTGTCAGTGTAAGTCACTTTCTCCACGCCAAAATTAGCTCTTCACACGCCAGCCACGCGCTCTACGCACAACCACAACTACCGCCACGCAAACATACTGTACGATACTTCATCGTTCACGTTCACCCACCCTGATCTAATGGATTACAAGCCACAGCCGCGGAAATTCGGAATGTAATATTTTACCGATTAGCACCAAGATTGATGAAGACGCGTTTGATGATCTTCTATCGCGAAACGAATCTCCATTTTGTTAATTGCAAATTACTTAACCATTTATTTGATTCTTGGATTTCAATCTCGCTGACTTGAAGAGTAAAAATGCAACTGCGTCTTAGTGATTAGAATTTATTCTTTAAGCTGTTGGTTCCATTTGTAAAATAAATGGAATTAGTTTTCTGTTGTGCAATTTAGTAAATAAATAAATAAAATAAATTATAACCTCTTCAGATTCTTTCAATACAAGATAAAATTAATTTCAGTAACAGTAAAGAAGACCAAACAGCTTATATAGTAGAGGAATCCGAAACACTAACACAATAATATATATTTTTAAAATTTAAATTGAAGTTTTAATGCACGGCCTTTTGGTTGTAATGAAAATTCTATCTCTGTTTTATCTACTGCGTTACAATGGGAGATGGTAGGCAAAGCTTTTTGTAGATGGCAGCAGTGGACTAAGGAATCATAGCCAACTTCATTGAATTGCTCTAACGCTTATTATCGCCGGTTCATATGTCATTAAAATTCTTAGTTTCAAATTTACAGAGAGGGCACATCAACTAGCGCTTCTGATGAGATACATCGTAACTAACATAACATAATGTATAAATAAAATACACAATTCCATTAAATGTATTTTATTTTATCGCATAAACTTCAGTTATCAAATATTTTAAGGTTATTTTACATAAATTTTCAAATATTTTAAGGATATTTTTTTAATTGATCGTATAATCACCTACAATTGAAATAAAAATCACTAGATGGCATTACTTGACGTACCAAATCTGTAAAAAAAAAAACTAGCGACAAATTTTTATATGGCAAAACGATAGAATTAATCGTCTATAATATAAGCATTGGCGCAATTCAATGAAGGTCCATGAAAGCTCTTTGACTACTTGAAATTTGGAAATGTATAAACACTATACTAAAATATAACTACAGTATATAGGTAGATTTTTAAAATATTTTAGCAGGTTACGCTAGCGCAAGCCCACAAACCTTTGTTAAGTAGATGTGGTTTATTACATAATTTTGGCAAAGTATCTTAGTTATGTGGCGCAAAAGTTTTTGTATATTGCCACCAGCACTGAGAGAATAAAATTTTACTTTTGACAGGGCCGTAAAAACATAATTTATTTAAATGAGCGTTGAATCAGTTATACCCATTGCTTGTATTGCTTTTATTGTGCTTGATCCAAAATTTAAAATATTCACTCTGCTTTGTTAGTAAACATTATTTTCGTGCAACTGGTTGATTGTTTTTGCACATTTTGAAAAACAAAGTGCTGCGATCAGAAGCGAACAGTTGAAAGCAAGAACATTGAACATATAGGTGAATAAATAAATCACGGAAGCATGTTATTTCACGGAATATATGTGAGTCCCACTATTCTTTTTGCCGTAATTTATCTACAAAACGACAAAGATTAATTCTTTCATATCCAGTTTCCATTATTCCCAAACAAACACGAAACCACGGCCAACAATAGATCCAACAAAACAACATCAGCTGAACAAAAACAAATCAAAACAGAACAAAGAAAAAGAAAACAATTAATTCGCGTACACGCTCACTTCGATCAGAGTAAGAGAAACAGAAATACATCGGAAACAAACAGTAGAAAGAGAAGGGTAATATGGTGTAATAAATATCCCAGCTCGATCTCCCTAATACAAGCGGGCACATGGAATACCCGCTGGAGATTACAGATGCGTCGATTTTTATTCATTTGTTGGACGACAAATGCGGATCGTCCGACACACGGGCGGCGCGGTGCTAGCAGGGGGAAGTGTGGGGGCGGCAAGGGCGGCGGAGGCGGGCCGAGGGTGAGTGCTCTCGCGGTGTGGTTTCTGATTTATTCCTCCAGCCACGCCTACTTGGAGAGTCTCTGCGTTGTGCGTTCTGTTCCCCCTGACGCCGGTCGAAGGACGCAGGACGACGATGAGCAAGTGCGGTTTATCGTGGAGGAACTACTTGCCTACTTGTGATCCGCGCACAATTGCTTGCAGAGGTTTTCATGTCGTTGTTGATGACTTGATGAACCTCTACACGTTTCAATTGTTTAAAATAACATTTGTCTTACGTTACATCGAATAGACATGGCTTGACAATAAATAAAATACGTTCTTGTTTTCTTGGGAAAATATATAAAATGCAAGTAGATACATAAATTATAGAAATAAAATGTACCACGAGTAAATTGAAGAGATATGATTTTTATAATATCAAAAGTATGAGCCGTTGGCACTTGGTGAAACATTATGAATAAGAATAAAGAACGTAGACACTTGATGTAGTTTCACAAAATTATTTATTAACAATAAGCCGAAATCGATCAACTTATTGTTAATAAATAATTTTGTGAAACTACATCAAGTGATGTCTACGTTCTTTATTCTTATGATTTTTATTTTAAAAGAATTTGTCAAATTATACTAAAAGAAAGAAAGGACGCAGTGATAATGGATTAGATAGTACAATGTTTTGTGAATCTGTAGACCTCTGATTCGAACCCAACTAGCAATTATTTCTTTCTTATATTTAAAAAAAATCAATTTATATTCAATTACTATCAGTATATGTTTGTGGGGTCTGCTCACATGGCTGTATGTACGTTGGAAGATCAAGAACATATATCGTGTCCATCTCTGCGTCCATTTGGTTGGTCGGTTATCGGTATCGGCTTTGTACGGCGCTTTTTAATTGGCTGTGGGAGTAACGCGTGCGATAAACAAAAGAAAACAAGAAGAACCGAAAGAAGGCACACAACATCATGGCGTTTATGTTTTGTTTTTAATAAAGCGTGCTCAGAAAAAATGGACGCTCGTTTAATTTCGTTGTTCGTTTTTTTTTTTATTCCCAGAGCCGTCTAGAAGCAAATTTGAGATTTGAGTAAAAGATATATGGTACCTAATCCAAGTGATGTATTGGTTTAATTAGGATATAAATAGATACCATATGGTGAGCTAGTTTAACAGCACGGAATATTTTTTTTTATTATTGGATGTTCGTGTTTTTCTAATACATATCACTGTTGTAATCATTTATTGTCCAATATGTTTCTGATTATATTGCAATTTATATAAACATTATCAGATATATGAAAACTACTTTTACTGTTTTGAAATCTAATTGAATAAAACAGATCATACCTAACTCTTTCTAAATGTACTAATTTATATATTTATTTTAGTAAATACATACATAGCAAATCTTGCTAAGTAACGAGAAGTGTGGTTATCAGCCGTCAAATTACTGTCCCCCAAAGATGTTAGTGGTGGGGGAGCCACAGGGGTAATTTGAATGTGATAAAAGTTGTTGGTCGACTGTAGGCTATCCCATGAAAAAAAAAATATTTTATTTATTTTATTTATAACTTTTTACAACCCGGGTTCGTTTCCCACAGCCGACAATTTTCACCACATTAAAATGACCCCTATGGCTCCCTATCTTTAAAATTTTTAGATTGATTTAATGATTTGTAATCGAACTTCAAGTGCATAAATATATCACTTACCGAGGTCTGCTACGACAGAGTGTCACACCGAGTTATGAGTAAAAGGCGTAATGATATATGTATTTATTAAATAAGTATTTTCCGTGATTACAGTGCAGAGAACTTACAGTTTACATTTAGTCATTCTAATTTTTTTGTAGATATTTCAATATGTAAGTCAAATATTTCTTTTAATTTAAATTAATTTAAAATATTTATTATTTGTTTATAAGTTTCAGGTAAAATGTTATACGTAACACGTCAGTAAAGCGTCGTACAGGATTCGTAAGCTGTTTCAAGCTCGGCATGAAACTATCTACTCATCCTGTAATTGAACGCTTTCCTGACATTTGACGTAAATAACTATAAAATAAATACAAAAATATTATTAGTAGCTAATCTATTTATTTTTATATCTCTGTTTAAATTTGTCTAAATCAAAATGATAGAAATTCATTTAAAAAAAACATTTAGTTGTCGTATCAAATGTTTGACAATAACATCAATGAACTTGTTTGCGGATCAGACATGCACTACATGTTTTTTGTTTTTATATTTATAAAATATATCAAGAAAACAAAAATGTGTTTCCAGTTCATTTTAAAAGATTGTCCAGCTATTTGACGAGGCGTATATACATTAATTGAATCCACCATACAAAGGTTCTTGGAAATCCAATAATGAATACAAATTATCCCGAACCTAATTACCATTACAGCCGTGTGCAACAATGGCAACAAGGCATATTTAACACATACGCACTCACACACACGCATTGCGTAGGACCGTTGTTCAACCCAGTGCGTAGCAATCAATAACGTACACCGGGATTTTACGGACGAGAATCGATAGAAGCACCAGGACTACAGACGAAGAGAGAATATTGAACCATCTACAATCGCTTTGTCTTCTTCTTCGTCTGTCCTGCCGCGTGGTTCGCTTGTTTTTTGTTTGTGTTTATTAAACAAAATGAAGGAACGAGTGTTTGTTTTGTTAGGGTGTGGTAGGTCTGCAGACACCGATGTTTATTATGTAGGTATAAGCAGCTTGTACAAGGAAAATTAAAAGATTGTTCCATTAAAATAAAATTGTCTTGTCATCTCAGAAGGAAACAGTCACGATGCCATCAACAATTTGTGATTGAATTAATATATTTGACTATATATATATATATTACCACGCCTTATACCCATTTCTGGGTGTGGCACCGGAACAGATCTTGGTAAGCCACATATTTCTTCGCGTTAAATGTAGTTACCAGCCGTCAAATCATGACCCTCAAAGATGTTAGTGGTGGGAAGCCATAGGGTTAATTATAATGTGATAAAAATTGTTTGTCGGCTGTGGAAATCGAAATCCCGTTCACAAATCCACTGGCCGACTCAATACCATTGGGACCGAAATGTATGTAAAGGACATACATTTAATTTGTTGTTCTTGTTATAAGGACCGGTATTTCCATATACGAAATAATGAAAAAATATTGCATCGTAAAATGATATTCAGTATAATTATTACCATTTGTGCTATGATTTCGATGCAATATTGTTTTATTTATCGCGATGATAGTTATTGGGAACTTATTCTGTGGATGGAAAAACTGGTCCTAAATAACTACAATTGTAGCTGCACAAAGAGTAAACTTTGAGAATCAGAATTCACGTTATTTTATATTCTGTCGATTTCTTTTTCATTTCATTATTTTTAAACAGGGCTACAAACCGAATCGGAACGAATTGAAACTAAATAGGTGCTTTTAGAACCGGGTCGAACTGATAGTATTACACATGTGCATTTAATAAATCCTTTTTTACTGTCTAATAATAAATGATACTGAATTTAATATTTTTTGTTTGTAAATTTATATTAGACAATTTAAATCTACCAGTAACATCGTAAAGCCTTAAATTATCAAGATAAGCATTTTTGTTTTGTGTATATGTGGTTTTTCAGTTTTTTTTTATACCTTTAGTCTTTAGGTTCCTGTAAAATAATATTTAACATTAAATTTATTAAATTAGCTATTTGTATTTCAATGATAGTAGACGTACATCGTTTTAATATGAGATGTAGAAGTAGAACAATGTCAAGCCAAATTTAAAATTGACATAATCTTCAAAGGGAAGAAAGCAGGACGCTTGACAGATGCAAAGTAAAACCACATAACGGAAACGCAGTAAGTCGGATGCAGGGGCTGCGCATTTCATACGCTGTGTGTATTTGAAGCAATTTCCTCGTCGATCGAATCCTCGCATTGCGGCGCATTTTTAAAGCGTCGGCAATGTCGACATTCCAACAACGCGCAAATGTGCAACCATGTTCTTGCGGCGAGGAAGACAAGAAGAGTGAAATGAGGCGAAGGCACATCAAGAGAAAAAGAAGAAGAGAGCAGTATAGAGGGGTGGGGGAGGGGTAGGAATTTAGATAGCGCAGTTTACCGAGAGCAGGTGATGGGAAAATTACTGTGATCAGGCGGCGTAGGCTGCTCTGCAGGCTACGTCAGTCAATCCATCAATCGGGCCGAGGAACTTTAATCATTTTTCGATATAAACAGAGTCAGTTGATGTGTACAAAAAGAACACGAACGGAACACAACAAAGATTCGCATCCCTTGATTATTGTTATTATCGGCGCGCATTAGGACGCAACTGGGAATTTCGTCTGTTCATTAGCGTTGAGAGTTTGATGGACGGCAACACAACGTAACGTTAACGTAACAGAACGTTACGCGCAATGCCGGACTGATTTGTTACGTGCCGATTTGTGGACGCCCTGTTAATTTATTGATGATGCGACGTCTTTAATATACGGGGAATGGAGGATAATTTGTATTTACTCTGAAATTTGCTAAACATTGTTGACAGAATAGGCGTTCCGTTATATCCATGTAATTTACTTTTTAAAATATCATCGCATCATATGCCATAACTTCTTCGATATACCATAATTACTGTTGGGAATTTTACAAAATTATACCGTTTCTAATTTCTTCACAATTTTCATTCTTTAATTATTCACAAATACCTTTATTGCCAATTATATTCTATTTATTGTTGGCATGATGCAACCTGTTAGATATATCTATACAATTTTATCCACATATTCTATAACAGTGGTTTCCAAAATGTACATCGCCTGGAAGTTACGAAGGCATTGTGGTTGCCGTTTGCTAATTAGAAATTTAAAAATTGTATTAAGTGCGTAAAATGAGTGTTTTTTTTGTAGTGCTTGAGAATGTTACTTTTAGTCGAGACAGCAGGTCGAAACAATAAAAGTCATTTGAACGCGCCAAAAACAAGAATTTTGCCCACGAAATACAAACAAAATTTTTCTGCAACTCTAAATAAAGAATAATACAATAATTATTGATTTATTTAAGTAAATTGAAGGAAAACAATCAACAATAATATTAATTTGATACTATTGATATGTTGTAACTAATTAACCTGACAACAAATAATTTGGGAGCGTGCGCGAGATACTCATTTTGTGCGTTAGAATACGAAACAGTGCGCAAAATACTCATTTTGCGCACTAGGATGCAAAATAATGCGCAAAATACGCGTAGTCATGGTAATGTAAATGATTAAAAAATCAAGTACTTCGCGTATTAATATTAGTACAAAAAATGAACATTTTTTGATAGTTTTAGAAAAAAAATATGTTTCCGAAAATTTAAAGAATTTATTACAAGCTTTAAAGCAAAATACAATTAATTCTACAAACTATTATACTACCATACTAAAATTCCTAACAAACTATACCAAAGCTATTATTTACAACTATTAAATAATACCTTTATTATATATCTAACCATAATATATTACTGTAAATAATTTGAAATTTTATATTCCGTGGCCTATTTCCAGCCAATAGGAATCAATTATTTTCTTATGTTTCAAACACGTGGTTTGTCGTTTGTTGATACAAGTCAGATTATATTTGTAGTATTTTCGTTCCGTGTGATGAAATAGTTGTAGATAAAATATAGTATTTGACTTGCATATTACCGCTACATAATTTGCTCATTAAATCATATTTTATAGTCACATGTGAATAATTGAAGAATTTTAATCACTGAAAACGACCGTAATAAAATATCACAATACACCCATACCTCGCTATACGGTCGCTCTTTATACGGCTTTTCGATATAACGGCCTTAAAATATTTCGCTAGAACGGCAAAAAAACTTTTTTTCTCATTGAATTTGTATGAATTTGTATTAAAATAATTGAATTCCTTTGCGGCCAAGTTTCCTGGAATGTATCTAGGCTGTAAAGCGAGATATGAACATTGTCATGTCTTCTTCGATATTATTTGAAATTTACTAAACTTCTAATTTCTACCAATTGTAAATGGTTAATTATTCAGAAGAACGTTAATGTCAATTACCTCGTACTTCGTGTTAATAGGAGAATATTCCTCATACATACTCGTGAAACACAAACACAGGTACCCTTGAGAGTTCCAAACTTAGTCGAACAAGTAAAAGTTGTCTCGACACGAGATAGTTGAACGTCATAACGTGTCTTCCATTAGGGGAAGAGTCACAAACCAATGAATTATTAAAGTGAGAAAAAAGACACGTTTGAATATAATTCAGTAGTAGATAATGATAATAATGGAGAGGTAACTTCTAACTAAGCTAGAGTTTTCTTTTTCTTTTATTGATGACCTGTCAAAGACTATTCGGCTGTCCATTTTTTGTTATTTATACAGTACAAAGGGGTTATTATTTTCTGATTAAATGCGGTTAGTTTTAGTTTGTATGCATTCATTAGAAATTTATGTATGTATCTATAGAAATATTATTTTTATTGTGTAATTTTATTTTATATGGAACCAAAATGAATAAACTTCGATTAAAGTAAAGTAAAACAATCATTATTATAATAATACTGACAGATGTAAGTAGTGATGAAGCTTCACCGGAGAGAGTTCTTGTTGACTAACCAAAATACAATTGCTTTCTTGTAATTTAGGTTCTACTATTAAACTGTAAGTTTCTTGAGCTCAACATGGGATTATTTCTTGTTGCGCTGTTATGCAGTAAATGAAACAAAATATACCTAATAGGGTTTCTATTTTAATAAATATCATAGTCGAGACAAGAGAAGGGTGAAAAAAAGAAAACAAGATAAAAAGCCATATTTAATAGTTATCTGTACAAATAATGAATACAATACTTTTTTCACGAATTTCATGTTACATGCACGATGATAGCAAAGCAGGGGAATATCAATGAAATGACTGAAAAAATAGTTATTTACATAAAAGTTAGAAAAGTGTTCAATTACAGGATGAGTAAATAGTTTCATGCCGAGCGACAGCGAGGCTTGAAACAGTTCACGAATCCTGTACAACGCTTTACTGACGTGTTACGTATAACATTTTACCTGAAACTTATAAACAAATAATACATATTTTAAATTAATTTAAATTAAAAGAAATATTTGACTTACATATTCAGTCAGTATTTTCTGTTGCTAAGCAATTAGTCACTCATGTTTCTTTCATTACCTGCCTAGGCACACAATATGTGTTTCCTGACTAGGCATGCAAAGCAAAGCTTTCCTGAGTTTTAAGATCAGGCAAATGTTTATTTTCCTAGCAGTTTCAGGTAAAATAACTTTCATTACGTGTACTTTATGTAACTTTTTGCATATAGATATTAGATTGATTTTAATGAAATAAAATTTATATGTAGGTAAATTTGAAATGATGTCAAAGGAGACAAATAAATAAAATTGAAGAAATTGTGTTATTATTCTTTTCTTTTTTACACTGTTTTAAAAATAGACAAAGCCAAAAGTTCATGCTATTTTAAAAATATCTCGTATAATTAAAGATGATTTAATTTAGTGAAGTACAAAGACAGAAGTTTCTTTGTTTCAATTTTAATCCGTTGCTAATCTGACAAAAAGAGTAAACATTAAAACTGCAAGTCTTTACGGAAATCAAATTAGCAAGTATTTAAAAGTCTGTGAAACAGCACCGTGGCGGTTGATAAATTGTATAATGATAGCAATTAGAGGCGTGAGACAAGTGTGCAGCGTTTATTAAATATGTACAAGGACACAGTAAGCCGCTGTGTGCGCTATACCGCGGTAATTAACTGAACTTTCAGGTAACGAACGGCGGTAATCGCCCAAACCGGCCCACCAGGGTAAATGATCGCAAACTAATCAAATTGTATGTAGGTTATGTGTAGACACATGCGTCATACGATACCTGATTTTATAATCGAATTTCTCATTCATTATTTATTAATTATATTTGCAGGTTCGCACTTACTTTTCATGCTTTACTGACTATCAAGATTGTTAATTGCGAATTTGTGGAACAACTGAACTACTAATTAAATTAGAAATTGTTTTGAGTGATTTGTTTACATAGGTATTAAATTGTATCCGGTTTAAAATGAATTTAAAAAAATTATGTTCAATTTAATTCTAGATAACTTTTCAAATAATATCAACAGTAATTTTTAATAGTTATAATGCAAATATTATTGACTAATTTATATAAATACGAGTATAAGAGGTGTTTTCAAAAATTTAACTTTGTATATTTTTCACTGCTTAATGTATATAAGTTAATTTTTATTCGGTTGCTACAAAAACTTAACACTTATGTACATGATTTTGGCCACGAAGTTAATTTTTTTATACATTTCTTTGTTTTACGTTTGTTGTTAGCGACGGCCGTTAAAACGGTTTAATCAATAGTTGATATTAAAAACTTATATTACTTATATTGTATCACGTGTTTTACCAATATCGTATTATTTTCTTTTATTTCAAAATTTGTATTTAAAAAAAAATTACATGGTTGTAATACTGATAAATGTAACAAATATTTGAAATTGAATTTATTTGACATTTATTAGTTAGGTTAGAGTCCAAATTCAGAATTATCTAGGATATGTTATAAAACTAAATACTTTCAATTTTTAATATAGAATTGTTTTTTGCAGTTTAATGAAATTATTTTATTATAAAAAAAATCATAGCAATAATTTTGCATCAGGTGAACAATGACAGCTAAACTAATTTATGTTGAATATTTTTACAACTGGACAACTTAAGAAAAAATATCGCCAAATACAGTTGCACAAAATTGCACTACTTTCAACAAAAACAGTTGCAAAAAAATGAGAGAAAAGTAGATGCTATCTTCACTTGTTGTACACAATTTTTTTCATATTGATATTAGATAAATTTTAAGGAGATAAAATGATGTTAAATTTAAATGATCTCCAAGAAGGTTAATAAATAAAAATAGTGAAGTTTTTTTCACGATTTTTAAAATAGTTGAAAAATGTGTCACTTTCTATACAGTTTTTCGTTAAAAAATTTACTTTCATCATCAATATGCAAAAAACCAGTTTTAAAATTAAAATTTGTAATAAAACATATTTACATAGATCTAAAATTTTGATCTAGTTTTATATGAAACATGTTTAAAATATTTTAGTGTTGTCAAATGTATATATTTTTAAATAATATACAAAAATATCTTCGTTGATAAATATTTTTATTGACGGCAAAGTACAATATTACAAACATGACCTGTTGCATCATCATTACCGCGACTGTCATTCGGTCTCTAGTTCATCACATTAACGACCATCTTATCTCCGATCGCACTTCGTCACTACATCACAATCCACACGTGTGTTTAGCCACGTGCGACGCCGTTGTGCCCAGGGTGGCAAAATGTTCCGCCACTAATGAATACCAAACCCTCTATCGGGGGTGAGGAGTACGGTCGGGGTTACGCCCTCGCACGCGTGTCGCCATGGAGACGAGGGGCGTGGTCTGCCCACCTGGATGTCACCAGCTTTGCTTGCTCGGCTTCGCAAAGGCGAAGTTTAAAAGTCGAAAGCGAGGTTATTTTTGGGCTTGTTTGAGTAAGATGAGAATATATGTTGGATGGTTGGAATAGTTGCGGTTGCTTATTTCTACGTCTGTGTGCAATTATTTTCGCTATTCCATTCAGAGGTTAATTAATGTGTTAATGGTATTTTTTGAATGAATGGGGTTTTTGTCCTGTTAAGTTATTCTGTTCGTTTCCGGAGATTATCTTTTGTTTCTGATTTCTGTGCTTTACTCTTTTGCTCATTGTCTTCTGAAAGAATATACATAACAAAACATATTTTATTTTGTTATTCATTACATTACCTGCAGAAATTATGTTGGCTTAAATAAATAAAATATAAAAAATGACAGTACATATAAACGAACAAGAAACTAATCATCGTGCACTTTTATCAAAAAGAGATTTGTTTTTTGTCCAAACTTTATTTGCGAAATGAACAAATCTAATCATTTACATAATCATAAATTTGATATATTTTTTTCAAAGTATGTCAAATTAGGCGTTTAGTATAGTATATGCTTTTTTTTCTTGTTTTATACAGTGTGTTTCACAACTTAGAGCAATAAATTAAAGGGTATATTCTGTACGACGTGCTGATCATGAAACAAAAATAATTTTTCTTTAATTCGAAAAATTAAGGGTTGTTTACCTAAAACATTTTTTGTAGTACTGCACTGGATTCGCTTTCCTATTAAACACAAACAATGAAGTAGGTATCAACTACGAAAGAATAATTACACAATTCAATTATAAGCAGTTATTTATAATAGAATTTTATTTAATTAATAACTTTAACATAATCATCCACCCAGTGGCAGTGGCAACGAAAAATTTTAGACTGGAAAACATGGAAAATAGTTTTGCGATTTAAAAAAAAATTCTTTTTGTTTCATGATCAGCACGTCGTACAGAATATACCCTTTAATTTTTTGCTCTAAGTTGTGAAACACCCTGTATATATATAATTTTTTATAACAAATATAGTAATGGATTCTGCGCGTTTTGATAGTCTGGCACCAGAAACAAAATTGGATTAGGTTCAAAAATTGACGTCGAGGATTTGAACAATTTACTTTTTAAGCGCAATCAGCATTAATACAAAGGTAAAAAAGAAAAAAACCGATATCATAAATTTTTTTCATAATCTTGGCTATTATCAGGAAATGAAAGTTATGGATGCTTACACATGCTTCATAATGAATAGTAAGTTTAGGATCCTAAATCATTTAAAAAATGTGTGAAAAATATTTCCTTGAATTAATAAAATACAATAAGTATAAGAATTCACCTTTCTGACACTGCTGTTAAAGCAGGTATATCAAATTAATAGGGAAATAGGAAGTTTTATTTTTGTACTAATAAAAAATGAAACGTGATAGAAATTTTCATATTAGACGATTATAATTTTATTACATTAAAATTAATTTAATTTCTGTGATCAAACAAGCTTAAAAAAATCTCTAAAACATATCTGAAATTAAAAAACATTAGGATTAAAGTCAGACTGAGAAATCATACGATGCACATCATCAATCATTATAATGTCATTTACACTTTATATATTATTGTGTTTGAACTGAGTAGTAGAGAAATATATAATATAGGTGGTATCAAAAACATGAACAAGTCAAATAAATGTTATGTTTACGAGTAGTTATTAATTTAGTTCGTATAAGAAAATTAATGTAAACCGTTATTTAATTCGCTAATTGAGTTCTACATAATGTTGTTTACTGTAACATTCCAAGAGATAGTAAATAGTTAATACACAGAGGTGGACCTTGCAAGATTTATTATACCTCAAGAGCAAAACTATCTAGTAGCAATTCAGATTAGTTTCGCTTCTTATAAGTCCAGTGGAATGAAACAAAACAAACACAATTTTAAACATTATGATAATATTCACCTCACATAAATGAAGAAAAATTTATGAGTCATTAATTAGAAATTACACCACAACAGTCCGATCCCGTGTTCGAATCCACACATAAAGAACACAAAAAAGCGCCAGAGGTCGGCATTAAATCACAGTGATCGCATTTTCAGTCGCGTCGCCGTATCTCGAGAGACGCGTATGCCGTACGCTCAATTTAATCGATATATAACGTTTAATTGAGCGTACGACAAGATTTATATGTGCGGGACCCCGGCTGCTTCGACATCTTGATACAGCAGGGAATAATCGCCGTGAATAAAAATACCAATAAACTTGACAGACCTTTAATGCGTTTTGTGAGATTTTTATTCACTGATTCACTCATTGTTGCAGTCTTTTACAACTTGACACTGGCTTAAGTGAATAAAAAACAACATACAAGCGAACAAATGAAATATTTTGCTCATTTTTTTATAGCACACTTATTTCAAATAATACAACCAAAACAATTTAAGAATTAAATCACTTTTATTTAATTGATAAGAATCCATTTCACATATCATCTAGATTTGATATTGTTTATATAGGCTGTTTCTATACCTATGCACGAAATTTGGTTATTTATTTATTTATTTATGTTACGCTGTACAACAGGAAATTAATCCCAATTACAGTACAGGGTCCGCGCTCACCGAGCCGCAGTGTGATAGTATATAATCTGATATACCTACTGAATAGAGAATAAAAAGATTTTTCTTTAAATTCGCAATAATGTTTCATTACCTGCCTACGCCTGCAAAGCTTTCCTGAGTCTTAAAGGTCAGGAAAATGTCTATTTTTCTGTCAGTTACAGGTAAAAATATTTACTTTCATCACTAGTGAGCGAAATAGTTACTACCACAACTAAATCGAATAAAGGAAATGTTATTTTTATAAGTAATGTTGAAAAATCAGGATTTCTTATCAATGGTTTTATTATTAACTTAATAATAATAATTATTATTTCAATATTAATAATTTTAGAACCACCGAGAAATATTCACTTATCTACACAATAATTTACAAATGACACTTCAACCTCTGGTATTAGTTCTAAGAACACATCAACATTGTTACAATGATTATATACTACAAAAATATTAGCAATTACTAAATTACCTTCATATACCGCTAATTATAGTATATTCTGCAGAAAATCTTTTTCATAACAAGTTTTACCGTTTAGTACGCGTTATAATAATTTCCCCGCATTTAATATTCCCTCAGCATCGTCTCTGCTTGTCGAGATGGCGACAACACGAAAGAAGAGATCCCATTTCGACCATTCTCATCTTGGTCAGTTATAGTTTTCACCTGTTTCGGTTAGCGAGATTATAAATTATTCCAATTTGAATAGGTAGCTAGGAATTATAATCTACGGTTCAAATAAGACAGTTTATTTATTTCCAAGTTTTGGAGACAAAAAAAATAGCCCTTGTCTTACATTTTTGTATACAATTCATTTCTTGTTTCAATTTCAAGATCTCAGTTTTCATCTCGGCTCATTTTCTCAAAACATATTTTATTAAAATGATTAAATAATTTGGAAACAAACATAAAATTAATGTATTTTTTTCAACACTATTTGATTATTATAAAATATAAGCCAGATGGGTTTGAAGTTCAATAACTCATTAAAAAAATAAGTAATTTAATTTATTTGAATATGAGTTATATTCCAATAAACAAAATGTCGCAGTAATTGTTCATTTCGTTTTGCACCTCTTATATTTATACTTTTGTAGTTATAACAAATAATAATAATACATGTTAATTTTACGATTATGAAATATGCTGAAATTGTTGTTATTCATATCAGTGGTGACTGGCCTAATTAACTAATTAAAAAATGTTCCAAAAAATCACTGTGAAGGTGAAAATAAAACTTTATACGCTGCATGCTTGCAATTACTTTTACTGGGCTCACTGGATCCTTTGTCGCTCGCCTCACAAACTTTCTAACTCGCCCGTAAAATTAATTTACTATGCCTGTCATTTAAATGACTTTTACGAGAATTTGCTAAAATGAACTTTTTCTCTGATTTTTAAGTGTTTAAGTTTAGCGGGTTTAACTTGGGACATGCCTAATATCGGATTTGTGTTTCTTAATTTTGAACTGCGACAAAAATGAGTGCTAACTAAATAATCTTTCTTTATTTTTGTACTTTATGGTGAAAGACAACGAATACCCCATCTCAGCGTTTATATTTATAATGTAAGTGGTTGAGACGAGAATGGCCAAACTGAGAACATGTCTATATGGCGACAGAATCTCATCTCAATGCAAAAACGCGTGAAGTAAGTCTTGCTCTGTGTCGATGACGCGGTTGATGGATGCGATCCGGCCGAGTTTATAAATCACTCCGGTGAAGAGTCCGGGGAGTGGAGGCTCTCTCTGCGTCCCCGGAGCTTCATTATGCAGGCAAACAGTAATTTTCCTGGAAAGCACTGTAATTAAAATATTTAATACCCACATTGTACGTAATGGTCTCATTTCACACAAGCGGTATATGCCAGTGGTTTCAAACGAAATGGACACTGGTTCAAGTTAAAAGCTGTTTTATAATTTAACGAGAGCATAAAGAAGAACAATTACTATGTTTATATCCACAGAAAAATATGAAAATGTAGGTTACAAGAAACACTAAAATGTCTTCATTATCCAACGTTATTTCTTTTAATCCTAAATTTGACAAGAAACTTCAATATGTAGTATGTCAAATTTGTAAACAATTTATTAAATAAATTAAAATAAGTAAGAATTAAAGTTTATCTTTAAAAATAATTCCATCTTACGGATGTGCAACTTTAATTGAATTATTTGTAGTTTTACTAAACTTGACAATGTAATAACAGTATATTCATTAGATTTGGAAAATATTTTCGTATATTTGCTGAAGTGTCCGGACTTTGATTAAAACAATTATGCTGGACTTGCATTGTCTTTATTAATTTCAACAAATCACTCATCGCCTGAAGACGAGTGTAGATTACAACACTCGAAACGTTGTGAAATATTTTTTATACAATTTATTCAAATTAATAAAGACAATGCAAGTCCAGCATAATTGTTTTAATCATTTTTGTATATAATAAAATGCTGAAGATGATGGGTTAACCATCGAAACGTCCATTAAATAAATTGAATAAATCAAGGATACTAAAGCCAACATATTCCTTTTCAAAATTAAAACATAGGATCAACAAGAAATCCAAAAAAATGTATATTAATATAGTTTATTTTTGTGTTACCATGTTGTCAGTTGACATGGACTATATTTTTAAAAATCTTTAAGTATTGCTTCTATAATATAAATTACAAAATTTATATCGAGATAAAATTAATATGAGTTAAATATAGTTACATCTTGTTACTGTTAAATAAATATGAAGTAATTCAGTTTTAATAAAGTTATTGAAATTTTTTATTAAACCTTGTTTAACCAAGTGTATGGATGACAATTAATTTTGTCTTTGTTGTTATTTAAATTGCCATTGCGTAGCTTTTCCTTTTTCGGTAGATGGCATGGCCTGTTCCACAGAACTTCTCATGTCATCTTACCGTTTGTTAGAGATCTTATTCTCTGCTAGCACAGTTCTTTGTCACACAGCTTCTTCACGTGAACTTTGTTCTAGGTGAAGAAGTGAGTTATACCATACTGATGAGCTCTAATAAGAGCTAACTGTGCTGGCCAGCCTCTAACGATGCCCTCATAAGGTGACTTGGTGGCTGAATTTTGTAAGACTTAGCCAAGTGTTTATTTTATATTTTTTATTGAAATCTATTTATACTCGTAGTGACATATTCCTCATTTGTAATACTATTAATGTTTTTATGTTTATAAAACCATTTTATTTGATAGAAAACAGTATATTACTGTTAAAATAACTAGTCCCTAATCTTGTGAAAGTTTGAAAACCGCAGTAGTAACGTTGGTCCCCACATCTGACCTACATAGAACGGGTAATGTCGCCGGACATGCGAGCAAAGCTCCGGGCGACAAATCCTGCTCCGTTGCCGCCAAGTTCCAGTCACCCGGACCTGTGACTCGTTCCCGTACTTGCTTCTTTCTTCTTTTTCCACAAATTATAATCGTCGTTATGTTATTACATTTAAATAATTTTGTAGTTAGAGCTAAGTGGAGTTACTTTAGGGTTTATTAAAATTAACGAGCTCTGTGATTTGTATGAATTTCACATGAGGATTTAGATTGTTTATTTCAGAAGTAACCTCATTAAAATTACCTACCGAATTGTGTTAAGAATCATTAGATTTATTGCTATTAGTATGGTAATTTGGTCATAAACATTATTATTTTAATTAGTTGTAAACCAGTTAAATTTTTCTTTTAAAGAAACCATAAATTATAACAAAATAAATTGAAAATCTTAGAACAATACAATAATTAAGTTGTTATCATCAAAACAAAGAATTATCTAACAGTTAATAGATATTCACGCCTTATCTTGACACCTGTCTACTAATTATTTAACTGACTGTATAATTACAAGATTTTCAATAAAATTTGTAGATTATTTCGTAATTCCGCTTCTAAACGCTAGTATAAATTTCGTGCTAATAATGCAGTATTTTATGTCTAGTGAAGTATTTGTTGCTAATGTGTTCAGTCGTTCGGGCGTTTGGTGTTTGTTGTTCGTGAACCGTGACTTGCCTTTCTATCTATCACCTGTGTGCCAAAGAGGGCGTGATTATATTTACCTGCATATTACCTGTCAATAAAGTTTGACGCCTTGCTAAACAACTAATTCATGATGAAGTAAACCTTCGCCCAGTAATGATTTACCCAGATATTTAGTCGGTATATTACAATGTATCTCGTTATATATTTTCATCACATTAAAATTATTATCTCTGTGGCTCCCCCTTCAGTAATAATAATAATTTATTTAATGTTACTCTGTACAACAGGACTTTAATCCCAATTACAGTACAGGGTCCGCATTCACCGAGCCGCAGTATGGTAGTTCATATAATTTTTGTAGCTTGAGTGAGATTTGAACTCGGGATCTTCGGATTCGAATTCCATATTGCTATCCACACCACCGTACTGACATTCCAAGTCAAAGGCGAGGTTCAGCCAGAGGCTGCTCTTCCACATAACCTTAAATATATTACAAAGCCAAAAATATAACCAACAAAATTTACAAAAATAAATACATTAACATGAATGTTCAAAAATTATATCATATTCTTTATTTTGTTCTTTAAAGAATTCAACGGTAGAGATTTCAAAGATGCAGGAATACTGTTGTATCTTTGGTGGCTGTGATTGGACGACTTGTACCCGCATTTCGTATTAATATATCACTTACTAAGATCTGATACTGCAGAATGTCACACACAGTAATGGGTAAAAGGCGTGATGATATATTTATATTTCATTTATCTGTAAATAATTTATTAAAAATGTCAGTAATTAGTAACTAGAAAATTTGCATATGAGTGTACAGGGAGTTTCAAAATTATTGTAAAAAAATTAAAGTATATATATTATTTGATCTACTAAATACAACGCAAAAATAATTGCACATTACTTAAGTGCAAAAGCAAACCTTTTTCGAACTACAGTAATGAACAAAAATTAGTAAACATTGAAATATATTTAATTTAATTAAAGTTCTGTAACAGTTCTTTTAATATTTAATATTTACTAACTTTTATTCATTATTGTAACCTATCAATTCAGTGGCACGAAAATTGTTTGTTTCAAGTCATGTGGAACAATTTTTGCGAATTTTGGAAAAAATCTTTTTACGTTGTATTCAGTTGCAATCATTTTAAAACACCCTATGTACGTCATTTAAAAAATAGAAATTTAATTCCACTTACATTTTAAGTGTCAACTGATATTTTTTGGACTCAAAATAATAACATAAAACTTGTTTTGTCTACGGCTATGAATAACATTTGTTTAAAATATTATTTCTAAAAATGTTGTATAATATAAATGTATATCTAATGAATGTTTTCTTTTACAGGTATGTATTTTTCTTGGATATTACAATAATGAATAAGCATTGGGTGTCGTCCTTTTACATTGAAGATTTCGGAACTTGAAAAATACTGTATCAAAAATTTTAGGTAGGTGCATATTCACACTTAATTAGAATATAAATAAAAATAGTGGCAAAGACCACAATTGTTTGAGAACATATCTTAGGTTTTGAGTAAGTCTTCCAATTTTTACTTATCTCGTCTGTTCTTCGTTCACTTCACTCAACATAATCATGGCATCCTTAGTATTAATTGAGTATTTCTCTTTGTTTTGAAAATTTAAAATGACCTTATTAAATTGGCGAAGCTTAGAAAAATTTTAGTTTATTTACACTTAGAACTAATAATTCAATATCCTAGTAAAAGTATTCGAGTAACAAACAAAAAGTAATACATCAAAAAATGGCAATTTATAATATTCATAATTTCAACTAGGATTCCAATGAGATATATTTGTTTATTTGACAAATAAATTTATTACGAACTTAAGAATTTAGACTGAAATACTGGTCCTAAACTACACAAGAATGAAACGAATTTATATAATTTTACTTTAAATTTTCTATTAGGTACAGGTTTTTATTTTTCCTGCTCATAAATTGAGGACATTCAGTATATCAGCTTCTTAGTTTAAGACTCAGATTTTTATATCTTTCGCTGTTATTTAAAAATTTGCTTTGAATGCAATAGTTATTTACGTAAAAAATCAGGAAAGCGTTCAATTATAGGACAAGTAAATAGTTTCATGCCGAGCGATAGCGAAGCTTGAAACAGCTTACGAATCCTGTACGACGCTTTACTGACGTGTTACGTATAACAATTTACCTGAAACTTATAAACAAATAATAAATATTTTAAATTAATTTAAATTAAAAGAAATATTTGACTTACATATTCAGTCAGTATTTTTATGTTGCTAAGTAACTAGACACTCACGTTTCTTTCATTACCTGGAGCCTGATTCTGTATCTTGCGTGACTACTTGCGGCACCCATACTAACACAGATATGTCACATGCATGTAGTAAACCATCTATCGGACATTTAAAGAACTAATGGGTATGACGTCACTTCTTGCGAGACACGCAAATATAGATGCGTGACCTCTGTAGGTCCTGTTTCTTACTTGTGACACTACCTGTCTCATTCTAACATTATGTTTGTTTTTTACTTTCTTGTCATTTTGTGTTATCAACGCCATATCTGCCATAAAGTTTATTTAAATTTGTTTTTGCTCCTCTGCAGCGTTCATGACACGTTTTCTATCTTCTGCCATAATACGAATACATTTAACAACAAACATCTTATAGCCCGTTTTAACAACAACAACAAATTAAATAATTATTGACAATAATATAATAAAACTATCAGACTAATATTAAGAAAATATAAGATGATTTTACATTACTTCGCGTATTTTAAAAACAAATCATTCCACAACATTTTTTATACTTCGCATACTTTTTTTTTATTAAAAACATTTCCACACGTTTTATAATTTAATACTGATAATATAGACAAAAGACAAATCAAAATTACAAATTTCATATAAATTTTGGCGTTTAAACTTATCTTTGTTTTGACGTTTATTCATTCCAATCTCAATCATGGAAATATACCTCCTATGTTCCCAATACTGCATTCTTAGTGAAGTCGAACTATAGTAAAAACATTGAAAAATAGAGTACCTAACATAATGATTTTTTTTATAGTTATGTTAGTTGTATTTTAATATCCTAAGCTAACAGTCAATCTTAGTAATGCCCTAGTCATCATTTTTCACCTCAAAAAATCCGTTACCAAAAACTCACAAATCGATCATTCTCTGATGTCAGTAGACACCGTCGTTAAATTCGCACGATAATCGATAGCCTGGTGTCGTCAATCAATCACGTTAACAATGTGGTGACAACGGCAAGTGTTGGGCATGGGCGCGCAGCAGGGGGGACAGCAGGGCTTGCAACCCTTCACGAACCACGGCACGGACCCCTTTCTGTGTGTTGTCACACTTAGTTACGGCGAACGCTGGCTGGTGTCACCAGCAGCGCATGGTGATCCATCGGTCGCGTGCATGAATACTTCACTCTAGTCGGAGTTGTCTATGATCTGTAGGACTGGAGATGCAGGATGCAGGATGTAGTTGATGCATATGTCATCTGTTGTGTGGTTGATGCATGCTGACTCGGACGTAATAATAACAAGGAAGCAAGAAGAATATTAAGAGTGAATTATGTTTTTCATATTTTTTATGTTTTCCAATTCGAGTTTTGGTCATAGAGAAGCTTCTCTTAAATGAGAACAAAGTATGCATTTTAAATAAATAAATATATCATCACGCCTTTTACCCATTACTGGGTGTGGCACCCTGCCTAAGCAAGTGATATATTTTTTCGCGTGAAGTGCGGTTACCGGCCGTTAAATCACGGCCCCCAAAGAAGTTAGTGGAGAGGGAGCTACAGGGGTAGATTTAAATTGGTGAAAATTGTTTTTCGGCTGTGGGGATCGAACCAGGGTTCTCAAGATCCACAAGCCGACTCGATACCACTGAGTCATATCTTGAAAGAGTAATTCTTAATAACTATATGTTACGTTTTAAAAATTATAAATCATAATATATTATTTTTTGTAAATGTTAAATGAATATCAGGCTTTACGGAAAAAGACAGTTTTAAAGAATTAAAATTTTCATTTTGTTCGGCGAAGTTTTGCCACAATATTTTGGATAGTTTCAAGCAAAAGTAAATACAATAGTTAGTTACGTAAAAAGTCAGGAAAGTGTTCAATTACAGGATGAGTAGATACTTTCATGCCGAGCGGCAGGGAAGGAAAATAAAGCCATATTCTTAGCAACAGGAAAATAACGATATGATTTGACATTAGTGACATTCAGGTGATATCTGTCAAAAGAATAATAAATCTTATCTAAATTTATAATTTATTTTCTGAAAATATTATTTTCTGATAGGGTACGGCCCCTTCTGAACAAAATGTCTCACTTACTTTCTTTGATATACTTTAGAATCTTTTTTCTTACAAAATATAAGATAAGATATTCAATGTTGGCGAGATTTCCATGATTGCTCTCTTCTAGTAGATATCCCTAAAATATTCATTAGATTTAACTTTAAGGATGCTTGAAATAAATAAATTTCATTAGAATCAGAGCATAAATTACACAAATTTTAACTCTCAATTCTCATATTTAATTAGTGTTTTTAAATAAATACTTAGTTAATGTAAATCAAATTAAATTATAAATAGAAAAATTGAGGTCATAGGTCGCAGTATAGATCCTGACGGCATTCAAATTTTTCTGTTTATAATTTAATTTGACTCTCAATTCTCATTTATTGTGCAATATTTTTCACTTAGCTATTTAAAAGATGAGATATTTATCACTGCATTGATAAAAAGTCCCTAACTTTGCAGAAAAACAAAAACAAATCCATAGAACAACAACATTTCCAACCACAAATCATTATACACCATTATAAACTCATATTCTTCGAAATTCTTCAATATTATCCACGTACATCCTTGTTAATGAAAATTTGTGTACAGTCGAATGGCCATCTCTCCATCCATTCTACTTGACTGTCAGTTAAGTTTACGGATGAAACATAAAACAGAAAGATACGATACGGTACGGCAGACATAGCACAACACAGCACAGACATAGAGGTCCATGAATAACAACAAAACTTAATTACAGGCTTCGCTACTCCACCATTAATTTCACTTTCCTTGTAGCGTGAGCTGTGCACTTTTAATCATACGGTTTTAAACGAAAATATTGTGCATTATTAAAATGATTGATACTTCACTTTTCAGACTCTACTCTTTATTCTTTATAGTGTTCCAAAATAAAAGCCAAAGATAATGTCAAAATATACTTATAGTCGAGGATGATTTTGATGATCGAGGTGTTTATTACGGTTTTTGTTTGATCGTCTCAATAACGAAATTAAATTTAAATATATTTGAAAATTCAAAATAGAAACAATGGCTGGTAGCACCAGCTCTGTTTTTGCCTGTTTTAAGAGCAGTGTTTTTGGGTGTTTTATCTATCTCTAACATGTTAAAACCGTGATCTTAGAATACCCAAAAACAGAGCTTGTGCTACCAGCCATTGTATTTAAACATGGTTACCACAGTAATATAAAAATGTCTTGGAAATTTTTCATTACTTAACTTACCTAATCCAAATTAATAAGTGGATTTTTTTTCGTGTTAAAAATGTGAGTTTGATTCTTAAAAATATTTTTTTATTGTCAATTTTATTTATTTGATACAAATTGCCAAGTATATATTATTGTATCATAACTTGATGATTTTAAGCAAAATGTGAAACCTAAATTATTTTTAATTTTTGAGTTGGTATCATTTTCCTACTGAATCTGCCCTCGAGCATTGATTCATATCCGGCTAATTTTTTGCCGGGCATTCCAACAACGTATTAATCTGTCCGAGTGCATTCAAAAAATTTCTGGAAAGAATCAATTCTCTACTTAAATTATTTTGACGTTTAAAAATTTTTAATTTCCAAGATATTATATATCATTTAACTTTTACATGATAATGGCAGATTCAATAATGCCAGATATCTACACATACATTTTGAGGTTTTAAAATCCCATAAATTATTTCATTTGGTTAAAACAAAAATTTGTTAAAACTATAACTAATATTTGAAAGTAAAATACATTTTGTTACTTTTTAATTTAAAAGAATAGAAAATAACTTCTTTTTCCATTTGACAGATTGCAATTTAATGAATATCATTAATATTATATGAACAAGCTATGATTGATGTTATAAATAATTTGGCTCGTTCAATAAAACAATCAGAATAATACTATTTTATGTATATTTTATTAGATAAATGAATAAATTTATACGTTCGGTAAAACGGTGATTAAAGTAATTTATGTAATGGTTTGAGTCTAAGGAGAAATAGAACAATATTAATATTGATATTGTATTGGTATTTTTTTTCTATTTTTATTTAATATGCACAAATTGTCATTTGTTGATGTAAATTTGTAAAAGAAAAGTTTCCTAATGACAATTTAAAAATAAATTTATAAATGTACAAGAAAGATATTGAAACTTATTATAGCTAATACGTAGAAAATTACTTAAGTATATCTACATGAATTATGTGTTTCTTCATATGTGATTAAACATAAAAAATAAATTACTGCGTTTAATGTAAAAATTAACTTTTTATATCAGCATGATGATAAGTGCTATACATATACGTTTTTGCCGGCCTACAGTTTTGCATTACTATATGCGCAGTATTTTCTAATAATTTATCACTAAACATCAAAATTAATCCTTTTTGTTTATTGATAATGAAAGTCATTTTTAAAATGAAAAATCATGTAGAAAATGATACATTTTTCAAGTATAAAAAGAATTACAAGTCAAATAGTAAAAAACAGTAACTACTAGATTTTTATTGGTTTAATTTTTCTTTGTTTTTCACTATTTTTATTTATTTATCTCCTTGGTGATCATTTAAAAAAATAGAGAAAAATATATCATCACGCCTTGTACCTATTACTGAGTGTGGCAGTCAGCCGTACCAAATCTCGGTAAGTGATATATTTCTCCGCGTAAACAGCGGTTACCAGTCGTCAAATCACGGCCCCAAAAGATGTTAGTAGAGTAGTAGATTTAATTTACTGACGAATGTTGTTCTATTGTGGGATTCGAACAGAGTTCTTAATTCCACAGGCCTACTCGATACCATTGAGCCACCTACCCCATATATGCTATTGAAATTTTGTCTTTTGTCAAAATAATTTTTAATTTGTATCTCCGTAAAATGTGTACAATGCGTAATGAAAGAATCTTTTTTCGGCGTTGTACATCAAACATAAAATTCATAAAAGAAGTATTGCTTTCAAATTATTAATTTATAAATTAATTTATTTATTACCAATTTAAATCTATCCCTGTGGCTCCGCATCCGCTAACATCTTTGGGGCCGTGAGGTGATGGCTAGCAACCGCACTTCACGTGAAGAAATATATCACTTACCGAGATCTGCTACGGTAGAGTGCTACACCCAATAATGAGTAAAAGGTGTGATGATATATTTATTATATTTATTTTGAGTGGTATTTTTGATTAACGTTTTTATTTACCAAAATAATTTATGAATCGTTACTATAGCAACTAATTGAAAATCATAATTGTAATCATCATCTTATTGGTTAATTTGACATTAATTGTATAATATGATTGGCTAATATAGTATTGTGGAAAATACAGTCCAACATATTTTAAAATATATCTACGAATATTACAAAATCTGCATTTGTAAAAATGTAGATGGCGTCTTAAACAAATATACAAAAACAATTCACATGTGTGCCAGTTTATGCGTGTGAGATACCAGATCAGGGGAATCCATTAGGATATACGGATTATAGTAATCACAGGCCTGGAGAAGTGTGCCTTGGAATAATCATTGGTATTAAACGGGCGGTCCGCGGGCCTCCCATCTTCGCACGCGTTATATTTTAATCGAAATCTCCCCACAACAACACTGCATTGAGATTGAACAACACCGTGCTTCAACAACATATTGCTGTAAGCAACAGCAAGAACAAAAAACACTCACAAAAACTTACAAACAAAATGACAAGTGAACCGCGCCAGCCTCGATAGAATTGTTCAATGCCAGAGATGTTTTGGTATCGAATTAGTGTAATTTTCGAGATTGATAAACAGACATAATGTGTAACGGTTTCAAAATGGCTTGAAGATATATTTACAATACTTATCATTTCGTTTTTGTTTCGACATAGAAAATGTTGTTTAACTTGTTTATAACTTTAAGAATTATTTATTTTATCTTTATAAATTAAGTTACCTTTTGTTTCTACAATAATATATAATGTCATATTTATCTTATTGTGTTCGTAGAAATTATTAGATCGACGTAATATTTTTTCGTAACACATGCACAAGGAAACACGTTCCTATTCCCTAATTTTAGAGACAGAAACGCTGCTTTTCTCCCCTAGGTAGCATGTTTCTCTCCCTAGAGACTACGATTATTAGCTGTTTTGTGGCGTTTCCTAGGTAACTAATTACGCAACCCATATTTGACATTTCTCCCGATAAGACAGTAATTTTTGTGCACTTGTTACGAAAAGTATAATATGCTTCACGGGAGGGCGCGAGTATCCCTTGTTTCCCTCCCTTGATGCATAACATACTATTTTATCATTTTGCGGATTTTTTGAGGAAATGAATTTAGTAAATTATTGTGAAAAATAAAGGTAAAATAAAACCGATGCCATCATTTAATATTCCTTTAATGAACAAAGTTAAAAGTAAAAAAGATCCAAATAATAATACAAAAAGTAAGGTTTTAAGTGTGTTCTTTATTGAATAAATAATGAGTAAAACACATTGTACGTCGAGTTATTATTTATAATGGTGTAAAATTGCTATAAACGAGGAAAGAAAAACATGCCTACTTCGATTTAACAGGCGATAGCTAATGAACGTTAAACAGTCGGTCTTTGGTCTTTGTCTCCACTTTGAATATAAACGACGCCAACTACGACGGTCCGTTTCGATTTCAGTTGTTTGGGTAATCAATCATGAAAACAGGAAAATTATTTTTATATTACCTCAGATAGAATGTGTTGGACATACTTTTATCCAAGTGATTATGAAATTCTACATGAATAAATAAAGAAATATTGTTAATCGTTAATCTTTTGACTTTATTATTTTTATTTAATATTCAAACACATTTATCATTATTTAGGTAGGAGTTAATTAATAAATGAAATTAATATAGTAGCAACTTTTAGTTATACATTTTTGATAGCCTGATCTTCTTATATTACTAAGTACGGTGGTGTGGATAGCGATACGGAATTCGAATCCGGAGATCCCGAGTTCGAATCGCACTGAAGCTAGAAATTATATATAAAAAAAAAACTATCACACTGCGGCTCGGTGAGTGCGGACCTTGTACTGTAATTGAGATTAAATTCCTGTTTTACAGCGTAACATAAATAAATAAATAAATAAATAATAACAATAATAATAATAGTAATAATGGGGTAGATGGCTCAGTATTATCGAGTCGGCCTGTGCATCACCAAATTTAATCTATCCCTGTGGCTCGTCCACCACTAACATCTTTGGGGGCCGTGATTTGACGGTTGCTAACCACACTTCACGCGAACAAATATATCACTTACCGAAATCTGATTCGGTAGAGTGCCACACCCAGTAATGGGTAAAAGGTGTGATGATATATTTATTTATAATAACAATAAAAAAATAAATAAAATGCAAAATTCAATAAATTGTTTAAATGTGACAGCAATATTAAATATAAAATGTTATCACCAGATGTCATATTGAAATATGTTAAAAAAGAATTGTAGCTTTAGTGATAGGTAATTTTTTTTTCTATATATCACCAGTATCGACTTATAAATTTTATATAAATTGTTTTAAATATTGCGATAATTTAAAATAATTTTACAGTAATTATGTTATTATTCTAATAATGTAGATTTTTTTCTAAACAGTAAATTAGTAATTTAATAATATAATTATTATTGATACAATATGCTAAAAACAATTTTTCGTTATTAGAAACAATTTCCGTGTAGCAAAAATTATGTAAATAGTTTTTAACTACTTCGTTTACCAATTATACTTGTTAACAATATATATTCCGTTTCTTGGAAATATAAATTTAGCCAATAATCTCAATATCGTGGAAGAAAACAATTTGTACCGCGATTATGTTAATTTTAGTTTTCTTTGATATAAATACTTATTATTCTCACGATATCGCAATAATATCTATTGCAAGTACATAAGTACAAGTACGTTAATAATTTAAAGTAATATTACCGATCGTTTACTGTCACAGAACATTTCTATATTCACCTTGTCAAGAACGAAACGCTGTGCGGAATTATTTAACAGACCTTAAAATGACACGAACACGTCTTCTGAACTATACTTCATGCTCGATGTTCTTATTTTGTCGAGGTTATTTTCAGATCAGTTTGAAATTTAATCTTTGTTTTATTACGACACTTATTTGATCTGTGATCAATTAATTTTTTTTTAAATCTCTTTTGAAAAATAATAATATTGTTCTAGTTCACGAACAATTTACTTCTGAGTTTTCTTTTGCTCTGATAATCCGAAAAAGATGTATTTTCATTTTTATATAGTCTAGGTAAACCTAGAAGATAAAAAATGATTTATTTTACACTGATATTAATGAAAAAAAACTGCATTTTTTAATAAAGTCACATTTGTATATCAAGGGAAGAAAGTGAGACATTTCTTCTCAAATGTACCGTTTCATTTTTTGATCCGAAAGGGTAACCTGTAAGAAGAATTACATTTTCTTCACATATACATTTTTTTTCACTGCCCTATCGAAAATTCAGATTTCTAAAATAAATAGAAAAACTAGATAAAAAGTATTATTTTCTTAACAGATGTCACCTGAATGTCACTAATCTGAAATTATAACGTTGTTGTCCAGTTGTCATGGATATGGCTTTACTTTTCTTCATTTTAAAAAAACATTTACCTTTTCTACAACTATTAATAAATAAATAAAATATAAATATATCACGTTTTTTACCAATTACTGGATGTGGCACTCTTTTCGTAGCAGATTTCGGTAAGTGATATATTTCTTCGCGTAAAGTGCGGTTACTAGCCGTTAAATCACGGCCCCCAAAGATGTTAGTGGAAGGGGAGCCATAGGGGTAGATTTAAATTGACTATTAATAATACTTTCATTATGCATTTAACTGTAAATACAGTATAAACTTCATCCTGTAATATAATGTACATTATATGCTCATTAAATAATTTACTATTATCGACAACTATTAAATAATACCTACATTATGCTCTAACTCGAAATATATAAAGCTACTTATATTTCACTAGTGTTGATATGAAATTTCATATTTCAAGGACTATTTCCAACCCTATAACAACCAAGTATTTTCGTATATTTCAAGCACGTACTTGGTCGTTTATTGATCCATTACAGATAAAGTATGTATATGTTTTACTATTTTTATTCCGTTTCTTAAATAGTTATAGATTTTACTCACATATTATATGCTTATTAAATAATATACTATTCTTTATTAGGGATCAAAAGGTTTTAATTTCTTCTATATCGAGAGAAGACAAATTTACTTTCTGCTAGGGTTGTACAAAATGGTTATGTAATTCAAAAAAGTAAGTAAACATTTTGGTGCCAAATTCACATCACACCAAATGCATACTTATAAAAATAAGAAAGTTTCTTGTAGTGTTTTTTAAAGAACATTATGTTGAAAATATGCTGAATGCATCCCTGTCCCGTGGAATGTCAGTGCACGAGCAAATCAAAACATTTGCGACTGACAGAACAGCATAGCCTTGAGAATCGAAATGATATTTCAACCTCGAACTTTCCGTCTGAATAACAAAACGGCCGTCCACAATTTGCATAATTCTATAATTGCACCGGCGTGATATGCAATGTAACTGCACGAGTTGGCCCGTAGCTCCTTGCTCCCACCTTTCCCCTATACGAAGTACACTGGACACTCAGATGGACACAGTCTATGCGCTTGTATCTAAGAAGGTATCCAGTTGATTTCATTTATTTCTTTTCCTATTTTACTTCTTCTCAACAATACTATTTATAGTTACAAGAAAAAGATGGATAGTAGGCATTTATTCAATTCTAGTTTCATTGAGATTATCCAGTACTACCAACCATCTAAAACAAAATGTTGCGTATCGATATGCAACTGGGTTTCATAATAACTTCCTTAAGAACGCAAAATAGAAAAATTGATTTTTATACGACAATGACAGAAAGTATGCTATTTCAGTAGTCATTTGACTATGTAAAGTTATCGTTTCTTAAGCAACAAATATTTATTTTACTTTTTCAATTGTCTCCAATGGCAACAAACGAAAAAATTACATTGTCGATAGTCCCCAATAGCAACAAAGGGGAAAGTATTATATTGGGTTATTTAAAAGTAATTTTAAATTCTTTTTCAATCTTATTTATATGGTCGTATAAAAGTATTGTATGTATCTCGAGCAGAAAATCTCCATACGCGAGCGATAATACACTACTTTCTGCTCTAGGTACACAAAGAGATAACTATTCCGCACAAAAAATAATCTCTGAATAATTTTTAATTAATTATTACATTCAAACTATGACATAAATAAAATTTGTACAATCTATATCAATAAAGTTATTATTATTTACACTCAATTATGAAATAAAAACCATATTAAAAATTATAACATTCCTTTATGAAGACTAAGCACTTTTCGTCTTTTTATGTCACATAATAATTAATATAATCTACATGAAGAAACTTGAAATAAAAATGATGACAAAAATTTGTATTGTTGAGCGCGAAAATTTGTCATTGTTTGTTAATTTTTTCTTTTATTTCTAATAAAATAATCTTCCTATGGTGGCCTAATAAAGTTAGACCCAAGTAACAGAATCGCAGGAAAGAATCTTGGGCCGAATCAGCATTCATACACAGGTATACTAGTATAGGGCATAGACACATGCCGGCGTAATTTAAAGTATATTTTAGATTTATGTCATACGTTCATGGAATAAAAAGGTCTGGGCAATTTGAAATGTAGATGAACTGTGTAACATGAAATTAATTTTTAATTTATTCAAAATTATTATAATGTGAGATTTTAAGATCTGATACCAAAACAGGCAATTCCAAATTTCTGAACAATAATAATTTTATCTAAATAAATACTTTCATTTATTTATTGTCCAGTTTTCGCCAAGAAACAAAAAAATATTTTGTGGAAAATTACTAACGTCATGTTTATATACCACTGCAAGTAGTTAACTTATTTCGTATTAAAGTAAAATCAAAATTATTTGAGATATATTTCTAGCACTATCTCTTCAAACGACTTTCTGACAAAAACTTTTTTCTGTGTACTAGACAACTTAAACTATGAATATCCTAATAAAGACTTCAAGTAGCCAAGTAGGCATATTATAAACAAAATTTATTTCTACAGCTACTTGATTAAATTTATCAAAGCAATAACAGTATCATAAAAATTAATATTTAATATAAGCAAATTATTTGCGAAAATATGTAGATTCATGTAAATATCGTAATGACAATTACGTTGAAAAGAAGACAAGCATCAGAAAATTACCATATCATTCAGTAATTCTTACAACATCATTCTTAACTATGTCTTAAGTCACAAACACATGTCATCCAATTAATTAATTAAGACACATTTCAATTCAACGGCCATCGTCGCCTTTTACATTTCATAAAACAAACAAACAGTATTCTTTCTTCCTTTTCGCATGTAGATAAAAATCACAATTAATTCCGAATCGCCAATAAATGCATTACGACAGTATTACACATATGGAGTGGGTCTTGATCTAGATAGGAGGATAAAAAATTGACAAATTACCACCGCGGTGGTCAAGTTGGCGGCGGCGACGCTCAACTGTTCAAGCACCTGTCTCACAGCGTTTACACGTTACCGCCTCTTTGTTGCGATCATCAATTTTTAGGAACGTGGGAACAGTATTAGATGGAAATTTTTACTTTATCTTTTTTACCTGAATTTTTTATTTTGAGGAGAGAAATTATATGGTGTGTTGTCTGTCTGACCTTTGTACGCTAAGGTTAATTTTAATAAATTAATAAATTTGATATGGTGATAATTTTTTCGATGAAGAAATTTATACTCATGTGTGGAAAATTCATTATGTAAGGCTATCGCGTTATTGTATTCTTCAAACTCAATTCTTAGAGTCTTTACCTTTTTCTCCTTTTTTTATAATTATACATTTTTACTGTGCTTCACTTAATATTATAAACAAATGTTATGCGCACCATCTATTGATTATTAGTAAAACTAATCACATTCATTACGAATTAATAAATTATCAAACACTTAAACATAAATAACATACTTTTGTCTACGATTGCTATGAAAAGTTGACAATTACGCTCTCATTTGACATCGTAAAGTTGATGTTTTCTGTGGAACAATCGAAACATATCTTTTTTGCGCGTCTCCAATGGCAACGCGCGAAAAAGATATTAAATGTGCAATTATTTCAATAGTTACCAGGGATACAAACAAAACAGAAACTTGTCATATTGACAGTTGATAGAACGAATTTATTTTCAGTACGCATACGTTTTTTAATAATTTTAAGATGCAATCGTAGAAAAAATTATGTGTTTATTACGAGCGTAAAGTGTCTTTGTTCCTCTTACTCTATTGTACTATTACCGTGTTCGAGTAACAAAGAATCACTTTACGCTCTTAATACACAAATAATTATTTTATGCAACTGTAAAAATTGTAAATATTTACGTCCGCAAAATTCATCTTTTTTATGCAATACTATATTATCGGACGTTAGCATTAGCAGCGGGTGGTAAAACGATTTTAACGGCCGCTGCTATTGCGACGTCAAAATTATTTTTAAAATATTAAAAGTTACTTCAACATTCCAAACTAAGAATTTTAATGATATCGCTATCATTCCAATCATCAGAAGTCCGATATACCTAGATATCATTCTCCGATCACGCGGTCGGGCGGCGGCTGCTCTTCACCTTGGCCGCCCCCGCGGCGTGCCGCCTCGGTCTCCACCGCCGCCGACATTCTGTCACGATCGCAATCCCCGCGCGTTTCATTGGCCTATAACCCGGGGACATGCAACGTTGTGTCGAATTAATTCGATCTCCTCCGCCGCCCCCGCCGCCTCCATAGCCTCCTCCTCTCTGAGCACAGCCGCCGCAGACTGGATCAACCTGTTCGCGCTGTTCGCGGAACGAAAGAGTCGTGCGCCATCGAGGAATTTCACGCGATTAACCGAACAATTTTTTTGGATTTTTGGATATGGTGATGGTGATGAATATAAAATGGAAATAAAAGGGAATAAATTGCTGGGTTTGACGTTATTATGTTGTTTTCAGACGAATGTGGTTTTCATTATTAAATATGTTTTCAGAAATTAGGAATATAGAATAGTATATTTATAATCGTAATTCTAAATATTTGAAATATGTTTAAAGTTAAATTTATGACAGAAAAATTCGGATGACACCTGGAATTCGGTTGATGACACAGGTGACGTGTCCCTGTTTCGAATCTAGGCGTCATCCGAATTTTTCTGTCATAAATTTAACTTTAAATTTATCATCATTACTGTACTTTCAGTCATGTCATATGACAAAAAATCAATTTGGAATATGTTAAATGTAATCCTTTGCCTTTGTCGCTGTAATTGTGACATTTTTACATTACATGCATGCACTTATAATTAAAATAGTGTTGGAGTTATTGATATCCTCTATAAATTATTAGGCTGGAGTTGCAAAGAGTTAAATTTTCTACGATTGCTATGAATACTTGACATTTACGCTCACATTTGTCATTGTAAAGTTGACGTTTTCTGTGGAATAATCGAAAAATATATTAAATACGCCCATTTCTAATAGCAACACCTGAAAAAAGATATTGAAAGCGCGCTTACTTCAATAGTTACCAGGAAACAAATAAGACAGAAACTTGTCATATTGACTGAACAATTTTATTTTCAGTACGTATACGTTTTTTAATAATTTAGGATGCAATCGTAAATCTTAAAGTGTCTTTGTTCCTCTTACACTATTGTAGTTTTCGCCATCGGCCCGCGTTGCAATTACTGTGCTCGTGTAACAAAGACTCACTTTACGCTCTTATACACAAATAATTATTTTAACTATCATATCAGAAACACAAATTTTCAGAAATAAATAAAAAGTTACTAATATCAAATTTACTGGTGTTTTCCAAATGACATTTTCTTTTTTTAGGCTTCTCTAGAGTAAGAAATTATAATTTTTTTCCTGTCAATTGAAGGTTATGTATTGCAGTTGCATACAAAATATTGTTACTCAGAATATCATTTGTTCGGTCAAGTTCATTCAATACATCTGTCGAATTATGTATGTAAATAAATAATACAGAAAAAAATTCGGAGAGCGCTGAGAATTCATATTATAAATATTTCAAAAATACGAATAAAAAAGTGGTTCACTGCTAAATTTAATGAAACTTCAAGTTTAATGGACTGCGAGATTATAATACGTTAGAACGTGTAAACTATAACTATTTCCTGTTAGTTAATTATAATATTTAACATAATAATTAATATTTATAAATTTTATTCATTACAATCTCACCATATAATCAAGATAACAATCAATATAAAAAAGTGTCGTAGAATAAAATAAGCAGATAGTAATCGACAAGAAATAATAATTGTAAAGTAAGCTCTAAACCACAATTAGATGTAATTGAAGCTGAACATTAAATATAATATTTATTCACTAGTAACACCTTTCTTCTGTAGCACATAACTCACTCTGAAACAATTTCAATTAAAATTAATTTCCATGCACGTTCATAAGCAATTTTTCAGAAACGAAATTAAATTTTCTTAACGTTTATAGCAGATATGATGTACGCCATATATGGATTACTGCCTCCAACGAATAATTATTAAATCCATACGGCACATGTGTAGTTTACAATCTTATGCAGACGTTGTTTGCGTCTGCGTTGTTACATATGTACGATGTTGTTCGTTGTTTCGTTGTTCGCTGTTTGTATATATGGCTTTGCGTGTCCGCTCAACATTCATAAAGATGAGTTACACAAAAGTTTAAATGATAAAAGACAATGCCCATGCTTTTGCTTTGGGGTGTGTTCAAGTTGAATTCATTGGCGTGCTTGCAGCTGTGTGCTAGGGACACAAGTTTTATTTGCTCAAATTTGAGTGCGGCAAGACTCAAACTGCAAATCTTCTGTAATAGATATCAAAAAGTAACTAAACGTTTAAGATTTCGTACTAATTATAAGTTTTTATTTCTATCAAAACAGATCTAATTGTATGAAATAGTTATTTACATTGCAAGACCGTTATACAGAAATTTACAGGCGAGTATTGAAAAGTTATCTGTGTGAGCCTATAAATTTCAGTTAACGGTCGAGCATTGTACAATGTTTTATGGGCATTTGAATTGCAATATATGTATATTTAATCAAATTAATTGCAATAATATAACGCAATAACTAAAATGTTCAATCCAGGTAGACTTTGAAAATCTGATAGATTTTGTTTAATCAAAAAATATTTAAGTGTTATACGTTTCAAATAAAATATATTTTAATATAATTTATAATTTTAATTTTATGTTTAATTTTTAAAATATGCCTGTACAATTTTGAGCAGCGTATTTTAAGATATCACTTTCTAGGTTAAGATATGTAAGTAATGTTTAATAATTAAATGTGACACAGTATGAAATAAAACGTTTTACGTTAAGTTCGGTAATAATAGGGAAACGGAACTGGACCGTGATTACAAGAACTCTGTTTATGTCTCGTCCTAGAATATATCACTTTTCCTACTAGTTACATAATATATTATTTATTTATTTTCCTTTGATTGCTTTTCTGATTAGTGTACAGGAAAAAGTTTTAAAATTAAAATAGTTCAAAATTAAATTCTGCATTGAATTTAGTCTAGAATACCGTATGAAAACTATGACATAAGCGATTAATAAATTTTCCATTTCAATTGCTTTCCTAATTACATTGCAGGAAAATATTTTAAATAAAAATTGTATAGAATTTAATTCTAAATCTAAATTAATTAACACTATTTTATTTATTTCATTACTGTTAAAATTAACTTTAAAATTTGTTAAAAATTCATATTATCTACATAGCTGGCCATGAAAGTGCAACAAATGCAAACAAATGTATTACGTTTAACGGTCATATACGTATTTTTAAACTTAATTTTACTAATAATTTAATAAGTATAGTATAGTCTGATTTAAATGCAAAATCTGAATATGTTTCTTGTAAAGGAATCAGGAAATAAAAGGTTAAGGAAAATGTATTTCCTATTTTATTCGTCAATGGCATATATTGACACATTGACTGGTAGCAGAAGCTCTGTTTTGCTTGTTTTAAGAGCAGTGTATTTAGATGTTTTAGCTATCTCTAACATGTTAAAACCGTGCTCTTAGAAAACCCAAAAACAGAGCTTGTGCTACCATCCATTGTATATAGTTAGAAAATAGAGGTCCAGCTCAGAAAAATCGTAAAATAACATTATAAAAATTGTCTTCATCCTTTGATATTTCTTAACCCCTAAAATGTAATTCTTCCCTCCGTTCGTGTCTTGATCAAACCTCCCACCATTATCAACTTCTTAAGTTCCTTGATAGGGCGGCGTAGGTGGTACGCGGGGTGTGGGGGGTAACTTGACTTTATACGGCGAGGCGCGCAGAGCAGACAAACTTCACTGCACTGAACGTAAACTAGAGAGCGATATTTCTTGTCCGGCTTATCCCGGGACCGGGCCGACGCGGCCTCGACATCTGTAATTAAATATCGGCAACCCTGTAATTAGGGACAGTAAATTTCTGTATGCGGGGGCTTGCTTGCACTCTGGGACCATCCATCGCGGTACAGCGGTACCTAACCCAAAACTAAAACAAAAACATCACGGAAAAAATACATTCACTATGTCTTAGTCTCTTACGTATACAACGCACTCAATTTTATTATGCTGTGAATATGGACATTAATTTATTTATATCCGACGAACAATATACTAGCCACTAAATCTACTCGTTAAATTTATTATACTCTGTTTTATTTCGGAAAATTGTTACATCATCGAATATGTTTGTGGAAACATGACCAAACAGTTTATTTTAAACGTGATGTTGGTAAAATGAAGAAGATGTATGAAATTTGTTGTCATTTACATTTAATACATTTTAAAACAGAACAATAATTTAAGTACATTTATAGTGATATTAGTAACTATATTTGGATTTGTTTTATAACGTACGTTACTCCGTTCTTAACTTAAATGGACTGTACTAAAATTTAGAATTACCTACCTATAATATCTTGGGTATTTTGTAAATTTGATGATACTGTTATGTTCGTTTTAAGAGGTTATAAACATTATTTTAACAACCTAATGTTGAAGTTAACGTTTATGGTAATTTATAGAATGAGTTTTAAAGTTACTTAAATCATAAAATTTACATTAAAAAATCATATAACTTATAATTTTTCATATAATATTTCACTTCTTGTTATTAAAAATGTAGTACTTAAATATTCAATATTTGTGTATTATTTTAAATTATTACTAACTGAATTTGAAGCATAAAATATTGACAATTTATAAAAATGGAATAAAATTTTTATTTTGATGGCTGATTAAAAAGTCAAAATGAAGATATGTTTACATAGCATAAAGAGTTTGTTACGGTGACAGCTCTACTAATTTTAATGTTTTTCAAATATTTTAATAGATAATATGTAAAGGTTTCATAAAATGAATCTTTACGTCATTTTAGAACATATAACCAAATTGTCTGACATGTTTTTTGAAGGACTTCATTTTAATTTTAAAAGTAAAATACGTCTTATGCAATTAAACTGTAATATCCCATTGACCGAAGTTTAGATAAATGAACAATTTAAATACTATATGTTTAGAATATGTGTTAAGGCTTTCTTAATACTGATTTGAAATTCTTTTCAATATAAATTTGTAAAGTAGTCACGTAAAGAATGCATTTTGGATTTCTGCGAAAATAAGAGTATGTAAATGTGTGCAAAGCGTGCCATGTTGTTTGTAATTATTACAGAAACAATTAGCCAAAGTGTGGTGTAACTCATTAGGTTATTTTGTGTCATTATCTGTGTTATTAAATGATTATTAACTGTAATTATTGTGAGATTATATGGAAATTAAAATTCTACCAAGAGAAAATATGTTTGGTCGTAATTTTTAATTGTTTTCTGTAATTCTGAAATTGCTGCAATTTGAAATGACGGAAAGCGAAGCGTTACTGTCGTTCAAATTTTACCACCTCATGTTGACACAGCGAGAGTACATACATTTTACTCCATTTAATTTAGACCTTGATAAATTAGAACTCGTAGCACATTATTTATTCATACACTGCTGCATGCTGGTACTGACACAAATTTATAATACACTTAATAGATATAGGCTATGATATATCGAAAGACAATTGCACTATTGAATTTATTTATAGTACAAGACATATGTTATTCATTTTGTTTCAATCAACTACAATTTCAAAACCTTAACCATATGCTCTTCAGGACTAAAAATCTATAAAAGTTATATTTTTCCTACAATAGTGCGGAAAGTATTTAGTTTCCGCACTCATTTGCTTATTATTATTTTCTGCATTCAAGTATCAACAGAATGACTTTATTGTTTTCTGTTGTCACAAATACAAAACATAACAGTGAGACAATGAATCCGCAACAACTTTTGATTTTATTTAAGAAAATAATGAAAATCTAAAATTTAAATAATAGGTAGGTGGCTCAGTGGATCTTGAGAACCCTGGTTCAATTCCCACAGCCGACAAACAATTTTCATCAATTTAAATCTACCCCTGTGTCACTTACCGAGATCTGCTTACGGCAGAGTGCCACAGCCAGTAATGGGTAAAAGGCGTGATGATATATTTATTTATTTTTATTTAAAATGACAGGAAAAATAATATGGAAAACACGAGTTGAAAGACCATTGCAATAATTGTTTAAATGGAACACTCGCTTGGGCTCATGTTTCATCTTATACATACGCTTTTCAATGATACCCTTTCAACACTGGTATTATAATTTGCTATTTATACAACTGTCAAATATATAAATTACCATAGCAACGTATGTGATATTGGTACTTCGCGCAATTAGGTGCGAAAGTGCCTACTTCATTGTCAAGGAAATGTAAACGATGAAAATATGACTTCACAGAGTGATATTAGTGCAAATCTAAACTTTTTTTGACAGTAGTATAAAAAATGCATTTTTGTCATATGTGCACTAAAATGATCCCTTTTTATTGCGTGTTTCTTTAACAAAAATAGCCTTTTTCAGGTGGTTTCTTTGTCGCCCTGTTTCTAGCTGGTAAAAATTGTATAGCTCCAAAACTGGACGATAATGATAATTACGTCACAAAATAAGACACGCATTAAAAAGAGGTTATTTCAGTGCATTTGTGACAAAAAATTCTGTACGTTCCTAAGTTGGCAACTCGTTAAAATACAGCTCTTTTCGGCCTAGGTACGTAATGTACTATTGCTACTATGCTCTACAGCAATTTTATGTTATTCACATTAGAGGGTAGCTACAGGTTATAGTGAAATCTGAATCAATCAGCCACATTCACGCAGCAAAAATACAAGGTATTACTGTACATCATCTACAACACCGATATTTTAAAACTACTATATTTTATCTGTAGGATTGCGAGTGATATAAGTTGAAATCAGCGAGAATTAAACGCACAAACTCTTTCTTGGTAGACGCAATTAATTTCCACAGACTATGATTGTCTAGAATTTTGAAGATATAATGACATAGATGAAGTTAATTATGGCATACAAGTATAGAACAACCAGCAACTATACAGATGATGGTGAAGCGCGAAAGAAGCTAATAATTAAAAGAAATTAATAATATAAAATAAGAAAATGAAAGTATTTTGAAAAACAGAAACACGTGCCCATCTTAATATGCTCGCATATATTTCATTTTAAATTCTCGGTTAAATACTATGTTAGACAGTCTATTAATTTCCAAACAATTAATTGTTTAAACCACAAAAGCAGATGAATTCGATTCATCAGCATGATGCATTGCTAAAACAAACCTGGACGTTTAAGTTATAAATAATTGATACAAATGAACGTCAGTAGAATCCAAGACGGTCGTTTAATAACCACCCTCAGTGCGTTCCAGATGCCTCTGAAAAATTACCGATCGGATAAACCGGTAATTATATCACTTGGCCAACGGGCAAACACACATAGAAACAGACGTATTTTTTTCGCGAAAATTTTTCCCAGTGTTTATGACATAGATATATGAACGTTGCTGTGTGGAGCGAGCCTTATGATTTAAGCGTCAGAACGCGTCAAGCGGCGGAGATATATGTAACGCGGCGCGTAAGGGTAAATTACGGGCGGCTGTTGCCCCAGGCCTCATCAGGACCGCGTTAGCAACAATTATATACTTTAAGTGTAGCTCTCGAATGTTGTTATAGCCTTTGTTTTGGATCCTTTTCCGTCTTTTACTGCTGCCCGCTAGGATTTTAGTTTTGGATTTTTTGTTGCCCAGTTTTAGAATTTATCTTTTGTATATTAGTTTTAAAACTTGACAATGTGGTATCTTCGTCCCTGTCAAACGTTCCTAAATAATTTTAGAGAAACATACTTCAAACAAATAGGATAAATCGCTTAGACGAATCGCGTCAGTCTGTGAATTTCAAAACAAACTTTGCTCGATATTAAAATTATCTTTGTGGCTTTCCACCACTAATATGGGGGCATGATTTATCAGCGGGTAATCGCATTTTACGCGTAAAATTATCCAGATCTAGTAAGACAGAATACCACATCCAGTAATGAGTAAAAATTTAAATGAGATAATTTAAATTTGCTAGCACTTTATTATCAACGTTTTTTTACACATTTTTTAAGAATATCGAATGATCTGAGTACATATTTGACATTATAATTTCAAAACGTTCTGAAAAAAAATATATATAAGAAGTTATTTATATAAGTTTATTATCTAATAAATATAACGATAATTTTTTGCATGTAAATAATCTAATATTTATATTGTTTAATAAATATCAGTATTTTTCGGTAAATTTTTCATTGACTTTTATATGTTATTTTAAATTAAATAAATAAACAAATATATCATCATTCCTTTTACCCATTATTGGGTAGCACTTTGGTGTAGCAGATTACGATAACCAACAGTCAAATCAGTCCCCGAAGATGGTAATGATGGGGCAGCCACAAGGTTAATTTAAATTCGGGTTAAAGTTTGTCAGTTGTGAGAATCGAACTTGGGTTCTAAAATTCACAGGCCGACATGATATCATCTCATGATATTAATATATTTTTTTAAATTTATATATCGGCCCAACTACTCAGGTCATATGCCGATATATCCTTTGGATGGCCACCACGGGTAAGACCCGAACCCACGACCTTATTGTTGTCAGTCTGGCCCTCAACTCGCGTGTCCATCACGCGGGACATGATATTAATTAAATAAATTCATTACAAATGGAAGCAAGTACATGGTTTAGTGGAGTATCGTCTACCAATATTGCGCCATGTTGTGACGTCAAAACTGTGTCTGAAATTCCGATAAATATTTTCCTTTTCTTTTCGTAATTTAAAGAATAGCGCCACTTTCCGTGGAACCGATCATATTTTTTCATAATTCTTGTAGAGACAGTTTAAATTTTCTTGTACCCAAATTAATAATGTCTTAAGTAACACTAGCATTTATTAATTATCTCCGGCGTTGAAAAAATCAATTGAATTAGTAAAAAAACAATAAAAACATCTGAATCCCATAGCACACTCACGCAACACGCGGCGAAGTCTCCGAAGTTGCACATGCGTGCCTGCTCGCGCACTTGCACGCGCTTCTATATTTTTAGAACTGTATTCCGTGTCACAAAGCAATTATCAGTAATTTTAATAAATGAAGCCGACATTCCTGGCCCGACCACCGCGCCACATAACCTACAATTATTCGTCGTGTTTCTGAGACAAAAGAACGCGCGGCGACTCATCTTATTCGGTTTCGGTTTGGTATGAGGAGCGATAGTGGCGCATCTATGAGACAGACGGAAAATTACATGTGGCAGGATGTGATTTATGTTTGTCTGATAAATAACTTATGTTAGATTGTTCTAGGTGAGTTCTGTTTCAATAAATCTTAACCGATTTGTACAGAACACCGGCGGTGATACGATACTGTTTTGTTTCAAGTATTTTCCTTACAACCATAGCATTTTAAAGATGAAGTCATATGAATTTAGTAACTACACGCCATGTTAAATTACTTAATAAATACGAAATTGAATTTATTTGCGATACTGGACGTAGTAACATTATTTACATTTTCAAGAAAAGAATGTATTTATTTTTTGTGATGAGTCTTTCTATGCAATAGATATTTGCATTCCAAGGGTTAAAAATAGTTTTTTTCTACCATTACTATGAAAAGTTAAAAATTACGCTCTCATTTGTCATCATAAAGTTGACGTTTTCTGTGGAATAATCGAAAAATAACAACGCGTGAAAAAGATATTAAAAGCGCGCGTTTCTATGATCGAGGATGAAGTTTAATCAATCGTAATTGTCGTTGCAAATGCTAATGGTTTGCAATTAAACTTAACAAAATGTTTTCATTAATTAATTGTCTGCAAAGAAACTAGATCTAAAATTGGTCACTTTCTGTTATCAAATAACATTTGAAAAGCTAACTCTTTTATTGGTCGTAGAAAAATACGTGTTTTTTGCGAATATTTTGGATTGGTTTATTATATTTATCAGCCTGACAGTATTATGGTGTGATTAACGCTACGACATTCAAATTCTAAAGTCAAGAGTTTGAATCCCACTCAAGCTAAAAATATATGAACTACCACATTGAGGATCATTAGTCCAAATCCTGTAATATAATTTAGATCAAGTTTCTATTGTACAGAGTAGCAAAAATAAAAATGCTTATTGGTAAAATCCATCAATAACAAAGTTAAATAAAGCTCACCTCTGGAGACGCCTATGATAGCATAAAATAATATCTTTCAAATATTGAAAGTATTAAAAACAAATTAAATCTACCCCTGTGGATCTCCCTCTACTAACATCTTTGGGGGCCGTGAAGAAATATATCACTTACCGAGATCTGCTTCGGCAGAATGCCACACCCAGTAATGGGTAAAAGGCGTGATGATATATTTAATTTTATTTTACTATTTAAAAACAAATTGAAGATATTAAATATTTGTTAAGAAAAAAATACAACATATTTGTTGTTGCGTAGTCATAGTTTCGTAAATAATGTAATTGGTAAGCCAGTTGACATGATGTGCTTCTAATAATATATTAATCAAGATATCCTTAGAATGTCAGAATTGATTATTCAAAATTCAATCTATTATTATCTATACCAAATTCAACAATAGTGAAGGTCTCACCACGATCAAAATTAATTGAAATGATCTCCATAATTTTGTACACCGGAACACGTTATCAAACAGGAAGAAACAATTTCATTATTAAAACAAAATATCTGAACAAATGATCGGGTGGTTATGGAACTTTAATAGAATAATTCCGGTGCTAGTGTGTGGGCAAGGGGGGCTGCGGAGATGGGTGAAACCCCCGCAACGTTATCACGTATGTGCGTGTGTTGTACGCGACAATGGTCGCGCTCAATGGGGACAAATTATACGTTATTTGCGGGCTCTTTATTGTATTCGAAACGAGGCGACGAGATAGGCGCGCGCCTTGACAGTGCAGGGAAGGATGAGGAAATTATGCTAGCTATTGTTTATGTTATGAATTTGTTTCATATTTACAGTGACATTGAATTTCATGGTTGGAAGGAGATTTTGTTTGATTTGATTTGATGCTGTAAATGACCAAGTAAAAGTGAAATTGCTGAGCAATATTCACTAATATGTGATAATGATGATAAGGATTTTCTTGATGTTTATTAAAAAAAACATATTTACATGGTATTGACCTAATATTTGAATTATTTATTTTTACTGCTTTTATTCTGAAAATAAGTATTCGTTGCATTACGATAATATAATATAGCATCCCTTTTAGAAAATGCTATTTCTGTTATAATGACGATAATAGTCTTGCAATTTTGATTCTGGCTGAAATAAATAACTTGCTTCAATTGAGAGATGAAAGTGACTCTTTTTATCTATAGAGCAATAGTTATTTGTGTACTAAGAGCGTAAAAGAGATCCTTTGTTACTCGAATTTCAGCGCGAGCCGAAGGCGAGAGCTGCAATAGTGTAAGAGGAACAAAGACACTTTACGCTCGTGATACACACATAATTTTTTCTACGATTAAAATTATTACAACATGTTTACGTACTGAAAATAAATTCGTTCTGTCAACTGTCAATATGACAAGTTTCTGTTTTGTTTGTATCCCTGGTAACTATTGAAATAAGCACGTATTTAATATCTTTTTCGCGCGTTGCCTTTGGAAACGCGCGCATTTAACGTCTTTTTCGCGCGTTGCCATTGGAGACTTCTATTGTTCCTCAGAAAACTTCAACTTTACGATGACAAATGAGAGCGTAATTGTCAACTTTTCATAGCAATCGTATAAAAAGTGTTTTTTTTTACATGAATCAGTTTTTAATTCTGAAAATCTGTCTTTATACCGATCTATGAGTAGATCGGGAAGTACAACCAGAGCGACCGGTAGAATTTGTTCGATTTCAAAATTGAAAAAAACAGATTAGAAAACTAATAATCAATTTATTTATCTTTCGCAAATATTTTTCAATCAAACCGTGAATAATTTGTCATTGATGGATGCAAACAAATATTGTATGTAACACAGTTTGAAAGTATCTTTACTGTACTCTCAAGATTCCAAAGATCGCTTATAACTCGCTCTGGAAAGTGCTTGTTTGCCCAGTAAAGTATCATTTTTAGGTCTTGATAAGTTAATAAATTTTTCAACTGCAAAACAATGGTATAATTTGATATGACATTCACATGACATCTGTCAAGAGAATAATAAATCGTCTCTAAATTTTTAAATTATTTTGAAGAAAACTTTCGAGTGGGGTAGTGATAAAATATTATAAAGGTGTTATTCTTACGTAATTCGAACTGTTTTTCTAGCGATTATATCGACTGCTGCTATTGAAACTTTGCCCTAAATCTACCAAAATATGAAATATTAGTTGGAAAAAATTATACATACTGGATTTAATTAAAAAATTTATAATAAATTTTGTAGTTTTCCTAATAATGCAACCGTATAAAAATATTATATACACTTCATCCGTGAAATGTGTTTGATGGTTCTTAGAATGTCGTCTGCTTCAGCTGAATCCTCGGTCGATAACTTTATTCTTTGTTATGTTAAATCCTCGTTCCACAGCTTAGGTGTACAAATGACTATTAGAAAATATAGTTAGAGGTCTGTTTTCGAATCAAGTTGTAAACATGTCAGTAAACAAAGTAAGTTAATGTAGAAATAATTTCTAGCATTTAATTATTAAAAACAAACTAATAAATAATAAAAAACAAATAAAAGTAATTAATTTTTTTCTATACATATACGTAATTGAATTAATATTATATATTTTTTATAGTTTTCAATTAAAAATCACAACATTTCTTTAGTGATTATAAATAATAATTACTCATAAAATATCTAATGAACACATTTTAAAAATATTTGCATAAAATACGACTAAATAATTTAATTAGCCTTTAATTAATTAACGACGTTATAAAATTATAGAATAGAGCTATTATTCACCTTCAGAATACTAACACAATCACTTGCATAGTTTAATTAATACTAAAATGTTAACTTTAACTAATCATGATTATAATTTAATCCATGTTTGTGCCACACATTTCTGCACCCCTTATACTGCAGTAGTTTTTGTTAATAGTCGGCAAGAATATTGTTTACCCTATTAAAAAATTGGTCATTTATTGTGACATGGTTTTTGTGCGAATAACCGCGTTCCAGTTACTGGTGGCCGGCAGCGACAAGAGTGGTTACAACAAGCTATTACCTCAAATTACCCGCAGTTTTCTTACCTCGCCTTCGCGTAACAGCTGATGCGGATTAACTCATTTAAAACTAACCTCAAAACTGAAAAACTCTCCCAATGTCGCCAAGCATCCGCGGAAGTTCACTTCTTGTATCTGGATATATTAGTGTTTAAGTTATGCAGTTGTTTATCATTAATATTATGGTTGACATCGTTAATTAGTTTAATTAAGCGTTATTTTTATTAAGAACTAGTTGCTTAAATGATTCGCTAGTAATAGGTTTATACCGGAAATCACATGAGGGAAAAATAGATAATATTTGTAGAAGAAAATTAAAGAAATAGTTCATTTTTCATTGGATCCCCTATGCGTTAGACGTATTTTTATCTATTTGTTTCTATGAAGCTGGTACAGATGTATTCTAGCAAATATTAAACATTTTAACAGTCTGCAATAACTACCGGAAACTATTCTTCATAAAATATAAAATACATAATACCTTCTGAAGACTAAAGCTAGCTAATACTGGCTACAAAGAGAATTTACCTCGAATATGTGGCAACCAAATGAATACAAAAATTGATCAAAAATTAACCAATGAATTTTGATAGTTTTCCAGTAGTGAAATTAATTTTTTACTATAATTAAATCTCCTTGATTATCAAATAAATAAATACTATTTTAATAAACATCAATTGATAAAATCTATTCTCGATGTTAAACTGTTTCTTCAGAAGAAATCTTTGCTTCATAAATTTTTACACAAAATATAACTCTTAATATGATAATTAAGTGATTCTCAACCTTTTTTTGTCGCGGCACAATTTTAACGATTTCAAAATTTGGCGGCACACAAAGAAAAAGATTACCTATAATACACTGTGTAAAATAGTTTATGATAATAATTTTGAATGTAAAATAATATAATATGTACTACAAAAATAACTGTACGTTTCTTAAAGGATTAATAATAATAATAATAATAATAATTTATTCTCAAGTTTAAGACATTACAAAATGCATCACCAAGTCAACAATAACAAACAAAAAAAACGTAATAGATAAAATTGTACATAGTTTTTAAGATTATAATTCAACGCAATCTACATATTCTTTTATATTATAGAAACAATGTTTTTGTAGTATACAATTAACAGATTTCTTAAATACAATTACAAGTTAATAATAAGAATACATTTAATGAGAAATTTGAGCTTGATGTTTTTTAATCATTTCATTTATATTTGTTCGTAAAAATGACAATGCTACTCTCATATCTTCTTCTACATTTAACAGTCTCGATCTTTTTTCGTTTTTATGTTGGTTAATACTGAATATCCGAATTCACACAAATAAGATGGTAGAAAATTGTAATAATATTTTTATAGCTTTTTTGGCTCTTATGGGATACATTAAAATAATTTGTACATTTTCTTTTTAAATTATATTATTTAATAATTTTAACATATTCATATAGTACTTTTCTTTAATTTAAACTTTTCTCGAAATTAAAAAGAGCATTATAATTTTTACTATATATATTTCTAAAATTTGGTGGCACACAAACGTGCCGCAGCACAATGGTTGAGAATCACTGTGATAATTGTTAGGTAATATTTTGATATGAATATAAATTCGTTGTTACGGATATAGGAAATACAGTTCGTGCTGTGTACTCGCTATATTTCCATTTCCAACTTGTAATTCATGTCAAAATATTATCGGTAATTATCATATCAATTGTTATACTCGTATTATTTATGATTATGCCAGCTTTATTATTACATTTTAGTTTTGCGAAATCCTTTGGTTGAATTATTCTTTGAAATTTACTAACTAAGGGAATGCGCAGTAGTATACAAAATTAATTTTATTTCCTTTGTTGAAGGAATATGAAATTGTTCTTTATTTCTTCAGTAATTTGTAGATAAATGTAAAAGCTACTATTTGTTTTTTAAACGAATTTGTTCTTGAAGTAAAACACAATAGGTACTTAAAAAGATAAGCGTATTATTAGTGCCAGTTATTAAAAGACCAAGAAAAAACTTTATAGAAGAAATAAATAAAAAATGCGAGTGTAACTTCTTATTGAGCTTCCTAGATTATATACAAAAAAACATGTCCTCATTTCCAATTCTGTTTATGAAACTATGTGAGCATTGTTCTACTGTGTAATCTCTAGAAGCCCAGATGCTTTATTACTTATTATTTAGTTAAATCACCCTGCAGCAACGCATTAAGACTCTTTATACACCCACAGAACTCATTCAAAACAATCCATCTAAATCTCTCACAAAGAATAGCCCATACAAAATCAATAAGATACGAAAAACAAAGGGTGTACCAGCAGCTTCGGGCACCAATCAAAACAATGACGTACGAAGGAGAAAAACGACGATCAGAGCTCGATGAGGTTCACCAGGTGTACAGTCACACGTGCTGGGGCTGGGATTCGAACTCGGCCCTCCTAGTTCCTGCTTCCCACAAGCTATCACGTTTCTTCCTCAGACACACCTACTCGGGCACCCTTCGTATTCAACACGAAAAAAGTTCACTATTTCATTGAATAGCACAGCAGTGATGTAAAGAATTCGACGTAGTATTGTCTCCTTTGTTGGAAGACACCCTGAGTCCCCTACCCTTCGCCGCTAAGGGGAGATGGGACTGATTCACTGCAGGAGAACACGTAACCCTTGTGTCTCTGGAAATTACTTATTGTTAGTTTCCAGTAATGGAGACGATCTTTCCGGTCGAGATATGAATGTTTCTTTTTTGCTTTTCTTGATTTATGGGAGCATTTTGCCTTAGATCTTTCATGAACTAATCTTGAAATGGAAAGCTATTTTATTTCACTTAGTTACATGTATTTTCAAAAACACAAATATAAGATTTTATTGTTACTAATTTCAATATTTTCTATTTTCATGGTAAATTAGGAAGATCGAAAATGTAAGGTTTTAAGTAAATAAAAAAATATTGGATTGGCGTTCTTCCAGACTTAAAACTTAAAATTGTAATCGCCATGGAAACTGTAGATATTTAAATCATTCATTTGCAACAAGAGTGTCAGAGCTCAAAATTTGGAATTTTTTAGTTATTAATATATAACATATATTTCCAAAAGTTTCAACCTGCTTGTGATTAAATAATGGTAAAGACAAGCAATTAATAATTTGTATCATTTGTTTGTATTTGTTTATTGCATAACCTACTTCATTATTGTAACATTATTTCTAATGTTTAATAGTTGGATTTCTTGTTGATCCTGTGTTTGTTTTTGGAATGGAATATGTTGGCTTTAGGATACATGAATTGTTCAATTTATTTTATGTTTCGATGGTTTTCGATTTTTAATACCATTTTTCTTGATATAATATTATTATACAACCGTATACAATATTTGTATCGTTGAAATAAAAAGAAAGTTCTTTATCTACTGGGTTACAAAATTATATAGGCTACTATAAAGTATGGGGTAGGTGGCTCAGTGATATCGAGTCGACCTGTGGATCTTGAGAGCCCTGGTTCGATCCCCATAGCCGACAAACAATTTTCACCAATTTAAATCTACCCCTGTGGCTCCTCCTCTACTAACATCTTTGGGGGGCGTGATTTGACGACTGGTAACCGCACTACACACGAAGAAATATATCACTTATCGAGATCTGCTACGGCAGAGTGCCACACCTAGTAATAGGTAAAAGGCGTGATGATATATTTATTTTATTTTATATATATAAAAAAAAATACAGTTTTGTTCTACTGTTTGAGAACCACTGGTTGAAAATAGGGTTTGTTATAACTGATAAATTAACCCCTTATTCCTAATCATTGTATGTTTATAACATTTTTCTCTAAAGTTATTAGTTCACCCAAAAAACACTCCGATTGTTTTAAGAAGACTAGTCTTTCAACTTGTCATAAAATTACAGTCGGTACATATTTTTATGAAGAAAAGATTGCGTACTTCCTGGTAACTAGATAATAAGAATGATTCCACAAAAGTAAAATAACCACAAAACAAGATACAGTAATCTCACCTATTCGATTGTCTTCAACAAGCTCATCTATAACCATAGCAACCAGCACCTAACAACATGTTGTGCGAATGAAATCGCAATCGTACAAGAAATCGATTGATAAAAACCGCAATTCGATCGAGTGACTTTCTTCTCTCTCGAAGTAGTAATAACTGGCGAGTGGTTTGGCTACAAAGTGATGCAGTTCAAGTAGCCGTTGTGAAGCATGTTATTTGGGCGGAAGAAGGAGTTGCAAAGGCGTATTCAACAACTGTACGTGAATCGAGTGCATTGAAACTTGTAATTTACCTATATCCAGAGGTAAGAAGTTCGTGAGGCCGAGGCGATCACGACGTGGAGTGTGGAGGTGAAGCGTGGTGAACGCCTGCTACTGCGCGGGGCGGGGAAACGGCCGATGTAATCTGATGCCATGGAGATGATGTCGGCGCACTCTTCATCATCCAGTGCCGGCTTCGAGGGAAGAACGATCAACTTGTAGTTTTGTACAACATGATATACATTTGCAGATTTGGATATGGGCCATATTAGATGGAAAGACAATTCTATCATTGAATTTCATTGTTGTACAAGTTGTATAGAATATAAAAAAGGACGAATTTGACTTACATAATTTTCGCTATCAAATAATAATCACAAATTATTTTGAAGAAAAACGTTTCAAATAAAATAAATAAAATAAATATATAATCACGATATTTACCCATCACTGGGTGTGGCACTCTGCCCAAGCAGATATATTTTTTCGCGTGAAGTGCGGTTACCAGCCATCAAATCACGGCTCCCAAAGATATTAGTGGAGGAGGAGCCACAGAGGTAGATTTTAAATTGGTGAAAATTGTTTGTCGGCTGTGGGGATCGAACCAGAGTTCTCAAGATCCACAAGTCGACTCGATACCACTGAGCCACCTACCCCATAAAATTAATAGAAAATGTAGCTTTCGATTTTGTTTATTACAAACATTTTTCTCTAAATTAATTTGGGAATGTTGGACAGGCAGGAAATACAAATTGCATATATGTCATTCTTTTTTATGTATCTCCATAAAACTACAACATATTTCGTTTATTGTTGCATAGATCAGAGTATCAATGCTAATTGTTTTTGCCATTTTTAAATTTATCTACCGTATTTAAAAAAAGGAAAGAAAACAAATTGGGAAATTTTATCTATTCCCAAAATTGATAAATATATCTGGGCATCTTTTGATGTATGGGGTAGGTGGCTCAGTGGCATCGAGTCGGCTTATGGATCTTGAGAACCCTGGTTCGATCCCCACATCCGACAAACAATCTACCCCTGTGGCTCCTCCTCCACTAACATCTTTGAGGGCTGTGATTTGATGGCTGGTAACCGCACTTTATGCTAAGAAATATATCACTTACCGAGATCTGCTTCGGCAGAGTAACACACTCAGTAATGTGTAAAAGGCGTGATAAATATATTATATTTTATTTATTTATTTGCACAAAAATTGTAAAACCGATTCTTCCTAAACCAACTCTGTGCACTTTAATTTAAACAAAAATTGAGTATAATGCACAATATCCAACATTAAACATAAAATACCCACTCAACATTGCCGCTGTTCCAACATAATCCCCGCTCATTACTCTTAGATTTTTCCACAATTTTCTATCTAAACTCAAGCTAAAGGCCTGAAGTAATAGCAGAATAACTTTATTAACCCAGAGCTAACAACGTTCAAGCATTTTAGCATTCTCTGAGCTTGCGGTAATTGTCCTATGTGTGAGGGCTTAATCACGATGGCGTTATTAGGCGGAACGGAAACTCCGTCCATGGTTTTAATGTCTATGGTTAATATTCGGTTTAATGTCTTTAGTGTATGCTTAAACACCTGGTAGAATTTGCACTAAACGATCTTCTTGTACGAGCTCTGTGAAAGTGGTCGAGTTGTAACATGAATAAATGGCCAAATTAATGTGGCGATACTGATATTTATATTACGGAGTGTACCTATATTATGTGGTGAGTAAATATATCTGATTTTATACTTAGATTTAGACACCTACTGGGTGATATATTTGAGACAAGCGTGTACGGAAACAGATAAACATATTTTATTGGAGGGTGAAATCGGAAGGGTGCATCAGGGGTGAAATATCTGCGAACAATTGAAGTGCTAAACTTTCAGTGCGGCTTATCTGAATTAGTAAATCGTTTATTTACACAATCGTTTAATATAATATCTGAAAGACTTGCTCGACAAATAACGAAAAATGAAAAGTTTAAAATGAAAAATAAGAAACTAAGAATAAAAGAAACATCTCAATTTTCTTTTGAATTTTCGCTCCTATCTCGAAAATAGTTTATTTTAATCTCAATTAATTTCTTGGATAATTTCAATTTTCTGGAAAACGAGATCTAGCTAGAACGTTTTCCAAAAACATTAGAAAACCAAGTTTCATAAAAATCGTTAGAGCCGATCCGAGATCGTTGATATACACATGTACAGCGAAAAATTGCTTATCTACTAGCAGAGAATAAATTACTTTCTTCTACGATTGCTATGAAAAGTTGACAATTACGCTCTCATTTGTCATCGTAAAGTTGACGTTTTCTAGGGAACAATCGAATAATATCTTTTTCGCATGTCTCCAATGGCAATGCGCGAAAAAGATATTAAATGCGCGCTTATTTCAATAGTTACCAGGCATACAAACAAAACAGAAACTTGTCATATTGACAGTTGACAGAACGAATTTATTTTTAGTACGTATACGTTTTTTAATAATTTTAAGATGCGATCATAGAAACAATTATGTGTGTATCACGAGCGTAAAGTGTTCGAGTAACAAAGAATCATTTTACGCTCTTAATACACAAATAACTATTTTTTGTCTTATTTATTTTTTCTTTCGAATCCGATTTAGTAGCCGATAATTGTGTTTTAACACTTGCTAGCAAAATATTATTTATATTTTTTTTAAATACTTTTTTATGGTTATATAATAAAAATTATATAGTCGTTTTCAAAGCGAAAGATTGCAAATACAATTTTAAACATTAATAAATTTATTTATTTGAAGGCTTTATTATATCAGCCCTTATTTAAAAATCAATTTATTCACAAAAAGGTTAGAACTACTAATCTGTACCTTTTTTATTAGGATAAACAAAACTAATATAATACTTCGGTAATTTAACCAATTTTATATTTTGGATGTTTTTCTGAGCGCCTGATAGTGCGCCAAAATAAAAATAGGTGCTCTGTAGGTATATGCTATAATTTCTTTTCTGAATTTCAGATGGGGTTTAAAAACAATTTCGTAGGTTATAATTTATAAAATTTGAGAAAATTACGGAGGTGCATTAATTTATAATTAAATTATTTATCAATATATCGTTTCATTTTGTATTTACTTCAATTTTCAATTTTTTCTCGTGAGTAATTACAGTTACAGTAGTCTGCATGAGATGATGAAGTCAAGATCATGTAATTTTAGTGTCACGTGACTTTTAACTTCAAAATAATAACGCGTTGTGCGCACAACCGCTAGTTAAAAATTTAAACACGTGTCATTATTACCAAACCAAGTAGTTGAACTCTTAAAACGAATAATTATTATTAATCTTACGAATTTGCTTCTTCCAAATACTGTACATTTCCTAAAACTGATTTAAAGAACTTTATTGATGTTGACAGACATTTATCATTTATTGTGATATTATTAATTTAAATTCTGAAGACATGATGAAACAAGTAACAGCTCTGAAGTTGCATATTTATCTTGGTGTTGATATATTTTTATTGTGAAGTAATTTTACTTTTTTTTCTTGAAGTACAAAAAGAAATAGTATATTATATACTAAGGGAAAGAATACATTTTCACGGCCCCAAGCAATTATTCTTTAAAAAAACATTACAAATAATTGTTATTTAAAAATGTAGTGTTGTAGTTGCCAATACTTTGTTTCTTTTTTTGTAAAAAATGGCATTCCTCGTTATTGGCAACGAAAAATAACAGCATGGCAAGCACTAGTTATTTGTGTATTAAGAGCGTAAAGTGATTCTTTGTTACTCGCCTTCGGCTCGCGCTGCAATAGTGTAAGAGGAACAAAGTCATTTGACGCTCGTGATACACACATAATTTTTTCTACGATTGCATCTTAAAATTATTAAAAAAACGTATGCGTACTGAAAATAAATTCGTTCTGTCAACTGTCAATATGACAAGTTTCTGTTTTGTTTGTATCCCTGGTAACTATTGAAATAAGCTCGCATTTAATATCTTTTTCGCGCGTTGCCATTGGAAACGCGCGCATTTAACATCTTTTTCGCGCGGTGCCATTGGAGACGCGCAAAAAAGATATTATTCGATTGTTCCACAGAAAACGTCAACTTTACGATGACAAATGAGAGCGTAATTGTCAACTTTGCATAGCAATCGTAGAAAAAATGAATATTCGGCGCATCTTACTTGTAGGTTTTATAATTTTGTCTTTAATTTATGCTTCATTGGAAAACTTGAAACCAAGTGTCGAAATAAATGAAACTGAAACAAATGTGACTACATTTCATTATTCAGTAGTGAGATTATTCTCCCCATTAGCAATGCGTGATTACACGCAGTTTACCGGGATAAACCTGATTCTATCACCGGTCGACTCCGCGCTCGACGGCGCTGCCATGAATCTCTGGCGGGCCGGCGCGGCGCGCACGTAGAACATTAGTCTCGTGTTTATAAAGACAGTATCAACTCCGGCAGAGTTTTCAGTCTGTAGGGGGCGTGCCGCAGGTGTCGGCGGCCAATGGGGCCCCTCGCTGGCCGCGGGGGCGTGGCTCGCACGCAGCGGGGCCCCACGCATCAACGCACGGCGCTCAGTCGATACTGCGACTCATGTGTGCTCATTAGATCCGTAACCGGCAATTACTGATCTAGCGTCTGGATTCTGCGATTGTGCAGACAGTGATAACGCGAGGATTCAGTGTGTTCAGTGACTCTTGGGGATTTTTTTGGTTTGTTTATGTTGAGACTTGGTGTTGTGAACTGTGATTTCGTGGATGACGAGATGAATTGTGCGTATCCGTATCAGGTTCACCAGGCTACTTCGCCGCAAGCGGCTACGGGCGCTGATTTCCTAGAGGTAACATTCTTTCAAATTCTAGAAATAATCATAATATATATTCATTAATATTCTCGAGGGTTTAAAAAATGTATACTCTTCATGAAAACAAACCATTTTAAAAACTACAAACCCAAGTTTGTTTTTTAATACTTCATTATTTTAAGTTGCTCTTAGCGACGGCCGTTAAAATGGTTTTATTGCCCACTGTTCTTGGCAACGTCTGCTAAAGCTACAAAAATTCCATTTATTACAACATTACCGTTCAGAATCGAAAATGAGCAATTCTTATTTTATGTGTGTGTCTGTCGACGATCTCGAAATCGGTCCTATCGATCTTCATGAAACTTGGTATATTATTTAGCCTCAGAAAGCTAGGTCTCGTCCTCTGGCAAATTCATTTTGAAAGAAAATTAGGGTGAAAATTCATAAATATGTAGTTATTCAAAATGTAGATATGTGTCCTTTATAGCAATATAATTCAACTCAAGAAATTGATTGAGATCAAAATCAACTCGATATCTCTAACTGTTCTCGAGATATGAGCGAAAATTGAAGAGAATAGTTGCTTCTATATTCTTAGTTTTTTATTTTTCATATTCTATTATTTTTTGGTTTGCCATGTATTCGTATTTATATGTATAAAACAATTTTTAAATTAAAATTTATAATAAATTTTTGCAATTTTTTATGCACATACAATACCCGGCGTCTCAGAATGTTGTTCATTTTTCGAAAAGTCAAACATTTATTTCGACGACTAGGCACATTTAATTTTATTAATCACATAATTTTAAGAAAAATCTTTATATTAAATTGATCCGACATTATTATTATTTCTTCTCAGCAGAAAATTATTACTTAGCATGAGTTTAATGTGGGTTTTAAATTACTCGGACATAGATTTTTTCGTTAAAAGTTATAATTAGCAAGATTTAAATTCGCTGAAGCCCACTTAATGCCAGCGTCTTAAACAAGTACTTACCCGCACAATTGATATAATTATTTCCTGCTATTATTACAGTTAATTTCATTGTATTATTATTATAAGTCGATTTTAATATTATTACAAGTTTGGTTCAATTAATCGATAGATATACCTATTAATAAATACCTAAGCAAACTTATTTTTATAAATTTTTCAATTTGCGAAATATGAATTTATATTTTGTTAACAATATAAAAATAATAGTTGTAGTAATTATACGGTTAATAATTTTACCGGTTTCTGGATATTAAATCTAAGTTTACATGCATGCACAAAAGTAGGCTGGTAAGTAAGTAATAATTTTATTCTGTACGGACGGTAATATTACCATACTGACTTGTCAAAACAGTCAAGAAAATGAAAATAAAACACAATGATAATATAACACTATTAATACAAACGGAACTCAAAACAACAATAATACAAAGATTACTTCTCCTGCTTATCATAATATATAATAATTGTACAGTCTTTCAAATTAGAGATGACCAAGTTATGACGTTTAAATAAAAAATGTATTTATAAATATGATACAAAACAATTGTAACCATGGCATTAAATAAAAACATACAGACCACAGACTTACTTGATCACCTTCTAAAATGATGACAATGACGTTATTCATAAAAGTATTACAAAACAAAAATTATTAATTACGTTAACGTGTTTATATTCTGAAACTGATAAATTATTGAACAAACTACGGATGTTATGAGTCATAACAGTCCTTAGATATCTTAAAATCCTCACTCAACGAGCTCGAATTTCAAACTGACATCTGCGGCTGTAATGATACTCATAACATTCCTAGGTATGTTAATAGCTATTTATTACATTTATGTGGCTTGTGTTTAAATGACAATATATTATTATAATATTAGTTTATGAAGGTATAATTTTGTTGAATCTAAAATATAATTATTAGATATTACCAGCATTAATTGAAACATATTTCGTAAAATTGTTAGGTAGGTGACAAAAAACTAAATTGGCGTAAATTGTACTCGTATATCCAAATCTTGATTATTTACTAATTGTTTTAATATATACTTATGTCAAATTCAAACTATTTAATTATATATTATTATAAATATAGCATACACACAAACCACATAATAATTACAACATCACACACACAAACAAAACACTTTCTTCAAAACAATCATCTCTTTATTTACCTCAACAATCAAACATCAACAACTGAACGTCACAGTGGTTGCGCACTAGTCTATGAATAGATCAGTAGTCCTCAATGTTAATTTAGTACCCCTCATATATGCCTATTTACTTTACTTATTTCAAAATTTTGTATAATTCTCAGAATTTTTTTTATAAATATATTGATATTTGAAATCAATAAATAAATAAAATAAATCAGAGGGAGGGAGATAGCTAAAGATCCTATGTACAATTTTAATCCAACATTATTATGTGAATTATAATGAAATTTAACTTTTAACCATTACCTCCCCTCTGGTCCGAAATTTTTTACACCTCCCTGAAAAACATGCTACCGGCGCTTATGAACATAGATGATTAATTTTCCACTACACCACTGGTTTTCTGATTCTTTCCAAGGAAAAAGATTTCAAATTATAGTTATAGAAATTAAATTTTGCCTTAACACATTTCATTTTATTTATCTCATTATTGCTAAAATGTATCTTAAAAATGGTTAAAAACTAATATTATTTACATAATCATGAAACTGGAGTAAATTAAACAATTGTATAATGTTTAAATATCTCATAGCTATACAGGGTGTCTCTATACTTTTAATTACACACTGATTATAGAATAAAAAGATTTTTTGAAATTCGCAAAAATTAGGGTATTTCATTCCTAGCGAACATTTTTAGTGTCACTGATTTAATAGGACATTTAATTATTTATAATTATGTTACTAATGAAATAAAAGTATAAACAATGCCTACAAATAATCATGTATTAATTAGTTATTATGTAGGTACCTGGTGTAATGCCTTATTTTTATTATTAAAAAAAAATTAAATGTACTATTAAACCAGGTAGGTAATTTCAAAAAAAAAATTGTTTCTATAATAATCAGTATATCAAATTATATATGTCTTTAAGGTTTCATGCAGAGGTATAGAAACACCCAGAATACTCTAAATTTGGTTTTAATAACAATGAAATATCTGAATTGATATATAGAATTTAATTCTTTAAAATCCTGTAAAATAATGAAGGAAGCATAATTATATTGAAAACTTATTTCTCATATTATTATCACAATGATAATTTCGTTCGACTTCTTTTAAACAATCTTAATGCAAAATATTTAAAAATATAACTAGTAGGTAGAGTATTATACATATAGAAAATTTATTTAGTCATTTTTTTCCTTGTAAAAAGACTCTGGCAAACTGACTACGGAATCGAGATTTTGCAAAGGCATGATTTGTTCTAGTTTTTATTGCAAAGCAAATAAAAGAGTGCAAAAGAAAATCAATATGTTTTACGATAAAAATGATAATGTATGCCACATTTTCATTTGATAATCTTTACTTGTCAAACAGTTATAGGATAATTTAACGGGAGCACAAGCACATACAATGTCAGAATAAAATTTAAAGTATGCTCAACTGTAGACAATTTTTGCAACTGTTTGAGAAACACTGTTCTAGATCGTCGCGCGTGGCAGTGCAACGTTCTCCCTGGGGAACTCTGTAGGTTTTTCTTGACGTTTATTGCGCCAATATAAAGCGCTGTGGGCGATGAAGCGTGATCGCCCGACGAGTGCAAATTATACGCTGGGGTCGACGAGGCGACTTGACTGCCGGCGTTCGGTATTACAGCGGCGGCGGTTCAAGCGAGGGTGGTTCGGTTCTGGCTGGTGACTGGCGGTTACACTCGGGTAATAACCGGTAGTAGTGTGTTACCGCTTGTTTGTGGTGACGGGAGATTGGTATCGGTTTGACGAATCTATTACTGCGAAATGTGCAAACATAGAAGATGGCAATACTGTATTTGAATTAATGAACGAATTGTGATGAATATTAAGACGTGTAACTATTTTATTTTTATGGTGATGCCGCGAGATTAGATGAGAAAAGAACTATTCAACTCTCGTTACCTTTTCAGATGTTTCTCTTGTCTTACTATTTAAGATTTAACATTCGTCTTAAATAAAATCATGAATTTATGAAGATATGTTTAAAATTTAAAGTATTTTACACTATATTCGTATTCTCGCGTAATCAACCATCTCATCTAAGAATTCGAAATATTCAGTACATACATATTTTGTTATTTGTATATTCAAAAAAGAAAGTGAAGCATTTCTTCCTGAAATTACTGAACCAAAGTCCTCTAAGGATAGAATAGCACTTTCTGTACATATAATTTGTTTCATTAATCGTATCAGAAAGTAAATAATTCAGAAATAAAGTAGAAATTTGTATAAGACATATTATTGTCTTGTTAGATGTCACTTGGGTGTTCTTAATGTGATATAGCCATGGTTTTAGTTACGGCCAATATTTTAATCCTCTATCAAAATACCTAATAAATGTATTTATGAAACACAAAAAATATCACATCGAAACCACAGTTCAAATTATGAAAATTTACATTTTTCGATGTGCCACTTTTTGTTTGTTAGACGTATAAATTTATTAGGAACTTGGTTAGGAGTGTGAAATATTTTTCTTTTTTATTGATAAAAAAATATCACTTTCTTCTCTCAACTGAGATATTAAAAGTTTACTTTCTGATACGATCGTGAAAAATATTTGTTTACGAAAATTCTATTGCTTGATAACAACTGACGAGACTAGTAAATAGTTCTTTTCTCCGTTTATCTGATGGCAAACAAAGTTTGTATATCATCTTAAATCAAATTAACAATTTTTAAAGAAATGTTTTCTCGTTTTGAGGTATCTAATTTTCAAATATTGAGTACACGAACATTATGAAAAATATATTAGAAAAGTGTTTGTCATTTTGTGTTTTGCAAGTACAAAAATAGAATGAAAATTTCCAGTAGAGAACACAAAAATATAATGAGCATCATCGGCAAAATTTCGCTCAACACTTGTCCTGTCCACTAACTCACCACCAAGAGAGAGTGATAAGCTAATTGATAAATAACAACCTCAGCAGCTTAAATAACATGTATTTAGCACAAGAAACCTGTGTTCAGATCGCACCTAAACACACACAAATTGTGAATTTGTTATGGAAATGACGTATGGTCGATCGTTCCTCGGGCGAAGTCTCGCGCTGCTTTCATCGTACATAAAATTAGAATACTCGTGATTGATCGCCGACCAATTACGCTGACAATTTAACCGCCCTTGCCTGGATCGAAACCCGACGAAGCGACGGAACACAGAGAGCGGATGAACCTGATCGAAAACTTTAATACGTTCAATCTCCTGATGCCTGATAAGGCAGACGATTAAGCCACATGCTGCACGGATTTATAATATTGATTGAAAACAGTTAACATGTTAATAATTTTCGTTGTTTTTTCCGTAAAATTGATGTGAAGTTCGCCTTTAATGGATCGACGCGAGGCCTGGTGTTTTCTGATGATACTAATGGGAATCTTGATGAATTGGGTGAATTTTATACCTTTTACAATAAATTACAAACTTATTTTGCAATTTAATATTACTAACACTATTGTATGTTTATGTTTGTTTATATTTTGCATGGCAATGTTAGATTATTGTTTAAAATACTTACAGTTGTTGTGTTTAGGATTTGTCGGAATTGCGGTACTATCAAGGTGCTACGATTGCGCCTTCGTTCGGATCCGTAAGTTATCTTTTATGTACAATTTTATTCGTCGCATGCGAGCGTTGATTAGAAAATAAAGAAGCCTCTGAAGACAGAAATATTTTGTGTTCTTTGTGTATCTAATACGCTAAATGATATTAAAATTATACCACAAGCAATATTAGGTATCTGTGTATTTTGTACGTTTCTAAGGAGATTAGAGAAGATATTTGTACATTACATTACGCATGTTGGTATGGAAGACGTGCAGTAGTTATTTGTTTTACGATCATGGTGGATAATAGGCTTTTTGCATTTATTTCTTAGACAGGAAATAGACATTTACCGCCTATTTCTATAGAAAGTACTATTGATCAATTATCTATATACGCGAGCGGCAACAGGACTATACTTTCTTTTCTAGGTACACAATAGTCATTTATGTACCTAGAGCTGAAAGTAGTCTATTGCCGCACGCGCATTCAAATTGTTGATTGAAACCATGCAAGAGTAAAGACGCTTTCTGGTCGAGATGCATACACGATTTTTATATGATCATTTAGAAATAATTTTTGATAGTTTTTTGTTTTATAATTCGCATGAAACCATTATCAATTTTCATTTCATTCAAAAACTTCTTTCGCATGTGTGTGGAAAGTAGTATTTTCCACATAAGTAGGTGGCAAATGTCTACTTTCTATACATGAAATAACTGTAGAAAAGTAAGTTCCGCTATGGTCGTATAAAAATAATTATAACCTACTTCCTAAGCGGTAATAATCAATTTTGCGTAATGATTTCAACGCGCAAAGTCCATATTTTTATCGATTGTGGAAATTGTTAATCGTAGATAGGTACACTGGCAATACAATACCATTTAAAGACAATCATTAAGTACAATTATAATAACGAAATGCAATTTGAACAGGATTTGCTTCACTCTTATGTTCGTACATTAATAATTGAATTATATAAATTTATGTAAAACAAAATACTGGAGAAGATGTTTATAAATGAACTCTATCTAAAGGATTTGAAAACTTTATTAAGATCTGCCGTTGCAGAACAAACTCCTCTAGGAATTGATAGAAGGCGTAATGATATATTTATCTATTTAATTAATTTTTTGATATAGGATACTACTAGATTGCTATTAAAAAAATGATATCTTTGTTGTAGGCGTTACCGTAAATCCTATTTTAAGTTACAAAATATTGCGTTCTCCTCATTTTGGGTTTGATGGCAATATTTCATCTTTTGTTTCTGGACTGGGTAGCCCCAAAACCGTAATTCAATTACCTAATTTCAGCCACAAATGCGGGGAAGGCGTCCAACCATATGACATCCCATTTTTCAATCATTAAATCCTTGGCGTCCCATATGGCGTCTAACGTCATTATTCCACGTCAAAGTGGGGACATTTGTTTATTACCAACAGTCCTATCGCATGGGATCGTTCACCTTTTCTTCGATAAAAACATTTGATATACATTCATGGAGTTAAAAAGTTCTGATATTATTTTCATGGATAACTTAGACTTAGATTATCTTTTAATATGTGATGAAAAACGAAATTATTTTGTTTTGTAAGGTGTAACTTATAATTAATTGTTTTTGAAGCCAATTAAATACATATATACGAGAGATCAACATTCCTAGATATATTTATTTTATGTTCACAGGGGTGGACAAGCCCTGGTGGATATGTAGCAGTCACTAAAAGTATTAAGGGATCATTACAATATTTATAAATATGTTATCGTTAGTGTTCGAAACACTATCAATAATTAAATAGTTTTTTCTCTATAAAATAAATTGTATATTTGACTTAATTATGGAAATGAATATGAATCGGCTTTTGAGGTTGCCTTTGAAACATGACAAAAATTTATAGAAAAATAAGAATAACATTAAATTTAAATTACATTGTGATCATAGCGTTTTGCCTAGAGTTCAAATTTTGTTCGTATCTTTCTCTACTTTGTAATTGTGATTTTTCTTATTCTCTGGATTTTTATGAATCTTCACTTTTTAGATTTTACTGAATCCAAACAACATAATCCTAAAAAATTGGTCTGTCGGTCTTAAATATAACTTAAAAGCGCAGTGATATTTTAGAGTGTGACTTTATATTTAGGGCCCATATTTAAATCAACTAATTAATTATGAATTTGAATTTTAAAGTGCTTTAGTTTTTATTCTGAATATTGTACTTGTTGTAATGTAAAAAATAAAATAATAGGGTTAGAATTATTGAGCGTCTTCGGAATTAAATGGTACCAGCCTGCCCCTGAAAATTCAAACTGAATGAAAGGAATGAAAAACTTTGTAATCGAGTTCATTCCTTTACTGTTGACAGTTGAAATATGAGTTTTGATTGTATTTTGTTCGATGCCACATGGAATAGAGCCCCTAAATACAATGGCTGGTAGCTGGTAGCACAAGCTCTGTTTTTGGGTGTTCTAAGAGCACGGTTTTAACATGTTAGAGATAGCTAAAACACCCAAAAGCACTGCTCTTAAAACAGGCAAAACCAGGGCTTGTGCTACCAGCCATTGTGTATTTACTGTCAAAATTTAACCAAAAAACAATTGGGTACAGTTTTTTCTCTTTTCGAAACTTTATTTACTTGCTTAACGTTTCTTAACAGGGATGCTAAAGCTGATAGGGAACCTGTAGCACTCGGATGTACAAGTAATTGAAATCAACCAGATTTGAATCAGCGACCTTTGTCGACCTGTCGTTTGAAATAAATATTTATCAAGGAAAATTATAATCTTTCCAAAACTTTCAACATGATAACCAATAAATGTTAAATGCCACTCCCAAGCAAAAATAAATTCCATACGAAAAAGCTTCCCCACATTCATCAGCGATTCTCCACACACTCCTCGTGTGGTCCGACAAACATTCACACCTCCAACATTGTCACGTACATCCCGTAATCAAACCTCGAATGCTCGAATCCAACACCTAATGGGCAGATATCAAGTTCATGATCAACCAACACATAACAGACATTCACTTTCTGTGCTTCGTTCGCTGTTCGCGTTCGGCGCGGTTCTTTGACGGGCAACGCATGGTACGTGCGTGGCTTTGCTATGTCGGCGAGTCCGCGACGCAGCCTTTGATGTTTGCCGCTGCGATATAACGTCGCGTGGGAGTTGTCGAGGAGAGAGATTGTCTCAGAGAAGAAAGAGGAATTGTCGCGATGGAGGAGTGCGAATTTACTGACAGATGGTACTGGTTGTTTTGTTTTATCTGCAGTTTTTTGTTTTATTTGAGAACTGAACTGGTAAAATTCTTTTGATTGTTAAATGTAACAGTTACGTACATAATTAAAACTAGGATTACATCTATTTCTCCAGACTTCGGATAATATTCTCATTTCTCCAAACATTAAGGCGCGACGCCTTTAATAAATTGAATTTCACCATACATAAAATGACTTCTGTGGCTCCCTTATCACACAACGTAAGATCTGCCTCGGCAGAGTGTCACACCCAGTAATGGGTAAAAGACGTGACCATGACAAAACTTCCTAATATTTAAAACAACAAGTTTTCAAGAGAGAAATTTCGATTTGTTTGAATTATGATGAATTTGAATCATTTTTGAAAATATACGATACTACTTATATATACAGGTTTCTCACAACTTTTTTACATTTATTTTATCGGGATATAGTACTCAACTTGAACTCACTATGACGCTCCCATTTTCTGCCAAAATGATATCGAAAGTACTTCGCAATGAATACCCAATGTAAGTTTCTGAGTTATCTAAATTTCAAAATGTTGGAACTATATTTAAACATCTTGCTTATTGTATTATGTCGTATATTTTATCTTGTACCTACTTTTGCCATATCGGAAACTAATGAATACTTTTGCCATGTCAGGAGTGGGCCTCTTATTTAGATATTTTTTGACTATTTCAACCCAAAAAGATCTACCAGCACAAATTTTCTCGATGATCCAAATATTAAGAAAACAATGTTAGAAACAAAAGAATTTCATGTCTGCCTGCTCGGTTTTTGTAGATATTAACAAGTATTCATATCAAATTGCTTATAAATAAAAATAAATAAATATATCATCATGCCTTTTACCCATTACTGGGTGTGACATTCTACTTATGTTATGATTAATAAAAATTCGTTACATAGGATTTACGAAGTGAAAAAAATAGTATATAAACCACGGTTGAGAAGATCATTATTGACCATGCGCCTTGTACCCCTCGGTTGCACCTCTGGGTACAATCTTGGCGCTAGGTCAATAATGATCATCTTCTGAATCTTGGCTTATAATATACTATTATTTTATTAATTGTTATAAAATTCAGGGAGTAGGCATATTATACATAATTTGGCAATACTAATTAAAACAATTATTTTGAAATTCACGGGTAGTTTTAGCAGATTGATACACTTTATCTTGACAATTGAGAGTTCAGGGTTTCAAATCTCGTTGACTTTAACTTATACCTATTTAATTAAAAATAAATATGTGTTCAAATGGCTGTGATTTTAATATAAATCTGTAGTTTTTTGTTACTATAATTAAAATCAATTTTCATGTATACAGCGTAGTAAATAAATAAATATGTTGTACTTAAAATAAATTGTGGACATTTCTTCTAAACTGTTCAAAAGAATATTGCGCATTGGTACCCCCACAAAGCACCCACTTATTCTCACTTACTCTCACTTTTATTTGTTTATTTGTTGCCTTTCAAGACTTGAGTCTCCTTTCAAGAACAGCAAACAGCTCATGATTTTTCTTTGGCAAAGTGCAACAGTCTTAGCAACTAAGTGATGCGATATTTTATGGCAATCGACGTATTGTAGTGTGTTATTATGTCGCGTTATGCATATGCATAAATCATAACCCATGTGAATACATAATTAAACGCAAAAGTGTTTAATGAATGAATCGTTTATTTCCGTTAATTTATCAAGCTCCACGCGACGTGATTTATATGCCTCTATGTGGAGTCCAGCAACAGACAACCAGAACGTTTGAACGTTGGAACGTGGAACGTGAAACGTGAAACGTTCAATGAACGTAAATGTACGACGGATTGTGGATTGTTTGAAATATCGCGCTGGACGTGCTACTTATAATATCTTAAGACTAATTTTTGTAGCTTAATACTATATTTTCAGATTTAAAGCTTATTTTTGTTGAATAAGCTACATTTTGAAGCAGTTTCAACCCTCTCAAAATAAAAATTAGTTACAGTTTCTTTAACATTAGTTTGTAACTTTAGCCTTGTAATTTTTTTTTCATAAAATATAGTTAGTAGCTGTAGCTAAGCTACATTATTAAAAAGTAGTGGTAGTAGCAACTTTACCTTTTTGAGTAGTTTACTTATCTATACCAGCCGTCGAAAACAGCCCCCAAAGATATTAGTAGAGGGAGAATCACAGCAGTAATTTTAATGTGGAGTAAAGTTTGTCAGCTGCAGGAATCGAATTCGGGTTCTCAAATCCACTCTACTCGTCATATGTAATAATTAATATTGTTGTCAAATATTTGATTAGCTTCTATTTATTTAAAATAAGTATAAAATTTTATTTTTGGCTGTGTAACTGACCATAAGTCTAGCTACTTAAGGCTGTAATATAAGGTGAATCACGTAACAAAAAAAATACAAGTTATCATCACTTTTTTTTACCCATTACTGGGTGTGGCACTCTGCCGTAGTAGATCTAAGTGATGTATTTTGCACGTAAAGTGCGGTTACTAGCCGCAAATTACGTCTCTCAAAGATGTCAGTGAAGGGGGAGCCACAGGGGTAAATTTGAATGTGGTGAAAATTGTTTGTTAGTTAAAATAAAATAAATAAACAAATATACTATCACATTTTCTACCCATAACTGTGTGTGGCACTCTGCCGTAGCAAATCGCAGTAAGTGATATATTTATGCACGGAAGTGCGGATACCAGCCGTTAGATCACAACCTCCCACAGATCTTAGTGAAGGGGCATAATTTTAATGTGGCGTAAAGTTTGTCAAACTCAAGTTCTCAAATCCACAAACCGACTCAAAACTTGAATTAACAAATCGTAGATATGTTATAGTTTTCCAATTTTACCGATAATTACGATTTCTAATCGTACCGACCTTAAATACTGTTCTAGAAGTCATTAAAATTAGAACAGTTAAAAAAAACGTGTGCATAAAAAAGTTGCAATATCACATAAATATCAATTATCGATATAATTATTGGAAATATGCTACTAATTCTTGTTAATTTCCAACTATTAAAATTCCCGCGCACCTGTTTTCGCATTCCCATCATCAAGTCCGTCCGGATCCCAATGACGAAAAATCTAATAAAACAAAAAGTGAACGGAATTAATTCAACATATTTGACAGGAGGCTAATTATATACATTCACGATTTTAATCACTCGAATATTTATTGTTTATACATAATTTATAAGATAGCTATGAGTTTTCTCCGAGAAAAAATCGTAATAAATTGATCGTACGATAACCGTGTAGTATCTCTGTGACACAAACTAGTGTGGGTGTCAAACTTCAACTGCCGACCTGTCACACTGAGTTTGTAATTATAGGTGATAGTGCAGTTAATTTTATGATAATTATAATGTTCGCTCGCGTATGTCACAACGAATTAACATCTTTTAATTATAAATCTATGGCCCCTGTAAGAAATCGACAGACGAGTAGGGAATTAATGATTTATGCTTTTATTTGCTTCGATATTTTTGCCACGTTCCGTTTAGTGTTACTTAATACCTGTCGTGCATATAAATTTTAATACTTACTCATTAAAATTATTTACTAACGTAGGTACTGTGAAAACTTTTACATATATATTTTATTATTCAGTAAATAATATTCATTACGTCTTTAAGAAATTAACTATTATTCTTACAACGAACATTTAACCAACAAAGACAGTTCTTACTTTTTTTGCAAGGATAATAAAAATCGTGTAAACAGTGACACAATGTTCAATTATTTTAATAATCATGCAAAAAATAAAACTAATGAAAAATAAATACAATATTCTTATTGGTTATGCTATCGAATCTTTTCCATCTCTCAAAATAACTTTTAATTTATAAATTAAACTAATATCAATATGCAAAAATTACGAGAATACGTAATGAAAGTATCTTTTTTCATAAGTATATTTGATTGATACATTTCGGCTTCGCCGTCGTGCATCAAACTTCAAGTAAATAAAAAAAGATATTGTTTTCATTACTAGTTGTATAAATAAATCCTGATTCACAGCTTTTAACATAGTCACTCTTTTTATCGTTTGTCATAACCTTAAAATGTATGATATACGTAATAACTTTAAACCATTTCCAGCTATAGTTTTAGTCTTTGCCTTAAGCATAAACATAAACACAAACATAAAAGTTTTCAAACTTTATACTTTTGTCTTTATTTTAAATAAAAAATAAATAAATATAACATCATGCCTTTTACTCTATAGTGTAGCACTCTGTCGTGGTACATCTCGATAAGTAATATAGGTCTTTATGTGCGTACCAGTCGTCAAATCACACCCCCCAAAGATGTAGTGAAAACTGTTAGACGGTTGTGAGAATCAAATCCGGGTTCTCAAATCCACAGTCCGACTCGATACCATTGAGCCACCTACCTTTATTTTGTCGTTGTTTTACCTTAAAATAGTTTAGTTTCGTTTTATTCCTTCAATTATACGTTAAACTAAAAACAGTAGTGAACCAATTATTACTGTTTACTAATATACTATATTTAAAAAATGTATTTTATACCATTTTGTACACGAGCATGTGAACATATAATTCTACTTGACAAGAACAAAGCCAAAAACAGTGTCTATGTTAAGAGGTGGGAATATAGCTTTTACTATTACAAATTTTATTATTATTTGATCATAATTTATTTAAAATAAATAATTCAAAAAACCTCATTCATATGTGAATTTGACCGTTTTGGTAATTTAGAATTAGTGCTAAATTATCTATAAGAATGCTAACCACTTACTGACAGTAATACAAGTAAGGAAAGGTGATAGCAAATATCAAAAGGTCTTTCACATCTTACATGATTATCTTGATGATAAAGGTTACATTGACTTGTACCTATTAGGAATATGAGAAAGTAATATACGCATTACGTACTTCATACTCAATGATTAGCCAAAAACGGATTTGTTCCATAACCTATAATCAGCATTAGATATTGAATTAATATATGAAATGCAATTTAATATTTATTCACATTCTGAGTTTAAATGCATTTACATTAAGTTTAGTATTTTCTAGATTAACTTTAACATTTATTGCCGTATATTTAGTGTTGTCAAACGTTAAAATTAAGTTTAGAAGAAAAATATTTTCTATAAAAGGAATATAGAAATACATTTTTCTACAGCAAAATGTCAGTTTCCCGCTCATATTACGCAACAAAACAAAAAAGATGTTCGCTCTCCGCATTTTTAATTTTAAATCAAACGTTGACAGTGACAACAAATAGACAATTTTTATTTTTGATGTCTTGTAATGCTGAAAACTTATAAAATAAAATTCTTAGAATGAAAGTTTTGGAAAAATTTCGTGTGTCTGTTTCGAGTCGGCCTGATGATTTGAAAATTCGGAATCAATTTTCACCACGTTAAAATTACCCCTGTGACTCTCCCTTTATTAACATCTTTGGGAGCCGTGATTTGACGGTTAGTGATCGCATTTCACTTGAAAAACATATCATTTACCGAGATCTGCTACAGAGAAGTGCTACACTCAGTAATTGGTAAAAGGCGTAATGATATATTTATTTATTTCATATTATTCTACTCCAATTCCTGAAATCCTTTTTCGAAACCCAAATGGTAACCGGATTATATTTGAGCTTATTTAAACGTTTTTGAGAATATGGTTTAACTTAATTTTACTAATCCAAAATTTAGGATTATAGCTAAAATTGTTTTAAAAATTGGGCAGTATGGTTTCAAAGATTATTGTACTTCTCTGCCTTTAATCAATCCTTAATTATTATTTTTAAAAATATTTTTAATATGTTATTAATTATTACTGATGTTTGGAGAAATATAAAAGTATAGATTGTACTTATACCTATTACATGAAATACGAATAACTGTTTGACGGGTACACCATATATTTAAATATAATTATGACATATTAATAGTCCCGAAAAAAATATGATTTAAGCCACGAATTAATCATTCTCATTCATATGATTCACATGAGTGTCATAGCATATATCTATTAAATAACACCAACAAAGCCTGCTTCAAATTACGGTTTATTGATTCTGATTTGACGATAATTTATTGCCCGCTAAATTACCCGAGTTATAAAGTGTTAAAAAATATTGTTTATTTAAATCACATGTACGTTTTTTTTATCTCCCTGACATGCATGTATCTGTTATCTCATAACACTGAATGTTCAATGAGTATTCTATGTTGCTACATGGGAAGATTATCGCTAGGTATATGTAAACAATATCTACAACGAAAACAACTATCAGATAGAAAGAAACATGCCATTCAACATCAACTTGAAGTCTTAATAAATCTTAACTTTCCCACCAAACTGTATAAAAATCTTGTTTCTTGTAAGTCAGTGTCTGCTTCTTGGCTGCTGTATCGCTAAATCTATTCAATTTCTTGTGATTAATTTCAATTATTGTAATTAAAGTGCTCGGTTTTCAGAGGCAGGAAAAAATTGAATGAAAAATCATAGTCACGAACTATTGCGAAATTATAATTGGATAAATAACTTTATACCATAATTATTTTGACATTAAATACAATAAAATATACTGTTTTCTGAATCTATAATTATCAGCGAGGTTTTTGTGAGATATATAGGATTTTTCCATAAAAAATATACAATATGATTTAATTTATTCTATGTTTATCTGCAAAAAGATCTGGGTAATAATATCAGTGCCGTACTTAGAATTTGCATTTCACATTTTAAATAATCATCATAGTACAGGTTTTGCAGAACAATATAAAAATATATCGCAAATCGAATATCAATCAAATTTTAAAAATTATACAGGGTGTTTCTATACCTTTGCATGAAACTTTAATTTGATATACTCGTACTATATTATAGAACAAACATAATTTTTGTTTTGAAATACGCAAAAATTAGGGCATTTCATTTTAGTGTCACTGGTTTAATAGTACATTTAATTATTTATAATTATGTTACTAATGAAATAAAAGTATAAACACTATGGGGTAGGTGGTTCAGTGGTATCGAGTCGGCCTGTGGATCTTGAAGAACCCTTGTTCTGTCCCCACAGTCGACAAACAATTTTCACCAAACTAAATCTACCCCTGTGACTCCCCCTCCACTAATATCTTCGGGGGCCGTGATTTGACGGCTGGTAACCGCACTACACGCGAAAAAATATATCACTTACCGAGATCTGCTACGGCAGAGTGCCCCATCCGGTAATGTATAAAGGGCGTGATGATATATTTATTTATTATATTTTTACATTGCCTACAAATAATCAATTATTAATTAGTTATTATGTAGGTACCTGGTGTAATGTAATTTTTAATTTTTGACAAGATAGTAAAAATAGTTATTTGTGTATTTAAAGTGTAAAGTGATTCTTTGTTACTCATACAGCCTTCGGTTCGCGCTGCAATATATAAGAGGAATAAAGACACTTTACACTCGTGATATACACAATTTTTTTTCTACGATTGCATTTCAAAATGATTAAAAAACGTATTCGTACTGAAAATTAATTTGTTCTGTTAACTGTCAATATAACAAGTTTCTGTTTTGTTTGTATCCCTAATAACTATTGAAATAAGCGTGCATTGAATATCTTTCTCGTAGGTTGCCATTAAAGACGCGCAACGAAGTTATTTTTCGATTGTTCCACAGAAAACATCAACTTTACGATGACAAAACAGAACGTAATTGTCAACTTTTTATAACAATCGTAGAAAAAAATAATTTGTCCAAATAAACGTTGGATCATCTATATTTAAAAATATTGTAAGAGTACCTACCTTAGCTAAAACGTACGTTATATATCTATCTTCTAACTTCAACTCACTATACCCTCCTGTCCATCACCATCATCATCCAAGCCTCCTCTGTGTTGCCGCGATCATTGCAGATAATGATGATGACTTAGCTCGGGAGAGCCGGACATAATGCGGCGGCCGGCGCCACCGGGACCGCCGGTAATTAGTCGAAGTAGCACCGGTGAACTAGCATCGGCACTAGCAGACATCGGTTCGAGCTGCTGCTTGTGCTGCCGCTCTTGATGACGAGAGACTTTGACTGGTGACTAGATAACACGATCGGCAGGTAACTACAGCGATCTGACGGGTGATAGTGTCAACAAGAATTAGATAGAGTGCGAAGTTTGCGAAGTTAGGTTTGTTTTGGTGCTGAAGAATCTGTTAATCATGCAACAATGGAAGTCAATAACTTTTGTATTGGGCGAGGTTTCGTCTAAATTTACAAATTGAAATTATATTTTAATAGATTATGTGGTAGGTGGCTCAGTGGTATCGAGTCGGCCTGTGGATCTTAAGAACCCTGGTTCGATCCCCACAGCCGACAAACAATTTTCACCAATTTAAATCTACCCCTGTTGCTCCCTCCCCACTAACATCTTTGGGGGCCGTGACTTGACGGCTGGTAACCGCACTTCACGCGAAGAAATATATCACTTACCGATATCTGCGTAAGCAGAGTGTCACACCTAGTAATGGGTAAAAGGCGTGATGATATATTTATTTATTTTTATTTTTATTTCTAAAATATTCTGTTATAATGTAACCTCAAATACTACCTGTAACTTTAGTTCGATAATGGCTCGAACTTGAAAGGGAAACGTCGTCCAATAAAAATATATAAAAGAATGTAATCCAACAATAGTTATTTGTTTAACTAAGCAAAAAGTAGCAGATTTACTTTAAAATATATAATGCCAAATATTCATACTGATTTGAAAATACTATATAATAATAATATATTTAATGTAAATAAATAATGTATGTATATTTCACAGATATCTATTTTCTGAAATGAAATAAAATTTAACAATATATTTCTGTAAAAATTTAGAATTTTTCTTGTAAATTTTACTGATTTAGAACAGTTAAAAATACTACTCATACTTATAAATCAGTTGTGTCTACAAGAAGATTAGAATTTATTTTAAATTAACGGTTTTAGAACCGAAATAATATCAATTCGGTTACAGTAAATCTGCTTTTTGTCGTATTGCACACATATTTTGTTGGCCGATTGTTATTAATTGTTATCGAGATCATCGCAGTCATCATTTATTAAGCGGTGGTTATGTAAAAACAAATTGAATGTTTATAATTTCGTAAATGTCATTCTGTTTTTTCGTGAATGTTATCAATCACTAGGTAATAATTAAATTTACAAAATATAGTGGCAAGTGTTGAAAGAATGTTAACTTATCCCGAGATTGAAGAAGCGATGAAGTTTTAATTACATTTATTAAATTAAATCATAAATATTAAATTTGTTGTTTTACCAAAGCAACATTTGTATATAGGACAATTTGTCAATAAAAGCTTTTATTGTTAATTGGCAAAAAAAGTTATTTATTATAAACCTTAAATCTTTTCTTGCCTTAACTAAACATATTTTTAAGGTATGAGGTCATAGTCAATTGGAAAATTAGTATAGTGGTAATGAGTAGTAATATTCTGTTTTAAGTTGGCATATAAAGATTAACGATAAAAGAACGTGAATTTTAGTCAGTTATTTGTATGAAAATGGAGTAGATAGCTTAGTGAAATTGCGTCGGCTTGAAAATTTAAGAACCCATATTTGAATGCCGCAAGTGACAAACAGATTTTCACCATATTTAAGATTTCGTATTTGAATCCCCATCTGCTAACATCTTTGGGGGACGTTTTAATAAAATCTAACAACTGATCATTACAGATGTTTATTTTAGTTCAATGATCCATTTTACTGATCTGTAGATTCATACACCACATCTGTAAGATTTTATAAATTATTTAAAGTTGTTTATGCTTATTAGAATCTCATTTATCAATAAATGAGCAGATAAAAGTGTGATTATAACTTAATTTATTTAATTTTATCTATTTAGAATATTAATGAATTCTACTTAGAGTCTATTATAATAATGTATATTTTTATTTTCATGACAGGTATTTTATACATAATGAGAAAATAAATATTAAATAGCGAAGCGCAAGGTGCGAAACTGCACATAATGAATACATTTAAATGTGTAATTTATAAAAAGACTTTGTGTTTTGTGTAAATCAAACTGTGTTCATGATTTAATTAATTTACTTAGACTATGGTAATTTTAATTAAGGCTACAGTGTAGTATATGTATTGGAAAGAATTATAATTGAATTCTCTTCTATTAATAAATATACCTGTTGCAAGTCTTAATAATTAGTTTTTTATTATAGCAATATGTCCGCTATTAATAAGGGCATTAATTAGTCAAACGACTAATTGTAGCTGTCATTAAAATTATTATAGCTCCATCATAATATTAATTTGCGAATTTAATAATATAGGTAGTTCAAGGAAATATCATTGATTTTTTTATTCTCTTTTTCTTTTTTGTTATTGAACAACGCTGAAATATAAAAGCAAAAATGTTTACTAAAATTTTCTTTTTGGTAGATGTATTTTGCAATATATTTAGTTCATGGAAATTGTATGTTTTGCAAAAGAAATTAAATTGTGTTATAAAAAAGAGTCGCAGTAGCAATGAAAAGAAAAAAATGTATCTAAAGGTATTGATGCGTGTTGTAAGCATGCATGTTGCGGTCACAACAACAGCATAAGGTCTCATTAGAAGGCCCGAAGTCCGCGTTATCAGGGCCTATTAGAACCGCCATTGCACCACAGAACATGTTCTAATAAAGAGCTTGTTTACAAAATAATAGACGAACAAACATACATGCAAGGTACATTATAATTTCAAGGAGCAATCGACTGTAAACATATCACAGAACACGGTACCAGTGTTCCCCTCCTTTACTTCAGTAGGAGAATCAGAATAGTGGGGAGAATAGTCCACTGTTTCCTCCCTCCCCTCGCGAAGTACATGGACTCTTCCACGCACCACTGCAATAGGACGCGCGATCGTAAAAAAGCAAGGGGCGTTTCTCTTTATTAAATGGCAAGTGCTGGGATTGGCCGCGGCGAAACCGTCACGCCCAATTGCAACCAGCAGGGTGGGGAGCTCCGGTTCGCTGGAAGATTCCGGCCCGGTAGTTAAGGGGTTTCGAGGAATCAGTTAGCGATGTGGTGGCAACAATAGAGGTATCGAAGTAGCGAGTATTGTGAGATTTTTGCGGCAGTGATCGAACGAGTGTCGTGTTTAGATCATAGATCCGGTGATTGACTGGTTGGTTTGTGTGAACCCGGTGAACGGTGACGCCGCGACGGCGGTGAATAGACTCTAACATGTTGACTGACATGACGCCCACCGCCGGACAACTCTACGGCGCTCAGATACCCGCCATGACTATGAACATCGCCAATATGAATAAGAATATTGTGAGTACGACTTATCACATCTTATTTTCATAGGTATACCTACTTTTATTACGTTATAATATTTAATATAATATAATTACAATTTCATAACTTTAACATTATTTTATTATAAATCTTTTACAAGTACCGATTTAGCGCTAATACCATTTTTAACTCTTTTTCTAATTCACAAAACTAATCTGGAAGAAACAGAGTGTTAATTAACATCAACTTTCATTCATTTCGCGAATCTGTTTTAATACGAAACACTGTTTTATAAATTATAATCCAATAGTTTTTCCTTCTATATATACTCGTATATAAACTACTACATGTCGGCTCGGTGAGCCCCCGGACCCTGTACTCCAACTAAAATTAAGTTCCTATTGTACAAAGTACATAAATAAATAAATAAAAACTGGTATTATCGTTAATTCGCTTGATGCATTGGCCTATTCATTATTTACTCAATATTAAAATTTTACGAATGGTAATACATGCAGACAATATTTGATGATCAAATAAAACTAATTATCTAGAAGTACTAAAAAAATTAAACATATAAATGTGACAAAAGTTTTGATTTACCAAGAAATGATTGTAGATTGTATTATCTGTAATATATCTATTTTATAGTTGGTTATGATTCTTAAAATAATTCAGTAATATGGAATAATATAATTTACCATTAATAGAAATCTAATAAATATTGCTTTGGGTATATTAAAATATGCATATATATTTTCTGTGTTAGTATAAATGAAATGTGCTAAAGCTAAAGTATTTCACAAAAAAAATGTTTGTAAAATATCAGCAGATAATCCAAAAGCAGACCTATTGTTACCCTAAAAGCACTTTTCTGTAGTACCATTATTCAGAACCAAAACAGCTTACAAACCTAAACCTCTTCAGCAGCCGTCGAAAAGACCAACTCCAATCCTATGCGATTTCTTGCTCTACACACGCACAAAACACACATTTACGCCCTAATTTTGCATGGAAATAACCCTGGATAATAAATGCGGTTAGGCTTATTCCAGGGGTTCCCCGTCGCGCGGGGCATTATGGGACGCGCTGATGCTCTTTTTGTCACCGTGTGATGTCGAACGATGCATTTTGATTTACGTGCGACGTAAATATCCCTTAATACGTGTTTATATTCGATGGATTATCAGCAGGATATGAGATTTACGGATCGGGATTTAGATGTTTGTTATGGAGGATTAGTGATATTTAGATGATGTGATGCGTGGTATTTATATTGTCATTTAGGTGGCTTTGGTACATGTCATAAGATTGTTGTGACAGTTGAAAATATTCACAATGTTTTGTTATTTTTAAACTACATAAATATAAATTCTACTATATCATATTTTGTCTATTGTCTATAGAATTTTGATGACATATTTCATATAGGTAGATAAACAAAATTAATCAAGTTAAAAATGCCAAATCCAGAAAGAACAAACAATACCTACCATTCGTAGTAGATACAAAATAAAATCTAATTTCTACTTTTTTTCAGTACAAATTTAAATATAATTATTATTACATTTTTATTGAAATCTAATTTGTTAAATAAATATATCATCACGCCTTTTACCCATTACTGGGTGTGGCACTCTGCATAAGCAGATCTCGCTAAGTGATATATTTCTTCACGTGAAGTGCGGTTACCAGCCGTCATATCTAATTTGATTGTACAATATGTCAACTAATTTGGCAACTATATTATTTCTGTAACCATGACAGCGTAACAATAAACGAAATAAATACCTACTTTGCTTTCTTAAGAAATAGTAAAATGTCAAAAATATAATTGTTATGTACCTACATTTTGTACAACAAACAAATTTAAATAGTTCACACAATATTTCAAATTATTTGACAATAACAACAAAGACAAAATTAATTGTCATCCATACAGTTGGTGAAACTAGGTTTAATAAAATATAAAATAAACACTTGGCTGAATTTTGTGCGACTTAGCCAAGTGTTTAGTTTATATTTTATCAAATTATTTGCATTGTATATAACAAATATATAAAGTAAATTATCAAACTGAGTAATAGGTAAAATGGCATAAATACTTGACTTTCGTGAATAATATTTCATCTTAAATAAGTTAAGATCGTTAATGTTTGAAAATGTACCAACAGAAATAAAATCTAGTGGATTTTCTGTAGGATGTAAACTTGAGAATTGTGTTTGTTAAAGGTTGTCCTTCCGACATAATCTGCTTATTTTGCTCTTGAGAGCTGAGCCCCTTGACAACACAACAAAAGAGCAAGTGTGTAGTCTTTCAACTGTCCCTTGTCATTCGATACATTGACATATATTTTGTGTAGAATAGCTCCTGCCTTTACAGATACTGATTTAGAACTAGTAGTAAACAAATTTTCAAGGACGGGCACTAAAATCTGGAAGAAAATTAATTTGGTTCTGTGGACGGTTCGTGTTGTTTTACCGGGCTTGGTTATGAAATGATGTCGGCAACTGACCCGTCATAAGCCGGTATAATTTTTTACGGTCGGGCTTCGGTTTGACCTGCTCTATCTTGACCGACGGTAGATGGATTTCTTATTATGTAAAACATTGTTTTTTCTATTATAATTCATTTTTTAAAGTGTGTATTATTAAATATAAATTACTTTACCGACTTATGTAATAGTTATGCTTTCACATAAAAATATTTTTATAATACTAGACATTTATTTTAGTTATATTACAAGAACAACGTTCGGTTTCTAAAATTATTGATGTGAGGAATATTTTTTACATTTTGCTCGAGCTTTTTGTTTATACTTGCAAAATGAAGAAATCTAAGAAAACCTCTAAAATATATCTAATATCAATAATAGTATAACAGATAATTTTGTATTTATTTCTCTGTTAATAATACTCGTTTGCACCGACAAAACTTAAATTTTAAATCTAATTTATATAAATAATAACAAATCATAATGTAAAATATCTTATAGTCTAAGATGTTTATATTCTTGTCAAATATTTGATGCGATATTGTCAGTTTATATCAAACTTAAAATTTAAGTTTCATTGATACAAACTGATATAACTGATTTAAAAGCAACAGAAGAATTTTTTATGGGGTAGGGGGCTCAGTGGATTTCAGAACCTGGGTTCGATTTCCACAGCCAACAAACAATTTTCACCACATTAAAACTATCCCTGTGGCTCCACCTCCACTAACGTCTTTGAGGGTCGTGATTCAACGACTGGTAACTGCACTTCACGGGAAGAAATATATCACTTACCGAAATCTGCTACGGCAGAGTGCCACATCCAGTAGTGGGCAAAAGGCGTAATGATATATTTATTTATTTATTTTAAAAGAATTTTTACAATTCAAATGATAGTTCATAGAAAATGATACGTCAATATTTTGCTGTTTCTTACACTGTCTGTGCGCTATTTATTGTTATTGGTCAAATTTGACATATTTTCTCAACTTAATCTCCCGTTTAACCTACAAATACGAGCAATGTTTGTTTGTGTCTTTTAACGATTTCTGAATCGACTCTTAACGATTTTGATAAAACTTGATATATTAATATTTTTTAACCTCGGAAAACAATTTAGCTTGATCTCATATTCCGGAAAATTAATTTGATACATGATTTTGAAAATAAAATTAATGAAAATTTGGTTATTCAAAATACAGATTATATAATTTGATCTGAGGAATCGATTGAGGCTAAAATCAATACAATATTACCAACTGTTTTCGAGATATGAGTGAACATTCGAAAGAAAATTTGAGAGAAACGTTATTTCTTGGTTTCTTATTTTTCATTTTAAGTTTCTCATCTTGTTATTTTCTTGAGATAAGCTCAGTCTTTCAGATATGATTTGCACTATAAGATTCCGCGACTTCAACCTTTAGTGTCTTTAACTTATAACCCAAAATACATCTATATCAGAAAGGTTCGGATTTCACTATAATATGTAGGTTTCATGTACACACTAACTAGAATTAAATTGCATTTGTGCAGCTTGGTAAATACAATTTGAAAACTTATTTCAATTCATGCTTGTTGAACTATTTACATTAGGTCACTAACTGAATAAAGACTAAACTTATAGGTAATATTTTTACTAAGTTATCAAACTATAAATTATTATGATATTAATAGTGCTATTCTGTAATTTTCGATAACACTACAGTTCTGTAAATTTGAACAAAAGCGCATAGATTTGTATTGACAAATACATTTAATGCCATTTGACAATCAAATATGATGCACTTTTGTTCAGATTTACAGATCTATAGCGATATAGAAAATTACAGAATAGCACCATTAATTTTCGGCACAAGTAGTCAATATTTTAAAACATTCCAAATTATAATATCTACTCTCTTAAATAAATATAAATCATTCTTATGCCCAGTTTTATAAAAGGCAAGTTAATTTACTTTCGGAGTAAATAAAATTTATTTATTCAAATGACAATCGAACTTTTGACAGTAAGACTATAAAATAAATAAAATTGATTTGCATTTGTTAATTTACTATGGAAGAAAATTTATTCTATCTTTAATAAAACCGGACATTAATGTATAATATATATTTTTTATATAGTATTTATTTAGTTTAGAAACTGTCTATGCGATTCTATTATTTAATCATGAAAAAAAGGAACAAGAGTGAAGATAAGAACAATTAAAATAATAAGCAAGTCTGCCTGGAAATAAAGTTTCATTAACCAATTTCTCGTTGTCAGAAACTTGTTTAGAAGTAAGTTTTAAAGTAAACAGAAGACGTTAATCTAGCACTCAAGATATTACGGGTGTTTTATGTGAAAAAGTCGTGATTAGCGTAACTAGAACAAGATAATGTAAAATTTATTCGTGACACTTAGTGTTTCTCCGCGTTAACACATCCTCTTATCTCTGCACCGGAGCACGAAGTAGTAAAAACGCGTGTCGTCTAATTTTGTGTGCATTCCTGTCGACAACTCCCTGTAATTTATATCCGAGCAGTTTTTTATTGTAACGATAGAGCTGTAGACACGATTGTTAAAATAACTGTTGCTGGGCGCAGGCATGTGAACTGCGAGCAATATGTCTTTACCATTCTGTCAGCTTTGGATTTGTGGCAGATTCTTAAAATTCTTACGTCGGGATTCTTTGTTTTCAAGTTTACTTCGTTTTTGAACTTCAGACGGAAGAACGAAGGACTGAGAATGAGAATGCGGGCTGTGTTAATGAACTTATTTTTAGATTAAACTCTTCTTTACACTTTTAATTAAAATAAGAACATTAGTTGCTCATTCAAAGCAAGGATTGAAATACTGAATTACTTGCGAAACTACATAGAATTTTTGACATAGTATTGTACAGTAACTTAAAATAATATTTCCTAATTAAAACATTATTATTTAGTTATAAATATCAATACATTGAACGACCCTATACATCAAATCCAATATATATTTTTTCATATTAAGCACGAAATCAATTGATCTCAATTTTGTTTAATAATTTTGTACAGTCATATTATATACGAAAACAGTATTAGTGATTACATGAAAAAAATTCAAAAGCTGTAGAGAATTAAATTCTGTCTGTAAATCAAATAACACATTTCATTTCACTTACTTATATAGTTAGTCATGACACTAAAACAAATTCAAACAAATGTTACTGTTAAATACATATTTTAATCTTAATTTTAATATTAACTAAATAAAGTGAATTATGACTAATGATGATTTTAGAAGCTCTAGTTAGTATAACGGTTCAAATTTTGATAGAGTAACTGTTGATTTGAGAACCCGGGTTCAATTCAAACAGCCAACAAACAATTTCAACCACATTAAACATCTTCAGGGGATGCAGTTTGACGGCTGTCAACCGTACTTCACGCGCATAAATATATCACTTACTGAGATCTGAAACGACAGAGTGCCACATCCAATCACGGATAAATATTTATTTCTTTTTAATTTTTGAACGTGGTTTAAACAAGTCGTATTCATAGCTACGTTCATATTTTTGTAAAGCATTAAACTATCTTAACGACTTTCTAATTTAAATCTTGACAAGTTTTGTTTACATTTTTTCCCGTGAAGTTATCAGGAAAGCAATGGTAGATAGCGTCACACGCGGCGTAGGTTTCGTGGGACAGCCTTTTAAGTATATATATAAATGAATAAATATATTATTTTAATTTAAACGATTGTCCAGTAGTTTATATTTATGTCTGTTGAAAGTTAAAACCAATATAAAAGTAATACTTGGAATATTCAAACATATCTGGAACATATTTTATAATTATCGAAACTAGTTAAATAAATTTACTAAAACCAAAAATTGTTTTATTGATAATGAGTTCTGAAAACTTTTTTCACATGTTAAAACTAGTTATTACTTGTACCAACCTACAATATTCTACAGTTGTCACTTTTATCGTTATCATTGTTTTATTAGCCACTAATATATATTAGTACTAATTGTATTCTAAATTCTGCGTAAAAACTGACAGTAATTAAAATATTTCTTTCGTACAAATATTCAAAACATCTATAAAACAAGTTAATTATTTCGAACGAGCAATAAATTTAAATAAAAACTAGATTACTTTTCTAATATACTGCAAAGATTTATATTCCCTCTTTCCCATTTTTTGAAAGGCGCCGAAAAGTGGTAATAGAATAAATTAGTGGTAGACAAAGGCTTAAAAGACCAAGTTCGTATTAAAATTAACCGGGTCCTTTCTTCATGGAAATTTATTTAACTTAGCCTGACCGGAAATTATGTTTTGCTCGCCACCTACGTCCTAGAGCTAGCTTACGGCTTACCTGAACTGAAAACTTATAAATGGTCATTTTTCATCGGAAATATTCCAACCGCAACGTGTTTACCGATAATTTTGCGGTTGTAGCAGATGTCTTCATTTTAATGATTTTACTATTAAGTTATTTATTTAGGCGTTGACTCCGTAAAATTTAATTTTTCCGCCTGTTTTATCTTTAGTTAGTCTAGAACGATTAATATGCCGTATTAGTATGCAATATTTTAAAGATAATCTCGATAAGGAATCCCAAAGAATGTTCATTTTATAATTTTAAGATTTTTGAATGTTTATTTATTATTTCTGACACCTCGCATATTTAGTGGCCGAACTTTAACGATATAAATATATGTACTACCACACTGCAGCTCGGTGAGGTCGGACCCTTTAATATACAGGGTGTTTCACAACTTAGAGCAAAAAATTAAAGGGTATATTCTGTACGACGTGCTGATCATGAAACAAAAAGAATTTTTTTTAAATCGCAAAACTATTTTCCATGTTTCCCAGTCCAAAATTTTTCGTTACCACTGCCACTGGGTGGATGATTATGTTAAAGTTATTAATTAAATAAAATTCTATTATAAATAACTGCTAATAATTGAATTGTGTAATTATTCTTTCGTAGTTGATACCTACCTCATTGTTTGTGTTTAATAGGAAAGCGAAACCAGTGCAGTACTACAAAAAATGTTTTAGGTTAACAACCCTTAATTTTTCGAATTTAAAAAAATTATTTTTGTTTCATGATCAGCACGTCGTACAGAATATACCCTTTAATTTTTTGCTCTAAGTTGTGAAACTCCCTGTATAATTGGGATAAGTTCTTGTAGCATAAATATATTATAAGTTTTTAAAATATTTTTAATATGGGGTAGGTGACTCAGTGGTATCGAGTCGGCCTATGGATCTTGAGAACCCTGGTTTGATCCCCACAGCCGACAAACAATTTTCACCAAATTTAATCTACCCTTGTGACTAACATCTTTAGGGGCCGTGATTTGACGCCTGGTAATCGCACTTCACGCGAAGAAATTTATCACTTACCGAAATCATACCCAATAATGGGTAAAAGGCGTGATGATATATTTATTTATTTTATTTTTAAAATAATTTGGTATTTTTTTGTTAAATGTGGCAGTTTCGTTTCTATAAATAGTGTCTTTTGCCTATGACCGTATTTTACAGACTTTTCCGCAAAGTTGAAAGAATAAGAATGCTTACTGATTGAAAAGTCCTGTATTTTTGTGTCGAACAAGTAGATACTTATCTCCCCAATTATTGAAAATCTTTCTTTTAAAATTGATTAGACACGGCTTGTACCTGTGTCACGCATCTTACAATGACACCTTTACGCTAGGAAAGGTGATGGAAAAGTGACTTTTATTTTCGACCTCGACCCCCCGCTGAGCGGAGTGACTAGCGTGATTGACGGGGTCTCGTCGGCAATGTCGGCATCTTGCAGCTATCTGAGCACGTGGTGGACCCGATGCGATTTTGTTTCACGCTGTGTGCGACAGTTTGCGGTGTGCCGCCTCTGTCGACAGCTCATACCGGAGATTTTTACGTTCTTTCTTTTGTTTTCTACGACTTTGATCCTTGCCGATGGTTTGGTATATTTTTTCAAGGAAAAATATCAGATATAATATTAGTCGGAATTCATCTATCAATTATAATAAACTTTGTTAACAAAAACGTCAAAACAAGTCTAATTATTTTGTTAATTGGAACTTAATGGTACGAAAAGATGATCGGTGAAAACAATAAAACTGACATTCAACACACATTTTTGATGTTTTTCTACCGATATCTTATTCTTTTAATAAAAACATCGATCGTAATTATAAAAATATTCGAACAGCACGCTGATATTCGAATTCGAAGATCTCGAGTTCAAATTGCACTCAAGCTAAAAAATTATAAACTTCCACGTGGCGGCTCGGTAAATTTGGGATTAAGTTCCTGTTTTATAGAATAGCATAAGTAACTAAATAAAATACATTAAATGTACCGAATTTGTATCAAAAATTTAGATTGTTGAAAATGAAACTTTTCTTTCGCTGAATATAAATATTGGTGCTTAACTCCAAGTTGTTATATTTGTTTAAATAAATACAAAACTAAACTGATAAAAAAATCACTTCACAAATAATTTTTTTTTCAAAATTTTTGTTTCCAAACATTAGTTTTGAAACTGGAATGTCACTGTTTGCTAAATTATATTATGGAGGTTTAATAAAAAAGAAATGGTTGTTGAGCCCATTGTTAACTAATACTAATTTGTGAGTTTCTTCTTATATTTATTTGTTAATTTATAAATAATAGTTTGAATATAATTATTTGAAATTTTTTTCTTTACCGTTGTATTAAAGACAGTCCTGTAAATATATTTTTAAGAAGCTGAATAATTCTTCAAATTCCGTCAGTACGGTGGTGTGGATAGCAATACGGAATTCGAATCCGGAGATCCCGAGTTCTAATCTCACTCAAGCTAAAAATTATATAAACTACCACACTGTGGTTAGGTGAGTGTGGACCCTGTACTATAATTGGGATTAAATTTCTGTTGTACAGCGTAACATAAATAAATAAAATCTTGTCAATGTAAACTAAGATTGCAAACTTCCTGGTTGAGTTTAAGAAGTAAACTAGAGAAACGGATCTGGTGAAAAACAGAATCATTGAATTTTATTATCACAAATAAAAAACAAACCACTTGAAATTTTTTGTAGAAATCAAGCTTCACAATAACATCTTATAGCCAGTTAAAAGCCAGGTAATTATAAATAGAATATTCAACAATAGCGTTCGATGAAATATCCTCTCGGAACAAAGCGAAGAGTTGAGTCGCTATCAATTACCTCGGGGAGACGCGTTCTTCTGCGGCATCGGCGCTTCTGTGGCCGCGAGACTCGGAGATGGTCGGACCAAGCAAGTGGACCTCTTAGCGCGATGATGCTGCAGATGCTTTGTGTTGCCGTCTGCCGAGTCGCCACCGATAGAAGCGCAGTTAACAAGCCAACAAAATTAAAAAGTTGCTAGTTGACGACCACGACCGGTATCTTCTGGCGCTACCTAACTTTAGTGAGCGATTTGAACCGTAGAAACTTCAGAGGAGGAATATTTGTTTACAAAAGAAACTCAATTGTTCTGCTATTTCAGGATGATGTCATAAATAGAAACTAAGTAAATGTGGAGCTATGGAAATCCCTATTGCTATTTTGTAGTTAGAAAGTAGAGTCAATACTATTTAAACTGAATAACATTACTTTTCATTCTTTGCTATGCCACTGAATACGATATTCAATATTCTTCTCACGTAGTGCTGAACTTTCATGTACTTATATTTAGTGTTCCACCATTTGGATCCGGGTTCATTCGTAGTCCATTTCTTGCGATAAAATAGGAACTTTAATTTATATTTTCGTAACACATACACAAGAAACACGTTCTTATTCTCTAATTTTAGAGAGAGAAACACTGCTTTTCTCCCCTAGGGAGAGAAATATTATGTTTCTCTCCCTAGGTAACATGTTTCTTTCCCTAGAGAGATATTTCCCTCCCTAGAGACTACGATTATTAGCTGTTTGCGGCGTTACGCAACCCATATTTGACATTTATCCCGATAAGACGGTAATTTTTGGGCACTTGTTACGAAAAGTATAATATGCTTCACGGGAGGGTGCGATTATCCCTTATGTGAAGTTGAAAAACCTCGACGCGGGAATAATCGCTTGTTTCCCTCCCTTGATGCATAACATACTAATATATATTGCAATCATAATATTTGGCAATTTGTTTCCATTATCAAATAAAACTCCTAGACATTTTAAAAGTATATTATTTCATTCCTAGTTAGTTATATGAGGTAAATAGTTCAATAGTAACAGGTGGACTATAGATTTGAGAACCCAAGTTCAATTTCCGCAGCTGAAAAACTTTTCACCATATTATAATTACTCCTGTTGCTTCCATAAGCATCGTAATTTGACGGCTGGTAACCGTACTTTACATATTTGTATATGTAACATACCGAAATATGTTACGACAAAGTGCCACACTCAGTAATGGGTAAAAAGCGTGATGATGTATTTAATTTCCTTTCAGATGTATATTATAACGCGAGAAATTGTTATACCGTCCGTCAAATTACAGTGTTTATAAATGTTTTTAGAGAAAGACTCACAGAGGTAATTTCAAATTCAAATTTTCAAGTTTTCATGGATGTTCACAAATTATTAAATAGGAATATGAGAATAGGAACAAAGTCTCGAAGCTTCATAGGGTCGAAAAGTTCACGACAATCAAGCAGACTGATGGCAAATGGCAGCCGGCTGGCAAATTGACCAATCATAACTAATTGAGAATCCTCCCGAGTCGCAGTGTGCAATGTTCACGGAATGCGATTGCTCTAATTGCCTGGCGCCCGGATTTGAACCCAAGACCTGGCGATGCGCGTAAATATAGCCCAGTAACGCGGCAACTGCTTGACATTACTTGCACAACAGCAAATCACTCAATCTAATTCTAACTGACACTAATTTTCATCATAGTTTAAACGTTTCAACTACAGATTTCATAGTCAAACTCATAATTGTTTGGATTTTTATCTTTGTTCGTTTTGTTCTCCGTAATTTTATTGAGTTGCCTTTGTTTTTGCTTAAACGGTTTATGTATAAATTTTATGCTTATTTCATCATTTGAAATTGTGAATAATTGTAGCTTATGAAATATTAAATATGTCATTTTGTTGTCTTAAACTAAATTATAGTTAATTATACAGATAACGCGTTATGCTTAATTTGGTTAAATTTATACGTTGCTATATTTTATTGTCTAATCATACATATACATATATCAAATTGTGAAATAGTATTTATCAATTTTTATTATGCTTATGGTGCAATAATAAACACATGAAATGGCATATATTATCTGTTTGAAATACCTTTACTGAATAGTTTAAATATGAAATATTAAACGTACATTTACATTCTAAAATTCTTGCATAGAATTTTGAATTTATCTTGAACATTTCGGCATCGTATAAATATTTTCATTTGTTAAATATTTCTAAATTATAAATAACTAAATTCTCTATTAGTTTTACTTCAAGCATTTAGTTTGAACGGAAATATACAGGCTGTTTCACAACTTAGAGCAAAAAATTAAAGGGTATATTCTGTACGACTTGCTGATCATGAAACAAAAATATTTTTTTTTAAATTCGAAAAATTAAGGGTTGTTAACCTAAAACATTTTTTGTAGTACTGCACTGGATTCGCTTTCCTATTAAACACAAACAATGAAGTAGGTATCAACTACGAAAGAATAATTACACAATTCAATTATTAGCAGTTATTTATAATATAATTTTATTTAATTAATAACTTTAACATAATCATCCACCCAGTGGCAGTGGTAACGAAAAATTTTGGACTGGGAAACATGGAAAATAGTTTTGCGATTTAAAACAAAATTCTTTTTGTTTCATGATCAGCATGTCGTACAGAATATACCCTTTAATTTTTTGCTCTAAGTTGTGATACATCCTATATACGATGTAAAATGTTAAAGATAAAATACAAATTTCTACTATGCAATGAATTGATTTGAAAAGAAATTTAAAAGTGTTGACAAAAAAATGAGGGTATTAAATTTAAATTTCCATGAGAAAACCACATTAAATTTCAGAATGTGATTGAATAACAACAGTTACATTTATTTAATCAATATTTCAACTACATTTAGTTAAAGTTTCCACTGATATTTTTAACGTTCGCGATAGTATCTGAGTACCTGAAAAGCTTTCACTATATAAATAATACAACTTCTAAATTGAATGTCGATTTTCTAGCACTGTGACAGCTGGCTGGAAAAATAAATGACCTTCTCGTTCGGTATTCTATTTTTCAGCACGAACGACAAGTTCGTTTTTCCATTCCTATCCTTGAATAACAAATTAGCTTTCTTGAAAAGCTGTAAATGTTTAAATTATTATGTTGCTAATATCTAAATTCATTTTGTTCATCATTCATTGTCAAGCGTACGAGTAGATAATTTTAATTTATTTCTCACTGCAATGTCAATCCTATCAAATTGCACGAAACTCAGAGATATTCATAGAACATTCACTCATCAGAGAATCAGTCAAACATAACTTCCTCGCTTGAACCACATTTACGTTTCCTTCATACAAACTCATTTATTCCACACACTCAGAACCTTTCATCACGCAACAAACCTTCAATCACATCCATTCATTCGCTCCTCCTATACATCTGTTTAATTAATCTTTCATTCGATGTACGCTGCTCATCATCTCAACTCACTTACACCCATTCCTCTAACATCAAATCTAAGCAAAAATAAGACAGGAAAAGAAGGAAAGGAAACGGAAACTATACAATATTTAAATGTTATTTAGGAGTTTGGAAATAAATCTGGAGCTATAATGATTTCAAACTCTAGCTTTTACTCTTTCTACTTGATATAGTATTTAGTGTACATTATTTCTTATTTTGATTTAGAGTTAAGATAGAATGGAAGAATATTCGGATTTAAAAATGATTTATCGTTCTTTGAAGGACGAGTGAAGGCTGTAGGGTAGAAGAAGTATTTCATCTAAGAACTGAAATAATTAATTTCTTTTAAATATACAATAATTCATCCCACACATCATCAAAGCCTTCCAGAAAGAAAAAAAATCATCCAATTAGCATAAATCTATTTGAAACAGCTGGATATTAATTCAGAAGCCAAAAGTGGTTTAAGCCTACGCGGTACACTAATGACATCTATGATTCTGTTTCGTCGACAGCTACTGGGGATAGTTACGCCACCCCGAATCGAAAAACAAGAACAAAAACAAACGCACTCGGTAAATAAACAACGCAGCAGCGGCTTCGACTTAACGAGTTCGAACCGTAAACAAGATTGGAGTTGGAGGTAATTCGACATAGGTGAACAAATTTATATGCATGAGTGGCCTGAGGGCGCTGTTAGTTTGGGAGTTTTATGGGCGACCGACGGGCGCTGCTGAACGCCGTTTGACGTGGGGCCCTCGGACAGCCGGACACTTCCGAGACGACGTTTGCTGTGTGCTGTGAATGCTCTGCCCCACGCAACTAGATTTGGGATAGGAAGGATACAGTTGACCCAAAAGTCTTGCTGCTTGCCTCCAGCCAAATAGATCTTCTACGAAATTAATTTACTTGGCAATTTAACATCTTTCTTCTGTGTGATAGTATTAGAAAGCAGAGAAATCTAAGAAGTATAACAAATAAAATAAATATATCTAGTTTTTAAAGAAGTAAATCCTTAAATTATCACTCAAAATCATTTAGTATTTGTAATCCGTCCAGATAATAATCTCACTTTTTGCTATACTTCTTTTATTTTTAACAACAACAATAACATGTAAAATTTGCTGACTAAAAACACAATAAATAGTGTACACTTGGCAGGAAAAAGATACTAATATTTAGAACCAAACTTTATCAACAGATGTTATATTGCAGTGAATACTTTTATCCAAAATTTGTAAGAGTAGTGGTAATATAGCAAAACTCATAAATCAAAGACCAAATTTTGTTTGAACATTTTGAAAGCGAAATTAGCAAATCAGTTGTTTATTTAGGTACAGTATCATTACCATATTCGTCCAGGTATATATCACGATGATGAATAACATTTTTTCTTGCAATCAATTATAATTTTATTCAATATAAATTCATGCTTTCTCAATTAAAAATTTCCCAGAATTTATTCAAATTAAAATCTATTACAGCGTATGATATCAAACAATAAACATCCTGGTATACTTCACTCTTAATTTGAATATAACTGTCATTCAATTGGAATGTTTCTATTATTCATTCAGCACTATACGTTATTGATCTTTCTAAATCTTCCGGTAAATTATTTAAACGACAAACCTATTTACTTCCCTCCATTTTGAAACGTGAACTGAGGGACAGTTTTGATTAAACCATGTTAAGAAACCTCCAACATCCGGGGTGCATTTTGATTTCCCTTGGTATCATTTTCTCAACTCACCCTCAAGGAACGGTTGTGGTAATGGCGCAGGTCTGTGCTGGGTACAAAGATGTTTGCCTTCGGGCTCTTGAACGATCAGCGCTGACAAATCAAGAAGATTTTGCCGGAAAGTCCAGCAAGGAAAACGATTGGTGCAAGGGGAGAATTTGATGATTCCGGAACTAGCAAATCCGGAGATGAAACCTCTTGAGTAAACGACCCTTACGTTTGAACTTCACACGTAGAATAAAAAACAATTGTGTTCGAGAACTGAAAAGAATAAGACACCGGAGATAGCATAGAAACTGTGATTCAGCTGTTTGATTGTTTGTAAAGCAGATAACATTTTTATCCACATCTATTAAATAAATAAATATATCACGCCTTTTACCCATCACTGGGTGTGGCACTCTGCGTAAGCAGGTCTCGGTAAGTGATATATTTTTTCGCATGAAGTGCCATCAAATCACGACCCTCAAAGATATTAGTGGAGGAGGAGCCACAGGAGTAGATTTAAATTGGTGAAAATTGTTTGTCGGCTGTGGGGATCGAACCAGGGTTCTCAAGATCCACAGGCCGACTCGATACCACTGAGCCACCTACCCCTAAATAACTATTAAATAATACCTTCATTATGCATGTAACTCTAAATACATAAAGCTGCTCATATTACACAAATATTATATTGAATTTAATCTATTCCCAATCAATAACAATTAAGTATTTTCTTATGTTTCAAGCATGTGATTTGCCGTTTGTCGATTTTAAAAATAAATAAATATGTATACCATTACGTCTTTTACCCATTACTAGATGTGGCACTCTACCGTAGCAGATCTCAGTAAGTGGTAGTTTTAACGTGGTGAAGATTGTTTGTCGGCTGTGAGAATCGAACCCGGCTTCTCAAATCCACAGGCCGACTTGATACTACTGAGCCACCTAGAAGTAAAGTTATGTTTTACTATTTTTGTTCCTTTTATTTAAACAAAGCGCAAAAAATATATAATGTATTGTCAACCGTTTCACGAGTATGTTCTTATATTTATTTATTGCTATGCACAACAGGAACTTAATCCCAATTACAGCAGCTTATAGTGGAATCGGATGTAAGTTTTGAAGTTGTCCAAATTTGAACGCACGACCTTATTTATTTATTTTTATTTATTTACATTAACGGAAGCTGACGGTTACCCAATAAAGAGCTTCCACGTTTTGATAATACATTAACAAATATACAACAGAGGCAAAATATTATTTACAGAGTTACTATTACGTAATTAGAGAAAAGAAATAAGATAATAAAGTGACACAAAAATAGTAATAAATAATAATAGTGATAACGAAATTTGATTGTATTTACCTAAATCTTAAGCAGATTTGCTTGTTAATTAATAAACATAAGTTATACCTCAGGTTTATTCTCTGCGCTACAATACAAAGTTATTGTATTCCAGAAGCGAGAACATTAGACAAACGGGTTATTGTTAGAATGAAATCTGTTTAGTTGTTGACACATTATCATACATATGTCTGGTTATGATTTAACCTAAAAGCAAGAGAGGCGTGTTATACCTAAAGGTACACCATCTGCTCTGGCTCCAATCATAGTAACCTTGTATCAACCCTTCTGTAGAGTCTACACCTTTCAAGTCATTAATATCCCCTTGCGGACAAAATAAAAACCCCGACTAATATTTCATAAGCGGTCTTGCATTTATTCATGTATAAATGTTTTTTGTCTTTAATAAATTTAAATATTAGCATCTTGGATATCTAGATCTAAATACGTTTTGTTTTGTAACAAATGAGTACAACGTTTACTAATGAAAAAGAAGTTATTAACATATTTGCGTGTTGTGAGACGTTTGACATATTACAGGAAGTTATTTACTTATTATTTGCTATTAAATATAAATAACAATAAGTTATTCTATTATCTTTAGTTTATGTTCAGAAATAGAGCGACAATTTTATAGTTTAAGTTATTACATCGCAACTAACTTATTATCCTCATTAAACAAACAGTTAAATTTTGAGAAACTCTTTATCTTCTCTGTCAATCACTTCCAAGGAAATAACAGAAAGAAGCAATTGAACTTTTGTTGATGACTGCACCCGCAGAGAGACTAATTCACTAGTTGATCATGTAGTCTCGCTGCAGGGCCTTGCCATCGCAATCAAATTGACGTTATGTCAAGTTGCTGTCATCTGTCGTGACCGCCGCGAGCTGTTGTGGCTGCTGTTGCTTTGTCTCCAGTTTTAATCCGTAATTAAGAGCACAAATGAAGTCACGCGAGATTTTACAGGATCTTGTATTTTCTCTCCTCTTGGAAGTCATTTGTGTTTTTGGTTGATGATCAGAAGAGGTGACTCATTAAAAGTGTGCTTATAAATAATATAATTGCGGGAGGAGTTAGATAATTTTAAAATTATTATTTAGAAGTTTTTATTTGTGGAGAAGTTCCTGAGATTAGAATCTAAAAAGCTTTTTGTTTTAGATATTAATATATATTTATGCGAAAGTATTAAAAGTGTAATTTTCACACAAGCTGCATACACTAATTTTGATATGATTGAGCTTTAATTAATTATACCTATTTTACTAATTACATTTCAAACGTCAAAAACATTTATTCTGTACATTATCTTACGTTTTATATAGTTAAGTTTGTTTCGTAGCAATTATTTTATCGGTTGCCACTAGCAGCGGGCGATAAACAGTCACTTTTTGCACTGAAAAACAAATTGACTCACTTTTTATACGATCGTAGAAAAAAATCATTAAAAAAATTTGAAAGTTTTATAGTGTAAATTGGATAGATACCTCAGTGGAATCATGTCGAACGGTGAGTTTGAGAACCCGGGTTCGATTTCCACAGGTGACAAACACTTTTCATCACGTTAAAATTACCTCTGTGCCTCCTTTTCCACTAACATCTTTGGGGGCGTGATTTGACGGTTGGTAACCACATTTCACGTGAAGAAATATTTCACTTACCGAGATCCCCTACGGTAAAATGCCACACCCAGTAATGGGTAAAAGGCGTGATGATATAGGTATTTACTTATTTTTTATTTAAATATTTTTAAATTCTAACATGTAATTATTTTATAATGTTATTATTAAAAAAACTCAATAAGAAGGACAATGTAAAACGATATTACAATTTAATAAGCTATTACCTGAGAATTCAATATCTCTATTTTCAGACTTTATATTGTATCTACATAATTTGCACGAAAATTACTATCTCTACACAAGTGCGGTAAAAAGGAAAGTGTGAACAGTTTTTGTACCTTAAATATTTCAAATATATTATTCTGAATTCACAGTTAAAAAACGTCAAAATTTATTCGGCAGTGTTATCACATTTTACATAAATCCCTAGATTATAGTTCAATTTTTTTGCAATTAAAAATTGTAAAATTTTGTTTAAATAAATGACGCAAAGTAAAAAAAAATCAGTATATTATACTATTTAAGTTTCTGCAGTAAAGGATTCAACAAAAGATAATTACAATATTTTTCCAAATGTATTTTGCAAATATATAATAAATCAGAAAAGACAGTTCTATATTTATGAAGAACATCGCAGGACCAAATATTTCACAAGTAAATAAATTTTATTTCAATATATTCTGCTAGAACTATCCATTTTAAATGTATAAATATCTCCAGTTGTAACATCGTTCCAAGAAGAGATACCATCTCTGTAACAACTTGCGCAAATGTATGCTGTTTTCGTTCTTCCAGTTCATTAAATTTGTAACAAACAGTATTTCTAAAAGAAACCAAAATCCCCTACATTCAAAACTTGAAGAAAAGCTAAAGAGATACCAGTTTACCACAGCTTATTGGTTTCCATTGTCAATATCACTAACTAGACTCCCTTTCTACTACCAACCTCCCCTAATCCGTTCAAAATCTTCCGTATTCACGTAATTCTACTTTCGGTAATTTGGGTGTCGTGGTGTCGGCTGTCGTTATAAATGACCTGTTTGCCGTACTAAATATAAATAATCCACCTTGAAATGGATAAATGACAAATGCGTTGGAGTGCGATCGTAGCGTTAGAGCTCGTGGCGGTGGTAGTGTGAACGAACATTCATCATCCTGTTAGGGTTGTATGTTGTATGAGTGTTCAGGCGAGGAATATGTGGTGTACAAATGGAAAAAATGAGCGGATGTGAACGTGTTGGGCTGTGGACAGAGCGGAATATGGCACGGGTGACGTGTTATGCTTCAACGCGGTCGATAAGTGGACAATTTTATTTTACCTGGTTTTGGTGAGAGTTGGTTTTAGTTAACCCTATGAAAATATATCGCAAGATATTAGGTATAACTATGAAATAGTGAATCATATATTTATTTATTTTTATTTTATTTGTTAATCTGTACAACAGGAACTTAATCTCAATGTCTGTACGAGGAACTTACAACTTATAGTCAAATCTAAACCACTCAAATACAATCAAATTTGGCTATGATTTTCTGTTGTTTATAGTTTTTTAGAATGGACAAATTGGTAAATTTATAATTATTTCGCGCTGCAAATTATCAAATATCAAATTATTATAGGGTACTTCACTAAGGTAAACCAGCATTAAATAAATTAAAGAATCAACTTTTAGATAAAGTTTTGTTTGTTAATTAAACATGTTCTTGCAAATAATAACATATCTTCGTACAATTTATTTTATTGTTGTTGATTTATTAATAGTTATTTGTATATTTAAGCTGTGAAATTAGGTTTTGGGTGTATTGAGGAATGAACTTGACAGTCGAGACAAACAACATTCTAAAATTGTCAAATATATTTCACAGATGAGGGGTACACAGTATTTTTTGCACGATTTTGTCGGAATGTAAAATATTCTTTAACAAATTATGAGAAAAAAATGATACTTTTCATCCTTAAATAAGAAAAGTAAAGTTGTATTATGGCAACAGGAAGTCAGTGGTATGATTTGACAACAGTGACATCTATTAAGAAAATAATAGATCCTGTTTAAATTTCTAATTTATTTTTATAAATTTTACTTTCTAATAGGGCAATGAACAAAATTGTATGTACACCTCATGAAGAAAGTGTCATTGTTTCTTCAGGTACTTTAAAAGAAACTGCATCTTCATGAAGAATTGTCTCACTTTATTTCCTTTATATGCAAATAACTATTCTGAATTACATTTTGTGCATTAATATCTAAAAAAAATATTACAAATTTTAAATTAAACACTGTTTTGTACCTGTACATATGATTTCGCATTCAAGGAAACGGCAACGTTCAAAACTGGTTCATAATAAATCTTTGCTATTTTAAAAGTTTTAGCGGCCATTACTATATCAGCGACTGTGAAAACGTTTTAACAGCCGTTGATAAAAGCAACTTAAAATAAAGAAATATTGTACAAAAAAAAATGAACTTTGTGGATAGTTATCATAATTTTCTGTATGGTAGTTGTAACTGAGCGATTGACATGTTTACTTTGTATATTTAGTGGATTAAAATCTCACTAATTTCGATAATAATTTAAAATATCTGATGTGGACACCACATGACTTCCTTGTACACGTATTTAACTATAGATATTTTTTTAATTGCACATATTTGACATTAAATCTTTTATTTTTTGTTCTAATCCATAGCAAACTTAATTTAAAAAAAAATCAAAAAATATATAATATTTAAATTTAGATATCTCGTTTATGCAAAAAGCTAATTTAAACATTCTTAATGTGCTAGACGCAGAATTTAATTCTCTAAAACTTTTATTTGCAGCATTCATTTCTAAAATTAAAATAATACCATTTTTTCAAGGAAAACTGTTAGTAGCTTCATGTAATGTGCCACTTCCGGTTAGTCTATTTTAACCAAAATCTATTATGTTATTTCCATTGATATAGTAGTCTTATATACCAAATTTGGAAAGTTTTAAATTATATTTGAATATAGTTTTTCATGAAAATCTATTATAGGCTTCAAGTAAAGTACCACTTCCGGTAGTTGTATAATGACCAAAAAGGGAGGTGCACAACTAGATGTTATAACAGTCCTAAATATAAAGTTTCAATTTTCTACGGCTTACCGTTTTTGAGTTATGCGAGATACGTACGTACGTACGTACAGACGGCATGACGAAATTAGTCAAAATGGATTCAGGGAGGGCCAAAACACCTATTTCCGTTGAAATCTGAGAACCGAAAATTTTCGCGATTACAATACTTCCTTTACTTCGTACAAGGAAGTAAAAATACATACTATACATTTTAATATGGGTTAATTACAGCCAAATAAAATTTAATGAAAAATGAATTGTATGTACTCAGATTTCAATTCAAATTTGGTAAAAAGAATCTGAAAACATATATTAAAAGTAGTTTAACTTTAACAAGCACGATAACTACTATCATTGTCATCTATTTTAGTCAGTAGGGCGTAATAACTTCCCTTAATTTATATCCAAAGAATGTCTGCACAAATTCTTGTGTCTACGATATGTGATACATTAACATTAATTTTATTATAACCAGTGCTTAAAAACACACACATACATTAGCTGCGAGTTTCGTGGTCAGTCCAACATATGTGCCAGCGGCTTGCTAATGTCTTTCCTCTTCGTCCCTCACCCTGTAACTCTTTACTCTTACGATCCCTCCATCTCTGTTCCTCGTACAGTGCTGGTAGCAGCAGCTGTCTAGTTAGCGGTTAACACTAATCAATTCTAAATTATATGATTTGTTCACCATGTGTCAAATGTGTGAACGAAATGTGGCCATTATTAAAAATACATTTACGTGGTGTGTTACGTCTCTTTTCGTGTTGGTTTGGTTTCCGATCAGGTGATGGCACCACCTGCAAGAATACGATGACGTTTACTACTTTACTTTAAATAGCTTTTCTTTCATATTTTCCTAACAATCCTTCATCAATATTTTAAGTTGCATATCTTTACCTGGACATATTTATTTTGACTCTGTAGTTTTAAAGAGTATTTTTTCGTTGTGAATTCGAAAATTAGATATTAAGATATTGTTCTACGACTACTACGATATCTGTTCACTGTATGTTTTTTCTTGCTATGGAAATGTAATGTAATGTAATGTTAACGTGTGATATGTCATATATAATGGATTGTTACGTTGCTAAACTACTAATTTAGAATTGTAAAAGGAAGAGTGAATTATAAACATAACTTATTAAAATATAAATTAATAGGGCTAAAATATCGTAGTCGTAGAAAAAGTATGGTGTATAATTTGCAGGAATTGTTCATTTCTTATTCGTATAAATTGCAATATTCGTCGTCGGCTTTTGATTCAAGCTTTCATACTTGTGCGAAATGAGTACTATTCCATGCTTGTTGTACAATATACTATTTTTCGCTCTATCTTTATATTTGAAAATCTACATTTTGTAACAAGAACTGACAGGCGATAGAATTCAAACTTTTTTCGAGGTTTTGTTCACCGATAGAATAAAATATTCAAATAGGTAATCTAATATTTCTTATCCACTATTTATTATTATTCATGTCTATTTTGTAACAAACATTGCCAAGTATAGCAATTGTTAAAATGATCTTTAATTAGTTAAGTTTTTAGTAACTATTGTGATTTAGGGGTCATAGCAATTACTATACTCGTACTTAGCAATTAACCTCATTATTTTGAATTTTTGACTGAAATTTTAAATCCACATGAATACGATATTCGAATTAAAACCAATTTATTTTGAACTTCCATTATCTTTATTAGTGAAAATACTTTAAACATTTTTTACACAACGTTTCGATAGCGCAAAAAATGTGCTATCGTCATCAGGTGAACTGATACTACTGATACGATATTCAGTACTGAATAAATATCTTTTTATAAACAAATGTGAATATATTCAATTAATCATATTAGCTTTCTCGTTACAAAATAAATCCAACTTTTCTACATATACAGGGTGTTTCAAGACTAGTGTAACAAACTTTAACAGCTTATTCCTGAGGTCATTTTGAGCCAAAAATATCACATGAACATAGGTCCTATTCCTTCTAGTTACCGAAATACAAGAGGTTGAATTTCTATAAATAACACGAAATTTTCAAACTTTTGTAATCAAGATACTTTCGGAAAACAAGAGTTTTATTGAACAAATATCTTTTGAAACTTTTGTTAAAATTGTAAACATTATCTTGAGTATCATTTTTGTTTATATATCTTATTTACCTGACAAAAGATTCGTCAGTTTATCTTGAGGTGTAAGAACCAGCACTAAATAATTTTTTTATGATTTAGGTAAATATAAAAACACAAGCATAGATGATGTTCTTTTTTGTGTGTTATTGATTGATTTCGACGTGCGAGCGTGTGATTTGTTCGGTGTGTGCAGTGATTATAACTGACATGTAATTTGTCACTGAAAATTGTTTGTACTGTACATTACGAACAATCTATTTGCAAAATGAACGCCATTATGTGTCACGGTAGATAACGATAATGATGTCGACTGCATTGTCGAGTTGCCGGACATCATTACACACTGATATCATAATGATTCCGATCATTAATAGCGAAAAAATGAGAATTTAATTAGAATTAATTATCGGAAAACTCGGGACATTTTGCACTGTGCACTGTTCTCTAATTATCGCATTCGGCGCAATTATTTCGCTAGATAGAGGTAATTACTACACAGATAATTAAAAACAAAACTTAAATGATTTCTAAATGTACTCTTCACTCACTGAAAACCTGATATTTACCAGCAATATTAAATAAATAAATAAATATATCATCACGCCTTTTACCCATTACTGGGCGTGGCACTCTGCCGAAGCAGATCTCGGTAAGTGATATATTTCTTCGCGTGAAGTGCGGTTACCAGCCGTCAAATCACTGCCCTCAAAGATATTAGTGGAGGGGGAATCATAGGGTTAGATTTTAATTTTGGTGAAAATTGTTTATCGGCTGTGGGGATCGAACCAGGGTTCTCAAGATCCACAGGCCGACTCGATACCACTGACCAGCAATATTGAAAGCATAAAATTTATTTTTTCTATAACTGTCAAAAAATATTCATTTTTTTCACTAATATCAATATGCGAAGTACGTGATTTTTGCATCATTTACATTACCATGACAACGCGTATTTTGCGTATTATTTTGCACCCTATAGCGCAAAATAAGTATTTTGCGCACTGTTTCGCATTCTAGTGCGCAAAATGAGTATTTAGGTGACGCTCACAAATTATTTTTTGTCAGGTTACATTAATTACAACACATCAATACTATCAAATTCAAATTATTTTTGATTGTTTTCCTTCAATTTATTTAAATAAATCAATAATTATTGTATTATTCTTTATTTACAATTGTATGACAAATTAAAACTGTATTATGAAGTATAACTGCACATGAACATTACATAAATAAATTAATTTAGTTATATTTAGTGCATAACTTATTTTTAAATATTATTTCTTTTCGTTTAATTTAAAGATAATATCTAAGAATAATATTACATAAACACTAAGAATCAAATAGGCGCGTTAAATTTAGCACTAATAGAAAGTTTGGAACTTATGCAGCGGTACCAAACTGCTATCAATGTTTTTATTTTTTATACTTGGAACAAATAGTTTGACATTTTGCTAACCAATTACAATCAAGGTCAAATATATCCGTACATCTTGCAATGCTCCGTTCTTAGATGAAACAAGGTATAGTTAGTTTTTGTTGGCGTTTCTTGTGTACAAGAAATGGTTAGTATTTTATATTTACTTAATTTGCTACTTCTAATTTTGATTATTCAGCAATTTAGTTTATAAATTCAAACGAACAAAGCCTCTCCTTAATTGAGATCAAAATTTGCTTGGATCGCCAGGGAGTCAAAAGTTATCCCATCCAAGTTGTTTTATTCCTATTGAAGTCTGGCGCGTTAATGAAGTAATTCGAGTATCGAACTGGCCTGTAATTAGTCAAACGATGTCGAAAAGACCTACAGTGGGTGCTTTATTACGCCAGCAGCACTACCACCATGATGACGTCACACTGTTGCCATCTTGTGATTAAGCGACGCGAACGCGAAACACTCCGAAGAGCGAACCTTAATCAACGCTGTAATGAAATCCTCGGCGCCGAGAGAGGCAGACACGCGCTGCCCCCGCGTTCCCACCCCTCGCCGCCAACACTGTGATCGAGATCTGAAGACGTGACCGCTGGATGACCAGCAGATAACGATGAACACTTGAAAGAAGCATGTTTGTTTAGTTTACAGTTCGTGATGGTTTTTTCTAATTACTCGTATTATTATTATTCAATTTTTTTAATCGGATTTTTTTTCTTCGGAGACTGATTCTTAGGTAGATTCTAAGTTTCACATATAAAAGAATATTTAATACCTAATTTTGTCCCGCGTGATGGTCGCGCGGGTTGAGGGCCTGACTCGCAACCATAAGGTCGTGGGTTCGAGTCCCGTCCGTGGCGACCATACAAAGGACATATCGGCATATGACCTTAGTAGTTGGTCCGATATATAAATTAAAAAAAAAAATACCTAACTTTTTAAAATTTTGAAGAAGATTTTTTATTGCTATTGCACCACTAAAGGATCGTTTTTAAACTTGGATTAAATAAATTGAGGAAAATTGAATGTTTGACAGCAATTTCAATTAGCTCTGAACTAAGTTTAAAATTTAACATTTGACGGTGTAACTAGTCATTAGTTTAGTTTAGAAATTATTTATTCTTTAAAATCTGCTTTCTAAAACAAATAAAAAGAGGTATTATAAATCACTAATTAATGATAAAAATAATTTTAATGTTGAAATAAATATGCAGAATATTTGAGTTTAGAAGATTGGTGAATGATCGTAGTACGCCACTGTAACGGGGATGTATAATTTGCGAGTTGATCTTTCGCATGTCGGTAATGAAAGCGGTGGAGAAACAAAGCGGTCCGGACGGAACCATTAAAGAAATGTGTCGCGACGAACATTAGTGCTTCCCGAGGCATCCCCATTGTCTCGAGCGAGGCTCCGTGGATCGATACACGTCGAGAGCGCCATGGTAAGGTGACAACCGACAGCGACTACTGCTTCAGCCAAGCCTCCTTGGTCCGCTTCGCTACCGAGCCAAGGTCGCCCTGTTGTATTAATTACTGCCGTGAGAAACCCTGCCGCTACGCGATAACTCAAAATATTAATCAATAGAGCGTTATTTAAGGTGTCCGGCCGGTTTGATGTATGCAGTGTGCGGCCAGCGGTAGCGCATCGGTGGCGTTTGTGGTGCCGCCGCCACCACCGCCGCCGCTGTAAATCAAGTGGTGGTCGTAAGTAGTGGGCGGGGCCGGGATATGGCGCAACGCACTCATGCTCGGACTCTTCGTTCGCTGCTCCCTCTGTTTCTCTCTAATAGTCACCACCACTGACTCCACCGCCACCGCCGCCGCCATTGCCGCGCTCTCAATTTCCTGACTGACGGACCCTCGTTCAACATTTACATCGGAATGGATTTGCCGCCGACTTCATTAGGCTTTTTTACCTGGCGTTCAGAAATCCATTAGAAAAGCAAACTCTGCACCCTAACTACCAACCTACCTACACACCACTCTGTTATAGTTGATTTGATCGGTTGCCAATGGCAACGATATCATCACCACATTGTTTCCACACTCTCATCATGCTAGATCAATTTGCAGATAATGCAAACACTCATTCGTTATTGCCCTCTACTAAAACTATTAATTCTGCAAACTAATTTATTAGGTAGCAACAGGAAAAACAAATTAGCGTAAAATTTATTCAATGAAACCTAGTTGGATTGTTTGACTGATGTATGTTTATTCTGTTTGTTGCAGGAACATCCAAGCTTACGTGGCACGCCGCTGGCGATGCTAGCAGCACAGTGCAACAAGCTGTCTAGTAAATCTCCGCCGCCACTAGCAGACGCAGCCGTAGGTAAAGGTTTCCACCCGTGGAAGAAATCACCCCAGGGCGCACACTCGCCGGGATTGGCTAGCTCAGCGTCCGGTATCTCCGCGGCCAGCACGCTGTCCACGTCGCAGCGCTCCGTCACGTCCAGCATGGGCAGCAGCACATATTCATCGCGCCCCGTGATGTCATCTTGCTCGAGCGGAGGCGGCGGCGCCGCATCTTATGGCGGTGACCTGTACTTCCCCGGCGCCAGCTCACAGCCAGCCGTGGACCACCACCAGAGTGCACTGCTAGGCAAGGTGGAAGGTGCAGCCACCGCACATCACCTAGGCTCTGTATACTCACGTCATCCCTATGAGTCATGGCCGTTCAATACGGCGACGCACCACAGTGCCATCAAGGCGGGCGATGCCGTGAACACTGCGGGCTCGTGGTGGGACGTGCACTCGGCTGCAGCCACTGCGGGCTCGTGGCTCGACATGAGCGGTGCCGGCATGCATGCACAGATGGCTGCCGCCAACTACGCCGCCTCGTCTGACTACTCCAGCCTCACGCACTCGCTCGCCGCCTCCAACACGGCGCACCACCTGCTGTCGTCCGGCCAGCACCTGCTGCAGGATACATACAAGAGCATGTTGCCGGGCGCACAGGGTGTAGGAGCCTCGTTTGGCTTGAGCCATCACCACGGTGCGTCTGCTCCCAGTCCCACTTCTGGAGGTGCATCACTCCCGCCCCAGGTGCCGTCGCCGCGCTCACAGCGCCGCTACACCGGGCGCGCTACTTGCGACTGCCCTAACTGTCAGGAGGCTGAGCGCCTCGGTCCCGCTGGCGTGCACCTCCGCAAGAAGAACATTCACAGCTGTCATATTCCTGGCTGCGGCAAGGTATACGGCAAGACTTCTCATTTGAAGGCGCATCTGCGGTGGCATACCGGCGAGCGTCCGTTCGTCTGCAACTGGTTATTCTGCGGCAAGCGGTTCACGCGGTCTGACGAGCTGCAGCGTCACCTGCGCACTCACACCGGCGAGAAGCGGTTCGCATGTCCTGTGTGCAACAAGCGATTCATGCGCAGCGATCACCTTGCCAAACATGTCAAGACGCATAACGGCAACGGTGGCAAGAAGGGCAGCTCGGACTCGTGCTCAGACTCGGAGGAGAACAGTCAGAGCGACATGGCGTCGAATAACGTGGCGAGCCCAGCAAGCATGGGTCACACGCCGCCACCGCAGCCGCTTGCCTCGCTCGACCTTGTTCCCGGGCTCGATGTCAAGCCCCCTGGGCTCGTGTGAGGCCGGTGGGGCGCCCATGCGCCTCCGCCCTCCCTGTAAATAGGTCCCCCTGTGCCCAGTGCCCCAGTGCCGCGTGCCGTGTGCGTGCGCCTATGTACTGTTACGCTGTGAAGGTACGTGACCGGCAGTTCGCTTCATCAGAGCATTTGCTTATCATGAATGAATGAATGAGAGACAGAGGAGATATCTATTTGTACATATTATAAATATTTAATTGTAATTCTTAAAAGAAGTAATTATTATATTGTATAATGTAAGATGTACACTTATTCTGCCGTGGATATATTTTTGTGTGACGAAACAAATATTATCTTATTGGTTGATATTTCTTAATCCAGTGATTTATTTAATTATTGTAAATTATTTATTTGTAAGACTTATTTGTTATATCTCACAATTATTATAAGCCACAAAAAAAAATATTGAAAGTCCTTTTTCCTAGAATTGTAAACATTTCTTTGCCAAAAAAATATCCACATAACGAAACTGTACCTTTGTGTATAAATGTGAAATTTTAAAGCTTTTGTGAGACACGTTGATATTAAAATATAATTAATTTTCAATATGGACTCATCTGTCATTCATTTCTCTCCGAAAACCATTTACAATTCCTGCGTACTCAGTGCTTTCCCATTTCAGCAGCACAGTAGATCGCAGCGGGAGACGCGAGCGAAATGGTTCGAGGGACGCGTGGAACATTGTCACGCTGATTAAAACCAAAATTTATACACAGCGGTGGTGATTGTGGATCGCAGTTAGCACTGCTCTGACTGCCCTGGTATCAATTTACTCCGCAGCGGTGGATCGTTATTCCCTCCACATCACCGCTGTGCTGATTATAACTAGACTTGGTGGTATTACATTGTGGTGTGGTTGCTGAAATAACCGACATGGTAAGTTAGAAGTAATGTTATTAAATTCTAACAGAGTTGTAATGGCAACATTTAATAAGGAATACTTTTTACTTTACAAAAAAGATTACAATATTACAATAGTTGTATTCATAATTATAACATTAAAGAATATATTCAAACAATATGGTTATCCAATATCGAACGGAATGCGGCAACATTTAAACATTTTTTTTTCATAATACACGCAATTTTTTAATTTGGATATGTTAAATAAGAATTAATTAAATACTGCAAACGTTAGTCTTAAAGATTATTTTATAAAAACATTCAATTAAATAAATAATATATTGAAACACAATTTAGGACAGAAGGCGTTGACTAAAAAATATGGATACAGTCATCCATAGCAATTATTAGCTTATACAAACTACTAATAAAATTAATATAAATATATTAAAAACTGTAATTCAAATTCATCATAAATCGGGTTCATTCGTCTATTTTCGGAAGTTAACGTACAGCTAATAAATTGTTAATTACTTTGCATCTTAATTCCCGTTGAACCAGGCTAGTACAATACGAGTGTTTACAGCGAAGGCAGTATGTTTGACGTTTGTAAGTATTTCAGTGACCATTTTAATATAAACAATTTCTTAAATTGTGTGTTATTGTGTATATCCGAATTTCAAGTATCGTATATAATAGAAATATCATGTGACTGCACGAGTATCATTATCTGTTAATGATTGATAAATTAATGACAATTTTTATACCTCATGGTCACCATTTGGGTATTGTGTCACTCGAATAATTTACCCTAGCATTTTTATGTCATTTTTATGCATTTTGCTTCTTTATATATGTAGTTGTTTTCATAAAAAATAATGTAATTATAGATCTCTGACAGCTACGTAAAAAGTTTGGTTAGAAAGTAATAGTTTTTTTATTGGTCGGTTTGAACGATAGAGAATGCATAAAAGTGAAAGAATATCGAAATAGTAGTAATCTAAAGAGTAATAATACAATATGAGGGTTGCCATTAACTTATCAATAGTAACAGATAGTGATCGAGTTACAGAATAGAAGAAGAAATATATAAATTATAATGAAGACTGTAGATCGCCTAGAATGTCATCAGGAGGCAACGTAGATTGTGACCAGGAGCTGATTTCTGCATCAAGTAAGCAATAAAATTATTATTTTTGACAATTTTGTAAGTTATTGTTTGTCCTTCTATACCTATTTGTATTTTTGTTTTCTATAAGTAAAATCGTGAATGCATATGGCAATCAAATTTAATCTTACAGATTAATTATTATTTGTTTATTATTCCTTTTAACTTAATTTAGTAATAATAACCTTACTTATTTAACTTTAAAATACATGTCATATTATTCTTAAAGCGAAATTTTATTTTACAAACATAATTTTTGCATATTTTTTATCATTTAGTTCATTAAATTATAATGGTATTTTACTGGTTGTACCTACTTTGATATATGGTAGTGAAAGTTTGGTGTGAATAAGGAAATATGAATAGCATAAAAGTGCTGTGAAAATAAAGTATTTGCGGGATGTGAGTATACAAGAGGAGATCATGTTGGTATATGATGCGTGTGGTATTGAGAAGAATGTTATTAAATAGGTATAAATCAGTTAAAGTTTAGGCAAATAGAATGTATGTCAAATGAAAGATTGGTGTAACAGGTGAATGATAATGAAATTGATGATGCAAAATTGCATGAATGACTTAGAAATAAATTGAAAGTTTGCTACATGAATGAAAGAGGAATAAATGAGCTTCTATGAAACGAATTATGAATCTGAATGAAGCAAATGTGGTGTGTCAGGATAGGAATATTTGGCGAAGATTGTCTGATAAATCTGATGAATACATGTACAGTTAATGTTTCAAAGATTCGTGTTACACTATTTCATGGGATATAGCATAATATTACACAAGTAAATTTGCCTATTTAATTCTACTTGTGTCTTCCTAATTACTAAATACATTACACAAAATTATCTTATATAGACACTTATAAAATTTAGGTATGTACCTAAATGAGTGTTCATAGTCAAAATGAAAACTGTACGGCGCTGTATTTGAGATTAACTGAATATTTTTACCATTAATAATGAACAAATGATATATTACCTTATTTATTTATTTATGTTACACTGTACAACGGGAACTTAATCCCAATTACAATACAGGGTCCACACTCACCGAGCTGCAGTGTAGTAGTTTATAGGATTCGAATTCCGTATCGCTATCCACACCACCGAACTTATGACGTGACTTATGTGCTTACAATTATAATAAATCTGTTGTAGCATCACAGTATTTTCTCCACTCTAGTTTAAATCTTTCGATAATTTGAACATATTTGACAAAAAAAATTGACAACCGCTTACATATTTGTGACAATTTCACTAGAACTCTCTGATCGAGGCTGTAATTGGATACCAAACACCCCATATTATCAACAATTGACGATCGTTTTTTATATTTTACTTACTTTTCTTATTATAAATAAAATAAAATATGTGATCACGCCTTTTACCCATTATTAAATGTGACACTTAGCCGTAGCAGATCTCGGTAAGTGATATAATCACGGCCTCGAAAGATCCATAGGGATAATTTTAATGTGGTGAAAATTGTTTGTCGGCTGTGGGAATCGATCCCAGGTTCTCAAATCCACAGTTCGATTCGATACCACTGAGCCACCTACTCCTATTATAAAATCAAGAAAGTAAAAAAAATGTAAACCGAAAGATTAAAAATCAAATCCATGTGTGTCGTACGACTCAGCATCACTGAATATCAAAACAGTGACTTCATTAGCAACATCTTGTCCGCGGCGGCCTGGTGGCCACCCCTGTAGCAAGGGAGTTGTCGCTTTAGCGAAGCGGTTTATTCACAGGGGCCATTGTCAAATGAAGATTAATAGCTCATTTCTGCCAAGAGCGTACAGTACTAGTCGCAAAGGGGAGCAGGATATTATATCATTGAATTATTTGCTGATGATTCGAAATCTTTGCAAATTAGGTTAGAGTGTGCAGTGTTAGTGCTCAAGCACCCGAGCGGGACTAATGCACGTTCATGAATATTGTTCAGTTAGTGGGAGACTAAGTTATCTGATTTGGATGTTTGGGTCTCGTTTGAGGGCGGTTAGAGATTATTTAATCATCTGGGTAGTTTATTTTCGTTAGTGGTATTAATGCTGATTTGTTTTTCATTATGTTTACTTTGTTATCCTTGTTTGAATGAATGATTTAATAACTTGAACATATTGGATAAAAAGAATGAAACTAAATGTAATTGTAAATGCTAATTAGTTTTAAAATGAAATATTGTTAAAATGATAATATTACTTCGTTTCATTATAAAATGGTACAAGTTATAAATTAGGTACTAACTTTATTTAAATAGTTATTTGTGGTGGCCACAGCAGATTTTTAAAACGTTCTCAGATATCTTTCCAAGTAATTTATATCTGTTTTTGCAAATCAGTTAAAACCATGTTTAAACTTAATGATCTCCAGATGTGCCAACCTGAAATCGACTATAAAATATTGCGAGTCACTAAAAAAATCTTAAGGAATGCTTAAAAGATATTTGAGAACTAGTTTAAGGGTGTCTGCAACTTGTCACGATAATTAAACTTGTTTATTACTTGAAAATAGATTCATCCGCGTGTAAAAAATATTTGAGTATTAAAAAATACAACTTAAAATGTATATATACAGAATGAGGATATCTACAGGGTGTTTCTATACCTCTGCACGAAACTTTTATGACATATATAATTTCATATACTGATTATAGAACAAAAAGATTTTTTTGAAATTCGCTAAAATTAGGGTATATCATTTCTACCGAACATTTTTAATGTCACTGATTTAATAGAACATTTAATTATTAAAGTATGTTACTAATGAAATAAAAGTATAAACACTGTCTACAAATAATCATTTATTAATTAGTTGTTATGTAGGTACCTGGTGTAATGCTTTATTTTTTTTATTTAAATGTATTACTACTACAGAAGAGTGCCATACCCAGTAATGTATAAAACAATGTATAAGATTATAATAGAATATTATAGACCGAGTTTTATAAGACACGTTTTCTAAACTTGGAAGCGTGCTATAAAAGTCTTATCTATACTATTTTTTTCTATTTTACGTCTTTTATAAATTAAAATTTTAAAAAATCTGCAGTATTTTAAACGACACAATTGATTGTTGATAACTGTAATAGATAGTAATGCAATTGTTCAAATTTTGTGGTTGTATTGAAATTTTGATGTTCCCAGCTTGACAGAGTATGTCATCCGCTATTACCAACCGTCTAAAACAAAATGTTGTGTATCATAATGAACACTCTTTCGATACACAATTGGGTTTGGTAATGACTTCCTTAAGAACGCAGAATAGAAAAAAATATTTTTCATATTTCAGGCAAACAAAACAAAACAAAATAATTAATAGAATTCGTTTTTGGAAATAGCTTCAGTTCGGAATTTCCAAATTTAATCCTCTTTATGAAGACTATAAATCTAAAAAATAATCAGCTATTAATCCTAGACCATTCTTCCTCAAAAAAATGCTCTAATTTCCAAAATTAAATCCACAAGTCTCGGGTAAACTTTAACAAAACACGTATTTTGTGGACTCTACCATCTATCACCCATCAAGTTGAAGTATCGCTGCCTAATTCCCGTTGGCATGTGTTATGGCAAGTTGCGACAGTCGACGAACGCGCGCACTTTTTCACTTTCATTGCTTCCTGCCGTCGCCTCCCGCGCAACAAACAAAAAACAAGCGCGTGAAAGAGTTGTCAAGGTGTGTGATGTATCACGCTGGTGACGGCGGCTGGTTAGTAAAGCTGGCGAGAGTGGTGAGTACGTCAGCGAAGGAATGATGTGGTGTTACGGTACATCTACCGCTGAAGGAAATTAGTTATGCGACATTATTCATATCCGGTGCCGTGAAGTTGAGGGTTGCTTGCGATAAAGCTGATGTTTGATGAGTTGGCTGGTGAATAGACCACGTGCAGAATTTGTGTCATTGATGGTATTTTTGTAACAAACATTACCAGAATTAATCTTTAGTTACATTACAAGTATACTCTTATTACGCTGTCACATCACGAAGCTTTAATACATTCACTGAATATTTCTTTATTTATCTCCATAGATTGAAGTCTTTAACATTTTGTGGCAATAAGTTAAACAGATCAAAGTTTAAAGAATGGTCAAAAGACTATTTTCTATTTTGCGTTCATAATAAAATCATTATGAAAGCCAGTTGCGTATCGAAAGAGCGTTCATTACGATACACAATATTTTGTTTTGGTTGGTAGTACCGGATGACATACTGAAACTGTCGAAAAATTTGGAACATCATAATTCCAATAAAACCTCAAAATCTGAGCAAATATATAAATGCCAATAACAATTACCTACCACAATATTTCATATAGAAATTTCCCTAAAATGAATCGGTGTAAAATTTATTTATTTATTTATTTGTTACTCTGTACAACAGGAATTTTAATCCCAATTACAGTGCAGGATCCGCACTCACCGAGTCGCAGTGTGGTAGTTCATATAATTTTTAGCTTGAGTGAGATTCGAACTCGGGATCCCCGGATTCGAATTCTATATTGCTATCCACACCACCGTACTGACGGACAAAAATAACGCAGATTAAAAAAAAATCAATTTATAAAAGACACAACATAGAAAAAAATAGCATAAAGAACTAATTTTATACGACTTTTATCGCATTTGTCCTGTAAAAAGTTCTACATTTCCAACCTATTTAAACTGTTACATACCCATTATTCTAACAGCACTCTTCTCAATCTTATACTTATACTGATCATACATCAGAGTATTCCATTTTGAATTTTCATTCATACTCGAATTTTGATAACTAAGTTTTTTGTTCATTCGAATTTTAATATTGAAAACTGAGTAAGCTCGTGAAGTAAGCCTTATCAGAAATATCTTTTAGAACCTTGTCTACTTCAAATATAAGAAATTACTAAATTGACATGATAATATATTTTAAATTGATTTATTATGTTCACTTCACTATCTTACTTGTTTCTACATAAATCTTTGGTATAATACACTGCTCAAAATTGTACAGGCATATTTGAAAATTGAACGTAAAATTAAAACTAATATTATTAAGTTGTGTGATTATTAAAGGTAATCATACCTGTAGTTTTTGACTAAAGTTAATTTATATTATGACAGAAAAATTCTGATGACGCCTGGATTCGAACCAGTTGATGCCATATTTCGAACACAGGTGACGTGGTGTAGCGGTTGCGGTTAGCATCTCTGCCCGGTATGCGGAAGGTCCCTGGTTCGAATCCAGGCGTCATCAGAATTTTTCTGTCATAATATAAATTAACTTTAGTAAAATTAAAACTTAATATTAAATAAATAAAATACATATTTATAAAATTATAACTATAAATTATATTCAAATATTTCTTAGAAGAATAATACATTAGGTATTCTTATAAATATTAGAATATAATTTATAGATTTAATTTTACATTCGATTTTTAAAATATCCTCGTACATTTTGAGTAGTGTATCTTTTTGAATTATAATAGTGGAACAGGATTTTAACACTGATAGGTATATAGTAGAATTATTATAAAATATATACGTATACTGCATACATATTTTAAATACAAATCTCATTTACCTAAATACTACAGTAAATAACAAGTTTCTATAAAAATAATTATTGCCGTTTAGAGTATAAAATTATCTACACAGGTGTTCCAATCACGGCTTTCTAAGAAAAAAAACCCTATTATAAGTGATTTAATAAGTATCTGATGATAATTCCAATATTACAAATTTCCATACAACAAGAATAATTACATGTTCCGCTACATAAACTTCGAGAATAAGTTGCAAATATAAAATATCCGTTAGTAATAGCAACAAACCAATTCATAACTTCATAACATTCTTCAGTCTTGATAATTTTTAGGATAATTTACGTTTTCCTGTTATTTAATGCGAGCGACAAATTTGTTCGCCTCGAGGCAACGTTATACGATATTTCTGCAGACATCTATATCTCTCTTCAGCTGTCGGTCTATATTTCTCTACGCCGTCGCTCGTAACTATCAATCATATCATGTAAACGTACTGGGTGACAGATCATTCATATACAGAGACACGAGAACATTGAAATAAAAGAACGGGGAAAAAACTCAGCCACCTTTGAGGAGTGCAGTTGTAACTGAGAGGGTAAAGCACAGTTTACACCAGGCCAATAGGTCCATTGAGGAAAAAAATTCACACTGAGACTACTGTTGAAGTTGATGTTCTTATATATCAATCAGTTTTCATTGTTTAAGATGACAGTGACATCTTACAAGCAAAAAATGTATTATGAAGTTTTTGCAATAAGATCGATAATTTTTTTTATAAAACATTTAAATTGTCACTGGCAAATATTATCGTCTTAATTCTAATTTAAAAGTTTGAAGTTTGTAAACACTGCACTTAGTACTTACCAACTAATGTCTATTAATTGTAATTGCTAATTGTTATTACTAATTAGTAATCCAATTTTGTTTTCTTGTCGTAGTTGATATCAACAATTATAATTATTAGGTTAGTTTATCAAATTTTTGGTATTAGGTAAATGAAATGTTAACAGGTACACTAATATCTTAAATAATACCTTTGATTTCTCATATTACACCCCTATACCTATACAGGGTGTTTCTATACCTCTCCACGAAACATTAATGACATATATAATTTGATACACTACTTATGAAACAAAAAGAATTTTTTCTACGATTGCTATAAAAAGTTGACAATTATGCTCTCATTTGTCATCGTAAAGTTGACGTTTTCTGTGGAACATCGAAAAATATCTTTTTTGCGCGTCTCCATTAGCAACGCGCGAAAAAGACGTTAAATGCGCGCGTTTTCAATGGCTACGCGCGAAAAAGATTATAAATGCGCGCTTATTTCAATAGTTACCAGGGATACAAACAAAATAGAAACTTGTCATATTGACATTTGACAGAATGAATTTATTTTCAATACGTATACGTTTTTAAATAATTTCAGGATGCAATCGTAGAAAAAATTATGTGTGTATCACGAGCGTAAAGTATCTTTGTTCCTCCTACATTATTGCAGCTCTCGTCTTCGGCTCGCGCTGCAATTACCGTGCTCGAGTAACAAAGTATCACTTTACGCTCTTTATACACAAATAACTATTTTTGAAATTCGCAAAAATTATTTCATTCCTAGCGAACATTTTTAGTGTCACTAGTTTAAAAGTACATTTAATTATTTATAATTATGTTACTAATGAAATAAAAGTATAAACACTGCCTACAAATAATCATTTATTAGTTGGTTATTATGTAGGTATATACCTGGTGTAATGCCTTATTTTGATTTTTTTTAATTAAATGTATTATTACACCGGTATACAAAAATTGTTCGCTAGGAATGAAATACCCCAAATTTTGCGAATTTAAAAAAAAATATTTTTGTTCTATAATCAGTATATCAAATTACATATGCCATTAAAGTCTCGTGCAGAGGTATATATATATATATACATATATTTGTAGCATTCGGTATACAAGACGCTTATGTCACAACAAACGGGATAGATATTGCAAACTATTGATACATTCATTGAACATTTGTTAATTAAATTCATGAACTGTGATCTAATTTGATAGATTGATTTGATAATGTGCTAGTGTAAACGCTGCTTAGTAGTGCGATACTGTCGGGTTAAATGTGCGGCTAAATATAACCCGGTCGTAGTAAGATGACTAATGGTTTTAGCGAGTTGGTTAACTAGCCGCCTGGCAGACAACGCATGTAAAAGTGATTTTCTTCGCCGTGACGAGCTTAAATTGTTCGGTAAATGCATTGCTCTTGCACTACTTATTGCTTGTGTTTTACTGAACTATGCTGCAATGCAAAAAGCTCTCGTTGAAAAATATCTGCATGTGCAAGAACATTGCTTGGACTTCCTTTGCAGCCATTTAAATATAGTTAAAATAAAGTAGGATGTATAGTTGAGCGCGTTAAGATGATGGCTTCAGGTATTAGAGGTCAGGGTTTGATTATAGTTCATCACTGTTCAATATTTATTTAACAAGCAAACAACAAAACTATGATCATCTCTTTATCTCTATATTATAAATGCTGTAATTCAATACGAGTAGTTATCAAGACGGCTGGTAACCGCACTTCACGCGAAAAAATATATCACTTACCGAGATCTGCTTAGGCAGAGTGCCACACCAAGTAATGGGTAAAAGGTGTGATGATATATTTATATATTTATTTATTTATCAAGAGAAAATTAAGATATATCTTATCGAAGGTGTCGTTTCATTTCTAGAACAGAAGGAGAGGAATATAAAGCAGCTGAAGAAGGAATGACACTTTTCTTACAAGGCATATAAGGTAATCATATCATAAAGCAAAATTGTCAGATATAAATTAAATATTTAGATAGATAATTCTCTTGACAGATGTCACTAATATCAAATCATACCGTCATTTTCCAGTTGTCATGGACATGGCTTTACTTTTTTACTAGGGATGAAAAGTACCACTTTCTTCTCTCAGTTAAACAACGAAAATATGACAGAAAGTAGTCTATCCCGCTCACATATGTCTGTTCGAGATGCACAAATTATTTTAATTATCTAAAAAAAGGTTATGATGACTATCGAACTATTAATTACTATTAGTAATTATAATTATCAATTAGTGCAAACGTCTCAAAATTTGGGGTTCTATAGTTCATTCCAATTAAGATTGGATCATAGGGTTAGTGCCAATTATTTCTACCCACTGATTGATAAAAACGCAAACCAAGTATACAAAAAAATTACTAACCTCAAATTAACCTAGTGTTTGGGGTTGTTAACATAATTTTAATATTATACTTTTGTTTATGTAATTTGTTAATTTTATTTTTATTATTATGCTTTACTGTTTAACAGAAAACAATGTTTAAAATCGGGAATGGCGCCAAAATTCAAATTTAATACATGTAAAATTAGTCTCCTTTAAACTGTCATCTCCTTCATTCTTAACTGGAATGAAGTATAATTAAAATTAATAACACAAAGGGTGAATTAGTGAAAATTAATATTTGAAAAGGAACATAAATATATATTTTTTTAAGTTTAAAAATAACGTAAGCAAGTGTGCGTCTCTTTTTTTGATCTAATCTAATTATTGTCACCTCCATATTTTCAAAATGCAGTAGCATCTCTGCCCGGCAAGCAAGAGATCCCTGGTTTGAATCCAGGCGTCACCAGAATTTTTCTGTCTTAAATTTAGCTTTAAAAATTATCATCGTCACTATACTTTCAGTCATGTCATGTGACAAAAAATTACTTAATTAATATTTACTGTAGTTTTATTACATTCTAGTGATATTTAAATCTTCACTGTCAAAACAAAAGAAAATCCTAGGTAACGATAAAAGATAGAGATCATCACGTTACTTGTAATTAACAAGTTTGAAATTTGCAAGCATTTCATTTAGTACTTACAATTAACGTCTTAAGTTTGTCGGTACGAAAGCAAGCATTATTTGATATAAACTCATACCTCGCTATACGGCCGCTCTTTATATGGCAATTCGCTATAACGGCCCTTTTCAATTAAGGCACGTTTTCGATTTACGGCCTAAAATGTTTCGCTATAACGGCAAAAAAAACTGTTTTCCCATTGAATTTGTATTGATTCTTTATACGGCTTTTCGCTTTGCGGCCAAGTTTCGTGGAACGTATCTAGGCCGTAAAGCGAGGTATGGGTGTATATAAAAGAGTGAGAATTAATTGAAATTGTTAATTATAATTACCAATTGGATATTTGTGAACGCAAGTAAAATTGTAATTCTTATTCATAAGTCATCTTGTCTAATATATTTGATAAACTTTTATGACATAATTTGTGTTTTCTTAAAATATATGTTCCATAAATTACTCGAAAGTTGAGTAAATTTAAAACTTTGCTAGTTTGACATTCAATAAATAAAGATACTTGTTATGAATTCAAATAAAATTATTTAGTACCCAATAGATAATGGCTAATTTTTGGAAAACACTACAAACTATAAAAATTGGAGCAAATATCGAATAGATTTCAGGAGTGCAATAAATCTGAATAATGTGAGAGATTTAGTTACATGGCACATATTTAAAAATAAAACAGTTTTACTTTCCTTTGATTCTCACATAGAAGTGTTGAGTAGCGACATTTATATCTGGCAGAGGTGATTTATAATAGAAACATATGTAGCATGTCGTTGGTATAGGGGCTCAGCGCAGCGCCACCGCCACAGCACACTAGTTGTGATGATCAGCACATGTGGTGTGTTTAATTAATCATGATTATGCATGTACTCCACGGCTTGCTGCAGATCAAAGACTGCCGACAACGAGCCCTACAACATATTAAACGAAAAATTAATTTGTACCGAAGTGAAACAAAAACCTAAATTAAATATTATGCTACAGTAATGTTGTCAAACAAATGACTAACTGTTAGTATTTATCTTCTAATAATGACATCAACTAGGTACCTATACTGTAGCTTTTTACTTGCGTTTTATTTATTTATGATTTGACGGCTGGTAACTGTACTTCACGCGAAGAAATATATCAATTACCGAGATCTGCTTCGGCAAAATGCCACACCCAGTAATGAGTAAAAGACGTGATATATATATATTTATTTATTTTTTTATATTTATGGACAAACAATTTTCACCAAATTAAATCTACTCCTGTGGCTCCCCCTCGACTAACATCTTTGAGGGTCGTGATTTGACGGCTGGTAACTGCACTTTACGCGAAAAAACTATATCACGTACCGAGATCTGCTCCGGCAGAGTGCCACATCCAGTAATGGGTAAAAGACGTGATGATATATTTATTTATTTATTTATATTTATGGACAAACAATTTTTACCAAATTAAATCTACTCCTGTGGCTCCCCCCTCGACTAACATCTTTGGGGGCCGTGATTTGACAGCTGGTAACTGCACTTTACGTTAAAAAACTATATCACTTACCGAGATCTGCTCCGGCAGAGTGCCACACCCAGTAATGGGTAATAGGCGTGATGATATATTTTATATTTATTTATTTATGGAAAATATTATTATTTTGTAAGGAACAGAAATAAAATAATAATAGTACTCGTAAGGTATAGTTTCATTTCTCGAACTAAAGGCGAAGGATATAAAGTATCTGAAGGAAAAATTACACTTTCTTCACGAGTCTGAGAAGACGAACTCCCCTCCTTAACTTTTTTATTATAAGAAATAGAAAAATTTTCTTCATATGGAAGTTTTAGTGTATTAAATATACTAATTTATGACACATATAGAAAAATTTTATAAAGTCAAGTTTACATGAAACGACTATCAAGTTTTATTTTTCAAATGGGAACCTAAAATTATTTTAATAAAATAAAAACCGCCATTTTTTTCTCTTTTCAACGATGTATTACTTGTTATAAATGTATATGAAAAAAAATCGAGATAAATAAGATAATTCAGATATTATTTTTATTCAACTATTCCAGGTTATGCTATTAACTATTAAACAAAATGTAACAATGTAAAATTAATGACAACAATGCAGATATTTATTTGTGAGTTGTTTCACGTGTTTTGTCATTAATTTTACCTTATTACATTTTATTTATTTTTATTTATCTTCCCTTTAAAAAATCCTAACACATTTATAACGTATTCTTCAACTATTGTTAATTGTAATGTAATACTTTGTCTTTATGTTTATAGAGCGTCCGCGTCCTGCAACGCAGCAGAGTCCCTCAGAGCTAGCACCGTCCCCCGGAGCCGACACCAGCTGTCAGTCACGTCAACTAGAAGATCCCCCCCAAAAATAAAATATTATTTACTATGTATTGTATTAAATTGTACTTGTAATATAAATATTTGTCTTGTACACTATTAAAATGCCAATAAATGAATTGAAAATAAATGATATTCTTTTATTTCGTGTATACAAGTTAAATAAAAAATAAATCTAAGATGGAACATTATATGACTTCTCTTCTACATCGTGTAAATTTATCGTGACTACTTCGTTTTTCGGACATTAAACTGTGAGAACGATGACGTCATTTTTCAACTATTCCGCACTCGGCGGATTTTAATTAATTGGCTTAATTGGCTGACATTTTGTTTTACACCGAATAAGGAGCATCTTATTTCACCCCCAAAAACGACCGAAATTCTCAAAAAAAATTCAAAATTTAATTAATTAAATTAATTAGCAAAATTAATTAAAAAAATTAAATTGTGAGAACAATGACGCCATTTTTCAGCTCTTCCGCATTCGGTGCAAAGCAAAATGGCAGCCAATTAAGCCAATTAAGTAAAATCCGCCGAGTGCGGAATAGCTGAAAAATGACGTCATCGTTCTCACAGTTTAATGTCCGAAAAACGAAGTAGTCGCAATCAATTTACACGATGTATAAGAGCAGTTATATTTTGTACAGCACATCAGGCCATCTTAGATTTATTTTTGTCATCTTTAAACTATCATTTTATTTGTGAAGTATTGATGTGTAGAAAAGGATATTAGAAATAAAAAAAAATTAATTTATTTTCAATTTATTTATTGCCATTTTAATAGTGCACAAAACAAACATGTATATTACAAGTACAATTTAATACAATACATAGTAAATATTATTTTATTGGGGGGGGGGGATCTTCTAGTTGATGTGACAGCTGGTGTCGGCTCCGGGGGACGGTGCTGGATCTGAGGGACTCTACTGGGTTGCAGGACGCGGACGCTCTATAAACATAAAGACAAAGTATTACATCACAATTAACAATAATTACGAACAAAATAGCGTTATATATAATAAAAAAGTTAAGGGGGGTTCGCCTTCCCAGACTCACCCTGCATAATTTATATTAAAAGGTCATTTAACGTACTGGTTTCCATGGCGCTAAATAACATCATAATCACATGTTGACAAGCTGCGGCTTCGAACGTTTTAGTCACGGCGTAAAATTAACAACTGACATATTAAGCGCGAGCTGAAGTTAGCTTTTTAATTAAAATTAATGTAACTCTTAACAGATAAACCTTTACGCGTATTAATTTTTAAAGAAATGGTTGAACAATGGCTTCAGGCCATAGAGACTCCAGCTTTTATTTTGCGGATACTTTTCACCTATTTATTTGTAACAATTTTCAATTGAAGGGATGCTGTACCCAGATTTGGGTAAAGTTAGTGAAAAGTAGCAGATTGGTTAGCGCATTCAAACCTTTCTAATTCCAACTTATAATCAAACTTTGTCCAAATTGTTTGGATTTATCTATAAGCCGTAAATTAAAAAATACGAAATCAGAATTCATAAACACCAAAATGCATTGAGTGAGATTTCAAATAACGAAATGAAATTCAAAGTCAATATTTAAAAGCGTCACACATGATTTATTAACTGCGAGGTAACGTGTAAATTGCTCTTTATTTGTTGACAAAAGAAAATCAAAATTCACCGCCACCTATTCGCTTTGAAGTTCCAGTTACTAGCAAGGATTAAAGAGACAGTGCACACGGCACGGGAGATAAAAAAGTAACAATCAGATTCATTTGCAAACAGAGTTCAAAGGTGACGCGTGCGCGACGCCAACGCCGTCGCACCGCCGCGGCGGCCCATTGAAACAGAACACGATCAGGGCGGAATTTACAATGTGATTGGCGCTTTTGTAATAGTTAGACTAAACCTCTGAGTCTATCAAAGCAGCCTGAATGACCCCATTCACTCGGCCAATTTCAGGATTGCAAATTAACCACGTATTGTAGATTCGAACGCGTGACTGGCTAACGATGGCGCGAAATTTGTGCACCCCTGTGACTTCACACAAGACAGGGGTGGTTTATTTTTTCAACTTCGTCCTAATTAGCATTCCGTGTGGATAGAAAATGATACAGCGTGCTCGTGATTTATCGGATGCTGCAAGAATTTCGAGGAATTTTTTTGAGTTTGTGTAAAGTTACGTTCTGGTAAAGTTACGCTACGTGATCATTCTTAAATGAACCGTTGGATTTTCACTGAGTCGATCAATCATCTTCTGATTAGCTCCAGGGGTGAAATGAGATATGAGATAGTTTTTCAGTTACTAGGAATTGTAGTTAGCTACCATAATAAAAATCATTTTATTTCTTCCTTTTGAAACGCAAATCAGAAGAAAACGTAGTTGTTTTGAAATATTATACGCTTACATTTTTTATAAAACATAGAACAATTATTATTTTTTAAACATCATCACTCCTTTTACCCATTACTGGGTGTGGCACGCTGCCTAAGCAGATTTCGGTAACTGATATATTTTTTCGCGTGAAGTGCGGTTACCAGCCGTCAACTCACGGCTCCCAAAGATATTAGTGGAGGGGGAGCCACAGAGGTAGATTTAAATTGGTGAAAATTTAAACATAAATATATCATTATAATGAATAAAAACTATTTTAAAGGATCTTTAAAATTTTGCATGCAAAAATATGAAGTTGCATATCATTGCGTGAAAATGGAACACCAGTAGAAAAACTTGTACTGTAGGTAATTTAAAATAAACTTTGTTCAAATTTTCGGTAATATTTAAAATATTCGAGTAAAAAATATATAGACTGATGGACCAGCCTGTATCTATCAAATGTGTATTATTATTATACAAAGTGTTCCACAACTTATGGCACATATTTTAATCCCATGTAGTAAACAATGTGCTGTTTATAAAACAGATTTTTTTTTATTCGCACTTTACATGAAGTAAACATTTTTTTCTACGATTGATATGAAAAGATGACAATTACGCTCTCATTTGTCATCGTAAAGTTGACGTTTTCTGTGGAACAATCGAAAAATATCTTTTTTGCGCGTCTCCAATGGCAACGCGCGAAAAAGACGTTAAATTCGCGCGTTTCCAATGGCAACGCGCGAAAAAGATTATATCAATAGTTACCAGGGATACAAACAAAACAGAAACTTGTCATATTGACAGTTAACAAAACGAATTTAGTTTTAGACGTATACCTACGTTTTTTAATAACTTTAAGATGCAATCGTAGAAAAAATTATGTGTGTATCACGAGCGTAAAGTGTCTTTGTTCATCTTGCACTATTGCAGCTCTCGCCTTCGGCTCGCGCTGCAATTACCGTGCTCGAGTAACAAAGAATCACTTTACGCTCTTAATACACAAATAACTATTTTCTACAACCATTAAAAAAAGTAGGCGTTTTTGAACTTATTTTTATTATGAAAGTAGCAGATTTTTGCACTAGTGCAAAAATGTGAATTATTTCTGCACTAGTGCAAAAAAGTAATTTAATATAAATAAACTCTATACAGTATACTTTCTATTAATATTTATGGAAGCAAATTTAATGTTGCAGCATTTGCTTCTTCTATAATGTCTATAGAATCTAATACGTGTTCGCCACTCGATTCAAACATTTTTTAAATTGAAAGCACGGAGAAATTTTTCCTCATTATCAACAAAATAATTTAGTTTGTCATTGTCAGTTGTCATGAATACATTAAACCAGGTATCTTTCTAAAGTTTCTAAATTAATACAAAATTTCAGAGATGTTACAATTACTGAAATTTGTTTTATTATTTGTATCAAAATATGGTTTATGGTTATAGAAAAAATAGTGTACGCAACTCGTGCAGAAAGAGGTTTTTTTGAACTCGCGGTCTTGCAGCATTCACTTCGCTCATGCAGCAACGGACCACTCATTCAAAAAAATCCATCTTTCTGCACTTGATACGTAAATAACTATTAGTGCACCTGATTTGAGCGTAAAGTGCAATAAATTTTGCGAATTTTTTCTGTGTCATAATCAGTACGCTGAGTACTATATGGGGTTAAAATAAGTGCCATAAGTTGTGAAACACTCTGTATACGTAATTTAACTTATAATTTATATTTTTACAACTGGCTACTGATAATTACAATCTTTGAACATTATTCTTCCTCGTGAATGATAAGAATTTATTGTACATATTTCCTTTTCCATTAACATATAAATACACTTGCAAAGAACCTTTATTTGCAAATATCCAGCAACTTAATTTGGCCAACACAATGTAATTTTAATAATTATTGTCGCATTCGCATTGAGTATAACGGTGCATGAAGGACAATAGAAATGACATTTGATTTCGTATTGAAATCATATAATTAAGTTTGGAACATGTATCAACTATCATTTAACCTTTTCATTTGCGTATAATTTTGTGCTGATATGTTCAGCAGACAACCGCCAGGTCAGTTTTAAGAATTTACATTTTAATTATACAACTACATAGGTGTATTTAGCAAAGATAATTTCAGTGCTGGCTTCAGTAACGAGTTTTATAACACCTTTCAACATGATAAACATTATAAATCTATCGACCCTTGACTTTTACAGACGGCGTTTTACACAAAGTGAGATAGATATTATTTTTATTTATTCTTAGGTTTTATTTCCTTAAATTCAAATAACTTTAATAGTTATTAACATACCTAGGAATGTTGTGAGTATCATTACAGCCGCAGATGTCAGTTTAGAGCGAGGATTTTAAGACATCTAAGGCTTGTTATGACTCGTAACATCCGTGGTTTGTTCAATAGTTTACCGATTTCAGAATATAAACATGTTAACGTCATTAATAAATATTATTTTTTTTGTTTTTGTTTTTATGAATATCGTCATTGTCATCATTTTAGAAGGTGATCAAGTAAGTATGTGGTCTGTAAGTTTATATTTAATGCCATGGTTACAATTGTTTTGTATCATATTTATAAATACATTTTTTATTTAAACGTCATAACGTGGTCATTTCTAATTTGAAAGACTGTACAATTAATATATATATTATGATAAGCAGGAAAAGTAAGCTTTGTATTATTGTTGTTTTGAGTTCCGTTTGTACGAGTATTAATATTGTTATATTATCATTGTGTTTTATTTTTATTTTCTTGTCTGTTTTGACAAATCAGTATGGTAATATTACCGTACAGAATACAGTTATTACTTACTTACCAGCCCACTTTTATGCATGTAAACATAGGTTTAATATCCTGAAATCGGTTAGAAAATAACAGTTCTTTATACTACAAATCATAATTCTTCACAAAATAGTCGTATTAACATATATTAATTAAACAAATAAACAAAAATATTATGATTTGTTCATTTGTTTCTTTCATAGCATGCTGATTTTAAGCGATTTTAATTAAATGAATAATTTTTACCACAGTAATATTTCCCTTGTGGTTCCTACTCCACTAACATCTTTGAAGGGCGTAAATTTACGGCTGGTAACCGCAATTTACGCGCAAAATATATCACTTATCGAGATCTACTACGTCGGAGTGCCACACCTAATAATGGATAAAATGCGTGATGATATATTTTTTTTTAATTTATTTTTAACATGGATAGTGTTGAATCCAAACTACGGAAAAATACCCATATTGCTCCCAGCTGGATTTCCCTCCAAAATCTACCCCAGAGAAAAATGAGCGATTTAAGCACGATATCTGTATGGCGCTCCCAAATTCAGCATAATAAACTACTATTTCTGATTCAGAATTTTAACAAAATATTTTGTTTACTTTTCATTATTTTGAGCCTTCATTTTTCCACATATTCTATCACACGTGTCGGCAATTTCTAGATCTTTTCTTCTTTTAGAAAAGTCCACCCACCCAGCAATCCATCAAATCAGCGTCCACCCGAAGACGTCTCGCACATTCCTATTCCAAAATCACCTCAAATTACTTGACCTCTTGGTCATCACATCTTCAGAATACTCTACATTCTTCTCCATTCAGCCGTGATCATCTCCGAACCGGATATAACCGTCCAAGTGTCAAATTTCCGCCCAGCACGTGCTAGAAGTAACACCAACGCCATCTCTGGTTACAACGTCGAAGCTTTATGCTTTGTTGAGTTTGCCGACGTTGTGGAATCGATCTAATTAGGAACCAAGAACAGAGAGAAGGAAAAGAGTATGTTCAAGTAAATGACAAATGCTAAACAGGACATTGATGTATCTTTGTATGAGTAGCACGTGTTTCAAAGACGTGAAAGTTTTAAGATTATTTGTTTTCTTGGAAACGTATTTTTAAAAGAAATATTTATATAATAGTATGTCTATTTTATTCATTGTTTTGAAACAAATATAAAGGAGAGAAATTGTGGCTACGCCTTATAATAAATAAATTTTATCAGTTGTTTACGACATTTTTTCTAGCTCATAAATTTTATCTGATTTCTTTTTAGATATATTAGCACAACTTAATAACATAATTACACGTATAAAAATCTGTAATTTTATGTATATGGTACTGTTACAGTTTAAATTAAAGATAAAATAACTGTAATTTATGCTTTTGTTTAATTTATGCAGTTCTCGACAAACTTACATACACTTTACTTCCTTTTTCTTTTTATTTAATTTGTGGCATAGCAAGAAAAACCTGTCATAAGAATTCAAGAATCTTTAATCATAAATATTTATAGACTTGCAGTTATCTAAAAATTCTTCGAAATAAATTTAACTGATTGATTTCACTACTAAATTTCTAATTACAGTAATGTAAGGTTGTATGAAAGAAATTATGAATAAGAGAGAATCGAAAGTGGTATGTGAGGATAAGAATGTCTGGTTCGATCCCCACAGCCGACAAACAATTTTCACCAATTTAAAAAATCTATCCCTGTGGCTCCCTCTCCACTAATATCTTTGAGGGCCGTGATTTGACGGCTGGTAACCGCACTTCACGAGGAAAAAATATATCACTTACCGAGATTTGCTTAGGCAGAGTGCCACACTCAGTAATGGGTAAAAGGCGTGATGATATATTTATTTTATTTATTTATTTACAAAGATTGATTAAGGGAGGAATTTGATGAAAAAATCATTAGTGAATATTTCAAGGGTTTATGCTACCTCATTTTATGTGATATAACATGATGTTATATATGTAAGGATGCAGGAGTATGTTTATAAGTTGGAGTAGAAGAGGGTTAATCTCTTCTTTTAAAACGAGCGTGCCAACTAATGATGAACTGTTTCTGCTAAAGTTAAACAATAAAAATAGTTTTAATAAGAACTAGTCTTTCTGTACCTTTAGGTATAACAAGAAAGTCTAATATAAGTATCAAAAATTATATTCAAGTTATTGTCAATTGTTTCTCCAAAATGTGTTTCAATTAGGTTGTGTTCAGTATCAAATTAAAGTTATCAGGCACAGAATTCTACTAAAAATTTAAAACGTAACATTTAGACAATCGTTAATTATTTTTTCAAAAGTTATACTGAATTTATTTAAATTTATGGTCGAGAATATTTCCACAGCAAATGTTTTAGTTTTAATTAAATGCGCCTGTAAAGCAAATTATTGTTATACTTATTAAAATTGAAAACACACAGAAGAAGACACTCACTAATGATTGTGTAGAATATATTTAATTTAAATGTAAAAAGAATTTACAAAATATATTTCAATATTTGTTTTTTGTTTAAGATATGAAAAAAGAATGATAATAAATAAATAGTTGACAGAAAAGTAAACATAAACAGTAGAATAACTTCTTGGAGACGAAATAATGTAACTTCGCCAAACTACTCGTACTTGTTAAGGACACTACATATCTTTGCTTTTGCTGCGATATTTTTTTGTAGTTGGCAAACATTAAAACAGAAAATAATTTTATTTCGAAACTAAAATTTTGACATTTGAAATATTTCTTTAAAAATACTGACTAGAATGAAAGTATATTATTTATTTTCAAATGACTTCCTAATACGATTTTAGAAATCCAAATTTACAACGTGTCAACTTCCTATATTTACCTTCCTCTGTCAAATACCTTGTCGGCATTAGGTACCTTTATTTTTCAAATCATGAAAGTCACAGCAGTAGATTTATTTAAACCTACCGGTCGCGCTTACAGTCCAACTGTCAAGTACCTCGACATCTGTGAAACAGATCACTCTTTGCAACGGTACGTTTCACACACGCGACCGTTCCAGCGAGGTCCCGCCTCCTAGAGCACCACGTGCAAGTGTCAGATGTCGTGTTCGACGTCGCCGACGAGTGGGCGTATCCTTCCGTCCCAAATGTATTCAAAAATACCGGCTATTGTATTATTAACACACGGAAATGAAATACGAAGTATTGGTAAAACAATTGACAAATAAACATCTGTCGTTGGGTGGTAACGATATAATTGTTGTTGAATAAACAAATGAATTAGTAAAACAATGAGGCATTTTTCACACCTTCGTGGACACAGCAGACCTATCGTTGGTAGTATCACGGTTCACTGATCTTCTTTACTGATTTTGTCTTATTGTTTTCCAATTAACGGGACTGTTTTAATACCTGCGGGATCTTTTGGATTTCTTTGGAAGCGTTTATTTCGTCACCTCCCCTTTGAGCAATGCGAAGCAGTTGTGGCTTTGTTTTTCGGGTGAGTATTGTTTTGTTTATCTAAAACGTGTTGTGGAGAACCATTATTAGCTCGACTTGTCTCGCCTGTTTATTAATCGGTGCTTAGATCCTGCTGTGAAAAGTGTTTGTTCTTAGGTATGCGTTAACGGCACAAAAACGGCCTATTGTTCCCTAATTTTACACCCATTTCGTTTAATTAATTTATCTGCAGGTACAACAGACCGTGTCAAGATTTATAAAATAAATATTTAGCAGCAAGTTTTACTAATTTTAGACAATTTTATAAAAAAATGTTAAAGACTCAATTTCTTTCGACAATAATAGCTAGTTACATCAATGAATTTGATTTTTTTTAAATTTAGGTAATTAACTACTTAATTCAAAGATTCTGTAGTTTGTCATTTACATAAGATACCAGCCGTCAAATCATGGCACATCAGTTGTTAGAGGAGGGGGAGCCACAGGAATAGATTTAATTTGGTGAAAATTGTTTGTCGGCTACTCCATTTGAATTGTATTACCGTCAAAATAATATTGTACTTAGTAATAAATTGAATTGAAATCACCTATCGCACACGAATCATGTACTTCTATTATACTTGTAGCAATTTAAAAAATACCTATTAAAAATTATTTATCCCTAAACACTATTCTTATTTTCGCAATTAAAAACGAACTCCTCTATGCAGAATTTTATAAATAAATATCAAAAGCATATCACTACCTCATAAAAAAAATAAAATCCCATTACTAAACGCACAAAAATAAACAAAGTCCATTACCTGCACCCAGCACAATATCATAAAGTGCAGTGTGTTATTTCCACGATGCATGTGCTGTATAGCACTCATGAGACACGTGGTGCTGGCTCGTGGTGAATGTGGCGACGATGTGACGGCGGTAGGAACGGTGTGTGTCGCGGGAGTGTCGCGCCGTCCTGGAGGCGGCTGAGGGCGGCCGGAGGCGGCGAGGCCCGCACCCTGGCGTGGTTGATCCTCCCGGTGAGTAAGATACTTCATGCTTGGTGCTCTGTCAAATATACAATGAAATGAATACATTTAAAATTAAATAAATAAATATATCATCACGTCTTTTACCCATTACTGGGTGTGGCACTCTGCCGTAGCAGATATCGGTAAGTGATATATTAGTTTACGTGAAGTACGATCACTAGTCGTCAAATCACACTCCCAAATGATAATAATATAAAATAGATGATACTCATTTCATACTTTTAATTCAAAAATTGTGGAAGGTAAAGAAAAAAAGTATATACTTTCAATTCAGTAGCATAAGGAGATTTTGTTTTATATTACAGCTATTAATTAGTAAATCACAAGTATAGTGCATACGATTACGACATTACGAAAGTAGTTGACTACTCATATAAATAAATATAAATATATCATTACGCCTTTTACCCATTAGTGGGTGTGGCACTCTGCATAAACAGATCTCGGTAAGTGATATATTTTTTCGCGTGAAGTGCGGTTACCAGCCGTCAAATCACGGCCCCTAAAGATATTAGTGGAGGGGCAGCCACAGGGGTAGATTTAAATTGGTGAAAATTGTTTGTCGGCTGTGGGATTGAACCAAGGTTCTCAAGATCCACAGGCCGACTCGATACCACTGAGCCACCTACCCCATTTGAATAAATAGAAAATTTGCAGACAATTGGATTTTAACAGATATGCTGGCTGCAGATGTGCAGTGATGAAGAATATCTAACAAACAAAACAGTAATGATTGAAACTGCAAACGTATATTCTCTGTTTCCCACAACATCGATAACGTGAAAGCATATGTAAAATGTAAAAAGTGAAGTGAAACCTAATTGGACACAACATCGATACAAGTTTTTCCGTGACTTTCGTATATAACGTTATTGTTTTGTTTGTTTCTTGTGGCGTTAACCGCAACTCGACCGCAGCGCAGCAGCCACCTGACATCTAGCGGTCGTGAGCTGAACTGCACACCTGTGTGTGCCTCCTCTGCCTCTACATATCGCTCTAATCATTATAATTACGCTCTCTTTATTTGGAAGCTAATGATATATTTCGTATTTGAGTTCAGTGGACAGTTATGTTACTAAAACGTGTACTACATAACTATTTTTTTCCTTTTGTTGATTATTAAACTAGGTATAACGTATATTAGTTGCCCGGCTTTCCTGTATGTTTATCAAAAATTAAATTAATTTCTTATGGGTATTATTTCTTTATGGTTGTTGGTGGTATCTTAACTATAAATCTGTGGTTCAATCGTCTAGATTGGTATTATTATCGGCAGGAAATCAGATCAATATTTTTTATTACAACACATTTATTTATAATTACTGATTGCGAGATATTTCAAATTGTGTTTGATAAACAATTTTCCTATACACTTTTTTCATTTTTTCCCATAAATCAAAATTGTGAGCACATTATTTCCTATTTTACTATAATGAGGCTTTAATTTTGCACTCTAATCAGTGATTCCCAAACTTTTTCGATCAAAAGATAAATAGTATATCGTGTACCCACTCATTTTATGTTTTAAAAATGTCAACATATTGCTGTTTAATAATCTACAAGATAGGAAATAGTTCAATTAATAATCTTCTTATTAAGTCGTAACTAATTTTTAGTGGACAGGCGGAAATAACTCAATTAAGTGATTATTTTTAAGTAATTGTTATTGCGAGCCAATTGTGTGGTAAATTTCTCTATTAGTTTTGCATTACCGTTAATTGGGCTACGGTATCTACCTTGCCGACCATCTGTGACTTGGCACAACGCAACGTAATGTAAGAACACAACGGGAGGCCTACGTTGCTTCTCCGGCGTTAAAAATGCACAAATTATTGCAAATACCTCGCAAATAATTGACTAACAACAGCTGAGCGAAGCGTATGCGGTTTCGCAATTTACCGCTATTATGGAGACATGCCATCAGGAAACATATGCTAGTTTCTTTCTTCTGAAATGTATCCACTAGGATATTTGGAAACTTTTTCAGAAACACTTGAGGCATGAAGCCAGAATGTTCTTCCTTTTTTTAACTAATTCTTAAATTGTTCTTTTATGAAGTCATCATACTTTTACCTAACTTTTGAAGAGACTAAATATAAATGTAATTTACACACTAAGCTCTTAATAACTGCTTGTTGCCCCGTAGCAAACCAACCATGACTCACACAAACTATCTAACAATTAAATAATACAATTGATCTTATGTGCTAGAAACTATTGTCAACTCAAAGTATTGGTGATGGCGCTGCAAGCAGTTTCATGTATAAAGGCATGTAACTGTTAAACGCCATACAATTGCTATTAGATTAAGTTAAATTTGCTAGTTTGAACAGTTCTTAACTTTGTGATTATTTACAAGTAGACACTCTAGAAATGTAGTAGAAAGTATATTATTGTATATTACCAACTGAATTTTATATATAACTTCGAAATTATGTTTATAATATTTATAATTATCCCGTAATATTTATTCAAAAATAAGGATTGTCATTAATTTATTGATCGGTAACAGATAATGATAGAGTTACAAAATGAAGGAATTAGTAAAAGTTTCTTCAGTAATTGTAAAGTTGCAAATAATAAACATCTTCGTTTTTTATTTCCTTGTACGAAGTATAATATTTCAGTGGAAATATGCATTTTGGCCATCCCTGAATCCATTTTGACTAATTTTGTCGTGACGTCTGTACGTATGTATGTACTTACGTATGTATCTCGCATAACTCAAGAACGGTAAACCGTAGAAAATTGAAATTTTATATTTAGGGTTGTTATAACATCTAGTTGTGCACCTCCATTTTTGGTCATTATATAACTTCCGTCAGTGGTACTTTACTTAAAGCCTATAATAGATTTTCATGAAAAACTATATTCAAAAATAATTTAAAACTTTCCAAATTTGGTATATAAGACTACTATATCAATGGAAATAACATAATAGATTTTGGTTAAAAGGGACTAACCGGAAGTGATACATTATATGAAGCTGCTAACAGTTTTTCTTGAAAAAAATTCAATTATTCTGATTTTAGAAATAAATGAATAAAAGTTTTAGAGAATTAAATTCTGCGTCTATCACATTAAGAATGATTTAATTAGCCTTTTGTATAAGCAAGATATGTTAATTTAAAAATTATATATTTTTTTTGTTTTTTTTTTAATTAAATTTGCTATGGATTAGAACAAAAAATAAAAAAAATAAAAGATTTAATGTCAAATATGTGCAATTAAAAAAATATCTATAGTTTAATACGCGTACAAGGAAGTAATGTGGTGTCCACATCAGATTTTTTTGTTTATATTTCTCGAATAGTTGCAAGGAAATATGATTATTGTCGTCTTTAAATTGAAAATAAGATAATAAGAGAATATTCTCATGTTTGCCATCATTATTACTAAAAACTATCTAAATAAATGAGAAGTTAATATCATGAAATTATGTCTAAAACGTTTAAAAATAAGAACAAACACAATAATAGTACAACACAGTACACTTTTTATTGTATTACATTCAACAAAAATCTCTTAGCCTCCAAATAAACAATAATTTGGCAAAAATCTGTTATTCAGAATAGAATCTCATTCAACTTAATATTTACCTACCTACTTTCCATTCATTTTAAAGATCACGATCCAGACACATTAATCATTTCAATCTACTACTATTATTCCTCCTCCAATTCATACATTCATTCACAAAGCTGAAAATGTGAAAAATACACATATAACAGAAAACCAACAGTTCGAAAATTGCATGCGACTTATTGAAACCATTCTAGTCTTAACAATATGTAACATTTTGTCATCGACTGAGACCACCCGGCAAAAAGTTGGCATCATTTCACAGTACCATGGCTTTATATTTGAACATGCAGCATGCAAGCATCCAGCTTCGAACTCTCACAACGGGTGATTTACGATCATTCGAGATCCACCCGTTTTGGCAGCGCACCACCGCAACAACAAGAAGAAGATTCCAAGCAGTTCATTCAAACTTAACCTCACTTCGGTGTGTCTATTCATGTAAACAGATAAACAGACGCTCCATTTACACCGTTCGTGGGAAAATTATGCATTATGCTTGTAAAGTAGCTAGTGAAATTGACAGCTAACACTTTGTAAACATACCTGCATATCGACGAGCTGTTTGTAAATTAACAATTGTTTTTGTGGTTTGTAATTGGTGCTATGTTTATTTGTTTGACTGTTGCTACATTTTGTATAATAAGTTTATTAGTTTTTGTGAGTTTGTTAGTAAATGCTTAGTAATTGAAGGGTTAGGCTAATGCTGCTTTAATGCTGGTATAGATGTTGGTATAATCTTTTAGTTTTTAGAGAAATAACAAATGGTTAAATTAGATCGCATAACATGGAATGTTTAAATTCGTTACTTTGAGTTGCATATTTATTTATTTATTTATGTTACTCTGTACAACAGGAATTTAATCCCAATTACAGTACAGGGTCCGCACTCACCGAGCGGCAGTGTGATAGGTCATATAATTTTTAGCTTGAGTGAGATTCGAACTCGGGATCTCCGGATTCAAATTCCATATTGCTATCCACACCACCGTACTGACAGATATATAATAAAATACAAAATATTCAAATTCATTTGAACTTTATGTCTAGTTTTTTTTTTGTTACTAATAGAATTTTTAAATAGTTGCAAGGAAAAATGGGGTAAGCTCAGTGGTATCGAGTCGGCCTGTGAATATTGAGAACTCTGGTTCAATCTCCACAGCCGACAAACAATTTTCACCAAATTAAATCTACCTCTGTGGCTCTCCCACCACTGACATCTTTGGGGGCTGTGATTTGACGATTGGTAACCGCACTTCATGACAGAAATAGATCTGCTACGGCGGAGTGCCACACCCAGTAATGGGTAAAGGGCATGATGATATATTTATTTAGAATTTTTTTAATGATTCATTTTATTACATACTAACTAACTGTCGACTTAATTTTGGATACAAATTTATTGAGTGCCGATATTTAAATCTCGTATTAAATATATCTGTCAGAACAAAACATATCGCATAAAAATGATTGATATTCAAGTCGTCTTTTTTAACGAAAAATCGTTTAGTAAGCCATACCTTTTTCAACACAATCCTGCAAAAGAGCAAAAAATAGTGAAAAAATACTACATACCATCATTGGTTTCATTAAAGTTTTTTTTTTTCACCATTTATATTTATTTATTTCTTTGGACATTATTTAAAATTTTCCAATATAATATTGATATTTTAACGTTTTTAAATATTCATATTCATAACATCAATCTGCAAAGAAATAACGTGTACAACACGTAATGAAAGTTCTTTTTGCTTTCATTATTACTTGTACAAATAAGTATTTATAATTCATGATTTTAATGCGATATATTTTATTGGTTTGACAAATAAATTTATTTAAAATTTAAGAGATTAAAATATTGTCACTTATAATAACAATAATATTTTTCCCACAACAGTGCGGCAAGTGTTTACTGTCCGCTCTTATTTGCGAGCGAAAAGTTAACATTTTCTGTACATAATTGTGAACAGAATCACCTTATTGTTTAACCACTATCATAAATTTTAAAAAATGACAGTGAGATAGAAAAACCCGCGACAACATTTAATATTATTTGAGACAGTAAAATGATAAATTAAATTAAATAATTTCTTGTAGTGTAAAATAGTAAATTGTATGTAAGACACATGATGAAAGGCCATAGCAAAACTTATGTGTATGGCACACTCGCTTGTGTTCGTGTTCTATCTAACACATACGGTTTCTCTTTCAACACTTGTACAATATACTATTATTTCAAAAAGATTAAAGTATCACCTTCAGATCCATCTTAAAGATAATGTAATACCGAAAGATATTCCGTGCTTGACAACAGAAAAGGGTTAATAGTTAGTTGATGTATATTTGTTAAATTTTTGTGTGAGGTAGAAAAGAACTGCCACCAAATATTGTTGAGACATTTAAGCATAGGCATAACTGGAACAGTAATACCCAAAACATTAGCAAATTTCCATGTCAGACAACAAATTCCAATCCCACTAACACATCCATCATCCCTTAATCCATTCTTCCTTCTTCATTTTTCACCCTTGCTTTCATCGCACTTCGCACACCTTGATCCCGTGAACAACAACACGTATCACATTCACACATTCGCATCACTCAGCGCGTTGAACAAACAACGAAACACGCATATCCTCCCGGTTCATCCCTTAGCCGTCCTCTGCGTTCACGGCGCGATCCACGCCCCGCTGGAATTTATATAAAATGGGTGGGTACGGGTCTGCGGTGGCTGTTAGAGCGGCCAGGTGTCGCTGTGTCGCAACGAAGCAACGAAGCTTTGTCACGCACGAATCTATTACCCCGACGATGGTGTTTTGGGCGGGATTCTCTGGGGCTGGACCGGCCAAACCCGGCGCATCACGCCGATTTGATACAGCACTGGAAATTATTCGTATGGAAAACGACCGAGGTTTTCTTTTCATTGTATTGTTGAAGGTAACTGTTAAACTGTTATAGTGAAAGGACTGGAGGGACACGGGGTTTTGGAAATCATGTAAATGATTTAAGAGGAGGTTGTGTCGTTATAATTTTAAATACTGAGGAGCTGCCTATTTACATACGTACTAATTTATCAATAAAAGCATGTTTTTCGAGGTAGGTGGCTCAGTGGTATCGAGTCGGCCTGTGGATTTGAGAACTCAGATTCATATTACCTAAATTTAAGAAAATAGCATTTTAAGAAAATATCTTAAAGAGACCGTTATTCAATGTTTCAAATAGAAGAAAAATAAATTTTGATTATTAAATTTCAAAAACATCATTTTTTACTCATTACTTGTTGTGACATATAGCAGATCTCGGTAAGTGAAATATTTTTTCGAGTGAAGTGCGGTTATCAGCCGTCAAATCACGGCCCCAAAGATGTTAGTATAAGGGCAGCCACAGTGATATTTTTAATGTGGTAAAAATTATTATTTAGATTAAATTCATAAAATAGATAAAGATAATTTGTAATTTTATTTAGATAAAATAATACGTTGATAAATAAGAAAAGTATTTCTAAATAAAATACAACTATATTATCTAAATTATTTATCAAGATAAAATTTTGAAAATAAGTATAAATACTGGATGGGAATAAAAATTTGCCCATAGGTTTTAACATGGCCATTTAATTTTCGATACAAAAGTGCCCAAATACAAATTGTATACAATTAAATTCTGCATTTAAGTCGGTAAACATATTTTATTTTCCACGTTTTGTAACCAAAATAATCGCATTTAAAATTTTATAAGAATTACTTTTATGTAGTAACAGCCGTGGAATTGAATCAAAATAACAAACAAATGTGTGACATTTTATCTATTAGAAAAGCTTAATTTGTAATTTTTCTTTATGTGAATAGTTAACTATTTACAATAATTAAATGACGACAAGTTTAATTATCACTTAAATAAATCACAAATTCAATCAAAACTAAACTTGCCAGACATTAAAACTTTATACATATGTATAAAAAAGCAATTTTTATAAAAAATTTAATTTGATTATTTCGGCTACAAAACGTGCAAAATAAAATGTGATTACTAACTAACATCCAGAATTTAATTGTCTACAATATGTATTTGAATCATTTTTATCTTAAATTAATTAACTGATCAATCACGCCTTTTACCCATTACAGAATACAACAGATTTCGGTAAGTGAAGTGTATTTATCAGCCGTCAAATCACGACCCCCAAAAAGTTTAAAGGCAAGTTGTCACTTAAATTAAAAGTTTTTCTAAAATTGAAACTGTCAAATGGGAATCTAAACATTGCTGTTAAATATTCGATTCCATATTTTTCATTTAAGTTAAGAGTTTTATTTAAAAAAATGTTGTTACAAATCAGAATTTAATTTGAAAACATTATGGTATAATTATTATTTGTTTGTGATTTTCAAAACAGATACAAATTACCTCCTCAATTCTTGCAGTTCCATTAATAATATTATTCAGTGACATAGCAAATTCTGCCCTTCGTATAAAATTTTCCACAAATAACCACAATTCGGCATCAAATATCATTGAACAAACACTTGAAGCATTCGTTTATTTATACATTACATCCTTAGCTTCCAAGGGCAAGAGCAAATACAAAACATCAACGATACATTATTAACTTTACACGCTTGTAGTCGATGAGATTAGCTAATGTTTATTCAGGACTCGGGGCCCTACAGAAGACACCGCCACAGTCGCTCACAGAGCAACAGAGACAGCGAGTAGAGAGAGGTTCAAGCGACACATAATGGAACAATACAGAAGCCATAGATCTTTCACATAACCATCAAGCTTTGTGCGAGGCAGGCCCATGGGACATTTGCACCATATTTTACAGAAATGGCCCCATTAGATGCTATTACTAACGAGGGTGCAACTGCACTGCGACTGGCTATTCATTCAGACCACATCAGTGAAACCGCGATGCGAAGATACATCCACTGTTGCTTTGTGGAGAATGATGATGACAAATTGACTAGAATGAAATCAAAGCAAATTTGCTCATTGTTGAGAATGAATATCAGAATACATATCTAATTCAATAGACATTATTTTTAGAAAATTGAAAACTAGAAACATGCAAACAACGGAAAGCTGCTGTCACATACATAAATATTTAGGAGTTCGAGGAGAATCGATGAGCTCTTCGATGAAACAACAGAACGCACCCGTCATCGACGAAAATTAGAGGCTCCTCTATTTCCATCGAAGAGCTCATCGATGAAACGAACGAATCTCATTTCACTCGTATCTTTTGTGTCTTATTTCACGTTAGCATACTTTTGAAATTTAGTTTTTCTTTCACAACTCTAGAAGCTTTTATTGGTTGTCAATGAAGGGTGCGTTCTGTTGTTTCATTGAAGAGCTCATCGATGCTCTTCGATGCTCTTCGACCAGTGTGCCATAGGTATTATAGAATATGAAACTGTTTATATTAATTTAAAGAAGTTGTAGCTGGCTGGCTTCAAAAGCAAGCGTCCACTTACGTTCGTAGTTAGCTAACTTCAACTTATAGGAAATCAAAAATATAAATTGGTTCTAATGCTTTCGAATTCAAATTAAATAAATTTATGTCAAAGTATTATTTAGCTATATACATTAGTTATGTGTATATCTAGGATGTGAAATGATTACTTGTGTGCGTCGAAGAAAAAGTTTGTCAGCTGCGGCAGACTATTTTCTAAGCGCTCCAAATCATTTATGTTCATTACAAATTTATGGTGAAATTCTGTGTAAATCTATAAGTCTTATAGATCCGTAAATCTATAAATAAAGAACAAAATCACAACGAAACTTATAACTTTATGAAATATTTTCTATTTATCAACAAATATTGATGTCATTTTATTCATTATTTACATATTTACGAATCTATAAACTTACAGATTTATCAAAGAATTCCACCATTAATTTCGAAATGACGGTTGTTATGTACAACCAAGGAGATGTTTTCAGAAAAAATAACAATTTGTTTTAGGTGGCATTTTGTAATCGTGTTTTTGACTAGTTTAGAACAACTCGCCAGAGTCCTTGGTTTGTAGCACAAGCTCTGTTTTTAAGTGTTCTAAGAGTACGGTTTTAACATATAGGAGATAGATAAAACACCCAAATACACTACTCTTAAAACAGGCAAAAACAGTGCTACCAGCCCTTGTGCCTATAACTGGTCGTCCCTAAAATCAATGTAAAATAAAGTAATATTATGCAAAAAGATTACCTTCCTGAACAAAATCGCATACATTAATATTAACTTTTTTTGATAGTTGCATAAAAAGTGTCTTATGCAATATGTTATGCTGCAAGGAATTTCATGAGCAATAAATCTCTAACCAACAAGCATATCACATTGGCATCAAGTGTAACAGCTCCCTTCACCGAATTCAACTGTCATTCATCTACGTATTTCATGTTTACCCTGTAACTGTCAAACGTATGTCCGTCCATAGCTCACTCTCTAGTCTCTGTACTCAGTGTTGTCTCTTGCTCTTGTTGAGTTATACGTGTGTCGGAAACAGAGGCGCCCGTCGCCCGTCACTGCAATCGCCGTGCTTCCTGATATAATAAGTCATTGTTGTCAGCTATGCAGTGGCGGAGGGGGGCATATTTAGTTGGGGATGCGTTTCTACGTCACCACGTCGCTTGTCATTGAATCGCCGACCCGTTAAATTGTGACCGCACAATCACAATCAGAAATGAAAACCGAACTGGGGTATCAATGTTAGGGGATGATTTTCCAAGTCATATTGACGCAGATTTCAATTCTAAACTTACGATGAATGAATTGTGTCTGTTTAATGGGTGATTTTTAGCTTTTGTTAGATTAAAAGCGTCTGACTAACAGAACACCCCATACATATATTTAACAAGAGTAGGAAAACTATTTTAATATGATATCAAGCTAGAATTAGATAAAAATTCTAGTACTACTTCATGTCTTATTATTAAATTGAAGAGGAACAATCAACAATAATATGAATTTGATACTATTGATGTGTTGTAACTAATGGAATCTGACAAAAAATAATTTGGGAGCGTGCGCGAAATACTCATTTTGTGCACTATGATGCGAAACAGTGCAGAAAATAATGCGCAAAATACGCGTTTTCATGGTAATGTAAATGATGAAAAACTCAAGTATATCGAGTTTGATATTAGTGAAAAAAATGAACATTTTTTTAACAGTTGTAGAAAATAGCTATTTATTAAACTAGTAAGGTAATAACCTTATTTCCTTACGAGTTTCATACAATATTTTTTCTACTTCCGTTCTAATAAATACGAAAGAGCGTTTTTGAAATTATAAAATTTTGACATATTAATGACAGTTATAAATTCAAAAAATAAAAGAATAACACTTCAGAATTCGTCTTCCAAGATATCTTAATTTTTTTGTTTTGCTATGTTACCTCATTATTTCACTAGTTAAATAATGCAGTTCATTATCTAACTCAAATAAGTGAAATAAAACGTCTATATCCTAACGGAAGTAGAAAAAATAATTTATTACGCTGGTCACGTAAATAACTATTAATGTGAGAACAAATAAATATGATTGTAGTTAAAGTATAGGAGTGCATTAGACTTAATTTAAATTCCGCGATAATATTGTTGAATTGTTAACGATAAAACAGTACTTCCTAGAAACAAACGGTAGTTAGTAGCTCTTGTTAGGAAACGTGATCACAGAACAGTGCTTCCATCAACCCCCGCGCTGTAAAGTGGAACGTGCGGTTACTTCTTTATTAACCGGTGTTTCAACCAAAGCAGCTGGCCTCAAATTACCGGTTACCGGATCATTTCATCACGGTGCAGCGTTCTGTGTTGTTACTTGACAATCATCGAGCTATCCATGACCACGTTGCCAATACACTCACTCTAATGCCTATCTACTTCTCTGACGTACATTTGTTTGCGATTAAAACAAAACAAAAGACAGTTAATAGACAACCAGGTTGCTTGGTGCTTGTTAAACCGTTGGTTACCGGTTGTCAATAAGCGGGTAGCTCTGATGATACAGGTATATATTTTGTAGCTGTTTTCTAATAGCAGTTGTCTATTGTGAGAAGATAACTATATGTAAAAGGTTATGATTTGGAATGGTAAAGTGCTACATATTTACAGGAAGTATTCAATTTTTGTTTGCAATTTAAAATGTTTATTGTACTTTAGGAAACATATTTTTACTTCTGTGTAATAATATGAAATACACGTTACTCATATGCAATAGTCTTTTATTATGGTATTTACTCAATTCTGCATGTGAAAGCGCTGTATTTGTAGATATCGTTGGCTAATAAATTACATATATAAATTTAATCGTACTTTTTTTTCTAAATAACTTTATATTTGAGACCGGTCATCCAAAAATGGAGATACAATTTTTATTTTATATTTTTTTGACATTGGACGGTATTGTGCTAGACCAATAAAGTGATATTTTATAAACTCTAAACAATATTATAAATAAAATAAAATGGAATACATAAATTTAATGATGTTTAAAAGTTTTTACATTTTAAAAATCTCTCTATTTAAAAAAAGTAAAAGATAAAAGTTTGTTTCAGCTTCTAATAACGCAAAAATATTATTCTTCTGATAATTCGAATATCTATCTATAAAAACAACTTGTGTCCATATCTCACCTAAAAAATGCTAGACTCAAAGTTTTTTTTTTATCGTAAAAGGCAACAACCATATGTGTTAGGAAAATCAAGAGTAGTTTTAGAGATCAAATACTGCAACATTTTTTTTACGTATTGATCTTAAAAGCCATCTTTATTTCCGAAAAGTCGCATAGACAGTGAAACATTTTTCAACTAATTTAAAAATCGTTACAACAGAATAGTAAAAACTCAATAAATACTTCATGTTCATTCGTTTAATTTTACTTTTTTTCACTATTTTTATTTAATTATTTCTTTGAGGATAATTTATCGATATTTTCAGAACTGTTAAAATAATTTTTATTTTCATAAAATCAATTTAAAATATCAATATACAAAAAGTTACGTGTACAACATGTAATGAAAGCATCTTTTTTTCATTAATTTGAAGTTAGTTGCATGACAGTGAGGCCGGAAATAATACTTATTTTAATTTTTATTTCTAAAAAAAATTTTGCAAAATATGACAAAAAACTGGCAGTTTTCAAAAAGACATGCCAGTTGGTTCTGGTATATAAAGTAAATTGCTTATTATACATCGAAGTTGAGAGTTCGTATCCCATCTAGGGCATGGAACTACAAGAATTCCTAATTCAAATAACTGTGGATCAATTGTTATACGCATAAAAATAAAATGGGATAGATAGCTACCAGTGGTATCGAGGCGGCCTGTGGATCTTGAGAACCCTGGTTCGATTCTCACAGCCGACAAACAATTTTCACCAATTTAAAACTATCCCTGTGGCTCCTCCTCCACTAATATCTTTGAGGGCCTTGATTTGACGGCTGGTAACCGCACTTCACGCGACGAAATATATCATTTACCGAGATCTGCTACACCAGAGTGCCACATCCAGTAATGGGTAAAAGGCGTGATGATATATTATATTATTATTATTATTATAAAAATAAAATTATAATTATAAAAACGGTTCGAATAAATAAAAATAAATATATCATCTCGATAAGTGATATTTTCACTCCCGAAAATATAAGTGGAGGGAAAGCCACAAAAGTAATTTTAGTGTAAAGTAAAATTTGTCGTCTGTGGGAATTAAAATTTTCAAATTCACAGTCCGACACGTTTCAATTTAGCTAGCTATCTTATTCTGAATAAAATGAGAAATATATTTACAAAAATACAGAAACTCCTTCGAAATTTGTTGGTACATAACTTTTTCAAAATCATTGAACCTTATCATGAACTAAAAATACAACAAACCATCCTCATAACCCCAAACCTCAAACCCTTGTATAGCAAACAAGATACCCTTTATCTACATCCCTCAAATCATAGGATAACTAATGACTAATGGACCCATTCGTGACTAATGATTTCTGGTGGAAGCAAGTCGAAGTGGAAAGCATCGCGTCACTGCTGCGTTGTCTCTGCGCAGTCATCGTCCTGTGCCCCATTACCGTACATTCCCCTTACCCCTGTGCAACCCCCAGACCGGGAATAATGACACGACACTGGACACGAGATCTCCAATTGCAGAGTCCGGTTAACATAAAGGAAATTCTGACTTGGATTGTGTTACGAAATTGCGAATTTGGTAAACGGAGGAAGTGGAATGATTTAGTGTTTTAGAAAGACGACAGAATTTTATTTGATAGTTGTTGGTAAATTTATGAGAACTAGAGCTAGACTTACTATTGAAGTTTCGTTGCATATAAATTATTTCTGTGTATGGCAGAGGCGTAGAGTTTTCTTTTGGCTGTGGATGCATTTAACAAAGGCAAATATTACTGCATTTAATTAGAAAGATAGAAGGTAAATTAAATAGACAAATTTAATTGGTTAGATAACTTAGTGGTATCGACTCAGACTGTGGATTTGAGAACCCCGGTTCGATTCTTAGAATCGACAAACAATTTTTACCATATTAAAACTACTTCCACTAATATTTTTGGAGTTCGTAACCTGACGGCTGGAAACCTAACTTCACGCGCATAAATATATCACATACTGAGATCTGTTCCAGCAGAGTAATGGATAAAAGGCGTCATGATATTTTAATTTATTTATTTTTATTTCATGTTTCTACAACCGTTAAATAATACCTTCATTACGTATCTAAATCTAAATATATAAAACTGCTCATTTTACAAAAGTCTAATATAAAATATTATATTCCACACCCTATTTCCAATCAATAGCAATCAAGTATTTTCTTATGTTTCAAGCACTTGTTTGTCATTTGTTTATCTTTGACAGATATACGTAAGGTTATATTTTTGTTCAGTTTCTTTAAATGGTTATAGATAAAGTAGAGTATTTGACTCACATATATTGCTTATATTATATGCTCATTAAATAATATTAAATTCTAAATTACCAAAAGTTTCACATACGAGAATTTACGAGTTATAAACAAAATAGTTATGTGTATACAAGGGTTGAAAGTAGGCTATTTGTGAACTAAGGTTAGAGATTGTAGCACGACTGTAATTGCAGCAAGTCGAGATCTGCAGAAATAATTTCGACCAAAAGTGTACACAACATTTTTTTACGATCGGAAATTAAAAATACTCAGTTTTTAATTCTCATTAGGAAATATTTTGAATGTCGGTAAGTAAAAAATCAATACAAAAAAAACAAACAAAAATTAAAAAAAAATTTTAATAACAAAAATCTGTAATTATTTACTTTCTGTCACGAAATAATGTTAGAAAAGCCTACATTTTTACTGATCGTAAAAAAATAATATTTAAAAAATAAAATGTCTTATTGAGAATTAAGCTAAAATTAATTTCAAGCTAAATAAGACAAATTAAAAGTAATATTAAACGACTTAATTAATCTTATAGTTTATATTTGATTGCATATACATTTATAATTTCACTTATTGCAAGCCAACAAGTAGGTACAGAATAGAAGAAAAACATATCAATATTTGTTGATAAATAGGAAATATTTAAAAAAAACATAAGGTTCGTTACGATTTTGTTCATCAATTACAGATTTATAAATCTACAAAACTACACAGAATTCCACCATAAATGAACCAGAGAAATAACGGTAGTAGAAAATTTATCTTTCAAATGAAGTGTCCATGGGATACCTATATCATATTCTAAGATCTGCTGCATATTCAAGAATAAAAAAAAAACAAGAAAATTATTTCATTAAATTGAATAATAATAAATTTTAAAAATTATGAAATAACAACAGGAAGAAATCGTGACAAATTCCAATGAGTACAAAAATAATAAAATAATTGCTGCATTATAGTAGGTTAGGTATTTAATTATTATATAATTCCGCGATAATAAATTAATACCTAGAACATTTTATTGCTATAAATTATATCATAATTAAGTAGCAAGATTGCTAATAACATATTTTCGAAACTAGAACATAAATTTAGAAATCAAAGGGCTTGAAACCATGAAAACATAATTAATGTCAATTCCGGTAGTAATTTCAACTCCTCCTAGTAAATCTATTTGATAATTTATGTAGCATTTGATTATCATCCAACAACGACAAACCTTTAATTAAACTTTCTCCAACCAAGTTAAATCACTACTTTGGAATTTCCACAACGTACAAATCTGTGGAGAAGTCAGTAAACATCTGTCACAACATTGATATTCTCTCTCTCTGAAATTACGCGCACCTTTAAGGAATCGTTTCACAATGAACGACCAATGACATTTGCGTTGTATAATCCATTCAAATCGCTATTGATACAAAGTTATTACAGTCGTTATCTCTTTGAATCTCCGACGGCGTGCGTTTGGACTAAATACCATGTGGCGCACCTCTCAGTGTCAAATCGTTAATAGATTGTATGATTGTGTTGATGATTGAGCAAGTATTGAGCACGTGGTCACACCTATGTGATGTTTTGGTTATTGAGAATGGATTGTTTCACTTGTTTCTTGTTTTGATTCAGGCATTGTTAGTGAATGATGTGGACAATTATTCTATTCTCACGACACTGTTTTATTTCATTTCTACAAATTCTTTTATCTTTTTTAAAGAAGAAAATCACCAAAAATATTTGTTTTTAGTCATTATTTTACGAAGTTATTTATTAGTGAGCAGTAACTAAATGCATAAAATAAAATAAATATATCAGTACGCTTTTGGCCCATTGCTAGGTAGTAAATTTCGGTAAGTGAATTTAACGTTCGGTTACTAGCTGTCAAATCAGGGTCTCCAAAGATGTTAGTGTAGCTGGAACCAGAGAGGTAATTTAAATGTAGTGAAAATTGTTTGTCGGCTGCAGGAATCAAACCCAGGTTCTCAAATCCACAGTCCAACTTGATACCATTGAACCATCTACTCGATAGTATCTATTACGGAAAACAATGCCATTATTTAATATTAGTGACATTAAGGTAACATCTGTTAATCTTATCTAAAACTCTAATTTATTCAAGAGAATTTACTTTCTGATAAGGCTCCATATTATTATATAAATAACTATTATTATTCTGTAAAAAAGGAACTTAATCTCAATTAAAATACAGGGAACCTATATGGTATAGTAAAATCAGAATAACTCAGATATAATTGTATTCAGTGGATAAGTCAGTGAGATTTGAATGAAGGTGGCATCTGTAAATTTTATCCCATTTTCTATTTATTGTTTTTAAATGGAAATTTACTTTTTCATAGAGTTTAGAAAATCTTCGACGAGAAATGTTTTTTCCGTTGTTATATAAATAACTATTGTTACTCTGCCCAACAGGAATTTAATTCTAAGTACAGTATATGGAGCCTATAGTTTATAGTGGCATCTGAACCACTCATATTTTTTGAATAAGTCAGCGAGATTTTAATGTATGGCCATTTGCTTTTAAATTAGTATCCACTGTATTACGATTGTCCATAGAATCTATAAATAATAATGAAATAAAAATTTCTTAATAACATATCGGTTATCAAACTCAACATTGCAGTGTCATTAACATGAAAAAGAGCTTTAGATGGTAAAAATCTTGTATGATATTTTATAACGTCTCTTTAGTCACATCAACACCAGGAAAACTCGTCACAGTGTAAGTGAGTTCTGTGAGTTTGTGACTTGTAGTTCTGTAAGAACGCGGAACGGATGGATCAGTGTATCGTCACACCTCCGTGTCGGATCGGCTCTCGAGGCAACGAGAGGCCATCTGCGTCATTCAGGGCTGCCCCAGAGGAGCCCTAGTGCACCCTACCGCCCGTGACCAATCGCTTCTACAAGGCCCTCGAGAACTGGTGGTGTTAGATTTTTAGTTATTGCACAATTTAATCTTTGCTACTGTTACCGAACTATTTCGCAAAATAAATATAGTTAAATTTTTGTAAGATGACGATTTTATACATTTCAAACCAAAATTTAGTTACGATTTATCTATTCATCAAATCTTGCATTTGTTTTCATAAAATTAAAGACAAAAAATTATTTGCATAATTTGCTTTTTACATGAGGTATAGTATGTTATGCATCAAGGGAGGGAAACAAGCGATTATACCCGCGTGTGAGGTTTGCCAACTTCACACAAGGGATAATCGCGCCCTCCCGTGAAGCATATTATACTTTTCGTAACAAGTGCACAAAAAAATACTGTCTTATCGGGACAAATGTCAAATATGGGTTGCGTAACTAGTTACCTAGGAAACGCCGCAAACAGTTAATAATCGTAGTCTCTAGGGAGATAAACATCTCCCTAGGGAGAGAAACATCCTACCTAGGGAGAGAAACATTATATTTCTCTTCCTAGGGGAGAAAAGCAGTGTTTCTCTCTCTAAAATTAGGGAATAAGAACGTGTTTCTTGTGCATGTGTTACGAAAAATATTTTAGTGCCACTGGTTTGAGAATGATTCTAATTCTACTAAAATTATAATTATAAACACTCTAATAGTCCATTTATTCATTATACAATATCAAATAAATGCCTATTAGTAGTGTTATAATTATACTTTAATTAAAAATATATTAGAAATAACTCTCAAACCAGTGGCACTAAAAATGTTTACTTCATATAAAATGCAATTAATTTCGCGAATTTTGAAAAAAAATCTTCTGTTTCATAATCAGTACGGTAAGTACTATATGATGCTAAAATAAATACCATAAGTTGTAAAACACCTGTATGTATGTGAAAAGTTTGACGGTATTATACAATTTTTAGATTTGTGACATCATTTCCTAATTAGATATAAATGTTTTTTTTTTACTAAAATGTATAGAACTTATAGCTAGTTGCATCACCAAAAGTAAAATTTTAAACTGTGTTTAAATAAATGACAACAAATCCAATGTTCCAATAGCAATGTTATTTATTCCATTTGATTCGTAACTTTGCTTTTCTTTCTTCTTCTTCTTCTGATGGCACTACAGCCCAATGCTACATTATTTAAGGCGTATAAGTGACTAGCTTATAGCGCCCGAGTGTGATAAATACATGTAACTGTATTTTTATATTTTACGACAAATCACACATTGTCGACAGGCGGATTCGAACTGACGAACCTTGGTTCCGGTGACGTCACAGTATGTTAAGAGATGTGCCTTAACACGCTCGGCTACCCCGCTTGTTTGCTTTTCTTTAATTTATTTAAACCAGACTTAAACATTTTTGGCGGCGCAAAAGATCATTAACGTAATTTAAAGCAGTTGCCAACAAAAAAATATTTTAAATTTCATGAGAAGTTTCTATACGATCCAATTAATACAATACCGACTTACTTTATTTTATATGAAATAAATAAATTTCCTTAGATTATTGTGAAGTACGAAAATTTGATAACACATACGTCATTTGTCTTTAAAATAGATAACGTACGTAATCATATAAAAATAATGTCAATCTTCGCGAATACAATTCCTCCACAAAAAAAAGAAAGCACACATGTTTTGACAACAACTTCGATCAATGATCAACGAATTACGTCGTTGGATGAGTGTTTTTGTGTGTCGCCACTAATGCAGTATGCTCGTTATAAATTTATCTAGTGCGAACCATAAGAATAAATTACGCGTTTCCGTTAATTGTAAACACAAAACATTCTGCATTGCAACGCACACTTCGACCCATCCACACCTGTGTGCGGGCTACGGTTTGAAGAAGAAATATACGGGGTGGTTCGAAGTTCTTTGACACGAGGAAGTCCACTATTTCTTGTAATTGCGAGTGCGGAGTATAAACATATAAACACGGACAGATGTGCTGGTTATTACTTACTTACTATAGCATAGTTTTTTTACGACGAACTGTACTAATTACTATTGTATTAATAAACATCTTTTTCAAAATGGCACTTCCGTTTTAGGAAGTAGACGTTAGTAGTTTTTGCTAGGGTGATTAAGTTCTTTTGTTGGTAAATAGAGGGATGGTTACAACAAAACATTTACTTTTTCATAATTAGAGTTAATTACTCATGTGCTAGTCTACTTTATACTTAATTGGCTTAATATAAATATCGTTTTTCATCTTTATTGTACATATGTTCATTATTCATTTTCAAAGAATATTAATAAAAATATATTTTTATTCGTTACAAATAGGGGCTATTATTTCTAAATATTAAAACTGTACAAACAACACAGATTTAATTCTTACTTTTTATTAATATTTGTTAATTTTACTTTCAATTACTACATATTTAAATAACAATATGGAAAGTATAGCAAGTATTTAATATTATTTCTGATTGGTTGACAAAACGTCAAAATGAAAACAAATTTACGCAGCTTTTTACCTTTCTAATTATATAATTCAACAAGGAATTTTAATTTTTAACTCGTATGTAAAGAAAAGTCAAAAGTATTTTTCTCTACTGCGTTTATAAAGTATATTTTATGCAACTATTTTTGTCAAATAAAGTGCTAAAACTTTTAAATTTGTACAACTGGTTTTGGGGATATTTTTGTGTCAAGTTATCAAGTTGTCTAGTTGTTAAAATGTCGAACATATATCTATCAGCTTAACTATCATTGCTCAGCTCATGAAAAATTATTGCAATTAATTTTTTTATAACAAAATAATTATATCAACCCGGAAAATACTTTTTTATTGAAAATTAACGGTATTTAGTTTTATATCATAACTACGTAATTATAAATTTTAACTCTATCAGTGTTGCCACCTTGAAATCTTATTTTTATTTTTATTAAATTTTAAAATTAAAGTAAATTAGAATGACATAGATAAAATAGTCTGACAAACACATCTTACAATGATCAATTGTAATATTCGTAACTCTTATTTTTCAATATACTATTTTCGTGCTGCATAAACTTGTCTTAATTTTAATCTCTGTAATTGAATGTACTATACTTATATGATCAAATATACAATAAATATATCATCACACTTTTTACCCACAAATACATAATAAATACAAAATTAAAATTTGTTTAGAATAATAAAACAAGAACTATAGAATTGGAAAATACAATATTTGTTATTTAAGGACCGTTATCTTAACGACCAGTTAAAAATTTGAACCAATACTTATACATATATGAAATTAAATTTACATTTTATATTTAGTGCTGAATTTGTCATTGGTTAAAAATTAACAGAACACACCTATAAGATTAAAAAAAAACTTGTCTGTTTACAAACTAAGACAAGGAATGTTTTATAAAATAAATCCATTATTTTAAATGTCCTGTTAACACAATATTAGAAGCTACAGATTTGAATAGAATAGCTAATTTAAACTGAAGTGAAAAGTATCTACTAGTATTTGTACTCTAACCTATCAACATTTGTGGTTTTCTAATTCCTTTTTACTAAGAAATTTGATTTGCAAAAAATTCTTTCGTGTTTTACAAGATACAAAACTGCAATAGTTACGTTTTGTGGTTAGCACCTGAAAATGCTTTCATTCTGTTATCAACGAATGATTTTGATTAATTGTTTGTTCATGTAATAAATACCTATTTTTAAAATGTTTTATATGTAAATTGTTGTTAACAAGTATGTTAGAATTTATCAAATAATTGGAAATGTTTCTATTATGGATGATATTTGAATAATGTTACCCAGAATATTATAAATATAAATATTCACAAACTAACCGGAATTCATAGACAGTACTCAACTATATTAAGACCTCAACTAAGGTACAGACAAAAAAATAGTACAGTTTGGGCCAAATCTCCATATTATTTTATATACAAAACAATTTTTTAAAATGTATTTAAATAATTTATTCTCTAACTATTGTGGTCGGTTAAGCGTTCGACACTTACTTAAATAACATCCAGTATATTATTTGATGTACTCATTACAGGGAAAAAAGTATTTTCCCGAAATTCGCAAAAATAATTGCACATTAGTTGAAACAAACATTTGTCGTGCCATTGACAATAATGAATAAAAATTAATAAATATAAAACATTGAAAGAACTGTTACACAACTTCAATTAAATCAAATAAATTTTATTGTTTACTAATTTTTATTCATGACTGTAACCAATCCTATTACTGGGCGTAATCGTAACCGTAGAAGATCTCTGTAAGTAATATTTATGCTCGTAAAGAGAGGTTACCAGCTGTCAGATCACGGCCTTTAAAGATATTAGTGGAAAGGGAGCCACAAGGGTAATATTAATGTGGTGTAAATCACTGAGCCACCTACCCCATAAAATATAAATATATCATCACACCTTTTACTCATTACTAGATGTGGCACTCTGTCGTAGCAGATCTCAGTAAGTAATATATTTCATCGCGTGAAATGCGGTTACAGCCGTCAAATCACGGTCCCCAAACATGTTAGTAGAGGGGGAGCCACAGGGGTAGATTTAATTTGGCGAAAATTGTTTGTCGGCTGTGGGGATCGAATCAGGTTCCTTAAGATCCACAGGCCGATACGATACCACTGAGTTACTTACCCCATCGATAAAATATGTAAATTATAATATTATTTCGTTCTACAAAATATATCAAATGTAACCAATGATAATAATAAGATTATATTTGAAACAACCAAATGTTAACAGATTTTGTTTCTATAACCCTGTCATTTGAGTACCAAAAATATGTCTTCTATTAATAAATTATGTGTTATATTGTTTCTTATATTATATACTTTTTAGAGATTTTCTAAGATTTGAAGCACGATGCATACTAAAGATGAAAATACTGTTAATCTTCTTTTATCAAATATCTTTTTACAAATGTTAAGCATTATACAAATCCTTGCAATTGTATACGAAAAACTGCAAATTTCAATAAAAAAAATCCCCTAAAATGCAGCAGTAAATAAGACTAGATAATAACGATGGCCCAGTTTATTACCCCTAATTTAGTTTCATTCATCGGTTGCGTATTCAGTTTCTTGGAGAATTCTTTCTTTATGTTCCGGATTCGGATCTACTCGTAAATTGCCTGGAAAGCGATTGACTCCATGCATCCCCTGCGCGTTTGTAACATTATACGCCTACTTTGCTTCAATAGATCTGATCTGATACGGATGTTATGAGCGACAAAAAGGTGCTTTTGTTCGCTTATCTATACAAGAGTGTAAAATGGGACACAAGATGTTAACAAAAGAAAAGGTTTGTAAGAAGAGCAACCTGCCTCTTTTTTCCTTTTACCGTTTTTTTTATAGGGTTTAACAGAAAATTAGATTAAACTTCTGTTTTGGATAAATTCTAAATAAATTGAGGACATACTTATCTATAAAATAAAATAAATAAATATATCATCACTCCTTTTACCCATTACTGGGTGTGGCATTCTGCTGTAGCAGATCTTGGTAAGGTATATTTTTTCGCGTGAAGTGAGATTACCAGCCGTCAAATCCCAGCCCCCAAAGATGTTAGTTAAGGGGGAGCCACAGGGGTAGATTTAAATTGGTGAAAATTGTTTGTTGGCTGTGGGGATCGAACCAGGGTTCTCAAGATCCACAGGCCGACTCGATACCACTGAGCCACCTAAAGTGGCAGACAACTAAAAATTGTTAGATAATTATAAAAATATACCATGAGTTCATTTTCACGTGGACTTTGCCATACGTATGATTACGAATTTTAAACAAATTAATCAGAACAATTATTTTAAAATGAAACCTAGGTTATCAAGTTAGCGTTTATATTAATTAGTGTCGCATTATTATTAATGATTCCCTATCTATAAATAATATATACAGTTGAAATGTGAAGAAATAGAATGTCTAGCACTATTAGATTTTTTACTGGGAAATTTTAATATCCAAAGTATACACTGTCAACATTTAAAATTTATATTCAAAACGTGTTAACAAATAAATATATCATCACACTGTTTACCTATTTTTGAGTGTAGCACTCTGTCGTAGCAGATTACGGTTAGGTGATATATTTCTTCGCGTGAATTGCGGTTGATAAAACTATTCCGAGGGCGTTTACGTTTTCCATTATTTGTTCTTTCTTTTCCATTTAGAATAATAAAGAAAGGTCAATTGTTTAAGCAATTTAATAAATTATCCACCAATTTCAGCAAGATAATAAGTGAAATATAAAAGATTTACTTTGAATGTACTTAACAATGAATACCTATATATTTTCATCCTAATTTATTTCACATTATTTATCTAAAATAACTAGTTGTACTATACGAGTATATGCGTGTATCCTGCTGAAGAGAATTATGCCAAACCAAGATCTTTATAAGAATAAGGAACAGTTGGTTTGTGATGACATGCAAGACACTGCACATACATGGGAAATGATACGTACACTTTAATTCAAAATTATTGTCTTAATATTTATTTATCTTCTCAAAAAATGTAGACTTACACAAAACAGTGTTGTATGTTCTGGTATTTAGAAAAAATGTAATTGCATTTTGTTTTACCAAAATTCGCTAAATTTAATGAAAAATTGTTGTTGAAACAAATCTATTTCTTTAATATGAAGTAAACAAACCTATTTTAAATATGACTGTTTATGAAATTAAAAAAGTTTTGGTGAAATGAATTATACAGTCAAAGAGGACACTATTAAAACTATAAGAAACAATATAGTAAATTAATCATTAATTTTAAGATTGGGCCCAATAACTTCGTGCAACGGATGAACAAAATTTGAAAGATTTTATTGGTGTTTAAGATGTTAAAGTTTTTAATGCCATGAAGACTAACGTCCGAGCATTGTAATCTTTATTCAAACCTCTCTTTTGTACATCTATTCAGAATTATTTCTCCTGTCTTCTGTCTTGTCTAATTGACAGCTAGTTAGGATCGACAAGTGTATTTTAAATACATAACTAATATAATATTTATTTATTTGCCGGTTTCTGGATATTAAACCTATGTTTACATGCACAAAAGTAGGCTGGTAAGTAATAATAATTGTGTTCTGTACGGTAATATTACCATACTGACTTGTTAAAATAGACAAGAAAATGAAAATAAAACACAATGATAATATAACACTATTAATACAAACGGAACTCAAAACAACAATAATACAAAGATTACTTCTCCTGCTTATCATAATATATATATATTAATTGTACAGTGTCTTAAATTAGAGATGACCACGTTATGACGTTTAAATAAAAAATGTATTAATAAATATGATACAAAACAATTGTAACTATGGCATTAAATAAAAACATACCAGAACACAGTCTCACTTGATCACCTTCTAAAATGATGACAGTGACGTTATTCATAAAAGAATTTCATAAAATAATATTTATTAATGACCTTAACGTATTTATATTCTGAAACTGATAAACTATTGAACAAACCACGGATGTTATGAGTCATAACAGGCCTTAGATGTGTTAAAATCCTCACTCAACGAGCTCGAATTTCAAACTGACATCTGCGGCTGTAATGATACTCATAACATTCCTAGGTATCAAATCAAATCAATGAGTTATGCTGAATCAGTCGTAATCAAATTTTTGATTAAGATAATCGTATAGTGTATTTAATTTTCTGTCTGAAATAACTGATATTATCTTTACACATTTTTAATTATTTTCTACGAAAGTTATATAAACTCCATTTATATATTTTTCTAAATGATAAAATAGGTTTTTTATGTGATTACAATAATAAGCGAGCTTCACTGTTTGTGGTTCGCCATTCATGTCTAATAACACAAATTTAAAAAAATATCATTTTGGTTTAACTATTAACAATTAATCCGTTGTACAACTGTACATTGTTTTCAATTTATATGAAATTTTATTAAAATAAATATGGAGAATTCCATTTAATTCGTCAAATATTTAATTATTTTAATTATATTTGAAATCTATCTTAGTAAGTATTCATATTAAAATTTTGAGCACGCATCACGCATATTCAATGTTATTTACTTCATATATGAATGTTATTATCATTATCTGAACGAATATTCACTTATCTACATATAATTTTTAGGTGACCTTCTGGAATAACATTAATTAATTATATAATTTCAGGATTTCTGGTGATTTGAATACTCGGACAGTAATTTACTTTTCTCAAACATTATTTATGGGAAATTATTAATTTCTATTTAATCATACTTATTAGTCATTATTGCTGATATAATTAAAATTACATGTAGGTTCAAACAACATCTTGCAATTTTTCAGTAACAATCATAAATTTTTAACATTAGCAACATAGTGAGGATGTAGGCATTTGTACTAGGGTGATTAAGTTCTTTTGTTGGTAAATAGAGGGATGGTTAGTGCAAAACATTTACTTTTTCATAATTAGAGATAATTGCTAACATGCTATTCTACTTTATATTTAATTGGCTCAGAATAAATATCATTTTTATCTTCCTTATTTTAATTTTTAATATGTGTGTATTAGGCATTATTTTAAACTGAAATGTGCGCCTAATTGTAGCTGAAAATATGTTATAAGCGGGTCAAATTACTTTTCAGCCGCTAAAATAATATTTGAATTTAATAATTTCTTTAAAATAAAGATTTCTTACAATCTATTAAAAAATCATGTTTGACATGCGGACGAAAAAGCTTTCTGTACTCATATTTTGTGCCAAATACGAGTTCGTCTTGTTCTTCATTCGTACGAAAAACTACATTTTTTTGTCCTTGAGTCATAAATAACTATTTTTATTATTAGTTTTACAACCATTTTTCATAAGTGACTCTAATCGACTGTAAATCGAATGAATTTGAAAACCCGGGTTCGATTACCACATTCGATAAATAATTTTCACTACAATAAAACTATCATTGTGGCTTTCCTTTCACTAACATCTCTTGAGGCTATAATTTGACGGCTGGTAACTGTACTTTACACGAAGAAAGGTATCACTTACCGAGATCTGCTATGCCAATCATTTTTGGAAAAATAAATCAATATTTTGAAATCATTTTTTATCAATATTCGCACATAAATTTATTATTTCCAAATTTATTACAATACTTTTAAACAATACCTTCCAAAATATGTAGAATACATAAAGGTTTGGTACCACAAGCTTTGTTTTTGGGGGTTTTAAGAGTACAGTTTTAACATGTTAAAGATACCCAAAAACACTGCTCTTAAAACTGGCAAAAACATAGATTGTGCTACCAGCCTATATGTTTATTTATAATGCAAATAATATTTTGTTTCAAAATTAGTTTTCAGATGGAACCTCAGACCCAATTAGGCCCATTATTAACCTTAAATAAAAAATATTGCGAAATGTAATTTTTAGACGCCTGATACATATGTTTTGACAGCCGCAAAATATTTCTGTTTTTTGACATCTATCAAAGACTACTTTATGGCCGCTTTTACTTCACGGCCACTATAGCCATTCAATTGTTTAAATAGCAAATTCATTATTTCTTTTCGGATACTTTCAGGCAAACTATTGACTATTGTTTCTGTTGCCATTACTCATTTTCTTGTTCAACAAATTAATTACTATAATTATTTTATTCTCACTTTTACGTTTTAAAATATATTGAAAGTAAACAGATTGTTTTGTTAATTATTGTTCAGGTGACAGAAAAACATTCTACACGTGACATGAATCAATTAGATATAAAATTTATTTTTAAATAAATTTTCAGTTCATGTAATATGCTAAACTAAGTTTTCACTTGAAATTTGACCAAAAAAGAAACCTTTTACAACCTTGACACACAAATAACTATTTTGTCTGTACTACAATTATTTGGTGCACCATTTTCAAAAATACAAATTTAAATTTTACATACATTCATAACATCACGCTATATCCCATTAAATGGGGTTGCACGAACCCGTCAACATTTTCATCCTGACACACGATACTCGTTTCGACTACATTAACACTTCCTCCATACGAACTCTTTCTTTTCTCACAACCAAAATCCATCACAACGCAACAAACATTCATCCATTCGCTCCTGTACACCTGTTTCATAAATCTTCACTTACGCCCTCTTCTCTAACAACGAATCTATAAGAAATGAAGGCAGCATCTCCTGCGTTTGTTTAAATATACATTTAACACAATTGCAGTTAAATAATAATAAAATTTAGAACAACTTCTTTTGAATGCAAGTGTCCATCCAGTCCAACATTAGGAACACGGTACAAGGTACGCTTACGTCCGTGCATACAACACACATCCTACATATGTTTTCACAAAAATTGTATATAATTTAAAAGTTATTTTTTCCGTACAATGGTACAGTAAATAATAGGACATGCATCGGGTAATATCAATAATTAAGCGAGAACGGCAGCAAGGTAGCGAATCCACGTTCATGAAAGATGCACAACCGTCACGGCGAGAGAGACGGAGGGGGGTAACTCGCGGGGACGACCGAGAAGGAGAGGGGGCTAATTACATAATGAACGGGATGAGCACACGGCAGTGGGTGGATTTGGCTATTTGTCGCATGTATATCCCGGGTAATTGTCCGGCTACGTCGTTTCGTTTGTAATACGAGACAACAGAGGCAGGAAGGGGCCACGGGGGCTCATTAAGGCGGGACAAGAGGTGGAACTCCGATAACTGCACGCGGTGCACGTTACCTGAACGTTCTATGAATTGAAGCAGCTATGTGTAACGCTGACACTGATGACGTACTATAAAATATGAATTGTCTATACGCTCTAGATTTACGAAATTCTGCAAATATTTACATGCTAGTTGGACAGCTTTTCCAAACTTTCTCGTATTCTTAAAAATGATTCAGAACCCCAAAGACATATGAGATTAATCGTATTTATTAAAAAATGGAGATATATTTCAAATATTTATTTCTTTATTCATAGGTAACCGAAATAAATATAAACTCTTATGTCAAGTCTTTATATAAATAAATAAATAAATAAATATATTATCACGCCTTTTACCTATTACTGGGTGTGGCACTCTGCCTAAGCAGATCTCGGTAAGTGCGATTATTATCCGTCAAATCACGGCCCCCAAAGATGTTAGTGTAGGAGGAGCCACAGGGGTAGATTTAAATTGGTGAAAATAGTTTGTCGGCTGTGGGGATAGAACCAGGGTTCTCAAGATCCACAGGCAGACTTGATACCACTGAGCCATCTACCCCATAAATCTTTCAGTATATGAACGAGCCATGGAATCGAGGCTGCCTATGACACATATCAAAGTAGAGAGAAAAATTATAATAAATAAGATTTTAATCAAATGGTAATTGTAGCTTAGTTGGTTTAAAACAAGTTCAAATTCCGGCAGTACAACAATTTTTCTTTTTACAATTCAGTTTGATATACAGGGTGTTATATTTTAATAGACCCAGCAAATATCTCGCTTATTTATCAACTTAGCAATTTCTTTCATATAACATGATTTATACAGCAACATGAAAGCTAGTTGATGACGGATGTACATTCATGATATCATTTCCGGTTTATTACTAATTAATATCAACTTTGAAATTTCAAATAGAACATACTATTTTTTTTTACAAATTTGAAAAGTGCATCAAATTTGCTTTACAATCATGTAAAATAATCCATATGTTACATTATTAAAAAGTAAAATGGCGGGCACTTTATTATACACCTAATCGGAAAGAGAATAGTGAGCCATGACTGTGGCTTGAAATAAAACAATTAACTAAAACAATTGTAATTATTATCATGAATGTACATCCATCATCAACTAGCTTTCATGTTGCTGTATAAATCATGTTATATGAAAGAAATTGCTAAGTTGATAAATAAGCGAGATATTTGCTGGGTCTATTAAAATATAACACCCTGTATACCCTTAAACACTTAAACAATCGGTATATAATTTCCTCGTTCTATTATAAAGTTATTTCCAAGCATCCTTAAGATACAAATTGAAGCGTAGTATTGCATTTCAAAGTAATAATTGCGTTTTACGATTCATAGTTTACTATTAAATATTCACAAGATCAAAGTAACAATACAAAGACACCATAAAATAATTCCAAGAATTTAAGACAAAGCTAACCAATTAAGCACATATCCACATTCCATGCAAAGCATATGCTCCATCAGATTCCAAGAAGATATTCACATTCTCAGTGTCAAAGAAACATCTGAAGTCGTGACCCGTTCGTTCTTCAGCGCACGAACAGCCAAGGGTGAGCAACATTCGGCACTGCACCTTTGTAATCAGCGAACAATACCCTAAATTGTTGTGTACTGTGTGTCGAATCCGAATTGTGTAATTGCGCTAAATAACGACACAGCGGGGTCAATGATTTTGCGGTGCGTGGATCGTCGATTGTCTCTAAGCGGTAAGGAACGCGGGAATGAACAGACAGCTGTTGGATGCTTTTGCAGTTTGTTGTTGGATTTTGATGTTTAAGTAAACGGTTTTGTCTGAGAAAGTTCATCATTTTCTTTACTTCTTTACTTTTTTAGGTTTTGAACTAATTATTTAATGTAGCAGTACAGCTACCTGTATGTGCAACCTGTTTCACTGCGTAGCTCAAATGGTTGCATATGTTGAAATTCATTTAATTACTGAATTTTTTTATTAGAAATTAAGATGAATCTTGCGCCTAATTGAATTTGAATTTTATGATATGAGTAATTTACATTTTTTATAAATTAAATTAAAATATTTTTTTCATGACCTATCATAAAGTAGCATTTTTTTCCCTTAATTGAGAGGAGAAAGTAATACATTTCATTCCTTCTTATGCAACAAGTATATTAATAGACGAGTATCAAGTTTACGGTATGGGCATTGTAATAAGTGTCTTTCATACTATTTTTCCTATAACTTTCTATTTAAAAATTATTATTAAAAAAGAAATAAAAATTTTCAAAGTTTGTAACACGGACAGATGGAAAAACATTTGAAATTTAAATTAGTTTTGACATTTGTTAAGTTAGTGTTTTAAAATATTATCAATATCATACTAATAAAATAAATACCTTTAAATTTAAGTAAAAATAAATGTGTTTTATTCTTTGATGTTGTTATTTTATCATACAAATATATTCTAATGATACTTATATGAGCATTGACGTATCCTGTTTGACAGTAGGGCAACTTTACAAATAAAAAAGTTCCTAAAAACAATTGTACAAAATCAAATTTTGTGCCAACGTTTTTGACAAACACGGTGTTGCAAAATTGATTTTGTACATGCGTTATAGAAACAAGTAAATTTAGTTTTCCTACTGGAGAAAAGTAAAACTATGTACATGGCAACCGGAAAACGATATATGTCAGTGGTATCAAGTCGGCCTGTGAATTTGAGAACCCAGATTCGATTTCCATAGCCGAAAATCAATTTTCACCATATCCTTGCGGCTTCCTTGCCACTAACATCTTCGGAGACCGTGATTTGACAGCTGATAACCGCACTTACCGCAAAGAAATATATCACTTATCGACATCTGCTACGGCGGAATGCCTCACCCAGGCGTGTTGATATATTTATTTTTATTTGATAGAGAATATGTATATCTAGTGAAGAAAATATCTGTCTTATGTATTGAAAATGATGTTTTTGTTCCCTAGGTAAGAAAAATATACTTTCTGGAAAACATCGGCATGATTTGACATTAGTGACCTCTGTTAGTATTTATTCTTCTTTCAGGTGCTTTATTTCCCTCGCTTTTGGCTCGAGAAATGAAGCAGCACTTTCGGAAAGAAATGTTTCATTTTCTTACTTTAATATATAAATAATTATTATTTCATGAATTGAAAAGATAGTTAAAGATAAAATTAAAAGTGATGTTATTGACTAACTCGCTTTGTTAACCCAACTTATTGCATTTTAACACCAATGTAATATATATGTATACACAAATTCATAAATTAAATTTTGAAATAAGTAAAGAATTAATTAATTCATTACATTTTTTCTCTTCTGAATTTTTCAACTCGAACAGTCGAACAAAACAGTGAGTATTAAATTTTCATTAGCTGGCCAGTTTCATTGAATTCATTTCGCTTGAGCAGTTTAAACCATCGAGTGCCACGCGCTTGTCCCGTTCCCGGGAGTTCCCGTGGGATGCCTCGCTTTCAGAGGGACCCTCTACACTGATACTGAATAAATTTTCCAGTCATTGGTTGCTAAATAGCCAGCGAGGTTACACGTTGAGTGAACCGAGAGGATAGTGCAGATGAACATTGGCCCTCGGTAGTGACGAACGACAGTGGCGTAGACAATACGATTATATCAAATAGTAAAATATTGACTCCTGAAACATTCACAGAACATCCACATAAAGATTCATAAAAAAAATCAGTTTACGTCAACATTCTCATCCTGACACACGATACTCGTTTCAACCACATAAACACTTCCTCCATAAGAACTCTTTCCTTCCTCACAACCAAAATCCATCATCACGCAACAATCATCCATCCATTCGCTCCTGTACACCTGATTCGTAAATCATCACTTACGTCCACTTCTCTAACAACGAATCTATAAAGAAATGAAGGCAGCAGCGCCTGCGCTTGTTTAAAAATACATTTAACACAGTTACAGTTAGACACTGTATAGTAAAAACTGAAAATGAAGAAAAAAAGATGAGGATGGAAGGAAGCATCCTCTGCATTTGTTTTTGAAACTGAATTCCACACAATTGCAGGTAAACACTCGAAAAATCTAACCAATGAATCTAAAATCAAGAATCATACGCTGGTCCTTATTAAAATATTGACATATGTAATTTATTGATTATCAAGTAATATTGATATTTAAGCTTTCGATATAAAAAAGTCTGATGGAGATTTTAATGAGCGACGTAGAAAAACATTTAAAATGAAGAAAATTTTGTTACCGCTACAAGTTATTAATTTTAATATCACATTTATATTTAGTGTAAAAACAAAATCATCAAATACGTTCGTTATTCATTACTGATTTTACAAGGAATTATTTGTATAATATTTCGTATACAGTAAAACTTTTATAAAATCGAATCGTACAGATGTGACACAAGCTCTATTCTATCAAAAATAGTTATTTATGTATTAAGAGCGTAAAGTGATTCTTTGTTACTCGAACACGGTAATTGCAACGCGAGCCGAAGGCGAAAGCAGCAATAGTGTAAGAGGAACAAAGACACTTTACGCTCGTGACACGCACATAATTTTTTCTACGATTGCATCTTCAAATTATTGAAAAACGTATACGTACTAAAATAAATTCATTCTGTTAACTGTCAATATGATAAGTTTCTGTTTTATTTGTATCCCTGGTAACCATTGAAATAAGCGCGCATTTAACATCTTTTTCGCGCGTTGCGTTAGCCGATGTTTTGTGAACACTATACTTGTATAATATTTTTGAGTGCTTATCAGACTATTTCTGTTTCTGTACAAAATTCAATATAAATATTGAAGCTTCCTACCTTATTTGCAGCAAAACTTCGTATATCTCCGGCACTGGATTTCGCTCTGTACTGTTGTCACTACTGTGTCGCCGTGTATTCGCACCCCCTTTGATCTGTCACCCGTGCTAGTGCGACGCAGTATTGGAGCTATTATTCCAAGTCCCACGACCCTTGCGCTTCCGCCCCACTGCACGTCAATGGGTTTTGACTCTGGCCTCAGTCGAGGCATTAGCTAATTGACACCTATACATAAATACCAAAGAAAAGTTATTGTATGCTTTCCTGTGTTTTTATTAGAATTTGAATGAGAATGGAATTAATGCTTTCAGGGTTATTCATTTTCAGAACTTGTAACCTTTACAAAAAGTATTCGAAATTACTTTTCATTAAGCTACCTAGGCAGAAATTAATTAAATGAATAAATTTATGAATGGTAATTAAAAGATTTTGAAACTTTTATTGATTGCTTAAGCCATTACATAAAATATTATAACTGAATCTATATACTTTAGCATAAGAAACATTTATTTTTACTTGAGCAAATTTACATAAAAGCATTTCAAAGAACTGCCATTTTAAAATTCATTATCTCTTAATTATAAATCATTATCAGACAGATTCATAAAGCAGATTAGTGCTAATACAATTTTTAACAAAGATATGATTAGTGTTAGGCATTCAAAGCTAAAAATCCCGAGTTTGAATCATACCCAAACTAAAAATATATAAACTACAACACGACTGCTTGGTGGGTCCGAACCCTGTACTGTAACTTGGATTAAGTTCATGTTGTATGAAGTAAAATAAATAAAAATTATTTGTAACTCTGTATCAAATTAACATAGATTCACAAATAAATAAAATCTGATGCTAATTAACAATTCTTTGTAACTCTGATTAAAATGATCTTGTTTCGCGAATTGGAAAGAGTGTTAAAGTAATATTAGCACTAATCCGGTTTGTGTCATGCGTTGACATTTATTTCATATTACTTGTTCACTATATTTTAAATGGAATTTTTAATGAAGAAATTGAGATATAACTCCCCGAAGGTATCGTTTAATTTCCCGAAGACAAAAGATAAAAAGCTCCTGAGGAAAGAATTACACTTTATTCACAAGATTTTCATACAATTTTTTCACAACCAAAAAGTTATATTTTAAAAAATAAATTAGATATAAATAAGTTGCTCTAGAGAAGAAAATTTACTTTTTTCCCTAAGAATGTCAAGTATCACTTTCTGCTCTCAATAGAGGGAAGAAAATTTTACTTTGTTGTGACAAAAACTATTGTATAATTCCACATCAATTTAGTTATTTTAAACGCCTATTTATTTATCAAAACTATTTTTAATATAAATCTAAATTTAACATTTATTTGAAAGTTTTTGTCAAATTGTGTACTAGATGAGTTTTACAAAATATAAAGCAATATTCATTATGTCACCCAGTTTATAAATATTAAAAATACCAATAATGTGTAAGCGTATTTAATGTACTAGAGTGCCTTGTTATTTATTATAGTAATTTTTAAGTAGTTCAATCATTTTAATTCATCTAATATGATATAAATGATCAATATCGTGAATATAAGTATATTTATTTTTAGCGTTAGAGTTTAAAACGGAAATATAGAACTGCAGATAAAATGAAAGGAATTTCTTTGAGAAATGTATTCCGCTTTTAAAATATAGATATTGGTGAAGGAAGGCGTTCGTATGGAAAATACAGATATTAACGTGTAAATATATATTATAAATAGCAAATATGGGGTAGGTGGCTCAGTGGTATCGAGTCGGCCTGTGGATCTTGAGAACCCTGGTTCGATCCCCACAGCCGACAAACAATTTTCACCAATTTAAAATATCTACCCCTGTGGCTCCTCCACCACTAATATCTTTGGAGGCCGCGATTTGACGGCTGGTAACCGCACTTCACGCGAAAAAAATATATCACTTACCGAGATCTGCTTAGGCAGAGTGCCACACCCAGTGATGGGTAAAAGGCGTGATGATATATTTATTTATTTATTTTAAGTACATTTATTTTTAGCGTTAGAGTTTAAAACGGAAATATAGAACTGCAGATAAAATGAAAGGAATTTCTTTGCGAAATGTTTTCCGCATTTAAAATATAGATATTGGTGAAGGAAGGCGTTCGTATGGAAAATACCTCCATGTTAAGTTTACTTTGATCACAGCATTAAAGTTACGCTGAGTGATTCAACGTGATAAATTAACGCCAGTTCATTATACTCAGTAAGATTAATTGGCATTTGTTAATTAGTAACTTTGTATACGTCAACGGAATTACAGCAATTTTAAAACTTTAGAATTGATTAATGTTCGTGTTTTGGTAATGATTCTCATATATTTAAGTAGTTTACAAGTTCAACTACAACTATGTATTCAAATTCTCAGAAAATCGTGCTTTAATTAACTACTTTCTCATCTTTAAAAACTATATACTTTTCAATCATTATTACAAGAAGAAGTATCTATGTTTAGTTTTACACTTTTGCATGTTAAAAATAATTATGTAATGATATAGTCAATCAAAAATACAGTTCTTAGAATTTTGGCTGAATTTTGTTACCTCTACACGTGTGCTACTTTGTATAACAAAATACTATTCAAAATCATTCAATATTCTAATCATTCCTTGGAGATAATGAAGCTATTTCTTAATTCTGATTGACACAGAAATACACTTGCAGAAATTTTTTTCAGTTGAAAAATAAGAACTAAAATTTCAAGACAACAATAATTATTTCCTTGGCACCGGGACTAAAATACTCATAGCAACGGGACTAACATACTTTATTCCCTCATGGTGGGTTAAAATTGATTATTTATATCATGATTTTGGTCTCATAGAAACCAAAATTTACTTTATGTACAACCAGTAAATAATGTTAATTTTCTTCTTACCAAAATCTTTACTTAATGTGTTTCATTATTTACAAAGGGAAATAAAAATGACAAGCACTCCCTATAAAAATAATATGATTCAAGTGCCAACTAAAAAGAAGTATTTAATAGACCTTCTTTAGTGCTTTTGTTCTCTTGTTAGAGAGGAGACATCAGAACTGAAATTATTAACATGAAACTATCACATGTTTAGCTAGTTTCATAGTAGTTAATAACATTAAAAAATAAATCGTTTTTTTATTTACAGGAATGTGTTTCTTTCTTACTAGTTTTACATGTTGTTAATAGTTTAATTTATTAAGTAACGAAGAGTCAGGAAAGCTTCGCTTTGCATGTATAGCCAGGAAAATAATATATTGCCTACCTAGGCTGGTAATGAAAGAAACGTGAGTGTCTAGTTACTTAGCAACATAAAATACTGACTGAATATGTAAGTCAAATATTTTTTTTAATTTAAATTAATTTAAAATATCTATTATTTGTTTATAAGTTTCAGGTAAAATGTTATACGTAACACATCAGTAAAGCGTCGTACTGGATTCATAAACTGTTTCAAGCCTCGCTATCGCTCGACATGAAACTATCTACTCATCCTGTAATTGAACACTTTCTTGACTTTTTACGTAAATTACTATTTTCGTTTGTATATAAAATATCGTATACCGGGTGGAACATCATACCTGTGTACATAGGCGATTAACATGAAAAAACAGTTTTTCCGTGCGCATTGCTCCCCAAATTATTTTAGCCAAAAATACTTCAAATAAATGTTGTAGAGCAAAAAATTCTGCATCTAAATCAATAAACAGAATTACATTAACATGCGTTGTAAAGACAGAAATTAAATAAAAAAATATTAAAAATTACGTTCAAAATATCAAATAGCCATGGAAGTGAAACAAAAATAGATAAATGCTTGAAGTTTTTCTGTCTATTTGATATTTTACCCCCGACAAATTAAGCATTCAATAAAATTCATACAAAAAACTCTATACCTATGATTACAATTTAATAATAAATAAACAATTGTACATTTCAATGAAACGTTTATTTCTTATAGGGTTGGTCATGTAAAAATTATAACTTATCTATTATAATTCAAATATCAAACAATAATTCTCTCAATAAAATAATCACTACAATTAATTATTACAATAAATATTCAAATAAACCTCCATTTTCAACCAAGCAATAACCAAGTCTATTGAAGAAGGAATGTCGTACATTAGCGAACTGCCTATTTGTGATTAAGGCGCACTTATCCACGATAGCTTCTTTCAAAGAATTAATATTTGGGTGGCGTTGCTTACAAATTTTACATTTAAGATGACCCCATAAAAAATCGCTAGGTGTTAAATCAGGAGATCTGTCAAACGTCAAGCATCTATCTATTTTTGTTTCACTTCCATGGCTATTTGATATTTTCAACGTAATTTTTAATATATTTTTATTTAATTTCTGTCGTTATAACGCATGTAAATATAATTCTGTTTATTGATTTAGATGCATAATTTTATGCTCTACAACATTTATTTGAAGCATTTTTGGCTAAAATAATTTGGGGAGCAATGCGCACAGAAAACCTGTTTTTTCATGTTAATCGCCTATGTACACAGGTATGATGTTCCACCCGGTATATCATGTGAGCAAAGTGTTATTATTTACCTCAAGAAGATTAAGTTCCTGTTGTGCACAATAACAAAATAAATTTGTTCCTAGAATCTCAACAGCAAACAGGAGGTAGAAATGAAATATGGTTTAAAATATAAGAAAAAGAAAACTAGGATACATGAAGAATCATGATTAAATTACTAACTCAGCCATCTAAAGACAAGATTACACTGTTCGCAATATAAATTGCAACATTTTGTCAAATTGCAGTAGACACCAATATGCAAATTCCAATCAAAATCTGCACAATTTAAGATTATTTACACCACCATACATCATCCTCTGCACCACCCATCAACTTATCAATGATACTCATTACCCAGCACGATCTCATTGGTCCTTGAAGCCGGATGCCCATATCATCCGCGAACCATCGCGTAATGATGCGGCACATAAAATGGTCGCCGGTTCGCCACAGTGGCGTCGGTCTGGGAGTTTCTCACCGGGTATGATACACATGTAGCATGTAGCGGGTAATGATATGCACCGTGAGACGGCGCTCCGCCCCCGGGCGGCCATTGGTCGGGCAAGGACCGCGCCCCCTCTCGACCAGGTGGGGCCCAGCGGACACGCGAGCGGTGTGATAGTGGCTTCGCGGGAAATGCATTGACTAAGTGTGTGGATGTGTGAATGTATGTGTGAAGAAGGATGAGAATATTGGCAAGAAGGGTAGTCTCATTTAATAGTCTAGGTACCTAAGTAATTTTTGTAATGTGTTCTTATAATTAATTAAAAATTATAATTTAAAAAATTTGTCGACAGTATTTACTCCACTTTAAAATTATTCCTGGTAGCTTCTTTTGGCCGTAATTTGACGACTAGTAATCGCACTTCATGCACAAAATCTATCTCTTGCCTAGATCTGCTGCGACAGAGTGCCATACTCAGTAATTAATAAAAGGCGTAATAATAAATTTATTGTTTCATTTAAATTATTTAAAAAGTAATATTCCTATACACCGAGGTAAAACTTGCGTTATTAATTAATAAGCAAGAGGTAGTGGGTTCAAATCTCGTTTTCTTCAACTTATATTCTGAAAATACGATTATGTCTGATTCAGATTCCACTATAAGCTGTAGACTCCCTGTACTGTAATTGAAATTAATTTCATATTGTGTGACGTAGCAAATAAATATTTCTATGAAATTTGAGTGTTTGTCTATTCTATAATCAAACTTAATTGAAAGATAACTTGTAATAAGTTTAAAATTCATAAAAACCAGTTAATGCACACCTAAAATAAAATATTGGAAGTTATTTTCTAATCAGAGAGAATTAAATTAAACACTTTTAGCGTATACAAATCTCGCTGATTTCTGTTTTAATAAAAAATATAGTACGATTGTATCTGAGTGGTTCTGATTCCACTATTCTTCCGATTCTAATTCAATAAAAAACATTTTTTTTATATTTTAAATATTTTACTGTCACTGTTTAAAACATCCAAACAAACTTACTGTATAGTAGCTTTATAATTAATGTAGCCTGATTTGAAATAGAATAGATAAGCTATTTTCAAAATAATTGGACACAAATGGTATCATATCTTTTACGCAGTTAAAAGTTTCTAAATTATTTTACTACATTTGAGGCATTTCTCTGAAAAATACGTTGAGGTTGGACAGCGAAAAATACACGTTAAACTTACGTGAATAAGGAATCAAAATCTAAATAGTACTTCGTCTATGAAATACAAGTAACCTTTGCAATAATTACAATTTATAGTAATAGAACAGCGGGCTATAAATGAAATATAAATAATTTATCCGTGCCTTCGTTCAAAATCATTAGTTTTAAATAACACAAAATAGTCCAGAAACAGTCTATTTCCGGCCAAAGCCTTTAAAAACTAGGGGCTTTGGTAAATTTAGTATTGGCATAGACAGTGTCAATGCTTGCAGATTAGATTATTTACTCATTTTAGAGAGAAACTGTTCATGTAAGTAATTATAATTGAATATTCTAGCAATAAATTATCAATAACATTCTTGGCAAGTTCTTGAATATATGCTGAAGTAGAAAAATAAATAAATAAATATATCATCCACGCCTTTTACCCATTACTGAGTGTGGCACTCTGCCTAAGCAGATCTCGGTAAATGATATATTTTTTCACGTGAAATGCGGTTACCAGCCATCAAATCACGGCCCCCAAGAATGTTAGTGGTGGGGAAGCCACAGGGTAGATTTAATTTTGGTGAAAATTATTTGTCGGGTGTGGGGATCGAACCAGGGTTCTCAAGATCCACAGGCAGACTCGATACCACTGAGCGACCTACCTCATTTACATATATACTGGAGTAGACATTATAAAATTTCAATTTTCGAATGTCACTATATTTTGTAAGAAAACGAATGAATTGTTTATATATATTTAGCTCTTATATCCTTGTTTATGCATGTCCTGATGTTGTTAACATAAAATATCCCTAGTTGACAAATAAATTAATAATTTTATTTAAATCGCCTCGGAATTGTTATGTGTCACACGTCCTGAAGCTTTTTTGCAGAAGTACAGTTTCTGGCCTAGTGATACAAACAACTATTTATGATTGAATTTAAGATTACACAAATTTTAGTGCTCCTGACAGTAAATAAGAATAAATGTAAAAATAATGTGATTTCCTATTCCAGATGTCCATAAACAATGTTTGCATGTAACACCACCCTTTCAAGTCTCATATTTCTCCATTCACCTTTCCATTTCCATCTACCACGTGCGTGCTATTACTTCAGCAGGACACCTCAACCTCCTGGTGTCAGGGGTGGATACGCTGTCGGCTCGTGCGCTACCCGGTGTCGAGTCCTCCCACGGGGAGGCTCGGGCCCGTGCCGTGCAACAACCGCCGTTCCAACCGCCTGGACCACACATGGAGACATGTGCAACTCGTAAAGCAGCCTCCGCAGAGGTTACCGATAGTTTCACTGTCAAAGTGGAAAGTTAGTTCATGGTTTATGGATGGTTTTAGTTCGAGACGGATTTATGGTGACTGAGGATGGTTAACATTATCGGTAATGAATATAAATATGAGAATTCACCACACGTCACTGTCAACCAATAGGATCACGAATTTGTTTGAAAATGAACTAGTGAAATAGATATCGGAAATACCACTGTTAATAATATCCTTGGTTACGAATAAAATAAATGATATTTTCAATATTTTCATAAACGTCAATTGAAGAAATCTGTCATCACTGTAATACCTAATTAATATTGTGCAAATAAATACCTAACTATTCTCGTTAATTAACTCTTGCTTGGTAAATTCTCAAGCCGAATACAACTCGTAGTATGAAAATTGACAGATAATATTTTGACATAAATATACATTCGTTGTTACGGAAACAGGAAACACAACTCGTGCTACGCACTCGTTATGTTTCCATTTCCATAACAACTCATAATTTATGTCAAAATATTTTCAGCAATTTTCATACTACTTGTTATATTATATATGAAAATAATGGCAAAATTTCTTCCGAATTTCCCGTTTCATTCAATGAAACTAATGAAAATTTGATTTAAATTTCATTTTTATCTGCTTTTAAATTTTAAAATTTAATTCAGTTAGTTAATCTGCGCAAATGTAAGCGGAGTTATATTATATACGATATTAAAATGGTGTAATCAGGTAGATTCATAAAGTAGACTTGTCGGTAACATCACTGTCAAGTTAATTTTTTAACTCTTTTTTTAATATACATATATAAAACATCTAGGAAGAGAAATGCATCATTTTTTTTTATGAGGAGTATAGAATTTTGTCACGACCTAAGTAAGATTAAAAACAAAAAGTATTTTAAAATATAAATTATTCATATTTTTTGACATTTAATAATTTTAAAATTATTAGTACTGTTTGACATAAAAATAAAATATCCTGATAACAGCGAAATCGTATGTAAACAAGTTTGTTTATGTCAAATTACATTATATTTCTAAATACGAATACCAAAATATAGCAATGAACCTTCGGAAGAGTAGTAAGAAATTGTTGATGCAGCTTCTGCAGCTGTTTGTAGGTTTTTATTTGTTTCATTGTACTCTACTATATTTTAAATATATATTTGACAGCTGTTCTGTGAAAATAATATAAACACCTTAGCTAGAGGAATAATGTACCATATTATTTGTAAAATGTCTTACTTTTGTTCCTATTTTTATATCATAGAAACGATCAAATACACCCGATCGTGCAAAATAACATTATATATTCGTAAATTTTTATGTACGATAATTATAAGTTTATAATACAAATTATAATAAACCGTAGTAACTATTTTAATCAAAACTTTCAAAGATTGTTAACTTTGTTTCACTAAAATTAGTACGAAAAGTACGTGATTTTTTCATCATTTACAATGCGTATTTTGCGCACTGTTTCGCACCCAAGTGCGCAATATGAGTATTTTGCACATGCTCCTATATAATTTTTTCTCGTTCCATAGGTTTCAACACATCAGTGGTACCAAATTCATATAATTTTTTATTGTTTCCCTGCAATTTACTTGTACAAATCAATAATTATTGTATTATTCGTTTTTGACAGTAGTTTGTATTTCGTGTATTTGTTTAGTTGGTGAATTCGAATGAGCTGACGGTCTCAACTAAAAGTGACATTTTCATGCGCAGCAAAAAAAACAACACTCATTTCGCTCACTTAATACAAAAATAACTATTTTATATCGAACAAAAATTGACGATTCAATACCAGTAAATATGTTTTTCAATTCAAACATTGTTTAATGTAGTTTATGCACTCAATGAAGAGGTATATTACTCTGCCTTGTAATGTTTTATTTATTCTTGTTCTATAATTAGACACGTGAATTAAACAGTGAATTTAAATAAATAAACTAATAATATTTACATTTGCGAAATTCGACATCGTTTCAAAATGAATGATTGTGAGAGTCAGAAGAAGGAGTAGATAGGTATAGGAGTATTTTATAGACAAAGCTATTTGCTTTTCATTACCCTGCTCATATTTTTTGTTCGACTACCGATCATTTCGTTTTACAGTTCTTCAGTTCTACCTGTAGAAAAAATTGTTGCAATTTACTGAGCGCCGTTTGACTTTACGACTTGCCGCTGATGTCGATTCTTTGGCGCCACCGAGACTGTGTTCCTGCCTTCATGTTCAGATGATTTAGTTTCGCAAAAGTCTATGACGTTTTTGCCGAATCTTAGCAAATTACCGCCAAGAATTATTTGCCATCGAAATGACGAAGTAGAAAAGAATAGTTTAATGATATTTTAAATTAAATTAAATCAAAAATTATCATTCATTCTGTTTGATTTATAAGACGTATTGCATTTGCTATTTGGATCAGATATAACTTACACTCACTGAACCAAATCATTTATTTATTTGACTGGTTTACTTTGCTCACTTTATTACCGGTACAAGAATAATTGATTCGGATTTATATTAAAGTAATTTACTATAATAATTGCATCAGTTTGTTTAGTTCACTTCATTTAGTCACGTTTTCTAATTTATCTGAATTGATTTAGGTGAACCAAGTGGCAAATAGATACAGCTATTAACTAGAACTAAGAGTACGGATCAGAGGTCCAAATCGTGATAGCTTTTGTTTGGCTGTGTTGTCAATTATGACTTTTACAGTACAAAACTTTAATATATAATTATGTACGAATTACTTGTGCAGAAACTATTTGAATAATAAAAACTGTTGAATAAAAATATGCTCAAATATAATAGTATAAAGTTATTTATATAATTAACAACAACTATATAATATTTTATTTTATATTATCTCTTTTTATGCATTCATTCGGTTATATCATAGCATCATATATTTACTTATGGATTATTAATATTTAGAAATACACTTTACAATTTAAAAAAATATATGTTGGACATGTATTGATTTGAATTTATACTGATTTATTCTAATTTCTTTATTTGCTATTTAAAATTGTAATGCAACAAACTTTTGTACAATAATTTCTTTTAAATAATGGAAATATTTTATATAACAAAAGGGAATACAAGAATTTTTTTAAATTGAAAATAATAAGATATCATCATAATAAGGTCTAAAATACATTCCACATCAATAAAGAATTGAAATGTATTTTCGTTATATACGAGTAAATATAACAAATTCCTTTTAAAATGATTTAGAACACATAATTTTGTAGAAGACTTGAATTTAGGTATTTTTTGATGTATTTGAAAAACTTTTTACGCTTTTAATTAAATATTATTATTTTCTTTTTGTATGTAATTTTTTCTGACACATTACTTGTCAGTGTAAATCACTGTCAAATATATTTAAAAATTCTACAAATAGTAAAATTTGAAAACAAATTCAAACACGATTTGAACCATCAATATAAATTAACCAGTGTCTTAGCCGTACTCTTAGTTCATTCTACTTCTTTATTATTAAACATTCCTCATTTCTTATTGTTACGAAATAACTGTCTGTCAAATTTTGACATACAGTAGATACATTAATACACAATAAAAATGAAAACTGTCAGTTCTGAAGCGATTATTCCAAATAAATTAGCACAACCAATTATAAATAGTATAAAATTGCCACCTGATTTTAATTCAACTTGCTTAACTACTGTTTTATTTGTTATTTCTCTAGTTTATTTTGATAAATTTTTATTTCATCTAAATACGAATTGAATACTATTCTGCGAAATATATAATTTCTGCTAAATGAAACTCTTGCAGTTTATAAAGCATTTACAAAATCTGCTATTTCGATCAAAACCACTTCTTGAACAATTATTCCAACATCAAACAGTCGTTTAACAAAAAAACTCTCAGCTCTAAATTATATTAAAGTATCGTTAATTCTCTCAAGAGCAAGGGACCGACATCGAGTTCCAGTTACCTGTCCTTGGTTAAATCTGCCAACGAACAACTAACCATTCAGAAATGTCATTTAATTACGTACAGGCCAAGTCGTTAGCCAATCGTTAAATAAAAGAAAAGTGTTTAACTGCTTTATGCCGTGTCTAAAAAGTTCAGGCTAATTGCAGAGAACACAGAAAAGAGAATCGTCCGCAGAGTTGATCTCCGTCCTCATCGACTATCAAATTGTCATTTGCGCAGCGGCAGGCTGTTTGCTCTGGCTTTGATTATCTCTGCAGGCGATAATAGAAAAATCACAATGTTGGAATGAGCTACTTCTGTAATTGCTCCTGGCGAGATAGTTAATGAGCGACAAAAGATATTTTGCAAATACTTTGCACTAACTCTAAATTATTCCTTGTTAAAAACAATTTACTTGAAGTTTAATTTAATCATTATTATTTCCTTTTCTTCCTCTATTTATTTAGCAAATATATGTATATCGAGATTTGCGATTACATCTAGAACTAAATGATAATTGTGAATTTCATTAATTTCAGACACGAGGCTTGTGAAAGAACTTTCAATAGATATAGCTAAAAAGAATCTGATGTAATAGTAAACGAAATAAATATGTGACTATTTTGTTCAGATATATTGGATAATACAAGAAATATTCTAAATAAGATGAAAGCTATATCTGTATTTATGCATTCTACAATATATATTTGAATTTATATTATAAAGGAAATTCTAAAAAACAATGTACATTATTTCATCGCATTTCCCAACTTCTTTTTTTTAATTTAAGTTAAAGTCCTTCAGCATCTAGGCTATTAGGACTATACATTATAATTTACAGTTTGTATTGTTTTACATTGTTATTTTGTTTTGTTTAATCTATATTTTGTTTATGTAGTTTTTTGTACATTTTGTATGGATTGTGATGTGTTGTTAAGAGTTTCTTTTATGGTGTTTGTTATACAGTATTTATGTCTAAATTGTGTATGTTTTGAGCAGTCTAGTAGTATATGTTTTACTTTTTGTTTTATGAAGTTAATCGATTGTGCACTGAACTTTTTTATTTTTTAATTTGCTGACAAAAGTAAAGTATCCAAATTATTAGAGACAAAAAGTCTATGATTACCCCTGGTGTACGTGATAGGTCTTCAAGGCGAAAATTAAGTAAAAATTTATAATACATTTTTTTTGTATTACAAATAAATTATACTTTCATAAATTAATAAGAAGAGGCACTTGATAATGAAGAAAAATTAAAAAGGGTACATATTAATATCTGGAATTAGATAAACAGTGAATTAAACCAAATAATTATTTGTAAATATTTGTTTATTCGACAACTAACTTTGAAAAAATTGAAAGATGTAGTTAAAGAAAGCATCCAAATGCAATATTAACAACAGGAAAGTTGTTATCGATATAAATTGCAGTTAAAAGACACCATGATATGGGGCAGATGGCTCAGTGGTATCGAGTCGGTCTATGGATCTTGAGAATCCTGGTTCGATCCCCACAGCCGACAAACAATTTTCACCAATTTAAATCTAGCCCTGTGGCTCCTCCTCCACTAATATCTTTGGGGGCCCGTAATTTGACGGCTTCACACGAAGAAATATATCACTTACCGAAATCTGCTTAGGCAGAGTGCCACACCTAGTAATGGGTAAAAGGCGTGATGATATATTTATATTTATTTATTTATAATAGACACCATATTTAAAATATTTAGTGTTGAATTACAAGGTAATTTTAAGAATCTGTTTCTTCAAATACAACCAATAAAAAACTTTCCGAAAAGACAACAACATCGCCATGTCAGTTCAAGCATCTAACGGTAACTCAGTCGCGCACTCCATCTCTTCGTGACAGCTGGTGTGACATCCAGCATCGCAACCTCAGCTCTGACCGCGGGGGCCCGGGTAATAACAGCGCACGCGAGACCCGCAGTGCGACTAAACGCTCCTTAAGAACAAGAATGCCGTCTGTAATTGCTACGTATTAATTCGATTTGCAAGCGTTTCCGCTGTCCGTATCCGGTCCGCATAGGTCCCACTGCGCCAGATTACGGGGTACGCACCCCGGACAATGCGTGAGATTGGGCGGAGCACCCGTGGAAGAGGTAGAATGGAGTAAAGAAACTGGATTGCATGCACGGGTTAGGGTGACAGTTGGTTAAAGGGGAGATGCAAACGGGTGCACGTGAACGTGAACTATGAAAAGAGGTACATTTTATTATTGAAAATTTTGCCCTAAAATGGTTTAGAAAAAAACTGCAAGAGAATATAATAAAAATTAACTAAAGATGCAATAATAATAGCATATTAGCTATATGCATTGATCTCTAATGAATATTGAATTTTAAACAAAAATTTGTTAGTCTTTCATGGTATTGTCTAATCAATTTTAATTTAGTCTTAAAAAACAAAATATTTCTAGTCTCATATCACCGATGTTTTTATACTTTACATCCACCTCCACCATTTTGCTATTCTGTTAATGTTTTCTAGGTCTTTGAAAATCATAATGTTAAATAATTTTTGTTTCCTTCTGGCTTCCTGGCGGACCAACTGCTAAGGTCATATGCCGCCATTATGCCCTGATCCTGCGTTTTAGATCTTAGAGTCAATAGATTATTATTATTAACTAAGTTATGACCAAACAGCGGAAGCCCTAAAAAAACATCAGACTGCAGAGAAAAACATAATATTATATCTAAATGATATTGGAATATTCTGTAAACTATAAATATTACAAGTAACCACTACCTATAAATTAACTGTACTACTATAAATTCAAATGTAACCACAACTGTACCAGGGCATTATGACACGCAGTCGAAGCCCTTTTTTTCCAAATTAAAAAAAAACTAAGTTATGAAACATTGTATAAGACATTTATAAATAGCGAGTACGTCTGATGGAGTCTGGCAGTATTCCGGGTGTTTGTGATACGAGCTAGTTGACAATAAAGGCTGGTACTACGAGCTCTGTTTTTGGGTTTACTAAGTGCGTGGTTTTAACATGTTAAAGATAGCTAAAACACTGCTCTTAAAACAGGCAAAAACAGAGCTTGTGGTACTAACCATTGAGTTTAAAAGGTAACTGTACTCGTTGTCGAGTGTTAAAAGATTGTTTCTAACAATAATTTTCTTGAGAAATATCCAAAGCTACAAATATAAAATCGTAGCTTTAATAAAAAGTAATTTTCCTCGTCTGTCTATGATTACATAATCTGTCATATGAAAGGTAACCACTACGTGTAAACACAGCGTCGATTTGAAACAATTGCTTATAAATAAAACGGCACATAATGGCGTTGAGCGAGAGCAAATATGATGTGATTACGTACCCCGTTAGTTCAGCATGTGTGTATGCGTGTATGTATGGCTAGTTACCCGTTCAAGTAGACCGAACCGGTAACAATCAGTTCCCGCGCAATCCACTGTTATTACCGGTAACCGTACGTCATGTATGAAATAATCTTTCTTTTTTCGTACAATAAATTTAATCGCTCCGAACGAAATTGCGATATGCATGCAATATGCTGTGCTGTTCGCTGTTGTTGTATGTTGTTGAAGGGAGACAGTGTGTAGTATGGAGCTTGTACTTGTATGCATGTTAGTAGATTACGTTATGCCAGTTATGCGAATAGGTTCACGTTAGAGATTGTGCTGGGTTATGTGCTCTGGAAAGATTTATAAATGATTAGGAATGAGGAAGTTGTTGCGACTCAAATACAAGACAATTATTTCATTTTTAACTCACTTAATACCAGAGTTATTTAAAGAACTACTTGACAAAAATATGGATACAAAGAAAAATTATTCCCTTTGAAATAACATGAATTAGAACCAGAATCTAAATCTAGAAAATTATGCAAATAGATATGTTCATTCCAAACAATTAATTGACAGATATTCTTCGGTAATAATATACTTTTCTTTTTTTACTTTGCGTTATTTATTTCATAGAAACTTTACTATTTCAATTGTAAAATTTTAATGTGGACACCACATTACTTCCTTGTACGCTTATTATACTATACCTACATTTTTTTTATTTATTTATCTATAAGTCCTAATGCAAAAGTAAATACTGATGCACAAGATTTTTGCGATCAAAGAAAACTTTTTGAAAAATTAAGTTTAAATTTAAAAAAAAATTAATAACAAAACAAGACACTCAGAAGTTTAATTGCTCTACAAAGAACTTGTAAATAAAGTACTATTAGCTTTTAAAATGTAGACGATGAATAATAATAATAGAAAAATCTGATGTGGACACCACATTACTTCCTTGTATGCGTATTATACTATACCTACATTTTTTATTGTACATATTTGACGTAATTTGAAATAAACATAAATTTTCTTTTGTTCTAATCCATAGCAAACTTAATTCCAAACAACAAAAATTTTATCACTTCTTTTTACCTCACATGTGTATAAATTGTAATTTAGTAATTTTCGTGCAAACTATGTAGTTATAATATAATATATTTGAGGTTATCGTAATGAATCTAAATATAAAAAAATATATAAATATATATGCTATTTACGCAAAGTTGTACCAGTACCATAGTTTTATTTTTAATAACAGACATAAACTGTAAGAATACGAGTAATCAATATAATAAACCTTATATTAGTTATATAAATTAATAACAATCTAATTAATATTATGTTAACATAATTTTAAAAAATGGTACAAATATATTTCAATTTTGCTATAGATATGCAGGTATTTCTTACGTAGTTATAAGCATAATTAAAATGATTTAATTTTAACGCACTCTACGAGTAAAAAATCCTTACTTTCTACTAATTATTTATTATTTTCCATAAAATTGAAATACTGTTGAAAATGGGGCATGTATATTAAATCCCGCATCATACATAATCTTATTATTAACTACACTAATTAAAAAGCGCCTGATATTAATTAAAATCATACGCAATCTCATTAAAACATTGCATTGTAATTCCAAATTGATGTCTGATCATTAAAAATGAAACAATCGCGAAAATTATTTTCATAAATTAAAAATAAGAAAAAATTGTTTTAATTCTCAGAATATTGAATCGAATAATTATACTGTTTCTCCTGTTGTTTCATAAGGAAATTCCAAACAATTAATTGTCAGATATTTAATTTAATCATAAATGAAAACTTAACCCATACTTTTTTAAATTGTTTTTAAATTTCGGTATCACTATTTTTTCGTATTTTGTGTCATTTATTTCATCGAAATTTTAGAATTTAAATTGCAAAAAAGAAAGAACTACTTTCTAGGGATTTATGTGACATGTGGGGAAAACAATTGACGTTTTTCCAATTATAATTAACAGCGTCTGTTCCTTAGCTTTCGGGAAACACTCGTTAGAAGTTTCAATATTGTATATTTCTGAATTATGTATTATTATTTTATCTACTATTTAGAGCAATGTTTCCCAACCTTTTTTGTGTCATGCCCCACCTAAGTCTTTCTAAAATTCTTATGCCCCCCTATGTAACATATACATAATTTTTAATATTAACAAATTGATTTGTTCACTTAGTTAAATGATAGGTTTTAGAAAGAAATCACTAGGAAATTGTGAACGAAACACAGTAAGTAAATTTTCAAAACATATAATGAAAAACTGAAATTCAAGTCCATTTTTGAATTGCCCCCCTTAAAAATCAAATTGCCCCCCTGTGGGGCGTGGGTCCTACGTTGGGAAACAGGAAACACCGATTTAGAGTATCGAAAAGAAGGTTCAAATTATGACTTGTTATCATAATCTTCCATAATACGCAAGGATGAAAACAAAATGAAAGTATTACAATTTCCAATTTGCCATGGATCTTATCTTAAAAGTTTCTTGGCTATTATTGTTGCAAAAAAGTTGGGGAGAGGCTGTAAGGTATTGTAATGTCCGCCATTTAGACACGGATAAGCCAACACAGCAATGATATTCCACTCATTATGCAGGTAGATACGCTATATGTCATATAATTGCACAGCCATATATGATTTCCTAGTACAAGCGTACTGGACTTGAACGAGCAGCTAATCATATGCATTACCCACCTTTGTGTTCCGCTGCGACAAAAAGACATCGCGGAATCGTTGTTCCATTGTTGAATTGTCACTCCGGACCCGGAAACGGACGAAAACGCACGAAACGTCCAGGATGAGCGATTTCTTTATCTCGGAATTATCATTATATAGTATTAGTACCTACCACGGAAATGATACTATAATAATGTTTTAGCTAAATGATATAAATTTTTAATGAATACAGACCATACGTCTAATTTTAGTATAAATGCAGGAATTGTTAAGAGTGAGAACTAGAAAATAACATATATGATGTTGGGGAAGTGAACTTTGAAAATTATAAACTATAATGTAACGTTAACGATGTACTCGTTTATTATCTATAAATTAGCTACCTACTTTTGCTAGCATATTATATTTCTTTGTTCAATTCTAAAGATCTGCTAACTGCATTTAACTTTTACCTATAATTTTGCCACAGCTTACCACAATACTTTAGTTTCTATTCTATTTTTACCTCTTCTATTAGGGCTCAATAAATAATAAGTTGTATGTGTAATAATTGCTTATATCATATTTTCTGTCTTTCAATTGAAAGACTTATTTTTATTGCAGATTTTATGATTATAAAGATCATCTGATTACCAAGGAATTGTGTTTAATTATGATGGATATAGAAAAAAATGACCAGTTGCCTCACAGAACAAGTCAATTATAAAAAAGAAATGACAGTTCTGTGCTATTTTTGCTTTAGCATGTTACCATTAGTGCCATCTGTTTTTACCCAAATAAACTAAATGTTACAAAACTGAGGGTACTGCCAAATTCAATTTTCAAAATACGACTCGTACATTTGAATTTATTTAACTAAGTATTAGCAGTAAAATTGATTTATTTCTATAATATTTTAAAAGAAATTATTATTATTAAAAAAAATTAAACATTCTGAAAAATAAGATCGCACACTTTTTAATATTTCATTTTATCTGTTAAATTAGGTCAATTAATAACACTTTCATGGAATATTAATTCTTGAGAAGTAAATTCAGCGCTTTACCTATTATTTTAGTTTTTTCTTCATATACCATATGTTATGAAAACATATCTTTTTCAAGATATTATCAGATTCTGTCAAAATTATATTATAATGATCATAACAAAAATACAACAAAAACCCCAAAGCTGACATAATTATATTTATTACCACGTAATTAACTTAGAGAATCACAGATGTCACCATGTGCAATAATGATAAATTAAATTTGCTTACAATTTTCGACCCGTTACTTATATTGCTGTTAGTTAATACTCGTAAGAAAATAAGGCAATCTTAAAATCCGGAAATTTTAAAAACAGTACCTACCGTATTTAAATTAAATTTTTATAAAATAATACAATATTGAGCTATCGCAGTTCCGCTTAATCATAGTGAAAAACATTACTTTAACTCCGACTTATTCAACCAATCAAAGCACTTCCGGTCCACCGATCGATGACGAATATTGCCGAATTGGCCCGAATGTCACACATGTTTGACAAACTAACCTAAATATTTTATATTATATTTAATACAATTCTGCGATTTCATAATAATATATACTTCGGAAAATAATACTCCACATTCGTGATAAAACTTACTTCTTTATAGCCTAGGTATATAAATAAATATTATAATGATTATTTTTTAATTGATACTCTGCACAACAGGAAATTAATTCCCATTACCTGTGCAGGAGTCTACAACTGAACCACTTGAATTCACTCACAATTTTCTATATAAATTGATGCATTATTTTAAATTCGTGATTAACTTATAACCTTATTTGAGTCTACCTAAAATAATAATGATTGATTAAAAACTGTTAAAACTAGGACGAGGTAATAGTGGTGTAATCTGGAACTGTCTCAGGTCTTATCCAAAACGAAACCGAACAGGAATGCTCTATTTATGATCTAACAGCTGATAAATGAAATTTACTCTTTCAATATGTTTTTTGCAAATCTATGTATAAACTTGTTCATCATCTTTTCTCTATAACAGAAGATCATACTTCTACATACCTGTTCCATGTTTTGAATTAAGTACCATCCACAATTCCTATAATTATCTTGTATTAAGTATATTTTTATTCAGGTCAATCATAACCAAAAGTAAAGACATCGACATCTCTTATAATTTAACTCTAGGGAGCAATCAACTTGAAGCTCATCTGCTCATCAGAGTTGCCAGAAGCACTTGCAAACCAATATTTATAGTTGGTCACTAGCACCGTCCTGTACCGTCATCTCTAGCAGCGCCGATTATCTTAACGTTATGGAAATCTCCAGCCACAGACAACTATAATATAGATAAACGTTCCTCCAATGTTAAAATACATTCAAATGAGAGGGTGGCGAAAGACGACGCCTTCAGTTTGCCATCATCATTTTACTAAATTATGTCCAGAGTTCAGATTCCTCAAAAATTACTACGAGGATTATTAATGAAAGATTTGGGTGATTATTCTTAATGGTGGAATGTATTATGCAGATTTTTAGATGAAGAAAGGAAAGAATCATTTTGAAGGAATTATGTAATTAGTTGTTTTGATGTATGAAACAAAACAGAATAGATTTTTTTTCACAACATCTGAATTTGGCATTATTTATTTTCTATTCTGCACAACATACACTTAATCCCAATTACAATACAGGGAGTCTTTAGCTTATAAAAGAAGCTGAACTATTCAGACAGTCATATTTTTTAAAGTAGTAGTCAGTGAGGAATAATATCACGTTGAGATAACGTTAAAAATTTCGTATTCATTTGAATTTTATTTCCTCAATGTACTTAAGAGATGTTCAAAATATATATTCAGTAGTTATACAACAATAGTCAGTACGGTGGTGTGGATAGCGATACGGAATTCGAATCCGGAGATCCCGAATTCGAATCGCACTCAAGCTAATAATTATATAAACTACCACACTGCGGCTCGGTGAGTGCGGACCATGTACTGTAATTGGGATTAAATTCCTGTTGTACAGCGTAACATAAATAAATAAATAAAATAACCAAATATACAATTATTAAGAGGATGAGATTGATAGGTAAAATTTCGAGTCCGTAAACTATATATTCAGGTGATATTCGATACCCGAGTTATGTACCTATATATTATAACTATCTAATGAATCAATCAGCTACATTTTCATAAAATTTGCATTAAATATCATTAAAATTACTTGTTTGTTTTTTGATATCTATGGATACAATTCATTTGTTTGTTTATCGTAATACGCAAAGGTTTGTGTTTTGCAAAACACGCTTAGTATCGCAATATTTAGTACTGTTATACAGTGTAACTAAAAAAAATTGAGTTATTGGTCCATTTTCTGATGAATTGTGTCATTTTTATTTGTGTATAATTCGATTCAGTAATTATTGTGTAGCAGAAATTTCAACTTGAGCAAAGGAAATTTATAAATTTAAAATATTTATCGCTAAATCTTTTTAGAGATAATGATACACGCTTGTACAGAGTGTCTTAAACTTTGATTAACATTAACTTTAGCAACATGGTGATAATGGAATTTTTTGTTAAGTTTAGAAAAGCTATCGAATGATACTATTTTCAATATGGTGTTTCATTAAAAAAATTCTATTTTGTTGTAAATCATTTATTTGATCTTTAATTGTTATGATTTTTACATCGTTGAATTTGTCGAAAAAAGGGCACACTTTTCTCATTTAATCATTCCTCTATTACTTTAACCAAAATAGTTACTGGGCTGTTATTATTATTTAACCTCGAGCACAGAGAAAATATACTAAACCGAAAACTTATGGCTAAAATTTTTTTACTTGACAACCTTAAACGAGATTTGAATTCACGATTCATACCTAAAACACGAAAGTTATTTTACGATGGAATATGACAGAATATCACTAACATTTTTAGCTGCCATGCCAGAAACTTCTTAAGTTCTTCTTCTATAGTAAACTCTAAATTGAGTAAATTAAAAATGGCGATTAGTTCGATGGATAATTTTGTGATTCTGCTATGAAATGAAAAATACTAAATTCTGAATTAAAAATTAGCTTGACTTGAATAATTAATAGGTGTTTATCAAAGTAATTCTTCTCTTGTAGCAAAATTAGTTAGTCTTAGCTTAGCATAATCACTAATCAGGAAAAAGATCGTACATATAAAACTATAGTACATGCACTAATTATTGCTTTGGTATTTTGCATATTTGTGCAATAATAGTTTTAAATTGATGTTATTAAAAAAGTTGTTTTCGATGTAGATTGTGTGAGAAAGTTCATTAAATAATTCTCCTTTTTGTTTGTCGGTACAAAAACACAAATTGTTACCGCGGAAGCAACTTTTATTCTAAATCCAACTTTGTACATAATTTACGATGTAGTTAATTGAAACTATCGACAAATAAGTAGGGTTTATTCGTGCCAGAAATTGGTAGGTGGGCTGAATAAATAAAAACATGAAATTTATTTAGCAGTACGCAATTATTAGTGAATTCTAGGTCTACTGACTGCATTTAATTCGTCATTGCAAATGCTATTAGACAAATGTTAATAGTCTGGCAAATCGACGGGGTGGAGTCTAGTCAAACCAGAAAACAGACAGAGTGCAAAAATAACATTGGAAGGAGATAGGATTCTTAAGCTGCCGTTACACTTGCAAAGACACAAAATATGACCAATTCGCTGACCTAAAATAATAATAATAATACTTTGATACGCAAAATAGGATCAAACTTTACCCATTTTATATTTAATTTATGATATGTAGGTTTTTACGGCATTATTGTACATATGTATATATTATTACAATTTATCTACATTAATACTCAAAATGAAGTCAACAAAGACCTATTTCGCAAAAAGTGCCTATAAATTTTTCAACTTAAAAATATTTCCCGGTATATTTTAGGAGAATTTACAAAAAGAAATTAATTTCAAAATAAATATTATGAAAGTTATTCCATAAAAACATGATCTAGGGTCTACAGAGATCGGCTTTGGGGTCGGTGAGGGTTAAATATTGAACGAGGCTGACGCCTGTTCTATCTAAATTACGATGACGCCATTTTTCACGAGAAAAGAAAAAATTAAATAAATAAATAAAAATAAATATATCATCACGCCTTTTACCCTTTACTGGGTGTGGCACTTTACCGGAGCAGATCTCGGTAAGCTGTCAAATCACGGCCCTCAAAGATGCTAATGGGGAGGGAGCCACAGGGGCAGATTTAATTTGGTGAAAATTAAATATATTTATTAACAAACCAGAATAAAGCACCATATTCCTCGAACACTTCTGTTACTATTTTATCATATTAGATACTGCAATCAGTTTTAAATAGGAAAAAATTTGAAGAAAATCTACATATTCAGTTTACTACTCGTACTTATAAATATGAATATTTAAATTTACATGAAATGTTCGGCCATGTGGTATAATCGGGCATATCATCAATAATTATGATGTCATTTATACAGTATATAATAATAATATAGGAAACCAAACATTTCGAAATAATCTGACTACCAATTCTCTTTTTTGTTGATTACTCAAAAGAAAATCTAAATTAACATTACTTTATTATATGCAAGATTTAAATAAAATTATTTAACAAAACAATTTATTTTTGTTCCTTCAATGTTGGTATTTATGACGTCATTGAAGACGTGCATCGTTTGACTTCTCGGTTCGACTGTAGTCCAATAGTTCTACAATTCAATTACTGATCTTGAAGTAAATTATTTTGTTATATATAAATAAATATATCATTACGTATTACTAGGTTGTAGCATTCTGTCGTAGCAGATCTTAGGAAGTGATATAATTATAGGTATGAAGTATGATTACCAGCCTTCAAATCACTGCCCTCAAAGGTGTTAATGAAGGGGAAGTCACAGGGGTAGTTTTAATGTTGTGAAAATTGATTGTCGGCTGTGGGAATCGAACCCGGGTTCTCAAATCTACAGCCCGGTACTATACTATTGAGCCACCTACCCCATACTTTGTTATCAATCATCATATTTCGATATTCACACATGCAAGTCGAGAATCACATAATTATTCTCGACTCAATTACAAGTTTTATAAATAGCTTTAATACCGAAATAATTTAAAATCCAGATACAAAAATTAAGAACAAAAATGTATGTTTCATCAATGGTACTGTTTTGATTTTTGAATATTAATCATTAAAAATAAATAAATTATAGAAACAAACAATTGTGATATATAATGGAAATTTCATTTAGTGCATTGGTATGAAAGGGAAGAATGAAGTTTTGCGACAAGTGTGACAGTAGCTTTAAGGTAATGTAATGTCCTCGTCTTTGCATGTTGGAACAATTTTATTGCTTAATCGCGTGTTTTCGAAACGATTATAAAACGGCCTGGAACAAAAAAGGAATATTGTATATAAAATGGCGGATTCTGGAGTCGATGTTGATATGTAGATGTCGGCAGCAGCACTGCAGCACGAAGGCAGCTTATCTCCACCAGAGCGCTCATTACGGGCCTCTATCATTACTTCCCTAAACACTGTGCATGCCACGATAATTTGTTTGTAAACTAGCACGATTTCCATATTACTGGATTTTATAATTACGCGCGGGAACGGCGGCGCCATACTACGAATTAAAATTAAAAGATTTTTACTGCTGCATTCAAATCGTATCTAAGCTGCGACTCGCTATCCTCTGTTCTGCATAATGATACGTTGTAATAAAATCGCTCGTAATTTCACTTCCAATAAGAACGGAGGCGACTGTGGACTAAAGAGGGACGTGGGGGCAAGCAGGGGGAGCTGAAAGAAGAGCGTGATTGGTAGCGGGCTCCACCGTGGATTGTGTTCTATGGTACGGTCTCTTGATATTCAAATTAGGAATTTCTTACTGCACTATTTAATATTTAGTATTTTGCTATTTTTTATTCTTTGTTTCTTTTCACAGCTCACAAGTTTAATGCTTAGCTATTATTAACTAAACTCTAGGAAATTAATTTAAAATAAAGTATATTTACAAAATTTAAATTATGCATCTGATCTGCATTTTGAAACATACTTACACACTTCACAAAACATGTTAGGTAACTACTGAAATTTGCAGATTTATTTGCAGAACTATTGAAAACCTGTTAGCATTATCTAATATAATTCAGCAGTAAGCTGGTGTGATTAGCGCTACAGTATTCGAATTCGAAAATAATAATTTTAGGGGTGATTCTGAAGATTGTACTAAAATATAATTTAGGATAATATTTATAAATATTGTAGTTAAATTAATATTTTTAATTACCGGTCTTAAATATGAAATTAAAAAAAAGTGATATTTTTATCACCATTCTTTCGCCTCTTTACTATTTGCTTGGGTAAAGAAATGCAGGGGCGGATCCAGACTTAAAATTAGGGGGGATATGGAGTGAATTTTGTCTCGGGGAGGAGGGGGGGTTGTCCATCTTCTAAATATAAAAAACAGTTCTTCGATAGAATACAAAAATTATTGAATTAGAAGTTAATTTTCTAAGTGCAAATGTCGGTAGTCACATACTTGACTAGGTCTTAAATAGAATACCTCTCCCATCTGCGGGTCGAAATAATATCCCCACAAAATATTGGTTTTTGGCTATTTATTAGAATAATAAATCAAACAATAGTTCTTAATTATCTTAGAATTTTAAGCTCTTAGATAATATTTTCTATTTAATTTGTTTAACAAATTAAGTTATTGTAAATAATGATATCATTATTATGTATTAGAGCCAATATTTAAAAAAAGTCTATGCTTAGGGGGGGTCATGACCCCCATGACCCCCCTGGATCCGCCCCTGATGAAATGTTTCCAACATTAATTCAAATCTTACAACCGCATATCGTAAAAAATACAAAAATTATCCTCAATGTGAGCAGCCATATCTAAGATCAAGTAATTTACCATAAAATTTACTATAATTAATTTGAATATTGCAAGAAGAGAAGTTTAACACCCTTTGTAATAAAATATTACATATTATGTTATAATAGATACAAGAAACACATTAATTATTTATACTATCTTGATCTAACTGACTAAATATGTCTTAATAATCTGTTATTACAATGTACACTTTTATGATACCTCTTGACATAAAAGCTAGTGTGAAAACATCATAAAAACAGGTATTATAATAATAAATTAAATACTGTTTCATATCATGTCAAACTTCATAAAAATTACAGTTAATGTAGAGACCCTACATCAAAATGGTTCATAAAGCTATATTATTTGCAACTGATATCTTAAATAATTAATTATTGAGCACGCGTGTGAATAGGAGCAAAATGTGATCAGAAATAACTACAGCATGTTCCTCAGAATTCAAGAGAAAGAACAAAAAAGATATTAAAAAGAATTACATAGTAGTGAATATTTCATAGGCAAAATTCGTATTATTGTGTCTCGAACATTAGGGTTTCTTTCCATAAGTTCCCACACATATTCACATGTCTGTAAAACTTTAATGCACATAAATATTCATGTGAAAAACCACAACTTTGACCATAAATCCATGTAGCATAAAATTCCTGTAAAGTTCGTGATGTTTTCTCGAATGCGGAAACGCGAGAGAAAGAGAGAAGGACCAGCTATAAAACATAAGTTTGCGGATGTCCGTGAAGGGTCCATTGTGATGTCGGAAGCTGAGCTTTTGCGGAAAGTGGCCAACGAGTGACCCTTCTTTTACCCTCGGAATGCAGGATAGCAGGAAAGCTTAGTTTATGGATGAAAGACTGGATTGTGATGTGATGAAATACGTACGAGTGTATAGTAGAACAATACTGTTTTTATATTTCATGTTGCTGTTAATTAATATTATTTTTAAATGGGAATACTGTACTTTAATTATAATTATGACTATTACTGTTGCTAAATTATTAAATTAATTTTACTGTAATTATTATAAAATGAGATTCATTAATGTTGAATGGTATGTAATGCGCTTTTAAATTAGAATTACGAGCAGTTTATCTGATTTTAATTATCTAATTTATTTTATACAGGGATTAAAACAAAATAGTGATTTATTTATTGATTCAGCAATTTCTACTATACCTAATAATAATTTTAGAACTATATTTTAAAATTATTGCAAAAAAATTGATTGATTTGATGTATGGATTACAAAGCAAAAATATTTTTTCCAAAATCACAAAAATAATTCTACAATACTTAAAGCAAACATTTTTCAAGTCACTGGAGTCATAAATTACAGTAATGAATACAATTTAGTAAACATTAAACATAGAAAAAAATTGTTACACAATTTCAATTCAATAAAATAAATTTTATATGTTTCTCATTTCTGTTTGCTTCAAGTAATGTGCAATTATTTTTGCGAATTTTATAAAAATTATTTTTGCGTCATTTTCAGTTATATTCAGTTATATATCAAATAATAATAATAATAATAATTATATATATATATATATATATATATATAGGGTGTTTCTATACCTCTACACGAAACTTTAATGACATGTAATTTGAAATACTGATTATAGAACAAAAATAAACTTTTTGAATTTCGCAAAAATTAGAGTATTTCATTCATAGTGAACAATTTTAGTGTCACTGCTTTAGTAGTACATTTAATCATTTATAATTATGTTGCTAATGAAATAAAATAAACAAAACTAATAAAATGAAAGAAATGTTTTGATTGTTTAGGTAGGTCAAGGAAAAAATAAAAATGAGGATATAATTTTTTTTTTAATTTCTCATCAGAATAAACAGCAACTCATTGCTGCAAAAATTGTTCAAAATTATCTCCTAATAAATTAAATGTACTATTAAACCAGTGACACTAAAAATGTTGGCTAGGAATGAAATAGCGTAATTATTGCGAATTTCAAATAAAATATTTTTGTTATATAATCAGTATATCAAATTATTATTATATATGTCATTAAAGTTTCGTGCAGAGGTATAGATATATATCCTTTTTTTTTAATAATTTTGAAACAGCATGTATAGAATGCACAGCAGAATAATTTTCAAAAATCTAATCTTTTAGATGACCACAAGTTTCTTTTCTTTTATAAATTTAACGTTTCTATTTTCTTTTGAACCTTGAATAGACAGAAAACAGAACCGCAGTCAATGCCTCAACGCCTATAAACTCTCGCAACGGAACAACGCTGTTCGCTTTCGTATTTGTCGCACGTAAATCATGGATTGAAGCATGCTTTGAATAATATATTCATAAATCAGATGTGCTTTTTCGCAGCCCAAAAATATTTCACCAAAAAATATTCATTGAGACAAATGATAAATTTATTATGACACACGTTCTTAAATAAATATTTTTGTCGTTTCTTTTACCGATATAAATAATTAAACACAATTTCTAAAAGATAAAAGATGTTTTCATTTTATGTTTCATTACTAAATACTGTAATTAATTTTGTGTATTTTTGGCTAGTTAAAAATTTCATGGAAATAAATGATTGCGCGAAAACAAACACTATGACAATCTTTCTATTCTTTCCTCTGATTATTTAAGAATTAATTGATGTAAATAGTTAATGACTGTAGCACTCAGTATTCATTTCTTTGCTAAAAATACATGGCAAGAAGAAGTGTATTATTAGACATATTTTTGGAACTTTTGTGGGTAATATAAATGCGTTAATACTAGTAAATTTTAGATTTTCCTTTAACGACAGATGTTTTATTTGCAGTTATTGACTGGTAATTATGATTGGTCGATTGAGTATAAAGGTATTCATTTAGTCTGAATGTTATACCATTAAAAGTTAATTTTACAATGTCCTGTTTTACTTCTTTAAGTAATGAGGTTGGTTTTTCTTTTTACTAACCGTTAATGATGTATGTATTTTACATTAGCATTGCAATTTTGAACCGCTTTTCTAACCATGTATTATTTACTAACGTATATATTGTATTAGAATATTTTATACATAAAATGATTTATAAATATCACAAATTAGATTACCTATACGATTTTTACTTCCTTGTACGAAGTAAAGGAAGTATTGTAATCGCGAAAATTTTCGGTTCTCAGATTTCAACGGAAATAGGTGTTTTGGCCCTCCCTGAATCCATTTTGACTAATTTCGTCATGCCGTCTGTACGTACGTACGTATCTCTCATAACTCAAAAACGGTAAGCCGTAGAAAATTGAAACTTTATATTTAGGACTGTTATAACATCTAGTTGTGCACCTCCCTTTTTGGTCATTATACAACTACCGGAAGTGGTACTTTACTTGAAGCCTATAATAGATTTTCATGAAAAACTATATTCAAATATAATTTAAAACTTTCCAAATTTGGTATATAAGACTACTATATCAATGGAAATAACATAATAGATTTTGGTTAAAATAGACTAACCGGAAGTGGCACATTACATGAAGCTGCTAACAGTTTTCCTTGAAAAAAATGGTATTATTTTAATTTTAGAAAGGAATGCTGCAAATAAAAGTTTTAGAGAATTAAATTCTGCGTCTAGCACATTAAGAATTTTTAAATTAGCTTTTTGCATAAGCGAGATATCTAAATTTAAATATTATATATTTTTGTTTTTTTTTTAATTAAGTTTGCTATGGATTAGAACAAAAAATAAAAGATAAAAATTTTTATGTCAAATATGTGCAATTAAAAAATATCTATAGTTTAATACGCGTACAAGGAAGTCATGTGGTGTACACATCAGATTTTTTTATGAGAAGGAAACTGTAGCGATAAACAATTTGCACCACATTAAAAGTACACCTGTGGCTACCCCTCCACTAACATCTTTGGAGGCCGTGATTTGACGACTGGCAACCGCACTTCACGCGCATAAATGCCACACCTAATGGGTAGAAGGCATGACTTAATTATTATTCAATGCAATTTTATAAGATTTGTATTTTCTTACTTATTAATGTTTTTTAGTTTGTCATTTATACAGGGTGTTTCACAACTTAGAGCAAAAAATTAAAGAGTATATTCTGTACGACGTGCTGATCATGAAACAAAAAGATTTTTTTTTAAATTCGATTAAGGGTTGTTCACCTAAAACATTTTTTGTAGTACTGCTCTGGATTCGCTTTCCTATTAAACACAAACAATGAAGTAGGTATCAACTACGAAAGAATAATTACACAATTCAATTATTAGCAGTTATTTATAATAGAATTTTATTTAACTAATAACTTTAACATAATCATCCACCCAGTGGCAGTGGCAACGAAAAATTTTGGACTGGGAAACATGGAAAATAGTTTTGCGATTAAAAAAAAAATCTTTTTGTTTCATGATCATGGGGTAGGTGGCTCAGTGGAATCGAGTCGGCCTGTGGATCTTGAGAACCCTGGTTCGATCCCCACAGCCGACAAACAATTTTCACCAATTTAAAAAAATCTACCCCTGTGGCTCCTCCTCCACTAATATCTTTGGAGCCCGTGAATTGACGGCTGGTAACCGCACTTCACGCGAAAAAATATATGACTTACCGAGATCTGCTTAGGCAGAGTGCCACACCCAGTGATGGGTAAAAGGCGTGATGATATATTTATTTATTTATTTATTTATCAGCACGATGTACAGAATATACCCTTTAATTTGTTGCTCTAAGTTGTGAAACACCCTGTATATTGCTCTATTTTTTTTATGGTTTTTCTAATATTTTTTTCACGATTGATGATAATTCTACTTTATAAATAGATATTATTTTAAAATTGTAAAGAGATACTAAATTCCAAGAATTCTTGATGTGTGCATATTTACGACTAAAAAAGCTTAAAAGAAGAGAGAGAAATAGAGATAATTTTTGGTCTACAGTTCTCATTTTAATGTTAGAAACAAAGCCAGTTACGACAAAGTAACTAACTAATTCTATCTACATTCAGAGCCCGCTAATGACCACGAACAAGATGTAGTAGCCGGGAGGCGCCAGTTCACTAATCGAAAGAAAAAATAATTTAAACACCGAATCGAATTCGCCCCAACGTCGGACTCGCTTATATCTCAAAACCAACACCGCCGATAAGTACCACAATCACAAAACAGTTCACTAAAGTGCCAACTACATAATACATTGTTAAACGTGATGGAGAAATCACATCGTGGTACGTGGGAGTGTTGAGTCGTTTATCATTTTAAAAGGAAGTAACTTATCCCAAATAAAAAGAGAGCCAAGGAAGAAATTCAAAAACGAGAGAAAGAACTCGCCGCCGTCAAAGAGGCCGCGGCTCGTTGGCGCCTTTCAAGAATTAAATTTAAAGTGTAACTAAAGGCAGAGCAGACAATGGCCCCCCGCTGCCCGCTGACACATGTCACTCGGCGGCCGGCAAGGCAGAGCCCTGTAGCTTGGACTGACCGACGCAATAATGAGATCCATAAAGAGGTGTTCCAACAAGATAAAAACCTAGAAAACCATGTTCTGCTTTTGTTGCTAGGTGTACCTAATGGGCGCACAATTTACTTGACCTACCTCTCGCCTGCCTCTGTTTGTCTGACTCTACATAAAATGCGGAATGACATGATTTTAATTGCTGATCATTTTGTTTATTTGTACCGAACAGATTTCTCCTAGGTTTTTTCTTAACTTATTCTATTGACTGAAGCTCTTGGGTTTCGCTCGGAAAATATATTCAAATGGAATTTGAATAAAGAAATACTTCTTCGAAATACAATTAGCAACATTTTAATAATAGCCTATATATGTATACAGGGTGTTTCTATACCCCTACACGAAACTTTAATGACATATATTATAAATTAGGGTTTTGTATTCCTAGCGAACATTTTAGTGTCACTGTTTTAATAGTACATTTAATTATTTATAATTACGTTACTAATAAAATAAAAGTATAAACACTGCCTAAAAATAATCATTTATTAATTATTATTATTATTATTTTAAATTAAATGTTCTATTAAACCAATGACACTAAAAATACCCTAATTTTTGTGAATTTCAAAAAGTTTTTCGATTTTAAAAAATTCCTTTAAACTTTTTTCGCGTCTCTCTTAGAAAGTAAAATTTTCTTGCTTAGGGAAGTAATCATATTTCTAATTTATTTCTGATAATATTATTTTATTTCGTGAAGAAAGTGTAATGCATTAAATGAACGCTATCTTTGGGAAGAAATGTATAACTTTCTTCCCTTCACATGCAAATAACTATTTCTATCAGACAACTAATCAAATTTATTGGTAGGTACTTACGTATTTTGAAGCAAGTACATAGGCATTCTCTTTTTTGGAATAATCTGTAACAAAAAGAATATTGCATATAGTGTGTCCATCTAAAACTCGAGCATAGGCTTACAATTAATTTTATAGAAAAATACTTTATATAAAAGTTATAGAAAATAAAATTACGGAAACACATTTGGTTTGTGTCTTTAATCAAAGCGCAAAAATTTATTAAATATTTGTAATATTCGTAAAAATAAAGGCTGCCAGGAAAAAATTTAAACAATTGTTTACTGTCAAAAATATTGACTTTAATATTGAATCACGATCAAAGAAGGAAAAAAATTAAAAATTAACGATTTCTCACACAGGTTTTCCATCTCTGGCAAAAATAAATGTGTTATTTATTATTTTATCAGTATTGTTATGTTTAATTCAACTTTTCATAGCAATCGTAGAAAAAAGTTTTTCCATTTTTCTCTAAATAATATCCTTGTAGACAATTGTTTTAATTTTTTTATAGCAGCCTTTATTTGAAGTATTTTTCTGTTAAATTAATAATATAAGTTAAAGTACCAACAAAATAATAATAATAATAAATGAAACTCTACAACTTAGTATACCTAAATCTATTATAGTCTGTACGAGTGATTTAAATAAAGTAAATCGAAGCCAAGTTGTCTAATTAAATCGAACTTAACGATTAAATTTCCTTGAGGCAATCTGCCATTAAAAGCAAGAAATATGTTATCTCACTACTGCAATATAAAACCAGTCTGGTATGTTACATATGTTAAAAATGCTCTGTCAAATATGACACCTTCTATCAAAATATTCCATTTGATCATTTCATCCCACGTACTAACTTTCTATTCTATCCAAAACATATCAAAGAAGTAATTAAAAAATAATTATTTCTCCGGTCGCCGGGCGAAATGAAACAGATTTAATATCTAAAACAAACTGTCGTTTTCCGAAAGCGATGTCCAGAGATCAACAGTCCGAGATGAACTTACGATTCAAGGGTGCCTCAGGCTTATTCGATTAGCATGAAAATTAGAATCGGTAGGGTCAGCTACAGGGCTAAATCCCCAGACAGTTTGCCCTTAGCCCTTCGCTGTAATCTCACCATCAGTGATGTTTATAGTTTATATTGGGCGTGATATTTTAGTCGAGATAGAAATCGGAAGATTTTAATAATTAACAATTTGCAGACGTAATTGTAACGGAATAACAGAAGTTACATAAATTTAAAATTTTACTGGTGACAGAAAGGAAATAGTTATTTTTGTATTAAGTGCGCAAAATTGGTGTTTTTTTATTGTGCGTGAGAATGTTACTTTTAGTCGAGACAAAAAAAGTCATTCCAACGCGCCAAAAAACAACAATTTTGCCCATGAAATACAAACAACACTTTTTCTACAACTGTAAATAAAGAATAATACAATAATTAATAATTTCAAATCAAAACTTACGATGAATGAATTGTGTCTGTTTAATGGGTGATTTTTAGCTTTTGTTAGATTAAAAGCGTCTGACTAACAGAACACCCCATACATATATTTAAAAAGAGTAGGAAAACAATTTTAATATGATATCAAGCTAGAATTAGATAAATATTCTAGTACTACTTCATGTCTTATTATTAAATTGAAGGGAAACAATCAACAATAATATGAATTTGATACTATTGATGTGTTGTAACTAATGGAACCTGACAAAAAATAATTTGGAAACGTGCGCGAGATATTAATTTTTCGCACTAGGATGCGAAACAGTGCACAAAATACTTATTTTGCGCTCTAGGATGCAAAATAATGCGCAAAATACACATTGTCATGGAAATTTAAATGATGAAAAAATCACGTACTTCGCGTATTGATATTAGTGAAATAAAAATGAACACTTTTTGGCAGTAGTTGATTCAATAAAATAATTGATATAAAATTATTAGAAAAGTTACTAGAATTTGTATGACTTCCTATCAATGTTACTTTAGTAACGTTATTAAATTGCAACTGTTTATAGAATCAAGATGCTTGTAAGCTAAAATATATAATCTCTTCTGCTTTAGAAGATTGATAATATTTGGCTGCGGTTTAAAACAAGGTCATGCGATACCCCGCTAACATTATTTATGTGGGATCTTTGGGCATCGTTAACATGTCGAATGTTTGTGAGTTTCGCCGGCAGTTTTGCCGGTACAGGCCAAGGCACAAGCCGTCAAAAGACCAAAATCATTTTACGAGTTGCTCTGCTTCTGGACAGAGTCACATTCCAGGAATTCGCTATCAATGGACGCAGATAAAGTGTCTAATTGGTCTGTTCTGACACTCTGACAGACGCACGTGTGGTCTACTATGTGTGTCATTCGCCAAAAGACATTCATATGTTTTGCATGGAGACAGAAAGAAAAATTAACCGTCAACAGGAACAGATAGCCTACTACATAACATTCTAGTTAGTTTAGTTTTGTAATTTATTGAATATATAGTATTATACAATGGAAATGTGAACCCCAGTTAGATTTTAAATAATTGAGAAGAAATGGATTACAGGAAATAATAAAAATGAAGTAAAAGTAATGTTAGTTATCTGATTGAATCTTGAATTTATTGAGATGATCGAGATTTGTTTTTTACTTAACAATTTATTCAATTTGACAATAGTTATTTACGTAAAAAGTCAGGAAAGCGTTCAATTACAGGATGAGTAGATAGTTTTATGTCGAGCAATAGCGAAGCTTGAAACAGTTTACGAATCCTGTACGACGCTTTACTGACGTGTTACGTATAACACTTTACCTGAAACTTATAAACAAATAATAAATATTTTAAATTAATTTAAATTAAATTAAATATTTGACTTACATATTCAGTCAGTATTTTATGTTGCTAAGTAACTAGACACTCACGTTTGTTTCATTACTTGCCTAGGCAGAAAATATGTTATTTTCCTGACTGGGCATGCAAAGCAAAGCTCAGGCAAATGTTTATTTTCCTGTCAGTTTCAGGTAAATAAATTAGCAATGGAAAAATATACGAAGCAAAAATAATTTTGAATATTTATAATGAAAAAAAGAGAAATGATTAATGGAAAAATTATTGCTGGAATAATCTATTCGTATATGCGTATGTTACTGTAAAAAGATTATAATAACAATTATCCCTCCCTTAACAAAACTATTCAAAACAAAAATTCATAACAAGGAGGGAGTGACAAAATCCACGCCATCTGTTGAGCTGTCTAGAATAACGGCACGCGTTAAGAGAAAAATAGGACCGTCATATCTCACGGTTATTTCATTATGTTTTATTGACACAAAAATTAGTCATAATTACATATTTTGCCGAGATTTCTTTTATCTAGGGCACATGCAGTAGGCGTTGCAAGCGACACGGGGTTGTTTGTCCTAAACAGGGGCACGCGCGGGCCCCAAATCAAATAAAAGAAACGCGAATGCGACAGCAACAGCGAAAATAACGAGTAGGTGTAACTGCAGCTGTATTGTAACCTTATATCGAGTTCTGTCCATGTGCGTGCGTGTGGGTGGGGCCAGTGAAGCCCCACGTTACATGTGACCATGTGCGAACCGGAAGGAAGAAGGACTCGCGTATTATGAAACCCTCTTTTGTGCGTAAAGCAGTCATGTTGACGTACTCAACATGGCGGATGTATCGAGTGCAAAAAATATGCTGTTGCATTGTGCTGTTGGAAAACGTTTCGACATCAAGACATTATTTTCGAATAATGGGGTTGTGTTTCTTTTTGTTCACCCACTGAATAAATGTATTATTATTTTTAAAGGACTGTTACTACCAACGAACACTTCCACGATAAAAAATGCATACTCACCTAAAAATATATACCAAAAAAATAAATAAATACAATGTTTTTCAAACTTTGTTTTTATTCGTTATTATTTTATGGCTTTAATAGCATTGTTGTATTTACAAAAAATATTGTATTGATGCATATTATAAATCGTATCTATGAACTATCAAACTTCATTTTCCTGTGAAATTAGTATGTCACTCTAATTATGAGATCTGTGATTTTATTTTTTATATAAAAAAATAGATATGCATTAAACAAAGAAACTGATAAAGCAAACTTAATTCTAATTTGCACCAACGAAGCAAATCTCAATAAGTGATATATTTCTTCGCTTAAAGTGCAGTTATCAGCCATCAAACCACGGTTATCAAAGATGATAGTGGGGGGAAGCTACAGGGGTAGTTTTAACGTTGTCGGCTGTGGGAATTGAACCCGGGTTCTCAAATCCACAGGCCGAGTCGATACCATTGAGCCACCTACCCCATCACATAATTAATAATAATTACAAATTATGATTATTGACTACTTTAACTTATGTATGATAAAAAAGAAATACATTAAACAAAGAAACTGATAAAGAAGACTTAATGTTTATTTGCACAACGAAGCTTAAATTTTAAGTTTGATATAAACTGATAATATCGCATCGCATGTTTGACAGCAATATAAATATCATCATAAAATATTTTAATTCGATTTATATTTATTTATTCAAGTTAAACATAAAATTTTGACCCAAATTATCTGGATTTGATTCCGGGTCTCACCGAAAGCTAAAATAGCATAAAAATCACTCCTTTATGTATCTGTATGAATATCTGAAACTCATATAATTAATAATAATTGTAAATCACGATTATTGACTTCTTTAACTTAGGTATGATAAAAACTAGATATAGTTCTTTTTCATTTATTTATTATTTACTTCGAAGACTGAGAAAAATTTACCATCAGGCAAATAATTCATAAAGAAGATTAAAGCTGGTGTTAAGTAACTTAATTTTTAATATTTTTTTATTCTACTCTGTACAACAGGAACATAATCCCAATTACAGTACAGGGTTTGAACTCACTGAGCTGTTGTGGCTTATATATTTTTAGCCTGTGAGATTCGAGCTTGAGATCTTCGGACTCCTCAAATTCTAGTTGAAACTGTGTTTTAACTTTCAGTTCTGCAATTTTAGTTCTCGGCAGATGTCATAATTTCACAAATTGTACATCTATATGTGGGGTAGGTGGCTCAGTGGTATCGAGTCGGCCTGTGGATCTTGAGAACTCTAGTTCGATCTCTATAGCCGGCAAACAATTTTCACCAAATTAAATCTACCCCTGTGGCTTCCCCTAAACGAACATCTTTTGGGCCGTAATTTGACGACTAGTAACCGCACTTCACGCGAAGAAATATATCACTTACTGTGATCTGCTAAGACAGAGTGCCACATCCAGTAATGGGTAATAGGCGTGGTGATATATTTATTTATATAAAAAGAAAAATAACAAATTTTTGTAATAAAAGATTTTACAAATGGCACAATATCCATTCTCTGTTTGGCTAAAAGCTAGGCTAGATGTTAAAACTGAGATATTCATCTCTACCTAAAATAAAATGTGAGTATTACAAAGCAATCTATAAAACCCTGTTTTACTATCTAAAATCTGAAACTCATCAATAAGATTTTCACTACATCCGTTCATAAAATCCTCTAGAAAACTAAACGTTCAAGTTACCAATTCACCAACTTCAATCCACCATCCCACGATTGACATGTCACGATGAATACCATCGTCACCACCGACAGAAACCGCAACCGATTGTAAGAACCATCTTTTGTTCGGTTTGTAACACGCGACATTGTTCACATCCGGTGTCTAAACGCTCTGAACTGTATGCACCCTCGCCTCGGTACAATGTGCGAGAACATGTTGCGATCTCGCACATAATGGGCTCGGGTTCTTTGCAGAAGAGACAGACCGACAGGAAGTACCTCGAGACAAATGTATTTGTTACATATTCGGGTTGCTAAATAACATGTTACTGTCTGTATTTTTAGATTCGTGTAAGCGACGAAAGCGTTGGATAATAGACGGAAGATTTATTTTCTTGATTTTATGAGAAAACTAAATTTGTACATTACCAAAAGTGTATTTCAATAAATTTATAAAGTTAAAATACCTTACCAAATTTAAGTCGTTATGTCTAAGTTGCAAATGTAGACTTAAAACTTAGATAAAAAAATTATACGAAAATAAATTTTTGTGCTTAGTGCGCGAGATCTCAGCTTTTCCAGACTAGAATAGTTTCATTCTCGTCTCTACGTTTTGAGACGCAGTGAGAACAATATCCTCGAGATTAGCAACGAATGAATTCGAGATCTCTATTTATTTTTAACTTTTTAACTCATAAACTTATTTAATTAAAATGTTCGAAGCAACTTTGAATCAATGGCTGGTACACAAGCTCTGTTTTTGCCTGTTTTAAAAGCAGTGTTTTTGGATATTTTATCTATCGTTAACATGTTAAAACCGTGCTTTTAAAACACCCAAAAACAAAGCCAATGGCTCGTAGCACAAGCTCTGTTTTTGGGTGTTCTAAGAGCAAGGTTTTAACATGTTAGAGATAGCTAAAGCACCCAAATATACTTTTCTTAAAACAGGCAAAAACAATGCTTGTGCTACCAGCTATTGTAGCGGTGCCACAAAATGTTCGATAAAATCGAAACTCTCAAGTTAATTATTCTCGTCTCGAAGTTACGAGAAGTAATTCTCGTCTTGTCTCATCTCGTGGCATCACTAATTGTGATATCCTGAAGGACAAGAATTGAACCTAGAACCATTGTTTTAATATTATAACAAGAAGAATGCATCAATATTTTGTTTGTAAAATCTGGACAAAACACAATTACATCTTTAAATTAATTTATCTGCGAAATGTTCTGAGAACAGAGCTTTAATCTTCTAAAAGACTAATTAGAGCTTTTCTCTGAAATAATAAACCCTGCACAAAAACAAGCAAACCTAATGAGCTCAAACAAATCTACAAAAAATTTACTGCGAGTTTATGCTTTCGTTCTGAAAACTAAAGTGTCACTATAGCCTGTATATTTAAATTTAAATGTTATGATTGTTCAGCGTATCTATTTCTGAATCATATGGAATGTATGGAATATTAGATGGACAAATTATACCATCATTATAATATCTTAGATCAATTTGTACTGACCGACTATGTTATTTTCGGCTATATAAATGATCGTACATGCCAATTTCGTCTCTCTGTTTGCTAGTAACGTTTACTTCTTGTAAAACACGCGTCAATAATATGCCGAAACCCGTAATTTATTAATTTAAATATTTCGTTGCCGTCATCAGAATATACGTTATTGGTAATGGCCCAAATTATGTTTGTATGTAGAAAATTTGTGTACGCCCGCTATGTAATATACGTCATTATTGATATTAACTTAATTCTTTTAAAGTACCGCGATCCTCATTTGAAATTAATGCTTTTTTAAATTTCATAGGAATCTTAAAAATTCCTAAAACGAACCAAAATAATTTTTAAAATATTCAAGGCAATATTTTTCAAATGTACTTTAAATCATTCTATACCACTTTATATTACTAACGTTTACATAATATCTAAATTAAATAGTTAGATTTTTATTAAATCCTCAATAATGTAATGATATTTAATTCCTGTTAACAGTTACATAAATCGATAAGTACAAAGAAATTGAAACTATTATTACTTAATAATATTTTTCTGTTAGTAATAATATATTACTGTAATCCTTATAATTTTATTTATTTTTAAAAGAGTATAAAAAGCAAATTTCTTTTTTATTTTTACAAAACTGAGAAGCGATGACGCCTGGGTTGAAGCAACCGTTTCAACTTTGCCGGGTCTTTTCTCCAGCTGTTCGTGAATGGTGAATTTCCACGAGTTACTAGTGAATGTACTGTGTGTGTTTTATTACTTGTAACCTTAAATAAGCAAAGTAAGTGCTACATATTTAAAAATATGCTTTTGTTGTATTCGCAAAACGTGTTACAATAATGTACTTGCTATAAAAATGATGAGACACGCTTTTGAAAAATTGTATAGGTTATGTTTTTATTTCATTTATTTTTTAATAGCCGGGGCATATTTAAGCAGTTTTATTATATGTAATTTGTTTGTGTGTGGCAAATCTAGCTTTATTAAATATAAAATAATATTTAAACAAATTTCAAATTTTTCTGCATGGTATTGACGTCTGACGTTCGGTGAACAGACAACTAGTGACATCTGTTGGTTAAAATACGTATTGATTCACAAGGCGCACAATTCAAATAGCCTGAGTCGGAGTTGGATAAGAGTTTTAAGGAGAATTTAAAAAGGTTGTTGAAAGTAATAATTTGATTTGATAGTGGTTGGCGCGGACGAGTAGAGGACATATTTGCATATTAAACAGCGCGCGCGATTCGCGTCCGAGTTGGAAACTGTGCGTTGAAGCTTCGCCCGAGTCCGTCTTGAAATTACCGCTGTTGTGTTCTGTTGACCTGGGGCAGTTGCATCGATAATTACATTAATACCAATTCCTGTGTCAGTGGTTAATTTCAAATTGCAGTGTGCGAGACGCTCTAGTCCGTCATTAGGGCCGCGCTTGGCTCTGAATATCGAGACAGTTCGATTAAAACTAACCACATTTGATATCAGACCGAAGAATTGTTATTGCAGGGTAGACCGGCTCGAAACACCGGTATAATCTTCATGAAATTGTTGCCGGATGCCCCGTGGGCCGCGCGACTCCTCCTATAACTGTTATATTTACCATAAAAACACTCAAATTTCGAAAATATGCACATTCGTGCGCAATTAAAGCCCATCATAAATTTTATACACAAAGATTTAACATTACCGCAGCGTGTGTTTATATGCAAAATAACACGCTGATCGCGCAGTTTTGCAAATGATATGTTTTACGTGAACGAGCGAACGACGAGCATGGTTGGAGCATGATGATGACGCTGTGCTTTCTATGTGTAGGATGCCCCCGAAGAAGGTGGAAGAGCCCGAGAGGAAGCCGCTCATCGGTCGCGTTGGTACCAACCTGCGGGTCGGTATCGTCGGCGTTCCCAATGTCGGCAAGTCTACGTTCTTCAATGTGCTCACCAAGTCTCAAGCTGCTGCTGAAAACTTCCCTTTCTGTACCATCAACCCTAATGAGAATAAGTATCCCAATTTGCTTTTCTATCTATATTGTTTGAATCTGAATGAATGATTTAATAAATTTCCCATTCAACGTAATTAAGAAAATAAATAAAAATATATACGTTTAAAAAAAATTAAAAAGTTGAATTATATTATTTTATTGATGGAAAAATCAATATTTGATTAGATATCAGATTAAAGATATAAAGTGTAAAACTTTTTTTTACATTTTTAATACGACGTTTTGCTCAAGGTTATGTCTATTCTCAAGCTAAAAAGTTACAATTTTGTAAAAAAAAATTATGTTCTTGATACAATAATTAAATTATCTTACAAATCACATTGCAGTTTATAATTTTGTTTAAATTAATGGTAAAATTCTGTAGAAATTTATAAGTTTTGTAGATCTATAAATCTGTAAATGATGAACAAAATCGCAACGAACAAATATTGCTGTGATTTTCTACATTATTTATAGATTTACGAATCTAACTTATAAATTTATCACATAATTATGTTTTATTTTCATAATATATTTATATTTTGACCTGTGCCATACACAGTCTTTATTTAATTTTTATTTAAAAATTTAGTACAAACGTAACTTGGTTAATTTGATCATTGTATTTATTTACAAAATTTAACTTTTATTTTAAAAGTGTAAAAAAGTTATTCTTCATATCTTAAGCCTGAAATCCAATCAAATATAGGTTTTTCAATCACTAAAAAAGTAGATAACAGTATAATCAACTATTTGTTTAAATAATATTAAATGGGAATTCGAGAATTATAATGAGAATGTTAATCTGGCGAGACAAGTCCGACACGTGTTTTTATTTCGTTTAAAAAAACTGTTCTATTTTTGTCAATTTTTCATATATTTTTAAAATAATTAAGTATAAAGAAAAATGTTTAAAATAAGAAAGATAGATACTCTTACAGTCTATCTAATCCTGTAGAAAAATACGGTATGGGATATAGCACAAACTAAAGACATAATTTTGAAATTCTCATTATTTTAATTGTGTATAAGATTAAAATTAATTTTTAATTTGTGCCCAAAAACAATTTACAATCAATTTGCCCGGAAAAAAATTAAAAAAAAATTATACAATAATAAGAAAAAATTGTCTAGTTATAAATATTTACACAAAACAGTCGTTCTTGTAGTAACTATTTGTGCATATTAAAAAAATTCATTATAAGAAGGATGAACATTTATTTTGCTAGTTGTTTGTGCATCTCAAGTTAGTATCGTATTTTGATCAGTACCGGTTGTTAATATTTGGACTGTGGAGACCTGATGTCGGCTTCATATTTCAGTACACGGTTCAACAAGTCAGGAATTTATATATTTTGTGATTAAAATTTATTATTGGTAAATAAAATCAAAACGCGAAAAATATTATCAAAGCTAAATGTGCGAGTTAAATAATAATAATAAAAACAAATTCTAATTAATAATGTTATTGCTAAGTTATATAATCATTAATTAATTTTTATTGTTTATTGCTGAGAAAATAATATTGATTTAATACAAATTTCACTGTTCAATATTTTGATTTGTTTGTGTAAATATTCGCTAAATTAAGGATAGTTTACTTGAAATGAACATTTTAGGGCCACTGGTTTAGCGTACTCTATTGCTTGACTTGCTGCATTTAACTAAATTAAATTATTAATTACACAACATCAGACATTTATTTGGTGTTGTGTAAACAATTACTTGTAAAAAGATTTAAATAAAATTATTAAAAGTAGCTATCAACCAGTTTCTAACAAAATGTTGCCTTTTAATACGATGCAAAATTTGTGCGAATTAAAAAAAATAATTTTTGTTCCATGATCAGTTCGTCTTATAGTATATGCCCTTGAATTTTTTTCCCGTAGTACAGATTCAGCCTTTATATATATATATATATATATATATATATATATATATATATATATATATATATATAAATTTGTAAGTCCTATACTTCTCGAGATAGCAATGTTGTGCCACTTAAAATGAATACTCTGTATATCTTTATTTTTTTTCGCGAAGAATAAAATTATCCTCTATAGGTACATCTTAAAATTTAGAATAAATTTTTAACTAAATAAAAATGTATAAATCGTGTCAGCTTAGTCACAAGTTACTTCATATATTTTTGTCATTTCTGTCACAATGTAAAAATGTCATACTGTAAAAATGACAGAAATTACTGAACAAATACCGATTGAAAATGACGAATTATTAAATATTCGAATACATCAATGTGAAATATGTAATTATAATAACCTTCCGTTCATTTTCCGATCCAAATTTGATGTCAGTAAACGACAGCCAAGTTTCTTACTAAAAACCTATGGGAAACCGTATATTTACTATCATCATACCGAAGACACAGATTACATATCCAAAATAAAGGAATTGCATGAAATCTTTCACAGCGCTGACAGCCATGAAGTTATTGATTATTATATCGACGATGATGCAGAAACACAATATTTACATTCAAATCCTGTCTCGTATATGATCGTCGGAAAACCTGATATTGGCCAAACAGAACTTGCGCAATTGTTATCAGAACATTGGAGATGTATCCACATTAATCCTGAATCAGTATTGAGAGAAGAAGTTGAAAACGATACTCGGGCAGGTAAGTGCATTAAATATAATTTAGAAGCAGGAAGAAGCATCGGCCCAGAAATAATTCTTCGATTGGTTGAAAAAAGAATTAAAAGTCAATCTGTCCAACACAGAGGTTTTGTTTTAAGTGGATTCCCGATGCTGAAGAATGATTTGTTCCAAGAAGATCCAATCAGCTCGGAATCAGCTGTTTTCAATGTCCAAGAAATTTTCGAAGAATTGTTACCTGTCGAACCTGTTCCTGACAAACCTGGAAGTGTGTCTTTAGTCATCCAATCTGAGATATCTATGTCTACAAATAAAGAGGAAGAGAAAGAAGAAGAAAAAGTTGAAGAAGAAGAAGAATCTGTAGGAGGTGAAAGCGATGAAACTACTAAAAAACCTAAATCTGTCAAGTTTCCTGCGAAAAAATCTGAAATACATTTAAGTAAAGATATCGATTTGGGGCCTAGTGAAACAACAATAGTCACTCATACGGAGCCATTTCATATTTTGAAAGATCCACAAGAACAACTTTTATTTCTTCAGAATCTACTAGGAACTCCATTGGTTATAATTTATATTATGAGTGGTACTCATGATGTGCATAGTAAACGATCAAATTATCGATATAATATTTATTTACAACGAGAAATATTTTCTCCACCAAAAATGGATAATCCATCACCACAACCACAAAGTAACATGTCAATGTTCGATGATGATAATATTCAAAATTTCCCAAGTACTGATCCAGCAGCTTATGTAATTGATGGAAATACCATGAAAATGCAAGTGCAACTACCGATGCATTTCAAAAAAAGTATTTCATCACAGCTTTGGCAATACAAGTGCCATGTTCATGCAGTTTTGAAAAAGTATATCATGCTACATAATCCTGAATATTACATTAAAGTTGATGGTAGATTATCTTCACAGAAAATGTTTGAAACTATTAGTGATCGATTAACAATGCTAGCATTTCAACCTGTTTTGATACCAGAGAGATTCAGTGAAGAAGAAGATTTGGGTGAATTTGCTGTTAATATCCAGTCACCACCTACAGAAACTCAAGCTCCTGAAGATGCTTTCCCCAGTTTAAGGGATAAAATGATAGTTGGACCTATGTATAAATACCAGCTTTCTAATTGGGCTTTTAAGTGTCCTGTCGCCTTGAAAGAAGGAAGAATTATAAAAGGAAAGACTGAATATGCAGTAAAGTTTATGAGTAAACTATTCTTCTTATCCTCTGAAGATGCACTTTTAAAATTTTACCGAAACCCTAGACCGTATCTTTTACCAATTATGCCTAACCCAACTTGTAGAATTTGGATTATGGGTCCTAAATGTTCTGGAAGATCTGTAGTAGCGAAATGTTTATCGTTTTTATTCAGCTGCAAAATAATTGATCCCGTTATCTTGGAATCGATTTACATGAAACGAAAAGAAGTAGATTTTTTGGATAAGATACGTTCGGCTGCTATTATTGAAGCACAATCACAGTTGAACGAAATTCGTGAACAAGAAAGGAAAGAACAAATAGAAAAGTGGAAGCAAAGATCTTTCGAATTGCTTCAATCAGCTATAAACTTTAAATCGGATGAATCCTATTTAAAGGGTGCGATAACAGTTGAAGCGATAGCAATTGCTGAAGTACAAAGAACTATGGATGAATTGGATATAGTGGAAGAACTACAAGAAATGTGCTTACCATCTATTTCAAATTTAGATGTAATGGAAGAATTACTAAAAGATCCTACTACACTTACAGACTATCTTCCTGAAGAATTAAGTGGTCCAATTGAACCAGCTACAATTTTTGACAGTTTCGTTTACGAGCGTGTAGACGACGTCATTAACTCTGCTAGTATTCCAGACATGTCGCTTTCAATTGAAGAAAAAGTTGAAATGTTTAAAACTGAAATAGATCAAGCAGAAGAAGAATATAGTTTAATTTTTCAAAAACTTGGTGGCTGGATTATTGATGGCATGACTTTAGATATGGAATTAATAGAAAAGTTATCTCCAGATTATATTGCTGATGATATAATTTGTTTGACAGATGAAGACAGTGATCATATATTTCTACTCACGAAATTTGGTAAAAAAGATTTCGATACATTTAGAGATTACAAACAAGTTTTTGAAAAACTAAAGTTGGCTTCAGCTCTAGATATAAGTTATTCTGTTGTATCAGCATCTTCTAAAATGCATTTCATTGATTCAGTTGTTAGTGAAGTAGAAGATCGTGTCATGTCTTACGTTGATTCAGAAACTACTTTTGAAATTATTAACGATGAAAGAAACAAAGTTTATATAGAGCATCTAGAAAAATTTAAAGAAAATTGGGAAATTGTCAAAATGTTTTTAGTAAATAAAAATATTATTCCTGTGGAAATAAATGTCGAATATAAAGCAATACAAGATTTGTTGAAAGAAACTGTTATTGCAATGGAAAATAGATACAGAAAAATTGCAGCTATAATGACAGATACAGATAAAGCACAAGAACTAATTGATTTTGCAGATCCGATTGGTGGAATCGGAGAAGGCTTGTTTGGAGAAGGCGGAGGAGGTAATCCTGATTTCTTTAAAGACAACCGAAGACTTGGATACACTAACATGTATTGCCCGGTAACTTTTGACCGTTACAATGTACTTTGGAAAGGAAAAGATGAATTTGCTGTAACTTTCGAACAACAAGTTTATTTATTATCATCTGAAGCAGCCATGAACGAATTCGTCATCAATCCTCGATTGTTTTTAAAGAATAGTCCGCCAGAAGAATTTCCTCCGGCTAGAATTTGTGTCATTGGTGTCGCTGGAGGCGGTAAATCAACAATGGCAATGAAACTTGCAAGTAACTACGGTTTACATTACATAAATTTTAATATGTTGGTTCTAAAGTTTTTAAATTTGCCAGCAAATTATGATATAGAACAAGTATATAGACTCGATCCAAATTTGAATACTGTACTTGTGAATCACCCAGAAGATTTAGAAATGATCAAAAATTATATTGAAAACGATATTACAATAGGTAATGATACGATCAGAAAAATATTGACTCCTTTATGGTTTGGTGAGCCTTATAAAGATGTCGGTTTTGTATTGGATAATTTTCCTAAAAGACCTTCTGATCTTCAAATTTTACTCTCAAACTTTTTCATACCTGATATCGTAATAGAATTACATGCAACTCAAGAAGAAGCAAGCGTAAGAATATTGCCATTAAGATTTGAAGAATTTCGAAGTGAAATTATCGAAAAGAAACGAATTAAAGATCTAGAAAACGAGGCAGTTTACAATAAATGGAGTGAAGAAAGACTTGAACGATTGCAAACACTTGCACAACAAAAACGCGAAGAGAGGAAAATACAAGCTGTTGAACAACACATTCAAAACAGAAAATTATTGACAACTCCCGTACAATCTAGAGCTTCGTTAGAAAAGATTGAAGAAGAAATGACAGAAGCAGTAGGAGAAGAAATTGTACAAGAAGAAGTAGAAGACGAGGAAGAGTGGTTCATATATGATGAAACTATGGAAATGGAAGATCTCGTTGAAATAAACACAATTTTGGATGAAGAAATGCCTGAACCTAAATTTGACGATGTTTGGGAAACGGAAGATGAAACCAAACAGCGAATTTTAACTGCATTTGATGGTGATTTCAATCGAGATATTGAATATATGGATAATATAAGAAATATACTACAAGAAGAAAATATTGATTGTACTATTGTTGCTACTGATAGTTCTTCCCCGGAAAAAGTATTGTACGAAATAATCCGACTAGTAGACCAATTGAAATTCAGAAACAGATCTCTATTTGAGCGAGTGTATGAAATCAGCATAGACGCTTCAGAAAGATTATTATATAACGGATATTATTTTATGAGCAAATTTGGTAGAACTTGTCCAGTACAGGTATATGAAAATATAAACCCAATTCAAATGTTTTTTCCTGGAGAAACTAAAATGCGTATATTCCCTCTGATTTATAAACGATATATTTATTTTGTTTATGGAGAAGAAAGCAGAGATAAATTCAAATTTGATCCATTAAAATATGTTTCAAACAAAGATTACAAATTTCCTTTAATACCGTTAAAAATTGCTATTATTGGTCCTCCAAAATGTGGTAAAACCACTTTAGCTAAACGATTCGAAAAAGAATTTCAGTTGAATTTAATAACAAGAGGATCAGCTATTCGTTACGTCCAAAAGAACTTGCAAGATTCTGAGCTGACAAAAAATATCAATTTTATTCTTGACAGAGGTTGGTCTGCTACATTTGAAATGGTCGCGAAAGCAGTTGAAACTTTAACACTTCATTCAAGAAGTATTTCTCAAGGATATATTTTAGATGGATTTCCAAATACTCAACAAGAAATGAACCATTTTAGATACCTCGGAATAGTACCTCACATTATTATTGATATTCAAACTAGTATACCAAAGATTAAAGAATTTTCCGCTACGAATTTTGATAGGCCACCTTTTCCAACTTTTTCATTCGATTATATCACACATTTATATGAAGAATGGAAAAGAAATGCACATATCTTCCGGTATTTCGTTCATAAAGAATATCAGAATATATGCTTAATTGAAAATGTTGACAGTAAATGGCATTTCTGGAATCAAGCTAAAATAAAGACGTTTTCAATCATGAAAGAGTTTCAAAATTATATCAAAATGAAAGAATATGATTGTGTTATCCCTGTTAAATTGTTATGTGTAACTCCAAGCGAATTTTTCATTCGTCAAAGTGTATTCATGAACTATTGTCCGTTATGCTACTATTATGATGATTACTTATTAGAAGGCGGGCCATTTCCAGATCGAAATTGTGTACTACAATATTTGCATGAATATTATTATATTTGTCAGCGACATCAACAACAGTTTATTAAAGATCCTACAAAATATATTCCTCCGATAAATGAAAAACTTCTTCCTGCAGATCTACCGAAAATTGTAGTAGGTCAAATTTCAGGAGGAGTATACGAAGATGGTTTTTGTATTGTATCATTTTGGGATAACCAACCGAAATATGTTTTACTGAAAGGCGACGTTAATTATGCCGTAATTTATAAAGGGGTTGTTTATCTATTTTGCAGTGAATATTGTATGAAAAAATTCTTGGCTACGCCACATATTTACTATGACAAAATTATTCATTTCAAAAATCCTAACCCGGTAGATCTTTGCGAATTGAGAAAACTACCAACCTTAGGCTATTTAGAGCAATTTGCAGCGAGAATATTAATTGATGCAGTTATTGATGTTGAGATTAGACGTCCTTATTTTGTTGGATTAAATATTTCTCAATCTGCAGCATTACAAATTGCACTTTATCTAAAACGAAATAACCCGAAAACTCCGAAATTTATGGTTCCAATGTATTATGAAGCTAACGAACGGTGTGATGCGCGACGGGAGAGATTATCAGCTTGCATTGCGTATTTCAAAGGTCGCTTAAATCCTTATATTTGTTTTACTGATCATTACAGACTTAAAATAGAACCGGAAGATACGGAGAAGAAAGCGATTGAATTTGATATTGAAAAATGGATATATAGTAGAATGTCCGAACCGGGATATTGCGAATAATTATTCAATTTTATATTATGTTTTATTATTTTGTATTAATTTTGTTGTAATAAATATACATTTTATTTATTGTATGTCAGAATTTTCAATTTATATTTTGAATGCTACTGTACGTATTCTACTGTTTTAATGTAAACAAAAGAGTTAAATTTAGAGTTAAATTAGTTAATTTTGGAACAAAGTCCAAATAATTTTTAACTTGAATGTGATTCGAACTGGAGATCTCCAGATTCAAATGTCGTAACGATATCCACATCACTTTACTAACGGATGAAAATGGAAAAAAAATTGTCACCTGCGGAAATCGAACTAAGATCTGTCACTGTGTTATCTATTTCATCTTGTTTTTATGTCGTTAAAATGAATCAATTGTATTTGACAACAGTGCTTGAAATAAGAACCTCCCTGATTTTTTATCTTCATTAATCCATCATAACGCATAATAATACCAACAGAAGTAACATAAATTACAAAGTAAAATTTCGGAGAAGTATCATGTTAGCGTAAACAATATAATTTGAAATTTATAATACAGACATCTAAAATAATAAGCATACATTTCATATCATAAATTTTTCTTGGTACCAGTTTACCTTCATTTCCACTAAATTCTACGATTCTTCCACCCAAATGACAACCTGTCATTTGCAGCCGTAAAAACATTTCGATTATACACATTCGTATGTGATTGGGCTTGAAATAAATAGGTACGCGGTACCCTGTGTTTACGAACATCGCACAGAACACAGAACTTCTTGTCGTTGTGCTTGGTTCGGGTTCAGTTGCATGTTGGTACCATTGCGGACTGTAAGTCGCGGAGTGGTTCGCGGTTGTGGTTGAGTAAGTGCGTGGGTGGTTGTGACGTTGTGAGTGATTGATGGGTGCTTCCGGTGTGATCATGTCCAGTTTGATTTGTTCTAGGCACGTAGGGTACCAGTCCCGGATTCGAGGTTTGATTACTTGTGTGAATACTACAAACCTCTTAGGTGAGTTGAATTTTATTTATTTTTACTTACTTTCGATAATATGAACTATTAGTATGATCTACCTTTGTTTGTCAAGTTTCAAGTTTTATAATAGTATATTATGGTACAAATTTTATAAACTATAAAAAACTAAAATATAAAAATATTAAATAACACTTGTCTAAGTCTCATAAAATTTCAGCCTATATTATTATTATATATTAATATTTTTATATTTTATTAAACCTAGTTTCACCAAGGAACGGACAATTAATTTTGTCTTTGTTGTTTTTTATATAAAAAACTAGTTTAGAAAACGAGTTACATACTATACTTTTTCTATGTTCGTAAATTAAGACAACAAAATTTAAAGTTACTACACCCGGCGCGAGCCGAAGGCGAGAGCTGCAATAGTGTAAGAGGAACAAAGACACTTTACGACTCGTGATACACACATATTCTACGATTGCATCTTAAAATTATTAAAAAAATGTATATGTACTGAAAATAAATTCGTTCTGTCAATATGACAAGTTTCTGTTTTGTTTGTATCTGCGGTAATTATTGAAATAAGCGCGCATTTAATATCTATATCGCGCGTTACTATGCCATTGGAGACGCGCGACAAAGATATTTTTCGATTGTTCCACAGAAAATTTTACCTTTACGATGACAAATGAGATCGTAATTGTCAACTTTTTATAGCAATTGAAAAAGAAACAAATTATAAAAGCGTTTCTTATGGTCAAGTGCACCGTCAAATGTAAAATTTTGAATTTAATTTCAATAAACAAAAGCAAATGAAATTTTTGACAGCAATATCCATTATGCCATATGCCATGTAATTTCGTTATACTTTTGTTTATTTAAATCAAGTTTAAAATTCAAGTTAGTGATACATTTTTGAGCGGGAAATATATTTTTTTAAATTGTACTGTAAATAAATCTTATAATTAAAATTATTTTTTAAAAAGTGCAACCACCCGATTGCTGGAAACTGAAGCTACATACGTCATTTAACAGTTGGTAAATGACATACCAAATTAAATTTTGGCGTTCTTTGAATTAATTTAAATTAGTTAATTTTCTGTTTGTATTTTTATCTAAATCTATTCATTTATGGTACTATAGAATTATTCTGAAGTAATAATATAATTAAAAAGATAGTCTCTTTTTAATTTCTTAAACTTGATTTCTGTAATATTTATTTTATGATCACAATACGAAAGAATAATTTATTATTCTACTACCTATTTCATTTTAAAGTGTTGGTTGTTTAGTTTATCTAAATTTTAGATTCTAAAAGATATTTACAATATTTAAAACTAAATGCAAGTAAAAATAAGCATGTTTATCGTTTCTAGATTATCAGTTAGCTAGCATTTAATTAAAACATTATTAATCGAAAATAATAACCCATTTATTTGCAATCCACAATGAATAAATTTAAATCATCCAATACATAATTACAGTCCATTAATTATTGGCAATACCTCACAATAATTAATTCGAACTGTGGCTAAGAAAAACGACAACAATTATCAAACCGATCGTTAATAGTAACTCTCATTTATTATAAAATTACAACTTCATCCTCCAATTCATAACACTAGTAGTAAACGTTATAGAAGTCGAATACATCAGACGGAATTGGAATACCTATGCGGGTAAAATAAAGACATTGAGAACAGCGGTCATCAGAGAGTTCTATAGCATTATGTGATTTGTAATTTTCTTTCTTGTTTCATTGCTACATTTAGGTTTGTTGCGACTACGGAACGATGTAATAAGAAACCACGGTTCTGTCTTTTATTTACGTTGTTATTTCTCATTTGTGGGCGTCGACTCTTTCATCTTCTTCGCGAGTCTAATAGAATTGTTGACAGGGAAGAGTGAATGCAAACTCGTCATTATGGAGAAAAATCACCGTTAAATTGCGATTACATACATTTTATTAATTTTCATACCGGCGAGCTTTTATATTGCCATTAAAATAATGCTTTTTAAAGTATACATATTATGGATAAGGGTCTTTAGATCACAGCGATCATTTTCAACTTTTCATAATAGTTTCACTTTCTGCAATGAGATGCTTTTGTAGAACGTTCATTTTGATGTCTCATTTTGAACAGATTTATTATTTTATATCACGATTTTTTTTTTACTTTCCCGGTTATATAATACAGAAAGTAATGTGATTTTTTCGATCTCGAGATTTTGATGAATAAGTTTGTCAATGAACTGTATACAAAACCCAGTGAAACCAAAACTTTATTGATGGGTCTTTTGAAGTTTTTATGATTGTTTCATAAACGCTAAATCGATCCTAATTTGATTTAATACAACTTTTGTTTGAAACATTTTTCGAAATTAATATCGGTTTAATCTGAATTAAAACCAATTTATTTTGAACTTCCATTATCTTTATTAGTGAAAATATTTTAAACATTTATTACACGACGTTTCGATAACGCAAAATACCTGATAACGATAGCAGATTTTTTACGCTATCGAAACGTTGTGTAATAAATTGGTTTATTTGTTATAAATAGCAACATTTTGATGATTTTGAAAATCATGATAAATAAAAATAAATAAATATATCATCACCCCTTTTACTCATTGAGCGTGGCACTCTGCCTAAGCAGATATCGGTAAGTGATATATTTTTTCACGTGAAGTGCGGTTGCCAGCCGTCAAATCATGGACCTCAAAGATCTTAGTGGAGGGGGAGCCACAGGGGTAGATTTAAATTGGTGAAAATTGTTTATCGGCTGTGGGGATCGAACCAGGACTCTCAAGATCCACAGGCCGACACGATACCACTGTGCCACCTACCCCATATGTTGGTTTTAAATATGTGAAGAACAATAGTATATTGAAAAACTAAGTTTAAAATGACCCCAATTGTAACACGAATACAATTTGCGTATACGAGCCACAGATGAGTTACGTAAAGTATGAATATTACAATTGGCCATTGTAATACGTGTCTTTCATACAATTTTTCTATAACGCAGTGATTTACTTTTTATTAAAAAAGAAATAAAAGTTTTATAGAAACATTGACAGATGAAAAAATATCATATTGAAACTCTTAGACAGGAAATTATAATGTTTCAAAAATTATATTCAAGCGATGCTTATAATTGTTTTTCCAAAATTTGTTCAAATAAGGCCGAGTTTAGTATCAAATTAAAGTTCGGAACATAATTGTAGTAAAAATATAAAAATGATATTTAACTGATTATTAATTATTCTTTAAAAAGTTATATAAATTATACGGAGTTCATCTAAACTTAGATTGAGAAAGTAGACAGCAAATATTTCAAATTTACATTCGTTTTGTAAGAGTTATAATTTTTAATGTTCTAAAACTAAATTATAATGATTAATTTTTATAATTTGATATATCTAGGAAGAAAATAATGAAACGATTAATATGTTTAGAAAATAATGATGTAATAACGTGATCCGTCGGTAAATAGGATGACTGTAATGATTGAGGACACGGCGTCATTGCATGATGATGGTAGCAGGACTACACCAGAGGCGTAGATCAAACATATTTTCTACTTTACTTTTATTTTTGTTGTATATTACTTTTAATTCTACAATAGGTAATTATGTGCTTAAAGCAAAAAGTAGTCTCCATCAACAATTTCCATGCACGAGCGACAAAGACAATATTTTTTATACGACCATTTAGAATATTTGAAAAACAATTTATAAAACCTTTTTAATAGTTTATTTTGTTTTGAAATTCGCTTGTAAACATTTAACAGTTTTTATGTATTCATGATTTCGATGATCTATTAGATACCGGTTTGGAATTCCGGAATATCCTGGAAAATTATTACTCTGGACAAATAATGACGAACGAATAAAACTACTATTATTGAATTTTGGGATACAAATACCGATTTTATTATGACACTGCTTGGATTTTTGTATATTTATTTATTTATTTATGTTACGCTGTACAACAGGAACTTAATCCCAATTACAGTACAGAGTCCGCACTCACCGAGCCGCAGTGTGGTAGTTTATATAATTTTTAGCTTGAGTGCGATTCGAACTCGGGATCTCCGGATTCGAATTCTATATCGCTATCCACACCACTGTACTGACGGATATATCTTGAAACTTGTGGAATATTTTGAAACTGATAAACATCATAAAATCAGAAAAACAATCTGTATGAGTAAATGGCAAATATTTACTTTCCATAATATAAAATATATTAAAAAATATATCATCACGCCTTCTACCCATTACTGGGTGTAGCACTCTGCCTAAGCAGATCTCGGTAAGTGATATATTTTTTCGCGTGAAGAGCGGTTACCAGCCGTCAAATCACGGCCCTCAAAGATATTAGTGGAGAAGAGCCACAGGGGTAGATTTAAATTGGTAAAAATTGTTTGTCGACTGTGGGGATCGAACCAGGATTCTCAAGATCCACAGGCCGACTCGATACCACTGAGCCACCTACCCCATATATAAAATATGACTTTGATTTTACCCTATCTGTCAAAATTTTAAAAATGTATATAAATTAAAATGTGAGTTTTTTGTTCTACAATATAAATTAATTTAAGGACATATTTTGAGATGATTTTAAGTGCAAGTTTTCTATTAAAAATCCGTCACCCTGCGCCACTGGAAGCGGTACACTGCACAGAGGCAAAGGTCGCAGGTAGCTTGTTTAATGAGGGTGGCGCCAATTTGTCAGTCATTTGTGGGCGCCCGTTGGACGGCGCCGGTACGTGTGAACGTTATCTCTATCTAATTCTCATCGTCCCACTCTGTCCCTCTGCACCCCTGCTCCTACCCTGCATGCAGGGGGAATTATCCCGCTAATGTGACCCCGGCTATCGGCCGGAGACCAGAGAGGTCGACAGGAATTTATTAAATTCTTCAGTAAATTGAATTTGGGATTGTGGATGTTGAATGGCGCGACGCAGTGATTTGAAGCGATTTTGAGAATGAGATGAGTTTTAAATTGGGGTAATTTCAACAAATGTTTCTTTAAATAAGTCTTTAAAATTACTGTGAATCATTTAGATAGCATCAAATTTGAAAAGAATTAGAAATTCGCTAAGTTGAATAAATTCAATTGATGAAGCTGTTGCTTCACAAACATGGCAAATAAACCTTTATTGCACAATTTCGGCATTTACTCTATAAGGTACAAAGATACATACAAAACATATTAACAAAACAGATCTTATACAGGGTGTGTCTATAGCTCTGCACAAAACTTTAATGACATATTTAATTTGATATACTGATTATAGAACAAAACGAATTTTTTTGAAATTCGCAAAAATTAGGGTATTTCATTCCTAGCGAACCTTTTTAATGTTACTGGTTTAATAGTACATTTAATTATTTATAATTATGTTAGTAAAAGTATGAACACTGCCTACAAATAATCATTTATTAATTAGTTATTATATAGGTACCTGGTGTAATGCCTTATTTTTATTTGAGTACCTAGTCTGATTTCGTATACGGTATTGAAAGGGCAAGTTCTTGTCAGGAAAGTGTTCAATTACAGGATGAGTAGATAGTTTCATGCCGAGCGATAGCGACACCTGTACGACGCTTTACTGGCGTGTTACGTATAACATTTTACGTGAAACTTATAAACAAATAATACATATTTTAAATTAATTTCAATTAAAAGAAATATTTGACTTAAATATGCAGTCAGTATTTTATGTTGCTAAGTAACTAGACACTCACGTTTCTTTCGTTACCTGCCTAGGCAGGCAATATGTTATTTTCCTGACTAGGCATGTAAAGCAAAGCTTTCCTGAGTCTTAAATGTCAGGCAAATGTCTATTTTCCTGTCAATTTTAGATAAAAACATTGACTGGTACCACAAGCTTTGTTTTTGGGTGTTTTAAGAACACAGTTTTAACATGTTAGAGATAGCTAAAACACTTAAAAACACTGCTCTTAAAACAGGCAAAAACAGAGCTTATGCTACCAGCCATTAATTCTAAGGAAAACAAAATATAATTATTTTGTTTGATCATTATATCTCTGTTCTAACAACAATATCAATCACTACGTTTTACTAATTAAATCAAAGTAATCAATGTACATAACCATAATTTCCTTCATATCGCTGTCATGTTTCAGCAACCTTTCCGTACCTATATTCATTTAGTTAAAAGTCGCTTATAGTGGCGTGGCATTTAGCTATAAACAGCCGACATACAGTCACTAGTCACTATGATACCCCTTGATTATATGAAGAAGTCTGTGATTCACAGAGGGTAAATGTTCAAAGTCTGCAGCCATCGGAATCGCTAATGTATCCTGATGGCTCCAACGAATCATGTATAGGGTGATGGTAGTGTGTTCGTGCAACTTAAATGCAGCAATGTTTCCGTGAATTTATACACATTATCGAAATATTGTTTTGATAATAGCAGCTGATAGAAATCAGTTTGAGAGTAAACAGTTAAGGTAAATCCTGCTGGGAAATTGTAACTATAATAAAATAGATATTTGTATTTCAAGGGAAGCGAGACTTTTCTTCTCAAAGTTGCTGTTTCTTTTATTATTTGTATAAAGCACCTGATGGAGAATGATACTTTCTTTTTACTTCCTTGTACGAAGTAATCGCGACAATTTTCGGTTTTGAGATTTCAGCGGAAATATCCATTCTGACCATCTCTGAATCCATTTTGACTAATTTCGTCGTGACGTCTGTATGTACGTATGTATCTCGCATAACTCAAAAACGGTAGGCCGTAGAAAGTTGAGGTATTTCGGACTGTTATAACATCTAGTTGTGCACCTCCCTTTTTGGTCATTATATAACTTCCGGAAGTGGTAGTTTACTTGAAGCCTATAATAGATTTTAATGAAAAACTATATTCAAATATAATCCAAAACTTTTCAAATTTGGTATATAAGACTACTATATCAATGCAAATAACATAATAGATTTTGGTTAAAATGGACTAACCGGAACTGATACATCACATGAAGCTGCTAAAAGTTTTTCTTGAAAAAAATGGTATTATTTTATTTTAGAAATAAATGCTGCAAATAAAAGTTTTAGAGAATTAAATTCTGCGTCGAGCACATTAAGACTAATTATTAAATTAGCCTTTTGTATAAGCAAGATAAATTAAAAAATTATATATTTCTTGTTTTTCGGTAATTAAGTTTACTATGGATTAGAACAAAAAATAAGAAAAAAAATTAAAATTTTAATATCAATGTCAAATTACGTCAAATATGTGGAATAAAAAAATTAAGGTATAGTATAATACGCGTACAAGGAAGTCATGTGGTGTCCACATCAGATTTTTTTTCTTTCTGGAAGTGTTATGAAGATAGATTTTTTAAATACAACAAATGGTGAAATCAAAATTTATTGTGAAGGGAAAAATTGAGATATCAGCAAGATTTAAACCTGAGACTTTTGAAATGCTGCCTTTGACACATAATAGAGAGTATAAATCGAAATAACATTAAATTTGAATTATGTACATACATGGGTATACCGTAGTTCAGTTGGCACTAGCATTTGACCGAAGTTTAAAGATCCTAGGTTCAATTCCTGATAATATCTCAATTTTTCTCTCTTCAATAAAATTTGATTTTCATATGTATTTTATAAATATTCTATTTGTGTTTGTGATTTTATAGCCTATAACGCTCTAAATCTAGAGCCTAGATTTTATATTGATTCACAAATTCATGATTCATGCATTTATCTAGTCCTCCAAACTTCTGAATAAACTGTAGTTATGATAGAAGTGATGACAGTTGACGAAACTGTAAAACTATAATTTTACTTAACTGATATTTGCTGTGGGAAAGTTATAAATTTATTTACATTTATTATTTACAGACTAAAATGCAACTAACAGCAAACTATTAAACAAGAGAACAGTAAATTAAATATTGACAGCTGTCAAATGAATTACAAAATCAAAATAAACTTTTATACATATGTATGGACTTCACTTTCAATAACTTTTTTTCATAAATTTTATTTTGGATAATTATGATACTTCAATTATTAATTTAGGAAGGAAAATATGATCGACGCCGACGCCGGAATTTGAGCCCCGAAACATTCTAACTAACTAAGTGTCTTCCTATTTATTTATTTATTTATTTAAATGCAATAAAAGATCCGGACTTACCGAGCCGCATAGTGGAGGTTCATTTATAATTAACTTGAGTGAGATTCGAACTCGGGATCTAGACTAACCTGTTGTTAGGTTATCATTTTGACATAATTTGAAGTTTGCTCTTTATTTCTTGTAATAGTACTTCAGATGAAAGCGAACAAATTGCAGAAAATTAAAATTTATGCCACATATGGCGAATGAAAATTTAATATGAGATTATCTTTGTTAGTTAAAAGGCCTGGCAGAGAATATTTATTACGTCTATCTACTTCATCATTTCCTATCAATTTTAATATTTTCCATAACACTTCTGCGTTTCCAAGAATTATTAGAACAACTACCGTGCATAATAATTAATAAAAGTGTCTTAATTATTCAAAAGATGAGATGTTAAAAATTATCTTGTCGTTCATTTTGTAAATAATAATAAAATTTGTATTACCAATGTGATTATTTTCAGAACTGTTATTCGCGTTTAGCACGTACAATTTGACATCTGGTGATAAAAATTGGTACTTAATATTGGTATCTTTCTGCTGTCAAATGTACCTACACGATTTATTATGTTTCTAGTGGATAAATTATGCATTTTATTAAATTTTGTATTATTAGAATAGTTATATTAAAAATATTAGTTGGTAATGGAAGGTGTACAGTTTAGAACAACTGGAAATACTAATATTCCGCCATGTTTTATTATGAAAACATTGTTTCCGTCCATGTGTCAATCACGAAGAGAAAATAAACTTTCGTTTTATAGTTTAAATTTTAAAATATCGGCATTTGGGTGCACTACATATATTGTTTATGAAAATCATACATTTTTGGCTCTGGCAATATTTTAAAATACTAGTAATATAATTTTACTTGAAACTGACAGGAAAATAAATATTTGCCTGACCTTTAAGACTTAGAAAAACTTTGCTTTGCATGCCTAGTCAGGAAAATAATATATTGACTTCCTAGGCAGGTAATGAATCTAACATGAGTGTCTAGTTACTTAGCAACATAAAATACTGACTGAATATGTAAGTCAAATAATGCTTTTAATTTAAATTAATTTAAAATATGTATTATTTGTTTATAAGTTTCAGGTAAAATGTTATACGTAACACGTCAGTAAACCGTCGTACAGGATTCGTAAGATGTTTCAAGCTCGGCATGAAACTATCTACTCATCCTGTAATTGAACGCTTTCCTGACTTTTTACGTAAATAACTATTGTCAAATTGGAAAAACTAATTAAATATAATTTTATGTTCTGAAGTCTTAAAAGTAGCTGATTCCGGGATTTAAGGCAGTTGACTTACTAGTCATCCAAATTCCGAAAAACATTGTTTAATTTTTCTATCAAAATTAACTTCAAAATGTTTTTTGAAACAATTAAAATATTATACAATAATTTGAGGTGTCCTACAACTTTATTTAATACCAGTTTTTTCATTTTTCTCCACAATTTTTACTTTTCTTCTTTTTAAGTTTATCTAAATTGTATTCGTTATAACTCAAATATAACCAAAAGAATGATAAAACTGTCATTAGACAAACGAATAGGGATCAATTATAAACTGTTAACAATATTTTTTTTTCTACGATTGCTATGAAAAGTTGACAATTACACTCTCACATTTGTCATCGTAAAGTTGACGTTTTCTGTGGAACAATCGAAAAATATCTTTTTTGCGCGGCTACAATGGCAACGCGCGAAAAAGATATAAAATGTGCTTTTATTTGAATAGTTACCAGGGATACAAACAAAACAGAAACTTGTCATATTGACAGTTAACAGAACGAATTTATTTTCAGAACGTATACATTTTTTAATAATTTTAAGATGCAATCGTAGAAAAAATTATGTGTGTATCACGAGCGTCAAGTTTCTTTGTTCCTCTTGCCCTATTGCAGCTCTCGCCTTCGGTCGCGCTGCAATTACCGTGCTCGAGTAACAAAGAATCACTTTACGCTCTTAATATACAAATAACTATTTATTTATTTTTAATAGGAAAACAAAGCTCATGTTTTACATAAAAAATGCAAGCCACGCGATTCACTTGTGATGGATTGCGCCTAATGTAAATTCAACTACAGAAATAAGTAGCAATATAATGAGCATTTATATTGTACAATACTAGAAATACGAGTTTTTTATTTTGAATATATTTTAAGGAATGGGGGTACAAGTCTTCTAGCTTTACCCCTTTACACTTGCAAAACCTTTGAACTGACTTAATATTTTTCCATTTGTATCAACTCCCTCAGAACAATTGAAACCTATTTAAAGACAACAGTCGCAAAGCTCAACTTCAACATTCTCCCAACACCGAGAAATAACCTTTAACTTCGTTTATACGCCACCGCTGATCTCACAAAGGGCAACATCTGAATTGCAGATTTATGCCACAGTGGCTTCGCGAGCCCGGTTAATGTACTGCGCGCCCCGATTTTATTTTATCGTCCCGTGACCATAGAAACGCGACCGACGGAAAAGACGAACATCAGAAAGCGAAAGAGCAAATATTCAAATGGCGGCAGGGAAATAACTTCTTGTAAAATGGGGATGGAAATGTCTCCTGCCTTGTATTTTCTTCATCGCTTACTTGAGTTTTCCGCTTTTACGTCTCCGGGTGAAGCGTTTGCCAAGACGTTATTTAGTTTTCTTTGTGGCAAATTAGGACGTAGTTTTTTATTTGTAAAATAGTAAATAGTTTATTTATTTTGTTATAAAATTATTTACTTTACATTAAATTCACAGAATAAACTTTAACCCAATTTTAATATATTTTCATTTTAAATATACTTCCATTATTTTATTATGGAAAACTATAGTTGTTAAGATTCCAGTTCAATTGAAAGAAATATAGCATTTAATAAATAGTAATTTGTTTTAAAACGGAGTTTCGGCAGTCCTGTACTAATATTGTTTGAAACTTTGTTGTAAATTTTATTGTAATTGTTTTTAAATGTATGTTTACAATAATTGTTCTTATACAAATAAATCAACAAAAGACAAGAAATATAAAATGTTTATAATTTAAATGACCTTGCGAATATAATAACAGTGATTCTAATTCTTTGTTATTTCACGTTTATTTTTCAGTATTATTAAATTTAATTTACGCATAACGTAAAAGTAGTTGCAAATTTCACACTGGCTCGTGATTGGGCAACGTGTGCCACGAGGTGAATATATATTTCATAATACTTTTATAAACTAACCTAAAATCGACTTGGAGAATTTGAATTCGGAACATACATTACAATCTTTTTCCAGTAGTTTATTATTAAAACATTTTGTCAATTTGTTTCATTTCAATTCAAATAAATTATGTAATTTTCGCAATATTGCCAGACTCAAACCTTCATTACTCGATACGAAAACTTGAATTTTAAGTCCTAATGAAACAAATAACTATTATTTTTTTTAATAATGATATGAGTCTCAAATCATCTCGAGCCCCCTCGTACCGCGAAGTCTGTAGGGCCTTAGTTACGCCACTATAAATGCAATACTTCATAAAAAATAAAAATTTCATACTCAAAATAATAGATAAGATAAATGGGAGGTAATTGTAATTAACGATAAATCTCTTACAATCTGTAATCAAACTAAACCTAGTCAAATTAAATTACATATCTGTTGATAATAATCGCTATCATTCGAAGCAATTAGACCAATATCTAAAATTAGTTGCCGCTCTATTTGATGCAGTGTGTTTGCAGTCTTTTCAAATAATAAAACAATGAAAAAAGCTTGTAGAACATTGTTGATTTAATTTATGTTGGTCCCTGAATCAAATGTTTAACATAATTGAAAACTAAAATCTATTCGATGAGAGATGTGGCTTGATAAATGTAACATGTAAATTTTGCCGATGTAACTGGTCATTAAATGATATAAAACGTAATAAACTTTCGTGGTCCTTGTCAAATAATTCTCTTGAACATCTTCTTCGTCTATTACCTAAACTGAAACACTTAGCTGAACTTGTTTATCGCTGCGTCATTAAGCATGCCAACCCACCCTAAACTTCGCTCAGTGCCACAGCCACTGAAGGGTTGCAACACAACGATCAAAGGCCAACAAAGCACACAACGAGACCCAGCTTCTCCTCATTACCCTGAACATCGTCTAATATAACCCCACTTTGCAGATCCTGAATATTTAACAATTAATTGCGAACTGTTAATCACTCCTCATACATATTCACAGCGTAGTTGCTTTGCTGCCGTTTGGCGACGCTACCTGCAGCTTCCTTCACTTAAATTATTATCTTAATGGAAGTTGTAGTGAAGGGATGAAGTTTACTAACGGGGTGTTTATTCAATTTCACAGTAAGGTACCCGCCTTCCTCAACGTGGTGGACATTGCTGGTCTGGTGAAGGGCGCGTCGGAAGGACAAGGACTCGGAAATGCATTCTTGTCTCATATCAGCGCTTGTGATGCCATCTTCCATCTTTGCAGTAAGTAGAATTTTATAGACCTTTGTGATCAGTAAAAAAATAAGGTTTTTGAATGTCATTTGTTATTAAAAAGTGAATAATGGAAGACCAAGTCTCTTTGCAGACTGGTGCTATTGGAAACGGTTTTTTTCTCACCGTTTGTATTGGCAACCGGACTCTTTACAGACCACAAATGTCAATTTTTTTACATTTTTGTTTTGTTTCTATTAGCTTTGTTCGAGAAAATAATCGGAAATTAGTTTCATATTAATTTTAATTGTGCATTCTTAGGATTATTCATATAATTTGACTAATTAATTTGTGCTGTAATATTTTGAATCCATGTCAAATATCTTTTACTGAATATTAATTTTCGTAACACATGCACAAGAAACACGTTCTTATTCCCTAATTTTAGAGAGAAAAACACTGTTTTTCTCGCCTAGGGAGAGAAACATTGTTTCTCTCCCTAGGTAGGATGTTTCTCTCCCTAGTTAGCATGTTTCTCTCCCTAGGGACATGTTTCTCTCCCTAGGGACTATGATTATTAGCTGTTTGCGGTGTTTCCTAGGTAACTAGTTACGCAACCCATATTTGACATTTCTCCCGATAAGACAGTAATTTTTGTGCACTTGTTACGAAAAGTATAATATACTTCACGGGGAGCGCGATTATCATTCCTTATTTTATGTTTATAAAAGTACAACCTTTTATAACAATAACTTTTAAGTTGTTTCACTACAGACTAATCAATTTATACCACATGAACGAAAATTGTAGTCATCATTGAATTTAAATTTTCGTAAATTAGTTCAGCAATTAAACTTGAAAGATTATATTAGGCCTACTACAATTCTCACCCAAATCAACAGTAGAAATAAATACTATCAACGTGTGAAACAAAAAAAAAATCCATAAGAATATTAATTAGCTCCAACAGTAAATAATAGATCATCCTCGAGAATCTTAAACAGACAGTCGTCCCTAACCAAAAAAATTAATGAACAATGATCCTCTGCGTATCTCTGACGAAGGACCACACAGCTTAAGCCATAAAACCATCGTAATATTATGCAAAATTTTAATTACAAACATCGTAAATCATCGTACGGATGAGCTACCTCACATTTCATCTAATTAGCCATCGTTAACTCAATACCATCGCCTTATCTACCGAACCGTTCGATTCAGATGTTTTTATTTGGTTTTAATTGGTTAGTAAGCAATTGAAATTCGTGATTGTAGGAGCTTTCGAAGATGACGACGTCACACATGTGGAAGGTGATGTGAATCCGGTTAGAGATCTGGAGATCATCTTCGAGGAGCTGAGACTCAAGGATGAAGAGACTTTGATCAAGAGTTTGGAGAAAGCGGAGAGGGTTGTTGCTCGAGGTGTTGATAAGAAAATGAAGCCTGAATATGTAAGTATACTTTTTTACTATTTTTTTTTTACTTTTAGGGTGAATTATTTTTGGTATTTGATTTTAATAATCAAATGCGTAATATTTAAATTATTATTTGAGCATAAAAATGTCCTGCAAACATTAGGGTGATTACAAGATTTTTATATTTATTAAACAATATTATATATCAATAATATTGGTTATTTAAACATTATTTATTGAAAAACAAATAATAATCCTTATAAATAAAGGTAGGTAGCTCAGTGGTATCAAATTTGACCGTGGATTTGAAAACTCGGGTTCGATTCCCACAGCTGACAAGCAATTTTCATCTCATTAAAATTACCTATGTTCCTCCCTCCCCACTAACACTTTTGGGTGGAGCGTGATTTGACGGTTGGTAACCGTACTTCATACGTATAAATATATCACTTATCATCCAGTAATGGGTAAAATGCGTGATGATACATATATACATAAAAATTATTTTACAAGAAATTATTAATTGATAAAAAATGCACATATTTTCAAATAAATCACGTGTGTGGCACCAGCGTTTGCAATCGACAAAAATCTGTACTATTTATAATTTTGAATAAATCCTATTTTTTTAGATCTATTTTAGCGCGATTGTGATGATATATTTATTTTAAAAACTTTTTTCCGCGATCATGTGTAAAGTATAATTTTATGCAAGTATGTTATTTGACGGCTGATATCTGCATTCCACATGCTAAATATATCACTTATCAATATTTGCGTCGGCACATTCAATAATGTATAAAATGTGTGATATTTTGCTAATATCGCGTTAAAATCACTGTCAGAAAGTAAATTTTTTTTCTTTCAATTGAGAGAGTAGTTATTTGATTAACTAGGTAAAAAAGTAGCAGATTTACTGCCGCGGCTAGAATTTTATAGTGCCACACTCAGTCATGAGTAAAAGGCGTAATGATATATATATATATTATTTTACATTCCAAGGGAATATATTTGTTTAAAAACTAATAAAAAAAACAAACTGTAAAAATGTGTACAAAATATGTCTTATCTTCTTCTGCCGCGAAAGAAAGTAACAAAACCCAATCAATAACCACTCAAACCATTGAAATTTCCTGAATGACGCGTCTAAAAGACTCCGCTTGTAGAGTGAGAACACAGAGCACAGAGAGCATGATCGCACCAATAGCTTGACATAACAACGACTAATTTGATCACAACACAACAACGCACAACACAATGGCTCATGTTGTTGATACGATCGGTGACGGAGGTCACGAGGTGCTGCACCCCGGCGCGTTGCCCCGCGATCGTAATGGAATCTGGGGGCCCCACACGGAGCCAAACCCACCACCACTTGGAAATACAATCATATTCAATGACTGAATGGCTATGTTTTGTTGCTTGCGCTGGATTGTCATTTTTTAAATACCTCCCGTATAAAATATATCACGTAAACATTCGATTATTTTTTATATATTTGTTATCTGTAGTAACTCAATAGTTGTATATAGCTTGACTCGCATATAATGTTTATTTGCTCATTAAATAATATATTATCTTTCCTATTCACGATAAGAATAATTATCTTCTCCTAGGTCAGAGAAATTTTACTTTCAGGGTTATGAAAATAGTGTATTAAAGAACAAGTTTAGAAAATTCACCTGCGGCTCGTTTTCTAAAGGACAAGTGCGATAAAAGTCTTGTAAAATGAGATATTTATACTATTTTGCGTCATTTATAAATTTTAAATTTTAAAAAAATCTACGATATTTTAAACCGAGTCAATATAGAAAAATATGTGTATGAAATATTGTGGTTGGTAACTGTTGTTGATATTTATGTAATTGTTCATATTTTGAGATTATATTGAAATTTTGATGTTTTCAGCTTGATAGGTTCAATATGTCATCCGCTACTACCAACCGTCTAAAACTAAATATTGCGTATCGTAATGAACGTTCTTTCGATACTCAACTGGGTGTCGTAATGACTTCTTTATGAACGCAAAATAATTTGTTTAATTTTTGTAGTAATTTTTATTTTCTATTAAAAATATTTTTATTTTACGTTAATGTGAAATCAGACTAAGAATACAAACAAATTCAAAGTGTGTCTTCGGCACGTGACCTAACCATCAGGGGGCCAAAGGCCGTGCGGGAGGCGGGTTTTGGGGCGGCGCCCCACTGAGCCATCATTAGCGTCCGTCGCTCTGACAACGCAGACACCTTCGCTGTATCATCGCTTGTTCTTGTTCAACACAGACTTGATGCCACAGCATGCCTGATATTGTTATATTGTTTGCTATGATCGGGAATATTGAATGCGACATGTAGCTATCAAAAATATTTCGATTTTTATTCTTTTATTGGTTTGCATTGATAATCGATACTTGTTCAATTGTGTTCATTCATTTTACACTTTAGAGAGTGTAAATACTAAATCAATTTTTATTCTTATTCCTTTAATTATTTTATATGCAGTGTTTTCGGATCTCGAACATTTTTTTCAAATAAAACATTTGCGATGTTATGATGTGACTATTGATAACAATCTCCTATATTCTGTTAATTATTGATAAGTTATTGACAACTTTTATTTTTTATTACTAATTACTATGTAGATAACTACATGTTCAAATTCTGTATCCAAAATTATATAAAATAAATAAATAAATATATCATCACGCCTTTTATCCATTACTGGGTGTGGCACTCTGCCTAAGCAGATCTCGGTAAGTGATATATTTTTTCGCGTGAAGTGCCGTCAAATCACGGCCTCCAAAGATATTAGTGGAGGAGGAGCCACAGGAGTAGATTTAAATTGGTGAAAATTGTTTGTCGGCTGTGGGAATCGAACCAGGGTTCTCAAGATCCACAGACCGACTCGATACTACTGAGCCACCTACCCCATTATATATGCTAACATTTATGTTATTTTCACACATTTTGCTTACGTAACATATGTAGGTATAATGAAATAGTTATTTGTTTATTAAGAGCGTAAAGCGATTCTTTGTTACTCGAACACGGTAATTGCAGCGCGAGTCGAAGGCGAGAGCTGCAATAGTGTAAGAGGAACAGAGACACTTTACGCTTGTGATACACACATATTTTTTTCTACGATTGCATCTTAATATTATTTAATAAACGTATACATACTGAAAATAAATTCGTTCTGTCAACTGTCAATATGACAAGTTTCTGTTTGTAACCCTGGTAACTATTGAAATAAGTGAGCATTTAATATCTTTCCGCGCGTATACGACTATATTTTCTGCCTAGTCTGATTTCTAAATTAATAAATACATAAATTATCGCGCTTTTTACCCATTACTGCGCGTGGCACTCTTTGTAGCAGATCTCGGTAAGTGATATAATTATTCGCGTGAAATGCGATTACCTGCCGTCAAATCACGGCCCTTATAGATGACAATGGAGGGGGAACCACAGGGGTAGATTTTAAATTGATGAAAATTGTTTGTCAACTGTGAGAATCAAATCCGGGTTCTCAAATCCACAAGCCGACCCATATTCCTTGTTCTTTAATTCAATTTGTTTTATGCAATATAAACAACTGAAATTGACGTATACATTTTTTAGGGATTTTTTGACATGCATTGAAATTTGATGTTTTATTATTACATATTATCGTATATTTTAACTTCGTCTAATTTGGGTTATTTGTGTGCTACATTAATAATACTGAAGATGCAAATTTTACATTATTATAATAATTAATGTTTGTTCCAAAATAAACTCTGACGAATATAATTTAAAATATCTGTTTGCAGGACTGCCTTGTAAAGGTAAAAACCGTCCTCGTGGACGAGAAGAAACACATTCGTTTCGCCGACTGGACAACCAATGAGGTAAGCATTTTTATTCACTCCGTAATCGAAACCGTGTTCACCGGTCTCGTAAAATATGTATCGGTTTCCTTATCTGGACCCCCGCGAATGCAACACCCGTCATTCGACGTGTTTATGTTAATATGCACACCGCGCTAGTGATATTACCGTCCGAGCTGTCATCTGGACGCATCCTAGATGATTGATAGACGACGAAGATCTTCTAGTCATCATTGGATGTTTAGTTGTCTGTTGTCGCGGTAAGGGGTGATACTTATACCTAGTCGAAGAATAGAAGTTTTGGTACAAAGTGTATTTGACAGATAGACGGGTTTTTATTGATTGTTGATTTGTTTTGCAAGTCATTTAAGTGTTATTGATTATTGACAAGTTGGGAATAAAAAAGTTGGAATTGATAATAGTGAACATGGTTTATACATTACGGACAACTTTAATTGTCATTAATTTTTTTCTGAATTATTAGTTTATGACAACTTTAAAATGAATATATTTAAAAAAATATATAATAGAAGCGATACTAAACAATGATAGATTGTAAGTTTGATTTTCCTATAATGATTTATAAAGTGATATTTGTACAAAAAATTCTTTCATTTTATGCTTAGCTGAAAGCATTAAAATAATGACATTTGTTCCTGAAACTAGGGAACGATTCCATTATACCACTTTGTCTAATAAATAATTTCAGCATTTAATATAATTCCATCACTTATCTGAGTCCATTAAATGGGATTTCACAAATTCAAGACAGAAATTTTGATCTTGATGAAAATTATATTTCTTGACAAAAATTCATGATCTCTTTATCTAAATTTAAAATACTTAGAAAATATCGTTTTTAAAATAAAAAATATAGAATGAATTTAATTAAAATTTAAAATAAATAATTTGAATTAAAAAGTACTGAAGATAACTGTCATTTTTAACTGATATTCCGATCTGAAATATTAAAAGATAAATGATATTAATAATAATAAAACAATAAAATAACTAATTGAAACATAATGATAATATTTTGATATTACACAATATACATATGTTATGGGGTAGGTGGCTCAGTGGTATCGAGTCGGACTGTGGATCTTGAGAACCCTGGTTCGATCCCCACAGCCGACAAACAATTTTCACCAATTTAAAAAAATCTACCCCTGTGGCTCCTCCTCCACTAATATCTTTGGAGGCCGTGATTTGACGGCTGGTAACCGCACTTCACGCGAAGAAATATATCACTTACCGAGATCTGCTTACGGCAGAGTGCCACACCCAGTGATGGGTAAAAGGCGTGATGATATATTTATTTATTTTTACATATGTTAAATATTTCGGGGATTTTTTTTACACAGCGTATTTGATGATAGAACACAAAAGATTTTTGTTTCAAAATTCTTATAATATAAAAATAGGATATCAAAAAATATAATTTTCATAATTTGCACTATGATTTCCATGCGATATTTTTTGTTTTGTTTAATAGATAAAGTTAATAAGAAATTTGTTACGAGATTTAAAAATGGGACCTAAATATCTCAAATTCAAATTTAGTTTGCCTTCATATGAAAAGAACTTTCTAATAATATTGTTTCATTCTAATAACATCTGTAGGTGCCTAATATAATTGTTCATAAATCTCATTTCGTAGTAAAAATATGACTTTTATCGAGATCTGCAACTTATGCACATCAGTAGTGATATATGTTTTGTATAAACTAATCTAAATATAAATTTAATTAAATTTGTATTTTTGAAGTATCTAAATTTTAATTTGCTAACATAATAAATTCAACCTGATGTAATATAAAGTTGTATGATTATAATAAAGCATGAATTTTCTTGTAAATTTCCAGATAGAGATCTTGAACAAGTATCTGTTCCTAACTTCAAAGCCAGGCATTTATCTGATCAACCTTTCAGACAAGGACTACATTAGAAAGAAGAATAAATGGTAAGTCCCTCATTTAATTTTCCATTAACAAACCACAATTTCTACCCAAAACAAAACCACCTTCTTGGAACCACAATCACTAACCCTAACCTCAATATTGCGAATCACTGAGTGGTCATGTGACTTGACGGCAATGGCGGCGCCGTGAGAGCGTGCGTAGTGGGTTTAATTAGCTTGGCACGCCCGTGAGCTGCCACCGCGTGAAAGGAAAGAATATGAAACACGCGTGACTTCACAGCGCGAATAAGAGAATGATGAGCGTTGATTGCTTTGATGTTCACCGCTTTTCACTGCTATCAATCGCTGTTTAATGCTATTGAAGTCTGTTGCGTGTGCTGGTGATGATGATGAAAAGGTGAATTTGCGATTTGTTGATTTTTTTAAAATGAGGGTTTGCGAGGAGCGTCAAGTTCTATAATGTTTATTACATAATGGATCAAATATATAACTTATTTTTTAAAATTTTAAACTTACATTAAAAGTTTCATCACATTTTTATATTAATTATGAAAGTCGTAGTTTTTAACGAATATTTGTTTAGAAATTGATACGTTTTTCAACTATTTTAAAAATCGTGACTAATGAAAAAAAGTAAATACTATATTTTCATTGGTTTAATTTTACTTTTTTTATATTTTTATTTATTTATCTTCTTCAAAATAATTTTTATCACGAGTAATAGCACTATTTTATAGACCTTTTGTTTTGCACGAAATTTTTTTGCTTAACAAACACGAGTGCAAACTGCATTATCTAATGCCAGTTTATTAGAGTGATTTTACTATAAGTAAAAAAAACGAATTGCTTGAAAAAACATTAAATCTACCCCTGTGGCTTTCTCTCTACTAACATCTGCGGGGGCCGTTATTTAACAACTGGTGATCGCACTTCACGCAACGAAATCTCGTATCACTTATTGAGATCTGCTATGGCAGAGTGCCACACTCAGTAATGTGTAAAATACGTGATGATATATTTATTTATTTAAAACTGTGCTTTATGTTTAAATTTTTATATCTTTTTCGTTATGATTGATTGAAATAAAGTCGAGAAAAAATATGCGAAAAAGAAAAGTGTACAAAACGTAATGATACCATCTTTTTTCACTCATTTAACTAATAACATTCCGGCTTCGCCGTCGTGCATTTCAAATTTATAAAAAAGTATTACTTTCATTAGGGTATTCGATAAAAAGTTATCCCTACAGATCGTATATTAATAATTGTGGTAATAAAATTTACAGCTCCTAAAATAGATGAAATTCCTTTACACAAATAACTATACCAAAATGTTTCGTTGCGTAGACACTTATTGAATATTGAAAAGACCATAAAATTCATCAAATTATTGACAGACACATTTAATGAACATTGCCAACAGTTTTAATGTTTATTAGGTAAAGATATTTAAATGTAATTAAGGATAACATTGAATTTTGTAATTAAAATCAAATTGAATTATATAAAGAAAACTTGAGGTACAACCAGAATTTGAACTTGAGACCTTTGATACAAAACAAAATAGAGAAAAAAATTAGAATAATATTAAAATGAAATTATATGGGAACCATACCCTTAATAGGTCCCAAATTCAAATACTAATTGAACTTTTGTACTAAAAATTAATATGGATAGTACAATTTATAAATGTTCACCAAATTCTAGATAATTATCTGCTATACCAAATACAAAGGCAAGATGAATAAAAAATAGTTTCTAATAATAAAAAAAGCAACAAATATGACAATTCCAACAAAATTGAACTTCATCTTTAAATGACATTTGTTGGGTGTGTACTCCTTGTAAAAGTAGTAATGACTAGGCGGACAGTAGGCGTATCACAGCTAACTTTATTTTCAAAATTAGATCATAATTTGATATTGACTGTACAGTGTACACTAATACTTAATTTGCATCCAGACATAGGGGATGAAGATTGATACGATTTTAAATTGACATCAAATCGCTTTCTATTAGATTTAAATTTAATCGCGAGCCTAAGGGGAAATCGAATACGATACAGAATGAATTTATTATTTAATAGCTATTTTCTCTTTCTGGAATTATTATTCAATCGGCCATTTTGCTACGAAAATTTACTAAAATAATTCATTGATCTTTCTACCTGAAAATATTTCCCACGGTAAATAAGAAATAACCTGTGTGTATTCTTTTCTTTTGTATTTTTATTTCAAAATAATGATCAACGTTTCTTTGAAAAGTTGTATTGTGATTCTGTCCTTAAGGCGGCATATGGTGAATTAGACCCTTTATTACCCTTTTTGTGGTTTTATGTAGCAATATTGTTTAGGGACCTAACTGTTTCTTCAAAGTACCGTTCGCAAAATCGTCATTTAAATGTTTTCAATGATCTATCAGAAAAGTATATAGCATTTTACGCGGAATTTCCTAAAAAATTATATAGTTTCTTTTATGTTTTATTTTGTGGTAATATTGTCGTTTAACTAACCCATAATTTTGGGTTAGAAAACATTTATTTTTGACATTTTTTGCACGCCACAAAATCAAGTGGTGATTAAAAGTAAATAATTAAACAATTAAATTTTGTTTTGAACTTTATAAGAAAAATATTTTTAATATAATTAAATTTATTTTTAAAGAAATCTTAATAATTAAGACAAACCAGTTTGTGTAATTTTTTGCTATAATTTAAATCTCATTATCAACATAAAAAGAAAATATCTAAATTATGAAAGAGTTGACTGCTTTCAAGAATTCATTTATAAATTGTTTTTGACAGGTTGGCAAAGATAAAGGAATGGGTTGATAAGCAAGACCCTGGTTCCATTCTCATCCCCTTTTCGGGGGCGTTCGAGCTCAAGTTGATCGAGTTGGAAGACCCAACCGAGCGGTCCAAGTACCTCGAAGAAGTCGGCGCGACCAGGTGAGTCAACACCATAATTACAGGGTTCGCATACAATACCAAGTCATTCATAGAAGAAAAAAACATCGAGAATGCCACAAGATGGGTCTCCCATCGCAATTATTGTGATTATTGCCGGCCATCATTATTTTTTTTATCTCCAGCGCCATTCAAGCCTATGCGGTGTCCATAAAACAATGGCATTAGAACTCACCAATTAATCTGCAGCTAAAGTATGGTGTGGTCGTCACGGATGTAATGGCCGCCGTCTGAACTGTCTAATAGCTTTTAATTCATTTTCCAGTCGTAATCATGTTGTTTTGCGAGCGAGCCTGCTATTTCAAACCCTAATAACAATGTTTCCGACCCGTTTATTACAGAGAGTTTTTATTCTCTCGATGATACAGCTCTTGTTTTATTGTTTATTGCTTGCGTTAGGTTGACACTCATGGAATGTAATTTTGTTTCAGTGCCTTGGATAAAATCATCGTGCAGGGTTACCGCGCGCTTCAGCTGGAGTACTTCTTTACGTCTGGCCCCGACGAAGTCAAAGCGTGGACAATTCAGGTTCGTACGGCCGGGGAATATTAAAAAGCAACGACGAAATTCGCGAAATTACTAATGCAAATGCGCGGGTCTCCGCCATTGTAAGAATTTATGCGTTCTCATGTAAATAATTCTTTCATCTCTCTTTGCCCGTTATCTTCTTCTCTTTCCGTTCCTTTACTCTCTCTGTGTACAGTCACACTCAAAGATATAACCCTTAAAAGACATTTAAATTTCAAAGTATAAATCTATAGCTTTGTACAAAAATTTCATTGTGTTGTTAAACATAATTGTTGCAAAATAATTGTTTTAAAATTGGTAATATAAAGAGAATAAGAGTAATAATTATGCGACAATTTTTTTGGGGTGGAGTATACATATTGAAATGGAAAACGGAACTTTTCGCATTACGCCCGCTTGGATGAACGACTAAATTATCAACTACCTCTGACTCCCTACGCTTTTAAAATTGTCTCCCGACATTTGCATGAGAATATGCCATTCCATCATAAAAATGAGCTTGCTTTTAATTTACCGGATACAGCTCACAACATGTAAATTTACTGGCGCCGGCGCGCATGCCGCACCCCAACATTACCAAATTGAATTAAATCGTTATCTGTACTAGTCAATCATCAATCATTTTATAGCAAGAAAAAAAATCATCTTAAAAAACATTTACATGTTTTATTGAAACAACCAATCACTACGGGTGCTGCCATCTGTTGACTTTTCTTGCACCCTTCAGCTTAAACACAAACCTGATAGTCTTTTATTTTACAGAAAGGAACCAAAGCACCCCAAGCAGCGGGAAAAATTCACACTGATTTCGAGAAAGGATTCATTATGGCTGAAGTTATGAAATATCTGGATTTTAAGGAAGAAGGTAGCGAATCTGCAGTTAAAAGCGCTGGGAAATATCGGCAGCAAGGTCGGAATTACGTGGTGGATGATGGCGACATCATTCTCTTCAAGTTCAATGCTGGAGCCGGTATTAAGGACGGAAAGAAGAAATGATGGCGGCTTTTGGTCGTTATTTTGGTACACCTCTATTTGAATATGATTTTCTTTTCAACCATTTTTATTAATAATTAAAAACTGTTTATTTTATAAAATAAATTACTTCTTGACTACATTAAACGTTGTACACTTATGAATACTGATATACAGGATGGTCACCGCGACACCGGAACATAACATGTAAAATCATATTTTTATAGTTTCCTGCTTCCCTGATTATTTTAGAGAAAAAAGATTCAAATAAATTTGTAAATTCTACATTAAAATCAAATCTTCAACATTTTCAATTTAACTCTTGCCATTATAAAGCATGCAAAATTAATTCAGTTTATTGATTGTAATGTAGAATGTTATGCTAACATTTATTTGAAGCTTTTTTCTCTAAAATAATCAGGGAAGCAGGAAATTATATAAATATTATTTTACATGTTAAAATCCTATTCTGGTGTCGCGGTCATCACCTGTATAAAATTATGCTAGATATATAGCTTTACCCTGCTTATATTTTGTAATTTGCTACTAATGAGAATGCTCTCCATAAAGTATCTGAAGTTGCTGAAAAAGTCTTCGTTTGATCCACTCGTAAAAATCATATTCACACACAAAGAGATTTTTAAAATAGCTTCGTATGTGATCTTTCACTTGAGGTTTGTCTCTGTTTTTATTGTGATGCGGTTCTGTAATAATAAATACAAACATATTTAATTACTCTTGGTAATTATTAATCCAGAGTAACTCACGGAATAGATCTTTGTAATACACTTCTTGTATTCCTTTGAAAAAATATGGAAGAGTATGTTCAAACACCTCTAATGTTGTATTCAATTCTTCAAGAATTCCAACTGCTGGATAATATCTGTCGACATTTGATTTTGCTGTTGCTAGTGCCCATTTATTGTTTAACAACCTAAAATAATTTATTTTTTATATTTATTGTATATTTTTTATCTTTTACATATAACTTACATACATCTCGAATCTTGTCCACAAAAATATGGAATAGTTAAATCATACGGCTTTTCATTTATGAATATACATTCATCTTGTTTTTGAATGACACATTGTTCTATAGATTCTTTGAAATATTTTTCTTTTAAATGCTTTTTCGGTGCGTATCTTAAATCGGGGTTTCTCGGATTAGGTGTTACTCTTTTATAGTAGAATCTAAAAATATTCGTTAATTATTTTACGTCGTAGATGAGGTTATTAATAATTTAGATTAACAATTAACTATTTGTAGGTCATATTATTTATTCCCACAGCCGACAAACAATTTTCTTACAAAATTAAAACTACCTCTCTGGTTCCCACTCCACTAACGTCTTTGGGAGCCGTGATTTTACGGCTGATAATCGCACTATCCGCTAAGAAATATATCACTTACCGAAATCTGCTACGGCAGAGTGCCACACCCAGTAATGGGTAAAAGGCGTGATGATAATATTTATTTATTTCTCTACTTTCAAACGTTTTTAATTCTTTAGATAAGTTAGATATACAAAAAGCTAAATTTTAATAGGTTTATTTGAAGTAATTTTAATTTTGATCTTAATTAGTTTATACCTTACACAGAGCGTTAAAAAAGGACAAAAAGCTTAGAAGGTATATATTTTGATGTACCCTCAGAAATTTTTATTCTTTTTTCAACACCTTGTATGTATGCCTATACCTCGAAATAAGTTTATCGACTGGATCCCTGATCAAGTTGATAAATTTTGGCGACTGTCGATCAAATTCGGTAAAATTAACAAAATGTACATGTCGATCAAAACTGAGCGGTATGGCTTTATTTCTTATGACGTCTGTTACCTCATCCACAAGTCGTTCCTGGAAGTAGGTCAACGAAATTTAATATTATAAACCCGTCACACTGCGTCGCGATTTCACTTTGGCGCTCAGAGTTTGTTTACCTGTTCAAGTCTGCTCAATTTTCTTTTATTTCCGCCTCTTAATCGCACATGTCGAAAATTATTCGAGCCTTGAAGCCACTGCATGAGTAAAATCAACATTTCGGAACCACATTTTGGTACTCGATTAAAAAAGATTATATGTCCACTTAATTCTGGAGTTCTTCCTAATTCCGATAAAGATTTTGTTACTTGTTTATGTCCTGTGGATGATATCACTGCACTTTCAGTTATTTCATTTACTGAACTTTTTGTAAATGGCACAAAATTTTGATTGAGTGAGATTTGGAAGAAATAGAAACAAACAGCACTGACGATGAATAAAATTGCTGTAAGAATCCATGATCGTTTTAAATATCTGCGCATCGTCAAACACTTTTACTATCCATCGCTATGAACTGGTAAATGCCGGGATCGCTACACGGTAAGTTTCTCTGCTGATATTCAAGAGGTGACGCACTTGCAGAATAAGGAAAGTCTTAGGTCACATCATTATGAATTAAAGGTGAAAGGTAATATCGCAAATTGTGAAGGGATACTGCACAAGAGTGAACAATATTAAAATTGCGTTCTGCTGTCTATCGCGCAACATTTAACATGTGTTTTTCTACATGCTGTTTACTAAGTATTATGCAAATGGAGACAAATATTTTTCTAATGCTGAACTCAAGGACGTTATAGTAAAAGATTTTGATTAATTATATCATAAATAAACAATTCAGATTAATTTGGTAGGTAGTAAAAAATTATTCAGAAGAAATATGTTAAAGAAATTTGAAATTATTAAGTTTTTATTTTTACCACTGAAGAATTATATATTTATACTCAATGCTTATATCTTTAAAATTAAGGGTTTGTTTAAGTTAAAGGATCAATAAGAGCAGTTATAATAGCGAAATAATGAAAGCAACGATAAGTTATTTGTTTTTGTAGTGATTATAGAAAAGAGCGCTATGAATTGTAAGTAAAAATTTAAATGATAGATACGTTTAATTGGAATTTTTATAAGTACAAGTAGTATTTATATAATGATTTAAAATAAATAAAACTATTATTTTTATAATGCAATTTCGAAATTTGTATTTGTCGGAGTCGGATTCAATTTTGCTTCCGATATTGATTAGTGGCGCCGCTGACTCATGATGACAAAATGTTGTACTATATTCAAATATTTTGTTTTATAAACGAAAAATGACAGTTTTGAATGATTATGAAAATCTAGATGAAAATATTTACAATTTTAAAAAAACATCTGATTTTCTCTCACAAATAAATTTATTTTGAGAGTTTTTGGGTAAGTTTTGGAGCACATGATGTTTCCTACTCGATAAACAAGTAAAAATATCATTATATTATTATAATGATAATTTTAGCTCAGAGCTATTTTGAACGTAAAAAATTTCAGACGAATTTAAATCAATGTTAAACTTTATTTATAATTTAAAGGTAGCGCGCATGAATGCCGGCCGGCCTATTTGTTTCTGATTTGTCCACGTGGTGGAAGTGGAAATTTCCAGAAGATACACCCAGGGATCACTGTTTACTTGGGTGCGCTACGATCGAGTATCTGTTTACATTTTGGTTAGTGAGTTACATCATTTTGCTAATTTGCGTCGTGCTTGCATTTTACCGTTATGGCTGAGAAATTTAGAGAAATAGACATTACTAAAGATGAATTAGACCGTATTGGAAATGCGTTGAAGAAGAAGGAATTTAGAGATTTACTTGTAGAATATTGTGATGAACTTCATGACCCAGCAAACCGAAAACAGTACGAAGAGGAAATCACTCAACTTGAAAAAGAACGCGGCGTCGATGTAACCTTCATCAATCCAACCGCTGGCTACGTCATCAAAACTAGCATCGATGGAAATAAATTAGCGTTTATTAATATTAGTTCTAATGATCATGTTGACAAACCTTCATCTAAAAATGCCTGTCAAGAAGGCTCTCGAGGACTAGAATGGTCCTTGCCGCATCTCATGTCACCGCCACGAGATGACATGAGTAAAAAAGGTTCAAGATGTATTGTTTACGATGTTATTTTTCATCCTCAAACATTACATTTGGCATCCCGAAATACCGAATTTCGAGAAATGGTTAACAAAATATCTTGTGAAGCTGTTGAGTCACATTTCAGTATTGTTTTAGATAAAAGTAATTTAAAATTTCCTAAAATGAAGTACAAAGGTATGGGTAGACCACTTGTCATTCGGAAAAAAACCGGCGAACCCGTTAAAAACGGTGATACCAATGATGAAGCTGAGAAATTATATTCTCAAATATACAACAACATGGATGAGCATTATGATAAAACAACTTCCGAATGTCAAGCTAAACTGAACAAAAATTACACTTCTCAAAAAATAACCGAATATGCAACACCGAAATATACAATTAAACATCGTAGTGATTTAGACATTCAAGATTTTACATACGATCGAGACTCGAAAATCAACGCTACCGTTCCAAAAGAGTTAATTGTTGAAATACACTTACCTTTGTTGAAATCAACGGGTGATTTGGTCCTCGATGTAACTGAAAAATCATTAAAAATAATTAGTGAAAAGCCATCAAAGTACAAGTTAGATTTAACATTGCCATACAGCATAAATGAAGACAATGGTAATGCAAAATTTGATATTGATAATCGTAAATTAGTTGTAACTCTCCCAGTAAAACGTAATTGTAATATGTTGTTATCAGACATCGGTCGGTATGATAGCGGAGTAGATAGTGATAATAGCCCCAGTGATAAATCTCTACCTTTAATACAAGAGTTAACTTTAGAAGATAGTGTTGTCGAGTGCAGTAGTTCAGCGGAATCGGACAGTGATGTTTTTAGGACTAGTGAAAAGTTCGGTTTCCTAAATCCTGATTTGCATTATTCTTTGCCTGAGTACACCTGCCATTTGTTTGATAATGTGTTATCGTTCACTTTAAACGTTAAAAATGTTGATACTGATTCCATCAAAAAAGAGTACAACGACTTGTTTACATCACTTCACATAAAGTTCTCATCTATTAGTTCTGGATATTTCCCCATAAATTATGCATTTTTTGTTCATTTACCTTCACATTTCATCGACTCTGAAAATGTATCAATAGAAGCGTGGGATAATAATGTTATTCTTCAAATTCCGTACAAACCTTGTGATAAAATGATTACTTCTTACTTCATCGGTACCAGTAAAGAAGACTCTCAAGAAAATCATTTGGACGAACCGTCAATTATCAACAATAAACACATTGCAATTATGAATGACATAAACGAAGAATCAACACCAAATATCAAAGTACAACTTGATTCTGATGACGAATTAACAATTACAATTAATCCTGAAAAGACAGACGAGAATGAATCCGAATCCAGTGAAACATCTCCAAAAAGTAGATCTATGTCCGAGTCAAGTCTTGATGAAGACGCTAAATCAAGTCCAACAAAAGCACAAAATATTAAAAGCAGGTCTTTTTCTGAATCTAGTATGGATGAATCTGGCACCAGTGCTAGTCCTAGTAAAAAAAGCATATTAAAAAGTCATTATCGAAGCCTAGTTAGTAGAAGCGTTTCAGAATCAAGTGCTGATGATTACACTTGGTCATCATTTGAAAATTGCGCTACAAATTCTGAATCTCTTATCCCAGAAGAATCAGAAGGAGAAGCTTTAAGTTCAAGTATGAAAAAGACGGTACGATTCAACGATGTCGTCTCTAAACAATTATTTAGGTAAGTATTTATTGTTTCTTCTTTGAAAACTGACTAAAATGTTTTTATGTTTAGATCAAACTCAAGTATCTTGGGACAACGGAAAAAAAATCAACGGAAAAACAGAAACAAGAAGAGGGCTCAAGAAAGAAAAGTAAGCGAAAGTGAAAATTCCGAAGGTGAAGACAAAAAAGAAAAATCGAATTCTCCTGCGGAGAATAATAGTGGTGATTATTTTAAGAAAGTTGGTAAGACGAAAGAAAACACCACAAATGACAAACAACAGATTGATTTTAAGAGCGATTTAATTTTTGATTTAGATATGTAACTTAAACACCAATAAATAAAACTAGTAAGGTTTTTAGGATTGTTCAGATCGATTGAAACAGTAGATTTGGGATTTAATTAGGTACACTGTCTCTGAATGTTTATTTTTCTTCTCTTTGTACATTGTGATAATGTTTCCACATTTTGCTTTAATTGTGATTTGTAATTTTTTAATTTGTTTTACACGCGTTCTTCATTGTTCCTTTCTAGTCCATATGCATGGATAATATACAAATAAATATTTATGAAAATGTTTGTTGCTAGTTTTATTTTCGTCAAGAAAAAATATGCTGTGCCCGAATCAATATTTTTACGACAATAACTTGAGATAAATTTTTGGAAAAAAGAACATTTGACGGTCGGTTAAATTTCATATTTTTATATTTAATGTTGATCGAAAGCTTTAAATTAATACTAAACTCAGCATATTTTCAATAACTAAAAAAAAAGAATTAATTTTGTTCAATTAAAATAATTTTTGTTTACAAAGTTATCAAAATATTACTTATTACAACTGAACCAAAAATAATTTCGAAAAATGCTTCAAGCAAAAGTTGTTTTAAATCAAATTAGACTCCATTTTAATTATTACATATTTTCTAATAAACACTGCCGTTTACGAATCAAGTTAGTAATAATATTAACGAATATAACCATTTTTTACACTTTTAAGTTATTGTGCTTTTATTGGGACTATTATTATTTAGTAAAGTAAACGTAAAGATTCATCAAAATCTCAATATCGAAAAAATCACGAATACTTACTTATTATATAGTCGGGAAAGTAAAAATCAACAATTTTATTTGTTTACGTTTCAGATGAATAATTCAGGTAAGTAAAATCTGTTATTTCTGAATTAATTACGTATGAAAATAAACTACAAATATTATTTCATACATACACTTGCACTTATTATTATATCTTATTAACCACCGGAATTATAAATATGTTCCACTTTTCCTTTTTAATAATTAATTTAATTATTTACATAATATCAAGAACATCATAAAGTTACATCAATTCCAGAAAATATATTTAAAATTATATATAACCAACTGCACAAATTTGTATTAATGTTTGCCTACTTCAAAATAAATCTCGAATTTATGAAAATAATTTTATAATTCTCGTCAATATTTATTTAACCATAACTTTTTTACGAGTTATAATATTATATGAAAACTGCGACGAATACACGTGAGAAAAATCGATAATTTCAGCACAGAACAGCATTCATTTCATCAAACTGGAACAATCAGAATTCCGCGCAAATAATAGTTCTTACAAGCTTTTAATACATCTTCCCTAAATCTAACGCAACCTTTAACAGAAAACAAATACTACAACAAAGGCAAGAAAGAAAAACAAAACCAGTGGAAGATTAAACAAGTTTCTGTTTTTCCGCATTTAATCCATCCACGAAGAAACGAAATAACGAGTGCTGCAAACGTACCTACATCGATGAGTTTGTTTTGCCTGCTCCCGGGCGTCAAGAGGAGCGAAACTCGGCCGAGCAGAGGTCATTGACGCCTGGGAGAGCATCTTTACATTTCACCCACTCTCATATCGCCCTGAGAGGTTATAAAAACCCAGAGAAGGGATATTTGTTACCTGCTAGCCTTTGTCATAGAATATTGAATAAGAAATAGAGCGTACAGGTATACCGCAGAGCTAGAGAAAGTGAAGTCAGTTTCCCCCACTCCAATCACTTCTACTCAAGGTCAAATGCAGTGGCATGCGCAGTGTAAAATTACTAGAGGAGAGGCAACAATATTTTGGGGCCTCTAATATAAATGGCCTCCCCAAATGTTTACTAAATACATATATTTTAAACTAAATTTTCAAAATAAATTTTCATCAAAGCGTTTTTGGGAACCCCAAAAAAAAATTCTGGGGGCCATGGGCCAACCCGGCCCCCCTGTACGTACACCAGTGCTCAAATGGTAATAGTTATTTACATGCCCAGCGTTGTAAATAAATTTTTACGGGCGAGCAGGAAAGTTTGTGGGCTGATCGATGAAAAAGCGAGCCTTCATAATCTAGTGAGCCCAGTAAACATTAATTGCAAGCGTGTCGCTACAAAGTTTTATTTCTATCTTTATAGCGTTTTTTTTTTAAATTAATTTTTGGTTTGCACTTTATTTGCAAAATGAACAAAATTAAGAAAATAAAAGATCTAATATTAAGAAACATATAACAGACCAAATATCAAGAGCAGTAAAAGTTACTCCTATTTCTATGACGTATTGTTTGGAATAAGACAATATGCAACAGTGGTCCTTTTTGTATTATTTAATAGCAATAGAAACGAACAAATATAAAAGTAACAAAACAAGATAAAAAGAAACACTAGAAATTATATTTTCTGAAATATTGCATATTTTAAAGAATGAACGAAATTATAGAAAAAGTCATATTAGATTATTAAAAAAAAACAATCTCAGGATAAAAAATAGTCGAATGAATGAATGGAACTATGATTTTTGTCGTTTGAAATTTCAGTGGATTATTTTGCAGTTTAGTCAAACAATTTTAATTTATATCTGCGTAAAATCAATCTATTATCAATGTACAAAAATTTTCATATACTCGTATAGTACATATGAGTAATAAAAGCATTCTTTTTTCGCTTATTTGATTGATTTACTCCCGCTTCGCCGTCGTGCATAAAACTTCAAGTTAATAAAAAAGTATCGCTTTCATTACTAGTTGTACAAATAACTTGTAATCTATGAAATGCATGAACAGTGTATTTTCTAAATTATTTTAGGGATAATTTCTCTTATTCTGTTTTCAATACTTGAAGGTTCAACCAACAGACAGTTGATATCTTGTGCAAGTATTTTTGAATACACTTAGTTTACTTTCAATTAAAACAATTAAACATAATTAATGCTAAAAAATTCTATAAAAATATTCCACTTTAAAATGTATTAATCTCTTTGGTTGAGTTGGGACGTGCCGAAATGGTACCTCGAATGGCTGGGACGGGGATCGAACCAGCGACTGTAGTAATCTCCGTGCTTTTCCGAACGCTGCTGTTACGTTCACCGCACGCCTATCGTTTTGATAGCTTCACGCGAGCAAGGAACACTAAAATTGATCAGTCGGAAATAATTGTTTCTCGATGTTTTCTAAACTTGATATAGTATTAACAATTGATGGAGAAAATTGTGTTTTTATACGAAAACAGCGATTCAATCAATAAATGCATTAGTGAAGTGTATAAAAATGATTTTATGTTATGGTTTGTGTTAGCAAGTGATAGCAAAAACGATTACAAGTTAATTTCGCGAAAATAATAATCAGTACTGCTGTAACACAGTTTTTGATACTATTACGTTTATACTCTTTGTATGTTGATGACAACAATGATATTACAATGTATTTTTATGATTAAAGTGATTACTATTCAAACTATCGTGTTTGTTTACAGGTTTACAGATACCTATAGAGGCTTTGCTTGCAGTTCTCTAGAACCATATCAGATACAATGTCAGTTATATTATCAGCTATAATATCTCAAGGGTATTGATAATATGAAATAATTTTATTTAACTTTGAAATAATACTGTTACATTATTAAATTTTGAATTTAAAATTGATGTCACAAGTTAGAAAGAGACATATGAACCATGTACAAACAAATAACCAGTCCGCCATTTTCGGGGAACAGTCAGTTTAACGTTTATTTATATGGAAGAGTTGTCAAAATCGTTCTACTTCAGAGATTTTTTGTTTGAATTTACACGAAAATTAATGTTTCAGGCACAAGTTTTGTGCCTCTAAGAACTTCTCTTTACGAGTTCAGGCTACAAAAAAACACATGTGTTTTAAGTAACTTTATAGAAAGACAGTTTTAAAAGTATGTTTAGGAAACCTATCTCCGAAATTGTAATGACCTGTTTTCTAGCTTGCGTACTAAAGACGAAATTACAAAACCCAGTTGCGTATCGAAAGAGCGTTCATTACGATACGCAATATTTTGTTTTAGACGGTTGGTAGTAGTGTATGACATACTGAAACTGTCAAGCTGAGAACATCAAAATTTTAATATAACCTTAAAATCTGTACAATTGCATAAATATCAACAACTAAGCACAACATTTCATATACAAATTTTCCTAAATTGATTAGCAGATTAAAAAAAATTATTTATAAAAGATGCAAAATAGAAAAAATAGTATAAATAACTCATTTTATAAGACTTTTATCGTAATTGTCCTTTAGAAAACTCGCCTTCGGCTCGACTTGGACGCGTGCGAAAAAGACATAAAACTTGATCTTTAATATGCTATTATAATGATGTTAGGAATAAAAATAATAGAAAATTTGTTTTTTAAGTACGAATTTATTTTATAAATCACTGGATAATAAATAAATAACTAAATAAAATAAGTTAATAAATAATTTTTTAGAATATAAATATAATTAATAATATACTATTAGAAAGAAACCAATACGATTTTGGAAATTCTATAGCGGTACGGTTTAAGAAACTTAGCAAATTTGTTAAAATATTGTCATAACATTGACAGTAGTTTAAACAAATAATAAAATAAAGCTAGTAGCCAAAAATGTAAGAAAGTAAAGAGAAATTTTACTGTTCAATTAATATTAGCTAAATAAAAAGTGATTTAAACAGGGAATTAAAGTAATATAACTTTTGAACGCTGTTAAATATTTAAAGTCAATGCAACAACGTCAAATGATGTTTTTCACTCTTCTGAATATGTATTAATGAGCACGTGGCTATGAATACGTACCATGTGCTACCGGGACGCATAGTTCGTTAAACAGAATTGTTCACACGTCAATTGAACGAGGCAGAGTTTCATGGATTTTATTAAACTTGAAAAGTGATATAACGCCTAATGGGGAAGTATATATGAAATGCGAGACGCACCAATTATGGGATAAGGAATTAGGTGTTTGTATGTGCCAAACGTTTCAAGATAATGTGCAATGGTAATTAAATTTGATCTCCCATCAAATCTATATCAGCAGGTATTAGAATCACAACCTGGCGAATTTAAAATTATTGTTGTATATTGTATAATTAAATTAAATAAACATAAAAAATATTATAATAAACACGTATTTCTTTTACCTAAATATCAAATTACCAAACCAAATATAATTATAATCCAGATGAGGTGCCTATTTTATAAAATTTGTGAGGTCCAGTTAATTTTTAATATATTTAAAACACAGTAAAACATAAAAAGGTAATATTTGATTACAACAATAAAAATCACAACCTTGAAAAATTCAACGGTGAAAGTTTACAACAATGAAAAATTTTAAAAAACAAAGAACATAACAATGAAAATTTCAACAATGAAACATTACAAGTACAACAATGATTATCACAACAATGAAATATTACAACAAAGAAAGATTGTGATTTCAACAATCAAATAATTAGGAATGTTAACATGTGAATTTTCATTATTGTGCTGACTTCAGCCACACTATATTTTATTATTATAGTTTGAACAGCAAAATTATTCAATATATTAATTTATTTATTTATTTTATATGTGACTAAAATGTATAAAATTATCAACGTTTACACGCCACGTATTAGAGATAGGCAGTAATTAATACTTAATTATATTTTTCGGAATTGTAATTATTAATTTAAAATTGCAATTATATTCCGTTTGTAATTGAAAAGTCAGTAATTAATTACATTAGTTGTGCATGTAATTGTTAATTCCCGTATTTTTTCAAGTATTTACAATTACATATACAATTAGTTTTGTATTTCACAATTAACAAACAATCGACATTTGAACTAAAAAGTAAAACAGAAAACGTCAACTTTACGATGACAAATAAATAAATAAATAAATATATTATCACGCTTTTTACCCACTACTGGGTGTGGCACTCTGCCGATGCAGTTCTCGGTAAGTGATATATTTCTTCGCGTGAAGTGCGGTTACCAGCCGTCAAATCACGGCTCCCAAAGATATTAGTGGAGGGGGTGCCACAGGGGTAGATTTAAATTGGTGAAAATTGTTTGTCGGCTGTGGGAATCTTGAGAACGATGATAAATGAGAGCGTAATTGTCAACTTTTCATAGCAATCGTAGAAAAACAAACTTATCGTTACAGGATCATATTTATAAGTATAAAATGATGTTTAAATTAAATTTGTATTAAACGTTTTTAAAGTAAATCTTGCAATGCGAAAATTTTACTTGAAGCACACTTCTGTGGACAACGTAGGTTATTTTTATGGTACTGCAAATTATAACAAATTTCCTACTTTTTACAATGATATTAGTAAAAATGAGTGAACATTTTTTGGCAGTTGTATAGCTTATCGTTGACGGAAAGTATTAAACTAAAATATATTCGTATTCGGTGCTTATTGAGAATTCTACTGAATAATGCATATATTAGCTGAGCTTAAATTTCGTTTTAGTGAAATACGTCAAACTAATCCAGTGTAAAAACTTCCACGCGAATACCCAATTGCCAAATGTCTGTTTCGAACTGTTTACATTACAGGTGATTTGTACGTCAATTCTACGCTAACTAATGCAAGTGAACATAATTTAAAATACATTCAAAGACATACAATTTCCAAATTTAGACAAGTAAGTTTAGAAAACGCAAAACTATTTTTAATATAATTTGAAAGAAATTATTATTTATATTTCAGAGAACTGGGCATAATTTGATTGTTCTGTGTTCAAATCCTACCAGAATCTCATGGTTGGTTAAATTTTTCTTCTTGTTCTTCTGATGGCACTACAGCCCAAATCAGGCCTGGGTTTACCGGGCACACCGAGCCGCAGTTTTTACACTGCCGTACTGCCGGTTTTCGTAGTCGAATGCTACATTATTTAAGGCGTATAAGTGACTAGTTTATAGCGCTCGAGTGTGATAAATACATGTAACTGTATTTTATATTTTACTACAAATCACATATTGCAGACAGGCAGATTCGAACTGTCGAACCTTGGTTCGGGTGACGTCACAGTATGTTAAGAGATGTACCTTGCATCGCCTTGAAGTTACATTTATGACAGAAAAATTCGGGTGACACCTGGATTCGAATCAGGGACTCTTCACTTGCCGGACAGAGATGCTAACTGCTACATTTTGTCACCTGTGTACGAAGTATGACGTCAACCGAATTCTTCTGTCATAGTACGTCAGTACGGTGGTGTGGATAGCGATACGGAATTCGAATCCGGAGATCCCGAGTTCAAATCTCACTCAAGCTACACATTATATAAACTACCACTCTGCGGCTCGGTGAGTGCGGACCCTGTACTGTAATTGGGATTAAATTCCTGTTGTATAGCGTAACAAAAATAAATCAAATAATATAGAAAGAAAAACTGGAATAAAATGAAAATTGAAGTACATGGCGTCTGTAAGGTAAGTTGGTTGATAGAGATCATTTTCACGTCCGTCATTACGGAGATCCCGAATTTGAATCTCACTCAAGCTAAAAATTATATAAACTACCACACTGCAACTCGGTGAGTGCGGATCCTGTACTGTAATTGGGATTAAGTTCCTGTTGTACAGCGTAACATAAATGAATAAATAAATAGTGTCTAACGTAGCATCGAACCCAAGACTCCTATATGATAGGCTCATGCTACAACTTTCGTACATGTAGGATACCATTCCATGCTTGTTGTACAATATGCTATTTTCAAATTAAACAGAGGTTAAAATGAACGACAATATAAAAATGTCAGAAAGTAAAAAATTGTGACCCCATTTTTTATTTAAATCCGACCGCAGTCAAATGCATTGTCCTGCATGTAACCCTACCCACAAACAAAGTACAAAAATCTCATTTGTGTCATATCACTCATGATATCTCGCAAAATGACAAACAATAATTCATTTGGATGGCACTACACGCGGTCTGTGGATAAATGGCTCTATGACATTAAAGGGCTTTTTTCCTTTTTGTTATCCGTGCTACGGTTAAGTGCGTAACTCCACCTACGCACGAAACGTCACAACATTGCGTGCCAACAGGTGTTTAATACAATTCAAACTTATAAGAAATATAAAAATGGGATAGGTGGCTCAGTGGTATCGAGACGGCCTGTGGGTCTTGAGAACTCTGGTTTGACTGCCACAGTCGACAAACAATGTTCATCAATTTAAATCTACCCCTGTGGCTCTCCCTCCACTAAAATTTTTGGGGCTGCGATTTGACGACTGGTAACCGCACTTCATGCGTAAGAACCAAGATCTGCTTAGGCAGAGTGCCACATCTAGTAATGGGTGAAAGGCGTGATGATATATTTATTTATATATTTAAGAAATATAAATAAGATGAAATTGTATCAGTTTGATGTTCTATGATCGCTAAACCTTATAAACTATTTACAGCGGTTTTCTTGTATTTTTTATTTGCTAGTTTGCATAATTATATCTTAATTCTAATTACAATAGAAGGAACCTACAGTTTATAGTGGAATCAGAACTACTTAGATAGTTTTTTTGTTTTGTTAATATAATGTTGAAATTATTATTTATCATTGATTTATAACGTACAAAGTAACAAATATAAAAATTTTGTCATGTTTTAAAATAATTTTGAAAAAATTCAAATATTCGATTTGAAATATAAAAATTTAGAAAACAATTCGGCACTCTTCCGAAGCAGATATCGGAAAATGACATATTTATGCGCGTGAAGAGCGGTTACCAGCCATCAAATCACAGCCCCAAAAATGTTAGTGGAGGGGGAGCCACAGAGATAGTTTTAATGTCATGAAAATTGTTTGTCGGCAATGGGAATCGAATCCACAAGACGATTTGATACCACTAACAAGTAACACTACCCAACTGTCACTCACGGATTTAAATGAAACTTGGCACACTAATAGAACTAAAAATATTTAACCTCTATTTTGTTTCTTCCGAAAGTTGCTTTTTAGGGGTACAAACCATCCCTGAAAGGTAGTAAAAGCAAGAATCGCCATAAATGATATTAAATAATACTAAAATATTACGCGTTCAACATTAGTTATCCAGGGATAACCTCGAAAATAGATTCAGCGACTTCAAAAACCCCCGAGTAACTAGTTTTGAATCTAAAACTCTATTTCAGTTGAATATCGTAATTTCATCCCCCCATCCCCTTTTTAGCCCTTTAAAAAAGTGCATATGATCAAATTGACTCCGAAAATAGATTTTGGCGATCTCAAAAACCCCTGGGTAACCAATGTTGAACTCGTAATATTTTGGTATTATTTAATTTCATTTATGGCGATTCTTCTTTATACCACCTTTCAGAGGTGGTTTGTACCCCTAAAAAGCAACATCCAGAAGAAAAAAAGGGTTCAATATTTTTTAGAGTGCTATTAGTGTGTCAAGTTTCATTTAAATCGGTGAGTGACAGTTGGGTAGTGTTACTTGTAAGTCACGTTCAATTAGTATCTAATAAATTAAAAATAGAGGCAAAACATTAGATTTGAATTACTTGACTACCGTAGCTCAGTTGATTACAACATTTGACCGAAATATAAATGTCTCAGGATCAAATCCTGATTATATCCCAATTTTTTCTTTAGAATAAAATTTGAATTCAAATGTTTAGTTCCTCAAAAAATGTAGGCCTTTACTATTATGCTAGATATGCTTTATAGTCTCTCTACATTACCACTAATGTTTCTGAACATTAGGTAAAACCCTATTATTCTAAAAGTAAGTAATTATGAAACATATTGTACATACATTTCTATTGTTTCTCATCCTCGTTGATAAATGCTTATAGAACGAATCTAAGGTTGTATTATACCCACCGAACTGGTCATGTAAGATATATAGGTGAAATAATCCTAAAAGCCTGAAACTAACAACACCCTAAGGAGATACGAAACAATGGATAGAAGATAGGAATCGTGAACAGTAAGCGTAACTTGTTCTCCATTATCAGCAAGTATTCAAATGTTCAATCCAATAACAGCGGAGGGTATCGAATGTCTTCGAAAGGATCGGTTTTACAATCGACCAAATGAGTTGTGTGAGACTGAGGTTTGTAAATTAAAGTGAAACTTCTGGATTTCACAAGAACTTTACTATTTTGCCATAAAAATCTATACTTTACACTATCAAAGTTACTAAATTATTTAGAACATTTGACAGTGAAAGAGATTCTAATATTTGTGCAAGCATGGAATAGTATTCATTTTATACAAGTATGCCGGCTTAGAACGTTATTGGTATTAACAATTTTCGGTCTAAATAATACATACAATTGAAGAAAATGTTTAAATATTTAAATTGTTTAAAACTGAACGGTTGAGAAATAAAATGGCTCCCGATCGAACACTAATCAATTACTGGAGATTGTTAAAATTCAACGTAGACACTGGCAACATTTTAAATTTAGAATTATTATAAATTTTAGATTCATAACGTATTTCTTATAGATAACCGACTAGGGCATTATTTGGCAAGGAGTAAAAAGACTATATTATAAAATAAATAAATAAATATATCATCACGCCTTGTACCCATTACTGGGCGTGGCACTCTTCCGTAAGCAGATCTCGGTAAGTGATATATATCTTCGCGTGAAGTGCGGTTACCAGCCGTCAAATCACGGCCCCCAAAGTTGTTAGTGAAGGGAGAGCCACAGGGATAGATTTAATTTGGTGAAAATTGTTTGTCGGCTGTGGGGATCGAACCAGGGATCTCAAGATCTACAGGCCGACTCGATACTACTGAGCCACCTACCCCATATTATAATTATAGTTTATTTATATTTCTTATAATGGTTCAATATTATAGTTCAATTAAAATATCTTGCTTCTTATCTTTCATTTAAAAATAAACGCTATGATATATTGCTGTCAAATTCATAACCTTGAATATAATAAATCCTTTGTTTCTCGTTAAAATAAACTCACAGTATTTATTTAACAAGATGTGTATAAACACATGTAACTTTTCCAATTAAAATAATTGAAATGAATATGGCAAATACCAGCTGGCATTAGTAAGTAGTTAATATTTTATTGACAGCATGATATATAATTTGAAAGTGCTTTAGAGATGTAAATTTTATTACCAAAACCAATTCAGAATTCATTCAAGTGTCGACAACTTGAAAGCATCTAATAAAATAAAGCTCACATAAATCTTGCGCGTTTCTGGATTGAATTCGATATACCATATATTTATAAGACTTCTCAATAACATTCATCTTTAAAGTAGAAACGAATTAATTGATTTTATTATGTTAGGTTCTTTGTTAGCTTCAAGGAAACCAAGTAATTAATATAGCTTTAATAAAATTAATTTATTATCCGGAGAGAAAAATGAAGTAACTGTCATTCATATTGAAATAATTATTTTTGTGTTGTCGTAAGTTGTTGTTTCATTTCAGTTTATGCTAAATAGTTATTTGTGATACACACATAATTTTTTCTACGATTGCATCTTAAAATTATTCAAAAACGTATAGCTACTGAAAATAGATTCGTTCTGTCAACTGTCAATATGACAAGTTTCTGTTTTGTTTGTATCCCTGGTAACTATTGAAATAATAAAAAATAAATAAATAAATATATCATCACGCCTTATACCCATGTGGCACTCTGCCTAGGCAGATCTCGGTAAGTGATATATTTTTTCGCGTGAAGTGCGGTTACCAGCCGTCAAATCACGTCCCCAAAGATATTAGTGGTGGAGGAGCCACAGGGGTAGATTTTTTAAATTGGTGAAAATTGTTTGTCGGCTGTGGGGATCGAACCAGGGTTCTCAAGATTCACAGGCCGACTCGATACCACTGAGCCACCTACCCCATAAGCGCACATTTAATATCTTTTTCGCGCAAAAAAGATATTTTTCTACGATTGCTATGAAAAGTTGACAATTACGCTCTCATTTGTCATCGTAAAGTTGACGTTTTCTGTGGAACAATCGAAAAATATTTTTTTGCGCGTCTCCAATGGCAACGCGCGAAAAAGACGTTAAATACGCGCGTTTCCAATGGCAACGCGCGAAAAATATTATAAATGCGCGTTACCAGGGATACAAACAAAACAGAAACTTGTCATATTGACAGTTGACAGAACGAATTTATTTTCAGTACGTATACGTTTTTAAATAATTTTAAGATGCAATCGTAGAAAAAATTATGTGTGTATCACGAGCGTAAAGTGTCTTTGTTCCTCTTACACTATTGCAGCTCTCGCCTTCGGCTCGCGCTGCAATTACCGTGTTCGAGTAACAAAGAATCACTTTACGCTCTTAATACACAAATAACTATTTTCGATTGTTCCACAGAAAACGTCAACTTTACGATGACAAATGAGAGCGTAATTGTCAACTTTTCATAGCAATCGTAGAAAAAAATAGTTGTGGCTCTTCTTCTTCCTGTGGCACTACAATCCTTGAAGATCTGGGCCTACAGGACACACCGAGTCGCAGTTTTACACTTCCGTACTGCCGGTTTCTTTAGTTAAATGCTACATTAATTGCATTCTTTTTAAACTCACTTCACTAGTTATCAAAATGAGATGAGATTAAAGTGAAGCAAGCTGAGATAGTTGATTTGCAAATAGAACATACACAAAGAACGCTATACATATATCTTTCTCTGTTACCTGTTGCTGTCAAACGTCAATCTTTAGATGCTAAATGATGAATTCAAAACTTAGCTGTAGTTCTGCTGTAAGTATGATAATTCATAATAAATTGTTGGAATTATAAACTTATAAATTCGTTTTGTAAATATTTCACACTTTTATTAACATTAACAGTATTCATTTTGAAATAATTTGACAATGATCATTGATGCGTCAAACACTTCAGAAAAATAACATTGAGGTGAGTATCTCAACAAGCATTACCTGCAGTATTTTTAAAACAATGTTTGAACTACTATTACCTTGTGATCAATTTACAAATTTACAAGCAAAGTAAACAAAGTAAAATAAAATTCAGTCATATTCATTTACTCAAAATAGTTAACAACGTTATATCTAAGCAACGATTTGTGACAATTTTCACTAGTGAAATTGTCGCTGTAATACTATTGTCATTGGTTCAAAACATCAAAATACTGTAATTTGATTGGATGAAAAGTTATTAATGGAATTGTCTAATTAGTTTGTTTTTCATGGCACCATTTGATACCATTTTTTATATCATCCGATATTAACGAATTATTGTGAAAAATGGTCCTAAATAAGATTTCACATAATGTTATTGGAATAAAATCTATTCTTTTAAAATATATAAATTCTACAGTTGTGTAGATAATTAAACTAATCAAATTTGTGGAGAATATCACCAATTAAATCTTTTATCATAAATAAAATAAATAAATATATCATCACGCCTTTTACCCATTATTGAGTCTAGCACTCTACTTAAGCAGATCTCGGTAAGTGATATATTTTTTCGCGTGAAGTGCGGTTACCAGCCGTCAAATCACGGCCCCCAAAGATGTTAGTGGAGGGAGAGCCACAGGGGTAGATTTAAATTGGTAAAAATTGTTTGTCGCCTGTGGAGATCAAACCAGGGTTCTCAAGATCCACAGGCCGACTCGATACCACTGAGCCACCTACCCCATTATCTTTTATCGTACACGTGTAATCAAAGCAAATCCAAATGAGATTTTTATAGATTTAGTAATAATGCGTATCAGCCGTAGTCGAACAGTTAGCAGCCTATTAGTATTAAGCCTACCGATCTTCACCAATCCGATGTTCAATCGTCTTTATCCTTCGGGATCCTATCCGATACCATCACCTCTCCAGTTGCGGTCTCTTCTCCTTCGGGACCAACTCTACGCGGCGATACAGGTAATTAATAATAATCCTTAATAGCGCTGACTGGGTCGCCGTGTTGCTGTAACGCGCATGCGCGGTCCCGCGGGATTGCCGGGACGCGCTCGGCGCCAGTACAGACGTCGCGAGTTACTCCGCGAACGCCGCAAACGCTGCGGACGCATCGCGACGCTTGCCGACGACGGGATTTCGCCGTGGAGATATCGACTTGTTGAACGTGCTGATCGATCTATGGATTATTTTCAACTGTTGCTGAATTTTCACTTTGCTTGGGGATAGTTTTACATTCTTTTAGCTTTGTTAGTCATTCGGAAAATCCTAGTTTTAATGTTCAGAATTTAGTGGCGGACTTGATTAGTGCAGTGAGTGTTTAGTGACATGTGTTTCTAGTGCAGAATGTTTTTTCCTAACTTTTCAGCGAAACTTTGCTGAATCATTTATCTTCTTGAACAGGTATGTATTCACTTTTTTATTTGTTATCTAGTGCTCGTTTGCACGTTTGACTTAAATAAATAAATGCAAATCGAAGTATTTTTAATTACACTTAAATTTTAAGTTTCATTGCTGCAAAATTAATTTTGTCTTTTATAACATACTTAAATATTTTCTACCCTCAAATGTTTTAAATTTATTTTAAATAAAATACTAGCAATAAATGAACTAAAAATTGACTTGAAAGTTAAGCATTAAATGAGTAGATGTAGATACAATATTTACTACAAACTTGCTCCATTTTGAATATTAGAAAAACATAAAGTATTTATTTTTTTATCGAGTTTTCTGGAAGATTATAGGTTTAGAGAAGAAGCCTTTAACAGTAGGTACTAAATTGTAGTTTACGAGAGATAACATTTGAAATTACTTTTCTAACTTAACGGTGTTTTAACTGCACAGCGTACAAGATAGTTACATACTAATGTCTTCATCTTCCAAGTAGAATCATTATTAAGATTGAAATTGAACTCCGTTTTTATTTCGAAATGAAAATTACAACTATTACGAGTAGAATATTCACTAAACTTAATATGGTTGTAAGAGTTGTTATCGCTTGTTCTTCATAATATATTATCACAAGTTTTAATTAACACTTGCCGTCAGTACGGTGATGTGGATAGCGATACGGAATTCGAAAAAATTATATAAACTATCACACTGCGGCTCGGTGAGTGCGGATCCTGTACTGTAATTGGGAATAAAGTCCTGTTGTACAGCGTAACATAAATAAATAAATAAATATTAGCAGTATTTTTTTGTGAATTAGAAAAGCATTTAAAGTAGTGAATACAAACGATATTAGCGGCTAATCCGTTTGATTAAACTGTCTATTTGTATTATTGTTATCATGTATTACACTAACTTTTTAAGTTTTGTACTTATTAATGTTTGTGTTATAATTATCGCCGTACTCAATATTAAGTAAATTTGTATACAAATTATGTTGTTGTTAGTTAAAATTTACTTAACGGTCGATTGATAAACAATAATATGCCAAATATTACACGATTTTGTAAATATTGGTCGAATTCTATTCGAGATTATTGTGATAAAAGTTATAATATTCACTGGACTTTACAAGGACCTGGTACTACTGGTAACAAATGATGAAAGAAATTGACATAAAAAAATCAGGATACCGAAGGATAACAGATTTTATGCAGTGTCAAATTGTTGAGAATATAAATTTGTCATGAGAGAAACTAAAGCTCGAATGATATTTATTAAGATTATTTTTTACCGTTTTTTAAAATCAATAATAGTTATTTATGCAACTAGTGTTAAAAGTGTCAGCTTTACAACACGAGCTGTAAAGCGAATGTTGCAAACCCTTGAATGTAATAATAACACTTTCAACACGAGTTGCATACACTATTTTTTCTATGATCGAGCTTTAACTAAATATACTAATTTTAGTAATGACATTTTAAACTTCAGACACATGTGTTCTGTATTATGTAGTTAAGTTTGTTTAACAGCTATTTTATTGCATGGTTTCCATTCTCAGCGTAAGATAAAACATATTTTTCTATTATGCGTTCATAAGAAAGTCATTATGAAACCCAGTTGCGTAATGAAAGAGCGTTCATTACGATACGCAACATTTTGTTTTAGGGTGGTAGTAGCGGATGACATACTGTACCTATCAAACTAAGATTATCAAAATATCGATATAACCTCAAAATCTAAACAATTGCATAAATGTCAATAATAGTTACCAGCTACAACATTTCATATACAAATTTCCCCAAATTGACTCGGTTTAAAATATCGCAAATTGTTTTTTAAAATGTTATTTTATAAAAGAGGCAAAATAGAGAAAAAATATAAATAACTCATTTTATTACTTTTATCGCAATTGCCCTTTAGTAAAACTTGGACGTGTGCATAAAAAAGTCTTACAAAACTTGTTCTTTACTATATTATTATCGTACAATGTCACTTTTTGCTCCTGAAATGAGTATAAAATAACTCGATCGCAGAAAACATGTTTTATTCATTGCCTTTAACCAATTCTGTCAATATTATTATTATTCCAGATAATTATCAGAGTAGCTTTTGTTTGACAAATGTCTGATAGCTAGTTTCAAATAATTATTTAAAATTGTCAACAAGTAAACTAAAATTCCACTATTTGAATTAAATTTGTGAGTCAAAAGGTAATCTACTTAAATATTACTCGAGAAGATAAATTCTCCAGATTATTTCTCAAACTTGTTCCTATGCAAAAGTTTTGAACATTTGTCGAATTATTTTTAATTTAATCTCACTTTTTTGTTATATTATTCGTGATAATTCCACTCATAACTTTTCATCCAATCAAATTACAGTATTTTACTATTAGTATTAGCAGTAGTATTACAGCGACAATTTCACTAGTGCAAATCGTTGCTAAGATATAACGTTTGTTAACTATTTTGACTATATTAATATTGTTGAATTTTATTTGACTTTGTTTACTTTGCTTAGCTATGTCAAAATATTAAACAATGTAAACTGATCACCAAGATAATAGTAGTTCAGACATTATTTTCAAAATACTGCAGGTAAAATTTTTTTGGAGTAAATAAAATATTTCGAGGAATTGTCAAGTCGAATACCATACGTGACTATGATTTTCCTTTGGGAATTTTTGCCTAGATCACTCCTGCTTGTTGCTTTAAAAAAATCTACACTCGTGCTGTCGCACTCGTGCTATCGCGCACTCGTACAGATTTTCGTCGCAACAAGCAGTCGTGATCATGACGACAAAAATTTCCGCTAAAATCATAGTCACTAATGGTATTATATATGATAATTTATCAAAGTGCACCGTTGCCAAGGTAAACAGTTATCTGTTTATCTGATGTCAAATGATACGAGTGAAGTTTTTATCATGAATTGAATTATAAACAAAATAATTTTGTTCAACTTAATGGATTTGTTTTTCACGTAAACATATTTTTTCTTAGAAACCTCATACGCCAATGAGGAAAAACATCACAAACACAATAACAGCTGCAATTTACTTTAGCATTGTGTTAAGTAGACCATTTGGTTGAAAGAACTGCACTTTTACGGTTTCCCTCGGGTTAAATTTAGTTCGGTTTTGACTTTGATTTGTCCAAGGTTCCCTTGGACGTTTACAGTACTGTCAATCAATAGCCGTCGTGCCATTGTAGACTTCATTGTTTTGTGCTATTGTCTATTTGTCTTTTATTTTATTTGATTTGAAATGGCGTCTTCTGTGTCTTCAATGCCGACGGCGTAGCATCCATTTGTACTGTAACGAAGGCGATGAGCAACATGTGGCCCTTATCGCGAAATGAGAAATAATAAAATGTTTGATAAAGTCATATCTACGTATTCGCGTTACTGTCATGTCATGTTAGTGGAATTGCGATGCTGCCAAATCATTTCCAAGAGTGGTTTATGCATAAAGGATAACTGGTTTCGACGTAAATCTTATCGCTTATCGGGGATTTTTATATTTTATTTTTATTTGTTGATTTCATGCATATTATTGATGTTTATATAAATGAGGGGCAATATTTCTGACTTCGGAGGTTGAACATCCTTTACAATGAAAGCAAAATCACTAGAATACTTATATATATATATATATATATACCGGGAGTTTTTCTTATCAGTAAACATAGGGATATATCATTACCATAGTTACAGTTAAAAAGTTTGACAGCAATACATTAGAGCGTTTATTTTAAAAGTAAACATAGGAAAAATAATATTTTCAGCAATGCATTGAAGTGTAATAGTCTATAGTCTAAAAGAAACATTTTAAGTTTAAACAAATTAAATGAATTTGAATTACTTTAAATTACATTAACTATACGTTAGGTATAAATTTAGAACCTCAAAACAATCCAAAAGTTCTTTTGTGTAGAGGTTTGTTCGCAAATTCTTCGTTTAAGAGCTCGAACATACAAATAATGAGAATATTTGGTTGAACCAGTTAAAAAATCGAAAATTATTAAAATGTGGTTCTATATAATTCAGACCACGAGAAATCGAATGGCGCAAAGCGCATCTTCATATCTTTTTTAGTTTTTGAGTTACAGCGATTTTTGACTTTTTTTAAAGCTCAACTTTGAGACAGCATAACTCAAAAACTAAAAGAGATATTGAAATGCGGTTTGAACGAGTGTATTTCTCTACTTAACTTGTACCGGTATTTTGAAAATTTGGAAAATTTTTAAATTTTTTTCAAAATTTTTCTTCCTCAATATTTCAAAAACTTGAAAAGATAATGAAAATCTGAAAACACCAGTGAATTTCTCTCGTAAAAATACATAGGTATGTAAATTTTCACAACAAAATTCGCACGGATTACAAAAAATCGAAAAATAGCCAAAAATCGTAAAAATCTTAAGGCTAACCCCTTAAGAAATCTTCAAAAAATGGCCATTTTCGATTTTTTGTAATAAAAAATGTATCCGTTCGAATTTTCTTCTGAAAATTTGTATACCTATGTATTTTCACGCGAGGAATTCACTGGTGTTTTCAGATTTTCATTATCTTTTCAACTTTTTGAAATATCGACAAAAAAAAATTTCTAAAAAAATTGAAGAATTTTCAAAATTTTCAAATTACCGGTACAAGTTAAGTAGCGCACGAGAAATACACTCGTTCAAACCGCATTTCAATTTCTCTTTTAGTTTTTGAATTATGGCGTCTCAAAATTGAGCTTTAAAAAAAGTCAAAAATCACTGTAACTCCAAAACTAAAAGAGATATTGAAACGCGGTTTGAACGAGTGCATTTCGCGTGCTGTGAACTATATAGAACCATATTATTAAAATTTTGACTTTTTGAACTGATTCAACCAGGAATCCATATTATTTCAGTAATACTTAGTAATTATAATGTTTTCTTGTTTTCTTTGATTACTTCATTGTCATTAGAATTCTTAATAGAAAATAAATGATTAATTTACGATTAATTAAGTATTCCAACTCCCAAGAACTCTTTTATTTTTTAAGATACAACGTCTTGCTAATTGAACATTTTTTCACGACTGTCAGAAAGCAAAATATTGTTGCCTCAATTAAAAGAAGAAAGTGATACTTTTCATCACTAGAGACAGAAAGTAAAGCTATAGATACTAGAAAACAAGGGTATAATTTGACTTTAGTATGACCAACTTCATTCAATTGCGTTACGCTTACTGTATTATGACCGTTTCATATGTCATTAATAGTTATTTACTTAAAAAGTCAGGAAAGTGTTCAATTACAGGATGAGTAGATAGGCTTGAAACAGCTTGCGAATCCTGTACGACGCTTTACTGACGTGTTACGTATAATATTTTACCTGAAACTTATAAACAAATAATACATATTTTAAATTAATTTAAATTACAAGATATATTTGACTTACCTAGTCAGTATCAAATTAAATAAAGGTCACTTTTTTTTGATAATTAATAATAAATCTTTTTGTTCTATTATCAGTATATCAAATTATACAATCCATTAAAGTGTCTTCATTGATATAGAAACACTCTATATATTTTTCGCTCTTACAATTTTCAATATTATTTAAAAAAATAATCGGGGCTTATGTTTAGTGTAAATCTTGAGCCCTGCCATTTCACAATTTAAGATTACCCGTATTTTTCAAGTTAGTCTACGTCTTTTCCACTTTCTTACATCATACAGGGTGTTATATTTTAATAGACCCAGCAAATATCTCGCTTATTTATCAACTTAGCAATTTCTTTCGTATAACATGATTTATACAGCAACATGTAAGCTAGTTGATGACGGATGTACATTCATGATATCATTTCCGGTTTATTAGTAATTAATATCAACTTTGAAATTTCAAATGGAACATACTATATTTTTTTACAAATTTGAAAAGTGCATCAAATTTGCTTTACAATCATGTAAAATAATCCTATGTTACATTATTAAAAAGTAAAATGGCGGGCACTTTAATATACACCAAATCGGAAAGAGAATAGTGAGCCATGTCTGGCTTGAAATAAAACAATTAACTAAAACATTTATGACAAAAAAATATTATTTCGTTTAATAATAATAATTACAATTGTTTCAGTTGATTGTTTTATTTCAAGCCAGACATGGCTCACTATTCTCTTTCCGATTTGGTGTATAATAAAGTGCCCGCCATTTTACTTTTTAATAATGTAACATATGGATTATTTTACATGATTGTAAAGCAAATTTGATGCACTTTTCAAATTTGTAAAAAAATATAGTATGTTCCATTTGTAATTTCAAATTTGATATTAATTACTAATAAACCGGAAATGATATCATGAATGTACATCCGTCATCAACTAGTTTTCATGTTGCTGTATAAATCATGTTATATGAAAGAAATTGCTAAGTTGATAAATAAGCGAGATATTTGCTGGGTCTATTAAAATATAACACCCTGTATAGATAAACCTGCACCAAGTTCTAATATTAGAGTGGAAATCTCTCTGGAAAACTTTATAAATATTTTAATAAAATAGTACAGCAGCATTCCACAGTTTCTAATCAAAGTAAAATGCATCGTACATCGTAGATTTACTTTCACGTTTACTTTTTATTCCCTGTAGAGTTAAAAAATACTATACAAATAGTTAATATAGCAACCCAGACACAATATACTTTTTAATTCTAGCTAGATGAAACAATAAACTAACATTGTAAGTATAAATGTTTGTTTAGTTCTCAAATTTGTGTTCATGGTTCAAAGTCAGACATTTCTAGAACCAAATCAATTGCTCCCCTACTATTTATAGACAATTTCGCTTGTGGCGATTGCAAACATCAAGATTACCTTCGCTCACGTTTGCGTTTACTTAGTAATAAATCCCCCGCATTATTTCAAGACATCAAAACATTTCTACTCTTGAGTCTGACGTTGTAAGAAGCCAGTAAGAAAACTGCATCCGCTAAGTGCTAGACCGCTACAGCTAAAGCTCAAACACAAAGTTCGAAATTGAAGTAATTTTAGAATTGCCACATTTTATTCTTTTTCTGTACTGCGAAATAAGAAAATGTATGACGATATTTTGCACTAAGATTGTTGGGATTATGTGACCCAGATTTTTTTAACTTTAACCCGGAACTGGGTTGTAATCAGGACAAGATTTTCTACTTAGACATTAAACTTATAATTTATAACAAGAGTATTAACGTAATATTTTAAAACTTTATATTTGTGTCACAAACTCAAGAAATTAAACAAAAATTCGTATTATTATTTCTTGTAAAGTAAAGTAAAAACTGAGAGAAATTGTTTAAATATATATTGAGGTTTGATAATAATCAAGCTTGAGAAAACATTTATTGCTTAGCAGAAATCTAGAATGATAAAGTACCGTTCGAGATTTTATTAATTGGATTTATTGAAATCTTATTGATGGAATTTTAGAAGTTAAGGACTTTGAAGTACCTTGCATTAAAAAGTTTTAATATCGTCAAAAACATTTTATTACTTTTCTGAAAGTCTATTAAAAGAAAATACTTAACAAACATGCCCATTCCAGCCAAAGATTTCACGAAAATAATAAAATTAAAAACAAAAAACAATGGGAAGAAACCTGGATAAATACCACAAACCCTGTACTATAATTGGGATTAAATTCCTGTTGTGCAGCGTAACATAAATAAATAAATAAATAACAAATTAAGGATCATTAAAACAAATACCGAAAAATGGCCAAACATGGAAAAACGGACAGATCAAATTAAAATCATGAGACTAAGAATAGGTCATTCAAACCTAACGCACAAACATATAATACAAAAAAATGAACCGGAAGTATGCGATACCTGCAAAACAAAAATCACGATAGAACATATTCTAATACAATGTCCTAAATACACGCAACAAAGAATTCTGCACAACATTCCTCCAACACTGGAAGAAACACTAGGAAACAACAACAAAAATTTAAACAACACCATTCAATTTTGCAAAAACACAAACATATATCCAAACATATGATATAAACAAACAATGTAAATCAATACTCTAATAAAACACTGAATTATAACTCAAAACACTGTACCGGGTACTAATAACCGTATCTGGTGAAGTACTCTTTAAATATAAATAAAAAAAAATACGATTTTTCAAATCAGCGAATATGATTAACAGGAATAGATATTGATCGATCAAAACAAAAGTAAACTTTTTATCTACTTTTTAAAAATTATAATCATTTGGTAAATTTTAAAAATAAATAAATATATCATCACACCTTTTACCCATTACTTGGCATGGCACTCTGTCGCAACAGATCTCGGTAAGTGATATATTTCTTCGCATAAAGTGCTGTTACTAGCCGTCAAATAACGGCCCCCAAAGATGTTAGTGGAGGGAAAGCCATAGGGGTAGATTTAAATTGGTGAAAATTGTTTGTCGGTTGTGGGGATCGAACCAGGGTTCTCAAGATCCACATACCGACTCGACACTACTACGCCACCTACTTATGTTTTATTTATATTTTATTTAAAATCTATTTTCATATTACACATAAAATCAATGGTATCGACTCCGTATGTAGATTTTAGAACCCGGGTTCGGTCCCCACAGCCGACAAACAATTTTCACCATGTTAAAACTATCCCTGTGGGGGCCGTAATATAACACGGCTGTGGAGATTTAACCAGGGTTTTCAAGATCCACAGGCCGACTGGATACCAATGAGCCACCTACCCGATAAAATTATTAAACATGAAAAGTAATTTTAACATATGACTTCGACTGAACGTACAGTAATGAAGATAATTTTAAAGTTAAATTTTTATGACAGAAAAATTTGGATGACGCCTGGATTAGAACCAGGGACCCTCCGCTTGCCGCTTTAAAATTATCTTCATTACTGTACGTTCAGTCGAAGTCATATGTTAAAATTAGTTCGTGGAATGATTCCCTATAAATCAGAACTGTGTCGCTGTAGACGAAACCCGTTGTCAATGCCTATCATAGATATAGGAGTCTTTGGGATCGATGCTACGTTAGACACTATGACAGAAGAATTCGGTTGATGCCATACGTCGGACACAGGTGACGTGGTGTAGCGGTTAGCATCTCTGCCCGGCAAGCGGAGGGTCCCTGGTTCGAATTCAGGCGTCATCCAAATTTTTCTGTCATAAAAATTTAACTTTAAAATGAAAAGTAATTTAACATTAGACGAGAAATGATTATTTTCGTTGTGTCTTGTCTCGCAGTACATCAAGATTTGAAGTCATGATCGCATTAATATTTGAACCACGACAAATGATCATTATCTTAAATAAATACTGCAAATTCAAACACTCGTAGTAAACTCAAACGAAATTTAAACCAGTTATAATCATTATTGGAGAAATGGAAGAGAACTTGAAACCACCAGAGTTAAAGAGTCGTTTTGAAGTCGAATTCATTGTATCTTACAAAGCTGTGAAACTTACACGCAACATTGTCACGATTCGAAATTTAATATCTAAGAGAGATAAGAGAGAACCGCTGACTATTAAATGTGCGCAACGAAAGTGTTTGCGAGTTCATGATGTCAAACTAATATGTCTAATTAAATAAAATGAAATAAATAAAAATATATTATCCAGCCTTGTATGCATTACTGGGTGTAGCATTCTGCCGTAGCATATTTCGGTATGTGATATTTGTTTTGTATGTGAAATGCGGTTACCAGCTGTCAAATTACGCCTCCTAAAATGTTAATAGAAGAGGAGACACAGGAGTAGTTTTTAATGTGGTGAAAATTGTTTGTCGACTGTGGGAATAAAACCTGGGTTCTCAAATATACAGACTGACTCGAAACCACTGTGCTACCTACTCCATACAGATAAAATAACCTTTTTACATATGTAATTGTCAATTATTCATTCCATTTAAAAAAAAATGTAACTATGCTGTATTTCAAAAATGAACGATCGAGAAAATTATTTAAATTCTCCATTGTAAGTATGGCTTTTGTATCTACGATTTTTATTTGAAATTTTTCTCTCTAGGTACTACTACTACTTTGGAATGAATTTTTTTTTAAATCGCTATTTCCAATTTTTTTTAAAACAAAAAAATCTATCAATTAGTTTACTTATGTGAAAAATGGGGTAGATGGCTCAGTGGTATCGAGTCGGCCCTTTTCACCAATTTAAATCTACTTCTGTTGCTCCCCCTCTACTAATATTTTAGGGGCCGTGATTTTACGGCTGGTAACCACACTTCACGCGAAAAAATATATCACTTACCGAAATCTGTTTAGGCAGAGTGCCACACCCAGTATTGGGTAAAAGGCGTGATGATATATTTATATTTTATTTATTTATTTATTCCTGTACAATTTTTTGCTTTTATTAAAAATATAATTAAAATTTCAAATTGATTAAATGTCCATCGGATGTCCAGTATGATAAACCACATTTTAATTATGAATAAAATTGTATTAAAAAAGTAATTCTTGTGACACTTTTTACGACAAAGCTGTCAGAAACAGAATCAAAATTTTAAATTTTGTTTGAATTATATTATGTCAACACGAAATTTTACGATATCATATTGTTGTTACTTTATTTCGAGAAAAATAAAATAAAAGAATGAAAAGTTGAACTTGTGACCTTAGACCTTTATCAGAATTTTATTTTATTCATCCGTCCATTTTGTTGATGCTTTTTCTTTTAAACGAGAAAAAATAAAATGTTTTTAAAATAAAAAATAATGGCAGTTTTTGCGAAATTGCGATTACATGAAAAGTTACTTAAGTCTGGTACTATCATAGTAATTTCTACCACACTTTCCTAACTAATTTACCCTTTAAATGGGGTAAGTCACTTGAAATTGTGTTAAAACTTTGTCGTCAGTTTAAAATGAGCTTTAAGTAATAATGTTTTCGTATAAAATTTTGTAACAAAGTTGAACTAACCCTTTTGCACTGGATTAGTTTTGAACGAACGCTTTTCTTGATAAGAAATAACTGTTAACCCTTGTAAAAAGCAATTACTTCTGCTTTAATTTTCTTGTTAATAGTAACGTGAAATTAAAATCCCGATTGGAGTGAAATGACTACGGAAAAAAAACTACGTTTATTCTTAAAATACGACGTTTCTTCTGTCTTCAGTCTACCCAGTTTAATTAAGTTTTATTTTTTACCTTCGAAGTTTCCTATCTTTTTATTCAATTGAACAAGATACAATTGTCTGCTTCATACGAATTAATTTTCTTTTTATTTTTAACGTTTTAACAGTAACTTTGATTATTTATAAGATATTTAAGACCTAATTTCCTAGAATTCAACGACGTTTTCAAGAAAACGACATCTTTTTTTTTGTAGAAAATTAAATTATAAATCTTTAACGTACACTTCACAGATTTCACTAACTTTTATAAACATTTCATTTGTCTTGATATTATGCATGTTTATTTCCTAGTTATTCCAATTTCTTTTAATGGAGAAAGAAATAAACTCATTTTTCTTTGTTTAATTCTCTATAGGTTTTAGCTAACGTACATAATATACTTTTAACTGGATAAAGAGAACATGCAGAATACAAGACTTATGAAACGCAGCTTTAATAGTAATTTACAATACAAACAATATATATATATATATATATATATATATATATATATTATTAGTGAGGGCAAATATATGATTTGGTCCCATATAATTTTCTAAATTTGTTTGTCTTTTTCATATGTATTCCTCTTTTCGATTTCTAGATTTGAAACATAGAATTTAAAATGTGGGCGTTTATATTTAATTCGACATAATGCCGTAGCAGATCTTGGTGACTGGTATATCTTGGCGTGGAGTGCGGTTACCAGCCGTTAAATAACGCCTCTCAAAGATGTTAGTGGAGAGGGAACTATAGAGGTAGTTTTACCAGGGTGAAAATTGTTTGTCGGCTGTGGGAATCGAACCCGGTTTTTCAAATCCACAGACCGACTCGACAGTACTAAGCCACCTACCCCATCATTAAATACGTACATACTTATTACATTTATTTATAAAATAGTTAATTAAAAGCAACTAAAATATATAAAATAAAGAAATATATCATTACGCCTTTTACCCATTACTGAGTGTGGCACTCTGCCTAAGCAGATCTCGGTAAGTGATATATTTTTTCGCGTGAAGTGCGGGTACCAGTCGTCAAATCACGGCCCCCAAAGATATTAGTGAAGGGGGAGCCACAGAGGTAGATTTTAAATTGGTGAAAATTGTTTGTCGGCTGTGGGAATCGAACCAGGGTTCTCAAAATCCACAGGCCGACTCGATACCACTGAGCCACCTACGTCATGATAAAATGATACTAAAATGATGTTAAAATACCAATTATGAAAATAATTTACAACAAAATCTTCATTTTATTTATTACAGATAATCAAGAAAAATCTAGATTTCGAGAAAACTATTACAAAAATCCCAGTAGAAGCAAACTTCATCTTCTTTTAAATTTCGATGATTTAATTGCAATAGGTTTTACTTGAATACTTATTTTGCGTAGCCCCGCCCATACATTTATCCCGGTTTTTTTGCGTTGTGTTACACGAGATTTCCGGAGTCTATTGAGAATCCCTACTCAGCTTTTGTTGCGCAGCCCTCATTTAATCTTTTTCTTTTGTGTTTTTTTTACTAAACGCGAATATCCACAAAGCTTTGTATGTCCGAAGCTATCAAGTTCGTATACTGTAACCCTTCAGCCTTCCGGCCAAAACTGTCAAGGACCACAACTTAAATTTTCAAATATTCTTTCATGTATTTGTGTATATTTTGTATTTTGACATTCTAAATAAGTACATTTGTACATTTTGCAAGGTAAAAATATTGCGTCATGAATTCTATTGTATAATAAATTTGTAGGAAAACTTCTTTCGTCTTGGTTGGAACAAATATGTATCTTGCGTGAAAATGATTTTCTAGAATTTAATGACAAAAGTCTTACCGTATTTATACCTTGACTATAAAAAAATATTGTTATACTATTTTCATTTTAAACTGGAGGGATCGGCATAAAACGATTAAATGCACCGCTATTACGTTTACAAAGGAACTCAAAATATGACCCTTTATAACTGGTGTCACAAGATTCGCACAGGGTTGTACAGCCCCATTCGCCGGTATTTTTATATGGTTAATCATAGGAAAAAACAAGAATAATTTTAGGCTGAATACGACCCTTAAAAAATTACCTGTTGTGACAATCGTTAAGCGATTTGTGGTAGCCGCACTAATAGATTTAATTGTAGTTATATGGGACAGAGACGTTTAATCGTTTCATGCCGATCCCTTCAGTTTAAAATGAAAATAGTATACATGTTTCAAATTTCTTAAAAATTCTTTTTATAAAACATTTAAAATTTGCTGTCAACATTTATAAAAACCCGAAACAATAAAACTTGTTCAGGGCTGTCACTGTAACAAGTTATTTATCCTATACAGGGTATTTTGCAACTTATGGCATTTATTTTAACACTATACAGAGTGTTTTACAACTATGGCGTGATATAGTATTTAACGTACTGATTATGAAATAAAGATATATTTTACGCGTGAAGTACGAGATCTGCTACAGCAGAGTGCCACACTCAGTAATGGGTAAAAGGCGTGATGGTATATATTATGAAATAGAATGATTTTTGTCAAAATTCGCAAAAATAAGGCTAGTTTAATAAATTCATGGAAGTTGTATTTTATAAATTAGGTTGTATTATTATCAAGACAGATTTATTTTAGAATGTTCCAAACGGCCAGTGTTTTTTTGCAATTTTTACAGTCGAGTCGATCGGAAAGCATTTGTTCCAGATTGAGTGTTGCGTGCGAGAAGTGTCATTTTGAAAGTTACGAGTACAAAAAAACTATTTATTTTAAAAACCACGAAATAAATATCACGAATTTGAAAAAAATCTTTCTATTTCATAACGAGTGTGGAGTACTATATGAAGTAAACATGTTTAGTGCCACTGATTTGAGAGTTATTTCAATATATTAATAATTAAATTATAATTATGAATAATACAAAAGTCCATATATTCATTATACAACATCAGATAAATGTTTATTAGTAGTGTTATAATTATAATATAAATATATTGGAACTGTGACCTTATAACTGAACTCAACAAACTAGACGAAATTAGGATAAAAATATATTTTAAGTAGGCAGTGATTAGTTAAGTCAGTAAAATAAAATGATTAATATGGATTCAGGAAGTGTAGATTAGATCTGATCCAAATACAAATGAAATACGGTTATAGTGGCAATTTTGATGTTAAAATAATTGATTTTTAGACTTTTGTAATCACAAACTTATAGTGTATTTACTTCTACGCTACTAAGGTTTCTTTGCAGAAACTTATAATGAATCTTAAAGAAAATGTGAAACCATATCAAGAACAAGAACTGAACTACGTAAAATTATATGTATTTGTTGACCTAAATAACAGCACAGAACAATTGTTTTTACAAATTAATATTCACAAAATGAAGTTAGTAGTAAAATTGTTAAACAAATAATTGTTACATGAAATAAATACAAATTATTAATTGTGAACAAAGTAAATTAAATCGAATTTTGAAACAGTTAATTTAATTTCAATTTCATATTTCTATTGCTACAGTTTTCGGCTCGATAAACGGAGCTCTTTGAAATAGTAATTTATAAAATAAAATTGTTAATAAATGTGGATTGCGCGAAACTTAATAGACATAAAAGTACATTTATAAATATAAAACGATTTGCAAATGAAAATTTGCAATAAGTTTTTTTTTAATAATATATATAAATATATCATCACCCCTTTTACCCATTACTGGGTGTGGCACTCTAACGAAAGAAGATCTCGGTAAGTGATATATTTTGTCGCGTGAAGTGCGGTTATCAGCCGTCAATTCACGGCCCCAAAGATGTTAGTGAAGGGGGAGCCACAGGAATAGATTTAATTTGGTGAAAATTGTTTGTCGGCTGTAAAGATCGAACCAGGGTTTTCAAGATCCACAGGCAGACTCGATACCACTGAAGTGTTTTTTTTTTAATATACATAACGCAATTGTATAAGAGAGAATAGCATATTTTTTCTAGATGTGTTATATGTTTTTTTTCGTTAGCATTTAAATCCTATTTAACGATTTTTCTGCATAAATTGAAAATTATGTCTATCATTACGATTGTGTGAATACCGATACGGAATTCGAATTCGGAGACCCTGAGTTCGAATCTCACTTAAGCTAAAAATTATATGAACTACCAATCTGCGGCTCGGTGAGTCCGGAGCCTGTACTGTAATTGGGATTAAGTTCCTGTTACATAGCATAAAATAAATAAATAAGTTCATACGCCAAACAATCATTTGACAACATAAGTATACAAAAAACTATACATAAATAAACAAATAGCAAGAACAACATTAATGAGGTTTTCAACCTTTAAAGTCAGTGTTAAATACATCATTTATATTATTTATAAAAGCAGTTCTAAAAGCTTTCTTCAAGCAACCACTTTTATCGGAACAATTTTATACTTTGGAAAAGACGTATTAAGAAAGTTTACACTATACATAACAATATTTAATTATATTTCTTTTCTCTCATTATCTTTATTCAAACTTAACAATGTGTAAATAATTAATGAAATTTTCAATTATTTAATCAGATTACGTGTGATGTAAAATAATTTTGCGACTGGGGTTTACTCTCCAGTACAAGAATCTTGTGTAATGGAATTAAACGCTTAGCGTAACCGAAAATGCTTTCATGTAGAGAGGATGTACGCTCAAGTACGGTACGCTGTATGTCTCACATTCACATAGTTCAAAGATAACATGATACCGCGACTAAGTAAAATTCAACCCGGATAGAAAACGGTTATTAAATGTATAAGCTACTATCAAATTGTTATACTGTTTAGCTATAGTACATCAGGGTTGGCCTGATTTAAATCAGTGGGATTTTTTTTAAATGATTGACTTAAAACCAGGGTTCGTAAATATCATGATATTTATAATAAATATCAAAATATCTGATATATAGGATATATATCAGATAAATATCACTTTTTGGATATTTATTTTTTAATTTTAGTTTTTGTACACATTTAGAAAAACTGAAAAATTCGAAAAATTTCACTTTTCCGGAGGCTATATCTCAAAAACTAAACAAGATATGGAAATGCGCTCAACGGCGTTGAATTCTCCGTGTCCGAATTGACTTATAAGCAAATTTTCATACAATTTTAAGCAATTTAATATTTTTAATTATTAAACAAATTTTAATTCAATTTTCCCAAAAATCCTTAATCGTAGGATTATTAAAACGAAAATTTACATACATATGTATTTTGACCCACTGAATCCAGTGGTGCAATCTTCAAATGCATATGACTTCTGGTTTTCGAGAAAATGTTAAAAAACCGCTTTTTGCGATTTTTTTGGCGGAAAATTGAAAAAAAATAAAAATCGCTGAAACTATGTTTATAAGTTAACTGAAGCACGAGAAAATTAATGCCGTTGACCGCGTTTTCATATCACATTTAGTTTTTGAGATATAGCCTCGGAAAAGTAGAAAAATTGAAAAATACGAAAAATTTCACTTTTCCGGAGGCTATATCTCAAAAACTAAACAAGATATGGAAATGCGCTCAACGGCGTTGAATTCCCCGAGTCCGAATTGACTTATAAGCAAATTTTCATACAATTTTAAGCAATTTAATATTTTTAATTATTTCCTAAGGGGTACCCCTTTGGTTTTTTCAGATTTTAATTCAATTTTCCCAAAAATCCTTAATCGTAGGATTATTAAAACGAAAATTTACATACTTATGTATTTTGACCCACTGAATCCAGTGGTGCAATCTTCAAATGCATATGACTTCTGGTTTTCGAGAAAATGTTAAAAAACCGCTTTTTGTGATTTTTTTGGCGGAAAATAAAAATCGCTGAAACTATGTTTATAAGTTAACTGAAGCACGAGAAAATTAATGCCGTTGACCGCGTTTTCATATCACATTTAGTTTTTGAGATATAGCCTCGGAAAAGTAGAAAAATTGAAAAATACGAAAAATTTCACTTTTCCGGAGGCTATATCACAAAAACTATTTGATATTTTTATATAATGGATATATATCATTGCAAAAATATGACGATATATATCAAAATAAATATCATGATATATATCGATCGATATATATCTTCGAACCCTGCTTAAAACTAAAGAGACGTTTATAAAACTTGTTGCATAATATACTATATGATATGAAATATATCATCACGCCTTTTATCAATTATTGGGTGTGGCACACTGTAGAAGTAGATTTCGGTATATATTTACGTACGTTACCAAACAAACAAACAAACAAACAATTTTCACCAATTTAAAAAATCTACCCCTGTGGCTCCTCCACCACTAATATCTTTGGAGGCCGTGATTTGACGGCTGGTAACCGCACTTCACGCGAAAAAAATATATCACTTACCGAGATCTGCTTAGGCAGAGTGTCACACCCAGTGATGGGTAAAAGGCGTGATGATATATTTATTTATTTTATTTTTGTTACCAATTGTCAAATCACGGTCTCCAAAGATGTTAGTGGAGGGACAACCTCAAGAGTGATTTTAATTTGCTTAAAATAAACATGCAAATTAATAAAGTTGATTTAGCTAAAATTTTTAATATCGTCTATAACTTCATTTTCAATTAAAGCAAATTTACAAATTATGTAAGTTAAAATTTCTGCTAATTAATGCTTTTCTCAATCTAGGTTAAAACAAACTTAATTCAAGAATTGAAAGCGCAGATAAAAATTAAATTAAAAATTATGTTTCTGATTAACTCACTTTATGAACCTTTCTAGGGAGTTATTTATCATTGTTTGCCTTACAAAGGCTTGCAAACAGCTGTAAAAAATCCAATTTAAATTTACAGGTACATATTTACTTGTATTCTGTAAATACCTATGTAACTATTTGAAAACAAATATAATAGTCAGTTTTTAAAGTAAATCAAAGCAACAACAGAAACATTGCCAACACCAAAAGCAAGAAGAGACCGAGTGATCCTCACAAGATTTCGCATTGGATACACCAATTATACACATTCTAAAAAATCTGATGTGTATACCACATGACTTCCTTGTACGCGTATTATACTATACCTACATTTTTTTATTGCACATATTTGACGTAATTTGACATTAATTTTTTTTTAATATTTTTTGTTCTAATCGTTAGCAAACTTAATTACAAAAAATATATAATTTTTAAATTTATATATCTCGCTTATACAAAAGGCTAGTTTAATAATTCTTAATGTGCTAGACGCAGAATTTAATTCTCTAAAACTCTTATTTGTAGCATTTATTTTTAAAATCAAAATAATACCATTTTTTAAAGAAAACTGTTAGCAGCTTCATGTAATGTATCACTTCCGGTTAGTCCATTTTAACCAAAATCTATTATGTTATTTCTATCGATATAGTAGTTTTATATACCAAATTTGAAAAGTTTTGAATTATATTTTAATATAATTTTTCATTAAAATCTCTTATAGGCTTCAAGTAAAGTACCACTTCCGGAAGAAATATAATGACCAAAAAGGGAGGTGCACAACTAAATGTTATAACAGTTCTAAGTACAAAATTTCAACTTTCTATGGCTTACCGTTTTTGAGTTATGCGAGATACATACATACAGACGTCACGACGAAATTAGTCAAAATGGATTCAGGGATGGTCAAAATGGATATTTCCGCTAAAATCTGAAAACCGAAAATTGTCGCGATTACAATACTTCCTTTACTTCGTACAAGGAAGTAAAAAGGACTGAGTACCTACTTATGTGGGTTAAAACTAGTTCACAGTTCGATTAGGGTTCGTGGGTCAAGAAAAAGCATCGATTCGGTTCAGTTTCGGTTAAAATTTCGATTCGGTTTGCAGCCCTATTTTAATAAAGTCTATAGCACATCTACATTTTTACAGGTTGTTAGTACAACAACCCTGAATAAAAGTTTAATAGTTTCATGTCTGAATAAAAAGATTATGATTAAAATTCCTTTTTATGAATCTTATACTCATTTGCGAAAAGCTTGGATTGTTCGAAGTAAAAGGAGTAGTTTTTCTGATCGTGTTTTCATCCAAGTTAAACCTTAAAACGTCTTAAAACTTTGGTAAAATAATATTGAGCTAAAAACTTTTCCCACTTTTTGCAGAATTTCTTATAGAATCAGTTATTTCTTACAGGATTATTTGTGGTAATAAAACCGAAAAGATAATTACAACTTTTGCTTAGAAGTTTGCTAAATTATTCTCTAAAGTCGAACTTTTACAAGTCAAATGCACAGAAGTTTTTTCATTATTTCTAGATACTTTGTAGCTCTCAACAAAAATAGACACTGATAAGTTGTTAAATGTATATTTTTGAAAATACAAAAGATATGAGGAAAAACTTTATAGTCTTCAAATAATTTGTAGTCAAAACTTAGGTTTAAAATTTATATATTTATAATTGCTTGTTGTTATTAATTAGTTTATCATTTAATAAAATATCAATAAATGTAGAATGCTTTCTCAGGCAAATGAACATTTAATATTTCTTAAATAAGAATATCTAAAATTTTAACAAAATAGTACAATTAAGAATTACGAGAATATTCAAAAACAAAATATTACTTTCTTACTTAATCCGTATGCCACTCTACCCTTTCGAGTGTGAAGGTGACAAAATATTACATAAATCATTAACAAAAATGTTGAACATTTATTGATGAAATATGATACAGAATTTTAATCTTTAACTAATATTTAAAGTAGTTTGTTTAAAAAAAAATTGATGAAAACGGCGGCGGGAAATCTGATTTTCTATGTAAAATTATACAGTGTATATTTAGCATGCCTGGTACCAATATATTCCAATTTTTAAATTATTTATTTATTTATTTATTTATTCACTCATTTTGGGATCCTGTAAACAGTGCAAGCACTGGTACCCAGGTCCTTAATAATTACATTACAAAAAATAAATTTACCCTTGTGGCTCTCCTTCCACTAACATCTTTGGGGGCCGTGATTTGACGGCTGGTAACCGCACTTCACGCAAAGAAATATATTACTTACCGAGATCTGCTTTAGCAGAGTGCCACACACAGTAATGGGTAAAAGGCGTGATGATATATTTATTTATTTTATTAATGTTATATTTGACTCTTAAATAAAAATAAATTTATGAACTTAATGTAACTATTTTATAAATATATGTTATGTCTCCACAATACCGGCCCACTCTTTTCTTAGTCGTCCTCTTCCTCTCTTCTCTCTTATTTTCGCTGCCCAAACTTTCTTCGTAGGTCTCTTATTGTCCATCCTCACCAGGTGTGTTCATCAACTCAATTGTTTTTGCTCTATGTATTCTTCTATCGATTTTGTTCCCAGTTCTTCTCTTATGTCTTTGTTTCTTATTTCATCCAGCATCGTTACCCCTTTGACTCTTCTCAGATATTCCATTTCTAATGCTTGTATTCTGCTCTTGATTTTTCTTGATATACCCTATGATTCGCATCCATAAGTTAATATCGCTCGGTAAAAAAATAAAGACAACAATTTTGTTGCAATCATTATTTTTAAAGTTGTTGAAAATATTCTACATTCTTTTCATTTTAATTCTAGTTCTATTCTATTAAGTAATAAAATATCTACTGTGTAACTAAGATGGTCACTTCGTAACTATAATATACATGAACATTTGGAGATCAGTCAATTATATGTCGATTCTTCTCATCTATTTCCAGCTCCTTGTCAAACTCTGTCAATTACGTCGCGTAAACGATTACATTAATTGATGAGTTGGCCATGGGCCGGAGCTGGAGGCGTCACGTGTGATTAGGGGTGTAGTTAGATGCTGCCGCCGCTATCGCCACCGTCGCCGCGCTGTAATTGAACGGAGACCGCGTCTTCCTTGCATAATCACGTGCGCCACCGCTACGGTTAGCGTTACCGCTAGCATTACCGTAACACTAGCGGTAATGTTAACGCTAAATTCACATGCAGGGGTGGTTTAGTTGCCGACTTGTAGCAGCTGACTGAAGGAAATGGTGGACGCAAATGTTGTGGACATGGGAGGCACATGTATACTATTTTCATTGTAAACTGGTGGGATCGGCATAAAACGATTAAATGCACCGCAATTACGTTTACAAAGGAACTCAAAATATGACCCGTTATAACTAGTTTCACAAGATTCGCACAGGGTTGTACAGCCCTATTCGCCGGTACGTGTATAATAAAAACAAAAAATTACAATCTTTAAATAAGTATATTTCCTTATTCATACGATACAAGTATAATATATTATAAATATTATATACAAACATAATCTAAACATTTACCTATATTACTCAGTCTGATTCAGTACAGGATATTTAATCTTCTTATTGAGTAACATAACTGCTAATTGGATAATTTAATCCGAATTAGTAATTTTTAAATGGTCAATCATAGAAAAAAGAAGAATAATTTTAGGCTGAATACGACCCTTAAAAATTTACCTGTTGTAACCATCGTTAAGCGATTTGGGGTAGCCGCATTAATAGATTTCATTGTAGTTATATGGGACAGGGACGTTTAATCGTTTTATGCCGATCCCTCCAGTTTAAAATGAAAATACTATATATAAAAGTGAACAAATCAGTAGTAGATAAAACTATTTACTATTCCCCTTTCTTAGAGAGGAATTGGTTTAGAACCGCAAAAATAAATACGCGTTCAATTTAAATGCCAAAGTTAAATATATTTCGGAAAAATGAATAGGCTTAGTAAAAATACAGGTTCTATGAAAAAACTTCGTTCTTGAATCTTCAATATTTCAGCAGACAAAAGATGAGCAATAAAAAATCAACGACTCTGCATATTATAATGGTGTTAACAGCTACCCAGTTTATCTCGTGTACTCGTAAATCTTTACAAGCTCTAAAAAATGCAGGAATATCAACTGGAACAACTATTAAGGCAGTTTCCTTCAGCTAATTTCATACACACATCCCATGTATTCATGCGAACGTAGCTTTACCGTTACCGCTAACATTATCGTTACCGTTAGGCCTCGTGGCTGCAGGACACGCGTGTCAGTGGCACCGACAAGCGGGAACACGAGGAAATTCCGGTCCGTTGAGTGGAGAAAGTTACGACGTACGATGTAGAAAGGTGGAAGTCTTGATGTATTATCGTTTGTTAGGAATAATGTGACGGAAGACTATTAATAATAGTAACAGATTGGGAAAATGATGTAAGTTTCGTGGAAATTGATGGTTATATAATAAAATGATAAATAACGACATGAAATGAAATGTTAGGTCTTTTGTTTTACTAGAAGAATGATATATTTTATCTTTGACATAGCATAGTGAATCATTTGGATTGAGTATACATGGTGTTATTTAAGTAAGCATATGACACTTAACTGATGATAGAACTGATCACATAGATAGCAAATCTGGCAATAATTTGTATTTTATATGTTTTCTACAAAAACTGGAGTCTGTTGAAACTCACCAATTATGTCATAATTCAAAATTTTGTAATAAAATCAATGTGTTCTCTGGAAATAAGTTGATTGTCAAAACTGAAACGTAAATTCAGCGACCCCAAAATCCCCGAGTAACTAGTTTTGAACCTAAAACTCTATTTAAGTTGAATATCGTAATTTCATCTCCCCATCCCCTTTTTAACCCCTTAATAAAGTGCATATGATCAAAATGACCCCGAAAATAGATTTTGGCGATCTCAAAAACCCCTGGGTAGCCAATGTTGAACGTGTAAAATTTTAGTATTATTTAATTTAATTTATGGCGACTACCTTTCAGGGATGGTTTGTACCCCTAAAAAGCAACTTCCGGAAGAAAAAAAATAAGGGTTTAATATTTTTTAGAGTTCTATTAGTGTGCCAAGTTTCATTTAAATCGGTGAGTGACAGTTGGGTAGTGTTACATGTCAGTCTACTAGGCTACGGTTATGTACACTCAAGTATATAAATAAGGAGTAAAATCGTGTGTATTTTTATAGTACAACACTGACGCTGACATGACAATTCGGAATGTCTTATTTTAAATTTGTTTCATGAAATGAGGATCCAATCTATCTGTTACCTCGTTAATTAATCTTGCAAAAGTTTGCAAGGTACAAGATAATAATACTCTGTCATTCCTTTGTTTAAAATAAATGTAATATTATTCTGCAATTGGGATATATATCCTGTAGAATAATAGATAAATAAATATAAGAGTTTTACAAAATATCTTGACTACTTTAACAATTAGAAATGATTCACTATTTGTATTTTATTTTTTGCAGGAAGCCGTGAGCTGTAAGCTCCGACAACGGCTCGTCCATGCCTGCACGGAAGGGCCTCCTGGCGCCCCAGAACACTTTCTTGGACACCATCGCCACAAGATTCGATGGAACCCGTAAGAATTTTCATACATTCTTCTCAATTTCTTATTCTTGATCATATAGGACACCTCTTTCTGATTGAAGTGACATAGAATTCTCAAAAATCCTCTAAATTTGAATATGAACATTTTCATCATTATGTAAGTTCTACAGATTTTTTTATTGTGAATTCTTGCAGAATATCACAATTTTCCTAGAAATCTAGTATTAGACCCGCATTCAGAATATGTTTCTGAACCACTTGAAATATTTCCATTACCTTGAAAGTACTTCCACGTTTCTAGTGCTTAGTGATTTGCTCCTATACGATCTCCGTGATGAAATTTGAATTTCTTTACAATAAGATAACCTTTCTCTTAGGAGAAAGAAAAGCGCTTTCATCAACAGATGGTTCTACTTGTACTTCAATTTGATAGGATGCTAGAAGCGTCTTGAGTTTAACCTTCACCTCGCACAAGCATCCATCATTTCAAGTATTTTTATATTTGATCATGATCTTATATTATAAGATGAAAGTTTATTTACTCTATCACCAGTAAATGTGTATGTACTCAAATTCAAGGTTGGTTAGTTCAAATTTAATTGAAACGAAATGTTATTTGATTTTTTCATTATCTCTACAGGACATTTATATTTATGAAAATACATATTTATTTTGTTAAAAGCTCATTAAAATTCATTTCATGATGCATAAGAAATATACATAAATATATTACCATGTCTTTTTATGTCAGTTATAATAATTATAATATTTTACGAATTTTGAACCATTAAATAATGCGTGTATAGTATTTCTAAATTACTTTGATTATGTTCGCTGCCAAAATTACTTCGAATAAGAGTTACAAAAACTCAATTTTATTTGTAGTATATTTAAGAAATTGACTTACGTCATTAATGATGATAAAAAACTTAGTACAATAAAAAAATGGTTGCAATTTTTAAACAGCAAATTAAAGAAAAAAGAAAGAAAACAAAAATCTTATAAAATAATATTGGATATGAACTACCTATTCATTTATTATAAATAATTATTTAATAAAAGGATATAAATTTTTAATTCGACTGTTATATAATAATATATGTTTAGGGTTGTGCATTTGACCAGTCAAATATTTTTCGGTCAATTGACCGACTATTTGACCGGTCAATTGACCAGTCAATTGACCAAGAAACATTTAATAAAAATCACAATTAAAATTGTAGTTTATTTATATAGTACTGTTTACTACATCCAATATTACTGAAAATGAAAAACCAACAACAACTAATAAACAAAACCACATTAAATTCAAAATAAAGGGGAAAATAAAGTAAAAGACGTAATGAAATGAAATAATATGTATTTATTTTATTTGTAAAGTAAAGTAAGCAAATTCTCCAGAATCCAGAATACCAAACTAGATATATTCATGTAATAATAGTAAGTAGCTATTTCTATTGAACAACAGATGTCGTGGCGGTTCCATTTAGATTATTTGACCGTATTATTTGGTCGTCAAATATTTTTGGTCAATTGACCACGGCACAACCCTATATATGTTTTAAATACTGTTTTCAATATTGTTTACAAATAAAAATTGTTGACATCTTCTTTTTAAAATATTTTCATTTAATTACAATTTACTATATATTCTATCATTATATTTTTCAACAAATGTTATTATTTATCTAATTTTATTTAGTCCTGAAGAAGGCTAAACAGTCGGCCGAAACGTTGACTAAATAGAAAAATAAAAAATAATATTGACTGAAGTCCAAAATAAACCTGTTTTCATATAATTATTTAATATTACTAATCATAATGATGTAAATAGCAGTATAATTACTAATGTTGAGGTTATCAATACTGGTGCACTTTTACGTGGCACATTTCTGACTAAAGTTGTCATTATTCTGTCAATTGATTCGTGATCGTGTTACATTGAATATATTTGTTTCAAATCTTCAACCGTTTTATATATGTTTGCAAAGACTCTGAAGCCACAGTAGTATTTATAGGTTAAATATAACAATGTTATAACTTTAAAACCAGATACAGATACACAATGTAAACAAAACAGCACTCTACGTCATTTATTTAGTTAGTAATTAATTTTTATTTAAAATTCTCTAAAATAATTTAAACTAAACAACCGACAATAAGTTTACATAAATTTGATATAATTTATACAACTTCTGAAAAAACGATTGACGATTGGTTAAATGTAATTTTTATTTTTAAAATTATATGCCCGAGAGCTTTACTTTGATAATAAACTCAGCATAATTTGAACAAATTTTGAAGACACAATCGCTTTGACATTAATTTTGACACTTTTACTAGAATTCTCTTTTCAAGAGATTTATATACTCAGCATTAAATGTCATTTGTCTCAGTAAACTATGAATCGTGAGGATTCTAATTTTGTATTATGATTTTAATAATTTTTGTTCTTCACATGTTTTATAACATGCCGATTTTTATAATTATTAAAATGTTACAATTTATAACAAATGAACTGAAAATAATTTCGAAAAACATTTTAAGTTAAAATTGTTTAAAATCAAATTAGGATTCATTTTAGTTATTATTTGTTTTGTGATATATACTACCGTTTATGAAATAAACGTAAAAACTTAAAAAGACTCATCAATAAAGATGTGGTACCACTGATTGTATACAGGGTGTTTCACAACTTAGAGCAAAAAATTAAAGGGTATATTCTGTACGACGTGCTGATCATGAAACAAAAAGAAATTTTTTTTAAATCGCAAAACTATTTTCCATGTTTCCCAGTCCAAAATTTTTCGTTGCCACTGCCACTGGGTGGATGATTATGTTAAAGTTATTAATTAAATAAAATTCTATTATAAATAACTGCTAATAATTGAATTGTGTAATTATTCTTTCGTAGTTGATACCTACTTCATTGTTTGTGTTTAATAGGAAAGCGAATCCAGTGCAGTACTACAAAAAATGTTTTAGGTTAACAACCCTTAATTTTTCGAATTTAAAAAAAATTCTTTTTGTTTCATGATCAGCACGTTGTACAGAATATACCCTTTAATTTTTTGCTCTAAGTTGTGAAACACCCTGTATAGGCCATTAATAAACCTAACCTGAATTATGAAGTTTCAATCTAAAATCTCGCCACTTTTTAAGTTATTCTGCTAACAAGGAAACATGCAGAACGACAGACGAATAATCCGACTTTTTTGGAAATATGTATTTTTATTCAATAGAATCTACAATGTGAAATAAAATATAAAATATAAACTAAACACTTGGCTAAGTCTCACATAATTCAGCCTCCAAGTCACCTTATGAGGGCATCGTCAGAGGCTGGCCAGCACAGTTAGTAACCATAGACAATGTAAAACGTTATCAAAAGTTAAAAATCACCATTACAATACTCAGTGGTATCGAGTCGGCCTGTGGATCTTGAGAACCCTGGTTCGATCCCCACAGCCGACAAACAATTTTCACCAATTTAAAAAAATCTACCCCTGTGGCTCCTCCACCACTAATATCTTTGGAGGCCGTGATTTGACGGCTGGTAACCGCACTTCACGCGAAAAAATATATCACTTACCGAGATCTGCGTAGGCAGAGTGCCACACTCAGTGATGGGTAAAAGGCGTGATGATATATTTATTTATTTACAATACTTCAATATTACATAAATCGAGAAAGTTAAAATTAATAAGTCCCGCAAGAAAATGTAATAAATCTCTACTCAAATATCAGATGTTCCGAGAGAGTTACTCGTATATATCAAATCCAAATAATATCCAATGTTGTAGAAATTGAAAAATCGTCCGCAATTTTTCGCGTGCTCGTTTTAAGTTACAAGTCGTTCCCTTCGCTTACTCCAAATTGATGTAAGTTAACGAACACACGAGACGCGCCTGATGCTAACAAAGACGCCAAGGGGAGCGCAGGGTGCAGAAGACGAAGGTTTGTTAGGCCCTAGTGACGTGTAATTAATATTCTTTCGCGTTTCGTATCTTGATTCAATTAAGAAACAGTAATTCTTTCACTGTTTGCTTTAATCTAATTAATTTTAAGCGATTTATATCACCATTATTTTGAAAAATGTTTGGGTAGAAATATGATATTGTGGTTTCTTGATTAATTAATTGTGCAGGGTTGTATTAAAGTATTTTATGTTTTAAAATTTGATGCAATGAATTTAATTTAATTTTTTCTTGCATACGAGTACAGTAAATATTTGTTTTCAGTAAAATAATTTAAAGGGTTTTATATTTATATTGATATGAAACTCTATATTATAATTAAAGTAAATATTTATTCTAGTATTTTAATCATGAATACAACAGAAATATTTTTATATGATTAAAACATATATCATTCTGTTTGTTGATCAATAAAGAAATCCTTTAATAAAATTTATATTATACTCGTATTTCATATGTCTCTTTTCATTTCAACATTTTGTGGACATTGAAATATGAGCCGCTTTACAAAGAAATCAAATTAGATTATAAATTATATATTACTTAAACTCAGATTGTATTCATGATTGTATTATTTTTATATTACTTATGTTATCCTAACAAAATATATTATCTTTTTAAAAAAAAATTTATATATAGAATAAAATTTTTGTTTGTTATGGTATCATACAAGAACGACATGATTGATTTTTAGAAAATTTAGAATGTGGTAACCCTGTTTTACCTAATAACATAAGAATTGCTAGGTATAGGACATATTTGATCTTGATTGTGATTGATTATCAAAACGTCAAAACGAAAACAAGTTTGCACAGTACATTGAAAGAATTATTTATAATTATGTTATACTAATGAAATAATAGGTATTTATGAAACTAGTAAGGAAATGAAGGTTATTACCTTACACATGTGAAATTTGCAGAACAAGGCGTAGCCGAGTTATGTAAACACATAAGTAGGTAATAACCTTATTTCCTTACTAGTTTCATACAATATTTTTTCTACTTCCGTTCTAATAAATACGAAAGAGCGTTTTTGAAATTATGAAATTTTGACATATTAATGACAGTTATAAATTCAAAAAATAAAAGAATAACACATTCGAATTCGTCTACCAAGATATCTTAATTTTTTTGTGTTGCTATGTTACCTCATTATTTCACTAGTTAAATAATGCAGTTCATTACCTAATTCAAATAAGTGAAATAAAACGTCTATTTCCTAACGGAAGTAGAAAAAAGTATAAACACTGCCTATAAATAATCATTTATTAATTAGTTAGTATGTAGGTACCTGGTTTAATGTCTTATTTTTATTTATTTTTAATTAAATGTACTATTAAACCAGTGACAGTAAAAATGTTCGTTAGGAATGAAATATCCGAATTATTTAAAATGTAAGGTTAAGTTACAATGACAGATACTTCACTCAGTGCTCAATATCTTAAGACGAAACAAAAAAAAAAACGTCTGAAGTCACAGCTTGTCAATATGTTATTAAAATGTTATATAGCGCTCTGGATATCAGTACGTTAAATGACATTTAAATAACGGCAATAGAAATATAATTATTTAATATAATAAAGTGTTGTCATTTATAATTTATCATGGTGATTTATTTTTCCCTCATTAAAAAGGTTTTCAATCGCTCTGTCATCTATTATTTTCTTAACTGGAACAGAGTATATTTATTTGACATAAAAAATAAACTCATTTTCATATTTAAAAAAAGAAATGGTGGCAAGCTATTTACAACACCTATTCAATCAAATTTCAACATTATTCTGTCTCTGTTCTACAAAAATTAAAAATATAAATCTTAGACCAACAAGTGATACGTGATCGATATATGTAATTAGAGGATTATTTTATGTTTATTCAATTTTCATTATAAAAACAGACGAATAATCTATTTTAGCGAACATAAAGTTTACAGTGAATCTGTTAATATAAAATAATTTCTTCTTGGAAAAATCTATAACTAACTTTCAAGAAACATAAAACATAATTGCATAAACACATATGATTTAAGAAGAAATTTATTATTACTTTAAGTGTCTACTCAATAATTTGAATAATTTCCTGTTGTGTAATATATGTTTCCGTCTGTCTCCTAACGACATTATTTTTTGTTTGACATTAATGAGTATATTGTATAAAAGTAGATAAATGTTTTTTTCCCGACTAAGAATAAACTGTCACTTTATATAGTTAACATTGGATACATAATAGATTAATTCATTCCCTAGGGAATACAGTGAGGAAATAAAGTAAATTACAGCTATCTCTAATTATTTTATTTATTAGTAACAATATTCACATTAGATGAATTTACAATATTCATCTGATGTCTTCATTTGTTCGTTCCTTGAAATATTGCTTATTGTTTTCCCTGTAAAACCTTTCGTGCTATTTGAATTTTGTTCTCCTTTGAAGCTTCTATGTAACCCTCCGCAACAGTATTCGATTTCCATCCACCATGTCTTTTGACAGAAATAATATCAACCCCGCTATCTGCCAAAAAACTTGCGGAATTTTCTTGATTTTATTGGTAACAAACTATTTGTTGTTTCTTTTGCTGCAGCAGCAACATCTTCAGGTATTCCAACAATTTCCTCTTTACTATCGACCTCCATTTTTACGAAATTGAAAATAAATCGCAGGAACAAATTCAAATACATGAAAATTTCCTTGACAACATTTTTTTATGAATTTTTACATTGCAAACTTAATTCTCTGAACGCAAATCAATGAACCATAAATAAATTAAATTATTTAAAATTAAAAGTCGGGACGTCGGGAAAAATATTTGTATGCATTTCTGGAATGAACTTCGTTAATCCCTCAACTGAAAATGCCCTCGGTTTCACCTTGGCATAACTTACAGTCTCGGGAATAAAACCTTAGTTTATTCCCTTAATACATAAATAATTATAAATATAAAATAAATAAATATATTATCACGCCTTTTACCTATTACTGGGTGCGGCACTCTGCCGGAGCAGATCACGGTAAGAGATATATTTCTTCGCTTGAAGTGCCACACCCAGTAATGTGTGAAATGTGTGATGATTTATTATCTTAATTTTTCAAATTGTTACCTACATACATCATCTAAAGTAAACATTTTTTATTGTTTTTTAAATTATTTTGTAATAAATTTTATTTAAGCGAAAGTAGAGTATAATAAAATTGTAATAATTAAAAACATTAATATTAATGATCGGCTGTTTTTTGATGAGAAAATTAAATGCTCCATGTTGAATATATTTAAGAGCATGTTTTTAATGTAAAAAGAGCGTAGTAAATTAACATTTTATGTTTCATTAAAATATTCCGCAGGCGAACGCTTGCTTAAGACTAGAGCAATTAATCATGCACATTTTCATGTTTACATAACATGTAAATATAGTTTTCTCTTATTAACAGATTAAGGGATAATATTATATTAATAGTAAAGCTTTTAAATTTTCGTATTTTCATTATCTTCATAGTAAGTTTAAATTGTTTTACTGGCACATTATTTAACAATTCACAACTTTTATAAGGATGTAATTCATAACTTAGAAACTAAAAGATATTAAAATGCAAGGAGCGATATTAAATTTTAATTAACTGATATATTAAACCCCTTTTTCCAGACTTGGGTGAAGCTACATTTGTTAATTTTTAATAAATCTTTGTATATCTGAAATTTCATTTCGAAATGATAGTTATTATAAATATGAATGTATAATGTGTTTTCGGACAAAATAACAAGTTACAAAAAAGTTAAATTTCGCGGCCTGAAATGTACACGTAAATCTCAACTTTGTTAGACAGTTGCGTAAACAAATAATTATAGAAACATTTTTACGACTCCAGAAAGCGCTCGGCCTGATATCAAATAAATCCTAAATTGAATACCGGTGTTGAGAACCTGGGTTCGATTCTCACAGTTAACAAACAATTTTCACCACATTAAAATTATATCTTTGACTCTCTCGTCACTAACATATTTGGAGGCCGTGATTTGACGGCTGCTAACCGCACTTCATAAGCATAATTATATCATTTACCGAGGACTGTTACGGGCGAGTGCCACATCTAGTAATGGACAAATAGAGTGATAATATATTTATTTAAAATTACCCTTGTGGCTGCCCCTCCACTGACTTCTTTTGGAGCCATGATTTGACTACTGGTAACCGTTTTTCATGAGCATAATTATATCACATACCGATATCTACTATGGTCTAGTGTCACACTTAATAATAAGTAAAAGGCGTGATGATATATTTCTATATTTTTACTTAAATATGTATAAATGTAAACTTCAAAATAATAAATTTTTGCGTTTAGAAATCGCATTTAACTAATTTCTACAGACAGACATCATAGTAAAACTATTAATTCGTGGAAAACTATAGAATTTTTACCATAATTACTATACCTTTGTTCCAGGATTGCGGTGGGAATTAAACAAATTCTTTAAATATGCACATTTATTAGAGTACATTACGGAATAAACTATTTCCATGGCAGCTATATAATAATTAGTGCAATTATATCCTAGTTAGTAGTTATTCGTAGCTACCTACGAGCAGGAAAATTAAATTGAATAAAGTCTTTAGAACCCTTGTGCCTTGAGCGAGAGCCTAATCCACAGAAACCTGGGAACAGTTCTCTGCCCTCTGAGCCTGCTGGATATTACCGCGGCATTTAAACTATTTCTTACCTGGGACCTCAGAGGAATCTTTTCATTTTCTGGCATACCTCTAATAATTTCTAGTTTCATTATTGATATAATTATTTCATCAGGATTTAAAATTTATCTAAAGGTAAATTTTTTTTGAAAATACCTATCTCTACGAATTAAACCGATTGTATTGAGAAAAATATATTTTAATTGATTTTGTAACGTCTTAAATGTCATAAAAACTTTCTAATATTATTAAGGAATTAACATTTAAAACATTAGTTTTTATGATTTGTTTGAATTATTATCAAAAGCAAATATTTTTTCTACGAGGTATTATTGACTCATTTTTATTTATAAAAATAAAATAGTTATTGCGAAGCAAACTTAACTATATAACCTAAGATGATGTTTTAGATTTGTTAAATGTAATTAATAAAATTAGTATAATTAGTTAAAACAGTGCATGTTACTCGTGTTAAAATGTAATGTTCTGTAATATAGTGATACTTTTAACATTAATTACATAATAGTTATTTACAAAATTAGTATGTAAAGCTACTCTTTAGTTACGGGTGGATGAGAGTTAACACTAGAGATGGGCGATATTAAAATTACAATATCGATTTTCAATATCATCACAATATCGATGTATATCGAGAAATAGATATGGGGTAGATGGCTCAGTGGTATCGAGTCGGCCTGTGGATCTTGAGAACCCTGGTTCGATCCCCACAGCCGACAAACAATTTTCACCAATTTAAAAAATCTACCCCTGTGGCTCCTCCACCACTAATATCTTTGGAGGCCGTGATTTGACGGCTGGTAACCGCACTTCACGCGAAAAAATATATCACTTACCGAGATCTGCTTAGGCAGAGTGCCACACCCAGTGATGGGTAAAAGGCGTGATGATATATTTATTTATTTATTTAGATATCAAAATATCGATATATTGAAATATCGGACTATTGATAAATCAACATATTTTGATATATCGCTACACAGAGTGACCGAAGGGTATATTAATATTTTAAGTTATTACATCGCCATATATCTACAGCGTCAGGTGGTTAATAAGCAAAGTATTTTTAGATTATAATAAAATTATTGTTAATCAATACTCTTAATAATAATAATAATAATTTATTTCCAATAAAATCATTACAATGGTATTTGGAAAGAGTATAAAGATATTGTTACAAACATACATAAAATACATAGAAATAACGAAAAAGATTTGACATTCTATAAAAATACTTGTAATAATTAATCAATCACCTACGAAAAACAGAATAGACAGTTAAGATAGAATTGAGACAAGTTACTAGTTCCCTGATTTAATCTAAAATAAAATAAATATATCATCACGCCTTTTACCCATCACTGGGTGTAGCACTCTGCCTAAACAGATCTCGGTAAGTGATATATTTTTTCGCGTGAAGTGCGGTTACCAGCCGTCAAATCACGGCCTCCAAAGATATTAGTGGTGGAGGAGCCACAGGGGTAGATTTTTTTAAATTGGTGAAAATTGTTTGTCGGCTGTGGGGATCGAACCAGGGTTCTCAAGATCCACAGGCCGACTCGATACCACTGAGCCACCTACCCCATAATTTAATCTAAATGAATATAAATAAATATATCATCACGCCTTTTACCCATTACTGGATGTGGCACTCTGCCGAAGCAGATTTCAGTAAGTGATATATTTCTTCGCGTGAAGTGAGGTTACCAGCTATCAAATCACGGCCCCCAAAGCTGTTAGTGGAGGGGGTGCCACAGGGGTAGATTTAATTTGGTGAAAATAGCTGTGGGGATCGAATCAGAGTTCTCAAGATCCACAGGTCGACTCGATACCACTGAGCCACATACCCCAGTAATTAATCTAATGTAAATATCCTAGGCTCGATTTGCAAGTGAAGCAAATAAAAATGCATAGAACTTCATCATAATTACTACCCGGGAGAAGATCTTCTCTACATTATTCTCACTTTTCTTCTAATGATTAGCGTTCCGTACTTTGGATACCATTGTGTTGCGCGTCAGCTCCACACAGCGGCAGTGGTTTATTGTGTCGTTTTGGGCAGCTCCAGCTCCAGCATCACTGCTACAATATCCTGTCTCCTGCGCTCCAGTTCATCACTGGGTACATTTAGCGCATTGCATAATTTTCCGTGTCCTTTTCACGCTGCTTTTCTATAGCCTGCTTGGCGCTCGTGCTCGTGTTCTCCCTTGTGGCTGTCTTTGATGTACGGCGAGATCGATGCTTCGCGACGCGAGCGCAACTGTTGGTTGTTGGGAGCTGGATTTGCGAGCTCTTATTTCGGACTTGATCAATTCAGAAAACAGTTGATATATTTAAGGTCGTGATTTGATGGCTAGTAACTGCAGTTATCCAGCATAAATGTATCACTGATTGAGATTTGCTACGACAGAGTGCCACATCCAGTAATTATTAAATGGTGTGATGATATATTTATTTATCTTTGAATTGAATAGAACCATATTATAAAAATTTTGACTTTTTGAACTGGTTCAACCAGGAATTCACATCTGCATGTTTATATGTCAAAATTTTGGTCATTCATAAACATGGCAGCTCTACAATAGCAGATCTTAATAAACTATACATTTTAACCCGTTAAGTACTGTAACCAGTTGTCAAATCGCAACAACCAAAAAAGAAAATTTTATTTAGTTTAAATAGGAATATAAATTCAATAACTGTTCAAAATTATCCCCATTTACCTGTAAACAATAGCCTAAACGATTATAAAATGAATTTATAGCATTATTTATTTGCTCTGGAGGAATCTCATGCGATGCAACACTAATTCTACGTTTTAATTGTTCTACACTCATTCTACCAACATTATAAAATTTACATTTTAAGTGGCCCCAGAGAAAAGAATCGTTTGGCGCAAGATCTGGTGACCTTGCAGGCCAGTCCACTTCTGCACCTCGTCCTATCCTTCGTTGGGGGAATATCCGGTGCAGATAATTTCGAACATTTTGTTGGAACCACACTTCCTCAATATTTACTCAATATTACTCTCTCTTGTAACAACTCTAAATAATTTTCCCCATTTAAATTTCCATTTATATAAAAACGCCCCACTATTTGATCCCCTATTAACCCGGTCTGATTTTGAAAGAGGACAGTTTCATTACTTTGACAACTATAGATGACAGCAATGTTATTTTCCCTATGTTTACTTTTAAAATAATAGTATATTATACAACGACGCTATAATGGATGCTCTTATTCCCGAGGTAATAATAGCCATTATAGCGAGTTGTATACTATACTTTATATACGACTAACATATACGACTAATTTAATAAAAATTATTCAATTTTTATATGATTTATTATCTATTAATTTTACATCTATTTACCTAATAAATTTACATCTAATTGAAATGAGTAAGTGGAGTAAAAAGGCCGTATGATTTGTATTTTTCACCTAATTCAGTAAAATATGCCAACAATACATTTTCTGAATACGAATTTGTCTTCATTTTAATACGCCAGTCCATAAAAATTTGGTATGCTTTGTCATAGAAATTTTTAGACTTTTGCGGTAATAAACCATATGTAGTAGCATCAGCGATTTTCGTTATTTCTGGTGGTGTAGAAGATATACTGTCTTCTGTAATACTGTCCATTTTTTCAATTACAGTTAAACGCAATAATTTAACACAATTTGCAAGACCATTTTTGACAACTTCTCACCGATGATTTCGTTTTGTTAGTTTCCGATTCGTTAACAACAGTGAACTTAGCAACGAGCATTTTTAATTTAAACATGACTCGCTATGGCAACACTGTTCCGATGGTACAATAAAACAATGATCCATGTTTTAAGCATTTTGATTGGTTCACGAGCGGGAATAATGACCATTATTCCCGACTCATTATTCCCGGCGGGATTAATATATAGCATTATATAACAAAAAATGCATATATAATGATAATATTATTAGTTAGTCGTATATAAACGCTCTAATGCATTGCTGTAAAACTTTGTAACTGTAACTATGGTAATGGCATATTCCTATGTTTACTGATAAAAAAAACTCCCGGTATATATAATTTTACTAAATCATTTATGTGTCTGTGATAATTTCTATTAAAATAAAATAAAGGTTGTCACTAACTTACGATGAATAACAGAAAATATTACAGTTAAAGAATATAAGAGAATATTACAAATTCTTAGACTAGACAACTTTTGTACTCCGTAAACTTTTTAATTTGTCACTTTATGACTGATGTTCTTGGAACATCTGTAATCCTTCTGAGAAATTCAATTTGTGATAACATTACATTACGATTTTACTGCAATGTCTCAATAAATGAATTTAGAAAAGTGTTAACTAACGACCGGAAATTACACACCTACAGAACAAATTTCTCACTTCTGCATTCTTGAAAATAACTGGAAAGATACTATTTATGCATTTATATATATATATATATATATATAAAGATGTCAGGAAATTATAAATAAATTTTGCTTCTTTTAACTATCAAAAGGTTATGTTATATTATAGGTTGATCCTGTCAATATAAATTGAAGATTTTTCATATTTGAACAAAAATAAAAGAAAACAAACGCCAAGACATATCTAAGAACTGACAATTCAAGATCGAATTATTGTCCGGCACTTGGATACTTCACAATATTTCAAATTGTTCTGGAGACATTGGATGTCTATTTCTGAAGTTAGAATCCGACATATAGATAAAAAGCTGATGGAAAGTTATAGTAACTAAATGGTTAGCACACTCTCTCTTAGAAAGATCAACTACAACTATTAATAAATGTAGTAATTTACAACTGCAATTAAGTGGTTCAGAATTTATATATCAATATGACTATTAGTAAAAAAAATAGTTAAAAATAATGTTTCATTCCAGAAATATAAACAAATAAAAATATTTTGACATCACAATTACTGAAGCCATTAACCACTTCTTTCGCGAGAAAAAAAAGAATAAGATATATGCGGAGTAAAATGAAAATGGGATTTGTCTTTTTTAATATAATTCTACACAAGAAATTAAAATACCGGTACATTTTTTAAATCATTGAATTATTTATAATTTATGAAAACAAATTATTAAAAATTAGTTGGAATAGTATTTGAGACTGATTACTGGGAGATACAAAGTTTCGTTTGTAAGTTTTGTTCTCACAACTAACTTATTATGTCACGTAATATGTGCCATTTGTTATTACTTACTTACAGCCTACGTTTGTACATGTAAACATCCTGAAACCGGTAAACAAATTAACACCTATCATATTTTTATAAATCACTGGTATTTTAAAGTAAAATACTTCAACTAAAAGTTATGAATTACTAAATTTTCATCAAGTTTTTTAGAAACTTTGTTTTTAATATACTTTATAAATATTTTAAAGCAAAAAATATATAAAATTAAATTAAAAAACACTAGGTTAGTTTCAAATAATGTAAAGTTTATTTTACAATACGTATTTCGGTCGACTAGACCATCATCAGGTGAACAAGATATGAATGAATTTGTACATTAGAGTAAGACTTATAAATAGTATACACAAGAATTCTGACACAAGAAGTGGGAGATACATGATTGAAAACAGATGTAAGTACAATTAGTTTGGGAAAAATACATTAATGACCATAGTTGGAAGAAAATAAGATAAGATCAGACCGAAGAGGTAACTATAATTATTTGGATGGAAATTACATTTTAAACCTAGTTGTAAAGAGATTAAAGCGGACGTATTAAAGGTGAACGGTACAAATCTATTTGTTCATTCATAACCGTTAGCTGGTCCTTAATGGCAATCTGAATTTCCAAGGATTCTAAGAAATCCAACTTTAATCCCTTTTTACAAATGTGTTTGATTGACAAACTCTTATCAAGTAACTTATGGTTATTGTCAAGACAATGTTTAGCAACATTTGAAGACACATTATTATTTAGTAGCGCTTTCTTATGCTCATTGAATCTAATGCTGAAATTACGACCGGTCTGACCTATGTAAATTGCTTGGCAGTCACTACAGCTAATTTGATAAACTCCACTATTTTGAAAAATGTCTTTCTTAATTATTTTGTTATTTACTAGCAAATTTTTTAAAGTGTATGTGTTATAAAAGGATGAAATAATATTCTCTGAATGAAGTATTTTTTTAATTTTGAGGCTTGTATTGTCTATAAATGGTAGTCTTCTGTAAACAAATTGATGTACTCCTTTAATATTGTTAGTGTTATAAATTAGTTTGTGAATTTTGTTTCTATTGTGGTGTTTTAATTTAATTTTATTATAAAATGTTTCAACGAGAACCGACAGTTAAATCTATCGAATTTTTTAAAAAATATATAGTACAAAATCAAGATAAAAGTATACTATTAATAAATATTAAATAACTTTACAATCTTGAATCTCTGAAAATGATGTGGCACAAAGATATCTCCATTTCACTTAGACTGCTGCTTACATGTAATACACTAACATCTCACATTTCAGCAAATAACAGTCACGAGCTACTGCACAGTCATTGCGATTAATCCCCTTGTGTAGCGAATATTTAACCATAAACACTATTCTTTGTAAGACCGAGATGGGAATGGCGGAAACCGGAAGACACCCTTGGGTTCAGAGCGAGCTGGAATCAGACACGAGTTTTAAATGTTCCTCCAACAGGTGTCGCAATAGCAAGAGAACAAACGATCCGACGACCGTAAATTCTATTTTGTTCTGTTGGGGAAACGAGGAATGTAGTGAAATATGAATGCTGGAAATGGTGTTCGCTATTTCGTATTTCGCAGACAAATGAATTTCAATTTTGTAAGGTGCTTTTACTTGAAGGGTTTTAAGATTATTAAAACGTATTATAACAAAAACAACTCCTTGTTTTGTATTGAAGAAATACTCTAAAGATGAATAACAAAGACGGTAGATAATTTAATTTCATTACCTACTAAAAATGAAAATCGTAAATATCCTGCAAATTTCTGCTACATTTCATATTATAGTATACTGGAACATACTTAATCGTTCCTTATGAGAATTCTATACAATTGTTGTATGTTCAGAAATACTATAAAAGTCTATTAATACCGTTTTATTTTTATGATATGACATATAAAAATAAAGTGAAGGTAACAACATTAACCGTTAACCTATATTCTGCAGATATTGAAAAAATAAACTAAGTTTTATTATCCTGTAATTTGGTAATAAAACACATATTCATTTTCAATATATTTATACACAATGGTTGATAACAAAAGCAATTATAACTTTATTGTAAGCTAAAATTGAGTAACGAAAACATTGAAAACATAGGGTGGTACCACAAACCCTGTTTTAAGAGCAGTGTATTTGGGCCTTTTAGCTATCTCTAACATGTTAAAACACTGCTCTTAAAACACCCAAAAACAGAGCTTGTGGTACCAGTCAATATTATAAATAATTCTGCTTAGTTACAAAATATAAATCATTTGATATTAGCTGTCAACAATAAAAATAAATAAATAATTATATAACAAGCTTTAGTTACGAGTGTATGAAAAACGAGTATCTAAAGAGTTTATAAAACAAGTAATATACTATACTTTTCTACGATCGCAAATTAAGACAATAAAAAAATGTAAAGTTTTATAAATTATTTGAAAAGAAGGTAAAGTTACAATGACAGATGCCTGAAACTAATTTCACCCCGTGCTCAAACTATGACTAAAACGTTCAAAGCCACTCGTAAAATTAAATTATGGAAATGTGGTGCGAGGGAGGAAAGTTATATTTTCATAAATATGAAGGAGTACTTTTTTTTATTGAAATAGATAATCTGAAATATTCTCTTTTCGACGAAAGAACATCTTACTATACAGAAAATTTAAATTAAGATCATAAAGTTAAAAAAAAATTAGCATCTTTAATATGGAAAATGAAGAATATCCATAATATAAACAATTTTTTTTTGTTTCACAGACTACAGAAAGTTTTATTTTCAATATTAAAGATGTTAACGTTTTCTGAAGTTTGTGACTTTAATTTTAATTTTAGATATAAAAATATGTTACATCGTTGAAAAGGCAATATTTCGGGGTATTCATTCCAATAAAAAAGTACCCGTTTTCATTTAAGAAAATATAACTTTAATTGCCTTCTATCTCATCCTTCTAATAATTTTAATTACTAACCATACAATTATGTCCCCCTCGTTGCTGTATAAGCTTGTTTTTTTTTCTAAAGTGATTAGTTATCCAACAAAACTGATTGGTTGCTTTAAATTCAGTTTCAAAAACAAGCGCAGGAAGATACTCCCTTCCTTCCTCATCTTTTTTTCTTCATTTTCAGTTTTTACTATACAGCGTCTAACTGCAATTGTGTTGAATATATTTTTAAACAAGCGCAGGCGATGCTGCCTTCATTTCTTTATAGATTCGTTGTTAGATAAGTGGGCGTAAGTGAAGATATACGAAACAGGTGTACAGGAGCGAATGGATGGATGTAAATGAAGGTTTGTTGCGTGATGATGGATTTTGGTTGTGAGGAATGAAAGAGTTCGTATGGAGGAAGTGTTAATGTGGTCGAAACGAGTATCGTGTGTCACGATGAGAATGTTGATGTGCACTGATGCTCTATGAATGTTTCAGGGATTCGTGCTGCCCCATTTAATGGGATGTAGCGTGATGTTATGTATGTATGCAAATAAACTCATTCTTATATGACAAGCAATGTCAATTTGACATGTAATTTTGATTTGCTTTTATTTATTAATTAAATAAAGTTTAAAATTTAAGTATTGTTGGTGAAACCGGTCATTAGAAGTGTAGATATAATTATTAACGAGTTTCAGCAGTGAAACCCAGAACAGTTTTTAAAATATATATACTTTGTAAGTAAAAGCTGTATTATTATGAGGAACTAAAATGAATGTTTTATAAATTATCTTCGCGTACGTAATTAAAATAGAGCGGTCGCGCGAAGTACGTTGCCTCTACACTCTAAAATAACACATACTTAAATAAATTGCTACCTCGGAAACATCTGTGTTGTACATTATGACAGTTTACATCATATGTTACATGTGTACAAAATGTGTGAGAGACCCCGCAATCGAAACATCAAAATGTCCGTAGCAACTATTCTACAATATAACACTGTTTATTAAGTTTTTTAATAATCAAAATATTTGTTGTACTTGTCCACACTTCATATTTTAAGATGTAATATGAAACTCTGTTTAAAAATAAAACACATTTATTTTTTTTAAACTTATTTTTCGCAGAAACCAAGGACGATATATGTTTTTATATGAAACATATTTACATATGATAAAATTATTTTTACTCATCAAAATTTTGCCAAAATTAATATGCGAATATTTATAGTTTAACTATTTGAAAATGGCAAAACATAAAATATAAGTTTCATAAGCTTAAAGATAGTTGTAGTGTCATGTTTACATAGTCACATTGCTGTTCTATTAATTCTAGTAATTTCCTGTGGTAACATTAAAATAACTTTTGGTGCAGGAAATTTTAATAAATTCTTAATAAAAGTGCAATTAACTCCTGCAAACAATAAACGAAAAGTAAAGTGGTAAAGATTAAACGCAAACATAAATTTCCGTATTCACAAAATTAAAACTGCTCTAGAGAAATGTCGATAACTAATTTCATATGTAAATTGTGCGAACAATTTCCACTACTAGTTAGACAATAATTAGAGCCACAAACCACGGGTCTGTTACAGACAGTTCTTCCAATCAAATTGCCTAAATTGATTAATCGATTTTACCTCATTATTTCGCCATAGTGTTATAGACTAAAATGCACCTCCTACTAAATTGTTCCCGGAAATTGAGGATTAATTAAACCGATATCTCAGTGATGTGAATAGAATCAAAACTGTCAATTCATCAAAAAGCTAGTTCACACTTTTTTAACCATTTTTAGCAGTATGCACTCTGTAGGTTACTAAAAATATGATAATTTCAAAATATACTGACACATACCCGTAGTTATTTGTGTACTAAGATCGTGAAGTGATTCTTTGTTACTCGAGCACGGTAATGGCAGCGCAAGACGAAGGTCAGAGTTGCAATAATGTAAGAGGAACAAAGACACTTTACGCTTGTGATACACACATAATTTTTTCTATGATTGCATCTTAAATGATTAAAAAACCGTATAAGTACTGACAATAAATTCGTTCTATCAACTGTCAATATGACAAGTTTCTGTATTGTTTGTATCCGTAGTAACTATTGAATTAAGTGCGCATTTAATATCTTTTTCACGCGTTGCCATTGGAAATGCACGCATTTAACATCTTTATCGTACATTGCCATTGGAGACGCTCAACAAAGTTATTTTTCGATTGTTCCACAGAAAAGTCGACTTTACGATGACAAATGAAAGCGTAATTGTCAACTTTTCATAGCAATCGTAGAAAAAATTATTAAAAAGTTAATTTCGATCGTAACGAAAGTAATGCAAATTAGTTTCGATGGAACTTGCAAGACTGAACGTTGAAAATTATTCACGCCTCTATCTTTAATCAGATTCATTGTATATTCTCATCCGTACTTCAAACCCATGTATAGGTTCCTCCATAGAAGCTTATTTATTCCCTACATTCGGAATCTTTCATCACGCAACAAACCTTCAATCACATCTATCTGTTCCTATACACCTGTTTCATCAATCGTTCATTCGTACGTTCCAGATGCTCACATAAAATACGTATAATACGTCAAATATTATTTTGATATTTGATAAGTAGCTCAATAGTATCGAGAACCTGGGTTAGAATCTTATAGCCGATAAACAATTTTAACTACATTAAAACTACCTCTGTGGGTCCCGCATCAATAACATCTTTAGGGCTATGATTTGACAGCTGGTAACCGCAGTGTATTATCACTTACCAAAATCTGCTACGGCAGAGTCCCAAGCCTAGTGATGGGTAAAAAGCGTGATGATATATTTATTTTGAATCAAATTGTTAATCACAATTTTTCTAGTTTAAATTAAATCTTCCAGTCGTATGAAATATTCCCCAAAACATATATGATTTAAAATCAAAATTAAGCTTTCAAAGTGAATGATATACTTTCTAAAGCGTGGAGTGAAAACAAAAATTGCTATTTCTACAAATTCAAATATACGTACAAGCACCTAATGAATAAAAGTTACATTTATACTTTAATGAAATTAACTGTCGACATGTAGGACATTTTTTGTAAAGGTATCATGTTTGTTAAATTGTATGAGATATCCTGGAAACGATATTTCATGTTTTTAAGAAACCTTATTAATAATTCAAGAGCACAAGAAGCCCTTTAAGGGTAACATACGAACGTAGTGTAACGGAATGTCGAGAAATTTATTGCTTCACGAAAACAGCCTGCGTAACTTGATTCATTATTTATTTATAACCAAATAAGATTTTTCTTCAATTAGAGTTTTGGTTATAGATTCAAGGGAAAAATTTATTTTAATCATTCATACATTTATATTCTGAATATTTTCTTTTAGTATTTTTTAAATGAATCAATTATAAGAACAAAAAACTTTATATTTCGTTTATATTCAATCAGAAAAGTGATGAAAAACACCTTTCAATTTAAACACAAAAAGAAAAGAATAAGTAATTTCTAAATTTGAAATTAAATTATAAATCTTGTTTCCATGAATTGAACGTAAAAAGAATACCGTTTCTTGTTCAAATCTTTCCTGCAGATCACAAAATTGGAATTTCTCCAACGAAACATAAATCTACTTCAGTTCTGTATCAGTACAACCCGCACCCCGACTCGCTGTTCTTTAACTCAAACATTCGACAATCGTGCACATGCTACATTCACACCACTGATTCGAGAAGAGTTTTCTCATTTTATCTGCAGATTAAATCGCTTTTTTTTTCAATTATCCTGAACTCTGAACCGTTTATATTTTCTTTTCTGCAACTGCAGATAGAGAATTTTCAGAAGAACTTAACAATAGCGTCATCAAAAATGTATGTATCTTTCTCGCCATCAACCCTTTCTAAATAATTTTAGTATTTTATTTAGTAACATTTCGCACCCTTCTTCTCTGAATATTTAGAGCATACTATATTACAAGGCCTTAGAAAGCTACCCTATTTCTTTATTTATTATTTTACACAACATAAACTTTAATTCCAAGAAATTAAAATCAGATCTCGGTACGTAATAAATTTCTTCGCATGAAGTGCGGTTACCAACCGGCAAATCACGGCCCCCAAAGATGTTAGTGGTGAGAGAGCCACAGGAATGTTTTAATGTGGGAAAATTGTTTTCAGCTGTGGGAATCGAACCAGATTTCTCAAATCCACAGGCCTACTCGATACCACTGAACCACCTACCCCAATTACAATTCAGAATTTATGTTATTGGACAAGGGATGAATTATTTCATATAATGTAGTTATTTTTTTTATTTCCTAACATTTCGCACTCTCATCATATGTATTTGTCACCTCTTTGAAATATTGGACAGAATCGTTTTCGTTACTAGATATTTGTTGCACACCGGTGAAAAGAGCGTGTTGGATGAAGCCTAATTCTTGATAAATCTAAAGAGTAAATGTTTCAAAGGTTCGTACTACCCCATTTAATGGGATATAGGGAGATGTTATGTATATATGCATTTGTATTGAGATTTTTTTTTAATATTAGTCATAAATTGTTCCTAATTACTCCCTATGATTTCAAAATGCATGACTCCTTTTACCAGAGTATGATTAGTAATAAATGAAACGGGCTTTCGTGATGCGGTAGACTTAAAATTTTAATTAAGCATTTTCTAAAGCTTTACATAAAGCTTTAATCTATCTAATAGTCAATACAAATAAATATCAATAAGTATAGATACTCAATACTCTTACATGCCATTTTTTATTATTGTAATAATTATCTTCTACTCTTTCATGTCTTGCAAAATTGTTTATTGATGCATATTAACTAAACATATTATAAATACTTCAAACAGTTTGATGCTATTTTTATATAGTCTTTTGAAAGATTTTTTTTTAAAGAATTACAAATGGATAGTATACAACAAAGAAAATATGGAATTACATTTTTCTGTCTTGTAGATTACAGAATTTTACAGTTTAAGAGAAAATCGTCTTAAATTTTTATAAAGTTGGTAAAATGTAAAATGAACTTTATCCTCTTGAGAATAAAATATTCCTGAAGTGGTCCTCAGAGCGTTTTCATATCCTTCACAACTATTTACTGCTCCAATTAATTTAATTAAAACATTTTACATACTGTGTTTATATTTCAAAGCTAAAATCTATTTAATTTCATGAATTAAAACCGAATGCAAATTTCATCTCGAGAGACTTGCTTGTTGAGTAAACTGTGGGTTTACTTTTAATCGTCTGTTTTTCATCATTCTCGTACTATACATTGAGCAAAAACTTTTCAACTATATGGAGTGATTATCTGAACGATTAATGTTATAGTCCCGGCAATTCAAAATTTAAATATTATAGGCTCTTTATTCATTTGAATATCGGAACGATTCAGATACTGGCTTATAAATTCCGAGAAGCAAGGGTTGAATTTGTATCCAGCTAAGTCATTTTAATGTAAATCATCCCTGTGGTCACCTTTTATGAAAATCAAATCTGTAGGTAATATAATTTCAGTATTAATCGTTAAGCTAATGCCGGATTTGTTCAATCAACTAAATTAACTTTTACATAGTCGCTGGTTGATAACATTTATTTTATTCTTGAAATATATTATTGTAACACTGCACAAGGATTTCTGTGAATATAATAACAAAATACAACTCATTTGATAATAGCTGTCAATAGTCATGAGTATAAAATAAAACTATTAAATAATATTTAGTTAATTTTATGGCCAGTTTTGTAACCGACCAATTAATTTACTTCTAAAGCAAATAAAATATTTTCCTTCATATGGCATTCAAACTTTTGACAATATTTCATTCTTTCATGTCATTTAATTAAAAATTAAATAATACTTATGATATATGAATAAATAAATAAATATCTAAGACTGTACTGACGGTTGCTATGAAACCAACCATGTCCGAAAAATGAAACTTATTATTATTCTTTTCGGCCATTATCAAGCGAAAAAGCTAGAAATATTTTTTATAAATTATTGTTGATATAAATACAATTTATAAAGTCAAAGCAAACAATGTTAATTAATTAAAATTCATGCTTGACATGTAATTAAAAAAAACATTTGTACTGTTTAAATAAAAACATCACGGCTTTGAGGTTTTCGTTATTTAATGCCTGAAATCCAATCAACAAAACTCCTTAAATAATATATCATTCGGCTTATCTATAATTTTGAATCTTTTGTCGTTTTTTTTCTTATTATTCTTGATCAAATTCTCGCAAACTGAAAATTCAGTTAGGTTAGCTCTTTGCGTTGAAACGCTAAATGAAATTTGATCACGTTCATGAGAAACGTGTAACCTTTAACGATCTGACAGCGAAACATTAAATGTGAATGACAGAACCTTTATAATATCAAAGCTAACACAAATAATTGCTCACTTGACAGGAACTATGTGTAGGTGGATTATATTCAGATTTGCTATCATTCTCTTTGGAAATAGTAATTACTGATAGTGTCTGAAATAAATTGTAATAGTGCAACGTAAAAGGATTACATTATGGACTGGAATAAAATATTTAGGTGATTGTCAAAGAAGTGGAATTAATACTTCCTGGTCGAAATCTACTGGAGTCTTTATCTATATTTATTAGCTCTCATTTTTTATCCTCTCAGTCCCTTTTCTGTTCATTTAATTCAGGATTTACTGAAGTTTTTCTGTCTTTAGCAGGCAACAGAGGATTTAGTCACTAGATTATTTATGTTACTGAAAAGCGAGAAAAAATTGCGAGGATAAACGCATAAAAGATTCAATTTGGTTGAAAAGTATTCAACTTAAACCTTTTTTATATTATAGGGGATTTTAACACATATTATTCGTAATAGTATATTATGTAACAAATTTTGTAAACGTCTCTTTAGTAATGAATGTATAAAAAACGAGTATTTATAAGAGTTACACACTATACCTTTTTACGACCTCAAATTAAAACAACTAAAAAAAAAATGTAAAGTTTTATTAATTATTTGAAAAGTGAGGTTAGTTACAATGACAGATACAGGAAGTTAACTTCATGTAGTGCATAAAATGTTCGAAGTCAATATTTCATTAAAAGTTGTGGCATGAAAACTAGTAAATTAAATGACATTTTAATAATGAGACTAGAAAAATGAATTTGTAGATGTTTTCGAAGATACATACATACAGTATAGTTGTTTAATGGCCAGTTGCACCACCAAAATTTAAATATTAAGCTTGTTTTCAATAAATAAAGGCAAAATGAAGTGAATGGCATTATTGTCAAATTTACCGTTTACTTTTATTTATTTAAACCAAGTTTAAAATTTAACTTATGGCGGTGGAATTAGCTTAGGTATAAGATGTATTTGATCTAGATTTTGTTTGTTTGACCTAAACTTCATAATGAAGACATGTTTATAAAAAATAAATAAATAAATGTATATAATTCTGTGGTAGCAGGTTTCGGTAAGTGATATATTTATGCATCTGAAGTGCGGTTACCAGCCGTCAAGTCAAGTCACGACCTCTAAAGATGTTAGTAAAGGGGGTGCTACAAAACCAATTTTAATGTGGTGAATCAAACCCGGATTATCAAATCTATAGGACGGCATGCATCTACAAAGCTATCTATCCCATAACTGGGTTATATAGCATAAAAAACTTAGAACAGTGACAGCTTCCAAATAAACATAACGTATAAGTTGGTTATGTGTTCTAAAATATCCCATATCTTATAAATTTATTTTATGAAACTTTTCTGGACATTTATAAAAATGTGAATCAATAAAATTGGTTCAGCGCAATTACTCTACTGTTTCTTGAAGGAAATATGTTTATATTTTGACAGTTCAAATCAAATACATCCTATACAACGGCATTGTAATCTTTCCCTGAACGGAATAAATAAATGTTTATTTCTGTTTCTTTTGCAAATACAAACAAGCAGCCCTGTTCCAGTCGCACTACCTTCAATTTTTATTCTAAAACTACGACTGTATCAGAGTGATTTAAATATTATTATTCGCTGAACGTCCCCTGTATTGTAATTGAGATTAGCAAATAAATACAAAATTAATTTTGAAACAATTCATTAATTTTTTTTCAATTATATTTTCGTTACCTTTGTAAACAATTGAAGCATATATTACTGACAAGTTAAATATAACAAACAGGAGCAAATTGTAATGAAAGAAATAAGATGAATTAATTTATATAAATATTATATAATGAAACATAAAATAATGAAATGAAAAAAATGTACAAAAGTATTTACAAATTAATATTAAAGTTATGAAGGAGGTTAATCGAAGATGCCAAACAACAACGGATGAATAAAGATATTAGTACTAAGTTACTAAATTGCAAGACTACATCTTGCATACCAAAAAGACGACTTGTCTCGAACAAAGCCAAACTACCGCTAACTAAATGTTGTCTTCCATGGATTGTGCTGACAAGGAGTAAGAGGGTTGGTATCTTTGCGTTGGTTCAAATATAACCTTTCCCATACATGAGTTTACATAAAAAACCCAGACGCTTGCAAGGGTTGAAGTGCAAAGTCAAATCTACTAATTTATCCAGCTTTACAGTTACTAATTTAGAGAAACTATAAACTTGATAATAGGATCAATAAAATGATTACAAACATAAATAAAATAAATATATCATCACGTCTTTTACATATTACTAGGTGTGGCACTGTACTGTACCAGATCTCGGTAAGTGATATATTTCTTTACGCGAAGTGCAGTTACCAGACGTCAAATCACGGCTTTTAAAAATGTTAATGGAGCGGGCGTCATAAGGGTAGTTATAATGTGGGGAAAATTGTTTATCGGCTGTGAAAATCGAACTCGGGTTCTCAAATCTACAGTCCGATTCGATACCACTGAGCCACCTCCTCTATATGCACTAATAAATTTGATAAAATTCTGTCAAGTGTACTTTTAAGAAAATACTACAGACAACATTTAATCTGTATCACTCGAAGTTGAAAGCTTAATTACAAAATTGAATTCTGAATGTTTTCACTTTTTTATACCTTACCTCTTGTATATTTTAAAAATAATATTTATTCATTTATTTTAAATAACTTTGCATTTAAAGTAAAAATAAAATTAGAATAAATGATACTATAATATTTATATCGGTTTTAGAATACAAATTCAGGATCAGATACACGTATATAATGTGTAAGACAAAGACGATAATACGGGGTGAAAACTTGGCCGGATGTGTGTGTGTGTGTGTGTGTGTGTGGGTGTATGTTTGTATTTGAGTGGTTGGAAGCTGTGTTGTTCAATAGTTCACTGTGAAAACACCTCCCATTTTTGCAGGCAAAAATCAATAAAAATTTCGTTCCTTTGTTTATAATTTGGTTTTTTCGAACGTTGAATTTTCAAGAAAAATTATGTTTTTCAGCAAGCTCGTTTAGTAGGCTGCTGTCTTTGAAATTCACTTCTTCGGAGGTATATATTTTATTGATTTTATGTCTTCTTACTTTGCTAAGAAAATGGCATCCTGCTATTTGTTAAGTAGATTAGAACTTCCTGCTTATTATTTTTTAAAACAAAAAATTTTATATAAGAAAATTGCAACCTTGTTTAAAATTTATTTCAACAAATAATTGGCATTTTAACAGTTTTAATAAAACTGTTTTAGCGACCGTTGCTAATAGCAAAATAAAATAAAGTATGTAGTAATGCAAAAAAGACGAACTTCGTAAACATTAACTTTAAAGAGTTACATAAAAAATAATTTAGAAACGTGTGACAACTGGAAAATAAAGTTAATCAATTAATAATTGCTCGCCTTTATTCTTCATACTAGCGATTTGCTTTTATACATAGCTCAAAAAAAAGAAAACACGCAATTTTGTGAACTTCAGATAACGTGAAGCTCTGACTAATGTAATAGAGTTTTATAAATGATGTCTCATCGCACGAATTGTGCTCCAAAGAAACGAATTTTATTTTATACTTTATCTTATTTCCATGTGTACATTAGTGATTTGAATTCGATAATTAAGATATTATGGTACTATAATTGTGAAGTTGCTAGATACCATAACATAATATATCACTTTAAAAATTAGGATACAATAAAAATGTTTAATAATTAAATGCGTCCGTTTATAATATTTTACAGTACTTATTTCGAAATTCCAACGGTGCACCTACGCCGCCTCACTCGTACAGAAATATTTACTGAACTTATTACGTAAATAACAATTGCTTTGAGTCATTTATTTCTTTGAAATTTTTTAATTTTAAAATTTACATAGAAACAAGCGAATAACAAAATAAAATCTGGCTCTTTTTCCCATAACATATATTTTTGTAATTTTATTCTACACTTTGTAAATTTAGTAACTTATTTAAATTTTTTTGTTTTCTTTTTACTTAAGTTTTGCTCCCTGTTATTGGATTTCTGTTAGGAAGAAACTACTATTACTATTATTACTGTTATTATAACAAAAACTGGTGTCAAAAGTGGGATCTAAAAATCCGGGTTGTTTTCGCATAACAGTATACGTATAGTGTCTACTGTAAATATAATTTACTCGTAATATATATTTCCTTTAATCTTTAACAGAAAAGTTTAAAGTTGCATTAGTAACCTACATACATAACACGAACTCCACATACGCTTGCAAACATTTAGCCCGTGTTTAAAAGTTTTCTTTTATAGCGGCTGGCGATAGGTTCATACCGACTGGTACTAGGATCCCAGCAAAGCTAGCAGTCTACACTTCAATATTACCGCTTACGCTCCAGACTATACCGTTTACCGCTGAGTCGAGGCGAACGGTTACCGGTTACCGCGATTGAGGCTGTACGTCAATGGAGTTGGATAAAATGAAAGTGACGCTCAGAATACTAATTCACATTTAGTTACGGCTAGAGACCTAAGGTCTGTTTCAGTTAACTGATAATAATCTGAACTCAGTGCCAAGAATGCGTGTTAATCATCAGTTTCAAGGGTTCTAGTTTAATTGGCAAGCAACAGTTTTAGAAAGAAGTTTTATTTTTAATTGTAGATTTGGAGATGATGAGAATAAAAATCTTAAGGGTGCTTACCTTTCAAAATGTAGCAGATCTTCAATTGCAGATCAGGCGATAAGTTGCAACTCCCAAAGATGTTGACACAGGAAGCTTTTCTGTAATGAAAAATATATATATATTTTTAATTTAAATTTTCATTTCATTATATATTCCTCAAATTTTATTATTTAGCAAGGGGTATAATAAACATAGACCCTGATAGGTGAGGTACATAAATGTGCAAACAAAGGTAAATCGAGGGTATATTGCGCCCTAAACTGAACCAAAATTTGCCTCCCTCTTGACCGTATTTGTCTTTTTTACATGAACATGGAATGAAAAGACAAAAAATAAAATGTTTTCAAATATATTTTTATTCCATTCTATGATTGAAGATAATCAATGAGCATTAATATTATAGTCTGGGAGTCTAGACAGAATTAGACTCAGCAAAAGTAATATTTTTTGTATTAATTAATGACCAAATTACGTTCGTCACAAAATTCAATTAAAATACACAAAGAACAAATTGCCTTAATCCTTTGTTATCCCTTTTGAAAGTTGTAATAAATGAACGTAGAATTAGAATAAATCACGTTTTTATTTCTAAAAACAGCCCCAAGATGCTTATAGCATATCCTGTACGGCCACAAAGAAAATAATATGAACAAATGTGTGTTTTTCTCATGGCACATAAATTTCCTGCAAACCGACAGTTGGTACTCATGTAGGTATTAATCATAACAGCTCTTATGAAGAAGCACGCAGAATTTATTATCCTTGGAATTTGCATAAATTTAGTATCACAAGTCGCAAAAAACATAACCAAGCAAACGCAGCAGTGCTGACACCACACCAACTTTAATTAAATTTGTAATTCCGACCGTAATGTGGAATATAGTAGAATACTGGAAAAACAACACTCATTGGATTACATCATTCTGAAATGTATAGGATACAAATTAAGGTTAAAGGATTGCACCGAAATAAAAACATGATTTATAATTAAATTCTTTCTATAGTTAATTACATTCATATTTAGCGCAACCAACAGCAAGTGAAAGCCGGGAAATATGTGAACTAAAGTGTATTTTGCTCTGAATTTCGACAAAATATGTCAAATTTGTCCAGAACAACCTAGCTGGTGTTGGATCATTGTCCGTCAGTACGGTGGTGTGGATAGCGATACGGAATTCGAATCCGGAGATCCCGAATTCGAATCGCACTCAAGCTAAAAATGGGGTAGGTGGCTCAGTGGTATCGAGTCGGCCTGTGGATCTTGAGAACCCTGGTTCGATCCCCACAGCCGACAAACAATTTTCACCAATTTAAATCTACCCCTGTGGCTCCCTCTCCACTAACATCTTTGGGGGCCGTGATTTGACGGCTGGTAACCGCACTTCACGCGGAAAAAATATATCACTTACCAAGATCTGCTTAGACAGAGTGCCACACCCAGTAATGGGTAAAAGGCGTGATGATATATTTATTTATTTTATTTATCTAACAATTATATGAACTACTACAATGCGGTTCGGTGAGTGCGGACTCTGTACTGTAATTGGGATTAAGTTCCTGATGTACAGCATAATATAAATAAATAAATAAATAAATAACAAGGCAAAAAAACAGGCAAACATTGAATACTAAGATTGACCATAAGAAGCGCTTTTTAAATAAAATAAATAAATATATCATCACGCTTTTTACCCATTACTGGGTGTGGCACACTACCGTAGCAGATTTCAGTAAGTGATATATTTATTCGTGTGAAGTGCGGTTACCAGTTGTCAAATCATCCCCCAAAGACGTTAGTGAACGGGGAGCCAAAAGGGCAGTTTTAACATAGTGAAAATTGTTTGTCGGCTGTGGGAATTAAGCCCAGGTTCTCAAATTTACAGATCGACTAGATACCACTGAGCCACCTCTCCTAGAAAATATTCGTATAATTCACATTTGATTGGTTTTAAAGGCATACGCCATTTTGGTTGATTCAATTTTATAAAGTGATAGGTGAGGGCGATTGTAGTTATAATAGTACGAAAATAATTTTAGGGCAAATTACAAGAGTAACAAAATGTTAAATAATTGTTAATTTTATTATATTATCGTTGATAAGGTTCCTAAAGTCTGATATTGATAATTTATGAATGATTAATTTACTAATTTGAAATAAAATAACTACATCTTACTTTTTTTATTATATAATGTTGCATATTTTGACAATTTTCAGGTATATTTAAAGAATTTTTCATGCATATTTCAAGTTTTTTATGTTGTATATAATCCGGTCTCTAGATATTAGTATTTAAAAAATTAGATTGCTTAAAATTTGCCAAAAATGTGATTATTAAGGAAAACGTCTCCTATGAATGTGTATAATATCCCCATAATAGTAAACACTTAAATATACGTTATATAGTAGCAATAAAAAAGTCGTTTGTGCTTCAGTCGCGCATAAAAATTTATATTTATATTACAGAAGAAAAATTTATAGTGTGTTTAAATTCAATGAGATATATGGAGCGGTTAGATAAGCCGATTATATTTCCACTATATACGTTTTTTTTGTGCTTGCAAAATTCTACAAGGTCTGTTGTATTATAATATATTATAGGTACATATATAACCTACTTTATTGCTACTGAAATCACACAGAATTTTATACGTACGTACTTAAATATAATTTATTAAAGATAAAGTATTCATATAATAAAAGTAGAATATATTATTTAGTAGTTAGGTTATGACAAAAATTTTCAATTAGTTTTTACAACGTGTAAAAATTCTAACGGTTTACTGCCCGGTATTATCAGTGGATACAGTTATTAGAGGGCACTGTAAAAGTATGAGATATTTATTTTATCCTCTTCAATATTACACTGTAATTTCAACTTTCTCAATAGTATAAGAACGGTATTTCAGGAATATTATTTATCATTATGATAACTGTAGCAAATATGCTATTTTTATCCTAAACACCAAAAAACGATTATGTATCCATGGTAACGTAAATAATGTGCATACTTAACCTCAATTTCAATCATTCTGTCACTATTATCAGTGGTATTGAAACGTTGATTGATCAATGTATGCTGCGAGATGGATATATAATGAAATATTTTATAATATTTTAATAAACAAACCTAAAATCGATTTGAAGAATTTGAGTTCGGAACATGCATTACAATCTTTTTCCATTATTTTATTATTAAAGCATTATGTCAATTTAAATAAATAAATATATCATCACGCCTTTTACCCATTACTGGGTGTGGACACTCTGCCATAGCAGATCTCGGTAAGTGATATATTTCTTCGCGTGAATTGCGGTTACCAGCCGTCAAATCACGGCCCCCAAAGTTGCTAGTGGAAGGGAAGCCACAGGAGTTGATATTAAATTGGTGAAAGCTAGTTTGTCGGTTGCGGGAATCGAACTCGGGTCCTCAAGAACCGCAAGCCGACTGCATACCCACTAGACCACCAACTCCATTTTAATTTAAATAAACACTTACACATGCACAAAAAAACTAAAATTATTACACTAAAATAATATTTATAATTAAATATAGGGTAAAACAAATGTTTCAATCAGATTAAAAATATTATTTCGAGTAACAGTTATTACTCGACCCGAAAACTTGCATTTTTCGTCTTAATAAAACAAATAACTATTATTTTATTATTTGTTTATACAATATAACGAAAATTTACACCATGGCAGTTAATTTAAAAAGCGAGTTTGTTACTATTTATTTCCTACTTTAGAGAAAAAGTTTCAAATAAAAATTTCAGAGAATTATATTGTATTAAAATAACTTTACACATTTAATTTTACTTTACTTAAAAAGTATAATATTTAACTGTTAGTTAAACATGTAAATCCTGATTTGAACAGTAGCTATTATATAAGAATAATAATATTTCTCATCTATATAACTTTTATTTGAATATTTTATTTTGAGTAGCCAGGGAAATCACGATACAAAACTGTATAAAATAAAAAAGCTTTTTGTAAGTTATATAAACAAATGTATGCCTGTAATAACAAAATAAAACAAAAATCCATACAACAAAAAATAACAAAATTTTCCTAACGGAAACAGGTATCCATGGTAACAAACGAAAGTACGAGTACATTGCCCCAGGCATGATGATTACATAAACTAAAACAGAGAAATTTGAACTTGACGTTAATTGAAAACATTCAAACGCGAACAAAATAAAAGTAATCACATAATTTAATTAAAAATGCATCAGGATAAGTAGTAACATATACGCGACTAGTAGCAGTTTTATTTTCATCAATAAAGTATAATCAGTGGTGATATTCAACTACTATGAACCGGTAGAGTACTGATTGTTAATTTTTAATGTTTTTTTGTACCGGTTGTTAACGTCGTTATTTAATTTTGGCATAATATAATTAGATCTGAAATGATTGAATTAGAAAAAAATCCTTGCTAAATATTGACTTTTCGATCGCGCGTTGTTGTATTTGTTTAACTACACTGAGAAAAATGAACGTTTTGAATGAAATAGATTCACTATTTTCAATTTTTCTATTTAGATTCAAAGTAATATATTTTGATTAAAAAAATATCGTTTTGAAATAACTTTCTAAGCAGTTTTGTTAAAAAATATTTTTAGTTTTAAATTTATATTTTGTTTCAATATATCAACACTTTGAATCAAATGCCTTTTTTATTTGAATTTGCTCATTTGAAACAAAAAAAAATAAATTTTGAATAAAAACTATATAATTTTGTTTGAAAAAATAAAGTAGTTTTAATTTAAAATTTATATGCATTCGTTGAACATGTTTAGTACAAAATATAAACTTATCCTTACAACATTTTTCTTACTCAACTCAAAACTAAATGTTTTCCTTAAAAACAAATACTTCTGCTTACAACATTGTTCTTATTTGAGACAAAACTAAACATTTTCAATGAAAATATAAACTTCTAGTTACAAAATTAGTTTTACTCAAAATAAAACTAAACGTTTTCGATGAAAACCTAAACTTCTTTTTACAAAATTTCTCGTATTCAATACAAAACTTAACGTTTTATATGAAGATACTCTCAGTTTGAATGAACAGTGTAAACACTGCACATTTGAACTGCGTCGTCTCCATTCGCACAGTACACGCTTAGACAGGTAGCCTGACAACACGTTCGTAAACAAATGTTGTGTTGAATAGTGTAAAAGTGTATAGTTGTATGCAGAATTGATCGGTAAATATAAATTAAATACGTTATGAATGTATTTATTGAATTTTAAATGATAATTATACCATTTTTGTTCTGTTAATAGTGTTTTTCGACATGGATGTTAACGAGCTCCTAATCTCGTGGGGATTTTCAGAATTAATTCCAATTTTCACTGGTGAGATTTACGAATTTCTTACATTTGAATTCATTCTGTATCTTTTTTTTAGTAAATCTATAGAAAAGTGTTAAAATTTTAACCAGTATTATCAAAAAATGTAATAAGTGATAATAGTGATTAGAATTTATTTTCGATATTAATCATACAGATAGAGAAGTATACAGTAATTACATTATAGAGCTATAACATATGCATTTCTGAACAGAACATGAAATAGATGAAAATTGTTTACTTGAAATGAGTGATGACATGGTTAAGGAAATAATCCCAAAAATTGGCCCAAGAACAAAATTTTTAAGAAATTTGAACACGTACAAAATTTTAGCGAAACCAATGATAATATTACCCGAAAATTCTGATACTTTGCATGTTAGTATTTTTATGGTTTTTACTTCGGAACTTGAATGTATATTGAAATTAGTTACAGGATATTAACATAATCTCCGACAACGATACACTTTCCTTAGAATCTGCAAATATAACAACACCGACTGAAAGTGATAGCAATTCAACCAGCACATCTGGTTCAATTTCCGAAATATTATGCTCCACAGATGAAATTGCTCAAGCATATAAAAATTCTGTTTCAAAACAAAAGAATTTTTATGGGCCTACACAATTTAAACAATCTTGTAGAACGGTATATCATTTTGATTTATATAAATTTCTTAATTCAAGCACCGGAGGTCAATATGTTCTTTCGCATTTTGAAGAAAATAAACTGCTTAATAGAAAAACAAGAAATATGCTTGTAGACCTCGTTATTAATGGAGTTATGACAGATACACGCTGGTAAAAAAATTAATCATTTAATTCAAAAGATGAACACTAACATAATATTGCTTTTAATTTTTAGTGTGAATTTGAAATCCGATGATTTCGAAATATTAGCTCAAAAAATCTGTGACTTATTTAAATCTGAAAGTACGAGTACCTATTACATTCCTCGAGTTTCTTGCAAAAATAGTCCGGAAAAAAAATCTGTTAACCCAAAAGGAAAACTGGTAGATAAATTTAGAAACCTAAAACATTTGTATAAAGTATCTTCTCCAAACCAAGTCGTACAAACAACTGACGAGGAAAGATCAGAAGTTCAAAACTCATCTGGTATGTTTAATAACATTTTTTTATGCAAGTAAAACTATAAGTTTTATAGCAAGGTTAATTAGAATTTTATTTAATAATTTGAAAAATATGCATTTACTTTTAGAGGATATGCTAAAGTCTGCCGAGTGGCTTAAAAATTGGTCAACTCCATGGGAAATTGTTGAAGAAAATTGGGAAAAAACATTTCCAATGCGCATTTCGAATAAAAGTGCAACACTGGAGGATTTTTTAAGAGACTGGCCAAGTTTGAAATTAACGAAAGCTAATACATTGGTAAATTAATTGAAAATATACTATTTTTTGTCTTAGTTTGTAATTTGGACTATATTTTTAGATTGCAATGGATTTTAAAAAAATGTTTCCCGACTGTAATACAAGTTTAATTAAAAATTTCGATAAATGGAACATTTTTTTTGAGAAATTAAAAAACACAAAAAGGGACTTTGACAAAAAAACCGAACAATTGATATTGTTATTAAATTCAACTACTATAAATCAAGGTTTGGGAATTATTGTACATAATATTATTATTTTTATTGTAAATGTTTTAATTATTGTATTAAATTTTAGATAGTAGAAATGCAATACAAATAATATTACTTGCGGCATTATTTCCACCCCGTGGTATTTCAAAAGTAAACAAAAAACACTGGAAGCCAAGTATTTCCGAATGTCAGGAAAGCATCATATATCATGTTCATGTTAGTGTTTTGTTATGACTCTGAATAATGAATATTTATTGTATATAATTTTTAAATTTTAATATTAATTTATTTCAGCTACCCGGAGATATTGAAACATATATTGAAGAGCGGTTGAAGAAATTAAAGAAACTACAAGTTACAGCTCAGCCTTTTATACTGGTAGTAGGATCTTCATTAACAAATATCACAGATAGTTACTTGATTATATGTGATATTTTACACAAGACAGACAGCGTATTGAGCTGTTTGGATCTCGCTTTCAAGTCATTCCATACACTGTCTGCCAGGTATCCTATCGAAAGCGAGCATATCTGGCTGTTATTGCAGCACGCTCTATACAATATTACAACTAAGTGGGATAAACAAATTCCATATGTAACTACTTTGTTAGATTCCATTAGAGATTCTTAAATTATTTTAATATGTTAGTTTGTCCATTATGCGATTATAATTTTGTTACTATGGAAATGTTTGTACGGCACATTAAAACTCGACATAATTTTTCTACAAAAATATTATATTGTAAACAACTTAACTGTACCAGATCTTTTCAAAATTTGTCCTCTTTTAAAAAACATTTAATAAGAAAACATTCGCTAGAAATATGTTCTCAAAATTCGGATTATAAATCTAATACAACACCTGGAATAAGTTCTGACTTATCAAGTTCCTTATTTGTTAATGAAGTTAACAATAATCAGTGTGCAACTAATGTACATCAAGTACCAAATTCAACATATGATGATTTTCAGAACTGTTTAACAACTGAAACTGAATATATTGTTTCCAAATTATACAGTAAATATACATTACCCAGAAATGCTGTTCAAATGATTTTGGATGATATTGCAAATATGCTTCAGAAACCAATTCATTTGATAGAAAGAATAATAGTATCTGATAATAAAGAATCAGAAATTGAAATAAAAAGTATGTTAGATTTAATTGCAAATCCCTTTCAGAATTTGAGGTCAGAATTTTTACGATTTAAATATTTTGAAAATTTAGATTGTTTTATAAAGCCGGTTCCACTAGTACTAGGTCAGTGTATAAATGATAAAAAAGTTAATAACAGAGTTGTTTTAGAACAAACTGATTCTTATAGTCAATATATTCCTATAATAAAAACATTAAAAGCGTTTTTAGAAATTCCAAATGTTTATGAAACAATATACGAATACGTAAAAAATGTAAAATCTGAGGAATATTTGTGCAATATCATTCAAAGTACGTTATGGAAGAATATTCATAAAGAAAATAATAAAACTACATTTCCCCTTATGCTTTATAACGACGATTTTGAAATATGCAATCCATTAGGAAGTCATGCTAATATATACAAAATTTGTGCTACATACTTTTCAATTGCATGTTTACCTCCTGAATTTGCAGCTCAATTGGAAAATATATTTTTAGTTCAATTAAATTTTGCTTCCGACAGGAAAGTATTTGGAAATAAACAAACATTTTGTTCACTTGTTTGCGATATAAAAGAACTACAAACAAATGGACTGAAAATTTCTACTTTATCAGGAGAGAAACATCTTTATTTTACTCTTATATTACTGCTAGGTGATAATTTAGGTTTAAATTCGTTATTAGGATTTACAGAAAGTTTTTCGTCCAAATATTTTTGTAGAATGTGTCGTTGTGATAAAAATGAAACTGCTACCCAAACAATTGAAAATACATCGATGTTGAGGAACATACAAAATTATGAATTAGATGCCACAAATAAAGAATTCGGTGTTAAAGAATTTTGCTTTTTAAACGAATTGGAAACATTCCATGTAACAAAAAACATAGTTTGTGACATCATGCATGATATTCATGAGGGTATTAGTCGATATGAAATGGGTGAAATATTATATCAATTTATTTATGTGGACAAATTTTTTTCTCTGGATATTTTAAATAGAAGACTTAGATTTTTTAATTTTCCGCCGTCAGAAAATAGACCTCCACTGGTTTCACTACAGCATATATTAAAAAAATATATTATATTCTCAGCTTCGGAAATGCATACATTTACAATTTTTTTTTCTTTAATTGTAGGAGATCTGATACCAATGAACAATTCTGTGTGGGAACTTTATCTTTTATTAAATAAAATTATAGAATTAGTTTCGAATAAATGCATAATTAAAGAAGATGCCATTTTATTGCAGACTTTAATCAGCGAACATCATGAATTATATATTGAACATTTTGGAAATTTAAAGCCGAAACATCATTTTCTTGTTCATTATCCACAAATTATAGCTACTATTGGTCCTTTGTGTAACGTATCTTCAATAAGATTTGAAGGAAAGCATAAACAATTTAAATCAAACGCGAATGTAGTATGTTCTCGAAGAAATATTATTCACACATTAGCAATAAAAAATCAGCTTGCGTTTTGTCACAGAATTATAGCGAAAAAAGGATTGGAAAGTATAACTGAATTTGGTACTGAAGACATAAATTTTTCAAAAAATAGTAATGAAAATAATATATTTCTTAAATTTATACATTATCGCACACTCAATTATTTCGCACTTACTTGGATTAAGATTAAAGGAATTAAATACATGCTAGGTGCAGTATTAGAATTAAATAGTACAAATTTTATGTCGAGTTTCGCACAGATTCAATTTATAATTTTATTGGAGGAAAAAGAAGTATATTTTATGTTTCAACCTTTAAATACTCTAGTATATGAAAAACATGTACAATCTTATAGAGTGGAGAAAACAAACAAATTATTTTGTATACATTTTTCTGATCTATACAATATAGTACCTACATGTATACATCAAGTACCGAATGGGAACTTATATGTCAAAATGTGATTCATGATTATATATATATATTTAATACCTATTAGTATTTATTTGACATATACTTAAATGTAAATTATTTTTTTGTATACATGTGTATATATCCTATAAATAAATATAAGCAATTTATAAATTTTATTTTTTTGAGAACCTGTGAAAATACCTATTATTTTATTAAAACTTAAAAGTTTTTCTGCAAAACTAGATTATATTTCATTCAAAATATAGTATGTTGGTTTTATCTTTTACATGAAAATGCACACAGTTTTCATTTAAAAGTATTATAATTCCTATGAAAAAATATTTCATTAAATGAAAACTTAATTCGTGTTTATTGAACATTAAAACTTTCAATACAAAACTCTTTATTTCAATAAACATTTGATTTCAAATAAGAAGTATTTTGGATAAAGAACTTACAAATCTTCAAACAAAACTGTATACTTTTTAGTCAAATAAATAAATTGTTTACATTAAAATATTTTCCGTTTTCGGTGAAGTACATTACGGTTTCAAATAAAACTTACTGTTTAAAACTTTATATTTCTTTACAGAAAACGGGATTGTTTTCGCCATATAGAAAACGGAAAATATTTTGAATCAATGTTATTACTTTTGAATCAGAACTTTAATTCTCTCAGTGTAGGGTAAAGAGTAATAGGCTGAGGGTATGAATCTAGCTAAAGCAATAAATCTGTTTTTTTGTCGTGTTGAACACATTGTTTTTTTTTGTAGATTGTTTAAAATTTACATTTTATAATAAACATTTCCGTCATTTTTCCGATTTAGGTAGAGTAAAATTATAAATATTTTTGTCAAAAATGCAGAAAATTTTCCTTCACAATAAACTATTTTTGACGTAAAATAATTAGGGAAGCCAATAATTGAACATTTCAAAAATAGCATTGAAAACTCTATAGTTCACCATTTTGTTGTATATTAATTAAATTAATAATATATAATGCAAAGTGATGTGGGAATGTTAACCTTACCTGGAATTAAAACAGTGGCATGTTGTAACTGTATTAAATTAAATCATAAATGTCAAATTTATTGTGTTTCCATAACAACACTTTACAACCTAGGTTATAAAAGTATACTTTTATAACCTAGGTTGTAAAATTACCACTTTATAACGTGTCGATTGTCAACAAAAGTTTACATTTAATGGCAATTTATCGAGTAAAGCAAGACGTGTGCTATATAAATTGTAAACCAATCGTCAATTGTTTTTTTAATTGTATAAATTATATCAAATTCATCTAAATATATTGTAAGTACTGAAATAGTTATTTGTATCACTGGGCCAGAAAATGTTTTTTTGCGACTAGAAGCATATTTTGACCAGCCGGGTTGAAGGCAAACTTTGAACCGATTTAAATGAAATTCATTATTTATTTGTCAAATAATAAATACTACGAATTGTTTATGTTGACAACATCAGGACATACGTAAACAAGGATACGAGAGTTAAATAAATATAAACAATTCATTTATTTTCTTACACAATTTACTTCTAAAATTGGTAAAAATCTCTAACCTTCTAGCACTCAACACATAAAACTAAAACTGAAACTGATAGCCAGGTGATCTTGACCTTATCAAAGTCCATAATTTTTGCCAGCCTAGGCCGGAAACACGCTGTTTTTGGATGATTTTGAGTCAACAATTGATTTAAAATGTGATTTTTCTAGTATTATGAAACTGATAGTACTTTCAAGATTATATCCGCTTTTGTTTTAGTTCATTACCCAAATATAATGTATCCGTAATCAAATATGATATACCTATCCCGATCCTATTACATACCACTGTCATAATAGGTACAATTCATGTATTCAACCCGCGCGTCATAAGACCTATTAATTAAGGGAACATGAATACTTCGTTCATTAATAGACTAATGCTAAACATTCCTATCTTGACATATATATTGTGCCCTACATATGAAAACTATTGTTTACAGCGTATGATGAAATTAGTAGGGTAGAAACTATACAATAAAACATAACCAACAAAACATCATTCTTTTTCTTTTATTCTCTGTAGAAAACAAAAATATGTTGAGTAGCCATAGTTACCACAAGTATTATTGGTTTTCCGCATACTTCGCTTTCTTATCATTAAATATCTCCGTCGTCGCTCGTTTCTTGCGTGTTCTACACTCTGCAATGTCGTTGAAATTCCTTTTCGTCTTATCGAGATGTCGTCGTACTTTTATGTCTTGTTCACATTCGTCCCAAGAGCAAAATAGTATAATTTCTCGTTTTGTCCCATATAATTCTTTTTTTTTTCATAAATATGATTAAATTCTATGGTACTATTGTAAATATAAATATATCACGCCTTTTACCCATTACTGGATGTGGCACTCTGCCGTGACAGATCTCGGTAAGTGATATATTTCTTCGCGTGAAGAGCGGTTACCAGCCGTGAAATTAAAGATATTAGTGGAGGGGGAGCCACAGGGGTAGATTTAATTTGGTGAAAATTGTTTGTCGGCTATGGGGATCTAACCAGCGTTCTCTAGATCCACAGGCCGACTTGATACCACTGAGCCACCTACCCCATTACTATTGTCTTCGGTTCATATTTGTGTCTTAGGTACGCGTCCCGATTAGGTTTACTTTACTTTTTGTAATATATATTTAGTATCGGCAAAGTAAAAATTCATTGCCTAGATCTAAGTTTTTTTAAATTTTTGTCTTCCTGTACACATAAATAATTAGTTAATAAAGGTCAATGACACCAAAATTATATTATACTTTTTAGTATACATTTTTGAATAATTTACAAAAACAATAGTTAATACACTCGTGTAATAAAGTGACACTTTTAACACAAATTGCATAAACTATTTTTATTATGGGGTAGGTGGCTCAGTGATATCGAGTCGGCAGATGGATTTGAGAACCAGGGTTCAATTCTCACAGTCGACAGATAGTTTTGGGGGCCATGATTTGACGAACTTCACGCGAAGAAATATATCACTTACTGAGATCTGATACAGCAGAGTGCCATACCCAGTAATGGGTAAAAGGCTTGATGATATATTTATTTATTTTGTTGCACGTAACTATCTAATCCAATTCTGTGATAAATTTATAAGTTTATAGATGAATAAATAAATAAATATCAGAATAGTCACCTAATGTATGACAATTAAACTCATATCAAACTTTTTGAGCATTTTAATATTCTTTATTAGATAGAAAAGAATTTTTAAGTATATTGTCGAAAAACGTTTTCTCGGGTAATTTAGTAACAAATAATTTTTCAAGTGAATCCATATATGTACATGTAGAGAAACACACCTTTTCTAGTTACAAGATTAAATTGATTTAAATTTGGAAAATATTTTAAAGTATTTGTAAGCTGTTCTAACTTTAAATTCCGTACTAAACTATCTAGAGACTTGCTCATAAATCTGTATATAGATGAATAAATCTGTAAATAATGAACAAAATCACATTGATATTTGTTAACAAATTGAAAATATTTTATAAAGTTATAACTCTCGTTGCGATTTTGTTCATTTATTTATAGATCCGCAAAACTTATGGATTTAAACAGAATCCCATTATTAGACGCAGAAGTTAGCTATCGATAATTTTTCTGCGAATATATGTAGCCGGAGAATTAACAATAGTATGTAACAGTTTTCGTGTAAACTTCTAAGTGAAACAATAGTTACATTGTACAAAGTCAAACTGAGGTTGGATCGTCGAATTAGTACTGTTATACTCTCGGGATGAAACTTGAGATCGGGACAAGTACTCAGGAGACGAATCCAGAGAGTTCTATCTCCACATCGTCGAGAACATCCCTTTACGTGGCGGCCAACGAGCTGTGAACGTCCGAGGACCCGAAACTCGTCTTTTTTCAACGAATTGTATGCACGTTAACTCCTTGCATGCACTCTAGGTTTATTTCACCTGTTCACAATTTGGATTTTTAACCCAAAATCGTTCAAGGGAAATAATAAATCAATTTAAGGAGCGGACGACAGAAAATCTGAAGACAAATTTGATTTGTAAGTAATTTAATTCTTGGTTTGAGCGTTTTGAAATGGGTAAATGTTGATTCAATTTAATGATATATAAATAACATTTTCAGGTTGTGCTTTAGAGAAATATAATAAGTAATAATGGTAAAATATTGCTTTAATTAAATTAATATTATACATTTATATTAAAAGAAGTCACAAAAACTAATTATATATCCGCTTTTAACAAGCCGATTATAAAAACAAATAAATATGAAGGTCTATAATTTTTCTTATGAAATCTTACAATAATGAGAACTTTAACTTTGGAAAGTAGTTCAATTCGCACAAATTTTCCAATGGTCTATTTCAAACGCTATAATAATTTTGTAGGTTATGTATACACTCATATATCAATCACTGGGTGGCATAATTAGTACATTATTAGTTAATTTAGTGAAATAGATATAAAAAATTGATATTGTCAGTATTATATATTTTAGGAATCTACTATTAGGTAAATAAATAAATATATCATCACGCCTTTTGTCCATTACTAAGTGTGGCACTCTGCCTAAGCAGATCTCGATAAGTGATATATTTGTGCGGTTACCAGCCGTAAAATCACTGCCCCCAAAGATGTTAGTGAACCACAGGGGTAAATTTAATTTAGTGAAAATTGCTTGTCGTCTGTGGGGATCGAACCAGGGTTCTCTAGATCCAAAGGCCGACTCGATACCACTGAGCCACCTACCTACTATTAGGTAATGAGTTAAATTATAATATATTTAGTACAATAATACAAAAGAAGTTTAGTGTTTATATTTTTCTTCACTATTAGTATTAAAACAATTTTTTACATAAACTTAATAAAAGTTAGAAAGAATCTTTGTGAAACTAAAGTTTTCATCTTTCATTTTTCATTTGTGATAGTTGAAGTTTCCATATATATGAACTTTTCTTTGTTTTAAAACTAATCCCATTTTATAAAACGTAATATGCCTTGATGCAATATTATGTTTCAGAATAGCCCATGATAGTGAGTATATTCTAATTCACAAGATGATATTTCGGAAAGGGAAACTTCCTCTTTCTACAGTTTGTTCTGATGTACAGTTCCTTTATGTTCCATTCGTAGTTCCCAGTCATCCATCATTGTTGGTTTCTTTTCCAACTGTTCCCAGGTTGTTTCAGCCTGACCTATTTTTTTCCACTTTGTAAATTCCAGAACATCTGATATATTCTGCAAATATCCTTTTTCTCCACAATTTTGTGTCTTTTCCCACAAGAGATTTATATCCAGGAATATAATCATATCATTGGAGTTATAAATTTATAATTTTACGTAAAAGTTTCCAGTAAATTAAATTACAACAAAATTTGTATCCAAATTTATTTCAAACATTTTACTTGTTTTAACATCCTTATAAGTTATAGCTGAAAAGTTATGCCAGTAAAATAAATATCTGTAGGTTTTAAAATAATAATCATTTGTTACAAATATTGATATATAACTAACAATAAGCATTTTAATTCTGAATATTAATGATTTATAAATAAATAAAATATAAATATATCATCATGCCTTTTACCCATTACTGGGTATGGCACTCTGCCGTAAGCAGATTTAGGTAAGTGGTATATTTCTTCTCGTGAAGTGCGGTTACCAGTCGTCAAATCTCGGCCCACAAAGATGTTAGTGGAGAGAGAGCCACAGGGGTAAATTTAAATATGATGTCTAACCCTGTGGCTCCCCCGCCACTAATATCTTTGGGGGCCGAGATCTAACGGCTAGTATCCGCACTTCACGCTAAGAAATATATCACTTACCGAGATCTGCTTAGTCAGAGTGCCACACCCAGTAATGGTTAAAAGGCGTGATGATATATTTATATTTATTTTATTAAGTAATATTCGTTTAATTTTTGCTAATTTCAGATAAATTATTTCTGCATTGTAATCAATACATCAAATATAAATCCTTTTCTGCAATAATTTTGAAATACCTGAATAAAACCTCAGAGCTAAATTTTTTACCATTATTATTTGCTGCATTTTTCTCTAAAATCATTTAAAGGTGTTCAAGATATTTAGAAAATACTAGAATGTGTTCAAATCTCAATGGCTGGTAGCACAAGCTCTGTTTTTAGGTGTTCTAAGAGCATGGTTTTAACATGTTAGAAACACCCAAATACACTGCTCTTAAAACAGGCAAAAACAGAGCTTGTGCTACCAGCCATTATCTTTAAGTTATATAAAAATATGACTATATCGGAATGGTTTAAATTCCACTATAAGTTATAGATCCTTTATACTACTAGGATTAAGTTCTTATTGTGTAGAGTGTCAAATACTTGTAACAGTCTGTACGAAAGAAGATATTAATTACACGCATCCTGGCTTTGCTAATAGCGTCAAATTTCAAAATCAGCCTCGTCTGCGCGCTGGAGTATGACCTCATCTCATAACACTGATGATGCTGAGAAAAAACCAATAACTAGGAAAACCTCTAAAGACTCATCTTCCGGTAAAGCAGCCCTGGAAACCACCCGACCGATTGGCGAGAAACACAACTTCATTGGGGTTTCCATTAAACTGTATTTTGTGGGTTTGCGTGGGTGTTTATACGTCCTCGTGTATACAATTCAATTCAATTATCAGTTTTTCTTTGCCAACAAAGGCAAGTTATTTTGAAATCATTACACGTGTTTAAATTCATTTACATGGAGATATAAACAAAAAGGACAATATATTCTATTAAATATATATATTATCACGTCTTTTAGTTATTCCTCACCACTAAAAATACATCTCCACTAACATCTTTGGTAACCTTGATTCGACGACTGGTAACTGAATTTCACGTGCATAAATATATTACTTCCCGAGATCTGCTATTGCAAAGTGCCACAGTCAGTACTGGGTAAAAGGAGTGATGATATATTTATTTTATTTATTTATTTAAAGGTAGCAATATTTTTACTAATTACTCAACATAGTTATGTTAAAAATCCCTAGTTATGTAGTAAGGGTTTCTCACATATATTTTTTAATCTATATATAAAATTTGAATATATTTGTTATGGCTTTTTGGCGGTTATATTCTGAATTCAACGAATACAAAGTTTAGTTTACAATTTTTTTTGAGAAAAATGTATGTTAATTGACATTAATTCAATACAAACGCATAGGAATCAGTCTGCAATGAATGAAACAAATGAATATCCAAATTTATTTAACAGTTTTATTCTATGAGATACTATGATTTGTTGTGTGAGGTCATTGAATTAAAAAAAATAGGTTCCCATTTAAAATAAGAAAGTTGCACTCCGTATTTTGAGAACCACTGGTCTGAACAAATTGTTGTTTCGTTCATTAAAGTAGTCTTATTAAATACAAATTGTTTGCTTCGTAGTTCCTATACTTCTCGAGATAGCAATAGTGCGCCACTTATAATGAACACACTCTATATAAGTTTAAATCAGCAAAGTTTGAATGCGCAAATTGTTGCTTGGTAAACAAAAGTTATATCCACTGCGCTAAAACTGCACTTTATTAAACTATATATAACAGACGATGTATTAGATAGCTGAAAAAACTAATTTATTTCAAACTTATTCTCAAATTCAAAGCTTAAATTTCACGTTAAATGACCAAAAAGTTGATATATTATTAATAATAAAAGGAGACACATGCTCCAACAGTTGAGTCAAGGATTTAGAAAAGCCGCAAGCCACAAGTGTAACATGTGACACAGTTTTAATATCAGTGCCTCTGCGTTACTCGACGAGTTTTTATTGTTTCCGATGATCTTTCTTTAAAAGTTTTCCACTAGATACGAGACCCTTACCGTCATAATATATGGTTAAAGTTCCGGAAAGGAAGTAATGGCTGACTGCACAAAATACAAACACTTTTAGGTTTAATGGCTTTTTGTTTTTTTCTCCGTTCTCCTGTCACTGTCATCTAGTTGAGAGACGTTTATTATTTCTAGAAGGAAAATTTCTAACGTCAAATATTTTTCATTCTTAACCTGCTTTCATTTTGAAAATAATAACCCAATATCTCTAGTACCTAACGATAATTTTAACTTAGCAGTTAGAATCGTCAGACTTTAATTAATATTTATCTGAATTAAAAAAAAAGAAATTATAGATTAGTTTTCATTTATATGTAAGTTTATAATAATAGGTCAACTTTTTAAAGAATATTTAATTACTATATCATCACGCATTTTACCCATTACTGGGTGTGGCACTCTCCGAAGCAAATCTCGGTAAGTAATATATTTCTTCGCGTGAAGTGCGGATACCAGCCGTCAAATCACGGCCTCAAAGATGTTAGTGGTGGGGGAGCCACAGCGGTAGATTTAATTTGGTGAAAATTGTTTGTCGGGTTCTCAAGATCCACAGGTCGAATCGATACCACTGAGCCACCTACCCCATTTTTTTAAGTAAATCAAAAAAAATATAAAGGGAAAAATTGGGATACCACCAGGATTTGAACCTGGGACTATATAATCTCCAGCCATATCAAAAATCAGATTTGAATCACAAGCGACCGTGGCTTAGTTGGTTAAAGTTTGTGATCTCAGATTCAAGTCCTGGCCTACCGAAATTTTTCTTTTTACAATTTAATTTAATTTTAGTAAATCATATTCATTGTTTTAAATTTAAACCTTTATGTGCCTTTATAATCAGTTTTGTCTGTATATTAGCAACATTTCTTAATTAAAACGAAACAAAGATACTAAAACTTAATTCATAACCAACAAATTAACGTCAAAATTTGAGAAAAACAACTACACCTTAGCATAAATAAACAACTGCACTAATGAAGCTTCTCCTACGAATGTAGACAACTGACAATCGATAAAGCACAACATCGTTTATTAATAGACTAGTTCTACTGTTCTAGAATTTCACCGTGCATCACTAAAACAATAGAAACGTATAATAATTATCTCGTTGGTGTTAAAACGTTCCATGCGTCAATGCTCTTAAATCGACAGTGGAGAACTCTGCTGGAGCTTAGTGGAGACTCTGACACTACCTCATCAGTTATCGCAAGAAGATACCCTAGGTTCTGACACTATAATTCATCTAGTAAGCTATGGATTTAGGAGATTTGCCGTAAAATGGATGGTAATGTGATGAAAATGATAATAAATTGTTAAACAAAAGATTGAGAAGTTAAGTTATAGCAACATAGAACACAGGCAATCGTAGCTTAAGATAACACTTATGTTTCAGACAAAAGATTGTGTTACGTTAACTTCAACTTATATCCAACAAATATTATTGAGTTTTTTTTGGAGTAAAAGTAAAATTAGTATAATTATAACCGATCGCAGAAAAAAATGGCCGTAGGATTCCAACTTGTGTAATAAAGTGACACTTTTAACACTAGTTGCATAAATATCAATTTTGTTTTTGTAACTTATTAAAAAATATGTACTAGTTCATGTATGCTGTAAGACAAAAAAAATTCTAAACTATAGTGTAAATAAATAAATAATGAAGAAAAAATGTGATAGCTAAATAAATATTGAAGAATCTTCGAGCAAATAATAACCACCAGAAAATGATATTAAGTTTTAAGTTATTGGTACTTATGGAAAATATGACATATATAATTTGATATACTGATTAAAGAACAAAAATAATTTTTTTGAAATTCTAAAAAATTAGGATATATAATTTCCATCGAACATTTTTAGTGTCACTGGTTTAATTCGAAATTTTGCGCCGCTTCTACATACACTAACAGCATATTCACTAATTCACTGTAGCTATAAATTTTTTCAAATTTTCTCAAAAAAATTATTATTATTTTCAGTTTATAAAATATTTCTATTTATAGTATGTTTTCATTTATCAGCTTGGAATAATATTCGTATTTCATTCTTTCTTTATTTTTTATTTTCACGTTTTTCTGAAAATCAATCTAAAATGATATTGATTTATGTCATCTTTTAGTGATAAATAAAATATATTCTTACTGCAATATTAATATTGTTGTTTACATAAATATAAGGCATATTTCCAGATAACATAATAATGAAAATAGTTCGTAAACTCAAATGGGTTTTAATATAGTTTGGCCCTGAATTTAATAACCGGTATCAGGAGGTAATACACATTTTCATGAAATATATGAAGTCATAAAAATGGAACATTTACTACTTTCAGTAGTGTAATAATATCAAAATTGTGTTTATTTTACTAGGTACGTGATTAATTTTGCTATACGTTCCAATAGCGTAGAAATTTCTAATGGGGAGGGGGTTTAGAATTTTGTAACAATACAGTGCCCTATTGCTAATTTTTTTGTTTATTTCTTAAATTAGTTTATTACTTTCACTAAACTAAATAGATGCACATAGTTAAAATATTTTATAATTTTTGTGGACTAATTAATGCATATTTTTGTAAACTTTAGCAATTTAGAAACTTTTAATGAATATTAAACTTGTACTTTGTTATATTTTGTTGAATTTTCGTAGAATTTATTAATATTATATTCTGTTATGCAGTGTGATAATTAATATTTACTTATTTGATTATAATCATTTATTTAATATTTGGTTATGTTATACGACTTTTCGAGTATATCATGGCAAAGGGATATACATACTAAGCCTGGGCCGGATTTAGAGGTATATAAGGTATGCGATTACACACCCAAAATTTTACAATGCGCGGTAAATTTACAGACAAAGAGTCAACTGTTTAATACTCGTATTTAAATTTATCTTTACTTACTTGTTTTATTATTTAGTTTCATCTTATTTATCAGGATAATATTTGATTTATTTTTTATAATTTTATTTTTGTTATTTTATATTTTCCTCTAGATTTTATATATTTAAAATAAACATCTTTAATATACTGGTATATACAGGGTGTTTCACAACTTAGAGCAAAAAATTAAAGGGTATATTCTGTACGACGTGCTGATCATGAAACAAAAAGAATTTTTTTTAAATCGCAAAACTATTTTCCATGTTTCCCAGTCCAAAATTTTTCGTTGCCACTGCCACTGGGTGGAAGATTATGTTAAAGTTATTAATTAAATAAAATTCTATTATAAATAACTGCTAATAATTGAATTGTGTAATTATTCTTTCGTAGTTGATACCTACTTCATTGTTTGTGTTTAATAGGAAAGTGAATCCAGTGCAGTACTACAAAAAATGTTTTAGGTTAACAACCCTTAATTTTTCGAATTTAAAAAAAATTCTTTGTGTTTCATGATCAGCACGTGGTACAGAATATACCCTTTAATTTTTTGCTCTAAGTTGTGAAACACCCTGTATATGTGCATGTTTTAAGATTTTTGTGTATCCAATCTCCAATTTATATTTACAGTTTAATATATCTAATTATGATAGTATAGTATAGAAAATAATAATTAACAAATTTCATCCACTTTAATATTACATATTTTAAATTAATTTAAATAAAAAGAAATATTTGAAATATGTTGCTAAGTAACTAGAAACTCACGTTTCTTTCATTACCTGTCTAGGCAGACAATATGTTATTTTCCTGACTAGGCATGCAAAGCAAATCTTTCCTAAGTCTTAAATGTCAGGCAAATGTTTATTTTCCTGTCAGTTTCAGGTAAAATATATTACAAATAGATCTCACTACCATCAAAGTCTCATTTCACAATATGCTATATTTGTAAATAGTAAATGGCTAAAGTGCACTTACATTTGTATCTCGTACATCACAAAACTTTTCATAAAAAACTTGAATATAAAAATGTCATCAAGTAATCTTATCTCCTTATACATATGTACATCAAGCTCAGAAGCTTCAAGTACACGGTACATCTAAAGCTGCGTACAGACATGCAACAGAACATCGTAACGTAACACCGTCGCGTATCTTTGTTACGGTTAGTGTGGACGGCACTCCGTAACAGTGTAACACCGTAACATCGTAACAACACTGCGTTCCGTCCATTGTCGGTTTTTCGACGCCGCATCAAAGGAATGTTACGCCGGTCTTGATACGCTTCTCTTTGCGTGGCTGGACGTGCACTTCGATTAAACAAAGTAACTACAGTACTGGAACGGCTAAATGTTCGCGACTGTGTTTCGCGGCGATGTTACGTTACGAAGTTCTGCACGATATGGCAGTGAATGATCGTACTTCGAAGTGTACGCACATTTGTTACGCGACGATGTAACGTTACGATGTTCTGTTTGCATGTCTGTACGCAGCTTTACAGAACTGGAAGTAAAGGATATCTCTTTACTTTATATTTCCTTTATTGCTTTGTACGATGTTCTTGAATCCTAACTTCCCATTCTCCAGATCATTTGAATTCTTCGCAGACATTCAAAATGCTTTCAAGTTGAAGACCTCATCTACCTTAATACTATTCCGCGGAATAAACATTACACTCCATCGTTCTATTGTTTCAAATATACCGCGGAAGGTTACAGTTCCTTCACAAAATTTGTAAAGCCGTGAGTATAAAATATTTAAATTAATTAATGGATGAAACAAATATTCTTTAAATTAGTTGTATAACATAATTAAGTTTTTCATTAATTTTTGTGTTCATGTAGATCTAGACCTAGGAACAAATGGATAAATATGATTGAAGGGTTGTTGCGTGAGCGAAAGATTCCGAGCGTGAAGAATAAACGAGCTTGTATGAAAAGAATTATGAATGTGGTTGAAGTAAAAGTGGTGTGTCAGAATAGGAATGTTTGGCGAAAATAAATTGCGGGATAAATATGATGAATAAGGACAAGCGTATGATTTTAGATTTTAGATTCATTGGTTACATTTTTCGAGTGTTTACCTGCAATTGTGTGGAGTTCACCTGAAAAAACAAGCGCAGGAAGATGCTCCCTTCCTTTCTTATCTTTTGATTCATTTTCTGTTTTGACTATAGAGTGTCCAACTGCAATTGTGTGGAATTCAGTTTCAAAAACAAGCGCAGGGTTGATTCATTTTATGTTTTTACTATAGAGTGTCCAACTGCAATTGTGTGGAAGTCAGTTTCAAAAACAAGCGCAGGTAGATACTCCCTTCCTTCATCATCTTTTTTTACTTAATTTTCAGTTTTTATTATACAGTGTGTAACTGCAATTGTGTTAAATGTATTTTTAAACAAGCGCAAGAGATGCTGCCTTCATTTCTTATAGATTCGTTGTTAGAGAAGTCGGCGTAAGTGAAGATTTACGAAACAGGTGTACAGGAGCGAATGGATGGATGTTTGTTGCGTGATGATGGATTTTGGTTATGAGAAAAGAAAGAGTTCGTATGGAGGAAGTGTTAATGTGGTCGAAACGAGTATCGTGTGTCAGGATGAAAATGTTGACGGGTTCGTGCTACCCCATTTAATGGGATATAGCGTGATGTTATGTATGTATGTATGTAGATTCGATCCTGGCTTGATCACAAATATCCATTTCATCAAAAACTTACTTCCTATATATTTATTAATCTTTGGAATTATTATTTCCGATCCTAAATATACAGACAAAACTTCCTTCCATATCATAATTCACGCCTGTTATCAACCCTTAACAAAATCATCTGTATACGTTTGAAAATCAACTGATTTCGCTCTCAAATAACAAATCCTCCAATCATTGGTTAATATTTACTTGGTTCAAACAACCCTTTACAAGTTATTAAACGTTATGATCCCTGTGATCAAAGCTGCTCGCCCTATCAGTCGTGAAACATGTCAGAGTTGGACCTTCCGAACATCCCTTCACTTTAGCAACAGGATATCTGACATTTTGTCGATTATCTTGACCTTTACCCTTATCTCGCAGCTTCATTTGCTGTAAGGATATTAGCGGAGATACGGACACAAATGAGCTCACAAATGAACGTTCTCAATTCGGATGTCGACTGAGAAAATGACAATTTTGTGCAAAATAAAAAATAATCTTTTCTACATTTTACTGTATTTAAGAAATCTGTTAATTGTATACTACAAAAACATTATTTCTATAATATAAAAGAATATGTAGATTGCGTTGAATTATAATCTTAAAAACTATGTACAATTTTATCTATCACTGAGCTACCTACCTCATATAAATTATTTCATACGACATGTCACTTTAAATTGCTTTTATTAATTTAAACGAAGTTAACAACTTAAAAATTAAATTTTAAGCTTGGTTTAAATAAATAAAAGCAAAGTGAAATATCATGTCATATTGGAATAAATGACATTCTATTTACTTTTATATATTTAAACCAAGTTTGAAATTTAACTTCCACCGGTGCAATGAGATTTAAAATTTTAATTATTGTTTAAAAATTAGAATTGTACTACTGTTTGATTGTTGACAAACGATAGAATAAAAAAATACGTATTCTGGCTGTAAAGTTCAATCATGTCATATATTATAAAAGTTATTTAATAGTAAAACAAAAATATAATTTTTATGCAGGTTAAAGTTCAAACAAAGGTTATACGGACAATAATTTGTACTATAATTATATCTCATTCTATTCTACTCTCCAGTCTTTTATTTTCTCTATTTTCCTTTGAAAGCGTCAGAGATTCATATCTAAAGCTAGACAAAGCACCACATATGTTCACATTAAACTTAAATTCATTCCCATTTACAACTGCGAAAATGTCACTGACTACTAGCTTGCGCACAGATTCCAAACTTTATATTTTTATTACAAAAAACCTCTTTACGACTACTTTAACTAAATCCAAATTAAATGTGTTATAAGTTATAAGGTAAGTAGGTACTATTCTGAAATGCTTCAAATGTGATATCACTCTCATGCAGTGCCGATTTTACATATTTTAATGTTTTTGAAAATAAGAACATGATATTTATTCTATGAAATGAAACAATTCAGAATTAGTTTTTATTATAATTAGGATATTTAGCTATCACTTACCGAGATCTGCTTCGGCAGAATGCTACACCTAGTAATGGGTAAAAAGGCGTGATGAATACATATTTATTTTATTTAACTCAGCTTTTAAAAATACAGATTAATTGTATTACATTTTAAGGATTTTTTTTAAAGTTGACTTGAACGAGTTTTTTTCTATCAAATGTATAAGTGGATATGTTTGTAATAATTTCAGTATTTCTTCGAATCGAGTCTATGGATTTTTAGAATTGTCGCGCTCTGATTGACGTTATGTGTTGACATATCTGGGTAAATTACAAGTTGTACGTTGATCTGAGATAAATTTGACTTTTGTACTACATTCCTTGCAAGCATTTGGGTATTTTATGTAGGTGGCTCAGTGGTATCGAGTCGGCCTGTGGATCTTGAGAACCCTGGTTCGATCCCCACAGCCGACAAACAATTTTCACCAATTTAAATCTATCCCTGTGGCTCCTCCTCCACCAATATCTTTGGGGGCCGTGATTTAACGGTTGGTAACCGCACTTCACGCGAAAAAATATATCATTTACCGAGACCTGCTTAGGCAGAGTGCCACACCCAGTAATGGATAAAAGGCGTGATGATATCTTTATTTTATTTTTTATTTCATAGTTATTCGTGTCTCGCTGAATCAATCCAAGTTGCGTCACGTCATACGTCATGGAATTTTATGACGTTTTATCTACAACGTTTATAATTGATATCAAAATGTTAAAATACAAAGCGTGAATGAAGTAATTTACTATTACTGACAACGCGCTGTAAGTGAAAATTAGTATTGTTACAAGAGTCAAATTAGAAGTGCTTTTAAAATACTTTTAGATAATTTTTGTAATTACATGTAATTTTAACTGTATGTAGGGTGGAGAATCGAAGGACGCACCATATTTTTATTATTTTTGACTTCCCTAATTATTTTATATCAAAAAAGTTAAAAATTCATTGTAGGGGAAACAGATTCCGAGTGTAACGAATAAATAAACCTGTCTGGAGGGTACATGAATGTGGTTGAAGCGAGTATCGTGTGTTAGGATGAGAATGTTGGACGAGAAGTGATATTTTGATTAATCCAATTAGAGGATGTTCGGAGAATGTTTTAGGGTTTCGTGTTACTATATTTTGTGGGATATAGCCTGATGTTATGTCATTAATTTAGGGGACGATTACAAACAATTCTTTTAAATAGAATTTTTGTCAATCTCTAGTAATTTAGATACTCTATTCTCATTAACAAATTTTAAAAAAATGTTATTATTCAACATACGGTAGATAATAAATATGATTTTATGATTGATATATGGAGTTTAAATAAACTAAAACATTTTGTATTTTACAGTTTTTTTGTCGATTAATAATAAACTTGTTTTTTCATATATTAACACTTTTTTCAAACACTCTGTATATGTACAGAGAAAATGTTTGGTTAAAAAATAACAAATTATTTTAAAATCCGAAGACTATTGAAATACATAACTTACTTTGAACATTAAGCAGCTACTGACCACGTGTTCCACATTGTCCACTGTTGACATTTTCAGAAAATGCTGAGATTCACAAAGTTTATTTAATTTTATTATCACTTATATATTTATATTTCTATTATATACAACACTTGAAATATGAATACACACAATATCACACAATTTTACACATTAAAATATTCACTAAAATGTTCATAAAACATCTAAACGCTGCAATCACTTGCATTGTACTAGACCAGCTTGGCTCGGCTCGGTCCAACATTTTTCGACGATGCAAACTAATTGGTGAGCTATGTTGTAACCTGTTTCTTAACGTTAAAAATCATTCAATAATATATTAAATATAATATGTACAGATTTATTACTTGTCGGTTAATTTCGGACAATAAACGAATGAATCCGATTTGCGTGCATAGAATTAGAATAAAAGAATTTAAATGAACATTATTTTTAAAGGTATTATTAATAAGCGACTGTGAGCATGGAATGGAAATAATAATACGCAGGAATCCCATCAATATTATCAATGTATTTACTTAGCCGACGTTTTAATAATAATAATAATAATAAAATATTTATTGCCCAACATAGGTCCATTTACAGGGCAAAATACAAAAAGTTATTTAAAAATTAAATATTAAGAGCTACGTAATAAAAAAAACTAATCAATAAATACATACTCCTGTGCAAGTACACAGTACAATTAAAAAATACAAATAAAAATAAATAAATAAATAGATAAATTACAAAAATATATCATGTTGCTAATTGCAACTTCTTCAGGGCAAAACCAAAAACAAATGTAAATAATGAACTTTTTAATTATTTACACTTGCTATCGCTCGACATGAAACTATCTACTCATCCTGTAATTGAACGATTTCCATACTTTTTACGTAAAATATATTTCTACTATCAAAGAAACTTGACATTCACGCACACAATTCAGACAGCAAAATTCAACTTTTTTATGAACATACGGATAAAAATTCATTACCCGACTGTCAGCTACATTCACTACCAATCGTAAACATGATTACAAAATTCTACCGATAAATAAACAACTTGTTATTTCTTCTTAAAACGTCTCCTTAGTAACACATTCATATTTATAATAATCATCATTTCAATATGAAATTTGTAATAAGTTTTTAATCAAAATTTTTGTGTGCACCTTATTTTTCTTCGATGCACACAAACGGTCATTTCGCGAACTAAATACACAAAAAACAAAAATGTGCAAGAATATTTTTACAATATATTACTGTCCTAAATTCATAATGCAATTTAATTTTGAGTGTACAAATTAGATAAGATAAAATCAACTTATTCCTTCGTAAGTTTAATCAGTAATTAATAGTCAAAGGAGTTCAGCATGTTTGTAGAGGTTAGGTTTCGCCGGTCTTTGGTTAAGTTGTGTAGCTGTCGTTACTGTTTCTAAACAAAACTTATACAACCCCTCCCTGCTGAACCGACAAACGGAAGGCGCCTGCACAAAACATTAAATTAAATATGTTTCGTTCTACACTCGCCCGGAGCTTCTAAACCAAGATGGCGATGTTGGCTTTGGGATTTGGGTTCGGATCTTTAATTAACTATATACTTTATAAAGTACCAGCAGCACTCAATGGAGTGTACGGTGTACAGTCCCAAATTCATAAAATATTAATTTCGTGATGCACAAAAGAGGGTTTTTGTGTTTAAAAAATTTAACTACTTTCTAAAAATGTTTTTAAACTTTTACATACAGATTTATAAATCAGGTTAATATTGAGTAATTTTTAATTTCGCGTACATTTCACAAATAAAAGAGTCGTAAAAATAATAGCAAATATAAGTGCGAGACATTTATTAATTCAGTTTGGAATTGCACTCTAATGTCAAAGAAATTAATTGCAATAGTACTATTTTGTGTATTAAGAGCGCAGTTAAAACAGAAATTACAGATACATTGTTATATCCGAAAATGCGTTTATTAATTTATTTTATACTGTATTTCAAAATATAAAAATTTTATTAACATAAAAGGATATAAATTTTTAATTCGACTGTTTATAAAATGTGAAAAAACAGACCTTATTTAGATTTCAGTCAATTTTATTTTTTATTATTCAGTCAATTATAATAAATAATAATAATAATAAAAAATAAAATTAACTGAAATCTAAAAAAGTCTGTTTTTCACATTTTATAAATACAGGGTGTTTCACAACTTAGAGCAAAAAATTAAAGGGTATATTCGGTACGACGTGCTGATCATGAAACAAAGAATTTTTTTTAAATTCGAAAAATTAAGGCTTGTTAACCTAAAACATGTTTTGTAGTACTACACTGGATTCGCTTTCCTATTAAACACAAACAATGAAGTAGGTATCAACTACGAAAGAATAATTACACAATTCAATTATTAGCAGTTATTTATAATAGAATTTTATTTAATTAATAACTTTAATATAATCATCCACCCAATGGCAACGAAAAATTTTGGACTGGGAAACATGGAAAATAGTTTTGCGATTTAAAAAAAAATTCTTTTTGTTTCATGATCAGCACGTCGTACAGAATATACCCTTTAATTTTTTGCTCTAAGTTGTGAAACACCCTGTATATTTTTTTAATATCCTAACACTTCTAAAACGAAATAATATCAGAAATATTTACTTATATTTATAACGAAATGACATAAATTACTCAGACATGCAATAAACATAATTTTTTATTATTTGTCAACAAAGTTAATAGTAGAAAAGTATTTGCTTTCAGTTCTCCCCATTACAATAGTTATATTCGTTGTCTTTTCCAGTTAAAACATTTATTTTGAAATAAAAACTGAATCAGCTCAGTAATAATTCCACAATGGTTGAAAAAGACGTATATTCCTGCGTGGCACCAACAATAATAATTTTCGAATTATTTGGTTTAACGCCTTATGATATTGAGTCTGATCTAAAAGGCAAAAAGATTTTAAAACTAAATTACTTCAGTTATTTACTAGCTTTAGTGATAGTTTTTGTTAGTTTTGGTATTAGTATTAAATATTTTCAGGATGATGTTTATAAACTACGAGAACAAACTGAAGAGATTGAGATGCTGTCGAATATTATGATTTATTTGTCTGATAATCTTCACAGAATTTTGTTACCTATTTTTGCCTGCATTCCTCTTATTTATTATAAAGAGGTAAGTTGTAAATCCACAACACTTCAACAGTTATTACTGAAGTGCCATCAATATATAAAGAATTAACAACAAAGACAAAATTAATTGTCATCCAACACTTGGTGAAACTAGGTTTAATAAAAAATATAAAATAAACACTTGGCTAAGTCTCACAAAATTCAGCCTCCAAGTCAAATTATGAGAGCATCGTCAGAGGCTGGCCAGCACAGTTAGTAACCATAGACGCGTTTTGCTCTTATTAGAGCTCATCAGTATGGTATAACTCACTTCATCTTACCTGTTTGTTAGAGATCTTATTCTCTGCTGGCACAATTCTTCGTCACCAGCTTCTTCACGTGAACTTTGTTCTAGGTGAAGAAGTTAGTTATACCATACTGATGAGCTCTAATAAGAGCGAAACGCGTCTATGGTTACTAACTGTGCTGGCCAGCCTCTGACGATGCCCTCATAAGGTGATTTGGAGGCTGAATTTTGTTAAACTTAGCCAAGTGTTTATTTTATATTTTTTATATAAAGAATTATCTACAATCATTTTTATTTGTCATCTCATTACGAATTGTTATATATCGTATCGTAATTCAAATTTTAAACTTGATTCAAATTTTTATAATACCAATATTTTAATAGTTATTTCTGTATTTAGGCCCCAAAATGATTGTTTGTTGAAGAAAGTTTGTAGATTGAGACTGAAAGCCAAGACGAACTATTTTCTGAGAGTTCCAAATCATTTTGCGGCCGATGTACACACAAAACTGCATTATAATCATAAAATAACTTCCAAATTTATTACAAATTTAATTTTGAAATGATGGTTATTATAAATATGAATTTGTAACCACGGAGACATTTTTAGAAAAAAATAATAATCATGTTTTTGACGGCAACGCTTTGGTAAATTGATTTTGAAATATACTGAGCTGTCATAAACCTATAATTTTATGTATTTTAAACATTATTATAGCGGAATTAGATAAAATTTTGTATGTAATACGTTATGAAAACGTGATATTGTTTGACTCACATAATTTGCAAAACTCGCTTCGCTCGTTTTGGCAAATATTATATTCGTCAAACAATAACAACCTTTTCATAACTGGTTACGTAAATAACTATTACAAAAATAACGTATTTCACTTGCTTTCTATACTCGTAGTTTATGAAAAAAAGCTAAATACATTAACATTGAAACCTCCCAATGAAATTCAATCAATATTCAATTCCGAATAAAAAGCCACAATATTTAATTTTGCAGATAATAGAAATATTTTCCACCATTTACAAAGTCGATCAGATTTTCCATCGGCACGGTATCAGTTACAACCATCGAAAAATATCCATCGCTATGCTGATAATAATTGTGCTGACTTCGCTTCACAGTACAGTCCGTATAGTAATGGAGTGCTACATTCTCGAACAAAAATCAGTATTTGGCTGGATATATACAGTTATCCTTCACTTGTACTACACTTATAGTGTGCTGTGGTTTCTGTATGTAAATTATCTGTTGAAGCTACGGTTTTCCAGACTGCGTAAATATTTATTATTGCATCTACAAAAAACGGAATACGAGTACAAACCAGAGAGTAAGCAATGATTTTCATTTACATATGAATAATTTTGCATTTATTGATGATATCAAGATGCTATCTTGATATGAACATGATTTTCTCGCACAAAAATTTTACTCATTTGTGATCATATAGGGCATATTCTGGAACTGACATTTTTAAAACATATATTTTGACGCAGTTTGCGTCTTCATTTTTTTTTTTAATTATGATGCGAAACACTTCAACCAGAAGCACAGTTTTATACTAGAAAAAATTCCATTACCAAAAAAATGCGTTTATATCCTATGAATTTGATACCATATTTTTTAATTTAATTTGTTTCCGGAAATTATTTTACCAAATAGCATACGACTTCTCAAATTTTCTCTAGAAACTTTTTATTTGACCTATAATTTTTCATGATTTTTATCTATTGTTTGTTATTCCTTAACATTTTGTTTTCTTTAGAATTAGACACAAGACCTAGAAAAAAATTTATTTCTGTTGGACTAGACGGAAACTTAGAATTACTTTACGTAGAAAAACGTATAAATAATGAACAAATTTTACGCCAAACAATGGAAATACAAGCTCTGTTACAAGATGCAATGGAAAGACTGAACAAATATTTCCAACTACCCTTATTTTTTGTATGTCTGAGAGAATTCTTAAACGTCGTTTATTCCTTGTACGTATTTTATGGTGTGATGAACGACAAAGTAATTCCATTCGAAACACAGCTGAACCAAGTCTTTATCTTCAGCCAATCGTATTTAAAAATTACGGTAATTTCATGGATTTGCCATATTTTAGTTGAAGAGGTAAGTGTTAATTCATCTAATATTTAACGTTTCAAACTTTCTAAATTTGTAATGCAATAAAAGATAATAAACAAACTTTGTTATTATTTGTTTACTAAAATGCTCAAGTTTAAGTAAATAGCGAACATAAACACGAGACGAGTATTTAAACAATCAGTTCTCGCATTACAAAATTTGGGTAGTTTAATGTTTATAATATACGACAGGGAAATGAAACATACAAACTTTTACCGTTCCAGGAAAAGGTTTTAAAGATTAGCAATTCTAAATTTTAGTTTAGCTTAAACTTATTCTAACTAGGTAATATAACAATAAGAACCATATTATCAAAGGAAAATAGTAATAGAATAGGTCAAGGATATTTAGGCAAACACATGCAGCTCTTTACAACCGTTCCAAATTTACTTATTTTAGAACGGAACCAATTTTTTCAGCGGATTAGAGCCCTGCAATAAAATATCGATAGCGTGAGACGACTTTCAATTTTTGTATTCATAATGAATATAAAAATTAGTTAGTCATCTTTGGGGACCGTGATTTGACGACTAGTAACCGCACTTCACGTGAGGAAATATATCACTTACCGAGATCTGCGACTTCAGAGTGCCACACCCAGTAATGGGTAAAAGGCTTGATGATATATTTATTTATAATGAAAATAATAAAAAGTAAACACTAGTCAACTAATAATTCATATAATTTTAATCTAGTTTATAAATGTATTATGATTCTTAATTATTTGTATAGTATAATAATTTTATTGATTTCAGTCTAAAGCAACACATTATGAGTTATGTATTATATCTCGAAGCACTAACAATACTGAAAGTGATAAAAGATTGGTAAATTTTATACATCAAAATAAAAAATATGATAATAATATATAATTAAATTTTTAGGTAAAATACTTCTTTCTGCAATTGTATCATATGTCAGACTACGCTTTGACTTGTTTCAACTTATTTCCTGTTGATTGCACCATGCATTTTGACGTGAGTTTTAAACGAAAATAAGAATATAAGTTATAAATACGTACATATTTATTAACACATATGTTTTCAGATGTTGACTACTATGTTTAATTATTTAATGGTGACTATAAGTATAAGATACTATTAAATATCAAAGATTCCGCACCAAGACTTTAAAACATTTAAACTGAATACGTGTATTTAAAAAGACTTGGCGAGGAAATTAATTTAAAGGCAGACTTGAAGGAAGTGCTGGTAATAGTTATTTACGTAAAAAGTCAGGAAAGCGTTCAATTACAGGATGAGTAGATAATATCATGCCGAGCGACAGCGAGGTTTGAAATAGCTTTTGAATCCTGTACGACACTTTACTGACGTGTTACGTATAACATTTTACTTGAAACTTATAAACAAATAATACATATTTTAAATTAAAAGAAATATTTGACTTACATATTCAGTAGGTATTTTATGTTGCTAAGTAACAAGACACTCACGTTTCTTTCATTACCTGCCTAGGCAGGCAATATGTTATTTTCCTGACTAGGCATGTAAAGCAAAGATTTTCTGAGTCTTAAATGTTTATTTTTCTGTCAGTTTCGGGTAAAATACATTTGTTTTAAATTTTTTAAGAGCTACATTATCCGTACTTGATAAAACATAACCCAGTTAGTTACCCAAGCAATGTAACAGCTTTCAGCATTAGCTAAGTATAATTAAACTTGAAATAGAGGTAAATACACAAACTCAAAATGTTTTCTCAGCAACGTCAAAATCTACACTTCTACATTTCCACGCTTGCCTGCACGAATTTAGTCTTCTACTAAATGTAACTACTATAATCTCTCAAATTCCTATCATACATTCCTCAAATTAGAATTTGAAGGGAAAAAATATGGCGTACATCTGTTATACTGCAACGTTATTGGAACAAACAGTTATACGTAATAACTGTTTGCCTGTCACGTGGATGTCGTAAATTACACATGAGTTTGGATTAAATTGGGATAATCTATTCTCGAGCCGAAATTAATCTGCGGGTTACCATCAATTTATTTCTCATCGGAAATCTGTGAAAGATAATTTATATTTCCCGCAGGAATGATGAAAAAGATAAAAGATTAAATTTCTGGGTTTCTTTCTTAGAACAAACAAGATTAATCAAACAAATAAGGAAGAAATTAATCACTTTTTTAATAGAGTACAATAATAAATAAATGCTATATATCGAAAATTGTTATTAGTCAAGAAGTTGGTTTGTTAATTTGACAAACACTGCTCAAACTTCTTTTGTCCTACCTACTTCTACAATTAGATGGTCAATTTCACCCTCAAATATTAAGCGTAACAGGTAAAATAATAGAATCGAAAAAAATGTACATAAATAACATCACGCTATATGCCATAAAATAATCTAGCACAAACCCATGAAACATTCACAGAACATCCACTAATAGATTAATAAAAAAAATCAGTACTCTTTCAACATTCTTATTCTCACATCCAAAATCCATCATCACGCAACAAACCTTCAATCACATCCATTCATTCGCTCCTGTACACCACTTACGCTCACTTCTCTAACAACGAATCTATAAAGAAATGAAGAAAGCCGTGATTTGACAGCTGGTAACCACATTTCACGCATATAAATATATCACTTACCGAGATCTGCTTCGACAGAGTGCCATACTCAGTAATGGGTAAAAGGCGTGATGATATATTTATTTATTTATTATAAAAAGTGTATTGCATGTACAACTACAGCATGCAATCAAGTTTATAAAAGTATGAAATGTGGAATATGTAGGTATAGTTTCAGATTTGCAACCAATTTTGAAAGGACTTTAGAAACACCCAATTGAGTTTACTATGAAAAAGTCTAAATTGCCTTATTTCGCGAAACAAGATTCCAAAAAGAAATTTGCTGACAGTAACATTTTTGAAATTCTTGCAATAAACGGACGATAGAAAATGAAGGATCAAAATAGAATTACACTTTCTTAAAGTTCAAAGTATTTGTTGAAGACGTAATATATCTATAAGAAAATCAATACAGAATTGTATTTCTCCGGGAGGAAATGAAAATAATCTTCACAATTTTCTTGAGAAATAACAGAGTTGTGTAACCATTTAATATGATTGGAATCTTACGTTACAATTACTCAATTCCGGTAACAAGATCGTGTTCATATTATTTTCTATTTGTTCCGTGAATGTTAATGTAATTTTGCACTTATCTGATTGAATGGATTTATCCCCTAAGGCTACATTGTTTCATCACGTGTACAGATTTGTTTAACGCGTGTAAACATGATAATATTATGATGGATAGTAGATAACATGCATCAAATTTATGCAATAGTCATTTAAAGTTAAAGTAGGAAAAATAAATAATTAATTGTAAATGTATGTAATATATTTGCAAATAAAAATAATTTTCTCATTGTAGAATATAGTCTATAATTTCATTTTTCCCAATTATAAATTTAAAGGTTAAAATTTATAAAACTCAACCTCGTTGATCGAATATTTCATCTTGATTTCAATTTATTATCTTTATTGAAATGTACAAAATGAAATGCCGAAAAGGGTAAATATCAATTTCCAATATCCAATTCATAGAACATAATGAGGAATCATTTCCTGAATCCCTTTAATTAAAAATTAAGGGAAAACGTAATTAATTTTTTCTGTGTCGGTACATCTTTTCACTTTGTGCTCATTACTTCTGCATAGCTGCTACTATATAACAAGTGAATAAAATACTACATGAAAAAGAATAAAGATTGAATAAATTAACTTCATTAAAGATATTCATTTTGCTTAACGTTTTGTCAAATATTTTACCAAACAATTTCATCTCAGGTAAGTAATTTAATAAGTACAGTTTAAAAAATAATAATTTAGTAATATTATATACTATTTTCTCCAAATACAGGTGGTCCATCGGTCTGAATCTTTTTTCGCTCGATTATCTTTAATGTTAACGAAAATTTGATTGTAAATTAAAATGCCCACATATCTGCAGTATTAGTTTTCCTACCGGGTGCTCCATTTTCGCTTCTATTCTGATATTCTACTTTTTATTTTTTAATGGAACAGCCTATATATTTTTGCAAAATGTTGTTTTTCTTTAGAACAGTTCTTATTCCTTGTAGTTCTAAAATGATCAATTCATGTTTTTATTAATACATAATCATACACAGAAAGTATACCATGAAATTGAGAACAAAATAAATTTATAAAAGATATTCAAATGTCTGCCTTTTAACATTAATGGAGCAACAAAACGATCTGCAAGATCGCCAGATCTTATGGCCATTTTAGTTTTTCTTGTAGATTTATGCCAAAAACAAAGTGTATACAAAAGTTTCAACTACAAGATATGAAAAACAGAATAACAACAATAGCATTTTCATCAATTACAAGAAACATGTTTTATAAATAAATAAATACATCATCACGTTTTTTACTCATTATTAGGCGTGGCAGTTTGCTTTAGTAGATCTCGAGGTACGTCATATATATCTCTTCGTGTGAAGTGCTGTTATCAAACATCAAATTACATCCCCCAAATATGTTAGTGATAGAGAAGCCACAGAAGTAGTAGTTTTAACATGGTGAATATTGTTTGTCGGCTGTGGGAATCGAACCCGGGTTTTCAAATCCACATGCCGACTCGATACCACTGAGCCATCTACCTCATATAAAAAATGTTTCATGCCTGCACATTTTATTCACAGAGTACAAAAATGTATTGATGTTAAAGTATAACGCTTATCGATATCTGCTGTAGCAGAGCAGTGCTCTGAGAGCACCATACCCAGTAATGGTATATTTATTGATGAATAAAGTGATTCATTTGAACTTTAGACATTGATGCAATTTTCTGCAACTATACAGCAAAGTAAAATTTAATATCGTATACATGACATGATTTTAAAATTTACGATAACATGATCTGAGCAATAAAACAAAAATATAGATAGACGCTGTCAATATAATGTCCCTTTTCCCGTATATTAAACTAGAGAACTTTTCGCTCAGCTATATTAGGTGGGCACAACTTCACAGCTTTCAAAATAAATATTCTAAAAGAGTGCCAGGCGATCTCTCGGGACCCTAGCCATCCCTGTCGGCGACTTATCAGGTTTAGCGCCCTATTTCATAACATAACCATCGCGTACACTCCATACTACCGCAGAACTGAGGAAGAAGAATGTATACTACGTTTCAAATACTGAGAACATGCGAATTCAATCATTAAATTTGAAACTATAACAACCAATTAAAATTGCTACTTAACATGGTTTAGGGGGATGCTGTAATAATAATAATTATTATTTAGGTTTTTACGCTGCAGCTTATATAAGTATAGTATGTAAGTATTTCAATATTTACAATGAAATATATAATTCATAGGTTAGATGGGTCAGTGGTATCGAGTCGGACTGTGCATTTCAAAACTCGAGTTCAATTCCAAAATTTTCACCACATTAAAATTATCCCTGCTGCTTCTTAACATCTTTGGGAGCCGTGATTTGACAGCTGGGAACCGCACTTCAAGCACAAAATGTATCACTTACAGAGATCTGCTATATGATATAGGTATTTTAATTGTTTGAATCCATTTTACTTATTATGTACTTTTGTGATAAAACTAACGTTTATAAAATACAAATAAAAAAACTCCTGAATAAAGTTGTGGTACCACTGGTTGTATATATAACCCACAAATTTTTCCTTAAAAGCTTAAATATAAAGGCTGGTACCTCAAGCTTGTTTGTGGGTGTTTTAAAAGCACGGTTTTAACATGTTACAGATAGGTAAAACAACCAAAGACACTGCTCTTAAAACAGACAAAACCAGAGCTTGTTATCCCAACCAAAGTTTCTAACCGACTTTTTAAGATTATGTTTTTGAATTCATAAAATTATTACTTTGAAAACAAAATCAGCATCACAATATTTTCCCCATCGGCAAAATAAAAAAGAAATAAGTACATAGTACCCTTAAAAATGTACCTGTTGTGACCATCGTTAAGCGATTTGTGGTAGCCGCACTAATAGATTTCTTTGTAGTTATATGGGGCAGGGACGTGTAATTGTTTTATGCCAATCCCTCTGGTTTAAAATGAAAATACTATACCAATTCATACAGATCTCAACTATTCCCTAAATTGTCCTAGCAGTAGGTAATAAACGAATATTGATTATACGGTGGATAATAAACAATAATTCATGATGAAAAAATTGTCATCTAGATATGCAAGACCAAAAGATTTCTATTTAAAAGCAAGTAGTTGTTTCATAAATCGAAACAGGTATACTCGTATGTTGATAACATTGAGGGTGCGTACTTTGTGGACAACCTAGGAATAAATGAATGGATATGATTGAAAATTTGCTGCGAGAACGAAATATTTCCAATGGAAGTAATATACAAGCTTGTATGAAAGGAATTAAAGATGAAACGAAAATGGTATGCCAGAAAAGAAATGTTTGACGACGATTAATTGCAGGATGAATCTAATTAATATACGTTGCAATTCATTTGATGAGACCTAACCATTTACCTCATAAATACTTATTTTTTTTAATTGTCTATCTTATTTTTAGTCACATTTACATGGGGTAGGTGGCTCAGTGGTATCGAGTCGGCCTGCGGATCTTGAAAACCCTGGTTCGATTCTCACAGCCGACAAACAGTTTTCATCAAATTAAATCTATCCCTGTGGCATTCCCTCCACTAACATCTTTTGGGGCCGTGATTTGATGGCTGGTAACCGCACTTCACGCGAATAAATATATCACTTACCGAAATGTGCTTCGGCAGAGTGCCACATCCAGTAATTTATTTATTTATTTAGAATATATAGATCAACAGGTCTAAAGACCCAATTACAGATCAAATTACAAATTCAAAAAATATGCAAAAAAAAACAAAACATAGAAATAAATTCAGAAAAAAGTACAAATAATATAAATATCAATAACAATCCAATGTAATCCAGTAATGGGAAAAAGGCGTGATGATATATTTATTTAAACATTTACTGCTAGTACAATAACGTAAATTTGTAGACATACGTATCTTTGTTCCATATATAATATCCACATTTTAATCATACCATTTAATGCGATACAGATACAGCCAAACTATCAAACTACTATAGCCTATCGCTCCTTAATGTTCACTCCACCAACTACCAATGAGCATTACATTCTAAACGCAGTATACAACAGCCTGCAGCTACTTGTTATACATCCCTCGGTTTACATCCGGAAGCCAGGCCATCTTGGATACCACATTCACCCTGTTAATCACATTTCAGTAACGGAGGACCAAGTAGCACAGATATGACGTAATCTCGCTAGTGGAGATGCGGTCGTGGCTCGTGGACACTATGAATAGCATTAACTTCATCATACAGTTTGGACTTTGAAAAAATCGCGTCCTATTTACATGTATAATAACAAGCTAGCGAGGTTATGACCCCTGTAATAATTGTGTATGAGGAAATGGAACAGCTTTTTCATCATGGTTTATTCAAGTGTTTTTACAGTTTTATTTTAATGGTTGGTATGCATTTCATGTTTCTGAATAATGGTTTTATGAAATTTTATTTTTGTAATACTAATAAAAATATACTGGCAATTCAAACCCAGTTGTTATTGTAACACGAACAAGAGCTAAGATAAAATTCACAACATAAAAATAAATAGAAAAGTTACTATATGTGATAGATATTAAACTAAAACATTAAATCTCTATTTAAACAACTTGTATCAAAGATGGCAAACAACAACAACATATGAACTAAAGTTACTGCATGACAAGACTACATCTTGACAATCCAAAAGCTAAACCACCACTGACTATTTGTTGTTGTTTTCCATGGGATGTGCTGACAAGGGGTAAGAGGGTGGAATCGTTGACTTGGTTAGAGATAACTGTTCCCACGCTCGAGTTTACATAAAAAACACCAGACGCTTCTAAGGGATGAAATATAAGGATCAAAAGCTATCTTAGACCAACGTACAGCTAATAATTTACCCAGATATGTCATCACATAATAGCTAACAAGCGCGACAATTCAGAGAAGCCATAAACTCGATAAGTAATGATCGAAGAATATTGAAATTATTACAAACATATGCACTAATAAATTTGATAACCAAAACTCTGTCAAGTCAACTTTACAAAAAAGATACTTAAGATAATATTTAATTTGTCTGTATCTTTCGAAGCTGAGTTGATAGTGAAAAATCCTAATTATAACAAAAACTAATTCTGAATTGTTTCACTTTGTTTCATTAGATTCGTTGTTACAGGAGTGAGCATGTGAAGAGTAAATTGAATGAAAGACGAATGAAAAGATGTATAGGAGTGAATGGACGGATGTGATCAACTCTGTGACAATATAGTTTTTTAAATTTAATGACAACAAAAACCTTGTTAGTATAGAATATTTATGTATATTGTATTGTAATATTTTTTAAATTACAATATCCATAATTCAGCAAGCATTTGGGAATTGGCCATCAATATTAATATGCAATTAGTACACAAAATGAGCAATAATGATATAGTTGAATACACGTTGGAATTAGGGGTATCAAGTGATGAAAAATAAATTGACTAAAAAATTTGTAATTATAAAAATGAGGGTTATGCGAAATTGCGTGGAAATTTTACACCAGAATAACTGGGTGCTTAACAGCTTAATTTCATTTTTACACCATCTTATTAAGCAATTTCTCCAAGTTACAAATTTTGTATTAAGTACATTTTTACTTCACTGCGAGATATAAAATTTCAACATGTATTTTGACACCAAATTAAAATTTTATACCTTCGCGTAATATAGGGTTAACAATAAGAGCCTGGTTATTTAAAATTATTTGTATACTAAAATAATATTTATTATAGTTAGTAACTTTGCAAAACCGCTTAACAAAACATAAACACTATTTATAATAAATTAACTACCTATTAAATGTTGTATTTATAATACAAGTAATCCAAATTTAAATTTAAACATAACTGATTGCTATATTTATAAATAAACTGATTTTTTTATTATCATTAAATCATAATTTTTAACTATGTTCCATTACTATTAGTACATAATAGTTATTTGTATCTTAAAAGTGTAAAGTGATACTTTGTTACTCGAGCACGATGAGCGGCGAGAGTTGCAATAGTGTAAGAGGAACAAAGACACTTTACGCTCGTGATACACATATAAGTTTTTCTACGATTGCATCTTAAATTATTAAAAAACGAATATATACGTACTAAAAATAAATTCGTTCTGTCAATTTGACAAGATTTTGTTTTGTTTGTATCCCCAGTAACTATTGAACTATGAGCGCATCTACGATTGCAATGAAAAGATGACAATTACGCTCTCATGACGTTTTCTGTGGAACAATCGAAAAATAACTTTGATGCGCGTCTCCAATGGCAACGCGCGAAAAAGACGTTAAATACGCGCGTTTCCAATGGCAACGCGCGAAAAAGATTATAATGCGCGTTACCAGGGATACAAACAAAACAGAAACTTGTCATATTGACAGTTGACAGAACGAATTTATTTTCAGTACGTATACGTTTTTAAATAATTTTAAGATGCAATCGTAGAAAAAATTATGTGTATATCACGACCGTAAAGTGTCTATGTTCCTCTTGCACTATTGCAGCTCTCGCCTTCGGCTCGCGCTGCAATTACCGTGTTCGAGTAACAAAGAATCACTTTACGCTCTTAATACACAAATAACTATTGATGCGCGTTTCCAATGGCATCGCGCAAAATGATATTAAATCTGCACGTTTCCAATGACAACGCGCAAAAAAGATAATAAATGCGTGCTTGCTGAAATTGTTACAATGGAAACAAAATAGAACTTGTCATATTGACAGAATGCATTTATTTAAAATGCAATCGTAGAAAAAATTATGTGTGTATCCCTAGCGTAAAGTGTCTTTGTTCCTCTTACACTATTGAAGCTCTCGCCTTCTGCTTGCGCTTCAATTACCGTTCTCGAGTAACAAAGAACCACTATACGCTCTTAATACTAAAACTATTTCGAGTGGTTGTCATTGAAAACGCCAGCATTCTATATCTTTTTCGATTGTTCCACTAAAAACGTCAACTTCACAATGACAACTGCGAGCGTTATTGTCAACATATTTTTAAAGCAATAATAAGCTCTCAATTGATACATTAAATAAGTAAATGATTAATTTCAGTGCAGATTCAAAATCGTGTTGCAGTTACAATAATTCCTTTTCCGCAGCGTGTACAGAATTATAATTAGAAGAGCCTGAAATGCAAATTTAAGCATTAAATCATAACGCCTTTATTGGATTAATTTTGCTACCGTGAACAAGGTTTTGTCGGTACAAAGTTCGTTACACAGAGATGTATAGACCATCCGTGAAAAATCATCCCTCTCGGTGAGGATGACGCCTCAGAGGTGAAATAATGAAATGAATTTATCTGCTGAAATTATGGTGTCTCATTAAAAGAGAATTATGTGAAAGAGAAATTTGTCTCTGGCACTGGAAAGCAGAGGTTCAAACTTTTTCCAATTTGTAATTAGACAGTGAAAGGAAACGGAAGGATACTTGCTTCTACAAAGTTATATACAAAGTGTAGTTCTAGTTTATTTCATACTTGACTAAATTGCAGCGGTTTTATACTTTTATCTGTTTTGTTATTTTTACTTTGTTGCTTTTTATTTATTTTCAAACTTTATTTGTTATTTAATAATTGTAATGAAAATAATATATTTTTCCCTAAACGTTGATTTGTATGGCATCAATATTATATTTTAGTTCGCTGAGCATTCTCGCCCGTTTCATTAACGATAGGAGAGAACGTGTATTTTGTTTACATCTTACTAATATTTTCAAATTAGTGGATTAAAAAAATGTGTGGGATACACAACATATTTTTGTATAGGTTAGCAGGCAAAATACCAAGCAACTTGAAATGGGCCTTAGTGTATAAATAATAATTATGTATTATTTATTTATTTATGTTACGCTGTACTACAGGAATTTAATCCCAATTACAGTACAGGGTCCGCATTCACCGAGCCGCAGTGTGATAGTTTTTATATAATTTTTTAACTTGAGTGCGATTCGAAGTCGGGATTTCCGGATTCGAATTCCGTATCGCTATCCACACCACCGTACTGACGAATTACATAACGTATTTCGATGATAAGGTATTAATAATTAATCAAAACTAGTACAGAATGTTTGAAGATTCTAGTAAACAAATTTAAGGGTATATATTATTTGATGTATTGATTACAACGCAAATAGTTATTTTTGTTTTAAGTGCGCCAAATGAAGTTTTTTGTTGTTGTCGCTTTTAGTCGAGACCGCAGTTCGAGACAAAAAGTCATTCGAACACGCCAAAAAACAAGAATTTCGTCCACGAAATACAAACAACATTTTTTCTACAACTGTCAAAAAACAATCATACAATAATTATTAAAATATTCAAGTAAATTGAAGGAAAACAATCAAAAAATAAAGTTTGCCTGTGGATTTAAGAAATTATCCCAACATTAAAACTACCCCTGTGGCTCCCCCTTCATTAACATCTTTGTCGCAACCCTTATATGTGGAGAATAATTACAGATATTATTATTATTATTGTTATCATCTTTGGGGCTATGCTTTGATGGCTGGTAACTATTTCATACGCAAAAATATATCACTTACTGAAATCTGTTACCACGGAGGACCACACTCAAAAAAGGCGAGATGATATATTTTAAATTTGCAGGTCATTAGATATCTATTTTAAAATTCTAATTATAGCTATTTAAAAATATTACATATCGTATTTGATGTATTAGAAGAAATATACGATATCCAAAAATTGTTTGTGCGTTTGCATTTTCATTAATTTAAACAAAGCTGCAACAAATTTCATCTGTTCTTGAAATGTCAAAACCATGGCTCCAAATTTATCACATAATATAGAACAAATAATTATACAAGTATTTATTACTTGTTATCTTAATTAATTAATTAATCTTGGACGTTTAGATTATTTATCTTTGAGACAAGTATATTTATTAGTGCTTCCGTATTACTGGCATAATTAATCCTTAGTAATGAGCAGAATCACTCATAAACTAGACATCTCATTTGCCGATAGTAGTGATGAGTTGTCGAAATTTAACAGAAATACTGGAACAAAACGACACCAGTCTAGACATATGTATACAACTTTCCGGTGTTGTTAATTCTGATTTCCGTTTATCAAACGTTCATTACACAACCCAAACCCCTAATTATTATAAACGGGAATTAAACTTCGACACCGATATTAAATAAATAGAAATTAGTAAAACAAGAATTGCATGTAGTTTAATGTTGTAATAAAGATTCTTCTTTTATAAATTATATTCAATTTGTTGAAATATTATTCTTTCATTAAAAATTACAAATCTAAAGACGATGATTTTATTCCATTACAATTCGTTTGAAAAAGTACTTAAAAAAAGTTGATTCTTTTGTTATATTTTGAAAGGATTTTTTGTAAAAGTAATTTTGAAAAAATATACCAACCTTGTTCATTTGTTCACACCAAATTTAATAAATTTGATTGGCTATTCGAAACAAGCTTTCATCAAACAAATTAACTTGTTTAATGATTTCTTTTGTTTAGTGTTTTTATGTTTTGGCATTTTGCCAGCCTGGACGTCAAATGTTTTCATCGTTGCTATTTTGTTTTGTAATATTAATGATGTGAAAAATTATTACAGCTGAGACGTTGTATATTTAAAACAAAATAGTGTAAACTTTATATTTTATTCGTTAATAATTATTCACTTAATAATTGCTTAATCTAATCGTAACAATTATAAATCGTAATCATATTTTATAAAGGTATTCATTATTTATTTATCAATATTACAGCCTTATTTCTTTACTGTTCGCATACCTGATTTAATTATTATTATATAATAATTATTATATGGGGTAGATGGCTCAGTGGTATTGAGTCGACCTGTGGATCCTGTGGAACCCTGGTTCGATCCCCAAAGCCGGCAAACAATTTTCATCAATTTAAATCCACCCCTGTGGCTCCCTCTTCAATAATATCTTTGAGAGCCGTGATTTGACGGCTGGTAACCGCACTTCACGCGAAAAAATATATCACTTACCGAGATCTGCTTAGGCAGAGTGCCACACCCAGTACTGGGTAAAAGGCGTGATGATATATTTATTTATTTATTTATAATAATTATCATACCAATTATACTAAAAATGTTTACTTAAAATAATTCACAATAAATCTTCTGAATTTTGAAATAAATGTTTTTGTTCTATGATCAGTATGTGATATAGTATATATCCACAAATTTTTTATACAATTTCATTGTATTATCTTTTTCCCAACCGTTTTTGACAAATTAAATAAAGTATTATTCATTTTATAAACGTCTCTTAGCGGTAAACATATACACATTCGATCAATGTTTAAACAGAGAAAATTATTTGAACGTTTGAATCTTGTACAAATGTAACTTAACTGACAATTAATATATGCGTAAATTGAATGTCTCGGGTTCAAATTCCAACGTTATGTAAATATTTATATAAAAAAATTAAATATTTAAGTTCACAAGCACGCCCGACGAGACGGGGGGGTAGGGGGGGTAAAATACCCAGGGCCCGGATGTGATGCTATTTTATAAATTGCTTTTAATTTTCTACTATTTCACCAATTTTTTATATTCTTTTCTAAAACATATATAACGAAATGTCTGATACACGTTTTCAACAATTTATTACATTGTATAAAAATGACGAAATGCTTGATCAAGGGCCCCCAGTTGCAAATTTTAAATAAATTTATACACTATTCAAAAGTACATTATTACATTGTTGCATTTTTGTTCCTTATATTACTACATTGTATACAACATAGTCACACAGTGAGTATACAATACACATCGCTGTACCAATTAACTCTTACCGAACTGTTACCATATTTTAGCCTCGATTTTAGTGCGCACAATAAATTTTAAATTTGGAGACTTCAGTACTACGAAGGAATATTTATAACATACATATATGAAGGTAATTAATAGTTTTATGTAAATGAATATAAAGTTTTATAAAACATCTGTTTCTAACACTATTAATACTTTTTAACTCTTTTTGTAGATTCTGCCCTTACATACTTATGCAGACATAAATTTGTAGCATATAACGAAAAATACATTTTAAACATTAAAAATGAGTTACCGCCATAAATCAGGTGCTTAAAACGAAAAGAAAAAGCTGCAAGGGAAGAAAACCAAGCAAAACCATACATATATTTATAAATATATTTTTTTTGTATCTTATATTTAATTAATAAATATTCAAAGTTAAAGGGGGCCCGAACTTTTTTTTCCCCGGGGCCCGCTTTTCCTCTCGGCGCCCCTGTTCACAAGTAGGATTAAGTAATCGCGAACCAGCGCTGTCAGTTATCTCAACTTTCTGATGTATTAAAATGTCCATCGTTGCCAAATTTCGGAAAACACAACTACCAAATTTCCATTTGTTTACCTCAATAACAATTCCAATTTCCTATCAATAACAAATTCAACTGACAGCGTAATTTCCATTCCCAGTATTGCCACGTAGATTATATAAATATTAAATATCTGCAACCCTGATAGACTAGTAGACACTAAACTTCTACTAAATGTGTAAAAATCATCGCAATTAAATTGTATAAAATTATATAATTTTTATATAAATACAGAAATATAACAAAAGATGTTTTCTCCGTGAGGTTGTTGAATATTTATTTATTTTTATTTTCTTCACCAAGTCAATTCCTCTAACAATGACTGACAAGGAAAAAATAAATATATAACAAGATTTATTTAAACATAAATATTAAAAATGTATCTACTGCAGGTCCATCATTGTTGTTTCAGGAATTTTTCAGGTTCCAGGCAATGTTGTACTTCCGGTCATTTATAAATCAGGACTGTTTGATTTCGGGAGGGTACCATATCTCCCCTTGCGTGCCACCCCTCTGCTCTGTACCTTGTCTGTGATGTTAAGCGCACTCTAACATTCTACATATGTTGTATCGATCCTGCCCTCGACGAATGGTAAACGGGAAATATGAAATACGTGTTGCTATAAACATTGTTTTGTTTTGTATTTGTTTGTAAAGAAAAATGCAATAAAGATGCTCCATTTATTGTAGCAATATTCAACGTTATATTAAAATGTTTTGGGGGTACCTTCATATTTCCAAAGGGAAAATAGGGCATTAAGGAGCACTACAATAGTATATTAAACTTTTCTTTAAGTGAGTATTGTCTATTTATTAGTATACATACCAAGGGAAAGAAGTGTACTTCTCTTACAAAAAGTATATATTAAGCTTTCCACGATCCCAGAATTTCAAATAATAGTTATCTACGTAAAAAGTCAGGAAAGTGTTCAATTACAGGATGAGTAGATAGTTTCATGCCGAACGACAGCAAGGCTTGAAACAGCTTACGAATCCTGTACGATGTTATGTATAACATTTTACCTGAAACTTATAAATAAACAAATAATAAATATTTTTAATTAAAAGAAATATTTGACTTACATATTCAGTCAGTATTTTATGTTGTTAAGTAACTAAACACTCACATTTCTTTCATTACCTGCCTAGGCAAGCAATATGTTATTTTCTTGCCTAGGCATGCAAAGCAAAGCTTTCCTGAGTCTTAAAGGTCAGGCAAATGTTTATTTTCCTGTCAGTTTCAGGTAAAAACATATATTAAAATTGAAGTTTATAAAGAATAATTGAAATTTGATTTATCTTTTTTCCTTGGCAACGGAAGTAATATATTTTATTACTTACTTCCTTATAAACAGTACTTGATTGGTTTCTTTCATTGTTGACAACGAGAGAAAAAATTCATTTTACTTCCGTCGCTCTTAGCAAAGCTAAAATGTTATATTTTCTTTTAAATAATGTGTTTATTTTGAACCGAAACCGTAAAAAACCGTAACCAAATAATACCGAAACCGAAATTTATTATTTGAAAAAACCAAATCTGAAACCTATATAATATTTTCAATAAACCGTAGCCGTTACATGAAACCGAAATTTTACTGAGATAAAAACCGTTAACCGTAACCGAACCCCAAAATTCTTCGGCTCGACTCCCTCCTTAAGGAACTCACATATCTATATTTTGAATAACTAAATTTTCACCCCAATTGTTTCAAAATAACATACTAAAACAAAGATGAGATCTAGCTAGGTCGTTTTCTAAAGCCAAAAAAACATTAGAATTTAAGGTTTCATCAAAATCGTTAGTTGATTCTGAGGAGCGTTAACAGACACAGACAGGCAGACAAGAATTATTCGTATATGATTTATAAATGTGATATAAATATAGTAATTTATTAAATGTATAACATGTGCGATAATTTCATTAAAATAATATATATTTTATAAGAAGCTCGAAAAGAATATTTATAATATTTTTTAATAATATCTGACCTAAACAAAATAATAATGGAAACAACACCAGTTTACATCATTCCGTATGTCTTTATAGTCACGTATGCAAGATGAATTTTTCATATTTTATTTACAGGTCAATTCATCCGTGAAAAAACTAAAATTGATGACAATATTGACAGGTCATGTTTTCACGAAAAGCTTGGATGGCTGTCTTCCCTAATATTTATCTCGGAACAATAAGTTTATCCTGGTTTATTCCTTCCCTTTTGTTTGCTCACCGAAATATATTTACCCAAATATATATATGATTTATCGCTATTGAATTGAATACAAAATGGTGTCTCACAATTTGATACTTTCACATATTTCGATTTATATCACTTAAATAAAAGTTATTTTAGTTCAAGATTGTAACAAATGGGGTAGGTAGATCAGTGGTATCGAATCGGCCTGTGGATCTTGAGAACCCTAGTTCGATCCCCACAGACGAAAAACAATTTTCACCAAATTAAATCTACACTTGTGGCTGCCCCTTCACTAACATCTTTGGGGGCGCGATTTGATGGTTGATAACCGGACTTCACGCGAAGAAATATATCACTTACTAAACGGGTAAAAGGCGTGATGATATATTTTATTTATTATTTACTTCTAACAAAAATTTTGATTATGTTACAGGTATTGTAATTTTAATCATATTTACTTAAAAGTTTTGTTGAATGTTGCTGTAATATAATATGAGTTCCAATTCGAGAAAGTTTATATAAACAATTTAAAGTTTTGTTTTGTATTTACGCTCACTCTAAATATTTTATAATAATCAGAAGTTAGAAAATAAATAGCTACTTTTATATTTCCACACATAATTTTTCATAAAAAAATAACAAACTAGATCTAAATATTGATCTGTAGCCTTTCAGCAAATATAAATAAATAATTCTGTTACTTTTTCTCAATTAGAATTTTAGAATTTTTAAAAACTTTCTTTTTATTTTTGTATAACTCTTTCTAAATTATTTTATTAATATATGCTTCATTAAAATTAAATGAATGTAATTTTTTTATTTGTTAGTCTGTTGTTTAGGACATTAGGTATTTTATTACCATAAATTTAAAAACTTTCAGATATGCAGAAACTAATTGGAATAATACAACAATTTTTGTTTTAAATAAAATTTTTGGAAAATTTAATTGACTTTCTGATGCAAGTAATTCAATTTCTCATTACAAGCATTTTAAAATTTCTTTCTTATAAGTTGATTCCCTTGTTTCATAACTGTACATTAATAGTTTCTTAAAATATAAATAATTTGTTTCGACAGAAATATTCTCGCCAGGGTATGAAATATTCATCTTGTACAGAATGCAGTTTTTCACATCCGGACATACTCGTAAACCTTTCCAGACACTATTTCAAGAAAAATTGTCACAATCCATTTGAAGTTCTGTCACCGCAACATTAGAATAAAGTAAAATAAAAATCAAATCATTTCAGAAAACAAAAACTAACCGCTTACACTGTCGCGTCTCGTAATGCAACATCCACATAAAATGGAATATATTTCCTTCGACGGAGATTCGCAACAAGCATCGTAGGGCGCATTGACCGTAGGTGAGTAGCTGTGCAAGTACCGAAACGTAAGGAAGTGGGAGAAGGAAGAGAAAACGGGAAAACGGAGATCAGACATTCTACAGGAAAAAGGAAATAGCAGTTCGATATCCTCTCCTGACGAAAAATGGATCTTCCTGGGCTTTGTTCGTAAATCACAAATAGATTTCCCTGTTCAGTTTCAATATTTTTTGTTTCTTTTCCATTAAACTTGATTGTTTATTTCTGTACTTTTATGAAATTAGATGGAATGGATTTGTAATTTGATTTTGAAAGATAAATTTAAAACAGGGTTATTTTAAGGTACAAATTTATTTATTTACTTATTTCTGGTTTTGATTTAATATATTTAAAACTTTTCAGGCTATAAATTTTATATTAGATAAACGTTGAACGTAGTTTTAAATTAGGTTAGTTTGTAAATTATTTTCTATTTTCCTGAAATTTAATTTCCAAACCTACTACAAAAATTTTGAAATTTTATTTTATATTCTATTCGGCTCAAGAATGTAATAGAGGAACACTATTAAAATATTGTGAATAGTTCTAGAAAGTTTACATTTTAACGTTTTATATGTGACAGCTCTGCAATTACAGATCTGAAAATAAAACAGTCGGTTTCAATGCTGTTATTTTGTATTCAAATATTCGTTGTATTATCTTCGACTTCCGAAATATCTAACCCTGATGATACGAGTTTCACAGACATTTAAGTTTTAGACGAATTTGCACGTTATTTTGTATTTATTATCTATTCTTAAAATATTTATTAGATTAGAAATAACAACAATTAAAATAAATGAACTGTACTCAACATCAATATAAATAACTCAAATCATTTATAGTACAGGAATGAGAAATATTAAGGAATAACATCATGTACTTGACGGCTGGTAACTGCAGTTCACAACCATAAATATATTACTTACTGAGATGTACTACAGCAGAGCGCCACTACCAGTAATGGTTCAGGAGGTTGATTCTGTATCTTGCGTGAGCAGTTGCGTGATTAAATTTGCGTTAGTACAATGAATGACGTCACCGATTCTTTTCTGGTGTCGAACATAGGGAATTCCGTGCTTTACGTTTTCGCGCCAAGTTTAGTGTTGGTAATGGTTTTGAAACTAGAACTGTCAGTTGCAATCACATGTCATTGTTTGTCAACATCGTTTTGTAGTTTTTTTATACGATTTTATTATGGCAGAAAATAGAAAACGTGATATGAACGCTACAGAGGAGCAAAAACAAATTTTAATAAACTTTATGGCAAATATGGCGTTGATAACGCAAAATGACAAGAAAGTAAAAGACAAACATAATGTTAGAATGAGACAGGTAGTGTCGCAAGTAAGAAACAGGACCTACGGAGGTCACGCATCTATATTTGCGTGTCTCGCAAGAAGTGACGTCATACCCATTAGTTGTTTAACTGGCCGATAGATGGTTTACTATATGCATGTGACATATCTGTGTTAGTATGGGTGCCGCAAGTAGTCACGCAAGATACAGAATCAGGCTCCAGAAGCATGATATATTTATTTTTTGTTAATTTTTGGTTAAACCGGTTCAAAATTCGATTTTTAAAAAAATGTTTCTATATAGTTCAGAGCACGAGAAATACACTCGTTCAAACCGCATTTCAATATCTCTTTTAGTTTTTGAGTTATATCGATTTTAGACTTTTTTTTAAACTCAACTTTGAGAGCCCATATCTCGAAAACTAAAAGAGATATTGAAATGCGGTTTGAACGAGTGTATTTATCTTGCGCTATTTAACTATTTTACCATTTTTGAAAAATTTTCAACTTTTAGTAAAAATTTTCTTTCCGCAATATTTCCAAAAATTGAAGAGATAATGAAGATACTCATTTTGCGCACTACAATACGAAACAGTGGGCAAAATACTCATTTTGCGCACTAGGGTGCAAAATAATGCGCAAAATACGCATTGTCATGGTAATGTATATGAAAAAATCACGTACATATTGTTTTAGTGAAACATTTTTAGATAGTTGTAGAAAAAGATATTTTTCGATTGTTCCACAGAAAACGTCAACTTTACGATGATAAATGAAAGCGTAATTGACAACTTTTCACAGCAATCGTAGAAAAACTGTATTTTATTTATTATACATATAATCAATTTGTAACTAATTTAATTTATTATCATATTGAATATTATGTTTAAAATACTCGTATGTATCATAGTTGAACTATTTTATTTATAATAGTATCGAACTATGACTAATTTTATTTGTTAGATTAACTAGTGATATCAATATATGCATCCGTGTTGACCAAGAGTTTACATTAAATTTGTGTTAGTTTATTGACAAATGTTTAATAGTTTTGATTAAAATAATTATGTCTATACGCTCTCGTTTATTTGTAAACACAGTAGGTCCTTTCATAGAAAAACATATAATACAAAATTACCTCTATTCGAACAAAAATAGTTCTCCATTTAGTATTTGACGTCACCTTCATAAACAGTAAATATTTGGAAACGCGTGTATTTGTTTACTGAAAATATTGTTGAATTTCAGTATGAAGTAAACCAGAATGTATATATTTGATTTATAGATAATATTTTTATAAAAAGAATTATGTAGTATTTTATTATGATGTTGCCATAAATTATTAATTGACGTGTGAGAATATAATCAAAGTAAAACTGAACTGTTAATACATAAAATTAATGTTTATTTAGCCTACTTTAAAACTAAATAAAACAGTTTAAATTTGTTGATGTATTTATTGATTTAAACTTTAACCTAAATTTATTCCTAAAAATGTTGATTTCGCATTATTTATTATTAATTACAACACAAATTTTAATTGAGACTTACCATTTTTGTGCTATCGATTGTAATCTGAAACAAAATTTAAAATATATCAATAAATCATTCAGAATGATATTTATAATATATTATTTACAAATATTTGTTTGAAATTGAAGCAGGGCCGCCTTCAGACGTTCAAAAGTTTAAATATAAAACAGAAATTTATACTACAATAATTTAAAATTATTTTTTTTATTTGGTATTGCATATTATTGGCTGTCATGCGTTTCTAAATAATTTTAGAGAAAGTTCTTCAAATAAAAATTATAGAAAAATAATTTTTTTATTAATTTTATTTATAGCATTTTTTAACGCTCAACAAATGAAGATACAAAATAAAACATTCAAGATAAAACTGTACTATTAATAAATGTTGAAATAACTTACAATCTCTGACTTTTAAGTATTTGACTATTTTTCTTAGGCTTAAAGATGGTCCTGACTTTAAACATTATTTTACCTTCATTATACTACAGTTAATTGAATAATAAATAAATGGTTAAAGAATTAAATGTAAAAGTAATAATTAACAAACGTTCCAAAAGTTTTAAATGTCCGACAACCATTTTGAAAATAATAACGAAAACTTAATGTCAAACTACCTTTAATTAAATCAATCAAAGTCTAAAAAAGAATCATGTAACGGTGGCATTAATAAATAAATATTTACCTTCAAATTGAAACATTTATTACACAAACAGTGTGGTGTAGATAGTGATACGGAATTCGAATCCGGAGATCTCGAGTTCGAATCTCACTCAAGCTAAAAATTATATAAACTACTACACTACGGCTCGGTAAGTACTGTAATTGGGATTCAGTTCCTGTTGTACAGCGTAACATAAATAAATAAATAAACAACATATGAATGTTTTTTTCACGGCCTGACCAATTTAGAAAGTTATTTTCTTTCATCAATTGAGAGAAGAAAGTGATACTTTTCATATTCATTGGATCATGAGAGTCGATATTTTTAACGAAGCGTTGCGAAAGTTCTATATTTCTGAACTATTTTTAAAATCACGAAGAAATATATCACTTACCGAGATCTGCTACAACAGAGTGGTAACCCAGTAATGGGTAAAAATCGTAACGATATATTTGTTTTTATCTGCTTGGTGATCATTTTAAATTTTGCAACGTAATATTAAAAGTTTTCATTTTTATCAATATGCTAAAAAATTAAGTTTACAACATGTAATGAAAGCATAATGTTTTACTCATTTCATTTATATACTCCGGTTTCGCAAATTGCTTTAATTACTAATTATACAAATAACTATTAAAATAAATGAAAACGTAAGTTTGACAACTGACCTACAACTAATTAATTTATTTTGTATTGCTTTATGTCTATAGGCAGCAAGTTTACTTTTAATCTCACTTTTTATCTTGACATTTTTAATTAAGTGTAGAATTTCACTAAACACGAATCCTCTTCTATTTGCAATAAGATTTTCTCTCATTCTACAAATAGTTCTTGAGCAACTTTTACAAACTACCGCAAAAAATACTAAATACAAATCCATTGAAAGTCAACAAACAAGTATAGTATTTCACTATTTCCAAGCACATTACTCATACCAAATCAAATCTATTTAGTGCGTAGCGCTGTAATTTTAGCTCGTTTAAATATACAACCCCTCACGTAGTGTGTGACGACGTCGAGACACAGTTCCCCGCTTCCCAAAGCCTTGGAGAAGGAAACAATCTGCGCAAAACGGCCTTGGCAGCTGCGACTTAAAACCAGGCTTACGTTACGGCAGCTTGCGTTGCAGTGTACACGCTACGATGAACGAAGCGCAAGGATGAAACGGATTCTTTGAGTTGGAGAAAATAAAGAAATAGTTTGATTGTTTGTTGTGCATTCTTTCAATAAGTATTTTAATTTATTTTTAAAGAACGCTTGTTAAAAACAAATATATCTGAAAGTCTATACTTTTATTTTTTAAATAAACCTTGTCGAGGTAATGTTTTTTGGATTGTTGTTGTTTATAACGCCAGTAACTTTTGACGTTTGCCTTACTATATGAACAATTTACGTTACGCATTAAAATTGAAAACACGCAACTGAAAAACGAAACTGACATTTACGCATCTACTTTTTTGTAAACATCTCGACAAAAATTCATTACCAAGCTATCAGCTATTTTGGCAGACAGTTCTAAACCAATTAAAAATACGATTACAAAATGCCGCCGATAAACAAACAAATTGTGAGAACGTCACCGTGGTTACACATTTATATTTATAATAAACATCATTTTGAAATGAAATTTTTAATAAATTTTGAAGTTTTTTAATGAACATATTACAGGGGCGAGAAATTTTTAGTGTGTACCTCGGCCACGAAATAATATGGTGCTTTCAGAAAATAGTCTTCCTCTGCTACCGAACTTTTTCTTCGACGCATAAAAACAACTATTTCGCTGACTAAATACACAAATTACTATTACATGTGTTACGTGCAAAAAGGGCTTTTACCATTTCGTATTCGTAGACCTCGAAAAGCCTGGGTCTAAATTTTCTTTACTCGTCGCATTGCTTGTTAGTTATAGTACGTCTAGCGATTATTTGGAAAAATGACTTTTAAATCCCTCCATTTGTACTATTAAAGATTCTTGTTTTGAAGTAAATGTATGCTCTACGTAGATTACAAAATATATCGAAGAAAGATAAAAATTTAAGAGGTCTAGCGCGACTGACTCATGCACCCAACTATATATCAAATTCATGATAAAAGTATTGTTTTCATTACTAGTTGTACAAATAACTATTATCGCACGTTGTGCGGTAAACAATAACTTTTCACACTGAAAATCAGTACATAATAACTAATTTTTTGTACGATTGTACAAACATATTTTCAAGGCACTAAAAAGAACTAATGAAGTTCTAATAATAGCAATTTTATTAGTTCATTAGTGGAGAGGGAGCCACAGGGGTAGATTTTTTTAAATTGGTGAAAATTGTTTGTCGGCTGTGGGGATCGAACCAGGGTTCTCTCCACTAATATCTTTGAGGGCCGTGATTTGACGGCTGGTAACCGCACTTCACGCGACAAAATATATCACTTACCGAGATCTGCTTAGGCAGAGTGCCACACCCAGTATTGGGTAAAAGGCGTGATGATATATTTATTTATTTTTATTTATTAGTTCATTTTAAAGAGAATAATTTTGAATGTATTTATGACATCATAGTGATAGTTATTTGTTACTTTACCACAGCATTGTTAAACTGGCTGTTAAAAATAAACAAAAAAATACTAATTTGTACAAAAGTATTTATTGGTCTCAACAAGGATAAACCGAAACCTAAACAAATTTTATTGGATATTGTAGTTTATTTTAGTCGTAAACTAAATGATGTGAAATCTAAACATTGAGGATTTACATTTAATACAAAGATTTATTTCAAACAATTGGCGCGATTGGTTTATCGTATGACGTACAGCCCTGTCTACAGTTCCTATTTATGTCACGCAGGACTCTATTCCAAGAGCAGGGCATTGTCCTGTCCAAGGATCAGACTGCATATCGAGTTCCGCTTTCGTCTCTACATACGTCATCGATAAATTTAAGTAACTTCCTTTAAAGTATCGCTATCTTTTTCCCGCACTTGATGACGTTAATGTGTTTGTCTTTTTCTGTGACTGTTAAACAAGGATATCGCCTAATTTAATTTGAGAGCGGCAGTGCGCAAGCGCGGGACTCGTCAACACTTTATGTACTTGTCAAAGTTTATTTATCACTGATTGACTTGCTAATTGAATTTTCACCAGATCTGTTTATCCACAATATTCCTTAATTAATTTAATGTTTATATACGGGTAAATCTAGTTTTTCATCAGCCAAGAAAAGCCTTGAGAAAACCTATTCATTTAAAGTATCAAATCTTTCGATTTCTTCTACAAATAAAAGAGAATTCACTTTAGTCTGGACTACAGATGTTTATTTTATTTTTATAGAAACCACGTTTGGTAAAACATTTTCCAGTAATGAATTAATTTTATGATAAATTTTCAGTAAAAACAAAATAAGACTATAGACTAGACACGACTAAAATTTGTTCATTTCAAATCATTTATTAATATGTTGCACTACACAAAAAGGAATTAAAATCAGTCTATAATTTATAATAAAATTCGAACAATTTTGACGCAGTTTTATTTTTTGTTATAAGTTTAAGTCTGCACATACAGAAATTATACAGGGTGTTTCTATACCTCTGCACGAAACTTTAATGACATATATAATATGATTTACTGATTATAGAATAAAAATAATTTTTTTGAATGTCGCAAAAATTAGGGTATTTCATTCCTAGCGAATATGTTTAGTGTCACTAGTTTAATAGTACATTTAATTTTTTTTTAAATGACGACTTTAATAGTCTACTGGTGTGTAAACAGTTTGAAAAGTAACCATTTTTAAGAGGTGTACTAAAAAAACATAAGTTACTGCCTTAGAAACCCTACCGATAAACAAAAACAAAAAAAAATCGAGCGTATAAAAAGATAATTTGTTGTCACAAGGCAAGAAAAACGTTCTGGAAAACTAGAATTTTCCTACATTTGAACTAGCAAACAACAATAATATGTTATCAAGGTAGGGAAACAAGGGATAATCGCGCCCTCCCGTGAAGCATATTATACTTTTCGTAACAAGTGCATAAAATTTACTGTCTTATCGGGATAAATGTCAAATATGGGTTGCGTAACTAGTTACCTAGGAAGAGAAACATTAGGGAATAAGAACGTGTTTCTTGTGCATGTGTTACGAAAAACTTTTGCTATTATGTTTGTCGCCAATAGATTCTAATTCATGTTTTTAAGTAACCCTAGTTATATATCAATATTAACCAACAGGTATTCAAACAATAAATAATCCTCATTCTTTCTAACCTCCCAAACAAAACCCCTCTATCTAAACTGTAATCTCATGTTTCACATCTGTTACAGACAGCAACTTCGTGCTGGGCAACGCGCAGGTACCAGCGTTGTATCCCATCGTTTACTGCAGCGACGGCTTCTGCGAGCTGACAGGATTCACGCGCGCGCAGATCATGCAGAAGGGCTGCGCGTGCAAGTTTCTGCATGGACCCGAGACCAAAGATGAGCACAAGACACAGATTGATAAGGCGCTCGAGAGCAAGAATGAGCTTAAGTTGGAGGTCATTTTCTACAAAAAGAATGGTAAGAAATGAAGAAAAGAAGTTTGGACATTTATTTAAATCGTACATTAGATTTAGGTCACATATCTAGCGCCTGACAGGTGCTACATGCAGTTCTTTTAACTTTAACAATTTATATCTAGCCCGCGAAAAGACTGTTTGTGTTGGAGAAAAAGTATCGGCGGCCGAGGCTGAAAGGAGAGGCAGACTATTTTCTGAGTGCATCAAATCTTGTTCATTAAAAAACTTCAATATTTATTACAAATTTCATTTCGAAATGATAATTACTATAAATATGAATTTGTAACCAAGGAGGCTTTATCAGAAACAATAACAATTTGTTTGTTTATCGGCGGCATTTTTTAATCGTGCTTTTGATTAGTTTACAGCAGTCCGCCAAAGTAACTGATAGCTCAGTAATGAATACCTTACAAAAAAGTTGAATTTATTTGACAGTTCCGTGAAAGTAGTTATTTGTGTACCTAGACCTGAATAACAATATTATTGGCTGGTAGCACAAGCTCTGTTTTTGCCTGTTTTAAGAGCAGTGTATTTGGGTGTTTTAGCTATCTCTAACATGTTAAAACCGTGCTCTTAGAACACCCAAATACAGAGCTTGTGCTACCAGCCATTGTGTTTATAGTCAATTTATTCATTAAATATTACTTAACGGAGACATTAAATTGATAAACGAAATAGCACTATGACTAAATTTTGAGAGAGAAAGGCAGAGAGCAAAAGAGAGCATAAACGTTTAAAGTGAAGAAATTTAAAAGGAAACAAGAGCACATCCCCAACAAAATAAAAAATTTTGGTAGAAGTTTCGGTAAAACATTTTCCAGTAATGAATCAATTTTATTATAAAATTTAGCAAAATAAGGCGATAGACTAGGCACGATTAAAAATTATACATTACAAATCATTTATTATTATGTTGCACTACACAAAAAGAAATTAAGAAATACAGTAAAATTCGAACAATTTGGTCGCAGTTTAGAGAGAGAGAGAGAGACAGAGAGCGAAAGAGAGCATAACGTTTAAAGTGAAGAAATGTAAAAGGAAACAAGAGCACGTCCGCAACAAAATAAAGAATTTTGCTAGAATTTTTGTGCAATGGCCGCATGATGGTATGAATTATAAGTAGGGAACTAAAAAGTACTCTTTCTGCATTAGTTCTTTTACATTAGCTGGCATTGTTTCTCGACATAGCTATAAAGACAGCTATAATAATTTTATGAATCATAACACTAAAAAGTAGTTATTTTTACAGTTGGGTACGAACTAATCTCTCCATTCAACATGTTGCATACATTCACATAGTGTTATAGTAAATTTTATGTATAAAATTGATACTACATTTTTCAAATAATTTTCTAATTTCTATACATACTATGAATGTATTTTTTTTAAATTTATATATCGGACCAACTACTCAGGTCATATGCCGATATGTCCTTTGTATGACCGCCACGGGCGGGACACAAATCCATGACCTTATAGTTCTCAGTCAGGACCTCAATCCGCACGGCCATCACGCGGGACAACTATAAATTATTTAGGCTTCTATATACTTTTAAAAGGAATTCTCCAATTTTGATCATTTTGACAAAATATTACAAATACACCTATACCTCGCTATAACGGCCCTTTTCAATTAAGGCACGTTTTCGATTTATGGCCTAAAATGTTTCGCTATAACGTCAAAAAAAAGTTTTTTTCCCATTGAATTTGTATGAATTTGTATTAGAATAATTGAATTCCTTATACGGTTTTTCGCTTTGTGGCCAAGTTTCGTTCCATTAATTAAAAAGATAATGTGGTATCGAATAGACCTGTGGATTTGAGAAACCGGGTTTGATTCCCATGGGCGACAAATAATTTTCACCAAAATAAAACTACCCCTGTACTTCCCAAAATTGTGTGGCTGTATCATACAATTCTTGAAGTTAAAACTAATATTTATAAATATATATAATTCCATGAGTAGGTAATCCATTAAAACACTAAGTAATCCTACTCATCATCATAATTCACAACTTTCAATACTTGGCAACAATTTCAATTTCGCGTATGACGTAGCACTTCTCCGTCTGCTCAATTCAACAGCATGCATCCACATCCACAAACAACATGCAAAGCACAACCAGCGCCGGGCGGTACAATCCTGCCGGTCGAAGAGGCATTATCACGTTTACGATCATCAGCACACATGGTGAACGCGATGCACCAAAACATCATCAAATATCGTTTTACGACCGTCTGATAGAAGTAAATGTTCCCTAATCATTGGAGCAGCAGCGAACTGAGTTTTTAACGAGGGAAACTGGTAATGTTTCGTGGTTTATGCAGAGTTATTGTTGGAATTATGTTAGTGAGTTATTTGTTGTCATGGTAATGTTGTGTTTTGTATGCAGATGTGTTACTATGATTCTGCATTGGATTTTGATTAGGAAGTATGGGAAAATCTTCTATAGCGATTTTATTATCGTATTGAGATTGATATCGTGTAGAACTTTCTAGCAGTGCTAGACTAGCACATAATTTTAGGCTCATAGATAAATAAATAAATAAATATATCATTTGTCCCGCGTGATGGTCGCGCGGGTTGAGAGCCTGACTCACAACCATAAGGTCGTGGGTTCGGGTCCCGACCGTGGCGGTAATACAAAGGACATATCGGCATATGACTTGAGTAGTTGGTCCGATATATCAATTAAAAAAATTAATAAATATATCATCACGCCTTTTATCCATTACTGGGTGTGGCACTCTGCCTAAGCAGATTTCGGTAAGTGATATATTTTTTCGCGTGAAGTGCGGTTACCAGCCGTAAAATCACGCCCCCCAAAGATATAAGAGAAGGGGGAGCTACAGGGGTAGATTTAAATTGGTGAAAATTGTTTGTCAGCTGTGGGGATGGAACCAGGGTTCTCAAGATCCACAGGCCGACTCGATACCACTGATCATAGATCATTGCTGATATTCATAATTTGAAAATAGTGTATTATATAACAAAGAATTAAACCCCTAAACCTAAATCATAGAATCAAATATAGAGAAATATTTCAAGAAATAAGTTCTCATCCTTAGAAAAACTTAGGTCTCGAAATACGTTAGTTCTTAGCATTAGATTTTATACATTTATTTTAATGTTCTATAACTTACCAAAAAAATTATCTTTTGAGTTGTATATTCTATTTTTTCCATGACACCAATATTAAAAACGAATATTTATTCTTATGGAGATTTGTTTTTTCTCGATCAGGAGTAAAAGTAAGTTTCTATGGCAAATTATAAAAAAAATAATACATTTTAACTCGATGTTCCGTTGCTATAGCAATGGGACTAAAATGAACATTTGCTCTTATTGTCAAGAACGACGGGCTTTATTTAATTATTATGCGATATTAGTGCATAAAGCTAAACTTTAATCACGAACAAATAATAGACCCGCGACTGACTCAAGGTACTTTATGTATATGTATCGTACAATACTTTATCTATGATCGAAAATATCGGAAAAAATATCTAAAATAATAATAATGTAATTTTTGAATACTGAAAAATTATTTCTTATTTTATATTTTAATAATACTCATATAAATAAGTATCCATTTTAAATACTACAATCGTGGAAAAAATTGTATATACCTCTCGGGAGAGAAGTGTTTGTTCCCTTAGCAACGGAAGTAAAATATTGTTAGCAATGGAACTAAAATACACTTTTCTACAGTCATTATTTGCAATGGAAGAAAAAGCTCAGTTTAGTCCCGTTGCTCTTAGCAACACATAGCGAGTTAAAATTTATAAGTTCTGTCACAAAATGTATGCCATAAAAACTAAACTTTTTAACTCTGTTGTGGAAATAGTTGATTTGAAAACAATCATTAAAAAGAGCTATATATAGGTACAAGATAAAAAACTATTATAATATTTCAGTACATTTTAAATATTTAAAAATTCTAATAAAAGTTTTATTGATATATTGCCAACAAGCCACAAACTTTTGTTTATTTGCGTTATTAAATAAAATTTAATTAAAAACGCCCGGCACGTTTTCGTAAAAATATTGTTATTGTTTTCTAACTTTAAAAATTATAACTTTAATTTAAATAATTAGTTGAAATTTTATTGTCTTCTAAAACAATTGTCTGTCTGTCAGCAACATATGACAACAGTTTGTTTTGTACTTATTTGAAATTTCATTCATTATTCATTATGAACAAAAGTCTCGACGTTGTGATATGAACGTTTGACAATTAAATAACAATGAACAGAGAAAGTCTGAGTGCTGCTTCAATTTTAATCTTTCATAAAATTGTGTTATCATCACCAGACAAGAAGAGATGTCATTCTACAAGAAATATCTTGAATATTTATAAAATTAATTAGTTAGTTAAGCTCCATAATTAATGCAGATAATGGCATATAAGTTAGCAAACTAGTGCATTCTGAACTGACAGTTTATTTCATGCAACTCCTGGATATTCTGGATAAACTCGGATTATTGTTGTATTATAATTATTAATTAATTATCACATTTAATTGTTAGTTATGTTTTAGAGTAATTAGAACTGCTAATAATTTAATTTGCTATTTGTAACTCTGCATTAATTTTAATCAGGGTTCGAAGATATATATCGATCGATATATATCATGATATTTATTTTGATATATATCGTCATATTTTTGCAATGATATATATCCATTATATAAAAATATCAAATAGTTTTTGTGATATAGCCTCCGGAGAAGTGAAATTTTTCGTATTTTTCAGTTTTTCTACTTTTGCGAGGCTATATCTCGAAAACTAAATGTGATATGAAAACGCGCTCAACGGCATTAATTTTCTCGTGCTTCAGTTAACTTATAAACATAGTTTCAGCGATTTTTATTTTTTTCAATTTTCCGCCAAAAAAATCGCAAAAAGCGGTTTTTTAACATTTTCTCGAAAACCAGAAGTCATATGCATTTGTAGATTGCACCACTGGATTCAGTTTGTCAAAATACATATGTATGTAAATTTTCGTTTTAATAATCCTACGATTAAGGATTTTTGGAAAAATTGAATTAAAATCTGAAAAAACCAAAGGGGTACCCCTTAGGAAATAATTAAAAATATTAAATTGCTTAAAATTGTATGAAAATTTGCTTATAAGTCAATTCGGACACGGGGAATTCAACGCCGTTGAGCGCATTTCCATATCTTGTTTAGTTTTTGAGATATAGCCTCCGGAAAAGTGAAATTTTTCGAATTTTTCAGTTTTTCTACTTTTCCGAGGCTATATCTCAAAAACTAAATGTGATATGAAAACGCGCTCAACGGCATTAATTTTCTCGTGCTTCAGTTAACTTATAAACATAGTTTCAGCGATTTTAATTTTTTTTCAATTTTCCGCCAACAAAATCGCAAAAAGCGGTTTTTTAACATTTTCTCGAAAACCAGAAGTCATATTCATTTGTAGATTGCACCACTGGATTCAGTGGGTCAAAATACATATGTATGTAAATTTTCGTTTTAATAATCCTACGATTAAGGATTTTTGGGAAAATTGAATTAAAATCTGAAAAAACCAAAGGGGTACCCCTTAGGAAATAATTAAAAATATTAAATTGCATAAAATTGTATGAAAATTTGCTTATAAGTCAATTCGGACACGGGGAATTCAACGCCGTTGAGCGCATTTCCATATCTTGTTTAGTTTTTGAGATATAGCCTCCGGAAAAGTGAAATTTTTCGAATTTTTCAGTTTTTCTACTTTTCCGAGACTATATCTCGAAAACTAAATGTGATATGAAAACGCGCTCAACGGCATTAATTTTCTCGTGCTTCAGTTAACTTATAAACAGGGTTCGAAGATATATATCCATTATATAAAAATATCAAATAGTCTATAATAAATACAGTATACCTCTCATTATTACTTTCATTAATTCTGTTAAAATTATATTCTAAAGATAATTCTTACTTTACTAGCTTTTGACTAACTTCACATCAACGACATAAATCCAAATTGTGTGCCATTTGTGATGTCATTAACGGCAAAGTCTGAACCATTTCCAAAATTTTTATTTGGTACTCATTTTAGAATGGTGGAAAAGTGTAACTATCAATGAGTCAGAGTGGCCAAATAAAAGTACATTTATTGAACTATGTGAACAGTTACACACTGCTGTAACAGCCACAGCAGGGCTGGAACGATATTTCTCCACTTTTGGCATTGTCCAATCTCAATTACGTAATCGTCTCGGTAACGACAATGCCGGTAAATTAGTTTTTATGTTTAAATATTTAAACCAAAAAGAAACTACAAAAAAAAACTAATTTAGATTGGATTTGGCCAAGTGAGTCTATCTGCAACGCTATGTTCAGGAAGTTCATCAGAAGATGATGATTTGCCCCTATTTAGGATATAGGATTATTTAAATATTCTTACTATTCTTAGTACTATATAATATTTGTGTATCCATTCAATGTATATTTACTTTTTTTCATTACCTATGTTAATTTTTTATTTAGGAGTAATAATTTATTTTGTATTTCCTATTGTGATAATAAATATGTACAAAAACTAAAATTAAAAAATAAATATCCAAAAAGTGATATTTATCTGATATATATCCTATATATCAGATATTTTGATATTTATTATAAATATCATGATATTTACGAACCCTGATTTTAATACGTAATAAATAGTTTGCTACTGGAAATAATTTTTATGCAATTGCCAAAATAAGTTAACATTACGTCCGATATTCTGCCCTCCGAATTAATCTTTTTTGTATAATATTACTTTATTTTTGGCAACGTGCGCTATACAAAACAATTATTTTATAAAGGGACAAATTATTTGTTGAGTATTTTTAATATGTTTAAATATATTTTAATGAATATCATATTAAATAGTTGGATATCTGGATTTAATATGATTTATTTAATATAAAACGAGGTTTTGTCGGCTGGCACGTGCCTTTATTGAGCTAGTTTATTTATTTATGTTATACTGTACAACAGAAACTTAATCCCAATTACAGTACAGGGTCCGGACTCACCAAAGCGCAGTGTGGTAATGCATATAATTTTTAGCTTGAGTGCGATTGAAATTCAAGATCTTCAGTTCCGAATTCCGTAACACTATCCACACCACCGTACTGACCGACAATGATTTAAACTTTATATTGAATAAATTTACATTTTACAAAACTTAAAGTTTAAGTCTGAGTTAAATAAATAAAAGCAAATTGAAGTTAAATCTCATGTAAAATCAAATACAATCAAACATTTGATAGGATATTGTCAGTTTTTGTCAAACTTAAAATATAAGTTTTGTTAGTACAAACGAACATAAAACTATATTATAATAAATTATAGTGTAACAGAAACCAACTATCAACAAGTCGGTATTTAAAAAAAAATAAAACATAGTAAAACCAATTAACAATTTGATTTTCATCAATATATCTTAGAAACCAGTATGTGAAATGACATTTTAATAATGGGAATAGAAAATATTTTTATTTTGGCCAAGTTTTATGGCTTATTTTTTTGGAAAAGAAAGAAATAATTGTGTCTTAAATAAAAAAAAACTTACTAATTAGATTTTAATTACAAAACTTCTTACTTTTGTCAAATCTTATTAATGAGTTCTACGCATAAAATGAAAATAATGAAACCTCTTAAATTCTTTTCTGCCTTTAAAGGAAATAAGACGCCGTAAGCTCTCATAATCGTTTAAATCCTTGGGCCAATTGTTCAGAGAGAATATTACAGCATTATGATAATTCAGTAGCAGAATAATCCGGATCCCGTTTTCCGGGCTGGTTATCCGAACCACCACTCGTAAATAGAACTAAGTTTGACATCATTTCACAATTAAGCATTCATGTAATTAAGTTTTAATTTCAAAGTGCATTCTTTGAATTTTAACGTGCGGTTGCAATGAGATTTTTTGTAAGCGCGACTCCACCATTTTTTGCATTTTTTCTCTTACTAATTATTTTATTTATTTGTAATTCAACAAAACGAAACGAAACAAAAATGAAGAATATAATAGTATAAATTTGCATATCGGGGCCATGAAAAGAATGCATTAAAGAATGTACATGTCGACCGAGGTGATATTCATTTAACAATCATTTTGTTATCTACGACTACTTAGATAACTTCTAAATCATTGATTTTCAGTTATTTGAGTTAGATAATTAAGTAGATGTACAACGTTTTATCTTACAGTAGCGGGTTTTCTACATTAATGTTAGAAAACCAAATTGAATGGAGATACTATAAAATAAGTATAGTATTTATGTTAAACTGTTGCATTGATATACATTGTTAGATGTTATGGTTTTTATGGATTGTAAATAACTTGATCATATGTGAATAATTTCTGATTTTAGTCAGTGAAAACGATTGTATAATATACATCAAAAACTGCTACTGTTATATAATAGTATATTATGTAACAAATCTCTTTAATTACAAGTGTATACTGTTTTTTTACGATCGCTAATTGAGACAACAACAAAAATGTTAAGTTTAAATTATGTGAAAAATAAGGTAAAGTTACAATGTTAGATGCAGGAAGTTTAATTTACATGTTTAATAGGTCAGTTGCAAACTTCATGCCGTGACTAAAACGTATGAAACCACAGTTTGTCAACATATGATTAAGATGTTAGCACCATGGAAATCAGTAAATTAAATAACATTTTAGAAACGAGAAAAGAAAATAATATATTATGTAACAAGTTCTATAAACAATTCATATAAAAATAAATATATCATCATGCCTTTTACCCATTACTGGGTGTGGCACTCTGCTGTAGCAGATCTCGGTAAGTGATATATTTCTTCGCGTGAAGTGCGGTTACCAGTCGTCAAATCACGGCCCCCAAAGATTTAATGGAGAGAAGCCACAGGGTTAGATTTAATTTGGTGAAAATTGTTTGTCGGCTGTGGGGATCGAACCAGGGTTCTCAATTAAATTAAATAAATAAATAAAAGTAAATCGAATATTTGACAGCAATTCAATTTATTCCATATGACATATAACTTCGCTTTGCTTTTATTTGTTTAAATCAAGTTTAAATGTTATCTTTATATGGTAAAATTGGACATAATAACTATAATTCAACAATAACCTTGTATAAAATGTATTTATTTTAACAAAAATGTAGTATTTTAGCAGTTTTAACAGACGTTGCAACTAGAGTATTATATTTAAATTCCATTAAATGTTTAGACTTTATATCTATTCGTATATTGACCTCCGTTAAGAAATTCAACCCAGACATTTTCGCTCGCAATTATGGCAGAAAGTGCATCAGTGTATAATATTTATAGCCTCATCTCGATCCCAGTAATTCTATTTAACAGTGTTATACCGCCTTTACCCCTTCCTGCAGCTCAAGATCTTCTCGGCGTCGTTTTTCCATCAAATGCGATCTTGAAAGGCGATCACTTATTTATTGAGCAATTGACCGCGATGGATGACCTACCGATGTCACGAGTTGCCCCCTGTCTATTGGTTGTATTGGAAACGACATACGTCCATGTGACGTTTCATGATACGTCATGGGAATGTTTTCGTATGATTTCCCAAGGGATGTATTTGAAAATGAAATGTTAATCAAACGCATTCTGCTGTGATGGGTTGCATCATATTGCTTTTTTTAAATTCTCTCATAGATAAAGAAAAATGATCAGTTATCATGTATATGTTTTTAAAAGTGACTTTTACAATAAATAAATGAATATATTAAAACGCTTTTTACCTATTATTGGGTGTGGCATATATTTATACAAGTAAAATACAGTGACCAGCCATCATATCACGGCTCACAAAGATGTTAGTGGAGGGAGAGCCACAGAGGTAATTTTAAAGTGGTGAAAGTTGTGGGATGTAGCAATCGAACCCAGGTTTATCCATAACTGGGTGTGGCACATTTTTATACAAGTAGAGAACAGTGACCGGCTATCAAATCACTGTCACCAAAGATGTTAGTCGAGGGGAAGCCACGGAGATAAACTTAATGTAGTAAAGATTGTCGGAAGTAGAAATCGAACTCGAGTTCTCAATCCACAATCCGATACAATACTACTGAGCCACTTACTCCCCAACTTTACACGAAGAAATATATAACTTACCGACATCTGTTCCGGCAGAATGCCACATCCAGTAATGGGTAAAACGCGAGATGATATATTTATTTAGTTATTAAAATTGATTGTGCTTATTCAGCTTATTTAAAAATATAAATCCTTTTAGTTATTTTCCAATCTTTATATTTCGTATTGTTTTGGATATTTTTCCATGTTTTTAAATTCGAATGTAGGAGTATCATTAGATCAACTAGATTTTACATACATTTCCAATCTACCAATTCTATGCCTTGACGCAAACGCACAACTTAATATAAACATTAAATTTATAATTTATTGGTTTTAAAAGACTACTAACTCCACTTAACTACTAGAGAAATAGTTTTGGAACTAAATAACTTATTTAATACTATTTTATGAACATTGGAATTACACATTTGACGGTGTTAAAAATACTCGTAGAACTAAAAATGATTTTAGTGGTGACACGTGTAATTAATTTTATGACTTAGAAATGAAGATAAAATTAGGACTTAAATGGTATTAACGGCTAATCTGCCTGTTAGTGCATATTTAGTAGAATGAGTAATTCGTATTAAGATGATCTGCTCCCAATTTTAAATATAGAACTAGAAAACTTTAAAATTGATGTCAACTCCAATAAATTTTATAAGAAATCTTATTACTTCTGATTTAAGAAAGTTATTAAGCTTATTCGATATCACAGACCTCAATAGTAATCTAACCGAGTTATTTTTGCTGATTTATTAAAACTTTAAAAACTAATTTCAGATAATGTTACATCTCTGCACTGCGTATGCATGTATAATAGAGGGATAGATTGTATTTTCAACTTTGCTTTTCCCATTTCATTACAAACTTTTCTGCAAAATACAAAAAGTATGTTAACTTAATTCCCATGTTATTTAATAATTAAATAATCCTATTGTTTTCATCCCCAGTAATCAAAATTTACGTTGAAAATGCGATGAAAATTGGACTTTATGTACAAATGTTTTTATTTCACTGAAAAGTACTCAACATGAATAATCATTACTAAAGTTAATTAATAAAATTTGATACTCTGGTATCTGTAGAGAGAAATGACGAACTTTTCTGTTATTAAAGATATCTAACTAGGGTCCCGATAATATTGTAATTTTAATCCAATTAACCCACTATAAAACTGCTGATAGTTGTTGAAATATATTTAATTATTTATTTTAAATACACCTGTCTAATTAGAAAGCAAAATTACATAAAAAAATATAGTATTAATGGAAATTTAATTAAACATAATTTTACAAATTTTGTGCAGTTGTTTTTGTCAAAAACAGTGCTACAAACTGTAATAGTTCATGGGGTTCTTTTATTGTAATATTGTCCAAAATGTGTAGTTGTCAAACATAATACTATTAATGTTGCTGTCATTTTTTAGCTCATGTAGAACTATTACAATTTATGTTCATATATAATACCATTAGTGGCTATGATTTTGCCGGAAATTTTTGTCGTCAAGATCACGACTGTATGTTGCGACGAAACTCTGCACGAGTGCGATAGCACGAGTGTAGATTTTCTCAAAGCAACAAGCAGGAGTGATCTAGTCAAAAATGATCAAAGGAAAATCATAGTCACGTATGGTATTTGGCTCGACAATTCCTCGAAATATTTTATTTATTCAAAAATAATGTTACCTGCAGTATTTTTAAACTACTATTACCTTGGTGATCAATTTACATTGTTTAATTTTTTGACATAACTAAGCAAAGTAAACAAAGTCAAATAAAATTCAACAATATTAATCTACTCAAAATAGTTAACAAACGTTATATATAAGCAACGATTTGCAAAAATTTTCACTAGTGAAATTGTCGCTGTAATACTACTGTGATTGGTTCAATTCAGCAAAACACTGTAATTTGATTGGATGAAAGTTATGGGTGGAATTGTCATTATAATAAAATAATTATATCAACCTGCGAAATAATTCTGTCTTATTCTCAAAATAAATTTTTATATTTAATATCACAGGTATTTAGTTTTATGATAATGAATTTAGACTGCAACTTAATTTTTAATAAATATCAAAATAAATTAAATTTAAAATTATATTATTTTTTAATAACATTTTGAAATTTAAGTAAATTTATGCCATATAGGAACAATAGTATGAAACACTCGTATAACAATGATCAATTGTAATATTTGCGAAACTCGTTTAATACTAGTACAATAAGTTGCTTTTTCTATACTATTGCATGCAATTCTCAAAAAAAGTTAAAATTTACATATGAGATTTTGTCCACGAAGTTCATCTTATTAATACAATACTATTGTAACAGACATTGCTGTTAGTACCGGCATTTAAAACGAATTTATGGAGCACTGCTTTTGACAACGTCCGCCAAAACTGCTAAATTACCAAATATTTATTAGAAATAAATTTTAAACAAAGTTGTCCCATATCCTTTGTTACAAAATTTGTAATAAATTTTGCAGGTTTTTAATGTACAAAAAAACAGTTGCACAATCCTCGTAGTTATTTGTACAACTAGAAATGAATGCAATACTTTGTTTTTCATGAATTTGAATGCATGACGGCGATGCCGGTGTTTATCAATCACATGAATGAAAAGTAGATGTACAAGTATTTTTTGCTGCATATTTATATAAAATTGATTCAATGGAGATAATATCATTCGATAACATTTTGTTAAATTTTAAATGATCTCCACGGAGAAAAAGTAAAATGAAACCAATAAAAATGTAATATTACTTTCTAATCAATATGTCAAAAATATTGTATATATACACCTTGTCCGTGAAATAGGTTTGTTGTTCTTAAAATATCTTCCTGTCCCAGCCGCCAAGTGCATTCTTCGCTACGACAAATTTTCATTTCACGGTGTTGGTTATACAAGTAACAAACATAGAGTTAAGCATTAAAACATAATTTAGTGCACAGGAAAGATAAGCATAAAATATTTACATATACGAGTATAAATGAATAAATGTATTGTTACAATGATAACACGTTACATGTCATACATAATTAAAATTTTGCAAAATTACATGTAAGCATTTTTTTAAGTCATTTTCCGAGACATAAAACATTTCCACTCAATAAATAACAGTTTTACTTTTCCGTCGCAGACAATTTCACGTATTTTCCATCAAAAGAAAACGAAAAATACAGAATTTTATCAAACACTGGGTCTTGGCACGCACATAATGCGTTTTCGATTCCTTTTCAGGAGTGAAATTTATTTCGTCATAAGCGCTATACAACTGTACAATTTTTATCTGCGGTTTCTTTTTTCCTGCCACGCACAAAAAGACATCTTAATGACGATCCACCGCTGAATTCCCTCGTCGTGGAGTTTTTCTCCCTGCCTCGACCCAGTGGAGACGTCAACACCTGCTGGTGCCACTTGACGTCCCATAGCGACATCGAACCAGAGACGGCTTTGAAGTTTTTTTTTTATTTCGTTATTATTTTGTGTCGACGGTAATTTTTTGTAACACTTTCTCTCCGGGAACTTGAGAACCTTCTGGACTTTATTTTTTCTCACTTTACGATATTTCATATAAAGTTTAATTAACACAGGATGTTTCAATATGACTGCAAAAAAATTAAAGAGTATTTGATGTACTGAATACAACGCAAAAAGATTTTTTTCAAAAATTGCACATTACTTGAACCAAACATTTTTCATGCCACTGGATTGATAGGTTACAGTCATTAATAAAAATTTGTAAACATTAACATTAATTTAATTAAAATTTCGTAACAATTCTTTCCATATTTAATGTTTATTCATTTTTATTCATTACTGCAACATATCGTGTCAGTGGCACGAAAATATTTTGTTTCAAGTAATGTGCAACTATTTTTACGAATTTCAGAAAAATTAAGTTATTTTATATGCATATTGTGCTGAAATTCGCCAAATTATAATAATAAAAAAATTAAATTTAAATTGTTTAAAATTTCTTTTTTCCACGTAAGCCTGAAATCTAATAAACAATTATAAAACCAATGGGGTAGGTGGCTCAGTGGCTCAATAATGTACAAAATTTAGTTCTCTTTACTCCAATATCTTATTTAATTTAAAGAATTTGTATGTAAATAATTTAACTAAATAAGAGAGTAAAAAATATTTTGAAACTCGTACATATGATGAAGGTAATAATAATGGCATTGCCTATATTATTTTAATAAAAAAACTACTCTATCCTAGTCCGAAATGTATATTGAAAAAAATTGACGAGAAATGTTTAAAAGTTCCTGTGAAATGAATTTAATTTTTATGTTTCAGGAACTCCATTTTGGTGCCTACTAGACATAGTCCCCATCAAAAATGAGAAGCGAGAAGTTGTTTTGTTTCTTGCATCACACAAGGACATCACGCACACCAAGATGCAAGAAATGTCTGTGTGTGAAGTATACGACAGTGGTAAGCTCTTGATTTCTCTTCCACGATTGACAAGCATAGTTCATTGTTTTAATCATTACTAGCTATGATAAATTGTTGTGCATTGTATATGGTTTTAATATATTATAAATGTTAGTTTTCCCAGTGCATTTTGAATTATTAATCATTAATTTTATTAAAATTTCTCCCTATAATAATAAATAATAATAATTAATTATTAAAACAGCATTATTGCTAACATTAGCGTTATATAATATAGTATTTTTCGAAAAATATGCGATGTCAAATGACAAAATTTCTGTCATTAATATAGTCCTCAAGAAAACTGCAGTGACTTTATAGGAACAGTAGCGACAAGAGACCCTTTTCGCCATGTTGTGCAAACAAGGATTCTACGATTTTTTTTATGAAGTAATGTAATGAAACAAATATAACAAAACATTTAAAAGATAATAAATATTAGGAAACAGTATTTAATATTAACTTTTGTTATGATGAGTGATTTTAAATGAATGAAATAACTTTACTTTAGTTACACATAAAATGGAGTTCATTAAATGAAAAAAATTACTTGTCCAAACAAAATTCTAAGTTAACTAGTAACGGTTGGGTTTCTGGAGAAAAAAAATAAAGCACTAAAGTTCAGGCAGGATACAATTCCAATCACTTAAAAGAAATTATTGTATAAAGATTTGTTCCAATCTGATTTAAAATGTCTGGAATAACGTTTTTATCAAAATTATAAAATGTATTTTTGTATGTTACTAATCTATAAGTAAATATATGGTCCAAATGAATAAATGAAAACAAGAGAAAATATTATACTGTTGTTTAAATTATTAATTATGTATCAATTATTTATACTACTCGTATATTTGTAATAAATTAGTACATTTGAATATAAGAGCTTGTATGATTTCAATAGATTCATCACAAATAATCCATACATAAATTTTATTACTGTCAAAGTTATATTAACAGCATTATTTTATGTCACAATAATGCCTCATGAAAACAAAATATATCACATTATGGACTTCTTATGGCTAATTTCAATGCTATAGATTAAATATTTCACTTGGTTTAAATAAATAAAAATATATCGAATGTTTACCAGCAATTTCAATTATACCATATGACATGTAACTTCAATTTGCCTTAATTTAATAAAACCAAGTTTAAAATTTAAGTTTATTTGGTGCAACTGCTCAGTAGTTCATTCGGTTATTCGGTTAGCCGAACATGGCAATTTGTGCCACGTGATCTACGCAGCCAATCAAAAGTAAGATACACTATTGTCACTACCGTTTCTATTAAGTCACTGTCGTTTGTGCAGGCATTGCAACTTGAAGTGACGTATAAATAAACTATTAAGAGAATCTTTTTAATTTTATCATAATCTCAAAAGTTTACTTCTTACATTTCAAAAAAGTAAACATCCGGATTTCAAAAAGATTATCATTTAGTAGAGTACATAAAGATTTCCTGTTTACAATTTGCAATATGCATTTATTTTTGTAAAACTCATCTACGAGTAAAATCAGAAAGTAACATTTAATCCATCCTTATTTCATATTGTTTTAATGTTAATTAATTAATAGACAGTATAATATATTATTTAATTATTTAATTTTCGTTATTATTCATTAAAAATAGTCCTACCTACGAATATTCAATTAAAATAAATTGAGAATATAAACCTGAATTTAAATTCAGAAATCATCCACACCGATATTCAAATATGCTGAAAAATTTATGAATTATAATGTAAAACTGATTCTCGTATAATGTTATGGAAATATTTTTCCCTTAAAAATAATTTTATTTAGTTTTCAGAGATAGATTTAACCAGTATTATTCGACTGTAGGTAACAGTTTTATTTTGTAGAAAATAAAGTATATTACCGGTAGTTTTATTGTAGAAATTGAAACATGTCAGTAGAACTTTGTGTAAATAAATATAATATTATGTTTAGATAATTTAGTAACTATAATCGTGAAAGTATCCTACCAATCAGAAATAATACTTTGTGTAGAGAATTACAATCCATCCATATAGACAGTTAGTTTTTCAAACTCTTTTGTTTTGAGCGGAATGGCTTTGTTTGATTCTTTGTATTTTTCCATTTTCGTTTTATCGTTCACTGGCTTTGCCTGTCTCTCTTGCTTTTTTCAGTCTATTCGATTTATTTTTCTCTTTTCTGCATATACTTTTGCAACCATGTGAGGATGAGAGAATTAAAAACTAAATTGTTATTCTCTCTAAAAGTTTAGTTACTGAATAGAAAGTAACATTTTGCAAGCTGCCATTTTATTTATTTATAAAATTTTTCTAGCAAAAAAGATTTTTCATTCCTCGTCTCAAGTTTTTAAGTCATCATCTTAATCTCTTGGCAGTTATTGATGAACAATTTTATTCGAAATTATTTCAGAATTTTGAAGTATCATTAAATACTCTTCAAGAAACTGTGAGCTTAGTTTGTGTGTTTTTATTTTGGTAAAACTCGTAAAATTGTTTCGTGTTCAAAATGAAAATTTGAGTAATAAATTAACCAGTTTCTTGTTCGTTGAATCACATGGAACACTGAATAATAAGCAAAGTTTAAGCCTTCGGAATTTGTAAATTTTCGAGCACATTGTCTGTATCTCTCGTTATACGAAGAGGAATAATTATCCTTATTTTAATTTCTCCCTTTTCTGCGGAACAGAGCATTAAATTAGGTAATATTACTGTTGTACAAATTGAAATATTTAATAACAAGTTTATAAACAAATTAGGAAAGATAAATATAAGAATTTTATTATTATTATTTTCAAATATCAATAAGCTTTATTAAATAAGTTTCATTATAAGATATTCTCAAGAGAACTTGACTCATTTGATATCAAAAATATTAATATATTTTTCAATATGAAAAATTATTAAATTATATTAGCAACAATAATCATAAACAACACAGAAAATTAAATTTTCTCTCATTTTTATTTGAAGCATCTATAAATAATTGCAGAATGGTTCACAACGGAAAATATAACATACCCCTATATTCTATAAGTGTATTAATCAGATAATGACAATTTTTATATTTCATTGTTACTAATAATCATAATTGTAAAATTCGGAAATATGTCACTTTTCGTTATAGAAAATTTTAAATAAAAAACAACAAAGACAAAAATAATTGTCTTTGAATGCTCATTTGGTGAAACTAGGTTTAATAATAAAATATCAAACTAAACACTTGTCTAAGTCTCACAAAATTTTAAATGGTTTAATATATACTACAAGTGATAGTATTGCATCCAATCTTCTAGTAAAGCTTAAGAATCTACTTTATCTTGTGTAAGTTAGCGGAATGCTTAGCTCCAGTATGTGATGTATGCACGTTCGTATCGTATGGTGACCGTTCAGTTCAATGTGATTACGTGTTCGAGTGCAAACCGCGGACGACAGTGGCCATGTCATTTGTTCTCCAGCGTCCGTGCTAGGGGCGCGGTTCCGCGGTGCCGGTGCTGACTCTTGCCTCCTTGCAGACGCCAACGGCAACCTGGATCCGGAGGCACCGCCCGCCAACTACGGCCGCCGCCGTTCGCGCGCCGTGCTCTATCAACTCTCCGGACATTACAAGCAGGATAAGATCAAGACCAAACTTAAGCTCAATAACGTAAGTATCTCTGTATCATGCAGCTTCTAATCAATGTTGTACGCATTTAGAAATTGTTGTTAAATATAAATATATCATCACGGCTTTTACCCATTACTGGGTGTGGCAATCTGCCGTAAGCAGATCTTGGTAAGTGATATATTTTTTCGCGTGAAGTGCGGTTTCCAGCTGACAAATCACGGCTCCCAAAGATATTAGTGGAGGAGCCACAGGGGTAGATTAAAATTGGTGAAAATTGTTTGTCGGCTGTGGGGATCGAATCAGGGTTTTCAAGATCCACAGGCCGATTCGATACCACTGAGCCACCTACCCCATAAAATAAATTGCTGTTGTAGGGTACAAATAGATCTTTATCGTCAAAATTTACATTGGCAATATTAGATTTTTATTTATATATTTTTTAAATTATATCACTAAATGGAGTAAAAGTTATTAGTATTTAACTATTTATATGAAAAATTATTTAAAAAAATATGTAGTTTCGATTATTATTGCACATTACAAGTTTTAATACGAATTTCTTAAACTATATGCTCGACTATACGTGTTTACAATTTGGGTGGCCGCGATAGGTTAATATGTTCGTATTAAATATGAATTCATTTAATAAATAAATATTAAAAATTATTTTGTCTATTTTACAAGAAAACCTTACAGGAAAATGAACATTTTCCGGAGCTTTAAGACTCAGGAAAGCTTTGCTTTGCATGACTAGTCAGGAAAATAACATATTGCCTGCTTAAGCAGGTACTATAAGAAACGTGAGTGTTTAGTTACTTAGCAATATAAAATACTGACTGAATATGTAAGTCAAATATTTCTTTTAATTTAAATTAATTTAAAATATGTATTATTTGTTTATAAGTTTCAGGTAAAATGTTATACGTAACACGTCAGTAAAGCATCGTACAGGATTCGTAAGCTGTTTCAAGCTCGGCACTATCTACTTATCCTATAATTGAACACTTTCCTGATTTTTTACGTAAATAACTATTATTTCTTGTTGCATTGGCCAGATTTCAAATATAATTGCCAAATCAATTAAAATGTAGGTTTTATAATGCCCTTTTTAACGATTTAAATTAAAAATCATCGCAATTAGCAAACAAATGGTCTTTTTTAAGAAATAAAAATAATTGTAATTGTAAGAAAATTGCACCTATTTTTCTTTTAAACCCTTTCATCATTTACTAAAAGAAAAACTTAAACTACAATATCTCGATCTCGATTATTGATTATATCGCATCAATAGTTCGTAGTTCGAGTTTCAAATACAATATCCTGCAGCTGCAGGATGCACCACTTCTGATACTGACCTATTTTTTTTTATTTTCTAGAATCGAATGCGGGTAGTTTCTTTTGCACTTTTAAAGACATTTTTCAATATCTGCTCATTTACTTACTTTATGAGAAATTCTGAAAAACTAATATTATTTATTATTCGGAAAATAATACTTTTCTTGATATTTGATTTTAATAAGCGTATATTTCCCTTGTGTATTTGTGAATAAGACTGTGAATATGAGTTCCTTCAGTCCTTGGCATACTTCCTAGAAGAAATAATATAGATATGTATATTTGTACATATAAAAATTATTCATTTGTTTATTTCATGTTATTCAGATATTCTAGTGCTTTGTTTTCAATCTTAAAAATATTTTAAATAAATAAAATAAATATATCATCTCCCCTTTTACTCATCACTGGGTGTTGCACTCTGCAGTAGCAGATCTCGGTAGGTAATATATTTCTTCGCGTGAAGTGCGGTTACCAGCCGTCAAATCACGGCACCCAAAGATGTTAGTGGAGGAGGAGCCACAGAGGTAGATTTAATTTGATGAAAATTATTTGTTTCGATATCACTGAGCCACCTACCCCATAAATATTATCTGCGTAGTATTTTTGTGTTTGCGAATCTGAGTACGATTTCTGCAGCGCACACACTTTACAGATTAAAATTATCCCTGTGGCTTCTCCTTAATTAATATCTTCGGGAGAGGTGTGATTTGACGGCTGGTACAAATAGAGTCATAACTCAAAAATATACATTTTGAGCTATAACACTCCTGTTGCAAATGAGCGATACGCGAATATTTAAAGAGACATGCCTCAGATCTAGATCTATGTGCATCTTGCAATGCATACTGGGTTTGGTGGTGACTTGAATGTTGCTTTTTTTATTATAAATGAATAAAGCTCAAAACATATTTAAATTTATTACTTCAGAACTTGAGAAAAATATTAAATTAATCAAAAATTAACAAAAATAATTATTGATATTATATAAATATTAGGCTCCAGAATTCAATATATTTTTTAAACTTTTTATTTGATCGTTTCCAGGTAAAATATTAGCTCAAAAGAAAACGTATAAAACAGATATTATTTTATAAATATCTGATTTATAAGTTTCGTTTTTTAAGGTGCTGATAACATATTATTACTCGAAACATTCAAATAATAATAAATTTAAAAACATATTGGATTCTAAAGCTTACTATTTATTTAATATCAATATTTAAATTGGATTCTTCTTAAATATATATTTATAAAAATAATTATTTTTCAAACTAATATTGTTTTGAATTTCGTGATGAGACCTGCCTCATTTAATTTTCTAACAAGCCGCCATTGCTTTTTCCACAGCAAATTCAGATCACTATTAATTTTGCAACAACTCGAAAACTATAACAAATTAACCACGATTACATTCACATTTAAACTATCCTTATAACTCCCCCTTTACTAATATCTTTGGAGGCCGTGATTTGACGGCTGCTAATCGTACTCAACGTTAAGAAAAATATCACTTACCAAGATCTGCTTAGGCTGAGTGCCACATCCAGTACATTTACAGTTTAGAGTTTCTAATTAAAAAATTATTAATTGCGGGATATACTATAAATTCTAAAGTGTAAAGTAGTATCAACAGTTTGATATTCGCTGGAACGATGCCATTGTTATTACATGAACTATATGAATTTATTTCAGCGTGTGGTACAAAGCAAATTACATATTATAATGTGTGTTTTTGGACACAATAGACAAACAAAATAGACTTTCAAACAATGTAGACTGAACACACATATTTTGGTTACACAAACAACATAAAAAATCTCATTTTTCTTTCCTTTTTTTATAAAAGTTCTTCGCTAACTTAAATTAATTTTACTTAAGTCAGTTCGCATTTCTTCCGCAGTTATACAAGAAGTAAAGTAGCAATATTTCACTTGGTTTCGAGAAGGAATTTTTTATTCAAAGGAGCTTTCATGTAGCCAATGTCCACATGCAAGAATACGAGAAATTCACAGAAAAAGTTTTTACAAACAAACTAAAAAAGTGAGAACAAATTTCGCTGCAGATCTTTCCTACTGCTCATAAAACTTTTATACCCATAACTCTTGGTTCTAGAACCTAGAACAAATACATTCGGAGCCTTCGTTGCCATGTCGCAAAGCTGGCGAAATGCAATTTCTTATTTTTATGATATATGATGTGCAGTTCTGTAAAGAATTTTTCTTCCTTTATTGATATGTCTTCAAAAATGATTCGTCATATTTTACATCAATGCTGAATTCGTCCAGTTTTCTTATTATAATCAGAAAAAAGTAAATATGGTTTTATTGTGGTTTTCTAACTAATGTAGTAGTTATTTACGTAATCAGATCTGAAAGTGATGCTTTATTGTATATGTTTTAGTAAAGACACTTTCAAGGTGTTTTGCGTACAATTATCAATGACAAATTATTCATGATTTGACAAACGACTGAAAAATAAATAAATTGATCACCATGGAAAGATAGAAATATTAATTTTCTGATCTCTTTTGTATTATAATTTTACCGATTTTTTTGGTTGTACTTTCCGATCTGTAAAGAAGGCCTTTGCGGACAAAAAAATGTTCAGAAAAGGCTTCTTTTTTAATTATTGTTACAAAATAGTCAAATTCAAACGGAATAAATATTTGTTGAGGTTCCCAATTTTTCTAAAATAAATCACGCCTTTTACCCATTACTGGACGTGGCACTCTGCCGCAAGCAGATCTCGGTAAGTGATATATTTCTTCGCGTGAAGTGTAGTTACCAGCCGTAAAATCACGGCCCCCAAAGATATTAGTGGAGGGGGAGCCACAGGGGTAGATTTAAATTGGTGAAAATTGTTTGTCGGCTGTGGGAATCGAACCAGGGTTCTCAAGATGCACTGGCCGACTCGATACCACTGAGCCACCTAAAAATTAAAAATTAAATACTATGAATATTCTGAATCTTTTCTCATATTCCAGAATTTGCTGCACTCAACGCCAGGCCCTCTTCCAGAATACAAAACAACGGCTTTGAAGAAATCTCGATTTATTCTGTCGCACTATGGAATGTTCAAAACCTGCTGGGACTGGCTAATTCTCATTGCAACGTTCTACGTAGCCATTGTTGTTCCCTACAACGCTTGCTTTGTCACCCTCGATCGAAAAACTGTTGTTAGTGATGTTGTTGTTGAAGGATTATTCTTTATTGGTAAGTTTTACTTGTTTAACTATAATTACTGTTTTTACTTCAGGAATCGCGATGAAAAGTATATAGGCTGGTTCGTCAATCTGTATTTGTTTTACTCAATTATTTTAAATATTGGATGTTTTTGAATAAAGTTTATTTTCAATTAAAAGTCCACAAAAAATCTGCATTACAAGTTTTTCTACCAGGTATTCCAATTTCGGGCATTAATATGTAACTTTATATTTTTAAATAGAACACCAATATATTTCTGCAAAATTTTAAGGATCTTTTGTTTCTCTTTAAAACAATTCTTATTCATTATACGAGTAGTATAGACATTATTCATGTTTTTAAAAATAAATAATCACACATAGAAAATATATCAAAATTTACCAAGAATAAACACCAAGATAACCAATTCGTCTTTTGTAAAATTCATCTTTACGTAAACAAACTAAATGAATTATTACAAAGAAAAATTGATAAACTAAGTGAAAGAAGCAAACAATAATTATTAACAATCTGACAGTAACTAATTTAATTGTTTAAAAAAGTGAATTCATGGCATACTTTCTGTATTTGATGAAACATGAGTTTCTGATAATTGTAGGACTATAATGAATAAGAACTGTTTTAAAGAGAAACAGGAGATTTTTTAATTTTTGCAAAAATATATAAGGCGTTCTATATACAAATATAAAGTTGGTATAAAAACTTATATTGCAGATATGTAAACATTTTAATTTAAAATAAAGTTTGAAAAATATTTCGGTAATATATAAAATAATCAAATAAAAAAAGGCCGATGATCCAGACCCTATACATTGATTTAATTCAATAATTAAAACTAGAGAACAAATTCTATATTTGTCTGAGTCACGTACATTTACATATATTATAAAATAGTTCCTTGTAATCACATCTTTCATCCAGTTATGAGTATGATAGCTCTGCAACTGCGTCTATAAAAATATCCGCATGGATACCGAATTTAAATTTACGGTGGTGAAAAATAATTTATATACTGCGGTATTCGAACTTGGTATTTCTATCATCATATTTATTCATTAGCTATTTACCCCAAAAATTTGAATTTTAGTCGATAAAATTCCAGTTAGTATTCTACAGTTTTTAATTGAAAACATTATTTTGATACTGACTAAAAATGAATAATGAATAATGAAAGATAAAATATGATTTTAATAACAGATTAATGTGCTGGTAATTTTTTGGTTATATTGATATATCTATTTTTATTAAATTTGTACTAATTGGCAAAGAATGGATATTCAAAATAATAATTTCTCGAATATTTGAAAAATACATAAATACTGTTTCATAATATATCAAGTTTATTTTGATGACATAATAATATAAATAATTATAAATCGGGCGCTATAAACTATACTTATATGCCTTAAATAATGTTGCATTCGACTATGAAAATCGGCAGTACGGCAATGTAAAAACTGCGGCTAGGTGTGTCCGGTAGGCCCAGGCCCGATTTGGGCTGTAGTGCCATTAGAAGAAGATAAATTGAACCAATCAGATTTCCATTGTTGTGCATTTTAAATATGTGAATAAAGACACACAGCTTTTTAATCGCGATTAAATTTGCAATTATCTTTTTTTGTAGGAAATTTCTTGAAGATACAAGTCTTTTTAACGTGAATCAATATTGTATTTCATTAAACCTAATACAGGTGTTCATTTTGTTTTATTTATACAAAAAAGTACGACTTATTGTAACCATTTATCTTTATGTCATAATTTTTATTTATTTAGCATTTTTATGTAACATTATTCATTTCATTTTTCATGCTCATTTTCTCTGATGATAAATCACATTTATACTCAACAAAACTCACATCAAACCCACGGTCAGCAATTTTCACAATCCCAGCCAGGAAATGAAATAAAATTTGTGAGCACAACGTGAAAACTAGCAGACGAACAGTAGTGAAAATGTCAAACTTGTAAACTGTTACTTTTCTACCGCAATAAAACCCGCTTCTTTGAAGGCGCCGTTGTTTAGCCGGTTCTTTATGCTCCAAACTACATTCTTAGTACAATAAACTGTGGTGTCTGCGATAACAAAACTTCTACAATCTCTGTAAACTTCCTGATGCCAATGCAAATATATCGCGCATTATTATCAGCTCGTTGTTTGAGTCGTATAGTTTAGTTATTGCCTCATAATTGGTTTGAACATCTTGCAACAACTTTTGTGTAAACAATGAAAGGATTAAGAAAAGGAACAGTGCAAGAGATGCATTTCACGGTGTAAGGAATAAGATTTTCTTAATTCACAATGTTTATTTCGGACTTTGATAATGTGCATAATATTTTCATATATAATATAACAAGTAGTATGAAAATTGCTGAAAATATTTTGACATAAATTATGAGTTGTTATGGAAATGGAAACATAACGAGTGCGAAGCACGAGTTGTGTTTCCTATTTCCATAACAACGAATGTACATTTATGTCAAAATATTATCTGTCAATTATCATACTACGAATTGTATTCGGCTTGAGAATTTACCAAACAAGAGTTAATTAACAAGAATAGTTAGGTATTTATTTGCACAGTGATGAAAATTCTACATTTTTTCAGTGTACATTTAATATTCAAAATTGACGTTTATGAAAATATTGAAAATATCATTTATTTTATTCGTAACCAAGGATATTATTAACAGTGGTATTTCCGTTATCAATTGCACCAGCGATGAATTTCCGACGAAATGTACATTTCATTGGTTCATTTTCAAACAAATTCGTGATCCTATTGGTTGACAGTAACGTGTGGTGAATTCTCACACAAATACAAATTAATATCATTTTAGGACTAAGTATAATGAATACGAACTGTTTTAAAGAGAAATAAAAGATCTTTAAATTTTCGAGTCGGCCTGCGGATCTTGAGAACCCTGGTTGGATTCCCACAGCCCCTGTGGCTCTCCCTCCACTAACATCTTTGGGGGCCGTGATTTGACGGCTGGTAACCGAACTTCACGCGAAGATATATCACTTACCGAGATTTGCTTACGGAAGAGTGCCACACCCAGTAACGGGTAAAAGGCGTGAAGATATATTTATATATTTATTTTATTTTAATTTTGCTCTTAATAGCTCAATTTTATTTTAAAGAACTTTAAATAAAATAATATCACGCTTTTTACCCATTACTGGATGTGATACTCTGCCGAAACAGATCTGGGTAAGTGATATATTTATGCGCAGGAAATGCGGTTACCAGTCGCCAAATTACGCCGCCCAAAGATGTTAATGGAGGTAATTTTAATGTGGTGAAAACTGTTTGTCAGCTGTGCGAATCGAACTCGGGTTCTCAAATCCATAGTCCCATTAAATTAAATGTAATAAAATATGTTAAAAACAAAAATATAAAATAAAATATATCATCACGCCATTTACCCATTACTAAGTGTGGCACTCTGCGGTAGCAGATTTCGTTAAGTGATATATTAATGTGCGTAAAGTACGGCTACCAGCAGTCAAATCACCGCCCTCAAAGATGTAAGTGGAGAGGAAGCCACAGGGGTAGTTTTAACGTGGTGAAAATTGTTTGTCGCCTACTAGAGGCTGACTCAATATCACTGAGCCATCTATCCCACAAAAAAGAGAACAAATTGTTGTTTACACTTTTTAATATTATTCACGATATCCAATATAAGTTAAAGACCTTTCAAACCAGTAAAGGACTTTTAAGACCCTTGACGAAATTTCCTTTGGACGTAAACAGTTCTCCCTCATACATTTTTCCTTCGTGTTCACCACCGAATATTTTATCATCTTAAATACTAGATTATTCCAGAACCTGAAGATTCCGTAAACGCAGAACAAACACTACGACGTGCTTGCAACTTAAGAAATACGACAGCGTAGCACAAAACATTTGACGGTTACTCCGGCGCACAAAAACTCTTTTAATATCTGGTTAATTTATTTCCCTTTCTCGCTTTGTTTTTAAATGGGTACGTATTTATAGAGGCTGTTGTTGCAATTATTCGCTGTTCGTTGTTCATTGCGTGTCATGGTCGCCGTTGAGTTTAATTAAATTTATAGAAACAAACGCCTGTCCCATTGTTCCAGGACCGACTTGATCTCGGATGCTTTTCACTTCTATTTCAAACTGCTAACGAAGGGCGAAATTAACAAATATTTTATTAAACTTTTCACTTTCAACAGGAACAGGCAGATATTTTTATTTTGTTTTAATGCCATTCTGTTCCTAAATATATTTTTTGTTCCATGATTGTGGAATTTAATTTAGAATACTATAAATACACCGTATCAAATGGTTTTACAATTTCGAAACTATAAATGAAATACGTTTTAATTTCCTTTAAAAATATTAGAAATGCTACAACTAAAATAAAACAAGTTACGTATCACAACAAAATTGTCATGTCACATGCAATATTCTAAATTTGTTTTAAGAATGTATGAAGCAAATTGATGAGTGATTTAGGTGCTAGTTTCTGTCTTTTAAGACAAACATTTTGTAAGATGTAAGTGCCAAGCCTTTTGACATGACACATAAATTAATACAGTGCCGGACTGGCTAGTTTGACGGATGGATAATCACCGGTTGAGCCCCGATGTTCAAGAACCCTAACGAATTTGGGCTATTAAGCAGTGTTAGCTACTTAAGAAACTAACAAAGTTATAACTCTAACGTTACTCTTTAAAAATATAGTGAAATTACAATTATTTACTATCTATATTTTGTAAAAAAAAAATCTGATGCGGACACCACATGACTTCCTTGTACGCATATTAAACTATCGATATTTTTTTAATTCCACATATTTGACATTAAATCTTTAATTTTTTTATTTCTTGTTCTAATTCATAGCAATTTAAAATATATATATATATATATATATATATATATATATATATATATATATATATATATAATATTTAAATTTAGATATCTCGCTTGTGTGCATGAAGAAAAATAGTAAAGCTATAGCTAAATACTAATGTACTAGTAGCTGTTAAGATTCGAAGCTATTTTTACATACAGGGTGTATCTATACCTCTGCACGAAATTTTAATGACATATAATTTGATATACTGATTATAGAACAAAAGTATTTTTTTTTTGAAATTCGCAAAAATTAGGGTATTTCATTCCTAGCGAACATTTGTAGTGCCACTGGTTTAATAGTAGAATAAGTATTTATAATTATGTTACTAATGAAATAAAAGTATAAATACTGCCTACAAATAATTATTTATTAATTAGTTATTATGTAGGTACCTGTGTATATGTTCTATAATCAGTATATCAAATTATATATGTCATTCAAGTTTCGTGCAGAGATATAGAAACACCCTATATAATTATATACTACCTTGTTTTTATTTTCTTCACAAATTGCGAAATAAATTGTAATGAGAATTTACCACGGATCAATAAAATCAAAAATATGTTTGAAAATGAACCAATGAAATGTAAGCTATTTTAATATTTTACCACTAATGAAATTAATAAGTGATAAGTTTTCACTGTAATTAAATCTCCTTGGTTACCAATAAAATAAATGTTCATAAACGTCAATTGGAGAAATGTATCGAAATGGTAACTTCTCGATGGGAACTACAGAAGAAATTTTTGCCTGTTCTCTCTCTCGCAAAATATAACTCGTAATATGATAATTGCCAAATAATATTTTGACATGATTTTAAATTCGTTGTTTCGGACTTGCTATATTTCCATTTTCATAACAACTTTTAATTCATGTCAAAATATTATCGGAAATTATCATATCACTTGTTAAATTAGTTATGAGAATAATTTATAGAAACCAAAAATCATAATTACTAGTCGATTTTCTTTAATTAAAATGAGTTCATATGTAGTGAATAAGGTGTATACTCATAAACTTATTTCATGTTTTTCTACTCTCGTTATTAAAATGTCATTTAACGTATTGGTTAATTTTAATCACATGTTAATAAGCTGTGGCTTCGAGTACGACATATATATTAAATAACAACAAAGACAAAATTAATTGTCATCCATACACTTGGTGAAACTAGGTTTAATAAAATATAAACTAAACACTTGGCTAAGTCTCACAAAATTCAGCCTCCAAGTCACCTTATGAGGGCACCGCCAGAGGCTGATCAGCACAGTTAGTAATATTAAATACGGCATGAAGTTAGCTTCCTGCATCTGTCATTATACCGGGTGGTGCTCGGTGAGTGCGAACATAGGAATTTAACATGGGATATTAGTTTTATGCAATTTCCTGCTCTCCTGTACATTTTACGGAAAAAACTGTAGAGGGAAGATTTGTTCAGAATTAAAAGTTACCCATGAAACTGTTTTTACATGTTTTATTAAGTTTTTGGTTTAGCCGTAACATTAAAAATAAATAAATAAATAATACGTTCTTCGTTTGAATAAACATTCATTTTATAGCTTACACAAAGATTTAATTTAAATTATAAGATTAACTTTAATAAACATCAAAAATTGACATTTAACGCATTTGTCATAAAAATAAAAGAAAAGTCATGGCTATTACTACAAAGTAACAGAAATTTCGAAATTTATTTTTAATGTTACGGCTAAACAAAAAACTTAATAAAACATGTAAAAACAGTTTCATGGGTAACTTTTAATTCTGAACAAATCTTCCCTCTACAGTTTTTTCCGTAAAATGTACAGGAGAGCAGGAAATTGCATAAAACTAATATCCCATGTTAAATTCCTATGTTCGCACTCACCGAGCACCACCCGGTATATAACATAGTATAGCAACCTTTCTTTTTAAATCATTCATAAAACTTTATATTTTGTTGTCTTAATTTGCGATTGTAGAAAAAGTATAGTATGTGTCTCATTTTAAAATTCTTTAGATACTCGTTTATAAAACTTCATAATATACTATACAAGTCTCTATTTATTTTAGACATACGAATCTATAATAGAAATTCTCAACATTGGAAAATTGACAAATTTGTATCTACTGTTTACATACGCAGGATGTTTAGAATTTCTACTTTCTGTATTTATTTTTATGAGATTCTGATCATATATTCCATTGTAGTTTCCAGTATAACTAATTTTATTGCAGGTTTTTATGTGCCAATAAATAGTTCATAGATACCGTTGTTTGGTACGTGCCGAACGACATGTCTTTTGTGGAATTTTCTAAGCTTAGTAGAACTTTTTTCCGCCTACGTGCTTTTCCGTTCCTTCGGGTATATTTTTTGACACTGACCAAATTTTTTATCGACGTTAACAACTAAGTTTTAAGTAAACTTGAGAATGAACTTAGCTGGTAATTGAGCAATGAAAATGGTCTCAATAAGAAATTATTAATGTATTTACAGCAGTATGGTGAATATCGTGCAGTTAAACACGAATAAATTTTTTCAAGTAAGTTATTTTTTTAATTTAAAAAAATTATTTTTGCTCCATGAGCAGTACGTCTTATAGTATATACCCTTTAATTTTTTTCTCGAAGTACAGATACATTTTTTATACAGGATGTTAAAAAAGTTCCGGGACGGTGAAATATCTCGAGAAATACACATCGAATCAAGAAACAAAAAAAAACACGTGTTTCATATTTTGCAAAAACCTATCTAAGCACACCAAACACAAACCCCAACTCCCACCCCCAGAGGGTGGGGCGGAGGACAACTTGGAAACCTTAAATGGAAACCCCCATTTTTTATTGCAGATGCGAAAAAAAATAAGTTAATTTTATCTGAAGCATTTTTTCCAATTCGGAATAGATGGCGCTCTAATCGCAAGGGGATTCACCGAAAAAGAGTCACCCCAAAAAACAATAAAATAACGTTTATTTTATAAAATCATTTTGCAAATTTATTTCAAGTATTTAGTCGGTGAAAGGCTTGTGGCTATTTGTGATTATGTTGATTTTTTTATTTGATTCAATGTTTATTTCTTGTGATTATAGATCGTTTTTTACTTTTCTTTCAGAATCATGTTAAAACTTATTTTTGCGATTAGAGCGCCATCTATTCCGATTTGGAAAAAAAGTTTCAGATAAAATTAACTTAGTATACTGCCGAATTTAAATCCTTTCGATGAAGATTTGCACTGATGATTAGGGCTCTATTCCATTAAATGGACTTGCACGAACTCCTGAAACATTCACAGAACATCCACTAACAGATTCATCAATATATCAGTCATCGTCCAATATTCTCACCCTGACACGATACTTGCTTCAACCACACTAACGCTTCCTCATACAACCTCATTAATTCCTCACACTCGAAATCCTCCATCACGCAACAAATCCTTAATGACATCCATCCATTCGCTCCTGTATACCTGTTCCATTTTGCATACAGTTTGTGTATTTATGAAACTATTGGTGCTATTCTGTAATTTTCTATAACGCTACAGATCTGTAAATTTGAACAAAATCGCATCATATTTCACTGTCAAATGGCATTAAATGTCAATAAAAATCTATGCGTTTTTGTTCAAATTTACAGAACTGTAGCGTTATAGAAAATTACAAAATAGCACCATGACATTATTTTCAAACTCAACTTACTAACTGTGCTGGCCAGCATCTGACGATGCCCTCATAAGGTGACTTGGAGGCTGAAGACTTAGCCAAGTGTTTAGTTTATATTTTATTAAACCTAGTTTCACCAAGTGTATGGATGACAATTAATTTTGTCTTTGTTGTTATTTTAAAACTATTTAAAAATATTTGTACTGCAGCTCTGTGCAGTATTGACAGAAAAAATTGAATGAAAATGCAGATAAACAAAACTTTGCGCATACCACCTGTACTCATCACTCGTACGTGGATACGTGTTGTTGATCGCGTTACAGTTACGCAATCGCACTCGAACCTTTCATCAGTTTCACAAAGTAAAAACACCACAGACACTTTTTTGTTTGACTTTTTTGCCTGCCGAAGTATACTTAGTTTAATGTTGAAACATGTCTCTTTTAATCTACTGAATAATGTTGCGAAATAAAATAAAGTACTTCGTTTATATCAGATAGATTGGAATTCTCTTGGAAAATGGAAAAGACCTAATTATAGAAACGAAATCAATTTATTTTTTTCATAAAATCATATATCATTACGCCTTTTACCCATTAGTGGGTGTGGCACTCTTACGTAGTAGATCTAGATAAGGTATATATTTTTTCACGTGAACTACGATTATTAGTCGCTAAATAACAGCCCCCATAGATGTTGGTGGAGGGAGAACCTTATTTAAATTAAATTTTGTATGCACCACGTACGTTACTAAATAATAATGATCTCTGTCGCCGTCTATGGATTATAATCTGCTTAAAGCCCTTGGTACATACGATTAAATTACTATTATGTAAATGCAAATAGTAAAAAGTAAACAAGTATAGAAGAATATGTAGGTAAAAACGTGTATTTCAAGAAATCTTTTAATTCAGTTTAAAAGCAAAATATGTCGATTGTAAAACAATAGCGTATCGGTAACGGTAATGTTTTCCCGGTTGAACGCATCTTCCGTACTTGATTAAAATTCAATGGCGTACGATACTCGTTTCACTACATTACATGGCCAGATATTGGATTCTGAACAAATGAACATCTGCCTAAAATGAACAAAACATTCGCTTATTTCTCCTTGTCCTCGTTTTCGACGAAGGAATTTGATGTCTTCAATTTCTGTTTTGTACATTGCCTTATAAACTCAATCATATATTTAGAACTATACTTTCAAATTTCAAATGTGTAGGTATGTACGTATTTGAAATACCCTTTTTTTTCAACGAAATCATAATGAATACAACAATAAAAAAATAAAAATATGTTTTTAAATAGAACAATAACAATAATAATTCAATAATTTAAGTTATACTATAATTATAGAATAGTTGGAGATCATCAAATTAAAATACATTATAAAGCTACACTCGAAGCTCTTAACATAGTCACTATTTTTTGTCTTTGTCAAATGGAATTGAGTCATTTTAATAGGATTGAAAAATATCTAATTTTTCTCTGAATAGGGAGAAAAATTTTCTTTCCAACAAGATCGTGAAAAAGAAAATTAAATATTTAACAATCCATATTAATGAAACATTCTCAATTTTGCTTATAGTTTGCGATTCGTTTATTACTATACCTTTTTCATTCCGCAACAATAACCTTACAAGTACTGTCTCACTCTAAAAACTTATAATAAATCAATAAATTGTATTCAAAGATTTGGAACACAGAAAATAGTTCTAGTTATTGGAATGCGTTATATAAGTATATTTTCATTTGTTTTCATTACGAACAAAATAATATTTAAGGTTTATTTGAATTACTCTGGTTGGTTACATAAAATTGAATTCTTTTGCAAATATAAAATAAATATACAGTTTACTATCAACATAAACCTATCATAAGTACTAAAAATTTTAAGAAAAATCCTTAAAGAAAATTTTAAAATTATGGATTATCTCACAAATTTTCAGTTCATTTACGTATTTAGATTGTTGATCTGACAAAAGAAAGAAAGAGTCTTTTGTTATAATATTTTCTTTTATCTTCTTACCAAACCGTACATAAATCAATATCGTAAGCTTCTTTAAATAAAATATTTGATATGAAATATTTACAGATCAAACATGTACTTTGAAATAAAATATTGTATTTTTTGCTGAATTATTCAGAAATATGATTCAGAATTTTTCAACCCTATTACGTCATATGAAAATTGTAGAAATGTTTTGAGTTTTTTTATTATTATTACAATACACTGTCCAAACAGATCAACCCGAATAATTGGACAAGAACAAAATAAAATAGAAAGATATAAAAGTAAACACATACAGCATGAAACAAAAAATAAAGATAGACTAAATAAAGCTAAGCAAAATACAAATTTGTTATAACAATAATTCAGTATTAGTAGAGAGAAACTTCGTATAACGTAACAACGAAATACTATTTGAAACTCAATGCGATTATACAGAGAGTACAAAGATGTATAGAAGAATGCAAAATATTAGGACGAGCCGCAGAAAATCGGAAAGTTTAAGGATTCCTACAATGGAATGATGCAACATAGAAATTAATTAAGTTTAGTGGTAATGGATCAACAAATAAATTATGGATGATTTTATATAGATGTATAAGCTGTGAATTATTTCTATATACTGATAGTTTATCAAATTTGTAGGTGTGGGCATCAGGATATTACTATTAACAGTTTTAACAATGAAAACGTTAATTAAAGTCCGTGTTTCCAACAATGCAAGGATAAACAATACGATCTAAATTGAAATTACGAGTTTAATATAGTGTTACTCATCATAATTGGCCATCATTTTATTAGTAATAGCAGTAGTATTGATTAATTACGTTTGTAAAAAATATTACCGATATTTACGAAATTATCTGATAATATAAACATTCAACCACATTTTTAATTTCCTTATTTTCGATTTTCTAAACATTTTTGTTTCTTACTTAAAATTTTATTGCCTTGTAAATTTGGTGAAGTGGAAATTATAAAGCTCATTTAAATTTAATTACAAAGCAAATCTGCATTTAAATTATGTGAAGATTTTTGTAGTATTAAATTTGACGGATGACATTTTATGACTGCAAAAAATTACATTCTATTTTAATGTCAGTTTCGTTAGTTAAAAGTTTTAAAGTGTAATGCGTGTAATAGTTTTAAATACCGCTTTAGTTTATAATATATTAATAGTGCTTTTAAATTGTTGACATTTACGCGCACAATTCAAATTTTTTTGTAAACAACCTAACAATAGTTATTTACGTGGCCAGCGCAGTAAATTAATCTTTACGGGCGAGATGAAAAGTTTAAAAAAAGCGTGTTTCCAGTGAGTCCAGTAAAGACTAATTGCAAGCGTGCCACCTACAAAGTTTATTTTCAGCTTCACAGCATTTTTTATGAATTTATATTAGTTTTATAAATAGATACATTACATTGTTTAAAAAAGGGTTGTTGACGGTAGGGCAATTTATAGCTAGACGTTGTCATGGTGTTGTGATCGTTATGAAGAAAAAAATAACTACTGCCAGTGTCAACAATTTCGTAAATTTTAAAAATAAATAATTTGAAATAATGGATTTAATGACCGACAAGGATTTCGAAGGCGATTTTCTTGCAGTTCAACAAAATATACAAAATATTGCAGATACTGCAAATAATAACTTTTATTTAGTTTTTTGTATGAGGCTTGTAAAATTTTACAGGTCTCTTCTATGAGCGTGTAAAGTTTTATAGGGCTACTCGCTGTAATTATTAATTTACTTAGTTACCATAAATATCTATATACTGTCATTTACATAAAAGCTGGAAATGAAAATTCATTATTGGGCTGTCAGCTACTTTGTCGGGCTGTTTTAAACAATCAAAAACCTGATTACAAAAAAGTGTTATTTTCTCTGAAAACTTCTTCTTGGTTACACATTCATATTTATAATAACCATTATTTCGAAATTAAATTTGAGATAATTTTTGAAGTTTTTTAGTGAACATAATGAGTGAAAATTTTTGTGTGTATTTCGGCCGCGAAATGATGTATGTAGTGCGCTCAGAAAATAATTTTACATTTTTTTCTTTGCCACTCTTAATGTCAAAATTGAAACAGTACAATAACTAACATAATTAGTCACGAACTCATGGCACACAATACATTTTCGACACGTAACATTTTCGCTTCCTACTGTAAACGTATCGTGACAAAGTGACAATAAATTAGATGAAACCAACGCTCAAACTTTCTAATAATTAAAATTCGAAATCCCAGTTGACGTTCCTAAAAGGGCGTGTCCTGATTTCGTGCCAGGATCATATATTTTCGTTTCGATCATAGTGCCACAAGCAACCCTTTTTATATCACACCACCGTTTATCATCAGCACGTCAAGAATTCTAAATCCTGATAGGAACACTTCAATACTTCATCACGATCGGCTCGAGTGATTATACTTCGTCCAGTGACATTCGTGCGAAAGGATACTTTATGGAGAGGTGAATAACCGAGCGATTAAAGCAATGGTTAAGATTCCACCGAATTTAAAACCATTCGATAAGACAATTGTACATTTTGATTAGGAGTCTAGTCCATCAAGTGGAATAGCACAAACCCTTGAAACATTCACAGATAATTAACTCATTAGATTTATAAAAAAATCATATTCTCATCCTGACACACCATCATCGCTCCTATCATATTCACGTTCCCTCCATACAATCTCATTTATTAGTAATATTTGGAATCTTTGATCACTAAATACACCTTCAATCACTTCCAGTTATTCGCTCCTATACACCTGTTTAATTAATCTTACATTAAACTTATGCTTCACATGCTTACATCATCTTAACTCACTTACACCCATTCCCCTAACAACGTCAGTACAGTGGCGATACGGAATTCGAATCCGGAGATCCCGAGTTCGAATCGCACTCAAGCTAAAAATTAACTATCACACTGCGGCTCGGTGAGTGTGGACCCTGTACTGTAATTGGGATTAAATTCCCGTTGTACAGCGTAACATGAATAAATAAATTAGAAAGAAAGGGAACGCTTATTTCGTAAATTCCACGTAAATGCAGTTAGATAATCTATAGTAAAAACTGAAAATGAATTAAAAATGATAAGAAAGGACGATATTGTCGTTCTGGGTTTGTTTTTAAAAGTGAGTTCCACACAATTGCAGTTAGACACTCTATTGTAAAAGCAGTGACACTAAAAATGTACATTTCAAGAAATTTAAGAAAATTGTTGTTCTATTTTTTTCCAAAAATTGTGACAGCATTTCTTTTTGCATTATTTGGTGAAAATATGTTGATTCCTAAAATTTGTAGTAGGTGCCATAACTATCGATTAAAATTAATATTTATATGAGCGATTAATACAATGGCTTATAAGTTCTAAATACAAAAATACGCGTTTCAAACTGTTAACTATAACAATCCATTATATGGAATTCTATTATTTATTTATTGTTTGTCAAATAATGTCTGAACAGCAATTGGGAAAGCAACTCAACTACTAGTAAGCCAGCCCTACACTTGAACTGCATTTTGGAAAGAAGCAACAAAGTGTGGTAGAATCCCACATTTAAAAAGTCACCCAACACTGATTTTACTTTGAAATTGGGGAGTCCTCTGGATGTTAAACTGTTTTATGTGTATCGTGGCGTCGGCTGATTTGCATTGCACTGTCTTTCATTTAAGGTGTAAGCAGATCAGTTCAGCTCTTGCCAGAAACTGGGCGGAGTATAGTGTATTGTCTTTATGTCTAGGGTGCATGGTCCGGCATGGCGATTCTGTTCGGATATTGAATAATTATTATTCAATACTTAGCAGAATGTAAATAAACCAGGATTGGCTCTAGGGCCCGCCATGTATCTCTAACAGAACAGAACAGAACAGAACAGAACAGAACAGATTGTTTGTCAAATAATGTCTGCAGTTACAGAAATGCACTCTCACAAACTCTATCTAATTTAAAGTTGATATGTCATGTTTATCTTGATATCTCTCTCCAAATATCTAATTAAAGTCAAGGGGGAGCATATGGGATATCAATATGATATTTTAATTAGAATAACGTTTTAACAATAGACAGAAGAGTAAAGAGAAGTCATGCAGATATATTTATATGTATGGATAAAAAGAGCAATAAAAGATGTTAAATATTTGAAGAATGTGTTAAGAATAACACCGGAAGTATACATTCTTCGTTCTCCGAGAAAGATTGTCAATTTTTATTTTATTGTGCTGAAATAGCTGAAAGTGTAACTGTATTTGTATATATGCGGAGGTAGGTAGTATAGAAAAGAAAATCTATAACATTATCAATGTGAAAGAAGAACTTCTTATATCTATGATTCCTTTTGTAAAAACTCATGTTATTTGAAGTGTAATATTTATTTTTGTTGTACTTATTTGCAATATATTTTTGAAGTTTTGCTAGGTTTATTATGCTATATTTTATCACCTACAAAAATCTATGTTAGTATGTAAGTTTTAAATATCTACAAAATTGAATATCTACTTACTTCTAATTTAGGAATTTTAATAGCTATTTTTCTACGATTGCTATTAAAAGTTGACATGCAAACATAATTTCCATATCCTAATCTTGAAAGTGAAATAATTTTACCGGTTTCAGGATATTAAACCTATGTTTACATGAACAAAAGTAGGCTGGTAAGTAAGTAATAACTGTATTCTGTACGGTAATATTATCATACTGACTTGTGAAATAGTCAAGAAAATGAAAATAAAACACAATGATAATATAACACGATTAATACGAACGGAACTCAAAACAACAATAATACAAAGATTACTTCTCCTGTTTATCATAATATATATATTAATTGTACAGTCTTTCATATTAGAGATGACCACGTTATGACGTTTAAATAAAAATATTATTTATAAATATGATACAAAACAAGTGCATTCATGGCGTTAAATAAAAACATACTGACCACAGACTTACTTGATCACCTTCTAAAATGATGACAATGACGTTATTCATAAAAGAATTTCAAAAAATAATATTTATTAACGACGTTAACGTGTTTATATTCTGAAACCGATAAACTATTGAATAAACCACGATGTTATGAGTCATAATAGGCCTTAGATGTCTTAAAATACTCGCTCTAGAGTTCGGATTTCAAACTGACATCTGCGGCTGTAATGATACTCATAACATTCTTAATTATGTTAATAGGTCTTCACTATAACAGTACCGTAATATTTATTACAGTGCTAGTACTGCAAAGTCTTATTTTCCGAAAAGTCATTACCGTAAACATGAAAATACGATAAAGTATGAAATATAATATTTTAAAGCGTACATAAACTAGAAATATACTGATTACTTCAATACCTTGAATATCAGTTCGATGGATAAAAATATGCGTAACTTTTATTTTAAATGAAGTATTACAAAAAAGAATTTATAAAATAGGAAATTGTGAATTGTAAAAATTGGTACATCAAAAAGCATGAAACCCTTTTGAAACCCAAATCCGGCGTTGAGCAACGCCAATGTATCACCAAAAGTGACAAGACGCCCGAGCAAAAACGGGTGACCGCACATCGGTTGATTTCTTTACCATCATTTTTCGCGTCCATTTGAGCGTCGATATTGAACGACTACATATTGGTATTCGACGAATTTCGCAGAGAGAACGTTCTAACATTTACGCACTTTAGCGTCAGTAATACATTATACACTTATTGTCAAACCAAGGAGAAATGAACCATCGCAACCTATTATCGAAATATATATTATGCGATTAAGCACATATTTGTAACTTTCTTAATATGTTCTTCGGATCTTTCACAAAATTGACAAAGATTTTCAACAATTTTAAAATTATAACTTTATAAGTTATATCTAGAAATCTAAGAGATATTGAAATTTGGTACGAATTGCTGCTTTTTTTCGTACTTCAGTTATCTAGTAACTATATTTTGAAAAGTATTAAAATTATTATTGTTTCAGTTCCGTTCAAATTTTTCCATCTCAATATTCAATTAAATATCATAAAATAATTTAAATCTATGAACACTAGTTAATTTCTCGTGTAAAAATATATAGATACATAAATAAATAACACAAAATCGAATGAAAATAATTTTGGAAAATGAAAATGGCTAAAATTCTAATTTCTATACCACACGAATAGACTGTCTTAGACGAAAACATGGGAAATAGGTTTTTTGTTAATATTGCTTTCTTAATTATAACAAGAAAAATATTCAAATGAATGGTTAGAGCAGAGTTTTTTAAACATTTTTGTAAAAATTAGTAAAATTCTACGTATACATATATAATTTGATATACTAATTATAGAACGAAATTTTTTTTTTGAAATTCGCCAACATTAGGGTATTTTATTCCTAGCGAACATTTTTAGTTTCACTAGCCACAGGAGTAATTTTAATATAGTGAAAATTGTTTGTCGGCTATGGGAATCGAACCTGGGTTCTCAAATCCACAGCCCGACTCGATACCACTAGGGTTGTCAAAAATCCGGGGTTTTCGAGATTTGTCCAGCCCACTGGGTTTTTTCGAAAAGCCTTTCCCACTATTGCGTATTTCAAAAAATTCATTTTAAATAAATTATTATGTATAAAGTTATTTACAAAGTATGTAGGGACATTATAACCAAATTATTATTTTTAAATATTAAATGTATACAGGTAACCTTTATAAAACATGGTCGTTAGGTTCCTAAAAAAATCCGAATTTTGTGAAATTGTGTTATACGAAACACAAAACAACAACACAATTATTTTTTTTTTCATTATCCTATTTCAGTTAATAATTTTGTTTTTATGAGTATATCTACTTTTTTTTATGTCAATAAGTTTTGTCGAGTGAATTTCTTAATAAAAACCCAATGGGTTTCTTCGAGCTGGGAAAAATCAAGATAACCCTGGATACTACTAAGCCATCTACCCCATATATTACAAAATTCTCTACATTGGCATATTATCCCGACGATTTTCCAATATCATGCTTGCGTAGATACCCTAGGTTTACGACAAGTAATAATCGTATTTAACCATACGTTATCTACACAAATTTACAACTATAGCTGGCGTAATGGATAAATGACATAAATGACAATGAAAATGACAGCACTGAAGTTTACAACATCTAGGACAGTGATTCTCAACCACTATTTTTCAAGTGTGCCGCCAAATTTTATAAAAAATATTGTTACAATTTTCTACACCTTATTTGTACGACTTCGGATTTTCAACATTAACCAATATACAGGGTGTTTCACAACTTAGAGCAAAAAATTAAAGGGTATATTCTGTATGACGTGCTGATCATGAAACAAAAAGATTTTTTTTTTAAATCGCAAAACTATTTTCCATGTTTCCCAGTCCAAAATTTTTCGTTGCCACTGCCACTGGGTGGATGATTATGTTAAAGTTATTAATTAAATAAAATTATATTATAAATAACTGCTAATAATTGAATTGTGTAATTATTCTTTCGTAGTTGATACCTACTTCATGAAAATAAATAATAAAAAATGTTTTAGGTTAACAACCCTTAATTTCTCGAATTTAAAAAAAATCTTTTTGTTTCATGATCAGCACGTCGTACAGAATATACCCTTTAATTTTTTGCTCTAAGTTGTGAAACACCCTGTATAAACGAAACAAAGATCGAGACTTTTAAATGTAGGTGACGAAATTAGAGAGGCATTATCATTTTTATGACCAATTCACATTAAATGTATTCTTATAATTAATTTGTAATTAATCACTCAATGAACATTCTGTTGTCTCTGTAGTACATATTATTTTATTTTACAGTATAGTCCAAAATTCTTATCATAAACTATTTTATATAGTGTATTATAGGTAAGTAAAATTCTTGTAAACTTATCTTATTGTTAGTGTACCGCCAAATTTTGAAATTGTTAAAAGTGTACCGCGACAAAAAAAGGGTTGAGAATCACTGATCTAGGAACTAAAAGAGATGAAATAATGGATTGTTGGTCAATTTCACATCATATTTTTATCAAAACCATTTTTACTTGGTTCGACAATAACTTAACGTGAACACACAAAGTACCGTCGAATTATCCGCACATGCCGTGCGCGCGCCCGGAGTGTACACTACACGATGTCGACCAATAACCGACCTATATCCGCCATAATTTCCATTTAATGGAATTTTGGTGTAGCCGCATTTTATTGTTGGGCATTAAAATAATATTTGTTCCATTTTAAAAGGGTCTTTGTGATTTATAGGCAAATGCTTATAAACACATGAAAGTTGGACCCTTTTGCTTAGAGCACAAAAATTATTTTCGTATTATTGCTGAATTTACGTTCGTCCGTAAGCCGGAAGAGAAATGAATTTGAGTTGAGATGAAAATTACTGTTTAAATTCCAATAAAATACATGTTTGCGGTTTTAACTTTACGAATATATGAATTGTTCGAATATTCATTCATTTTAAATTTATCTCAAATTTAAAAGTATTTTTAATTATCTTTGGCAACACAACATCACAGTTGATTAATACGCTTATATACATTACTGCTTATAAATATTATAAATTAAAACTAATTCTACATATTCTTCTTTCTATGGCGTTGCAGCACAAATCGGGCCCTAGTCTACTAGCCACACCAAGCCGCAGTTTTTACACTGCCAAACTGCCGGTATTCGTAGTCAGATGCTATCTTATTTAAGGCGTATAAGTGACTAGCTTATAGCGCCGGAGTGTGATAAAATACACATAGTTAAATTTTTATATTTTAAACGACAAATCATACATTGTCGGCAGGCGGATTCGAACTAACGAACCTTGGTTTGGGTGAAATTACAGTATGTTAAGAGATGTGCATTAACACGTTTGACTACCGCGTTTAATTGTACTCGTACATATACTAGTGAAAAATATAATTTTATACACACAATGAACGATACTAGATAATAATGTCATCGGATTGGATACCTTCGCCCTCTGTGTCTTATCATCTACATAAAACCCCTGGAGCATAAATAATTATGAAGTATTATTTTAAATTCTGGGTGTACTGTACTTCGGGAAAAAATTAAAGGGTATATACTATCAGACGTACTGATCGTGGAACAAAAGGATTTTTATTAAATTCGCAAAGAAAATTGCGTCGTATTTAAAGGCAACATTTTGTTAGCCACTGGTTGATAGCTATTTTTAATCATTTTATTTAAATCTTCTTTCAAGTAATTGTTTACACAACACCATATAAATGTCTGATGTTATGTAATTAATAATTTAATTTTTAGTTAAATGCAGCAGGTCAAGCAATAAAGTATGCTAATACCAGTGTCCCTAAAAATGTTCATTTCATTAATTAATTAATTAAAGGGTATATACTAAAAGACGTACTGATCATGGAAAAAGATTTTTTTTGAAATTCGCTAAATTAAGGATCCATCCTTAATTTAGCGAATTAAAAAAATATATTTTTGTTCCATGATCTGTACGTCTTATAGTATATACCCTTTAATTTTTTCCCAACGTACAGATAAACCCTATATATTATTTCCAACATTTTTGTACATTTTTTTGACATTATTTTACAAACTGATCTACTTGTTATTCTGAATACAAATTTGTGTTTATATTTTGCATTTCCCTGTAGAGTAATACAATGTGTCATGCTTGACGTATTCATAACAACTTAACAAAAGCTGTTATTTATTTTTGCGTGGACTGGCGGATAGCATCATACTAACAACACGTATACGAGTACGTTGTATATTGTTTATAGTAACAGTCACAGTTTCAGTTTCTCGTTGTTTCAACTTTCAGCACGTTCCAATTCACGACTTCAACGTAGAGAATTTATGTATACCACAACTCAAATGTTAAATACATTTTAAATTAGGTAACCGTCTATGGACGCCACGCCACGAAACAAATGCAATTTCGCAATATTTATACTTTATATCTCATCAATTAACTGAGCTAATTTATCTAGACGCGAACTTGTAACGCATGAAGGACGTGGTAAATAAATAATTCTCTCTCTAAAGTTACAACAGTTAATTTTTAATTCTGTAGCAGAATAAAATTTGTAGATTTTCATAAGCTGACTGGGAGCTGTGAAAGTGAAAACTAATTAAGTTATTATAGAAAATAGAATAGAATATCGTGACATTTAAATAATTTTGAGCGTAAGAGCAGATCTCGCTGGTATCTTATAATCAAATAATATTCATGTCCTTATAAATAAACACGGGAATTCAATTCAAATTCACGCCATTATACTCGTAGTTATTTGTATATTAAGAGCGTAAGGTGATTCTTTGTTACTCTATCATGGTAATTATAAATATATATCATATGGAAACAAATGCTGAAGCAGAGCTATCATATCAAAAAATAAGTTCAATGACATGATAACATACATAGAATATTTATTTTTTTAAAGTGGTTATTGAATTCGAATCAATAGATTGTAGGAACAAATTAAAATGAATAACAAGCAGTGGCATTGCTAGCCATGGTGTCCCCCATTAAATAAAAATGGCGGTACCCGAAATCGAGTAAAAATAAGGTTAACATGGCAGTGCTGCCCCAAAATTAAATAAAAATTGTAGAGTTTCATGTCATCAGACAGGCAGTTCATATAACCTTCTTAATCTGTCAACGGATTTAATAATATTCTGTATTAAAAATTTTCAATTGTAAAAAACAGGATGTTCTTTTAATCCAGTATTCGTTTAAAAACCGGATTCCGAACTAAACAGGTATTCGATTAAAACAGGTACCCGACTAAAATCGGCATTCGGCAGGTTTAGCCAAATCTGATTCTACTAACGGAAATACAAAATACTAATAAAATCAAAATTTTAAATAATCATGTTTTTTTTTTGTTCTTATATTTGGATTTGAGAACATGGGTTCGATTCCCACAACCGATAAACAATTTTCACCACATTCAAATTACCTCTGTGTTTGCCCATCATTGTTGGGGACCGTTATTTGACGGCTACAATAGAGTGCTACCCTCAATAATAGGTATGATGATATTTTTATTTATTTATATTCATTATTTTATTTTTTGTTTAATATTATAATTTTATTTTTAAATCAAGAATTATTACTTACATATATTTTATATTTTAATAAATAGTTCATATTTGTGGAAAATTGTTTTTGATCATTATTCTTATAATTGGACAATATTTAACGTGTTATTCAACTATTTATCTAATGTAAATATTACAACCATCGATTTGTTTAAATATTGGAATAACCGGAATCCGATTTTCTACGAATTCTGAATTATCCGAAAACTGATTACTCCCGCATATATAAACAAGGTTGGTAAGGATACGTATTTCTGGTTTCTGGATACCGGATTCTTTAAATTCCGGTTTCGCAGAAACTGAATAAATACAAATCCAAATATTTGTATTGAAAAGTTTTCGGCTGATGACAACCTTAATTTATACTAGAAATTGTTTTATATTTAAATATTTAAATTTAAATAAAAATGAGACAATAAAGATTTTCTAAATAATAATAATAATAGTATATATATATATAATGTATGACTCCCGATTGTCTAGTGGGGCCCCATTTTAGTTTAGGGGCCCTGTATCATTGGCACAACTGTTACAACTGTTCCTACGTCTCAAAGATTAAACGTCGAAATAAATCAATTAACAGAGCATAAACCAAAAGACTGTTTTATTAATTAATTATGAGTTCTGAAACCTTGTTCCATTTAATAATTAATTACTTCATCTAAATATGAAAAACAATTGAATTTCTAAAATGTTCAATTCTTACAGAAAAAGTGAATCAATACTTATTGCATTAGACTCTGAGCAATCAAAAAATTTACAGCTATAAATACTTGTTAGTCCCCTTGTTTGACGTCCTGCAATCTAGATAATCTGATTATCTTTCAATAAAAATCATCCTGTTAATAGTAATCTAATTAGCTTTAGAATAGAAATGTCCCCACTTTACAATTGAAAACTAAACTCTTGCATCTTCTAATATGTTGCAGATATAATTTTAAATTTCCGCACAACGTTCGTAAGCACAAAAGGTGAAGTAGTGTCGAATTACAGGTCGATAGGGCTCAATTACTTAAAGACGTGGTTCGTGGTGGACGTTCTGGCGGCTCTTCCGTTTGATCTACTCTACGCCGTGTACTTCCGGCAGGTAAGCTACTTCTTGTTTCTAAACTAAACATTCCTGTTTTCAAACAACTGTTTACCTAAACTCTTGTTATCGCATCATAACTTGTTTAGCATGGTACTTAACAAATAATCCTGGATTTAAGATTTAGGTGGAGAGTGACGTAGTCGAAGGAGGAGTCCTTGGACCTTTTCTCTCCACCTTCTGAAAGTCATTACATTGAATATTATTTTGATTACTGTTTACATTTTACAAATTACAAGAATAGTTATTTACGTAAAAAGTCAGGAAAGTGTTCAATTACAGGATGAGTAGTTTGTTTTATGCCGAGCTTGAAACAGCTTACGAATCCTGTACGACGCTTTACTGACGTGTAACGTATAACATTTTACCTGAAACTTATAAACAAATAATAAATATTGTAAATTAATTTAAATTAAAAGAAATATTTGGATTACATATTCAGTCAGTATTTTATGTTGCTAAGTAACTAGACACTCACGTTTGTTTCATTACCTGCCTAGGCAGGCAATATGTAATTTTCCTGACTAGGCATGCAAAGCAAAGCTTTCCTGAGATGTTAATTTAAATAGAATCTAATTTAAATTTCGTAGTTTGTTGTCAAATCTAAGCTATTTTTAAATATTCCAAATAAAATCTGAAGATTTAAAATAAGATAAACAAATCAAATATATAAATAAATATATCATCACGTCTAGTACCCATAACTGGATGTGGCACTCTGCCGTAGCATATCTCGGTAAGTGATATATTTTTTTCGCATGAAGTGCGGTTACCAGGCGTCAAATCACGGCTCCGAAAGATATTAGTGGCGGGGGAGCCACAGGGGTAGATTTAAATTGGTGAAAATTGTTTGTCGGCTGTAGGAATCGAACAAATCGAGTACCTAATTAATTTCCGGTCCTAATTAAGTAATTGATACCATTGAAATCTTTTCGATAAATATCTATTACAATCCTTATTTACAAGACAGGTGCAAAAAATATTAATTTAAATTTCAAAGAAATGTCAATTAAAAATTTTTGTAGGTGGCTCAGTGGAATCGAGTCAGCCTGTGGATCTTGAGAACCCTGGTTCGATCCCTACAGCCGACAAACAATTTTCACCAATTTAAATCTATCCCTGTGGCTCCTCCTCCACTAACATCTATGGGGGCCGTGATTTGACGGCTGGTAACTGCACTTCACACGGAAAAAAATATATTACTTACCGAGATCTGCTTAGGCAGAGTGCCACACCCAATAATGGGTAAAAGGCGTGATGATATATTTATTTATTTATTTTAGAAGAAACATAAGAAAGAAATGATGAAAGTTTAATTACTCAACAACTACATTCTAATGAACACTTATCTAACATCTTGCGACAAAGTCTTAAGGGAACTTGAAGCAGCAACCAGTGTTTAGGATCCTTACATATATTAATTTTGATTATATTATGCTATTAAGGTAACATATCACCCATCTCAAACTATATATCAATTACTTGGTTGTATAGTACAATATGATAGCAGAGAATGGAGATAGTAATAGTGGTAATAAGCTAAGCAAAATATGATGTAATTAAATTAGTTTCATGTTGTTAACATGAACATAGAATCATTATTGTACTATTTTCTCAACGTAAATTACACTGTACCTTAATTGTTATTAAATTATTTATACCCGTATACTTAGGCTAAAAAAAGACTGTTTGGATTAACGAAGAATGAATTTGTTAGCTTAGCTAGACAAATAACATTCTGAGTATAATATAAACATATTTTTGTCTACAATTTCTATGAAAAGTTGGCAATTATGCTCTCATTTGTCAACGTAAAATTTATGTTTTCTATGAAGCAATCACAAAATAACTGTGTCGCGCGTTTCCAATAGCAATAGTTATTTAACTATCAAATGTGTTAATGAAGTTGATTATTGATTAATAATCGAGACATTTTAACATGAGAGTGTATCGAGTATGATAATTGTCGAGATCATTAATCGTTGATTAACACATAAGTTAAATAAAATATTTTTTTCTACGATTGCTATGAAAAGTTGACAATTACGCTCTCATTTGTCATCGTAAAATTGACGTTTTCTGTGGAACAATCGAAAAATATCTTTTTTGCGCGTTTCCAATGGCAACGCGCGAAAAAGATATTAAATGCGCGCTTATTTCAATAGTTACCAGGGATACAAACAAATCAGAAACTTGTCATATTGACAGTTGACAGAACGAATTTATTTTCAGTACGTATACGTTTTTTAATAATCTGAAGTTGCAATCGTAGAAAAAATGATGTGTGTATCACGAGCGTAAAGTCTCTTTGTTCCTCTTACACTATTGCAGCTTTTGCCTTTGCCTCGCGCTGCAATTGCCATGTTCGAGTAACAAAGGATAACTTTAAGCTCTTAATCCACAAATAACTATTGCGTTGATTGAACCCTATTATATTTAAGAAAATCAGATTTTATTTCATAACAATTTGTCTTGGCAGATACGTGAACTGAAAATGTTAACTAACATAAACACGTGTTTCTTGTTCTTTGTTTGGAATATCTTTATCAATGGAAATATCGAAGTTCATCGAGATTATTATTTTAGGTTAGTAACAATAGTTTTCAGTGAACGCGTTCAGTTCACCAGCGGTTTTTGATTATGAATCAAAATATCAAAATATACGTATGTACCTTAAAAGTTTTAGACCCTTTTTTTAATACTTTGTATAAATGTTACTTTAAAAGTTACAAAAATAAAACATACAAAATTGTAAATGATCCTTTATATCTGTTTGTTAAAATTGAATTTAATGACATGATTATTTTGGTTATGCCAGTTATACCAACAAAACAAATTTTAAACTTAGTTTAAATAAATAAAAACATATCGAAAGTTCGACAGTAATATGAATTATTCCACATGACCTGTAACTTCAATTTGCTTTTATTAATTTAAACTAAATTTCAAATTTAAGTTTTGTCGATTCAGCTGGCTAACTTACATTTACAGGAATTACTGGCATTTATTAATTTTTATCATTTGTTTAACTAATGTCACAGTTTTATTTTTTTTAATTTAATTACTTTACATTACAATTCATGCCTAAATAATTATATTTTATTTTAATTTCGTAATACAAAGAAGTCAAATTAATTTACTACAAATGTTTATTGTTTTACCATTGCAAATAATTTTGTTTTGGAACAAATACCTTTTATATTTAAAACATCAATACTTTATTCATTATTATTTTCAGTAAAATGTTACTTTGTACTTTTATTCTAAACCCAATGTTTTAATTATTATTTTGTGTTTGTATCTAATAATATAAATAATTAATTAATTGTCAAAAATAATAATTATTTCATATATTACAAATGAAAATAAATATTAAAATATGTTTCACTGTTATTAAATTATTGTAACTTATATAAGCTTACATATGAGTTCCGTTTCAAGTTACAAATGCATAGAATATGTTGTAACATTACTCACGTAGCTTTGCCAAGCTTTCCAGTATTCCAGTTTCCGGATCCGCTTTACAAATTAAACAACGTCAACATGGCAACACCGCCGGTGCTGTACTCTGGAAAATGCTATTATCATTCTTAGTTATTCACAAAGACCTAAATCGTGTTGAAATATTCCGCATCCGCTGATCATTTAATTATGTGTTCTAATCTGGAACTAATTTCATGAAGGGCCAAAGCCAACGATTATTCATTATGATGTATTGTTCTCAGATTTAATGCACATCATTATTTTCTGCTCTTTTGCCTGTTTATAAGTATTTAATCGAATTATTCAGCAACTGCTTTAAACAAAAGGGCTTTTAATTGTACAATTCAAACATCGAAATATAACCGCATTTATTTGTAAAAAAAAACATAGAAATGTTTATAATTACTAGGGTTAATTATCGATAAATCAATTAAAGTACAAAATAGTCATTTTGTTTTTTGCGTTTATAAGGAAGTCATTATGAAACCCAGTAGGGTATTGAAAATGCATTCATTACGATACGCAACATATTGTTTTAGACGGTTGGTAGTAGTGGATGACATACTAAAACTATCAAGCTGAGAACATCTAAATTGCAATATAACTTATAATTTTATTTTAATAAAAACTGTATAAATTTAACATAGGGAAAAACCTTTCAGAATTCATATATATATATATATATATATATATATATATATATATATAGAATTAAACCAGAAGCCCCTTTTATTTATATGTATAAATTTAATAATACTTGAATAGGAATAGATTTTTCCTGTGTACACAAATAGGATATACTTCAGGAAATTTGGTTTTTGTGGATGTTTGTATTTGCTGAATGCAATGAGATTACAAGAAAAAGTCGGAAAATCTTAAAATAAATCTTTACGAAAGTAGTTCACAAAATTTATATTTTATACTCGGATTTCTTCCTCGTATTCTATTGTGATGAATGATTTATTTACACAGATAAAAATATTACAAAAGAAATATATTTCACTGTCATTCTACCTATTTTTATTATACTTTTTTAGAAAAACTATAAAGCATTCGTATATCCGAATTCAAATTAAAAATACCACAACTATTTCTCAGATAGATTTATGTTCAGCACAAAGAAATAAAACGGATTCTTAAAGTAATATTAGATAGAAAATTAATGCTGCTTATCCCACTGAAATCTCTTTAATTAATTTTTCTTTGGCAGCGGAAAATATACAATGTTTTGGAACTATATAAATATATAATATCTTGTAAGTAAATGAGGTTATATTTTTAATGACTTCGTATAATTACTATGTAACTTTTTGCATATTGATCATGAAAGTTATCTTTTTTAACTTTTATAAAAATCGTAAAAATAGGGAAAAATGTATATACAGGTGTGTACAGAAAGGCGGAAGATAGGAGGTTAACAAAGAATTTTAAAAATGTGCGGAAATTGGCTCTCCTGTACATTTTAGAGCAAAAGTACAAGAATGAGAAGTTGTTTAAAATTAAATTCTACGTTTAAAATGTTTAAATTTATTGTACTAGTATGACTGTGGTCCTAGATTTAAAAAAAAATAAAATGTGATATTTTTGTGAAAAATCAAATAACCATGAAAATTAAAAACAAACAAAAAAAACAAAATCTCATTCGGATAGTTCAGTCAAGAATTACTGATTTTACTTATTGTATCCATTGTATTATTTTAATTATTTATTATTTTAATATTTAATATTAATTATAAAATATAGTAATATAAAACAATGAATGGAACAATCAAGATTAGTAACTAGTACTAGAGTTAGCATCCTTGAAACTTATACTTTCATTTGAAAAGATAATAAGTATTATAATCTCTAATATTTGAATATACGAGCAATCAAATAAATGGTTAGTAAAATAGAATTTATATCTTTTAATGCATTTTTCTCGAAATCATGAAAATTGCAGTTATTCTCTTCTTCCTTATCGCCACAGATATATTCCTTTTTTTAAATAGTTTTGAAACATCCTGTATACTTGTTTTTCAATATACTATTGTTCAACTTTTGTTTTGATGCAATCCACGACCTACTTTAGTTTAAAACTCCATTAAAAAAAACTTCTTAATGTTCCATTTACTTAGTCAGAACCAGGTGAGAAATAATATTCAACATTATTCGTTGGAAACGCAAATAAACCTCAGATTTTTTGTCAACTCTCTTCCCTTTCCTATTTCTCGCCATCGACTACGCTCTCACAAATCATAATTCTCTGTGTTGACAGGAGAGCAGCCAGAGCTACATCCACCTGGTGAAACTAACCCGCCTGCTGCGATTAGCACGCCTACTGCAGAAGATGGACCGCTACTCCCAGTACAGCGCCATGATCCTCACGCTGCTTATGCTCTCTTTCACGCTGGTGGCGCACTGGCTTGCGTGTATTTGGTTCGTCATCGCGGAGAAGGAGAAATTGAGGAATGACCCGGATTGGGATTTAGGTGAGTGGATATTAACAGGAACGTAGGCAGTTTTTAAATCATAGCAATTACAGATGTTAGGAAAGATTGATTAGCGAGTTTTATTTGCCATTTTTTAATAAATAATAAATATATCATCACGCCTTTTACCCATCATTGGGTGTGGCACTCTGCCTAAGCAGATCTCGGTAAGTGATATATTTTTTTCCGCGTGAAGTGCAGTTACCAGCCGTCAAATCACGGCCTCCAAAGATAGTGGAGGAGGAGCCACAGGGGTAGATTTTTTAAATTGGTGAAAATTGTTTGTCGGCTGTGGGCATCGAGCCATTTTTTAAATATATTTTTATATACGAGTAGCTCTTTTTACAAAATAAATGCCAATATCAAAACATTAACAAATGTAAACTATTTTCATTGTAATAAAAATTGGTAATTTTGATATTTCTATGTTAGGTATGTAAAACTGATATCATAACCACAATAGTTATTTACGTAACCAGTTATGAAAAGGTTGATATTGTTTGACGAACATAATATTTGCCAAAACGAACGAAGCGAGATTTGCAAATTATGTGAGTCAAACAATATCACGTTTTTATAACGTATTACGTACAAAAATACATAAAATTCTAGGTTTATGACAGCTCAGTATATTTCAAAATCAATTTATCAAAGCGTTGCCGTGAAAATAAATGAATAAAATTTTAAAATTTAAAGCTTATGTCATCATTGAAAATGAGTTCTGAATCCGAGACAGACCTTCCTTCTGATATCGAAGAATCTGCTAATTTGGCCGTGAACTGTTTACTACCAGAAATTTATTAAATGTATATGAATCCTAAAAATTTTAATAAATAGTTTTTTCCGTTATTTGCAAATATTTTTGAGAAAGTTCAAACTCTCAACATTTATTACGTAACTAGTTATGTAAAGAATTCCTTACATAACTCTTGAATGACAGTTATGAAAAAAATTACATTTCATAACTTCAAAAATTGATGTAAAACAGGACTTTTCATAACGGAATTAGGTAAATACAGGGTGAGTCTGGGAAGGCGCCCCCCCCTTTAACTTTTTTATTATGAGTAATAGAAAAAAATGGTTCATATGAAAGTTTTACTATTTTAAATATACTATTTGATGGCAGATGTAGATATTTTTTATACAGTCAGGTTTACAAGAACCTATAATTATTTTACTAAAATAAAAACCGCCATTTTTTTCTCTTTTCAACGGTGTATTAGTTTTTATTAATGTATCTGAAAAAATTCGAGAAAAATAAGAAAATTGAGAAATACTAGAAATAATTTTTATACAAATATTATAGGTGGCTATGTGAAAATAATTTGTTTTAAGTTGTTTTTGTTACTGAATTTGTTGCTTTAGTTTGTTAAGTTGTATAACACTATTACATTTTGTTTATTTTCACATAGCCACCTATAATATTTGTATAAAAATTATTTCTAGTATTTCTCAATTTTCTTATTTTTCTCAAATTGTTTCAGATACAAAAATAAAAACTAATACACCGTTGAAAAGAGAAAAAAATGGCGGTTTTTATTTTAGTAAAATAATTATAGGTTGCTATTTAAAAAATAAAAGTTGATAGTCGTATCTTGTAAACCTGACTTTATAAAAAATATCTACATCTGCCATCAAATAGTATATTTAAAATAGTAAAACTTTCATATGAACCATTTTTTTCTATTACTCATAATAAAAAAGTTAAAGGGGGGGGGGCGTCTTCCCAGACTCACCCTGTATATGTATTTGAGCTCTGCTGGTTTCGCTCAATGATGGAAAATTTAAGAGGCCAAAAAATAGAGGGTTGGAAAAATATTTTTATTTGCTTTCGATTTGGCTCCCTTCTGTGAATATAAATTGTACTACGCTACTGGCTGTTGATTTACGACCTCAGAGTTCATAAGTCTGTCGTAAAATGTGGTGACTTTATTGTTTGAGAATTCCATACCAGGGATTTCAATCGCTCAATTTATGGATCTGATGTTTTATTTCATCGCAGGGGAGGAAATACTAATTTCTGAAGTGAATTGAGTTATAAAGAGTTTCTTTTGAGGAAAGTTGTTTAAAGAATAAATAGTCGAGAAACTGGAAATCCAAGAGAACTCAAAGAAAATTTATGTTGAGCCAAGAGCCACGAGTAACTCTCTGGGAATATCGACTGACATTTAAGCATTAAAATTCGTTTTAAAAGTTTGAGTATAAATTTGAAAATTCGGTTTCTTCTTAGGTTAATGTTTCTTTTACTTTTGTTACGGGAAAATAACCCAGATTGATTTATTTTGAAGGATAAATCACTTCCTTTTGTTTCTGCTATTTATCCTTCGAGTCTCATACTTTTAATTGTTTTTTTTGGTAAATTTTAATCATTCAGATCCCATTTCTGAAACCAGTTTTTGTTATTATTTAGAATTTGTTGAGATTTATACACCTTTAGAGATTTTGGTTGAATTTGAGTAATTAAGTTTGTTATTTATAATATTTATTTACGTATTATATATACACTACATATGTAAATTCGATCTTGATCTGATTAGTTGTGATATTATTGTTGTATATGTGTTGAATGTGTCGACTTGACTTGAATGTCACGAATGTGAACGAATGCGACGACTTGAGTTAAATGTTTGAATCTTATGATTTTGGAATGAATTAGAAGAAATATAGGGAAATGAAATAGACGAGGAAAGAGAGTGGTTTATTTTTGAAATTGGATTATAGCTCTTATTTACATATACGTTTTTTGTTAAATATTTGTTTACATTTTATAGGAAAGGATTAGGGTTCTATTTTGTTTTTGACGATAGAAATACAATATTCAGACGTTAGTACATTTTACATAAATATCAGAAAATATGTGAAGTAGGTACAGAAATATAAATTTAGATTAGAACTTTTTGCTATCGAACTTTTATACCATATTTGGAAACATTAATAGTTACTCCAAGTATAAATCACAAGAATATAAAAAAATAAAATAAATAAATATATCATCACGCGTTTTACCAATTACTAACTGTGGCATCTAACCCTAGCAGATCTCAGTAAGTGACATATTTCTTCGCATAAAGTGCGGTTACCAGTCGTCAAATTATGACCCTCAAATATGCTAATGGTGGAAGACTCACAGGTATAGTTTTTAAGTGGTGAAAATTGTTTCTCGTTTTTGAAAATCGAACCCGGGTTCTCACATCCACATGCCGACTTGATAACACAAAGCAATCTACCCTATAATATAACAAACTGAAATAATTCAGAATTGCGTTTTAGTAGAACTAGGATTTTTCATTATCAACTCGAAAAATGAAGAGTAATTAATAAATGTTATCTTAAGTATCTTTTTAAAAATTAACTTGACAATGTTTGGTTTATCAAATTTATTAGTAATAAATTGTTTGTAATAATTTCAGTATTTCTTGGTTCACGATTGATGAAGTGTATAGTTTCTCTGAATTGTCGCATTGTGTTTAGACAACATGTGTTGACATATCTGGGTAAATAAGTAGTTGTGCGTTGATCTGGGTTGTATTTGACCTTTGTACTTCATCCCTTACAAGCATCTGGGGTTTTAAATGTAAACTGGTGCATATGTTATATTTGAACCAACCTAACAATATTACCCTCTTATCCCTTGTCAGCACGTCCCATGGAAACAACTATCAGTTAGTGGTTCTTTAGCTTTGATCAAGACAAGTCGTCTTTTTTTTAATGTGCAAGATGTAAAACAATTTGTAATTTCGTAATAATTCATTATTTATCAGGCCTGCTTAATTTTTAATAATAATTTGTAATTTATCGTATTCATTGCAAATATTTAGACGAAATTCGTTTTTATAAGTTTGAAATTATTTAAAATACAATACAGAAAGTTATTTCTTTTTAGCAAATTAGATTGTCATCTTCTTTTTCAAAGAAATAAAGAAACGTTAATTCAATATTAGCCGATTATTTTTCAACCCTCTAAAAAAAAGGTCGGCAACTTTTTCTGAGACTAGAACATATTCCCGAGCTTGAGTGGGATTCAATCTCAAGTTCTTCGAATTTCAATGTTGTAACACCGAAATTGCAGTAAAGTAAAATTACGGCAACGAAGGCAAACTAAAATTGCATTACAAGCCATCATCTTTACGCGCTCAGCTATTAATCGATACTTCCTTCAAATACATTGGATTTAGTGGTATTTTCCTATAAAATATTTTAAAAATATCAAAATTCAACCACAATATCTGTCAACGCCAACGCCAGAAGAAACGAATTGTAATATTGTATCTTTTCTTTTTATTGCGAACTTTTACATCAAAGTATTTAAATTTAAACCGTAGTTTGTAGGCGGAAAAAGCAGGTATATCCTTTTCTACACAATATTCTACAACTAGGTTTTCCGTTTAGAGGAAAACGGAAAAGCCCACACGTTGCTCACACCAGGAGATTTCATAAAAAATAATAACATTAATGCACTTTACTTTAACCTACTTTCTACTTCTAATAATATATTGAGCATATCATAATTCATTATACACTGTTTTGTAATTATGTTTTAATTAATAAACAACGAAAGAATTCTTATTACAATTCGTTAAAGTTTTCTTTTTAAAAAAGAAAAGTACAAGTTTCAAGTTTCTTTGTGAATTTTAATTCATTTTTCTTAATGTACCGAGGTTTGTGGAATTCAACACTTTGCATTTCTAATTCTATTGAAATTCGTCTCAATTTACGAATTAATTGTAGTTTGTTCTAGTATTATTTTAAGTAGGTACAATAAATAAAAATATCATTATTACTTTAACTTTACTCGGATTGATGGTTACTTTTCAACTGTAAATTCACAAGAATATATTTTTTTAAGAGTTATACTAATTATCATACTTGACTTTTCAAGCTACATGTATATAAATAGTAATTTAGTAATTTTCATGCAAATTGTACTGTACTTATAATATAAAATCTGAAAATAAAGATGTATTTTAAAATAAATAAATATATCATCACGCCTTTTATCCATTACTGGGTATGGCACTCTGCCGAAGCAGATCTCGGTAAGTGATGTATTTTTTCCCGTGAAGTTCTGTTAGCAGCTGTCAAATCACGGTCCCCAAAGATATTAGTGAAGGGGGAGTCACAGGGGTAGTTTTAATTTGGTGAAAAATGTTTGTCGGCTGAGGGGATCGAACCAGGGTTCTCAAGATCCACAGGCCGACTCGATACCACTGAAGATGTATTTTAATTATTTAAATTCGGTGGTTATGTTATAATTGATCAAATTGTAATAGTGTGGGTTTAACAACCCGGGTTTGAATCCCATAGCGACAAACAATTTTCACCACATTAAAAAAAATATCCCTATGACTTCCCTTCCACTAACATCTTTGAGGGTCATGATTTGACGGCTTTAAAATCATGAACAACAATTAAACATTTTCTTACTGTCATTTCCATTTCATAATTTCAAATTACTATTAAGATATTTCATAAATCTCGGGGTGAATTTATGAACATTATTGCGACAAAATTAATTACATCCTCCGTAATTTTATTAAAAATTATCTCTGAGTTCTCGTGGTTAAACGCCTGGTGTTTACTTCACGAACTAATTTATGACAGAATCAGGCCAGGAACAATGATTTTCAAGTACTTTATTTATAATGCAGTTGACAAGAGCTTTTAGAAAATTATTACTGAAAAATATATCAAGAAAAAATTAAATTCATGCAAACATGTTGTTAAAATACAAAATAATATGTGATATACTGTTTTTTTTATGTTTTCATTGCGCATTTTTAATTTGTGAAACAAAACTAATTATTTGTATCTGCATTATTATTTTTAATAATTCTTCGCTTAAAATTTAAATCATCTGCGCAAACTATTAAAATTTATATCCTCGTAGCTCATATTTTATTTAAATCATGCCAACGTCATTGTAACAAGGGTGTAATATTACATTTGTTCGATAATGAACATAATTCACATTAGCGTATCATGTGGGCGGACGCCGAATCAAATTCTAGTGAAACAGAGTATGTTGGTAAAATTAAGGTAGAGAAATTGCACAGACGATATAAGGACATTAATAAAAGATAAATTTCGAATTGTCATTGTCTTTATTTTTTAGAAATATATAACACAACGTTTCGATACTTGATAACAATTGAAGATTATCAATCGAAACGTCGTGTTATACATTTCTAAAAAATAAAGACAATGAAAGTTCGAAATTTATCTTTTATTAATAATCTACCATTGTCTATAACTTTCAAACGATATAAGGACAGTTTTGTAATTTATTTATATTAATTTTATATATTATATATAAGCTTAATCCAATTTTTTTCTTACTGTTGTAACTATTCTAAATAAAAATACATATTATTTATGGGGTAGGTGGCTCAGTGGTATCGAGTCGGCCTGTGGATCTTGAGAACCCTGGTTCGATCCCCACAGCCGGCAAACAATTTTCACCAATTTAAAAAATCTACCCCTGTGGCTCCTCCACCACTAATATCTTTGGAGGCCGTGATTTGACGGCTGGTAACCGCACTTCACGCGAAAAAATATATCACTTACCGAGATCTGCTTAGGCAGAGTGCCACACCCAGTAATGGGTAAAAGGCGTGATGATATATTTATTTATTTATTTTTTATTTATTTTTATTTAACCAATATTTATTTTTCTTCTATTTGCAATACTGAAACAATCATTTTATTATATTTTTGAAACTTTAAACGCCATTTTAAAATGCTATAATTTAATTAGGTAGTACAGTTAACCTCTGAGGTTCAGATATATATTTTATTTTTGTTTTATCTATTTAGTATCTTATAAATATCTAGATAAATTGTGATTAACCTTTTATCGTTAATTTAGATAATTTTTTTAATATTTTCTGTTATTTTATTTATGTAGATTGTTCTTTTACTAATTGTTATCTTATCTTTATCTAGATGAGGGTTTTTCAACAAATACAAACTAATTACTAAACTTCTTAGGCATACAAAATAGTTATTTGTGTATTAAGAGCGTGATTCTTTGTTACTCGAACATGGTAATTGCAACGCGAGACGAAGGTGAAAGCTGCAATAGTGTAAGAGAAACAAAGATACTTTACGCTCGTGATACACGCATAATTTTTTCTACATCAACATTTCCCTTGTTCGATTTTAGCTAAAATCAAGTTAGAACCGACCTCTTACTGCCAGCTATTGTCTTTCATTAATGGAAGAGAGATTAAATTCCCCTCTCACCAAATCTGAGATGCACTTGTAATTTTAAAAGAATCAAAATTTCGTCTACACAAAATAAATGAACATCCTGTCAGCGTCGGTAAATCCTGCTTTTATTAACTTATTCGGTGTAGACAAAATGCAGACAGCACACAACCGTGTAAATATATTCCACACATATCGCGAACGGTAATAGGACTGTGCTTTTTCCGAACATAACAGTGACATCACGTATTTCCGCTTTTATTACTTGTTTAGTTTCGTTGTTTTACAGTCGTTAAATCGTTTATCTCTCTCGGATTTCTCATATGGAACTATAAATCAGTTTAGAACATGGTTCAATGCTGAAATTTTTATTTGACTGGTTTGGAAATATTTTTAAAAGCAACATTTCAACTAGAATACTGATAAAATGTACACAATTTTAACTACTTATAAGACTAAAAAGGCTTAACAAAAGTGTAACAATAAATGTAGTCTCAGCAATTTTAGTAGAAAAATTTGAAATTTAAAATGGTTTCCTAATTGTTAAAATAATATTCGCATTAAACACATTGTAATATGACATCTGGTGACACAATTTAGTACTAAATATTGGAATGCCATAAATAAAGGCGTAATCAGTGACGTTGCTAGGGTATGTGTAGATAGCAAATATGACAAGATAATTTACGGCAATAAAAGAAACAGAAACAGAAAAACTAATTAAAGAGAAATGCAAAAATCTGGAGAGTAGGTATTAAGATGATATTCGTTTGCAAATCAGTGCCGAGATTACATATCTGAAGACAATATAGTATTCAAATTTTAGAGAAAATTGCACCAATTGAATTATTAAATCAGTTAAAAAATTTAATGATTGCGTTAAAAATATTTTGTACCATTTCTGTGATAGCAGTACAAGGTGAATGTTCTTTCAGCCGCCTATTTAGTATATATGATATATTACAATCAATAACATGCCAAAATCGCCTAATCAAGATTGAAGAGGAGTTTCTACGGTCATTGAATTTATTTGCAAATTTTAGATCTTGCTGTCATAAATTTAATTTCAATTAATCTTTGATATATAATTACACACAAAAATATAATGTATAATAAAATCATATTTTTTTACAATTATATTATTATACTATTATGGAGGAGAGAGAGCCACCGGGGCCCGAAAATTAGTTAAAATATGTGTTAATAATTATAAAACATGTAGTAGGTACCATTAATTATTTATATTATTTATTTCATTAACAATTAAAGCTAAGTGTTTTTATCGTAAACATCAATTCAAACATTGGTCTACATTTCACTATTTTGAATCAATAAAGCGTTTACATTAACGTTTCACGGCGTATCCTGCTTGATAATTAGTTGTTCGAGCTCATTGTAAGCTCCGGGCATATTCTGAAGTCCGGACTGTGACCTCCGGGAGCGAATCTGGTTGGCATCCCTCCACATTTAGTGCAACAGTGTACAACTACACTGTACACTGTAATTACTTGTAATTATAAATTATTCACGCTATTAATACATTATGATTTATAATAACATTATGTGATTCAGGTATTTAATAATAATCTAATTAACACCATGAGTACTTTTGGGAAAAGTTGATAATTTGTAATTTATGGCCAATAGGGATCATTTTAACCATGTATAATATGCCTGGTACATAGACATAGAAGGTTTTTTGAGAAAATTTCTTGAAGAAGTCTGAAAGTTTATTCTATTCTAAAAGAACTTTTGTGGAGAATTCATGCACATACAAAGCTTGTACCTATTCTTCTTCAAGAAACTTTCTTACTTAAATTTAATTTCAAATTCAGGCACAAACACAAAATTAAATTGATACTAATATACTTAATAATTCAGGTAAAAATAAACTCCTTTCATGAATTGGAAAGGAAATTAAAAAGAAAATTAAAATTAGTGTTACTAGCTAAAAGCTAACACGCTTTATGAATTTGTGTAAGAATATATTTTGAGAACCCGAGTTCGATTCCAGAGACCGCGGAACCTTTTTTCGAAAGTGGTTGCGAAATTTTTTTGACCGGAGTAAAAATAGAACACAGATAAATTTAGATAATTAAAATAAATAATTAGGTGAGATACATTATATTAAGAATATAATTTGTTTTTGTCAATTAATGTAACAGTTTTATAAAGTTTTTACATCTGTATAAATTGAAGAAGACAATTTTACTCTATTGCTCCGAAAATTGTCATTCTCTCTGCGGTTTTATTGATGAATATTTTCATCACCTTATTTAAATCAATGTTCAATGTTTTAATTTTGTGTATATGAAGAAAAACTGAATGAAACAGTTGTTTTTGTAACATTGAAGTACGGTTCCAAGTCAAAATTCGACGAACCCCGCTGAATGACCTTTCGGCTGACGATTCTGATGCTGGAATTGAATTCGTACTCGTATTTTAGTTGGGTATTTTATTTTTTGTGTCCTGAACAGGGGTTGCGGCGCAACCCTCAAAAATTATCATTTCACGCGCATAATTATATCACTTACCGAGATCTATTACGGTAAAATGTCACACCAAGTAATGGGTAAAAGGCGTGATGATACATTAATTTATCTATATAGTTTTACTACCCTTACCCATTAAAGCGCAAAATAAATAAAATATGTATTTAAAATAAAAAGTACATATTATATCGTGTAATTGCCCAGTAATAGTAGTAATTTTCTAATTTCAAGGCTTATTGAGAAAGGACTATTAACTGTTTTTAATTTGAATGTTAATCTTTAGGATACAACGAAACAGTCTACCCTGTTAAGCAGAGCTTAACTTTTTTTGTGAAATTTGTGTTTTAATCGAAATTCCGAAACTAAATCCGATGTATACAAACCAAAAAATATCCCTACAGATTAAACAAAGGTCAGTGAGGTCATTACCATTACAAAATAATTGTTTGGAAAATTAAAACAGTCTAGTAAATTTTCCAATAATAAGCACAGTTCAATGTTATTAACATTTTGATAATTATTTTACATATAAAAAATAGAAACGAAACGTCCTAAGGAAATAAGTTAAATTGATATTTCTAGATTTAAATATTGAAATATTACTTTTTCTATTTTGCGTTCACAAGGAAGTAATTATGAAACCCAGTTGCGTATCAAAAGAGCGTTCATTTTGTTTTAGACGATTGGTAGTAGCGGATGACATACTGAACCTATCAAGCTGAAAACATCCAGATTTCAATATAACCTCAAAATCTGAACAATTGCATAAATGTCAATAACAGTTACCGACCACAACATTTCATATATAAACTATTTTAAATTGACTCGATTTAAAATATCGCAGATTTTTTAAATTTTAATTTATAAAAATAACAAAAATGTATAAATAACTCAGTTTATGACTTTTATCGCACGCGTCCAAGTTTAGAAAATGAGCCCCAGGCGTTTTTTGTTTATTATTTAAATTAAATGATTTCTTCAGGAGATAATATCAATAGTTCTTACTTATTTTACACCCTGTATATAGTCACAAAAAAAAACAGTACAAAACTTGACCGCAAGAGATGCTTTTTCCGAATAATTTAGACAATACGAGTATTTATTTTCATTTTTATAATTATTGTGTGTAAAAATAAATTAATGAAAATTTGGAGAAATATATATATATATATATATATATATTTGTTTTCTTTTACTGTCAATATAATAAAAATTTACTGTAGCAACTGACATTTTATATAAGAAGACTTGATCATGGTCTTTCCGATTTGATCTTGTTAAAATATCCACATGCATAAATCCTCGAAACTTGTTTTTTAAATTATATAGATTTAATGATTATTTCAGGAGATAATATCAATATTCCTTCTTTATTTTACATCCTGCATATAACGTAGTTCACGTAGAAAAAATAAATACAGAACTTTAACCCATTAACTGATTACTTTAAATTAAATAAATATATCATCACGCCTTTTATCCAATACTAGGTGTGGCCCTCTGCCGTAGCAGATCTCGATAAGAGATATATTTATTCGCGGGAAATCCGGTTATCAGCCGTCAAATCACAGCTCCAAAAGATGTTAGTGGAAGGATAGATTTCATTTGGTTAAAATTTATGATTGTGTGTTTCCACCATTCTTAGAAATAATACTTCACAAATAAAAATTTTGAGAAAATTTCTCTCGTAAAAACGTAATTATGTCTGTATGTATTTAGCACTAGGGAAATATGGACTTTTCACGACTAAAATGACAAACTTAATTAAGAACCGTTTACACTAACCAAACAATAGAATTCTGTTGTATTCCCAAAACATGTTTAGTACGTTTTCCCCTACAACTTTTGTTTGTGAACAAGTTGCTGTCGGCATAGCCAACTTGGCAACTATGCTCTCAATTATTACACATTGTATGTGGTCTTGGTTTGAACAGGATGGCTTCACAACTTGGCAGAGAGGCTGAAACTCAATGTGACACAAGTGAGCCACACGGAGTCTTACATTACGGCTCTGTATTTCACGTGCTCGAGTTTGACCAGCGTTGGCTTTGGAAATGTGTCGGCAAATACTACCATAGAAAAAGTATTTAGCATCTGCACTATGCTCATTGGTGGTAAGTAACAATTATTTACTTTTTTATTTTTCTAATTATTGGATATCAAGCAATGTTTCCAGAAATATCATTTATGATTAAAATTTAAGAGTGGATTATATGTTTTGATTTATTGTATATTACTTCGAGAAAAATGGTATTAAAAATTAGAAATAATGTTCCAATATTGAATAGACAATAAACAAATACAAACAAATGATACAAGTGACAGATAGTATTGTTATGTTCATTTCATTTAATACTGATTAATAATTGTTAATTTTAGAAATCGATGTAGTCCGGTGTTAAATTCATAAATATGGTAATTATGCTGTAACAACTTTTCAACATAATTTTGTTGTTCAAATTCGAAAACAATAATATTCTAGAAGAGATTTTTATAATTTAAAATCGCAAAATACAATTTAAAGTTCAAAATTCTTTAGCTTAACTCGGCAGAAAGTTGATTATTCTAGTAGCCAAAGGTTAATACGATTTTAAGCGATTGCAATTTGTGTACCAGTATTATAAGATAAAACTAATTTGCGAAAAATAGCAGATTCCATTTCTAAAGTTTCCAAATGATTGCTCAAAAAAGTTTTAATGAAAAGTAATTCAAAGTTGGTCAGAAATTTGTTCTCGTTTACATTTAAATAACTAAACCTTTAGAACTCATTCTATTGCGAATTAAAATGCGTGCTTTATTCCGGAAATACCGGAACTCGCTTCCGCAAATGTAACCGGAATACTAATATCGAGCTTTAATGCAACATGCGCAAATAGGTACATATATTACTGCAAAGCCATTTACATAAATAAATCTACCTACATCTACTATTGAATGCAAATCATTCTGTACTCAATCAAATATGAATGACTCCTGACGTTGGTAATCTATCATTAAAACACGCTTTAACAGTCAATTATAACATTATGGTTCTCGAATTTAATCGAACACTAGTAATATTGACATATTTCTAAATAACACCTGTTGTGTTATATTCAAAAACAATATATATTACACATGATTGTTATAGTTTGCAACCACCTTTAATAAAAATAAATTTAACATTATTATTAATTGGATTTAAGGCTTTAGTAAAAAGAAACTAATAAAAACATTATTAAAGTTTACATCTCATTCATTAAATAATTGTTATATTAGGTGTTTCGATAGAAAATGGCCAAAACCATTGACAGAAACGTCGTCAAATTTTCTTTTTACTAAAGCCTGAAATTCAGTAAATAATAATATAAAATTATATCATTCGGCTTATCAACAAAAAACCCACAAGATTTTTAAAAATAAATTTACTTACAGTTAAAATGTTAGTTCGATTTCGACTGTCGTCCAATAGTAAACTGTCTGGTCAAATAATCTGAAAATATAAATGTCAATTAATTTATGCTGTCAAAGAGAAATATAATATTCAATCTCTTAATAGATGATTCTAACAATTATCCGATCAAAAATAAAAGTAATACAACACTGTTGGAACAGGTTATGTTAATATCAAGTTATTTTATAAACAAAATTCAATTTAAAAAGTACCAGAACTATTTTATGCAACAGAAAAAATGTCTTCATATGTATAATATATATAAATAAATGAATTTCATACCAGTTTTTGCAACAAAGATTGTCAAAGTATCAATATTTATACATTATCACTTACAGAGAAAAACACAAGACGTCCAGTACATAGCCACTCACACTCACTACTACTCGTAAATGTTTAAACCAATCGATATAAAATTCAAGTTATAACAAGCCAAAAATTACCGGCATAAACGAATCACAGCCTAATGGAGATGTATATTTTTGTCTCTATGTGTACCTTCACAATCAGTATACAAGCCTATTATATTAGATTTGTTAAATTTTACCTTTAGTTAGGAATTTGAAGGAATTATTGCTAATGTCATATTTAAATAAAAATATAAATTATAGTTGGTGATAAAAGGGCATTTAATTGTTAAAGTTGTAAAATGATCTAAATTAAGGTTACTTAATTAAGATGGCAAACATTGTTTTAAACTTAATAAAGAGCTTCCGAAATTTTGAAAATATTTTCCTTGTCAATTAAATATTACCGAGTTAATCAAATTTCGATTAATTAAGCGTAAGATAAGCAAATTTTCCCGAAACCACTTCATTTATAATTAATTTTACAAAATTAACAAAGTAAATTCGTAGTTTCTTAATCGATTTCCTATAAACACATTTTACAGTGTTAAAACAAAGACGGTTAATTTTTGCATTTGTTTTAATGTGAACACCGATAAAGATTTAATCTTGGTTTGTGTTTTCACTTAATCAAAAGTACTTATTTTTTCATTATAATTTCCTTTTAAGATTTTGAACATATATATAACAACCAATAACATTTTTGAATAACAACAAAGACAAGATTAATTGTCATCCATACACTTGGTGAAACTAAGCTTAATAAAAAATATAAAATAAACACTGGCCAAAGGCTGGCCAGCACAGTTAGTAACCATAAACGCGTCTATGGTTACTAACTGTGCTGGCCAGCCTCTGACGATGCCCTCATAAGGTGACTTGGAGGCTGAATTTTGTGAGACTTAGCCAAGTGTTTATTTTATATATTTTTTAACATTTTTGAAACTTTGTTTATCTCTAATACGATGTCTTTGAATCTAGTCTCAATATAAATGACAAATTTACTAGGTTGTGATTTTAGTGGAGGGACTCAATTGTTTGCATTAATTTAAAATAAACCTTTTTTTTAAATGTGAGAAAAGGAGACCCCCTTACTGTAGGTAACGTGTTTAAAGTCAGAAAAAAAACATACTTAAACAAATTGATCTCATTTAAATCGTTTCAAGCACTCAATAAATTTCCTAAATAGATCTGTAACACTTTCCTTTAAACGTAAATTTCTCAGTAGCCCAGCAAGTATATGTGGCTATAAAACTGACGTAAAACTACTGGGATCTTTCGATCGAGTTGAAGACGGCATGACGCGGTGGATCTAACCGGACCTCCGTGGTCTTTTATTACCCGTTTCCGAATTTCTATCTTACGGAACCGTGAAATCGGCTGCTTGCGGACACTCGGTTCGCCGCTCCGATCCCACAAGTGCAGGAGCTCGGTTCGGATTCGGTTTCAGGCGAGGCTTCACGTTTCAGGATCAGGACAAAAGGTGCTTTGGGTTCATCGATGGATAACACAACATTTATTGATGGAACAGGATTCGATTTAACCCCAGAATGCTTATTATCCATGAGAGTTATTTTGTATTTGTGGATCACAGTAAATTGTTACGAACCACAAAACAGATATTGAATTTCATTCTAAATAATATATTTTGCTTGTAAATTTCTATTATGTATAAACTCTATCTCATTTAGCTGTCCAGTACATATTTATGCGTTTATCCTTACTTATTGTTAGGAATATCTCAGTTTAAAAATAAAAAATAAATACTCTGGTTTGTAGTAAGAGCTCGGTTATAATTTGGTTTTAATTCAAATCCAGTAACGAATATCTTGATGTCAATTCTCTTTGATTAGTAAAAAATAAATAAATAAATAAGTCATATGATTTATGTTTAAATATTCGCATTCACATTTCTGTTACTTGATTTTAGCTAAAACCAAGTTAAAACTTACTACCAGCCTTTAACTTTAAATAAATATAAAACAGATTTCTTCGGATTTCAGTCTTCTTCAGGACAAAATAAAATTAAGCAAAATAAAACATTCTTTTTAAAATTGCTTTGAAAAATATTAATAATGATAACAACTTCATAAATTGAATGTTATATTTTTCTGTCAACAAATTGAATACGTATTACAATTTTGAATTATTGCTATTAAAATTTTAACGTTGCAGAAAGGAAATATGTTCTCAATAAATTACATATATAACTGGCTATTGAATTACGTTTTTAAATAAAAGTCAACATAATTAATAATTTAGTTAAGTGACACTGCATACGGGCGACTGCATTGCGACAACATATATCGTTGAATTTTGCGTGCCGTTTTCACACCATTGATAACGAGCAAAGGAAGCTTAATGATAATGTCCGTTAGTACGGTGATGTGGATAGCGATACGGAATTCGAATCTCACTCAAACTAAAAATTATATAAACTACCACACTGCGCCTCGGTCCGGACTCTGTACTGTAATTGGGATTAAGTTCTTATTGTACAGCGTAACATAAATAAATAAATAATAATAACTAGCTAGCTATTTAATTAACATTTTGAAAACTGGAAGGATACCTCCTCTATATTTAGTAATTTCAAATGTTTATTTATTGAAGAGGTTATAGGCTGAAGAGAGATTAACTACTGTATTATTAAAAGGAAATTCTAATGTCAGTCATAACTCTGTACAGCTCCAATGACAGTTATTGCATTTCGATCATTTTAAACGATAACTAAAATTTATTTGGAATCTAGTAGAAGAGAACTTAATATTTCTTGTGGAATAACAACTGATTTAAAACAGTTTCGATTTATAGCTACAGAGTTAATCTACATCTGCATTTAATTTTACTTTTGAACGGAAAAACATCTGTATTCTCCAATTACAATGTAATTAAAGTTAACTCGATAGCTTATCCAAAGATTCCTCTGTCTAGACAGTACTAATCATCCTAAAGCCCTTGCAGAACAACGTCAATACCCTAACGATTCTGTGCAGCGCTGATGCACGCGGTGGTGTTCGGTAACGTGACGGCCATCATCCAGCGCATGTACTCCCGTCGTTCACTCTACCAGACCAAGTGGAGGGACTTGAAGGACTTCTTCACCCTCTACCAAATCCCCAAGGAACTCAAACAACGCATGCAGGACTACTTTCAGACGATGTGGTCGCTCAATCATGGCATCGATCTGCATGAGGTGAGAAGGGTGAGAGTATCTCAGTTGTAAATCATTTTATATCATTTCTTTACACATTTTTCTTCTTTCTTGAAAAATTATTAATGTTAGTATTGGTCATTGTATTGTTAATTTGAACCCAATGATAACAATGATCGTCTATAAGTCTAGAGTGGAAAATTTGGGAATCCGGCAAATTCTTTTGCAATTTTAATTGTCATTTATTAATACTTAAAGAAGTTTAAAACTTTATTATTTCATAACAATGTACTGATTAATGCTAAAAGCGTGAATGTATCCAGCCAACATCTGAAAATATTTTGGAATTCAGTTTTTAAACGGATATCGGATTTATCACAAACGACAAATGATCTACAATTTTAACCCAAACCGAATCTGAACCTTTTTTTTCATTTCTGAACCTGAATCCAAATCGAATCAATAGTTTTATGGTTTCCGATCTTACCTTATATATTTATAAGTGTTGATGAAACAAAATCTGTAAATCTTCAACAGTAACTATATCGGCTAGTACTTTGTTCCTGTTGATCAACTTCAACTATTTCCTATATTTGCTTAGTTCCAAATTTAAAATAATAACAAGAAAAGAAAGATAGAGATAGCAAATCCCTAGACATATGGGATTGCTGATTGCATAATGAAAAGAGAAAGGAAATACAATTAAAAAGAGAAACTAATCCCGCAGACTTGAGGGTTGCATAATTTTAGGCACACTTAATTTAAATTTGTTATCAACCACTCGAGTACATATTCTATTCTAACTCACTGAGTAGCAGCGTTTCCAGACGAGTGAAATAAAACAAAAAACAATTCAATTTACTGACGTAGAAAATCCAATTCCTAATTTCTTATACTTGTCGATAAGTTGTTTTCTATATATTTCTTCGCAGTGTAATCATATCACATAAATGCCACACAGACGCTCAAGGACGTAACTAAGGGTGGGCCGAGGTGGTCCATGGCCCATCTTACGTAAGTCTTGTTTGAGGCGAAACAAAATAATTAATGTACACTTCACATATATAGTGAAAAGGATATTGTTAATTCAATATCAAATGAAGAAATGAATGATGAATTTTATGTGTTTCATTCAAATAAAATAATGAGGTCCTCCATTAATTTAATTTTATTATGAAAGTTCATCTATATAGAAAACAATATACAGTTTTAAAATGATTTAATTATTATTAATTAGGCCGTAATAGCTTATTAAAAAAATTATGACATCAGACTTAATAAAATGTCAACCTTAAACAGTGGGACTCGTATATAATTGCAGTCACATATTTGACCTATTTTATCATTTATAAAAAATATATAAATGGAGTTTATATAACTTCCTTAGTAAATAATTAAAACAAACTAAGTTAAAGGTTTGATAACCACTGATATGGTTTGCTAATATATACCATTTTTTGTTATTATTATATTATAGAATATGGTTCATCTAGATATTTAGTTACGTCCTTGCAGACGCTACTAGTCTGCAAACATTTCTAATAACTAGAGATTCTACAGATTGTCGAAGAAGATATTGGCATCTTGTCAATTAAATAACAACAAAGACAAAATTAATTGTCATCCATACACTTGGTGAAACTAGGTTTAATAAAAAATATTAAATAAACACTTGGCTAACTCTCACAAAATTCAGCCTCCAAGTCACCTTATGAGGGCATCGTCAGAGGCTGGCCAGCACAGTTAGTAACCATAGACGCGTTTCGCTCTTATTAGAGCTCATCAGTATGGTATAACTCACTTCTTCATCTAGAATTTTGTGAGACTTAGCCAAGTGTTTATTTAATATTTTTTATCTTGTCAATTAACTTCTATATTCGCTTAGGTCAATATTATCTCATTCTAGATTTCATATAAATATGGATGACTTGGTGATTTAATTTTTCTGTCATATATCATAAGATCATAAGATAGTCTAAATCTTAAAATGTCAAATCCTTTCGAAATATCGTTGAAACTTTGTAAGATTTCTGTATTTAAACAAGTATAAGAGCTTGAAAATCAATTTTAGAAATCTTGAATATTGAATAAGTTGGAGCTTAAGCAGAAGTGAGATTAATAAATCATGAAAAGAAATGTGCTTATGGCAGACTTATCATTTTTGAAAGGAAATGACGTAAAAAGTGAAACGATAAATTTAAATGATATAAATCAGTTAAAGTTGTAAGATTGGAAGAAAATATATATCTCTGAAATTATAAAGTAATTTGCGAACTTGAAGAGAGAAGGAAATTATTTTTATTGGTAATATGAAATTACAAATTTCCATTTCTGTTTACGTTTTAGCGGAATAAAGCGGAGGCCAGATAATCGAAAAGAGAGATACAAAGCGAAGGAAAACACGATAAGAGATAGCTTTACGCCGATAGCGAAATATTTCATTTCTTCTACATCGGAATAAATGAAGTCAAATGAATAAGCTTACATAAAGAAACAAACATAATTTTGTAATGCAATATCAAACAAAATAAAATGTTAAAGAGATCGCTTGAAGCTCGTGTTCAACAATTGTAATCTCTTGTTTCCATTATTCTTCTTAGTCGGCTTTTGTGCCAGGTGAACGAGTTGAAAAACATAAGAAATATTCGCTTCCAACTCTGAAAACTTTCACGTTCCTAATATACTTTACAAACAAACTGGTGAATTGTTCACTAACAAGTTTAGAATAAGATTCTTGCTGCAAGATGAAATATAAGAAATTATGAGTATTTTAACGACAGGGCGATCCACTAGCTTATATTGAAATGTAGCTAATGGAATCGAATATATACCGGGTGTCTACTTTTTTACTGAACATAGGAAATTCAATGTTAAAATTTTGGTTTAGCGATATCTTTTTACCTATTAATTTTAGAACAAAATAGTACTGAAAAAAATGTTCAGAATGAAAAACTGCATCCATGGATTATAAGTTTTTGTTCAATTGTTTCTTATGCCCGAGTTAGAAGCAAAAGAAAATACACGCTTTAAAGCATTTATCAGAGTGCCATGAGAAATAAAATCTTAATTTGTTTGTTGTATTATTTGACATATTGGACCAGAATTGGAAACTTACTCTAATTTATTTATTTATTTATTTATTCGAGCATTTAATTTAATAATAAAATTAATTATAGCAACTATTATTTTCTTTTTTCTACAAATTTAGACAAATAAATACCTACTATTAAGTTATCTAATTTGTTTATATATATTTTGTCAGGCAAACAATCAAAATTAAATACATCCTGTTATTATAATACACATTTATAAAGGCATAAAAATGTTGTAACAGTAACAGCGCTAATTGTCCTCCTAACAAAAATAATATACAATTTGATTAGATATTTAAAATTCCCTACAGATTTCATTTTATAAAATTTTTAAATATTATCTATAAATATTTATTAAAATTTATAAAATTAGTATAATCTCAATGTTTTATGCTATATAAACATGTTTCCAGTTTGACGTTTTAGTTAATCAAACAAAATCAAAATAAAATACCCACTGCAATCTCTCACCGAACGGACTATAGTGTATGTTATTAGCAACTTTAAGCATTCATTTAGAATGTTGTTATAGCTACTTTCATAAGTGTTCATCTAAAAAATTATATTAATAATTAATTATTCGCATTTTGAAAATTATAAATATAAAATTATGAAAATATCGTAATTATTTTCTCAATAAAAACTTATTTCAAATAATTGTTCTTTCTTGCTTTATAAGCTTAGATATTCTGGTTTTCCGGTAACAATTTTATCGGAAAAGTTTAAATGAGAGAAGCAGTAGTGTAACGAAAAGAAAATGAGTTTACAGAAAATTAATTAAGTCCTTTCTCAATTCTAACATCAAATAAGAAAATCCTTCCGTTTCATCTTTTCTTATAAGCTCTTTATAATAAACTGCATCACATTCTTAATATTCATCTTTCCACGGATTTACTAATATGAAAATATTGACAAGGATGATCACCAGAGGCGTAACGCAAATTTTTAGGAAAAGAAGTTTAAAAATATATACTTAATATTCATCCTCTTGAATACAAGTAACTTTCAGCTCTCCGTAAAGGAATCCTCCTTGTAACTTTGCTGTTTCGTCCTGATTCCATTTCGTAATTTGATTGGTTGTAGACGCTGAAAGAATTTCCCGAAGAACTTCGAGGAGACGTGTCGATGCACCTTCATAGAGAAATTCTGCAGTTGCCGATATTTGAAGCTGCTTCTCAAGGTTGTCTGAAGTTGCTGTCGCTTCATATTAGAACGAATTTCTGTGCTCCTGGAGAATATTTGATCCATAAAGGAGATGCACTCAGTTGTATCTATTACATTTGTAATGGGTCAATGGAAGTCGTACAGAATAATATGGTTGTCGCCATTTTGGGTAAGTTTTGTACACTTACATCACTTTAAACAAGCATTTACACGATTGTATATTCTATAATGTTAGTTTTTGAGATAGTTAGCGTGATTGAAATGACTGCATAGTGTCTCTATAGATAGTATTGAGACTGTAAAATCTGTAACAATGAATCAATCACCTTTAGATAGAATAAAACTTAAAGCGATACTTTAAAATTGAATTGTTTTAACTACGATATTTCAGAATGTTACGACTTCGGTAAATTTAGACAATAGTTCCCACATTTAGTGGCGTTCCTAGGGTAGATGCCAGCCGTGTGCGAGAATAATTTCATATTAATTATTATTTATTAATTTATTTATTTTACAACAGGAACTTAATCCCAATTACAGTACAGGGTCCGCACTCACCGAGCCGCAGTGTGGTAGTTTATATAATTTTCAGCTTGAGTGAGATTCGAACTCGAGATCTCCGGATTCGAATTCCATATCGCTATCCACACCACCGTACTGACGGACTATTAAATTAGTTTTGGCAGTAGTTATTTATAACGCTCTTTAAAAATTTATTTAAAAAAACTAATCGAAACGGCCCTGTTTCCAATCAAATACAAGACTAGTTACATACGAGTATATTTTAATTATTTTGTTTTACTAAATATAAAATTGTCTACATGTTTTCATTGTCTAAAAACTTCGACTCCATTTTTGTTATTTTTTCCAGGAAAAGGTGATCTAGTAGGAAGCGACATCAGCATGCACCTGCAGCATAGCCAACATAACGGTCAAGGGGGCGGATCCGGTAACACCGGAAATACTTGCGATATCGTGGTGAAATCCAGCAGCGATGTGCGCGCCCTTACCTACTGTGATCTCAAGTGTATTCACATGCTAGGCCTGGTTGATGTGCTGCGCTTATATCCTGAATACCAGCAGGAGTTTGCTAATGACATACAACATGATCTCACGTATAATGTTCGAGAAGGATATGAGGCCGAGGTAAGCAAGCATTTTTACTTTCCGCAAATTTTATGAAACTATTAGATTTATAATCAGTTTTTAATTTATAGACAGTCAAGTTGATATAATTATACTGGTATCAATTATTTGTATTTTAATGCAATGAAAATATGTTCATATCAAAATATTCTTGGCAGCTTTGATTTGGACCGTCATACTTTGAAATTGTTTGTAACTGGAGAAAGTACAAAAACAGTTATTTGTTTAACTACGCAAAAAGTAGCAGGTGTATTATCGCGGTTATGAATCTAACCAAAACAATAAATCTGCTTTTTTGTCGTATTGAACACATAATTGTTTAAAATTAATATTAATTTCGTGATTTTTTCCAATTTTTTTAATGTTAACATCATTGTAGTCATGTTGTTATGCATTTGTTAAACAATGGCTATATAAAAACAAATTTATAATATATAATTTCATTCAGCTTTTTTCATACATGTCAAATTATTTGTTTTTTTACAGAAACACTATAGGCTAGACTGTAAAAGTAGCACATCACGGTCTATTAATTTTGAATAAAAACCTACTTTTAATATTAATCTGCAAAAAAATTCTTTTTATTTAAATACTTATCAACTGTATTGAGATAAATTTCCCTTGAACGACTGTCTACAGGGATATCTAGTATGTGTCAAAAGCAGCCCATCATTCTCTGAAGAGAGAGAGAGAGCCGGTTAAATGGTCAAAGTCTCAAAGTAGAGCCCTTTTTTGAGAAATTTAATAATATTAAACTTATAAATATTTAAAATCAAATAAGTGACTTATAGTCAAAATAACATTTTTCTCGATCAGTAAAAAAGTGGCCTCTTTGAACGTCATTTGGTGACTGAAACTGAACAATTGCAGATGAAGGATTTTTGTTGCCTGTTGCTTTTAGCAATGGGGCTCTTTTCAGACCGTTACTATTGGCAATGAGCTTTGTAGACAGCGAATGTCAATTTTTACATTTATGTTTTATTTTTCTTGTTACCTACATTCCTAATTTTTAATAATTACAACCAAAAATTAATATTAATTTTAAACTTATAAAAAATGTGTACACATTTTGTTGAATGTATATTTCTAAACCTTGACTAGTTGCAGTCCTCTTTACGCTTGTGCTATAATTTTTAGCATCGGTCTGAAAATAGCTACTTTCAACCCTTGATTTGATGTGTCAAATTAAATTTTCATTTTTTATTCAGCTCCATCTGTTCTCATTGGTTGAAAATTTTAAGGGGTCTTTAAAAATTAACAAATATTTTTCAAAATACGACCAGCATAAAGTTAAAGTTTAAATAAGAACCAATAGTAAATTTAATGTAGTAAATATATCAAATGACCTTCCTACTATTTGTTTCAGTTCCAAAATTTGCGATATTTTTAAATCAATTAAATTTCATATTTTTTCCAAAATAATGTTTGTATCTGCAGCAAGAGTCCGACATGAACGGCATCCCATCCCTCACCCTCCCCTCAATCAGTGAGGACGACGAAAAAGAAGAAGAAGAAACCTCTCCGTTATCTCCTAATCGATCTCCAATACATCTTATCAACAGCAGCCCTAGACATACAAAATTCAACATGCGGCTGGACGAGCTCCGCGACGGAACCCTTCGGTCAGGGAGAGGTCGCTCCCTGGCACTGGTGAGGGAACGTGTGGAGAGACAAAGAAGTGTGGTGATACCGCCAACAGCTGCGGAGAACTCACTGGAGGAACTCAATCATGAAATTAGAGGAGAGATGGAACATACGAGGACTAGTGTGGAAAGACTGGATACGCAGGTTTCCACGTTGCATCAAGATGTAGCTGTTCTTAGTATAGAGGTGAGTATTAGTGGGTATTGTAATCGATTAAAAGCTTTAAGCTGTAGGTATCATTCTAATTTATTATCAATCAAATCAAAAAGTAATTGAAATAACTCTCGATGCCTATAATTCATTTTATAATTTTAAAATTCTGCTGTTGCCATTATAGTACTTTCCTAACAATAAATCACTTTTACTAGAGGCATTTGATACCAAACTCGGCATATTTTAAATAACTATTGAAAAAACAATTTACAAACGCTTAAATGTAATTTTTAACACTTAACTATGAATCATGAGGATTCTGATATTATATTATGATTTAGTGAATGTTTTACAACAACATAGCGACTTGTTATTAAAATTTTACTACTTATAACAACAAATGGACGATAATAATTATGAAATATATTTTGAATCAAATTGCAGTCAATTTTGTAATAAACAAATAAAATAAATGTTGTTTCCACTACTAGCATTAAAATGTTATTTAAAGATTTTGAAATTGATAAATAAATATATCATCACGCCTTTTACTCATTACTGGGTGTGATATATTTCTTCGCGTGAAGTGCGGTTACCAGCCGTCAAATCACACCCCCAAACACCGTACATACAAACTTTTAAAAATCAATAAAACTGTGATTCCACTGGTTGTATGTAACTTTTCGCATAAAATTTGAAATCTTATGGCTATTTATTGAATATTTGAAATATTTCATTAAAATCATTTCAATCTAGTTTATTAATTTTTCTCTAAATTATAAAAGTTTATTTATATTTCCAGGTTCGCAACGCAATCCAAGCACTGCAAGACATGGCATCTCCAAGTCCAGGAGGAGTCTCACACGTACCATACCCCGCTCACTCAAACCCCAACTTAATCCACCGCCACCCAGGAAGCGTCCCAATGCTGGAGCGCAGCTCATCTCAACCCCCTGACATGTTTTGTTGGGAAGATAACATTAACTCCATACCAGCTCTTGTGACAACTGTTACCGATGCAGAAACACAAACAGATACAACGGACAAAACCGTCGAACAGTTCATTCTTCAAAATCCGACAAAAGTCTTAAATATGCTCGGGTTAACTCCCGATTTACTCGTCGGGAAGAATATAGGAGGGTTAAAGCGCAGTCGAACCACTCCTGATAATCATTTACATTCTCTGGCAGTGAATAAAGTTATATTGAATAATAATAATCATGATAGTAATGATGTGTCAATTGAAATGAGGTGTGATGATCGAACACCCTGGGATTTTTCGTTACCGTCCGATCACAGATTTGAACCATCAGGAGATAAAAGCAATGGCATTAGTGATGCAGTCTTGAATGTTCATACAGCTGATAGCTGAATAGTGAATGTTTTCTTATTTTAACACAAGATGGCACTGGCGTGTACAGCGTAAACTTAGTGGGGAGGACAACAACATTTTGAGGCCCTTAATATAAATGGAGCCTCCCAAAATAAATTATAGTTATAACCGATATATTATTTCCCGAAAAGATAACTTCTTATATACAATTCGACGCTCGGATATGACAAGAATTTTGAATTCAAAAAAATAGTTGTCATAAAAGCCTTCAAAAAATTCTGGGGGTGCCATGGCCCACCCGGTTCTTTTTGTACGCACGCCAGTGCAAAATGGTGATCGATTTTGTTGTATACGATGGTGAACTTTGAAATATAAAATGCACAAATCTTTTTAATACATAATTAACTTTAAACTAAATGACGTCACAGTACATGAGAATACAGCATTTCTATTAATCTATGACGTCAGAAAATTCGGAAATATAGATATTCACTTACAAGTGACTTGGAATATTCTATATATTTAAATTGTCTACAGTTTGCCTAAATGAGTATGAATGAAATATGAATTATTTGATTTAAAGATTGCAAGAAACATATCTGTAATTCTGCCAGATAAACACTTGAATTTAATTGTTCTTACCTCAGGCAGACGCCTCGCACGCGGTGTTTATTCTATCGTGATTGATACAAAGTTGTGATGGTTCAATTTCCTACGAAACTAACTGTATCGTTTAAAAACAAAAACTATGTGCCAAATTGTTTGGAATCACCTCGTCACTAATTTCTAATGTAACCTGACTGATCTGAACTGCGCGCATATCAATGTGATCTATTAAGAGTAGTGCCTCTCATGTAAATATTCTTCAATTGTACCTTTATTGTAATTAAGGTACTAAAACTTATAAGTCATTAATTTAAATGTATTTGAAGACGTTTTTATGAAGCGATTGTTAATATTTTGACATTTAATATAATCGTTTTAATATCATTCCATTTTATATAAAAACTTATTAAATAGATAAAAAAATATGTATCGATGATGTGTATCTAAAATGCTACTCTAGTTTCGAATTAATAAAGTTATTTTCTTAACATCTTATCTATTTCCAATAAATCGAAGCAATTGTAGTATATCCTTTTGATTAGACGCAAGTTGTAATAATGTGCGTGTGATATGAATAGTTCATATTTTTAGATATTAGAAGAGACTAGAATAATATTTATTTTACTCATTAATTGTTTCAAACTTTAAAAAACAAAATACATACACCCACACGAAATTATTTTGTTATATTTATGCATATTTATTATCGGTGTACTTACGTGAAAATAAACCGATTTATAATATTCCACAACTGTGTTTTATAGTTAAATTTAATCCTTACCTTTTTGTCTATATATCATTATTTTTGTTTCCAAATTTTGTTTTTGCGGATGTCGACATTTTTCGGCGTTCATTTGTTTTACTTTCGAATCGCCAGAGGGATGCAGGAACTAAGCTGTCAATATCGAGCCAGCTAGCTAGTTTCACATAACCTAGTTAGATAAGCAACTTTTTGTGCCATTAACATTAAAAAAATGTTATTAAAATATTTATATAATGTTTATACCTGTTCACATATGTTTATAATTTAGTATCAAGTATGTATATATTTTAGAAAAATGACTTTTAATTTAAAATATTTGAGGTTGCGAGCTATATATTTAGCATTGTTTGTGTCTGTAATGTTTATATTTACTGTTTTATTTACATTTTTGATATTAACCAGCGGTAAGATTCATACTAAATATGTTTTTAAAATAGGTATTTAAAATTTATTTTATTTCAGAAAAGTGTTCGTGCGATAAAAGTTCAAAACAAACCAGTATTCGAAGCTTCCATGAAAAATCTAATCCAGCTCATAGATTAGCAGTTCTAGTTCCCTTTAGGGACAGATTTGAAGAATTATTAATATTCGTTCCATATATGAAAAAGTTTTTAGCTGAACAAAATATAGATTATGATATTTTTGTATTAAATCAAGTAGATCGCTACAGATTTAATAGAGCATCTTTGATAAATGTAGGATACATTTTTACTAAAAATACTCACGATTACATAGCCATGCATGATGTAGATTTACTTCCATTAAATCCTAAACTTAAATACAACTACCCAAAAATACAACCATTCCATATAGCTGCACCACATTTACATCCAAAGTATCATTATCCTACATTTGTTGGTGGAATTCTTCTTGTAAACAGGTATTTAATTAGTTTAATCAGTAATGTTTCATATTATTGTTTTGTAAATTTTAGAGAACAATTTCAACAAGTGAATGGAATGTCAAACAAATACTGGGGTTGGGGACTCGAAGATGATGAATTCTACGTTCGTTTAAGAGAAGTTGGACTCAACATTACCCGACCTCCAGACATTGGATCTGATACCACAAATACATTCAAGTAAGAAATTATAATATAAACTAATTATTATTCTTATTACATGATCTTCTCTAGGCATGTACACGATAAAAATCACCGAAAACGGGATATGGCAAAATGTTTTAACCAAAGGGAAGTAACCAGGAAACGTGATCGACAGACGGGACTAAATAGTGTAAAATACCAAATCATGGACATGAAAAATTTGACAATCGATGGTGCTGCTTTAACGATTCTCAACATTCAATTGTCTTGTGATAAAAACGTAACACCGTGGTGTATCTGTGATCAAAACGGCAGCAATATCTCTACAAAAAAATCTGCAGACTTAAAAAAAGGGACAAAAAAGACAGTAACTTAATACAATTATACCTTTTATTTAACAAATATATTCGATTATAATCTTTAACTAATACGACAAAAAAGTACTTTATTGCATATATCATGTATTTATAAAAACAAATAAACTTAATAATAACATTTTTGTTCTTAGTGTATATGATAGTACATGCCGCAAAATGCTGCGACTTTATGCATCCAATAAACAGCTTCTAAGGGAAACAAGGGAAGTAACAAAAATAAAGTGGCTTAAGGGATCTTCGCAGCTACAAAAGGCATGCACTGTTTTCTATTACCTGAAACAGATAACATGCATTCAACAAAATGGGTACACAACTTGCAGTAACAAGAACAGATCAGATTTGATGGAACACCAAATATTTTTTTTATGAATAAATATAAATTTCATTTGGCAACTCATCACATACAAACTAAACATCAACATTTCAAATTGCAATCAGAAAAAATATGCTTCAATTAGTGAGGTAATTTTTTGTATATCTATTTTTTAAATATTTTTTTATGCCAAACCGAATTGTTAATGAAAATGATAAAAATACACGACATGCATTCATTCATACAGTCATCTAAACACACTCAGATGAAATGATTTTAATCATGCAATTTGACATCGAGATTCTACTTTATAAAAATTATTTTCCTAATAGCAGTTACTGCTTAACGACAGTAATATGCAAAATAAAATCTAAATTCAAGTTAAAATTTATTTTAATCACAAATAGCAAATGTAAACGAATATGAGCGTAGAAATATCTAAATATTCTAAATTATGCATTTTATTACAAAAATAGTATTTCTAATAAAATTTAAAAGCATTATTAACTTTAAATTTCTATAATTACATTCATAAATCGAATGTACTAACAGCTAAATAGAATTTTAAATATAAAATTGGAAGATTTATAATAATTGTAAAATAGATCTAGTACACAAGATACATTTACGTAAAAATACTTCAAGATCAAGAGATAAGCAAAATAGTATTAGTACTACTTCCTAGACTAATTTGTTTGTTTTGTTAAATTTATTGTCAGGGATCTTAAAGTATATTTGCATATTCTGGCCACATGTACAAGAATTCTATAAGTAGACAGTTCCATCTAGGAAAATCATGCATAAATTATGAATCACAGAAGTTAACATCACAACTAATATTTACTAAAAAAAATTAAAATCAAAAAGATTTTAATTCTTTTTAATAAGCCGAAATTTAATAATTGTTACTTGGATTTCAGGCTTTAGTGGGAAATAAAAATAATAATATTGTGCCGAAACATCGCTAATTACTATTAATAAAAGATAAATTTAATGGAAATTTTAAACTTTCGTTTCTTATTTTTCACTAAAGTTTGAAATCCAAGTAACAATTATTAAAACTAATATTTACATTTGACGATTTTACACAACAGTTTCAATATCACTAATAACTTGTATTCCATGTTTAGTGAAAATAAATTTGATCATATTCTCGTCGCAACTCTGATACTCGCATATTTCAGAATTAGACCTGCTGGACTTAAACTCAGGTTTCGTTTGCTCGAAAGTTGTGCAACTTTTCGATGTTTTCAACAAACCGAACTCTTTGGATGATTGAGTACGTACCTCGTTTCTTATAATCGTGTGTTCACCGGAATCGTCTGTTAATATTTTCACAGCTTGACCAGGATGTCGGAATGCATTTATTTTGTTATTAGATGAAGCGTCAGTTACATCCACAGAATACTGTGTCGGTTTTGTCGAGATGTTTTTAATGAATAAATTGTTATTGCAGATACTAATACAATTATTATCGGGCGGGCTAGGCGATTCCATCACCACATCTGTTGGGGAAGGTGTAAGGAGATGTAAAATTATGTTCCTCGGATTTATATACTTACTACAATTCCACGAAAGCATGAACAAGGAAATGATTTAATTATTCAGTCACCACACCACGTTGATATCAGGTAAACATTAATATTCACTTTACTATGCGTAGTTATCTACTTTCACTTTACATTAAATACTAATTAAACAAACATATCTATAATTGTAAATAAGCAATTATGAAACTAAAAATAAGATAATAATAAATTATCCAAATTTATTTGTTTTGTTATTACGAATAATAAAGTAAAATATTTTAAAAAGTTTAATGTGTGTGGCGAACAAAATTGAGAAAATATACTTACTTGTTATCTTTGGAGCCGTATAAACCATTTTGGACAATATATTCTATCACATTGTCAGGAATCAAATATTTTACAGATTCAGATCTTCTTAGTGCCCTTCGGATTTTTGTTGAGCTTACTTCATTGGTAATCCATTCAGTCACAATTTGTATATTTCCCTACAAATAAAAATAAGTTAAAATATAATTTTAAAATACACAACATAATCTTTTACCATATATCGCGTTAAAATATCCGATTCATATATAAATTTAAGTGGATTTGCACCTTCTCGTGTAATAACAATCAGTCCATGTTCTCCAACAATAGTATCAATCTAAAATAAAATTCTTCTGAATGATAACACATATTTTTATATATAATTTACTTACATCTTCATCGGACCATAATCCAGGAGTGCCAAATGACTCTAAAAGATCTGCTCCACATAACAGTTTTACTTGAACAGGGCCAATAATTCCATTTTTAAAATTATTTGGAATCCAAGACAACATTTCTGTATCTATATCATTATGATTTGCATTACTGAGCGCTGCATTCAATAAATTCTAGAAGGAAAACAAAATTGTTTTATCGATATAAATTGCACTACGCATCTTAAAATTAAACTTACTTGATGATACTGAATTGTAACTTTTGTTCGACTCCAACTTTCCTGCATTGTTTCCCATTCTGATATTTTAATCCAGTCATTACTCTCTAATGCCATTTTGAGCATAGCAATCCTATGTTTTGCTGATACGAGATCTTTTTTTCCATAACCATCATGAACAGGAGATACTAAACCCCCGACAACAACATAATTTCCCACCCGATGTAAATAATCTTTGGCAAGTTCTGCAATTGTTAAATGTTATTTGTTAATTCATTAATTGCAAGTAAATAACTTTCGCAACCTTACCAAACATACGCAAATGCATATTTGTTGGTGGATTGAAGGATCCACACGCCAGAAGTACAACTTTGATCGGCGGCATTCTTAATACACTTTAATATAAATCAACACAATTCTTATTATAAATATACTTAAATATCACATAAGTTATCACCAACTGTGTATCTTACTGCTGCAATCTAACTTATTTATACGGCGAATGACTAATGTGATGACGTATAACATCGTTTTCTGTATTGATCAGGTTTGCCAACATATAAAACACCAGAACTAAAGTTTAAAATTTATTTGTACAAATATTTTATATTTTCGCGATAGAAATTTTCTTTCAATGTTAAAAATTCATACAATAATATTTGTGCTTAAATATTTAAAACATTAGTACAAATTTGTGTGCTTATAAAAATACAAGTTTCGATTATTAAGGCACTAAAAATATACATATAAGTAGACAAATATTCAGATCAAATCATAAGAGAAATCTTATATACAATACATTCATAAATTTGTGTAAATAATGTATAAAAATCATGTGTAAAACTTATAAATGGACGGAAAATTAACAATCTATACGTAATAAGAGATAAAATTGTACATTATACAACTTATGATAAACTAACAAGAATCAAAAGATGAGTCATGATAATTTCATTAACGATGCTACTACTAGAAGAATTAATTCTGTAAAACAATACTGCATATTAAACAAGCAACAATTGTTAGAGATGTGACAAAACTAACATAAATAACCTCGCTTCCGCTGCCATAATAGCGAAATACTTTAATATAACTTTCAGTTTTACTCCACGGGTTGGAGCCATCGTCGAAATGCATTGGGCACTGATCACCTATTATTTAGAATTTATTAATATATATACACATATATCCTTAAAATAAAAATTTCTAATTTCTTCCCTCCTAACCCATGAATCGAAAGTTTATTTAAAAAAAAAAAGTTTATTTAAAAAAATAAACTTTCGATTCATGGGTTTGGGAGGGAAGAAATTAGAATTTTTTTATTAATTTCAAATAATTTTCCTTACGTTCTCTTTCATATTCCTGCATTTCCAAAGCGACTGCAGCGCCTTCAGTATAATTCCAAGATGTTACGTCTTGACTCAAATCGCAGAATGGTCCAATTGCTACAGAAAAATAATAAAAATTATAAGTTGAAAGAATTTATATATTTCTTATAATTGTATTTACCTTGCGACATGAGCACACGGTTTAAATCTGCTCTTTGATAAACCCAACATCTGTATTTAGAAAACGGATCGAGTTCATCGTAAGTAATCAAATACGATTTCAAATTTTCTTTCCAGTAACCAATACATTTCATTTTATAATCAGGATCACTGTAAATATCAAGTGGCCGACCCAAATGATCCACAGACAAACAATAAGTTTCATCAATGGCAATTTCTTTTTGTTCTGTATCACAAACTGAGAAATCTGATATATTTTGTTTACAATAAGTATTAGGCCTTGGACTTAGAGTAACACCTCCTATAATTCTCGTTTCGAAAGGAATTTCTCCTCTTTGGGTAAAATTGAATTTTCCAGCAACTGGACAACGTACTGCAACTGGATATTTCGCCAAGAATAAATCATACCTCCACCGTTCTTTATTTGGGAATTGAACCCAAGAACAAACAGTATGGAAATCGTCTTTAATAACAGCGATTCCTTTCCGATAACGAATTATATTGTGGTGTTGAGGAACAAAATCGAAACAAATAAAATCTTTCTGGCAACCGTCAACTGTTAATCTAGCCATCATAATTCTTGTATCTCTTTGTTCTCGACAAACGTAAATTGTTCGTCTGAATCTACCCTCATCTGGGTAATAAGTTTCTATGATATGCGTTTCGTTTATCATGACATCAGCGTCAATATTGGCAGTGTTGATCCACTCTCCTGAGAAATTTTGAGGTAGACGGCAGCCTGGTTCAACAACTTCTGCTTTTACGGGGTTAATACGTAAACGTTCAGGACTTTTTTCTGGTGTTTTCAGTGTGTTACATTCTGCTGTGATGGAAACACCAATATAAAGATCATCGTCCCTGTTCTTTAGGAAGCAACGGTATTTTTCATCTTTTCGAGATTCTTTTGTGTTTGCAACAGCAAAATAATGATTTTTGCCTACAAACCAATCACCCAAACAACTATATTCCACAACACCATCGAATGTACCACTCATTCCTTGACATTTTTTATACGTTATATTAAATTTTTGATTTGTAATTAAAAACTGGGTGCCTGCTGTTTGACAAGATTTGATATGAGCATTGGGATTATTACATTCACCAGTAAATCTGAATCGGTTCTAGAATTCGGAAAAGTTTATAAAAGTGCAATTATTTAAATTAAAGTAGTTACCTGATATGCAAATTGCCAGACACCTTCCAAAGATGACCTACAATTTATAGGAATGAAGTTTTCGGAAAACATAGTTATAAGATATTGATCTGGATTTAAGTTCCTACAAATTCTTTCCACTGAAGGTTCTTCATTTTCCGATAAATGAATACACGATGCTGGAAAATAAATGAAATCAGAATAATATAGTAATAGTCATATTTTGCTAAACTCACTTTCCATTTTTTCCAAAACATTTACTGTTCTAACGAGAAATTTGATACAAGTATAGCAGCCGTCGTTGCGTTTAAACACAAATGTATAATTGACATGATAATCATCTTGTATATCAACACAAAAACCTTTTCTGGCCATAGTATCTGCATTTATGTCTGTGATGGTATTTTTACCATTCTCCCATGAAAACCATGTTCCTCGAATTATAAGTGGAATGTTACAACCGTTTACAAATAATACTGAAATGATAAAATTGTTAAAACATGCTCTTGTTTATGTACACGAGATATCAGTATTTACTTACAGATGGTACCTAATAATAAAACGTAAATAAGTACGTTTACCGTAAAGTTAGATGCTCGACTTGATTTCATTTTGTATTATTAAGTTACACCTGAGATTTCATAATTACTACAAAATAAAACTGAACATAACGAACTAACAACAAATGAGATATTTGATCAACACGCCCAAAAGTTACCAGGGCTGACTCATACAATACTAAATTCCACTAGATGACTACATCAGTGACAAACTGGGAAAAGTAGTTATACCTTTTCAAAAACTCTTTCAAAAAAATAGTTCAACATCAAAATTCGTTATTTTTTATTTATAGATGTTATAACGTTTAAATTACTATTAGTAATGTTCTTAATATTAATGAAGTAGTAAACATGATTAATAATTTGTTTATTTTATTTAAAGTAGTTTTACAGCTTTTTAAATTAATAAATAAATCATGTTTTGGTTAATTATAACATTGTTTTTTTTTAAATAAATATTATTTGGTGTAGAAGGGGATTAAATGAATATAATAAAGTACAGAGAATATAGGAAGCTCGTGGTCGCGGGGCGTTAGCAGGTGTCGATGCATGGGTGGGGGTGGTACACGAAACAGCCGACCAGTAAGCGAAGCGAGTGAGGTGTAACGCACCGCGCCGGAGTAGCACGAGTTGCGGAGAATCCAGCGTTGCGAACACAGTTTTCGGATCGATTCAGCACATCCCAGGCAGTCGTAGAGGACCGAAAGGTTCTCGGGACCACAACGGTAGCCTAGGCCTGTTCCTCAGCCTGTGCCCGGACAATAAGATGTCCCCAGACTTAAAGGATGAACAAATGCACCGACATCATTCCTGCATGCTTGCTATTTCTCTCGTAAAGATCCGGTGCGATCAAAGCCCAGGAAGACGCGTTCTGAGATATTGAACGTAACGTTATAATAACGAACAATTTATTTTACGAAAGCTTCTATTTCTATTATCAATAATTGAAACCACTTTAAATTTTTTTAAGACAATGTTAACATCATTTGATTTTATCTTCCACATATTTAGAATCACCGACTAAAAGTTCCTACTATAAAATTCTTTTTGCTTTTTATAGCATATTAAATATTCTTTTGAGCTGAACGACAAGTAAAATTAAATTTTCTTGGGATCTTCCATATTGATTCACAAGCACTTATACTTTCTAAGAAAAATGTTATCGTTTTATCGTAAATCACTAAAAAAAAATATAATTTTATTTGGTGAAAAATTTTTAACTTTACATTATTTTATTATACTAATTAAAATTAACTACAAACTTTAATTAGAATTTTAATGAACATTTTTTCCTTGTGAATAAAAATAAATTCATTAGCATTAAGGACACTAATTAAACAATAGTGTTCTTCATCATTTTATAATAGTTGAATTTATTTTCAAACCTAATTTTAGAATGTAGCCGTGCCTAGTCGACAGTTCAAATGAAAATTTTAATTTCGATCAATAAAACAAAATTAAGCCGTACTTCACGTCCGTTGAAACGAGGAGTCCTTCACATAATTGGTCCTGAACTCGTAAGAGAGTGTCCTTTTAGTACGTGGATCCACCCGGCTTAGGAGCAATCTGAATAAAAGGACAATTTAATCACGAAATACGGCAAGAATTTTGTATAAATGTGTGATTTCTTTCATCTTAAATACATCAAAATACAGATTCTCAAACTAATTGATTAATTTCATCGGTAGCGGTGAACGTATAGAAATGTTTCAAAATTATTGCAAAATAAAATAAATTAAATACAAATATAAATTCCGAAATTCGCAAATATAATTGCACATACCTAATAGTTTTTGTGTCACTAGACTGATAGGTTACAATAATAAATAAAAATTATTAAACATTAAAATTAATTTAATTAAAATTGTGTATAGAAACCGATAAAAATACGTGATTAAGTGGCCAAGTTCAACTGTGACATTAAAATAAATTTAACCAATTTAATTTTGTCGAAATATTATAAATTATTTTTAAAATATAAAATAAATAAAAATGATAGTTGCTTGAAATTTTTGTTTTTGTTTGAAATGTGCTTTTATCTTTTAATGCTACTATATATGCGACAAAAAGATATTTGAGAGAAGACGAGCACTTCTATTATTTTTTGTTTCTTAAACTATTCTCCAGATATTCTCAAGTGCAATTTATAAAGTAGGACTTTCAAGTTATTGTAATCGTTTTGTAAGTACTGTATTACAAAATATACGTTTCTAAATAGTAAATAAAGTAATTTAATATTTATGCTCATTAATATTCTAAATATAACTTACATTAAATGTGTTTTTCAAATATATTGTTACTATTATTAGTTTATTTTTATATTTTCTTGGATTTCGTGGCCTTGAATTTATTTTTTCAAAAATGGAGAATTAATTATTAAACATGGGGTAGGTGGCTCAGTGGTATCGAGTCGGTCTGTCGATCTTGAGAACCCTGGTTCGATCCCCACAGCCGACAAACAATTTTCACCGATTTAAATCTACCCCTGTGGCTTCCCCTCCACTAACATCTTTGGGGGCCGTGATTTGGTGACTGGTAACCGCACTTCACGCAATAAAATATATCACTTACCGACATCTGCTTAGGCAGAGTGCCACACCCAGTAATGGGTAAAAGGCGTGATGATATATTTATTTATTTATTTATAAACATTGTAAAATTTTTCGATGATGACGGTGAACGGTACGACATTGATCAATCTTTTTAAATAAATATCTGATGTGGACACCACATGACTTCCTTGTACACGTATTAAACTATAGATATTTTTTTAATTGCACATATTTGACATTAAATCTTTTATTTTTTGTTCTAATCCATAGCAAACTTAATTTTTAAAAAAATCAAAAAATATATAATATTTAACTTTAGATATCTCGTTTATGCAAAAAGCTAATTTAAAAATTCTTAATGTGCTAGACGCAGAATTTAATTCTCTAAAATTTTTATTTGCAGCATACATTTCTAAAATTAAAATAATACCATTTTTTTCAAGGAAATCTGTTAGCAGCTTCATGTAATGTGCCACTTCCGGTTAGTCTATTTTAACCAAAATCTATTATGTTATTTCCATTGATATGGTAGTCTTATATACCAAATTTGGAAAGTTTTGGATTATATTTTGATATAGTTTTTCAATATATTATAGGCTCCAAGTATGGTACTTTACTTTCCGGAAGTTATATAATGACCAAAAAAGGAGGTGCACAACTAGATGTTATAACAGTCATAATTATAAAATTTTAACTTTCTACGGCTTACCGTTTTTGAGTTATGCGAGATACATTACGTACGTACAGACGGCACGACGAAATTAGTCAAAATGGATTCAGGGATGGCCAAAATGCGTATTTCCGCTGAAATCTGAGAACCGAAAATTTTCGCGATTACAATACTTCCTTTACTTCGTGCAACTTCTCTTAATTTTTTTTATTCTTTCCTTCGTCTTAACATTTTCTCCCTCTTTATATTCATCTTTCTCTCTAAGAATTTTTATTCTCTTTTTGTTGTTAAAATTTTCTAGCTTTTTATTCATCTGCTTGTCGTTTTTCAGAAATGTATTTCTTCATTCTACCCTTCTTTTGCCTGTTTGATTGTTTCTTTCCCATCCTTTAATTATTCAATGAATACAACGAAAGGTGCACAACTAAATGTTGCTAATGCAATGACATTGACATTTAATTTTTTATTTTTTTCTTATTTTTTGTTCTAATCCATAGCAAACTTAATTTTTTTTTAAAATAAATATATAATTTTTAAATTTAGATATCTCGCGTATACAAAAGGCTAATTTAATAATTCTTAATGTGCTAGACGCAGAATTTAATTCTCTAAAACTTTTATTTGCATCATTTATTTATAAAATTTAAATAATATCATTTTTTTAAAGGAAAACTGTTAGCAGCTTCATGTAATGTGCCACTTCCGGTTAGTCTATTTTAACCAAAATCTATTATGTTATTTCCATTGATATAGTAGTCTTATATACCAAATTTGGAAAGTTTTAAATTATATTTGAATATAGTTTTTCATGAAAATCTATTATAGGCTTCAAGTAAAGTACCACTTCCGGTAGTTGTATAATGACCAAAAAGGGAGGTGCACAACTAGATGTTATAACAGTCCTAAATATAAAGTTTCAATTTTCTACGGTTTACCGTTTTTGAGTTATGCGAAATACGTACGTACAGACGGCATGACGAAATTAGTCAAAATGGATTCAGGGAGGGCCAAAACACCTATTTCCGTTGAAATCTGTGAACCGAAAATTTTCGCGATTACAATACTTCCTTTACTTCGTACAAGGAAGTAAAAATTACAATTGTAACAATTATTTTTTTTGACAGTGGCAGTAAAAATGTTCAAAATTGTAATTTTGAAGCGAGGCTAGTGTGTCTGGGGTCTTGATAAATAATATTTTGTAGGTGGCTCAGTGGTATCGAGTCTGTGTATCTTGACAACCCTGATTCGATCCCCACAGCCGACAAACAATTTTTACCAAATTAAATCTACTCCTATAACTCTCCCTCCACTAACATCTTTAAGGGTCGTGATTTGACGCACTTCATGCGAAGAAATATATCACTTACCAAAATCTGCTACGGGAGAGTGCCGTACCCAGTAATGGGTAAAAGGCGTGATAATATATTTATTAAAATAAAATAAAATAAATATATCATCACGCCTTTTACCCATTACTGGGTGTGGCACTCTGCCTAAGCAGATCTCGGTAAGTGATATATTCTTTCGCGTGAAGTGCGGTTACCAGCCGTAAAATCACGGCCCCCAAAGATATTAGTTACTTATCAATTTCAAAATCTTTAAATAGCATTTTAATGCTAGTAGTGGAAACAACTTCTTGGTATATAATTTATTATTAATTACTGTTTTTGTTTTATTCTTGAATATTTTGAACATATTCCTCACAAATATCTTGAGTTTTAGATAAACAAAGCAATAATTTCCAATGATACAATTTTAGAATTTTGCAGTTACAATAAAACTATATTACAAGTTGTTTCTCATTCCCAAGGTTGAAGTTGTTTGGTGCAATTTAAGAGATGCATATCAAAGGACTTAAATTTAACGACAGTAATTTCAAGAGAAACTAAACCATCTGCTTCATAAAAATCGCTTACTTACGTGCTAAATAAAAAGCACGTAAAATAGTATAATAAAGTGATTCGCTACAGAATTTGTAATTTGTCAATAAATAAATATGAAAAATATTACAAATCATACTTTTTACTTCCTTGTACGAAGTAAAGGAAGTATTGTAATCGCGAAAATTTTCGGTTCTCAGATTTCAACGGAAATAGGTGTTTTGGCCCTCAATGAATCCATTTTGACTAATTTCGTCATGCCGTCTGTACGTACGTATGTATTACGTACGTATGTATGTACGTACGTATCTCGCATAACTCAAAAACGGTAAGCCGTAGAAAATTGAAACTTTATATTTAGGACTGTTATAACATCTAGTTGTGCACCTCCCTTTTTGGTCATTATACAACTACCGGAAGTGGTACTTTACTTGAAGCCTATAATAGATTTTCATGAAAAACTATATTCAAATATAATTTAAAACTTTCCAAATTTGGTATATAAGACTACTATATCAATGGAAATAACATAATAGATTTTGGTTAAAATAGACTAACCGGAAGTGGCACATTACATGAAGCTGCTAACAGTTTTCCTTGAAAAAAATGGTATTATTTTAATTTTAGAAATGAATGCTGCAAATAAAAGTTTTAGAGAATTAAATTCTGCGTCTAGCACATTAAGAATTTTTAAATTAGCTTTTTGCATAAACGAGATATCTAAATTTAAATATTATATATTTTTTGATTTTTTTTTTAAATTAAGTTTGCTATGGATTAGAACAAAAAATAAAAGATTTAATGTCAAATATGTGCAATTAAAAAAATATCTATAGTTTAATACGTGTACAAGGAAGTCATGTGGTGTCCACATCAGATATTTATTTTATAGTAAAAAGCAAGTTCAGAGATAAATAAATATCGTTGGCTGCAATTATAGTAGATAATTTTAGATTCTTACGAAAATGTAATTAAAAATAATGAACCTAAACTACTTGAATTACTCATGTAACTAGTTAGAACGAAATACGGATCAGACTTGTTGGTTCTCTCATTTAATCGCGAAAAATGCTACAACGTAAAGAGTAGTTAGAATGTGTACGTAGTGCAGTGATATTATTTGTTTGTTTAGTAAATAATAATTTATGTTGAAACATCAGTTGATATTGTTATTTTCTAAAATAATGTGTTGTGTTTTATTTGTTTATTTTTGTGGTACTGTGGGAAAGAATATAATAGGTAAGTTTATTTTTATTCTCATGGAAACATTTTTAAACCTAACCTTCTTAAACAAACAGTTAAAAATATAATTCAAGTTCATCTTCATATTTTTGTTTCATATTACAATTTTAAATTTTTATTTGCTATTGTTAATTTTAATATATCATCGGCACCTCCGAATATTTTTGTTTAACCTTCATTTAACTGTCAGTTGAAAATAATTATTCTCGTAGTTATTTTTCGTTACGTTGCGGTTATTTTCGACGAGTAATATATTCGTTTGCGAAGTTAATATGACAGAAGGATTAATAATAGTGGTTTGGAATTACGTAGCAGCTATGCGAAATATGCAAACAGTGACGATCGATGATGTCATCTGTGATTAAATATGCAGATGCACGCATCCCAAAAGTAGAGGATATGCAAATCAAACCCTTTACATCTACAGCCATTAGTTGCAGTACGATTTGGGTTACGGTGGGTCTGTGTACAAATGTATGTAAAGAACGGAATTAGAACTAACCCAAAGGTTAAATGAATGTCCCAGTACTGACAGAAACTATTCGACGCTTTTCGATTATTAATTTATCACGAAGGTTCAATGTATACTAATTATTAATTTTCAATTGACTATCCAAACCCTGTTTTGTGTTCTCATATTGATTATTTGATTATTCTGATCTAATATTGGATCTGCTGATTTATTAAAACTATTCGCGTTTGCTATTACAATATGACATCTGATGATAATATTCAGCATTAAATATTGGCATATTTCTACTGCAAATTTTATTGTTTTTTCTGTTATTATTGTAGTTTACTTTTAAAATATTAGTTATTAATAGAGAATGGACATCCAATTAGTATGTTAGTACAGAACATAGGACTTTAAGATGTAAAATCATATTTTTATATTTACCTGCTTTCCTTATTGTTTCAGAGAAAAAAGCTTCAAATAAATGTTGTAGAGAATAAAATTCTACCTTGCATTAAATTGAATAAACAAAATAGGGATAGCCTAGAAACTGAAACAAAATTAAACAAATGATTCACATTATATCTGTCAGCAGAAAAATATTCCTTGTGTCAACATTTATTTGAAGTTTTTTTCTCTAAAATTATAAGCGAAGTCATAAATGAACTGTACTCAACATCAATATAAATAACTCAAATCATTTATAGTACAGAAAGGAGAAATTGCTTTGCTTATATAAATATTAAGAAATAACATCATGTATTTGACAGTTGATAACTGCAGTTCACAAGCATAAATATATTACTTACTGAGATCTACAACGATAGAGTGCAACTGCCAGAATGGGTGGACGTTTATTTTTTGTGAATTTTTGGTTGAACCGGTTCAAAAATCGAAAATTTTTAAATTATGTTTCTATATAATTCAGAGAACGAGAAATACACTCGTTCAAACCGCATTTCAATATCTCTTTTAATTTTTGAGTTATATCGATTATTGACTTTTTGAAAAACTCAACTTTGGGAGCCCATATCTCAAAAACTAAAAGAGATATTGAAATGCGGTTTGAACGAGCGTATTTCTCGTGCGCTACTTAACTTATACCGAAATTTTACCATTTTTGAAAATTTGTCAACTTTTTTCAAAATTTTCTTTTCTCATTATTTCCAAAAGTTGAAGAGATAATTAAAATCTGAAAACAGCAGTGAATTCCTCGTGTGAAAATACATAGGTATACAAATTTTTACATCAAAAGTCGCACGGATACATTTTTTGTTACAAAAAATCCAAAAATGGCCTAAATCCGTAAAAACACCAAGGGGTACCCCTTAAGAAATTTCAAAAAAATTGCCATTTTCGATTTTTTGTAATAAAAAATCCATCCGTGTGAATTTTGCTGTAGAAATTTGCATACCTATGTATTTTTACGCGAGGAATTCACTGGTGTTTTCAGATTTTCATTATCTCTTCCACATTTGGAAATATTGAGGAAAAAAAATTTCGAAAAAAATTGAAAATTTTTCTAAATTTTCAAAATACCGGTACAAGTTAAGTAGCGCAAGAGAAATACACTCGTTCAAACCGCATTTCAATATCTCTTTTAGTTTTCGAGATATGGGCTCCTAAAGTTGAGTTTTAAAAAAAGTCAAAAATCGATATAACTCAAAAACTAAAAGAGATATTGAAATGCGGTTTGAACGAGTGTATTTCTCGTGCTCTGAACTATATAGAAACATATTTTTAAAAATTTCAAATTTTGAACCGGTTCAACCAAAAATTCACAAAAAATAAATATATCATGCTTTTGAACCATTACTGGCAGTGGCACTCTGCTGTAGTACATCTCAGTAAGTAATATATTTATGCTTGTGAACTGCAGTTACCAGCCGTCAAATCGCGGTTCAATATGTCATCTCAACGAAGCTTTTGCGTGCGTACTTCTGAACTAACACTTACACACACCATGGTTGACACTTAGTAGTTACAGGAGACGTTTTCACCAATATGCATAGTGGAATCCACAGATAGTTCGTTCCTCTAAAGCCTTCATATTATTGCATGAAAAAATACAAAACAATTCTGTATTTTGGGAAGAAGTAATGATTTCAAAATTTTAATCAAAATTCTTTGTTGCACAAATTAGTTGATCCTCGATTTTATTTTTTTTGTTCAGATCACATTTGCTAGGAACTTCGTCAGTCTTCAGACTATTTTTGACAAAAAATATTCTGTGACCGTAGTGGTCAAAGTTTATGGTTACCCCGCAATAAATATATACCTGCTTTCAAATCATAGTCGCTGCGAGAGCACAAGATGTTAGTTTGGTTGCATAGTTTTGTACATTTGGGAATTAAAACATGAAAATTTGATGTAAAAATCGGGAACAAATATACAGTTTTGTTTTGAACGGAACATTTTTAAACAAATTTGACTGACAAAAAGTTTTATTTTTTCGTAACCTTTCATTTCATATACAAATTGTATATTGAAATGCTCTGTAATCTGTGAAAAGTTTGATAATGTCCAAACACAAAAAAGACTGTATCTTGTTTATTATAATAATATAATATTTTTGTATTGTCATTATTTATATAAAATTTGGTCAGTTAGAAGAGCAAATAAGTTGATAGTATTTTTGAGCGTTTTCGCTTGTCCTCCGGAGCGGCCTAACATGAAGATTCAATGTATACTAATTATTAATTTTCAATTGACTATCCTAACCCTGTTTTGTGTTCTCGTATTGATTATTAGTTTATTCTGATCTAGTATTGAATCTGTTGATTTATTGAAACTATTCGCGTTTGCCATTACAATATGACATCTAGTGATAGATTTCATCCGTCAGTACGGTGGTGTGGATAGCGATACCGAATTTGTACCCGGAAATCCCGAGTCAGAATTGCACTTAAGCTAAAAATTATATGAACTACCACACTGCGGCGCGGTGAGTGCGGATCCTGTACTGTAATTGGGATTAAGTTCCTGTTGTACAGTGTAACATAAATAATATTCAGCACTAAATATTGGTATATTTCTGCTGTCAAATGTTTTATTGTTATTTTTTTTTCTTCTGGTATTATTGTAGTTTATATTTAAAATATTTGTTATTGACAGAGAATGAACATTCAATAAGTATTTTAGTAAATAAAAAATGCAGAGAAAAATGTAAATAACATCAGATTTGAATTACATGGAGACCGTAGTCCACTATTTATACTTAAAAATAATGAAAAAGATACGTTCTTGTTGTAATTGATAATTATTTTTATGTATTTTAAATTAGAAAGAAAATAATGTTTAATCGTTACAAGTGCAAGAGTGTTAAAAGATCCAAAGATCGTATTCTAAAACATCGCCAGATAGTAAACAAGCATCGATTATTTTTTGTTTTATTCACGAGGCAACAGTTGTCGTTGCAATTTATAAATAATCATCGGTAAAATTCGGGTATAGTCTTGGCCACATTTTATTTTAGTCTCGAAAGTCGTCATTTTGGTGTAAAAATAACCCGGCACAGCTACGGGGTTACACTTGGCACACATACTACCAGTGGCGTAGCCAGAAATTTCTAATAGGGAGAGGGAGGGATTCAGAATTTTCAAATAATAAGTACTCAATCTCTTTGAAGATTTAGAGATTTTAATACATGCTTTTATACAGAGTGTCTACCCTTCCCTTTCCCCTCCACCATTGTTAACTTTTCTGATTGAAGGTAAGATATTATATATATATATATATATATATATATATATATATATATATATATATATATATATATATATATATATATATATATATATATATATATATAAATGCCAAATCGTGCGTAAAAGACCAATGTAAATTACATGGGAGTTTCATTATTAAACGATTTCTGTTAAAAAATATCCTAGCAACGACAAATAATAAATAAAAAACTTGCAATCAAATAGAACAAGCAAACGTCAAACTGAATGATTTTGGTTATGGTTTTGTCCATTTTGTTCTTGTACGCCGTTCAATTCCAAATTTTCAGTCTTATCGGTAAGAAATAATTAATTTATTGTAGATTGTAATTAGTAACATAAACAACTATACAAATTTAGCAATTAATATGTAACTAAAAAAGGTTATGTAATATAGTATGTTATGCATGAAGGGAGGGAAACAAGCGATTATTCCCGCGTGTGAAGTTGGCAAACCGAGACGTAAGCGGGGGCCGAAGGCTCGAGCTGAAGTCGAGGTTTGCCAACTTCACACAAGGGATAATCGCGCCCTCTCGTGAAGCATATTACACTTTTCGTAACAAGTGCACAAAAATTACTGTCTTATCGGGACAAATATCAAATATGGGTTGCGTAACTAGTTACCTAGGAAACGCCGCAAACAGCTAATAATCGTAGTCTCTAGGGAGAGAAACATGCTACCTAGGGAGAGAAACATGCTACCTAGGGAGAGAAACATGCTACCTAGGGAGAGAAACATCCTACCTAGGGAGAGAAACATCCTACCTAGGGAGAGAAACATCCTACCTAGGGAGAGAAACATAATGTTTCTCTCCCTAGGGGAGAAAGCAGTGTTTCTCTCTCTAAAATTAGGGAATAAGAACGTGTTTCTTATGCATGTGTTACGAAAAATTGTATTTGTTGATTTTTGTATTATAATTAAATCGTAGATACAATATTGTATGATACGAGAGTGTAAAGTTAAGCTTTTTTGCATTCCTTGTAATTAAGGCACACTTTACACCCGTGTATCATAAATAACTATTTTCCTCTATCATTATTAGTAGATATTGTTTATTTGATTGAACCCCATATCCCCTCTCACTTTGTATGCCCGCCAGCATACTACCCATTACTGTTTGAACAGAGCGGCAAATCGCAATTCAGCGACATACCACATGACAATAGCGTTTGCCATTATCGAACAATAACTCTGACTTATGGCACGATTTATTGGACATTAAAATGACTGCTTTGATGTTATGGGAACAGCTTCAAGCGGACAAATGAAGTGTGGCTGATATGTGGTCACAGAAAACCATCACAGGGATGACCAAATTATGCCCAACCGCAACAATCGCGTGGAAAAATAGCTACCTCAGTGCAGGGTCATTGTTTGATCAAATTAAATTTGGATTTGTCCAACCAAAATGTAAACATTAACTAACCACTAACTTGATAAACTCGTTACTCTATCTATACGAAAGAGTAGATTAAAAGTATTAATCAAATAAATATATTTTCACGCCTTTTACTCATTTCTTGGTGTGGAATTCTACTGAAACAGATCTCGGTAAGTGATATATTTATGTGTGTGAAATGCGGTTACCAGCCGTCAAATCGCGCCCTTTAAAGATGTTTGTGCAGGGGGAGCCACAGAGGTAGTTTTCATGTAGTGAAAATTATTTGTCGGCTGTGGGGATCGGACCTGGATTCTTAAATCCACAATCTGACTCGATACCACTGAGCTACCTATCAACTACTCCATAACTATTGTGTTGAATATATTAAATGAAATGTAGAAATGGAAAACTAATTAAATGGAATGTTAGCAAATGAAATTTATTAGTCGTATTTACCAACTTTCGTTCACGTGTTGTATACCTTCTTCTTTTAATGTCCCTTGTTTAAATTTTATTTAATCTAACTAGTAACGTAATTGGAAACATCAGTTTTTCGATCCCAAATTTGTTTGGAGAGTAAAAATAAAAGTTGCAAAATATTCTGAATTTAAATATAGTTATAGACTATCTATAATTAGAAGAAGCCTCTTTGTTTGTCCGTATATCCGTTCGTTGCAATTTTCAACTCAAAAACTATTAGCATAGTTGTGTACCAACCTTAGAAACTTGAAATTTGAAATAATTGATTTTAGTAAGACAATTTAATTATCGTATTCATCCATTATCTTGAAACAAAATGACGACATAGTATATTGATTTCTAAAATATTTGATCGTTTCTATGATACAAAAATCGGGAAGTAAAACATTTTATCCCTAGGGAAATAATGTTCACAATCGTAATAGAGTTGGCAACACCGGATATGAATAGCTCGACACTATGACGTACATATACATTATTTTTGAAGATTACAGAAATACAAATAATATTAGAAAATTTGCGAATATATTATTGGTTTGATATTGATATTTTGAGAATTATATTTTTACAAATATACGAATTATATATATTTTGAAATTTGAAATAATATGTCTTTATTTTCAACCGAACCCGTAACAAAAATATACCGAAATCGCAACAAAACCGAAATTTACAATTTTAAAAAACCAAAACCGAAACCGAAGTATTAATAATTGTAACATTGACAGCGCAAATTGTCCTTCAAATAAATATGGTGTATAATTTTGTTACATGTTCTTTTATTTTGTGTTTACTAGTAGTGATTTTTTATTAATTTATATTGAATATAGTTGTTGTTAGTTGTAGATTTAATATTAGTTACATTTATGGAAGGAAGTCATGTGGTGTCCACATCAGATATTTATTTTATAGTAAAAAGCAAGTTCAGAGATAAATAAATATCGTTGGCTGCAATTATAGTAGATAATTTTAGATTCTTACGAAAATGTAATTAAAAATAATGAACCTAAACTACTTGAATTACTCATGTAACTAGTTAGAACGAAATACGGATCAGACTTGTTGGTTCTCTCATTTAATCGCGAAAAATGCTACAACGTAAAGAGTAGTTAGAATGTGTACGTAGTGCAGTGATATTATTTGTTTGTTTAGTAAATAATAATTTATGTTGAAACATCAGTTGATATTGTTATTTTCTAAAATAATGTGTTGTGTTTTATTTGTTTATTTTTGTGGTACTGTGGGAAAGAATATAATAGGTAAGTTTATTTTTATTCTCATGGAAACATTTTTAAACCTAACCTTCTTAAACAAACAGTTAAAAATATAATTCAAGTTCATCTTCATATTTTTGTTTCATATTACAATTTTAAATTTTTATTTGCTATTGTTAATTTTAATATATCATCGGCACCTCCGAATATTTTTGTTTAACCTTCATTTAACTGTCAGTTGAAAATAATTATTCTCGTAGTTATTTTTCGTTACGTTGCGGTTATTTTCGACGAGTAATATATTCGTTTGCGAAGTTAATATGACAGAAGGATTAATAATAGTGGTTTGGAATTACGTAGCAGCTATGCGAAATATGCAAACAGTGACGATCGATGATGTCATCTGTGATTAAATATGCAGATGCACGCATCCCAAAAGTAGAGGATATGCAAATCAAACCCTTTACATCTACAGCCATTAGTTGCAGTACGATTTGGGTTACGGTGGGTCTGTGTACAAATGTATGTAAAGAACGGAATTAGAACTAACCCAAAGGTTAAATGAATGTCCCAGTACTGACAGAAACTATTCGACGCTTTTCGATTATTAATTTATCACGAAGGTTCAATGTATACTAATTATTAATTTTCAATTGACTATCCAAACCCTGTTTTGTGTTCTCATATTGATTATTTGATTATTCTGATCTAATATTGGATCTGCTGATTTATTAAAACTATTCGCGTTTGCTATTACAATATGACATCTGATGATAATATTCAGCATTAAATATTGGCATATTTCTACTGCAAATTTTATTGTTTTTTCTGTTATTATTGTAGTTTACTTTTAAAATATTAGTTATTAATAGAGAATGGACATCCAATTAGTATGTTAGTACAGAACATAGGACTTTAAGATGTAAAATCATATTTTTATATTTACCTGCTTTCCTTATTGTTTCAGAGAAAAAAGCTTCAAATAAATGTTGTAGAGAATAAAATTCTACCTTGCATTAAATTGAATAAACAAAATAGGGATAGCCTAGAAACTGAAACAAAATTAAACAAATGATTCACATTATATCTGTCAGCAGAAAAATATTCCTTGTGTCAACATTTATTTGAAGTTTTTTTCTCTAAAATTATAAGCGAAGTCATAAATGAACTGTACTCAACATCAATATAAATAACTCAAATCATTTATAGTACAGAAAGGAGAAATTGCTTTGCTTATATAAATATTAAGAAATAACATCATGTATTTGACAGTTGATAACTGCAGTTCACAAGCATAAATATATTACTTACTGAGATCTACAACGATAGAGTGCAACTGCCAGAATGGGTGGACGTTTATTTTTTGTGAATTTTTGGTTGAACCGGTTCAAAAATCGAAAATTTTTAAATTATGTTTCTATATAATTCAGAGAACGAGAAATACACTCGTTCAAACCGCATTTCAATATCTCTTTTAATTTTTGAGTTATATCGATTATTGACTTTTTGAAAAACTCAACTTTGGGAGCCCATATCTCAAAAACTAAAAGAGATATTGAAATGCGGTTTGAACGAGCGTATTTCTCGTGCGCTACTTAACTTATACCGAAATTTTACCATTTTTGAAAATTTGTCAACTTTTTTCAAAATTTTCTTTTCTCATTATTTCCAAAAGTTGAAGAGATAATTAAAATCTGAAAACAGCAGTGAATTCCTCGTGTGAAAATACATAGGTATACAAATTTTTACATCAAAAGTCGCACGGATACATTTTTTGTTACAAAAAATCCAAAAATGGCCTAAATCCGTAAAAACACCAAGGGGTACCCCTTAAGAAATTTCAAAAAAATTGCCATTTTCGATTTTTTGTAATAAAAAATCCATCCGTGTGAATTTTGCTGTAGAAATTTGCATACCTATGTATTTTTACGCGAGGAATTCACTGGTGTTTTCAGATTTTCATTATCTCTTCCACATTTGGAAATATTGAGGAAAAAAAATTTCGAAAAAAATTGAAAATTTTTCTAAATTTTCAAAATACCGGTACAAGTTAAGTAGCGCAAGAGAAATACACTCGTTCAAACCGCATTTCAATATCTCTTTTAGTTTTCGAGATATGGGCTCCTAAAGTTGAGTTTTAAAAAAAGTCAAAAATCGATATAACTCAAAAACTAAAAGAGATATTGAAATGCGGTTTGAACGAGTGTATTTCTCGTGCTCTGAACTATATAGAAACATATTTTTAAAAATTTCAAATTTTGAACCGGTTCAACCAAAAATTCACAAAAAATAAATATATCATGCTTTTGAACCATTACTGGCAGTGGCACTCTGCTGTAGTACATCTCAGTAAGTAATATATTTATGCTTGTGAACTGCAGTTACCAGCCGTCAAATCGCGGTTCAATATGTCATCTCAACGAAGCTTTTGCGTGCGTACTTCTGAACTAACACTTACACACACCATGGTTGACACTTAGTAGTTACAGGAGACGTTTTCACCAATATGCATAGTGGAATCCACAGATAGTTCGTTCCTCTAAAGCCTTCATATTATTGCATGAAAAAATACAAAACAATTCTGTATTTTGGGAAGAAGTAATGATTTCAAAATTTTAATCAAAATTCTTTGTTGCACAAATTAGTTGATCCTCGATTTTATTTTTTTTGTTCAGATCACATTTGCTAGGAACTTCGTCAGTCTTCAGACTATTTTTGACAAAAAATATTCTGTGACCGTAGTGGTCAAAGTTTATGGTTACCCCGCAATAAATATATACCTGCTTTCAAATCATAGTCGCTGCGAGAGCACAAGATGTTAGTTTGGTTGCATAGTTTTGTACATTTGGGAATTAAAACATGAAAATTTGATGTAAAAATCGGGAACAAATATACAGTTTTGTTTTGAACGGAACATTTTTAAACAAATTTGACTGACAAAAAGTTTTATTTTTTCGTAACCTTTCATTTCATATACAAATTGTATATTGAAATGCTCTGTAATCTGTGAAAAGTTTGATAATGTCCAAACACAAAAAAGACTGTATCTTGTTTATTATAATAATATAATATTTTTGTATTGTCATTATTTATATAAAATTTGGTCAGTTAGAAGAGCAAATAAGTTGATAGTATTTTTGAGCGTTTTCGCTTGTCCTCCGGAGCGGCCTAACATGAAGATTCAATGTATACTAATTATTAATTTTCAATTGACTATCCTAACCCTGTTTTGTGTTCTCGTATTGATTATTAGTTTATTCTGATCTAGTATTGAATCTGTTGATTTATTGAAACTATTCGCGTTTGCCATTACAATATGACATCTAGTGATAGATTTCATCCGTCAGTACGGTGGTGTGGATAGCGATACCGAATTTGTACCCGGAAATCCCGAGTCAGAATTGCACTTAAGCTAAAAATTATATGAACTACCACACTGCGGCGCGGTGAGTGCGGATCCTGTACTGTAATTGGGATTAAGTTCCTGTTGTACAGTGTAACATAAATAATATTCAGCACTAAATATTGGTATATTTCTGCTGTCAAATGTTTTATTGTTATTTTTTTTTCTTCTGGTATTATTGTAGTTTATATTTAAAATATTTGTTATTGACAGAGAATGAACATTCAATAAGTATTTTAGTAAATAAAAAATGCAGAGAAAAATGTAAATAACATCAGATTTGAATTACATGGAGACCGTAGTCCACTATTTATACTTAAAAATAATGAAAAAGATACGTTCTTGTTGTAATTGATAATTATTTTTATGTATTTTAAATTAGAAAGAAAATAATGTTTAATCGTTACAAGTGCAAGAGTGTTAAAAGATCCAAAGATCGTATTCTAAAACATCGCCAGATAGTAAACAAGCATCGATTATTTTTTGTTTTATTCACGAGGCAACAGTTGTCGTTGCAATTTATAAATAATCATCGGTAAAATTCGGGTATAGTCTTGGCCACATTTTATTTTAGTCTCGAAAGTCGTCATTTTGGTGTAAAAATAACCCGGCACAGCTACGGGGTTACACTTGGCACACATACTACCAGTGGCGTAGCCAGAAATTTCTAATAGGGAGAGGGAGGGATTCAGAATTTTCAAATAATAAGTACTCAATCTCTTTGAAGATTTAGAGATTTTAATACATGCTTTTATACAGAGTGTCTACCCTTCCCTTTCCCCTCCACCATTGTTAACTTTTCTGATTGAAGGTAAGATATTTATATATATATATATATATATATATATATATATATATATATATATATATATATATATATATATATATATATAAATGCCAAATCGTGCGTAAAAGACCAATGTAAATTACATGGGAGTTTCATTATTAAACGATTTCTGTTAAAAAATATCCTAGCAACGACAAATAATAAATAAAAAACTTGCAATCAAATAGAACAAGCAAACGTCAAACTGAATGATTTTGGTTATGGTTTTGTCCATTTTGTTCTTGTACGCCGTTCAATTCCAAATTTTCAGTCTTATCGGTAAGAAATAATTAATTTATTGTAGATTGTAATTAGTAACATAAACAACTATACAAATTTAGCAATTAATATGTAACTAAAAAAGGTTATGTAATATAGTATGTTATGCATGAAGGGAGGGAAACAAGCGATTATTCCCGCGTGTGAAGTTGGCAAACCGAGACGTAAGCGGGGGCCGAAGGCTCGAGCTGAAGTCGAGGTTTGCCAACTTCACACAAGGGATAATCGCGCCCTCTCGTGAAGCATATTACACTTTTCGTAACAAGTGCACAAAAATTACTGTCTTATCGGGACAAATATCAAATATGGGTTGCGTAACTAGTTACCTAGGAAACGCCGCAAACAGCTAATAATCGTAGTCTCTAGGGAGAGAAACATGCTACCTAGGGAGAGAAACATGCTACCTAGGGAGAGAAACATGCTACCTAGGGAGAGAAACATCCTACCTAGGGAGAGAAACATCCTACCTAGGGAGAGAAACATCCTACCTAGGGAGAGAAACATAATGTTTCTCTCCCTAGGGGAGAAAGCAGTGTTTCTCTCTCTAAAATTAGGGAATAAGAACGTGTTTCTTATGCATGTGTTACGAAAAATTGTATTTGTTGATTTTTGTATTATAATTAAATCGTAGATACAATATTGTATGATACGAGAGTGTAAAGTTAAGCTTTTTTGCATTCCTTGTAATTAAGGCACACTTTACACCCGTGTATCATAAATAACTATTTTCCTCTATCATTATTAGTAGATATTGTTTATTTGATTGAACCCCATATCCCCTCTCACTTTGTATGCCCGCCAGCATACTACCCATTACTGTTTGAACAGAGCGGCAAATCGCAATTCAGCGACATACCACATGACAATAGCGTTTGCCATTATCGAACAATAACTCTGACTTATGGCACGATTTATTGGACATTAAAATGACTGCTTTGATGTTATGGGAACAGCTTCAAGCGGACAAATGAAGTGTGGCTGATATGTGGTCACAGAAAACCATCACAGGGATGACCAAATTATGCCCAACCGCAACAATCGCGTGGAAAAATAGCTACCTCAGTGCAGGGTCATTGTTTGATCAAATTAAATTTGGATTTGTCCAACCAAAATGTAAACATTAACTAACCACTAACTTGATAAACTCGTTACTCTATCTATACGAAAGAGTAGATTAAAAGTATTAATCAAATAAATATATTTTCACGCCTTTTACTCATTTCTTGGTGTGGAATTCTACTGAAACAGATCTCGGTAAGTGATATATTTATGTGTGTGAAATGCGGTTACCAGCCGTCAAATCGCGCCCTTTAAAGATGTTTGTGCAGGGGGAGCCACAGAGGTAGTTTTCATGTAGTGAAAATTATTTGTCGGCTGTGGGGATCGGACCTGGATTCTTAAATCCACAATCTGACTCGATACCACTGAGCTACCTATCAACTACTCCATAACTATTGTGTTGAATATATTAAATGAAATGTAGAAATGGAAAACTAATTAAATGGAATGTTAGCAAATGAAATTTATTAGTCGTATTTACCAACTTTCGTTCACGTGTTGTATACCTTCTTCTTTTAATGTCCCTTGTTTAAATTTTATTTAATCTAACTAGTAACGTAATTGGAAACATCAGTTTTTCGATCCCAAATTTGTTTGGAGAGTAAAAATAAAAGTTGCAAAATATTCTGAATTTAAATATAGTTATAGACTATCTATAATTAGAAGAAGCCTCTTTGTTTGTCCGTATATCCGTTCGTTGCAATTTTCAACTCAAAAACTATTAGCATAGTTGTGTACCAACCTTAGAAACTTGAAATTTGAAATAATTGATTTTAGTAAGACAATTTAATTATCGTATTCATCCATTATCTTGAAACAAAATGACGACATAGTATATTGATTTCTAAAATATTTGATCGTTTCTATGATACAAAAATCGGGAAGTAAAACATTTTATCCCTAGGGAAATAATGTTCACAATCGTAATAGAGTTGGCAACACCGGATATGAATAGCTCGACACTATGACGTACATATACATTATTTTTGAAGATTACAGAAATACAAATAATATTAGAAAATTTGCGAATATATTATTGGTTTGATATTGATATTTTGAGAATTATATTTTTACAAATATACGAATTATATATATTTTGAAATTTGAAATAATATGTCTTTATTTTCAACCGAACCCGTAACAAAAATATACCGAAATCGCAACAAAACCGAAATTTACAATTTTAAAAAACCAAAACCGAAACCGAAGTATTAATAATTGTAACATTGACAGCGCAAATTGTCCTTCAAATAAATATGGTGTATAATTTTGTTACATGTTCTTTTATTTTGTGTTTACTAGTAGTGATTTTTTATTAATTTATATTGAATATAGTTGTTGTTAGTTGTAGATTTAATATTAGTTACATTTATCTTTTAACTTTTAGGTACCAATTTAAGTATACATACAGGGTGATTCTGCGAAGATGAACCCCCCTTTAACTTTTTTATTATAAGAAATAGAAAAATTTTCTTCATATGAAAGTTTTAGTATATTAAATATACTATTTTATGACACATATATAATTTTTTTATAAAGTCAGATTTACATGATACGACTATCAACTTTTATTTTTCAAATGGGAACCTAGAATTATTTTATTAAAATAAAAAACCGCCATTTTTTTCTATTTCTTATAATAAAAAATTTAAGAGGGGGTTCGTCTTCGCAGAATCACCCTGTATAGGGTAGGTTTATCTTACTAAAAATTAGTTCTTTTAGTACAATTTTAGCTAATTATAGTTTTATTACCATTTTTTATTGTAAATAAAGTTCTATTATCATTCATTTGTATTTATTATTATGTAGGCAAACTATAGCTTTGTCGTAGTTTCAATTTTCGCCACTATGAGCGCATTCTTATTTAAAAACCTATTATTCATTGTTTTAGTTTATGTTCTGTCTGAAATTTTGATACTTTCAATCACAAGTGTTCAAAATGCCAGTTGTTATTTTTAGACGTTAATTAATTTTAAAGTATAATTTTTAGCAGTTCAAAAATAAAAATATAAAAGAATATTAATCAAGATCTTGACATAAAATCAGTATTAAGCGCTTTTATTAAATTTAATTTCATTACTCTTATGCCGAATATATTTATCCTTCGTCAAAAGCAGACATGAAAAGTTTGTGTTGTGAAAACTATTGTATGTTTCGTACAACCCTGAACATATTTCCGTAAAGCAAGTGAAAATGAAAGGCTCACAAAAACGAAATCCTTAGTTATATCAAAAAATCTATTCCTATATCTCACACTTCAGTAAATCCAGAACACATATTCCTTCCAGTTGATTGAACATACCGCACGAAGTGAGCTACGTTACGGTAAATGTTACACCGTTGCTATATTTCAGACTAGATGCCTCTTCGTTCGCGAATTAGTTCGCACAGATCAAGCTTTCAGCGTGATTATACACGAAATCAAATCAATTTAATAGATCAAAAGGGACCATAATATAAACACGCTTGCACGCACGCAAATAGGCAGTAAACACAGCAGCTCCGTGGTACGTTTTATAGGTTATGTTGCGTAAATGTGCTACGCATGCGTAAGAGGAAAGTTGATGGCAGTGAGGGGACCGATAACCTATATCAATCGCAAGAGTGACAATCTGACAATATGTAATAAAATATTTCCACTGGGAATACTTTACTGTTCGGGGATTTTTCAAATAAATTGTATAAATCTTGTCAAAAACTGGAGCAACTGAAAATGTGTTTTTCTATAAGCGGTCATACGAATAATTTAGTAACTGTTTTATGTAACAGGGAATTATTAATCTTCACTTTTTTAAATTATTTATCCTTACATATATATATATATTTTTTTTTTTAGGTAGGTAAACAGGAATAGAAAGTAAACAGCAATTTTGTTACTTTCAGTAAAAAATAAATCAAAAAATGTAAGTGTGATGGCTGTGAATTGAATAATATTTCCGTTGATGCACAATTGCTTGTTTACATCTTGCTTAATTACGTGTTTAATAATTACATTTTATTATATATTATTTTATATTTTCCTGACGGAAGATGAAAAGAACAAGCCTAGTGTACCGAACGTCGAATTAAATAAAAATTAACAGAATTTAAACCACAAATTGTTTTAATGATTAAATATGAGTTCTAATACCAGAATCATACTTATATGAATATATAAATTAGCCATATATCATTAGAATTACCCTTAATTGTCATTAGTATTAATAGAACCGATTTATATATTTGATTGTGGTCGTATTGATTTAACATGTGAGGTTATGTGAGTGTATTCAGTAACTCTATACCCTAATAGGTTTAATCGGGTTATTGATTCAGTATATTGGTACAGTATTTATTTAATTAAATCAACTGTTTTCTTTGATTAAATTAAATGATACATGAAATAATTGTTTTCCCCACATTTTTATGATATCCTCAAATGATTATTTTCTTTTGTTTTCTGGTTCTAGGAAGACAGATATTTCCTAATAGTTTCTCCGAATATGAATTCCTTTCAAATTACCGTGAATCATGATTACAAAGTGGGCAAATTCGGTTTTCATGTTCTTGTCATTGAGAGAAATTCCTGTGAACCACAATATTTTTCAGTCACGTTTTTTTGTTTTTCTATGTAAATCGTAAAATTTTGTCTGCTGATCAAGAACCTTGAATAATACGATTTTTCTTCGTTGAGTGAACCCCATAAGAGGATATAAATGTATTTTCGGCTTCGATTTGATTTTGGTGTTAGTAATTTCAGAAAGAGAGATATAATTTATGTAAATTAGGTCATTCGAACGCTTTGATTTCTACGAAAGGTTATTTCTTTTTGTATCAAATAAGATTCGACACTTTTAATCAACTCTGGAAATGAGATTGAAATCCATCAAGAGAGAAAAATAGACCATTATATTTTATCAGTTCGTTTCAACCGAATGTTTTAAATTATATCGGAAAAGATCGTAAACATTCCCTAATGCTACACAAACTTGAAATAATATAGATAAATTATTTTTTAACTTTTTATAAATATGTAGGTAATGATGGCGTCATCAATCTCTTCCTTTCACTACTTTTATTATGACGTTATTTTGTTTCGTCATAATTATTAATATTTAATCATCTACAGCAGAAGTTCTCAATCGTTTTTATTGATTTACTCCCTAGTGTCTTAACTAATTCTCAAGTATTCTTTAAGATTATGATTTTATTTATTTATTTTTATAATTCATACATTGAATATAAAATAAATAAATATATCATCACATCTTTTACCTATTACTGAGTGTGGCACTCTGCCGTAGCATATTTATTAAAATATGTATACTTATGTAAATTTAGAGCTTATGATAATAAAACATCAAAAATAAAAACAATGTAAAAAATCGGTAATATTCATCAATAAAAACTAATTTTTTATTAAATAAGTACTTCGCTTTTCTTCCTGTAAATATCACAGCATGCCACTGCTATGTTTTCGATGTTAAAAGCATCTTTTTTTTAAAACTGAGTTCTTAGTACCCAACCACTATATTTAAGTCACATTTTTGTGTTTGATCCATCCACAAGAATGATATCTATGACAGCAACCGCAAAAGAGAGCGCGATCGAAAACAGTAGAAGTATAAACGCATGAGGCACGGTCGATCTGTTTCAAATTCGATTTAGATCAGATTTGTAAAGACAGAAGAAACTGCTCCGTATTGGAGGACCAATCAGAACAATGTTTCGTCATAAAATTCAGTTCTGAAGAACCTGAGAGCTCTGACAGATGAAAGTCGGCCGACTGCTCAAACACAAAAGGTATAATTTCGGAGTAATAATATTTTTAAAAATATTCGCATGCAAAGATAAACAGTTGTGACTCTAATTTAATTATGATGTGTACCGTATCGGCGCTTTCTTTTATATATATAAATATGAGTTTGCTGAAAAATTGCTACTTATTAGTGCGTTCTTTTTTCTTTGACGTACATATATAAAATTACATTTTGAACGAATATATTAATCATTTACGTATTCTAAGTTATTTTAAACTTCAGATCAAACAAAATGAAATATTGTTTTCTCGGATAACAATATTTTTATTAATATTTTGCTCGTCGATATTCTATCAGAAAAGTTTGCAAAAAAAGGTTACACATTTTTCTAGGAATAACAAACTATTATTTTTCTTGTGGTCAATATTAAACATACATATAAATCAACAGATTTTTAGATATTTCAACGAACGTATTTTATTTTTATAATGAATTAATCTAAGAAAGCTTCTGAAAGATATATAATATTCAGGTGATCGTATAATTGAAGTATTTTCGGATTGTGATAAAATGATTTCGAGTTCGAGATTTTATTATACACTATAGAATGTAAAGGGCAATCTGTTTCGCGAACTTTAGATAGTCAATATAGTTTAGGATTGACAAAATTTTATATACAGAGTGTTTCAGGATTAGTGTAACAAACTTTAACAGCTTATTCCTGAGGTTATTTTGAGCAAAAATGTCATATAAACATAGGTCCTATTCCTTTTAGTTACCAAAATACAAGAGGTTGAAGTTCTATAAATAACACGACATTTTCAAATTTTTGTAATCAAGATACTTTCGGAAAACAAGAATTTTATTGAAAAGTCATACCTTATTTGTCTTAATTAAAAATTGTTGTACTTTTGATTGTATTATTGTTTCATAATGGATGGTTATAGTACTGCTGAATATGTAGCTATGATTTTTATTTATGGATTATGTAATGGTAATGCCCGTTATGCGTCCAGAGAATACCAAGACAGATATCCAAATAGAAGCTAACTTTCCCATCGCCTATTTGCGCGCATTTTTGTTTTCCACAAGTATCTTGATTACAGAAATTTGAAAATTTCGTGTTATTTATAGAACTTCAACCTCTTGTATTTTGGTAACTAGAAGGAATAGGATCTATGTTCATATGACATTTTTGGCTCACAATGACCTCAGGAATAAGCTGTTAAAGTTTGTTACACTAGTCCTGAAACACCCTGTATATATATATATATATATATATATATATATACTATGGAGTAGGTGGTATTGAGTTGTGGATTTGAAATCCCGAGTTCGATACCCACAGCCGACAAACGCGAAAAATATCATTTACCGAAATCTGCTATTTTATTTACTTTAATTTAGTTATGTTATGATAATTGTTAATATTTTATAATTTTAAAAAAATTAACTAACATTGCGCTGAGTACTATGCAGGATTAAAATATGTACCATAAATTGTGAAATACCTGTATAACATTATTGTCAAAAATTCGACCGTCATTCAAATGAATACATTTTATTACTTTGCAAGTTAATTAATTATCGTTTATAAAACAGGCCATTACAAAAAAACTTTTTTAAATTCTGATTAATAAATTATATTGCTGATTGTCTATCACGTACATACAACTTGCGCCCACTTCACAAACTCTTGAATGAATGTGCGGGAGAAGACAAAGTTCGAAGTTTAACAAACATTCGTTTCCTTTGATTCGTACCAGTTTACCGACATCTGGCGGGAAATGTTCGGTGCTCGGCGAACCCCAAACATTTGCTTTAAATTGTCCATCCACACTAGTAGATATTTGCCACATTATAAACATTCATTACTCGTTCTTCCGCAATTCTCTGCATGTGTAGCACCCGGCTTAACACTTTTTTATTTTTGTCATTTACATATTCAAGTCTCAAAAAAAAACCGCAACAAAGTATTTTGTTTATTGTTAGGTTGACAAATACATAGGGTAGATGGCTCAAGATTATCGATCTGTGAATTTGATAACCCTGGTTCGATTCCCACAGCCGACAAACAATTTTTACCACATTAAAACTACCTCTGCGGCTCTCCCTCCCCCAACATCTTTGGAGACTGTTATTTTGCGGCTGGTAATCGCACTTCACGCGAATAAATATATCACTTACCGAGATCTGCCACAGGAGTGTGCCGCACCCAGCAATGGATAAAAGGCGTAATGATATATTTATTTTATATTTTATAAAATAAAATTATTTTCGGCAGTAATATAATATAAAAGATTTGAATACATACGTGTATATATTGTAACATATTGATTAAAAACTAATAGTTCTTGTGCGTGTTTCTTCATAGGTATTTTGAGACTAGCTCTAATAATTTACTTGTACAAATCACCAACACGCAAAAAGACCAGCAACAATGACAATTATTAACTTCTTACATTATAATTCTCATTTTCTGTCAGGTGACACCATTTGCCACCACGCACTGACATTTGAAATTACGGGAGCGTTGATTTAATACCATTTTTTTAAGATGATATATTTGGCATAATATATTTTTCGTTGTCAAACATTTCAAAATTATTATACAAAAAAATAAAATGTATGGAGAACTAAAACTTTCTAGAACCCATATTTCAAGTAATTTTCATATGATGATTATGATTTTGGCGGAAATTTTTGTCGTCATGATCACGACTGCTTGTTGCGACGAAAATCTGTAGATTTTCTTTAAGCAACAAGCAGGAGTGATCTAGGCAAAAATTACCAAAGGAAAATCATAGTCACGTATGGTATTCGGCTTGACAATTCCTCGAAATATTTTATTTACTCAAAAAAAAAGTTACCGGCAGTATTTTTAAAACAATGTCTGAACTACTATTACCTTTGTGATCAATTTAAATTGTTAAGTTTTTTGACATAACTAAGCAAAGTAAACAAAGTCAGATAAAATTCAACAATATTAATCTACTCAAAATAGCTAACAAACGGTATATCTAAGCAACGATTTGCGACAATTTTCACTAGTGAAATTGTCGCTGTAATACTACTGGGATTGGTTCAATTCAGCAAAATACTGTAATTCGATTGGATGCAAAGTTATGAGTGGAATTTTCTCTACAATAATTTAGAAAGATTTGATATTAAAAAAATACAATGCCAAATGTACTAAAAAAATAATTGTATAGTTTAATTGAGAGTACCACTTCAGAGAATAATGTCAGATTTCACATTTTTAACTTGGTTTAAATAAATAAAAGAAAATCGAATGTATGACAGCTATGTCAATTATGCAATTATTTTGCGAATTTCGGCAAAATTTTGTTTGCGTTATATTCAGTACATCAAATACTTTTTCGCAATAATTTTGAAACACCCTATATATATATATATATATATATATATATATACATTTATTATAAACGAATATTAAGAAACAAGAAATGTATTTGTTGGTCATGTTGAAAAGAGTCCCAGGTAAGTGGCCCAAGAGCCGCATGCGCCTCGCAAGCAGCGAGCTGCCGACCCCTAGGTGTTCTCCTTAGTTCAGTTTTAAATCAGCTTTCCCGTTGTGTTATATTTCAGTGGCACCACACCAATTTTCCAATAATAAGTTCCATAAATCTTATACGAAAGCCTCCAAGTAGAATTTACTTCGTATATATGTAAATTAGAATAAAATTCGACAATTTTTCCTGCTGAACTCTATCTCCAAAGAAAATACAGCATTTGATGGGCAATCAGTTCCTCGCTTACGAAAAGCAAACAAAAATGCACAGTGAAAAATGGTGAAAACTGGCAAGCGAAATGAAAAGCGATACATGATGAATTTTTACATGTGTACAGATTCGATTACATATGTTTTCATTTCGTTTTTTATCTCTCAAATTCAGTACTACCGGGTGTTTGATTAGAACGAAATGTTATTTGCCGACTGGTGTTGACAGAATTTTGATATTTTGGTTTTATTCGACTTGCGGATGAACAAACAAATACGGGAATAATTAAATCTCGTTAAAATGAAATTAATATGCTTCAGTACAATTAGTACTACCTTCCGCATTTGCTTTTTTAAATTGTTTATTTATATTATGATTTTAATTATAGATGTTTTACTTTAGTTTATAAGCAATTTAAATTTAATCGAAATATGAAAGAATAGTATATTATATATCAAGGGAGAGAAATGCATGATTTTCCAGAGGTGCAATTAGTAGCCAGAGGGCTACAAAGCACAGAGGGAAAACTGCATTCTCTCCTAAGGTATATATACAATTTTAAAATGAAAAATGTAGTTTTAAAACCCAATTTGACATTGACATTTATTAATTTTAAGATTTAGAAGTCTATTAGAAATAAAATATAATAAACAAAATTCCTTGACAACCGTATTGTTTTATTAATTAATTAAATGTCATTACTTGTCAAAATAATGAAAATTTTCATAGGTAAATAATGTTCACATTTCGTCCCTAGGGGCGAAATGTGTTACTTCTGTCATGATTTCGTGGTCATAGAAACGGAGTTTTTCTCCCGGTCGTGTACAAAATATTTTATTTATTTTCCAGTTCTCAAAATAGATATAACAATAAATCTGTCATCAAGTCTTGTTGTAGCCCTTTTATAGACTTAAAGAAGTAATTAATTTACTTGAAAAGGTTGTTTTGTCACAAATTAATTTTTGGCGAATGAAAATTTTTATAAGTAGCAAAACATTTTGAGGTTTGTAATCGTGGAAAAGGAAAAAGTAATCTGACGCATAAAAATGTTGGGATAAACCAATTCAAACTTTAAAACTCCGAAACAAGTATTTGATAGAAGAAAAAAGAAAAAAAACTGAATAATTTAATGTACAATTTAAAAATAAACTTTTGCTTCATTTTGTTTAAAACTGCGTTCATTTAAATTAGAAGAAAAATAAGAGTTGTATTTATATATTTTCTTTACAAATGAAAACTAGAGACAATAAATTCAGTTATCTTCAGCATTAATAGCGTATTACTTGTAAGTACACATTAAAAAAAAAAATTTATAGTTTGCGTTCATAAGGAAGTCATTATGAAATCCAGTTGCGTATCGAAATAGCGTTCATTACGATACGCAACATTTTGTTTTAGACGGTTGGTTGTAACTGATGTCATACTGAACATATCAAACTGAGAACATCAAAATTTTAATATAACGATAAAATCTGAACAATTGCATAAATGCCAATAACAGTTACCAACAACATTTCATATATAAATTGCCCTAAATTGACTGTTAAAAATATCGCCGATTTAAAAAAAAATTAATCTATAAAAGAGACAAAATAGAAACAATAGTATAAATAACTCATTTTATCACACTGCCTGCGGCTTATTTTCTAAATTTGGACGCGTTCTTTAATATACTACTTCTGAAAGTTTTTATTATTCTCCCTGGAAAAGATTCTGTTAAAATGTGATTTTTGTATATTTGTTTACTTATTTAAGTTTGTTTTTAAACACTCTGCAATCGACAGATTCATGAAGTAGCTTAGTCAGTAATATTTTATTTCACTTTTTATTCTTTTTATATTTCGTAAAAAAATATTTTAACCCGAGTTATAAAGAGTGCAAGTTAGCAACAAATTTAGCTTACTTTGTGTATATGTTTTAATTTGAAATGAAGTTATAGAACTTTCTTGTAAATTGTTTAAATTTAGGAAGGATTAATTGTCACTTGCACTGTCTGCTCCACATTAAAAATAAAATGAAGTTCTGTATGAACACATTGGCAGATTTTACTGCTTTGAAATTAAAATCCTGGAGCCGAATAATATTTTTCTCCGTTGTTTTTTGTTGGTTTGCAGTGTTTAAAATCACAAAACGCACAACAAACACAATAAAACAGTCAGTTGAAGCCTCGGATCGCTCACGAAAAAGCGATTCAAAAAGAATTATCACATTTACACAAACCGCAATTTACCGCCACCGAGCAATACGCGGTTTACAATTGGCCACAACGTGGTGACGTTGCGACGTTGCCATTTACAGTGCTGCTATGGTGCGCTGCAACACGAAGCGATAATTTCTATCTGTCAAAAGGGCAAAGATTAATGATAGCCGTATAGAAGTGATGGCTGTGATACAAGTGCCTTGCTGCAAGAATCAGGGGCGTAAATAAAACGCTCTGATTCCACTATAGCGAATTGCCATAAAAGAAGAAAATAGCAATAAGCTTCTTCATTGTCTCAACATACATCTTTATTAGGTTAGGTTCGGTGCTGGAAATCCAAGGCGCAGTGTCGCAGACAAACGAGTGCTATAATTTTTAATTCAACTTTTTTTAAACTGACTACTACAAATTGAGCTAACTATATTTTTTAATATTCCGAAATTTTAAATCAAAATTATCATGGCTGTTTAATTGAAAAAATCATACTTAAATCTCGTAGGATTAAAAGGAAAATTAAAATTGTTTTAAACATTAATCTTTGAAATGATGCCTAACAATACTAAATAATTAAACTAAAATTGGGCGACAAGGCGCTTAATCCTTTCATTCCTGATTTTTAAATTTTATAAATACTGTTGGGACATATAATCCCAGTCTACATATTTGACTAAATTCAACAATAAAATACAAAACGCTTTTTCTATACATAAGGTTTCAAAATTATTACAAAAAAAATTAAGGATATATATTATTGTATGTACTGATTTCAACGCAAAAAGATTTTATCCGAAATAATTGTACATTTTTCGTGCCACTGGACTGATAGGTTACCGTAATGAATAAAAATTAGTAAACATTAAACATTGAAAGAATTGTTTCACAATTTTAATTAAAAAGTAATGCACAAACAAATGTGCGACTTCATTCTGTCAAATATTTGGACACATTTGTCAGTAAAATATGTTAAAATATTTGACAGAAAAAAATAATTTTTTATTTTGTTTTAATTCCCTAGCTAACACAATTAAATTGTAATTTGGTAAATTTTCATATTTAATTTCTGCCGTAACTTAAGAAACAAAATTAATTTATTGATTTAGATGCAGAATTTTAAGCTCTACAACTTTTATTTGAAGCATTTTTGTCTAAAATAATTTGGAAAGCAATGCAGATGGAAAAACTGTTTTTCTATTACTCTAAACACCCGGTATGTACTACTGTATTTATATAATTTTTTCCGATATGTATGTGTCATAATGTAATCAATATCTAATTAACAAATTTACTGCCTAATCTCATATACAAAGTGTTTTTATACTTCAAGAAAAAAAAAAATACAAGATAATATATTATATGACATAATAATCACAGAACAAAAGGATTTTTTCAAAATTAAAAAATTAAAAATATGATTCTTGATGTGTACATTTTTTATGAAACTGGGTAACACTACAAATATTTATCTGATGTTGTATAATGAATAAATTTACTATTGTAGTGTGTTTAATTATATTTTAATTATTAATAAATTAGAAAGGTTTAATAGACTACTAATACTAAAAATATAATAAACTATGTATCATTAATTTAGGAAATTTTTAAAAACTTCTATTTATTCTACGATATATATGTGAGAATCGACGGCATACGGTATTGAAGAAAAGAAAGATGGCTGGAAAAGAGTTTAAAAAAAACAATGGATAATGTCAATCGGTCACTTTTTGGATTTGATTTTTTCACTTGATTTCAGAATAAAGCTATTAATATCGTGAATACAGAGTTTTAATAAAGCTACATAGACAACGAATCCTACATTATATATATATATATATATATATATATATATATATATATATATATATATATATATATATATATATATATATATATATATATATATATATATATATATATATATATATATATATAGTGTAAGAGGATCCTGTAGTTTTATAATAATAGTATGTCTTTATTGGAATTTTTCTTTTATCTACGTCACTGATTCTGTAACGGTCACATAGGTTGTTCAACACCCCATGGCATATAATTTTTATTGTCTAATATTTTTTGGCAGACTCGTTCCGAATACCCTATAACATAGGATATTAGATTTTTATATGAAATGTGAATACGTACTTTTGATATTCGTTTTTATATTGTATAAGAAAGTAATGAATAATTTATAGTTGAACACAGAGCCGGTAACCGGTACCTTCATAAAAACTGAGCTGTTATAATATATCAAATAAAATTTTTGCGTTAGAAGATTTTTTTCGTTTAACAGATAGAAAAGACTATATTTTTTTAGTTTGGAAAGTAAATAAAAGTAAAAGCTTCGGGTGGATTTCATAAAAGTGAGTTATCCTAACCCAAAGTTAACAATTGAAATGGAATTCTAGAACAAAATAGATATCAAATGTAAAATTTTTTGACAGCTTCATATTTCACAGCCATATGAATGCAAAGATAAGTTTCAAATTACAATCAATTTCATATTAATTATGTTCAAATACTTGTACAAATATTACAAGTAGGAAACCATTAGCCGCAGATAACCAAGGCTTAATTTAAGATTTCAACCCTTAGTACATTAAATATTTGTTTAATAATTGTTATCATGCTTTCATATTAATTTTTTAATGAACACACTAGCATTATAATAATTTTATTGCAATTCTTCTACATCTAAACAACTTTATATATATATATCATCACGCCTTTTACCCATCACTGGGTGTGGCACTCTGCCTAAGCAGATCTCGGTAAGTGATATATTTTTTCGCGTGAAGTGCGGTTACCAGCCGTCAAATCACGGCCTCCAAAGATATTAGTGGTGGAGGAGCCACAGGAGTAGATTTTTTAAATTGGTGAAAATTGTTTGTCGGCTGTGGGGATCGAACCAGGGTTCTCAAGATCCACAGGCCGACTCGATACCACTGAGCCACCTACCCCAACTTTAAAATAATGATAACAAATATATTAATATTGGATAAAATTACAAAAAAAAAATAGATCAAATTATATATGTCATTAAAGTTTCGTGCAGAGGTATAGAAACACCCTGTATATAAACAACAACAAACAAAAGTACAAAATATTTATAAAAATGTGATAAGTAAAAGTATATATAAATTATTTATATGGAAGTTCTTTGAACTAAAGTTCTTATCATCTATTTTTATGAACGTAAATATGTTGATATATGTATAATTATATGGTGTCTGGGAAATTTTATTATTTACTACAATTGTTTGATCGAGGTACCTATGTTGCAAAAGTGTTTTGCAACTTAACGTCAATCTACAATAATCACAGGTTTCAAATAGAATGTTTGTAAAATACCTACTTCATTCATTTTTGCCGCACTTATAGAATAATTCATCGTTAGTGCTATATAAGTACGTCTTTAATAAAAGTTTACTTGTCTGGCCACAAACAATTCTACATATTTTAGAAAATAATGCTTGATATAATACATACATACATAACATCACGCTATATCCCATTAAATGGGGTAGCACGAACCCGTCAACACGATACTCGTTTCGACAACATTAACACTTCCTCCATACGCACTCATTCTTTCCTCACAACCAAAATCCATCATCACGCAACAAACATCCATCCATTCGCTCCTGTACACCTGTTTCGTAAATCTTGATATAATAATGATAACAAAATAATTTAGGAACTTGTGGGGTGTTCCGAATTGTAATGAACCAAGTCCAAATAGAAAATAGTTAAGAGAGAAAAAATTCAAATATAATTGTCTAAAATAACATTTTATTCAGAGGTACAAAGTTCCAACTTTTATTTTCTACTTATAGATGGAAATAGCTGACACAAATAAATTTAAAACGTTTAAATAATAATAGTAATAATTGAATAAATACATAATAATAATAAACAACAAATAGCACTTAATAAATTATTAATAGCTATAAAAATTAAAACTATAATTTGAAAATTTGCCATAATTAAACTTTAATCCTGTACCCTAATATAATAATTTTTTACCTAGGTCAATAATAATCCACTATTGACCGTTGTTAAGGACGCGGTAGAGAGACCAGGCTAGTAGTGAAAAAATATATTTTCATATAAAGTTAAAATTTATATGACTATTATCAATACTAAATGAGTGTTTTTTGTCTACAGAACGCAAAAGATTTTTGCATGCAGGATGCAAAAGTATTTTGCTTCCTGCAATTTTTTGATAGAAGAAAGGCTCACAAATTAATAAAATTTGTCACTTTATTTTTTTTCTTAGAAACAATACTTCTATTCTTTAACAAAATTTATATTTGATGTTCCAAATGAGCAATTATTCATATTTATCCCGCTTGAGGAAGCTAACTGGTGTACTGGAATAGTTTCTTGAGAAATACAATGCGAATCCCAATAAATCGCAGAAAAAAATTAGAACGTTTATTTGGTTTCTATTGGCAACCAGCTGTCAATTGCTGGTCAGAGAATACCAGATTTGATAGCAATTATATTACATACATTGTTGTCATGGAGACATTAGATGGCACATTAATTAATCCTAAACGTCAACATTTTCTCATTACATTATTACTAATTTTGGGACATAGTTTTCGAAAAAACATTGTTTGATACTCGATTGCGAAATGCTTTTGCATTCTCGAATGCAAAAGTAACATTTCACAATCTAGAATCAAATATAACTATTTTATATGTATATTTTTGCATTTCTTGAATGTAATGTGAAATATAAAGGTAACTTAATATGTGTTAGTAATTTAATAATTTTATTAAAGAAGAGTGTTGCGAGTTTATTCAAGGTGGATAAGCAGCTTTGCTTAGCTAAAGTTTAAGTAAGTTAAACTTGTAATGTAATTACATGCGTACAAACTTGGCAGTGTAGAGATTACAAATAACCTTATTATACATAAGCAGTGTGGAAATGGCACGCATTTCAGTCAAATGTAGTTTCGTTCGGGATTTAGGATTACAAATTAGCTCATGGCACTCTCAAACTCAAGATACATAACTTTAAAACTGCATCTATTTCTGCTGAAATTGAAATGTTCAAAGCTGAAAGAAAATCGTTTATTTATCTTCACTCAATGCATTCATATTCAACTACTTTTCATTTTATTTTAGCTAGATTTAAGGAAATATTTAACTACTTGTAAATATTGTTTGTTATGAAAAAATAAATATAAATATATCATCACGTTTTTTACCCATTACTGGGTGTGGCACTCTGCCGTAAGCAGATCTCAGTAAGTGATATATTTCTTCGTGTGAAGTACGGTTACCAGCCGTCAAATCACGACCCAAAGATGTTAGTGGTGGGGAAGCCACAGAGGTAGATTTAAATTAGTGAAAATGAATTTCAATTTAAAATATCTCTTTTCTCCACAACAATACATTTCTTTATTTTAAAACTTCAAGACCAGCATTTATTCTATATTAAATGTTTTTATTTAACTTAGCCTTTTATTAATTAATTAACGGTGAGTTTAATGTTGATAATTTTTTTTGCATTTCTTATTTATTTTTTCTGCAGGTTTTTCAGAAAATTATAATATTTTTTATCTTACATTTTCTTTATCTTACTTAAATTTTATAATCTTGTACTGTAATTGCTCTACTAATTGATTATTAGCACTTGTCAAACTGTATTTAATATTTTTCACATTTTCTTATTATAAATTTAACAAAAAAAAATACATTTCAGTTTAGCCCGAATATGGAAATTAATTACTGCATAATCAACCGCTATTTAAGAAGATTAAAGTAAACTTTTAAACACAAGTTTGAACCTTACAACTCCTTCTGTCAAATAATATGTGAGCTGCAATCGAAGACTATTTTTCTATTTACTTTCTAACTTAAGAAAATTTTCTTCTAAGCATCATTGTAGATAATCTATTACATCCTTATGAGCACGAGCATAAGGCTGTTTATCGTGTGATGTCAATTCATGGAGACTAGCATTCGCATGTGCGACAAAAGTCTACGTTCTAAAATAAATATTTCGTTCTAAAATAAATATTTTTTTTATAACTAAGGTCCTGTTCCTTACATAATATTCTACTTTAAACGATATTTAAAAATCAAGCAATGTACGGTTAATATTCATGGTTAAAATATATAAAAAAGTAAAGCATAACAAAGTTCCAAAATCCAATTCAAGTATACAAACTTTACAACACGAAAATAAATATTTGGTTGAAGAAAACAAGTAATAATTCCGAAATTTAAAAACAAACTTTTATTTTACACAAAACTGGAACCACAAGAGATAACGGTTCGGTTTCGGGTTGTTGTTCAGTTTTGTTTAATTTGTTCGGTAGCGATAACCGATTCAGAAGAAAATGTTTTAATATGGCTTTGGTTCGAGATTTGCAAATACTTATAAATTATAATTTTGACATGTCTTTTCAATCATTCGAATCGGTAATTGTTTCACATTAATTAGTCGGTTAAATTCCTGTTTCGGGTTCGCTCTTCTTCTCGGATTTGGTTTTTGTTCCGGTTCAAGTCAACGCGCTGTTAATTAGCAATCAATACAATAAAAAAAATATTTACAGAAATACAGTTTCCTCTGAAAAATTATTTCTTCTATGTTATAAGATGGAATATTAAGAAAATATTTGGCCCACATTTTCTTTTATGTATCTCCCTTTATTTTGTTATCCCTTCATCATTATCATCACGACAGCTCGACAGCATTTTCGTTTTTATGTGTCTTTGCTTCTCAGCCAATTTCCTTAATTTTGTCCTGTCTTTAGCTTTTCTCTTTCGCTTCCTTAATTGTAGAAAGATACCATGATGTTTTTTTATTATTATTATAAATTGAAATTACTCGTTGTACACGAAAAATGTTTATTTACATTCGTATTGTTTTTGGTGTTTATTAATTATTTACAACAATATGAAATAAGTAAAATAAAAACAATTTATACTAATTAACAAAATATTAATTTACATATTTTGCGTTTGTTTTATTCAATTATATATTTATTATTTAGTTGCTAGATTTACGCCCGGTTTCATCAACAAGAGTTAAATTATAAATTTCGGTAAAATAAATATAATCAAATCGAAATTACCTGTGAAATGGAATAATTAACATTTCGAGTTACTTTTATTTATTTAAACCAAGTTTTTAATTTAACTTTTGTTGATGAAACCGGCCATAAATGTTTTAAACAAATGAAATATAAATGTGTGGTACTCTCTGTTGTAGCAGATCTCACTAAATGATATATTTAATCAAATTACAGCACTAAAAGATGTGATTGGAGAGGGAGTCACGGAAATGGAAAACAACAACAATTAGTTAATCGTTTTTTGGTTTTCAGTGAGACAAGTCATCTTTCTTGTTTGGTGTGCAAGATGTTGTCTTACCATGTAACTTAGTAACTTTCAATAGTTGGCTCATACATTGTTATTTATATATATATTTATTTAACTGTTATAACTTTTGTTAATTTGCAATGAAAATTGTTTGTTGGCTGTATGAATCGAACCTGGGTTCTTAAATCCACAGCCCGATTCGATACCACTGAACCACCTCTTTCCCATCAAATGAAATTATAATATGTAAAATAAACAAAATAACGTGCAAAACTTATTTATAAATAAAAATGTAAATTGAATCTTCTTAATCTAGCAATTGTTATTGTAAGAAGACAAGAAAACGTCGACATTCTTTATAAAATTACTTTCACTTCATGAGAAAATAATTTGTAGTAAACGACGAAAAGTAAAGTGAAAGTATGTAGAAGAGAGAAAATAATTTTGAAAATATTTTCCTCCGTGGATTAATGTAAGTGACATGTCATGTAGGGAAACAGACCTTAGCGGTTGTCGATAAATTCTCTCTCGAAAAAAATGAGCGAATTCCAGGGGATCTTTTTCAATGAGTTGACAGCACTAGGGGAGACAGCGGTAGAGGGTTGGTATTCCTGCAGGTAATGGTGAAGCTCAGGGGTGAGTTTTTTAAGGGTTTTCAACGTCACGAACTAACACGTTGCTACTTTATTCTGTGACCTGTGACGTGTCAGTGTGTATATGTAGATATACATAAAAAACATCGGTTTTCTAATCACAGTTTTTCACTCCTTTAGGGAAAGACTTTTTTATACACTATATTTAGGGTTATATAGTCTGCATTTAGTGTTTTCAAGTATGTTTTTAAATTTATCAGAATATCTAACCACATTTTTTATTTTGAAATACCTATAATGCCATTCTAGACAAAATTAGAATGTAAATATTATACCTTTTTTTTACCTCGTATACTTGCAACGAGATGAGATTAAATGATAACAAAATTTTTGTGAAATGAAATAAGATTTTCTCCAAATTAAGAAGGTTCGATCAAGGGAAAAATATTGTAAGTAACTCATGTGTTAATCGGTGATTAATAATCTCGACAATTAACGCGTACTTACAAGATAATATTTATAAAATAGTTTAAATTTATTTTTGTTCTAAATATTTACCAAATATCGTACTCCTCATCTATAAATAAATCAGCGTATTAACTAATAGAACAACTAAATTTAACTTTTAGTAGTCGTCATCAATTGTCATAAAGCACCACCAACAATCCACTCAAATTAAACAAATAACCAATTTGTGTTATTGCGTAGATATAACAGTAATAAGAAGGCCAATTTGTGTGTTTCCTGCTGCGAGAGAAGGACGAGGGTAGGAGCTGGTCAGCAGCAGGACTCGGCTTTTGGCGCGTGCGATCGCGATGCCAACTGCTGGTGAGCGATGACACCGCAGGCGGCCGATTAGAACGGCTAAAGTCTGAAGTGAGGGTTGAGTTACACTTTGCCTTTGGACTTTGGTCAGATGTGGTTTAGGATACTGAAGGAACGTTAACTGGAATGATTGGATGTGAGTGGCTTTTGATTCCTGCTTAGTGCATTTACATTACGGAAAGTTAGATTTATTGATTGTATATTGAGAAACAAAAGGACATAATACAGGAGTAATTTTAAAAAAATGTATGTCTTTTATAAATTAATAATAAATTAAAGCAGTATTTGTTGGTTAAACAAATTTATTGTCTAGGTTTGGTATGGACTCAGACTCACAAGAAAATAAATTTATCATCATGCCTTTTACCCATTACTAAGTGTGGCACTCTGCGGTTACCAGTCGTCAAATCACGGCCCCCAAAGATATTAGTGGAGGGGGAGCCACAGGGATAGATTTGTGGTGAAAACTGTTTGTCGGCTGTGGGGATCGAACCAGGGTTCCCAAGATCCACAGGCCGACTCGATACCATCCTGTTCCATATATTTTTTAAAATAATTAATATCAGGCAATTTTCGCTCCATTTATCAATGTCTTTAACCTCTTAAGCAACGCCCAAAAATAGGATTCATTTCTCCTGTCATTCGATTTACTGCCTATTAAGTAAACTGATGATCGCGCTATTATATTCTACCGAGAAGTCAATAAAATGATACGTAAGCACTTGTAAATTAATTCAAATAAATGACATCTGCGGATAAATTTATGTACAAATAAAATATATTGCTAAAGTAAAAATGACAAATTAACAAAAGTTATAACAGTTAAACAAATAAATATAAAAATTAACCATATTGAATGACGATGATAAACAACAATGTATGAACCAACTATATTGAAAGTTACTAAGTTACATGATAAGACTACATCTTGCACACCAAACAAAAACGGTGACTTGTCTCACTGAAAACCAAAGAACGATTAACTAATTGTTGTTGTTCTCCATGGAACCTGCTGTCAAGAAGTATGGTTACAATTTTTGCTTTTGTTCAACATAACCGTTCCCATAGTTTACATAAAAAATCCAGATGCTTACAAGGGATGAATTAAAAAGGTCAAATCTATCTCAGCTACTAGTTTACCCAGATATGTCATAACATATACTGAAAAATTCAGAGAAGCCATAAACTCGATAAATAATAATCGAACGAATACTGAAATTATTACAAATACAAGTATATTCTCTAATATATTTAATAGCAAAATTCTGTATTTTTTAAAACTGATTTGATAGCGTAAATCTTAATTACAACAAACCCGAATTCTAAATTCTTTCACTTCGTTTCACGGTTATAAGTTAACTAAAAAATAATTTGTCAAAAAATGATAGTTAATAATGGCTATAATTTATAACATTGCAATAATGAAACAGTACAATCCTTCATCCTACTTACTCATGCATTACCCGTTCACCAATTCACATACCTACGGTTATAGTAATATTCTCGGTACAATGATCAAACGTTGTCATCTGTTAGAGCATCGGTAACACGCGCGCGCAGTTGCATTTCACCCTCTACGCTCCTGCGTACACATATGTTGAGGATGCTCTACCTACAACCGACAACACTGCAATCACGGGGAGGGATGGAGGTAATTTACACACGCGTGCTTTTGTAACAATTAACCCCTACATTGGCTACATGCACAGCGGAACTTGCATAAACTGAACACGGGAACTTGGACTAAATATAGCCAGAAGCATGCAACGAGCCCTCGAGATATTGTTTGTTAATTTGTGGAGTATATAGTTTAATTAATTATTAATTAAATAAATATTCAATAAACAACAAAGTTTAAGTAGAGCTTCAAGAAGGTAGACAGTATAGTTTGAGGTAGTTTGATCTTTACTATCAGAAGTAGGAACAAAATATTTGCACTATAATATTTATTAGTTTTAGTTAATTATTGCTATACAGGGTGTTTAACAACTTATGGCACATATTTTAACCCCATATAGTACTCTACGTATTGATTATGGAACAGAAAGATTATAATTAAATTAAATATATCAATACGCCTTTTACCCATTACTGGGAGTGTTACTCTCCCGTAGTAGCTCTCGGCAGAAGATATATATTTTCATTTGAAGGGCGGTTACCTGCCGTAAAATCAGGACCTTCAAAGATGTTATTTGAGGACGAGCCACAGGAGTAGTTATAATGTTTGTCCGCTGTAGAAAACATTTTTAGTGGCATTGATTTGAGTTATTTCTAATATATTGTATTTTGAATAAATGGACTATTGTAGTGTTTATAATTATAATTTAATTATTAATATATTACTCGTAGAAATAACTCTCAAACCAGTGCCACTAAAATTGTTTATTTCATGTACAATTAATTTTGCAACTACTGAAAAAAAAATCTGTTTCATAATCAGTACGTTGAGTACTATATGCGTGTCCCACTGTTTGAGGTTTAAGTCTGACGTCACATTTTTTTTAAAAAGTTATTACAGTTTAATGAGTAACAATTAACACTTTCTAAACCTGGACATTGTTTTAAATTTAGATATTTATCTGTAGATTCGTTTTCTGTTCTTACATAGACTATCTAACCACAATTGTATAGAATTCACTTGCAAAAACAAGCGCAGAGGAATACTCCCTTCTTGTATTTTCTTTATAGATTCGTTGTTAAAGGAGTGGGCGTGAATAAATATTAATAAAATAGGTGTATAGCAGCGAATGAATGACTGTGATTGAAGGTTTGTTGCTGGTTGAAAGATTCCGAGTATGAAAAATAAATGAGCTTATATGAAAGGAATGTGAATATGGTTGAAGCGAGGATGGTGTGTCAGGACAGGATGAGAATGTTTGACGAAGATTTTTTGATAAATCTGATGAGTGGATGTTCTGTGAATGTTTCAGGGGTTCATGCAACTCCATTTGAAAGGATTTAGCTTGATGTTATGTATGCATGAGTAAGTATGTATATCTAACAAAATCAAAATTACACAAAATATGAAAGAGCCTATAATTTTCCTTATTTTAATTATGATTTTGGTGCTATATTGTTTTGTTTGTTTCATATAAATTTATTACGAACTAAAATATTGATTTTAATTTGAAATATTTTTAGCAGTGCTTGCTTCATTCGCAATATTCTTATTAAAACCCATCTCTAGTATCTAAAATTATAGGTATTGCGGCCAACACAATTCATATGTTTGAACGTTGTTTCAGCTATAACGCAGCAATTCATTACAACCGAGTTCCAGATGAACATAAGCTTTTAGAAGTTAAAACATTTTCTAAATATACCAAGAAAATTATCTTGTCCAGCCAAATTAGACCTTGAAAAATTGAACCTCATATTGACGGATATATTATTTAGGTTTATTTATAATTTAAAAATTTAAAATTACATGTAAGGTTAAGTGTAAGAACAGCTTCGGCTGAACTTTGCCAATAAAGAATTTAGAATTTAGAATAATAGAGGTTTCCATAGTTTTTGTTTTTTTTATATGTTAATCTACGTTTAAATATATTAAAACATTCGTTAAAACTAATAAAATACCAAATATTTGTTGAAATAGTTATTTGTATATCTAGGTCGTGAAATGCTGGTTTGGCGTATCGAAGGATGAACTTGTAGACCGAAGCAGATGCAATTCTAAGGATGCCAAATATATTTTACTGCCGGGAATTTTTTTATTCATGTATAATGTATATATAAGTTACATTAAAAAACTGCAAAGTTTATTACAAATTATAATTTAATAACTGCTTTATACACTTATAAATATGTCATAATAAATTTTTTCTACAATTGTGCAAAAATGAGTCATTAAGTACGCATTTTTCATAGCAAAAAATGGGTATTTATTAAACAGAGTACAATAATAATGTTTTCCCACAGTAGCGGATTTTGATTATATAATTGTTTTCAGTGACAACTAACAATTTATACCATTGCAACATTCTTTTATTTTGAACTTTTACCAACTTTACTGCAAAATTCTGTCTGTTTATTGAACATCGCACTCGCGTATAATAACTTATTTCACTCACTTATAATATAATGTATTATTATTGTACGTTGTTTAAATGTAATAAAATATTTGCTACGAAACAAACATAACTAAGTAATTTATAAAAATGTTCTTAAGTGCAATTAGTATAATTACAGTTAAACTTGATCGTAAAAAAATAGTGTACTCGAATTCGGACATTGGGCGGATTAGACTGAAACTATATTAAACATACTTATTGAAAATAGATTATTTTGTAGCATAATTTTAATTAATTCAAGATAAAAAACAGATTATGGAGCATATATTTAAATCGTTCAATAAAGTAACACTTTTAACACTATTTGCAAAAATAACTGTTATTTCATTGGCATTATGACGAATCGAAGTATTTATGTTATGATTGGTTATTGTTTCATCGAATCGCGGAGTTCCTTACGTCACTTTTAGTTTATTATTTGATGAGTAAGGTAGTGGTGAGGTAGCGGATTATATTAGTGCTTGTTAGAGTTCTCTGGGATATTTAGGATTAGTTTAGAGGGGAGTTCTCCTTGCATACCTGAGTTTTATTGGATAATGGTATTATTGAGATTTGGGTGAGCAATTGATACAACTGTGATTAAATTGCGGCTTCGTGCTGGCGTCAACTTCAAGTTGGAATAATTCGTAGTTGGTTTGTAGCGAGCAGTTAGAACTGTAGTAGGTCGTGACTGACTGTCAATGATGCAGCGAGCTGCTTTGGGCTGTAGTTCTACTCTGTCTAGGTAGACCTGGTTAATTTGATCTGAGGATTGTTATTTAAGATAAAAAGTTGTGTCCTTATTGAGATTTCGCGCTTCATTTGTGTACTCTTTCTAGATGACTAATCGTTATTAGTTAAATTAAAATATTACAAAAAAACTATGATTAAATAAATGTCAAATCAAATTGTTTGTATTATTTTAAGAAATTATTTTTGCCACTATGAATTTGTCATTCATGCAGTGACTACTATAATACAACATGAAATAATAAACTATCGGTAAATTAAGAAATTATATTCTCAATCGCAAAATGGATTCAGAGTTTACATAACATAGCATAACATATTATACCATAAAATATCTAAATATAACTTATGGTATACAAAAATTGTAGGTGTCATAGTTCAAATTATATATACGTAGATACCAACTTTATGTTATTGTGTTGCTCATATATTCATTCTATTTTGACATTGGTTAAATAAAAATCATGATGGATATAGACTATATTATTTCTGTTATTATCGTAATAAAAAATAAATATAATAAATATATCATCGCGCCTTTTACCCATTGCTGGGTGTAGTACTCAGCCATAATCAGATCTCGGTAAGTGATATTTTTTTTGCGTGAAGTGCGGTTACCAGCCGTCAAATCACGGCCCTGAAAAATGTTAGTGGAGGGGGAGCCACAGAGGTAGATTTAAAGTGGATAAAATTGTTTGTCGGCTATGGGAATCGAACCAGGGTTCTCAAGATTCACAGGCCGACTCGATACCAGTCACCTGCCCCATAATCGTAATAATTATGAACGTTAATAGTAATAAAGCTAAGGAGAAAAGAAACAGGATTTTATAAAATGCGCTGGATAAATCTACAACGGATATCTGCTGGGGTTTATAAAAATTATTTTATTAAAGTGAAACAAATTGTCAGATTTCTATTTAACATCATGCTATACTTGCAATTTTAGTTACAGAACAGATTTGAATGTCAAATTTATTATTATTAATAATGTCAAATTATACTTTACTTCCCATGGACAGCAAATGACTCACTACATTCTTGTAACAGGGATGTAATGATATACTTACGGTACTAGTGGTAAAAAAGTTATTCCAAGTGGTTTTAACAAATGTTGCCAATGGCACCGTTCGGTAAAGTCGTTACAACGGTCGTCAGTAAATAAAATAAATAAATAAATATATTATCACGTCTTTTATCCATTATTGCTGGTGACATTCTGCCGTAGCAGATCTCAGTAACAGGAATATTTATGCACTTGAAGTGCAGTTACCAGTCGTCAAATCACGGCTCCCAAAGATATTAGTGGAAGTGGAGCCACAGAGATAATTTTAATGTGGTGAAAATTGACCAGAAGCAATGAACCACCTACCCCATAAAAATAAAAAATAAAAAATAAATGTTGTAGACAGAATCGCGTACGTAAACATATATTACATTTGACAGTTACGATGTTACGAATACTTAAAACTCTAGTAACTAACGTTGAGATAAACGTAGTCATTATCGGAATAAATACTTGACAACAATCCAACTATTTCATGTGACATACCGACATGGAACTTCGATTTTCTATAATTTATTTAAGCTAATTTTACATAAATAGACAAAACCTGCAACAATCAAAATTTCATAATATATAATATAATATATGGGGTAGGTGGCTCAGTGGTATCGAGTCGGACTGTGGAATTGACAATCTTGGTTTGATTCACCACATTAAAACTACCCCTGTGACTCCACCACCATTTGGGGGCCATGATTTGAAGGCTGGTAACCGCACTTCACGTGAAGAAGAGATCTGCTCCGGTAGAGTGCCACATCCAGTAATGGGTAAAAGGCGTGTTGATATATTTATTTATTAATTTTATCATAATATAGCAATCTTCCAAGTTCCACCATCCTGCAACACAGTCCTGCTGGTCTCCTGCACGATCTCCCCTCTGGCACGTCGTGGCACGCGTCGTCGGCGCGTCGGCCGCTCGCTAGCAGCGCCAGTAGCGGCGCGTTCTTTGCGCGGACCACACGCTTTGACGCTCGCAATCAGCTCGCGTACACGATCAGCTCTGCGGAGTTCGAATGGTTCGCGCGCCTGAGGCCCAACCGTAGCCGCAGTTGTTCTGTTGTGTGATCTTCAGGTGAAGAAGTGTTGTGACTCACGTGTAGCGTGGACAGTGATGTGTCGTGTTAGGGTGGACACACTTGGCGATAAGTTTGGATGAAGGTAATTCACAATTATTCATTGTTGTTCACCCACATAACAAATTATACATTTACAATAAATGACAAATAAAACTTACTTACCTATCTAAAATAACAGTCAAATTACGTAAATATTTAATAAATATTTAATGTAAAGATTTTTTTCATCGTTTGACAGATTACTTATTTGGCAAACACTTTTTATGCCCTAACCGGTCCTAACCTCTTAAAAGATAAAAATAAAATATTACTTAAAAATAATTCAATAGTAAATCATTCAAAGATTTATTTTTAAAGTTGTTTAATAGACTTTAAACTTTGCATAATAATTTATTTAAATAGAAACAAAATGCAAATTTACAAATAATTTTAGAGATCTCTTTCATTCAAAATCAATAAATACTGTATACAAATTTGCTAATAAATATACAAAATTAATTTAATAATGCATGATTTCAGTAAAAACACATTTTTTAATATCAAAGTAAAGTTTTTATTTACCTACATATTTAAGTATGCTAGCGATGCGAGCATGTAAAAAATACATAGGTGTCATTGTATTAATAATATGGAGCAATGTATACTTTTTTAATGTTACTCTCTTTAAAAAGCGGTTTTGAATTAATGGCAAATTTATGTTTTATGAAATTAAATCAATAGCTCCATAAATTAATAAAAATATGCACGAATATATAAAAAGCTGTGAAGATAATTTTGTGTTGATTTATGAATAAAAATAAATATAAACAGTAAATTTAAATTATATTTTCCATTAAAATTAAAATTGATTTGAAACTCGTGAAATTTAATATTTTATAATAACAAGATAATACAATAAGATATATTGAAATGAAATAAATAAATATATCATCACACCTTTTACCCATTTCCGGGTGTGGCAATCTGTCGTAACAGGTCTCGTAAATTGATATATTTTGCGAGTGCATTGCGGTTACCACCCGTCAAATTACGACCTCAAATAATCAAATCCACTTTGCTATCTACCCATAAAACTTTCATATCATTTTTTGTTAGTCACTCATTTTCTAAATTTTCTTGAATAAAGTGAGCCATGAATCATGATGTAAATTTTAATGTGTCACTAAAATTAAAACTAGCTTCACGCTTAACACTTACTAAATCAAACGACGATTTAAAATTCAAATATTGTACGTTTCATCGAGTTTAAAGTTTACAGTTTATGACGTATTATATTATTTTTAAAGGCTATTACTTTTATAACATTTCTAATTATTATTTTATGAGACACAGAGTTGAGAAATATGAATTTATTTGAGCTTAAAGGAGCTTTTGAGTATAAAACTTTGTTTAAAATATGTTTTAATTGTGTAGCAAGAATTTTGGGCATTTGAACCAGAGATCAATATAAATGATTATGACATATTTACTAATGTATCTTGTTTATTTACACTCATAAATATGTAAATGTATTTATATGTAATTAATTTAATTTTTTCCTGTTGTTCTTAATGAATAATTATGAAAATACTGTATGCTAAAATTTGATGGTTTTACTATTTTGTTTTTATATAACATAAATAAAAACACTAACCTAATTAGAATTCAATAAAATTAATTACTTTTTTGTAAATGTTTTGAAAATAGCCATAAAAGTTTTTTTATATGAATGATTAAACATTATCATTTGAAAAAAAATGCGCATACAAAAACTTAATATAAATTTTGAAGATATTATAAAATGTTTAATTAAATGAAGTAAAAGCAAAAAGGTTAAAGGTATTCAAATTCCCTTTTGAAAATTTATGAGTAATTTTCATAGGACCACAAATTTATTTTTTTATGAATAAATTTCGCTGAAAATATAAAAGGTCTAAATTAAACTCCGCGCAGCGATAATTTGATTTCCACTGCTAAAGGTAAATATATTTTCAACTTCAATAACATCAACGAAGACTCATATCAACATTTTTTAATTAACACATGTTATTAAAAAACAAGAAATTTGTTTAAATTTTAGAATTAATTATTCCCTGAATCAATTCATACGAATGCTTGTTGAAATTCAGATGAACATGACACACATGTTTACAATATCGAAATAATTATTTTACGATTGATTTAACAATGAATTTGTAATCCAATCAAGATTTATTCGTCCGGAAATTCATCATGAGTTTGACGTGAAAATAGCCACCGATTTATAATCAAGTTGATCGACATAGGTTTGTGGAGACCATAAAAGTTCGTTTAGTTTTTATCCCGAGTCAATGAAATTAAAACGACATGAAATGGTTAATCCATTTGATTAAATCGGCATCAGATGATCTATTTTTATTAACTCCATCTATTTAATTATTTATTTATGAGCTGGTTTTGCAAATACAGATTTCTGTTTTGGTTTGTTGATGAGGTAAGAAATATAAAAATTCTAAAATTTATTTCAATTTAAGGACAATTACTTTTATTTATTGAGATATTTGATAAAATATGTATGATATCAAATGTTGTATCAAATCATTCAGATGTTTGAATTTACTTACTGTGAAGTTCAGAAGAAAATCATTGTCAGTGCAGGAGATCTTCAACTATTTGACAGCAAAACATTGGAAACGCAAGAAACAGATATTAAATTCCAATAACAACGCGCGAAATAGTTGTATATTAAGACCATAAAGTGGTTCTTTGTTACTCGAGGACGTAATTGCAGCGCGAGCCGAAAGCGAGAGCTGCAATAGTGTAAGAGGAACAAAGACACCTTACGTTTTTTTCTACGATTGCATCTTAAAATGATTAAAAAAAATATACGTACTGAAAATAAATTCGTACTGTCAATATGACAAGTATCTTTTTTGTTTGCATCTCTAGTAACTATTGAATTAAGCGCGCATTTAATATCTTCTCACGCTTTGCTATTGGAAACGCGCGCATTTAACATCTTTATAGCGCGTTGCCATTGGAAACGCGCGCATTTAACATCTTTTTCGCGCGTTGCCATTGGAGACGCACGACATAGATATTTTTCGATTGTTTCACAAATTGTCAACTTTTCATAGCAATCGTAGAAAAAGATGTTAAATGCGCGTGTTTTCAATAGCAACGCTCGAAAAAGATACAAACAAAACAGAAACTTATCATATTTGCAATTGACACAACGAATTTATTTTCAGTACCTTTTCGTTTTTAATAATTTAAACGTCAAGTGTATTTGTTCCTCTTACGCTATTGCAGCTCTCATCTTCGGCTCGCGCTGCAATTACCGTGCTCGAATAACAAAGAATCACTTTACGCTCTTAATACACAAATAACTATATCGAAAAAAAATCAGAATTAGAAACATACATCTTTATGAATATTCTCTAACGTAATGTAGCGCCATCATTTTTAGTTTGATGAACTAATGAAAAACTGACCTAGCTTCACCAAGTTTAAAGTTTCAACTTTCTAGTTTTAATCCGGATTTTATAAAATTAAAACGACATTAGGCAGATAATTCATTTTACTAATGTAGGGTAGTTCGTGTTTGCTGTGCTAGTTGGAAAGAAAACAAATTTCATAGCATGACAGGAACACGACAGTTTTGTTGCGGCAACCACAGCCGGTGCTGGGAAATGCAATATGCTCTTATTCGTTTTGGGAATTGTTGAATAGCCAGCGGTGAATGCAGATAGGTCTATTTCTAAATTGAATTATTATGCTCTGGGCTTCAATATAGTTTGCATACAATTGTGCGTTTGACTTTTAAGTTGTTCATTTTTACTGATATGTGCTTTGAGTTTATTACATAAAAGTGAAAGAAGTGTTCTGAATGAAATTGTACGATGAAGACAAAAATTGGTCATTGCTTTGACTTTAAGCGTCTTGAAACGAATACATTTAGATACCACTCTAATATTCTATTTTATAATGAATATTTGTGTAATTTCAACATTAAAATGTAGGACTAAACTTTTACAGCCCAATTTTCAAATTATAGATAGCTAATCCTGTTTATTCTAACATATAAAAAAATAAATTTATCATCACGCCTTTTACCTATTATTGGTTGTAGCACTCTGCCACAGATCTCATGCTCCTCAAAGATGTTAGAGCCACAGGGGTAGTTTTAACGTGATGAAAATTGTTTGTTGGCTGTGGGAATCGAACCCAGGAACCCCCATAAAAGGTTAATCCCAGAACTGAATTAATTTATTGTGTGTTAAACTTTTTTTAGAATATGAGTTAGTTTAATTGGCTAAACCAAAATTTGGAATCTTTTTTTCCGAATAAATAAATAACTATTTGTTGAACTAAGTGAAAAAGTTGCAGATTTACTGTTGCAGCTAGAGTTTTATAGCCAAGGCAATAATATCTGCTTTTTTGCCATGTTGAACACTTGTTTTTACCGATTGTTTTAATATTTATTTTGTGATTATTTTCAATATTTTTAATATTATCGGCATTATCGTAGTCATCATGTTGTTATTCATTACTTAAGGGGTTACTATGTAAAATAATTTGACGTTTATAATTTCATAAATTTTCTTCTGATTTTTGTCGTATATGAATTAAATTTACAATATATAATAAAGAGTAATAAAGGAATATTTATTTTACCCGAGATTAAAGAAGAGGTATGAGGTTGTAATTATTATATTTTTAAAATTAAAAACGTAAATGTCAAATTCATTGTTTTCCTTAGTCTCAGTTTCTTAGCCTAGGCTATAAAAATAACACTTCACAGTCTGTCATTTGTCAACAAAAATCCAATCAAAATCAAAAAACATTCTAAATAATAATTACTAACATTATGTAACCAATTAAAACAGTTGGTTAATTTATGTAATGTTAAAAGTAATTTTAAAACATTTTTCGTGGTAACAATTCTATCTCTGCGTCAATTCTTGTCCTACTGAGTTTGTATATCTTTCTATGCTCGTAAAATATAAATGAAGGCATCTACAAATGTAAATGAAGTTGAAGTTAGCCTAAATGGGGGTGTGAATGACTGCAAAGAAGTCATATTCTGAAGGGGAATTTCCGTTCGTAATCTTCTACAAATTATTACCTTGCCATGAATATGATAAATGATATAGTTATTATTCCGAACGAAACACTGCAGTAAATGTACAATCATGACATTTTAGAATTGAAAATTTAATATGTTAAACAACAACAAGCAGTTTGAGTTTAAATTTTATATTGTAATATATAATTAAATTTAACGAATGACATTTGTTTTAATTAAACTTACATGAAATGTCAAATGCAAATAGTAGCAATAAAATATCATTTTTGTACAAGGACTTTTCAGAACTATCAAAAGATGTCTATCAAATAAACTATATTGCTAATTCAATCATAAAATTTTCAAACACATACGAGTATATTATTAATAAGGTTTTAATTGCAAAGAATACCTACAAATTTATTTGTGTGATACTTATCTACTAAATGAGGGAAAAAAATGCAGTTCTTTGTGTTAAAGTGAGGTTGTTTTGTTTAAAATTAACACTTTCTGTGAGGTATTAATATTGGCTGTGGATGCTAGGTGATGGTTATTTTACAGTCCGTGAAATACTGTTTCTATTTTGCGTTCATAAGGAAGTCATTACGAAACCCAGTCGCGTATCGAGAGAGCGTTCATTCCGATACGCAACATTTTGTTTTAGATGGTTGGTAATAGCGAATGACATACTGAACCTATCAAGCTGAAAACATCAATATTAAAATATAACCTTAAAATCTGAACAATTGCAATAATTATAATAAGTTCATTAGGTTTAGTTTTTAGCTCTAAAAATATTTTGTATATGTTATATTTCGTTCAAAAAATATCGACATAAAAATGTAATCACTAGATTTCCTATACAGGGTATTTCTATACCTCTGCACGAAACTTTAATGACATATATAATTTGATATACTGATTATAGAACAAAATGAATTTATTTCAAATACGCAAAAATTAGAGTATTTCATTCCTAGCGAACATATTAGTTTCATTGGTTTTTATAGTACATGTAATTATTTATAATTATGTTACTAATGAAATAAAAGTATAAACGCTGCCTACAAATAATCATTTATTAATTAGTTATTATGTAGGTACCTGGTGTAATGCCTTATTTTGATTTTTATTGGAGTACCTAGTCTGATTTCGTATACGGTATTAAAAGGGTAAGTTGTTGTGGGAGAAATTTGAGAAAAATGTATAGCAACAGTGAATTAGTGACACTAAAAATGTTCGCTAGGAATGAAATACCCTAATTTTTGCGAATTTCAAAAAAAATATTTTTGTTCTATAATCAGTATATCAAATTATATATGTCATTAAAGTTTCATGCAGAGGTATAGAAACACCCTGTATAATAATCTGTATAGAATAGGTCGCGAGCACTATGCATTCAAAATGTGGCCCGCCTATGAAATACTTTGGCCATGCCTGCTATAATATGAGCATCTTTATATATTTCAGAATGAGATATATAATGAAGATATTGTTTAATAGTTGTAGATAAAGTAACTTATTATTTATATCAAATCACAATTAAAGTATAACTTTTGCAATTTAATTTCAACATTACAATTTTTTTCAGACATTTAATTTATCTGCTACTGCTGCACGCAAAACTAATCTTATATTTGACATTTGAAAAACATGTCCTTTGTAATTATATAATAATTAACTCTCTAATGAGATAAATGTTTTCACAAAGAATGAATTTAGTCATAATTTGCAATTTTGCGTAGATGAGATAGGTGTGTTTCTACATTTGTAATTATTAGAAACGTCCTGAACTGAATTCAAATTTTTATCTCTACTGCACATTATTATTAATTATGTAAAATGATTCTGTCCAACTGTTGAAAACAAAAATAACTACTATACTCGGTTAATGAATCATTAAACATGTTTTATATAGTTCATGTAATTCATTAATAAAATATGAAGCGCAACGTCATAAGTATACATCAATAAATTTTACTTAATCGAATCGTTTACATGAATGATGTTGTCAATGACTATAATAATCTTTTACAATGGAAAACCTGATCTTTAAAAGTGTGGATTGTTTTAATCATTTCTTGCTTGTGTATTTTAAAATTTATGTGCTGTTGTTATTTAAAGAACAAGTTAAAAAGAACATTTACTGCAGAAATTATATTACATAAAAGTTTGTACTTAATAAAAAGTATGCTAGTTTCGTAACTTCACACTTAACAACATATTAGAAGTATTCTAGGAAAGTTCTTCCGGAAAATACACCTATAACAATTATACTTCATAAGCTTTTCTTACAGAAGAAAAAGTATTAAATGTACAGCATGCTTTCTGTTCGATGTCAACCATATTGTGATCTTGACATCTCGAGAACTATAAAAGATACAATTTTGCTGTTTAATAAGAATATTAGAGCTTTTTAATTAATTAATTTATTTAAATTACACTGTCCAACAGACCGTAGCCTAATAATAGGACAGGAACAATTACAAACATAATTACAAAAGATAAACACTTTAAAAATAATATACAAATTAAATCAAGAGATACAAATATAAAATTGATTTGAAGTGTATTGAAAAATATCAACATGAGCGAATTTCAGCTGGTAAGTTAAGCAAGATAAAGGTTCAGGGGGTTTAGGAGTATCGAATCGGGATATGAATTGAGAACCCGAGTTCGATTCCCACAATCGACAAACAATTTTCACCACATTAAAAGTATCCTGTGATTTGACGGCTGGTAACTGTGCTTCACGCGAAGAATTATATCACTCACCGAAAACTGCGTCGGTAGAGTGGCACACCCAGTAATGGGTAAAAGGCGGGATGATATACATATATATTGTTTTCTTTTACTGTCACTGTCATAATAATTAACTGAAACTTCTGAAGTTTTTATTTAAGAAGTTTTGATCAATGTTGTACCGATCACCAAAATCATCGGAAAGAGCTTACGGCAAAATGTTGCAACGTTTGCTCCCTAATTTTTAATTGAAAACCAGCCTGACATTTTATGCCTTGTATATAACGTAAGTAACACGCTTACTTTACCGCTCGCTGAGCGGCAAACATCAACTTACTGCACTCTACTGCTAGTTGAAAATGTCAACTTTCTGTTAGGTCGTTGAAAAAAAAGATTTACGCCATGAGTATGTACTTTTACTGGTTTGAGAGTTTTTTATATTAAATTATAATTGCAAACACTACCAATATTCATTTATGTCATGTTGTATTGAATAAATTGACTATTGTAAAGTTTACTAATATAATTTTATTTAGAAATAATGTCTACTTTCTGCTACGTCGTTGAAAAAAATGATTTACGCCATGAATATGTACTTTACTGGTTTGAGATTTTTTTATATTAAATTATAATTGCAAACATTACCAATAATCGTTTATCTCATGTTGTATTGAATAAATTGACTATTGTAGAGTTTACTAATATAATTTTATTTAGGAATAATGTCTACTTTCTGCTAGGTCGTGGAAAAAAATGATTTACGCCATGAGTATGTACTTTTACCGGTTTGAGAGTTATTTATATTAAATTATAATTGTAAACACTACGAATAATCATTTATCTCATGTTGTATTGAATAAATTGACTATTGTAGAGTTTACTAATATAATTTTATTTAGAAATAATGTTGCAACTTTTTTAAAATTCTTTCATCCGAAATCAATTTATCATGTAACACCTGTCATTATTATTTTGTTTATGTTTTAAAACATTCTATATATGTTAGAATAGAACAATGACGTAACTTATATCGATAATGATAATAATAAGAAACAAATTTGTTTCTTTTACCTTCTAAAATTAAATGGATATTATTGATTGTGAATTACAGATATAAACATATATTTTTTTGTTTATTTTTTAAAGAATTGTATTTTTGACAACACTGACTTATTTTCATCTGGTTAGTGTTTACTTAACCTTAGAGAATGCCAACATTATAAAAAAAATTCAGAAACATTATTTTGAGAATCTTTATTTCAGGTACCTAGTGAAATATCAGGTAAAAAGATAATAATACATATATAAAATAGTGTAAATAAAAATAGATAATTCTCGCATCTCTTTATCCTGAAGAACGCCATTGGTCAACAGAATCATACGACAATTATACAATAGGAGAGAGATGATTTCAAGTACACCGGATGTTCTAACTGACCTCACGTTAATATCACACGGTTATTATGCGAACAATAATAACACAACCGGTTGTATATACATAAAACTTCTGCCACGCTGTGCTTTGCTCGCGAACTATTCCAATCATTCGGCACAGATAGCTGCAGGTTATTGTGTAATAATTCGGAACTAAAATATAAAATAATTTATAGTGCTCTTAAATGTCAAAATGATTGTTAATAATGGAAACTCAAGACTTTCGCATGGCGGAAGGATTCATAATTTATGATACAGACCTATAATAAGAGCTTCGAGTTTTAAATTTCGTTCAGGGAAGTAAAAGCTAATACTACCGATATTAACGAGTATGTTGTTAGTCGTTAACAAACATTTATTTTATTGTGCATGCCACTGGGTATAAATAGTTCTTTGAAAATTATATTTTAGATGTTCTACTAATATACCTAATTACCTATTAAAAATAAATACGAAGATGTCTATTTATTTTATGGATCATAAGAAATATAATGGTAAAATTTTCGTTTGGTGGTAATTTTAGAACAAAAGTGAAAAAAATATGTTCAAAATGAAAAACCGTTTTTAGTAACTTTAAAATTATTGATATGGGGTAGGTGGCTCAGTGGTATCGAGTCGGTCTGTGGATCTTGAGAACCCTGGTTCGATCCCCACAGCCGACAAACAATTTTCACCAATTTAAAAAATCTACCCCGGTGGCTCCTCCTCCACTAATATCTTTGGAGGCCGTGATTTGACGGCTGGTAACCGCACTTCACGCGAAAAAATATATCACTTACCGAGATCTGCTTAGGCAGAGTGCCACACCCAGTGATGGGTAAAAGGCGTGGTGATATATTTATTTATATTTATTTAAAATTATTGATAATTACTTATTCGGCAGATGACCACAGCAGTCGGTTCGCCAAAAACTGTATTTAAAAAAAATTACTTATTATATTATATAACGAGATAAACGCCAAATAAAATTTATAATTTAATGCTAATTACAGAATGACATGAAAAACAAAACATACAATTAATTACGGCATTACATACAATTGAAACTGTCATATTAATTTTAAAAACTTCCTCACTAAATTAATAATTTAAAATATTTTTTATTTTTCAAACAATACTCTTCTAAATATAAATAAATAAATATACCATCACGCCTTTTACCCATTATTAGGTATGGTACTCTGCCGTAACAGATCCCAGTAAGTAATTTTGCATTTAAAGTCAAATCACGGCCCCCAAAGATGTTAGTAAAGGGGGGGGGGCACAGGGGTAGATTTAAATGGGTGAAAATTGTTTGTCGGCTGTAGATATCGAACCAGGGTTTTCAAGATTCACAGGCCGACTCGAAACCACTGAGCCACCTACCCCATTAAAATATATAATAAAAGTAAATAAATAACTATATCATCACAACTTTTACCCATTACTTGGGTGGTGTGATTTATGCACGTGCAATGCGGTTGCCCTCCCCTCAACGATGTTAGTGGTGGAAGAGCCACAGGGGTAATTTTAATAAATAAAATAAATAAATATAAATATATCATCACGCCTTTTACCCATCACTGGGTGTGGCACTCTGCCTAAGCAGATCTCGGTAAGTGATATATTTTTTCGCGTGAAATGCGGTTACCAGCCGTCAAATTACGGCCTCCAAAGATATTAGTGGTGGAGGAGCCACAGGGGTAGATTTTTTAAATTGGTGAAAATTGTTTGTCGGCTGTGGGGATCGAACCAGGGTTCTCAAGATTCACAGGCCGACTCGATACCACTGAGCCACCTACCCCATTAATTAATTAATTAATGGGGTAATTTTAATGTGGTGAAAATATCGCTGAGCCACCTACCCCACATATGAACGCATACATTATTGGCTTCATTCCTACGCTATTTTATTAACGTTTAATCATTTATAATTAATTGATTGATCATGTTAATTAAATCAGGCAAACTTAACATAATTAAATGTGAAAATAATAAGCTTTTTAAATGTGTAATCTTCAACCTTTCATTCCATTTTTTAAAATTTAACTTTGTTATATCTCAAAAATGGATGACTGGAATTATATTTTCATTCTCCATTGTGTATAAAGCTTTAGTATTTATAACTTTTATTTGAAACTTTTCTCTCTTTGTCCTACTATTGACAAATTAAAATTATTTTAAAAAAATCGTTTCACAATTTCACGCATTTCTAGTGACCTATGTATTATTTTGGAAAGACAATAAAAACATCGTTAAATTTGCCAACTAATGTGGCAACTCTAATTTAATCGAAGTTTTAGCTCTTGTAGCTTCCAAAATCCCAATAGTTACACTTCGTGAGATAAATGTCCTTCTCTTGTTGTACAATATACAATTTTTTATTATATATTTACGCATTGTAGGTAATTGTTAAATTGCTTAAAAGCAACAAAAATAAAAAATACAACTGCGTCAAAGTGGTTTGGTTATTAAAATTAATCTTTAGTATTTGGGCAATTATTTTAACGATCTATATGATACATGTTAATTTGAAAAACGAGTTATAGCTATGAATATATAATCTGGAGGCCAGGGAAAATCCCTGAATTCTTTCCTCCCTATGCATTAATAATCCAAGATATCTAGGAGTGGTGGTTAAAGTGGAACAATCGCGCACCAGAGCTTGAAATTTAGATCGTGGCGGCGATGTCTGCATCTCATGCAAGTGACATTTATTCAATTCTATTTATAGGCATGTAACATACGAAAACAATTGGTAGGAAATAATTGCGCGCGCAATATTTGGTTGATAACCGCGCAGAAATCAAACCGCAGTTGTTATCAGCAACGCCGCGCAGTAGATTGCCTCCTTTGATCGGCAAGAAAGCGAAATAAACTGAGATTAGCTGACATTACGAAACTGAATGGGAAATCACTTCGTCATTTGTTTTACCCTCGTTTCTTGTGCGAAACTAGACAATACGAATTAAAACTTTCAATTCTCCCGGCCCTGATGAGTTATAATTGTAATCTTTAAGATTTGTTTGCGAAAACGATGTCTAATTTATTTTTATTGTTTCAAATGCTTTTGTTTTATAATATTGACCTTTATTTTCGTTCATTTAGCTCCATATTGTATTCTGTTTCGAGATTTAAATAGATTATCTAAATTCGAAATTTAATTTGAGTATATTTTATTGAACCTGGAGACAATGCAGAAAACGCTATTCGTACTTGTATTATTCATTACTTCTATTTTAATAAATGCTTTCAAAAGATGATTTAATATTAATTTAGATTAGGTTTTCTTCTTCTTTTGCTCTTTCTTACTTTATAATGTCAGATGTCAAATATTAATACATTGTGGGGATCCACTTTACGTACATCATTATATAGTCCATGACGCGCTCCTAAAACATAAATAATATTTATATAAATATGTAAATAAAAATTATGAAATAAATAAAATATGTCATCACAATAGGATTTCTCCGTTCTGGTTCGTCCAAAAAATCATATAGTATTAAAAAAAGTGCTATTTTTATTGAAAAAGTACGACTGTTCACTTCCACTACTGCAATTTGTTGCTATAAAATATAACCAGGGATTTGAATCGAACCGGAACATGAATCAAATCGGATTGAACCGGCAAATTTAATAAGATACCTGAACCGAAACTTTAACCTGTTCCTATAATATTCAAGAACGTCAACCTTAACCGATTCATATTAAACCAATATTAAACTGGTATAGTAAATAGGGTTTAGATAGGTTCGCTTTAACCATTGTGTATTTGCGTAGAAAAATCACTATGTACAAATTCAGAGTGCCGTACTCGAGCAGATCGACACAGTATTCAATTGTGTTTTGACTGTGGATGTACATGTTTTTATCGGATAAATTATTCTAACTAATTTTGGTTTCCTTTTTGTTGTAGTAAGTAATATTGAATTCTAAAAAAGTAGAGATGGGCGAATATCATCCGCGAATAGTCAAATGCCGCGAATATTGACATTATTCGATATTCGAGATTTTCGAATATTAACGTCAGTATAGCGAACATTCGAATACCTCGAATATCGCGCCATATGTTGACCTTAATTTTTGACTATGTTTTCCTTTATCATTTCTACATAAACTTAAAACTATTACAATACTTTGAAGTTATTAATAACAAAGATATTTTGTTTTAAAACCATGAAGACGTACCATATTTCAAATTTGTTTTTCGCCAACATCAGCATGTACGTTTCACCTTAAATTTGAAGTTTTCGACTTTTCCTTTTTTGTTGTACTTTTTGTTTTAATTTTATTTTATCTTAACAATTTCATTCAAATAATGAAAAGGACTTAATTAAATAATTATTAATAATAAATAAGTTAACTTTTAGGAGTATTCGAATATTCGAGGTACTGATTAATCTGATTAATATTCGTATTCGATATTCGAATTCGAGAAATTTGATATTCGCCCATCTCTATAAAAAAGTATTCCTTAACTAAATTCAAATTCAACCGGTTCGCGAATCGAACCAATAGAAAATTATGGAACCGGAATATAAAAACCAAACCAAAAACATAAATTGAACTTTATACCGTAACCGAATTTGTGATTCGAACCCCTAAATTTATTTGCAACTGCTATGTGTAAATGACACTTTATTGGCGGTAACTAAGTAAATGAGTAATTATAGTGCGTAGTCCTGTAAAATATTACAGACTTATAGAAGAGACCTGTAAAATTTTACAAGGCTCATAAAAATCTATAATAAACTAATTAAAAGTTTTTACTTGCAGAAATATTTTGTATATTTTCTGGAATTGCTAATAAATCGCATTAGAAAATAAATCCATTATTTCAAATTATTTTTCTAGAATGCATAAAACTGTTGATACTGACAGTTGTTGTTTCAAATCTCGCTGAGTTCAACTTATAGCAAAAATGTTCGTTAGCGTCTGAGTAATTTGAATTCCACTGTAAACTGTTGGCCTCCTGTACTGTAATTGGGATTAAGTTCCTGTTGTGCAGAGTAACAAATATGATATTGGAACTTTGGTTTACATATATTTTTCATTGTTGACTTTCCGTTGGTAAAATTGTGATAAATGAAAAGAAAAATACATTATGTTAAAAAATGCAATTAAAATCGATAAAAACTGTTTAATATTATCGTCATATCTAAGAAACATGCAAGAAATATGTAAAATATGCCACACAATAGATGTATGTTATTGTTTACAAGCGCAGCAATGACTACGTTATTTTTAGAACTTAAAAATTTTAATTGTGACTTAAGAAGCGTGGAGGTCAAGTTGACGAAATCAAGAGTGCTAATTAATCAAGCTCACAGGCCTTACGCTCCGCTGACAAATTGATTTATGCACGTTCATTTTAATTAAGTTTAAAATTGGCGTACGCCTATAATCATAGAGTGCTATGATGCGTAGCACAAACAACAACTGTCATACTTCATACTTGTTGTTAGCTGCCGCATACTATGATCAATTCGTTTTGTTTTTGTCCTTTCGATAAACAAAAGCACTGAAAAAACCGACGGTTGAAAAACAAAGGAAGTCGCGTAATAAATAACCGCTACTTTATGTGAATTTTTCATTTTCACGCTGTTCATATCTTGGTTTGATAATAACCAGTGTTCCGACATCGCTTTTAAGCTGATAATTGTGTTGTTGCATTTGCACGATTTCATAAAAATGATGCACGCACTTTTGACGTTACTGTCACGCTCTTCTAGTAACTCAATTACTGCAATCATATGCTTTTTATATTGTCCATTATTACTCACAGTATATTTTATTTACAACGTATTGATTTGAGTTTTTTCTTTTATAACACAAAGTTTTTAACAAATACATTTTCAGAAATACAAGTAATATGCAGGGAATTTGTACTGAATTTAATGAAACATAAAATTTACAAAATATTTACAATATCTCTGATATTCAAGGAATTTAGTTGAATACGTTTTCATTTTATTGTAAAATATTTCTAAAGTTAATTTTGTATTTGTTATACATTTTATTTGCTTACTCGATAACACACAAATATTTGATTCAAACATTTTCGTAATTGAAGCTAGTATTATTTGCGTTTATGGTACATTATTACAGGAATTATTATAAACTTGTTATCACCATATTAAAATTACCTCTCTAGTTTCTACTAATTTTTATCGGATGCGCAAAAATATGTCACTTTTCAAGATCTGCTACAGCAGAGAGTTACACTCAGAAATTAATTAAATGGAATAATAAAATATTTATTTATTTATTTCGGTACCTATATAAAAATAAATTTGACGTTTATAATTTAATAAATGTCATTCTGATTTTTATAAATGTTGACAATGATTGAATTTACAATATATATTTAGAAAGAGAGGACGGAATGTTAACTCCACCCGAGGAATAGAGCTGTTATATATATATATATATATATATATATATATATATATATATATATATATATATATATATATATATATATATATTAATTTAATTAAATCATCATTGTCAAATTTGTTGCTTTTCCATAGCAAGACTTTTATAACCTCGACTACTTTTAATATCATTTCGCAAAAAGATAATTATACATATATACATTTATTTATTGATGTTACGCTGTACAACAGGAACTTAATCTCAATGATAGTACAGGATCCGGACGCACCGATCCGCAGTATGGTAGTTTATATAAATTTTAGCTTGAGAGAACATCCTTGGATTCGAATTTCGTACTGCATACATATATAACATCACGCTATATCTCATGAAATGGGGTAGCATGAACCCTTGAATCATTCATAAATCATCCACTTATCAGATTTATCAAGAATCCAATATTTTCATCCAGAAACCATACTCGCTTTAGCCACATTCACGTTCCCTTCATATAAGCTCATTTATTCCTCACACTGGGAATCTTCTATCACGTAACAAATCTTCAATCACATCAATCCATTCCCTCCTATACATCTGTTTCATAATTTTCACTTATGTCCACTCCTTTAACAACGAATCTATAAAGATAAGGAAAGAAGGAAGCTTCGACTTGTTCTATTCTATACAACTGCAGTTAGATATTCTGTAAAAAGAGTAATTATTTCATATAATCAAAGAGCATAAATTACATATGTAATGTATGCTCTTTGATATAATATAGAATAAAATAATCGGTTCCAATGCAGAATTATTGATAGCTTTCGTTAGATTGGTTCAAATACCAGTATAAATTGTAATTCTCCTGAATTGTAACTAAGAATAATTTTCCATCGTAACCAACAACTTCAAATAAACACTCGAGTTTCTAAAGTAACAATTCCATTAAGACTATATTTACCTTCTCTAAGTTACAAAATAAATCAGCAACAACAAATTTTAAACCATCCTCTGTAAACATTTCAACTGAGTTGTTTACCAATTTTTCTTGGAAGCTCCTCGAACGTATCTCATATCACAACCACCGTTTGTAGCTCCAACCCAACCGTTCCGACGCCGGCGTCCACGTACACCCGACGCTATCTGATGCTACAAGAATAACAACACGTCGTTGTGCTCGCGCGAAGCACAGTAGTGCCATCGTCTACTATGTTCGGTGTTGGGAGAGCCAACAAACAACACAGCGGGCACAATACACACATAACAATTCATTCGTTGTGAGCGAGTTTTCTTCTCTTTCTAGAGCTGCGTACAAACAGCAGTTGTGGGTGGGAGGACACTGGATATTATGTGTGAGGTTTATGATGGCACAACAGTTGGTGATTTAGGATGAAGATTTTGGGGAATTATTATTTCGGGTGGGATGGTTGGATTAGAAGGGTTCAAAGTTCGGGGGGTGTTAGAACAGAGTATTGTTGGACTATGTTTATTTCTTAAGGGGGTATGAAATGTACGCATATATCTGCAATAATTTGTAGAATCAGTGCAACTTCATAAGTTTTGTGCAAGTTTTCAGTGTGATCAAGAGCCTAGTTTCATGCAACTAGTTTCCAAACATGTTTGAAAACTTTGAGAATAATTTGCAGAAATCTTTAATTATACAATATACGAATGTGCAATAAGATGTAGTGATAATTAAAATCCCTATCAATTTTTGCGGTATGTCAATTATTGAATTAAAAATGAGAAAAGAGAGACACAATACTATCCGCAGTTTTTAAAATAAATAAATAAATATATCATCACGGCCCCCAAAGATATTAGTGGTGGGGGAGGGGGTTGGCACAGGGGTAGATTTAAATTGGTGAAAATTGTTTGTCGACTGTGGAGATCGAACCAGGGTTCTCAAGATTCACAGGCCGACTCGAGACCACTGAGTTATCTACCCCATTAAAATAAATAAATACCTATATCATAACAACTTTTACCCAATACTGGGTGTGGAACTCTGCCTAAGCAGATTTTGGTAAGTGATATATTTTTTCGTGTGAAGTGCGGTTAGCAGCCGTCAAATCACGGCCCCCAAAGATATTAGTGGAGGGGGAGCCACAGAGGTAGATTTAAATTGATGAAAATTGTTTTATTAATAGATAAAGAGGATAATAAACAAAACACTACTGACAGTAGTCAAGCAGCATATCAACATAAAATTTAGTAATTCCCTAACATTATTGTAACTTTGCATGGGTTTGATAATAAAAGTTGCAAGGTGCCAAAACTGTTGAATTAAATAAATAATAAATAAATATATCATCACGCCATTTAACCCATTACTGGGTATATGGTATTCAGCTGTAACAGATTTTGATAAGTGATATATTTATGTGCGTGAAATGCAGTTAGCAATCGTCAAATCACAGCTCTCAAATCTACAGTTAGATTCGATACCACTGAGGCACCTGTCCCATAAGACTTTGAATTATACATGCTATTTAAATTACAACTAGTTGTAGCTTAATAATTGCGCTCTTGCTCTACAAGCATCAGTGCACGGTTATAAACCTTATTATTACCAATAATACAATTACATCCCAATAGTTTGAATTCCGTTATTTCTGGACTCTAATTTAGATGAATCTTCTCTTGTACAGCGTAATAAATAAATAATTTAAGGATATGAAGAATAAGACAATGGTGAATGATCTTTGAAGTCTCTTCATATTATTCTCTAATGCATCTCTTATAGTATTACGTGGAACAGGTTATATTATTGTACAGATATAATAAAGAATATTAAACTTTTGTATTATGTTACTGTAACTTAAAACTTAATAGTAGATATTGGATGATGGAGGAACTTTATTTGTTTATTAGTAGATGAAATATTAAGAAAATTCTAGAAAGTTTGTAATATAAATGTTATTTGTCGATCTTTTTATCAAATGTGTCTGCAGATGAATTATTTAGGTCAAAATTTATACACTTATTTACTGCATTTTTTTCTTTATTGATGGATGAAAATGTGTTCCTCACTCGGTTATTTGGGTTATTTCACAACAGGATATAAATGATATGGTTGCGGGCGAGGTCAGGTCACTAGAAAAATTAAGTAAGCACTATTTCATATCATAAAAAACTGTTCGAGCTTATTCTGCTGCAGCAGTGATGGAGATATTGAGAATGCGATGTTCTAGGAATATTGATATTCTTTCTTATGTTTTTTTATCATTTCACACTAAGTAGATCCGTTTATACTATCTTAAGTCTTGAAATATGTATTTGTCGATTACAACAATATTTTGATTACAACAAAATATGAATTGCAATAATATATAGATAACAACAATTTATATTGACTACAATAATATACTGATTACAACAATGAATTTATTTCAACTAAATATTAACTATAATTGTTAATATATTAATTTTAATAATTTATAATTGACTTTAATAATATATTGATTATCAATGGCGTAGCTAGAGTTTGGTGTGCCCTGTACCAAACATATCAAACATAAAATTGTCGAAATATTAGATAATAAATATTAATAAATGTACATATTTATTTTTTGTATTTTATAATGCGATTCCTATGTCCTTGTTAATTATAACAATATATAAATTTCAACATGATAAATCGATTTATTAAATATTGTTTGACCGATTTTTTTAAATTTGCTTTTCGTTTAGCTTGCTCTTTTAAAACTATAATGCACGTCCGGTAAACTGTCAAAATAGGTAGTTTTCATTGGCGTTTCGTGCATTTTATAATAAAACAAGCAGTGACATATAAGTGATAAGTAAGAATAAAATTGTAAAAAATTTATATGTATATAACAAAATACAAGTATTATAATTATTTAAAAAATTTAATTACAAAAAAATTAATACAGAAATATATCATATCATATAAATTAATGTTCCTTCTATTCTATTTTAGTATTTACTACAAAATCTTCTTCATAAAAACTGGTTTCATCTCAACGTATACGGCGCAATATTTTCAATATATTCGGCAATGTTCGGTATACTGTAGATATGGACGTTACTGCTTTTAAAATAAAAATACATATATCATCACATCTTTTACCATCTGTATTATTTTAGGGAGTTTATATTATTTTGACAGTATAGCTGTCAAATATATGTAAAATACAAACGAGTACAATTATCAAATTAAAACCTGCAAAGCTGCATTAACAATTTCTTGGATATTTTTCGAGAGTTCTTCGCTATATTCTTGATATTTCAATTTATAAATATAATTTAATATTACACAAAGTTTCGCTTTTGGCAAAGAATATTACTTTTTTGTCAAAAACTAATTTTAATATTAATAATTGCAACAAAATATGATTAAATTATATTTTAAAATAACTTTTTTCGTTTTTAATGACACCTCACGAAATATTATGCATTTCTCTCCCTGGTTGTAAAAAATACTATAATTAGGCTTGAAACATGTCATTCTTGTACGATTCTTTTTGCTGTTCGATGACATTTTCTGGTGTCAATCGACAAACTGTATAAATATTGTCATAACAATCATTCAAATGCAACATAGTAAAATCAGAAGTAACAGTTTTCATATGATGGAAATAAGAACGCTTCTATGTTTTCGTACGATATGCCGCGTTTCATGTAGCAACAATTTTACATAAATGTTATTAGTTTATCCTTTTGTTAACCCTACATTAATTTGATTCATTTTGCGAAAACCCTTGTAAATATAGCTTTTCTAAAGGTACGTACATAAAATACCTCCAATCTAAAGTGAACCGATGTAGCAGTTAGGTACAAAGGATAGTTTCATATTCAGTCATAACAGTCCAACATAAATTTCCCTCTAACTAGATCCAGAGAGATGTTTCGTAGCTGGCGCCACGTACATCATGTTAACACATACACTAGTAACTACTCCACAAACACGTACACAGAGAAACAAACACATGTGAGTTAGATAACAGTTGCGGAAGTACGCTCTCTCGGCCTACTCTGATTAAATAATGCGACTGTGTAGCTTTGTTGTCCATCGTCTGCTCGGGCTGATGCTGGTTTGATATTCAGATGTTCAAGCGCGGTGTTGGTGAACGAATGTCGAGTTGAGGCTGTCACTGCCAGCTATTTTAATCAGACTCGTTGCTCATTTGTTTTCACAGCCAACGCCGAATTTATAGGCTACCGAGAGAGAAAGAGTGAATGTGAAAAGTATGCTTTGCGGTGGTACTTTTAGAATATTATGTTGGGCATTTATTATACCGTTCTTTATCAAATAAAAAATGTACATTCTAAAATGTTTTCCAGTCGCAAAATTTCACTTTATTTTTTTTAGCTTAAATCGTGCTTAGCAATCTGAATTTGACAACGATTTATACTGGCAATATTAGTTCAGTGGTGCTACTTAATTTCACACCGTAATATATCGGTTCGAATTCCACCAAGGGTATGGCAGTTTATGATGTTTTTATGAAAAAGCATTAAAACTATTTGTTAATTTAAATGTGCAATTTTCCCTTTTTACACCTTCAAGAGAGTGGAGGGGGTTGGGATACAATTACTAAATCAGAAAATATTTTTTATGGTGAAAAAAAAACGTTTATCGTTTTCTTCACCTTAAACAATATTTATCGTTTCTTCAAAAATTAGCGATTTTCCATGTTTCCATCCCCAAGGAAGTGGAGAGATAAGGTTGAAATTTGCAAAATAATTATAGTTTTTTTTTATGGAGAATGCAATAGTGCAATAAAAATGGGGGTTTCCATTTAAGTTTTTAAAACTCATCCTAACCCCACCTACCAGGGAGGTGGGGAGGGGTCTATATATCATGCCTGAATAGTTTTAGAAAAATAATAAAGCACGTGTTTTGTAACTTTGTCATCGAATGTTTAGTTCTCGAGATATTGAAGCGTTTCCAGATTTTTTGGACATCTATGTAAATATAAGTTTCAATCCAACACTTCAACACATTTTAAGTTATCCTGCTTGCTGAAAGATTAACAGCTCGACTAACATGTTTTATGGATTCAGTAGAGTCTAAAACGTGACGATTCATAAAAATTTCGAGATTGAGAAAAATCATCATCGCCATACTAACTTTTCCTATTATATAGACCGGGAAAGTAAAAAAATAATATATCTACGAACATTTTGTATTTAAAAAATTATTAATGCTTAAATACATAAAACAATTGAAGTAAAATATTAAAAATAAACAAGTTCAATATTGCTGTTAAATATTTGATGCAATATTGTCAGTTTATGTCAAACTTGTAATTTGCCAGCATTGGCCTGCTAATGTAGTAAAGTTCGTTTAATAAAACCGAAATCGTAGAAGTTACAAATCTTGCAATTTGAGGTAGCCGAGGTGAAAGAAACAGCCTACATAAATCTTGTATAAAATGTCATTTTTCCAATAATCAAGACAGTTGCGTCTAAAGCTAAAGAATCAGTAAATACGAATTCTTCTAAATCACAGAATCACAGCAGGAATTTAGGACATTTATAGATTGCTAAATCCAAAACCTAAATACAATTACACCCTGTCCAACTAGATAGATTTATCCCCAGAAGACTTAGTGTCCGAATCAGTACTAAATCAGTAGCGTCTTGAAACGTCACTGGATGAATAATCACACTTCCTCTTCTGCTCTACTTCAACTTCGTGACCATACTGCGCATCTTTTCCGTTGCCTAGAAATATCAGAAAACAGGCAAAACACGCTGGGTAAATTGACTGGGTGAAATTAATTCACGGTAATTTAGAATGAATGGATTTATTTGAGTTTTGAGTTAGCGGGGACGATGCGCTCTGGGAAGAGATATACCGCGCGTGTCGCTCGCTGTTTGCTTGCTGATTTCGCGAAATTAAATTTTCTCGCGCTATTCTCGTTCCACTTTAGTTTAGTTCTCTGTTTTGATGACAAGTTCGTGTATCTATAATTCTTAGTTAAAGAGATCTCGTGGGGTACATGTTTGCTAGATATTTATCTACATTTGAGACATGGAAGCATACATTTTAATCTGTTTCATATTTTATTGTGGAATAAATATTTAAAAACTTTTTAAAGAAAAGAAAAAATGTTTAAGTTAATCATTTGTATCTTTTAAGAACAGATTTCAAAGGATGATACAAATATATTTATTGAAAAGTGTAGTTAATAATTGCATCCACAAAAATTATACACAAAACAATTTCCGAGTTTTTAAAAAGGCTGAAATTGTATCCGCAATTTGAACTGCTTGTACTGTCGTGTGAAATGAGCAGACAATTATGTCATTTAATTTGTTCGCAGTATCTACAATTACAAGACATTATTTTTTAAAATTATTTCATTATGATTTACAACTAGCCATTTAGGCTAACCAGTAAATTTATTAGTACAATATACTTAACATATTGTAACTTGTGTGAGTTGACAGTCCATCGACTGTACCCTTTAAGGGTTATATTCTTCTTACTTCTTCCGAATTATTTAGAGGTTAATTGCAAGGATATTTGGGTGGTTGTTTAGTCTGGTGTTGTATTTTCCAGAGAAATGTTTTATTTGTACTAGTACTGTTTTTATATTTAGGTCTTGGTACAGTGGGTCGTTTCTAACGTACCATGGGGGGTCTGCAGTGGTTCTTAGTGTTATGTTTTGTAGTCGACAAGACATACATACCTACTTAATTTTTTATATTTTTGCAATAGAAAATATCAATATTAGTTGTCATTTAACTAAAAGTTAATATTTCTCGAGCAACAAAATGTATATTACTTTTCCGCCTGTTTACAATAATAACAAACGGTAATAGTTATATACATACCAAGACCGAAAAGTATTACTTTATCACCAGTATCAGAACTGGACAATAACTACCTACTTTTATAGCTTAATACCAACTACTTTTACTACAGCTGTAGCTTCTGTAAATGTGAAAATATATAGCTATAGTTTGTAAAGAAATAAATAAATATATCATCAAGCATTTTACCTATTACTGGGTGAGGTTACCAGCCGTCAAATTATGGCCCTTAAAAATGTTAGTGGTAGTTTTAATGAGGGGAAAATTGTTTGCCGGCTGTGGAAATCAAACCCGGGTTCTCAAACCTACAGGCCGAATTGATACCACTGAACCACTTACCCCATACAGTTTATAGCGATAAATTTTTCCTCGTGTAGTTTAAAAGTGTTAGATCAAATGGAGCTACTTTTTACAACTAGTTTAAAGCTACCATTTGAAGCACTTTCAAGTTCTGCAAAATAATTATTTATGCAGAATATTAACTGAAAATGTAGATTCAAATATTATCAGCTATTTTAACATTTGTTTTTAACTGTAGCTTCGTTATTTAGATTTTTTTCTCAAGAAAATAACAACATATTTTATTTGTTATTACGTTGTTAGAAGTACCATAATTGTAATTTATGTTCATATTATTATCTTAAAAACTGCGAAGTTAAATTATTATTATAAAATTACCTCATTCTAAAATGAACGTTGGCAAAACAACCAGCGATTTCCTTTGAAGAACGCACTTGATTTACGCATACATGAGATATCAATTGAAATTGATCTTTATGATGACAGAAAATTGTTTACACGTGCATAAGGAATGAAAACATATATCATGCGTAATTTATAATACACTCAAATCATATGTTTATAATACGTCCGACAGTAATATTATCAGAATTGAAAGATACATCAACCACTTATTGTAAAAGTATTCGAGTGGTTACATGCAAAATCAGAATAAAAATAAACATCGCGATTATCCTTGTGAAATATTTATCATGTTCGAGAGATTTTATACTTAAAAGCTGTGAATAAATCTCTGTTAGTCATATTCCAGCCATGTTTCCTGACAGACAATTAAATTTATTTTAGTCATAAATAAAAGTCCTGGAGTAAAATTTGTCATTTTGAGTATAATTTACTTGCATGTTTTTCATTTTTTCCGAAAATGAAAACTTCTTGTCTCTCGGGAAAATGTTATAGATATTAATTCTACGGTTTCCTAAATGATAAATGACAAAGTTCTGACATCAATATCATCACGAACTTTTTTTTGGAAAAATATTCAATTAGTGTAATGTAACGAACTGATGTGGGGTCATGGATATTTAATCATTACTCGATTTTGAAATTATACATATAAGTTTTCAACTCTTTACAGATTGGGTTTTAATGTTATTTATTTACCTCGACTATTTTTAGCTTCAAATGGTTCTCATTACGTTTTATTAGCATACATTTGTAATTTACTTGCAAACAAGTTTATATTTTGTAATAAAATAAATGTATTTAAACAACACACAAAAACTACTCCTGTGGCTCTCTCTTTACTAACACCTTTGGAGGACATGATTTGACGACTAGTAACCGCACTTTACGCGTAGAAAAATATCATTTACTGAAATCTGATACGGCAGAATACCACACACAGTAATGTGTAAAAGGCGTGATGATATATTTATTATTTATTTTATTTATATATTTAAACAAAAATTTTATTTATAACTTTGTCCAACAGAAAACTAATTTTAGTAATAGTACAGAGGACCTAACTTAACATAATTGTATTTTCGTAACATAAATATAATAGTATTTTGTAACAAAAGCAAATCGATATTTAAGCATTAGCTGTTTTATTTTGGACATTGAAACCTGATTTAAGCGTTCCTAATTCCAATTCGATTGATTATAAATGTACTATTGCTTTTAGGTCAAGTTCTTCCAATACCGCATTTTGATTTTATTTATGTTACTCTGTACAACAGGAACTTAATCTCAATTACAGTACAAGATACAGACTCACCGAGTCTCAGTGTAGTAGTTTATATATTTTTATCTTGAGTGCGATTCAAATTCGGAATCTACGGATTTGAATTTCGTAAATTGTAAGCCATTGTCCTCTTCTCTTTCAGAATTGTTTTAAAACTATAATTCATCTTGCGCTTCATAGAAAATTAACTATATTTTGTACACCTAAGAATGAATTAGAGGGCAATAGTATTATATATTATTATATTAAAATCATATATGTTATGAAAAGAAATGAATTCTCTTCTTGTCACATAGTTACATATTATTATTTTTTGTGTTGAATTATGACATTTTATTAAAAATATAAAATAAATACAATTCAAACTATTTAAAGTGTTTATTAATTAAATACACAATAAATAGGTATGACAAAAAATAATTATAAATTGGAATACTTTATTCTATACTAAAATATTTATCTCATATATAAGAGAGAAACTTTTTTACTAAGTTTAATTAAATTAAAAGCTATTTGTCGATCTATAAATATATTATTTGCGGAAGCATAACTTAATGAACAAAATGAAAGTAGCAAATAGATTCCAAACGAGTAGTTCTCTATGAAAGAGGTTTAATCTTTTTTGAGAAAGATTATTAAACATAAATTGTGAATTCGAATTTACGTATTTGAAGAATAACATTTATGGATCTTTTTATATTTCATTTTTATGTCAAAATATTTAGTTTCTTGTATGAAACATGTAATATTTCTTATGTGATATGTTGTTCAAATACAGTCAGTTTTTAGAACTCAAATGTTTTGCAAACTAATAATAAATAGGTAGCTATCGCAACTAATAGTATGAATATATCAAAGATACATATTTAATCTAGCGTGAATTATAGTCTAACAATTTATTCAGTTTGGAAACTAAGCCACCAAAAAGTAAATAGGTACATAATATTGTTTTTCAACCACGTTCTAGAGTACACACTCCATATCCCCTCTTCCTGTTTTGTTCGATCTTCTTCTTTCAACATAGCTTTTGTTTCAAGACACGTAAAGCGATGTAAAATATTTAAAATAGGATTTGTCTATCGACCGTACACAGCGACACCCTGAATTTTGCGACCTACATAATAAAAATCACAGGGAAAAAACTAAACGAAACGACAGACAGAGACACACGCATGGATGTCAATGATGCTCCCTCTTACGTCACTCGTCACCCCTCCCTTCCTGAGCCTGGCGTATATTTCGAGATCAAAGTGAGCCTTGCATAGTGCGTTATCTTTTCACCCTGTTTGTTTTGTTACGGGGAGAATATCTACTCGCAAAAATCCGTGAGAAAACCTAGCAGGCGGCTGGGGTATAAAATATTGTACGCGACTGAAAGAAAACATTCTTAGACATAATCTTTAATGTCATCAACCTGTTTTCAGGACGTGGACCCGCGATTTCACAAGATTACAGATGTATCCTATTTTCTTTCAAGTGCTTAACTCGAAGATTAAAAGTTAATCCTTGGTTAACCATTGTTTCTAATGGGACTTATGCTACTTTTCTCGGTTTCATTACGGTTTATGTTTAGAGTTTTCTTGCTTGTTTAACTAAGACATTTTTGTATAGAACATAACGAAACATAATTATTTGAAATGTTGAAATCTTTCAAAATCTTGATAAAAAAATGTCGGCTTATTTTTAACTCCACATGCAACATCAAATATAAAATTAGGTTGGAACTAATAGCTGCTAACCTAGTCTCTAAACACCTACTTAAAAAATAAATAAATAAATATGAATGATAATAGAACTAATATTTACATAAAAGAAGGTAATAACACTATCAGTAACTAATATTATACTAAAAGAATTAATTTCTTCCTCCGTTATTAAAAGAACCTATGAACTAAATTTGTACTTAAAATTCAAATGATAAATGAAACTAATACTAAAAATATAACTAATGACAATACAGAACTATATTTTATATAAATTAATAATAAACCACAATTAGCAAATACAAAAGAAAAGAAAAAGCACAAACAATTTTCAACACATAAAAACTACATCTGTGGTTGCCCCTACAATTTTATATTATTCAGCAGTATCGAGTCGGGCTGTGATTTAAGAACCTGGGTTCGATTCCAACAGACTGTGGCTCCTCCTCCACTAACACCGTGATTTGACGGCTGGTAGCCACACTTCACTCGAAGAAATATATTATTTACTGAAATATGCTATGGCAGAGTTTTACACCTAGTAATGGGTAAAAGGCGTGATGATATATTTATTTTATTTTCATACAAAATCTAATTTTACTTATTATTTTGTTATACACATATTCAAGTCGTTATACTTAAATATAGTTTGATTTCTCTAAAAATGCAGTATTGCTATCAACAGATGATTTCATGATTGTGAATCGCCTAAATAAACGTAAAAATAAAAACAATTTTAATCGCTAAAATTGAAACGAAATTTATAATTCTAATCTCACTTATAAAATGCTTAGAATATATTTTAAAAGAAGAAGAACGTGTGTGGATTAAAGAAAAAGTTGTGGAGACATTTGTTAAATTATTATCGGACATATGATATTGTATCAACATCAGTCTAAAATATTAATTGTTTTAAACTGTCAAAAATTTAATTTCCCTATATTAAAAAAGGCTACGAACTATTGTAGAGACATCTCCTGGCAACTGTGTTTTTATTGTAATAGAAGTAAACTCAGTTTTTACAGAAAATGCCAATAGAGCATGGTCCTATTTATCTACAAAATTGCTGAATAGTTTACAAAGTAACCAAGTAATTATTTACTTCCTAATAAATATTAAGTCATGTAAAACAATTCATCTCAAAATAATACTTGTTTTCTAACAATTCGTTAACGTTAACGCGTCAGACATGTACACACCGCTTCATGCAATTACATAAGAAACTGTCAAAATTTAACGAGTCTTTACCTAAACGATTCGTTAAATAATGTATTTTCGGGTGTTTGTAAAACAATATTCTCTAGAAACAATTTTAGGAATATTATTAATGAGTTTTATTTTTAATTGGTAATAGGTGCAAGGCATATTTAGTTGTGCACAAGAAGAGATAAGGAATAAAAGAATACGTAAAAAATAATTTATATGTAAGGTTGTACTAATTATAATAAATAACTTTGTTGACATGCTGATAAAAATAATTTGTATACATTTCATTCAAAACATTCCAGTCTTCAGTCGAACAATACATGCATATGAATTCGAGCTTTACTGTTTTTAATTCAAATTTTTATTAATTTGTTTATGCGTATTAATAAGTAAAATTAACAATAAATAATAATGAAATATTAAAAGTGATTTTTTTTTTGTAGAAATCGTGGCAACTGGCAGTTCGAAGCAGTATAAACATCCAACAAGCACTATAAAGGTAAGTTATTTTCAATTTTAACTTAATAATTTGTTTTGAAAACTAAACTAGTTTATTGCTTTATTGTTTCCTAGTAGTGCACTAATAGTGCATTCTCGGAATATAATCCAAACTTAGTTTGAAATAAGTTAAATCTTTAATTTGTGAAAAGTACTTGGGGAACTTTATCACATCTTAGGTTAGTTTGAATCGAATTTGCAAAGGAATAAAATAATTAGATGTCGTTATGTATGCCACATTAGTTTTCCTGTAAAGTTTTACTACTTTCTTCTTTTATGAACGACATCAAAATGTCGTCAAAATTTATTATGTCATCAGGTGTTTTAATGCATTTTAAATTTATTCTTAATTCGGGGCAAACTTTTCATCGAAGACACATTTAGTTTTTTATATTAAATAGAGTTAGGACAAGAAAATTGATAAAGTTACGCCTTTGCAAACTAAAGATTAATATTTTTAACTTGATTAATAGCTGGGCGCATTTAAACAAACTCTTGAAGTACTAGAGATTCCTGGTTTGATTCCAATCTTGCAATGTTAGACAAAATTAATTTATTTGTGTGTTGCAATTTTTTGATTGATGTCTAACACTTTAAAATAAAAATAACGTGAGTAGTAGTCCTATGGATACGTCTTTCACTTCAAAAGCGCGAGTTAGCGATTTATACTGGGTTCATGCAGCAATTTAATTATTAAACTAAATTTGAAAATTAAATTTAGTAGGTACTGATTATGCAGATATTTTGACTTTTGTAATCTTGAAATATTTTTTACCATTTCTTCGCAATAATGACGTTTAATTTTACTCTATTTATAGACAAATATAAGACAGAAGTCGGAAATATATTCTAATATTAATCAATTGTGTTTTTTGACACAAAATCAGACACAAAATTTAATTAACATAAACTTTGAAAAAATGTAATTTAGTCAACTTTTAAATTTAATGCCTAGAGCCAATCCTGGTTTGTTTACATTTTGCTAAGTATTGAATAATAATTATTCAATATCCGAACAGAATCGCCAAACCGGACCATGCACCCTAGACATAAAGACAATACACTACACTCCGCCCAGTTTCTGGCAAGAGCTGGACTGACCTGCTTATACCTTAAACGAAAGACATAGTGCAATGCAAATCAGTCGACGCCACGATACACAAAAATAGTTTAACGTCCAGAGGACTCCCCAATTTCAAAGTAAAATCAGTGTTGGGTGACTTTTTTAACGTGGGATTCTACCACACTTTGTTGCTTCTTTCCAAAATGCAGTTCAAGTTTAGGGCTGGCTTACTAGTAGTTGAGTTGCTTTCCCAGTCAACTTTTAAATTTAATTTCCTAAATAAAATTTTCTAGTTTACTTCGGTAAACGCATAGATTAAAACAGTTGTTTGTATGTTTTTAGTTTAGTTTATTAATTCAATTTTTTAATTTAGTAACTGTATTGCAAATTTATGTTTTAAAAAATATGATTATATCCAAGTGATTCGGTTACCACTATAAACTGTAAATAAATAAAATTTAATTATAAAGAGAAAATTGAGATTCTGCCAGGATTTAAACCAGTGTTATATGTTTTAACCAACTAAGGTACGGACGCCATGTAGTTCAAATCTCATTTTATTACAATGGTTCTTTCTATTTTGTTATCTGAGATAGACAGCTTTCATCGCATAACTCTTTCATATAACGAAAAATTTGACACGAGGGTCGTCTGCAGTGACACTATTATTTAAGTAGGGTATTTACCATTTCAAATTTAATTAGTATTTTAAGTCAATACTTAACAATTTATGAAATCATAGTGAATTATAAAGGGAAAAATTGTAATACTGCCAGGAACCTGGAACCAAATTAGCTACGGTCGCCATGTAATTAAAGTTGAATTTTATTTAAATTTTTGTCTTTATAATTCAATTTGATTTCGTCAATTGTAAAGTATTTACTTAAAATACTAATTAAATGTAAATAGTTTATTTACCAACTAGCAAAATCTATTAAATAGGATTGCACCCATAATTTAGTAGATTTAAAAAAAATGTATTTATTCATTTACTGTTGACTAAATATATTTTGAGCGTAGTTAATTAACATACTAGTACTATTATGTTGGTTATGTTTTAATTAACTAAAACTACATATTGTTTGTTAGCTTTGAAAATTAATTTACATTTACTAAACTGCAGCCAAAACTTGAAATCATATATCAAGTTTTCCAAAAGTTTATCTATTCAAAAATAGTTGAAACATTAAATGTTAAACATTGTATACATAATACTTGTCATTAGTCTGTATTTCACTATGAATAATTTAAAAGTTGTCAGAGTATTTAAAAACAAAGTCAACGAAAACCAAAACCATAACCATAAATGTAAACATAAACAGATCGTGTTTTACTTTTAAAATCGCATCAATATTCATATCCACGCTATTCATTATTCCGTGTACTCTGTTCTCTTCTTGCGCTGTAGTCGTTAGTGTTTCGTTTGCATTTGATATACGATAACGCGAAATAGAATTAAGAAGCAGTTGAGGATGAGACACGATGAGTAAGATGAGACAAAAGGGTAGTGAGGACCCAAGCGCATGGTACTCAGTGTCAAGTTCGCCATTAAAAGTTCGCTAAACTTTGCAAGGTTTACGAAGAAATTAGAGACAATTTTGTCAACAAATGAAGGAATTACTGTAACATTTTGGAAGAGGTAATTCAGTTACATGTGTTTGTATACGAGTTTTTGTGTAAATTGTACAAATTTTCCTTGTTACAATTTTACACTTGTTTTAAATATATCAAAGTTACATGTCAAATGAAACAGTTAATACTGCTGTTAAGTATTGGACTCGTTTTTATACATGTAAAGCCAATTTCTGTGTGCCTTTTTTGTGCAACTGGTTATTTATATTTATATGATAGTTTTAACCAATTCTTATTTTTCTAAACCTAGTTAAATTGCATGGCAGCGAACTCACATAAATAATTTATGAATATATTGTTTCAAATTCTAATTTCATTCAGGGTTCAATTGCACTTTAATGATTAACTTTTTTTGCTTTTTGTGCAACTGTGAAAAAAAAGTATATATTCACGTAAAGGATTCTGTTTTTTCGCTATTATGAACGTCCACTAAAACTGCAAAAATGTTACTAAATATTTATTGGTTACTACTTCATTACATAATAAAGGGAAGAAGAGATACATTTATCCTGAAGGTGATGTTTCATTTCCCGATCCGAAAGAGAGGAATATAAAATACTTGAGGCAAGGGCGGATCCAAAAATCATATAAGGGAGGGGGAGGCAATTACCCTTGTTTCGATAAACAAGAGAGAGTTTTAAACATGTATATTTTTAGCTTCAGGATATACATATATTTCTAAACCGCTGTATTTTCTGTCGCTATACAATCGGAAGTTTAATTATTTTATTACAACGTCTGTTTTATGACATAACGAATCTCTCTAATATGATTTCAGGCTTTAATAAAATGTCCTGAAGCAAATGCAGCAAAGCAAGTCCTACAAGACGATCTTCAGACATGTGACTTCTATTTCTTTCTAATTTGAATGAAACTTATACAAAATCTTAACTAAAAAAACTAACCAAATGGGGGAGCATGCTTACCATGCCCTCCTCGTGGATCCGCCCTTGATTTGAGGGAAGAATTATACTTTCTTTGCAAGGTATACATTTTTTTTCACTAACTCTTCCGATACACAACTGGGTTTTGTAATGACTACCTTATGAATTTTTTATTTTTTTGCAGTTTTTCAATGTATTGGAGCATAAAAATTATTGTGTACATCTTATCCGTAAAATATGTTTATCGAACACAGAATATCGTCTGCCTCGACCATAACCTCAGCTTACAAGTTTATTTTTCGAAACGTCAAACATTTCACAGCCTACGTATACATATAACTATTAAAGTATATTTTTGCATCTGTATGACTCTAAAATATAGAGCTGTTAAACATTTTGACATTTGATAAGTGTGTTTTTTGTTTGGTTTACTGGAATTTTAGATTTACGTTTCAGTTGTTAATACTTATTCAGAATAACTAGATTAAATATAATTCAGTCTTTGTGAATTAAAATTCCACTTTTCACAGGTGTTATCCACTAGCAGGGACTCAAATCGAAAATTTTTGAGGTTTGGTAACGGTTAACGGTTTTCATATTAGCAAAATTACGGTTTCGTTTATCGGTTACTGTTTATATGGGGTAGGTGGCTCAGTGGTATCGAGTCGGCCTGTGGATCTTGAGAACTCTGGTTCGATCCTCACAACCGGCAAAAATTTTTCAACAATTTAAAATCTATCCCTGTGGCTCCTCCTCCACTAATATCTTTGGGGGCCGTGATTTGACGGCTGGTAACCGCACTTCACGCGAAAAAATATATCACATACCGAGATCTACTTGGGCAGAGTGCCACACCCAGTGATGGGTAGAAGGCGTGATGATATATTTATTTATTTATTTTTATTTGTTACTGTTTATGAAAATATTATATAGGTTTCAGTTTCGGTTTTAAAAATTAAAAATTTCAGTATTTTTCGGTATCGGTTTCGGTTCAAAATAAATACATTATTTCAAATTTCAAACTGGTGAGTTATTCGTTTATTACTACTTATTAGAGTTGATCAATTGGATTGGAAATCAAGATTCTGGATTTAATTCTATTTGTATCTAAAATTCAATAGTGCAATTCTTCTAATAACTTATTCGTTTTTATTTTACGTCTACAATCACCCGCATGATATCTTCTAGCAGATCTGGTAAATACGTCCAAAACTTGATAAAACTGTATGATAATATTTCTGTTTCCGTTCAAATTTAAACGACATTTCACAAAATCGTTATCTATAATAACAGTAAAATATTATTTGAGATAGCAGAACATACGACCATGAAATTGGGAGTAACATTTCTGCCGCTCATATTAAAATTAGCATTAATGAAACCACGACAACTGATATCTCATTTTCAGTGTCATGTAAGTAGCCTTTTCATCCCACACTAAACATTGTCCACCTACCGCGAATGTCCATTCAGCAATCCAGCCATGCTAAAAATACCGAGCGAGCTAGTCAAGATGTCTGTATCATTTCCTATTGGACAAAAGCAGTTTTATCCTGCTCCATTGTGATAATTAGGCCAATGTCATCATTGTCATCACACATTTTAAACGCGTTGCGAGATGAGACGAGAAGAGAGCTGATGGCGAGAGAAATTAATGGCTCTAATTAACCGGAATTAAGTGAATGAAATAATGAAAAATCATTAATGGTTCCAGATGTGGGAACGGGCTAATTGGGACGAATTCAATTGAGGATTTTCACTAAATTATCGATGGTGAAGGTTGTTCTATAAATAACGCGTTTTATTCAATCGATTTTATATTCTTCATACCTGATTGTTACTGGTACAATCACACTGATATCAACTACAAAAGTGCCATTGATGTGTACTTTTGTTGGTCTTTCATGAATGTAATCTTCTCTGAACAATTATATGTTTTCCAACACACAAAACAACTGTATTGAATTTTAGTTTTATTTTACGTAACGAATTTATTATCACACCAGTTACCCAATTCTGGTTCAAACACTAAAGCTTGAACCAGATCTAAAATTATTTTTATATAAAATTGTCAACAATATATTCAGTTGTGATAGTTTAGTAGAACAAATATACTTTAGAGCACCAAATTATTTTACAAGAAGAAAATAACTTTTTAATTTAGTAAGTTGTACAACTAACTCAGCCTTAAATTCACCTATAAATCGAGTTATTAACTTGTACAATAATTTATGTGTTTCTAATTCTGCTCCCGATATTTTTTATGCTCAATTAAGGTTTTCAAAAATAATTTAATGATCTTTTACCAATTGTAATTTTCCTTTTCTATTGTATCTGTACCTGTATCTGTTTATAATGTTATAATTGTATGTATGTTAGTGATATCCTGTTATTAGGACTTGTTCCTGTTGGGTAGTTAAATAAAATAAATAAATTAATTAAAAAATTACTGATCCGATGTATCGAATACCGAAACTCTATTTTTTATATTTTCTGTTTTCTTTATTAGAATATAATTGTAAATATAAAAAGTATTTAAAGTTAAAAGCATTACATCTAAAATAAATATATCAAATAAATATATCATCACGCCTTTTACCCATCACTGGGTGTGGCACTCTGCCTAAGCAGATCTCGGTAAGTGATATATTTTGTCGCGTGAAGTGCGGTTACCAGCCGTCAAATCACGGCCTCCAAGGATATTAGTGGTGGAGGTGCCACAGGGGTAGATTTTTTAAATTGGTGAAAATTGTTTGTCGGCTGTGGGGATCGAACCAGGGTTCTCAAGATCCACAGGCCGACTCGATACCACTGAGCCACCTACCCCATCTAATGAGCACAATGTATTTTTTTCAACATTACTTGTGAAAATGACATTTTCCTCACTCAATTTAGTTGTGATAGCAACTGTTTCCCTCACTAGTGATGAAAATAAATTACGGTTACTATCACAAGGAATTGAGTGTACTAAATATCACTACGCCACCTATTTCATAAAAAAGAGACATGATTTTACAATTTAAATGACAGTGCTGTCAACTTGCCGTTTCTTGCGATACTTAAATTACTCATTTTCATTGGTCAAATTTCACATTTGTCACAACAAGACGGCTTTGTACCACATAATCTGCACAATCAATCAAATGTGAAGCCCTATTGTTGCCACTGTCCCTATAAAGTCACTTTAATAATACAGGGATATTTGTTGTTTGAAAAGTTTATGTCATTATTTGCAGCGAGCAGGAATCGGATCGGATACCACATCACTTTAAATGTTTGAATATTAAAATATTCTTTATATTTTATTTATATTGCAGCATTTTATTTTTTTTGTACTGGTTATAATATAAAGTTAAAAATAATCTTTTTAAATTTTCCTTTATTATTTTGAAAGATTTCTTTATCTAGTTAATTATGAGGGTTTCATGTAAACTTCAAATAAATAAAATAACAATTTATAATATATATTAATATCAAATATGCTATTATATAATTTTGTTTTTCTGGTAAAATATAACATATGAAAAAGTTTCTAATTAAGGAATTATTCATTGGGGTAGGTGGCTTAGTGGTATCGAGTCGGCCTGTGGATCTTGAGAACCCTGGTTCGATCCCCACAGCCGACAAACAATTTTCACCAATTTAAATCTACCCCTGTGGCTCCCCCTCCACTAATATCTTTGGGGGCCGTGATTTGACGGCTGGTAACCGTACTTCACTTGAAAAAAATATATCATTTACCGAGATCTGCTTAGGCAGAGTGCCACACCCAATAATGGGTAAAAGGCGTGATGAGATATTTATATTTATTTATATTAATTGTTACCTACATTAGTTACCTGCAAAAACTCAACAGCAGTAATTAATCATAGAAAATAATATTTTACTTGAAATTAAATTAATATTTGCAATTGTATATTTTATAATTAAAAGTAAATATTTAAATATAATTAACATATAAATCAATAGGTACAATAAAAATAATATTTTAATATTTTGTCACAACATTTTGACAGCTTTTAGAAATTCGCATCTATATTTGTATTTAATTTAATTTATTTGCATTTTCTATAAAGTTTACGTAACCCATTTAAGTAAAATTACCTTGTTAATATTGCTATTAAAAATACAAGAAGCAGAACAAAAAATTAATTCCTAAATTAAATACACAACGTAATAATCCTGAGCAGAAAGAGTAAAGTATACCGATTTACTCAACATGGTTGCCAATTAAGATGACAGGCACAAAATCCTAAGAAACAAAGAAAAATCTCTGTAAGAAATGGCAACATTTGTAACAGAATCTCGTCGTAATGAATTAACAAAACGAGAAACGACGAAAGCAAATATTAATATTCGCCTTGGTAGCGCAATCCATTTCCCCAGTTCATGGGTGGTAACCAGGTTAAATATTTACACACTCGGTTACATAATACGGTAATACTGCAGGAAAATCATGAACTCTGTCCAAATCAGCGATTTCCAACACAGAATTACCTAGCTTATGATTTACCGTGTAGTCTACTTGACTCGCAATGTTTTCAGTTTGAGTTAGCTATACAAATTTCATTATAATTATTAACTCATAGATAGTTGAATGTTGTTTATAATTAATGTTATTTATAATGTTGTAGAACTCAGTTAATAATGTGTATGTTATCTGTTTAGGAGAATTAAAATTAAATTAATGGGGTAGGTGGCTCAGTAGTATCGAGTCGGCCTGTGGATATTGAGAACCCTGGTTCGATCGCCACAGCCGACAAACAAATTTCACCAATTTAAATCTACTCCTGTGGCTCCCCCTCCACTAACATCTTTGGGGGCTGGTAACCGCACTTCACGCGAAAAAATATACACTTTGCTTAGGCAGAGTGCCACACCCAGTAATGGGTAAAAGGCGTGATGATATATTTTATTTATTTATTTATGTATTTAAATTATTCTATGACCAGTGGTGGGTCTACGATTTTTTTTTACGAAAAGAGAAGGGGTATTAAATATAAACAAATATAAAACAATGAATATTATTTAGAGTAAATAAATAAATATATCATCACGTCTTTTACCCATTACTGGACGTGTGCACTCTGCCTAAGCAGATCTCGGTAAGTGATATATTTCTTCGCGTGAAGTGCAGTTACCAGCCGTCAAATCACGGCCCCCAAAGATATAGGTGGAGGGTGAGTCACAGGAGTTGATATTAAATTGGTGAAAGCCAGTTTGTCGGTTGCGGGAAACGAACTCGGGTCCTCAAGAACCGCAAGTCGACTGCATACCCACTAGACTACCAACTCCATTTATAGTATTTATAATAAAATAAATAAACGGAAGTTTGACAAAAAAATAAAATTGTTTGTCGGCTGTAGGAATCAAACTCGGGTTCTTAAATCCACAGGCCGACTCGATACCACTCAAACATATATTTTAATATTTTGATAAAATTCAATTGTTTTCAAATATGCATTTATTAATATATATACAGGGTGTTTCACAACTTAGAGCAAAAAATTAAAGGGTATATTATGTACGACGTGCTGATCATGAAACACAAAGAATTTTTTTTAAATTCGAAAAATTAAGGGTTGTTAACTTAAAACATTTTTTGTAGTACTGGATTCGCTTTCCTATTAAACACAAACAATGAAGTAGGTATCAACTACGAAAGAATAATTACACAATTCAATTATTAGCAGTTATTTATAATAGAATTTTATTTAATTAATAACTTTAACATAATCATCCACCCAGTGGCAGTGGCAACGAAAAATTTTGGACTGGGACACTTGGAAAATAGTTTTGCGATTTAAAAAAAATCTTTATGTTTCATGATCAGCACGTCGTACAGAATATACCCTTTAATTTTTTGCTCTAAGTTGTGAAACACCCTATATAGCATCTGTATACTTTTATATATTTATAGGTTTGGGAATTGTGTAAAAATAATGCATGCTTATTTCAGGAAGTTCCTAGATCCCTCGCCTGTCCTAATTCCATCACTGTCCATAACATTCATATAAATAAATTATATTTACGTAAGCAAATAAAAGAATTGACGATCACATTGTAATCTTCTGTAAGTATATTGTAGTACGTATCTGTCAATTATTATTTAATTACACGGATAAACCACACAAAGAAACTAGTTCCTTTGAGTACAAAGGACCATTATCGAGAAAATAATAGTTGTATTGCTCAAGCATTGTTTTTAAAGAGGTAACGCGATCCTTCCCTTTGTAATATCATCACAAAACAATTATTCTACAGCTACACGTTCAGCTTGAACTTAATCTCCATGATAATGGTGACGGCAATTACTAACACCGAATGCAGGATATTAGCAATAATTCTGTTTCCGTTTTGTATTGGCTGCTATTGACGCGCCTGTTGGCCACTCATTGTAATGATTGGCAGGAATGCCAACATTGCTTTGCACTCATTACAGACAGACGTAAACAATTCATGTGAAAACAAGACAAGAAGATTTAAATCAATACAACGTGAAATAGTCTTCTCGTAGAAATTTAAATTAGAACTTATTGAAAAACATCATGGCAGAAACTTGATTGTAATGCAAATTCACAAAATTAATTTGTATAATATCTTCTATGAAACGTTTTAAAGTAATGTATGGCAAAACTAAGATCGCATCTTAAATTTGTTACAGCTTAGATTACCTGAGTATTCCGAAAAGTGGGTGAGTAGTTTCAATTTAATTTAATTTGCTATCTTGATAAAAGATCTCTGCCAGCTAATTAATTTGCCCAATTCCGATCGCAAAGTTAGCCATCTTGCAACAAAATGGTAGTGAACTATTTCAAATTAGATTCACTGAATTTTTCGAAAGATATAATAGAGTAGTTCTATTTTAATTAAAATTTATTCGCTATTCGTATCTTGACACAAAATGGTGGCGAACTAATTTAAATATTGGTTGCAACAAAATGGTAGTGAACTATTTCAAATCAGATTCACTGAATTTTCCGAAAGATATAAGATAGTAGTTTTATTTTAATTTAAATTTGTTCGCTATTCGTATCTTGACACAAAATGGTGGCGAACTAATTTAAATATTGATTGCATAATTTCAATTGGTAAATTCGCCATCTTAAAACAAAATGGCAGTAAACAATCACAGATCAGATTCACTGAATTTTGTAAAATGTGGGAGATAGGTCTATTTTAATTTAACTTTGTTTCATCATTTTCAAACAAAATTGAGGCGAGCTAATTTAATAGCTATTTGTGTATTAAGAGCGTAAAAGTGTGAGCCGAAGGCGAGATCTGCAATAGTGTAAGAGGAACAAAGACACTCTACGGTCGTGATACACACATTTTTTTTCTACGAGTGTATATAAAAAAAACGTATAGGTACTGAAAATAAATTCGTTCTATCAACTGTCAATATGACAAGTTTCTGTTTTATTTGTATCCCTGGTAACTATTGAAATAAGCGCGCATTTAACATCTTTTTCGCGCGTTGCCATTGCGGACGCGCGACGAAGATATTTTTCGATTGTTCCACAGAAAACATCAACTTTACGATGACAAATGAGAGCATAATCATCAATTTTTCTTATTATATGAACTACCACATTGCGGCTCGGTGTGTGCGGACCCTGTACTGTAATTGGGATTAAGTTCCTGTTGTACAGTGTAATATAAATAAATAAATAAATAGCAATCGTAGAAAAAAAATGTTTCTCCAATTTAGTTTAGTGTAAATTTGAAGTGATATTTGATTCTTTTTCTTTATTTTCTACATTACTATTAATGATTACATATGTTTGTATTGAATTAATAATTATTCCTTGCCGAACAGAAATATACCATAAACAACGGTTCAAGAAATAAAATACATTTAAATATTCTACCTATTGAATATTTGACAATTTGAGCACCACTTTCAAATGTGGGATTCCTAAATTTCATTATAATCCAAAACTTGTCCTCAAACACAAACACTAATGTAAATTTCGTCGCTGGTGAATTTATTTGTTACCGTTCCGTATTCAAACCAAATTGTTGACAGTCACGACTGATTTAATAGCGGTTCCCGGGATTTTCGAAGCTATTTTAAATGGGTAATTTAGAAGTTGTAATTCGTTTTTAGGTCAACGAACTAAAAATATTAAATACCTACTAACGGCATAATTTATATCGCTCGCAGGAATATTTATAATTATCATATTGGTTTGTCCTCGAAATTTTATCACTTTGAATTTTTTTTTTTTTTACGTTATCCGGAATGATAGGTATTAATAACTATTCCAGTTTTCAGCAGTCACATAAATTTAAACATTTAAAGTAATAGTTCTTTTGTCACATTAAACATATTTTAAATTTTATATAATAATGTCTTGATTATGTTACATATATTTATTTTATTTTTAGTATTTAGCGAGACAGCTTTTATCGTCTCGGATATTTCTCGACAATACGCCAATTAGTTCCTCGCCTAAATCATAATAAATATGAAATAATAATTTTTCGCTTTGTCTTGTATTTTCGGTATGTTTTCATTATTACTTTCTTGTCTTCTTGTATGTAAACAAATTAAATTACGTAATTGCTAAGTCATTTCACATGGCGTATAATTCAATCTTGAATGTAATATTTGCAAAGAAAACTCAAAGTCAAAACAAAGTAGATAATTAGACTAATTAGACAAAATTATGAATATAAATAATATGAAAAAAGAAGATTTGTAAGAATTATGTAATTACGAAGTATGTCGCATTTATAAAAGAAATATTATTAAAGACCACAAAAATTTGAATAAATTTCAGTTAACGTCGTGTGAAAAATAAAATAACTGTAGAACTGTCAAAGTTTAAAAATAAATCAATGTTATTGAAAATAATATATGCAGTAAATAATTTTTTTACCATAAAATTACTAGCCTTCAAAATTAATATCTGATAGTAGTAATGGATCACAAATACATACAACATAGTTTTTATGATTCCTTCCGTGAAATGACAATGACGGAATCCATGACAGAGTTGATGTGTAATAATAGCTATATCGCTTTTAATAGCTCTGATGATATGGTGTTGAACGTTTTTACAGGCAAGCTATCGTTGGAATAATGATATATCTACTGCGGTAGCGGCAGGGGAAACAGGGTAAACACGTGTCCACTCCAAAGGACTCAACTGTCTAGATATTTATTTTAATAATTTGAGACATGATACTGAAACACGATTTACATTTATTAACAATAACAATAATTTTCCCACATTTTAAAAAGGTTTCTAAACTATTCTAATAGAGATAGAGTTTGTGGGGCCTGGTGCGACCGTAGTTACTCAGTAAAATACTTATCCCGTGATGATATTCTTAGCTTAATGATGTGTGTACAATACTGAACTCTACAACTGGTAATATCTTATATATATATTTATATGCTTCTCTCACCCCATATACAGATACAATGTATACAATTTTCTCCCTAAAAATAAAAATAATATGTCCTTCTACTAGGAGAGAACTTCATAACTTTGACCCGCAAGTATATTTATTTATTTATTTATTTATACAACGCTGTACAACAGGAATTTAATCCCAATTACAGTACAGGGTCCGCACTCACCGAGCCGCAATGTGGTAGTTTTTATATAATTTTTAGCTTTAGTGCGATTGGAACTCGGGATCTCCGGATTCGAATTCCGTATCGCTATCCACACCACCGTACTGACGGATGAAGGAAGAAAAGCCTAATTTCGGTTAAGGTCGTAGCAAAACTCTTTTTCAAATTGCCAATAGTAACTGTCTGCAAAAAGCCTCGTTGCCAATAGTAGCGGTCTGCAAAGAGTCTCATTACTAACAACAACGGTTTGCAAAATGCATTGGTCTGTAATTGGTTAATTTCTATTACCAAATGATATTAGAAAAATACACGTTTTACCAGTTGTAGAAAAAAATTATGTTTGTATTGATTACAAATTTGAACTGCCGGTAAAAATTAACAAAGACAAATATAGAATACGTCCATTATACCTAAAAATATGATTCTTTAACGAAAGAAAAGATATGTTTGACATATTTTCCAATAAATATTTGATATTTTAGTAGTTTTACATATAAAATAGCTTTAACGAAATTTATAAAATAGTAGTAATCCGATACGTAAAATAAATAAATAAATATATCACCACGCCTTTTACCCATTACTGAGTGTGGTCTCTACTGTAGCAGATCTTGTAAGTAATATATTTCTCCGCATGAAATGCGATTACCAACTGTCAAATAACGCCCTCAAAGGTATTAGTGGAGAAGGAGCCACAGGGGTAGTTTTTATATTATGAAAATTGTTTGTCGACTGTAAGAATTAAAACCGGGTTTTAAAATCTACAAGCCGATTCTATACTTAAATGATATATTTTTTTACTATGGATCTCTTATTAATACATATTAGATAAATATGTACTTATAGAAGAAATTACGAATTGTTGAAATGTTAAAAACATAAGTTTGGCATTTTTCATTCAAAAATTCCAGCCAAATGTTTTCTATTACTGTCCCATCTTATTTTAATTATTTTCTTGTGCCGCCACTGTATCTCATTACTGCAGTTATTTTTAAATAATAATTGTGTTGTAAACACATTCAAACATACGAATAAAGCGTGAATAACATTAATTTTTTATCAGATGTTTGAGTAGTCACGAGAACGAATAAACTATTATTTTACTTTCTATTGTTTGTATTTTGTTATTTTTAATTATGAATTTTTTATTTGAGACATTTAGATGTTGTAATTAATTATTCAGTTTTGGAAGCTTTTTCGTTTTCATATCATTCAGTTCACTTATTTTTCTCATTATTAATTTTCTCATTTCCGGCCTTCTTTACGAGTCATCCTAAAACAGACGTTCTCAAACTGTGAGGATTTATTCTACAGACTATTATTATTTGCTTTAGATTAATAATAAGATATTTTAGTCCAGGAATTAGAAACATTTTAACATTCGCATATTTAGACGAGTAGGTATGCATTATTTTTATCTATCGCATGAGTTTCAAAAAATAGAAATGAGTAACACTTGCATACAAATTTTGTTTTGTATTTCGCAGTCATGTTTATAAATGTACAATAGCACAATTAGTTGTTCGAATTATTAATTAATAATAATAATAAATAATAATAAGAAATTTATTGTCCAACAGAAAAATCCAATTACAGGACAAATACAATTTAAAGTAAGATTTAAAGAAAGACAAACTAATAATTACAAAAATATATCATTATAAACAAATTCTGCATTAATTGATAATTTATATATTAGATTCGATCTTAGCTTCTGTACTTTACTGTAGAGCTGCATTCAGTGACGGCTGATTATCGTAACTTATAGCACAACAAATGTTTTATCGAGATTTGCAAATGCAAAGTTGCCCACCTATAATTGGTAAAAAAAATTACCTATATCGAGTTTATAAAGTTAATTTTATGCTTTTAGGGATATTTTATTGATGAAGTTGTCAAATTATCTATTGATTTTAATGTAGAATTTTATGCTCTACAACATTTATTTGAATCTTTTTTCTAAAATAATAAGGGAACCAGGAAATTATAAAAATATGATTTTATATATTCCGGTGTCGCGGTCACCACCCTGTGTATAAGTTGTTTTGTTTTAAAATAACCAGTACTTTTTGAGCGAACTATTAACTATAGACAACAATGTTATATACATAAAATGTTCAGGAATAAGATGTTAATGGCTCTCAAACGGTAGAACAAAATTTGTATTTTCTTCAATGTTAACCTGTATCATTTATTTGTAGTTGTTTATTGTATAGCCTACTTCAATATTGTAATATCATTTTTCACGAAATAATTATTATACAACCCTATGTATACAGAGTGTTTCTATTCCTCTGCACGAAATGACATATATAATTTGATATACTGATTATAGAACAAACGGAATTTTTTTGAAATTCGAAAAAATTTGGGTATTTCATTCCCAGTGAATATTTTAGTGTCACTGGTTTAATAGTACATTTAATTATTTATAATTATGTTAATAATAAAATAAAAGTATAAACACTGCCTACAAATAATCATTTATTAATTAGTTATTATGTAGGTACCTGGTATAATGCCTTTTTAAATTTTTTTTTATTTAAATGTGCTTTTAAACCAGTATCACTAAAAATGTTCGCTAAGATTGAAATGCCCAAATTTTTGCCAATTTAAAAAAAATCATTTTGTTCTATAATCTGTATATCAAATTATATACAGGGTGTAGAATTGAAATGTGGCGTATAGGGATTTCAAAGTTATTTTTTAAATATTGCTGTATCTCTTTACCTATTCACTTTAGAGCAAAAGCGTAAATACAAAAATTGTTCAGAAATTAAAAACGCTTCCTATAAATTTTTTGTAGATTGCGTTGGAAAATTAAACAAATGAACTGAATATTTGACATATTGTAAAAGAGTTTGACATTTGTTTGTTACAGTGTTGTAATATTTGTTGAACAAGTTTTTGAAGAATATTGTAAGGAAATAGTGAATAAATTTTGAATTTCATTTAATTAATATCTCGTGAACTATTCACATTTATGTAATGAAATTTACTTTATAGGAAGCGTTTTTAATTTCTGGACAATTTTTGTATTTACGCGTTTGCTCTAAAGTGAATAGGTAAAGAGATACAGCAATATTTAAAAAATAACATTGAAATCCCTATACGCCACATTTCAATTCTACACCCTGTATGTCATTACAGTTTCGGGCAGAGGTATAGAAACACTCTGTATATCTGCTATATAAAATAAATAACTAAGAGAAATATATCATCATCCCTTTTACCCATGGATGTAGCACTCTGCCGTGACAGATCTCGGCACAAAGATGTTAGTTGTGAGAGAGCCACAGGGGTAATTTTAGTGTTGTGAAAACCGGGTTTTCAAATTCGCACTGGGCCACCTACCCGACTGCTATATCAATAATCCTTTTAAAATAAATACGGGAGCCTTTTCCTTTATTATATCAACATCAACACACATGCCTTTCAAGTATAAAGCAAATAACATCAAGAAATTGAAAACAAGTAAAAGCCAACGCTGACTGAAAGAATAAACAACAATTTTTCGTTAAAGATTCCAAGTAGAACATCCATGTAAAACAATTTACATGTTTCAAATCAGACAAAGCAAATCTTGAGTCGAGCGTTTGCTATGCAGTCTCAGACTTTCGAACAATTTAGACATCGTCTTACCCTTCCGACAACTTCACAAGGTGAATTGTTTAGAGAAAACTTTTCCGTTGGGTGTACGGAAGGGGAACACAACTGCATTGCGTACAAATGTACAATCGATGACAGTTGACGGCTGCTGCCTGCGACTGATTTAGGGTGATAATGCAGGAACGCTGCATATGACACTGTGAATGTGACCATTACGTGATGAGTTACGGCCCGATGAACGCTAATCACTGCTATCGACTCATTATAAACACACGACTGACCGTTGTTTCATTTGTTTTTATTTCCCTTGCATTTACGTAAATACGGTTCTGGTAAATCACAAGATATGTGTACAATGTCCCAAACTATAGACTAACTTTTATATTTATAGAATTTACGAAAGTATTAAGGGTATGAGGAATATTTCAATAATTGATTCAATATTAATGTAGATAGTGTTGTCAACTTATACTCATGTCACGACAAAAAATCTCTAGTTTCTAAATTTTATATTCATCCGAATTTTCTCTCATTGTTTTAATCTCCTAGAGAAATTCTCAAAAGAGATATACAGGGTATTTTAAAATTATTACACAATTAAACATTATTTGATGTACTAATTACAATACAAAAAGAATTTTCGTGCAATTGAATTTATAGGTTATTGTAATTAATAAAAGTTAGTAAATATTATTTTACTTAATTCAAGTTACATAATAGTTTATTTTTACGGCCGGGAGTATTTAACTGTTTCTATAATATAAAATCAAGATACAAGTAAAACATTTTTTCAACATTACTTGTGAAAATAATATTTCCTTCACTCAATTTAGTTGTGATAGTAACCGTTTTCCTCACTAGTTTTAGGGGTTTTTTAGATCGCCAAAATCTATTTTCGGGGTCATTTTGATCATAGGCACTTTTTTAGGAGGTTAAATGGGGATAGGGGATGAAATTACGATATTCAACTGAAATAGAGTTTTAGGTTCAAAACTAGTTACTCGGAGGTTTTTGGGTTCGCTGAATCTATTTTCGAGGTAACCAATGTTGAACGCGTAATATTTTGGTATTATTTAATATAATTTATGGCAATTCTTGCTTTTACCACCTTTCAAGGGTGGTTTGTACCCCTAAAAAGCAACTTCCGGAAGAAAAAAAATAGGGATTCAATATCTTTTAGAGTTCTATTAGTGTGCCAAGTTTCACTTACATCGGTGAGGGACAGTTGGGTAGTGTTACTTGTAAATAACTAGAAACTCACGTTTCTTTCATTACCTACCTAGGCAGGCAATATGTTATTTTCCTGACTAGGCATGCAAAGCAAAGCTTTCCTGAGTCTTAAAGGTCAGGCACATGTTTATTTTCCTGCCAGTTTCAGGTAAACTTGTTTACATGAATTTTCGCTGTTGTCAAGGAATTTATTTTTCTTTGGCAAAGACTACTAATAAATGTAAAAAAATATGAATAAATTCTATTTTAAAATAACTTTTTTCGTTTTTAATCTTACTTAGGTCGTGAAAATATTAGTATATATTACCACGAGAGAATCCTATTTTTTCTTCGGTATTTTGTAGTCCTCGGGCTTCGATTTTGACTACAAATTACACCTCATATAAATCATGCATTTTTCTCTCATTGCCATGTCTCATTTATTTAGATTAACATTTATTTTCGTATATACGGTGCTGGAAAATAACAAAGATATAATACCAGAGATGTTCAACTATTTTATGGCATGTAATATGCGTTTATATTTATAAGTATGTTTTATTTTGATCAAGATTTGTTTGTCATAATACGTCATATTTATAATTGAAGTGTACACATGTGATGCTATGTAATACAAACTCAGAGAGTAAAAACATGCGAAAAAAATATACGGTAAATTTAACGGAGGCATGTGCAAATTTCGATATGGTAAAAAATATAACGGTGTAGTATCTACTAAATATTTTGCAGAGAAATAATTATCTAATAAAATCCAACCCAAATTTAAAAATAAATAATTATACCTTCTTGCGTAGTTTGACAGTTCTTTAAATTGCTGCCAAATTTTTAAACATATAATAGTATATTAAAGAACGAGTTTTGTAAGACATGTTTTTTCGCGCCCGTCCAAGTTTAGAAAACGAGCCGCAGGCGGGTATTCTTAAGAAGTGCGCTAAAAGTCTTATAAAATCGCTTTTATAAATTTAAATTTTTCTGCATATTTTAAACCGAGAAATTTGTATATGAAATGTTGTGGTTGGTAACTGTTATTGATATTTATGCAATTGTTCAGATTTTTAGATTGTATTGAAATTTTGATGTTCTCAGCTTGATATTTCAGTATGTCATCCGCTACTACCAACTGTGTAAAACAAAATGTTACGTATCGTAATGAACGTTCTTTCGATACGCAACTGGCGTTCGTAATGAGCAAAATATACAATAGTATCTTGTACAACAAGCATGGAATGGTATCCATTTTCTACGAGAATGAAGTTGCAGTATTCGCCTTCGGCTCATGCTACGATTCATACGAATATGAAATGGACATTCCATGCGAGTTGTACACTATACTTTTTCTATGACCTACAGTATTGTTCCCTGATTAATTTATATTTTAACAAAAAATTTGTCCTGCTTTCACCATTCCAATATTTGAAAATTCTAAATAAGTATCCTAGTAACAGCCGATTTCATAAGTAAATGATCAAAATAATTGTCAAAACATTACATTTAATATAACTAACAATAAATAATAATAATTCTCTAATTTACGTCTATTTTATTTTTTACGCATGCGGTATTATATTCTTCATGTGTAATTTAGAAGGAAATTGCACCTGTACTGAAATGAAATGAACTGTACTGAAATAACTACAAAACAAATTCATTTCGCCTTGCAATATACCTCATTTTCCTAGCAACAACAAACATACAATGAGCACATTTCAAAGTGGCCGTAGAAAAAATTGTTTTTACATGCATATCTTTAGGCCATGAAATAGTTATTTCATACAGGATAATTTTTATTACACAATATTCGAAAGTTACAACTTGTATTTATTTTCATAATTTCTTCTGTAATTAAATCGGGCGTAATGTCAACATTCTTAACGACGAGAACAAGGGTACAATGAATGAATCTCCCTTGTTTTACTGGAGGAAATTTGGTTTAAGCGTAGGAAGTAAATCTCTGGCACCCACTCTCACTTTGACTTTTATTTATTGTTTTGTGTCTGAAACTTTGGGGTGGATTCTGAGTAATCAGTAGTTGGAATCGTGGAATTCAGCACAAAACTAACATTTCATTCATGGAATAAGACTGGAGGAGAATACGTAAATACTTGGAATTTTGTTGCTTGTGGGTGTGAAATATTTTGTGATTTGTAAAATTGTGGAAACGTTGATATTCGTTGTTGTTTTTTTTGTGAAATATTGGAAATGTAAATGACAAATCAAAATGAGCTAGATCATTTTGAAAAGACTAACAATATTTTTCCAGGACCGGGATGAAAATATATTTCTGTTGCATCAGAATCATGACAGAAATAATATATTTTTTCTATGATTGCTATGAAAATTACGCTTTCATTTGTCATCGTTAAGTTAACGTTTTCTATGGAGCAATCGAAAAGTAACTTCCAATGACAACGCGCGAAAAGATATTAAATGCGCGCGTTTCCAATGGCAATGTGCGAAACTAATATGTATCGAAATTCATATAAAATGCAATTATGTTTTACATGTTTAAGAAATAAATATTTCGATATGTTCAAAAATGAACGTAAATAGTAAAGAATTGCGATCAATCGAATTGTATTTGTAAGAAATGTTAAGGTCGTTATTTTCAATGATGAATACTTTTTATATTTTTATTATTGTTTGTTGACTGTTTCTTTCAATGATAAAAATAATTGTAGGTAGTCAAAATTCGTTTCTGTTTCGAACTGATGATAAGAATTGTAGATTGTATAGTAATAAAATTGAATATGCTATTAACGGGACAATTAAATAGTTAATAATATTTTCTTTGGTGACCTTAGACTTGAAAAGTTGTTAAATAAAAGTAAAAATTTTGATTTGGAAGTTTCGGAGTAAAATAAAATGTTAGGTCAAGTTTTGCCGGAATAACATTTTCGAGTAACTTTTTTGTAATAAAAAAAAAATATATATCACACCTTTTACCCATTACTGGGTGTGGGACTCTCGATAAGTGATATATTTCTTCGCGACAAACAATTTTCTCCAATTTAAATCTACCCCTGTGGCTTCCCCTCCACTAATATCTTTCGGGGCCGTGATTTGACGGCTGGTAACCGCACTTCAAGTGAAAAAATATATCACTTACCGAGATCTGTTTAGGCAGAGTGCCACACCTAGTAATGGGTAAAAGGCGTGATGATATATTTATTTATTTTATTTTTTATTTATTTATTTTAAAATTAAATTAAATTTTATGATGTTTGACGAACAAAGAATTACTTTTAATTTGTCAATAACTGTATCTCGTTTTGTAAATTTCTCTAATAACAATAATTTCAATTCATAGTGAAAATAGAGTTAGTTAACTCCAAACTTAATCCTCTTTACGAAACTAGCTGTTGGGAATTACATCAATTCAACAAATGATTCTAACAATATTCCATATATCTCATATAAAAATGTGTAAATTACGGCCTGCATTCAAAAGTCTAGAACTCTGAACCACGTCTCCTATCAAGCGCCAGCCTCAAGCTTGCCGACATCTCAAGTTATCCGTTTTCTTTATGTGCAGTGTTACGTGATGAGACAGATGTACTTCACGTCCTCTCAAGAGGTTCGGGCACTCTTTCCTTTTCGGTCTTTTACTCACGGCAAATTCAGTCTCAGTTGCACACGCTTGCCACTAACTTCGTGACAAAACTCACCCGAAGGTGACATCATAAAATACGTGTCGCTCTGTCGCCGACAGAATTCATTAAGACCACTTGTGTCTCCTACAACCAGTTGATTTGGAAAATTTTCCTTCGCTTGATTTATTCTTTGATTTTATCCTAATTAGTCTGATCACGTCTTGCTCTTAAATCTTGGGTTTAATCTACCTTGAGATGGAATTTTTATCTCAACGTTTAGTTATTTTTAATACAATAAATTCTCGATTACAACATGACAAGAGAACACAGAAAATAGATTGTTTCAGTTGTAGAACTTCTGAAGCTTACCAAAATATCGGTGGAATTTGTTCGAATAAGGCATTAAGATAAAGGAAAACAATTATATAGTATTGATTTATTGATCTGACAAAAGAAACCAAGTTTTAATCAAAAAATTGTTTATATTATTTGGTTTTATTTTGATAAACAACTGTTACAGAATAAGAACATTTATTTAACAATACCATGACTTTGAAATGAGAACTTGAGACAAAGTTAATAGCAACACATCTTATTTAAAAAGAACTCAACTAATTTAAATTTTATCGTACTTTTCAAGTTTAATAATAAGTAAGTAAACATTTAGTAAGTTTTTTTATATTATAATTACCTCTATCAATCATATGCTATTCAATATGTCGGTATTACTCTGGAGATGACAGTTCTTAATTACAAATTTTAATGACATATTTTTTATAGTACTGTTATCAGCATGATACTACAGTAGTGTAGCAAACGGTGAGGGAAGTTTTGGACCTGAACCCTCCCCATAATAATTATAAAATAAAAATTTTATAATAAAGAAATCTCATTTTTTCCTACCTTTAAATAAAAATCTATTGCATTAACACTTAGATTTAATTACATCATACACTGTATTATGAGGTTTCGATTAAAATCCTGACAAGTTAGTGTAGACCAAGTTGTGTATAAACTTGATTGCATTTGTCAACATAAGTTAAGTTAGGGAAATATTTCAACCATATTATCTACGTATATAATTTTTTTATGTTCGACTGCATCATATTATCTTGTTTTACGATACTGTTTACTGTCCATAATCGGGTACTTTATTGGACTAGTACGATAAAAATGCAAAATTGGACTGCTGTCAATGTCACATTAAAACAAAATTCAAAAGAAATATTTAAACACCATTTTCTGTATGTATTATATGTGTCTTCATACAATCGTTAGATATTCTCTTGCATTACATGCAAGATCTTTTATTTCTTTTGGAACGTCTTCAATGTCTTCATCAATCTCAACACTTTTTCACTTTGACAATTTGATAAATAAAGCAACAAATGCATAACAACGAAGCACACTTTGAGATGCAATTAAATGTTTTAAATATAGGTATTGACATAATCATATTTTAAGAGAAAATATTCTTCATGCAGTCGAACATAAAACGTTGTATGCAACTCGTACATAATCGGACTTTATAGACTCGCCTTATTTCGCTGCGCTCGCTCTGCCATAAAATTCGGCTCGTCCAATAAAGACCTAAATTATGTACTTGTTACATAAACTACTATTGTAGTGTTGTAAAGGACAAAAAAGGTAATTATAATTGAATTATTGGTGCCAACGGTTAGTATTTTATTGTACAGTTATATTTCGATTGCTCCACGGAAAACGTCAACTTTACGATGACAATTTTTCGTATCAATCGTAAAAGAGTATTTTATTGTAGAATGCAGCCAGTAATTTTCAATAAAGAAAAAACAAATTATTCTTCAATAGAAATTAAATTAATGTATTTAATATCCGACCTGATATAAAAATCACCGAATTAATCATAATTTTTTAGTTAATAGATGACAGCGAATGTATTGTCGAAAATATAATTCAATATTGCACAATTCGGAGGCAGAATTAATATATTTTTACAAACAATATCTAAATTAAAACCGATTTTATATCAGTAATTTAATAAATGTCAAATTGTGTTTGATGTTTCATAAGAAAAACTATATTTTCAATAACTACATAAAAATTGAAATCAATTTCACAAAAACGGATATTTCATAAAATTGAAAATCTCTAAAGTTTTTTGTTTAGTTTGAAAAGCTCGTAATAATTTTATTTTTGAAAGCCTTTTAAATTCATAAAAATTTGCGGTGAAAACTAAAATCACAAAATATGGAAATTGAAATAAAACTAATACAATAGAGAATAAAGAGCTAATAATATAAAGATAAACAGTAAATGTTTGAAACCAGAGTATACTTTGGTTATTATATTTGCTGGTTGTAATTTATAATTATTACATATCAATGTTGATATAGCTAAAACAATATTTAATACAGTAAAATACAGAAATCACAGTATTTACTTACCTGATTTAAGTTAAATACTAATGAACTATTTGTTTTAGTAATCTCTATTTCAGAAGTTGTTGGCTAGTCATGTTTGTCCAGAGGTCTCCAAACTTTTTTGTTTCGTAGACCACTTGCTTACTTAATATTTAATTTTTGCAAATTCATCTAGTTCTAATGTGTTTTTGACAGTTGGTATAGTGTTGGGGTAGGTGGCTCAGTGGTATCGATTTGGCATGTGGAACTTAAGAAACCTGGTTCGATCCCCACAGCCGACAAACAATTTTCATCAAATTAAATCTACCCCTGTGGTTCCCTCTCCACAACATCTTTGGGGGCCGTGATTTAACGGCACTTCACGCAAAGAAATATATAACTTACCGAGATTTGCTACGGTAGAGTGCCACATCCAGTAATGGGTGAAAAAGGCGTGATGATATATTTATTTTATTTTATTGTATAGTGCTACTCACTTTTAAAGATTTACATTTCTAACTGTAGTGACATATACTAAATTAATGACTATGTAATTAAATTATATTAATGTATAATAAAATAGAATAAAAAAGTGCATTATTAAACCCCTACCTGGCTACTAATATTGCGAAAAAAGTTTGCATACAAGACCGGGGTGTATTGTCGGTCTTTTTGTTACGTTTTCACGTATGTGTATGTGGATTATTGAATTCATTGCTTAAATGAGATCTTCTATCGTGGACCTCCATTTTATGTTTATTATTTTATTTTATTTCGCTGACTTGGACTTCTTGCAGATCGATATAAACCACTTTGGGTATCACCGATTTAAACCATTTCATAATCCCAAAATCACTTTGAATATACAAAGAAGTTAAATTACTTTTTTAAATATATGAAACTTGAAAGATTATTTTTTGACATTTCATTTCACATTCATAGTATCTTCGCTTAGCATATGCTGCATAGATTCTCAAACTTAAAAACTGGAGTATATTGAAACTGCCAACAATCTGAAATATAGGAAGCAAGAGCAATCATGTGTGGAAAGATATGACTTGGAATATAATTTATGAATTAAAGTCGACCATGAAATTATTCAAGGATTACTATGATACCGCTTGCACATTGCACAAAATTGTTATGCATGATGCGGAATATTTAGTAACAAATGAACTGTAAATATTATAATCTCTGAATAGTAAGAGTATTAAGGACTTTAATATTATATGTAATATGTTAGAATTTTTGAAAAATCATGAGCATTCGCCGGGATTTGAACCCAGAACCTTTCACTCGCTAGGTGACTGCTCTACCACTTGAGCTACAAATACTTGGCGAGTATTCATGATTTTTCGTGCATTATAATTTAGTTGTTAAGTAAATTGTAAAGTGACATCAATATGTCAATTCAAGTGGTAGAGCAGTCACCTAGCGAGTGAAAGGTTCTGGGTTCAAATCCCGGCGAATGCTCATGATTTTTCAAAAATTCTAACATATTTACTAGACAGACAGAGATGTCGAATATATACTTCTTAAATTATATGTAATCTTGTAAGTTGTTTATTTTGGTGGCATCAATTAAAATATTCTTTTTACATAATCTAATTACGCGGCAAAAATATTTTGCGGTGGCAAAATAATAATAAAAAAATTAATTTTCACTATTAACGGTGACATTGAGGAAAGTAGATTTCCTTGAATTCTTAAATTTCTCAATTTAAACTAGAGTTTTTTAAAAACTATTATAATTCAACCTAGACCTTGTTAAATAAATAACAAATTTTAGCGAATAAAAAGTCATTTTAATCTAATATAATTTGTTAGTTATATATTTTATGTTTTATATTTAATCGAGCTAATTTGTTGTAATAAAATTTATATTTAATGTTTCTCGTTAAATTTGATTCTTTTAAATTTTGGATTGGTTTGCATTCCAATGTAATAGCGGAAGACAAACCTGTTATAATAATTATTTGACGCACGAGGATAAGTTTTTATTTAGTATAATGTTACATTAATTAAAAATGTCCAATATTTAATGAACTTATTGTAAAACATGTTCCAAATTAGTATGAAGTCATACCTAAAAAATGTAAATGATCAACTTTGCAAAAAATTAAATACCATATGGGAAAAGGTTTCTCTGGTAATGTATATTTAGTTTTTACAAATGTATTAACATATAAAAATAATTAGATTAAATATAGTGTTGAAAAGTAAAGATATTTTCATGGCATTAAAATGGCTTTTTTAATTTAGCAAAAACAAGTGTTGTTGATACATATTTACATAATAATATATTAGTAGTTAATTAAAAATTATAGCTTGTCAGTTATATAATTGTATGTTAATTAACTTGATTAATGATGACAAGTTGGTTAACAAAATAACTCTACTAAGAGCGCATCTTTTTATCGAAATATTAATAATATTGAAAAAGTTAAACTTTGATAGCCCCATTCTTAAAGAAGTTTTAGCTAATCCTGAATTTGAATTAACTGTTTATATTCTAATCCAATTTTTAAAGTTAATTCAAATCACTATCTAAAAACTAAATTATAACAAGATTATATTTGAGTTGTTTAATACTTTTTTAATAATATAATTTATCATAATTTGAGTAATCCAAAATTCGGGATTAGATAATAGCTATTTATGAAACTAGTAAGGAAATGAAGGTTATTACCTTACGCATGTGAAATTTGCAGAACGAGGCGTAGCCGAGTTACGTAAACACATAAGTAAGGTAATAACCTATTTCCTTACTAGTTTCATACAATATTTTTTCTACTTCCGTTCTAATAAATACGAAAGAGCGTTTTTGAAATTATGAAATTTTGTCATATTAATGACAGTTATAAATTCAAAAAATAAAAGAATAACACATCCGAATTCGTCTACCAAGATATTTGTTGCTATGTTACTTCATTATTTCACTAGTTAAATAATGTAATTCATTACCTAACTCAAATTAGTGAAAAAAAACGTCTATTTCCTAACGGAAGTAGAAAAAACTTTTTGAGAGTTGATCTGCGAGAATTGTGTAATCTGTCTTTCTAAATCGGAATAAAAATATTGATAAGGATAACTATACCTATGGTACAATACCGAATTTCATATTTACAGTAAAGATAGATCTTCCATGAATATTTCTATTATTGTTATTTTTTAAACAATATATTTATAGTTGAATTTTGAAAGAATGCAGTAACTAGAAAACTGATTTAGAAAGACAATCTGTCAATTTAGTTACAAACTATGACAGCGGTAATTATTTTGCCAAACATAATGTCTATGCTAATTTGTTTATAATAGCGGCTAGATTACAAATCCATGTTTTTATTTTTGACACTGGGTAGGAAATGGCGGTTGACAGTCATTTTACACCTTTCGATGAACTTGGCATTTTGTTATCAGCTGTAGTAATGGTTTTTAAATGATTTTTTCCGTTGATCGTTCATTAATGTGTTTCATTGATGTACCTATACAAAATAATACAATAATGACCCCTATTGATGCATGATTTTTTGTTAATGAAAGATTTATTTAGATGTCTACAACAAACAAAATATAGCAAATACTAGCTAGTACTAAGTTATAACAAAATGCTAAACATAATTAAACGAAATGATTTTCACACCAATATTTACGTAGCATTCCTCTAAAATGAATGTATAAATATAAACAAATAAACTTCTGGTGCTAATTAACATTATGTAAACTAAACGCATTCACTGAAAACTAGTGTCATGTTGTCAAAACATTTCTGACAGATACGTTACTAACCTAAAGTAGTTGTCTGCGAACTTGGATGGACTTCGATATACCCATCGATAAAGATATTCTAAACAAAAACGAAGAAACACGTGCTTATGTTAGTTAACATTTCCAGGTTTGCTGCTAGTATATGCAGTTTACGCATCTGTCAGTCTCAAGTTATCGTGACTAACTTAACAAAATTGTTATGGAAAGAAATAAGATATTCTTCAATTTAAAAAGGTACGATCAGCGGAACTAAGTCATGTGTCAATCGGCGATTAATAATCTCGACAATAATGCTACGTTCTCTCATTAACACACTTGATAGTTGATTAACTATTGATCACATTGTCCAAATAATTATTTAGAATTCCCTAAACAAATTGTCACACTTGTTAAACGAGGAGATAAATAGAAAAAAATATATGACATTATGAATAAAAACTAGGGAACTGGTGCTCCGTATAGAGGCCGCCATTTTGATAGGTTAGCAATTGTTGGAAACACATTTTTAGTGGTTTTCATTTCAGCTTGTTGGTGCTGTCTATTATTATAAATTAATTTCGAAACTTATTTTTTATTTTAATGAATATTATCTTATAGTATATTATAAACATGAAATACTATTTTTGTAATTTTATTTATATATATATATGGGGTAGGTGGCTCAGAGGTATCGAGTCGGCCTGTGGATCTTGAGAACCCTGGTTCGATCCCCACAGCCGACCAACAATTTTCACCAAATTAAATCTACCCCTGTGGCTCCCTCTCCACTAATATCTTTGAGGGCCGTGATTTGACGGCTGGTAACCGCACTTCACGCGAAAAAATATATCATTTATCGAGATCTGCTTAGGCAGAGTGCCACACCCAGTAATGGGTAAATGGCGTGATGATATATTTATTTATTTATTTTTTTATATATATATATATATAAAGTTTATGACTGCTGACAATTTAATGATGACTGTGTTATATAGGATATCGTATTCGTATTGGTCAGTTTCACATATTTTATACATTTTTTTTAAATGTCTAACTCAATATCCTTACTAAGCATTCATACACGCTTTTGTCAGCATTCCCATTCCCATACTTTTATTTCAGTGATACTCTACCAAGATACTTTAAAGTTGGCAAATTTGATTTAATTTTAAAGTGACTAGCTTCAAAAATGTATAGTAATTTCCGAGGTAATTTCATACACCTATTTGCTGCAGAAAATATGCATTGACGTGTCAAGATTTTTAAAAATTTTAAATCGGGTTCATTCGTTCATTATCGGCAAAATCCGAGATCTGTACATAATATATAGGAGGTAAGAATATCGATTTTTAATAATAAATAAAAATATTTTAACATTACCGAACATGTAACAGCATATTATACCTGTTACGAGTAGTTTAAAACATTATACGTTTGATTAAGATGAGTCAGTCGAGTTCAGGCTATTGCAGTGATCTAAGTGTTTTCAGTGTTTTAGTGAATATTTACTGCTATTTTAATGTGTAAATTGGCTTAAATTATGCGTTATTATGCGTATTAGTGTGTGATGTATAAAACAAATGAGTGGTAGTGCTGTGTAATGGACTGAAGACTAAATGGACATCAGAATGTGCTATGGACAACGTGGGACATGGTCGATAGCTGATTTTTACTAAAGGTATGTAACTAACATTGTAAAAAAAATTCACAATTATTTATACAAAATACTGAACTCATACTTCACGAACTGAAATGTTATTTTCAATTTCAGTAGAACTTAATTTTAAATATATAATTACACTGCTCAAAATTGTATGGGATATTTTAAAAATCGAATGTAAAATTAAAACTATAAATTATATTCAAATATTTATAAGAATACCTAAGGTATTATTTTTCTTAGAAACATTTGAATGTAATTTATAATAATTTTTATATTGGATCCTTCTTAAATACATATTTGTTTTAATTTTGCGTTCAATTTTTAAAATATGTCTGTACAATTTTATAAATAAATAAATATATCATCACGCCTTTTACCCATTATTGGTTGTAGCACTCTTCTGTAGCAGATCTCGGTAAGAGGTATATTTCTTCACGTGAAGTGCGGTTACCAGTTAGTGGAGGGGAAGCCACAGCGATAGATTTAAGTTGGTGAAAATTGTTTATCAGCTACGGAGTTTGACCAGAGTTCTCAAGATCCACTGGCCGACTCGATGCTACTGAGCCACCTATCCCATTTTAAACCAAGTTTAAATTTTAAGTTTCCTTGGTGCAACTGGTCATTAAAATATATTTTTGTTGATATTGTTATTGGTACTAAATTTAGAACGGTTTTTTTTTAAATTTATGTTTGTAGAATAAAGGCAGTGCTAGCTAAATTATAATCCTTTATCATCAGAATTATAAATTAGAATTTAACAACAATACAACAAAATCAAATTTGTGAGTACTATGTCGTAAAAATTACCGATTTTTTTTTTATTTCCTGCTGCAATGATTCCATTGTTTTTCCAATGCTGTCGTTTGTTTTTGATTGATGAATACGCGACACGTTATTCACACCAATAGCAATGCATTATAAACGTTTTCTGGATGTGTGTGTAAGTATGGTTGTGTTGATGTTCTCGACCATGTAGTGGCAGCATTGTGTTGGCAGGGAAATTCAATTACAGTCAAAAACACGCGCGAGATTTAAAAATAGCGACAGAAAGGTGAAAAACAGAGCTGCGTTTAAATCGCTGCGTTTGCCAATTTGTTCCATGGCCTTCCTACGCTTGGCATATATTTACTTTCTTTCACATTTGAATTTTTTTGTTTTTCAGTCGCGTTCATTACAATATTTGATACGTACACACAAAGATATATGAAATGGTATTCACAAACAAATTTAATAATTCTGTTTGCATATTTTTTGAATTATTGATAAGGAACATCTAAAAATAGATATCGTTTGTTGTTCAACAATAATTTAATTTTTTTCTTAATTCTCGAACAAAAATATCAAACAAATATTTTTGTTGTCTATGTTTAAGGTAAATGTAGCATAAAAATTTAAGCTGTATTGCAGACTGTCACAGTATTTTTTGTATTTGTTTTTTATTATACGTTATTGTAACAAAATAAATATCATTCTGTATTATACATATTTCACATAAATGTATCATTTTTATAAAAGCGTGTCACGTTTCGATTATTTGAAAATTTAAATGCATATATGAGTGTTTAACAAAAACAATTGGTTTTAAACACATATTAAATTTCAGCAAAAAAATTGTACTGAAAAAAATTCCTGAAAATGATATATCAGTAAAAAATGCTATATATCAAATTTATGTAAATATAGTCTTGAAAACTTTTTCAGTGTATTCGAAAAAACGCTAGTTTAGTTAGTAATTAACAACTTTTTTCTGCTATCAAACATTATAAAATGAAAACCATATAATTATCTATTTTTTTTAAACCGTTTTATTTACTTAACTATGCTTTAACTTAAAGTATTACCATAATTAACTTCATAGAATTGCGCTACGCTTATTATGGCCGTTTCATATGTCATTAAAATTGATGATATATTTATTTACTTTATCTTTCTAGTTCACTTTTTGTTCTAGTCACATCTTATTTGCATTTTTCTACCGCCGAACAACAATTTTAAAATTTGTCATAATAAATATTATATGTGTGCTAAAATTAAACGAGTTCCGGGTTTGGACCGTGTCAAAATTCGAGTGAGGGCTCGACGTTTCGTTCGCCATCGTTGGGAGCTTCTTCAGGAGGAAAGGAAGAAATATCAAGGTAACCCGACGTGTAAACTACGCTAGAGGCGAAGATCGCTCTTGGCCTCTAGCGTGGTTTACACATCAGGTAACCTTGATATTTCTTCCATTCCTCCTGGAGAAGCTCCCTACGATGGCGAGCGAAACGTCGAGCCCTCACTCGAATTTAGACACAGTGCAAACCCGGAACTCGTTTAATTTTAATGACTCAGACCGTGGAAGTCTACGCTTTTATGTCTGCTAAATTTTACAATTATTTGCCGAATAATCTAAAAAAAATTGAACAACAAACAATTTCAAACACAACTATTCTATAAACTGTCTAAAAACCCTATGCATAGCTTAGAAAATTTCTTTTTGATTTCTTTTTGATGCTATTTTAAATTTAAATGCGTTATATGTTTCCTTGATAGTTAATACTACTGGATTTGTTTTCCACACAAGTACACATGTTTTTTTTTGAAATAAACTTATTATTATTATTAAGTTAAGGAAATAAGACACCGAAAAGTAGCATTTATAATAATCCAATCTCTTTATTCAATACATCGCAATGTACGAGATACCAAACGCATCAAGGCGGCAGTTCTTCAGCAGGAGTAGCACTACAACGCAGGCGGCGGCGGCGGCGACGGCGGTAGCAGGACACCGATTTTCCATTACATTCTCAATCATCTCTCTAGTGCTCTTGCCGTATACCATCGCGTATCTCTTTATCTCCCCCACCACTGCACTCTGGTGGAGATTGCGGAGTGGAGAGGAAAGAGGTCTTCTGTGAGATACTCAATTGCACTCGCGTTTTTATTTAATTTTCACTCCTATCTTTCAGCTTGTTCGTTGGTTATAAATATAAATGAGATGTTTCCCTGTTGAGCTACATTAGTTTACCGGTGGTTGAATGTGTCTTTCTCAAGCTATTGTAAATTGTTGGGACGTAATTTGTGATATATTATCAACTTTATTTTACTGTAGGGTTACGTTAAAAGAGGGTATAAATGTTCATAGTTAATTTAACAGTTAAACTGGGTTCGAGACGTTCGCAGTGTCGCTTTTACACACTGTAAGTAGATTGTTGCCATTGACGACGGGATGTAAGTGAAAATTTACATCTCTAGGGTAAAAAATAGAGACACATTTATTGTTGATATGTTATTCATTGATATGTATGTTAATAGTACAGTTATTACAATTTGTCACATTATTTACAATATTTGAATCTTCCCGTTTTTTCATAATTTCTATGCTGTTGTTCTCGCACTTGTCACAATCTATATTATCCATATTCGGATGTCAGTATTTTCTTCTATAAAAACTGTTGATTTTAACATCGAATATTCACACCATAAACTTGTTGGAGACTTTAATACAGCAGATTTTTCGAAAAAATAAGCCAAAATGGAGGTTTCTGAAATAGTAATAACGTTCTTATCTTGCCACCAATCCTTAAATGATTTATATGCAAATTCATAGCGTTTCTTTGCCTTTGCCGGTAATAAAAACGAACTGGCTCTACTTGCTGCTTCTTCAATTTCACACTTTTGACGTTGTTTGTAAACAAACAATTAACATCCTAGCAACCAACAATTACAGATCAAATAAATGAAAAATGTCAAAAAATAATTGATGTAACGTCAAAATTAAATCTTAATATTTTAATTAATTTAGAATGTAAGAGTGGAAAAAATATGATATACAATTCGGTATGTAGGTATATTTGACTAGTATCTCCTATTCTTTTCGAGATACGAATGGAACGCCACTTAAAATGAACATCCTGTATACTGATTCTGATTTCAGCCGTAGTCTGTCCTTTTTCCTTCTTTATAGTTCACGCTTTGTATTTGGAGCAGAATTTTCATTAATTTCTGGAGCTGAGACAAAGATTTATGCTGTATTTTAAATCTTAATATTAGATTTTTTATATAGCATTTTAAGAGTTTTCTTTGAATCAGCATCGTGGTTACTTATCTCCATTTTACTCAGTTTAAAGTATCTTCAATATTATCTTTAAAAATAGTCTGCTATATGTGTGGTAAAATGTTAATGTATAATATTACCTTTTCCAATTTCCTAAAGAAATCTAATTTTCGGAACATTTCCGATTTAATGGAAAAGATTTGCAAAATTTCCGTAAAAGTAAAATTGAAATTTCCATACACTTTCAAGATGACGGAAGTACTTGTATTACCAGAGGAAATATGAAATATATTGATTTTAAACTTTGTAACGTAAAGAAAATACACGTATTTATCTATGGATATGATGCGTCATTACTTAATAAGATATATAGCTAACTATAATTTATACTATTTCTAAAATGACGGAAGAAGAAACTATTTATATTTCTGTTAATTACCTACTTAATTATAAATAATTAACAATAAAACAACACTAGAAACATAAATAAACCTGTTTCTGTTACTGGTGACGTAACAATGCATTAAATGTGAATTCTGTACATATATCTTCCTTTCAAAGTTGCAATTATTAAATTAAATATAAATTAATCAAAATTTTTAAACAAATTGGAGTTGCTCAATTCTAGAAATATTACTTTTTGGAATAAAATAAATAATATACAAATATATCATCATGCCTTTTATCCGTTACTGGCATTCTACCGAAGCAGGTCTCGGTAAATAATATATTTAATCGCGTGAAGTGCGGTTAGCAGCCGTCAAATCACGCTCCCCTCAAATATATTGGTGGAGGGGGAGCCACAAGTTAGTTTTAATGTGGTGAAAATTGTTTGTCACCTGTGGTCGACTCGATGGATGTTTTAAAACAAAAATATGTCCCTGACAAAATTATTCCAACAATGACATATCAAACTTAATAAAAAATTCTGGTTTACAACAAAATCAGATTGAATTTCTGTCCTTTTTTCTTCAAAGATAAATGTTCGCGTATGGGGAGTAGGTATACGCCTTCGAAATTAAAACTAAATCGGCCTATTTCGCTGCGTTTCAGCTGAAAACTCGCACGATAATGATATTTTTTCCTGCGGCTCTTCAAATTGAATTCCGTTTGTGCCTCGTATTGTCCGCCTTTATATTAAATGGTCAAAGGCTTGCCCAGGAAATGTCATTTTATTTTTTAAATACTTTAGTTATATTGTAGATATATGATGTCATACATTATGTGTTTTGCGCAGCTTTTGTTAGCTATATTCAAAAGCTGAGCTTTTAAGATAATATAAATACATAAATGTGAATAATTAAAGTAAGGTATAATGTGACTTTCAAATAGCAGAAAAGAATCATTTTAAAAATTCCATTTATTTAATAAAAGATATGATAAAAAATATATTTTTTCTAGGATTATGCGAAAACATTTTCAGTGCAAAAAGTGATTGTTTATCGCAGGCTGCTAATGAACACCGTACAATAAAATAGTTGTTACGAAACAAAATGAAATACGTAATCTAAGATAATGGCGTAGATGGCTCAGTGGTGAAATTGAGAACCTGGGTTCGATTCCCACAGGCGACAAACAATTTTCACCACGTTAAAACTACCCCTGTGGCTCCTCCTCTACTAACATTTTTGAGATTTTTATTTGACGACTGGTAATTGCACTTCACGCGAAAATATATTTGCTACGTTACTGGAAACTTTATCTAGAGTTGGAAAACCGGCCGTTAGAGGAATTAAAATTTTTACTTCTTTAACGATTTTTAAAAAAGGTACTACATCTTGTATACGATTTTTGTTATAATCATAATTAAGCTTGATCGTAAAAAATAGTATTAAATATTAATAAGAACAATGTTATTAAAAATGAAAATCTGATGAGTGGATGTTCTGTAAATGTTTTAAGGGTTAGTACTACCCCATTTAATGGGATATAGCGTGATGTTATGTATGTATGTATTTATGTAAATCAATTAAATGAACTGACAGATCGAAGGAGTGGGGACATAATTAAGAATTTATATAAGGAAACTATGTTAATGAGAAAACTAAATTTTTAAATTGGTCTCAAAATTATAACGTCAAACTCAAAATCATTTCTGACATTAAATTAGCTCTTCTTAAAGTGTCAAAATCTTTCAAAGTAAAGTCTTTGCTTATAGTAAACACAATTATTACTATAAACATTAAATGTTTTCTTTGGCTCCGATGTTCAAAACTAATGTGTAATGTGACATACTTCATCGGTTTGGTAGTTAAAGGTAGTACTAAATATACAATTCATCACTCTTATAGAATTTTGTTAATTTTGCATTTCAAGGTAGTTTATCGGAAGCGAATTTTAAGTGTTTGTTTTGGCTGCAGTATTAACTGCAGAATTTAGAAAACTAAAAATAGCTTTGGAAACTACAACAAATAGAAAACTGATCTGTTTTGATATCAATGAAACTGCTCCAGATGAGTTGGATAGTAAGAAGCAAAAAACTATATTTTTTGTGACAATGAATGACGGTTATGACGATTTGATGTGATATTTTTCGTCTCTTGTCAACTTGAGAATTCTGTTGTTCGGAAAATAATACCTCTTTTCTCGACAGGCCAATGTCCTTTTTTGACACAGAAATAACATATTGTTTTTTAGAAGTAATTATTATTTTAATGTAATAAGTAGGTAAAGAACAATTAAAAAGAAATTAGATGTTTCATTACAACAAGATGCAAATACATTTGTTTTACACAATTCTGTCAGGTGTAATAATATACGAGCATTATAAATTGAACTGAAAATATCTATTATTAGCAAATGTTCATATCACAAGGGATATTAAGAATTTAAATGCGTACTTTGTACTTTGTACAGTTGTACAATATACGGTAATGTGAAACAGAATACATATAGTTAAAAGAAGATTATATTTCTTTTTTTATTAACTTTACCATTTGCATAGCAACTTTATTACAAAGTCTTTTAAATATTCAAGTCACAAGAAATGTAAAATATATGGAATTCCATTAATATATAAAAAAGAAAAAAATATATTTAGTCTGTTTCTTCTAGCTTCGAGTTGCAATTCCATTTCTGTAGGAATTAGAACCAAAGTTAAAAAATTTACATTTTAAATTTCACTCATAAAACTTTTTTCTGTTTTCTTCTCTTCATTATGCCATTAAGGGTGTTTTACTTTTCTTGTAAAGAGTAATTTCGTTTTTCGCTTTTCGACGCCGTTGGCCTGAACTCCAATGAGATACACAGTTACAAAGATACGTACGTTGTATTCTGCACTCGCGAACGCAAGTAACTTATTTAACTTCTTTAATGGCTACACAGTTACCTAATAAATTTTACACGGAAACAGCCAGGTATTACTAACTTTTTGCATCGTTTTCATTTTCTTTCTCAGCAAATTATAAACGGCCGTTTTTAAATATTAGACAAGGGGCCAAATAAGCAGGCTTTTGTTACGCCTTGGAAACGTTGGAATTCATTGGCATTAACATTCATTATTTAGTAGTTAATTTTGTGTCATTGCTCGAAATATTCAGAACTGAACAACTGAAAATTCATTAAAACCAACACAGATACAAATCAAAAGAAAGAATTAAACTGAATATTCCGCGATGGCTTCTGGATCTGGATGTTCTATATTTAAACCCAGTCTGGAGTGCTCTACCCACTCAGTATGTAACTAGTTATACAACGAACAATAAAGTATGTTAGTTTAAATTGTATAATACGAATAAAAAACTCATTAATACAGACACTAAATTTCTAGTCTCAGCATCCGTTTGTACTCAAACCATCATTATGGTTTTAAAATGCAAGTATAATTAAGTTTTACTTTTCTATTCACCTACAACTTAACACGAATGTAAATACAGGGTGTTTCTGTACTTATGCATCAAACTTTAAGGGTATACATAACACGTTGTACTGATAACGGAACAAAAATAATTTTTAAAAAATTCGTAAAATTAAGGAAACATAACAACAAAGACAAAATTAATTGTCATCCAACACTTGGTGAAACTAGGTTTAATAAAAAGTATAAAATAAACACTTGGCTCAGTTTCACAAAATTCAGCCTCCAAGTCACCTTATGAGGGCATCGTCAGAGGCTTGGCAGCACAGTTAGTAACGCTCTTATTAGAGCTCATCAGTATGGTATAACTCACTTCTTCACCTAGAACAAAGTTCACGTGAAGAAGCTGGTGACTAAGAACTGTGCCAGCAGAGAATAAGATCTCTAACAAACAGGAGTGCCATTACAGGCAACAAACAATTTTTATTACATTAAAATTACTCCTTTGGCTGCCTTACCCTTCACATCTCTGGGGGCTGTGATTTGACAGTTACGCACTTTACGCACATAAATATCGAGATCTGCTTTAGCAGAATGCCACACCCAGTAATCGATAAAAGCCGCGATAATATTGCAGAATTGAATAAAATTCGTAATCTGTAATAAATATTATTAATAATTTTAAAAATGTTAGATTTGCTGAAAGTTCGTTTCTTTTATTGCGTTATGGTTTCAGTAGTTTCAAATATATTTTCCAGATGTCAGAGTTAAAAGTGTTTAATGGTTCACTTTACAACACGTGCCGCAGGTTAGCCAACAGTGATTTAGGGTATTAGTTCGCTTCACAATCACTGAGTACCAACATTTTTGTACGGTGACTAAAGAGAAGACGTTTTACAAAAGCTAATTTGTCGTTGTGATCCTGGTCATTAGTTAGAATCAACGAAGGTCTTTTGCCAAGTGCAACCATGCAGAACTGTGACTTATTGCCTTGGTGTAAACCTATCCAGTTTTCTTTGAAATATTTCTAATTCTAATTATTTACTTTTAATTCTGGGAGTTCCAGCTCTGCAAGTCTGCTACTGTAGACAACATGTCTATTAAAAATAAATATGATAACGTAAATTAACCAACACTGGAATTGGGAATTTTTTTGGTTGAATAAGACCGACAATTTCAAATATTGCAAAGGTTTTATATTGACAAAATATGATATTGTTTCAATTACACTCATAAAATAAAAGAAAACAAAGATAATTTTAAAATAACAGCGATTAAAAAATGTCTTCTAGACATATTAGTTTTGTTGTTGCTTCTAATTTTTCATTTTTCTTTTCATAATTAAATCTGTTATTATTAACTTTGTTGGAACAAGCAATCAGAATTTAACTTAAAGTATTTATTTATTTTATGTTAAATTTGAAAAAATATCGAGTGTGTTATAATATCAAATCATTTTTTAATTTCAAAATTCGTTCAAGGCTTAGTAATGTCAATTAATCCAGGAATTACAATTAATTCATTGGAATTTGTGCAAAAATAACAAATGTTATATATTTATATTAGAATTAAAATTAATTCATTAATATTTACATATTACAAAATTAATGAATGTTTTTTTCTTTCTTTTGCAGGTAAGGGCGTTTTATATGTTTTCCATGACATCATAGATTTAATTAGGGTATGTATTTTTTTCAACTAAATAATACAAATATCAAAGTAACTAAACTAATTTAATAATAATTAAATAAAGTTTTGGGTTTCACTACAAGAATAACTGTTTTGACAACATATATTTATTTCATTGTTATTAATCCGAGAGACTGAATTGTTTTTGTGAAAGGTTATTTCATAATTGAATTAAATTAAAATAATTGTTTTGTTATTAAGGCTAATCATGTACTTCATTGCGTCTGATGGTGGCACATAAACAGTGATTATTTTTCAAATAGATATTGTTGTTGTTATAAATAATTTATATTATACAGGGTGTTTCTATATCTCTGCACGAAATTTAATGACATATATAATTTAATATACTAATTATAGAACAAAAATATATTTTTTAAATTCGCTAAAATTAGGGTATTTCATTCATTGCGAACATTTTTAGTGTCACTGGTTTAATAGTACAGTTAATTAAAAAAATAAAAATAAGTAAGTATACCAGGTACCTACATAATAACTAATTAATAAATGATTATTTGTAAGCAGTGTTAATACTTTTATTTCATTTAGTAACATAATTCAAAATTTTGAACTAGACAAATTAAGCTAAACTATATTTTTTTAAATGTTTGAATAAACTCTAATATAATGTTGTTAACATTTGGATTTCGGAATGCGATTGGATTAAATCGGACTAGAAAAAGTAGTTAAATAAAAATTGAGAATAAGCTATAACTTTTTTGTTAATCGAGCTATTAGTAATCTGTACGTTAGTAAATTTATATTGCATCTGAACTGGAGAGTGTTGAATACAAAATTATATATGCAAAAATAAATGTTTTCCTCTCAAATGAACGAATCCTTTTGTTACAAAATAAAACATAAATTGAATAATGGTATTTATATAAAATATATCAAACAATTCGTTTAATTAAAACGTCATAATTCCGAGCTTAATGGTATTGAAAAACAATCGGTAATTCAATATTATAATATTATTTTACTGTATTGAACTCACAGTAAAAAATTCAGTATATATTTCCACGAATCAAAGTAAAAAACGTTAGCGAACATTAACCTGTTCCCTGAAATCCAATAATCACTATTTACTGCACGAGAGTGTTAAACCTAACCTATATAATTTTCAGTTGTACCAACTTTGCAAACTTGAAACTATTCTCGCAAAACTTCAAAAATATCACGGATGTGAGCTGACATATATCGTAAATCGATACGAAGCCCGCTTAGATGTGCGAAAGCGAAGCGTCGTGTTGGCTTGCTATATTAAAAGCTGTATTTACTTTTCGCGCACTTCGTGTCGTAATGAATGCTTCAGCATCAGCATATGATTGAAGAAGACTCTTCATGTTGTGTTTACTGTTTTTATCTTGAGAAATTGCAAATTCTTGAAACTCAAGGCCACTTTTATATTAAAATTTCAAGGAGACGACTAGGTCATTATATTTAATAAAAATAAATAGCAAAAAGATGTCGCAAAATTATATTTATAAGTTAAACTTTTCATATTCTAACTTGCAATTTAAACTATTTTTAAATGTGTTCATTTTGAGAAATATTTAATTATTTATTTATTCAGTAGCAAACAGGCCAAAAGCCCAAAACAAGAAAATATAATAACAAAATAGACTACAAAAGATAGACTTATTTAAATACAAGTAATAATTCTTTCGCTAGTTTTTCAAAGACATACAATGAATTGGGTAGGTGGCTCAGTGGTATCGAGTCGGCCTGTGGATCTTGAGAACCCTGGTTCGATCCCCACAGCCGACAAACAATTTTCACCAATTTAAATCTAGCCCTGTGGCTCCCTCTCCACTACAATCTTTGGGGGCCGCGATTTGACGGCTGGTAACCGCACTTCACGCGAAGAAATATATCACGTACCGAGATCTGCTTAGGCAGAGTGCCACACCCAGTAATGGGTAAAAGGCGTGATGATATATTTATTTAATTAATTACATACAGTTTAGGGAAAGACAGATGTTGTTCCCTAATCTAGACAGTCTGGCAATCGGAGAGAAATAACAGTACGAAGTTCTATTATTAATATCCCTAGTATTAAGTAATTAACATATTTAATAAGGTACTGATAAATATTAACTAGTTATTATGCCCAAAAATGTCTGAAATTGAAATCTATTTATTTATTTATTTAAGCTGGATTTATAATGACGTAACGTAAGAGGTAACGCGAATGGTATCGGCACAAGCTCATGATTTATAATAAAGTAAATTAAGCAGCAAAGTAAAGACGCAAAGCAAGAGATAACCAACTTTTATCTTTCTTTATTGCTTTACTAAAAATATTTTTTCTATTTTGCGATCATAAGGAAGTCATTACGAAACCCAGTTGCGTATCGAAAGAGCGTTTATTACGATACGCAACATTTTGTTTTACACGGTTGGTAGTTACGGATGACATTCTGAATTTCAATTTATAAAAGTCGCAAAATTGACAAAATAGTTTAAATAAGTCATTTTATAAGACTTTTATCGCACTTGTCCTTTTGAAAGCTCGCCTTCAGCTTGTTTTGTAAACTATAAATCTCGTTCATTAATATACTATTATTGTTGGCCAATCAGAAGTCAGCATTTTAGCGTAATATAGGCGATCGTCATATGATATTTTAGTTATTAATGATCAATATTATCAATTGTTATATATCAGATGGGAACAAATCAAAATAAATGTATAAATTAATAAATTACAAAAACCGAATAAAAAAAACTATCACCTATGAGGGTCGTGATTTAACGGCTGGTAACCGTACTTCACACGCATACATATATCACTTATCGAGATCTGTTTCCACAGGGTGCCACACCCAGTAATGGGTAAAAGTCGTTATGATGTATATATAGTTATTTTTTAAAATTTGATTAACTCCAATTGAAGTACAAGTTTGGTGGTTCATACATTTTTAGCTTGAATGGGATTCGAACTCGAGATCTACGGACTGAAATTCCATAACGCTAACCACACTACTGTACTACCAGACTAAACCTAATGTTAGTACAACTAAAATGAGTAAATGTCGTGATGATATATTATAATTTCTGCCTTGAAAATTATTTATAAACATTAAATTTCCATAGCGGAAAAGCAATAAAATGGTTAATTTAAGTTCCTCAATTGACGTAAACTAGAAGATAAAGAACAGCGTGTGTAATTACTAGTTAGATGTACGTAAAGATAAATGAAAAGTTTAAAAATAGTAACAGCACCAGAATATACCTGTGCCAAGTGACAATGTCAAAGTCGCAAAGAAGAACTTGGCATGCGATATAAAAAAAAAAACTCCGACTAAATGAATTTGTTCACTTTGTAGATGCTGTTAATTTAATGATCTGCTGAACATATTGTTTGAATTAGTTTACATTAAGCAATATTTTTAATAAATATACGTGCTAAACATCTTTTGTATTATTTTGCAATGCTTATTTTTATTTAAAAGTTAGTAAGTAATTGTATAATAAGATCTTGTAGCAACTGAATCATAAAATGAAAATGTCTACGCACTTGGCATAATTTGAATCACATCCAAAAATTTTCGTCTAGGCCATAGATCTAATATAATTATTTTTTTTTTTATAATGTATGTTTTAATATAAATACCATCTTTAGAATGATTTTTGATATAGGCAAGGCGTGCAGGTTACACGGGCGGTAAGCTAAAGGGGCGGCGATAGCCGCTCGCCCTACATTTAGTTTTTTCCAGAAAACTTTAAAGAGTATAAATAACTAATGTCTACTAACTACTGTCAAAACTAAATTACTAATAAAATAATTAATATTAAATTATTCTGATTATACTATATTTATATCATTTTAAAAACTATTCTATACAGGGTGTTTCTATGCCTCTGCATGAAACATTAATGACAAATATAATTTGATATACTGATTACAGAACAAAAAGATTTTTTTTTAAATTCGCAAAAATTGGGGTATTTCATTCCTAGCAAACATTTAGTGTCACTGGTTTAATAGTACTTACAATTTAACTTTTATAACTAGAAAAACCCAGGAAAATTTCATACAAGCTTTTTCATTTCTCACACCCGAAATCCAACATCACGCAACAATCCTTCAATCACATCCATCTATTCGCTCCTATACACCTGTTTCATAAATCTTTCATTTACGGCAACCTCTCTAACTATAAATCTATAAAGAAATGAACGAAGCATCGCCTGCGCTTGCTTTATACTAAATTTTACATAATTGCAGTTAAACACTCTTTAATAAAAACTGAAAATGAATCAAAAAAATAAGGAAGGAAGGAAGTGCTTATTTTGAAACTGAATTCCACACAATTGCAATGAAACACTATGTAAGAACAGTAAACGAATAAAAAGATAAGAAAGGAAGGGAGTGTCGCTCAGCACTTGTTTTGAAAGTTAATTTTACGCTACTGTAAGTAAACACTTGAAAAATCTAACCAATGAATCTAAAATCAAGAATCATGCACTTGTCCTTATTCATCACATTTGTCCCGTAATTAATCTTCGCCAAATATGTCAACCCTGACACACCATTTTTGCTTCAACCACATTCATAATGTCTTTCATACAAGTCCTAATTCTTACACTGATATTAGTGAAAAAAATTTAAATTTTTATATAAAAAATATGTTTCCTTTTTGATTCATATTTGAGCATTAATCTTTAATAATTTTATATTGATTATATAAAACTGTAGTAAATGTTATTTATTTATTATTTATGCTTGTTGAACCAAGGTTAAATCTAAATGCTAGTCAATCAATGTTAACAGACATTTGAACTACTGAAAGAATAATAAAATTGTTTCGAACTGAAAGTTCTGTACTAAAAATCAAACTTACAAGACTAATTGAATTGAAATTGCCTAAAGTTGATTCTTCATTGGCAATAACAATAAAAAGCTCGAATTGAATCATGAAAAAGAAATATGTTGTCTTGAATGAATGACGTAAGATTGTAGTTTCATAGTATTGAATCGTCCAACTTTTTTTACATTTAGAAAAAATAACAAAAAAAAATCAACGAACCAGATAATCGGAAAGAAATAACCTAAAATACAGATCGCAAAAATATTATTGGAATCTTTTCTTTTATTACCGAAATGTTTCTTTGTAAATATGTAACGAAACACGAACTTTTGTATTGTAGTGGAAATTTATATGAATGAATAGAAAATAGAAGATGTCGTGAAAGAATTTAAGTGTTGACTGTGAATAATAAGGGCCTGCTCAAGAAAAGATATATGATCACTTATAAAGCGAAAGAGGTGTGTCAGAAAAGAAATATATAGCGGAAGATTGTTCTCTGAATGAAGGATTTGTGCCACACCATTTATTTCTGATTAGAATATGAAATAAAAATTATATGAAGAGAAAACTTTCATATTCGCGTACTCAATAGCGCACACAGAATTGTAGTGAGGGAGTGTCCGAAAATTTATGAATAATTATTTTTTACAAGTATTCCGATATGATAAACATTAAAATATATATACATTCATTAATTTTGTAATATGTAAATATTAATTAATTAATTTAAATTCTAATATAAATGTATAACATTTTGGATAACAAAATAATTAGCAGTTATTTTTGCATAAATTCCAATGAATTAATTGTAATTCCTGGATTAATTGGCATTAATAAACCATGAACGAATTTTGAAATTAAAAATTGATTAAAATATTATAACACATACTCGATATTTTTTAAATTTAACATAAAATAAATAAATATATCATCACGTTTTTTCCTCTTTACTAGGTGTGACATATCTCAGTAAGTGATATATTTCTTTACGTGAATTGCCGCTACCAACCGTCAAATTACGGCCCTCAAAGTTGTTAGTGGTGGCGGAGCCACAGGGGATAGTTTTAATGTGGTGAAAATTGTTTGTCGGCTGTGGGAATCAAACCCAGGTTCTCAAATTCACAGACCGACTCGATACCACTGAGCCACCTACCCCATACAAAATTGTGTACAATTAAAACAAATATCAAATAAACTTTAAATTATAATCAAAATAATATTTTTTATAGTAAAACACGATACTGAAAATAACACCAGCTGATAGCTATCGGATGATATTAATTTCAATATGACGTTCCATTTATAAACATGTTATTTTTAGTTGTTACTCGGTTATTTGATCTACAAAAAAAATGAAACCAGTTTGTCCATTTAACTGTTGTTGTTTGTATCTCTTGAAATAAAATAGTTAGCATTGGTCGGCTGCTAACTTTCCTCATCAAAGTTTAACAAAAAAATAATAGTACACTCGAAACAAAAAGTAATATAAAGCATAATAATAATTATAATTTTTAGCTTGGGTGCGATTCGAACTAAAAATTATATAAACTACCACACTGCGGCTCGGTGAGTGCGGACCCTGTACTGTAATTGGGATTAAGTTCCTGTTGTACAGCGTAACATATATAAATAAATAATAATAATTATATATATATATACAATATTTGTAAATAAATCTATATTGTTTATTTTTACTGGAGGGTGGAGGGTGAGATGGAACCGCATTCTCCTTTCTTTTTATATGCGCTTGGTTCATACAACTTATTAAATTTTATTTTTGTTATGTCGCAAATATAATTTTGTCGTCGTTTCGATTTTATTAAAATGTTTGTTAGTTTCTTCAACGGAGAGTGTCGAAATCCCCAGGATATTCTTCTCCCTTGTGTGCGCCACTGCGCGTGTACTTCCCACAGATATGAATGTACGAAGAGGAATTTTCATAGAAGCCTATTTATCATGCATTTAATTACAAATTCATATTAGAACTATTTGAAGTATTGGGCAAACAGTATGTTAGTTTCATAAGTTATGAAGGATGTTGATATCGACTTGGAAATTATTGTCGAGAGAAATGTATAAAATAATAATTGTAAATATTTAAATTTTGAACATCTCTTGTTTTTCTTCTTCTTGTGCACTTGTAAACTATTATTTGTCGAGATTTGCAGCAATAGAATGTCACACTCAAAACAATAATTATATCTATTTAATAGGCACTAGATCTTTTGATAATATTGATAAATTTTGCACATTTTTTTCTCGCTTAGCAACAAACATAAGAGTTGCCTGCATCGTAAATCTGGAAGTTGTAGGACAGGTTTTACTTAATGTCAGTGTACTTGAGTAACAAAACAAATTTTAATGCTTCAAAACTAAAATAAATATGAAGAAACTCAAATCGATCACATGAAAAGAAAATTTTTGTCTATAACTGTCAGAAAAATTTTTCACTATCAATACGGGAAGTACTTGATTTTTTCATCAATTACATTACCATGACGGTGCGCAAAATGAGTAATATGCGCATGCTCTCAATTTTTCTTTTTCACGTTCCATTTATTATAATACATCAGTAGTACCAAATTCATAATATTTTTGATTAATTTCCTTCAATTTACTTGAATAAATTAATAATTATGGTATTATTCTTTTTTGGTAGTTGTAGACAAAATGTTGTTTGTATTTCGTTGGCGAAATTATTGTTTTTTGGCGCGTTGGAATGACTTTTTTGTCTCGACCTGCGATCTCGGCTAAAAACGACATTCCTACTCGCAACAAAAAACACTCATTTCGCGCACAAAATGAGTATTTCGCGCACGCTCCTAAATTACTTTTTTTACAGCACATCAATAGTATCAAATTCATATTATTTTTGATTATTTTCCTTGTTTACTTGAATAAATTAATAATTATTGTATTTTTTTTTGACAGTTGTAGAAAAAGTGTTGTTGCTATTTCATAGGCGAAACTTATTTTTTTGGCGCGTTTGACTGACCTGCGGTCTCAACTAAATTTAATTTTGCTCACTTAATCCAAAATAACTATTTTTTCTGAAAACGTTTCCTTGATTACATATTCATGTTTTATAATAATCATTTTGAAATTATATTTTTAAAATTTTTTAAAGTATATTAATGAACATAATGCAGTCACATGAAAAATTTTGTGTGTACCTCGGCCGTGAAATTATTTAGTGCACTCAGAAAATACTCGTAGTCTAACTTTTTCTCCGAGACACTCAAACAATCATTTTACGGCCTAAATACACAAATACTATATTTGGTAACTAAAGTTTACCGTACTACCGAGATTTAATTTGTATGAAACTGTGCACATTGGTTAAATTTTCAAGTATTTAGCATTATGATTGGTATAAAATAGGTCAAGGAAAATTGTCTCTCTAAAATATTGTATTCCAATCTTTGAAAAGTAGTATAAGTTATAGAATCATAACAGATATAGTTAAAATTGTATTTATTGTTTTCAGAACTTTCAAAAAGCATCAGATATTTTTAAACTTAAAATGTTAAATGTCACGTATTTTTCTGCAACTTTAGTTCACGACAAAAAGTTGACAAATGCTTCTAAATATTATCATGTTGCTTGCAAATATTTCCATCTTTTTGCTCTTTTGCATATTACGTTGTTGAATATTTTCACATTTGTTGTTAAAAATAAGAAAAATAAGAAAAAATGGTATATTAAATGCCCGTTATCATCCTAGAGGACATTATTATTCCACGCAAAATGAAGAAGAAAACTCATTTACACATAAATTTTGCCGTGTATGCATCAGTGGCGTAGCTGGACTTCATCCCAGAAATAGTTGCCGACCTTTTTTATTAGAGGGTTGAAAAATAATCAGCTAATGTTGAATTAACGTTTCTTTATTTCTATGCAAAAGAAGGTGACAATCTAATTTGCTAAAAATAAATAACTTCCTACAATATATTTTAAATAATTTCAATCTTATAAATACGAATTTCGACTAAATATTTGTAATGAATCCGATAACAGCGACTAGATTTGCAACGACACATAACATTAATAAAATTAACATGTAGAAGGAACAATTATAATAAGATTTGTCTTTTCTTCTGCGCAAAAACATTTAACTCTTGTTCAGTATCCATCACTATGGCTGGTAGCACAAGCTCTGTTTTTGCCTGTTTTAAGAGCAGTGTATTTGGGTGTTTTAGCTATCTCTAACATGTTAAAACCGTGCTCTTAAAACACCCAAAAATAGAGCTTGTGCTACCAGCCCATATGTTTATGAATACTCAATAGCGCAAGTCCGGCCACACGATTTTCTCCCATTGAGTTACGCAAGTAATTGCTTAATACGTTTCAAAGTGGAAAAACTACGTTCCCCACTCGCTACGGTTACAGGCAGGGTGGCTCCAATATAACATTAGATTGAATATCATATCTGATATCAAACTTCATGAACACAACAAACATTGTTGTTCTTCACTGAAATAATTTTAGAAACTTACCGAATATTTCCAGGTGGGGTTGGACCTGTAACTTCTCTCGCCATAGCTACGCCACTGGTGTGCATTGATATTCTGAGAGCATAAATATAACAGAATCAGTACTAGACCGAAACAACTAGCAGTGACGTCACGAATCTTGAACAGGGTTATCTGTCAATGCATTTTGAATCGCGTCTCGTGCTACAAGTTTATGTAAATGTAAAATGTTTTCAAAATAACATTTCTTGGAAAAATAATTAAAATAATACGCGGCAATGACAATTGAATATTGTAAACAGGAAAATGGTTTTTATGCTGTTTTTATTCATATATTTTGTTTTTTAGTAATTCTTGTAAAACTCATAAAATTTATAGTGTGATGTAATTATTCAAATATACAAAAATAACATTAATGTTAAAATAATGACATTTTTAATTTATAAAAACTTTTAGAAATTATTTTACTCCAAGGAAATATATAAATGTATAATTAATTTTTTTAAATATTTCTCTACCTTGCAAAACCCGAATTCTCTCAAAACTCAGTAACGAATAATTTTGGTTGACAACGCCAAAGTTAATTACGAGATAAGATAAGAAGAATTTTTTCTAAATGTCTGAATTTTTTATTACATGAAAATTAAATTTTATTTTGTACGGTCTTAACATATTTCTTGAAATTATTTTACATTTATATTCATTTTAATAAGAAATGAATTCAAATAAGGTCTCGTTCAAGGTCTGAGAAAGACCTTCTTATTGAATATTTCATAACTTTTAGTGTAATTCTATACATATATATATTCAAAATATGAAATTTCTTTACGGAAAAAATTATAGTATTTTTAATAAGTTAGATGTATCTAATACAAATATCTAAATATATGTTATATGTGCAAGTAACATTTCAAACGATAACATTTATAAGATGTACCAGGAAAAGAATAAATATAAAGACATTTATTTAATGAAAATGCAAATTATATTACTTTTATGTAAAAAATGAATAAAATAATGTATCAAAGCCAAATTTATAAATAATAGTAGCAATAAAACAAATGTCTTAGACTCTAGGTTATATTGTTTTTAATTTAATTTATACATTTTTCAAAAAGTTGTAAGATTCGCTTAACTTTTAATATCTATGTGTAATTTGTTAAACATTTGATATCCGTTATATCTCATTGCATTTTGTGTACTTTGTAAGGTAATTTGATGTTATCTTTATTTCTTACATTATAATTGTTATATTTGTTTACAAATATTATATCCTTATACAAATATTTAGGTATTCTTTAATATTTAATTTTAAATACAAATATTAGACAATAAATATATTCTTTACTTAATACTTAACCATTGTAATACATTTAACATGTAGATTTGAGAACCCAGGTTCGAGTCCCACAGTCGACAAACAATTTTAACTACATTAAAATTACCCCTTTCGTTCCCTTTGTACCAGGGTTCGAAGATATATATCGATCGATATATATCATGATATTTATTTTGATATATATCGTCATATTTTTGCAATGATATATATCCATTATATAAAAATATGAAATAGTTTTTGAGATATAGCCTCCGGAGAAGTGAAATTTTTCGAATTTTTCAGTTTGTCTACTTTTCCGAGGCTATATCTCGAAAACTAAATGTGATATGAAAACGCGCTCAACGGCATTAATTTTCTCGTGCTTCAGTTAACTTATAAACATAGTTTCAGCGATTTTTATTTTTTTTCTATTTTCCGCCAAAAAAATCGCAAAAAGCGGTTTTTTAACATTTTCTCGAAAACCAGAAGTCATATGCATTTGAAGATTGCACCACTGGATTCAGTGGGTCAAAATACATATGTATGTAAATTTTCGTTTTCATAATCCTACGATTAAGGATTTTTGGGAAAATGGAATTAAAATCTGAAAAAACCAAAGGGGTACCCCTTAGGAAATAATTAAAAATATTAAATTGCATACAATTGTATGAAAATTTGCTTATAAGTCAATTCGGACACGGGGAATTCAACGCCGTTGAGCGCATTTCCATATCTTGTTTAGTTTTTGAGATATAGCCTCCGGAAAAGTGAAATTTTTCGAATTTTTCAGTTTTTCTACTTTTCCGAGGCTATATCTCAAAAACTAAATGTGATATGAAAACGCGCTCAACGGCATTAATTTTCTCGTGCTTCAGTTAACTTATAAACATAGTTTCAGCGATTTTTATTTTTTTTCAATTTTCCGCCAAAAAAATCGCAAAAAGCGGTTTTTTAACATTTTCTAGAAAACCAGAAGTCATATGCATTTGTAGATTGCACCACTGGATCCAGTGGGTCAAAATACATATGTATGTAAATTTTCGTTTTAATAATCCTACGATTAAGAATTTTTGGGAAAATTTAATTATAATCTGAAAAAACCAAAGGGGTACCCGTTAGGAAATAATTAAAAATATTAAATTGCTTAAAATTGTGTGAAAATTTGCTTATAAGTCAATTCGGACACGGGGAATACAACGCCGCTGAGCGCATTTCCATATCTTGTTTAGTTTTTGAGATATAGCCTCCGGAAAAGTGAAATTTTTCGAATTTTTCAGTTTTTCTAAATGTGTACAAAAACTAAAATTAAAAAATAAATATCCAAAAAGTGATATTTATCTGATATATATCCTATATATCAGATATTTTGATATTTATTATAAATATCATGATATGGGTAAAAGGCGTGATGATATATTTATTTATTTGTAAATAATTATATTTTAAATTTATAAAGCTCTTATGTAAATTATAAAATTGAGACTTGAAATTACATACATGTAAAAAACGTGATTTTACATTTATTTCTTTATTGTTATCTAGTGACAAAGGTCTGTCTCCTCGTATGTCACTTTTTTAAATTAATATTTTGCGGTAGAAACAGGTGTCTTTTATTTGTAACAAAGTTTCCTTTGTTTTGTAAAAATATTCAACAATGATCGTGTAAAGTAGTAATGTTAAACTAATTTCAGACGGTTCTGAAAAGAATTATTATGTATTCAGTTGTTTCAACAAACCCTGGAGACTGTAGCTTATAAAAAATAAACACAAAGAGTCCTCAATATCCTGAAGCCTTAAGCGGTGAGCAGAAGAGCAGGTCCAAGAAATTACGAGGCTCCGTCAGCCGTTTATAAATTTTTCAATTGAGATGCTCGCCAGTGTCGTCGCACTCGGGCGGGGCGAGAAGAGCAGGGACGCCTTGGTGCGAAACTGCGGCTCAAGCGATGCGACCTTTTCCTTTATTGATGAGGTCACTGTGGTCGACTGGATCGCTCGACCGCGATTATAAATTTATGGCGCTGAATTCCATGAGAGCTTTGTGAAATAATTACGAGAAGTTCTATGTTTTTCAGCTCAGTTACGGAAAGTTTTTGTAATTATTGACGTTTTGCAATCTTTTTAACACGCTATGACTACGGTATAGTACTTTAAATTGTTTGCAGTTTTAAAGATTTTATAAGATATAATAAAATCAAGTACTTCAATTTTAATTTGTATATATTTCTTCGCGTGAAGTGTAGTTACCAGCCGTAAAATCACGGCCTTCAAAGATGTTAGTGGAGGGGGAGCCACAGGGATAGATTTAAATATAAATAAAATATATTATCACGCCTTTTACCCATTACTCGGTAAGTGATATATTTTTTCGCGTGAAGTGCGGTTACCAGCCGTAAAATCACGGCCTTCAAATATGTTAGTGGAGGGGGAGCCACAGGGATAGATTTAAATATAAATAAAATATATCATCACGCCTTTTACCCATTACTGAGTGTGGCACTCTGCCTAAGCAGATCTCGGTAAGGGATATATTTTTCGCGTGAAGTGCGGTTACCAGCCGTAAAAACACGGCCTTTAAAGATGTTAGTGGAGGGGGAGCCACAGGGATAGATATAAATTGTTGAAAATTGTTTGTCGGTTGTGGGCTTCGAACCAAAGTTCTCAAGATCCACAGGACGACTCGATACTACTGAGCCACCTACCCCATTATTTTTTCAAAGAATAAGGTGTATCAAATTCTAGAATAACATTCGTAACATGAAATTGCTTAAAAAAAAATTGTTTGTATCTCGGCCGCTTTCAGTCTCGGCCGACTAACTTTTTCTTCGACGTATTCACAAACAACTATTATAATTCTTCTGTTGTTAGAGTTATTTTTAAAAAAAATATTTTATTTTGGTAACATTCGACTAGGTATATTAAGATTCATTAAGCCAATTAACGTAATTTAAGAGTTCATTTACACTTGTTATAACTTAGTCATACATCTGACCTTAAAAAGAATTAAACAAAAAAAAAATTTGAAATGGCTGTCTATAACATTATGATGATTTGATATTCTTGTTTTAGCTTCCTGGTAAAGTTATAAATTTTGGGAACATATAAATATAGATGAAATGGAAATACGATTTTGCTGTTTATTGTTTAATATCCGTAGTTTGAAATATTATGACATGCGTTTCAAAATGTGAATATATTTCAATTGAAAATAGTTGGTAGTCCTGCAACATTTTCTGATGCATGAAATTTAGGTTAAAAGAATCATTAATTCAGTTAACGTGAAATTTTTATTTTTATTAGTTGGTGTCTGTCCAAATTTGCTTGCGTTAAAGATCCTTTGAATTAAGTTTTGTTTTTGCTCAGCGAAGCAGCCGTCCTGGTTGTAATTCTGTAATAATGTCATGTTTTGAAAATGTTTAAAGGATTTAGGTTATTATACTGAAATAATATTTTGAACGTAAGCGATGTAATTTATTTTTAAGTTGTTGGAGAAGACAAATAATGTTTCTATATCTAGATAGGAAGTAGGTAAATATTTAGTTTTAAATTTACGAAATTAAATTGAAGCAAATATCTTTTGATTAAAACTTTATACTTCCGTAAAGTATTTGACAAAGATAATTTACCAACTTTTACTTGTTTCTAAGATACTCCTACATTCCTTTCATCAGAGAGCCCTTTACATATAGGTACGACTTGAACAAACTTTCAAATTAGGGCACAGAAGTCATACGTAAACAAAACCCTTTTCTCAAACGAATTACTTTTCTTTGAGTCAATACAAAACATGAAACATGACAACTACACAACACGGGACTAAAACTGAGAACACATAATTCCATAGAGAAATGTCTTGCAAATTGAATAATATATTCGACAAGTACAAGCAGATGATGCATATTGTGAACATTCTGTTGAAGGTTTGTCACCCCGCTAATGTGCTCACCCGGTCGGCAAGTGCGTGTTCTGTAACACAATGGCGGAGTTTATTTGGTGATTACGAGAAGAGTAATACAAGCAGTTTATCAGCTCTATAACGGTCCAACTAGTGGGTATTTACTCGGAGATGTTACAGTGGCACCGTTTGAAGTTTTCTGTTCAAGTGTCAACAAGGGAATCGGACTCAATAGTTCCTTGTAAATGAATTAAAAGATTGATGAAGTTTGTTTTGTCAAGACTAATGAAAGGCTTCTAGTTCTACGAAAGTTTAGAAAACAATTATGCTTTACAAATACGTTATAAACTTTTGATTTAATGACTTAAGTCATTATTTGTTTGTTTAAATTTAAAAGCAATTTTATAGTACTTATAGTAATGACTGTATAATTGGATGAATATAGCTTACATTTTTAACATTATTTAATTTAATAGCTTTTAAGTTTGCGTTGACCGTTGATCACATGTTAAATTTGAGACACTTTCTGTTGGCATCCATCAGCTTGTACTTCTTCATGGTTTCTTTCATTTTCTGTTTGCTAGTAGTGTTTTGTTATTTATTTATATAGAATATAGTTTTGTGTTGTCATTAATAGTAGTTTTAGTATAGGTTTCATTTATCGTTTAACTTTAATGTACTAATTTATATAGTCCATAAGTTCTGTTAATAGTGTAGGTTTTATTTATTTTTTAGTATTATTACCTTCTTTATTTTAATTATTAGTTCTACTAACATTAATTTTTATTTATAAATAAATATATTATCATCACGCCTTTTACCCATTATTGGGTGTAGCAGTCCAACAACCGCAATTCACGCGAAGAAATATATCACTTACCGAGATCTGCAACGGCAGAGTGCCACACCTAGTAATGGATAAAAGGCGTGATGATATATTTATTTATTTTATTATATGTAGGTTTATTGTAATTCTTTCCGCAATTCGAAGATTCTTGTTTAAAAAATGATTTTAGCTATGGTACCTGTTGCCAAATACTATTTTCTATTGACAAATAAATAATCAGACTTTAAGAGAATCATAAATTAAGCTAAGAATAGAAACCGAAGTCTGAGAAATTTTCCAAGATGGCACCTCGGAAAATATATCTTTGAAATTAATGATTCAGTAGGTAGTTGATAAATATATTTTCCAGTAATACACTTCACATAAATCTCTGTTCCGGAATCGATATTAATCTCGCCTATTCTAATTTTCTTCCATTTTGCAACTCAATCCGATGGTTATAATTAATATCCCAGCGGACGAATTTTCCTGGCGGCGGCGAGAAGAGCAGAATAGCTGGCAGTTTTTAATTATCTCGGGTGTAATTGTCAGGTGGCCTGGTGTGGAAGGGAAAGGGAACAACACCCTGTGGATTCCATGACCACCTGCGACCTGCGTGTCCGGTGTGCGGCTGTTGTGCCATTTCGTATTTCCTGGTGGTGGTATTTCGTACTGTCCTGTTTTGTGCGCATTCATATATTACAATACATAATTATAGTCATCGAAAGACATATACAGCCATACAAAAGCGGATACATAAATCGTATAAGGGGGGAGGGAGAATTACCTTTTTTCGTACTGATATTTTTTTTCGATAAACAAGAAAAGAGTTTTAGACATTTAGATTTTTAGGTTCAGGATATACATATATTTCTAAACCGTTGTATCTTCTGTCGCTATACAATCAGAAGTGAAATAACTATATTACAACGTCTGTTTTTTGACCTAGCGAATCTATCTAATATGACTTCAGGCTTTATTTGCATCAAAGTAAGTACTACAAGACGATCTTCAGACATGTGACTTCTATTTCTTCTTAATTTGAATGAAACAAATAGCCCCCATATCCTCTCGAGAATCCGCCGTTGCAGACTTATTCATAAAGCGAATTAGTGCTAATTTTTAATATGATCTATAACTTTGTTTCAAATTAATACAGATTCACTAAATGAATGTAATTTGATGCTAATTATCAATCTTCTTAACCCAGGGAAAACATTGTTTCATGAATTGGAAATAGAGTTAAAATCGAATTAAAAAATGATGTTAGTACTAATCCGCTTTATGAATCTGACTGTCTGGTGCCTCGCTGAATCTATGAAATTGAATTTTGATGACGTTTTATCTCCAACGTTTGTAGTTAATATCAAAATGTTAAAATACAAACTAGGAATGAAGCAGTTTATTATCATTGACAGTGCGCTGTATACAAAGTGAAAATCAATGCTATAAAACGAGTCAAATAAAAGTTACTTTCAAAATAGTTTCATTTTAGATAATTTTAATATTTACATGAAATATAAGTAGTACTTATGATATATTTAAAATATAAATTTATTATCATACCTTTTAGCTATTACTGGATGTGGCACTCTGCTGTAGCAGATCACGGTAAATGATATATTTTTTTGCGTGACGTGCGGTTACCTGCCGTCAAAGATGTTAGTGGAGGGAGAACCACAAGGATAGCTTTAACATGGTGGAAATTGCTTGTCGGTTGTGGGAATCGAACCCAGGTTCTCAAATACCCCATATATATATATATATATATATACAATCAAATTTAATTCATTTTGCCCGTCAGTACGGTGGTGTGGATACCGTTATGGAATTCGAATCCAAAGATCCCGAGTTCGAATTGTACTCAAGCTAAATATTATATGAACTACCACACTGCGGCTCGGTGAGTGCGAACCCTGTACTGTAATTGGGATTAAATTTCTTTTGTACAGCGTAACATAAATAAATAAATAAATTTGTCCAGATGATGGAAGTAAATTTATTGTTCTGTATTAAACCGTGCATAAGTATAGCGATCTTGAGTTCGATTCCAACTATCGCTGCGCACAAAACTTGTGTGTATTCTGTATGTTATTTATTGATTTTCAGAAGGGCATACAAATAAGGGTACCTCTAACATTCTCAACATTAATCTTGTTTAAATTTACTTGTATTTGTTCTTATCAGGCTAGTTAGTTTATTTAGAAAATTATCGTAATTTATAGTTGATTCATGTTATGAGTCATGAGTAGTGTTTCCCACTGTTGAAAGACAGTGTGGAGCGCTCCAATCAGTATTTGACATTAATATATTATAGCAATTTATATAGTGATATTAATATTTAATTGGATATGATACTATTATTAATGATCTTTTATTAGAAGATTGGTGTCACTGTAAAGATAGACAATAATTTTGGTAAAGAGGTTGGGAAAGAATTTAATGTGATTTTTTACTGAATTGGGTAACGGCTCCGAAAAGTTTGAAACCCATTGGTCTAAGCCTGAGTTTTTCAATCTGTTTTGTCTCACGGCACACAGAATCTAATTAATAAAATTCTGCGGTAAACCAAGAAATATTTTATATTCTCAACCATTTGATAAAAAAAAACATACATTTTTGGATGATTTATAAAATAACAATAGTTATTTTTGTAATTGGTGTTAAAAGTATAACTTTATTACGAATATATGAATGAGAAGCTTGTAGCAGGCCAGTATTGCAAACCTTTGAGTACAACACTTTTAACTTGAGATGTTTACACTTTTTTCCACAATCGAGTTTATTCTAATTGCTCTAATTTTACTTTTAATTTACATCAAAAACATTTATTTTGTTTCATAACAACTATTTTATTAAGCTTATATGAATATTACAAAATTATTTGTCATTACACTTGTTAAAAGTTCAAAATTAAACTTTAAAATCGTTGAAATGAAAGAAAACCAACTTAAACAATGTTAACCGTTTCAGCATCCTTAGCTTCAATGAAGGCATACAAACTAAATTACACAGAAATAAAATAGGAATAAAACTGCATGTTTTGGATACGTGAACGCACTAAATAGAAATATGTATAGAGAAGTAAGTAGTGTTTTCCTGACTAATGGAAATTCGATCGAGGATTTATGATTAGATAGAAATATAACCATATTGGCTGACAGCACAAGCTCTGTTCTTGCCTGTTTTAAGAACAGTATTTTTGGGTGTTTTAGCTATCTCTAACATGTTAAAACCGTACTCTTAAAACACCCAAAAACAGAGCTTGTGCTACTAGCCATTATGGATGCAATGTATGAGGTAGGTGGCTCAGTGATATAGAGTCAGCCTGTGGATTTGAGAACTTGGTTTCAATTCTCATAACAGACAATTTTCACCAAATTAAATCTACCTCTGTGGCTCCCCCTTCACTAACATCTTTGGAGGGCGTGATTTGACGGCTCGTAATTGCACTTCACGTGAAGAAATATATCACTTATCGACAGAGTGCCACACTCAATAATGGGTAAAAGGCGTGATGCTATATATTTATTTATTTTATTATGAATACAATGTATACATTTGTAGTAGTTAATAAAAATATATTGCATTGTTGATTTAAATATATTTAATATTAATTGCAGCGTACTTTTATAATAGGCTGCACGATAAAATAAAGTACTTATAATTAATGTAAGTATTGAATATTTTATGGCACATCGGTTGAAAAACCCTGTTCTAAAGAGATTAAGAATTATTTTCTAGCTACACCATTGTTATCAAATAATAATAATAATAATAATAATCTTTATTAAGATTCAGATTCAAGGACCAGGTTCAACCAAGGCTGATTTTCCACCTAACTCCAATTACATAAAATTAAAAAAAAATTGAACAATGATCATTTAAACTAAACAATGTTTATAACATTTAAAAGTAAAAAAAATCAGGTACAGTTCCCAACCAGCACAGGATGAAACCGCGTTGTACGTGTAAAATATAACTTACATATTCCCTGGACATTCTCGGTAGCTACGGCAGCCCGTTCTCGTCTTAATTGCTTCATGTAATGGGTCTACGATCGTCGACTACCAACGAATGCATATAAATCATCATCTGAGGATGCTTTGTTTTCGCCTTCGAATCCAATGAATAAAAAAATAATTACATGCTTTATGCCATAAGTACACTATCTAATTGTAGTGTTATATTATACAAGTGCCGCAACCTTCATGCGTCCTTACTTATTATTACTTGTAATCGGCGTATTTAGTTTGATACGAGAGACTGCTACAAGAATGAAAGAATTTTCAACACTGATTCAACTCTCGCATGTTTACAATTGTTCTACCATACATTTTAATTAACACTTCATGTATGATCAGTGTTATAGTGTTTAAGAATTTAGTGATTATTATTGCAACAAAAATGTTGCATGTACTGTACTTTATTATAATTAATAAATCAGAGTTTGTGTTAATAAGTCTGGATAAAACATAATTTATGCAAATTATAGCATGTTAAATAAATCTGTCTGTATATCAATCTAAGTGCACGTATGTTGCAAGTAAATTTAAATGACTTTAAAAACTCAAGGACATGAAATATATATTTCTTTGCGTTTAATAATGTTCTATGATAAAACAGCAGTTAGCTGCCCACATTAGTGATAAAGTAATCACCTGACTAAATAAACATTTGCAAGTAGTGAAATATAGTTCTCCTTTCTACTACTATGAATTTTAGGAATTGTATGGAATAAATAAATAACAAAAATATTTCTGTAATGTACAGTTTCGATAACAATATGACAAAACGATAGAGAAAAGTCATTTTATATTTAAAATATTATTTATATATTTATTTAAAAACGGTAAAAAATGTACCTGAAACTGACAGGATAATAAACATTTGCCTAACCTTTAAGACTCAAAAAAGCTTTGCTTTTAGATGCCTAGGCAGGAAAATAACATATTACCTGCCTAGGCAGGTTACGAAAGAAACGTGAGTGTCTAGTTACTTAGCAACATAAAATACTGACTGAATATGTAAGTCAAATAACACTTTTAATTGAAATTAATTAAAAATATTTATTATTTGTTTATAAATTTCAGGTAAAATGTTATACGTAACACGTTAGTAAAGCGTCGTACAGGATTCGTAAGCTGTTTCAAGCCTCGCTATCGCTCGGCATGAAACTATCTACTCATCCTGTAATTGAACGCTTTCCTGACTTTTTACGTAAATAACTAATATTTTACTTTGTTTTACAAGACATTTAATATATGAATTATATCTTATAAAATGTACCACCAATTTTTTTTGCATATATTTTTAGGTATAATGTTCAAGAAAATATTGTATTTCATTTTATTTTAACAATTGTAAACATGTAAAAAATAACAGTTTTTATTTCATGACTCATATTGTTTTATCGGTCCCCATTTCCTTTTTGTCTAATTTTTTTTAAATTATGTTATTTGATATATTTATTTACTTACTAGTACAATTTTTTAAAACTTGGTATCTATATTAACTACTTGTCTATATGATAATATTTTCTTCCTATCTCAAGGTGTAAATGAGTTTGAAAGAACTAACATAATTTAACATCACGTTATCGTAATGCAACAAAGATTTTTAACCTAAACAAGAAAATATTTTGCCAAGTTAGAATCATAGTTTTATAAATTTTACGATCTAAATTCCAATTCTAGTCTGAACGTCGTCGAATATAAAATTTGAATTCAATAAAATAAATTTATCTTTCCAAATATCAAAGACTAATTTTTTTATTACACAGTATTTAAAAAAAATTGTAAAGCAGTAGATAATATCACTTTATAGTTATATTAAGTAGGTATGTTTCAGTTGGTAGTCAAACTAACAAACCCAGCCAAAACTATCGATTTTCGATTTAAGATGTCACAAAAACCAATCCAAACCAAATTACCTTAATCCCGATTCATGAATTAGCATTAGTGAAAACATTTTTTCCGACCACATTACTGTTTCCCTTGATAATAGCATATCGCTTTAGCTCAATTGCGAGGGCGGGCCCCTGAATTCCACCCTCAATCTCCGCTCGAGGTATAGAGACGTTGACTGATGGATCCCGTACCCACCAACCGGAAACAGCACAATGTGCCAGTCTGAAAGAAAAACGCCAGAAATCAATCCGAGATTTCCGGAGTTTGTGGTTCTGTCTCCAGTTGGAGACGACTTTGTTTAGAACTCAAAAAGTCACTGTTTTTACTTAAGTTATTTTTTCGGGAGGTTGTCAACAGACATTAAAATCAAGTTCCTGATGGTCAATACTTTGAGGTTATAACTTTCAACAAAGGATGTTGCCAGAAAAGATTATGTTTTTAGATTGTTTTACTTTGGAAGTTTGGGCCGAGAAAGTAAAACTAACAAAATACAAATCTTGGTAAATTGCTTTGTTTTATCTATTTAATATGCAAATATTTTACGAAAACTGTAAATGTAAGGTATTACTTTGTTATCTATACAGATACGTCTGCAAAAATGCACCATAGACGAATAAAATTTGAAATTAGTAGCGGTTTTCGATATAAAAATAAAATTGTTTACAGTGACTAAAATCAGAAATTATTCCATGACAACGATAATCAATTAACAATTCATACAGCTTAACAACAGTAATATTTCAATTATTTACAGCATCTCTATGCAATTTACTTTCAATCTTTTTCTAACTTTATTGTAGAGAAACCGAAAATAAAACGTTGTATAGCACAGCACGCGTTTGTGAAATGTGACAATTATCACAATCGCGCTTACGCGTTCTTGCTTTAATCATGTCACTCACGTATAATGACTTACTTTACTTAATTATAATATAATGTACTATTATCTTATAGTAGTAGTTTTTGATTTTCATTAAACAATTGTTTTCAGTGACTAAAATCAACAGTTATTTACAACCTTAAAAAAAATAATTACACCATTGCAATAGTGATATTTCGTTTATTTGACAGCATCTCCTTTCAATTTAGTTTAAACCTTTTTCTAACTTTATTGTACACAAATTGCTACTATAAGAAATACTTACATTGCAGGTGCGTAGAAACGCAATTTTATTCCTCCCCTAACATAATTCATGCGGGGCAACCTCTGTGACTGCCCCCTTTTAGCTCCTACGCCCCTGCTACAATGTATATCACACGCGAGTGAAATGTCATTATATGAGATAATTATCACACTCACATGTAATGACTTTTTTCATTCGCTTATAATATAATGTACAATTTTGATATTATTGCTTTCCTAATTAGTTTACAACCTTTAAATTAAAAATTAGAGATCATCTAAATCTGTACACAAAGATTTAATTAATTTAGTAAATAATAACCAAATTTTGGTCTCTGATAAATTTGTATCTATATTAAATAATAAATAAAAGTTTACAAAATGAAAATGAATAATATTTAAATATGTTTCGTGATTAATGCATGTATATTACTCTCAAAATATGCATAAAATTTAATGATGAGATTAATTATTCATATTTAAAATAGAAATGAAAATAAATACAATATTTTGGGCGTAAAATTTAATTATATTTGTCCACACAAGCATAGTGAACTACATAAAATTAATGCATGTAATGTTACACTATAAAAAGTATTTTGAATGAGAGAATAAAAGAATTGGCAAACAAGGCCATAATAATTTATTGTTATTTAACGATAGTTTTTGTTTGTTTATATATGTGTGCTATCATATGTTAAGTCATTTCCTGGAATTAAATTTTCACCGCAAGTATTATGTTGTGTTTATTCTAATCTTTATACCTTAACTATGTTAAAAATTGGTTTTATAAAATACTCGTACATATATATTACTGTATGCGATATTTATATCAAAACAATTTATTCATATTATTATAATGTGATTTAGACAAGGTATCAAAAGTTATTAACCGGTAAAAATTAAATAACTACAACTTAATCGAGTAATTAAATGCTTATCTTATTGGGTTATTCATCTACTAAGAGGTGACGTTGATCACGATATGTCAAACTTGAGACAAAGGGCACTTTTATTTTATATTTACCAGTAGTGTTTTTTAAATCAATTTTGTAGTTGTCTGTATACAGGGTGTTTCTATACCTCTGAACGAAATTTTAATGACATTTTTAGTTTGATATACTTATTATAGGATAAAAAGATTTTTTTTGAAATAAGCAAAAATTAGGGTATTTCATTCCTAGCGAACATTTCTAGTATCATTTTACATTTATAAGTCATATTTTACTTAAAATTTTGTAAGATTATTTTATATTTTTGTTTAAATAACTTCTATTCATATTAATATAAATACATTAATCATTAATGTATTCCACATATTATACAGGTTATAAGTTTTAATGAACAGGAAGAACTATATTTTTCTTTTTCTTTTTTTCAATAGAAGCTGCGTGTTATTATCCTTCTTAGATTAAACTTTAAAGTGTAAGTGGATGCAATAGTATCGAGTTGGCCTGTGGGTTTAAGAACACGGGTTCGATTCCTACAGCCGACAGTTTTCACAAAATAATAACTACCCCTGTGCCTCCCGCACTACTAACATCTTTAGGGACTATGATTTGACGGCTGGTCACACGAAGAAATATATCATTTATCGAGATCTGCTTCGGGAGAATGCCACACCCACTAATGGGTAAAAGACGTGATGATATATTTATTTATTTATTTAAATTAAACATTTTCTATATAAAAATATACTACAAAATCAAAATTTCAAACAATTTACCTTCTTTCCATAGGTGTAGATTCATTGTTAATTTTCCACATCAAAATAACAAATGTTGTAAATTATTAATCCTCAGCAAAAAGGTTTCACCTATATTAAATTTCACAATTACTTTATCAGTACAGAACGACAGGACACTTGCGAAACCCAGTTTATAACATCGATACACGGCTTACGGTTCACGGAAGACTTGTTTCACTACTTGGTGAAAAATCCAAGAGGGCGCTGATGCTGACGGTGAGATTATAACGGCACGTTAGACGATGCTAGAACTTTCAACGGCCGGAAGGCTTATTTTCATCTTCATCTTCTTCTTTAGTAAATTATTATTATACCTAGGTGAGATGAGATACTAAAACAGGAACTTGGAACCTTATGTAAAGTCTAAGAAGTTGTATTATACTGACAGATATACGTGTTTGTTTTGTGTATAATCCTGAAACTAAAAGGTAAATTTAATAGAGATTTTCGGAAGATGGCTTCTTATTACTCGAAGGATTTCAGTAGTAATCGGCTTATTACTATTATTTAAAAAAAAAATAATAGAGATTATTGTGAAACTATTTTTGGTTACTTTTTATTTTGTAAGTTTAGTATTACTACGCAGCCATATTTTAAATGTCATTTCATAATTGTAACATCAAATATTTTTATAAAATTTACAGTTTGAAATAATTCAGTCACATAAATATTTTATTATATTAATAATAAATAAATAAATATATCATCACGCCTTTTATCCATTACTAGGTGTGGCACTCTGCCGAAGCAGATTTTAATATATTTTTTCGCGTGCGGCTACCAGCCATCAAATCACCTTCTTCAAAGAAATTAGTGGAGGGGGAGCCACAGGGGTAGATTTAAATTGGTAAAAATTGTTTGTCGGCTGTCGGGATCAAACCAGAGTTCTCAAGATCCACAGGCTGACTCGATACCACTGAGCCACCTACCCCATTAATAATAAGAAGATCAATTTAAAAAGATATTACAATTTGGTAAACTATAACCTAAGAGATTATGTCATAATAATATTATCATCATTCTATTCAGTTTTTATAATATAACTATGTAATTTCCACGAAAATTATTAAATTCTTAAGTATAATATTTCTTTCTGAATTTACAGATACCACATGTTACATAAATCCCTAAATTTTAGTACGATATTTTTTGCAACTAATATTGCAAAATAAAATAAATAATGCAAAGTAAAAAAAATTGTATATTTTACTCATACGAAGTAGTGTTAGGTAAATTTCGGATAATAACATACTACTTTTTTACCTTTTTGAATTCGCGCAGTAGTTATTTCTAATACGCTCTTTGTACTTATAATAAAATATTAATGAAGTAAAAATTAGTTTTAAATTATTTATACCTTCATAATGAGTGGGCAAACCCATCATAGTGTTATGTTTTGCTCTTGTATATTAAGATGTGATTATTAAAAAAAAGGATTACCGATGTATTAAATTCGTGCAATATTCACAAGGCGCGAGTATGAGGGCGGATGTGCCTATTTATTTATTTATTTATTTATTTATGTTACGCTGTACAACAGGAATTTAATCCCAATTACAGTACAGGGTCCGCACTCACCGAACCGTAGTGTGGTAGTTTATATAATTTTTAGCATGTGTGCGATTCGAACTCGGGATCTCCGGATTCGTATTCCGTATCGCTATCCACACCACCGTACTGACGGACTCCTGAAGCAATTGTAGACATCGTAGAATAAAGTTTATTAAGCTATAGTATTAATCTTTTGTTTTCTAATTAAAATAAAACCGTCGCAATTTATGACTCGTAAAATATAATTGATTTTTACATTTCACCTAATGCGTCCTCCGAAAAAGTTGGCTGAATTCGCCCCTGGCAATAATAAAGAGCAGAATCATAAAATGTATGTCAGAGTAGATTTTATTTTATAGGTTGTTGTCTTTTATGCTGGGTTAGAAAATTAAATTAAGTTCATACCGTTTATACACAACATTCATAACTTTCATTTTTTGAATCCATTTAAAAAACTATATTTTTTATCATTTTTACGCGATTATAGTGTTTAATTCTACACTATTTATATAGTAAGATTTACGAAGAAGAAGAAAAAAATATGTATTTTTAATGACATGCACAAAAATTTGACGTTTATGTAAAATTAAGAAATAATATAATTTTCTACAATTGAATGTGTATAAATTGATACAATTTTACAATTGTTTTTAATTGGATTTAATAAATAGAAATTGTAAAACTTATTTTTCCATGTATTTGGTGACGTTTCCGCCAATAACAATTATTTAATTAATGCATGGTTTTGTTTATAAAAACGATTTATTTTTAAAGTAAAAAATATATAAAAATACATGTTGAGGTATACATCTCAAGAGTCACTGCTTTGATTAGTCAAAATAGATGACGTGTAACCTTCTTATTGGCTTATTTAGTATGGCATTGAATAATCAGTTTTATACACCTGTTTCATTAATCTTTCCCTTACTCCGACTCCTCTAACAACGAAACTAAATAGATAAGAAAGAAAGGGAATATCATCTGCGCTTGTTTTTGAAAGTAAATTTCACACAATTGCAGTAAGAACAGAAAACGAATGAAAAGATAAAAAGAGAATGTTTGGAACAATGTTAATTAATCGTTTTTTTTGGCTTAAGGTCCTAGAAACAATTTAATTCCACGCAAAATCTTTTGAGTGTATAAATACGCGAAGAGAAGCATCTCATTTTGGGAACTCTACATGATGTGCTGGAGGGCATATTGTCGAATATACAAAAGCGGCTTAATTTGTAAAACAATAAAAAATTAAATGCTACGCTCACTTTGTTGATATTTCAATTTATTTCTAAATTGTTTACATGATTAAATTTTTAGTTTTTTTAATATACAACAGCAAATTTTTCAAGGCACTGCCCATATTTAGAAATAGGCGAACATATAATTTTTAAAATGAAATCTGTCTGATATTTAATTAACCAACAATTTAGTCGTAAAAATGAGGAGCGCTGGCTTCTAATTAAAATTGAGGCACAACATTAAAAGTAACCTCATCCCTGATTTATGGTGTTCATCTGTCCCGGTTTGATAAAAAAAAACATGATTACCCGTAAACGAAAAATGATTTGTTACACTAATCGATTGAGCTTAATTTTTATGAAAATATTGAGTTAGCTTCTAAAGCTCTAGACGTCTGGAGTCTATGTAGAATTAACTAATTAAATTTGAAAGAATTTACGGAATATGAGAATATATTAATTTTAAAATAACGAATTAATTCCGCATAGCATCACCAAAATATTTAATAAAATATTTCACGAATTTTTGTTGACTATCTAAATGATTTGTGTAATATGAAATATTGAGGGCGTTATCCCAAAATTATTTGAAGCATCGAACACAAAATGTGTTTTTTCCATATTTCATGAATTTTGAACACACGATTCGTTTCAAATGAATGTTTTCATGAAGACAATTATGTATATACGTGGTTAAATGAATGTAAAATTTGAATGAATATTAATTTTAATGTGGTGATTGAAAAGTTTAAGTACGTGAATCGATTTGACGTCAGTTTGTGCGTCAAAAAACTGGTCAGTTGGCTAATATCCATAATTATTTAAATCATGTAAGAATATTATTATATGGATCATCTTTTTATGCATTTCCTGCCATTATTCTTGGATTAAATTCATTATGACAAAATGATTAATTAATTTATATATTTTTTAAAATTAATTGTTCAATTTAAGAACAGATTTATAAACAAAGATTTATCATATCATTTTGCATTTTACAAAACTAAATTCAAGGACAAACGAAATTCATAATGCTATTTTTTTTTTAATAAAATGATTATATTACTGCCAGCCGGAAGGAAATATTTTTTACTATTTTATCTTTTTGTAATAATAAAACTTTCGGATAATATTTTAATTAGAATCGTTGCGCTAATTTGAAAACTCTAAATGTATTGAAAACATGGCGAACAAACTCGAACCGTTAAACTAGGGTTCAACTAAATTATACAAGTGCTTCAAAATTATTACAACGCAAAAATATTTTGACAAAATTTTCAAAATAATTGCATATTACTTGAAGCAAACATTTTTTATGTCACTCGACTGACAGGTTTACAGTAGTGAATAAAAATTAGTACACATTAAAATTTATTTGGTCTACTCGCGTTATTATAAGTCATGTAACGTACTGGTTTCCATGGCGCTAAATAACATCTTAATCACATGTTACCAAGCTTTGGCTTTGAACGTTTTAGTCTCGGCTTGAAATTAGCTTCAGACATCTGCCATTGCAACTTAACCTTACTTTTTAAATAATATACTAAACTTTACATATTTTTGTTGTCTTAATTTTCGATCGTGGCAAAAATATAGTATGTGATTTGTTTTAAAAACTCTATAGATACTCGTTTTTTATACATGTGCTTTGCTTCGCTCAGCTCGTGTCAAAAATTAAAAAAACTTGTAACTGAAGACACGTTTATAGAACTTATTTTATTGTCGAGTCGCATAAAAAAAGATTTCTTTAAAAATATATATTTACGTTATATAGAGTACATTAATTTTTTTCTCAATAATTTATAATAGAGATACGTATCATCTGGTACCAAAGATCACTTTTTCTTGGAAATGTGACAATTTTTAACTTTATCATGTGAATTATTAATAATATGAAGTTATTTTTCAACAGGTTTTATTAAGAGTAGGTATTTATTTCGTTGATTTTTATCTAAATCGTTAAGAAATACTTTCTGCGATTGTAAGTAAATAAATATGTCGAAAATGTTTATTTTAGAATCTTGACGAAACATAAATGTAAAATTTCAAGGTATGTTAGCTTTAAAACAAAATATTTGCTCGTGATCAGAAGTAACTTTACCTTGTTATTTGTTGGAAATTTCTGGGGCGTAGCATTGATAAAAAATTGGAAAAGATATCTTTGTTTTTATACTTTGTCAAAGTTTAGAGTGCCCGACTTTCAGTAGATGAAGTGTTTTCATACTTCTTTGTTCTATGGTTTTTTAGAGCTTTTTTACAACTGATATTTTCCGGAGTTAAAAAAACGGTTGCAATAAAAATTGTACTCTCAAAGTTAAAAGTGTGGTATTTGAAAGAATTCACGTTTATAAGGACTCAAACGTACTTGCCATTTCTTTTGTTTTACCATTTAAAGTTTATTAATTAAAAGTTTAAATTCTGTTCGTTCTACAACTGCAACGAAATATTTGTTAATGCAAATTACACGAGATTCCAAATGAAAAACAAACTAAAGTCAATATACGAGTATTCTCGTCTTTAAAGTTAACAGTTTTGTTTTTCCTGAGACAAACTTTATTTCCTTTTAGGAATCGAGAAAACTCTACTAGTTTTTATTACATTTTCTTGTTTTGCTTGAATCAGCAAATTCGTATGTACTTGCATACAATTAATATTAGTTTTATTCAATAAAGTAGTACTTTTCAAACTATTGAGATAACCACCTCCCTTACTTGTAGTTTTTAGTAATAACGCCCTCTGTTCCATTTATGTGGAAGTCTAACAAGGTAAATTAAAGACCTTTTCTTTTAAATCACCAAACAGTTTTTGAAATGAAAAATGGGGTAGGTGGCTCAGTGGTATCGAGTTGTCTTGTGTATTTGGGAACCCAGGTTCGATTCTCATAACCGACATACAATTTTCCCCAAGTTAAAACTATCCCTGTGGTTCCTTCTCCACTAACAATTTTGGGGGCTGTGATTTGACGGCTGATATCCGCACTTCACGTAAAGAAATATATCGCATACCGAGATCTGTTACAGCAGAGTAACACACCCAGTAATGGGTAAAAGGCGTGATAATATATTTATTTAAAAAAATTTAAAATGCGCTTTAGTTTGAAGATTATTTTCACTGTTGGTTTAAACAAATTGCATTGCTTATTTAAATATTAAAGAATAACATCATGTATTTGACGGCTGGTAACTGCAGTTCACAAGTATAAATATATTACTTACTTTGATGTACTACAGCAGAGTGCCACTGCCAGTAATGGTTAAAAAGTATGATATATTTATTTTTTGTGAATTTTTGGTTGAACCGGTTCAAAATTCGAAATTTTTTAAATTATGTTTCTATATAGTTCAGAGCACGAGAAATACACTCGTTCAAACCGCATTTCAATATCTCTTTTAGTTTTTAAGTTATATCGATTTTTGACTTTTTTTAAAACTCAACTTTGAGACGCCATAACTCAAAAACTAAAAGAGATATTGAAATGCGGTTTGAACGAGTGTATTTCTCTTGCGCTACTTAACTTATACCGAAATTTTACCATTTTTGAAAATTTTTAAACTTTTTGTAAAAAAAAAATTTTCTCAATATTTCCAAAAGTTGAAGAGATAATGCAAATCTGTAAACACCAGTGAATTCCTCGCGTGAAAATACATAGGTATGCAAATTTTTACAGTAAAATTCGCATGGATAAATTTTTTATTACAAAAAATCCAAAAATGGCCTAAATCCGTAAAAACACCAAGGGGTACCCCTTAAGAAATTTCTAAAAAATGGCTATTTTCGTTTTTTTTGTAATAAAAAATGTATCCATGCGAATTTTGCTGTACAAATTTGCATACCTATGTATTTTTACGCGAGGAATTCACTGGTGTTTACAGATTAGCATTATCTCTTCAACTTTTGGAAATATTGAAAAAAAAAAATTTTACAAAAAGTTGAAAAATTTTCAAAAATGGTAAAATTTCGGTATAAGTTAAGTAGCGCAAGAGAAATCCACTCGTTCAAACCGCATTTCAATATCTTTTTCAGTTTTAGAGATATGGGCTTTCAAAGTTGAGTTTTAAAAAAAGTCAAAAATCGATATAACTCAAAAACTAAAAGAGATATTGAAATGCGGTTTGAACGAGTGAATTTCTCGTGCTCCGAACTATATAGGAACATAACTTAAAAATTTTCTATTTTTGAGCCGGTTCAACCAAAAATTCACAAAAAATAAATATATCATGCTTTTAAACCATTACTGGCAGTGGCACTCTGCTTTAGTACATCTCAGTAAATAATATATTTATGCTTGTGAAAATTGCATACAAAACAATTGTTACTTTTTTTTTGTTCTTCACAATTTGAAAAAGAATTTGGTAAATATTTGTTGAATGCCTTATGACAAATTTAATTATTATTAAATTCACAAACTTCAAAATGCGGTTGTATTCTATTTTATTTAAGTTGTATTTTATGTACATTTATCTGCAGTATATATTAAAATATAACTTACGTTTTATAAAAAGAAAAAAAGCAAGAACACAAGAAATAATTGTTTACACGTCATTTATTGTGAACTGACGTAAACATAATTTATCATTTATATGTGGAGATATTTCAACGATGATGTTTATTCATTAAATAGTTTCTTTAAGAAAATCTAGTTGAAAATAAACTGTTTGTTGCGTGTTTGATAATAATGTACAGAAACCACGATATAAAAATAATACACATTTATTAAGCCAAACATTTAATATTCTTGAAATGACGCATAGAATACGATAGCAAAATCTAATTACACGGTAGTTCTCAAAATAAAAACAAAACAATGCTATAAAACTACATACTTTTTGTTTACATGCTTCTGCACAATCACGTTGGTATATTTTCTTTAAAAGTTTGTGATTCATGAAAAATTGAAAAGAAATCCAACAATTTTAATTGGAAAACTGCATTGATTTGAAAGGAGGATGTATACACGAGTCTATCTAGAAATTATTGTACAAATACGGTAAAGTTATTTAAAGAATATGATGCATGAATAAAGAATGTCAAGCATTATTTATTAGAAAGGTTTCTCTTTAATATTTCACTCGCGAATAATTAAATAATAACTGATAATGATCTCAATATTTTATACGTGACATGAGAGAATATTTTGATGGTCATGGACTTAAACAATATACAAAAATTTCAGGGCCAGATTTTAAAGTTTAAAGAAAAGTGGAAAAAGACATGCAATTTACTTGGAACTTGTACTCAAATCTGACCCAGTCAGACATAATCGTATTTTTTATATAAATTGCGAGATTTGAACGCACGATCTATTGTTTTTTGACACTACATATACAGGATCTCCAACCATTTCCAAGAACCGTACGATACAATGCTGGTAAAATTGGGACAAAGATATTGCATTAGTTGCTCACTTTGATGATGTATTTGTTTTTGCCAAAAAAATCATAGATCTCTAGTCAAGAGCAAAAGTGATGGAAGTAGGATTATTTTCCAAATAATTTTAATTCTTAGATAGGATAAAAATGTGCACTAGAAAATTAATGTAATTTTTCAACCATCCATTTTAAAACTATGACATAAAATTAGTAATTTTTTTCTTTTTAACTTTACGAAAGTTGCTTTGCATTTTAATTTTTTACTTAATCATTAATTGTGTCTAATGTGAGTTTTAATAAATATTAATTAAATAATGTATCTTTACAGTCTCTATGATATATGAATTCATCATACTTTGTGGATATGCAATCCCGGGTTCGATTCCCACAGCCGACAAACAATCTTCACCACATTGACAAACTACCCCTGTGGCTCCCCATCAACTAACATCTATTGGGGCCGTGATTTTACGACTGATAACCGCACTTTACGCAAAGAAATATATCACTTACTAAAATCTGCTATAGCAGAATGCTACACCCAGTAATGGGTAAAAGGCGTGATGATATGTTTATTTAATTTTTTATTTATCATACTTTATTTATTTGTACAAATAATAGGCTATTTTATTAACATTAAATACTTTATATTTATTTATAATATAAAGAAAGACAAAAAATAGATATTAGAAATAAATACGTGTAAATTATGAATATCATTTCAATATTAATTAAGTAATAAATTAGCGTATAGAAATTAATAATAACGATAAAAATAAATATATAGTTATTGAACTTCTAATATATAAATCCTGTTTTATATGTACTTTTCTGTTTTTTATTATTATATGTAAATTTAATAGAAATTTCCTTACTGTTTCATCTTCATATTTATTAGAACACAAGGATGAAATGCACCAAAAATAAAAGCAAACTTCTAAAAATATATTACACCAATTTGAAGCATCAGTATGTAGGCCATCTACCTGTCAGTTTGACTAATATTTGGAACGAATGTTGCAAGAAGATGACTAGAAATAAAGTGGCACTGTCGTAATGCACTTTGTTTTTTGTTTTCATTTCTCTCTCACTTTGAGCGTTTCTTCTGTACTCATATTTATAAAACGTTCAATGAATATATAAATTGTAACAGAGATATAATAATCCATTAAATGGAGTAGATGGCTCAGTGGTATCGAGTCGGCCTGTGGTTTCGAGAACCGGGGTTCGATTTCCACAACCGACAAACAATTTTCACCACGTTAAAACTATCCTTCTACTAACACCTTAAGGGGGCGTGATTTGGCGGCTGGTAGCGCATAAATATATCACTGAGATCTGCTCCAGCAGAGTTGCCACACCCAGTAATGGGCAAAAGGTGTAATGATATATTTATTTATATTAAATACAATGATCTCAGTGGTGTCGAGTCGGCCTGTGGATCTTGAGAACCCTGGTTCGATCCCCACAGCCGACAAACAATTTTCACCAATTTAAATTTACCCCTGTGGCTCCCCCTCCACTACTATCTTTGGGGGCCGTGATTTAACGGCTGGTAACCGCACTTCACGCGAAAAAATATATCACTTACCGAGATCTGCTTAGGCAGAGTGCCACACCCAGTAATGGGTGAAAGGCGTGATGATATATATATATATATATATATATATTTATTTATTTTACAACAATGATGATAAAAAGATTGAGAAAACCTCATTTTGGAATAGTTCGACCCGCTTGAATTGAATTATTTAAACGAAGAATAATTGTTCGCTCGATTACCATGAATAAATATAAATTTCCACCACATCCTCTTCATCCCTTCGAAAAATTCTAAATACGCTCCTGATATACAAAATAAAATAACAATGTAAATTGGAAATTTTGCTGAACAAGATAAACAGATTTTCATTGTTAGTCGCAAAATCGAACACTGAGTATCTACATTTACTCACAAATTTATTGTGTATTTTATTTTGTAATAAATTAAAAGTTTCAACAACAATTATGCTTGTTTCTCCTGCATAATAAAGCACAAAGAGTCAATATTTAACCTGTCAAAACTTTATGCATTACATTGTACCCATTTAATTTAGTACCACATGTACTACATTATCTACTCACATAAGTTAAAAGCCTCGTTGAGAAAATAAACAACTTTATCCCAATGATCATTCACTAATTAATTTTCATCAAATTAAATCTACCCCTGTGGCTCCTCCTACACTAAAATCTTTAGAGGCCGAGATTTGACGGCTGGTTACCGCACATATATTTATTGATTCACTAGACACAAACATATCCATAATCATCATTGTCATTAGTAATTTTCTCTCCTTATAGATATTCTCATTCGTACATATTTGAGGTTAGGATCAGGGTTCGAAGATATATATCGATCGATATATATCATGATATTTATTTTGATATATATCGTCATATTTTTGCAATGATATATATCCATTATATAAAAATATCAAATAGTTTTTGTGATATAGCCTCCGGAGAAGTGAAATTTTTCGTATTTTTCAGTTTTTCTACTTTTCCGAGGCTATATCTCGAAAACTAAATGTGATATGAAAACGCGCTCAACGGCATTAATTTTCTCGTGCTTCAGTTAACTTATAAACATAGTTTCAGCGATTTTTATTTTTTTTCAATTTTCCGCCAAAAAAATCGCAAAAAGCGGTTTTTTAACATTTTCTCGAAAACCAGAAGTCATATGCATTTGAAGATTGCACCACTGGATTCAGTGGGTCAAAATACATATGTATGTAAATTTTCGTTTTAATAATCCTACGATTAAGGATTTTTGGGAAAATTGAATTAAAATCTGAAAAGACCAAAGGGGTACCCCTTAGGAAATAATTAAAAATATTAAATTGCATAAAATTGTATGAAAATTTGCTTACAAGTCAATTCGGACACGGGGAATTCAACGCCGTTGAGCGCATTTCCATATCTCGTTTAGTTTTTGAGATATAGCCTCCGGAAAAGTGAAATTTTTCGAATTTTTCAGTTTTTCTAAATGTGTACAAAAACTAAAATTAAAAAATAAATATCCAAAAAGTGATATTTATCTGATATATATCCTATATATCAGATATTTTGATATTTATTATAAATATCATGATATTTACGAACCCTGGTTAGGATGCACGGATACGTTAGAAAAACCTAACCTTGTAGGTTATTCTCGACGCGTTAATCAATTTCGACATTAATGTGCTGGTAAATCCGTTCCGCGGCCCTTCATTGTGGTTTATTAACGAGAAATAACGAGCCGCGTATCGAACCACCTGATATGCGACCGGAGAATTTTTATTCAATATTTTGCAGTGTTCGGGCGTAGTTGGCTTTGTTGTGTTTTGTTTTAGTTGGCGTTAGCCGCTGAAAATATATTAATGACACATTGTGATTGCTTTTTAGAGAACATAAAGTTAATCATTAATATTTGACAATGCCGTCTTAATTTTTATTTATTATATTATTAGATCATCGACTGTGACTCTCATAAAGATGAATTTAAAGGGTCCTTACGGTATCTGTATTATCAGCATTAATATATTACTCTTTAAATCACGTTTTTAATACTATTTTCTTTATTAACACTAATAATAATTAAATAATAGTAATTCATAAAAGGCGTGATGATATATTTAATTTCATATTTATTTTACAAAATAAATGCCACCAAAAACAATTGTATCAAATTGAACTTTGTAAACGCGATGTAGGAAAACTTAATTATATATCATCCTATTTTCCGGTGTTAGATGATGCAATATTACAAGTGTAATAAATAATAATTTGCAATGAAATACAGTACCACCCATTTTGTTTTTATTTACAGCTATAGGCACAGAAAAGTCAATAATATTAATATCATTTTAATCGCTGAGGGAATATTTTTTTCAATAACTGTCGGTAGTTTTATGAGGTTCTATCACAGCTGTAATACGCAATAAATATTTTTTATTAAGATATAATATTGCTATATTCGTATATTAATTAAATTGATATTAGCACTTGTTAAATTAAAAATAATATCATGAATGTGCTATAACCTTTTAATCGCTTTTTAATATCGAAATTAATTCAAGGTTTGGTTGTAATTTCAAATTAATTCAGGAATGAATGCATTCGAGTTTGTTACAAAAATTAATAAACGATTGTAATTTTCCTACTTTTTTATTTTTCCGCATATTTAGTTATAATTGATTTTTCTATGATCTATAGTTCAATAATATGCAATTTTAGGGATAGTAAACTGTGTTATAAATCAAGCAGTTATGGTACAGTCGAACATACAACGTTTTATCCCACGTTGTTAATGGCAACCGTACGATAAAACATTTACTTGCTACGAAACTTAAGTACATAACCTAGAAATAATAAGATGGAAATAAATGTTTTGACATTTGAAATGTCATTACTAAAATTAGTATAATTAACTCGATCGTAGAAAAAAAAAAATATTAGCCGTATTATATTTTTAATATTATAAATTTTTTTTCAGGTAAGGACTATTCACTTATTTATCACGTTACCATAGAATTTCATTTTGGGTATGTATTCTATTTTATTATAATGAAATTTTTGCAATCTGTAGGGTACAAAAAACATGTATATACAAAAAAAAATAAACAAAATTTTGTTTATCCTTTAAATTGTAGTTGACTCAATAGAGTTTTATCGAATATATTTAATATGCTAAATATTTAAATTTTAGTTGTCTGCTTCATTAATTAAACATAAGCTACATGCATATAAATTTTTTTATAGTCAACAATTTTGTTTCCAAATTTCACAATAACAAACTATTGAATTTATGTAGTTATTGACAGTTTGTATTATAAACACAATTTGTTTCATATATTTTTAATAATTATTATTAAATTATTCAAAGATTCTAATTTTTTGCAATAATAAATATATACTTTATTCTATTCTAGTTTTAGTAATTTTGTAAATAATTAACATTATATTCTATCAGTAAAACTGTAGATTCCAATTATCAAATAATGAATCAATTTCCGGAAAATTCCCGGGAGTAACAATACAAAACTCATTTCTTTTGGAAATTACATTTTTAAATACAAAAACGGAAAACTACGAGTATACAAGATTTCAAAATTGTATTTATTTTATTATTATTGTGAACCATGACGTAAATGATGGATTTTAAGAGACTCTAGTTCTTATTAAAAGCATGTAAAACAAAAAATATTGTCATTTATTTTCAATGTGGTCAGTTGTACCATCAGTTAAGCATTGGACGCTTACTTAAATAACACCCTGTATATATATATATATACAAGTGTACAACATGTTATTGATTATTATGTCAATGAGACCATATTAAATTAAACTTTACTAAGACTTTGTGAAAATATTAAACATTATTTTCATGCCAGTTTCGCAGGGGTTTACATCTCTACCTTTAATAAAATTTCTGTATCGCGATATACCATGTTTATATTACCTTTACGTTCAACTGAAGTTAATGTAACAATAACAGTCACTATGCTGAAAATTATCGAACAAATAAATTTTGTTTATTATATTATAACGAATATTGGGGATAATTTTAATTTACGATGTAATAACACATTTTTTAAGCCAACAGAGACCTATAAAATTTTCAACTTACGAATATTACCCAGCAGTATTTTACGATATTTACGTTTCAAATATTATTTTAATGACTTACTATATGATGCTCATTTGACACGATAATTAAAACTGAACTTATCTTAATACGATAATGAGCTCTTATATCATAATCGAAAGAATAAGAATTAATGATAAATAAAATAAAATAAATATATCATCACGCCTTTAACCTATTACTGGGTGTAGCACTCTGCCTAAACAGATCTCGGTAAGTGATATATTTTTTCGCGTGAAGTGCGGTTACCAGCCGTCAAATCACGGCCCCCAGGGATATTAGTGGAGGGGGAGCCACAGGGGTAGATTTAAATTGGTGAAAATGGTTTGTCGGCTGTGGAGATCGAACCAGGGTTCTCAAGATCCACAGGTCGACTCGATACCACTGAGCCACCTACCCCATAAGAATTAATGATAAAACGTAATATACAGAGTGTTATTGTAAAAAAAGGATATATATTATTATATGTATTGATTACAAAAAAATCGCAAAAATAATTCTACATTTTTCGTGCTTGATGTCAAATATATCTGTTATTGCACAGGGTTACAATACAATTTTATCACAAGATCTTTTATGGTTAGGTACATGTTTTAATTTAGCACTAAATCAAAATATGAAGTTATTTTCGTGTTTAATTTGATATTGAAACAAGTGCAGTTTTAATCATGATGTGAAACGAGCTTTCCTAGGTATATTTAGACAATGGAGAATCTCGTTACATTGCAGCTTAATGTAAAACATGTGTAAAACGATTGGTATCTCTACATGAACAGTTTAATTTATTTCTGTTGTTTAAGAGTAGTTAATCCATTAAATTACTGTACAACAGGTCTCTGCAATCTGTTTGACAATTTTGCAAACTCTAAACATACTGAGTAGATATAAACAATGTCAGAGGCCACAACAGGTGTTGTTCTCACATATACAACTCCCGAATTTTATTGAATTTCTCAGCTTAGTAGAAGTTTGGACAAATAAAAATGTAAAATGTATTTGTAATATATGTCACTGCATTTTATCTATATAATTATATTATAATGGTAACTTAGTTACAAACGAGAGAGATTAGTACATATACGTATAAATATGAACGTAATGGTCATCTTACTCCGGCGGTAAGCGCAGCGGGTTTTGATTATTGTACACTATAGGTCGTGGGTTCGAATCTCGCTTAAAGTATGAGTATTTGTGATGGCTTTATAAAGGTTAGGTGTTAGAGTAGAACCGAATCTCGTAACTTCACATTTTGAGTTATTAAAGAAACAAAAAATGAATTAACCAATTCTAAATATATTACAATTTGTTAATTTAGTTTAATAAATTTTTAAAGCTAATCTAATAACAGTGCACCCAATCTCACATAATTGGAAGTATAATGCTGGCCTCGCAATATCAGGCCGCGTATTTTTCAATATCTCCTCGTAAGTATTGCATTATTAAAACTGTTTTAAAGCTATAAATATAATTCTGTAATCAAGAAAACCTTGTTTACAATGAATTTCCGACAGATATTTGATATTTTATCATTTTCAACGGACGTTGTCAATAGCAGTTTGCGATAAAACCTAGATAAATTATTATGAATCAAATTAATACCGGTTCCAATTTCTGTATATTACCAGTTCTGCAACTGCAGATTTTGATACGTAATATTGTTATATTTTTACCATAAAGTATGTTATTAAAACATGACACCTTTTGACATTAATTAGTAGAGGTTAAGCTTTGAAAGAAGTTTGTTTAACTTTCTCACAATTATCTGGAATAACAGAAAATGGAAAATTATAAATAAGAAATCAAGAAATAGAAAAAAACGCTTATCTTCCCAATTTTCTTTCGAATTTTCGCATATATCGCAAATGATGGTAATATCAAATTGATTGTAATCTTAATTGATCTCTTGGATCAAATTAAATTGGTTTAAAGTAACTACATACCTATGTTTTAAAAGACTAAATTTTCCATAATTTTACTTCTAAATAACGTACCTACTAAATAAATTTGCCGAAGGATGAGACCTACCTAGAGGACAAAAATCATTAGAATACCAAGTTTAATCAAAATCGTTAGAGCTGATTCCTAAATTGTTGACACACAGAGTCAGACAGACAAAAATTGCTGGTATTGAAGTATAGAATATGTAGATTAGTTTCTTAAATAAGGAACATATTTAAGGTTGAAAGAAAAAACAGGAAAAAGATAAAACAAGACTTCGTCATTCTGGTTTCCGGTGATGTTGAATTTAATCTAGATTAATAAATTATGCTAAAAGTTAAGTTTATTCTTTCTTCTACATAAAAAATCTGATGTGGACACCAAATGACTTCCTTGTACGCGTATTAAACTATAGATATTTTTTTTAATTCCACGTACTCGTATTTGACGTAATTTGCCATTGACATTAAAATTTTTAGTTTTTCCTTATTTTTTATCCTAATTCATAGCAAACTTAATTACAAAAACAAAAAATATATATTATTTCAAATTTAGATATCTCGCTTATACAAAAGGCTAATTTAATAATTCTTAATGTGCTATACGCAGAATTTAAGTCTCTAAAACTTGTATTTGCAGCATTTATTTCTAAAATCAAAATAAAACAAAGTTTTTCTAGAAAAACTGAAGCAGCTTCATGTAATGTATCACTTCCGGTTAGTACATTTTAACCTATTACCATTTAATAAGTAATATAGATATCATTTATTAAATGCTATTAAGTTATTTCCATTACTATAATAGTATTATATATCAAATATGAAAAATTTTGGATTATATTTTAATATAGTTTTGCATTAAAATCTATTATAGACTTAAAGTAAAGTACCACTTCCGGAAGTTATTTAATGACCAAAAAGGTAGATGCACAACTAGATGTTATAACAGTCCTAAATACAAAATTTCAACTTTCTACGGCTTACCATTTTTGAGTTATGCGAAATACATACGTACGTACAGACGTTACGAAGAAATTAGTCAAAATGGATTCAGGGATGGTCAAAATTTATAAATCCGCTGAAATCTGAAAATCCAAAATTTTCGCGATTACAATACTTCCTTTACTTCGCACAAGGAAGTAAAAACAGATATGAATTATAAAAAGAAGAATAGAACATTTTTCCTCAAAATAACAAAGATAAAAATAAACCTAACATCTAGCAAAAACTTTTACGACGACAAATCAAAATTGCATTTAAATTTTTAAATATCCCCAACTCCGTCATACAAATGCCTTCACGACTTTGCAGTTCGGACGATAACATGTCCAGATATAAAAAACCACGGCCACTGTTATTAATAGCGTTATCTACTCGGCCTTGGCTGCGTGGTCGTAGTGCACAGGCACGCTTACACCTTGAACTTCGCGCGTTGCCGGTGAAACAACTGAGCAGCAGGCAAAGCACAGCACACTGCCTCGAACGTAAACATCGCCTGACGGAGGCGGTGCTTTCAAACAGGTGAATCACGAATAATGATCATTTGCTCTGATGTTTGTTGTCATATTTCTTCAGAAGAGAAACAGTATGATAACTACGTTTGTTTGATAATTGTTGTTTATTACATTCAAATTCGATGTACATATTTTATTATGATAATATCTTTGGGAGCCGTGATTTGACGGCTGGTAACCGCACTTCACGCGAAAAAATATATCACTTACCGAGATCTGCTTAGGCAGAGTGCCGCACCCAGTAATGGGTAAAAGGCGTGATGATATATTTATTTTATTTTATTTACGAGTATAATATCTAAGATATTGCTGCATTTTTAATATTATTTTTACATGAATTCATTTTTAAATTTCTTGCGAATCTCCATAATTATAAAAGTTTAATGGCTGGTTTCCCCAACAAAAGTTAAATTTAAATTTGGTTTAAATAATTAAATTAACTTTGTTTTCATATATTCCATTTGAATAAAAATAAAATAAATATATCATCACGCCTTTTACCCATGACTGGGTGTGGCACTCTGTCTAAGCAGATCTCGGTAAGTGATATATTTTTTCGCGTGAAGTGCGGTTACCAGCCGTCAAATCACGGCCTCCAAAGATATTAGTGGAGGAGGAGCCACAGGGGTAGATTTTTTAAATTGGTGAAAATTGTTTGTCGTCTGTGGGGATCGAACCAAGGTTCTCAAGATCCACAGGCCGACTCGATACCACTGAGCCACCTACCCCATATATTCGATTTGCTTTTATTTATTTAAACCAATTTGAAAATTTAACTTTTGTTTATTAAACTGGTCATAAGTATATTATCTCGCCTTGTATATAATTATAAGTGAACTCTAATTATAGGTAATTGGTTTTAAGAAATGTCAAAAAATAATCGCTAAAATAAATTTTAGATTTTGAATCGAACCCAATACTTCTTGAATCTGTACCCATCATCTTAAGGTACTTGTTTGAATATGAATGATTATTTTTTAAATATATACTATTTAATCAATTATTATCACAAAAATTTATTAAAATATTGATGTATTTTTAATCTGGAATATAAATTAATAAACTTCGGTATTCACACTATTTTAATTAATTTTATAATATTATTTAGTGATTTATATTCATTTAATTCAGTAGAGAAGAATTCAGAAATAATATTTATCTGTTTACGTTAATTTGCGTTTGAAAATAAATAATTTGCGTTTGAAAATAAATAATTTGCATAATATAAATTTATATTAAACCTGACGTTTATTTTTATTTCTGGGAAAATTTGTTTACGTATCTCTAAACAATAGCAACACATAAAATACGAATCACGTTTCAAGAGTCGCGCATAGAGTTTCTAAAATGTCTATATAATAAACCTCATCGTTTCGAAAACCGCAATTCACTCTCAGGAGAAAAATAAAATCCATCCGCATAAAATTAGTTACCAAGAAACGCCGACGGCGCGATGAAAATTAATTCCGTTAATTAAAAAGCCGGGAGACGTGGAAGAAGAACTACAAGGAGGCTGGAATCCAGATCTAGGGGAAACCCGAGCAAGAGGAACACTGCGCAGGTAAACGCAGTACCGTAGAATTCAGGAAAAAGATATAAAAATAATATATCGTAAATCAAACAGTACAAAAAATCAATAAGGAAAAAATATCGTGATAAATAAACGCAGATAGGAGATAATATAATTAACATAAATTATAAAAAACTTATTGTGAGTCTGAGGATATAATTAATAAACAAAAAAGTTATCGTTAAACTAATAGCTAGAACCTATTTATCATCAGATAATAGATTTTGCTATTTTATTCCTTACTTCTCCAGTATGATTGAGTCGTACAGTATGCACAATTTGTATGAAAATTAATAATGTTTTTGTATTAAAATCATAATATACATTATTATTTTGTGTAATGACAATTTAAAAAAAAAATTCTTTGTTGTATTTGAATTATAATTCATATATATTTTAGGTGGATTTTAAACAAAGAACAGTTTGTGGAATTTTTTTAAAAGTGCCATTAAGTGGAAGCAAGCTTAATTGTTGGAGAATAAAACAGTGCCAAATAGTTAATAAAATGAAATAACAAATAAGTAAAGTTAGATTTTATCGAAATATCAAATGAAACATTCCATTAAGATTTTTTTATATCGCGTTTACCAAGTTTAATTTGAGTAACTACTTTTGGGGATTTTTTATCAGGTTGTCTAGTTGTAAAAATGTGAAACATAGTTTATAAGTTCAGCTGTCATTTTTTTTATAATAATATAATTAAATAAAATTGCCAGACACTTTTTTATAATAAAAATCAAAGGTATTTAGTTTTATAACATAACATAGGTAATTATGAAGTTGGACTTTAACCAAACTGATAAATATTAAAATAAATTATATTTCAAATGTTTATTAAATCTGTTAGTATTACAACCGAAAAATTTTAAATTTTCTCTTTTGTAAAAATTTTACAAATAAATAAATAAATATATCATCACGCCTTTTACCCATTACTGAGTGTGGCACTCTGCCTAAGCAGATCTCGGTAAGTGATATATTTTGTCGCGTGAAGTGCAGTTACCAGCTGTCAAATCACGGCCCTCAAAGATATTAGTGGAGAGGGAGCCACAGGGGTAGATTTTTAAATTGGTGAAAATTGTTTGTCGGCTGTGGGGATCGAACCAGGGTTCTCAAGATCCACAGGCCGACTCGATACCACTGAGCCATTTACAATAAAAGCAAATGAATTGTTATATAAGAAAAATAGCATGAAAAATACTATACAGGTACAACAAAAAGCAGTGCAAGGGCGCTAAAGATTATTTTTGCTCGTGGTACACGCATTATTTAAAAACGCTTGAAAAATGATTTACCTGAAACTGACAGGAAAATAAACATTTACCTGACCTTTAAGACTCAAGAAAGCTTTGCTTTGCATAGCCTAGTCAGGAAAATAACATATTGCCTGCCTAGGCAGGTAATGAAAGAAACGTGAGTGTTTAGTTACTTAGCAACATAAAGTACTGACTGAATATGTAAGTCAAATATTTCTTTTACTTTAAATTAATTTAAAATATTTATTATATGTTTATAAGTAACACATCAGTAAAGCGTCGTACAGGATTCGTAAACTGTTTCGAGCCTTGCTATCGCTCGGCATGAAACTATCTACTCATCCTGTAATTGAACATAAATAACTATTAAAAATTATTTTTCAGCTATTCTGTTTTGATATAATTTTGTATACAATGATATACACAATCAGAAAAACTTACTTTCCACAAGAGTAGGCGGCAAACGTCTACTTTCCATATATAAATAAATGCGGAAAACCCTACTCTCTGTTATGATCGTATAAAAATTAAATCATACTTATATTGCAAATCTCTTAAATGTATCTTTATCAATCATCCCTCCCAAATGAAAATGCTAACTACACCACTGGGTAAACGCAACGTATAACAGCACAGCAGATGTTAATTTCATAAATCAAGCTGCGGAAGTTTGCATTGGGTGTTTGAGTTTTTCCTCGCTGACTCTTCATCTCCCCTCTCCTCTGACACTGCCTCTCAAGAGAAAAGTCAAGTTGAGATCTCTGTAAACAATCAAGAAGGCTGCAATGGCGGTGGTAGAAGTGGTCAAGATGAAAGGATGATGTTGACACAAGCAACTGAAACAAACATATGTATAGGAGGTGGCTCTGAGCTCTAGATTGTGTTTTGTCTTCTTGTACACTAGATTTAGACTCTCTGTTGCATGCAAACAAACGAAGAACGTATAAAAAAGTCCGATATTAAAATAAACCTCTTGTGAAATTTTTATAGCTACGAAACTTGTCTTTTATTTCGTACTTTATTAATGTTTATTTTTCTTTGAAATGCACAAATAAATAGCTATTTTATTAAAAGATCTTGTAGAAGCCAGAGGTAAATACTTTCTTTGATATTTCATTTTTTATTCATGAAAGATATTTAATATTTTCTAGATTTATCTTACTATTTAATTAGCAGTCTATGAAATGTAATTCTGTAAAAAAATACTACAGATTTTATTTCATTTTCCTTGAGTTTTAATCAGCTGTCATTTAATTAATTAGTATCTTTAAATTTCGTTAATTAAATACACTGAAACAAAAAATACCGGGATAGCTCATTGATAATTTATGAGGAAAGCAAAATATTTATTATATTTTGTAATTATTAAAAAAAATAATTAAATAAGTTATAATTTTATGTATTCATTTATTATTACATAAATAAATTCAGGTTTTATATACATTTTATATTATTTTATCGTTCTCAGTGGTCGTAATGTTAACATACCTTTTTACTTCCTGTAAATATGTAACATTAACCAATGACAATTCACCAGTCAACAAGATAGAGGGCTGCACGTAAATCACCTAAGTTATAATGACCCAGATTATGTAAAAAGTTATTATGTTAGTAACTTTACTAACAAATAAGTTTTATAACTAATATAATTAATCTGGTATTTAAGTACTTTTTTAGAAATATTCTTATGTTATAATAATTCATTTTGCAGAAAATATACTGCAAATTGAATTAACATTCCCATTATTTTATATGTCAGTGATTAAATAAGATTTCATCCTTCAAGTATGTCCTTATCAATTTTATCTAACAAGTTTTGACATAAAATTGTATAATTAAGAAATAATAATTAATTATTACAAGTAATAAAATTTTTATTAATCAATAAATTTTCACTTTCTAAATAAATAATAAAATATATCATCACGCCCTTTTGCCCATTACTAGGTGTGGCCATCTGCCATAGTAGATTTCCGTAAATGATATATTTCATCGCGTGAAGTGCGGTTACCAGCCGTCAAAACACAGCCCCCAAAGATGTAGTTGAGGGAAAGCCACAGAGGTAGATTTAATTTAGTGAAAATTGTTTGTCGACTGTGGAGTTCGAACCTGGGTTCTCAAGATCCACAGGTCGACTTGATACCACTACCACGAAAAGAAACTAATAATATTTAAATATTTTGAATTCAAAATGCAACTTACTAAATTAAATTATTTTTATACGCGTTTCCGTAAACTATTTAAAAATATATTTTTATTTAGAATTCTTCACATTCCGATTATAAATTTTCCATTATTTTTTCTCTACAGCTGTTAATGTTCGTGTTTCGTGAAAGTTATCATTGGTAATAATAATTATATTGTTCAAATTATAATGTTGTACAGGACCGGATCCAGGGATGTACAAGGTATGCGATTGCACAACAAAATTTTACTAAAGGTGATATTTTACGGACAGCCAATTACAAAAAAAATGCAATTTTTGAATTGAAAATAATTTATCTTTTAGGAGAGATAGTTAATGTTAAAATAAAACTACCGGTTGACTGGATAATTTGGCTCCTTAAACAAAAATAAAAATGTATTTATTAATTCATTATAAAATTATAGACGACTTTTCGGAACTACAAGTTGTTCCATTCTCAAATTTGAAAACAAACAAAGAGGTTGTTAGTACAATAAATTAACAATTACAAAATAATTTACTATTTATTATTTAATATCTCTAATTACAATGGGCAGAATTTTGAAGTCATGCACATTCCAACTTTTCTCCTTGAACCGTCCCTGTTGTAATATCATTACCAGATGTGTTATTATTATCGTGTTCTTGAAAACATGAGAAACAAACGCTCTTGGACATAAAATTACATTTTTTTAATTCTATAATTATTCTTGTATTAATATAAAAAGTAGTGGACAAGACAGAATGATGTTTTACAACTATTAATTGTTTTCTAGACTGACAATACATTTTCTTATATTTTGTTTTATATTCTAATCTGTTGTCCTTTGTTTTTGTGCTTCGTATATTTGTCATTTTGGAGAATGTCATTTGCGATTGACATATGACCGAAGCCATTATTTTATGTCATAATATGGTGTAACATAAACTGTCTTCAACTAGTTATTACTTTACATAACAGGACCTTATGCCAATATGATCTTTTACTCTATTCACAAAGTAGTCAATTAATCATATATATATATATATATATATATATATATAAATATTAAGACTAGATCAAAAAACTTCGTCTATGAGACGATTAAAACTTCAAAAATGTTATTGGTTTTAAGATATTTAAGTTTATAATGCCATTAACTTTGATGTCGATACATTGCAATTTTTCTTTAATCCCCTCTCTTGCACCTCTAGTCTATTCAAAATTTTAATGTCTTCTGTCTTTGTCTTAGTGACAACTAATTTTGAGATTATTGTTTTGGTTACTTCGTTATGTACAGAATTGATAAACATATTTTAATTACATAGCTAATTATTATATATTTCTAAATTAATAAATATGTTACCTAGGTAAAAATGGTTGTTAAAGTTTGTTTAGTTCAAAACTTAGGTAACGTTTATTCAAATCAGTAAGGGGAAAGACAAGCTGAATTGTATATATCAGCAAATCAAATAACCTTTCAATTTATTTATTTTTCATTCCGAAATAACTGATATCCTAACACATTTTTAACTATTTACTATGAAACTAATTTAAGCTCCGTTTTTATGTTTGTTTTTAAATGATAAAATATATCATTTACGTGATTACAATTGTACGCGAGCCCCACTATTTGAGGTCCACATTTCCTTACGTCTAATGTCTCAATAGTAATTTATGCACCAAGAGTATTAAGTAGATGATAATGTATAGAGGACAACGGTATCCAGCTTATAGTGAAATCCGAACTACTCAAACACAGTCGTATTTTCTGAAAGTAAAGTAAGTTTCATCTTGCATAATTTATTGAATACTTTTTTGTCCGTCAGTACGGTGGTGTGGATAGCATTACGGAATTCGAATCCGGAGATCCCGAGTTCGAATCAAACTTAAGCTAAAAATTATATGAACTATCACACTGCGGTTCGGTGAGTGCGGACCCTGTACTGTAATTGGGATTAAGTTCCTGTTGTACAGCGTAACATAAATAAATAAATAAATGTAAAGTATAATAATAATAACCAACCAAGGTTAATATAATAACTAATAACAGCAGAATATCAACTATTGTTTAGTAACAAGTTGTGCCATTAGATGTCTTACATATAACAACGGGTCAAACGCGGATTTGTTTCTGTAGCCTCGAACGTTAAACTCTTGTTTTTACTGTAATTGTCTTCGTGCAGAATTCTTCAACAACTGTCATTACTTTAACAACGGATTGGAACTCTCTACTTCCTCCATTACAGTTTTACACTTTTCAACTTACATCACGATCGAAGTGTGCTGTGTAAGTGCCGGAATCACCTGATCGCAGTTTGTTTCTCTTCAGTTTCAATGGTTCATTAACTTTTGCTGTTTTAGACTTCTTTTAATAATCGTTAAGAAGCGTTCTCAGATATGTTTTGCTTGGCAATGGTTTTGGAGCTTGTCGGCATTTTACTGGTGATTTAAGTAAATGATGTTGTGAATTTGGTTATTCGACGTTGGCAATGAAGCCAACTCTGATATTTAATAAAATGTTTTATATTTTCAGAGTTTGATTTTTATTTATGGCAAAAGCGAGTCAAATATTACATCTAATCTCCAGAAGTCGTTTAAGAGATATAGATAGAATATTGCGTTTTTGAAAAAGACAGGATAATTTCATTATATTTTTAAAATAGTAATATTAAATTTTAATAAATTGCTACAGATATTTTATAAGAATTTAGCAATTTCCCGCTGCCAAACGAATGTAAATTTAGTCAAATAAAATTGATAGAAAATATAGGTCTTTGTATCTTTTATTTCAAGCATTTTTCTTCAAAATAACTTAGGTACGTTGTAAAATGACGTCACTACCAATTTTTTTATACAGGGTGTTTCTATACCTCTGCACCAAACTTTAATGATATATATAATTTGATACACTTATTATTATAGAAAAAAAATATTTTTTTAAATTTGTAAAAATTAGAGTATTTCACTCCTAGCGAACATTTTAAGTGTCACTGGTTTAATAGTACATTTAATTATTTATAATAATGTTACTAATGAAATAAAAGTATAAACACTACCTACAAATAATCATTTATTAATTAGTTAATATGTAGGTACCTGGTGTAATGCCTAATTTTTATTTTTATTGAGTACCTATTCTGATTTCGTATACGGTATTGAAAGGGTAAGTTGTTGTGGGAGAAATTTGAGAAAAATGTATAGCAACAGTGAATTAGTGGATATGCTATTAGTGTATGGAGAAGCGGCACAAAATTCCGAATTAAAGCAGTGACACTAAAAATGTTCGCTAGGAATGAAATACCCTAATTTTTACGAATTCCAAAAAAAATCTTTTTGTTCAATAGTTAGTATATCAAATTATATATGTCGTGAAAGTTTCGTGCAGAGGTAGAGAAATACCCTGTATAAATTCTGCAGGTTAATATGTGATTAGATTCAATCAAATTATTGCCGTATTAATAGCTACAAAGACAATTAAACTTGAGGTAAAACGTAAAATATGTAAATAATATAGTAGGTAAATGAATTAAGAATTTAAAACCTATTCATATTTCTAAGAACCACACAATTACAGAATACGATAATCAAATAAATTTAGAATCGCTGTATGAACACAGAACTGATAAAGCATTCTAATTTTGAACACGTAAAATCAAGGTTTTGTGATTGTTACAAATTTTCTTCGAACTCATAAGAATTCTATCCAATAGAAAGTGAATTTAATTTAGATGTATTTTTGTAAAACACGCCTCATATATTGACAATTGCTTTTTATTTTCTAGAAAAACTAGTCATCTAATTGCAAATTTCAAATTGTTGGAATTTATTCAATGAATTACAGCTAAATGATTTTTATGTTAGATTCAATAAGAAATAAATATATATGGAATCTTGTATAAAAATTGCAATTCATTGTAACAGACCATTTTGCATACCACAGGAGTAAATTTTGCTTTTATACTCCAATGCAAATTTATTTTTCTACGATCAGTAAAATAAAGTTATCTTTTCGAATGTCATTTTGCAGATCTTTGTTATAGCCAATCATAACAGTCTGCAAAGTATTTTTTATACCACGGCAGAAACTATGCTAAAGTTATCGTTTCCCAAAGAATAAGCCTTTATATTACTTTACCGATTGTCTCCAATAGCAACAAAGAAGACAGTAACATGTCCGCTGGTTTAAAAATAATTAAAAATGATTTTTCCATATTTTTAAATAGCTGTATAATAGTTATTTGTGTTTGAAGAGCGTAAAGTGAATCTTTGTTACTAAACTAAACAAATGCCATCGGTTTAAAAGAATTGTATTTTGTCCTGAGATTGATTGAATTTAAAATGAGTTTGCAATACAATCAGCTTTCAATAGTGGCAACTCTGCGTTAGGTAGAAATAAATCCAGGACTTAACGAATTTGGGCGTTAATACATCCGATCTCTATCCTATCAGCAATCACGCGTAAGCTATCCTCGGATTACACTGGACATTTTAAACTAATAGCAGACAACTTATCGATAACAAGGACGAGGAGTCGGACGAAGGACGTCAGCTGCGTCCTGGTGAACTGACCCTCTGCTGTAGTGGATGCCGGTCGTGAGATATAGCCGAAAGAAGTTTGAAAAATGCTTCGATTTTCGTTTTTCGCTTTAAATTAATCTACTGTAAAGGCACAGTCTGTTTTTGACGTTGGGTTTCGACTTTTCTTTTTCGATATCAACGACTGTTCGTTTTTACAGAAAAACGTTAACGGCAAAATGCAGAAAATTGTCAAATTTAATAATTGTCACTTGTTTATTGAGAAATACGTACGGTGTTGTGGATAGCGACACGGAATTCGAATCCGGAGATCCTGAGTTTGAATCGCACTCAAGCTAAAAATTATATAAACTATTACACTGCGGCTCGGTGAGTACGGACCCTGTACTATAATTGGGATTAAATTCCTGTTGTACAGCGTAATATACATAAATAAATACATAAATCGTACGAGTACAAAAACCCTTTTTACAAGCTGTCTAATTTTATTTGTACCGATAAACATTTTTACTCTTGTAACTTCGTACAACTAACATCTTTGAGAGTCGTGATTTGACGGCTAGTAACCACACTTCGCGCACATTAATATATCACTTATCGACATCTACTACGGCAGAGTGCCACACCCAGCAATGAGTAGACGGCGTGATGATATATTTATTTTTAAAGTTGGGTATTTTATAATTTTTATTTTCATTTGAGTTTAATAATCCTTATAGAAGGAAAATCTGTGAAAAACTTTGACACTCTGTAACAACTTGACAGAACTCTGAAAAACTGAAAAACTGAAAAGTTCTTGTATCTGATAATGTCAGAACTGTTTAATCAGAATTTTTTAATTAAAATTGTCAGAATTGTTTGTCAGTAGTGTATGAGTCTCTAATATTGTTGAATAATCAATAGGCTTAAAACAGTTTAATAATTATTTACTGATTACTTGAAAAAAAAAAGTAAAATTGCCGTCACCCCACTTGAATATTTCCTGTTTCCGCCCTTGATACATATATCATAAGACGGGTTAAAATGTGTGGTGAATATTATTCGTAATTATCACCAAGATGAAATATATAAACAGAAACAGATATAAATACAGATTTCATTTATACATTATGCTATATCCCATTAAATGGGGTAGCACGAACCCCTGAAACATTCATAGAGCATCCACTAAAAGATTTATAAAAAAAATCAGTTCACGTCAACATTCTCATCCTGTCACACGATATTAATAATATTGGGATATTAAAATTTAATAGGAATTTTTACTAAACATTTATATACATTGAGCCTCATATTAATTGTCGAACAATGTTCAGACTTGCGCGTACGATAAACGATGGAATAATTCAGTCAGTATCTGTACAGTTGTGGTGTAGTGTTCAACAGTGATTATTTAATATATGATTTTTTTTGTTTTTCTATAAACATTTGTGCTTGTGATAATACCAACTCAATGGAACGTACGATAAAACAGAAAATAAATAAGGTATTTAAAATTATTGTTTATTGAACTTCATGTTGCATTAAAAACTGTTCTCAATGGGAGCGCGAATATGAGATGGCCGAACGTGTAAAGGCACATCTCTTATCATACTGTGAGGTTACCCGATCCGAGGTTCGTTAGTTCGAATCCGCCTGTCGACAATGTGTGATTTGTTGTTAAATATAAAATACAATTATCCTAAAAAAAATTTTTTTCACATAATTTATTTTGAATAATTTTTAATGTCATTATTAACAATAAAATGATTTTGGTCAGTGAATATGTATGGAATAAAATTACAAAAAATAGAGTTAATTAATTATTTCATTGTACTTTTTATGTAATTTTCTATTTGTATTTTTCTAGGGTATAAAACCGGTAAAATTAGATATTGAAAAGTGGTCCGCTGAAAAAACATTTTTGAAAGGGGACAGTGATTAAGAAAAGGTTAAAACCCGCCGTGTTTATCTACTTAATATGTAAACTGCTTTAAATCCATTGTATTCTACTAAAAATAATGACTGCTATTATCAGCAGCTAATTATTAAGAGTGACTAACTAGCAGTAGACTAGTTTTTACATGTTTCTCTGTCAAATGTTTCAATTTTTTTTTAGATAAATAAAAACGTGAAAATAAACTTTTATTTTAAACATTATCTTTAAGAATAATTTATGATTGTTTACATAAAAAATAACTCATTTGTGCAGTCAAGTTCAATAGAAAAATAGAAAATAGTGTTTGCAATTTGTTTTATTTTTTTAGGTTACAATTTTAAATAAACAACCATAAAAATTTTCATTGTGCTTTACTGTTTAAAAAGGTAATAGTTGCGAATAATTTAAAATAGTAAATTAAAAATACAGAACATACAATTGAAATAAAATTATTGTTTCATAACATGCGCGAAAACTCATATTTCTTTTTATAAAATAGGAGGAAAAATTAGTTTATCCTCTCTGGAAAGGAAGACAGTACTTTTAAGTTATCTTACGATTTTAATAAAATAAAATATTAACATTGTTTTTTTCCTTAGCTGTATTTAAAGAGATTAAATCTTTTTTGAAGCATGTCGTGCCAAAAAATTGTTGTATCTAACACGAAAGGACCGCGCTTTTCCATTCTTTTTATTTTAATTTAAACATAACGGACGTCAATGAAATTATCAATTGTTTTAGTTAAATTTAATTAAATTTTACTACGAACTATATAATAAATATTTTATTGTTTTCATAATATGTCAGCTGTTCATAAAATGAAGTAATAAATATATTTATTATCTCATAAACTTGAATAATCATTTTTATAACAAAAAAAAAAGAGGCTAGAAATTTTATTTACAAACTGTGTAATTATTGTTAACTGAGCAATAAATTATACTTTTTCTAACATTGCTATGAAAAGTTGACAATTACGCTCTCATTTGTCATCGCAAAGTTGTTGTTTTCCGTGAACAATCGACAAATACTTTTGTCGTACGTCTAAAAATATGTTAAATGCGCGCTTATTTCAATAGTTACCAGAGATACAAACAAAATAGAAACTTGTCATATTGACAACGAATTTATATTCAGTACATGTAAGTTTTTAATAATTTTAAGATGCAATCGTAGAAAAAATTATATGTGTATCTCTTACACTATTGCAGCTCTCGCCTTCGACTCGCGTTGCAATTACCGTGTTCGAGTAACAAAGTATCACTTTACGCTCTTAATACACAAATAACTATTTTAAATTGATTTAATGTTGTTCTAGGTGATTTCGAATAACATGTAATTAAAATGATACTAAGCCTTCTATTAAAAGATAATATTAATGGGCAGTTTTATTAGTACAGTAGTATTAGATTGTTATTTAATTTAGTGAACATTATTTCTGATAAAAACATCTCGGATAAGAAAATTTTCATTACTTCATTGTTTTCTGCATGTTGTGTCTCAAAACTTATAATTAGGATTTAATCAACAAGATTTAGTGTTCAACATGACGTAAATCATTAATTTCTATTATATACGCACACGTGTAAAAAAAATTTATATGATTCTTCATATTACATCATTGCAAATAATTTTTAATGTAGCATTACTTGTTCTTAAAATAGAAATACATTAAACGATTATTTTGTACTGTAACAATTAACAGAGACTTGCGTTTCACACAGTACGGGAGTCGATACCGTCAGTACGGTGGTGTGGATAGCGATACGGAATTCGAATCCGGAGATCCCGAGTTCGAATCGCACTTAAGATAAAAACTATATGAACTACCAAACTGTGGCTATACTGTAATTGGGATTAAGTTCCTGTTGTACAGCGTAACATAAATAAATAAATAAAAAATTTATTTCATGTCATGGTTTTGGAACGTTTGAAAATCACTGCCTTAGATAATAAAAATTTACTATAATAATTTATTCCGCTATTTTATTTTCATACATTTTTTTATACGTATATACGAAGCTGTTGTTATTAAAAATAATTTAATAACAGTTCATTAACAACATCGTAAAAACTTTCTTTAAAAAGTAATATTTTTCATACAGGCAGCTTCGTAACAGAGAAAAATGCATAAAAGTAGATAGAAATAACAGAAATAATTATTTATATTTTATATTTTGGGACATGCAATATATACAGAGTGTTTCAAAATTATTGCAAAAAATTTAACGAATATATATAATTTAATGTAAAGAATGCAAAAATTATGTTACAAAAAAAAATGTGGCACTCCGCCTAAGCAGATCTCGGTAAGTGATATATTTTTTCGCGTGAAGTGCGGTTACCAGCCGTCAAATCACGGCCCTCAAAGATATTAGTAGTGGGGGAGTCACAGGTTTAGATTTTCAAATTGGTGAAAATTGTTTGTCGGCTGTGGGGATCGAACCAGGGTTCTCAAGATCCACAGGCCGGCTCGATACCACTGAGCCACGTACCCCATTAATTAATGAATAAAAATGAGTAAACATTAAAATAAATGGTATTATTTAATTAAAGTTGTGTTGCAGTTCTTTCAATGTTTACTGTGTACTATTTTTTTCCAATACTGTAATCTATCAATTCAGTGGCATGAAAGGTTTGTTTCAAGTAATGTGCTATTATTTTGCGAATATCAGCAAAAACTATGTTGCTGTGTAATCAGTACATACAATAACATATATATATATATATATATATATATATATATATATTTTTATTTTTTTGCAATAATTTTGAAACAGTCTGTATTGTAATACGATATAAATATGCAGACGTAATTCTTTATGTAAACAACAGAATTTCGAAGTAATGCTTAACAATACTGAACTGCATTGAGTACGAAAATTCTAATTAAATAAGAGTTTAACGTTTAACAAGTGCTTAGCTAGGTCGATTTACCATTGAGCTAACAAAGAGCATCGCGAAACAATAAAAGAGAAGCGCTGTTTAGCTGGTCTCACCGCAAGTGTACAGAGCGCGAACAACGAACGAACAACCTGCGAACCTAGTTTTGAGTTCTCGCTTTGGTTTCGAGATAATCCCACCCTTGGAACTGGAACTTTCTTCCGTGCTTTATTGTCTTCATTAAATTTATATAGCGTTTAGTTGCTGCCCAGAACAATTGCAATTGTTTTAATTATGAAAATAACGCTGTTTTATTTATGTCGTTAAACAAGCTCTAAATGTATGCGTTTGAAATCGCGCCAGTTTTTGTACTTTCGCTACTACCAACTGTGTAAAACAAAATGTTGCGTATCGTAATGAACGCTCTTTCGATACGCAACTGGGTTTCGTATGACTTCCTTGCGAACACAAAATAGAAAAATCTGATTTGGTCATCACATGACTTCCTTGTACGCGTATTAAACTATACCTATTTTTTTTATTGCACATATTTGACGTAATTTGGCATTGAGATCAAATTTCTTATTTTTTCCTTATTTTTTGTTCTAATCCATAGCAAACTTAATTACAAGAAACAAGAAATATATAATTTTTAAATTTAGATATCTCGCTTATACAAAAGGCTAATTTAAAAATTCTTAATGTGCTAGACGCCGAATTTAATTCTGTAAAACTTTTATTTGCAGCATTTATTTCTAAAATCAAAATAATACCATTTTTTTCAAGAAAAACTGTTAGTAGCTTCATGTAAAGTATCACTTCCGGTTAGTCCATTTTTTAACCAAAATCTATTATGTTATTTCCATTGATATAGTAGTCCTATGTACCAAATTTGAAAAGTTTTGGATTATATTTTAATATAGTTTTTCATGAAAATCTATTGTAGGCTTCAAGTAAAATACCACTTCCGGAGTTATATAATGACCAAAAAGGGAGGTGCACAACTAGATGTTATAACAGTCATAAATACAAAATTTCAACTTTCTACAGCATACCGTTTTTGAGTTATGCGAGATACATACATACATAATGGTGCTATTCTGTAATTTTCTATAACGCTACAGTTCTGTAAATTTGAATAAAAGCGCATAGATTTTTATTGGCAAATACATTTAAAGCCATTGGACAATCAAATATGATGCGCTTTTGTTCAGATTTACAGATCTGTAGCCTTATAGAAAATTACAGAATAGCACCATAAATCTATTATGTTATTTCCATTGATATAGTAGTCTTATATACTAAATTTGAAAAGTTTTGGATTATATTTTAATATAGGTTTTCATGTAAATCTATTATAGACTGAAAAGTAAAATACCAATTCCGGAAGTTATATAATGACCAAAAAGGGAAGTGCATAACTAGATGTTATAACAGTCCTAAATAAAAAAATTCAACTTTATACAGCTTACTATTTTTGATTTATGCGAGATACATACGTACGTACAGACGTCACGACGAAATTAGTCAAAATGGATTCAGGGATGGTCAAAATGCGTATTTACTTCGTACAAGAAAGTAAAAAACCTAGTTTCGTAGCCATGTCGAAACAGCAGTGGACGAACACACATTTGCATTTCACTCTAAGCAGAACTAGTTGCTCGTCATTTGTTAGTGCTTGTAGGGAAATGGAGACATGAGTGGTAAAATACTCCTGCGCGCCACTCTTTGCTGCTACACGTGTACTTAATGACGCTAACTGCACTCGCTAAATTTAATTATATTGGCTTTAACAGATGTAATGTTGCTTACAGTTTCACAGTCACAGCATCACTTAGACTTTTATTGCATCCCCGTAAAAACTTGCCCTGTTACCTCAAGCTTTTATCACTTTCCGGCGGAATTTATGCGTATTTGTTTAGAAAAAATTGTTTTTTGGTAATGAAGACGCTTTGATATACGTACGGTAAAACTCTCTTCTGGATTTTATAGCTTTAAAAATAAAGTTTAGTAGTACTGTTTAATGACTTTTGTTCTTTGAAAATCTTGTTATGATGCATTACTTTTCGCATTAAAATTCTTTTAGAAAATATTTGTCTTTTAATGAGCGAAAATAATTTTAATGGATGCTATTGTAGTTGATATAAGATATTTTTGTGTCTGTCAGTTCTTATTCGATATGTATACATATTTATCGTCTACTATACTTGTTAGTTTAGCAGCAGTTTATGTTTAAATTTACTTCAAATTATATAGTTCAGTAAAATGCTAAATTATAAACACTTCACTGAATACAACGAAGCTGTGAAATTGTATTTCATGTTATAAAATAGTTATATTATTTGGTCAAACAATTAAGTACATAAAACTTATTTACAGCTACTGGCTTTAAGCATTTTTACTGGTTTCAGGATTTTAAACCTATGTTTACATGCACAAAAGTAGGCTGGTAAGTAAGTAATAACTGTATTCCGTATGGTAATATTACCATACTGACTTTTCAAAACAGACAAGAAAACTAAAATAAAACACAATGATAATATAACACTATTAATACAAACGGAACTCAAAACAACAATAATACAAAGATTACTTCTCCTGTTTATCATAATATATATTAATTGTACAGTTTTTCAAATTAGAGATGACCACGGTTTTTTGTTTGTTTGTTTAACAAAAAATGGACCGAGACTTTATTAGGAGACTGAAATATAGGCCTTAAAGAAAGAATTTTACGTATCGTACATATTTTGTAAGTAAAGGTTTTGAAAGTATTATAATAAATTTTGAAAATGATTTCAAAATGTGTATTTAATTTCTCAAAAACAGTTGCAAACAAAGTTACAATTCATTACATCTCCAAATGACATTTTTTTAATGATTGTATTTTTGTACAATTATACAGCTCGGATTAATCCAGATAGCTCTAGTTAGTACTCGTATCAAGATTTTAATAAGACGTCACTAACTCGCAAGACTAGCACAACAATAGCGACAACCTAACAGACGTAAAGTCACTAGAGATCACGTCTCATATCAGACGTCATTATAAATTGTTTCTTTGAACAAATTAATCCCGGATACCACATTTCCGGTGCTGTTAACTTCTATTACAAAGCAAAGCAACAACGGAGGATCACGTTGGTGTTCACTGGGTTTTCCCTAATCAACCAAAGGTTCAAATCCCCTGGCATCTCTTGAGAACTCCGAAAAGTGACATCGAAATCGCAAGATACAGATTCCGGAGCCGTCATATTAAAATAAACCTTGTCACAGTTATAAATAAATGTTACTTTAAATGCTACAAAGTGACACATTTTAAAGTGCAGTCAATGTGTATTCATCTTATTTTGACGTTTTTAAATATGTTCTAGGTAAATGCATCACCGATTTAAACCGGAAAAATGTGATGAATTTGCTAGATTTGTTTATCATATTTGTCAAACATTTAAATTATGATACGGTGTAGTTTATATAAGAGTCCTAATTAAAATGATAATTAATGTAGGATGTGGGCAAGAGAAACAATTGTTGATGAAAAGGATATAATTAATTTTATGTTGTTGTTTACTAAAAATTAATCAGATAAAAATCTAGGAGTTTTTTACGTTTCATGAGAGTTTCAAGCATGTTTTGCATTGTTTTGTTTCTAGCTTTGAACTTACATTTTATTCATTCTACTACCACAACAACATTTGTTTGTACATTTTACAAAATATTAATCTGCACAGTAAATAATAATTGAAAGATATTTCACACCAACAACTAAATTTTCTCAAAATATTTTACATAAAAATGCTTCATAATAAAACTCTTACCTATGATTATTTACAAAGTATTAAAATCTTATAATATTATACTTTTGCTAGATTCAAGTAGATTCACATATCGAACCCCATTTATAATAAATATGCTTCCTTAACTGAAGCAATACAAACCAAGTTTTTTAAAAATATTTTAACAAATATCGGACAATTACTTTTTTGTTCATTACACAAAAGAAAATCAAATTAATTTTATATTGTCAACTTTTATTCTTGAATTAAAGCAGAGTTGGCCTAATTTAAATCGTTTGATTTAAATCTACGATGTTTCAGATTCCTGTACTATATTTAGATTTAAGTTCATGTTATTTGGAGTAACAAATAAATAAATAAAAATCAGTAATTATATTTAAATAATTCATATAAATAAAGGCAGTAAAAAATTTTATTAACTACATAATGTTGTTAAATTATCAATGTATATTAAAATTCAGTGTAAAGCAAAGGAAAAAAAGCAGTCTCAAAGATCATGAGAAAAACAAAACAAAGTGGACATAAATGTCACCAGGATGAAAATAATTGCGTGTATACATATTATTAGTATAGTTAGTAGAAACATATACATATAATTTCCACAAGTGTATGAGTAAAATGAACATAATAGTTTCCCTCATAGTTAATTGCTTTGCAAGTGAGGACGAATTTTGACATAAATTTTCATGAGAAGACGGTCTTGAATTTATTGTTTGGAATATTTCTTATTGTTACTAAAATTTATAGACCCTGACTTTAGAGAATACGTTTTCTTTTTACTTTTTTTGTAAAAAAATATGTATATGTATATATAAAGTGTCTTTGTTCCTCTTGCACTGTTGCAGCTCGAGTAACAAAGATTCACTTTACGCTCTTAATACACAAATAACTATATTTTTAAATAAGTGTTATAAACAATTATTTTATTCTTTTTAACTGTCAGATAGTTCCATTTGTTCGAAATAATCAAAAACAAACTATATATCCGTCCGTCAGTACGGTGGTGTGGATAGCGATACGGAATTCGAATCCGGAGATCCCGAGTTCGAATCTCACTCAAGCTAAAAATTATATAAACTATCACACTGCGACTCGGTGAGTGCAGACCCTGTACTATTTGGGATTGAGTTCCTGTTATACAGCGTAACATAAATAAATAAATATCAAGTCATCATCAATAGTTATCTGCTTGTTTGAGGTCCTATTTGATTTCTTCAACTTCTTATACTCATAGCCAGCCTTTTCATTTCAACATAACTTCTTCCTTTCCTCTTTGTACTGTTTCTTCTATTACGACTTTTTTTGGATAAACCTCGAAATATTTGCTAAAACCGAGAAAATATAAATATAAAGTTTTAGAATTTTGTAAAATTAATGAAAAGGTTATTTTTTAAAGAATACAAGTATTTAGTATAAATATATAATTTAAGTATAAAAAAAAGAATATAATTTGAAGTTGAATTCGTTGCATGACGTTCGCAGTAAAAATAATGCTATTTAAATTTAAAATGTAGATGTAATGAATAACATGTTATATAAACCAAATAACATATTTATATTTTCACGCAGCTAAAATGAAATTATTACAGAATATATTCATACATGTAGCTCGTATTACACCGATGTTTATAGTTGAAATTCGCAATTAAAATGCTAAGTGAGTACTGCATGGCAATGATATTAGTCTGAAATTAATCATGTTCTAGCATTAGCGCTATTCTAAATGTGTTCATCAAGTTTATTACTAAGTTAATTTATTTGCGCAACCGAATACCGGATGCCGAGGACGCACTCACCAGTTCAGCAGAAGTGTTTCCCCGTTCCGTGAACCTGTAATCGTACAGCTTTCCGATATTCGATATCTACATTACTCTCGCAATAAGCGTCTATTACTTATGGCTTTCATCGTTTACGTGCGTATTTGCGCGTTTAAATTTTCCTTCCATTGTTTCTTAACCGCTACTGGTTATACAATGCATTATTATATCATCAATTATCGATTGTCAACTATTGTCAGAGATTAAAAAAAAACACTTTTCTTAGTAGGAAGAGGTCCCAAAATCGTATATCTTAAAAGATTTTTTGTTTTATTAACTGAACAACCTTATTTAATACGGAAATTAATATTTGTGCTTCTAGATTGATAATTTACTAGTACATAACACACATGTATGTTTTAAGTCACTTTATAATAAGATAATGTAATAGTACGCTTTAGAAAATCTATCTGTTATCAAGATCGTACTTAGTAATACATTTGCTATGAGAATTCACCACACGTCACTGTCAACCAATAGGATCACGAATTTGTTTGAAAATGAACCAATGAAATGTACATTTCGTCGGAAATTCATCACTAGTGAAATTGATATCGGAAATACCACTGTTAATTATATCCTTGGTTACGAATAAAATTAATGATATTTGCTATGAAAATATGCTAAAATTAGTTTTTGAAATACGAATTTATTTTATTAATAACTTAATAATGAAAAATTAATTAAATAAAATATTATTGAAATTAATAAATATATTTTTTAGAATATATTAACTATAAATACGTGGCCTGTGTAGTAAATTAATATTTACTGGCGAGCCAACATAATTCAGTGTGCCCTTAAAGATTAATTGCAAGCGTTCCGCGTACAAAATTTTTATTTCCACCTTCACAGCGTTTTTTTTATTAATTTTTATTAGTTTTATAAAAATATATATTACATTTTGTATTCTATGGTGTTTGACGGTAGGACAATTTATAGCTAGACGTTGTCATCGTGTTGTGATATCAATGTGAACAGTTTCGTGAATTCTAGAAATAAATAATTTGAAATAATGGATTTAAACAAGACTTCGAAGGCGATTTTCTTACAGTTCAAGAAACTATATAAAATATTGAAGATGCTGCAAGTAATAAATGAGCATTATAAAATTTTACAGATCTCTTCTATAAGCCTGTAAAATTTTACAGGGCTACTCGCTTGCAATTATTCATTTACTTAGTTACTATAAATACCTATAAATTGTCATTTACATAGAAAGTGAAAATAAATATAATTAATAGATTGTATTATTAATAACATAGAAAGAAACCAGTATTATTTTGAAAATTCTATTGTGGTACGGTTTAAAACTCTTAGCAAACTTCTTAAAATATCGATATAATACTAGTTACAAAATATACATTAAATAAATTTAAACAAATAATACAATCAAGCTAGTGTGTTAAAAAATGTAAGAATGTAAAGAGAAATTTTGCTGTTCAATTAATATCAACTAAATAAATTCATTAAAATACATCGAGCTTGTGAAACTCGCACAAATAACCTTGAAATACTACAATTTTGAATCTACATTACCAACTTATAATTTAATTCACGTATTTGCTACTCGATACCACTCACGTTAAGTGACTGAAGATAAACATAACATGTATGATTTAGTTGATTACTACGCATTAAACAACTCTCCTCTATGCGATAATGCAAAAATTATTTGAGAAGGAAATTAAATGAAAAGTAACGACCTAGTTTTCGGGTTTTTCTTTCTCAAATATATTGTACGTACTTCCCAGTTTGAGAATCACTGCAATGCTGCTGTAAGCATGATTCTCTTTTGCCATTCTTTAATATATTTTGCATATTCGGATGAAAAAATGTAATTTTGTACTTATGGAACTTTTTTGATTATTTCAATTCAAGAGGGATTTAAATATTAATGATAACTGTTAATTAAATGATTTTTTATTAATAACTTTGGTTTTGAGGTTTAATTTGCTGACATTTTGATATTGTTGAATATACAATATAAGTACAAACGTACATATGATGTGGGTATATGAAATATTATTTTACTTCAAACAATGAAATTTAGTTATGCTTCATTTATTTAACATTAAAATTTATTCAAATAAAGCCAATATAGATCGATGAAATAAATATATTTTATACATTTGTTATATTTAATAAATATATCATTTATACATGTAATTCATTATTTAAATTATGAACAGTATTATTGTTTAAATTGTTTCATCCTACACATGTGTTGCTTAATGTTTATTTAAACCAATTAAATATATATTTAATACAAACATATCTGTAGAATACATTTTTAAATATAGTATCCAATGCTGCTACTCCTCATTCTTAAAATATTTAATAACATTAAATTATTATCGTTTTACTGAAAATATAATAAAATTTAAAATAATATTTGATGCTCATATATATATATATATATATATATATATATATATATATATATATATATATATATATATATATATATATATATATATATATATATTATATATTAAATTTATAGCCACATCCAAATTTTCTTTCTTTCTTCTTCTCTTAAAACATGTGCCATTCATTTTATATTTGGCACTGACACCAAAGACAAATGATAAATTAAAATTACAAATTTTGTATTAATTTTATCGTTTAAACTTGTTTTTCATTTGATGTATATTCAGGATAATCACAATCATGGTAATACACTTTTTATTATACAATACTGTATTTTTAGCGAAATTGATATATAAGAAAACTAATATACTTATTAGAGGAGATTATTTTAAATTAAATTGCAAATAAATAAATCGGTTACTAGGTATAAAGTGAACATAGTAATGTAGTAAAAGAAATAGGTAATCTAGTTGAATAAATGTAAATTAGATCTGATCAAAATATTTAAGAAGATAGATTTTATTTAATTGTTTATGTACCATAACAATAATTTACGTTGTTATTAGTAACTTGCAAAAGGTAAAATTAATATATAAGTATAATAATTCTTATATTTCAATAAAAATTTAAAACTTTACAATAGTATAAAGTGCACAAAATTTTGCCTTATCTACAATATTTTTATTCGTGTACTAATATATTTTTTTATGTTACAGGTAAGTGTCTTATTCTTTTTCTGCGTCTTAAAGAATTTTGGTGAGTTTTTAACAAAATATTTAACTGTAATTGAAAATAAAAGTTTCTCATGGCTATTTATATAAAATATGTATACATTAATTTAATATAATGCAACGGGGTCCTTATAACATAATCGAAAGAATAAAAATTAATGATAAAAACATAGAATTACTGAATGAATGAATTAAAAATAATGTTTTGCTGCAGAGATATAAGCGATTAAAAATATAATGACATGACAAGTATCGAAGCGTTGTCATTGGCCACTTTTCCGTGTGGTAAATAAGAGACATGTACGGAGTAGAACCATAGCCAACTTCATTGAAGTGCACCAACGTTTATTATGGTCGTTTCATGTGTTACTAAAATTCCTAGTTTCATATTTACAGAGCGGGCACATCAACTAGCGCCTCTAACGAGTTACGTGGTAACTAACATAACCTAATCTAACCTAATAATATTGAATGTATAACAAAATACGCAATTTTATTTTATGTACTTAATTTTAACACATAAATATCAATTTTCAAATATTTTAAAGTTGTATTAATTTAATTTTCAAATATTTTAAGGTTATTTTGTAATTTGAGAGGATAGTTACTTTCATTTAATTGAAATAAAAGTCACTAGATGGTTTTACTTGACATGCCAAATTTGTAAAAAACTCACGACAAATTTTATATGGTAAAACGATGAAATAAAAGTCCATAATAATCGTTAGCGCAATTCGATTAAATTGGTTATGGTAGAACGTAACTAACTTCAATTAACTGCCCGTGGGATCTGTTATATTTGTTTATTTTGTTAGGTATTCTTTTTGCTTGCTAGAAAATAATTAATCACAATAAAAAAAATGTTCACTGCGGCAAATAAAAACGCAAATATTATAGACAAGAAAATAGAAGACAAATTTGAAAAATTCTGTAGCTGTTTGGACAGTTCCTTTTTACATTTTTGTCTAACGTCATTGTTATCTCAAATTGTTTATTGTATGTTTATTTATTAAAATAATTTAATATAATTTTCTTCAACTTTCAATTACTATAAAATATGATTTTCTATATATTTAGAAAATTTCCCAAAATTAAACCGTATATTATTTGCACTCATTAAATGAAACCAGTTAAATAGCACTGAAAGATACTTATGACGTCACGACCCCGATACAAAACTACATTTTTTTCTCTTGCAATATAAGTAATTTATACTTTAGTTCACGTTCTTTCTACAATACTATTCTGTTTGATTCTGTTTGAAGTAATAATTAACAAAAGATTTGAATAATTTCAGTCTTGAATTGAGTAAAATGGGTTAAATTTATTATCTGTATAATAATATAAATTCTCAAAAGGGGTAATGTTTCTTTAGGGCACTTATGTAGTATTAGCAGAAAATGTAGTGGTGTATCTAAGCCATATATTTGTGGTAGTTTAGTTTAATTAACTGGCAGCATACTTTCCGAAATCAATATTTAGATAACCGCAACTCTCTGGGAATTTTGTTCATAAACCGATACAATAAACTGAATACAAAACGATCATACTCATTAACAAGTGTAGACGAGCGATACAAAATTTAATTTTTAATCCATAAACTTTATAATTCTGAAACTTTTCTCGATATAACCAAAGAAAATTAAAAAAACAAGGAATTTCTAATCAAGTACGTCTATTGTCAAATTTTCCTATTCAGGTGCAGGTATTTAATTATAAATTTCCAAATTAAAGTGACATTTATTAATTTAATTATTAATTTTAATTAAGAACGAAAAGTCACGCGCAATGAAGAGAAAATTAAATGAAAAATTAAATACAATTGCGTATTGTCGACTGTCAACCGAATTTTCTTCTGTTGCTACGACGCTACGAATGAACAAAAGGTAATCTTATAAGTATGCCTGAGAGAAGTGGATCTATATCTTTTTCTTCTTCTTCTTCGCTAAAATACTTCAAACTCTATAGATGACTGATTCATATTTGTGATACAGTTTTGTATTTATTGCTAACGATAGTCATTTATTGAGAATAATAAAATAAATTCGTTTCTTATAAAACATTTATTAAAAATTTATAGATATAGTTTGAAAAAAGTGTTTTTTTGTTGTTCTTAATTGCAAGTTTATTCTCAGTAATTATTTTATTTTTAAGAAAATCTCGTTCATTATAAACACGTAACTTAATTAATTTCTGAAATTATATTTGTTTTGTTCAGTATAAATAGCAAATTAATTTTGAGTATTACGAATTACCCATTTCCTTATTTCAACAAAATTGTTTTACCTACATCAATGGGTTTTTAAAAAATTATTCCAACTTTATAAATTTATTGTTCCAGCAATGAGCACTTTGTTGCGAAACAAATAAATAGGGGTCTAATAATTTTATGCTATCGTTAAAATAGTATTTCTTTACATAAATAAATATATTATCACGCCTTTTACCCATTACTGGGTGTGGCACTCTGCCGTAACAGTTCTCGGTAAGTGATATATTTAGTCGCGTGAAGTGCGGTTACCAGTTGTCAAATCACGTGTCCTAAAGATATAAGTGGAGAGGGAGCCACAGGGGTAGATTTAAATTGGTGAAAATTGTTTGTCGCCTGTGGGCATCGAACCAGGGTTCTTAAGATCCACAGGCCAATTCGATATCACTGAATCATCTACCCCATGTACGAAATGTATGATTTGATTACTGATTATAGAACAATTTTTGTTTCGCAAAAATAAGTGGCCTTTAAAGAGTACATTTTTTGTACCACTAGTTTCATAGCAAATTTAATTCTTTATTATTAAAATGAAATGAATTAGAAAAAAAAATATGTTCCGCAATATTAGATACTCACATTATTTGTAGGTATTGTATTATAATTTTATTTCATTAGTAACATAATTATAAATAATTAAATGCACTATTAAACCGGTGACACTAAAAGTGTTCGCTAGAAATGAAATACCCTAATTTTTGCGAAATTCAAAGAAATTATTTTTGTTGTATAATCAGTATATTAAATTATATATGTCATTAAAGTTTCGTGCAGAGGTCTATTTATTTGGGACATATATTATATATTAGTATTGAATAAATAATGTACTAACAACTAAATATTTTATTAAATAATGATGCACACTTTTGCCAATTAAAGTAGTAAACATTTATTAAAAATACAATACAAATAGGTAATCCAATTTCTTCATTTTATATTTGCAAGAGCATTAATTAGACTTTTGTAATTAATACTAAATATAATGCGTTTTAATTAGCAAAATATTTTAATTGCAATTATAAACTTAAATAGCACATATATCAATGTATCTCACGACATAAAATATAAAATAATTTTCAGGCTCGCGTAAAAATTAATTAAATAAAATAAATAATATAATTTTATAGGTGTTCATGTATTTTTAATGACTTAATTAAATGGTAATTACCTATCGTAGCTAAAACCAATATTAACAATTTACTAATTTGCGTGAAGTGTAAAAGTAATAAAGTTTTTTATTTTTAGTTTTTGTTGTCTGATATGGCGGGTAGCGGATATTACACTTTAACTGGTGCTTATCGTAAAGAAAGTTTTAATTACCCGGAGATCACCACTTTTAATTTATGATTTGCAACGAAAACTGAAACTAATTATCAAGTTGAAAAAGTTGCTAATTGATGTTCTTAATTCCTGGGTATTTTATCAATATTTATTTTAGATCGGAAACTGTGCTTCGGACTAATAGATTCAAGTAGTGAAATAAAAAATCTAACTTGCGATTTGATTTTATATTGAGTGAGTTTTTAAAAGCATTTTTTATATATAAAAAATATATCATCACGCCTTTTACCCATTACTGGGTGTGGCACTCTGCCTAAGCAGATCTCGGTAAGTGATATATTTTTTCGCGTGAAGTGCGGTTACCAGCCGTCAAATCACGGCCCCCAGGGATATTAGTGGAGGGGGAGCCACAGGGGTAGATTTAAATTGGTGAAAATTGTTTGTCGGCTGTGGGGATAGAACCAGGGTTCTCAAGATCCACAGGCCGACTCGATACCACTGAGCCATCTACCCCATTTTTTATAAAAGTACTTAATACAATGAATAATAGTTTTACTGTATGTATTAATCCAAAAATAATATATCAGTTTTTGGTAGATATTTTTATGTTGTTATAACTTTGTTCTCACGCTAATGTATTGTGTGTGTGTTTTTTTACTGAGATATTTTGTCGTTTCTTGTTGGTAATTATATTTTTATTTTATTTTTTAAAATGTATTGTAATTAGAGTACTTATTTACTATAACTTAATGTTCATATTTAAATCGGTTTCACTTAATACTAATTTTTTTTTCGTATCATTAATTACTTTATTGACATTACGCTGTTAGATAAATAAAAAAAATTTCTACGATTGCTATGAAAAATTGACAATTACGCTTTTATTTGTCATCGTAAAGTTGACGTTTTCTGAGGAACAATCGAAAAATATTTTTGTCACGCGTCTCTGATGGCAACGCGCGAGAAAGATGTTAAATGCGCGCGTTTCCAATGGCAACGCGCGAAAAAGATATTAAATGCGCGCTTATTTCAATAGTTACCAGGGATACAAACTTGTCATATTGAAAGTTGACAGAACGAATTTATTTTCAGTACTTATACGTTTTGGAATAATTTTAAGATGTACACTATTAAAAAATCTAAAAACCTCTCTTGTGAAAACTTTATTTCCAAATTTAATTAATTGTTTTTCTCTAAGCTACATATTATAAAATATTCAATTTAGAAAAATCTAAAAATTTCTATTTTGTTTAAAATGTCTATCTAAATCTGCAATTATAGATTTTCATTGTTTAAAATAAACTAAATTTAATATTTATTTTATTTTTAATTCACATTTAGCCAATTTGTTTTCGTTCTTTTTTCTGTTTTCCGTGACGTAATATGAAAGTGAATATTGTGCAATGCACCAGAATTTTAGCAAATTAGGCGTTAAAACGGTATCAGAATTTCCCAGCGGAGCCGGTAACAAACGCCGATCAAATTCGACGGCGACATGCAACGTTAGTTGAAATTTGTCCACCGGTGGGATTAGCAGATCCCAGGCGGCTGTGACTGCAACTCCGACGTAGGTAGCGCCGCTGCTCGGCGCTCGCGATTCTTGGCAAAGCGCTCGTAATCTCACTGTCATCTATTTTATGTGTCCGTGTGTTGGCCTCGGCTCCTGCGATCCCGATCTTCTGGCCAGATTTAATAACTTGGCATAGGCTGTGTGCTACTGTGTGCTACTGTGTTCTTGCCCAGATACCACGATCATCTTTCTTACAAAGTTAATTATTTCCTCTTGCCCTGAATTATTAAATCGTTTGAGAGCCAAACTCCTTCAAATCTCAATTATCGACATATTTCGATGAAATATTCGTTAAGAGATACAACTAGTACGCCACGTGCTGCATATTTCTTTTTTAATTAAGGACTTCTATTTTTATTGCGAATTTTTGTAAGAAATTGCGTCTTAATTTTTTAATATTAAATACCGTTTCAAGTTCAATACAACATCGAGCATTATACCAATTAATTTCTTCTGTATGCAGAATTTATTTCTCTTCAACATATATTTGAAACGAGTCAAGATTTTTGCACAAGGAAAAATCGTTTTGCTGTTAACGTTTACAGTCCGATTTTTAATTGCCATCTGAAGTTAGCAACAAACTGTAATTGACATCTGCCACTCGCACATAAAATTAATAGCTATTAACATACCTAGGAATGTTATGAGTATCATAACAGCCGCAAATGTTAAGAGCGAGGATTTTAAGACATCTAAGGCCTGTTATGACTCATAACATCCGTGGTTTGTTCAATAGTTTCTCGGATTCAGAATATAAACACGTTAACGTCATTATTAAATATTATTTTTTTAAATTCTTTTATGAATAACGTCATTGTCATCATTTTAGAAGGTGATCAAGTAAATCTGTGGTCTGTATGTTTTTATTTAACGCCATGGTTACAATTGTTTTGTACCATATTTGTAAATATATTTTTCTACTTCCGTTAGGAAATATACGTTTTATTTCACTTATTTGAGTTAGGTAATGAACTGCATTATTTAACTAGTGAAATAATGAGGTAACATAGCAACACAAAAAAATAAAATATCTTGGTAGACAAATTATGATGTGCTATTCTTTTATTTTTTGAATTTATAACTGTCATTACTATGTCAAAATTTCATAATTTCAAAAGCGCTCTTTCGTATTTATTAGAACGGAAGTAGAAAAAATATTGTATGAAACTCGTAAGGAAATAAGGTTATTACCTCCTCGTCTCGTTCTGCAAATTTCACATGCATAAGGTAATAACCTTCATTTCCTTACTTGTATCATAAATAGCTATTTTTAAATTAAATGTCATAACGTGGACGTCTCTAATTTGAAAGACTGTAAAGTAAAGTAAAGGTGGTTACTGGTTGTCAAACCACGCCCTCAAAGTTATGAATGAAAAAGGAACCATAATATGGGTAATGAAATAAAAAATGTTCTCGTAGTTAAATACAATCTCATCTCTTGTTCTGTCCAATTTTCCACAAAGTAATAACAAAAGAAAAACTGACTAAGAGTCTGTTACACACGTGTTTATGTGTCCGAGTAATGCTTTAAAAATTTAATTAAACCTCACAACGTATACATATAATTAAATTTACTCTCAGAGACTGCGAGCGTTGTCAATTTCATTACCTTTTGCCTGAAGTTGTATTTTTCAAAACAAATGAAATATAAACAACTGGAAACACGTGTTACATTTGTAAAATAATTATTGTTTTGTTAAATTTTGTACCATATACTGAGAAATGTTTAAATATTTGTCGCAATTTTATTTCGCTTTTTACCTGTCATTTTTTAGATGCTAATTAAAACAAAAAATTAAACGCTTCAAATAAAATCAGATTCAATTTATTGAACCATTTTGTTATTCATTTTATATTCGAATATAAAACCTGCACAAAGAATTATTAACTCTTGCTCAGCAATCAATAAATAAAATATTATGACATTTGATTATTTATATTTCAACAGTACATGAAAAATAAAGTAAACAAACAGATTTAAATGTGGTTCGTGTTTTTGAGCTTTGTATGTGTTTAATGCACTAGTTTGCAATTTCAACACCGCAAAATGTTTACTTTGTTAGGAGTGAATGTTTGCATGATATTTTCCCGCATTTGTTTTTGACAAGTAAATATATAACTTGTGCTTTTCTCCTGGGATTTTACATGTGAATTGTTGCACCCGCATTAAATTTGTAACCAGAATTTATCTTTATTGATTTTTCCGGGCAGCTTTTCAAGTTCAATTCAAATTTGGACAATCAATTTTGTTGTTATTTCGATTGTTTTGAATAAATATTTATGCTCGTCGAACTAATATTGGTTTATGTATTTTCTGGACAGTGTTGTTCTGTTTTTGTGATATCGAAAATTTCATGACCAGCCAAAATCCCCTAATTCAACATTTAATACCAACACTCAAAATGTTTTTTAAAATTTTTGATATTTATTGCTTGTGACGTTGTGTATCACCCTCTAATAACTTTTGATGATATCATGATTCAATGTAATGTCTTCGCATTTTTTATTAATGTACAGGTTTTTTCACAACTTATGGCATTTATCTTAACCTCATATGGTACTCAACGTACAGATTATGAAAAAGAGTTTTTTTTAATTCGCAAAATTATTTTGCACTTTGCGTGAAGTAAACATCTTTAGTGCCACTTGTTTGAAAGTTAGTTCTAATATACTAATAATTAAATTATAATTATAAACACTACAACAGTTCATTTAGTCATTATAAAAATAAATAAATATATCATCACGCCTTGTACCTATTATTAGGTGTGGCACTCTGCCATAGCAGATTTCGGTAAGTGATATATTTCTTCATGTGAAATGCGGTAACTAGCCATCAAATCGCGGCCCCTTAAGATTTTAGTGGAGAGGGAGCCACAGGGGTAGTTTTAATTTCATGAAAATTGTTTGTCGGCTGCCATATTATTCATTATTTATTTATTTATGTTACACTGTACAACAGGAACTAATTCCAATTACAGTACAGGGTCCGCACTCACCGAGCCGCAGTGTGGTAGTTCATATAATTTTTAGCTTGAGTGAGATTCGAATTCGGGATCTCCGGATTCGAATTCCATATCGCTATCCACACCACCGTACTGACGGACATCAGATAAATACCTATTAATAATATATTAGAAATAACTCTCAAATCAGTGGCACTAAAAATGTTTATTTCATGTAAAGTGAAATTAATTTTGTGAATTTTGAAAATATTCTTTCTATTTCATAATTAGTGCATTGAATACTATATGAGGTTAAAATAAGTTGTGAAACACCCTGTATATTATTTACCAAAATTCTATCAACACAAGAAAAGAGTAAAATTGCTTGTTGTTAGACCTGTGTATTAATAATTATATTATTATAAAATATTTTGCATTCTCAAAAATTATCAGCAGTCGAATTTGAACTAAAGAACCTTAGTTCGAGTGACGTCATAGTATGTTAAGAGATGTGCATTAACACGCTCGGTCAATGCGCCTGCTTATCTCTTACGTTATTTCATTATTTATGTATGTTACGCTGTACAACAGGAACTTAATCCCAATTACAGTACAGGGTCCGCATTCACCGAGCCGAAGTGTAGTAGTTTATATAATTTTTAGCTTGAGTGAGATTCGAATTCCGTATAGCTATCTACACCACCGTACTAACGAACAATTATAAATCCACCTTTAAGCTATTTCGTCCTCGATACATTTTAGAATTTACACAGAGGATATCGAAGCATTGGAATCTCTATGCGTTACAATATTATATATTTAGTTTTAGTTTGAAGTTTGGCTGAAAAGCTAGAGAAGCCAAACACGGAACTACGAGTATATATCTACTCCACTATGAGTATCTGTATGTGAAGGAAAACATTCAACATATCATAGAGTATTTCAGTATTTGTATCAGTGTATCATGGTATCGCGTGTGTGGTAGGTATTGTGGAACGTAGACGCAGATGCAGTCGAAAGCATTGGTCACTCGCTTCTGTTTTCGTGCTGCAATATTCAGAACTCTGCAATGCACACAAGTCTCTTGGCGTGCTGGTCACAGAATGTCGGGCGAGGAGAACATATTCACATGCAAGTAGATGTGAATAGAATGTGTTGCGTGGACTTATCATATATACAGAGCGTTCAAAATGTTATTATAATTATCGAAATGTTATTACTTCCTTGTACGAAGTAAAGGAAGTATTGTAATTGCGAAAATTTTCGGTTCTCAGATTTCAGCAGAAATACGCATTTTGACCATCCCTAAATCCATTTTGACAAATTTCGTCGTGACGTCTATACGTACGTACTATATTAAGAATAGTTTAATACGCGTACAAGGAAGTCATGTGGTGTCCACATCAGATTTTATTTATTTTGATAAACTTGTATATAGGGTAGAGTGGTATCGTATCTGACTGTTCGATTTTCACTACCGACATTATTGACTCGATATTAAAATTATTCCTGTGGTTTTCTTACTACTGGCACCTTTTTTGGATGGTGATTTGTCAGGTGGTAACCGCAAAATATATCACTTACTGAGATTTGCTATGACAGACTGCCACATCCAATATTGAATAAAAGGCGTGAATATATATTTATTTATAAACATATGGGGTAGATGGCTCAGTGGTATCGAGTCGGACTGTGGATCTTGAGAATCCTGGTTTGAACCCCACAGCCGACAAATAATTTTCACCAATTTAAATCGACCTCTGTGGCTTCCCTTCCACTAACAACCTTGGGGGCCGAGATCTGCTATGGCAGGGTAATGGGTACAAAAGCGTGATGATATATTTATTTTATTTTTATTTATAAACATGTACCTATATTATAATCGTGTATCACTTAGATTCCCTAGTATAAAGGCAGTTCAAATATTGCAGTTTTTATCCATAGTTACATATAATCTTGTTGGGTCATTGAAATTTATTTATACCAAATAACACTTTAGTTCGAATTGCTTTCAGTTATTAATTTACCACTTTTCTATAATTTAGTGCTGGTGAAATTAAAATTATCGAATTTCAAAGACCTATTTTTGAATTTGTTAATTCTAATTTATATGCATGATTAACTGTTTAATATTAAAGATAAACATACTATTAATATATTATGAGTAAAATTTTACAATTCGATAGAAAAAGAGATAAACGTATGTTTTTTATCTGAACTACAAGAAGTAATATTATAAATATAAATAAAAGATTTAAATTTATTTCAAATTAATTGTAATGTAATTTGTAATTACGAATATTGTTATTGTTTACAAAAACAATAATTTATATCTTTTGTTTTTTACTTGCTTGTGAGGCGGAATAATAAAATATTAAATTATAATTTGCGTTTCCATAAATATTCAAAATTCGATTCAATAAAAATTTGAGATTTAAAATTCAAATTTATCATATTCGAATTTAATTTCGAATTCTATTTTATCGAAATACAACAATACTAGCATAATTCATTCGGCGTGATTTATATAGTTCGTATTTAATTTATCTATATAGATAGACAATTTTCAAAAGAGTTTTAACTAATCCCAAATTTTGGATTAACTAATCTTATTTTAGTCCGATTGTGAAAAGATAAACAAAATCACTTTTCGAAAACCAAATGTCAACAAGATTGTATTCAAGATTATTTAAACGTTTTTGAGAATATTGGTTTAGCTTCATTTGACTAAATCCAAAACGCAGGATTAGCTAAAATTCTTTTGAGAAGTTTAATAAAACTGATCTATATATGTATATGATATTTTAGAATACGTAACCAAGTTGTCTGCCATGGTTATGTGTAATTATATAAACATATATTTATTTTGACGTTTTGTCAATTTTATCATAATCTTATTATATCTCATGCTATAATCTCTCATGGATCGAACTATAGAAACAATTAGAGACTGAAAATAATATGCGGCAAAATTAGGATAATATACTAACTGAATACAACGGTATTACATGAACAATGTAAAATTAAAGTAATTTTAGCTATTCTCATAGATTATTATTAATTAATTAATATGGCTTTGACGCTTCCGCTCAAATTCTACATTTCTATTAATTATTATTTGAATTACTGTCGGATTATCATGCAATTATGAATAACTCGTCTTGTCGGTTAACTAAAAAATATCGTATCATCTAATGATTATGTAGTAGTAGTAGTAGAACAGTTACCAGCTGTCAAATAACTGCTTTCAAAGATGTTAACGAAGGAGGAGCCACAGAGGTAGATTTAATTTGGTGAAAATTGTTTGTCGGCAGTGAGAATCGAACCCGAGTTTTTAAATCCACAGGTCGACTCGGTACCACTGTTAAAATATCATTTACAGAATAAATAGTAGCATATAATAATAATTAATTAATGGGTTGTGTGTTTGTTCCTCTTACACTTTTGCAGCTTTCGCCTGCGACTCGCGCTGCAATTACCTTGTTCGAGTAACAAAGAATCACTTTACGCTCTTAATAACACATAACTATATATACTTATACCTTGGGGAAAATAATTAAGGGTGTTTTTAAACCTATGCATAAAATTTAAACTGTAATAGTTATTTACGTAAAAAGTCAGGAAAGTGTTCAATTACAGGATGAGTAGATAGTTTCATGTCGAGCGACAGCGAGGCTTGAAACAGCATACGAATCCTGTACGACGCTTTACTGACTTGTTATGTATAACATATTACCTCAAACTTATAAACAAATAATAAATATTTTAAATTAAATGAAATATTTGACTTACATATTCAGTCAGTATTTTATGTTGTTAAGTAACTAGACACTCATGTTTCTTTCATTACCTGCCTAGGCAGGCAATATGTTATTTTCCTGACTAGGCATGCAAAGCAAAGCTTTCCTGATTGTTACAGGTCAGGCCAATGTTTATTTTCCTGTCAGTTTCAGGTAAATATTATTATTGTCGTACTGATTATATAAAAAGAGCTTTGTTTTAAAAAACTCGCAAAATTAAATACATATTTTTGTTATTGTCGGTATGCTCGTTATTTCAGATAATATTAATATTTAAACTACAATTTTAAACATTACAAATAGTCTGCTGTTGTATAATTGAATTTTACTATTTTGTCACTTTATCAGACATTGATAACCAAATCCTTCGAAAACAACAATGAAACAAAATATAAAGTAATAAATATACATTTGTAGTATACTCTCATAAAAACATACTGTTTTGAAATACATGAAGCCACAGTTATATTTCCCTACTCTGCGATATACTTGAATATCTCGGTATATGGCGCATGTGCATCAGTCGGCAGTGGCAGTGGCGGCGGTAGCATCGCTGTGTGCGTCGTTTTAATGCCACATTTGTATACCATGCACATGTGAATACAGCTATTGGTTCGGAAGCGGAATATTATCAGCGCGGAAAGTGTTGGGTAGCATTGCCAAAGCGATGCGAGCTGTTCAACGCGTGAGCTGTTTTCACAGACAGTTTACTCCATATAAGCCTACACTCGGATGTTTTCAATAGAAACTTTTTTTAGTTGATTTAAAATAAAACCTATTGATTTGTTTCCTCTTAAATGAATTAATATTTTCACGTTGGTAAATTCTTTTTCATCTAATTTAAGTACTACATAAATGTTTTTTAAAATATATTGTCACACAATAGATTGGAAACATTTAATTAAAAAAAATAAAAATAAGGCATTACACTAGGTACCTATATAATAACTAATTAATAAATGATTTGAATTTATAGAAGGTGTTTCTATACCTTTGCACGAAACTTTAATGACATATATAATTTGATATACTGACTATAGAACAAAAAGATTTTTTTTGAAATTTGTAAAAATTAGAGTATTTCATTCCTAGCGAACATTTTTAGTGTCACTGGTTTAATTCGGAATTTTGCGCCGCTTCTCTATAGACTAACAGCATATGCACGAATTCACTGTTGCTATCAGGGTTCGTAAATATCATGATATTTATAATAAATATCAAAATATCTGATATATAGGATATATATCAGATAAATATCACTTTTTGGATATTTATTTTTTAATTTTAGTTTTTGTACACATTTATTATCACAATAGAAAATACAAAATAAATTATTACTCCTAAATAAAAAATTAACATAGGTAATGAAAAAAAGTAAATATACATTGAATGGATACACAAATATTATATAGTACTAAGAATAGTAAGAATATTTAAATAATCCTATATCCTAAATAGGGGCAAATCATCATCTTCTGATGAACTTCCTGAACATAGCGTTGCAGATAGACTCACTTGGCCAAAACCAATCTAAATTAGTTTTTTTTGTAGTTTCTTTTTGGTTTAAATATTTAAACATAAAAACTAATCTTTGTCGTTACCGAGACAATTACGTAATTGAGATTGGACAATGCCAAGTGGAGAAATATCGTTCCAGCCCTGCTGTGGCTGTTACAGCAGTGTGTAACTGTTCAATGTGTGATTTGTCGTAAAATATAAAAAATACAGTTACATGTATTTATCACACTCGGGCGCTATAAATTAGTCACTTATTCGCCTTAAATACTGTAGCATTTGACTACAAAAACCGGCAGTACGGCAGTGTAAAAACTGCGGCTCGGTGTGTCCGGTAGGCCCAAGCCCGATTTGGGCTGTAGTGCCATCAGAAGAAGAACTGTTCACATAGTTCAATAAATGTACTTAGATTTGTCCACTCTGACTCATTGACAGTTACACTTTTCCACCATATTAAATGATTTGTATTTCTAAAATGAGTACCAAATAAACATTTTGGAAATGGTTCAGACTTTGCCGTCTATGACATCACAAATGGCACACAATTTGGATTTATGTCGTTGATGTGAAGTTAGTCAAAAGCTAGTAAAGTAAGAATTTTCTTTAGAATATAATTTTAACAGAATTTATGAAAGTAATAATGAGAGGTATACTGTATTTATTATAGACCATTTGATATTTTTATATAATGGATATATATCTTCGAACCCTATTTATAAGTTAACTGAAGCACGAGAAAATTAATGCCGTTGAGCGCGTTTTTAAATCACATTTAGTTTTCGAGATATAGCCTCGGAAAAGTAGAAAAACTGAAAAATTCGAAAAATTTCACTTTTCCGGAGGCTATATCTCAAAAACTAAACAAGATATGGAAATGCGCTCAACGGCGTTGAATTCCCCGTGTCCGAATTGACTTGTAAGCAAATTTTCATACAATTTTATGCAATTTAATATTTTTAATTATTTCCTAAGGGGTACCCCTTTGGTTTTTTCAGATTTTAATTCAATTTTACCAAAAATCCTTAATCGTAGGATTATTAAAACGAAAATTTACATACATATGTATTTTGACTCACTGAATCCAGTGGTGCAATCTTCAAATGCATATGACTTCTGGTTTTCGAGAAAATGTTAAAAAACCGGTTTTTGCGATTTTTTGGCGGAAAATTGAAAAAAAATAAAAATCGCTGAAACTATGTTTATAAGTTAACTGAAGCACGAGAAAATTAATGCCGTTGACCGCGTTTTCATATCACATTTAGTTTTCGAGATATAGCCTCGTAAATGTAGAAAAACTGAAAAATTCGAAAAATTTCACTTTTCCGGAGGCTATATCTCAAAAACTAAACAAGATATGGAAATGCGCTCAACGGCGTTGAATTCCTCGTGTCCGAATTGACTTATAAGCAAATTTTCATACAATTTTAAGCAATTTAATATTTTTAATTATTTCCTAAGGGGTACCCCTTTGGTTTTTTCAGATTTTAATTCAATTTTCCCAAAAATCCTTAATCGTAGGATTATTAAAACGAAAATTTACATACATATGTATTTTGACCCACTGAATCCAGTGGTGCAATCTTCAAATGCATATGACTTCTGGGTTTCGAGAAAATGTTAAAAAACCGCTTTTTGCGATTTTTTTGGCGGAAAATTGAAAAAAAAAATAAAAATCGCTGAAACTATGTTTATAAGTTAACTGAAGCACGAGAAAATTAATGCCGTTGAGCGCGTTTTCATATCACATTTAGTTTTTGAGATATAGCCTCGGAAAAGTAGAAGAACTGAAAAATTCGAAAAATTTCACTTCTCCGGAGGCTATATCTCAAAAACTATTTGATATTTTTATATAATGGATATATATCATTGCAAAAATATGACGATATATATCAAAATAAATATCATGATATATATCGATCGATATATATCTTCGAACCCTGGTTGCTATACATTTTTCTCAAATTTCTCTCACAACTTACCCTGTCAATGCCGTATACGAAATCAGACTATGTACTCAAATAAAAATAAAAGTAAGGCATACACCAGGTACCTACATAATAACTAATTAATACATGATTATTTATAGACAGTGTTTATACTTTTATATCATTAGTAACATAATTATAAATAATTAAATGTACTATTAAACCAGTTATACTAAAAATGTTCGCAGGAATAAAATACCTACCCTAGTTTTTGCGAATTTAAAAAATATATATTTTTGTTCTATAATCAGTATATCAAATTATATATGTCATTAAAGTTTCGTGCAGAGGTATAGAAACACCCTGTATATAATTATTATTTAATAGAAAGTAAAAATATCTTCTTATTATTTTCATAAGACGTATTACCAAATCTGTCAAAAAAGTTAACACAATTTTACCTATAAATATCAATTAAATATAAATTGTGATAGAATACCTCTTCAAAAGTTTTAATAAAACAATCTAAAATCAGATTTTCATAATATTTTCCTATTGGTATAGCTATCTTTCAAGGGCAGACCAATTTTCTTATGATTAATGATAAATTGTGCTTCAGTTCTGAAACTTTGATGGTAAATCAATACTACGTTGTTTTTAAGATGTTTCCAATAATTAAAAAGTCGTTTACCAATATCTTTTACTTCCCCAACTTATCAGAAGAAATAATGCAATTCACAATATTGATATTTAATAAATCATTGTAGGTACATTTATCTTGTTTATAATCCTAAATATTTCGAGAGAAGTTTTTATTTCGGTTTATAAATTTACGTTGGCAATATTGTAAACTTGGCAAATAAAATCAAATAAATTTGTAACAAATGTATAAGATTTTTTTTTAGGTATTAACTTAATTTTGTAGGATGTGTGTAAAAATACATTTATGTATTATTTTTATACTTCTAATTTTATGTTCATTTTATTTTCGATTAAGTGCAAGTATTTTTAAGCATGGACAGGTGAATGATATTTGCTTGTCTCCTGACGTAATACGTGCCCTTCAACAGATTTTGCGTTCGTCAGATCACACATGTTCGTCTATAACTTTCAACGGATTTTCAACAAAATATTGGTATTTTCATTCAAAGGTTTTCTGGCATAAAAACGTAAATATTAAAAGTACTAACAAGAAATGTGTTTTCTTCAAAAATAACTAATTTTGACATATTTCATAATATCTTAAACTGTTTTTATATGAAACTGTTATTATTTGTACAAAGTATAATATGTCAAATTGTCAGTAAATAGTTATGAAATTTAATTATTTTAGACATTAAATTTAAGTTTTAATAGATTAGCGTATAATACTATTGGATTCATCAAATAATTTTTGCTAATTCAGAGTCAGTTTAGCACCTTCAGATAAAGTTTCTGATAATTATCGATAGGATAATTGCAAAATCATATTAGAAAATGACATTTAGTATAATTATTACCATTTGAGTTATAGTTATGATGCGATATTTTTTATTTTTCCCACTGATAGTTATTAAGAACTTTATCTCTAAGATAGAAAGATCTATCAAATTATTATCGATTACGAGTAAATAAAATTGTAATTATTTAAATGAAAGTTTCTTTCAAATATTAAATTAAATTTTGTGCTGAGAATATAGGTTATTTTATTTGCGATAGATGGCTCAGTGGTATAGAGTTGAACTGTAAATTTGAGAACCTGTGTTCGATTCCCACAGCTGACAAACAGTTTTCACTACATTAAAATTACCCTTTTAGCTTCCCCTCCACATTAATCTTTGGGGGCCGTGATTTGACGGCCGATAACCGTACTGCACGCGTATAAAATATACCGAGATCTTCTCCGCAAAGTGCTATATTCAGTAATAAGACGTGATGATATATTTATTAATTTTTCTATTTTGTATAAAGAAGTCATTATGAAACCCAGTTGCATATCGAAAGAGCGTTCATTAGGATTAGGATACGAAACATTTTGATTTAGACAGTTGGTAGTAGCGGATGACATACTGAACCTGTCAAGCTGAGAATATTAAAATTTCAATACAATCTCAAAATCTGAACAATTGTATAAATATCAATAACTGTTATCAATCACAACATTTCATATACAAATTTCCCTTAATTGACTGAGTTTAAAATATTGCAATTTTTTTTTAATTTCAATTAGTAAAAGAAGCAAAATAGAAAAAAATGTATAAATATCTTATTTTATAAGACTTTTATCGCACTTGTCCTTTAGAAAACTCGCCTGCGGTTCGTTTTCTAAACTTATTTTATAAAACTCGTTCTTTAATTTTGTACGTTTTCACACAGATTGAAATTGACGTTTTTGTTAATTGTGTATGAAATGTATGCAATTCAAGACTCTGGAAACTGCAGACTACGTATTCATAACCACAATTTCCCATCTTATTACATCACTTGCAGACGTTCGATCATCCTTACCCAATCACCGGAGGAAATTTTAATTAATCAAACCTGGCTAGAAGTTCTCCGATGTAAATTAAATCCAGGATTACTTCAACCCTGCTGCGCGTAGAACTCACAGCACCCTTCCTGCGTAATAAACCTCGATGGCTTCATGTGGTAGCCATGGCCGCAGCCGCCTTCATCTTCGCGAACCCAATCTGAAAAGGACTTTACTGTAAATTCGGGTCAGACTGGAAACTATAAATTCCAGGTGTTCTACTCTGGAGATCTATATGTCACGTGCACGCTGCTGATATTGTACTTAGAGATGCCAGTGACGGAGAGGAAATATTTATTTGGAGGGCGCGAGTTTTGCTTAGCTCTAAACAGTGAGTTAAAATAGGATATACTCTGGAATGCAACCCTTAAGTATGCGGGATTATTTCCTTTTTATTTTCAATAAAATAAATAAATAAATATATCATCACGCCTTTTACCCATTACTGGGCGTGGCACTTTACCTTAGCAGATCTCGGTAAGTGATATATTTCTTCGCGTGAAGTGCGGTTACCAGTCGTCAACTCACGGCCCCCAAAGATGTTAGTGGAGGAGGAGTCACAGGGGTAGATTTAATTTGGTGAATATTGTTTGTCGGCTGTGGGGATCGAACCAGGGTTCTCAAGTTCCACAGGCCGACTCAAAACCACTGAGCCACCTACCCCATAATAATAATATAATATAATTTACTAGTGTGCAAGTCGGTCGAATTAGTATCTCTTTCGAATTTATTTTATTTTCTTGTCGTTATTTTGTATTTTGTAACTAAGAAAATACAGGAAATATGTGAAGTTGAAATCTTGCAAAACCTTCGTTTTATTAGAAAATATAAATATATCGCATACCGAGATCTGATACGACAGAGTGACACACACAGTATGAGCAGAAGACGTGATGTTAATTTTTTTTAAAGACTATCTTCTTATTTTATATGTACTTATCATTAGTGCAAAAGCAGATCTCTTATTTTAATTAAATTTGCATTTGATACTTTTTCAGTATAATACATATTAATAGACAGTAGAGGATCAGTCATAGGTGTTAATTTTATGCATTAAACTAGAATTTCTCTAGGGTTGAAAACTGTCGTCTTAACAAGCTTGCTTGTTTATATTTAGTTAGTATACTAAATAAATATTAGTTTCGGTTCTCCTCAAACGACGTGGTATTGCAATTAATATCTCAGATATGCAGACGTTTATTTTTCATTTTTAATTTACTTTCAAGTAGTTATCTACTAATTAAAAATTCTTTCTAATTTGGCTAACTTTAAGAAGTCAAGATGGAAATTTTACTAATTACTCATTACTGCTAATGTTTTCCTTCTAATATAAGAAAGTTCTTGATGACAGAAAAGAATAAAAGTTGTTAGCGACGTGACAAGACGGAATGGTCGAGAGAGTAAGACCCAAAGATCCTAACTTTTCGGTGAACATAAAACCCATAAAATGAAGTTATAACATAAAAGGTGTGGAGATATTTAATAATGTGAGAAAAGTTTTCAGAATGTGTAGAATACAAATGGAGTAAGTAATGTTTCGAAAGGATAACTTCGTTGATGGAAGTCAATATAAATAAAAATGTATTGAAGGTTAGAAGTTAATAAATATTGACAGCAATATCCCAAAAGTTTTAACTTCGTAATAAAAAGTGTAAGAATTGATGGGTGAATTTTCTGGCCAGTTTTTATTGTTGGACTATAAAGTTTTGTATCCGATCTGTATTCTTAAATTAGAGTACATGCGCATATTCAATCTTGTTTTATGGTTGAAAATAAACTATAAGATTTACGGACTTTCGTCTACGAATTTGAAAACTGTAAATTGAATGTAGACATTGTAAATTTATCCCAATTGACAGCGAAAAAGCAAATACAATTTTATTGATGAATTCTATGTTCTATTAAAATTTAGAACAATGAAGCCAGTCCTGATATCTGTACAATTAATAATATATTTTTCTACGATTGCTATAAAATGTTGACAATTACGCGCGAAAAAGATGTTACATGCACGCGTTTCCAATGGTATCGCGCGAAAAAGATATTAAATGCGCGCTTATTTCAATAGTTATCAGGGATACAAACAAAACAGAAACTTGTCATATTGACAGTTGACAGAACGAATTTATTTTCAGTACCTATACATTTTTCAATAATTTTAAGATGAAATCGTAGAAAAAATTATGTGTGTATCACGAGCGTAAAGTGTCTTTGTTCCTCTTACACTATTGCAGCTTTTGCCTTCGGCTCGCCCAGCAATTACCGTGCTCGAGTAACAAAGAATTACTTTACGCTCTTAATACACAAATAACTATTGAACAAAATAAATCAACTGATCAACATGTAAACATTCTTTTTCCGAGCTCTTTTTACAATTGAGGGATTGGTAAAGTTTTTCCTATATTTCACATTTAAAATTACTGAATTTTTGCCTGAAATAATTGTGACCAATTATTTTGTTTATAATAATAATAATATATAGCCATTTAAAACATATCCGATTGGCAAAGGCCTCTTCCAAATCCGTCCATGTTTTCCGGTCTCATGCTTTTCTTCTCCATAAGTTTGTTGTCTTCTTAATACTGTCTTTCCATCTTGTGACCTGTCTGTCTCTGTTTGTGATACCTTGGTGTTTAATTTAAATACTGTAATTATCTGTCTACTGAGAGTTTACTTTATTGTAGACACATGAAAGTATCTTAAAAGAAAAATGTAGAAAAGTAAAGAAAATATATGTCAAAGTAATCTGCCAAACACAATAGTTCTCGTTTTCATACAAATCAAAAACCTTTAAAAGCATAAAAGAATCCGCTGTCAAAACCAGCAGTACAAGATAAAAGCTCGCGTTTGAAACAAAAGAAAACTGACCTTTCCTCGGCCTACTTACTCCTGCGCTACTGAACTAATGTGGCAGCGGACAGACCCCTTGCCTGCTGCGGAAACAGGAAAGCAGGCCACAGGATCAGTTAGGTTCATTCCCAGTGCTTGCGCCCTAATGTACTGTACAAATGTCATGAGCTAACATTTCATCTCTCCGATGCGCCACTAGAGGCGCTCGTGTTTGTGCTAGTGCTGGAATCGTGCAACGATACACATCTGATTTATTGTACTTTTTAATTTAGAAAAAAAATTAAGGGTGCTATGTGAAATGTTGTCTGCGGTAAATATGACATTTTTATCGCTCTGCTTTGCTTGCTGATGAAAGTGAAATATTTGTTATGTTTCCGGAATGTTTGCCGTGATTTATTAAGAATGTTTGTAAGCTTGATTTGCTAATTGTAATGGATGTTTCTTTTTTTCTTCAACATCTAACGAATTTTGCAAAAAAGATGATATATTTCTAAACATTAGTCACAAATATAAATAGATGAATGAATGTGGGACGAAATTGAACCAATTTCAAATTTTATTATACTATTATATTTTCAGAGGACCGGCAGCTCAATTTTATAATAATATTATATAATTTACGACATTCATTTCCACAAACTCGTATTTACATTTCGGTATATAATAGTTATTTAAGTATTAGTTTATTATTTATAATTTAAGTTTAAGAAGTCCGTCAGTACGGTGGTGTGGATAGCAATATGGAATTCGAATCCGGAGATCCCGAGTTCGAATCTCACTCAAGCTAAAAACTATATAAACAACCACACTGCGGCTCGGTGAATGCGGACTCTGTACTCTAATCGGGATTAAATTCCTGTTGTACAGAGTAAGAAATAAAATAAATAAAAAAAATTTAAGGGATTTAGGAGGCAGGGAGTTGAAGCCCGAAGCGTTTCGAAGAATTTTTAATTTCATTTGTGTTATAAAATTATATAATTAATAAAAATAACTTTCTATTCGTATTGTACTAGGCATACAACTGTCATAGCAATTCATATATTAGATACCAGCACTACTGCATATCTCTACGTTAATTTCTCTATTGTGAACTACTCTGCACCCTTATTTTAGCTATAATTAAATAAATCTAAACATGCATTTGTCTCATAAAAATTGTTATCTAAGGGTACACAAATATTTTATCACTGAATTCAGAATAAAATTCTCTATTGAAGAAGCAAATAAAAAATATAGTTCCAGTTAAAATAACAATGTTGGTAGCCACAGTTTGTGAACCACTGGTTTAAAATTTTTTTATGTTCATTAAAATAGTCTTGTAAAATAGAAATTGTTTGCTAATTAACCGACTTCGTAGGTTTTATAGTTCTCGAGATAGCAATAGTGGACAAAATAAAATGAACACCCTGTGTATGTCATTAGTGGCCGTATAAATATTGTCAGGGTGAAGGGAGGAGAGACAGAAAATTAAAGTTTGGCCCACCTGGCTTGTTATAGCAACCTAAAATTGTATAATTTTGTAAAGGAATTTAATTAACGAAAGGTTTCCTTAAAACTTTATTATCAATAAAGTACAAAATTACAAATATAAGAAACCCTGTAAAAGATGGGTAATATTAGTTATTTCTACCTTCAAAACAATTTGTCAACGTCACCAATAATTCCTAATTAATTTATTTTTGAAGGTTTCCAAATTATTATAGAGAATTTTTGTTTAAAATTTTTAATTAGGGGTCCTATATTTGTACGGTAAAGGGCGGGAACAAGATGTAGCTACGTGACAATTTTGATTGGCACACCCGCCATGTTAAGGTAAACAAGGATTGTATAATGTTATGAAGTATCTTAATTAAACGAAAGATTTTCTCAAAACTTATATTAATAAAATATAAAATGAACAAATACAAGAAATTCTCTAATGGCCAATAAAAATAAAAACAAAGCGAAATTATTTCTCATATGGAATAAATCACGTTGCTGTCAAACATTCGATTTGCTTTTATTTATATAAAACAAATTTAAAAATTTATTTTTGGCGGTGCACGGGCCATAATAGTAGTTTATGTAACATTTACATAATTTAGGTCTTTATTGGACGAGCCGAATTTTATGGCAGAGCGAGCGCAGCGAGCGAGGCTAATAAATAAGGCGAGTCTATAAAGTCCGATTATGTACGAGTTGCATACAACGTTTTATGTTCGACTGCATGAAGAATATTTTCTCTTAAAATATGATTATGTCAATACCTATATTTAAAACATTTAATTGCATCTCAAAGTGTGCTTCGTTGTTATGTATTTGTTGCTTTATTTATCAAATTGTCAAAGTGAAAATAGTGTTGAGATGGATGAAGACATTGAAGACGTTCCAAAAGAAATAAAAGATCTTGCATGTAATGCAAGAGAATATCTAACAATTGTATGAAGACACATATAATACATACAGAAAATGGTGTTTAAATATTTCTTTTAAATTTTGTTTTAATGTGACATTAACAGCAGTTCAATTTTGCATTTTTATCGTACTAGTCCAATAAAGTACCCGATTATGGACAGTAAACAGTGTCGTAAAACAAGGTAATATGATGCAGTCGAACATAAAAGTTATTAATTACTGACACTTCCAAATCAAATTGTTAACTTCACAATTATTAACGAGACATTTCCGTATTTGAATATGTCCGCTAAACAATAAAATTGTCCCTGTTTACTATCAATTTATACCATTACAATATCTTGACAAAAGTATTAATTTTCTTATCTCTCAGCATTTCAATTCAATTTGGTTTGAACCTTTTTCTAAATTTATTGTAGAAAATACTGCAGTAATAGTTATTTACGTAAAAAGTGTGGAAAGTGTTCAATTACAGGATGAGTAGATAGTTTCATGCCGAGCGATAGCTTACGAATCCTGTACGACGCTTTACTGACGTGTTACGTATAACTTTTTACCTGAAACTTATAAACAAATAATAAATATTTCAAATTACAAAAAAATATTTGACCAACATATTCAGTCAGTATTTTATGTTGCTAAATAACTAGACAATCACGTTTTTTTCATTACCTGCCTAGGCAGGCAACATGTTATTTTCCTGACTAGGCATGCAAAACAAAGCTTTCCTGAGTCTTAAAGCTCAGGCAAATGTTTATTTTCCTGTCAGTTTCAGGTAACCGTTAGAAAGTAAATTACTTTCCTTACTAGTGAGGGAAACGATTACTATCACAGCTAAATAAAAAAATGTTATTTATCAAACTTACTCGTATAATGTCAATAACTATTAAGTTTGTTCCTAAAAAAGAAAATATTTTTTGAATGTGTTTAACTTTTAAAATGTTTTATCTATTAACAAAACTTTACACTTGTACTAATTTTCTACGAATTATTTTTTCATTACAACGATCTATTTATAATATGAGACCTATAACCGTCACAATTACCTTAATGATCTACATTGATATTTTTCAACCATCTACGCTTAACATCCATCTAAAATGATGTAGCATATTACCTCACAAACATATTATCAACAAGCAAATGCTTCCTGTATCCTTGTTCATTAACGTAACCTATTTGTATTAATCCACCACTACAGGGTATAATTAAATGAAACCAATTTTACATGTTTAGTTGTGTAACTGTGTTCGTAGTATCAGACATTGTGTTCATAAATCAAGCGTTTTGACTTCTTTGTGTAATAAACTCTAGCTTCGAACCTCGCTGTTCGCTCTATAATTATAATCAATTATAAGCGCTGCTGTGTAGTTGGGTAGTTTTGTTCCCGATTGCTGCAGACTGTCTCTCTATACGCAGCGCGATCGATAATGCAATCACATTCCGTCATTAGCTTCGGATGCGTGATGTGGACAGAAATATGCGAAGAGAGTTTTTCATTATGATGATTGAAACGTAAATGTGGAAATAATACATTGATGAAATGATGGCAATGATTGGAAACTAGTGGTTTTCAGATCATATTAAATCGTTTGACATCTATTTATGGGATGGGTGGCTCAGTGGTATCGAGTACGCCTGTGGATCTTGAGAACTCTGGTTTGATCCTCACAGCCGACAAACAATTGTCAACAATTTAAATCTACCTCTGTGGCTCCCCGACCACTAACATCTTTGGGGGTCGTTATTTGACTGCTGGTAACCGCACTTCACGCGAAGAAATGTATCACTTACCGAGATATGTTTCGACAGAATGCCACTCCCAGTAATGGGTAATAGGCGTGATGATATATTTATTATTTATTTATTTATGTCATTTTTTAAAGTATTATTATTATTATGGGGTAAGTGAGTCAGTTGTATCGAGTCGAACTGTGGATTTGAGAACCCGGGTTCCATTCCCACAGTCGACAAACAATTAAAACTACCTCTGCGCCTTCCCCTCCACTAACATCTTTGAGGGTCGTGATTTGCCGGCTGGTAACCTCACTTCACGCGAAGAAATATATCACTTACCGCGATATATTGCGGTAGCAGATCTCGGTAAGTGATATATTTCTTCATGTGAAGTGCGGTCATCAGCCATCAAATCACGGCCCTCAAAGACATTAGTGGTGATGGAACCTCAGGGATAGTTTTAATATGTTGAAAATTGATTGTCGACTGTGGAAGTCGAACCCAGGTTCTATATTCCACAGGCCAAATCGATGCCACTAAACCTTCTATCCCATATTTATTAACCAATAAATTGATCATGTAAAAGAAATATTAATAAAAATAAATAAATATAAATATATCATCACGCCTTTTACCCATTAGTGGATGTGGAACTCTTCCGTAGCAGAACTCGGTAAGTGATATATTACTTCCCATGAACTGCGGTTACCAGCCCTCATATCACGACCCTCAAAGATGTTAGTGATGGGGAAGCCACAGGGGTAGATTTAATTTGGTAAAAATTGACTGTCAACTGTGGGAACCGAACCAGGGTTCTCAAGATCCACAGGCCAACTTTAAATAAATATTAATAACTTATAATAATAATCCACAAAGAGAAAAGAAAATAAACTAGAAATTATTAAGTACTTAACGTTAAATTAAGTTGATCGGTTGAACCTTAAGTTATGTTTAACGATTATAAACCAATTTATTTTCAAGTGGGGTTAAATTCAAACTTAACTTCATAAATAATATGAATTAATTACACACAATGGCAATAAAACCATAAGTAGATTGTCCAAAGAGAAATTAAAGAACCGTAATTAAATAAGAGACCCTTCAGTACCTGCAAGTTACACTTCGAAAACTTTTCCTCAGATCATAATAATCCCATTTATAAATTAAACCTGGTTCCCTTTATTCAGGTCGTTTCTGTTGTGCAAGGAATCTACGGTTAGCGTCATTCGATGTTCCTTTGAATATGCTAACAAGGGAACCGTGAAATGAGGGGAAAGAGGTTGTAGGGAGCATTAGTAAGAGACAATGTGCTACTTTCTACGGTGGGTACATCTCGCCACGTGAAAAGGAGATAAATAGATCCAGACATGGAAAAAGGGAGAGGTGTCACGTTTTGTACCGTTCCGTTTTGGGACATTATATTTTTCTCAAAGCAAAGACGAGTTCAACACCTGCCTTTAATTTCTGATAACTATGGAAACATCTTGCATCTCTTGTTATTAATTTTTTATTTGAAATGTTTACTTTTATATATTTATTTATAATCAATTGAACTAAATAAAAATCCTGATTACAATACAATTATAAAATTCATATTTAAATAAATTTAGAAAGAAATAAATAGGACTATACAATTTTATTAAACTTTGTCTCGACTAAAAATGCAGTAAATTGGTACTACGATCTAAATCCTTTTTAATATGGGATAATTAAGTTGCGTTTACAGATTTAAATGTCAACATATTTGTCAAAAAGAAATTGTTTTACGAAGTATAATTGTTCGTGAACATGTTTGAATTATTTTGATTATACTTACAAGTAACACTACCCAAGTGTCACTCACCGATTTAAATTAAACTTGGCACACTAATAGAACTCTAAAAAATATTGAACTCCTATTTTTTTTCTTCCGGAAGTTGTTTTTTAAGGATACAAACTATCACTGAAAGATGGTAAAAGCAAGAATTGCAGTAAATGAAATTAAATAATACTAAATTATTAGGCGCTCAACATTGGTTACCCAGGGGTTTTTGAGATCGCCAAAATCTATTTTCAGGGTCATTTTGATCATATGCACATTTTTAAGGGGTTAAAAAGTGGATGGGGAGATGAAATTACGATATTCAACTGAAATAGAGTTTTAGGTTTAAAACTAGTTACTCGGGGGTTTTTGAGCTCGCTGAATCTATTTTCGAGGTTACCCCTGGGTAACCAATGTTGTTTTATTTTTTTTATTATTATACGAGTATTTTGATACATGTCTGCATATTCCAGCAACTGAGTAAAATCTCTTAAAATAGTGTTCTCGTGAAAACTGTCGTGAAAAGAATCAGCACGAAACCTTTTAACATAGTTCCGATTCTGGTTAGTACGAAAGAGGCATGCTAACATGTCACAAACCCTAATTTCTAGGGCGGACGAAGTACTAAATTTAAGATTGAAGCACATTAAATTCAGCGAGCTTCTTGGCAATCATGAGTTAAGTGTCGACAAACGAAAACTTTGCACTTGCGGTCTCCAGTGCTGAAAGACGTCGATGGCAAAGACCAGCGAAGAGCAACCGCCACCGCGTGCTCTTAAGACTGCGAAGCTCTTTTATTCGTTCGTCTCTTTTGTACAATTCAATTATCCTTGTCTGATACACGAGGGCGTTTGCTTTGCTGTTTTTATGTGCCTAGTCAAGTGAGGTAAATAAATTTCGTTAAAACGTTCGAAAAACGACATTTAAATGTTTTATGACATGGCGAAAATTGTTGCTTGAGAAGACATGATGGTGGATTTGAATTTTGTTTACAACCATTTTACGCGAAAGTTGCTTTACAGGAAAAATAAACGTTAGATTCTACATAAAAATCAATATACAGCAAAATGTTTATATCCTATCCCTTCTAAGAATGCAGCATTGCAAGGTATAGGATATATTGGATATTGATTGTGATTGACTAACAAAATGTTAAAATGAGGCCAGATATACACACTATGAAATACAAATTTTAGAAAAATTATTGTAAAATAAAATCCGATTTAAAATTGCAAAGACAATAGTTAGAATAAATCAATGGCAAATAAATTTTGTATGCAAATTACTAATCCATAATTAAATACATGGTACATCTATCTGAATTAATGCATAGAAAATTAAGAGAAAATATAGTGTTGTTTAAGTTTTCAATTATGTAAATATGCATAAATAATTTACACTACTTGTATATTTATAATATATTACTATATTTTAATATAAGAGCTTTTATGATTTCATTGTAATCATAAAATAGTTTCTTCAGAAGTAATCCGTATAATAAGTTGTATACTGTCAAAGTAATAATTGATAACATCGCCTAAATCGAATTTTAAATTTTGATAGTATTTTTGTTTGTTTATAATGCGTTGTTTTAGTTACTAGGACTAGCCACCTAATATTTATTAATTATTAAATATTTGTCAAATCTCAAAAATGACAAATTTATGTTCTAACACGTTTAGAAAAGTGGTTTTAATTTACTCGAATGATTTTAAATACTCGCTGCGCTCGCACTTCAACAGCCATACTCGTTCATTAAACATCACTTTTTTAAACTAGTTTCACAATATACTATTATGTCAGAATAATGATCCATGAAAACAAAAGTTTTCACATTTTGGACCCTTTGTCCGTACTTCATTAAGTTACTCCAAACGGCACAACAAACCACGACATGTTTTATATCGCATGCAAATTCATAATTCACTCAGTACGGTGGTGTGGATAGCAATACTGAATTCGAATCCGGAGATCCCGAGTTCGAATCTCACTCAAGCTAAAAATAAAAAACTACTACACTGTGGCTCGGTGAGTACGGACCCTGTACTGTAATTGGGATTAAGTTCCTGTTGTACAGTGTAACATAAATAAATAAATAATGACGTGTTGTATTTCATTAGTTTTAAAATTAATTTTATTATGGTTTAAACCTCAACTAAATCAGTAAAATTAAATGTGTAGACCGTAAAGTAGGGGTAGGTGGCTCAGTGGTATCGAGTCGGCCTGTGGAATTGAGAACTTGGGTTCGATTCCAACAACAGACAAACAATTGTCACCACGTCAAAACTACCCCTGTGACTCCTTCTCCACTAACATATTTGAGGGGCGTAATTTAACGGCTGGTAACCGCAGTTCACGGGAAGAAATATATCACTTACTACGGCAGAGTGCCACATTCAGTAATGGATAAAAGGCGTGAAGATATATTTATTTTATTTATTATTACTTATTGTTTTATTTCAATATATTTTTTTATAAAGCAAACAAGGAAGTATCGCTAGCATACTAACATTAATTTCCCATATTGTTGGCACTTTTCTTACGGCACCTGTATAACCTGGCACGTAAAACCGATTACCTGTTAGTAACATGTATGTATAGTTATTTGACATTTATGGACACTTGATCGCTCCAGAATTTATTACAAACATTGGTTATATTATCGCAATATTATTTATAAGCTTATGTTACAATTCATCCAAGAGTATTAAACTCAAATCTATTTACATAGGTGTCGCTCAGGTAAACGTAGAACTATAATTTATTATACATTCAGTGCATTTCATTCAAGCAAATATTGAATGAATTTCTGAAGAGAAAATAAACTATTGAAACTGCACTTGAATTTTAACAATATGCAAATATTGACTTTTCGAACAATCAGGAATAATTAAATGTCTTACTCAGCGCTAAAATTCAAATAAGGAAGATTCATTTTTATTTACTTTTCTGCTGAAAAGCTTCGGTGGAAAAAGTGCAAAATGAACAAATTAACATTTACTGAATTGAATTCAAGTATGAATGACAGTAAACTTAATTATTTTTACCTTTAAAATAATTTAAGTATACTTTGTTTTATACAATTGGTTAGTGACTCGCTAGTGCTTTATTGCATCTTTAATTGAATTAAAATTTGTTTAGTAAACAGATTTAAATTAATTAATATAATTCATTACGATTTGACGGCTGCTATGCGATGAAATATTTATTTATTTTTATTGATTGTGCTTTATTAGTTCTTCTGGATAGTTTTATAAAATATTTCTAAAATGCATTGTCTTTAGTGATATTTATATTGCTGCTAATATCTAATTTATTATACCGGTTATTTATTTTTTATGAATTATTTAATTTGTTTGCATGGAGAACATAAATTATAAATAAAATATAAATAATATATCATCACGCCTTTTAACCATTACTGGGTGTGGCACTCTGCCTAAGCAGATCTCGTATAGTGATATATTAATAAATTAATATTTAAATTTTATTATTTACAATTGATTTAATTATAAATTCTAATTTTTCCAAATGCAAAAAAAATTGTATAATTTGATTAGTATTTTAAGAAAATAAAATACCAATTGATAAAATCAAATTGAATTATAAATAGAAAAATTGGCCTATCGCTAGGATTTGAAATATTAAAATTATTATTATACCGACAAACAATTTTCACCAAATTAAATCTAATCCTGGGTTTCCCCCTTTACTAACATCTTAGGGGGCGTGCTTTAACGACTGGTAACCACACTTCACGCGAAGAAATCACTTACTGTGATCTGCTAAGGTAATAGTGTTTGTCAAATATTTTGTTATTAAATCATATTAACTAATAATAATAACTTAATAATTAGGTTGCGCATTTGTTTCTTATTTTGTTTTAATTTCGTGACTAAATAAATTGTAATTTTGTTTTTAGTTTTCATATTTAATTTATTGCGTTACAAAATATAAAAAATGAAATGAGTTTATAGATTTTGATGCAGAATTTTAAGCTCTACAACTTTTATTTAAAGCATTTTTGTCGAAAATAATTTGTGAATCAATGCGTACGGAAAAACTGTTTTCCCATGTTGAACGCCTATGACCCGTTTTTCGTGATAATAAATAAATGAATATACTTGTATATATACAACATGTTTCGTCTTTGGGGAGAGAGCGTACAGGTTATTAAATAATTCGAATATCACCACTGGATACAGATAAATAGTTTCTAAAGCTCTTCTGTTGCTTGAAACGGTTAAATTTATCATAGGACCATTACTTCATCATTGATAATAAACATAAATTTATTAGATCATTAAAATTTATTGAAGCGGTCCCACAAATGATAGTTCTATTTATAGTTTAATTACAACGTATTAAGACATTCTAATATAATAAATTTTAAATATAGGTATCAGTTATGGCGGAGTTCTTCGTTTAATATTTTATTTAGTGCTCGTAGACTTTGAAGTCTATATTTAAAATACGCGTACATTGTCAAGACATCAATTGAATATTTCAATCTATTTATGACAAAGAATTTATTGAAATTATAGATAGTTTCACCGGATATTTTTTTATTATTCGCATTTGGTCTTTGACAGCACTTCCTGCAATAAATCATCGAGTTAGATTTAATAATAATTTCTACAAACTAAACCAGTAAGAATAAAAAATATATTTCACAGTTTGACAATAACCTTGCCTCTGGTTTCAATTTAACATCATCCGGTTGTACATTAAAATCTGACAATCAAAACGGGTGCGTTCCAGTTCGGTTGAGAAAAACAATTGCAAAGAATCGAGCTTCGCATGATTATTTCTTACTGCCAACAGCCGGAAGTGAATCAGAGACGTAGCAAGATAAAATCGTTTCCGGAATGAAACCGCAAAAATAGTTTCTGAAGTTATTAGGGTCAAGGCCCCGCTCGTCTCATTTTACAGCGACGCCACTGAATGTGATGATGCTGACTTAGCGTAAATCCTACCCTGAAATATCGAGATTTAGAAATCGGAGTGACGGAGCCTGCCTAAAGAATTTTAATGGATATCAAATTGCTATAATGGAGCAAAAAATACTGGGTTTACGGATTTTAAAGTAAATTCACCATTTCAGAATCGAGAACAGAATGTTTAAATGTAATTAAATAAATATATCATCACGCCTTTTACCCATTACTGGGTGTGACACTCTGCCTAAGCAGATCTCGGTAAGTGATATATTTGTTACCGAGAAGTGCGGTTACTAGCCGTCAAATCGCGACCCTCAAAGATATTAGTGGTGGGGGAGCCACAGGGGTAGATTTAAATTGGTGAGAATTGTTTGTCGGTTGTGGGGATCGAACCAGGGTTCTCAAGATCCACAGGCCGACTCGATACCACTGAGCCACCTACCCCATCAAATTTAAAATGCTCAATAACATTATATTGTTGTAGCTTAAATAATAGAACCTAATTTTAGAAATTACAAATATTTTAACTGTTTTGCCTGAAATTCGCGATATTAAACTGACATTTGAAATAGTGCTATAGTATTTCTTCTCCAATTTAGAATACATTACTTGAGAAATAATTTAATTGTTTTTATAGAAATCAGTATGAGGTTTCACTATAATTTTTTTATAAATTTAAAACCGGTAAAATTTTATTCAAAAATTATTTAATTAATAATAAAAACTACCTTGCCCTATATTTCATTATCAGAAATTCAAATATGCTCATAAATAGAATAAAATGAATATATCGTCACGCCTTTTACCCATTACTGGATGTGGCACTCTGCCGTAGCAGATTTCGGTAAGTGATATATTTCTTCGCTTGATCGCGGAACCCAAAGATGTTAGTGGAGGGGGAGTCACAAGGGTAGTTTGTCGCCTGTGGGAATCAAACCCAAGTTCTCAAATCCACAGGCCGACTTGATACAAGTAGGCCACCTACCCCATATGCTTATTTGTAGTTATAATTTAATTATTAATATAATTAAAACAACTTTCAAACCAGTGACACTTAAAATGTGTACTTTATGCGAAGTGCATATAATTTTGCGATTGTCAATTTTTTTTTTCTGAAACCAGTGTATCATATACCTATAGTACCTGCCATCTAATTTTATTCCTGAAGTATTGAAACACTCTATATATTAGTGAACCAGTTTTGTATTTATTACTTTTCTTGAATCTTTAAATTACGTCAATTATTTAATAATATTTTCTGAACAGCCTCTTTATTTAGATCGTCTTAACTGGACCAAAGCTGTTCTTGATTATTTCGAAGAACATTTCTTAATGCAAAAATTGGGGCAATTAAGAATTAAGTATCCCATCATAAATTTCTAAGAAATATTTCTTTAATTTAGGTTAATTTACTCAACACATTAATCATCTTGAGACGTACGACATATTTCTACACAATTTGTATGGACCACGTAATATTGAACAACATTTGCGTCATTGAATTTATTCATGGTAAATTATTCATTTTGACAATTATATTTTAAAAATATACATATTTATTGTTTTGTCATATAACATGGCTGAAATCAGGGTTGGCCTGATTTGAATTAAATGATTTAAACAATAATTTAAATCAATGGGATTTTTTTTAAATCATTCATTTAAATTATTTTTTTATTTTTCTTTTGTATTAATTTAATTATATTTCTGGTACAGAACAAAACAAGTGTTTTAATAAAAATTCAGTTGTTTAAAAAACATTTTTATAGTTTTTTTTTGTAAAACATACGAAATAATTTTCAATATTTATTTATTAAATGAATTAATATTAAACAATACAAACTAAATCATTCTTATGAAAAAATCTCACTCTCAATTCTATTATACGTTAGTTATTTTACAGTTATAATATTTGAACAAAAATTTTGCTGTCTTTTCAACACCTACCCTGTTATATAACAGGCCTAAAAGTAAAGTGCCGATAATAAATTTAACTTAAAAAAAATACTACATATTTAGTTAATTAATATGTTATCAGGCTTTCAGTGATAACGTAATAATTCTCTCTTTATCTCAGTGTGATTTAGTGTAAGGACATATTTTTGTCCAAATTCATTTCGTATAATAAAGATGTTAAACTACAGTATTACAATAGCAGCGAGCAATCAAGTATTCTTTGGTTTAGAGTTAACCCTTCGCAAAACCAAGTGTTTTCCCATGTAATCCTTTCGTTCCCTTCACCTCTCCCGCCTTTGTTGTCCAGGATTCAACACTGACTTAATGACAGATGCTGTCACGGTAGTGTTGGTATAAAAATATGCTAACACTTCTTTCCCAAGGTTAAACATTAAACGATTCAGATTTTGTATAAATGGAAAATTTCGTGCTGTCATCGTGAGATTTTCTCACGATTCTTACGCTTGTTTTTGCTTCACTTCAGTTTCGTTTACATTAATTTATTTTAAATTAGCTTGGTATTTCTGAGCGTAAATTTTGATTGGGTTTACCTGAAACTTGAACCGAAAATAAAGGTGAAATAAAGGGTATCTTTTAGAAATAGCGGCAAGGGTATTTGAAGTAATATTAATTGAAAATGAAATCTGATGCTAGACATAGTATTTACGTCGAATTATTTTATTCAAATTATCTAATTTTCTGTAATGCGACGGTAGCAGTTACTTTACGCAAATTTAGATATTTAATAAATATTTTTCTATGACCTTAATCGAAATTAGACTTTTCTTCCCTCATATGCAGGTTATTTACTATTTCCTTGTTTTTTTTTTTTTTTAATTTATATATCGGACTAACTACTAAGGTCATATGCCGATATGTCCTTTGTATGGTCGCCACGGGCGGGACCCGAACCCACGACCTTATGGTTGCGAGTCAGGCCCTCAACCCGCGCGGCCATCACGCGGGACAATATTTCCTTGTTACTTTTCTTTCTAGGAATGAAAATGACTATCTTCCTTCCTTATTTATAGTAGGTTTCATAGAAGTCTTAGATATTTATTTATAAAATAAAAATTAATAAATAAATAAGCAACACGCCTTCTGTCTACTCGTATTACTAGGTGTGGTACTTTGCCGTAACAGATCATCAAATTTTAATGTGGTAAAAATTGTTTGTCGGCTGTGGGAATTAATCCTGAATTCTCTAATCTATAGACCGACTCGATACTACTGAGTCATATATAAATAGTACTTATGAATTTTTAATATATAAAATTTTAAAAATGGTTGTAGAAAAAATTATATGTATAACTCTACCCGAAGGGTAGCGAGAGGAAATAATATACTTTCCGCCTAAGTTATACAAATATTTACAACTCTGTGAGAAAGTTTTTTTTCTTCTTTCAATTGAGACAAGAAAGTGATACTTTTTATTAAACTAAGTTTAAAATTTAAGTTTTTTTGGTGAAACTAGTTATTTTCTTCTCATTACGTAGCTTAACATTATTAAATTGTAATTTTGTAAATTTTCATATTCAATTTCTGCTCAGTGGTATCGAGTCGGCCTGTGGATTTTGAGAACTCTGGTTCGATCCACACAGGCGACAAACAATTTTCACCAAATTAAATCTACTCCTGTGGCTCCCCCTCCACTAACAGCTTTGGGGGGCGTAATTTCACGGCTGGTAACCGCACTTCACGCGAAGAAATTTTCACTTACCGAGATCTTCTTACGGCAGAGTGCCACACCCAGTAATGGGTAAAAGGCGTAATGATATATTATTTAAGAAATAAAATTTGTTTTGATTTAGAACTTTTATTTAAACCATATTTATCTAAAATAATTTGGAAAGCCATGCGCACGGAAAATTGTTTTTCTATGTTAAACGCCTATGATCCGTTTTTTTGTGACACATCCGATATCTATCTGTATCTTGTGAAAAAAGTAAGATACTTCTCTTGATATACATACAAATAACTATTATGTGTTTGTAGAACGATTGAAAACAATAACTACCTACTTGAGTAAAATGTTCTGTCTCCTAAGTGCGCCTGTTGTTTATATAAAACAATTCGAATGTTGTGATTGGATAAGAGAGAGGTTGAAACTCTCTAGTTGTTTATAAATAGAACCGAGTTCTCTCGGAGAGATACAACATAGTCGCTTGCTAATTGGCACTGCACCAGCAGACAAAATAAATAAAATAACACATTTCGAGTTATTTCTATGGTTTATTTAGATAGGATGCGAGTTGATCTTTCGGATTATCATGGATTACGATCATGTTATCAAGTTTGGGGGTCGTCCAGAAAAAACATATACGAGCTTTCAGTGAGTTTAGATTTTCAACAAGAGAAGGATCAGACTTTTATTGAGCTTTACTCGAAAGTTTCGCGGAAATTTCATTCGTTAGTTCCTGTTTCATGAATTTATACTCGTATATTTTTATTTTGGGGCAGGTGGCTCAGTGGTATTGAATCGACCTGAGGATTTGCGAACCCGGGTTTGCTCCAACAGCTGACAATTTTCACCTCTGTTGCTTCACCTCCACTAACATGTATGATTTGACTAACCTTCACTTCACGCGTAGAAATATATAACTTACCGAGATCTTCTACGGTAGAGTGCCACACCCAGTAATGGATAAAAGTCGTGATGATATATTTATTTATTTTATTTTTATGTATTTTATTTTGTTATTAATTAATTTTTTTTTAGTTTCAGGTAAGAAAATTAACTACATCTTATCGCGGGTGGGAGGGCAAGATAAGGTAATTCACAGAATTTATAACATATAAAAAAATTATTACCATTTTCTATTAGTCAAGATTATTGTCTTGATGACTTTATTATCTACTTATAATGATTATATTATTATCTCATATGGGGTAGATAGCTCAATGGAAATGCGTCGGACTGTGGATTTAAGAACTCGAGTTCACCACGTTTATAAATTTTCCCTACAACTAACATCCTTCAAGGAGCCGTGATTTATCATTTACTAAAATTTGCTATGGCATAAAGTCACACCCAGTAATAAATAATAGGCATGATGATATATTTATTTATATAATATAATATATATATATATATATATATATATATATATAATTTTTAATAGAATTAATTTTGAATTACTATCACTTCGATTTAGTTTTCTGCGGATTATGTTTTTTTATAGTAAATACTAAATCATCTTTTATAGAATTTTCAGAAGAACTTGACAATGACGTTGTAAAATAAAATGTTTCAAAATGCTTTAAATAATAGTAGTTGGATTATGAAAACGTTTTTAGAACTCATATTTAATAACTAAAACAAGTTTTAATTTAAGGTCTGTAATTTTTTTATTAATTCGACGTTTCGGTACACTAAATGTGTATCTTCTTCAGGAAAATATAAAATAATAAATAACAAAACGTAATTATAAATAAGTAAACAAGCAATGATAAATAAATCTTAATAACCGGAAGTCAAGTTTTATTAAATTCACAGCCATCGCAGTTGTTCATGTTGGATATTTTGTGTTTTAAATCTTTTATTGAAATTTTGTAAGACAGTTTGAAATCAGGAAGACATGAAACATATTTATAACATCATTGAAAAGTTCTAAATATTATATAAATTTTAGCAACTATACATTAGTTATTTCCAACGTCTTCTGAATTAAATAAAGTTTTTATACAATTTACTTAAACATCAATGTCTGGAAAAGGTCTTAATTTTTGATAGCCTAAAGCATATTTATAATATTTTCTCTCTAAATCTGTTTACTTGTTGAATAATTTGTAGCATAAAATTTATGTAAATGACATATAAATTTTAAACGACAACGTGAAATATATCCAAAACACTAATGTAATCATGCTTGGTATTTAAATTTAAAGATAAAAGGCACAGATAAATAAGTGTAACAACTGTGAACCATCATCTGTAATAAACACTTGTTGACATTATTTCGAATTCAAAGAGAAGCTTATTCGGAATTTATATAGCGATGTTAAATTATAAACATTTTGAATGCTTAGTCGCGAACGAGAAAATAACATACAAATTAATATAAACACAAAGGTAATAATTTAACAGTTAATATTTGAAACAAGTTCTCAAAGTTAACAATTAGTAAAAGTATACATATTATCTTGTACTTGTCTCGTATTTACGACGAATCAATGGGAAAGTAAAGTCTCCTTTAAATTTTTACTTAAACTAGAATTTTGAATAAATTTTGGGTAAAAGAGAAAATTATTTCTATACTATGGATAAGTACGAAAACCTCTATAAACACGGGAATAAGAAAGCAAAATAAAATATAAATAAATAAATATATCATCACGCGTTTTACCTTTTTTTGCGTAAAGTGCGGTTACCAGCCGTAAAATCACGGCTCCCAAAGATATTAGTGGAGGGGTAGCTACAGGGGTCGATTTAAATTGGTGAAAATTGTTTGTCGGCTGTGGGGATTGAACCAGGGTTTCTGTATAGAGTTAATTAGCAGATAATGTTTTTTGCAACTAGGCTTTAATCTTTGCATTTAAGAAAATGGCGAACATTTTGAAAATTTAGTTTAAAGCTTGTGTTTTATTGAATTCGCATATTTTATGTCATGTTTTCTATGAAAGATAACTTGTTTACTTAGATATTTGAATAAAGAGAATAATAAATATAGTTTTTTAACACTGATATGTAATGAAAAATCAACTTATTATATATGGTTAAATTCAGAATGTCATGTAGAAACAAAATTTTACAAAATTTACAGAATGTTCTATTAAAAATAAGAAAGTTGGGAGTACTTCCTGTTATATCGGAAATAGAAAAAATTGACGTTTTATGTAGTTTAACGCGCGTTAGAAATAGTTTCTAAATCTGTAATATAATAGTTATTTACGTAACCAGTCAGGAAAGCGTTCAACTACAGGATGAGTACATAGTTTCATGCCGAGCTTGAAATAGCTTACGAATCCTGTACGGCGCTTTACTGACGTGTTACGTATAACATTTTACCTGAAACTTATAAACAAATAATAAATATTTTAAATTAATTTAAATTAATAGAAATATTTGACTTACATATTAAATCAGTATTTTATATTACTAAGTAACTAGACACTCACGTTTCTTTCATTATCTGCCTAGGCAGGCAATATGTTATTTTCCTGACTAGGCATGCAAAGCAAGGTTTTTCTGAGTCTTAAAGGTCAGGCAAATGTTTATTTTTCTGTCAGTTTCAGGTAAATGTAATTTTTCTTCGACGCACACAAACAATCATTTTGCGGCCTAGTTTCACAAATAACTATAAAAACCAGAGGATTTATTACTGTAATTTTATGCGATACGTTTTCACCGGCCTTACATATAATTACCTGTCACTTAAATAGAGTTTAAAATGCCACCCTTAGGCAATAAGGCAACCAAGCATACAGGTACATTAGAAGTTAATTAAATCAAAGCAAAATAAAATGTTGACACACATTTCAATGTCAAGTCCAGATGAACTATTAAACTGACTCCATGCACGCTCGACTACCAGCGTTGACCCTCATATAACCGCTTACGCATCTAGAGCGCAAAATAATCATATGTCAGTGGACGAGCCGACGTGTTCTTTGTTGTGTGAAATTCCTCCTTAATACTGTCCTTGTCCCGTTGCTGCGGCGTAGATGAGCAAAATTCCTCACCAGCGGACAACTCCTCTCGGACGACAGTCGTAATCTGCCGCACATTATTAAAATATTATCCGAGTAGTCCGTGACCGTATGTGCTCTCTTAGCGGCTGAAAACAACAATGAGAACAGATAAAGGACTGCTAATGCGAGAGAGAGATGCAGCGGCGTTGACACTGAAAATCAAGTGTTAAATTTCATTATTTTGAAGCTGCACTTACGTGATAACAAGTTTGATTTTTAGCTTATCGACTTGCAAAGAAATGAGCTTAAGTGATCGGTATCAGCAAAAATGAAAAAAATATATAAAAATCCAGAACAGATGATGAATTCAACTATAATTTAGGTGACTATATGTCGCCAATCGTCAATCGATGATAACTGCTTTTTTTCGTTCTTCAAATCTCTGTAGTTTTAACCGATTTAAGTCAAATTTTGTACAAGCCAAGCTCGACTTGTAGATGGCCGAAATATATAATTTTTTTAAAAAAGTAGCTAACTTCATGTCATTAAAATTATTTCCGCAATATTTAAAATTATGTACTACAATTAATTGATATACAAGTGCGGTGGCCGAGCGTGTTAAGGCACATCTCTTAACATACTGTGACGTCACCCGAACCAAGGTTCGTCAGTTCGAATCCGCCTGTCGACAATGTGTGATTTGTCGTAAAATATAAAATACAGTTACATTTATTTATCACACTCGGGCGCTATAAGCTAGTCACTTATATGCCTTAAATAATGTAGCATTTGACTACGAAAACCGGCAGTACGGCAGTGTAAAAACTGCGGCTCGGTGTGTCCGGTAGGCCCAGGTCCGATTTGGACTGTAGCGCCACAGATGATGATGATGATGATTAATTGATAAGTTTGATATGGACACTTCTATAACTCTTAAAGAACGGGCGTACAAAATTTTTAAAAAATCGGTTAACAATTGTTTTACGAATATGAATCCTATATCAGTGTCGCCGGAGCCAAACGTGAAGGTCAGTAAAACGACCTCATCGCTGGCTTTTGTAAAAATTGAGTCAGACTGTGGATTTGAAAACCCGGGTTCGATTCTCACAACCGACAAATAGTTTTCACCATAATAAAATTATCTCTGTGGATTCCCCTCCATTAATATCTCTGGGGCTGTGATTTAACGGCTGGTAACTGCTTAAATATGCCACTTACCGAAATCTGCTACGGTTGTATGTCACATCCAGAATGGATAAAGGCGTGATGATATATTTATTTTTATTTCATAAAATAACTTAATTACAATGTTCTCAAATATACTTTATTATATTATTGGTATCAAATGCATATTAACAATTTTAAAAAACAATAAAATGTCGTTTAAGTAAATTAAATTTATATAGGGAAATTGAAATAACATAAATTGTTTGACTAGATGAATACATTCTATTAAAATGTGTAATGTGTGTTTTAAATGAGGTAAAAAAACGTTTGTTTTTTGATTTGTTATATCTGCTAGAAATAAATTTTCGATTAAATATGAAAATTTATTCCTAACCTGAATATAAGTAAACAAGGACACGGGGACCTCGCTTACGTTCCAGACGCTAGTTACGCCACTGGCGAGACGCAGCGTCGCGACAGACAAACGATGTCGCTGGCTCCTTTTGATAGAGGAAAAAAGAAATGCTCAAATGAATGAATGTTCTGAACGCAGAAGGCTGCTATGCGCTCTTCTTGAATAAATTTCTTTTGTGCTGGGCAAGATAACGTTTTGTGCCGTTTTGGACGAAAAGTGTGAACATTGGCTGTTCTTTCTGGCTATCTTACTTTAGATACGAATTATTTTTAAAGGTTTCTATTTTACCGACCGACGTGGAAGTTAGTTTCTTGTCATGAATTTTTATCCAGTATTCTTTTGTATTGTTTAATTTTGTTTTCTTTCGAGGTAGTTTATTGTTGAATTTACATTTTTATTATTTCATTTCTGCGCTTACAAGTTTCAGCAGTTCATAAACACTTGAATAAATGTTTTCAAGTAGATGAAAAAGTTGACAGGAACAACTATAAATTTTTAATTTTTTTGTGATATTAATATGAACAGCTGTTGTTTTCCGAAGTCAAGATATTTTTATATTAGTGTAGGCTGAAACAAAGTTTTGAGTGAAATATTCATGACTATCATCTAATTTAAGAACTGGAACAAAAGTTTGATATTTATAATACAAAATACAACGTAACAGTAATAAAATGTCGATAGTAAAATATTAAATAACATCAACAAGTCATAAAATTTTTATGCTCCTTTAGACAACATATTTCATAGGATTTTTTTATGTAAAATAATAAAGTTTTCAGCAGGATTTAGTTCTTAAAACTAACCCTTAAGAATAGCAAGTCGAAACTTAAAATATAAAAGTGATTTGAGTTTCGCTCGTAGTTTGAGAGAGCTTTTTTTGTAATTATCTAATATACTATTTAATTGTAATAATAATTACATTTTGTGAATGAATTAACTTAGTTTTATTTACATAGTACGATAAAAAAAATATTATTATTATAATGTACGCCTTAGCAGGAAGTAATGAAATTTCACTAATTTTAAGACTTTTTTACGATTAGGACAAAATTCGAGCATATTTGAAATATATTGACGTCCGTTTCAGATAAGATTCATAGACGTACAGGAAAATATATACTTTTTCCATTCTATTTTATCAAAAAAGTTAAATTTCGCAAAAAAAAATAAATTTTGTAAATTTTAAGTTATTTTAAGGTTAGGAAAATAAGATAGTTCGACAGAACAATCCTTATTGAAATTGAGTACAGAAGATAAAATAGGAAGAAATAATTACTTTTAAACGTTATTTCTGTACTGTAGAATCGAAATTTTCTATAATACATAAAGGGTTTTACTTTTTAAGGTGATTTTTTTGAGGTTAGGAAAAAACATTGTTGATATGATAATTTTTACGTCACCTTATTATAACTCACTAAAAATCATTGCATTATATTATTTCCAGTATTTAGCCAAAGCTATAATAGATATTTTTATTAAAAAACTAAAATTTTTCTAATTTTGTCCGTTTTTTGAGGTTAAAGAAAACCCTGACGTAGTGGACCTATTCTGACGTCAGAATCCAATTTAGCGCATTAAAATACATATGTTTATCCACCTCAGCAGAATAGTACATATTGTTTTTTGAGTGTCTGTGTTATAAATGATATTCGTTATTTTATATTTGTTTATAATTAGAGCTTCGGTATCGCAAGTCGAGAATCGCGAGTCTTAATTCGTGAACTCGGTGTGGCACTAGGGTTGTATTATTCGAGCTAAAAGTTGCAAAGAACGAATAGACGAATCACCATTCTATATTTGTACCGAAATAAAAGTTTGTACGGGTGAAATTACTTGTTGACCTAACTTTAACATTTCAAAAAAGTAGCTTCTGGTATTCAATATAAAAATCTATAAATTTATTTCATATTTCCGGCATAATTCCATCAGAGAATTTCCGATTCCAAATTTAGTTTTGACACAGGTTTTTGTGTAGTTGAAATCCCTGGATGTTACACGATTTTATTCCCACAGTGGAAGAAAATACCAATGGCATATCTCCTCAAGATATTTGTGTCGTGGAAAGACACTTTCCTTGGTAAAACTTCGAGTCTTTTATAAGGAGGAGTCTCCACCTACGCAAAAGCCGCAACAGAAGCTGACAGCAGTCGGGACCGCGTTCGTGTTTGAAAACCGCGTCACTGTGAACTTTGACGTGTATTACAGAAGAGAATTCTCTCTCTTAAAATGATTGTCGTCGTTTGAATTCTTTCGTTGTTAACTTAATCATAAAATAGGAAACTTGTAACGCCAGATGGAGTTGGTGGTCTAGTGGGTATGCAGTCGGCTTGTGGTTCCTGAAGACCCGAGTTCGATTCCCGCAACCGACAAACTGGCTTTCACCAATTTAATATATCAACTCCTGTGGCTCCTCATCCACTAACAACTTTGGTGGCCCTGATTTGACAGCTGGTAACGGCACTTCACGCGTAAAAATATATCACTTGCCGAGATCTGCTACGGCAGAGTGCCACACCCAGTAATGGGTAAAAGGCGTGATGATATATTTATTTATTTTATTTAGTAACGCCAGTATCTAAATATAAATTATAAATATCGTATTTCATTGACAAAAGGTGCATTCACATAAGTTATTAATCATACAAAATACAAGTAAAACATACATACTATGTAAGTGTATATAAAGTCAACAACATATCTTGTTGCTGAAGATTTCACTTTCAAGGTTTAGGGAATATATTGTTTGCATAATTTTTCAAATTCTTTATTTTCGGATCTATATAAATAAATAAATAAATATATCATCAGGCCTTTTACCCATTATTGGATGTGGCACTCTGCCATAGCAGATCTTGGTAAGTTATATATTTTTACGCGTAAAGTGTGGTTACCAGCCGTCAAATCACGGTCCCCAAAGTTGTTCGGATCTATATGCTTATAATTCCATTCTAGTGCTTTTATTTGAATTAGTACTTTTCTATTGTTTGTGTGAAACTTAATGCTCACATAACCTTTTAAAAAATATCTATCGTACTTGTAAAATAACCCAATTTAAAAAGTAAAAAATATCCTCAGAAGAAAAAAGTTTTCTTGCACACATTTGATGTAATGAAGGTCTTTAGAATAGAATAAGGAATGTCTAGAACCAAGCAAAATTGATTAAAATAAAAAATGTTACTAGAAAGGAGAGAAAATAATTTTTTTGTCAAGAAGAGATTGTTTTAATTCATTCTAAAAGTTGAGAGTTTTAAATTTTCGTTAAGTTTCATAAAAGAAAATTTGGTGGTAGTTCGCAGCGAAACATGAACATTAAGTTTATGTTTTATATGAAATTCAACTGGTGTTTCTTACATGTTTGCAATATTAGTTTTTCATCAAATAAGCTTTTGTTTAATACATCGTGGGAAGTGAAATGTTTATAAAAGTTTAGGATATATTTATAAAACATAAGTTTCATATAAGATTTACTAACTTTCAGTATTAATAAAAACTCGTACAACAATATAATTATGAACTTTATGGAATACTGTAAAATAAATTTGTTTATTTAAACTTCAAACTTTTGTTTATTGCTTTTTAAATAGTTATTTGTGTATCTAGGTCGCGAGATGATAGTGTGCATCAAAGAAAAAGTTGAAGGTCGAGGCAGACTATTTTCTGAGGTGTGGAAAAAGCGCTTTCCTCTTGTATTAGATACAGTATTTATTTCACGATATGCTTCAAAAAAGATTAAATTTAACTATAAATATGCTCAAGAAAATTTATAGTAGATTCAATAAATGTAATATTTTATTTATTTTAATGAAATAAGATAATTTACTGATTTAAAGTTTTTTTTTTTGGAAAACAATATAACACTACTATTTTTTTCTTGAGAGGTAAAACTAATTTAATTACGCGCGGTATGTATGTTTCTTAATTAAAATTATCAATAATTAATTGAACAGTTAATGTTTGAACATGACCTCTTCCAATTCTGTCGATAAATTTGGGAAATTTGAACAGTATACTCGTATTAATGACACTTGAAATTAGATACAAGTATCAAAATGCTATGATAAACCATCAATCTATTGCACTTGTCTTTGGTTCGGTTTAATCTTCTCGCTGACCATTGAACAGCAGTCAGGCCTGGTAACATGAAGCAAGTATCGTGATTTCGCCATGAATTTTTTATTCGAATGCAACGCGTCGACGAACAGTTGGTAATTGTGGAATCTGCCAAACACGCAACTGGGGCGGAATTTGGTTACCGGGGTCACACCCACCATGTAAATTATTGACTACGGCACTGGATCGCGATTTCAATTCGATAAATATTGTAGAGAATGCGAAGCTTGCCTTTTTCTTTACGGTGCAGAAGATTGAATTTTAACGGAAAGCAAATGAATTCGACTCTTTGAAGACTGAATACGTTATATGAGACTAACGGAAATAAATTTTATTTTAAATGAACACCTTTTACTTTAACTCTTTATTTGATTCTCAGTTAAATGGAATCTTTGGTTTCATGTTCCTGGCATCAACTTACAAAAGAAGATAAAATTTAAAATTTAAATCCAATGCAGAAATACATTTTCATTTTATTAAACACACGGTATTAAAAAAAGACTTTGAGGGTTTCTCAATTAAAAATAATTCTTTCAGAATTAGCCAAATTTAGGACAGGAATTTTTAGGTGAATATTTTTTATTGTTCTAGTCGAGGAGAAATTTTTAATTAATATTACAAAATATGAAAAATATTTAAATAGTTAGCACAACTTACCTTGATTCAACGAATAAGATATACAACAATTGATTTATTTATTTATATTACACTGTACAACAGGAACTTAAACCCAATTACAGTACAGGGTCCGCACTCACCGAGATGCAGTTTGATAGTTCATATAATTTCTTCCTTAAGTGAGATTCGAACTCTAGATCTCTGGATACGAATTTCTTATCGCTATCTACTCCACCCTGCTGACGGACTTCATCAATTCAAAAGGGTGTAGCTGGTTCAGTGGTATCGAGTCAGTCTATGGATTTGAGACCCCTGGTTCGATTTCCACAGCTGACAAACAATTTTCACTACGCCCATAAATATATACATACTAAGATCAGCTACAGCAAAGTTATATATATATATATATATATATATATATATATATATATCTTTTTCTATTTTGCGTTCATAAGGTAGTCATTACGAAATTTAGTTGCATATCGAAAGAGCGTTCATTACGATACGTAACATTTTGTTTTAGACGGTTGGTAGCAGCGGATGACATACTGAACCTATCAAGCTGAGAACATTATAATTTCAATATAACCCTAAAATCTGAATAATTGCATAAATGTCAACAACAGTTATCAACCAAAACATTTCATATACAAATTGCTTTAAATTGACTAAATATCGCAGATTAATTTTTAATTTTAAATTTATAAAAGACGCAAAATAGAAAAAATAGTATAAATAACTCATTTTATAAGACTTTTATCGCACTTGTTCTTTAGAAAACTCACCTGCGACTCGTTTTCTAAACTTGGACGTGTGCGAAAATGTACTATTATTTAATTTCATTTAATACTGTTAAAATAATGCCTATTTTGTTTGTACTTCTATTTAATTTATTATTAAAAAAATATAAATGAATTTGCATATTTTTCCATAAATATGGAAATAAAAAATTGTATATATAGTTATTATGTGCATATATTGTGCGTATTTCATCCTTATATCATTGTATATTCCATACATATTTTTTATTGCTTATAATCCGCTTTCTAGTTAATAGTCCATCTGGTGGAAAACTGAATTAGATGTGCTGTTAAACGTATCTATTAAACTGTAACCAATATCTGCTTAAAATGATTATCGTCAAAGTAAGAAGCAGATATGTGTAAACGCAAACTGCGCAGAACAGATGTTCAATTTGCGACGAAACTGCTGCTGGTGTCGTTGGTGCCGCTGATGGAAATGTTTACGCGAGTCGAACTTTCTTGATCAAATCACACTTAATTAATTTGCCTCAATTAAAATGTCTTTGAAAGGATCAAGATCCGTACACATGACACTCGATTCAATTCGTTTCGCGCTTGGAAACAATAGTCGTTAATTTTTCATTTACTACTTAATGATTACAACAAAGACAAAATTAATTGTCATCCATACACTTGGTGAAACTAGGTTTAATAAAAAAATATAAACTAAACCCTTGGCTAAGTCTCAGTTTGTGAGACTTAGCCGAGTGTTTAGTTTATATTTTTTACTTAATGATTGTTCTTAATAGCCTTTTATTACGCGAAATTTTGCGACAATCTTTTATCTCGTTCAATTTATAAATTGCAAATAAATAATTGAAAGAAGTATGAGTGAAAAGTAAATAAATATATCATCACGCTTTTTACGACTTTAAAAATATGTAATTAATACTAAATGTTTATATACTGTTTCTTTTATTCCCAATTGTTTAACAAATGACATTTTTTATTTATCATATTTGAGAAACGCGTGAAAACTAATTTCTGGCTTCTATTTAGCCCATACAACAATACATATTATTCATTGTCAAGAAAAATATATTTCAATAAATTTAAGTAATGTAAATATTTTGTATAAAATAAAGAGAAAATAATCGCAACGCCGGATAAACAAAATGAAGAACCATAACACACCTGGTAAAAGTGTTTCAAATTTACCCGCCAGATGGCGAACGCTATTGGCATCGCCAATACATCTGACGAATTTTTCATTTCCTCTCTTTATTATTCGCGGAGGAAAATAATACACTTTCTTCAGAAGAAATAGCTATTTTTGACTACTGTTTGCAAACGTTTTTGATTTCTATATTCATATAAAGGAAAAGTTGCATTTTTTCGCACTATATCATCGTATTCTTGGATATATGAAAGCTTTCAACAGTTTTGGATAAATTTCAAAACATAAATTGCCAAAATTATTTTTAAATTTCTTTTTCAAAGCATCTTGTATAACATAGAAAAAATGTTACATTTCCTTATTTATTACATTAATTTTCAGTATGCATTTGGAAACTAGCTCTGTGCTGCCATCTTCTTCAAACTTTGGTCTAATGCTCTCAATCTAATAAATTAAGAACAAACGGCATACGATATGATTTTTTAAAAGTTTATTAAAAATATGAATATGAAAATATCATAGCTGGCCAGCTGAGCTATGTTCATTATTTAAATTATTTATAACCTTTTAAAATGCAAGTCTTTGAAAGTAGATTTCCATCATTAGTGTGGTGACAGTGAACAATTCAAGTGAGAAGACGTAAAAGAAAAGAGAGACAAATAGACGCTCTCATATTTATTACCGCTGCGAATAGCGGAATGGCGGCGAGAAATGAGAAATGGAAGTGAATATCTTCGAAGTATGTTAATCCATCACATAGAAAATTCATTTCCATCAGGACGCACGCACGGAGTACATCTGTTTTTATTTCAGCCAGCTATGAATATCAATTTATTCAGATTCCACGTTACATACATATTGAGAGGCTGGGAATGCACGGTACTGAAGACTACGAAATGAAGAGCTCGCGTTGTCTCTGTCTTCCTGCTTGAGCTTGGAAATGCTTCTGCTGCTGCTGGCGGCAGAAAGCGTAAAGACTGTCCTTGCGTCAGAGTTCGCCCTCTCGCTGCTAATTTAAAACGAATTTCTTTTTAAGGAACGATTTCTGAATTGCAAGTTAATCGAAAGAAATTAGAATTAGATTGAATTATAACGTAGATCTGATTTGAACTTATATCCTGTAAGATAGAATTCAGTAAAATGTTTAATGGGGATTTATTAACTTTTATAAGTGTTGTAACATAGTTATTCGTTATCGGTTGTTATTATATGAAATAAATTTTAACTTTCAGTCAGACAGAAAAGTTATGAGTTAATTTAATAGGACGTCAATATTGGCGCCGATAGAAAAATAGATTATTTATTCAAGAGTTAAATACTATTGCATTTATTTTACAAGTGAACTATAAAAAAGTTAGTATTTACTTTCGCAATTATATCCATAAAGATAGGAGGTACTTCTTTATTCCGTCAGTATTTTATGACACTCACGTTTCTTTCATTACCTGCCTAGGCAAGCAATATGTTATTTTCCTGACTATGCATGCAAAGCAAAGCTTTCCTAAGTCTTAAAAGTTTATTTTCCTGTTAGTTTCAGGTAAAAATTATTGCATTACAAAAACGCGCATATCAAATTTATGTTGAATTACGTCGATATTTATTAAACTACAACTTGATGCATTTTACTTCAAAACAAAATTAAAATAGGCAGTTGTACATCAAGATGATGCGTCCGCTTTTTGAACGAAAGCTCTCAGCTTCAATCTTCGCTGACGTCAACTTAAAATAAAAAATACAACTGCGTTCAAGATATTCTGATTCCTTTATAAGCTCTTGGTTTATCGTACAGGAATAAAATCTTGTTGTGAACGGTACAGCATAGTACATAAATAAATAAGAACTGTCCGAAGTTTCCTCAATTCCGTACCAATTTGTTCATGATTGGAAAATAGTAAATTTACCATTTACCTAGCAATGCGGAAATGTACTTGATCAGTAGATCCGTACCCACCTCACGTGTAACAGATCCCATATTGAATTCAAGCTTCCATTGAGTCCAGTAGCTTTAGTGAAATTTTCATTTTCTGGGAATCCCCAGCAGTGCTGTAACCCTGTAACCGGACCCGCTAAGCAACATCAAAGGCAGCGGTGGGTTATATACTCAATTCGCTTCGTGGAGCTGAGCTGCTATCTTTACCGCCGTCACCACCGCCTTCACTATAATCGGCGGCTGACCTTTGAATCCTACCCGATCCGAAATCCGTAGCCTCTAGTGACCTGGGGTGGTTGTATCTTCGGGTTGTGTTGCAGTGGAGAAGGTGGTTAATTTTCTTAAGGGATTACTGAATTGGAATACAAAGGGTGGATTATGTACTAATAGAAAACTAAATTAACTGGTTAGACTTAAATTAATAAATAGAATTTATAATAACTTGCTGTGATTACAAACTAAATACGAGATATTTATGTCCGTTTGATTTGACGGCCCGACTGGTTAGGCAGAGTGCCACACCCAGTAATGGGTAAAAGGCGTGATGATATATATATATATATATATATATATATATATATATATATATATATATATATATATATATATATATATATATATATATATATATATATATATATATTTATTATTTGCAGTAACGAAATTTAAATTTTGGTCCGGTTGAATAAAGCGATGTTAACTATGTTGTTACCGAACAGTATATTAAAAGTCAAAATGGCTAACACCATTTTATATATATATTTCCTGTTTTTTATGTTATAAATAATTAATATCAACATTAAAACGCTTGTTGTTAACTAAATAACAATAGTAAAACAATATTTCTAGCAAATCTTTATTAGTTTAATATTTGAATGAAAATAAAGGGCATATATAATTTTTTTAATTGTTGAGTCTAACAAGTAACACTACCCAACTGCCATTCATCGATTTAAATGAAACTTGGCACACTAATAGAACTCTAAACAATATTGCAACCCTGTTTTTTTTCTTCCGGAAGTTGCTTTTTAGGGGTACAAACCACCCCTGAAAGATAGTTAAAGCAAGAATCGCCATAAATGAAATTAAATAATACCAAAATATTACACGTTCAACGTTGGTTACCCAGGGATAACCTCGAAAATAGATTCAGAGATTCCAAAAACCTCCGAGTAACTAGTTTTGAACCTAAAACTCTATTTCAATTGAATATTGTAATTTCATATCCCCCAACCAACCTTTTAATAAAGTGTATATGATCAAAATGACTCCGAAAATAGATTTTGGCGATCTCAAAAACCCCTGGGTCAAAACAAATTTTATTGAAGGAAATCTATATACGAATAAAGTAAGATGATACATTTATATGAGAATATGTTAAATTGAATTAATAATTTTAATGTTAGAAATAGTAAATATTTATATTTCCAAATGTACATACATACATAACATCACGCTATATCCCATTAAATGGGGCAGCACGAACCCATCAACATTCTCATCCTGACACACGATACTCGATTCGACCACATTAACACTTCCTCCATACAAACTCTTTTCTCACAACCAAAATCCATCAACACGCAACAAACATTCATCCATTCGCTCCTGTACACCAGTTTCGTAAATCTTCACTTACGCCCACTTCTCTAACATCGAATCTATAAGAAATGTGAGTATAAATAAATGTAATTCGCATATTATTTTAGATTTTTTTTGATTTTTTCAACGTATTAAGCTGTAACGAATATAACTATATTAACATATTACTTGTCAAAAGAATCCAGTTTATAGTTAAGCTCAGTTTAACCGGCCGATCACAAGCGTTTCATAAAATTATACATTAAACAAGTTTCAACTTTACAAAAATATTTATGTGCATAACTGAGTTTGTACTAAACTTATTTAAACTGGATTGTACAACCGGTAGTTAGTAAGTTATATTATGTAACTCAATAAAGTTAAAACTATAAATGTATTTACCGTGCAGTGAGAGTAAATGTTAATTTAAAACGTCAATATACAATTTACAAAGTAATAAATTAAATACATTCATTTGAAAATCAATGTGTTTACAGAGGAAGGTAACTAAATCCATTTTAATTTGCAGTAAACTGTGAATTAGTATTTACAAGTCTTGCTGCACTCGGGGGGATGGGAATTAAATAAGCAGAACCCGGAACTGGAATCGTTTAACTGAGTTTGTTGCAGTAGCATCAAACTGTGCGCATCGCACCCGAAACACTAACTTTCCGGTGGGTGGTGTTTATCCCTTGTGCTGTTCAAATCTGTTCTGTATCCTTTTGAGTATTTCGACAAATAGAAGTTGAACGAGCAGTTATTCCCTCAAGAGGAAATAATAATAGTGTTGATTTAACCAAGTATTTGCTTCATTCATTTATTTTAATAATTTGGATGTTGCATTTGGTAGGGAAAAAATTATGTTTGAAACTCACACACGAGTATAATGATTATTATTAACTTGTGTAAAATATTGTTGTGTAGTTGTCAAAGATATACAAATAACTATTAATATTCAATATTTGTTTTGACAAAATGGACGCAGTGTTGCTAAATATAACTGACTATATAGACTTGAATTGATGAGGATAATACTCAAATATACAGGATGTTTCCTTTAAAAGAACCAGTGATTTTTGGGCGAACTAAAAGTTTTAAAGAAAACTGATGTATACATAAAATTATCAGGAATAAGGGGCTAATTTATCTATTATAATTAACCTTATATTTAATCAGTGGTTTTGAAACAATAGAATAACTTTTTTATTTTTGTTACGTTGTACAACAGGAATTTAATCCCAATTACAGTACAGGGTCCGAACTCACCGAGCCGCAATGTGGCAGTTCATATAATTTTTAGCTTGAGTGGGAATTAAACTCAGGATATCCTGATTCGAATTCCGTAACGTTATTTACACGACCGTACTGCAGAACAATAAGCAATAAATGAACTATTGTAGTGTTGATAATTTAATAAATAATATATTAAAAACTAATGGCACTAAAAATGTTTACTTCTTGTAAAGTGCAATTAATTTTGCGATTAAAAAAAAACTTCTTTCTGTTTCATAATTAGTCCGTTGACTACTATATGGGGTTAAAATTAGTGCCTAATTTGTAAAACACCCTATATACCTTTTTCCTTATTCCTGATCATTTTATGTATATAACATTTTTCTCAAAAGTCATTAGTCCACCCAAAAAAACTCTAGTTGTTTTAAAGGAAACATCCTGTATAAATAAAGAAAGACTGGGCGATCAGAGTATTAAAATATATTTTTAATATAGTCGTAAGTTCAGATGTAATCTAGAATTTCTTTAACCCCAATCCATCGCATTAATAGCTAGTACCACAAGCTTTGTTTTGGGTGTAATAAGAGGGTAGTTTAAACATATTAAAGATAGCTAAAACCTCCCCTAAGTACACCCAAAAACAAGCTCATAGCACACACAAAATATATACAGTAATCTACCTAAACTTATTCAAATGACAGCGGCTTTTATTTTAGTTCTGGACAAAGCCGCATATATTATTTGTCACTAAAAATGTTCGCTAGGAATGAAATACCTCAATTTTTGCGAATTTCAAAAAAATTCTTATTGTTCTGTAATCAGTATATCAAATTATATATGTCATTAAAGTTTCGTGCAGAGATATAGTAATACCTTGTATAAATTAATAACAACCCACTACTAGAAAACATAAAATAAAAGAAAAAACAAAGAACTTTAAGTGACAGCTTATGGAGACCAATTGTAAGTGTACCTTTGTTTCAAGTGATCAACGCCATCTCTTACAATTAGTACTTGAATATCCCAATAAAATCACCAAGTTCACTTGCGTTATTTTATTGTAAATCCAGCATTAAGTTTTATTAATTTTTAATTGTGAATTAATTCCTTTTGTAATTATTATGAATTATATCTTTATTTTTTGTCGAAATGAATAGTGTTTTATCTATTTTGCTTAGATTAAAAGACGGCCTTGGTTGGTTATACTAAAAATACCTAAAAATGTTTTCGTGATGTCAAAACTCAATTAATGTTCCGTTGGCGTAAAACAAAATTTAATTACACCACAATTTGGAAAGCAAATTTATTGTCAAGATTTAAACTAAAGATACAGCCCCATCTAGAGTTACTGGCAAACGCTATGTTATATCATTCCCTGGCGACCCTCGTAGCTTTTCATTTTACAAGGGTCAGTACAAATTTAACATCCGCCTCTCGTATTTCCGTATCTATGCGTGTAAACGTTCACACCGCGCTTTGACTTTGAGCATGGGCGGCGAAAAGGGAAACCGGAAGTTGCTGCTCCCCTCCAAAACGAGATGATGATAAATTACCAGATGAAATGCTAGTTTTTATATTTATTTGTTTTGTATTTTCTCTTAATACTTCATAGAATCTTCTAGAGAAAAATATATGTATGTTTTCTACAATATCAGTGAATTTAGAACACCACCCAGCACGAAATTTTGTAAACTTAAAATTACGAAATGTTTAAAATATTATCAGAAAATCTGAATTATTATTAAATAAAAAAATCAGTGGTATCGAGTCGGCCTGTGGATCTTGAGAACCCTGGTTCAATCCCCACAGGCAACAAACAATTTTCACCAAATTAAATCTACCCCTGTGGCTTCCCCTCCACTAATATCTTTGGGGGCCGTGATTTGACGACTGGTAACCGCACTGCACGCGAAGAAATATATCACTTACCGAGATCTGCTTAGGTAGAGTGCCACACCCAGTAATGGGTAAAGGGCGTGATGATATATTTATTTATTTATTTATTTAAAAAATCAATACAGATTTTACAGATATTTTTATCTTTTTTATTCTTCGCCATTGACTGGACATCAATAATGATTTATTTATCTATTTATTATGTTGGTAAGATGTATGTTTGACATTTTGAATGTATATTTTTATTGGTACACCTTTATTTGAATTATTCAAACAAATAAAACGATTCGGCCTCATATAAATTAGCAATAGAGTACATCGTTCATCCCCGAGTGTATCAATAAAAGTTAAATTTTAAGTTTGATATAAACTGACAATATCGCACCAAATGTTTAATAGCAATGTTAAACAAGTTCATATGTATTTTACTTCGATTTACTTATATTTATGTAAGTTAAAAGCTTTTAAAAAAGGCAAAATTAAGAGTGTCTTACATAAAGTACTGATTTTTAGTGCCACTGGTTTGATAATTATTTCTAATATATTAATCATTAATATGTAATGTAAACACTGCCATAATCAATTAATTTATTATACAACATCAGATAAATGATTAGTTGCAGTGTTTACAATTATAATTTAATTATTAATATATTAAAAATAACTATGAAAGTATTAGCACTAAAAGTATTTACTTCAAGAACATAGCATGTAATTTTGGGAATTACAAAAAAAATCTTTTCCGTTATCAGTATATCCTTAAAGTTTGATAAAGTTTAGAAATCCCTGTATTTATGCCCCTTGTTGAAAGTGTAAAGTCCTCGCCACTGGAATGAAAAGCGAAGCAAAGGTGTGGGGTGGTCTACGGGGGTGACTTCCCTTCTGTTTGGCTATAAATTAAGTTACAAACAAGGCCCACTGCATGAAATGCACGTGCGGTACCCTAAACGCCAAGTTTTAGCACCTTGTAAAACTCTAAATTGCCCTGTTCTGTCGTTCGGCTTGCCTTATCACGCGGATGTGAGACTTGGCAACCTCGCACAAAGACTTTAATGTAAGTGGACGTCACATTCTGCCCGGGTTTGTTTTCTTTCCCACTGCACTAAACTTTTTACTGCAACATGTAATGAGATTTCGCTGTCGACATTGACTTCATACACTTAAATTTTAGGTATTACGGTTGATACGCTGCTGAGAAATTGATGGGCTGTTCTAGTTACTTGTTTTGTATTATTTTCTATTCTCTGCTGAGTTGGCAATAAAGCAATATAAGTTTTACTGGCGCGATTACATGAATATAAGGATAATGAATTGATATTGTCGAGGTAGTTTCATTTACTTGTAGTCTGGGAAAACTAGGATAAAGTACCAGAATTTATTATAGAATTTTTAGCCATCCTTTGTTTTAACTCTATTATTTTATGAAGTATTTTAGTTTAAGGTACTTTTTAAAACTTTTAAGTTGAACCTACACAAACTCTAACAATTTAAATTAGAAAAGGAAAATAATATCTATTTTGAAAAGTATTAAAATCCAAATATTTTACAAGAATTTGTGATCAAAATATAAAATATATAAATAGGTTCTGTAGCGTTCTCATTGGCTATTAATGTAACTAACTTCATTGTACTATCAGTGTTTGTTTAATTTGGTTGGAAGTAGTGTAGAAAAAAACACCTCATCTGCAGCAAATATATCTCCAAATATTATTAAACAAAAAAAAATGTAAAGTTTTATGAATTATTTGAATAGAAGGTAAAGTTACAATGACATATGAAACTAACTTCACCTCGTAATTAATATATCAAGCCGTGACTAAAACGTTCTAAGCCACAGCTTGTCAACATGTGATTTAGCGCCATGGAAACTAGTACTTTAAATGTTAGTTTAATAATGGGAGTAGAAAAAATATTCTAAATTTATTTGTATGTGAATTTGTTTAATATACTAGTAAAAATTCTGTACACTCTGCATTAACGCAAAATAATGTATGTAATTTTATTGTAATTAATTTTTAAATTGAATTGCATTCAGTCGAATGCAAAGTATTTACGTTGAAAATGCGAAAAGCCGTAAAAATGAAATGTCAGCAAATAAATTTATCGTAACAATACGCATTTAAATTTCAATCGAAAATACTAGATTCTCCACCTGATTTTTGTCACTTCAGAAATTCATTTCAAAACATCTCTACAGAATGGACCAAAATTCTTTTCAAGTCATAGCCAATCAAATGCTCCATTCATTCTTTCTATCGACAATCGAGAATCGACCAGAATAAGAAATAAAAATATAAGTAAGAAACGCAGGGCAACGGCGGTGCGCGCCAACTGTCTGGAAAATCCACAAAACTAAACGATAATGGAGCGGCTCATGACCATCGCGTCACGCGGCTGAAATCGATCCTGCTGTCCTGCAGCTCCTGCTGGCGACTGACGACCTAACATTTCATCCACGCCCAAACCAAACGGTACTGATACTTGTTTGCGTTTCACCCTCCAACTAATGCTGTTAGCAAACATAAAAAATACATGCAGACATTGATAGGAGAATAATAGTTTATTATATATCAAGGCACTACAAGACCTTTTGTCCTGTGGTATACGAGTATATACCATTTTTTGTACTTTCACCCCCATTCCATACTTTTAAATTTATATTTTTAATTTATATTCTGAAACCGATAAACTATTGTGCAAACCACGGATGTTATCAGTCATAACAGGCCTTAGATGTCTTAAAATCCTCGCTCTATTAGTTCGGATTTCAAACTGACATCTGCGGCTGTAATGATTCTCATAACATTCTTAGGTATGTTAATAGCTATAACAAGTTAGAGTTGTTCAGTATTTATATTCCGCGATGATTCCCGCGTGTGAAGTTGGCAAACCGAGACGTAAGCGAGGGCCGAATGCTCGAGCTGAAGTCGAGGTTTGCTAACTTCACACAAGGGATAATCGCGCCCTCCTGTGAAGCATATTATACTTTTCGTAACAAGTGCACAAAAATTACTGTCTTATCGGGACAAATGTCAAATATGGGTTGCGTAACTAGTTACCTAGAAAACGCCGCAAACAGCTAATAATCGTAGTCCCTAGGGAGAGAAATATTTCTCTGGGGAGAGGAACATGCTACCTAGGGAGAGAAACATAATGTTCTCCCCAAGGGAGAAAAGCAGTGTTTATCTCTCTAAAATTAGGGAATAAGAACATGTTTCTTGTGCATGTGTTACGAAAAATGTATTTGTACATTTCTAAATATTTTGACAGTTGAGTTTCTTTTACAACTGGTAATAAATAGTTTCAATTTTTGATACAAATTTACTATATATTGGCAGTACAATGGTGTGGTTTTCATTACGATATTTTAATCTGAAGATCCTGAATTTAAATTTTATTCAAGTTGAAAAATAATATCTGTGATTCGGTTATTCCGGCCCTGTACTCTATTTGGGAGTAAGTTCCTGTTGTACAGAGTAGCATAAATAAATAAATAAATGATTGATGAGTCTTTTATGCAATAGTTCGACGGTCGGTTCACAACCAATCTTTGTTAGTGTCCGAGTTGGGAAAGTTCTAAATGGGAATTGGCTCCTGCTGACCCTGCAGGAAGATGTAGCTCACCGGACGGCGTTGGTGGTGGCAGCGTTGGCGGGGGCAAGCAAGGCAAGCGGTCCCGTGTCGCCCATTGCCTTGTGTCGGCCAATTTATACGATTTTTTGTCGGCAACGATCCGTGTAGTTTAACAGTTGAGCCCCGGAGCCCTGGACTCTGTGTTCTGGTTCGGTTTCAGTTCTGTTCTATGTTCTGTGTTTCACGAACTGGAATTGTGTTATGAACTTTTAGGATTGAATTTCTATGGCTTTAATTGTTGGATGGAAATCTGCGCTGAAAGTTGTCTCACTGCAAAATGCTTGCGAAAATTATGATATATGAAAAAAAAACATTCATTCATTTGTTATATCTTCTTTTGAATTGAACATTTAAAGATACAAACTTTGTTTAGATTTTACGTAAAATATAATTACTTACAAGTATCGTGTGTCAGGATGAGAATGTTGATGTGAACTGATGCTCTATAAATGTTTCAGGGGTTCGTGCTGCCCCATTTAATGGGATATAGAGTGATGTTATGTAATGTATGTATGTAGAGATAAATAGGTTATATTCTCATTATACGTTTTTGAATCCGGAGACCACAGGTTCGAATCCCACTCAAGCTAAAAATATATAAACTATTACAATACGGCTCAGTGAGGTCTAACTCTGCATTGTGATTGAAATTAAGTTGTTGTACAAAGTAACATAAATAGTTTTACTTATATGAACAATATTGTACCAAAAATAATTGTTAAATGAGAAATTTAAAATTTGATTAATTTTTTTTTTTCGTTTAGGCAATTTTTGAAATTCAAATGAAAGCAATATAACTGGTCAATAGAAATTCTTCTCCTGGTTTTATTTTATTTAGGATTCTGTCATTATGTAATCTTTGAATTAATAGGTAGGTGGCTCAGTAAGTATCTTGAGAACCCTGGTTCGATCCCCACAGTTGACAAACAATTTTCACCAATTTAAAAATCTATCCCTGAGGCTCCCCCTCCACTAACATCTTTGGTAGCCGTGATTTGATGGCTGGAAACCGCACTTCACGCGAAGAAATATATCACTTACCAAGATCTGCTACGGTAAAGTGACACACCTAGTAATGAGTAAAAGGCGTGATGATATATTAATTTATTTTATTTATTTAATTAGTATATTTGTGTTGATAGTATTAAAGAATACTAACTTCGTGAACTCTAACTTAACAATCCAAATAAAACTTCCTTCAAGTTGTTGTAGGAAGGGAATGTTACCTGCGCTTGTTTTTAAAAGTGAATTTTAGATAATTGCAATTAGATATTGTAAGAATTGGGAACGCATCAAAAATATAAGAAAAGAAGGGAGTTATAAATCCCCAAAATTCGGTTAATTCCAAGATGTCTCTTTAAATTAATAATTAAATAAATGACATAATTATAAACAGATAAATTTCACTTATTCCATTCCTGGACTAAATAATTCCCTGCGTACCCACAATACATCACGAATTTCAGTTTCATGTAGCGTGCGTATTATTTACATGAGCGGGTTATATTTGTACAACGCAGATTCCAATTTGATACCTTAAATTGTCGGTACTACATCGGCTAATCTCAGTAGGCCTGGATTTTGGATTTAACCTATATTCTGGTTCATTCCATCCGAATAAAATTACCAGAATCTCCCTAGGCTATAAAAGCAGCGATACTCGTTTTTGTACTTAAAAATTTACACCAAATGGATTGGATTGACAATCGCTTTTATTTGAAAAAAAATATCGTAAAACCTCAGGCGTTTATAGGTCTGAGTTTGACAGGTCAGCGACTTGATTTTCTTTATTTGATTAAGTATTAAACAAATTAAAATTAAAATCTTTTAAGCTTTTCTAAGCAGAAATTTCTTCCAAACTTTTACAAATTAAAGTTTATCCAAGTATTGTGTAACTCGAACATAAATGATAACTTTTTATTCTTAATATACAAGAGGGTAGACAGCTTAGTGGAATCATGTCGGCTTGTGAATTTGAGAACCCGTGTTGGTTTCCTTCAATCGAAAAACTTTATTCCACATTCAAATTAGTTCATGGCATCTCCTACACGAACAACATCATGTGGGTGATTGTATTTTGACGACTTCAAATAAATAAATTAAAATATATCATCACTCCTTTTTCCCATTACTGAATGTGAAACTCTACCGTAGCCGATCTCAATAGGTGATATATTTATGCGCGTGAAGTGCGGTTATCAGCCATAAAATCACGACCCTCAAAGATGTTAGTGAAGGGAGCGTCAAAGAGGTAGTTTTAATGTGATAAAAATTGTTTATCGACTATGGCATTTCATATTTATTTATTTATTTATTTATGTTACGCTGTACAACAGGAATTGAATCCCAATTACAGTACAGGATCCGCACTCACCGAGCCGCAGTGTGATAGTTTATATAATTTTTAGCTTGAGTGCGATTCGAACTTGGGATCTCCGGATTAGAATTCCGTAATGCTATCCACACCACCGTACTGGCGGACATACGTACGAAGTGTGTTGGAAAAGAAATTAGCCTGACTTTATATTTACCAAAGTTTTTTAACAATATTATCCCCTTCAAAGTAGTTCCCCTCGGCAGTTATACATCGATGAATTCGATGTTCCCAGTCTTTGTAGCAGCGCTGGAAGGCTTCAACCGGTATGTCCTATTAGTATATCTGTCATATTCTTTTGCATGTTCTTCACAGTCTTAAAATGACGTCTTTTTAAGACATTTTTCTGTTTTGGAAAAAGAAAAAAGTCACAAGGGCTGAGATCAAGTTAATAGGGTAACTGGGGAACCACAGGGATGCTTTTTGAAGTCAAAAACTGACATGGCCATGTGGCATGATGCGTTGTCACAGACCTTTTGCATGTGCAAAACTTCTATCAAAATTTGATGTACATTGAAACTGTTTAAGTTTAAGTGATCACTTATCATCCTTATTGTTAAACGATGGTCTGATTTTATAAGATCCCTCACACGTTCGACGTTTTCTTCAGTTTTTAAAGTTGAAGGCCTCTCTGAGGGAGGTTCATCTTCAAAAATACAACTTCACTGAAAGCGAATGGAGTTGAAACTCGGACAAAGCAGTGTGGCCAGTCTCATTATTTTTCTAACACACCTCGTATGTATTTGAATAATTTTTCTAAATATAAATAAATAAATATATCATCACGCCTTTTACCCATTACTGAATGTGGCACTCTGCCTAAGCAGATCTCGGTAAGTGATATATTTTGTCGCGTGAAATGCGGTTACCAGCCGTCAAATCACGGCCCTCAAAGATATTAGTGGAGAGGGAGCCACAGGGGTAGATTTAAATTGGTGAAAATTGTTTGTCGACTGTGGGGATCGAACCAGGGATCTCAAGATCCACAGGCCGACTCGATACCACTGAGCCACCTACCCCATAAATTTTTCTCCCAGTTTTATATGTCGAAACTATTTTGGAACAAGTTACAAATTTATGTAAATTGAATTTAAAGTATAATTAATTTGTGTCAAAAGCTGGGATTTAAATAAACGAAAAAATAATGAATGAATTAATTGTCAACATACATAATTTTTCGATTACTGTATGGTTGACTGAAATCCTTTCAAAGGATGGTCATTTAAAATTTTAATTTATTTCAGTAATTAATTAAACGAGAACACTTATTTAAAACCCATTGAACAGACACAAAAGTGTAGGTGTTTTCATTAATAATTTGGTTAATTTACCAAAATCCATTTTAAAATTGTTAGTAATATTTGAGTTATATTTCATTCCATTCAATATAATCCTTCATTCAGATTTATAAATCTTCAATGACCTAAAATTTAAAGCCACCATTCAACGGTAATACAATTGCATCAGTTCTCGCTTTTATCTTGAAAATAAATCACTTTCCTTGCTATTTGAAATTCTGAAGTAAGCTTAAGCTTTAGGAGCGTATTTTGTTGAGCAAATCTTTAGAAAGATTTCTGAAGCATTGATATAATTTTCACTTGTTTCTTGGCAAATACCGCGACCTATAAATATGTAAGTGTGCTGTGATGTTGGTACACTTGTACCGATATTTCTGGCAAGATTCAGGGTCCGCCACACTGAGATTTGGCATTGGGGATTCCAAAACAAAATCTACGATTTGATAGTGATAAGTCTGCTTTGATGCCATGGAATATGTCCAATTTCGTTTCCTAGAAGTGTTTTAATTTTTCGGGATATTTCTTCATCTTATATCGTTCCAAAAATAAAAATATTACGAGTATAATAAATAAAATAAATATATCATCTCGACTTTTATCCATTATTGGGTGTGGTACTCTACCGTCGCAGATCTCGGCAAGTGATAAATTTCTTCGCGTGAAGTACAGTTACAGCTGTCAAAGAGCTAATGGAGAAAATTAAAATCCCTATCTTTTGTTTGACCCTTTGACATATTTTTCTTTAATTAAATGGGACCTTTAACCTTTACATAGCAAGAAATACATGTATCGAACCTGTCAGCAGAGGCGTCGATTTACAAGATTTTGCGGGATGCAGTTTTGTTGTTAAATTTGTTAAATTTTACATATTGAAGAAGAAAAAACAACATAAAAGAGTAATATCAATATTTTTGTAAAAACAAAACAAAACTCAACCATTAAAATGTAATACAAGTTGAAACATGCCTGGATACATTGATAATACCAAAATGATGTGCTATAGTCGGGCCGAGAAATCGATAGAGCACGTCATCACTTACTTTCTCAATGACGTCATAGATACTAACATCTACTAACAAAAATTAAATTGATTGTTTCATTTTATAGTTCATTTAAATCATATTTTTGGCGTTAGTTTAAGGATAGAAGTTGACAATATAATGTAATGTAAATATAAAAAAAAAGAAATGCATTAGTGAATTTTACGTTACACTATTTGTATTCACGTTATCAAAAGTACGTTTATATTGATCAACGTCAGTAGTCCAATACTCAATTATATTGAACGCGTGAGAATATGTGTTATTGTAATTTTTGTGTGTTTATTAAATGATTCTTATCAAAATAAAAGCTCATTTTATTATTATTACGAAAATGTATATCTGATTATTTACATTATTTCAAAATTAAAATTGCTTCTTGTGCTACATATATGTGACATACGGATCGTTCGATTTCTCGGCCCGACTATAGTGGTCCTATCAAATTACAAAAATGAAAATGTACAACAATGAAATATCACAACAATGCAAGATAACAATAATGAAATATCACAACAATGAAAGAGAACAACAATAAAAGACAACAATAATGAAATATTAGAACAATGAAATAGTAAAACAATGAAATATCACAATAAATGATTACAACAAAGAACGATTGTATTTTTACAATCAAATAATCAGTAATAATTTAATCAACACTACCTACTTTTAGCAACACTACCTACTCTCATCATGTATAGTTTGAACAAAAATTCCAAATTTAAATTTTAAATTAAAACATCTATATTTATTTTTTCATATTAGATGAAAATTTATAAAATCCTTTTTAAAATTCAATTGAGTACAATGATTAACATTTGCATCTCACAATTTTTATTGGGTCTACTATAATTTAAGCTAAGTAAACGTGGTTGAGGGCTCACAAAATATTAATATTTTAGAAAATATGTGTACGCAATTTATATTTTTCCATAAATAATATAAAATTATTTTTCTAAGCATGTTAATTACCCGAAAGAAAATGTTGTTCTTTTTTATTTATTCTGGTATGTTGAACTATTGTTAATGCAATTTGAGAAACTTCATTGATTGATCACGTGAACTTTTAGTCACCTGTAAAATAATATAAATTTTGATATTTATTTACCTTACAGAGCACTTATAATTTATAGCGGAAATTGGACCAATCAGATGCTGATGTAATTTTTCTGTATTGAAATAATCTTAAATCTGTCGGACAAGATGCTATATCATAAGCTACCCGACTTTTAAAGCTGCATATATTTAGGAAAGGTTGATCTGTTTATTTTATTTCATAAGCTCATAAATAACACAAATAATATCTTGATCTACAATTCATTAGGATTCTTGAAAAAATATGTAAAAGTTCATAAAAAAAATCTTGCTCCTCCTATTATAACGTTTGGCCTTTTCGCCATAAATATGTATACAGATCCGGACTTGACCGGAACGAGTGCAGAAAACTCCATCGCACTGAAAATCGAACGGTTCTGCCAAGAATTTAAAATACTAATTTTCTTTATTGAACGTTTGGTTTATGTCGACGGTTCTTTTCATTTTACCGGAGAGCTCCGGTATGTTTTTTATGGTTTTATGACGCTATCAAAGAAACGGTCAGACATGTTGAACACTTTGAGTTATTTATCTTGTTCGGTTGGCTAGTTCGATATGTTTTTAGTTTTATTTTGTTTGAAATTTAAATTTATTGAGTCACTTCAAATGTTGCAATATTTTCTTTCGTTTGATTATAGCTAAGTAATGGGGATATATTTTTATTTTATTTTTAGAGAGCCATTCGTCTAAATTATCAAAATAAATCTTCAATTGCTCATCATGCATTAGAATTTCTACATAAAATTAACTTCAACAAACCAAAATTTTAGCGAGACCTACAAGTTTATAAGAGAAGCCATTGAAATTTGCAAGGAGAAAAATAATATTAACAATTGTGATGGTTTGGAATTAAATAAGGCTTGGTTTCCGTTGATTCACAATCTATTATTTTTTTTTTCATATTTTTGTGTTTTTACTTGTCATTTTTATTTATATGTTATTTGTTTATTTTTATGTCATTTATGTGTTATTTTATTTTTACTATTTTTGTCCTGATGAAGGTATTTGTATAAAGTACTGAAACGTCGAGTTTTTAAATACATACAGAATTAAACCAGAAGCCCCTTTTATTTAAACATTTTTGTTTTTTGTATTGAAGTATTACTTAAACGATAAATATTGAATTACGTATTGAATTAAGTACAAATTTAATCATCGTCTCATATATACTTACTATAAATTTAATATATCTGTATCTGATAATGGTGAGAAATAAACATGATTAATATGTTTTCTAATTATCAGTTACTAATACTTATGTAGTAACCGCACTTCACGCGAAGAAATATATCACTTACCGAGATCTACTTAGGCAGAGTGCCACACCCAGTAATGGGTAAAAGGCGTGATGATATATTTATTTTATTTATGTAGTTTGAAATACAATTTCAAAATGACAATTTAATTATGTCATTGTGTAATCAACCAATTTTGTGCATCTATTATTTATAGTGAATCAAGTTTGCATAATTAATATTAATTTAATTAAAAGTCTCTATACTGTATATCATGTTAGTAGATGTTTGTTGAAATGTAATATAATTTGAATATTTAAACTATAATAAGTTGCTTTTTCATTTAAAAATAAACGAATCGATTTCAACATGACTGTTTTATATAAATATTTAATTTAATCAAGATGGCTTAGATGACTATAATATTCTTTGTCCCTTGTGTAAGAGATATCAATTTACTTTACCACAAATGTTAGGTATTCAACATCAGCTTCATAATTCTAGTCATCTACATAATATATAAATTATTCATATAAATTTAAGCGAAATACCTCGTTTCATTTTTCTACATTTTCATACACCCAGCTATTCCGTAATAACACTTCAGCCTGTCTGTGTTAAATAAAATTTCTCTCACGTAGCTGAGACTCATACATAGCTTATATATGTGTTCTCATTTTAGCTATTCCCAGGTTTACCACTAATCATATTTCTTTATGTTTTAACTGATACCAATGACAAATGAAAGATAATATTCAACCAGAGTCAAACAATTGGTATTATTTATTTATTTTAATTTTCTAATCAAAAAAATTACTAAAAAATGAAATAAACACTTGTCAAAGTTTCACAAAATATTTTCAGCCTTCGAGTCAACTTATTAGGTCATCATCAGAGGCTGGCCAGCACAGTTAGTAACCATAGACGGGTTTCGCTCTTATTAGAGCTCATCAGTATGGTATAACCCACTCCTTCACCTAGAACAAGTTCAAGTGAAGGAGCTGTGTGTCGAAGAACTTAAAAAACTTTCAGCCAATGAGAAGTTTAATATCAAAATAAATGTAGATACTTTATAACAATTATAAACCTTAAACATGCAGTAGTAATAATAATTTTTCGTAACACATGCACAAGGAACACGTTCTTATTCCCTAATTTTAGAGAGAGAAACACTGCTTTTCTCCCCTAGGGACTACAATTATTTGCCTTTTTGCGGCGTTTCCTAGGTAACTAGTTACGCAATCCATATTTGACATTTGTCCCGATAAGACAGTAATTTTTGTGCACTTGTTACGAAAAGTATAATATGCGGGAGGGCGCGATTATCCCTTGTGTGAAGTTGGCAAACCGAGACGTAAGCGAGGGCCGAAGGCACGCGGGAATAATCGCTAGTTTCTCTCCCTTGATGCATAACATACTATTGTTTATTCCGGTTATTAATATGTCTAACGTATTAGTTTCCATGGCGCTAAATAAGATTTTATTTACATGTTGGTAAAATGTGGCTTCGAATGTTTTAGTTACGGCGTGATATATTAAATACGCATCTATCATTGTAAGTTAACCTTACTTTTTAATTAATCAATAAAACTTTAATTTGCGGTCGTATAAAATAGTTATTAGTGTATTAAGAGCGTGAAGTGATTCTTTATTACTCGAGCACGGTAATTGCAGCGCGAGCCGAAAGCGAGAGCTGCAATAGTGTAAGAGGAACAGACACTTTACGCTCGTGATACACACATATTTTTTTCTACGATTACATATGAAATTATTAAATAACGTGTATGTACAGAAAATAAATTTGTTCTGTCAACCGTCAATATGACAAGTTTCTGTTTTGTTTGTATCTCTGGTAACTATTGAAATAAGCGCGCATTTAACATCTTTTTCGATTGTTCCACAGAAAACGTCAACTTTACGATGACAAATGAGAGCGTAATTGTCAACTTTTCATAGCAATCGTAGAAAAAGTATAGGATATGAATCGCTTTATAAACCCAGTAGTTACTTGTTTTTTATATTCTCCTAACTAAAGAGACTTTTATAACTTGTTAAATATTATACTATTCTTTTACTGATACTCATTTTCAATTAATTAGTACCTAGCAAATGGTTTATATTTTTGGTACAAATATGCTACTAATTGATTATGATTGAGGAACCCAATGATGATGTACAATGTATTGAAATCAATTCTAAAGATGTCAAATATCAGATTACTGTTAATAATATAATTTGATTAATGTCCGAGCTTAGAATAGGCGGAAAACGACCATACGTACCTCATGCGGCGCCATTTTGCGCAACTGAAATAACATTTCTCATCCGGAACGTAAACACGCGAAGCAAATGCATGAAATTAATAAAAGTTCATTTTCCGTGACGCGAGACGAGCTATTCCCCACGTTCACGCGCCAAAAGTCGCCAATCTGAAGACGCGATATGATGATGACGGTGACATAACCTAGATTCTTGTCGGCGGAGGGGAAATGGAGGGTCACGATAATCTTTGATGGCGCAGTAGGCGTGTAGTTTCATAAGAAATCGACGAAAAGTCTCGCAAAACTTAAAAGAAACTTTTCGCAAAGTTGAAGTTAGTTTCCGAATGAAATTATTAAAGTCCTTGTGTCGCCTGCTGTATTGCGACTACCGTATATCGTTTGGCAAAAAAAGTCGAAACTTCCGAAGGAAATAACTGCCGTTGTCTGTTGGATGTCTGTTCGAACTCGACGTGACGTCGTGCAGTTCAAGGCGTATTTCTATCTGCTTTGTGTTAAAAGAGTTGCAATTTACAGTCAAGTCTTTGCAATTACTTCAACTTTTTTGTTCAAATAACATTTTTGCGACGTACATTTAAAAATAAAACATTATGTGCCGGTTTTTTCATCTCTGCATAACAATCAGTGGAATCAATATAAAATACCACATTGAATTATAATTATTGAAAAACATAATTTTAATTACTTGAATTGATTTAAACATTTGTTATTAAATAAACTAAAAAACATTTTAAAAAATAATACAGGCTATTTCTAAATTATTGCAAAAAAAATTATGTTATTTGACATACCTATTATAACGCATTTTTTTCCAAAATTTGCAAAAAATAATTGCACATTACTTGAAGTAAACATTTTTCATGCTATTAAACTGATAGGTTACAATAATAAATTAAAAGCACCGTTACACAATTTCAATTAAATAAAATAAATGAACATTAAACTTGAAAGAACTGTTACACAACTTAAATTAATTTTCAAGTTTAGTAATTTTTATTCAGTACTATGTCCTAGCAGTACAGTGGCATGAAAAATATTTTGCTTCAAGTAATTTGCATTTTGGAAACATTCTTTTTGCATTGTAATCAGTACTTCAAATAATATATACCCCAAAATTGTTTTGCAATAGTTTTAAAACAGCCTGTATAGTATATAATTATTTGTAATATTTTTATATTTTCTATGTATTTATATTTTCTATATATTTATATTTTCTATATATTTATATTCACTATATATGTAGTGTTCTGAAGAAAGCTAAAGAATTAGGCGAAACGTTGACAAAATAAAAAGAATTATAATGACTGAATTCCGCAAGATTTGTGTTTTCTTAGTAATAATAAGTTATTGAATGCCATTTTCTGATGCAATATTTTTAAAATTATCCTAACAATATCTATAGGACACTTTATTCAGGGATAAAAAAACGGCTCTGAACCTGTCTTCATTTTGACGTTTAGTCAAACCAAACACAATCATGGAAATATAGTTATGATACTAATACTGCATTCTTAGCGAAATCGCACAGTTGGGCCTTATTTATTCAAACTATCTATTTATTTATTTATTTATTTATGTTACGCTGTACAACAGGAACTTAATCCCAATTACAGTACAGGGTCCGTACTCACCGAGCCGCAGTGTGGTAGTTCATATAATTTTTAGCTTAAGTTAGATTCGAACTCGGGACCTCCGGATTCGAATTCCATATAGCTATCCACACCACCGTACTGACGGACAAACAGTATATTTCACTTTATATTATATATTTGTTGCTTTTAGAAATTAATTGAATTTATTTATATATTGTAAATAATTCTGAGAATTATAGGTAAAGATATTTTCAATATCCAAAGTCTTTGAAATAATTTTCGCGTTGCATTTCTTTGGCACATCTTCAGTGATTCATCAAATATTCATAAAGTTGTAAATCGTGCATAAAATCAAAACATTCACGCTGCACTCATAACATTTCCATTGCCGTCTTGATGTCACTAAACTAAAAATATCAAACGAAATGGTGACACCTGTTGTGGCATCGCATGGCACATACGCTTTCGTCCGCAGACGCATGTTGTCATCTCAACAGAGGACAAACACATTAGAACAGTATTTCTCAAACATTCGTTGACTTCTTCATGTGTGGCTACGTAATATTTTTTTTTCAAATAAAGATAAACCTGAAAAAGGTTCATGAGAATGGACAAGTAGTTTGTGTTTTTTGTTTTATTGTACAAAATATTTAACACAATGATATTTTTTTCATAAAATTAATAAATATATGTCAATCTTTTTAATGGAGTAGGTGGCTCAGTGGTATCGAGTCGGCCTGTGGATCTTGCGAACCCTGGTTCGATCCCCACAGGCGACAAACAATTTTCACCAATTTAAATCTACCCCTGTGGCTCCCCCTCCACTAATATCTTTGCGGGCCGTGATTTGACGGCTGGTAACCGCACTTCACCCGAAAAAATATATCACTTACCGAGATCTGGTTTGGCAAAGTGCCACACTCAGTAATGGGTAAAAGGCGTGATGATATATTTATATTTATTTATTTATAATCTTTTTAACTGATAAAGTCTGAACTTCTTTACTTTTGACGATAAAACAAATATTAAAGGACAACAGTTGTGTTTAGATTTATTTATAGTCATCTAAATTATAAATAAATTATTGCCTTTCCATCTGATATGCGTTATAAAATAAACAAATTTACATAATCTTGTTGGACGGTCTTGAACATTTGTGCCATATTTTGGGGATCACTGCACCGCAATCCCCTCTGCCGGAGAATTAATAAAGCCGTTGAAGTTATTTGCGTGCTATGTCATCATGGCACACTTGATCCAAACCTTGTTCGTGAACTATTTTTATTTGAATTATTGCGCGTAGTGAACTAGGCGCCAGCTTGTGTACATTAATGACAAAAGACAGTGGAAAGGAAAGAGATGGTGAATTAAAATCGAAGAGGATGACGAGAAAACGACAAAAAGAGTAATAGGTTTAATTTGTTTCCAGCGTAAAGCTTTTGCGGATGCTGCTTTTAATTCTCCGAGCACTATTTAGTTATGGTTTAGCATTTTAGAGATAAAGGAATTATGAAGACTGCAATATCGGATTTTGAAGTTTAATAAAGGATTCGTTTAAGTTTTATAATTTTATTTACTTGTGTAATGATGATGGATTATAAAACTGTATTTCGTTTCGAAAAAGGTTTGACAAATTGAAATGTCCTCAATTCTGTTTGGGCATTGGCGAGATTTCAAAGCTATATGTTATTTTAGTGTTATTGCTTTTATTTTAATTTCTAGTTTTATCATGAAAAATGTATGTTTAAAAATACAAACAACTTGATAAATATATGTTAATATCGCACATATTTACCTGTTGTACAACCTTCTCTGTCAAAATAATTTGTCATTTGATATTTGCGACAGATAATTCTTGGAAATTATTATTTATGACTGAAAGATATTTATGCGTTTCTCTATGAAATAACAAACACTGCAATATTTATAATTTAAATATTAACTTTAGGGACCATATCGTATTTCGTAATTAAAATTTAATTATAGCAAAAGCAAACAATAATATTTACATTTATTATATTCGGGGTTTCGTTAGACTGTTAAAATATCATTTAAATATACAACAAAGACAAAATTAATTGTCATCCATACACTTGGTGAAACTAGGTTTAATAAGAGCGAAACGCGTCTATGGTTACTAACTGTGATGGCCAGCCTCTGATGATGCCCTCATAAGGTGACTTGGAGGCTGAATTTTGTGAGACTTAGCCAAGTGTTTAGTTTATATTTTATTTAAATATACATTTAATTTAATCAATTACACTTATCATAATTTTTCAGAAAAAATAATAAGTTGTTTATTTATTAGGCGACATTTTATAATTGTGTTTTTTTGTTTTTTGTTTAAAACAACCCGCCAAAATGGCTGACGCCCGGTAATGAATTTTTGTTGAAGTTGAATTTACGCGTATATGTCAACTTTGTTGAAAAGTTTCTTAGTTATGTGTTATACCAGTACCACAAACAAATTTATTAACATAATTTTAGTCTCCGTCTGTTATATTCTATAACTAATTCACTTAATATATTGTTATTAACATATTTTTCTACGATTACTTTGAAAAGTTGACAATTACGCTCTCATTTATCATCGTAAAGTTGACGTTTTCTGTGGAACAATCGAAAAAGATGTTAAATGCGCGCTTATTTCAATAGTTCACAATGGCAACGCGCAAAAAAGACGTTAAATGCGCGCGTTTCCATTGGCAACGCACGAAAAAGGTATTAAATGCGCTCTTATTTCAATAGTTACCAGGGATACAAACAAAATAGAAACTTATCATATTGACAGTTGACAGAATGAATTTATTTTCAGCACGTATACGTTTTTAAATCATTTGAAGATGCAATCGTAGAAAAAATTATGTGTGTATCACGAGCGTAAAGTGTCTTTGTACCTCTTGCACTATTGCAGCTCTCGCCTTCGGCTCGCGCTACAATTACCGTGGTCGAGTAACAAATAATCACTTTACACTCTTAATACACAAATAACTATTGCGTAAATTTATCATGTAATTTGAATACTTTCCTGGCTTGTAATAATTTTCAGAGAAGCAATGTTTCCTTGTAGAGGTTCGGGTATAAATCTGACTTATCTTGAGATAAGCTAACATATCTCCTTGCACTGGATGTTGGATGACTCCGTGTCGAACCGGAAGACATACAACATCTGTGCCTGCGCAAACCACATATTTACCCACGGTGACGCTCTCTAAAACCAGAGTTTTAAAGTGAAATTCCCGGTGTATTCCTGGGAGACCTAAACAAACAAGCTTTGCACGGTCACCACCTTGATCCGCGGTTACCGCCGCATACCTACGCCACTGACGAACGCACATTTCCGCCATGGCCATTTCAACTATGAACTAAACTTGTTTCATTTGGAGCTCGCAAGATAACCTATTCAAATTTATAAGTACATATTAACGCAGCTACTAAAATAAAATATAAATTGAATGTTCTAAATACCTATCTAGTTCTACTTTGTTGCAATATACAGGGTGTTTCTGTAGTTATGGATCAAACTTTAAGGGTATATACAGGGTGTTTCACAACTTAGAGCAAAAAATTAAAGGGTATATTCTGTACGACGTGCTGATCATGAAACAAAAAATTTTTTTTTTAAATCGCAAAACTATTTTCCATGTTTCCCAGTCCAAAATTTTTCGTTGCCACTGCCACTGGGTGGATGATTATGTTAAAGTGATTAATTAAATAAAATTCTATTATAAATAACTGCTAATAATTGAATTGTGTAATTATTCTTTCGTAGTTGATACCTACTTCATTGTTTGTGTTTAATAGGAAAGCGAATTCAGTGCAGTACTACAAAAAAATGTTTTAGGTTAACAACCCTTAATTTTTCGAATTTAAAAAAAAATCTTTTTGTTTCATGATCAGCACGTCGTACAGAATATACCCTTTAATTTTTTGCTCTAAGTTGTGAAACACTCTGTATATAACGCGTTGTACTGATAACGGATCAAAAATAATTTTTCAAAAATTCCCAAAATTAAGGGTGGTTTACTTAAAGGAAACATGTTGAGTGCCGCTGGTTTCATAGTTGTTTATGTTGTTTTATTCTAATATTAACAATGCAAAACATCTCTTATGCATTTATGTTGTTACATTACGTAAAGTAATTTTGATAGTAAATTAATTTCAATTATTCTGTTTCTTTCACAATAATAGTTGATTGGGATAGGTGGCTCAGTGATATCGAGACAGCCTGTGGATCTTGAGAACTCTGGTTCGATCCCTACAGCTGACAAACAATTTTCATCAATTTAAATCTACCCCTGTGGCTCCCCCTTCACTAACGTCTTTGGGGGCCGTGATTTGATGACTGGTAACCGCACTTCACGCGAAAAAATATATCACTTACCGAGATCTGCTTACGGCAGAGTGTCACACCTAGTAATGGGTAAAAAGCGTGATATATTTATTTATTTAACTTGATTGAATATATCTTATTTCTACACATTTATTGTTCTTAAAAACTGAATAGGGTATAAATATTTATGGTTCGGGTCTAAAAGGAATCATTTACATATTTCTTTCTTGTAAAATTTTACAAGTCTCTTTTATGAACCTGAAAAATTTTACAGGATTACGCGCTGTAATTATTCATTTACTTAGTCGCCATAAATACCTATAAAGTGTCATTTATATAGAAGGTGGAAATAATAGTTATTTGTGTATTAAGAGCGTAAAGTGATTCTTTGTTACTCGAGCACGGTAATTAAGCTTAGTTTAAGAGGAATAAAGAAACTTTACGCTCGTGATACACACATCATTTTTTCTACGATTGCATCTTAAAATTTTTCAAAAACGTATGCGTACTGAAAATAAATTCGTTCTGTCAACTATCAATATGACAAGATTCTGTTTTGTTTGTATCCCTGCTAACTATTGAAATAAGCGCGCATTTAATATTTTTTTCGCGCGTTGCCATTGAAAACGCGCGCCTTTAACGTCTTTTTCGCGCGTTGCCATTGGAGACGCGCAAAAAAGATATTTTTCGATTGTTCCACAGAAAACGTCAACTTTACGATGACAAATGAGAGCGTAATTGTCAACTTTTCATAGTAATCGTAGAAAAAATAAATTAATGGTCATTATGAGAGAAGATTGATCAACCGACCATATGATAAATAAAATGATCTTAAATAAATTGAAAAAAGTAGATTCAAAAACATTACCTTTTAGTTGTAGCTTTGCTACATTTTAAACAGCCCTATACATTAGATTTTGAGCAGGTTTTATACATCAGAAACAAACAAAGACTCTAATTATTCGTGATGGGAGTGTCCGAAATCTCATCTCCCACTTCCTCGCTGGTTGCGTTTGAGTCTCGTACGTTGTTGTCATTGTGAATAAATCCCGCGTTCGGGCGATAAAATATTTGCACATGGTTACACGAGCGTGCAAATACCGCCTATGTATGTTCGTATGTATATTTATTGTGCGCGAAGTTGCGGTGCGATACTGGAATATGGAGTCATTCCGTATATAGCTCAGCGCAACAGGAGATGGAACGACGAAGATACTTTATGGTCTGCGTTATACTCTGAAAAATGTCGGAACAACTGAAATAACGCTACAAAATACAAGGAGGGAGGGAGAATTTTATAATACTGGAGATATTTTTTAGCTGTTGCCTGGCTTAACATGAAATTATACCTTGTGATTAATTAGTTTTATTTTACAAAAAATGATAAAAATACATATATGAATGTTGAATTTATTGTTTATTTTGTAGTCTCATTTGTTATTTCCAGGATAATACCAGAAAATAATAAAATACAAGCACAACGTAATTCTAAAAAATTGGTACTGCACAGTGCTGCCTCTGGTGGTCTCCTGGCACATTCATTTAACAACTTTTACATCGATTACTGCGATATTTAAATAATCTTTTCTACTTCCGTTAGGATATAGACTCTTTTTATTTCACTTATTTGAGTTAGGTAATGAACTGCATTATTTAACTAGTGAAATAATGAGGTAACATAGCAACACAAAAAAATTAAGATATCTTGGTAGACGAATTCTGATGTGTTATTCTTTTATTTTTTGAATTTATAACTGTCATTAATATGTCAAAATTTCATAATTTCAAGAACGCTTTTTCGTATTTATTAGAACGGAAGTAGAAAAAATATTGTATGCAACACGTAAGAAAACTCGGTTATTACCTTACTTATGTGTTTACATAACTCGGCTACGCCTCGTTCTGCAAATTTCATATGCGTAAGGTAATATCCTTCATTTCCTTAGTAGTTTCATAAATAGCTATTATTTGGATTTGATTGTTATATATTTAAGATCAAAGAATAAAATGCTAATCAAACAAGTTTATTGTATCTTTGATACTCGTATATAACAGCATAAATGTAATTAGGCCGGCAATATCAGACCATACACACTATTTCAAAATTTATTACAAATTTAATTTCGAAATGACGGTTATTATAAATAAAACATTTTCAGAAAAAATAACAAGTTGTTTATCTATCAGCAGCATTTTATAATCATATTTTTGATTGGTTTACAACAGCTCGGCAATGAATTTTATTCGGGATGAAAAAGATGAATCAAAATGACTCATCAATAAAGTTGTGGAACCACTGACCCATTAACGAACTTAACCTCAGTTTTTCGCTTTAAAACTTAAATTCGAAGTTATCGTGCTTTTAAATTGACTAACTTTTTATGATTGCATTTTTTTTTTTATTTAGTACGATATAAAACTTGAAGATTTATTTAAATATAAAGATCGAAAAAAATCACCATCAATATATTTATATATATATATATATATATATATATATATATATATATATATATATATATATATATATATAGACGGAAAAGAAAAAAGGGGCCCACCAATAATTATTTGCCTAGTCCCCAAGTGAGTTAGATAACAGTTTTCCATTACTGTAGCAAAATTTTCGGTAGAGCTTATTTATTTGTTGTGTAACAATATTGCTTTTAAATTGTTCAAAATATTGGAGTCACAAGTATAAGTGCTTTTGCCAAATCGCTTATTTAGATGTTCTTTGTTTCATCTCTGAATTGTTACGTAATAGCAGTTATTATTGATTATTATCTCTAGGGATTACAAGAAAGAATTTGATCGGTAGAGCTGGATTACCTTTATTGACTGGTTTTATAAACGACAAATTAATTTGTTTTCAAAGTGAATTAAATTTATTCATTCAAATAACTTTTGTCGATAATTATCAAGTTTACATGCAGTTTTAAAAGTGGTTTCAGTTTTCTGTCAAAATTATGAGAAACTGTTTACAAGTTACTTTCAAAATAGGTCTACAGATTAGTTTTAGCAAATTTGGCTGATTTCAACTGTAAAAGAGATATAACCTTATATTATTTGTCGATTTAAAATGTATTTCAATACATCCACAAGTTATTATACACCACGAAGGACAAATCTGTCAGTTTATTTTTAAGTTGGTATCTTCATCAGACCGATAAAAAAACGTTTGTAAAGTAAGCATGCGCTATTTTACAACTGATATTTACATAATTAGTTCTGAAACAAGTTTTCAAATCAAACTTTGTTTTGATTTAAGTTAACTCAAAACATGGTGTTTTCAAAACATAAAAGGATTTGAAAATGTTGTAAACCTGCATGTATTTTTAATATATTATATAGCATAAAATAAATAAAACTGATTTGAATTTGTTAATTTAAATATATTTACTCTATCCTTTCTAAAATCAGGCATGAGAGGGAATGTGTTCGAATGTAAACGTAACTGTACTGACTTTATAGATTAAAAGGAGAGAGCACAACACAATGAAGTTGGTTTTGGCATGTACATTACAACATTTTACATCATGTAATCTCCAATCCACACTAAATAATAATGTTCCATTGAAATCCAAATAGATCGTACAATAATTGAAATTAAGGTTAAGTAAACGTATCCTGACAAACAATCAAACAAAGACAAATGTGTTATCCAGTAAATAATTCATCTCCAATATAGTTGATCAGTCATCTCAAGCTACATTCTCACACAACACAAATCAACAAATTCGCTGAATCTCTTCCGACATCCAAGACGCTTCAATACAAGCAGCGCCACCGGCATCTTGTGTCTAATTCTGCAAGCTGAAGCGCAACGTTGATGCTTTCACGGTGCTCGTTCAAGTGACAAAGAGCTTGAAGCTCGGGGCTTGGACTCCGAGCACAAGTTATCGATGTGAAAATAAAGCGAGCTGTGTGAATTGACGGCGATGGTGGTCGTTGGTCAACATTGTTTATCCCCACAAACTTCCAACTCTGATTGCTTATGATAAATTCAAACTGCATGCAATTAATTTCACAGTAAACATTGTATCCATGGATGGGATGTGAATGTCCCTGTGGTGTGGTGACAATCAAGAACATTTGTTATGAACTCATGTTTTAATATTCATATGCAATTAATATTGTTTGTCTTTTTCAATTATTATTATTTAGCATAAATACAATGCTTCATAATAATTTTAAACTAAAGTTTTGCACATTCAAATCTCACTGAATTCAACTTATAACGACTAGTTCTGAGTGGTTCGGATTCCATTATAAGCTAATATAATATAATTTACACAGGCGCGGTGGCCGAGCGTGTTAAGGCACATCTCTTAACATACTGTGACGTCACCCGAACCAAGGTTCGTCAGTTCGAATCCGCCTGTCGACAATGTGTGATTTGTCGTAAAATATAAAATACAGTTACATGTATTTATCACACTCGGGCGCTATAAACTAGTCACTTATACGCCTTAAATAATGTAGCATTCGACTACGAAAACCGGCAGTACGGCAGTGTAAAAACTGCGGCTCGGTGTGTCCGGTAGGCCCAGGCCCGATTTGAACTGTAGTGCCATCAGAAGAACAATATAATTTACACAAAAATATTTTAAATCTAGATTGTACAAGCGATACTATCGACACACTTTCCAGGGTTTCATGTCAAGGTACATCTGACTTTAATTTGACGCATGATTAATTAATAATGACGTGGGTATCAATCCATCAAGAAGTATTTATATATAGTTTAGTAACAACCAAAATAAACAAAAGTCCAAAGTAAATAGTGCAACACGATTTTTATTCATTATTGGGATTTTTAAAATAAGAATGCGCTCATAGATACATTTTGCTATTAACCATATAACTAAGTATTTGTAAAATAAATAAAAATGAATGGTAATTGAACTAATATTTACAATCTATAATTAACTAATATACAGAAAGAACTAATTTCAACTGAGAAAAACCTTTCTGATTAAAATAACCTATGAGTTATACATTTAAATATGTATCTTAAAGATAAACGATAAATGAAACTAATACTAAAAATACAACTATGGACAATACAGAACTATATTCTATATAAATTGATAACAACTCACTACTAGTAAAGATAAAATAAATATGTTACAATCGCTCAATTCAACAACTGAGAATAAAATCATCTTACATGTGCTTTATTGCAAAAGAGCTTGAAAATCGAGAACCGTCTTATACTACCAAACAGATACTTCATCATTTGATGAGAGAAATAGGGAGAGGGAGAGAGATCATCAGACAGTATCGTCTAAGAGTTACATTGCACTTATGCTTATTATGACCGTTTCATATGTCAGTAAAATTCCTAGTTTCAAATTTGCAGAGAGGAATCGTCAACTAGCGCCTCTAATGAGTTACGTCGTAACTAACCTAACGTAACCTAATAATATTGCATGTATAAATAAAATACACAATTCCATTAAATGTATTTTATTTTTATCAATTTTAAAATTTTGAGGTTGTTTTACTTTTATTTTCAAATATTTTAAGGTTGTTTTTGTACCAAATTTGTAAAAAACTCAAAACATATTTTCATGAGCGATATATAAACGTGACACTATACGTATTTTTTTAAATAGCAGCTCTTTTCAGTTTTTAATATTATAAGCTGGACGATAAATTACAACACCAAAAATTATTTCACAATACACAATTCATTTTAAAAGGAATTAATTCAAAATGAATTGTAAAGTAATTTATCGTCCATAAACTAATAATCGACAATAGCGCTGCAATTTCAATGATAATAGTGCTTCCATTTGAATACGTTTAGTGAAACGTCTGTAGGTATATAGGTATTTAGTCGGTGTTAGTAGTTCGCCCAATCAAATTATTAGGCAGAGAAAATTAATCGCCATGCACTTTCCACTAGTAACTCGCACTACATTTGCATACGTGCACTTAATTATCTCAGCTAATTTACTGATTGTCTGAATTTAGTTATTTAATTAACAATCAATCCAGTCCGCACAAGATTCTAAAAATACTGAACATTTGTACCACTAAAAGTTGAAAATTTTGGCTTGATTCAAATAAATAAAAGGAAAGCGAAATTACATGTTAAATGAATTAATTGACATTGCAGTCAAACATTATTTAAACCAAGTTTAATATTTAACTTTTAGCAGTGCAACTAGTAATATAATAGTAAACACCACTCAGGACTAAAACATAGAAAGAAACAAAACTCAATGTTAAAAAAAAACACTGCCGACACTAGCGCTCTATAATTGCCTGGAATGAACTAAAGTAACAGGAGGCGTATCAGCGGTATATTTAAATTAAATATGATATTTTCATTTAAAGTTGGAACATACGAGATGAAAATTTCCTTTTGACAAACGTTCCACTTGAGCTCAGGAAATTAGTCGTCCGCGAGTTAGAAGTCAACCAAGTAGCTTACCCTCAGCTGAAATCTGTCCTTTAGCTTCTTGTTACCTAATATCATGTTTAATTACTTTTAAAAATAGTTACATTGAATTACTGGCAATTTACAATCTCTGCAATAATATTTTTGACAAAAATTTATGAAATGAATAAATAAAGCAAACCATGAAACCCTTTCGCCGAGTGCCAAATTGTAAGAATACAAACATCACGCATTCGTAAATAGACAGACGGACATTTGAACCACAAAAACTGTTCGAGCGCCGATAAATAATAGAAACAAGACGAGGGTTGGCGCTGTCACGCCTGCTGATGATGGCGGCTGATATGTGACGTGTTATGTGTATCCGGGAGCAGGGAGCAGCGAGCAGCGAGCAGCGAACAGTAACAGAAGCCAACATCAAGGTTTGCCCGTCTTTACTCACGCGTAAACTGCGTCTATACGTGACGAAGAATGGCGGTGACTATTCCCTCCAGCTCTGCTTTTGCAAACAGTTGCTTTTATAGCTGCGAGCGAGAGAACTAAAGCGGCCCGTCACACGTTTCAAATACAGGTGACGAGAAGTGAAGACTTTACCGGATGATGTCTGCTCGACTGAAAAGACGGTATTTCCAGCTAAAGAAAATGTAATCGTTATTTTTAAGTATAGTTCCTTTTAATTCAAATAGATAGAAACTATTCACTTCCTTAAACATATTAAAATGAACTCATTGTTTTAACGAAAGTTTTTACAATTCTATAGAGTATGAGTAGGTGGTTCAGTGGTATCAAGTCGGTCTGTGGATTTGAGAATCCAGGTTCGATTCCCACAGCCGACAAACAATTTTCACCACATTATAAAACTACCCCTGTGGCTCTCCCTTCACTAACATCTTTGGGGGCCGTGGTTTGACAGCTGGTAACCGCACTTCACGCGAAGAAATATATCACTTACCGGGATTTGCTTACGGCAGAGTGCCACACCCAGTAATGGGTAAAAGGCGTGAGGATTTATTTATTTATTTAACAATCATTTTTGAGAACCCGGGTTTGACTCCCACAGCCGACAAACAATTTTCACCATATTATAAAACTACCCCTGGGCTATAGTATCTAACTTGTGAATCTATTTTATTAAAATCATTACAGTAGTTCTTGAGATCTCTTGCCACCATTTTGTTTCAAGATGACGGCGAGAACATTTTTTAACCTATATTGTACATTAAATAAACATAAAATTACCCTTTAAAATTAATAAAAATCGATCGAACAGTTTTAGCATAATGCGACAATAAACAAACAAATAATTTAATTTGTTGTATGTACATAACTATATTATATACAAAATTTTATGTATTATACAACTGATGATGATTGCATCGCAATCGAAATGTACATCTTGTGAAAAATAAACATTGTGAAGAAAAGTCAAACTATATATTTTTTCAAACCAACATAACTAATCTTCACGTAACTCAATCTATATTTTTAGTATAACTATATTGTTTGATTTATGTAAATAAATTTATCATAACAATTAAATTAAAAACTTAGTCAATATCTAAGCTTTATTATGTAGGATTTAATAATTTTAAGAATTAACCTAAAACATTTGATGACTTCAATTCAATTCTAGACTTTAAAATATGTTATTTTTTCTACGACCTTAACTAAAGAATTATCTTTTCTTTTTTTATATGTAGATCTAAAAGTTGACTATTCTCTCTCTAGTTAGGAAAGTTATTATTTTCTTTATTAGTGTGAAAAGTAACTATTTTCCTTCTTTATTTATGATTGATAGCAATCTTCAGCACAATCTTAGATATTTATTTATTCATATATCGTAAGTATTTAAAATTGTTTATTTAAATGATTTAAAAGAATAGCGGTAGTCAAAATTATATGTACCTCTGGAGTACAGTATCATTTCCTCTTTTGTGTGATTACAATTTTTATTAAACGTCGCTCGCGGGAGTACATGTTATACTCGTATAAATAGCTATTAAAAATATTTAAAATGATTTTAAGCTAATAATTTCAGTAAGTAGAAAAATGAAAGTTGCTCATCTTTTTAATTTAGTGTTACGTGAATTAATTATTAAAATTGTACGTGAAAAACAATATTAAGAAGTATTAATTAAATTAAAAATGTTTGTATAAATCTATATATTATTTTATAAAATGTATAATATAAAAACTTCCTTGAGATTTAACCTAAAAAATTAGATGAGTGACAATCTAATGTAGTATAAAAATGTATACTGAAAGTGATATAAAAACTTTTAAAATTTCTAATTTCCATTCCTTTATTGTTAAGTTTCCAAAATTAACTTAAGAAGTATATAGAAGTACCTTTCCTTGTATAATCATTTTCATTTTGAAATATATTCCTCACAGGTAACTCTACTGCCAAACTTTTCGGAATTCAATCTCACTTAGAGCTCCCGTACACCTTATAGGTTGGAAATAGGTCCTGCTGATGTTACTAGTTGCGATAGTCATCACCATCGACTGCAGTATAGTATAACTTTACGTAAACTTGGTGTATAACCTTCATCAAAAGTCAAAACTTCAATACCAAACAGAAGTTGTAATAAAATTACCAACGTATATCGGCCAGAGGATCTCGCAAGAAAGATAGTCTCTTTCTGGGGAATTTGCAAAGTCTGAAATCTCTAAATCTCTGTCAGAAAACAGAGGCAACGTTGTATCGAGTGCAGATATAAATTCTACGCTTGATTTGCATTTATATCCTTTCATCGTCGTTTAACAGTCGAACGGCATAAATATAAAATGGTGATAGTGTCTCCATTTGATGTGAGATTTACATTTAGCAAGATTTGCCTTCATAGAAGATTATTTATAGCCACTGTAAAGACTTACAACTTTATTAGTTGAAACTTTATGTTCATACAGATTTGTCTTGTTATATATTATTATTTTTATGAGACTACAAAATATTTTTCTATGGCTGTGCAGAAAACAGACATTTAAAATAAATAAATATATCAACACGACTTTTACCCATTACTGAGCCTGGCAATCTACCGTAGCATATCTTGAAAGTTGAAGTGAAATAATTTAAGTATTTTTTAAGTAAATATTTTACAATTGATGATATTAAATAGAATTATAGAGAGAAATATTAACCCTTTGCACTCCGTTGTCGCCGCATTTGCGACATTTCGTATGTTAGGAATAAATCCGTTGTCGCCGCATTTGCGACACGCTTGTTTATCTCACTCAGCGCTCTTAAGTCTTAGATAATCAAAAGTGTTTACGTTTGAATTCCAATGTGTGTGATCTGCATTTGTTTGGAGTTACTAGTTCCTACTATTGCTTATTAGGCTGGAGTGCAAAGGGTTAAACTACTGCCAGGATTTGAACCTGGCATCTTTGAACTTCGCTGAAATGCACTAAACTAGTAGATTTCAAAGAGTGGGTTGCCACTTCTTTCAGGGGGTCGTGTAAACATTGAAGACAGATAGCCAAATGCTATTCAAGGATTCAAATAATTTATTACAAGTTTAAATCAAACTTCAATGAATTCTCTAATTATTTATTTATGCCACTTTGCACAACAGAAACTTAATACTAATTGCAGTAAAAACAAAATGCTTTTCCATGGTCATAGTGACACAATTAAAACACATGCCATGTAAACTTATCTACTTTGCGAATAGAAATTGGTACAAAATTATGAATTTTTTTTATCATGCATGTTGTTCTCTTCGGGTTGATTTGACCTAAAATAAATTTAAGTTATTTAAGAATATGTTATTTTTAAAAATGTTGTTGACTTGTTAGGAATTGATGATTATTTTTAAATGATTTAATTCGATATAACGTTCATGTTTATATAATCCAATTTTAAAATAATAAATATTGTTTTGTTTCTAGCAGAACAAACATTATTTTATTATGCTTTAGAAATCACTGAATAACATTGTTCAGTTCAACTATTTTTTGTCGAAAATGTGAATATACATTCACGAGTAACCTGAACTCTCAACCGGTGAAAACTATATTGTTTCATAGGACTGCGTACAGTAACTGACATTCAAAGTATTGACTTTTAGTTTTATTTATGTATGTTGAATTATTGATTAAAATATTGAATTACTTATTTATATCTATCATTTATACTAAACTTAGAACAAAATGACACGTGTTATACTGACTTGAAGGTCACAAATGTTTAGGTAATAAGTTCAAACAAAACAGCAGAGTTAATTAAACTACAAAATTGTTAAAGTAGGAAAAATATTGGCTTTGACTTCTGGATAAATAGATGAAAATTGCGTGAATGTAAATGAATAATTTAACTAAATTAGTACAACAGTAGATGTCAGTTTTCATTGGAGTTCTCATTATACAACACCGATGTGATTAGCATTGGCATTAGCTAAAATGTAGTCATTAGAAATAGATTATTTTGAGAGCTATTTATAGAATATTTGATGCAACGGTATCTACCTCTAGGTCGTATTTTATAAATTCTGTGAATTATTAATTCAGTTTTAATGAGATTCCTTTAATAAAATTCCAATTAAAATTTGTTATTGGTTTGTTTGTTTTCTAAATTAATATCTTATATATCTGTAATTTCAGAATTTAAATTAAATACTGTGCTGACATTTTGAAGGATTTAGATATATGACTAAATTAAAATATGATTTGTGTATGGAAATTTCAAACACAATTAAAATAATTGTTTTCTATATAAAATACATTTTAACATGAGCAATTAATTGAATTGAAATATAAATATGAATTTTTCAATTGTTTCAGAGCGTGATGAGTCCAGCTACGATTCAATCAGCGTGTGTTGTAACGCAGTCCAGCAGAACATCTACTAAAGCAAGTCGAGCGAGAATTGAAAACAATTGATTGGTTGCACAATGTCCAGTTGTAAAGCGGAAGTGAGTGTGGCCAACATGTTCTTCTGATCTATTCCAAATCGTTTCCGGCACTGTGAGATAACAATACCCTGCAATGGAAAACGCTACGAACTCGACGGCGGTGCCAACGCTGGAGGAAGAGCAGGAGTGGACGACAACGCTGCTGTTAATTGTCCGAGCCGCCATCATGGGCTCAATCATCGTAGCCTCCATCTTCGGTAACCTCCTCGTCATCGTGTCCGTCATGCGGCATCGCAAGCTTCGCGTCATCACCAACTATTTCGTGGTGAGCCTCGCGTTCGCCGACATGCTCGTGGCCATGTTTGCGATGACATTCAACGCTAGCGTGCAGATCTTTGACAAGTGGCTGTTTGGCTACTTTATGTGTGATGTATGGAACTCTCTGGATGTATACTTCTCCACGGCTTCCATTTTGCATCTCTGTTGCATCAGTGTCGATCGATACTACGCTATTGTTCGGCCTTTGAAGTATCCCATCAGTATGACGAAACGCGTTGTAGCGGTTATGATTCTCAACACTTGGATAAGTTCAGCTATTATAAGTTTCGTTCCAATATTCATGGGATGGTACACGACAGATGAGAATCAAGAATTCCGAAAACAAAATCCAGATTTGTGTGAGTTTCATGTGAACAAACCATACGCTGTCATTAGCAGCAGCATATCGTTCTGGTTGCCGTGCACGATTATGATTTTCACATACTTGGCAATATTCCGAGAAGCGAACCGACAGGAGAAGCAGCTGTATAACCGGCACGGCAACGCGATGCTGTTGCACAAGAACAACACGAACGGTGACATGCTTTCCAACTCTTCCAAGACTCTGACGCTTCACGACGAGCTGCATCACACCCCAACTAAAGAGCGGAACATCATCAAGATGAAGCGCGAGCACAAGGCGGCTCGCACGTTGGGTATCATCATGGGTACATTTATCTTGTGTTGGTTGCCGTTCTTCCTGTGGTACGTAAGCACGAGCTTGTGCACGACGTGTCCCTGTCCGGACATCGTGGTGACCATCGTGTTCTGGATCGGCTACTTTAACTCGACACTGAACCCGATCATCTACGCCTACTTCAACCGTGACTTCCGGGAGGCGTTCAAGAACACGCTGGAGTGTGCGTTCTGCAGCATGTGCCGGCGGCCGCCGTCCGACTTGGACGCGCTCGACGTGCGACGGGCGTCGTTGCGCTATGATGATCGCACGCGCACCTCGTACTCCGAGACTTACCTCAAGCACATCGACCGGCGGAGATCGTCTGAGTTCGGCTCGAGCCTCTGAGTGGACCTCACTAGTAGTAGGATTACTACTACTAGTTTCTGATTTGTGAACTCTTGAACGTGTGTGTTTGTGTGCGAACCGAGCGAGGACTCGTTCCGTGTGTAACTACTCATTTCATGTGAAACGTTCTCTGCTGGTGTCTACACCGGGGAAACTAGACCAAGTTCGACCTATTAATATTGTCAATTTAGAGAAGTCTGACTGCCTCACAGTCCAAACGCTACACACTTTACCTACATGGTGTTATAGATCTATAATTAATGAATCGTAGATGTAGCCGCAGCTGCTTTCGAGCCGCCTCTCTCTACTCCACTGACTGCTGAGCTTAGGGGGAGGTGCGCTGATGAACCAGTGATATTTAGTTGGAATATACATATACGTCGTCGGAGTTTTCGGAGCAATGTTATGATGTTTTCATTTGACGCTTCTACTGACTAACACAATAACTTTGCATTTCTTGTTGTGACGTTTTAAATGTAACAAATAAAAAAATGTTTTTAATGTTTTTTAGAGAGAAAAAGAGAGAGAGTGTGCGACAAAAATATTATAGATGTACTTAAGCGTGTGTAAACAAAAATAAGATGTCAAAGATGTACCTCTTTCTTCCAAGAATAAAACTAATAATAAATTAATGATAAATTAATGACGAATCGTGTAGCGTAAAACAATCATGACAGTCAGTCGGCGAGCGCGATGCGGGGCGACGGGGACGAGCACCTTCCCAAATCGATTTGGAGAAACGTAGAGAACGGTAAACACGGACACGGAGAGAACAACCCGGGCCCCGATCCGCTTGGCGCTGGCAGAATACCAAATGTAATCGACCAGCCCGCAACACGGCCACTGCAGTCACGTTATATATAAGCATAGAGTTTATTATATCTACTACTTGTACAATAGGGTCTAAACCATATATAGCTCGTATACTCGTTGCCTACCTGTAATGTATTAGAGTGTCAATTGGAGACCAAAGGGAACACATTCACAATCCTTTACGTTTATATAAGATTACTCATAAGAACCAAAGATAATTTTCCGTACATCGAACATTTACCATAGGCGCATATTGCTCCATCTTTTCCTAACTTATCTTCTGTCAAAACATTATTTATATAGCTTGTCAAAAGTTTTTGTTCCAGTTTTAAATTAGAAACACTTTTGTAGGTCGACTTGGTAGGTACAAGTTCAAAGTATAATCTCTCTTCAAGTTCTTTTCTACAAAGTACAATAAAAACAAATAAAAGTGAAAAAATTACCGATACAGCACTGTCCACTGGCGCAACGGTAGCGGAATCAACATTCCGCCCATTTCCTGGCTCCCGAGTGTCAGATAACAATCGCTGAAGTTGGTGAAATTTACGAGCGCGGAACCATCGCTCCGGGCAGCGTGAGTGCACAAACGTAGAAAAGTACCTGCTCCGGTTCCCATAAATAACGATTAAAATGCAATAACGGTCATGTCACGTCCCGGGGCGATGCGCGCCTATGGACATGGGCGGCGAATTGACCAGACCGCGAATCTGCAGTGTGCAATGCAGTAGTAAGCAATCCTCTGTATAGCTGTACCATTGTTAGTCGAATATGTAAATGTTTATACTCGATACGTTCACCGTTTACGTTGTCGCGTGGTCACTAATGAAACGAGATTTAGTTTCGTGGGACACATCAGTTGCAAAACGCTGTTTGCACTTTCATTACGATTGCACGAATTACTTTTCTACGGTCTATTACTATAAATTAAATTCCAACTCTTTATTTACAAAAAGTACCTAGATTTAGCTATGTAAATATGAACTCTCTTCTAGTACCTATCTTTTTTAAGAAACTCGCTATGTCTGTTCAAATTGTGATACTTATATTCAGCTAGTTTTTTATTTCATATATTAAAAGTCAAAGCAACGTTTCGAAAAGAATTATTGTCTTTGAAAATTAGTGTCAATTGTGCAAAGGGAATGAAAGTGTAAATCTGGCTTAATGGGTCGGTGGGGTAATTCCCATATTGCTCGCGTTTAGCACAAAAGTATCAGTGATACAAAGTGAAAACCGACAGTCGCAGGAAATCGACTGTTGACATAGTCTGTCACTGTAATTTCTACAGTTATTGCCAATAACTATTTGTCTGCATAAATTATTTCCTCGCATTTTCATCATATAAAAGGAAACTTACTGAATAAATGTTAAAAAAAAATTCTCAAATCTTGTCGTACTGAAAACTTTCAAAACTAAAATAATAAAAATGTAGAATAAATTATTCGTAATGTGATCAATGTTAGATAAAACTAGTTGTTGAATATTCAGCAAATTATTTTGTAGAACATATGTTACCAGCGTCTGTGTTACTACTAGCAGAGTTTAGAGTTTATATCTCTGAAAAGTCTGAAGACCAACCGAGTCCCACCGACAGAAAAACTCTGTAAAAGTTTAAGAAAGATATATGTGACTGTGTAGCACAGAGAGTTAGTTATTGGCCAACTACTGTATGATAAATGTGATGGTAAAATGAGATAAGGTACCTACATACTTGTATACTATATTAAGTTTACACAAGCACGAATTTCAGAAGTATTTCATGCTTATGTCACTAAAATATTTAGTTGTGATTTTATCAATTAGAAATAGATAACAAGAAATAAAAAATATGAACAATAATGTAAGAAGTATTAAAATAATATTAGTTGTACGTCCATGAAGTGTCAAGCAAATACAAATAATTTTAAAAACAGTGACGTAAATATAATGTACTTTTGAAAATTGTACAAATTATGTAAAATTCGTTTGTTTTCTGAAATTATCGCTCATTCATAAAGCACAACACATAATTTTAAATGCATTTGAAATAACTGAAACCAAACGAATTGTTACGCTTTTTTATAATGTAAATTATTATAATATAGTTTGTATATTTGTAAAATATTGTATAGAAAATTCTCTGATTTTTTGATGGCATACTTTTTGACGAATCTATAAATAATGATAATGATAATATAATATATGATGCTTCGAAAGAACGAGAAACAAGAGACGAGAGAAAGTATAAAAATAAAATCTTTGTGACGAGTATGAAATGGGATTTTCTGTTGCATGAATCTCTGAGCCCAGTGCGTTCCCTCGAGACCTCCTGCTGCTAATGGTCTCCTGCTCTTGCTCCTGTTCTCCTCAATGCTCGTCCTGCTCTTACGGAAGACAGCGCAGGCTTGGATTACCCACCCTTTACTTTTTCTATCTCACCCCACACATAAACTACTATTTTTATTTAATTGAATCTGTCCACCAAAGATAACCTACATAAAATAAATAACATTTTATTACTTTCCTCTCGTTTACTAACATAATTTTAGTTTATTCAGAAGTATCCCATCAGTTTTCAAATTTTCTAAATTTATAAAACATATTTTTACATATCTGTTAATTTTTTGATTTGTTAATGTTGGTATCGTTTGACGTTTGTCGGGAAGTAATTACAGGTTATGTCAGTAGCTCAAGTAGTGTGATAGTGATAGTGCGGTTTATGCAGCTGTTATTGGTAAGTATTTAATATGATATATCTTAAATTATAGAATAAAACTGGTAATAGTAGTCATCAATTTGTAATAAATGCAAGAAGCAATATTAAACAAAGTTTATTTATGAATAGCAGAATCTATCTAGAGCCACTTATAACAAACGATATCAAATCATGAAGTCAATTACATAACTGTATGTAACCTATATCAAAATCACTAAATTTCAAATGTATCAACACTTAATCCAGCTCTGCATAACCTAACCGCGTCGGTAGCTTCCATTGGCTGAGCTCTCAGGAAGTCTAACTTTCGGGATAATGCGATAAGCGATATCACGGCGTAGATCTGAATCGGAACCGAATTGAGCCAGCATGCGTCCTGTGTTTGTGATATACTGAGAGCGAACCACGCAAAATAAATGACACCCATGTAGGCGGCGGTGTAGGGCACCCACGCATCGACCAGTTTGCGCGTGGAGTAGATCTTGGTAAATGATATATTTCCTCGCGTGAAGTACGGTTACCAGTCGTCAAATCATGGCCCTCAAAGATGTTATTGGAGGGGAAACACAGGGGTAGATTTAATTGTTTGTGGGCTGTGGAGGTTGAACCAGGGTTCTCAAGATCCACAGGCCGACTCGATACCACTGAGCCACCTATCTCATCATTATCTTTGGGGGCCATGATTTGACGGTAGAATGCCTCATCCCGTAGGGTAAAAGGCGTGTTGATATATTTATTTACTTTATTTTATAAATATAAAATTGATATTTTTAAATTCTAACCCTAATTAACAGTATGAAATGGGGCCTTCATTATTTATTATGTATAGTATTAGAAATTCTTAATTGATATTCATTAAGCCGTTATGATTTTATAAAAATTTTGTGACGTAAAACTAAAAAAATGTGAATTTCAAACTTCATTCGTGGTAATAATAATATGCATTGCTATCAGTTATTTCAGAAAGAAAAATAAATAAACAGTAAGATTATCTTAGCCAAAGGTTTGATTACTACTGTTACAGGGTGGCGACTAACCTGGAAAACCGGGAAAACCGGGAAAAGTCAGGGAATTTTATATTTCTGGAAAAGTCAGGGAAAAGTCAGGGAATTTTATTCCATGTCTGGGAAAAAAGTTTTTTGTTCTTTAAATTTTTTAATTTAATTTTAGAAAAATAACTACAAACGTTTATTTCAAAATGTATTTAGTTATTTTTAGATTTTATTGGCAGAATACCCTTTATTAGATAGATAGTATACCTTTATTGGCAACAAATACCCTTTATTGCTTCTTAAGAGTGAGAACCGCCATCTATGAAAATATAACCGAAGGATGTTTACTAATTGAAAACTGTTTTGTTTTGTCCAACGTTTCTACCGCGCTATGTTTTTTCTGTATGCAATATTTAAGGTTGTATCTTTGCCTGTTTAGAAACACAAATTGATTTTGCTTTTACTATAAATTTAATAAAAAAAAAACAATTATATTACAATATATGATATAATATATGAAATGTAACCATAAATTCATAAATAAGTCAATATTCTAGAAGTCAGGGAATTTTTTTACTTAATCAGGGAAAAGTCAGGGAATTTATTAATGTTACTTGAATCGCCACCCTGTGTTACGATTTACTGATCTCCACCATTCGTTTGACTTTCCCTTTATTGATTTATGTAAACCTAACCAAAGTTTCGAACCTGGCAGTATTTAACAACCATTTTATCTTAGAAACGTATTAATTAATTAAGAAATAATACATGTAATTTTTTTTAATACAGTTAACATAACAATAACCTTAATATTAACTGAAAACAGAAAACATGATTAGTAGAAAAACATGTATCGAATAGATGTGCGACAAAGAGGTTAAAGAAATATCACAATGTTCTGACGCCTGACTTAATGGCATTAAAAACTCAAATAGGGTAGGTGGCTCAGTGGTATCGAGTCGGCCTGTGGATCTTGACAACCCTAGTTCGATCCCCACAGCCGACAAACAAATTTTCACCAATTTAAAAAAATCTACCTCTGTGGCTCCTCCACCACTAATATCTTTGGAGGCCGTGATTTGACGACTGGTAACCGCACTTCATTCGAAAAAATATATCATTTACCGAGATCTGCTTAGGCAGAGTGCCACACCCAGTGATGGGTAAAAGGCGTGATGTATATTTATTTATTTATTTTTAAAACTCAAATAACATTTTTGAAACTTTGATGGTCTTTAGTACAATGTTTTTGGGTCTAGTCTTAATATAAATGAAAAATTTAATAGTTTGCTACTAATTGTTAGAGCAATATGCACGTGTACAAGAAATAAGTAAAGCTGGCTGTTGTACATATGGAATTTTTAATATTTTTGTCCGTACAGTAGTGTGGATAGCGTTATGGAATTCGAATCCGAAGATCCCGAGTTTGAATCGCACTCAAGCTAAATATTATATTGTTAGCAATTATAGATTTCTGAATTTTTATTATTAACTATATATTATGAATTTCTCATGTCACTACTTTCAAAATTATGTTTTGGTTGTTTATTATCTGATGTATTTATGCAATTAATTATTTTTATGTAATTAACTAGCCACTGGCAATCGTGGAGTGATTACGATAGTATTCACCGGACGTTTGGAGCAAACTGCAGCTAAATATTATTTTGGGTGATTTCGAATAATAAATTAGTGACACAGAAGTGTATCACGCGCGTTGTCTTACTAACATTCTTTATCCTGATATTTAGTGTGTGTCTTGTTTATACAATACTATGAGGGTAAGTGTTGTTCTTATTTTGTTTTATTTATTTAATCATTTTTACCGCTAACAATATGAACTACTACACTGCGGCTCGGTGAGTGCGGACCTTGTACTGTAATTGGGATTAAATTCTTGTTGTACAGCGTAACATAAATAAATAAATAATATATCATGAGATATTTTGTATTTAAATAGTATAGAATTTTAGTATTCAGTGGTTTCTTTCTTGGAACAAGTCTCATAAGAATGACAGCATATTAATGGAAAAGTTAGTATTCTGTAATGTAACAAATGATGTAATGTAAAACATAAAATTTAGGGCAGAAATAGAGCATCAGTGAATCGTGTAAAGAAAGAATATAGATATTTGTGCCAAGAAAAGAATGTGAAGCAATTCATTATTCATATCGTAAGATTACAGAAAAAATGTGAAAAATGTTAGAATGCTTGTTAAGAGGATTTGGAAAAATTATAAATGACGGAAGAGAAAAACATATTTCTTTAGATGAGCTCGTATTTTATCATCAATTTAATTTTTTTTCTGAATGTATAAGAAACACCACATGGAAAAAAATAGTTGCGAATAATAGTTATTTGTTTAACTAGGCAAAAAAGGAGCAGATTTACTGTCTCTGTTAGTTTCATAGCCGCGAAGCCAGGGCTTTGAATCTAGCAACATATAATTTTTTGCGGATTATTCCAAAAATTAATATCTATTTAGTAGTTATTTTCAATATACAGAACTGTTTCACAACTTATGGCATTTATTTTAACCCCATGTACTAATATGCATTTATCAGATATTGTATAATGAATAAATGGACTATTGTAGTGTTTACAATTATAATTTAATTATTAATATATTAAAAATAAAGTCTAAATATTTTGGGAGTTTTGAAAAAAATCCTTTCTGTTTTATAATCAGTACGTTGAGTACTATATACGGTTAAAATAAGTGCCATAAGTTTTGAAATACCCTGTATTTAATGTAATCGGCATCATAGCAATCATCTTGTTGCTAATCATTTGAAAAAACACCCTGTACAAATAAAATAAATACATATATGACTTCTTTTACACATTACTGGGTGTGGCACTTTGCTGTAGCAGATCTTGATAAGTGATATATTTCTTCGCGTAAAGTGCGGTTAGTAGCCGTCAAATCACGTCCCCCAAAGATGTTAGTGGGGTAGATTTAATTTGGTGAAAATTGTTTGTGGGCTGTGGGGATCGAATTAGGGTTCTCAAGATCCACAGGCCGACTCGATACCACTGAGCCATCTACCCCATAAAAAACAAATTTGATACTCGTGTATTGATTAAATTTACTACATATAATGGAAAGTGAAGATGGAATTTAAGTCCCACTTGCGATTTAAGAAGTAGCATGGAGTTACAATTATAATTATTAATTTAAATTATAAAAATCACTACCGTAACATCTTTGGGGGCCATGATTTGACGGCAGAACGTCTCATCCTGTAAGGCAAGAGGCGTGTTGATATATTTATTTTATTTTATAAATATAGTAAAATTTGTTGTTTTTAAATTGCAACACTTTTACAGCCTAGGCTATAAAATAACACTTTACAGCTTGCCAGTTGCTAACTAAAGCCCATCTTTAATGTTTTGGTTTAGCTATAGATTTGATTTATTTCATTTATTTATACTACTCTGTACTACAGGAACGTAATCCCAATTACAATATAGGCTTCAGACTCATCGAGCCGCAATGTGTCAGTACATATATTTATATCTTGAGCGTGATTTGAACTCGAGATCTCCAGATTAGAATGCCATGACGCAAACCACTCGACCGCACTACCAGATATATAAGATTATAACATCGACGTTTCGATATGCTGAACGTATTGTATTGTCAATAAATATGTAACAATTATCGGGCTTACAGAAAAATTATATTTTAGATTGTTATATCTCGCAAAAGTTTTCTTAGAACGAAACCAATATAAGAGATTGTTTTGATCGAATTTGTGTGAGAGTTTCTCGTTGGTTTCATTGCTCCCTAAAGATTAAAAATCGGGTCAGGTGCCAACCATCCAGGATATTACTTTTCCAGGAATGCACAAGATCCAGAATTGCGTTATGGATAATATCGCGAGTAATACTATTGAAATTGTCCAGTTCAAGTACCCATCAAGTTCTCTTTTTCTCAGAAATGAAATTAGATAAAAATGTATTTATTATTCCATTACAGCTGTTACTTTATAAATAAGAAACACGTCGAGATATTGATACTAAAATAACAATAAACATAATGGAATAGAGTATGTAATAGATATTTATCAGTGTTGTATAATGTGTGGGTTTCTGTCGTAGCAGATCTCAGCAAGTGATATATTTATGCGTTTGAAGTGTTGTTACCAGCCGTCGAATCATGTCTGCCAAAGATGATAGTCGGAAGAGGTACAGGAATAATTTTAAAATAGTAAAAATTAGTTGATACCTTTGGAAATTCAAATTAAAACTGTAAATAATAATAAATAAATATAACATCACGTCTTTTACCCATTACTGGGTGTGGCACTCTGCCGTAGCATAATAATAATAGTGTTTTATAATTTTGAGGAAATTTTTAAATCAATACGATAGTTTGTTGTTTTATTTATCATGATATTTTGCAATTAGCTATAAATTATATTTTGTGTGTATCTCACGTAAAATAAGTAAATTATCAATAATTTCAGCAGAAGCACTTTTTCATTCTAATTTTTTATTTACACTTTTGTTTTAAAATGAATACGGTAGAAATTACCACCAACTTTTATCAATGTATTTCCTATGATGCGTAAAAAATTAGACACCCGGTATGTAATTTATTTAATTTTAAATATTACGAAGTAAAATTATTATTTCTTATTATTGATGTTTCTCTTTCAAATATTTAATTTCTGGATTTTTACATATTTGTAATTGAGTTATATCATCTTTCGGTTCGTTGAAAAATACAATTTCTCATGAATTGAAAATTGCAAAAATTGGAAGATATTGGCTTTATTTACGCCGAATTACATCGTCTTCCTCTTCATTAAATGCTGCATATTTAAATAAGAATAAAAAATCGGATCTTACCTTCATTGCCTTGCGCAGCTCGCAACGTTTCATTACCTACTTTGATCTCGCAACACTTTGATGTCAGCGGACCAGCTAGTCCTCGTGAGCGAATATAAAAGGTAATTTAGGCTTTGGTTATTTATACATTCAACAGAAGACACAAATCGTTCTACAGACCCGAACATGTCTTAAAAAAATCTTCAAGATACGGAACGTGTTCTCAAATTTTAGACATTTATTTTTTTATGTTTACATGGCTTGTTCTTAATTTGGATCAAGTTTGATTTTAATATTAATTAGATATTTTTTTAATTGTTTTGAACAGTTTAATATTTATCAGTGACAAATCGAAGAAATTAAATTAACAATTTTCTCCCACACTGGGACTGAAATTACTACCTAAAAACTAATAATTTCGAAAAAGATTTAAATATACTTGCAAATAATAATTGAAATGATTTCATGAATTTTATTCCATTTCAACACGACAATAATAAAAAAATCTTTTTGTATACATATTTTTTTCTGAAAATGAGTCGAATTCTTGAGGTGGCTCAGTGATATCGAGTCAGCCTGTGGATTTGAGAATCCAAATTTGCCTCCCACAGCCGACAATTTTCATCACATTAAAATTACCGCTGTGGCTCTTCCTTCACTAACATCTTTTGGTGTCATGATTTAACAGTTGGTAACCGAACTTCACCCGCATAAATGTATCACGTACAGAGATCTGCTATGGCAGAATGCTACATCCAACAATGGATAAAAGGCATGATAATATATTTATTTTATTTATTTCAAATGGAATGTGATTTATAGTTATACTGACTTTTTTTATTACGTTCCTCCCACCCGTTTAAAAAATATTAAATAAAACTGTTGTGGTACCACTAGTTGTACATAGTGTATTAACGAACTTAACCTCAGTTTTTACTTATAAAATTGAAAAAAAGTTTCAGTCTAAATATCTCATCGCCTTTTTAAGTTTATGTTTTCCTGTTTCCAGATATACAGATTCACAGAATGACAGACCGATTTACCGATTTTTTTTATTCACAAGGGTTTAAACGTGAAATCAAAATCTCAAGATCGAGAAAAATCATCATCACAATACTTTCTCTACAATAAATAGGTCGAGAAAGTTAAATAAGTATTGTCTATTAGAAAAAAAAGTAAGTAAACTTCCAAATTGAAATTCTTTAGGTACTAGTAGATTTTTTTTTGTGATGTATACTATTTTTATTATAAGCTAGAAAGCTAAACTTGCTGAACATCCTTCATACATGAAAACCCGGATGAAAAGCACAATAAATTATGAATTTGTCGTTTCTTTGTCTTGTTTCCGTGATCTAGCGGATGTGTGGGAATCTCGACTTTAGTTCTCTAGAATCTGGAAAGAGAAAAGGCCGAAATGTAAATTAATGCCAGAGAGTACGAAATGCAAATGGAGCACCTTCAGCTGTGTTGCTGTACCTCATAAACTTTGACCCTTGCTTTAATAAACATTCTAATTTGATTTTCGTGGTAGCTACCATAGTTACGTAGTCATCAGCGGTTATCCACTGACTTTCATTCCACTATTTATTTATTTATTACTGCTTTTAATTCAAATTTGAATAAATTTAAAATTAAAATAAATGTATCATCATTCCTTTTACCGATTACTAGATGTGGCTGTAGCAAATCTCGGTAAGTGATATATTTATGCGCGTAAAATGCGATTACCAGTGAAAATAATAAAGTACAACTTAATCATTAGATAATAGCGTAATTTATCATTAAATTCAGTTTAGTTTCATACAAGAAAAACGTTATATATTTGGAATACGTTGGTGAATATTGATTCCGATTTTGAGAAGAATGTTGCTAGAAGAGTGGGTGTGTGAAACAGGTGTAGTGTAGTTAAAATTAAAGATAAAAAATAAAATAAATGAATGGATACAACCAGGGCCGTCTTAAGCATATTCTGCGCCGGGGTGCGTGGTGGGCAGCCTGCACCCCGGCTCTTGCCAACCAAAAAAACGCAATGTAATTTTTAATGTTTTATTTATTTATTTCTCAAAATTCTTAAATTATACACATAAAAAAATAAATTATACAAATTAAAAATCAATACATTTTTTTTTCAATTTAAAAGCCCGGAAAAATACATCAGTAGTGTTTCATTTTATATTATTATTTAATAGGTACCAATTTATTCTGATTATTATTATTATTATTCTGATCCATTAGCAACTTGAATCTTTCATTTAATTTCGAGATAGCCGTGTCAAGTAAATAAAATAAAATTTTATTTTAAATTTTTTCATTGCGTCTAAAATGGGCTCATCTGTAGCCTCGTAATTAAAATGTCTTTTTCGGGGATGTGGACGAACAGTTTCGGTAATTGTTAGGTGTATAATAATAAGAGCTATTTTAACTTGCACATTGTGAGCGGTGTAACAAGTGCCGAAAGTGGTATGAGGTGTGTTTAATAAAATAATTTAATATTGGTGCCTATATTTTTATTTTGTGCATGCATTTGACCGAACAAAGTGTACGAAACGGTGCAATGACGTTGATATTGAATGAGTTAGGGTTTAATGAAATATCGAAATTTCTAGCGCCCGGTTTGTGTGCGCCCCCTAGGACTCTGCGCCCGGGTGCACTCGCACCCCTTGAAACCCCGGGTAAAGACGGTCCTGGATACAACTGACTGATTGTTGCGTGAACAAAAGGTTGAATGGAATAAATGAGATTATATGAAGTGTATTATAAAAAAAAAAACAAGTGAAACAAATATAAAATGGTGAGAGAATGAATTATGATGAAATTAAGGAAGCAAGTAACTAGTTTCATTTGCTATGTTTTGTAACAGCAGAAATTAAATATAAAAATTTACAAAATTACAGTTTAGTCGTGTTAGCCACGGAATTATAACAAAATAACAAACAAATTCAATAGTTTTTATGTCAAATATTTGAAATAGCACTATTAAATTATAATTTTGTAAATTTTCAAATTTAATTTCTGTCGTTACAAAACATAGGAAATCAAATTAATTTAGATTTAGAATTTTAAACTTTAAAACTTTTATTATAATTATTCTATAATAGGGTAGGTGGCTCAGTGGTATCGAATCGGCCTGTGGATCTTAAGAACTCTGGTTCGATCCCCACAGCCGACAAACAATTTTCACCAATTTAAATCTACCCCTGTGGCTCCCCTCCACTAATATCTTTGGGGGCCGTGATTTGACTACTGGTAACCGCACTTCACGCGAAAAAATATATCACTTACCGAGATCTGCTTAGGCAGAGTGCCACATCCAGTAATAGGTAAAAGGCGTGATGATATATTTATTTTTATTTGAAGCATTTTTGTCTAACATAATTTAGAAAACAATGCGCACGGAAAAACTGTTTCCCCATTTTAAACGCCTATGACTCGTTTGTCATGATATACCCGGTATAAAATTGTTACTCTATTAAGATGTACAGAAAATCACATTCATAATTCTAAATACGAAATAATTTTACCTCAATTCCATATGTAATGTTACGCAAAACAAACATATCATGTTCAATCGGATGTAAATTTTCCTCTCGTGCCTGGTGATTTCACTTTCGTCCTTTGCGTTGGTTACTACTGCGTTTAAACCGCGTCACCATGGCAACGCAACAACACACCGCACACAGCTTGGATCACTTCTTTCACAGCTTGTAAATCATCCGGGAAATGTGGGTCTGCGGAAAGGTTTTCCAGTTTTCACCAAATCTGTAGAATTAACTTTAATATCAAGTTATTGAGGGAAACTTTGGATGGTGAGAGGAGGAAAGTTTTTAATGCGATTATAAATGCGTTATAATTGTAGCTTGTAAAATGTTACGCTGTAAGATTTTGTCTTGGTAATGCATGTTGGAAAATTGTGTTGATCTTGTTCTTAAATGAAATGTGTTTACATTATGAATTATATCTCCATGTGTAGGACGTTCCTAACTTTATATATTATATTAACCCTTTGCACTCCGTTGTCGCCGCATTTGCGACATTTCGTATGTTAGGAATAAATCCGTTGTTGCCGCATTTGCGACACGCTTGTTTATCTCACTCAGCGCTCTTAATCTTAACTCTTAGATAATCAAAAGTGTTTACGTTTGCATTCCAATGTGTGTGATCTGCATTTGTTTGGAGTTACTGGTTCCTACTATTGCTTATTAGGCTGGAGTGCAAAGGGTTAAGATTTATAAAGAAGAATAATTGTCAACGGCTATAGCTCAACGTGTTGGGAAGTATTTGGATTAATAAAAACTTTGAATGTAGTTAACTAGCAAAACAATACAAACAAAGCAAACATGAAAGAAAATTACATTTTCGTAACACATGCACAAGAAACACGTTCTTATTCCATAATTTTAGAGAGAGAAACACTGCTTTTCTCTCCTAGGGAGAGAAACATTATGTTTCTGTCCCTATGTAGGATGTTTCTCTCCCTAGAGACTACGATTATTAGCTGTTTGCGGCGTTTCCTAGGTAACTAGTCACGCAACCCATATTTGACATTTGTCCCGATAAGACAGTAATTTTTGTGCACTTGTTACGAAAAGTATAATATGCTTCACGGGAGGGCGCGATTATCCCTTGTTTCCCTCCTTTGATGCATAACATACTATTTTCTACGATTGCTATGAAAAGTTGACAATTACGCTCTCATTTGTCATCGTAAAGTTGACGTTTTCTGTGGAACAATCGAAAAATATATTTTTTGCGCATCTCCAATGGCAAGTAAAAGCGCGCTTATTTCAATAGTTATCAGGGATACAAACAAAATAGAAACTTGTCATATTGACAGTTGACAGAACGAATTTATTTTCAGTACGTATACGTTTTTGAATAATTTTAAGATGCAATCGTAGAATATGTGTGTATCACGAGCGTAAAGTGTCTTTGTTCCTCTTGCACTATTGCAGCTCTCGCCTTCGGCTCGCGCAATTACCGTGCTCGAGTAACAAAGAATCACTTTACGCTTTTAATACACGAATAACTATTGTGATCTGCAAAATTCTTTGAAGACCGTTGTCAATAGCAACGATTTAAAAGAGTTTATTTTCAAATGACGTTCGAAATTCTACTTTTTTTTATGCCTATGGCACACTGGTCGATGAGCGTCGATGACCATCGATGAGTTCATCGATGAAACAACAGAACGCACTCTTCTTTCACGGTTTTCTGTTTCATCGATGACAAATACAATAAATTTCTCTGTGTTAAAAAAAGTTATGTTGGTAATAATATCAATAAAATGTTCCTATATCGTGTGTTTTCAAATTGATATTTCCCTAGTTTATTGACGTTTGGAGGTTATTTTGAAAATACGATAAAGTTGACAAACAGAAACCAAAATGGAAACCCACGCTAACGTGAAATGAGACACAAAAGATACGAGTGAAATGAGATACGTTCGTTTCATCGATGAGCTCATCGATGGAAATAGAGGAGCCTTTAATTTTCGTCGATGACGGGTGCGTTCTGTTGTTTCATCGAGGAGTTCATGGATGGTCATCGACGCTCATCGACCAGTGTGCCATAGGCATTAGTGAAACCTAGAAAGAAGTAACCACGCATAAACTTTTTTTTGCTGGCGATATACACACTATTTCTTGTACGGTTATTTAAAATCTCTTAAAAAACTATTTTTTTGACACTTATTTTATTTTTAAATTTCCTTGAAACGTTGCCGGTTTTTATGTATTCAAGGATGCGATAACATACCTACCCTATCAGAAAATCTTACTTCCTACGCTGAGCAGCAAATGCATACTTTCCTTTCAATAAGTGCAAAAACTTGGTGCGCAATCGTGGAAAAAATTATCGTAGCATATCTGTCACTCTTGAAATTTAACCACTAATAGTAAATAATAGTATATTATACAACGACGCTATAATGGATGCTCTTATTCCCGAGGATGAAATTTGCAACCCGAGCGAGCGGAGCGAGCAAGGGTTGTAATCATCCGAGGTAATAATAGCCATTATAGCGAGTTGTATACTATACTTTATATACAACTAACATATACGACTAATTTAATAAAAATTAGTCAATTTTTATATTATTTATTATCTATTAATTTTACATCTATTTACCTAATAAATTTACATCTAATTGAAATGAAAGTTTATATTATTACAATAATGAAGATGATTTGTATTTTTCACCTAATTCAGTAAAATATGTCAACAATACATTTTTTGAATACGAATTTGTCTTCATTTTAATACGCCAGTCCATAAAACTTTGGTATGCTTTGTCATAGAAATTTTTAGACTTTTGCGGTAATAAACCATATGTAGTAGCATCCGCGAATTTCGTTATTTCTGGTGGTGTAGAAGATATACTGTCTTCTGTAATAGTGTCCATTTTTTCAATTACAGTTAAACACAATAATTTAACACAATTTGCAAGACCGTTTTTGACAACTTCTCAACGATGATTTCGTTTTGTTTGTTTCCGATTCGTTAACAACAGTGAACTTAGCAACGAGCATGTTTAATTTAAATATGAGTCGCTATGGCAACATTGTTCCGATGGCACAATAAAACAATGATCCATGTTTTAAGCATTTTGATTGGTTCACGAGCGGGAGTAATGACCATTATTCCCGACTCATTATTCCCGGCGGGATTAATATATAGCATTATATAGCAAAAAACGCATATATAATGACAATATTATTAGTTGTATATAAATAAATAAATATATCATCACGCCTTGTACCCATTACTGAGTGACTATGTTACACTGTTGTAAAAATAAAATAAATAAAAATCATCATGTATCTTTGAAAATGTATTCTGGCATCACAATGCTGCACTAATCTACCAATTCTTTAAGTTAAAAATTATTTAATCTTCGTCAAACACAAACTAAAAATTAATCATTCTAGCTATCAACAGTTTTAAAACATTATCTACGTCTTAATTACCGTCTAATCTCTGTTTATGTACACTAGAATATCTCAAGTCCCCATAAAACATTTCGCATTGCGGAAAGAGGACACGTCTACTCCTCAACAAGGACAGAACGGTTGAGGTAATTAACGGCGAGCACAATTACAGATGTTACCAGAGGCAACGTAGCTCGCCTTGCTCGTTGCCTCAGCGCCAACTTGATAACGATTCCTCCGGAAACGTAAAAACGTACTCCGTACACGCATCCTCAATCAGGAAACATAACTTTCCCTCCTCCGGCCCGGAATTCTGCCGGAGTTTCCCGGTTCGTTTAGTGTTTCTCAATTCAACCCTTACTAGCTACATATGGTCAGACCTGTGTTTAGCGGCATAGTCGTCTTAATTCTTTGAATGCGAATGACGTGATAACACGTCAGGCGCTTTCGTAGTTTGCCATATTTGAAGCGCTCTTACAGTGTTTTATCCATTATTGTATTTTATGTTATGTATGGGGTAGGTGGCTCAGTAGTATTGAGTCGGCCTGTGGATTTGAGAAGCCGGATTCACCTCATCAAAATTATTAATTATTAATGGGGTAGGTGGCTTAGTGGTATCGAGTCGGCCTGTGGATCTTGAGAACCTTGGTTCGATCCCCACAGGCGACAATGTTCATCAAATTAAAATTTACATCTGTGGCTCCCCCTTCACTAACATCTGGTAACCGCACTTCACGCGAAGAAATATATCACTTACCGAGATCTGCTTTGGCAGAGTGGCACACCCAGTAATGGGAAAAAGGTGTAATGATATATTTATTTATTTATTTTTAAATTACCTCTGTAGCTTCTCCTCTATTAACGTTTTTGGGGCAATGATATGACGCCTGGTAATCGCACTTCACGCGGAGATATATATAACTTATCGAGATCTGCTTTGGCAGAGTGCCACACCCAGTAATGGGTAAAATACGTAATGATATATTTAATTATTTATTTATTTTTAAATTACCTCTGTAGCTTCTCTATTAACGTTTTTGGGGCCAATCGCACTTCACGCGGAGATATATATCACTTACCGAGATCAACTTCGGCTGAGTGCCACACCCAGTAATGGGTAAAAGGCGTTATGATTAGAGAATTGTAACTAGACAATAATTGCCGACGATAAACTATCAAATTGTATTTTAAAAAAAACATCTGCTCGATTGTACATTCATATTTATACTAATCATCATTTCGAAATTAAATTTGTAATAAATAGATACATACATACATACATACATACATACATACATACATAACATCACGCTTTATCCCATTAAATAGGGTAGCTCTTGTAATAAATATTGAAGTTTTTTAATGACTATTATGCAGTTGCGTGAAAATTTTTGTGTGAACTTCTGCTATGAAATGATTTGCTCAGAATTTAGTCTGCCTCGACCGCCTAACTTTTTCATCAACGTACACAAACACAAATTACAGTATAAGAACAAATAAAAATAGGACCTCAATTTTCCGAAGCCAGTTAGAAAATGAGATTCTTTAAAATTTTATTTTTTTATTGACCGAATTTTGGGAACATAACTTATGCTTGTTCTTGAAAGGCGGACGCTGGTGTGTAATTTGTATGCATAATTCTGTGACATAGCGTAGTCGTAGTCCGTAATTCTACATAAGGAAGGTAATACGTTACGTGAACTGAACGACATTTCCTGATAACGAGCTTTTTATATTCAAATTTATTTTCCAATGAATGGAAATCAAAGGTGGATTTAATCGATATAAATATTAAATTTAGTTTAAGGGTTCACATTTAAATTAGTATCTTATTTTTAATATATTATTTTTAAATAGCATTTAGTGGTATGAGCACGTAAATAATTAATTTTTTGAAACCAAATTTTTGTTTATACAATATTAATAAATTAATAGTTGTATTTTAAATCGTAATTCTGAAATTAGATCGTCAAGCACTAGAGAGTATTGAAACAAATTTATTTGTAGTTTTTAGTGAACTACTCTTTATAAAACTAAACGTAAAGCAAATAAACATGATCACAATTATGCTAAACACTTTCAAAATAATAGTTACGTTAAAAAACCTTCAAAGTTATAAATACGAGTAGAACATTGATTCTATTCAGAAAATTGATTTGCGTTTATACATTGTTTTTATTAACGAGCTTCAAGTAGAATTTAAATTGTAATGAACTTTTTCAAAAATAAAATAAATATATCATTCCACCTTTTACCCATTACTGGATGAGGCTCTCTGTCGAAGCAGATCTCGGCAAGTGATACATTTATGTGCGTTTACCAGCATCATTACTTTGGGGTATGATATCCTGTAAATTAGAAGTTGTGCGACACCTGTTGTCAATAGAAGAAATATATCACTTATCGAGATCTGCTACGGCAGATTGCCACACCCAGTAACTTAAAATAATTTTGAATTGTTGAAACTTTATGTATAGCTTTTTATTTTTCTGTATTCATAGCAACAAGTTTCATATATATTCACAAACGAGAATGCTTTATATTTTATTTTGGGTCTCTATATTTTACAGTCCTGTAAATGATGTAATTATCAAAGACGAAATTGAAAAATAATCACGTCGCTTGTTTAATTTTCTTTTGTAGTACAGAAATACTGGAACAGGAATTTCTACTGACATTACCATATATTTGTGGAAAACTGGAAACAGAGAAATATAATTTAAAGTTTTAACAAACGAATAATTAAGAGAAATATTATAATCAAAATTAACAACTTATATTTTGGAACCATAACCAACTCCAAAATAGTAAGGATAAAACAGAATTAAAATGTAGAAAATCAAAGAAAATTTTATCTTAAAAGCATTCATGTGTAATATTTTATTTGAAATGATTTCGCTGAAAAAAATTGTAACAACGAAAACAAGATTAAATAACGCGCCGTTAACAAACAAAAATAAACATTCGATGGAAATATTTAGTTGACTACATGGACATATTTAGATATTGTCAGACAAAATAAACATAATTTTGTGAGCTATAAATGATATTCGTGCAGAGGGTCGTTGCTTCCAAACATTAGTTACAGTCAAACAAATTAATTCAGAAAATGCGGTTCAGTTCCCATAGCACGTCAAAAGAATATTTCGTATTTGTAACTGAAAAGTTTTAATTATTTAGTAGTAAGTAGTAGAGAATCATAGAAAAGTTTTGTTTTCTGATTAATTTTTAAGTGGTGGTTTCACTGGATTCTCACAAAATAAATTGGAAAAGTGCGTGTAAAGTATTATAACTAAACTGTATTTTCTTTCAATAAAACTAGTGATTACTAAAATAATTAAAACGAGATGAAATTTAGCATTAAAACTTTTATGCGAAAAACTGAGGTTAAGTTATTTATATGCAAACAGTGGTACCACAACTTAATTGATGAAACTTTTAAAGTTTTTTGTGTGTTTCACAAAACAGGTAATAACGGGTGACACTTCAGAAGCCGAATCTATTGCAACAGAATCTAATTGAACAGAATATGCATCAGCTGATTCCTCATTTCCCGAAAATTTTATATATGGCGCTTTGTCCTCAACATTCGATTCCTCAAAAACCGAAAATTGGGCATGGCTGCATTTATGTCCACATCAGCTGATAATAGTTCCAGCCGAATGCTATGTGTGGAATTTGACCAGTAGATGACAGTATAAAATAGTATATAAACCACGGTTGAAAAGATCATTATTGACCATGCGCCTTGTAAAATCTTGACTTATACTATGTTTGCTGTTCGTCACTAGATATCAAACTGAGCATTTACGAACACTTTATTACCGACTTAAATGTCTAAATATACGACATACGTTTTCAACTGTCAAAATAACAATTCATATGTCAACATTACAATAATTTTGCAGTGAAATACAAAGCAAATATTAAATAATAGAAAGAAGTAAACTGGGTTAGCGTTCAATTTACAATGTTTCGTATATTAATTCTTCTGTATATTCATGAATCGAAATAAAATTAAGGTTAGTTATACAAATATATTTTCATGTTATGGACACATTTATACCTAGCTGTAGATTTCGATAAATCCATCCCTATTTAATTCTCAACTATGAAACTTCTTACACATATAAACAATTACGTTTACTTCAATAAACTATCAACAGAAATGTAAAAAATTAGTTCAAATGAGGCATTATGGACATACTTATACCTAGCAAAAGTTCAATAGAAATTCAAGAATTATTTCCATATTTCTATGTTGTAAATTTAATCATATTTAAAGTACTAATTGAATGTTTACATACTTATTTCTGTATTTAAATATTTTAAATATTGATAAAATTCATAAACACTTCATTGAAAAAACTATTTTTGAATTAATGTTATTAAATATATGTCATTTCCAAGAAATAATAATTTTTGTACATAAAATACACTCCGAGACATTTTCATGTGCACTGGGTTGTTCGGAAGAATCACGTTGTGCGCATGATATTTGGTCTGTGCTGCGTGTCTAGTTAAAATATTTTGAGCCTGATAGATAGTTTTGCTGGTAGAAAATTAGTGTTTTTGAGTGAACATATCAATAAATATTAATAAATTATAGTGCCTTTCGTAAGTATAGATGTTTTTCTGACGATTTTGATATAAATTTCACTTGTAAATATAGTTTTTGATACTTAAAAATGTATCAACATTTTGTTACATAAATTGCTTTGTACGTAATACATATAGAGGATGCTTAACATAGAAATATTACATTTCAATAATTAAATTTGGGATAATTTGGGAAAAACGTGATATATGTTATTTATTATTATCTACATACATAAATATAAAACAATAATAAAATTATTGTTTATAATATTATCAAAAGTAAAATTATAAATATTGCATTTGAAGTGTAGATTCGTATATCTTGTGTATTTCAAAGTAACTTCTATAAACAGTTGTTCTTGTCTAAATAATTAATGGCTAATTAATTCGTCCGAGCCTGCAACAACTTTTGTATTATATGTACGCTATTAGACAGGTTGTCTGTCTCTCTCTAGTACATTGTAATTATCCGAGTGGTTTGTGAACGTAAGATGTGTCGGTACTAGGCAATAATGGAACGGCCACATGAGGTTCACTTGTCTTGCAACGTTTGTTGAGGAAACATGTGAGCAACTTATATTTAACTTAGTGAATTTCTGCCTTATCATGCCTTCATATCTGCGTAGATCGATATATTTTAGTGAGTTTGATTGAGAAAGAAGTCAGCATTGAAAATAACATTAAGAACAAGAAGTATATGCTGAATTATCGTAACATATTAATTGTTCTATTTTACTGTTTTGTGTTCTGAGTTTCTGTTCCAAGTTTATTAATCATCATAATGTCTTTAAGTACGTTTTTTTCCTCATGTTTTTAGCTATTCCACGTTATTAATACATTGTTTTTATGTTTATAGAGACATCATGGACCTGCAATCATCTCCTGCTGCCTCAGCAGCTAGTGATCACCGAAACCTGTATCATCGTGCACAACGTCAGAAGCCAACATCTTTTCTTTAGACATATCAAAAGATGACTACAAAGTCAATGCATATTGTCGTCAAGTCTGCTGTTCACAACATTAATGTAAGAAAATGATTATTTTTAAATGGGTTGTATTTAACCGTGCACTAAAATTTCAGCCATATTTTATTTATAATCTGTTTGAACATCAAATATTTATTTTTATTATTGGCATTTAATTTTTCGGAAAACTTATTTACTATTCTTGGATATTTAAAATTACATTTAAAGATCGTTTAGAATTATTATATTTAGTATTCATTTATTATTTCAGGTTATAAAATATTATTTGGCTAGGGTTAAAATAGTATATTATACATCTACGGAGAGAAATGCATGATTTTTCATGAGGTGTAATTTATACCTATATATTAATATTTACGACCTATGTAAGATTAAAAACAAATATAGTAATTTTAAAATAGAATTTATTTATGGTATTTTTGACATCTATTAATATAACAATTTTATTTTTACTAATAATTTTATTATTAGTAAAAACATTTTTTTTTGTCAAATTACATTATATTTTTAGAATCACAAGAAATTGTTGATGTAGCTTCTGCAGCTGTTTCTATGTTTCTATTTGATTCATTGTACTCTATTGAATTTTACATATATTTGATAGCTGTACTACAAATATAAATAGTTGATAAAAAATAATTGTCAGGGCACTCGAACATAAGTTCTATTAAAAAAATCATGCAATTATTATATAAAAATAACTCAAAGATATCTATTAGAGTTTAAATGATTATTTTTTAATTTGTGGAATTCTTTAGAAATGTTTTAAAATGAGTTTGAGGATCTGAAAGGTAGATGAGTGATCTAAGTGATGGCTGTCTTATATCCTTGAGTAACATTATAAAGTCTTTAAACTCTATCCTAAATTCTAGCTGAGTATTTTAAAAATAATTTAATTGATGATCTTGCAGCCACTAAAGCAAATAAGCTAATTCCTACTCTGCTCTACTTCCTGCACCTCATCTGCTCCACCGACATCGAGTCCACAGGTCCGAGTACTCCAGCTGTCCGCCAAACAGTACGAGAAAAAATTCGACAAGTCTGTGTTCAACAACAAGATGAAATTGACGCCGTGCGAGAAACAGCGCTGGCTGTACGAGGTGGTTTACGACAAGATCTTTATGTCGTCACCGTACAACAAGTCCATGAAGCGAATGCAGTACAGTATCCTGGTGCTCATGTTGGTGAGTACTTCAATCATCTTGTTATTATTTCGGTTGTAAATAATATTTGGGGTTTATTGGTTGTGTAGGTAAAGTCAGTTAATATTAAGGGTGATTTATTATAAAGCGTGTCCCAGAAAAAATTGTCGCCTATAATTTGTAACTATAAACCTTATAATTAAATGAATTTTTTAAAAATTATTGTAGACTTTATTGATCAACAACTAAATAGTATATAATAGCATATATTTAAAATTTGTACAGCATAATCAGATATCATTTTTGTAATGTGTTTCCACTTATATTTGAAATTATCGACAGAATTGGGTGTTTTCTTATATTTTAATAACTTCTGCTTCATATTTTTGTAGGATTTTCAGATTTATGTACAAATTCTATATGGTTTCTTTTATACCAATCAATGACATTTTTGTGTAGTGACATATTGCCAAATATGACTAAAATAGTATTGGTGTGTTATGAAGCCTTATGAAGGGCAATAATCATCTTTCAAGACACTCGCTTAAATAAGGCATACTGCGTTTGCCACAGGAACATATGGCCTGCCATACAAGCATCTTTTTTGAGAATTTTTCTATTTTAATTACCTTCAATTAGCTACTAACATATTTTCTGAACTTTCCAGAATAATAATAATGATCTGGTCGAGATTTTAATGCAAGTTAAAAATACGTTTCGACATCCATGATAACACATAATTTTTTTGATATCACTTTAAAGTAAAGTTTTCTCTATTTTCATTTTGTGTTAGTTTCTTGCTTAGTATTCCTGTTAGACACTTTTGTTTTTTTTTAAACACTTTATAGAAATCTTTAGCTTAATTCTCTGGACTGTTGATTGAGTAATTCCAAATTTCTTAGCCAAATCTTTCACAGAAAGATTTTTATTTTTACACAAAGCCTTCAAGACATTTTCTCAATATTTTAATTTACAAATCCAGGTTTGCATCCACTTCCACATTATTTTGTGTATTACCCGTTTCATTATATCTTCTTAACACCCTTTGAATAGTCCTTGTTGTAGATTTTAACTCTAAAGCTACTTTATTTGTGGATATATGCCTATTTTGAACATATTTGTACAAAATATTTTCGCGCAATTGTTTGTGTTTCAATGACATCTTTGTATACTAAATTGTATGAAAGTTGTCAACTAATTGTTTTTGTATAATGCATAGCCAACTAATAAAAACGCATCACATAAAAATTTGTATATGTATAAAAGCAGTATACGAAAAGGCCCAAAACTAAGCGACAATTTTTTCTGGGACAAGCTTTATGTTACTTTTACAATTATTTTTCTCCTAAAATAATTTGTCTGGTTGAAAGCAGAAAATTAAAATTAATCTCCTTTAATAATTTGATTTTATTAGCGGTGACTTTTACCCAATATTTAAAATATATGAGTTTTAAAAATATTGTTTACAACATTTAACTTTGAAGAGGTTTGAAAATATGGACTGCCTATAGTTTTGTTTGTAAATCTGGCGAATTTTATTAATTTTTTGAGAGAAAATATGAACGACAGTTTTTCCGTCACTTTAGATAAACATGTTTTAAAAACGGCTGTAATTTAGTAACCAGTCAACCGGGTTTCAACATTCAATTCCTCATCTATATATAGTTTCATCCCTTAATATCAACCCTCCAGAAAATAATTAATTTTAAAATAAACGTTATTGAAGCGAGGATGGTGTGTTGGGTTGAGAATGTTCTGTGAATGTCGCAGTGGAAAATTATTGACAATTGGTTTAAACATGTAATTTTATTTTGATAATTTACTATTCTTTCATATTAAAAATTACTTTAAAAGATTGTTTAGTATTTTTAATGATAGGTACTCATTTTAAATTCTGTTTTGCAGTTTACGCAAATTATCTGAATGCGGCATTCAGTCCCAGGAGTCGAGCGCCATGCCTACGTTGTCCACGCTGTCCACCGGTTGCTTCAACACACTTCAGGAATAAAGATGAGTACAAATTTCGTTTATTTATATTTTAATTAATCTAAAAAATGAGAAAAGAAATTATTAATAATTTATTTAGAATTTTATTGAGACACAGCCTTGACATACATCAATCTGGTGTCTTTTAATTTAATTTATTGTTTGATGTGATAAATATTTGTTTAACGGTTTAAAAGTAAATTGCTAAATTCTAGAAACGTTATTATTTTACTTTTGTTTATACTAAATAATAATATATTAATAACATTAATAATTTCTAATAATAATAACAGTAAACTGAGTAATATTGTATTTGAAGTGTATGTTAGATGTGTATATGTTGTGTATGATTCAAATTCACTTTAATTTCATTCATTGGTTGTGAGTGTGTCATCAAATAGGTCACTGCGAGTCTGCAACAAGAAGTTCACTTGCCAAACAAACGTCGTCGTCGAGTAATTTAACTTTTGTCTGCCTTATTTAAAGGCCTTCATAACTTCATAACCGATATCGTATCGTGGGCTTGATTTATAGTTATACTATAAGATCAACTTCTCGAGTCGATATCGTGTTTGTTTTTATTGTTTACTCACTACGTACATTTTAATTTAGTTAGTTAGTTGCTGCCTTAATAGGAGGCCATCCTAACTGTTTGTAGTCCTTTTCGTGGGGTTGATTTATTACTATAAATCAATTTTACGAATTGAAATTGGTTAGAACAATATCTATCGTGGGGTTGATTTATTTCTATAAATCAATTTTACGAATTGATATTGTGATATCTATCGTGGGTTTGATGTGTAATCAACCTCACGAGTCGATATCGGATGTTTTGTATTGTCCACCACAAAACGCTGGCCCCACGTGGGGCTCCTTCATAGCGTTTCGCGGTTGCTTTGTCGTAGATTCGTAGCTAGTCTTTGACAAAAACTTAGGTAAAATAGGGTAGGTAGGGAGAAGGACACCATCATTGAAAACTTACTGTTTTTCAAGGAGTATTTGTACTTGTTTCTAATAATATTTTGTTGTTAGGTGCGGTGGTGAATGAAGAAAAGCAACGTTTCCTGTTGGTGATTACATCAAATGCTGGGAAGATTCATCAGCAACAGAATCAACGGCTTCTCTTCAAACACATCCGAAGATGTCTGCAAAGTCAACGCAGAATGTCGTCAAGACCGCTGCCTCCAACATCAATATAAGATAATTATTCCGGCATTATTTTATACAAATATATTTCAAGTAAATGATTGATATAAATAAATTTGAATCAGTTTTATTTTAAATATTATTCTCTAAACAACTTATGACCGATTTAAATAAAGTTAATCAAATCATCCTCCATCGATTATTTATACTAACAGTCAACATATTTTGTAAATAAAGATAATGAAATACTTTTACCCAAAATAATTGTATCTAAGTATTAATTCTAAAAGTTTCCTTTATAATAATTAAATTGATTTCTTTTTAAAAATTGGGAAAACTTACAGAATTGATATTTACTAATGATAATAAATAAATATGTTTTAAGTAGATAGTTGACAATAACTTTGTTTAACACATATTTATTCTTTAAGAATAAGAAATAGATACCTATTGTAATAAGTTATACATACATCTTATTACAATATTCTTTATTCTTAAAAAATAAATCTGTTTTGAAGAGATTTATTGTGAATTATTTAATTTAAAATATAGTTTCTATTATTTAAGATAAATAAGTAAATAATATTATTGTAATTTAATATGTAAAAATAATAACAAATATGTTTTAAATAGATAGTTGACAATAACTTTGTTTAACACATATTTATTCTTTAAGAATAAGAAATAGATACCTATTGTAATAAGTTATACATATATCTTATTACAATATTCCTTATTCTTAAAGAATAAATGTGTGTTTAAGAGATTTATTGTGAATTATTTAATTTAAAATATAGTTTTTATTGTTTAATATAAATAAGTTAATAAAATTGTTGTAATTCAGTATGTAAAAATAAATGTTTTAAATAGCTAATTTAGAATAACTCTGTTTAAAACATATCTATTCTTTAAGAATAAGAAATATTGTAATAAGAAAACATACATCTTATTGCAATACGTCTTATACTTCAAGAATATATATGTTTTAAAGAGACTTATTCTAAATTAATTTATTTAAAAAATAGTTTGTATTGTAAATAAAATGTACTTGTAGTTAATAATTCTAAAATAAAATGTTAGTAAGACTTGTACACAACTACGAAATCCTACATTCTAAAAGACACCCCAGAAATTAAATAATATTTTTTTCAATAATATATTATATATTTAATAAAAATTGTAATAATTATGTTTTACATTGTATTTATAATATAAATTTGTATTTGTAATAAATAAATTGTAATGAATGCTCTAAATATTGTATTTATAATAAATATTGTAATATAGATGTTAGTTTCTATTGTATACTGATTTAAAACGTCAATAAAAGTGTTTAAAATGGCTGCCATTCTTTCATTTATTTCCTTCTGTAAATATAAATATTTTATTCAAATTCAATTAACTTGTCTACCATTTTGTACCTCCCATATATTAAATGAAATTCAATTAAATATCAATTAAGAGGAGGAGCCACGAAAGATTTAATGGGCGTCAATACAACCAATTAAGAAACAGGGTTGCCAATTCACTATAACCAAAATCCAGTAAAGTTACCTCCTCATCGTTCTGCGCCCCGGATACAAATCGACGAATTTGGAGCAATTCCTGACCAAAAACTCGAAGTATTTTTTCCTAGTTCATAAATTGAACAATAGATAGCACCACCATGCAAGCATGATTGATGCTGCCCCCTGGTGACCAATTTTGGAACTAAGAAAAAAACTTTGAAATTTTGCCAGGATCTGCTCCAATTTGGTCGGTTTGTATCCGGGGCGCAGAACGGCAAGGAGGTATCTTTACTGTATTTTGATTTTAGTGAATTGGCATCACTGCTTTCTTAATTGGTTGTGTTACCGCCTTCATTTCTTCTATTGCTCCTCCTCATAATTGAAACTTAATTGAATTTAATTTTATATATGGGAGGAACAAAATGGCTGACTAATTTAAAATTTGAATAGAAGTATTTAAATGTAAATAATTAAATAGACGCCATTTTAAATGCAGCACCAGTCCTAAAAAAAAGGTGAGAAAAAAAATTAAAAACAACAAGGTATGTATAAATATAAACAATATTTATTATCATTGCAAAGTTGTGTACAAGTTTTACTAACATTTTATTTTAGAATTGTTAACTAAAAGTACATTTTATTTATAATACAAACTATTTTTTAAATAAATTAATTTAGAATAAGTCTCTTTAAAATATATTTATTCTTGAAGTATAAGACGTATTGCAATAAGATGTATGTTTTCTTATTACAATATTTCTTATTCTTAAAGAATAGATATGTTTTAAACAGAGTTATTCTAAACTATCTATTTAAAACATAGTTATTATTATTACATACTGAATTACAACAATTTTATTAACTTATATATATATATATTAAACAATAAAAACTATATTTTAAATTAAATAATTCACAATAAATCTCTTCAACAAACATTTATTCTTTAAGAATAAGGAATATTGTAATAAGATATATGTTAACTTATTACAATGGGTACCCTATTTCTTATTCTTAAACAATAAATATGTGTTAAACGAAGTTATTGTAAACTATCTATTTAAAACATATTTGTTATTATTTTTACATATTAAATTACAATAATATTATTTATTTATTTACCTTAAACAATAAAAACTATATTTTAAATTAAATAATTCACAATAAATCTCTTCAAGACATATTTGTTCTTTAAGAATAAAGAATATTGTAATAAGATGTATATATAACTTATTACAATAGGTATCTATTTCTTATTCTTAAAGAATAAATATGTGTTAAACAAAGTTATTGTCAACTATCTACTTAAAACATATTTGTTATTATCATTAGTAAATATCAATTCTGTCAGTTTTCCCAACTTTTAAAAAGAAATCAATTTAATTATTATAATGGAAACTTTTAGAATTAATACTTTGATACAATTATTTTGGGTAAAAGTATTTCATTATCTTTATTTACAAAATATGTTGACTGTTAGTATAAATAATCGATGGAGGATGATTTGATTAACTTTATTTAAATCGGTCATAAGTTGTTTAGAGAATAATATTTGAAATAAAACTGATTCAAATTTATTTATATCAATCATTTACTTGAAATATATTTGTATAAAATAATGCCGGAATGTTTAACAATGAAAAATCTAGTTAATCATTCGTAATTTGTTTGTTTTTTATACTAACTGTCACTGTATCACAATATTTCAGTAGCTGACAATCTGCTAATGTTACAATAAAAAATATATATATGTATGTATAATAAATTGTCAGCTAGCAAAGTATTGTGTTAGAGATGAGAACGATTCATCATTATAATTTTAAAGTGAATCATTCATTATTATATAATTTAAACAAATAATATATATGTTGTAAAGATAATTATTATACAGAGCATCACGCTATATCTTATTAAATGGGGTAACACGAACCCCAGAAACATTCAGTCATCCTTGCTTCAACCACATGCTCAATATACCATCAACTCTTCATACATAAATACATACATATAAATTCTTAAATTCTTTCATACAAGTTCATTCATATCTTCCATTCGACACACGTTCCACATTCCTAAACTATCTCATCTGACTTATACTCACTCTTTCAACAACATTCATGTCAATCTCAGAGTCATCATACAACATACACCAACGTATTCTGAAATAATACGTCCATACCACGATAACATACTACCCTAATATACAAACACATTCATTTCATCTCCAATCTCACATCATCCATCACCGAAACATTGCAATCGCTCTTCTCAAACACTAATACATTCATCATTTCAATTAATGAAGCTGTTTGCATTCGGCGAAACGTGATTTAAAATTAATAAATAAAAACACTTGGTTATGCAAACACTTATATGTAGTTCAAATACAAACTAACTCTGTTAATAGAGAGAGGGAGGTTTTGGATATTTACTTCCATTCCAATTTTCAAACTTCTAGACATCATTAAAAACAGCTTGAAGTTAACCATGTAACTTTAAACATGCTGGAAGTTTGCCTACAAACAAATTATTTTTGCCCTTTGGTGACATTTGTAATTAACAAAATGAGGGTCTTTATTATCTGAAAAATTCATGAACAATTTTGAGAATATATTCCTCAATTCCAATAAATACCTCCTAAAATATTTACATTTTTGGTATAGATATATCGACGATGTTTTAATCCCTTTACACCAGGAACAACAACTACTAAATGTCCTTAATTCATTTGATTAAAATACATCATTGACCACTAAAGTGAAAGTTAATAAAAGCATAAATATCTTGGCCATTACTATCCAACACATTAACAATAAATTTAATTTTAGTATTTACAGGAAACCCACTAATTTGTATCACCCATGTAATATAAAGCTAGCAACGTTTTATAATTTATCTGATGATCTGAATTATAATCATTTTAAATATTGCAGCAAACAATGGTTACAGTGAAGAAATCACTGTGAAGCTAATAAATAAGAAAATTAGATCAATTACAAGAAATTAATTTTATCCTATACACTTTGAAACTAGATCTAAATCAATTTATAAAAAATTAAATTATGTTAATGGTGGCATGAATCGTAGTATGACCAAGAATTGGAGAAAATTTGACATTATATACTAATAATAATAAACTAATGAATAAAGACCCTTTGTTAAATTAAATGTAAAGATTGTGAATTTGTTTATATAGAGCAAACAGGACGAAGTTTTCAGACTAGATTTAAAGAGTATTGTTATAATTATATGATCAAAAGCACCCAGTCTAATCTAGCTAAACACTTGATAGATTTTTATCATAAAAGTTCTATATGTAATTTGTCAGTTCTACATATAAAAGGAAAGGATATCGATTCACTTTCCTTGAAGCTTTTAAAATTAAGAAAGCCGTTAGGGCCGACCAGAAACTAATGAATGAATATTTAGATGTTCTAAACTCAACTTTCATAGACGTTGTCAGGACATTCCCTAAACAGTCCCTCTCTCTATTAACAATGTGTTTGTATTTGTACAATATATAAGTGTTTATAAACCACATATCTACCTTCTGACGATGGCACAACTGCTGAAATTGTGCAATAAATGTTATTGCCAAATTTATAAAACTAAATACTAAGTGGTTTTATTTATTAATTTTACTAACACAGTATCATTAATTAACATTATTTAAATCGTTTGCTGCTTCATTTATTGTTTACAACAACATCATCCGCACCAGGTAACGCAGACACTACCGCAACCTCGCTACCTTCAAACACTCTAACTGTGTGCGCGCATTTCTAATCATCAGGAGTCAAATAATCTCTCACCTCCATACATCAACATCTCATTCAAGCCGGGAGCCTTGCCATTCTTTACACGCAACATTATTCTCATCTGATTCATTCCACAAAATAATTTACCATTCGTACCATTCATTCATTAATGTATTTACTCAACAGACATATCTCTAACATCCTCATTATACACCCTCATTCACCAACTTTTATCCAGACGTATACGCGACACCATCAAATACACTTCTCATGCTCGGTTTTTCAGTTGAACCTTGAACTTGAGCCTGAACATTTTTTTTTGTTTATAACTTGTCAAATTAATCTAGTTCAGCTGAACCTAAACTGAATGTCAAAATAATTTTATGGTGTTGTGTAATTTGGGATTCTAAGAAAATTATAATCATTGCCTTGGTTCCCGAAATTCAGTTTATATTCTGTCACAGGTAAAATAAGAAATATATTTATATATACACATGATGGAAAATATTAAAAGAGCTGCAAATTTTTCCACCAATGAAGTTGAATTATTAATAGATTTAGTGAGAGTTAAAAACATGTATAGAAAGAAAAAAAAACTGATAAAGTATTGTGTTAAGAGGAAACAAAGTGTTGGGAGGAAATTTCTGCCTCATTTAATACTGTAGGGCCAAAATTTTAAACGTTCTCTAGTCCAAAGATAAAAATATTAATAATGTACAAGATTAAATTTAAGTTCTACGTCAGGTACGCGTTCATTAAAATTCTAGCACAAGTTTAAATAATTTTAAAAAGAGAAAAATAATGGGGGCAGACAATTAAAAATTGGTGCAAATGGGCAGAAAAAAGGAATACGTAAAATTACAAATTAACTCAATAAAAAAGAATTAAATTGTATATGAAATAGTAAATAGAAGAGTGTATATTGTAATATATTTTTAATGATACCCTTCTGACGGTTTTACTATATTTCTAATTATTTTAGGTCTTTTAACACGACCAAGTCGCTCAACAAAATTGTGACAAATAATTATGTCATATAAATGTCAGAATGTAGTGAAAAACCGTGCATCAATCGTTCATCACACAGAATAAAATCAAACACTCTCTGTCCATTTTCACTCACATTCTCTCTTGTACACAATTGCGCTATTTTATATTAATTTAAAACAACAAATTTCTTACTGTTTTTAACCGACTTTTACCCAAATAATTTAAAAAGGGAATAATTTAAATGAGCACCGAAATCATTGTATCATAAATAATCAATAAGAACTGTGTTGCTCTTGCCAGAAATATATTTATTAAACACCAAAAATATATGTTTTTAACCCTAGTTAAATTATATTTTGATAGTCTGAAATAATGAAATGAATACTAAAAATAATAATTAGGCATAAAAAAATACTAACTGATCTTTAAATATAATAGTAAATAAGCTTCATGGAAAATTAAATGCTAATATGGCAAATAGCAAATATAAATATTTGATATTTAAATTGATAAACAGATTAGCAAAGTCTAGTATTTTGGAAATCGAATATGAATTATTTAGAGCTGATATTTTGGTGCTCGATTAAATACAACCCACTTAAAACTAATAATTATCTTATATTGATGTTGGAGGCAGCGGTCTTGACGACATTCTGCGTTGACTTTGCAGACATCTTCGGATGTGTTTGAAGAGAAGCCGTTGATTCTGTTGCTGATGAATCTTCCCAGCATTTGATGTAATCACCAACAGGAAACGTTGCTTTTCTTCATTCACCACCGCACCTAACAACAAAATATTATTAGAAACAAGTACAAATACTCCTTGAAAAACAGTAAGTTTTCAATGATGGTGTCCTTCTCCCTACCTACCCTATCTTACCTAAGTTTTTGTCAAAGACTAGCTACGAATCTACGACAAAGCAACCGCGAAACGCTATGAAGGGAGTCCCACGTGGGGCCAGCGTTTTGTGGTGGACAATACAAAACATCCGATATCGACTCGTGAGGTTGATTACACATCAAACCCACGATAGATATCACAATATCAATTCGTAAAATTGATTTATAGAAATAAATCAACCCCACGATAGATATTGTTCTAACCAATTTCGATTCGTAAAATTGATTTATAGTAATAAATCAACCCCACGAAAAGAACTACACAATTGTTACGAAGGCCTTCTAATAAGGCAGAAACTAAGCTAACTAAATTTAAATGTACGTAGAGATAAAAGACACGATATTGACTCGTGAATATGATCTTATAGTATAACTATAAATCATATCCACGATAAGATATCAGTTAAGTGTTAGGAAGAACCTGAAAGAGAATCACAGATTACGCAGTTCGTCGAGTAGATGGTGTCCTCTTTTTCTCCCTACCTACCCTATCTTACCTAAGTTTTTGCCAATGACTAGCTACGAATCTACGACAAAGCAACCGAAGCGTGCTTGTCAAGTTGGCAAAAACGTTGAGCATATTCCGTGCCCACGACCTCTCGGTTCACCGCCTACCAACCTACCCGACTGCTGGGAAGATTTCGCAGTGCTCGAACAGTCGAATTATGTCTAGATCTCCCAATGACTCATTGGACAATATGGTTCCTGTGATTCGATAACTCGACCACCCAAGACATCGGCTTACACCTTCTAGCTACACACAGCAGTACGTTCACGAGGGACTCGCCCCACCCGAATTGCGAAACGCTTACAAACTTGCCTCCTGGTGATGGTATGTATGTTGGGGCCCCACGCGGGGCCAGCGTTTTTTGGTGGATAATACAAAATACACGATATCGACTCGTGAGGTTGATTTCAAATCAAACCCACGATAGACATCGATCTACACAATTTCAATTCGTAAAATTGATTTATAGTAATAAATCAACCCCACGAAAAGAACTACACACAGTTAGGATGGCCTCCTATTAAGGCAGCAACTAACTAACTAAATTAAAATGTACGTAGTGAGTAAACAATAAAAACAAACACGATATCGACTCGAGAAGTTGATCTTATAGTATAACTATAAATCAAGCCCACGATACGATATCGGTTATGAAGTTATGAAGGCCTTTAAATAAGGCAGACAAAAGTTAAATTACTCGACGACGACGTTTGTTTGGCAAGTGAACTTCTTGTTGCAGACTCGCAGTGACCTATTTGATGACACACTCACAACCAATGAATGAAATTAAAGTGAATTTGAATCATACACAACATATACACATCTAACATACACTTCAAATACAATATTAATCAGTTTACTGTTATTATTATTAGAAATTATTAATGTTATTAATATATTATTATTTAGTATAAACAAAAGTAAAATAATAACGTTTCTAGAATTTAGCAATTTACTTTTAAACCGTTAAACAAATATTTATCACATCAAACAATAAATTAAATTAAAAGACACCAGATTGATGTATGTCAAGGCTGTGTCTCAATAAAATTCTAAATAAATTATTAATAATTTCTTTTCTCATTTTTTAGATTAATTAAAATATAAATAAACGAAATTTGTACTCATCTTTATTCCTGAAGTGTGTTGAAGCAACCGGTGGACAGCGTGGACAACGTGGGCACGGCGCTCGACTCCTGGGACTGAATGCCGCATTCAGATAATTTGCGTAAACTGCAAAACAGAATTTAAAATGAGTACCTATCATTAAAAATACTAAACAATCTTTTAAAGTAATTTTTAATATTAAAAAATAGTAAATTATCAAAATTAAATTATATGTTTAAACCAATTGTGAACATCACTAATAATTTTCCGCTGTGACATTCACAGAACATCCACTCATCAGTCTTCGACAAACATTCTCAACCCAACACACGATCCTCGCTTCAATAACGTTTATTTTTTAATTAATTATTTTCTGGAGGGTTGATATTAAGGGATGAAAATATAGTCAATAGATGGGAAATTAAATTTTGAAACCCGGTTGACTGGTTACTAAATTACAGCCGTTTTTAAAACATGTCAAATTTCTAAATGTTTTATCAAAAGTTACGGAAAAAAACTGTTATTCATATTTTCTCTCAAAAAAATAATAAAATTAGCCATATTTACAAACAAAACTATAGGCTGTCCAAATTTTCGATCCTCTGCAAATTTAAAAGATACACTCCATTTAAATATTGTAAGGAAAACTTTTAAAACTCATATATTTGAAATATTGGAAACAATTACCCAAAAGGATAAAAGTATTTGTAAACTTTATTTACAAAATACAATGATCGCTAGCATAAATAATCGATGAAGGATGATTTGATGAAATTTATTTTTCTGCTTTGAATCGATCATAAATTGTTTCGAGAAAAATAAGCAGTAGCTGATAATTAAAATATAAATAAATGACACTTTTACTTATCTTTTGTTCCTGAATTGTGTGATTCTTCAACACTTGAAGCAACCGGTGGACAGCGTGGATAACTTGAGCATGGGGCACGACTTCCGGAACTGAATGCCGAATTCAGCTAATTTGCGCACACAGCAGAAGATGATTGCAGGTCCATGATGTCCCTATAAGCATAAAAACAATGTATTAGTAACGTGGAATAGCTAAAAACATGAGGAAAAAAACGTACTTAAAGACATTATGATGATTAATAAACTTGGAACAGAAACTCAGAACACAAAACAGTAAAATAGAACAATTGATATGTTACGATAATTCAGCATATACTTCTTGTTCTAAATGTTATTTTCAATGCTGACTTCTTTCTCAATCAAACCCACCAAAATATATCGATCTACGCAGATATGAAGGCAAGATAAGGCAGAAATTCACTAAGTTAAATATAAGTTGCTCACATGTTTCCTCAACAAACGTTGCAAAACAAGTGAACCTCATGTGGCCGTTCCATTATTGCCTAGTACCGACACATCTTACGTTCACAAACCACTCGGATAATTACAATGTACTAGAGAGAGACAGACAACCTGTCTAATAGCGTACATATAATACAAAAGTTGTTGCAGGCTCGGACGAATTAATTAGCCATTAATTATTTAGACAAGTCATAACAACTGTTTATAGAAGTTACTTTGAAATACACAAGATATACGAATCTACACTTCAAATGCAATATTTATAATTTTACTTTTGATAATATTATAAACAATAATTTTATTATTGTTTTATATTTATGTATGTAGATAATAATAAATAACATATATCACGTTTTTCGAAATAGAAATACTATTTATAACTGTTAAAATCTAAAGATATGCAAAAATATTATTGTGATATTAAAGAACATTTATTAAAAATCATGTTCAAATATGAAGTCAAAGCCGTTTATCCCAAATTTAATTATTGAAATGTAATATTTCAATGTTAAGCATCCTCTATATGTATTACGTACAAAGCAATTAATGTAACAAAATGTTGATACATTTTTAAGTATCAAAAACTATATTTACAAGTGAAATTTATATCAAAATCGTCAGAATAACATCTATACTTACGAAAGGCACTATAATTTATTAATATTTATTGATATGTTCACTCAAAAACACTAATTTTCTACCAGCAAAGCTATCTATCAGGCTCAAAATATTTTAACTAGACACGCAGCACAGACCAAATATCATGCGCACAACGTGATTCTTCCGAACAACCCAGTGCACATCAAAATGTCTCAGAGTGTATTTTATGTACAAAAATTATTATATCTTGGAAATGACATATATTTAATAACATTAATTCAAAAATAGTTTTTTCAATGAAGTGTTTATGAATTTTGTCAATATTTAAAATATTTAAATACAGAAATAAGTATGTAAACATTCAATTAGTACTTTAAATATGATTAAATTTACAACATAGAAATATGGAAATAATTCTTGAATTTCTATTGAACTTTTGCTAAGTATAAGTATGTCCATAATGCCTTATTTGAACTAACTTTTTACATTTCTGTTGACAGTTTATTGAAGTAAACGTAATTGGTTATATGTGTAAGAAGTTTCATAGCTGAGAATTAAATAGGGATGGATTTATCGAAATATATTGCTAGGTATAAATGTGTCCGTAACTTGAAAATATATTTGTATAACTAATCTTAATTTTATTTCGATTCATGAATGTACAGAAGAATTAATATACGAAACATTGTAAATTGAACGCTAACCCAGTTTACTTCTTTCTATTATTTAATATTTGCTTTGTATTTCACTGCAAAATTATTGTAATGTTGACATATGAATTGTTATTTTGACAGTTGAAAACGTATGTCGTATATTTAGACATTTAAGTCGGTAATAAAGTGTTGGTAAATGCTCAGTTTGATATCTAGTGACGAACAGCAAACATAGTATAAGTCAAGATTTTACAAGGCGCATAGTCAATAATGCTCTTTTCAACCGAGGTTTATATACTATTTTATACTGTCATCTACTGGTCAAATTCTACACACAGCATTCGGCTGGAACTATTATCAGCTGATGCGGACATAAATGCAGCTATGCCCAATTTTCGGTTTTTGAGGAATCGAATGTTGAGGACAAAGCGCCATATATAAAATTTTCGGGAAATGTGAAATCGGCTGATGCAGATTCTGTTCAATTAGATTCTGTTGCATTATATTTGGTTGCTGAGGGCATTCTCCATAATAACTAAAATAGAGTCTAATTTCATATAAAGCAACTTTTGTTTGAAACATTAAATAAATATATCATCACGCTTTTTACCCATTATTAAACATGGCACACTGCCGTAGCTGAATCTTGTTAAGTAATATATTTCTTCAGTTTATACCCGTCAAATCACGACTCCCAAAGATGTTAGCGCAGGGGGAGCCACAGGGGTGGTTTTAACGAGGTGAAAATTGTTTGTCGAGTGTGGGAATCGAATCCAAGTAATTGTAAAATATTTTAAAAACAATAATTATTATAACCGTAATATAAAGTTCATAACTGAAAATAAAAAATTTCATTTAAGCGTTCGTAAATTATTTTTTTAATTTATTCAAAATATCTTGAGTTTGGAATAAAATTATGGAGTAGGTGGCTCAGTGGTATCGAGTCGCCCTGTGGATCTTGAGAACCCTGGTTCGATCCCCACAGCCGACAAACAATTTTCACCAATTTAAAAAATCTACCCCTGTGGCTCCTCCACCACTAATATCTTTGGAGGCCGTGATTTGACGGCTGGTAACCGCAGTTCACGCGAAAAAATATATCACTTACCGAGATCTGCTTAGGCAGAGTGCCACACCCAGTGATGGGTAAAAAGGCGTGATGATATATTTATTTAAAATTTTTGTAAATGTGTCAAAAATTATATTCAAGTGATTCTTAATTCTCTTTCCAAAATTTTTTGAATTTAGTGTCAAATTCTGGTAAAAATATGAAACATGATATTTAACTGATCGTCAATTATTGGTGATCACAACAGATTTTTCTCTTCATTTGAGCCGAAACACAAAATAATTTCAAATCTATGCGAAATTCGCACAGAAATTCTGACGCAGCATTCAATAAATCATATAGATGAAATACCAGTATAATTCTTTAATTCATTGACAAAATATGTACCTACTTACTTTTTTAAATGACAATTTGTAACCAAATAAAGACATTTAGAGAGTTCTCCTAGTTACTTCGTCCATCGTTAGAAGCTATCAAGCCATTGATGAACCCAAGAATTAAAGTTAATCTTCCAACGGTCCAAGTTTCTAAGGACAGCCATTCGGTCGTACACCTTCTCTGCTCCTGGCCCCAAGAATCAAATCATTTTTCAGCGCTTGGCCGCAAATGTTGCCTCTCGGTGGGTTCCTCGGAGCCCGCGGGATGCAGGAAGAAATTAGCGCGCCAGCTGCCTGGTAATTTCTTCACGAAAATGTCATTACCGGAAGTAGGAGAAGGGGATGGCGCCATGCTGCTCGCGAAACTGCTGCCACTTCCGTCCTTCTAATAGTCGTCATATAAAAAACATTCAGTAATATATATCAGCTACGACAGAAAGACGACAATTTTTTTTCCCTACGGGGGATGGAAATATATTAATATAGTTTCAACTTGTTTCTTTGAAAAATGTGCTGAGATAAACACGGAAGTACTATAAGAAATATTTCATAGTGTTCTGTATCGGAAGATTATCATAAATACATATCAAAACTGTACACAAGACTTCTTAAAATTGAATCTTTTATCCAGAAAAATCTATACTCCTGCTGAATTCATTTTTATTTACACACAATTTCTGCAATATTTTTTGATTTATTTCTTACAAATATTGCGTCTAATTGAATCTGAAGTTGACATCCAAACATTAAAATTTTTGAAACAAGTTATTATATATAAGTATATAAAAAAATATATCAACACGCCTTTTACCCATTTCTGGGTGTGACACTCTGCCTAAGCAGATCTCGGTAAGTGATATATTTTGTAACGTGAAATGCGGTTACCAGCAGTCAAATCACAGCCTCCAAAGATGTTAGTGGAGGGGGAGCTACAGGGGTAGATTTAAATTGGTGAAAATTGTTTGTCGGCTGTGGGGATCGAACCAGGGTTCTCCTTCTATACGACATATTGTGACACTCGTTTCTTTGGAGCAGTATGAAATACAATTAATCAATATTCTCGTATGTATTAAGGTTTGCATACTAATTAGTTATATTCTAAACAGATAAAATAGCAGGATAATTTCCGAGAAGAGAAGCTAATAATTTAAATATTTTACTTTCTGAAGATTTTGAAAACGAAGTATCCTAAGATGTCTAAATGATAAATAAGAACGTGGGCTGTCGGTGACTTTTTGCAATTTGTATAATGGTCCGGGTAAAAAGATAATACAATATTTATTTGAGCACAATTTTTATATCTTACGAAGAGTGAAGCTACTTTTGTAGGTTCCGGGAAATGGGACACCTGGTGTTTTATAAATTCCTTATGAATTTCGTTCGGTCTTTAATAATTTAGTTTAAAATTTTCAATCTTTTTGATAAAGACGACTTTATTTTAATTGGAGAAATAAATTAATGTGCTTATAAGATAAATGAAAGAAAATAGTTCTGAATAAACATTTCATTACTTATTTCTACTTCGTAGAAACCGCATTTAAATTCATGAATGGGCAGAAGATAACTTGACGAAATATAACGAAAGATTTCGGAGAACATTCTCAATAAAGTAGCTATTAATTTCACAGTGCTTGGGAACTGAGAAGCCCCTTGGAAATTCCGTCCAGTTTAATGTGAAAACTTTTCGGGTGATGTCGTAAATTTAATTTTTTCTTGAAAAGAGACAACTATTTCTCGAGTGAAATAGATAATCCCCTGCGGAAAGAACTAGAACTACTAACCGCACAAAAATAATTGTCAAAGATTGATTGATAGACGAAAATGTTTATTGCAAAAAAGGAAAATCTGGCGCAACGTGTGGGAATTAATTTCTCTTGAAACTATAATTACAAACAATCATTATGGTAACTGCAAGTAATAAACGAAGCCTCTAAGCGGTTTATTTTCTGGAGTAATTTAATTAGGAAGTTTCCATTTATTGTTTGCTATCACTATAAAATTAATTAACATACACGGTACGTGCTACCAGGTGTTGCACATGCGAATTTATTTCATTTAATCGGATTTCTAACTCTCGTACTTTAAAACACTATTAAATTGGTAATACACACATTAGTTTCTTGCAACTTCTAATAACTTAAGATGCAAATATGTTATGTATGCTTAGAGTATACTCGTATGCTCTTTAGATATTGCTATTTTTTTAATATGATGATTGCTACTTCCGTAATTAAAAAGTAACAAGCAAACGAAAAACAACTAAATAAATAAAAAAATCAATAAATAAATATATCATCACGCCTTTTACCCATCACTGGGTGTGGCACTCTGCTTAAGCAGATCTCGGTAAGTGATATATTTTTTCGCGTAAAGTGCGGTTACCAGCCGTCAAATCACGGCCTCCAAAGATATTAGTGGTAGAGGAGCCACAGGGGTAGATTTTTTAAATTGGTGAAAATTGTTTGTCGGCTGTGGGGATCGAACCAGGGTTCTCAAGATCCACAGGCCGACTCGATACCACTGAGCCACCTACCCCATAAATATAAAATATATAATCACGCCTTTTACCCATCACTTGATGTAGCACTCTGCCTAAGCAAATCTCAGTAAATGATATATTTTTTCGCGTGAAGTGTGGTTATCAGCCGTCAAAACACGGCCCCCAAAGATATTAATAGATGGGTAAGCCACAGGGGTAGATTTAAATTGGTGAAAATTGTTTGTCGGCTGTGGGAATCGGGCCATTGAAAAATAACTAAAGGAACACATATTTATTATGGCATTGGCAATGAATTTTGCTTATTCAGTATACATTTATTAATTTTACTGCTTTTAATTTTTAAATTAATAAAACGGTTTTTGGGTTTTAGTTCTGTTTCATTTTGAAAACTAGTTTTCATTATTTATTCGCAAATAAATTTAATAATATATTGTTTCAGAAGATTAGATTATCAGGTGGAACTTTTAGATACAATTTGGGAGAAGATTCACCTTAAATATAAATTTAAACCTCTTCGTGAATTTCATTTACATTAAGAATTAAGTTGAAGATGATATTAAAGTTTTAATTAATCTTAAATAATGAAATAAAAATAGGTAAAATAGGTAAAATAAATATATCATCACGCCTTTTACCCATTACTGGGTGTGGCACTCTGCCTAAGAAGATCTCGGTAAGTGATATATTTTTCGCGTGAAGTGCGGTTATCAGCCGTCAAATCACGGCCCCAAAGATATTAGTGGAGGGGGAGCCACAGGGGTAGATTTAAATTGGTGAAAATTGTTTGTCGTCTGTGGGGATCGAACCAGAGGTCTCAAGATCCACAGGCTGACTCGATACCACTGAGCCACCTACCCCATTATTATTGATAGGAACATAAAATATTGTACTATGCTTTTGCAACATAAGAGTAAAATTTTGATTAATATTTGGTAAATAAATTCTGCTTGGTAGCTAAATAAATATAAAATATTTATTTTATAGGTTATTGAAACCTTAACATGTAAGGTTTGATATCTGGCTTTATTGATTTTTATAAGACTGAGAAAATAATCCATTATGAAGCAAAAATTATGTAATATAATAGTATATTATGTAATAAGTTGTATAAACGTTTTTTATTTACGAGAATATAAAAAATAAGTATCTAAAGAGTTAATAAAATGAGTCACATACTATACTTTTTCTACGATCGCAAATAAAGACAACAACAAAATATCAAGTTTTATGAATGATTTAAAAAGTAACATTAATGACAGATACCTGAAGCTAACTTCACTCCGTGCTTAATATCTCAACCTGTGACTAAAATATTCGAAGTCACGGCTTGTCAACATATGATTAAAATGTTATTTAACGCCATGGAAACTAGTACGTTAAAAGACATTTTAAAATCGGGTGCAGAACAAAATATTAATAACCTACTTAGAAAAAAAATTGCAGTGTTTAAGAGTCAGACAATGATTCTCATCTTTTTTAAATTCAGTAAAACTAGATATTAAGGTTACAATAACCTATAAAATATTTCATTCAGCAAAAACAATAACTGGAATAATTTGATGTCTGGTAATCGCACTTCACGCGAAGAAATATATCACTTACCGAGATCAGCTTAGGCAGAGTGCCACACCCAGTAATGGGTAAAAGGCGTGATGATATATTTATTTTATTTATTTATGTTTAAAATGAAAATAACAGGGAGAATGACAAAAATCTTTGTGTAACGAATCATGTAAAATAATGTTAAACCTGAGATCTCAACTCATAAAGATTCATACCACATCTAATTCTATTCTCTTACCAAATCATTTCAAAAGATTAGAACATCTCATTTGCATTTTCTCATGTAAAATGGTATCTTGATAGTTCCATCGTATAGAAATAAGGAACGTAAATGTGTCTAGAGCCTTGTTAACGCGTCTACGTTACAAACTTAGTAAATATTACCTCGTACGCTTGCCATGTCTTCCGCTAGATCCCAACTCGCCAACGATGTAGCTTCTTGCTTCTCGTTCTCCTAGTTCCTCCACTTTTCGATTACGTCGCGAAGATAATCGAGTTTCGGCGCGGGAATTTCGCTTCTTACGACGCTGATGATATATTACAATGGCCGCCATGTAGGTAACTGGCGGCAGTGCAGGCACAGGCCTCTCCTCGTTTTAATTAAAGCGAACGCGGTGAAACTCGTTGCTGTGAACTCGGTTCAGGACGCAATAGAGATGCAATGTGATCAGTGGAATTCCTAGCAAAAATTTCACTGTTACAAAGAGATGCTGATTTACTGGTTTAATTAAAAATTTCGTTGTTAGTTTTGTAAGCATTCTATAAAATTGGGAAAACAAGGTCACCGTGTTTTACTAAAATCATGTCTTACTTTATTTGATCAAATTTAATTATATTAGACTGTAGTATAATTTCAATAAAAATAAATTGCTAAACTTTCTAATAAGGTTTCTCAACTCAGTATAGTTTGGAATACCAACCAGGTGAGATTGAAGCTACCAAGAGTAAATCGATAGATAAAATTAACTAATTTTCATCCTAAATAAAGTTTCAAAATAAACACTTGTCTCACAAAATTCAGTCTATGGTTACCAACTGTGCTGGCCAGCCTCTGACGATGCCCTCATAAAGTGACTTGGAGGCTGAATTTTGTGAGACTTAGACAAGTGCTTATTTTGATATTTTATTATTAAACCTAGTTTCACCAAGTGAGCATTTAAAAACAATTAATTTTGTCTTTGTTGTTTTTTATTTTAACTAAATAAAGTTATTTCGAATGAGAATAAAATGCTAGAATATTGGCAGAACCATCTGTACGTCTAGGTAAAATAGACAAATACTGGGAACCCGTTATTTTCAGGGCTCTGAGATCGCATACTTATATAAATATATATTTTCTACCATCAACACAGTAAGTACATCATTACATCTGTGGTAACAGGGATGTAATAAGTCATTTACTATTTATGGGCGTCATCCGAAACAAGGTTCGTCAGTTTAAAATCATTTGCCGACAATATGTGATTTATCGTAAAATACAGTTACATTTACTCATATTTATCACACTCGGGCGTTATAAATTAGTTACTATCCCTAAATAAGTGGTTGAATTCAAAGTGGTAGAAAAATTAGTTCACCTTTATTTCAAATATGTTTTCTTTAAATGTATTTAGAAATATTCAACAGCTAATAATACATGATATAAAGTATTTAAAATAATTTTTAATTACAAGAATAAAAGAAATTAAATGAGATATTTGTGAAGAATAAATGTAAGTTTCAAAATATGTTAGTTATAAAATATGCTGAACGGTTGTGTGATCTGTGTGATCATCCAAGGAGTAAATAGATAGTTATAGTTAGGGAATGCAATACCGGACAAAAATTTCAATACCGGTATCTCGGTATTTTCGTTTTGAGAATCGAGATACCGGTATTGATAAATTTTTAAAAAATTCACCTATTTAACATTTATTTGCAGTAGGGTGTGGTGTGTGCGTGTGGTATATAGATTAAGGGAATGTCAAATTTAATCAAAAATAATCATTTTATTTTAATAATTATAAATAGGCAATTCTATATATGTAAAATAAACAACATAAACTTTTACTTTTTTGCTTCAATGGAATTAATACTTGACAAATACGCAACGTTCCACTGTTCCATTATTTGGGATTCCTCACAACAAGCTTGCCAACTCTTCAATAACATAATTTTAAAAAGGAGTTAAACGTTAAAGTAATACATAATCATAACATTCCGTTAAATTGTATCTTTTACTTCAATTGAAAAAATACCGAAAAACCGGTATTTTTATGCTAAACATCGGTTTGAATACCGGAGAAATTATGTCCGGGATCACGGTATTCGGGATCCCTGGATCCCGGTATTGCATTCCCTAGTTATAATTGACAGATAACTGAACGAAAATATGACTTAGATAGAGAGTAATAGACGTGCTTGTATGACATGAATTATAATTATACTCGTAAATAGGGATGAAGTAATATTCACTGAATCGGTTTTACCATTTGTGCAACTCAACTTGCACGCAGGAAGAATAAACAAGATTGTTTAAAACGAATTGAAAATGAATATATCAAGGGTTCGTGCTACGATTTAACAGGACAAATCATAATATTAAGCATGCATGTATAAAGGATTCCTGTAGCTTAATTGTCCATTATAGTCACTAATAATTCCACAGGACATAAATGAAACAGGATTCGATCAAACAATAATGCAACATCCCCGTAGCTAAAATACCTGTATGACGTATACATTCTGTTTCAATCTCGCGTTAGATCTAAGCTAATCACGGTCACATTAGCTCCACACGCGTTACGCGAGAGATTAAATCATAATCGTTGGTATTATGATCAGAGTAGTTGTACAGCTGTGGATCCAGGCAAGCACTAGGTAATTGGTAGCTGTCGTAGGCGGTTAAGCTGTCAAAACCATGAGCGACGCCGGAATCTGGTACCGTCTCTGTCAATATACATTGTCCGAACGAAACAGACGTGCAGGAAGTTAGTTCAGGATCAGTTCAAGATAGTATGTAGCATGATCCTTGTTTAGCCTTTGTTTCTGTATTTGCATGAGATGCTATGATAATGCCAGCGTCATGTTTGTTATTGTTTTGTTTCTGTGGACTTAGTGTACTGATTTGAAACGCATGAATACTAATCCTAATACACTTCAGGCTTTATCCCGTCAACCTGCAATGCAACTAAAATGAAGAAAATCATTTTCAAGTTATAAACTTAGGTATATTAAGGATCGATATTTGTATGTATAAATGTATGTGTCAAACAAACAAAAAACTACATTCACATCTCTTAAAATAATCACTGTTTTAGTTTGTTTTTATCAACTGCAATTGGACCATTTCCAATTGTTGACCAAAAACATTGTTTTTTGTATTATGTTTGTTCATATGTCTGTATACAATATTTCATAAAATACCTACATTCATCACGCCATTTACCCATTATTGAGTGTGGTAATCTGCCGTAGCAGATCTTGGTAAGTAATATATTTCTTCGCGTGAAGTGCGGTTACCAGCCTTCTAATCACGGCCCCCAAAGATTTTGGCTAACTGTTCATAATGTTTATAATTTATTACGTTAATTAACTCAAGTAAACTTAATAAAATAAATAAATATATCATCACGCCTTTTACCCATTACTGGGTGTGTCACTCTGCCGAAGCAGATCTCAGTAAGTGATATATTTCTTCGCGTGAAGTGCGGTTATCAGCCGTCAAATCACGGCCCCCAAAGATGTTAGTAGTGGGAGAGCCACAGGGGTAGATTTAATTTGGTGAAAATTATTTGTCGCCTGTGGGGATCGAACCAGGGTTCTCAAGATCCACAGAGCGACTCGATACCACTGAGCCACCTACTTGGCATCAGTAAATAGAGAAAAAAAATATGGTGTATAAAAAAAACATAACTGTACTTTATTTCTCAAAAATGGAGTACTAACAACAATAGGTTAATTTTCCATTGTAAACTCTTTATTAAAACATTTTCCTCTATCTAATAGTATTTTTTAATTCGCTATTTTTACATTTTCACTCATATTTACTGACCTATACAATTTTTAAAACAAAAACCATCAGTAAATTGACGTACTAATATGATAACTTTTACCTAATTTAACCTAAGTACGGTGGTGTGGTTAGTCTTCCGAAATTCGAATTCGAAAATCTCGTGTTCGAATTTCACTCAAGCTAAGAATTATATGAACTACCACATTGCGGCTCGGTGAGTCTGGACTCTGTACTGTAATTGGGATTCAGTTTCTATTGTACAGAGTAGCATAAATAAATAAGTCTTCTTGTTTCCGAGATCCTAATATAGTTATGGTATATGATACATTCTGTATAGTTTGCTACTGTTTTATATGTAATTGAAGAAATAAAACCAAAATCAACAACAACAACAAAATAAAGATAAAAATTTGAAATGTTCATGTTATATTTATGCTAATGCATAAGATAAAGACTAAAACTATAACTTGAAAATGATTTGATGTTATTACTTCTGTCAAACATTTCAAAGTTGTGACAAACGACAAAAACAGTAACTATGTTAAAAACTGTGAATCAGGTTTAACTGCCATATTTTGATGTGCTATTTATAAAATTTGTTAGGAAATTGAAATATTGGTTCTACTGCTCGGTTGCACTAACGAAACTTAAATTTTATATTTGACTTGAATAAATAAAAGCAAATCTAAGCCATTTACGTTGCTGTCAAACATTTGATGCGATATTGTCAGTCATTATATCAAACTAAACTAAAATTATATCACCCCAAAATATCATACATTAAAACCAGTTAATTTGTGTTTTGTATTATTACCCACAAAGCCTATCGACTTCTACATGCACGTGATAATTTTGAATATAATATTTTAATTACAAAGGTCAATTAACGTATTATTATTATTCATTACGTTCCAATTTATTAAATAGTGTTTAAAAAATTACATTTCATTGAAATTATTTACCGCTCAGTTAATTCATTTATTATTTACAATAAACAGTTGCAACAATATTATTTCAATAAATTAATTAATTTGGAAATACAATACAGTTAAAATAATTCGAGTTGTTCACCAGATTTAAATATTATTAATATAATATTTAATTACTATCAATATCTGCAGCAGGCAACTTATCGGTCTGCTAAGTTAAGAGAAGAACTTATGGAATTGAAACAATTTCTATATTTTGACTTTCCTCTTATTCAGTCGTAAATGGTAATTCAATTATAATTTAATAGTTATTTGTATACATAAACCGCGAAATGAATGTTTCACGTATCAATGAATGAACTTTTTGGTCAAGACAAAAGCTAAGATATTTTTCGAGCGAGGTATACACAATATTTCTTTTCTACTTCCGCCTTTAATTTAGTTATTAAATCTGTACTTGAATGGCACCAATTATGACACATAATTTAATTATAATACATATTTATTTCCGAACAAATTTTCCAATAATAGCACAGTGTTTACTGTTGCCATGGTTTCTTTAACCGTTGCCAATTTTATATGCCAGGCTTAAAATTCAACAAAATAGAGAAACACTGAGTGCAAAACTTGGCCACAAGAGGCGCTTTTTCCGCAAATAATTTTTATTTTTTAGGATATGCGTAGAGCCATTTTTACATAAACGCACACACTCTTACCCTGATTATGGTTTGTAAAATTAGAACTATGAAAATTAGGAGAAATCTCCAAAAACGTTAGTAGAGAGGGAACCACAGGGGTAGATTTAATTTGGTGAAAATTGTTTGTCGACTGTGGGAATCGAATCCGGGTTCTCAAATCCACTCCGACTCGATTCCACTGAGCCATCTACCCCATACCAAGAATAACAAATAATAACAATAAATATTCAAACCTATCTATAATTGAGTGTGGCATTTGCCGTAGCAGATCTTGATAAGCGATATATTTATGCGTGTGAAATGCGTTTATCAGTCATCCAATCACGACCCTCAAAGATGTTATTAGAAGAGATCGATAGGGGTAATTTTAATGTGGTTAAAATTGTTTGTCGGCTGTGGGAATTTAATCCAGGTTCTCAAATCCTAAAGCCGACTCAACACCACTAACTCACCTACCTAAGAAGCATACACTAATTTCTATCTTCTACCTTTTTTTGTGGATTGTCCATTTAATTCTCCTTAATGCCCCTCTGTAGATCCAACTCTCTTGGGCCGGATTACAACGCGAAATTCCTCTTAGACGCTAAACGGCGGATTGAGAAGTAATCAATTATGCACGAGGTACATAGCACAGAGCACAGAGCACACGCCAGCACGCTCGCACGTTCACGCGCTGAATATATGTAGTTACTACACTCAGGATGACATTAGGAGAAAGTGCAAGTTAGTTTACCTTAATTCATTATTAAACCACTGAAATAAGAACACGTATTCATAACAAACAATAGCGTAAAGCAGATTAAAAAAGTATATTTAAGACAGTTTCTATTATGCAGTAATTATGATGAAACAAATTGTGTTATTTCATTCAATTAATAAACATGAGTTTTTTTTTTTAAATTGCAAATGTGAGTAATTGAATATCTACCTCTTAAAACTAAATATATCATCACGTCTTTTATCCATAATTGGGTATGGCACTCTGCCGAAGCAGATTTCGAAAAGTGAAATATTTCTTTGAGTGAAGTGCGTTTACCAGCCGTGAAATTACAACCACCAAATATGTTAGTGGAGGGGGAGCCATTGGGATAGTTTTAATATCTAATACTTAAAAACTAAATATATCACCACGCTTTTTACCCATAATTGGGTATGACACTCTGCTGAAGCAGATCTCGATAAGTGAAATATTTCTTCGAGTGAAGTGCGTTTACCAGCCGTCAAATTACGATCACCAAATATGTTAGTGAAGGGGGAGCCATTGGGATAGTTTTAACGTAAGGCAAATTGTTTGTCGGTTGTGGGGATCGAACCTGGAGCCACCTACCCCATAATAACAATAAAATGTCGTTAAAATAATATATATTTAAAAATATATAGAAGAAGTAACATTTCCTTGAAGAATGACGTAAATTATATGATTCCATGCATCCTTTATAGATTTCTTTTTTAACAAATTGTAGCATAAAATTTCTTGATTTTATCGATAAATTGTTTTTTGGCTGCATGATACATTATACCCTGATATACAGGATCATCAGAAGTATCTATTTCAGTTGGCATTAAAAAAATACTTGAAATAGATACATAAATTTATTTCTTGTTGTTGACAGTGACGTTTGAAAATTTAATTTTGAGTACATATAAATTTTTTTATTGATGATTGACACGAGAAATATTGCATATTTTCGAAGTATTTTTATCAATCAAAATCCTGTTAGCTATTAGGCCCGTGACAAAACCCATTTGTATTTATTTTTAAAATATCACGCCCAACAGTAGTTTCGCCTTGAAATAAAATTGAACAGCCTAGCATCCCCATTTATCGTGAACCCCAGAGACAAGCGTGAAAACGTGAACGTGAGATGTGAGTTCCATCTGCTTACAGCATCCTCTTTATTTTGTCTTTGTTAAACTTTCATCTCTTTCCTTTTCTCTCTTGTCTTTTTCTCAGAAGTAAGAATAACGAAATAAAAGCTTCTTTAACCAAGGCAATTAAAATCGGGTAAATAAGCGAAGTTCGGTTTCTTTTAGATTAAAAATTAAGATAATGAAATTGAGCAACTTTAGAAGTTTTCGCGACGAAAGGGCGAGTCGGATTTTATAATTTTATCGCTTTACAATGTTGGGAATTTTATGTTTTATACGACTTTATTTAAAGTTCAGGTTAATATAATGTGTGCATTGTTTAGAAAAATAAGTAAACTAAACAAAAAGTTTAATACATTTATAAAATAATATTTTTGTTATTTGTCGTCATTCCAGTTTAAAGTTTTGACAATATATACAAATTCACTTTAATTCAAAAATAAAACAGTTACCTACTTGATAAGAAATTATGGCTCAAAGATTATTTGGGCAAATATTGCATCAATATATATTAAAAGCAGGTAATTATTCAATACAGTAACGAAAGGTTATTTAAAAAAAAACCAGTTGGATTATTTGTAATTATCTTTTGCGATGATCGAGTTAAAGTTAAGATTAAATTGGATTAAAGGCCTTTTTATTAATGCTGGAATAAAATGACTGATAAGTAATTTGTTAATGAGTGAAAAAATCATATATATCAGAATATATTACTGTGATTTTGATATAGGATACCAACAATATCACTGAAAATTATTAGCTAAATTCAGCTGGTTTCTTTAGCTTAAAGATCGTTTGTTATAACTAGAGAGTGGACAAATAAAAAACATACTTCAAAAAGCTTACGTTTTTGCCAAAAAATAGTATATTAAAGAATGCGATATATAGATGTTTTTTTCGCATGCGTCCAAGTATAGAAAGTAAAAAACAAATGCGATAAAAGTCTTATAAAATGATCTATTTTTCGTTTCTTGTACATTAAATTTTTTATATAATCTAATAAATTTTAAACTGACTCAATTTAAGGCAATTTGTATATGAAATGTTGTGATTGGTAACTGTTATTGGCATTTATGCAAATGTTCAGATTTTGAGGTTATATTGAAATTTTGATGTTCTCAACTTGATAGGTTCAGTAAGTATGTCATGCGCTACTACCAACCGTCTAAAACAAAATGTTTCGATACGCAACTGGGTTTCGTAATGAGTAATGACTTCCTTATAAACACAAAATAGAAAAAAATAATTTTACCAACAATGAGGCAAATTAACGAGGTTCGAACCAAAACATATTTCAAAGTAAAATACGGTTATAGTAGTCATCAAAACAATTATGTTAGTAACGGGAGAATCAAGCGGACAGTTATAATGTAGTAAAAATCAGTTGCGAAATTTGAATTCGGGTTCTAATTTCCAATACATTACCACTGAAAAATAATCGTATACCGCATGAATGACATGTTATATATAAAAAAAAATTCTAAAGGAATAACTGCACTGCAACGTAACCTTGAAACGTGCCATAGAATCTATTTTTAAGATTACTTACATAACTTTCCGTTTCACTGAACAATATTTAGATTGCGTCTTAAAATATGTTAGTACACTTCAAAGGAATGATGTCGTGGAATATCCTCTTTACCTGGAATAGTAGCAATGCAGCAAAGACGTCTATTCTAGTTAGTTCTAAGACTGTTATATCAGTTCATCACTCTGGTCCAGTTCAGACGATATCGTACAAAAGGAAAGCACATTTCCGACTACTTACGAGCATACGAGCAAAGGATTTCATATATTCATTTAAAATCGTCAAATTTCTATTATTTTTAAAATGCACTTCTCAATCGTAATCAATTGTAACAATATGAGCTATCTTATTGTTGTTATGTTGCGTTTAGATAAGATTGGTTTCGTGTAATTTGACACTCGTGATCACATGTGCCATTAAGGCTGAGTGTGAGATCTTTGGGTTTTCGAATATAGGGCATTAAATTATAAAAAGAGACAGTTATAGTTAATATTCTTAGAATTCCAACAAGATTTTATGTTCGCGTTATCTGCAGTGCCCGAGTGTCAAACTACATAACCAAAACACTTGAGACATCTGTGTCCACCCCGATGTGTGAGAGATGGATTCCAGATGTGGGTATCGTACCCAGGACAACAAGTGGTGGAAACCATCAGTCTCGTCCATCGACTCAACGGGTGAAGATGTAAATCTTCACATCACGCGGTGTTCGCGTTTTATTTAATTTTAAACTAGATTAGTCAATTAAGTATTATAATTAATAAAAATTTAATTTAAATAATAATTCTGTTTCCATCCACATATTCAATTATAACGTTTCGTGTTACAATAAGTAAAAAATATTTGATAGCAATGTGTTAATAAAATTTCAAGACTGCATCCATTCCTTTCGTTTTACAATTGACGCAGTCCGGTAAAATTGACTTATTCACCCAACTCTGCTTGTGTTACACAATATACGAATACAGAAGATTAGTGATTAAAAACTAATTAGATTTTGAATTTACCTATGAATATAATTAATAAGAACTGTTAAAAAATAGCAAAAATATGTAGGATTTACTTTCAATAAAAATGTTCATTTGTTTAAAATATTCACTTAAAAGTACTAGTACTGAATAGTCGACACACAACGTTACTAGTACAAAATATGCATTTAAATTTGACTTGATTGGCTGTAAAATTCAAAATTCAGAATTCGTATTGGACTATTTTTGACAGATGACAGGTAAATTGAATAGTCAAGTATTTTAATGATATTGAGGGTGAAACATGGATAGATATGGTACGGGTGAAGGTTAGTTACATGAATGTATGATCCAGGGTGAGAGGAATAAATGACCTTGTATGAAAGGAATTATTAATATGGATGAAGCGAAAGTGGTATGCCAGAAATGCGAAGATTATAATTATAGGATGAATCTAATGAATAAATGTTTTAAGGCTTCGTGTTCATGCTATTCTATACGTATTTTATGGGGTTTAATAGACTGATGTTATATAAGGTGGTTTACAAATGATGCACCAAATTTTAACGGGTAACATAATTTCACATATAACAAAAATATATTTTTTTTAGAAATTCGCAAAATTCTTGTAAGTGAAGTTTATTTGCAGTGTACATCTCGAATTCAAATATATACGTATGAATTGCAATAATCAATTATAATTTTGTATTTATGTTTTATAGATTTTATTAATGGATATGGCGAAGTTTTAGCTTGTGTTTAAACTATTATCAAATTAAAAATTATAATGCAAGTAGATTAAAAAGTTTACAACAATAGTAAAAATCCTTATCAAAGTTATATTTTTTATTGAAATTTGTATCAATTTGAAAAAAAGAATTTGATATTATACTTATTGCAGTTTATATACTGCACAAGTTGACTGGATATGAATTGCAAATTATAATTCTGAAGTAAAATGCAACTGCCATCTAGGTACCTGTCAATACAAAAATAAAATGATTTCTCGTTTGAGTCGAACAAAAAAGAATGTGAATGCACTGAATTTTAAAACTTTTGCAATTAAAAATATTAAAAAAATTATTTATAGACTCTTCTAAATTTGAAATTTGTTGGTGTTTTCAAAAAGTTGGAAATACTTTTGAAACTAGTCAGTTATGTTTAGTTGCAGAAATTTTACATTGACGTGTAATTGGACATAAATTAATTAACAATTTTTCAATTCATATTCAGTCAATACCTGACTCTTGTGTCTATATTATATACTGCAATACGTATAAGATTAAGATTACTGATGTATGTTTTTAAATTAATAACAAATTTGTATAGAAAAATGTGACTTTATTTTAAACTTTTAAATCTATTTCAATTATAATTTGTAGCTTGATAATGGTTTAAACACAAGTCGAAATTTATTTTTAAAATCTTTAAAGCCTGAAATCCACCTATCATTATTGTTTATTGTCAATATTCTAATGGCTTCTCTAAAACTTTTACATTAAATAGTTTGAATAAATAAAAGCAAAACGAATATTTGAGGGCAATATTAATTATGCCATATAACATGTACTTTTGTATTTTTAATTTAAACTAAATGTAAAATTTAAGTTTTGTTGGTGCAACTATAGCTATACATTAACACATTTTCAGATAAAATTTTGTTTCGAGTTTTAGCATGAATAATTAATTAATTATACTATTAAATAACAGCAGTAATCATAAATGTATATTTTGCATTAAAACTTTTGTGTCTGTAAAACCAGTAGTGATATTGAATCTATTTTAAAACACAGTGCACGCGCCGCAATTAATTATTTAAATTATACTCATCTATATAAATTTTCCTAAATGTGCATATAATAAAGCACACAAAACACCCACATTTATAATGAAGTAAAATTATGATGATAACGAAATTATTCTGATTACTTAAATACTTGCACTACTTAGAGTTACAGTGTAGGACGATATAAGAATATTTTCATTAAAAGTGCTAAAATAGTCTTATATTTTACCCACACTAAAGAACTTATAATTTTTCATTATTTTTTAATTAAAAACATTCTCATTTGTAAGTTTCAAGAGCAACGCGGGGTTGGAAGAGCTGGAGGAGAATCTCATTTACATGCGACGGCATCTTTCCGGAGTTCCTGACTCCGGAGTCTCTCCCGGATCCAGGACAGGTTTGTTAGGCTACGTGTCACGTGGACATTCGTCTCGTGGTAATTTGTTCGTGATTGCTTATCTGATATTCAATCATACGGGAATGGATTCTTTGATTATTATCCTTAGGCAAAACATAATTTCTACGTTTGAATATCACCGATAAAGTATGAAATTCAGACAAAGTATGAAATGAAGTATTATAGTAATGTATGCATCAAAAGCATAGAGGGCGACGATATCCAGTCCAAAGGCTCTAATCCCGAAGGGTAGATGCCGCCCATACATATTTTAAACTTAATTTTAACAGTAATTACATAAAATTTACACTGATTTAGAAGCATAATTTAATACTCTAAATATTAATTTAAATATTTTTCCGCTAAAGTAATGAGGCAAAGAGCGATAACGGAAATAATTATTTGTGTATTAAGAGCGTAAAGTGATTCTTTGTTACTCGAGCACGGTAATTGTTGCGCGAGTCGAAGGTGAGAGCTGCAATAGTACAAGAGGAGTGCCTCTTAAATTATTAAAAAAACGTATACGTACTGTAAATAAATTTGTTCTGTTAATATGATAAGTTTCTATTTTGTTTGTATCTCAAACTATTAAAGTAAGCACACATTTATTATCATTTTCTCGCGTTTCCAATGGGAACGTGCGACAAAGTTATTTTTCAATTGTTCTACAGAAAACGTCAACTTTACGATGACAAATGAGAGCGTAATTGACAACTTTTCATAGCAATCGTAGAAAAACTTATTTTCCATATTATTCCCCTACGTATTCTAGCAAAATATTACACTAAGATCTAAGATTTTATAAACACAAACGCAGAAAGTCCACTAAAAATACCAACAGGAATAGGCGCCTATTGATGCCAAAGGATCCAGGACTACCAGGATAAGTTTGTTATCCTTCAGGAACAAGACATAAAAGCGGTCACCGCGGGAAAACCGATGGCGTTTGGAGATTTTAAGAAGTTGCTGAAAAGTAGCCTTTGCTATTTGGCAAATATTTGAAAGATTTCTCAGATTTCTGTCCAAGAGGGAGAACATTCTCTCTTGAGATTTCTTGAAGCGTAGCTCTTGGCTGGTTTGTGTAAGTTTTATGTTTTATGTTTCAACAATAATTACAGTGTTGTTTTGTTTTTAACAATGTGATTTTATGTAATGTGTATTTTTATATTTATATAAATAAAATACATAATATTTATGTTGGCAATAAAATGTAATATACATAACTATTTTATGAATAATAATTCTAGAATGATATTAACCACTGATATGTAATATTACCTGGAACTAACTTATGTATTATACAAATGAAGACCAATTTAATTGCTTCGGCTGGGAGAAATTGATACATTTCGTGAGTGTTCGAGTTGTATTCGCACGAGTCAAACAATATTTCAGTCCGAGGTCATGGTACAAGTTTTAGAGAATTGTTTTGTGATATACGTTTAGAACATTATAATGAAATTTCTTTATAACAAGCAGCAGCGAAATTCAAAACAACCGTACATCTGATACAAAATAAATCTACAAAATGACCAAATAATAATAATAATAATATCTTTATTTTTAGGGATATGTGGCCACATACATAGAAAACCTCAAAATATAGTACTTACAAACATTATACAAACATGAATAATTATTATAATCCTTCAAAACGTATATGTTCAACTTATTCGGTCAAGTTCGTCTCAACGAAGCTATCCGATGGCCATCAACCAATCCTGAATTTCTCCATTTAAAAAAAAAACTCTTATTTAATAGCTATTACTACTTTAATTCTTTAAATTATCTTAAAATCATAATTCAAATAATGTAAAGATACAATGACAGATGCAGAAAGATAACTTCACCCCGTATTTAATATGTCAGTTGTTAAATGCACGCCGTGACTAAAACGTTTGAAGCCACAGATTATCAACATGTGATTAAGATGTTATTTAACGCCATGGAAACCAGTACGTTAAATGACATTGTAATAACGGGAGTAGAAAATCAATTTCCTCCATTGAACATACTAGTGAGTGTAATTAAAGTTCGAATAAATCGTTTTTGAGACATATGGTGAAAAAGTAGTTTTGTTTAACACAAGAGGAAAGTACATTTTCCATACTTGTTCGAATGCCTCACTTGCTATTTGATAACTATTTTTATTTGTTTATAATAATATTAAAAGAAACTGCAAGTATTCTAGTAAATTTAAAAAGAAGTGTAAATTAAGTTAATATAATTCACTTTCTCAAAAAAAAAAACCTTTTTTGTCTGGTTGCAAATAATAAAGTTCACACAGGCCATAGTAAACAGATGTTATCACTAAATCAAAGCAAGAAGCAAGGTCACAACAAGGTCTGTATACTACTGGACTTGCGTGCAGTTTTCTGCTGATGATTAAGAATATTTTTTTACACGGAATTTTCCAATTAAGTGATTGGCCAAACACTTGAAACCTAGGCGTAAACTTGAAGAATTTATTTCAAAAATAACTTTGCTTGCACGAATTTAATTAAAACTAACCAAATTGAAGAAAGAAAATACAGGAATATAAAGACAAATAGAAAATATGTTTGTAATTTATTTGTCTTTTTTAAATCGATTTGTTTGCGGTTTATGTGAAGTATCACTTATTCTTTATCTTCTGAAAATATTTGCAATATAAAGAAAGACAAGTGGTTATTCAAATGGATCAGAAACTTCAACCAAGTAAACAAAAAAGAACAAACCGCCATAAGTTTTAAACCATATTTATAGTCGTCATTTTGTATACCCAAACATTTGTTTTGTTAACTTATAATCAGCAGATGGCACTAGTACGACGTCAAGCTTTCAGCTGGCTGAAAATTTTCAGTAATTTTAGTTTGTCAAATGCCTCACAGATCGCACTGTTTCAAACACGGTAACCATAAAGTATTAGATCACAATTATTTTATTTGCTACATTAGTTTAACAGTTTTCTGTGGTGTCTTATATTGAAACCGAGTTTCAGGAATATTAGTTGGGCAAATAACTCACAGATAGCAGCGCGCGCAGCTGTCAAAAAGCTCCTACGACAAGGTTTGTAACATAAAGCTTTACCAGTAAGCTCACAGAGTACTCTGCAAGCAACAAAAGCTTTATGAAAGCTTGAAGCAAAGCTGAGGCTTATGGATATGTTTACCTTCATCATTAGTGGGATCTTAATTATAAAATCAAATTTCTCGCCTTTAACAAACAATGTTAGTGGCAAACCAGCTCCAGAGTTGTTTTAAGTTCCAGTGCAATCGTCTCGTTTGTGATCAAAGCCCGCTGTGGTTGAATCATCGATGGCTTTATTTGATCCTCTCCGTTATATTAACTTACTTTCCTTTTCTATCTTCCTTCGAAACAGCAACGCATCGTTGTCAATGATGCCGGAAAAATGTTAATTAATTATACAGCTGCTGTTCGACCGACTTTTTTTTAATAATCTTAGAAGGGTAATTTAAAAGTAATTGTATTGCTACATTTTCTTAATGGAACTACACTTTGGAACATCTGGATAAGCTACACTACCTTTTATTGAACATTAAATGGATACGCAATTTTAAACCGTATAATTTTATTTTTAGCGTTGCTTGAAAATTAGATTTTCCTCAAAAGAAAAACATTACACCAAAATTTTGTATACTCTAAATGTAAATTTAGTACCAAATTGATATGATTAAACGTGATATAATATGGAATAGACAAAACAAGTTTATGCTATCCTCGTACAAATTTCATCAGTTTTGGAGTTGGTTAAACTAAAAAAAAAACACCCCTAACAATGTCTGACCTAGTACAGAATGCATTTTTATGGTAAAAATTAATTGGAAGTGGATACGTGCTACAACAATATCGACGCTCTCTAGGAATGAATGGATAGATGTGTTTGAATGTTTGTTGTGTGCTAATAGATTCCGAGTATGAGGAAGACATGAGCTTGTTATGAAGGAATGTGAATGTAGTTCAAGCGAGGATGGTGTGTCAGGGTAAGAAAATAATAGAAAGACTGTTTCATTGATAAATCAGATGAGTTAATGTTCTATAAATGTTTCAGGGGTTCATGCTATTTCATATTTATTTATTTATGTTACGCTGTACAACAGGAATTTAATCCCAATTACAGTACAGGGTCCGCACTCACCGAACCGCAGTGTAGTAGTTTAAATAATTTTTAGCTTCAGTGAGATTCGAACTTGGGATTTCCGGATTCGAATTCCGTATCGCTATCCACACCACCGTACTGATATGATGGGATATAACGTGATGTTGTTTATGCATGTAAGAAAAATCAATTTCAAAGGCTATTTTATTAACGTTAAATAAGTTATATTTATTGACCTTGTTGTCTGAAACAAGCAAACTTGGCATAATTAAAAAGAGAAAAATATATGCTACTTACTCGTATATAAGTCATTTCAACTACTCGTTTTATTTTTTTATTTTCTATTTATATCATATCTAAAAAACGGATGGCTGAATAACTATATTATCTCATGTAAAGAAGACTTTAGTGTCTATACTTTTTATTTAAAACTTTTTGCTCTATCAACCATTATTTACGAATTAATTAGTTTTTTTGGGAAAAAACCGTTATTCCCACATTTGTGACCTACGCATTTTATTGTCTTTGAGAAATAAAAATATCGTTAAATTGATCTACTAATGAGGCAATTAACAGAAGTCGTATCTCTTATTGTTCTCGAAATTTCCATGCATTTGCATCTTATTTGGAACATTTACTTATTGTTTTATTTCCACAGGCATTTCATACCTATACTTGTGCGAAATTTATCGGGTTCTATTCAAACCTAATATTAAATCGAGTTCAAAATTCACATTGTTATAAATGTACGATGCAGGTCCAGTTCTGTTGCGTAATAAAATGAATAAATCTGATCATTTTTATAGTCAAGTACTTTGCTATTCAGAAAGAAATTTAGGTTAGAGGTCGATAAAAATTGAGTGAATTTAAAAGTTGTATAAAATGTTCAGCTTTGCAGTGACGTAATACGAATACATAAAGCAAAGAGAGAAATACAAAGATATATAGCGAATATTTGGCATAAACGTCTCGAGTTTAAGAGAAAAATCCTGTCAGCAAATTTATATGTGCGGTGTATCTAGAAATAGATATAGTACATATCTGAAAATATTTCTGCAGTCAGCTAAAATACTGCGCAACGCTATGAGAATATTTAGTGGCATGATATTGATCTAGTTAACTGTGGATAGTGGGTCAACAACTGCCTGTTGGTGAGTCAGGATTCAGGATCAATCCAAGACTAGTAGAACAACTGAACTCAAACTGTAAACATTTTTATTGTACTTAAAGAATCAACAAAGGACGAGATGATATCGGAGTTGAGTAAACGAAAAAATTCCCGGGTATATCCAAGGGACACGTTTGAACGTTCCCTTGAACTGATTTGTTTTGCAAGAGTGGATTTTGTTTTCTTGAGGTGTTTGCAGATTTTTTCTTAGATTGTGGGGGTTACGGAATTTATGAACACAGATTACAAAATAAACTCTATATTGCGAGACAGATTTTTTTTGTGTTTATTCCAACATGTTTCCACAATATTTTCTTTAATAATAGAGACCAATGACCGAAATATGTTGGAAAAATAATCCCAGTGCCATAGGTGCCACCTCCCACTCATAGTTTAGTTGTTTATGTTATTTGCAAAAATTATAAAACAAAATAAATTTCAGACAAATATTTTTTATATAACCATGTGCAAAGCAGGATTTTTCGTATGCAAATCAATATGTGTAACACTATACTCCGTTCCGTGAGAGATTACAGAGTGATTGTATAAGATGGACTTAAAATATCAGGCTGGTTTTCAAGTAAAAATTAAGGAACAAACGTTGCACCCGATAAATTTGTTTTGTTTTATGCCCGGCGCATGCAAAAAATTCATATTCTCATAAATATTCAAAATTTAAATTTTAACAAAAATTCAAAATTAGAATTTAATTTCAAAAGATATTTTGAATTCCATTTTTTCGAATATCAACAGCATTACTGCGGACTCTTTACTATTAAACAAACATTTTTCGTGCCACTGGATTGTTACACAATTGTAATAAAATAAAATAAATTTTAATGTTTACTCATTTGTATTCATTACTGTAACCTATCAAACCAGTGACATGAAAATGTTTGCTTCAAGTAACGTGCAATTATTTTTGTGAATTTCAGAAAAATTCTTTTTGCGTTGTAATCAGTACATCAAATAATATATAGCTTTTAAATTTTTGATATAATTTTGAAACATCCTGTAGAATTGTCTAGGGATTAGTAAAAGAGGAAGCACAGCGGTAATTTTAATGTGGTAGATGGAATCGAGTCATCCTACGGATTTGGGAACCTGGCCGATAAACAATCATTAAAATTACCCCTGTGGCTCTCCTAATTATGGAGACCATAATTTGACGACTAGTAACCACATTTCACATGTATAAATATTTCACTTACCGAGATCTGCTATGGAAGAGTGTTTTAAATATGAGCTTTTAAACAAAAATATTAAATTTAGTTCATGTGCAAATGTATTTCAAAAGCGCTAAAATTGCGTTTTCTATTTTCAGTAGTCAATTGTCCAAAAATAACACGCGATAATTCTCTTCCACCCACACATTATCCGCAACAACAAACTTAAAATAAATCTAGCATCGTAGGTGGCGATACGGATGCGGAAGTACGTCACAGACAAACGACGCATCTTTATCAGTAATCTCTCCGTGCATCGTTGCAGCCTTGGAAAGTCATAATCAGCACATTGGCACACTAGCGACACCAACTGTGGTGCTCAGAACAATAATTAATGTAACAGTAACATCTGTTGCGGCGTCAAGTGCAATTAGTGGCATTTGATTTGATTGATTGAAACGAGAAACGCCTTAATGATGCTGCGCGTGATAATGAAACACTTGTTATGCGCGCGACAGCGGTAAAACTAATGATTTCAAGCTTTAAAAATGTTCTTTGATTTTCGAGAAAAGTTTGTAATATCGTTGTTCGAGTTATACTTTACTAATGACCTTCGTAACATATGTATATTCACTCTTGTTAGCGATCAAACACTGAACGCAATTAAATTTTCGTTTTGTTAAAACATCATTCTTGTTTAATATCGCAAATGTTAAAGGAACTCTGAATTTATTTTTGCATTGTATACTTCAGATAATTTAAATATATATTATATAAAATTATTTCAAAGAAAATATTAAACTTCATTTTACATTGTGCTTAAATTCATTTTAAATTGTCAAATTATAAACTCAAAGCATACTTGATGTAGAATTAATAAATTTCTTATTTATTATTATGAAACAATAATTTAAAATTCTTAGTAAATGTCAAATTTTAGCTAATTAAATTTATACTTAAGAGTGTACGTTTTAGTATTAAATGTAGGAAGCAAATAGATTGAAAAGTGTTGTGTATTTAGTTTCATTGAATGGAAATGCTCTTCTATGCAGCCAGACTAACAATAGTGTTAAACAGAACAAACAGAGAGATGCATTAGGCGTAATGAAACAGAGTGTATAATTCTAACAAGCGTCCTACTGTTAACGATAGGCAGTCGTCAGTCAAGCTACTCTTTACCAGTGCCGTACACAAAACCTCAATAAGGGGCACTATACTGTTTACTTTTATTTACTTCTAAGTATGACAGTATGGGATAGATGGCTCAGTGGTATCGAGTCAGCCTGTGGATCTTGAGAACCCTGGTCCGATCCCCACAGCCGACAAAAAATTTTCACCAAATTAAATCTAACCTTGTGGCTCCCCCACCACTAATATCTTTGAGGGCCGTGATCTAACGGCTGGTACTGGCACTTCAGGCGAAAAAATATATCACTTACTGAGATCTGCTTAGGCAGAGTGCCACAACCAGCAATGAGTAAAAGGCGTGATGATATATTTATTTATTTATGACAATTCTTATTTATCGAATGCTATGTACAAAATGTATGAAGCCTACTCGCTATACGAATAAAAGTATAAAACATTTGCAGCCTTTAATATTATTTTGTTATCATTTGGTTTTCAAAGGGAGATTCAGATTAAATTTTTAAAATCAATTTAGTATAAGATTAGCTAATCCAGAACTAAGAGTTACCTAAAACTTTTTGAGAATCGAGAAACATATATAAAACGAGAAACAATAAAATTAATTTAGCGCTGTCATTGTCACAAGTTTTTAATGTTGTTGCGTGATTAAAAAATAACATTAAATCGTGTCTCATGAAAAAATATATGTTTGAAATTAATTTGATAATTATCTATTATATTTGACAATGAAAAATGTCACCGAATGTATTAAACTTAAACATGTCCTTTGTACTTATCTTTGTTTTCTATGGCACGATTTGATGTCATTTTTTTAATCACTCAATATCTGAATATATATTTATTTTGGTCAGCAAATTAGAATTAAAATAAAATACGTCCTATACAATCACAATGTAATCTCTCGTCGAATGAATTATAGACATATTTGTTTTAAGGTAGGTTTTGTGCAAACTTTGAAAGAAACAGTTAAAAATTTAAATTAAATAAATTTGTGGCACTCTGCCCAAGCCGATTTCGGTAAATGATATATTTAGTTCGCGTGAAATGTGGTTACCAGCCGTAAAATCACGCCCACCAAAGATGTAAGTAGTGAGAGAGCCACAGGGCTAGTTTTGATTAATTGTCGGCTGTCTAAATACAATCCGGGTTTTCAAATTCACAGACAGACTCGATACCACTAATTCTATTAACTTAAATGTAAACCTTCATTACCCGAACAACCAGAATTATGACACCTCGAATAATAGAATTAATGATTTTGGTTACAAAATTCCGAAATGGGGTAATCTAGTATAAAATAATTATGAAAAATAGGAGTTGTCATGTGACAAAAAATAAAAATTATGATAGTCCTTAATTCTGCTTGTCAGATTCCACGACAAGTTACAAAGTTTTCAAGCTCGGCTTGGCCCGTCACATTTTTTGTGCACCCTACAAAAAAACCCCAAGCACATCACTGTCTCTACTCGACTGCAGTGAGCTCCGAACCCCTGCCCATCAGACTTGAAGCGTGCAAAGGGCAACGGGTCGTTTTCAGGCTGCGCCTTGAAAATAATGAAAGATGAGGCCTCTAGGGTGTAACGACATAGGACACGGTGCCTGCTCCTGTCTGCCAACCCTTTACCGCCGCTCCTGCTAGAGCCCAGGCCTAACGAATTCGCGCTAGAGACAACGGACGGCCGGCGCCGTGACGGCAAACGGTCGCGTTTAGCGTTCAACGTTCAGGCCGATGCTAGCGACACTAGCGGTGCTGTCATGGCCAGATGCCACCAACAGACAACAGGGACAAGAGTTGGATGGGTGAATTTTGTGCTCAGCAATATTATTTTTGTACGGTAGATAAATTTTAAATCAAAAAGGACTTGTACCACTAGTAGTATAAAAACAGTAAATGTGAATAGCAAGATTGAAAATTTAGAAATCTGCTGTCGCCACCACCCATAAGTTTAGATAACTTCGATATAATTTGTATAACTTTTGAAAATAACAATTGACAATTAGTTAAATATGTAACAAAATTAAACAATTTAGAATACATTTATGTTATAATAAGGATTTTTCACTATCAATTTTGCTTCGAGAGATACAGGCTAATTAAGTATTATCTCATGTAACGTTTTAAAAGTTGACTTGACAGAGTTTTGTTTATTAAATTTATTAGTAGATATGTTTGCTATAATTTCAGTATCATTATTTATCAAGTTTATGGACTTTCTGAATTGTCGCGCTCTGTTTAGACGGTATGTTCACATATCTGGGCAAATTACTAGCTGCATTTGACTTTTGTACTTCATTCGTTGCAAGCGTTTCGGGTTTTAATGTAAACTCATTCATGGGAACGGATGTCTTGAAAAAATGCAACGATATCACTCTGTTACCCCTTGTAAATACATTCAATGGAAAACAACAATTTTGTTGTTTAATTTTGATTGAGACAAGTTGTCTTTTGAGTGTGCAAGATATAGTCTTGTTATAAATAAATATATAATAAATAAATATATCATCACGCCTTTTACCCATTACTGGGTGTGGCACTCTGCCTAAGCAGATTTCGGTAAGTGATATAATTTTTCGTGTGAAGTGCTGTTACCAGTCGTCAAATCACGGCCCTCAAAGATGTTAGTGGAGGTGGAGCCACAGGGGTAAATTTAAATTGGTGAAAATTGCTTGTGGGCGGCGGGGATCGAACCAGGGTTCTCAAGATCCACAGGCCGACTCGATACCACTGAGCCACCTACCCCATATAGTCTTGTTATGTAATTATTAAATTATAATTAGTAGTTCTTTGGTTTTTATTGAGACAAGTGATCTCTTTGGAATGTAGAAGATGTAGTCACTTGTTACGAATAATATGATATGCTTAACGGGAGGGCGCAATTATCCCTTATGTGAAGTTGGCAAACCTCGACTTCACACGCGGGAATAATCGCTTGTTTCCCTACTTTGATACATAACATACTAATGTTCATTCTTTTCTAATAAAAGATAGCAAAAAATTATGTACCTATTCAATTAACAAACCGAGAGTTACAAATCGATTATTTCTATCCCTATAGGTGACGAGTCAAAAACTACTTAATTCTTTTAAAAAATGAAGGAAATAGTATGTCGAGCAAATGAAACAAGCGTATTCATTAATTTAATCACAATACGAGTAAGTATTATGTCGTCTGCTATTATTAATATTAGGTATTAAAGTACGTTATGTACTCAATAATTATTTTCTTAATTAATTAGTAATATTAATTTTGATTCCCACATGCACCAGTACAATTTAATAAAATTAATACAATAAAGAAACTGTTTTATATCTTTAGAATCAATGACTTTATTAATTAATTAAAAAAGCCACGGTCAAAACTTTTTTGTCACGAAGTACGGAGTCTAAATGACAAATACATCTTGGAATGACGTAATGAGAAACAAGAAAAAGAAAATAAAACTGCAATCACTTACATTTTGTTTTCGTAAGTAACTGGGATCACAAAAGCCTGTGTAATGAATATTCATTCCGTGGTCAACTTCAAGTTGATGTTTCTCAGTCTTATAAACGATGTTTCCCGAGTTGATCCCTGCAAGAAATATGTAAATAGATCTTAGCCATAGTCTTTTTTTCTGAATAATTTGGTTTTCCTTAGAAGGTTTATGTATCTACGTGCTAACGTTGATATAAAAATATGAGTGATTTTTTTTTCTAGACGTGTTTTATATTCTGCATTTACGTGTCTGTCTGTAAGTGATCGAAGGAGCTGTATTTGTTTAGGTTTGTTTTTCTTTCTTGGGACACACCTACCTATTTTATTATACTGTATATGCGCATAAAACTTTTAAATTGACAATACTTTAGTTTTTGTCGATATTTTGAATTCTCAGAAGAGTTCAATAAAAATAACTATAAATATATTAAGTTAAAGGCATTCTTATATTTCTGTCAACGCTCCTATTTAAATTCACCAGACAGTATTACAAAATATGATTCTATTGGAACAAATGTTATGAAAAATAATATTTATTTATGTTATAAGGGTTAAAAGTGGTATTTTATGAGTGAGTAAGGAAGTTTACTAATTAAATTAAATCATATATCACATCGTTTTGAATTTTAAAGTTATAAATAATTTATTTAATTATTTTAACAGTATGGCAAAAAATAGTTATTTGTGTACTATGAGCGTAAAGTGATTCTTTGTTATTCGAACACGGTAATTGCAGCTCGACCCGAAGACGAGAGCTGAGATAGTGCAAGAGGAGTGCATCTTAAATTATTCAAAAACGTATACGTACTGAAAATAAATTCGTTCTGTCAACTGTCAATATGACAAGTTAATGTTTTGTTTGTATTCCCTGTTGCCATTGCGCATTTAATATCTTTTTTCGCGTTGCCATTAGAAACGCGCAACAAAGTTATTTTTCAATTGTTCCACATAAAACGTCAACTATACTATGGCAAATGACAACGTAACTATCAACTTTTGCAATCGTAGAAAAAGATCGTAACAACGAATTTAAATTAGTTATGAGAATGTACACATGGTGCAAATTTAACAAATTCTGATAATTTTCCCATACATGTAAATATATTAAAAGAATAAATACGTTTTAATAAGTAAATATAATATAGGTTTTGCCACATTTTTAAATCTAGTGTTGAAAGTAATAACTTTTAACACTAGTGCTATAAAATAACATTTTTAATTTGCTTAGCAACCGTTAAAAAACCTTGTTTCTGATATTTTAACACCTTTAATTATAATGCTCGCATGCTTTGAGCGAGTAAATGGATCCAGCTGTGAGGGATGAGGGAAGAGAAGAGTGTGTGATATACGTAGATATGAGCTGCCAAATCAGTGTTTACCTAACTAGAAACTTTTTCACGTGCACACCCTGATCTGGAGATAATGAAAACAAAACAAAATTCGGTTACAATTACAACAGAATTAATTAATAGATACATGAATGTGATTCTACTTTAGCGTGAAGCTAATAATGTTCATAAATGTGTAAATTTGTATGCACCCAAGTAATACACGTTAAAAAAATCATGTTTTACTACATAAATTTTAACATAAAGTGACGGAAAAAAATAGATGCCTACTTATTATTCATGAAATTTTGAGTATACAGGAATGAACAATAACCACAGATTTGTTTTGTCTGATGATGATGACAAAAAAATGAAGTACGTGGAGCATAAAGTAATTTGTACTAAATAGAAATATAATTAAACTACTCCCATTTTTATATTTAATAGAAAAATTATGCAATGATACATAACCTAACCTTAATTAAATATTTGTTACTATCACAGTTTAAATTACAAACAATGACAATATCCTCCTCTATTCTATAATTAGGTCATTATCGGTTTCCGATCTGTACATTATAGGTTACTACTATTTCGACATTCTGTGACCAAATTCATTTATTCTGTTATTTCTTTTTTAGTCTTTATTCACAGATAGTGAGTTATAACACCGGGTGGTGCCGGTGAAAAGTGAATATATGGATTTAATGAGTGAAATAACTAGTAGTTTTATTTCCTGCTCTCCTCTTAATTTTACAGCCAAGTTTATCAAAAGATAATATTGAAAATGATACTATTTTTATTTTTTTAATGATAGTGTTGATTTCTCTACAATTTTAAAATAGTATGTTATGCATCAAGGGAGGGAAACAAGGGATAATCGCGCTCTCCCGTGAACCATATTATACTTTTCGTAACAAGTGCACAAACATTACTGTCTTATCGGGACAAATGTCAAATATGTGTTGCGTGACTAGTTACTTAGGAAACGTCGCAAACAGCTAATAATCGTAAGTCTCTAGGGAGAGAAACATGCTTCCTAGGGAGAGAAACATGCTTCCTAGGGAGAGAAACATGCTTCCTAGGGAGAGAAACATCCTACCTAGGGAGAAAAACATCCTACCTAGGGAGAGAAACATCCTACCTAGGGGAGAAATAGTATGTTATGCATCAAGGGAGGGAAACAAGGGATAATCGCGCCCTCCCGTGAATCTTATTATACTTTTCGTAACAAGTGTACACTAATAACTGTCTTATCGGGACAAATGTCAAATATGGATTACGTAACTAATTACCTAGGAAACGCCGCAAACAGCTAATAATCGTAGTCTCTAGGGAGAGAAACATGTCCCTCGGGAGAGAAACATGCTACCTAGGGAGAGAAACATGCTACCTAGGGAGATAAACATCCTACCCAGGGAGAGAAACATTTAGGGGAGAAAAGCATTGTTTCTCTCTCTCAAATTAGGGAATAAGAACGTGTTTCTTGTGCATGTGTTATAAAAAGAAATTACTTTTACTAAATAGAAGACAATAGCCACATCTCTTGTTCTAATGGTAAAAATTAATTAAACTCGTAAGAATAATGCATCAAGTAGTAATTCAACGCAAAACATCGTTGAAGGACTCTGCAAGTGCATACATTGTGCGTGTTAGCGTGAAGATATTCTCATAGTTAAGTTCTATTTCTAGGCTAGCACACGAACTATGGCAGCATGGCACTTCCTCGATTTCTACTTCCTCCTCATACTCAAGTCCTGCTGACTCAGAGTCAAGAGTGCGCGGTCAGGCGTCACGCTTGACCTTAAGCCCTCGCTTCACTGGCTAATCAGTGCGGGAGGTGTGAGTGGAGAGAGAGGAATTTCGTGTCGAGTTATTAAAGTTTATCAACTAGTAGTGTAGTGATTGTATCATTTTCGCACGTGGGAAGATTCAATTAGCACTTTAAACATACTGCAGGGAAATATCATTTCATATTTATATTATGTTGGTATAGTATATCCAAAATATCGTCCAAAGTATTAAACAAGAGTTCGCAAATCTCGCAGACTTATATCAACGATATATGAGGGGGTCTGAGTGATTCAGAAAAATAAAATAAATATATCATCACGCCTTTCACCCATTACTAGGTGTGGCACTTTGTTGAAACAGATCTTGGTAAGTGATATATTTATGGGTATGAAATGGAGTTATCAGCCGTCAAATCACGACCCCCAAAGATGTTAGTAGAGGGCAAGACACAGGGGTAATTTTAAATGTGAAAATTATTTGTCGGCTGTAGAAATCGAGTACGGATTCCTGTTATATAAAATAGTAAATAATACAGAGTGTTTAATTTAAGTGTGTCCCCATTGTTATCTCGAAAACTATAAGAGCTACAAGGTTGGTTAAATTATCAAAAACAAAACTACCATTATACAAGTCTATTAATTAGTGTTTTTCAAATATGGGACACAATTTTCTCTTTTATGTTTTTGTGCAAAAGAAAATTTTCTTTTGAACTCAACGAATATAAAGTTCAGTATCCTCACATTACAAAATTTTGGAGGAAAATTTATATTAAATGGTTCATATGACAGTTTTCTTTGATTTGCCTTTTTGAGTCTTAAAATACGGGGTGTTTTTATATCTCTGCACGAAACTTTAATGACATATATAATGTGATATATTGATTATAGAACAAAATTTTTTTTTGAAATTCGCAAAAATTTGCAAAAATTGTTAGTGTCACTACATTTAATTATTTATAATTATGTTCTTATGATGGCCGAGCGTGTTAAGGCACATCTCTTAACATACTGTGACGTCACCCGAACCAAGGTTCGTCAGTTCGAATCCACCTGTCGACAATGTGTGATTTGTTGTATAATATAATTTATCACACTCGGGCGCTATAAGCTAGTCACTTATACGCCTTAAATAATGTAGCATTCGACTACGAAAACCGGCAGTACGGCAGTGTAAAAACTGCGGGTCGGTGTGTCCGGCCCTTATGTTCGGAAACGGAATGATGGGACATCATCATGTTACTTATGAAATAAAAGTATAAACACTGGCAACAAATAATCATTTATTAATTAGTTATTATGTAGGTACCTGGTGTAATGCCTTATTTTAATTTTTTTTAATTGAATGTATTGTGATTCAACTATAACCTGTATCTGTTTACTATTGGAATATTATAAATATAAACTGACTATGAATGATTATATAAATACTTGCTGAAATGCATAATTACTATATATTTTTCGCAAATATAAATTTACTGGTAAATATAGACGATGTAAGTAAACATAAATATGTTTGACTTATTAGACAAATAATGTAACATATTACAAAGTTAAATAAATAAATCATCTGGGAGAGTAAATATGCTAATCGTGTAGAAATAGCGATATCCAAATATCATGGCATTTCTATTGCGTGCCCAGTAGCATGCAAAGGTCATTTATGACAGTAAAATAATAGCGGAAATATAGTAACATTGAATTAGGTAATAAATAAATAAATATATCACGCCTTTTACCCAAAACTGACAAGTAACACTGCCCAACTGTCACTCACCGTTTTAAATGAAACTTGGCACACTAATAGAACTCTAAAACATATTGAACACTTATTTTTTTATTCTTCCGGAAGTTGCTTTTGAGGGGTACAAACCACCCCTGAAAGGTGGTGAAAGAAAGAATCGCCATAAATGAAATTAAATAATACCAAAATATTATGCGTTCAACATTGGTTACCCAGGGGTTTTTGAGTTCGCCAAAATCTAATTTCGGGGTCATTTTAATCATATGCACTTTTTTAAGGGGTTACAAAAGGGATGAGGGATGAAATTACGATATTCAACTGAAATAAAGTTTTTGGTTCAAAACTACGTTAATTACTCGGGGGCTTTTGGGGTCGTAGAATCTATTTTCGAGGTTACCCCTGGATAACCAATGTTGAACGCGTAATATTTTGGTATTATTTAAATTCATTTATGGCGACTCTTTCCTTAACCACTTTTCAAGGGTGGTTTGTATCCCTAAAAAGCAACTTTTGGAAGTAAAAAAATAGGGGTTCAATATTTTTTATAGTTCTGTTAGTGTGCCAAGTTTCATTTAAATCGATGAATGAGAGTTGGGTAGTGTTACTTGTGAGTGTAGCACTCTGCCATAGCAGACCTCGGTAAGTGATATATTTATGCGCGTGAAGTGCAGTTACCAGTCGTTAAATCACGGACCCCAGAGATGTTAGTGGAAAGGGAGCAACAGAGATAGATTTAATTTGGTGAAATATAGCACGGGCTATAGTTATTCGGTTAAGTTTTAATATGCCTGAAAATCCAGGTGATTATTCCAGGTAAATTTATCAAACTCAACAAATCTAGTAGGTAAAAATTTAATCATGTAGTTGTTTTGTCCATTGTTTTATTAAAATTCACAGATTAAATTCGAATGGATTCTGAGATTTTTGAATATACAAGACATTAAAGCGTCGTTGTCAGTTGTGTTCAACCCTTTGTAGCAAATATTTTTGCGTTGAAAACATTTTTTATTTTATTTTGTTAAAACAAAAGCGTACAGAATTTGTTTATATACATAAAATTACACATGGTTAAAAAAATCATCCATATTATAATAAGCTTCTGAAATTAACAATTTTTTTTGTAAGCCTTTTAAACTCGGAGGAGTACTAGACCGTTACATGTATTCTAGTAATTTATGAAAAGAAAAATTGTCCATAAATTTGAGATGAATGTTCAGCTACGTTTAATTTTAATTTTAGTATTATAAAGTTAACATTTTCTCTTACTAATGAATACATTTCTGTACTTTAAAATTATATATGTTTTCAAGATATTTACCTTGATGTTGCTATATTATTAATTATAGTATAATTTATTTATAAATATTTTATAAGTACATAGTTATGAAATAAAATTTTATACAAGTATACAGAAAAATAAGATTGTATTAAATAAAAAAATAAGTAATTATCTCGGAATGAGAATCTATGGTTGCTGTGAATAAATATATCATCACGAATTTTACCCATTACTGGGTGTGGCACTCTGTTCATCGATCAATTTATTCATGAAAATGTTCAATAAATTGATGAAAACCATTATGTTCTATTTTTCGATGATTCTTTGAAAAATGTTTGATTACTTTTCTATTGCCAACTCTACAGTATTTGACATTTCAAGGTATATTTGAAGTTTCCTCAAATCTGTGTTGTATGTTTCTAAATTCTATCTAGCTTCACATTTTCAGGAAATGATGCTAATTCAGTGCATAACTTCTAAACGTAAAATTGAAAATCTAAAACGTATAATATTTTCGTTAATGGTAGCCCTAATTTCAACAAAAATAAATTGATATTTAATAGGTGAGTATAATACTTAACACGATTTATTTGTTTATTTAATTGATCGATATATTTTTAATTAATTGATAAGTATAAAACCTCTACAAGGTAAAAAGTAAAGGTAGGCAACTGAAAAACAACGGTATGTATCAGTGACACATATCAGAAGAAAAATAAATTCTAATTTATTTCTGATAATTTTATTTTCTAATTGGGCAGTGAAAAAAATGAAGAAAGTTTGATTCTTCCCTCAGCTGCTTTAAATGTTGAAATAGAACGGCACATTCGGGCAGAAATGTCTCACTTTCTTCCGTTGATATATTATTTTATGTAGCATGGTCTTGCATCCTCAAATATATATTAAAACAAAAAGCAAAGCTAAATTAATTTACCAAAAAATAATTTAATTAAAATTTAATTATAAAAAACGCCCACCGCTCTCTGTGTCTCACACACTGCTTCAACTTAGCAACATGAACTTCACGGTGGTCGAATTAAAAACTCGACATTCAGTGGATAACAGTGGGTCACGTGATCATCGTATATATCACACGAAAATAGAGCTCGACGCGATGCGGCAGAAGCAATGTTGCGCAGCGCGCGAGATAAGAACCATGTCTATATCGCCGGCGTCGTTTGCTGTCCCCAGCAGCCGGCGAAACTACGACGCTTCGAGTTGAGGAGTTCTGAGGTCAGTTTTAGGGAGTTTGGTGCGCAGTTGGTACTAGGGGATTTAGTTGGGAAGGAAGGGGAGTTTTGTTCGAAAAGACTGCGAAGTTTACAACTTGAAAATATGACATTAATAGTCAGTTTCATTATTTGCAATTTCATATGTTTGTTATTATTATTTACGATTATACAATTCAGCAGAAAATAGACCTATTAAATAGCTTAATTTTTCTTAGTTAAACTGTATAACGGATTCGATGTGTTACCTAAAAACATTTTTGGCTCTCATTTGTGATCGGAAAGTTGAAGTTTTCTTTGGAACAATCGAAAAATATCTTCGTCGTGCGTCTCCAATGGCAACGCACGAAAAAGATCTTAAATGCACGCGTTTTCGGTGGCAACACGCGAAAAAAATATTAAATACGCTCTTATTTCAATAGTTAACAAATATACAAACAAAACAGAAACGTGTCATATTGACAGTTGACAAAATGAATTTATTTTCAGTACGTATAAGTTTTTAAATAATTTTAAGATGCAATTGTACAAAAAATGATGTTTGTATCACGAGCGTAAAGTGTCTTTGTTCCTCTTTACACTATTGCATCTCTCGTCTTCTGCTCGCGCTGTAATTGCCGTGTTCGAGTAACGAAGTACGTTCTTATTACACAAATAACTAATTTTTTCGCTAAAGCCTGAAATCCAGTTAACAATTATAAAATTATATTATCCGGCCTATTAAAAACAAAATAAAATCATTTGGTCTAAATAAAAAGAGAGTAAATTTAGTTGAGTTTTGAGAGTAGGCTATATTTTGTATCTGAACAAACTAACAGATACCACAACCTCAAAAGCTAGGTTCCTCGATCATACGAAACATTATGGACAGCGGTGGCAGCAGTGATGGCGACGGTAACCTTGGTGATCCTGAGTAAACAACCCATGGACCGGAACCGCTGTGTAGTTGTAGGTTTAGCGTCATTTCGACGGTTCAATTGTGTTAGTGTTATGATATTGTGATGGGGGATAAGATTAAGTAATTATTCTGAGATGAGAGATCTTTGGAATGCTTCATCTAAGGCAATATTCAAATGCTAATTACTAAATAATTTAATCTCACATTTTAGACCTCAAAACTTTTTGTATAAAAAATATATCCTCCTCCTTTCTGGGGTCGATATATTCTGTTGTTCTGTGTCGACTTGTGAGATGTGAGATCTTGAGTTCGATTCCCGCAGCCGACAAACTTTGCTCCAGATTAAAATTAGTTCTATGATTGCCTCATTGGTAACATATTTAGGAGTCTTGATTTGACGACTGTTTAACGCACTTCACGCTCAAAATATAACATATACAAAGATCTGCTAAAGCAGAGTACCACACCCAGTAATGGGTAAAATGCATAACGATATAATTTATTTTATTTATAGTAAAGCAGATTTCAGTAATGCTGTATTTTTATTGGATAGAGAGAGGCCTCAGGGTAAATTTTTATGTATTCAAATTTAAATTTCATATAATTTATTAATATTTAATTGAAAATAATATTTCGTTTTATTTAAAATTATACTTTTGTACGTTTATGCAATTATACAGGATGTTCCGATAAATATTAAAGCTAGACTATATTATATGACATACTGATCACAAAACAAAAATATTTTTTTAAAAATGATTCTTGTCATTGGGAGACACTACAAACAGTATTTGATGTTACGTAATAAATTTTGGTGTTTACAATTATAAATTAATTATTAATATATTTGAAATAACTATCAAACCAGTGGTACTAAAATTGTTTATAAATCACTATTAATTTAGCGAATTTTGCAAATTTTTGTGTATAATCAGTACATATAATAAAAAGAAAAATATCATCACGCCTTTTATCTATTGCTGGGTGTAGCACTCTGCTGTAGCAGATCTCGGTAAATTATTTGTTTACATCAGATGTGGTTACCAGTCGTCTAATCACGGCCCTAAAGTTGTTAGTGATGGGAAAGCCACAGAGGTAGTTTTTTAACGTGGTAAAAATTGTTTACCAGCTGTGGGAATCAAACCCGGATTTTAAAAATCCACAGGCCGACTCGATACCACTGAGCCACCTACCCCATATGACCAATACATAATGTAATATATACCTTTAATTTTTTTCCATATAAGTATAAAAACCGCCTGTATATTTAATTAAATAATTTATGTACCTACTACAACATTAATTAATAATAATATAATAAATTTTATATGATTTTAATTAACGACCTTTAAACAAATTCAATTCAGCCTGGTATTGATTAATTCCTATCAACTAGTTTTTTTTTTTAAATCAATATTGAGAGGATGTGTGGGAAGGACTAAAGTTCGACACGCAAAAAATCAGGGTTTTTATGTAATTGCCTATTTTTGCCATGATAGTAAATTTTCCTCTAGACATCTGTAATTGGATTAATTTTTTCCATCTTATTCAAGAAACGAGTATGCTGGCATTGAAGACAAGAGTAACTTCGAAGAATTAAATGTTGATTACCTCAAATTATTAAAAAAATATATATAACACCTTATATTTTAATAACGTGAATAATATCTATATATATATATATATATATATATATATATATCCACTAATATCTTTGGGGGCCGTGATTTGACAGCTGGTAACTGCACTTCATGCGAAAAATATATCACTTACCGAGATCTGCTTAGGCAGAGTGCCACACTCAGTAATGGGTAAAAGGCGTGATGATATATTTATTTATTTTTGTGAATAAAATGCATCTAATGTAACAGTTTTATTTAAAAGTTCGATCAAATTATATTGGTAGTCTGTTGTCTATATAAGAACCAAAAATAGAACTACCTACCTAATGAATTTTTTTAAATAAAAAAAAATCAATCGAAACATTAGAGGTGTGTTGAATGAAAGGCAAATGTTTACGTTCATTCAAAAAACTTTTTCACCAAAAAAATACTAAAAAAAACCTGTGTCTACGACACTGCAATACTCCTTGGTCCTCGTGCCATTCAGTGGCGTCCGTCGCGACCTAGACCCGGTTACAGGACGCGGCGTGGTGTACCTCACCAACAAAAACAGGTTCAAGTTTTGCTCGCTAAAATAGACGATCAATAAATGGATGTAGAACACACACAAACAAACTCTTGCACGCCGGCATTTTCTCACATTCACACTTGCAGACGAGCGACAGACTTACGATCTGCTAAGTGCAGGTTACACGCTCATGCAATTTCCTCAAGCTGCTTAAAGAAGACTGTTATTAATTCATATACAAACTTTTGTTGTTTGTATAAGTTTGTAACCTGTATTATCAACAGTTCATTTGTTGCCACCCACTACTGATTTGTTTGTTGTCAAATTTTGTTTTATAAATAATAAAATAAATAAATAAATATATCATCACGCCTTTTCCCCATTACTGGATGTGGCACTCTGCCGCAGCAGATTTCGGTAAGAGATATATTTCTTCGCGTGAAGTGCGGTTACCAGTCGTCAAATCACGGCCCCCAAAGATGTTAGTGGAGGGAGAGCCACATGGGTAGATTTAAATTGGTGAAAATTGTTTGTCGCCTGTGGAGATCGAACCAGGGTTCTCAAGATCCTCAGGCCGACTCGATACCACTGAGCCACCTAACCCATATATTGAATAATTTATGACAGATAATTAAGGACATTTAAAATTGATTCTTTAGGTAATAATATTGTAATATAAAACTTTGTTTATGTAATGAATGTAAATAAACATTCTTTAGTTCACTGAGAATTAAATTTGGTGTCAATTCTACACAAGATATCAAGAACGGAATTACATTTGTATAGATATATTTTAATGAGAATGACAAAATGATGTATTTGATGAAATTTGATAATTTCTCTTAAGGCAGAGTTTGTTGGGAATTTGCCACGTATATATGTGAACCAATAGAATCACGAATTTGTTTGAACTTGATAAATTTTCGATTCCCACACGCGACAAACAATTTTCACCACGTTAAAACTACTCCTGTGGCTCCCCCTCCACTTACATCTTTGGGGCCATGGTAACATGGCTTGTAATCGCACTTCACTCGAACATATATATCACTTACCGAGATCTACGGCAAGTACCACTTCCAGTAATAGGTAAACGGCGTGATGATATATTTATAAAGTATTGATATCAATTATTATTACATATTTAGTAGAAGTTTAGTATCTATATTTATATTGAACTTATTATTTCTGTTTTGCTTTATTTTAGCTTGTCACTTTTATAGTCTACTGTTTAGTGTCCATAGAACAGTATTTTATTGGAAAAGTATGATAAAATAGCAAAATTTTACTCCTGTCAATATCAAAAATTAAAAGTCAAAATAATTATTGTACCTAATTAATTAATTTCTTAGCATTTAATGTTTTTTTTACTTCTTTCAGGATTCTTGTAAATCTTGAGACCGTTTACATTTTTTTTTTATTTGATAATTTAATAATTATAAATAACATTATTAAACAAAAGCAACAACAAAGCATACTTCAAGATATAAGTTTTTCATATTAACATGTTTTAAGGAAATTCATCGCCTACAAGGCAGTCGAACATAAACCTTTGTATTCAACTCGTATATAATCAGACTCGTCTTATTTAACAGCTTCGCTCGCTCGACTCGTCCAGTAAAGTCCTGTATAATGTACTAATTACATAAATAGCTATTGTTACATATTGTAGATAGAGAGTTGCAGAGGAATGTAAAAAATTACTGTTTTTCATCAAGACAAACATAAATAAAATAAAAAAGACAAATAATTGTCCATGTTACTAATACATAGTGAAACCAATTCAATAATAAAAAATCAAATGTAATTCTGTGGAACTAGAAAAGTTATCATTTGATTTTTATTACAAAAATAAATAGTTGAAGGCTCTTTCTATAAATGTTGGTAGTGTAGTAACAAATGTATTCTATACGCGTACGCATGTTTCAAGTTTATACAAAGTAGTATGTAGTGTAAACCAATTTATGCAAATCGAATAAACGTAGAAACCAATCTTCAATCTTCTTCTTCCTCTTCCGCCGCTGTGATGTTTGTAATCAACGCAAATCCAGCCTCCTCCGATCGTCTTACTTTTGTTCTATTTGCATATTCTCTAGATTATTGGCTTTACTGACGCTTGTATAAATTAATAAATATCGTGTGCATGAATATTATTACTTGAGCCTGCAGCAATTTGTGTTCTAATCTTGAGAACTTCTTAATAGATATTGAAATCATTAGGCGGTTTTGCTGCACCAGTAATCAAAAGTTTACACTAGAAATTGATGAGTTTGAAATTTATACAGAAATACAATTATTGCTTAATACTTTACTTTGCAGCCATACTAAAAACAACTTTAGATCACTTGCGATCAATAGAAATCGAACCGATATTATTGAATATTTACAGATTCCATCACTCTTGATCATCACCGATCCCGAGTTCTCAAATCCACAGGCCGACTCGATACCATTGAGCCACCTAACCCATACGTTTTTTAATTCAAGACCTTAAGGCTGTGAATATAAATTTCGGATCGGATAATTTATCCGAATTTTGGATGTGACATTTTATTCGAACTTTGAATAGGTTATTCCAACCGAACTTTGGATCGCATATTCTACTTGATCGTTGACAAGAATGTTTTATCTTCAAATGGAATATTTTATCCGATTTCGACTTTGATATTTTATCCGAACTTTAATCGAATCCGGTCCAGAGTTCTAATCCGATACGATTCGCAATACGACTTCGGATCGGTTCGAATCGGATATATTTTCCGACATCTACTATCTACCCCTAATAAAATAGTTGATCGAAAAAACGTAGTTTTTTGGTTGTATCTAGTAAGATACACATGTTTTTAAGAAAAACTAAAACATAGTTAAATTGGGTTACTATTACCTCAGCAATTTTTATTTATTAATTATTATATGTGACAAAATATCGACTATATCTGCCTACCTATCTATCGCACAACAGCCCGAATCAAGCCTCGACCTACCGGGCACACCAAACCACAGTTTTTATACTGCCGTACTACAGGTTTTCGTAGTCAAATGCTACATTATTTAAGGTGTATTAGTGATTAGCTTATAGCGCCCGAGTGTGATTAATACATGTAACTATATTTTTATATTTTACGACAAATCACACATTGTCGACAAGTGGATTCGAACTGAAGAACCTTGGTTTGAGTAACGTCACAGTATGTTAAAAGATGTGCCTTAACACGCTCGGCCACCGCGCCGCCTTTAAGTTAAATTGATGACAGAGAAATTCGGGTGACACCTGGATTCGAATCAGGGACTCTCCGCTTGCCGGACAGAGATGCTAACTGCTACACCTTGTCACCTGTGTACGAAGTATGGCGTCAACCGAATTCTTCTGTTTAAGAGATGTGCCTTAACACGCTCGGCCACAGCGCCTGTATGTATCAAGCTATAATTAATATATTTGTTTAGAAAAGTAAGACTTTTTTAAATACTTTATATTAAAAAAAATAGTAGCATCCCAAAGTTACATGCTCTGATTTAACTCAAGTCGTTCTCGAGATCCCAATAGTGGCACTCGTACAAAAAAAAAAACTGTAATCATTTTCTTATTTTCTATTTTCTTGTCTGCAGATGCTTTTAATATTTCCTGTAGATACGAAATAGTTTCTATACAAACAAGTATGATCGTAGTGTTCTTATTTACACATTAAAATATTACAATTTTGTTTGCAATAAAGCAACTCAAACTAAAATACATAGAGCAGAAACAATAAAATTTTAATTTGTTTGCAGAACGTGAATATTTTACCAGTAGTTTAACTTTCATAAAATGTAAATAAAATTTATTAGAAATTCCTTCAACGTTTAGAAACAGATTCTTTAGCTTTATAAAGTCAAAGGAAATTTAAAAATATTTACAGTACTTTTCAAACTCAATCAAATATTTAGTGATCAAATTTGTGGGGTTTTAGAAGGTTTGACGGCTACTCGATTACTTGAGTCTTGTGGCTGAGAATCGGAATCTTAGTTGGGTTAAACTTAAACGATCGATTTCTCAGTCCCCACTGAACCAATTCATCTCTCTATAATTCAGTGAATTTAGAAATCACATTCATTAGTTTTCCAAAGTAATTTATTAGAGAGGAAATGATATATCGTTAGATGCTCGCTCTTAATAAATCACTTTTATTTATTTTCTCTGTTTCACTGTTTTATATTAAATATTCCGAACTCGAATATACATTTTCTTTGATGGTCGTTAACCTTTAATATGTCTTAAGCAAAATATTTAAAATAAATTACTTGATACATTTTTTTTAATAAGTGATATATTTGCGTATTGGGGTAGGTGGCTCAGTGGTATCGAGTCGGCCTGTGGATCTTGAGAACCCTGGTTCGATCCCCACAGTCGATAAACAATTTTCACCAATTTTAATCTATCCCTGTGGCTCCCCCTTTACTTATATCTTTGGGGGCCGTGAAAAATATATCACTTACCGAGATCTGCTTAGGCAGAGTGCCAAACCCAGTAATGGGTAAAAGGCGTGATGATATATTTGCGTGAAGTGCGTTTACAGTCATCAAATTACGGCTCCCATTAATATTCGGTTCGGCTCAAAATAAAAAATTATGCATTTAAGAGTTAAATAGGTATTTACTTCAAATTGTTGTTCTCTCTTTCTCTCTATGTTCATGCTAGATTCCTGCGATGATTGGCGCAAATTACTACATGGTGTTAAAAGTTAAAAATAGTGGTCACACCACAAAGTTCAAGGACAGATTGAAAATAACCGCAAAATAAATTTGTAAAGCTTTAGCGTTGACGCGTCGTGGTATTGTGAATATTTAAATGTTTTGCAACTCGCGAAAAGGGTAGTTCTAAATCCCTCATCGAATATATCTGTCGAATTTTATTTGGAATAATTTGATTTCCATTTCCAAATAATAGAATTTTTTTGTTTCCAATATTTTCGTGGTTAGAATTGGGAATACTTCTTTAACGCGACCAGAATTCGAAATTGACCCAATGGTTCTATAACCAAAAATCTAATGAAATAAATTATATAAATTATTTTTATTTTTGCACTAGATATTCTTTGCTAAAATCGGAGAATTCTGTATTCAACAAACACTCCAAATTTTAAATTATTCTTCATTTATAAACTTAATCAAATAATATTACTTTAATTTCAAATTTATAGTTGTAAATAAAGAATACGTTGAATAAATCTTCTCGAAAATATTTTTAATAAAAAATATTAAATAAACACTTGGCTAAGTCTCCCAAAATTCAGCCTCCAAGTCACCTTATGAGGGCATCGTCAGAGGCTGGCCAGCACAGTTAGTTAGAGATCTTATTCTCTGCTGGCACAGTTATTCGTCACCAGCTTCTTCACGTGAACTTTGTTCTAGGTGAAGAAGTGGGTTATACCATACTGATGAGCTCTAATAAGAGCGAAACGCGTCTATGGTTACTAACTGTGCTGGCCAACCTCTGACGATGCCCTCATAAGGTGACTTGAAGGCTGAATTTTGTGAGACTTAGCCAAGTGTTTATTTAATATTTTTTAATAAACCTAGTTTCAGCAAGTGTATGGATGAAAATTAATTTTGTCTTTGTTGTTATAAAATATTTTTAGGTATAAAATAATATAATTTTATTAAATCAATGTTAGAATTTTTTAAAATTTTAATAGTACCTATATATGTAACAAGTTTTATAAATGTCTCTTAAGTTACGAGTTTTTTTTTTGATACGAGTTGAGCGATGCGAATGTATAAAAAACGAGCATCTAAAGAGTTTATAAAACGAGTCACATATTATACCTTTTCTATAATCGCAAATTAAAACAACAACAAAAATGTAAAGTTTGATTAATTATTAGAAACTAAGGTTAATTTAAAATAACTGATGCAGGAAGCTGCTTAATATCTCAAGCCGTGAATAAATCGTTTGAATCCACATCTTGTAAACATGTGATTAAGATGTAATTTAGCCACAAGGAAATCAGTACATTCGTTTTAAATTATATGAAGAAAGTTACATTACTTTATTCTTTTTATTTTAAAATTAATGTTATTATTATGATCATGTCATTTCAATGCTCTTAAGATCGATTAAAACCGATTGAGTAAAGCTTTTAAGTTCAACAATTTCCTGCTCAATTTATTTCCAGTACATTCGGTTTTTGTAAACTATGATAAATTGACATCATTCCTTTAAAGTTAAACCATCCATCCAGTTCTACCAACGCAGTTTTCTGAATAAAAAATAAATAATTCAAACGATAAATGAAAAAGAAAACTGAACTTGTGAAACACACATGACTCCGAAAGCAAAAGTGACGTAACGGGTCGTCAAAGTGGGCGAAAAGGGGTGAGGAGATATATTTATTGCGTACCTCGCAGGTGTGACGTCACTCTGACTTACATAGTTCATTCATAAAACGGCAGAAAAATAACAACAGCGGCCAGATTCGTTAATAATTCATCAGTATTGATTGGAGTATAGCGTGTGGTCACGATAACTTGCGACGCGCGCGACGGAGCAGGGAGGGGGTGTCTTCGTTCACGCGAACGCCGGAAACGAGCAGAGACGTATTTCCGGATTTTGTACACTGAGCAGGTTTGGTTTTGAAAAGAATTGATTAGTGTTTAGAGATGAAATCGCGGGACTGGATCGAGGAAATTTTTGACGGTTTTTTTATAGCTCAAGGATGACTTCATTTTATTCCCTTGGAAAAAGACGGAAATTGAAAAAACAATGGATGTGTCATTTTATAAAATATTGTGCAATAAAACTGGTTATTTCGTTACAAAGATTGAATGCGACCGAGATCAACTTTAATAGACATTACGCACTTTACTCATTTTAATAAATAGATGCTATAACATTTAGTATAATGAACTATAAATTTATTAAAAGAATAAACATTTGAATTTGACTGTCATTTAAAAAAAATATAAAAACATATTTTTCGGAATTTAATCAACATAATTTTTTTATTTTCATTTTTCTTATTTTTCAAATATTTTGCTTATTTTTCAACTGTATATTTTTTTGACGGTAAGTTCTATATAATTATATTTTATTTAAATTTTTTCAATTTATTGTATTATTAATGTGATTAGTTCCGATTTTATATTCTAACCTAACTTAAGATCACGTTTTCAAACTATATTATTTTTCTAAATTATTCAAATATTATTATTATTTTCATTTACTATTATCATGAATAATTTTCTATATAACTGTTATATATTTTACTTATATTATTTTATGTACATCATAGCTTTACCTTTATTATTTTCTTTTTTGATATATTGACATTTTATTTATTTGACAACTTTATTACTCTCATTTTATATATTTATTTATTTATATTATGTATACTTTTCAGCTGCTGCCTGATGATGAACATAGTTTCTAAATCGATCGCACAAAGCATATAATTAATATATTATAAAATTCAGTTTATTTATTTACACTCAACCTTTCATCTAACATAATTTTTTTATTTCTTCGACGTTTCGACCAACACTTCAGCCTTCATCAAGCTGCAGGACTCGACCCACAATTGTCATCATCGTCCGAAATACAAAACTTGTTCTACTAGTAACATAATACTAAATAAAATAAATAAATATATCATCACACTTTTTACCCATTACTGGGTGTGGCACTCTGACCTAGTAGATCTCGGTAAATGATATATTTATGCCCGTAAAGTGCGATTACCAGCCGTGAAATCACGACTGCCAAAGATATTAATGAAGGGGAGGTACAGGGGTTATTTTAATGTGGCGAAAATTGATTGATTGATACCACTGAGCCACCTACCCCATTATATAGGTATTATTATTGCGCTAAATAGTAGAAAATTATATAGACATGTAAAAGAAAACATTTTTATTTCATTTACGTTTTAAATAACAACAAAGACAAAATTAATTGTCGTCCATACACTTGGTGAAACTAGGTTTAATAAAAAATATAAAATAAACACTTGGCTAAGTCTCACAAAATTCAGCCTCTAAGTCACCTTATGAGGGCATCGTCAGAGGCTGGCCAGTCTATGGTTACTAACTGTGCTGGCCATTCTCTGACGATCCTCTCATAAGGTGACTTGGAGGCGTAAATTTTCAAGAATCTTATTTCATTTTTAGTTTGTTATATGCATTTGGAAACTAGTCTTGTACTGCCATCTTAGTCAATCAATTTATTGTGTTTGAGTTGTTAAATTTTGCATTCTATTTTTATATTAAAAATAGTAGCTATTATTACATACTACGTCATATTCTGATGTTAAAATGGTATCTCCGCCCAAATGTCTATCGCGAATAAAATGTCGATTCTGCCATTCCTGTCGAGTTAGGTTATTCACCTCTGAATTGTAACATTATACCTATAAATAAGTTTAGAAACTGTTGGAAAAAGTTACTTTTCTCATGTAATATTCAATAAAAACGATAAAAAATACCAATTCACCTGCGGCGTACTACTTATCTTATCTTATCTTATCTGTCACAATGGAAATATTTTTTAAATCAAAAAGACAATATCACAAATACATATGTCAGAATTCTATTTCTAACCAATCGCAGTGGGAGATAGAAGCAAGAAATTTACCTCATGTCAATTTATCAGCGAAGGAATTGAAGAAGAGAATAAAAACTAGAAGCGATACAAATCCCTTGTCGGGTTGAAGTTCCGACAGGAATCGATGGTAAAGATTAAGAGTTGATGCCCTGACGCCCGCCATATTGGCATGTGAGTAGAAACAGAGGAAGAGCAAGCCGATAACCGCAATTTTTATGAGTGGACCTTTGAGAGAATTTTAAAGTACATTTTGATATTCGAAGTCGCAAGATGTATAAGGTTGTAGACCTTTGAAATAAATGCATAATGGCTGGTGGGGAGAACATAAACTATTCGCGATTGATACGTGGATGGAGTTTGCATTTTTGCAGCAAAACATGGCGGAATATTGATAGACCGAGATATTATTCCTTACATTTATTAACTTTTTGTTTTGATATTTGCACGGAAAATTATCCAGGTCAATCGAATGTATCGCCATCTCTCTCTGCCGAAAGAATATATTTTTCTCAAAATTAAATATTTACGTCGCTACCAAGGATGTTCAGTTTCCCTCTCATCGTTTATTGCTTATTTTTTAATTACATAAACGAAGTATTTATACTAGTAGACGAAAATAATGTATAAAACGACGATTACTTTTAAGAAAATTTATTTCTTCGGAGGCCATGAGATAAAACAGCAAAAAGTTTTTGACACGAGTTTTGACAGTTACTCTCGAAATCTTTCAGATTCTATTATTAACTAATAAAACAATAAATTGTGTATATTTGACAGCAGAAAGATCCCAATAATTAGTAACGTTTCGAGTCCAATAACTGATTGAGAAACTACTTTGATATCCTTGGAATGAAATTAGCAGTTTACTAACAAGAAGTAGAGTAAAATATTAGTTACAAGGCAATGCGAATAACTTTTAAGTGATTTTAAATAGTTATTTTTGTATTAACGCGCGAAGAAAAAAGTCTTTCGAACGCGCCATAAAACAAGAATTTCGTCCTCGAAATACAAATGTTTTTCTACAACTGTCAAAAAAGAATATTATTGATAATACAAGTATTTCATATCGTAAATGGGGTACGTGGCTCAGTGGTATCGAGTCGGCCTGTGGATCTTGAGAACCCTGGTTCCATCCCCACAGCCGACAAACAATTTTCATCAATTTAAACCTACCCCTGTGGCTCCCCTTCCACTAATATCTTTGGGGGCCGTGGTAACCGCACTTCACGCGAAAAAATATATCACTTACCGAGATCAGCTTAGGCAGAGCGCCACACCCAGTAATTGCTAAAAGGCGTGATGATATATTTATTTATATTATATCGTAAATTGTAGTAAATATTTAAATTAAATCAGAAAAACCCATTAAGTAAAGTAGCTACTAAAATAAAATAAATTAAAAAATGTAAAAAATATTTTTAAAAAACAGCTTGTTTAATTTGTTTAGACTTATTAAAAAAATTGCGTAAAATTTGTAACGAGTGAAAAGATTTAAGTATGACATTTCATTATCATGCTGTAGTAATATTTTTATTCCATTGTTAATTACTCCTCGCAGAGCATAAAAAACCTCTGTGCTATCGTGTTCCTCATATTTCAATGTAACCAGAAATATTAAGTGGATCCATTTCGCCCAGGCGTGGAAAACATTTAACCGACGAAGTTGAACACGCCACCAATTTAAAGTTTTGTTTAAATTTATACCTGCACCATTCAGGTTCACGTTCTTGTTATTCGGAACGGCGAAAATTTTTAAAATACCCCGTGGAAACTTCCTTTGAATCTCAAGTTGCAAAAGTGTAATTACCGACTCGTAAGCAAATAGAAAACTTTTTTAGACAATGAGACAACCATTCTTCCAAAGATACATAGTTTCTTTTGTTAAGTTTAGTGTTAAGTCAACATTATTTTATATTATCATGAAATTTAATCTATTCTTGGGTGAGATTATTCTTTTGCAGCAAATCTTGATAGTTAATTTTTATTTGTGACCAGCTGAGTGATTTCGAGTCGGACTATAGATTTGAGAATCCGGGTTTGATTCCCACAATCAATTTTAAAATAAATAAATCAATATATCATCACGCCTTTTACCCTTTACTGGATGTGGCATTCTGTCGTAGAAGATCTCGGTAAGTTATATATTTCTTCGCATGAAGTGCGATTACCAGCAGTCAAATCATGGCCACAAAGATGTTAGTGGAGTGGGAGCCTCAGGGGTAGATTTAAATTGGTGAAAATTGTATGTCGACTCGATACCACTGAGCCACCTACCCCATAAATAAATTTTTATCAAATTAAAACAAACCCTGTGCCTCTCTCTCTACTAACATCTTTAGAAGTCGTAAAATGACGACTGGTAACCGCATTTCACGCGCAAAAATATATCATTTACCGAGACCTTCTACGAGCGAATAATTTTTTCTACGATTGCATCTTATATTATTAAAAAACGTTTACGTACTTTATACCCCCTTTATAAGTCTAGATATTCTATGTCAGTTGGGGGCTCCAAAGATGTGGGGGCCCTAAGGTATAGTGTGTGTACCTTATACGTAAATCCTGCACTGATTAGCAGGAACTTGAGCTAGTATCTCACTTTTATAAATTAGAAAAGCGGTTAAAATTGGGGCAAATCTGCTTTTTAAATTTGCCTGTTTGAATTTATCTTCAAGATTAAATAGTACTTAGAAGTAAAAGTGGATAAATTTTGTATTTCAGTTTCAGTTTCCAGAAATGGCTTCTGAGATCCGTTTTTTTATTGCGAACATAAAATTTCTCTACTTGTGGAAATTGAAATTCTGCGATAATTATGTTGCGCTTAAAGTTATGTTTTCTAATTTACATAATTGCTGGAGTAGCAAAAATAACTCATGGTAAGAATTTCAAAAGAATGCTGTTGAGATCCATTAAGCGTCTTAATAGTTAAAAATAATGTAGCACTTAAGAAGAAAGATTTAATGCTTTCTTTACATGTAGAATAAAAGTTCAAGACAAAAGGGCTTCACAGTCGACAAAGGGTCAAAGTGAAAAACAATGTTCTTTCAAAATTACTAATATTTCCTACAGATTAAAACGTTGCCAATAAAAACAGACAACAGAAATTTAGTGTAACTGTAATTTATAAAAATAAAATTTATCATCACGCCTTGTACCCATTACTGGGTGTGGTATATTTGTTCGCATGAAGTGCGGTTACCAGCCGCCAAATTATAGCTCTCAAAGATATTAGTGGAGAGGAAGCACAGGGGTAGTTTTAGTTAAAATTGTTTGTCGGCTGTAGGAATTGAACCCGTGTTACTCGATATCACTGAGCCAAGGTTTCAAAAAGAAATTTAATCAATTGAATATTTAACATATTAAATAACACTTCATCAATTATAAATAAGAGCAAATATAGGTATGTTTAAATACACATAATAACCAGGTAAGCAGAGCACACTAAGAATTTACATTAGCGACCAGAATTCAAATGGAAATGAAGTGTTCTGGGCTCAGTGAGAACACAACAAGAAGTTCGTTAAGCCGTGCATATTTAAACAACGGTTTGCGGTCGGACAACTAAGTTCTACTTTAGATGCAACAAAGTTAGTTAGAGACACATTTTCCAGCAAGTCACCACGAATATGAATGTATGCGACACACCAAACATTTTGAATTTTACTAAACAATAACTACGAATAATTGATTTCATAAATATTTATTTGTAATGCTGAAAACAAGGAAATTAATTTCAAGTATAGCACAAGAGACTCAGAGTTTATACTCATAATTGACAAAATTTTGTAGAGTGCAATTTCATTCTTCAATTTTATATATTTAAAAAAAGAAAAAACACTATAAAAATATACCGGGAGTTTTTTTTATCAGTAAACATAGGGATATGCCATTACCATAGTTACAGTTACAAAGTTTGGCAGCAATTTTAAAAGTAAACATAGGGAAAATAACATTACTGTCGTCTATAGTTGTCAAAGTAATAAAACTGTCCTCTTTCAAAATCAGACCGGGTTAATAGGGGATCAAATAGTGGGGCGTTTTTATATAAATGGAAATTTAAATGGGGAAAATTATAGAGAGTAATATTGAGTAAATATTGAGGAAGTGTAGTTCCAACAAAATGTACGAAATTATCTGCACCGGATATTCCTCCAACGATGGCTAGGACGAGGTGCAGAAGTGGAGTGGCCGGCAAGGTCACTAGATCTTGCGCCAAACGATTTTTTTCTTTGGGGCCACTTAAAAAGTAAATTTTGTAATGGTGGTAGAATGAGTGTAGAACAATTAAAACGTAGAATTAGTGTTGCATCGCATGAGATTCCTCCAGAGCAAATAAATAATGCTATAAATTCATTTTATAATCGTTTAGGCTATTGTTTACAGGTAAATTGGGGTAATTTTGAACAGTTATTGAATTAAAATAAAATTTTCTTTTTTGGTAGTTGTGATTTGACAACTGGTTACTGTACTTAACCGCACTTCACACGAAAACATATATCACTTACCGAGATCTGCTTAAGCAGAGTGCCACCCAGTAATGGATAAAAGGCGTGATATATTTTATTTTATTTACATTTATATAATAACTCCAATGCCAATTATATCTTCCTGATATAATCAATATAAATTAGCTAATTAGTCTATTAAATTTCAATTAAATATTAGTTAATAAAAACATTTTCAACAACTCATTCATACCGCTATTGATATACCTAATTCTGTAATACATCTACCCTTACACTGTTTAAGCTATTTTGTTTGAATTACTTTATAAAATCTGTTTATATTTTATATGATTACACTGAGTTGAATTATATAATGTGTAGGTGTTCACAGTTTCGCATTACGAAAAATGTGCGAATGATCAGATCAAATTTCATTCCTGTTTACTGTAGGTAAATGAAAATTTATAAATAAAACTATTGATTAAAGAAGTTATATAGTAGGATAGGAAATGTCAATATCTAAATCAAGGTAGCATATTATTTTCAATTGATGTGGGTTGATGTCAGGTAAAAGTACTTTGTGTTTTTATTTATTTATTTACCAGTAACTCATATTATTACATTGTTTCCTTGTTGTCTTTTACCAGATATTATTACACTAATATTCTTATTTTATACGCTGCACTCCACAAAAGAAAATTCATCGTAACGAAGTTTCTTACAAATCTATTTTAGTTATAACAGCTATTTATACACCAACATAGGAGTTTAACATATAAACTAATATTTTTATTATTTACTGCTTTCCTTATTATGTTAGAGAAAAAAGCTTTAAATAAATGTTGTAGAGAATAAAATTCTACATTAAAAGGAAAAAAACTATATTTATTTTGTATGCCTTATAACGACAGAAATTAAATCGTAAGATTGGTGTCGCAATGAAAAATTATATGTTTATAAAAACTAATTTTTGGAAAATTATACTTATGTATAATTATAATCAGACTAATAAATGAGTAAAATAGATGATTACAAAATAATGCAAAGTAATTTTTATTGTTGAAATATCTGGAAAACATAAGATTTAAATAACAACACTGAGTAAAGACTTTACTGAAGATGTTCAAAATTACATTTTTCTACGATTGCATGAAAATTTGACAATTGCGCTCTCATTATTGTAAAGTTGCTGATGCAGTTATTATGTACATATGCAGTTTTTTCAGTTTTAATCAGGCATTTCCTCATAATGACTTTTTATTTTTAACGGGATTATATATTTGAAAATACTTGAGTTATTAAATCAAGTTTTTCGCGGCTTTATAGTATTTTTAAATTATCTTTAATATTTATTAGTACCATATGCCGAATGTGTCACGGACATGGTAAAATAGTTTTGCTGTGCGTATTGCTTTTCAAATTATTTTATAAAAAAATGCTTCAAATAAATGATGTGCAGCTTAATATTATAAAAAGTTGACAATTACGCTGTCATTTGTCATTGTTGACGTTTTTTGCAGAACAATCGAAAAATAACTTTGTTGCGCGTTCCCATTGGTAAAAAATCTGATGTGGACACCACATGACTTCCTTGTACACGTATATTTTTTTAATTACACATATTTGACATTAAATCTTTTATTTTTTGTTCTAATCCATAGCAAACTTAATTTTTAAAAAAAATCAAAAAATATATAATATTTAACTTTAGATATCTCGTTTATGCAAAAAGCTAATTTAAAAATTCTTAATGTGCTAGACGCAGAATTTAATTCTCTAAAACTTTTATTTGCAGCATTCATTTCTAAAATTAAAATAATACCATTTTTTTCAAGGAAATCTGTTAGCAGCTTCATGTAATGTGCCACTTCCGATAAGTCTATTTTAACCAAAATCTATTATGTTATTTCCATTGATATGGTAGTCTTATATACCAAATTTGGAAAGTTTTGGATTATATTTTGATATAGTTTTTCAATATATTATAGGCTCCAAGTATGGTACTTTACTTTCCGGAAGTTATATAATGACCAAAAAAGGAGGTGCACAACTAGATGTTATAACAGTCATAATTATAAAATTTTAACTTTCTACGGCTTACCGTTTTTGAGTTATGCGAGATACATTACGTACGTACAGACGGCACGACGAAATTAGTCAAAATGGATTCAGGGATGGCCAAAATGCGTATTTCCGCTGAAATCTGAGAACCGAAAATTTTCGCGATTACAATACTTCCTTTACTTCGTGCAACTTCTCTTAATTTTTTTTATTCTTTCCTTCGTCTTAACATTTTCTCCCTCTTTATATTCATCTTTCTCTCTAAGAATTTTTATTCTTTTTGTTGTTAAAATTTTCTAGCTTTTTATTCATCTGCTTGTCGTTTTTCAGAAATGTATTTCTTCATTCTACCCTTCTTTTGCCTGTTTGATTGTTTCTTTCCCATCCTTTAATTATTCAATGAATACAACGAAAGGTGCACAACTAAATGTTGCTAATGCAATGACATTGACATTTAATTTTTTATTTTTTTCTTATTTTTTGTTCTAATCCATAGCAAACTTAATTTTTTTTAAAAATAAATATATAATTTTTAAATTTAGATATCTCGCGTATACAAAAGGCTAATTTAATAATTCTTAATGTGCTAGACGCAGAATTTAATTCTCTAAAACTTTTATTTGCATCATTTATTTATAAAATTTAAATAATATCATTTTTTTCAAGGAAAACTGTTAGCAGCTTCATGTAATGTGCCACTTCCGGTTAGTCTATTTTAACCAAAATCTATTATGTTATTTCCATTGATATAGTAGTCTTATATACCAAATTTGGAAAGTTTTAAATTATATTTGAATATAGTTTTTCATGAAAATCTATTATAGGCTTCAAGTAAAGTACCACTTCCGGTAGTTGTATAATGACCAAAAAGGGAGGTGCACAACTAGATGTTATAACAGTCCTAAATATAAAGTTTCAATTTTCTACGGTTTACCGTTTTTGAGTTATGCGAGATACGTACGTACGTACGTACGTACATACGTACGTACAGACGGCATGACGAAATTAGTCAAAATGGATTCAGGGAGGGCCAAAACACCTATTTCCGTTGAAATCTGAGAACCGAAAATTTTCGCGATTACAATACTTCCTTTACTTCGTACAAGGAAGTAAAAAATAAATATATCATCACGCCTTTTGCCCATTACTGGGTAAGGAACTCTACCGTAAGCAGATCTCGGTAAGTGATATATTTCTTTGCGTGAAGTGCGGTTACCGGCCGTCAAATCACGTCCCCCAAAGATGTTAGTGGAGGGGGAGCCACAGGAGTAGATTTATCCATTGGTATAGGATTTAAATCATTTATAAGAAAACTTTAATCGTTACGATTCGTAAAGCGGTTTCCATTCTACTTAAATATTTAAATGATTGTTGGAGCAAAAAAAACTAGACAGAAACAAAAGTTAATTGTAGATCTGTGTTAAAGAAAACTTCTTTTATTATTAAATAGTAAGAAAAAATGTGACTATCTCTTGCATATTTTAACAGTTCTAAAATAGGCTCTTTCAATATTTAAAAAGCGACAGATATCCTCGAGAATTCAAGATTCAACTGTTTGCATCATGAAGCTTCAAATCGAGAATTTAAAATTCATATAAAATTAAAAGTTAAATAATTAAAATCGTATTTTGCATATTAAAGGTTCACCGCTTCAATCAATCAAGTTCGTCAAATTGTGTCATTAATTAACTAATTCACTTTAGAATAAGAAAAATAAAACAATAGTAACTTTGAGTTAGAAATAAATGATTATATAATATTAAACCTAAAAAATATGCGCACTCCGGAATATTTTCTTTTTTTTTGTAAAAAATGTAAATTAATTCAACTTTAATAACACCCCAGGAAAAAACATGCATGAAATTTTCTATTAGGTTCATCAGATCAACTCTACGCAAAACAAGTATTTCCTCGTAAAATAGAAACTTAATTAACTTTGTAAAAAATTGCTGTAAATAATAAAACAACACGTAAGTTACACAAAGGAAAAATCGCGGCATGATAATCCAGTGTGCCGGCCACAAGTCCACTACGGGGTAAAAACTAATTTACAACATTATTACATCCCTCAAACACTCTTTGTTCATGTCTATGCTGCTATTTGCTGTTGCAGTTATTATGTGGATATGCAGTTTTTTCAGTTTTAATAAGGCATTTCCTCATAATGATTTTTTATCTTTAACGCGATTACATATTTTAAAATATTTGCGTTATTACCTTTACACATTAAAGCTTTTCGTGGCTTTATGATATTTTGAAATAATTTGGGACATTCATTAGTAACATATACTGGGTGTGTAACGGAAAGTGAGTCATAGGAGTTTAAAATGGGAAATAGTTATGTGTGTATTAAGTGCGTCAAGTGATTCTTTGTTACTCGAACAGGGTAATAATAGTGTAAGAGGAACAAAGACACTTTACGCTTGTGATGCACACATATTTTTTTCCACGATTGCATCTCAAAATTATTAAAAAAACGTATACGTACTGAAAATAAATTCGTTCTGTAAACTGTCAATATGACAAGTTTCAGTTTTGTTTGCATCCCTGGTAACTATTGAAATAAGCGCGCATTTAACGTCTTTTTTCGTGCGTTGCCATTGGAGTCTGTTTCACAGAAAACGTCAACTTTACGATGACAAATGAGAGCGTAATTGTCAACTTTTCATAGCAATCGTAGAAAAACAGTTTTTCCGTGCGCATTGCTTAGACAACAATGTTTCAAAGAAAAGATGTATAGTTTATTATTATGAAAATTTGACAATTACGCTTTCATTTGTCATTGTAAAGTTGACATTTTCTGAAGAATTGTCTCCAATGGCAATTTGCGAAAAAGATGTTAAATGAATGCGTTTCCAATGGCAACGAGTGAAAGAGATATTAAATTCGCGCTTATTTCAATAGTTACCAGGGATACAAACAAAACAGAAACTTGTCATATTGACAGTTGACAGAACGAATTTATTTTCAGTAGGCATACGTTTTTTAATAATTTAAGATGCAATCATAGAAAAAAGATATATGTGTACCACGAGCGTAAAGTGTCTTTGTTCCCCTTACACTACTGCAGTTCTCGCCTTCGACTCGCGCTGCAATTACTGAATTCTAGTAACAAAGAATCACTTTACGCTCTTAAAACACAAATAACTATGTTTCCCGCGATTCAGAATAAGAAGTGATACTAATATATTATACATCAAGAGAGAGAAGGAGAGAGAGAATTCTCTTCGAAGTTGTGAAATTGAAGCACGAAATGAAGCCGAGGTCTGCAATATACCGAGGGAAAAACAATTCTCTCGCGAGGTGTTTATACTATTTATATGATATTGTATAATGAATAAATGGACTATTGTAGTGTTAATAAATATAATTTAATTATTAATACATTAGAAACTACTCTAAAATTTGTGGCATTAAAACTGTGTGCTTCATGCGAATTGCTAATTTTGAAAAAAAAATTCTGTTTCATAATCAGTACTATATGGGGTTGAAATAAGTGCCATAAGTTGTGAAATACCTTGTATAAGCTAAAGAGTTAACGAAATTTAAACGCGAAATCTCTAGATTTGTAGTCACATCTATTAGGCTACACCTGGCTGTAAATATTCTAATTATTTTAACAATAATTATGAGTAAACACAATATTAATATTACAATCTCGCTATTCAAAATAGTTAATAAACCTATCATTAAAAACTATTTGTCCCGCGTGATGGCCGCGCGGGTTGAGGGCCTGACTGACGACCATAAGGTCGTGGGTTCGGGTCCCGCCCGTGGCGGCCATACAAAGGACATATCGGCATATGACCTAAGTAGTTGGTCCGTTATATAAATTAAAAAAAAACAACTATCAATATTGCACTGTCAGTGTGCGTTCAGTCAACACTATTGCACAAACCCCCAAGTGCCATGCTACCCTTCGACATTTTTACCATTTGCTGTTGCGCATTTGGTAATTAACACATTCACCATTCACCCCATTTAAATATAAAGCATTTGGGGAATGTGTATTATCAGATGGGAATTGATCCAATGTAACGGTCGCTGGGAGTGACCCAGTGATTTAATTTCGTGCACAAATACAAACAGAAACTAGAGCTGTGTTGGTGTTTGACATTGGTTTAAAGTGGTTCGGGGTGTAATTCATGGAAGATAAATAGGACATGTATAATGGTATTTTCCCATATGGGGTTTACACATCAGAATTCGTCTACCAAGATATCTTTTTTTTTTGTGTTGCTATGTTACCTCATTATTTCAATAGTTAATTAATGCATTACCTAACTCAAATAAGTGAAATAAAAAGTCTATGTCCTAACGGAAGTAGAAAAAATAAATGTATTAAACTGCAGAATACTTTCTTAAAATTTAAAGGTATATAGATTTACAATATAACCTACATGAATTTAAATTCTAATCTACCGAGTAAATGTCAAAATAATCAGTGAGTGTTACCTTTTCGAAAATGTATTATTATTTACATGCGGAGTTAAGCATAAATGAAGATTAATAAAACAGGTGTATAGGAGCAAATGAAAAGATGTGATTTATGGTTTGTTGCTTGATAAAAGATTCCGTGTATGAGGATTAAATGAGCTTGTATGAAAGAAATGGAAATATGGTTGAAGCGAGGATGGTGTTTGGATGAGAATGTTGGACGAAGCCTGAGTATGATAAGTGGATATTTTGTGAATGCTTTAAGTAACAACAAAGACAAAATTAATTGTCATTCACTTGGTGAAACTAGGTTTAATAAAAAATATTGAATAAACACTAGGCAAAGTCTCACAAAATTCAACCTCCGAGTCACCTTATGAGGGCATCGTCAGAGGCCGGCCAGCACAGTTAGTAACCATAGACGCGTTTCGCTCTTATTAGAGCTCATCAGTATGGTATAACTCACTTCTTCACCTAGAACAAAGTTCACGTGAAGAAGCTGGTGACGAAGAACTGTGCCAGCAGAGAATAAGATCTCTAACAAACGGTAAGATGACATGAGAAGTTCTGTCGAACCAGTAATGCCATCTACCGAAAAAAGAAAAAGCTACGCTTTAAGTGTTCTGGCTACCTTAATGAGATATAGCGTGAAGTTATGTATGTAGGTATATGTAATTATTCCAAATATCTCTGAAGCTATCAAATCTATGAAACAACATAATAGAAAGTAAAGCGGCCCGCTAAGATATCACAAAACTATTGGCCTTTTCGCTTAAAATATTGCACAGACCTTTGATCACCAAGTTTAGTAACACCCTGTATAATTCAAAATGCCGTCATTGTTAAAATATAAATATATTTTCGTTGTCAAAGAAAGAAACCAATATAAATTAAGTGGCAACGAGGCAAATACGAAAAAATATTCTGGTGAATACTGTGAACAAATTTTCCAGCCAGAAGTCAATAATACGAACTTCAAATCATTCCCTAATTATTTCCATTAACGACGCTTGGAACACTTGCTAATTTGACGGTTCAAACGAGTTTCCCTCACGTACAAAAACAGTTTCCTCGTTCCACCCTGCACCCCAGCCCCGGCACCCTGTTACCCGACAACGACAATTCAACCCCGTATTTAAACCATTTAAATTCCTCGGCACATGCGTACTCAAATGGACGCAAACATCAAACAGTTTAACGACAGAAAATAACCGGCGTTTATCGCGTCGGTATTGCACGATTTCTACGATTTATAATGTACTTACCATTGGTTTTATAAATTATCGTTCTTGTTTTCGACCAATAGATTATCATCATTAATGTCAAGAACTAAAAATAGTATTGAGCCATTAAAATAATGAATGTTTTAGGATAGATATTCACACCATTTTTTGTAAAACGTGCACAGAAAATTCTATAAAGATTTTTTTATTGTTCTAACGATATCATTTTTGTCAGTACTTGCTTCCCTCAATTGAGAGAAGGAACTAATACTTTTCATCCCTAGGGAACTGTCCCTTAACCTTACTTTTCTAATAATACATAAAACTTTCCATATTTTTGTTGTCTTAATTTGCGATCGTACAAAAAGTATAGGATGTGGCTCGCTTTATAAACTCTTAAAATACTCAATTAATAAAACAAACTTGTAACTGAATAGACATCTACAAAACTTGTTACATAATATACTATTATAAAAAAAATCAGTAGGCAATAAAAATTATAATAAGCATTCAAATTTTTTCCATTTTCCGTCGTCCTTACCAATGTTTAATTAATTTTTGCGCTCTGATTAAATAAGCAAATGAAATGTGTTTTATATTTAAAAATCCGCAATTTTATTCTACTAAGTGGACACACTGTATAACATGTTTTGTTGTTCATATCGTGCTTTGTTTTCGCTAATTTCTTCAATTACAACTTGACATTTATTTAATTTTTGCTTATTTTTTAGTAAGCAAATAATATTCTTTATGATATTTTTTACTCAAAATTACTTTAGAAATAAGCTATTAAACTTTGTTATACTAGACCTAAAACAACTTGTATATGGTCCAGTTTTCGAAAGACACCCTGTATATACAAGTGTGTTGATTTAATTGTTTCACGGATCAAACTATTCCAACCCGGAACAATCCTCAACTTCTAACAAAACAAAAAAGAAATAAAAACACATCCATACATCACAACCATAACCAGGGATGTGCGTGTAGTCTACTGCAAGTAATCTACGCAATTATCTACGTGTAAACAATCATGTAGTCTACGTCTTCATTTTTCATGTATACAATGTAGACTATGTAGACAATGAAAACACCTGTGTTCACTTAAGTCATATTAAAATTTTATCCCTAGAACTAGGGAATTTTAAATGTTGGTAGAGATTTTTATTTTTATTCTAGGGATTACATGAAAAAAATTGAGTTGTGCAAGGCAAAACGTTCAAAATTTGTCAACTGGTAACTGTTAAAAATAGCGCCAAAGAAAACTCCGTCTGGTGATCGAATTTAAAAATATGACAGTTCGCCCAAGACTCAAGACAGACATTCGTCTAGTAATGTACGAGCACTTGCTTTATTAGTTTTATTATATAAAGACTGATAATGACCCGAGCTCACGAATACGAATACTCATGTAATAGTTACAAATTTAGGTTATGTTGAATTTTACAACTGTCAGATGCATTATCTACATTGTTTACAATGTCTACGTCGCTAGAATTGTCGACGTATTGTCTACGTGTAGATGTCGACAATTAAAGATTACACGTAGATGCACATCTCTGACCATAACCTCGTCGTGATTGATTGAACTCTCGACCTCGAGGGTGCGCTAGCACCTCTTGCCCCCTCTACGGCGGGCATCTGTTGTTATTGCGCGCGAAGTGGGTTGAGGACGAGGTCGCGGCGGGTGAAGATCACCAGTACAAAGGCTAAGGGGGCACTCGGTCTAGTGGCCCTGGCGCCGAAAGAACCTGCCGTGTGCAACGTTCGTGCGAGCTGTTCGATAATCTAGTATCCGCGGAGTTCTGAACAAGTAGCGGTAAATAGTTAAGGAGGGGAGGACGGTTTGAAAGGGTGGTCAGGGTTGCACAGTTGCATGATGATGGTTTTTTTATTATGCAGTAAATCGAAATTGATTTGAGATTTTAAATTACAGGTTTGGAAATTGGATAACTAATAATAATTGAGTTGTTCAATAAAAAGTCGAATTTTTTTCAATATTTGTGCCGTTTAGTGCACAGATCGATTAACTCCACTTTTTGAAAAATCTTAAAAGCACGGTAACTATCCGTCAAATCACGGTCCTCTAAGATGTTAGTGGAGGGGAGCCACAGGGGTAGATTTTAATAGATGAAAATTGTTTGTCGGCTTTGGAGATCAAGCTTTTATATGTATATTTGTAATATTTATTTTATTTTAATTTTATTTGTTACTCTGTACAACAGGAATTTAATCCCAATTACAGTACAGGGTCCGCACTCACCGAGCCGCAGTGTGGTAGTTCATATAATTTTTAGCTTGAGTGAGATTCGAACTCTGGATCTCCGGATTCGAATTCCATATTGCTATCCACACCACCGTACTGACTTTAAATTCTCAAGTTAAGTTATAGCTCTTATTGAGTTTTCTTAATAATAAAATTATACATTAATTATTTGTCATTGGATATACTTTCAAATTGTTAGTAAAGAACCTTTTACAATATTTGAGGTCATCATTTTGAAATGACATTTAACGTATGTCTGCGTAACAGTACCAATTTTACAAAATAAAAAGTTACCAAAAATAATTTAACAACAACCTTTACTGTTAATCTGTTTTCAATATAATAATGGACTGATTGTAAACGCAAAGTATAAAATTAATTTATTTATAGCAAATAATTTGTTCTCATTTCGTAATGTCCGAACTAGGAATGGCAGAAATGTAAACCCAAAGGACGTACTCATGGCACAGGAGTATGCAGTGTATGTAAAGCTGACAGTTGCGTGACGACGGACCGTTGGACAACGATTCGCTGCGAATAGCGAGCGATTCTACTCCTATCCGCGCTTTGCGTGTCGACAATGTTGGCGGCCGCCACTTACGATGCTGTTAGTCGCACGCCAGCAAATGTCCGTGTGCAAAGAGTACACATACAGCAATAGTTATATTAAGTGCTTACACTTTCAGGTTCAGGACAGGAATAATGTTTAAGGAAAGTGTTATCATTCAGAGGTTTAGTTAAATGGGATGGATAGCATAGCACGTTAAAGCGATGACTTGAGGGTAGAGATTCAAACCGGAAGTTGTAATGGTTTAGTTCCGATAGGTGGAAGTCTTTGTAAGTTATCTGGTTTTTGATCCTGCTCGGCTTTTTATTTTGATGGCGGTTTGGTTTAGTATAGGATCGAAATTTTTAAAATATAAATACTTAAAATAAATATAAATATACGAGTATCATCAGGCTCTTTACGCATTACTAATTCTAGTCGAAGGCGGATCATGAATTTTCGCGCCAATAACAAATTTGTCACTTAAGAAATGCAACAATGTAATAGAATTAAAAATGTAGGTTTGGTTAAAGCTAATTATTTCAATCCAAAACTATAATATGAAATAGTATGTTACGCATCAAGGGGGGGAAACAATTATTCCCGCGTGTGAAATTGGCAAACCGAGACGTAAGCGAGGGCTGAAGGCTCGAGCTGAAGTCGAGGTTTGCCAACTTCACACAAGAGATAATCGCGCCCTCCCGTGAAGCATATTATACTTTTCGTAATAAGTGCACAAAAATTACCGTCTTATCGGGACAAATGTCAAATATGGGTTGCGTAACTAGTTAACGCCGCAAACAACTAATAATCGTTGTTTCTAGTTAGAGAAACATGCTACCTAGGGAGAGAAACATAATGTTTCTCTCCCTAGGGGAGAAAAGTAGTGTTTCTCTCTCTAAAATTAGGGAATAAGAACGTGTTTTTTGTGCATGTGTTACGAAAAATGTTTATTCAGTGAATCCGTTCTTTGAACCCGAAAATAATGCGTTTAGTTCCGGTTCGTGTTCACAAGAAACATAGGTTCGGAATAGTTTTCATTTCAAATTTAGTTCGGTTTCCGGTCCTTGGATTATTTACATTCTCTATTAAGTTTCGTAATACCACAATTATTTATCCATCAATGTTTTAACACTCCTTCAATAAAATCATGAGTGCGTCATTGTTCAGCAATACAGTATTGCGGTTAGTGTCACGGCATTCGAATCCGAAAATCTCGAAATCGAATCTTGCTTAACCTAGAAATATATTAACTACCATATTATAATTCAGTGACTCTGGAATTGGTACCTACTGTAATTGGAGTTTAGTACCTGTTCTACAGAGTACCATAAATAAATCAACTAAATTTCAGTATAGGAGGGGGAGGCTACATGTCAGGGGTCGTGGGCTCATTTCTGCATTGAAACATTTATTTCTGGGTGAATTAAAAAAATTAAATATTAATTTTATAATTTAATGACTCCTAAACTATGAAACAAATTAAACAATACGTAGATATTTATAACTCATATTGAAATTAATTAAAGTAACGACCACGCTTTGCTATTACACATCTCAACTAATTGGCTATTGGCTATCCGAAATCATAATGAGATCATTGCAAACTACATTCCAATTAGAATAACACATGCCTGGGCCATGTCCAACTTCTAATATTATTGTCAGCGTGGATTAATGTTGCTCCGTGTGGTAACAAGCAATCAATGAACAAAACAACATCACGCACCCGCGTGTGAGTAAATAGGGGCGGCGGTGGAGTAATTAAATCGACGACGGTACCGCCTGCTGTGACGTCATGAGCCATTTTCACACATTTATCAATCATCAGATGACAGGGATGAAACAAATACGTAATTTCAATGTAAGGGAAGATTTTGTGGTTTTTGATTATGTTTTTATTGAAGTGAGTTATTACTCTTCGTAAGGGAGTAGCGTTTTAAATTGTGTTGGAGAATTATAGTCTACTGTGAGATTAATTTTCTCCAAATTTTATACTGAACATTATTTTAGTATTCTAAGGCAGCATTTTCCAAATTTGTTTCTTTCAGGAGCCTTTTATAGATACTTTTTGAGGACACTAAAGACGTATTTCTTTTATTTATGAGAATTTTGCATTAAAATATTTATTAGAAAATAAAACTGATAAATGTTTCAAACATTTATTTCTTTATTTATTTAAAACTGGGCTGCAGTCCGCTGAAAAAATTTAATTCGGTTCCAATTCTCGGATCTTGTTCTAGTTTGAAATAATTAAATTTTGAAACTGTTCATGAACCAGTTCACAAGGTCGGTTTGGTTCAATTATTTTTATTAAATGTTAAACATATGTAGTTGATATTTTATAATATTAATTTTTCATTTGTAATTTACATAACAGATCTCGGTAAGTGATATATTGATGTTCGTGAAGCTAAAGCCACAGGGGTAGTTTTAACGTGGTGAAAATTGTTTGTTGGCTGAGGAAATCGAATCCGGCTTCTCAAATCCATAGGCCGACTCGATACCATAGTAATGAGTTAAGTCCGGATAGTGACACTTTACAGTACTAGTACTGATATAACGGAACTTTTATCGTGATCTTACTATGTAATAAACAATTTTTGACATTTAAATATAATGATTTTAATATGTCACTTTCAAGGTTAGGATATGAAAATAATGTATTACAATTAAATGCGACACAGTATGAAATAAAACGGTGTAGATCTTACGTTAATTAACAATTTTTTAAGGTACTCATTTGGAAATTCGTCGTACCGTAAAAACTTAGTTATTGAACTTATAATGTTAATAACTTTTTCCATATAAGAATGTATGATATTTAACTAGTAACATTATAGCAGAGACATCTGATGGATTAGTTTCCATCGTGACAGATCTGAAGGTCTGACTAGCATTTTTTGCAGAGTATCATATAAACGAACAAACCTCAGTAGGGAATTGTGGGTAGGTCCAACAAATTTGTAGACTAACGAATTTGAGTTAATCGCTTTTAATGGTTTTAAGGGTTAATTATTTATTTATATTACGCTATTCAACAGGAACTTAATCCCAAATACAGTACAGGGTCCGCACTCACCGAGCCGCAGTGTGGTAGTTCATATTTTTTTTTTTATCCACACCACCGTACTGACGGACATTGAATGTAAAGATTACCAAACCCGACAAAATAGTTTCAAACACAAATACAACTCTTCCGTCCTTTCATGTTACATGAGTGGGAAGTACAGTGAACGAAATTGAAACTATAAGAAGTATGTAAAACATACTCAAGTAGAATAGTATACGTATCTACTATTCATAGAAAAATCTAAAAGAATAGTAAGTGACAAAACCCACACAGTACAGTTTCATCATAAACTGAAAGTACTTCCAAACAAAGTCATATAAAGAAATGCGAACTTCACAATTGCATAATAAGCACCTTGGGAAAGAGATAACCGTAATCTCGATCCCCTTTTGTTCTGTAATTACCCCTCCTACGGCTAACACTTCTCAAGTACCAGGATAACAATCATCTTTCTCGTCGCAATACTTCCGCCAAGGTAAACCCAATAAAGGGGAATACAAAATCGGTGATTTCTGGCGATAGAGAATCGTAACAAAACATTCATTTTTACGATAACACGTTAAGAGGTTTAAACCGAAACGGTATGTTTTAGCGCGCGTTCAGAATTGAAAAGTATACGTGCAAGGGTAATGTAAGAAAAGTAGCGTGATTGAATAAATTGACCAAGAGTTCAAGGGCAGTGGTATGAGATGCTATATTAGGAACGAGAATCAATTTAGAATCGCAGCAGGTATTGTTATACTACATTGTGAAATAATTTCAACACATTATAACTCAATAAATGATTTATAATCTTAGATTCAGTAGAAAGTATTCTGGATATTATTTTTCATATTTTTTTCTTTTCTTTTAAATTCTTTTATATTGTTTACATACAGAACCTGTTTTAAGAAATAATATTAGTTGAGTACAATTACTAATGTCAATATTCATACACACATTGTAGATGACTTTTGATTTGTTAATATGCAAGTACCACCTTTTTCTGATCTATCTTTAACTTTTTTCAACTAATTTCTTAAAACAGGTTCTGTATGTAAACGACATAAAAGAATTTAAAATAAAAGTTAAAAACTATTTGTTAGAAAATAATTTTGTAGCATACAGGAATATTTATATATCTATTTAATGTAACAACAGTTATTATATCATGGGGTAGGTGGCTCAGTGGTATCGAGTCGGCCTGTGGATTTAAAAATTCTGGATCGATCCCCGCAGGCGACAAACAATTTTCGCCAATTTAAATCTACCTCTGTGGCTCCCCCTTCACTAATATCTTTGGGGGTCGTGATTTTATGGCTGGTAACCGGACTTCAAGCGAAGATATATATCACTTACCGAGATCTGCTTAGGCAGAGTGCCACACGCAGTAATGGGTAAAAGGCGTGATGATATATTTATTTATTTATAAAATTTATTGTTATTATTATAAAGTTGCTAGTTGATGCAGATGATGAGTAGTTCCTGATACTAAAAGTACTTTTGATTATTGTTATTTTTGGTGCAAATATTAAATTATTAAAATTTTGTATTTAATGTTTATAGTAAATAATTAATTTCTATGTCAGGTTGTAATTTTTCTTACAACACGATATTAGAATTGTAATATTAATATTACAATAACCTTTACATACACTCAGGTCTCCCGATTTAAAACCCCTGATTCAGTTGTAAGTTGTAGGATTCTTATTTGCATAATCCAGTGCAGCTATGGACCGATTTATTTCATTTTGCGCATAATATTACACACATGGATAGATTTTATATAGCAATTAATAACGTTGTAATTCCTACAGAGGTAAAATATTTCAGGGGTTCAATATCTCGAATGCTAATCTGGTTTCATGATAACAACTTACTATTTGTGGTTGACTAAATGCCAAATATATTCTAGTTTGGGTTGCTATTAATGTCCTTGAATAACAATAACACGACAGGGATGCAAAATTTATTTGTCTCAATATAATACAATATAATTCTCGTATAGCAAAGGAAGAAACTAAGACAATTCTGTCCGAAGATACCATTTAATTTCCCAGTCTGAAAGTGAAGAATATAAAGGACCTGAGGAAAGAATGTAAGATAAAACGTTGTGTACCACACGTAAATGAAATGTCATTATATACTCGTGAGAATTACTATAAAATTCGCAAACATGTATACTATTTTCATTTTAAACTGGAGGGATCGGCATAAAACGATTAAATGCACCACAATTACGAGAACTTAAAATATGACCCGTTATAACTTGGTTCACAAGGTTCGCACAGGGTTGTACAGCCCCATTCGCCGGTATTTTTAAATGGCCAATCATAGCCCCATTCGCCGGTACGTGTATAATAAAAACAAAAAAATTACAATCTTTAAATAAGTATATTTCCTTATTCATACGATACAAGTATAATATATTATAAATATTATATACAAACATAATCTAAACATTTACCTACATTATTCAGTCTGATTCTGTACAGGATATTTAATCTTCTTATTGAGAAACATAACTGCTAATTGGATAATTTAATCCGAATTAGTAATTTTTAAATGGTCAATCATAGGAAAAAACAAGAATAATTTTAGGCTGACCCTTAAAAAATTACCTGTTGTGACCATCGTTAAGCGATTTGTGGTAGCCGCACTAATAGATTTCATTGTAGTTATATGGGACAGGGACGTTTAATCGTTTTATGCCGATCCCTCCAGTTTAAAATGAAAATAGTATAATATTACAAATTTGTATCATATATTTTGCGTAATAAAATTATCGTTGATGAAATGCGACTATTTCATATAGCACTTACAAGATCATAATCTTCCATCAAACAAGGGTAAGCACTTGAAAATTTTCACCGTTTCCGATAAGAAATCTGACCTTACAGTCGAGTTAACCACGGTGGTCGGCACGTAAATTAGCCGATGTTAGAGCCGCAGTGCATGCAGGGAAACAGCGATAGAATAGCGTCGCTAGCAACAAATTTATTTGCGCAGAAAGCTCGAGAATAGAACTGGAAGTCCCGGGGGCAACTATTACACTAGTCTGCAACGAGAGTTGCTGGCGTCCGGGGATAAATGTAATTTTAGTGAATCCACACATTTGTAATACCTTATTTTTTTCTTATTCATATAGGGTGTTATTTAAATATGCGGCCAACGGTTAACCGATGGTAGAACCGACCACATAGGTAATAATTTTTGTTTTACATGCTTTTCATAAGAACTGGAGCCTCTTAAAATTGACTAATTACTTTAGGGTTCACAATTTTGTAAAAAATTAAAATAAATGTGTTCTCTGGAAACAAAAGTTAATTGTCAAAACTGACGTAATAATCTATTGAAAACTAGTATTACAATTGGGCATTGTAATATATGTCTTTCATACTATTTTTTCTATAAAGCATTGATATAATTTTCATATATAATACCATTAGTGACTATGATTTTGCCGGAAATGTTTGTTGTCATAATCACGACAGCTTGTTGCGACGAATATCTGCACGAGTGCGACAGCACGAGTGTAGATTTTCTTAAAGCAACAAGCAGGAGTGATCTAGGCAAAAATTACCAAAGGAAAATAATAGTCACGTATGGTATTCGACTTGACATTTCCTCGAAATATTTTATTTACTTCAAAAAAATGTTACCTGCAGTATTTTTAAAACAATGTATGAACTACTATTACCTTGGTGATCAATTTACATTGTTTATTTTTTTTGGCATAACTAAGCAAAGTAAACAAAGTCAAATAAAATTCAACAATATTAATCCACTCAAAATAGTTAACAAACGTTATATCTAAGGAAGGATTTGCGACAATTTTCACTAGTAAAATTGTCGCTGTAATACTACTGTGATTGGTTCAATTCAGCGAAATACTGTAATTTGATTGAATGAAAAGTTATGAGTGGAATTGTCATGAGTCAATATTTTAACAAAATTATGTACATAATTTTAAATAAAATAATGTTTCGTGTCAACCGGTCTTTAGATAAAGAATTTTCTTTTGATATCGACGATATAACAATTATTTCGAATTGGTGTTAAAATTAAAAATAATGTTACAATATTTAAACAGGCAATGCAACAAAAAAATACAAACAATAATACAGGTGACAGATAATTTCATTTCTTATGTTATTAATTCTTTGCCTACGCGATTTTAACATTCTAGTGGTTTCTAATCTATCTTTCTATAATCACATTTGATTTAATTTAAGTATTTTAATTAATTGGAACCTGTAAATTTACTACAAATGGATAATAATAATAATAATAAATTGCATTATTGGTAAAGTTCAGCGGAAGCTACTATTACACTTAAACTTAAATAAATTAATAAAAGAAAATATAAAAACACCTAAATTATAATGACATTGGAGACCTCAGCAAACAATTATTTAATTTTGCACTTACAGAAATTTTAAGATTATCAAATTAAGCTTGATTTTGAAACTCACTGAAAATATTTTTATTTGTAACATTTTGTATTCATCTGACACTTTGTTATGTAGTACTTATCTTAAAGTTTTCTCACATTAAAAGGAAATTTTAAAAATCTGTTAAATACGCTCCTTTATACTATTTGAGCAAGAATTTACATTCTCTGTTGCAACTTCAATAACTGATGTATTTTATAAAAGATTTTAATATGATGCAGAAAATTAATTTTAACGTTGTTAATTAATTCTTAGAAAAGTAGTAATTAATTTAATATTCTTATAAAGATTATCTTTTGCACTAATTGTAAGAAAATGTAAGCAAAAGTTTATACAGCGGAAATTAGAATAAAAGAACAACATATTTAATTATCATTTTAATAAATATAATGCTATTCTAATATAAAAATTAACATCAATACAAACAAAACTAAAGTGATGATAGGTAAAAACGATCCATGCCAAGATAACACGTATCTTACAATAGGGAATAATAATATAGAATACGTAAACCAATTCCAATATTTGGGTACGACAATAACGTACAATAACAATATGACAACGGAGATAATGAATCGAATTGCGGCTGGAAATAGATGCCTTTTCGCACTATACTCCGTTTTTAAGTCAAGATTTGCATCGATAAAAGTCAAAGTACAGCTATACAAAACCAATATTAGGCCAGTCGCGACGTACGGGTGCGAAGCTTGGAGCGTAACAGGAGCAAATGAAGAAATGTTAATGCGCTTCGAACGAAGAGTTCTCAGAAAAATATATGGGCCTGTGTACGATAACACACACAAGGGATGGAGAACACGCATGAACCATGAACTACAACAAATGTATGGTGAACAGGATATAGTAGGAAGGGTGAAAAAACAAAGAATTAGATGGCTGGGTCACCTATACCGCATGCCACTAGATAGAATCCCAAGAAAAACATTCAACCTAGCACCCACAAGTAAAAGAAGAAGAGGCAGGCCTCGTACCAGATGGGTGGACAACGTCGTGAGAGACCTACGATTCTTGAAGGTACAAAGCTGGACTCAAACGACACAAGACAGACAGAGATGGAGAGGCGTTGTAAAGGAAGCCAAGGCTCTACATGGGCCATAGAGCAGAGGAAGAAGAAGAAGAAGAAGAAGAATATGAAAAATAATACTTGAATAATTAATAATTTTCTAGGAATTGCATCTACAAATTTGCAAATTTAATAGTGTTTAAATCATCAAACCATTCCCATTTGAACTATACGACACCAATTAAACCGCATTGCTAAATATTTACATTAGCTAACGTCAAAGGGAAATTTAACTCTCAACTTAACACTCCCGATGCAACTCGAAACATAAATAGTTAAAATTCCATCTACTGCACACCCCGAACCACTTAGTAACGCATCTCGCCGTTGTATCTATGCCAATAGTGGCGCTAGTGCAGCGGAGGAGGCTGCAGTTACGTAATTCATGCAAATCTCGAAGGACCTGCGGCAACGAAAAAATAAAATTTCGATCCGACCAAGTTGATTACAAAGGAGACGATGTTTTCGCGACTGTTTCCAATGACACAGAATTACAGAGTTACTCTGTACACGAGTACAAACAAAAAAAATTAGAATAAGCTAAATAAAGAACATGTAGTTTTGCTTATAATACTTTCTTCACATTTAAAGTCAACACAAACATGCTGCTTAGATCGCTCATTTTCGGTATCACTTCCAGTTACAATTTGATGTGCAATAATTGTGATATTTTTAATTGTTCGCTGAGAGAAATTCGTAGTCAGTGAATCCACTTTTGTACATACTATTGCCGAATAATGTAATGTTATTATTTATTTATTTATGGTTGTTATTTATCAACATGGTGTATTTTTATGTTATTACTATACTTTACCTTGTTAATGGATTGTTCTGTTAGGTAATAAATTATTATTATTATTATTATAAGTTGAAGTCAGCGAGGCTTGAACTAGCTAACTCTCCTTAAACTTAAACCACAACTAGTCGATAGCTGTCAAATACATAATTATACAAGCAATATCCATATCTTTCCAATTAACTAAATTAATATGAGTACTGCAATAGTATATTGTACTACTAGTAAGGAACGTATTTTATTGCTAAATGAGTACGAAAGTTGCAAACACTTGCTTCCGCTCGTGCTAAAGTTTTTGTACTCTGGAACTTATGCGATTTTAATTAAATTAATGTCAATTCAATATGAATTTTTCTTAAAAATGTTGCTGAAATTTGTATTCGTTGAACTCAGAATATAATTCTCTTCTGCACAGAAAAAAACAAGTTCCAATTTAAAATAAGATAGTTGCACCCCGTACTTTGAGAATCATTGTTCTAAATAAATTCTTGTTTCGCTCATTAAAATAGTCTTATATAATGGAAATTGTTTGCTAATTTAACCAAAATCGTAGCTCCTATACTACTACTTGAGATAGCAATGGTGTGCCACTTGAAATGTATAAACTTGTACAAATCTAGATTGTACAAAAAACATTCTAATTTATTTTGATATTTTGGTTGGTTCCTTTGCTTGAAGTTCTTTGTCATGTTTTTCCTTCTTGCGTAAGGTAAATACTAAAGAACTATTCTACAAGGTATTTCTCGACTGATCTTTATGTTCAAATTATTCTTCTCGTTCTAAATTCACAAAATTTCGTTGGTTATTTGATTTCCAATACTTGTACAAGGTATGAGGTCACCACCATATCTTTTGGAAGGAATTTATATCTATCATTTTCCCGATCTCCCACACCATTGACAACTACTTCGTATTACACACATTTCTTTAAACATAACCTAGTGTCATTTAGACACAACAGAGGCAATCAAATATTGTTTTATACTATACGTTCACACAATAATTAAATTAGTTTATTATCATGATTATTTTATTTTAAAAATAATGCACACTGTTACAAATTAATATTTATGATACAGATACCGTACTGATTATTTTAGCTCGTCTCTTTGAGACTACAACAATAAACTTTTTTTAGTAAAAATAAACTATTCCCGTTTGCAATATGACATCTGGTGGTGAAATTGTTACTGCATGTTGGGATTTCTTTGCTGTCAAATGTAAAGAATTTATTGTGTTTGAGTCGATAAATTTTGCAATTTTACTCACTTTAGTCGTTATTATTTTATATTTCACTATAGAATATTATATTACAGGAAACACAGGAAAAATGAAATAGATATGCATTGTATTCTATTAAGTTTATACTCGTAGTAGCCTTTGAACTGTACAAATTAAAATATTTTTTTTCTACAATTGGCAAAAAATGTTTACTTTTTATTCCCAAATTATTTTTTCTACGATTGCTATGAAAGATTGACATTTTACGCATTCATTTGTCATCATAAAGCTGTCGTTTTCTGTGGAAGAATCAAAAAAGACATTTAATGCGGTCTTGCTTTAATAGTTACCAAGAATACAAATGAAATAGAAACTTGTCATTTTGACAGGACGAATTTATTTCAGTACGTATTCGTTTTATAAGATGCAACTGTAGTATCACGAGTGGAAAGTGTTACTAAAGCACGATAATCTAAGTGAATTATACCGAAAAATTACATTAAAGAGTAATAAATAACTACTGGCAATAAATTCATGAAACAAGGAATATTTTTCTGCTGACAGATAAAGCGTGAATCATTTGAATTTTGTTTAACTTTCAAGGCTATCTCTGTTTTTAAAGTAATTTTCAACATTTACAATTTAATTTCTGTCGTTATAAAAAATGCAAAATGAATTCTGTTTATTGATTTTAATGTAGAATTTTATGCTTCACAAAATTTATTTGAAGCATATTTCTCTAAAATAATAAGGAAAGTAGGAAATTAGAAAAATATGATTCTACATGTTAAAGTCGCGGTCACCACCCTCTTTAAATAATATTAATTCAAATTCGAAATTAAATTTACTGTTAAAGTAAATTTATTTTTTCCTTTATAATACCGGACATAAATCGCCTGTTTCCTAATAATTTGGGTGTATAGATAAATACGATATAATTAACTTTTTTTAATTTTCCGTCATTGATAAGATACAAAACAAAATTAATTTAAATAAAATAAAAAAGACAAATTGTCCATGTTGCTAATACATTACTTGGAGACTTGGAGGCTGCAATTCTGTGGAACTTAGAAAAGTTATTATTTGATTTTTATCAAAATTAATTTAATAACTTGTAGTAGAGCTATAATCACAGTTATATAAGATAATAAATTAACCTTGAACAATGCAAATACATTACTCGACATGCAGTGTAGCTCGTCATTTCAATATAATCTGCACGTGAAGAAAATATACCAAAGGAATATGCAGCGTCGTGCAAACAACGACTATATAAAACATTTGCCATTCTGTCGAGAAATACAAGACGCTTGCTTTTTGTACTTTACATTCTACTCTGCATGGATGGACTAACCATCACATGCCATCTTCACTATCACTATCACGTCGATATCGACGACACGTGTTCGAAGTAAACGTCGAAGAAAAACTAACTTAAATCTTAAGAAGAGCGCGGTAGATCACTGAAACTTATGAGTAGAGGAAAATTGGTTTTGAAAAACAATTTAAATATTTTAAGGCTAAGTATATCGATTTTCTTGCAATCATGTTCTTTCTATTCATATTTATTCAAAGAACGTGACGACTTAAAAAGCTCTTTAATGCACTGATACTACGGAATATAAATTGCTTGAAATGATTTTGAAAACACATTGAAAAGATTCTCAAGCGAAGAAGTAAGGGATAAAATCTGTAATTATTTTTAATGACTGGTTCAAATACAAACATTATGATATGAAGGAAATATAAACTTATTGTCACGCTTTTTATGAAGACTTTAGCAGCTTTATAATCCTCAATCTCGGTAGATATCATTTTTCCAACCATAATATACAGGCTGTTTCACAATTTAGAGCAAAAAATTAAAGGGTATATTCTGTACGACGTGCTGATCATGAAACAAAAAGAATTTTTTTTAAATCGCAAAACTATTTTCCATGTTTCCCAGTCCAAAATTTTTCGTTGCCACTGCCACTGGGTGGATGATTATGTTAAAGTTATTAATTAAATAAAATTCTATTATTAATAACTACTAATAATTGAATTGTGTAATTATTCATCGTAGTTGATACCTACTTCATTGTTTGTGTTTAATAGGAAAACGAATCCAGTGCAGTACTACACAAAATGTTTTAGGTTAACAACCCTTAATTTTTCGAATTAAAAAAAATTCTTTTTGTTTCATGATTAGCACGTCGTACAGAATATACCCTTTAATTTTTTGCTCTAAGTTGTGAAACACCCTGTATAACCGTCAATTGATGACACCTAAATTTTAGTTTTTGGGAAGAAATATATAGCTTAAGGATCCTTGAATATTATTATTTATTTATTGGACGCTCCAATGGTTAACCTATCATCTTCAGCATTTATTTGTACAAAAATATTTTACAAACCTGATACATATCTGTTTTTTACATTGTCAATTTTTTAAATTATATTTGTAATAAGCTAATTATAATTTTAAATAAATTTAGGTAACAGAGAATTAAAAAAAGATTAGGTTGAAACTGTTTAAGAGTACTTAATAAATATTAAAAAGTTAGTGAAAATATTTAAAAAAATACAAAGTGCAGACTTTGATTTGGGAATTCTTAGGTTTTTATTTGTTCCGAAGAGAATAATTTCCGTCTGGGTTCTTGGAATATCTTTGCTGTTGACGCTGCATCGAAAATGAAGTTTGTTTCACCGAACTTTCCAACATCAGAAACTTTGCTTTTAAAAATAGATATTTAAACAAAAAGACATTGCAAATGAAATGAAACAAAATGGCGCATTGCCGACCAAATTTCAGATAAAAGCAAAACTGTTAACAAATGTCTGCTTTTACAAAACTTCCCAAGCAAACAAAATTAAAGCACTACATAAATTTGTTAATTGCAAAGTCCTTATCGCCATCATACATACCAACACAAAAGATCTACAAAGCGAAGAACAAAATAGTTAACTATACCACAATGTTGGTATTGCTGACAGAAACCCGAAGTATACAATAGTGTAATCGTAATCTGCTTGGACTGCAACTTTCTGTAGAAGCAGTTACGAGTTACTCAGAAGGAAACTGGAGAAATAAAGACGTAATATTACGGAAAAAATTAAAGTCACAGAGAAAAGCGGATTACGTAAAATGCTAAATTTTATACGGAAAAACAACTTTCCTTTTAAAAGCACTGTAATTGTAATTTTAATTTTAAATTATATATTTAGGTCACAAAAGACGAAAGAATATATTTGGTAAATTTAGCGAATATTTTTAATAAGTATAGCAAAAAAATAGCAAATGAAAAAATATTGTAAGCGGTTGATTTCAATGCCATAAAAATAAATTGAAATGCAAAATAAAAATATTGCAAGATTGTCATTCAAAAAATTGTAAATGTAAATACAGGCTGGTCTATCATCAAATAATAATGAAAAATATGTCCATGAATAAAAACGATTGTATGTATACTATTTTCACTTTAAACTGGAGGGATCGGCATAAAACGATTAAATGCACCGCAATTATGTTTAAAAAGGAACTTAAAATATGACCCGTTATAACTGTTTTCACAAGGTTCGCACAGTATTGTACAGCCCCATTCGCCGGTACGTGTATAATAAAAACAAAAAAAATTACAATCTTTAAATAAGTATATTTCCTTATTCATACGATACAAGTATAATATATTATAATTATTATATACAAACATAATCTAAACATTTACCTATATTACTCAGTCTGATTCAGTTACCGGATATTTAATCTTCTTATTGAGAAACATAACTGCTAATTGGATAATTTAATCTGAATTAGTAATTTTTAAATTGTCAATCATAGGAAAAAAACAAGAATAATTTTAGGCTGAATACGACCCTTCAAAATTGACCTGTTAAGCGATTTGAGGTAGCCGCACTAATAGATTTCATTGTAGTTATATGGGACAGGGACGTTTAATCATTTTATGCCGATCCCTCCAGTTTAAAATGAAAATAGTATATTAAAAATTATGTTTACTTAAAGGCGGCAGGGTAAATGATTGTACACATGCGTCAATACTCCTCGAAGTGGCCGTGCATTTAAAAGCGAAAAAAATATAGTAAATAATTAGTTCTCTTTTGTAACAAATTAATTATTTTATAATTAATGATAGCTTTAATATTTATTCATTACGAATAAAACAGGAAACTATTCTTCATGGATTTGTCCGTCTATTTATAGCAAAAAGTAATAATATATTACTTATCATGATTGTGTTTAAAATTAACGGAAATACGAAAGTGTATCAGGCTGAAAATACCCAGCGTATATCCAGTAATAGTAATATGCATTAAATTTCCTGAATGTAGACGCAACACCCACACAGCCACACGAGTCCTTTATCCTTGAAAACTATCGCGCACAAGTTGCATGCACGTAGGTATGCTTATATGCAGACACAATGCATGTCATATGGTCTCTTTCTCATATAGAAATCACGGCAAAAAGTATTATTTAGTAGAATTGGCTGAATTTACTTTAAAATTATTAAAATGAATTAATATTAATGATAAAGATCATTAACGGGTTGTATAATAGTATCAGACGGGCTGGTAGTAACCCGCGGACCGTAACTTGTACACGCCTCTTCTAAATAATTATTTATTTTCGATCGCAAAAATCTTCACACAACATTTATGCAGCTAATTATTTTTCATAACTTAGAAATTAATTTAATGTTTTGGCAAATAATAAGATTGTTGCTTACTTTGAGCAGGAACCAGCTACCGGGTACGTCCCATGTTGTCCAATATTAAGGCAGCATACTCAGACATCTTATAAGGTCCATTCAGTCAATTTCACATCACTACCACTTATTTAATAACGTTTCTATTATATATTATAATTATAATATAACATACTGTGACGTCACCCGAACCAAGGTTCGTCAGTTCGAATCCGCCTGTCGACAATGTGTGATTTGTCGTAAAATATAAAAATACAGTTACATGTATTTATCACACTTGGGCGCTATAAACTAGTAACTTATACGCCTTAAATAATGTAGCATTTGACTACGAAAACCGGCAGTACGGCAGTGTAAAAACTGCGGATCGGTGTGACCGGTAGGCCCAGACCCGATTTGGGCTGTAGCGCCACAGATGATGATGAATATAATATGTACAATAATAAACAACTTTAGTTTATTTACGCATTAATATATCACTAAATATTCACGAAACACTCACAAAACACCGATAACATTTCTATTCCACAACAGCCAGCACTCGACTAATAAACATTGTACAATGTAAAATTATTGGTAAGATTATGCGCTAACATGTTCGGTACCGTCCAAAATATTATTTATCATTAAGATATTACGAAATAAATTTAATGTTAAGATCATACAGCCTCGGATTTATTCGTTAATAAACGAACAAACCCGATTGACGATTATAAAAGATCTTGACATATCAATATATGTTTTCTAATATCAATTAGGTGTGTGAAGAAATAAAAGTTGAATATTTTTATTTTTTTCAATTATTCTATAACATTATTAGAGCCAGTGGCTTGGTTAGTAACTTTTTAGTACCTTTTCAAGTTTATTTAATTTTACCAAAAGTAAAAATTCTTCAATTTTAATTTATCTCTTCAGATAATTATATAAAACTTTAAAATATAAGTTTTTTGATTATAATTGCACGATATAACTTTATAGTTATTTGTATATTAAGAGTGCAAAGTGATTCTTTGTTACTCGAGCACGCGCGATAAAGATATTTTTCGATTATCAACATTTTACGATGACATATGAAAGCGTAATTGTCAACTTTTCATAGCAATCCTAGAAAAAATTATTTTATATGCATTTCATTGCTTCAAAATGGTTAAAATATTGTGCCAATTAAAAATAATAATATAAAATGAAAATTTAAAATGTTTCAATATCTTCTGTTTTCCGCTAAGGACTTAAAATTCATGAGGAGGGTGAATAATCCAAATTTATTAATTATTTCTATCATTATTAGTTATACAAATAGCTATTAGAACAGAAAAATGTTGTTCTTTAGATTTATAGTAATAAACGAATTTGTTTGCATGACGTATATATTTCCAAAATGAAATGGAATTCCTGGTTATTATTTTTTTGTAATTCTTCACACGTATAATATAGATTCCAATACGTGGAATTTTAAACAAAAGATATCAAAACTTATTTCAATTTATGTCTTCTATTTAAAGTAACCTACCCCAGATATGTTTCCAAAAAAAAAAACAGTTACGTTAAAATATTTACAACGATAAAATGTCATGTTCTATAAAAACATCCTTAAAGTATAATATATTTTAATAATTCATATATCTAAAACATATTATTCATACATAAACAATAAATATTGGTATTCAAGGTCAAAATATTGAAAAAGTGGGGACATATAAGAGAGTGAATGAACCAGACACAATAAAAAAGAGGTTGTTCACAATTTCTTTCCTTTTACCTTTAATAAACCTTAGCACACGCGACGACGCAAGGCAAAAAGCGGGAAAAAGGAAACTCTCAGCCGGAATAAATTCTATGAGTGGGAAGAGGAAGGATCTACGGAGAGGAGAGAAAGATCAGTGACGGAGCTGGACTATCAGATCTTAAACTTTCTCAACTAATGTAGCCTGTTCATTAACAATTTTTATTATTAGTTTTCTCTTGATATATATTTGGAGTTAGTTGTACAACCTTACGAGAAGTTTTAGTTACATATCTATGATTAAATAATCTTCTGTCTTGTTAAAAATATATTTAAATTATATGTTTATGTTCGATTGCAAAAAAAACGACAGCTAATATTTTTGTAACTAGTATCAAAGTATAAAAATTTTTGAGAGCTAAATATTTAAAATGTTATAATTTCAATAGTATGCATTAAAATATTAATTACTTGTTACGAATATTTTTTCACCATTGCTATTTAATTAATAGTAAGCATTTTAATATTGAATATTAATTATTTATAAAATAAATAAATAAATGGGGTAGGTGGCTCAGTGGTATCTAGTCGGCCTGTGGATCTTGAGAACCCTGATTCGATCCCCACAGCCAGCAAACAATTTTCACCAATTTATTGAATCTACCCCTGTGGCCCCCCTTCACTAATATCTTTGGGGGCCGTGATTTGTCGGCTGGTAACCGCACTTCACGCGATAAAATATATCACTTACCGAGATCTGCTTAGGCAAAGTGCCACACCCAGTAATGGGTAAGAGGCGTGATGATATATTTATTTTATTTTATTTATAAAATAAATATCAGAAAAATTACAAAATGTGGGAACAGCCATTTTGGTCATTGGTTTAAATAAATAAAATCAAATCGAAATTACATATCAAATGAAATAATTGACATTGCTGCCATCCATTCGATTTGCTTTTATTTGTTTAATCCAAGTTTAAAATTTAATTTCTGTTAGTGAAACCGGCTGTAAATGGAGGTAGCACGAAGCCTAGAAACGATAACTCATCAGATTCATCAAATAATCAGTCCTCGTCAAGGACATCATCCTCACTTCAACCACATTCATTGTTCCCTCTATACAAGTTCATTTATTCATCACATTCATTCATATCAATTCATTCTCTCTTATACACATTTTTCATTATCCTTTCATTGATGTACGTTTTACGAACACAAAACATCTCAAATAACTCACGCTCACTTCTTTGACAATGAATCTAAGAACAAAAAATATAAAAAGATAGGAAAGGATGGGAGTAATACTCTGCGCTTGTATTTAAAAACATAGAATCAATATAACATTTGTCCTCTGCTTGTGATAAAATCAAATATGGAGAAAAATACTAAAAAATGTTCACATGAAGTAATCAAATATAGTCCTTTGTATTTTAAATAAAAAAGATAAAGAAGATAAAATAATTTCAAATAAAGATATCAAACATCAAAGTCAGTTAATATTAAACAAATATATTTTTTCTACGATTGCTATGAAAAGTTGACAATTACGCTCGCATTTGTCATCGTAAAGTTGATGTTTTCTGTGGAACAATCGAAAAATATCTTTTTTGCGCGTCTCCAATGGCAACGCGCGAGAAAGACGTTAAATGCGCGCGTTTCCAATGGCAACGCGCGAAAAAGATAATAAATGCGCGCTTATTTCAATAGTTACCAAGGATATAAACAAAACAGAAACTTGTCATATTGACAGTTGACAGAACGAATTTATTTTCAGTACGTCTACGTTTTTAAATAATTTTAAGATGCAATCGTAGAAAAAATTATGTGTGTATCACGAGCGTAAAGTGTATTTGTTCCTCTTGCACTATTGCAGCTCTCGCCTTCGGCCCGCGCTGCAATTACCGTGCTCGAGTAACAAAGAATCACTTTACGCTCTTAATACACAAATAACTATATTGATTGATAAGAGTTATCTTATTTTTAGAATCCCTCTTGCTCGCAGTAATCTTGTAATTAAAAACGTTATGGTGATGTGAATTTTTTTGGGCACGGCTCTGGTAAGAGTGTATCGAGTAGAGCGATGACCAACATCACGAAATTTACAGTCGACGGACACGAATTGATAGGCGCACCTCGTCCGAAATGGTAGCCCTTTTTGCCCATGCGAGCACGGTCATTCACAAGACCCGGACTCGAACGAAACTTCGCTGATTTACGCAACCGATAGCAGGAAGAGCATAAAGAAGAATCACACCATCTCTCTCTCGCACACCGCCTTACCCTTACTCACACATTCACACATGTAGCTAAAATCCAGACGAGAAATTAGTGTTGTCAAATTTTAATTGCAAATGACATGAAGAGCTTCCTTGAGCTACTTTTTAATTTATAAGAGCTCTTTTTACTTCTTGTAGCAAAGTGTTTCCTTGAATATTAGAAAATATCTAGTTAGTTTTATTTTTATTCCTAGAAATTAGTACCTATTAGGAATTTACAACTCGCTAACTAACTAATTTGATAAATCATTATAATTTTCCTGAAGTACTACTTTACATGTTTTCATTGCATTTCTCGACAATGGCGAGTAAACTTTTTACTCCTGGAAATTGATAAATGTTGAATTATAACTTTGAAATACCGGGTACAGATTCTAAAGGCATCCAATTTATTTCTTCATATCAAAGAAGCGTCTTTTTATTTTCTGAGTTTTTAATTTATACCTCGAGATTATACTAATTGAAATATAGGATTTGTCATATTCATGGTTACGAATTTGACAGCAATAGATCAGGGCGTATATTTTAAAATGAGACATAGGAAGCAGAACTATTATATATTGCAGTACGTTAGTATAAATAGCGTTACGTAATTCGAATCCGAAGATCTCGAATTCGAATCGCACTTAAGCTAAAAATTAAATGAACTACCACACTGCGGCTCGGTGCGTCCGAACCCTGTACAGTAATTGGGATTAAGTGCCTATTGTAAATATTGATGGGGAAGGTGGCTTAGTAGTATATATTTTACATTTTAAATAAGTTGTTTACTTTCTCAAACCATATTATTACATTATACAGGGTGTTTCTGTATTTATGGATCAAACTTTAAGGGCATATATAACACGTTGTACTGATAACGGAACAAAAATAATTTTTCAAAAATTCGCAATATTAAGGGTGGTTTACTAAAAGGAAGTGTGTTGGATGCCATTGGTTTCATTACTGTAGAAAGCATTAGAATAATTGAAATTAATTTACTATCAAAATAGCATTACATAATGTAACAATGTAAATGCATAATAATTGTTTTGTATTGTTAATATTTGAATATATCAACACAAACAGCTATGAAATCAGTGACACTCAACATGTTTCCTTTATATTAACCACCCTTAATTTTGCGAATTTTTGAAAAATTCTTTTTGTTCTGTTATCAGTAAAATATAGCCTTAAAGTTTGATCCATAAATACAGAAACACCCTGTATTCATTTCGAAAATAATTTTTATCTTTGCACATTATTTTTGCTTCATCCATATTCATAATACCTTTCTTTAAAGCTCATTTTTCCACGATCTCGGAATCTGTCTCTTATGCCAGAAACTTTAATTCAAATCATTGATTTATCGGTCGTCGCTATATTTTCTCGATTTCATCATGATACATATACTTCGCCTACCTTTATTCGACAAAATGTTTAATCATAAAAACAGTTTCCTTTTCTGAATCTTAAAAAAATCTTTATTAAATATTGGAAAAAAGAAATTCAATTCCTTCGAAGAAAAAATAATTATCTCCCTAATTCCTTAACAGCTACCCTTGTACGAAAATGTAAGGAGCAATATATTCTCAGACACGAGTCGATAAGTTGAACAAAATACGATCATTACATCTCAAGCGATAACTTTATAAATAAATCATAAGCGAAGGAAGGAAAATTACCGCAATGGGGTTTCCTCCAAGCTTCTAGCAAGTCAGGTGCGTGAAGATGAAGATCAGATGGGCGGAATTCGACTGACATCCATGGAAAATTAAGCAGATATCAGGCGAGTTCACCCTTCCACTCATGGAAGAGTCTGAGCAGTGTGGCTTCTCCAGTAATTCGATTACGTACTTCGGTGCCTTGGGAGTTGGACGCAAAACGCGTTATACGCAGCTAATGCTCCCGTGAATCGCGGAGTGACACTCCAAGATGACTACTCGTGCTGCCTGGATGGCGCTTGGCGACAGAGAGTGACGGTCGAGATGACAGGCCTGGATTATAGGATTTGTGGCAAGGGAATCGTGTTTTATATTGCAAATTGCGGAATATAAGAATCTGTGCAGTGATATGTCTTAAAGAAGAAAAGCAAAACGAGAAATAAAACTATGATGGAAAACTACGTACAGAAGACAGTAAGATGGAAATCAGAGTGCTAAAGTTTTGGTTCGGAAAACAATATGGTATGGACACAAATTTATTTGTTACCGAAGTAATAATGTATAACTTGATTTGTATGTCACAATAACAAATAGAAAATTTGTGTGAACAACTTATTTAAGACAAGTTTAAATTATTTGTGGTTATAAATGTAAATAAACTTCTTCAACAACAAAAATATGAGATTTTAAATTTGATATCATACTACTTATAATTGAACTTAAATCGTATAATATGAAATGATCCCCTATAGCATAAATTTGAAGAACAAGAATTAATGATAAAAACATCAAATATCTACTGAATTATGACTATTAGCAAAACAATTATTTAAAAGTAATGTTTTACTTCAAAAATATAAACATATAATTATATCATCACGTCTGAAACCAATTACTGGGTGTGGCACTCTGCCATGCAGATCTCGGTAAGTGATATATTTCTTCGCGTAAAGTGTGGTTACCAGCCGTCAAATTACTGTCCCTTATAGATGTTAGTTGAGGGGGAGTTACAGGGATAGTTTTAACGTGGTGAAAGTTGTTTGTCCACTGTGGCAATCGAATCCACAGACTGACTCGACACCACTGAGCCACCCCATAAATATAAACATTATGTAGTGATATTAGAAATACTGAAGCGTTTCATTAGCATCTTTTTTACAAGGTAAATAAGATCCATATGCGGACTGGAACGTAACTAATATAATTGAATGTCAATAAGATCTGTCATATTTGTTTACTTTGCTGTGATGCTCTTTTTATTTACCAGTAAATAAATAATCACAGTACAATATGATATAAAAAACAACAAATAAAATCCGAAATATCACAAACAAAAGAAAACAAGCCATATATGAAAAATGTTACAAATTTTTGACAGTTTCCTTTACACAATTTTGTCGTACATTTATTAAAACTCAATTTATTGTAGTTTCAATTACTACGAGTATAAAATATGGTTTTCAACATATTTAGATAATTTTTCAAGAAATAAGTCGTAGAATGTTTTCACTCTTTCAAAGAAACAAGTTAAGAATCATTAAAAAATATTTGTGACGTCTCAACACTAATACATAACTTTAAAAAATCATATCTCTTACAATATAAAGAATTTATCACCTGTGTTAATTGATTGTCATAGTTGATCATATAGATTCATAAAAATAATAAACAGAGGAGCCCATTCATAATGTTTCGTTTAGTAAATATTTAAAAAAAGATACAGACAGATAATCTGCTAAACTGACAAAAACAAATAATTACGCCTTTTACCTATTACTTGGCAGATCTCGATAGATCTTGAAGGTGGCTCAGTGGTATAGAGTCGACCTGTGGATTTGAGAACTCGGGTTTGATTCCCACAGCCAACAATTTTTACCACGTTAAAACTACCCCTATGGCTCCCCCATCACAAACAACTTTGATAATTATATCACTCACCGAGATCTGCTACGGCAGAGTGCCATACCCAGTAATGGGTAAAAGGTGTGATGATATATTTATTGTAATTATGTTTAAAATTTTATCTCTGGCGGTACAATTGATCATTAGTAGTAATAATAATAATTATAATGACTTATAGACACAATGTACTTTGACGACTTTTAAAAGTGCACTTCATTATAAATAATATATCTTGAACAGAGATCTGCAATTATAGAACTAGCATAATACAAAATTGGTATAAAAATAGAATGTTTTTAAAATAAAAAGAAACTTTTCGTAGTATGTTTAATGTGGAAATGTGATTGCAACTTAAAAATGTAGATATCTTATTAAAAGAACAAGACTTGATTTTATTTATTTTATTGCTATTTTATTTATTTTGAAGCAAAAAAAATATTACGTTTAAAAGCATCTTTTTTGCAATATGATAACAGAACAGTTCATTCATATTGATAAAGTTTTTGTATCAAGTCCTGCTAAAATATTCATTAAAAAATCTGTGGTTTGTTGAAACATCAATCATACGTCAACTCATTTACACCTAACAGTTCGACTACATCAAAATATGACACTTTTGTTTTCCAATTGTATTTGAAAATCTCAACAACTGTTCAGAATTTAAAAAATTATCATATTCATGAAACCAGCTCGTTAATATTTGTACGTAAAATAAACGTGTTCAAATTATTTTATGTTAAATGAAATTAATTACGGTTCTGTATTCCCTAAATTTTCCCTCCGCCAGTACAGATACACAGTTATCAAGGATGTATAGAGAATTAGTTACTGACATTCATGTTAAATACCACGAAATGATCCTCCATAATAAAATTAATTATCAGTGAAAGCTACTATGTAAACACAGTAACTCGAGAAGAAACAATATTAAATCTGACTGAATTGCAAAACATATATAGTACGGTGTTTTCAAAACAACTTGAACATTTGGTATATATTATTTGATATGTCGATGATAATGCAAAAATAATTTTTCAGAAATTCGGAAACATGAGATCTAACATTTTTTGTACCTCTGAACTGGTAGGTTACAATAATAAATAATTGTATATTATGTAGCAAGTTTTATAAACGTCTTTTTAGTTACGAGTGTATAAAAAACAAGTATCTAAAGAATTTATAAAACGAGATATATACTATACTTTTTCTACGATCGCAAATTAAGACAACAATAAAAATGTGTGAATTATTTAAAAAATAAGGTTAAGTTACAATGAAGCTAACTTTACTTCGTGTTTAATAACTCAAGCTGTGACTAAAACGTTCGAAGCCACGGCTTGTCAACATGTGATTAAGATGTTATTTAGCGCCATTGAAATCATTACGTTAAATGACTTATTAACGGGAGTAGAAAAAAAATTAAACATTAAATTAAATTAAATTTAAATTTATGTAATAATTCTTTAAATGGTATTTGATCGAAACGTACCTTTTGAAGTTTATTTAACGTAACATATCTATCAGTTCAGTGGCACAACAAAATGTTAGCTTTAATGACTCAGCAGTTATACTAGCGAATTACGGAAAATATATACAATTTTTTTGCAATAATTTTGAAACAGCCTATATATTTCGATATGAAACGTTTCTAAATTATTATAAAGAAAATTTCTTAAAATAAATTTTAATACAGAAAGCTGCTCAAATTTTACACGAGTACAAAGTTTTCAACCTTTTTTTGTCTCACGGCACACAAACTAATTACTACAATTCAACGGAACACCATAAATATATTTTTTCTACGATTGCTATGAAAAGTTGACAATTACACTCTAATTTGTTATCGTAAAGTTGACGTTTTCTGTGGAACAATCGAAAAATATCTTTGTCGCGCGTCTCCAATGGCAATGCGCGAAAAAGATGTTAAATACGCGCTTATTTCAATAGTTACCAGGCATACAACAAAACAAAAATAATTTAATTTCAGTACGTATACGTTTCTTAATAATTTTAAGATGCAATCATAGAAAAAATTGTTCGCTAGGAATGAAATACACTAATATTTGCGAATTTCCAAAAAAGTCTGTTTGTTCTGTAATCAGTATATCAAATTATATATGTCATTAAAGTTTCGTGCAGAGGTATAGAAACACCGTTTATATAAAAGGCCACTGGGCACTTGAAATTGAAGATATACTTCACAGTGTAGAATTTAAAAGTAAATCGAAGAAAATGACTTTCCTCTTGAGGTCGGTAAATTATTCAATGAATTATTAGTAGATGATTGCTTCGGATAAAAAGTTGAGAATATTGGTAGAAAGTCAAGGTAGCAGAAAAAATTAATGATTTTTTCAAGAGTTCTATTAAAAGCAATTAATAATTTCTTGTTTGTTATTTCGTTTTCGGTAAATCAATAATGAGCCTTACAGTAAACAACACTTGTGATTTATTTAATAACCCAAATTAAAACTTTTTTAATCACATTCCGTCAGTTTCATCAAACGAGAATCAACTCTGTTGACTTTTGACATTTATTGATGCAGTTATTTGTCAAGTGGTTTTAATATTTCAATAAACTGATCTTCATTGATTTAAGAAACAAATCTAAATATTTGTATTGAGTACTAAGTACAGGGTGTTTTAGGTCTGTTGTAACCAAATTTAATAGCTTATTCCTTATCATATGAACATAGGTTCTATTCCTTTTAGTTATCAAAATATAAGACTTATATTCTATAAACAGCGAATTTTTAAATAAATATCAAGTTGTAATTGAACAAATTTGGGAAAACAAAACACGATATGTGCAACAAAACATGAAATATTAAAACAATGGCGAGTTGCACCGCTAAAAATTTAATTTTAAACATGGTTTTTAAAAAGCAATCCATATGACACATGTAGCTTTGCTTTTATTTATTAAAATTAAGTTTCATATTTAAATGTTGGCCGGGCAACTAGCTAATACATTTATAAATTAATTAAATGAAAGTTGGAGTAACATAATAAATTGTGGAAATTCAATCATTGTATAATAAATTAGGAGCAGCAATGTCAGTTTAAATCAAGGTTTTATTTTTTTGAAAGTATCTTGATTACAAAATTTAAAAAAATTCTTGATCTCTTATATTTCCGGAATCAAAAGTAACAGAACTTATGGTTATATGACATTTCTTACTCAAAATGACCTGAGGAATAAGCTATTAAATTTTGTTACACTTGTCCCGAAACACCCTGTATATAATAATAATAATAATAATAATATATCATCACGCCTTTTACCCATTACTGAGTGTGGCACTCTGCCTAAGCAGATCTCGGTAAGTGATAAAATTTTTCGCGTGAAGTGCGGTTACCAGCCGCCAAATCACGGCCCTTAAAGATATTAGTGGAGGGGGAGCCACAGAGGTAGATTTAAATTGGTGAAAATTGTTTGTCGGCTGTGGGGATCGAACCAGGGTTCTCAAGATCCACAGGCAAATTCGATACCACTGAGCCACCTACCCCATACACCCTGTATATAAAACAATGAATTGTTTCTTTCAGTTCGGTTTTACATTAAAGTTAAATTTGACTCTAGAAGAATTTCGCCGTTCAGTAACATTTTTGTTTAACATATCTGCAATTTAAGAGCAACGTGGTAGTTTAGAAATGGACAAAATGTACTTACTTGAAATTTTAACTCAAAACCTTTACGAAATATCAAACTTAACGTGTATGTGTAGTATAAATTATAGTACTAATATGTTACGTTATAGCGGACTATTAATTCGGCTTGGTATAATACAGTATATCTGCAGAAATCCTTAACTTAATCTGAGCAATTACCGAACATGACAAAAACACAAGTTGGTTGTAAATAGTAACGCCATTAACAGATGTACTAGATATACGAAGCATAAGAGCTTGACTGTCGCGTATTTTGTCTTGTATTATTACAAAATGTATAAGTCGTTATTATATTATAGACTCACTAAATATTAATAACTGTCATAATTATATTTTTTGTGTTGCAGTAAATCGATACTAAAAATATAACGGAAAAAATTTCAGTATTCATATTTGAAAAATAATTCATAAAAACTTAACTGTGTGTTAAGTGCATACATATACAGGGTGTTTCTATACCTCTGCACGAAACTTCAACGACATATATAATTTGATATACTGATTATAGAACAAAAAGAACTGTTTATAAAGTTCATTACTAGCGAACAATTTTAGTATCACTGGTTTGATTCGCGCTGCAAATTCAGAATATAGTACAGCTTCTCCATACACTAAAAGCATAACCACTAAATAAATACCCGCGGATACAAAACATAAAAAGGAATGAAATAACCTAATATTTGTGAAAATCAAAAAAATTATTTTGTTCTATAGAATCAGAATATCAAATTATATATGTGATTAAAGTTTCGTGCAGAAGTATAGAAACACTCTGTATATATGCTGTGATTCGTTATTTTGGAAATGAAATATTTATTCATATTTAATTGAATTACAATTGTTATATTGTCGTACGAAGTTACCGTTGTTATTAACAAAAAAATTTGTTGTGGTGGATGAAAAAATAAAAGCGTTATAGTTAATTAACTTTTTTTCTAATTTATAATTTAACAAATATTTAATGTAAAATATATAACATATTTATATATCTGTAAACATAATGGCTGGTAGCACAAGCTCTGTTTTTGACTGTTTTAAGAGCACGGTTTTAACATGTTAGAGATAGCTAAAACACCCAAAAACACTGCTCTTAAAACAAACTTGTGCTATTTATTCAAATATAAATTGACCTTCTTCTAATTTACCCATGAGCCGCCATTACTAAACATTGTGGCTAGGACTAATAATCTAGTAAATTGTCATAGTGGATGACGCTTTATGCATTATGCATTAAACACTAACACATTCGGTGGTAACTAGGCTTTAGTCACATGTCTAGAAATTTAATAGAGCTAATCTTCTCTTTATGTCCCTTTTTATTTATATGTTCCTATCTCCAAATTTCATTTCTACTCTATTCCTAATATAAAAACAAGAATCAATACTCCTACTCCCGAAAGACGAGTCAACAACCTTATTAATTAGTTACAGAATTCATGTAATATCTCCCGATTGACAGTTATCCTCTCTGATATCACCTCTAAGCTGTGCCTCCAGACTCTCGGCTGAGGGTTGCATCAGCTCAGCTGCTCCGATTCCTGATTCATGATTCCTGCCAGCTATTTGTACAGTCTTGAGTTTGCTGCTCTGCTATCCCGCCTCATCCATTAGTCCTGCTTTAACTGTGATTAGTAATTCATTACGTGGCGCAAAACGTAGGCGCGTATTATAATTATTCCCACAAGTCTTGTTCTTTTGCAAATACGGGATACTGACAACAGAAGGCTGTGGTTGAAGTAGAAGGCGGGAAGATTTTGTAGAGCATTGATTTGTTTTACTTTGTGAGGACGGTGGAATAATATTTATTTTAGTATGAATATTATTACATATTTTATTGACTTGACTTTTGACATTTTACTTGTACGTTAGATATATAATTAATATTACCTCATATATAATTTAAATATAATGAAAAATGAAGAAATATATGCTAAGAAAATGAGATGTTTGCGGAGTGTGTGTGGATATACTTACAAGAAATGGTAATATCCGGAACATATTGGTGAATGATGAGTGTAAAATTGAGCAGAATGTTGTTGATATGGAATATACGAATCGAATAAAAGATTGATGAATGAATGAATGAGTTATATGTTGGTGAAATTGAGGGTGAAAGATTATGTGAACGATCTAGGAATAAATGAATGAATGTAATTAATGGTTTGCTACATGAATAAAAATTCTAAGTGTGAGGAATAAACGAGCTTGTATCAAAGGAATCATAAATGTGAGTGAAGCGAAAGTGGTGTGTGAAGATAAGAATGTCTGACGACGATTGATTGCATGATGAATCTGATGAATAAAAATTCAACCAATGTTCAAGGGTTTGTGCTACCCCATTTCATAGTCATTTTGTGGGCAGAACTAAAATTACTTTATAACCAGATTTGGCGAAATTACGAGAAAATTGCAGTATATCCTTAACAAGACTTTAATAAGTTTAAAAAGTTTTTTTTTTCAAATTACCTACATTTATATAAGGAATCTTTTAGAGACTTCTAGTGTGTTTAGCGGGATAATAGTTATTTTTTACCAATTTCTCGAAGAAATATAAACTGATTAAACAAATTACACATTATAGGGTGTAACTCTCTGTCGTAGCAGATCTTGGTAAATGATTTTGCTAGTCTCTGACGTTGGATCAGGAGAATCTCAAGAAAAGTCAAAACATTTACTATATTTATAAGAAGAATGACAGCAAAATTAAAAGATTAAGAATAATATTTATTTATAGGGCGGTAAAAACATTTCGCAAACGAGGAACATATTAATATTTTTTATCTTGAATTACAATATTTAAAAAATACAATATAATTAGTTTTTATGCAACTGTTATAAAATATTAATAACATACATTGTGCCCATAGCAGCGCGGATGAAATTAAGTCACGAAAGTATCTATATGTCATTGAAACGTAGACGATAAAAAAAATGATGAAAACATTTTTTCTACGATCGTGTGCAAAAAGTTAATTATCATGTACTTATTTTCAGTGCAAAAAATGATTATTTTTTACATGGCGTTCACTAAAACTATTTTTACACGTTACCATTAGAAATGTGCAAGATATTAAAATAATTTTTACGAAACAAACTTATTTATGTAACCCATAGAATAAATGGTTTTGACGGTTGAAATATAATTAAATTAGTATAAACTCCATCGTAGAAAAAATAATGTATGCTACTCGTTCAATAAAGTGATAATTTTAATATTATAAATTAATATATCTACCTCTATATATAGCAATCTAAACATATTTCAGAAAAACAAAAATGTAATTAATCTGGTTTCAAAGTTAATCAATGTCGTATGTACCTACTATATTTCCAGAGATTTCAAGCTGGCGCATCCTTTTGAAGACATTAAGACACTTAAGACCAGTTACATCGAGAAATAATGTAAAATGAGTTAACAAACATTGCTATTAACAATTCGATACGATATTTTTTTACTTAAGTGACATTTGATATTTAAAGGACGGCGGTTCTGTTAGTAAAGAAGTTGCAATATCTCGTTTCATATAAATATTCTATTGATACAAAACTATTTACCATATTTCCTAAACATGAAAAATTATTTCTAGCCGATAACCAGCTTTTATTTATTACAATTCAATTCATTTTTAGCATGTACGAGTACCTACGCAAAATGAAGTAGGTATAAATAAAAACAACATCGCCTTATTCCATTGTAATCTAAAAATAAATTCCTCCAACTCAGACAGATTTTAATATTACATTACAAATCTGTTTTTGTAAACAAGTAATTCAAAATACTTTCTGAACCACCCACACAACGCTCACATATTCATCATGACTTTTGCCAACATTAAAAAACGAAATTAATTATTAGTTACTTTTTGGTAATACATTTGACGGTTTGAAGTAAATGAAATTACCGCTTTTAATGTCTAAATTTAGCATCGACAAAGAGAGTCCGCTGAATGGTTCGTGAATTTTTGCACTAAGGCTTTTAGCCGGAGAAATCCGGGATTGCTTGAGCTTACTGCCCGACGCAACATATTTAAGATAGCATAAACCCGGAACTGGAGAGCGTTTCGTAACGAAATCCTCTCTGAATGGTTCCGTATATACGAGAGAGTAGAACACAAGAATAAAATACAAAAGTCAAATAAATAACAATATTATTGGTAGTTTTTATGGTTACCCGTGCACAAGTTTCATATGAAAGGTAAGAATATAATTATTTGGATAGCAAAAATTTTCTTCAATTCAACTTCGAATTGAATTGGGTTCAAATGTTGAATTGTTTACCGACCTCTAATATAAGTATTAAGAATATAAAATAAAACTTACCATTTAGGAATTAGAACGCTGCTTGCTGTTATAAACCATGAACACAGAACACTAACTGCTGTTATCGGCATCTGTAATAAAATATTTCTCATTAAGTATCTTGAATAAATTATATATTTATAATTCAAATGTAATTAACAGTTATTTACAATATTAGTACAAAGGTAGTTATTAATAACGAGCGGGTTAGAGTTAAAACAAAGCGAGTGACTAAAGATGTGTACATATCAACACTACCAAAAAGTATCGTACAATATTCTATCTACGATCGAACAGATTTGCAAAAATATCGAAATTATTTAAATAAATGTCAGTCTTGAATACTGAAAAAAAAATTACATTATTGAGCGAATTATTGAGCTAACTATGGTAAACAATACGTAATAGTTATTTGTGTATTAAGATCGTAAAGTGAATCTTTAATTCTCGAATACAGTAATTGAAGGCGAGAGCTGTAATAGTGTAAGAGGAACAAAGACACTTTACGCTCGTGATACATATATATTTTTTTCTACGATTTCAATAGTTACTAGGGATACAATTAAACAGAAACTTGTCATATTGACAGTTGACAGAATGAATTTATTTTCAGTACGTATACGTTTTTTAATCATTTAAGATGCAATCGTAGAAAAATTATGTGTGTATCATGAGCGTAAAGTGTGTTTGTTCCTCTTGCACTATTGCAGCTCTCGTCTTAGGCTCGCGCTGCAATTACCGTGCTCGAGTAACAAAGAATCACTTTACGCTGTTAATACACAAATAACTATTTAGTTCATATGAAATATGATATTGTTTGACTGAAATTAAATTTCACTCTTAAATCCAGGACCAATATTTAGTTTTTTTCTATATTTTAACTTTATTAAAGTGTTAAAAAAAAGGTCGTGCATGCAAATAACTCGCACCAATTGGGAATAAAAGTATCCTCGTTTTGTTTGATAATTCTGTATATTCAGAACTTAAATACAACAAAAAATAAAACAGATTACTTTGCGTTCACAACCAGTCCATTATTATTTTGAAAACAGTTTAATAATAGAGACAACTGTTTTTGGTACATTTTCATTTTGTAATATTGGTTATTACATTGCTACCACATGTTAAATGTCATGTTAATGATAACCTAAAATAATTTTAAAATGTTCTTTTTTAACAATTTGAAAATATTTTCAACTTCTGATAATTATTTCGTAATGTTATTAAAAATATCCAATAAAGAGAACAATTTTTAAAACAATATTACAATTTGGTAAACTTTAACCTAAGAATTTATATCATCAAAATATCTACATCTTTCATTTTAGATTATATATTACAACTACATAATTTGCACATAAATTATTATGTATACACATGCGAGGTACAAAGAACTGTAAACATTTGTCGTATCTAAAATATTTGACGATGAATATATGTATATATTTTTTTAAGTATAGTCTTCCGAATTTAGAGCCGTTAAAATTTATTCGGCAGTGTTACCACATGGCACATACATAAATCCCTAAATAATAATTCGATGAAATAAATGACGCAAAGTAAGAAAAAATAGAATATTATATTCGCTCCGCTCATTGTACTCTAAATAACTCGTGTGATAAAACATAATAAAACTCGTATAATAATATACTATTAACAAACTAAAATTTGATGGAACTGTTTCTTAAATACTGGATTTTTATATTTTCATTAAAAGAAAATTAATATTTTCCGGATCTAGAGGTCTACAACCCACAGATTGGAAACGGTTGACCTAGACGCATGTTCCACCTGAGAGTTGCATTTCTCAAGTAAACACCATCCCACCCAAAACCTGAATGAACCCCAAAACTGCATCATCCCTATCCTCGAACCTCCAGCTCGATTTCTCCGGCAGCGCCCCTCGTCTGGGGGCTGGCGCGCGGGCGCAGCGCCAAGCCGGGCGAGCGTTGCGGCGCCGGCATCAGTGCCGCGCTTCCCGTCACGCCGTCACCACCGTGCGACAGTGTAGTGCCGCCGCCACCGCCGCCACTGACCTGGCTCACGTCGACGTCGACTTGACTCGTCTCACGCCGGCCACGGACATGCAAGGTACTGGTGCGAGGTGCGGGAGTGATGGGACAATTAGGCCAGCGTGAATTGCGTGATGGTGTTGACGCCGTCAACGACGGCTGCAGAATGTTATGTTTGAAGTTGGTGTGAAGTGGGTGATGGGTTTCATTGTTGCCAACTATGTTATTGTTTGTTGGTTACAGTGATGATACAGTTCGAGCCGCATTTATCTAATAATCAGTTACACCAACAATACCTAACTTTCAAACTGATTTAAAACAAAAAATACCTAAACATTTTCTGTTAATAATCAATAATTTAATGACAACTTTCATTTTTCTTGATTACTTTTTAGTTTGAAGCATTTCTCTAACTTATACGAGTATATTTATATACTGCATAAAATAAAATGGATTAAATGAATTTAGTCATAGAATGCCGAAATGGTGGTAATGTGTTGAGTTATTCTGAAAATTAAGGGTTGTTATTAACATATCGATCAATTACAGATAACGATCTAGTTACAAAATAGGAGGTTTTGAAATTGGCAATTTAAAGGACACTTAAATTAAATGTGTTGTTGTTGGTGTAACTAGCTATAAATATGAATAATTTAATTCAAACTTATAACTATATTTCACAGATTCAACCTTATATTTGTTTAAATAATACAGTAGAAGAAAAATTTAAACGAATTGATCGTCGGATTACTTTGGCTACAATGAGCATAATTATTTAAAAATTTATTTGGAAAATTTTTCAAATTGTTGTCTTTAATTAATTGAAAATATTAATGGCCGCTGAGCCGATGTCAAAAATTATAACTTACATTGACATTAATTCTACCGATTTTAATAATATTAGTATTTCTTAAAATGTGGGTAGTGACTTCCCGGGTGGTTATCAAGACATTGGGGGATAACCGTTCAGATGCTACTTACAAATATTTAAAAACATGTTTCTATGAATTTATAACAAACTTTATACCAATATACTCAAGGTTTAACTAATTTCTGAAATGTGGTTACCAACTTCTTATATAGTTTAATATTAATCACACAAAATTAAGGGGATCGCGAAAGAATTTATTTATCTTTTTTGCCTACAATGACTCAGAAAAATTTGTAAATTAGCCATCTAGATAAACAGTCAAATAATAAACATTCAAAATATAAATAAATTCACTTTTAAGATACACTTAAATCTAGGTATCAGTACTGTGCGGAGACCCGGTCATAGGTGGCGTAATTGGTTCAAAATTTAGATCGAAAACAGTTGCATTATGGAATAAATATAGCAAGTTTTGCATATTCTAATCTTAAATAGTGATTAATTTATTTTTCTCATTGAGTAATAAAGAATTATGACAAAACACAATAATTAAACTAAAGTATCAATTAACGATTACAACTTTCATTAGGTTGTAATATTGTATATACTATCACAGCTCGTATATATTTGGCTTGTTTATATATTTAATTTGAACCAATGTAGTGTTTTGTTTTAAGCAAATTTATTCAAAATGTTTTTTTTGTCTTAAAGCATATTTACAAAATAAATGGGTCGTTATTTTTGTTCTTCTTAATAATATCTTTGTTTGATCAGAAAATTTAAAAATATGAATTTTTCTCGTTTCGTAAACAAATTTTAACAAACTTGTCATACAATGAATATACGAGTATCGATAAATTTAATGAACACAGAAACAGTTGTTAACAACTGGTATTAATGTCTTAATTCCAGATTCGAGGTATCTGTTTGCAGTGAAATTTTAATTAAATTAATACAGTGTAACGTTGGAGATAAAGTGAAAATCTCTGGGTAGATAATTATGTACGTGTTTTTCGACTGCGGCGGGTATTAGTTTTCTCTTGGTTACTAGGACGAATCGGTAAACTGTTCTGTTTACTTTTTTTCTTTGAGGTCATCCGGTAGAGGTCATAGTTTATCGGAAACAGTATCTTTTATGAATTCGGCTCCATTTCATTGAATACACTTTTATCTATGTTTGAATATACGAGAAGCTAAAATAATTACCGGGAGTTTTTCTTATCAGTAAACATAGAGATATATCATTACCATAGTTACAGTTAAAAAGTTTGACAGCAATACATTGGAGCGTTTATTTTAAAAGTAAACATAGGGAAAATAATATTTTCAGCAATGCATTGAAGTGTAATTATCTATAGCCTAAAAGAAACATTTTAAGTTTAAACAAATTAAATGAATTTGAATTACTTTAAAATACATTAACTAAGCGTTAGGTATAAATTTAGAACCTCAAAACAATCCAAAATTTCTTTTATGTAGAGGTTTGTTTGCAAATTTTTTGTATACATATGAGAATTTTTTTTAAGCTCAACTTTGAAAGCCCATAACTCAAAAACTAAAAGAGATATTGAAATGCAGTTTGAACGAGTGTATTTCTCGTGCGCTACTTAACTTGTACAGGTATTTTGAAAATTTTTCAATTTTTCAATTTTTTTCTAAATTTTTCTTCCTCAATATTTCAAAAATTTGAAATGATAATGAAAATTTAAAAACACCAGTGAACTTCTGGTGTGAAAATACATAAGTATGCAAATTTTCATAATAAAATTCGCACGGATACATTTTTTATTACAAAAAAACGAAAAATGGCAAAAAATCGTAAAAATCTTAAGGCTAACCCCTTAAGAAATCTTCAAAAAACGGCCATTTTTCGATTTTTTGTAATAAAAAATGTATCCGTTCGAATTTTCTTCTGAAAATTTGCATACCTATGTATTTTTACGCGAGAAATTCACTGGTGTTTTCATGTTTACATTATCTCTTCAACTTTTTGAAATATCGACAAAAGAAAATTTCGAAAAAAATAGAAAATTTTTCAAAATTTTCAAAATACCGGTACAAGTTAAGTAGCGCACGAGAAATACACTCGTTCAAACCGCATTTCAATATCTTTTTCAGTTTTTGAGTTATGGCGTCTCAAAGTTGAACTTTAAAAAAAGTAAAAAATCGCTGTAACTCAAAAACTAAAAGAGATATTGAAACGCGGTTTGAACGAGTGTATTTCTCGTACTTTGAACTATATAGAACCATATTATAAAAATTTTGCCTTTTTGAACTGGTTCAACCAGAAATTCACATCTGCATGTTTATATGTCAAAATTCTGGTCATTCTTTGCCATGGCAGTTCTGGAATAGCAGATGCTAATAAACTACACATTTTAAGCCGTTAAGTACAGTAACCAGTTGTTAAATCACAACTACCAAAAAAGAAAATTTTATTTATTATTTTAATTCAATAACTGTTCAAAATTACCCCCATTTACCTGTAAACAATAGCCTAAACGATTATAAAATGAATTTATAGCAAAATGGCATTATTTCGTCAATTGTTGTTTTAAAAGTTATTCAAAACATGACAATTTTAGTCCACATTAAAGCTCAGAAAATTCTAGTTAGGTGTCGAAAGTGCTATTTAGGCGATTATTATAGTTTTTTCAACAATTATTGAAATTATACTGACTGACATAGAACTTTATGGGGAAGAAGTATCTAAACTTATAGTCGGAGAAGGATCGCAGTTAATGTACAAACAAAAACAGACAATTTTCGAGTGCATGACATAGGAAACAAAATGATATTTCTTTGTCGCAGGTAAATGCGGAAAATCGATAGCATCTTAACAAAAATTAAGGTATGCAAACAACGCTGAAGTTAGCATAAAAATACGATTGAGGTTAGGATAGGTTAGGTGAAGGTTTGAGGTTATGTTTAGGGTCACACTTCTCCCCCCATGCCACTTCATTGTGACGTTAGTTTCGTGTTGTTTGAAATTGTAGTATTATTTCCGATATCTTGTGTTCCTTTGTCATACGGAAAAGATCTCCAGGATTATTTTCGTGTTCTCGTTTCATTGCGATTGTCGCTTATTTCTGTTACTATTGCACTGTGTAACTTTAAACGAATGGAAGGTAAAAAATGAATTCTTTTCATGAAATTTTGCGCTGAATTCAGAGAATTTTACTCGGTTTGTACATGACATGAACTACATATGTTTGTATGTAATTACTCTTGTTAAATATTTCACAAAGAATTTTATATTATTAAAATTTTAGGCTAAATAAACTTGAACATATTTTGATGCATAATTTAAATAAATTTAAAATGTGTGTTTCGTGTTATAAGCTGTTATTCACTTCATAGTAGCTTTGCATTTACAGATTTTGGTAAATGAAAGGTTTGTTTTGTTTATTTTTACAATGAAGTGTTTGTTTATAGTCCCAGCAGATTTTTTCCTCTCCGTTTGATTCGAAATAAAAAGACCAAACTTTTTTATTCATGCGAACGTGTACTGGACCCTCCCGACCTGAGAAAATTTTGACGTGGCTTATTAGTGTCAGATTTTGCTGTAAATGAGATGAACAAAAGTTATTCTTAACTGAGATTGAGATCAAGTTCAGATGTTTTGGGCTACAAAACATCACATGAAACAAACGTAACTTACTAGAAGACAAAGAAACCATCCTAACATACAAAATATATAAATAGTTACTTCTCTTTTCAACTGCTGTAAATGTTAAAAAAATTAACATTTACGTACACGATTCTATTCACGAAGTTAATATTTATTGTACAACACTACTTTATTTTACGTTACTAGTAGACACGGACGTTAAAACGATTTTATCGACCACTGCTTTTAGCAATATCTGCTAAAAATACTATTAGAGAGTTACCGTTTCTTTCGTTACAGAATTACGAGTAAATTAATTAGTATAAAACAATTTGTAATAAATTAGGTACTTTTTTAAAGCACATAATGCAGTTAAATTAAATTAATATTACACAATAAGTTTGTAATGCTAGCTATTAATGCACGTGTATGAAGTTATCGATACGATTAGTAAGCAAGTATTAATAGCTACGATATTATACACGAGTTACTTGCAATTGTTATTTGTCGGATTAAAAGCAACATCCAAAGCTTTGAAAGTAAATCTAATCTTTGAATATTCAAAATTAAACAAAAATCCTGTTTGTATTGGGTAAATCATGGGAACCTTAAAACAGTTCTATATCTTAATAAAAATCGGTATCGTATTGAAAATCAGTATATTGATAAGTGTTATGAAAATACTGAAAATACATATTTAATAAGTAATTAAAGTATGGGCGTAGAAAATAGTATCTATATTGAAAAATAAATGTTACAATTTGTCATTGGAACACGTATTTATCATACTATTTTTCTTATATCGCATTCATTTACATTTATTTTAAACTTTGTAATTATTTCGAGAAAAAATTGTATCAAAATTTAGAGAAAATTTTACAATATTGAAGTAGGCTTAATAAACAAATACAAACAAATGATACAAGTGACAGATAGTCATTTTATTAATAAATAGTAGCGAAAGCAAAAAAAAACTCCTTCATTCATCCAAAAAAGTCACTGATTGTTTTGAAGGAAACAGACGTATATATTTATGTCAATCTACCCTCAGGTGCCTTCGGCTCGAGAAATGATACATCATCTTCGGGGAGAAATATCTTACTTTCTTTCCTTGATATACAACAATTATTAGAGAAAAATTTTTCAAATAAAAATTGTAGAAAACCTTCATAAGTTCTCTGTAAAATAACTTTTACGAGTATTATCTTTCCTTCTCAAGTAATAATGCAATACAGAAAAACATATATCAAGATCGCTATGCATAAATTACTGTAATAAAAACCTTGTTTAAATTTATGAAAGAGTTTTGTGAAAATTTATCACAATTTAAAATTTGAGCTATAGATAAATATTTGTTAGTGAATTTAAATATACTGCTTTTTACATGAAACGGGATATAGAAACATAAAGTTAATGAATTATTATTTATTTACCGCACGTTCACATTTAATTAATACGAATATATTAATGATAATATAAGACAAAAGGAAACTTTTATAATAAGCATATGTTGCCGTTACAAATTATCAGTAATAAACATTATTAATTAATATTTCTCTTTTAAATTTCATTGAGCCCTTGCAGCTTCCAAATTAATGATCCTATATTACCTCCACAACTTTGCCAATCACCTAATACATTTAAACACAAAGGCATAACAAACTTTTGATGCCTTATTCGAGACCGCAAACTGTAAACAGAAATAACCAGTGGTGCTTGTCCAATCCACAAAGCTTTTGACACATACACACATCTATGTTACTCACACACATTGACTCGTTATATAGTGTATACACGTTTGTTCTGTCAGACAAGCTATGTAGTCGTCACGCGACATTCAGGGGGTGGAAGGGGACCTAGGGGAGCCCTAGTCGTGTCCGTGGTCAGTGCGATCTCCTAGTACTTGGCCACGGTCTCCGCGCATCTCGTTGTGAATGAGTCACTGGACCAGCTAAGATGAATGTGATACTTTTTGTTGGTATTCATGTATGTTTTTATGACAGAAAGAAAAATGTAGATGGAGTGAAAAGAGCTTGATAGTGTTTGGGTTATGATTTTTTTTTTGTGTTTGTGATTTATGTTGCCAGCATATTGATTTAAAAAATGTGGCGACCTTGGATAGATGAAAAAATTTGCACAACGTTTTTTCATAAAGCCTAAACTCCACTACACGCGAGGTTGGTACAGAATAGGAGCGAATAGAAATTCGGCCCGCACGAAGCGTACGACTCCACTTGAAGAGAGAATTGACTGCACCAAAATGGATCTCAATAATTTACTGATTCAGAATCATGTGATTCCAATGATGAATTTAAAAGTTATTTAATTTTATTAAATCTTAAAAGAAAACGTAAATGGTGGGAGAGCAACATTAATAAAGAAAGAGGACTTTACGGACATTATATAAAATTATTGCCAAAATTAGACAACAAACAATTTTTTAAGTTTTGTCGAATGAGCCGCGAATAATTTAATTTTATACACGATCATATAAAAGACAGCATCAAAAAACTGGACACAAAATTTAGGAAAGCCATATCTACAGAAGAAAAACTAGCAGTTTGTTTAATGTTTGAATAACTATAAAAAAAATAGACGTGTTGCCAGCGTCCACCTCACAGTATGCAATGGTTTTTGTAGTGGTGGGAGAAAGCGGGGTCTGAAAAACTCGCTCAGTGAGCGAGTCAATGCGAGTCCCGCGCTGGATCTAACAATTCAGCGCGGACTCGCCCCGCTCAATGGAGGCTAGTGCACTGATTATAACGCGTGCGAGTTTTTCCCGCTTGGGACTCGCGTGTAGTGGAGTCTAAGCTTAAAACTTAGAAATTTACAAATATTTCTGTTATATTATAACCTGTCAGTGCAACTTTTAATATATTTGTTTTTTAAGGCCATGTTTGTAATAACTGTCAAAGTCAAAATATATTATTTGTTTTTTCCTTGATTAGCGTTCTAGAAACCAAATATAAAAAGTAAAAATGGCATTGTATTTTGACATAAATTATAGCCAGGAAAATTTTATTAAAACCAACCTTTGTCAAAATAAAATATGACTGTCATCAATTCTTACATGCTTTTATGATTGCAAAAAATCTTATCTTATATGATATATCAAAAAAATTTAAAACTTCTTTCGGCCAACCTAGAAATAAATACGCATTTGGGAACCCGACAAACGTTTATTTCCTGCAATAATCGATAAGCTTAATCCGCGTTCGCAAAAACCTAATAGTAGCACCGCCAACCAATGGCGCGCACAGAATTTTACTATTTATCATTTTGTATTTACAAAAACTTTTGTTCAAACATTGTTTGAATTTTGAGCGAATGCCCTTTATAGTCGTTTATTACAATCTCGCATATAATTATAACTAAGCATAAAATGGTAAATTTGTTTCAACAAACTTGCTCATTAATAAATACCTAAATAAATAATAAATAAATAGTTCAAGCTCCACCATTTTTAAAATGTTATAATTGTGTTAGTAAATAAATTCGTGACAACAAATTCTCATATTTTACTCAAAGTGATAATAGAATATAATTTAAAAAATGTAAATCATTAAATAGCAAATCGCGACTCATATAACAAAATAATGGTGTATGTAGCAAAAAGGAGAAATCAAATTTAACTAGTATATTTTAAGGAAATACTAGAGATGGGCGAATATCAAATTTCTCGAATTCGAATATCGAATACGAATATTAATCAGATCTCGAATATTAGAGGTACTCGAACATTCGAATACTCCTAAAAGTTAATTTATTTATTATTAATAATTATTTAATTATGTCCTTTTCATTATTTGAATGAAATTGTTAAGATAAAATAAAATAAAAACAAAAAAGAAAAAGACGAAAACTTCAAATGTTGGCGAAAAACAAATTTGAAATATGGTACGTCTTCATGGTTTTGAAACAAAATATCTTTGTTATTAATAACTTCAAGTATTGTAATTGCTTTAAGTTTATGTACAAATGATAAAGAAGAACATAGTCAAAAATGGAGGTCAACATATGGCGCGATATTCGAAGTATTCGAATGTTCGCTATACTGACTTTAATATTCGAAAATCTCGAATATCGAATAATGTCAATATTCGCGGCATTCGACTATTCGCGGATGATATTCGCCCATCTCTAGTAAATACCTAATAATATCAAATTGAATTATAAAATATCACTATAGATGATTCTCGTGTCAAGGCTTTCAGTACATGAAACAGTCATGGGATCGAGGTTGTCTATCATACATAACAAATTAAGGAGAGAAAGTGGAATAAAATTAGATTTGAATTACATGGCGATCGTAGCTTAGTTAGTTTAAAGTATATATCCGGAATTTATAGGTCTCAAGTTCAAATCCTGATGGTATCCCAGTTATTATCTTTATTATCTATTTCCCATTGTCATGATCTAAAATGAGAAATAATATTATTTTTAATACTAACTGACATCACTTTTCTTATTATTATTTAGAATTATTAGATTATTTTAATTAACTTTTCTAATCTCCTGAAGTTAAAATGAGATAATTTCTATTAACTAAGGTGTATTGTACTATAATTTGATGTCATAATTGTTTACCAAAGTCTTCTGATTTGCAAAAAACTAATTTGCTCTATATAATAATTATTTAAACAGTTGAATTATAGTAATCCAAGCACTATTTATTTCATATTATATCTAAAATTGTTGGGGAAACCAGATGTATAAATGCAGGTAAATATATAAAAGTATTAAAAACACTTTTGTTTTGTCGAATGTGCGCCACTGACGGTGAACAATAAAACATTCAGGATTCCTTCCGGCTTACTCGAGCGCTGGCGTTAGGATCGTACACCTCGAGTAGGCGAGAAGCGAATTACGCGAGCCTGAGGATTTAACTACTGCTCTGCCAGGGTTGGATTTACGTACAAACTAGTTCAGATATACACTCAAATAAGAGGGTTTCGTAGGGTAAAGAGCCTCTCAGTATGAAGGGGTTGCGAATATTATTCATATATTTTATATTGTTGATAGCAATAAACATTGCCGAAATATAATCATAGAATATTCTTTATTTATTTACACATTATGTAAAGAAGTAGATACAAATCAAAGATATGTGTGTTTAGTTTAGTTCACATAAGGTTCAGGTAAATTAGATCACTTGACAAATTAAACTACTTCGAGTTGAATTGAAATCAGTAATTTTAGTACTGGTAATAAAGTGCGCGAAGTAGCCCAGACGAATAAATAAGTAACCTAATTCAGTAAGTATTTAACTTACCTGTAACTTATTTAAACAGAAAAAATTAAATTTCACAGTTTCCGAAACTTCAAATGTAATATATTGATATTTGCAGTTAATTTTATTTTAAAATGTTGGAAATAGTAGAACTTATTGCTTGTATCGCCGCTATTTGCTATGCCATAGCTAATATCTAAGCAATTTTTGCCCAACAATTTTTTAAAATTATTTTTAATCTTTCAATGTTTTGTTAAACAGAATCTCATTTCGTTCCACTAAAGGTATAGAAAAAAATAATTAATATAAAATTATGGAAGATGACAGATAGCTCCAACCAATTCCGACACTAACCAAAATATCCCTATTACGCAGAAACTTGACGTAACTTATGACATAAAATTTACTTATATCAAAAGTTACGTTACTTTATAGACCCTTAAGTTACGATAACCATAAAATACTATATCGTCGGTGATCTTACAAAACCTCATAAGTATTAAATTGAAAGTTTCTCCTAAGTCTGACTAGCTTTTAAAATACAATTTAGATATACAAGGAATAGCCATATGTAAGGAACGGGATGTTTCAATAGAAAATACAATTAATACATAATACATGTTAGCTAAAAAATCGGGCATACAAGGTTTTGTAAAATCACCGACGAAATGGCGTTTCATTTGAATATTTTGTTAAGTTACGTTACGTGATCTCTGAATCCGGTTTTAGATCTGATCAAAATGGTAAATAGAATACATCTTTAATGAGATAAATACGTGAACCATTAGTATGTAGATGGAAATAGGGCCCGTAAAAGTTTAGCTTAGGGTCTCAACTTAGTTAATTCCATCCCTGTGCACAACCCATCTGAAGGGAAATATGATATGCCGACATAGTAGTGTACGTGTTCGAGTAGTAATGTAGAAAATGTCTTATTACAAATGCTGAATTTGTTACATTTAATTCCCCGGAGATTTAAGACAAGTGACACGTGGAACGTGAACTACCTGAATTTCGGATTACTTCAAATTAACTGTATAAATTTAGGTTACAATTTTGAATATATTGCTGTAGAGACAGAATACTAGTGGTTTTGATAGACAATTAAATTTAACTGCGATTATAAACATGTTTCAATTTTACTAATTAAATTAAGTTTATTAACTTAAACTAACAGATAATCCAATCCGTTAGCTAATAGCACTAAACTACTGGAGCACTGATTTCACATGAATATGATAGTAATACACATTAAACCCGGATTCAAAGTTTACATAACGTAACCTATATACAGGGTGTTTCTATACCTCTGCACGAAACTTTAATGACATATATAATTTAATATATTGATTATAGAAAAAAAGATTTTTTTTTGAAATTCGCAAAAATTAGGGTATTTCATTCCTACCGAACATTTGTAGTGTCACTGGTTTAATAGTACATTTAGTTATTTATAATTATGGGGTAGGTGGTTCAATGGTATCGAGTCGGCCTGTGGATCTTGAGAACCCTGGTTTGATACCCACAGCCGCCAAACAATTTTCACCAAATTAAATCTATCCCTGTGGCTTTTTCTCCAGTAATATATTTGGGGGCCGTGATTAGACGGCTGGTAATCGCACTTCACGCGAAGAAATATATCACCTACTGAGATCTGCTACGGCAGAGTGCCACACCCAGTAATGGCTAAAAGCGTAATGATACATTTATTTATTTATTTATATGATTGTTTGTCGGTTGTGGGAATCGAACCCAGGTTCTCAAATCAACAGACCAACTGGGTACCACTATATATAATTTAATTATAAGCCATTCATTTAATTCATAGTATTTAACTTTTAAAATGTAATGAACAACATTTATGAAAAAATATTTTTGTTCAGTATTTTTATAAAAGATAAATTTTTAAGTTATTAAACTTGAATGTGGCTACCTATATTACCAGAATAGTAAAAATAAAGAATAATTTTAAACGCAAATTTAAATGAAGTCTTGAATACCTTCAGCTCTAGGCCTCTCAAAATATATATTTGCCCCTGAGCAAAGACCTGTTTATTGGTATGGTAGAAATTAGAAAATTATGATTATGTTTACTTGCAAATTTGGGTAATTATTGACAAGGGTAAACAAATGAATATTTAATGCTTACGTAATACATTTTGGTGGTGTAACTTATATGTTACATTAATGGAAAGTCAGCGTTTAGATGAATATTATTCGGCGTAAACAAAACATGTTGTTTCGCAAATTATAGGTGTTGTTAATCATTGAATTATATGCTTACACTGTTCATTAACGCATTCGATAAGCAAAACAAAACAATATTTCCTCGGCTGACAAATTTAATTACTTCTTTTGATAATTATTTCATACGCAAAAATTAATTCGGAATATTGTATAAATTATAAATAACAATTGTGAAATATTATTCAGAACTCATGGTTATAGAAAAACACGCTTTTAATTTATAGTTTAAGATATATACGGTGGGTAACATTATTAAGTAGCTACTAATACACAACAAATTACAATATCCTAATTAAGGCGATTGATTACTAGTCATACAAATATCGAAAAACACTGTTTAGTTTTCCTATTCAAATAACTTAAAATTTACGATTTTTTAAGCAACAAAAATATTTTTCAATGGTTTAAGTTTTTCTATAACTTTATCTAATGTCACTTTTAAGTTTTTTTGTCCACAATATATGCTTTTCTTCGTTTAAAGTTTACCTAAATTGTATGTATTATAACTCAAATATAAAATAAAAACTGATAATAAACAAAATAATAAATTATAAATTGTAAACAATTATCATAATAATTATTGTAATTTTAATAGAAAAACAAAGCCCATGTCGTACTCAAATAGTGCATGTCGCGTGACTGTCGAAATGGATTAAGCTCTTTGTATAATTAAGAACAAATATAAGGGTCAACATAATGTATATTTATGTAATAGTGTACAAGACTGGCAATACGAGATTTTAATTTTGAATGTATTTCAAGATGTAAGGGTTTAATTCTGGTCAAGCTTTCTCACTTCCACGCCATATATAGTCATACAACCGCCTTAAAGGCACTCATGCTTTGTTCAATTCATACTTATTGAAACAATTAGGATGTTTTTGATTCTCAAATTAATCTGGCATCCAAAAACTTTGATAATAATTTATAAAAAATATGCTGATATATTTATTTATTTATTTTATTTTGTAAATCATAAATTTCTTTAATCCAAATATTGTATTATTTGAGAAAAATTGCGTTATATTTAAAGTGTAGCATCGGCATTTCTGAATTTTTATGGTTACATGATTTGTTCCTCTTTTCACAAAATGATTTGAAAAATAAAAGAATAAAGAGAATATAGAGGAACATCTTTCATTCAATATGACTGCGTTCACACGTCTCGTGTATTCAATTTTTCGAAGATAAGCTTGAGCACATATGAATGCTATGCTGCTCTTCTGCGCATCCATTGTGAACAGTTCATCGAAGCAGCAAAACAACCAATGCAACCAGGAAGTTTCAACCTTAAACTCTACCCAGATCTTTACAACTTCAACCTCTATGTTTTATCCCTGAATTAATAATCATCAATTTTGATACGTAGTATTGTTATACGTGAAGACAAGTAGTCCGTGATCAGCAGTGATTCTTTATTACTCGAATGTGGTAATTGCAGCGCGAATCTAGTACGCACCATTTAAAATTTAAAAGTTGATATTAATTACCAGTAAACCAGAAATAATATCATGAATGGACATTCGTCATCAATTAGCTTTCATGTTGCTGTATAAACCATATCATGTTATATAAAATAAATTGCTAAACTGAGAATCAAGCAAAATGTTTGCTGGTGTCTTAAAATATACCAGCCTGTATACCGGATGTCTACTTTTTTTCCGAACAGGAAATTCAATGTTAGATTTTGGATTTAGCGATATCTTTTTACCTATTACTTTTAGAACAAAATTATACTGAAGAAAAATGTTCAGAATGAAAAACTGCATCCATGGAGTATAAGTTTGTTGTTCATTTGTTTCTTATGTCTGAGTTAAAAGCAAAAGAAAATACTCGCTTTAAAGCAATTATCAGAGTGAGATGAGAAATAAAACAATAATTTGTTTGTTGTGTCTGACATTATTTGACATATTGGACCAGAATTGGAAGCTTACTCTAATTTATTTATTTATATATTCGAGCATTGAATTTAATAATAAAATTAATTATAGCAACTATTATTTTCTTTTTTCTACATAATCTAAACAAATTAATACCTATTATTAAGTTATCTAATTTGTTTTATTTCTCATGGCACTCTGATAATTGCTGTAAAGCGTGTATTTTCTTTTGCTTCTAACTCGGATATAAGAAACAATTGAACGACAAACTTATACTCTATGAATGTAGTTTTTCATTCTGAACATTTTTTTTTAGTATACTTTTGTTCTAAAATTAATAGGTAAAGAGATATCGCTAAATCAAAAGTAGACACCCGGTATAAGGCAAACTGAGAAAGAATGAATGAAATCAACTTAAATGATATATCTGAAGATAGAAGAAAATAACTGGAATGTCAGGAAAGCAAAGCCTTGTTTGTTGTAAGTTCAAACGTACTTCGTATTTCTAATAGCTAAACCCAAACACACTGGTAGAATTTCCTCACAATGCGGAACATTCTAGCGACCATGAAGCAGTCACAAAAAAGGAAAAACAAACCTAAAGAGATTTTTGAAAATCCGGCCTTGCCACGGTGTTGGCGAGTAACAAATGCCAGTGCGACGGGCAAAAATAAAATAAATTGTTTTGTGCAGGATGCCAACGGGCTATGACAAATGCTTTAGTCCCTCTTTCGTCCCTAGATTCGCTCTCCCGATCAATATTGTGCTCTTGCTCTAGCATCTTTATTAAAGCATTGGTGGCTTTCGGCTTTGCTTGTGTCAGTTTATGCGCACCTGTGACTGTGACAGTGAAGTTTCTTACTGAGACGAGAACATCCATATATTTTCACGAGTATTCGTTACTATGAGACGAGAAGTACCTACGAGGAAATGAGAATTCTCGACAGTTTGCTATTTTTGAGAAAATTATTGACTATGTTTATTTTTAGAGTAAAGCAAATAAAATCACACTTATATCGAGCAAAAAATTGACTTAAATAAAATAAATATAGGTAAGATGCGCTTGTTTGAAAGGAAATCTTACAAAATTATTACCGTTTTATTTTGTTTCACAGTCAGAGGTTATGTAAAATTGTTATTTATAAATTTGTATATATAGGCAACATGAGCGTGTCACAATGGCTGGTATCACAAGTTCTGTTTTTGGATGTTCTAAGAGCATGGTTTTTAGCATGTTAGAGATAGCTAAAACACCCAAATATACTGCTCTTAAAACAGGCAAAAACAGAGCTTGTGCTACCAGCCATTATGTAATATATTAATTTATATTTTGATTATTACATAAAAACTAATTTTAGTTAGTAGAAATAACCTAAAGATAGCATTGTTTTATTTTGTATATACTATAAATATTACCTACAAATATTAGAGTCAGACCTATTTACATCAAATTTAAATACACACTGCAAGTGAAAAGTACACCAACTCCAAAAACACATATTGAAACTGTTTACATTACCTGTTTAATTGGAAATAGGGGTTAAGTATAAATAAATCTGTGATGAAAACGTGGTTAATGTTTTTATATATCCTCTGATTGTTTCTATCTCATAGTATCCTATTTTGTACTAGAAATGTAGTATTTTATCGAAGGTTTGCTGTGGCATTTTACGCACACCTGCGATTTTTATTATTGTACTTTTTGTTGCATTTCGTGCTTGCCTTCGGCTGAATTGATTAAATTGTCAGGCGATATAACTGAAAAATAGAAAACCGTAGTGGGCGTGCAAATGTTCGGGAAAATTCAAACGCAAATAAACTGAGTGTTTGAACGATTTAAGTGGAATACTTGAAATATTGTTACAAAAAGTGTTATATTTCCTGTTCTTCACTTGATTTTATGAGTTTTCGTCAAATTGGCAAAATTGTTGGTTTAGTTTTAGAAAATAATTGATGAATTTTTATTGCATAATTACAAAATACCATTAATTTTTTTACAAATACAGCACTAGGCATCTAGATTTTATCGATTTTTTTTGTTTAGAACGAAGTAACAAGCATGACAGTTTGTGAGACGACGGATTTTATTTAATGTCAATGGACTCGAGTTATTTTGCTACAAGTACAAAAATGAGTGCATTAAAAAACTTTTCAAGATAAGACAAATAAAATAATATTGTGTCAAACTGATAGCATAAAATAAAAATAAAATAATTTTGTTACAAATTGACAGCATATAAATATATTTATTTAGTTACAGAATTTTACCTTAGTGATTTTACTCTAGTAATGGGATTTTATTATAACTAATATAACAAGTGACATGATAATGTTCGTCAGTAAGGTGGTGTGGATAGCATTACGGAATTCGAATCCGGAGATCCCGAGTTCGACTCGCACTCATGCTAAAAATTATATAAACTACCACACTGCGGCTCGATGAGTGCGGACCATGTACTGTAATTGGGATTAAATTCCTGTTGTACAGCGTAACATAAACAAATAAATAAATAATTACCGATAATATTTTTACACGAATTTCTTCTGTAGAAGTAGTTCCTCATCAAGAATTTACCATTTCGATAGATGTTTTCAATTGTTTTATTGGTAACCAATGAAATTAATTTAGTTACAGTGAAAAATTATGAGTTAGTAATTTCATTAGTGGAAAATTATCAAAATAACTTGTATTTTATTAGTTCATTTTCAAAGATATTTGTGGATCTAGTAGTTCTCACATATACTCGTATGTGGTGCACTGAAATTACCTTTTTTAATACGTATTTCAAGAACAAAAATAGTCATTTTCAGGGGGTTTCATTGTCGCCCCGTTTCTGACCGGTAAAAATGTATAGCCCTAAACCTGGATGGTAAACATAATATAGCCCTAGGAAAATAAAACAACTGAATATCAACGGTATGATTTGACATTAGTGGCATCCAGATGACATTCTAAATTTCTAATTTATTTGACTTTATGTTACAAAACAAGACACGCATTAAAAAGTGTAATTGTTACAAAAAGTCCTGTACGTTCTTTGGCCGGAACGTCTATTTTAAATCGTATAAAATTGGCAACTCGTTAAAATAGAACTCATTCGGGTCTAGGCTAGTACTGAAAAATAGTATATTATTATAAGAGTTTTCTAAATGATGTATTGTAGCACGAATTGTATAGAATTTGACGAACGGATTTTTTATAACACAGTTATTCAACTTGAAATGTGGTTGACTATACTTTTGAATAATTTAGTGGTTCAAACAAGATCATCTTAAGATGGCATCAACTCAATCCCTCCCTCTATTTCACGGCTTCACATCTCATGCTCACAAACACGCTCTCTCCATTTATTCTTTCCTTCGAAACTGATTATAGAGAATGAAATAAAATTTTAAAAAACTGTCAACAACTCATTCCAAATAGCAAGAGACTAATTTCATTACAGCATGAAATAGTTTGTTAAACTACACATCGTTGAAACCGAGCACAACATACTGGCTTCAAATGGCACGCAAGCATGCTTGACCAATGGTAAATTGAATAGAGCTTGTTAGAAGATCTCACGGGATTCGAACCACTGTCGGTGGCCGTGAAGGGAGCGGTGAGGAGATCGGGTTAGGGGCTCGCGGCTCGTTCTCGCATGACGGTCAGGGTCAATTGAGTCTCGGTAAATCGTATTATCATTAAAAATGGTTCTATAACAATGTTACTAGCTACGCGAAACGACAGAAAAACTGGGACAATTAGTTTTCGTGGATTTTCTTTCAAGGTTGACTGTTCAAATTCATTTTTATATTTAACTACGTTAGAGGGATATAACTCAACCTACAGGCAAACTTGTGTATTAAGTTCGTAACTACCCTACCCCCAATTATATTTTTCTTTATCTTTTAATTTATTATTTGTTTTTATTTTCATTGTATATACAAAATTTTTCCGTAAGTATATTTAAAGTTTGAATAAATCTTTTTTTGCATATCGTAATAAAAATTATTGTGCCAAATATAAGAGAACAGAGCTTTTTCCATTTAGAATTCGAGTAGAAAAAAATATCGGTTTCATCTCTCTACTTTGAAAACACTATATTATATGAGAATGACAAAAAGAAGACTTTTATTTATTTATTTTATGTACAAAAAATACACATTTACTATACTCATGTGGAAAGTATAACTTTCAGCACTAATGCGTAAAGTGAGTTTTGCTGATCATTATATCCATGGATATATGCGAACTGTTAAGACTATCAAGATAATTTCGAAATTAAAGTTTAATAAAATCTTGTGTCGATTAAAGTTTGTTTTAAGTTTTCAACTTCCTCTTTTGAAATATGAAGTAAGTTTTATTTGTAAAAGTTAATTAATTTGTAAATTTATATCGATTTAATTTTCTATATTTCTTATGTAAGTTTATTCTCAGGTAAATGAATAAAAATAAATCGCACGAAACTAATATTAGATATGAAGTTAGTACAGGAATATTTGTAATTTGCTAATATATTATCCACAAAGTTCGTAATTTCTAGTGATTTATAGATCGAAATTTCCTTTCTTGTTAACTAAATTAAATTTTCTTGTTTAATTGCAATTCAGATCAAGTTAGAAATTGTCGGCTGATATTGCCAAGTTCACTAAATCCTGGATTTAAACTTGTTTCATTTGAGACGCCTTAGCTCAAATCGAGACAAATGTGATAATTTTCCACTTGGAACATTCCTTTCATTAGGACGATAAAAGATAATTTATTTTGTCTATTAGATACATAACAAAAGATATTAATCTGGACATCATTTTATTCGCAAAAAGTACAATTTTATTGGCTACAGAATTTTGAAATGTCATGATTGTATTATGTACAGGGTTTCTTCTTTGAAACAATTAGTGAACAGGAATGGTTAATTACAATTACTCTTTTTTCATACCAACAATTTTTTTCGATAAACACGAAAAAGAGTTTTAGACATTTAGATTTTTAGTTTCAGGATATACATATATTTCTGTCGCTATACAATCGAAAGTTATATTACTATATTACGTCTGTTTTTTTACCTAGGGAATCTATCTAATATGACTTCAGGTTTTAATGAAATGTCCTGATGCAAATGCATCAAAGCAACTCCTACAAGACGATCTTCAGACATGTGGCTTCTATTTTTTCATAATTCGAATGAAACAAATTAAACTTTTACAAAATCTCAACAAAAAAACTATCCCAAGGGAGGCATGGCTCCCATGCCCCCTCCGTGTATCCGTCCTTGATTAACTGTCATAATCTCAAGTAAAAAATTGTGATTGTAAATACATTGTCATCTTCGATTATAAAAATTACAACTGTGGATATGAAAAGAAAAATTGCTAGAAAGAAACTGTGGTGTTGAAATTGGCTGAAAAGGCGAGAAGAAGGCAAAAGAGTCATAAATGTACTTAATACATTACATTTTCAAAATAATTTATTCCAATGTCCTTAACCTAGTTGTTTTTGTATTCAATAGATTTTACCTTATATAAACATGGATATTGTTGATAATTTTCAATTAGAAGTGTAACTTCATACAGAACCAGAACATTTTCTAAAAATTTACGAGTATTGGAATGGAAAACAAAACTCCAACAATCAAGAAAGTCAATGCGTATCTATACTGCCTACTGCGCATATTTTGAAGCTAATATTTGCTAGAATTTGGAACCAGTTCTATATTATTTGGTACATTTTTCTGAACGTTATTTTACTGTTTACAACAATACAGAATAATATAGATAATTCTGAACAAAATAATATATCGTGTCAAACGGCCTTTGATAATAAAATACATAAGTTACCATTTAAAAAAATACAATTTTGTTCTACAGTTTGAGAACCTCTAGTTGAATATAAAATAGTGGTAAATTAGGTTTTTATTTCTGATCATTTTATGTACCTATAGGTATAACATTTTTCTTTAAAGTCATTAGTTAGTTGTCTTAAAGGAAACACCCTGCATCCTTTCAGATTATAAAACACCATAAATCAGGGAATATAAATAATGATTTCAAGAGATATTAATCCTTAAATAATAATTTTTCTCAATTTTCTGAAATATAAATTTGAATAGCCTTTATAGGTAAAGAAATTTAAGGCATTATCATCCGATAATTGGTGTACTAATTAGCAAAATGTTTCAAGAAATATTTAAAGAAGTTATTGTCCCTGAATTTTTCTTCATATCAAAGCTAGTCTAATTTTCTGCTGACCTTTTCATCCTAAATTAAAAAGAAATAAAAATTCATCCTCAACATTGTTCCAACCTTGAATATAAACAAAACCCACCAACACAAAGTCTGTTTTAGAGGTCGTTCTATCACTAATAAATCTTATTCGTAAATAAAGTACAGAAGAGACAAAGTAACAATAAACCTTTCGTACGGAGATTTATTTGCACCCTGCTCACAAAATCTCTCTCAAAATCTCTTCTCGGCCAGTGTTAACATTACACCTTGCGATGAGGAGGGAAAAGAGTGAAACACTCTCTGCGCAGGTGCAGAAATCTTTCTAATTAAATCTTAATAATGCGAACAGGTGTAAACACAATCCCAACGGTTGGGCGGTTGGGTTATTTCGTTAGAATATTTGTACGCGTGTAATATTCAGGCGTGAAGTTGTGGGAGTCGTTCGAGGATGTCTGGCGGAAAATCATTACCTACTGTGTTTGGATGTTTCTGTAGGTGAAACTGCTGAAACTAGGACACATTTTGGAGATGATAAATATGAATAAAATACGTTGGAGATAGTCGGTCTGTTGGAGATTTACATGTTTTCATTATAAAGTACATACGAAGTTTTTTTTGTTATTTTGATGGAAGGAAACTTGTGAAGTTTCAAGAACTGTTTTGATCAGTCTAGTACAGGAGTTCTCAACTGGAAAGCATGCTTTCCGTTTGGGGGCATAAGCGATTCTTATTGGAGACGCTCTTAATTTTAAAATTAATTAATTGTCTTCTCATTGTAATTAGTTTGTGCATGTATGTAGTAGAAACTTTAAACTTATGTAAAATAGAAGATATCCAGGAGGAATTTTTGGAACTGTTTTCAAAGATATTCTTTGGAAACTTTTGGGTGAAATACATTCCAGTTTACCTAAAATTATCGCAACAGGCTTTATGTGTTCTCATCCTTTTGTCAACAATGTACCGTTATGAATATGTTTTTTTTTTACTCTGCTTAGAATAAAAACAAAACAGCGAAATAGATTGGACCTTGAAAATGAACTCTATTGTGCATTATCATTTACAGCACCGGACACTGAGAAGCTCAATAATCACAATTAATTAAATATTTTGTATTTATATTTTTGTATATTTTAAAATATTTAATAAATACGTACTTATTTAATCATACTTATATTTTATTTTGCTTTAAACTCCTATATGAATTTGAGTAATAATTGGAAACAAAATTGTTTTGATGATATTTGTTTCATGCTTATTAAAAAGAGCATGGTATCGAAAAGCTTGAAAACCACTGGTCAAGTACTTTACGTAATGATATGAATAAGTTACAGACAGAGAATAGAATCCAGGTTATGCACACAATTCTAAATAAAATAGTATATTATTTAACGAGCATATAATGTAGGTTATAACTAGGGTTGTGCCGTGGGCAATTGACCGGTCAATTGACTGGTCAATTGACCAAAAATATTTGACGGCCAAATAAAACGGTCAAAAATCTAAATGGAACCGCCACGACATCTGTTGTTCAATAGAAATAGCTACTTACTATTATTACATGAATATATCTAGTTTGGTATTCTAGGTTCTGGAGAATTTGCTTACTTTACTTTACAAATAAAATAAATACATATTATTTCATTTCATAACGTCTTTTACTTTATTTTCCTCTTTTTTTGAATTTGATGTGATTTTGTTTATTAGTTGTTGTTGGTTTTTCATTTTCAGTAATATTGGATGTAGTAAACAGTACTATATAAATAAATTACAATTTTAATTGTGATTTTTATTAAATGTTTCTTCGTTAATTGACCGGTCAAATAGTCGGTCAATTGACCGAAAAATATTTGACTGGTCAAATGCACAACCCTAGTTATAACTCACAAGGATGAAATTTGCAAATCAAATTCTATAGTTTATCTGCAATTATTTAACTAAACTGAACAAAAATAGTAAAACATAACTCTACTTTGATTAATCAAAGATCAACAAACGACAACCACGTGTTTGTAACAAAAAATACTTATTTGCTATAGGTTTTAAATAGGTCGTGGAATATTAAACTTCATATTATACTAGTGAATTATGAGCAGCATTAGATATTTATAATTAGATACATAATGAAGATCTTATTTAATAGTTCTAACAAACAAATCAAAAAACCGTAGGGAAAATCCTTTACAACGCAAGAGATTATATTCAATTTTAGTTCAAATTATTCTACATTTACTCGTTTGCGATTTAAACAAACAAACCCTAAAATGCATGCTACATACTCGCAAATATTTGTTTATTGGCAAATTTTGCATGATTTAACAATGCATTTCACAATTTTTGGATGACATGCATGAAATTAATATTAGGCTTCCAGGTTTTTAAGAAAATATGTATCACATTAATTTTAATCATAAATGTATTAAAATAATAATCAAAAACAAGATATTTACTCCAAAAAAATAAAATAAAAAGTAGGTTGGCATTTTGTGTTCGCGTATTTAATGCATCTCAAACCATCTAAGATTCTGGAAATGTAAATAACGAGGTAGCGAGTAGACTGGACTGACATGAACCTTCGCACGTTGAAATATCCAATATTGTACAATATTACATAAATATGCACAATGTTGCTTCTTTGTTTACAAGGTACATGGGTCAGAACTTATTGCGACCGAGTTGCGCGGCTTGCACTATTTATGTAAAATATAGCTTTTTTATCCTATTAAAATTGCAATAAATATTATGATAATTGTTAATAATTTTGGAAGAAAATTAATTACTATTCTTTTGTCAAGTACCAGTTTTTATTTTTTTGTTTGTTATATTTGAATTGAAAGAATACGGTTTAAATAAACTTTAAACGAAGAGAAAAATGAAATACGTAGTAAAAAATATAAAATAAACACTTGGCTAAGTCTCACAAAATTCAGCCTCCAAGTCACCTTATGAGGGCATCGCCAGAGGCTGGCCAGCACAGTTAGTAACCATAGATGCGTTTCGCTCTTATTAGCGCTCATCAGTATGGTATAACCCACTACTTCACCTACGTAGTATTAGATAAAGTTATATATAAGCTTAAACTATTGAACAATATTTTAGTTGCTTCAAAAATCGCAAATTTGAAGTTAATTTTAATTAAAAAACAGAACAGTGTTTTTCGGTTTTTGGACGACTAGTAGTCAATCGCCTAAGTGTCCTATAGGAACATATAGTCAATAAACCTAGAAGCACGTTGACTCGATAGTTAACCTAACCTATTTTACTTTGCAACGGTAGCATTCCATGTGACTATTACTGTCCAACTTCATAAGTCTATCTACATCACATATTCGTCCCAGAAAGTTCCCTAATAGTCACTTTTAAACAAAATAAAACAAGGATCTAATATTTTTATACATAAATAACCTTAAAAAATCTAAAATGTGAAACCTCTATTAGAACACAGAAGATCTAGAATCTAGAATAGTAAATTTTTATAATAATTCAAACGTAGTTGCTATTGGTTATAAGTAAGAATTTCATATTTTTCCGTATTTTATTACATTTTCAATAACATTCAATTCTGGAGAAAATTTACAAACACCACTAAACTTAGATATAAAATTTAGAACGAAAGAGTAATAGTTGTTAACAGAAATTATAAAGATTAATAAAACAAAACCTAACTTTATTTTGAACAAACCAACAATGAACAATGCCATACTTCAATTCTGTAAGTGTACCGCGAGAAATATAGCAGGTATTTTCCAAGTTTTACTGTTGATAACTTTTACAATTTTCTGGTTCCACGTGAAGTAATTTTCAGGTTTGTTTTTTATTTCGTGTTATCGTAGATGTGTCTACAATTGTTATTACTTCTGCTTGAAATGAAAAATATATTTACAGACATTTTTGTAGCGAACAAACAACTAAATATACTATGTTTTCTCTTTTATACTAGGTAAATTTTAATAATTAAAATAACTTTTAGTTCCTCTATTTCATTTTAAATTCGCTATGTTGTTACACTCATTCGTCGTCAGAAAAAAAAGATTCAGTACTGAATAAAATATTGGCTACAATTGGGTCAAGAAATACAAATGATTGTTAACTTATATAATCCAATTCTTAAAAAAGTTTTAGCTTAGCCTAAATTTTGAGACCATATTTTAATTTTTTTAGAATAAACTCTAATATAATCTTGATACTATTTGTTTTTGGAATGATTTTTAATTGTACACCATTCAATTTGTTGGATAAAATGACGTTACTTTTCCTATTATTTCATTCTATTTATTTTACAAAACAGGTTTGATTATGGGCTTCTTATGGTGGACGTACAAGCATGTATCATAACCCCTAAAAAAATGAGCAAACTTTGACACTTATACTCTTTTGAATTTATGGACTTTAACTATAATAGACATTAGAATAGTAAAATTTGTTTTGTTTCCAAAGGCAACTTAGGCTAGTATACTATTTTCATTTTAAACTTGGGGGTCGGCATAAAACGATTAAACGTCCCTGTCCCATATAACTACAATGAAATCTATTAGTGCGGCTACCACAAATCGCTTAACGATGGTCACAACAGGTAATTTTTTAAGGGTCGTATTCAGCCTAAAATTATTCTTGTTTTATCCTATGTTAGACCATTTAAAAATACCGGCGAATGGGGCTGTACAACCCTGTGCGAACCTTGTGAAACCAGTTATAACGGGTCATATTTTGAGTTCCTTTGTAAACGTAATTGCGGTGCATTTAATTGTTTTTTGCCGATTCCTCCAGTTTAAAATGAAAATAGTATACCAAACTATACCTCGTCATAATTCCAATTTTCGTCACTATGAGCGCATTCATATTTTAAAATCCCGATATCAAATCCAGCCATTACATCTGCGTATTTCTCTCTGTCAAATCAAGCAAGCTGCGTCACAAACGTGTCAAGTTAGCTGTGTCGACAGTGCATTTTCCTTACTTGATATGATCTAGTTCTCTGTTGAAATGGACGGAGAAGAGAAACCGACAATGAAAGAACTTTTCGTAATGCGAATGCATCTGTCATTGTGGCAAAAGAATATGTGTTGCTTTTGTTTTCGCAACCCGCGTTTGCATTGCCAACGAGATGAGTTTCATTTTAAACTTGGTATAATATTTCTTCCGTCTAACGGTTTGGAATGTGTTGCTATTAATCATAAGTTATATGTCGTTTTAATTAAGTTACTTCCTGCAAAATTTCCATGACTGTTTTACATGTTATTGTGTCTCGTTCAGAGTTTAGACCATGTCACGTATTCAGTTTAACACTGCAATTTACAGAATTTGCCTTTTTGTACAACTGAAAGTTGTCAGGCATTTAACAATAAATAATTTTTATGTAAAACATGGGTGATAATTTGTACAAGGATGAAACAAAGAAATAAAATAATTATGCTGGAATGTGAAAAATTATACTGTTTACAAAGTTCTAATGAATTTGTTTACAAGTTTAAATCAGGGGTGCAAACACAGGGGCGGTCCAGTAGGTCCTAACTGACCAGAGGATTTGATATTACAAACTTACAAACATATTGTAATAACACTGTGTCTATCTAGTATTGGGATATTCAACTACTAAGAGATGGTAGGTATTGGTGTAGCACGTATCCACCTCCAATTACTTTTTACCATAAAAATGCGTTCTGTACTAGGTCAGGCATGGTCTTGATTAGCGAAGTTTGGAATGAAATGAATAAATGCTTCAAACAATCCTACGAAAAAGAAACAATATATCAGTATCTTGCACTCGCTTTGACTGTACATATGTATACTGTATAATATAGTGTCGACAGTTTGCGTAAATATTTATATAAATTTTATACTTTATTGAGGTTCATTAAGTTCATTGTTTCAAGGGTAGAGACAATGACATTCTTAATTTTGGTACAATTTAAAACTTACATTATATAACATTACGCTATTGCTATTATCACAGAATAAATACTATTTATCTACTCTTATTAAATAATGTATTCATTACTTATGAAATTTATGATAAGTAATACTATTCATTATTGACAGTGTTAAGTAATAATTCATTACTGAACACTTCACGACCAATCACACGTCTGAATTTTCATTACTTAACACTTTAATAGTCAATAAAAAAATAACTATAATTGCCGCACGTTAAGTATACTATGAAACAGTGAAGCGCGCTATTGTTAATTATCTGTCAAAATGACTTTGAAACGTTTTAATTTACAATAATACTGTAATTTGTGTGATTATACATTTACTGCCCGAAAAATCAAAAAAAAAGTATGAACAAGTTTATAAAGCTTTTATGGATTGGCGAAACTTCATTCTCTTGAGTAATAGCTTATATTACTTACTCATTGAATAATATACTATTACTCTGTGCTATTGCTATTGCTTCAAAACAAAAGTCATTGCACAACTGGAATCCATTAATTTAACGTTTATTTAATTATTTTCTATTTAATTTTTAGTTCACGGCAATGGGTCAGAATAAAGAAAGCAAACATCAACATTATATTTTGTTAAAAAATTGCGGAAAGATGATTGTACTGCTATCACTAGTACTACCACCGACAAATCAAATGCTACAATTTCCACCACATCCCTTCATATTCAAGAAAAAAATTTAAATAATGTAATTGTTCTAGAACTAAAACATAAATTAAAAAAAATGAAATTCTGTTCTGAATTTATATGCGTTAATATAAAATAAAGTATATCATACGTAATATTTTCCTGTGATCAACTAGGCCGTCCCTAAAATACACAGCCCTTTTAGTTTATCTGTTTACAATATTAAAACTGAAATAATAATTAGTTTTGTTTTGCATTGTCAAATGTTCCAAACAAATTAATACTTAACCTAAATTTCAATACTCGTTACGAATGTTGACGTTTCATATGTAACCAAAATAATTTATGTATAATATATAAAATGTAATATGTAAATACCTTTATGCTGCTGCAATTTCATTGTAAATTACATTGTACTGGTAATACTTATCACAAGCACAAAAAATAAACACAAAATCTGATTTGATATAAACCATGATTTGACTCTACTTCACTATTGCAACTGACAGATTATTACATGCTTTTGCAAAGTGAGCAACCCTGAACAAAGTATGTCAATTAATTTTAAATACTAGAATTGCAAACTTTTTTTACAAAAATCGTTTTAATAATTGCCGAATAATAATTAGTTTATTTATAATTTAGACATTTTTTAACTATTACATTATCTAGATGAAAAATATTTTACAGTACTGTAAAAAAAAACAACTAATTAGAAGTATCAATCAATTTTTTTTATAAAACATCAGGAATAAATAAATGTATCAGCATGTAGCAGATCTCGGTAAGTGATATATTTATGCTCACGAAGAACGGGTACTAGACGTAAAATCACTGCCTCTAAAATTGTTTGCCGGCCGTGGAATCGAACCTAGTACCACTGAGCCAGCTACCTTCTCAGAAAGTAGAATTAATATTATAAAATAATAGCTTATTGCAGTAGGAAATATACGTATTTGAGAGCGTTAAATCACTTATAATTAATATTATACTTAAATTAATACAATATTGTATGATTTGACGTCTGGTAATCGCATATCACATGCATAAATCTATTACTTGCCGAGATATACTACGGCAGAGTGCCACACCCAGCAATGAGAAAAGGCGTGAAGATATATTTATTTTTTTATGTATTACGTTTCTGTAATGACTTGAAAATTAAAGAAGCACGTATTCTTTTAAAATAACGTTTGAGAACATTAAACAGATAAAAATTTAATGATGAATAGTTCCTGAATGTATATCAAGAATTTCATTTTATTTTTTACAGAAAGAAATTTAATTTTCTTCTTTATTAAACGCGCATCCTTAATCTGATTAAGGAACCGCAAAGAATCTTCTACGTGAATAGGTTATTCCTTTTTCTGTCATGAATATTTTAACTCAACCTCATTTGAAAACGAATTATATTTATCGATTTTATTAGAAAAAGACCTAGGTGTAATATGTGAATAACCACTTTATTCATAATTTATATCTTCAAGCACTATTATAAATTCAATATAGGTATTCACATCCAGTTGCTGCTATAAAACAGATGTTTAATTTACAATAGAAAAATGTTATTGGAAAAAGAAAGCTCTATTTTTATGTAGGTAACGAACATTATTTAGAATTTGTTTCTTTGTAGCATTTTCTTTTGTGAAATTGGATTTACGAATTGTCGACTGAAATTTTTAATTTATTTTTGTTTAATCCTCTTTTCTTTATGTAGAATTTTGCTTTCCACAGTATTCTTGAATTATTTTAGAGAAAAACCTTTCTAATAAAAGACTCACAAAATGTAATATTCTACCATCTTTTTATTTAAAGCATAAACAAAAGTAAAGTTAGATAATTTCTAGATATTATTTTATTTTAAATTAACTAAAATTTATTACTGGATGTGGCACTCTGCTGTAGCAGATATCAGTAAGAGATATAATTCTTCGTGCGAAGTGCGGTTACCAGCCATCAAATCACGGCCACCAAAGATGTTAGTAAAGAGGAAGCCACAGGGGTAGATTTAGATTGGTGAAAATTGTTTATCAGTTGTGGGAATCGAACCCGGGTTCTCAAATCCACAGGCCGACTCGATACCATTAAGCCACCTATCCCATTAAATGTAACTAGATTACTATAAATGAGTGATGGCACGTATTGTCGATAGATTGAATTATTGAATCCCGGAATTCCGGTGTGTCTTTATAGACCAGATACCAGGAATGGAATCATTTCATTTGCATAATTTTTTTTCTAAACTATAAAACTTTAGTTAATTTCAAATACATTTCTTAAAAATATAAAACTTTTCATTTATAATTTTTGTAAAATAGTTTCGCGGCATTGATCTCGTGACGTCACGACGAAGATCTGGTTGCATAAAGCGATGTTAACTATTTTGTTAGCTAACAGCATTTTAAAAGTTAACAATAGCTAAGATGGCTACCTTTGCATTTTATATATTTTCTCATTGTTATGCTGTAAATAATTAATGCTAATTGTTAGTTAAATAACAATGGTTAAATAATATTTGTAACAAATAATTAATAGTTAAATGTATATTATAGAAATTAAAATATTTAAAAATGTTGACATTTCTTAAATGTGTTTTCTTTTTGTAATTGAACTTTTTCGCGTAGTTAACAAAGTGATTAATTGACAACTAATTATTATTACAAAAACAAAATCAAATTAATTAATTTATTAATCAACATCAATTATATGAGTAAATAATTCATAATAGGTTTTATTAAAAATTTGCCCTAAAAATGTATGCTTCAAGACCCATGCCTTTAATTTTGCGAATTTCGATAAAATCTTTTTGACTGAGGCTCAACGCATCATATATCCTCAAAGATTTTATTTCATCACTACATTACAACGATAAATTCTAATTTAAATCATTGGAATCTTAGGATGATGGTGATATCATCTGTATTATTAAGTCTGAAACAATTTATAATTTAAGTTAGGCGATGATAAATAATTAAAAGATATTCTGCACACGAATGAAAATTAATCAATGGATATAATTTGTTGTAGCGCAATGAAGATGATGTAATACAACTGAAGATGATGGAAAGAAAACTTCCTGCGCCGCTGGGTTGAGCGGTAGAGCAGTAAGGTCGAGAGGGAGTGTTGCAGCGAGCGCCAGGCAGCATCTCCGTGGAAGCATAGCACGATGATAGTGAATGCGATGGCGTCCTTTTCCACGACCCTGAGCACGGCCGCAAGCGTGCTGCCCTCACTGGCGCACGGCAGCAGCAGCAGCAATGCCAGTGTCGCAGTGCTGCACAACCACACCAATGCTACCACGGTGGACGCGCCGCCCGCTGAATGGACCGACCTTCTTCTCCTGGTGTTCAAAGCTTTTATCTTCGGTACCATCATCATCGCCGCCGTGCTAGGTAACGCGCTGGTCATAATCAGCGTGCATCGACATCGTAAATTGCGTGTTATCACCAACTACTACGTGGTGAGCCTCGCCATGGCTGATATGCTCGTTGCGCTATGCGCTATGACGTTTAACGCCAGCGTTGAACTCACTGGCGGCCGGTGGCTCTTTGGTTACTTCATGTGCGATGTTTGGAACTCTTTGGACGTGTATTTCTCCACGGCTTCCATACTACACTTGTGTTGCATTAGCGTGGACAGATACTACGCGATCGTGCGGCCCTTGGAGTATCCTATAACTATGACTCATCGGACTGTATCGTTCATGTTAGCGAATGTTTGGTTACTACCAGCTTTGATTAGTTTCACTCCGATATTTCTTGGCTGGTATACAACAGACGAGCACAAGGTCTTTCGTGCTGAGAATCCGAATGTCTGTAACTTTGTGGTGAATCAGTATTACGCGTTAATAAGTTCCTGTGTGAGTTTTTGGATTCCTGGTGTCGTGATGTTGACTATGTACTTGCGAATCTACAAGGAGGCGATCCGACAGAGGAAGGCGCTTTCGCGGACATCGTCGAACATCATCCTGAACTCGATTCACCAGCACCGGCAGACTAACTACAATCATCACCACTACCTACACCCGAGCGACGGGGAGCTGGCCACGGTGGGGCCTCCCAATGGGCGTCAGAGCACTAGCTCGGGTTCGGGGGCTAGCTATGGCGCCACTGTTGCCGCATATGGTCGTGATAACAGCAAAGCCGCCACCGAACTCAATATGAACGGTAAGTGCAACTTGAGCATTTCGTTTTGTTGTAGTTTGGCACGTGGCAAGTATTGATTTCCGAAAATGTTCAACTCTACAATATTGAATCAAATACGTAGGTGGTGCCAAGTAGGAGAGAGTTGTCAAAGTCGTACTACCTAACAGATTTTTTATTTTATTTATTAAGCAGTCTGAATTTGTACGAAAATTATTGTTTGTGTTTGTAAGTTAATGTATGAACACTTTCTTGTTCAAGTTCAGTTTTGAAAAAAAAACACATGTATTTTGAGTTACGTAATGAGAAGACAATGGCTGGTATACTATTTTCATTTTAATCTGGAGGGATCGGCATAAAACGATTAAACATCCCTGTCCCATATAACTACAATGAAATCTATTAGTGCAGCTACAACAAATCGCTTAACGAAGGGCACAACAGGTAATTTTGTAAGGGTCGTATTCAGCCTAAAATTATTCTTGTTTTTTCCTATGATTGACCATTTAAAAATACCGGCGAATGGGGCTGTACAACCCTGTGCGAACCTTGTGAAACCAATTATAACGGGTAATATTTTGAGTTCCTTTGTAAACGTAATTGCGGTGCATTTAATCGTTTTATGTCGATCCCTCCAGTTTAAAATGAAAATAGTATAGCACAAGCTCTGTTTTTGCCTGTTTTAATTTTTAAAACTCAGCAAAGTTGTTCAAATATCGACATGATATTGACAGTAATTGCCAAATAATAAAATAAAGTTAATGTCGAAAAATATAAGAATTTAAAGATAAATTTTGCTGTTCAATTAATATCATCTAAATAAATTCATTACAATTTTATATCGAGTTCACCTGATTTTTCAAACTTCTGTAGTTTGTACAAATACCCATGTAATACTTCAAGTTTTTACTTAAGTTACCGACTTACAACTTAATTCATATATTTGCTATTCGATGTCGCTCACGTTAAGTGACTAAAGAAAAACTTAACAAGTATGATTTAGTTAACCAGTAGTCATTAAGCAACTCGGCCTTAAATTAAATCATTGACAAAAAATGACGTGGGTATGTAACAATATGAGCTATCTCATTGTTGTTATGTTGCGTTTAGGTAAGATTGGTTTCGTGTAATTTGACACTCGTGACCACATGTGCCATTAAGGCTGAGTGTGAGATCTTTTGGTTTTCGAATATAGGGTATTAAATTATAAAAAGAGACAGTTATAGTTAATATTCTTAGAATTCCAACAAGATTTCATGTTCGCGTTATCAGCAGTGCCAGAGTGTCAGACTACATGACCAAAACACTTGAGACATCTGTGTCCACCCCGATGTGTGGGGTATTGATTCCAGATGTGGGTATTGTACCCAGGACAGCAAGTGTTTTGGTGGAAACCAGCAGTCTCGTCCATCGACTCAAAGCGTGAAGATGTAGATCTTCACATCACGCGGTGTTCGCGTTTTATTTAATTTTAAACTAGATTAGGGAATTAAGTATTATAATTAATAAAAAGTTAATCTAAATCATTATTCTGTTTCCATCCTCATATTAAATTATAACGTTTCGCGTTCAATTTTAGTTTAAACTTTAATAGCGGTATGTTTAATAAAATATCAAGACTGCAACCATTCCTTTCGTTTTACAATTGACGCAGTCCGGTAAGATCAACTTATTCACCCATTTCGGCTCGTTTTACAGGTAAATAAAAAGATTCAAGTTAAAATTTGTGAAAGAAAATATTTCCATTATCAAGCTTCTTGAATGAAACATACTAAGTATTCAATTAACAACTTTTGTCTAATTTTTAACATATGACTTCGACTGAACGTACAGTAATGAAGATAAATTTAAACTTTAAAACTTTTGTCTAGTCAGCTTTTAAGCTTTTTGACAAATTTCCTCTTTGAATATGTATTGTAGAATGACCGGATTTGTCAATACATTTGGTATCGAAGGAGGATATTTTTAACTTTTCGTGTTGGTTATTACGTCACCGACGCAGTATTAAATCGTTCTAATTGCCGTCCGAAATCATGGCATGCTTATTGTTATGTTTCATTAATGAGAGTGCCATGACCTTGGTTCGGCCTTGCGTGTCGCCAACTAAATTTTGATGTGATGGGGCGTGGTTCCGAATCCTATAAACTACATAACGTCTCATCTAAATTTATCCACCTTCTTATAAAATGTTATGACGCTTGGATTTCATATCTTTAATTTCTTTTGACATGTCTTTCTTCTAACAAAAAATATCTGATGTGGACACCACATGACTTCCTTGTACCCGTATTAAACTATAGATATTTTTTTAATTGCACATATTTGCCATTAAATCTTTTATTTTTTGTTATAATCCATAGCAAACTTAATTTTTAAAAAAATCAAAAAATATATAATATTTAAATTTAGATATCTCGTTTATGCAAAAAGCTAATTTAAAAATTCTTAATGTGCTAGACGCAGAATTTAATTCTCTAAAACTTTTATTTGCAGCATTTATTTCTAAAATTAAAATAATACCATTTTTTTCAAGGAAAAGCTTCATGTAATGTGTCACTTCCTGTTAGTCTATTTTAACCAAAATCTATTATATTATTTCCATTGATATAGTAGTCTTATATACCAAATTTGGAAAGTTTTAAATTATATTTGAATATAGTTTTTCATGAAAATCTATTATAGGCTTCAAGTAAAGTACCACTTCCGGTAGTTGTATAATGACCAAAAAGGGAGGTGCTCAACTAGATGTTATAACAGTCCTAAATATAAAGTTTCAATTTTCTACGGCTTACCGTTTTTGAGTTATTCGAGATACGTACGTACGTACGTACAGACGGCATGACGAAATTAGTCAAAATGGATTCAGGGAGGGCCAAAATACCTATTTCCGGAAATCTGAGAACCGAAAATTTTCGCGATTACAATACTTCCTTTACTTCGTACAAGGAAGTAAAAGATGTTTACGCGCGAATTGCTGGAACTACTAAGACAATCTACTAAATTCTATGTCTACAAAAATTATGTAGTATCTACGTTATGATACTTAGTTTTAACAAAAAAGTGTGATTATATACTTAATATAAACAATATGATTGTAGTATTAACAATTAATGTTTTTTGTTTGTCACACATGGAATATTCAAAATTAGATGTCAACTTAAAAAAAAATCAAATACTAAACACTTTTTGAAAGTGTAATATTATAGTATGTTATGCATTAAGGGAGGGAAACAAGCAATTATTCCTGCGTGTGAAGTTGACAAACCGAGACGTAAACCAGGGCCGAAGGTTTGCCAACTTCACACAAGGGATAATCGCGCCCTCCCGTGAAGCATATTATATTTTTCGTAACAAGTGAACAAAAATTACCGTCTTATCGGGACAAATGTCAAATATGGGTTGCGTAACTAGTTACCTAGGAAACGCCGAAAACAGCTAATAATCGTAGTCTCTAGAGAGAGAAACATCTCCCTAGGGAGAGAAACATGCTACCTAGGGAGAGAAACATAATGTTTCTCTCTCTAAAATTAGGGAATAAGAACGTGTTTCTTGTGCATGTGTTACGAAAAAGACATTACTCAGTTTTTCAGATAAATATTTATCCATCTGCTTACAAAATGTTAAGACGCTTATATTTCGTACATATAATTTCTTTGACACGTCTTCCTTGTACAAAAAAATTTGGTGTATGTGCGCGAACTGAATTGTTTTCTTTTCTGTCAGATTTGTATAGAAATGTAGGTCAAATATAAAAATATGCTGGTAATGTGACACAAACATGTTGTCGATGCCATGAATTAAAAGGAAGTTTTCATCTCATTTAAGCGCGCAACTCATGGAGGAAGTTTAAGTAAAATGTTTCCGGTTTTATTTACGATTGACATGAAACAAAATCACTGTCAAGTTTATCAAATAGTGTGTTTACATGCGTGTCATGCATCAATTCACATAACAATTGATTGACAACGAATAGAATTTATTCTCTATTAATGATTAATTATTTCATGTTTCGAGAAACGTTAAGCTGTTGCATATATTATTTTGTTTATGGAAATATTTATAAATAGGTGATTAAAGAAACTTACTAAATGAAAATTTAAATTTCTTTGACATTTCTCAAAATGAACTCAGGAATAAGCTATTAAATTTTGTTTTCCTGAAACATTCTACATATTTATCGGAAAATAGTAGGGCATAAACCGGTTTAAAATCCGGTAACCGATATTTTAAACGATAAATCGCGAACATTAATCGTAAATTTAACCATTATTTTTAAAGCTACAAATAACGGCAACCTTTAAACAATGTTAAACCGGTTTTAGTGTATAATAACCTTTATTTTTACATAATTTTGTTCTAAGAAAATATATTTATTCCTTATTTCTTTGTTCTCTTTTTGTTTTATCAGTTGCACAAGAATTATGTTTTGTTGAAAGATGTTTTTCAGGTCTTCGATATATTTGAACAAATTTAAGAACTTCAATGAAAGAAGATGTTCATGAGAGGAAATCCTGATAAATGTTTACCTAAAATTTGTATAATTATTTTATTTTTATTTTCAATAATGCGATTATTTTCGTATATAAGACATTACTTTTTATTTTGTTTGAAAGTATTTAATTTTTTTCTGATATTCTATTACTATCAGGGTTCGTAAATATCATGATATTTATAATAAATATCAAAATATCTGATATATAGGATATATATCAGATAAATATCACTTTTTGGATATTTATTTTTTAATTTTAGTTTTTGTACACATTTAGAAAAACTGAAAAATTCGAAAAATTTCACTTTTCCGGAGGCTATATCTCAAAAACTAAACAAGATATGGAAATGCGCTCAACGGCGTTGAATTCCCCGTGTCCGAATTGACTTATAAGCAAATTTTCATACAATTTTATGCAATTTAATATTTTTAATTATTTCCTAAGGGGTACCCCTTTGGTTTTTTCAGATTTTAATTCAATTTTCCCAAAAATCCGTAATCGTAGGATTATTAAAACGAAAATTTACATACATATGTATTTTGACCCACTGAATCCAGTGGTGCAATCTTCAAATGCAAATGACTTCTGGTTTTCGAGAAAATGTTAAAAAACCGCTTTTTGCGATTTTTTTGGCGGAAAATTGAAAAAAAATAAAAATCTCTGAAACTATGTTTATAAGTTAACTGAAGCACGAGAAAATTAATGCCGTTGAGCGCGTTTACATATCACATTTAGTTTTCGAGATATAGCCTCGGAAAAGTAGAAAAACTGAAAAATACGAAAAATTTCACTTCTCTGGAGGCTATATCACAAAAACTATTTGATATTTTTATATAATGGATATATATCATTGCAAAAATTTGACGATATATATCAAAATAAATATCATGATATATATCGATCGATATATATCTTCGAACCCTGATTACTATCTTAAATTGAATTGTACTTTTACATTTGTTATATTTTTAGTTTAAACCGGTGTTCTAGGTTTAAAAATCAGTTTTTGTAGAAAAACCATTATTATTACCTATAACGTTTTTGAAATCGGTTAACTAGCATTTTCGATTACATGTACTGAAAAAATAATAATAAGGAAAAGGTAAACTTGTTGGTGGAACACTAGCGCCAAATGACTTCATTTTGGTTTGCATCTATCTAACTTTATTACACCCAATTTGAGTATATATTTAGGAATAACTGCTAATGATACTGTTGTTGAATAGAGATGACATAATTACAATTTCTAGTCCCATTATTTATATCCCAAATCGAAATAATTTACATCAAATATCATTTTCCTAACCTCACATATCTGCAGCAATCAGCGGAACTATACCAACTTAGAGAAGTGAACGTATTGTTCCATTAACCGCTTGGTCGCACGCTACAACTCAAACAGAAAACGGAGCCTACGAACATAATTATTACATATAATATGTAGAAGCGTAATAGGTTCGCGGTCTCTGCGTATTACAACGTTTGCACTGGGGTATTAGCGATAGTGAACCCCGTTATATATAGGAACTTCCCTTTCTAGCCAATCCCAATTTGGCACCAAAAAGAATTCGGTTCGCTTTAAGAATTCTTGAATATATATATATATCAGGGTGATGCCTCGCTCAGCCGGTCATAGGGATTTAACATGGGAAATCAGTTTTTTGCAATTTCCTGCTTCGCAAATTATTTTAAGCAAAAACGCGTCAAATAAAAGTTTTATGGCATCTAATTTTGCATCTAAATCAGTAAACAGAATTACTTTTACGTGTTTTGTAACGACAGAAATTAAATATGAAAATGTCGAAAATTACGTTGAAAATATTGATAGCCATGGAATTGGACAAAAAAATATAAATGCTTGACGTTTTATCTGTCAAAACATCAACGTTTGCCGTTTTATATATATATATATAATTAATCTTCTACTCATGATTGGATGTGGCACCCTGCCGTAACAGATCATGGTAAATAATATATTTTGTGCGAGAAGTGCAGTTACCATCCGTCAAATTACGCTCTTCAAAGATATTAGTGGAGCAAGACCCATAGGGGTAATTTTAATAAAGTTTGTAGACAGCAAGAATCAAACACGGGTTCTTAAATCCACAGACCAACGCGTTTCCACTGAGCAATTCTGCTCCATATAATATAAATAAAGAAATCAAATATTAAACCTATCCATGCAAATTTCCATTTAAGGTAAACTGTTCTCTTTGGACTGGTACATCGAGTTGAAAAGTTAAATACCTCATTTAAATAAATTTTAATGATTAATTTAATAATTTTGCGTTTGTAAAAAAAAATATACATCTTCAATCCTGACTAACTATACTTTTAAATCCGATAGTAGTATGTTATTTAAGGAAATATTAGCATTATTAGTTTCTATTGGAATTAGCAGAGAATTACTGATTACATCACTTGGGAACTATGAAAATTACTGAAATTGAAATTCGTAGGCCTGGCTGGCATATGTTCTAAAAATATTTTGAGAAAAATGCTTGAAATAAAATAATTTGTTCTTGTTTGCATTGCATCTTTATACATTTTTTTAAAAGAAAAATTGAGAAATGTTTGTAACATACCTAATATTTTAACAATGTTTGGGATTTCTCGTTGCCTTCTATACATTTCTCGTCTCATGGCAATGAATATTTGTCTTAACGATGTCATTAATAAATAAATTTCGTAATAAATTAAAAGTTTTAAAAATTAGAATTTAAACACGACAATATCTCTGTGGTATCATCGAAAATAAACAATGATATTGTTGGTGTACGAATTGAGAGTGTCCGCGTTGGAAAGAGTATAATGAATGATATCGAGATTGGTGCGAAGGAATTGTGAGATTTGCATGCGAAATGTCCAGTCGCCGTGAATAATTTGTGAAATACGGATCGAGCTGTGCGAACATAATCCCATATTCCCACAGCGGAGGATTTGCTGGTAAATCGGTTTCTACCGTTCTTTTAATACTCTTCGCAAGCCCAGCGCGGCGTAGATTAAAATTTCACTCGCTAACTCTACTGATAATTTCATAAATGTTTCAATAAATTAGATTTTCTACGCTTTTAGATTAACGCACCTCAAGTAAACAAGATTTGCTGTTATCTCAGATCTTTACGAGGAAGTACATAGTTTGGTGAATTGTTCTTCCTTCAAATAATTCAAATGTTTTCGATGAATTAACGAACTGTAAACCGTAACGCAATGTTTTAAAACTTTAACTTGGGTAATATCATTTCAAACTATTGTTCTATTTTTAGAATTTAGAATATATTTATAGTCGGTTTTACAATTTTGGAACAATGTGATGAATCAAAATCTCAAAATACGTAGCACAAATTTATATTATCGTTTATTTAACAATGAGATATTTTTTTCTGATTATTTAATCGGTCACTTTATTCCAACATTGCCAAAACATCCCTAAATTATTTTATCAGCCATTGAATTTTTATTTTTGATTCAATTTTTAATTTGTTTGAAAATTATTATATTTTGTACGACAGAAAAACTGAAGAAATTTATCCTTTTGACTTTTTTTAAATAGCACCAAACAATTAAAACGAGAAATATTATATCAAACTACTACACTGCGACTCGGTGAGTTCCTGTTGTACAGAGTAACATAAATAAATAAATAAAATAAATGTCAAAATTGCCTTCTTCGCTTTCGCTAAAATATCTGTTTGAATTTTAAATTTTGAATATCGTTAGAGGTTATGATATAATAAAAAAAAACCTACTTTTACATGGAAATAATGCTTGATAAAGTAAATGTTACATACGTTCTTTATAAAGTAATATTAAAATAATTTATTATTGATGTTTGACAACAGTGAGGGTATCAATTTGCAAAAATATTTAGAATGGCAAATAACTTTAAGGTTTAGTCGCAAACAACTATAAAAAAAAACCCAATTAATCCGTTCTTTCATTGTGCATTGAATTTAAGAATTAGTAATAATAATTATAGTAGCTAATTCTGTATAACTTTCCAGAAAACATTCTTTTAAACTCCATTCATTTCCGGCTTGTAATCATAATGTCCTATTAATTAGCATATTAACTGACATTTCATAATACTTTCATTAGTTCGTTACCCTTTATATTCCCCCAATTCATTATCTAAAAACATCCAACACTTCCTTTGCGCGATAGTTCACGAACTTTTACTCGAAAACAATTACTACATGTATAAACAAACGCAGACAATAGCGTAAAACAATCAATCAGTAGAATTTCGAGAGACCTATTCTATTGTTCGTGGTGAGTTACAGGGTTTTTCCTTTTGTTAATGGCAACCGCTTGATCTGGACTGCGGTGTTGGCAGACGGTGTTGGTGATGTTTGGAGTGGGGCTGATGACCTGACGAAGCTACGCGAACTCCCGATGAGAGGAAGTGGGAAAAGCGACACTCGGAGGAATCCACTTGCGGTAGGAGAGTAAAGTGGATGATAGAATGACGAGTTGTTGCCAAGAATGCGTCCATTTTATATTTTAAATTGGGTTTTATAGATGGAAATGGACGGAAGGATAACTTAAAGCTAGTGGGGGTATTCAAATGTTGAAGTTATTGCGGTTTTACTGAATTAATTCCACAAGAAAAATAAAAAATAATAATGTTTTTCCTTCCCGACTTTTCAGAAAGTTTTTTTTTTCCACAATTGACAAATGATAAAATCAAGTTGAATTATAAAAAATAGTTGAGAAACGCCAGAATTTTAACCCAAGATCTATGATCTTCGGTCATATGCTTTAACCAACTAAACTAAGGTGTCAGGTATCTCAATTTTTTTCTCTTTAAAATTTAATTTGAATTTATCAATTGTTAAGTATTTACTTAAAATGAAGAAACTTATACAATTGATATTCCAATTATCTAAGTTTCTTCATTATTTAAACAGTCGATCATCGTATTTAATTTCCTTAAAATACTAACTAAATTAGAAACGTGATACTTTTCATCCCTAGGACAGAATCGTTATTTGTACAATCAATAAAAAATATGCTTTTATTACGTGCTGTTTGCGTATTTTTTGCATATTAATATTAGATTGAATTTATTAAAATACAAATTAAATATTATTTTGACAGATAATAAAATTTTAATATTATGTTGAAAAAATTTAAATGATCTCCAATGAAAATACACCAATGAAATTATGATGTTATTACTTTTTTCATTATTTTTAATTTACACTTTTTTTTAACAGTTGAAAAATGTATCACTTTCTAAATGACGATTCATTAAAAAAGATAACTTTCATGATTAATATACAAAAAAATACATTTTTCTTCCCTGAGGAAGGAAAGTAAAGCTATAGACAGAGCAACTAGAAAACAATGGTATAATTTAACATTCGTGACATCCGGATTGAAATTAAAGCTTTTAGAGCTATTTACAAAACTAAATTTAAAGATATCGTTATTGCTTCAAAACGTGATATATTTATTCGCGTGAAGTTCAGTTACCAGCCGCCAAATCACGACCCCTAAAGATGTTAGTGAAGGGGAGCCACAAGAATAGTTTTAACATGATGAAAATTGTTTATCGGTCCTGGGAATCAAACCCGGATTCTCATATCCATATACCGACTCGATACCACTGAGCCACCTACCTACCCATATGAAACAGAAATGAATGAAAGTTTTGTAATATTTTTACTGCTTCTCTATATCTTACAAGTAACACGACCCAACTGTCACTCACCGAAATGAAACTTGACACACCAATAGAACTCTAAAAAATATTGAAGTCCTATTGTTTTTTCTTCCGGAAGTTGCTTTTTAGGGATATAAACCACACCTGAAAGGTTGTAAAAGCAATAACTGAAATTAAATAATACCAAAACAATACGCGCGTTCATCATTGTTAATTTCATTTTTCTGTTCTATGAATTAATTATCATACTTTATCGTATAACAAATTACATTATTATGGATGATAAACCCGGGACAGATCCTTGCAATATTATGAAATGCGCAAAAATTTAAATTATTTATTTTATGCATATAAAACCGGTCGCGTGCATAGTACCATCTATTCCATTCTTAACTGGAATTTTTCTGCACATTGAGATATATTTTATTTTCTTTTATTTGTGTTCATATTAGATCGATTGGATACAGTCAGTGGCCGCGGAAGTGGGGTTGCAGGGGTTGCAGTTGCAACTCCTGATCATTTTTGTTCAGGACACAAAAAATAAAATAAAATCCAAACCGAGACTATAGCAATAAATTAACAATCCATTACAAGTTATATTAAGTCAGCATGTATACATATTAACAAGAGTTTTTTTACAAACAAAAATAAAAATAATAAAATATCAAAATAAACACTTGTCTAAGTCTCACAAAATTCAGCCTCCAAGTCACCTTATGAGGGCATCGTCAGAGGCTGGCCAGCACAGTTGGTAACCATAGACGCGTTTCGCTCTTATTAGAGCTCATCAGTATGGTATAACCTACTTCTTCACCTAAACGTGTCTATGGTTACCAACTGTGCTGGCCAGCCTCTGGCGATGCCCTCATAAGGTGACTTGGAGGCTGAATTTTGTGAGACTTAGACAAGTGCTTATTTTGATATTTTATTATTAAACCTAGTTTCACCAAGTGAGCATTTAAAGACAATTAATTTTGTCTTTGTTGTTTTTTATTTAAATTGCTATTTCGTAGCTTTTGCTTTTTTCGGTAGATGGCATTACTGGTTCGATAGAACTTCTCATGTCATCTTACCGTTCTTTAGAGATCTTATTCTCTGCTGGCACAGTCCTTCGTCACCAGCTTCTTCAGTGAACTTTGTTCTAGGTGAAGAAGTAGGTTATACCATACTGATGAGCTCTAATAAGAGCGAAACGCGTCTATGGTTACCAACTGTGCTGGCCAGCCTCTGACGATGCCCTCATAAGGTGACTTGGAGGCTGAATTTTGTGAGACTTAGACAAGTGTTTATTTTGATATTTTATTATTAAACCTAGTTTCACCAAGTGAGCATTTAAAGACAATTAATTTTGTCTTTGTTGTTTTTTACAAAAATAATAAATTTATTCATTATGTCATTCAATTATTCCGGGGTTCGTTGAATTTTGACTTGGAACCGTACTTCAATGTTACAAAAACGACGGTTTCATTTAGTTTTTCTTCATATACACAAAATTAAAACATTGGACATTGATTGGTAAGGTGATGAAAATATTCATCAATAAAATCGCAGAGCGAATGACAGTTTTCGGAGCAATAGAGTAAAATTGTCTTTTTCAATTTATACAGATGTAAAAACTTTATAAAACTGTTACATTAATTGACAAAATCAAATTATATTATTAATATAATGTATCTCACCTAATTATTCATTTTAATTACCTAAATTTATCTGTGTTCGATTTTTACTCCGGTCAAAAATTTTTCGCAACCCCTTTCGAAAAAAGGTTCCGCGGTCTATGGATACAGTATGAAGAAACTGCAGAACCACATACATCACGCATCATGCATCTTCTCGCAAATGAACAAACGTTACAATTTCTTTTTCATTTTCTCCAGATGAAATATCGAGAAGAGCATTTAAAACCGTTAAATCATTTTTATGTCGACATTTCAAATCATAATTCCAGCAATTTATCTGTTTAAGAGAGCGTCCGAAGAATCAGATTCCCATTTAATTTCATTGATATTAGAACTGAAATGAAGTTTGTGCAGATCTCGTGCATTTCAATTAAGATCCTATCATCTCTGGTGGATTTGCACATTCGAAGAGCGACGCCATTGCGAAGGAAACTAAACCAAACCGCTTTCGGTGCTTCTCACACATTCATAGCACGGAGATATTGAAGAGCCGCGATGGAAAAAGTGGAAGTTTCAAAACAACGCTGAAAATTTAATGTTTCCGGGCCAAGTTTAGCAGTTGGCAACGTTCCCGCGAGACTGGTCCGTTCGACTTTTTGGCAGCATCTGACGAAATGTAAACGAAACGTTTTAGGGCAAAAGTTACCTTAAAGTCTCAAAGTTGATAAGAGGGATTACTTCAGATGTAAAAATTATGATGGGATATATTTGCTTGTGCTCTTTTAAAATATTAGTTGATGTTTTACCAGCTTTGCTACATTTTTTTAGAGAGGATTAGGATAGATAAGTCCGTTAAAATCGTCTATTAAAAATGAATCGATTTTAATAACACAGATTAAAATCATATTTCATCTCAATTTCCAAATCTAAAATATAGTATTCTGCAAAACATAAAAATTTGATTTTTGATTAATATTCGGTGATAAAGATTGAAACGAATTGTAATAATAAAATATATACATAACAATAACACTAAAAATATTCGCTAGAAATGAAATACCCAATTTATTGCGAATTTCAAAAAAATTATTTTTGTTTTATAATCAATATATTAAATTATATATGTCATTAAAGTTGTGTGCAGAGGTAAAGAAACACCCTGTATGTATATATATTAGGGTGGCCCTTATTTTGGGTAAGTTCGAATTTTGTCGGTCTCCACCCGAAATCTGGTTTAAAATCACAAAAAAGTAATAAATTAATTTTTGAGATTTTAAAAATAAGTTTAACCCGTGCCTCTAGACCACTTTCACTTATACACATTTACAAATAAACACTACAAATGATAAAATATATGTGGCTAAAAATATGATAAAATAAAATAAAAATGTTATAATCAATATGAATATTATTCAAAAACAGTCTAAAATAATAAAAACTAGTTTATAAAACAAAATTGTTGGAAAAGAATCAGTACTGTGAATCACTTTTTGCGTATTTAAAAAAACTCTTTTTTCGTTAGTTTTTGAGCACCCGTTTAGCAATATACAATCATATAAAATTATTGTTTATTGTAATCGATCGATTCGTTATCTCATCTAGTTTAATGCCCGCTTGGAATTGTGTCAAAATATTGAAAAACAAACAAGTTATTGCATTTTGAATAGTCACTGCTCAGCAGTGATTTGGGAACTGAAGGCAAAAGTGAAAGTGGCCTAGAGGCACGGGTTAAACTTATTTTTAAAATCTCAAAAAATTAATTTATTACTTTTTTGTGATTTTAAACCAGATTTCGGGTGGAGACCGACAAAATTCGAACTTACCCAAAATAAGGGCCACCCTAATATATATGTATATATTGGTTATAAATAAAATTTACAAGTGACAAAATTTGACAGTAGTAACATATAAAAATGTTAAATGACAGTTGATTGATATTTATAATTTATTGCTGTGCTGTCGCATTCGGAATTATGTAATTAAGTAGGCGTACGTTAAGATATATTTAGAATTTTGTTCTAAACAAAATTTGGTTGTGATGAATAAAGAGGAAGAGAAAATAAATTATTTCCGAATGTACGGTTTCTAGGCTGAGATATAAAAGTAAAAGTAATATTTATAATTAACAGAATAATTTATCATCCCAGAGAAAAAACTCCCAACTCTTGAAAGTTTTTAATAATGAAGTAACACATCGCCGAAGATAAAGTTTCATAATTAATTCTTTCATAAATTCTACGGATGAGTAGAGACTGAGTAACATCCAACAACTTGTATACACGTCGAAAGTATTGAGTCCAAACGAGAGCTTTCGAGACAAGCAGTCAACAACCGTTGAACACAAACGTTTTCAAATTTACGAGCTTTCATTTACCGTATTTTGCAAGCGCGCCTCTTCTGAACGGTCTGGCGAAACAGCGTTAAGTACTGCTTTGAAGATCGGAGCAGGCCACAGCGAACCGCCTCAAAGTATGCCCCTTTTCCCTTCGGACACCCTCTTGAAACCACACTGGGAAAACTGTTGAGAGCGAGCACTTATTAACTATAAATTAAGACTGGTTTATTTAATTTATTGATGGCAATGGAAGGAAAATATCTGTTTAATGTTTAAGAAATAATATTAGCTAAACGAATTAAGTAACGAAGCTTTGAATTTTGAATTAATTTGAAGGGAAATTAAGGTCTCTTCTGATGGTGATGTGGGTTGGTAATCTGCTTTGCGACTGATGTGGTTTTTTTGATGTATTATGTAGCAGCCACTAACTAATCACGAAGGTTTACATGAGCTCTACCTTCCTATTAATTATTCAAGCGCAGTTTTTAAATATATGCGAGTAAAGCCGTAAAGCACTATGTTTTTATAAAACATTTCATTTTTCGAGCGTAGAAATTGATTTTTAAATCAAAATAATTTCGTGTCCGTAGCAGTTAAATTATTATACTACGCATATATGATAAATTGCTAAAGATGACAGAATTATAAATGATGTTCTATTAAAATAAAATTACATTTTTAAAAGACCATATTCACGGTCATTAATATGAAATTCGAGAATATTTTCAAACTCTTTTTTCCCTTGAATATATATTATAGGACAAACAACAACAATAGTAAATTTTTCCTATATTGCATTAATATACATTTGTTTTAATTTTTATTTTAATTTTTTATAAATATCAAATTGGTAACATTGACAGTTTCAATAAACAATTAAAATACAAATATCATTACACCTTTTACTCATCACTGAGTATAGCACCCTGCTGTAGCAGATCTTGGTCAATAATATATTTTTCTCGTGAAGAGCGGTTACCAGTCGTCAAATCACAGCCAACAAAGGTGTATGTGGTAGAGGAGCCACAGGGGTAGTTTTAACGTAAATTGTGGAAATCGAACACTTGTTTTTCAATGTACTTTGTTATTATTGATATATTTAATGATATTTAATTAGCCTTCATTTTAAGAAAATGTAATTTTTAGTGATTAAATAAATACAATAATAACTATGTAATTTTAAGTTGTAACTTGTTCATATTGATATATTTTAATGTTTGTTTATTTGAAGTGAAATGAGCAAATCTATTTTTAGCTGCGATATATTTGGATGCATATTAAATGAAATTTCATCGACGCGCCTTTATTTGGAAATGTCGTCTAAAGCTATAGATTCCTTCCGTTATATAGGTCAAGGTTTTTGTTTACTTTTTGACGAAATGACTTGTTCGAAACGAGAAAATCTGGTGAAGTTGCATTACAAACGAGATGTCTGTCATTGATAATCAATTTTAAATAAATAAAATAAATAAATATATCATCACGCCTTTTACCCATCACTGGGTGTGGCACTCTGCCTAAGCAGATCTCGGTAAGTGATATATTGTTTCGCGTGAAGTGCGGTTACCAGCCGTCAAATCACGGCCTCCAAAGATATTAGTGGTGGAGGAGCCACAGGGGTAGATTTTTTAAATTGGTGAAAATTGTTTGTCGGCTGTGGGGATCGAACCAGGGTTCTCAAGATCCACAGGCCGACTCGATACCACTGAGCCACCTACCCCATTCAAATGCATGAAATCAATATGAATTACTTTGCAGGCCTGTACTTAATAATACACTATTCCATGATTTCTGTCTCTATATTAAATTTTATCACATTTCAATTCCACGAATGAAAATGAGGTAAATGTTTGATTTTGTCCGGACTAGATTTTACAGTTCCTCGAATTTACTTGGTTAAAATTTTATCCAGCAATTTATCAATTATTTTTCACTTTAAGCTTCGTAGAAAACTGAATGAGAAAATCAATATATCTCATTAATTCATTTTCCCCAAGTTTGAGTAGAGAGTATATAATTACACCAGCGGTTCTCAATCCTTGTCAAACAATGTACCCTTTGGCTTTACTGTAATATGTCATATACCCCTAGTCAATTGTTAGATTAAATGATTTTATTAATATTTTTAATTACTTAATAAAAAGAGTTGTGACATTATTTTAAATCAAACGAAAAATTAATTAAATAAATATATTAATTAATCTTTTGTGCTGTTTCACAGTACTTTCCAGATCATAAGTTTAAATAAAATCTGTTTTTTTAATAACTTTAAAAAATATATGATCAGTTAAATGCCATTTTTATATTTTAATAGAATTCTATGCCTAACCGGAATAAATTTGAACAAATTTTGTAAAAAAAAAAACAATTGTCAACTCATAAATATTATTTGTGACAATTTCACTAGAATTTTCTGCCCGAGAGCTTTACTTTGATACAAACTCGGTATATTTTAAATAACTTAGGAAGCAATTGACGAACACCTAAGTGTCGTTTTACACTCAACTATGAGTCATGAACATGAGCATAATTTTACAATTTACAATGAATAAATTTAACGCTAATTACGGAATAAAATAAAATAAATAAATATATCATCCCGCCTTTTACCTATTACTGGGTGTGGCACTCTGCCTAAACAGATCTCGGTAAGTGATATATTTTTTCGAGTGTAGTCCGGTTACCAGCCGTCAAATCACAACTCCCAAAGATTTAAATTGGTGAAAATTACGGAATGAAATGGAAAATAAAACATCTTGTGATAAATAAGTAACTTATCAATAATTTTTAAGTCAGTACACACAGTTTTTCATTCTTAACATATTTGTTATTTACACTTTTACCATTGTGTTTTCTATAATAAGGAGAAAGGTGGCTCATTGGTATCGAGTCGGCCTGTGGATTTGAGATTCCGGGTTCAATTCCGACAGCCGATAATTGTCACCAAATTAAATGTACCCCTGTGGCTCCCCCACCACTAACAGTTTTGGGGCAAAGAAATATATCACTTACTGAGATTTGCTATAGCAGAGTGCCACACCTAGTAATGGATAAAAGGCGTGATGTAGACTCCTGGTAAAAGTCGGAAAAATAAAAAGTTATGTAGACTCTATAAAGATTTCACATAGTTTTGAGGAGGGTCCTATGACCTTTTGGTTTAGAACCCCTTAAACGAACTCAATATTGATTTCTGAGAAATTTAAATCACGAATTTATACGAACTTGATAGTCGTTAAATAATTCAGCGTGGAAATTTGTTGGCAACCGCAGGACGACCGCATCTTCGCTGTGATAAGCAGAAAGGTCTTGTCGAATAATTTGCCTGTGTCCCTGGAGACGGTCCTGGATTTGACCGGCACTGGCATGCTTGAAGTGGGGCACGAAGCCTTTGCAAATAGGTCCATCATCATCTTGCAGAGCCGGTCAGTGTTAGAAGTGAAATGTTTGCTCAAAGGACCACAGTCCATTAAACATGCATAAGGCAACATTTACGTCGCTGAACTGTCTGTCCATGGACGTTCGTCACCTACAGGCGCGAACTAAATTGCTTGTTCAATGTCTTTCCCTATTGGCAGCAATAATGGTACCTGTCGAATATAATGGACGGTGATGTTCCATGATTTATATAGTAACGTCGTTTCATATTGAGCACGTGATGGAAATTTCTAATTTTCTACTTTTTGCCTTTCATATTTTAACAGGCATCCACTTTACAATTCAGGAACAAATTCAGAATTTGAGTTAAAAAATAAAAGCTTATATAAGAATTTGTTCAAGTAATGGATTTGAGAACCCGGGTTCGATTCCCACAGTCGACAAACAATTTTCACAACATTATAACTACCTTTGTGCCGCCTCTCCACTAACATATATGGGGGCTGTAATTTGACGACTAATAATTGCAATTCACGCGAAGAAATATATCATTTACAGAGAGTCACACACAGTAATGGGTAAAAGGTTTGATGATATATTTATATATTTATTTAAAACTACCCCTGTGGCGCCTCTTCAACTAACATCTTAGGGAGCCGTAATTGGACGGCTGGTAACCGCACTTCACGCGAATAAATATATCACTTACCGAGATTTGCTACGGCAGAGAGCCACACTCAGTAATGGATAAAAAAAAAGTGATGATATATTTATTTTTTCTACGATTACTATGAAAAGTTGAGAATTATGCTCTCAATTGTCGTCGTAAAGTTGACGTTTTCTGTGGAACAATCGAAAAATATCTTTGTCGCGCGTCTCCAATGGCAACACGCGAAAAAGACGTTAAATGCGCGCTTATTTCAATAGTTACCAGGGATACAAACAAATCAGAAACTTGTCATATTGACAGTTCACAGAACGAATTTATTTTCAGTACGTATAGGTTCTTTAGTAATTTTAAGATGCAATCATAGAAAAAATTATGTGTGTATCACGAGCGTAAAGTGCCTTTGTTTCTTTTACACTATTGCAACGCGAGCCGCTCTTAATACACAAATAACTACTTTATTTTTATGTAGTATTCATTTTTTTTACTTTTTCGATCTATAATGAATGAGTTTTTCCTTTTTTAGTATTAGTGCCATTCTAAGACGATTTTAAGGATGTGTTTGTTTTTCTTACATAATGCATAGGTGACTAGGATAAATGTAAAAAATTAAAATCGACAATTTTTTTTAATTTCTTACTGTTTGAAATGAAAATGAACGATGGCACTGCTGATATTTTTTTAATAAAATAAATAAATATTTGTATCATCAGTCCTTTTACCCATTACTGGACGTAGCAGATCTCACATGGTGAGATATTTATGTGGGTGAAATACAATTACCAATCATCAAATCACCCTCTTCGCCAAAGATGTTAGCGGAGGATAATTTTAACGTGGTGAAAATTGTTTGTCGCCGAAACTGGTTTCTCAAATATCCAGTCCGACTCGATTCCACTAAGCCACTTACCTCGTCATGAAATGTAATATTTATTAACTTTTAAAATAATAAATTTCTTTTTTAACGTATGAGACAAGTTGATATACCTTTGAGTATTTTAAAGAACTTTGTCGAATAATAATTTTTATAGATAGAAGTTCACCCAAGAGGAAACATATAAATTGAGAACGTACTGAAAAACTCCAAAAAAGAAATGGATCTTGCAACAAAGTTACGTGATTCGCATTAACAATTTCTACGGGGTACGCAGTCTTATCGAATTTTGTACAAACTTTCTGAAGCTTTTCCCAAAATATTTGTTTGACGATAATCCAGAGAAAAACACTCTTTTGGTGAATGTTTTCAGCTAAATCCAATAAAGAAACGCATTAAATTGATCCTTTTAGTGCTCAAGATTTCAAATTTCTATAAATTAATTAAAAGTTTTCAGTTAGAATGAAACACAAGAGAACAATACTAATATACAAATAATTTATTTAATAATTCTTAACTACTAAATTTGTCTGTTTTAATAAATAATATTAATAGTAATGTGAACAAACATACAGAAAAGACCAGAAAAATATAATATTATGACTTAAGTATTTTATAGTGTAGAGTAAAGTTTTTCGACCTATTTTACTTACAATATATATTAAACTAATTACTAAAATTCTACGACACACCAAAAGTTTAGGCTTTTTCAGACCATCTGACAAAAAAGTATACATTTTTGAATGATTTAAAAAAAACAATAAACTTGTTTGTAGGTTGCATAATTAGGTTTGTGTCATAGCAAATATTTTATTACGTTTTTCTACTCCCGTCATTGAAATGTCATTTAACGTACTGTTATATATTTTCCCCCACAGTGTTAAAGAAGGGAGAATACCAGCCAATATTAATGTCTAGAAAATTAATTGTCATAATTAGAAATGGCGTGATGTTATAAATATACTCGTATATTTATACCTATTTATTTGTTAAAGTTAAAGTGTAATTTTGAAGTGATTATTTAATTATTTACCGCAAACTTTTGTTTCTGACTGAAGGAAAACAAATATTACATTTCCTATCCGTTATTTGTTAAGTCCATACAGGAAGACACTACAATGTATCTTACGCAGTTCTATTATTTATAATCCCAAAATCGATTCAGAAACAGAAGAAAACCGAACCGTTATCGGTTCCGTTCCTCCGTTGTTTGTGTTGCTAAATTTACCTCTGCCATTGATCCGAACGCGGCGATACGCTACGCGGGATAACAATGATCGACGCACGCGATGCAGTCCCGTACTGGTCAGATTGTATTCAAGAACAGAGAAGAGCTCTCAATGGTGTCAGGTTTCATTTTGAACAAGTCACCTACGGTGCTATTTTAGTTTTGTAACAAAGTTAGGAACAATGACGCATCCTCCACAATGCCGCAGGAATATTCCAGAGTAGAATTCTTTTTTCTTTCTCTGTTTAAAAAAATATTTTTATGCATTTAAATAAATGTCTCTCTACTGGGGTTTATTAAATAAATCATCACACCTTTTGCTCATAACAGCGTGTAGCACTTGCAGATATCAGTAAGTGATATATTTCTTCGCGTGAAGTGCGGTTATCAGCCGTCAAATCATAACATCCAAAGATGTTAGTGGAGGGGGCCCAACAGGGATTTTTATCGCATAAAATTACCTACAGTGTAATAAGTGTGTAAGATTTTGTATTATTCTAATTATTAGTAGAGTGTAAATTTTTATTTGCATTATTACAATTATTATTATTTTGTTGTTATTAATATTTTTGGTTTAAATAAAAAGTGTTGAAACCCACAAACGTTAACAGTATGAATAAAATTATCTATAGATTGATCTCAATTCAATAAAACAAGTAGAGCACGTTTATTTGTATTTTGTTGGGGAAAGAAAAAAATAAAATTTAGGAAATGAGTTCGATAAATATAGACATTGATTTTCTATTTACTTTTTATGTAACAAGATTATAATCAAGATTCATTGTACTTTAATGATATCGAACTATGCGACCGAACTATTTTCAACGATATTAGTTATTTATGCTTCATTACATATTGTAATTTCCTGAGGAAACCACTTGTTCTAAGTTGTTGCTTCATAAATGTCAAACTATATTATTCTACCAGCTATAGAACAATATCTATTAAATCAAGTAATTTACTAACTACCTATCTTAATTGACAACTTTTACTACTATTTAGTAACTTGGTAATTTAAACTTAACTTTATATTGACCACATTTAAACTTACTTAGATAATTTAAATTTATACATGACTTATTTAAGACTTTTAGTTCTGTGAAATAATGTGCTACTTTTAAGGATAATATAATATTTTATGGGGTAGGCGGTTCAATGATATCGAGTCGGCTTGTGAATTTGAGAAGCTGGGTTCGATTCCCATAGTCGACAAACAATTTTCACCAAGTGAAACATATTCATGTGGATCTCTTCTAACATCTTTCAGGGTCGTAATTTTATAACTGGTAAACGCACTTCACGCAAAGAAATATATCACTTACCGAGATCTGCACCGGGAGAGTGACACACCAAGTAATGGCTAAAAGGCGTGATGATACATTTATTTACTTATTTATAATATATTTTTCTACTCAAATGAGTGCAAAAAATAAGCACTTTCGGTACTGTAGTAAGAAAAGAAAATATACAGGGTGTTAAAAAAGGGTATATTCATTTCGATGTGCTGATTCACAATCAAAAGTTTATTTTTTAATTCACAAAATTATGGACATGGTTTTAGAAGAGTACATTTCTAGTGCCACTGGTCGACACGTAATTTTTAATAAAAATAATAATGGATTTTGTAACCACGTAACTGATGTTGGATAACAAATGAATTAATTTTATTCTGACATTTTGTAATAATGTACTGTCACTGATCATAAAATTGAGCAGTTGAACATTGATTTATCAAAGTATCAAAGTAATTAAACATGCATTTTTTGGAATAATAATAAAAGTAAATTTACAATGACAGATGTAGGAAGCTAACTTCACCCCATATTTAATATGTCGTTGTTATATTCAAGCCGTGACTAAAACGTTCAAAGCTAAAGTTTATTAACATGTGATTAAGATGTTATTTAGCGCCGTGGAAACCAGTACGTTAAAAATGACATTTTAATAATGGAAGCAGAAAAAATACAAAATATGTCCGTCATGTTATGATTGTCATATAAAACATTTCAACGTTTGGTTGTTATTTTTGTTTTATTGCCATATTTTTCAATAAAGTCAATAGCGCAAAAAGTTTTAACGTTAAGTACTTTACATGAAAATTCGCCTCTTTAAGTCTTTTCTCGTTCTGTTATGAAGCGCTTACCGATTTTGTATTGTAATACATTTTTTAATCTTTGCAGTCACACATTATTTATTTAGTAACTATAATAATAACTCTCTTTTGTAAACAACATCACAACAAGGAGAAAAGTTTTACCAACTATGTAAATAAAACGCGCAGAATGCGAATAACGTCAACTGAGTACCTCTTGAGCACAAGAATCCTTAAAGTTATTGAGTGTAGAGTAAGAAAATGAAAGTGCTAGAAAATGCTTATAGCTGTTCGTAGAAGTGAGAGAACAATATTAAATAAACAGAGAGTTAGCAGACAAAATGACGAGTAAATATGTAGGGATCGGCGGAGATAACATCGATGCCGGCACCGGAAGGAGACTTCGGACATTCTTACGTTTTCCGAGTTTGTTTGAAGAGGAAACTCCTCCGTTTGTTGAAGTTTTGCTCAAGCTTTCTTGAATTACAACAAGAAGTGCTTACTAATTTTCTCAAAGTTGTCAGTCTACTTCATTTGCTTTGTTTATATATTATACTTTCAATTCTCAAAATTATGTCGATATTGAATTATCATAATAAATAATAAAAAAATAGAAGATTTCAAAGTAGTTGTACAATTACCAATACTATCTAACAAATTAAAAACAAACCTGGTTTAAGAATTGGAAATGGAATCGAAATTTATTAAAGAACGGACGAAAAATGGTGGCAGCGCAGTATATTTGAAGAGTGTAAAATCAAAAGGTTTAATTATTTGTATTTTATTTCCTAGTATGGATCTATATGCTGTTCTCAATAATATAGGTTCTCAGTGCTAGATGTTCATATATTAGTTTATTTTGTCGCGAAAAGAGAGCGCAAGTTGAATCTCCATAAGGTATTTACATTTAAAAAATATATATTTGCCTCTAAATTTTAATTTTGGCGCTTAGACCCTTTTGATTTTAAACTCTTAATTTATAAATAGTTTAACTGAAAATATATGAAAGTATTATATTCATTTTATAGTTTTAACATTCTAAAGATTTCAATTTCTGAGACAATAGTTATTTGTTTAACTAGACGAAATAGTTATTTTTGTATGAAGTGCGCGTAAGAGATCGAGATCGCAGATCGAGACAAAAAAGTCATTCGAACGCGCCAAAAAAACAAGAATTTCGCCTAAGAAAAACAAACAACATTTTTTCTATAAATGTCAAAAACGAATAAAACAATAATTATTGATTTATTCAAGTAAGTTGAAAGAAAACAATAAAAAATAATATGAATTTGGTACTACTGATATGTAATAACAAATGGAACGTGAAAAAAAAATTAGGAGCGAAATGCTCATTATGGGCACTAGGGTGCGAAACAGTGCGCAAAATACGCGTTGTCATGATAATGTAATTGATGAAAAAATCAAGTACTTCGCGTATTGCTATTAATAGACAAAATGTGAACAATTTTAAACAGCTGTAGAAAAAAGTAAGTCCCTTTTGAAAATTTAGTTAGAATATATCTACTTAGAAAACTTTTGGGCCCCATTTATATTAGAGGCTCAAAAATGATGTTGCCCCCTCACTAATTTTACGCTGCGTACTCTACTGGTCAAGACTAACCTGTGTTTTCTTATTTTTGTAACGGGAAACAACAATGAAAGGGCAAGGCAATTTCATATAATAATGAACTAGCTATTTAGCTAGTATAATAACGTATTACGGTAAACATGGATATAAATAAACTACTCTACTAAACCCTTGTCATTATTTTGCGGATTATGGAAGGCTTGCACATTATGCTACAATTAAGTTCACACTGATATAACGGTTACTTGATCCTCCTGAAATAGGATCTCGTGACAAGCATTACATCTACCAAGCTAGTAAAAATGATATTTATACGACCGGGCTTAAAAGGTTATAGCATTAAAATATTCCATCGCGAGATAATATACACTAACTAGAAAAATTGCAATAGTTTATTTATTTGTTTATAAGAACATAGTGTTAAACAACAAATTTGTATTTATTGATTCATTATAAAACTATAGACGACGTTTCAGAACTATGAATTGGTTCCATTCTCAAGACAAAACTATATATTTGTTTTCGATTTTTACATCAAATTTTCATGTTTGATTCCCAAATATACAAAACTATGCAATCAAACTAATATCTTGTGCTATCGCAGCGACTATGATTTGAAAGCAGGTATATATTTATTGCGGGGTAACCATAAACTTTTACCACTATGGTCACAGAATATTTTTTGTCAAAAATAGTTTGAAGACTGACGAAGTTCCTAGCAAATGTGATCTGAACAAAAATAATAAAATCGAGGATCAACTAATTTGTGCAATAAAGAATTTTGATAAAAATGTACTAGTTTTGGAATCATTATTTCTTCTCGAAATACAGAATTATTTTGTATTTTTTCATGCAATAATATGAAGGCTTTAGAGGATCTGTGGATTCCACTATGCATATTGGTGAAAACGTCTCCTGTAACTACTAAGTGTCAACCATGGTGTGTGTAAGTGTTAGTTCAGAAGTACGCACGCAAAAGCTTCGATGAGATGATATATTGAACCGCGATTTGACGGTTGGTAACTGCAGTTCACAAGCATAAATATATTACTTACTGAGATGTACTACAGCAGAGTGCCATTGCCAGTAATGGTTCAAAAGCATGATATATTTATTTTTTGTGAATTTTTGGTTGAACCGGTTCAAAAATCTAAATTTTTTTAAATATATTTCTATATAGTTCAGAGCACGAGAAATGCACTCGTTCAAACCGCATTTCAATATCTCTTTTAGTTCTTGAATTATATCGATTTTTGACTTTTTTAAAATCTCAACTTTGAGAGCCCATATCTCGAAAACTAAAAAAGATATTGAAATGCGGTTTGAACGAGCGTATTTCTCGTGCGCTACTTAACTTATACCAACATTTTACAATTTTTGAATATTTTTCAACTTTTTGACAAATTTTTTTTTTCTCAATATTTCCAAAAGTTGAAGAGATAATGCAAATCTGTAAACACCAGTGAATTCCTCGCGTGAAAATACATAGGTATGCAAATTTGTACAGTAAAATTCGCATGGATAAATTTTTTATTAAAAAAAATCCCAAAATGGCCTAAATCCGTAAAAACGCCAAGGGGTACCCCTTAAGAAATTTCTAAAAAATGGCTATTTTAGATTTTTTGTAATAAAAAATGTATCCGTGCGAATTTTGCTGTACAAATTTGCATTTCTATTTATTTTCACGCGAGGAATTCATTGGTGTTTTCAGATTTTCATTATCTCTTCAACTCTTGGAAATATTGAGAAAAGAAAATTTTGAAAAAAAGTTGAAAAATTTTCAAAAATGGTAAAATTTTAGTATAAGTTAAGTAGCGCAAGAGAAATACACTCGTTCACACCGCATTTCAATATCTCTTTTAGTTTTCGAGATATGGGCTCTCAAAGTTGAGTTTTTAAAAAGTCAAAAATCGATATAACTCAAAAACTAAAAGAGATATTGAAATTCGGTTTGAACGAGTGTATTTCTCGTGCTCTGATCTATATAGAACATATTTTTTTAAAATTTTATTTTTTAACCTGTTTAACCAAACTTTACGCTCGTGATACACACATAATTTTTTTTACGGTTGCATCTTAAATAATTAAAAAACGTATACGTACTGAAAATAAATTCGTTCTGCCAACTGTCAATATGACAAGTTTCTGTTTTGTTTGTATCTCGGGTAACTATTGAAATAAACGCGCATTTATTGTCTTTTTCGCTCGTATTTAACATTTTTTTCGCGCGTTGCCATTGAAGACGCAGGACAAAGATATTGTTTGATTATTCCACAAAAAACTATACGATGACAAATGAGAGCGTAATTGTCAACTTTTCATAGCAATCGTACAAAAAATATATTTCTATACATTAACTTCTTTCACCCATTTTTGAGTGTGGCACTCTCGCGTAGCAAATCTCGGTGAGTGATATGTTTATGCGAGTTAAGAGCAGTTAAATCATTGGCCCCATAGAAAAATTCTAAACAAATAATATGTATTTGCATAAATTCACTTTAATTTTTTTAAATCCACTGATCTACTCAAAAACCCAACAAAACCCATTTGTGTTTGGTTTTTCTGAACATTACTGTTTTTGTACAACCCTGTTATAACAGATCCTGATATATGATAAAGATATACTTTAGGAGAAATATGATAAAGTTTCTACCCCTAAAGCCGCTAGTGAAAGACAGGAAATAGATAATTTTGATTTGATTAAAATTTAAGTTGTCGACAATGACATTAGAATTCAGAAAGAATTTACTCCTTGATTCTTAATAAGAAAGTCTTTTGTAAAAAAAGTCGCTTGATATCAGTTTCGGATGATATCACAATTTAATTAATTCTTTCTTAATTTTTCTATATACAAAACTTTATTATAACCAGATTTAATTACACCATCTCAAGATTTGAAACCAGCGTCTGCAAATAATATCATTTTCAACATGAAAATAACGTCCAAAATTAAAATCTCATTTAAAAGACCAGTTTTTAACTTTTAATTAATCAACTATGCCACAATGAATTAACGTTGTTTATTTTTTATTATTTACGGGGGTAGGTTTGCGTAGTATGCAGCGTAGCAACTGCGCGACACGAATCAGAGGAACTGAGATAAAGCGTGAGGTTAACAAACAGTCACATTCCGGTGACATATTTAGGTCATCATTTATCGCAGTGCAGCAGTTATGAATGTGAGCATTAAAATTTTTGAAGCCGGCGGAGGTATTCCAATAAAATTGAGGATCGTTTCTTTGTTTTATCGTTTTGCCAGCTTTTACCAATGTCAGATGGTGTTACAAGGGTTCAGGATAAGTATGATGAAATGCTACAATTCTGGATATCCTATTTCTTTTTCAAATTTGATTTCCGGTTTTACAACCATTGTAATAAATTTAAACAATATTCGGTTTAAAGCATGTAATTTTATTATAACATACTCGTAAGATCAAAAAAAGTTCCAGTTTGGGTTACACTTTGTAATATCTTTTAGATTGTATTATTTACCTACTAATGTTTAATGGTTATACTCAAACGTATTCCATTAATTTCAAATGGACTATTTAACAGACCATTTGCAACTATGATACTCAAAATATACGACCCGTTTAAAACTAACGCAATAAGTTAAAGCCGCCAAATTAGTTTTAACAACAATTTTGTCGTAATGAATTTTATAATACGAATTACCTCTCGTATTAAACCTGAGTAAGTTTGGTGTCACGTACAAAATAATTTTATTAGTTTGCTAAAAACAAAAGTAGGTAACTATAATAATATGGCTTGAAAGAAGTAGAATACATTTCTGAAATAGTTTAAAGCAGATCATTGAATTCAATGCACTACATATATTATTTCACAAAGGAAGAAATAAGAATTCATCTTTCCAAACTTGAATACCGGATGAAAATAATATGTCAATTCGCGAAGACTATTTAAGATGAATTGTCTAGCTGTCAATTAATGAAGCCACTTGTTTAACACTAAAAGTCACTAGAAACTTGAAGTTAATATCACGCCATTTCACTTTTGTATCTGAGTTCATTCAAAACAAAACTCAGTCTGTAACATTTTTTCATTCAGTTTGTGTCATCTGCTTAAATTAATGAGAACATATAATAATTCTGACCTATCTCTTAACGCCTAGCTAGTTTTATAACTTAACTAGAGATAGCAGTCTATCAAATTAAATGCTGTCTCAAGATTAGAGTCATGTAAAAAGTTAGATTTAAACTTTTGAAAAACAGATTTATTTAAAAGATTTAAAGCTTGGTAAAGAATGAAAATAATTGTTTTAATATTCTCAGCTCGCAAGTTCTTAGCAGAATTTTTTCCAGTCATAAACTATAACTTGGTTATCTCATGCATCATTATGATTACAAAAAGACAATTTCATTTAAGAAGTGTCGTAAACTATCCCATTCCCTACGAAGCGAACACAAATATACCCAAACTCTGAAGTCGAAATCATGCACAATTATTATTTAACGCTTCGAAATTTTCTTACTCCCATGATATTTCTTGCGTCAATGCGAAAATTTCCTCTTCGACTGGGTATTATTTTGCGGATCACGATTCATATCTATATGGGGCAAGTTTTCCCGGGACAATATGGTTCGTTTGATTTTCCACTGAGGCGGTTGAAGTTTTGCACGGACGACGCAATTCTCGCATACGTAGGCTTGGCAGGTTTAACTCTATTGTGCGAAGAGGGTTTTCATATTTTTTATTGTCACTGCTGCAATTGTCGGTGGCTTGCAGGCGGTTTTTATGCCTTTGTTGACATGACTGCCGAGGTGTTGTTAATCAAGTTTTCAATGATGGGTATCGATGAAACTCACAATAAAAAACCTACATCTGATGCTGTAATATTTGTATATATATATATATATATATATATATCATCATCACGCCTTTTACCCATCACTGGGTGTGGCACTCTGCCTAAGCAGATCTCGGTAAGTGATATATTTTTTCGCGTGAAGTGCGGTTACCAGCCGTCAAATCACGGCCTCCAAAGATATTAGTGGTGGAGGAGCCACAGGGGTAGATTTTTTAAATTGGTGAAAATTGTTTGTCGGCTGTGGGGATCGAACCAAGGTTCTCAAGATCCACAGGCCGACTCGATACCACTGAGCCACCTACCCCATTATAATATTTGTAATAATGTCGATTTGTTTTAATTATATTACGTGAATGGAGGTCATATTTTTTGTTTGTTTTATATTTCAGTGATGTTTTTTAGGCTATTAATTAAATTGGTTTACACAAATATTTAATTTACTCTTTTACCAAATATACTCTAGTTCTTATGTTTACAAAAGCATAACCAACTTAAAGGAACGACTAATTATAACCTATAATATTTGTTTATTTGGAAGTAACAATAAATAGATACATAATCATTTATATCTCTTTTACCCCTTTCGAATATCGAGATGGCCAGGCTCAACAAGCCACAATGTGAGTTGCCTACTTGAGTCATTGAATGGTCTCCCATTCGAGTGCAAACTGCTGTAAACTGTGCTTAAAATTGTTACTCACAACGCTGTCATGTTAACTAGATTGCCGTACCGTCGGCCAGTAACAATAAAATATAAATGAGTATCGTATATTTTAAATAAATAGAGACATATGAGTTTAACAATTTTGGTATTAAATTGTATATAACAATATTAAATGTTTCTACCAGGAACTTTAATCGAACCGGAAACTAATTGAACCGGTATATTTTTAAGAAACTTTAACAGGGATATGAATCTTTTCCTATAATATTCAAGAGCGAGAACCTTCACCGAAGCGTAAATATTCGTAGAGAATCAGTTTTAAAATTAATTTGGTTGCCTGGAAAAGTCACAATGTACAAGTTTAAAGACATCATGCATTTATAACGAGTAAACCGTCGCAGAATCTAGTTGTGTTTTGACTGTGGATGAGTATGTTTTTGTCAGATAAATAATGATAACTAGTTATTTTCTTTTTTGTTCTAGTAAGTTGTATTACTTTATATCGTGTAAAGTCATCATTTCCTTTGTTTATAAAAAGTAATAAAAGAGGGAGTGAATTAAATAAGAGTTATTTTGTAACCATATTATGTTATACTTGCTATTTTGTCAGAAATATATCTTTTTAAAAACAATTAATCAATATCACTATCATCGAATCTTAATTCTAAGTAAATAAATTCAACACATTACCTATTATTTTAATTTATTCTTTACGGGCACGGAAAATAATATCATCCTCAAGAAATAATTACATAACATTCGACAAATTTTGTCAAAATCCACCCCTGTGTGTTCCCTTCCACTAACATCTTCAGGAGCCGTTATTTGATGGCTGGTAACCGCACTTTACGCGAAGTACCGATATCTGCTACGGCAGAGTGCCACGCCCAGTAATGGGTCAACCAATCAATGACGCGGAAATTTATTACCTATGCAACACTATGAAGTAACAATAAGACAGAGAACATATATTATTCTGAAGGCAAAACGGCAAAACGATATCAATAACAACCCTAAAAATATTTAGAAAGTGTTTGTCAATTCCTGCGTTATTTCCCTGTAGAGAACTCTCAACCGGCAGGTTGCGTTATAAAAAAAAAGTAGTATCAAAGAACAGAAAGAGCAGAATGTGTAGAACGAACGCGTTAACGGTTAGGCATAAAACCGGGTCACGAATTCAAATACTTCAGCCGTTCCAAAGCTCGAGACTGCGCGGATGCTGGCGCAGAGAAATTTACTTTAAGCAGTTCGTTATTCAGCCCAAGAAACAGCGAATAAAACACGCGAAACGACGAAAGAAGTAGCAAGAATGAGGAAAGAATCGCTGAGAATTTAAAAGAGAAACGATAAAAAAGAAAAGGGTTTAATTACGCTAGATAAATAAATCTCCGCGGGTCTGCAAGTGAGACTAGTGGCTAGTCGCGTTTATGCACATGGTTGAATAATGGCCACTAAGGACTGACAGAGAGAGCATGATAAATGAAAAGGACCAGCCTGATTATATATAGTGCACTAGCTTCATTAAAATGGACAATGTTTTAAGCCCGCACGAAATTTTGTTTCAAACTTTTTTAACCAATGAGTGGGTTTGATAAATTAATTGATAATACAATTTGATTTGTAACCCGTGGCAAAATGAAATTGATACGTGTATCAGATAAAATTATTTTTTGGTTTATAATGGCAAACTGTTAAGAAATTAGCTTTACAAATCACAATGGAAACAGTAGTCAATCTGATAATTAAGAGGAAATGTATTAAATTCAACAATGGATATTGAAATTAAAATTAGAATCGAAAAATGTTCGTAATTAACAATTATTTAAATGTCATGTAAACTTTGATATTTTAAAACTCTTTCAAATACGTCAAATTTTAACAAGAATGTTTTAAAAAATTTACAATATTGTAATTAATTACGGGTTAACAAGAAGAAATTGTTTTTCAAACGATAGTAAATTTGGTTGCATGTAACTATAATATTTTACTGTACAAAAGCTTTATTCACAATTTGAAATTAGTGGTTATAATTAGTAGTTATAGTTAGTATTTGGGTTGTGAATACTGCCGTACACAATGCAAAAAAATATTGACATAGTTAGTGACATTATCGGTAACGTAAATACTGTTTTTGATCAAATAAATACTAGTGTTGAAAGAAATGCTAGATTTTCTTTATAAAAATGAACAAAGAAGTGTTTATTAATATGATTCAAAATAATCAGATTTCAAGATTGTAATACTGACAGATTAAATAATCATTTCAAATGTATTAACTAAACTGATAAATATACTAGATCTATCGTATTTGCAACTAGACAAAGTAGTTGTACAAAATACACTTTGTAGTGTACACTGCAATAAGTTTAAGATCTAGTTTAATTATTTTTCCAATTAATACAAATCTGGATAGAAAAATATAACTTTAGAAAGGTTAATTTTACTATTGTTTTGAACATTTCTAATTGTATTACAATTTGTGGCTTGATAATAGTTTAAATCCAAGCCGGAACGGCGCAATTAACTTAATAAAATATTTAATGCCAGATATCCAACAATTATTATTGATTAATATCAATATTCTAAACAAATTTCCTTCTAGCAGTTATAAGTTTATGAAAAAGACCACTTAGAACGAACATGGTATGCGAAGACATTAATTAAATTCCAACAAATACCTACAAGCATAAAAAAAAGATGAAAGTGCATTTTTCATCCGGAATCACACCGCAGGGAATTAAAACATATTACCGGAACTACGGTCTAAATTAAACCGACAAAAATTGAATCATGCCATACAATTGCAATTTTTAAAAAAGTTTTCGCTAAAAATTAATTCAAACAAAATACGTTTCGTGTTCCAATTTCCATTTAGAGGGTTGCATTTATACAAACAGGTTCCAAGCTTGAATTACTAATTAAATTGCAAACAACAACAAACGCGCAATATCTAATTTCCTTTAATTCCTAAACATTTTCATTAGGATTACATCAGAGTTCTGTTAACACAAAAAAATGAAAACATCTGTTTAAATATTCATAAGGTGCGAAAAATCTTGAAACTCATTATTCAAGTTTCAAGTTTTAATCCTGATTGTGATACTTGAAGCTGGGAACTTAAGAATAGCGAGTTGTTGAATTAAGAAATGAGTAGTTCAATAGCAAGTAGATTTGTTCTCATGTTCTTAATTGATTTGGAAATTATAGTAATCTGAGAGGCGACAAACAACGACTTTGTTATTTGAAGAACCAAGACGAGAAGTAGAACGGGGTGAGAGGGTAAAGAGGGTAGTCACTATTCAACGCTAACAGTTTTAATGAGAAAAGTCAAATCCACCCTTTTGCTCTTCGTTCTTTACTTAGTTTTGCGAAGCAGGCCAAGTGTCTGACGCTTTCGTAGCACAAATAAAAATATGGCCTCGGCTAAGAGAGAAATGTTGTCATTAGAATATACGGTCGCGTTTTGTCTCTGCAGCTACAGCTCCGGATAAAAGATACTGTGCGCTCCTTTAAATTTATTCAGACAATAATGTCTCGTTTTCCAGCTGCATAAGTAATGTCTAGGATCTACGGAATGTCACAAGAAGCGGCTGCAATCAGTCCTGGATCAACCCCTATAAATATTATAATTCCTTTTATAAATTACACGCGATATTAAATTCTCCACTTACTATAATAAGATATTTATAACTGGATTCTCAAAGTTAAACTAAATAAAATAGCCATTTTTGTATTAAGTGCGCAAAAAGTCGTTCGAACACGCCATAACAACAAGAATTTTACTTACGAAATACAAACAACATTTTTTCTACAACTGTAAATAAAGAATACTACAATAATTATTGGTTTATTTAAGCAAATTGAAGAAAAACAACCAACAATAATATGAATTTGATATTATTGATGTTTTGTTGCTTGATGAAAGATTCCAAGTGTGAGGAATAAATGAGATTATATGGTGTCTGGATGAGAATGTTAGACGAAGACTGAATGTTTGATAAATCTGATGAGTGGAAGTTCTGTGAATGTGTCAAGAGTTTGTGATAATTCATTTAATGTGATATAGAGTGATGTTATGTATGTATAGTTTCCAATTTAATGAACAGTCATTTTCATTTGATAAACTTTAAGTTTAAATAGTTAGTTACTATAAAAAATATCAGTTTAGCTTAAAACAATCGAAAGTTTTCCAATTATTTACAGCAAGATCTTTCGCGATTTCAAAGGTTAATTACCTTTTAAAGAACTATTTTCAATACAAAATAGTTTCCATTCTAAAAATATTCGTAAGTACATTTTCTACGAAATTAATTTTGTTTTAAAGAGAAGAATTTTTCTCAACGCCAGGATTTAAACCCGGATTTCTCAACTAGATTTTTACAACTACTCTACTATAAAGTTACGGTAAGACTGATTATAAAGTACAGGAGAGTATTAAGGGGGCCTTATCTGACGTAATAATAATTAATTAAATCAGCTTTTAAAATCTAACAAAATTAAATAAATAAATCATCAGGCCTTTTACCTATTATTGTGTGTGGCACACTGCCGAAACAGATCTCGGTAAGAGATATATTTTTTCGCGTGAAGTGCGGTTACCAGTCGTCAATTCACGGCAACCAAAGATGTTAGTAGAAGGGGAGCTACAGGAGTAGATTTTAATTTGGTGAAAATTGTTTGTCGGTTGTGGAGATCAAACCAGGGTTCTCAAGATCCACATGCCGACTCGATACTACTGAGCCCCCTACCCCATCAGTACGGTGGTGTGGATAGCGGTATGGAATTCGAATCCGAAGATCCCGAGTTCGAATCGTACTCAAGCTAAATATTATATGAATTATCACATTGCGGTTCGGTGAGTGCGGACCCTGTACTGTAATTGGGATTAAATTCCTGTTGTACAACGTAACATAAATAAATAAATAAATAATAAAATTACATGTTCTAAATTAATACTCGTATTTTCCTTTTTTATATCAAAATCGTTTATCTTCCGATTATTTTTTGTCAGTTTACATTAAATCAGAGGTGATTAATTTTTAAGTTGAATCCGTGCGTTTCCGACAGAGACATTCCAACGCTTTTGGTCACGCAACATCGCGAGCGGCCATGAAACCGCACAAAACCCGGAAGGGCAGCGGCCAAAACCCCATTCCTAAATACCTAATCAAGGTTATCAACCACGCCCACATAACTCGCCCTGACCTATGGATGACCCATAAGGTGTCATCACTGATTTCATCCCGTGTTTCAGTACTGCGATTTGTCCAAGGACAAAGACGTTTAATCAAGTTTTATTGCGCCCTAGCGGCAGATTTGCCATTACGCGTTTCCTGTTCCGCCCCGCATCAGTTCTGGATCCTATCTACGTTTTCAGCTTGGATAAGAATCCGGAAATCCGGCCGCGGATGTGGAAACGGAATATCAACTTGAGGATTTTTTTGGTTGGATGAGATATTTTAATTTAATTTGTATGTAAATAATCTCGTACTTCAAATAATCGGTTCAGTTGAAAAAAAAGGTTTTGCTTTCAAATATTATGTTTGCATAATTACAATGAAATAATATATTGATATCAGTGATACCACGACAAAAGTTGAGATTAGAAATAACCAAATTTTGTTTTGTGGCAAATATTTAACGAGCATTTAACCATTAAATGAGAGTCAAATACTATATACTATGTTCAAAGATATTCCGTTATGGCCCTCTCAGCGGGTCTATTGTTAGGGATTTAAGCTTGATTTATAGGGGTGCAAGGACAGGTATGTATTCAATATTTTTCAATTTAATTTAATTTTTATATATATTATAATAATGAAACAGAGAATTTTGTACAAATATTATTATTGATAATGAAGCAAAAAAAAATGTTACATGAAAGTATCATTGTATAACAATTTGTCATTTAGTTAAATAATGCAAATAAACAATATTAAATATAAATATTTTGCAATCCTACCCTGAGCGCCAACAGGTAGAATCTCTTACTGTGTGCGGTTGAACACAGGCTTAGTAAGTTAAAGCCATAACGGAATATCTTTGAACATACTAAACAATTTTTTTAATCAGAAGAGAGACGTCATCAAAAATTGTAACTAGAAATAATGACGACAAAGACGACTACGTTTATTAAAAAAATAAATAAATGCAATGATTGTTGCATAAATGTATTACATTTCCTTTAAAAATAACATATTGCCTGAGTGAGTGTCTAGTTACTTAGCAACATAAAATACTGACTGAATATGTAAATCAAATATTTCTTTGAATTTAAATTAATTTAAAATATGTATTATTTGTTTATAAATTTTATGTAAAATGTAATACGTAACACGTCAGTAAAGCGTCGTACAGGATTCGTAGACTGTTTCAAACCTCGCTGTAATTGAACACTTTCCTGACTTTTTACGTAAATAACTATTAATTAGTTTATATAAGTTTTTTTTACAAGGCTACACTCTCTAATTTTTCATTCACTTAGATAGACCATAAATACCTATAAAGTTTCATTTACATAGAATTTCTTTAGAGATGCAATTAAAAGTAACATTACTAACATAATAGTAAATGTATTGTCACTATTTACAACATAATTCGAGACCCGAGAATGTTTGACAAAAGAAATAATTATTTATAATCGTGTTGTAGACACGCCCAGAAAAGCAGTCATTGACTTATCGTTATTTAGAAAATAAATAAAAATAATTATTTAATTAAAAGTATTAATTTACAGCTATAATTACATATTCCGCAATACAAAGATATTCTATGAATTGTATATTGAGATGCAATTAGTTATCTGTTAATTAATATTGACACGGAAGCTTTGTGTTTATTTGAGTGAGACAGACAGAAATTTAAACGCCGACCTATATATGTACAATTAATGACGCTTATATAATTGCACTTTATTACAGCCAAAGAAGATATTATCTACCCTAATATAAGCCTAATAAGAAACTATTGATATTGTTTATCATCAAATAAAATCTTATTTACTTTATACGATTAGAAACATATATTTTCTAACTTAAATTGTACTTTTTTTAAACAAATTACGGAAAGAACTCAAAGGCGCACACTTTACAAAAATTATCTGGTATAGTTTAATTTTTATATATTTAAAAAGACAAAACTATTATATGTATAGTACCAACTCATAAATAAATAAATATATCATCACGCCTTTTACCCATTACTGGGTGTGGCATTCTGATTTAGCAGATCTCGGTAAGAAATACATTTCTTCGAGTGAAAAGGAAATATCAATAATTATGTAAAAAAAAATTATGGATTTAAAATAATTGAAACAATATACAAATTATTATATAGTTATTTGTGTATTAGGAGCATAAACACGGTAATTGCAAACGTTATTTTAAAAGAGTAATCAGTTACAGTTACTGAAAAGTAAAAAGGAACTTAGTAGCAGTAACTAACGTAATAAAAGTAAATGAATTATAATAAAGTAACTTTTCATATGAAAAATTGTACGTTACTAATTATTAGCCAATAGAAACATTGTATTAAGCATAGTCACCATAGAATAAAAAGTTTCTTGGAAATTTTTCATTACTTGACGTACGTAATAAGTGGATTTTTGTGTCAAATATGTCACTGTGACATTTAAAATTAGTTTTTACTTGAAACTGACAGGATAATAAACATAATAAGGTAATGAAAGAAACATGAGTGTCTAGTTACTTAGCAACATAAAATACGGACTGAATATGTAAGTCAAATATTTCTTTTAATTTAAATTAATTTAAATTAATTTAAAATACTTATTATTTGTTTATAAGTTCAGGCAAAATGTTATACTTAACACGTCAGTAAAGCGTCGTACTGGATTCGTAAGCTGTTTCAAGCCTCGCTATCGCTCAGCATGAAACTATCTACTCTTCCTGTAAATGAACGCTTTCCTGACTTTTTACGTAAAGAACAATTACTTTGTATGTTGGTGTCGTTACGATTTTTTAAATTCATATCCGGGAATTTTTTGATCGTGCATTCCAACAACGTAATATGCACTCGTGTTCCACTCGTGCAAATTAATACGTTGTTGGTATATACTAAAAACAATCCGGAAAAAATCAATGCTTTAGGGAGTTTACAAGTATGCAAAGAACGTAAAATTAACATCAACATCTGTTTATATTAATAATCTTGTAATCTTAATTTGGTATAATGTTCTAGGAAGTTTTATTTTACTTCCTGCCATAAACAATAATTAACAAAATTTACCATTCACTCCTGTGGAATATACAGTTCACCGTCCTGAAAAATCTAAATTCTAATTTTCCAACGCGTCAGTGAAACAAAGAAAGTAAAAGTAAAACTTCACGTGTATTTCATTTGTTATACCCAGCAGACACATCAGGTAATTTTCCGAATTCACTTCATCTCCTCGCTTCAAGAGTGAAAATTTCCTCTCCGTACTAATCGCAAGATCCGGCAGAGGCGCTGCAGTAAAAAGGTCGGCTACCTGAGACTGCGGAAAGAGATCGTAATTTAACCATTCTCATCTCGTAAAGTGTTTTTTCATTTCGGAAAATATTAATTAATTAATAGCTTTAACGAACACCAATTATTTCTTCAAAAATTTAAATGATGGACACGAATCTTTACCTTGTTCCAGCTAAAAATGTAGTAGATATCATTTTTAATATCAGTAAAATGAGTTTTATTGACTTTTACAAATGGTAACTCATTATACATCTGAGAGAAGTTTGATTTTTCGTAAACATAACCTCTTCTATTAAACTTCAAGTAACATATTACTTAACATCAAAAATTAAATATAAATAAAATAAATATATCATCACGCTTTTACCTATTACTGGTGTGGCACTCTGGCGAAGCAGATCTCGGTAAGTGATATATTTCTTCGCGTCAATTGCGGTTACCAGTCGTCAAATCACGGCCCTTAAAGATGTTAGTGGAGGGAGAGCCACAAGTGTAGATTTATTTGGTGAAAACTGTTTGTCGGCTGTGAAGATCGAACCAAGGTTCTCAAGATCCACAGGCCGACTCGATACCACTGAGCCACCTACCCCATTAATTAAATATGTCAAATATGACAGTGACAGAAATTTTTAAAGTGATGGAATAGAGCCAGCAATAGTTTTCATATGTGTAAATTTGTCATCATTTTAACGTATTTTTAACTAATCACAATCAAGATAAAATATGCCCCATACTTTGCAATGTTGTCTTCTTAGATAGGATAATGTTTGGCTAAACTGCAGAGTGGTCTAAAAATTAAAATTTATTTATTTATTTATTTATGTTACGCTGTATAACAAGAACTGTGAGATTCGAACTCGGTATCTCCGAGTTTAATCACTCCTCACCTATTTGATTGTTTTGAATTTAGTGATTGTGGTTTGCTATTTTTTTAAATATAAAAAAAGGTCAGATTTTTTATACGAGTACTTTTATATCTGTTCATTTATATTGCTTCCACATTTTTTTAATTTTATTGGCACTTATTTTATTAAAATACAATTTTGTATTCTCTGATTTAGTTATTGTTTTTTAGTTACTTTTTAAATTTTCTACGTTTTGCCAACATGAATTTTATCGAGTGGACTATTCCGCATTTTCCTCATGGTAAATATATGTCTGCATAAAAAAAATGTCAGTGCTGTATCTGTCTATAATAATGAAATTTGCATTAAAATAATTTTTGTTCTCATTTTGTTCCTTAGATCATTAAAAACTTTGAAAAGGAAATATTGAAGTTCCAATTTCAAACAACGCTTTAGCAGTGTTTTGTATCAACAAAAGAATGTAATTTCATGATTCGATTCTCATCGTTAACAAATAATTTTTCACACATTAAAAATTACCCCTGTGGCTCCTTCGCCACTAACATTTCACGCGTATAAATATATAATTTAGCGAGATCTTCAACGGCAGAGTGTCACATCCAGTAATGAGTCAAAGACGTATTGATATATTTATTTTATTTAAACATGAAAAATAAGACTGAGCCATCGGTAACAAATAAAGAATAAGAAGGAAATTAATAAGCTCTGTAATTGGAATTAAATTCCTATTATTCAAAATAAAAAAATCTTTCCGGAATGGGCAAGGTGAAATTGTGGAGTCATTGTGATAGTAGAGCGGCAACGCCGGCGAATGATATGGACATCAGTGCACGTGCTGAGAAAAGGAAGAAAAAGGATAAAGTAGAGGATATCCGAGAAGTTTTTGTCGGCTACTCTCCCACTCACACCATCGTACACACTACAAAAAAATTCACGATATGGAGCTACTTTCCTCATGAGAAGAGCCTTTTTATATATTCACTAAAATTGAGTGCTCTTGAGGATTGTTAAAGTACACTTAAAATTTTATATTTTTTCTTTAATGGTTCATGAAATAAAAGCATTAATATAATCAAATATTATTGTGTTCAATAAAAGCTTTTACATAACTGGATACATCAAATAGTAGCTATCGTATGTCGGCCAGCGGATTCGATTCCCACAACCGACAAACAATTTCCATCTTATTAAAACTACCACTGTGGTTTCCCCTCCACTAACTGTAAGTTGACGACTGGTAACCGCATTTCATGCGCAAAAATATATTACTTACCGAGATTTGCTACGGCAGAGTGCCACACCCTAAAGGATAAAAGCCGTGATGATATATTTATTTATTTCTTTATATAATTTAAGTAACAACATCACGCCTTTTACCCATTACTGGGTGTGGCACTCTGCCTAAGCAGATCTCGTTGTGACATATTTTTTCGCGTGAAGTGCGGTTACTAGCCATCAAATCACGGCTCCCAAAGATATTAGTAGAGGGGGAGCCACAGGGGTAGATTTAAATTGGTGAAAATTGTTTGTGACCTGTGGGGATCGAACCAGGGTTCTCAAGATCCACAGGCAGACTCGATACCACTGAGCCACCTACCCCATTATTGAAAATATAAAGATAAAAGCAGCAAAGAAATAAAGTTTTAGTCGTAGAAGAAGAACATTTTGGTGACCCATAAAGTTGGCAAATTCCTTTTCCCTGTTTAGGCCTTCTTCAAAATAAAAAGCATAGTATGTTTATAGGCGGCTGGATTTCTATATATAGGTAGACAAGACACAAGAAAGGAAAATACTGCTTGGTAGGTGAGTTTTGCACATAAAAGTAACGACCGTTTTTCGCCGTGTCTGAATTTTTGATATTTATTTCCCATTTCCCCGTGACATACTTTACCCTTGGGCGCACTAGCTTAAAGCGGACAAACAATAAAATTTTACAAGCATTCCGTTCGCCAGAGAGAACTACATTTTATTTATTTGGAAATGCTTCATAAATAAGTCACATAAAAATTAGTATTTCCCCAAAACATACACATTTTATGAACTAACAATTTTTACACTCCAATTATTGTATTGTTACAATATTCTACTGGGGTCAATAACCTACTGCAGTGAGAGATCCCGAGCAGTAGTAATTTTCTGTCTAGATTTGCTATAATGTGAAGCTACCATAATCAAGACTAGAGAAATAATTTAATACTTTAATGACTATTTAAAGATGACATATGAATTAACACTCGAAGGTAGATTTAGTAAAAAAATCTTAATGACATCAACACAAAAAGTAAATATAATTTAGGTATTATCATTTGCTTAAAATTATTTTATAATAAAACAATATATCCATGGTAATTTGTATCAAATAAAATTGACAATTGAAAACAATCGTTAGAAAATATAGATAAAACAGTAGACGGTACAGTCCAACAATATGCAAAATGTTAACAGATACCGTTTCTATGAATTGTAATATCAATTGTGAAAACACTTTAAAAATCTGCTATAAACAGAAATGTATAGTTGCTTTTCTCTCAAGTTTGAGAAATAACTATACAGTCAAGTTCAGAGTTTTCCTGATTCGCTATGCTCGAACAAGAATGGGAAAAGCGTTTTCCTCTTGTGTTAGACACAACTGTTGTTCATGATAGGTTTAGAAATAAGGTTTATTCGAACTTTAAATGTATTCAGGGACAAAGTTTAGTAGGTACAATAAAGATATACTTTAATTATTTGGATCAAAATTAGAAGATAATTTAAAGATTTAAAGTCGTCAACGGCCATGGCATAACTCGTTGATACTGATCCAAGCGATAACGCGAGTTAAGCAACGTTGCGCGCGGGGTGTATTTGGATGGGTGACCGTCCCGAGAAACCTGCGTTGCTGTTGACTAAAAGACCTAAAAACGCGGATCAGGGCGTAATGGCGGCATATGACCTGAGTAGTTGGTCCGCCAAAGAAGCCAAAAAAAAAAAAAAAGATTTAAAGTATGTTACTAATAAATGCGCTATAAGGTAGTCACTTATACGCCTTAAATAATATAGCATCCGACTACGAAAACCAACAGTACGGCAGCCCGAATTGGGCTGTAGTGCCATCAGAAGAAGAAGACTATTAAATATGATTTTTTGTAAAATAACATCGTTTCTAGAGAGGCAATAGTAATTTTGCTTCCTATTACGTGAGAAGATATTTGAATTTTCTACGCACGGTATGAAGAAATTATATATAACATTCTTTTTTATTTTAGAGGTTTTCTTAGATTTGTTAATTTTGTAAATAAAGTATGCATGAACAAAAAGCAATCTCCATTCTATCAAAGTGCGCTGAGATTTACGTCCTATTGGTTTATTTGTAACTTAGTTTTAGAAACAATGTATTAAATAAAAAGTGTAGAAGGCAAGTTTGATATCGAGAAAGATAGGCAAAAGTCTGATGATGTTACTGTCAAGTTTTGAAACTGTTATACTTATGATAGTTTATAAAGTTTTTTGCTAATTAAAAGTTTTTTATAAGCAAAATTTTTAATTAAAAATGATAAAATTATTACTACAACAAAGTTGGACTAACATCTCGATATTTAATTAACAATTTTATTAAACCTGACTGAAATTAAAAACTTGACATTACATATCCAGAGAATCGCAATATAAAAATCAAACAAACCAAAACAAATAACAAATTTTTAACATCGTTTCACAATTGTCGTCGGGATTAAACTAATTTTCGCATTCCACCTATATCCGCACATAGAGCAAATTAAATTTTATAAAATAGGCTGATGCGAAAATTGGTGAATCACCAACGTAAACCGTAGCCAACTCCGAACAATGCGTGCTTGTTACACACTGAACTGACCTTAATTGAATGCGGTCAGCTGCTGCTGCTGATCGTCACCTATAACCCGAAGTCATCGTCGGACATAATCGGGCATCATCGACAATCATTCAATTTCGTCATGCAGCAGTCCTTCCTGACAAATGTTGTAGTTTATTACATTTTATGGAAATTGGAGCGTGTGCTATTTCAGTAAAATATTGACAGCTTTATCATATTTTGCAGTTGCTTTATGGTCTTCATTTTGCATAAAATTTATCAAAATATTCGCAAACTGATCGAGTCACATTTTGTCTGCATTCTGAATTAAATATTGAATATAGGACAATTGAGATGAAATAACAATTGAATTTGTTTATGGTACAAATAGTGATGCAAAATGAGGCGAAATTACTTTCGTATTTCGTCTCGCCCTGTAGCAAAACTGAGAGACATAAATAAATATAAATAAAATAAATATTTCATCACGCCTTTTACTCATTGCTGGATGTGGCACTCTGCCGTAAGCAGAGATAAGTGATATATTCGTTCGCGTGAAGTGCGGGTACCAGCCGTCAAATCACAGCCCTTAAAGATGATAGTGGAGGGGGAGCTACAGGGGTAGATTTAAATTGATGAAAATTGTTTGTCGGCTGTGGGGAGTTCTCAAGATCCACAGGCCGACTCGATACCACTGAGCCACCTACCCCATAAAACTGAGAGACGAGAGTCAAAATTGAGTTACACTTGTTTCCGCTTTAAATTTTGTCGTCTGAATGACATGATAGGTTTCAAGAAAAATCCAACATGTTCTATGTAAATTTAATTTCAAAACTAGAGTTTCAATTAAAATTTGGACATATTTACTTTTGGTTGAAATTATTTATAGTTTGTTGAAAAAATTTAACATTCATTTTGTCAGAAAAGTTTTATTAGTTTCAAAATACATATTTGCTCAATATAATTTTTATTTTGTGGAAATTTCGTCAGTGGTGCTTTTGGATGCACTTGGATACGGATCGTTGTCGTCTATTTCGTTTTATTTTGTTTCTCTTTTGAGTAAAAATTTTGAAAATATTTCTTCTTCATCACTTTTCCACCAATTTTAATTTTGTGATTATTTTTAAATCATTTATGTTGGACATATGAACATTTAAATGATCACTTCTCATATGCATAGAAAATATTAGAAAACTAACAGCCGGTCGTACAGTAGCTCTAGAAACAAAGACACGTCATCAAGCGTCGCAGTAAATGAAACCTAACAAAAGCAAAAATATTTTGTAATATACAATGAAAAAATAATATTGGAAACGAAAAGAAACTGGAAAGATATTGAGAAAAACGGGCGACAGCAGTAGAATTTCAAATTGAAATCGAAACCAGTTGAAACTCAGAACAATTTGTGACAGTATTCTGGGTAGAATGCTAAACGATATCGAATAACATTTGTGACATTACGACACCAGTGATTTATAGTACCAGTAAGATTTTCGTAACAATAAACTGATGTTTTAAAACCTTTACTGTGCGAAACCAAAACTGTTACTGTTTTGATACAGGAAATAACTTCGAAAAAACCCAAACATAAATAACTTTATAATGAAGTTGGAAAATAGATACCAAACAAGGTTTTTCATTTTAAAAATATTAATTACATATTTGTTTTTGTCTGAAAATTATTTTTAATTAAGGAGTAGTAATGACCTAAATATTTTTTCAATTGAAACTTAATTTAAAACGGTGATGGTTAGTGTTACGTTACTCGAGTTCATAAATCCCGAGTTCGAATTCTACTCAAGCTAAAAATATATAAACTAGGACATTGCAGCTCGGTGAGTTTGGATCCTGTATTGTAATTGGAATTAAATTCCTATTGTACACAGTAGCGTAAATAATAGCTAATACTTGTAAAAGCATAAAAGCTCGATTATGTACGAGTTACATACAAAGCTTTATGTTTGACTGCTTCAGAGCCGATTTATTTTCTTAAAATATATATGTGAAAACTTAGTTGTATCTGAAAATGTGCTTTGTTGTTTCTTTTGTTTAACAATGTTATTTAATATTATTAACAGTCAAAATTTTTTTTAAAAAAGGTAGAAAAAGGTGTTTTTATGTCTAATAATTGACAAACAAATTGTTTAAAACATAATTAGTCACAAATTAAAAAAATAAATAGACAAAAATGTTTAAAAATTACAACAACTCTTAACAATTAACTATAAAACACATTAAAAAGAACATAACAAAAATCATTATCACAGTTTTAAATCTAGTAAAAGAATGACTGTGTTTAATGTTATGAATCAAATCATAACTCTTACCTATAAATGTTATTATTTTTCTAATCCGCGTTTTAAAAATAATGTTGTTGGTAATTCTGAAACAGTTTCCGTTAACGGCCACGTGGGAAAGATGACTTTTAGAGTCTTGAGCGCTATCGACGGTTGTAACGGTTCTATCTCTACAGTTTAGCAGGAATTGGTCTACAGACGCTGTACGCATCAACTCCGTTCCTGGCGAGATGTGAGATAATCTTGCTGAAGGCGTTTTCAGATATTTGAGACATGAATGATCCACCAGAGTATGGAACGGCTTTACGCGTCACTTTCTTTTTATAGCTTTTACGATTAAATATCTTGTCTCAGAATTTTTATCTTGAATTTTTTATCGAAATAGTCGATTATAAAAGCTTTTATTCTTTATTTTGATGCTCAACAGCATGATCTTGTTTTTTAAGAAAGATTTTACTATACGCGCAATTACTTTTTATTATGAGAATTTTAAGCGAATGTCTTGCAGTATTTAAAATGTCTAATCTTATATATAACGGGTACTTAAAATGTATTTTTTTCTTTGTAAATGATCCATTAAAGATCATCTACGGCCACTTTAAAGATCGAACGAATAGATATATAACTTCGAATAGGTATCTGCTATAATACATTATATTTTAAGTCATTATCCACTCAATGGAGATGCAGTCAAACTGTTGCATTGGTATAAATTGTTAGTTGTTTATTATTGTAATGGATTTAAAAATTTTAATCATATATGATTGTTGATTTTGGTTACTGAAAATGCTACTGTAAGATGCGTCCTGCGATTGAGCCATTATTCAAGTATTGGAAACAGATCAAGTAATCCACATCAAATTTCAGTGTTGTAAAATAAAAAAAACATAAATACAGATAAAAGAAAAATCGATTGAAAGTGAAGTTCATTTACGCCCAATCCCGATCCGGAACATTAGTTTATATATAGTATATTAAAGCTTTAGGTTTATAAGACATGTTTTTTTCCACGCGTCCAAGTTTAAAAGAAGAGAAGAGCCACAGGCAAGTTTTCTAAAGGACAAATGTGATAAAAATCTTATAAAATAAATATAAAAGTTATTTATACTATTTTTTTGTTTTACTTTGTGTCTTTTATAATTTTTTTTTTAATCTGCGATATTTTACACCGAGTCAATGTACGGAAATTTGTAAATGTAATATTGTGGTTGATAACTGTTATTGACATTTATGCAATTGTTCAGATTTTGAAATTATATTGAAATTATATTGATGTTTTAATGTTCTCAGCTTGATAAGTTCAGTATGTCATCCACTACTACTAACCGTCTAAAACAAAATGTTGCGTATCGTAATGAACGCTCTCTCGATACGCAAAATAGAAAAAATGTTATAAAAACAAAGCCCAGATATCCATTTGAAAGTCCTAATTATAATGCATATATTTCGGCTTATCCAAATTTTAAATGTAACAGAAAATACTTATTGTCCGCAAGATTGCAGTGTTCTGCTCAATATAGTCTATCTATAGTATGTACCTAATTTTTCTCCTAATTAATCTTTATTTAGATGTGCAATTTTCTCTAAAATTGCTTAAAAATCTGCAGCGCGAAACAATAATAATAAGAGTGAAGTACCCTCCTGAAGATATTAGATAGCAAAAACGGAAGTAGCTTCTGCGCAGCGACATAGTAAATTTTTAACATTATTAAGACTAAATCTGGTGGAAGAATCGGCCATGATGCGCACTTGACTAGTTCTTCGTTCCTCGACTTCCTGTTTGTAGAACCCACATCCTGGCAGGATAACGCAGGAGGAGTGCGTCGCTCAAAATGGCAGCGATGTGAATTATTACAAAAATTCTAGGAAAATTAAATTTTTCTTCAATTTTAATTTAAATTTAGTAAGATTAAGAGGCTGAAAATAATTCTCCAGGTTTTTTCAGCCACATAATGCTTTTATTGCGTTGTAAATCAAGAAAGCTTGCTTGTAAAAAAATGTTTTATTTATTTTTAAACTTTTAACGTTATGAGCGAAAGTTAGGAATGAAGTTTACTGTTTTTGTGCTAATTTTATAAGTGCAGTGTTTTTTACTTCCTTATACGAAGTTTTCATTAATTTCGTCGTGACGTCTGTACGTATGTATCTCGTATAACTCAAAAACGGTAAGCCGTAGAAAGTTGAAATTTTATATTTAGGACCTCTTTTTTTGGTCATTATATAATTTTCAGAAGTGGTACTTTACCTAAAGCCTATAATAGATTTTAATGAAAAACTATATTAAAATATAATTCAAAACTTTTCAAATTTAGTATATAAGACTACTATATGAATGAAAATAACATAATAGATTTTGGTTAAAATGAACTAACCGGAAATGATACATTACATGAAGCTGCTAACAGTTTTTCTTGATAAAAATGGTATTATTTAGATTTTACAAATAAATGCTGCAAATAAAAGTTTTGGAGAATTAAATTCTGCGTCTAGCAAATTAAGAATTATTAAATTAGCCTTTTGTATTAGCGAGATAAAAAATTATATATTTTTTTGTTCTTTGTAATTAAGTTTGCTATGGATTAAAACAAAAAATAAGAACAAAATAAAAAATGTCAATGTCAAATTACGTCAAATATGTGCAATAAAAAAAATATGTAGGTATAGTATAATACGCGTACAAGGAAGTCATGTGGTGTCCCCAGCAGATTTTTTTTAATAAAGACCAGGAAAATATTGATTCAGTAGAACGTAACTTTTAACAGAAATGTCAAAAGTCGTGATATTTTAAACAATATCCATAAAACCATATAAAGGACACATTATTTATAAGCACAATACACCTTTGAGAACAATATCTTCAATAGACAATATTTCATTGTTTTCCTTTATAAAACTTTAAAACTTAAATATGAATATACGTACGAGTAGGTGTATTATTGGTTACGTTCATTGTTTTAATAAATCCTTATGCCCGATTTTACAAAGGACCGAATAAATTTACTTCCATAGTAAACGTGTTTAATTAACAAATTTTAATCAATTTTATTTATTTTGTATAACATTACTGTCGAAACTTCTATTGTCATTTAAATGCATACATGTATTAATTTGCCGTTTATGAATGGCCAACTGCAGCAAGAATACTTACATTTTAAACTTAGTTTAAATAAACAAAAGCAAATCGAATGTTTGACAGAAATAAAAAAAATATTCTTTACTTACATAAAGATTTGTCGCCATCTTCACCAAATATCGATGATATTGACCTGAAACCAAAATAATAACTTTAATATTTTCAATGGATAACAATAACAATAATACTTAATAACTTTATTAAATGAATTTTTGTTACTACCGGAAATATTTGATCGTTTTTGATACAAAAATCGGGACAAAAGTAAACGTTTTAATCCTACGACAATAGCACAACAGGAACTTAATCCCAATTACAGTACAGGGTCTGCACTCACCGAACTGCAGTGTGATAGTTCATATAATTTTTAGTTGCTATTCGAGATCTCAAGATTTGAATTCAGTAATGCTATCCATATCGTCGTACCGTCAATAACAATTTTATTTTACCTGAAACTGACAGGAAAATTAACATTTGTCTGACCTTTAAGACTCAGGAAAACTTTGCTTCGCATGCTTAGTCAGGAAAATAACATATTGCCTGCTAAGGCAAGTAATGAAAGAAACGTGAGTGTCTAGTTACTTACCAACATAAAATACTGACTGAATATGTATGTCATATATTTCTTTTAATTTAAATTAATTTAAAATATGTATTATTTGTTTATAAGTTTCAGGTAAAATGTTATACGTAACACGTCAGTAAAGCGTCGTACAGGATTCGTAAGCTGTTTCAAGTCTCGCTGTCGCTCGACATGATACTATCTACTCATCCTGTAATTGAACAGTTTCCTGACTTTTTACGTAATATTATCAGTTTAGCTGTCAAATATATGTAAAATACAATAGAGTACATTGAAACAAATAGAAATGTAAGAACAGCTGCAGAAGTTGCATCAACAATTTCTTTACATTTTTCCGAGGATTCTTCGCTGTATTCTTAGTATTCCAATTCTGATATATAATAGTAATTGACTTAAACGAACTTACTTCTATAAATTTTCGCTGTTGTCAAAGTTTTTTTGTTGTCAAAGACTACTAATAATTTTAAATTTAATAAATGTCAAACAAATATGAATTAAATATATTTTCAAATAACTTTTTCGTTTTTAATCTTACTTAGATCGTCTGTTATTTGAATATTTCTCATTTTAAAAGAAACTAAGGTTTCGATAATGATCTATTTCTATTATACATGGCGTTTACTTATTAATTTTGATAACAATTTTTAAAGCGATGATCCTATTCATTATCTAGAATTCCTGCTCATTCACTAAGACAAATTCACATAACGAGTACCATTTTCAGTGTGCCTCTATAAAACCCAAACGCATCACCAGTAATGTGTCTTGTAATATTTGTACAAAACCATATTATGGACGCTCGACATCCGAACGAGAAAACAAAATGAAATTCTCTGGCCTGTAGGTCGTTCGCCGAAAGGCAAAAGCATCGCCTACATTGATCAGCGCTGCCACGATGCCAGCAATCTGATTTTACAAATCAAAGCGTGCTGGGCGCTGCCGGCTGCAAGAACAAAAGCGCCATCAAAGGATTTGATTTGCTGGAGCTACTGCCTCGCCGCCTGCGATTTGAAGATCGACTTATTTTATTACGCAACAGCTGACGGAGCCATTGGAGTCTTCGATGTTTTTCTAGTCTTTATTGCTTGTGGTAAATCACTAAAGAGCACAAACGAGGCACTAACAGATGGTCATAAATTTTTTAAGGTAGTTTACGTTCTGTTAGTATGAAGTTAGCAAGGAAAACCTATTTATGGCATTCATATTTTTGGTGATAAGTTTAATGATAGAAAAGAGTACCTATTTAACTTTAATGCATATAAAAAGAGATTTTTGAATTGGTCTAACAATTTTATGCAGTCTAAAAATGCCAATTTATTTTTATAGTATCGGATTATGGAAATGAGAACTCAATAGCAAAGCTAAAACAAGAGCGAAGAGATGACGAAAAAATCTGACAGACGCAACCGATGCATTCTTATTTTTAAAAACATACACATTTATTTTTGTAATATAAATAAATATATCATCACTTCTTACTTTTTACTAGATGAGGCACTCTGATTTTAGCAGATCTCAGTAAGTGATATATTTTTGCGTACAAAATGCGATTAACAGCCGTCAAATTATACCCCCCCCCCAGAAATGTTAATAAACTAGGAGTCATAGGGGTAATTTTGCTGTGTTGAAAATCAGTTGTCGGCAGTGGGAATCAAATTCGGGTTTTTAAATCCACAGTAAGACGCGTTATCACTGCGCTATACAGGGTGTTTCTATATCTCTGCACGATACTTTAATGACATATATAATTTGATATACTGATTATAGAACAAAAATATTTTTTTTGAAATTCGCAAAACTTTGGGTATTTCATTCCTAGCGAACATTTTTAGTGTCACTGGTTTAATTCGGAATTTTACGCCACTTCTCGATACACTAACAGCATATCCACTAAAATTCACTGTTGCTATACATTTTTCTCAAATTACTCCCACAACAACTTACCCTTTCAATACCGTATACGAAATCAGACTAGGTACTCAAATAAAAATAAGGCATTACACCAGGTACCTATAAAATTTCTAATTAATAAATAATTGTTTGTAGGCAGTGTTTATACTTTTATTTCATTAGTAACATAATTATAAATAATTAAATATACTATTAAACCAGTGATACTAAAAATGTACGCTAGGAATGAAAACCCTAATTTTTGCGAATTAAAAAAAAATCTTATTGTTCTATAATCAGTATATCAAATTACATATGTCATTGAAGTTTCGTGCAGAGGGATAGAAACACCGTGTATATACGATATTTTTGTAATATATAAAATATAAATGCATTTTGTCAAGTTAGCTTTGCTCTCTTTCAATTTATTTCATTACCATTTACTTTTTCATGAAGTTATTTAGTTGAAGTATGAAGTAAATAAATAATAAATACCGTTATAATCTGAAATAGTATATTATGCAACAAGCATGGAATGTAACTCATTTTACATGAATATGAAAATTCATACAAGTGAGAAATAATCATTCCATTTCAGTTGAACAATATGTTTTTTCTACGAGTATGATATTATTGAATTATTAATTTGTATTTTAGTAAAAAATTTATTCCGATTTCAAGCGCTTAAATATATCACTTACCGAGATCTATTCCGGCAAAGTGCCACATCCAGTATTGTGTACAATGTGGTATAGTATATTTTTTATTTTTTAAGTATTAAAATTCAGTTATCAATAATCAAGTAATTCAAATTTTGGGAAGAGCAGAAAGGCGCAACTTATATTTGTATCGTATAAATGAATATAATTTGTGCACACTAAACAAATCCAATAAATATTTAGGATTAAATTATCATGCTAATATTACAATCAGGTCTCGTAAATTTCCTCGCATTATTTTAATCAAATACACCGAAGTAATTTGCATGAATCTCGTAAAAATGTCGTAACTTGCAAAATTTTATCACCAGCAGGTTTAATTGTTTCGAGTAACGCAATGATACGCCTCGAAGGCCATGAGAACGTCGGGCTTGTTACAGATAACGTGATTAAAGAAAAAATAAACTAGGTTACAGTTAACAGCTGCACATTTGTTGTATCGGAATTTTCTTCTTCCGCGGAAAACAATCAGTGCTTCTCCTGAGAGTTTATATTTCCTTTTTTGCTAATCAAACAACTTAAATAAGTTAGGATACTAATTGGAATCTAAATTGAAATTACAGATAGCAATTTTTGTAAATACTATCTATTTTTATTAGCATAAATGGAAACGTCGTAAGAAATATGAAACAGAAATTTGTTTCAAACACGAGTCTCATTTTAGTAGCATACTTATTTACTTATTTAAATAAAACAAATAAAAATAAATATGTTATCATACTTTTTAACAATTATTGAATGTGCCACTCTGTCGTTGCAAATCTCGGTAAGTGATATATTTTGCTGATACCAGCCGTTAAATCAAGACCTCCACAGCGGGAATTTTAATATATTTAAAGTCAGTTTGTCGGCTGTAGGAATCTAACACGGGTTCTCAAATCAGCTATCCTACGTATTGTCACCTAGCTCTTTACTCCATTAACTGTACTCATTACTTTTTAGTTGCTACTCAATTCCAACGTTGATTACGATTTAATTTTATAAATTACCTAATTTAATTATTAACAAATTGTATTGATTTACTTCATTTTAGATATGATATGTTTTTTTTTTTACTAAACTTCATCTAAATTGAAAACAATGTACATTTTTTTAGAATGATATAATTGTTATTTATTACGCCGTAATGATTTTATTTTAAAAAATATATCAGACTTAAGTATATGCGGACTTCAAACAGTGGGTTAAACTAAGGGCTTGTTTATCCAGAAGTCTTTAAATGTTCTTTTAAAATGAATATTTGTTGAATTTGTTTCTTCTAACTCTATAATTACTGGGCACTTTTATGAACTGAACTGTAATACAAAAATTTTAAAAAGATCCGAAAACTAGCGGTTCTGAAATATGTCTTGTTTTCTGCATCAAAACAACACATCAACATTTCTTCTAGATTAATTTAACCAAACGCAAAAATTAAAAAAGCACACACACACACACACATTTACTGTTTCACTCAAAAATGTTTAAAGAAGATGTTCAAAGTGCTCTACTTCAATGTCCACACAAGCTGCACATTTTCTCCAAAGGGAAGCCCGCACCCTTTAAAAAAAAACAGTCTTCCTTGAATTGCTTGGCACCATTGCTCAATTCGATGTTGCAGCTCTTCAAGATTATTTACACAAGAGGCACTTAAAATAATATAACTCGATAAGTTTTTTTATTTACGTTTTTATTGTATCTGTTCAATGTCTCTAAAATATTGTACCATTTTGCAACACTCTATCAATCATGAACAAGATATTTATATGGACATTGTTGTTTTGTGTTGAAGTTTTTGTTTGTTATACAATTGAAGTTTCACAGTTGTGGGAAACAAAACACCAATACGAATTTTTGTGAAAACAATTATGTGGAAACAATCAAGTTCAAGGGTGCTCGAGAAGTGTAACATCTATTGATTGAACTTTCCAAAGCCGAAATCCATTGAAAAACGAAACGCGTAAACAATGGCAAGATCATGCAAATAAATTGTTCACAAACGTTAACAAGGGATGTAAATCGAAAACAAAGGTGGCACCCAAAATTAAATGTGAAACCGTGCGATAAAGTCGACGCGAGGCGCAATTCAGGCGTGAGTGGAGAAATCTCAACACAAATATTTGTCCGCGAGCGTTTCTTTCCGATGCAAAAATCTCCGTGGAAATTGGCTCAACACGACGGCGCAGAAATGCTCACGCCGATTATGCGAAAACAAAGGCACGCGGCAAACCGTGCGGTCAACAATGGCGGCGGCGCACCGAAATAGCGCCGTGGGGAGGGGTTGCTGGGGGGGCCATATTGATTTTCTTGCCGGGGGCTCCGCGGCCGCGGCTCCAGCTTCAGGCGAGGCGAGGCGAGAGAGACCGAGAGACGACATCTCCTAGCGCCGGCGTCGACAGAGGCGCTGCCGTGGTGTGAACAATTAACTGGAAATGCTTCGGCTTGTACAGGAAGCTGAATATTGTATGCTTATGAGGAACATGCATTTTCAATTTATTTCCGTAAGAACAGGATATACTAGGGGGTGTACTACTATTATTTAATATTTAAAGTTACCGTTAAATTTACTACAACCTACAACAAGGAGAATTATTATACATTTTAAATCATTCAAAGAGAAATAACTTTATCATATAATAATTACTTACACATCTTCAAATGGACCAGTATTAATTTTTTTTATATGTAGTAAAAACGTTGTTTTAAAGTATTAAAGTTAAAACCAAAGTCCCAAATACACAGTTTCTAAAATAGACAAAGCAGAACTTCCCGTACCATTTGAAGTTTCATTCGCCGTGAGATTGTATTACCGATGCCGGGTGCTACTACCATTGCCACTAATTGTTACACTACCACTAACTAGAGGGCATCCATCGAAATAGACAATCATAAATATATTAGAATTTATTTTTTTTTTGAAAAATCATGAGCATTCGCCGGGATTTGAACCCAGAAAAAATATATTGCCTAGTAATAAGACTTAGATTCTTATTTTTAACCACGGTTTAATATAGAAGGTAGCTAAACGGGCTATAGAGGGTAGTAAATCGAAGAACGCATCATAGTATTTTCAATGCTATTTTTTAAATGTTCAATTATTGGCTTCCATAATGATTTTTTTGCATCTTAAATGATTAAATAACGTATACATACTGAAAATAAATTCGTTTTGTCAACTGTCAATATGTTTGTATCTCTGGTAACTGTTGAAATAAGCGCGCATTTAATATCTTTTTCCCGTGTTTCCATTGGAAACGCGCGCATTTAACATTTTTTCGCACGTTGCTGTTGAAAACGCGCGACAAAGATATTTTTCTATTGTTCTACAAAAAACGTCAACTTTACGATGACAAATGAGAGCGTAGTTATCAACTTTTCATAGCAATCGTAGAAAATATAATTTTTAATTGGTATTTTTGTTTTGTTATTTTATGGCATTTGTGATTACCTATAAATATTTCCGTCTATATCCCGGTTCTAGATAAAATAAAATTATATATTAAATAATATCGCTGCCACACGTTAAATTGCATTTTTAATTGATAAGATCAAATATATCAAATTGTTCTTTTAAAACCATTTAAAAGTATTTATTTCCAACGTCAACGAGTAAAATTTATTTATGAGGCAAATTTCTGTATTAATTTTTAAAAATAATAATAATCCTTGCATTTTTATTATTACCTATCACCTACACGTATTTGTCATTACTTTCCTTGTTATAAAATGCACAAGACGCCATTGCATTTATGTTAATAAATTTGTTTGTGATATGTCAAACTTACATTTATAAGCATAAATATGTATTACGTAACTAAAAGACAGTTACTATTCCTTTTACTCATCATCACCGAAACGAGATCATTTTAAACTTGCGTTATTGATTGTGTAAATTTGGGCGATTTTGTTGTAAACGTGAGGTTACCTTACTATATTTAAATAATGTATTATCACTGTAAAGGGTCTTTGAAAGTATCCAGGTATACCTTCCACCTGCATGTGAACAATCTTATATTTAATTCATGAATCACGAAGAAGCACTACCGTTAAATTGGTAACACTGCAGGAAAATGTTACACATTTTATAATTTCAAGTCAAGAAGTTGAACTTCAACCTAAATATATTCTAGTAATTGAAATATTAAATTATGTTATAAATTTAATTTGTTTATCAAATATAGAAATTGTAACAATGAAGACAAACACGTCAAAATTTGATTACAGTGGTTTACTAGTTTTGTTTGTTGTTTCCAGCTTCACTGAATTTTTTTTTTGTTTTAACACCAACAGACGGTAGCAATGGCGAGATTAGAGTTTATGCACGTCGTAACCACACCGGATTTACAATTTCATTTGATATTATTTCTATTTTAAAATCTTTCTTATGTTCTACATTTCTAAAATACCAACGCAAGCAATATTTTAGCTGTTGTATTGCATGCTTTGAATAACAAAATTGATATTCATGTTTAGTAGAAATCAATGATGATATAAATATTTGAAAATGTAAACTGCAACTAAAATACAGCATGCACATGTAAGAATAGTATATTACGTTCCTAGGCTCGGAACGAGCTCTATTTTAACGAGTTGCCAACTTTACACAAGCTAAAATAAAATCCCTGACCTAGGAATGTACAGGACTTTTTGTCACAAGTGCACTGAAATGATCCCTTTTCAATGCGTGTCTTGTTTTGTGATGTAAGTATCATTATCGCCCAATTTTAGGGATAAAACATTTTTATTCATTTTGTGATCATGAAACAATAATTCCATTTTCCTTATGAATAAAACTTTTTCAATGATTCTTGTTTACTGATTCGTATTTCATATTAAAGGTTTTATAAATGGCATTTGCAAATTACAAAAGTTATAGTCGTATAATCAATTAGAAAATAAACTTTTTCTATTTTGCGTTTCTACGGAGGTTATTACGAAACCCAGTTGCGTATCGAAAGATCGTTCATTACGATACGCAACATTTTGTTCTAGACGGTTGGTAGTAGCAGATGACATTGAACGTTTGTTGTGAAAACCAAAATTTCAATATAACCTCAAAAAATTTACAACTGCATAAATGGCAATAACAGTTATAACTTATAAACCACAACCTTTCATATACAATTTGTTCCAAATTGACTCGCAGATTTTTACAAATATGGGGTAGGTGGCTCAGTGGTATCGAGTCGGCCTGTGGATCTTGAGAACCCTGGTTCGATCCTCACAGCCGACAAACAATTTTCACCAATTTAAAGCTATCCCTGTGGCTCTCCTACCACTAATATCTTTAGGGGCCGTGATTTGACGGCAGGTAACCGCACTTCACACGAAAAAAATATATCACTTAGCGAGATCTGAGAAAGGCGTGATGATATATTTATTTATTTTATTTTATTTATTTTTACAAATTTTAATTTATAAACGCCGCAAAATAGAAAAAATTATATAAATAACTCGTTTTATAAGAGTTTTATCGTATTTGTCCTTTAGAAAACTCGTCTGCGATTCGTTTTCTTAACTTGTTCTTCAATATACTACTTAGATTGTCTGTATCAATGAACCGGAAAGAGAAATGTTTTAAATTGAAATAAATTGAAGATCATAAAGTGGCAAAGTAGTTCGTTTAAAGTGCAAGAAAACGATAACGCTATATCTAATACAGTAGAATGTATTTTATTTTTCCCTCAAGAATCGATACACCCCTAGATTAAATAAAGTAGAGAAAGGAATATAACATCCATGTATCTGCAAGTACATTGTGGATCTCTGCATCTCTTCTTTCCATTGTACTTTTCTATCTCTGAAAAGTAATATGCGTATTTTCATGTACTTTTCAGTAGGACATTTCTGTGAAAAGCAAAACCCGTTATTGTCTGAAAAGAACAATAAAAGTTAAGGAAAAGATATGTTACAAGACAGCAATCTTGCGCAGCCTGAGGTAATACACTGAAAGAAATTTTAAAAGATAGCAGGAGAATTATGAATCAGGGCAATTAAATTAAGCGACTGAGATACATTTCAGGAGTACAATACATCTGTAAAATTACTGTTTGTTTGTTGTTTCGTCTTTAATACAAGCAATGAAACAAGTAGGTTAAGATACGCTTGGGTGAGTACCGTTATTAGAGTCTGGTTATGGTCAGTTTTGTAACTAGATACTATATTTTTATTTGTTACCTTAATTACTTAAGTTTTTTTAAACCTAAATAAAAATACAAATTATCTCTCAACAAAAAAATTAGGGGTAAGTGGCTCAGTGGTATCGAGTCGGCCTGTATATCTTGAGAACCTTGGTTTGATCCCCACAACCGACAAAAAATTTTCACCAGATTAAATCTACCCCTGTGGCTATTCGTTTTGGTTTTATAATTTTATTCAAAGGTAAACTTACGATGCTATGAAAATTGTTTGTCGGCTGTGGGGATCGAACCAGGATTCTCAAGATCCACAGGCCGATAATTAGTAGTTGACTAATTTCATTTTTCACTGTCAAATGATATTAATGTACAGAAGAGTACTTTAAATCAAAGCTATATGGAAATAATTACTCCTGTAACCCCCCCTACCACTAACATCTTTGGGGCCGTGATTTGACGGCTGGTAAACGCACTTCACGCGAAGAAATATATCACTTACCGAGAACTGCTTTGGCAGAGTGCCACACTCAGTAATGGGTAAAAGGCGTGATGATATATTTATTTATTTTATTTCACAAAATAGTTATTTGTGTATTAAGACCGTAAAGTGATTCTTTGTTACTCGAGCACGTGAATTGCTATAGTGTAAAAGAAACAAAGATACTTAATAAACAAATAAATATTTTCTGCCTTTTTGTCCTTCTTTTTTGCAATGATGTTCCTGTTTAGATAGAATGATGAAACGTCTACATAATAGTAATAAATAAAGCGGATGATTAGTAACACCAATTTTATACCCTTAAAGCATCACTCAAATAATAAATAACATTGGTTTGAAATTTAGCTTTAGGTCATAATTTAATATTTACTTCTCTTTAATTTAATTTCAGATTTATTACTGCAAACGTTAAAATAACTCTTGTTTAATCCTTGATAAATTGCGAATGTTGTGTCAGAGGTAATTATTTTTAGGTTATTTAGATATAAAAAAACAATTAAAAAGAATCATCAACAAATGCGTTAAATACTAAATATTCCATTACGTAATCTGTACAAAACGAACTGAACTATGTAAAGCCGGCTTATGACCTCTGCTTTGAAATAAAATAAACTGATTTAATCTCAAAGTCCATGTATAGCTCTAGAGTGATTTCGAGTTTTTAGTGGATCTATTTTAAATCTGAATAATGGTGGACTCGCCATTATATTGAAATCAAACAAAAAAGTACAGATACATTAAAATTCCAACCAGTTAATTAAAAGATATTGTCGAGTTTTTATGCTAAAATAAAAACATTATTTAAAAAAATTTAAATATTTCAACAGACCTTTCATCCATTACTGGGTATGGCAGTCTGCCGTAGTATTTTTCCTTAATGCAGTAGCTCATCGACAGCGAAACATAGCTATGCTATTATTTTTAATTCGTACTCCACTAATGCCAATATATCAATAAAAATTATATAAATATTATTTTTTATCTTCCGTGGTACTTATGTGACAGTAATTAATTTAACTGGTTTTAGGATATTAAACCTATGTTTACATGTACAACATGTATCAGAGAAGTGGGGGGTATGTTTGTATATTATTCCTGAATAGTTTTAGAAAAATACTAACAAATCATGTATTTTGTAACTTTGTAATTGAATGCTTCGTTCTCGAGATATTTAACCCTTTGCACTCCAGCCTAAATACTTATAGAGGATACCAATAACTCCAACATTATATTAGTTATATACATACATAGTATACAAGTACATTCATGTAATGTAAAAATGTCGCAAATACGGCGACAACGGAGTGCAAAGGGTTAAGTGTTACCAGACGTTTTGGACACTTGTATATTTCCCAAATTCATACTATAACGTGTTATCATCTAACCATTTACCTATTTATCTATCTAAATTGTCTCCTAAAATGATTTTCCTTTGAATCTGTTATTATTATTGAAATCATAAGAACTAAAATAAAAAATCACTCTGTGAAAATGTAACAACTTGGACAGACCATGTAACTATTAAATATTCGCAGCATGTTTTTGTAAATTAATGAATAATCGTTTCAGGAATAACAAACAAAGATAAACTACTAATAAATCAAATGATGAATTTTAGTTTACCTCGGATTTATCACTATATCAAAGACAAAGAATAATCGTCTAAATGACCTCGTCAATTACAAATAACCAACCCTCACGCAACGTAATTTACAACTCATAAACAAAGCATCGGCTAGAGTATTTTCAAATTGAGCAAGGCGTATATTACTTCTCCACTGTCAGACGTATCTAAATTATTTTAAATAAAAGTGATGGAAAATTTAGTTCCCCGTAACTTTTATTTGAAGTATTTTTCTCTAATAATTATTTGTTGACCAGGGGAAGGAAAGGAGTCATTTTTGTCCGAAGATGATGCTTCATTTTCCGAACCGAAGATGATGCTTCATTTTCCGAACCGAAAATGAGAGATATAAAGCACCTGAAGGAAGAATGATAAAATCTCTGTGGGATATATATATATATATATATTTATATATTGTACCATTACGTAATAGCTATTTATGAAACAAGTAAGGAAATGAAGGTTACCTTACGCATGTGAAATTTGCAGAACGAGGCGTCGCCGAGTTATATAAACACATAAGTAAGGTAATAATTTAATTTCCTTACTAGTTTCATACAATATTTTTTCTACTTCCGTTCTAATAAATACGAAAGAGCATTTTTGAAATTTTGACATATTAGTGACAGTTATAAATTCAAAAAATAAAAGAATAACACAGCAGAATTCGTCTACCAAGATTAATTTAATTTAATTTTTTTGTGTTGCTATGTTACCTCATTATTTCACTAGTTAAATAATGCAGTTCATTACCTAACTCAAATAAGTGAAATAATACGTCTATTTCCTAACGGAAGTAGAAAAAAGCAATTATGTTCCTGTCTAGAGAGGGAAAACTAATTTTCCTCACAATTTCACAAAAAGAAATTCAAGTATTCTGCGCAAGTAATAATTTGGAAATGTTAGACAGCACAAATACGGTTGAAGTTAATTTTAAAATAATAAAACCTGTTACAAAATTTACAATATCGCCACAGAGGGCGCGATTTTTCTAATACTCATTGATTGTTTAACGTGGTGGTGTTGTCAAAACCACAAGCATTGGATCGATGATTGGAGAGGGTTTGAAGGGAGTCTGCATTGCATTAAAGTTTGTAATCACTGCGCACGCGTGGCTAAACATCATTCACGGACGCAGACATGCCGACATGGACAGATTAAACATAAAACAATGTTTATTTAATACACCGCATTGTAATTTTGGTATTGTTACACTATTAATGAAAATCAACTATACGTCACTGAACCTGATACATGAAAAACAGTGGAATTGACTTTAAATATACTTGTCATCGTTGTTTTTATTTCATTGGTTATGTCATTCAAATATTGATTAATTAAAAAAAAGGTATTGAAGAGTGACATACTAATTGAAACCTAATAATAAATTAACAGTCAAGTATGTAATTTTTTCATTATTTCCATTCAATTCATATATTTTTTTTATTATACAGGGTGTTCAATTGAAGTATGCCACCATTGCTATCTCAAAAACTATAGGATCTACAAAGTTGGTTAAATTAGCCAGAGGAGCACAACTTTCTTATTTTAAATCAGAATAGATACGAGGGTCGTTCAATAAGTCCTTAGAAAAAAGTAGAAAAAACACTTTTTTTGGGTAGATTTTTTTTTATTTTTCTACATAATCTCCTTTTAGCTCTATACACTTCTCTAATCGTTCCCCCAAATTTTTTAAGTCGTCCAAAAAGTAGGATTTCGGAAGCTCCTCGAAATAGGCTTCCGTTTGGGCGATAACCTCCTCATTGGACGTAAACCTTCGTCCGCCAAGCCATATCTTTAAGTTTGGAAATAAGAAAAAGTCACTGGGGGGCAAATCTGGTGAATACGGTGGATGTTGCAATAATTGGAACTTTAATTCCATAATTTTGGCCATCGCAACTGCGCAGGTGTACACACGTGCATTGTCTTGATGAAAAAGGACCTTTTTGCGTTTCAAATGAGGACGTTTTTCTTTTATTTCTTCGCTCAGCCGGTCCAATAACGACGCATAATACGCTCCTGTTATCGTTTTTCCCTTTTCCAAATAGTCGATGAAGATGATTCCGCGTGCATCCCAAAAGACCGTTGCCATAACCTTGCTAGCCGATTTCTCCGTCTTCGCCTTCTTCGGAGCCCGTTCGCCTTTAAAAATCCACTGTTTTGACTGTTCTTTTGTGTCTGGAGTGTAGTAATGTATCCAAGTCTCATCCACAGTTATGTATCGACGCAGAAAATCTTCAGGATTACGACGGAAAAGCGCCAAAACAGCCTCAGAGTCCACCACACGATTGCGTTTATTCTTCACTGTGAGCAACCGCGGCACCCATCTTGCCGAGATTTTTTTCACACCTAATTTTTCGTGCAAAATTAAAGCGACTGTGCCTTGTGATATGCCTGTAACCTCAACTATTTCGCGCACTTTGATTCGTCGGTCACTTAAAACCATATCGTGGATTTGGTCAATCATTTCGGGGGTAGACACTTCTACAGGGCGTCCGGAACGATGTTCATCTTTTGTGGATGTACGGCCACGTTTAAACTCATTCACCCAATTGTAAACAGTTGCAAACACAGGAGCAGATGTGCCATGAACTTCATCCAACTCAGCTTTAATTTCTTTCGGCGTTAAGCCTTTTAAATACAGATGTTTAATCACCGCTCGAAACTCACTTTTATCCATTATTATAAACAATCAAAAGTTTTTTACTACAATTGACAACAACAATGAAACTACGTGACGGCTAAAGCTAAAACTCTAACAGTTGACTAGTTAGGAGTGCTGCTTACTGGAAAAAATTCATTTTCGATACTACGAGCACCATCTCTTGGATTTTCTAAGGACTTATTGAACGACCCTCGTAGGTATACAGGGTGTTTCTATACCTCTGCACGAAACTTTAATGACATATAATTTGATATACAGATTGTAGAACAAAAATAATTTTTGGAAATTCTGAAAAATTGGGGTATTTTATTCCTAGCGAACATTTTTAGTGTCACTGATTTAAAAGTACATTTAATTATTTATAATTATGATACCAATGATATAAAAGTATAAACAGTGTCTACAAATAATCATTTATTAATTAGTTGTGATGTAAGTACCTAGTGTAATGCCTTTTTTCTAATTAAATGTACTATTAAAGCAGTGACACAAATAATCGCTAAGAATGAAATACCCTAATGTTTGCTAATATCAAAAAAATTCTTTTTGTTCTATTATCAGTAGCAAATTATATATGTCATTAATGTTTCGTGCAGATGTATAGACACACCCAGTATAATTCTGAATTCACTGAATACAAAGTTTAGTACTATCACATTATATTTTTTTTTTTAGAAAAATACACATTAAATTTACATGAATATAAAAATCTATTTTCCTATAACGCATATATAGAGCCAATTTATTGTTTATTACTTGTAATGTTTTGTTTTTTATCTAAAAATTCAGGATTAGCTAATTTTATTTTTTTTGAGAAACGGGTTGTAAATATATCATTATTAGTATTGGTATCTAAAAATTATTTAATATCTTTCTAAATAAATTTACCTCTATAGTATATATATATATATATATATATATATATATATATATATATATATATATTAACAAATTCGAATCAAATTTATTTATTTTATGGCATATACAAATATAAGAGTATTGTCAAAAGTACGACTATCATTTGAATAAATAAATTCTATTTACTTTGATAGTAAATTAATTTGTTGTTTATAAAATCAGCCATTATAGTAGTAAATGACTACACTTTTGACCATATGTCTGGTCTATGCTATTGACCTAGATATATACAATTTTAATGAAATTGTATTCTCTTGTTTTTCTTCTGATAAAATATGAACATTGTTCATATAGTAGTCCACTAAGATCAGACCCAAGTAATAGAACCCCAAAAAATGACCTTGGGCTGAATTAGCACTTAAGCGCAGGCAAAACAGGGCTGTAGACACACGACTTGGAGTTTTGGCCGTAGACTTATGGGGAAAATGTGGAAAACACTGGTTCGGATACAATTGTAAAATAACTTGGAGAAGTCCGCAGACTGGAGATTATAATTATTAGTACTTCTACGCCATGAAAAGGTAACTAAGTGAGGTATCTCCTATGTCTGGGCTGTGAATAACTATAATTTATCATTGGCTTGTATTACACATTCACAAGTGCTTGAACAAAAGTTTCCTTCTAACTATGATTAGCTAGTAATATCATTCAACTTACATGGGTATATTAATATGTTACTTTACAACTAGTAACTTTAACATTTACTCATAGTTTAGAACTACTAAGTTGCCTATGTCCTTTAACAATAAATGACACTTCAGTACCTGTTTGTACCAACGAAACTTAAATATTACATTTTAAGTTTGTCATAAACTGACAATTTTGCATCAAATGTTTAACTTCAATTTGCTTTTATTTATTTCTGTCAGACTAAATTTTAAGTTTCGTTGGTGCATGAAAGAGATTAGAAGGTAGTAACACATCAATTTAAAAGATAATTTAAATAAAAAATATCGAATTAAATATTTCACAACAATATTTAGTTTCTCATGTGGCTGTTTATCTTGATTTGATATTGTCAATTACGGAAAACTTAAGATTTAAGTGTTAGCAGTGCAACTAGTTATAAAGTGGGATTCAGAGTTGATTTAACGTAACGTAACATAAAATAACTTTACCCTAACGTAACAGAAGGAGAGAATGTATTTGACAATCTCCAAACTGAAATGTAATAGCACTTCACAATAATAATTAAAAGAAACCTTTAATAAAAATTCATCCAATAAATATGGAAGAAAATAAAATATCTTGATGAAGAAGGATTCGAAATATTAGGTTATGTTTAGTTTCGGCTCAAACCGAAGCCTTCTGAACTTCACCGGTAACATAAAATTTTACGTGACATAACGTGCAAAATAAAATTTGATTATATTGGACGATAAGTTACTTTACGATAACTTTGAAATATCTAATGGTTTTTAATACATTGATTATTTATGTTTACGTTACTTTATTTTACGTAAACTCTGAATCCAAGTTTTTCTTGTTTTTCTAACCTAAATCATTTTAAATAAAAATAATAGAAATTTTAGTTCTATAAAATGCTGCCTTCATTTCTTTATAGATTCATTGTTAATCAGGTGTACATGAGCGAATGGATGGATGTGAATGAAGTTTTGTTGCGTGATGATGGATTTTGGTTGTGAGGAATGAAAGAGCTCGCATGGAGAGAGCGTTAATGTGGTTGAAGCGAGTATCGTGTGTCAGGATGAGAATGTTGACGTGGATTGATTTAATTAATTTTTAAAAATCTTTTAGTGGATGTTCTGTGAATGTTTCAGGAATTCGTGCTACCCCATTTAATGGAATATAGCATGATGTTATGTATGTATGTATGTATGAATAAAATAATAAATGTACCATTACGCTTTTTATCCATTAATGAGTGTGGTACGCTGCCATAACTGATTTCGTTAAGTGATATATTTCTTATAGTACGGTGGTGTGGATAGCGATACGGAATTCTAATCCGGAGATCCCAAAGTCGAATCGCACTTAAGCTAAAAATTATATAAACTATCACACGACGGCTTGGTGTGTTGTGCAGCGTAACATAAATAAATAAATAAATAAATACTTAAATATAACATTTTCTATTTAAAATGGCCTCAGGAATAACACCCTGTATACGCAAAAATAAACAGACATATTTCAGCAGAAATCTGAAACTGAGTTTTGACAACCAATTAATTTTAATAAATTTAAGTTAACAAGTAAAGAAGTGAAAAATAGTCCAACAAATATAGAAAACAATAAAGTAGTAGTAAAAAGAGATTGGACGTTGGTTTATATACTTTTAATGGCTAGAGAGGCGCACAAAAAACTTATCTTGAGAAAAGCTCGAGGTGGCAGAAATGTAGACGAAGAATATAAGTTGTACCGGGGATTAAACGAGCTACGTACGTCGGTGTCCATGTCACGCGTATGCGTTCGTTTGCCCGTGAGTCATATCTAATATCTTTATCTTTTGTCTCGGCTGTGGTCTCTGCGGACGAACAACGGGTAGAAAAAACAAAAGAAGAATTTACGACTCGCACGGCCGCTTGAGGATTTCTTTCTCTCTGTTCGTCTCTTGTTTCACTGAGACGTTGTCGTTGCGCTTGTGACGTTTTTATAAATTGTCATAAAGTCATTTATAACGCTTAACGATTACTGGCATTTCGTCTCTACTGTCTCTGCGCATTTACTTTATTGTTCACTGTTGTACCATATGTTTCGCATTCTTAAGTGGAAAACTAAATTAAATGTGGTTACTCATACCCATTTGGGGATTTCGCGTAATGTCTTTATAACTAAAAAATCATAATTGTGTTTCTCTCAACACCATAAAGTTTCAGAAAACTGTCTGGTTAGCTAGACTTGAAGCAATTATTATCTAACAAACCAAGGGTGGATTATATAAAATCGAGTTAATTCCGAAGTTGCTGTTTCAAAGTCCAACATGAAGTGTTATACACATATTATGTTTTGTAATTAATTAATTAATTATTTCATTATGTACAAAGTTTCAATGTGTGTTAAGAACAATAACAATCAAGCATTTATGTACAGCGACATTTAAAAAAATTAATGTAAAATTAAAACTATAAATTATATTCAAATATTTGTCAAATAATTTTCATCACGTTAAAATTACCCCTGTGTCTCCCCCTCGACTAACATCTTTGAGGGTCGTGATTTGACTGCTGGTAACCGTACTTCACGCGAAGAAATATATCACTTACCTTGATCTGCTACGGCAGAGTATCATACCTAGTAACAGGTAAAAGGTGTGACGATATATTTTTATTTATTATGTTCATTAAAAGACTGCAAAATATATTACAAATTTCAAATTAAAAAACTACATTATACTTATAAATGTAACCAAGGAAACGGTTACCAATTTATTGAATTATTCAATCATGAGGACTCTGTTCATTTTCAAATGTTATTAATATGTTGCTATTTACAACAAATGATCCGATAATAATTTCAAAAAAATATTTCAAGCAAAAGTTATTTTAAATTAAATTAGAGTCGGTTTTATTTATTACATATTTGTATTAAACACTGAAATAAACATTAAAACTTAAAAATGCCATTCAATAAAGTTGTGGTACCACTGGTTGTATATAACCCATTAACAAATTAAACCTCAGTTTTTTGCTTGAAAGCTTAAATATAAAGTTTCAATCTAAAATCTTACCGCATTTTTAAGTTATCGTGCTTCCAGATCGAGTTTTTTAAATCTATTTTTTATTTAAATTCAGTTGGCTCTACAATGTGAAGATTCTTTAAAATCTCAAGATTGAAACAAATTATCATTACAATACTGTATAGGTCTGAAAAGTAAACATCTGAACTTCGTGGATAAACATATATAAACAGAAAATATTAATCGGAATGAGGTGAAAGTTGTGTGCCAGATAAATAAGTTTAGCGATAATTATATGTAACAGTAATATTAAAAATATCAATTTTGTATAAATCTGTTCAACATGTATGAAAAACTTGTTTTGTAAGTTGTAATCTGACAATATTCAATAAGATATTACTGAAGCAAATGTCAAAATATCCAAGAAATCGAAATAAAAAAGTGGAGTTCATTACAATTACGAGAGATGGAGACAAAGGTAAAAATAGGAATTTCTTTGTTGTCAATAAAACATCTTGAGACAGTGATATTTAAGATGTCTCATTGTTCTTTCTCTTTGATACACCACTGACATTTTTGAAATATAAATTAGTTCTTTAAACGTTTAGTTTGCAAGGTAAAATTTAAATCTACTGCCGTCTAAATACTTTTTTATCATATTTCATTCGACATTGCGTTATTTTATAATAAGCACGGAGTATTATTAATTTAAATTCCAAATTGAGCAAAATATTATATCGATGATAAGTGAATCCATAACTCATAATCTGAACCATATTCCAGTGTTGCTAATTTTATAGGTACAATGTAACAAGTAATTACAAATTAGAAATTAATGTTCAGAGTTGAGCACACTGTGATTATAGTTAGTAAATAAACTTCCAAGTATTCTTTGTGTATGTACCTACATCATTCCTTGCCACTCATGTTACCAGAGGGAATTGTGTAGGTACTTCACTTGGCTACTTGCGAAGTAGTCTTATAAATTTTGATAAAAATATTTATACACTTTAGTTTTCATAAAATGATGTTACTAGTAAAGTTTTACTAGTTTCTTGGTTCAAAGCTTTTTAACTTTTGAAAACGTCAAGAAACTTTTAAGACTACAGTTTACATATTGTCAAGTGATGTAGAAGTTATTGCAAAATTACATACGGAAACATTTTGATGTATAAGATGGAATAAATTTTATCATTAACTTCATTTTTTATAAACGATAAACGACTTTGGATTGTTTCTTCATTAATTGTTATATAGAAATTATATGAAAATTAAACTACATATAAAATATTTTATTTCTACGAAATAAAGTTAAATTATTCTATTTTTATTTTCATTAGGTCGAAAATTACGACAGTTTATTTATTTATTTATTTAAGTTACTCTGCATAACAGGAACTTAATATCAATAACAATAGAAAGTCCGGACTCATCCGGGCGCAATGTGGAAGTTCATATAACATATTTCTAATTTGAATGGAATTCGTAATCGGGATCTTCCACACATCGTACTGCCAAATGGTTCAATCTCACGTTAGAACTTTATTTATAAATACATAAACGTACTGATTGTGCAACAGACAAACATATTTCAAATTCGTAAAAATAAATGCACATTAGTTGAATCAAACATATTTCATACCTTTGAATTAGTTACAAACATTAAAATTTATGTAATTTAATTGAAGTTGTGTAACAGTTCTTTAAATGGTTAAAGTTTACTAATTTGTATCCTTTACTCCTGTCAATCTAGTGGCACGAAAAATATTTGCTTTAAATAATGAGTTATTATTTTTGTTAATTTTGAACAAATGTTTTTGTTTCATAATCAGTACGTTGAGTATATGGGGTTAAAATAAGTGCCATAATTTATGAAACACTCTGTATTTATACAGGATGGTCCATCCGTTTGTATTTTCTTTTACTGGATTCTATTAAATATTACCGAAACTTATACTGCGCAGATATGTGGACATTTTAATTTTCAATAAACTTTGAAAAAAAAATCGGTAAAATTTAAAATAATCGAGTATAAAAATGCAGACCGATGATCCAGTCTATATCATCGCACATTTTAGTCATTGCAACACGGGTAATTTTAATATGATGTAAATTTATTGTCGGTCAAACCTAGGTTCTAAAATCTGTAGACCGAATCGATACTTCTAAGATTATTGGACCTTGTCCTATTCAAAGTACTCCCGTCCCCTATTCACACACTTGTCCCAGTAGTGTTTCTATTTTACGAAGAAATTCTGGAAAGCTTCTTTTGAAATGTCCTGCAATGCTCGTGATGAATTTATTATAATTTATTTATGTATTTATGTTACGCTGTACAACAAGAATTTAATCCCAATTACAGTACATGGTCCGCACTCACCGAGCCGCAGTTTGATAGTTTTATATAATTTTTAGCTTGAGTGCAATTCGAACTCTGGATCTCCGGATTCGAATTCCGTAATGCTATCCACACCACCGTACTGACGGACAATAATATCATCAATGGTGTTAAAGTCAGGCACTAAATTAAATTTCGGGAATAAGAAAAAATCGCAATCAGGTCTGGGAAAAACTGACGTTGGGAGAGAACAGTCATTTGAATTATAAAAACATATCTTCTACTACTTTTAAATCAGTTATAAACAGATAAATAAGTTCTAAATTATGTTATAGTGTTATTAAATTATTCTTAGTTTCATTTTGCAAATAAAGAACGAGCAAAAAGCAATCTCCATTGGATCAAAGTGATTTAGTTTCTGTTCATTTATCTGTATTTTACTCAAACGTTTCAATAAGTGATGAAACTTTGTTTATATCCCAATCAAATATGGCGGTGACATTTGATAAAAACTAGTCTATTTATTATGAAATCAGTATCATGCAAAATGGATAATGAACAAATCTGTAATCATCAACAAACATAATAGAAACAGAAAATCAAAACATCCCAAATCTAATAACAAAACAAATATGTCGAAATACTCGTACAAGTAGATAAAATACTTTCAAAGTAAACACATGTCCAATCAATCACTTTTATACAGCCAGACAGCAAAATGCCCATAACAATGTTAGAAAAATTTCATTTCGATATTTTCCGTAATTGCTGTGCCACTGGGAATGCCATACTAGTACTGCCAACCAAATCACGCACGACTTCTAAATCATCCCCCAGATAAAGTCCCCCAAGCAGGGTTAAGCGGTAGGGATGATTGAAAGAGACGTTCCTCCATAAATAGAGCTTTCAATGATGATATCGCGCCAGCACTTTTCTATCTCTTTCGGCTTTTCTAGTAAATTCGCGCGGTTAAATCTACTGACTGCGCTGCCTCTGCGTATATCTCGGAAACTCTGGAGGTGTTTCTCTGACTTCGTGATGGAAATTTTCGTACGTCAGGCTAGAATTTATGGTTGAATGCACCCTTTGAATCCGCAAGTTGTACTTGTTTCACGTGAGAAATTGCACGCGAGTTGTTTTTTTTTTGTTTTATTGTTGTTATTGTCCGCGCATTCTACTTGTTTGGAAGTTGAAGATATATCTATGTTGAACAATAAACTAGAAATTATATGTATACCCAGAAAAATTATTACTTCAAATAGAAAAGTGTTAGTTTTAAATCAAATTACATAACATAAAAACCGCCAATAATGGTTTAACATTTATTCTAGATGATTAAAATGGATTTAAAATATTTCAATTTCAAATTTAATTATATTATATACCAGATGTTTTACAAATTATGCACCAAATGTTAACGAATAACTTTATACTGATTCTATAACAAAAGATTAGTTAGAATAAGTTTAGTTGCAGTGAACATTTTTTGTTTCACGGGTTTATCAATTATGTTGATAAATAAATAAAATTATAAATTAAACTAAACTTATTTACTGATATTTATTGATGACATTTACCGTTTGTTATTGAAATAATACTATATTCTTAAGAGAGTATAGAACAAAAGATTTAAAAGGATTTACGAAAATGTATTAACATTATACTACAATATTCTTAACGGCGCACAAATCAAATGGCATTTAAAAATACTCAATTATAGCAATGTAAATATATTTTTTATTTTAAATTTATTATAAGGACTTGTCCCTCATTATCCTTTACAACTTTTACTTGAATAGTTTTCTTAGTCTAGACGAAAAAGTTAATCAAATATAAAGAAAATTTCTTGAGGTCAAGTAGAAATCGAGGACAAAGTTTATGTAAAGATTTACGATTTGCGAATATAAGACAAATGCGCAAGCTGTAAAATATTTCATATAGGTAAGTTAGATTCCCAGCTACCAGCAATAATATAAGGAACTGGGAAAAGAATAAAAAGTAAATTTCTTGGCATGAGTGACTGAGATCGTAGTAAAAACGTGAAATTTGCACAAGAAAATATCGCATAAACTCAAGAAGAAATATTGAAAAGAAGATGAGGTACTATACGTTTTTACACATAAATCTGAACATTAAACTTTTTTACTTCAATACATAATTAAAAACAAAGTATCTTTAGTTTATTATATTTTAATTTCAATAATTTTGTCTTTAGCAATGCTATTTTACTAATACCTAAATTATTATATCTCAAAAAGATAAAAAACGAAAAAAAATATCTTTTAAATTTTGGATTTTCGTGGATTTTTTGATACACACATAATTTTTTCTACGATTGCATCTTAAAATTATTAAAAAATGTATACGTACTGAAAATAAATTCGTTCTGTCAACTACGCGCATTTCATATCTGTTTCGCGCGTTGTCATTGTAAACACGCGCATTTAACATCTTTTTCGCACGTTGCTGTTGGACACGCGCGAAAAAGATATTTTTAGATTGTGCCACAAAAAACATCAACTTTACGATGACGAATGAGAGCGTAATTGTCAACTTTTCATAGCAATCGTAGAAAAAGTTATTTTGCGGGCTCAATTGTGAGCGTTAATGTTAACTTGGTTTGACAATTACGTGAAAATATATTTGTCGAACTAAATATACATTTTTCATATACCTGTAGTGCCTATTGTCATTGGCTAAAAATTTTAACGGGCCGTTGAAAACTAATGAATATGTTACAGAATATATAACAATGTTAAGAAATAGTTACAAAATTTTCATTCTATTTGATCTAATTTTTCACAAATATGCTACTTCAAAATCTGTAAAGAATTAAATTCAGTATCTAGATCTTGTGGTAAATTAACATGCAGTTCTTAATGTTACAATTCTAAAAATATATAAATCTTCTACTACGAAAAACAATTTCAATCTTAGAACTGAACTAGTACCCACTAAGGATACAAATCATTACGTTAGAGAAGATACTTGTATCGACGATGATGATAAAATTATTTTGTACGTCAGAAAATGCAAATATAAATGTAGAATCTGGCGCAGTTATTTTTAACTTTAAGTCTAAGCAGATCCTCGTTTTAATTATGTTACGTTTGAAATATCCTGCGCCTCTGAGAATCAACTGCGTACAAAGATAAATGCTCGAATCCTCGTATCTCCGAGACTTTTCACAGCGGACAGGATTCATTTGAACGGAGGCTTTATGCGTTACCGTCGCGCGATCTCACATCCTCTGGTCGGATCTTCAATCCCGGCCTGCAGCGGACGGTGATAGTTCCTGCTCTGAACGCTTCAATAATTCGAGAAATGAGAGACGAGCAAAAAATACCAAATCGAAAATGAATTTACGATTTGATTGATTTAACAATCTGTAAATTGGAGACGCGCATTTTAGCTTTTTTTGTAGGATCTGTTCACTTCACTGGTTTCAGATGCTTCATTTTAATTTTATATTGTAATTGAAAATCATTAATTAATTATCTGAGTGTCTTTAATCACTCTATAAATTCTGCGCTTTCAAAAGCGTACGAACTAAAAGGCAAAAATAAAAATAAACTTTCAACGTTTTTATCACAAAAACTGTATTTTATTTTTTTACCCCTAAACGGATTTGAAAAAATCTTCGTGTAACTAAAAGAAATGTTATTATTTCCAATAATTATACATTACAGTTGTCTAGTTATTTATAGAATAAAATATATATATATATATATATATATATATATATATATATATATATATATATATATATATATATATATATATATATATATATATATATGCCGGGAGTTTTTCTTATCAGTAAACATAGGGATATATCATTACTATAGATACAGTTAAAAAGTTTGACAGCAATACATTAGAGCGTTTATTTTAAAAGTAAACATTGGGAAAATAATATTTTCAGCAATGCATTGAAGTGTAATAGTCTATAGTCTAAGAGAAACATTTTAAGTTTAAACAAATTAAATGAATTTAAATTACTTTAAATTACATTAACTAAACGTTAGGTATAAATTTAGAACCTCAAAACAATCCAAAAGTTCTTTTGTGTAGAGGTTTGTTCTCAAATTCTTCGTTTAAGAGCTCTTACATACAATGAGAATTTTGGGTTGAACCAGTTCAAAAATCGAAAATTATTAAAATGTGGTTCTATATAATTCAGACCACGAGAAATCGAATGGCGCAAGGCGCATCTTCATATCTTTTTTAGTTTTTGAGTTACAGCGATTTTTGACTTTTTTTTAGCTCAACTTTGAAAGCCCATAACTCAAAAACTAAAAGAGATATTGAAATGCGGTTTGAACGAGTGTATTTCTCGTGCGCTACTTAACTTGTACAGGTATTTTGAAAATTTTGAAAATTTTTCAATTTTTTTCAAAGTTTTTCTTCTTTAATATTTCAAAAACTTGAAAAGATAATGAAAATCTGAAAACACCAGTGAATTCCTGGCGTGAAAATACGTAAGTATGCAAATTTTCACAATAAAATTTGCACGGATACATTTTTTATTACAAAAAAACGAAAAATGGTCAAAATTCGTAAAAACGCCCTTAAGAAATCTTCAAAAAACGGCCATTTTCGATTTTTTGTAATAAAAAATGTATCCGTTCAAATTTTCTTCTGAAAATTTGCATACCTATGTATTTTTACGCGAGAAATTCACTGGTGTTTTCATATTTACATTATCTCTTCAACTTTTTGAAATATCGACAAAAGAAAATTTCGAAAAAAATTGAAAATTTTTTAAAATTTTCAAAATACATGTACAAGTGAAGTAGCGCACGAGAAATACACTCGTTCAAACCGCATTTCAATATCTCTTTTAGTTTTTGAGTTATGGGCTTTCAAAGTTGAGCTTTAAAAAAAGTCAAAAATCGCTGAAACTCAAAAACTAAAAGAGATATTGAAATGCGGTTTGAACGAGTGTATTTCTCGTGCTCTCTACTTTACTTCAATAGTTACCAGGGATACAAACAAAACAGAAACTTGTCATATTGACAGAACGAATTTATTTTCAGTACGTATACGTCTTTTAATCAATTAAGATGCAATCGTAGCAAAAATGATGTGTGTATCACGAGCACAAATATTGTTGCCGAATAATCCGCATGATGATTATATTTCTTCATCCGAAAATTTCATCATTTAGAGCCACAAATGTCAGTCCAAATTGAAATTCGACGGCTTACTAATTAACACCCACGTATGTGAGTACAATCGTGAAAATTAGTTTACAAATTAGCATACCGATATTCACATTAACTGGCGATTAAAACCTTCACCGTCGAATGTTGCGCCGCGGGTGATATAATACACTGCTTACTCCTCTGCGTGGCGCTAAGCTTTAACTGCATAGATACATCACTCCACTAGATTCACCTCTTCAACAATTACTAAAGACGCGCAACCTTGAAAAGAGAAGATCCTGCGGTTGCTATTGGAGATAATACAATTACGTTTCATTCTACTGCAAAGTGCCTCGGTTTCCTCCAACTGTCGATCATTACGATGTTGCAGCCATCTATCGGATTCAATTTGAACTATAACGTGTGGAAGACACAATTGCAGGCTGCACTGCTTAAATCAATTTCGTTCACTGTAAATTGTTTTTGGTTTTGTTTTGTTTTAACACAGGTTTCAAATTAAAATTTTATGTGCTCTATAAAATGAACAATGAAATAAAAATTTCTAGTGCTAGTAAAAGTTTTATTATAATTGCGCCATAATGGATTAATTATTCTCGAAAACAGTGTAGTTTCCACGCTTCAAGAGTTCATTTATGGACACAAATAGACGAGCACTCAGAATCTTTCAGTTTAAGTTTGCATATTTTATATTTAAGCGGAGAGTCACTTTTCATTATTCAAAATATAAGAGTACATTTATAATATAAATTATTTATTATTATTTATATAGCTAATAAAGAAACACCTAGTAATGGATAATCAGTAAAACGATTCGAACTATTAAGTAGATAATCACAAAGTTAGCTATAGATTGGCTATTGCAGTAATTATCTAATCGAATTTAGTGGTTTGAGATGATCAGTTATAATCTTATAATAGTGGCATGTAATAGCTATTTGTATAATGTCATCCTCTCGCGGAACAAGATAAGTGTTTACACAAAGGACAGAATGATTTTTTACTCCAGATTTATATATTTATAGTGATTTACGCCTACCAAATTCAATTTTCAATTGAAAACGATAATAGTAGTTACTGATTTTGTAATATTTATATTTGTTTTATATTGTTAGGATTTTTCTTTTGTAATCGTAGTTATATAATAGTTGCTTTTGTATTAAATGCGCGAAATGAGTGTTTTTTTGTTGCACGTAAGAATGTAACTATTGTAATAAGCGTGCATTTAATATATTTTTTCTACGATTGCTATGAAAAGTTGACAATTACGCTCTCATTTGTCATCGTAAAGTTGACGTTTTCTGTGGAACAATCGAAAAATATCAACGCGCGAAAAAGATATTAAATGCGCGCTTATTTCAATAGTTACCCGGGATGCAATCAAAACAGAAACTTGTCATACTGACAGTTGACAGAACGAATTTATTTTCAGTACGTATACATTTTTTAATAATTTTAAGATGCAATCGTAGAAAAAATTATGTGTATTACGAGCGTAAAGTATCTTTGTTCCTTTTGCACTATTGCAGCTCTCGCCTCGAGTAACAAAGAATCACTTTACGCTCTTAATACACAAATAACTATTTCGCGCGTTGCCATTGAAGACGATATATTTTGATTGTTCTACAAAAAACGTCAACTTTACGATAACAAATGAGAGCGTAATTGTCAACTTTTCATAACAATCGTAGAAAAAATAGTTTTAAAAATCATGTTATAATTCTGTTCTATACTATAGTCTAAATAACAAGATGTAAATAAAATATGTATCATTATCAATAACGGAAAAATGTACGACAACACTCCTGATTTACCAGCATGTCATTAATTAATAATTAATATTAATTTTATTACGTGGAAGATAGTTTTGATAATATTGCGTGTATCATGTTACGTGTGGAGTCAATATATACTTCGTAACACAAATATTCTCCTTCTACCGAATATCCTAATTATGTTCTCATTTTAAAAATATAATAGTCCAATTTTCATAAACATTTGGTATACCTAACTACGCTATCTCTTGATTTTGAATAAAAATTAACGCAGAGTTGCCAGAATCACAGAGTACATATGATTCTTATTGAACTTGGGTATAAAAGGATTTCTAATTAATCCTGCAGACTTTGGAGAATGTGGATTTTCTCCATACCCATTTGAATTCTTATTTACCCGTTACAAATATTTATTACTCTTGTTCAAATTTTCGGTCATTCTTTGCTTACACATTTATAAAATATTGTAATCGCAGGTGACCATGGCATATGAGTTTTTCGCTACCTTTGCTTCTCTGCTTCCAGACCGCGCATTATAAAATTATATTTGCGGCAATAGAATCACTGTCATCTTTCATGTAAGAACTATGATTTTACATAAAATAACGTTTATGATCGGTGCCTTTTATGCTAAGTAGTACATAAATAATATTAACTACATTTCTATTATAGATTTGGCGATTTGTATAGTAACATAGAATTATATTCTTTAAATAGTTTTATGAATACGGGCATTAGTCATAAAACTGAAAAATAAATGTAGACTAATGTGTAAAAACAGTTGCTGAATTGGCATGATTTTCGTTGAAATTTAGTATAATACATGGGCCTATAATAAACAGAAAAGGATAATATTTGACTCTAACATAACAGTTGAATTTAATACTGGACTTTAGTAAATTACCGTGCTTATAGACAGTGGAGAATCGTTCCTTAGGTCAATTAGTCATTAACCTTCCAAAAATAATAAATAATATTTTTTTTTATTGGCGTTCAACTTGGGAAATAAGTTTTTCCTTGCGCAAAAGTGACCAGTTAATTTTAGACAAAAATTACAATTATACGTGTAAGATAAACAATTAAACAAAATATTACAAGCATCTTAATTAGACAGTGCCCCAAAACTATCTATTTGTTTAATAAACAGCGAAATAAATTTAGCGAATTTTAAAAAGTTCTGTCTGTTTCATAATGAATACTATATGAGGTTAAAATAAGTGTAAGATGTTGTAAAACGCCCTATAATGTAATATTAAAAACAAGTAATTATGTTGCTATTATAAAGTTATATATTTATTAAACTATAAATTGACCTCCTTGTAAATAAATTCACGTGCCGCCACTGCATGTAGGTTTTCCGCTTACGGAAATTTCTTGTGAAGTTTACTGAAAACTATCAAAGAGTTATAAAAGACATTATGTCATAGGTGTAACTAAAATAACTTTAATTAATAATATTCGTTGTAATAAAAGTCCTCTATTTCCACTTAAGTTTTACGGAAAATAACTTTTACTACAACATTAAACAAAATAACTTAAAAAGGAAAATGGATTAAGGAAAAAGATCAAATAGTTAAACAGCTCTGGAATGAAACCTTTTAAAGAAAAAGAAAATAAAAGCTGGTGAAGTCATTCTAAAGAAAATCAATATTATGTCGGATAAAGTGCATTAGAAAAGTAGTATAATTCGATGAAGAGAATCTGATACGACAGGCATTCTTTTAACAAAACTGAACGAGTCAATGAGGTCGCCTGCTTTATTCTAGCATCTTGTAGTTTCATTTTGTTAATCTAGATTTTAATTAATTAAAGAAACACTTCCAGAAAATTACATTTTCTTCATTTAAGGAAAAATTATAAATGACAGCGCAATTGTCAACTTTTCATAGCAATCGTAGAAAAGTTGTTTTTGAATATTAAACGCTCTAATCATAATTAATATTATAAAATTGCACTTTTGACTCCTTAAAATTAAAAACAGAATCTATATTATATTTTCTAAACATGCAATTTAATGTGATATCAAGTTATTAATTAATTTTACAACAAAAACTAAAAAGAAAAGTTCAGGCAAGTTTATGATTACACTTGCATGATGCGTAAAAAGGATTATTAAAAAATATATTCAATAGTTGCGCATAAATTTATGTAAAACGCAACCAAGAAAATTAAAAAATTTAATTAATGATGAAAACTATTAAATACTCGTATAGCGCCGGAACTATGTATAGAAAGTTAACTTCATTATACAGTTCAAAGAAATGTAATGTATAGTATACGCGTATCTACGATGGTAACTTCGAACTTTCGTTCTAAAGCTAATGAATAATATACTAAGTTTCCATACAGTTCTGAAAATAGTTTCAGTTTTCAGTCAAAATTATGTGAAACTGTTTACATGTAATTTTCAAATCAGATCCATAGCTTGATTTTAGAAATAGTTTTGGTGCATACGCATCATATCTATTTAAGTAAAATAAATAAATAAATCATCACGCCTTTTACCCATTACTGGGTGTGGCACTCTGCCGTAGCAGATCTCGGTAAGTGATATAAGTGCGGTTACAAGCCATCAAATCACGGTCCCCAACGATGTTAGTGGAGGAGGAGCCACAGGGAAAGTTTTAATTTGGTGAAAATTGTTTGTCGGCTGTGGGGATCGAACCAGGGTTCCCAAGATCCACAGGCCGACTCGATACCACTGAGCCACCTACCCCATATCTATTTAGTGTGGGAAACATATTGTATATGGCCATAAATATGAGTAAATTATTAATATTATTATTTGTCTTTCCCACGGGTAACATTTATCCATAAATTTGACATTTATTTAATTATAACTTTGTTAAACTTTGCAAACAAATCCATTACATAACTATATTTCATAACTATATCGTATATTCAATTATTTACGCTAAATTATCCTTCTGGCCTGCCTACAATTTGCGCGTTACTAAGCAATAAAAATTACTGAAATTACTCTCCAGATAATCTTGTTTCGTGAGCAATACAATAAAAGTAATTCTCTTCTATAGAATTCCACCCCTAAATCACCAAATTAACACAGACACCCCACAAAAAATACTCGCATATATATAACAAATATATTTTCCAAAGCTGTTGTTTCAAATTACTATTGGTTCTCATTTTTCTCGAGCAAAATAACGAGCTTTAAGCCCAGTTGAAAAACAAAAACCACACGAGATGGATTCAATTTTTATCCTTGCCGGCCATTACATGGACGATTTGGCGCGGACTGCAGCGTACGTGGTCTACCAGTGTTTCTCAAAATTTTCAGTTTAGAAAGCCTTTCACACATTTTGTTCTCAATTCATTTTTAGTCTTTCTTTACATTAGAATTAGAATGCAGTAAGTATATATTAAACATGGGGTAGGTGACTCAGTGGTATCGAGTCGGTCTGTGGATCTTGAGAACCCTGGTTCGATCCCCACAGCCGACAAACAATTTTCACCAATTTAAATCTAACCCTGTGGCTCCCCCTCCACTAATATCTTTGGAGGCCGTGATTTGACAGCTGGTAACTTCACTTCTGCTACTGTAAAGTGCCACACCCAGTAATGGGTAAAAGACATAATGATATATTTATTTATTTTATTACAATATCTGATATGTATTCAAAATATTATGTTACTGATCCAGCAACATAATTAATACAATTGAAAAAATATAATTTGAAGAACAACAAAGACAAAATTAATTGTCATCCATACACTTGGTGAAACTAGGTTTAATAAAATATAAACTAAACACTTGGCTAAGTCTCACAAAATTCAGCCTCCAAGTCACCTTATGAGGGCATCGTCAGAGGCTGGCCAGCACAGTTAGTAACCATAGACGCGTTTCGCTCTTATTAGAGCTCACTTCTTCACCTAGAACAAAGTTCACGTGAAGAAGCTGGTGACGAAGGACGATAATTTGAAGCATGCGCAGGTAAAAAGTACATGAAACTAATTTCTGATTACGTAAAGTTTTTACCATTTTCTAACACCCTGTATAATGAATATATAACTTAATGGTAATAGAAAAAGGTCTCTTGTAGTTTTAATAATAAAATAAAGATTTAATTTCGCTAGCCGTGAAAATAATCTATACGATACAGTTTGAGAAATGCTTGACAACATCCCCTTCTACTACATTGTACCATGCAGCCCGCCTACGACACCCTGTAACCCGAGAAGGGATGTAAGTCCGCACTATTCGGAAGGGTGATTGATCGTGTGATTTATCTTGCCGTCGGAGTCCGGACTTTTAAATATTTTCTATGTATCGATAGACGACGACACGAACAGACACCCATTGTCTTATGATGTACGATCAACGACAACCATCGACGTTATCGTGACGTCATCTGCTTTATTGAATATTTAAATTTTACCCTTTAGAAGGGATTTAGTCTATGCTATGTCATTGGATTGATGGTTGGTTATAAAACTAACTTTGTTTTATTTGCAGATGTTTTTTATTGTGACAGCGATCATTTTGAAGATTGGTACATGGAAAAAAAGGCATACTACCAATCATACTAGAATTTCTGAAATTCAGTCAAATTGCACTTATCAACAAGTTACGGTATTCAAGTAATTCAAATCTGATGATATTCAAATTCTGATGATGTCTTAAATTCTTTCTCTAAAATAAACTGAGATTTTAAATACTTTATTTATTGAAGTCTTATATCAACAATCAAATATTATTTTCACACTAAAATTATCTAAATTTTGCGATTTCTTGATAAAAGTAAAGTATCTATATTTAATATCATAGATAGACTAAGAGTATATTTGAATAAAATATGTTAAAAAATATCAGTAATCGGTGAATATTTCATTTTAAAATAGTTTTAGTTTTCCATATTGTCAGACATTTGCACTGCACTAGTTCAAATTTAATTATAGATTAGATTTATTTGTTAAAGAGAAAAAATCTCATACAAAGGTATCGGTAATATTGAATTAAGATTAAACGGATAATACATTTTGTATAAAAATAAATATATCATCACACGTTTTACCATTACTGGGTGTGACACTCACAGATCTCGGTAAGTGATATATTTCTTCGCGTAAAGTGCGGTTACCAGCCGTTATATTACGGCCTCCAAAAATATTAGTGGAAGGGGAGCCACAGGAGTAGATTTAATTTTGTGAAAATTGTTTGTCGGCTGTGGGGATCGAACCAGGGTTCTCAAGATCCACAGGCCAACTCGATACCACTGAGCCACCTACCCCATTTTGTTATAATATATAATATAATATTTTATTATAGATTCATATCGAACGCCCGAAGTTTTAATGGTTTAGAAACGTAGTTGTAAACATCGCAGGACTTCTCCGTGGTAAATTCCGCAAGTTTCATTATAATATATAGTTATTTTAATATATTTTGGTTTGCAACTTAGGAAATAAATAAATAATTTAGTAATTATTTATATGTATACGTTATTTTACAACCGAAACAAAATTCTCAAATATTTTCATTGAAAAGTCTTATCATATATGAAAGTTTTTTAATGTTGGTACATTTTCAAAAGCTACCAAATCATTATTTTTTGCAATAAACGATGATTGCAGAAAAGATATAAGTATAGCAGATACTTGAATTTTCCATTAAAATATACTCTCAAATATTCAGGATATCATTCATAAACATCCCAATACATTCATGCCCTTTACTTATAAAGTAAATCATTTTCTCGCAAAGATTTTTCTTGTTTAATATTTAAACGAAACGAATTTTAAAATTTTCCGCAAAGAATTTTCTCGAAATCGACACGAAGAACTTATAAGTTAAAATCGCGTCGTCTTTACAGACAACGCAGAAAATTTAGCGACGCGAGAAGAGGACCCGAAACGAAGCTCAAAGTCGGGAAGTGGGTCAAATATCAAGGCACGTGCTCCTGTTTTGTATTTGTTCTGTGAGCCTAGTTCACGTGCGCCACTGTGTTGTGAAGCAGGAACTGTCACACGGTAATTTTGTTTATAATTTAGAAAGTTTGGTACGGTTTTAATTCGCAGTAATGCCCGAGTTGTTAATTTACTTAAATTACTAAAATTAATTTGTATGTTTGAAAAGCAATAATTTTACTTTACTACGAGTGTTCCATTTATTGTGTATTCCAGAAAATAAATTGCATTTAAAATATAAATTCTAAAATATACCATGAATATCTAGTTTTGATTTTACTACAATAATGCAATATGTTATTTCCAATCGCGAAAGTTATTTACAACACTTTTGAAGTTATTACGTTTAATAACTTTTCAAATTTATTAAATTTGCTCTTACATCTATAATTATGAGTTCAGAAAGATTTTTATTAATGCTAAGAATAATATTGTAACATACCCTATGGAAGAATCAGCTACCAACCACGGTCCATGTTGTCCACTATCAAATCAGCACAGCGTAACGTCCCATAAGAACCATTAGTCTTTTCCACAGCACTATCACTCATATATGAACATTTTTTTCATACATTACACTTCAATATGCACAATACACACAATTTAAACTAATTTACGCATTAAAATATCATTAAATATTCACTAAAACACTTCCTAAACACTGAAAACATTTCGATCACTATGGCATTCCGCACTCGACTAACAAACGTTGCTCAACGTTGTAAAATAATTGGTAAAATTATGTTTCTACCTGTTCGGTTACGTCAAACTATTTTTATTCAAATCATACCTGATAATTACAATGTACAGATCGTACTACCTCGGAAATTTCCGATAATAAACGAATGCGCCTGATTCACGATTTACAAAAGTTTTGATACGCCAATATATTTTTTCTAATGTAAATTAAGTGCATGAAGAAAGAAAAGTTTTATATTCTTATTTTGTCACTTGTAAAAATTATCATCAATTTTTGGAGACAGTGGCTTCGCTAATTAAATAAAAAATTATATTTTGCAAACAGTTTTTGATAGAATACAAGTGTTGATTCACACAAGTTTTCTAATAGATTTTCTACACTATTTTTCCTCGGAAAATGTAGCGTTCTACACTATAAAAAATTATTTAATTTTCAGATTTTTTTATTTTTACAAAATAATATTAAAGGTTGCTCCGTATTCATTGTCTCATTTTAATTTTTTGTATTTATGACAACGTTAAACAATAATGTCATTTTGTTGACACTTGAATACGGAAAATAATCACTTTCCACACGAAAAGTGAGTACTGTTCTTTTCAAAAAAATAATATTTTACACTCAACAGTTTTTGATAGAATAGTATAATACAAGAGTTGAAAGGGTATCATTGAAAAGCGTGTTTTGCTTTTTAACACGTGCATTACATATTATATTTCCAACAACAATTCAGCGTTTAACACTACAACTAAATTATCTATAATTAATTTTTATTTTTCATTTCCTCAAATAATATTAAAGGTTGTTGAGATACATTGTTTCACAGTATTTTTTTTGTATTTATGATACTCGAAAACAATAATGTTATTTTGTTGACACTTGAGTCCAGAAAATAAACACTTTCCGCACTGTCCTAGGAAAACAAATTTTCTTTATAAAATATTGAGTTTTCAGGTCTTTTATTTTATTTAGATATTTAGTAGTTATAAAAAATATTAAATAAATAAATATATCATCACGCCTTTTTACCCATTACTGGGTGTGACTCTCTGCCGAAGCAGATCTCGGTAATTGATATATTTTTTCGCGTGAAGTGCGGTTACCAGCCGTCAAATTACGGCCCCCAAAGATGTTAGTGGAGGGAGAGCCACAGGGGTAGATTTAAATTGGTGAAAATTTTTTGTCGGCTGTGGAGATCGAACCAGGGTTCTCAAGATCCACAGGCCGACTCGATACCACTTAACCACCTACCCCATAAAATATTGCTAGTCTTATTTTAACAAATCATATTTGCTAAAATAATGTTTGTTCATATTTATTTTCCAGGGAACAAACTGTGAGATTGAAGCGCGGTGTTTTATATTTTAATAAAAATGGTGTAAATCTTGCTTAACCTAGTTTCAATTTTAATATTCTTTTGGAATATAATTCTTGACCTAATTACAATATTTCTTATTAAAAAGCATAAAATATGACTGAAAATCACTACTCCTGTTGTTATTACAAATAAAATGAAAACGTATTTTTCAGGAAGAATAATCATGAAATGATTTCCTTTTTAATTTGTTTTACTTAAATTATTTATACAGGGAAAACTCTGAATAAGTTTAATAAAATATAATGAATTTTCACAATCATTTTATTATTTATTTAATTTAAGAGTAGCTTTGTAATAAATTTGTATAATTATTGTATTCATGTAGGTAGATTTTCGTATAAAATTCCTCCGTGATTAATAATTGTTCTAACTATAATTTCTCTCACGTTATGTTACGTACATGTAGTCTGCTGATTCTATAGCAACGCAGTAAACAAAAACATATTCAAATTTCGCGCGTCATGAAATGCAAGCTCACGAAAGCTGTTTTATTTGCCAACGAAAACTTAATTACTCCTCAAGCGCTAACGAGAACAGGCATCCTCTCTGTCCCCTCACCGCTGTTTTCTCTATACGCCTTGTCGCATCAAAACCACACTAGTAGGCGCTGGAACATCCGAACATTGCAAAGGCGAATTTACATTCAGGCCATTTCCATTTGGGCTATCGTAAATATTAAATAAAACGCGCAAGAAGTACAGTTATTTGTGACACAATGACAAAAATCTTTTCGTACGCATGACGTACATGATTTTTCATTTGATTGTGAGGAATATTTTTCGGATAACAGATTAGCTCTAATACTATTTTTTATATCGGTTTTAACTCTTTTTATAATTCACAAAACCATTTTATTTTAACCTGGTTTAAAACAAGAGCAAAGCGGCACTCCTTTCCTTTCTAATCTTTCTGATTCATTTTCAGTTCTAACTATAAAGTGTCTAATTGCAATTGTGTAGAATTTACTTCCAAAACAAGCGCAGGACGATAGATTTATAGATTCGTTTATAGAGAAGTGGGCGTAAATTAAATATTTATGAAACAGGTTTATAGAAACGAATGGATGGTTGTGATTGCGAATTTGAGGGTGTGAGGAATAAATGAGTTTGTATGAAGGGAGCGTTAATGTGGTTGAAGTGAGTATCGTGTCAGTATGAGAATATTGAACGCGATCTGATATTTAGATGTTCCGATGAATCTATTACTGGATGTACTTGAATGTTTCAGGGGTTCGTGCTACCCCATTTATGGGATATAGTGTGATGTTATGTATGTATATAAAAAGAATGATAATTAACATAAAATTTCATTCATTTCGTGAATCTGTTTTAACGTAAAATAAATATATTGATAATATTTAAACTAGTATTAGAACTAATCCGCTTTATGAATATATCTGTCTTTTATTTATTGATGCAATATTTTGTTATTTATCTGCTAAATAAATTAGAAATCTATAACTAGTTTTCATGAATTCTTGTAGGCAGTTGTACATCTACTGAGAGTAGTGTCGTGTCATCAAAATACATTTCTTTTTGAAGTGAAATCAATCAACTGTTCAGTGGCTTTGAAATTATTAAGATAAACATTCTATGCCGGAAATGGTCGAAATGGGAAGTGACCTCACTGGTGCACACGCTCATACCGGTGACAACTGACAAAGCGACGCAGGAAAATGTGAAAAACTGCGGAAAATTTCAAACGAATATCAACACGCAGCACAAAAGCCACGAAATCGTCGAAACGAAAATGAGTTGGCGACAAAACGCGAAAACGAACTTGTTATTCGTGTTGATGTTCGTGTGTTTTATAAGTTATTTTTGTTTGACTGTCAAATGAGATTCAGTTGTTTTGAATATTAAAATTAGGCACTAAATTATTTTATTGAAAAAAACTGGTTTTATGATCCACTTTCTATTTCATTGCCCAATTTACGAAATTAAAACACGTCTTACGAGGCAATTTTGGCAACCTAAATCATATCAGTAAAATATGACATTTATAGCAAATGACCCACTTTTTTACTAACAGTATTTCTATTAAAAACAACGACACTACTATAATCGAGCTCGTTATTAGATTTTTTTTCGACTTTTAGATTAATTCGGCAAATAGTTAATTGCAATACATACAACCATTTATATATTAATGGCGAAGGAGATAACAAGAAAAGAAAATACATAATTTGTCAAACTTATTAAATTTCGATGAAATTCTACGACAATTAAAAATTAAGAAATGTCAATTTAAATTGGAAATGATTCGGTAATTTTTCACAAATGAACTGCTTATAAAGTCGAGATGTAAATGAGAAACAAAATGGTAAAAAGGACGTTGTAATTTCTTATGAATATTCATGTATTTAAAGGTAGAAAACAATGTTTAATCACAGAAAACTTGAAGTAGACTTAATAAATTAAATCACACCATTGAAATATTTTACGATGATTAATTTTATTCCAGTAAATGTCAAATTCAATTTAACTAAAAAAAAATTAGAAAATGTAGACAGAAATTTCGTTGTAAATCTATTCGAGTGTTGTGTTGAATTTTAAATTCATACATACGTTTCGCTTTTCTGAAGAACTGAGTTTTCAGAGGATCTATCCGATTATATCTGATATAGAACTTCTTGTGAGTGATTCGTTTTATGTAAATTTATAAGCACGTGTCTTTGTATGTTTTTGTATCTTATTTATATTTATCAAGAAGTCTCAACAGATATCAAAACTAATTTACTAGTGTATTAGAATTTTCTGAAAAGTTCTGTTGGGTTCAATATGTACTTGAGGTTCTTTCAATATGTATTCAAATTTCTGACAGATATACATATACAGAAACAGTGAAGTGAGGTATAATAAATATATAAAGTACAAAATGGCAGTGAAGCAATTTGGCAAAAATTAAAAATAAATAGAAATATTGGACAGTCCCAAGATAATGAATCCGACTTTGGTATAAGTAAATATAACTTGATATTTAAGGAACGGGTAACGACGCTTTGAAGTAGTTTGACGACGTTACATTATTTTGTCTCCAAGAAACTTCTTATGATTTCTATTTCCTTTTTGAACAACATTTTATTTATTTTCATTCTTCTTTTAAACTTCAAACTATAAACATCTGCTGTGATATAATAATTATATTTTATACCTGTATTAAATTTATTCAAAATTATTATTATGATTATAATCTTTTTTACTTCCTTGTACGAAGTAAAGGAAGTATGTAATCGCGAAAATTTTCGGTTCTCAGATTTGAGAGGAAATACGCATTTTGGCTATCCCTGAATCAATTTTGACTAATTTCGTCGTGACGTCTGTACGTACGTACGTATGTATCTCGCATAACTCAAAAACGGTAAGCCGTAGAAAGTTAAAATTTTGTATTTAGCACTTCTATAACAGCTAGTTGTACACCTTCCGTTTTGGTCATTATATAACTTCCGGAAGTGGCACTTTACCTGAAGCCTATAGTTTTAATGAAAAACTATATTAAAATATAATCCAAAACTTTTCAAATTTGGTAGAAAAAACATAATAGATTTTGATTAAAATGGACTACATTACATGAAGCTGCTAACAGTTTTTTTTGAAAAAAATAGAATTATTCTGCTTTTAGAAATAAATGCTGCAAATAAAAGTTTTAGAGAATTAAATTCTTCGTCTAGCACATTAAGAATGATTAAATTAGCTTTTTATATAAGCGAGATATGTATATTTAAGAATTATATATTTTTTGTTTTTTTTTTTTTAATTAAGTTTGCTATGGATTAGAAGAAAAAATAATACAAAAATTTAAAATTTAATGTCAAATATGTGCAATTAAAAAAATATCTATAGTTTAATACGCGTACAAGCAAGTCATGTGGTGTGCACATCAGATTTTTATTATAAAGTAATGATATTTGATTTACAAATGGTTATGCAATTAGCCATAAATGTAAGTTAGATTTCATAAATAAAATAAATAAATATATCATCACGCCTTTTACCCAACACTGGGTGTGGCACTCTGCCTAAGCAGATCTCGGTAAGTGATATATTTTTTCGCGTGAAGTGCGGTTACCAGCCGTCAAATCACGCTCCCCAAAGATGTTAGTAGAGGGGGAGCCACAGGGGTAGATTTAAATTGGTGAAAATTGTTTGTCGGCTGTGGGGATCGAACCAGGGTTCTCAAGATCCATCGAAATGATAAATCTATGTATTTGCATAGAAACCTCTTCTGTTTAGAAAATATCCAGCCGTAAATAAAGGATGCGCAACAAAGGTGCTACTTATCAATCCCGAGTCCACAAACCACCACCTCGCTCTAACATTCACCGATCTACCCGAGTGTAGAAACAGCAATAACGATTTTATGCATGACACGTGTAGTGAGATGTCGAGATAAATTCTCTGTATTTAGAGCTTGAAAGTTTTACTGCAAACAACACATTCTAGTGAGTTGTGTCAGTACCGCCTAGCTCTACACTACAACCAACATGCCGCACGTCGCCTCAATTATAATAGCGTAGTGCCATGGAATTACATCTTGTAAACATTATGCGCATATGAAACTGTTCGTTCAGTCGCACCCAAACAATGAGTTCATGTGAGAATGTGGATGTATCTATTAAGTGCGAGACAATGCAACGTAGGGCGCCTTAAGGACAAGGGTTTGAGTAAAGGTTTAGGGTATACTATGTACCTTTGAGATGTGGTTATGGGTGGTAAGTCATGCATAGGATGCAACTAAGGTAGATGTGTAATAGCTTCGAGATATATGGTTTGTGTGGGTATATATAATATAATTGCTGTATTAAATTTGGCATTCGATTCACTTTGATCATTTAAGAATAAGAAAACTAAGGCAACCACAACGTTTCTTATCGAACTGAAAAGACAACTGATTCACATTGGAAGGAGGATTATTTTAATAGTTTTGCCAGAAACTCAGCTTTTGTAGATTTTCTCCAGAAAAAAAGTTTTCCAGCATTTTTAATTACAAACAAATTTACAATATTGTCTTCTTGATATAAAATATGTTCACAATATATATTAAAATTTACTGTAATGTTTGTGTCTATACATACTAATTATTGCAAAAAAATCAAGGATATATATTTATTTATTTATTTATTTATGTTACGCTGTACAACAGGAATTTAATCCCAATTACAGTACAGGGTCCGCACTCATCGAGCCGCAGTGTGATAGTTCATATAATTTTTTTGCTTGAGCGCGATTCGAACTCGGGATCTCCGGATTCGAATTCCGTATCGCTATCCACACCACCGTACTGATGGATATTATTGTATGTACTGATTACAATGGTATCGAGTCGGCCTGTTGAAAACCCTGGTTCAATTTCTACAGCCGACAAACAATTTTTACCACATTTTTTACTACCCCTGTGGCTCCTCCCCCACTAATATCTTTGAAGTATGAGATTTATGGTTGGTAAGCGCACTTCACGGGAAGAAATATATCACCTACTAAGATCTGCTATGGTTGAGTGTCACACCTAGTAATGAGTAATAAGCGTGATGATATATTTATTTGAAAAAAATGAAAAAATTATTAGCAAAAATAATTGCGGATTACTTGAGACAAACATTTTTCATGGCACTGAACTGATAGGTTTCTATTGCACAATTTTAATTAAATTAAATTAAGTTTCGTATTTACAAATTTTTATTTATATCTGTAACTTTTCATTCCAGTATCTAGAAATATGTAATAGGCATTCTACTTTTCTATCAACATCCCACCAGTATGCTACAAAACCACTAAACCTCTTCCGTCGCCAAGGAAACGCCTCTGCGATCTGATTTATAAAACCGTCACATTTTCATTCTGCGATTAATAGCCTCGGTGGGACCTCACCTCTGCGGCTTTTCTTGGCTAAGCCGCCGCTTACGGTCACCTTCGTTGCGTAATAAACCCAGTAGAGGACGATCCGCGAAGAGTTTCCTCTCCGGATGCTGGTCCTACGCATGCGCGTCCCAGTTATGAATATTCAGCGAAGGAATAGGAGGGTAGAGTGAGTAATGTTTGAAGGGTGACGGACGACGTTGGTGCGACTAACCGCTCCTTATTATCAGCGGGATGATTTAATTACGTTTTGGTTTGGACCGGCGAGACGAGATGCTTCAAGACAGAAAGTTCTTTGGGGCAGATGGAATGCTTGAAGGAATGGGTCACTCTGGTTTGGACGGTAAATGAATTAAATGGCCTGTTATGAATTCAGTTAAACTAATTATAACGACAACCTTAAGAATTCGAAACTACGTACTCTTATGGAATTAATAGATTCAAAATACTGTTTTGAGAATATACTACGTATATTTAGAAACCAATAGAATTACAAATTTGTTTGAAAATGAACGAATTAATATAATTATTAAGTGATAACTTTTCATTATAATTAAATCTCCTTGATTACCAATAAAATAAACATGAATTGAAAAAACACTAACTACACGATATATTTTCGATGTGGGAACTGCTTCAACACAAGATAATTTTGCTTGTTAAATTTTCACGCAAAATATAGTTCATAATATGGTATTTATCAGATTATTTTTTCAACCCCAATTTCGACCAATAAGAGCGTGGCATTTAATATCACGTGGTACAACTAGGTCTAAATTATATCGATAAACCCGGCTAGGTTGCTAGGCGATAAACAATAATTTTTCTGACAGTTGTAACCTATGCGCTATTCAGAATCATCAAAAATAATCAGCCGAATACCCCTCGAGCTTGAAAATTAACTGGGTATTTCCTTCTTGTTTCCCTGCGTAGCAACGAAACAGTCGGGAAATACCCGATAATTTTCAAGCTCTCAGGGTATTACATTTGATAATATTTAAATGAAAGCTATTTTGATAAATTGGTGAAATTAATAAGTGATAATTTGTTACTGTAATTAAATCTCCTTGGTTATCAATAAAATAAATGCTATTTTCATAAACGTCAATTGAAAAATATAAATATATAATATAAAAATATAACTCGTAATATGATAATTGTCAGATAATATTTTGACATAAATTTAAATTTAATATGGATACAGCTCGTACTGCACACTCACTATATTTTCATTTCAATAATAACTCGTAATTATGTTAAAATAGAAATTATAACGTTTTAAATTATTGAACTATCAAAAATTTTCTGATAACATTTTATGCAACCGAACTTATGAATTATATCATTATCGTACATTTATTTCAAATACAGACATTACTGGAATATCGCTTTCTAAAGATTTGTTAATTAAGATCAGTAAGTTCTAACTATTAATAAATTAGTTTCCATTTATATTTATATTTCAAAAGAAGTGGGTATAGAATGTAATTCGTCTAAGTAAAATCATCTGAAAAGGTATTAAAAAGCACCGCTTCAAAATTTGAAAGAACATCGAAAAAACGTTTCTAACAAATCGAACTTTCACCTTGACGTTATGACTTGAGATCAGGTAAGAAGAGTAAAGAGGGAAATGGAATAAAATGAGAGACGTGTTGGAAATTCAGATAAGACCGTGGGGACGTTAATGAAGTTTTCTTGGTTAGATGATTATTCCCGTCAGTCTAAACTAGTGTTAGCATCGAGCATGGAATTAAATTTGTAATTATTAGTCGCACAAAGAGAACGAAAAGCAAATTAAGAGTGTCATCGAAGGATAGCTGCTAACAAACCTGAATAATGATGTAAATTTAATTCACACAAATTATTCCTACAGCAGATGAGAATCATGTAAAAAAACTAATCTTGAAATTGTCTAAATTAGGAAGTTTGAGATGTTATTGCTACTTATAGGCCAATATCCCCATTCAGACTGAAATCTGGAAAGTTGCATCATTAACAAACTTTCGCAGTTACAGTCTGCTTAAGTTTTAATATCTTGTCTGCACCACAGAATTTGAATCGTAATTATGTAATTATAGTTCATTGGACAATTGAATGGTATAAGTTTATCTAAATAGATAATGAGTTAATATAATTAGTAATCAGGATCTTACCTCTTATACCTCGCGAATACTAATACTCGTATCTATTTTCACTAATACAACCTATGATAGGTTCTAACATTAAACCTTTTTTCTGACTAAAAAGTTTCTAAACCCAAAGAAATATATTATATAATAGTATATTAATTAAAAAGTAAGGTTAAAATTTACTGTGACACTTGTAGGAAGTTAACTTCACTTCGTATTTAATATGTTAGTAGGTACTAACATGCCGTGACTAAAATTTTCGAAGCCACAGTTTGTCAACATGTTATTTAGCGTCATGGAACCCAGTACTTTCAATGACATTTTAATAATGGTAGTAGAAAATATTATATTATACCCTAAGGGAGAAACGTGTATGTTTGCATGAGAATGTATCACGTATAAATATGGAGAACCAATAGGATCACGAATTTGTTTGAAAATGAACCAATGAAATGAAAGCTTTTTTGATAATTTTCCGCGAGTGAAATTAATGTGACAATTCCACTCATAACTTTTCATACAATCAAATTAGAGTATTTCAATGAATTGAACCAATCACAGTAGTATTACAGCGACAATTTCACTAGTGAAAATTGTCGCAAATCGTTGCTTAGATAAACATTTGTTAACTATTTTGAGTAGATTAAAATGTTGAATTTTATTTGACTTTGCTTAGTTATGTCAAATAATTAAATAATGTAACTTGATCACCAAGGTAATAGTAGTTCAGACATTGTTTTAGAAATACTGTAGGTAAATATTTGTACCAGTATTTAGTGAGCGTAATTTAGTAAGTTGTACTCTTATAGAAATTAAAGACGCAATTCAAAATGGATAGTATGGAAATTCTTAAAAACTGAAAATTGTTTGTCTGCTGTGAAAATCGAACTCGGGTTCTCAAATCCACAGGTCGACTCGATACCACTGAGCCACCTACCCCAAAACATAAAAATAGTTTCTTGATGTAAAAGAGTACTAGATGCGATATATAAAAAAAGCAGTAATTAGGCACAATTTATAATTTTAAAGTATACGTTTATTGCAAATTAACAGTACCATTAAATTTTGTAATGCAAATGGAAGCAATTTAAAACGATATAAACATTTTAAAATCCTGACTGCAGTTTCGTTAATTTCTTGAATAAAACAGCAAAAAAACCTAAAATACAGAGCTGAGTAAAAAGATATATTTGCACGACTATACCACGCAGAACTCTAACAAAGTTTCTGCTGGCAGTTTACCACAGGCCTCGAACAAAACACACCCGAGCATGTAATCAACTCTAATTTACATTGCAGTGTTGCTCACATCATGTAAAAAACAACACAAGAAACACGCTTCGCAATTATTTTCCCAGGAAACACTTAACAGGCATATTTTACACGTGAAAAGACATTTCACTAACTGTTCTTTTCATATTTTATTTTTTCTTTCCGGCGTTTTTCAATGTCTCCGATGAATGACAGCACACGATGTTAGACATTTGATTTATTGGCATATTGGTATTTTTGTCGTATAACATTCAACCTTCATACCAGTAGAATCGTTTGACGCGAAGTTTATTATTTATGAATTATTTATAGACAACGTATTGATCACTTATCGTATACTTAGAAGTTTGAAAGAGAGGTATTACTACTAATGCTTTCGATAATAGAAACGTTCTCTCTTCAAGTAGAATATTTTATAAAATATGTATCCTGAAGAAGAATGCTTCAGATGCTTGCTTAGAAAGAGAATGTGATCGTAAATAATTTTGTTTTATTTCATTTTATAGCAGTGGACCTCATTTCGTTCTGAATGAAAATCTTTGACTTGTATATTGAAATGATAAAATTTTATTAACAGCACCCTCTTTGCCCCTTTCATATATTCACAGGCACGGCTTTTCTGTACACTTTTACCTTTACATTTGATATAAAAATACTCTTTAAGCTACTTTCAGCATATAAGAGAAAATAACTAACACTACAATTTTCAGTATAATAAGACAGAATACATTTACTATCATTGTGATTTAGTTGAATCAACAATTTATTTTATTTTTTACTTGAATATTATGTGTTCTTTATTGTTGATACGAAGTATATGAAGAACACCATAACGACCGGGGTATAATTAGCGGGCATTATGATTCAGAACGCCCGCTCCGTTCATATTTTGAGTTTTAATTTAATTTTATGTTTCAACATAACTATTTTGTTGTTGCTTTTAGTTAATAGCGATATTAGTGACAAATACTCGTATTATACGGAAATTTGGGAGAATCGGTAATACTGTACTCGATTTTATTTACTAATTCGAAAACCTATCTTCTGAATTTCCAGATGATTTTATTGATATTATTATTAGTGGTATTGAAGTATTATTATTATTATTATTATTACATAATACTAGTGTAGATGAAGTTACAGAAAAGAAATATGATGTACATACAGAAACATGTCACCTAATCTGAACTTTCAAAACTGTCAATATCGTTGAAATCTATCCTTTTGACTTTTTTTTTTTAAATACGAGTAGCACCAATAATTTAAAACTAGAAATATTAACATTACCTCCTTCGCTTTCACTAAAATATTTTCCAAAATAACAATTTTTTTCTCCATTATCTCTAAAAATAAAAAACGTAACTGACGTTTAAAATAAATAAACAATGCATAATTATTATAAATTAAAACTAATTATAAAGGATGTTTCTATACCTTTGTGTTCGGCTCGCCAGCTTTTACTCTATTGTCGTTTTGTTGTACCTGAAAAGAAGAACAATTTCTTTTTAGAATATCTAGTTATACAGGGTGTATCTATACCTGTGCACGAAACTTTAACGACATATATAATTTAATATACTGATTATAGAACAAAAAGATTTTTTTAAATTCGCAAAAATTATGGTATTTCATTCCTAGCGAACATTTTTAGTGTCACTGGTGTAAATGTAAATAAAACTAGTCTAACAGAATCTGGACTATAAAATAGCGCAAACTATTTTTTCCAAAACCTACTAATTTTACAATGAAACAAGTAGAGGTTTGCATTGAAATTATGAGAGCTGATATAATTTTCATTAATTGCTCCGTAATTAACAAAATTATGCATGAAATAAAAGAGCATAAAATCACAGTCCTTTCTTTGAAATAATTGAAATATTTCTAACAAAAAGAAAATCTAATAAAAAAATATAACAGAAAGAAGTGAAAATTTGAAAGGAGAAAAAATAAACATTTCGGAATTTATATTTCATTATATTCCTTTAGACTTCATTACTTTATAAATGATCCTTTGAAGACGCAACCCTCTAGAAATTCAAACAGGTATCAATTATATCTGAATTTTTAGTAACCACAAAAAAATAATAAAGTTTGTATTTTATAATTTAAATGTAGAAAAAAATACAGAGTCACTAACCCTAACCCATCGACGTGTTTTTCTTTTAAAAAAAATCGTTTAATCTATAATTAAATGTATAAATATAGCACAGACATATACCTCCAATATTTTGTTTTCAGTAGAGTGCCGAAAAAGAAATCTCTACTTCGTTTATGAAATAAAATAAAATATTTCAAATAACTGATATTACCATCGTCTGAATAAGAAAGATATACTTAATAACTTTCATTCGAGATAGTTGCTCCATCTTGAAAATTGAAATGTTTTACGAACAAGATAAATAAATTAGATAAGATGTGATCCAATTGACAAGAGAGTCTCAAAACAGTTTTAACTAATTTTGGATTAACGAATCTTATTCTAATCCAATATTCAAACAACATTCTGAAAAGCAAATGATAACAGCATTAAATTCGAATCTGTTCAAATTATCAATTATGGTTTTTAGATCAATTTGAATAAAATAAAATTTAAAATTAACTAAACACTTTTTTTTAAATCAGGCTGTATAAGTTTTAATAATTCATCCATAAATAAATAAAATATTTTCACTAATTATTATTCAGGATAGTTGTAGATGTGTTATGAATAATAATAAAATAGATAAATGTTGAGATAATAAATCAGGGTAATTCTGCACCCACCAAAAATATACTTTTAAATGATTTACAAAATAATTTAAATTTCAAATGTATTTTCATCTGTCAGTGTTACAAACTTTTTATTTCTTTTTAATAATAATTTTTAATTAAAAAGTAAATCAATGCCTCACAGGAAAAATAGTATGAAAGAAACGTATTACAATGTTCAGTTGTAATACTCATACTTTGTGGAACTCACCTACGAGCCATATATGCAAACTATATTCATATTATAATTAAGATCATTGTAATACTAGTTTTTCAATATCCTATCAATATTATTTGCAGTGTACACGTTTTTGACAGACTTTACGATAAAATGAAGTTTGAATGTATGTATTGAAATATCTTGCAGAATTCCTGTAAACGACATACTGATTGAAAAACTCTGAAATAAGTAATTAATAAATGAAATAAATTCTTAAACTCCAGAAAAAATAGTACATAAACCCACTTCTAATAACCTAGTAAAATTAGAAGCCAAATACAAATATCCAATAAAGATTAAAAAAGCAAATATTCTAATATCTAATATGGAATAGATTTAATGGCTTCTAACGTCACTTCACACCAAATATATATTACTTACTAAGATCTGCTACGGGTAAATACCAACATCCTGTAAAAGTCTTAAGGCGTAATGTTAAATTATTTTAAAATTTGTTTAGAGTTAAGTGAAATATCTTGGATAAAATAGAAACTATAGAATCCTTTCTCAAAAGTAACAATTCGTATGAAATTAGTTAAAGGCGTAATAGGTTTAAGAAGATACAAATGAGAATACGTACGGTAATAATAGTTATTAATGCTCCATATATTCAATTGTGAATATTCAGCAGTTACAAGCTTAAGTCTATCATTAGGTTGCAAAGATATTTCCGATGTCTTTTCAAGCAAGTTTCATACAAGTTTATTATAGAAGCGACAGACTCGGGGCTTTGTAGGTTATCTCGCGAGTGTCAGGTACACTTTAAATTGACTTAACCGTAGAAATAACACTGCGATAGCATTGGTGGGTTGGGTTTTCTTCTAACAAAGGAGTTTAGTTTCCATCTTATGATGAATGAATGCGAACTAAAGTGTCACTACTGGAACTTGAACTAACTATAATTCTCTCTCTGTCTTCACTGTCTTTCAAGATATTAGCGCAATGCAATTGTTATTGATTCAGACAAATGTATTTTCATTTCGCTACATTTTATTATCAAAGGTACTACATCAGGAACGATTGGTAGATGATAATGCACAGAAGATGACAGCTCGAGGTCATTATCATCTAGTAATGTCCGTAGTGCATACAAAATTTTATTTTTTACTGAAATATCTACAGGCTGTCAACAACAATATTTAAACTGTTGAGTTGGGGTAGGTGGACACAGTGGTATAGAGTCTGCCTGTGGATCTTAAGAACCTTGGTTCGATCCCCACAACCGACAACCAATTTTCACCAAAATTAAATCTACTCCTGTGGCTCCCCCTCCACTAACATCTTTAGGGGCCGTGATTTGACGGCTGGTAACAGCACTTCACGCGAAGAAATATGTATCACTTACCGAGATGTGCTTAGGCAGAGTGCCACACCCAGTAATGAGTAAAAGGCGTGATGATTTATTTATTTTGAGTTCTATTACAATTTATATTAATGAAGAACAAGACAATCATGGAATTGGATCTAAAAAACTGGTTAAAATATTTTGTGGTGCAATGATTGAAGAAAACTTTAACTACAAATCTATTCTGTTTTGTGAATTGATTTAATTCGAATAATTTTGAACCGAAAAAAATATATAATTATATAACCCCTTTAATTCATATTTCCAATTCTGCTATTAAATTCTGTGTATGAATAAAAACAAACTTAAATATTAATAAAAACTATACTTAAGTTATTTATTAAGATTTTTAAAAGAAAGTTATTTAACTTTAATCTTGTTCTATTTCATCAGACTACTTATAATTTTCCTTCGATAGACCTACTCCTGTAATTATCTTCGTAGAACTTTTTATCTTGAAGTACCTATTAGGTACATTTTTTTGTAAATAATTAAAAGTTAGCAATATTCTTCAACAAGTACTTACGTTGGTTACGTTGTGAGATCTTCGTTCCTATATTTCATTATTTTTATCAGTGTTTTTTCAAAAAAATCTCAGATAACTTTGTAGACACTTTCTTATATTTATTTTTTCACTGCACTCACTGCAACTTACACGATAATTATTAACCAAAAATGTTGTTGGATATGTCAAGTTTTACAATAACCAAAATAATATTGGCCGATAGACAATTATAATATAGTAAAATACTTTTTAATACAAAATAAATGAGGTTAATAATTTGTTTATCAATATTTGAAACAAAAATAAAAATTGAACAATTAACAGTTATAATTACCAAATTATAAAATAATTATTTGACAATATTCTAAAACTATATATTTAAAATGATAATATGGCCACATGTAAATAAACTAAAATATTTCAAAAAGAAATTAATTCAAGGATATATTAAAAAATAGAAAATAGTATATGCTTACACGTGTTTTATAAGACAAATGTGGCAAGTTAACAAAATAACTTTCATTTCAATGGTTCAATTTAAAACAAAATCGTAATTCTATTGGTTCCCTCGTATACATGGTAAATTTTTAGAATAACAATAGACCAATTAGGAATGCAAACTATAATAGTTATTTACATTGCAAGACCGTTATACAGAAATTTACAGGCGAGCATAGAAAGGTAACGGGCGAGCGCTAGCGAGCCTGTCATCTGTGTGAGCCTGTAAATTTCAGTTAACGGTCGAGCATTGTACAATGTTTTATGTGCATTTGAATCGCAATATATGTATATATAATAAAATTAATTGCAATAGTATAACGTAATAACTAAAATGTTCAATCAAGGTAGACTTCGAAAATCTGACAGATTTTGTTTAATCAAAAAATATTTAAAATTAGATATGTTGTCATGATAACCAATGTCAACAGCCCGTTATAATTTTTACACGGGCTAGCACGTTATAAGTCTCGTAACCCCTAGAGACAGAGTTAAGTAAACAGATTATTACGATTCAAATGTACGTAAAAATATGTTTATAATAGTCAAGATATAATTGATGTAAATAAATATACCATTTAAATACATGCACTTGACACCTATCTGTATGTGGGTTAACAACGTCAAATGATTATTTGATGTGTAATTTAATCAGAAATTGGCATGTACTATGCAGCTACTACACTGATATAAACCTTTAATTTGACACCATGTTAAATTATACACACAAGCGAAGCCTGTAATTGCTCTAATAACCAAATTAATCACCAAAATTCAGCTTTGACAAAATGCTTGCATCTACTATTAACAAATTAACAACAATTTCACACTTAATAAACGCGCGAACTATAAATAAATTTAAAATTTTAATTAATAAAAAATGTAGTGAAAGAAAAGATGAAAATTTTTAACGAAAGAAACTGGTGATGCGAAGAAATACGTCATTAGTTAAATATGATTAAATACCAGTACAAAAGAGACCATCTTTCACTTTATAATTTTTTTGAATAAATGAAAAATATCTCTGTGCATGCTGAATACACATAAAATTGAAAAGGGACATCAGATAAAAGATTCTACCATGCAAAATGAATTGCAGATCAGATTTATTTCATATTACATTTTGTCGTATTCAAAGATATATTTTCCACTTTAATTATTACTTATTATTCTTGATGTTAAGATTATATATATATATATATATATATATATATATATATATATATATATATATATATATATATATATATATATAGAGCGCCATCTATTCCGAATTGGAAAAAAAGTTTCAGATAAAATTAACTTATTTTTTTCGCAGAATACGAATCTGCAATAAAAAATGGGGGTTCCAATTGAAGGTTTCAAAGTTACCCTCCGCCCCACCCCCTAGGGGGTGGGAGTTGGGGTTTGTGTTTGGTGTGCATAGATAGGTTTTTGCAAAATATGAAACAAGTGTTTTTTGTTTCTTGATTCGATGTGTATTTCTCGAGATATTTCACCGTCCCGGAACTTTTTTAACACCCTGTATATATATAATCTTGCTGGTAACCAAATTAGTGCACTAACCTAGATCTACTACATCCAGAAATGAATAGAAGGCATGATCCTTTTATTTTATTTCAAATATAGTTTAATTGCTTGTAAAACTAAAGATGAAAGAGCATGAAGAATTTATTGCAGACAAAGGAATATTTATCAAATTATGCGCAAATAAGGACTTTATATGATAATAAAGTATCAAAGGCGGAGTATTTAATATTCATGTTGTAACACATGTGAGCTTTAAACATATTATGCGAAATAGGTTAGCAGGCCCAACTAATTTACAAACACACGACGTGATGCTTACTAATTTTGACATGTGCGCAAGGGAAACCGATTTTTGATTAAAGTATTATGTTACACATCACATTTGATTTACACGTATTTTAATGAATTTTCGTGCTATATTTGTTGAAGTGAACAATTAGGTACGTTGGGCAGATAATATGGGTCTTCGACTTTTAGGGCCCCAAAATAAACAGGTCCTAGTTAACAATGTCTTATTAGGAAATTATTTTAGATTGAAATGATTATTTAGATCAAAATTTAATTTTTCGCTGAAGCAGCGTTTCCTACATTATGATGCGACCACTGGGATCCCAGAAGATCAATTAAAGAGTCCTCAAAACTTTTGTTATGTTACTAAATATTTCTTACCTAATTTCCTAACATACTCGTAATATCAATATTACAATACTAAAAGGCGTGTCGTAATAAGTTCAATTACAAGTACTATTATGAGTTTTGACAGAAAAAAGACAGTTTGACACGCAAATTAATTATTTATAATAAACAAGGTTATGTTAAATTTATTAACGTCTAAGTTTTCATTATTTCCCAAAATTTGTTTAAAACTCTTTATACAGTTTTTAGCAACGCTGGAGGACTTCCAACCCCTATGTCACAGAAATGATTGTTCTTACTTCGGAGTAATGGGTTTACATTTTAAATGTCTTTTGATTTATTACTTTTCCAGAAAAATATGCAAGTAGCATCTTTTCTGATATATCTATAACTTTTTTAGCTTGACACTATTTTTTTGCCACTGGACTGACAAGCTACTATAATGAATAAAAATTATTAAACACTAAATCTAAATTAATGTAATTAAAATTATGCAACAATTCTTGCAATATTATGTTATTTTATAAAATATAAATTAATACATCATCACGCATTTTACCCTTTACGAGGTGTGGCATTCTGCTGTAACAGAACTCGGTAAGTGATATATTTTGCGCGTGAAGTGCGGATACTAACCGTTAAATCACAACCTCTACAGATATTAGTAAAAGGAAAGCTGTAGGAGTAATTTTAATCTGAAATATAGCTTTTATTTTTGCAATGATTTTGAAACAACATGTAGCACATCCTTTTCTAGGAGTGAAGTTTGTGTTATTATTATTTTAGATTTCGATAGATGCATTTTAAAACTTTTCATATAATACAAATTTAAGTTGTCTCTCTCTTAATATATTAGCGAGTTGTATCGAAGATTAAACCCAGGATCTCAATAAATTCATTGCCTTGAATTTTTTTATCTCTTTACCTCATTTCATTGTTTAGATTTATTCGCTCCATTTAATTTTGGTGAAAATTTTGAAGAATAATATATTTTTGTATGTAAATAAAAATCTGTTTTAAATGTAAAACAGCCTCAGAAATTATATTTTGCGTCTCCAAAACATCAAGAAACAGTTAACAAGAAATTTTGGTTTGAAAAATGATCCTGGATTAAAATTTAATTAACCATTCTGCTACTTCCGTATTCGACAACTTCTAGTTGTTTTGTTGACATTTTCTTCCAAGTTTTTAGCAGTTTAAACAAAATTAAATTTTCAGGAAGAAACTAACCTTTTCCTTTTTGGCAGCTGACAGAATCGTACAATATAAATATCTCCTCTTTTCACGTCTTTGCTCTAAGGAATAAAAGTCTAGTCCACGGTACAAGAACTTTAATATTGTGTTTAAATTCAGTAATACATTTATAAGACAAAGATAAATATTTTTCTTTGGAACGAGTTGCACATAAGAAAAATATAATTTTAAATGTTAATACCTCCATAAACTCTGTCACAAGCGAATGAAGCAACATTTTTCATATTTGTATTCTGTAGAAACATTTAATATATTCATAAAACTGTGTTTCAAATCCTGCTACTTTAATCAAATATTTACTGAAGACATATCACAAAAATAAAGTATGAACCAAACAAAAGTTGTTAAAAATACTAGAGACTAAAATCTATAATTTCTTGTCAAATATATTGACTAGTAAGATAGTCATAAAAATGAGGCTGGAGATAAAGGAATCTATTAAGTATTTAATGGTTTATATTTTGGTATTGGTTAAAACCATCTTCAGACAGATATTTGCATCGTCTTCAAATACTCTATCTGGAGACGGTATTAAACAATACTAAGATATAAACCAATAAAAATGTACTTAATTGATTCTTTTATTCCCAGCCCCATATTTATGACTTTTGAAAAATTAAATATGCATCCATTAAATCATGATGATATCATTTTTGTAAAATAAATATATCATCACACCTTTTATCCATTACTGGGTGTGGCACTCTACCGTAAGCAGATCTCGGTAAGTGATATATATCTGCGCGTGAAGTGGGGTTACCAGTCGTCAAATCACGGCCCCCAAAGATGTTAGTGGAGGGGGAGCCACAGGGGTAGATTTAAATTGGTGAAAATTGTTTGTCGACTGTATTGATCGAACCAAGGTTCTCAAGATCCACAGGCCGACTCGATACCACTGAGCCACCTACCTCATTTTTGTATGCAACTTTTAACTCTGAACAACTTTGCTCCCTATAGTTTTTGACATAAAATGAACAGGCGAACAAGAAATTACATTAAAGAGTTATTTACGTAAAAAGTCAGAAAAGTGTTCAATTACAGGATGATTAGATAGTTTTATGCCGAGCGACAGCGACGAATCCTGTACGACGCTTTACTGACGTGTTACGTATAACATTTTACCTGAAACTTATAAAAAAATAATACATATTTTAAATTAAAATAAATATTTCACTTACTCGTACATATTCAGTCAGAATTTTATGTTGCTAAGTTACTAGAAACTTACGTTTGTTTCATTAAATGCCTAGGTAGGCAATAAGTTATTTTCTTGATTAGGCATGCATGTAAAGTAAAGCTTTCTTGAGTCTTAGAGGTCAGGTAAATGTTTATTTTCCTGTCAGTTTCAGGTAAATAGTATTACATGTTCGTCCTTTATCAGCACCACTTGGTATGTATTTATTTATAAAAAATTCTTCTTCTTTGTTAGAAAACAGTATAAGAGATCGATTTTAGAAGATTATTTAAGCAATCAGAGTTTTAGAATGCGGAAGTATCAGTATCATTAGCGAGTAAATCTGAGATTGGAGATTAATCCAAGCTTTAATTAAAAGTGTGCATCATCGTTGTGTAATTACAAGCAGCATCTTTAATTAGTCCGCTTTATTAAGCACTGTAATGTGTCGGGTTGGCATTGAAGGAACCTGTCTTAAATGACTTATCGATCGTCAACTTTCAGGCCGTTGCGCCCAGTTAAGAGTTTTATCCGTTATTTTTTGTCAAGTGTCCTTGGAACGCAACGATTCAGCGCTCGAGGACTCTGAAACGAATAAAACGTAATACGTTGCTTTCGCAGTTCGCACTTGATGCTTGACGGATCGCCAGTTTGCGAGGTGTGTTATTTGGAATGATTGGAATCGTCAAGCGGTTCATGAAAAATCATGGTTTCTCTTTTTTGATATGAATTTACATGTAATTTTCTTTTGAAAGAATTTCACGCCTATAATCAGAAAATGTATTTGAAATTTTGAAACAGTATGGTTGGATTATTTATGACGTTTTTAGGGTGGTTTACAAACGCGAATACTCAATTTATTTCTACAGGCAATCTTTTTTTAATGGTAAACATATTTAGATATTTCATATCCATAGTAATAATTTTATAAAATAACAGCATTGCATTGAAGTATATTATACATCTAGGGAGAGAAATGAATATTTCATGTATAATTTGTTGGCAGAAGACAAAGTTCGAGATCTATAAAACACCGAGAGAAAAATTGTATTCTCTCTCAAAGTATGTTCCTATACTTCTGCACGAAATTTTAATGACATATATAATTTGATATACTGATTATAGAACAAAATGATTTTTTTTGAAATTCGCAAAAATTAGGGTATTTCATTCCTAGCGAACATTTTTAGTGTACATAGTACATTTAATTGAAAAAATAAAAATAAGACATTACACTAGGTACTTACATAAAAACTAATTAATAAATGATTATTTGTAGACAGTGTTTGACTTTTATTTCATTAGTAACATTATTATAAATAATTAAATGTACTATTAAACAAGTGACACTAAAAATGTTCGTTAGCAATAAAATACCCAATTTTTTGCTAATTTCAATAAAGTGGCATTCAACATGTTGCCTTTTTTCTTTTTAAAATATTATTTTTGTTCCGTTATCAGTACGTGTTATATATACTCTTAAAGTTTGATCCAAGTACAGAAATACCCTGTGTGTATCATTAAAAAATATTGTCTGTATATATATATATTTCTATCTCCAGGGGTTCATGGATCTAATTTTATCTGACGTGCAAAAAACCAATTGAACTCCCGAAATTATATGGGAGATTCTCATTTTGTACAGATTGGATTTCAATAGAGTCTCGTGTGTATTGTTATAGCTATACCAGTATAATAAATCTAAAAGCTTAATTTGTTCTTATCTAAAAGATTCTATATTATTTTAGTTTTTATTGTGTAGTTAGTGGAGACATACGAGTACTTACTATGTACTGGTCAACTAAATCGTACCGGTTGTTTTTTGCCGCATCGAGTAGTAAATATTTGAATTAAATTATTAGTCGGCAAACTAGGTAAAAGTTTGAGGTTTTACATGATTGGTTGTATAAGCCACAAAAAAGTTAAATTTAGAACTAACAGGACCAAGTATCATGCTTTATCATAAACTTTAATTAATCCGGATATTTAGTAGCCTCGAGTAATTTAGTGGCACATAGCATTACACGTCCGGTAAAATCTTTGCTATTATGTAAATACCAACTATAGGCCAGGGTTTAATATTCGACCACGTTTTCATCAAATCATATTGACTAATAATTTTCTCTTTATCTATTATATTACTATTCAAATGTTGAATTATTAATTCAAAATTTTCTGCCTACGTGATATCTTTGCAAAATATATAACCGAAAGAAAATGTTAATATATGCGTGACACATTATTTACAGGTCAAATCAAATAGTAGGCTAATTGCGTTACTGAATTTATTTGTGGTAATAGATGTTCATTGCACATTTACATTTTCAAGTTATCTATTCTGGGAGACACTGATTATTCCAACCAAATTAGTTTCAGAACATAGATATTATTACTTTTATATTTATTATTGGATTATGTATATCAATATTCATAAATATAGGTACATACGAGTATAATCAATATTAATTTATATGATTAGTATTAATGTAATGTCGTGATGCTACTAACTAGATTAATTTATGAGTTACGATATTTATATCTGAAAGTGAATATCTATGTTTTACAAATTTAAAGAAAAATCGTACGACACTAATTAATAACCAATAGAAATATTGTATTGAGCAAGATTGCCATGGTGTTATATAAATTTCTTGAAAATTTTTCATTACTTGTTTTTACTAAGAAAAAATAATAAGTGGACATTTTTTCGTGTCAAAACTATCACAAAAATTGTTTTTTATTATCAGTTATAAAATAAAATAAATAAATATATCATCACGCCTTTACTGGGCTTGGCACACTGCTGAAGCAGATATCGGTAAGTGATAAATTTCTGCGTGTGAAGTGTTGTTACCAGCCGTCAATCACGGCCCCCAAAGATGGATATATTATTCTATCATAACTTGATTATTTGAAACAAAATATAAAACCTAAATTATTATTACCTACTTCTTGTGTTGGTGTCGTTAGGATTTTCTTACCAAATCTGCCCTCGAGCATTAATTCATATCCGAAAGATTTTTGTGCATTTCAAGAACATATTAATTTGCACGAGTGGAACACGAGTGAAGGTTACCTTAAAAATATCCGAAAAGAATCAATACTTTAGGAAAAATATAAGTGAAAATTTTTACAAATTAGTTTCATGTCATTTGTGTTTAGACTCTTTGAAATATTACGCAATTTTATATAAGAGCAATGTACACATTTCTGAAAAATATGCAAATAATGATATATTTTCATAATGTAAAATATTCATATTTTTATTCAAAGGTTTTTCTATACAAAAACTCTCGTTTGTTTGACAACTGAGAAGTAAAAAATGTATTGACGCAAATATCATATTTCTCACATCAGAAGTTCAAACAGAACTAAAATATGAAACTAATATTTTCCTCGTGTCAAGTATTTCAGTGAAAGAGTCATGGGATCGAGACTGCTATGGCACATAACAAAATATAGAGCATATTTTCGTAATAAAGGACTTCATATCAGTTTGTGATAATTTACACTCAACCTTTCATCTAACCTATATAGAGCATAGTTTAGTAGGATAAAGGATAATGAAGACCCTACATTCAAATCTTGGCGATATCCCATTTTTTTTCTTTACTAGTTTCATTAGATTTCATCAATTCTTAAGTATTTACTTGAAAAACTAATTAAATTTATATTTTCCTATTTTTTCCATCACGTGCAAGCAAAAAAAAGTTATTTTGAAATATGTTTAGACGAATAAATAAAGAATTACATCTTAAATATTGTATTCGAGCAAAAATATTGACATTATCCTTAATTACTTTTTCTACTCTCTTTATCAAAATGTCATTTAAGGTATTGGTTTCCATGTCGCTAAATAATGCCTTAATTACATATTGATAATTTGTGGCTTCGAACGTTTTAGTCACGACATGAAAGTAACAACTGACATATTAAATACGGGGTGAAATTAGCTTCCTGCATCTGTCATTGTAACTTAACATTACTTTTTTTTAAATTATAAATCTTTACATTTCTTTGTTAACTTAATTTGTGATCGTAAAAATAGTATAGTATGTGACTCGTTTTATAAACTCTTTAAACACTCGTTTTTCATACCCTTGTAACTAAACTAATAAAATGAAGAAGGCAGTTAACAGTATACAGGGTGTATAATTTGATTATACTGATTATAGAACAAAATGATTTTTTTGAAATTCGCATAAATTAGGGTATTTCATTCCTAGCGAACATTTTTAGTGTCACTGGTTTAATTCGGAAATTTACGCCGCTTCTCCATACACTAACAGCATATCCACTAATTCACTATTGCTATACATTTTTTTCAAATTTCTCCCAGAACAACTTACCCTTTCAATACCGTATACGAAATCAGACTAGGTACTCAAATAAAAATAAAAATTAGGCATTGCATCAAGTACCTACATAATAAGTAATCAATAAATGATTCTTTGTAGGCAGTGTTTATACTTTTATTTCAAATAATTATAAATAATTAAATGTACTATTAAACTAGTGACACTAAAAATATTCGCTAAGAATGAAATACTTTAATTTTTGAGAATTTCAAACAAATTATTTTTGTTCTATAATCAGTATATCAAATTATATATGTCTTTAAAGTTTCATGCAGAGGTATAGAAACACCCAGTATAACTAGATATTCTAAAATGTTCTTGTTCTTCTTTTCAGGTACAACAATACGACAACAGAGTAAAAGCTGGCGAGCCGAACACAAAGCTGCAAGAACTTTAGGAATAATTATGGGAGCGTTCATGCTTTGCTGGTTACCGTTCTTCTTGTGGTAAGTTCGAAAACTTTATAAATTACAGAATTAGTTATTGAAATATATTTAGAGCAGATAGTCAGATCTTAAGATCATTTTCTCGAATATAATCTTCAAGATATATTACCATCATAAAGCATGAACTTACATTTTTGTTTAATCATTGTAGATATGATTTTGACTATGAATACCACCGTTAATATCTCCATGAATTGTAACTTGATGTGTAATCGAAATTTCATCAACAAAATCTGAAAATTATTAAATGTATTCCCCAGTTAAGTACCAGTTAGGTACCATACTTTTTATTAAATGAAAACTAAATTAAATAAACATTATAAATTAAAAGTTTAAATTATATTTCGCAGCACTAAATTCTCTATTGAGAAATAAATAAGGCCCAACAATGTCAATATAAATCAAGGTTTAATTTTGTTATTGCATGTTTTGGTTTTTAAAAATACTTTGAAAATAAAATTTAAAATTTAGCTTTTATTTATAAAACTATGACCTTTTCCAATTTTGGTAATCAAAAGAAATAGGACCCGTGTTCATATAACATTCTGTTTGTAAAAATAATCTCAGGAATAAGCTAATAATTTTGTGTTCATAAGGAAGTCATTACGAAACCCAGTTACGTATCAAAAGAGCGTTCATTACGATACGCAACATTTTGTTTTAGACAGTTAGTAGTAGTGGACATACTGAAACTGTCAAGCTGAGAACATCAAAATTTTAATTTGACCTCAAAATCTGAAGAATTGCATAAATGTCAATAATAGTTAACTACAATATTTTATATACAAATTGTCCTAAATTTAAAATATCGCAGAATTTTTTTAATTTAATTTTTTTAAACGCGAAATATAAAAAAATAATTTAAATAATGCAGGACAAGTCTTATAAAACTCGTTCTTTAATATACTATTTTTACACCAGCTCTGAAACATCCTGTATTTTATGTTACATATTACGTACGCAATTTTTTTATTTTCATTTCACGTTGCAGAGTTGAACAGCTGATAACTGTTTGTGACAGCGATTTATTTGTATGTGCAGGTAGTTAAAAAAAATATCGACAGATGTCACGCCAAAAATCTGCTCTGCAAAAACCGCTATTATCTCTGTATATAACATTATCAAAAGTCAATATCTGGTATCTGCTATTCCTCAATATGCAATTGACTTCTTCATGGCATTGTTTTTGAAGAAAGGAAGGTCATTTCTTCAGCAAACTTTATGGATGCAAGTTTAATTTTAGAAACGATTGAAATTCAAAAACATCCAAATAATTGCAACCAATATGAAGACCGAAACATCGATAAAAAATCGAAGAACTACAAGACAAAAGTGTTTATATTTCTAGAAAAAAAAGCTATAAAATTTAAGATAGCAAATAATTCAACATCAAATCTGTGCTTTAATTTTTAATGACAATACAAAGAAATAAACCAATTAAGTTGTTAGTAACTAGTTCAGACAAAAGTCAAGAATTTAAGTTGTGAAAATTGATTAGAAACTTCTGTCTAATAAATCAACAGAGTGCCATCAATAATCGGTAGAATGGCAAGGTCAAGCTACAGTAGTGATCGACCGAAAATAGCCTCCGTGCTTTGCTACACACACAACGCAAGAACTCAAACTTCCAATAATTAGTTTACTCCTCTTGTCTGGAGGTTTTTTTTCTGCAAAGCTGACAGTTCTCGCACAAGTAATTAAAGCTTAACTTAGGAAAATTTTCTTTCTTTTTTCTCTTTTATTGGAACATTAAATGTTAGCAAGTTAACTGAATTGTAAACGTAATTAAAGAAAATGTAAACACTTTTTTTATTGCATCCAATATAATTTAACAAGAAAGTTTTTATTAGTATAATTCTAGTATTTATTATTATTTTCGGGGTATTCTTTTGAATAGAATTATTAGAAATATAAAGCTTGTATGCATTTCTCACCTGGTGTTAACTTATTCTCAAAATTGTTAATTTGAAATAAATAAATAAATATATCATCACGTCTTTTGCCTATTACTAGATGTGGCATTCTGCCGAAGCATAACTCGTTACGTGATATATTTCTTCGCATAAAGTGCGAGTACCAGCCGTCAAATCACGGCCCCTAAAGAGTTTAGTGGAGGAGGAGCCACAGAGGTAGTTTTAATGTGGTGAAAATTGTTTGTAATTCAGTAGATGACAATCTATTGTTATGTATTTACTTAAAATAATACTAATTAGTTTATTAATTTGAATCAGGATTTCATTACTGTTCGTATTTCTCCAGACTTCTTTAAAAGATGAATTTAATAATGTCAACATATTAAAACAAAAATCTTTTCGAAGTTAAATGCTTGGAAATTTTTGACAGGAGAATTAGAACTTTTATTTCAGGCTTCTTTTAAATTTTAAACTGTATACTTTCAAAGTTAGTGAACAAATTAATGGACCTGGTAAGTTAAACTCTGTTCTGAAATCGGTTGAATATATTGACAGGTTTGATTACATTAAATGATGTATCAGGACGATGAACTTGTCAATACTCCTGGGAAATTTTAACTAAGTTTAACGAGAACTAACCTAAGGTCAGTGAAGCCGCAAGTCGCTGACAATGAAGAGACACAATGAATTAATAATCGGCAGCTTCCTGTCAATAACAAGTTTCCCTTTCGGAAAGGGACGACTTTCCATTCATACATTTTTTATTAATACAATGACTGAAATTTGGCTACCACTCGTAATAAAGTCATGGTCATTTGAAATGTCATGGTTGTTCTCTCTCTCTATGGTTCAAATCTCGATGTATTATCAATAACTAAAAATATATCTACCAATTTAAATCTACCCCTGTAGCTCCCTCTCCACTAATATCTTTAGGGGCCGTGATTTGACGGCTTTTAACCGCACTTCACGCGAAGAACTATATCACTTACCGAGATCTGCTTAGGCAGTAATTTTATTTATTTAAAATATATCTGCTTTCGAATCATCTGATATTTGAATTCCATTTATGTACTGCGAATAAAATTAATTCCCTGTCAAATATTATAAAATTTTGTGGGTTGCACATTAAATTTTATATTAAAGAAAAAAATTATTACATACATACATATCATCACTCTATATCCTATTAAATAGGGGTAGCACGAACATTCACTAACAATTTCATAAAAGATTTATTCCTCGTTCAACATTATCATCCTGACATTCGATGCTCGCTTCAACCACACTCACGTTCCCTCCATACAATTTCATTCATTTCTCACATTCGAAATCCTCCGTCGCACAAAAAACCCTCAATCACATCCATCTATTTGCTCCTATACACCTATTTCATTAATCTTTCACTTAGCCCATTCCTATAACAACGAATCTTTGAAGAGAAAAATGGAAGGGAGCATCGGGCTACGCATGTTTTTAAAAATTAATAAAGTGTAACCTAAGGTGAAACATACTGACAATACCGTAACATGGCGCGCTAATGTTTCTATTTGATTACAACATTGAGAGATTACAAAAATGATATATTACAACAATGAAAAGTTACAACCATGAAATAACACAATAATGAAAATTACAATAATGAAAGATTTCAATAATGCAAAATTACAACAAAAGATCACAACAATGAAAGATTGTGATTTTAACAATCAAATAACAAGTGAATTTTCATTGTTGTGCTAAATGAATTCAGCAACACTATCTATCAGAGGGGTGACCAAACTTTTATTCATTGTAGCCACATGTGTGACAAATGAAAATTTAAATTCGCAGCATATGTGGGGTAGAGGTATTTTTTTACCGGTACTGCCAACATAAAGAAATTCAATCGAATACTGAATAAATTTCAAAATATATGCATGATTTAATTAATGTGATTTGACAATTTTTGGTTCAATGCGTTACTGAAACATTAGCTAATTGACAATCTGAACATAATGCACATTTAAACTTCGTTTCCAAATTGACATCAACAATTTGAGATCTATATTTGATTTATTCGAAATACAGGGTGTTTCACAACTTAGAGCAAAAAATTAAAGGCTATATTCTGTACGACGTGCTGATCATGAAACAAAAAGATTTTTTTTTTAAATCGCAAAAATATTTTACATGTTTCCCAGTCCAAAATTTTTCGTTGCCACTGCCACTGGGTGGATGATTATGTTAAAGTTATTAATTAAATAAAATTCTATTATAAATAACTGCTAATAATTGAATTGTGTAATTATTCTTTCGTAGTTGATACCTACTTCATTGTTTGTGTTTAATAGGAAAGCCAGTGCAGTACTACAAAAAATGCTTTAGGTTAAAAACCCTTAATTTTTCGAATTTAAAAAAAAATCTTTTTGTTTCATGATCAGCACGTCGTACAGAATATACCCTTTAATTTTTTTGCTCTAAGTTGTGAAACATCCTGTATATGTTGTTAAAATAATGTTCTTGTCTGTAAATAAAATATTTACAGCAAACAAACTTATTAACAACTTAATTTATTGGAAAACTCAATTTGGCTCAGATTATGTATAGTTTGAACAGCAATGGAAGCTACAAAAATCACAAATTTTAAATTTCAGATTGCAGCATATTCAAATTTATTTATTTATATTTTTTTATATGCAATTAAAATTTATAGAAACCTCGTATTTTAGAATTTTGTTGGATGAAATGATAAATACTACAAATTTATTGTGGAATGCAAAATTTCATGTATTTCATTAAATCGCAATTATCCTATTTTTTTATTTAAATAATGTTGTTTAAACTGTAACAATTATGTTTATAAAATAGTTTGTTTGCGGCATGTGTAAATAAATTATTTCAAAAATAAATTTAGCTCTATATCGCCTTTGTACATTTTGGTGTATTTACGTAAACTAAGGAAGATTTCCTATTTCCTTGAAAAGATCTTAAAAGAGAAATAGAAACTCTTAAAGATATTTGCATAGAGATTTAAACGATAAATGTAAAGTTAATAGATTCAGGAGGTTCTAAAGATAAACCAAAATAAGAGCAAGTATGGCAAAGTCACAAAGTAACATTCTCGAAAGCGTTTGCGACGTTTGCGCCAACACGAGGCAACATTCACGAGTGCCGAACCGAACCCAAGTATGAATGATGTTCGCTTTTGACTGTCAAAGTGACGTGGAAAGAGATCACCTACGATACAAGCTGGGGATAGACAGAGAGAGAGATGCTGTGAGTGGAAATGTCAAAGGATATTTATGTATCAGTTTTATTTATGATGTTCCAACGGCCTGCGTTCAAACTCATTTCCATATTTGACTTAAACAACATTCCGTTTAATCCATAAAGAGATTTACCAAAAACGTTTAAGATTTACTTAAATAATACTCTATAAAATATTCATTATCTGTTAATATTTTAATACTTTCAATTTTACTCTCTACAATCTACACACATATATAATAGTTATTTTTGTATTATTTCGTAAAATGAGTATTTTTATGTTACTTTTAGTTGAGATCACAGGTCGAGACAAAAGAAAACGCGTGTTTTGCGCATTATTTTGCACCCTAAAGCGCAAAATGAGTATTTCGCGCACTCTCAATTTAGGGAATTTTGTATATGAAATCTTTGAATATGTAACTGTTATTGATGTTTATGCAATTGTTTAGATTTTGAGGTTATATTGCAATTTTAATGTTCTCAGTTTGACAGTTTTAGTACTACCAACCGTCTAAATCAAAATGTTGCGTATCATGATTGATACGCAACTAGGTTTCATAATGACTTCCTTATGAGTGCAAAATAGAAAATATTTTTTGCGTTATATTTAGTACATCAAAAATACCCTTTCATTAACACTAACATCTTTGGGGGCCGTGAGTTGACGACTGGTAACCGCACTTCACGCGAAAAAATATATCACTTACCGAGACCTGCTTAGGCAGAGTGCCACACTCAGTAATGGGTAAAAGGCGTGATGATATATTTATTTATTTAAAAAACTCGACTTGCATTCATGTCTCCGAATTTCGCTACGTACGCCGTTCTTTATTGTCACAAATTAACTTTTTGTTGTGCAGAGTAACAAATAAATAACAAATATGATAAAGTTATGTGTTTACAACTAGCAATAAATATGTTTTCGTTTTTGGAAACTACAAGTCAACTACAAAGATACTATCCAGCTGTCTATATTTGCGTTATCTACGCTTGCTGTAAAGTTCCAATCTGACCTAAATTTTCTGGCTGTCAAGGTAAAGTTTCAGAAACTAATATCAACAGAGCCGCACGATTTATATTGGAAGCACTGTCGACTCTGAAAGTTATGTTGGTACAAACAGCGGCGCCGCAGTTAAATTTATGCCATATTTTATTTTAGCGCAACTTATAAACTACAACAGTTTGTTCACTGGCTAATTATAACTTCAAAATAATTTACGAACTGTACGAGAAAAATAAAAGATAGAGGCAGACATTTTGGAGTATTTGATTCTTTTTTATGTCTAGCTATTCATAATTTTGACATGATGAACTTTATTTTTTGTTGTAGTTTATTTGACGCTTTAGAAAAGTTTTCTATTTTGTTGTCATTGAAATTAAAATGAAAATCATACGACATTAATTTTCAGCCAATAAAAACATATATATATATATAAAATTGTCATTAAAATACATGGTTTAGAAATAATTAATAATAATAATCTTTATCATTTTTGCGTTTCATGTTAAACCCCCTGCCCTTTAATATTTTTCTAAAAACTTGTTTTCATTCGCCTGAATATTGTTCAAATTTCAATTGCTCTAATTATTAGAAATAAATAAATATACCATCACGCTTTTTATACCCATCGCTGGGTGTGGCACTCTGCATAAGCAGATCACTGTAAGTGATATATTTTTTCGCGTGAAGTGCGGTTACTTATAATTCAGTAGATAACAATCTATTGTTAAGTATTTACTGAAAATAATACTAATTAGATTATTTATTTTAATTAAGATTTGATATATTTCGTCGCGTGAAGTGCGGTTACCAGCCGTCAAATCACGGCCCCCAAAGATATTAGTGGACGGGAGCCACAGGGGTAGATTTAAATTGGTGCAAATTGTTTGTCATGTTCTTAAATATTTTAAAATGTAACAATAACAATGTAATATTGTAATTGTAATTTATTTAGACCTACTATAAACATAAAATATATGTCTGTATGTGAAACATAATGAAATAAACATGAATATAAATAATCCATTTGAAGCATAGGGTCCGGACTCACCGAGCCGCAGTATTGTTTTGTTCTCGTTTCTAATTTATAAAAATAACTGTTAATTATAGCATTAAGTGTGAAGTCAGAAAACATACAGACTTTTCAAGCAATATTGATAATTTTAAATTTATGACTATCTAAGAAATGTAATTTTTTTTTAGAGTTAAAGTATAGATGAAACTAATAATTATTTATTATAAATATTGTTTTTGCATTATTACTACATACACACATAACATCACACTATATCCCATTAAATGGGGCAGCACGAACCCCTGAAACATTCATAGAGCATCAATGCACATCAACATTCTCATCCTGAGACACGATACTCGTTTCGACCACATTAACACTTCCTCCATACGAACTCTTTCTTTCCTCACAACCAAAATCCATCATCACGCAACCAACTAACATCCATCCATTCGCTCCTGTACACCTGTTTCGTAAATCTTCACTTACGCCCACTTCTCTAACAACGAATCTAAGCTAACAATAACCATATTAATGCTGATATTAGTAGTATAGTATAGTATATATGTTTCGGGATTTGAACCATTTTTGGTTATGTCCCTAGGGTGACTTCTTGGAACACACACTACTAATTTTTCATTACAATTGCCACGTTTTACCTTACTGTAATGTGTGTTGCCAGCCAACCCGCGCAAGCCCTTGTTACATCCCCTAGCCGGTGCCCGATAGCTAGGGGATGCCAAGTTAATATGTCCCAACTTGAAATGGATGCGGGAGTGGATACCGATCAAGGCTGGATGAGAAAAATCTCAACCCGACCCGGATTCGAACCCACGACCTCTGTTTCCAGAGGCTAGCACTCTACCACTGTGCCATCCCGTGTTTTAATGCTGATATTAATTAACATATCATAAATATCAGAAAATATGTAATATGTTGTGTCAGCCATCTTGGCCATTGTTAACTTGTAACATGCTGTTAGCTAACATTAAAGTTAACATCGCTTTTTACAACCTGGCTTCAATTTATTACTTGTATGATTTTTAATACCAAAAAAATTCCAAGTCACATAGAGTCTGCAACACAGATATTAAAAAAATCTGACCTTAATGCGGCATTTAAAGACATCTAAAACTGCTCGCAAATAAAATTGTAATCTTTCCTATAATCGCTTACTTTAAATCTTCCTTCAGCGATCAATGAAAATGTCGTCGCAGTGTAAACAAAAAATTCCAGACGAGACTGTGCTTCGCCAGCGAATATTATACATGGTATCCGGGTTCCATTGTCATGGGCAGCAGATAGACGACCAAGAGATTGCGACGCGATAGCGAACGATTTTGGCAAGCTTTCACCACAAAAATATTTCCGTAGATGAAAGATATACGAGCATGAACGAAAATAAACAAGCAAATATCAAACTAAAATGAAAAGTTCCAATAATCAAAATTATTGATTATTTCCCTGAATTCTGAAAATAATATTTATTTCTGATATGAATACTACCTAAATTAAAACAGCTCTGACATTGCAGATCTCGTTAAACCACAATATTTGCATATTTCACCTATGTAAATTGTGTGATAAGTGGCTTAGTGGTATCGAATCCGGATTCGATTCCTACAGCCGACAAACAATTTTCACTACGTTAAAATTACTCCTGTGGCTCCCCCTCCACTAACATCTTTGGGAGCCATGATTTGACGACTGGTAACTGCACACCACGCGAAGAAATATTTCACTATAAAAAGTATGACATTATTGTGTCATGAAGCCTGTTATGACTCATAACATCCGTGGTTTGTTCAATAGTTTATCGGTTTCAGAATATAAACACGTTAACATCATTAATATATATTATTTTTTGAAATTTTTTTATGGATAACGTCATTGTCATCATTTTAGAAGGTGATCAAGTAAGTCTGTGGCCTGTATGTTTTTATTTAAACGTCATAACGTGGTCATCTCTAATTTGAAAGACTGTACAATTAATATATATATATATATATATATATATATATATATATATATATATATATATATATATATATATATATATATATTATGATAAGCAGGAGAAGTAATCTTTGTATTATTGTTGTTTTGAGTTCCGTTTGTTTGAATAGTGTTATATTAACATTGTGTTTTATTTTAATTTTCTTGACTGTTTTGACAAGTCAGTATGGTAATATTACCGTACAGAATACAGTTATTACTTATTTGCCAGCCTACTTTTGTGTATGTAAACATAGGTTTAATATTCTGAAACCAGTAAAGTTAGTTATAGGGAATTCATAAGAAGTGGTAGAGATTAATGGCAATATAAGGTTGTAATGTTGTAAATATGTAAATTTGTAATATACAAAACAATACATCATTAGTAAAGTCTCCTCACTTGTAATAATGTAAAGAACTAACTTGTAAAAGATCAAAGTTTAGATTCCTTTTACAAAATGATTTATTTTCCATTTTGTGACAATATTAAAGAATCCAATATCAATGTGTTCTAATGTATTCTTCTTGCAGGTACGTAATAACAACCCTCTGCGGCGACAGCTGCCCAACCCCAGACCCAGTGATCACCATGCTCTTCTGGGTGGGTTACTTCAACTCCGCGCTCAATCCGCTCATCTACGCCTACTTCAACCGCGATTTCCGGGAGGCATTCAAGGACACGCTACTCTGCGCGTTGCCTTGCTGTTTCTCCTGCTGGAAGAACCCGGCACGGTTCCTCTAGCAGCCGCGGGATCTGCCACCTCGGTACTCGGACGTCGGACTGTGAAGTACTGGAGGTGTTCCTGTTTCTGCTCTAACTATCACTCTCTCTTTCTGATTCTCTGAGCATTGCCGGCTACTGGACGCGAGGTTTGAGTTTGTTGGATGAGGTCTGAGTGAAATAGTGGCCATCTTGTGTGGAACGGCATTAATTAAGCTTTAAACGCAAAGTTAATTACTCGTCTTCTGTTTATCAACACGATTCTTTAACAGCTCGTTTACTAATATGTTGTGGCTACAGTAATTAAATGATTGGTTGAGAAAGAGCTTAGGAATTTTAATGAAGTACTATATTAGTATCAATATAACTCTTAAAACGCTTTACAAAATTATGATGTAAATGTTCCAGGTAATAAACTGGCTAGTTGCTGCGTTGTCTTTTAAATATTAAATGTAACTTAAGTAAAACAATATAAAATTGGGAAATAATGTCAAATAAATTAATAAACATTGATGTCAACAATTCGATTCGATATTTTCTTACATAAATGACACTCAATATTTAAGGGACGACTGTACAATTGGCTACAAGTTATTTACATGTTACTTACACCTGATATCTCATGCATAGTTTATCAAAATATTGAATGTACTAATGTCTAATATTTTATTCGACTGTTGTAATACTATCGTATTACATAGTACCTTATTAATTTTAGAAATAAACTGTAAATACAAAAAATGTTCAAAACTTAAAACTCAATCTAATAAGTTAACAATTTAGGATAAAATATGCTTCATTAATAAAATAAAAGAAATAATTTGTGGCAATTTTCAAATTGCTATGAAAAATAAAACAAGTAATTTATTATTGACAAATTATATATTTTTATCAATTGACATTAAACGTGGGCTTTTGTTGACAATTTACAGACTGTAAAGTGCTATTTTTACAGCCTTGACTACTAAAGTATATTTTTACAACCTAGGCTACAAAAGTGCACCTTGGCTGTGCGATTTGCTATGAAAAAAAAAACAAATTTGACATTTATGATTTAATTTAATCTTGGATGGGTTAACATTCCTTCATCACATTCCATTCTATATTGTAAATTTAATTAATATACGAGTAAACTGATTGACAACACTCACAAAAAGAAGAATGACATTTATGAAATTATATACCTCAAATTTGTTTTTACATAGCCACCGTTTAACAAATGCATAACAACATGATGACTACGATGTTGACAATAATATTAAAAAAAAATTGAAAATAGTCACAAAATTAATATGAATTTTAAACAAATGCACTCTAGCCGCGGCAGTAAATCTGCTTCATTTTGTTGTAATTAAATAAATAATGTGAACGTAGCCTGAATAATAAAAAAATAAAATTGACTGAAGTCCAAAAATGTCTGTTTTTTCACATTTTATAAACAGTCGAATCCTTTTAAATAAATAATTATTATTATTCGTAGCCATCTATAAATAGCCACAAATTGATACTTTTATATTATGTTAATTGATATTTGATTTTTTAAAATCTTAAATACAGCTTTTATTTCTATACAATTTTTTGTATCTACATATTTATTCTAAAATCACAGGCATATGATAATTTTACTACTGTTATTTAAAACGTATCACAAATAAATTAGATACCTGGTATAGGTTAATATGTTGCTAGTAGTTAACTGTCGAATAAAAAATCTGGCATTAGACATAATATATAACAGAATACTAAATTATTACCCTTTTACAAATCTTTCCTGTTCAAAATATAAGTAGATTTCTGTTTAATTATTGGAAATCAATTTTTAAAATGCAGAACTTAAGTTATATTTTGCATTTTATTATGTTATAAAAATTACATTTTATGTAATGACTGCCAGTAGTTCAAAATATGATTGATTAATAACAAGTTTTGAAAATGGGAAATTACTACTTATAAAACATTTTAGTACTAACGTCAAAATGATCATAAACTAAAGGCAGCTATAATGTTAATGATAATCGTTTTAACACTACTAAAATTTGCCATCTAAATTTTATTTGCTCTGTTCATTAATTATTCACATAAGTAGTATAAAGAGTGTTAAAAGGGTAATAATATTCCGGCAAATATATTGTATAAAGTGTGCAGATATTGAGTTAAGTATAAAATAGAAAATATGTTTAATTTATCGCAACAAAATCTGTGCTTCATTCATTCATTACAAAACGAATAAAAACGTAAAATGTGAAAAAGAGAATAATCATGATTCAGAGCATTCATTTATTACGACCTACTTTTGTTTGAAACAATACCACTAAAAGCACTGATATCACAATCTGCACGAGTAACATTTCCGAGAGCTTTACGCGTGATTAAATTGATTATTAAACACACACAAGATGGCATTTCACTCACAGTGACTGCTCCCTCATCGTCCGCATCGCGCCATCATCGTGGCAGCAGCAGCGATAGTCACTTGTTAGCGCCATATTTATCCCCTCCAAGAGCTAGCAACAGCCAGCAGCAGTAGACCGTTTCTAAGCAACACGAACACAAAACTTCTTCATAACAACAACATGAAAGCAATAAACCTAAGACTAATTCAAACACTCCCGTGGAGATTGACTAACCTGGGATATATACGTACTGAAAAACGGGTCGCTATTAGCAGTGAAGTATATCAAAGGTTCATAAATAAGCGTTAGCATTAACTCTGTATTCCTGTGATACTTTCACGTCCCACGACGGATTTTCTTACTACTTATGTATTGTTCTTTCTATATTCCTTGCGTCTTACTATATACTTCAACAATATTTTACTGTCCCGGAAGCTATCTCTATAATTCTGTCAACTGCGGATCCAGAAATCATCAAATTTATTTTTAAAATAAAAAATAAATATATCATCACGCCTTTTACCCATCACTGGGTGTGGCACTCTGCCTAAGCAGATCTCGGTAAGTGATATATTTTTTCGCGTGAAGTGCGGTTACCAGCCGTCAAATCACGGCCTCCAAAGATATTAGTGGTGGAGGAGCCACAGGGGTAGATTTTTTAAATTGGTGAAAATTGTTTGTCGGCTGTGGGGATCGAACCAGGGTTCTCAAGATCCACATTTTTCGATAAACAATAAAAAGAGTTTTAGACATTTGGAGTTTTAGGTTCAAGATAATATCCTATAAGTGATTAATATTTCTATATCATTGTATAAATATTTTAAAACATATTTCTTATGTCCTTACATTAAAGAAAATGTTATAGTAATATTTTTACATGAGGACATTGGTAATATATCAGTTAAATATTTATAAATTTTATATTGCTTTTAAGGATATTTAGTAAAATAGACATCCATTTTTAAGCACATATGACTCTGATGAATGCAAATTTTGCACAAATTGGGTATCCTGTTTATCTGGAGTTGGATAGACGTGTAAATTCCAGCCGTCTAACGCATAATATAATAAATTAAATGATTACATTTTTACATCCAATTTTACTCAAAGTTCTGTCAGAATAATAATTCGAATAAAACAAATGGAACTTATATAAAATATCAACTAAAAAACTAACCCAGGGGGGGGGGGGCATGGTCCTCATGTCCTCCCCCGTGTATCCGCCCTTGCATTCTGTTCGTATTCTTTCAAAATAAAGAATTTAATGCATTCTAGAGAAATCAGTAGCAAATGTATTTTGTTCCATGGAAATATTGACAGTTTTATTTTTCATTTGACACGACTTGTTTTGTCGATATGAAACAGAATCATTGAAATGTGATGTCAGCTTTAATTTCTAATTACTTCAAGCTTATTGGTACCGCTGTTTGACAAAAAAATATGAGATAATTTACCAATTTACTAAATATACTAATTTGCTATTTATGTATAACAACTACATAATATAAAACTTTATTACACGAGCTAGCGCAGCAAACGTTGCTGATAAATTTCTGTTTTTAGCAAAGTAAATTTTAACTCATTTTAATTTGAATCTTGAATCAGTTCTTTATATAATGCCTTAGTATTTAATTTTATTGGAATTGGAGTTTACTATTAAAATTATAAGGAGTTAGAATCGAATGTTTTTTAATAACTGCAGCCCTGGTTAACAAGTACAATAAACTTTTGAAGAATTATAATAAATCATTATTCGATAAATTATTTTAATAAATTTAACTTGAAATTTAGTTTTTTCTCAGATGGAACTGTTATTTTCTTTAGTCAAACTTAATTGCTTTGAGTTAACTTTAGTATTGTGATTTATTTCACGGCAATTACTCTCATCGTTATTTTACCGAAAAACTAACGTTTTTTATAATAAAAATTTTACTAACAAAAAACGAAAACTAAATCTTTCTTATTATTACCCTTCGATATACATATATATATATATATATATATATTTATCTAAAATATACCTTTTTTTTAATCAAAATTTTATCAGTTACAGCTAAACAATACAATCCATAGTATAATTGATGATGTATTCATATAAAAATACAAATATAACTGCACAATATATCCATTATTATTAAAACACAAAATTTTAACTGAGGTAATAAAAATATGTGGTTTATTAATATTTATTATAACCCGCAGGCCAAATATTATTTGCTGATAAATTTCGCAAAAATAAATCCGAAAATTAAATACCTGGATTTATTATTATTTTTAAATATTTCGATCTAAAAATAGGTTATATATTATTTTCAACAAATACTATGCTAATTTTTCTTTTATATTTGGAGATTGAAATTCCATAGAAAAATAACTTGCAATGTTTTACAGAATTAACGTTCTGGAAACGAAATTTAAAAGTGTTTTTGCGACAATTAGCAAACAAATTAATTTCGGAACACAATTTATCAAAATTTCTTTTATAAAATAATTTTTATTAATTGTTCAATAAACTTAAATATTAATGGCTTCAACACGTGAATTAAAATTTAATTAACTGCTTGCATTCTATAACACTAACGAAATAATTATGAAACGCTTTTGAACTATGAACTAAATAGTTACATAATTAAAATATATTTTTATTACCTGTATTAGCCTTTAATACTGAATTTTAATTAAGGTTCTCTACTGACCCTTTTAACCTGCAAAACATTTTCTAATTATGGCTAAAAACATCATTAATTTTTAATGATCTTCGGAGTAAAATATTGTTGAACGTATTATAATAAAACAAACGGAAATGTATGCGAAAACATTTTAGTTTTGTCTTTAATACCCATTTTTAAAGACTTTTAGACGAGGATTTTATCCTTTTATTTGATATTGTTGATGTTTACATCCTTCGTTTACTTGCGAGGTGGAAGTAGTATTTTACGTATGCATTACAATAGCAATAATTTGTTATAACAATGACATGTTGAAGTTAGAGTAGATAATTTCATCTTCATATTCATTCGATGAACATGACGCTATATTCGCGACAAACGAGATTGTATTTTATTGTAATAAAAATAAAATAAAAATATGAAATATGGCTGAGAGGACGTATCAAATTAACAAACAGTATTATATAGGTGTATTCTTTTATTTTTATTTTATATAATAATATCATTTTAATATAGTTTCCTGAGTAGAATAATGCTATATATTGTGTCCTGAATTCTAGCATAACCTATCATAATATGACAAATAATTATTTAAGCGCTGAAAATTATTCTAGAGTTCAGTCAACAATGTTATGATTTGGCATATTGTTAGCTTAAATTATAATGATTAAAATATTATTTAATACTTAACTTACTATATCTCTTATTTTAGATTTATTGTTAATATTTAATACAAGTTTATTTATATAATAATTTTGTGATTTATTTTCTTTTAGTTATACTAAACTAATAAATTGTAATAAACCTGGTTTTTACTAATCGATATTAAAAGTGGGATTTTGTTAACAATTGACGAGCTGTAAAGTGCTATTTTTAAGCTTAGGCTATAAAAGTGCGCTTTAAAGCCTAGGATGTAAAAGTGCATTTTTAAAACCTAAGATGTAAAAGTGCATTTTTAAAACCTAAGATGTAAAAGTTGTTGCTATGGATAACAACAACTATTTATAATTTAATTTACTATTAGGTGGCATTAACATTTCGTCATTAATTTTCATTATATATTGTAAATTTAATCAATATATAATGATTGACAATGTTTTCAAAAATCAGAATGACAATTATAAAACTACCTATAAACGTCAAATTTGTTTTTACACCAATTAATAAATATATAATAACATGATGACTATGATGATGCCGAGAACATTAAAAATGTTTAAAATAATCTCAAAATTAATATTAATTTGAATCAACTGCCAAAGAATGTTGTTCAACAAGGCAAAAAAGTAGTTTTACTGCCTTGGTTAGATTAACAACCGCGGTAGAATATCTTCTACTTTTTTCTGTAGTTAAACAAATAACTATTATTTTACATACTAATTATTTCATGTCAATATATCCTCATTTACAGCTCTTAACACAATCATAATTTTTGTCGTACAGCATAATCTTGAAATGTTCGGCATATGTAATAACATTTGACTGTGCTCAATATTAAACATAAGCAGACATAATAGTTTACAAACATCAATATTTTTTTGGTTTTATTTCTTCATTTATACATTAAACTAAAACAGATTAACTATATAGACTAATTACTATTATTTACTAATATTCTATATTTTGTTAATGTATTTTTTCTACGATTGCTATGAAAAGTTGACAATTACGCTTTTATTTGTCATCGTAAAGTTTTCTCTGGAACAATTGAAAATTATCTTTGTTATTGTTAGATATTAAATGCGCGTTTATTTCAATAGTTTCCAGGAATACAAATAATACAGAAACTTGTCATATTAACATTTGACAGAACGAATTTATTCTCACTATGTATACGTTGTTTAATCATTTTAAGATGCAATCGTAGAAAAAATCATTTGTGTATTAAGAGCGTAAAGTGTCTTTGTTCCTCTCGCCTTTGGTTTACGTTGAAATTATCGTGTGCGAGTATCAAAGAATTACTTTACGCACTTAATACACAAATAACTACTATATTTTGTATACGAGCATAAAACAAAACAATGTTTTTGACAAACTCAGTAATGTGACTATGTTAAGAGCTGTGAATGTGTACAAAGTGCATGTAATTATAATTTGGTGTCATTCCTATTGTAAACAAACCTTTAGTACAAATTTGTATAAAGTAGACAGATACTTCCTTTCAGCTGTTGAATAAGTAAGAATAGCAGAAATATGCAAATTCATCGCCGCTTTACACTGAAAAATTGTAATAGAAAAATATTTGTTAGATGTTGTTAGACGTATTGAAATAGCGGATTTCTTTCATTTCTAAATGTCTTCCTTTACTTGTATATGTGCTCAAGACAAAAGAACAACGCCGCATGAACACATTTAGGTATCTCAGGCGGCGTCGGTTTATCAAAAAAACAAAGAAAATAAACACAAAAAAAATAGAAATCATTATATTTTTTGTGCAAAACACAAGAAAGCTTTATGAAATAAAAATATTTATTATTAATCTATGTGTCATGTTTGCAAGTAAGAAAATATTTTCGTAAAGATGTATATAGAGAAAGTGAAACGCTTAAATTTAGAAATAGACTCTCATGTTGAATTTTACATATACACAGCTCATTTTTATTTATTAACATCATACATATTTACGCGGTAATTTCAAATTGTTATCACACTGTTTTACAGAAAACTATTATTTTTTAATTGTGAAAATGACACACTAACACGGTAAAAGTACTTTCTTCCTCATAAATGCGTATAAATAAAATTGTTAAAATATAAATTATTATAAATAGATAAATTAAAGCATCTGATAATTTGTACAATTACAAAATATATTTTTAAAAGTAACAGAAACATATGATATTTACATATTTGCGATAGTTTATTGTTAATAATCAGAGATAACTAATTAACTAAACAAACAAAAAGGTGATTATAAATATGGCATATATATAAACAAATACCATGCACAATAAGTTGGGTACAAATTCAAGCTAATTAGAATTTATCACGCACAAAATGCATTCTATATTTTACATAAATCATTATCAGTTACACATATCATTAAACATAGTGCTCAACATGTGACTCTATTGAAATCGATTCACAATGTAAATACGAATATCGAGCACGGATGAAAGCTATTTCTTATCGAGAAAATACGTAAGTGTGATGGCAGATTAGACGTCCAAAAATATATTTTTGTAATAGAAAAGTGTCGTATCATAAAATGAATATATTGTGAATCGAAACACATAACTTGGATATTAAAAATTATTGTCCCGCGTGATGGTCGCGCGGGTTGAGGGCCTGACTCGCAACCATAAGGTCGTGAGTTCGGGTCCCGCCCGTGGCGACCATACAAAGGACATATCGGCATATGACCTTAGTAGTTGGTCCGATATATAAATTTAAAAAAAAAAATAAAAATTATTATTATATTAAAAATGTAAAATTAAATATCCAGTTACTTTTTGCTTGAGCAGGGTAAAGTATTGCGATAAGGTTGGTAAAAATTCAAGCTTGTGAAAATGACACGAACAAATAAATAGAGAAAAAATATTTTATTTGTTTAAAGGCATAAAAGACAATCGCAATAGGCCTATTTTATAAGTAAACACATACACTGTTGTTACTTGTCGATTTGGTGATTGAGAAAGAATGAATGATTTCTGAGAGAGACGAAGAGATTAGTGTATTCTATTGTAATATAACATAATGGTGTATGTATGTTGTACATATTCAATGCGCAATCCATGTACCATATTCTCTGTATCAAAATGATTATATCAATAAAACAGTATGTAAAAAGCTGTTTGTTAAACATTATACTGTCTTTATTTATTTACGCCTGTTTTCTTGCAGTATTTATACATGACACAAATTGAAGGTAAGTAATGAAATTATATTATTACGAATGGCAGTAAAGCTTTTAATCCGTAAAAAATAAAAACAACAAACTGTCCAACTCAAATTATTCATACATACACACAAGGCTGGTCCGTAAAATAAAATAAAGAAATATATATCATTACACCTTTTACTCATTACTGGGTGTGGCACTCTCCCGTAGCAGATCTCGGTTCTTACTTCAAAGATGTTAGTTAACGAGGAGCCACACGAATAGTTTTAATGTGATGAAAATTGTTTGTCGGCTGTGGGAATCGAACCTGGGTTCTCAAATCCACATATCGACGCAATATCACTAAACCAATTTTCGTATTTCATGCGTCCCAAATCCTAAATCGATTCTTCATAAACCCAAAAAAGCCCGCAATTACGGTTCAAAAAAATTTGTACTCGTAACCTTCAAAATGACACTTCCGCACGCAAAAATTGCAAAAAACACTGGTCCTTTGGAAAATAAATCTGTCTTGATAATAATAAAATCTAATTTATAAAATACAACTTCCCTGAATTTTCGTTTATTCTAAGTTTAAGAAATAACAGTAATTTGCTAAAAACTCGCAAAATATTGATAGAAATGTCAAATGAAGCAATTGTTTCTAGTAAAACAAATGGTAATAGCCTACTTAATTATTATACAAAAAATATTTTGTTGGTAGAATTTTTTACAGCTATCATGTGTCAAATAATTGCAGTTAGTCACTCAATAGTAAAAACTGTAAACGAATTAAAAAGATAACAAAGGAAGATGATATCGTCTGTGCTTGATTTTGGAAGTGAATTACACACAATTATTCAAAATGTGTAAATAAATATATGTTTTTTTTTTGTAAATTGAACGAAGCTTGAATTGTAATTTAATTTGTCTAATGTAAAAAAAGCATAATTCAGTTTTAAACGTAAGGGTACCAAACATAATATTCATAATTTATTATTCAGTTACAAAATCATAAATGTGTGTAAAATATTTTTATTATTTCCCTTTTTTGTTTGTTTTTTGTTAACTCAGATAAATTAATGTCCAAAGTTTAATATAAGATATAGTCGTTATTTTCGTAAACAGACCTTGATAAATTTTCAGAAACAGAGGTGGCCTACTTTTAGTTCCAAACATCTCTGCTTGGTTCTTTTTTTATGGAATATCACGACCGGGCAATGATAATAAATGCTTCCTTTTCAGTAGTTTCTTTTATTGAATTACAAGAACAAATCTGTGTGCCACATAAAATGAAATTTGGTGCACACACATGATTTATCAAATCCGACAATTATGCATATGAATTAACATTAAAGCTTCAAATAGGTTTCATATTTCAAATATTTGATGTAAAATGAATTAATTTGAATATTTTATCTTATTTAAAATTGTTTATACATATATTCATTATCAGGTAACTATATTTCACCAAATAATCAATTATAGCCCAGTGAATAAAACTGAAATCAAACTTTTGTGTTTGCTAATTAACCAAAAAGAGGCGTTCAAATTTCGCTGACATCGAAATTCAATTGTAACCGAATGGATTCTACCATAAACTGTTGCCCCCCTGTAATGTAATTGGGATTAAATTTCTGTTGTACCGAGTAACAAAATAAAATATTAATATTAGATATACAGGGTGTTTCGCAATTTAGAGCAAAAAATTAAAGGATATATTCTGTACGACGTGCTGATCATGAAACAAAAAGATTTTTTTTTTAAATCGCAAAACTATTTTCCATGTTTCCTAGTCCAAAATTTTTCGTTGCCACTGCCACTGGGTGGATGATTATGTTAAAGTTATTAATTAAATAAAATTCTATTATAAATAACTGCTAATAATTGAATTGTGTAATTATTCTTTCGTAGTTGATACCTACTTCATTGTTTGTGTTTAATAGGAAAGCGAATCCAGTGCAGTACTACAAAAATGTTTTAGGTTAACAGCCTTTAATTTTTCGAATTTAAAAAAAAATCTTTTTGTTTCATGATCAGCACGTCGTACAGAATATACCCTTTAATTTTTTGCTCTAAGTTGTGAAACATCCTGTACATTTCACTGTCTGCGAAGATAATATATTTGTGCAAAATTAATAGTAAACGAAAAATGTTCACAGTAGTAATGATTAGTGTTTAAAGAGGGATTTAAAAGCAAAGCTGAAAACCGAATTTCTTGAACTCAAATCGAACCGTTCACCTAAAACTGGTAAATGGAACCTAACTGAACACGTTGACTGATATGTTTAGAAAACTTATGGAATAACTAATTAATAGTTCAATTTAAAGTTTAAAATGAAATATAAACTGTGATATTTATTTGTAGTTTTTAACACAAATAATTATCTTATACAAATTAAAATTGAATGTATCTGTAAATTTGAAAAATTATAATTGTAAAATACCAAAAACATACAAGTATACAAAATTAAATAAAAACAATTGAACCGATATTGTAAACCGGTTCATGAACCATTCCAGAATTTAAATACTTTAAACAGGAACAAAAGCCGAACCGACAAAATATGACGAAACGTGAATCGAAATCATACCGAATTTTTCAGCGGTTTTCAGCCTTGTTTAAAATTCATTTGTTCAAATAATCGCTAGATACAAAAGACAAAAAACATGACATATATTTCTTTATTCAAGGAAAATCAAATAATTCCTTTAGTGTTTGGCTTTCATCACTTTAATAAGATGAAAATTACAAAATAATGATGACGACGTTTCGAATGGGGTAGGTGACTCAGTGGTATCGAGTCGGCCTGTGGATCTTGAGAACCCTGGTTCGATTCCCAGAGCCGACAAACAATTTTCATCAAATTAAATCTACCCCTGTGGCTCTCTTTACACTAACATCTTTGGGAGTCGTGAAATATATCACCTACCGAGATCTGCTATGGCAGAGTGCCACACCCAGTATTGGGTAAAAGGAATGATGAATATTTATATTTATTTTTTATTTACGTCTCGAATCTAGGTAAATTTTTAAGTATTACCAATATGAATTACAAATTAATTAATTATAAAAATATCCAACAGGAGTGATCACTATTGGAGTGTAAGTGTGATTTATTAAACCCAGGAAGTCCAAAACGTAAGAGAATTATTTTATTTATCTCAATAAAATAATATTTTCAGCTTAATCAATACCATACTAAAATCTGTTTATTTAATTTTTCTGCTTTCATTTTTAGAAGTGATGTTGAAGCAAAGACAACACGTCATTTAGTTGATCGACTCACATGTCATATAAAATTGATGAGACCAACTTATATAGACAGAGGATTTGCTTCAGCCAACATTCTTAATAACAGTGTAATCCAACACTGATAAAATCTTACCACGATGTAAGTCTTTTGATAGCGGTAAGTGGTGAGTGTTGACTACGGCAACGACGTCGACAATGAAATGAGGGTCAGTGTTATATGGTGAACTTTACCTTGAGTTTGTAATGACCTGGTGGTGGCATGGAATAAATAAACACAGGCCCATTAGGCTGACCCTAGGCTAGGCGGTTGTGGCGAAACGAAGCCAAGGTAAATATGATTTATCTAATATCGATATTGTGGTCGTTGTAATCTGGACGCCGTTAAACCCGCAGGCGATGTCATTTATATTCTCAGTTTTATCTCTTTGAAAAATTACAGGTTAAATTGGCGAGATTAATAACAATTTTATACTATATACATCGATTTGTTCTAACTAGAGAAGAATTTACTGAAAGTTGATGGATGATGGATGAAATAATGATAATTAGAAGCGTTATTATTTCCACCGAACAAAATCATATGAATACAATCCCTAGTGATTTCATTTCATGCATTTGAATCACATTCCAACTCTTAACCCTTTGGGCATATTTGACGAGTTTCACTCGTCATCTGCTTCATTGCGCGAAGTTACAACGGACGAGTTTGACCTGTCATCTGAATTTAAAAATTAGGTACATTTTCCGGAAAATATTTGGGCAACAGAATTAAAGAAACACCCTACAAAACGGAGTCGTGTATGTTATAATCATAAAATAAAAAAAAACACTTGGCAATGCAAACAATGCCAGGTACCTTTGCATTTACCGACATATTTTGAAAAATACCACACGGTACAGAATTATTAGACTTTAAATTGTTCTTGTTCTATATAAATATTTCCATTTTGTTTCATTTATATATTTATTTATGTTTTGTAATTGAAATGTTGTTTCAAAAATATATTTATATCACGAATATAAATATATCCCAAATAAAATGTATTACTTTTACATATTAATCCATATAGCAACAAATTAACTCCGTTATATATATATATATATACAAATCTTCAAATAATTCAGTACTCAAGGGGTTAAATTATTTTTATTTGACTGTGTCAAAAAATCATGTTTTCACGATTAGAATATTTGTACAAAAAGGTAATCTTTTCAATTAAATATTAAAACTTTCTATTATGAAACTGTATCATTATTGCCAATGATCCAGATTAATTTACTCCGACATTTTAATGTTACTTTTCTACTCCCGTTCTTAAAATGTCATTTAACGTACTGGTTTCCATGGTGCTAAATAATATCTTAATCACATTATTGACAAGCCGTAGCTTCAAACGTTTTAGTCACGGCTTGAGATATTAAAAATAATTTGAATTTCAAATGTTTTTCAATCTGTCGGTGCTGCCAAATTTGATAATTTTTATTTCTCTTTAACAATAATTTTTAAATAGAAACTGAATCAATACGTTATAGGAAAAATACTATGAAAGACACGTATTCATATTACAATTAGGGTCATAGACTGGTAGCACAAGCTCTGTTTTTGGGTGTTCTAAGAGCACGGTTTTAACATGTTAGAGATAGCTAAAACACCCAAATACACTGCTCTTAAAACAGACAAAAACAGAGCTTGTGCTACCAGCCATTGTGATACTAGTTATTCAATATACTATTATAATTATTTATCTGTTTTAACACTACCAGTAATTGTATACCGTCAGGATTTGAACCTAATACTTATGAACTTCGGCCTGTGATTCAAATCTGACTCTTTTCCAATTTTTCTATTTTTCTTACGTGTCATAGACAACCTGGATACCATGATTTATTAGTTAGGGGTTGAACGATGATATATTAAAAATTACAGTTTTTTACAATTCATACTAATTGAACCCTATCCTCAAAATAGAAAATTCTTCGATTAATATTACAGTACAGTAACTTAATATTCGATTAACATGAGAATATCAACATAAATAATCATTAATATATTATTGGTTTTCTTGTTGTATATTTACTTGTGCTTGCTCCCTATAATTTAAGGGTTAAATTTAACCTTGTTGTCATTTCATATAATCAAGGTTATGTTAGCCAACCAATTACAAGTTTGTTTATTCATCCATACTCTATAATAAAGAATCCAAGTGGGTATATAAATACACACAAATAAATGTTTCATGTGCGGTTTGCGACTAGTAAATAATTGAATAGACCAGTGTAATGTGTGTTTTGATAGCCGAAATATTGATGATATTATTTTATAAAAGGACAAATGTTGCGTGTATCCTGCTTGTAACGATATATCCTTGAAAAGTGACAAAATAACATCAAAAAGCTTAACTTTGTTATTCATTGCCTTTCACATCTTTAGACATTTATTTTGGTTATCTGAATCTGAAATAAAACTTCTGTTAAAATTATTTTAAATTTTAACTTGTTTCTGATTTGTAAATTTTTATTCCTTGTTTTTAATGTTTCGTTACTAATAAACTACTCGTAGCATTAAGAAACTGAACTACTCGAATTTTGCAGCGTCATAAACAAAATGGAAGGTATCCAGGGATGTGCGTGTAGTCTACTGCAAGTAATCTACGCCATTATCTACATGTAAACAATTATGTAGTCTACGTCTTCATTTTTCATGTAAACAATGTAGACTATGTAGACAATGAAAACACCTGTGTTCACTTAAGTCATATTAAAATTTTATCCCTAGAACTAGGGAATTTTAAATGGCGATAGAGATTTTTATTTTTATTCTAGATATTACATGAAAAAAATTAGTTTTGCAGGGCAAAACGTTCAAAATTTGTCAACTGGTTACTGTTAAAAATATCGCCAAGGAAATTCCGTCTTTTGGGATGGCGCGTTGATCGAATTTAATAATATGACAGTTCGCCCAAGACCCAAGACAGACATTCGTCTAGTAATGTACGAGCACTTCAGTTTTATTATATAAAGACCGATAATGACCCGACCTCACGAATACTTATAATAAAATTTAGGTTATGTTGAATTTTACAACTTTCAGATGCATTGTCTACAATGTTTACATAGTCTACGTCGCTAGAATTGTCGACGTATTGTCTACGTGTAGATGTAGACAATTAAAGATTACACGTAGATGCACATCTCTGAAGGTATCTAAAATTATAGTTGTTTCAAGATTTGTTCTTGTTTCATTATTAATTATTTGCGTAATCATATGAATAATTGCAACAAAAATTCAATAGAAATGTATAATGAACTTTACTTTTTTACAGGGTTCGAAGATATATATCGATCGATATATATCATGATATTTATTTTGATATATATCGTCATATTTTTGCAATGATATATATCCATTATATAAAAATATCAAATAGTTTTTGAGATATAGCCTCCGGAGAAGTGAAGTTTTTCGAATTTTTCAGTTTTTCTACATTTCCGAGGCTATATCTCGAAAACTAAATGTGATATGAAAACGCGATCAACGGCATTAATTTTCTCGTGCTTAAGTTAACTTATAAACACAGTTTCAGCGATTTTTATTTTTTTTTCAATTTTCCGCCAAAAAAATCGCAAAAAGCGGTTTTTTAACATTTTCTCGAAAACCAGAAGTCATATGCATTTGAAGATTGCACCACTGGATTCAGTGGGTCAAAATACATATGTATGTAAATTTTCGTTTTAATAATCCTACGATTAAGGATTTTTGGTAAAATTGAATTAAAATCTGAAAAAACCAAAGGGGTACCCCTTAGGAAATAATTAAAAATATTAAATTGCATAAAATTGTATGAAAATTTGCTTACAAGTCAATTCGGACACGGGGAATTCAACGCCGTTGAGCGCATTTCCATATCTTGTTTAGTTTTTGAGATATAGCCTCCGGAAAAGTGAAATTTTTCGAATTTTTCAGTTTTTCTACTTTTCCGAGGCTATATCTCGAAAACTAAATGTGATATGAAAACGCGGTCAACGGCATTAATTTTCTCGTGCTTCAGTTAACTTATAAACAGGGTTCGAAGATATATATCCATTATATAAAAATATCAAATAGTCTATAATAAATACAGTATTATTACTTTCATTAATTCTGTTAAAATTATATTCTAAAGATAATTCTTACTTTACTAGCTTTTGACTAACTTCACATCAACGACATAAATCCAAATTGTCCAATCCCAATTACGTAATCGTCTCGGTAACGACAAAGCCGGTAAATTAGTTTTTATGTTTAAATATTTAAACCAAAAAGAAACTACAAAAAAAAACTAATTTAGATTGGATTTGGCCAAGTGAGTCTATCTGCAACGCTATGTTCAGGAAGTTCATCAGAAGATGATGATTTGCCCCTATTTAGGATATAGGATTATTTAAATATTCTTACTATTCTTAGTACTATATAATATTTGTGTATCCATTCAATGTATATTTACTTTTTTTCATTACCTATGTTAATTTTTTATTTAGGAGTAATAATTTATTTTGTATTTCCTATTGTGATAATAAATGTGTACAAAAACTAAAATTAAAAAATAAATATCCAAAAAGTGATATTTATCTGATATATATCCTATATATCAGATATTTTGATATTTATTATAAATATCATGATATTTACAAACCCTGCTTTTTTATGAAATATAAATAATTATTTTATTTATATGGGCTAAAAATAATTATATAATTGATTACAAAATAATCATGAAAATCAGAATAATTTACTTCGACATTTTAATGTGATTTTTCTACTTCCGTTATTAAAATGTCATTTAACGTACTGGTTTCCATGGCGCTAAATAACATCTTAATCAAATGTTGACAAGCTATGGCTTCGAACGTTTTAGTCACGGCTTGAGATATATTAAGCACGGGGTGAAGTTAGCTTCAGGCATCTGTCATTGTAACTTAACCTTACTTTAAAAGTAATTTACTAAACTTTACTTTTTTTGTTGTCTTAATTTGCGATCGTAAAAAAGTATAGTATGTATCTCGTTTTAGAAACTCTTTAGATACTTGTTTTTAATACATTCGTAACTAGAGAGACGTTTATAAAACTTTTTACATAATATACTATTTCATGCATTCAATAAAAATGTATAATAAATTTGATTTTTTTACGAAATAAAAATAATTATCTTGTTTATAAGGGCTAAAAATAATTTTGTAATTAATTACAAAATAATCATGAAATTCGGATTGAACTAACGCAGTTAAATTTAGCATCGACCCACAAACTCAACCAGTCAACGCTTTTGTTCTCCGGAAAGCTAAAAATAGAACGGGAATGTTCCGGAACACTGTTTGCTCTGCCATCTATCGGAGGGTGTAGGAACTACATTTGTTCAACCCTCCCAATATAACAGAATAATTCCTGCAAAATATTGATTTAAAGTTAGACTAACAGCAAGAAACTAAACTATGTAGCAGGGTTGTGAACAAAATGGACGGTACCTAAGATTATGGTCGTTTGTATGTTTTCTGTTTTATTCGAAATAATATTCATATCAAGATGGCGCTTAACAAAATCAAAATCAAATTATTATTTAGTTCGTCCTTTGAATGGTTTGCAGCATTGCTGTAGCAAAATAGATACATAAATCCGAGCATAAATCCTTATTTAGAATGAACAAGCCAACCTTCAAAACAGTTGTCCTGTAAAGCTTCTTGTACCCACTTATCAATTAGTAATATGAACGTTTCATTTTAAATTAATAAAGGATATTATGAGCTATAAGTATAAAAATTCAGAATATTCGGAAAAATGACTTTCAGATGACCATTACGAATAAATATAACGTCTTAAATTGCCACATAAAATTGAAACTAACTAATAGCACATTATAGATGTGCACCTAGAATGTGTTAGATGTACCTTAAAGTGTACACAACTGCCGTTAGATGTCAGTACCATGTTGATTCAAAATATTTATAACTGTAAATTAATTAATTGTGTGCTAAAAGTATTATTGCAATTTAAAAATGCACATTATTCTAAAGCTACATTCCTACCAATATAGATAAATTTCCGTAAGTAACCAGCTATTGAATTTGAGGGTTTATTTGAATTTTGTGCGCTTGTATACTAGGAGGCGGCGCTTCGTCGATGCGCAGACTGGTCTGGCAGTACAGAAAAGGATCTTTTGACTGAGCTGGATCAGCGGATCTCGATTTAACTCACTGACCCGGCTGCCAAGACCCTGCACACTTTATACATAATTATAATTATTGTTAGTGCAGCTGTTCAGACGTTCAGTGGAACAAATGAACCATTCGGCTCTCAGCTTTTCAGTTGCTCGAACGTAATTAAGAGTGATACAAATTTTGTATCTAGACTAACAAATACAGAATTACTGTCACGGCTATGAATATGGTCAAGGCAGTAAATTTGCTTTTTGCAGTATTGAATATAATGGCTGGTAGCACAAGCTCTGTTTTGGGTGTTCTAACAGCACGGTTTTAACATGTTAGAGATAGCTGAAACACCCAAATACACTGCACATAAAACAGGGAAAAACAGAGCTTGTGCTACCAACCATTATTTTTTTAGTTTGTAAATTTTTTTAAATTAATAAATATTTTTTGATTATTTTCAATATTTTTAACATTATCGATATGATTGTAGTTAATGTGTTATTTTCATTTGTTAAGGGATGTTTATATAAAAACAAATTTCGACGTTTATGATTTCATAAATATCATTCTTTTTGTGAATATTATCCATTACTATACAGAATGTTCATTTTAAGCGGCGCACCCTTTGTTATTTATAAAAGTATAGAAACTACGATGTCGGTTAAATTAGCAAACAATTTTTGTCTTATAAGACTACTTTAATGAGGAAAACAAAATTTTTTTAGACTAGTGTTTCTCAAAATACTGGATGCAACTTTATTATTTTAAATGGATACTGGCATAAACAAATTAGTTTTGCTTATTAAAGTAGACTTGTAAAATAGAAATTGTTTCCTAACTTTACCAAGATCTTAGCGTCTATATTTCTCGAAATAGCTAATTAAAATAAACACGCTGTATATGAATTAAATTTATTATATAAGTATATAGGTAATGGAAAGTGACACGAAGTAATTTAAATCCCACCTACGATTATAGAAATGGTATCCAGTTGTAACTATATTTATTAAATTAAATCATAAATGTCAAAATTGTTATTTTTCCACAGCAACACTTATACAGCCTAAAAAAAGTACTACTTCACACTTTGTCATTTGTCAACAAAAGCCTATTTTTAATTCCAATCGATAAAAAAATACTTTATTAACAATGAAATATAATTTATTGATAGATTAATTTATTCCTGGGTGATTAAATAGTGGTACATTAACTTTATTTTCTTCATTTGATTTAATAGAGAAAAATAAAGATAGTTAAAACCTAAAAGGCTCTCTGGCTATTGTTTTCGCCCGATATCAGCGACCCTATTAGTCAACGCTGAAGCGGATCTTATGAGTTTGGAAAGACACGACAACTGAAGCTTGTCGACAGTCACAGAAGGCTTCATAGAAAACAATGTCAATAACAAGATAAAGATTTCAAAAAATATAAAAGGTGAAAACGACAATTTGATTGAAACATCAGATATTATCACTTCTATAAATAAATAATTTTTCATGCCTTTTACCCACTATTGGGTGTGGCACTCTGTCATAGCAGATCTCGATAAGTGATATATTTCTTCGCGTGAAGTGCGGTTACAGCCGGCAAAGAGCAGCCCTAAAAGATATTAGTGGAGGGGTAGTTATAACGTAATGAAAATTGTTTGTTGGTTGTGGGAATCGAACCCGTGTTCTCAAATCCATAGACACACTTAATACCACTGAGCATTATTATTTCAAATTGTAGTTTTACAGGTCTTCCTAATATTAATTTAAATAATTGTAATTAATTGTATTATTGTAATTTTTATTTGAGTTACAATAATAGTTATTTACGTAAAAAGTCAGGAAAGCGTTCAATTACAGGATGAGTATATAGTTTCATGCCGAGTTTGAAACAGCTTACGAATCCTGTACGACGCTTTACTGACGTGTTACGTATAACATTTTACCTGAAACTTATGAACAAATAATACATATTTTAAATTAGTTTAAATTAAAAGAAATATTTGACTTACATATTCAGTCAGTATTTTATGTTGCTAAGTAACTAGACACTCACGTTTCTTTCGTAGGCATAGCTTTCTTATGTCTTAAAGGTTACGCAAATATTTATTTTCCTTGTTAGTTTCAGGTAAAATATTTAAAACATAAACAATGTCTTGCTGCACTCAATGTGGGGGAAATTATGTTATATATCATTCTATACTCATTTTGAATGTTGATATGTCAACTTTTCAACACGATTAAAGGTTTGTTGTGCATCTGATTATAAATTAGTAAATAATTAAAAATATATATTAATTCATGTTTCATATATCAAATTCGAAATGTATGTTGTAAATAAGTATGATAGTTATTCATTAGTTTTCACAATACGCATTTATAAATGCAATAATAGTAATTTATCCTTAATCGATACTGTCATTTTCCAAAAACAATCATTTCAATTAGCTATTAAATAAATTTATTACTCCACGTACACAGCTGTATTGTGTGTATAAATCAAAACTACTGAGAAAACAAAAACAACATTATTGTTTATTATTAAAAACATCCACCGGCACAGCGAGCACATTGTGAATGAGAGTGAAATTGAACCAATCCAGTGCCCACACAATATTCACAACATTATCAGCCAAAGGCACATGACCCGTCAATATTCGCAGACCGTCATTACCAATTGATATATCACCATTGAAATTTCATACTCCAATGCGACAGGCCCATTTACACAGAAAAGAACGCACTAGAGTTTTCAAGTTTTATTTATTTATTTTTGTACTCCCGTTATTAAAACGTCATTTAATGTACTAGTTTCCATGATGCTAAATAACATCACACAAGCTATGACTTCGAACGATTTAGTCACGGCGTGAAATTAACAACTGACATATTAATTTAATTATTTATTTATGTTACACTGTACAGCAGGAATTTAATCCCAATTACAGTACAGGGTTCGCACTCACAGAGCCGCAGTGTGGTAGTTCATATAATTTTAGCGTGCTTTTTAGTACAACTTGAAATTATCTTCCTAAAATAAATAAATATAAAATAACGTCTTTTACCCATAACTGAGTGTGGAATTCTGCCGTAGCACATCTCGATAAGCGATATATTTATGCACATGGACCCCAATAATGTTAGTGGAGGAGGAGCCCCAGGGGTAATTTTAATGTGATAAAAACTATTTGTCGGCTATAGGAATAGAACCGGAGTTCTACAATTCACAGGCCGACTCGTTACCACTGTAACTTAACCTTACTTTTTAAATAATTAATAAAACTTTATATATTTTTGTTTGTTAGAAAAGTATAGTATGTGACTCGTTCTATAATATACAGAGTGAAATTAATAAGTGACATATTAAGCACGACGTGAAATTAGTTTCCTAAAATAAATAATTATAAACTTAAGCCTTTTATCCATAACTGAGTATGACATTTTGCCGTAGCACAAATGTAGCCAAAATTTGAATTATTTATTTAATGCATTTAAAATCGGACGACTGTAAAACGCCATTTACTCCATTCTTAATTGGAATGAAGTACAGACAACATTGAAATTAATAAACTAAAATATACGTTTTAAATATTTAATTTTAAAAATAAAATAAATAATAAATATATCATCCTGCCTTTTACCCTATAAGATGTGGCACTCTGTCTAACAAGTAACACTACCCACCTGTCACTCACCGATTTAAATGAAACTTGGTACACTAATAGAACTCTAAAAAATATTGATCCCCTATTTTTTTTTCTTTCGGAAGTTGCTTTTTAGGGTTACAAACCACCCCTGAAAGGTGGTAAAAGCAAGAATCGCCATAAATGAAATTAAATAATACCAAAATATTACGCGTTCAACATTAGTTACCTAGGAGTAACCTCGAAAATAGATTCAGCGACCCTAAAAACCCTCGAGTAACTAGTTTTGAACCTAAAACTCTATTTCAGTTGAATATCGTAATTTCATCCCCCCATCCACTTTTTAACATCTTAAAAAAGTGCATATGATAAAAAAAAACCCGAAAATATATTTTGGCGATCTCAAAAACCCCTGGGTAATCAATGTTGAAAGCGTAATATTTAATATATAACAAGTGATAGGATAATATAACTCGTAATATGATAAGAATACATTTCTTCGGGAGAAGTAATTCCCCATCGAGAATTTGCCATTTCAATAGATTTTTTTAATTGAAGTTTATGAATATAGCATTAATTTTATTGGTACTTATTATGAAAATAGCTTTTATTTCATTGGTTTATTTTCAAACAAATATACGTGGTAACTTCTTAAACTAAACCATTTTGAAGAAACAAAATCTAAAGATTGAAATAATTTTTACACAAATCTAATATTTCCGTAATTATTACAATACTTTCAACCTGTAACTTCAAAAATATATACAATATCTAATATTAAATATACTTTATTTTAAAATGATCAGTGTTCAGTCTTAATTTGGAGGATGGTTTACCGTAAGCGTTTGAAGTATTGCAAAAATTTGCCTCAACAATTATCGAAAAAGTAAAAAATAAAGTTAGAATCCTAGGAATCAAGACCTAGTCGGAACGCCCACACTTGATCATCCCACGATGTAGTAGGTATCCATGATATTTTTGCTTCTCTGCATCGTTTACATCCCATCTCGATTGACACTTTTCAATTTCCATTTTCCATTTTCCACCCCCAGATTGTAAACCCACCTTAACTGCATGCTGCACACTGCGCACGCACCCACTAGAGTGGGAGGTAACGGTGACGAAACGGTCCGCGACGCCACAGACGCCGTGACGTCGTCGTTCGGTAGCCATGTGCTCGGCGCCCGTGCGTACGCTCGCTTCACAGCCGCTTCTGTCGTTACAGCCCGGCCAGCGCAACAGTTGAGCGCCGTCTGCCGTCCGTCAACACCGACCAGACAACGGCCCATGTGGAGGATGGTACACGACCCAGCGTCGCGACGCTGATAAAGTTCGCGAGATGAAAGAACTCACATTTTATTTACTTACACAGTGGTAATGTTTCATTGCAAAACGCACTTTTCTCAATTCAACTGCAGTTGCAGAAGTTTCATACGATTGTTTCCCAACAACAGTTGTTGTGATTTATGTACAGTGGTTTGAACTGTAATTTCAAACTTGGTGCGATTTATCAAAAGTGATTTGCTTTGAGAAGATGTCAATTCAAAGTTTCATCTGAATTAAAACTTTGAATAATTTATGAACTTTATAAACCTCTTCTTAATATTGATGTTTGCATGATAATTGTGACGCATAAATGTTTAAATGCTGCAAATACTACAGGGTTTTAAGAAAACTAACAAATTTGTATTTAAATGTTTACAAGGACAAAAACTAATATTAGTGTAACATTAATGTGATGTATCAATGTTTACAAATGGCGTAAAATAAACAACCTAAAAATGGATGAGACTATAATAGTGCACCAGTACAACGTGGTGACGATCGTCGACACGACAGTAACCAACAGAAGTGTCAGCGCCGAAGAAGTGTTCTATGAGGATGACTGGTTAGTCGTTCCAATCATCATCCTCAAAAGCATCGTCATGGGTTTCATTATCCTTGCAGCATTGTTTGGAAACCTTCTCGTAATCGTGTCTGTCATGCGGCATCGAAAGCTCCGCGTTATTACAAACTATTTCGTGGTGAGTCTAGCACTGGCTGATATGCTAGTAGCGATTTTCGCAATGTGTTTTAACTTCTCGGTGGAACTGACCGGAGGGAGATGGTTATTCGGGTATTTCATGTGCGATGTTTGGAACTCTTTAGATGTTTACTTCTCAACAGCTTCCATTCTACATTTGTGCTGTATCAGTGTGGATAGGTACTACGCAATTGTGCAACCATTGGACTATCCTTTGATCATGACTAATGGAAGATTGGCGATCATGTTGGCTGTTGTATGGTGCAGTCCGGCTTTGGTGTCATTCCTGCCCATTTTTATGGGGTGGTATACGACTAATGATCACTTGGAGTTCAGGAGGAGGAATCCTCATGTTTGTGGGTTTACGGTGAATAAACCCTACGCGGTCATCTCGTCGAGTGTGAGCTTTTGGATACCCGGAGCTGTGATGATCATCATGTACTATCGGATTTATGTCGAAGCTGATAGACAGGAGAGGATGCTTTACAGGTACTTGCACGCTGCATGCTCTCAACACACTGGGGGCGGTGGTGTGGCGGTGGTGCGGTTTGTTTGTGGGGCGGGAGATGTATGAACTATTGTGTTCACAGTATAGGCGATATTTATTTATTTACACGTATTCATTTAACTTTATTCGAAATATTTTTAAAATCCATAAGATTCTATGTTGATGTTTATGTTATCAGCTGTCAGTTTTTTTACTGTAATAGTCAATTATACAGGGCGTTCCATGAAAACTGTGACATACGCCAATTATACAAAATATCCCATGAATACTGTGTCATAGGTGATTTAGCATGGAAAATAAGTTTTCCACTACCATTCCTCGATTACTTATTAGAAAAATATTTCAAAATTAAGATAATTAAATTGTGCATTTAATGATTAATTGTACCAAAAAAAATTAAATTTTAAACTTTGTTTAAATTTATAAAAAGTTACAAGTAATATGGAATAATTACTATTAGTCTCATATATTTGATATGCTTTTATTTATATAAACTGAGTTTAAAATTTAAACTTTGTTGGTACAACATTAATCAGTTAAGATCATGCATTTTACTTATTATGAAGTAGGTGGCTCAGTGGTATTGCTGGTGGCTGTGGATTTGAGAACACGGGTTCGATTCCCACAGCCGATATAAACAATTTTCACAACATTAAAACTACTTGTGTGGCTCCCCGACAACTAACATCTTTGAAAGAAGTGATTTGACGGCTGGTAACCGCACTTCACGCGAAGAAATATATAACTTACCGAGATCTGCTACGATATAGTGTTACTCCCAGATATATATATATATATATATATATATATATATATATATATATATATATATATATATATATATATATATATATATATATATATATTTCAGTAACTTAATAAGTAAAATGTAAGATTGATTTAGAAGCAGAATATTTTTTTTGTAAAGCAATCAGAGAAGATATGGCAACAATAAACTTATTTTCATATTACTCACTTACGGCATAGTTTTCATGAAACATTATATATGTAGCTTGTCCATCGGAAACCAAAACATGAGTTTGAAACGCGCGAAATCAATTCATGTACACAACTTTTTTTTATACATAAGACAAATTTTATTTATGTATTCAATATTGATTAGAAAGTTCCAATAATCATATAAAAAAGTACTTTTAATATGTTTTTTATAAATGTATTTGCTTTAATCTTTATTAAAAATAGATTTATATTACTGAACCGATTTCTACAATAATTGACTTTACAAAATGTTAGTTTATATTGCCTTAAACGGTGGAAATAAAGTGCATAATTATGTTGGCAAAAATTAATCAAAAACATATGTTTTTAATTAATAAAAGTAATAATAGTTAATATTTTTGTTATATACTCGTATAGCAAATTAAATTTTAATATTGAAACAATTATAGATTGAGTATATAAATAAAATACTAAAATTGATAGTACATATTATCAGCCTATGATCGGGTTTTCGAAAGTTATACTGTATAATATTGTGAAAAATATATTTGTATTGTTGAATTTACATTTCTTAATACTCCTCATATTTATGATAACGAAAATTCCTGCTATTTTCTACGATTTTTTTGTCACACAGTTGGCGACATTGCTTGAGAAGCACTAGTTATACTGGTGCATTACCACAAACCACTACTGCTGCCACCACCACCGCCGCCATATGGTTGTTAATGTTTCACATTTAATTACATTTTCCTGTATTGATCAACCCAGTGATTTTATAAAATTACTGGCATTTTACATCGAAATCAATTTAAACTCGGTGGATACTTGTTTAATCTGTCCTCTTTCAATGTCTCACTTCTTCCCTAGAGTTAATTTTGAAGCTGAGAAAACATAATTCAATTAATTCTCGTCAATTGTGTTTTGTATAATCCCATCGACGCAGTTTTAAGTTAACTTTGTGCGTTTGACAACGGGTTAAAATGATTTTTACTCCTAATTAATGATAATTCAATTTGCGATCGTTAAATATTGTTATACCTTTAGTTTTGTGTTCACTGTAACTTCATTTTTTCATTGATCTCTGATTACATGACTATTGTTAGCTGTTAGGTAAAAGCAAACATAGTTAATCTTTTTAATAATTCATTCGCCAGTATTTTCGAATACAGGTCAACATAACCTTCAAACCGCACTTGAATCAGTAAAAGCTTCATATTCTGTTTATTCAGCTACTTATTCTATACAAATATATATCTTCTAACATAATAATATATTCTGTAACAAGTTTTATAAACGTCTCTTTAAAGTTACGAGTGTATAAAAAACGAATATCTAAAGAGTTTATAAAAGAGTCACATACTATACATTTTTACGATCGTAAATGAAAACAACAACAAAATTAAATATAACGAATTATTTAAAAAGTAGGGTTTAGTTACAAAGACAGATGCCTGAAGCTAACTTCACCCCGTGCTTAATATCTTAAGCCGTGGCTAAAACGCTCGAAGCCATGGATCGTCAACATGTGATTGAGATGTTATTTAGCGCCATGGAAACCAGTACGTTAAAGGACATTTTAATAACGGGAGTAGAAAAAATACTTTTTCTATTCTCTAATTAAAAATAATTGACGATAGTTTAGTAGTTAGCAAAGCGGTTGCTTAATCTCAATGCACGTTGTAGGTCGCGGGTTTGAATTCCGTGTAGGGTATAGATGTTTGGGTTGTACGAACAGCCACTGGCCTAATATCACTCTTGGGTGTTTTGTTTAGTAAAACCAAACAAAATGAATAACAATAAAATAGCATCTTTAATTTATTTATACTCCTGTAATAAAACAAACTACATTATGTTAAATTTAATTCAATTGTTTAATAAAAGTGAACAATTTAATTTAATTGACATTTTGTTTTCAAATTTAAATAGTGATATTTTAATTACTGAAAATAAAATTAATTAGAATAGAACAATATGATATTTATTAAAACAAATTTCATTCAGCGAATTTAATTTAATTAAACACTTTAAAACAATATATTTATTAAAATAATAATTACTTATGATAAAAGAAAAGCAAGTAAGTATAATTGGATTAATAGGCTTCATTTGTTAGTTTATGGAAAATTGACGATGTTTTGGACAAAATTTTTATTCATTTTCAAGTCGAATATTCAGTTATTTAAAATTCATGAGACATTAAAAGTCAAATTATTACATTTCCAACTAAATTAAATTATATGGAATGGTATCGAGTCAGCCTGTGGATTTGAGAACCCGGGTTCGATTCCCATAACTGACAAACAATTTTACCACATTATAACTATCCCTGTGACTCTCCCTCCGTTAACATCTTTAGGAGACGTGATTTGACGCCTGGTAACCGCACTTCACGCGCAGAAATATATCACTTACCGAGATCTGCTTCGGCAGAGTGCCACACCCAGTAATGGGTAAAAGGCGTGATAATATTTATTTATTTTATATATTCTTCTAAGAATTTATAATTTACGGAGTAATTGGCTCAACGATATCGAGTCGAACTGTGAATTTAAGAACCACAATTTTCACCATAGTAAAATTAGTCCTGTGGCTCCCTCTTTAATAACGTCAATGAGGGGCGTAATTCTACGACTGGTAACTGCAACTCACGCGCATAAATAAAGATCAGCTACGACAGAGTATTTCATCCAGTAATGGGTAAAAGGCGTATTTATATATTAATCTATTCAAATAGAAATGAAGCCATTGATTAATTGGTGCTTATTAGTACCTAAGCAAATTATTGTTTTAAAAAATAATGATAAATATTATTTGTATTGACATTTTTTAAGAGAATTAAGAGTAGTAATAAATCATGTAGTTTTTTTTCTTTAATTTCGATTGAAAGTACTTTATTTGCTAGACCAATTATTTTTAATAAAGATATATTAATGTTTGAATCTAGACATCATTGCTACACTTAGTTTATTGCTTCACGTAGAAAGTGGGTAAAATATAATCTAATGTGATTATTAAAGTACTAACGGTAACTCAACAGCTTAATTCTCAAATGAGTAATCTTGAATTTTGGATGACTCAAATTAAGCTAAACTATATTCTCAATTAAATTCTAATATAATTGGATTTTCAGCAAGTGATTTGGCTTTATAAAATCGAAGTAGAATACGTTTAACTAATCAAAAATTTAAAAAAAATATAAACTAAATACTTGGCTAAGTCTCACAAAATTCAGCCTCCAAGTCAACTTTGTTCTAAGTGAAGGAGTGGGTTATACTATCCAGCGATTCCCAACCGGTGAGTCGCGACCCACAAGGGGGTCGCCTTAGCTTTTTTGGGGTCGCCTTGGCTTTTTTGAGGGGAAAAAATATAATCACTAAGCCTAAAATATATTTTGTCAAACCTTTTATTTTTTGTTTTCTTGATCAAATATGCGAAAGGGGGGTCGCGAACATTTTTAAAAAACTAAAAAGGGTCACAATTAAAAAAAGGTTGGGAACCACTGTACTATACTGATGAGCTCTAATAAGAGCGAAACGCGTCTATGGTTACTAACTGTGCTGGCCAGCCTCTGACGATGCCCTCATAAGGTGACTTGGAGGCTGAATTTTGTGAGACTTAGCCAAGTGTTTAGTTTATATTTTATTAAACCTAGTTTCACCAAGTCTATGGATGACAATTAATTTTGACTTTGTTGTTATAAAAATTTAAATAGATTTAGCAAAAACTTTTTAAAAAAACAACAAAGACAAAATTAATTGTCCGCTCACTTGGGGAAACTATTTAGGTTTAATATTTTAATGTTTTGAAAAACTTTCTTGATAGTCGGACTACTATCCTTTTTTGTGAATAGGTCTAATATTAATAAGTTTGGAGTTAGTTAAGTTCAAGTTTAATTCTCGCCATGAATCTGTCATAAAAAAGCTAATTTACAACAATTAACCCTTCTTAAAAGTATACCTAAAGTGTTATGTATATACCCCAGTTGAATCTGAGTAGACATTTAGTTCTAAATATGAATTCCCCAAAAACGTAACTCCCCATCAACTAAGTGTGTATTTTCAACTTAACAAACAAAATTTCCCTGCGGGTGTCAAAGTGCCATAACTAAGTGGCACTACATTTAGTTCTAGCAATAATTCATGCAATTATCTCTCTGGAAGAGACTTTCGGATAACTGCCTTTCTCCGTCTCCTAGTGAGGTTGAGATTCTCCCCCTTTTCTCTCAATTCGTCCCGACAGGAATAATTAATGGCTAAACATCTTCCCCTGCTAGTGGCGCGGTATGGTGGAGTGACAGGGGTGGCGTTTCGCACTTCAGCGCTTCCTGGCGCTGTAAATCACCTGGTGATGTTTACATGATCGTTAGTTAATACGCCATGTTGGAACTCTACTTGCGAGATGGTTAATATACCTCTCGTTTCATATTTGTGCGAGTGTGGATTCGTGTGTTTCTTGTTCAAATTTCATTCGACGATTTACGATGTTGTTCAGTTTTGTTGAGATGAACTCAATCAAAACTAATTTTTAGATTATCTGTTTTCTGCATATTTTGTTTTTAATCAAAGTGAGGGAAGAGATGAGGAATAATTTATCTACGAATTATAGATTAAATGATGAGCAGAGGCGGAGAGTTTTCATTTTCGCTGTGGATGCTCCTACATTGTATCAATGTGAAATAATTTGTATTTTATATTTAATTAGAAAGACAGATAAAAATAAAAAAGTATATTTATGGACCGATTTTATAAAGGACAAATTATTTTACTCTGAAAGAAAATTTGTTCAAATGCCAGTCGAATTATTTACATTAATTTTATAGTCAGGCAGTAGGGTGGGTTAGGTAGCAATCACGGTATTCGAATCCGGAGGCCCCGAGTTCAATCCCACTCCAGTTAAAAATATATGAACTACCCACACTGCGGCGCGGTGAATCCGAATCCTACATTGTAATTTGGATTAAGTTCATGTTGTGCAGAGTACCATAAATAAATAAAATATATAAAATTGATTTAAATTTGTTTTATACTTTTACTATGGATTGAATTTTCTGTTAAACCGGGCTTTAATGGTCTTAAATATAACTTTCTCAGTACGATTGTGATGTAATGTGAAAAATATAATGACATTGGCACATCGAACATTAGATTGGCACTAATTGCAATGTCTTACGGCTTCCTCCACTTAGTTTCTTTTATGTTTAATCTTATCTTAAAAATATCTCTACAAACTAAAGTTCTGTCTACTATAAATTAACCAGAAAATTTCCAACATGCCAATATTTGTATAGCCTATACAGGGTGTATCTGTACTTCGGGAAAAAAAAAGATATCTACTATAAGACGTACTGATCATGGAACAAAAAGATTTATTTTTAAATTCGATAAATTAAGGATGGTTTACTTGAAATGAACATTTTTAGGGCCACTGGCTTAGCGTACTTTATTGCTTGTCCTGGTCCATTTAACTAAATTAAATTATTAATTACACAACATCAGACATTTATTAGGTGTTGTGTAAACAATTACTTGTAAGACGATTTAAATAAAATTATTAAAAATAGCTATCAACCAATGGCTAATAAAATGTTGCCTTTAAATACGATGCAAAATTTTTTACGAATTAAAAAAACAATCTTTTTGTTCCATGACAGTACAGCAATTGTGTTAAATGTATTTTGAAACAAGCGCAGGCGATGCTGCCTTTATTTCTTTATAGATTCGTTGTTAGAGAAGTGAAGATTTACGAAACAGGTGTACAGGAGCGAATGGATGGATGTTTGTTGCGTGATGATGGATTTTGGTTGTGAGGAAGGAAAGAGCTCGTATAGAGGAAGTGTTAATATGGTTGAAACGAGTATCGTGTTTCAGGATGAGAATGTTCACGTGAACTGATTTTTTTATGAATCTTTTAGTGGATGTTCGGTGAATGTTTCAGGGGTTCGTGCTACCCCATTTAATGGAATATAGCGTGATGTTATGTATGTATCAGTACATCATATAGTATATAACCTTTAATTTTTTCCGCGAAGTACAGATACACCCTATATAAATATATAAAAATCTAACAAATAAAAGTATATTACAGATATTATTTTAATAAGATTAAAAAGGATATGAATATTCCAAAATGTATTTACTTTCAAAGTTAAATTAAATTTATTATAATTATGTAATTAACTCGACTATCACGTATATAATTTAAAATAATCTTCTTGAGATTATAACAATTTACTAGTTTTATCTTTTAAATGAAGTTCAAATAAATTTAATTAATAGTCAGAGTTCCGGCTGTTACGTTATACCTTTGAAAAACATTTAAATTTCAAACTTAAACACAAGAGAATCCATATGTAACAGTAATTGAAACAGACAGCTCAAATACGTAAAAATTCATCTTTGTGGTCTATGAAATTCATGAAATTTTCAGCCGGATAAACGGAAGAATATTTCATAACGTGTGAACGAATGACGTTGGTAAATTCAGCATGTATATTTCATGGAATTTAATTTACCTAAAAGACAAAGCGGACATACCAACCCAACAAAAAAAAGAAACTGTTCGTCTTTTTGGCGTAAAAACCTACTTTTACGTTTGGTAACTGACTCAAAATCTAAACAATGCATATTTGACCACCTAAATGTAAAAATCTTTTGTTTGGAAGTTTCTGAGCTGTGGTTTTTATGATGAAAAGTTTTGACAAAATAAATGAAATATATTCAACTCAAAGCTGAAATATCGTTTTGAACTTTACGAACTCTTAAAACCTTTTTGTATTATGTATTCATGTTTTCAGTTTTTGTTTATCAATAACTAAGGACTTTTGAAGCAAATAATAATTTATGATTTCAGTAAAATACTTGAAACAGTTGTTATCTCTAAAGAATAGTAAAATTTCATAATTTACTCGTAAAAGCAATTTGACGTTTTCAATATCGATTACAATAATTTATTACATGTAGTAAGAAAATCTTGTTATAAGTTTTTCCAGGCAATCTTAGCCCAAGTGGATTAAACTCAGGTAAAACTTTTGTTTATTAATTTAAGAGAAAAAGGTTGTACATTCAAATCTCGCTAACTTCTACTTATATTCGGATTTCATTTGTTTTATGTTTCATGCTCTATAACTTTGTTACATTTACTTGTTTAGGGTTCGAACCTGTTAAGTAATAAAGAGATTATTATTATTATAAGATGTAAGTGCCCTGAACAGTAACAGAGATTATGTAACAAATAAATAAATAAAGATATTATGAAATTTATAATTTTATAACTTTGACGTTTTGAGTTTGAAGTAATTTTGAGCTAGGTTTATTAAGCTGTACCTTTGATGAGTAAATTTGGGATAGTAAATATTCTTTACTTGTCGACCAAACATATTAAACAATTTTTGATAAATTATTTATGACACAATTTACAAATAATATACAATTAAAAGCAAATAATTTGATTAACTTGTCATTAATAAACATCCTTAATGGTAAAAAGTCAATCTGTTTTGTTTGATTCCTACAGCCGACAAATAATTTTCAACAAATTAAAATGACCCCTGTCGCTCTTCCTCCACTAATATTTTTGGAAACCGTAATTTGACGACTGGTACCGCAATTTACAGGCATAAATACATCACTTACCGAGATTTGCAGAGATAGTGAAGTTAGGTAACTGGCCCGATTTTGTAACGATAATATTATTTATTTATTGTATTAAATGTCGTCTGCACTACTGCTTCATTTTTAACACTGTTTAGTGCCTATAAAATAGCACATTATTAGTGCAATAAAATAGTAATACGTCAACAAATAATTTTATCACAATAAAATTACCCCTGTGGCTCCTCGTTCACTAATATCTTTGAGAGTCGTGATTTGACGCCTGCTAATCGCACTTTACTAGCATAAATATATCACTTGGCTAGATCTGCTACGGCAGAGTGCCACACCCAGTAATGGGTAAAAGGCGCGATTATATATATTTTTTATTTACTTTCCTTAAAAAGAAAACTTACAGAACTTATTTTAAAATAAATTGCTCGCATGTTTTTCAGTTTTCCTTGACTCCACGCGAGCGCAGAGAGTGATTTTGCAATAAACTACTTGAAGTGTGTAACCTAATAAAGTTTGTTAGAAAATACATCTTGTATTATCCTCAATCACCACATAATACAAGATATCTTGTACAACAATTTTTTTGTAAAGAGATAAACCCTCGAACCTTCGTCAAGGATATCCTGATAAATAGCAGCTATGTTGTGTAGCTCATGCTAAACAACCATTCGGTAGAGGAAGAGTCTTATCAACCGACCTTCCAATCACTCGCTATAAATTCCATCGCTAATCGGAAAATTGATCAGGTCTCGCAATTTCAAACTGGGTAATAAATAATTTAACGTATTTTAATGAAAACGAATGAAACACGACGTAATGCATTTTTAAACGCCACTATTTAAAAGCAATTTAAATTCCAAGAAGAGCTGAAGCGTAATATTTTACTCTATACTGGATTCGTTTCCCTCGAATATTTAAACGAGTGGATTTTTTTTGGAGATTCAACAAATTTCAGTTGAATTTTTAAATTGTACGACCGTACATAAAAGTAAACCTTTACATACAACATTTTTGTACAGACAGTACTAAATATAACTTTTTATACTAGCGTATTATAACAACAACTTTTTGATTGTCATTTCCGTTGTTAAATGAAGTACTTTTAAGCACTAGTGCTTAAAAAAGACAATTTAATGCGTAAAAGTAAAAGTACACCAACTGTCAAATTTTTTGTAAGTTTCTTCATACAATTTTTTTGATTTTCTTGGAACCAGTGTAGCCAATACAGCCCCTGCACCATTTTCAATATCAGAATCAATCTCTGACTCACTCATTGTAAGTAAATTTATTACCAAAAATTCTCAAGAAAAAATATACACCGAGCACGTTGACATCAATGTTTATTAAACAACATATTGAATCGCATAGCAACAAAAAGATTAAACTGATGCCTGCCTACTTATAAATTTTTAAAAATTCAAAATGTTGACATTTGAGAATAAATATAAATAATCTGTTTTAAAACGCTAGTATAAAAAATCTTGTATGGAATATGTTGCGAAATCGTGTTTTAAGCACTAGACGTGTTATCCAACTCGGCTACGCCTCGTAGGATAATTTTCACGTCGCGTGCTTAAAACTCATTTCTTTCGCAACTTATTACATAAATAGCTATTACCGCACGTAAAATACCAATTATTTATCTAATATTTATTTATTTTGGATATTAGGGAAGCCAACAGAGTTACTCAATATCAAGCTTCCACGTTTTACAATAATACGTTCAATAAGAAAAGAGGAACAAAGATACAAAAATGAGAGAAATTATATTTCAACGACAATTTTAAGTAGATATACATCTAAATGTATTTTTAAATTGAACAATAGATACACAAAAGATGTCTAAATGCTGACAGTTATTATTGTACGTCGACACTATTCTATTTATGGGGAAATTTTTGTAGTAATTTGAGTTAGATTTATTATAGTAAAATAAGTTTTTAGTTCTAGTCATAAAAGATTGTGAATGGAAATTAAGTTTATCAATTATACTGTAGTTATTAACATTATTTTTAATATATTTATGGGGTAGGTGGCTCAGTGGTATCGAGTCAGCCTGTGAATCCTGGTTCGATCCCACAGCTGACAAAAGTAAAATTTACCCCTGTGGCTCCCCATCCACTCTAACATTTTTTGGGGCCGTGATATGACGGCTGGTAACCGCACTTCATGCGAAGAAATATATCACTTACTGAGATCTGCTTTGACAGAGTGCCACACCCAGTAATGGGTAAAAGGCGTGATGATACATTTATTTATTTATAAAGCACGTAACTTCGAATATTCAGATTATAATTTGAATCTCTTGGATGTATGCGAGAAATATTCTAACAATTCATCCACTGTATACTGTTGCTCTATTCCTTGAAACGTTTATAAACTGCTTTATATCTTTTCCTCAACTTTTCAGGTAACAAATTCGAAATTCCTTTCTTCTCTCGATCACGAATTTCTGGCGGAGCACCCATAATATCATTTGAATCAGTGTTCATGCATTTTACGCTTTTACAATTCACAGCGTTCACAATACAACAAAAACTGACAAATTTTTTTATTCAACCTTTTTTTTGTTTTATTGCTATAGATATGAATTTCAATGAGATATCGAATAATGAATTAAAATAAATGTTCTATCTGTCAATTTGAATTTATGACAGACAATTACCTTCTTTTTTAACAATTAGTGTTCACATCGCGGGTGTAAATTGTTTTACGCGATCGTCATAATTTTGCAGTACTCTTACATCAAACAATACTTTACATATTAAAATAAATAAATAAATATATCACCACGCCTTTTACTCATTACTGGGTGTGGCACTCTGTCGGTCTCGGCCAGTAATATATTTGCGTGCGGTTACCAGCCGTCAAATTACGACCCCCAAATATATTAGTTGAGGGGGTGCCACAGGGGTAAACATTTAATTTGGAGAAAATTGTTTGTTGGCTGTGGGGATCGAACCAGGATTCTTAAGATCCACAGGCCGACTCGATATACATACTTTACATACTTGATATTCTTCCGTAGCAGATCTTAATAAGTGATATATTTATGCGCATAAACTTTGGTTACCAGCCTTCAAATCATGCCCCGCAAAGATGTTATTGGAAGGGTAGTCACAGGGGTAGTTTTAACGTGGTGTAAATTGTTTGTCGGCTGTGAGAATCGAACCCAGATCACAGGCCGACTCGATACCACTGAGCCATACCTACCCCAATAAAATGTGAACTTTGGGTTTGTACTGACAACATATTTTTAGCAACGAATAGTGCTTGATTTTATTAGATCATTTTCTTTAGAACATAGTAATGGTATTTGCGAAATTCAACTCAATATTTAACGCAAATTTTGATACCGTTTAATATATCAGCATAAAATCAAATATTTGCCATTTCAATAAATCTGAATATCTAAAACATTCTCCTATTCATATATCCAGTACATTCCGCGTAAATTTAATCATATCAGCAATTCAAATCATTCAAAGTCAGAAGCAATGATTGCTTCTTCCTTGGATGGTTGTCGTCAATCGTCGATTCAATTACTGGCGAGAACAGCGGTACGATTATCCTAAACGCATCACAGAGAGTGGCTTTTCACTGCGTCTTTTATGGAGGCGATGGTAGACTGGAGACTGCACACGAACTGTGGTCTTAACGTAATTCAATGACCGTTGAACGAGATCTTGGCTATTCGGGAGACGGAGATCGCCGCAGGGCTGCGATGAATCGGCCAGCGACCGTTGTGGCGGCCATTCGCCAAGGATGAATGAATGTCGCGCTTCTTTGTTGCTCAGTGTGCGTGTGTTGTTTGAGTTTAAGGACTTCAACACAAATAAATTTGATTGTCTGCAAGTTTAAATGGATAGGAACTAGATGCTACAATTTCATTGGTTGGGTTTAGTCAAACGTAGCAATGTCTAGCGCTAGACTAGCAGTGATAAAATATGCTACATGAGGTAGTGGTTGTCGAACCGAAAAATCAAATGATACATGTCTTCATAGATACTAACATCGAATAAACAAAAATAAATAAATTGTTTTGTCAAACAGCTTATTTAAGTTAGGAATTTGGTTTGACTTCAAGAATACAAGTTGACAATGACAGGGGGATTTGGACAGACGAACCTTGGTTCGGGTGACGTCACAGTATGTTAAGAGATGTGCATTAACACGCTCGACAAACCCAACTATACTAGAAAAGAATAAGTATATTTTTGACTAGCAGCTCAGTGGCGCTAGGAGCTGCTGAATATGGCCATTTACTTATATGTTTTAATTTTATTAATCAGAAATATTTCTTGTAACTTTCATAATCATAATATACCTACATACATATATAACATCATGTTCATTATATACAGATTTAATGACCAATAAAACTTATGGATTTACACAGAATTCTGACATAAACTTCTAATTTTTTTTATATATAACTTCCAGAAATGGTACTTGACTTGAAGCCTATAATAGATTTTAATGAAAAGCTATATTAAAATATAATCCAAAACTTTTCAAATTTGCTATATAAGACTACTATATAAATGTAAATAACATACTAGATTTTGGGTAAAATGGACTAACCGGAAGTGATACATACATGAAGCTGCTAACAGTTTTTCTTGAAATGGTATTATTTTGATTTTAGAAATAAATGCTGCAAATACAATACATTCTAGTTCCAGTTTCGGTTTTTGAAAATTATACATTTAAAGTATTTGGCAAATTTTGTAAAATTATTTGTATTTCTGTTGTCTGCAATCTTTAAAAATAATTTATATGTACGTCATAGTGTCGATTTTGATTTCAGACTACCATTCATATCCAGTGTATCCAATCCTATTACGACTGTAAAAACGGCAACTTTATAAAAATATAAGAACTAATAACTTATTATTATATTCTTCTTCATATACTTACTATTTTTGGTTCAGTACGTTATTTATACCGGTGTAAATTTACGGTTTTAGAACCGAAATAATACGGGTTCGGTTACGTTTTCAGTTACAGAATCAATTAAATTTTCGTTTCGGATTTCAGTCCATTTTTCAAATTAAAAATGTCGGTTTTATAAAGCAATGAATATCGGTGCGGTTTTCGGTTACGATTTCGTTACGGTTCGGGCCTCTGCCTCGTACGTTACTTCATTATAAATTCAGCTTAAATTTCTTTGTCGCTTATCTCCCATAACAACGAGCAACAGAAAACATCAACTCTACGTTGATAAATGAGAGCGTAATTGTCAACAAAAAAATAACTATTTAAATAACTGTTCGCTTGACTAATAGCCGGTTTCACCAACAAGAATTAAATTTTAATCTTGGTTTAAATAAATAAAAGCAAATCAAAATTAAATGTCAAATAGATTAATTCACATTGTTGTCATATATTCGATTTGTTTTTATTTATTTCAAACAAGTGTCATATTTAACTTATAAAAGAAGTTTGTTCCTTGACTATAATAATGAATCATTCTGAATATAGACTCCTCCTAGTTTGAGAATCACTTGTATAATGGATTTTCCCACCAATGAACTCAACCACAAAACCAGGGGTAATCATATAATAATATGACCATTACATTACGCATTTTTGATCGACTGCAATGAAACTATCGGCTTATTGAATAGCCATGTACGATGTACGTGGAACATTGTCGACTCTTTTATTGAATTTCCTTGCGCAGGATTCCGCAGCAGCCGCCGATGCCGATACTCAATGTTCCATTATTTACAGAGCACGACATCGCGATACGTGCTCATGTGTCCCCTCTTTTTCCTGACAAATAGAGGAGAGAGGGAAATTGTGCTTTTAAACGTCAGTCGTGACCAGATACCACCGCGGGCGACTAGAGACAAATGACTGTGGAATTGTCACGTGATACTGGGAAATTTCATTTTAGCGCGATCTTTTCATGGACAGATCTTGTTATCGGGACATTCGATTGGAAAATTCAAGAACAAATAAGAATTGAAGAAAATTAAAGTGTATTTACTTACGTATAGAGATGTTGGCACCTCCACCAATTGTTGACGTCGAACTGAAAATAAAATAATAACGATTTTATTTACCAATAACAATGATATTAGAATAGTTTATGCTATATAAATATAGAATAACTATTACAGTTAGTTATTTGTATACGTTGACCGAAAAATGTTTATTTTGAGTATAGAAAAATGAATTTTTGACTGAGACAGACAACATTCTTAGAACGTCAAACATATTTCACGGACAAGGTGTACACAATATTTTTTTTCTACAACGTATATACAAAGCCAATTTTATGATATTGTTTTTGTCAAAAATTATGACACAAAATTTTGTAGATCTGTTTTTAGAAACTTTATTATTTGTGCAGTTGTCGTACTGTCATATAGACACATCTTTTAGCTGCCATTGCTCATATAAATATGATTAGAATTTACTTTTTTATGATAAAATATTAACATATTATAACTCTCTAATCTACTTATAAGTTTCAAAATAAATTAAATTTCAAATGATTTTTCATCTGTCAATGTTTCCAACTTTAAATTTTTTTATTTCTTTTTTACTAACAATAATAGACACGTATTACAATTGGGGTCAATATCTGAAAAACTAAAAAATATTTGAAGATACGCCCAACGGCATTGAATTCCTCGTGTCAGAATTGACTTATAAGCAAATATTTAGCTCATTTTAAGTACTCGTAATTTAATTTTTTTGAAATTTTTTATAATATTCTAAACCAATGAATCGTATCTTTACATTTACCTTATTTCACATACTTGTATCATAAATAACTATTTTGTAGTCTTCGATATTTCATGATCGAAATAAAATTTCAATTCATTCTATAAATTGACACTTACATAAATAGATTTGTCTATAATTAATATTCATTCATAAAATAGAAAACTGTTAGTTATAATGATAACTAAATTTCTATACAAATAAGGGAAAACAATACATAAAATAAAGAAATATCTATTGCACGAGTATAATTAATAAAACGAAGCATAGTAATAATTTTTTTATTAAACTCAGTCAAGTGTAAAAATATCTCCTAAAATTGTATCTCCCTTGTGTAACTCCCAGCTGAAGATGCTGCCACGTATTTTATTTTTTCTTATTGTGCGGTTCGACTGGAGGAAAATCACCGATAAATTATTCAATAATCTATTTGATTGGTTGTGAATTCACCGGAATTAGGTTACTACAGGCAAGGAGCACGAAACGACCTTGAAGAAATATCGACCAAAATAAAAATACATCGAACAAATTACCTGAACGGATTCGGAAAATGAATTAATTATATCCCGCTTGATAAAATTACCTTAAAATTTACAGGGCGTTTTAAAAACTTAATCTCGTTAAAATAATGTAATTTAAAATTATTTCTAATTACCTGTTTTACTTTACTAATTTCGGATTTGTTTTCAGAAAAATATTATTTTATCTCACTTTGAGAAAAAGCTAAAAATTAAGCTTCATTCCGTATCAATTATAAAAGTTTTAAATTAGGTAGCAACGATTCAGCAAATATGAATCACACAAACTCATAAACTTTGGAAGCCAAAAAATAAAAAAAAATTCTTAAATATTTCAAATCTTATTTATATACCACAGTAGTATCCAGCGAGGTATCAAGTCGGTCTGTGGATTTTAAAACCAGGATTCGATTTCCACAGCCGACAAACAATTTTTACCACATTATAATTACTCCTGTAGTTTTCCCACGACTAACATCTTTGAGGACCGTAATTTGACTGCTCTTAAATGTGCATGTGCATAAATATATCGCTTATCGAGATTAGCTACAGCAGAATGTCGTTCCCAGTACTAATAAAGGCTTATAACATAAGATTTTTGGTGCGTATTGCTTCCCAATTATTTTTACAGGAAAATATTTGAAATAAAAGTTGTAAAGAAAAAATTACGGATATTTAAAATATAAAACACATTTCATTTGTGTACTTAATCAAAGCGTAGAAATTAATTAAATATTTGTATATTCGTAAAAAGGCGGGCATGAAATAAATTGAAACAACTGTCTACAAGATATTATTTGGCGAAAAAAGAAAAATACTTATTATAATTTTTATTACCTACATATTTTTTCATAATAGTGATTTATGTAACAAGTACATAATGTAGGACTTTATTTGACGAGACGAAGTTTAAGGCAGAGCGAGACTAATAAATAACGCGAGTCTATAAATTCCGATTATGTACGAGTTCCATACAAGACTTTATGTTTATCTGCCCTACAGAAGATTTTCTATTACCTATAATGACATAATGACACATTTGACAAATGACAAATTCAAATTTAATATCTAACAAAGGATGCTTTTTCTATTACTTGGTTACCAAGTTGTTTGTTGTTTGTTTGAAAATTTTATTTGAAGCAAAATGCAAACACACAGTTCTAAACGAAATAAAAAATATCGCTGCTACCGTCACAGATTCCCTATTACCATCAAAATCCAGACATTTGTAAGAAGAAACATATAATGCATATCGCAAATTTAACAATTTTGAGAGAAAGGAATTGCCAGTATCAATATTTCTAGTAATAGTAATTGCGTAATAAATGTAAATCATTATTATTATAATAATTAGTAAACTGTCAAAGTTTATAATAAAAATTATTTTGAAAATATGATTCGATAAAAATGTAGATTTAAATGCTTTTTTGTTGCTTTACTACTTATGTTAGATTATCTTGTATTTTGTCAACAAAGTTTTGAAGTATGAACTATAATATGTAAATTATATTTTGTGGGGCAATAGTTTCAAGTTTATTCAAATTTTATTACTTATATTTACCATATCAGCGTCGAAGCACAGAGTGTAATTTATCATGCTATAATATTCAAGTACTGAAAAGCAGCTTATGTTGATATATAAATATAACTAAAACTTGTACAGATTGGAAATCGATATACGGAAAATTATAACGTCAAAATTTAAATATTTAATAGTAATATTTCATTGGTTTCATTCTATATTAAAAGCGAGTTACACAATTACAGAAACATACTCTAGTTATTATGCTATAGACATCGGAATAGAACAGAATTTTACAGCGCCATTCGAGTTGTCGTTAGCTAATTAATATTACTAGTAAAATTGCAAAAATAGAAAAACATTTTTTGAAAAATTATACATTTTCCTCCCGTGACTAACGTAGCTGAAGGCAGTTATCATCACGGTTGGACTGACCCATCGGTGCACCAGGCTTTCCCTAGTGAGCCGTAACCGCGGATCATTAAAAAATTAAAACTGATCTCTGAGTTGTACAAACATTTAAAAATTCCGAAAATGACAATTTGTGATTTTTGTGCACACTTACAAATAACACTACCCACCTGTCACTCATCGATTTAAATGAAACTTGGCACACTAATAGAACTCTAAAAAATATTGAAAATATTGCTTCGGCTACGGGCGGATTCAGGGGGGAGGGGGTCATGGGGGTCGTGACCCCCCCCCCTAAGCATGGACTGTTCTTTTAAATGTTGGCCCTAATATTTAATTGGTCCCAATACATAATAATGATGTCATTATTTACGATACCTAACTCAATTTTTTAAACAAATTAAATAGAAAATATTGTCTAAGAACTTAGGATTCTAAGATAATTAAGAACTATAGTTTGATTTATTATTCTAATAAATAGTCAAAAACCAATATTTTGTGAGGATATTATTTCGACCCGCAGATGGGAGAAGTATTCTATTTAACACCTAGTCAAGTATGTGACAACCGACATTTGCACTTAGAAAAACAACTTTTAATTCAATAATTTTTGTATTCTATCGAAGAACCGTTTAGATATTGAAACTTTATGATTTAAAAAGTGTTGGCGTTCTTAGGGAAAATTTTTGAGGTGAAAAAAATCACTTTTCCTCAAGGCGTGATGATATATTTATTTATTTATATAATAATACAAATAAACTATAAATCATAAATAAAATAAAAATTACAGTAAAATATGAAAATAAAATTGCTGTTAAACTCGTAATCATGGATATGGAAAATTCCATGTTTCACGTTAAAATTTATTCACAATATAAACGTAGCTGTAAAAGGCACAAAAAATCTAAAAATTAGAGAATTAAATTCTACACCTGCTAATTGTGTCACATTCCCGAGGCGTAAATTCGTTAATTTGAATCCAACTGAAATTACAACATACGAAATATTTTGACAATGTTATGAATTGAATGACAACATGATAAATGCCGTATTTATTTACTGTAAATTGTAAGAAAGTCCTTGAAATAAACATAGCGTGCAGGTACAAATATTAATCATTAGCTCACAAACAGATTCTAAAAATAAATTCCTGTATGCAGGACTGAGGGCCTTGCCTCAATACAAACAAAATGTCTTTTAATAGCGCTATTACATGTCACCAAGCAAACATAAGCCGTATTTACCCAGTTCTATTTAGTGTTGAGTGTGTAGAGACGGTCAAATATCTGAAATAAAACGAATTCTATACATACTGACGGCTAACATTGAATGTGAACACACGAAGAGTTCAAGTGAATGTAATGTCTATAGGCAGGCGGCTGGTGGATACCTTCACTAGCTATTTACGAAAGAAAAGCCGAATTTAGGACACAATACAACCTATTACGATTTAACTCTACCGCTAAAATAACACATTAGAATTTTGCGAAATAAATTCACGCTGCGAAAAGCAGTACTCATTTAAAAAGCACAAGGTCGGATTCGGAAATCATATAAGTTGGGAGTGGGCAATGAATTTTTTTTTCGATTAACAAGAAAAAGAGTTTTAGACAATTTAGATTTTTAGGTTCAGAATATACATATATTTCTATATCGCTGTATCTTCTGTCACTAAATAATCAGAAGTTAAATTATTATATTACGTCTGTTTTTACTTCCTTGTACGAAGTAAAGGAAGTATTGTAATCGCGAAAATTTTCGGTTCTCAGATTTCAGTGGAAATACGCATTTTGGCCATCCCTGAATCCATTTTGCCTAATTTCGTCGTGCCGTAACTCAAAAACGGTAAGCCGAAGAAAGTTAAAATTTTGTATTTAGAACTGTTATAACATCTAGTTGTGCACCTCCCTTTTTGGTCATTATATAACTTCCGGAAGTAGTACTTTACTTGAAGCCTATAATAGATTTTAATGAAAAACTATATCAAAATATAATCCAAAACGTTTCAAATTTGGTATATAAGACTACTATATCAATGGAAAGAACATAATAGATTTTGGTTAAAAGGGACTAACCGGAAGTGATACATTACATTAAGTTGCTAATAGTTTTTCTTGAAAAAAATGGAATTATTCTGATTTTAGAAATAAATGCTGCGAATAAAAGTTTAAGATAATTAAATTCTGCGTCTAGCACATTAAGAATTATTTAATTAGCCTTTTGTATAAGCGAGATATGTTAATTTAAAAATTATATATTTTTTGTTTTTTTTTAATTAAGTTTGCTATGGATTAGAACAAAAAATAAGAAAAAAAATTAAAATTTAATGTCAGATATGTGCAATTAAACAAATATCTATAGTTTAATACGCGTACAAGGAAGTCATGTGGTGTCCACATCAGATTTTTTGATCTAGCGAATCTACTTAATATGACTTCAGTCTTTAATGAAATGAACCTAGTTTCACCAAGTGTATGGACGACAATTAATTTTGTCTTTGTTGTTATTTAATGAAATGTCTTGAAGAACAAATGAAAGCAAGTCCTAACAGGACAATCTTCACACATGTGCCTTCTATTTCTTCCTAATTCGAATGAAACAAATGAAACTTATACAATCTCTCAATTAAAAAACTAAAAACCTAAGACCCCCCCCCTCCTACCACGTGGATCCGGCCTTAAAGAAACGTCGTCTTTATGGCTAAGCAATATAACAATAATTGTAGAGATATGTGACATTATTAATTTACAAACGACTTCTTATTTTATTTTTTAAGGGGTAGTAGTCTACTCTATGGCTTCCCCTGCACTAACATCTTTGAGGGCCGTAAATTTACAGCTGATAACCGCACTTCACGCAAAGAAATATATCACTTACTAAGAACTGCTACGGCAAAGTCCTACAGACAGTAATTGGTAAAAGACGTGATGATATACTCGTATTTATTTATTTTCTCATCATTCTCAATCGGTACGAAGCACTTCTGCCCTTAATTTTTAAATAACTAGTCAACCAAATAACCAAGTTGAATCTTATTACAGCCCAGCATGCATGTAGAAATTTAAATTTTTTAAATAAATTATTTCTTTACACTACTAAGATATTTCTTTATCTTTACAAGGTAGAAATAAATGCTTTGTAAACAATTTATAAACATGAAAATATTATCCTTGAATAAATATATCACTAAAGATATCAACGAAATTCCAGAATAAGTACAAAAAGTGATGATATATTTATTTATACACGAAACGCTCTCGAATAAGTTTCGAAATTTTTTGCTCTTCTAACATATTTTTCTTCAAACATATAAATATCAAATTTGGTATCGACACTTGACAATCAACCTATCAAAGTCTTTGTTGATCTATAGTCGAACTGACACACACAAAAAATATAATACGATTATAAGCACTATAACCAATAACACCCGACATTCTATAACACAAAAAATATTATTTTTTACAAATTAGATTTCCGAATGTTTGTATGAAAAGCAACACATAATTACAGAGTAACACAGCACACAAATTCCTCAAGTCCGTTTCTGGATGGATGACGTCACAACAACCGGAACACTCGAGTGTTTTTGTACGTGAAAGGGTCGTAGGACCATACCACCACACGTCATAAGAACATCTCCGGACACGTTGCTTAGCAACCACGTAAGGGCTTGTAATTCTCGCTTCGCGTCTCTAGCAAACCTGCTGCTTAGCAAGTGTGCTTTGTACGCTTTCATGTACCAGCAAAAAATATAATTTACTTGGGATGAAAACATGGACGGAAGGAAGGAGCAACGTTTTATTGTTATTAATTAGTGGAAACACAGTTGGAGTAGTTTTTATAAGAATCTTATAGTTACAAAAGAAGTTATGGAGGTACCACTAGAGATACAAGATACCCAGGTATTTACCCACATGTGGGTATAAATTTAGTAATTACAAGTAGTAAGAATATGGGTTTGCAATATTATAAATATAAAGATAAAGATTTCAAAAAATACAAAAGGTGAAAACGACAATTTGATGGAAACATCTACATCAGAAATTGTCATTTCTATAAATAAATAAATATTTTATCACGCCTTTTACTCATTATTGGGTGTGGTACTCTGCTGTAGTAGATCTTGGTAAGTGATACATTTCTTCGCGTAAAGTGCGGTTACCAGTCATCAAATCATGGCCCCCAAAGATGTTAGTGGAGGGAGTGCCACAGGGGTAGATTTAATTTGGTGAAAATAGTATATATATATGCAAGTACATACTTCACATTCATAATTAAATTTAACGTTTTTCAAATATTGAATATTAATTATATCTTATAACCATCTTCGATATTATTTTACACTTTACCAGTAAATTCATAAATTATTATTCTGCTATGTTAAATTATCGAATATTTACAAAATAAATTAATTGAAAATCCAATTAATTGAGAATTATTGGAATATATTAACGAGATGTGGGCGTGTGGTACAAATATGCATCTATTGTTAAGTAGCATCCAGGCTCACATTCATAATTAATCGTTATACAATACTCCCGGGAGATTTACAAAGGTATAATTCCATGTTCGTTTATCGATTTTAAGAGGTATTTCATCGAATATTTGTTACTCGAAGGTACAAACCTTTTATGGTTTACTATTATACTTATAATCATTATAATCAGCTCAGTACGGTGGTGTGAATAGCGCTACGGAATACGAATCCGGAGATTCTGAGTTCGAATCGCACTCAAGCTAAAAATTATATGAACTATCATACTGCGGCTCGGTGAGTGCGGACCCTGTACTGTAATTGGGATTAAGTTCCTGTTGTACAGCGTAACATAAATAAATAAATAAATAAATATTTGAATTATCTCTCAGACAAAAAGAACATTTAATTAATGGTTTGCATCATAAAAGCGATTAACACTAAATATTTGTCGCCAACTTTTTCTAGACATATAAAATCACTTTTTGTTTTTGAAATAATTTTGAAACTTCAATTGGAAACTACCGGCATTTGAACATAAAACCTTTCACACCCTGGTGACTGCTCTACCACTTGAGATACAAATACTCGGTGATATTTTAAGAATTTTCCGCAATTTTGTATATTGATTACAACCAACAAAAGTCATTAAATTAATTATAATACTTCTTGATTTTATCCAGATAGTTTTTAATATTAATTTAAAGTAAGGATGCATTCGATTGGATTGAATCCACATCACATCATCTTAAACTTTGCAGTCTCTGTCAAAAATAGAATTATCTTTTATGTGGCAAAATCCTAAATTATATATGTAAATTGTCTTTAAATTTCGAACCTTCAATAAGTTTTAAACAAATTTGCAATTTTTAAATCATTGCCAAGATGGCGATGTCCTGAACATGACATTTAATTTTGAAAAACGTGATGAGCTTTTGTCTCTTGTCTGTTGTTTTTAATTTCACACGATGTTTACCTGACGTTACGAACTTAAACAACGTTTCTGCTTTGTACGTATTCACTCACACAAAATGAACAAAGTTCAAAAGTAATTTAATGATACTGAATTTGTACGGTAAACATATCTTTCACTCTTGTATTTAATTTTATTACAGATAATTTGTTCTGTCACCGAAACATATATCTCAAAAAGTTTGATTATAAATTGTAAACTTTAACTTACCAGTATTTGTTTACTCGTTTACTTGTTTATTTGTATATTTTATTTATAATTCAGATAGTCCAATTAGTTTATAAATATTCTTGAGCCGAAACGAAATATAATTACTTATAAATACTTTACAATGGGTCGCGAGTTGACACGTGACGAAGCCAACCTCGAGAAAACTTGACAATGTAAAATTTTTGTTTTGACGTTTGCTTTATTCTGGTGTATTGTCGTTTATATATTTTGCTTGTCTTATTTATTAGTCTTCCTTGTTTATTATAAGTTGATTAGGACAGAAAGTAAAGAATTTATATTATTTTCAACAAATGAAAAGAGCGCCAAAGAAAGCTTTAATTTAAGATGGCGCTTCGATCGGGCGCTATAAAGTAATTTTATTTTTCTTGCATTGATCAGCATAAAAATTATTTATAATAATCAAGAAAGACTAACAATTAAAAACGTATAATACACCAGAAAAATGTCAAAATCCAAATTTTTCATTACACATTGAACAGCAGTTCATTTTCAATGAGGGTTGCTTTCATACGTAACTGCCCGCAACCTATTAAAAATATGTTACTTTTATTTATATTAAAAACTTTAGAAATAAAAAGCAATCATGAAAGTTAACAAAATGATTAATTAGTAGAGAAAGAAACTAAAATAATATACAATTATTTTATGAGCATATAATATTTATAACCATTTATAGCTAGTCTAAACTTTGTCTTAAACTAAACGGAACAAATAGCATATTATGTAACAAGTTTTATAAACGTCTCTTTAGTTACGAGTGTATAAAGAACGAGTATCTAAAGAGTTTATAAAACGAGCCACATACTATACTTTTACCACGATCGCAAATTAAGATAACAAAAAAATTTAAAATTTTATGAATTATTTAAAAAAATAAGGTTAAGTTACAATGACAGATGCCTGAAGCAAACTTCACCCCATGCTTAATACTTCAAGCCGTGACTAAAACGTTCATAGCCACGACTTATTAACATGTGATTAAGATGTTATTTAGCGCCGTGGAAATCAAAATAACCTTTTGACATTTCACTAGCCGCGGAATTCAAAAGCGAGTTTCGTTATAATATTTATTTAACTATGTCTATTGAACATTCGTAACTAAAATTCGCTTCGAATGACAATTTCTAAATTATGTTTCATATTTTCTAGAAATGTTCTATAATGTAAATAGTTTAATGTAAACTTTGAAATATATTAGATAAATTAAATAATAAATCGACTACCAAACATTGAATGTAGTTTTCATTAGTATAATAATACAGAATAGTTGAGACTAACTTTGTTGAAATGTTCGAAAATTGTGTTTCTAGCAAACGTGTGTTTAGTTTACGACGTTGTATCAAAGTTAATGAACTATAAACTTATCACTACGTATATTAATGTAGTACCTGTCAAAATGTTACTCGACTCCCGCTTCAGAAATTTAACTCACGATATTGCTTATGAAATTATCATATTACGGTCTACGCAAATTAACGAGTAAAAGTTATAAACTCAATTATTTTACTTTTGACCATTTGAATACAGTATTTTGGCTCATACCGATTTCCTTCATATAAATATAGAACCCGTTGGCATGGTTCTGACAGCTTTGGTATGTAAATAAAAATAATTAGGTCACTCAAAAACAAGTGTCATTTAATAACATTTAAGTGATTTTTAGAACTATCATTAAATAAATGAGCACCACGATTCCAATGGCAACATGCGAAAAGACATTAAATACATACTTACTTCAATAGTTACCAGCGATACAAAAAAAAAACAGACAGTTTTTAAGTTGACAAAACGAATTTATTTTAAGTACGTATTTTTAAGATGCAATCGTAGAAAAAATTATGCGTGTATCACGAGCGTAAAATGTCTTTGTTCCTCTTACACTATTGCAGCGCAAGCCAATGGCAACGCGCGAAAAACGTATTAAATGCACGCTTATTTCAATAGTTACAAAGGATACATAACAATAACGCTTTCATTTGTCATCGTAAAGTTGACGTTTTCTGTGAAACAAACGAAAAATATCTTTTTCTACGATTGCTATGAAAAGTTGACAATTACGCTCTCATTTATCATCGTAAAGTTGACGTTTTCTGTGGCAAAATATCTTTTTTGCGCGTCTTCAATGGCAACGCGCGTCTTCGATGGCAACGCGCGAAAAAGACGTGAAATGCGCGCGTTTCTAATGGCAACGCGCGAGAAAGATATTAAATGCGCGCTTATTTCAATAGTTACCAGGGATACAAACAAAACAGAAACTTGTCATATTGACAGTTGACGGAACGAATTTATATTCATACGTTTTTCAATAATTGAAGATGCAATCATAGAAAAAATTATATGTGTATCACGAGCGTAAAGTGTCTTTGTTCCTCTTAAACTATTACTTAAACTGCAATTACCGTGCTCGAGTAACAAAGACTCACTTTACGCTCTTAATACACAAATTCACACATTTTAAATTTGATTCAGCAATTAAATCTTGTCTTTTCTCGTATATTTTCAATAAATTTAATGTCAAAATACAATTTTCATCAGCATTTCATCCTGTTTCGGCTATGTACCATCAAAATTTCATTCACGTGTCAGTCTATAAAAGTGATTACTGTCATTCAGTATTTTCTCCGATAAAATTTGATTAAACCCTGGCCATCAGCATACAACACTTACTAGATTTGTCCCCGAAATTCATTCCATCCAGACTGGGGCGTCGTTAACGTAAACAAGCTTACCCCGGCATCTTAAATGAAATAGATATAGACAATTTGTTCGCGCGTCCCCTTACCCTTCGTTCGAGGTTATAAATGGACATTAAGGGTTGTTGTGTTTACTTTTGCAGCTTGTTGTATAAAGGAGCTAATATCTTTTGAGAGGGCATATTTTATGTCTCGCAATATCGCAGGATTAAATTAATTTGTTGTTATATTTCTAGACTATTTAATATAATTTAAATTAGAGTAGCGTATTGATATATTGGAGTAATTTGTTAGCTATGGTTCAGAGATAAAATTGGAACAGTCTTTTAACAAGAATTTTCGTTTTCTCTTTTGAAAGGATGCTTAGTTCGCTATCTTGAAATTCAATGGGAAACTATAAAAGTAAAATTTAATCATTATAAGCACACTTTTGCTGCAATCATTATAAAATTTTATATGAAAACAGTTTAAACGAGTGTCGCATAAGTCTTATTAAAAATCTAATTTTTGTCATACGGTCAATATACATTTTATAAGGTGTTTTTATTATTAAATTTAAGAGAAAAAAATTAGACAGGATCAGTAAAAGCTAATATGAATAATCCAATAAAAATAACATACTGACAATAACGTAACAAGGGGTGCTATTTTTTCTATTTGATTAGAACAATAAACACTTACAATAATGAGAGATCACAACAATGAAATATTACAATAATGAGACATCACAACAATGACATATTACAATAATGTAAGATAACAACAATTAAAAATCATTTACCGAGATCTGCTACGCCATAATACTACACCCAGTAATGGGTAAAAGACATGACAATATATTTTTTCAATATCTTTGTCATTTTGTTGTTTTTCCATTTTTGGAGTCTGTCATTTGCCAACAAAAACCCACATAAGTCAATTGATTTTTTTTTAAATAAAATAAATATAAATTTATCTTCACGTCTTTTACCCATTATTGGGTGTGGCATTCTGCCTCAGCAGATCTCGGTAAGTGCACCAGTATAAATTCCTCTTAAATTTACAATGAATGTAAATAAAACATATGTGTGTATGCTTTTTCGCTTTTTATGCTTTTTATTTTTGTTACTATAAAACCAATATCTATTTTAAAAGCATGTACGTATTAAATTTTAAAATATCATAAATGTGAGGCAGGCAATGAAATTAAAAAATGACCACAGCAATTTTAAATTCTCGTAATTTTTGATCTGCTAGAAGCTGATAAATGTAATCTGCAAATGATGGAATTCAACTGTGGTCAGTGAGCATTGCGCAAAATGTTTAATGTAATTCTGTTAGTTATATTAATGTTACATTTTCATTGCACATTATTTTTATTCTTAAAAGAGAAATTGTTATGTTATATCTCTAACAGATTAATTCAGTAGATTGACGTTTTCGATAAACATTTGTTTGTTTTATCAAGTCATGAATAAAACATGATAAATTATAACTTCATAATATAAAATTAATAATAAACAGTTTTTCATTTACAATTTTTTAATATAAATTTTAATTAATTTATGAATATTCATTATTCGTTCAAATATTAAAAGAATTCAGTATGTATTTTTTGTTTTTGATTTTAGATTTTACAATATGAAATTACCTCATTTTAATAAATAACTATAATTATGTCCAGTTTTATAAACAATAAAATAACCCTTCTTCCATGGTAAACTGGTAGAAAAATAAACCTTTATGACTCAGAAGAGCTTTTCTTTGCATGCCTAGTCAGGAAAATAATATATAGCCTGCCTAGAAAGGTAATGAAAGAAACGTGAGTGTCTAGTTACTTAGCAACATAAAATACTGACTAAATATTTAAGTCAAATATTTCTATTAATTTAAATTAATTTAAAATATGTATTATTTATTTATAAGTTTCAGGTAAAATGTTATACGTAACACGTCAGTAAAGCGTCGTACAGGATTCGTAAGCTGTTTCAAGCTCGGCATGAAACTATCTATTCATCCTGTAATTCCTTTCCTAACATTTTACGTAAATAACTATTAATTTCATCTAATTCGCATGAATTTGACGCATCTTACGACATATAAAACATTATTGTAAACAATTTGACCATCATTTAACAAATTAAAATTTATTTTCTTTCAGAGTAAATTTATTCTGTCATTTATAAAACAGAGCATTAATATGTTAAAAATTAATGTAACCCCTGGCATACTTATTCAACTATTTTAAATATTTAAGAACCTGGTAGCTCGAACTGAACTATGAGTATACAAACAATTTTAATTAACTTTAACTAGACAGTAAATGATTATGTCTAGAAATACGTTGAAATTTTAATTAGATAGTTCAGGTACAGACGGTAAACAGAACACTTCTACAATTAGTTGAATTTGTGAAATAAAATGACAAATGTGAACATCGACACGCCGTTCAACAATTACCAAAAATAGACAGTAATATTTGTCCGTCAGTACGATGGTGTGGATAGCGATACGGAATACGAATCCGGAGATCCCGAGTTCGAATCGCACTGAAGCTAAAAATTATATGAACTACCACACTGCGGCTCGATGAGTGCGGGCCCTGTACTGTAATTGGGATTAAAATCCTGTTGTACAGCGTAACGTAAATAAATAAATAAATAAATATTTAAATGACGTCAATATTATAATTCCTTTCAATTTAACAAATAAAAAATATCATCACGCTTTTTACCCATTACTGGGTGTGGCACTCTGCCTAAGCAGATAAGTGATATATTTCTTCGCGTGAAGTGCGGTTAACATCCGTCAAATCACGGTTCCCAAAGATATTAGTGAAGGGAGAGCCACAGGGGTAGATTTAAATTGGTGAAAATTGTTTGTCGGCTGTGGGGATCGAACCGGGGTTTTCAAGATTCACAGGCAGACTCGATACCACTGAGCCACCTACCCCATTTCAATTTAACATTTATACAAAATTCTAATATACAAAATGAGTTACGTATGTCTTCGTAACATAAACAAATTCAATGGCGAAAGAATTAAACATTTTAATATGGAGTACCTATAACATCTCTTTCCATTAGACAAAGCCCACTTTACCACTTTTCTAATTAATGAATAAAATGCAGATTTACATTTAACTAAAAGTTAACTTTAACTTCGTAGCAAACAAGATAACAATAGTCATTCCTTTACCCTTTAAAAACTTGTCTTTAGACGCCAACCACTACCTGCTACAATGTTAATCAAATCCGCTGCTACATAATACCGAAATTAATTTCCATGTCATTCGACATTGTCTTGTGATTCTGTAGCAGTACATCGTACTGTGTTATTCTGCTGTTCTCGAGAAGCGCATAGCATAGCTTGCTTGATAAATACGTAGAGAAGATAACGAATACGCTCGAACAACAGAGCTAAACAATGAAACATCGCTATCTCAGATTGCAGTAGGTTGTGTTGAACTGCAAAAATATTCCAGACATTCCATGTCAGGGGGGAAATTGAAGATGTGATTATTCCACAAGGGATACTTTCAAATCTGTCTCAATTTCTACGTTTTTAGAATGAAGTAGAATTTTGGGTATTCATTAAAATAATGAAATAATGGGATAGATGGCTCAGTGGTTTCGAGTCGGCCTGTGGATCTTGAGAACCCCGGTTCGATCCCTACATCCGACAAACAATTTTCATCAATTTAAATCTACCCCTGTGGCTCCCCTCCACTAATATCTTTGGGCCGTGATTTGACGGTTGGTAACCGCACTTCACGCGAAGAAATATATCATTTACCGAGATCTCTCACCGAGAGTGCCACACCCAGTAATGGGTAAATATGACGATATATTTATTTATTTTATTAAAATAATAACATTATCCTAGAGGGATAAATAGCCGGGTAGATTTAAACAATGGTTTATTGTCGGGTTCAATCTGAATTTTTCAATGTTAAAGATATGAAAAATTCTTCGAGACAATATTTTACTTTACTTTAATAACTTTAATTTGTAGAAAATACACAGTGTGTGTATTTTAACACAACCAACCAGTTTTACTTGTTAACTTTAAAGAAAAATTAAATACATCGACTTATACAGCAAGGAGTAGAGCATAATTCTATTGTTGAATAAATAAAATTAAAATCAATGATAAAGGAACATTTATTTTCCTTACTATTTGCCTATAGCACAGTTTTTGTGTTATTCCTTAAATACCACCTAAAAATAATTCTTTTCTTAATTCCTATCCTGGCAAACTACTTTCGTAACAACTAGATTTATAATTATTTTCATTTAAGATCATTTATTCATCTCACTTTTTCGTTTGCGCAACAAGGCTTCAAACATATCCATCACTTGATTCCTAAATCGTTCATGAAATGTCTCACTTTAAATTTGACCAACATACATCTAAATTTTGATATCAATAAATAATACTTCCAAATGTCATTATAAAACAAAAACATCTTCAGGGGCCATGATTTGACGGCTTGCAACCGCATTTCACGCGAAGAAATCACTTACCGAGATCGGTTGCGGGAGAGTGCCACACTCAGTAATGGGTAAATGGCGCGATGATATATTTATTTATTAAATTTAGAAAATAAATTTATTTCTGGTTGCTTCTGGGCAAAACATTTTTTCTCATTAACAAAAATAAACAGAGCTCTGATAGAATAATCGTCAAAGTAAGCATTAAAAGAAATTTCTTAATCCATTATTTTCATCTTTCAAAGAGACTTTGTTACATTTCGTTATTCCAAAGAAAACCATAAATTTGAATACAACGAATTTGATATTAATTGAACCATAAAGAATGGATTATAAGCAAGATATATAATTTAAATTGATGAAATACTTCCTAGCGGGTTTTAAAATTAGACTGGGGTTTAATCTCGTGCTTCTTTAATATCAAATTCTCCGTCTGTGCTTAATAAACTACCCCAACCAAATAATTACGTGGGTTCCATTTGCTGAATATTAAAATATGAACCAAATTTAATATTTGATATTGACCTGCCAAATTTAATATAAACATCAAGCAGAACATTATCGTTTATATTTCAAAAATCATTTATTAAATATCGGATTTTCAATTTATTTCTATTCGAACCTTTAGTTTTTAAATAATATTTGCAATTTATGTTTTACTTTGACTATTGTTATGGAAAATATTTAGAGGAAAAGTAGTTTTGAATTATACTGTTTTCAGGACCAGTTTGAGTGGGAAGTTATTTAGCATTAACGATGGCGTGAAATTTGTGTATAGTGTAAAGTTTAGAACTAACTTGAAATTTAACAACATATGCAGTTTATTTGTAATAAGCGCAACGTTACTAATGGATGGTCGTTAGTAACAGTTAAACAACTACTCATTATGTGTACGAATTTACTATAGTTAAATTGCAATACATACATACGTCAAACCATTTAAATTTAATGACAATCATCATCCGTATTATCGTTAATAACACAACAAATTAAAATTTGAAATATATAAATTTTAAGACAGATTCAGTTTTTCAATATATATTTAATTTGTTTTAGTAAAATCATTAGAATAATGGTTATTGGTATATCAAGGTTGTAAAAGTGTTATTTTTAGTCTAACCTGAAGTTTGCAACTGAAGCGAAAGCCGAAATTATTAAATCAAATGCGGCTAAAAAGAACTTGTCCTACGATTCTTAAAAATAGAAGAGTTTTAAAAATTAAATCAGTGCGCGTAGTCTTACTTTTTGAACAGTAACACATCTTTGTTATGTTTCCATGATAATCGAGAAAAAAAACGTATTTTCACGGTTTGGGAAAACACTTATGCACGGTTTAAAAAAAAATGCAGGGAATATATTCCAGATATAAAACAGGAGAAAAGTTATACAAATTATTTTATTCAAAGAAAATAAATTGTCAAATTAATTATTTGTGAATTTAAAATTAAATATACAGTTCGAAGAGTTGTTAATATTAATTCCTGATGATGATTCAAATTCAATCGCAGAAATAATATTATTTATATTTTGAACACGAAACGTTATAATATAAAACTACATTAATTAAATTTTTTTAAAAGAAAATGAGCAATAACAAGAGGGACAAAGAGTTCTTTAATACTCCGCCTAAAATTTATGAAGCTGCAAATATGGCAATATTATCCGACAATAAATAATGAACTTGCAGTTTGAACAAATGTATGCGAGTCTTTGACAGATATAAAAAAAACACACTTTATGGTTATCAAAGGATATATAAAACTAAATATGTATGTATCAGCCGCCTAAAACATTCTTGTAGAAGTGTTAGAAATATCACTAAAATAAATAGTTATAAAATGCGGTACTAACAAAATTTATATCATGAAATATTAATTGAAAATATACCGCGCGTGATTTTGAATGTCACGGTCGCGGTTTATATTGACCTATAAATTAGACGCATTATTGAATTTGATGATAAAGCAAAGGATTAAATCCGAACTCAATTCTACAGGATTTTGACGCAAACGTTATCTGATCTTCCCACAATCTATGTCCACTTATTAATAATTGATGATCAATTTCAGTTAATTAGTAATCACACTAATTGAGATCCACGCATGGGGCTGATATTACAGACGCTGCTGTCCTTCATTATTCATGCGCTAACTGCTGCCAAACCAGTCAAGAATTTCACACTAACAAGATACTTACAGTATTATTATCTTACGTTTAAATCTTTTAATAGTTTTATTAGATATTCCAACATTTTCAAATATGCAGTCAATTACTTAAAATAAGGAAAGGATAATATATTTTGATAGAAGAGCACGTGACACAAATAAAATGTTCACATTCTAATAGCGGTTTATTCACTAAAGGCGTTCTGTAAATGTAATGCCCAAAGGAGGATGGTTTCCAACTCGATGGCTTTCAGCCCGTGGGATTTAATGACACTCGAGGGTATTATCATCAAGTAACGTTCGTGCTACATACAAAACTTATTTTTTTACTTGAATGTGTAGAAACAAATTTAATTTATAATAATTATGATAACAGTAATGCGTAATAATCAATTGTGGCATTGCGTTATCATGGATATTGCTTCTTTATTTTAAACTTCAATTGTGTTATATTCTTAATTTTTTGAGACGATAGAGAAAGAATTTGATATTTGAGTGAAAACTAAAAAAACATTTTTGCTACCAGTAGTTATCAAGTCTTAAATTAAGACTGGTCTGTTTACATAGATATGTAACTGGAGTTCATCTTTTCAAAACAAATTAAACCCAGATAAATCTTCGATTGATTAACATGCAATAGAATATCTATAAAAGATTAAAACAAAAATTAAATTAATGATATTTGAGTCTGATCGTAGATATATAAAGATATTTTTTTTAAATCATGAACATTCGTCGAAATTCCGTCTGTCGTTTGAAAGAATTAATTTTATTTACTTTGTAAGTACATTAATTTTTCGTTTATAAAACCTGCCATAAAAGAAGAAATTTCTAACATATGAACTAGATACTTGAATTTTACCTTAAAGTAAACGACAAATGTTATAACATTACTGTCAAAGTTTGACTGTCATTTGAATGAAAACATTAGAGGTAAATTAATTTGTCGTGTATAAACGATTCAATCATTAAAGATTTCAGTATGTTCTTTTAAACATATGTGTTAAATTCTAATTACACTGCCCTAGTTTAATTTGAACTTAAATATTCCTATTTAATTCCGATAAAAATTCAAATCCATATTAATTTGTAATGTTGTCAAACATGAACATGTTCCCTGTCGTGATCTGCTAAATAATGCAGCTGTCCCATTGGTCGAGGGTAGCGTGATGATATGTTTATTTATTTATTAACAGATAATGATGTTAAAATGAAATAATTAAACCTATTAACAACGGAATGACAACTAATTAATACTCTACAAATAGCATGTTCTGTATTTTATTGTTTGAGTTGATGATATTTCGTTCCTGCTTCCTATGCTTTGTTATATTATTGAATTCATTATTTATTTGCTCTACGCAAATAATTCAAGTAAAACATAAATATTAACACAATTTCTCTACATAATAATTAGTTGAAATATTTTCTGTTTTATAACATTCTTTATTTGCTTCATTTTTAAACTTCTATCTACATATATTTATTTTTTTTGCAAACACATTTTGCTTATTAATATGTATTATCTGCACTTAAAATGACGCTCATTAATGCCCGTTTACACCAACGAAACTTGATATAAACTGACATATTTAATATATTCTTCCCTAACTATCTCAAACTTTAAGATATCGGTCAACTCTAAAAACACTAGATTAAATAACTTATTTGTTGTACCTCGCAGCAACACAAATACCTATAAAATCTCATCGACTAATAGAATTATGTTCATCTACAACTCTAGGTTCGTGCAGATTGATTTGTTCTCTCTGTCCTTTTATAAATTTAAGAATGTTGTTCAAAACATTTTTAATCAATAATTGCAACTTGCTTATACTATAATTTTTTTCTTTTTTTTTTCATTTCACTTACTGGAATATATATTGTTTTAATGTATTATTTGGCAAACTGTTATTATTAATTAGTGAGAACTTATTATTGGTCTGTATTTTGTACGACTGTTGGTTCTCTTTAAATAAATAAATAAAGTATCACATCAAATGTTCAGCAGCAATATAAATGTTTTCATGTGATATATAACTTTGATTTGCTTTTATTTATTCAAGTCCAAACTAAAATTTAAATTTCGTTGCTAAAAACGAGCATAAGACACAGATTTTCATCATGATACAGATTATTGTCTATTAACAAACATAGCATTTTTTATTATTGCCATGGCTTGTTCCATAAAATGATCATAGTTTTGTTTTAATTTTTACAATCAATGGTGACATTTATTTTAATAATATTATATATTGAATTTGATCATAGAAAAAATTGTAAATGCAACTCGTGTATAATGGTTAATAATACAATCGTATAAATTAGTACACTCGTCTACGGCTCGTATCGTAAACTTCATACTCGTATATTAATATTATGTAATGATTGCATAATATACTATTATGCAATTGAATTTTGTACATTAAAAAATTGAAATATTTATTACAAAACTTTACTTTAGAAATATATTGGGTAAGTGGCTTAGTGGTATCGAGTCAGACAATGGATTTAACAATTATTACAAAATACAAATTACTCCTGTGTCTCCCCTCTACTAACATCTTTGGAAACCGTAATTTAACGGTTCGTAACGCGCATAAAATATATCATTTACCGAGATCTGCTGCGGTAATTCTACCTTCATAATTACTTATCATTCCGAATTATGTATCGTTTTCGTATTTTGAAACAACAGAATGCTAGCAAAGTGTCTTTAAAATCTTAAATCATTACTGACCTTTGTGACAGACTGACAAACAAATCTCCTACGTCTTCTCAGAATATAGAAACAATTTCATGCAGCCAAAGAAAATAATTAATTACTTCACAAGAAAGTATTGAAATTTGAGTGGTAGCCTGAAGTAAATAATTTATCCATTTATCCAGACAGAAAGGCATACAAAGTCCATTTCTCTCGCAACAAGAGTGTTTACTGTTTTGGAGGATATAAAACTACATTTAAAAACATCATTAGGGACGAAACTTTCTCGTATAAATGTAGACATTTATGCAGTGCAGCAACCAATTTTCAAGCCGAGATGCGGGTTTTTGGAGTGCGGGGGATGAATAAAGTGAAATTCAACAAAGTTCGAGTTCGTAGAACCTGCTAATATGCTTAACAAAAGCACTTTCTGTTGCCTGTATAGTACGTTAAGCTGTATATCATAATAATGTTAGAACGCCATTGTATTATAAATTTAATAATACATGTTGCATTTGCTTTGTTTTTCGAAATATTCTTTATAATCTATTACAGCAATATAAAGAATTGTAAAAATAATGAGTTTTTAAATTCATACATACATAACATCACGCTATAACCTATCAAATGTAGTAGCGCGAACTCAGGAAACATTCATAGAACATCCACTCATCAGATTTATCAAAGAATTAGTCCAATAACACCATCCTCGCTTTAACCACATTCCCTTCATACAAACTCATTTATTCCTCACATTCATCACGCAACAAACCTTTAATTCATTCTTTCATTCGCTCCTATACACTTGTTTCATTTATCTTTCACATACGTCCACTCCTCTAACAAAAAATCTAAAAAGATAAAAATGTAGGAAGCGGCGGTCTGGGCTTATTTATAAAATAAATTCCACATTATTGCAGTTAGATACTCTATAATGAGAATTGAAAATGAATCAAAACAACATCTTCTTCTTCTTCTTCTTCTTCTTCTTTAGCTCTCTAACCCCAGTTGGGTTTTGGCTTCCGGGCACACCGAGCCGCAGTTTTTACACTGCCGTACTGCCGGTTTCTTTAGTCAGATTATTTAAGGCGTATAAGTGACTAGCTTATAGCGTCCGATTGTGATAAATACATGAAACTGTATTTTTATATTTTACGACAAATCACACATTGTCGGCAGGCGGATTCGAACCGACGAACCTTGGTTCGGGTGACGTCACAGCATGCTAAGAGATGTGCCTTAACACGCTCGGCCACCGCGCCTACATCAAAACAACATCACACAATTGTTATAAATTAAAACTATTTCTACATATTTTAAAGCATAGAAATTTTTATTTTTTAAATTAAAATATTTTTCCTATTATTTAAGTAATATTTAATTTAATTAAATTCGTCATTAGGGAAGCTATATATTTTAGGCAAAAATAAATTTTGTTTGCGGAATTTACTCGATGATAATGCCCTCGGGAGATATCCATCCTTCTGGTTGGATACCGTCACCCTCTGTGTATTATCATAACTACTCATAATATAATAATTTCCGACAATATTTTGGCATGAATTATAAGTGCTTTTGTATTTTCGTAACAACCAATTTTAATTCATGTCAAAATATTATCTGACAATTATCATATTGCCAGTTATACTTTGCGTGAGAATTGAACAACCAAAAATTGCTTCTGTTGACAGTTTCTCAACGAGAATTTGTCATTTCGATATTACTTTTTTTCAAATAATGTTTATGAAAATGGCATTTATTTTACTGATAACCAAGGAGATTTAATTTACAGTAAAAAATTATTACTTCACATTGGTTCATTTTCAAACGGTATTGGTTCGCACATATACTTGGTTTCATAACGCCCTTGGCATAGAAATAATTATCGTCTATGAGTCCAGATTATTTCAATCAGGAAAATAATTTTTGACTGTGATATATCCTGATTTATTAGTAACAAATTGTAAGTACACCCCTGGTTTTACTCAGAGAGTATTTTTTGTTCGCGCACGCGACTTGATCCTCGACCTCTCTAAACCTGCCATTCTTGATTCGTCTTCATGTGTATCCAAATAGCACATGACGTTTGCATGTATAACATTCAGGTAAAGTTTTACATTCGTCGCGAACGTGAACATTTATTGTGTTGCTTCCAGTTTGTTTGATTCGTGCCATATTTTTTAAATTCATCGTCTTATTCAACTCCGGTTTTTGTGTTTTGTATTCATTTGTTTCGTTTCCATTCGTAGGGAGAGAGATATTGTTGTTTATATTTTTATTAGAATTATTTTCAGTTGTGCGAAAACAAAAAGGGAGGAATTTATTTTAGAATCAGCGTATAATTTAATTTACTTAAAAAATATATTATATCACCGCGCCTTGTGTACAATATGAAATAGTTATTTGTGTATTAAGAGCGTAAAGTGATTATTTGTTACTCAAACACGGTAAGAGGTACATAAACACTTTATGCTCGTGATACATAAATTTTAGAATCAGCGTATAATTAAATTTACTTAAAAAATATATTATATCACCGCGCCTTGTGTACAATATGAAATAGTTATTTGTGTTTTAAGAGAGTAAAGTGATTATTTGTTACTCAAACACGGTAAGAAGTACCTAGACACTTTACACTCGTGATACATAAATTTTCTATGATTGCATTTTAAATTATTAAAAAAACGTATACGTACTGAAAATCAATTCATCCACGCACATTGTTCCACAGAAAACATCAACTTTACGATGACAAATGAAAGCGTAATTGTTAACTTTTCATAGCAATAGTAGAAAAAAATTAATCCCTAAAATCCTGACCAGTGTTTATACAAGCATTTCTCTCACACATTTTATACTTTATTCATTTATTCTGAAGGGTGCTTTCGAGCGAATGAAATACGTGGGCGATGTTGATGATTACTCAACTCATGTAGGAGTTTCTAAAACTATTTGGAATGTTTCTTGAAACTCTCCCTTGCCACTGCCCAACATCAAATCATCAAACGGCGAATTGAAACATAAGTAATATTGCATCAATACTTAAATTTATTACATCATTTTAGCTATCATTGCTTATATAAGTATTATTAGAATTTACTTTTTTTATGATAAAATAAGAGCTTTTCTTTTTACTTACTTTCAAGGTATTTATTTTTATAATGATAATTGAAAATATTATGAAACTCTAACGTTACTTATAAATGTCAAAATAATTCAAATACCCTCAGCATCACAGCGCTACGATCAGCGCGATCGGTTTCCCATATGGCGAGGTAGACATTGTAGAATGTTTTTGAAAATATAAAATTCTACACTGTTTATGGCACCCAGTGCATTACTAGCGAGTTTAAAGTTATACAATCGAATTTAAAACAATTATATAATGGGTTGGGTATTAATGATATGGGGCGAAGTGATTATGATTAACATTTATAGGAAAACTAATACAAGAAATCCATTTTTAGAAAATCCAGGCATATGTTCTAACAAACTATGCTACGAATCCTATATAATTCAAATATGATTCCAATTTTTTTCTCTATTTTATTATACATACATACATACATAACATCACGCTATATACCATTAAATGGGGTAGCACGAACCCGTCAACATTATCATCCTGACACACGACACTCGATTCGACCACATTAACACTTCCTCCATACGAACTCTTTCTTTTCTCACAACCAAAATCCATCATCACGCAACAAACATTCATCCATTCGCTCATGTACACCTGTTTCGTAAATCTTCACTTACACCCACTTCTCTAACAACGAAAGAAATGAAGACAACATCGTCTGCGCTTGTTTAAAAATACATTTAACATAATTGCAGTTACACACTGTATAGTAAAAACTGAAAATGAAGTAAAAAAAAAGATGAGGAAGGAAGGGAGTATCTCCCTTATTTTATTATGTGTCACAGTAAAAGCATTTTACCGAAATTGAAAAGTCCCAGGTTCAAATCCTTGTGTCCCGATTTTTCTCTCTATAATTCATTGCATTAAACCTTATGATTCATTTCAATAACTTCTCCTATCCGTATATTCAAGTGGTGTATTGATTCTAACAATATGAATATTAATATAAAAGATGATTTACTTCCGAATCAATAACCTTCGAAGGTTACAAAACAAATTACTGACTTCAGTATCCTGTTATAAAACAAATGATTGATCGAAAACCGCAAATTCATGACTCACAATTACTAGAAGAGGTACGAACAAATTGAAAATGTTAATTCCTGGAAAACTCTTCAAGTATCGACAAATTTTCGTTGGAAACTGAAAATTATTACTTCAAGTCGTTAGAACTCGGTGAAACAGTAACCCAGTTCATGCAGTGATTACTGAACTGCTCTGTGGATGGGTTGTTTGTTGAATGGTTTGTTTAATCCTCGTTGTTATGGATACAGAAGGTACTGTTAAAATTTCCCGTGTTCTCAAATAACGTTCATTTACATCGGTCTACCGGATATTTTCCTTGAAGCCTTTTTCAAATTTCAGCCGATCAGGTTTCAGTAAAAAAAAATATTTTAAAGGAACTTTATTTTTATATTTCTGGCAACTAGATGAACGTTTTTAATTAAATCAATTTAAATGCATTCACTGTTCTCTTTTAAATTATTGTTATTTTCAAATTTAATTAAATTTAGTTTTATTTTCAACCTTTTGTAATTTAATTTTAAATATTTGATTATACAATACTGACAGGTGGCACGTTTTCATAACATTTATTATTTTTTTAAATATTAAAATAATCTAAGTTTTTCAATTTCATATCAACGATGAATACAAATTTAAAACAATAACCAAATTATTATAATTAATAAAAATGTCATCGTATTGGTGATCTATGCTAAATGGTACACTATCTGGTGGCAACAATTGAAACTATCAATGATAACCTGGCGCAATTTAAGTATTGTGCATATCTTTTTTTTTAAATATCATGTTAGATTATTGTCTGATTTAATGTATTTGATATATTACTAATTTAATATACAGGGTATATCTGTACTTCGGGAAAAAATTAAAGAGTATATACTATAAGACGTACTGATCATGGAACAAAACGATTTTTTTAAATTCGCTAAATTAAAACTAATTTACTTGAAATGAATATTTTTAGGACCACTGGATTAGCGTACTTTATTGTATTTTATTGTACTGTAGGAATCGAACCCGAGTTCTCAAATCCACAGGCCGACTCGATACCACTGAGCCACCTACACCATGAATAAATTAAAAATGTAGTTAAATTGAAAGTCTGGATAATGAAACTTAAAATTGGGAAACCAGTATTCAAATTTATGAAAGTTACTTCTTTGCATTTTAGGATAATGATTATTTTTAAAGAGATTAGTTTCTGCCTATTTTATATACATTTACATCGATGTATTTAAATATTAATTTGCATCTAGATTTTTAATATTTAATCAGATAAATTAATTATTTTTGTTTATATACTCGTACGTTTAATTAGTATTTTTTAAAGTGCATACTTAATTAATGTAAATCAAGGGCCATAAGGTTCCAGGTGCAAACAACATAATTTAAACTTGTTAAATATGTTGAATGAAAGATTAATTAATTAGCTGTTTAAGAGCGAATGAATCAACATTTCTTGCATACGGTAGGTGGCTCAGTGGTATCGTATTGAGAATACGGGTACGATACCTACAGCCGACAAATAATTTTCACCACGTTAAAACTACTCTTGTGGCTCCTCTTCCACTAACATCTTTGAGGAAAGTGATTTGACGACTGGTAACCGCACTTCACGCGAAGAAATATATCACTTACCGAGATCTGCTTAGGTTTATTAAGAAGGAAGCATCAGTTAGCACTTATTAATGAAAGTAAATTTAAATTCCACACAATTGCAGTTAAGACACTATGTAGTAAGATGAATAAAAATAATCAAAAAACTAGGGGGAGTGCCGCTCTACGCTTGTTTTTGAAAGTAAATTCCACACAATTGCAATTAAACACTCTATATGAGAACAGTGAATGAATTGAAAGTGAATATTACACAACTGCAAGTAAACACTATCGAAAAATACTACACAATGAATCTAAAATCATTAATACATTTCCAATTTATTTATGTTATTATAATTTGATTGAGTAAATATTTAAGAAGTTTGAGACCCACTGATTTATCAATAATTTTATTTATAGTACTAAAACATTTAAATGCAGAGAGCATCAATAATTCAGTATACCTTGACTGTCATAAATCGTATTCCCTTAACTTTTAAATGATTTAAGCAGGGTTGCGGAGCATCTCTTGACCGTCCACGAACCTAAATGTCCAATTTGAGGTTATGCGGACGTACGGTCTCGTTTTAAAACCAAATGCCAGCAGCAGCGACCAATAGATCGGTTCTTCAGCAACGTGTACCTCAATAAATTTGTTCGTATGTTCGTAGTGGTCAAGTGGGTAGGATTACTTGGAAGATTTACTGGTACTTTAACTCCGACGAGTAAACTGTCCGTCTTTTGCCGCAGGACATTGATTCTATTCTGGCTGGGAAATATACGGAGGACTTGGAATTTGTGACTGACGGGTTCCTGCATAACTTATGCTACTTTGTATATTTAAAATAAATCAAAATAAAAGGCAACAGTTATTTTTTACAGGATCTAATTCAGGGATGGTGTATTGAGAAAATGCATACAATGCATCTACACTAAACAAATATTTATTTTTGATAACTGCTCTTAACCTGTTGTCAATCAATTACATTACTAAACACTTAATAAATTAAAGCAATATGATAATTTTGCTTGACCTATTTTCAACCAATCATAATGTAGAACATTTAAAAATTCAACTAATACTTGTCACAATCTCGACAACTCACAAAAACATTTTTTTTCTACGATTGCTATGAAAAGTTGACAATTACGCTCTCATTTGTCATCGTAAAGTTGACGTTTTCTGTGGAACAATCGAAAAATATCTTTTTTGCGCGTCTCCAATGGCAACGCGCGAAAAAGACGTTAAATGCGCGCGTTTCCAATGGCAACGCGCGAAAAAGATTATAAATGCGCGCTTATTTCAATAGTTACCAGGGATACAAACAAAACAGAAACTTGTCATATTGACAATTGCCAATATGAATTTATTTTCAGTACGTATACGTTTTTAAATAATTTTAAGATGCAATCGTATAATAAATTATGTGTGCATCATGAGCGTAAAGTATCTTTGTTCCTCTTGCACTATTGCAGCTCTCGCCTTCGGCTCGCGCTGCAATTACCATGTTCGAGTAATAAAGAATCACTTTACGCTCTTGATACACAAATAACTATTTTAAATGCACGTATGTATATTTCACTATGACTCACGATAACGAACTTTAAAATTTGACTCACACCCAAATACTCACGATAGGTCACGATAGTAATTCAATTATTACTACTATTAATTTGCTAATTATAAAGTTCATTATTGTATGGGGTAGGTGGCTCAGTGGTATTGAGTCGGCCTGTGGATTTGAGAACCCGAGTTCGATTCCCCCCTACTAACATCTTTGGGAGCTGACGGTTGGCAACCGCACTTTAAGCTCATAAATATATCGAGATCTGCTACGGCAAAGTACCACACTCTATAGAGTATTAGTATATTAGAAAAAACTCTCAAACCAGTGGCATTAAAAATGTTTACGTCATATAAAGTGCAACTAATTTTGCAAATTAAAAAAATGTTTCTGTTTCATAATTTGTACTTTGATTACAATATAGGGTTAAAATAATTGCCGTAAATTGTGGAACACCCTACATAAATGTTCTTAATTCTTGTTCCAATTACGAATATAATTATTATTTAATTACGGTTCTATTAATAATTAATTCATCAGCTAGTAAATGATTCTCAAAGAAATACTTTATGAAAAAGTTAATGAGTACAAAAAATAACAATCACAAAATTGAATTCTATATTTTGTTTGATAATGCACATTTCATTGAATACTTTAAATGTCAGTTTGCTTTTCAAATGATAAAGTTGGACAGGTTTAATTTTAATTAATTATAAAATGAATAAAATTTAGTAAATCATTGTACTCACTAAATACAAAATTAATTAGATTCGCGACTACACTAATCATTTTACATTGAAATCAATTATACAATATAAATATACTCATTTTTAATTAATATCATTTTACTCTTTGTTTCTCTTTATTTTAAAACATTACAATGGAAATATATATATAAATAAATAAATAAATATATCATCACGCTTTTTACCCATTACTGGGTGTGACACTCTACCGTATCAGATCTCGGTAAGTGATATATTTCTTCGCGCGTAGTGCGGTTACCAGCCGTCAAATCACGGCCCCCAAAGATATTAGTGGGGAGGGAGCCACAGGGGTAGATTTAAATTGGTGAAAATTGTTTGTCGGCTGTGGCGATCGAACCAAAGTTCTCAAGATCTACAGGCTGACTCGATACCACTGAGCCACCTACCCCATTAATATATAATAATGTTATTGAAGTATTAAATATAATTTTTAATATTGTTCAAGTTATGGCCGAGAGTGTTAAGCCACATCTTTTTACATACTGTGACCTCACCCGAACCAAAATTCGTCAGTTCAGCAATGTGTGATTTGTCGTTGAATATAAAATACAGTTACATGTATTTATCACACTCGAGCGCTATAAGCTAGTCACTTATACGCCTTAAATAATGTAGCATTCGACTACGAAAACCAGCAGTACGGCAGTGTAAAAACTGCGGCTCGGTGTGCCCGGTAGGCCCAGCCCCGATTTGGACTGTAGTGCCATCAGATTAAGAAGAATTAAAATTGGTACGTTTAATTAATTAATAACTGACAAAATAATTAAAACCAAAATATATTTTATACGTTGTTGCAATATTTAGCGTAAGATGATAGGAATATATTCTCAGCAGGCTGTGCCTACGAAATATTGGATTAATGAAGTGGGTATCATGCTTGAACTTTAACCTTTTCAAAATTATTAAGTGGTAGTAAGAATATTGCGTGTAATATTATACTCCCGGTATATTAAATACTCATATGAAATTTATATTTTATATACCTAGTACATTGCTAAAAAAATAAAACTTTATTTTACTAATCTGTTTATAATGACTACAGCATATGGTTTTCATTATTTTTAGATGAACGTAATTTTTATATAAAGCTTATGACATGTTTTAATTTCCATTCTCTTAATAACAGTATATTTCAAATAACACAGGAATGTACTTTTATAAATACATCGAAAAAATACAGCTTTTTATGTAAACTAAATGACACAAGGCTGTTATAAATTAAGACTGTATGACACAATCATTAATTTTGTACTTAATTCAATATGCAATTGAATTTTAAAATTTTAAGTATTATTTTCAATAGGTAGGTACTGAAATTAAAACTAAAATGAAATTATACTCATGCGCATTCATATTATTATCTCTATCTCATTTGGAATGTAGTACTCGGCCTGTGGATCTTGAGAACCTTGGTTCGATGTCTAGAGCCGTCAAACAATTTTCACCAAATTAAATCTACCTCTGTGGCTCCTCCTCCACTAACATCTTTGGAGCAGTGATTTGACGGCTTGTAACCGCACTTCACGCAAAATATATATATATATATATATATCACTTACCGAGATTTATTTTGGCGGTGTGCCACATCCAGTAATGGGTAAAAGGCGAGATGATATATTTATTTTATTTATTTATTTTGAATGTGAAGTGAAAGTGGCATATTATTAAGAAATGCGTCAATATTTATTTATTTTTATAATTTCTTGCTTCCCTTATTATTTTAGAGAACAAATCTTCAAATAAATGTTGTAGAGCATAAAATTCTACTTGTCATATTTTTATACTAGGTGTTTTACAACTTAGAGCAAAAAATTAAAGGGTATATTCTGTACGACGTGCTGATCATGAAACAAAAAGATTTTTGTTTAAATCACAAAACTATTTTCCATGTTTCCCAGTCCAAAATTTTTCGTTGCCACTGCCACTGGGTGGATGATTATGTTAAAGTTATTAATTAAATAAAATTCTATTATAAATAACTGCTAATAATTGAATTGTGTAATTATTCTTTCGTAGTTGATACCTACTTTATTGTTTGTGTTTAATAGGAAAGCGAATCCAGTGCAGTACTACAAAAAATGTTTTAGGTTAACAACCCTTAATTTTTCGAATTTAAAAAAAAATATTTTTGTTTCATGATCAGCACGTTGTACAGAATATACCCTTTAATTTTTTGCTCTAAGTTGTGAAACACCCTGTATTATTAGCCACTTTATGGAGCCACAACTTATTTCATATGCGTTAATGAATTTGTCGGTTGTAGAAATCTACAGACCGCCGCATTGCCACAATCTATTCCTTTGTTTATTTTAAATAGTCGAATATTATACATAACACTGAATAAAGAGCATCGATCCAATAAACAGTAAACTTCTGTAATATAAATTTCAAATATAGGAGTAAATACACCTGTAATGAATAATTACCATGTAAATTGCTCCAAAACAAAACATTGCAACATAATTAAACAATCCAATTGGAAGTGTCAAGTAATCTCGAGTGTATTAACCACTTGTGCAGCGCATTTAGCATAAACCACATTACCATAGACTAGTTATACACAGACAAGCAGCGAATAACTCAAGCAAGAAGGGGTTATTAACTTAATAAACACATGACAACTGCTAGTGTTTACTACATAAAGCACGAAGTCTATATGTAGAGAATATATGTGCATACGTTCGCTTTGTGCTGCCAAAGGATTTCTAGGGCCTTCTTCGCACACGTGGTGGGTTCTATCCCAGCTTAGTCTGAGAGGTCATTGGACAGGGATGGACTCGCCCGAAGAGGTGACTAGGTGGACAAAATCAAAGTTCTTTCGGTTGATTCAAAGTTATTGAAAGATTTAAGGCTATCGATTATATTTACTTTTTCACAAAAATCAGGACAGGAGTAAAATATTTTATCTCTAGGTAAATAATATGAACAATATTTCTTTAGACAGTTTATATTATTTTGACAGTCATAAGTAAAATACAGGAGGTTTCAAAATTATTGCAAAAAAAATTAATTTCGCAAAAATAATTGTACGTTACTTGAAACAAACATTTTTCGTGCTACTGGTCTAATAGGTTACACAAATGAATAAATATTAATAAACAGTAATCATTAAAAGAACTGTTACACAACTTTAATTAAATTAAATAAATTGTCATTTCATTCTATATATTGCTTGTGGAGGAACGTTTTGAAGAATCGGTTGTATTTGAAGAAAAACGAAAGTTAGGCAGGAATCAAGCGCGATATAATATAACTTTTATATGGATAGGAGGGTAGAAATACTATTAGTATTAGTAACAAAAATAATTAGAAAAATCTAAATAAACGAGAAGTTATATATCAGGAGTCCCAAAAAACAAGTTCGCCAAAAAAAACAATACCTATTTAAAGCAATTACATCCATACTACAGATTTAGAAAGTACAATAAATGGGGCGTTAAACTATATAACAAGTGGAAATATTTTACTTCTTAAGTAAGTTTTATTTAAATGGAACATTCTCTACATTAAAAAAAATGGATTCTGCACATTCTGAATTAAACCATATATGTTATATTAAGTGCATTTTTCATTATAAATCAGTGTAAAAAAACTAACTAAAGTCATTAGATTCTTTATTCAAATTAATATCTAAGTTAATAAGTTATTTTTATTAAAAACTATAAAATAAAACAAATGAATTCAATTAAACCAAAGCTTTAAACTAAGTTTTCAAAATATCAAATGTTCTATTTTATGCATTAGAAATCCAATGTTCCTATAGTCACAATTCTTCGCCTTCATACAATTGTTACTATAATTTGTCGAATTAATAAACTTTATGCATGTAATTCAAAATCTAAACATTTGAGACTATAGAAACAAAAAACAAATAATAATATTATTACTGAAAGTTTATTTATTTCATCTGTATCATTTTATATTAAATTATGTTATAACTTTAAAGTCCTTGTAAGCTCTACAATATTCAGTCTCCAAAAAGAATTAAACTTTCATCACTTTCCTCAAACTTGGAAAAGTGAAAACTTTTGTCTGAAATTTACATAAAAATTACCTACTTTTAATTCTTTAAGTTTTGTTTTTTTTCACAGTATAATCGATCATCATTATCCCCAAGCACACCTAATCCCTTCCTGCACTGTAAGCAACGAAATGCAAGAGGAAAATCCATCCAGTCCAAGTTCAAAATCCTATTGTACGCACCAGGCACCATCGCCGATCCACTACTTACGTCTTGGTTCAACTACCGTTTTCATAACAGTGTTTCGATATACATAATGCATGACCATCTGCGACTACGACTATTGCCTCAGCCACTGCGCCGCCTCCTCGTATATATAATGCATTTTCCGGGTGCGCCACTAGCGTCATCAATTGGTGTAACGGCGAACTACCTCTGACACATTCGCAAACATTTGCCGATCTGCTCTGGGAGCTTTGGTTCAGCTTGAACGCTTGTAGTTCGGAATAAGAGATGTGCGGGAGAGTAGTTATGTCTAGGTTCGTATTATGAAATATTCAAGGCAGATGAGATTCTACTGTTTTCTTTTCATATGAATTATGTTTTCTGTTATGTGAAGTGAAGTTTATATCATTTGATATCTTCATTGTTGCGTTAAAAACATATCAGAATAATTTTTGTTTAATTTATTTTAGTTTGCATGATGGGGTAGATGGCTCAGCTCAGAGGGTCAGCCTGTGGATTTGAGAACCCAGGTTTGATTCTCACAGCCGACAAACAATTTTCACCACGTTAAAATTACCCCTGTGGCTCCCCCACAAACTAACAGCTTTGGGGACTGTAATTTGACGGCTAATAATCGCATTTCACGTGTATAAGTATATACAGGGTGTTTCTATACCTCTGCAAGAAACTTTAAAGCCATATATTATTTGATATACTGATTATAGAACCTAATGGAATTTTTTGAATTTCGAAAAAATTTGGGTATTTTATACTTAGCGAACATTTTTAGTGTCATTGGTTTAATTCGGAATTTTGCGCCGCTTCTCCATACACTAACAGCATATCCATTAATTCACTGTTACTATACAGTTTTCTCAAATTTCTCCCACAACAACTTACCCTTTCAATACCGTGCGTATACGAAATCAGACTAGGTAGTCAAATAAAAATAACAATAAGGCATTACACCAGGTACCTACCTACTAACTAATTAATAAATTATTATTTGTAGGCAGTGTTTATACTTTTATTTCATTAGTAACATAATTATAAATAATTAAATTTACTATTAAACCAGTTACACTAAAAATGTTCGCTAGGAATGAAATACCCTAATTTTTGCAAATTAAAATAATAGTAGTTTATGTAACAAGTACATAATTTAGGTCTTTATTGGACGAGCCGAATTTTATGGCAGAGCGAGCGCAGCGAGCGAGGCTAATAAATAAGACGAGTCTATAAAGTCCGATTATGTACGAGTTGCATACAACATTTTATGTTCGACTGAATGAAGAATATTTTCTCTTAAAATATGATTGTCAATACCTACATTTAAAACATTTAATTGCATCTCAAGTGTGCTTCGTTGTTATGCATTTGTTGCTTTATTTATCAAATTGTCAAAGTGAAAATAGTGTTGAGATGGATGAAGACATTGAAAACGTTTCAAAAGAAATAAAAGATCTTGCATGTAATACAAGAGAATGTCTAACAATTGTATGTAGACACATATAATACATACAGAAAATGGTGTTTAAATATTTCTTTTGAATTTTGTTTTAATGTGACATTGACAGCAGTCCAATTTTGCATTTTTATCGTACTAGTCCAATAAAGTACCCGATTATGGACAGTAAACAGTGTCGTAAAACAAGGTAATATGATGCAGTCGAACATAAATATATTTTTGTTCCATAATCAGTATATCAAATTATATATGTCATTTAAGATTCGTGCAGAGGTATAGGAACACCCTGTACTATTAGTTTATGACTATAGTGGTGGACCCCATTTCTATAAACATATTTAGAAAATCATATATCTACATTTTCCAATATATTTTATAATTTAAAAATATTCACATATTCAGTGACAGCGGAAACAAATACTGCTAATATTTATTTTACATAAAATCTGATACTTTGAAGTTGATAAAGTCATAAAGAGGATTATATTTAATTCCATATTCCGAATTGCAATTATTGACATTAGAAAGATGATAAAGCTCTTTACAAAACAGAAACAGAAGAGGACTGTATATTAATTTTAAATTACCGTTAGTCAGTGGCGTATACAGGATGACATTAGGGGAATGTCCAAAAATGTATGAATAATTTTTATTCGTCAGTACAGTGTTGTGGATAGCGATACGGAATACGAATCCGGAGATCCCGAGTTCGAATGTCACTCAAGCTAAAAATTATATAAACTACTACACTGCGGCTCGGTGAGTGCGGACCCTGTACTGTAATTGGGATTAAGTTCCTATTGTACAGCGTAATATAAATAAATAAATAAATATATAAATATTCTGGAATGGTAAACATTAGAGAAACATGTTTCACAATTTGAAGTTAGTTACATTCTGCTCCGCACATATCTCTTTTTTATGCCGCAATTTAGTTTTTACTTTTTATTTCGATTTTCATAAACTGTTTGTTAATTTCTTCAAAGGGGGTGTCCGGATCCCCAGTACACCCCTCTGTGTGCGCCATTGCCGTTTGTTCACTTCAAACGTATCGCATAAATTTTTATGTCACTTATCAAATAATCTTATAAATTAGAAAAATTCCAATTGAGGCTAATTGGCATTATAATTTGTACTTTAACAGTTCATCTGTTTTAAAGAAGCATTATTAATATGGGGTAGGTGGCTCAGTGGTATCGAGTCGGCCTGTGGATCTTAAGAACCCTGGTTCGATCCCCACAATAGACAAACAATTTTCGCTAAGAAATATATCACTTACCGAGATCTGTTTCGGCAGAGTGCCACACCCAGTAATGGATGAAAGACGTGATGATATATTTATTTTATTTATTTTATTTAATTGTTAATATTCTCAAGTTTATATTTAATTTTGTGAAATAATGTATGCTACGCATTATTAACTATAATCTAAACAGTAACTATTTGCTTTCGTGACAGTTATTCAATAATATGATTGTATCTCTGATTTTGACGTTTCCAATTCTGGTAATGATAGAGGATGCCGTAGGTCAAATGATTTGTTTTGCATATCATTATAACTTTGCTCTTCAATGAATGTTATTCTGCTTCATGAAAAAACAATTACTTTCTCATAAAGTATCAGTGTTTTGTTTACTTAATTGCTTCTAGAATTCTAATGTTTTTTGTCTACATTCAATTTGCATTTTCGTTTGTTTACATTATATTTGACCTTCAAGGAATTATTTGAATAATACAAGAAAATCAAGATGTTTCTTGCGGATATTTTTTGTTTTTGTGAGACAAATTTAATTGCGTTTATTATTTTTGTTTGTACTTTGAATTTTGTAACCTTTGGTTGGATACTAAATATTTTCAATTAAAATCAAACTGAAAGTGTACCTTTAAGCAAGAAATTCAAATTTGTATTTAAGCAATTTATTTTCTAAAAACAGTGACTAACGGGCTTATCCCCCGCAATCGAAATTGTACCTTTATCGTAGTTCCAATTTTCGCCACAGCGCATTCTCATTTAAAAATTCTAATCTTAGAAATAATAAAGCACAAAAAAACAAAATAAGCAGATATTGAATGAAGCATCTACTCGTATTACAATTAAAAAAAAAAACATAAATAAGGCAAATGTCAATATAAATATTTTTCCTAATATTTGGTGTGAGAGTTCTGTGATTGCAAATCACGATACTTATATATGGAAAACAATTCTTCATAGAAATACAAAAATAACGATTTATAAACTTCACCTTTCTTATTATTCTGTCTGGTTTCATCTAAGTAAATTTCTCATTACTGACTTTTCTACCAAATTATCTGCTTCGTTTCATTTATTTGTTTATCATTATGAAAATATTTCGATCAAAAATTTATAATTGAAAACTTTCTAAATATTCTAACGTATTAAATAACACATAATTTTAAATAATATTACAGCAAATCATTCGGTTTAATAAAGTTAAACAAAAACTAGTTATTATTCAAACGTTAAATTAATAAAATCTCGCAATATTAGCTATATATTAATATATATACCGAGAAACTGGCTTTCACCAATTTAAAATCAGCTCCTGTGGTTCTCCCTCCACTAACAACTTTGGGGGCCGTGATTTGACGGCTGGCACTTCACGCGTAAACATATATATCTTACCGAGATCTGCTACGGCAGAGTGGCCCACTCAGTAATGGGCAAAAGGCATGATGATATACTTATTTATTTTTTTACATATATATTTACAATAAAATGTATGCTAATCCAACAACATAAATATTTAATAACGCAGCAACCTTAAACATTTATACTTAACATAAAGAATTCAGTGATAACTTTGTATAAAAATCAATAGGTACACTAATAACCCAAGTTGAAAGCATCTTTTGTACGGATATGAATAATGTAAAACTTTATAATTTTATCGAAGAAGAGAGCATGCCAGTGAATTACTTATTAATAACCGTTCCGTACGTGACTTGAACGATACTATGTAGATATAGGTTATAATATAGTTAAAAGACTACTTAATTATACTCTTATACATTATCCAATTATATTCTATAAAAATAAAAATATAAAATTTTAAAATTAAATTGATCTGACTTCTCTAATTTTATTATTTTTCAATGGATTTCAGGAAAAAGATAATTTATTTGACGACGTTTTGGTACAATATTTTGTTTATTTTGAAAAAATAGTAATAACAAAGTTAATTAATTACATGGTTAGATTAAAAAATAATAATAATTTGACAATTGAATTAAAAATTTTAATTCTTTAAATCCTGAAATCCATTTGACAATTACAAAAATAAAAAAAATTGTTAAAATTAGAGTACATTTTAATTGTCGAGTCATTCAAATGGTGGTATGTAATTTTAAATCATGGAAATTTTGTCAAATAATAGTATAAATCGTTTAGAGTAATATATTTTTCAACTATTTTAAAAATCGCAAAACGAGTAGAAATATTGGAAAAAATAGATACTATAATTTCAATGGCGTAATTTTACTTTATTTATTTCAGTGGGTCATTTAATAATTTCCAACATAATATTGAAATGGCACCAATAAATAAACATTTTGTTTTTTCTTAAAACGTCTCCTTGATTAGACATTCATATTTATAATAACCATCAACATTACTTAATTGCGTCTCAAATTTGGTGTGCATTTCGACCGCAAATAGTATATTACCAAAACGCTCTTAAAGGCATCGAATATATCGGAAACATTTGAGGAACTGGGTACCGAAATTTTACCGGTAAACTGAAAATTGTATTACCATGATCGATTTTCAAAATACATTATTGGCCTGTGATGTGTGTTCAATAGGCTTTTAAACTCGATTGTAAAATTACGAGTTAAGCGAAACTTGCAAAAGAACTTCTCATCATGTAATTTGTTTGACTCTGGTTAGCTTGAATAGCGTTTTTCCATGTCTGCACAAAGCAGATCTGTAATTATTGTGAGTTAGAAAGGTACTATTTGATCTTATGGAAGTGTGCGTGATTCGAATCCACTATCTCTACATATTCATCACCATCATATAATAATACTATACCTAATATTTGCTCTGTTCAAAAGTTCTTTCAGTCTTCTTGTTCCAGTTACTCTTCATAAAATTCCATATCCATACTTATTACAAAATCCAAATATCTTCGCAATTACTATTAAAAAAATCTGATGTGGACACCACATGACTTCCTTGTACGCGTATTAAACTATAGATATTTTTTTAATTGCACATTTCTGACATAAAATTTTTAATTTTTTTCTTATTTTTTGTTCTAATCCATAGCAAACTTATTTAAAAAAAAAACAAAAAATATATAATTTTTAAATTTACATATCTCGCTTATACAAAAGGCTAATTAAATAATTCTTAATGTGCTAGACGCAGAATTTAATTCTCTAAAACTTTTATTTGCAGCATTTATTTCTAAAATCAGAATAATTCCATTTTTTTCAAGAAAAACTGTTAGCAGCTTCAAGTAAAGTACCACTTCTGGAAGTTATGTAATGACCCAAAAGGGAGATGCACAACTAGATGTTATAACAGTCCTAAATACAAAATTTTAATTTTCTATGGCTTACCGTTTTTAAGTTATGCGAGATATATACGTACGTACAGACGACACGACGAAATTAGTCAAAATGGATTCAGGGATGGCCAAAATGCGTATTTCCGCTGAAATCTGAGAACCGAAAATTTTCGCGATTGCAATACTTCCTTTACTTCGTATAAGGAAGTAAAAATTGTTAATTAAAAATATCATTTCACTTCATTGATATCTTTGATAACACGTCATTTGTCCATTGTAGTTTTTCATTGTCTTTGTATTTGTATATTTGATTTGTTGTAGAATATGTCATTGTTTTGTGTTTTTATTCTCTATTAAAATGTGCCATAATTTTTCTAATCTTCGCTTTTTGTTTGAATTGATGTAAAGGTTATATGTAAGAACAGCCCCGGGTGAATATTTCCAATAAAAAAGTTTATTATTATTTACTTGTTCAATTTTATGTAAATTTATCTTATGTTGCGAAACATTCATTTGTTTCATTGTCTTACACTCTTATGTCTGATGTAACATTACATAAATGTTTTAGAGGCAATTACAGAAACAGCAACCTTATCACCGTTACCCAAACTGTTTGCCGCAAGAGGGAGATTCAAACGTTTATGAACCGGAAAATTAAAGAAGTTTCCAAACGAATTTAGACATTTTATGATGAAGTCTGGACTAATGTCTCACTTAACTTTGTATTAGTTTGCGAAGTATACTTGCGAGGATTTCTCACTGCCTTTATCTAACAGAACACGAAATAAAAGATATATTCTTGATACTGGTTGCTATTCACTGGGTTGTATTACAATATATATTAACTAACAAACTATTTAACTAATGCAAAGTACCGTGAGTTTATTTTAACGTGAAACATGGGATTTGACATATATATGGTTACGAAATTGAACACTAATGTATCTGAGCGTTTATTTGAAACATAAATTGTCACGTTAACATTTGTATTTATTAGTATTGCATCTGTATTAATGATTTACTACTAGTAAATAATACTGAGTGTTCAAAAAAAATAGGAAACAATATTACAGAACCAAGGTAAAAACAAAAATATAATATGTTCGAAATCGAACCGTATTTCATATAAATATTAAATTTTTGTTCGAGATGATGTATCAATAAGTATACAATTTATACGATTTACGTATTTACGATTTCAACTTGATTATTGTGTATAATGGTAAAAATATTTTAAAATAAATGGCTGGTAGTACAAGCTCTGTTTTTGTCTGTTTTAAGAGCAGTGTATTTGGGTGTTTTAGCTATCTCTAACATAAAACCGTGCTCTTAGAACACCCAAAAACAGAGCTTATGATACCAGCCAATGTGACACATGGCGACAGACAAATGAGATTTTAGTAGTATATTATACATCAAGGCAGAGAAAAACATGATTTTGCATGGGGTGTAAGTTGAGGGCAGAGGGCAAAGTCTGAGAGTAACATAACACCGAAGGAAAAATAGCATGTCTTCAGAGGGGCATATACTATTTTTGACGACCTAAGTAAGATTAAAATCTAAAAAAATAATATTCGGCATGTGGATTTGAGAACCCGACTTCCACAACCGACAAACAATTTTCACTACCCCTGTGGCTCCCCCTCCACTAACATCTTAGAGGGCCGTGATTTAACGGCTGGTAATTGCACTCCATGCGAAGAAATATATCACTTACTAAGATTTGCTATCTTACAACCACTTTTTACAAATTTATTTTTAAAATTATTAACAACCGATACATACTAATCATCAAACGAGATTAAAACTTATAATTATATGTGATCCCAACATTTTTGCATTAATTAAAAATTAGTGAAAACTAAATTTAATAATAGTCATAAAATGAATAAACATGAGACTGTTATTACGAATTTTCAAAGCAATTATTTACTAAAGCAAATTGAATTTTGCGAAAAAATGCACATAGCTTTGAAATAAATCTGCAAAATTGCATCAGCGAATTTTTATAGACTAAATAATAAATTCTATAATTGAAATTTATTTCACGTTGTTTTAATACTTTTTTTTATTTTTAATATAGCAGATCATATTTATAGTAATAAATTTAATAATAAGAAGAAGGAAAACAGATAAGTTATTCCTATCTACCTATTACCTTTTCTTTAATATACCAATATTCTGAGAAATGTAAATTGCTCTTATTAAAAACAAAGAAAAACATAAAGAAATTTGATATTAAATATGAATATCAGTAATATGATATTCGATTATATTTACATTTTAGCATACAGCATATGAAAACAAAACACAAAATTGCTTCTAGAAGGCTATAAAATAAAATCTAATAGGCTGAACTTCAAATGAAACCCTGGAAAACTAATGATCTCGCTTGCGTCTTCAACCAAGATCATCGAGCCTTCGGGAAATTTAAAACTCCAATTTTCTTAATAAACCCTACAGCACCAACAGTTTTATTTATCATAATAAAGCTTCTGGGAGAAAATTGAATGTATAAATATACCGTTATGATATATTATATATATTTTAACATAATATGCTTACAGTTTTTTATTACAATAAATGTTGCAATATTAATGTTTTATATGAAATTAATTCAATTGCTTCGCGGAAAAAAACAACATTAGACACCTGCTGGATAAAGGATAATAACGTCAGTTTATGAGCTTTTGATTACCTATATGGTATATGGCATACATAATTTAATTTATCAAAATTCTTTTCTAAATATAGTAAAGAGTTATATACCGACAAAGGCTCGTATAACAAAGTAAAACATTCAGAATTCGGTTTTGTTATTATTAGGATCTTTCACTATATAAACTCGGCTTCAAGGGATACAGTCAAATTAAATATTATCTTAAGTATCTTTATAAAAGTTGACTTGACAGAATTTTGTTTATTTATTTATGGATATGTTTGTAATAATGTCAGTAATAGTTCGATCATTATTTATCGAGTATATGGAGTCTCTGAATTATCATGGTTTGTTTATACGGTATATACAGGGTGTTTCACAACTTAGAGCAAAAAATTAAAGGGTATATTCTGTACGACGTGCTGATCATGAAAAAAAAGAATTTTTTTTAATTTTAAAAATTAAGGGTTGTTAACCTAAAACATTTTTTGTAGTACTGCACTGGATTCGCTTTCCTATTAAACACAAACAATGAAGTAGGTATCAACTACGAAAGAATAATTACACAATTCAGTTATTAGCAGTTATTTATAATAGAATTTTATTTAATTAATAACTTTAATATAATCATCCACCCAGTGGCACTGGTAACGAAAAATTTTGGACTGGGAAACATGGAAAATAGTTTTGCGATTTAAAAAAAATTCTTTTTGTTTCATGATCAGCACGTCGTACAGAATAGACCCTTTAATTTTTTGCTCTAAGTTGTGAAATACCCTGTATATCTAGGTAACGTTTGTACTTCATCCCTTGCAAGCGTCTAGGTTTTTTAAATTGAAACTCGTGCATGGCAACAGATATTTTGAACCAACGCAATGATTCTACTCTTTTACGTCTTGTCAGCATCTCTATTGGAAAACAACAATTAGTTAGTTGTTCTTTAGCTTTTAGCAAGACAAGTCGTCTCTCTTGTTTAGTGTGCAAGATATAGTTTTACAATTCAATTAGTAAATTAACCTTAGTGGTAGTTTGGCATTGGTTGAGACCAGTCCTGTTTTTAGGGTGCCAGATGAAGTCTTGCCATTAACAATTTGTAATGAGTAATTTAATAACTTAAGTAAATAATAAATTGTTCGTACGATGTTGTTATTCATTTGTCACTTTTATAATTTTGTACATTTTACCACTAACATCTTTGTGGGGCGTGAGTTGACGACTGGTAACCGCACTTCACGTGAAGAAATATATTACTTACCGAGATCTGCTACGGTAGAGTGCCACACCTAGTAATGGGTAAAAGGCGTGATGATATATTTATTTATAATTAACATATGTTCAAATATATTTCATTTTTACACAAATATCGTCTTGACTTTATTTTGTTAACTTATTTGGTATAGCATAAAGCGATGTTAACTATGTTGTTAACTAACAGCATGTTTAAAGTAAATAATGGCCAAAATGGCTGACATCACATTTGACTTATTTTCTGATTTCTATGTTATTCTCAATTAATATCAGCATTAAAATGCTTATTGTTAGTTATATTTGTAACAAATAATTGTTAGTTTAATGCATACTATAGAATTATAACGTTTTAAAAAGAGGCCAATATTTATTGATTTAATTTTTCTGTCAACCGTTCCGAAACTATTTTAGAGATAAATGTGTCAATTATTTAATAAATTTTCTACCACATTTATATGATGTTTTTTGTCATAATAATTTAGGAACTTTTAGAGCTAAACTCCTAACTGCTCGATGCAAACCATTGACATCTTCATACTCGAGAAAGCCTTCCGGAAAAATGGAGCTTCCATTATCATTTCTTTCTTTCTCTGCTAAAATAATTTGATAAAAGTTGGTGTTAATAGTTTGGCAGCAAATAACCAAATTACCTGCCTATATCAAATTAGAAACATCAACAAAATTAAATTGAACGGAAAGTACGTCGTAGGTATAAAGTAAACCATCTTCCACGTCATTCTTTCCTCCTTCAATTACTTGTCTTAAAAGCGAATCAACACGATTTCCTCTCTTTCTTTTATTGCACGAAATAACAAGAGCACCACGACAGGCGGACAGAATCACAGTGAGCTTTGGCAGACAGGTGAATGCTACAACAATACATCATTGTGGCTTTCTAGCTTCTATCGTACCTTTACCGGCAATAATGGTCAGTCGAAAAACGAAAGAATTTATTTTTAGATCTGAACGCCGCGTTTGATGTACAAGAGAAAGCATATAAATGGAATTGGAGAAAAGGCTTAAAGGTATACCCACTGCAAAAGGATGATTGAATTCAAAGGGACGACCGACGGAAATTCTCTGCCCAAGGGCTACGCAGGAATATGTATGAAATGAGGGAATTATGAGAAAAGCTCTACCAGAACTTTAACTAAATTATCTACTTTACATCTACTTCACATGCCATTAACTTACATTTATTGAATTTGTGGTTGGGAAGTGTAGCATATTCAATTATGTTATTTTAGTTTGTAGAAATTATGAAAATTAAAAAGACTAAATTACACTTTTTGCTAATTCCGTTTAAAAATTAATTATGCACACAAACTTTATACATTAGTGTGAGCAGATCGGTACAACTAAAAGTCGAGACATATTATATATTGCTAATCTGTTACAAATGGACCGAAATCCTTATGGACCTCAAATCTTGATTTCTTTTGATAATTCTTAATCAAATTAAATTTTTCACATATTCGAATAAACATTAAAATTTGTCACATTTTTTCTCTCTCAAAACTTACCACTTAAATTTAATAATTGTTTACAAAAACATATTCTCAAATCGACTAGTAAATTCAAAACGTCTCTAACATTTTTGAACAAAATCAACAAATAATTTTGATAACCTAATTTTAACTTCAGCTAAAATTTAATTGTTTAACTTTGAATTTACCTACATATTCAAAATGTAGAAAGATCGACAAGAAAATATTGTTTTTCTAACTACTTTTAAAATAAATGATAATTGTTGATACAATAAATTAAATAAATATATCATCACGCCTTTTACCCATTGATGGGTGGCACTCTGCCGCAGATCTCGGTAAGTGATATACTTCTTCGCGTGAAGTGCGATTACCAGTCGACAAATCATGGCACCCAAAAGTGTTTGTGAAGGACAAACTACATGGGTAATTTTTATATGGTGAAAATTGTTTGTCGGCTGTGGGAATCGAATCTGGGTTTTCAAATCCACAAACCGACTCGATACCGCTAAGCTAGCTATCATATAAAATAAGTTGAAAGTCACAATCAAGATGACGATCGCAGAACATTTGTCTGAGGCCTTACAATTTTCTGTTTCTATTGCATGTGACATCAAAATAATAACCCTTCATTGAAAATTTTCGTTAAATTATCAAAATTTTATTAAATTGAATAAAGTTAATGTGAACCTTACAATCGCATGTTTAAATTATTAGTTTTATCAACATGTTTCATCGGGAACCCATAGCAGTTCGTAATAAATATTCACAACATTATGAATTGAATATGGTTTTAATTATAGGAAAGATAACTGAGTGGTATCGTACTACGAATTTAATAACCCAGATTCGATTCCCATAGTCGACAAACAATTTTTACCACATTAAAATTTCCCGTTTGACTTCCTCCTCACTTATATATTTGGAAGGCTGTGATATGGCAGCTGATAATCACACTTCACATACATAAATATATCACTTACGGCGATCAGCTACGGTAGAGTGCCTCACCCAGTAACGAGTAAAGTGATATATTTATTTAAATTACAAATTATTATGAGACATTTCGATTCTATATTTTGTAAATTTAAACTAGTCTTAATATTTAAATGGAATCGATAGTTCAGTGGTGTGGATAACGTTACAACATTCGAATCCAGAGATCCGGAGTTCGAATCCTATTCAAGCTAAAAATATATTAACTACAACACTGCAGCCCGGTGAGTTCAAATCCTGTACTGTAATTGGAATTTAATTCCTGCTGTGCAGAGTAATATAAATAAATAAATAAATAATGTGTAATTTTTTTCTGTACTCTATTACAAAATTTTATTATAACTTTCGTTAATTAACAATTTAATTATATAAACTTGTATAACAGCATTGAATACCTTTCAGCTTACATCAATATTCCTTTTAAAATATTTTGCTTTATAACCGTACCCTAACATGTCAGACATAATTTAATCCGTTTTCACGAATAATTTCCCTCTTAGTAAAAGTGAAGCAACCCGTAAAATTTAATGCTAAAACAAACTCCGAGAGTTAAAAGGAAAGAATTTTCAATTATATATTATAAAACACACATGAGGCGTAACACAAACACACAAAAACCAACGCTCCACACTACACCTGTTAATGCATGGCGTTTCCCATGCAAAACTCAATTACTAACACATTTACAGATCAGCATGTGGGTGCTTTCCCCTGCCACCAGTGGCGTACGCGAATCAGACAACAAAAAAGAATCAAGGTTAAATTCCCTTTCCTACAATTTATATCGATTAATGTTTAGAAGCAGTTTCAGTGTTGGGAATCGAACCCAGGCTCTCATTTCTCACTACGCTCGTGCTAAGTATGCAAAGAGCTACTTCCAATCCTTACTACACAATAGCTATTTATGAAACTAGTAAGGAAATGAGGGTTATTACCTTACGCATGTGAAATTTGCAGAACGGCGTAGCCGAGTTATGTAAACACATAAGTAAGGTAATAACCTATTTCCTTACTAGTTTCATACAATATTTTTTCTGTTCTAATAAATACGAAAGAGAGTTTTTGAAATTATGAAATTTTGACATATTAACGACAGTTATAAATTCAAAAAATAAAAGAATAACACATCAGAATTCGTCTACCAAGATATCTGTTGCTATGGGGTAGGTGGCTCAGTGGTATCGAGTCGGCCTGTGGATCTTGAGAACCCTGGTTCGATCCCCACAGCCGACAAACAATTTTCACCAATTTTAAAAAATCTACCCCTGTGGCTCCTCCACCACTAATATCTTTGGAGGCCGTGATTTGACGGCTGGTAACCGCACTTCACGCGAAAAAATATATCACTTACCGAGATCTGCGTAGGCAGAGTGCCACACCCAGTGATGGGTAAAAGGCGTGATGATATATTTATTTATTTATTTATGTTACCTCATTATTTCACTAGTTAAATAATGCAGTTCATTACCTAACTCAAATAAGTGAAATAAAACGTCTATTTCCTAACGGAAGTAGAAAAATATCTATTTTCAATGACAGTGCAGAATGTACTCATTTTCTGTATTCTGTAACTAGAATAATATTATTGTTTTCGGTTGCCATAAATACAAAAAAAAAATTCCAGTGAGGCAACAATATTTGATATTATTTAAAAAAATACAAAAATCTAAAAATATTATAGTGGAAAATTATAAATTGTAGGAAAAATAGTATATAATATACGTGCTGAAATGCTATTAGAAAACTTGCGCAATTTATTTTATAATATTCTAATTTTTACTACCTTATAAATAAATAAATAAATATATCATCACGCCTTTTACCCATAACTGGATGTGGCACTCTGCCGGAGCAGATCTCGGTAAGTGATATAATTCTTCACGTGAAGTGCGGTTACCAGCCGTCAAATCACTGCCCTCAAAGATGTTAGTGGAGGAAAAGCCACAGGGGTAGTTTCAATTTGGTAAAAATTGTTTGTCGGCTGTGGAGATCGAACCAGGGTTCTCAAGATCCACAGACCGACTCGATACCACTGAGCCACCTACCCCATAATCAGATAGAATATTGTTCAAAAATAAGTTTCAAAATTAGATGAAATTTATTATTCTCTTAACAAATGTCATCTATATTTATAAATGTCAAATCAAACTATTTTTTTCAATTTACCATAAATATGACTTTACTTTTCTTCCCTAGGGATGAAGAATTTACAATTTTTACAAGGAATAAAAAAAATTCTAATATGGTCATGATAGATAAATATTGTGTTCACGGCCTAAATAATTATTAGGGAGGAGAATGCGAGATCTGCTAATAAATTTTTGTAAAAGATTAAATATCGCATAAGTATGAGAGTTTGTTCTATTTTTGAGTTATATGATAGCTGAAAAATAGTCAGTAATTATCGACTTTGAGTTTAATGTTTCATGCCCCCTTGAAGAAATCAGAGTGCGCCACTGGCAGAAGATGGTGTAAGAGAACAGTTAGCTCTTTACGCTCAACGAACTCAGAACTCTTTAGCAGAAGCACAACACGGCACACTTTGATTGAAAGTGGAAATACAAGCATTTCAATTTGCGCAATATACATTATACTAAAAGCTATACGTGTACGCACAAAGACGATAGGTGAAATACAAGAAATAGAAAAAGTGTTAAAAGAGAAATCGTTATCGTAAAAACTTATTTAAAAAATCGAACGGCTGTACTTTCCTGGATAAATGGACGAAAATGAAATGGAAACTGAAAGTAAATACTACGAGAAATGTGGAGAATTTGTACTCAAACAAGCAAACGAAATGTAATTTTCGTAATCGAAAATATGTCTGAAAATTCGCAATCTTGCCTTTACGGTGTCTCTGCGTGTACGACAAAATTTTGACATTTGACATATTTACATATCTCTTTTAGATTTTCAAAGAACATTTAGAAAATTCAATAAAAAAAATATGGAGGCAGCAGAAACAGATTTTATGTACACTATCTATTTGTTTGCCATCTCGCTCTTCTAATATATAGCTTCAAAATCATAATTCTCCGTTCTAGTTAGCTAAATCGGATCTAAATCCTTCACTCCAACATTCCCTAAATGAAAATCACTTCGGTGATTTATTCGGCGTCTCTTTTACTACTCGTGTTATAATTTAATTGATAAACGTACTTCGTTTTCGAAAAGCTAATAATAATTCAGACATTTGTTTAAATAATTATAAAATATTGTTGTATAAATTTTGTAAAGATTCATGTCTAATAATGGTAACGTAATTTAAAATGAAATTACTGGTAATGTTACGGGTCTTTATTACTGTCAGTAATGTTCCCTACTAATTAATTAAGGTAAATAAATATTTATTGAAACAATAGCAAATGGCATTTTTTTCCCCAGTTGACAAAATTAGAAAGAAGATTATAGTTATTTGTGTATTAAGAGCGTAAACTGGTTCTTTGTAACTCGAACACGGTAACTTTTCATAACAATCGTAGAAAAAGAACTATTTAATTTAATAGTTTTGTTTTCGAAGATTAAGTAATTAAAATCTTGTTTATGTTATTTATTTATGTTACTCTGTACAACAGGAACTTAATCCCAATTATAGTACAGGATCCGGATTCACTAAGTCCCAGGATGGTATTTTATGTATTTTTAGCTTAAGTCGGATTCGAACTCGAGATCTCCGGATTCTAATGCTGTAACACTACTTACAGCATAGTATTGTTATTTGCTAAATTATTACATCAATAATAAATTTATAAACATTTAAGTTGATATGATTTGAGTATGTTTACCTTTAAATTATTAAAGTAAATTTTATTATAAAATTTGTGGTCATTTTAAATCATTATTCACGGTATGGTTGCACTGTCAAGTGTATATACCAAACAGAACAACAATGTACATCCGAGTGTTTGAAATTCGATTATGAAATATATGGAATTATTTTTCTGTCATGCACTCGGAAACGAAATAAATTTAAGAAAAGAAAGAAATCTGAATCGTCATTTTTTATTTTCTATACTTCGTGCTACCTCTGTTATTGCAAAATTTTGTTTTCATTGAATTTTAAATCAATAACACTGAAGAAATTTGCAATGAGGTAGGTGGCTCAGTGGATCTTGAGAACCCTGGTTCGATTTCCACAGGCGACAAACAATTTTCACCAATTTAAATCTACCCCTGTGGCTCTCTCTTCACTAACATCTTTGAAGCCGTGATTTGACGGTTGGTAACCGCACTTCACACGAAGAAATATGTCACTTACCGAGATCTGTTTACGGCAGGGTGCCACACCCAGTAATGTGTAAAAGGCGTGATGATATATTTATTTATTTATTTTATTTAAATTTACAATTTCTCTTTTATCGCCAGTATATCGAATCCCAAGTATTTTTGATTAAATGGTAGCATCATCTAATGATATAATTCCAAAGCTTCAAGTGTAAATAGGAGACTGCAAACTGCAGCCTGTAGGTTTTTTTTATTTACCTGTTCCTCGAAACGTCGATAAATTACTGCAATAGTAAATGTCTGTAGGTGTTCAACTCAACTTTAATTACTAATCTAGTTGGCGGATTTCGCTACTTCATTGCGATGCCTCTCCTAAGCGGATATTTCAACTTACAGAACACCAGGTTTAATAGACTCTTTAGTAGAAACATTTTCAATAGTAATTAGGAATTAATTCACATAAATAAAATATAAATATATCATCACGCTTTTTACCTATTACTGGGTGTGGTACTCTGCCGTAGCAGATTTCGGCAATTGATATATTTCTTCGTGTGAAGTGTGGTTACCCGGCGTCAAATCACGGCCCCCAAAAGTTGCTGGTGGAGGGGGAGCCACAGAGGTAGATTTAATTTGGTAAAAATTGTTTGTCGGCTGTGGGGATTGAACCGGGGTTCTCAAGATCCACAGGCCGACTAGATGCCACTGAGCCTCCTACCCCATTAATTAATTAGTTAATTAACATAATGTATTATTTCTTCCTTGCAGGCATTACGAACTTTGTTCTAAATTAAATTAAGGTATTTTAAAATAATTCTATCTGCAATGTACAAAGAGAGAGTTTCGTGTTTAAATTCAGATAATTCCGACACGTTAAAGGGTTGGCATTAATGCGTAACGCCTACACTCAAAGTTAGGTTAGGGGTGACATATTGAATTACAAATCTGTTTTAATTTTTTTTTTAATTTATGCGCTCATGTATTTCCATTCATAACATTTGATAGCAATTTTTAGATGCCACTTTATTTTTAAAACAGAGTACTTTATTTAAAATTTGTTCAGAAAGGTTTTGAAAGGATTCGATTTAAAATAATAACTTTTATAAATAAAATAAATAAATATATCATCACGTTTTTTACCCATCCCTGGGAGTAGCACTCTAACCGAAGCAGATCTCAGTAAGTGATATATTTCTTTACGTGAAGTGCAGTTACCAGTTGTCTAATCACGGCCACCAAAGATGTTAGTGTTGGGGGAGTCACAGGGGTAGATTTAAATTGGTGAAAATTGTTTGTCGACTGTGGGGATCGAACTAGGGTTTTCAAGATCCACAGGTCGACTCGATACCACTGAGCCATCTACCCCATATAATACCTTTTATATTTACATAAATAAATAATACAAAATTGGTCTTATTTATTTAACGTGTTTATGAATCCTACTTTCTCAACTGTGATTTTTACTGGAAAAGACATTAGCTTTTACATTTTCTTTATCTAATTTAGAATGTACTATTTTTTGCCTGTATAGTTTCAAAATATATAAATAAAATCATACAAATTTTGGGTTTGTATTGCAATTGTTATGATAAAGTAAACTACAATTATATATGAGCTCCACTGTTTAAGATTCAAATTAACTTAAGTCCGATGTCATAAAATTTTTAAATAACATTTCATTGTAGATGAAGTTTTATAAAAAAATAAATAAAGGTAAAGGCTCATTCACTCAGTTCAATGAATTTTATTTTATATAAATAAAGTCTAATTATTACCGCTCTTTTTAATTCGAATAAAAACTATAACACAACTAGAAAAAATCATTGTGATTTATTTATTTAGTTTAATTTCAATCAACAAGAGTTAAATGTCGACATGGATTTATTGCCACCTCGTTGAGTTTAGTTTTATAAATGTGTACCACACGTATGTCAAACAATTAATGATTGTCAATTAATAAATTAAACGCTCCCCCACATCTGTTGTTACAAGTTTCGATTACATTTCAAAATAAAACAATATCCGCACATCTGCTCAAAAGCAATTTCAATTTTAATTTTCAATACCACTTAACATGAATGTAATATTTATGCATAACTAACCTGCCATACTTTTCTCATTCATCATAGTCATAGGCGGCTCTGAATTTTACGAACCAGATTCTTTTGTTTAATGTAAAATGTAACGTTTCAGGAAAAAAAAACAAATTTATTCAGGGCAATCTGTAATTCAAATACACCGGTGTAAACAACGCAACGAGCGCGGACGCTTTACGCTGGATTCGCTAGTGTGCGTTCAGAGAACAGTTCATCATTTACCCTTCTCTTCACTCTTCCGTTCGCTCTTCCGTCGGCGTCGCCCATTCACTTTACAGTCACACGCCTACTCTGATCGCAAACGAATTTTTTTATTATTTACTGCTGTCAAGTCTGAAGTTGCTTTTTAATTTATATTTTAATAATGTCGTCTACTGTTACGTATTTTCAGAAATGATTAAATTACATTCACATAAACAAATTTCTGAAAAAAATTCTTCTTGGAATGATATATTTAGACTCTGTTAACAATCAAACCGCCAAGATAGCAAATCATTTTTCCGGAGTCACCATTAAAATGAGACTTTTCAATATCTTGCATCTAAAGTCCCAATTAACTAATATATGCTCGATTGTATAAAACGTTGTCAGCTAATTGTGTTGTTAACTACGTGACAAAATTGAATTAGAATATAAAAACATATCTAAGATTCAGGTTTTTATATCTTCGGATGTAAATATCGATAACTATCGCCAGAATAATTGAAAAGAATATCGTATTGATTGTAATTGTTATCATTATGATAATGATACAATATTTTGATATTTATTTCTCTGATTTTGATACTTAGATATTTTTTAAAAGTTACAAATATGCTTTTAAATAATAATTATTTGTTTTTCAAATATTGTCTTACCATTGCTAAAATAATAATAAGGAGTTTCTTTCTACATATTAATTAATTAATTATAATATCAACATCAGAAAATGGAAAAATGTGTGGCAGCCATTTTGGCCATTCTTAACGTTTAACATGTTGTTAGCTAACATTATGGTTAATATCGCATTATACAGGCTGTTTCATAACTTACGGTACTTACTTTAACCCCATATATACTCAACGTAGCCTTACACCCGAGAGGGTAGAAAGGTCTTAGAATTAAGTAAGTATATACTCAACGTACTGATTATGAAACAGAAAGAGGTGTTTCAAACTTCATAAAAATAAATGCACATTACTTGAAGCAAATATTTTTCGTGCCACAGGACTTATAAGTTATGTAGAGTATTGAATGCAACTTTAAAATGTATTTAATTTAATTCAAGATGTGTAACAGTTCTTTCAATGGTTCAAGTTTCCTAATTTTATTCATTACTGTGGCACGAAAAATGTTTCAAGTAATGTGCAATTATTTTGCGAATATTGAAAAAAAAATCTGTTTCATAATATTGGATTAAAATAAGTAACATAAATTGTGAAACACCCTGTAAATTCGGGTAATTCAAATTCCTGTTATTTTCACGATTGGTTTCCATTCATTAATATTTGTCCCAAACAAGCGATTTCCCCGATTAACCGATAGTCCAAATAACCGATATCACGCCTTTTACCCATTAATGGGTGTGACATATTTCTTCGCGAAAAGTGCGGTTACTGGCCATCAAATCACGGCCCCCAAAGATATTAGTGATTAAAATTGTTTGTCGGCTGTGGGAATCAAACCCGAGTTTTCAAATCCACAGGCTGTCTCGATACCACTAAGCCACCTACCCCATAAAATGGTATGAAGAGATTTGTATAACAGAATAGGGACCATAGAATAATTAAATTTCTTCATACAGTACAATAATACCAGAAATATAGAATCTTCTATTTTTATGTCTTTATTAGCAATAATACAATATAATAATATTATTGCTCAAATTGCAAACAGAAGTTCTTACAATAACAAAGAACACACAATAGACTAAGTCAGTAAACATAATCCTTCGAATGTAAGATTACGAGAAAATAAACCCAATTACAACCACCATACGCGTATATTAGTGTATATACTCTACAAAACCTATTGTACGAATCATTCAATAGACAAACTCTGTTCACAAAATAATAGCAGTAAGTACAACGTAGAATTTAATTATCCCAACATTAATTAATTTTCTAAATTAATGCCGCTATAGCTACAAAAACTATTCGTTAAGATTAGATCTAAACAAGGCACTCGCCTCGTTGTAAGTAAAGTACTTAAGTCGATCTCAACTTGCAAAGTTTGTAAGCCAAATGGAGCTGATTTACGTATTGAAATATTTTACGGGTAACTTTATGCATATATCAAACAAGTTTCAAGCATCGAACAACGGACATATCCCTCTAGATAGCCTCTCATAATTTTCAAATTCATTATTTGCACAAAAACAACCACATACAAGTTGAATTAGTTTGAGAAATGGTTCATTTCTCCATTATAAAGTTTAGTTTGAAATCAAATAATTATGTAAATTTTGTAGCTACATATTTTATAAGCTTTATAGACTTGAAATTTTGAAAGAAAATGAAGCATAACAAAAATTATCTAAACCTTAGAAAAAGGGAATTAAGGCACGCGTTTGTTGCAGATGTTACACTATTAAGAGATAATGGAAAATAGTAGCAATTTTCTTTCTTATTAAGACGTCAATGACTACGTTTACATGTGGGCAAAAATGTACTTGACTTTGACTTTGAAAAGACAAATTTTTCCGGTGTATAAACATTATCGACAAAAACCTCATTCACAATATGCAATTAATAGTTATCGTTAGTCGGTCATCTTAACAGTATACACGTAAAAAATTTCACCGATTTAAATGTTTTTTCACGTGTGGTTTATCTTGTTAAATTCACAAGTTACGTTACTTTTTACGTTTGACAATTGCTCATCCGTGAAGCTAATTTAAAATATAATTTTAAAAATTGTCAATGTAAAAAACAGATATGTATTAGGATTGGAAAATATGTTTGTACAAATAAATGCTGAAGATGATAGGTTAACCATCGAAACGTCCAATAAATAATAGTATTCCAGGACATATATTCCTTCCCAAAGTTAGTAGTTATAATTAGTAATCATACTTAGTTTGAGTGTTTACAATTCAAAAATGAATGGTGTAGTTAGTGACTTCGTCGAAAATGTAGAATACTGGTTTTGATAAAAAGTACTAGTTTAAAAGAAACCCGAGATAACAGTTAATTTTTTATAAATTTTTTATAGTTGTATCGTTGGTTATTTGTTTGTTGTACGTTGTTTATTTTTGTTGATAGGTGAAGAGGCGTTAATTAATATGATTCAAAGTTGTAAAGGCGACTCGCTGACTTGAAAAATGTTATTAAATAGTCCTAGTACCATTTATAATGGCCATTTAATTCCATCGTTTTGCCATATAAAAATTTGACTTGAGATTATTACAGATTTACTACGCCAAGTAATGCCATCTAGTGATTTTTATTTTTATTAAACAAAAGTGACCACGATCGCCCGTAATATCTTTAAATTTTATTCGTTTATCTACTTTATATTTTTTTAAGACATGAATCTAAATCATAAACAAAATAATGTAATGCATAAAGTTAGAAAGATATATAATTCTGAAGTATAAAGTTACAAACTAAAAACCAGACTAGCATACAAAATATTTGTGAAACATGCCGAATAATTGAAATGTTTCGTCACTTAATAAAGTACTGAAAAATTTACACCAAAAATTAATTTGACATATTGATTTCTTTCAACGTGTTAACAAATAATAAATTAGTTTCTAAACCCTATTATTCATTTAAGTGTGATTATGTGTTTCTTTCATTACTTGGTAAATATTTGAAGCTGTTCAAAAACAGTGTACAAAGTTTAAAACTTGCTCAGAAGTTGTTTGAAATGAACATCGGATCATTATTTGGAGTCATCGTGAAAAAGTTTTGATAAGATCACATCTGGAAATGATCAGGGGCTCAATTCTTGAAATCGCATTTCAAATACGTATGCGTAATATTTAAACGGTAATGTTGTATTCTTCAGTATACTTCATAAATTCGAACATATGCTTGTATTTATTCTCAAGTTAGAATAATCTATGGCCACATTATACTTTCTGTCATATCACAGTATTGTGTTTTGTGTTATTCAACCACTGTCAACCAATAGGATCACGAATTTGTTTGAAAATGAACCAATGAAATGTACATTTCGTCGGAAATTCATCGCTGGTGCAATTGATAACGAATAAATCCCAATCACGAGAGCGTTAATATTATCCTTGGTTACGAATAAAATAAATGATATTTTCAATATTTCCATTTCCATAACAACTCATAATTTATGTCAAAATAGTTTCAGCAATTTTCATACTACTTGTTATATTATATATGAATATATTCAATAAAATGAACAGGAAAGTTGACAAAAAACTTTCGGTTACGGCCATAGATAAATTGATTTGTCAGAGATTTAGCTTTCCTGTTATCATGTATTTCAGTGAATCTTATAGCATGTATCAAAGTTTAATTATCATTTAATGGTGTAAATTCAAAATGGGGAAGGTGGCTCAGTGATATTGAGTCGGCCTGTATATCTTGAGAACTCTGGTTCGATCCCCACAGCCGACAAACAATTTTCATCAAATTAAATCTACCCCACTAACATCTTTTGGGGTCGTGATTACACCGTACTTCACGTGAAGAAATATATCACTTACTGAGATCTGTTACGGTTAGAGTGTTACTTCCAGTAATAGGTAAAAGGCGTGAAGGTATATTTATTTAGATTCAAAATAAAGTAAATATTCAAAATGCTAATATTGAATCACAATGAAATAATTTCACCAGCGAAGTAAATAACAAAAAATTATTAAAAACCTGTCACGATATCAGCTTTCCGTCTCGCTTGAAACGTATAATTTAAACATGTGATCGATAACACATTGGAACTTTTTGTTTGAAACATTGAAATGTCAGTAATATCTATCATATCGGTATTTGTAAATTTTTCAGTTGTAATCAAACGAACATTGCTTCTGTTGTATTCGGTGCACAGCCAACCTAACATATCTGGTATGCGGGTCACGAGCAGGGAATAGAGATTTTTCTCAAATTGCATAAAACCATCATTAAGTTTTAATCATGTTTGACTGTCAATTAGAGTAGTGAACGCATGTCGTCATACCAATTAATTGAATTTGAGTCGCGGTGTTTCTGTGCCGCAGTGTTATGCGAGCGTATGTGAATTGAACGTTTTGGGTAACCAGATATTAGTGGATAATGTAACAGTTATTTGAAGTGTGCTTTAATGTAAATTTATGGAGGTTCCGCTTAAATTAAGTGTCAAGCATGTGCGGTTGCCTATGATAAATTATTGGTGTGTCCTTGTTAATCCACTAAATCCCTTCTATTTTATTTTCGTGGTCCTTCTTTACAAATCTCTCGTCTATTAATTCTAATTTATTAGCGTGAACATTTTGGAAATGTTTATAAAAGATAAGAAATACCAAATAAACGAATCATTTATTTCGGTTAACTTATGAATGATTTATTATTCTATGCACCATTCACAATTAAATAAATTATCGAATTTATACAGAACTGCTGGATTCAAATTTTAATCTGCCAATTTATTTCACTTAAATACTTCAAATCTGAAATTGGAACATAAATAATAGGTATACTATGACCATACTTATAGTGAATTCGAATGCAAGTCTTAATACCTTATACAGCAGGGAGTACAATATACAGGGTGTTTCACAACTTAGAGCAAAAAATTAAAGGGTATATTCTGTACGACGTGCTGATCATGAAACAAAAAGAATTTTTTTTTAAATCGCAAAACTATTTTCCATGTTTCTAAGTCCAAAATTTTTCGTTGCCACTGCCACTGGGTGGATGATTATGTTAAAGTTATTAATTAAATAAAATTCTATTATAAATAACTGCTAATAATTGAATTGTGTAATTATTCTTTCGTAGTTGATACCTACTTCATTATTTGTGTTTAATAGGAAAACGAATCCAGTGCAGTACTATAAAAAATGTTTTAGGTTAACAACCCTTAATTTTTCGAATTTAAAAAAAATTCTTTTTGTTTCATGATCAGCACGTCATACAGAATATACCCTTTAATTTTTTGCTCTAAGTTGTGAAACATCCTGTATACAGGGTATTTCACAGATATGGGACACCTCAAATAATTCCTATACTAATAAAGATACAATAAAATGGTATGAGACAATCTTATAGAAGTTCAAAGGAAACATCCGATTAAATAAGAAAATAATAATTTAAACCACTGGTTCTGAAGTTAGGGTACAAAGTTATATTTAAAAAAAATGAGATCATACATATTTTTTATGCCTATTCGATAGAGTATTTTTTTCTGAATTTAACCAAGTACCTAATCATTTTATATCCTTATATAACAAAAATATTGAGAAAATTCAATTCAAAGTTTCGATACATTTTATTTAACATGACACAAAACAGTAGACCATAATCATAATTTAAATCAACCTCATCCTGTGTGTGTATGTTTTTAATAGTTCTAATTTCAATCCACAACCAAAACTAAAGTTTACTTTCAATTTAAACTTTGTTTAAAAATCTGCTTGGTAGCCAATAAATAGTTTGATTGATTATTGCTGAGTAATATAACAAAATAAAATGTCCACGTAGATTGCAGAAGAAAATATATAAATTATTTTCACCTATTTAACCCTGTTTCCTCTTGAGACAACTCATCACTTTGGCAACGTCCTTACAATCACAACCACAATGCAAACAAGTGAACCACGACAAAACCTAACAACGTAACCTAATATCTCTCGCCTTGTGCAAGACTTGAATTATTTCCCAACGGCGGGTAAATCAACCACTACCAACAACTAACACCAACGCCAACGCGGTCGTTTTATATTCAACGCGAGTTCGATTCTCGGTCGAGGACAGCCGATCACTCGTCCGTCGGGAGGCGGGAAATGAGGCCTGGACTCCGGGCACACCGGAGTTGTAGTGACGCGCACGGAGCTGATGGAGCCCGGAGCGAGGATGTTGATGGAATGCTATGTTCCGGTGAGAATGTTCCGGAAGTGTGGGTGGGTGGAAATGAATAGGAGAGGAAGGATTTTTTTTAGTTTTCTTTACATAGAAAATTATTAGATTGCAGAGAAAGGTTAAACTATATTTTGAAAAGATCGTACCATTTCAAGATCAAAAATTTCTTATGTTCTCATTGTAATAAATGATACTTGTAACATCATATATTTGACGGCTGGTAACTGCAGTTCACAAACATAAATATATTACTTACTCAGATCTACAACGATAGAGTGGAACTGCCAGAATGGGTGGACATGTTTGTTTTGTGAATTTTTGCTTGAACCGGTACAAAAATAAAAAAATTTAATTATGTTTCTATATAGTTCGGAGCACGAGAAATACACTCGTTCAAACCGCATTTCAATATCTCTTTTAGTTTTTTAGTTATATCGAATTTTGATTTTTTTTAAAACTCAACTTTGAGAGTCCATATCTCGAAAACTAAAAGAGATATTGAAATGCGGTTTGAACGAGTGTATTTCTCTTGCGCTACTTAACTTATACCGAAATTTTACCATTTTTGAAAATTATTCAACTTTTTTCAAAATTTTCTTTTCTCAATATTTCCAAAAGTTTAAGAGATAATGCAAATCTGAAAAAAACAGTGTATTCCTCGCGTGAAAATACATAGGTATGCAAATTTATACAGCAAAATTCGCACGGATAAATTTTTTATTACAAAAAATCGAAAAATGGCCACAATTCGAAAAAAAACCCCAAGGGGTACCCCTTAAGAAATTTCTAAAAAATGGTCATTTTCGATTTTTTGTAATAAAACATGTATCCGAGCGAATACTTATGTATTTTCACGCAAGGAATTCATTGGTGTTTTCAGATTTGCATTATCTCTTAAACTTTTGGAAATATTATGAAAAGAAAATTTAAAAAAAAAAGTTGAAAAATTTTCTAAAATGATAAAATTTCGGTATAAGTTATGTAGAGCAAGAGAAAGACACTCGTTCAAACTGCATTTCAATAACTCTTTTAGTTTTCGAGATATGGGCTCTCAAAGCTGAGTTTTACAAAAGTCAAAAATCGATATAACTCAAAAACTAAAAGAGATATTGAAATGCGGTTTGAACGAGTGCATTTCTCGTGCTCTGAACTATATAGAAACATAATTTAAAAATTTTCGATTTTTGAACCGATTGAACCAAAAATTCACAAAAAATAAATATATCATGCCTTTTAACCATTCCTGCCAGTGGCACTCTGCTGTAGTACAACTCAGTAAGTAATATATTTATGCTTGTGAACTGCAGTTACCAGCCGTCAAATCGCGGTTCAATATGTCATCTCAACGAAGCTTTTGCGTGCGTACTTCTGAACTAACACTTACGCACACCATGGTTGACACTTAGTACTTTAGAAAATATGTCTTATAAAACTCGTTCTTTGCAATGATGCTGATAACATATTGATAATAATCAGAAAAATAATATCAATTGTCAAAAACTTATGAGTTCAATATGGCAAAAATGCAAATTTGCTGCCTTGGTTCGATTCATAGTCGGCAATAAATCTGCTATTTTTTGCCTAGTTCAGCAAATAACAATTAGTTCACATATTTTTCGGGTCATACTTCCCGTCAATTGTGCAATATTTAATTTTAACATTTTTTGAGTTTGAAATTGTTTTATATGGATAGCGTGTTTCCCGATGCGATAGATTTTGCATATTCTTTATACTAGCACATGAATAAAAAATCCACGTTGTCATCAAATAAAAACTTGTTCATTTTCATGACTTTCATGGACAGGTAAAGACTTCTCGAATACATAAATTTCCGAAGCCAACGCCGGTGTTTGAAAGATGTTCGCAGTCATGAAGGCCGGAACGACCAAACATTAATTTTCAACGTCTGAGGCGACATTCTTAAATCATTCATCATGTGAATAGCGAATGGACGAAAGACGAACACCGTTTCACGTGCTAACCACCAACAGCCGACAGCGCTGCGGACGGTGGTTTGTTCATTTGCTATATTAAAAAAATTGTATCGCTGGTGACTTGAAATTTATGATGCTACTCGGTTGATAATTTCTTTGAAAGTGAATTATGTAACAAACTTATCTACGTTTAATTAAAATGTGGATCGTGACTTCACGAAAGAAGATATTTACTGCATTTTATATAAGAACCAAAAGATATTAACCATGAAGTTAGTAGGTAATCATCATAGATTTTGTGACAGTTTCGCCATATTTGAACGAAAAGCAAACAAAGTTTAATACATTATTAAAACATTTAAGACATAAAAAATTGTTTGTTTTAATATTTTTACTACTCGTATAAGATACATTTCATTTAAGTATAATCATAATTTTCCTAGTATCTGTTAAAATAATAATGAACTAGATTCAAAGAACTGTGTGTGACATTTATACAATTAATATGCTGTCAATTTGATACAATTGTTTATTTTTATGTTATACCAAATAGTAAGTGAGCTCTCAGGTTTTCTCGAATAAATTTTTATTTTTAAGCACTCATTTTTTTTCTTGCAGCAAAATAAATAAATAATAATAATTAGGTAAAATCCTGAGCTTATAGGATGAAGCAGTTGGCTCTCGTGTTTATTACTAAACAAAACATTTATCAATATAATTACCCTTAGGTGTTTTGCTATTTTTGTGACAAAAATTAAAAATTATTTTGACGGACGTCAAAATTTTGATAGTATGTTTTATTTTAAACGATCTCCAAGGAAATAAATAAATTAAAGTAGAGAAAAAAAGTAAAATTAAACCAATGATATTTTCCTATAACAATGCGAAAAGTACTTATTTGCATGCGGAAAGTGATTATTTTTTGCACTCATTGTCAACAGAATGATATTGTTTTCGGTTATTGTAAATACATAAAAATGTCACAAAGATAACGAATCTGCAATAACATTTGATATTATTCGAGAAAATAAGAAAATGTCTATAAATGTAATAACATATAAATAAAAATATATCATTACGCCTTTTAGATCTCGGTAAGTATATTTCTTAGCGTAACGGCTCTGAAAGACGTTAGTGGAGAGGGAATCAAAGGGGTAGATTTAATTTGGTGAAAATTGTTTATCGTCTGTGGGAATCGATCCCGGGTTCTCACATCCACAGGTTGACTCGAGCCACTGGTAGGAAATAGTTATTTGATTATTAAAACATTAAATAAAATATGTAGATATGTGTAAATAAATAGACCAGAAATAATACTTCAAAAAATTATTCCTTTTGTTAAAATATCTGAATAAAGATTTTTCAAGACCGTCACAGCGACAATAAATCAGTGTCTTGTAAGATTACATATTTCTTTGTACTTCTCTATTCTATATGTGTGCAACTCGTTCAAGAAGAAATCAAACACGTAAAATGTAAAATGTTCTTTCAAAAGATAAATTCTAACCTTTAAGGTTACGTGGTGGAAGCGGCGGGGAGTTGGAAAAGCACGTCAGACCAACAAAAACAGAACGACTGTTGACTTTTGCAGCACACTTGCTTGTATATTGCCACGAGCTTTATTTTACATATTTATACATTTCAAAGCTTTCATAAAAGAAAAAAGCAATTATCTCGCATGCCTCGAAAAGAAAATTTATAAAACCTTTACATATTATTATTTAAAATAAATATTTGAATAACTGCGAGTATATTGTATCACAAACAGCAGCTACATTGTTCTAAACTGTAGGAAAATAAATCATTAATTTAATAATTAATTATTTAATCATTTACACAAATATGTATTTAATAATTTTATCTACAATTATTAAATAATATGTTTATTATGTATCTAACTCTAAATACATAAAGTTGTTCATATTACATACTACATTACATAATATGAAAATTCATTTCCACGGTTTATTTCAAATCAATTGGAATTTTGAAATAAGAATGCGCTAATAGTGGCGAAAATTGGAACTACAACAAAGCTACAGTTTGTTATTAACATAAAAAAATTATAATAAGGAAAGTACACATTAATGATATTTACAATGATTTAAAATTAAAACATAATTAAACATTTTGGCTGATAGCACAAGCTCTGTTTTTGGGTGTTTTAAGAGCATGGTTTTAACATGTTAGAGATAACTAAAACACCAAAAAACACTGCTCTTAAACAGACAAAAACAGAGCTTGTGCTGCCAGCCAATGTTTTTCAAGAAATTTTAATTTATTTAAAAGAATTGAAGTTTATTTCTTTACCAGGCGTTGGTACCTATTGCCTTGGAAAATGTTTACATTTGTATTCGACTCGCACTCCATTTTGTTTCACGTTGTCGTTTATCATTATATATTTGATAAATAATGCCTAAAGCATTTAAAATGTTCGGAAATGTATTATACATTTATGCAACAATCATTGCATTTAATTTTTTGTATACGCTATAAACGTAGTCGTCTTTGACGTCATTATTCTAGTTACAAATTTTGATGACGTCTCTCTTCTGCTTAAACAAATTTTGTTTTTTCATTGGCCGTACTCTTAGTTTATTCCGGTAGTCTATTAAAAAATATTTAAAAACAATACAAAAGAATGAAAAATGTGAAAGCATTAAGTATTTAAAAGTCGTTATAGAAAAATAAAGATAACAGTAAAAAGTCAACAGGGAATGAATGGATTTATAAATTCCTAACTAACAATACAAAGCTTAAAAAGAGTGCCAATGTGAATGAAAAACCAAATATATTTGTTGAAACTAAAGTATTTCCACGCCTATCCATCTTTGTTATAGAACATCCCAATTTTATTTGTTTGTTTTTTTTTAAAGCAAAATCATTTCAATTCTTTTATCTCTAAATTCGAACCGAACCGATATCGTTCCTATTTAATTCACAGTGTTTACGTTACACTCCGAGAGGGTGTAATGAAATTGAGAATGAAAATATTTCTCTCGGCAAAAAAGGGAGGAATACCTGAGGCATCAAATATTGAATTACAACTGCACAATTCCGAAAGGAAAGAAAAGAAACAACTTTTTTCATTTTTTCTATTTCATATTTTAATATAAATTTTCTGACGGAAATAAAGAAGAATTGAATTTACTTGGCTTTTTCTAGTTTACTGAAATTATTATTATGAATAATTCAAACATTTTTTTACAAAACTTCTCTTTGAAAAGTTAATTTATACAATTTAGAAAAATTAAGTTTCAATTTCCATTTTATACGTACGTATAAAAAGATTGCTTAGCTACTTATCTGTTTTGTAATATGATCAAATTGTCCACATGTAATTGAAATGTTATTTACAATACTAGTTTCTAAGACGCTGTGACTTCAAACGTTTTAGTCACGGCATGAATGCAACAACTGACATATTAAATACGGAGTGAAGTTAGCTTCCAGCATCTGTCACTGTAACTTAACCTTACTTTACAAATAAAACATAAAACTTTTGTCGTTGCTTTAATTTGTTGCCGTAGAAAAAATATGGTACATAACTAGTTTCATAAACTCTTCAATTACAAGTTAATTTTCAACTCAAATTCAAATAGTGCCAAATGCGCGATATTTTCTTTTTTAAATCACATTAATTTCAAATAACATAAAGAGATTAAAAAATTAGCGTGATTAATGTTTCTAACGTAACTTATCACGACGAAAAATTTCAAAATTATAAAGATAACTTTACAATGGTCGTCACGTTTCATTCGGAATGTTAATTAGAAAAAGTAAAGGAAAAGAAATGAATGTCGTAATTAAGAGTAACCAGATTTATTTCTTAAAGAAATCAGCGTCATCTTCCAACCTCCCACGAAGCTTAACGAGCTTCGGAAGTCAAATTCCGATAAAAATAACAACGTAACTGCATTTTGCACTTCTCTTATTTTTATGTATCCATCGATATTGAAAAGATTTTCTTTTAAATTTACTTTTGAATCACGTCTGTATTGAATCTCTTCAAGGTAAATAAATAAACTGTCCCCGTAATTACAAATTTATACAATTCCAGCAAAAAATCGTTCAAAAGGTATTTCCAGAAAAAGTCTAATTGCAATTCGAATGGAACAATGTTTCAATATCGAATAATATTCGAAATTGGAGCAAGTGGAAATATTTACAAAATAAGTGCACTTGTATTCAAAGAGCAAATAGGGGCTATATTGAATTTCATTGGAGTTTTCATGTGATACAAATTCAATTCATGCGTATTTGAAGATATATTCAGTTTGCTATTCTGAAAAGATCGAATTTTGTTGCGCAATATATGAGCTGTAAGTGAATAAATTCAATATGATTTGAAAATCAAACTCAAAATAGATTATTTATTTTTCTAACCCTGTAATCGATATCGAATCCTCTACAGATGCAGTGTTCAAATCCCGGTAGCTTTTGAAAATATTTTACAATCAAAAATAAATAAACATCATGACGATATATTTAACTTTACATAATTCGTCTTTAACATTTATGTTGCCAAATAAAAATATCACTATGGATTAATAGTACATTATTCAACCAGCGAGTTATGATAGCAAATATTCATAAGAATGAAGTTTGCAGCACGAGCCGTATGCATTGACAGTAAACACTCGAATTGAATACTTTTCTACGACCATTCAACAGAAACTTGCACTTTGAGGTCGTAATATGAGAAACAATTTTTTTATGTTATATAATAAACGTTAAACTTTAATAGAAACTTAATCTCACTAGATGGCAATACTATTTAACTCAGTCATAGCCAACTTCATTAAATTGCGCTACGCTTATTATGGTCGTTTCATTCATAGACCACATTCTAGTGGCATATAAAAATTTGTCGTTTTTTACAGATTTAGTATGTCAAGTAATGGCATCTAGTGATATTTATTTTTATTAAATGAAAGTGACCACGCTGTCAAATTATAAAAACAACCTTAAAATATTTGAAAAATTAAGTTTGTGATCAAATGAAATACATTTAATAGAATTGGGTATTTTATTTATACAATAAATATTATTAGGTTAGGTTATATGTTAAGTTAGTTACGACGTATCTCGTCAGAGGCGCTAGTTGACGTGCCCGCTCTGGAAATTTGGAACTAGGAATGACATATGAAACGGCCATAATAAGCGTAACGCAATCGAAAGAAGTTGACCATGACTCAGTGCGCTAAGCTACTACAATAGCCGCATTTTTATTGGATTAAAAACTATTGAATAATGGTGTTATTATAATAACAGCAATCTGATTGGCTTAAATGTATTGAATACTGGTTGATGAACCATCTTATATATTATATATTAATGGGGTAGGTGGCTCAGTGGTATCGAGTCGGTCTGTGAATTTGTGAACCCGGATTCGATTCCAACAGCCGACAAACAATTTTACACTATATTAAAACTATTAAAGCATTCCCTCCACTGACATCTTTGGAGGGTGTGATTTAACAGCTGATAACCGCACTGTATGGGAAGAAATATATCACTTACCGAGATCTGCTACGATAGAGTGCCACACCTATCAATGGGTAAAAGACGTGATAATATATTTATTTATATATCTAGAAACGTAAATATAATTAATGTATTTTTTAATGGTCAAGGAAAAACAAAATTAATGCACGCTTTTGATTTTATAAATCACAGTTTTAAGTGTAACTTAAATAACATTTTAATTCTCTATCTTCTAATGTTATTTACTTCGTAAAATAGTGTTGCTCTACTACTCTTCCAGGTCAGGTCAAGGAAGTATTTTAAAAAGAACAGTAAATATAGAGCAGTCTAACCTACATCGACTTCAATGATGATTCAGGTGTGGGAAAGAAAACAGAACAAAACTTTTTATTCACAAGAAAATAAAGTTCTGACAAACTGCTCCAAAAACTTAGCAAGCATTACAAAAAGAACAACAGTATTTCTTTGTATAGATGTTGTTCACTAAGATGAGAAATGTTTTCTAATCTAATTTTTATAATAAATAAATAAATATATCATCACGCTTTTTACACATTACTGGGTGTGGCACTCTGCCGAATTAGATCTCGGTAAGTGATATATTTCAACACGTGAAGTGCGGTTACCAGCCGTCAAATCATGGCCCGCAAAGATGTTAGTGGAGGGGGGAGCCACAGAGGTAGATTTAAATTGATGAAAATTGTTTGTCGGCTGTGGTGCTCGAATCAGGGTTCTCAAGATCCACAAGCCGACTCGATGCCACTGAGCCACCTACCCCATTTAAAAAAAAATAGTTTTAAAAGGAAATGCCTTATTAAGAATAATGCGAAAACCATATCAAGCTAATGATGAAATTCTGTGATAAATCTATAAGTTTATGTATTCATAAATTTGTAAATAATGAACAAATTCACCTCAATAAGTAGAAAATATTTTGTTATAAGTATGGTTGCGATTTTTTTCATCGTTTACAGATTTATAGATCTATGAAAATTATGAATTTACAGAAAATTCCACCATAAATAAGAATCTTTATTATTATTAAGGAATAATAAACGACTTAATTTGCATTACAAGCAAGAATACAGATTGGTACAGGCAAAATTTTTTATTTTTTAAAACAAATTTATTTCAAAATAAAATAATGCTTACTTTGGGTAGAAATCAGCTACTGGCCGTGTCGTACCTTGCACACTATTGATATCAGCGAATACTGAGTTCTTTAATGTTCCACACAGTCTATTCTACTTCATTGTCAATTATATATTAATGTTTCTCTTATACACAACACTTGAAACACAAATACACACAATATCATACTATTTAAGCAATTTTACTTATTAAAATATTAACTAAAACACTCACAAAACGTTGAAAACACTGCGTTCACTGTTAAACCTCGCACTATACTGTACTGGATTCGCCCAGCTTGGCGCAAGCGAACAGTTTTGTTCGGTGCAAAGTAATTGGTGAGCTATGTTCTAACTGGTTTGTTAGCGTTAAAAATATATTAATTGCAATTATACTGCTCAAAATTGTACAGGGATATTTTAAATATTAAATGTAAAATTTAAACTATAAATTATATTCACATAATTGTAAGAATTTGTAAGGTATATTATTTTTCTTAGATATATTTGAATATAATTTATATTAATTTTTTTATTAGACCCTTCTTAAATACATATTTATAATATAATTTGTAGTTTTAATTTTACATTTTGAGTATATATATATACAGGGTGTTTCTATACCTCTGCACAAGACTTCGATGACATATATTGTTTGATATACTGATTATAGAACAAAAAGAATTTTTTTGAAATTCGCAAATATTAGGGTCTTTCATTTCTAGTAAACATTTTTAGTGTTTCTAGTTTAATAGTATATTTAATTTTTTTTAAATAAAAATAAGGCCTTACACCTACATAATAGCTAATTCATAAATGATTATTTGTAGGCAGTGTTTATACTTTTATTTCATTAGTAACATAATTATAAATAATTAAATGTACTATTAAACCAGTGACACTAAAATGTTCGTCAGGAATTAAATACCCTAATTTTTGTGAATTCCAAAAAAAAATGTTTTTGTTCTATAATCAGTATATCAAATTATATTTCTTGCAGAGGTATAGAAACATCCTGTATATTAGGTTTATGTGCCCGAGAGTTTTAATTTGATATTTAACTCAACTTAATTTGAACAAATTAAAAAAAAACAATTGAAAATCGCTTTGATATCTGTTCAATACCAAACTATATACTCAATAGCTTTTGACAAATCAATTAATAAACGTATAAATGCCATTTTTGACTGTCATGAGGGCTACAATTTTATATTATGATTTTAATAATTTTTATTCTTCACTTGTTTTATAATGACATATCTATTTTTAAAATTATTAAAGTGCTACTGCTTATAATAAATGAACCGATAAGTAAAAATTATTATTAAAAGATGAATTTGAATGAATTAACAAATGACAAATTAGTAAAAGTAAAGATGGCGAAGCGGATGCTGCCTCAGCGGTACTCTGGTGCGCGGTATCCAGTTGGAAAGAGAAATAACATAAGAAGTTACTCAGTGAGGAATCAACTGTCACCGCACACACACCACAATCACACAACTCACCAATTCGTTCTCAAGTAATCTCCCAACTTCACACAACACGATTTACAACCTATCACTAACAAATCTCACCACAAACTGGAATGAAATGCATAGTTTATTAGCTATTTAAATGTAGTTCTTATCCAACGGCACTCGTAATCCACCTAAACGCTAGATTGAAGTAGAAAACATAATCAATTAAGAAATAAAGACCTTACGTGAAAAAGTGACGATAACATTATTTTAATTCAAATTGGGGTCCATTTAAGTTATTACATATTTTGTTATAAACACTAGAAAATAAACATAAAAATTTAAAAACTTACATATAAAGTTTCAATCAAAAATGTCATCGCGTTTATTAAAGACGAAAAATAGAAAAAAAATAGTATAAATAACTCATTTTATTAGACTTTTATCACACTTGTCCAGCAAAAAAAAACATGTCTTGTAAAACTCATTCTTTACTATACTATTGGAAGTAATACACGTCTCGTCCCCAGATCCCAGAACAAGAGCTGTGTCCCTAAACTTCTTACATGGCCATAGGTCGCTTGGTTAACCGTTACCATCGTCTTGAGATTTGTCCACGTAATAGCAAAATGATAACAAAGAGGGATTCTTCTAACTCAATGAACAGAAATGTCGAGGATTATGTTTCGTAAAAGACTAATGCTTCCATGTACTCCCGATATGCGAATCGATTATATGATGAAATGATGTTGGAAGATGAAATTGATGGCAATTACTTAATAAATGTAACCGGTGCTTTTGTCGTGCTTTTTTGGAGAGTAAAAGATTGATATGTGAACTAAAGCATATCGGGAGATAAAAGACTATCAGTGAGCGTTTTATTTTATGATGTAAAATGCTTTTATATTTTATGCTTCAGTTGTGACATAAAATTAAATTATAGTGTAGTATTAAATTTTTATTAAAGCGTTTTAGAGATAAAGGAAAAAAGTTATATTGCACAGGTACTGATAATGTGGAACATGTACAAGAATTGTGGTTCACTATTGAGATCTCAAGAACTATAAGTCATACAAAGTAATACCATTTAAAAAGACAAATGGAGTTTTTATTTTTAGAAAATAGTAATTATAATACAAATCTAGGATCTCTTTGACGGCTTATGAGATTAAGTACGATGTTTATTTCATCGGCAATTTTTTTTTAATATAGACAAATCCTGGATAGATTGATGAATCAGATTTTTGTGTTAGTGGATGTATGTATATCCTTCTCTCGGTCGTTGATCTCTTGTTTTTTTATCCTTCAAACTCCGGCAGTTTTCAACTGGATTAAATTTTTTTTCACGTTTGACGTATAACCGTGACAATTCAGTTGTTTTTATGTATTGCTAACTTCCAACAAAAAAAGCTTCAATTTCAACCGATTTGAACCATTTTTTATATGTTCAGTTTTATCTGTAATATATATAAATATATATTTATTTTGTTGTAAACCAGTTACGGGTGAATTTACGGAAGAAAAGGCTATTTTTTTAAGTTAAGGGTTTTGTCAGTTTTATTTCTATTTTCATTTGAGTTCATAGAAGTAAAATATGTGAAAAACTCTGACAAATATTATGTAACAATCTATAATAATCTGACAGAACGAAAGGCTTTAAAAATTTGGATTGTCGGAATTTTTATTGTGTATTGCTAACAACCGATTTGAAACAATTTTTTTATAGGTCCAATTTTGCCTGTAGAAAAGCAAAACATTACAATTGTTTTTAAATGTTGTTAACTTATGGTAAAAGAATAATTTTCACAGTTTCGCAGTTTTTAACCGATTTGACCCTAATTTCGTTACAAATCAAGTTCTTTCCATTTATGATCGAAACATTACAATTTTCGTAAAATATACTTTTAAAGAACTTTTTAAAAAATCGATTCTTAATTGTCGTATAAATGTGAAGCATATATCAGTGTCCGAAGAACCCAACGTAAAAGTCTAGTCTTCCCTAATTTCATACGATTTCCTTAAATAACAATATTTTCGTAATTTAACCGACTTTATATATTTTTTATTATTTTAGAGATTCCATTAGTGATTCAAAATAAACATATACATTCTAGAAATACAATTTTATTAAGTTAGTTATTTTTGTGAATGTTTTTTTGTTGCGCATGAGACTGTCACTGTTACAAATAACATTTTTTCTACAACTATAATTAAAGAATAATACAATAATTGTTGATTTATTCAAGTAAATTAAAGGTAAACAGTCAACAATAATATGTATTTGATACTATTGATGTGTTGTAACTAATGGAACCTGACAAAAAATAATTTGGAAACGTATGCGAGATACTCATTTTGCACACTAATGATAATGTAAATGATAAAATAATCACAATCAACTTCGCGTATTGATATTAGTGAATAAACATTTTTTGACAGTTGTAGAAAAATATACATATATTTTTGGTTTTACTTACTGAATTCTTATTATTGCTATTCATATTATGTATTGATGCAAAAATATGAAAATAATATGCTAATGTATCCACGATTCGTAGAAATAAATCGGAATGTTTCATTTATAGATCTTGATAAAAATGATTACCATCTTCACCGAAATTCATTCGAGGACATTCTCGAGAAAAATTCCTTTGGTTATCTGAGAGACCTTAATAAAAAAAGGTGTTGAATGAAGTATGTGAACATGAAATAAGAAGGATCAAGAAAAATGAAAGAACGTCGATCGCCCATAAATATTATTTAAATCAAGTTATTGTTGTAGATATGGTGTGAAAATACTCTTTACATTTTCATGACTCTTTTATAGAAAATTCTTTATCCTATTGTCGCCATAATACACTTATATAAAGCTGGTTTACAGTTTCTATCAAATTTGAAAGCTATGCATTGTCAATAATATTTCAATACTCTGAAAATTCGTATACATTTTAAAATTCTATTGTGAACTACGCTTTAAGTAATTTTTATTGAAATAAATAAATGTTTTTACCGATAAAAAAAATATATCTCACAATAAAAGTTGCCTACTACTGTTTATAAATATCTTTCCTTCAAATTTGTATACAAATTAACTATGCAATTGCATATTCTGCGAAATGCTAAAATTAAATTCAAAATACCGCATTTCACTTCAGTTAAATTATAAGTAGACAGATGGTGCTAGCGTATTAAAAAAATTAATGCGTTACAAAGAAGAAAGATTAGTTGCATATCTTCATACTTATTTATTATTTACCAGTTTTGTTGTTATTATATCAGATGTATAAAACAATATAAAAATAATTTGAATACTTATACCTGTAAAATTTAATTTAAAATATCCAAAGAAGATAATTTACAAAAAGGGTCCGAAGTATGACAAGATAAAATAACGTAAAATAGAAATATGTTTCCTTTACGATCAATACACGAGAGGTCCATATCTAGCATAAAATATCTAAACCCTATCGTAATCTATAAAGAAAAAATGAGATATACTTTCATATATCCTGAGCTAAAACCGATATGACGATATGACAATCCCACCCCTTGGTACATATTGAGCGAATAGCGAATGCGTCATTGATTTTGCACGTCAACGAGACATGTATATTCCACATGGATATATGCTGTAAATCTTGCAAGCACCGGTCGCGAGATCCTTGAGTGATAAAAGTGAATTTAGGATCGAGAGTGGAAATAAAGCCCCGCATTTTGTTGCGCGCGATACGTGTAACCTATCTCCTCGCAGAGAATACAAAATACGTCTGGTTCAAAAAGTCGATTCACGCTAAACTTGGAAATTGTTCCCTAGAAGGAAGTTATTGTTAATATATCTCTGTGCATTGAATACAAATGTTTTAATTTTTTTTTAATTTCTTGAGATAAAATGAAGTATCGGATGATTTTTTGAATGAAAAACAATTTGTAGTATACAAATATGTATTTATGAACGATATCTATAAAAAAAATAAGTATTCTAAAAGTCAGTTATTTATAAATATGAGATTTATAACCTCTATTTTAATTTAATTCCCAACACAAAACACAATATATTGATAATTTGATTTATTATTATTGTAAGAATAGTGAAAAAGAACTATTTAGCTATTTCTATATAATTTTAATACTATTGAATGATTATAAAATTTTATTATAATACAAAAAATCTCAAAAATGATGTTTCTTCATCTTTATTTGTAACTCTGTACATACCAAAATTAATTCTAATTATAATACGAGACAGACAATTTACCATGAAAACGCAGTAATATTTTTGGACATTGGTTGAAGTCATTGAACTCGCACTTGTGACGCATGTTTCTCTCCACGGACCCACAAGTGTATGCTATTAAATAAATTATTATAGGGATACAGAATTCAATAAGAAAATAAATCGAAACTTGAAAAATATTATTTTATTTGGGAGGTGGGAAATCTTGGAAATATTAATTTTGTAGGAAATTCAAGGTGAAAAATATCATGGTACAATTAATATGAAAAACTGTATTTATTTTTAACTTTGTACATCATTATACAACAACAACAAAGAATGCAACTCAAAATAATATATTTATTGGTAAAAAAAATCAGACTTCAATAAATAAAAAAGTGGAACACGACAAAAATGTATAAAAAAAGTTGGTAAAACAAAAAGTTGAAATTGAGATTTAATATTCCTCAGCACCCTCGCCTTCGCCTTCACCAGAATCCATGCCAACCTCTTCGTAATCCTTCTCAAGTGCAGCCAAATCCTCACGAGCCTCGGAGAATTCGCCTTCCTCCATACCTTCACCTACATACCAGTGCACGAATGCACGCTTGGCGTACATCAGGTCAAACTTGTGGTCCAGGCGAGCCCAGGCCTCGGCGATGGCAGTGGTGTTGGACAACATGCAGACGGCACGTTGCACCTTGGCCAAGTCACCTCCAGGTACCACGGTCGGTGGCTGATAATTGATGCCAACCTTGAAACCAGTGGGACACCAGTCCACGAACTGGATGGTACGCTTGGTCTTGATGGTGCCGATAGCAGCGTTTACATCCTTGGGCACGACATCTCCACGGTACAACATGCAGCAGGCCATGTACTTGCCGTGACGGGGGTCACACTTCACCATCTGGTTAGCGGGCTCGAAGCAAGAGTTGGTGATCTCAGCGACAGAGAGCTGCTCGTGGTAGGCCTTCTCAGCGGAGATGACAGGAGCATAAGTGACCAGAGGGAAATGAATACGAGGATAAGGTACCAAGTTGGTTTGGAATTCAGTTAGATCTACATTTAGGGCGCCGTCGAAACGCAGAGAAGCCGTGATGGAGGAAACAATCTGAGCGATAAGTCTGTTCAAATTGGTATATGTCGGGCGTTCGATGTCCAAGTTACGGCGACAGATGTCGTAGATAGCTTCGTTGTCAACCATGAAAGCAGCATCAGAATGCTCCAGGGTAGTATGGGTGGTCAAGATGGAATTGTACGGTTCAACGACAGCAGTAGAGATCTGGGGCGCTGGGTAAACGGCGAATTCCAACTTGGATTTCTTTCCGTAATCAACAGATAAACGTTCCATCAACAGGGAAGTGAAACCGGAGCCGGTGCCACCACCGAAACAATGGAAAATCAAGAAACCTTGAAGTCCGGTACATTGGTCAGCCAATTTACGGATGCGGTCCAGAACCAAATCAACGATTTCCTTGCCGATGGTGTAGTGACCACGAGCATAGTTGTTAGCAGCATCTTCCTTACCAGTGATGAGTTGCTCGGGGTGGAACAGCTGGCGATAAGTTCCGGTACGCACTTCATCAACTACGGTGGGTTCCAAGTCGACGAACACGGCCCTGGGGACGTGCTTGCCGGCACCGGTCTCGCTGAAGAAGGTGTTGAAGCTGTCATCTCCACCTCCTACAGTTTTGTCAGATGGCATCTGACCATCAGGCTGGATGCCATGTTCCAGACAGTATAACTCCCAACAGGCGTTACCAATCTGAACACCAGCTTGTCCAACATGGATAGAGATACACTCACGCTGCAAAGAAATGATAAATCAATAACGAATGTTCGTAGCGTGCCGGTATGAACTCATTTTCTGACATACTTATTTTAATCAATAATTGTAGAAATTTTTTCCCTAAAATATATTATTCTGATCTAATAATCAACTAAATTCATCATACTATAAATGAAAATGCTTTATATCGTACAGAAAATGAATAAAATATGTACCCCGCCCTATATTACAAATGGCGGAGTGACGCGATCAAACCGTGACGCGAGAAACCATGCCACATTTCAATTAGTAAAAAATTACATTTAACACGTTATATCACAAAAATCTATTGATATTTTACTTCTACTCTTAATATCTAGTATAGTTAAAACATACATACCATTTTGAATGAAGAATTTGGTGAAAAACACTTAAAAAATGATTTATGTCGTCTAGAGTAAGCTAGTAATGCAGCTTTCTAAACTGGCAATGGCCGATGTTCGGACGGGCGTTGCTATTTATACGTTCATGGTAACCGTACCGTTAGACAAGAAATATCCCTGAAACTCAGGCGCAGGCTAGCCGAAATTGTGGTCGTACATTTACTTCAAGCTTTGAAAGGTCGCGCGGTTATTGAACTGCTGCAGATGTTTTAAATGTTTTTTTATATTAAATATATAAAATAAAATGTAATATAAACTACATATAAATAAAATATATAATTATAGCACAATAAGTGCAAACTGTATGTGACATTTAACACTTCAAAGTAAGTTTAGAAAATATTTGCAGCATAGCCGAGGCATATGTTTCGCAGTAAAAATGTGAATTAAATTACAATTAAATATGTCAAATTCAACCAATGACAGTGAATAACCTAGGTACCATAAAAAAATGTTGGCAGATATGACAGCCTTTTATAAATATAAATCAATTTATAAACAGTAAAAGTAAAAAGTAACTTATAATATGTTATATTGTTTTTTATTATTATTTATATTTTTTGAATTTTTCTACATTAATTCATTTTGCAATTACTATAGTACAAACAATTTTCATTTAAAGATAGCATAGAAAGATGCTGCTAAATTCATCTATCACGTGATTATTAACAAACAAAGTAACATAGGCAACAAACTCAACATTAAAGTAATAACATCTTCAGACATGGCAGGGTATGATTATTCCGATTCATTTTTTTGGTTCATCTAATATGTGACCAGTGACTAGTGTCAATAAAGTAACCTAAGCAACATAGCCAACATAAAAGTAATCGCATTTTCAGACATGACAAGGTTTGTTTATTCCAGTTATCTCGCTTGGTTCATGTGACCAATGACAACAAAGTAACTTAAGTAACATAGTCTTCTTTTACGAACACTTTATCACCAAGTGCTGTTGTCACACCATTTCATTTATTAAATTATCAACATAAGTAAATTTTACCATAATTATTAAAATATTCGTTATATTTCACAATAAAGCAATATAAATAGATTGGATTTGACAACCCGGATTCCAAGTTAAAACTACCCCTGTGGCTTCCCTACCACTAACATTTTTGGGGCCTTTATTTGACGGTTGATAACCGCACTTCACGCGAGGAAATATATCACTTACTGAGATCTGCTCCGGCAGAGTGCCACATCCAATAATGAGTACAAGGCGTGATTATATTATTTATTTTTTTATTATATAAATATACATATTGCAAAGAATTTACAATTTTATAATAGTTTTAATAATTTTATGAAATTAAGAAAGTCACATTTTTCTGTTTTTGTTGCCATTCTATTTGTAAGAAATTAAATTTGAGATCCATATTATTTGTTTAAATAACTTTTAGAAAATAGTATTATTATATTTGTAATCTGTTACTTGTTTTATTTCTGTAAATACGAGAACAAAACGTGTTTATCTTGATATTGCGTTGTTATAATACGATGACGTAATGTCTTCCCACTTGGCATAGAGTGTACATCTCCGCCCTGTTCTTGGAACTCGATCAATAAGTGTTGCCGATCGATGAGTGAACATTCGGACGAAGTTCGTTATACTGTTTTAGGGATCAATAAGTTTATTACATCTCTTATTTCGTCATTCTCTTGTTACCAAAATAATTTATTGTTATTTCTAATGATGATATAATTTCACTTTTTACATAGCTGTTAGGGGATTTAAATAAGTTTTTACACTTGAATACATATTTATTTATTGTTACACAACTATATTCGTACAATAATGATTAAAATATTTGTTTTTATTTTATAATAAAGCAATACAGATAAACATAAAAAAGTAAATTATGGTTTCATATTATCTAAAATCCAATTGATGTACGGAGCAACTTTCGTAAGGACCTTAGGTTGATTGCTATTCTCACATAATTTTGAACTAAATGAGATAATTCCTAATTGTACATTTGCGTAGTTATTTTGTTGAATTAAGTTTATATTATGGGCTGGATCTCCTCTCTCTCCAATACAATATTCAATCTTATTATTTCCTGTCTCTGTTTCTTGCAAACATATTTGATTGTTTCCAATTTTAATTTGAGGCGCTATTTCACTGTAATTTCTTTGACATTCTTCCATAGATACAATTTTATAGCGATCACGTCGCAATCGGATACTCGGATAAGCTGCAAAAATGAATTATAAACAAATATTTTTTTCTACAATTGTCAAATTCATTAATATCAATACGTGAAGTACGTGATTTTTTCATCATTTACATTACTATGACAACGCGTACTTTGCGCACTGTTTTGCAACATAGTACGCAAAGTGAGTATTTTGCGCACGCTCACAAATTATTTTTTGTCACAATAGTACTAAATTAATATTATTTTTAATTGTTTTCCTTCAATTTACTTGAATAAATCAATAATTACAGTATTTTTCTTTTTTAACAGTTGTAGAAAAAATGTTGTTTGTATTTCGTGGCTGAAATTCTTGTTTTTTTGGCGCGTTAGAATGACTTTTTGTAACATTCTCACGCGCAACAAAAAAACATTCATTTCACTCACTTAATACAAAATTAACTATTATATTAACTACTATTTTATTTACAAAAATGTCAACATATTCAACATAAAAAATGTTTTTATATTTTCCGCTTCTGAAACACTATTTTAAATTAAATTAATTTATAAATCTAGAATAAAAACAATTGAAGTTAGCCCAATATATCAAGATCTTTTATAATTACCCAAGTAGTTTGCTCCCCAACCAGTTACAAAAACTTCTGATTTAATAAAATCCACATTATCTGAAACAACTGGTAAACAGATGGGGCTCACAGAGTCTAAAATAAAGAAATAAAAAAACATTAATGCATTGCAACCATAATATAAGTAACAAAAAAGTTGTTTGTCCAATAAAAAATAAAAATTACTAACCAGATAAGAAATTAGCCGGTGTACTAAGTCTCAACAAGCCAATATTATTGTCTAAGGTCACTGAATCATAATTTGGATGTGGAATTATTTCAGATACTGTTATATCCTGAACAGGTGGATTACAATCTTCGGGAAAAGTTTCAAAACAGTCTATATGTTTTGATATATCATATTCACCCAAGCGTACACCCATTCTAATTAATTAAAATATTAGAATAAATGAGATGTATAAAATATTTATGAATTTATGCAGCGTGTATTCTATTTTTGGTCGTCCTTGAGATCTCGTGAACCATAAATTATCAAATAAAAATTGCATAAATGACTAGATAGAAACGAAACGATTTAAAAAATATATTTTTATTTTAAAATTATGTTAAATGGTTCGGTTACATAAAACGTTGAATTAGAATAAAAAAACGCATCTAGAAATGTCAAAATTTTGGACAATCTAATATTTTAAAACGTTATAATTATAGTATGTATTAAACTTATTGGCTGGTAGCACAAGCTCTGTTTTTGCCTGTTTTAAAAACAGTGTATTTGGGTGTTTTTAGCTATCTCTAACATGTTAACACCGTGCTCTTAGAACACCCAAATACAGAGCTTGTGCTACCAGCTATTATTATTTGTTAGAAATATTAATGTCTGGTAGCACCGGTCCTGTTTTTACCTGTTTTAAGAGCAGTGTATTTGGGTGTTTTAGCTATCTCTAACATGTTAAAACAGTGCTCTTAGAACACCCAAAAACAGAATTTGTGCTACCAGCCATAGTTTTACCATTGTTATTTAACTAACAATAAACAATTTCATGCTGATTTTAATTAATTTTTAATATATAAATAAGAAAATATGTAATATATAGTGTTAACTATCCTGGCCATTGTTAATATCTTTTTATGACCGGGCTTTAGTAAGTAAGTCTTTAGTGTTATATTTCGAAAATATTTTCCTACGTCAGTAAGATACGTTAAAAATATCTACCATTTTTGTTTGAACGTTTTTTGTCTCCCACGAGTTAGGGCTAAAATTAGTTAAATAAAATCGTCTATATTCTGTCCTAGCTAAGAAAGTAGTAGATGGCATTGCGATCGAAATTCTTTTTAATATGTGAAAAACAATTTTTAAATATTTTTTTTTTAATAAGAACATAACATTTAAAAATTATGGCTGGTAGCACAAACTCTGTTTTTGCCTGTTTTAAGAGGGTGTTTTCGCTATCTCTAACATGTTAAAATCGTGCTCTTAAAACATCCAAATACAGACCTTGTGCTACCAACCATTATGTTGAAACTGATATAGCGCTGCCGAAATATATTTTTTTACTGTGTAAACTTGTCCTCATTTTGACGTTTTGTTAACCAATCACAATCAAAGTCAAATATGTCCTATACCTTGCACTATTTTCTTATGTGAGATAAGGTATATAAATTTTTGTTTTGTAAAACCACATTCACAGGTCTAAATATAGTCACTATATTTGTCGTTTGTAATAACCTTGAAATGTATGACATATAACTTCAGACCATTTCCAGTTACATTTTTAGTCTATGTTTATTTTATTTAATAATTAAAGGGTAGGTGATTCAGTGGTATTGAGTCAGCCTGTGGATTCGAGAACCCGGAATCGATTCCACCATCCGACATACAATTTTCGCCACATTAAAACTACCCTTGTAGCTCCCCCACTACTAACATCTTTGGAGGACGTGAATTGACGGTTGATAATCGCATTTCACACAAAGAAATATATCACTTACCAAGATTTGCTACGGCAGAGTGCCACACCCAGTAATGGGTAAAAAGTGTGATGATATCTTTTTATTTACTTATTTATTTATATTTATTTTAGTTTTATTTATTCAATTATACATTAAAATATATTAATATTCTAAAATTTTAAATGTATTTTATGTATATAAAACAAAAACCATATTTGTCGCATCAGTTTGAAATGAACTAATTTACTCAACAAAGACAAAGATAGTGACTATATTAAGAATATATTTATTTATAAAACAAAACACTTCCTAATATGGCACTACTTCAGTTATTTAAACGACTTTTTATGCCATATGATTCACGAGTTCTTAATAAAGAACCAAAATAAAAATATATTCTGATACTTGATACTTACAGTTTATGTTGAGGACGTAAATTTTGAATGCAATGTGCAGATGTTAGTATATAATTCTCATTTATTATTGATCCACCACATAAAAATTGGTTTCCGATTTCTACAAATTATAATTAATAACTGTAAAGATTCTCAAATAGGAAAATTAGATAAGTCAAAAATATTAATAAAAACTTGTTAAATGGATTCAAAAGACTTCTTACTTCAATTAATGCTTTATTGCTGACGTTTCGGTCTTGGGAATTGAGTCATTATCGAAGCAGTTGTAGACAAGTCATATATTATAAAAATTAAATGACTTGAGTCAAAAATATTAATAATCCATAGTAAGTTCAATGTACTAGCACTTGGAACAACATGACGAATGGAAATGATTCTAAACTCCATTCGTCAACAATGAAGTATTAATTAAAATAAAAAGCTTTTTTCTACGATTGCTATGAAAAGTTACGTTCTTATTTGTCATCGTGGCAAAGCGCGAAAAAGATATTAAATGCGCGCTTATTTCAATAGTTATCAGGGATACAAACAAAATTGAAACTTGTCATATTGACAGAACAGAACGAATTTATATTCAGTACGTATACGTTTTCAATAATTTAAGATGCGATCGTAGAAAAAATTATGTATGTTTATCACGAGCGTAAAGTGTCTTTGTTCCTCTTACACTATTGCAGCTCTCGTCTTCGACTCGAGTAACAAAGAATCACTTAACGCTTTTAATACACAAATAACTATTTTCTACGATTGCTATGAAAAGTTGAACATTACTCTTTCATTTGTCATCGTGAAGTTGACGTTTTTTGTTGAAAAATCAAAAAATTACTTTGGCGCACGTTTCCAATAGCAACGCGCTAAAAAGATATTAGATGCGCGCTTTCTTCAGTAGCTACCAGGGATACAAACAAAGCAGAAACTTGACATATTGACAGAACGAATTCATATTCAGTTTTTTAATTAGTTAAAATGCAATAGTAGAAAAACATGTGTGTATTAAGAGCATAAAGTGTCTTTGTTCTTCTTGCACTATTGCAGACAGCTCTTGCTTTCGACTCGCGCTGCAATTACCGTGTTCGAGTAACAAAGAATCACTTTACGCTCTTAATACCTAAATAACTATTAAATCCTTCCAACAAGTTTTTAATAACTATAAAGATTCAATTGGTTAAAATCTAAAATATCTACCAGTATTATAAGAAATAAGAACTGTCCACGGATATTGTGCAGGATTTATTTCAATTCCTCCAAAAATTTTATCACCATTTGAAATTCCACAATTTTTTTGATTTATCATTTTACTATTTTTATGAGGACAACAAACTTTCGGAGTTTTATTATCAAAACCGCATTGATAACTACGTAATTTTTCTTGAGTTTCCGGCGTTATAGGATTTTTCCTAAGAATGTCCATAATAAAAGAGCAATCTGTAACTGGAATACATATTCCTGGTATATAATCAGGGGTTTGACATCCATTGCTATTATCAGTTCTACTTGAATCTAAAAATAAACTGTTTATTAAAACATCAATACAATACTTCTTGACATTAGTTGTTACATTTCTTGACCAGAATACCTAGTTTCTTTATCTAAATTTTAAATAGATATTTAGGTAATAGTTTTTAAAATAGTTCGCGAATTTATTTGAATTAAATAATATAAAAAGATATTTCAGTTGTCGATTTCTTATGAATGATGTACAGTATAAGTATTATATTTATTTATAAAACGTAACTTTAATAATTGTAATATATTTTTATTTAAAGAAACCAGTTGTTAAATGAGTAATTATTACAATAAGGGATCTACACCAGATATAATACTTATAGAAAATTAAGAAAAAAATCAAGATTTCTTGATTTTGAATCAAGAAAGGCATGATCAAGAATTCTCAAGTCAATTTTTTTGTTGAAATATAATTTTACTTACCATTTGCACAAACAATAGAAAGCAAACAGAGTAACACTAAACTAAACATCTTATAAATATACGACACCATAGTTACAGATGCTGAGAACCGAATGATTAGCAAAAGGTTTAAGATTATCTTAACCGATCGGGAAACCCTGTTCGATGTTAAAACAAACAAAAATAGTGGTTTAACCGTTTAATATAATCGAAGGTCAACTTGATTACAGAGTTAAGACATTCATTTAAGAGTTATAAGTAACTTTTTATAGTTTCATACAGGAAAATATGAAAATATTGTTTTTTTTTTCTTATTGTAATTTTATTATATTAGTTTCTATCTTAATCTGTATTAAATTTGTAAGTTTATAAATCCGTAATTCTGTAAATAATAAATAAAATCACATCAAATTTGTTGATAAATAGAAAATATTTCATAAAGTCATAAGTTTTGTTGCGATTTTGTTCATTATTTGCATTTTTACGGAACTACAAAACTTATGGATTTACACGGTATTATCTGAAGATGGATTTAAACAAATAAATAATAAAAATATAAACCATTAAACCATTAATCATTTTGTTTCCTTTATATATGACTATTGAACTTTAAGATTCATCATTACGAAAATAGTTATTTGTACAACTAGTTAAAATATGATAACCGACGGTAAAATCGGAGTGTGTCAATTAAATAAGTGAAAAAAGAGGGTTTTTACGTGCTGTATACGTAATTTTGTACATATAGACATTAGATTGATTTAAGGAAAACAAATTTAAAAATCATTTTGACGGACGACAACATTTCGGTAACATGGAAATTTTTAAATTATTTCCAAGGAGATAATTTAAAATGGTAAAAAATATTAAACAAAGCAAGTTTTTTCATAATAATTACTTTTTTCGCGATTTTTTAAATAGTTGAAAGATGTATCACTTTCTACATGATTTTTCGTTAGAAGAAGACGACTCTCAGGATCAATATGCAAAAAAGAATGGCTGGTAGCACAAGCTCTGTTTTTGGGTGTTCTAAGAGTACGGTTTTAACATGTTAGAGCTTGCTAAGACACCCAAATACACTGCTCTTAAAACAGGCAAAAACATAGCTTGTGCTACCAGCAAATATTTATAGTTATTTTATAGAATTAAGAAGCAATTTTTTTTATTTTGTTGAAATTCACTTTCTAAAAACTTAAATTTTGATAAATTGTTATTTGTCAGTGGTATCGAGTCGGCCTGTGGATCTTGAGAACCCTGGTTCGATCCCCACAGCCGACAAACAATTTTCACCAAATTACGGTTTTCCCTCCACTAACATCTTTGGGGGTCTTGATTTGAAGGCTAGTAACCGCACTTCACGCGAAGAAATATATCACTTACCGAGATCGGCTTACTGCAGAGTGCCACACCCAGTAATAGGTAAAAGGCGTGATGATATATTTATTTATTTATAAAGTAATTATAAAATTTAACAAAAAGTTATCATTAACATATCGATCAATTACAGAATAAGAACATATATTAAAAAAAACAAAGCTCTTGTAGTTTTTGATCAAATATAAACACGCTTTTTAAGTGCGTATAGCGAGTTGTTAAATAGAGTGTTATATCCAAATAGAATGTCAACATATTAAGTCAATAGCTTCTATCAATAATTTTCTGTTTTCTGTATACGTGTTCCTGTATAAAGACGCTATCGCTGAAATAGGAGAAGGGTCCAAGTTTCCCAAACTTTTCCCTTTATATAGCAGTTGATGGCAGCATTGCTAATATAATTAGAACCCTCGAATTTCCACCAAATTTCAACATGATGCAAAGTTTGTTTAGCCTACGGATGTAACAGTGCCGCGCTGTCTACAAAATCAAATGTAAATTTACATCTCGTTTGTTTTCCGAACAAATAAAATCTTTATACCGCGCAAGGAGAACGAACACCAAAGCAAAGAAAGAATCTCAGAATAATTTAAATAAAGCACAACGGTGGAGAAAATTTTCTTTCTTATTAAATAAGAATACGTTGAGAGAATAAAAGAAATTAATTGTTCCACAAATAAGAAAATTGTTTTTGATGAAAATATTTCTTGTGTTCATTTTTACGATGAAATTTAAAGTAAAATATGAAAGTTGTAGTAAAAACAAAGTTTTTAGTTGAGTTAGTTTTCTTATACCTCAAGAAAATGTTTACGTCAATATTCTCAAAGATGTACAGTAAACAGTTTTCGGAAAATACACTTGCCAAAAGAGTTTTCAAAACTTATAAAGAAAAACAAATTGAATTTAAATGATTTTCGACAGGTATGCAAGTATACCAAAATAGCAAACTTGATAACAAATCCCAACATTTTCATAACTTTCAAAGGGTTCAATATATTTACAAATTAAAATTAGAATAGAAGCTAAAAATATTTTTTTCTATTTTACGTTCATAAGAAAATCATTACGATACCCAGTTACGTATCAAAAGAGCGTTCATTACGATACGCAACATTTTGTTTTAAACGGTTGGTAGTAGCGGATGACATACTGAAACTATCAAGCTGAGAACATCAAAATTTCAATATAACCTCAAAATCTGAACAATTGCTTGAATGTCAATAACAGTTACCAACTTTAATATTTCATATACGAATTGCCTTACAGTAATATCGCAGATTTTGTTCAAATTCACAAATGACGCAAAACAGAAAAAATACTATAAATAACTCATTTTATAAGACTTTTATCGCACTTATCCTTTCGCAACGCAATAACACAAATGTAGTACCAATCTTACAAAATAAAATTTACCAAAATATTTTAACAATAACCTTATAATAGCTTAAAATGTTTTCTGTATAATAATTCATCAATTGTGAACGCAAAATATAAAAAAATATATATTTTTATTATTCACTTCCTGATGAAGTGGGCGCAAAAACCAGTCGATGACAAATAATTGTTTTTATCAATTGCCTAATCCGAGGATTTTTGTTCTATCCATAAAAATATTAGTTCGTCAAATATGGAAAAATAAACAGGGAACAATGGAAACTTTTTAAAGTAAATATAAACAACAGACAGGTGTTAACAAACTAAACTCCATAGCTCTAAAATACTTTTGTGTTTGTATTTTGCAGAGCAAAATGAAAATTCAATAAAACTTTTAATTCAATGTAACAACAAATAATTTCAAGTTCCTACGTAATACGTAAGCAATTAAACATCACCCAACAACGCGTAACATGAAACAATATTTGGTTTAACCTTCAACGGCCGGGCCGAGGTCAATGTGGATCCCAAGGCAGAATTTTAAACTTTTATAATATTAATGGCCAGTTACACCAACCAAACTTTAATAAATAAAACCATATTAATATTACATGGTATATGAAATAATTGACATTTGATTTGCTTTTATTTATTTAAACCAAGTTTAAAATATAAGTTTTGCTGGTGCATACATTTTCTGTCATTTCACATTTTCTTGTATCTATTTACATTTTATTTAGCATATATTCCTTAATTTTTTTAGATCACTAAAATCAGATTTAAACGATCCCAATCATAAATCTTCTTTTAAGTTAAGATCAGGTTCTCCCACTATCGAGTTTTGAATTTCAATATATTATCCCCTTGCTCTTCTGAATCATTATAAAACTACTTTCCGTCTTTCCATCCGATCGAATTGCTATTACGCGTCGTGCTATTCTGACAAATATAACCTTCACTACTGTTGAACTTGTTATCACTCTTGCTTGTCTGATTCATTTAAAAAATAATAATTTAAAAAGATTCAAATATATATAATGTATTCGATGTAGAACAGAAAATAAGTACAAATTGTTTGTCAAGTAATTAACATCAATAGCTACATATTTTGTTTCAATTACTATTTAAGATTTATTTGTATTAGTTACTAGAGAAACTTGACTAACTTATATCTGAAGTAATACTCGTATTACCTTGTAGGAAATATAATTTTTTGCTGCACAGTTGCAATCATTTATGATGTCATTCAATCTGATCACAACAATTTGATCTGATTGTAACAGAGAAGCGAAAGAAGCGACCTCTATTTGTCTCGATTTTAGTTCTTTCTGACCAAGCTAGGGAATTTCTCAGTTTAGTTTTTGTCTGCAATTCCCCATTTTTTATAGCTATTAAATTATAGACATCTTACGTGAGTTTTCTACGTTTATAATATTCTAATTTTGAAACTACTTGTAATTAGATAACTATAAAAGTTTTACTGGATTTTTAAAATAAATTCTTTGTTATGATATTTTAGACAAGTATTTTAGGGCACGAGAAATATTAAATTTGTGAATTATAATTTAATATTTCAATTGATTAAATCAAATTGAATTTGGTGGTTCAGTGATATCGAGTCAGCCTGTTTATCTTGAGAACCCTGATTTGATCCCCACAGCCGACAAACAATTTTCACCAAATTAAATCTACCCCTGTGACTCCCCACCACTAACATCTTTGGGGGCCGTGATTAGACGACTGGTAACAGCACTTCACGTGAAGAAATATATCACTAACCGAGATCTGCTACTGCAGATTGCCACACCCAGTAATGGGTAAAAGGCGTGATGATCATATTTTATATAATTTTTTTGTAGCAAACAAAACAAAAACAATGTTTGTGTAACAGCTGGAAATGGATCAATTTCACGCGACAAAGACAAAAACTGTGACTATGTTAAGAGCTGTGAATATAGGACATCAGTTCCTTGACATTTCATTATGGGGCCCGTTTGACCCCCAGTTCATCTGTTTCATAATTTTATAATGCACATCTGTTGAAGGTTAACGATGAAATTTTATATAAATCCATAGATTTTATAGATCGGTAAATATATAAATGATGGACAAAATTACAATGAAACTTATGACATTAAATAATATTTTCTACATTCTACTTATCAATAAATAATGATGTAATTTTGTTTAGTACTTATAGATTTACGAATCTATAAACTTATAGATTTATCACAGAATTTTCTCCTATTAGTTCTGTTAATGTAACTATTCAAGTCGTAAACTGTCCTTCCGACAAAATATTTTGACATAAACAAATAAAAGCTAGCAAACAAAATACAAAAGACTTCTAGACTCTAGAGAAGCGACATATTTTTCAATTTCAAGGTGGCTTTGATTCCAATACCCAGTACAAATGAAAAACGATGCAACGTTAAATAAAATAAATAAAAGAACAACGCATTCAACTGTTGCAGTAAGCAATAAGTGACGCGACTGAAACAAAACTAGGTAATTTTGTTCCAGAAGCATACTGTATCTAATTCAATTTTGAAACACAGTTGCGCCACTGTTCTAGGTCACGTGGTACATTATTTATATGACGTATTTGCAACTTGCACGTATATAAAACACGAATAAATTATACTTAGTCGAGCTATTATATTATTACGATCTTCAGTTCTGGTTGCTGATTATTTAGGACGCTTCAAAAAAATAATTATATCATTACGCCTTTTACCCATTACTGGGTATGTATAATATTTCAACTAAAATATTATACACACGAAATATTCCAGGAAAACGAGGATATAAGCAGATAGATTGAAATAAAAATTGTAAATGATTCTGTAAACAAATCAATCTAGAAATTTCTATTGCTTATATAGTGTCTGTTAAAATCGAGTTTTCCATATAAGGATATATCGTATGTCCCAAATAAATAGTGACACAGGCGTTTACCATGAGTAATCAATTTTTTTGCGAATCAAGTGTTTAGCAGAGGCGTAGAATACGTGGGAGCATGGAAGCTAAAGTTATAGGTGTGCTGCACCTACAGAAATCTTTGACTTCTTAAATAATATATTTGTAAAAATAAAATATTTTCTCTGCTCCTATCTGTGTTTCTGCTTGCTATGAGCGAAATTGTAAATGGTAATAAAATACTTATTAGTTATTCATTATTTTTTAATTTAACTTAACAACATTTTTTATCAATTCAACTACTAGTAAGCCAGCTTTAAACTTGAACTGCATTTTGGAAAGAAGCAACAAAGTGTGGTAGAATCCCACGTTAAAAAAGTTACCCAACACTGATTTTACTTTGAAATTGGGGAGTCCTCTGGACGTTTTGTGTATCCTGGCGTCGGCTGATTTGCATTACACTATGTCTTTCATTTAAGGTATAAGCAGGTCAGTCCAGCTCTTGCCAGAAACTGGACGGAGTGTAGTGTATTGTCTTTATGTCTAAGGTGCATGGTCCGGCCTAGCGATTCTGTTCGGATATTGAATAATTATTATTTAATACTTAGCAGAATGTAAATAAACCAGGATTGGCTCTAGGGCCCGCCATGTATCTCTAACAGAACTTAACAACATTTATTATTTAGTTTGAAAATAAGTTTTGCGGTACTCTTTTGTACATTTGATTTAATAATCTTATTTAAAGCATTACATTTTTTTATTTAATATAAAATAAATATGTTCTCACGCCTATTACTCTATAGGGTGTGGTACTTTGTCGTAGCAAATTTTGGTAAGTGATATATATTTGCGCGTGAAATATGGTTACTAGCCGGTAAATCAAGGTCCCCAAAGATAGTTTTAATTGTTTGTCAGCTGTGGGAATCGAACACGAGTTGTTAAATCCACAAGCCGACTCGATACCTCTGAGCTACCTACCATATAAATTAAATAAATCAAATATGTAACATTGGAACTTGTCAAATTTATATGCACCCAAAGGCAAAATGAAAACTCTACGTCTCTGGCGTCTAGTAAACAAGTATGGTACCAAACTGCGCAAGGCAATACTAAACCTGTTCACAACATTGTACTTAATTCATGTTACCTCATTTTAATGTCTATAAATTATAGAAATTAATTAAAATACATGGAGAAAATTATCTGTTAATTATTATTTCTTGTGACTACTACAGCATACAAAACAACAGATGTCATTATGACTGTCTGATTAGTAATAAGTATGATGTTAGGTTTTCAGGCACGTGTTTCGTCCGTCGCAGTAAATCCAGTATTGCAACCATGACAACGTATAACATTTGCCCTATTCGCATGTATCTGATTCGCTTCGTCCGGTTTGATAATTTGTGGTTTAACCTCAAATCTTTTTTCGCATGTAAAATGCTTGTCCCAATTTATTTGGAACATACGGTATCTATGTAACGGTTAAATGATGCATACCTATATTCATGTTTCATTGTTTCGTGACTAACGAAGCAAATATAAAATTTCGAGAACTTTCTAATTTAATTCTAACCGTAATGAAATTAGTAAACTGAAAAGTGCAGATTAATTTTAATGCAGAATTTAATTCACTACAACGTGGCAGTAAAAAACAGTTGAAATATTTATTCAAATATAGTGTGCGTCATATTTTATTCATATCATGGTAATATTTGATTGCTGTTGAATGAATGATTCATTTGTTAAAAATAAATATGTCATTAATTACGCGGCTACTAACCGTCTAAAATAAACTAACTCACAAAATAATCGAATTTCTTCGTAATTTAAATTTCAAATGTAGCGTAAGCTGAAGAAACAGACAGCAAACGGTGGCTGTGGAAATAAATATTTAATTCCTTCACTGGAGTGACAGCAAAGCCTGCTCATTCTATTTGCATTGAGTCTACGAAGCAATTGTACTTTTTATCGCAATTCTGAAATTTCCAACAGTGTGAGCTGGTATCAAGAAAGAATACAAATAACAAGACGAGTAATATAAGCACGTAATGTCGCCGAATGTAAAAAGGACAGATAACAAAATTAGAAACTATTTCTGGAATTGCGTTGGTGGTTATTTACTTATTGTTAGAGTGTCATTTGAGTAGGAAATCCTGTTTAAATTAAACTAATATAATTTTTTTATGCTACTTTTATTTCTCTTACGTATTTGAAGTATAATGGAATGGAACAATAAAAAAATTATCGCATTATTTTCTGAATACAATTTATTGTCTTATTCTTTTGTAAAGTTCTAGATGTGGCAATTCTGTTCTGTATTTTTTTTTAGTATCTACTTAAAATACTAACTGATATATTTCTTCGCGTGCGGTTACCAGCCGTCAAACCACGGCCCCCAAAGTGTTAGTGGTGGAAGAGCCACAGGGGTAGATTTAAATTGATGAAAATTGTTTGTCGGCTGTGGGAATCGAACCAGGGTTCTCAAGATCCACATGCCGACTCGATACCACTGACCACCTACCCCTACCGAGATCTGCTTACGGCAGTGTGCCACACCCAGTAATGGGTAAAAGGCGTGATGATGATATATAAAAATACTAATTAAATAGTAGTTTTTTTGTTTGTTTTATATGCGAGTACCATCCGTCAAATTACGACACACGAAACAGCGAAATTATTATAACTTTTTCGTAAAATTAATGCGTTACATAGAATAACGATTGGTTGCATATCTTCATGTCTGTTTATTACTTGTGTTTAATTTAAAACTATCTACTCATCCTTTAATTAAACACTTTCCTGACTTTACGTAAATAACTATTATTTAATGAGTAGGGAAATTTTTCTTTAAAAACTCACAAGTATTAAGTTCATTAAATAACAGTAAGTTTTTAATAAAAAAAAAGAAAGATTGTATCTTCCAATGTTCAGAAAACAAAAAGAGTATTTCCGGAATAAGCATTTTATTTCAATTTGTAGAATCATCTCCTTCCATTTGTAGACTTTTGTAAGGATCTTATATACAGCAGAACTAAAAGTAATTTCTTATAATAACTTCGATCTTGAGTTTAAGTATACAACAAAAACATGAGCTCTACTAACGTATCCTATTAAATACAAAACAAACCATAATCTGAAAATCGAACGAAACTCTTAGAGATCAAACAGGAAAGAAAATAACATCTTATTTCTCGTGTACTACTTCCGGAATTAAAGAAAAACTCAGTGAAACATCTATCGAGTCGAGTGGGGTTGCTCTGCTGCCCGACGAGCTTTCAAGCCCTCGGGGAGCGACTTGGAGAAAAACGGACATACATAACCAAGAATCGTCGACATTAGCGAACTGAAATCGTCTTCTTCACAAAGTTCCATTTTATTGCCTCCGTGAGGTTCATATCAACAATTTTCCTCAGAGCCCACTGACTGATTCTTAAGGTTTACTGGTCGCTTAAAACGATCGACAACTAACAAAAAACTTCTTTAGGAAAGTCGTTTTCGGAGAATCGTTTTACGAAAGTTTTTTGCTCTTTTGTTTGTTTTGCTGTCTTATTTATTATTTTCACACCTTACCTACGTTTCGCCAAGCCACACAAAATAAAATAATCTTTCTCAAATTTACTCGTTTATATCACGAGTGACAGATCTGTTATGACAGATTACAATAAATGTGAAACATACAAACAAGATTCATAAATACAACCGTCAGAACTTTGTAATGTGATCTGCAATTATAGATTTCCACATTCTACGTCAAATTTTAAATACATAAAGCTGCTTTCGTTGAAGGTTATGTTTTAATATTATTGTTCCGTGTACTTAAATTGATACAGTATATTAATTGACTCACATATAATAGTTATATGCTTATTAAATAAAATACTATATTTTTAATAGTATATTATTTAACAAGTTTTATAAATGTCTCTTTAGTAACGAGTGTATAAAAACCGAATATCAAAAGAGTTTATAAAACGAGTCACATACTATACTTGTTCTACGATCGCAAATTAAGACAACAAAAAAATGTAAAATTTTATGAATTATTTAAAAAGTAAGGTTAAGCTACAAAGACAGATGCCTGATGCTAACTTCACTCCGTGCTTAATATCTCAAGCCGGATTAAAACGTTCGAAGCCACGACGCTAAATAACATTATAATAACGGGAGTAAAAATTAACTTGAATACGGTTTCAAGTCATTACAGTGAAATGTATATTGAACTAATGAAAATAATTGAAAGTTTAAATTTTACTCTGCATTAATTTTACAAACAATACTAAAAAATTTCACACAATAAATGAAAAGAGTGTGAAATACAATTTGACATAAATTTTCTCTATTAATTAAATATTTATAAAATATTATCTAATAATTGCGATCGAGTGCGCTAAACCATCAATTAATTTACACGAATTATAACGACACAAATATTAATCATAATTATCAAGTAGCATAATTTTAATAATTACTAAAACCACATAACTAATAACAATATTCGTTACACATGACATTATTTCATTTAAAACATTTTCGATGAATTATTTTCACATTAATTTCTATAAAATCAATAACGCAACACTATCAAGTTTCACGTAAATTACAATCTGTATTCAAATGATTTATTTCATATTTATTCGAAACAGAATCAAAATCCACACATCATTATACCTACACTGAATTCAATATCAAAATGACAAACTATGTTTTCTCGATGCAGCCATCATTAGCTTTGCTTGCAGTCATTTAGGACATTAGTATCTACTAAAATTTAAGAAAACCGCAGAAAATATTCGGGAATTATTATAATTATTAGCTATAATATCTCAAGGACACAGGGTACTGATAATTCTAAATATTTTCTTATACTTTACATTCACAATCGATCCATTATTATACTGAAAACAGTTCAATAATATAGGCTATTGTTAAACTGTTTCTGGTAACTTTTTATTATGTAAGATTGGTACTACTATACTGCCACATCTTAAATGTGATTTCAAAATGATAACCTCAAATATTTCAAAATGTTATTTTATAATAATTTGAAAGTATTTCCAACGATAGATAATTATTTTATAATGTTATAATTAAGAAAACTCAGTAATGATATTTCAATTTGATAAGCTATAACATTTATAGTTATTAACATACCAAGGAATGTTATGAGTATCATTACAGCCGCAAATGTCAGTTTGAAATCCGAGCTCGTAGAGAATCGGGCTAATAAAATTTATAGTTTATATAAATCTATTTCAGAAATATTAATTACTTTTTTATGTTACTTTAAAATTTAAATAACAAACAAAAAAGAAACAATTTCCCACTACAACACACTGCTCACGTGATTATAACATATATATATATATATATATATATATTGATGTAATATTTCCTGCGAATTATAGTAAACTAAAATTGTAATAGGTAAATTTTACGAATTTCGGAGTCGAGAATGTTCGAAATGTGAATGGACAAAATGAACCTCACCATTACCGCAACCGGAGAATTACCGGAACCACAATCGACAGCGTGGAGTCCGGACTCGAGTGTGCATATTTATAATGATCGAATCGATAGTCGGTTTGCTTTTACAGAACCGGAAAACATATGTACTTACTACAGAAATAAAAGAGGAACAGAAATATAAAGAAGTTATTTGTTAGTCAAATGCGCTGTGAAACAAAAGAGGAAAAGTGTTTCGTTTGTTGCGCAGAAGAATTTTAAGAGGAGTGTTTTTCTGACTTTCTTTAGAAGAGATTTGATTGAGTTTTTTTTTTTATTCGAAATGACGTAAAATATGCACAATTCACTACCTATATTTTTTTTTTAAATAAATTTTACTTACATCATTATCATAACTATATTGTAAAATTATATGTATTTTAGAACTAAATCCTTTAAATAGAATAGAATATATTTAACAATCTATAAGTTTATCGACTTAGCAAACAAAACAATAAGTAATTATTTCCCTCTTTTTCAAAGCAATAGTAATTTTACTTTTAGGAAGTTGGTACTGGCCCTCTACCGGTTTATACAAAAACCATCGTTTCCGGAACTCAGGGTCGGTATCATGTTCTTGGTAATGATTTTTCAGTGAATAGTTTTCATGGTTTAACAAAATATTGATCGTCCCCGTATACTAAGGTGAAACATTCGGACTCTAAACTTCGTTAAATACCAATTTGTTGTAAACAAGGTTTTTTATTGTTAGTTCTAGATAAACTTGATAATTACAGAAAACCGAGAAGAGTCTAGGCAAACATCAAAATTGGAATATCAAAGTTAGCAACTATTTTTTCCATCTAAAAATAAATAGAATGTTCTAGTAGCAAAATTCAAATTAATGAATCGTAATTCAGAAATATCAATAATAATTTGTGTATTTTATGTAATGTTGAAATTAAATTGAATTACGGCCAGGATTTGAACCTGGAACCTTTGAACGCCAGTCAAATGATTTAACTGAACTATGGATTAATTTAATTCGAATTTGATTTAAATTTTTCTGCCTACTTTGTTAAGTATGTCTCAAAGGTAGCCTCCATCTTATGAAATAAAATTGTAAACTACTTGTAATAATTATCTAATATTGCGTAATGTAAATTATTTTTATTCTAATTAATTTAATTTCCTTATTAACATAATTTATACTAATTATATTTGCTATCAAGCCAGTGGTACTAAAAATGTACTCTTCAAATAAAGTGAATGTCAAATAAATTATTTTAGTTCTATAATCAGTATATCAAATTATATATTACGAGTACATTAAAGTTTTCGGTGCATAGGTATAGAAACATCCTGTATATTGTGAGATTTTTCTCAATATCAAGATTTTGATGAATTTTTAAATTATGATAACTTATTATTATGGGGTAGGTGGCTCAGTGGTACCGAGTCGGTTTATGGATTTGAGAACCCTGGTTCGATTCCCACAGCCGACAAACAATTTTTATCTCATTAAAACTACTTCTGTGGTTCCCTCTCTACTAACATCTGATTTGACGACTGGTACCCGCATTTCACACGAAAAAATATATCACTTATCGAGATCTGTTATGGCAGAGTGGCTCCTCATATACACACATTTTAAGGGGCCGAGATTTGACGGCTGATAGTCGCACATAAATATATAAGTTACTGAGATCTGCTACGACAGAGTGTCTCACCCAATAATGGGTAAAAAGCGTGATGATATATTTATTGTATTTATATTGAATTAAGTTTAAATCTGTAACACCTATATTTGTTGATAAAGATTCTATCATGTTAATATCTTTCAAAAGAGAACATTTTTGAAGTTCGTAATTTTACTGTTCAAATATGAAACTATTCGAATGGAATTTTAAAGTATACTTATGTCCTAAACTGAAATTCATCATTTACCCAAGGCAAGGTAGAAAAGGTAGTTCAATATGAGAACATTTGCGTTGCTAGGATGCGAATGTCGAATGCACGTTTGCTCGTCATTAATCATTTACACTGTCATTTCGTGTCATACGTACACCTTCTTACATACAGATGAGTATGAGAAGACAGATATTTCGACGGTCTAGTGTCGACCTTACACTGAGTTCATGTCCATGAGTTATTTTCGTGACTTGAAATTGAAACACATTTATCATATTTCTAATATACGAGTACTTCAAACTAGACTACTTTATAACGTACATTTTGATATACACTGCTCAAAATTGTACAGGTAAAAAGTGAATGTGAAATTAAAACTGTAAATTATATTATAAATATGTAATAAACTATCAAACTAAACACTTGTCTAAGTCTCACAAAATTCAGCCTCCAAGTCAACTTATGAGGTCCTCGTCAGAGGCTGGCCAGTACAATTAGTAACCATAGACGCGTTTCGCTCTTATTAGAGCTATCAGCTCATAACTGTGCTGGCCAGCCTCTGACAAGGACCTCATAAGTTGACTTGGAAGCTGAATTTTGTGAGACTTAGACAAGTGTTTAGTTTGATATTTTATTATTAAACCTAGTTTCACCAAGTGAGCATGCAAAAACAATTAATTTTGTCTTTGTTGTTTTTTATTTAAATTATAAATATGTATTTCAGAAGAATACAATATAAAGATTAATATAAATTATATTGAAATAAATAAATACATCATCACGTCTTTTACCCATTACTTGGCCTTTGTCTTATAGCTGATTTTATAAATTTATTTATTCAAATGGTATTCGAACTTTTGACGGTAATGTTATATGTGTTATATAAAATTAATAAAATTGATTCAAATGTGTGAATTTCAATACATTTACTATGGAAGTAAATTTATTCTCTCCTTTATAAAAATCGGGCATTATATTTTTGACGTGGTATTTATTATTTGTTAGTTGGATAAATTTAGTAGAATCTTTAAATAATTAATATTAGCTCAATGATACATAATTAACAAAAAAGTTAAATACGAGGTAAATATATTTTTCCTGAAACTGTCAGGAAAATAAACATTTGCCTGACCTTTAAGACTCATGAAAGCTTTGCTTTGCATGCCTAGTCAGGAAAATAACATACTGCCTGCCTACGCAGCTAATGAAACAAACGTGAGTTTCTAGTTACTTAGCAACATAAAATACTGATATTTATTTTAATTTAAAATATTTATTATTTGTTTATAAGTTTCAGGTAAAATGTTATACGTAACACGTCAGAGAAGCGTCGTACAGGATTCGTAAACTGTTTCAAACTATCTACTCATCCTGTAATTGAACACTCCTGACTTTTTAGTAAATAACTATTTATTCATAATTCATTTAAGATAAGAAAAATAAAATAACATGCAAGACTTCATTGTCATCTCATCTCACATGACCTATATTCAATCCGATTCATCTTATACAGGGTTGATTAATAATAATAAAACATTATTACGTACGCTCAATTACACTTTTTCGATTTAATATTACAGTTTTTGAAAAGGTCTATATGAAGCACGAGCAGTTATATGATCTCATCTCTTTTTGACATTTTCAATCAAGAATCAAATCCATTTACCTTCTTCTTTACTTCTTAAATGCGACCCTCGGAACAGATTTCATTTTATACTTAAAATTTAGTCTTTATTTCATTCGAACATCCCTATTTGAAAATTTTACGGGCAGTTTGACTGAATAGATAGCAACAGCGGAGAGGTAGCGAGTTCAAATCTTGTTGACGATAAGATACAGTAAAACTACAAACTATAACTGCGTCCGAGTGTTTCGAAGTTTGAACGTCATTATGAACTGTAGATCTCGTGCACTGGAACTGAGAATAATTTCCTGTTGTATTAACAGTTTGCATTTATAACGAAATTGGTACTAATGCCTGTTTACACAAACATAGTTTTAGGTGATATCTTACTAAGAACACTTAAAGTTAAGTGAAACTATACTATACTAATTAATTAATTAATTAATTAATCCGTCAGTACGGTGGTGTGGATAGCAATATGGAATTCGAATCCGGAGATCCCGAGTACGAATCTCACTCAAGCTAAAAATTATATAAACTACTACACTGCGGCTCGGTGAGTGCGGACCCTGTACTGTAATTGGGATTAAATTCCTGTTGTACAGAGTAACACAAATAAATAAATAAATAAATAAATAAATAAATAAGCTAAGTAGTGATGCGAGATACCCAGGTATTTATTTTTCAAGGTAAATACCTAGTGTAAATACCCGAGTAGTTACCCACACGTGGGTATAAATTTAGTAATAAAATATAAACTAAACACTTGGCTAAGTCTCACAAAATTCAGTCTCCAAGTCACCTTATGAGGGCATCGTCAGAGGCTGGCCAGCACAGTTAGTAACCATAGACGCGTTTCGCTCTTATTAGAGCTCATCAGTATGGTATAACTCACTTCTTCACCTAGAACAAAATTCACGTGAAGAAAAGCTGGTGACTAAGGACTGTGCCAGTAGAGAATAAGATCTCTAAAAAACGGTAAGATGACATGAGAAGTTTATGAGCTCTAATAAGAGCGAAGCGCGTCTATGGTTACTAACTGTGCTGGCAAGCCTCTGACAATGCCTTCATAAGGTGACTTGGAGGCTGAATTTTGTGAGACTTAGCCAAGTGTTTAGTTTATATTTTATTAAACCTAGTTTCACCAAGTATATGGATGACAATTAATTTTGTCTTTGTCGAAATTTAGTAATTACAAATAGTAAGAATATGGGTTTGTAATATCATTGTAAAATACTTGAAGTCACATAAAAGTACGTTATTAAAAATATTTCTTTATGAAATAAAATAAATACCAAAGAATATCACAGAAATAAAATAAATATATATTTAGACATGTATTATGTTATATGCATAGTATTTATTTTAAAAGAATTGTAGCCTTCTAGTTGTAGATTATTTCTATTCAGACTTAGTAAATTGCATTGTTCGACACTGTCAAAAAAATATTCTTACAATTTTTACAATTGGGTAGGTAAATAAAATTTACCTACCCAATACAATTGAAATTTGAAGATAATTTGTATATTTATTTATTTATGTCACGCTGTACAGCAGGAACTTAATCCCAATTACAGTACAGGGTCCGCACTCACCGAGCCGCAGTGCAGTAGTTTATATAATTTTTAGCTTGAGTGAGATTCGAATTCCGTATCGCTATCCATACCACCGTACTGACCGTATCTTATCTTGAGAGGTAAATGAAATACAGCTTAGGGTAAGTGTTATATAATAAAAGTGTAACTTAATGTTTAAGTGTTACTTAAATTTGTTGGTGCAAACGGGCAATAATGTATTTCTGAATAAAACCGTTAATGATATTAAAGAATTAAAAAATAATAAGGTTTATTTTATGACTTTGCAATTCTTCTTCATTCCAATCTAAATTTGATAGTTCAAGTTAGCGTTTCAAAATAATGAAGGAATATAAATTAATCAAGTAAAGTTTCTTTCTTCGTCAAAATCTGACGATAACGGCAAACTTTCAACTTTTAATTAAACAAGCAAAGAGATCCAGATCCACCTTTACCTTCGAAGCGATTTTGCTGAATACAATCTTTCTATCAGATTCACTAGGATTATACCGACTTGTTTGAGCACGCATGCAAGATTTAATCCTTATCTAAGCGAATCCAAACCACGGAGAGTGAGATGAAGCTATATGGATTATCTTATGCTGAAGCTGAAACGAAACTGAAACTTTGTTCTCTTTTTATGCGTAGTTGTACACGATTGAAAGTACAGTGTCTTTGTTTTAAAGATTCCTCGTTGCGTAGCAACAGAAGCAGGACTTTTCAAATGTTTTGTTTTGTTGATAAAGCGATTTTAAGCTTATTTTGAAAGTTATACTTATGTTTTAATCAAAGTTATTACGCTAATAGCTATTGAATTGAGTAGAATTATTAAATACAAATCCCGTAGGATTTGAATCTAAATATCTACCTATCCAGTAATCCCAGTTTCAAGCATCGTATTGATTTTGTTAGATGCTACGCAGTAACAGTAATAGTAACATTTGATCAAATATTCTATATTTAATTTAAATTTTATATTTATGTCTGAATTATAATAGCAACGCTGTAGCCAATATGAGTTTTCATACAATTGACCGAACGAATTTATTTTCAGTACGTATATAAACTTTTTTTAATCATCTAAGATGCAACCATAAAAAAAATTATGTGTATATCACGAGAGTACAGTGTCTTTGTTCCTCTTACACTATTGCAGCTCTCACCTTCGGGTCGCACTGCTATTACCGTGCGCGAATAATGAACAATCAATTTACGTTCTTAATAGACAAATAACTATTTTTTAATTTAAATAAAAAACAACAAAGACAAAATTAATTGTTTTTGAATGCTCACTTGGTGAAACTAGGTTTAATAATGTTATACCATACTGATGAGCTCTAATAAGAGCGAAACGCGTCTATGGTTACTAACTGTGCTGGCCAGCCTCTGACGAGGACCTCATAAGTTGATTTGGAGGCTGAATTTTGTGAGACTTAGACAAGTGTTTAGTTTGATATTTTATTATTAACTATTTTTTACAACTATCAAATAAGAATAATGCAATAATTATTGATATATTCAAGTGAATTGAAGGAAAACAATCAAAAATAATATGAATTTATACAATAAATGTATTGTAATCAATAAACAATCATTTGGGAGAATGCTTAAAATACTTATTTTGAAATACGCGTTGCTATGGCAATGTAAATGATGAAAGAATCACGTAATTCGTGTAAAAAAGTGCACGAATAATAAAGAATTACTTTATGCTTTTAATACACAAAGTTTTGTCTCAATCTGACTTGTCAAAACAGTCAAGAAAATGTAAATAAAACACAATGATAATATAACACTATTAATACAAACGGAACTCAAAACAACAATAATACAAAGATTACTTCTCCTTCTTATCATAATATATATTAATTGTACAGTCTTTCAAATTAGAGATGACCACGAAGAGATGAATACAATGAAATCTATGTTGAAAGATTTAATAAATGGCGCCACGAGCAGACAAACATCCCACTATATGAGTAATTAGTACATAGACAGATGCCAGATAATATTGATGCGCACATAGAATCGAAAATAAAGATGATCCAAAAGCACTGATCTAATTAGTCATTAGACTGTGAAGTACAACGCTGATATAATTAGAGAATAAAAACAAAACTATGTCATTGTAAAATCAATATTGCTTTGAATGCTTTGATAACAAAATTGAGTAAAGCAACAAGCTGATTTGATTGTCAAGCAATATCAAATTATCACAAACTAGGCAGCATCACAAATTTAATTTAAGTTTCTATCAAGTTAATAGCAACAATACATGTATGTAAACGACAACATAGGTATTAATGTTATGCGACTTTAATTCATTTAGCAATAAAACAAACATCACAAATATTGTAAGTACGTCAAAACTATGAAATAAGTTGTAGAGAATTAAATTCTAGTTATAAATTGGTTTAGATATTATATTTTATTTATTTAGGTAATGTGAAAATTATGTTAAAATATTTACCGGTTTTAGGATATTAAACCTATGTTTATATGCACAAAAGTAGGCTGGTAAGTAAGTAATAACTGTATTCTGTTCGGTAATAAACAGTCAAGAAAATGAAAATAAAACACAATGATAATATAACACTATTAATACAAACGGAACTCAAAATAACAATAATACAAAGATGACTTCTCCTGCTTATCTTAATATGTATTAATTGTACAGTCTTTTAAATTAGAGATGACCACGTTTTATGCTGGAATACAATGAAATCTATGTTGAAAGATTATAGTCAAAATATTTATTTACAATTTTTTTTCTCAAATCTACAGTTTTAATTTGAAGCCTTTTCTTGTAAAATATTCATCAAAGTAATAATATTGAAAAACTTGTAACTTATGTCATACGTCTATATCACAGTTTTCATATACACAGATTAAAAAGTAAACAATTCTAAAGCTCTAAACAATAACAGATAAAATTCAAAACAGTGAAGAGAGAAAAATAAAACATTTGAACTAAAGTTCCAGTTGCTCAAACAATGTGTTTTTCATCTATTCATTGCTGCATTGAAAACAGATTTAAAACTAACACATACAATTTAAAATATCTGTTTAAAGCATTAGTTTAGTTTTCAGTATTTTACAGATAATAATTCGCAAAGAAAATTCACATTTCCTACCTTCATGTCTAACAGACTGAACTTATCTCGGAAAATAACAGAAGGTATGAAGTTTAAATTATAATAAACGAAGAAATAGATTGTAAGATACAACTTTTCTCCTTAATTTTCTTTCGAATTTTCATTCATATCTTGAAAATATATATAATACAACTGCACTGAATATGAAAAGTACAAATTATTATTTTACCTACCACATAAAAAAATATATTATCTTTATTATCTCTTATAAGTACAGTATATATACTTTTATACTGTCAATAACATTGTCAAAGTTAAATATTTTAAAATAATTGCAAAAGAGAAAATATCTCTAATTTGCTAGTAACATTTATATATTCCACGTCGTTAATTTGTGAAGTCAGATATTTAAAACATTTATTGACAAGTTTAAACTATCTTTAAAATATTATAACAGAACTATAATTCAAAATTCAAATACTATACTTCAGCCACCATTTTGTTTGGGGTTTCCTGATACAATATAAACACCCCAACGATGTGAATACATATAAGAAAAGAACCGAGAAATAGCGAATTGTTCATGATTTTTTTGTTGCGCCGTGTTTTGTTATAACCGAACTATACGATGTGTTATATTCTACGCTGCCGTTGCGAGATTTAAGGGTTGGAGAAGGAAGCGGAAGTGGCGTGTAGGCGATTTGTTTCGCTTTTAAAATCTGAACACATGGGACACAACAATACACCAAGCTCCACGAACACAGCATTGAGCTGAGACTTGGCCAAGTCGCTTGGGAAATATGAAAAATTGTTCTGTTTCCCAAGTTACCATGATGATGACAGATTTAGCACAAATTATTTCAATTTGCTGTAATGAACATGGATTTGATTCGAAATTGTATTGCAAATAATTGATTAAAAACATGCTGGGTTTCTGCAGTCAGATAAATTAAGAACTTAAATTTTGTAATAACTTCTTCGTTGATCGTTCATTAGTAAGTATGCAACTGCTTTTAAGTTTTTTTTTGTAAAAATGTCAAATATAAGTTTTTACCTGAAACTGACAGGGGAATAAACATTTGCCTGACCTTTAAGACTCAGGAAAGCTTTGCTTTTCATGCCTAGGTAGGTAATGAAAGAAACGTGAGTGTCTAGTTACTTAGCAACATAAAATACTGACTGAATATGTAATTCAAATATTTCTTTTAATTTAAATTAACTTAAAATATGTATTATTTGTTTATAAGTTTCAGGTAAAATGTTATACGTAACACGTCAGTAAAGCGTCGTACAGGATTCGTAAGCTGTTTCAAGCTTCGCTTTCGCTCGGCATGAAACTATCTACTTATCCTGTAATTGAACGCTTTCCTGACTTTTTACGTAAATAATTATTCTACGACCACATAGAAATCTGCTCATTGTATATTTGTTGTTGCTAGGGAAATGAGGTACATTGCAAGCATCGTGAGAAATAAATTTGTTTTGTAAGTATTTCAATACAGGTCATTTCATTTCGTACAGGTGCAATTTCCTTCTAAATTGTATAATATAATAACAAAATAAATAAATAAATATATCATCACGCCTTTTACCTATTACTGAGGCGGCACTCTGCCTAAGCAGATCTCGGTAAGTGATATATTTCTTCGCATAAAGTGCGGTTACCAGCTGTTAAATCACACCCCCTCCAAAGATATTAGTGGAGGGGGATCCACAGGGGTAGATTTAAATTGATGATAATTGTTTGTCGGCTGTGGGGATCGAACCAGGGTTCTCAAGATACTCAGGTTGACTCGATACCACTGAGCCATTTACCCCATATAATAACAATATAATAACGTATGCACAAAAATTAAGACAGACTTAAATTAGATAATTATTAGGAGAATTTGTATCGGTTTTATAAACATTTAAATTGTTACGATTTATATGTTAACTCATATTTTTGTAACACCCAAAACTGAGTAAAAGACGTGATGATATATTTATTTATTTACATTATTATTATTTGTTGATACAAGAAACAAACAGTTTAGTTTTTATCAAAATATACTTAATTATTCCTAATATTACAAAGAATAACATTTGGTCTAAGATGCAATCATCCTTTACAAAATGTCACCTATCTAAATGTTCATCCCCTTGTTCTAAACTCGCACTAAATTCCAACTCTAAGCTAAGCTATATTTCGTAGCGGAGTAAGATGCCAAACACAACTGTGCAGAAATGTCTGTTACGGGTGTAATAATCCGGATTGGCTGACATGATTTGCGCTAATTTCCCCTACAAGCATAGCACGAAGTTGGGGGGGGGGGGGGTGTAGGAACTCAGTACCGCAGACAAGTGGAACGAAGCACGAGACCGGACAGCAAAGGCCGCAAAACGCCATTTTGCTGTAATGGTCCAACATGTAATCGAGGAAGTATGTGGGTGCTGTTGTTATTAGAAATTAGATGATCCGCACGCGTAATTGCTGTTTACTGTCATGATGATGAGCGATTATAATTAGGACAGACTAATTAACATTGCGTGTGACAATATTTATTTGTTGTATTTAATTAGAATTTTTAAAAGTAAATACTTAATGTAAATCAAATTAGTACGGTGGTGTGGCTAGCGATACGGAATTCGAATCCAGGGATCCCGAGTTCGAACCTCACTCAAGCTAAAAAAAAACATTATTTTTTGGAATCCTTGTTGATCCTGTGATTTAATTTTGGAAACGAATAAGTTGGCTTTAGGGTCCTTAAATAAACCATCATCTTCAGCTTTTATTGTTTACATACTTATTTTTCATATCTAATTAATATCTGTCCGTTAGTACGGTGGTGTGGATAGCAATATGGAATTTGAATCCGGAGATCCCGAGTTCGAATCTCACTCAAGCTAAAAATTATATGAACTACAACACTGCGGCTCGGTGAGTGCCGACCCTGTACTGTTATTGGGATTAAGTTCCTGTTATACAGCGTAACATAAATAAATAAGTAAATAAAGAGACAAATTGAGATACCACCAGGATTTGAACCTGGGACCTATAAATTCCTGTCATATTCTTTAAACTAATTAATCTGTGATTCAAATCTAATTTTATTCCAATTTTTCTCTATATTTTTGTTGTGCCGTAGTGTCACTACATAAAACTTTCGTGCCAAATATTTCAGTTTATGAAAGAGGCTGCTATCACATATACAGTACGGTGGTGTGGATAGCATTACGGAATTCGAATCCGGAGATACCAAGTTCGGATCTCACACAAGCTAAAAATTATTATAAACTACTACACTGCGGCTCGGTGAATGCGGACCCTGTACTGTAATTGGGATTAAGTTCCTGTTGTACAGCGTAACATAAATAAATAAATAACAAAAATAAATGATTATAACAGGCGCGGTGGCCGAGCGTGTTAAGGCACATCTCTTAACATACTGTGACGTCACCCGAACCAAGGTTCGTCAGTTCGAATCCGCCTGTCGACAATGTGTGATTTGTCGTAAAATATAAAATACAGTTACATGTATTTATCACGCTCGGGCGCTATAAGCTAGTCACTTATACGCCTTAAATAATGTATTATTTAGACTACGAAAACCGGCAGTACAGCAGTGTAAAAACTGCGGCTCGGTGGGTCCGGTAGGCCCAGGCCCGATTTGGGCTGCAGCGCCACAGATGATGATGATGAAATGATTATACAATAAACGCAAGAAAAATGATTCGTCTTTTCAGCAGTATAATTTGTTTCACCATGCTAGGATTGTAATATTTTATTACGCATTTACTTGGTATGTTATTTATTTTACCAGCTTTAAAATTGTTATCTGTGCAATGAAGCGGAATGGTATCTAGTAGGTATTGATCTCGATATCTAAATACAGATATAAGTTATAAATTATTCCCAACCTAACCTAACTTTATTGGCAATTCGAAAATCCTGTCAATGTCAATGTTATCTTTGCTTCGTAATTCAATATTCAATGAACTGAATATAATGTTCCGCAGTTTCGTATAAGAGTATATTGGACATATAAAATAATCCTTCATCAGAAAAAAATGAAAAAATTATCTTGAGATTATATTCCGATATTCATGAAATAATAACTTTTGACATTCTCATTGTATATTCTTTATATTTTGAACAATAATACTTTATTTGTTGTTAATTTTTATGTGTAAATAAGAACATTATTTTTACTGCAAATATGTAGTTATATATTTGCTTTAATTGACCTAAAAGTTAAAGAGACTTGACTTTTAGTTAATTCAACAAAGACATCATAAATATTTATACTCTAGGTAGGATTCGAACCGGGAAATTTTAGGGTCAGTTACGGTTAACGGCTTTTATATTATTGAAATTTTGATTACGGTTTTCTGAAGTTTTAGTTGCAAATTTTTAAAATTATAAATTTTGATTTAGTTACTGTTTTCATATTTTACGGTTTCGGTTTAAAATAAACACATTTTTCAAAATTAAAAATAAATATAATTTGTATATTTGTAAAAATATAATTCTCAAAATAGATAATAATATATTATGCGCACAGTACAATTAGTGTATATTTTTTTGGTAACTAATTCGCAAATTTTCTAAAATTATTTGTATATATGTTTTCTGTAATCTTCAAAAATAGATACACAATAATATCGATCTTGCTTTCACACTACCATTGATATCCAATGTTGCAATATTAGCAAGACATTTTTTTTTCAATTATTACTCATTGTTTTTCTGTCCGCAGGAGCAAGGTGGCAGCAGCTCTGCTCAACAAGCACCTGCAGATCAATGGCATCTCAGCGGGATTGACGTCATTACGACACTCAGTGGATGCTAGTATCGCAGCGGCGGCTTCGGAGACGCCGGCTAAGGACGCATCAGGCGCCTCCGCTTCCAATAAGATGAAGCGAGAGCGCAAAGCGGCGCGAACGCTTGGGATCATCATGTCGGCGTTTCTAGCGTGTTGGCTACCTTTCTTTCTCTGGTGAGTGCCATTCTATTTTTATTTTTACTCAAAGAAACTAGCTAAATAAATATGACGCTATTCCTTTCATTAATAAGACGTTATTCAATATGTTAATATCTAATAAAACTATTGAAACTTTAATTGTCTCTTGTACGAAGTTTTTGAGCTAAATATAAATGACTAATTTAAGATTTGTGACTATAGTGCAAGGTCCCATTATCTTGGTGTAAGGTATGCCATTAATAGGTATTTGTTTTAGATATTATTTAATCTCAAATCTAACAAATGTTTTGTTTATAACTGCACAATACTCGTATATATTATTTTTCTACGATTGCTATGAAAAGTTGACAATTACGCTCTCATTTATCATCGTAAAGTTGACGTTTTCTATGGAACAATCGAAAAATATCTTTTTTGTGCATCTACAATGGCAACGAGCGAAAAAGACGTTAAATGCGCGCGTTTCCAATGGCAACGCGCGAAAAAGATTATAAATGCGCGCTTATTTCAATAGTTACCAGGGATACAAACAAAACAGAAACTTGTCATATTGACAGTTAACAGAACGAATTTATTTTCAGTACGCATACGTATTTTAATAATTTTAAGATGCATTCGTAGAAAAAATTATGTGTGTATCACGAGCGTCAAGTGTCTGTTTCTCTTACACTATTGCAGCTCTCGCTTTCGGCTCGCGCTTCAATTACCGTGCTCGAGTAACGAAGAATCACTTTACGCTCTTAATACACAAATAACTATTTAAGATTGTAGATAGAGCAGGTGTGAAAATAAATAAAATAGAAACATATTCAGTAGCATTAAACCAAGTACTTAATGTAAAACAGTAAAGATTAGTAAAATTTGCATAAAACAGATTCGCTAATCACACCTAGAAACAGTTACTGCTCTCATTCCCAAGCTAGACGCATAAATACATAAATAAGCACAAGGCGACAGACAACCTTTAAGGTTTAAACACAATCATCTACTCGTATATTACAATAACAGTATATTATGTAACAAGTTTTATAAACCATCTCTATAGTTACGAGTGTATAAAAAACGAGTATCTAAAGAGTTTATAAAACGAGTCACATACGAGTATTATACTGTTTCAATGATCGCAAATTAAGACAATAAAAAGATGTAAAGTTTAATAGATTATTTGAAAAGAAAGTCAAGTTACAATAACAGGTGCACGAAGCTAACTTCACACCGTATGTAATGTCAATTGTTATATTCACGTCGTGGCCTCAATTTGTCAACATGTGATTAAGATCTTCTTTAGCGCCATGGAAACCAGTACGTTCAATGACATTTTAATAACGGGAATAGAAAGAAAAATATTAACTCGACTTACCATTTTTTAGCATGCGAAATAATTTAGAATTCAGATGGCTTCGGTAGCTTTTAATGTTCACTATTACGTTACCACTAATCAAACACAATAGGTACACTTTTAGAATAACGATTTCACTGATTTTAAAATCTAAAACTACAAAATAATATACAGTAAATATTTAAATCACACACAAACACTGATTCTTGATGCATTTCACTAGAAGTACGATGCGAAACTAAACAATATGCGACAAATTACCTGTCGAAACCGTAAACAAGCCTACTAGTCATTTCTCGCTACCTCGCTCGTTTTATCTATATACATTTAATAATAATTTAAAATACAATTATATTTGAAATACTCATTTAATTTAATTTACAAATAAAAGCACAAAGTATTTCTGCCACCAGCTGTCACAATCACAATTGTTTTCTTAATGCTTTTGTTTTCATGTCTAACTTTAATTCTAGTATTCTGTGAAATATAAAATATGACTTGCTTGTTATTAAAAACTAAATTTCTCGTTTAAAATACAAACAAATAATTGACTAAATTATGAATAAACATTTAAAATGATTTTTCTGAATGAAAACACAGATTAGCTTTACGCCCACAGCCCACGCGTAATTTAATTTGGAAACATGACAACATGACAATGCACTATGTAATTTAATTCGCGTAAATCGGCTTGAAAAATATTAGATTAAACGGGTAATGAAATTGAAGGATAATCCTTGCTCTCTTTTTTGTATTAATCATGCTTCAGGTTTCGTGATCAAAATCATTAATTTGTACAATATAATTATGTCAGTCTTAGGAAAAGCTAATTTAACAAAGTGCACGGTTCAGATATATTATCATAATTAAATGTAAATAAAAGCAAAAAGTCTCTAATTTGATAAACACTACCTTCTTAAATATCCCTAGCAGGAATCAGTGTCAAATACAATCCATTTAAAATTTTTGTTTAATAAATAATTATGTATATTAGACAAAATTAGAACAACTTTATGCAAAATTTACTTTTTCATGTAAAAATAAATATAAATAAATATATCATCACGCCTTTTACCCATTTATGGGTGTGGCACTCTGTCTAAGCAGATCTCGGTAAGTGATATATTTTTTTGCGTGAAGTGCGGTTACCAGCTGTCAAATCACGGCCCCCAAAGATATTAGTGGAGGGGAAGCCACAGGAGTAGATTTAAATTTTTGAAAATTGTTTGTCGACTGTGGGGATCGAACCAGGGTTCTCAAGATCCACATAAGCGATTTTATACAGGGTGGAATCGAAAGTTGGACACATGGTTTTTCTCGGGAATTAATAGAGATACAAAAAAAAAACTAAACAACGAAGTTGTTGGAGACCAAGGGAGCCATCTGATTATAGAATAAAATATTCTTTTAAACCAGTGGTTCTCAAGTAACAACATAAAATTATAGTTTTTCAAATGGGTTATACATATGTTTTATGCCTATTCGATAGCGTATTTTTTCTGAATTCAACCATGTATTAGTTTTATATCCTTATATAATAAAAATATTGAAGAAAAATGCGATTGTGGAACCTGGGTTCAATTCTCACAGGCGACAAACAATTTTCATTAATTTAAATCTATCCCTGTGGCTCCCCCTCCAATAACATCTTTGAAGGCTGTGATTTGACGGCTGATAACCGCACTTCACGCGCATAAATATATGACTTACCGAAATCTGCTATCACACCCAGTAATAGGTAAAAGGCGTGATGATATATTTATATTTATATTTATTTATATTTGAATCGCAGAAAAAAATGTTGGCAAAAAATCGTTTTTCGCAGATTATTTTACTCCCCAAATTAACGTAAACACCAATAGAAGGAAAATTAAAACATAATTAAACATAATGTTTTGCAAGAAATTTTAATTTATTTAAAAGAATTGATGTTCATTTATTTACCAGGAGTTGGTACCTACTGGCTTTGAAAACGTTTATATTTGTATTCCACTCTCACTCCATTTTGTTTCGCGTTGTCGTTTGTCAATTTTGTTGTTATTTGTGTTTTATATATTTGATAAATAATTCCTAAAGCATTTAAAATGTTAGGAAAATTAATATACATTTATACAACACTCATTGCATTTAATTTTTTGTATATCCTATAAACGCAGCCGTCTTTGACGTCATTATTACAGATTTTGATGACGTCTCTCTTCTGCTTAATTTTTTTTGTATAACTCAATTCATATGTAAAATGTAGTTGACCATACAGATCCAATTACAAGAGATCATGATCTTTCATCAATACGTTTCCATAGCAACTATTGATACCCTAAGGCATGTTATTTGCTGGTGATTAAAGTAATGTTGATAGATACTTGCGCATTGTTTCTCACTTAATTATGCATAAGGAAATTAGATAAACACTTGAGACGTGATTATTAGATATCTGAGCGGATATTGGCGACGGAATTTGATATCCTCGCAATCCTCGAATTCTGCTGCACGAGCTTCAAACTAACGAGAGTCGTGCACAGCAGGGACCATAATTCATATGAAAGTTTAACACTGATTATAAACTTATTAAATAAATCAATATGTCATCACACCTTTCCTAGTTTGGTGTTTGGTACCAATTTTGCGCGCAGTTTGTTATACGAGTAGAATGAAAGTTTACTAAAATATAGATCATAATTTTGTGATATGTATGGTTGCAAATTCAATATTTCATTTCGTGGATTTATATAACTTGTCCAAGGGTATTTCAATGTGGAAACCTTCGTGCTTAAAATTATTTCAAATGTTTCCTTTCGTTACCAATGGCGGTTCGTGTTCTAAAATATTGGGGAGGCAGAGATCCATAAAAAATTGAGGCTTTTTACTTCCTTTTACGAAGTAAAGAAAGTATAGTAATCGCAAAAATTTTCGGTTTTCAGATTTCAGCGGAAATGTCTATTTTGACCATCCTTGAATCCATTTTGACTAATTTCGTCGTGACGTCTGTACGTATGTATCTACATATGTATCTCGCATAACTCAAAAACTATAATCTGTAAAAAGTTGAAATGTTATATTTAAGACTATTATAACATCTAGTTGTGCACTTCCATTTTTGATCATTATATAACTTCCGGAAGTAGTACTTTACTTGAAGTCTATAATAGAGTTTAATGAAAAACTATAATGAAATATAATCCAATATTTTTCAAGTTTAGTATATATGACTACTATATCAATAGAAATAACATAATAGATTTTGGTTAAAATGGACTAATCGAAAGTGATACATTACATGAAGTTGCTAACAGTTTTTTGAATAAAAATTTTGATTTTAGAAATAAATGTTGCAAATAAAAGTTTTAGAAAATGAAATTCTGCGTTTAGAACATAAAGAATTATTAAATTTGCCTTTTGTATAAGCGAGATATATAAATATAAAAATTAAATATTTTTTGTTTTTGTAATTAAGTTTACTATGGATTAGAACAAAAAATAAGAAAAATATACAAAATAATGTCAATGTCAAATTACGTCAAATATATGAAATAAAAAAATATCTATTGTTTAATACGTGTACAAGGAAGTCATGTGGTCTCCACGGTAGATTTTTTATAATATAAAAATAAATAACTACATATTTGTTTAACTAGGCAAAAAAGTTGCAGATTTACTGCTGCAGCTATGAATCTATCTAAGGCAATAAATCTGCTTTTTTGCAATGTTGCAGTATTTTACGCACGTCCCCAAATCATTATTTTTTTCACGTTCCATTGGTTACAACACATCAATATTACCAAATTCATATTATTGTTGATTGTTTTCCTTCAATTTACTAGAATAAATCAATAATGATTGTATTATTCTTTTTTGATAGTTCTAGACTAAATGTTGTTTTTATTTCGTAGACGAAATTCTAATTTTTTAGCAGGTTCAAATAACATTTTTGTTACGATTAAAAGTGACATTCTCACGCGCAATAAACAAAATTCATTTCACATACTTAATACAAAAATAACTATTTTAAAACTAATATTTATTTTGACTTTCGTAGTTAGGCATTGCCTCATTTTCCTCCCCTAACGAGCTACTACTGTTTGTTACATTCATGATTCATTTCATAAAAGGTTTAGAAGTTTGTTAATTAACTACAAATCTAATTTACGTTGTTAGTCTGAAGTAAGCAATTCCTTAGTGAAAAGAATACAGACATTATTTATATATAATACTTACGGCTCTTATATAACGTCGTAATGGGTATCTATTTCAATATTGTTAATGTTCATTAACGACAAATCCAATTTAGTTACCTTCTAAACTTATTAATTCATTGGTGAAAACAATTAAAGAATAAGAAATGTCTCTTAAAATATTAATGGCTAAAGTTGGAGAAAGATTAAGCACTACTACACTTGCTGGATTCTTGTTACACGGGTTGATATGAGTTAGTAGACGACAAGCACAAGACGAGAAACATTTAAGTGTGAGGAATATAACAGACAGTTCAGAAAGCGGCAATAATGAGACGGAAAGTTTAATGTATACGTAATTAGTTCACACTAACGTACGTCAATTCCAAGACTGTAATGATCATAGCCGTCGATTTAATTCATTTCCCCAACTTTTGTACAAACGTCTGTAATATGAATTAAACCTGGAAGAACTTTCTCTCTCCATATAAATTAGTTAGTAAAACACATTATTTTTTGGAATTCTTGTTGATTCTCTGATTTAATTTTGGAGAGGAATAAGTTGGCTTTAGAGTTCTTGGTCAATTTATTCTTTGATTTTCAACAAATTAAATCTACCCCTGTGGCTTCCCCTCCACTAATATCTTTTGGGGCCGTGATTTGACGGTCGGTAACCGCACTTCACGCGAAAAAAATATATCACTTATCGAGATCTGCTTAGGTAGAGTGCCACACCCAGTGATGGGTAAAAGGCGTGATGATATATTTATTTATTTATATTTATATTCTTTGATTATTCATCTTCAGCATTTATTGTTTACATAGTTATTTTTCAAATCTAATTAATATCTGTCCGTCAGTACGGTGGTGTGGATAGCGATACGGAATTCAAATCTGGAGATCCCGAGTTCGAATCTCACTCAAGCTAAAAATTATATGAACTACAACACTGTGACTCGGTGAGTGCGGACCCTGTACTGTAATTTGGATTAATTTCCTGTTGTACAGCGTAACACAAATAAATAAATAAGTATTAAATTGTCAAATTTAATACAAGTACAATTAATTCGTAAAACTAAATTAGTTGTAATTTTATTAAATTTGACAATGTAATACAGATATTAATTAGATTTGGAAAATAACTATGTAAACAATACATGCTGAAGATGATGGGTTAACCATCGAAACGTCCAAGAAATAAATTGAACTATTCTAAATAAAATAAATAAATATATCATCACGCCTTTTACCCATTACTGGGTGTGGCACTCTACTGTAGCAGATTTTGGTAAGTGATATATTTCTTCGCGTGAAGTGCGGTTACCAGCCGTCAAATCACGGCCCTCAAAGGTGTTAGTGGAGAGGATCCTAAAGTCAACTTATTTCTTTCTAAAACACATTATCATTATTCTTTTTATTCTTGTCTCGTAAAATAAAAATGGGTTCGAAGAGAAGATTAGCTTACAGAAAAACACAAAATTTAAAAACTCTGCTGTAGAAAATTATTCAAGGAAATCCTATTATATTAACTGACAGATTTATGGAGAAGCAAACACAACAGTGATAAAATAATCTTCTTTTATATATAAACGTGACATAAAAATTATTTCACGGATAGACATTTAAGCTTGTAAAGGGAATTATTAAATATTAAATTATAAATTCACGACCGTCAAGAAATTTAGATGGAATAACGAAACATACTTTTTAACAATAATTACAAGTGTAGGATAGACATTCTATGGATACGATATTGTTGGTTTATTAATTTATATTTTATTAATAAGTTTCACTATTAATTTAGACAATTCTAAATTAGTATCCTCAGCATAAAAACAAGGAATTCATATCTTACGTTGACGTTGAAATGTGTAATGTATTATATTTCCGTAGTAACAATAAGATGTTATTTAGTGCTATGGAAACCAATACCTTAAATGACCTTTTTATAATTGGAATTGAAAAATTATACAGGTATGTTCAGAAGTAACTGTTTCAGTTGGCAATACAATTCTAGGGATTTTTTATTACACAGTTTGCACAACGTCAGGCGAAGGCGGAAATTCTGTTTGCATGTCATTTTTAGAATAAATACAAATAGATTATATTAGCGGCCTGACAGCAATTTCGAAAATATGCGATATTAATAAAAGTTCCATTGTAATGACTATTTTAATAAAAAATTGTAAATGTATCAAATTTAAATTTGCACATGTCACTGTCAACTACAGAAATAAAGTCTTTTTTTATTACCAACTTAAATTACCTTATATTTCTAAATGAATTAAATTTTAAAGTAATTATATATTTTCTGCAAATTGCATCCATTTAACATGTTACTTTTCAATTAACTTTGACATGGATAGATTTTGTCGATGCTCCTTTTTTCCTAATCTATTCGCCGTCACTGTTAATGCGCATGCGTAGCACCTGTAGAACTTTATGTATAACCACCCGACAACCAAGCACAAAGCTCATAATTACGAAGTTCTGCGTTACATTAAGTTTATCGAGTGCTTTTATGCTCTATACAAAATCAACAGACAATGAGCGAATGAACAATTGCGTTTATGGCTGTCTCGCTCTTTCCTGAAATCGTGAAAGTGAACAATTCATACGGAGCAGAATACAACCACATACCACCTATAATTGACTAGTTTTCCTGATGATGCCATCGCATTTAATGACGACTTTTGTTTGATAGCTTTGGATATTACACTACATTAATTAACACTTAATAAGATACTTGATTATAAAGTTACTACGAGTATTATTTGTATATCTAATTATTTATACAAAATAGTCAACAAAAAATAATACAGAATTAATTTATTGAAGTAAATTGAAGGAAAACTATCAAGAATAATATGAATTTTTTACCATTGATGTGTTGTAATCAATGGAACGTAACAAAAAATAATTTGAGAGTTTACGAGAAATACTCATTTTTTGCACTAGGGTACGAAAGAGTACGTAATGTAGGGTGTAAAATAATGCGTAAAATACGCGTTGTTATGGTAAGGTAAATGATGAAAAAATCAAGTACTTCGCATACTGTTATTAGTGAAAAAAGTGAACATTTTTGTTTGTATATTGATCATGAAAGTCTTATTTTTTTCATGAAAAAACGTGTAAAATGTAATACATTCTTCAAGTATTTTAAAAATCATGAAAAATTGTGAAAAAAGTAAATACTACAATTTTATTGGTTAATGTCAATTGGATCTTTATTAAATGTGAAATAAAATATATTAAATTAATATTATTTTGTAAAATAAAATGTTAAAATGAAATCAAGAGAGAAATTAACAATGAACAAATTCTACACATCATATTTCCAAACGAATTCTCTTGAAATCGGTTTAGATGCTCTAAACACAAAAAACGACTTATCTTGCATTCTTCTGATATTGGATAGGTAATTCAAGAAGTATTATTTTATTTACTTCAACATAATTTATTAATATTGACACTTTTATTTTTATACGAGTATAATGAAATTTTCTTACGACATCAGAGAAAAATTATAATATTATTTTTGTTATAATAAAAAAAAGTATGAGTTCTACGAAACGAAATCAATAATTACAAGAAAACTTTACTTGTTTATTTTTATTTATTTATTTATGTTACGGTGTACAACAGGAATTTTAATTCCAATTACAGTACAGGGTCCGCACTTATCGAACCGCAGTGTGATAGTTTATATAATTTTAAGCTTGATTGCGATTCGAACTCAGGATCTCCAGATTCGAATTCCGTATCGCTATACACACCACCGTACTGTTGGAATATTACTCATATTCAAGTAAAAATATTTCCATAATTCGGAAGCATATTTTAAGTGCAGATAAGATATGATATTCTGATCACGTAACACACAGAATTTTAAAAAAGTAGCAAAAAAGTAGCCCGCTTAAACTTAAATTTTAAGTTTGATATAAATTGATAATATCGCATGAAATATTTAGCCAATCGATAAAATTGTTATGCATCAAGGGAGGGAAACAAGCGATTATTCCCGCGTGTGTGTCTTATCGGGACAAATGTCAAATCTGGGTCGCTTAACTAGTTACCTAGGAAACGCCGCAAAAAGCTAATAATCATAGTCTCTAGGGAGAGAAACATGCTACCTAGGGAGAGAAACATCCTACCTAGGGAGACAAACATAATATTTCTCTCCTTAGGGGAGAAAAGCAGTGTTTCTCTCTCTAAAATTAGGGAATAAGAACGTGTTTCTTGTGCATGTGTTATGAAAAATACATTTTCGTCAAATATATAACGGAAATTAACTTTTATTATGAATAAAATATTGAGATTAAAGTTTACAGTAAACGTTTATGAAGCGTATATATTTATACTTCCAATCATAGTAAAAGTAAAAAATGTAAGTTCAATCATTGAACGACTATCAAAACTGCAATTACCATTACCTGGTTGAAAATGAGCGAATATTTGAACATATAATGTCAAATTTCCCTATTATTTTTATTATTATGTTACTGCTCCGTGCAGTCATATCAAATACCCTATTAAAATTCGAACAAGGTAGAATGTTGAAACGATTAAATGAAAGATTCGCAAATCGAGACTCTTCCACTTCTAGCTGAAACGTCTTACAATCACGAATCATTAAATCTTCAAGAAGGCAGAAATACTCGCGTCTTTTCAGGATCTTCAGCAATCCGCATCCGACGCGCACAATCGAATAAACGAGCTGGAAAATGGTGCAGGAGTACCTTGTCAAACGGTTAATTACTATGAAAATATTGTCAGGAAAATGAGATGTTATGAAGATGCGAATAAATGTAAAAGCGTGGGCGTTAATAATCATTTTGTTACGAGGACATAATTTGAAAATGTGAACATTGTAACGAGCGAAACGCCTCTATGGTTATTAACTGTGCTGGTCGGCCTCTGAGATGATGACCTGATAAGTCGACTCATCAGAGGCTGAAATTTTGTAAAACTTTACAAGTGTTTTTAAATATTTTATTTAACCTAGTTTCACTGAGTATTCACATTATGGACAATACATATTTTGTCTTTTTGTTTGAGTTGTTATAAATTATATAATTTCATGTCAGAATCACAAAATTAACATTTCTATTACAACTCCGGAAAGGGGATTAATGCACAACTCTATAAACAAGATATATTTGTATTATTGAATAAATAATATTTTGGTTATCACTATAAAAAGAAACCTTAAAAATGGGACGGAGTCGAAAATAAAATATACTGCTCGTAATGTCGCTTTAATAAAAGTAGTTTCAATAAAATAAAATAAATATATCATCACGCCTTTTACCCATTACTGAGAGTGGCACTCTGCCTACGCAGATCTCGGTAAGTGATATATTTTTTCGCGTGAAGCCGTCAAATCACGGCCCTCAAAGATATTAGTGGAGAGGGAGCCACAGGGGTAGATTTAAATTGGTAAAAATTGCTTGTTGGCTGTGGGGATCGAACCAGGGTTCTCAAGATCCACAGGTCGACTCGATACCACTGAGCCACCTACCCCATAATTTTCAATAATCCTAGGATATATTCCAGAAAGTTAATAGACTTTTCAGAATTTACTGAAGAAGGATTTAAATTTCAGACATGGAGTTAGATATATCATAATTACATTTATTTCAGATTATTACTAATGCAGAAAAAGAAATATTTATTTATTTCCTTCAGAAAGAAATGTTATGGGGTAGATGGCCCAGTGGTATCGACTCGGTCTGTGGATCTTGAGAACCGTGGTTCGATCCCCACAGCCAACAAACAATTTTTACCAATTTAAATCTACCCCTGTTGCTGCATCTCCACTAACATCTTTGGAGGCCGTGATTTGACGACTGGTAATCGCACTTCACGCGATAAATATATCACTTACCGAGATCTGCTACGAAAGAATGCCACACCCAGTAATGGATAAAAGGCGTGATGATATATTTATTTATTTATTCATTTAGAAAGAAATGTTTTCATGTAGTTGTTAGAATTTGTCGATTTGCAAAAATTTTTATCCGAAATTTCTCCTTTGCTAATTATTTAATTTACCCTACAAAATATAAATGAGCTCAATCAGCACAAAACAAATATTTTAATTACCTCATCACTTTCTGCGACTAAATACACAACCGTTCGATTTCCATTCCACAGTTTACATGTATCTAATTCGCATTTACAAATTGAACACCGTAGATAGGTATGTACATCACTATACCATGATCACGAAGGTTCGCGATCACGATCTCGATCACGGTATCAGAATGGATAACGTTGATAGCTGACAAGCTGCGGTGCGTTGTATCGATTCAATCAAGCCAGTTGATAATTAACGCAGTTGCGGTACATTCTAATGAGGCTCTTCAAACTAAGAAGGCCTAGCAGAATCTTATATCGTACCATCAGCATACACAGGTAATTTTCTTGCGAGATATTGGAGAAACAAGCTGGGGGTTAATAATAAATTACGACAAAGTGGAAGGTGTTTTACGCGCAGTTGTTGCAACTAACATCAATGGTTACATTTTCGTCTAATAAACGAAAATTCGCGAGTTTGAACCTAGCTCACTTCAATACACATACACCTTGTATTACTATAGTAACCGTTGTTAAGAAAAACAAACATTATAGACTATTGCGAAGCTTCTATCTACATACATACCGGGAGTTTTTAACTTGTACAGGTATTTTAAAAATTTTGAAAATTTTTCAATTTTTTTCAAATTTTTCTTCCTTCATATTTCAAAAACTTGAAAAGATAATGTAAATCTGAAAACATCAGTGAATTTCTCTCGTTAAAATACATAAGTATGCAAATTTTCACAATAAAATTCGCACGGATACATTTTTTATTACAAAAAAACGAAAAATGGCCAAAAATCGTAAAAATCTTAAGGCTAACCCCTTAAGAAATCTTCAAAAAACGGCCATTTTCGATTTTTTGTAATAAAAAATTTATCCGTTCGAATTTTCTTCTGAAAATTTGCATACCTATGTATTTTCACGCGAGGAATTCACTGGTGTTTTCATATTTACATTATCTCTTCAACTTTTTGAAATATCGACAAAAGAAAATTTAGAAAAAAATTGAAAAATTTTCAAAATTTTCAAAATACAAGTAAAAATGCGTTCTGTACTAGGTTAGGCATGGTTATTGGTGTTTTTTTTTCGATTTCAAGGTCAAATAATTTCGACCGTCAATTGTTAGTATTTTTCCTATATTCTGCTCGCTGAGAGGAAACTTTTCACAAATTTTCAGCGAAATTGAAGATGAAGTAGCTCTCCTGCTGGTTTACCAAAAAGAAATACAATTTTTCAAGGTTGGTATTGTTAGGGCTATTTATTATGTATGATTTTTAAATGAATAAAAAATTGAATTGTTGGTTGAAAAATATATAATGTGAAATAAAACTACCGCAGGAAATAACATGATATACGAATATTTATTAAGACACATTTTATAATTTTTCTTTTGAAAATAGATTAAAATATAAAATTATTGCGACGATAGCTAAAACATTAATAGTCCTTTATCGTTTATTATTTAAAAGAATCAATAAAAGATGAATACAAGTACTTAATATTTCGTTTTATTATATCTTGCTACCAATTGTTGTTTGTATTTTCGAATTTAATAAAAGCTATTATTATTTATAAAAGAAGTGATAAATAATTTATATTCATATTAATTTGTTCGTAGAATCCACAACATAAATATTTCAAACCTCATTCTGCTTTACAATCATCAATAACAATGTATTTTAAAAACATTGTGAAGGTAGCGTCTAATTATTATTTCAATTAAAAAAGAACACAAAAATACTCGTTTGATCACGTGATCCATTTTAATTCAGCCAACAAAAAAGTATTAAAGTATGCAAGAGCTTATAATCTTTTCCAGCCATAAACCGTGGCATATCGAAGCAGAGAGATTAATTTTAATAATAAATGGATGGTTCATTTTATGCGCTGACGATACATAGTTTCGTAAAGCTCTGCAGCCTGTTAAAATGGTGCATTACGTTCAATAATAATAGCAGCGAAGACAAACCTCCTATCTCGAGGCAAAACAGGAAAATGAAATTATAAATGGAAATTTCGCCGCTTTTCGTATCTGTCATTAATCCTACTAAATATTCGCACTCATTTATTATGTGACAAAGAAGTGCTTCTTAAACGCGGATAAGACGTTACAGTTTCAGAAAACGAGAACTATTTGTGTCACTACGTAATCTCTTTTTCACTTTTATTTTTGTTGAAGATGAAATGATCTACAAGTATACTGAAAATCACATCTTTTGGCAGTACAGGAACATAACAGTGGCGGTTCGTAACCTTTATAATAACCAGGGACAAAAATGAAAAGCATATATCGATGGCTTAGTGCAGACATGTGTTAAATAACATTTATCTGATTTTGCAGAAATGAAGTTTAAATGTTTATAGGTTTGCAAATTTGTATTATTATATCACTTTTATCTTACAAAATATTTGTTAATATATTTTTAATAAAGTACAGGTGTTTCTATACCTGCAAGAAACTTTAATAACATATATATAAATATTCGCTAGGAATGAAATACGTTCAGTTTAGCGAATTTCAAAAAATATATTTTGTTCTATGATCAGTATATCAAATTATATATGTCATAAATGTTTTGTGCAGAGGTATAGGAACAGCTTGTATATATATATATATATATATATATGTAAAGCATTTAATTTTAGATGTATATATGGCTTTACTTTATTTAAATAAATAACAATAATAATATTGAATGTAGAAATAAAATATAAATATATGATATGGAAGATGTGTACACTTTTAAGTTTGAAAGAAGAATGAAAATAAATAAATAGTTGACAGAAAAGTAAACATAAACAATAGAGTAATAATAAGAAGTAACTTGGAGACGAAATAATGTAACGTCGCCAAACTACTTGATAGCGACGCTACATTACTCCCCCCTCAAGAAAAGAAAAGAGAGGGAAAAGAAAGGACAATAAAAATGTTGTGCTCAACAACTAAAATGCTAAATTTAATGTGTGAAAGATAAGAATAAAGAGATAGTGAACAATACATTGGATAAATATAATCCAGAAACGAAGAAACTAAAAGAATGATAATTTCAACGGAAAAAGTTAAGTAAAAATTGCTGAAAGGGGTTATTGAGAAGGGATGAAATTATCAAGAATTAATTAAAACATTACTGAAAGAATTTAAGAAGTATTAGTAGCACTAGATTGGCTTTAAACTAAATGTCACACAACACAACATTGATATTGATGAAAATGGAAAGGAAATAGCAAGAAAAAGCACGTAACACATAATGTAATGTAGTGTTTGGTGATGTTCAAAATGTGTAGCAAAAGTAATAATAGTAATAAGAAAATTGTCTAATCAAGTAAGTCTGATTAGTTGATTGTGTTACAGTACGTGTAAGTGAATAAATGTATGTGTTACGTGTTGAAAGAATAGAAATAGAAAAATAGTTATAGTTACATTAGACACTTAACAAAATAATATAAATTAAAATGTTCATATTTCTTGAAAGATGGGTAGACTGGCAGAGTTGGATATACTGGTAGAATTGAGAAGACTGGTAGAAGTGGGTAAACTGGTAGAAGTGGGAAGACTGGTAGAAGTGGAGAGACTGGTAGAAGTGGGTAGACTGGTAAAAGCGGTAGACTGATAGAAGTGGGTAGACTTGAAGAATATCAGGAAACGTTGGGCACTTTATTAAGCACTACGTCGGGGTCACCAATGTAAAGCAATTAATTTTGATGTATATATAAGGCTTCACTTTATTTAAATAAATAACAATAATAATATTGAATGTATAAATAAAATATAAATATATAATATAGAAGATGTTTACAGTATGAAATTTGGAAGAAGAATGAAAATAAATAAATAGTTGACAGAAAAGTAAACATAAACAATAGAGTAATAATAAGAAGTAACTTGGAGACGAAATAATGTAACGTCGCCAAACTACTTGATAGCGACGCTACATTTATATATATATATATATATATATATATATATATATATATATATATATATATATATATATACCCATTTTTAGTGGAATGCAACTGTCTTTTTTTAAATGGAAATAGATTTTCAGTATGTACAATATTTTAGTTTGAAGATGCTATTGTAAATAAATGAGTTATTCTGCTGTCAATATAAAGAAATGCTGCATTTGTTCCTTATTGTAAACATGGACGATTACTTTTTTGATATCTGTAGCGACTTGAAGATGTACTCCAAGTTATAACAAAACAATTATATGTATAGATAAGTTCTATGTTTGGTTAATAAAAAAAAACGATATTCTGAGAACGCCAATAACTTTTCACTGATATGGTGTATACCAATTTTTTTATGCAACTGCATTGTGTACATTGCAAATCTGTCTGATGTATTACAATGATTCTGTAACCAAAGAAACGGTAACTTTATTCAAACAGTTTTAGTAGACGTTGCCAATAGCAGCTGCAGATAAAACCGGTTTAACGGCCGTTGCTACTAACGACGTAAAATCAAGTATAGTACGTTCGGCGATCATTTTAATACATGACTTTTAATTTATTTTCGTAAATGTACATTTTTTAATAGTTTAATTCTGTCAGTTTGATAACATTCTATTTTGTTTGTATCTATGGTGATTTCCAAGTAAATAAATAAGTTAATCAGTTTATTACAAAATAAAGTTCTTTGTCGCTTGTCTCCCATAACAACGCGCAATAAAGTTATTTTACTATTTTCTCACAGAAAACATTAACGTCACGTTGACGGATGAGAGCGTAATTGTCAGCTTCTCATATCAAAATTCTGTTCTGTTCTGTTAGAGATACATGGCGGGCCTTAGAGCCAATCCTGGTTTATTTACATTCTGCTAAGTATTGAATAATAATTCTTCAATATCCGAACAGAATCGCCAGGCCGGAGCATGCACCCTAGACATAAAGACAATACACTACACTCCGCCCAGTTTCTGGCAAAGAGCTGGACTGACCTGCTTATACCTTAAATGAAAGACATAGTGCAATGCAAATCAGCCGACGCCACGATATACAAAAAAAAGTTTAACGTCCAGAGGACTCCCCAATTTCAAAGTAAAATCAGTGTTGGGTGACTTTTTTAACGTGGGATTCTACCACACTTTGTTGCTTCTTTCCAAAATGCAGTTCAAGTTTAGGGCTGGCTTACTACTAGTTGACTTGCTTTCCCAATTGCAGTTCAGCTTTTCATATCAATATTGAAATCAAAAATATATTCAATACTTAAAAACATAGGTATTTATACAAAAATATAATCTTATTAATAAATTAGTAATTATGAGTTTTAATCCCTTGTAGCGATATCTACCAACATTACTTTTGATCAGTTATAACAAGTCAAACTTCTAGTAACATATTTTTTTAAACTATTGGTAAAAATAACCTATAGAAACAACTTCAACGAGACTCCTCTTCTACTCTTCTTTTATTGTCAATGAGGAGTGAACACAAGTACTTCTCGTGACCTCAAAGCTCATGTATGTCCTCTTCAAAAAATTTCCACAACACAAACTAGATGCTAGGGTAGCTCGCCGAGTAGGTGTATTTGCCCTGAGAGTGAGATATCACCCACGGTGACAACAGGATCAACTTGACGGGCGAAAGATCGCGACGCTGCAGAAGTAGAACGTGGATTTCTTGTTAGAAAGCGAGCGTGGTAATTGGAAGCACACTACCTCTCTGTCACTCCCACAGGATTCAGTGACATCTTTTTCTTTGTTGACCTGGTCACGGAGCTAACAAGCGGTGCCAAGTACAAATACAACTTTAAAGTTTGATTTATGTTTTATAATAGAATTTGATATATACCTACTCGTAACTCAATATTTCTTTTTATCCAATAAATTTGCTATTTGAGAAAAATCGTATTCTTTTTCCTATATGTACATTGTGTTCTATTTTAAGAGTTCCAGCAAATATCTTGCTTATTTATAAACTTAGCAATTTTTTTCATATAACATGTTTTATTCAGCAACATGTAACCTAATTGATAACGGATGTATATTCATGATATCATGTCTATTGTATTTATTTAATTCATACCTACATGGTTTTGAATCTATCTACATTTACATTTATTGCTAATTTTGGGTTTACAGGTAATTATATCTCATTTTCTCCGCCTCCGTCCTTATGATGTCAACCTTTCTCATCCAGTCCTTTCCTGCTCCTTTCTCGTCTAACAAAACTACCTCGGATATCATGTCTAGTTTATTAGTAATTCTTATCGTCTTTAAAATTTCGAAAAGTAGAAATAATGTTATACAGGGATTAGAATCGACAAATTTTAAGGTTCTATTACGATTAAAGGTTTTTATATCAGTGAAATTTCGGTTTTGTTTAACGGTTATGCTTTTTTGAAAATATTTTAAAGGGTATACCTCTGCACGAAACTTTAATGACATATATAATTTGATATACTGATTATTGAATAAAAATATTTTTTTTGAAATTCGCAAAACTTAGGGTATTTCATTCCTAGCGAACATTGTCACAGGTTAAATAGTACATTTAATTATTTATAAATATGTTACTAATGAAATAAAAGTATAAACACTGCCTACAAATAATTATTTATTAATTAGTTATTATGTAGGTACCTGGTATAATGTCTTATTATTATTTTTTAATTAAATGTACTATTAAACTAGTGACACTAAAAATGTTTGCTAGGAATGAAATACCTTAATTTTTGCGAATTTCAAAATAAATATTTTTGTTCTATAATCAGTATATCAAATTATATATGTCATTAAAGTATTGTGCAGAGGTATAGAAACAGCCTGTATAGGTTTCAGTTTCAGGTTTTTAAAATAATAAATTTTGGTTTTGTTACAGTTTCGGTATTTTACGATTTCGTTTCAAAATAAACACATTTTTTCAAATTTCCAAATAAATTTAATTTGTATATTTGTAAAAATATTATTCTTAATATCAAACAAATAATATACTCGTATTACGCGTATTGTACAATTACAGTATATTTTTAAAGAATTTTTTTCTTGCAGATTCTAGTTCTCGACTTTGCCTTATGGTTCAACTTTATACCTTGATGTATAATATACTATTTTATTTCCTAGAGATGAAAAATGCCACATTCTTCTCTCCGTGGAGAGAAGAAAGTTTTTCTTTTTGACAAGGTCATATCAAATGTCATTTATCTAAATGAACACTGAATGTAAACCAATATATTTGGATTACATGAATTCTAAGAGAGATTCTTTTGTAATTGCAGGTACGTGATAACAACCCTCTGCGGCGAAGAGCTCTGCTACTGTCCGACGGTGGTGGTGACCGTGGTCTTCTGGGTAGGCTACTTCAACTCCGCGCTTAACCCGCTGATCTACGCCTACTTCAACCGGGAGTTCCGCGTGGCGTTCAAGAAAACCCTCCTGTCATGCTGCGACGTGCTGCTGCGCTCCAAGGTGGCGGAGCGACTCATGGTGAGAACCCGGCGTGATTACGTCACTAACAGCAATGCCTCCTCCGATATTCACATGAACAATCAACAGCTTAGGGTCCAGGAAGGTGCGCACGGCAACTCCCGGGATCCGAATCGTTTCTCGGCGAACATCTCGGAAGGGGAGATCATTGATTTGCAGACCGAAGCTGCCATCTAATGGACAACCAGATAATTATGTCTCTTTTATATCAGAAAGTTTTAAAATTTGACACTAAATTATCTCATTAAAAATTACAGTAACGACAGAGAAATTTTGCAAAATAGACATCAGTTTTAAACATCTAACTCAATAGCATTTAATTTCTCTCGCTTGTTGATTTATAACCCAATTTCGAATTTTAAAAATGTCTTAATCTAGCAAATAACTTTGCGAAAAATATATGTCCGAAAAAGGAATTGTGTCAATTTTTGTCCGTATTATCTCGTATATTCCAGTTTCAAAACTTGAAAGTTGTGTCAATTTTTAACACTTTGCGATAATAAATAGATTCGCTTAACAAATATTTTGATTTGTTGTTTATATATTACTTTTAAATTTAAAACAATAATATTGTTGATAATGAGATTGAATTTATTTTAAAATACTTTAAACAATGTTGACATTAATGATGAATTTAGTTGAATTAGAAATTAATAATTTCAATTTGTATATTGTACAATATTTGCATATATTATTATAATTTTCTATAAAGTAATATATAAACTGTACATATAAATAATTCCATAATTATATATTGTTGATCTTATGTGTTGTGAATCAAATCGTTAATTTACATGTGTATAGAACAAGTGAGAACAATTAGTGTGCATATAAAATAAACTATAGACAATCAAATACAAAAGTGACACTATAATGAACAAACGAAATAAAATGCCAAATAATATATTCTGTTATAAATGCAGAATTTAAAACTAATTGTCTGCAATTAAGTCTGAATAAAATAACAAGACATGAAACAAATTTCAGAGAATGAAAAACGACAATCCATTTGAAATATTTGCGTGCGGATGTGCAAAATTTACTAAATCAATATTACAATGCTGACCCACACGTAATATATTCATAATGAGATTCAAAACAATAATGCGCCATATAATCCTATCGTAAATAACCTTCATATATCGAATATTCAATACCCGTATTGAAATAAAGTCATTATGTTCACCTGAAACATGATACAATAATTATTTTATGATCCAGCGCAAATAAGATTAAATAAATTAAACTTATTCAAATTGTAATTTTAATGTTTTAAATTCAATTATTTCATTCATTCATTTAAACAGATTAATACTATTTAGTGTATAAAAATAGTCTTTGTAACATCTGGTTGGTGCCGTGATTTAACAACAATAATAATAAATAATTCAAATGTTTGTTTACATCTTAATTACCATGGCGATAGATTAAACATTATATCTGGCAGGCTGTAAAATTGGAAAAAAGCCCGGCGGGCTGTAAAAATGTAAAATTATTTTCAAATATAAATTATTATTTCAGAAAAAGTCAAGTTTTGTTATTTTCATATTTGTTCTTCTTTATTTCTTTCATAGTTTCTTATTTTTTGTCAATTAATTTATTAAAATATATTTTTGTATACACTAATTTACTCATTGTTTTTTAGTTATTTTCTTAATTTCCTAGCTATACTGATGTCGCCTACATTGTTATACAAAGCTAGGAATAACACCAAAAAACAGGGAAACACTGAGTGCTAAAACTAGCCATCAGAGGCGCCTTTTCCGACAGTAATTTAAATAATATTTACTTTGTGGGACATGCTTAAGTCTAAACACTCAATTTAAATAATTATTACATATAAAATTTAAATCATAAACATTAAAATCAGTATTTGATTTTTTTTACTGTCACTTCGTAGTTTTGTTTATTAATCTACTTTATTAGTTTTATAAAAAGATTACATTTTGTAATCAAAGGTTATTGGCAGTAGGACAATTTATAGCTAGACGTTGTCGTCGTGTTTTGTTAAAAAAAACAACTACTGTCAGTGAATTCTAGAAATAAATCATTTGAAATAATGGATTTCATGCCCGACGAAGGCTTCGAGACAATTTTCTTGCAGTTTAAGAAAATATACAAAATTAATAACTTTGTTTCAACATTAATTATGAAAATAACATTTCCTGTACTCAATATAGTTGTGACAGTAACCGTTTCCCTCACTAGTTTATATTAGTTTTTTTTTTATAAGCATTATAAAATTGTACAGGTCTCTTCTATGAACCTGTAAAATTTTATAGGTCTACTCGCTGTAATTACTTATGTACTTAGTTACCATAAATACCTATAAAGTGTCATTTACATAGAAGGTGGAAATAAAATAAATAAAATGGAACTATTGAGTTCTTGATGAATGTCGTTTCGATCACCAAAATCGGCAACATTTTTACTTGCAAACCAGCGTGACATTCCAGGCCTTGTATAATAACGTAGACGATGCTATGAACACATCAATATCATCTTCGGATAAAATATTGAAAACCTATCTGTCGGTTCAATTTAGAAATATGTCATCAATACAAAACAGTTATGAATGCCCGTTAAAATAACTAGGAGGAAATTCAGTCCCAAAAGACTAAAATGGTAAAAATAACTTCTAATAACTTTTTATTTTTCCGATTACATTATCTAAAAATATCAGACATTCTATCAGGAAATAAGACATGGAACTTAATGAAAAACGTCAATTTATTACAGTGACAGTTTGACACATTTCTAGAGTAATTCAATAAAATTAATATCTGCAATGAGACGAACCAGTTGTTCTTGGTTCACATAAATAACTTAATTATTCCCATCTTCAAACTTTAACGACTTGAGTTCTAAGTTTACATCAACAACTGCAAACTGCACATCATTGTGTTCGAGTTTCTTAACGACAATTTTTCTTCCTAAAAAGCAAGTTACTTACTTATAAAGCAGGCGAATAATTAGATAAAAATGTAATATAAATTCTAGGAAACCCGGGGCACAATAAGTATCTCCTTTGATACAATTTTCCTGTTTTCCTGTTTTCGTACATGTTATTTGCAAAGTTGTTTAAGAGATATTGCTTCTTGAATAAATTCTTTACGTTATATTTACTTCCATTTAAGATGTTCTTGCATTATCCATGGCTGGTTAAAGAGTCTGTTGATTACTGAATGATATTAAGCAGAACATTATTTTAAAAAGGCAATTAAAAAATAGTTATTTATGTAAGTATTGTTTAAAGTACTACTTTTAACACGAGTTGCATATACTATTTTCTTCTACAATTAAATTGGAAGTATATACAGAGTGTTTCACAACTTAGAGCAAAAAATTAAAGGGTATAATATTCTGTACGACGTGCTGATCATGAAACAAAAAGAATTTTTTTAAATTCGAAAAATTAAGGATTGTTAACCTAAAACATTTTTTGTAGTACTGCACTGGATTCGCTTTCCTATTAAACACAAACAATGAAGTAGGTATCAACTACGAAAGAATAATTACAAAATTCATTTATTAGCAGTTATTTATAATAGAATTTTATTTAATTAATAATTTTAACATAATCATCTACCCAGTGGCAGTGGCAACGAAAAATTTTGGACTGGAAAATATGGAAAATAGTTTTGCGATTTAAAAAAAAAATTTTTTGTTTCATGATCAGCACGTCGTACAGAATATACCCTTTAATTTTTTGCTCTAAGTTGTGAAACACCCTGTATATTAAATTTACTAATTGTATTAAATATATAAAAATATATTTAATAGTATCAAAAGTATGAGCCGTTGGCACTTGGTGAAACATTATGAATAAGAATAAAGAACGTAGACACTTGATGTAGTTTCACAAAATTTTGTGAAACTACATCAAGTGTCTACGTTCTTTATTCTTAAATATATTTAATTTAATTATTACATATTATCAATTGTCACTTACATATTTAATTATTAAATATCTTGCAATATGCGCCTTTATTTTTAATGTAAATCTTCTAATTCGATTAATAGTCTATAGAAAATTATTCGGTAACTAGTTCAACAATGTTAGTCGAGGATTGAGGATATTCATTATAAATAATATTAGTTTTAGACTGAATTTAAAACTAAGTTTTTTAAAGTTTACTCTTGAGTTGTTAGCCATTATTAATAGTCTGAAATGTAGATTTTGAAAAAAGTTAATTCTGAATGAAAAATAACGTCATTTTATATTTAAATACCGCAAAGTGTAACTTTTGCGAGAATAAAAGAAGAGAAAAATCAAGTAATCTTATTGACCTCGTTCCATTTTAATACCTAAATAGGTTCAATTACAAGAAGAATAAAGATTTCATGGAGCAGGTACTGAAGAAAAATTAACTTTGTAAAATTTAATTTCTTTACATTTACATTATTGGTAGAAAGTGAAGCTAAAATCAAATTGTATTCACCACGTAAAATTTTAACTTTGTATTCGTAATTCTTTCTATAAACTTGAATAATTCTCTTTTACAACAGAGATATTAAAAATAGTTTATCAAATTTTTTATATTAGGAAAATAAACCCTTTTTGCAATGTCATAGATTTTATGAAAGCAGAGTTATTAAACATATAACGTGGGTAGTAATTGAAAATATGTTACTAAAACTCATTTCACGTTAGAAGAACAAATTTCAATTTCACCAGCGTTCACTCACAGCGTTCGAGACCCGTTGGAAAAGTTTTTATTTTATTTGGAACAAGTTAATCCTATCTCCGTCGAATGTTTTCAAAAGCTCATGATTTCAATGTTTTCTTTAATTACTAGCCTCACTGAATCCACATAGGTAATATCTTCATGTGTAAATGAAAACAGAATGTATTGTGGATAAATTAAAGCCAAAATTCTTGTAGCAGAATTTATCTTCTGTATCTACAGTAATTAATTTTGAAGGCTTATTTACTATTTTATTTAGAAATATTAATCTCACATATTTTATATATTATATCAACAAAATAATTAATTAACTGTCCAATTCTCAAGAGTTTTAGCTAATCCTAAATTTAGGATTAGTCAAATTAGGCTTATTCTCAAAAATGTTTAAATAACTTTTTTAAATTGGACTAGTATAAGATTAGCTAATCCAAAATTCAGGACTAGCTAAAACTTTTTGAGAATCGAGCTGTTATTTATTTATTTATTTTAGAGAAAAATTCTTGAAATAAAAATTTACAGAAATTTAAATTCTTAGTCTAATCAATAAATATATTTTGTTTTCAACAGTTGTTACCTCAAAAATAATGCTTTTTGTTTAGTGTAAAATGATTTGTCCATCAAATTTTATCTAGTATTTCGTAAATATGAATAATTTAGATATAAATTAAATAGTAGTACTTTTGTGTTTTCTGAGATTTGTAATAATTTAATTATCATTAATTTAAGAGTTTTGAGAATTAAAAAAAATAAATATCATAAAGTCAAATAAAACATCAGTAATTTTATCGTATTTTAACGATATTTTTATAAATTTTTTAACTTATTTTTCACTGTTATTAAATGATTAAAATAATAGTTATTTATGCAACTAGTATTAAAGTGTCACATTATTACACTCATTGGAAGCGTATGGCTCGTATTGCAAATTTACGAGTGCAATAAAGACACTTTTAACAAAAGTTGTATATTTTTTTCTACGAACGAGTTTTAATTAATTTTACTTATTACATTTCATACGTAAAATAAAATATTTGTAGGTTTTCAGTATTTTGTTTTATTTAAGTTTGTTTCGTAACATATATTTTATTACATTTACATGGATATTACAAAAGTATTTGTCACCATATTTAATTCAAGTTCAAAATTAAAATTGAACACCATTAAAATGAAAGAAACACCATTTAAATCATGCAACTATGGAAACATACAAAAGAATGTTAGGATACGTAAACGTACTAAACAGAAATGTGTATTGAGAATGGACTAGTGTTTTTCTGACCAATGAGGATTCAATCGAAAATATGCATTACACGCTCGATCGGCCGCCTGCATATTTATGACTGCCCGTAGAAAATATAAAAATGGAAAAAACAGACTTTTTTGGATTTCAGTCAATTTTAATTTTTTATTATTCAGTCTAAAGTGTTAGCCGAAACGTAGACTGAATAATAAAAAATTAAAATTATCTGAATTCCAAAAAAGTCTGTTTTTCACATTTTATAAACAGTCGAATTAAAAATTTATATCCTTTTATAAAAATGTAAGTGTGTTCCATTTCGGATCTTAACACTAGTTAACAATATCATCAAGATTGTCAGAGTCCCTTTATAATCTCATTGATAAGCCCAAAGTGACCTGTATTTAAAACTCTTGTCGTGTTCCATTAGGCTGTCCTTCAAAATTGCCTGTGCTTCCCCGCAAATGTATTTAGCTTGGGCATCCAGAATTGCTGCAAGAGAACCGGAGAGCTATCTCACGTAATATAGTAGGTGTATTATGTCTTGCATGTACGTGGATTATAGTCGACGTACTTGTTTACCATGCAGGTGGATTCAATTCTGTTATGTTTATAGATCCTACTAAGGGATATTGTTCATTATTGCTCCGATGCAACATAGTAGGATCACATATCACTTAGCTACTGTAATTAACAATCATTGCAACCAGTTATCATTGGTATTACTATTTAATTAGTTTGTAATTAAAGTGTCTACAACGATATTATTTATTCATGACAAATAGGTTCTTTCAAATAACATATATTATAATCAAATTTCTATACCATATTTTCATATTATAATATAACAAGTAGTATGAAAATTGCTGAAAATATTTTGACATAAATTATGAGTTGTTACGGAAATGGAAACAACGAATGTATATTTATGTGAAAATATTATCTGTCAATTTTCATACTACGAGTTGTATTCGGCTTGAGAATTTACCAAACAAGAGTTAATTAACAAGAATAGTTAGGTATTTATTTGCACATTATTAATTAGGTATTACAGTGATGAAAATTTTGAATATTAAATTTTGACAGATTTTTTCAATTGACGTTTATGAAAAAATTGAAAATATCATTTATTTTATTCGTAACCAAGGATATTATTAACAGTGGTATTTCAGTTATCAATTGCACCAGCGATGAATTTCCGACGAAATGTACATTTCATTGGTTCATTTTCAAACAAATTCGTGATCCTATTGGTTGACAGTGACGTGTGGTGAATTCTCCATCAAATTTTGTTCATATTACAAATATTTGCACATTCCTTAATTTTTTATGAAGGTACAAAGTGTTTCGCGTTCGTATTCAATATATTTCCCTGTTAATACAGATTTTTGTTTATCTAATTCCATATTATTATATTTAATTAAATCAAATAAAATTGCACGAAAATAAACAAACATATCAAAAGACTTTTGCGGCATATTTATTGTTTAAGGCAGTAAACTGCGCAGAATTTTTAAACCTTTTAAAATTAAATCCCTAGAAATCTCCAAAATTTGTAGAATTTTCTACAACTTCGTATAAGGTTCGTGCAGCTGACGTTACAACATGGCTTCCATCAGTTGTTTCGAGGACAAACAATAAATATTAGTATGAAAGTTATTTTTTATACAAGTAATATTTTGTAGAACTAAATTACCGTCATAGAAAGTATTTGTGGTAATTTCTTTCACCCATCCATACTTGAAAAATGTATATAAATTCAAATGTTTATTTGCACGAAACTCACTTTGTGTATATGCACCTTTTTAATATTGCATAATTGTATATGTCAACGTACGTTATTTGAGGTAAATCTTTTAACCTCTGTACTTAAACCCTTCTTATTTGACGAATTTCAATCAGTGTTATTTATAACAGATATTTACACTGCTCTCAAAATGTGTGAAAGTATTCTCTTAAAGAACTCATGGTTTCACATAAATAATCTCAAAGACATAGACGAACAATCTTTTAACACCTTTATAATTCAACATAAATAGTGAAAAATAATGCTTTGAAATGCATTGTTTGCCCTCTAATCAGGAGATTGACGTCATCTTTGATGACGTAGGTGCACGAACCATATTGAACAATATGATTCTGATGGATAAAGTCATCAATATTTAGTACCAAATTCTGTCACTAGATTGTCATTTTGTAATATAAAATCGCAAATTCTAGGCTTAAAATATAAGCTATATACTTTTTTCTATCGCTATCTTTAAACAGAATTGTTCATCCAATTTATTTATTGCGTGCCTTAGCTTATATTTCTTGAACTAGATTATAATTTTAACCTACCATTTTGTAATTAAATAGTGGCTATAATTTAGAAAACTGTTAACATTTTGAATTAAAACTTTTATTAACTTGCCTACTAATCTAAATAATAATAAAAATAATATAAATTGAAAACAGGGAACTTCATATCAGTTTTGATAAATTTGCTGCGAATTTCTTTAACTGGTTTCGTTAAATTGTCCTCTAAAATGCTGTTAAAATGTTCGTAGGCCAATTTGTAACGAACAGGAAAAATATCAGCAAAAACTAAATGAACAACATCCGTTTTTCAAACCAACGTAATCCAGAACTGTTATCTTTTATACCCGTCTGAGATGGTTAGCCTCAATATAAGGAAAAACTTTAATTAATTTCTGGATTATGCCGCAAAAACTAAAAAGAATATTGTTTTCCAAAAGTCTGAAACTATCGTCTTTCAGATTAATTATTTTATGCAATCGTTTCCTGCATATTAGAACGAGATTAAAATTTGCATAAAAATATTCACATTTCGTTATAGGTCATATTTAAAAATAAAAATTTTGTCCTGATGCTATCATTTTAATTTAGTGCTGTTTATTTTAAAATATTGTTCAGGACTCCAGCCTTTAATTAAATTTACATTATGCTGCTGATAACTAAATGAAGAAAATTCTGCGGCCATCATGAGAAATTGTCATTAATATATCATTCTCTTTCCTTTGATATTTTGTGTAGTGTTCGTTTAATTTTTAATTAAATTTTAATTATAAACTTTTAATTACAAACTAAAATACCTGTATTTATTTACAAGATTAATAAAAACAGGATTTTGTCACAATATATTTTACTCAAAGTTAGTTTAGTTTTAGTTGCGGCCCAAGAGATATGATAATCCGGATTCGATCCCATCTCACGCAAAAAAGTTTTCAGGAATTTAATCTTATCTCTACTGTCTGTGCCATCTACAGAGATCTGCAAATTCAGTTTTATTTGAAATTAATATTGTTTTCGATTATCATAAATACATAAATTATAATGAGACAATGCAATCCATAACAACCTTTCATATTATTTGAGAAAATCTAAAGAATAAATAATTTCTTGTAGTGTAAAATTGTATGTAATCCACGTGTTGGAAAGTCTTTGGAAAACTTGTGTTAATTACATACACGCTTTCCATTTATACCCTTTCAACACTTGAATTACAAAATACTATTATTCAATAACTAAAAACCTCCTCAAAAGAATTTAATAATATTTATTTTTACATTTTTGTTGATTTAGCATTTACTTGAAACTGTTGACAATTTTTGTGTATAACAAATGAAAATAGTAAAAACTAATAAGTAAACCAAAGAAAATTTATTTACATTATCACGATTTTTAAAATAGTTGAAAAATGTGACTTTGTACACGGTCTTTACTATTAAAAATTCTACTTTCATGATGAATATGCAAAAAGTTACTTTAATTTATTTATTTATGTTCATAAAATTACATCTAATTTAGTTCTACGGATTAGTTGTATTTTTATTAAATTTGACAATTTAATACTTATTTATTTATGTTACGCTGTACAACAGGAACTTAATCCCAATTACAGTACAGGGTCCGCACTGACCGAGCCGCAGTGTAATAGTTCATATAATTTTTAGCTTGAGTGAGATGAACACCTTTTGAAAAGTGACTCTTTGCGAACTGTAAACAGTGTGTAAAGTATGTACTTATTTTCAACAAATATTTGGTATTTTGGATGTTTTAGCGGATATATGCTATAGTCCGTTAAACCATTTTAAGATACATTGGAACATTGCTGATGGCAACGTAAAATAACAGTATTCTGTAAAAAAATTAACTTTATGGACCGAATTGTCTACGTAAATAAACTTGTTCTTAAAGTTTTGTCTATTTTCTGTAACTAATTCTTACGTGCAATGAATACAAAATCTGGCGCTTACTTATTCCTTATTTTACTATTGTAATTTATAAAATAAATCAAAACGAAAGTCTTTCGCAACATTTTCAACAGCTTGTGTTAAAAATTCTACAACAAATTTTAACTAAACTTCACAGCACGAGTTTCTCTGTAAAATCGGCGAACTTCATTTTGTTTCTTTGCTCATGTTCTGAAACTCGTGACAGAGCAAGAGTAGCCCGGAGCTCGAGAGCTCAACTCATCGCGTTTACTTTGCACCTACGTTGCAGTAGAATTGCATCAAACTTAAATAGAATTTGAGCAGTGAAACGTTTGCAAATAGCTCTGTGAACATGGTTAACTAACCTAATAATTTGTAGTTCACACGTATGGTATCTGCTTGCATAGCAAATGGAAATGATGTATATTTGTATTTTAAATTCAAAGTGGGACAAAAACCAGCAGAGCTGATGTTTTATAGAAAACTTAAACAGTGTTTTTCACGCGACAACCTTTTACTTCTTTTCTTTAGGGAATATAATCCTTCTCGCCAAATTTCAGAAAATATACTGGTTTTCTTTTTCTCGTGTTTGGAGATTTCAGTAGAAAAGTGTTTAGATTTTTATTTATAAATGAGTTTCATAAATAAATCCGTTTACGCTCTTTTCTTTCATAATATTATTTTTTTTTATCAGATTAAATATAAAATTAGCTACAGCGATATGAAGTTGCATTACAACTAGATGTTATATGAATAGTTTCAATTACATTTAAACATGAAAACTTCAAAATAACTATTGTATTGAAATCCATTTTAATTAAAAATTCTACTTTCAAGTAAATAATAAAATATTTTTTAAATAACAAATTAGAACTGAATTGAAAATAAGTGACGATCAAAGTGATGCAAGTATATCACCTTTAATTTTCGAAAAATAATGCACAATTTAATATTTTAAATAATTGATTGATAAACTAACACATTAACAATATAAAAATGGTTTAAATAATGAACATATTAATACATCAATACACACATAATTTATCTAAACAAAATAAACTCTTCTTAAATAATTACTAAACAAAATGAATAAACTCTTACAACACGTATATTACAACAGAATAGAATGGTTTGCAAGATTTTTGTATTTATAAAAATATATTATATATCAGTAATTTTGGTTATATAAACATTGTTTATTAATAAACTAACTGTCCTTATAAATAATAAATTATTAATTAATAAAAAATGCATTTAGTTTCAAATACATTAAGTGATTTAAAATAGGGTGTGACATTACATTTTATATAGCGTCAGCGTCTCTAAACGACTAAAACCTGTACTATTTATGATTTTGAACAAATGACATCCTATTGCCTGCTTGAATACGTGCTGTAACCACTGAACTAAAAGTAGGGCACTCGTTTCCATATGGTACTATATTATAACTTAGATGCTGCAATTCCTGCATTGGATTTTGTATTAAATTTCAAACATTTCTAGTGCCGCCCATAGTTACACAATAATATGCTAGCTTTAAATTAATACTAAACTTTGTTTTAATATGAATTTGGAATTACTAAAACATTATGTTTTCATTCATAACAATTCATAATGTTACGTTTTCTAGTACGTATTGTCGTAAATTGCTTTCAGCAAAGCTTGTTATGTTTCACTGTATCATAATATTTGATTTATGATACTATTTAGTGTCAATAAAATAGCACTCGAATGCAAAATAAAACTCTTGTCAATATCAAAATGTCAAAATAATTAATATACCGGAATTAATTAATTAAGTCTTTAACTTCTTTTAGGATTCTTATATGTCCTATAAACACATTTTTCCATTTTTTTTGACAAATTTGATAGTTTGATGATTATAAAAATATTGTTAAACATATACAACAATAAAGCACACTTTGCGATATAATTGAGTATTTCACAATAATGTATTCCAAGAAAATATATCGCCTCAAGGCAGTTGAACATAAAGCTTTGAATGCAACTCGTACATAATCGGACTTTATTGGATGAGCTGTACTTTATAGCCGAGCGAGCGCAGCATTTCATTATGTACTAGTTACATAAATAGCTATTTTGAATCAAATTATGGTTCATTTTAATTATTTAATAAAGTTTTGTTATTTAATTTAACCTTAGTTTTTCGGCCATAACCTTAAAAATAAAATTTAATTTTAAAACTCCAACTCGATTTTTAGATACTGTGCCTACATGATTGACTTTTTAAAGTTCCATTTAAAAATTTTTAATACGTTCTAAAACATGAAGATTTATGAAAATATAAAAGTTTCTTCATTACTTCATCTATTATGTAGCCAAGGGAAATAAAAAAAATGAGAATTAAGTAGAAGGGGTAGTATGGCGCAGTTGTTTTGGGTCTTTCCCTTAAGGAATAAAAAGGACGACGCAGCAGCAACGCACAAGGGTCGCACTTCGATATACGTAAATAAAAGTGAAACTTTAGCCAACACGTAAAATGTTTAACGTTAACTGTGCTCAGCTCAGCACTACACCAGAAACACCAACGAGCAGTAATGTACCGCAACCGATTTGACTTCGCGAAAGCTGACAATTTTTCTACGTATTATATTTTTTGTAATTGTACAATGAAAGACAAATGTTTGTACATATCTTTTAGATATTTTATTTATTAATGGTGATACCTCGTTTTTGAAATTGTATTTACACTAGCAATTTATATTATAAATAGTTATGAATTATATTTCTGCAATTCTTTCTTAAATCTGATCTTTTAAAATCTACTGAAAAGACTACACCAATATTGTCAATTTTAAAACTGATTTCTCTGACATAAAATTAGGTTGATTTAAAAAATTTATTCATAAGCAAATAGAAAGATTGATATCTTTACGTTGTTCTTCGTCAAGTTTATTTTTTTATAGAATTGAAAAGGAACTGGAAAAGTTAAAACTTAAATTCCAAATAGATATGACTTGTTTTTTTGATATTTTAATTAAAATTCTAGGAGACAGTTTGATTTCCATAATTTCAAAATAATATATGAGCTAAATAGAATGCCGTAGAAATGTCAATCTTCAAATATATACCGTGTGTAACACAAAAAGCGGGCTATAAAGCATTGCTTTTTAATTTATTTGATAGAAAAGTGCTTCAAATAAAACAATTGAGTTATATTTTTCGAATTTTTTGTTTCATTTACATTTACAACGCGTATTTTGCGCATTTAATACAAAAATAACTATTTTGTATTGAGTGCACGAAATGAGTGTCTTTTTGTTGCGCGTGAGAATGTCAGTTTTAGTCAAGACCGCAGGTCGAAACAATAAGTTTGCCCACGAAATACAAACAACATTTTTTCTATAACTGTCAAAAACTAATAATACAATAATTATTGATTTATTCAAGTAAATTGAAGGAAAACAATTAACAATAATATTAATTTGGTACTACTGATGTGTTATAACAAATAAAACGTGAAAGAAAAAAGAGCTCTAGAGTGCAGAACAGTGAGCAAAATACGCGTTGTAATTGATGTAAAAATCAAGTACTTCGTCTATAAATATTAGTGAAATAATATGAACTTTTTTTGACAGTTGTAGACAAATGAAATTTTAATTTCAATTTTAAATTAAGCATTTTAATATCTAAAACTGTTATTTGAAGCCCATTTTTATCAAATAAATTTGCGAGCAGTGTTGTGTGTTACAAATACAATTTTCCAACCAATGATTATAGTAAAATAATTGCTCAATGTTGTGTTACAAATAATAAAGATGCTGACTGAATTGCAGAATTTTCTAAATAATAATAAATCGACAAAAAAACATACCGAATGATTCCTTCCCTTTGTGACAAATCACCCTTAACTGACCAAAAATGTTTCTGTATAAAAATTATGTTACGTGTTCGTAAATGTAGATCGTACAAATGTAAAAATACGAGAAAACCTACATAAAACAAACATTTCATCTGTGTAAAAATCTGTTTTCTATATAGTGTATTTTTAGGGCTGTGTTGTTGATACAATTAAGGGTTCCGTCGGATGTAAAAATCATCGACGCTCACTCGTGAATCAAATGGATTCGAGGGCGCGTTGCGTCGATTTCGACTGATGGAAATTTAAAATTCGAAAGCTACAAATGCACATACGTACTGCGGCCTCAATCGCTTTTATCCCGTCAACGCAAATTAAATTTAAATTGTTTACCACTGACGATTTTCTAACAGCGAGTTTCTTTCCTCATTTGCGCAGTTAAATTGGTTTTGTCTCTTTATAAACAAATTGAAAAAAAAAATTATAATTAATGAACAACGATATAATTCCCGATTAAATTAAACCATAGAAATAATTACAAATTTAATTATAATTATAAGAAATTTGAATCATGCTAACTTAATTCTAAATAAAACATATCGAAATACAACAAAAATATTCGTAAAATATACAAAACATGCATTTGTCATTATAAAACATACTTCTATTGTTTTACCTGTCAGTTTCATTAGAAACAAACAATGGAATAAAAGTGATTTGTGGTCGATAACTAGCACAATCAGAATACAATCAATGTAAGTAGGAATACAAAGATAAAGTAGATAATTACATGAATTTGAAGGACAATATATGTATAAAATAAAATCATTTATATTGTAATGGCGAGTCAATTCAATCAGCTCAGAACAGGGCTAGCGATTGCACCCTCTATGTAAAATACATGTTTCAAATAAATCAATCATAAACAATTGTCCAATTATTTGTTTATTTTCTTCTACAACATATTTATTTTGTCATTTCATTATGTAATTAGAATGATTTAAATTTACTCTATTCATAACTACCAGGCAGATTCATAAAACTCCTTTTCTGATTCATAAAAGTGATTAGACTCTAACTCATGTTACAACTAATACCATTTTAGTTCTTTCTTTAATACTCCATTGCGAATTCTTACAGGAGTTTAAAAAATAATAGTACTTAGTTCCACAAAAACTCTACTAATTGAGTGGCGATAAAAAACTATACACTATCTGTTTTAACTATAAAATAGATGAATATAAAATTTTTAAAAAATGAAAAGAAAATCATATAAAACAAACAAAATTTCAAAACTTAAATTTGTATGTTATGATTATATAACTGTGTTAAACTAGGTTCGCGTTTGAACCAATCAGAGAACTGAAATCGTAGGCTCTATCTCACCCAATGCTTTATAGTTAAAACTGATAGTCGATCCAAAGACACTTTATTAAATATCATAGAAAAATATCCAAAACAATTCAAAATTCTGATTTGTCAGTATAAAATTTTTATACTATAATTTATTAATATAATTTAATTACTCATTTTACTTACTTGTTATGTTGTCAACTTAGAATTAACCTTATAATTTCATTTCGTACTGTGGTATTAAAATAACAATTTTTAATAATTCTAGTATAAACTGTTGAGTTCTTTTGCAATATTATTTTAAGCAAGAATAAGAGAACGCATTCTACATCATATAACTGGATCTAAAGAGAAAAATTGACTTAAATATTCAGTGATGTGATAATTAAAGAATTAGTGATAACTCTTACTTTATTCTATTTTGTGATTAGCTCTAATACCAATAATTTTAGTCGTAGTTTAGTAGTAAACTCCAAATTTAAATCATGTTTATGAATCTGCGTGTACAATATTAGATTGATTTTAATGTTTAACCTGGAGTTAGTTTGTTGTTCGCATAGTCAAGTTTTTGAGGTAATATTATTTGTCAACCAATAGGGTGTTTTTAGTGTTGTTTTAGATGAAGTGAGTGTACTAGTCATAGGATCCAAAAGAATAAAGAAAACTACACCAAAGTCATGTAAGTATAAAATAGTTATTTGTGTAATAAGAGGATAGAGTTATTGTTTGTTACTCGAGCATCGTAAATTATTTTTAAAAAACGTATACGTACTGAAAATAAATTCGTTCTGTCAACTGTCAATATGACAAGTTTGTTTTGTTTGTATCCCTGGTAACTATTAAAATAAGCGCGCATTTAATATCTTTTTCTACTTCCGTTAGGATATAGACGTTTTATTTCACTTATTTGAGTTAGGTAATTAACTGCATTATTCAACTAGTGAAATAATGAGGTAACATAGCAACAGAGATCTTGGTAGACGAATTCTGATGTGTTATTCTTTTATTTTTTGAATTTATATCTGTCATTAATATGTTTATTAGAACGGAAGTAGAAAAAATATTGTATGAAACTAGTAAGGAAATAGGTTATTACCTTACTTATGTGTTTACATAACTCGGCTAAGCCTAGTTCTGCAAATTTCACATGCGTAAGGTAATAACCTTCATTTCCTTACTAGTTTTATAAATAGCTATTTTCGCGCGTTGCCATTGGAAACACTTGCATTTAACATCTTTTTCGTTGTCATTGCAGACGCGCGTCAAAGATATTTTTCGATTATTCCACAGAAAACATCAACTTTACGATGACAAATGAGAGCGTAATTGTCAACTTTTCATAGCAATCGTAGAAAAAGTAAATTTATTGTTATAGTAATGCTATTCTCTATAAATATGAATCTCGCAGCAGAATCTATTTGTAAAAGCTGTGTTGAAATTTATTGTGAATTGTTCCTCCTTGGAGCCTACTGAGTCACGCTTTGTCTTGGAAACTGTCATAACCACAAAATCAAAAGCATTGCTTACCTAGAGCTATATTCGCGACTCTGTTCAGAGACAGGGAATACAAGGAAATTCGGGAACAGGCAGCGTCTTTGGAAAGTTATTAGGTCGCTGTCAAGACGGAACACCAGACTGTTGAATTGTGATAAGTTGAATGCGTATTTCAGTACCTATTTAGAATTGCGTATTGCGGCATTCGCCAGCTCATTGTTATAAGTTCACAGTTTGCAAAATATATTTTATCCTGTTGTTATCTTTCAATTCATTTACACTATTCATTCCAAATATAATTAAATATTTATTTTATAACTAAACAGTCTTATTTATAACCTGCAGCATCTTACATGATGTAAGAAAAATAGTTTTAAGTAGAGATGGGAGAATATCATCCGCGAATAGTCGAATGCCGCGAATATTGATATTATTCGATATTCTAGATTTTCGAATATTAACGTCAGTATAGCGAACATTCGAATACCTCAAATATCGCGCCATATGTTGACCTCAATTTTTGACTATGTTTTTCTTTATCATTTGTACATAAACTTAAAGCTATTACAATACTTTGAAGTTATTAATAACAAAGATATTTTGTTTCAAAACCATGAAGACGTACCATATTTCAAATTTGTTTTTCGCCAACATCAGCCCGTACGTTTCACCTTAAATTTGAAGTTTTCGTCTTTTTCTTTTCTTTTTTGTTTGTAGTTTTTATTTTAATTTTATTTTATCTTAACAATTTCATTCAAATAATGAAAAGGACATAATTAAATAATTATTAATAATAAATAAATTAACTTTTAGGAGTATTCGAATATTCGAGTACCTACTTCGAATATTCGAGATCTGATTAATATTCGTATTCGATATTCGAATTCGAGAAATTTGATATTCGCCCATCTCTAGTTTTAAGTTACGAGGAAACATGCTCAAAATCGAGTATGAATTTAACATCTGAACAGTGATCTTTGTTAAACAAGATATTATGTATTTTATACCGGGTGTATCACGAAACACGGGTCATTGGCGTTTAACATGGGAAAACAGTTTTTCCGTGCGCATTGCTTCCCAAATTCTTTTAGACAAAAATGCTTCAAATAAAAGTTGTTCAGTTTAAAATTCTGCATCTAAATCAATAAACTAATTTAATTTCCTATGTTTTGTAACGGCCGAAATTAAATATGAAAATTTACAATTTAATAGTCCCTCGTATGGGGTAGGTGGTTCAGTGGTATTGAGTCGGGCTATGGATCTTGAGAACCCTGGTTCGATCCCCATAGCCGACAAACAAGCTTCACCAATTTAAATCTATCCCTGTGGCTCCCTCTCCACTAATATCTTTGGGGGCCGTGATTTGACTGATATCACTTACCGAGATCTGCTTAGGCAGAGTGCCACACCCAGTAATGAGTAAAAGGTGTGATGATATATTTATTTATTTTATACTAGCCCCTCGTTTGCGATTGCCTAGGTCTCCGCTTAGTGTTAATCCGGCACTAGACGCCATTATTTTCTAATTTTCAGTTACTCGTATTTTTATATTTACTTTTCTTTCGTCACAACCCGCCTCGAAAATTTTTCAATTTAAATAGCTCCTAACTTCATAAAACACTGTCACGTGATGTAATCTCCGTAAGGAAGTGTGAAAAGTTTATTTTACAACGAAACTTATATCGTTGTATCTTCGTAACTCGAATGTGGAACCGAAAAATAAGGGAACAGTCCAATGCCACGAGGATGAAAAAGAACAAGGAGGAAAAGATGAGGCTTTACTTTGAAGTTTATCGGACAATAGATTGCTATCTCTATCTAATATCATATCGGTTGTGTTCCTTTAACTCTATTTTCTACAGTGAAAGATCTTGAAATATTGACCAAGAGAAATTTTATAAAATATAATGTAACAAACAATGAAATAGTATACTGTTTTTCTTACTTTATGTGATTTATTTCATTGAAATTTTATAATTCCAATTACAAAAAAGATTTAACTATAATCTAGGTATTTATGTGACATGTGGTAACACTGCCGAACAGATGCTGACATTTTTCAACTGTAAATTCGGAAATTTTTAAGGCATAAATAAATTTCCACACTTTACTTTTTAGCTCACTTTATTTATTATTTTTATTCTTGCAACTGTAGATCTTATATTATTTTAGGAGACACTTTGAAATACATATATGTGAAAATGGGTTTATATTTCTCTCTTTTCGATAAAGTCGTATTATATTAAAGTGAAAGAAAAATTCGAATATATGAAACATTTTCCAATTCCGTTCCTTGTCGAGAAATATAGCGAAAGGAAAATATGAACTGTGAAATTTTCTACTGTATTGAGTTTATTAAATTTGCATTATACACATTTTCAATTTATTCTATATATTGATATTATATACTATATATTTTATTTTTAATTCATACAAATTTGTTGTACGGTCAGAAATAAAGATTAATTTTTAATTACAATTACCGATGCTAATAGTAGCGGTTTTAAAAATACTTTTTTTACAACCGATCAAGTGACATTTACTCTTGTTTGAAAGGAAGTAAGAAATAAAATTATTGTTCTTTAACTGTCAACAATTTAGATTATAAAAAGAATGAATTCTAAACGTTAATCTGTTATTTTTATATATTGTTTATAAAAGGTAGTGAAAAAAAGGACTTTTACATAGACAGTAAGAGATTTACTTTTCCTCATCTGTTGCATACCATGCTCAGTAGAGTAAATCTTACTTAATAATAATAATATTTTTTATTTCATAGGAATACATTACATATATAAGGAAGTGTCAGTAAATAATAATAAAACGGTATGTATGTATGTAACATGTTAAAACAAAGCTGCAATGCAAAAAAATGAAGCCAGGAGAAATGGAATACAGCTGGTAAAACATGTTAGCAGTTAAGTATATTTTTAATTCATCTTTGAATTTACTGAATCTGAAGATTTTAAATAAATAAAATGGTAAATTATTGTAAACCTTTAGACCAAAGATGTTAAGGGCTCGTTTGCTCATATTGAATTTGAAGTAGGATACACAAATTTTGTTCTTACATACATACATAAGTACATACATACATAACATCACGCTATATCCCATTAAATGGGGTAGCACGAACCCGTCAACATTCTCATCCTGACACACGATACGCGATTCGACCACATTAACACTTCCTCCATACAAACTCTTTCTTTTCTCACAACCAAAATCCATCAACACACAACAAACATTCATCCATTCGCTCCTGTACACTGCGCTTGTTTCTGAAGATGGTCTCCACACAATTGCAGGTAAATACTCGAAACATCTAACCAATGAATCTAAAATCAAGAATCATACGCTTGTCTTCATTCATCATATTTATCCCGCAATTAATTTCCTCCAAACATTCCTATCCTGACACACCACTTTTGCTTCAACCACATTCATAATTCTTTTCATACAAGCTCGTTTATTCTTTCGCTCACGCAACAACCCTTCAATCATATTCATCCACTTGTTCCTAGGCCGTCCACGCAAACTTTCACCCTCAATTTCACCAACATACACCTGTTTCACCAATCTGTCATTCGACATACGTTCTACATGACCAAACCATCTCAACTGACTTATTCCCACTCTTCTTACAACATTCTTCCCAATCTCACATTCATCATACACCAATGTTCTTCTGTCTTGTATTTTGAAAAATGAAGACTGCAGGCACAGCAGGAGATGCACCCTACAGGTAGATGCCGTAACGAAAACAGGACTCGATAACGGCAAGATAATTAACAGTGGCAACGACAGTCTCGCAATGAGGACTATTTTTTACCACTAGCACAGTAAGTATATCATTACATCTTTGGTAAAATTGAAAACAATTTCTGAAGTAATGCACACAGAAAAACTATTTTTCTATGTTAACTGCCCTGACACCCTTGTATGCCGTATCTCTTGCGAGAAATTGACGGAGATGAAATTACCGCGTATCAAATTTCCTAAAACCGTTACTCTAAAATCCGTAAGTACCTACATAAATCTAAACCTTCCCGTACTTACATAAACAATTAAGTTTCATAATGAACAGAAATAAGATCCATGTCTGCATGACCGTACCCCGTAGATATAAATAATAATGATTTTACCCTCATAATTGTAATATAACATTATGAGAGTAGACGCGTCACTATTAACATTTCTCAGATATCAAGAATGCTATCCCTCATTTTAGATACAGTATCGATGCAGATTTTAATTGCGTCTTGCGCCACAGTCCCACTTGGTGTGCCGTTCAAGAGCATCGTGGAACGTGGCAGTGGGCTCGTCGGTTGCTATGGCGACGGACGCCTGGCGTTAATTACACTACCGTGTAGCTTTAATAAGTCATTTGGAAAGTTACCTGCGATGTCGCGTTTGATAGATGCAGGTGCAATATGCCGCCGGGCGTAGGGTCAGCAACGTGCTACACATTTTCAATCATCAAATTACGATTGAAATAATTTTACAATCTCTTTATTCAGTAGTTATACAACAATAACTTCGAAAATAAACAAATATGTCCCACGTGATGGCCGCACGGGTTGAGGGACCATAATGTCGTGGGTTCGGGTCCCGCCTGTGGCAGCCATACAAAGGACATATCGGTATATGACCTGAGTAGTTGGTCCGTTATGTAAATTAAAAAAAATATATATATACAGTTTACAGGACAAGATGTGTTTAATTTAATTTCAACTAATATTTGACGCACTTGAAATTTTGCCCTCTTAAACTATAGCCTACCTAGCTTATAAATACATTCAACATTGATGGATTTACAATTTTGTATTCGTCATATTCATTGTTTAATGTTCCAATATAAATTAAAAAATCTGATGTGGACACCACATGACTCCCTTGTACGCGTATTAAACTATAGATATTTTTTAATTGCACATATTTGACATTAAATTTTGATTTTTTGTCTTATTTTTTGTTCTAATCCATAGCAAACTTAATTAAAAAAAAAAAAAAAATATATAATTTTTAAATTTACATATCTCGCTTATACAAAAGGCTAAATTAATAATTCTAAATGTGCTAGACGCAGAATTTAATTCTCTAAAACTTTTATTTGCAGCATTTATTTCTAAAATCAAAATAATTCCATTTTTTTCAAGAAAAACGTTAGCAGCTTCATGTAATGTAGTACTTCCGGTTAGTCCATTTTAACCAAAATCTTTTATGTTATTTCCATTGATATAGTAGTCTTATATACCAAATTTGAAAAGTTTTGGATTATATTTTAATATAGTTTTTCATTAAAATTATAGGCTTCAACTAAAGTACCACTTCCGGAAGTTATATTATGACCAAAAATGGAGATGTTATAACAGTCCTAAACACAAAATTATAACTTTCTACGGCTTACCGTTTTTGAGTTATGCGAGATACTTACGTACGTACAGACGTCACGACGAAATTAGTCAAAATGGATTCAGGGATGGCCAAAATATATATTTCCGCTGAAATCTAAGAACCGAAAATTTTCGCGATTACAATACTTTCTTTACTTCGTACAAGGAAGTAAAAATGAAGTTGCTAAATCAATAAATGAACGAAATATTTGCTGGACACTTTGTATAATGTAAATTTCCTCATTTAATCCCCAGTTGTACCAATGAATTCTAACGTAAAAGAAATGCTATTCCAACACTTAATGTATTTTAAATCCCTAAGGGCGTAGCTGCTCTAGATGTCAAGATACAGACCCTTAAATTTTTAAAGGGAAAATCAGTTGTTTCTTATTACTTTATATCAATTCAATGGCACAATTAAATATATTGCTTAATTTTTGAGTTATGGCCCTTCACAATAATCGTTTTTAGGGCCGACATAATTAAAAACCAGAGTAGAAACAATATTTCTTAAGAAAGAAAATACAAATCGTGACTTGGTATCTTGAGCAAAAAGTAAATAAATGATGTTAGAATTGTAAATAATTTGTCAGAAAAATCGTGCAGACGTAAAAAAATGTTGGTTTATAATGTTGTTTTCGAATTCGAAGTAATCAGCAATCAAGCATCGTAGAGAACGAAGATCACTTTGATCAATGAAGCGTCGATGTGCCGTCATTTATTTTGCACCTTCAAGGAAACGTACTTCCTTTTTTCCCTTCCAATCAGATAGCAGAGCTAACAGAAAATAAAACGACTTGAGTTTCTTTAAGAGAGAAATTTTAATAATATATTTTAATTATTAATTATTTTTATTCTTAGATGAAACTTAATTAATTATTATTCAATTCTTTATTTGTTACTCTAACAAGAACTTAATCCCAATTACAGTACAGGGTCTGAATTCACCGTGTCGCAGTGTGATTGTTCGTATCTTCAGATTCGAATGTAACTAATTGCGCCATTGTCCAATATTTGCAATATAGCATTTGGAATTTGGGAATAATAAAGAATTATTTAGTATTAATCTTTTAAATTTAAATTCTGTTGAACAAATATTGTAATACAGATAAACTTTGAAACTTTTCTTATTAATGATGAAAGGTATTAAATTGTTTTGAAATTTAGAATTAAGTAATTGTCTGAAAAGTTTTTACTGTTTTTAATAACGAAGCTATTGCACTGAGCTTCTCCGTTACTTTGATTAACTTTGTTAATATTAATTAATTGCACTTAAATTTAATATGTTTATTTTTTAGATTATTTCATTTTTGGTATACATTTTTCTTACTTATATATTATACAGAAGAATATAATAATAGCTCACTGGCGGATTCGTAAAACAGTGTAGTGAAAGAGTTTTTTTTTATAACAGCAGCTTATTGCATTACGAGAGTAAAATACACAAAAATAATAACAGATTGATTTTAATCACATAATTTTGAAATGGTGGCAATCTATACAATAAAACTACAAAATAAGGGTTGTAATTAATTTATCGATCGGTAACAGACAATGATCACATTCAAAAAGAAATGTTGTTTCATTTTCATTATTTCTCAAAAGTTAGAAAATTGTTTAAAGCATTTATCTACACATTTAATGGGGTAGGTGGCTCAGTGGTATTGAATCGACCTGTGGAATTATGAACCAGGGTTTGATTCCCACAGGCGACAAACAATTTTCACCACGTTAAAACTACCCCTGTGGCTCCCACTTCACTAACATCTTTGGGAGCTGTGATTTGACGGCTATTAACCGCACTTCACGCGAAGAAATATATCACTTACCTAGATTTGCTACGACAGAGTGCCACACCCAGTAATGGGTAAAAGGAGTCATGATATATTTGTTTAAGGATCGATAAAAATTGTAATTTTCTTAACTTTACTTTTAAGAAATATCAACGTGAGTTATCAACATACGATAAATAACAATTAAGAATATTTGAAAATGAAGACATCGAAGATAGATCTTGAGGACACCAGAATATTTAACAAAAAATAGAGACAATCCCTGAAACACATTTAATTATTTATAATTATGTTACTAATGATATAAAAGTATAAACACTGCCTATAAATAATTATTTATTAATTAGTTATTATGTAGGTACCTGGTGTAATGCCTTATTTTTATTTGAGTACCCAGTCTGATTTCGTATACGGTATTGAAAGGGTAAGTTGTGGGAGAAATTTGAGAAAAATGTATAGCAACAGTGAATTAGTGAATATGCTGTTAGTATATGGAGAAGTGGCGTAAAATTCCGAATTAAACCAGTGACACTAAAAATGTTCGCTAGGAATGAAATACTATTTTTGCTAGTTTCAAAAAAATATTTTTGTTCTATAATCAGTATATCAAATTATATATGTCATTAAAGTTTAGTGCAGAGGTATATAAACACCCTGTATAATATTACAGTCAAAACTTCAACTGTCATCTAAATGAATACATTTTACTTACTTTCGAAGTAAATTAGTTTGTCGTTTATAAAACCGATCATTACTTGTAGAGTATAGGATATAAATTTTAAGTTTCATTGCTGCAGAAATTGTAGTTAAATGATATGATGATAGATTTATTAATTTAAATTCCATACGCTTTTCTTTTTGCGTCTCGCAGGTTTAAACTTGCTAATCCTTAGGGTAAAACTTTAAAAAAAATCTTTAATTCATGATCGAATTAGCATTTTGACTTGCAGATTACAAGCGTTACAATACAATTTCATAAGCGTAACTTAACACTGTAACAATGGTAAATTTTTGCAGTAGATAACCGCAACGATTCTCGCTGCGATATTGTTTTAGTTGTTTTTATAAACCAACCATCGACAGCTTTCCAACGCATACTCGATCCGGGTTTCCTTTGATATCTTTCGTTGTTCACAACTTGTTAACTATAAATAGAGCTGCAACCGCATACGGCTTTGTTGGTACGCCTGCACTCAGATTTTGATAAAAACATCACGTTCTAATAAGTTGATTCATTGTTATTCAACAACTCTCCAAACGCCAATTCAAACTAGAATATGCGGTTTTATTTTATAAAACAAAATGTTGTTGGTCGCCATCGATGAATAACTAAAAAAAATACTGCTCTCACTTGTTTCAAATTTTCATTTTTCATATGTTTCAAATGTATCCAATATTTATTTATTTTTGATAAGGTCTTTTCATTTTATTTAACTAAATCCTAAATCGAGAAATAATCAGCTTTTCTTCTTCCAATAGTGTACAACTCTATTAAAGACATGCTTACAGTAAATACAAAGGGCGTAGGAACCACGGCTGCAACAATGATATAGGGCCCTTAAATTAAGAAACCGAAGTAAAATATACGGAATCATATTTTTATAATTTCCTGCTTGCTTTATTACTTCAGAGAAAAAAAAGCTTCAAATAAATGTTGTAGAGCATAAAATTCTACAATAATAAAATATCAAAATAAACACTTGTCTTAAGTCTCACAAAATTCAGCCTCCAAGTCATCTTATGACGATGCCCTCATAAGGTGACTTGGAGGCTGAATTTTGTGAGACTTAGGCAAGTGTTTATTTTGATATTTTATTATTAAACCTAGTTTCACCAAGTGAGCATTTAAAGACAATTAATTTTGTCTTTGTTGTTTTTTATATAAAATTCTACATTCAAATCAATAAACACAATTAATTTTACCTGAAACTAACAGGAAAATAAACATTTGCCTGACCTTTAAGACTCAGGAAAGCTATACTTTGCATGCCTAGGCATGAAAATAACTTATTACCTGCCTAGGCAGATAATGAAATACGAATTTTGATATGTTACTTAGCAACATAAAATACTGACTGAATATGTAAGTCAAATATTTATTTTAATTTAAATAAATTTAAAATATTTATTATTTGTTTATATGTTTCAGGTTTCAGAGCGAGGCCTGAAACAGCTTACGAATCCTGTACGACGCTTTACTGACGTGTTATGTATAACATTTTACCTGAAACTTGTAAACAAATAATATAGTTATTTGTGTATTAAGAGCGTAAAGTGATTCTTTGTTACTCGAACACGGTAATTGCAGCGCGAGTCGAAGGCGAGAGCTGCAATAGTGTAAGAGAAACAAAGACACTTTACGCTCGTAATACACACATAATTTTTTCTACGATTGCATCTTAAAATTATTAAAAAACGTTACGTACTGAAAATAATATCATTCTGTCAACTATCAATATGACAAGTTTATGTTTTGTTTGTATCCCTGGTAACTATTGAAGTAAGCGCGCATCAATATCTTTTTCGCGCGTTGCCATTGGAAACGCACGCATTTAACGTCTTTTTCGCGCGTTGCCATTGGAGACGCGCAAAATAGTTATTTGTGTATTAAGAGCGTAAAGTGATTCTTTGTTACTCGAGCACGGTAATTGCAGCGCGAGCCGAAGGCGAGAGCTGCAATAGTGCAAGAGGAACAAAGACACTTTACGCTCGTGATACACACATAATTTTTTCTACGATTGCATCTTAAAGTTATTAAAAAACGTAGGTATACGTCTAAAACTAAATTCGTTTTGTTAACTGTCAATATGACAAGTTTCTGTTTTGTTTGTATCCCTGGTAACTATTGAAATAATCTTTTATTTAACGTCTTTTCGCGCGTTGCCATTGGAGACGTGCAAAAAAGATATTTTTCGATTGTTCTACAGAAAACGTCAACTTTACGATGACAAATGAGAGCGTAATTGTCATCTTTTCATAGCAATCGTAGAAAAAATATTTTAAATTAATTTAAATTAAAAGAAATATTTGACTTACATATTCAGTCAGTATTTTATGTTGCTAAGTAACTAGACACTCAAGTTTCTTTCATTACCTGCCTTGGCAGGCAATATGTTATTTTCCTGACTAGGCATGCAAAGCAAAGCTTTCTTGATTTTTAAATGTCAGACAAATGTTTATATTCCTGTCATTTTCAGAAAAAAACATAGAGTCTATTCAACAAAATGTCGAGCAAATTTTTAATCTTGAAAAAATAATAACAGAATGTAGTTTAATTAAGTAATATTTCTCCTGACACGAAAACGAAAGTAATTTCTATGTGTATGTTATATTTCATAATTAAAAGTGTAAGTTATTGTCATGTAAGAATGTATTTATTTCATTGTTCCATTTTTAAGAACAGTTTATAAGGTATATACACGACATTCACCATTATACTAACTAACAGGTAGCGCCGTCATGATAATATGTATTTGCGGAATTATTATATTAGAATGTAAATTTTTCCTTCGCGTGTTCATATTTCTCACGCAACTATTATTTGACTTTTTCTCAGGTATTACATTTTATTTAAACTGAAAGTTTGTAACAGTTGAACGATTTAATACGTTTACTTGTTCCAAATATTATAAGATCACAACAGTAATTTGATATTGATACATAACCACTAATTTGCAATTTACTTATAAATATTATGGGGTAGGTGGCTCAGTGGTATCGAGTCGGAGAACGCTGGTTTTCACCAAATTAAAAATCTACCCCTGTGGCTCCCCCTCCACTAACATCGTTGAGGGCCATGATTTGACGGCTGGTAACCGCACTTCACGCGTAGAAATATATCACTTACAAGAGATGTGCTTCGGCAGAGTGCCACAGCTAGTAATGGGTAAAAGGCGTGATGATATATTTATTTATTTATGTTTCAAATTATGTATCACTTGTTAGCAACATTTTTTTTGTTGATCTGCAACTAGCAATTAATAGCAGTAATAAATTGCAAATGCAATTTTTTAACAAGATTAAAATTGCTCAGTGCAATACGCTTTACTCTATGCATTTATGATAGAATAGTTGCATACAATTTTGATATCAATAGCAAAATATTTTTAAATTGTATTATAATTATTTAAGTTCATACCATTTCTACTGTATTACAAGTTTACGGTATAAGAAGTGTAACGTTTATCAAGCTTTTAAATTAGATGTTTCAACACACAACTTCATAAGTAGGTCTTACAAATGTTGTACAAACTAAGAAAAAAATAAAAAAAGTTCGAAAGAAAAAGCTTTGCAGAATATAGCTCCAGGTCAACAGAAAAAGAAATAAATACAATTACAAACAGGATAACAAAAGAAAAGTAAACAATTCTTAATTAACCGTTTTGTGCGGAGAATGCAATGTTCATCACGTGGTACGATTTCTCACCAACAACTCGCGACCGTGCATCGCAACAGGATATCTTAGTAATTGTTGCAATTTTTTTATCTAAAGAAATTTAAATATGGTTTATTGAGAAAGTAGTATATTATACAGGATGTTTCATAAATTATACCACTTATTTTAAGCTATATAGTACTCAACGTACTGATTATGAAACATAAATATTTTTCAAAACTCGCAATAGAATATTGAAAAATTAGTATTACAATTGGGCATTGTAATACGTGTCTTTCATACTATTTTTTAAAATTTAAAACAAGTTGAATATGAATTCAAAATTTAGAGTGCTGTGGCCGAAACAATAGCACTATTTATGATTGTTTACAAAAAAATGTCAGTTGCTATTATTGAATTATTATTGTTGTGTGAATAGTTAATAAGCTCAATAAAATAGAAAAATGCATAATTTTACTCATAACGAAAAAGTTGATATTCGTCCATGGTGTCCTTATTTTAGCTATAATGATATAAATCTAAACATGCATTTTTCTCATAAAAATTGTTATCTAAGAGTATATAAATATAATATCATTGAATTGAGAATAAAATTCTCTATCGAACAAGCAAATAAAAAATATAGTTCCATTTAAAATAACAAAGTTGCTGTCAGCTGGTTGAAATAATTTTTTCATGCTCATTAAAATAGTCTTGTAAAATAGAAATTGTTTGCTAATTTAACCGACCTCGTATAGTTCTCAAGATAGAATAGAATAGAATTTATTAGTTCAATGATCATAGTACAAATGATATAGAACAAGTCAAGTAATTACAAATTAGTATACATAATTCAAATATTCTTGTACATTATAAAAGCAATTCTGCAACAAATATAATTTTATACTTATTTAAATTCACAATTTTTTTCAATTTTTCATTTAATTTGTTGTACAGAATTGTGCCTATATATTTTGGGCTTTTCTCAAAGAGTCCAAGTTTATGACTTGGAATTAACTAAGTATTTACATTTCTTGTACAATAAGTGTGACTTAAATTTAGCATATGAAACTGATCGATATTATTCTTCACAAAAATTACTATTTCGTAGATAAATAAACAGGGAATTGGTAGTATGTTTAACTTCTTAAAATGCTCTCTACATGAATCTCTTGATCTCAAGCTTAATATTATTCTTATAATATATTTTTGTAAAATAAAAACTCTCTCAGCGTGATGTGAATTACCCCAGAATAAAGGACTAAATACAATGAACACCCTGTATAGGGTTCAAATAAGTATTTAATAATATCTTGCATACTAAGGGAGAAAAATGTATAATTTTTTCCCGAGGATTAAATTTGCAGTAAGAATCGAAAAAAAAAAACTTGTCTCACGCGGTATATTTTTCCACGATCCCAGTGATAAATAAAATAAAATAAATATATCATCACGCCTTTTACCCATTATTGAGTGTGGCACTCTGCCTAAGCAGATCTCGGTAAGTGATATATTTTTTCGTGTGAAGTGCGGTTACCAGCCGTCAAATTAAAAATATTAGAAATAATTATTTAAAAATGTAATATTGTAGTTGCCATTGGTTTCTTTTGTTTTGTTCTACTTTTGTAAAAAATTGAACACCAAAACTAGAATATTTTATTCCCGTCGTTGTTGGCAACGATAAATAACTGCATGGCGGGTTAAAATTGATTATTTCTACCATGATTTTAATGACATAGAAACCACATTTTTATACTGGTCGTGGAAAAACAATTTATGTTAGTAATAGTCAAGTTAAAAATTGTTTCCTAATTTAACCGACTTCGTAGCTTCTATACTTCTGAAGATAGCAGTGATGCGCCACTTAAAATGAACACCCTGTATATTATTAGTTTTGATATGGAAATAATAAGATTTCATATTTTCATAAATCAAAATAATAATAATTTTAGAACTGTATGTATTTTCAAAATGTTATTTTTTATAATTTATGCCATTTACACTAATAAAATTTGATACACCCGCAGCGGTCCTAATTTATTCATCACGTTCACTTAATCATTGTCATTCTAATTATATACAAATCGGATTCATTCGTTTATTGTCGGAAGTAACCGATAGCTATGAAATCTACTTAATATATATATTTAATGAATTTTAATATTATCAAACAAGTTACAACATAGCTCACCAATTACTTCGGTTTGTCGAAACAGTTTGTTCACGTTGAGGACGGCTAGTATAGTTCAGTGCAAAGACGTTTACATTGAAAGCAGTTTTAGTAAATATTGTAATGTGTAAAATTATTTAAATTCCGTGATATTGTGTAAATTTGTGGTGTAGTGTATAAGAAAAACATTAATATATAAGTGAACATTTAATTCTACAAAAAATAGACGAATCAGATAGCTCAATTTTCCTTAGTTAACAAATGTAGATATCAATAAATAAACAAGTGATTTTAATGACATTTAGTGAAAATTGTATGAAAATTGCATCGAAAATCACCTGAATAAACAGTCGACGAACTTGATGTGTTTCCTAGGCAACATATCTCGCCCTCTTAACTGTATATTCAATTATTTTCGAAGTTCTTGTATATCTACTGATAATAAAGTGTAATAAACTGTGTGGTCGACATGGAATCACATGATTCTCTGATGGACAATGGACAAAATGAGACGTGGTCGCAAGCTGATTCCTGTTCACAAAGTAAGAAATAATATTATTGTTTTTTTAAACTTTTTCTTTTTAAATAAATTGTTTAATAGTATTTTTTGTACTCGCAACACTCAATCAAATTTGCATGCGCCAAAATGTTTTTTGTTTTTATATTTGGAAAAAAAGGGCTTTGACTGCGTTGTCATAATACCCTGGTATAGTTGTGGTTACATTTGGATTTATAGTAGTACAGTCAATAGGTAGTGAAAATTGTTTTTAAACCCTATCTTTAGACCTGTTTTGAAAATTACATAAAAACAGTTTCATGCAGTTTGGATTGAAAACAAACTATTTTTAAAACTACATGTAAACTTATAAACTATAGATGCACCCACGGCCAAAATGAAAAGTCCACGCCTCTGCGTCTCCTGCAAGTGTGTCAGCCCAGATATCAGGTCTAGGTCGCACTCGGATATTTCATGATCGCGTGTCAGGGTGGCAACAAGAAACTAAGAGTTGCCATTTTGCACTCGCGTCCCAGCGCTTGTATGTACAGGTAGCTTGATTATATTACATCTAATATGCGATGTGTTGGACATGGTAATTCTGCGCGGTAGTTTATTGTAACGTACGCGGATTAAACGATCTAATTAGCATAAAATGAGTAACACAGACTTGCTTTCTAATTTTCAAAAAGATTTATTCACACATGTCATGTGATAATATCGTCAATTTTTAACAAAATCTAGATTTCTTACTCACGGAAGATTACTTTTACTTTCCACGCATTTATATTCTATTCAGTGAGAGATTACGGCATGGATATATAAGACGTATTATTTGATATTGATATACATATTCAGTCAGTATTTTTAGCTAAGTAACTAGACACTCACGTTTGTTTCATTACCTGCCTAAGCAGGCAATATGTTATTTTCCTGATTAGGCATGCAAAGCAAAGCTTTCTTGAGTCAGGCAAATGTTTATTTTCCTGTCAGTTTCATGTAAAAGTTTTATGAAATAAAATCGTGTAGGTAGAGAGTAGATTAAAGTAGTCTGATCAGGTAGAATATAAAAATATCTCCAAAATTTCTAACTAATTTTAAACTTTCGTGAGTAACTCGTTAAGTACGCACTTCGATTAACTGGTTCTATAAAAAAAGTTTTCTCGTATTAGCTTTTTGTTGAAAAGTCATTACAGTAACGTATCTACAAAAAACTCTAACGATCTCGTTGCAAATTAAGTAATTTGATCCGATAAAGTTATTTATAATGTAATGAAGCTCAGATAATTTAATTGTCTGTACTGATAAAATGTCTGGGAATAATAACATTTTATTTTATGACATTTTTTGTAAAACATTTTGTGTAAACGTAAGCTAGGTCTATTTTTTCAGCCATGCTATTCTTTTTTAGTGCGCAGTTTCTCTGTCTGACAGCTCATTGCGAAGGGCGTGAAGTTCCGAGACTAGCAAAAACAGTTCCAAATATTTGCGATCGTGTTTTCACCTGTGGCTTACCCTTCACCTTCAGACCTCAATGTCATTGATGGTAACCATTTGTTTAATTTAGTCGAGAATATAGATATGTAAACGCTATGCGTACTTGGTGATAAATAATTTCCACGGCTATTTGATTTTTGATGAGAATGTCATATTTTATTTAGTAGGTTTAGTAGGACTAGGTTTGTAGATTTGAAAACTCAGTTTCGATTCCTACAGCCGACAAATAATTTTCACTACATTAAAATTATTCTTGTGGCTCTCCCTCCACTAACATAGCGATAAATATATCACTTACCGAGCTCTACTAGCGCAGAGGGCCACACCCAGTTGTGCATAAAAGGCATGATAAAATTTTTATCTTTTATTTTAAATATTTAGTATTACGTTAAATTTATATATTTATTTTTGAAGTAAAATTTTAAACAACTTTTTATTATTGTACTTTTATTCTAAAATGTATAGGGGATTATTCGATTTCCGCATATATTTAAAATACTCTATGTTCGATGGCACACTGTACATCATTTGATGCTGCATTGTATTGTTTCAAAATTGACGTACGAGTAATTGCCAGGACAATTGATATGTGCAGATTTTGAAACGCAAAAGAAATGAGCTTCGATTTCGAATAAAATACTTCTCTATATGATATGGTCCGTTTCAGAGTTGAAAACCGAATTGGATTTTGAACAAAAACTGAACCGATCCGGCTCTTTTGAACCGCGAATTCGAAGTAATCCATTCACGTAGAACCGGCTATTGAATCAATCCGAACTCGTAAACTGGTTTAAACCGAGAAAATTACTAGACAAAAAGTACCAGATTTACTGCCGCGGTTTAAAATTAGCCAAGACGGTAAATCTGCATTTTTTGTCGCATTATTTCCCTATGGATAATAGTATTGTAACAATATGAGCTATCTCATTGTTGTTATGTTGCGTTTAGATAAGATTGGTTTCGTGTAATTTGACACTCGTGACCACATGTGCCATTAAGGCTGAGTGTGAGATCTTTTGGTTTTCGAATATAGGGCATTAAATTATAAAAAGAGACAGTTATAGTTAATATTCTTAGAATTCCAACAAGATTTCATGTTCGCGTTATCTGCAGGGCCAGAGTGTCAGACTACATAACCAAAACACTTGAGACATCTGTGTCCACCCCGATGCGAGGGGGATGGATTCCAGATGTGGGTATCGTACCCAGGACAGCAAGTGTTTTGGTGGAAACCAGCAGTCTCGTCCATCGACTCAAAGCGTGAAGATGTAGATCTTCACATCACGCGGTGTTCGCGTTTTATTTAATTTTAAACTAGATTAGTGAAATAAGCATTATTTTTAATAAAACTTTAATTTAAATCATAATTCTGTTTCCATTCAATTATAACGTTCCGCGTTCAATTAAGTTTAAACTTTAATACCAGTATGTTTAATAAAACACTGCGTTTTTTCGGCTCGTGTTACAATTGACGCAGTCCGGTAAGATTAACTTATTCACCCATTTCCGCTCGTGTTAGAGTATATTGTATATTGAGAAAAGAGTTTAATAGAAAAACGAGTACGAAAGTTGAAGCACGGGCGACAGCTCGTGTTTCAATGGTACAAATTTTACAATGGCTCTTTCCCATGTATGTTACATACTATATTTTTCAATATTAAATGTAATTTTCACGTTTCCGATACAAAAAAAAAATCATTATTTTATATATATCAAAGGAGTTGTGTTTTCAAATGCACATCACGTTTCCTTGGCCACCATGTCAAATGACATTTCTCTCTCTCTCAATTTTGTTTTGATAGTAACCGTTTCCCTCACTAGTGAGAAACTATATAATAACATTTTATTTTACTATCACAACTAAATTGAGAGAGGGAAATGTGCTTCAGACAAGTAATGTTACATGTATATATACTTCCTATAAAGTTTACAAATTCTTTAAAAAATTGGTATTTTTAAACTATATTATTACTTCTCTTAGTTTAAATATGTTTTAAAAATAATATTTACAGATTTTTAGTTAATATAATTGTTCATAAAAATAAAACTGTTAACATTTTACTGTTAACTGTACCAACCGTATTTCTATTGGTCAATTTCACATACTTTGTACATTTATTTCGAAATAACAGAATTGACAACTTACACTACATACTGATAACTAATTATTAAGTGATTTATTTTCATTTTCCTTTAATTACATAATAATCATTTTACAATAGTTGAAAAGAGTTAAACATTTGAAAGCAATGAGTAGATGGTATCTGATCAATCAGTCAGGTCAGTTTAGAAGCATACACTTAAGTTCTCGTCTTGTCCGAAGGTGGACTGTAGGCGTGCAGGTACAGAACACTTGACAGTCTAATAAAATCTGAAACGCTTTCGAGACGCAGGCAGCTATTCACCTACATACCAGAGTGGGCCGGAACGTGTACGCCCGGAGCCGATGCCTCGACGCTCGACGCCATATCCTGCGACATGCGAGCACGGCGCGGCGCAGCGAACAAATCAAGTTATCGGCACTCACCTTGCGCTAGAACCAACCACTGCTTTTATTAAATTCCATTCGCCATCGGGTCACGTCACAAAATCGAAAAAGGAATGTCGACCACCATGACGCTATTTTAATGAAGCCGTTTTTAATTTCATCGGGAATCCTTCATTACTAATGACCTTCGTGCTTTTCGAAATAATCATTAATAAAAGCTTTGGATTGTTTATTACTACAGCCAGCTATTGTATGAAAAAAGTTTCATGCAAACATGTGGGATTACTAGCTTTCTTGGTTTTTTGAGTTTTGTAACATTATCTATCAGGATTCTGCCAGTATAGACAACTCGAGTAATGAAAGCAATTCCTTTTTTCATTAATTTGAAGTTTAAGCCGAAGTGCATCAACCAAATGAAGAAAAAAGGTGGTTTCATTTCGCATTGTACATGATTTTTTATATACAGGCTGTTTCACAACTTAGAGCAAAAAATTACAGAGTATATTCTATACGACGTGCTGATCATGAAACAAAAAGATTTTTTTTAAATCGCAAAATTTTTCGTTGCCACTGCCACTGGGTGGATGATTAAATAAAATTCTATTATAAATAATTGAATTGTGTAATTATTCTTTCGTAGTTGATACCTACTTCATTGTTTGTGTTTAATAGGAAAGCGAATCCAGTGCAGTACTACAAAAAATGTTTTAGGTTAACAACCCTTAATTTTTCGAATTTAAAAACAATTCTTTTTGTTTCATGATCAGCACGTCGTGCAGAATATACCTTTTAATTTTTTGCTCTTAGTTGTGAAACACCCTGTATATTCATATTACTATGGGGTAGGTGGCTCAGTGATATCAAGTCGGCCTGTGGATCTTGAGAACCCTTGTTCGATCACCATAGCCGACAAACAATTTTCACCAATTTAAATCTACCCCTGTGGCTCCCCTTCCACTAATATCTTTGAAGGCCGTGATTTGACGGCTGGTAACCGCACTTCACGCGAAAAAATATGTCACTTACCGAGATCTGCTTGGGCGGAGTGCCACACCCAGTGATGGGTAAGAGGCGTGATGATATATTTAGTTTATTTATTTATATTACTAGACAAAATTCTTGAAGCAGAAGAGATATATTATAGGTCGTGGATAAAACTGTACAAAATTAAAACTTACTTGCACCGAACACTGCTCTTAAAACAGGCAAAAACAGAGCTTGTGCTACCAGCCAATGTTTTTCAAGAAGTTTTAATTCATTTAAAAGAATTGAAGTTCATTTATTTACCTCCTGCCTTTGAAAACGTTTACATTTGTATTCGACTCTCACTCCATTTTGTTTCACGTTGTCGTTTGTCAATTTTGTTGTGAGTTATGTGTTACATATTTGATAAATAATGCCTAAAGCATTTAAAATGTTAGGAAATTTATTATACATTTATGCAACACTCATTGTATTTAATTTTTTGTATATCCTATAAACGTAACCGTCTTTGACGTCATTATTCTAGTTACAAATTTTGATGACGTCTCTCTTCTGCTTATTTTTTTGTATAGTAAAAAATTTCCCTTGATCTGTCTTCAACCAATCATAATGCAAAACATTTGAAAATTCAACCAATAAGCACAGTTTCATACCGTTACTATGGTAAAATCTCGCTTCTAGAGTCACCAAGTCAATTTGACACAAAATTATTTTATGCTGTTAATTTGAAACAATATTATTTTAATTTAATTTAACCAATGGAAATGTAGTAAATATTTACTTCTTTTCCACAATTTTTAAAATAGTTAAAAAGTGTCACTTTCTATACGAATTTCCGTTAAAAAATACGACTGTCATCATCAATATGTAAAGAAATATTATGTAAAACAAATTTTGAGCGTAAAAACGTTACGGCATTCGAATTCAAAGATCCCGAGGTCGAATCCCACTCAAGCGAAAAATATATGAACTCCCATACTGTGGCTCAGTGAGTCCGGACCCAGTACTGTAATTTGGGATTAAGTTCCAGTTGTACGGAGTAGCATAAATTAATTAATAATTAATAACTCCGTGGTTTAACCTTAAAAACCGAAATTGGAGTATTAATTTTAACTAACAAAAAAAACTACCATGAACAGAAAATATGGTAAAATTAAATATTAATTCTGAAATAAAATAAATATACCAGCACGACTTTAACCGTAGCAGATTTCTGTAAGTGATATATTTCCTCGCGTGAAGTTCGGTTACTAGCCGTCAAATCACGGCACTCAAAGATGTTAGTGGAGGAGAAGCCACAGGGGTAGTTTTAATGTAGTGAAAATTGTTTGTCACCTATGGAAATCAAACCCGGGTTCTCAAATCCATAGGTTGACTCAATACCACTAAGTCACCCTTAACCCCAGAATTAAGGGTTAATTACCCAAATATCGTATGTTGTTTTATTGATTGTTTAACTAAAATATAAATCAATTTTAAGTTTGACATACAGTGACAAAATCGCATCAAATATTTAACAATATACTCGTAAATGTCTTTATAATACTACTTTACTTTGATTTGCTTTTATTTATTTAAATCAGACATAAGATTTAAGTTTCATTGATACAAACGAACATAAGTTTCAATTCAAAGAAAAGAAAACTTTTGCAAAACAAATAACTGTCATTGCTATTATGCTACGAAAAGCAAAATACATTTTTTCTGAAAAAAAAGAAAAACAGACATAATAATGACAGTGACATATTGTTCAACTATTAATATCAATAAAACACCTAAACAAAAAAGAAAGAAATCCGCAAGATTCTCATATAATTGAAGGTTTGGAAGATTGGTGATAAAGGAAGTGGCATGTTGACGAGAAACAACCGACGAATGTGGTGGGAGAAGGGGAACGGAAGTGGAACATCGTTGTCCGCGCAGCATGATAGATTGCGAGATAGGAAGGAAGCATAGAAGAATTGAATTGTGTGTTGGTTGCTGGGCCGGAAAACAATATCCTGTTCGCAAATTGGAGCCGCCAAGAAATCACGGCCATTGCTTTCTAGATGCTAGTGATGCCGTGATGCCTCACTTGACGCTAAGTTCGTTATTTTGTTACACATATACGCACAAGAGACAGCTTTACCTGCTACCAGCTACCTGACATCACTCGCCTACTAATTTACAATGCATGTAGGGTAAAAGCCACCATTAAAGACGAGAGCTTCAGATAGTGTTCACATATTAACGATATTTATACGTAACATGTAAGAGAATTACAAATCTGATAACGTTACTCGTGTGGTTCGGTGATGTGTTCGCGTTCAGACATTACAAAATGAATGTATGTATTCCAGTACAATATAAATGTTATAAACTGGATTTCAACGCGCTCTCTTAATTGGGATATTCAACTATTGTACCAAGAAATGCTTGCATAAAATGTTGTGAGCTAATTACGTTGTTAACTATGCGCAAAAGTTTAATTAGAATAACTAACGCATCTGAGAAATGTCAGAATTTTTGATAACGTTTTAATTTCTATAGTATGCACTAAACTAATATTTTTTCTTAGAAATATTGTTTTACCATTGTTATTTAACTATCAATAAGTATTTTAATACTTATTTTAATTAAGTATAATATACAAATCAGAAAATATATAAAATATGGTATCAGCCATCTTGGCGTTGATTACAATATATCAAACTTGAGACAAAGGAACACGTTCAATTGGTCATCATAAGCTTACCATTACTGTCACTTTTATTTTTTTGTTCTTTCATTTATTTTCGTTTGCTACTTGTATTTTAAAAAAATATTTTATATAGAATATAGTTCTGTATTGTCGTTAGTTGTAGTTTCATTTATCTTTTAGGTACAAATATAAGTATATAGATATTTTTTTAAATGGGGTAGGTGGCCTGTGAAATTGATAACCCGAGTATGATTCCCACAGCCGACAAACAATATTTACCATTTTAAAACTACCTCTGTGGCTCTCCCTCCACTAACATCTTTGAGGGCAGTGATTTAACCGCACTTCACGAGAAGAAATATATCACTTATCGCGATCTGCCCCGGTAGAGTGCCACACCCAGTAATGGGTAAAAGACGTGATGATATATTTTATTTTTATTTGAACATATTTAATAGTTTCTGTTAAGAATTTGATGCAATGAAAATATTTCAAATTATTATTTCTCAGACTGAAAAATGAATAATAAATAAAAAGTAATAAATTACGAATCTGTGCCTAATTTATTCTGACTGAATCATAATTTACAATAATTTAATATCGAACAAAACAAAAAACAATGGATAAAATACACATAGATACACTATTTCGTTGTAAGCTTGTTATTACTCTCAATATTATTTGATCCTATACATGTCTGTATACTCTATATTGTAATTGTATATATTAATAACAATATATAAATTTACATAAATAACATAAATAATTTTAAAAGCAATATATTAGTGCGTATATATTTATACAGAGTGTTAATTAAGAAACGGGTCATTAATTTCTAATTAATTTTAATCCATTTAGTCCCACGGTATGAATTATCTGATATAACAAAATATAAATTACACATAAATATTAATTAATTATACACTAAACAATTTCATTTAAAAAAAATTATACGAAATTTATAAAAAATGATTTGAATTGTTTAACGTAAAGAAAAATTGATTTCTCATGTTAAACACCGATGGCCCACTTTTTAATTAATACTCTTTATGTCCTAATCTTAAGTTAAAACAAAATTATTCTCTAATTTAATGTTATCACATTTGCCGAATCGCAGAGGTTATTTTAATTATTATTCACGGGCTTGGGCGTCACATTTCTATTTGGTAAAATGCACAAAATGGATTCTCTTGGTCCGGAAGACTTGGAGAACGGGTATCACATAGCCAGTTAGCAGGGATTAAAATTTGATGCAGTACTGCTTTGCTTTACCTACTCTAAATTACAAAAGTACACTTCTAAAATGATTTTATTAGCTAAAATAACTCAGGACAAACTTTACATATATAAGTTTTCCACTACCATTATTTCCCTGATTACATGAAAATATTTTAAATAAAAGTTGAACAAAATTCAATTCGGAATCTATGTAAATCAATTAATACAATTAATTTTATTTATAATAATTGTTACATGGATTTCAAGCTATAGGAAAAATTTTAATTTCAATTTATTTTCTTTTTTATTATTGATAATTAGCGATGTTTCGGCTTATTATTTTGACCATTTTCAAGCATTAATTTGTAAATAAATTAATTTTGAAGTTACATAGTAAAATTATAAACAAAATTTTGAAAGTCGAAATAAAATTTAATTTTTGATTATAATTTTACTATGTAACTTACAAATTAATGCTTAAAAATGGCCAAAATAATGTACCGAAATGTCGTTAATTATCAATATTAAAAAAGAAAATAAATTTTCCTTTCTTATTTTTCGCTAAAGCCTGAAATCCATCTAACAATTCTCATTCGGCTTATTAAAAAAAAACTAAAATATTTTGGATTTTAAAACTTTTTTTCACTTATTTCATTGTAGACAAAATTAAATTTTATAAATGCCCAAAATTGATATTATCTACAACGTTATTACGCAACAATTATAACGTTCAAACAGTCACGAAATAAGTAAAATCTAGACTGCTTTAGAAGCAGAATTTTATTTTTATAACATTCATTTGAATATTTTCCTGTAAATTTATCAGGGAAGCAATGATAAAAATTCTTTTCATGTCATTCGCCACAATTTTCGTAGGAAAACCTATAAATATGTATACAGGATTGTGAATCGAAGGACACACCATAACATTTCCAATTCTATTTTTGAAATGTTCAATTATTTTATATCAAAAAAGTAAAAAAAATTAAATTAATATTTATAATTTTACTTTATTTGGAACCGGAAAAATGACGGCAATGTTTATTGGTAATTTTATTAAAATCATCAGTGCTATAACAAAACAAATGTACCAATTAAAAGTTATTGTTTTTATCTATCATTATTATAATAAATAACTTTTTCAAGTATTAAATAAAATCTCGTAATTAATATCTTGTTATTTCAGGACACTGATGATTTTAAGAAAATTACCAATTTTCCTCGACAATAAACTATTTAACTTTTTTATGTAAAATAATTAGGGAAGCGAATAATTGAATATTGCAAAAATAGCAGTGAAAACGCTTGATGCGCCCTTCAATTCACCAGCCTGTATATATTTTAAATTAATTAAAAATAGTAATACATTATTTTTGAGAAATGAGATGAGTTAGTTTTGGTTAATCGTGAGTAGTATGCGATTAGAAAAATAGGTAAAAAATCTAAAATGTTGTCATATTTGCGCAGCTCTAAAATTATCAAACTTTAACCCCTTTCAGTTTTTTTTTACAATTACATCTTGCCAACAGCAACAATTGTAAAGGAATGTAAAAGTAGGAAACAAATACTTTGGTAATAATTGACATTTTGTTGTGTTCTTCCGCAATTACGGGATGTGCTAATTTTCATGAATACAAGACTAACCTTGGATTTGTTTGTAACCTTTCTAACATGCATGCTCACAGTATGCACTAATGCATTCATCTAGTTATTGCATATTGCGCACTCTAATTATCTATTGAATACTGGCTCTTTGTACGCGTCGAAAACTTCACCAATCGCTTAAAATTTTCAATATTTTATTATCTTTCCGGACGATATAAATTAAAGTTAGTATTTGATGTAAAATGGTATGATTTTTTTTAAGCTTTGGTGAATTTTTGCACTACTATCAGTTTATGTATACGAAGAATTCATCCTAGACAATTAATTTTGATAAAAATTACTTCATCACAATTCTTTTTTATATTTCTAAAAACATTTGACACATATAATGCACTAAATTCTTAACTAAATCTAAAATTACTTGGGTATGTTTCATCATAAATGAAATCATGATTGATGAATTATCTCAGGACGAAATATTCTAGGATTGGTTCAGAGATAAATATGTCGGGAACGAATTCTACGTAAACTATCAAGTAATTTTCTAAGCATTTCCGTACCTGTATTAAATATTAAAAGGCTACTAAGCTATTGGTAAGGCGGTCGGATTTTATGTAAATAAATATATAAATAACAACAATGTGCAAATTAAGTACAAATACTTTAAAATTAATCACATTATTCTAAAGTCTAATTGTAAAGCTTACAAATCACTGTGGTAAGTATTTCAACTAGTATTATACTAAGAGCAAATCTAGGTTCGGTAAATCACAAATAATTTGTGATTTTACAAAGCTATAAGCTTTGTCTTGCAATTCTTCCATTTTTCTTCTAACTTTCTACGTTCTTCTATCTCTCTTTCTGTTACTAACCCAGTTTTGGATATTTTTCTTGGATCTAAATTCGCACCTAGATTTTGCACCCCTTTTGCCAACTTAGAGAAAGGCGATAGTACCAAATCTTTAGTTACCGAAGCAACAGGACTAGTGATATTTTTAATGTGTTTTAGAGCTGACTCACTTTGAGAAGTTGATAAACTACACACGATATCTTGTTCTGAACTAGAGCGTTTGGTGAATTTGTTTTCGACGCTTAAAATCATATCCTGAACAAAATCTGTAGCTGGTTGGTTATTAGTTTCGTTTGTATCAACTTCTCCTGAAGAATGACTTAATTTTCGATCTAATTTTAAGGTTTTTGGAGGCTGAGGTTTTCCAGATTCGCTTATGCGAATTTCTGGATTTGGGCTAACACACCGATCGCCATCTCCTCCATATTTTTGTATTGTTACATTTTGCATAACACTGCTCAAACGAACGTTATTCATATGAGATGTTGTATCATTTGATGACATGTTTTCCTTTTTCTCGAGGATAATTTGTCCATCACCGATTAGAGAGCTGTCGTTTTGAGAACGCATTACGATCCCAACGCTGGGGAGAAACACATCAGAAGGAGCTGAATTATCTGAACTGTAAGGCAAACTTTGTTGGTCGTGCATTTGATGTTGCATGTCAGGACGGGGTTGATACAAAGAAATGTCGTAATCGTCTTCAGAATCACTCGAAGTGTTGCTTTTGTCGTTTGTAGGAGATTTGCCGATTGTAAATTTTGGTTTGCTCAAAAATTTTGATTTTGCGTTTAAATTTTGACCAAAACGGTTTAGTTTGGAGATTTGTTCTGACATATTTGATAACGCCTTAGAACCTGTTTTAAAAGTCATTCATTAAAAATCAAAATCTGTATTTAGAAACTATAGTTATACCTGCGCTTTTAATTGCCAGTAGTTGAGTTTCAGAGACATTCCTGGTTAACTGCGGCAAGCCCGTAACGTCTAAATAAATGCTACTACCAGCGGATATATTTACTATTTTTGATTTTCTTTTGTCCAATCTTTGTCCTAGTTGAAATTGAACTGGTTTTAAACCACATAAATCAACAGCAACTAAATATGCTTCACAAATTGCCTTCAGTGATTCTAAAAAAAGCAAAATACATTATAAAATAATCGAAATCATTAACAAAATGTTTTGTATACCTATTTCTTCTTCTTCATTTTTTATAAGAACGGCCAAATTATTGAAAAATCTCAAATTAGTAGATCTGAACATATGATAATATCCATCTACGCCATCAACTTTATAATTCAACCGAATACAATAATGCTGTTTAGTTTTGGAAGTATTTTTAAACAACGACATACTAGATTCAGGTAATCCACATTCGAGTACAATAAGATCTTTTAATTCAACTCTTTGATACTTTGTTACTCGATCTACTTGATCATCGTACTCAGCTACGTAATATGAATCTCGAGTAAGAATTAAAATCGAATCCATTTCGGTTTCGTTCACGTCTCCGGTATTAGGATCAGCGTCTATTAAACCCCAGGATCCTAGAACTTGATCTGGATCACTTATGAGCATTTTCTTGCTGTCTTCGATTAATAGTTTGACGTGCTCGGCTGTAGCGAGGTTGTCTTCTTCAAATGCCGTGCGGTTGTCACTAAACACGTCCCCAGATGTTGGATTTCCTACAATGTTTCATATTACTATAACATCTACAGTAATGATTATTATAATATTAAAAAACGTGCAGCTATTAAATTGATCATTAAAACAGTTAAAACATTATACTAATACAAATGAAGTAAGTAGCATGTTAAATATTTACCAAGCATTATATCTATGGTGCCCTGACGATATGCATCCTTAAAACGACTTAAATAATACCTGCAAAAACATTTTATTTTAGCCGAATAGTCTACCATGTCTCCCACTAACAAAATAAAACAACATTCAGTAAAATTAGTAAACAAAAGCACAACTCCCAACTAAGAGAAACAATTTATTCCAGATAATACAAGTAAAAGAGTTAGTGAATAAGTGTAAATTATAAGTGAATCACACTGCGTTTGGAAAATTTGGCGACCACTGACCTAGTCATATGGTACAAGGCGCCCGCGAGTTCAAACTCAACCCCCAGAGCAATGTGAGGCATGTGCCGCGGGTCCCCTACAGGTACCAACTCGGTGGCGATGCCGCCGACCGTTCGCAAGCTCTTCCAACAGTCATTTAGTTGCAGTTCGATTAGTCGGTGACCTTGCATCAGGTCCAAACAACACTGACGAATCATATCTTTGAAATGGCCCAAGTAGTATCTACGATATGGGAATAACTACACTACTACGGTCTCTCTGAATTTAACATTCCAAGATACATCTAAGAAATTTTTTATATTTCAATTTGGAATCTTGAACTCAAACACATTCATTCACAAATGTCTTGTAAACAAAAGAAAGTAAAATTTTATGTAATACATTCCAAATTCACTTTGTAAATTAATAGTTATTATTTCAAGGGAAAAATGACAATTTCTTAATGAAGTATATATAATTTTTTTCACTACCCTATCAGAAAGTAAGATTTTCAGAAATAAATTAGAAATTTAGGAATCATTTATTATTCTTTAAACAGATTTCACCTAGATCATAATATATTGCCATGAATATAACAATTTACTCTCTTCCCTAGGGATGGAAAGTATCACTTTCTTCTCTTAATTTAGGAAAAAACTTTTTGACAGAGTCGTGAAAAAAGTTATTTTTTTATGGAGAAATAACTACACTGACCTATTAGCAGAATTCATTCCATCTTTCATCATGCCAGTGAATTTTCTTTCGCCAGTTCTGGTGTAATCACCTTTGAGAGCATTAGTTCCCGCATACTGTTTACTAATCGTATCGCCATTATTAGCCCAAAGTAGCTGGAAAACTTGTCTTATCGAATCCGGCATCATGTCGTCTGGAGAAATTAGTCCCAGTTTGCTAAATTGCATTTCCATAACCGCTTTTCCGATCGCAGTTTGAACCACATTTGTTCTATCCAAGCAGTCGATGCAGTTCACGCGAAAAACTCCGGTTTGAGAACAAATTAAACCTTGTTTGTCTTTCCAGCAATAATTGACGTCTCGAATAATGTCTGCTACGCTGTTTATTAGAACGGAAACGTTTTCGAAATGCATTCCTCGACTGAAAAAGATTAATAGTTTTTATTTTAGTTTTTTTGTTACTGTAAATTAACTCACCAATACTCATGAAAATCAAATGTTACATAAATAAGATTTGGATTATCGTAAAGAAGAATATGATTGGTGTAAGCATCCCAAACAACTTTTTCTTTACCAGTTTGATCAACAAGATTTACAATGCAAATGGGTCCATATGATTTTAATTCGCTATCAAAATGTTTTTCAAATGCTAACTTGGTTTCAGCTTCACCTAAAAATATTTTATTTTAAAATAGAAAGTACAAAAAAATTGGTACAAAAAACCTTTATCAATCCGAGGAGGTGGTCGATATTTGTATCCAGGTTGAGACCAATAAACTGGAACAGAACCACGAACTTGTACAAATGAGACTTCATGATGATGATACGAAACAATTTGTTCAGTTTCAACGTAATTTGCACATTCACCATCTTCATCAACACCTCTTCTCTTATACCTAAACAAAATTAAAGTTTCAAATAAAAATATAATAATATAAATATTGTAAAATATTTACCTCGTTCCAGCTCTGAACCGACTTCGCCGAGATATTATACTTAATGTGAAAGTTTCGATCCTAGACTCACTTGGCTCGGAACCATATAATTCAATTCCAATTTCGACATTACATTGTTCAATTTGTATGAAGCCTTGGATAATTGGCAAAATCCATGGGTCACACAATGGATCCTAAAATAAAAACTTTTCATGAATCGAGAACGAAATGAACAATGCTTTTGTATGTTTACATTTTTCTTAATTAAGTCTTGCAGCATATATTTATTCCAAAAGAATCTGTCATCAACAGTTTTCCAGATAGCATTTGGATCTATTTTATTGTCCCGTTCAAGATTATATAAACGCTGCAATGAATTTGTAATATCAGTAGTAAGACAAAAATAGAATGAGTCTGTGTCTGTGAATATTTTATGAAACTCTTCTATGATCCGACGCTCGAATCTCTCTTTGTCTTTGTTGTTATCTCTTTTTCTTATTGTAGATTTAACTTGATTACTAGCGATAGTTGCAGCTTGTTGAGTGGTGTTTTTAATGGTGTTTCCGGCGGATTTTAATGTTCCCCAAGTTTTGGATAAGGCTGGATTTTTTTGTAGGTCAAAAAGACCATTGTTTGATTTACCTTTTGCACTAAAATCTACACTTTTATGTTTGTGACATGGTTGTAAATTTAATTCTGTATCCTCTGCTCCTAGTTGTATGAAAGCAATGGATTTTATTTTGAAAATGACATGTGATCCGTGTATATGTCCCACAGGAGTACATTCTTTAATTAACATTAGCCGAGGATCAAAGACAGACGGATGTTCCACTTTACCCATAATACCATGACAGACTCCTAAACATTCCGGATCATCTGCAGATGCTAAATCCCACCCTAAATAATACAAATTTACGTATAATTATAATATTATGTAAATAAACATTGCATCAATATAAACAATCCGGAAACTTACCTGTTTTTGGCAATAACTCTCCAGTAACACGATCCCACCATAAACTATATTCATTTTTAACAAAAATATAATACTGTTGCGTTCTAAACAATTCCATTATATGGAAAATAAATATAACATTACAGAACTGTCAAAATAGACAGCCGAGCCCTCGCCATATTGCGACTGACACAAAAGAACCAATAGCATAATAGGAAATAAGTATTGATATTAGCCTGCGTGCGTCACCGCAGGACCGACTTAGCTCATTGTACATTTTAAAAAAATATATAGATTTACAATTCGTTAAGCGTTACTGTTATATAAATATAGATTTATTTATCATATAAAGTACATATAAAATTATTTACAATTTATTAACGAGAGTATTATATTATAATTGGACATCCCCCATATCGACCGTAGTTTTCATAACAGAATTCTTAGGTTTAGGACATCTTCTTAACGTTCCAAGAATTTTTAACATTTCACTAACAGCTTTAGGTTCATCCCTCTCTTTTTTGTTCTGTTTATTTGTAGTTCTTAAAGTAAATTTTCCTCCTTTTATTTGATTTACTACATCGTCAATAACGGGCTGCTGCTGGTTGGACAATTTTCTCATTACAACCGGGGATTTAGTAATATCATCAATTATCATTGAAAGCTTGATATCATTCTCATCTGGTTTTGCAGTTATGGGCGTTTTATTAATAGGAATTATTGCTGGTTTCGGCGCCATTAGTAACGGTGGTGGAGGTGGTGGTGGCGGTGGCGGAGGTGGTGGCATTGCAGATTGATTTTCCAGCCTTTCTGCTCTCTCGACTGCGCGTTGCAGTTCGGATTCCACTAATTTCAGTCTTTCTTCTAATATTTCGACTTGTGAGTCATTTTCACGTTCTTCTAATTTTTCCTGTAAACAATGATTCATCAATTATATTCATCTGATTAAAACAAATGTGTCTGCAAAGTATATCGACATATTAAATAGCGTGATTCATTGCCAATACTCATTTTTATGTTTAATAGCTAATGTAATATGTTATAATAACTTTTGAAAAAGTTTTGCGTTTTAAAGTAACCTTGGAAAATTATTACAAAAACATTTATAAACACGCACAGATGCGTAAATAAATGAGGAATATGATTGCATGACAAATACATTTAAAATGTACATAATTGTGCGGAACATAGTATTGATATAAATGATATTTTAATAAAATCGTTTTTACACCTCCAGGAATTCTTCAAACTTATATTTCTATTCTATTTTTGTCCACAATACTTTCTAATGAAAGTCTAGAAATATACCTGTAATTGTGCAATATCCCTTTCATATTTATTTGTCATATCTTCCAGATTTCGTTTTAGATTCTCAATTTCCTGAAGGAACTGCATTTTGTCGTCGTCAAGTGCAATCCCCTGCAGCAGTAGAGTGCTTTGATGCGCAAGAACATTTCTCTCTTTTCTCGCGTCGTCAGCTTGATGTCTAAAAGAATTGTAAATCAATTTGTTAGTCGATAAATCAAATAACTATTCTTTAAATACTACCTTAGTTGTACAGTCTCTTCACGACGTTTTTGGTCCCCTGCTTGAAGTTCTTTAAGTTCCTCACTCATTAATTTTGAGACTCGAACCATTTGTTCATTACTGTTTTTCAAATCGGTTACTTCTGCTTCAAGAGCTTTGCACTTCTTTTCGAGCTCATCTGTTTCCTATAATTAACAAACAAATTATTTTGGGTAATTAAATTCAATATTATAACTTAAATCGTATTAAAATAATAAATTAATTGCAGTTGTGAAAATAACATTTCCCTTAGTCAATTTAGCTGTGATAGTAACCGTTTCCCTCACTAGTGATGAAAGTAAATAACTTTCCTCACTAGTGAGGGAAACGGTTACTATCACAACTAAATTGAGTGAGGTAAAAGACATTTAACATGGTGACCAAGAAAACGTGATGTGCATTTGCAAATACAACTCCTTTGATTTATATAAAATAATTATTAAATTTCTTGTATCTGAAACGTAAAAATGTAATTGTCATCTTTAATGTTGACAAAAAAATAGTAACACACGTGGGAAAGGCCCACTGCAAAACTGGTACTCGTTTTGCAATTAAACAATTTCCTGTGGGTCTTGAGAACCCTGGTTCGATCCCCACAGCCAATTTTCACCAATTTGAACCTACCCCTTTGGCTCCACCTCCACTAACATCTTTAGGGGCCGATTTAACAGCTGGTAACCGCATTTCACGCGAAGAAATATATCACTTACCGAGATCTGCCACGGCAGAGTGCCGCACCCAGTAATGGGTAAAAGGCGGGATGATATATTTATATATTTTTTTTCTTAAAAGATAATGCAGATCATTCCTCATGGGTTATGGCCAATCACATCGACGTTGCTATAACAAGCGCCGATAGCCGTGAGTAATAATTTATTTTTACTGTTCACATTTAATATTATATAGATTAAGTTATTGTATAAATACTTATCATTCAAATTGCTATCAAATATTATTAATACCTATTATCAAAATTCTACTCTGTTATCTTTCGTCATTACGTAATGACATCATCGGAAACAAAAATTATCGCAATAGTCAGCTGACAGACATAAATGTGTTTAGTTCTCCGTAAAATTTCTATATAAATTAAAACAGTACACTTCAAATTACCCGCAAAATTTATCTTGAAGTAAAATTGATTATATCCTAAGAATCAACATATTTATGATTCTATTAATAATTATAAATAGCATAACAATAATCATTCGAGTTTATTTGTAAACATGACACTTTTGCTTTTATGTAACGTTGCCGGAAAACGTAAAGATAACACAGAACAAGAACAAGAGGATGTTTAGTGCTACTCTAGACTAAACTGTCCACTAAATGTTAGTTTTCATTTTCCTAGAAATTTAAAAACCTACAAACAAACGATTATCGCGAAGAGATCCATAAACAAAACAAATTTCTCCAAAATATTTTTAAAAGCATTCCTAAATCTTACATATTTTTAAACTTCCAGGTAAACTTTTTGGGGCGCGGTAAGACAAATTCTAACTAAGTAAAGTTCAAAATAAACCTTAAAGATTAACAGAAACATTTCGAATTTAGATAAAACTTTTACAGGTAAACAAACAATAAAATATTTAGAACTTGTAACCCATTTAATTGTTTAATAATTTTAAATATTATATTAATAACTTTTATCAACATTATTTGTTAAAATCACATTTTTCTATGATTGCTATGAAAAGTTGATCATTACGCTCTCATTTGTCATCGTAAAGTTGACGTTTTCTGTAGAACAATCGAAAAATATCTTTTTTGCGCGTCTCCAACGGCAAAGCGCGAAAAAGACGTTGAATGCGCGCGTTGCCATTAGAAACGCGCGAAAAAGATATTGATGCGCGCTTACTTCAATAGTTACCAGAGATACAAACGAAACAGAAACTTATATTGATAGTTGACAGAATGATATTATTTTCAGTACGTAACGTTTTTTAATCATTTTAAGATGCAATCGTAGAAAAAATAATGTGTGTTTCACGAGCGTAAAGTGTCTTTGTTCCTTTTACACTATTGCAGCTCTCGCCTTCGGCCCGCGCTGCAATTACCGTGCTCGAGTAACAAAGAATCACTTTACGCTCTTAATACACAAATAACTATTTCTTCTCTAAATTTAGTTATGATAGTAATTGTTTCCGTCACTAGTAATGAAAGAAAATAATTTTCCTTACTAGTGAGGAAAACGGTTACTATCACAATTAAATTGAGTGAAAGAAATGTAATTTGACATGATGATCAAGGAAACGTGATGTGCATTTGCAAATACAACTCCTTTGATTTATATAAAATAATTATTAAATTCCTTGTATCGCAAATGTAAACATTTTCACGTTTAATCTGGAAAAAATAGTATGTAACACATGTGGGAAAGGGCTATTGCAAAATTAGTAACATTGGAACACTCGCTGTCGTTCGTGTTTCAACTTTCGTACTCGTTTTGCTATTAAACCCTTTCCTCACTAGTACTACAATATGCTATTCAAATTTCAATTCTCATTACCTTGCCATGATATTATTGTTAAATATTTAAATTTCATGTGAGTGAACTTTAATACACACATACATACAGAAAGATTATAATAAAATCATAAGTCTATAAATTAGCTTAGGTGATAAATCAATGTCACAAATTAATGATATATATGTATAAGCTGATTAGTATCGAAATAAGAGTGATTTAATTTAGTGACATTAGTTAAATATGTACCACAGAAGTTTCAATCGTTATTATTATTGCCTATTGACGTCACGGTGTTCTTATATGGACAAGGCTTTATAATTACTGTACATACGTACATTATGTTTTATTGAAACTATACTTATATAGCAGTGTAGACGTGCCTTATTAGATATCGATAATATCTTGCCGATATACGCTATATTTTGTCGGGTTTAATTTTATTTGAATGTATTTCTCATGTCGTCCTGACGTCATGTCAGGTTTGTTTGAATACATTTTATTTTTACTGTGATATATTTATAGTTATGTTTGTTCGTTGCTAAATTAACTAAATATAAAATTATTACCTTATGTTTAAATAAGTAAAAATAAATATTATTTGCTTCCTCACAAGTTTCAAGTGTTTAAGTTATGTACACATAGATAAATTAATTACCTCATTTTATAATAAATATGTTAGTTTTTTAAGAGTTATCTTTAAAAAGATTTCGGTGATAAATAACAATTTTTTCATGACATAAATCTGAAAAATATTTTTGATATCGCAATGTAATTTCAATTCAGGAATATTTTCATAATTATTGTGAGTTTGATATGTTATGAGGAAGTAGGATATTAAATTGTGTTTTTAATTTTATTTTTATTATCTGATGTTTTACTTGCGATTTTTGTAACAGTATTTAATGAAAATGATTCAGAAAATGGGGTAGGTGGCTCAGTGGTATCGAGGCGACCTGTGGATCTTGAGAACCCTGGTTCGATTCCCACAGCCGACAAACAATTTTCACCAAAATAAATCCTACCCCTGTGGCTCCCCCTCTTCACTAACATATTTGACGGAAGGTAACCGCACAAGAAATATATCACTTATCGAGATCTGCTAAGTCAGAGTGCCATACCCACTAATTGGTGAAAGGCGTGATGATTTATTTGTTTATTCAGAAAATTGTATTCCTCCAGAAATAAAAGAAGAGGAGCAAAATGTGCGATCAGTACAATAAATTGAGGCTAGAGTTTCTTTAAAAGGTGACATTTTGTATTATCAACTTAGGTGAATAAAAATAAATATATCATTACGTCTTTTTACAGATTATTTAGGTGTGGCACTCTGCCGCAGCAGATCGCGGTATGTGATATATTTATGTGAGTGAAGTGCGGTTACCAACCGCCAAATCACAGCTTCCAAAGATATTAGTGAAGCAGGAGCCACAGGGGTAATTTTAATGTGGTGAAAATTGTTGCTCGACTGTGGGATTCGAACCTGGGTTCAACTGGATGTCACTGAGCCACCTACTACAATTAGTCATTTATAAGCAATCAGTAGTGAAAAACAAATTCATAACTCAAAAAGAGGTAAATAATTGTATGTTGCTAGGAAATAGTGAAAAAAAATGTACTAAACTAGAATAAAGAAAAAAGTTTTTACTACTAAATTCTAAAAATTAAAATACTTGGCGCATTTATCAAGGTTGATAATTTGTAAATATAAACACATATTTAAATTAAGTATACAATAAAAATTTGCACATGTAAAACTTACAAATATCTTCTTGAACTTTAGATATGTCTGCGTAAATACAAGTACCTATATAGTTAAGTGTTAGTTAAATATTATAATTAATTTACCTGCGTAAGGTTAACAACTTGTTCTGTTGCTTCGAATTCAGATAACTTAGCTTCATTAAGTTCGGTCGTCAATCTAGCATTTTGCGCGCTGAGTTCTTTAATAGATTCCCTAAGCCCTTCAAGTTCCTTCTGGTCGCCATCTCCATCGCCAATATCCACCACGTCGGTTACAGAAGCCCCAAGAATCAACGCACTTTGTCGTTTTAATTCTCGGTTTTGTCGGTACCAGCCGGTAGCTTCAGACAGAGCCCTAAATCAGAAACAAGTTCAACACCTACGAAAATCTTTTTTATTCGCATTCTTAGGTATTTGTTGATCTAAATATAGAAGCATATAGTGGGCTTAAGTTTAAATCATTGGTTTGTTATGTAAATTAGTTTTTCTGTATTCAAAGAGAAAATAAGACAAGTGTGTTGCAAAACCTGTTTGCGAATGTGAATACTGAGTATGTGAAATTGAAATTGTCTTTTTGTGAGATTGTGTCTGCTTTCTTGGTTATGCAATTTTGCATTTTATAACTTTACGAAATAAACACAAATAAAATTGAAGGTTTATTATGTGAAAACGCAATTTCAAATTAAATAACAATTCCTTATGAAAAGTATACAAATTTAAAAGAACAATGTAAATTACTTTTCATTTCAGAACAATGCCAAGTGTTTGAAATATTCAAAAAAACAATAAGAAATAAATTATTTCAATTTAACATGCCTGTAAATTTAAATTGAAAGCTCACCTATGCATAGCTCCTGTTTCCAGATCATATTGGTTCTTAAGAGTATCGTATTCCTTGTATAGATTTTGTGAAACAGTTCTCAATTTCTGCAACTGCTCGCTCTTATCGGAAAGTTCGCTTTCGACAACTAGATTCTGAAGTTTTATTTGCTTGAACTTTTTCTCCAATTCTGTATAATCTCTTGAAGCTGTAACACAACACACGTGTTCCAAATAACAACTAAAAGTAGAGAAAATGTAAACTAAAAGAACTTGAAGTATGTGTGGTATTTTATCTGAAATACAAACCAAATATCTCTGGAATTTCAGATCATATCATGTTTGAAAGTTTTGCGATATTTGGTGACTGAAACGACATAAAATTTGTTTTGAAATTATTTATTTTTAGTTGTTTTCACAACATTTCTGACTGAACAATAGAAGTCCTAATTTCCAAGCTAATTTAAAATGCAAACATTGCTTTTGTGCACAAGAATAACAACTACTGTTTATATATAATTTCAATTGTTTCCAAAATTCCAATTAAAAATAAAAATTATACATGCCAAATAGATTATTTATAGGGAAACGACAATACATCTAAAAAATTGTTTCTATTATATTAAAATTAGTTGGATAAATAATAGACGATTTTTTTCATATTATTAATTATATTTGTTAAAGCTGACTCTTGTTGGTCTAAACTCCAATCATCATGTTACTCCAATTTGGATGTTTATTAAATTGTTAGCTTTTGACTTTTAAATATAATTTAAAAATATTTTGTTTGATTTATGTGACATTCTACCAAATGCTTTGAAAATGGGCCAATCCCTGGGACCGAAACCTCAGCATTAACAATTAAAATTAATGATATAAAAGAAAGCCTTTATTATCCCTCCAAATGTAATTAATATTTTCGGCTTATTCAATTTTTCTATATGTTTTTGATATTACTTAACTTTTATTATGCAACATCAAACCGACAAAGGCTGTATATAAATTTCAGGTATATTTCTGAAATCTGCGAATTACGTATATAACGTTGTTATTCTATTTTTCATCGGGTAAATAAATATTAATAAACAAATGAATATCTTCAAGATAAAAAATAAATATATCATCACGCCTTTTACCCATTACTGGGTGTGGCACTCTGCCTAAGCAGATCTCGGTAAGTGATATATTTCTTCACGTGAAGTGCGGGTACCAACCGTCAAATCACGGTCCCCAAAGATGTTAGCGGTGGGAGAGCCACAGAGGTAGATTTAATTTGGTGAAAATTGTTTATCGGCTGTGGGGATCGAACCAGGGTTCTCAAGAATATCTTTAAGGGCTATGGAAAAATGATTTTTTTAAATAACAAATTTTGAAATTATTTAAAAATATATCAAACTGTTGTTCAAAGAATTACAATTGCTTATTTATTACGTTACTAGTTACTTACCGTCAGATTTCCGTTAGAGAAGATTCCAATCATTCCATTACATGAACTAAGTAAAGACCTTCTGGATAAAGTAATAACATACTTATAAGGTGAACGCAGTATGCGGTATATTATAAAAGAAATTTGCATTACACCTACGCTTACGTATATCTTTACTTATGTAATTCACAGAGCCGGATTTAGACTTTTGATAAAGCCCTAAGTTATTTGAGATATGGGGCCCTTTATAAGCCAAGATATTCTGTCAGTGCCAAATATGCCACTTGTTCATTCGGACAATTTTTTGGCGGGCTCCCAAAAAAGTGGGGGCCCTAAGCTATAGCTTGTACGTAAATCATGTAATGTAATAAATGCAATCTTTTTCATACAAAAATCTGACTAGTTACTTGTTATTCGTTACTAATGGTTAGTTTTATAAACGTCAAATTAATTTACTTTCAAAGTAAATAAAATTTATTCATTCAATAACAGTTGAATTTTTTACAGTAATGTCTGTGACATAAAATAAATAAAATTGATTGAAATTTTTTAATTTAAATACGTTTACTATGGAAGGAAATTTATTCTGAATTTTATAAAATCGACATAAGTTAGCTACTTGTTGATAGTTACATTTTATTTATTTAATTATTTTTCTTGATTAATGGCCAATTATATCAGTCACATAAATTTTAAGTTTACTTCTAATCATAAAGTCCGTTCGGAGAGAGATTACAGTGTGGTACTATATGATTCATTTTCTTCTTCTTGGCTGTCCAAAACGTAAAAATAAAGACATATTTACATAGCATAAAAAAGTTGATAGTGACAGCGGTAATTGTCTTCCAAATAAAATGAAATACAAATAATTTTAGAAAATTTGCGAATTAGTTATTTAAAAATAACATACTGCAATTGTACATTGCGTGTAAAAGTTTTTTGTAAAGGCATTTTGAACCGAAACCGTAAAAAATCGTGACCAAAAAATACCGAAACCGTAACGAAACCGAAATTAATAATTCTAAAATACCTAACCCGAAACTGAAACCTATATAATATTTTTATTTTTAATTTTACTGATATGAAAACCGTTAACAGTAACCGAACCACAAAATTTTCGGTTCGGATTCTTGTTTGCAGCTCTGTCTTAATCTATTATATTGAATGTTTGACAGCAATATTAAGTTAATCATTTGACAATTCATTTAAGGAAAACTTAAAATTTAAATAACAATAGCCAATGGTGCATTGGCTATTAATGTTCCGAAAAATTTAAATAAAATTACAAACCTTAATCAAAACGTTTTAATTATTAAATATGAGTTCTAAAACTTTGTTCATATATTAAAATAGTTTCTATTGTTCGCACTACTTTACTGTAAGAATTTAGGTTTATGAAAATACAACTTACCCATTTCTGGGTGTAGCACTGTGCTACATCAGATCTCAGTAAGTAATATAGGTACTTTTGTGCGTGAAGTGTATTCTACAAATATGTTAGTGGAGGGAAAGCCTTGAGGGTAATTTTAATGTGGAGAAATTTTCAATTCTTATTGGTTGTGGAAATTAGTGTTTTGTTTTCTTTTCCATAATATAGTTTCTAGTGAATGTAAGATGTAATAAATATTGCAGTTATAAATTTTCTTGATATTTGAACAGTGAAAAGATATCATTAAGATATTGAAAGCAAATATTGGTAAACATTTTAAGATGGGTGTCTACGAAAGTAATTGGGAAAGATCATTTTGCATAATTTATATAATTTAATGACATGCACTTATTTTCGTACTTAATTGAATAAACATTTTACATACGACTACTTAAAACATATTTATGAAAAAATGTTAATTTGCAAGTATAATTAATTATCTGAAACAGTCGATTTAAATTCATGGAAATTAATAATTTATAAGTAATAATACCATTCTATTAGGACAGTAGAACTGTTTGTCTGTATTGATTAACGTTGCGCATATTTGTTTTCAATGTATCATGAATCATCGTGTTTTCATAAAAAGCAATTTGAAAATTGTGTAATTTATGTTGTAGGATGACATAGCCTAAAATTATTGTTTTTTTAAACAATCAAACAATCACAATAAAAAAATTAACAATAGAAAGATGAGTATGGTATTCCTTTTTTATTGTTGTTATTGTTTTTTTTAGTATAAATTTAATGTTTAGTATCAATAACAAACAGTCAGTATTTTTCCATCGATAAATCCGGACATATGCTGCTATATTTCCAAAATTAGTTTTAAAAATCAAGCCTTAAATCCATTACAAATTCACGGCAATAAACTCGATTCAACTAAAAGTAATAAATATATCATCACGCCTTTTACCCATTACTAGGTGTGGCACTCTGTCTAAGCAGATCTCGGTAAGTGATATATTTCTTTATTTGAAGCCGTCAAATCACGGCCCTCAAAGATATTAGTAGAGAGGGAGACACATTGGTAGATTGTAATATTAAATAAACAATTAGACTTACAGCGTTCATGTTGTGCTAGAAGAGTCTTCCTTTTCTTTTCTGAATCCTCGTATTTCGATTTCCATTTGTCACTGGTAACAGTTCGATTTAGCGACTTTGGTAGCGGGATATTCGTCGATCCATTTTCGTAGCAAGCCGCTACCGTCCGGTTGAGCGCGACGTTACTCATCGCACTTTTAGTTTGACAGCGCGAATGCGAAATGACGAATCCGCCTTGTACTAGTCCCACATAAGGATGATTCAGTCTGTCGACTGATAAAAACAATCTTTTTACTAAATTTAGATAAGAATTAAGTGCAGAATTAATGTAAAACTGATTATTAGTATTAATTAGTCATTATCTGTTGGTCATTGTGCGCTTTTTAACCTTTAATGCAATTTTATGTCTTTGTTGTTTCAGATATAATTGTTACTGTATTGAGAATTGAATATTTAATTTATTCTGCTTTGACAGTATAAAGTTTTATTATTTATTAGACTCAGTACAAGTATTTAAATTATGTACAACTTTCTAATCTATATTTAGTATTAATTTACCTTACATTAGTAGAATTTATAGTCGATTTAACAGTGTATTAATTAGTAAACATTTTTATAAACAAAATACAAAGAATATAAAATTTTAAAAATGTAGTTTTCCATATTTATTTGAAGTAATAATTTATGAATATATGATCTTTTGACATTGTTATCTGTTTGAAGTGCATTGTATGAATGTACATATTTTTATGGCGTTATTTAAAAGTTTGATTTTGTTGTTGTTTACATCAATGTTTTAAAAAATCCAGCAAAGTATTTTGTCGTAAACAAAAAACAGGAAATCATGTAAAAAAATTGGCAAATTTCACGGCCTGTCAAACCAGCGGTTAGTTTCAAGTTCAATGACTTTCAACGCATCCAAAAGTAAAGTGCAATGTTGTTTACTTACAATTGTTTCGCAGTTCTGTCACAGCTGCTGTTGGTCGACAAACAAACGTAAACAAAGAAGTGAAAGTCGTGTTAGCGCACAGTAAAATACGTCACTACTCTCGACGGGACTCAAACCTACTGACTAACACTAAGTAAACGAAGGCTTGATAACCGCTATACCACGACCCAGACCACGGAGTTATTTCCAGTCAGAGGCGTTGTTCAACTGCTGGTGACGTCACCGCGGACATGTGCTCGTTGGTGTTGTGGAGAATCGTTACCGTGGCTTAAGACTCAATCTACAATCTCGGGTAGTGTAGTGAACTCACTGTTACTGATAATGAATGGTAACACAACCTACGTACTATGTAGTACGAGATATGATATGATATGAGTTTCCTCTATCTAAATTATATAATAATTTAAGAAGTACAGCACAAATTGTATTAAATACATAAATAAATATATCATCACGCCTTTTACCCATTATTTGGTGTGGCACTCTGCCTAAGCAGATCTCGGTAAGTGATATATTTCTTCGCGTGAAGTGCGGTTACCAGCCGTCAAATCACGGCCCTCAAAGATATTAGTGGAGGGAGAGCCACAGGGGTAGATTTTTTTAAATTGGTGAACATTATTTGTCGGCTGTGGGGATCGAATCAGAGTTTACAAGATCCACAGGCCGACTCGATACCACTGAGAAACCTACCCCAAATTGTAAATTAAGAAATATATACCATAAATAGATTAATATAACTAAAAATCGGGACATTATTTCATCGGATGAACCGAGGTTCAAATGGAAAAATATTCGAGGAAAACGCACAAAACTATTTTATGCCTTATATTTTTCATTTTTTCTAAAAAATTAAATATCAAATTGAATAAACAAATAATAAGTTGGAGAAAACTATAATATAGTTTGTTTTCTTTTTGAACCATGATTAGAATTTTTGAGAAAACCATGATCTACATTTCAACTAAAATTTATTTGTATTCTAAAGATTTTTCTCTGGCATATTTTCTCCCGATATTAAAATGTCATTTCATGAAGTGGTTTCTAAAGCGCTAAACACACATCTTAATCACATATTGACACGTTGTGGCTTCACCGTTTAGTTACGGCTTGATATATTAAATATGGGCAGGGGCGTTCCAACCCAGGGTTCTTGGGGTTCCCAGAACCCGGGCGCCAGCATAAAAGGACGGCAGACGGCAAAAAGTTAAAATAAATATGAGTATATTAAAAGAACATAAATACTGCGTCTTAATATTATTTGTAAAATAAATAAAGTAATTAAATGAATACCAAATGTAGGTACCTACTATCGTACTAAGGCCTTTAATTACAAAAGATCGCGAAGTAATGTGATTAATGTTTGAAATATAAAGTTAACTGTCAAGATTTCTTAATATTCACAACAAATCTTGATGGTTATAGTGACAGCTTCTGTTTCTATGACAAAGCTGTCACAAAAAATCGTAATTAGTAGGCGATTTTCTCGAACTATTTTTATTAATTTCTCTAATTTGTGGCATTAAAATGAAGTAATCTGTATGAAATAATGTGTGTGGATAGGTCTAGTATGGTCATGTGCAATATTATACCATAATTTTTTACCGGACACTTTTTATTTACAAAAACCTTTTTTCCATGTTATTTCCCTATGCCAACCTTTACGTGGAACGCGCGGTTATGAGTATTTAAGTATTGATATGTTATTTTGTTATTTGTATAATTGTTTGTGCTATTATGTGCAATTGTAAAATGTAAACTATATAGTTTTAATTAGGTTTAGGTATATTAGAATGTACCTATGTAATGAACTAATTTCTTTTTGTTTTTTTTTGTATTTTTATTTAATTTTATGAGAAACTATATAATAAAATATTTATTTAAAAAATATTTATTTTTTTAGACAAACAATGTTCTATTATTCTACGCTAAGGTGAATAACATATTATTTGTCATGAGTTTGCTTATTGCTCTAAATCTACACGCAAGTTTCGCATAGTACGGCATGTCGGCTTACTGCCTTACTTTTTCTGTATCGTAGAGCATAAAATTCCACGTATTTTAAGTACCATATCGCATTTTTTTGCTCCACCTCGGGGCGCCACATTCTGCTTCAGAACCCAGGCGCCAAGTACCCCAGATACGCCCCTGAATATGGGGTGAAGTTAACTTCAGACATCTGTGATTGTATCTTAACTTTTTAAATCATTCATAAAACTTAAAATTTTGTTGTCTAAATTTGCGATCGTAAAAAAAGTATGTGACTCGTTTTACAAACTCTATAGACACTCATTTTTTATACACTCGTAACTAAACAGACGTTTATAAAACTTGTTACATATTATATTATTTTTCAACCACTTTTAAAAAATAATATTTTATCGATAAATAAAAATTATGTTCTAGAAATATTTAACATTTGTTTTTCTTTTAGCTGTTTTATAACCAGCGTCACCGGAGCTTTTATCATCGGGACCGTCATCATCGAAGTCAACGTCTTCCTAGAAGATTGAAGCAGTATAAGTAAAGCCGAGACCGAATATTAAGTCCGCTGCTCGCAACATTAGCGTTAATTGAAATAAAAGATGGGTATAAATAAATATGTATAACTTTTATTTTTAGCAGAAAATAAAGTTAATCACCCTTATCTGCTATCGTATTTTATAACTAATTGTAAAAATACTTTTATATGAGTTCTAAAAGTTTTGTTTACAATATTTAAATAGATTTTATTGTAAATATTTACAAAATTGACAGATTTAATATTTAATTATTTAAAACAATCACCTATTTGTACATAAAACTAAATTAAAATATAAATAATTAATCATTTTTATTTTATTTAATATTACGATCTCGAATTTTATGAGCAGTGAGAGGGATGGTTCTAATATTTAAAAAATATGAACAATTTGAGCTCGTAATTCCAGCAATTAATTGAATGTAATTTACCATTTTATTAACATTATTTATGGGGTAGGTGGCTCAGTGGTATCGACTCGGCCTGTGAATTTTGAGAACCCTGGTTCAATCCCCACAGCCGGTAAACAATTTTCACCAAATTAAATCTACCCCTGTGTCTCCCCCTCCACTAACATCTTTGAGGGCAGTGATTTGACGGCTGGTAACCGCACTTCACACGAAAAAATATATCACTTACCGAGATCTGCTAAGGCAGAGTGCCACATCCAGTAATGGGTAAAAGGCGTGATGATATATTTATTTATTTATATTAATATTATTTGTAATTGTTTCTAATTTTATTGTTGTCTTTGTTTACAGTGGAGAAGAACGTCAACCTTCTAGAGAAAATTTTGCTGAGAAAAAGGGCCTAGCTACTTGCTCTAAGAACTAACATTATCCATATGTTGGTCCAGGCTTTATAAATAAAATAAAAATTGTTTTAAAAAATAAATAAGATCATTATAATAATTAATATAATATGTGAAATTATTCTTATATATTAATATACAGGGTGAGTCTGGGAATTTTTTTATTATAAGAAATAGAAAAAATTTCTTCATATGGAAGTTTTAGTATATTAAATATACTAATTTATGACACATATAGAAAAATTTTATAAAGTCAGGTTTACATGATACGACTATCAACTTTTATTTTTCAAATGGGAACCTAGAATTATTTTATTAAAATAAAAACCGCCATTTTAAAATTAATTTTATAGTATATATAAGGCTATTTTGTTCATAATTATTGTTAATTGTGATGTAATACTTTGTTTTTATGTTTATAGAGCATCCGCGGCCTTGGAATCGTGTCTGCAACCCAGCAGAGTCCCTCAGAGCCAGCACCGTCTCCCGGAGCCGACACCAGCTGTCAGTCACATCAACTAGAAGATCCCCCCCCCCCCCCAAATAAAATAATATTTACGATGTATTGTATTAAATTGTAGTTGTAATATAAATATTTGTCTTGTACACTATTAAAATGCAAATAAATGAATTGAAAATAAATTATATTCTTTTATTTCGTGTATACAAGCTAAATAAAAAATAAATCTAAGATGGCCTGATGTGCTGTACAAAATATGACAGCTATTCTACATCGTGTAAATTGATTGTGACTACTTCGTTTTTCGGACATTAAACTGTGAGAACGATGACGTCATTTTTCAGCTATTCCGCACTAGGCGGATTTTACTTAATTGGCTTAATTGGCTGCCATTTTGCTTTGCACCGAATTAAGAGCAGTCTCATGTCATCCCCAAAAACGACTGAAATTCACAAAAAAAATTGAAAATATAATTAATTTAATTAATTAAGTTAATTAATGAAATTAACTAAATTTTCAATTTTTTTTGTGAATTTCGGTCGTTTTTAGGGGTGACATGAGACTGCTCTTAATTCGGTGCAAAGCAAAATGGCAGCCAATTAAACCAATTAAGTAAAATCCGCCGAGTGCGGAATAGCTGAAAAATGACGTCATCGTTACACTTGTATATTTGTTTGTTTACTCTTTTTTTAGATAAGACTGTAAGGTAAGTTTTATACAACAAAAAAAAATTTTAAATTGTGATAATTTGCAAATAGTCTCATTAAAATATGAAACCATAATTGAACATATATCAAGTAAATAAGACAATAATATTAACAAAGAGCAATAATAAAAATTAATGGCGTTTTATCCCTAATTACTTTTGGAAAACTGTAAAGTGAAATATCTCCAAAACCGTGAGAGATAGAGCAAAAATAACGAAATTCCGCCCCCCCCCCCAGGATCCACCCCTTCTCTACCACCTGGCGAAGTCTCAAGGGCCTAGGGTCAACTTTAGCCCTTCACGTATAACAAAATTCAGAACACGAATCTTACATTTTCGATTTTTGTTCAAACATTTAATAGCAGATGGCGCAACAGTATTTGGTTGGCATCTGCATTCAAATGAATAAAAATGAATAATATCTGTATTCTCAGCTAACTTTTGACAAATAGAATATTCTTAAGGGCGTAAGACCACTTTTTATTTAACCCTTAAATACCAATAAGCTTTAAAACATCAGTTGAGTATTGAGTAGAAATTAATGTTCATTGTTTGGTTTTTCGTATTGAAACGTTGTAATTAATTAATTAAAAAGCTTATTTAACAATATATCAAGTAAATAAACAATAATATACAGTAAACAATGAAAATTAATACAAATTAATGGCGTGTCTTTTAATAGCAAGATGGCGCAACAGTATTTGGTTGGCATCTGCATTCAAATGAATAAATATGAATAATATCTATATTTACTGTTGAATGGATTGTGATTGGGTGTGGATGGGATTGTAAGAATAAGAATACAGCAATATAAAATCGAGAGAGCTTTAATTCATCATCATTGTTATAATATACACAGGTGCACAAGACACAGTAATGGATATCTATTCACACACTGATTGAGTATTTATATTATTTTCCATTTGAAACAGTGAACACCAACAGGCTGGGTTTGACACTGTCAATTGTGAATCATTATTTACAATAGTGTCTCGAATACATTAACATACTAATATAGTACAGGGGGCGCCGAGCGACGTTGCACATAGACCTGCTAGTGCCGCGCGGCGCCCAGGGATACCTCATGTGTCGGGGCGGGATGGCAATCTGCTACCACGATGCTGTCACTACGTAAGGCATTGTATCAAGAGGTTTACGATAGACACACTCACACGTCGTCTGTCATACGGGGATCAGCTAACTTGCGCAGGCAGACCTCTGCTGCTGCCTCTGCGCGACTCCACCAGTCACACTCGCGCCCGCCATTCCTACCACGAAAGCACTGATTCAAAGTCACTTTTAGTGTTCAGTAAGTCATAGATGATGGTCAACGGATGATTTGTGATTTCATGTTCGTGGTAGAAACCGGACGCAGTGCGTGGGGATCTTCCTAACACTTAGCGCCTGCGCTAAAGAGCCTAATGAGATATAAGCGTTTTAAGTCATAGTAAAAACACAAACCACTATATTCTAATCTCTGTATGCATATGTCCATTAGCAAATGAGAAGAACAAAAATATTTTTCACATCGAGATTATTATTTTTTTGTTTCATTTTTAGATATGTTTGTAGCTATATTACGATAAGAAAACTCAAAACTCAACTCAAAACTCTCTATAGATTATTAGTTGTGTATGAGGAGATGAAACTGAAACGAAAACAGTTAGGTTCAAAACAGAACAAATCAAAGTGTTTTAGTTTTGGAGATGATCATTTGATCAATAGTTTATAATAAACAAATATATAACTTAAATTACACAGGTGCCCGCACCTCGTAACAAAACAACGTAAAACGTAAACATATCACGGATCAACTACTTGGTGAGAACGGTTAACGTGTCCGGGAACATCAGGGACGAAGCGGCGGCGGGGACGGGACGAGACGATAGGACACTGACTATGACTGACGATCATGACGACGGGGAATGGCAAGACAAAGACAAGAGGTACAAAGTACTCGGGTCTTTCAAGGGGACGACGTTCCCGGCGGCAAGACTAACAACGTACATCTCTCGTATACGTATATATAATATATTATATATATAATAATAACTCTTTGCTTAATATAGTAAAATGCTGCTCCATCACACATCAGAAATTGTAAATAAACAGACCGGCAAACCAAACATACCTTTGTGACTAGGTACGAGATAGTAAGGTAGGTAGTATTATACACTCTCTTTGTTATACAATATAAAACAACAAAATACATAACACTGTTTGATGGTAGAATACTGCGTACTCGCGTACGATCCACAGCCCACAGCCCGTGGTGCGGGCGGTGGCGGCGAGGCCTCCTCACGACGCCATTCCGAGCGCCGAGACGCCAGAGGAAATGGGCGAGTTCATCTTATTGGCGGACTTTCCACCATAGCTGCATCTTCTCGTGCAACTTCCTGCAGAGTCCCAGGAACCTCCGTCACATCCCTGCAGCTCCTTCCTCGCTGCCTTCCGTGTCTCCTTCGGTTTCGCCTTCTTCTAGCGTCACCTGCAATCAACAAATAAACAAATTAGTCATGACACAAACAAGCACTACTGCGTGCTGCTCATTGTAAGATGTTTACCTGGAAGCGTATTTTATCTGGCCTGCGGTCCTCGGAAGCAGATACAGTCCCCGACGATTGCTCGGCCGGCTCCTCGGGCTCGGTCTGTGCGTCGGCCGGTGGACTTGGCGGTATCATACTTTGGTACCAGTCCCTGTTCTCCTCCAGCGTATCAAGGATGTCTTGAGCGTCTGGATGGACCAGGTCAGCCCACGTCTCCCATAGCGGATGCACGATGTAATCAATAAAGCCGACCTGCGACTTCTCAATAGTAGCCGAAAGTCGGTCGCACATTGGACTGATATCCATGTTCTGCTCACGTTCACGATCGCCTTGCTGGAAGAACTCCTCCATCAACAAATCCACCCAGCGTCTGTAGAGAGCGAGAGGCTTCGTCGGGTTGCTCAGATCGGCGCAGTGCACCAGATTCTCCAACACTTGGATGCGATCGGTGTAATTGTCTAGCAACAATACGCCGGAGCCGGCCACCTTCTTCGTCTCCACCATCGTCTTCAAATCAGCCAACAGACTCATGTGCTTCGACATGTCGGTGGATAGAACCATATCGATGACCATCTTACGCAGCGTCTGGCGTTGCTTCTTGCTCATATTGCAAAAGATATCGCAGTCATCGTTCTGCAGCAGCTTAAAGGCAACGGCCAAATGATGGTTCTCAAGCACGCTCTCGTCGTTGTACATGAGTGCAAGCTCGGACGATGAGTTGATGAGGAACTGATTGGTGAGGCCCGGGTGATCCACGTCGTGGATCGTAGCGGCGAACAACGCGGCTGTGATCTCAAGCGGCGTGAACACGGACTCGAGCGCTGGTGTGTTGAGCAACACGTTTGTGCTCTGTGTAACGTCAGCCGCGTGCAGCGAATTATGGAACGGATTGTCCTTCACATAATGGTCCTCCAGAGTCATCATGAACGTAATAAAGGTCTTGGGCGGGATGAGCAGCGCTTTCATCAAATCGCGACTTTGGAACGCGGTGTACGCTATGCTCGTGAGCGGCCGATTGTTGGACATCTCGCCTATCCGGAAGATGTCGATTCCCCAGCGATCGATTTCGCCCAGCATGTCGCCTAGCTCGCGCTCGTGTGGTGTCTCCACGCCGTGCAGTGGCAGCTTCTCGCCCGTGAACGAGTTGGTGTGACACAACGGGCGCCGGTTCGTGGCCGAGATCTGCGACATGGTGCTGCCAGCTCGGTTACGAGTTGTATCCTTTTTCTTGCCCACACCGGGCCGTGCTGCCTCCACGCCATCATCTATCCGTAGAGTTGGAATATCCAACTCCTGGGTTTTATCTGCAAACACAAACACAACACGATTAGGATATAAAGTTCATCAAGTCTAATTGTGTTGAACCAACGTCAACTAGTTAGCGCTACTGGTTTTACGGTCAATATTTGATCGGTAAACAACAATTACACACAGTACTGTCCAACATACTACAACGATAAAATTAAACCATTTTTGAAAGGTCAAATCACTACACGAGCCAAAGACGCGTTTTGAAAAAAATATCTAAATCAATAAACGCTGCAAGTTCAGGGAAAAATAACTCACCTAAGAATGTAGAACAAATGTATTCGGAGATTTGGTTGCCGGACTTGCTTGATTCGGAGAAATGAGACAATTCCTTATTCAGCATCCGTTTGAACTGTAACCAAAGAAACATATACATTAAGAGATGAAATTCTTACATCTGAGAAGTATGTTAAGAAATGATTCACAAGGAAAAAAGTAGATAAGAATGATTGTTGAGATATTTGAATCATTAACTTTTAAATTACAAATTGTAAAGGGGAACGACCACCAATCAAGTATCATAATTAATGTCGCATCACGACACCAAATATGTCAACGTATGCAATAAAATCTCAATTCGCGAACGTGGGTGGTCAGATTACCATTTCTAGCATCAAAGAGGACCATTTTTAACTACACTTCTGTGAATTGAACGATTCTCAGAACCGAAGAAGAAAGTAGTCGTAACATTTATCCTGTTCCGTCCTTGAATTTCACTAATAAATTTTGCACACGATAGTTATTCAAACAAGCGTAATGCATCTTCTTAACAATCTAATGCTATTGTTTTGCGCGATTTGTTGCTAAGGAGAAGTTTGTAGTAATAAAGAAATAAACAGGTGTTTTAATCTTATCGGTCATATAAAGCAATAAAATATTTTAATTCCACCCAGCCAGGTATATCTAAATCCGGGCTGGCGAATCGATAATGCTGCGCGAATGTTATTCGTGATTCGCCCAACTGATAATATGCGATAACATTCGCGGTCAAGGTCGGGTCGTGAACCAATGACCAACAACAAAATCAGAGTGGTTCACGAGGGCCGCGAATGTCATTCAACGCTAGAGTGAAGAGTTTTAATCGATAGTGGTTAAGGCATCCTTAATGTTTTCCTGCTCGTTTCGTCACATGCGGAAGGAGCTCTCCACAAGTTTTCCGCCGCGAGCGGTAGAAACCAAGTTTAGCGAGAAAGAAACGAGAGATGTAAGGTAAACTTCCTCGTGTGCCTAATTATGTAATTGCCAGTAGACGCAAGTTTTGCGCACGGCTATAGTTTCTATTAATTATTCGGAATGTTTAATGTATGAGGAACGTTGGCGGACTTAACAAAAACAATGTCTATGTTAGATATTTATTGCGCTTTTCATTTTTTAATTACAATGTTACGAGTATTGTTTTCGTTGAACCAAAAAAAAATCAATCGCAATAGTTTTTTTTTTCTTTAGATAAGTCAATCGCCTGTGTTGATATTTTTATTTATTACATTTCTTGTGATAAAATAAAAGTAATCATCGCTTCTTTATTAAAGGTCCGGAATACTTTAAAATCATTGTGTTAGAAAAATAAGAATAGATCAAAAAATGTTTAGTCTATAAAATCCAATGTCAGCTGATAACACCAATATGCCCAAGACGCAAATCTAATGATTGAAGTGGTAACCGAGTAATTTTGAATGATGTATTTTATACTTCAAATCAAATTTTCTGAATTAAAACGATTAAAACCATGAAGTGAAAAGTTTTAATTACTTTTTAATTAGTTAATAATCATCAGCACGCCAACAAAAACATAAATATGAACCTGACAACGACAACTCCTTACGTTGTTCACAAACTACTTTCAACTCGAAGACTATGCCTTCGAATCTTACGGAAAATTTTAAAATGACTCCAATAATTAAATATCCATAAATTAAAACTATCAAATTAGTGGAAACTTTGTTAATGAGAAATAAAAGTAAATATTTCGGAAAAATAAAGAAACAATCACAATAATTAAACCAATAAAATGAGACGCACCTCTTCAAGTTTAACCGAAATCATAACGTCACTAAGAACACTTTCCCAAGGAATATTCTTCAGCAAAAGTTGCACTTTAGCACTATCCACATCCACTGAATAACTGACAGAGGATGAACGATTTTCTGCAGAGAAAACCATGTTGTTTATGTGTTTTCAAGAGACTAGCGTCTATCTTTCACGTGCTTATTCCCAATAGAAACTGACTGCTTTCAGAGCGCGCGCCAGCATTAAATACCCAACGTGCGACAGATCTTGGAAATGGCTACTCGCGTGTCGGTTCAGCTGTTACGTCACTACTGTTGTTTAGAGACGTGCCTGATAAAAATAGTACACTTCTTGGACAACGAGATCAATGAAAACTGTTAGATCCTTTTGTTTTTCTTGTAAATAACGAGATGTTGCGAATTTTGAGAAGTGGGCGATTCAACAAGAATGGTGTTTTTAGATTTTCATATTTTCTATTTGAAATTTGAGTCACTGAATTTGAAATGGGTTAACAGAATTGTTTTAAATGTAAATGAATGTGTGACTCTTGACTTCAGAGAAGTGCTTTAATTTTTTTTTCATTATAAAATTGTAATATATTTGCTATTTGTTATAGTAGGTGGATTAGTTTTTTTTTTTTTAGTATATTGGTCACATGTAACACATACCAAATTTGGAGTTGACTTGTTTATTTTTAGATTTCATGTAAATTCATGATATTTTCTGTCTGAAATATCAGAATGAATTAAAAAAAAACAGTCTAGTTAGAAACAGTAGCATTATATTCAAATTTAACAGTGAACGTGTCTTTTATAACGTAACATATGAATCATAACATTAATGGTATAATTTCACAATATCAGTAAAATTGCAAACTGTTTTTTCTGTATTATCATGTGAGTATCATTAATTCTTCAAATGAAAACGTCAATTCTGATCCAAAGGTTTATTTAAGATGTAATTTTTAATTTTATTGCGACGATTTCTTTCTCGACAAAACTAATTAAGACAATAAACAGTGATACTTTGTCTTTCAACAGCGATGTTCTAGATTTTCGTTTATCTTAAAACCATTAAACAAAACACTAAATTCGTATTTGACGTCACTAGCTTTGGAAAACAAAAAAAGTGTCCACAAAGCTCAGGTGATTTCCACCAATAGGATTCGCTTGAAAAAAATCGTGGAATCGAAAAGTAGAGCAAAACATTCAATGGCTCCTGGCGTCAACTCACGCAAACAGTTTACGTCTTTTACAAACTTTGTAAGATTTATAAAGCAAATTCTCCGTATTGTCCGGAAGTTCTAAGAATCTGTTCCAGGAATAACAATATTCATTCGACAGGTGTTAGATTTCAAATAAACAAAATTGTTTATAATCAAATTTAACTGATTTCGTGAAAATAGTTTTTTAATACTTGCTGTCAAATTTACGATGTAAACGAAAACTCTGGAATTTGGAATTTCTGTTTTATGTTGCAATTACAGAACCAAGAGAGTGTTTATTGTTCGAGGAGATAAGGACCTTAAATTCAAAACAAAAACTAAACAATAATGTTTATTACATCCATTACTTCTTCGGAGATCTTTCAACAAATACCTTACATTCCTTTCTTTCTTGCTTTAACAATTTCAACTAAACTAAAATTTGAGTGATTGCATAAAATTAATTCTAGTTTAATATAAACATAAATTGTTATTTTATTTATTGCAAAATGAGAAAATAACAATAATAAATATACGATCGCATATGAAAACAACCTGAATTATTGGAATTATATAAGTGGATTAAACTGCAAATATTTGAGGTCATTTTGTTGTTTTTGAACTAATTTTTAGTTACGTGTTTGCATTTACTATCGCTTAATTTAAGTATTTATTTGTGTTAAAAACTATAACCGTTTTATAAAGCCATTGTTTATTTTATGAACCAATACAATTTTTGCATTACGTCGGTAGTAACTGAATGAAAAAATTCGACTCCTACGATTGTAAATTGAAAAAATAATAATAACATTTTTTATATTACGTCAGTTAACAGCCATTGAAAAAATATTACTGAATTTCAAAGCAAAATAATAGTTAAATTCTTATGATTCTTGCTTCTATACACCAACGAAATTTAAATTTTGTCTGACTTAAACAAATAAAAGCAAATTAAATGTAATATGAAGACTACATTGCTGTAAAACAGTGTCAGTTTATATTATACTTAAAATTTAAGTTTCATTGGTGCTTGTTTTCTCGTTTTCTGATCTTTTTATCTATAAGATACTGCAAGTACCAGCCGACAAAGTGCGACCCTCCCAAATCTAAGTAGAGCATGAACAACATGACTAAATTGTATGTATTAATAAAAAGTTTATTGAAGTTGATTGGAATCAAACTCAGGTTACTTAGCACACAATTCATCAACTAACGTGTTATAAAAGAAGCTAAAATAATACACACATCTGATTCTAGTTAATTGGGCTATTGGTTAACAGAAACAACTCCTTAAAGGACAAAAAATAACAGGAATTTGTTTCGTTTATGTGAATATAAGTACCAAAAGTGTACTCAAAGGACTGAAAGTTATACTAATTTTTTTTTACATAGTATTTATTATACTTTAATATTTGTATTGGGTAGATGGCTCATTGCTATCGAGTCGGCCACTGCCGACAAACAATTTTCAGTCCTGTGGCACCCCTTCACTAACATATTTGGGGGCCGTGATTTAACGACTGCTAACTGTACTTCACGCGAAGAAATATATCACTTATCGAGATCTGCTACGTGGAGTGCCACACCTAGTAATGGGTAAAAGGCATGATGATATTTTACAGTTGTTGATGTACTACCGTTAATATGAGTAGATATTGAATAAATAAATGAGTTATTAATATCAATATTTAATTATATTTCCAATAATAATTAAAATTAATTAGCTTTATAATTAGCTTTTTTGACGTTAATTATAATTGCATTTACGTAGTTTTATTTTATGCATACGTTTTAAGCGCTAGTACTACCATAATCAAAGAAAGTAATCCATAATAATTTTGACGTAGATATATTATCCAGTGCTATATATGTCTCTTGTTGTGTCTAAAAGCGCATATTTTTGATATTATCTCAACGTACGTAGGCATAAATAACACTATTTGAACAAACGTCACGGTACATACCCTAGTGGACTAACTTTATCAGTTTTTGTTTAAATTTACTCCAAATTTTATGTTACATTATCTATGAGAGCTGTAGAGATAATAACAAAGGGATCAAGATATGTCATAGAAATTTACTACTACGCATTTTGTGGTGCCATGCAATCTGTGAAACTGCGGAAAATTTAGAATCTTAAAATAAATAATATAATGAAAAACAAAACACGCAAGAAAAACGTAGGTAATTAGCTGTAATAGAATTGGCAGAGGTTTGTAAGATGCTTTTTGTTTACTTAAATTATGTTTTATACTACAATTTATTCACAGAAAAAAACTGATTAAAAACATCTATAAATTATTCTTAAGTATCAAGTGTTGTTTACGATTTGTAAGTGTAAAGTTCTAACGTCAAATCTGTTGTTGACATTTTACAATTATTTTTATGAACATTATAAAAGTAACATTACAGTTTGAGATTCACTGTATTACAAATTCAATAATGAAAATTTATTTTTCTACGATTGCTATGAAAAGTTGACAATTACGCTCTCAATTGTCATCGTAAAGTTGACGTTTTCAGTGGAACAATCGAAAAATATCTTTTTGCGCGTCTCCAATAGCAATGCGCGAAAAAGACGTTAAATGCGCACGTTTCCAATGGCAATGCGCGAAAAGATATTATATGTGCACTTATTTCAATAGTTACCAGGGATACAAACAAAACAGAAACTTGTCATATTGACAGTGGACAGAACGAATTTATTTTCAGTACGTATACGTTTTTGAATAATTTTAAGATGCAATCGTAGAAAAAATTATGTGTGTATTACGAGCATAAAGTGTCTTTGTTCCTCTTGCACTATTGCAGCTCTCGCCTTCGGCTCGCGCTGTAATTACCGTGCTCAAGTAACGAAGAATCACTTTACGCTCTTAATACACAAATAACTTATCAGTAAAATTATAAATACTACTGTATACAAACTAAAGATTTCCCGCGTACATAATAGGAAATACCAATTTCTTATAAAATTGTCAATAACTGACTGATACTAGATAAGTAATACAGACTTACAGATTACCTACAACAAGAACTTACGTTACGATTTGAACCCAAGAGATAATCAAATAAAAGACTGCATAGTAGTTCTCCTCCTTCGCAAATTTAAATGGATGTTTTCTTATCTTTATATCCTAAATCGAATTTAAATCTTTCTATCCACCTCAACAAAAATAATAAACCTTTTTTAATTCTTCCAAAAACATCAGTGAATCATTCTTTCTACAAGAAAGGAAACATACAATAAACATTCTTAGACTTCTAAAGGAAAATATCCATTAATGTTTCAAGACACTTTTTTACCCAACTCAATGGAAATTTTATTAAAAAAAATTAAATCAGTGATTCTATTAAAAATGCTAAATAATTTTATTCCTAAAAATATAAATAATATGTGTTTTCATTGTTTGAATGATTCGCCATTTTTCAATACTTTATTTTTGTCTATCAAAATTGTAAAAAAACTTTTAAACCGGGATGCACACAACATTTTTTTAGACATCTTACAAAATGTTGTAACTTTTTTGCTGTCATCTGGACTATAATTAACTAAAGAATCTGTTTACTGTCAAAGTATTTTAAAACATAAAAGTGAAAATAAAATAACTACATTAATTAATTTGTTAAACAAGAAAATAAACGAGCTTTTCAAAATTCCGTCTGAAATTTATAAAGCTGCAAGTAAGGAATATTATTCGAAGACAAATAGTAAATTTGTTATTTAAATAAATGAATAGATTTAGTAGCCGTGAATTAAATATAGTCGTAAGTAGTAAACAGATGTAAAAAAAGTGCGCAAATTGAGTGTTTTTTTGTTGCGCGTGAGAATGTTACTTTTAGTCGAGACAATAAAAGTCATTCGAACGCGCCAAAAAAACAAAAATTTTGCCAACGAAATACAAACAACATTTTTTTATATAACTGTAAATAAAGAATAATACAATAATTATTGATTTATTTAAGTAAATTGAAGGAAAACAATCAACAATAATATTAATTTGATACTATTGATGTGTTGTAACTAATGAAACCTGACAACAAATAATTTGGGAGCGTGCGCGAGATACTCATTTTGCGCACTAGAATACGAAACAGTGCGCAAAATATTTATTTTGCACACAAGAGTACAAAATTCGCGTTGTTATGGTATGTAATGTAAATAATGAAAAAATCACGTACTTCGCGTATTGATATTAGTGAAAAAAAACATGAACATTTTTTGACAGTTGTAGAAAAAAACAATTTACGGTTGTCAAACTTCTATTTATGTATCATCCACTTAAAAATATGTAAAATTGATCAACTGATAGCTAAGCAACGAAATAAACATTAAAATAATGTCAGATTTATTTAACTGTTATTAAAATTGCGAAAACAAATGTTATTACATTTAAATAACTAATAATATCGAAATAATCTGGTATCAAACCTAAACTAACAAAAATTTTAAACTTAGTTTGTTTAAATTAAAGCAAAATTAATTTATATATTACACGGAATATTTTGCATTGTTATCAAGCATTCGGTTTGTGTATATTAAATCAAATTCAGTTGACAACATATTTACCTTGAAATGCAACAAGCTGTTTTAATCGCCTAAATTTAAACAAAAGTTAATGTTCTCAAATTCTGATTTAAAACAATAAAACAATTTCATCTAAAATCACGAATAAAAATGTATTAAAAAGCTATCTATTATTCATGAACAAACTATAATATTTCTTTGTACTACGTCAATATCAATGAGTAAAATAGAATGTAACGCCCACGTTGATAATTAAAAAATAATATCATTTTTAGAATGACGTCTGTTATTATTTACCAAATGCTATACATAAAAATAAAATACCTAATAGGTAAATTTATATCATTTCATAAAAGACAAAAATACGAAAAATTGTATGAAACACAGTTCTCGGTAGATACTATATTTTTACCGGGAAGTATAATGATATTTATCTAAAATAACATTTTGAAACGTTATTACTTGGTTACATGGTAATAACTTAGTAGAATGCTTAAAATATGAGTCACAATTTTATGACAATATGAAAATGAGGAGACACTAATGTCCGTAACCATAACAATTTGCTAATGTTGAAGCCCGTTACCGCGACAAACAATTTTACATCGCAAAATTTAACGAATCGTTACTTAAACGATTTGTTAAGTACTTTTCAGGCAAATTCATGAAGTGGATTAACGCTAATACCACTTTTAAAATTCACAATGAATGAAATTTGATGCTAACTAGTATCCTTTTCAAGTTGAAACGAAATTAAAGAAAGTACAAAATAAAAATTCTGCTGTAGCCATCATTACCCTTTCTCGATTATTAATTTAGATAAACTTGGTATAATTTGTTTAACTTTTGAAACAACAATTAATGATCGGTTAAATGTCATTATTTAGATTTTTACTAGAATTATGTGCCCAAGAACTTTAATTTGATACTAAACCCGGTCAAATTTGAACAAATTTTGAAAAAAAGAAATAGATTGAGAATTGCTTAAATATAATTTTTGAGCTTTAATTTGATAGCAAACTAAATTTTCAAAATATTATTACTTATAGCAAATAAACATTTTGAAATATTTCAAATAAAAGTTGTTTTAAATCAAATTAGGGCTCATTTTGGTCATGTATTTTGTGATAAACATAAAAACTTTTAAAAAGCCATCAATAAAGTTGTGTATATACATAGTTCATTAATGAATGTAACCTCCGTTTTTTATTTAATAGCTTAAATATAAAGTATCAAATCAAAATTTCATCGCGTTTTTAAATTACCTTGCTTTCAGACAAATTGACAGATCGACTATTTTAGGAATATGTTTTTTTGGATTCAGTATGGTTTAAAACGTGAAGAACAAAAATCCCTATTATATGGTCGAGAAAGTAAAAATAGTTATTTGTGTATATAAATGTTTGTTTGTGTGTAGCGAAAAAAAAAGATTTAGTGGCAGAGGCAGACTATATTCTGAGCGCACTAAATCATTTGGCGGTTGAGATGAACATAATATTTATCAAGCCATTGAATATCATTAAAAAGTTCATTATTTATTATAAATTTAATTTCGAAATTATGATTATAACTTGTATAAATCTGTAACCAAGGAAGCGGTTTCAGGAACAATAACAATTTGTATATTGGTAGCATTTTTAATCGTGTTTTTAATTGGTTCAGAATAGCCCGTCAAAGTACTGACAGTCCAGTAATGAATTTTTGTAGGGCTGTTTACAAAAAAAGTTTAATTTCACAGTCTGAATTAAGGGTTTAAATATCGACTTAGTTCGATAGTATATTTCCAGACATAATAGTCTAATAAATCTGTAAATCTATAATAATAATAATTTATTTCCCAAAAGACCAAAAAAACATTGGCATATGTTATGTCAAAACACAAAAAAATACAGTAAATTCAAAAAAATAATGTTACAAGATAATACATATAATATAAAATTACAAAATAGATGAGTCCTGCATATATTCCTCTACCGAGTAATAACATTTATTAATAAATAGATTTTTTAATCGTCTCTTGAAATTATTAAACGAGTTTACATCTTTTATTTCTGATGATAAAAGATTATATAATCTTATTCCTATTACAAAGGGATTTTTTAAGGTTAACAATAATTTATATTTAGGCATTACAAATATATAAATAATGAATAAAATCCCATCAATATTAGTTAATAAATAGAAACTATTTCATAAAGTTATATGTTTCGTTGCGATTTACTGATCTACAATACATAATAATCTTTGGGGGCCGTGACTTAACGGCTGTAAACCGCACTTCACGCGATAAATATATCACTTACCGAGATCTGCTTACGCAGAGTGCCACACCCAGTAATGGGTAAAAGGCGTGATGGTATATTTATTTATTTATTCAATACATAATACCATCATAATGTTTCAAAATAATAATTAGTTACTAATTAGTAAAGTCTAGCCAAGACTACATGACTACAAAATGACAAAATAAACTGTTATCTCGGACGTCTGTTTCGTCTCCATACCAAATAAGATAGGCCTAGACTCAGTCAATACACACCCGTGTATCAAGTCACGTATACCACGCTTTGTGGGCCAAGTCAAATGATCGAATGTACCGCTAGGGGCAGTTCGAAGAATGGAGATTCGTTTACTTTGACTTATACTGCGTCATTTACATTAATTCTGTTTGTTTTAGTGGAGCGTGGAACAACCCTCAATCGATTTTATTTATATTAGATGCCGAGAAGTAGAACTGAGAAATTAACTAATTATTAAAGCTTTGTTAATTTAGTTCGGCTTGCGTCAGAAAATAATGGTTGAGTGTACATGTTCATGGTGAAAATAAATAATATTTGTAAGTCACATTAATACGTCCTTAATAAAATTTCGATGTCTATGACGTTAGCGATATTCTAAGGAAAGAGCTTTTAAATGTTCATTTTTTTTCACTAATATCTATACGCGTAGTACGTGATTTTTTCATCATTTACATTACAGCGCAAAATAAGTATTTTGCGTATTGTTTCGCATCCTAGTACGCAAAATAAGTATTCGTGCACGCTCCCAAATATATTTGTTGTCAAGTTCCATTAGTTCCAACACAACAATAGTATCAAATTCATATTATTGTTGATTGTTTTGGTTCAATTTACTTAATTAAATCAATAATTATTGTATTATTCTTTATTTACAGTTGTAGAAAAACTGTTGTTTGTATTGCGTGGGCAAAATTCTTGTTTATTGGCACGTTCGAATGACTTTTTTGTCTCGACCTGCGGTCTCGACTAAAAGTAACATTCTCACGCGCAACAAAAACGAAAATATTATTGTTTTACAAATAAACATTGCTATATTGATAATTATACAGAAACTAGTTAAAACTGACTGACATGAACTGGTATTAATTTTCATAAATTTTAGAAATCCAGTTTAGATTGATTTTCAATAATTTAATTCCGTTGTTGAAAATTTACATAATCCCTATTTCCAATTTGAGGAGTTTATATTTTACATCAAAATACTGATGACTGAGAAAATAAATATCACAGGAAAGTATTGATTTATATACGCCATTTTTTTTCTAATTTTGTTTTGTTATTATCGTTCCATGGTTAGTGAGTTCAAATTTTGTTAAAACCATAATGATCAAAAATACAACTGCGATCGAATGGTTTGACGTGTCACCTGCAACGAAATTATTAGCAATACTTTCCTGCTGTGCAGCGTAATACCTAATAAAATTTTATAGTTAGAAATTTATTTCATGATTTTCCTGGTGTCCTTAAATATTTAGTTTATTTTAAATTAAATCATGCGCTTAATTAGGTCTGCAGTTGGCACCTGAATACTGATCTTTTTGAAACAAAATATTCCTCATTTTGTAAGTGAATCATTATCTTGTACTCTTTGATCAGTTAATGACGTACTTTATTTTTCATAATTACTTTACACATTATCATCTCTTCGGCATTCTATGACTAAAATAATTCATTCAGTTATTTTTATTTTTATTCATTTTTTCTTATTTCGTAGCGAAATAAAAATATTACTTTATAACTACAGTTTTTATGAAGTTGTATACTTTTCTGTAATAATATCTACGTATAAAAGTATGCAAAGCTCATGAAAATGACATAAAAATGTCAAGGTAAATTATTTTGGTCATGGATTACTAAATTTATAATAATCTGAAATGTAATCATTAAAATAAAATTAACTTATTGATCGGTTACAGAATATAGGAGATTATTGTAATTAAAAATAAACAAACAAAATGAATAAATATATTATTACGCCTTTTATTTATTACTGGGTGTGGCACTCTGCTGTAGCAGATCTTGGTAAGTTACCAACCGACAATTTATGACCTCAAATATTTTAGTAGAGAAATAGCAATAGGGATAGTTTTAATGAGGGGAAAAATGTTTGTCGGTTGTTAGAATCGAACTCGGGTTCTCAAATCTACTGAGAACCTAACCCCATTATTAATTGTTATTATAAATATAATATATTATATTCTGTACATCATGTTTAATTTAAGGGTTGAAAGTATTATAATAAATTTGATAATATGAAATTTAAGTATAAATAATAATGAAAAATAACTTCAAAATATTGATTTATCAAGAAAAGCTGAGAAGAAGAGAAAAAAAGTTAATAAAGATAATTATAAGTATAGTGTATTACTATACTTCGGTAAATTTATTATTGGGATATTCAACTAATAAGAGATGACGTTGATCACGATATGTCAAACTTGAGACAAACAACACTTTTAATTGATCTCCATAAGCTATCATTGCTGTACTTCTGTTTTTTTTTCTTTTCTCTTGTATTTGCTATTAATTTATATACAATATAGTCATTAGTTGTAGTTTTAGTATTAGTTTCATTTATCTCTAAACTTTTAATACAGAATTTAAGTGTACATATAGTTCATAGATTTTTTTAATAACCTAGGTTCTTTATTGTAAATAATAGATCTAGTATCATTCATTTTTTATCTATTTTTTAAGCAGTTTTTCTTATATACTACATTTTTTTATTACCTTCTTCCCTACGGTTTTACAGAAATTAATTCATCATTTTGAAATCATTTTCTAGTATTATTTGCAAACAAATTTAATATTTTCAAATTTATTACAATACAATTAATCTTTAACTACAAAAATATATACAATACACAATACGTTTCTTTTATAATATCTTGTTTTAAAAGAAACAATGTTCAGGTGTCAATATCAGACTCAATAAAGCGCATGATTCATCTTAAATATATTGTTTATTCTACAGAAAAAACAATTTCTGCCGAACGGCTCTCAGTCCATTACAAACTTTAGGTTCTCTGTAATATAACTGGGAATAATTTCATACTGTAAAGCTAAATAAATGAAACTAAATAGCTAGAAATATGTCTTATGGATTTCCTGGTGTAGTGTTCATAAATATTTAGTCTAATATTTTTTAGTAGTATTTTCAAAATAAATAGACTTCTCATGTAAAAGACCTCATACGAGTAGTTGGCACCGAAATATATGAGTTCTACGATTTGGCTCGTTCCACTGCCAAAACTAGAGGGAAACCCATGATGAGGAAATTCTTAGGAAAGTATTTCGGAGGTGAGACAATATTTTGTCACATTGTTGATTGTATTCATTAACAAAGCAATAAAAGGACATGTGATTATGTTATCAATTACAATAATGAATCCGGGGTCAACCCAGCAGTATATAGCGAATAATTGTTTATGTTTTCCTTGATACGTAAGACACATATTTATCTGAAGATGTTTTATTTGATTTTAATACCAAGAATATTCAACTAGATTATAAGTGCAAAAATTAAAACAAAATAAACAATTAAGTTAATGAATTATGAACTTTTAATTATTCATCAACTTGGCATATTTTAAAATTGTAGGAAGTTTATCAGTTGTAATGCTATCACAAATTTAAAGTTATCTCTAATTTTCTCTCGTGTAGTAGTTAAGAATTCAATTATAATTATCAACAGCATTGGGAATACATTTGCTGACGTATTTTGGTATGTTACAAACAAATAGAAGTAATTAAATTTAATTAATTGAAACTCTATAGAAATTTTTACAGACCAGTTTATCATAATATAGTTGCTTGTTTCTGCCTACACAGCACATATTTGTATATATAACTATCATCCCTTTAACAACGTAATGCAATAATGACGATTTAACTAAAATATTCGCTAATTAATCAAAATATATAACTGTTTATATATTTAATTAGACTTTTCTATAGTTGTTTTTTAGAGATTTTTACAGACCAGTTTATCATAATATAGCTGCTTGTTTCTGCCTACACAGTACATATTTGTAAATATAACTATCATCCCTTTAACAACGTAATGCAATAATGACGATTTAACTAAAATATTCGCTAATTAAATCAAAATATATAACTGTTTATATATTTAATTAGACTTTTCTATAGTTGTATTTATACGATTGGCAATAGATTTCGGTAAATTGTCCGTACGGTGGTGTGGATAGCATTACGGAATTCGAATCCGAAGATCCCGAGTTCGAATCGCACTTAAGTTAAAAATTATATGAACTATCACACTGCGACTCGGCGGACTCTGTACTGTAATTGGGATTAAGGTCCTGTTCTACAGCTTAACATAAATAAATGAAATTTGGTTTGCCATTAAATGATGTGGTTACCAGCTGTCAAATCATACCATGAAATCACCCATAACTATTTGTACGATTAATGGTGCTATTCTGTAATTTTCTATAACGCTACAGTTCTGTAAATTTGAACAAAAACGCATAGATTTTTATTGACAAATACATAAAATGCCATTTGTCAATCAAATATGGTGCGCTTTTGTTTAGATTTATAGATCTGTAGCGTTATAGAAAATTACAGAATAGCACCGTGAAAATTGTGAAAATTTTTAAATTGTCAAGTGCAACGGATTTGATTAATTTTAAAATTTAACTTTTATTGGTGACGCGTAAAAATAGATATTTTAAACAATTTCTGTTTAGTTATTGTTTCTTTTTTTACATTTAAAATACAAATATCTTTTTGGATAAAAAAACGCAGGTATGGATTTAGAAGTAGCCTTGAGCTATAAAAGGTTTTGATATATTTTTTTGGAAATCGCTTCGTAAAACTGCCCAAGGTGTTATTTACTTTCCAGGTTACTTTGATCCATGTACCGTTGCAAATATTTTCTTCCCAATGAAAACTAAATGGAAAATTTTTACAAAAAATATTATATTCTCAGAAAAACACGTGTAAGACACATTCTTTGGTGACATACTTGCTTATAATAATATTTTAAACTGCAATGGCATTTGCAAATATTTGACCGTGTAACTTTCATGTTTATCGCGATATCTACTTAAAGATAACGTTAGTAAATGTTTACATTTATTAACATTTTATCAATTTTTACCGTTAGGAGTGCAAACATATTAATAACGTTACATGTTATGTGATCTTGTTACTTATATCAGACGTTTGTGTCAATTATTTTTAGATATTTTGTTTTTAATCTTTTTGTTTGTTGTTATTGTGAAATGAAAATAGATTTTGATATTTTATTCAACTCCGTATCAATCATTGTCAGATTATAAACGATGTTTCAGTTAGGTACGAGAACAAATATGGTTTTAATATCATCATTTTAAAACATTTATCTGTTTATTTTTATCGTGAATGCAGCAGCGAAACTTGAAACTGTATTTTATAAAAATGACAATATACGAGTAAATAGAAAGATTTTATTTCTGAAATAGAATAAATAAGAAATGTATTTATTCTCTGTTACTATTAGCAACAGTATTATTATATATATATTTATACTTCCGTTATTATTTCACTTATTTGAGTTAGGTAATGAACTGCATTATTTAACTAGTGAAATAATGAGGTAACATAGCAACAGATATCTTGGTAGACGAATTCTGATGTGTTATTTTTTTATTTTTTGAATTTATAACTGTCATTAATATGTCAAAATTTCATAATTTCAAAAACGCTCTTTCGTATTTATTAGAACGGAAGTAGAAAAAATATTGTATGAAACTAGTAAGGAAATAGGTTATTACCTTACTTATGTGTTTCACATCTGTAAGGTAATAACCTTCATTTCCTTACTAGTTTCATAAATAGCTATTATATGTTACTATACTTGGCTCTTGGTATATTACATATGATAATATTATAATAATATTTCGCTGTGTAAATCGGCCTACTACGAAGTAACGGAGAGACAGAGTACAAGAGTCAAGATTTCTAAAACCGCAAAATTTTTATTGAATCTAGTTATGAGTTTCAGGTTTGTCTATAGTGTCAAATGATTTATTGCAAATGCAATCCTACTATTTAAGTTGCGAAACATTATTTATTCATTTGCATAAATTATTAGCAAAATTATTGTTTATAAATAGCAGAGAAAGCTTGCTATTTTAAATCCGGAACCAATTTGGAACCTCAATACGTCATATATTTTTTAAATGTGATGTAAATAACTAATTTAAATCTAGGATTAACTCACATAATTGTTTCAAAATGTTACCGTTTAATACCACTAAAAAGGTAGGTTAAATTAAAATAAAATAAATAAATATATCATCATGCCTTTTACCCATTACTGGGTGTGGCACTCGGCCGTACTAGGTCTCAGTAAGTGATATATTTCTTCGAATGAACTGAAGTTACCATCTGTCAAATCACGGTCTCCAAAGATGTTAATAGAGGGGGAACCACAGGAGTAATTTTAATGTGATGAAAATTGTTTGTCGACTGTGGGAATCGAACCCGGGTTTTCAAATCCACACTCGATATCATTGAGTCATCTACCTCTGCACGAAACTTTAATGATATATATATATATATATATATATATATATATATATATATATATATATATATAATTTGATATACTGATTATAGAACAAAAAGAATTAAATTCGCAAAAATTTGAATATTTCTATTCCTAGTACATTAATTATTTATAATTATGTTACTAATGAAATAAAAGTATTAACACTGATTACAAATAATCATTTATGAATTAGTTATTATGTAGGTACCTGGTGTAATGCCTTATTTTTATTTTTATTTGAGTACCTAGTCTGATTTCGTATACGGTATTGAAAGTGTAAGTTGTTGTGGGAGAAATTCGAGAAAAATGTATAAAATTATATATGTCATTAAAGTTTCGTGCAGAGGTATAGAAACACCCTGTATAAAGTAATGTAAATAATTTGTTTTTCTAGTATATACTTTATGATTTTCTAAAATATTCGCGATCTAATTAATTTTTTTTTTATAGAAATGAAGTTATACATTTTGTTTTTATAGTATCCTCACGATAAATTGAGGGTCAGCGAGCTCTCGATTGCTAGACGAAAGTTGTATCCATGAAACTACGACTATTATTAAAATGTTCTTCTGTCTATAGTCCTAATCGATCAGGTATTCAGCAAGCGATAAATAAATTTAGGTCAATACATAGAACGTAAATGTAATATCAGTTATTAAATCGGCAAACAATGGTCCGTATATTGCGTTTGACATATCTAGTCGGCGTTGGCGGCAGCCAGCAACGCGTGTGTGCAACACAATGCCGCTGCTCAGCCCGTGTGAGTGTCTGTGGCGGGCAACCAGACTGACGAGCTGCTGTTCAGGTGGACGCTTTTACATAAATGTGGGGAGAGGAAACTATGAGAACATAATTCATATAGAATGTTACAAAATGGATCATATATTTGATAATAGAAGTATAGTATCTCGAAGAGCGAGCTATGCTTGAAAAATAACGGCAGATAGGGTAGTTACAGGGTGTTAAATAATACTTATGCAATTTTTCTGCTCCCTTAATCATTCTAGAGTAATGTGTAAGTCGGCCTATGGGTTTAATTTTTCACCACGTTAAAACTACCCCTATGTATCCCCCTTCCACTAACAGCTTTGAGGGCCATGATTTGACGGCAGGTACCCGCATTTCACGCGAAGAAATATATCACTTACTGAAATCTGCTACGACAGAGTACCATACCCAATAATGGATAAAAGGCGTGATGATATATTTATTCAAAATCTCTACATGATAGATAACTTAATTATTTTGAAATTATTTCTGGAAAGATATTTAATAATTTATATTTAATCAAATATTCGTAATCAAGTAAGCAATTGATGTTGTTTTGCTACATATTGACAGCATTTAACTGTTAATTTTATAATTTATAAGGAAGAAATAATTATAGCTTGCACTATCAGTGAACAAAATCAATTTTAATAATAAATATGTATTTATTAATAATAATTTGGGTGTTTAAAACTATAGTTGTTCACAATTCATATGTTATTAATTAATTAATTATTGTTTACTGATTTTGTTTATTTATACGTAGAATGTCAAAACTTGGACAGCATTTGTTGTTGCTATGAATAAAATATATGAAACACAAAACAGAAAATATGAGTAAAATCAAATAAATAACATTGTCATCAACATTTTGAGATAATTACGTAGTGAGTAAATATGATTTAGATAAGTAAGTGTTAAATAATAGTAGACATGTTCTTGTTAAATATAACAATGAACTACTAAAAAAGTATTGTTATACTTTAGTTAGATACTTGAACAAAGATAACATAAATTTATACAATGAGTAATGTCACTGAATTCTGCAGTAATGAGTAATGTAAACAAACCTACAGGTAAATTCAAATTTGTTGAATTTATAGTTCCACCAACATATTTCTGAGTCACTAATGATTACTTTTATTTCTTTTGTTCTACTTAAAAAAATAACAAATAATGAGCAACGCAGAATGTGGAAGCAAATGTTAGTTAGAGATTTTGACGTCACAGTGACGTATATCGTTATATTTTCATGAAGGTGCACGCTATTTTTATTTCAGGAAGGGAATAATGGAATAGGCTGCCTACAAATGACACAGCCAATTGATTTATTTATCAAACCGATCAGACGTTAGACGTCAGGTCATCGGTAACGGTATCTGAGGGTGCGTGAGAGGTCAACGACCCTGAAGAGTTAATTTTTAACACCACACCCCAAATTCAGGGATTCTAGAAATAGAAACATTTCCGGGGTTGGAAAAGAATCAAACCTTTCTAAAGATAAGAAAATATTTATCGTTTCTGACATATATTTATAGTTGATGTGACTTTTATTTATTTAACTTATATATTGTTTGAAATGATTGGATAAACATTTAGGATACTAGCAGTAAGACAAAATTTTGTGATTTGATTGCTGGAACTCGTAAAATATCGAAAAAAAAAACTAATTATGTAATCAACGTGCATGGAAGGTTAACAACCTTGAAGAGTTAACTTTTAATATAATACACCCCAAATGCGGGGATTCTAGAAATAGAAACATATCCGGTGTTGGAAAAGAATTAAATCTTTCTAGAGGTATAAATATATTTATTGTTGATGACGTAAATTTATAGTTGATATTTATTTATTTAATTTATACATCGTTTGAATTGATTGCAGTACAGTACAGTACAAATACTAGCAAAATGATAAAATTTCGTGAATTGACTGAAAAAGGTAAAATATCGCAAAAATACAAATTATTTAATTTATTGTCAGAACTGTCAGTGTTATTTAAAAAAAGGTTTTACCAACGGGCATTTTTCTTATTTAGTTGATATTGAAAATAAGATTAAAATATGTATGTGACAGTTTAACATTATATATTTGTTTGCATTTGTTCCAATGTCATGACTAACTTTAAGTTTTTGACAAATTTTAAAATTATTTTTATCTGTAATGAAATAAGTAAACTTAATTGTGTTCATTGATTTAGATGCAGAATTTAATTTTCTTCAACTTTTATTTAAAACATTTTCTTTTAAATTAATCAGGGAAGGTAGTTTTCGTGCGACAGTTTGCATATATGCTTGCTTACTTTTTTAATTATTTACAGAAAGATTGCGGAAAGCATCTTTGGAAAAGATAACGCACTTAGTTCTGAACTGATTTTTACACTGCCCGAAGATTTATCGCCAAAATAGTATGATTTAAACAATTTTGGAAAATATTATGATATTCAACTACTAAGATTACGAAATGTCAAACTTGAGACAAAAGTATACTTTCATTCGGTCTGCATAAACTTCCTATTGCTTTCATTTGTATTTCTTTTTATTTTGTGTTTTCTAGTTAGTTTGTTTTATTAATTTATATACCTAGAATACAGTTTGTTGTTGTTGTCAGTTGTAGTTTTAGTATTATAGTTTCATTTATCGTTTAACTAGGCACAAATTTATATAGTTCATAAATTGTTTTAATAGTGCAGATTTTTCTTAGCAAAAATGAGTTCTTTTAGTATAACATTAGTTAATTATAGTTTTACTATCTTCTTTATTATAAGTATTTGTTCTATTATTATTCATTTTTATTTATTTTTTAGAACGTAATTTTTGGGATAATAGCAACCTGTACTTTTGTCAGAGATCTAATTTTCGCCACTATTTATTTATTTATGTTACGCTGTACAACAGGAACTTGATCCCAATTATTGTACAGGGTTCTCAGGGTCCTCGGGATCTCCGGATTCGAATTCCGTATCGCTATCCATACCATCGTGCTGTTGTACATACTTATTTTAAAATATCAATTAGCTACAAAATGAATATAGTTACATATATTACCAAAAAAGGGAATTGTGCATATTCTCATAATTACAAACTAGTTTTATATCGGCCAAATTGAACAATTTGAAAGTATACGAAATTGTTTGAACCGATTTAGTCTTTGATGTATGAATATACAATGATATAAAACATATTGAAATTGTTTCAAATCTTGAAAAAAAGAGATATATTAAAGCGGTGTAATAACATAATACTTTAAAATATTTGGAAACGATAACATAAATGTCTGATAAAATTCTTTAATTTTACTTATTTTAGACTCATAAGATAGTTTGAAATAAATATTTTTTGTTGTTAATGGATAAAATAGAACAGATGACGCACAAAATTCATGCATCACAAAATCAACATTATTGTAACAACAAAAACAAATTCATGTATTAGTCGAAAATAAGTAGACACATCGCAGACATTTTACTAAGTCGCAATAATAAAGAAACAGAACCGTTCTAACATCGAAGTGTGGTTAAAAATTTACTACCATTTTATTTTCTTTTATTTGCCGAGTATATAAAAACCTAACCTAATTCTTAAATCTGACGAAACAGGAAGAAAATACAAGCAACAGTACTTACTTTGAGTGATGCCATGTCCGAAACAGATCGATGCGTTTGAATCGTCTCAAGTTGATCCAAACACCAGTCCAGTTCCTCCATTGTTTCCAGGGCAAGCTTCATATAAGCGTCATCTGGAACAAATCATTAATATTTCAGACTGAAACACCAGATGCTGCTATGTAGCTATACGAAAATAAAACTCTACGTGACTTTCACAGAAGAATAAATCTCTTGATATGTTGTTGTGTTTCTTTTTAATAAAAACGTAATTGGTTAAAAACAAAATGTATGTAGATATAAGAATGATAAATTTGTATGCTTTTTCCTAAAAGAAATACATTGATTAATATATGACGCATGAAAAATTTGACGTATAAAGTTTCACGAAAATTTTGTTTTTCGAATAACTAGATAACTGTGATTAATTAAATGTTTGCATAATAAACAATACAAATATTTTTTATTTGATAAAGTATAATAAAATTTATTTATACTTCTTTGTAAATTATGAATAGATTCGCTCTAGTATAAATAATCCCTTTTCCATTCATTTATTTCTTTTCCGCTTTATCATATTTCATTCGAGATGACTATTTTTCTTTAATTCGTTTGACATTTTTTTTACTTTTTCCTGTATAATGCTACTTTACCTTTGATAGTTCTTGTATTTATTTAAAATCAATGAAATGTACAACACTTTACAGATTGTATTCATTGAGAGACTCATTTGTTGAAGTTTTATATTTACCAATTCTATTTATTTACACAGACAAATATTTTGCATACGGTTTATATCAGAATGTGAATGTATCAATGAATTTACTACCAATGCGAAGTGGAATTTGAATACGAAAATATGTTTAGCAAATAAATTGGTGTAATTGACCTAAACGTCCCGCATAGCATGCAAATATTGCAAAAACTAATCAATTAGTTACGATGCTAATGCATATGTGTTTACACAACCGATAAAAATGCATGGCGAACACATGCATTTGCTAAACATAAATATACAAATTCCTGATCGTAAAAATACAAATATTCTTCTTTTTTATTTCTTTTACGTAAATTAAAAATTAGTCGCATATGTAAAAATTATAAATTAAACTTTACGTCTGAAGCAATAAAGTAAATGACATACTTTTCATTTCTATGCCGTATTTCTGAAAACTTTCATTACAAATTGATTATAGCTTGTGAACTTAAAAGTAAAATAGTATAGAAAAAGTATGTCAAGACCAGCTTTAATATTTTAAGAAAAATATTTGTTTTTATCGAGTAAATAAAATAAATAGAAAAGCGGAAAAGGCTACGGCTTATTGTGTATTGTTATTTTATTTCGATTCCCTATTTAATATAAATAAATATAAATATATCATGACGCCGTTTACCCATTACTGGGTGTGGCACTCTGCCTAAGCAGATCTCGGTAAGTGATATATTTTTTCGCGTGAAGTGCGGTTATCAGCCGTCAAATCACGTCCCCCAAAGATATTAGTGTAGGGGGAGCCACAGGGGTAGATTTAAATTGGTATTTATTTAATAAGTCTAGTAATGTAATTTTCTGGTAAAATCTATCTTGATCTGTAGATGCAGAACTGTCAGTAAAAGACGGGAAAAAGAAATTTTACAAAATTTATTGTTGAAACGAATTGAAACTAAAATTTGGTAATAATATAAAAATAATTAAGAACTATATCTAATTTTCTGTAAAATGAAATGTGCCATTTAACTCTTTCAAGCATCATGCTACAACATTTGTACCATAAAATTTATTACATTCAATGCATGGTGGTACAATAGTTGTACCACATATTCAAGTAATAAAAAATAAATTGTTTTAAACCATTATTTATCGAATATAAGTATTTTGCGAAAATATTCCAAGAAAAAAATGTTTGTGCCGGTAGAACAATTTATTTTCATAAAATTTTCGTGAAAGACTTAAACGCAACCTGTACTTAAATCTTATTTTACGTGGCTCAGTGGTATCGAGTAAACCACATTAAAATTTATCAAAATTTATCCAATTTTAATCTACCCCTGTGGCTCCTCCTCCACTAATATCTTTGGGGGCCGTGATTTGATGGCTGGTAACTGCACTTCACACGAAAAAATATATCAATTACCAAGATCTGCTTAGGCAGAGTGTCACACCCAGTAATGGGTAAAAGACGTGATGATATATTTATTTATTTTATAAAATTTATCCGCCAGATGAATGAGTAAATTAATTTTTACAAATTAAAAATATTGTAGAGAAATAAAAATACCCACCTCCCGGATTTAGGTTCCGGGGTTGAGGAGTGGAGGCGGTGGCTGCCCCGGAAGACCTCCGAGACCTGAAAACAAAAACAAATTTTCATTAGTATTATTCAGCTAGCCGCAACTAAAAAGCTTATTTGTAAAACTACATGCTGGCCCTTTTTCTCCATCCAGTGCCACTAAGCAATGACAAATTGGATGAACTTAAAATTGCTTTTTTGTTAATACAAAGTTCCAGACCGAAGTATTGTCCCTCGGGATCCTCTGTCGACAGAGATGGCTCCATAATATCGGATGAGGTAATCAAAATAAACGTAGATTGGAAAAACAACTGGCCTAGTTTACATTGATAGTCGTGTACATTTGAACGCAAAATTTCGGTTAAATGTCATTATTTACATTACGCTTCAATGGCACTAACATTTACTTGATTAGTTTACATTCATCATGTCTTTCAATTTGTTTTTCTATTTTAAATAAACAATAATAAATGGTCAACAACATCGATACTATTTGATTATAGTTGGTCTGGGTTTATGAATACCAAAAGTTTGTATTGAAACAATTTAATGGTTGCTTTATATACTGTCTAGTTAGTTGTAAACTAATCAAATATATACAGAATGTTTCACAACTTATTGCACTTATTTTAACCCCATATAGTACTCAACGTACTGCTTACAGCTTACTACAAATGTACATTAGACCGAAAGAAAACAAACGACGTGTAATTGTTTTCGCTTCAAATTATCATAACAGACTATTTTTTTAACTGGGGACAATTAAAAATCTAAAAGATGAAAAATGAATGTTTTCAAAGGGGACATCTGTGTGCTTAAATTAACCACTCCTTCTTACCGATATCATTCAAATTTTAACAGGAACCCCCAGTTTTTTTTTTTTTTTTTGTAAAAATACGTAACTTTTATTTGTAACATTATTTTCGATTCATTGCAGGTGGCGGTGTAATTGACGAAATACATACATTTGCGAGAGAAGTTTACACTTATTTGTTCTATTCGACAAAACAAAACAGAAATGCTTACGCAAAAATTACACTAGATATGGTTTTAAGTTGTGTATAAGAATTCCAAGCACGAATTAATAAATTCATCGAAATGGAAGGTCATCATTTTGAGCATTTGTAGTAATTATAACAATGGTGAGAGGCAAGGGCACTCACCGAAATCAAGCATCCCGGTGGTGAGAAGCGAGGAGAAAGCGTAACATAAAAATTGTAAATTTCATTCGAAATATATCGCAGAATCGAATAAATCGGTTCTCAATTGCAAAAACCGAAAAAATTCATTTCATCAATTACAGTGCAATCTGCAACGAATCGAAAAAATGTTTCAAATAAAAGTTACGTATTTTAACGTACTATCAGTATCTGCAAAAAAAAACTAGGGGTTCCTATTTAAAATTTAGAAGTTATGGGTGGAGTAGGGGTGGCTAATTTTACCCTACACAGATGTCCCCTTTGAAAATATTAACCTTTCATCTTAGACATTTTTCTGTAGGATGCTTTTTTTCGAAATTTTTAGTTGCCTCAAGTTAGAAAAAAAAAACCTGATGTACCATACAGAGTTTTACGTATTGCTTACGGAAATTCGCAAAAATAGTTGCATATTATTTGAAGCAAACATTTTTCATGTCACTGGACTGATACGTTACGGTAAATGAGTAAAAATTAATAAACATTAAAATTTATTTAATTTAATTGAAGTTGTGTAACAATTCTTTCAATGGTTAAAGATTATTAATCTTTATCAATTCCTGTAACCTACCAGACCAGTAATACTAAATGTGTTTGCCTCAAATAATATGCAATTATTTTGGAAAAATTCTTTTTTCAGTTTCAGTTAAGGGTTATAATAAGTGCCATAAACTTACTTTCTTAATAAATTACTAAAGTAGGTAGTATATAAAGCAGTAGTTTTTTAATTGAAGTAGTAATACGCAACAATAGTATTGCTTATCTCAAACATGATTAAAAGCCCAAAAAATGTGCTTAATATAGAACGATAAATCTGAACAATAAATGCCAGCATAAAGATAAAATTACACTACGAATGTTGCTTTAATAATCAATCCGTAAACCTAAATATAGATAACTCAAAACAAATGCAAAAATAGACTAGAAAAACAAAACATAACTATGAAATTCTTGTTTTAGTGTCAATTTACAAATGGAAACAGTAATTATAAAAGCTAAGGTTTAGTTTTCAAGATTGCAAAGATAACAGCTAAAAATGTACATTAGACCGAAAGAAGCCAAACGACGTGTGACTGTATTCGCTTCAAATTATCATTTGTTTTTATAAAATAAAACATGTCTTGTTTACACAATAATCAACGTTAGTAACACTAAAAACTCGTATAAAATATAGTTCAAAAGTCAGTTTTTATGACGAACATGACGTTTTCTAATTTCAAACTTACACGTGTATTTAATAACTCTTTTATTTTATGAAACTAAACATGAAATTGTCCATACTTTTAATTAATATAAAAAATTACGTTCTAAAAATTGTTTTATAAAATTATATATCATATAGAGGGTCTGAAATATAAAATTAGTAATTAGTAATTTTCAAGCTACTTTTATAAACCTAACAGCAAAAAAACTACTTTGAGAATGAAGGAGAAAATAGAAAAAATAGATTTTTTTTCAGAAATATTAATTATTTGTCAAAATATATAATGTTTTTTTTTATGAAATCGTATAATGAACTACGTTAGCTATAAAAATTACTAAATTAACTCTGATTTTTTGACCAATCAGAGCGCTGTCGATCTACCAGTCGTTGAGATATTTCCTTGTCAAGTTTAACGAACCCAATGTCCGGTTTCCACAACAATAGTTAAATTTTAAACTTGGTTTAAATAAATAGAAGCAAATCAAAATTACATGTTATTTGGAATAATTGACATTGCTGCTATATATTCGATTTGCTTTTATTTATTTAAATCAGGATTAGAATTGAACTTTTGTTGATGCAACCGGACAATTGATATTTTAAACAGTTTCTGTTCAGCTATATTGTTTTGGTTTTTTTTTAAATATTTTTAGATAAAACAAACGTAGGTATAGATTTAGTCTAAAAATATTATGTATTAAATTTAAAATACTTCTGCGAAATAATTAAAAAATGTAATTGTTTATTACCCAAGTACTTAATAATATATGTAATAAAAAAGGTATATAAATAATTACCTGTGAAAAATTAACTAAAATTGTAAAAGATATTTGACTAGAATTTCTTGTACATTCAAGGTCAAAAATTGATTAAAAAATAAATACATTACTAATAAATATCTAGCAGTGATAATTTTCATTTTAATATTGATACAAGAATTATTATTTTATTAATAATTTACAAGAAAATTATTTATTTATTTATACATCATCAAGAACGCTTACTTCTTTTTCAAATGTACACAATTTCAATTTGAATGAACAAACATTTCTACCTCGGTTTCAAATTCATTTACTTGAGTATGCAATTAAAATCAATGTCTTTTAGGCTGAAAGAACATGTAAATTGTAGATTACTTACTTGCCGGTGGGGACATTGGTAAGGGCTTGGAAGTTATTTCGTACGCTGCGCAAACTGGCCAATATCTGGGCGAATGGGGTAACAATGAGGTCCTCTCCATGACTGTAACACAATACAACCAAATTACATTACTTCATTTGGAAGTTTCACATTTTCAGACTTAATTACTATTTTGTATTCTATAAGCGAAGGGCTTTGCAATTGCCTAATGCTATTGTGTGAAGTTATTAAAATCACCAGCTTTTTGCCTACAGGTTAAACGTTTTTTAAATATGATTTACACTTTATTTTAAATATCATCTATTACATGCACACAAAATTTAAATAAAAACACAAATACTTAAACTAATTTTTCTATTTTGCATTCATAAGGAAGTCATTACGAAACCCAGTTGCGTATCGAAAGAGTGTTCATTACGATACGCAACATTTTGTTTTAGACGGTTAGTAGTAGCGGATGACATATTGAACCTTTCAATCTGAGAACATCTAAATTTTAATATAACCTTAAAATCTGAACAATTGCATAAATTTTAATGACAATAACCAACAACTACATTACATATACATCAGATTTTCAACTTTCCCGAGGCTATAACTCGAAAACTAAGCAAGATATTGAGATGCGATCTGAAAGGTTGAATTCCCCGTGTTTCAATTGACCTTTAAGCAAGTTTTTAGCGATTTTCATTTTTTTTTTAAATTTTCGCCAATTTTTTTTCCTCGTACAGTTTTTGACCATTATCTCAAAAACTATCAGACTTATAGACATAAACATTATACCATTGGATTCAGCATGTCGAAATACATATGTATGTAAAATTTCGTTACATTATTCGTACGAGAAATAGTTTTAGAGCAATTTGTTTAAAAATCATAAAAATCCCAAGGAAAATAATTAAAAAATTTCAAAAAAGTAAATTTGCTTTAAATGAGCTAAAAATTTGTATACAAGTAGTTTCGGACACGGGGAATTCACTCGTTCAAACCGCATATCAATAGCTTGCTTAGTTTTTAAGTTATAGCCCCTAGAAGATTTGCTGTTTTCAAACAATTTTCAAAATCAGATTTTCAACTTTCCCGAGGCTATAACTCGAAAACTAAGCAAGATATTGAGATGCGGTCTAAAAAGTTGAATTCCCCGTGTTTCAATTGACCTCTAGGAAAGTTTTTAGCGATTTTTAATTTTTTGAAAAATTTTCACCAATTTTTTTCTCGTACAGTTTTTCTCTAAAATAGCGCAAGTTACTTGAAAATTTTAATTCATAAAAATAGAAAAAATAGTATAAATAACTCATTTTACAAGACTTTTATCGCACGCGTCCAAGTTTAGAAAACGAGCCGCGGGCGAATTTTCTAAAGGACATGTCTTATAAAACTCGTTCTTTAATATACTATTGTTTACAGGTTGCGCAGAAAGTTTAATCAACATCACTGGTTTTAAAGTAATTTCACATTTGTAACATATTTTCATTTGTTTATTTTGCTTAAATCAAATTACGATGTATTTGAATACAACAAAATCGTAATTTTAAACTGATTTAATATTGTATTTAATTAAAAAACAATTGCTCTTTATTAAATTTGTTCATTGATATTTTTCAGACCTATGTAATTATAGTTACACAATAGGTAATTGTAGAAGTAGTAAAGAAAGCATTTTTTTTTTCATGAATTTGGAGTTAGATGCATGACGACAAAGCTGGAATGAGTGAAAAAAATGTCCTTTCATTACCTGCTGTACATGAATATTTTGAATATTAATGGTAGATTGAATTTACGGAGATAAATAATACCAATAGTAACAAAATAAAACCAAAATGTTTTATTTGCTGAACGATATTTCTTTTTAAAAAGACGAGTTTCATAATTAATATGCAAAAATAGTTTAATAACAATGAGGCTCATAAAACATAAATGAATAAGGAGTGTAACAAATATGACAATTAACGTTAATAATGAATTAATCAACATGAAAAGATAACGTTACAAACAATGAGTAGAAAATTGAAAAGACAGTAGTGACGTCAAATCATAGGTTAGCTCTATGCTTTAATTTGAAATTAGTACAACACATAATTAAGAAAGAACAAACATCAAGGCTGTAGTTGTAGAGAAATAATAAAAATGAAATTGGGGCGCATTAATTCATTAAGAGCCCTTTATATTAGACAATGATGTTACCATAACAACTTTGTTTCCTTGGAAATGAGCTTCAAGCTGTTTACTAACTATTTGAATTATTAATCAAAATTACAAATTTGATGCGAGGTGCTTTAACCTTTCAATATTAATTAGCGAAATAACTATGTATGAAAATATCAAAATATGTATTTCAAAACATTACATAAAAATGAAGAGGAAATATTTTATCAAAAGGAAATTAAAATTTCAGTTATTTTGGTAATAAAATATAAAATGCTTTTTAATTTTAATACCATCAATTTATTTAGTAACATAAATAAAAATAAATATATCATCACGCCTTTTATCCATCACTGAGTGTGGCACTCTGCCTAAACAGATTTCGGTAAGTGATATATTTTTTCGCGTGAAGTGCATCAAATCACGCCCCCCAAAGATATTAGCCACAGGGGTAGATTTAAATTGGTGAAAATTGTTTGTCGGCTGTTGGGATCGAACCAGGGTTCTCAAAATCCACAGGCCGACTCGATACCACTGAGCCACGTACCCCATACTATCAAAATAAATACCTACCTCATTAGGTAAATATTATTATTATTATTATTAAAAAAGCGAATAAAATTATTCAGTAATTGATCTTGGAATAGATGAGAAAAGAAAAAGAAAGTAGGGAAACGAAAATAAATAAAAATCATGTAAATATAAAAGTAAAGAAATGCGTTCATATGATTCATTTTCCTGCAGAAGAACTTCATACGAGCACTTAACTTTCCGAAAAAAAATCTTTCCCTCGGGGAATTAAACCCAGCAAAATGTGTTCACTTCAACTGATTGCACAATAATCGAATAAACTTTCAAATTTCGCTCCTCTTCGCCCGAAAATTGTATTTATGTGCCTATTTCATTTTTCTACGTCAGTAAAACTCATTTTTGATCGAATATCAAACAACAGAATTCATTATAATCTTAGTTATACCTCCAAGGGATAAGATACAACGATGTTGTCTGTTTCAAAAGCGTTACTAAATTCTGAACAGTCTGAAATTGGCATACGTTAAATTTGTTCAATAATAAAGAGCTGTGTCTATTGAAACTGAACATGGTAAATCTGTAAGCGTATTAGATACGATTTAACATATTGAACGTTATTTAGATAGGTAAATTAATCAAATGCCAAAATTATTAACTAAATATAATTTTGGTAATACCAGGAACAAACAAATAAGTGAAATAAGATCATAACAAATTCACGCTATAAATTACATGTATGATGTGTCATTTATTGATACAATATTGTTTCACTTATCTGTCTATTTTAATGTTGATAAACTAAGACAGATAATAATTTATACAATCTGATTAATTATAGGAGGATGTCAAATTATATTTTGATAAATTAAACTGTGTAGTATCGATTTTGAGTCTTCTCCAAAAGCAGTTCAACGACCGGAAAATTTTGCGTGATATTTCAGCAAACAATACAAATCCTTTTTGCGTCAGGATTATAAAAACCTTGGTAAGAAAATCTTCATTCAGTTTATGACAGCTGACCGGAGACAATTAGAATTGATTTAACTCGACATGACAGTTCTCTTTTTGAATACTACGCATAAAAATTTATAAATGCGCAGTTTCACCAAGAAAATCACTGAAGATAGAAATAAAAAGCTGAGCATTGAAGAGTAAACAAACATGTGTCAGATTGCATCGAGGACTTTATCTTTCGCTACCTTAACTACAAGTCATTGTAGGTGTGTTCCATTTAGGTCATACCTGTCTCGCACACTTTTTTAATTATTATTAAATTATAATATGACGATGGAGATTAGAGGAATTAAAAGAGTAGTTTCTGCTTTGATGATTTTTTATTTTGTGTCCCTCATATTTTTCAAAGTACCTAACTAATAATATTTTGAACAAAATTTACTGATGTATCAGTAATTTTATCTTTCTATTTGATAAGTTACAATATACATCTAGTGATAAGATTAGCTACTAAGTATGATATCTTTACGTTATTTTTTTTATAGTTAGTAAAAAATTAGGATTTTCAAACATAATTTGATAACAGAAAGTGAAAAATTGCAGACCAAGGTTCTTTGCAGACCGTTGTTATTGGTAGCGGGGCACTTTGCAACACGGTTGTTATTGGCAATAGCAACGGTCTACAAAGAGTTTTTTATTTATACGATCATGATACAACTTAGTTTTTATTTATGGAAAGTAGAAATTTGTCGCCTACTTCTGTGAAAAGTGAGTTTTTCTGCAGGGGAATATTATCGTATCCATGGATACATAAAAACTGTTAATGTTTTCAAACGAATTTCAAAACAGAAAAACTGGCAAAAATAATTTATAAATTCTTTTTTCAAAGATTGTAAGAAAAGTCAATCATTATGTACTTATTTTCGGTGAAAAAGTGATTATTTATCGCAGTACATCCAATAAAATAGTACAAAACAAACCTAACTACTAAGTTACAAAAGAAATATTTTTGACGTTTGAAATGTAATACGTAAAATTTGCATTTCTAAATAGTATTGTGTGTGAACCTCGAGCAAAAAGTATCTTTGTTGCTCTTATATGATTGTTGCTCTCGGCTGTGCCTTGATCAACAATCTTCATATGCAAGCTACAATAGACTACTTTCTATTCTAGGTACACATATAACTATTACAGACCAAAAATGTCAATTAGTTTATTTTTATTACTTTCTTAATTACAAACATTCAAAATTTTTATTAATAACAACAAAGACAAAATTAATTGTCATTCATGCACTTGGTGAGACTAGGTATAATAAAAAATATTAAATAAAATTCTAGGCAAAGTCTCACAAAATTCAGCCTCCGAGTCACCTTATGAGGGCATCGTCGGAGGCCGACTAGCACAGTTAGTAACCATGGACGCGTTTCGCTCTTGTTAGAGCTCATCAGCATGGTATAACTCACTTCTTCACCTAGAACAAAGTTCATGTGAAGAAGCTGGTGGTTGTTATTAAATTGCTATTGCGTAGCTTTTCTTTTTTTCGGTAGATGGCATTAATGGTTCGACAGAACTTCTCATGTCATCTTACCGTTTGTTAGAGATCTTATTCTCTGCTGGCACAGTTCTTCGTCACCAGCTTCTTCACATGAACTTTGTTCTAGGTGAAGAAGTGAGTTATACCATGCTGATGAGCTCTAACAAGAGCGAAACGCGTCCATGGTTACTAACTGTGCTGGTCGGCCTCCGACGATGCCCTCATAAGGTGACTCGGAGGCTGAATTTTGTGAGACTTTGCCTAGAATTTTATTTAATATTTTTTATTAATAACAATAAAAAATAGATAAATCTTAATTGCCAATCAAAGAAAAAATGTTGAAAGTATCTTTATAGACCTCGATTAATTGCAGCCCTCACTAGGCTTGTACTACAATATCTAGCCCCGGTCTGCAAACAGCTACTTTCAACTCTTGGTATAACTTTTGTTTGAGGCAGTAAATTATACATTTTATTTTTGTTTGTTAGTATTATAGTTTATAGTAAAATATTAGTTAAGAATGAAATATACCATGCTTTTCTGTCAAAAATTACTCTCAATTAATCGCAAATAGTATGAACTATGGTTTCAATATAAGATAAGATATCGATCCTTTAGAGTAATCTTGAATAGTGAGTTGGCAAATAGATCTAATAATCAAATGAATATAACAAATAGTCAAAAATTAGTATATTTGAATGTTTCTGGAAACTATATTCCCATTTTCAGCAATCTCAGAGAACAAAATACAACAATTTTAGACTATACAAGTGTCATGCTCGTGTGATTATTAGATTCATATGCTAACTTACTATTTAGGATTTCAATAGTTTTAGTTTAATATGTAGAAGTACATTTGCGTTAATTTATAGCGTAGGGGTTGTAAGGAAGGATTAAATTCCAGATTAAATTGTAAGCAAAGTTAGATGAATGTATGTTACAAACATGTGTTAGATGTTAGGTACTTATTTGATTTCTAGAGTTTACATATCGCATGGAGAAACAACGAATTTTGTTTATGATTTTATTAATAATTTCCTGCAAAGGTATATGATTGCAATGGCACAAATCAGATTAGTGGCCGAGTTGGAATCAGACGAAAAGAGATTTCTCCACCGGTGAAGAAGTAAACGGAGCAGAGACACGACGAAGTCGAGAGTACCTAGTCGATACTAAACGCCTTTTCCATCTCTGTCTTCGCTCTTCCTCATTTCCTGACTCTTTTCACCTACGCTTTGCGGTCGCCATGGCAACAGGCCGGGCTGGCACGCGGGTAAGACAGAAATGCGATACGAACTCGCGTCCACCGAAATACGCGAACGAGAAAAGTTTTTATTAGCAGAGTTACAGCTGAATGAAATATTATACCTTGTAGTAATAATTTGATTATTTTTCATATCTTTTGATATTTTCTTTCTGATTTTTCGCCGCTGTATTTATAGATATGATTCCGTATTGTGCGCGAACAATAAGTTAAATTTTGATTCAGTGTTCATTAAGAACAAATAAGTTTATTAGACAAAGATTCAAAGTAATTTACGAGTAAATTATATATAAAAGGTATCTGTCTTTTTTTGTCTGACGTTGTAAAAACTCGTACTGCGTACATATTACAAATTTTAATCTGTTTAATTAATAGGTCTCTGCCCTAAAAATATTTACCGAAGAGCAGCTTTTTGACAAGGCAGATGAATTCGACTGTTGACTCTTCTAATTATTTTCGAAGAGTTCTTAATTAAAGAAAATATTTGCTTTAACTTCTAAATTTAACAAGATATTTGATACATTTTACCACAGCGTAAAGATAAAAGATTAAAAAACAAGATTACGGTAATGAAATCTTTATTAGTTTAGTAATATTTTAAGACAAAAATGAATATTTATATACTTTTAAACTGAGGCTTTACATCTGTTGGTTTTAAGATTTTCTCTTGAAACTAAAATCACTTCAACATATTTCGTTTAAATGTTTTAGTGTTTATGTGCAGCGAAACCGCGTTTACACATTAACTACACATCAAAGCCAACTAAGATGAGTTAGAGAACATAGTTTTCATTAATATTTACTTTCATATTAAAGCAAACATATTAGGTAAATTGCAACACAGAATTTGTAATTATTTTCATATTTCAATTACAAACTTTATATATATAAACAAAACAATGACCCTAAAATTAACTGTCAGTCAGACGAAGACAGAAGAGATGAAAAGTAGAAGGAATTCTGAATTGTAGAAGAGAGAAGATCGCAATGCTCTGATGTTACATTAAAAACTTAAATATGCTAAAAACTAGAGATGGGCGAATATCATCCGCGAATAGTCGAATGCCGCGAATATTGACATTACTCGATATTCGAGATTTTCGAATATTAACGTCAGTATAGCGAACCTCGAATATCGCGCCATATGTTGACCTCAATTTTTGACTATGTTTTCCTTTATCATTTGTACATAAACTTAAAGCTATTACAATACTTTGAAGTTATTAATAACAAAGATATTTTGTTTCAAAGCCATGAAGACGTACCATATTTCAAATTTGTTTTTCGCCAACATCGCAGCCCGTACGTTTCACCTTAAATTTGAAGTTTTCGTCTTTTTCTTTTTTGTTTGTACTTTTTGTTTTAATTTTATTTTATCTTAACAATTTCATTCAAATAATGAAAAGGACATAATGAAATAATTATTAATAATAAATAAATAAACTTTTAGGAGTATTCGAATATTCGAGTACCTCGAATATTCGAGATCTGATTAATATTCGTATTCGATATTCGAATTCGAGAAATTTGATATTCGCCCATCTCTACTAAAAACAAATAACATTTTTGAAACTTACTTTTTTTTACTTTTTTGTTTAATTAAATTTTTAAACTATTTTATATAAATATCTAATTTTGGTTTATTATAAAAGTCATATAAAATTACATATAGTAAATATCGATGTGCATTAGTCGAGGGATTTTCCGAATCAAAATTGTCGGAAAAATAATACACGAATTTCACCGAATTCCCAGAAATATATACCTCGAATTTTGACGTCATTTTGTAACAAGAGCATCGTGTTCTACTTTATTGACTTTACCAGTGTCATTGAAACGTGATTCTACAGATTCCTCGAAATTATATTCAAGTTTAAAACTTTATCGATCTTTCGTTGGTGATTTACTTTTCCATTAACACGACACATATTTCCTTCATCTATATAAAGAGAGCTTAAAAAACACTAAAGTAAAACAGAAAAGTAATTTCCGAGATAATTTCAAATTGTCCTTTAAATCCCCGATTAGCAACATGTAATAGACTATTATCAGTCTGTCTGTAATCCTGCAACCTTCCAGGTGCTTGTCGGCTTCAGCTTGCCATTGCTTTGCTAGTTTGGGTAGTCGGACGGAGTATTGAGGTTAACAAAGGCGAATGGAAACCTTTCCCGAGCTGCGGTATGGTTATATGGTTCACCTCTACCACTGTACATCCAAATATAGCACATACCTTCGGAGATACAACATTTTCATTAGAATTTGACAATGATTTCATCAAAATGTGCGTATCTTTTACGCTATTAATTGTTCGTAAGTTATTTTAGATATATATTATGTTTGCATAACTAAATTTAGCACCTATCTATATAGAATTTTCGCAAGAATTTAACAATGATGTCAACAAAATGTGCGCATTTTCTCGATGTTAATTGTTCCGAAATTATTTTAGAAATATGGCATGTTTGCATAGTTCACCACTACCGATAACGAGCCAAACATAGCGCATACCTTTCGTGATACAGAATTTTCACAAGAATTTGACAAAACCTAAATCATTTTAAATAAAAATGCTAGATAATTTGATTCTTCTTATTTTATATCAACGGAAGAAAGTGTGACATTTTTTCGCAAATGTGCAGTTTCTTTTTCCAGGCCAAAGGCAAGAGATATAAAGTTTCTGAGGGATGAATGACACTTTGAGAACCCAAGTTTTCTTCACATTAAAACTATCCCTACGGTTTCCCCTCCATTAATATCTTTGGGGCCTGTGATATGACGGATTTTAACAGCTCTTCACGCGCAAAATATATTACGTATCGACATCTACTAAGGCAGAGTGCTACACCCTATAATGGGTAAAGGGCGTAATGATAAATACATATTTTTTTATAAATGTATATCACATCTTTGATTAAAGTTCAATGCGCTTTATACAGAGTGTTTCAAAATTATTGCAAACAAATTAAAGATTATATTTAATTTGATGTACTGATTACAACGCAAAAATAATTGTTCCCTCTCTAAAGATGTAACAAAATTACAGGGTTACAAGAACGCTATTTTATCAGTAACTGGGTGTGGCATTCGACTGTAGCAGATCTCGGTAAGTGATAATTTAAATGCGCGTAAAGTTTGATTACCAATATTTAAATCACGGCCCTCAAAGTTATTAGTGGAGAAGGATGGCACAGGGGTAATTTAAATGAGGTGAAATTTGTTTGTCGGCTGGGGGAATCGAACCCGGGTTCTCAATTCGATACCACAGAGCCACTTTAAATCTTTAATGAGGTAGGTGGCTCAGTGGTATCGAGTCGGCTTGCAGATTTACGAACCCGGGTTCGATTTCTACAGCCGACAAACTATTTTTACCACATTAAAACTACCCCTCGACTAACATCTTTGAAGGCCGTGATTTGACGGCTGTTAACCGCACTTCACGTGAAGAAATCTGTTACTGTAGTGTAATGGATAAAAGGCGTGATGATATATTTATTTTTTATTGTAAATCTTTACCTTACAATATTGATTAAAATAAATAAAATATTATCTACTAGATATCTCTGAGTGTATTTAAAGTTTGAATAAAACTTTTTGAAGCATGTCTAACAAAAGAGAAAAGCGTTTTTTTCCACTCTAGTTTGACAAATACCTAATATTGTTATGACGAAAAAACGCGAGCTCTTCTATTATAATGAGTTGCTTCCCTTATTGAAATAAATCCTTGTCGCTCTGAATCCTGTTTCTGTAAATAGCTCGGTGTTCGTCAAGGGATGATATCGAGTCCAACCTAAACCGAGCGCGCATACACTCTCATTTATGCATCTCTAATCTCCAGTTTCCAGTTTATTTATCGATTGGTCCGCGCTGTGCCGCTGCCGATGGCGTAGAATCACCTTGACAAGAACCGAGGACCCTTTTCAGGGCCGGACCGGGATCGAGAGTCACGGACAGCAAGCTTGTTGTTCATTACAGCCACGATTGATGCTTTCAAACTAACGTACGTTAATACTGGCTTCCAGAAACATGAACCGAAGTATAATGAGCGTCTTGATGGAAATAGCATCGATGCTAAATTTAAAAGTATTGGCCAACTTTAACTTCATTATGAAACTGTTTGAAATATTTATATTTATGATGAAATACTGCCATTCTTTTTGCTTTAGAATTATAACGAACTATTTCATGAATACAATTTTAATTAAATTGTAAATTTGTAAATAAATATACCATCACGTCATTTACTCATCACTGGGTGTGACACGCTGCGGTAGCAGGTCTTGATAAATGATATATTTCTTAGCGTGAAGTGCGATTATCGGCCGTCAAATCACGGCCCCAAAGATGTTAGTAGAGAGAGAGCCAGAAGAGTAGAATCGAACCCGACTCGATACCACTGAACCACCTACCCCTTAAGTTTGTAATCGACGTAATTAAAAAATAAACTGCTGTGGGTACCACAATACTTTCCCACCTATAAATTTATATAAACTTGGTATAATTTGTTTTGAAATACCAATTGACGATCGGAAAAATGTCATGTTTTATATTTAGACTAGAACTCTATGCTCGAGAGCTTTAATTTGATACGAAATTCGGATAAATTCCAACAACTTAAAAAAAAAACAATTAACAATCGCTTTAAAATCCCTGGTGATACTTTTTGTTTGAAAGCTTTATGATGACATTCTGTGATAAAAGTTTATAGATTCGTAAATATGCAAATAATAATTTTGTTCATCATTTACAGATCTTTTAAACTTATGGATTTACGCAGAATTAAACCACACCATCAGTACGGTGATGTAAATAGCGTTACGGAATTCGTATCTGGAGATCCCGGGTTCGAATCGCACTTAAGCTAAAAATTATATGAACTACCACACTGCGGCTCGGTGAATGTGGGTCCTGTACTGGAAATGGGATCAAGTTCCTGTTGTACAGCGCAACATAACATAAAATAAAATACTTAGGTACTAAATTTAGCATATGTTGTATAACTTTTGAAAAAACAATTGACGAACGCATAAATTTAATTTTTGGCACTCAACTATAAGAGTCATGAGGACGCGACAAGATTTTAATAACATGTTTTACAATGTACCAATTTTTCAAGTCATTAAAATGTTTCTACTTATAACAAATGAACTGATAATAATTTCAAAAAATGTTTCAAGTAAAAGTTCTATAAAATTAGGGTTCATTTTAGTTATTACAAATTTTGTGATAAACATTACCGTTTACGAAATAAAACTTTAAAGACCTAGCAATAAAGTTGTGGTACCACTGATTCTATATAGTCCATTAATGAACTTTACCTCAGTTTTTCGATTAAAAGCTTAATTATAAAATTTCAATCCAAAATTTCACCTCGTTTCTTTAGTTATATCGTGCTTCCAGTCAAACAATCTGACAATTTTTGGTACTGGTTTTTTTTGTGTTAAATAGGGTCTAAAAAGTTAAGATTCATCAAAATATTGAGTTGGAAAAGAATCATCATCACAATAGTTTCTTTATGACAAATTTATTTTATTAAATATGGTACAGATAAAACTTACTGAATATGTAATTGTTTTAACAAACAAAAACAAAAAGTATACGTGATTTTCAATTAAAATCTCAACTAATGAATGAATATACAATAAATTGGAATTCCCCCGTTCTCATTTATTGCAATTCATTCAACCGAACAATAATTATCATTAACTAAAATGAACAAACATCGCCATTAGCTAATAACCAGTCAGTTCTAATGCTATTCATAAATATTCATGTAAAATTTTCACTCAGAGCAGCAAAAATCTAGCTGCGTTTGTAGATTTCGTTCTTTGTAGATTCAACATTTGATTTGATTCTCATAAAACAAATAACAAATCATGTTTGCGCTTAAATGAGTAAATTTCTGCATGATATATGAATGATAAATAACCGAGCAATTAAAGAAATGACTACAACACAACAGAGAAACAAAGTATTGTATACGTGCGGACCTTGAAAACTATTTTCCGTTGACCGATCCTGCGTTCGATTTCGAAGCAGTAATTCACAGGAAATTTGATTTATCGTTGGAAATTGTTACGGGAATTGGCTAGTACCAACTACTTCTAGTGACAAACTCGCTCTGACAACCGATTTGAATCCCTAACGCAAATGTAGTTCTATCAAGCAGCACGAGAAAGCGCTAATGATTAGAAAGCCCTCGAGAACAATCATTTGAATGAGGAGGACTACATCAGGGACTTGTATAACGATGTTCTGTGAGACACTAAGCAATTAGATCCACGGAAATTTATTCTCTAACTGCTACCAGATTCTTATTTATATAAGAAAGGGATTAACAAGAGTGTGAGGCAAATTAGCTTTATTTTCAAACGAAGGACACGCAAATCTTGCACTTCAAATATGAATGGAATCCTAAAGAGATAAAAACGAAAATAAATAAATTTTCAAGTACATCGTTAAAAATTAGGTTGACATATTCTGTTTGCTTCTTTTTAGGTTTCAAACCTTCTCGCTTTAAATTTAAAATTGTCATCCGTACATGAAAACAACTTTTCTTTCATCTTTTGCAAAGACAACAATTTTGTTTGAAACTCAATTTCAAATGAAAATTCAACCCGTATAAACCGCATGCTTATCATTGTACTTCAGATTAATTCAGTATTTTATTATTAAAAATCATATCTATTATAATGAATTCCGCTGGTTTTTTTAAACAAATAAAATTAACAAAATTTGTCGTGTTTGATATCACGCGAGCTTAGAACATGCGAAGCTACCATGCGTGCTCGGAGGACAATGACGTAAATACGAATATTGAACGATAAAAAGTATTTTTGGTTGCTTCAGACTTCAGACAACGTTTTTTTCACTCAGTTCTTAGAAGATTATACTTGTACATCCCTTTATTAAGATTATTAAATTAAGTTTACAAGAAGTTGTATGAATATAAATATTCGTTTATAATTGTCTACAGTTAATAATTAATTAAACCAGTTACTAACTTCTATTTATATTAACCGGATGGAGCAATTAAATTTAGTAAAAATAAATATAATGGATAATTACCACAAAAGATATTTTTGTAGGGTGATTAATTAAAGCCTGGTATATCGTATCTGATTTCTCCGCGTAATAAACATTATTGGACAGGACAAAATGAAGCTATAAGATGTTTCATTAAAACTTTATCTTAATAACGATCTACTGAAAAGCTCGTCCATTGTTCGTAGGAAACTCGTTGAAAGAAAAGCACTCTTTGATTTCGTGCTTTCTCTGTATGGTTAAGAAGAATTTATTGACATGAGAACGAAAAGTTATGTTGACTGAAAGACGTAATAAAGAAAACTCTAATATCATATTTCATCAGTGCGTAGTGGATTTTAATTTATACGATTTTGTTATTATTATTTTGCTCATTTTTTCTGTCTCATTGATATTCATCTGTTCAAATTTTGCGCCGTTGAATATTTACGTGAATCATCAAATCTATTCTTTTGCCTTTTAAATTATACGGAATTATAAATTCTGTAGTAGTATAAGAATCGATTAAAATGCAAAAAAATAATTGAATTAACAGGAGGTCAAGTGCGATGAGGTAAAAGGGATTTACATTTTTATTTTTCGTAAAAGATTTTCATTTCCTTTGATGGAAAGAAACCCTGTTTTATCTGGCCACAAAGCATTACATTCCACAAGATCTGACTACAAATGAGATTACTTTTAAAACCTAATTTAATAGTTTTTCAGAAACGATTCAATGCAGAGTTTGCAGTATTCCATGCTTTAAGTAGTTTTAAAATACTTATAAATTTGTTTCTACATTTTCATTATTAAATTAAGACTAATAAAACCTGAACGCCTGCAAAATGAGTGATAATTTGTTCGTGCTAACTTTAAAATTGGAAACAATTAAACAACTTTTCTTTCCGTAAAGATAAGGAAACTGCATTTTGTACTGTTTAAGAATTAGATCCTTATAAAGAGAGCCATTAATATTCTAAAGTTTTCAAAACTTCTCAGCCTCAGATTAAGGTAGGATGAATCCTTTACTCAAAAGAAAATCAAATAGAAGGCTAAGAATTAATGTTATAGACATATAAAGAGAGTATATACGCATTTTAATAGCATATTAGAGTAAACATTGCTTGATACTATAAATAGGCCCTTTGGAGGGCTACTGATACCGCAGTTGTCCAGGGACAAATTTATGATGTGTACACAATGCTTTATTGTGCAATTGTGTATACATACTAAACCAGGAATATATGCATGAAACAACTATTTTATTGGATAACTATGGCAGTGAGAACCTATTACAATCAAGCAATTTTCAATCTTTCAAGATTTTTTTTCAATAGCATAATTACCAGACAAATTCATAAAAGAGATTAGCCGCTAATATCATTTTAACTCCGTTTTTAATTGACAAAAATAAGTGATAATTATAACCCTAAATGTTAAGACAAAAAACTATAAAAAAATAAGCACTAACGAAGGACTTTATGTTTTGTTAAAATAATTTCAATCCGGAATAAAAATGTAGTTTGTTAATTTTACATGTAATCTGATTTATGAATGTACTTGTTTGTGTTTATGTTTATAGAGAAAATTAAAATCTCTGGACGTACTGTACGCCATAGAATAGTTAAATAAAACAATATGGCTGTCGCACCCATTTACCGTAATAATACAATTTGAAGACTGAATGTTTAATTTAAAATGACTTTAATATATTATAGCTTATCGATAAATTCAAGGACTAGAAACATAAATTTTCGCATTTCTGAAAGCAGTAATAGAATACACTCATGCATATTAGAACATCTTTTTTGACATTTGACTTGAGATACTGAATTGTTTAACTACGGAAAGTGAGTACGATATTGTTAAGGAGCACTTTCTCCTTTCTTTCCCAAGGTCTGTGGTCTGTGGTCTGAGGGTAGAATGATGTATGTATGTAGCGATAACGAGGCACTTAGACTTACTAGTCGCGTTTGGTGCGCTGCTCCCAGAACTTATCCCAGAAGGAGGAGCGGTTCTTGATGCGGAGCGCGCTGGTGGAAAGGGTACGGGGTAAGGCGTGGGGCGCAGGGGCGGCGCCGCCGGGGTCCTGGGGCCGTGGGTCGCTCATGAGCAGCGAGGGACTGGAGCAGTTGCCGACGGCGCTGCGGGACAGGGATCCGCGCCGCACGGCCACCGTCGCCGTGGCGGGCGGGGGAGAACAGGACAGGGGAGGAGGACTGCCGGACTCCCAGGTTCTGGCCAGCGTGTCAGCCGTTACACATCGCCCAGACCATCACTTCATACACGAACAATCTTCTAGATCAGTACAATCAACTTGGCACTTTCTTCTTCGTCACGTTTACAATTTAATTTCGTTACCAACTTTATCTTCGTCACTAGATGGTTTACTAGGCAAGAAGAACTTTGTTCCTAAGTTTATCTTTTCAAATTTATCAAAACTGTTGAACAAGTACACAGATCAATCAACTTGCTAACGCTCACCGAAAGACGTGCGTATCGAACTTTTGGTTATAGACTTGACTGACCATCAATAATGGAATCAATTATCGAGAAACAAAAATGGTGTTTCCCATCGGGAACACACCAGTCGATTAACAGAAATTAGAAAGAAGAGCTCCAGACAAAAATAAACTGTGGGCAGTAGTCCAATCGTCTAACGCAACAATTAGCATGTAAACAAGTTTTAATTAGCTACACTTATTTTTAATAATTGTCTGCTACTCGGACACTACACTCTCACATTGTGTTTAATAGTGATATAAATAGCGAGACGTAATCAACATCGATGAAATCAGTGTCCGACCCACGAGCAGAGTTCTGGTCGACTACCGTGTGTTGGAGTGCGCGTCGCAGTGCACTCGATACAGCGAGCAGCGAGGTTTGGCGCCATGCGGGGATGTAGAGTGGAGTCTGCGCGAGGCGCTCCGCTAGCGTTAGCGGAGGCCGACGCAGGCATCCACCGCCACCGCATTCACAAACGCAGAATACCCGGTCATTCATTCTATTGCGTGCTGTGACGTCTCTACTCTAATCACTATTTCACTATTCACTTCTATTTTGGATTCCAGATTTTACCTACTTGATTATTCGCAGTTGAATAGCAAGATCTACCTGCACAATTCCAGATTATTTATTCCTAACAAAGTTAGTATTTATTTCGTCCTGCACCCCCCACCTCACCCCTGGCTATATTTGATTTAAAACAGGATAAATCCAGTAGAATTGTTCCTTCGTTTTTCAATAACTGTTTAGCAACACATAACAGTATCAGCATATAAGCACAATGGAATTTATCTACTGATCTTATAAAAGATATTTACAATTACAAAAATAACATTTTTATTATATTCAAAATATACTTATATCATCACACGTTTTATCCATTACTGGGTGTGGCACTTTACCGTAAGATCTCAGTATATATTTAAGCGCGTGAAGTGTGATTACCAACCGTAAAATAACGGTTGCTAAAAATGTTAGTGGAGGAGGAGCCACAAGGATAATTTTATTGTGGTAAAAATTGTTTGTCGAGTGTGGGATTCTCAAACTCATATCACTGAGTTACTTCTCCATATTATGGGTATGTTCTACTTCAAACTATATCACAACATTTTTTTTTCTACAACCGTAACTAAAAGTAGGATTTTCGGTCCTAAATGCGAGGTAAAATTTGTTTAAATGACCTTAAAAAATCATATGTATACCTCTGGAGTAAAGAGCCATTTCCTTTTTTGTATGATTAAACGTCGCTTACGGGAGGAAATAATACGTACACTGTCCTCCCACGTTATTGCTATTTAGTGAATATTGAATAAACGGGGCTTAACTACCATGGAAGTGAGGAATTTTCAGGATACATGTGGATATACAAGAAGAGATCGTGTCCAGATTACATTAGTGTATAATTAATGTGAGATTGAGAAGAATATTCTAAGAAGAGTTGGTATAAGTCAAATGAGATGGTTTCGCCACGTGGAATGAAAGATTGATGAAACCTAGAAATAAGTGAATAAATGTAATTGAAGATTTGTTAGATTTCGAGTTAGAGGAATAAACGAGCTTGTATAATAGGAATTATGAATGTGAGTAAAGCGAAAGGATAGTAATGTCTGACAAGGAATAAATGTTCAGTGAATATCTCAAAGATTCGTCTACTAGTATCAACATATAAAATTCCAGGAGATTTTAGAAAATTTAAGGTTTATTTAACAGAAGCAGGAAATTCGCCTTTACATCCCAAAGTTCAACAAAATTATTTTATTGTGAAAGATACTTGATATAAAAATAGATGAGAATAAACTAACTTTACGTTTTTAATACATAAATAACTATCGAATGTAAATAACTTTTTTCAGGTATTATACACAAATTAAAGTTTTTCAATTCCAAGCTTTTTCCAGGATTTCCAGGTCGGTAGACATCATTATTTACCTACTTTTAGCCAATAAAAATACCTATATATTGATATCGGGTGATTAAAAGGAATGAACATATGTCTGAAATTAATTAGGTAATTATCTGTCCTAATTGACAACTAAAATTGTCACCGTTTGTTCAATTTAGAAGGACTTGTTTTAATGAAATAAATGTAATTGGTCCAAATATAATTATTTTGATGATCAGTAAGAGCCATACCGTTTAAATGTTACAATAATTCAAAATCACAATTTAAAATTAATTATCTGTCAACTGATAACAAAAAATATCACCGATTGTGGTCAATTCAGAAATGCCCATTGTATCAAAATTTGATTTTCATGGCATAATTTGATGCCATTTTTCTGAATCACCTATATTGTGGCTTTCCCTTCACCAACATCTTTGGAGTCCATGATTTGACGACTGGTAATCGGGTTTCACGCGAAGACATACTTAAATCTCCCTTCCTTCCTCATCTTTTTTTCTTCATTTTCAGTTTTTACTATACAGTGTGTAACTGCAATTGTATTAAATGTATTTTTAAATAAGCGCAGGTAATGCTGCCTTCATTTCTTATAGATTCAGATAACACTTCCTCCATACGAACTCTTTCCTTCCTCACAACCAAAATCCATCATCACGCAACAAACATCCATCCATTCGCTCCTGTATACATGTTTCGTAAATTTTCACTTACGCCCACTTCTCTAACAACGAATCTATAAAGAAATGAAGGCAGCATCTCCTTCTAGAAATAATGAGACAAAAACCGACAAGTACGTCGCGATAGTGCAAAATGAAATTCTTGTTGACTCGTAAATTTTCACTAGACAATAACACTTGTAAGTTTTATTTCAGGTGGGACGAATGTACTAATTAATAACAAGAAGCTAAACTGTTATTGACGTGGGGGTAGATCTAGTATGTTTGCCCACAACTCGCAGATCCGCCAGATCATAACATTTACTCGGTCGGTGCTTCTCGGTCGAACAAACACAATAACCCAGCAAACAAGCCGTATAGTTGGCGCTTACTTACTCTACAACCCCAGCACAAATGTATTCACTGTTCATGTTTCAAGTTCGCCATTTACATACGAGGAGTGTCTCTCAGAGATAGCATTGCTCATCTAACTCTGTCTTCGTCCTGCTTTACAACCACCCTCCGCCACCAAACGTATAAATTATACATAGCTGACGGGTCAAATTCCAGCGGTCGGGAGGATAAATATTTCAGAAACGCGATATCGGATTTGCAAACTAGGAAATTCCGATTTGACCGAAATACGAATCTGTCACATCATTTCTCTTGTTATATTTAACCACAATCTTATCTTACATGTTAACAATGTGAAAACACAAGGATTGATTTCGATAATAAAAAAATAAATAAATATATTATTACGCCTTTTACCCATTACTGGGTGTGACACTCTCCCATAGCAGATCTTGATAAGTAATATATTTCTTCGCGACTAGCTGTCAAATCTCGACCCTTAAAGATGTTAATGGAGGGGAGATTTAATGTTGGTGAAAATTGTTTGTCGGCTGTGGGAATCGAACCTGGGTTTTCAAATCCACAGGGCGACACGATAAATTAATACATTTTCTTCTTGTTATTGGATATCTTTAATTTCTATCTACATTATGGGGTAGGTGGCGCAGTAGAATCGAGTCGGCCTGTGGATCTTGAGAACCCTGGTTCGATTTTCACAGCCGACAAACAATTTTCATCAATTTAAAATCTACCCCTGTGGCTCCCCCTCCACTAATATCTTTGGAGGCCGTGATTTGAGGGCTGGTCACGCGAAAAAATATATCACTTACCGAGATCTGTTTAAGCAGAGTGCCACACCCAGTAATGGGTAAAAGACGTGATGATATATTTTTATTTATTTATTTTATAATTTAATTCATACATTTCTTACTCGACACCGTTCATGTTAAATGACTAAGGAAAACTTAACAGGTACGAATTACTCGTAGTTAACCAGTACGCATTAATCAACTTTCCCCTATCTACTGAAAGCTCGGAAAAATATTTCGAATATACTTAATAAGACATTTTATTTTTGATGAACATTAAACATTACGAAGTAGACAGCTCAGTGATATCTCGTAGGATTGTCAATTTGAGAATCAGAATTCAATTTCCACAGTTTCACCAAATTAAAATTACCCTTGTGGCTTCCCCTTCACTAACATCTTTGGAGGCCGTGATTTGATAGAAATCGCATTTCTGGTACATACATTTATCACCTACCAAGATCTGCTACGGCAAAGTATATTTAAAAACTACAATTACTCTGTATCCATATTCATATTGTCATTTGGATAAAATTTATCTTACTATTACTAAAACAGACTAACTTTTTATCCGATTATTTAGTTGGTTCACTTACTTTGTAGTCCACATTACTAGATTTACTATTTACGGAAGTTATTCATCTTCATACATGAATCTGTACTATTCAAATGTTTTTATTTTGACATACGTTGTTTAGAAATAATTAACAACAATAATCTTGAATTATATGGGGTAGATGTCGTCCTGTGGATTTGAGAACCCCGGTTCGATTCCTACAGCCGACAGACAATTGTCACCACATTAAAAGAAACTATCCCTGTGGCTCTCCCTCTACTATCATCTTTGGGGCAGTGATTTGACGGCTAGTAACCGCACTTCACTGCTACACCCATTAATGGATAAAAGGCGTGATGATATATTTATTTAATTTTAAATTATGAACGATATTTAGACCACATATTTGGTCATTCTTTAACAGTATCAGGTAAAGTAGTAAAGCAAAACGAAACATTAAAATAGTAATCAAGATACAAAATTCTTAAAAATTTAACTTTTCAGCTTAGGAATTATTTGAGACATATAAACATCTCAAAATTAATTTTGTGCAATTATCTAGTAATCTAGTCAAGTGGTTGAAAAAACAAACTCTATTCCAGAATAAAATTTCCCGCTAAATACGAATAAAAGTGTTATTTTACTAACTTCGTAGTTATTTATAATTTATAAATATTTAACAACATAAATCTGGATACTATATAATCTCATTAAATTAAATACAATTTAACTAATTAAAAGTTGTAAATTTCAGTCATTCGCTTAATGTAATATGCATTTAATGTTACGTGGGAGTAAACAAAATTTGGAGGGTATAAAATAACCTTCACAAAAGCAAATAACCTTTAAATGGATGGAGTAAGTGTTCATAAGGGATTTAACCTTTTAGATATATATTTTTTGTAAAATATTGTAGTCCCCATTTGCATAGTTATTACAAAATCCAATACCTTACAAAATGTATTGCAAAATAGGAATAACATGTATGTGTTGATATCATATCATAATGAATTTGTTGTTCACTGACAGTTTTGATAAATCAGATTAGGACATATATTACATATGAATAATTCTCAATTTTCCTCATGAATGAAATTTTTTTTCATGACAAACAAATTCTAAATTTATAAAGCTTTTAATAACTTGGCAGTATTACATTTTTATCACAAAATCCACGTTCTGATAATAGACAATAAATGAATAAACCACTAAATCCGCACATCACAGAACTTTTTATCGCCCGGTAAACCACCATGTGACGACGAGAGTTAAAACGCACGTTGTGTTTTCACGCGACACGTAGTACTGGACACGTATGTGTATAATGTTAAGTTTAAAAGGCACTATAATAGTAATAAACCTCGTACAACTAGTTAAGTATGGACCAAGAGACTGAAGAGGGAAGGAAGCCATGAGTAGATGATGGGATGCGAGAACATGAGGGTCATTTGTTGCCAGTGACGAAGATGATAGTTTTTTTAATTGGGATTAATTTGTTTTACTATGTTGTACATAGTTTTGTTTTTGGTTGGTCAATGAGATTTAAACCCGTGAACTGTTATTTGTGGAGCTAACAACAATAATTTTATAAATAAATAACACGCAGGAATACATTTAAATTAAAGCTTTAGTGACCATTAATAATTAACGTATTCAATTTTTAATTTAAAAATATGAAAATATTTTTTCAAATTTAAATACTCAGTGTGATTAAAAGATAGATTTAAAATAAATTAAATTGGATTTCATAGCTTGAATGGTTTAATTGATAAATATAATAACTAAATAAATATATCATCACGCCTTTTACCCATTACTTCACCCTGTGTTTAATATCTGAAGCCGTGACTAAAATGTTCGATGCCACATATGATTAAGATGTTATTTACGGCCATGGAAACCAATATGTTAAATGGCACTTTAATAACAGCACTAGAAAATAATATATTATGTAACAAGTTTTATAAATATCTTTTTACTTACAAGTGTATAAAAAAGAGTATCTAAAGAGTTTATAAAACGAATCACATGCTATACATTTTCTACAATTGTAAATTAAGATAACAAAAAAATATAAAATTTTATGAATTATTTAAAAAGTAAGGTTAAGTTAAAATGACACGCAAAAAGCTAACTTTACTCCCGTTCTTAATATCTCAAACCGTGACTAAAACGTTCGAAGCCACGGCTGGTCAACATTTAATCTGCCCATAAATTTGTACAATTATTCAAAACAGATTTTTTAATGTAACATTTCGTTTATTTTGTTACGTTAACATTTGGAATAGGTAACATTTGCGTTATCATAATGATCTCCTCCTCGATTTAAACAAACAGAAACATGCATAATAAAGTTAAATGATGAATCCAAATTGCGTGTATTACAAAATACAATGTTTGTGAAGTAATTAAAAGGATTGCACCGCGAATAAAAAATCAAGATATCATAGAGATAAATGTGTAATTCACACCACAACGTAATAACACATCAGTGACATAAATGGATTATACAAATGTGGGTGTAACCGAGATAATCCTGTAAAACATCACAGTACGCCACTGGAACAATACCGTAGGGAATACAACAACATCCAGCATCACAGCTGATATGAGTTTCTAGTTTCAGTTCTAATAATCAGAAAACAGGCAGACAGCCTGAATACATATGTTACGCATTTGTTTGTCGTGGTTTACATTGAATAATTACAGGAACGGATTTCAAAAATTCCCAATATTTCCTAGAAAATTATTATCTGACTTTCAAAGTCAAACAGATATCCGCAGAGATAATGTTGATAAATCAATTATTTAATAAAATGTGGTTTTGTAAAATAAACCCATAAACCATTTATGTGATTTTTGTTTTAATTTAACTACTGCATTTTATAAAAATAATCCATAATAAAAATATAAAATGAAAGCACTGCTTTCAAAGTTAAAGAAGTTTATAACTGAAAAAAAAAGCATTAGCATTTATTCATGTATATGGTTTCTTTATGAATGGAATTGTAAGTTAAGTTATTTTGCGTTTTCATTATACATGTTTCTAAAGACATTTGATATTAAAATGGTTTCAAAATTGTTTAAGATAAAAAGCTTTAATTTAAATAAATAATAGTGTATTGAAAGTCAAGTTGTTCCATTCACGCAAGTTTTCCAATAACCTTTCAACAAATATATTCATACTATTATTCCTATGACAATTTAGCATTTTACTCTATGAGAAATTATTAAATATTTAGATCTTTTTTTATTTCTTCAAATAATAACAAAGGTTATTGTACATTCATTGCCTCAAGGTCGTGTTTTGTTTTTATAAATAAATGAAATATATCATAACGCCTTTTACTTATCAAATTACGCCCCCCCCCCCCCCCTCCAAAGACGTTTGTGGTGATAATTATTTGTCGGCCGCGGGAATCGAACTCGAGCTTTCAAAGCTACAAACGATACAAAATCACTGAGCTAGCTACCTTAAAAAGTACAAAAAGTTATATTCTTCGTTTTTTTTTTATTTGAAGCATTTTTCTATTACATAATTTAGAAATGTTTAGAAGTGATAAAGATATGAAATTTCTTTATTCAGAATGTATCATAATCTTCTAAAATATTTTACATGTTTAGTATTTTTAATAGCAATTGAACAGTAACAGAGATAACGTGTAACAATGTTTTCTCTAATTTTATTTTTGTTGGTCGGAGAGAAATGTGCTATGAAAAAATTTATAGCACTTTTGAAATTGTTTTGCTTAATATACAATTACATTTTTACCTTTTCTTTCAATATTATATTCTAATGGTCGAATTACTTACATACATAAAAATAAATATTAAAAAATCCATTTAAGGCTTGTAAAAACAAATGAAATTAAATTAAAAAAATAAATATCTCTGGAGTTTTAAATCTTTTTGAAAATGCCAAGCTAAATGCATAACTAAACCTTAAAGTAGGTAATTTGTTAGACGAGGCAACGAGCGAATTGTCAATTTTCTGATTTATGGTATGAAATTTTATGGAGCAGATAGATGAGTGATAACATGTCGGACTATGGATTTGAGAGCCTAAATTCGATTCCCGTAGCCGACAAACTTTTCACCACATTACTCACCCATTATTAACATCTTTAAGGACCATGATTTGATGGCTCGTAATCGCATTTCACACGTTAAAATATATTATATACCCAGATTTTCTACAACAGAGAGCCACATTTTTTAATGGGTAAAAGGCGTGAATATATATATTTCTACTCTCGTCATTAAAATGTTATTTAAAGTACCGGTTTCCATGGCACTAAATAACATCTTAATAACATGTTGACAAACGGCGTGAAGTTAACAACTGACGTATTAAGCACGGGCTGAATTTAACTTCCTACACTTGTCATTGTAAATTAACCTTACTTTCCAAATAATTCATTAAATTTTAAATTTTGTTGTTGTTTTAATTTGCGATGGTAAAAAAGTATAGTAAATAATTTTAGAAACGTTTTAGATGCTGATTTTTATGAACTCGCCTCGCTTCGCTCAGCTCGTGTCAAAAAAAAAAATTCGTAACCAAAGAGACGTCTATAAAACTTATTTTATAATATACTATAATTTTATGATCCGAAATATTGATATGTAACATTTTAAAAGCTAATAAAAATATACACCTTTTACCCATTACTGGTTGTGACACTCTGCCGTAGCAGATTTCGGTAAGTAACATACGCATGAAGCACGGGTACCAGCCGTCAAATCAAGCTTCTCAAAACTGTTAATGGAGGCTAATGTGAGGTCTGGTTACCAGCTCATGATGAGGGAATATTAGTTACAAATATCTGCATGTTGTAAAAGTGTCAAATTTTATATTTAATTAATATATTTCCTAGAACTAAAACAGATAATATTCCTTATCAGGATGTAGTAATCAGCCATCGAATCATATAATTACAATTCAAAGAAGAGTTAATACGAGTAGATATCCAAGAAGACACAAATTGTCTATAAAAATATCTGATGTGGACACCACATGACTTCCTTGTACACGTATTAAACTATAGATATTTTTTTAATTGCACATATTTGACATTAAATCTTTTATTTTTTGTTCTAATCCATAGCAAACTTAATTTTTTTTAAAATCAAAAAATATATAATATTTAAATTTAGATATCTCGTTTATGCAAAAAGCTAATTTAAAAATTCTTAATGTGCTAGACGCAGAATTTAATTCTCTAAAACTTTTATTTGCAGCATTCATTTCTAAAATTAAAATAATACCATTTTTTTCAAGAAAAACTGTTAGCAGCTTCATGTAATGTGCCACTTCCGGTTAGTCTATTTTAACCAAAATCTATTATGTTATTTCCATTGATATAGTAGTCTTATATACCAAATTTGGAAAGTTTTAAATTATATTTGAATATAGTTTTTCCTGAAAATCTATTATAGGCTTCAAGTAAAGTACCACTTCCGGTAGTTGTATAATGACCAAAAAGGGAGGTGCACAACTAGATGTTATAACAGTCCTAAATATAAAGTTTCAATTTTCTACGGCTTACCGTTTTTGAGTTATGCGAGATACGTACGTACGTACAGACGGCATGACGAAATTAGTCAAAATGGATTCAGGGAGGGCCAAAACACCTATTTCCGTTGAAATCTGAGAACCGAAAATTTTCGCGATTACAATACTTCCTTTACTTCGTACAAGGAAGTAAAAAGTGTGAACGAAGTAAATTTTTAACTAGTTCCCCAGAGTTTGAAACTTATAAATCACTGTAACTCTTTTGTGGGCGTTCCCTCGGGTATAAATTACGTCTCAACAAAGAATTCTCCATTCTCAAGAAATCGACAATATATTCCAGCACGGCTAGTCACTCCCTGCTACAATGCATCCCCTATGTACCTCCAGAGGACATGACAGGATATTAACTCGCGTTACGACAGAATCAGTTAGAAGCGTGCGAATCGCTTCACCTGTTTTGTGACGTCTGCTGTTCAAGCTGTAGAAGTAGAGTAAGTGAAGACTGGTTCACAAGGGATGCGTCACTGCGCAGTAGACGGAAATTTAATTTATTTAAGGGGCTTAAATCATGTAAATTCGCGATTTCGAGAAATGTTGGAATATGATAAATCGTACGAAAATGAAGTTGGAAATGGTTAAAGTTCATTCACTCCTGTCAGACACAAGACAAGAGGTTTTATTTTGCCACAAGAATGCAGAAGTCAAAAATAAAGTATCTAAATTATTTATGACTGAATATCCTATACTAAAAATAACCTAGAAGGTTGTCATTTTGAGTGCTGCTGTCAAATTCTTACTTCAAAATTGTTATAGCACTAATCAGTTAACAAATAAAATAAATAAATATATCATCATGCCTTATACCCACTACTAGTTGTGTCACTCTAACATATCTCAGTAATGACCAGTTCACCGCCAAAAGTCAACTTGGTTTAAATAAATAAAAATTAATTGATTGTTTGACAGTAATGTCATTTACAAGTTTCAGGATATTAAACCTATGTTTACATGCACAAAAGTAGGCTGGTAAGTAAGTAATAACTGTATTCTGTACGGTAATATTACTATACTGACTTGTCAACACAGTCAAGAAAATGAAAATAAAACACAATGATAATATAACACTATTAATACAAACGGATCTCAAAACAACAATAATATAAAGATTACTTCTCCTGCTTATCATAAATTATATTAATTGTACAGTCTTTCAAATTAGAGATGACCATGTTATGACGTTTAAATAAAAAAATTATTTATAAATATGATACAAAACAATTGTAACCATGGCGTTAAATAAAAACGTACAGACCACAGACTTACATGATCACCTTCTAAAATTATTACAATCCATAGATCGACTCGATACCACTGAGCCACCTACCCCATAAAATAAAATATAAAAATATATAATTACGGACCAAAAATTTTGACATCTTTTTACGAACCCCTAGAAGTTTATGGATATGACGTAGCTAACATCTGGGGCTGTTGTGATTTAATAGTTGGCAATAGTTTATCGAAAAAAAAGTTATGTGTAAATAGTAAATCTATTTATATTTTGTAATTAATGTACAATAGTTATTCAATATTCCGTAAGTTTAGATTTAAATAAAAAATAACATAGACGTGCAATTAAAATTTCATTAATTTAAAATAGTAGATAATTTAAAAGATATTACATTCCTGATAAAATAACTATATCCTTGTCTGCAAAATGTTAATTATAAAGCATAAATGTAAAAGGAAATAGGTATCTGATTTAATTTGCACGTTCTATTTCAAAATAAAATTAACAAAATATTTAAGCAAAGTTAGAAGATTTTAATTTACTAAAACAAAAAGCCATTGATGAGCTTCTGGAGAAGACTCACTCTATTTTCTCTTTTTGCTCTGATTAAAAACTTTTCCATCACTAAATCAACGAAGTACGAAGTTCGAATATTTCATCGATTATCGGCTTCTAGACGTGAAAGATGTATTTGCATATTAATTGATTCCTAAAGCAGCTTGAGAATATAAACAATAAACACCTTGACAAGATGTATCATTGTTTAAATTTGAGCACGGAGTGTCGCTCAGAAAGATAAACATGTAAAGATGTGACGTCACGAGTTTGATGGAATAAATAGCACTAATTTACGCTTCCTGCGTTTACGGACGTTCACCGCAAGACTTAAGATGGCTATATTTCATCACGTGCCGCCGTTAAGAGTTTGAAATGGCTTGTAGTTATGTTTATTTCTTCCAAACTTAGTTGTCGAGTGGGTGTTACAAGTTTTTTTTATTGTTGTTTGGTAGTTTATGTTCATAGAAGGAAATCAAGAAAATATTTCTCTCTCGAGACAACGATTGTAACCTAAGAATTCTTCCTTTTTTATAGAATTATATACCTTATATAAATATTGTCAAATAGAAATATATTTTCGTTTTTACCCTAAGCAAATTTTTATTAAAGAATTGATATGTCAGCAATAAGATATTTTTATTTATCCTTAGTTATTTTTATATTAAGTGCGAGAAATGAGTGTGGTTTTTATTGCGCGAGAGAATGTCACTTTTAGTCGAGACCGCCAGGTCGACACAAAAAGTCATTTGAACGATCCAAAAAACAAAAATATCACCTACGAAATATTTTTTTTTCTAAAACTGTAACAAAATATTAATAGGAAAACAATCAAAAATAATATGAATTTGGTATGAACCAATGGAACGTGAAAACATAATAATTTGAGAGCGTGCGAGAAAGACATATTTTGCGCACAAGGATGCAAAACAGTACGCAAAGTACGCGTTGTTATGGTAATGTAAATAATGAAAATATCACATAATTCGCGTACTGATATTAAAGAAAAAAGTGAACATTTTTTGACAACGGTAGAAAAATGATATTTTAAAAGTTGGAATTTTTTATTTATTTTAATAAACTACCTACATATCATAATTTCAATTATCTACTCTAACGTTTTATTGCGGTTTTAGTAACCATTATTTCCATTCTTTATGTTTGCTTGTATTTCACATTTACGTTTCACAAGTAATTAATTCCAGAACATAGAGCATCTGCTTCTAATAGAGTCCGAACAACTCGGTCAAAGAATAATTTTACATCAGCACACTTTTGTTCCCGCTAGGTTCGCTAGTGAGTTAAGTCACGTTTGTTTGTTTTGTCCTTCAAATAACAGTTGCCAAATAAGTTCTTGTTGAATAACATGTGACTGAATACTAGAAAAATTATTTATGCAAATAAATTAAAATAATTTTATTATTTCTATTTCATATAACTTTAAAATACGTAGTTTGTGCTGCTATGTTAGTTAAATTTTGCAAATAAAAATAATTAGAATTTGTTAATTTAAATATATTTACTATGAAAGGCAATTTATTCTGTCGTTTATAATATCAAGCATTTATGGTGAGAAATATGAGTATATCCATAAGTTTTGTAGATCCATAAATCAATAAATAATGAACAACAAAGCAACGAATCTTATGACTTTATGATATATTTTCTATTTATCAATACATATTTATATAATTTTGGTCATTATATACAGATTTAAGAATCTATAAAACTTTAGATATATCATAGAATTCCAACATAAGTTTATTTTTCGTTGTTGGTACAAACATTTGCTTTTTATACTTTGCGTTCATAATCGGTTCATTATTATAGTGAAAACAGATTTTTTTTTTTTTTTAATTCTGGCTTCCTGGCGGACCAACTGCTAAGGTCATATGCCGCCATTACGCCCTGATCCTGCGTTTTAGATCTTCGAGTCAACAGCAACGCGGGTTTCTCGGGACGGTCACCCATCCAAATACTCCCCGCGCGCAACGTTGCTTAACTCGCGTTATCGCATAGATCAGTTCCAACGAGTTGAGCCATGGCCGTTGACAAAAACAGATTAAAACAGTAGTTATTGTTAAACTGCTTTTAGTAACTTTTTATTTTATAAAATTGGTACTAATAAGCTGCCACGCGTAAAATGTTAATTCAAAATGATAACTTCAAATATATAAAAATGTTTTTTTATAACAATTTGAAAGTAATTTCAACGACAGATAATTATTTAATAATGTTATTATTAAGAAAACTCAATAAGAAAATCAATGTAAAATGATATTACAATTTGGTAATCTATACCCTAAAAATTGAAACAATCAAAATATCAACATCTTTCTTTTTATATTTTATATTATAACTACATAATTTGTACGAAAATTAATATCTATTTAAATGTGAATTACAAACAAGAGTGAAATTTTCTCGGCAAATAATCGTTTTACTTCAAATATATTCTTCTGAATTATAGTTTAATATGTTTGCAATTAAATTGCAAAATTTCGAATAAAATAGTAAATAATAGTTATTTATACTATAAGGGATGTAGGTAATATTTACTAGTCGAGGACTTCTTCTGAATTAGTTTAAAAACATCCCTAAATTGTAGTTTAATATGTTTGCAATTAAATTGCAAAATTTCGAATAAAATAGTAAAAAATAGTTATTTATACTATAAGGTATGTAGGTACTATTTACCAGTTGAGGACGTTTACGAGCATTAAATGAATTTACAGGACTTAAACCTTAAAACATCACTTACTGCTCTTGGTACATACATAACCATTTTCAACCACAACTATCACCACTAGAAAATATGTAATTACTAATTAAAAGTTGGTAGTTACCAATAACCATACCATATCAAATGAAATTAGCAGGTCCAATATCAAAGGTACTTCAGAAATCGAAGTAGCAATACCAATAATACTTAATTATCAACAAAGGGCAACTCTATCAACTAATGTACAGTCTGTATGCACAAGTAATTAACAGTAGTAGATACACAAACTGTACCTCCATTTTAGTTATCAAAGCATTCCAGTCAGCATGGATGATAAGGCCAATCATTATGTCGAGTGTTAACTAATATTACTGCGTACAATCCAGTGTATGGATACTCATATTTTTCAATCTCTCTTCTATTAGAGTGGCTTAGTAAATATTATTTAATTTACGTAATGTCTGAATAAACATTTACCCAACAGAACACATCATGAAGTTATGAATCTGAACTCGAGCTGGAAAAACTTTTCAAAGGCTTTTCAGAGAAATATGAAGGGATTTAATTACTATTTAAATCGCAAGATGTCTCTTCCAAAACGTAGATTAATGAAAAAATACTGTATTAAAATTTTAATTTACTGAAATTGATTTTTAAGGCCTCCAACTGTTTATATAAGAAACCAAATAAATGCCATAGCAGATCTCAGTAATTGATATACACTGCTCAAAATTGTACGCAAATATTTTAAAAATCGAGTGAAAATTAAAACTATAAATTATATTATAAAATTAATACAACTTATATTCAAATAATACTTTAGATATTCTTACAAATGTTTTAATATAATTTATAGTTTTAATTTTACATTCAATTTTTAAAATATGCTTGTACAAGTTTGAGAAGTATATTTCTTCGCAGGAAATGCGGTTATCAGCCGTCAAATCACGACCTCGAAAGATGTTAGTGCTGAGGGAGCCACCGGGGTATTTCTACGTGGTGAAAATTATGTGTCGCCTGTGGGAATTGAATCCAGGTTCTCAATTCCACAGGCCGACTGTATACCACTGACCCACCTACCCCATAAGAAACCAAATAAAATATATAATTAAATTAAATTATTTTAAAAGCTCTTGTAGGAAATTAGAGTAAATCAGAATAATTCTAGGAAGATAAATACACTTTTCAAATTAAAATTAAATTAACTAACTTTTTAGAACGTACTAAGTAAATAGCTAATTGCAATTATCGTTCTTTTTAATTAACTAAGTTCTATTCGCTGATTCAATGTTTTAATTAATATCAAATAAAAAACCTAAATTTTTCAAACTGTTCAGCAAAATATTTCATCAAATTCAATCGCAGATAGTTAAAATATCTTATAAATACATTATTAATAATATTCTACGCATTGTTACGAAACGAAAAACGAAAATCTCCAATAAAAACACACTGAGAGCTGGCGTCAAAAACAGTTTCTGTTTTGAGTTTTGGCGCAGTCACAAACAAATACAAATCGGTTGTTTGTTTGTTTCTTATATGTGCGTAGCAGCAGAGTAAAAGCATGCACAGTGTTGAAGCCAACTAGAGTGCAAACACTAAGAAAGCAGGAACAAAGGGATGCACAACAAAACAAACAGAGTACATACGATCTGTCCAATACGGTTTCCGTTTCCTTGAATCTGGAAAATACATCACATGTCATATTTCTACCAATCCTACGAATAGTTGTTCTACGATGCAGAGTAGATTTGTTGGTATGTGCATAACTTGAATAACACTTCTAATTCAACGATCCTAACACTACAAACTTCTAGTACTCAGGAACCCCAAAAAACAAGCCCACTCTCCAAATTATTAAATTCATATTACAGATTAAAATCTACATCAAAAAAACGTGTCAAACTACTTAAATAGAGAAAATATTCTATATCTGGAACTAACTCCTACTTTCGTACTTGAAATACAACACCCTGTATACAGACTGGTGACCGTGACACCGGAACATAGGAGTTTAACATGTAAAATCATATTTTTATAATTTCCTGCTTCCCTTATTTTAGAGAAAGCTTCAAAAAAATGTTATATAAAATTCTACATTAAAATCAATAAACAAAATTAATTTTTTATGCTTGATAACGGCAGAAATTAAATTGAAAATGTTGAAAATTTACTTAAAAATAGGGATAGCTTTGGAAATAAAACAAAATTAAACAAATGATTCACGTTTTATCTGTCAAAATTATTATTTCTTCTGACAATTTTGTTTCAATTTTACATGTTAAAGTCCTATGTTCCAGTGTCGTCATTACCACCCCGTATTTTTCAAAATTGTTATTCTTTATTCAACCATGTATAATAAGTGCATATTTTCATTATAAATAAGCGTAAAAAAAATTCATTAGACTGTATTCAAATATCTAAGTTGGCATTACTATTCTTGTAGTGTCTATGACAATTTGTTTATTTAGGTTTTATATCAAGAGTCCTTCAATAACAATTAAAAATGTAATGAGTCGAGTAAATCAAGCTATTCGTATCATTCACCGGAAATGTTTCAGAATGTTATGCGGGGAACAATTAGAAGAGTTAATCTTTGTACTCACGAAAATGGTGGATATTTTGAAAATTTAGTTTAAAGATTGTGTTTATTTGAATTAGTTTATTTTATTTTGTTTTTTATTATAGGTAACTTAATTAATATATTTGAATAAAGAGACTAATGAATCTAAAAATCTGAAAAATAAAATAAATATATCATCACGCCGTTTACCCATTGCTGGGTGTGGCACTCCCTGTAGCAGATATCGGTAAGTGATATATTTCTTCGCGTGAAGTGCAGTTACTAGCTATCAAATCACGACCCCAAAGATTTTAGTGGACGGGTAGCCACAGGGGTAGTTTTAACGTGGTGAAAATTATTTGTCGGCTGTGAGAATCAGACCCGGATTCTCAAATCTACAGCCCAACTTGATACCACTGAGCCACCTATAGTTATTATACATGGCTGAATTCAGAATGTCATGCAGAACTTATTTGTTTTAATATACGGAAGGTTCTAATTAAAATAAGAAAGTTGAGATCATTTAGAAAATTTTCACTAAATCTGTAATATGAATGTAATTACTTAAATTTTTTTGGAGGGTGAGCCTTTTATTTGGACTTCCGGTAAATGAAACGATTTCGATTTTTTTTAATTATTTAGTTTTTGTTTCTCTTTCAGAGACTGTACTCGTATACCAATACTTTTAATTTGTTGTAATCTAGAATATACAGTTTGAAATAATAACAACTACTAGAACTTTGTGTTTTTGTGATTAAAATGTTAAAAAATTGAGCACAATTAGTTCTCTGAGGACTTGTTTATCAATAACAGGTCCTGAATGATGCCATAAAATGTAAAATTGATACAATCTTTTTAAATACAATTACGCAATAACAATATCAAGTTGCTATAATTCTGTATCAATTTGAAGTGTAGAACATTGTGTACTTAAATTTTTAAGCAATTATACAAGTAGTTGAGATATCAATATAATATAATCTATATCAGAAAATGTATTTCTTGGAAACTGATAAGTGTTATGTCATTTTATTTTGTTTTACTGATTTCTCAATCAATAACGAGACTTACTATCACAAAAAAATGTCTTAGATTAATTTGTATAAAATAATAAATAAAGACTTTAATTGTAAGTACTAAGTGAAAAGTTTAAAAACTTACAAATTACAATTAATGCGATAGATATATTATCTTACTCTTATTTTATTTTTCCAAATTATAAAATGAAATTTCACATTTAAAGTCGGTGTTTAGAAGCATGATAATTTTAAAACGCGGTGACATTTTAGATTGAAACTTTATATTTAAGCTTTTAATCGGAAAAGTTAAGTTCGTTAATGGGCTATATACACCCAGTGGTACCACAACTTGATGTGAACATTGTTCCTCTAGGGAGTTTATATTATTTTGACAGTTCAGCTGTCAAATACAATAGAGTTCAATGAAACAAATAAAAACCTATGAGTAATAATTCAGTAAATAGTTTATTAAACAAAGAACAATAATTTCCATTTTTCTTGTATGTAAGACAAAAATATCTATCGCCAAAATTCCATCATTTTTCCATCTGTTATTCATGACATGGTAAATCGAAACTTGTGAAAATTTTATCATGAAATACGAAATACGTCTTCCATAATAAGGTTAGCTGTATAAAATGCAATATATACGAGGTATAAGGAAGCTTCTATACTGAAAATATCCCGGTGAGTTTTGGCAAAAAATACATAGGTACGTATCACATTCGTCTTGAGTGATCAGATAGACTGATACATCTCTTAAGGTTGACGCTGCATCAACCTCGCAGTGATCGGGACAAGATGAAAACGACGACGACGTTACGACGATGAAATGGCGAAACTTAAGTCAAGAAAGACCTCGATGACTCCATGGTAAAGCGAGGTATTTTATATTAAATACGCGTTGAGTGATTTTTTTCTTATCTTTTGATTCGTTTACTGTTCTTACATAGAATGTCTAACTGGAATTGTATGGAACTCATTTTCAAAAACAAGCACCGAGCAACACTTCCTTCTTTCTTTATCTTTTTGAGTAATTGTTGCTATAAAGCAGGAATGGACAATTTGCGGGCCTTTGTAGGCGATTGTGGGGCCCGGACTAGTGTTCTGCACAAAGCAAACGAATGCAAGCTACAATTCGCCGACTTGACATGTCGCTGGAAGTCGACCGTGCATATCGAGAAAGCTTATTTCTTGTAATTAATTATTTATTTTGGTCAAATTACGTATATATAATTTTGTTTATTTGTTACTCTGTACAACAGGAATTTAATATCAATTACAGTACAGGGTTCGCACTCACCGAGCCGCAGTGTGGTAGTTCATATAATTTTTAGCTTGAGTGAGATTCGAATTCGGGATCTCCGGATTCGAATTCCGTATTGCTATCTACACTACCGTACTTTGTTTACATTTTATGTTTTAAATTTGGCTCGTACATAGAAAAAGGTTGCCCATTCCTACTATAAAGTGTCTAACTACAATTGTGTGGAATTTACTTGAAAAACAAGCGCAGCTAGACGTTCCCTTCCTTTCTTATCTTTATAGAATCGTTGTTAGAGAAAGGGGTGTAAGTGAAAACTAAATGAAACAGGTGACTAGGAGCGAATGGGTAGATGTGATTGAAGGTTTGTTGTGTGATGGAAGATTTCCAGTGTGAGGAATAAATGAGCTTGTATGGAGGGAACGGGATTGAGGTTGAAATGAGAATGTTTGATGAAGACTGATTTTTTGATGAGTGGATGTTTTGTTAAGGTTTCAGGGGTTCGTGCTACCTCGTTTGATGTTATGTATGTATAATTTGCTCACTTTATTGTTTGTAAAAAAAATCTGATTTGCACCTTTGTCTATATTTTGTTGAGACACACGGTATACTTAATTACCTGTATGGAATTTAAATATATAGAATTGCAAAGAGCTACAAAATTACAAAAGTATATAAGTTTTAATTAAATTAAATTAGTCTGTTATTTGAAATAAATATATAGAAAAATAACAGATTTAGGTATATTTCGATAGCGCAGTATAATACATATTAGCCTTAAGAAGCTATTCGTGGGGGTGGGGGTCTGAAATTGAAAGGTACGCCACTAGTAGAAGCAAACGCAGATTCCCAAGTGATTCGGTATCAGATATCTCAAGCATGTATAGCGATTTAACGGAGAATCGTCAGCAAAGAGTTTATGTACTAATGTAAGAAGCAAAATTGAGAAAAATTATTTTATTGACTTGAATTCTACAAGGTGAAAGTACCAGATATATTATGTATTCTGTAAGACTGTATGACAATACTTTGATGTTATATATTGTGTTTGTTGTTGGACTAATTTTATTTGTTTCTGTTCCTATTCCTTTCTTATTTAGTTCTTTGATAACAAAAATATATTTATTATTGATAATGCACAAAAAATATTACTCAAAGGAAAGTGACTCGGGTTTGATATACAAGTTTTCATGACATTGTTAACTACAACGTAACGGACGGGAAATATGTGAACTAAATTGTTATTTCATCTGAATATGAAATAATGTACTCGTAACCTAGATAGCGTTTGAAACAGCAGAATGTTGACAGATTTTGTTTTTATGAACTGTCATTTGATTGTGACAACGTGTATTTTATTGCTTTTAAATCAGTTATTAACAAAAAAAGTATGTACTAAATTATATGTTACACTGTTTCTTACTATTAGATGTGGCGTAAAATTTGGTATGTAATAGAAAAGAAGAAGTAACGTGTTGTCATATGAAGATAATTACAAATTCATCGAGCATTTTCTCATATGAAAATATATCGATTATTTCAGTGTAATTTAAATAGTTATTTTTCTACAATTGCTATAAAAAGTTGACAATTACGCACTTATTTGTCATCGTAAATTTGACGTTTTCTATGGAACAATCGAAAAATATCTTTGTCATGCGTCTCCAATGGCAACGCGCGAAAAAGACGTTAAATGCGCGCGTTTCCAATGGCAACGCGCGAAAAAGATATTAAATGCGCGCTTATTTCAATAGTTACCAGGGATACAAACAAAACAGAAACTTGTCATATTGACAGTTGATAGAATGAATTTATTTTCAATACGCATAGGTTTTTCAATAATTTTACGATGCAATCGTAGAAAAAATTATGAGTGTATCACGAGAGTAAAGTGTCTTTGTTACTCTTGCACTATTGCAGCTTTCGCCTTCGGCTCGCGCTGTAATTACAGTGCTCGAGTAACAAAGAATCACTTTATGCCTTTTATACACAAATAACTATTACAGTACAAGCTGAATAAGTAAACTTTTTCTTGAATTTCGTATGACATAGCGTTACTCCTTTTCCATCGCATACCGTACTGTACGCCATATTGGTGTGACATGGATATTAGATTCATTCATTTTGCAAATAAAATATGAACAAAAAACAATGTATTTTAAGATTTGCAATTGCAGATTTCGCTATATCGAAAATAGGCTAATTAATTAATTAACTAACTATTAGGTACGTTAAGGTACATCAATTGCTAAATAAATTAATTTAAAAATAAGAAAAGAATTCTGGTAATCATTTTTTCTGTAATTCCTTCCCAAAGAGGATCACTCCTAATTAAAAGACAATTGACAAAAGCCCCCAAGCAACCATGACATTCACTCCTGCTGGCAAATTCCAAATCCTGGAATTGCACGTGTTCCACCACAGCACGAGAGCAGAGCAGCAGGAAGCAATCGCGACGCGAGGAGACGCAGGATGGCCACGTGACCGGGAGCATGTCGTTATGGATCGATGGAGGTCGGACAGACGCTATAGAAAGCGACTGAACGTTGTGAACACAAGCTGAGCGGTACTGGTAGCACCACTACGTGGCAGACTCGACAACTGCCAAAAATAAACGACGTACGCTGCTCGACGCCAGGGGGACACGAGATGGCTTCGGGCTTCGCCATGAATGGGTGGATATCGCGGAATTTTTATTTCTTTTGTATTCTAGTAAGAATAGTTATTTGTACAACCAGTAATAAAAGCAATACTTTTTTCACCAATTTGAAGTTTGAAGCACGAAGACGAAACCGGAATGTATCAATCAAAATTATTTTAACAAACAGCAAACTTTCGATAGTATGTTGTTAATTTTAAATGATCTCCAAGGAGATAAATAAATATAAATAGTGAAAAAAAATTAAAGCTTTGAGAATATAGTATTTTAACTTTTTTCACAAATTTAAAAATAGTTAAAAATTAAATCACTTTCTGCATGATTTTTGTTATGATTAATATATAAAAATAGAAAGTGTATTGAATTTTTGATTTATAAAGTTTTGAAGTGCAATGCATCATTTTAACAAAACTAGCAGATTTTACAAAATAAATAAGTATTTACAAAACTATATTTAAACAAACTATAACAGTTACATTATTCTTATAATTTTTGAATGCAATAAACACAATTGTAAACCACTAAATATAATTTTTGTATTTATTTATTTGGTAAACTGCACAACAGAAATTTAATTCAATTACAGTACCTACTTAGGATATAATCGTATTTTTTTTGATATAATTTGAAATCAGCAAGATTTGAAAACAGATAGAAAGATGAATAGAATATTATAATTAATTAATAAATTGTTGTATGTCTACATATACGTACAATTTAATGCAAAAATATTATTGCTATTATGAAATGTAAATGTAAATTACGTTTTAAGTACAACTAATAATAGTTAATTATGCGAGATATACAATTATCAATGTCAGTCACGTTTAACAAAGCCGTAAGTTTCACCAATTCTCATGAATGATTTCATGCTACATGATAATTTTTACATAAATTATTAATTTATCAATTTTAAGTATCAATAAATAAACATTTTGTCATGACGTCGTGCGATCGTCATGTTTTATAATTTTTAGATTAGTTGCAGCTTGTATTCCTATATAAAAGTACAGTAATAGGACGTACATTTGAATTTTTAATGTATGTTTCTTTTACCGTGTCTCTTTTTTAATTAAAAGATTTTATCATAGTCTCGTTATTGCGAAGCGTAAAACATATAAAACGACATAACATTACATAGTCTGCTCTCATAAAAGAACTAGAAAATGAAAATAAACATGTTGTGTATGCGGGAAAATAATAATAACTATTGTACAATTTCCTTTCTAGCAGGAAACGTAATAAAACGGTTTGTTTACCGATATAAACTTGGCGCTGTTTCATCTAATCGATATCAGAAGTTTCACACGCACTGTACAGATGGCGACACAGGTATCAATATGTACAAGACAAACGCGCGAAATTTAAACTAATTATATGATAAGCAACAATGAATAAATGGATAACACATCAACATTATGATGAACATTCTTGTACTAATTACTAGTTGATGTATTATTGATTAAGAGTATCAAGTAATTATATAGATGAAAGCAGATAGATAAAGACATAGATCCACGAAAGACTGACACATACATGAGATGTAAGTAAATATTCCTTGTTACTACTGCTCAATTTCTATAACGAAAATCAAATTTGAATTTGAACTGTCATACTTGCATAAATATAAATGTTTATGAAAATTTATTTATAATTATCAGTAGTGCTGATAGTTATCTTTATTTGTCACTGTCAAATATTGCTAAACATTATTTTTAAAAAATCAGTAATAATGTAACAAGAAAGTAAGAATAAATTGAAAATAATTCGACAGATTCTCGAAAACATTTGCCAAATGGCAACAAGTTTGAAATATAAACTAAAAGATTATTTTTTAATTTATTGAACTCTCGAATATTATTTAAATAGATTATTTTTTGACTCACAAATTTAATTCAAACTATTTTATTTTACTTTACGCGTTGACAATTTTAAATAATTATTTGACAATTATCTTACAGTCATAAAAACAAAAGCTACAGAGTGATTTTTCTCGAGAATAATCACAAGAGCTTTATTATCATCACCGTGTCGCAGTACGGAAATGTATATATTTTTAGCTTGAGTGGGATTCGAACTTGGGAACTTCGGATTCGAATACCATAAAGCTAAAACCACATCACTGTACTGGCGGGCAAATAATAACACACATGACAATGAAAAAAACATTTCATTGGTTTTAAGAAACGTCAAAATATAATCAAATATAAATTTAAAAGTATTTTTACTATTTTTATTTCATGTATTTTTTGTAAAATAATTTGTAAATATTTAACAGTGGTTAGAATATTTTGATTTAAATGTTATGTATGGCAGTTGTTTTTGAATTTGATTTCTATTTTAGAAACTTAGCATGGTTAAGAATAAAACGGTTAAGAAACTTACCTTTCGCTCGCAATAGAAGAGTTCCTCGACATGCTCTTGGGGGACATTTCGAAGTCGCTGTCGGACCGGTAGAGAAAACTCTCCCGGCGTTGGGGAAGATTCTGGAGCACCAGACCCGCCGACGGGGACGCTGCCCCATCCAGCGGGGATCGTCCGGGACTGGCTCCATTTTCCACATCAAAACTGGAACACAAAACAAACATAATTAGCAACTTGCATGTTGAATGAAGCTTATTTGATATTGAAACCATACAAATAAATTAAGTAAGGTAAATGGATTTGAGATTAAAAATATGTTTAGAGTTTCGGTTACATTTTTAAAGTACCACAATGCATTTCTGTCTCCAATCTTTCTATCTCCACATAAAAGTATCTGTCAAACATTTTTACAAATATCGCATCAAAATACAAGATTCAACATATAATTTTCCTGTGTTTGTGATGCGATTTTTTTAAAAATTTATTATAAAGATATTTATCGAATACTTCAGTAATTTAAAACAATTAAATAGATTGCTGATAGTTTTTTTTATAATGAATAATTACTTTTTCGACTGTAATACTCTTAAAGTACAGTTACTAGGAATTCAGTAAAAAAATAATTAACTATTATTAGTCCAAAGTTTCGGGTACTCTTTTAAACGATGTTAATTGATTTCTTCAGATAATTTTATATCTACTTCAATTTAAAATACAGTATGTTCATTCTAACCCCGAATATAGGCTTATAACATGTAATATCCGTTTTTAGTGCGCATTGCTTTCTAATTAATTTTACAAGATACTTCAAATATAAGTTGTAGAGAATAAATTAACGGATTTTTAATAGAAATATATCACTTACCGAGATCTACTATGAAAGAGTGCCACACCTAGTAATGGGTAAAATGCGTGATGATATATTTATTTTTTTGTTTATTTAATCAGAGCGCAAAAAAATTATTAAATATTTGAAATATTCGTACATTCGTAGAATTAAAGGCTGCCATGAAAAAATTAAACAATTGTCTACTGTCAAAAATATTGACCTCAATCTTGAATAATGAACAAAAAAGGAAAAAGACGTAAAAATAACGATTTCTCATATGGGATTTTTATGTTTGCCCAAAGAAAACGTACAATTTATTATTTTATTAGTATTGTTATTATTATTTTATTCTTCAATCAATCAAATTCATTTTCGTTTATAACATAATTTATTTTATGAAAAACAAAAGTAAATAATAAAAATTATAAGTATTCAAAAGTTTTTCCATTTTCCGCTAAACAAATATCCTAGTAGACAATTGTTTAAATATTTTTAGCCCTAATTTTTACGAATATTACAAATATTTGATTAATTTTTGCGCTCTAATTAAATACATAAATGAAATGTGTTTTATATAAAACTCTTCGTAATTTTATTTTCTACAACTTGTATTCTAAGTACTTTCTTGGAAAATTAATTTAAAAGCAATGAGCATCGAAAAACTGATATCATATGTTACAAGCCTTTATTCGGATTTTGAATTAGATATTTCACTTATTTAGAAGTATAAGTTTATATATTTTGTAAAGTCCTGAAGAAAACTGAAAACAGTAGCTGAAACATAACCATAATAATTATGAATTAAAAAAAATATATTGTGTTTCTTTATTTTCCACGAAATAATCTTAACAACTTCCTAATTAAGTTAAAATGAAACACAGGGCAAGTAAAATGTCGTATTTTAAATAAAACATTGCTTTAATTATTTAATAATTCGTTTGATACTTTTCCCTAATTTGTACAAGGCGTATTAAGTTTATTTTAAATAAATGCAACAGATTATTTGCTGATAATTTATAAAAATTTGATTTATTTTGTTTTTTTCATATTTTAGTGACGCAGTAACATTTAGGGTTTTCCTTGAGTTTTCTTTACTGTAAAAATAATTATGTTGATAACCGTGAAAATAATGCAAATATATTATAATTTTCTGTATTTCAAATCTAACTACTCATATAAAAAACAAACCTCCATTATTTCGTAATTATCGCGTGACATTAGGTGCTTCAATTTACAAAAAAATTAGTACTTGATTACACTATAAAAATAAATAAATCTTTGCCAAGTAATTGGCAAACACTTCACTATACAATTGGCCATTTTGAGAAAAATATTATATTGATAAAGTTATAAAGGTATAGTATTTTTAGATGAACTTGACTGGACTGTTATACGCTCTTCAATAATATTAGCAAAAAATGGTTCAAAGAAAACTGTTAGAAAATTGAATTGAAATACTTTTCGCGTTAATTTAGAAACATTTCAAAGCAAGAACAATATTTTGATGACGTTATTGTCAAGTCCTATGTAGCATCATGTATACGAAAAAAATTAAAAATCCCCGACAACAATAGACTCTTGCTTTTTATCATTTCTTTTTTCATAGAAAACATAACCTACTTTGATAACAAACAGCATTAATATAATTTTGTTTATGACACAATAAGAACAAATTCTCACATTAATAATGTAAAAAATAACCTTTTTCTTGTGCGAGGAAACGTTGTATATTTTCTAACTGGCACTTTAAACATATTTTTGGAATACATTAAAAATTGATACATATACTGTACTAATTAAAAATATCAATTAACTATTAAACATATACTTAGTTTGACGTTTTTGTTTTTACTGAATATTCAAAGAATATTTCAACAAGTTATATTTCTAGGTAGTAGATAAAGACAATTGATTATCGCATTACAAACATGATCATTATAAAGATAACAGATTGTGTTAATAATATTGACTAGCAATTTTTATATGTTTTATTTGCTTTTACATGTGTAATAATTCAGATTAGCAACGAGTATTTGCTTTTTTCATTATTTCTGATCTGAAAGTCCTTTATTTGACATTTAGACTTTGTAATTATTTATAGTCTTCAATGTTTATACCTACTGTCTATTTATATGTACTTTACACTAATTGAATTATTTTTTTATGATTCATTACATTAAAAATTACCCCTGTGGCTCTGTCTCCACTAACATTATTTAACGGCTGGTAACCTCTCTTTACGCGAATAAATAGATCACTTACCAAGATGACAGAGTGTTACACCCAGTAATGGGTAAAAAGCGTGATGATATATTTATATTTTATGTATCAGAATCCATTTATAAATAAATAAAATAAATATATCATCACGCCTTTTACCCATTACTGGGTGTGGCACTCTGTCGTAACAGATTTCGGTAAGTGATACATTTTTCGCGTGAAGTGCGGTTACCAGCCGTCAAATCACGGCCCTCAAAGATATTAGTGGAGGGGAGGCCACAGGGGTTGGTTTAAATGGTGTAGTTGATGTATGAAATAAAATATTGCGATGAAATTTAGAATAATCTTGCGAAATTTCGTGACAATTTAGCCTATTGTTGAATATTCTTTACCTACCTATAATTACCAGAAAATAATTTAATTCGTTTGGGTGGTCTATCACACATCATTATCATAATCAATCTTTATTTAGATTAATTCAATCGAAATAAGATAAAGAAATAAAATAATATTTTGATACGCAACAAGTACATAAATTGTGCTTATGAATAAGTAGTGTAGTGAGAAATAACTGTGCAAGAATTGAACACGCGCTCACATTTGAAATGTTCTTGATCTCCTATACGATAGACATTCTGAACTTCTTCGTCCATAGTAATTAGTGACATAGACAGGGCGATGTCGATTTAAATTTATTGCCATGGCTATATGAACTGTCACTTGCGGTTAACATTTACTTTCACTCAAAACACCGACACTACTGACCACGAAACACGCGAGGTCTAACTTGCGACTTGATAGAAAAAACTAAATTACTGAGGACATGACTCGCACGCTTGCCAGTAGCTCGTGATAACAGTATCGGCGCCTGCGTTATCAAATTTTTTCTAATAAAGAAACGGTCAAAGGTATAAGACACACGATGCGAAACTGACTTGTCTGCATATACTGACAGTTATTGATTCTTTCATACATTTTATGACATGTAAATGATAACTTGAACGTTTCAATATTTAGTTCTTTTAAATATAACATTACTTTGCAAGTTTGTTATCGGTTGTGTCGTCTTCGTTGCTAAGGCAACGCGTATACAACAACGTGGAAGTAAAGTTTAGCAAATCTATCTATACATTTTTAATTTAATTAAAATTTCGGGATCAATAAAATCATAATAATAATAACTATTTCTTTTCAAGGTGGAAGAAATAATAAAGTCGTAATCAAACAAGCAGAGGTTGATCTAAATCTATTTTAATTGCTGACGTGTTGCGTGTTTGCATACTATACGCATATAACGCGAGTTCATGTATTATTAAAGAAAAAGTTGGCTCTTTTCAAAAATACAATATTCAATGGTATTGAATTTCGATTCGTGCACCGCAGGCAAATGACTTCCTGTGCAGGATGATCCGACGACATTACCTCCCCGTGGTGCGGCGTCGATCATACGATAGCGGGAAGCGTCTAGCGGTGTTGCGGCGGACTTGTGAAGCCCGTGTGGACGACCTCCGGCGCTTGGACGCCTCGGAGTGACGCCTCGCGCTGTCCGACATCACTGACCCTGCTGATGCGTAAGACGCACGAGAGTCGCTCGTCTCATCGTCGTCCGGGATCTCGGGAATCGCTTCCGAGTCTCGCCGCGACACATCCGAAGAGAAGATACTCGTCACAGAGGCACGAGATTCTATAGAGCGCTGGCCGATCATCTCGTACCGCCGCCAGGAAGTTGATGACGACGACAACGATGTGATCGAAGCCCGCGAGTCGTTTCCAACTTCCACGGAGCTAGTGCGAGACGTAGCAAAGTCCGAGTACCGCGAAGAGGCGACGCTTGTAATTGACGCACGAGATGTGCTAGATATTCGGGTAATAGAGGATTCGCTGATGGGATCCTGTTCAGGTTCAATGAGATCCTCGGGATCAATGGAATCTGCCGGTTCCTCGGAGATGGGCTCGGGAGAAGGGGTAGGAACTCCAGATGAGAGTTCCCGAGGGGGCTCGGGGGTGAGCGTGTCCTGGATTGGTGGCGGCAGTGGCGAGGGCTTCAGGCGGCGAAACAACGTCCACAGCAGCAAGAGTAGCGTGAGCATACTCACGGTCTCACGTGCACCTCAATCAGAGGCTCATTCACATGACCGTCAGCGTCACTATTGATTTCGGCGCGGGTCTAGTGGGCGAGCGGTTCCAGCTTAACCAGCCGCCGCTGTCGGCACCCATTGGGTCGCAGGTCAAGGGTCAACCTGGCGGCATAACTGCAGCTCGACACGCATCCACAGCCAGCACCAGCACCAGCACATCGCCAGCGCTCGGCGCTCACGTGTATTGACTCTGTCCGCGTCCACTGAGCCACTGCGTCACACAGTCTGGCGCATGGGGCGCATGCGCGCGCCTCGTCCTTGTTTACACCGCGACCGTCGTCTCGCGTCTCTGCACAATCACACCATCTTGTCTGCCGAGGCACTAATTGCACCGGCAAACTAATGAAAAGGCCCGGGCTACGCTCACTCGACACCGCCGCACTCTCACAGCTCTCGCAGCTATGCAACCACTCTTCAATCTTCAACAGGTATTAGTTGATGTAGATAGTTCGCGCCCCGGCACCTCGGCGTCGATGAACAAGCCGTGGAGGGGTGTTGTGTTGTTTGTTCCTCTAACACACTAGGTTGCCACGATGCATGCTGTGCGCTGCCGCCGTGCTACCGTGTCAGCAGCGTCGCGGCGCGGCCATGACTGAGCCGGCTGGCGTGGGCGGTTGCGCCGGCGCTATGACCTGCCACCCCCACCCCGCTACGCCACTGTGATCAAGTGAAACAACCATGAATACTGCGTACCCCACAAACACCTGTCTCATGACATCTCATTACCGAACCATCATTCAATAAAACTGACAACCCTCGCCATATTATCTAACCTAATTAAAATGTTATTAAATGTTCAATTTTACTCGATATGAGAATTAAAGGTACATGTCACCTGTCACAGATTCATTATACTGTCAGCGGAAAATACGGACCTACTTTTAACAAAGTTATTGATTAATATTTGCAGCGTTTAAAATGGCTGCACTACACTAAAATCCGACTATAATGAAATTGAATTGATTAGTAACTAAGTAGATATACTAGTGAGAAAAATATCTTGATTATTCCATGTAGTAAAAAACAAGTCAACATGTCGTATGCTTGGTACAAAAATAGCCGATAATGAAAATCCGATGTCGATGGAGAAGGGAAAGTAGTCGTTGTGCGTACCCCATCAACACGTCACACGTTACTCTCTGAGCGAGGCGACTCCTCCCACTCGAGCTGAAAGCTGAAAGCGCCTCACTACGCAACTGTTTTATCGCGCTTTAATTGAAAGCTCGAGAGATGTGTAGAGGACCGTTCGTAAATTGGAACGGCGTTCTCGCGTTCAGTCGCTCATTGCCGCAACGTTCACTCGCCTCGGCCTCTCAAGCGTTCAACGTTCTGCCGGCCCGGAACGCAAATAAGAGCTTAATTGATACTAAAATGTACGCCAACCTACCAAGGTACCGCTTCAAATTTATATCAGCCACCGGAGACGCAGTGTCGTCGAACGTAGGCCTGCCATCTTCAAGATCCAATTACTATCTATCGTTAGTAGTTAATAATAACAATAGGTACTTACTAAAGTACTATCTATCAATAATATTATATCGAAAAAGCAATCAGGGGTTCACCTTTCCTAAAGGTACTTTGCAGTATTTTTTTTCCACGTCTATGGAAACGTAATAAATGAGAGTTGCCAAAGTCGTGACCTCCCTTAAAAGATAGATAACGTATATTCATATGTATGTCTAAACCTTAAGATAAATCCAAGTGAAATAGTGTACTGTAAATAAAGAGTTCTTTTGCAATAATTGTTTTAATGTTTTTCGAAGTAAACTAAAAAATTAAATGAAGGCAATTAAAGTAAAATGTTGCCTATTTTTAAGTTTTTAGTTTAATATCTTAATTTTCTAAATTCGTAGGTAAATATAAAAATATATTGATACGACAGTGCGCAGAGTGATTATTTTAAGCATAAATATAAAAAATTACAGTGAGACAATGATTCCCCAATAACCTTTCATATTATTTAAGAAAATATAAACGATTTCAAAATTAAATGATTTCATGTAGTGTAACAGCTAAAATTTCGTAGGAAAAATAATATGTAATGTACTTGTTGAAAGGCCATTGAATAACTATATTATTGCTGTTTTATTTGTAGAACAAATTTTCGCGGAACAAAAAGAATCAACTACACCCTCTGACATGAAGTTAGTCATTATGGCCCTACGCTCATTTGTCTTGTTTTGTGACGTAATTAACATTACCACCCAGTTTTAGAGCTATACAATATTTACCGGTCAGAAACAATGAAACCACCTGAAATAGGCCATTTTCGTTCCAGAAACACGCATTAAAAAAGGGATCATTACAGTACACGTATGACAAATTTTTTTTATTGAGGTTAGAAAAATTTAATGTCAATTTATGACAGCTGTGCATAAACGGAACAAGCTAAATTACATTTTATATGCAGAAATAGTTATTTAAGTAAAACTTCAGGAAAGTGTTCAATTACAGGATGACTAGATAGCGATAGCAAAGCTTGAAACAGCTTACGAATCCTGTACGACGCTTTACTGACGTGTTACGTATAACATTTTACCTGAAACTTATAAACGAATAATAAATATTTTAAATTAATTAAAATTAGAAGAAATATTTCATTTTCATATTCAGTCAGTATCTTAAGTTGCTAAGTAACTAGACACTCACGTTTCTTTCATTATCTGCCTAGGCAGGCAATATATTATTTTCCTGACTAGACATAAAGCTTTTCTGAGTCTTAAAGGTCAGGCAAATATTTATTTTCCTGTTAGTTTCAGGTAAAAACATTTTTCTGTAGTTAAAAATGATATTTATGCTAATAATTTCGATATTTTTGCAAATGTTTGTAGTTATTGATAAAATATTGTACGATACATATACGTACAGCATCTTTAGTACTAGTATAGTACTTAACTACTAGCTTTAAAACTATATACTCGTATTCTGAGAGTTTTATCTCTATGTTATAGCAAAACTTTAAATTAAATATCAATATTTATGAATATCATATCGCTAAATGAAAATCAAATTTCGTTTTTGCCTAAATAATGGTCCACGTATAAATTTTATAAATCTATGTAACCAAATTACTTTCATAAGTAAACTGGCGTAAAATTTATAAAGCCTATTTAAAATTCGATTCTATTATAAAATTTTATCTGCTGAATTCCAATGTAGATAACAGAGAGACGTATTTAATTTTCTCTTTTCAAGTGTGTTCTAAACTCTGATATGAGACTATTACAAACTTTAATCTTGCTATTATATCGCTCGTACCGAGAAATAAATGCAAATCGTTTCCAATCTGGCTACATTTCAAAATGAAAAACTTTAGCGTCGCACGAAACTTCATTTCAAACAGACGTCCCACCAACAATTATAATCGAGGTATTTGTGTACACTAGACTTCAAAAATATATCCGAGACCAACTTCATATTAAAGACGTTTCAATATTTCCACAGTACATACTTAACGTATGACTATAGACAATATTAAGACTGAACAAATGTGCAAAACTAAAAATATTTAGAACTCCTGTTTAATCATTCAAACATTTTTTTCTGACGAAAGTACACTCGGTTGACTGTACCGAAACGTCAGGTTTTAAATTAAAAATTACAGAATTTAAACCAACAGTTATTTTAATTATTAATATCAAGACTTGATACATAGTTATAACCTCAAAATTTAAGCAATTAGTAAAAAAATCAAATATATAGTATCACAACAAAAATTATGGGGTAGGTGGCTCAGTGGTATCGAGTCGACCTGTGGATCTTGAGAACCTTGGTTCGATCTCCACAGCCAACAAACAATTTTCACCAAATTAAATCTACCCCTGTGGCTCTCCCTCCACTAACATCTTTGTGAGCCGTGATTTGACGGCTGGTAACCGCACTTCACGCGAAGATATATATCACTTACCGAGATCTGCTAAGGTAGACTGCCACACCCAGTAATGTGTAAAATGCGTGATGATATATTTATTTATTTTATTTACAACAAAAATTAAAAATATTGGCTGGTAGCACAAGCTCTGTTTTTGCCTGTTTTAAGAGCAGTGTATTTGGGTGTTTTAGCTATCTCTAACATGTTCAAACCGTGCTCTTAAAATACTCAAAATAAAAGCTTTGGGTACAAGTCAATGAGTTTTGAGATTGATTTTACTAAAAACAATTGTCAACAATGTACTTATATAATTCATATATTAACTTGTTGTATTATTAATAATAAATACTAATTAAAATTCAGAATTTTCTTTGTAATAAATATTTTTTCTACGACTGCTATGAGAAGTTAACAATTACGCTCTAATTTGTCATCACAAGTCAAAGAATTGTATTTTTAAGTAAAGATAATTGAAAATTTCTGTAAGTTCTTCACATGAAATTTCTTAGTTGCAGATTGCATTTTGAACTAGACTTATGTCATTTTCCTAACGAAGAGGATTCATTTTGTTATGAAATATGGTGTTAATAACTCAAAAATAGTATTATTTTAGTTCTAATGTTTTTCATCTGGATCAGTGATATAATTTCAAGTGTTGAACTGATTTGAGTATTGAGCTATCGATACTGATTAATGTAAATGTACTGTTGATAACATTCGACTATCAATAGGTTTTTTATTTTTTTTTGTTAATTACTCAAAATCAAAATTAACATTACATCCTTAAACTAAAGCCAAATTCATGATTTAAGCAACCTATTTAACAAAACAATTTATTTATTTTTGTTAATTCAATGTTGGTATATTTGATGTTATTGAAAAGTCATTGATGACGTTTGATTTTTCGGTTTGCCAATACGAGCAATTGTAGCAATTCTTGCTTGAAAAACAAAGGTTTAAGCATCGCTTACTTTAATTTATAACCAAAAATAAAACTGCGTCGTGCATCAGATTTCACTTTAAGCTGTTGCACTCTTATACTCTAGCCTGTAGCTGATTTTCACGTAAAATAATTAATGTGCTTCTATTTTAAGGTCTTACTATTTGCTTTTAATTAGATGCGTAGTATTTAAATGCTTTTTGAAAATATCTCCATGCTAATCTAAATTCAACTTCAACCTTCATAAATCCAAAATAATGGCCTTCAGTCAAGCTCCACTAATAACTAACAATTTACAACTTTTAGCTATTATCAATTTTCTTCCACCATCAGCAGTTCTGCTGTGCATACTCCCACGCATATATCACAGTCCGTGTTTCGTTTCGTTTTGCGATGCGGATTCACGATTCACGCCGTTAAGTGTGATTGACCTATTAACCTTTAACCAGCGGAGGTGTGATGAGGTCTCTAGAGGACTGTGTGGGAGGATCTCTTTTATAGAGCCTCTTTCCTCTCTGATGAGTAGGGGAAGGATACCTTTTCTATGCAAATGTCATTGGGAAATAAAATTGCAATATTGGAACAGGGTAATTACATCACAAGAAGAAAATTTCGCTTTTATTTCAAAGAATGGTTAATTAAGTTTCATGATTTATTAACCTTACTTTTAGGAGGTAAATTTCAGCTAAATTATATTACACAGAACGAAGGCAGACAGACAATTCATTCAAAGGCGTTACAATTGTATTACTGACAGGATTAATATTACTACTTGGCTACTATTACTTTTTATATATTCCATATACATCAATTCAATTATTAATATTTATCAACAGAGAATTGAGTAAAAAATAAAAATATTTAGTTTTGTTGCACAAAATTGCAAAAAAAAAACATTATTCCATTAGAACAAAACAGATCTTATATATACACAGAATTCAAAGATAACTATTATTGGGATAAATAAATATATCATCACGCCTTCTACCCACTAGTAGGTGTGGGTGTGGCACTCTATCGTAGCAGATCTCTGTAAGTGATATATTTCTCCGCGTGAAGTGCGGTTATCAGCCGTTAAATCTCGGCCCTCAAAGATGTTAGTAGAGGGGTAAGCCACAAGGGTAGATTTAATTTGGTGAAAAATATTTGTCGCCTGTGGGAATCGAACTAGATATGGGGTGAGTTATATGGGAATTTCCTTAATATTTAACTGCATCTATTCTCACCCCAATAATAGTTATCTTTGAAATTTGTGTATATATAAGATCAGTTTTATGAATATATTTTGTATGTATTTTTTTACCTTCTGATGATGGTGTAAATTCCGAAATTGTGCAATAATATTTATTTAAATAAATAATTTCAATCTGAAATAAAATTAGAGTTATCTAACTCCAAATATAATCTCCTATAAAGTAAATATAATTAAATAAATTACCAGCCTTCAAATCACGGCTGTTAGCTGTTAGAACCACAGGGGTAGTTTTAACGTGGTGAAAGTTGTTTGTCAGCTGTAGGAATTATTATGAAGCCATGGCAATTTCACAGATATTAAAAAATTATTCTAAATTTTATGTAAAATGAAATAAAAATTGATATAATTATAAAATATATGATATACTCATGTATTTTAAAATAAAAACAAATAAGTTATTAAAAAAATATACATAAAAAATGTAATATAAATTAGCGACAAAAATCAAAGCATAAAACTATGCAGCCAACGTTTTTGATGTCAACAATTCATGCATACTAAACAGGCGCAAAATAAATTAAGTAAAACGAATCCACCAACGTAATAGCAGAGAATTTTCCATCTTTTTTCAACAGTGAAACAGATTCATGCAGCATGCAATAACGTTGTTTGCCGTCAGCGTAAATCGTGACGTCAAATGCCTGCTGTGACGTCACTAATATTATTCTGCGTCACACGAAGCGTGTAATTCTCAACGTACTAACACCGTCGCACATGCATACAGACGAGTCTGACTGACCATGATTCATTGTGAATTGTATGAATTGTATGTATTAGGATTTGACAGATGGAGACACACAGGTAAATGTAAAACTGGAAAAAATCCTGTGGATTGGTATATAAACACGTGTGGAGTAAATGTGGTGATTATTAATTAAAGAGCAAATGTAAGTACTGCTGAATTAATAGCACTTTAGAAGCTATTTTTAGAGCGAATAGATTCATATGTTGCATGTTTCATCTATTTTTGTTTTATTTTCACGTGAAAACCGGTTAACATGCTTCGTAGGACACACCAGTTTTTGTTTGTTACAGTTGTTATAATATAAATAAATATATCATCACGCCTTTTACTCATTACTGGGTGTGGCACTCTGCTTAAACAGATTTCGGTAAGTGATATATTTTTTTCACGTGAAGTGCGGTTACCAGCCGTCAAATCACGGACCCCAAAGATATTAGTGGAAGGGGAGCCACAGACGCAGATTTAAATTGGTGAAAATTGTTCGAACCAGGGTTCTCAAGATCCACAGGCCGACTTGATATCACTGAGCCACTTACCCCTATATATCTAAATAACTAAAGTTGATATTAACTCTAAACAATTTCTCATTAAATCATTTTCGTCATGCCTAGAAATTACGACTATATTTATCGTCTATAATTTTTGGGACGCTTTTTGTTATGCGGAGACATTATTAAAATTTATATTAAAACTAAGTTAACTTCTAAACTTTATTAGGTAGAAAATATTTAAATTATTGACATAAATGCCATCCTAGATTATTTAAAATATCATTACTTTATTGGCAATTATGCTCAATAGTATATTATGTAACAAGTTTTATAAACGTCTCTTTAGTTAAAAGTATTTCAAGAGTTTGTAAAACAAGTCACATACTATACTTTTTCTACGATCTTAAATTAAGACAAGAACAAAATTTTAACCCTTTGCACTCCAGCCTAAAATCTTATAGAGAATACCAATAACTTCAACACTATATGGGTTACAAATACATACATGTAATGTACAAATGTCGCAATTACGGCGACAACGGAGTGCAACGGGTTAAGTTTTATGAATTATTTAAAAAGTAAGGATAAGTTAAAATGACAGATACCTAAAGCTAACTTCACCCTGTGTTTAATCTCTCAAACCGCGAATAAAACGTTCGAAGCCATAGCTTGTCAACATGTGATTAAGATGTTATTTAGCGCCACTGTAACCGGTACGTTAAATGACATTTTAATAACAGTCAACTAAAAATTAATTTCACACAGAATTGTACATAAAATATAATGTATATTTTTAAATAGTTTATAATATATTTTTAGTATCGAAATAATAAAACACAGGACACAAAGTTCAGTCACAGTAACATACATGAGGTCATCAATACTTTTTTGTTGTTAAGACCTAATACAAAAATAAATGTTTACTTGTTAAGAGTATGCATACAAGTTACAATAAAGGTATATTATTAACATTTACTTTTCTAAGCATTAGTTCTTAAATTAGAAAATGTGTACCCAACAAAAATTTGAATGTTTCTAATGATTAAGGATTAGGAATATAGGTCGTATTTATAGTCAAATATTAAGATCGTTCTCATGAAGCTCATTTTATATTCATGGATAATTATCTCTATGAGATGAACAAGACAATTTTAAGATTGTTATTTTGCTATGCTATATGACTACGAAAACCGTCCTTAATTGCAAAATAGAAACTACTAAGATAGTCAAGTTATCATTACCTTCGTAAAATATTCAGAATTGTTATCTTGAAATCTATTAAAATATATTTTCATCATAACCGAGTTTATTGTGTGGGTGTTAGATTGTACGCTTTCATATTTTCTTTCCTCCATTTTCAATTTTCGGAAAGCGTGTCAGATTTTCCAGCGTAATAATTATTGACAATTTTATTGAATTTTCGCGTTGTTTGGCAACATTTCGAGGGTGTGTATATTTAAATTTTAACGGTCGAACTTTTATGTTCTGTTCGTGTAGTCAAGCAACCGTCCAATCATGCATGTAATTCTGGTTTCCGCGTACCCTGGATCGTTATTTTCGTGTAAATTTAGTGAATATTAACAGGTTGGTAACTTTTTATGTTTTTCTGTTTAATTACAATTTAATGATCGCAATGTACCACAATTTGCGCATGCTTGATTTCGTGACTCGCATTATATAATAGCCAATTTTCTGCTACATTTTTCATTTCAAACTATGTATAAAAATAAAAAAATAGGATGCTAGAAGTGGTGGTAGATTTTTACTGTGTTATAAATGATGGAGTAGTGAGTGTACTTTGTCGATTAGGTAAATGATATTTAGGAGTGTAGTACAGTTTATGAAAGTTTCATACAGAGCAAACTACAGACGAGCAAACTTTGAAACAATAACTTTATATAACAGTGTTTTGTATTCTGGGAAGGCAATTTACATTTATAATGATATCGAAACCCGAACGTAATGAAATAATTAGCAGTGCAAGCTCAAATGTACGCCAAAAATGTTGATCCTTGGAGCTAGAATTTGTTATTTAAGTTTAAAATAAATTATAAACAGTATTTTATGCTTGAAAATAAAACAATTACATTTGTAAGGAGAGTTGAGGTAATTTACTTTCTAGCAGAGAACAAAGAGTGAGATTAGTAAAGAGTAGAGACTAAGAGAGTAAAGAGTAAAGGATGAAGATAAAGGGAAAGCAGTTAACAACAAGTAGGTACTATAATACAAAGTAGTTACCGTGACGGAAAGACCCGGAAGCCAGGTCCGCAAGGGCAGCAGCTTCCGGAATTTCTCTTCCGTTTCCGGCGGACGCACCAATCCTGCCCCATCGCGCGCCAACTGATCGGTAATCCACGATTTTACATTACGACACTAGCAGACACCTGTGCATCACGCCACCATCACGTTCACGTTCACGGGCAGATCACGAGCGTGACAGAATTGTCCGACCCATTTGGCGAACGTGCCAAAACCACCAATCGATTTCTGCACTGTTGTACGCACGCCTCATTTAAAATTATAATTTTTATACAACGTTCTGGTTAGTTTATCTGAAGTGAAACGTCAAGTGCTGGACACGAAAGAATTGCCGGGCAGCACGTGAACACACCAACACTCTGACACTGCCACAAGAACTTTTCCATTACCTCCCCAAATGAAATGTCAGAGCAACAGACACAACTGTTCACCTTTCACTAAAAATAACATACGTTTCCGTTCCTCATAAATACACCACGATAATAAACACGGTCATGAAGGAAGAACATTATTATCTGCTACTGTTTTTACTTTACAACATTTACCATTTTAATTTCAAACACCAGAATAATAAATACATTACTCTATTCTTGGAACACCTAATTTACATACTACCCATATATAATCTAAACGATATTAAATATTCTAAGACGAAAGTTGAAGAATGTCAACATACAATTTGTACAAGATTGTTGAACACTTTCAATTGTTACGACAAGAGGTAGGAATTGTTGTAGTTAAGGAAGACAACAATCATATGTTTACACAATTGTTTTACATCATTACGAATTAATTAAAGAAGGAAGAACAATTAACATTAATACACATTTCACTCAGCTGCCGAGACAGAATATTTACAGCATTTACATGACTCCATGATGACTCTAAATCAATATGAATTCATCACACAGTAGGAAGATTTAGAAGAGTCATCTAAATATAGTTCAAATTGAGATGTGAATTTTATCACAGTCAGACGAAGGTTTGATAATTTACAACAATTAATATAATTCACTGTTTTATACTCAAATCACATCGAGACGAACAACATCAATCAGTAGATACATTACTGTCCACATTTACAATTTACAACAATGAACAACACTCAGTTCACAACGAGAAGAACAACAACTATACAATACTGCCCAGATAATGTTGTCAGAAGTTCAGCTAGGAACTCATCATAGACGGAGCGCCAGAAGAAAGCTGAGAGATTTATAGGTTACAACATGAATAATTCACAATTCGACACTTAACAACAATCGCAACCACAACAATTACAACAACTTCTCAGTGCAGGGTGTAAATATTGTGGTGGCCAGCTTCAACGCTGCGTGCTGGAGGCGAAGAACTAACGTGGCCCCGTGGAGGCGGCAGTGGTAGCGGCGGCGCGGATGGTTCAAAGGACGAGCGCTGCGGCGGACACCGGCGGAATCACGTGCACGACGCCATGTTGTACACCGCCCCCGTCTACCCTGCCACCCTGGAGCCAGCATCAGATAGAAGCAAGCGCAATGGACCAGCAGCTTCCTTACGTGGAAGAAAGGTTTGGTTGGAAACAGACCATATTGTAAGAGCATATTTCATAAATACGAGACGGGAATACAATATGTATTATGCACATATTTTGTAATAAATCATGAGATACTTTTAGCTTCAAACTACTAATACTGAGTTCTTAAATCTTTAGTTGATAAATAATATACCATATACCCAATACAAGGTGTAGCATCCTGCCACAGCATATCTCAGTGAAGTCCGGTTATCAGCCGTCAAATAACAGCCCCCAAAGAATGTTAGTGAAGTATTAGCAATAGAGATAATTTTAATTTGTTTAAAAAAATCCGACGCATTGCCACTGAGCTATCTACTTCATAGACACATTTATATGCAAAGTTATTAATTAATTTATTTAAATATATTTGAAATATAACAACTATTTAATGTAAATATTATTTTTATTACCTAATATGTGCCTTTTTATTTAACAAAATTAATCAATTAATTAATTTCAGATAAAATAAATATTTGATGAACGTAATTAATATTACATCCTATGCAGTTTAAAATATAAATTTCTCTTCTATTTCAATTTAAATGTATCACCATAAAATTATAAATATGTTCATTTTTATTACTGGATTGTAAATGATTTTTTTTGTCATATGACATGATTGAAAGTACAGCGATTTTTCTGTCGTAAATATTAAATAAAACAAACTTTAAACTGAAATAAATTTAAACAGGAAAAGCGTAATAAAAAATTAGTAAAAATTCATGGCGATTAACCAACTAGTAAGTCGTTAAATCTCTTAATCTTCTTATCGGTCTAGAACGAAAGAAAAATCTCTCAGCGCGATAAACCAACGTAAAGTGAGTAAGATAATACATCAGTAAATATTCCGACAAGGAAATCATGAACCTGAAACATGAGCCACGAAGCACAAAGTGTATTTACAAAAGACGCTCAAAACTGATTTCTCCGTTCAATAATGAAGGCGGTGTAAGCAGCACCATCTATCGGTGGGATACTGAGTTACTATGAGGGTTGTAGAATTCGATCCATGAACCACATTTAAATTTATTATGCCGGCAACGACTGTGCCAACAAGTGGCGGCGCGAAGTTGAATCAAGTTGGCGCCACCAGCACGTTTCATGCGAAAAGTTCATCAGTTTCAGTTGTAAAGATTCCTCCAATATTAGCAAATAAATTGTTGCTAATCTTTAGTTTTATTTTGTTTAGACAGGGTTGTAAAAAAATAAGTGCTACAGATTTGTAGGACAAACAGAAAAAGTTAAAATCAGTTGAAAACTTTTATACAACCCGTGTACAAAAATTATGTGTTTCAGAGATATATAAGATATATGCCGAAGTAAATACCGACAACCATGATTTTTTTTAGTAAATTTTGACTAGTCGTCGAAAAACAGACAGCCATGTCCAAGATGGCAGTACTTATTAACAAACAATAAATATTAAATTTAAAATTAGCATGATTGTAGAACATCTCATTTAGCTTGTAACTATTGTTTTGTGAAGAATAAAAAATAAATTTACATTTTAAAATTCATGGCTGTTGATATTTACTTAAGAACAAACAATTTTTACCACATAAAACTACCCCTAGGTGGCTCAGTGGTATCGAGTCGGCCTGTGGATTTGAGAATCCAGGTATCTCTGTGCTTTCACTAACATCTTTGGGGACCGTGATTTGATGATTGCTAACCACCCTTCACGCGAAGAAATATATCACTTACCGAGATCTGCTACGGCTGATTCTCGCACCGAGTAAAAGACGCATGAGTAAAAGACGTGATGATATATTTATTAATTTTTAAACTATCTCTGTGGCTCGCCCTTCACTAACATCTTTGAGGAAAATATATCACTTACCGTGATCTGCTACGGCAATTGTCGCACCCAGTAATGGGTAAAAGGCGTGATGATATATTTATTTTATTTTTAAACTACCCCTATGGCTCTTCCTCAACTAACATCTTTGAGGACCGTGATTTGACAACTGGTAACCGCACTTCACGCGAAGAAATATATCACTTACCGAGATTTGCCAAGGCAGAGTGCCACACTCAATAATGGGTAAAAGGTGGAATGATATATTTATTTTATTTTACATCTAAATTAAAACTCCCATATCATTGAAACGGTTCATTTTTGGACACATGTGTAAATGTTTCAACTTATTTTGATTTTTACTCCATGTCTTACAAATCTGTATGTAACACTTATTTTTTAACATCCTGTATACCAAAGCCAAGAGGTTGGTACTGTTTTCGTATTATTATTGTCATACTTTTATATAAAATATTAAAAAACACTTGTCAAGTTTCACAAAATTTCAGCCTCTGAGTCGACTTATCAGATCATCATCTCAGAGACCGGCCAGCACACTTAGTTTCGCGTACATATTTTGTCTAAATGATTGAATTGATACTTTCATATCTTAAAATGTATTCAAGTTACAATTTAAATCCAATATATTCAATTAATTCTGTTTTAGTAGGCTGCTAAAGAATACCAATCTACTTATACTTATATATCTATTTAGTTCATTTACTAAAATACTTATTTATTGTACTTTTCATAACAATCATAAAAATGTATGAATATCATTTGTAAAATGGCATCTAATAATCTAAGAAGTTGATAAAAACAAAGCTGCCACGTACATTAATATATCATTCGATGTGAGTGTATGCACTGAAAGTCTAAAAATAGTAGTTGGGTATGAATACCATAGAATATGAGGTAAATTTATGCTCCATAAATGGAATTTATACATGAATATTAAACCAAATAATTAAATACGTAGTACCGTGAATTAATATAACGCCTAGGTAAGACTACTCGTTCTACACACGCTAGTGTTCACAAAGTTCATGAATATTTCATGTTAGAATAAAAATATTAAATATTACTACGAGCACTTTACGTTAAGTTGTAAGTTAAAAAGTTTATATTATTATATAGAGTTAGAAAACCGCGAACTATCTGAAATTATAATTCAGCTTATGATAAAAATATACATACAAAAATATCATTATGTTTTTTTATCAATTACTAGGTGTGGCATTCTGCCGTAGCAGATCTTGGTAAGTGATGAATTTTACGCGTGAAATGCGGTTACCAGTCGTCAAATAAAAATAATATTAAATTAAATTATAAAAACTACAGTTTATATGTAAATAATATCAATACCGAAATAATTTTTTATTTTAAGGTTAATTAAAGGCAAGTTGTACTGCTATCCCTTATATATTAAGTAAAACAAAAATCTAGAAATAATATCAAATGAATTAATAAACATTTGTATCAATTCAATTCGATTTGTTTTTTTTAAGTGACACTTGCTATTTAATGAGTAGCGATCCAACTAGCAATAATAATAATAATAATAATAATTTTTTATTTAGTTTAAAGTTATTAAATACAAGAAAATTACAGTTAAATATCTCTAATTTAGTTAATAAGTATGTATAAGATGATAATTAATAATATAGAGTAAATAGTTATTTGTGTAACAAGAGCGTAAAGTGATTCTTTGTTACTCGAGCTGCAATAGTGCAAGAGGAACAAAAACAATTTACGCTCGTGATACACACAATTTTTTCTACGATTGCATCTTAAAATTATTTAAAAACGTATACATACTGAAAATAAATTCGTTCTGTCAACTGTCAATATGACACAAGTTTCTGTATTGTTCGTATCCCTGGTAACTATTGAAATAAGCGAATTTCTAATCTTTTTCGCGCGTTGCCATTGGAAACGTCAACTTTACGATGATAAATGAGAGCGCAATTGTCAACTTTTCATAGCAATCGTAGAAAAAATAAATTTTACATAATTGCTCTAAAATTTTAATTGAATTCTTAATGTCAATCGGTAAGTCATTATAAATACATTGTCTTATTACGAGTATAAAGTGATTAAAACCTATGTGGTTCGTTTTTATATTAATTTACGTACAAATTTATGTTGATTAATAAATAATAAAAAATTTAGATAGTACGATTTTGGCAACTCTCCCTTTGTTAGTAAATATCCGTGAAGTATAGCTTTATTTCGCATTCTGTATTGTAGGTTTGCGCTTTGTGAGTTTAAGATAATTATTTTTTGACTTGATATTTTGGCGAAGGTCACCTTTTCATGAATGGAAATGTAAATGAAATACGGAAATTAAATTTTACTTTCACGGTAGACATTTATCCTACGACAGATTTCCAATATACTTTTAATTTCTGCGAAAATATTTACCTATACCTTTGAAGATAGAGTACAATAATAATTGTTAGATAAAAAAAGTAATCTTTACTTTAGTGGGGGGCCAATAATCTGTCTATAAGATGATTGACGGCTAGTAATTCCCCCTCCATTAACATCTTTGAGAGCCATGATTTGACGAGTAGTAACCGCACTTCACGCGAAGAAATGTATCACTTACCGAGATCTGCTACAACAAAGTGCCATACCCAGTAATGGGTAAAAGGCGTGAGGATATATTTATTTTTTTTATTAAGCTTGACGCACCTAATTATGTTATATCTATTAACATAGTTATGAGTATCATTACAGCCGCAGATGTCAGTTTTTTAAGACATCTAAGGCCTGTTATGACTCATAATATCCGTGGTTTGTTCAATAGTTTACCGGTTTCAGAATATAAACACATTAACATCATTAATAAATATTCTTTTTTGAAATTCTTTTATGAATAAAGTCATTGTCATCATTTTAGAAGATGATCAAGTAAGTCTGTGGTCTGTATCTTTTTATTTAACGCCATGGTTACAATTGTTTTGTATCATATTTATAAATAATTTAAACGTCTTAACGTGGTCATCTCTAATTTGAAAGACTGTACAATTAATATATATTATGATAAGCAGGAGAAGTAATCTTTGTATTATTGTTGTTTTGAGTTTCGTTTGTATTAATAGTCTTATATTATCATTGTGTTTTATTTTTATTTTCTAGACTATTTGACCGGTCAATATGGTAATATTACCGTACAGAATACAATTATTACTTACTTACCAGCTTAATTTTGTGCATGTAAACATAGGTTTAATATCCTGAAACCAGTAAAGATAAAAAAGGTACGAAGATATATTTATTCACTTCGTAGAAATGGAAACATATTTTTCAATGTAATCACAAGTCATTTTTCCACTTCGTTAAATAAGTAAACAGAAGAAATAAAATTGTCATTTGTTTCCGGAAACACCCAATCATCTTTTCCCTAGCTATTGTCAATTGTCCAACAACTACCGATTGTCCTGCACGAGGCAATTGATTAGTGTGCCAATCGTGTACAGAACAGCCACCGGAGGCATCCCATCAGGGTTTGCCACAGTTGTAGGAGGGGGTAAACTACTGCCATGACCATACGTGCTGTAAATAACACTGTAAAGGTTACGTTGTACGGCGAATTCGCTCCACACAGGAAGGATATAAAGTAAACAGGCGGGCCTATATCGGACAGGCAGGTATGTCCGTATGTCGGTGTCACCAGGATACTTGCTAAGCTTTTGCACGCTACAATCGCATCCAAGAATGCTTGTGATACAATTGAATCTAGGTCATCGCTAAATATTTGCACTGTTTGTTGTTTTGTTTGTTTTGTAGGAATAGTTGGCACTGCACAGAAATTTTCAAGATAGTTTGAAATTTTTTTAGTGAAAAATTTGATGAGATATTTCTTAACCGACTCATATTTATATCGCTGAATATTTTCATTATTTACAGATTTCTTTATTCGTTTTATGATAAAATACAAAGCTCAAAAATGTACAAGCATATTTCAAAAATGTTAAATTAAAACTATAAATATATCATCATCACGCCTTTTATCCATTACTGGGCGTGGCACTCTGCCGAAGCAAATCTCGGTAAGTGATATACTTCTTCGCGAGAAGTGCGATTACCAGCCGACAAATCATGGCCTCCAAAGATATTAGTGGAGGAAGAGACACAGGAGTAGATTTAATTTGGTGAAAATTGTTTGTCGGCTGTGGGGATCGCACCTGGGTTCTCAAGATCCACAGTCACCTACCCCATTAAAAATTATAAATAATAGTCAAATATTTGTAAGAATACCTCAGGTATTATTTATCTTCAAAACATTTGAATATAATTAATATTAACTTTATATTGAATATGTATATTTGCATAAGCTTTAAATTTAACGTAGGATCAGTAGTTAGCATGTTAGGTAATGAATACGGCCCGAAATATTCGAGTTTAATCCTAGCCTTAGCTTAAAACTTTTCTAGTAAAAATAACTTGTACAGGGTGTTTCGCAACTTATGGCACTATTTTAACCCCATATAGTACTCAACGTACTTATAAAGCAGAAAGAATTTTAATTAATTAGTACAGAGGGCTTGATCACTAGTAGCGAACTCTTGAACTTTGAGAAAAAATGACAAAGAAACTGGAAACTGCAAAACGAGAATGAGGGGTTAAATGTACTCATGTGGAATGTTTCAAACCATCTAGGGAATATAAACTGCATCTTGGTTCTAGAATACATGAAGTAAACATTTTTAGTGCCCCTGATTTGAAATAAATTTTTAGTATATTAATAATTAAATTTTAATTATAACACTACTAATTGTAATGAATAATGAATAAATAAATTGTTTAGTTATTATAAGTAGTTTTGTATAACAATAAAATTAATAAATAAATTCTAATAATGAAATTTATATAAAATATTCAATACAAAAAACCTTAATGTAATAAAATTTATGTTAAAATGAAAATAAATTTAGGTATTTACATATTCATGAAGAGAGAAAATATAACATAATTTTCAGTATTTTGATTTAGAATAATTTTCCAATGTAAACAAACAATATTTTCAAATTAAATATACAATAAAAATATAACCAATGATGAAAATGTTAGTGAAATCGCCTGTGGATACAGTTACCAGTAACCTGCAAACTCAGCGATGAAGCTGGTTGCGTGCTTGATGCAACAGACATAAAATAACATCAGTACGCGTTTCGTTACCTCTCTACGTGCAAAATCAACGTATATTTGTATTTTATTAAATTTCCTGCAAGCAATTTAAAGTAATCTAAGCGAAGTGCTGTACGAATTTATATTTAGATTTCATCTTTGGTGAAAAGAAAACAAATTTATTCATATAAATTCATATCTGCTTTATTATTATTTTAAATTTATTTCTCTCAAAATAAATGAATAAACAGATAAACATGTTTTACTGTATGTGTGATAATGTTAATTTGATGATTTTAATATTTAATGAGATCTGGAACGTAATTAATTTCAGAGATTTAAACGACCACTTTGGATTTAATTGAGTGTGCTTCAGTTCTGTCTGAACCATTTTCAAACTAAACAGAATCTGAACCTACATTTCCAAATAAAAAACATAATTCTCTAATACCGATAAATTATAATCTGTATATTTTAATAGTTTATTGAACAATAAGTGTTACAAGTACTTATTGTAATACGTGTTTTCCATACTATTCTGTTTACATTGCATTTATTAACTGTAAAAAATATATTGATAATAACATTTTAAGGTAGTAACATAAATAAATAAATATATCATCACGCCTTTTACCCATTACTGGATGTGGCACTCTGCATAAGCAGATCTCGGTAAGTGATATATTTCTTCGCGTAAAGTGCGGTTACCAGCCGTCAAATCACGGCCCTCAAAGAAATTAATGGAGGGGGAGCCACAGGGGTAGATTTAAATTGGTGAAAATTGTTTGACAGATCAATAAACATTTGAAATTAATTTATTTTGCCATTTATTAGGTAGGTTAAAATTCTAATTCATAATTATATACATATATATATATATATATATATTTAATTTTTAACAAAATGTTTTGTATTTCACACAAAAATATTCTATGGAGTAGGTGGCTCAGTGATATCGAGTCGGCCTGTGGATCTTGAGAACCCTGGTTCGATTCCCACAGCCGACAAACAATTTTCACCAATTTAAAATCTACCCCTGTGGCTCTCCCTCCACTAAAATCTTTGGAGGCCGTGATTTGACGACTGGTAGCCGCATTTCACGCGACAAAATATATCACTTACCGAGATCTGCTTAGGCAGAGTGCCACATCCAGTAATGAGTAAAAGGCGTGATGATATATATATTTTTTATTTTTATACAAAAATATTCCCAAATAAACTTGTATTAAATGTATGTTGGAAATCTGTTTAAATCCAAGCTGAAAAAAATGCATAAAAAATATCACTCATTACAATATTTATCATAGTTATCAAGAATGATCAGTCCTAAAAGTACTTTCAATTACTTAATAATCTTTATACTCGAACAATTTTCATAAAAAATAAAAATATCACTTCAAGAAAACTCTCATCCCCATCAAAACAATCCCAACAGTGCACTTAAAGTAATGACAAGTCATTATACCGAGACCAACTTGAAAAAGCTAGGTTAGCTCACAATACTCTCGACAGAAACACTCAACATGTTGAAGCTCAATGACTCAACGTAGGTCAAGGACAAACTACAAAGCTTATCGAACGATGCAACGGCTACTACATAAGCAACAAGCTTGCACATCATTCAGAAATGATATTGATATGCACGCTGCATGTGTAGTTAGCACAGAGGACTTGATCAATAGTAGCGAACTCTTGAACTTTGAGAAAAAATGACAAAGAAACTGGAAACTGCAAAACGAGAATGAGGGGTTAAATGTACTCATGTGGAATGTTTCAAACCATCTAGGGAATATAAACTGCATCTTGGTTCTAGAATATAAATTGTTAATTTTAATGAGCTTCTTGTTTATAATAAAACTAAGTGAAATATCTGACGAAGAACATTTCATTAAATATTCAACTATGGTTATAAAGCTACTGGGCAAATGACGGTAAAACATCCTATAATAAACATTTTATGATTTACATATATTAAATTTAAATTATTTGTACGTACATAATAAAAATAAATTATTAAATATATCAGATGAGATACTCATGAATGGCAAGTATATATAATAGTTATTTATGATACTAGTACACAAAATAAATAAATATATCAACACGCCTTATATTCATTACTGGGTGTGATACTCTGCCGTAGTAGATCTCGGTAAGTGATATATTTCTTCGCGTGAATTGCGGTTATCAGCCGTAATATGACGGCCCTCATAGATGTTAGTGTTAGGGAAGCCACAAGGGGCAGTTTTTAATGTGGTGAAAATTATTTGACGGTTTTGGGAACCGAACCTGGGTTCTCAAACTTTAAATGCGAGCGAAATTAGTGCCTTTAGACCCGCGGGTGACTAAAGAAACTTTATATCGTAGTATATTAAAGAACGAATATTATAAGATATGTTTTTATCGTATGCGTCCAAGTTTAGAAAACGTGTCGCATAAAATGAGTAATTTATATTATTTTTTCTATTTTGCGTCTTTCACAAATTTAAATTTTAAAAAATCAATGTAGGGCAATTTATATATGAAATGTTGTGGTTGGTAACTGTTATTGATATTCATGCAATTTTTCAGATTTTGAGATTATATTGAAATTTTGATGTTAGTATGTCATCCACTACTACCAACCGTCTAAAACAAAATGTTGCTCTTTCGATACGCAACTGGGTTTCGTATTGACTTCCTTATGAACGCAAAATAGAAAATATATTTTTGTATTGTATTAGTATTTTTCGGACATATGGGGTAGGTGGCTAAGTGGTATCGAGTCGGCCTGTGGATCTTGAGAACCCTGGTTCGATCCTCACAGCCGACAAACAATTTTCACCAATTTAAATCTACTCCTGTGGCTCCCCCTCCACTAATATCTTTGGGGGCCATGATTTGACGGCTGGTAACCGCACTTCACGCGAAAAATCATATCACTTAGAAAGATCTGCTTAGGCAGAGTGCCACACCCAGTAATGGATAAAAGGCGTGATGATATATTTATTTATTTTTTCCGACATGCCTATTTCTAGCCAGGTTTAATAATAATGTAAAATATATCCCAAATACATCTTTGGGCGTTAACCTTATATTTAAAGATTAATAATAGAATGTATTATCACGCCATTTTGTTGAATTGAATGAAGTGAAAAATGTTTGTTGTCCGTGGGAATCGAGTCCAGATTCTCAAATCCACATGCTGACTCGATAGCAAATGCTACCTGCAAGGTTTGGGTCTGAACGCCCCCAATATTAAGATTATCAAACATTTATACATCAAATGAATTGTTTCCACAAACAATACAAATCTAAAATTAAATTCCTCAAAGTTCAGGGTATAATTCCATCATCAATATAGTGTAATCATACGAACTGTGAGTCAAATCAAACCTTGTGTATAATATTTACAATCCCAAATGATCAAATCAGGAACTAATTCAGTGTTTGTGGATGACTGCGAACTGTGACTTGGTAAATGGATTATATGTAAACATCTTTGTGTACAGCGACACTCGGATGAACTACTAGATGTGAGAAGCTGAGTTGCGACCTGTGATCGATAAGGCAGAGGCTAAATTAGTTATTAATTATGACGCACTAGCAGCGAGAACGTGAGCAGTTAATTACAATTAATTACTTGTAGATGATGGTACTTACACTAATGATGAGATTCAGATTGCATGAACACAAATTTAAATATTTACGAAGTTTATCTAATTATACAGTGCTTGAAAAACTGACAAGCTTTTTTATTTCGTTTAATAGCTATTTATTTAATAAGTATATGCTTTATAGAATGAGCCGTAGTTTATGACTGAACGAGACAGCGTACAAGCTAGGCTAACAAATAAGACAAGTTAATAAATTATATACGAGTTGCATACAAAGCTTTGTGTTCGTCTAATTTAGAGATGAATTATTTTCTAAAAATATATTATTACTTGTATAATGTGAAAAACTTTTCATACATTTTTACTTCCTTGTACGAAGTAAAGGAAGTATTGTAATCGCGAAAATTTTCGGTTCTCAGATTTCAACGGAAATAGGTATTTTGGCCCTCCCTGAATCCATTTTGACTAATTTCGTCATGCCGTCTGTACGTACGTATGTACGTATGTACGTACGTATGTATGTCGCATAACTCAAAAACGGTAGCCGTAGAAAATTGAAACTTTATATTTAGGACTGTTATAACATCTAGTTGTGCACCTCCCCTTTTGGTCATTATGCAACTACCGGAAGTGGTACTTTACTTGAAGCCTATAATAGATTTTCATGAAAAACTATATTCAAATATAATTTAAAACTTTCCAAATTTGGTATATAAGACTACTATATCAATGGAAATAACATAATAGATTTTGGTTAAAATAGACTAACCGGAAGTGGCACATTACATAAAGCTGCTAACAGTTACTGAATGCTGCAAATAAAAGTTTTAGAGAATTAAATTCTGCGTCTAGCACATTAAGAATTTTTAAATTAGCCTTTTGCATAAGCGAGATAGCTAAATTTAAATATTATATATTTTTTGTTTTTTTTTTTAAATTAAGTTTGCTATGGATTAGTACAAAAAATAAAAAATAAAAGATTTTATGTCAAATATGTGCATTTAAAAAAAATCTATAGTTTAATACGCGTACAAGGAAGTCATGTGGTGTCCACATCAGATTTTTTCTATATTGTATTCATTTATATTTATTTTGAAATATTCATTAGAAAAAAATTCAAGGTGGGAAACCTGATAGATGAGTAAACATTTAATAGTTATTTACGTATTAAGGAAATAAACTAAGGTTTTATTCCCGAGACTGTAACTTATGCCCAAGGTGAAGCCGAGGGCATTTTCCGTTGAAGGATTAACGAAGCTTATTCCAAAAATGCATACAAAACTTTTTTTCCCGACGTCCCGACTTTTAAATTAAAATAAATTAATGTATTTATGGTTCATTGATATGCGTTGAAAGAAACAAATTTGCAATGAAAAAATTCATAAAATTTGTTGTCAAGGAGATTATTTATTTATACCGTGAAAAAATTTTCATGAATTAAAAACTAAGTTGAGAAGTTATATGAGTTTATTTTTGTGGTATAAATGTTAACTATTAGTTGTTGAATTTATGGAATGATGCGACTGCCCACAAAATTCATTTAAAAAAAAACTGGTATTAATATGGCTTTTGCAAGTTTTGGTTGAATCAGTTTTGTAATTAATTTAGTTACTAATTAAATTCAGTAAAATACAAGTAAATAAATTTCAAAATTGTATTTTTCAGCAACAAAATATTTAATTAGAAAGTAATAAATAAACTTTTCTGATCAGTACAAGAAACTTCTCAACAAAATATGAAGAAAATTCAAGAAAACGTAACTTAATACTCCTCAATACAATGCTTAATTTGGCGAATAGCGATTCATTTTGCAACAAACACTGCTGAAGTTGAAACAACGAGAAACGATTTCTAAACGGTAATCGTAAACTTTCCGCAAGTTTAGATTTCGACAAATGAATCGTTTGTTCATTCGGATGAAAGCTGGCATCATTAACGCCCTGACAGGGAACTTTATTAATTAGTATTGAACAGAGATTTGGATGAAGGTGGCAATATTACAGTGAAAAAGCTGAATTTAAAGCGACAAAGCGGAAACATTTGCAAACATGAATAATTAATAAATGCCAAAGAGCCTAATGCACAAAAACAGAGGATTCAAACTTTATGTGCTAATCTGCTACTCTAACTTTCAGCATATCTAATTCAAAATAGTTATTTATGTATTAAGAGCGTAAAGTGATTCTTTGTTACTCGAGAACGGTAATTGCAGCGCGAACCGAAGGCGAGAGCTGCAATAGTGCAAGAGGGATAAAGAAACTTGACGCTCATGGTACACACAAATTTTTTCAACGATTGCATCTTAAATTATTAAAAAATATACACGTACTGAAAATAAATTCGTTCTGACAACTGTCAATATGACAAGTTTCTGTTTTATTTGTATGCCTGGTAACTATTGAAATAAGCGCGCATTTAATATCCTAAACTTATATTTCGATTGTTCCACAGAAAACGTCAACTTGCCGATGACAAATGAGAGCGTAATTGTGCGGTGCCCGAGCTTTAACACGCTCTTAACATACTGTGACGTCACCCGAACCAAGATTCGTCAGTTCGAATCCGCCTGTCGACAATGTGTGATTTGTAGTAAAATATAAAAAATACTGTCACTTATACGTCTTAAATAATGTAACATTCGACTACGAAAACCGGCAGTACGGCAGTGTAAAAACTGCGGCTCGGTGTGTCCGGTAGGCCCAGGCCCAATCTCGGGCTGTAGCGCCACAGATGATGATAATGATAATTTGATGTATTAATTTCGGTAATGTAATATTAATACTAACTGTAAATCTGACATAGCTCAAAAAACGACGGCACATTTAATCAATTTTGTAGATGTTTTTAAGTTTAATCTAGGTAATTATTATGTAGCAATGACACAATTTTCTGATATTTTATACATAAATAACAAATAATGTAAATACCTTTATGTTGCTCGTGGTTTATTGCACATTTGAGGTACTAATAGAAACACTATCACAAATACACAATTATAACAATCCACAGAAAACACCAAATATCAACTAACAGTGGCACGTTGCAAAACAACTCTCAGACCATGCTGTTGCAGTACGCGCAAGTCTAAACCTCGTTTATCAATTAATTTACAGTATACAAACGTATTAAATATAAAATTCATATAGAAAAATATTAACGCAAATTAAGATTTTCTTTACCTATAAATATTTAATAATAAAACCTGTTTTATAAATACAACCACGGACATTTTATTAAAATGTTACAAAGATAATAAATATTGTCAATTTACTTTAAAAAAAAATTAATCACTAATATTTTAAGTGAATTTTTAATACAAAATTGACAAAACATATTTATAACATACAAGTAAATGAAATTTACTGCTTAACATATTGACTAAAAATGTAAAAATATTTTTTCCGACATCGAGTTTACTAAGTGAATTTTGTACTATTGTTTTCGGAGAGTTGTCAAGTTGTCAAATTGTCTAGTTGTAAAATGTGTTAACTTGGAACTTTGCTTTGCATACCTAGTCAGGAAAATAACATATTGCCTGCATAGGTAGATAATGAAAGAAACGTGAGTGTCTAGTTTTATTTTGACCTTTATTATTTAGGTTAGAGTTCATATTCATAATTATTTAGGATATCTTACGAAACTAAATACCTTTCATTTTTAATAAAGAAGTGTTTAATTTAATTATATCATTAAAAAAATTAAATATTGCAATAATTTTACATGAACTAAGCTGACAGGTAATAGTTATTTACGTAAAAAGTCAGGAAAGTGTTCAATTACAGGATGAGTAGAAACATCTTACGAATCCTGTACAACGCTTTATTGACGTGTTACGTATAACATTTTTACCTGAAACTTATAACTAAAGCCCGGATTTTTAGGCAATTGCCTAGAATCAAATTTTAATATACTTCAGGCAATTTAGTTTTTCTATACATAGGTAATATGTTTACGTGTAATGGAAGATTTTTTTTCGTGCCTTAGGGCCTATTTTTTCTATATTTTGGTCATTGTGCCTATTTTACCTTATACAGCCTATTTTGCCTATTTTTGTTGCCTATTTTAACTTTTATTGACTAATTCAGCACTCGACATAGTGTTTCAACCTAACCTATAATATTTAAAGTACTTACTTAAATCAAGTTTTTGTGTGTGAATTTAAAATGCCGAAAGAAAAAACGTGTTTTAGCCAAAATTTGACGTGGCAATTCAATTGTGTCTTTGCCATTAATCAATGGAGCTGAGGTAACTTTAGACGATATGGCTAAATATAAAAATGCCCCTGTCACATTTTGTGATGTCTAACGAAGTTTTCAACTTACAAGCAAGTTCTGACTGACCGAAGACAGCCCCTTTCCGATAATTTCATAGAGCAATAGCTCGTAATATTATGTGAATCAAAGTATACTACATAATTTGAATTTGTATAATAGTTAATAAAATGACAACCCTACATTATTATTTTATTAATATTTTTCAAATTGCGTTCATTTTTGTTTAAAATGATGATTTTTTGCAAATGAAGAGTAGATACGAGTACCAATATTAGAAAAAGGATTAGTTTTTTTTTTAAAACAAATTATTTACATTTAGGCTGCCTAAAATCCCGCCTATTTTAGAGTAATTAACGGCCTATATGCCTGCTTATTTGGGTGTTTTAAAGTGCCTAAATATCCGGGCTTTACTTATAACCAAATAATAAATATTTTAAATTGATTTAAATTAAACGAAATATTTGACTTACATATTCAGTCAGTATTTTATGTTGCTAAGTAACTAGACACTCACGTTTCTTTCATTATCTGCCTAGGCAGGCAATATGTAATGTTCCTGCCTAGGCATGTAAAGCAAAGCTTTCCTGAGTCTTAAAGGTCTGGCAAATGTTTATTTTCCTGTCAGTTTCAGGTAAATAGAATTGCTTGTTTGTTTATTGATATCCATAGATACGATTAATTTGTCTGTGACCGAAATACGTAAGGGTTTGTTTTTACGATTAGTAACGCAATGTTCTACAGCGTAACTAAGGAAAAATTGAGCTTTTTTATGGGGTCTATTTTCTGCTGAATTGTATAATCATAAATATACCTATATCACATATTTCTCTGTCTTTAGGAGAAGTTTGTATTAATAATAAATTAAGTACCGACATAAAAAGAAAATTTCACTCAAGAATATTACAAAACTTTTTATTGAAGCGAGGTTATAAAAGTCAATTTAATAATTAAAAACTAAAAAGTGTATGTTAAGTTTAAGTTAATCGTCTGTTTTTTAAGTGTTTCATAGTAAATACTAAGTAATAATAATTATGTTAAAGTATATAACATTTGATCAAATTTAACTATAGATCTGAAAATATGATAAAAATAGAATTGAACAGAAAAAAGTAATTATACAGTAACTCCATTCACTAATAGCCCAGTTAATTAGAAATATGCTAAAAGCTCTATAATTAGCATTGAAGATCAGCGCACAGATAAATCATTTAGAAGTGAAGCATAGCTATTTCCGAGCAATTCCGGACGATTCGGTCGATAACATTGCAATCTGTGCATCTAATACCCACTAAATCCTTCAACGCGCTCGCCCGAATATTTCGGATTTTTCGTGATCGATTTGAACCATTATAATGCTCGAGATTTGTAAGGGTATTCGATAGTTTAATTTAAACTTCCAGAAACTTTAAACGTATATCAGGATCTGAACTTTGCGTTAGGATTTCGAGAAGAGTGAGTTGCTGAATTGAACGTGTAAGACAAGTAAAACATTTTAGAAGTATGATGTATAATTTTCTGATAAATTACCATGACTAAAAGTTGTGAGTTTCGAAGAAACCATTTCTAAATAATCCATCGTCATTGTCCAGTCACAATAACTGAAAACTATTCAATAAAACAAAGCAAATTCATAAAGAGAATTTAAAAATGAATCTCAATTTTTTTCGCTACTTCCGAATTTAAGAATATCTAAATTTATACTAATTCGATGTTCAAAAACTAATTGAAACCATATTTTGAAATGTAAATGGTAATAGAATCACATCAAACTTCATTTTTTTTGTTTAAAAACAGTTTTGATTATACGAAAACTCGTTTAAACTTTTTTAAGAATCGGGCTATAATTATGTTATATAATAAAAATTTTATAGTCGTTCTCGAAACTAGAAATTTGTAATATTGCAACTTTATTCCATTAAAAATAGAAATAAAAAATAAATATATCATCACGCCTTGTACCCATTACTAAGTGTGGTACTTTGCAGTAACAGATCTCAGTAAGCGATATATCTCTTCGCGTGAAGTACAGTTGCGAGCCATCAAATCATGGCCTCCAAAGATGTTAGTGGAGGGGAAACCGCAGGGGTAAATTCAATTGGGTGAAAATTGTTTGTCGGCTGTAATCGAACCCGGGTTTTCAAATCCACAGGCCGTCTCGATACCACTACCCCATAGATAGAGGTAGATGAAAAGAGATATTTTAAAAACGTAACGACTTTTAAACATCATTAAATTTATATACCTCTGGTCTTTATTATATCAATCCTTATTTAAAAATAAATATAATATTCATAATTTCAATATAACCTGGGGGAGAGTCCGAAAATAATTTAAAACGCGCGATGATAAAAAGATTAAAAACCGCCGAGTTAAATAAAATACAGATCAGACAGGTAACTGAATTTTGAACAGAAAAACAATAATTCTGATTGCGCCGGGACCATGTGAACAAAACTCGATTGCTTTTGATACATTAATAATGATTATTCTTTTGTTATTTTTAACGATTTTATGCTATTTACCAAAATGATTTTTACCGGATTAAAAGTAAATACTCGTGGTTTAAACAATTTTAAAATAGCTAAAACTAAGCTACTTAAAATCATTTGTTATTTATTTATTTATGTTACGCTGTACAACAGGAATTTAATCCCAATTACAGTACAGGGTCCGCACTCACCGTGTCGCAATGTGATAGTTTATATAAATTTTAGCCTGAGTGAGATTCGAACTCGAGATCTCTGGATTCGAATTTCGTATCGCTATCCACACCATCGTACTGACGGTGTAGTAAGCTTTGTAATTTTACGAAATACAAAAGGTACAAACCGTATAAAATTTATAGTTTTTATTTGTCGTACTCATGTATGCGTCATACGCGCAAATACGTGCGTTGGAGCTCATAAGTAATATATGGATCCATCCAGTGAAATGCGCAATTTAAACTTCGTATGACAGTTATCCACATGGATGTACGTGTAAAACGCGACATGGGAAAACATCTCAACAAAGGCAATTTAAATCGAATAAATAATAAAACACAGTTGTTAACTGGAACAGTCGGACGGCAACAATCACCGCTGACAAAGATAGCAGGCCTTGGCGGTTACACGTCAAGAGACATGAAACAGCCATCAGGTAAATTGCAGTGTAGCTAATGCATCCTATCGCAACATACTAATTAAATAAGTGACGTCAATCAATGATAGGTACTTACTCTAAACTGTGATCGAAGAAAACATCACTGATCTCCGAATCACTGCGTGGAAGAACCAATCTAGGAAGGACGATATTCTTCTTTTTTCTATTTTTCGATGTGAAGATAGAAGTAAAGTGGAGCATTTCTTGTGAGTGGTGCGGACTATGTGGTGAGAGAATCGTCAACCGGCGATCACCAGGAGAGAGGTTTAAATAATTTGCAGGAGGAGGAAGTGATAGGTGTTGAGGGACACCACTTCCAGCAAATAACCCTCTTCGACGTTCAGCAGTTATGGATTCTTCTATTCCTAACGACATTTCCTCGCCTGAAACAGCCCTGCGTTTTAGTTTCATGTCAAGGCTTTCAGTACTCCTACGGACATCTCTATCACTGGATGTCAAGAAAGATCGATGTTGCTGATGAGTTTGATGAGAGGTTCTCAAACTCTCCATCGAACGAGCTGCTTCTACACGAGCTCCTACAGACAACAACTGGCTAGCTTTTGCCAGTTGTTTGATTTCTGGTTCGTAATCTTCTTGAGACGAGCTGGAATTAGGGCTTTTGTTGAGCATTCCATAACGTGCGGTCATCTTTTTCAAAACTTTCTCTTCTGAGAGGCTTTCTTCGCTTTCCTCGTAATCTACGGATTCGCCTGATGCTTGGTGAGTGACGATTTGACATTGTGGAACGACTTTAGTTGTGGATGACGTGGATTCTTCCTCAGCAATTGAACTTTGATTTAATATTACTTGACGAACTTGTGATTGAACTCGAGTTTTCTGGACGAAAGTCGAGCTTGTCGACATTGACTTTTGCAAAACCCGCACGGTGGGTAATGTTTTCACCGGTTTAAAATTCTCTTCCTCGTCTTCCATCATTATTATTCACTGCACGGAACGCCCACAAAAACACCACTTTTCATTTAACCGTCTTTAGTAATCCTGATGAAAAACACTGTACACCCACGCTTTTTAATTAGGAGACTAACAACTTCGTTTACTTTCCCGGCGACATTTATTTTTAAATCTTGGAGAAAATTTATTAAAGAAATTCGTGGAAAACCAATTTACTTGATTTCAAAAGATCTATTCAAAAAGAAGAAAATAATTGCTTGTAAAGTTGTTGAAATATGGATTTCATATCAAGAAAGAAATGGCGACTTTATTATTCGGAAATTGAAGTATGTTACAATTTTGAGGCAATTCTCAACAAAATCTAAATTTGTCATCATTATCATATACTTGCTTTTATGTCGAAATATTATATACATTTGACATCAAGAATGTTTCAACAACACTTGACGTAAACAATAATTACCGTCATTAAATTTCAAACAGAATTTCAAAGAATTAAAAAAGGCAGCAATGAAAATTTCAAAATGCTTTTTCAGTAAACGATTCCATAAACGTGAAAGTGCTAGAGCTAACTGGATAGAAACTAGGTGTTATTCCGTAATTTCGTCTATAATAGAGTTTTCTAAACGTAGCACTAAGCGATTCTTCGCTGTTCGTTGCGACGCGATTGACCGGCAGCTGTTCACATTTCCACGGTAAGTAGATTTACCATTGGCGTGATAGCATCTGTTTATTTCACGATGCGTTCACGTGAAAAATTGAAAAACGTTCCCCGATCAAACAAGATCGCTTTACAGCATCCACAACTGTCATTCGCAATGGAAGAGTTGAATTCAAAGCACGCTAGAACACGATTGTTACGACAATATTTGAACAGACTATTTTCCAGTTTGGATTTGCTGCTATCATTTTAAGATTTTCCAATATAAATGTAAAATTGCGATTTTCATGTCAACTGATTCTACTTGGAGTAAGTTGACAGTGTATGTAATATTACCATGGGAAGCCTCGCAGACTAATTTAAATTTTAAAGTACTTAGTGTTATTTTATCTTAAAGCCGGTGTGGTAATAAGAAGACGGCAAACCGAAAACAGTTATTTACTTCGGATTAGTAGACTTTATAAACTGGAGTTAGCTACTTTACGAAATTAGATAACAAAACTTTTAACTACAAAACACAAGTATACCATCGTACAATTAAATTCAGATTAAACCTTTACCAAACATTGCTACCACAACAATATTTACACTTGACTTTGTAATAAAAATATATATAAGTTTCAATTTACAGAAAATTACATTTCTTTTCTAATATCTTTTTGATTTGTTTTCTAAGAGCACGGTTTTAACATGTTAGAGATAGCTAAAAACCCAAATACACTGCTCTTAAAACAGGCAAAAACAGAGCTTGTGCTTCTAGCCATTGTGTCTAACTGCAATTATGTGGAATTTAATACAAGCACAGTCTGTCGATCACTTCTATTCTCATTTTTTTTTATAGATACGTTGTTAGAGAAGTTATCTTGAGTTATTTGAGATGTTTTGAGAATGTAAAACCTATGACAAATGAAAGATTAATTAAAAAGGTGTATAGGAGCTATAAATGTTATTGAAGGTTTATTGCGTGATGAATGATTTCGAATGTGATGAATATACGAGCTTGTATGAAGGGAACGTGAATATGGTTGAAGCGAGGATAGCATGTTAGGATGAAAATGTTTGAATTACAATAAACAATTGTGTAAAATTTCCTTTTAACACAAGAGCAGTATGTCTCTCACTGCTTTTCTTATTTTTTTATATTCATTGATAGAGGGAGTTAGTTCAAATATTTGAGATGTTTTGAGCATAATAGATTAACAAAAAGTGTGTGGGAGCGAATAGATGAATGTGATTGCGTCTGTTGCGTCATGAAAGTTACCGAGCGCGATGAGTAAACGAGCTTGTATGGAGGAAGCTATGAATGTTATTGAAGCAAGGATGATGTGTTAGAACGAGAATATTTGATGAATCTGATGAGTGAATATTCTGTTTCTAGGGCTTGGCACAACCCCATTTGATGGAATGAGTGATGTTAATAAAATATTGAAATATGATAAGAATCAGTTTCCTTCTTTAAACTTTTCAATTATTTCATTCACGAACGCTGGAATAAAAAGAAAACTGAAAATCAATAAACCGTTTACGTTTAGTATTTGCTACGCGAGGTCATTACTTTTCCGGACTCGACTGGAATTGAGTCCGGACTCCGGACGTATAGTATTTACCTCCAGGAGTTACTTTGATCCGGGTCATTTCATCACAAGCCACTGAAAGCTCCAGTTATGAATATTTGAAGCGTGTGACACCGTTTTAGACTGACTTTGGGGACATTTCGTCTGATGGTGACGCCATTTTAAACCGTTCGTTGCAGGAAATGTAACAAACATTTATCTAGGGACTTACATCGCGATATTACGGACGTGAGTAAGATTAAATTCAACGCCCTCGGAAAAATTGTAATGGAACTTTCAGGAACTGTATTAGAAATTATTAATTATATTCTAAGAGTAAATGCTTAATTTTTACTATAAAACGAAATGCATATCAGAGAAATATATTATCAAAGATAACATGATAAATAGAGAATATTAAAAGTCATTTATTTTATAGGTACGTTAGTTTTAAGTAGAGCAATGTTTCTTAAACTTAGACTGATGGTTATCGTTAGTGGATGTATGTGGATTTCGTGCATACAATTTGAAAATGGTTGCTAAGAAACACAAATTCCAATACCAACTTTTTGTACAAACAAGTCTGAAATATTGTCAACAAAACTCTACTACAGTTAATGGAAAATATCGATTTGCTAAAATCAATACTATGCATTTGACAAATGACAAGGAAGTAGATAAAAACGAATCAAAATAATACTTTCTGGTTTAAAATGCAGTAACTTGAAATATACAAACTTATACAATAAACATAAGTAAAATAAAATTGTCACCTGTATTATTTGTTTGTATTTATTTATTGCATAGCCTACTTCAATATTGAAACTTTGTTTCTAATTTCTAAAATTATTTTTTTCGGAATAATTATGATACAACCCTATAAATATTTATATCGTTGATATCAGAAGAAAATTATGTATTTAACTAAAAAATTATATACATTACCATTTAATAAAATACAATTTGTCCTACCGTTTGAAATTACTGGTAGAAAATAGAGTTTGTTATTATTGATTATGTTAGCCCGTAATTCCGGATTATTTTATGTATATAGGGTGTTTCTATACCACTGCACGATAGTTTAATGACATATTTAATTTGTTATACTGATTATAGAACAAAAAGATTTTTTTTTCACAACAATTAGGGTATTTCATTCCTAGCGAACATTTTTAGTGTCATTAGTTTAATAATAGTACATTTCATTAAAAAAATAAAAATAAGGCATTACACCAGGTACCTACATAATAACTAATTAATAAATTATTATTTGTAGACAGTGCTTATACTTTTATTTCATTAGTAACATAATTATAAATAATTACAAACCCAATTACTTGCAGGTCCAAGACTCTCTTTAACAGTTCAATTTTTTTTAGTCAAATTAAGTTAAACCATATTCTCAAAAAAGTTTAAATAATAATATATCATCACAACTTATACTCTAGAAGCTATGGCACTCTTTCGTAGCAAATCTTGATAAGTGATATATTTATGTGCATAAATTGCAAAAGGTGTTACAAAGGTAATTTTAATGTGATGACAATTGTTTGTCGGTTGTGGAAATCGAACCCAGATTCTCAAATCCACAGACCGACTCAATACCACTGAGGCGCCTACCTTATAATCTAAAATAATCTTATCATTTGATTTCTGAAAGTCATTTGGACTAACTTTTTAAAATCAAACTAGAATAAGGTTAGTTAATCCAAAATTCAGAATTATCTAAAACTTTTTCTGAATCGGGCTGTAAATGATTTAGAAACTTGTATTCACTTTTGTTTCTTAAAATAATATGTAACTTCGTTAAAATAGATGTTGAAGTTCACTATAAACTGTAGGTTCGTTTCATGCTATACGATGACAACTAACATCATCTCAATGCAAAAAAGTGAGTTCTCAATTTATTTTATTTTATTTATAATCTCTCTCTGTACAACTAGAACTTAATCGCAATTACAGTACACAGTCTGGACTCACAGAGCCGTAGTATGGTAGTTAGTTCATATATTTCTAGCTTGAGTGGGATTTGAACTCGGAATCTTCGCTAACCACACCACCGTACTGTCGGACAATAGCTCAGTTGTGGCAAAACGAATAACGACTTTATCTATAAGCTAAAATGAAATGAGTTTTTTTTTCTAAAAAGATTACAGCTCCAAATTGGAAATAATATCCTGTTTGTGAGCGAAACAAGTAACTTTATTTTATAACCAGCTTTATTTAAATATGTTTACGATGCATCAAGGAATAAAGTTTTTAATCTTATATACTTCTAAAAGTTTTATTTCTGAAGAAAAACAAATTTCTATTGTAGAAATACACAAAACAAATTAAAATCGTGTACGTTCTAAGAAACTTTTCATTTGTTTCTTTCCGTAATCTTGAATATCTAAATATTCCTCTCCACAGTTAAAGTTAGCGTTGCGTTTACAAAAGAAAACGAAATTCAATTCGCTTGTTGCGAAACTACGATTGGCTTTTAGTGCACACAATCAGCAAAGATTTTAATAAAATTTTCATGAAATTTACATTGGATCCGTGATTTTTCGAGCGAGAATTTTCTATGCTTAGAGCCCTTCAGGCCGCTCATGCGTATTGAAAGGTAAACGTTTTCAAGGCATCGATTTTGCATATTTACAAACTGAAATACTTAAAGTCGGTTAATTTACTTCCTATAAATATGACGTTCGTTATTCAGTATTTCACGAGAAGCAAATTTTAAATCATATTTGGGTGACGTGGGATATGAACCTAAGATTGACAGTTCTCTACTACGGTGGTTTTTTCCTTATATACATTTTGTTTTCTATTTAAATGAGGTCGTCACTCTCAATGTAATATTTAATATTGAATAACAAAATTCAAAAAAGTAGATACTTTTACAAAACTTATTATTTTTTTTAAGACGGACTAAAAATAACGCGGTTTTAAAAAAATGTGTTGATAAGTGTGACGTAGTTAATCTTTTGATATATGAAACGTTGCTAGAGCAACAGATACAATTTACATGTTTTGCCAACATTCTTTGTTGACAACTCGAAGCATTTTAATAAATAATGTCACAATTTTGACAGCCGGCACATATTTTATTTAAATATTTTAAAACTACTTTTTAATAATAGTTATTTAGTAGTATTGAATTGGACTATGGATTTGAGAACCCAGGTTCGATACTTACAGCCGACAAATCAATTTCACATTTCACCTTAATAAAATTACCTCTGAGGCTTCCCTGTTCAATAACAATTTTTGGGGTCGTGATTTGACGGCTAATACCTGTATAAATATATCACTTATACTAATCTGCTATGGCAGAGTGCCACACCCAGTAATGGGTAAAAAGCGTGATGATTTAATTTAATTTTTGTGCGATATAAGTCCGGTAATAGTTATTTACGTAGCCAGAATAGTAAATTAAATTTTACGGGCGAGCTGGAAAGTATAATCCAATGAGCCCAGTAAAGAATATTTACAATTGTACCGCGTACAAAGTTGTATTTCCACCTTCGCAGCGTTTTTCTATTAATTTACTTTATTAGTTTTATAAAAAGATACATTACATGTGATGTGCAACGTTTTATTTCATGCTGTGTTAGTTAGTAATTAGTAAACATTATTTTCATATCCTAATGTCGAAAGTGACATCTTAAAATAATTATAGTAAAATGATTGTTACTTAGCAACTTCACGACAACAGTACCGTAAAGTCTCACTTTCTGGACTGGAATTACTACTGTAAACATGGAAATATGATACAGTATAAAATTATATAGTTCAGACGTATTTAATATTTCTATGAATTTTATAAAAATAAGCATACATATTTCAAAGTGTATTTAAAAAAAGATGCTTTATTAAGTACTATATATTTGTTTTAATATATAAAATAATTCTTCTTTTTATTAAATAACATGTTGTATCAAAATTTAATTTAATTGCTGTGTACACGTATCTATTTAAAATGTCAAGTTATTATTAAATGGATATGGTATTATGAATATTTATATTGTAATCAAATAATATAGAAATTTAGTTAAATTTAATTATTGCAAATTGATACAGCTATTTTACAACCAATTAAATGTATGTATAATTAACACTATTCCTGTATATTACAAAATTGCTCGAAACTTTAGAAAATAATAATGATATTAATATATTGAAACAACAGAAAATTAGATGTATTGAAAACTCGTATCTTAGTAAAGTATCTAATTTCAAACAAAATTACTCAAATTGGTCTTGAATGAATTCAAATCAACAGCTCATTATTTGCTGAAGTCGTATATTGATTTCTACCGGAAACAGGAAATCATTCAATCCTTCATGTTGCTAATTATAAATTGTATATCAGGTAATTAAATTCACCCTTCAGTTCATTTGGACAAATATGCATCATGTTAAATGAAAATTTATAAAGTCGAAAACAGTGGCGTTACATTGTTTATATCTAGGGACATTTAATTATTTTAATTTCTTACGATCAGTTTATTTGCGGGAACATTTCAACTTCAGAGTTTCTTCTTTACAACAAGTGTTTTTTTGTGTTTTTAATTAATTATACTTACATAGGTTATTTTTTAAATTAATTAACATTAACTTTATATGTAGTACATTAAAGCAAATTCATAAAACAGATAAATAAATTTATGTAGTACTCTTCTGAATCAGATCTTGATAAGTGATATATTTATGCGCGGGCAGGAAGGTTAACAGCCGTTAAATCACAAATCACAAAGATGTTAGTGGAATGGAAGTCACAGGGGTAATATTAATATGATGAAAATTGTTTGTCGGCTGTGGGAATCGAACCCGGGTTTAAAATCCACACTACTAAGCCACCTACACCATAATATACGAGTATAATTAGTATTTACAACTTACGTTTGAAGTAATAACGTTATCTTTAAATTTAGTTTTGTAAATAGCTCTAAAAGCGTTAATTTCAATCCGGAATAAAGATGCACTTAGTTATCTTCAAATTTAATCTTCTTTATTATTAAGTTTACTTGCAGTTTTGAAACCTTTTCAAATCATTTTCAGTTTTGTAAATGCCATGTATACAGTGTCAAAATTATTTTGAGTTAACTTAAACCAAGTCCAAATTTAAATGATGACTTAATAAATAGTTACAAAACTAATAATGGAAATACGTAAATATCAGTTTTTAAATAGCGCATGTGTACTTTGCAAACGTTTTCTATCTTCTTGATGAAGTCACAAACTTAAAACCAAACTAACAATTATGTGGTATATAATAAGGTAACTTGTATTGAAATACAGTTTAAATCAAATCTAAATATTTATCTATGACAATCAATTAATATAATCAGCCAAATTGTTTATAAAACCGATCTGTAGACCTGTTTCGAAAAGAATTTGTTAAAAGTTTCACATAATGTTGACTGATAACTAAACCCATTTCCAAAACAGCATGTAAAGTAAAAAATAGATAGACATTTCTATGTAATTACATATCCATTATCTGTAATTAATTAGGTTTAAAAAAAACAAAGAAAAAAAGGATCGTTGAAATAAATACTTTTAGCTACGTCACTGACGAAGCAAAATAAGAAAAGTGGGATTAATGTTGTCCGTATCTCGTTCCTCAAAGACTGGCAAATGTTTAAATATTTAAACAGTAAACAACAACATCGTCTGTTGCTCACTTCTCTATATCAATAATTAACTTATGTTACCTTTCTGTTTGCTTACTTTTCTGTCTTCAACTTCAGAGCTAAATTCACCAACAACGAGAGAAAATCTTTACTAAAACTTCGAGCATATTCTAGAATTTGTTTTCTAAGAAATGAATTATTCCTTCTTCTCAAAAGACAATAGACGACGTAAGGCATTGAAATATATTTTCGGTTTATACTACAACTGTGTCACTGGTTTGAAATTTTTTACGCTGATGTTATAAATAGTGGAGCATGGCTTAAAATAAGTGGCTGGTCAAGTTTGGATGTATTTAGTTCTTTACCAGTACATGCCAACAAATATCTATAAAATGATGTTTAGTAACATTGACACATTTTACAAAAAAAAAAAACACTGTATCAAATAACTTTATCTGTTTTTTACTACTGTTTAGCAACCGACTTATTTATAGGAATTAGTAGGGTTGCTTAATTTAGCTACACTTGTTAAAAATTTCAGCAAAAGAAAAGTTTTGCATTTTAATATTTATATTTATTTGTGTAATTCATTAGTTATTATTACAACAATGTATACATAAGGATCAGATTAAATTTAAAATATATTATTTATTAATGTCATGCTAACAGGTATTACGCAATATATTATCTAGTTATGTAGAATTAATAATAAACTGATGGATAATCAATAAATTAGCTCGATTAATTACTAATAAATAATTGTTCATGATCTTGCTCATACATCAGTGTCATTCCTGTAAACTATCCATTAAATAACTTAATAATAACCAGCATTTTCGGGGTTGTGAACAAATTAATAATTTATAATTTCGTGATTATATTGGAGGAACACATTGTAATTGAATGAAACTTGGCCCAACTTTAATCAAGAAATTATAATAGCTTGATAACTTTGTTACTTGTTTATAAATTATTTGTTACTATGTTATTTAGTTATAGTTACATATTTTGTTTTATTTGATGCACCCCAAAGTCGAATTTAATAGCTATTAATATACCTAGTAATGTTATGAGTATTATTACAGCCGCAGATGTCAGTTTAAAATCCGAGGATTTTAAGACATCTAAGGCCTGTTATGACTCATAATATCCGTGGCTTGTTCAATAGTTTATTAGTTTCAGAATATAAACATGTTAACGTCATTAATAAATATTATTTTTTGAAATACTTTTATGAATCATTTTTTAGAAGGTGATCAAGTAAGTCTGTGGTCTGTATGTTTTTATTTAACGCCATTGTTACAATTGTTTTGTATCATATTTATAAATAATTATTTTATTTAAATGTCATCACATGGATAACTCTAATTTGGAAGACTGTACAATTAATATAAATTATGATAAGCAGGATAAGTAATCTTTGTATTATTGTTGTTTTGAGTTCCGTTTGTATTAATAGTGTTATATTATCATTGTATTTTATTTTCATTTTCTTAACTGTTTTCACAAGTCAGTATGGTAATATTACCGTACAGAATACAGTTATTACTTACTAACCAGCCAACTTTTGTGCATGTAAACATAGGTTTAATATCCTGAAACCGGTAAATAAAATTACTGAACTTTTTAAACCAAAAATTGTTTTAATTATCTCTAGGTTTCATTTAACAAAAACCTTGATTGTTATATCATTGAGGGACACAAAATTTTATAAAACATCTACACTAAAGACCAGTTGTAAGAACCATAGTTACAGTACTGTTAGTAACTAATAAATGGTTAGTCAAAAATCTGTTATACGATGGCAGATTAATCATACAATTTACAGGTATTTTAACAGGGTGTTAGCTTGACAGAAGGTTAGATTACTATAGATGCATTGCTCAACTGACTCTTAGAATTACAAAATGATGATTACAAATAGATAGAGCAATAGATAAACATGGTCTTGTAATATTACAATAGTGATTTACAAGTGTAGAAATAAGGCTCTGAAATTTAATATGTTTTTAGATAACATTTTGTTTTTTATTTGATATAAAACTTGAAGTCAGGGACATTTGCACGAGTTTCATTTTAAAATCTTGCTCACCTTAACTTCAGTTCTAGATCTAACCCTCAGTATTTTATTCCTTATTCATTTAAATATAGTTGATAAAACTATTCAGTTAACTTGTCATTTTTGATTATTTCTATGAATAAAATAATTTGTCACTAGAAAAATAATGGGCACGTTATTCTTGTAAGGTATTTATATTATTTTGAAAGTTCAGCTGTAGGCTTTTAACCTCGCATAATAAGTCTGGGACGTCTGGAGCATTCAACTAATATATCATGTACTTTTTTCATCTTGGGTAAATTTGTTTTATCTACAAGGTAATCTTTATTCAGTAGGAAGAAGTGGATGGGCAATTCCAAGTCCTGGTGGCAATCTGGCTCCCGTCTGAGCTCGTAGATTCACGTTACCTATACCGGTTGGTATTACCGCATTACCGGTAAATGTGAAATTGCGATGAGACTGCAGATATTTGTTTTGTTTGTGGAACGAAAGCAATTTAAGTATATTTACGACACTATGTCGAGCATTTTGAAATGTTTGTTTCTGATTCAATTACTATGTTTTGACGTGTATATTTTGAATAAATATGAATATAGAATCAAGCCAGGAAGAAATATTTATGTATTTGTTATTTTACATGTTGTGAAATGTAAGAAAAACAATAATATAATTGAATTTGTTTTCCAGTAGAAATGTGAAATACATACTTGATAGTGTATGCAATTTTGCGCATACTTTTATTACCCTAATAAAGACTATAAAAGCAATGTTTATAAACAACATTGCATTAAAACTTGGAAACGGAGGAAATGTGCTATTCTTAACTTAATTTGGAGTACTGTTATCGTAGTTATACGTCTGTATTTTGACGTCAGACGTGAATGATAAAATATCTCAAAATATCATGAACTGTGAATCATGTTTTTCAAACTGTATGCAAATATAGTAAAGATATAGTTCAATTAACTTATTTGTGTAATAACTAAAATTATATTTATCGACCGTCTAACTACTTATTCTGCGTTCCTACATGCTATAATTTTATAAAATTATTAATTAAACATATAGAATTATAAGCCGTAAAGTAGCAATAATTTTCTGTTTTATATTAATCTCATTAAAAAAATGAACATAATAACATTAAATTTGAGAATAAAATCTAACAATACAATTTTATTTTTAGCAATATGTTATACCATAAAAAGCTTAGATAAAATTAGCAAATAAATATGTTTGTTCATTTACTTACACAAAGAAATATACACATGCAAAAATGTTGACTTTAATGAATAGAATCTGTTAGAATTACCTCTAATTTTAAACTCTTTAAAAGTTTCACACAAATATTCTAAACGTTATTTAACATAAATATATCATCACGCTTTTACCCATAACTGGGTGTAGCACTCTAAAATAAGCAGATCTTGGTGAGTGATATATTTCTTCGCGTGAAGTGCGATTACCAACAGTCATCTCACGGCCCCCTAAGATGTTAGTGGAGAGGAAACCTTCTTGAATATCTATACATTCAACCTACCAAATATTATTCTCTTCACATAGTTTTGAGTAAGTTTACAAATTTACTCTAAAATATCTCAAAATATGCGTTTTAAAATCATTATTTTTAAAATATTTGTTTACTGTTGAAGACGAGCTGGTAGACGGTATCAAATAATTTATTTTTGTTTGTAAAATAAATGAAGGTAATGCTTATGAAAGAAAAATCTATTTGAATTTAATTTCAGAGTAAAGCTCTGCACGGAAAATTTCATTTTAAGAAAATTGCTGAAATAAGGCTATTTGAAAATCCGTTTCGCTAGTTCAGCACTGATATTTTTTACCATATTTTCTCTATAATCTTCTATTGGCTTATATTCTTATATTATCGGATTATATATAATACAGCGAAATACGCTGCAATTTGTAACAGCCAAATGGTGCCTAATTAAATAATACAATTTTTGCAAATTCTATTATCGCTCTTTTTCTTTATTCTACATATAACCAACTTTCTTTTGGTACATTTAAATATTGAAGTTTCACTGCAACTAGAGTTTTACTGAATACGTTCGCCATTATCTCGTTTCTACGAACATTAATATGAAATAGATAAAACAAAAATAAATATGTCATCACACCTTTAATCCAATACTGGGTGTAACACTCTGCCGTAGTAGATTGCGGTAAGTGATATATTTCTTTGCGTGAAGTACGTTTATCAATCGTCAAATCACGGCCCCACAGATTTTAGTAGAGGGAGAGCCACAGGGGTAGTTTTAAAATGTTGATAGCTATTTTTCGGCTAAAGAAATCGAACCCGAATTCTGAAATACACAGGCCGACTCGATACCACTGAGCCACCTACCCCACAATAGGTAATGAATTATATAAATAAAATAAATATATCATCACGCCTTTTACCTATTACTGGGTGTGGCACTCTGCCATAAGCAGATCTCGGTAAGTGGTATATTTCTTCGCGTGAAGTCAAATCACGGTCCCCAAAGATTTTAGTGAAGTCAAATCACGGTCCCCAAAGATTTTAGGGGTAGATTTAAATTGGTGAAAATTGTTTGTCGCCTGTGGGAATCGAACCAGGGTTCTCAAGATCCACAGGCCACTGAGTCAGAATGAATTATGTTATTGATTTAATGTCATTTCGAACTATATTATTTAATGAAATATAACATTATTCGTTTATAAACTTAATGACACGTAATTTACAAAAACAGTAAAAATGACATAAAACCTGAAAAACACGTAATGGTTTAATTGGAAAACATGTGTAATTGAAATTTAATTGTTGTAGGTAATTAATAAAACGGTCCTGATTCTAAATTTTCAAATTAATTTAGCACGATATATTGAGAGAATAGGTCAGTAAAGCTAGATAGTGTATTGATTTTTCAACAATACACGTTCTATGGAATATCGTTTAACTAGTTGATTTGATACTTCGTTCAAATAAATTAATAATTGATTGCTAGTCGAGCGCTGCGAGAATGTTAAATCAATTCTGATTAGATTGAATTTCAATATTGTTTCCATTTGTTCTATTTTTAGTTTTGCGTATTTGGACTGAAAACGTAAATTTATGATATTTCTTTTTCCATACACACCTATCGCTACAACGCAACCAGGCTCGAATTCAGGAGGGGACGACAAAAATGTACAAATTCTGAATATTTTTATAAAAAAATAAATAAATATATCATCACGCTTTTTACTCATTACTCGGTAAGAGATATATTTTTTTCGCGTGAAGTGCGGTTACCAGCCGTCAAATCACGGCCCCAAAGATATTAGTGGAGGTGGAGCCACAGGGGTAGATTTAAATTGGTGAAAATTGTTTGTCGGCTGTACGGATCGAACAAGGGTTCTCAAGATTCACAGGCCGACTCGATACCACTTAGTCACCTACATCATAATATTTTTATGATAAAATAAATAAAAAGCAATGGAGGCGCATGTCTCCCGGCGAAAAAATAAACTAACTTGATATTTCACATACAATTTAATACATCAATTTTCTTCACATATTTAAATCTGATTGTTTTGCTGTAAAAAGTAAAACAAACTGACAATAGCATTCGCAAGGCATATTTCTTAGTTGAATTTTAATATCTGGAAGACCGAGCTTTGCACTGGAAATAACAGAAGATGAAAATTTTCAAATAAAAAATAGAAAATATGAAATAAATACAAGAAACATCTTCCCAATTTTCACTTATAAACTCCCGAGAGCATTGATTCTTTCTTGAATTTTTTTTCGAGTGTATTCCAACAACTTATTAATTTGTACGAATGGAACACGAGTGCAGATTACGTTATTGAAATGCACGATAAAAAAATCTCGGATATGAATTAATGCTCGAGGGCAGAATCGATAAAAAAGTCGTAATGACACCATCACAAAAAGTAAAAATAATTTAGGTTTTATATTTTGATAAAATATTTAATATATGATAAAATTATATATCTATAGCAAAATAAAAACAAGAAATAATTTCCTTTTTAACTAACTCTCGATTTATAAAATTGCTCCGTAAAGTCCGAAAGCGTAGCTATCCAAAAAATGTATTAAATGTAGGTTGAACTAATGTTATGAAGGAAAATAAGTCAACATCCCTCTAAAGATTTTGGTGAATCCGGTCTTGAAGACAAAGTAAATAAAAATAAGAAGAGAACTCCATTTCATCTGCGTTATTTCTTAAATAATTTACTAGCAGAATCGTACATTTCTGTTCTTTGTGATTTTAGAGAGAATGCAAACAAAACGAATAGTATAAAACGGCGTTAAATTTGATTGCAATCGCTTTTGCCTGCGCCGTGTGAAATTCCCATGAAACTTTGTTGCCGGAGCAGAGTTTGTTTTCCACCGTCAGTGATCCATATTTTATTACCAGTCACTGCAAAAAAATGCTGTAGCAAAACGAGTAAACTTCACAGCCATTATGTTGTTTTACAGTTTCGGTTGAGTAGCTTACGGCAAAAATTTACCTTCGAACTTTGTACATTGTTTTATTTCTAATTCAAAGTAGGATTCAGAGTATTATGAATTTTTAATTCTAGTAATAATTTTGTTCACAAACATCAATTTTAATTTTTAACATTGTAATGAAATTATTTGCCCTCCTCATCCTCATTATTATTCAGTTCATAAATATTTGAAAAATAATTTAAATGTGGATTTTGTTTATCAAAATGAAATAAAAACTTTTTGTAAAAAGGTAAAATAAGAAAAAATGTTTCACCAAAAATATTTTTCTCTTGTTTATTTAAATCAACGTTTCGATTATACGTGGATCTTTGCCAGAAAAAACACAAAGCGTAACTATAAACAAGTAACTTAGTAACAAGTGAAGAAGTAAACAAGCAATTACAATTTCTTGATCAACGACAGCCAAGTTTAATTCAATTTACTGCTATCACAATTGTTCATGTTATTTTTAGTCTTGTGTATTTCAATAAATTTCCTGATCAATCAACTTTTCAAATATTTAGGCCTATCCAGTGGCTGATTTATGGAGGAGACCAAAGGACTAGAGCACCCCCTCCCCCTACTAAAAAAAAGGTGTTATTATATAAATATGAAAGTATACAGAAGCTATCTATATTAATAGATGCATATTTGAAAAGACATGTTTTTTCGCCTGTAACTAGTTTACTAAACTTAGACGCGTACGATAAGAGCTATTTATGAAACTAGTAAGGAAATGAAGGCTACCTTACGCATGTGAAATTTGCAGAACGAGTCGTAGCCGAGTTATGCAAACACATAAGTAAGGTAATAACCTATTTCCTTACTAGTTTCATACAATATTTTTTCTACTTCCGTTCTAATAAATACGAAAGAGCGTTTTTGTAATTATGAAATTTTTACATATTAATGACAGTTATAAATTCAAAAAATAAAAGAATAATACATCAGAATTCGTCTACCAAGATATCTTAATTTTTTTGTGTTGCTATATTACCTCATTATTTCACTAGTTAAATAATGCAATTCATTAACTAACTCAAATAAGTGAAATAAAACGTCTATTTCCTAACGGAAGTAGAAAAAAGTCAATACGAAATCCAATTGCATTACGTTATGCAATATTTTGTTTAAACGGTTGGTAGTAGCGGTTGACATACTGAATCTATCAAGCTGAGAACATCAAAATTTTAATATAACCTCAAAATCTGAACAATTGCATAAATGTCAATAACAGTTGCCAACTACAACATTTCATATACAAATTACCCTAAATTGACTCAGTTTAATATATCGCAGATTTTTTTGTAAAAGACGCAAAATAGAAAAAATAGTATAAATAATTCATATTATAAGACTTTTATCGCAACTTGTCTTTTAAAAAACGAGCCGTAGACGAGTTTTCTAAACTTGGACGCGTGTGAGAAAAACATGTTTTATAAAACTCGTTCTTTAATCTACTATTACACACTTCCAAAAGCTCTGTAATTATAGATCTCGATAGATAATATAAATTTTAATATTGTCGAACTAGAATTTAGCTTAGGCCTTCTACTATTTCAGTATATCTATCGGCTGCATTTATCTTTACCAAGTCATTCTCATTTCCTAAATCTAGATATCTACTACGTTAACAATTGAATTAAATTATTCAACGCAGATAATTCCAAAATATTTGGCGGACTTGGATTTAATCTTGCACAATCCATTTATTCAACTCATTCGGCTACATTTGTCGCTACTAAGTCATGTCATTCATCCAAATCTAGTTGGTTAATATTTAAAGCTAAATTTAAATTCGTAGATGCGGGTCTGTTTCCTGAATTGGGTTAGCTATAAATTTGGATTAAGCCAGAAATCGAAAAACACGGTTTACGAATTACAAGAGATATATTTCACACAAACTAATGGCTGCAGCGACAAATAGTACAGCATACATTTTCAAACAAAATCTATTACAAATAGATATAAACAAAATTAATTATTAAAGTTAAATTAGTACTTTGCAATTATAACAATTGTACGTACTAATTAGTCAACAAATCATAACTATGTAAATTTTCAACAATGCTAAACATTTGAATACTTGTTTCTATTATTTAATTACTCCTACAAAAATTAATGTAACAAGGCGAGATAATTATTTTCCTAGAAATATTTAAAATTCCAGTGCATTTTAAATCATCATTAATCCTTCAACTATATTAAACAGTACGTTCACATACTCTGCATAAAACAAACAAACAAATAATCTTTTGTTTCATTAGTCAGAATAAATGAATGGACATGTTACAGAAATTTAATTGCATAACTAAATGAAAAGTTAATAATTGAAAATGATTCGTTACTGCATCATCTAATAGAATCTACAGTAGATGTCTGTCACAAAGGGATGTTTTACGATGTACTAATTGAATAAAAGCCATCAAAGTTGACCTTTAACACGTGCAAGAGAGACTTAATTCTATGTTTTATAAACTGAACGAAAATACGCAATGATGTGGAATATTGGAAAAAGAAAAGATAATATTCTTGTTGCTGGATACGGTTTTAATTATACTTATTATTTAAAACATTATTAGAGACGACGTTTCGGGTCTTGGATTGGATCCATCTTCAAGTCGAATAAAGTACAAAAATTGAATTCAAGTCAACCAATATTGTAAAAGAATTTAAAATTGAAACATTTTTTTAAACATATTGGCTGGTAGCACAAGCTCTGTTTTTGGGTGTTTTAAGAGCACGGTTTTAACATGTTAAAGATAGCTAAAACACCCAAATACACTGCTCTTAAAACAGGAAAAAAAAGAGCTTGTGCTACCAGCCATTAAAATTAAAAAATTAATTGTTTTATCACTACCATTATGTAGTTTTGGTAGAAAGAATTTAATTTCTAATTTGAATATGTTTAAAAAAAATAAATTCTTATATTGTTTGACTTTGAACTATGGTCAATTTTTGTATTTTATTTTACTTGAAGGTAGTCCCGAAACGTCGTCTCTAATAATGTTTTAAATAATAAATAAAATTGAAGCCATATCTAATGAACAAGAATATTTTATTTTCCTTTTCCAATTTTACTTCTTGGCTTAATAATTTCAATTCATTTTACGAAATATGGAATATTAATTCAAATATATTCTTCTTTGAATTTATTTATAAATATTGATGGCCTTATTTATAAAACTATTTAATCATTTAAATATTGTTAATTCTTTATATAACTGTTTTTTATAATTACAGGCATGCATATTTTTCAAATAGTTAAAAACTGATTTAAATTTGTTTTATAATAGTTATTTATGCCCCAAAGGCGTTATGTAGATGATAATGTACAGAGGGCGACATATCCAACTAGAGGTATGGATGTAATTCGAGGGCATTATCATCTAGCAATGTCCGTGATAAAATAAAATAAATAAATAAATATATCATCACGCCTTTTACCCATTACACGGTGTGGCACTCTGCCTAAGCAGATCTCGGTAAGTGATAATAATTCGCGTGAAGTGCGGTTACCAGCTGTCAAATCACGGCCCTTAAAGATATTAGTGGAGGGGAAGCCACAGGGGTAGATTTAAATTGGTGAAAATTGTCCGTGATGCATACAAAATTTTATATTTTACTAGAATAGAATTAATTTTAATTTAACTAAATATGTCATCGCGAGTTTTACCTGGTACTCTACCATAGCAGATGTCGATAAGTGATATATTTTTTGCGTGAAATACGGTTACCAACCTTCAAATCACGGCCCCTATAGATGTACGTGAAGGAGGATTCGCAGGGGTAGTTTTAATGTGGTGGATGTTTATTTAATTGGGTAAGAATAAAAATGAATTCGATCCCGATATCTTACCACTCACAAACATCTGTCTGTAACTGTTTACATTTTTTATCGTCTCTGTAAATAAAATTTAATTATCAAATATACATCATTTCGTTCCTTTACATACAAGAAAAAAATCTTAACTCAATATTCACGATTTAAATTTCAATCTAGGGAAAGTAAACTTTTTCTTTTTTGGTGGAATTCAAGATTTATTCAGATTTTGTTACCTTCAACATGACGTAGATAAACGTGACGTAATGTGGTTAATATTAAAGGATAACGTAGAGTACGTCTCAAAAATGTTTTTCGTTTTACACAAACTCGTTTGTTTGTATCCTTGGGAAACCAGAACGAAAAAAGTAATCCAGACAGTCGTGGGAAGAAAAAAATCACAATCGTATATTTGACTTTCAAGTTGGAAGGAAAATATTGCTTTACAATTTTATAACAAGAAATTTCAAGCTTCTTAACAATATTTTGAATCAATATTGGGATGACGGTGAAATATTATTATATTGTATTGACTTTAAGTTGCTTTTTATTTATTAATTTTGTTTTCTTTGAATAATATACCGGTAGAATTCTAGAAAATGCTTTCGGTGTTACAAACGTTGGAAGTTTATTATAAAACAAATCCACAATGCTTTGAACTTTATGTCTAAACAAGATTGGCGAGATTAATGGACATCTTGAATCACGAGTGAAACGTGACAAGCTTCTAAACAGCATCATTGTCTGGAAATCTTGAGTGACCTCTATGTCTATGCCACAATAAGAGTCAACAACATAATTACATATCATCACACTTATTTATCTTAAATATTATACAGAGAATTTATATTTTCTCGCCATAAAATAATAGTTATCTAGCTTTCAAAATAATTATATTTTAATGTGTGCTTTTTAATAAATAGAATGCAATTTTCATTGTTTAGCAAAGTTGTAATAATACACCTAGGATTAAATAATATGACGTGAAGTTATATTTTGAACGGTTGGTAACAGTGACTGTATTTAAATGAACAGTATCATATTAAGATGTATTATTAAATAAGTAATTTAACATTGCTGTCAAATATTCGATGCGATATTTTTTACTTTAACAATTCTTAAAATTAAATTCTTTGACACTTTTATCAAATAGAGAAAATATTGAAAATTTTATAAAATATAATTTAGGAATATAATGGATAGTTCGACTGCCATCCCTTAAATATTAAATGTCAATTAAATAAAAAGTATCGAATGAAATTGCAGCAAATCAAAGTTTATTATTTGATTTAAAATTATGTTTATCTTAAATTACATTTCATATTGAGAGGCAACGATATAAATGGACCGAACTGATTTAAAAACAATACTGGTGGTTTTTTTTACAATTAAGTAGAAACAATTTATAATTTTTGATTTAGATCGTAAATTACATGGCATTATTTTTTAGATAATATTGAAAATGTCGACGTTTCGGACTAGTGTAGTCCACCTTCAAGTCCATAAAAATTACACATTTATGTCACATATTTTCCGGGCGATAGTTGCGCTCTAATATATTTATTTATTTTAAATTATGGTGTAATATAATATGAAAGGAAGAACTGTCAAAATGAGAAATGTTAAAAAAGTAAAAAATATTTCAAGCATCTACGACGCAAAAGCATGAATCCTGCATGACATTTTGGCATTTTGATGTCCATATTTGTCATACTCTAGCATATACTCTAATGTTGACGTATACGAAGCATGTAAATAGTAAAGTACGTGTTTGTAATTAACATGACATCGATGTTTGTCGAATTTGACTGGCATCGGCAGTGTAGCAGATCGAGATACGCAAACATAACACATCGGCTGTGACAGCTGCAGAGATCTTGGCAAACCATCCGAAATAATTCTATTTGTACACATGTACTCCCTCTGAAAATTCTGCAATCCTACGCATATAATTAAACACCAATATGGTGATGGTGTGCCTTTATGCAGTCATGGCATACTTTGATGATTAGATGCGACGTGAAATGGCACGAGTTGTTCGATATATTAGTTTAATTATTGCGCAGAATTAATTACCATTGAAATTATATTTGATATTCAGTTCATAAAACAAGAAACAATTAATGGCATTAAAAAATAAGAGAAAAACACGTGCGTGATATTGATAAACTGATTTATATATTAATAACAAACAACTGCACATCATACCAAAATATTTAACAATTGCATCATTAAATTAGTTTGTGCTACAAAAGATATGTATCTTATTTTGTTTCTTTCATTTATATTTTCATGGGGTAGGTGGCTCAGTGGTATCGAGTCGGCTTGATGTTTTGATCCCCACAGTCGACAAACAATTTTCACCAAATTAAATCTACCCCTGTGACTCCCCTTTCACTAACATCTTTGGAGGCTGTGATTTGATCGCTGCTACGGCAGAATTCCACAGCCAGTAATAGATAAAAGGCGTGATGCTATATTTATTTTATTTTTATTTATATTTTTAATATACAAAGTATTTCGGTTGTTGTCAAATAATTTTATATATCCATAGATATAACTTGTAATGGCTATTTGCACCAATAAAACTTAAGTTTGACATAAACTGACAATATCGCATCAAATATTTGACAGAAAAGTTGAACGTGTTCTTACTACATTTTACATTCGATTTGCATTCATTTATTTATTAGAAATACTTAATTAAGCCGGAAAATGTAATTATAGTATATACATACATACATAACATCACGCTATATACCATAAAATGGGGAAACACGATCCCCTGAAATATTCACAGAACATCCCCTAACAAATTCATCAAAATATCAATCCTCGTCCAATATTCTCAACCTGACACACAATACTCGCTTCAACCACACTAACGCACCCTACATACAAGCTAATTCAATCCTCACACCCAAAATCTTCCATCACGCAACAAACCCTTAATCACATCCATCCATTCACCCCTGTATACCTGTATTAATTTAACTTTAAAAACTAACAAACAAAGTCTTGTAATCCAATTACAACTTTATTTATTTTTCTTTATCATTTATGTATTTAAGTTAAATTTATAATTTAAGTTTCGTTGGTGCAACCAAGCTTAAAATATGATAACACAGTCAGTGAAAAGATCTCGAAGAATCCGTGAATCTATAAAGAATTATCGTCAATTGTAAGATTTGTCGATTTGTTGAATTGAATTCAGTCATATAACTACAAATTTAAATATTTAAATTGTACAATTTCTCTGCAACAAAGATAAGCTAACGGTAATAAATTCAAGATTTACTCGCTAAGAAAAGATTCTATAAAATCTTTTACAAGTACTATCAAATTACCCTTACAGGAAAAGCATCGTCACAAGAAATATCGACTTTTACGCCAACTTGTGGAGCTAATGGCTTTACACAGTTTTCAGAGCGTTTTCTGAGTGCAATAACAACCGATAAAAGATTAAACAAAAGTACAGAATATATGTATTTGTTTAGCAAATATTTAAGTTCCCTGGAATTTAGGATAAAGTTACATTGAAACCTTTGTTGATTTTCTGTGTTTCGTTTGTTAATCGTACTTTTTAAATAGTTCCGACTTTAATTTAGTTCTCTTAAGTTTTTTACGGATGGATATGAAACAACGGAATAAACTTTTCTCGTTTTTATGAAGAAATTATTTCGCGATTAAAAAAAAAAATATAATCAAACTTCTACATGATAACAACAGAATCATAATTTTCCTAGGATCCAAGCATTAGTATGAGAAATGATTCTAAATAAACGAGCCAAGAACATTATATTACTAGTCTTTTGTATTCCCAGAGCAGAGCTTCAGAAGTTTTCAGATATGTTATAGAACATATGCGCACTAAAAGAAATAAAAAATTTGAAGAGTAAAATAAGTTTACAAGAAACTCCTTTCAGGAGTATAAATTTGATTTTCTTTCGAAAATAATATACAATCGAACTACTTTGGTTATAGTATTGTAATATGTACCTTGAGAATTTAACGTATTTAAATTTTCGTAAGGCTACGCTTCATCTGGAACTCTAGGGAATGAAATAAAAATATAAGTTTTTTACATTACACTTACGAGTAGTTCAGAGGACCGAAGACCAACTTTAATTTTCTACAATTTTCTATAATATTTGAAAAATAATAATTAAATAACTAATAATAATAATAAATAACTATCTGAGCTATGGAAAAAGTAACGATTATTTAAAAATTGGGAATAATTAAATATGTTTATTAAACTTTTAATTCGATACATCTCAAATTGATAAAAATGAACTTGGTTCACTTTACTAGTAGTTCTGAGAACAACCTGGAAACAGAACCGAACACGGCCCGAAAACTGTTCAAAACCCATGTTTTTTTGTGAATCTGAACCTGAACTCGAACCGCTGTAAATTTTTTCGGCTAGAACTCGAATCGGGATTGAACCCACAACCCACTATTTTCGGAATAAAAAAATTGGGTTCACCGAAATAACATTTTCAAATAGTTATCTATATATAGTTAATTATCTATAATTATTAAATAATATTATCATTATGTATCTAACTCGTAAAGCTGCCCATTTCACGTTAGTGTAATATAAAAATTCATATTACACAGCTCATTTCCAACCAATAGCAATTAAACATTTTCTCATGTTTGAAACACTTGATTTGTCGTTTGTTGATCCTTGATAAGTAAAGTTATATTTTATTATTTTTTTTCTGTGTACTTAAATATTTAATTCTTATATTATATGCTCATTTAATAATACACTATTAACAGAACCTACACTTTTATTTTAAATACATTGTTGTAAACAGATATTACGAGCACTAAATTATAGAAAAAAATATAAGAAATTTCAGATGGTTAAAAGCACGAAAAATCTAAATTATTGTAAAGTATTATTATTTGAATAGGTCGTTTTGATATTTAAGGTGGTGCTCCCTAACAATAAATCATGAATTTTAAATTTAGTCTGATACCCAAAGGCAATATATTATAAACGTTCTTGAAATAAAAGGAAAACGTTGGAAATATTTGACATAATTAGCTTATCCAGTAGGAAAATGTCAGAGTTAGTTGTAACCAAACTGGACTGTTTTTCAACAGACAACTGAAGAATTCCATGTTGTCAGATCATCCAATTTTCTTTGTTACCCGTAAAAAGCCTGAGGTATAACTTTGAAAATCCAGGTCGCCATCATTTCAAGTTTAAAGCAAATATCGGATATGAATTCAAAATTGGTCTCCCGCGTACAATGCACCAAACATCCATTCATTTGGAATGGAAGGCATAAAGTCGTGTCTGGTTCAATTCCGGCAGAAATGCGCTTGAGGGCCGTCGTTGAGTTTCCCCATCGAATGATGGAGCATCGTGTTCGTTAAGATTAATGATGCAAACAGTTTATTTCATTTCCGCTTCAGATACAAGTACTCAAAGTGGATGGATAACTGTTGTTGCCACTTGTTTTAGGGTACAAATGAAGAGGAATAGAAAATAAATCAACAAGAAATACAACAGAAAAGATGTGGAAAGAAATCGAATTATAAAATAAAATAGAAGCATCTGGGGTCTACTTCCCAAAACTTATGTTTTAGGAATAATCAATTTTTGAAATGCACATTTATCGTTAACTACAGTTTAAATTTTGACAGCAATTTCCGTAATTTATTCGCTATTGTCTTTCTTAAATTGACTTTCTTCAGTAGTAATTAATGCATGAACGAAACATAAATTTTATGTCTGATTAGGTTTATAAAGGACAAACTAATTTACTTTCAAATTAAATACAATTTATTTAAATGATAGTTGAACTTTTGACAGTACTATCAAATATATAAAATTGGTTCTAATTTTTTAATTTAAATACGTTTACTATGGAAGTAAATTTATATATATTTTTTTATATAAAACCGGGTATAAAATAAATAGAAGCAAATCGAAGTGAAATATCATAGGGAAAAGTTTACATTACTGTCAAATATTGTCAGTTTATATCGAACTTAATATTTAAATTTCGGTTGTGTAAACGGTTATTAGAAGTGTAAAAGTTTTATGAAATATGGTCCTGCTATAGCAGATCTCTGGAATTATGTACTGAAAATTCCAGTTACAGATTGTGCAAAAGCATTTTGATATAGTAGTTAGGTACTAAGAATTTACCTAAAGATTTACGTAAGAACTAACTCTAAATTTAAATTTTCAACGTACTAATAAAACCACTGATTTACTCGTATATTTAATGGTTAGTACATATTCGTATTGTCTCCAACATAAATAAACAACTTCAAGTTTGTGCCAATTGCATTTAACGAATGAGTTATTAGACATTTCTGTCAAATATTCAATTTGCCATTTCTCATTTAGACAAAACATCAAATTTAAATACCTAATAAGAATAATTAGTTGAAAGCGGTTGAAAGGCTTAAGTTAATGTAACATTTATATAATTTTGTTCTATCAGTAGAATTACGAAAAGCGGTAATTTTAGACAAACATGCTTCAAATAAAAGTTATAGAGCTTAAAATTATGCATCTAAATCAATAAACTAATTTCATTACCTATGTTTTGAAACGGCAGAAAATATGTATGAAAATTTATACTTACAAGTTAATAGTGTTAGCCACGAACTTAAAACAAAATAATAAACAAATGCGCAACTTAATTCTGTCAAACATTTTGACACATTGAAGTTTTGCATTATGTTAAAGTAAATCAAAATATTTGACAGAAAAACTTAATGAATTTGTTTGTTATTTTGTTTTAATTCCATGACCAACACTATTAAATTATAATTTTGTAAATTTTAGATGCAGAATTTTAAGATCTACAACTTTTTTTTGAAGCAGTTTAGTCTAAAATAATTTGGAAAGTAATACACACGGAAAACTAAACTAAATACAATATGATCAATGGTTTATTGCTACTATTTTTACTTATTATCTCCTTGGAGATATTTAAAATTGCTTTCAAACTTTTGACATCTGTTAAAATAATTTTGTTTAAATCAATCTAATACCAATATGCATACAAATTCGCTTAGTACACGTAATAAAAGCATTTTTTTTCACTTATTTGATTGGTAAACTCCAGCTTTGCCGTCATGCATCAAACTTCAAATTCATAAAAAAAGAAGTATTGCTTTCATTAGGTACTCATTGTATACAAATAACTATTTCCATATAATACTCTGTGTTTTATTGATCTGTTATAGTCAAATAAGAACTACAAACTTGAAGTAGAACAAAGTTAATCCTTTTCCGATGATTCATACCTGTTGTAAGGATGACAAAACAATAAAAAACATCAAACCAGAAAAGTTAGAGTGTATTAAAATTTATGTAAAGGACAATTGATGCATTGAATCAGTTTATGGTGCAAACTCATTTTGTTTCTGTCATTATTAATATATCTGACGACACAACAACGTATTTCGATTATTGTTGCATTATCTAGATTTCAATTATGTCGTCATTGTCTTCTCAATTGACATGACCTGTCTCCTGTCTATGCTGTAATATGAATTAGACGTTTTGTAGATAGAAACAGAAGACAAAGAAACTCCGACGAACGTAAATAATACTTTTCCTGCCAAATACCTCACATAATTCCTTCTGAAACAGAAACAAACTTTTGCGAGATAAATGAAAAAATAATAGCGAAACGTTTCTGTTTGTTGATGAATCGTCATGTTATGCGTGACTATAGCTCACTATCTCAAACCTCAAACTCATCCTAATCGCGAATTTTCCTTGGCGTGCTCTCATGCCACGTTCTCACGCACGCAATCTACCGGATATTTTTAGCGTTTTATTTTAACAGCTTCTATTTGACGAACAGCTGTATACTACGTAGTAAATAATATGTCATTGTTTCTACAGTGACATTAAAAATGTTCGCTAGGAATGAAATACCCTAATTTTTGCGAATTTCAAAATAATCTTTTTGTTCTCAGTATATCAAATTATAAATGTTATTACAGTTTCGTGCAGAGGTATGTCTTTTATCCATAGATGTGGCATTCTGCCAAAGCAGATCACAGAAAGTAATATATTTATGCGCGTGAAGTGCGGTTACCAGCCCCCAAAAATGTTAGTGGAGATTGGACACACAACGGTAATTTTAATGGGGTGAAAATTTGTGTTTACATGATTAATTTTAAAAGTAGTTTTCATAGAAATTTGAATACATAAAATAAAATAAAATAAATATATCATCACGCCTTTTACCCATCACTGGGTGTGGCACTCTGCCTAAGCAGATCTCGGTAAGTGATATATTTTTTCGCGTGAATTTGAATACATGACTTTATCAAAACACGATTTCAAAACTGTATTCAAACTTTTAAGTAATGAAGTTGTTGGATGTCATAATAATATCTTGAAGAATTAAATATCTATGTTATTAACAACAGAAATTTATTTTGGGTTAAATAGGTATGAACAGAATTTATAGTTAAAAATAGTTTTTGCCGATTGAATTTAAAAATGTGATTTTATTCATAAATGCCAGGCTGTAAAAGTATTATTAAGAAGAAACAAATTTTACATTTATAATTTAATTATGGATGGGTTTATAATCCTTCATCACTTTTAATTATGTATTGTAAATTTAATGAACATATTCTGATTGACATTATTTACAAAAAGTAGATTGACATATATGAAATTATATATAAACATCAAATTTGTTTTTACAAAGCAAATGCATGATGGCTACAAGGATGGCGAGAACATTAAAAATATTGAAAATAATCACAAATTTAATATTATTTTTAAACAATCGCCACAAAAATTATGTGTTCAAAATAGCAAAAATGTAGATTTCCAAACTTGGTTAGCCGCGGCAATATATATTATATTTCTTTTCAGTCTAGTTAAACAAATTACTATTTGTATTTAAATTAAATTTCACTCGACTAGATAAAAAATGTGTAACAAGATTACTAGAGACAATACAAGAAAAAGGAATAATAATAAAAGCTGTAAAAATTATAAGAATTGAGTACGATATTAATTAATTATTCGAAACTTCTCTTTGAGTTAAAAGACGTGTTAAGCACAGTCTCCTGTCCGCTTTTGTTTACGAATAATAAATGAATTCCTTTTATCTTCTGCACGAGCGATGGAAAAGAAATTAAGCTGGAATACGAATAAATCCGACCGGATTACCCGATAAATTAGAAAAGATCTTCTAATTTAGGTGAAGAATGGCGCTAAATTTTTCAATATTGATGGCTTTAAGTTTGGTTGGTCCTAGAAATTTTTCTTTTTAATTAGTAAGTTACACGAGGTTACAAGCTCTTAGAATGAAAATCTCATTTAATTTTATAAAATTTTAATTATATTTTCCATTAAAGAACAAGTTTTTTTTTAATATTTGTTTTCCAAAATGATATTTTTTAACAAAGTTCTGGTATCGGACTATCTCCTAATTGTTTTTTCGCGTTTAGTTATCTACCTATTAATTTCACACGTTCTAGATTAAATTTTAACACGCGACGATTGTCCCTTATGCCCTTCATTATACGAAGCGGTTGTTTTAATATTCAATAAGTTCATGGTAAACCAGTGGTAGAAAATCAATCGAAATTTAGTCCGTCAGTACGGTGATGTGGATAGCAATATAGAATTCGAATCCGGAGATCCCGAGATTGAATCTCCCTCAAGCTAAAAATTATATGAACTACCACACTGCGGCTCGGTGAGTGTCGACCCTGTACTGTAATTGGGATTAAGTTCCTGTTGTACAGCGTAACATAAAATAAAATAAATAGGTATTAATATACATAATGATCTCAAAATAATAACAGTGAGAGAAGAAGCTCAACTCAGAAGTGGAAAATACATTAACAGATTGTAATAAATAATATTAGTAGACTAAAAAAATTTAATCTTTTGAACTTACTTTATAGATTCATAAATTAAATTAATTTAACTATTGGGTAAATGTCAATAAACATAATCGCTCTCTTGTCATAATACTTAAAATTAAAAATATTTAATTTTAGAATGATATTGATAATATTATGAAACTCTAATCTAACTTATAAATGTCAAAATAATTTAAATTTCAAATGTTTTTCATCTATCAGTGTTAGTAACTGTGAAAATTTGTATTCTTTTTTAATAATAATTTTTAAAAAACAGTAAATCAATGCGTTATAGGAAAAATAGTATGAAAGACATCACATTGCCCAGTTGTAATAAACATACTTTATGTAACTCGCCTGCGGCTCGTATCCGTAAACTATATTTGTATTACAATTAGGGTCATTGTTATGCTAGTTTTTCAATATACTATTTTATACTAGAAAAAAATATACAAATTTTTGCAGGGAATTTAAATAAATAATAAATTGTCCGTCAGTACGGTGGTGTAGATAGCGTTATGGAATTCGAATCCGGAGATCCCGAGTTCGAATCGCACTCAAGCTAAAAATTATATAAACTACCACACTGCGGCTCGGTGAGTGCGGACCCTGTACTGTAATTGGGATTAAACTCCTGTTGTACAGTGTAACATAAATAAATATATAAATTGACTATAAAAACCTGTACATTTTTTTCGATTTAACAATTATATTAAATTTTGTGGTTGGGGTAGTGTCCCGTTCGCGCCACCCTAGATTCGGCTCTGTGGAAAATGAGTGCCCTGTAGCGTAAAAATTCGGTCTAATTAGAGCATAGACCATCAAAGCATACTCTGTCATTTGGAAGAAATTATTTTAGTGAACCACAAAAGTTTTAATAGCGAATTAAAGTGTACTTATACAATACGTACATTTAACAAAATGTTATAGTTATTAACACTCTTTTGTTTATTGTAAAGAACTTCAATAAAAACAATTTTATGTTAATACAGCTTGTTGATACAAACATAAAACATCTTCCATATGTATAGAAGTATATTTCTAAACAAAACTATAATGGAATAATAAAGTTGTTTTGATCTTTATGCATTTGTTTATTACATACAATTGTGACTGTACTCTGTTTCCTAATACCTGGACGAAGGTTATAATTGTCACGTAAAGTCTTTATTTATTTGACACAGTTCATTTCGCTTCGGCAATGTGCCAGCACCTTCAAACAAAAATACTTAAAGTTTTACCTAATACATCTATTATACAGAAAATTAATTGCTATCAGCTGAATACTTCATAATTATATGAGAGATGAACAAAAATATAGACTATGATTCATTTCAAATATTTTAAAGAGCAAAAATATCTAATGTCGTCAGACGATAATTCTGAAAAATTAAAAATTATGTTTACGTCAACATTTTTGATCAGTTACGATATAATCTTAAATTAGCACAAGCACAATATTAATATTAATAAAACAATCAATAATGTCAATAACATCACAAATTGATCTAAATAATGAAAGTTGTATAAATAAATAAATAAATATATCATCACGCCTTTTACCCATTACTGGGTGTGACACTCTGCCTAAGCAGATTTCGGTAAGTAATATATTTTTTCGCGTGAAGTGCAGTTACCAGCCGTCAAAGTTGTGATGCAAGTAATATACTTAAAAAGAAAAATAGGTTGAAATTGCTGAAGTTTGAGGGATAAAAAAGAACTAACATACATTCACCTAAGTCTGATTCATTATCTAAACTTTCAACATAAAAAATTTGGAGCAAATATAGCAAATATAACATTTTAAATATGTAAATCAAGTAAAATTAAAATAAATGGGGCATTCTAGGGTTTCGGAACATTTTACCATGAATTTATTTGTTTTTATAATATATGTAGAGGGTGTTTACAAAAGAATTTACAACTTTAAGGGCATATACAATTCGTAGTCCTGATTCGCAATCAATTATTTTTTCAAAATTCGCAGAATTAAATACATAGTTCTTGAAATGAGCATTTTTATAGCCACTAGTCGACGAAACACCTTAAATAAAAATAAATTTTATCCCCACAGTCGAAAAATAATTTTCACCAATTTAAATCTACCCCTGTGGCTCCCTCACCCCTAACACCTTTGTGGGCCGTGATTTGGCGGCTGGTAACCGCACTTCACGCGAAGGAATATATCATTTACCGAAACAGAGTGCCACACTCAGTAATGAGTAAAAGGCGTGATAATATATTTATTTATTTTGTAATTGATGTTGTATAACAAATAAATTAATTTAAATCTAATATTTTGTAGTACGTACTGTGGAATGATTGAAATACCCGAAATAATATTTATGTACAATAATGTAAATGGAAATGCACTTCATAAAACAAATAATTAATTCGTTATTGAACGTCAGTTACATGATTAAATAATTCATTATAATTTTTATTAAAGATCAGTGGTACTAAAAGTGTTCCACTTTAAGAACTTTGGTCCATAATTTTGCGAATTTTGAATAAATTCAATCTGATTGAAAATCAGGACATCAAAATGTATAAATCCTCAAAGTTTTAGTTCTTTTTTTAACAGCCTGTACCTAGATGTAAGTAGAAGTTCGAGGATGAGTTACTGGGGTGTTTTTAACCACTAAAAAGTTTTCAAGTAAAATATGTGCATTTTAAAATCTAAGAATAACTTATATAGTGTCAAATTCGTGGAAATATCCTAACTTACGGATTATTGATACGGATATTGCCCGTTAAAAGTGGTTGGATTCTCACCAAGAGACGAGCTGAGCACTATGAATAGATATGGACTATTTCCAAGCTTACGGGAGTCGCATAGCACACACATACAAGCAAACTTCAGCTCAAAACGTCGAATTCCTTTCGCATTCCTCGCTTCTGAAGAACGCGAACCTCTTACAAAGACCGTGCAATGTCATCAACCTACACCACTGACCACCACCACCATCTTCAAATGGTCGTAAATGAATAGAATTGTTAATTAAAGTTAAAGCTCCAGCTTTTGTAATTACTGTGCATTTATAAATCTGACAGCCGTCAGTTTTTTTTTGGAGGGTGATTTGAATTTTGGCAAACAATACCGAAGAGAATTTTTGGTTCTTTTGTGTGATGAATAATGGCTACCAGCAATTACTGAAAGTCATTTTTAAAAGATTAACGTGAGAAGTTATAATTTTTATGCAGTACGAACATAAAAATTATAAAAGAATATACATTTTTTTATTTCGACTGTTTTTAAATTATGAAATGATAGACTTTTTTGGAATTCAGTCAATACAGAAAAAAAATTTAAAAAACGTTTATTTTTAGAAATATATTCAAAATGATATAAACAATATTAACAATTAAATGCTACGTATACTCATATTTTAGAATTTTATAAAAAATTATATAATTAAAATAATTATTTTAAAAATTCATTTTAAAATTAATTAATTAATTTTCTTTGGTCAAGCTATTATCCTTCAAAATTAAATTATTTATTTTTTTAAAGTCGTCTTCTTCATTTTTTTAATATTGTTTTTTAATATTATTTACAAATATAATTTTTGATATTTGAATATATATATATAATCATAATATTATAAAAATATTTCTATCATTATTTATATTATTCGATGAATGTTATTTTTTAATTATTATTATTGTAAGTATTTTATTTTTTATATTAATTATTTTTATTATTGTTAATTTATTTATAATAGAGTCCTGAAGAAGGCTAAAGTGTTAGCCGAAACATCGACTTAATAATAAAAAAATAAAAAAAATTGACTGAATTCCAAAAAAGTCTATCATTTCATAATAAAAATTATACTAAATTTCAGTACTTTATTTATATATTTATTTATGTTACACTGTACAACAGGAACTTAATCCCAATTACAGTACAGGATCCGCACTCACCGAGCCACAGTGTGGTAGTTCATATAATTTTTAGCTTAAATGATATTTAAACTCGGGATCTCCGGATTCGAATTCCATATCGCTATCCACACCACCGTACTGACGGACTTATTTATTTATGCTACTCAGTACAACAAGAACTTAATCCCAATTACAGTATACTACCTGAATTCATCGCATTGCAGTGTTGTAGTTTATATATTTTTAGATTGAGTATACCACCACACAAATAATAACTTTGTAATATATATGTAATACTGTGAAAATGAGAACCTGAGTTTGATTTTCTTAAACGATAAATAATTGGTTGTAAATCGTTTTCTACGAAGATCTGTAATTAGAAACCTGTCACACGCAGAGTTATTTAAGCGTTATGATGACATAATTAAATTAATTCGTTCAGTAATTAGCTATCTGCTTTCACTTATTTTTAAAGATCTCGAAAATGAATGAAAATGTATCGATTATTTAAGGTGAAACATACATAATTGAATAAAATTTATTCATTTAAAAGACAATCAACCCTTTGATAATAATGTTATTATATACGCTGTCCCAGATTTAAACGGCCTACTTTAAACCATAGATTAAACACTTAAAAAAAAGTAATAGGTCCATTTGAGGAAATGCCCATAAATGCTTTATTCCAAAGATATTCATATTTTTCTAATAGGAGCAGCGCTACTTTAAAATATAAACTTTATAGGTAGATACCAAATATTATCTTATTTAGGTGTAACATAAATAAATAAATAAATATATCATCACGCTTTTTACCTATTACTGGGTGTGGCAATCTGGCGTAGCAGATCTCGGTAAGTAATATATTTCTTCGAGTGAAGTGCGATTACAAGCCGACTTATCATGGCCACAAAGATGTTAGTAGAGAGGAAGAGGGAAAATTGTTTGTCGGCTGTGGGGATCGAACCAGGGTTCTCTAGATCCACAGGCCTACTCGATACCACCTACCCAAAATAATTAAATTAAAATGAGTGGTTATTTGCTACTTTTAGTACAAAATTTAGTTTGTATTAATTTAACGAAATGCTTCGTTCTTATATAAATATATATGAACATTTTGAACAAATTTTAGGAAAAAAAATTGTTTTGTGATATGTTATATGATAGATAGCTCAGTAGTATCGAGTCGGTCTGAGGATCTTGAGAACCCTGGTTCGACTCCCACAGCCGACAGACAATTTTCACCAATTTAAAAATCTACCCCTGTGGCTCACTCTCCACTAACATCTTTGTGGGCCGTGATTTGACGGCTGGTAACTGCACTTCACGCGAAGAAATATATTACTCACCTAGATTTGCTACGGATGAGTGCCACACCCTGTAATAGGTAAAAGGCGTGATGATATATTTATTTACTTATTTTTATAATTGACTTCAAGAAAATGTCAGTGAATGTTTGACAATTCAGATACAATAACCAAATCCGAGAATATGGTTTCAGTTCGTGGTTGGTAATGCAAATCAAAGCTGGTTCCGTGGTTGCGGTTAATCAAGTTATTTTTGCCAGCAACCGCGTTCAAAATACCTTCAGGTAACCTGATTAATAAGGATCGGGAAAATAATTATTGCACTCTCAAGTTTCAAATTACCTAATTAATTTCATTAGAAAAGATACAATAAGGAAATAAGAGTAATGATTGAAAATTAAAACTTCATTTTCTTCAAGTTACTGCTACTTATTACGCAACTGATAACTCTCACATTTCAAAGAAGGAAAGTGATCTTTGTAATTTGACAGTTACCAGCACATATTCAATTGTCTTTAAATACCTTTTTTTCTAGACTTAAATTATTAGTTCGGCAAATATCATATTTATCAATATTTTTATTGTTTTAACCCTTGGTAATAAACCATTTTCAAAACAATTTCATCCTATTTTTTTCGTTGACAAACAATTTTCTTGTAAATTTACCTTAGAACATTAGGACTACAAATTATATTTTTTTTTTATATTTATATACCGGACCAACTACTCAGGTCATATGCCGATATGTCCTTTGTATGGCCGCCACGGGCGGGACCCGAACCCACGACCTTATGGTCGTCAGTCAGACCCTCAACCCGCGCGGCCTCCACGCGGGACACAAATTATATTAAAGGTTATTTTGTTTAATGTTAGTCATTATTATTTGTTTTTGAATTATACGAGTATTTAAATGTCCAATTAAGTACGAAAATAAAATAAAATAAATTGGGTTAAACACGAAGAATCATTAAACAAAATATTAGCTTAAAGCTTAAAAATTTGTTTAATTATTATATTTAGAGGTTTCGTTACAATTTAACAAGCAAATCCTGAAACACGGGTATTAGAAAGCTAATTTATTTGATTAAAAAAATATTTCCGTTGTAAAAATTTAACGAGATAATATCAAAGAAAAATTCATTTGTATTCATACACAATTTACCTCAGTTTTATTAAAAATAATTAAATATAAACGCAATATAAATGAAATTTTGTATAAATATTTATTATTTATACTAGAAATAAATAAATATTATGAAGGTTTACTACAAATAAAAATATAACAGCAATGTGCAAAAATATTTGCGTAATGACGATTGTACCGTAAAATTGTTTTTTCGTCGCTGCCACCATTTAACGCATGAGGGATTTTCTTTAACTGACAAATTAAAAAACAAGCATTTTCTCACAGTTGTACATTATTTATTTACGTCACACAGCAAAAAAATCATGCAATTTTTAGTACTCAGGACCTACAGCTTATAGTGAACTCTGAACCTATTTTTTTTTTCTTACTACTTGAAAGGTGAGTTAAATAGCGAACGAAAATATTAGTTCAGGGTAAATAAATATTCATTTGACCAAAGTACAGAGGTTTAAGGGTAAACACCGAATTGTATTGTCTAAAGTCGTAGTTTCTTAAACCAAATATTTATTTATTTATTTATGTTACGCTGTACAACAGGAATTTAATCCCAATTACAGTACAGAATCCGCACTCACCGAGCCACAGTGTGATAGTTTATATAATTTTTAGCTTGAGTGCGATTCGAACTCGGGATCTCCGGATTCGAATTCCGTATCGCTATCCACACCACCGTACTGACGGACAATATAGATTGTCCTATTTAATATGGACCTAAATTAGTACGCAAATTAAAATATTCACAGTACAAATAGTTAGAACAATTGAGAGACATATTAGGCCCGTTATTTCGACTACTATTCAGACTGGGCATTAAACCGCTTACAAGATACACATGATTTACCGTAAATTCACAAATTATTTTCCGCCATGACTAGGTATATGGTTAAATTGAGTCCTATTATCAACAACTATGTCGTCGTGCGTCACGAAAAATGTATTGTATCTCACTTTTTTACAAACGTTTTACCCATGGTTGAATTTTATTTTCATGTTTTGAAATACATTTGATATTTTTGATAAAATTACGATAATTTTCAAAGGATTATTGTTGTATTTTTATTTCTACATCAAAATGAAACAAATGAAATAAAACTTGTACATTATAATTACAATACCTACAATGTTTGTTTCAATAATACAAATGAAAAATATTTTTAATTCATTTACAAAATTTTACTTTGATTATTATTATTTGCGTAGATGAAATTAGCTACAGTATACGACAATGAAAATATATTACATTCAGCTATTGATTTTGTTATATCAAATAATATCTAATGCATATTAAACATTGCTGTCAATTGTTTCTAAATTATTTTTTTTTAGAAAAATGCTTGAAATAAATAATACTAAATTTTGTAGCACTATTTTTCCGCTAAAATAATTTAAAATTGCCTATCAATTAACGATAAAATAAAGTTGCCATTTCTATAATATTTCGCATGCTAGTTGAAAACTTTTTTTAACTAATCACGTGACACTTTTCCAAATATATAGAATACCAAGTATACGTACAGTAATAAAACTTGTTTACCAGTTTAAACAAATATCACTTTATAGATTAAAACGAAATAAAATCTTGAACACAGGACGAAATTGCATACGTTATCCATGTTACGATAGCCACACACGCACAGAAGGTAAATTTAACCCATGAGTTTGAGCTTCCACCGGGGTTTACACCTCATTGCGCACTCTATCAACCACTGAACATAGTCCTTTACCCGGGTTCGAACGCCGAGCAACGTCCTCGATATCCGTGCGCTCCACACGAACACCACACACTGAAAATTATTACCCAGGAACTCGGCTCCGTGTCGGAAATACACGAACGGCGACGGAAAACTCCGACCAGGGAAAATACTTTTTCGAGATTTTTGTATTTTGAGTTGTTTGTTTTGGAGGATGTTTCACGGAGTGTTGTTAATGAAGAGGACTGTTTATCAGTTGTTTCTGCATTTGATTCAGCAGAATTAGGTTTTGGCTGGATAATACTGTATACTGTATGTTTTGTTTTACAATGTTTTTTGGGTTTAACTAAATTATCTGAAGATTTATTTTAATTAAATACAAGAACATTTTCATTCATTTATTGAAGTCTGTGATCTGTATGTTTTTATTTAACACCATGGTTACAATTATTTTGTATCATATTTTTTTTATTAAAATGTCGTAACATGGTCATCTCTAATTTAAAAGACTGTACAATTAATATATATTATGATAAGCAGAAGAAGTAATCTTTGTATTATTGTTGTTTTGAATTCCGTTTGTATTAATAGTGTTATATTATCATTGTGTTTTATTTTCATTTTCTTGATTGTTTTGGTAATATTACCGTACAGAATACAGTTATTACTTACTTATCAGTTTACTTTTGTGCATGTAAACATAGGTTTAATATTCTGAAACCGGTAAATATTTTTATATATTTCCCCTAGTTTTTGTTTACAGTGTATAAAATGTTAAAAACAATTGATTATTGCTATAATTTTATGGAAAATTTATTTCAACTCAGAAAACCTTCTATCTTATATTTAATGTGAAACTAGTTGCCATTCATATTTGCAGAGGTAATTTGTCATAATTAAAGTAAGTAAAATTTCATGCTACGTATTTATTTAAATTATATGATATTAAGTTTTTTTTTATAAGGTTTGGTTTTATTGAAAAGGTACGGAGAGTTTTAAGATAATCTTTTCAGTAATTAATAAAAGTGTATAAAAATTTGCTGAAAGAAATCTACCGCATAGCACTGATTCTTTGAAAGGCAAAAGAACATTTAAAGTTTTTTCGTCTTTTGAAATCTTTGACAAGCGAGCTTTTAAAGAAAAGTAATAAAAATCTATAGCTTTTCTTAAAACAAAGAAAACAAAAATAGAAACATTTCTCTTTCAGGGAATCTAAACAATTCGTAAAATTTTGTAAAGTTCATGACAACGTAGATAAAATATTTCACAAATGCAACATTATTCAAGATTACAAAATTCTCCAATATTTTCTACTTCAATTATTACAAATCATCTCAATCGGTTCTAAAAATAATTCTTTTCGTTCGAAGTTGAAGTTGATGAAATATATTCTTATCGACAACGCTGACGTAGGAAATGATGGATTCGATATTTATGTTAACATCTTTCTTTCAGGTATATTACGTGACTTCAAAATAATTTTGATGTCAGAATATTATTATAATAAAAAGTCTGAACTCATTAAGCCTCGCTTCTAAGTGAAAATAGTGCGCTGTTAGTGACATTAATATAGATTATTAATACTATCTAAGTGCATTCAATAGTATATTATGTAATAAGTTTTATAAATGTCTATTTAGTTACGAGTCATATACTATACTTTTTCAACGATCGCTACTTAAGAAAACAAAAAAATTAAAAAAATATAAATTTTTTTTAAAAGTAAGATTAAGATACAGGAAGTTAATTTCACCCCGTATTTATTACATCAGTATATATATATATATATATATATATATATATATATATATATATATATATATATAAAGTCAATATGTCACATTTGCATATAGCAATTGTGACTGTTTTGATAATGCTTTAGGCATTGTTTATCGAATATATAACACACAAATCACAACTAAATTGACAAACGTCAACGCGAAACAAAATTGGATGAGAGTAAACGTATTCAAAGCCAGTAGGTACCAACGTTTAGTAAACAATTGAACTTCAATTATTATAAATTAATTAAGATTTCTTGAAAAACATTACGCTTAATTATGTTTTAATATTAAATAATTGTAAATATCATTGATGTGTTCTTTCCTTATTATAATTTGTTTTTCACTTAACTACAAATATATATATAAGAAGAATAAGTAAGTGTAGGGGAAGTAAGAAAGATAATCGAGTGAAATTTGAACTTTTGAACTTTTATACTAAGTTATCTGTCATTCTGCGTTTGTTTTATGCAAACAAAGGAACCCAACAGTAACAAAAAGGAATAAGGGCATAACCCATAGCGCAACCTTAGTAAATAAACAGAAATTATTCATAATTTAATTATTATTTAAGGAATTAATTATCTCAAGAACATACTGCAACAAGGAAAGTTTTAGTTCATTTAAATAATTTAATAGTAAAACATTCCCTTGCAGATAATAATATTCAAGAAACCCTTAAAAATTAACGTAATTAACATTATATTGGTTATTAAAAATATGCAAACATGATAAATATTTATATGAGAAATAAAAACAAAACATGAATTCGATGTATAGTTGTTTGCAACCTCTAGTTCTTTTATATTAATTAGCTTTGATTTACGAGTTCATGGAAAATTCCATCAACAAATATAACATTTAATAATAAAATAAATAATATATGTATTTATTATGTAGTTTTAAAATACTAGAATTACATTTTTATGCAAATGTCAATATCTACAATTATTCTATATAAAAACAGAATTAGATCATTAGCTTCGAATAATACAGAAAATAATAAATACAAAATGAGGACATTATTATTTGTTTTTTATTATGTTTATTTTTGTTTTGTTTTATTATACTTTAGCTTCCAGACGAATAGACGTAGGCATCATACTTTCAAAACAACATGAATCAGTTTAAAGAGAAAATATTTAAATAATAGTTATTAAATAAATAAATAAATATATCATCACGTCTTTTACCCATTACTGAGTGTGGCACTCTGCCGAAGCTGATCTCGGTAAGTGATATATTTCTTCGCGTGAAGTGCGGTTACCAGCCGTCAAATCACGCCCCCCATAGATGTTAGTGGAGGGAGAACTACAGGGGTAGATTTAATTTGGTGAAAATTGTTTGACGCCTGTGGGAATCGAACTAGGTATGGGGTGAGTAATATGGGAATCTATTCATGCTGTGGAGATTGAACCAGGGTTCTCAAGATTCACAGGCCGACTCGGTATCACTGAGCCACCTACCCCATAATAATAGTTATTTATGATACTAATTAGTAAAGATAGTTAGGTATAAGTTATCTAATTTTCCGAGACAAATAAAATAAAATAATATTGTGTCAAATTTACCAAACATAGTAACTAAATTTTATCAGTATAAAATTGCCCTAATTGGTTTCATTTTTAAATGTTTTGCATTATGATTGGTTAAAAACAGATCAACGGCAATTATCATCAACAAAAGTACTAGACAAAAAACAATCAGAAACATCAGATAGAAACCGACATCAATCTCAATTTTCTAGGTATTACATTTACAAACTGCATAACATCGTCGCTTCGAAAACAAAGATGCAGCTTTCAGTTTTGTCTTTGTGGCGTTCGTTGCCTCGGTGTACAGAGATCGCGGTTACGGTCTCCGAGAGCTGTACACGTTCACCCAGAACTAAATGGAAATTAAGTTACTTGCTGTCGAGGACTAATACGTTTAGCAAGATGCAAGGAATCACTCGGCCGATAGTGGTTCAACAAATTATAGACGAGATGGCTTGTTATCCAAGTTTGATAGTACAGGAAATTGTATTCGTAATTAATCTTTAAATTTGAATTGGTCTTCATTTCAGAGCAGATTAAACAATGGTCATTTTCATCATATTCAAATTACTCCTATAGCCCCACTCTTCAATATCATTTTCGTGGCTCGTTATTTGACGACTGGTAATGTATTACTTACTGAGATCTGCTACAGCCAAGTGTCACACCCAGTCCCGGATAAATGGCGTGATTATACATACATACATACATAACATCACGCTATATCCCATTAAATGGGGTAGCACGAACCCATCAACATTCTCATCCCGACCAAAATCCATCATCACGCAACAAACATCCATCCATTCGCTCCTGTACACCTGTTTCGTAAATCTTCACTTACGCCCACTTCTCTTACAACGAATCTATAAGAAATGAAGGCAGCATCGCCTGCGCTTGTTTAAAAATACAATTGCAGTTACACACTGTATAGTAAAAATTGAAAATGAAGAAAAAAAGATGAGGAAGGATTATATATTTATTTAATAAAAAAATAGACTAAATATTAAAATGTATTAGATGATACGACAAATGAAGTATAAATAGACGTGAGATTCAGAAAGACACGTTTAGTAAAAATCTCTAGTGCATATTATGAAATTAATGAATAACATTTTTCTGGTTAACGTTTCTTATTTAATAAATTATATTTCTAAAAGTTTCGACCCCATATGAGTCATCCTCAGGAGCAACAATACGTAAAAAAGAATATATATATTAAACGGTATATTATTAAATCTTACAAATTATGCCTTACAGAATGGTTATAGGTAAGTAAAAATTTAATTAACATAGTTGCTAGTCACTAACTTATATAAATATTGCATTTAAGTTTTCAAGAAAACAATGTATTAAACTCCATTCAATAAAACATATCATACCAACACAAAAATCAAATATGAGATCATTTTGTAAGGCGCTATTTAGTAATTTTTTTAATATTACGGTTAATATATATATAACGTAATGCAGAACTATATTCTATATAAATGACTTACCAGCAATCGCTAAATAAAAGAAAAAACAAATAAATACAAGTGACAGCAATAGTAAACTTAAGGAGACCAACTGAAACTATATCTTTGTCTAAGTTTGATATACCGTGATCAACGCTTCTTATGGAGTATAATTATTTTGACAAAATTTGTGATTTTTATTACTATGTAAATTATTTATTTATCTTTCAAATCAGTTTTACATCACATTTAGTTGAAATCAGAGGAATGATTGGCAATTGATGGATGTATATGAAAGTAATAAAAGGCGGAAGTTTTCAATGAAACCCAATAATTGGATAAACAGCTTGAAAATAAATACTGGACTGGCTCTGTTAAATTTTAATGGAAAATAAAGCTCTTGTCAGCTTTACCAATATGTTGTTCATTTCTGTTTTTCTAATTATATATACAGTACATTTGCAGAAAGATAAATAAATTGTAGTTTTATCGATTTAGTCAACAAATATTACAGAGTTTTATTGTAAGTATATAATTTAAAAACATATTAAACAATGGATATAATACGTCACATATTGCTGAATTATTTTCCATTACAAAACAAACAAAAAATATGAATTACAATTTAATATTAATTTCTCACTTATTCAGAATAGATCCAATGTTGTACGATAACCTTCTGTATTTGCCATTTAAGAAGTAAAAAAAAAATGTTATGATCAAAGAAATGCCTTCAAAATAATATATTTGTAAAATTTTTATCATATGGCAATAAATCAATTGGATAAAATGCAAATTCACAAGTACAATTTTTATATACAACAAAAACAAAAGTTTGTCTTATTAGATTTCAATTAATTCCTAATAATCTTTAATTAACTCTCGATGTCAAACGAATATTTTCTTTAAAGTACAATAAAGCTTCAATTTCGTTGCGCTTAAATGCGTTGGATAAAAACTGATTATTCTATAGCTAGTCAGCTGTTTTCGATATTTTAATCATTCAAATTTTATTTCGCCATTTGAGTAATTTTTGAGTGCGACAGTTGTAGTCTCTACTACAAAGTATATAAATTTGATATTCAATTGTTAGATTTCGTCGGTACATAGTTACAATTATGTGTTAATTCTAGAAATTCAATATGTTTCGCACGAATTCGCCTTTATTTGTTTCTTAATACGATCAAGAAATATAAAATAAATCCCTGATAATAGGTACTGTAATACCCAAAACATAAAACATTGATTAGCAACATTTCAATTGTTTAACCATGTATAAGACCAAGAAAATTGTGTTGCCAAGTTAGAAGGATGAAGTTTTTATCAAAGAGGCAATGCGTATCGTAGCGAAACAATCGCCTATCGGTGTGAACCCCACAACGGCATGTTATAACCTAACAAATTCTCAGACAACCGCAAAGCGTACACCGTTGTCAAGTCGTAACAAAGATTAATGGCGAGTGACACGTTAGATTACCTCACGGAATGTTTTATCACAGCTGGCAACGTTGTCACGCCAACAAGGGCATGGTTAAGGATCGCGTAGGATCAGGGTACAAGGGATTCATTGGCTGGTGACGTCACTACTTGCAGCTATTTGACAATGTTGCATTATACAGGTTGATATAAATATATTTACAGTGTTCCGAATTTTTTGTTTTATTCTTACATGAAAGTAAGGAATGAAATGTTATTTTAATTTGCTTTTATTTTTTCTAAAATGAAATTATAGTACTTTGAAAGAACAGCAATAAAATAGCACTCAGCAAAATTAAAAATACTACTACCCTTTATTTCATAATTTCATAGATATGGCATCAATTTATAACACACTAAACATAATTTATTATTTAATAAGCAAATGTCATATTAAAAGCTTTTTAGGGTATAAAGTTAATTCATATCACTCCCAACTTTCATTAACACTAGTGAGTATTGTTGGTTGCCGTTTAGTAATTTGTATTTCATACTAACAAGCATTTTATTTCTAATTATAATATTATTTTGAATCATTCATTTGTTGAAAAAACATAAAATTCATACCAGAAACTTGAAAACATTATAAGAATAATGAAATTTCTTGGCAATTTGTAAGGAAATTTAAAGCAAAGCATGCTGTATATTCAAAACTTTAAACAAATCTCAAGATTTTCATGTAAGCCAAGAGAACATATTTAAAGTTCGTTCGGTAACTAATATGTCAAAATTATATTTAATAGCATAAAAAATTGTAAACTTCCTACAAAAACCTTAGCTATTTTGGTGGGTTGTTTTACACCAATAAAAAAGTTCTGTTCTGTTCTGTTCTGTTAGAGATACATGGCGGACCCTAGAGTCAATCCTGGTTTATTTACATTCTGCTAAGTATTGAATAATAATTATTCAATATCCGAACAGAATCGCCAGGCCGGACCATGCACCCTAGACATAAAGACAATACACTACACTCCGCCCAGTTTCTGGCAAGAGCTGGACTGACCTGCTTATACCTTAAATGAAAGACATAGTGCAATGCAAATCAGCCGACGCCACGATACATAAAAAAAGTTTAACGTCCAGAAGACTCCCTAATTTCAAAGTAAAATCAGTGTTGGGTGACTTTTTTAACGTGGGATTCTACCACACTTTGTTGCTTCTTTTCAAAATGCAGTTCAAGTTTAGGGCTGACTTACTAGTAGTTGAGTTGCTGTTTGCTCTACACCAATAAAAAAGTAATTACAAAATGCCTTCGATAAATAAATAACTTCTTCTTGGTTACATATTCATATTTATAAGAACTATCATTTAGAAATTAAATTTGTAATAAATTTTGAAGATTTTAATTAACATTATGGAACCCCGAAATAATTTGGAGCGTTCAGAGAACAGTCTGCTTTTCAGCCACGGCCAACTAACTTTTTCTTGAACGGACACAAGCAATCATTTTGTGACCTAGGTACACAAATAACTATAGAGCAATAATATAATTATAAAAATATTGTAATAGATTTTTTAAGATTTTAAGTTCGTGGTAGCTTAATTTTTAAAATGTTAAAATAATGTAACACTGTCCAAATATTCTTAGTACTAATCTAATTAAAAAATAGTATGTAATGTATGAAGTAATTACAAAGAAAATTATATAGTACCTAATAAAACAATTTTAGAGCTGAACTCGTATTACCTTAATAATATTTCTTCTTCGTTAAGGTTTTAAATTTGCATAATTCTGGCGATAAATTTGTATCGATTATACATTACCTACTAAATAACAAAATTTACATAATAGAGTCATATCTGCTAAATATAAACATTTTCATAATTAGATTAATAACATTTTTTGTATATGAATTACGAAACTAATGCTGATGGATTATGTTTTTTAAAATATTTAAAAGTATATTTGATTTCCTATTATTATTATTATTTTAAAACTGTTTGTAAAATTGTAGTAGTTTGATTTTTGGCTTAAGCATAAAACATATATTTATTATTAGATTATCCCTAGAATATGCAGATAAAAATATTTACCGGTTTCAGGATATTAAATCTATGTTTACATTCACAAAAGTAGATTGGTAAGTAAGTAATAACTGTATTCTGTACGGTAATATTACCATACTGACTTGTGAAAATAGTCAAGAAAATAAAAATAAAACACAATGATAATATAACACTATTAATACAAACGGAACTCAAAACAACAATAATACAAAGATTACTTCTCCTGCTTATCATAATATATAATATGGTATGTTCTCAATTAAAATAAAAAGTTGTGTTCCACATTTGGAGAACCACTGGTCAGTAAAATTGTTTGTGAATAGTTCAGTAATATTATGTTATGCATCAAGGGAGGGAAACAAAGGGATAATCGCGCCCTCCCGTGAAGCATATTATACTTTTCGTAACAAGTGCACAAAAATTACTGTCTTATCGGGAGAAATGTCAAATATGGGTTGCGTAACTAATTACCTAGGAAACGCCGCAAACAGCTAATAATCGTAGTCTCTAGGGAGAGAAACATGCTACCTAGGAAGAGAAACATAATGTTTCTCTCCCTAGGAGAGAAAAGCAGTGTATCTCTCTCTAAAATTAGGGAATAAGAACGTGTTTCTTGTGCATGTATTACGAAAAATGGTATTTTTTAACCAACCTTGTAGCTTTTACAGTTTACATAGTAATGCTGACACATTAAAATTGATCATTGTGTATTTCTACATGAATTATGAAATAATAAATATTATTAATGAAATAAATCTAGTTAGTAATCGGGAGAATAAATAACGCTATATTTGACTTAGTTTTAGACGTTAATTTATTTTGATATTAATCTAAAAGAAATATGACACGATAAATATAAAAACATTCCATATATAGCATGCATACGTGTGGTAAAGGTGAGTTTAAAATTGGATTCTGCGTAGAACTAAATTAATTTATTCTTCTTCGTAATGCAAACGTATTCATACCAGATTATTAAATGTATGCGCGGAGAAAATATAAATTTACAACGTGTTAATACTACAGAGAGCAACTGTTTATTTTCGCACATTGCAATGTAGGAATAAGCTCTTTGTATGCTGCGCAAAATATATAATCTGCTTTTCATAAAAATTCCGGCACCTTATTCTTTTGTATTTTATGAAGTATGTATTTAAGCTAAACATAATAAAATACAAATATTACATTAAAAAAATCGTAAACGCTACACAATCATATTTTAAATGATGAACAAATAAGAAAAATTATTGTTAATTTATTAAAAATTCAAAGTAAAAAGACTGTAAGAAAATATCAAGCAACAAAAAATCTAATTCTTATTATAAAGCTTGCTTGCTGTATTCTAAACAGTAATATAATGACGTTCCATGAAGCAAAGACCTTATAAAAAAGTTGATGCACTTTTATAAAGAAGGTATTACATGTACGCGTATATCTGTAATTAATTGTAAAATCACTGCAAATTCACTTGACTTTTATATAAGATTTCGCGGGTAATAAAAAGCCTAATTTCATTCAACTAGCTTCCAAACATGTTTTAAATCTTGGAGAATAAGTTGCATAAAACTTTAATTTAATAATCTACACATGCACAATGATAAATAAATAAATAATCACGCCTTTTACCCATTACTGGGTGTGGTACTCTGCCTAAGCCGATCTCGATAAGTGATATATTTTTTTCGCGTGAAATGCGGTAACCAACCGTCAAATCACGGCCTTCACAGATATTAGTGGAGGGGAAGCCACAGGGGTAGATTTAAATTGGTGTAAATTGTTTGACGGCTGTGGGGATCGAACCAGGGTTCTCAAGATCCACAGGCTGACACGATACCACTGAGCCACTTACTCCATGCGCAATGATGTGCAGTAATAATAAAAATCCCTAACAATTTTTGCGATATTTCAATTATTTTAATTGAAAACGAAGTTGTATTAAAGATAGAGATGTTCCAATTACACCTGCAGTTGCTTACTATATAATAGATACCGAGAATAACGATCAAATCATACCAACATAAAGGTTAGTTATTCCCTAAAATTGCATATTCTACAACCGGTTACAGATATATGCATACGTATGATATCACCTTAAAATGATTCCGCTGCGTACAAGCGAAGGCTTACATGGTGTGTAGGTTTATAAAATGAGATATATGTGCTACGAACACAGTAATAATTTCTGGTCAGACATAGAGATGCCATTATCTGTATCAATCCACATTTAGTACTAAAATAGATTACAATTAATCAAATGTTACATGAAACTATTATGACAACAGAACATCAGAATCCCTGGAATGCAATAATTGAAAATCATACTCATTACGTCATAATATAACACAGATGATTAATCCATTGATTATTAAGTAATAAGATAGGGTTAACTAACAAAGAATTTAACCCCTAAGCCTTAATAAATGAATCAAATCTAGATACGTATTTCGAGAACTAAGTTCTCATCCTCAGTTTTGCCCAAAAGATAGGGTTAATAACAGGGTTCGAAGATATATATCGATCAATATATATCATGATATTTATTTTGATATATATCGTCATATTTTTGCAATGATATATATCCATTATATAAAAATATCAAATAGTTTTTGTGATATAGCCTCCGGAAAAGTGAAATTTTTCGTATTTTTCAATTTTTCTACTTTTCCGAGGCTATATCTCAAAAACTAAATGTGATATGAAAACGCGCTCAACGGCATTAATTTTCTCGTGCTTCAGTTAACTTATAAACATAGTTTCAGCGATTTTTATTTTTTTTCAATTTTCCGCCAAAAAATCGCAAAAAGCGGTTTTTTAACATTTTCTCGAAAACCAGAAGTCATATGCATTTGTAGATTGCACCACTGGATTCAGTGGGTCAAAATACATATGTATGTAAATTTTCGTTTTAATAATCCTACGATTAAGGATTTTTGGGAAAATTGAATTAAAATCTGAAAAAACCAAAGGGTACCCCTTAGGAAATAATTAAAAATATTAAATTGCATAAAAATGTATGAAAATTTGCTTATAAGTCAATTCGGACACGGGGAATTCAACGCCGTTGAGCGCATTTCCATATCTTGTTTAGTTTTTGAGATATAGCCTCCGGAAAAGTGAAATTTTTCGAATTTTTCAGTTTTTCTACTTTTCCGAGGCTATATCTCAAAAACTAAATGTGATATGAAAACGCGCTCAACGGCATTAATTTTCTCGTGCTTCAGTTAACTTATAAACATAGTTTCAGCGATTTTTATTTTTTTCAATTTTCCGCCGAAAAAAACGCAAAAAGCGGTTTTTTAACATTTTCTCGAAAACCAGAAGTCATATGCATTTGTAGATTGCACCACTGGATTCAGTGGGTCAAAATACATATGTATGTAAATTTTCGTTTTAATAATCCTACGATTAAGGATTTTTGGGAAAATTGAATTAAAATCTGAAAAAACCAAAGGGTACCCCTTAGGAAATAATTAAAAATAGTAAATTGCATAAAAATGTATGAAAATTTGCTTATAAGTCAATTCGGACACGGGGAATTCAACGCCGTTGAGCGCATTTCCATATCTTGTTTAGTTTTTGAGATATAGCCTCCGGAAAAGTGAAATTTTTCGAATTTTTCAGTTTTTCTACTTTTCCGAGGCTATATCTCAAAAACTAAATGTGATATGAAAACGCGCTCAACGGCATTAATTTTCTCGTGCTTCAGTTAACTTATAAACATAGTTTCAGCGATTTTTATTTTTTTCAATTTTCCGCCGAAAAAAACGCAAAAAGCGGTTTTTTAACATTTTCTCGAAAACCAGAAGTCATATGCATTTGTAGATTGCACCACTGGATTCAGTGGGTCAAAATACATATGTATGTAAATTTTCGTTTTAATAATCCTACGATTAAGGATTTTTGGGAAAATTGAATTAAAATCTGAAAAAACCAAAGGGTACCCCTTAGGAAATAATTAAAAATAGTAAATTGCATAAAAATGTATGAAAATTTGCTTATAAGTCAATTCGGACACGGGGAATTCAACGCCGTTGAGCGCATTTCCATATCTTGTTTAGTTTTTGAGATATAGCCTCCGGAAAAGTGAAATTTTTCGAATTTTTCAGTTTTTCTACTTTTCCGAGGCTATATCTCAAAAACTAAATGTGATATGAAAACGCGCTCAACGGCATTAATTTTCTCGTGCTTCAGTTAACTTATAAACATAGTTTCAGCGATTTTTATTTTTTTCAATTTTCCGCCGAAAAAAACGCAAAAAGCGGTTGTTTAACATTTTCTCGAAAACCAGAAGTCATATGCATTTGAAGATTGCATCACTGGATTCAGTGGGTCAAAATACATATGTATGTAAATTTTCGTTTTAATAATCCTACGATTAAGGATTTTTGGGAAAATTGAATTAAAATCTGAAAAAACCAAAGGGGTACCCCTTAGGAAATAATTAAAAATATTAAATTGCATAAAAATGTATGAAAATTTGCTTATAAGTCAATTCGGACACGGGGAATTCAACGCCGTTGAGCGCATTTCCATATCTTGTTTAGTTTTTGAGATATAGCCTCCGGAAAAGTGAAATTTTTCGAATTTTTCAGTTTTTTTACTTTTCCGAGGCTATATCTCAAAAACTAAATGTGATATGAAAACGCGGTCAACGGCATTAATTTTCTCGTGCTTCAGTTAACTTATAAACAGGGTTCGAAGATATATATCCATTATATAAAAATATCAAATAGTCTATAATAAATACAGTATTATTACTTTCATTAATTCTGTTAAAATTATATTCTAAAGATAATTCTTACTTTACTAGCTTTTGACTAACTTCACATCAACGACATAAATCCAAATTGTGTGCCATTTGTGATGTCATTAACGGCAAAGTCTGAACCATTTCCAAAATTTTTATTTGGTACTCATTTTAGAAATACAAATCATTTAATATGGTGGAAAAGTGTAACTATCAATGAGTCAGAGTGGACAAATAAAAGTACATTTATTGAACTATGTGAACAGTTACACACTGCTGTAGCAGGCACAGCAGGGCTGGAACGATATTTCTCCAGTTTTGGCATTGTCCAATCCCAATTACGTAATCGTCTCGGTAACGACAAAGCCGGTAAATTAGTTTTTATGTTTAAATATTTAAACCAAAAAGAAACTACAAAAAAAAACTAATTTAGATTGGATTTGGCCAAGTGAGTCTATCTGCAACGCCATGTTCAGGAAGTTCATCAGAAGATGATGATTTGCCCCTATTTAGGATATAGGATTATTTAAATATTCTTACTATTCTTAGTACTATATAATATTTGTGTATCCATTCAATGTATATTTACTTTTTTTCATTACCTATGTTAATTTTTTATTTAGGAGTAATAATTTATTTTGTATTTCCTATTGTGATAATAAATGTGTACAAAAACTAAAATTAAAAAATAAATATCCAAAAAGTGATATTTATCTGATATATATCCTATATATCAGATATTTTGATATTTATTATAAATATCATGATATTTACGAACCCTGGTTAATAACTATAACCTTAAGTTTACTCGAAGATTTGCAAAAAGAAAATCTTTACTTCCTAAATTTCATAATAATTAATATTAAAAAAGTTTCACTGCATTTCGTTCAACATATTCGACCATTTTGAAAATAACCAAAATCAGTATTCAGTTTTATCTCTCTCTAGAAATTATTAAGTCGATTGGTAATCAATTATATGAACTTGGAAATAATCTGTGGTACAATACAATATAAATTCTTTAATAATAAATGTATAAAATTCAAATCAAAATCCTAAACCGTTTTGAAATTTTAATGGTTACCAATTAAATTTTATCTTTTGTATATGGTTATGTTATATTTAACGACGTATATAATAAATTACAAATATAAATTAAAAGAAAAACTAATTAACCTGGAAAAAAAGACTGAACCTGTAAAATCTGACAGCCCTAGTACCAAATCGAGTAAATAAATCTTTCCGTACATATTACGAAAGAAGAACTAGGATCAAATGTACTTTTTACTTTATCAACTTATTTCTTTATGATCACGTATATAAAAAATATGCTGACAATAAATTTAGATAAGCTTGATATAATTTGTATAATTTTTGAAGAAACAATTGACGATCGGTTCAATGTCATTTTTTACTAGAATTCTATGGCCAAGAGTTTTAATTTGATGCTAAACTCAGGATATTTGAAATAATTTCAGAGAAACAATTGATATTTATATTATTTTTAATAGTTTTACTAGAATTCTTCGAGAGCTTTATTTTAATACCAAATAACTTTTGAAAAACAATTAATAAATTATTAATAGTCATTTTTGACAATCAACTATGAGTACTCTGGTATCTAATTTTACATTATGACTTTAATAATATTTGTTCTTCACATGTTTCACAACAAACTACGGAATATTAAAATTATTAAAATATTACTACTTGTAACAAATGAATCAATAATTATTTCAAAAAATGTATCAAGAAAAAGTTACTTTAAATTAAATTGGGCTCAATTTTCGGTTTTAGATATTTTGACTATCGTTTACGAAATAAACATAAAAACGTAAAAAGACTCATTAATAAGATTGTACATAGTGCATTAACGAATTTAATTTCTGTTTTTCGCTTATACCCGTTTGCATCAACTAAACTTAATTTTTTGTTCACTGCTCACAAAATACCAACTTGTTTCTTACAGTTATATATTTTTCTAAATTGTTTCCAATGTTTTTTACGATTGTTACATTTTATGATATTGTTTTTCATGTATACTTCTACCTGATGTTCTTTTGATGAAGGTAATATTATTACCGAAACATTAGAGTACTGAAGTGATTTTATTTACTCCTTATCCCATTTCCGACTATTTTCCAATTGACTTAAATTTTAACTGATAATATCGCATCAAATGTTTGACACCACTATATAATATTTTATTTCGATTTACAATTATTTATTCAAAGTCAGACATAAAATTTAAACGAATATTAAAAGTTTCAATCTAAAATCTCACCGCGTTTTCAAGTCATCCTGCTTGCAGACATACACAAACTGATAGATAGACAGACCGATTCTTTTGGGACTTTGGATTTAGTAAGCTTCACACGATTTATAAAAATCTCCAGATCGAGAAAATTCATCATATCTTTGTTATATGATCGGCAAAATGAAAATACTATTATTATTAATTTATTAATATGTTTTGAATATCTCTTGTATTGTTCATGTTTCTGCAACAACTGCAGAGCTGACACTTATAAATAAATAAAAAGTATGTTAACATTATTGACAATTATTAATTACCTAAAAAAAAGGTTTCCGAATAATTACACCTAGCTTCAGTTAACGTTAAAAGCAGACACAAATAAATAGTTAATTAAAAACATCAAATAACATATTATAGGTAATATTTTATCGAGACCGCTAACTATAACAAACTAAACGGGTGCTATTAAATTTAAAATGAATTGCCGTAGAACATAAAAGCTGATTCTGATGGTGATACAGGATCAAAGCAGGCTAACTGAACATTTACAACCGTGGATAATACATGCACACATTACAGGCTAATTGTTCGGGTGAATTAGAATCGAGGCTTAACCAAACGGTTTAATTAAACGACTGGATTATTTACAAACGGATTAAATGTGAAAATGCTAAAATGTCACTGCAAAAAGCACAAGACGAGGAATCTAAAGGAATAATTGCATTTATTACGTCGACTATGAACACAAAAGAGTTTTTACTTTTTCATGAATTGAATAATTGAATTATGCATTCAAATTTCATGGTAATTTTAATTGAAAGTGTTCTGGAAATTTGAACAATTGACGAAATTACATAAATAATAATGTGTCTACGCTAAATTACTTTAAATGCTTTTAACTCTTCTTTAACTACATTTCACAAAGTATAAAAATTAATAACTATCAACTAATTTCAGAATTTTACAGTTTCGGTGATAGTTACCGTTTACACAATTTTCTTCTTCGATTCTGTGAATTCAAAAATTACTCTGTTTCTGTAGAACTGTAATGTAATGCTTTGAACATTGAGTAATCCTTATATTCCTAAGAAATATGTTAAAGATTGAGCTTCACTCAGATGCAAAGTTTAAAATTACAAATAAGAAACCCAGAAATTTAGTTTTTCACTCATATCTCAAAAAAAGTTGGTGATATTGAAGTCAATCGATTGCGCAAAAGAACTTACAAGACTTTATTTTGAACAACTAAACTTTTATGAAGTTTCTCTACAATTTTCCGTCAAAATAAAATAAGTAAATATATCATCACGCCTTTTACCCATTATAAGGTGTAGCATTCTGCCATAGCAGATCTCGATAAGTACCTAATTCGCGTGATAGTGCGGTTACCAGGCGTCAAATCATTGCTCTCAAAGATTTTAATGGAAAGGGAGCCACAGACGTAATTTTAATGTGGTGAAAACTGATTGACTTTCAAAATGGCGGACTAAATGATTTTTCTTGACCTAGCTAGATCATTTTCTGAAGAAAAAATATTAGAATTAGAAGTTTTATCAAAATCATTGCAACCAATTCCAAGGTCATTGTCATACACAAACCAATAGACAGATAAGAATTGCTTGTAATATTTAGGGTATAGAAGAAGATAAAAATATAAAACATTTAACCGATCTTCAATTATTTTCTTTCAAATGTTTCACAAATTGTACCGAGTTTATCTAAAGTTATAGTTTAGCTTAACAAACAAAATAAGATGTTTATTTTAAAAAATGGCACCTAATCGTGCTGTGAAAAACAAAAATAAATATAATGAGCATATCTGAACTTAACCACAATCGGTGTCATTTTTCGTTGTCAATTATGACAAATAATTTGTCAATTGTTACAGATAATTAATTTCAAATTTATGATTTTGAATTTTAATGATTATTGTAACATTTAAACGATATGATTTCCAGCGACCTCCAAAATTATTTGAACCAATTACATTAATTTCATTAAAAAAAAGACCTTCTATATTGAACAATCGGTGCCATTTGTCGTTGTCAGTTAAGACAGATAATTACCTAATTAATTTCATGGCACGATTTGATGCCATTTATGTTTAATTATTCGATATATTAAAATGTAAATGAAATAGGAAGCAAGAATCAAATAAGTCTTTCAAACAAATTGAGTTACATAACTGTCAAATCGTTTGAAATAGTGCATACTTCTACTACAATATTTTCGTGACTCGTATGGATCTAATAACGTTATGTTTTGATTTGAATTTAAATACATTAATATTACACCCAAAATTAAGTTGAAACGGGAATATTTATTTATATTTCCAGACTATACTGTTCATTAACAGAGTTTCAAACAACAATGAAACTTTTCCAGAGAATTTTAGCATCCTGTTCATAAATGTTTTATGTTGTTACAAAATCAAACCCTTCAGCCTTAGGTGTCATTAGCTGAGTAGGTTATGAAGTATGAATTCATGAATACTAAAATTTCGTTACTGTTGACCACGAATTATTAGAGTAATTCAATTATGTTATGAAATTTTCGACATTCCCTTATCATCTACAGTGAAAATTTTACACGGAAGGATCGGAATTAAACTTCGACATTTAACTAATTATTTCGAGCTCGCACTATGCATAAATGTAGAACATTTTATCTAAAATGAAAAATATTTACACAGGATGTATTCCAACTTATGTACAAAAAGTTAATGGATAAAATAATTAAATGTACTGATTATATAAAAATGCTATGAAGAGTTTAAAATTACGTTCTCATTTGTGATCGTGAAATTAAAGTTTTATGTGGAACAATCAAAATATAACTGTCGCGCGTTGCTATTGGAGACGCGCAAAAAATATATTATATGCGCGCTTACTTCAATAGTTACCAGGGATACAAACTTGTCATATTGACAGCACAAATTTATTTTTAGTACGTTTACGTTTTCTAATAATTTAAGATGCAATCGTAGAAAAAATTATATGTGTATCACCAGCATAAAGTGTTTTTGTTCCTCTTGCACGATTGCAGCTCACGCTGCAATAACCGTTCTCGAGTAACAAAGAATCACTTTACGCTCTTAATACACAAATCACCATTTTTTTCAAATTTCGCTAAAATAAGTGCAGTTTATTTAAAGTGACTATTTTTGTACTAATAGTTTGGTAGTAAATTTTAATATTTATCAATTATGTTGATAATTAATAGTTATTTACGTAAAAAGTCAGGAAAGCGTTCAATTACAGGATGAGTAGGTAGTTTCATGCCGAGCTTGAAACAGTTTACGAATCCTGTACGACATTTACTGACGTGTTACGTATAACATTTTATCTGAAACTTATAAACAAATAATACATATCTTAAATTAATTTAAATTAAAAGAAATATTTGACTTACATATTCAGTCAGTATTTTATGTTGTTAAGTAACTAGACACTCACGTTTGTTTCATTACCTGCCTAGGCAGGCAATATGTTATTTTCCTGACTAGGCATGCAAAGCAAAGCTTGCTTGAGTCTTAAATGTTTAATTTAAAGCAGTGACCTCAAAATTCGCAAAGAAAAAATTGAAATTTCTGCTTCTGTCAGTATTTTCAAAAAATATCGATGTAATAAGTAAAGAATTTAAAAATTAATTTAATACTTTATCCGCCTAACTCTGTTTATACATGCAACCCGCATCAGTGGGCTGTAAATCTAGTCGCATATATCACAAACGGAAGCGGCCCGCGCCAAATGGTGGCAGCAGCGCCTGCTTCGATATTTCTCTCACGCTGGCATATCTATATATTTTCGGTAAACGAACGATATTGCTCAACGCGTAGCTGGTTCTGACGTCACACTTCATCTCGTGACACCTCCGCTGGGACTTGGCAACACTGTGCAACAGTGACGTGCTTAATATACCTACGGGACGTGTGGAATTTGTTGAAAAGTGACGAAGAAAATCATGTGACTCACGTGTATTTTTATGTAAATTTATATTTGAACTAAATAAAGATATGAGTATTTTCCAATTTATTTTACGAATATTAGTCATACAGTTGTAAAAGTATCAACACTTTAACACGTGCGTTCGTGGATACAACTGGTGATAGAAAATCACGCGACTAGTTCACGAAATACTAATTTTTTTATTTAAATTAATTACGAGAATTTTGGAGTTTATATATGGTAGTTATGCAGCCATTTATCTTTACCATTTATATTAAAAACTTAGTTAATATCCAAACTTCATTATTAGATAACGTTTATGCTGAAAAATTTGACCTAAAACATTTTTAAATTTTGAAATATCAATTCATCAATTCAAAAATAATTATATCTTACTTAAAAACAATTTTAATAAAATTTTGTTCGCAAAATAATAAATTACAGAGTACAGGAAACATAAAATTTTACGCATATCTATAAGAATAAAATATAACAAACAAAACATTTTTCCTATAACGCATATACAAAGCTAATTTTGTGACATTGTTTTGTCAAAAACGATGTCACAAAATTTGATTTTATGCAACTGTTTTAGGAACTTTTTTATTTGTAAAGTTGTCGTACTGTCAAACAGATTCATCATTTTAACTGTCATTCAGAGAAAAAGTATCATTAGAATATACTATTTTTATGATAAAATAAGAACATCAAAGAATAAAACTCTTTTCTTTTTACTTAAATTTAAAGGTATTTATTTTTAAAATGATATTGATGTCAATATAATTTAAATTTCAAATGTTTTTTCATCTGTCAGTGTTACCAACTTTGAGAATTTGTACCTCTTTTTAATAATAATTTTTAAATAAAAAGTAAATTATTGCGTATACGCAAACTGTATTCATATTACAATTAGGGTCATTGTAAGGTAATATTAGTTCTTCAATATACTATGGCTGAATTAAATTAAACTGATACATATGTTCAAACATAATTTGTGTGCTTCTTGTTCAAATAAAAATCTAAATTTAATAAAACGGCAGTAAATATTTGAATTTTTGTTCATTTATTTCAATTAAAAAAATATTTGTATCATTAAATCGTATATTTTATAAATATTTAGTTTCAATTAAAATTGAATACCTATAAAAACAATTAAATTGAAAATAAATATTATTTTAGTTACATTGTATATAAAATTGTTTACATGAAGCAACAATTTATAATTAATTAATATTAATTATAAAATATTATGGAAAATATATTTAATAAAAATATCCTACGTTAAAATATGTTGAATTTCTGAACAATTTTCTAAAAAGAAAATATAAGTTTAAATTCTGTATTCCTGTGAAAGCAAAAATCCATACTCGTCCACCTAGCGGAAAACTGTGTAACTTAAACAAGAACTCTCGACAGTCATGTTTCAGCTTTTCACCGCCAGGCGACACTACTAGTCTCGGAAAATTCCGAGGAAAACAGGACAAACATTTTACGTGGTATTTCAAATATTTCTATCAGGTTTCTTTTCCAAAAAACAAACGATTTATGCAACATTCCTTTGTTGTCAGAAAACTTATTGGAAAGTCTAAAACTTGTTAAATTTTTGCACGTTTCGCTTCAATCATTAAAGTTTTAATATTGTCTTCTACCGCGAAGATGTCAGGTCATTTATTTTCCTAAAGTTTATCTACCTGAGGCAATATCTCATTATTTAGTTTCAACTTTCAAAATCACAAAGAAAATATATGAAAAAAAATTATTAGGATAATAAAAGTGTTCATCTTATTGTTCAAGATTCTCTTCATTCTTAAATTAACTGAGAAAGACGCTTCAAACAAAATTTGAGAAGGGGAAAACGGAATGAAATCTACGGTACTCGTTGGATTAAACGCCAAAAGATTTTTTAATGACATCATTGACCTACCTAAAATTTAATCTAAAATTTTCATTCTGTTTGATCCCGGATTAAACTGTACGCATGTAGATCATTCCTCTGTACTTATACATTTTATGTTTGAAAAGTTTGCTATTATATTCTTAATGTTGATATTTGGAATCTTTTACATAGTAATTTCATATTTATGTAAGCAGATAAAATAGAACACTATGTCAAATAGTTGAACTTACAATTGTTTCTATTGTTAGAAACTGTTATAATTTGAAGTCTTCAATTCTTGTTTAAATTTTTGGGAAAAAATTGATTCGAAAACCCTTGTTTTCTCTTATCTATTTCTCGAATTCTTGCATTTTCGAGAATTTTCTAGACGGGAATGTTCACAGTAAGAATAATAATATAAAATAAGAACAAATAATTTGTTTAAAATAAAAATTACGAATTAAGAATTCAAGAAATATGAAAGTTTATGTCTAAGTTAAATTTTATGAGTCAGTTCGTTACTCAAAAATAAAATTTTAGTTCCGACAATAAATGTTTACGATACTGAAAACAGGTGTGAAACTATAAAAAACCGGAGACATTTTGTAATATCCTTACGAGTTTTAAGTATATTTAGATTTTAACGTCTTGTTTTACGCCCGCTCAATTGTTCTACGAAATTAAGTTTTCATCTCTACAATAGGACATTATGTTTGAGAGACATTACTAGTAAATGTCTTAAAATGAACGCTATGAATAACTGTTAAAGTTAATTTTAAATAATTATAAATGTTGTATACCGATCAGAAAAGTCTGTTTTTAATGGAAAAATTATATAGAAAGTGATACATTTTTCAACAGTTTTAAACATCGTAAAAAAAGTAGATCTTTTGAATTGGTTTGGTTTAACTTTTTACAATATTTGTATTTATTTATCTCCTTAATGATCACTTAAAATCAACAACAAGCTACTGAAATTTTACCTTCCGTCATAAGTAAGAACACTGGATTTCCAGATTTTAGCGACAAATTTTAGTTTTGCACTAAAGTTTTTGCTTAACAGCAAGGACAAAAGCAAAGTGCAGGATAAAATTTTATCTAATGTCAGTTTGCTTGAGTGATTTTGCTACCAGACATAAAATTTAGTGCTTGAAGACATAACTTTATCTAAAGAAAATCTGAGAGGTCGCGTATTATTTGGTAAGATAATTTCCCAAGACAAATAAAAGAAAATAAATAGTTATTTGTGTATTATGAGCATATAGTGATTCTTTGTTACTCGAACACGGTAAATGCAGCGCGAGCCAAAGGCGAGAGCTGCAATAGTGTAAGAAGAACAAAGACACTTGACGCTTGTGACACACATAATTTTTTCTACGATTGCATCTCACAATTATTAAAAACGTAATCATGCAGAAAATAAATTCGTTCTGTCAACTGTCAATATGACAAGTTTCTGTTTTGTTTGTATCCCTGCAAACTATTGAAATAAGCGTGCATTTAATATCTTTTTCGCGCGTTGCCATTGAAAATGCGTTCATTTAACATCTTTTTTGCGCGTTGCCATTGGAGACGCGCGACAAAGATATTTTTCGATTGTTCCACAGAAAACGTCAAATTTACGATGACAAATGAGAACATAATTGTTAACATTTCATAGCAATCGTAGAAAAAATATATTAATGTTATATCAAACTGACAGCAGAAAATAAAAGTATAATAAATATATAAACAAATAACTATAATAATAAAATTTTATCAGTATGAAACTATGCTTTTTTGTTGACTTTTCAAATATTTTACATTATGATTGGTTGAAAACAAGTCAAGGGAAATTATTTTTGTAAAATCTATTTGAAATCATTATGCAAAAACATATAGGTATACTACTCGTAATGAAAGTATCTTTTATCACTCATTTGATTGAATATATGGAAGACCGAGCTTCGCTCGGGAAATAACGACAGATGGAAATTTAAAAATAAAAAATATGAAACCACGAAACAGATGAAATTTAGCTCCTATCTCGAAAATAGTTGATGATATCAAGTTGATTTTGGTTTTAATCGAATTTTTCGATCAAATTAAATTACTCTAAAGTACTTACTATATTTAAAAGAAAAAACCTTAATTTTCATTAATTTTCTTTCAATTAAATGAATTATCTAAAAGATAAGACCTAGCTAGATAATTTTCCGATGCCAAAAAACATTAGAATACCAAGTTTAATTAAAATAGAATCGATTTCGCGATTGTTGAAACACAAATAATTGCTCATCTTAGAATATAGGAAACAAGCCTCATTACTAGTTACAATTTTTGTTTAAAAAACCCGATTCATATGTATACAAAATGTAACGTTGGAACAAATAAATATGTTCTTGAAATTTGTATATATGTATATATGTTTAACATTTTTGTATCCTTTAAACTTCGTAGTACGCGACGTTAAAATAATTTTCAAATTTTCGCGGCAATATAACCCCACTCAAACCACGTAATCCAATAAACAATATGTCATCCTAACCTTACTCAACAAATCAAATTACCTTACCCTCATAAATCCTCAATATTAGAACACCCTGTAAATCATTCTTACCGTCAGAGTTTCTTACAAGTCCAACGTGACAAGATTCGACCTCAGCATAACACCATACATCATGAACATGGCACTTACCTGAAACAAACAACATTACTTTAGTCAAAAGAAACGCATTGCATGTCGCAGGACGCAGCAGTGAAACAGACGCTCTTTTCACCGTCGCCCCCGCAAGAGCGACCCAAAGTGAATTGACATGTCGTGTCATAAAGTGGTCAGTAATTCAATTAGAAATGCGATAATGGCGGTTTGACATGAATCATTCATTTCCTGTGAGTGAGGGATTCATGCAAATTTAGCCAAGGCATTAACATTTTGAATATTATATTTATATAACTGTATAACTAGGTAAATAATAAATTGAAGTTAAATATCCATTTAATAACAACAAAGACAAAATTAATTGTTAAACCAGGTTTAATAAAATATAAACTAAACACTTGGCTAAGTCTCACAAAATTCAGCCTCCAAGTCACCTTATGAGGGCATCGTCAGAGACTGGCCAGCACAGTTAGTAACCATAGACGCGTATCGCTCTTATTAGAGCTCATCAGTACGGTATAACTCACTTCTTCACCTAGAACAAAGTTCACGTGAAGAAGCTGGTGACGAAGGACTGTGCCAGCAGAGAATAAGATCTCTAAAAAACGGTAAGATGACATGAGAAGTTCTACTAACTGTGCTGGCCAGCCTCTGACGAAGCCCTCATAAGGTGACTTGGAGGCTGAATTTTGTGAGACTTAGCCAAGTGTTTAGTTTATATTTTATTAAATATCCGTCAGTACAGTGGTGTGAATAACGTCACTGAATTCGAATCTGAAGATCCTGAATTCAAATCACACTCAAGATAAAAATTATATAAACTACCACACTTCGGCTCGGTGAGTGCGGACATTGTATTCTAATTTATTTATTTATGTTACGCTGTACAACAGGAATTTAATCCCAATTACAGTACAGATCTCCCACTCACTACGCCGAAATGTGGTAGTTTATATAATTGGTATTAAGTGCCTATTGTACAGCGTAACATAAATAAATAAATAAATACTCTTATTTGAAGCATTATCCTAAAATATTTCCAAATTAATTTAGTTTCTCAAATAAAAAACAATAGCACAGCCGTCACTAAACATTCGTTATGCACTTAATCTCTGCACGACTATATTACAAATTCATTTATTCACGCAGCAGTTAAGTATTATTAGTTGCATCTAGTACTCACATAATTTCAATTGTTCATAAAAATAAATACTATATTTGTAATACAAATATTGAATATAAAGTAGAAGTAAATGTATTTTTATTGCAATTAAATAAAAACAAGTCAAAAAGGCGAGAAATATTCAGGTGACGTAACATCTAAAAGCAAAGTTTTCATTTCCACTTCTTCATTTCATAGTTGAAAGACAGCAACTTTTCATCTCTTTTCTCGAGTGAAAAGCGGAACTGACAAGCCTGTTTTGACATTTATATGAATTTTACATATCAGATGGTTGAGATGGTAATGATTTTTTTCCTTTCATCTGATTCTAAAAATAAAATCAGTCGCAAAAATTTTATAATCTAATATTCTCAACATTTTGGCAAGAGCGTCATAATAACCAAAACAAAAGAGGGATAACTAACTACGGTCTAACTAAACTAATTACTAAACTATGAGTAACTAACTACTTGGATGTACTGTCGAAAATTAATTAATACAATGTACAATACAGCTAATACAATCTCCAAAATTTCACGATTAACTTTGACATTTTCTCATCACTAAAGCCCGGATTTTTAGGCAATTGCCTAGATTCAAATTTTAATATACTTCAGGCAATTTCGTTTTTCTATACATAGGTAATATGTTTACGTGTAATGGAAGATTTTTTTTTCGTGCCTTAGAGCCTATTTTTTTCTATATTTTGGTTATTGTGCCTATTTTACCTTATACAGCCTATTTTGCCTATTTTTGTTGCCTATTCTAACTTTTATTGAGCAGACAAGGTTTATCAGCGCCATCTATCATCTACTTCGTTGACTAATTCAGCACTCGACAAAGTGTCTCAACCTAACCTATAATATTTAAAGTACTTACTTTAAACAAGTTTTTGTGTGTGAATTTAAAATGCCGAAAAAAAAACGTTTTTTAGTCAAAATTGTACGTGGCAATTCAATTGTGTCTTTGCCATTAATCAATGGAGCTGAGGTAACTTTAGACGATATGGATGTCGAACGAAGTTTTCAGCTTACAAGCAAGTTCTGACAGACTGAAGACAGTCCCTTTCCGAAAATTTCATAGAGCAATTGCTCGTAATATTTTGTGAATTAAAGTATGCTACATAATTTGTATTTGCATAATAGTTAATAAAATAAGAACCCTACATTATTATTTTATTATTATTTTTAGATTGCGTTAATTTTTGTTTAACGAAGAGTAGATACGAGTACCTATATTAGAAAAAGGATTCGTTTATTTTGTTTAAAACAAATTATTTACATTTAGGCTGCCTAAAATCCCGCCTATTTTAGAGTAATTACCGGCCTATATGCCTGCTTATTTGGGTGTTTTTAAGTGCCTAAATATCCGGGCTTTACTCATCACAATAAGACAATCACGATTGCACAAATACACGAAATAAATAAATATTATGGATCTCTGAAGCTAAGGACAATAATATTAAATTTATGTATATATATACGCGTAAAAATATATCACTTACCGAGATCTGCTTAGGCAGAGTGCCACACCCAGTGATGGGTAAAAGGCGTGATGATATATTTATTTTATATATATTTATAATGATAATGATAGAAAATGATATCAAATATATGATTTTATTTCTCGCATGGATTCTTGTACACATTGAAGTGATGGCTTGCTAACCTAGAATTCTTAAATTCGAAAAATCTAATTAACAAGTTAGGGGGCCAAAAAATAAAACTTAATTCTAAACGCACTAATTAAATTAGTATACGTTGTACTATAATTTCATTATTAATATATGCTCCATCTAATTTGACATCTACTTGAGCGGCCAGAAATTTAAATAATTTATTATTTTATTCAGTACCTACTCCAAGAATATTTTTGTAAATACTAGATATCAAAGCCAACACGTCTAAAAATATAAATATTATGTGTAGATGTGTTTCTCTTTGCTTGATTTACCATGTTGATGATCACAAGATTAATGGACAAAACTCAAGGTTATCAGAAGTAAAATGGCGCCAACTTTTTCAGCGGAGAATTCTATTGAAACTTGTTTACAAAATTATCTATTTATTACAACCTAATAATAATTATCATCTAATTAAAATAAAATATAAAGTAAAATGTAATCATCGGTCAGATAAATGATAAAAATACATATGTCATCACGTCTTTTACCCATTAATGGGTGTGGCATTCAGCTGTAGCAAATCTCGGTAAGTGATATATTTAAGTGCATTTACCAGCAGTCAAATCACACCCTCAAAGATGTTAGTGGAGAGGGAGCTACAGGGGTAGTTTTAATGTGGTCAAAAGTATTTGTCGGCTTTGGAAATCGAACCCGGGTTCTATAAAATCACAATATAATTTATTGATACGATATTCAAATCTGACATCTTTATACCAGCAATAGTTAAATAGGCTCTTAATCGTCTATTTCGAGCATTTTAAAATTATGAAGACCTCTCTACTTTCAATTGTAGTTAAATTGCAGTAACAATTTTCTCCTTGAATTATTCGTTGCAAAATTGAGAGTAATTAATAGTCAGTTTGAGATGATTCAAGTATTTTATTTGTAGCTACTTTCATTGCATTTTTATTTTGAAATTTCAAGACCTCTGTCACTCAGTGTCAGGTGTGTCTTCCGATCCGAAACCGAAACTATTCTGAGCTGGGCTGATTAAGATAATTGGCAGGGACTCAAAGTTTTGGAAACCGCTTCAGTTTGACGTCACATGTGTCAGATTGGAACGTAAACATAAATTTAATACACATTTAATTACAGTAAAGTTGTCAATGAGAATTTGTTTAAAAATAATTTAATATGATAATATATCATCACGCCTTTATATCCATTATTGCGTGTGGCATTCAACCGTAGCAGGTCTCGGTAAGTGGTATATTTCTTCACGTGAAGTGCGTTTACCAGCTGTCAAATTACGGCCCCCAAAGGTGTTAGTGGAGGGAGAGTCCCAGGGATAGTGAAAACTGTTGCATATGGAAATTGTCAAATTTGAAAATACGTTATTATTTTATTTTTCAAAGTATTCAAAGAATTACTATGTAAAGATAATAAATTAATTCATTTAACAGACAGCTTGTTTAATTAACTAACGGTGTTTATTAACTATTAAAATTTTTGTAATACCTGTTTATTTACTGTAGTATAACGTTATATTTTATTATTCCTGATAAAACTTATAAAACAGGAGAGATAATGAAGAGTGTAAAACGGAAAATATACTGACTTGATTTACTATTTGTTGATCATTTTTGTTTCTAAAAACTGTGATTTCAGTGGTATGAAGTCGGACTGAATTTACACTACGTTAAAACTACCCCTCTGGCTCCCCCTCAACTAACATATTTGAGGGCCGTGCTTTTACGGCTGGTAACTGCACTTTACTCGAATAAATATATCACTTATCAAGATCTGTTATGGTGGAATGCCACACCCAGTAATGGGTAAAAGGAGTGATGATATATTTAGAAAGGATAATTTTCAGAAATAATTAAGAATTTAATAATGCACTGACATTTCAAATGTCAACAATTTTCACTTTTTTAAATCCAGTGGCTGTGAAACTTATTTTTAATTAATATATTTCACATTTATTTTTATTTTGTTTTATTTGTCTATCTTCAGAATAAGGAAAATTTCAGAAAACGTCAGTTTTCTTACTGTCCTATTTAATCTTTTCTTACTTCCACATTTTCGTATCAATTATTTTATTCAAATACATTTTTGTATCCACTGATTTCCTTTTAAGTTATTTTAAATTTTTTTTACGTGCCACCACCTTATTTTTTTTCAAGTAGACTATTCTGAATTTTACCCGAAGTTTAGATAAAATTTATTATTGTCATCTGGATGTCACTAATATCAAATTATGCTATGGATATAGCTTTACTTTTCATCCCTAGGGAAGAAAAGTATGACTTTCTGCTCTTATTTGAAGGAAGCAAATTTTACAATTTGATACAATTGTGAAAAAAAATGTATGTTATATTGTTTTCTAATATTAGATATATTTTAAAGGTTTTCTCAATTTATTAGTTCATTTTGCACATAATATTATTACGCCTTTAACCCATTACTGGGTGTGACGCTCAGTCATAGCAGATCTCGGTAAGTGATATAAGATGTGATTGGATAGGGTTTTGTTGCTACATATTGCCCATATTCCCTGAGTAATAAATAAACAATTTTTTTCTCATTTTTTCCACAAAGATATTTAAATTTAATTTCCTATTTATATTCATAAAATATATCGTTATTTTTTCGGTGTCAAACCCAAGGACACACTGTCTAGCAATTACGTCAATATTCCGTACCGTATTTCAGGGCCAATCACAACTGTCCATCCTCTTTTCCTGCGCATCAACCGTCGCTCAGATGCACTTTCCCCCAGGAGTTGCTTCCTGAAAGAACAAGGTGGCGGAGTTGACGCCATAACACACTAGATCATCACAATACAACAACCACTAGACGTTGGACACAGCACAAACAGAAGAGCAACGATATAACACTGAGGAGACAAAACCTAGCTACGTGTAATCGTTTTCAGTTTTCAAAATAGAAAATCTAGTCTCGTGGTACTATTTCCTTCAACGAAGCAATGATACTACTGTTGTAATACAGTGTGCCGCTGTGGTGTCATTGTGGGTGGAACTAAATAGTTGACAAAATGCCATAATCTCAAAAAATACAAGTGGACACTATAATAAGGGGTATCACAGCACCACCGTGGGCAGTTGGAAATGATTGCGTGACTCAAAACATCGCGATTTTCATAATCTGACGATTTAAATACCGTGACAGACCATGTGCTTGTTAGTGATTTCGTAAAATGGAGCAAATTATTTTAGATGAGAAGCATTCTTCAACATAAAAAATTATGTGTACCTATTTTTGTACAACTGATTCAATGCGTAGATATTATTAAATTTTATTTGCCCTGTTATTATGACAGTTTCATAAAGTCAATTAAAATGATTATTTCTTACTAAAATTATGAATTAGGTAGTCTTAGGGACACCAAATTAAATAGGGAAATTAATTTTATATAAGAAATTGTAGTCCAATTGATAAAACTGTAATAAAACTTGCGTTTATTAAATAATAAGCAAGAAGTCGTTCGTTCAAATCTCGTACATTTGTGGTGGAATTCTGTGATGAATCTTGAAGAAAATCCCAATAATAATGTGAATAGTATAGTTGGAATAGGACAAATTCACACTATATTATTCATATCAATAATTTTTGGACACAATTAATTATGACAAATTACATCAGTTTATGTTGACAAGTAGAATATATTTCATAAAGTTATAAGTTTCGATAGTATTTTGTCCATCATTTTACAGATTTACATATCTAAAAAACTTACAGATTTATAAAGAATTCCACCATTAAACTTATATAAAAAATACGATTAAATAAATAAATATGTCATCACGTCTTACCCAATTTTGGATGTGGCACTAAGTGGTATATTTATTCGCGTGAAGTGTAGTTAAAAATCGTCAAATCATTTCTCCCAAAAATATTAGTTGAAGGGGAGCCACATGAATTGTTTATCGGCTACAGGAGTCGAACCCGAGTTTTCAAATTCATTGGCCGACTCGGTACCACTAAGTAGAGTAACAAGTAAATTTAGTATATTACTTTACAAGGAAAATAAGTAAGATTTGCTATACCGAGAATAGTTTGCAATAGGCGAAGATGAGAAAAATCTCTTAATTTTCAAGTATTATTTTTTTGATTACTGACTCTTTAACTAAATTTTAAAAAATCATCAAACAAAATCATTTTATTATAGCCAGAATTGAAATATCCTTTGTGTTTCTAAGCTAATTGACAGATGAAATTCCCCAAACATAAATAATCATTTTATTACTTTTGTGAATTTAAATGATATCAATAAATAGATACAAACACAAAATAGGCAGAATTACTTCCCTAGAGAAGTAAGTTTAACTTATTTTCTTTCAAAACGCAAAATATAACAAAATTATTTGTTTATTTTAATAGAATACCTACGTGTTGCACAGCTTATAATTCGCTCTACACAGATGCAACTTTCTTTAGAAAACAATGATGAATTTCAAGATAAAATTTCTATGCATTTTGATGAAGTAGAAAGAATATATTCAACCACACTGTTTCTTAAAAAGACTAAAAAAGAAAACCATATTAGAATATTTTTCAGAAACAAGAACTATACTTTCAAACTAGTTAAACAGTTAAAACTTCCTACTGCTTGTGCATTATTTATAGTGAAGAAGATGTTAGTAAGAAAATCTTTATACTTAAGATTTAAACCAAATTCCTAACTTGAAGTTATCAAAACTACAATCCTACAACAAGTTCTTTTGCATAGAAGATGAATTCCAAACAAACGCTAGTCAACTTCATAAAACAACAATTCGAAATAAGTCTGAAATTCTCAGAGGATCAGTGAATAAGGTGCTTCGCTTACCTCGCTGAGAATTAGGAGAGAGGACAATATTTATTGTTGCTTTTGTAGAACATCTGAAAGTTTTATACGCCCAGGGGATGGAGATATCACGTAATGGACATCTTATGCATCTTCTAACAATTGCTTCTTCAAACCCTTTGAATTATACAACTTTTGGGTTCGGAAAGCAACTCTTCATTCAAATAAATATGTTTATGAGCGATTTTTAAAATTTAAAACTCATATACAGGGTGTTTCTATACCTCTGCACGAAACTTTAATGACATATATAATTTGATATACTGATTATAGAACAAAAAGAATTTTTTTTAAAATTCGCAAAAATTAAGGTATTTCATTCCTAGCTAATATTTTAGTGTCACTGGTGTTATTCGGAATTTTGCGCCGCTTCTCCATACACTAACTGCATATCCACTAATTCACTGTTGCTATACATTTCTCCCACAACAACTTACCCTTTCAATACCGTATACGAAATCAGACTAGGTACTCAAATAACAATAAGGCATTACACAAGGTACCTACATAATAACTAATTAATAAATAATTATTTGTAGGCAGTGTTTATAATTTTATTTTATTAGTAACATAATTATAAATAATGTGCTATTAAATCAGTGACACTAAAAATGTTCGCTAGGAATGAAATACCCTAATTTCTTTTTGTAATCAGTATTTCAAATTATATATGTCATTAAAGTTTCGTGCAGAGGTATAAAACACCTTATATATAATTATTAATATATTAGAAATAACTCTCAAACCAGTAGTACTTAAAATGTTTACTTTATATAAAGTGCAATTGAGTTTGCAAATTAAAAAATTTCCTTCTGTTTCATAATCAGTACGTTAAGTACTATATGGGGTTAAAAGAAATGCCAAAAGTTGTGAACCAATTTATATATTAAAATGCAGAACTTTATAAAATTATAGAATATTTAAAAACCGATTTAGAAGAAAGTTAAGGTTAAAATGAAATAAAAAATATTATTTCTAAAAATTAATTAAATTTTCCTCCCTAATTTTATAAAATCAGCACTCGAAGCCATAAACTAAAATAACAAGGGGTAAAAAATTCAACTGTCAGTTAAATAATTTATGTTCCATGGAGATCAACGACAAAAATTAAAATATAAATCATAAAACCTTTCCGGGAGAAGTATACCAGTTGTGTTTTGTTTTATTACGCGAGTAACATGAATAAAATGGAGGCGAGAGACAAGGGGAAAGTAAAATAATCCAAGAGCTCATACAACGTCCGAATGTGCATCCACAGCAAAATTTTAAAATCCATTGTACGCAATTTGTTCCTGTACTTCGTAAATATTCATAGGATAGAATGTCACCATATCCTTTGTTCTTTGCTACTAATTTCATGCTATATAACTCATGTTTTTTTTTTACGGAATAATTAAAAATACTAAGCTAAAACAACCTGACAAATGGCGAACTAAATACGAAACTCGAGAAGAAAGATAAAACAAGATAACTTGAGAAAGAGACTGACAATGAAAAATTCTTACAAAATTGTTTGCGTGCCTCATTTTTAAAATTCACTGTTTGCAATTTTTTTGTTATTCTTAGAAGAACTTATTAGATTCAAGGCAAGATACTTTCTAAATTATTTTTCTGTTAAAAAACTTTAAATATTTGCATAATATTGAATTATGTAAAAAGTATGCCCTAAGGAAAATAATTTTGTGTTTAAAGAAAAATATTGTTGGATAATTATTTAACAACTATTTATAAGTAATTTTTTGTGTTATAACATGACTGAAAGTACAGTGACGATGATAGATTTAAAGTTAAATCTAAGACAGAAAAACTCGGGTGACGCCTGTAAATAAATAAATAAATATATCATCACGCCTTTACCCATTACTGGGTGTGGCACTCTGCCTAAGCAAATGCGGTTACCAGTCGTCAAATCACGGCCCCCAAAGAAGAAAGGGGAAGCCACAGGGGTAGATTTAACTTCGAAGATATTCTGCTTGCCGGGCAAAGATGCTAACTGAATTCTTGTGTCATAGTGTCTAATGCAGCATTGTTTTTTCTGTCATATATTTAATTTTGAATTTAACTATTTATAAGTTTAATTTATTTGAAAACAAATATCCAAAAATATTTCAGTTAGAATGTTTGTGAATTAATATAATTTTTTTCCAGAATATTACAACTACGAGTAGTTTAGTTTATTTTCTGGTTTGTATTTGAAGCAAAATGTAACGTATTTCAAGTTTTTCTTCAACATATGAATTTACATGAAAAAAGTTTTTCAAGCTACAGGCACAATAAAATTGAAAAGGAAAGAGCTCTTTTCTGAAAACTGAAACTTTTATTATTATTATTCTTATGGGGTAGATGGCTCAGTGGTATCGAGTCGGCTTGCAGGTTTGAGGACCTGGGTTTGATTTCCACAACAGACAATTTTAACCAAATTAAAAAACTACCCCTGGTAGATTTCCCTTCACTAACATCTTTGAGGGCCGTAATTCGACAGTTAGTAACCGCACTTCACGCGAAGAAATATATCATTTATCGTGATCTGTTACGACAAAGTGCCACACTCAGTAATGGGTAAAAATAAGAAAATGTCTACTGTCATATGAAGTTGGTCTTTTATATTATTTCGTTAAAAATTAAATAAAGAAAGACAAGTGTTTGTTTTAATTTATGTTTCATAACGAAAATGTTTGCAAAGAAATTTTATAAATTTAAGACAACATAAATTTTTAAATAACACGTTTCGTCTTTTAAAGCATGCTTTTAAAGTTAATTCCTTTGATAAACAGTTTCGTTTTAGCATATTTCATTAGATCTATATTTTAAAATTATTTTAAACATATAAACAGAACGAAATATTATATATTTTATATTTTATAAAATAATGAAAGCATTCCTCTTGAATTATATTAAAACTTTTTATTATACGTTCCGAAACTACGAAAGAAAAAATATTAAAATTAGTTTCAACATTAACCAACCTACACTTTTTTGTTTTTTACATGTGGGCTGTTTGTTTAAAAGTGTTCTCTTTAAAATGTTACAGATAAAAGCATTCCTACTAAAATATAAATTAATACAACAATCTTTATGTCAGTAAACTAATAAATATTCTTCATTCGGAATGCCGTCAGTGAAAAAAGAACATTTAATTTATCTGACATTCTAATACTTCTAACTAATTTTGAAACTATTTTATTAGATAAGTGATGCCAATTATCTAAAGTCATTAATAATTTCAACACTATTGTTAATCTAACCTATAAATTGTATAAATACAAATATATAACTTTTATTTAATTTTGAAAGTAATTGCTCTGTACTTACATATCTTAATACATACGTTCATTGTAAAATTAGTATCTTCGAATCGCAGTATTCAGTGATATTAGTAACACGTGCTTTTAGAGCTGAAATATATTTTGATGAATTTTCTTTTTATTTAAATTTAAAGGAATTTATTTTTAGAATGATATTGATAATATTATAAAAGTATAACCTAACTTATAAATGTCAAAATAATTTAAATTTTGAATGTTTTTTCATCTTACAGTGTTACCAACTTATTATATTATTTCTTTTTTACTAACAATATTAAAATAAAAAGTAAATCAATGCGGTATAAGAAACATAGTATGAAAAGTACGTATTACAATGCCCAGTTGTAATATTCGTACTTTATCCAAACTGTATTCGTATTACAATTAATAATAATAATAATAATAATTTTATTTGGCAAAATTACAGCAAAAGCTGATCTCCCATTTAACCTTTACATCAAAATAACAAAATAAATTTATATAATATATGGTATAGCATAAATTCAAGTTATTAGGCATACATAAGATAAACATGGTAATTAATAAACATGATAAATAATCTAATTAAGTGTAGACAAATATGGATTAACAATAGATATTAAAAAAGATCATAAATACAATAATAGAGTAAGGTATAAAGATTCAATTAAGTGAAATTAGAGTCATTGTAATACTAGGTTTCCAATAAATAAAGTCACTGCATTTGCAGCCATTCACTTGTTATATAAGTAGAACTTAAATTCACCATAAAATTTATAAGTTACATTTCCAATTCATCTGAAGACAAATCCTATAAAATATACGAGGCGAAATCTACGAATGCGAACGTTCGATATGGGGTGGCATAAGGCCTTCTTAAGGTCAGCATGTAATTTGATTCCTTCTAAAGCCGGCCCATCGATATTGTACGACGCTGAAGGCGACGCCGTAAGCCTACTATTATCGAGTAGTCTAGTACTTCCCAGGGGTTAAAGATCGCAGAACGAAAAGAACGGACCCTTTTTTGTTAGGAAAGTAATCCCGGCTAAATCAAGTGCGAAAGGGAATTTTTCAATTTTATATTTTTTGCAGTGTACCAATTTGAAGCGATAAATTATTTCGTTAAACATTTTAAAGTCACTAAATTAATGTTAATGGTATGCTGTACAGATGACAGGATTCTGTGGTTATGTAAATTTGTAATAGTGACCTATATATCATGAAGAGGATAGATAATGGAGGACAAAAGGACAGTTTATTGGGAGAATCCTGAATTTATAGATACAGTAGGTACTTGACAAAACTTCAAAATGTTCCCTTTAGTTGAACCGTCACATTTATTACAGCGATCAAGATACTTGCAGGTCAGGTCACCCATGATGACGGACATCGGGCGAATGTTGAACGTCCTAGATCAGCAGTTCCCAAACATCGAATTTACAATAAATTGTAAAAACAAAACAGCAAAAATGTACTAAATATATAAGATGAAAATATATTACAACAATATAATAAACGTTTCTAAAACTATTTTTAAGAAATGAAACTAAGTTTGTAAAACACGAGCACAATCAGAATTTTTAAAAAGTATTGTAAATATAAAAGTTGAGATCCTATTTTATTTAGAGAATAATAAAGAAAAACTTACTAAATCTAGACATATTATGCGTATTAAAACGACTTTAACAGTTTTAAGTCAAAACAATCTTATAATTTCATATCATGATTAAGAAATACTAAATTTAGTGGTTTCAAGTTTGACTGTTTTAAAAAGAACAAACGAAACGAAACGCAATTTCGAAAGTAATAATATTCAATGATAAAAAGTGAAATGGTTTGTTATAATCAATATTTTATTGTAATCAGTATACAGGGTGAGTCTGGGAAGACGCCCCCCCCCTTTAACTTTTTTATTATGAGTAATAGAAAAAAATGGTTCATATGAAAGTTTTATTATTTTAAATATACTATTTGATGGCAGATGTAGATATTTTTTATAAAGTCAGGTTTACAAGATACGACTATCAACTTTTATTTTTTAAATAGCAACCTATAATTATTTTACTAAAATAAAAACCGCACCTCACGCGAAAAAATATATCACTTACCGAGATCTGCTTAGGCAGAGTGCCACACCCAGTAATGGGTAAAAGGCGTGATGATGATATATATATATTATATTTTTTTCTCTTTTCAACGGTGTATTAGTTTTTATTAATGTATCTGAAAAAATTCGAGAAAAATAAGAAAATTGAGAAATACTAGAAATAATTTTTATACAAATATTATAGGTGGCTATGTGAAAATAAACAAAATACGTCAAGGATCTTGTCTACCAGAAGATACCTACAGATGCAGAAGACATGAAAGAGCGTATTCGAAATGCTTTCCAAAATATTTCGCGAAACATGCTGGCAGATGTTCGAACATCACGTTCAACGCTTAAATTTTTGTATTACAGAACATGGTCGTAATTTTGAACATTTGTTTTAAGTTGTTTTTGTTACTGAATTTGTTGCTTTAGTTTGTTAAGTTGTATAACACTGTTACATTTTGTTTATTTTCACATAGCCACCTATAATATTTGTATAAAAATTATTTCTAGTATTTCTCAATTTTCTTATTTTTCTCGAATTTTTTCAGATACATTAATAAAAACTAATACACCGTTGAAAAGAGAAAAAAATGGCGGTTTTTATTTTAGTAAAATAATTATAGGTTGCTATTTAAAAAATAAAAGTTGATAGTCGTATCTTGTAAACCTGACTTTATAAAAAATATCTACATCTGCCATCAAATAGTATATTTAAAATAATAAAACTTTCATATGAACCATTTTTTTCTATTACTCATAATAAAAAGTTAAAGGGGGGGGCGTCTTCCCAGACTCACCCTGTATTGTTGCAATCAATATATTATTGTTGTTAATATATTGTTGCAATCAGTATATTTTTGTAATCAGAAAAATGTTGGAATCAACATATTGTTGTAATCGATATATTGTATATTGTTGTAATCAGTACATTATTGCAATCAATATATTGTTGATATCAATATATTGCTGTTATGATGAATATATTGTTGTCTTGAAGTGTAATGAATATATTGTTGTTATCAGTATATTGTTGTAATCGGTATATTGTTGTTAGAAGTATATTGTAATCGGTATATTGTTATAATCAGTAAATTGCTGTCAACAGTATAATGTTATAATTATTATATTGTTATAATTAACATATTGATGTACAATGTAATGAATATATTGTTGTAATCAACTAATAAATATTCCAAGACTTTTACAACCTTTACCACCTTGCATCTTAATCCTGGCGTCCAAATTGCATAACAAAAAATGAACCACATTTTGAGAATCAAGTAAAAATGCATATATAAATTGCACAACTTTTATGAAAGTAAATATTAATATGAACGAAGTTAAAGTGAAGTACATGATACTGGAAGGTTGACGAAAATAATTGTTAGAAGAATATTTATAATAAAAAAATGTTCTTTGTAAAAGTTTATGCTTTCCATTTGATATGTTAGCAGCTGTAATAGTTTTTTCAATGGTATTATTATATTTCTGGAAAATGATTACACAAATGTTGAGAACCACTCTTCCAGAAGCGAACCAAAAGAAAACATCAAAAAATTCCATCTTCTGTCATCTCCACTCAAGAAACTCACAAAGAACCACTACAAAATTCTCCTATCTTTCAACAAAAAAGTTTGACGTGGTCTGTTTGCTCGACAGACGTAGACGTGATCGCGGATCGCGGATCGCGGCCAAGGTCGTTCATCGCGTGCGGACTCAATCAATGGGTGCAGCTAATGGGCGCCACCCCCAGGGGGGCGATGTCGGAGACGGAAGCTCACACCATGGTCCTCGACCTCCGGGCCAGGCCCTGTGACCTACCAGAGGCGATGGCGCCGTTCCCATAGGTTATGGATGTGATATTGCGTGTGTAGTGCAAATTGTATTGTTGACTGCGAATCACTGTTTGGCATATTTGGGTGAGTAAATAAAAGTGAGATTGTAATGAAAATTTAGTGCTTGGAATTTATGACGAAATAGGAACGTTATTTGTAAAATATATTTATTTATTACTAACAGAGATATAGTCTCAATTATGGTGCAGATAACTTAACCTACGAGAATGTGGTTGAAGCGAGAATGGTGTTTGAATTACTGGATGAGAATGTTACACGAAGCTTGATTTTCGATCAATTTGATTAGTTGATATTCCGCGAATGTTTTAAGGGTACGTTCTACCTCATTTTTATGGGATATAGCCTGATGTTATGTATGTGTGTAAGGGATGATTAAAAACTGTCATCAAATCATGCTATGAAAAACAAAGATGAGATATACTGGACATGTCTGAGCTTATCACAATCGATGACATTTTTCATTGTCAATTATGACAGGTAATTTGTCAAATGCAACAGATAATTAATTTTAAATTTATGATTTTGAATCTTATTGATTATTGTAGTATTTAAACAATATGGCTTACTGACCACCACAATAATTATATTTGAACCAATTACATATATATATCATCACGCCTTTTACCCATTACTGGGTGTGGTACTCTGCCGTAAGCAGATCTCGGTAAGTGATATATTTCTTCGCGTGAAGTGCAGTTACCAGCCGTCAAATTACGGTCCCCAAGGATGTTAGTAGAAGGGAGCCACAGAGGTAGATTTAATTTGGTGAAAATTGTTTGTCGACTTTGGGAATCGAACCAATTACATTCATTTAATTAAAAAAAGACTTTGTAAATTGAACAATCAGTGACATTTTTCGTTGTTGTGACAGAAAATAACCTAATTAATTTCAGGCATTCATTTTTTTTATGTATGGACTATAGTTGTAGGAGTGTCAATAATGTTGCTGTCTATCAATGAAGTTGTGTCATACACGTCATGAATTTTTATGACGTTTCATCTACAACATTTACAGTTAATATCAAAATGTTAAATACAAAGCAGAAATGAAGCAATTTACTGTCACTGACAGCGCCATGTTTACAAAGTGAAAATTTGTGTAGCCACACCGTTACGGAATTAGAATCCGGAGATCCCGAGTTCAAATCCCACTCAAGCTAAAAATTATATGAACTATCACACAGCAGCTCGGTGAGTCTCTCTAGCTCTGTACATCAGACTAGAGGTATTCAATCTACACTCGAATATTTAAGATATCCTATTGGATTGGTCCGTCAGTACGGTGGTGTGGATAGCGATACGGAATTCGAATCCGAAGATCCCAAGTTCGAATCGCACCCAAGCTAAAAATATATAAACTACCACACTGCGAATGGTGAGTCCGGAGTCTGTGCTGTAATTGGGATTAAGTTCTTGTTGTACAGTGTAACATAAATATGACAAATCTAGTAAAATAATCTGATTCAGCATACTTCTTTTAGTTTTCCGCTTGCATCGTATTCCATTCCAAAGTCATGAGATCTCAAAATAAAATTGTCAACAATACCGAGAATTGACAAACTACTACAAAAAAAGGACTCAACTGCAATAACGCCAACACATTTTTGCTGTTTAAACAAAAAGAAATGAATCATCTATTTGTATTTAGTCACAACATATCATATATCAGAACTGTTGCCACCAATTTTCTTAGTATATTATATTTTAACTACAATGAAAATAAATATTTTGTTTAGTTTGGAAAAGAGACAAATAAAGGCAATGAAAATAAATGGAAAAATAAAAAATACAATTTTTCATTGTCAATCACCCAATAATAAAATAACATGTTTTTATAGTTCTATTCAGTCTAATTCTATAAGTGAGTTGCTAGGAATAAGCAACTCACGTGTATGGTTAAGTGTCATGTGACTTGCTAAGTTAGAAACTTTTACACTATTTGTATTCTATAAGTCTGAAGTGGTTAAAATGTTAGCAACAAGTGGTTAATAAGGTTGCTTATTTGAGCAACACCTACATGAGTACTTGCTAAGCGTTAGCAATGTTATTTGTGGATGTATATTAGACAGAAAACAAATTCTAAAATGAATCCTGCGGGTATTTTGTTTGAGTTAAATATATTACATAATCTAGAAGAAGCAAGAGAACAGTGAGTATCATAAAGAAACTAAATTTCGAAGTTGTAACCTATAACATACTATTTTAAAATAGGAGAGATCTAAGACTTGAGTATTTGGTCATACGAGATACACGTAATCCTTTTTCTGTAACTTAAACTAGCTTTAAAAAATTATATCATTTACCAAAAAATTTTGTGTTAAATACTTTCATTCCTGAACTTGAGCCACATATCAGAGGAGGAGTACGCAGTACACACATATCTGTTCATATAAAAGTAATTATTTTGTTATGAAAGAATAAGAAAATAATTTAATAAAAAAATTACTTTTAAGGTACTTGTCGCACTACATTTTTTAGCAGTAGGTTCATGTCCGTCAGTACGGTGGTGTGGATAGCGATACGGAATTCGAATCTGGAGATCCCGAGTTCGAATCGCACTCAAGCTAAAAAATTATATAAAAACTACCACACTGCGGCTCGGTGAGTGCAGACCCTGTACTGTAAATGGGATTAAAGTCCTGTTGTATCACAACCAATGGTTAGCCGTATTTTAAAAGTTGTTACGGTTTTTACAAATCATTTACTTGCCAGATAAGTAAAATTTCCTACCACATCTGAAGAAATAAGACAAGTGAAAAATGGGTATTTATAACATTTTTACGCTAGAATAAATTGAAAAATACAAAATCTAATATTAAACTAATTATTTAGCTGACAACATTATTCCATGCTGTTGAAGGAAGATAGTAGAACTTCCATTTGTTCGCTTGCTGTTCTACTCGCCCTTGGAATTTTTGTTTCTCAAGAATAAAAACTTTTCATATATAAAAAATAATCAAATCAATTTAGTTGTAATATAATTAATAATAAATACCTTTCGATGAATTTGTTATCCTTTAACCAAAATTTTTGTTATGTTATAAACGTCAAAACAACACACTGACCCTAACTTCATACTGATGAGTAAGCAACGTTGTTAATTTTTAGACAAATAAGCAAGGTTGCTAACGTTATAGTTACAGAATAACATTTTTCATCATGTTATTAAATAGGTTGCTAAAATTCTTATAAATAAGCAACGTTGTTAGTTAACAACAAGTTAACCACTTTGTTACAGAATTAGACTGATTATTTCATTTTCAATCAATATTATCTATTTGGACCAGTTTGTTATTGTTTCAGCTTTCAAGAGCAATTTTCAGCAACAAATAATATCAACATTCACTATAATTTATATCAACTATGTTATCAGGTTTTTACTATCACAATTGGGTAATTAGACACAACACAAACATGTAATTAATTCCATCAGATCTTAAATCAATAAAGATGAAATCCTTATGGGGTAATTTCGTAGTCATTTAGCGAAGAAATGTGTTTAGTTCACAGTTTTCGTGTTGGCTATCGAGATGACATTGGCCTCATTTTGTTTTGACGTGACATTTCTGCCTTTCACAAACACAAATTACTGGGGTAGGTTTCTACGTTCTACGTTACTAGAAATTCTACAGATACTTTTAATCGATGCCTTAAAAGGTTAAACAAATAAACTTTAAAACAAATATTTACCAGTAAGTTTTGTTTATGATTTATGGTATTGATTTTGTCAGTACAGAGCTGAATTTTAGATGTCTGTACTAATTAATAATTTGAAAATTATTTGTACTGATTTTTTACGTATCATACTGAATGTATTGATTTTAGATTTTTCTTTATAAATTTTTAATGTTATTTGCATTATAAACTTTAAAGTAATCATGCGCTAAATTAGGAATGAAATTAATACCTAAATAATACTGAACTTTTCTTATTATTTATTATTGTTGTTATTATACAACATATTTTGTTTTGTAAAAAATTTGAAAATATTAAATTTATGTACATTTGGAACAAGTTATTATTGTTATTGAAATGATTTATATTATGCATTGCGCATATTTTTTAAGTTATAGGTTAAAAGTAATATAGGGTGTTTCTATACCTCTGCACGAAACTTTAATGACATATATAATTTGATATACTGACTATAGAACAAAAAGATTTTTTTTTGAAATTCGCAAAAATTAGGGTATGTCATTCCTAGCGAACATTTTTAGTGTCACTTGTTTAATAGTACAGCGAAATAATGAGTTGATTTTGGTAAAACGACTGGGAGGATCATAATAATAATAATAATAATAATAAAAATCAATATAATTATTAATATATGGCCATTTGCTTTACAGAACTTATATTTTAAATTTAGTTTAAATAAATAAAAGCGTACCGAATCCTTGACTGAAACAGAAATTATACCATATGACATGTAACTTTGATTTTTTTTTATTAATGTAAACTAATTTTAAAATTTAAGTTTTGTGGGTGTACCTGGACATTAGTGATCTTAATCTTAATTTTAATTTCATCTAAATCTTATATTATTGTGAAAAATAAATCTTGATTAAAAAATTAAAAATCGTTTTCAGCCGACCTATAAAATTCTAGTTCAATACATATTTGTCGTACAATATGAAAAGTTATAGGTGTAAATATTGTCAACATTCTTCTTCTTCTTCTGATGGCACTACAGCCCAAATCGGACCTGGGCCTACCGGACACACCGAGCCGCAGTTTTTACACTGTCGTACTGCCGGTTTTCGTAGTCGAATACTACATTATTTAAGGCGTATAAGTGACTAGCTTATAGCGCCCGAGTGTGAGAAATACATGTAACTGTATTTTATATTTTACGACAAATCACACATTGTCGACAGGTGGATTCGAACTGACGAACCTTGGTTCGGGTGACGTCACAGTATGTTAAGAGATGTGCCTTAACACGGTCGGCCACCGCGCCTGTTAAATATTGTCAAAATAGGAATTCAAACGCATAACCAGCGATCAATTTCATAAGATTTTGATACATGACATGTTTAATCAAACATTAACTCAAATATGATATCAGTTTTGTGTACCTCTGAAAAGAGTACGTGCAACTTTGAATGTACGTACAATGAAATAAATTTCAAGCTTTTCAAATTCCATAAATACTTGCAAATGTTTCTGTCAACATGTTTACCACAAAATGTACCTCCAAATGTTCGAAAAGTGACACATGCAATAAACTTACAAAGTATGTAAGTTTAGTAAATTTACGAGACCGCAGGAATTTCTTGTTCAGTGATGATCAATTAAAACATATGACAATGAATGATTCAGAAATGTGTAACATTTTTCATAAATAGTGGGTAATTTGACAAATAACGCTCCGAAACCGATTCGGCGGCCAAGTGTGCCAAGTTCACAAGACTACTACGCACTTGTTGAAGCATCAGATAAAATAGATAGCGATCGGTCGCTGTTTCTGGCGCTGGCTTCGTTCCTTACACTTTGTTCAGTCAAAACATCGCCCCGCAACCCTTGAGATCAATCGAGCTGACCCAAATCATGAACGAAAATTCTTTTAGTAAAACATTACGCTAATTGACTGAACAGAATATAAATAGAATCTATTTTGTCAAATTTTTAAGCATCTGCAGATGACCTACTTTAATTTATTACAAATGATTTTAAATTTATGTTGTTTTATAGTATTTTTAAAACAGCTTCAGATGTTAATTATAATATTTCATGTTTAGTATTTATGAATCCATTTGAAAATTAAAAATATTGTTTGAACTTTTAACCTTTTGTATATAAAATTCTATATTTTCTGCTACAATGATCAAAGAAAAATTTTCCAGATGATTATTTTAAATTAGACATACTGACCTTTCTCTTTAAAACAAATAGAGAACTGAAAAATTGAGTAAATCATTATGATTATAACAGAATTGAAACGGATGACATTTCAGATTTATTATTAAGGCCGTTCCGGAGTGAATACAATTTTCGTATTTGCCCCTAAATCTTATGCACCCGCTAAACCCAGCAACTTGCCGTGTTACTGTACTTTGAACCGTGGTCTGCTGGCTGAGGGTCTATTTAGTTTTAGACGAATTTGCACGTTATTTTGAATTTATTATCTATTCTTAAAATATTTATTAGATTAGAAACAACAACAATTAAAAAAATGAACTGTACTCAACATCAATGTAAATAACTCAAATCATTTATAGTACAGAAATGAGAAATTGCTTTGCTTATATAAAATTAAGGAAATAACATCATGTATTTGACGGCTGGTAACTGCAGTTCACAAGTATAAATATATTAGTTACTGAGATCTACAACGATACAGTGCCACTGCCAGAATGGGTGAAGGCATGTTTATTTTTTCTGAATTTTTGGTTGAACCGATTCAAAAATAGAATTTTTTTTTAAATATGTTTCTATACAATTCAGAGCACGAGAAATACACTCGTTCAAACCGCAATTCAATATCTCTTTTAGTTTTTGAGTTATATCTATTTTTGCCTTTTTTTAAAACTCAAGTTTGAGCCTATATCTCGAAAACTAAAAAAGATATTGAAATGCGGTTTGAACGAGCGTATTTCTCGTGCGCTACTTAACTTATACCGAAATTTTACCATTTTTGAAAATTTTTCAACTTTTATTCAAAATTTTCTTTTCTCAATATTTCCAAAAGTTTAAGAGATAATAAAAATCTGAAAACACCAGTGAATTCCTCGCGTGAAAATACATAGGTATGCAAATTTGTACATCAAAATTCGCACGGATACATTTTTTATTACAAAAAATCGAAAATAGCATTTTTTTCGAAATATCTTAAGGGCATTTTTACGGATTTAGGCCATTTTTAGATTTTTTGTAATAAAAAATGTATCCGTGCGAATTTTTCTGTAAAAATTTGCATACCTATGTATTTTCACGCGAGGAATTCACTAGTGTTTTCAGATTTTCATTATCTGTTCAACTTTTCGATATATTGAAAAAAGAAAATTTTGAAAAATGATAAAATTTCGGTATAAGTTAAGTAGCGCAAGAGAAATACACTCGTTCAAACCGCATTTCAATATCTCTTTTAGTTTTCGAGATATGGGCTCTCAAACATGAGTTTTAAAAAAAGGCAAAAATAGATATAACTCAAAAACTAAAAGAGATATTGAAATGCGGTTTGAACGACTGTATTTCTCGTGCTCTGAACTATATAGAAACATAATTTTAAAATTTCGATTTTTGAACCGGTTCAACCAAAATTTCACAAAAAATAAACATGCCTTCACCCATTCATTTGCGTGGCATTTGGTAAGAATATTGAGGCAAACTGACAGAATCTAACATAAATAAAATAATTTAATGTAGTTTAAAAGTGGTTACGTTTTTAAAATATCTCTATTTATCTATCTCTATCTATGGGATATGTGGCACAGTGGTATCGAGTCGGCCTGTGGATTTGAACTCGGATTCGGTTTACACAGCCGACAAACAATTTTCACCAAATTAAATCTACCCCTGTGGCTTTCTCTCCACTAACATCTTAGGAGGCCGTAATTTGACGGCTAGTAACCGCACTTCACGCGAACAAATATATAACTTACTGAAACCTGATACGGCAGAGTACCACACTCAGCAATGGGTAAAAGGCATGATGATATATTTATTTATTTATTTTATAAACACATATTTACTTGGTGACGGAATTTTAGTCTAGTACCGGGATTTAATCAGTATTTAACTGTGATTATTTTTTGAATTTTTAAACATTTTTGCTTTATGAATGGTTGGAAACAGGTCAAGGGAAATTATTTTCGTAAAATCAATCTAATATCAATATGCAAAAAAAGTGTATAACATGTAAATAAAGCATATTTTTGTTACTCATTTGATTTAGTTTTACTGCCATGAATCAAACTTAAATTTAATATATTCCTTTTATACTAGTTGTACAAATAACTATTTTTAAATAGGGAATAATTTGAAAATTATTTTCAAACTAGAAAAAATAAAATGGAACTAACAATAAACGTCGTAACTAATCTCAAAGCATCAGGAGAACAGAAAGCTCCTGAAAGAATTTTCATTTTTTAAATGATTTAAAATATCAAAGACAGTTGTGGGTGCTGTTCACCCACACTTTTGCTTTTTGTGGGTACTTGTGCGTCCATGCACCCACGTATTCCTCACTCATGAATTAACTAACATCTACGACAGCCAGAACCAGGTAAAAGACAAGATGTGCTGTGATACTTATTTAGAAAGAAATATATTTAGAAATCTCAATGCCAAAAAATGTGAGATAAAAATATGGAAACTATAAAAATGAACGAAAAATATTTTCGGCTGTCATATAGAGTCGTTATCGAGGAAGAGTTATGTAATACGATGTATAATCCAATGAGACTTTTTAATCTACACAGAAGTGATATAAATACACATTAGTGAAACCTCAAGGCGCTTGTGATTTCGCTCCGGTCGGTCGCGTCGCTAGGTCGACGGGAAAATTCTGTCAGAATGAATTTTCCAGCAGTTTTTTGCGGCGGACTTGTTGAAACGACGAACATCAACATATTCATAAACCCGATATCAAGCAATCAGCACCACAGAACAGATGCCGGCGAAAGATCTTTCAAACTTTCTTTGTTGCTCTTTTTTGTGAAAGAAAATGAAAAAATATCTGACAATATAACACTTTCATGTATTTTTCGTGGATTTATCTAGAATAAACATATACAAAAGAGATGTATATACAAGGAAGAATAAAATAAAAAAAATATATCATCAGGCCTTTTACTCATTACTGGGTGTGACACTTTACCGTAGCAGATATATTTTTACGTGTGAAGTGCGATTAACAATCGTTAAATCACGGCCCCCAAAGATATTAGTAAAAGGGGAGCCACAGGGGTAGTTTTAACGGGGTGAAAATTGTTTGTCAGCTGTGAAAATCGAACCTAGGTTCTCAAATCCGACTCGATACCACTGAGCAACCTATACAAGGCAAGATATTGGGTTCAATTCCGGAGAACCTGGGTTCAATTTCTACAGCCGACAAATAATTTCCACCATGTTAAAACTATCCCTATAGCTCTCTCTTTACTAACGTCTTTAAGGACCGTGATTTGACGGCTGGTAACTGCAATTAACGCGAAAAAATATGTCACGTACCGAGACCTGCTACGGTGGAGTGCCACTCTCAGTAATGGGTAAAAGGTGTAATGATATTTTCATTTGTTTAATTTGTTTATATTTAAATATACAATTTTAAATTTGTCAACTAAAAAAAAATACAACTTGTAGACTTCTTATGATGGATACCTTGTATCATAACTTTAACAGAAATGAACCTTTTTCACTGAGAATAAGACATCTATTAATAATTAAAAAGCAACAAATTGACCTCTACATAACTGTCAACTGCGATAGCTGACACCGGAATGATGACCGTATTAAAAGGATTCAAACCTTTCAATAAATAAATAAAGATGTATTTAATTTTCATGTTTAAAACATTGTTTTTTTTTTGTAGTATACTATGTAATAAGAGGAAAAGAAATATTTCCGTCGAAGATGGAAAATATAAAAAGGCTATTTAGAAGATTGCAAAAATTTAAAGCTTAAAATGTATATTCTGTCTTGCCATAATTATTAAAATAAACATTCTGTCTTATTTTGACACTGACAAATAACAACTAAACTTCAAATAAATCTTCATGAAATTAGCTAAATAAAGTTCTGACCTCTCTCTCCCTCTGACATGAGAGCGGTAAAAAAGATACATTGGACGATGACTGTTTTTAAATTTTAAACCCTTCCATCCTTTTAGAAGTTTCTGGCTATGCCACTAGCTAAATGGCGTGCTGCCCATCAACTTTTATTATAATTTTTTTGTAAACAGAATATAAAGTGCTCTAATGAAAAAAATAATAAAAAAACAAGATAAAATAAATAATAAATTATGACTCTTTCAATGTGAAATTCAAACTTCTAATTAAAATTTCAGATAACTTTGGGTGAAAGATCAAGGCAAAATTTTGCGAGAAAACAAGAAATTTGGTGATAATAGTCCAGAAGGGAGGTAATTGAAAATTTAATTTTTACATCCACTCGAATATATTTCGAAATTGAACTGGGAATAGGGCAAATTAAATTGGGAATAAAGTAATATAAAAGGCATCAGAAGCAATACAGATTTTACTTTTTATTTAAGTGGAAGTAATTTTTTTTCTATCAGATTACATTCTATATTTAAATTTTCTCATTATCATATTTCCAGCAATGAAAGAAAAGTTGTGAATTGCTTTCAGAGATTTGTGATATGAAAAATAAAACCGACCATTCAGATACTTTCAAAAAACATATGATTTCTTACGGATTAAAATAAAAAATGACACTTTATTCTACTTTCTTGAAGAATAAAATATATGTTATCTTTTTTTGAACGTTATATTCATAAAATTATTGTTTAAGTCAAAGAGCTTTTGATATTTTTGTTCATATTTATTGTTGATGTCGCATTTGAATGAATTTATTTTTGTTCAATGTTAAATGAAATTTTGTGACTGTTTGAGAATTATACATAACATTGTTAAAAAAGCAACAATAAAGCACACTTTTAGTTACAAATAAATGTTTTTAGAAAATAAATAGCCTTAAAAGACAGTCGAACATAAAGCTTTTTATGCAATTCGTACATACTGGACTTTTTTGTACTTGTTACATAAATACTTACCTAATATCAATAAAAATATTAAATACTACCTTCGTTATGTATCTAACTCTAAATATATAATAGTATGTTATGCATCAAGGGAGGGAAACAAGCGATTATTCCCGCGTGTGAAGTCGAGGTTTGCCAACATCACACAAGGGATAATCGCGCTCTCCCGTGAAACATATTATACTTTTCGTAACAAGTGCACACAAATTACTGTCTTATCGGGACAAATGTCAAATATGGGTTGCGTAACTAGTTACCTAGGAAACGCCGCAAACAGCTAATAATCGTAGTCTCTAGGGAGAGAAATATCTCTCTAGGGAGAGAAACATGCTACCTAGGGAGAGAAACATAATGTTTCTCTCCCTAGGGGAGATAAGCAGTGTTTCTCTCTCTAAAATTAGGGAATAAGAACGTGTATCTTGTGCATGTGTTACGAAAAGCATTTTATATTCGTTTCCAAGTCAAAATCCATGAATCAAAAGTATGTTATTGTGTGTCCATATAATTTTGTAAGATTGAAATAGCGGCACTTCTATATTTCATCGAAAATCGAACAGAATGATACCTACAGCTTAAAACCAGCATTTATTTTGACACACTGATTTGCGGTTAGGTTTATTTTCTACTAACATCGTTAAAGCTTACAAGGTATCAATATATCAAATTTCAGCATAAACTATCAAAGAAAATACGACACATCATTTTTCCTAAGCTAAATCCACATCGATTGTTAGTAATCGGCTTACGAAAACCGATCATTCTGACAACAGCATTCGGAAAATGCTATTTATGTTTGAATGAGCAAACACAGATTCAATCCTACAACCCGCAATCAAGCATCAAGACAGAGAAGATAGCACACTGCATACGAAGTGTAGACAGAGAAAAACTCTAAACCCCTTACGACCATATGTACTCCGTGGACAAATATTTGAACGCGGAATATTCTAGTGCATTACGGAATGGTTTTCTGGTGGTTGCTGATAACAGTGGCGCACAGAGACCCATTAAAAATATATACACAACATTGAACTTTTACATGGGGTAGGTGGCTCAATGGTATCGAGTCGGCCTGTGGATCTTGAGAATCCTGGTTCGATCTCCACAGCTGACAAACAATTTTCACCAATTTAAATCTACCCCTGTGGCTCCCCCTCCACTAATATCTTTGGGGGGCGTGATCCGACTGCTGGTAACCGCACTTCACGCGAAAAAATATAACACTTACCGAGATCTCCTTAGGCAGAGTGCCACATCCAGTAATGGGTAAAAGGCGTGATGATATATTTATTTTATTTATCATAATTTTATCATTTCCTTCTTCCTTAGTTATTTTAGAGAAGAAAATACCTTCAACTAAAGTTGAAAGAAGATTAGATTTTGCATCAAAGTCATTCAAAAAAATTAATTTAACTTGCTTAATAATAGCAAAAAAATAAATATGAAAATGTTGAAAATTTGCTCGAAAATAGCAATAGCCAAAATTTTTAACAGAATCAGATAATTACAAAAATATGTTAAATACGGTCAACCTGGATTAAGGAAGTAGAAGAAGATCTGCACAAATTAGGAATTTATAAATGGAAGGAAGAAACGAAGAACAGGAAAAAATGGAGTGAAATTTGCAAGAAAATATAAGAGTTTAAGGAAAAGGGCTGATCCCCCTATAATGTGGATCTAGAGAGCTTCTAAGAAGCGGCGCAACCCCTGCACGGGGTGTTAAGCCACCATATATATATATATATGTTAAAGACATATTTTTTGGTGCATATTATCTTCAATTACTACTTACATTATTAATTTAGCCGCTTTGGGGACACAACAAAATGTCAAATACGTGAAAGCGTATTTAAAAAAAAATATATAGATGTCTTATTTTGGTGTTTATTTTGAACAAAACTTTAATTTCAAGCCTGTATAAAAAGTATAGGTGCGTCACTGGGTATAATGTGCTTCGAGCGCTTATTTCGCGAAATCAAAAACCGACGAACACGAGTTGAGTTTTATTTCGGCTATCGGCGGCGACAGCGCCTGCGGCATGCGCGGTCGCAGTACAGCACCGCCAGACGGGTTGCACGTCGGCTGCAAGGGGTCGATACGGGATACCGGGAGCGGGAATGAACCATCGGCAGAGGGATACTGTCCCGAATGTTCGACCCGCAACCGTGAAATTTCACACGGAATGTAGACTATTGTTGAAGTAATTATTTTGAAAGGATTTTGGTTTTTGACAAAAAAGTTGATTTCTGCTAAATAAAATTAGTTTAGTTTTGTATTATTTTCGTGAACCCAACAAATCATACGTCATATTTTTATAATTTTATGCTTCTCTAATTATTTTAAGGAAAAAAACCTTGAAATAAAGTTAAAAGAACATAAAATCTAAATCTTTAATGAACTACCACACTGCGGCTCGGTGAGAGCGGATCCTGTACTGTAATTGGGATTAAGTTCCTGTTGTACAGCGTAACATAAATAAATAAATAAACAAACAAAATTTATTTAATTTGCTTTAAAAGGGTAGAAATTAAATAGGAAAATGTAGAAATTTCCCTCCAAAATAGCGATAGTCTTAAAAATAAAACAAAATTAACAACATGATTAAAGTTCTGTCAAAAAAAAATTCTTATAATGTTAATTGCCAGTATTAAATAAATAAATATATCATAAAGCAAAATGAAGCGTACAAGTATAATTTATAATACAATTGGCAAAAATTAACATTGTTTTAGTACGTTTGAAAAGTAATAAGTAAAATCAGTATAATTAGTTAAAACTCAGTCGTTGAAAAGATAGTGTATGGGTTAAAATTGTCTAATGCAGTCATGGGTTTGCAGCAAGAATCGTGTTACTCGGAATAAAATAAAGTTTAGTATCTAACAAACAAATAAAAATACAAGTTAGTAAAATTAAAGTCCGGGTATCTTGGACATGTAATTTAAAAAGATAAAACTAATCGTGTAAAGAGAAAAGTTTAGTTTTCCTTTACTGGTTTTAGTTTGTATTTGCAGCAATCAATAAATGGTTAAACAGAAGTTTCAAATATCAAACAGATAACTCAATTTCAATATCAAACAGCTGATCGTTCTAGGTAATTGATTAATGGCACATACTTCCTAACCAGATCAGATCATGTTACTTTGAAAGTGATCGGAAAATAAACAACAACCATATTGATGCTAAAACCATTATTTGTACATGTCACATTATTTGCCACATTTCAAACATAATTTGTCCTGTATTCATTATGATCTAAATAAATAGAAGATCTCTGTAAGTGATATATTTACTCGCGTGAAGTGTCGTCAAATCACACAAAGATGTTAGTAGGGAGTAGCCAGAGGGGTAGATTTAATTTGGTGAAAATTGTTTGCCGGTTTGGGAATCGAACTCTCAAATCCACAGGCCACAGATTCGATACCACTGAACCATCTACCTAATAATAATAATAATAATCTGACTTCTCTACATTAGATTTAGTAACTCTTGAATTTTAATTTATCTAAACTTATTTTAACCCAGTATTAAAATAAATATATCATCACGCCTTTTACCCATTACTGGATGTGGGACCCTGTTGTAGCAGATATCGGTAAGTGATATATTTCTTTGCATTAAGTGCGGTTCCCAGTCGTCAAATCACGGCCCTCAAATATATTAGTGCATAGAGAGCCACAGATGTGGATTAATTGAAAATTATTTGTCGGTGGTTGGATTCAAACCCGGGTTCTTAATTCACAGTCTGACTCGATATCACTGAGCCACCTACCCCATAAATTATATTCTTAAAGTAATATGATAACTAGGCACCAGGATTAGATTTGTAGTGGACATAAACCAACAAAATCGCATCAAATATTTGACAGCAAAGTAAACTTCTTCATATTATATTTTACTTCGATTAGCTTTTATTTATTTCAGTCAGACAAAATTTATTTCTTGTTGGTGCAATCGAGCATTAATACTTGTTTGAAAATATATTTCAATTTATGATTTCTTAACTGTCTCAAAAATTACTTTATAAACGAAAATTATGTAAAATAAAAAACATTTGATTCAATTTTGAAATAAAGAGAGATTTGTGCAATGGAATGTACCCTTGGAAAGATTGCTATAAAAATTATAATAAACGATTTGTAATTCATTCAGAAAGCGCTTCAATTTGAAGAATCAGGATCACCTTGATTGCGATAAAGAAAAGAACATAGTGCACAGATTTTTGTCTTTAAAGATTTTACAGAAACATGAAGTTTCAATTCTCCCCACAAAAGAATTCATTACTTGGACACAGATTGCAATTACTTCACTACAAAGTGAATAAATGAGTGGAATCCTACTGTAGTTCAAGTACTGTAAAATTATTTCTGGAATTCTCTTTAACTTCAAGAAATGAATGGCAATTATCTTCACTGCCAGAAATATCTATTGTAGTACTAAAGGAACGATAGTAAAGTGGAAAATTTAATTAATTTTATGAAATTAAAGGAGTGCTTTCTTCAAACTAATATCTTAAATTTTATTGTAAAAAAATCTACTTGAAACAAACTACCTAACCTTTATAATATACCCTGCAGTACAGAATCGTTGTAGATAGTGGTAACTGTAACCTTTTTTGTTTTCCATGGAATGTAATGTATAAACACTTGTATATCATAGTCAAATTAAATATATAATATGTAGAGTATTTGAATATGAAGATAGAATTAAAAGATTTATGTAGTATTAAGTATCACTTAAATGAAAAATAACGAATCGATTATTTGACAGCAACGTTTAATTTATCATTTGACAGTTTAACTTAATTCGATTGTCAATATAAGGTAAACTAAAAATTTAAGTGACAGCGATATAACCGACCAATAAACTTAAAAAATTTTTAAAATGGTAGATGTTATGTAAATGTTTCATTTTATGATAGCGTCATATTATGTAATATATGCATATATTATTAAATTTTTATTTATTATGCTGTACAACAGAAAATTATTTCCACGTACAGAACAGAGAACAACTTTTATTTTGTTTATAAATCAAGTGCACTAAATGCGTGTCATAATGAAGACAGAGAAAAAAATAACTTTAGATAAAACGCAGACGTCAGACGTGTAAGAAATTAATCATCTTACTTCGTGAGTAAATCGTAAACAAGCAATCATTTCCAGACGGATCAATTATAATTTATAATAATCATACGGTATAAACGTCAATACTGTGACAAATGAAAAGCAATGAACCAAATCGTAAAAATGTCTACAGCTAAACCATAATTCATATATTTTTATATTTGGCTTAAAATATCGGAAAAGCAATTCTGAATTCCACGAACGATACTTTGTCATGCGATGTATATTTCATCAGTCCGGATGACATAGATGCGATTTTGTTTATCTGAGAACCGGGAGTCGGTAACACCGTTGCCTGTAAGGATAATTCAAGTGTGAAAGCATTGTGGATCCAGAATCCAGCCAACCCTGGAAGTTTAAGTAGGAGACGAAGATAAAGTTATACACAGTCACATAGGAGAGAGAAAGATGGTATATTCCATGTATCAGCGAAGTGTAACACCCCAAAGGCGCAAAGCACTGACGGAAGAGGAAATGAAACCTGCGCATGCGTCAGGACGACTGGAAACGTAGGGTTAGTGTTTCAAGACGTGGCTACAGGATATTCGGTCCAGGTTCTAAACTACAAGAACCAGAAAGGAATATATGGATACTTACAAGATTCTAATTATGTACGAGTAGCAGACCGTGTACGTTCCTCAATGGAATACATGCAAATGCAAACATTCCTTCTAGTATAGAATAGTTTATGATCTCAGTATATCCAAATATTGCGCAAATTGTGTATAAAAATGATAACATAAAATAAAATGAAATAATTTCATTTTCACAATCGAATTTACATTTTTTCCTACAGTTCAAGGTTTGTCGAATATAATCATGAACCTTATAGAAAATCCAACTACAAAAAATGACCCAAGGAGGGGCATGGGGGCCATGCCTCCCCCCGTGGATCCGCCCTTGGATTCGGATAATATATCTGATCCGAAAGTCAAATAAAACATCCGATTTGAATGTCGAATAAAAGATCCCATCCGAAGTTTGGATGAAAATTCCGTTCCGAAATTTTATTCATACGTATACACTTTAAACAAAAAAAAAAACATTTTTTTTGATACCGGATATTAAGAATAAAAGTAAACTGAATATAACGAGTGAATTGTCGCTAGGTGAAATGAAAAACTGTCTAATTATTCAGTGTTTTCAATAGTTTTTCAATCGAATCGGGCATTCGGGGATTTATGGTAATCCTTGTCCCCGAATTCATGTATTTTCAATGTCTGCCGATCGAACAGAAATATTCGTGGAATATTATTTACTGTTTATTCGAAATCGATCTACACTTATGTTTGATTTATGCACACATTTTCATACTAGAAATATGAATGTTAATATGTTAATAATAAGAAGATAGGTAAGTTTATGGTTAGGTGGTTCAGTGGTATCAAGTCGGTCTGTAGATTTGAGAAACCAGGTTCAAACAATTTTCCCAACATTAAATCTACCCCTGTGGCTCTCATTTCAATAATATCTTTGGGAGGCGTGATTTGAGGACTGGTAACCGAACTTCACTTACCGAGATCTGCTATGACAGAGTGCCACACTCAATAATGGGTAAAATGCATGATGATATACTTATTTATTTATTTTATATTTTCTAAAATTAGAAAAGTAATAATTTATAAATAAATAAATATATTATTACGCATTTTACCCATTACTTGATGTGACTCTCTACCGAAGCATATCTTGGTAAGTGATACATTTCTTCGCGGGAAATGCGGTACCAGCAGTCAAATGAAGAGTTGCATATATTATTTATTTCTATGATTTTAACAAATATTATTAATTAGATGTCAAACCTCTAAACATTTATTTTGAACAACTTTTTAGATTAGGTAGTTAAGTTTGTTTCGTAGCAACTATTTTATTGCATATTGACATTAGCAGCGTGCGATGAAACGCTTTATCGCACGTCGTGCGATAAACAACATGTACTCTTCGGAAGAAAATAGCTATTTATATATTAAAAGCGCGATTGAGAGGCAATATCTGGAAATCGACAATGTACATTTGCGCTCGAAACACACACAAGATTTTTTTTACAGTTTTCACAATATTTTTTTTCCATTTTAAGAATTTAATATTACAAGTTTTCAGTGTTACAAGACATCAAAGATGAAAATTGTTCATTTTCTGTCACTGGTTGTTATCGTAAAATTCAATGAACATTTGATTTAGTTAAAAATTCGAAGAGCGAGCGTTTTGTCAATTTTGTCGCGTATAAGCGACAAAGTGACAATTTGTGTTGACAAATGCAAGAGCAAATGCCTACTTTGTATATCAGCTGTAGAAACAAAATTGTATGTACCTTAACCATAAAATATGTTTGGCCTCAGAATTAATTTCTCAATACTCTTATTTCGAGACATAGTTATATAAAGTTATTGAATTACTCGTAATTGCTAATTAATGACTGAATCTGATTAAATTTAAAAATGATAAGTGTTAGTGTGTTAGAAACAAGTCAATACATTTTGACATCTTACCCGCCGCAGATCCAGCTGTGGCGGCGGCGCGGACAGGGCGACGGGGGCACGAGCAGCAGTGGCGGCGTGCAGCCCGGAGGCCGCGCGTCGGGCACTCGCAGCTGACTCATGTCAAATGCTGGAGGCGGCGACGGCGGTGGTGGTGGCGATGGCGGCACACGCCGCAAGACGCACCATCACTGCACTCAGTACACCGACTACACTTGCACTACACTCACTGACCGGAGCAGTTTGCAAACTCTAGCTTGATTTTATTTTACTTGCATTGTGGGACTGCTGATACTTTAAACTGTTTGAGAAGAATATTGCTTTCAGTATTAATTCGCAATAAACTCAAAGCAAAGACAACGCGGGTTCAATTACTTTTTTAAAAGATGTTAAATATGTTAAAGAAACCAAAAAATATCGGGTATCAAGAACTAGTTTATTATTTTCAAAATCAGTTATTAATTTCATTTTTCTATTCCCGTCATTAAAATGTCATTTAACGTACTGGCGCTAAATAACTTCTTAATCAAATATTTTATAAACTAAAGAGACGTTTATCATAATATATTATTTTCATAAAGAAATATAAAATTAATATTTGCAAAAATGCAAACTAAATTTGATGAAATACTTTTGTAACTCAATTCTTTATCCAAATTTAAGACTAATTTTTATGAATCTCGTTAATTAAAAAACTAATTCTTGGTCTGCAAAGAAACAATTTAAAAACCGATTTACATTTTTTATTTTTTTGTTATTTTCCCGATTATACTAGATGTCCCAAAAGAAACAGGCGCACTTAAAATAAAGCAATTATATTCATATTACAGATTTAGGTACTATATCAAACAACGCCTAAAACTACATAAAAAGTGAAAATATTCTATTTCCGATGTAACCGAAAATGGGATTTACATAACATTCTGAAAACAATTAAAATTAAAAATGCATTTATTTTACATGGTTATATCGGAGATATAATATTTTCACATTAAATAGTTATTTGTGTATTAAGAGCGTAAAGTGATTATTTGTTACTCGAACACGGTAATTGCAGCGCGAGCTGCAATAGTGTAAGAAGAACAAGGACACCTTACGCTCGTGATACACACATACATTTTTCTACGATTACATCTAAAATTGTTAAAAAACGTATAGGTACTGAAAATAAATTCGTTCTGTCAACTGTCAATATGACAAGTTTCTGTTTTGTTTGTATCCCTAACTATTGAAATAAGCGCGCATTTAATATCTTTTTCGCGCGTTGTCATTGGAAAAATTCGCATTTAACATCTTTTACGCGCGTTGCCATTGGAGACGCGCGACAAAGATATTTTTAGATTGTTCCACAGAAAATGTCAACTTTACGATGACAAATGAGAGCGTAATTGTCAATTTTTCATAGCAAGCGTAGAAAAAATTTCTTTTATTGAGTTGAGCCTGTTTTTTTGGGACACTCGGTATAATAAAGAATATTCAAGCGATTATTATTTGTTTCTCCAAAATTTGTTCAAATTAGGCTCTCGGGCACAGATTTATAATAAATATTTAAAAAATGACATTTAACCTATAGTCAATTGTTTTTTGAAAAGGTATACAAATTATCCCGAGTTTATCTAAACTTATGGTTAAGATATACTGCGGTGAACACAGCAGATTTTTATATTTAGAAAATTATCAGTTTCGGTTAAAAATAACATTTTGTGATAAAAAGTAATAGTTTTTTGAACTGATTTGTCATAAAATTAATTAGTGTACCTGTCTGTTAGGTATATAAAAATATACCTGGAGTCCAAAATTATTATGCAAGATATTATAAGAAATTGTTGTTCTTGATTATTTAATTATCATAACACATAAACAAATATTGACATTAATTAAAACATAAAGAGATTTTTTTACTTATATTTCTAAGTTATATTCACAATTAAACAATGAATTAAAGAATTTAATGAAAATATGATTTTAAACCGAAATACATTTGATTAGGAAATTATTGGCTATGATATGAAGCAGAATCAAAAACATTCAGTGTTGATTGTTTCAAAATAGCTATTAAATATTTCTGCAATTAAAATTGTATCATTAATTTATAATCATCAAAACTAAATGGTATTATTAATTCATTTAAATTTTATGGTTTAAAGCGATTAATTACTAAATTGAAACAGCAGCAAATACTCAATCACAAAAATATTAATTAAAAACTAGTTTCAAATTTCAAACAAATTTAAAGCAATAATGATACTACGAACGTTTAACTAAAATACAATAAATTTTCACATTTTCATTACCAGAGATCAAAGAACACTATATCCGCAATTACTCTTTGAACTTACAGCAAGCTCATTAATCATTATCAACATCAAATAAAATATTATATATTAAATAAAGCAACAAAACTCCCAAATAAGTAACACTGGTGATAGAAAAAATCCACAAAACAGTAGCACACCGAAACAAAAACTAACATCCGCTAGAGCACAATCTTCGTTGACGTTCATTTGAAAACTGAGTTACAAGCGGAACACGCACGTTTTTAACCGACGTGAGTGAGTCTACTCCACACGAATGGGTCAAATAAAACGTTTTGCGAGTTTACACGAATACCCAAAACAGTTTGCCTACGAGATGACAAAATTTCAACAAAAACAAAACCCGACCTGCGAACCAGCGCACACTACGATATTAAATTAGACTGAAATAAAAATGAAACCCAAGAAGAATGAACGTGCTTCAGCTACACTGTTTACAGAGGAGATGCAGTACCAGTGACGGCGATAAAATCACTTCAAGAGGGGACTGTTAAAAATAGACTTCCTATCTTTTACTAATTTATATATTATGATAGTTTAGTTTCGACGACGATTAAAGACAACTAATATATTCTAGACTATTTTGATAGTTTCGCTGATGCACACATCATTATTTTATATAAAAAATACTTCAAAGAAAAGGTACAAAAAATATTTTTTGTCGATTGACATTAATGACCATTTACATAAAGGTTAAATTTTAAACTTAGTATAAATGAATAAAAGCAACTCGAATGTTGTCAATTATTTCATATATATACATAACTTCGCTCTGTTTTTTTTTATTTAATTTTTTGCAGTACAAATGAGCAAAAGAGAGTGACAATTAGCAAGCAATAAAGTGCTACTTTTCGATTAAAAATGGCATGTATCTTATCAAACTGTTAATTTTTACAAAACAAAATTAGTTTTTTTTTCTATTTTCATACAAATACATATAATAAGTCGGCAAATCCATTTGCCAATTGATATTAAAAGTGGGCTTTTGTTGACAATTGATAGGCAGTCTAGGTTGCTATGAAAAAACAACAAACTTGACATTTATAATTTACTTTAATAAATACAATAAATTCCGCTTCTTTAATGTTAGGTGGCGTTAACATTCCTTCGTCACTTTCAATTATATATCGTAAATTTAATTAACATATTCTGATTAACAATATTCATAAAAGCAGAATAACATTTATAAAAATATAAATGTTTTTACATAGAAACGCTTAATAGCATGATGGCTATGATGATACTGGTAACATTAAAAATATTGAAAATAATTATAAAATAAATATTAATTTTAAACAATCGGCAAAAAAGTTGTTAAACACAACAAAAATGCAGAATTACAACATAGATGAAAGGCTAGCCGCGGCACTAAATCTCCAATTTTTTTGCCTTTAAACAAACAACTATTTCAACCACTTTTACATACACAAAAAAGTAAACCACGTCGTTTTTTAGTTAGATTTTTCCGTTTTTTAAGAGACATAAGTCATAAGCTTGGTAATATTTTGCTAAAACATTGATAGTATATTGTACAACAAGCATGGAAAAGAATGCATTTCGTACGAGTATAACAGTTTGCAATTCATACGAGTAAAAAATGGACATTCCATGCGAGTTGTACTCGAGGTTTTATTTATTTCTTTTACAATTCTAATCCCCACGGCCGACAAACAATTTTCACCAATTTAAATCTACCCCTGTGGCTCCCCCTCCACTAATATCTTTGAGGGCCGTGATTTGACGGCAGATAACCGCACTTCACGCGAAAAAATATATCACTTACCGAGATCTGCTTAGGCAGAGCGCCACACCCAGTAATGGGTAAAAGGCGTGATGATATATTTATATATCGCAAGGGCGAATTCAGCCGTCAAATCACGACCCCCAAAGATGTTAGTGGAGGGAAGGGCCATAGGCGTAGATTTTAAATTGGTGAAAATTGTTTGTCGCCTGTGGGGATCGAACCAAGGTTCTCAAGATCCACAGGCCGACTCGATACCACTGAGGCACCTACTTGCTTTCAAATATAGTAAAAATAACTAATTTATGATAGTATTTTGAAGTAAGGCAATTTTAAATAATTTATATTTCATACAACATATGACATCAAATAAAATATCATTCCTGTTGCAATCTTTCTTCCTGCGCCGACGCTGGGCGTCTGAGCAAAACTGTTGACAAAACACCATCGTCCTGAAGAGTGGAGAAGAGAGGAAGTATTTTCCTCCAGTAGTTTGTTACATAACGCTCCGAAACAAATTAAATTTCATAAATTACTCCCTGGCTTGACGCGAGAACCAATTTTTCCTTGTTACTTTGAGACTTGCGTAACTCACTTAGATGAATAAGCAACGAAATGTTCTGTAAGTGATTAAGAATGTAACGCGACACGTATAGGAAAATAATCTATTTTCAGATACAGATTTAGTTTGGGTAAGTTTTAAATATTAATAATATTTCTTGGCGACACGCCGAAAGTGGCTATGCATCGCTGAAATATTTTGTTTAACGCAAAGACTAGATATTTACAGATCAAAATATTTGTCATAATTTACGGTCATTAAAAGAAGACAGAAATATTTTATATACTCATATACTGTCACAACATTCACGAACACGTATAGGATATTAAAAAGATTTTGAAACTTTTATTTCAGATGGTACAAAAATGAATTCTCCTTAAATTTTATTTGAAATAATAATTAATAAACATTTCGCATATTACAACTTTTCAAAGTTAAAATATTTTTTTCTATTTTGCGTTCATAAGGAAGTCATTATGAAACCCAGTTGCGTATCGAAAGAGCGTTTATTACGATACGCAACATTTTGTTTTAGACGGTTGGTAGTAGCGGATGACATATTGAACCTATCAAGCTGATAACATCAAAATATCAATATAACTCTTCATTGTTACACTGTTTTTAGTATAATAATGGACCGATTGTGCACGCAAAATATATAAAAATAATTTATCTACTTCCGTTAGGGAATAGACGTTTTATTTCACTTATTTGAGTTAGGTAATGAACTGCATTATTTAACTAGTGAAATAATGAAGTAACATAGCAACACAAAAAAATTAAGATATCTTGGTAGACGAATTCTGATGTGTTATTCTTTTATTTTTTGAATTTATAATTGTCATTAATATGACAAAATTTCATAATTTCAAAAACGCACTTTCGTATTTATCAGAACGGAAGTAGAAAAAATATTGTATGAAACTAGTAAGGAAATAGGTTATTACCTTACTTATGTGTTTACATAACGAGTTCTACAAATTTCACATGCGTAAGGTAATAACCTTCATTTCCTTACTAGTTTCATAAATAGCTATTATCACACGGTTACCATTAGCATTAGCTATGAATAAATTTAACTACATCTTTGGCGTTTGAAATGTAATTAGTATAACTAGTTAAAACTCGATCGTCAAAAAATAGTATATGTAACTCATGTTAAAAGTGTTATGGGATGCAAGCTTTTCACTTGTATAATAAAATGTCACTTTTACCACTGGTTTGAATAATAACTGATACTGAACAACCTGGATCCTCAAATATTATAAGCCATCGTGTTAATTTAAATACGAGCCATAATTCTATACTTGGATAAAAACTTTAAAATATGATAAGAAAAGTTTTGTGAGAAAAATGGATAAATCGTAAAAAGTTTAGACAATAACCCATTTCACAAAATTTACTGTAGTTTCTGAAAGACAGAATTGTTTTTGACATATTGACAGCAGGTTTATCGTTTCGATCAAACTTCAGTTAATAAAATAGTTTGACATTTTTCAACAAACCAAACAGTATTGTCTTTCAGTTCCTAAAATAATTTGATTTACCAAAATCCAGACTGTTTCCGTTCGTGTTCATAAAAACATCACATTTCAAAAATCGTAAACAGTGATTAAAATTAGTCATCAACATCATCATCAAAGCTTTCGGCACATTCTTTATATATTCCAGTTATTAATATACAAATACTTGGGCCGTGATTCTAAAATAAACACAGTTAGATGCCAGAAATATGGTTTTTATAAATACAAAAAAATTTACAGAATTAGTCGAATAACGTAATATCAACGACCAGGTGGGGAGGTGAATATTTACGATTGGGAAGTTAGAAGAAACAATTTAAATGGTAATGCCAGGACCAAGAAGCGTAGCTCGTAGCAGTTGGTAGTGGTGCTAGTTAGCAGATATATAACTGTAGCTCGCTTCGCGTTAGCCTGATTCGGATTGCGAAAAAGGAACGGTGCGGTCGAAACTTTGCTAGATTTGAATTTTAATGAAATGCTTGACAACGCCTAACAGTAGTGGTATTCATATTACGTACTGGATACCTTCCAACAACGGTTTCAACTTTGATAGCTTTTTAAAATGATACTTTATAAAAATCTGATGTGGACACCATATGACTTCCTTGTACGCGTATTAAACTATAGATATTTTTTAAATGCTCATAATTGACATTAAATTTTTAATTTTTTTCTTAATTTTTGTTCTAATCCATAGCAAACTTAATTAAAAAAACAACAAAAATATATCATTTTTAAATTTACATATCTCGCTTATACAAAAGGCTAATTTAATAATTCTTAATGTGCTAGACGCAGAATTTAATTCTCTAAAACTTTTATTTGCAGTATTTATTTCTAAAATCAAAATAATTCCAATTTTTTTCAAGAAAAACTGTTAGCAGCTTCATGTAATGTATCATTTTTGGTTAGTCCATTTTAACCAAAATTTATTATGTTATTTCCATTAGTATAGTAGTCTTATATACCAAATTTGAAAACTTTTGGATTATATTTTAATATAATTTTTCATCAAAATCTATTACAGGCTTCAAGTAAAGTACCACACTTTCGGAAGTTATATTATGACCAGAAAGGGAGGTGCACAACTAGATGTTATAACAGTTCTAAATACAAAATTTTAACTTTCTACGGTTTACCGTTTTTGAGTTATGAGAGATACATACGTACGTACGTACGTACAGACGTCACGACGAAATTAGTCAAAATAGATTCAGGGATGGCCGAGATGCGTATTTCCGTTGAAATCTGAGAACCGAAAATTTTCGCGATTACAATACTTCCTTTACTTCGTACAAGGAAGTAATACATATAGATTAACAGTAAAATTCTAAGCCTCTCTATAACTTTTATAAGTGTATCTGTAGCAACTTATTGACTGATTTTAGACTTGTTTTACATTATACTTTTTTTGACTAGACACTTTGACAAGTTTCATACTATATTTACTTGTATAATTTAAGAAAAAGTCAATCAAAGTTCTGTACTAGAAATGTCTTTAAAAACTAGAGCCAAACCACCAGCAGATGGGGTAGGTTTCTCAGTGGTATTGAGTCGGCCTGTGGATCTTGAGAACTCTGGTTCGATGCCCACAACCGAAAAACAATTTTCACCAATTTAAATTTACCTCTGTGGCTCCCCCTCCACTAATATCTTTAGGGCCGTGATATGACGGCTGGTAACCGCACTTCACGCGAAAAAATATATCACTTACCGAGGTCTGCGATGGCAGAGTACCACACTCAGTAATGGGTAAAAGGCGTGATAATATATTTATTTTATTTATTTATTGTAATAAGCTCGGTTATACAACCATTTCAATGTAAATTAAATATTTTTTTCTTTTTACAATTCGGTATAAATCATAAAAAAACAATTTTTCAAATAGACTGTCGACTTAACCAGCATGACACGTGTGTATGTTGACTTCCATGGTTGCATAACGAGTTTTCATTTTTAATTTTGCTATTTTAAATTGAAAAATTCTGATAAAATTGCTTCATATGCATTGCCAATTGAATTTAAAACACGTGTTGCTTCAGTACTACTTTTCAATTTCAATAATTTGCAGTTTGATTTGCCCAAAATACGATGGAACTAAAATAACATGCATTATTTGTATTAATCATTTATGATGATTAATAAAAGATGAATTGTCTTTATTTTTTAGAAATATATAACAAAACGTTTCGATTAATATAATCTTCAATAGTTATCAAGTGAATACTATCATTTATGATATCGAGTCGGCCTATTAAAATTACCCACTCTACTAACATCTTTGGGAGGGATAATTTTACGGCTGGTAACCGCACTTTACATGAAGAAATATGCCACACCCAATAATAGGTACAATGCGTAATGATATATTTATTTTATTTTTAATAAACCGCGCTAAATTAGAAGATATGTTCTCAATAGCAAAATCTGAAAGATATTTATAATTATTTTCATATTTTCCAAGAATCAATTCCAATAATTACTTGGCTGCATTTATGAAACAAAAACACAGTACATTCAATTTAAAAAAGCCACGTGTACGTATTTAGCCAATTACATCCCTAACTCTTCTGATTGTTTACTGAATGTATACATGACGATAAATTACCAATGTTAATGTAGTAGAAGACCATATTTTACCAGCAACGCAATCGATACATGTTGTGTATTGACATTTCCCATCTAGACGATATTTTCCTTTATAAATCACACCTTTCAACAGCCGTTAATCGATTTTCGCTGGCCAGTGAGCCATCAGTAAACCTACCCTGTACCCTTCCTGCACCCTAGTATTGTATTTTAACACAGAGTTGGATTAGGGTTTACTACCTGCCTATTTTAGGAAAGGCCCATAATGTACAGATTTAGTTATTCTTGCTTCCTTGCTAATCCAACATTATCCATGTATATACACAGGGTGTTTCACAACTTAGAGCAAAAAATTAAAGGGTATATTCTGTACGACGTGTTAATCATGAAACAAAAGATTTTTTTTTAAATTCGAAAAATTAAGGGTTGTTAACCTAAAACATTTTTTATAGTACTGCACTGGATTCGCTTTCCTATTAACCACAAAGAATGAAGTAGGTATCAACTACGAAAGAATAATTAGCAGTTATTTATAATAGAATTTTATTTAATTAATAACTTTAACATAATCATCCACCCAGTGGCAGTGGCAACGAAAAATTTTGGACTGGGAAAAATGGAAAATAGTTTTGCGATTAAAAAAAAATTATTTTTGTTTCATGATCAGCACGTCGTACAGAATATACCCTTTAATTTTTTGCTCTAAGTTGTGAAACACCCTGTATATATGTTTTTACCATCAGCACAGTAAGACTTTTAATAGTAACGTTACATATGCCATATAATACATTTTAAAAGCTTTACTATAGAAGTAGATTTATTTTGTCTTTTATAAAATCAGACATAAGAAATTTTAATTTATTTTTTGCTATTGATGAGCGTTAAACAAAACTTTCAATAGCAAACAACACCTACTGTTCTTGTTACATAAATAACCATTACTGAATTTTAGAAGTGTGGATATTTAAGAATTTACTGATTTCAAAGATTCTAAATCTAAATAGAGATCTATAATCGATATCGAAATGTGAGTTCGACCAGGACTTATATGGAAATACAACTAGAAAATTTCAAAATGTTTCTACTTTGCCAAGATTTTCTGTCGGTGATAAACTAGAAAGTTATAAAATCGAGAATTTCCCAAAATATTTTAAATGACCTCATTTCTACTTCTCTTTCTTCAAGTTTACAGTGAATAAAAAAATTCTTCAAATAGTTTAATAAAAAGCAACAGAAGCTGTACATCGATTATCTCTCTTATTTTTTGAGTTACAGCTTCTTACATTTATAATTTAGTAAAAATAAATAAATACCTTCAAGGCAATTTTATAATTCAGGATAAAATTAAGAGTATATGTTATGTCATACTGATCACACAATAATAGTTATTTGCGTAAAAAGTCAGGAAAGTGTTCAATTACAGGAAGAGTAGATAGTTTCATGCCGAGTTTGAAACAGCTTACGAATCCTGTACGACGCTTTACAGACGTGTTACGTATAACATTTTATCTGAAACTTATAAACAAATAATAAATATTTTAAATTAATTTAAATTAAAAGAAATATTTGACTTACATATTCAGTCAATATTTTATGTTGCTAAGTAAATAGACACTCACGTTTCTTTCATTACCTGCCTAGGCAGGCAATATATTATTTTCCTGACTAGGCATGCAAAGCAAAGCTTTTCTGAGTCTTAAAGGTCAGGAAAATGTTTATTTCCTGTCAGTTTCAGGTAAAATAATTTTCCCAAAATTAGCTAAATTAAGGATATAGTTTTTGAAGTATAAATGCATTTTTAGTGGCACTAACCGACACTGCAAACAGTAGTGATGAAGTATGATGAATAAATTGTCAAATAAGTGAAAAACTGTTGCATTCGTGTAAATTATTAATTGTTTAGTTAGTCACATGTGAATAACATACATCATTAATCGGCACAAATATTTTAAATGTGAATTTATTGGATGTGTTATTTGACGGCTGGTAACCGCGCTTCAAGCGAAAAAATATATCACTTACCGAGATCTGTTTAAGCAGAGTGCCACACCCAGTAATGGGTAAAAGGCGTGATGATATATTTATTTTATTTTTATTGTTATAGATATAATTATATGTTAGTATAAAAAAAGTGACAGTAAAATACTAAATCCACTACTGAAACTATAGTTCTGAATGTTCGCACCAGAGTGAGATCAAAGCCTCAAGATGACAGAAAGGGTTAATGTCTCTGTCAGCCGACCATTCGTACCCCATTCATGTGATTAGCTTTTAATCTTATCGAATTTCTTTCGCAACTTTTAATAAGCCATTACGCTGGAAAAGTGCAGTAGAGTTTCCCAACTGCCATCAACTTGTCAATTACTGAACTTTACTAAAATCTAGATTAAACCGATCTCGGAAAGAACAGATTAAATTTTGTATCCTGGTCGATTTCATAATTAGTTCTGACTTTTATGTTAGAGTAAAATCTTGTACGTTTTGAAATATGGATAAATCAAAAAACAAATTTAAATTGTGACATTCATGCGTTCTCGAAGTCTGAAGTTTTAGTGATTTGGAAAATTTCCAGATTCAAAAGTAAAAGTTTTTACTTTGTGTAAAATATGTAATTTTATGATATATTACACACACCTTCGGACAACGAAAACACGCCTTTAACTATCATAATAAAGTAACTGTCTTGGCAACACTTTCAATGACGCAAAAATTAAACGCGCAATTATTTTGTTATCCTACTCAACGAACAAATTAATTCTATACTCGTAGTTTATAAACACGCAACTTATTCGCTAATTGGAAGACAATTGCAAAGTAAAGAAAAATAATTACAGAAATATTAGGCATCTGCAAATATATTAGTCGAGGATAAATCGTAGGCAAATTTCGATATAAAAAAATACAAACTAAATATATTATCACGTCTTTTAAACTGGAAGTATAATGAAGTAACGTAACAGATAGAGTAAAGTAAAAAGTAACGCAAACGAATTTGATGATTTATACTAAACGAACAATTTAATACCATCAACCAATCAGATGATATGATATAATTACAGCATCTTTTGTTTAATTTGGACATCTCTTGTTCGGCACTAATCCATCATTTGAATAACATATGACGATTTATCATTTCGATTATATATATATTTTTTTTTATCCATTTTTATGTATCACCAAGTTAAACAAGTATACGTTCAGATCTGACAAATAACCGAGTACCAAAATATCAGATGACTCCAGGTGACACAAAAATGCAGACTTTTGATTGGCTAGAGGTGGAGTATTTTAAAGAAAAATAAAAGTTGGTCATCTCTTGCTTTGCATCTTTTACCTTGCTGCTTACTTTACTTTATTATAAATTGTTACTAGTTGAAACATATGCTCAACTGTTAACGTTATCGATACTATTCGCGTCATTATAAATCCAGCTTTACCCATTACTGGATGTGGCACACTGCCATAACAGATCTCAGTAAGTGGTATATTGCGGTAACCTGGCATCAAATTACACCCCTCAAGAATGTTAGTGGTAGGGGAGCAATTGGGATAATTTTAATGTGTTGAAAATTTTAAGAAAAGAACCAAGTATTTCGTGTATGTTATCATGGGTTTCATGATTTAACGTGGTTTATATTTTCTGTATTTCCAAAATGAAAGAATCTTGCTTCATTGTGAAAACATAGCAAGGTACGATAGAGTTAATTTTCTCTTTACGTAAACAAAAGAACTTTGTGTTCAGAATTACAGATTCATATCAGCTTGGTTCAGTATAAAATGTAACTAAGGTCGGATCTGTGTAGTGTGCATGTGTATGTAGAATGTGTATAAAACAATGAAGAAGAGTATATATAATATTCCTCTGTCGGTACAAAGAGCTGATTACGATCTCCCTCAAAGGGCGTTTGCGCATGGGAAAATAAATACATATTTTTCCTTCGTTCTTAATTTTACCACTAGGAAATAAATGACAGTGGCATTTGCAAAAATGCAGGTGCAACGTCTTGCTGAAACTGATTAAACGAAAATATTCCGTGATTTTTGTTTTAACAGAATGTTGATAACATTTTCTTACAAATTTGACTTTTTTCACTATTCCATCAAAAAATACAATTTTCATAAGTAAATTAGAAATTTAGATGATTTATTATTCTTGTATCAGATGTCACTAATATAAAATCAAATCATTGTTTTCCAGTTGCTATGGACATGGCTTTACTTTCCTTCCCTAAAACATTTTTTCTGACAACACTGCGGAAAGTGCTCAATTTCCGTATTAATTTGCGTACGGAAAGAGACTATTTTCTGCACTTAAGTGTCAACAAAATGACATTATTGTTTTCGATGCAATAAATATAAAAAAAGATAAAAAATTTGATATGTTTTTTGTAGTGTAAAATGTTAGAAAAAATAATATATTATGGGTTAAAAGGCTACTGGGAAACTTGTGTGAATGGAATACGCGTTTGCACACGTATTCTATCTGACACGCACGCTTTCCCATGATACTTTTTCAACACTTTTATTACAATATACTATTCTTCCCTAGGGATGGAAAGTATTACTTTCTTTTCTCAGAAGAGGGAAAAAATTATACTTTCTAGTAGGATCGTGAAAAATAAATTATTAGCATACATTCCTATATATACAGATAATTATGCTTCTTACAGTTCAAAATATTTAAATTGTGTATTAAGAGCGCAAAATGGTACATTGTCGATTAAGATGCAATCTCTCAAAATTGACAATGTACATTTTCACTCGAAACACACATAAGTTGCCACAATAATGTTTCTTCTATTTTAAGAAGTTTTCTGCGTTACAAGACATCAAAAATGAAAATTGTTTATTTGCTGTCACTGGTTGTTATCGTAACGTTCAATGAACGTTTAATTAAACAAAATTATGTAAGTTTCTAACTTATTTTTATTATAACTATGAAATTAAAAAATCTGATGTGGACACCACATGACTTCCTTGTACGCGTATTAAACTATAGATATTTTTTTAATTGCACATATTTGACATAAAATCTTTTAGTTTTTATTTTTTGTTCTAATCCATAGCAAACTTAATTAAAAAAAACACACAAAATATATACTATTTAAATTTAGATATCTCGCTTATGCAAAAGGCTAATTTAAAAATTCTTACTGTGCTAGACGCAGAATTTAATTCTCTAAAACTTTTATTTGAAGCATTTATTTCTAAAATTAAAATAATACCATTTTTTTCAAGGAAAACTGTTAGCAGCTTCATGTAATGTGTCACTTCCGGTTAGTGTGTTTTAACCAAAATCTATTATATTATTTCCATTGATATAGTAGTCTTATATACCAAATTTGGAAAGTTTTAAATTATATTTGAATATAGTTTTTCATGAAAATCTATTATAGGCTTCAAGTAAAGTACCACTTCCGGAAGTTATATAATGACCAAAAAGGGAGGTGCACAACTAGATATTATAACAGTCCTAAATATAAAATTTCAATTTTCTACGGCTTACCGTTTTTGAGTTATGCGAGATACATACGTACATACGTACGTACAGACGTCACGACGAAATTAGTCAAAATGGACTCAGGGAGGGCCAAAATGCGTATTTCCACTGAAATCTGAGAACCGAAAATTTTCGCGATAACAATACTTCCTTTACTTCGTACAAGGAAGTAAAAATGCAAGTATTGTATAGTAACTGTAGAAAAAAATATTATCAGGAAAATAATAATAAATATGATGTTAGTACATAATGCTATTGGCAACTATATAAATTTTGATCAATATAAAATAGGAAAAATTGCATTTGCAACTAATTAAATAACAGTTACAACTGGAATTATTGTAACAAGTTAATCTTCGATTAAAACATAAATTTGATCAAAATTAATATGATTTCTTTGAATTAAAATTTTGGTAATAATAATTAACGATAACTGCTGTGGAAGTGTAAGAATAATAACATTTCAAACAAATCCTTGAAATGGATGTTACTCTTTGAGCAGAGGACGAATCAGCATCTTACGAATCAGACCAAGGAACGAACATTATAAATTCCGTAAGATTAATATTCATAGGACGCAGAGTTTTGGCACCTGTCATAGATACCATGTCGCCAGAGCATTAGTTTCTCATACCAGAACAGAATCATCGTCTGCTGTGATATGAATACGTATACCAAGTTCTCGTTCCACAGAGGCAGTGGCCTTTGGCGACGATTCGTTTGTGTTTACATCGCTCCTGCAAATATAGCATGAAGATGACTTGTGTCCTGCGCATTTAATATTCGTTGCGGTCAAAATAGAAACCAAGAGGTATAAAAAGAAACATATTGCTATTTATTCCAAGGAGAAAATGTTTTTGAAGGAAAACATAACAGTTCATCACGCTTTATGATTTAAACTGTCTTACTACATATTAATAGATTATTGCGAACTAAAAAAGTATTTGACAAAATGTTTTGAACATTTGAATGACGTTACGGTAAATTTGGATAATTTTAAAACCTAAAATAAATGGATCATCACACAAGAATCCTAATTTATAAAAACTATTTTAAAAAACAAATCTATTTTTGTTTATTTTAATTAATTTAAATTAATCGTAACACTTTTCCAGTAATTACGGCATGTTGAACCATAATGCTTCAATTTATTTACACTATAATTTATTTATTTACATAAAATGTTTATCAAAGAAAATTTGGCGTAGCAGATCTCGATAAGTGATATATGTATCAGTAGTAAAATCACGGTCCTCAAATATTCTAATGGAAGGGGAGTTACACGAGAAATTTGTATGTATGTACTGAAAACTCGATATCACTGAGCGACCTACGCCCGTTGCTAAAGGAAGAAACATTTTTTTTATTAATTTCAATTTTAATACTACTCATATACTACTCATATACTCATATACTCATCATATGGGGTAGGTGGCTCAGTGGTATCGAGTCGGCCTGTGGATCTTGAGAACCCTGGTTCGATCCTCACAGCCGACAAACAATTTTCACCAATTTTAAAAAATCTACCCCTGTGGCTCCTCCACCACTAATATCTTTGGAGGCCGTGATTTGACGGCTGGTAACCGCACTTCACGCGAAAAAATATATCACTTACCGAGATCTGCTTAGGCAGAGTGCCACACTCAGTGATGGGTAAAAGGCGTGATGATATATTTATTTATTTATATAGGAATAAGTATTCGTTTCAAATACTGAGGCCATAAAAATGGAATACATATGGAGCGAGAAAATTGGTTTTTCGCTCGGTGTAGTTTACTTTACATCTTGGGAAAAAAACATGCAATTCTCTCCCTTGTATAGTATTTTCATTTTAAACTGGAGGGATCGGCATAAAACGATTAAACGTCCCTGTCCCATATAACTACAATGAAATCTATTAGTGCGACAACCCCAAATCGCTTAACGATGGTCACAACAGGTAAATTTTTAAGGGTCGTATTCAGCCTAAAATTATTCTTGTTTTTTCCTATGATTTTCCAATTAAAAATTACTAATTCGGATTAAATTATCCAATTAGCAGTTATGTTACTCAATAAGAAGATTAAATATCCTGTACTGAATCAGACTGAGTAATGTAGGTAAATGTTTAGATTATGTTTGCATACAATATTTATAATATATTATACTTGTATCGTATGAATAAGGAAATATACTTAGATTGTATTTTTGTTGTTTTTATTTACACGTATCGGCAAATAGGGCTGTACAGTGTACAACCCTGCGCGAATCTTGTAACACCAGTTATAACGGGTCATATTTTGAGTTCCTTTGTAAACGTAATTGCCGGTGCATTTAATCGTTTTATGCCGATCCCTCCAGTTCTAAATGAAAATAGTATATACTCGTGTAATATACTATTCTGATACCCTATTATCATTTTACATAAGTATAAAATTAATGTATTAAAGAGACAAATTGGAAAAAGTCGTTTTTAATTTTATTAAATAATTTAATTACTTAATTTAGTTGACTGCTATAATAAACCCAGCATAATTAACAATGAATTAAGTGCAGAAATAATAATAATTAAAACGATGAAAAGCAGACATAGATCTCGGGTTAGCTAGTGCCACAAACCATTGCTTTAACTGCCAAGTATTCAATTAGTTGTGATAATTTATGCACAACAGATGTAAATACGTAATAACAGATGTAAAGGGGAATTAAAATTAATTATATCATTCTTCAGGCAAAGTAACAAAAAACAACATATCTACCCACCTATAATCAACACTCATTAATTTATTTCATATTAAATTAATTAGAAATTAAAAGAAAAACAACTATAATGTATAAATGACATTGAGAATAGGTATAACGATCAGCTGTTTGTAATACGTTCAAGTTTTCATCTGATCTGTTTTAAATTTACGCGATTAAAGCGAGTTTATGATCCAATTATTCGGTGTAATTGTGTTTAACTTTGATTCATTAAACAACCTAGGTTACACCGCTGTTCTCAGCTGCACAATTCATCGCCAGAGTAAACTAATTTTCATGGCCAACTTAATGCAAATAACCAGGCAATAAAACTAAATCTTACGAATTAAAATCTGCTGATATGAATGGTACATAAAAACAAACTAATATTTATCAGGATTTAACACCTTTAATAAAGTTATTAATCTTACATTCAAGTAATTAATATTCGGTGAGTAATATTGAAACAAAAACTATGCGGATGTTAAATTATAAATAATTATCTTTAGATTAAAGATTGTCTTTAGTTGCTATGGAAACATTTTTAATAATTTCTACTGATATGCTTGTTATTTTTAAGCTTCTTTTTGTATTTTTATAAGAAGTTCCAAATGAAAGAAACTGAATTTAAAACGAAAATTAGATCAAAATACATGTATAATTCCATTAGAAATTGTAACGAAGATGTCAAGGAATTATTACAAACTTAAATTACTTAGATATTATGTAAATATGTAAATATAAATGAAACGAAGTTTTGTCAATTTACATAGCTATACATAAATTCATGTTCGTATTTCAGGTGATACATACTGCCAACCACCTAGAGGGTTCCCAGGAATTCTTACAACAAAACAACAATCTTGTATCATTAAATATTCGAGAACAATTCTATTGTAACAGTAACTCATTTGCATTTTGTTTCACGACATATCACACTGAAAATTCAAACAAAATACAAATAATACAAGGTGTTAAAAAAATGTCAAAGTATATTTATTTTGATGTGCTGATTCACAATCAAAAAGAATTTTTTTCAAAATTCGCAAAATTATGAACATGCTTCTAGAAGAGTACATTTCTAGTGCCACTGGTCGACAATTAATTTTTAATGAAAATTATAATGGTTTTTGTAACCACGTAACTGATGTTGAATAACAAATGAATTTTCTTTATTAAAATGGTTTTAATAATTGTGCCGAAACGTCGCCTTTATCGCGTCAGTACGGTGGTATGAATAGCGATACGGAATTTGAAACCGGAGATCCCGAGTTTGAATCTCACTCTAGCAAAAAATTATATAAACTACCACACTGCGGCTCGGTGAGAGCGGACCCTGTACTGTAATTGGGATTAAGTTCCTGTTGTACAGCATAAAAAAAAATAAAAAAATATATAATCATGCCTTTTACCCATTACTGGGTGTGGCACTCTGCAGAAGCAGATCTCGGTAAGTGATATATTTCTTCGCGTGAAGTGCTGTTACCAGCTGTCAAATCACGGCCCCCAAAGATGTTGTACAGCGTAACATAAATAATTAAATAAATAAATAAAGGAATTAAAACGAATATTTAAATTTACTTTTTTATCCGTAATTAAAGCCTGAAATCCAATTAAAAAAATATTTAAAATATCGTATCTAAATGAACTATCAAATGAGTAACTTAACATACAGTCAAACATTCGATTCGATATTTGTCATTTAAGCAGTTCTTAAAATTCAAATAACTTCTTTGAGAGTCAACAAGTCTACACATTTTTATACAAATGTGGATTACCAATAGGCTAATAAAACAAGTTTAATATCGTTTAAAGTTTAGCGAATTTTATAGGCTCGTAAAATTTTGCACGTTGTATAAAGATATTTAATAGTTAATACTTCTTAGTTGCATTGTATTAGTTCCGGCTTAGTACCAAAAGAAAACTTTACAGTTTATACCAAACAAAATGAACTCATAGAGTCGGTAGTTAAACAACAAATTTATACAAGGAAACCAACTAACATCCCAACTATACTTCTAAAGTTACGAATATAATCACAGAGTAGCAGATTACACAGCTGATATTAACACAGAAAGCCACATCTTACATTCGCAGTTACGCAGTTACCACGAAAACTGCTTTCGGGGCGCGAGGGGTGAACAAAGTGGTCATTACGGTACTGGGGAGAGAGACAACTTCAAAGAATTAATTTAATTCCCAGCACAGAAGGAACACCTCGTCTTAGCCTTCTAATTAGTTGTTCACACACTGCAGATTCGCCGTCGACACGGGTGTTTACGTATTCTACAGGTAAGCCTCGAAGATGCTACCGGTAATTTGATTTCATGTACCAGGGTTCCAGACTAGCGGAAAAACTCACGGATGGAATCGGATGCGAACGAAGCAGGGCTGTAGCCAGAACTTAATTTTTGGTAGGGCACATTTTTCTCTTATCAGGGCTAACATCTATTTTCGTACTATTTTTTTTTTAATTTAGGCATAGGTAAGGTAGTTGTAGCATATAATAGCTATTTATGAAACTAGTAAGGAAATGAAGGTTATTACCTTACGCATGTTAAATTTGCAGAACGAGGCGAAGCCGAGTTATGTAAACACATAAGTAAGGTAATAGGTAACCTATTTCCTTACTAGTTTCATACAATATTTTTTTCTACTTCCGTTCTAATAAATACAAAAGAGCGTTTTTGAAATTATGAAATTTTGACATATTAATGACAGTTATAAATTCAAAAAATAAATGAATAACACATCAGAATTCGTCTACCAAGATATCTGTTGCTATGTTACTTCATTATTTCACCTCATTATTTCACTAGTTAAATAATGCAGTTCATTACCTAACTCAAATAAGTGAAATAAAACGACTATATCCTAACGGAAGTAGAAAAATATATAAACACTCCTTATCTGTTTTTTATTTATTTATTAATAAATGGAATACAATTAAAAAATGCATTGAAAAGCTACAATTATTCTTGTTTTTATTGTACCAATTTTTAAAAATAAGTCAAGACTAAGTTAAATAAATGCCTACTGAATCAAATCCAAAATATTTGAAAACAAATGCATAATAATAATAATAAACAACACTAGTGCATATGCACTACTTAGTCAAATAAAGTCGAGACGCACCGGGACGAGAAAACAACATGTAAACAGCCAATCGGAGCAAATGAAGCAACGAGATACGAAAGCATGATTGATAAATATCATGCGGAATTGGTTATAATAATTCGTACGAATACAAGGGACAAAATTCACCAGTAGTGACTTACCATACCTAAACAAATGCTTAGCGCGAGTCGCGAGATCTTTTGGTGTGTTTTTAATTTAACAAAATCGGTGGTATATCTTAATTACTTTGTTATTACTTAAGTTTGAATATTTTTACCAGGGCTCAGCCCGGGCCAGCCTTTCTCCTCCAGGTTACGGCCCTGGAACGAAGCGAGAATGAATATGTGATGGGAGAGCTCACTTAGCAAATTAAACGAGTTGTTTTACAATTTACAGAAACAGAAAATTAGTTTGATATTGAAACTGGAACAAGGTAGAAATCTGAAAAAATGAACTTTTATTTTAAGCATATTACTTTAAAAAATCAAATGGAAAATGAGGTAGCATAAATCCTTGAAACATTCACAGAACATCCATTCAACAGATTCCTCAAATGATCAATCTTCATCAAACCTTACTTCAATCACATTCATAGTTTTCTAAATACAACCTCATTTATTTTTCATCCTCGGAATCTTTCGTCACATAAGTCATCTTCAATTACATCCATTTATTCGCTTCTATACACTAATTAAATATAAATATATCATCACACCTTTTACCCATTACTGGGTGTGGCACTCTGCCTAAGCAGATCTCGGTAAGTGATATATTTCTTCGCGTAAAGTGCGGTTACCAGCCGTCAAAACACGGCCCACAAAGATGTTAGTAGAAGGGGAACCACAGGGATAGATTTAAATTGGTGAAAATTGTACACCTGTTTAATTAATCCTTCATTCGATGTAGGTTCCACATTCTCAAATCATTTCAATTTACTCACGTCTACTCCTCTAACAACGAATCTAAAAAGAATATAAAGGAAGGAAACGACAACTGTACCCATTTTTGAAAGAAAATTCAACACAACTGCAATTAGATATTTTATTGTAAGAATTGAAAATGTATCAAAAAGATAAGACATTGTGAAAATGCCATTCTCCCCACTCAATTTAGGTAAAATAAATATATCATCACGCCTTTTACCAATTACTGGGTGTGGCACTCTGCCTAAGCAGATTTCGGTAAGTGATATATTTTTTTCCACGTAAAGTGCGGTTACCAGCCGTCAAATCACGGCCCCCAAAGATGTTAGTGGTGGGGGAGCCACAGGGGTAGATTTTAATTTGGTGAAAATTATTTGTCAGCTGTGGGGATCGAACCAGGGTTCTCAAGATCCACAGGTTGACTCGATACCACTGAGCCACCTTCCCCATTAATGAAAGTAAATAACTTTCCTCACTAGTGAGGGAAACGCTTATTATCACTAAACTAAATTAAGTGAGAGATTGTCATTTGACATAGTGACCAAGGAACCCTGATATGTATTTGCAAATACAACGTTAAATTATATAAAATAATTATAAAATTTCTTCTATTGCAAAAGTAAAAATGTAATTTTGACGTTTAATATTTAAAAAAATATGTAACACACGTGAGAAAGAGCCACTGCAAACTAAAACTGGAGTACTCGCTGTTACTCGTGCTCCAATTTTCGTAATCGTCTTGCAATTAAACCCTTTCGTCACTAGTATTACAATATATTATTCTTCTCAAGGGATGAAACTATCACTTTCTTCTTTCAATTTGTAGTCCTGGATGAGGACATACTGAAGTACTAAGTCCTTTATACATAATTTCATAGACAATGAATTGAGATACTAACAACAAAGGATTTCTAATTCACAATTCGTTTTAAAAAGAATTCATTCACAATTCAAAATGAAATAAAAATACACATAGCGCTGCAATGCGGGTTTATACATCCATTTTAATGTATGATTTGCTATATGTCTCTGCTCTGTGCATAGCTTGTCTTTGCAAATATCTGAGTATATAAAACAGTAGTCAACAAAAATTCAAGTATTATTTTTAAAGCTCTAATTTAAATTTTAGCATTTTATAAAAATGAAGTATGAAAAACGGATGAAAGATGAAATTAATGAACAAGAGAATTAGGTTGGAAAAAATAAATGATACAAGAATGAAACGGAGAAAAAACGACATGGAAAAATGGAGTTATGTATCATCGATACTTTACGTACAGCGTATTCATATATTCATGTACTCCTATTTATCAACTGTATGGTAATATCTCACATTACATTTTACATAGAATATTACGAAGAGAGACGTCATAGGTCGTAGATAAAACTGTACAAAATGAAAACTTGCTTGCACCGAACTGATAGAATGATAAATATATTTGTAGTTAAGTTAAAAATAATTATAATAAGGAAAGTACACATTAATGATATTTACAATTATTTAAAATTAAAACATAATGGCTGGTAGCACAAGCTCTGTTTTTGGCTGTTTTAAGAGTAGTGTTTTTGGGTGTTTTAGCTATCTTTAACATGTTAAAACCGTGCTCTTAGAACACCCAAAAACAGAGCTTGTACTACAAGCTAATGTTTTTCAAGAAATTTTTAATTATTTAAAAGAATTGAAGTTCATTTCTTTACCAGGCGTTGGTACCTACTGCCTATGAAAACATTTACATTTGTATCCGACTCTCACTCCATTTTGTTTCGCGTTGTCGTTTGTCAATTCTGTTGTGATTTGTGTGTTATATATTTGATAATGCCTAAAGCATTTAAAATGTTAGGAAATTTATTATACATATATGAAACATTCATTGCATTTATTTTTTTGTATATCCTATAAACGCAGTCGTCTTTGACGTCATTATTCTAATTACAAATTTTGATGACGTCTTTCTTCTGCTTAAAAATTTTTGTATAGCAAAAGTTACAAATCCTACAGAAGATAACTAATTTTTGCCATTTCTTCATATGACATATTTTAATAAAATTTCAATAATTTATATTATTAATTGGTTTTCAGGCTGTAGTAAGAAACAAATAATAAAAACTTAATTTCCTATTTATTTGGCTACGTTTCGGTCAATAGTTGTAAGGGGTACATCCCAAAATTTAATTTTTATTAACTTTAAAAATAATTGTTTCTTAAAAACCAATTTATGTATTAATTAAATAAATGTTACATTTGATGTTTCGTTTGAAAATAATCACAGCCATTGGTCGAAATGTCTCCAAATAAATGTAGAAAAGTTTTTATAATTTTGCCTTTACTAAAGCTTGAAATCTAATTCATATTAATGTAAAATGATATCCTTCGGCTTAATAAAAAACAAATGCCGCAGGATTTTTAATAAAATTTTTAAATCTTTTGTTTTTGTTTTGTTCAATTCAATGAATGTCAACTGTAGAAAAAACAAAAACAATCAACAAAAGTCTTGAACTTATCTGGGAAAGGGAGGAGGGTAATATTCAACAGTTAAGAGGGGTTAGTTTTACTGAAGGAACAGGATTAACCTGAAAATGAATATTAAATTACATTTCTGAGCGCAGATGAATTATTGCCGTTTCGTAATCCGCGTTCCTTTATGTGAAGTTGATCCTGGCTCCAGTTCTGAACCAGAAAAGAGGGAGGAGACGTGAGAAATAAACATGGGTAAATGGTTGACAGCGCCGCTCGACGAACCGTTTAAGAACTATTATAAATTGTCTCATTAAATGTCGATATATTTCAACACAGTATTTTTCTGAAAACTCGTAATTTACAAATATGACATTCTATCAAATGCCTCCAGGGATACCAACAATTTAACAAGAAATAAGTAAGATGAGATTTTAAAATTGATATTTTTTACATATCTCGCGAGATAAATTAAATCACATGCATTCTGAATATTCTAGCATCTACGAGTAGCTGATTAAAATGAAATCTTGTAGTCCTTGAATTTACCTCTATTAATATCTACGAGTGTAATCTATATTCCATTTCATAAAATAATGTAATAATTTTTAAAATTCCACGACACATTTGGAAGAGATAGGTTGAGAAACACTGGTGTACTTTACCAAAACTGTATTGTTTACTTGTAGGTACAAGACTAGACATTGTTTTTGTTGTACGTGTTTTGCTGTCGTCATAAAATAGAATCATGTACGTTCTACATTCAGATAACATTTTATTTGTAAGATAGAAATAAAACTCTGTCTATTCATATTTCATAACGGACATTTGAAAATTTGCGCCACAAGTACCACTTAAACAAAAGAAATATAAATCCTGCAAATAAGTAAGCATATTCTAGAAAAAATTGTTCACTACTGCGTTTTAAAAAGTGCTAATAAATCAGAGAAGCACATGCGGTTGTCACAAAATAAATTACACGAATATTCACTTAGACAATTCAGAGCGAAAGATGTGAAAAGAAAAGCAAAGACGAGAGAAGTGGACGATAAAATGTGAATGTGACCCAACAAATTTAGAATTTTACAGCCGGTTCAGAGATAAAATTATCCTCGTGGTTAACCTTTACTAACATCATTGGATGTGGACGATGTAATGTGTTTTAAGGATTCGATCCTAACCAAAGATGAAATAAATACCACTCGTTCAGTTCGCGGTACAACTTTATTAAAGTGCTTCAGTTTCAGTAATGCCACAACACGAGAAATAACCAACCGAATAAAATTTTCAAGATAAAAATCCAGGATTTTGTTGTACAGTAAATTTCTCGAAACATACATAATTTGTTTTTTCTACGATTGCTATGAAAAGTTGAGAATTACAATCGAAAAATATCTTTTTTGCGCGTCTCCAATGGCAACGCGCGAAAAAGATGTTAAACGCGCGCTTATTTCAATAGTTGCCAGGGATACAAACAAAACAGAAACTTGTCATATTGACAGTTAACAGAATACATTTATTTTCAATACGTATACGTTTTTAAATAATTTTAAGATGCAATCGTATAAAAATCTATGTGTGTATCACGAGCGTACAGTGATTCTTTGTTCCTCTTGCACTATTGCAGCTCTCGCCTTCGGCTCGCGCTGTAATTATCGTGCTCGAGTAACAAAGACACTTTACGCTCTTAATACAAAAATAACTATTAAGTGTAATTGTCTTTCTATTCGATAGGGCGAAAAAATACACTCCTACAATGTGTTACTGATCCATAATAGTTATTTATCTATCAATGCAAATTGAGGGAAGAAAATTATACTGTCTAAAAAAATGATTACTTCAATACGTTATAGTCGTTGCGTAACACCAAGAAATAACAGAAGAACGGAAATAACTTTTATGGCCATGACGGAAAGTAGCCTTTCTACATTCATTTAATGTATGAAAAATAGACATTTACCACCTATTCATATAGTTCGTATTTAATATCCAACGGCAACCTGCGACATAGATATTTTTCGATTGTTCCACAGAAAACGTCAACTTTACGATGACAAATGAGAGCATAATTGTCAACTTTTTATTAAAATCGTAGAAAAAAATAATTATGTTTTTCATTTCTATTCAGCACTTGCGTTCTGCTGTTTTAGGCGTTTCTCAGTTTACAACTATTTCTCGGATTATATTTATTTGTAATTTAATAAAATCTCGTGTTTGCGGTAACAAAATACATATAAACAAATACATTTTGCAAACATAGCAAATCAAGTGTCGAGTTCATTTAGATTCATGACAATTTTGCCTGCATATGCATGTATAACGTACCGTAAATTGCAAAGCACATTTCCAATTAAACTCTTGTTTATATACAGGAATTTGAACTACTTGCTGCAATCGTAAACAGAAATTGTTACTCGGTTGATGAGACTCAGCTAAGTCAAATTGAAACATAACATTTTCATGAAAACACTGCTAGCATTCTCGTTAATATTTCATCGTAAATTAACTTTTAGTACTTGTTGCATTCTACAACATAATTTTAATCTATTGTAATAAGAAAAATATTGTTTAGGTTACATTTCCATACCTGATATATCTCTGTTATAATGTCAACATTTATTTATTAATTTACAATAAAAAACAAATACCAATAAGCTCTTCCACCGTATTAGTTTTAACTTTATTTGAAACTGAAAAATACCAATCAGTAATATTAAATTTTACCACCAGATGTCATCAAAAATTGTACCATACTTGGGAAATAAGTTTTCTACTAATAATTTATTTATTTATTTACGTTACAACAGGAATTTAATGCAAATTACAGTACAGGGTCCGCACTCACCGAGCCGCAGTGTGATAGTTTATATAATATTTAGCTTGAGTGCGATTCTAACTCGCAATCTCCGGATTCGAATTCCGTATAGCTATCCACACCACCGTACTGACGTAATTGTTATTTTAGTGTTTAAGCTTAAGTTTAAGTTTAATCTGCTACTGTGATACCCGGTATTAAATTTCGGCTTTTAATTTCAAAGTAAATAAGTATTTAAATAACGTTCTGTGAGTGATAAATAACGTACATAAATTTTAGTCACATCAAAATGTCTCTTGAAAGAAGAGTATTATCCTCTAGTAAAATGTCATTGAAATCTCCATTACGCATGAAGGCATGAAGCATTAAATACTTGAACCGAATGAGAAATGACGCATTCATATTGAACAGATCTCCATTCATGTGTAATCAAAACTTATTGCTGTCCTCGTCATACAAATCTTCCATTCGTAATTTCTTTTCCATATAGCAACGAACGACAAACACATTTGGTCCACTCGATTATATGGTTCTGGCGTTCTAGTTCTCGCAGTGTCAGCAAAAACATCGAATGCAGATGTGACGTTTCAGCGGAAAACGGAAATGGATACGCGGCTAGCGGCGCTCACGGCGCCCGCCGTAATTACTCCAGGCGGGAAATTGTAGTGTTGAAGAGATGCGAGTCTGTAGGGGGCTGTGCGCACGATCGGCAAATGTTTCGTGCAAGGAATGAAATTATTTTCACCCCTCATTCGATCTGGGACTCGATAAGATGAATAATGACGAAAGAGTACTGAGGTACGAGTAGCATAAATTTTTTTAAAAGTTTTTCAAGAGTTTTAATGCAGTTTAATGCAAAAATTTTATAATTTTAAAAATACATATGGTATGTCGTAGTACTTTACAAATAATTTAATAAAATACCTTAAATTTCCAGAAAAGAAGTTTTTTTTAATCGATTTAACTAAAATAGTTATTTGTGTATTAAGAGCGTAATGTGATTCTTTGTTACTCGAGCACGGTAATTGCAGCGCGAGCCTAAGGCGAGAGCTGCCATAGTGTAAGAGGAACAAAGACAATTTACGCTCGTGAAACAGATAAAGATATTTTTTCTACGATTGCTATGAAAAGTTGACAATTACGCTCTCATTTGTCATCTTAAAATTGACGTTTTCCGTGGAACAATCGAAAAATATCTTTTTTGCGCGTCCCCAACGGCAACGCGCGAAAAAGACGTTAAATTAAAAATTAAAAGATATTAAATGCACGCTTATTTCAATAGTTACCAGGGATACAAACAAAATAGAAACTTGTCATATTGCCAGTTGACAGAACGAATTTATTTTCAGTACAAATACGTTATTTAAAAATTTTAAGATGCAATCGTAGAAAAAAATATGTGTGTATCACGAGCGTAAAGTGTATTTGTTCCTCTTACACTATTGCAGCTCTCGCCTTCGGCTCGCGCAATTACCGTGTTCGAGTAACAAAGAATCACTTTACGCTCTTAATACACAAATAACTATTTCGATTGTTCCACAGAAAACGTCAACTTTACGATGACAAATGAGAGCGTAATTGTCAACTTTTCATAGCAATCGTAGAAAATGAAAATAATAATAAAAATATTTCCCGCAGCCGACAAATAATTTTTGTCATATTAAAATTATCTCTCTAAATCTTCCTCCACTTTAAGGAAATACTGATTAATAAGTATATTACGAGTCCTCGTACTATTTTGTAGTCAAATCACGTAATCTGAATGTGCGCATTCTCTATTCAAAACTTGAGAATTGCTGAAATAACATAATCTTATTCTATACAGCAACTAGTTTTCGCGTACAATACATACATAACATCGTAATGGACAAAATCATTTATACATACATTTAAGAATACAACAGACATACAAACAGTTACTATTTTAGTAAGGTCAGGCTTACTTAAGCATTCTACTATAAATGGATTATATTTTAAAGTAACACATCATAACAAAGTTTTTATGTGGAGCAGCAAAATTGTAAGTAGATGAAATGAATAAATGAATAAATTATATCACTGTTTATCTACCAACAAAGATAGAATCAACATAATTAATTCAACTTTTACGATTTAGTATAGTAACTACATGATGTATCTTATTATCATTGGGAGAATATAAATTACTAATTATTATTATTTTACTGCGCAATGGAAACAAATAATTTAATGAGCTCAGAATAAATTTTCTTTTAATTAATGGAAAGTACGAGATTTGAAAGTGATCAAATTATTATTGTAAGTAATTCCTCCTTTGATTAAATATCTACTAATTAGGATAATTTAAGGTTAAATGCGCAAAGCTCGCAATTTAGGGTTTATATTTGATTTCACTTGGTTGCTCATCTGGAACAGGAAACGCACAACGGCATCAAGTGTATTAAATACAAACGTGTAATTCACATTCAGGGTCAGTTACTAATTAACCTAATTCTCTTTTTAAATGTTATCCAATTTAAAAGTATTTAATTCTTTAAGTTTGAATTATATGATCGGTAATTTACATTTCTGCAAATCTTGTGAATCTTATGGGGTAGCTGGTTCAGTGGTGTTATGGATTTCTGAGCCCAAGTTCGATTTTCACAACCGATATACAGTTTTCATGACAATAAAATTAGACCTTCACTAACATCTTTGGAGGAATTTTATTCTGAATTCAGTGATATAATACTTGTATACCCTATAAAATAATTTAGAAATATGTTATAGTGAAAAATATCCTATACGAAATGTTCAAGATAAAATACAGTAATATCACATTTTATGAATTTTACCGATTTCTGAGTGAATAAAAGTACCATATTTTCTGCATAACCATTATATTCATTTTATCATATTCTGCGTACAATTTTTTAGTTTAATGCCAATAAAAAAGTTATTTACAATCAAGAATGTGTGTGTAGTAAACTTTTTATCATTCTACATTCTAAACCTCGAGTTAAGACCAGAGGTGTATCTACAATTTTGTAAAAAGGGTAATTTACATATTCATAGATGTTTAGTGAAATTTTTATTATTTGAAGCATTTTTCGATTGAAATATATAAAAAAATAATTCAAAATTTAATTAGACACATTAGGACAATATTTTTTTTACAAATTTTCATAAATGGATTTCAGATGCTGGACAAAAGAAAAGATGTAAATGAGAATTTTCAAGCAATTTCAGTAAATATAACAAATATTTAAATTTAAAAATATAATTAATTAATAAAATGTAACATTTTGACTCTTAATACGTATTTTTTAGTCCATCAGCACGGTGGAAAAGATAGCGTTAAGGAAATTGAACCCGGGGATTCCGAGTTCGAATCGCACTCAAGCTAAAAACTGTATGAACTGCCATACTATGGCTCGGTGAGTGCGGACCTTGTACTGTAATTGGGATTAAATTCCGTTTGTACAGCGTAACATAAATAATAATAATTAATATTTTACTTTAAGAAATAAAATATATATCATCACGACTTTTATCAATTATTGGGTGTAGCACTCTGTCGTAACAGATCTCGATATATGATATATTTATTTTTTGTAAAGTGCGATCACCAACCGTAAATTCATGGCTCCTAAAGTGGAAGGGGAGTCATAAGGGGTAGTTTTAACGTTGTAAAAATTGTTTGTTGGCTGTGAGAATCGAATCAGGGTTCTGAAATAAACAGGCCGACTCGATATAATTAAGCCACCTACTCCATTTTGTAATTTAAAAAAATATATATTTTTGACTTTATTTCTTTTATCTAAAACCAAAATTCCAAATATGAAAATCTGTAAAATAATTTTTTTAGCTTACTTGTTCTACGATTGCTACGAAAAGTTAACAATTACGCTCTCATATGTCATCGTAAAGTTGACATTTTTTATGGAACAATCAAAAAATATCTTTGTCGCGCGTCTCCAATTTCGATATTAAATACGCGCTTATTTCAACAGTTACCAAGGCCACAAACAAAACAGAAACTTGACATACTGACAGTTGACAGAATGAATATAATTTCTGTACGTATACGTTTTTTAATAATTTAAAATGCAATCATAGAAAAAATCATAAAGTGTCTTTGTTCCTCTTACACTATTGCAGATCTCGCCTTCAACTCGCGCTGCAATTGCCATGTTCGAATAACAAAGAATCACTTTACGTTCTTAATACACAAATAACTATTTCTCTTTCTTATGGGGCAGTGTCCTAAGCACGCGATCTGAATACGCCACTGTCTACCAGTTAAAATGGATTCATTTGTGGCAACTCTCAAACTAGCAAGTACTTTCATGGTTGAAGTTATAAATGGACGTAAAACTACTGCAGACTCCATTTATCGATTCGCCAACAAGGATGAACAAAGAACAAAAAAGTAGAACATAAATGTGCATATGCTTACGGATGCACAAACAGCCTCAAACTTAAGCGATGCTACACATAACCATTACGATAGTATAACTACCTTTACATTGTTTTGGCTGCTCACCAACCATGCTCAATTAGAGTGAATTTTTATTGAACATGCGCCAAATGTAATCATTAACGTTAGTAATTTACACAAATTTACACCTGGATTAAACCTAATGTTTGTATTTCACGCAGGAAGAACATTGTAATAGTAATTTATGTATCAAGGGCGTTATCCATCCCGAAGCATGGATATCACTCAAGGATATTATAATCTAGTAACGTCCGTAGTACATTCAAATAGTTATTTTTGTATTAAGTGCGCAAAATGAGTGTTTTTTTGTTGCGCGTGAGAATCTTACTTTTAGACGAGACCGCAGGTCGAGACAATAAAAGTCATTAGAACGCGCCAAAAAACAAGAATTTTGCCCACGAAATACAAACAACATTTTTTCTACAACTGTAAATAAAGAATAATACAATAATTATTGATTTATTTAAGTAAAGTGAAGGAAAACAATCAACAATAATATTAATTTGATACTATTGATGTGTTGTAACTAATGAAATTTGACAACAAATAATTTGGGAGCGTGCGCAAAATTAGGGTGCAAAATAATGCGCAAAATACGCGTTGTCATGGTAATTTAAATGATGAAAAAATCACGTACTTCATGTATTTTTTGACAGTTGTAGAAAAATCATGTTTTTCACTAGAATATGTGAAACTAGTTTTAATTTATAATAATGATTATCGTAACTTTGGCGTTGCATTACCTAAGATATTATTTCTATATTTTGTTAATTTATTTTAAACGTCAATTGAGTTATGATCTTTATTTTTAGAGATGATGATGGATAAATTTGATTTAGTCCCGCGTGATGGTCGCGCGGGTTGAGGGCCTGACTCGCAACCATAAGGTCGTGGGTTCGGGTCCCGCCCGTGGCGACCATACAAAGGACATATCGGCATATGACCTTAGTAGTTGGTCAGATATATAAATTAAAAAAAAAACATTTGATTTTCCAAAACATATTTTAGTGAGAGCTAAAAAGACAATGTTCGTTTGGTGCTATTTAAAAAAAAAGTCAAAATGATAAATTTCAAAGAAATCGTTTCGACAGATGAGGCTAGGTCAATTCTTTCTTCTAGGACATCATATTTTTTTCTTTAGCATCATCAAATACAATATTAATCCAGAATGAACAATTCAGGAGTTTGATTTTTGAACCAGTTTTTAAGATCGATTCACTTAAATTTCTTTATAATAATTATCACTAGATGTCTCTACTAATTAAAATCAACAATAAAATAGTTGTTTGTGAATAATACTTATTTAGAATTACGTTAAAACATCAAATTTAATCAAAACTGAATTCGATTAGCGAATGAATCTTACTAGATACGAGTAAGTACAAATAAAGTTAATGATGAGCGTGCGTTATGAATCATCTTCAAGCGAAAAATAAAATATTTGCACGAACTAATATATATATTTCTAAACTTCTACAGATCTAAAGAGACGAATACAAATCAAGTCGAAATTTAATTTTAATATGAAATTCTCATACACTAATAAGATTGTAAGGCTGCTGTGTGATTGAAAGCAATTAAAATTCGTAATTAAATAGCTGAAATTAATAATTTTCGGGAAAGTTCATCGACAGGAAATTAAAATTAGCCTTTATTTGCAGATATTTTATTACACGTAACAACTAACTGTTTTCTACATATCATATCATATCATATCATATATATATATATATACCGGGTGGTGCTCGGTGAGTGCGAACATAGGAATTTAACATGGGATATTAGTTTTATGCAATTTCCTGCTCTCCTGTACATTTTACGGAAAAAACTGTAGAGGGAAGATTTGTTCAGAATTAAAAGTTACCCATGAAACTGTTTTTACATGTTTTATTAAGTTTTTGGTTTAGCCGTAACATTAAAAATAAATTTCGAAATTTCTGTTACTTTGTAGTAATAGCCATGACTTTTCTTTTATTTTTATGACAAATGCGTTAAATGTCAATTTTTGATGTTTATTAAAGTTATCTTATAATTTAAATTAAATCAAAAAAATCACATTTTTTATTCTTTGAACAAAGTTTTATTTTCATATTTAATAATAAATCAGTTTCAAGTTTATCAACAATTTCAATTTTTTTTAAAAATTTTAAATTACAATAATTTAATGTGAAATAATAAGTAATAATTGTAACAATATTATTTAATATACCTACATAAAAAAATAAAGAAATTACAATAAATGTTCAAACAAGCCACCATTTTCAGCAAGACAATAACCAAGTCTATTGTAAAACGAAGTTCTAACATTGGCTAATTGCCTGTCAGTAATATTATCACATTCTTCGAATATAGCTTGTCTTAGTAAATCTAAATTTTCGTAGTGTTTAGAGTAAATTTTACTTTTAAGATGCCCCCACAAAAAAAAATCGCAAGGAGCTAGGTCCGGAGATCTTGCAGGCCAATTTATTCCACCACCACGACCAATCCACCGATTAGGAAAAACCAAATCTAAATATTCCCGCACATTTATTCCATAATGAGCCGGGCACCCATCCTGCTGGAGCCAAATATCCTCATCTACTGCAGCTGCCTCATCCAATGCAGGACCTATATGATTTTGCAGAAGTTCTAAATACATATCAGAATTTAAATTTCCCATAATTTCAAATGGTATAATCCTGTTCTTAAAAATTCCAACCCAAATATTAATTTTCTCAGGATATTGGGTACCTGTACACACAGTTAAATGATGATTTTCTGTGGTCCACATACGAGTATTCTGAACATTTGGTTCATTATTTAAAGTAAATGTACATTCATCTGTAAAACAAATCGACGAAATAAAGTGCTGGTCCCGATTTGCCTTTTCTTGCATAATTTCACAAAATGTACTTCTAGTTTCAAAATCAGCCAAAAGAAGTTCTTGATGTGTTTGAAATTTGTAAGATTTATATCCATGTGTTTTTAAAATTCTCAGAACTGTTGAATGATGCAAACCACATTCAGAAGCAATATGTCTTATGCTGTACCTTGAATTTTGAGATATCATAGCCAATACCAATTCTTCATTCACTTCGTTATGACGTATTCTGTTATTATTATTATTGCCTTCATTACCATCGGTCACAGCTACACTAGCTGTACTCTCAAATTTTGTAACCAGTTTTGAAATTGTTGATACACTTGGAATTGGTTTATCTTCATATTTAATTGAAAATAAATCCCGCACCCTCCTATAACTATTTCCTCCATAATAATTTTTAACAATGAAGACACGTTCTTCGTTTGAATAAACATTCATTTTATAGCTTACACAAAGATTTAATTTAAATTATAAGATTAACTTTAATAAACATCAAAAATTGACATTTAACGCATTTGTCATAAAAATAAAAGAAAAGTCATGGCTATTGCTACAAAGTAACAGAAATTTCGAAATTTATTTTTAATGTTACGGCTAAACCAAAAACTTAATAAAACATGTAAAAACAGTTTCATGGGTAACTTTTAATTCTGAACAAATCTTCCCTCTACAGTTTTTTCCGTAAAATGTACAGGAGAGCAGGAAATTGCATAAAACTAATATCCCATGTTAAATTCCTATGTTCGCACTCACCGAGCACCACCCGGTATATATATATATATCATACTATTATCTATATGTATGATTTCTGTCAAATTAATTTTAAAACAATGCTGATTACATAAGTATGGTTATACCATGATTTTTACCTAGTTACTATAATTAACAAATTAATTTATTAAATAAAATCCTCAACCAAAGATAGTCGTAAGTAATAGACCTTTTGATTTTATCGACAAATTTATATTTTGCACGAAATTGTTTTGTTTAGCAACAACGAGAACAAAATATCAGTCGAATTGCTCGAATAATTTTGCTATCAGCAAAAGAATGAGTACTAGTTAAATATCTAAGACAAGAGGATTCTTGTCATGGAGGTTTAAGATGAGACGAGAATTACGTATTTATCATTTTGTTTCATTTCGTTTAACAGTATTACTATTCAGCAAAAAAGAAAATATGATAAAAGCAATTCTAAAATTTAAAAGTAACAAATTGCCTATTTCTATAGTAAACTTTTATTTCTTATACTGAAAGGAATCTTTTCTCTATGCAAGTTAAATATTTCGCTATTTTCTTCCCAAGTCCTGAATTCCAGAAGTTTATCTTGGAATGGAACCTTCGGGCTCAGAGGCTACAAATGACGTTTCTCGAGATCTCCCTTTATAAATTTTACTTCCATTATTTAAATTAGACACTGGTATTTCCAGCGTCGAATGAAGCGTATCCTTCCTATCTTTTTCTTGGGATTTAGGACATATTGTTAAATAATTCGTAATGGTTTTTCGCCTTTTCAAAATTTAACGATGGATCTTAACTTGCAATATTATTAAAAATAAACATTTTATTTGGTATTTAAATTTCTATTGTTATTTGTATCAAGAAGAATTAACAATAGACACTCGACAAAGGATGCTGGGAAGATGCTGGGCATATTTCGAATATCCTAAACGACGTTATTCAATTTTCAACAAGAACAACTAAGTTTTTACATATTTAGAGTTTAGATAAACTTGGTTTATTTTGTATAGCTTTTGAAAAAATAATTGATGTTAGGTTAAATATCACATTTTATATTTTTTCTAAAATTCAGTGCTCGAATAAATTTTGGAAAAACAATTGACACTTGCTTGAACATAATTTTTGACACTAGTATATCCTGTCTGAGATATTTTATTTGATACAAAATTTTAAATATTTTGAATAACTTTTTTAGGTTAGGCACAGTTTTTTCGAATGAGGTCTGTGTCAATTTATATGATTATATGATTCAAGACAATAAATTAAAAAGTTACAATTTTATAGAAGGGATATACGACGTCACTGTGACGAACTAATGGCAAGAGGCCATTTGTAAGTATTGTGCTTACATCTAACTTCAAATTAAATCATGTGATATCTACCATCCATTATTTTTAAGATTTGTGAGACACATAGATTACAAAAGTAGAAGAACAAATAAAGAGGTTTTATAGTGTTACCTGACTACCTCCTTTAATGCTAAACAAAACTCAATATACAATATAATTACAAAATTGTATGTATTATTATGAGACAATATAATGTTTAATTTGGTTATTTAATAATTTGTTTCTATAAATTCGACTGGAATCACAGAACCCGTTATTGAAGTAACATGTTTGAATATTAAATCCACGTTTAAATATCAATATCGCATGATGTACTCCATTTAATTTTCTGTGCGAATGCGATTACATTCCCAACTCCACAAATCAATCCCAAAAATTTCCATAAATTCCCGCGGCATTTCAAATCGACATTCAAAATTTAAAAGCAATCCAATCGCATATCAAATAACCTCAAAAATACAATCCAATAAAATTCTTGAGTAAACGAATGAAACAGAATAGTAAGCAGGCGAGTGGTAAAGAGGCATAACCGGAAAAGTGTAACGATATATCTTCCGGCATTCGTTCGACCTTGTGTCGCCGCCGTTGCCGCCGCCGCCACGTATTAGCAGCTTATGAATAAATAAATAAGTGTTCGCGCGTCTAACTCATACATGGAATGTTTACATTAGTCCGACAAAATCTTTCACACAATCAGGTTCGTCTTAAGGAGATTGCTACAAAACTAATGAGTTAAAACTAAATTTTCATTTTTTATTTCCTAAATATTTGCCAAAACTTTTTTATTAATAAAAGTATATTTACCCTATAAATACATAATTAATTTGTATTTAATAAAATAATATTGAAATGACTTGAGTAGTTTCGACGTATGTAGAAGAAAGTTATGGGGCAACAGCGTGCTTTGATTTATACAGGGTGTTTCTATACCTCTGCACGAAACTTGAATGACATATATAATTTGATATACTGATTATAGAACAAAAATAATTGTTTTGAAATTCGCAAAAATTAGGGTATTTCATTCCTAGCACACATTTTTAATGTCAGTGGTATATTTTTTCTTTTTTGGCGAAGTTACAGTTATAGCCAGAGTAATCATAGTTACGGTGCTATTTTGTAATTTTCTATAACGCTACAGTTCTGTAAATTGGAACAAAAGCGCATAGATTTTTATTGACAAATACATTTAATGCCATTTGACAATCAAATATGATGCGCTTTTGTTCAGATTTATAGATCTGTAGCGTTATAGAAAATTACAGAATAGCACCATTAAGCTACAAAAGCAGCTTTGATCGTATTATTCGGAAATAAGTTGATATGAGTGAGATTTGAATGCATGATCTCTTGCTTGTTAATAAGGTTCGTGCAGCTGAGGTCATAACATGGCTTCCATCAGCTGTTTGGAGGGCAAACAATAAATATTAGTACGAAAGTTATTTTTTATACAAGTAATATTTTGTACTAGCTTCTTTCACCCATCCATACTTGAAATTTGTATATGCACGAAACTCACTTTGTGTATATGTACTTTTTTAATATTGCATAATTGTATTTGTCAACGTACGTTATTTGACCTCTGTACTAAAACCCTTCTTATTTGACGAATATGTATCTGTGTTATTTATGACAGATATTTACTTTTTACATTGCTCTCAAAGTGTATGAAAGTATTGTCTTAGAGAACTCATGGTTTCACATAAATAATCTCAAAGACATTGACGAACAATCTGTTAACAGCTTTACAATTAAACATAAATAGTGAAAAATCATGCTTTGAAATGCATTGTTTGCCCTCCAATCAGGTGATTGACGCCATCTTTGATGACGTAGGTGCACGGACCTTATTAATAAACGCAAGTTTTATCTCAGTTTTATCCCTTGGGCTACGATTGCCTGTTCATCATTAATTATAGAAAAACTGACTATATTAACAACAATTTGATATTACGTAATTAATTAACCCTTGTACTACCGAGGTTTAGCTGGTATTTTTGCATTATTATTTCAATATAATCTAATTAAATATCTAAAGCTAAATATAATTAAATTAGTTGAGAAAATTGATTCATATAAAATTACATATTATTTTAATATGTTGGATATATTTTATAGTAGGAATATTAGCATGGAAACAAATTTGTATAGTATTTTAATCATTCATTGTTGTAATTTATCATGAGTCTGAAAATATCGGTAATCAAATTAAGCCATAATTTTTTACATAATTTGGTAATTAATCTGTATCTGATCGACAATGCGAGTTGATGATTTGAACTATCAGGAATCAGTATAGATAAATATCATTTGTTTGTAGCAATTATATTCGTCCCTACAATGGGAAAACATTGCAATAAGAAGTCTTTAAAATTTTCGGCTAGAAGAAAAAGTAGAAAACTTTTCGGGATACATTTAATAAAGAAAGATGAAACAACCGATAACTCGAACAATGTCAATGTGCGATCAACAGAACTATTTTCAATTGTTGAGGAACATAGCGGGACAGAAATATTTCATTACAAACAGTTTGTATTTCGTACGCTAACTTTAACATTCGATGTTCACTATGAATCTCATGATTAACGCAGTGGGGGTTGGGTTAGCCCCCTGGGTACCGGCCACCGCACGTTGGCACCCCTGTGAAAGTAGTAAGTAAGCTAGTCCTCATAAGGCCGATTTTTCCATCTTTGAATAAAGTTTCCAATAACTATCGGCAAGATAATCGACAAAATATCGCATCAGAAAATAGTATTGAATATAATTATTACCATTTGTGTTATGATTTCGATGTGATATTTTTTTATTTATCCCACTAATAGTTATTGAAAACTTGATCCGGAAATGGGAAAACCGGCTTTAAACTGTCAAATTTTATTTCGTATAGATTCCCCAAACCAATAATTCAGTAAAACATAGCATCACCCGAATCGCGAACATGTTTTCGCTTCGTGTTGCGCACACCTCGCGGCGCGCGGCATTTATTTGATAACGCTGTCAAAACAAAACCAGTGCATTGACGTCACTCGACACACTCCCACCTGTGACGACACGCGATTAAGAAAACATGGTATGAAAGGGGAGCAGGGGAGAGGAGAAACAAACGCGGTATTGTTAGTGTAATGTGACTGCTTCCTGCGGTATGTGCTATGTCAGCCAAGGTGAAATTTTACGAAGATTTTATCGCAATGAACTCTAGATATTTATTCGTTTTTATCGTTCAGTTTGTTCCGGAAAATAACCGATAATGTCATACCTACCCAATATATCATTTCGCATTATTAGTTACGTATCGCACGGGGGATAGAAAGTCAGTTTGGAAATTGGCTCTTTCTTCACTACTGTATTTGCGGGTCGTTAGTTATAATTTAAAAGGACAAATGTCGTTTACGTTTATAGAAAAGTAACGGAACACAGAACATTGATAATCCTTCTATATACAATATATTATCAATGATTTTGGTTTTGAACACTGTAATACAAAAAATAAATAAACAAATTATAATGCAAATATTATTTTATAATAGTAATGAGCTCTAAAAGCTTTCATAAATATTAAAATGTAGTTATTATGTAATCTTTCTGTAAATATTTCAGGTTGAATTGAAAATTCATGGTCCAATGTTTATTTGTTTTCAGTTTTCTCGCATGTAAATGATGTTATTAAGTTGTTCGTCGGCTCAATTGTAATTATAGCGTGATGAAACGAAGAAGTGTATAATTTAACTTGTAACTTACTAACTTACAACTTGTAAGTTGCAACATTGATGATAAATTTCTCTTATGACTTTCAAGACGTCATATTCAAGTTCACGTTGCAGCAAGTTTTAACATTTTTAAAATTAATCATTTTGATTGATTAACACATAAATTTCTGGTGAAAATGTTCGTTAATTTATTTGTCTATTCTTATAGACTAAAATAATATAACAAAAGTATTTTAAATAGAAAAACAATTTAGACTATAATTTGTTATCTATATTACTGTCAAAAAACATTAACATTTACAAATGCGATCCTATTAACGAAGTTCATCTGTTTTGTATAACACTACTTTATCGTTTTCGTTTAAATGATTTTTACGGACGCTACTATTGGCAATGTTCACTAAAACTGATAAAAACCAAATATTTACTAATTATCTGTTGACGTTTCTTAAAACCAATGGAATATTTTATACATTGTGACGTGTATGTGTGTGAGTTTTAACCAATCCTTTCATTATTATAGTGATAATAAAGCTGTTGTGATTATTCCTAAAAATAATCACTGTAGCTTTTGTTTGTTTGATATATGTCATATAACAATAATAATCAAATAATTATTTAATATTGTCAATGCATAAAGAATTATTTCTTTGTTTCAATAAGGTTAATCATTCAAAAAATAATATACTTAAATATTATCAAGAATAAGATAATTTAGAAAAAAGTCTCCATATTTTTTTCTCACACCTGTTGCCATTTTGTAATAGTAACAAGAGCCCATAGACTGTCAAATTATTTTCAATTTATTCTCAATTTGTTGTTATATTATTATTGAAAATAAATGCTAAACAAGGTTATTGTTTCCTTGGTTACAGAAAACTTTAAACAAGAAACAATTTTGAAATTACATTTTTTAAATTATACTATTCATTTCATGGCAAGAAAATTACTAATAAACAGTAGCGTCATTTTTCCGGTTCCAGATAGAATAAAATTATAAATATTAGCGTCAAAAAATACAATAAACTATTTAACTTTTTTATGTAAAATAATTAGGGAAATCACTAATTAAACGTTCCAAAAATAGCATTGTAAGCGCTATTGGTGCGTCCTTAGATGCACCATCCTGTAGGTGGTAAATTCTGAGTTTAATATTTAAATAAACCTTGGGTTAATATCCAAATTATATTTTCCCTATACGTTAAATATTTATTTATCTCGCACCTCTATCTAAAATAAATAAAATAAATATATCATAACGCCCTTTACCCATTACTGGGTGTGGCACTCTGCCGTAGCAAATCTCGATAAGTCGTCAATCTCACCTCTATCAATTATTATTATCTACTGAGACGAAAACAGTAATCAAATTTGATATAGATATTTGAGACTAGACGAGAAAACCAGAATTTTCGAAAATCTATTTTAAAATTAAAACTGTTTCGTTTGTGACTATTATTAATAATTTAAAAAACATAAACTATGTTTCGAAAAACTTGTTCTATTAGCACTTCCATAAAGTTATTTTAAAGGTTATAAAACAAACTACCCAGCAATCCTCTTTCTCTTCAGTCGTTTTACATAACCTTTTTTGAGATCCGAATATGTAACTCAGTTATGTTATAAGGTTTCTTCTTACAAGAGGATTATCATTCACATGGGCGACAGCATAAAAGTAAACTTTTTGACAGAATGGTTTTGTTGTTGACTGTACACAAGGTTACAAACTACACATAGCTTGTTTGCATTTTTGCACAAAAAATGTTGAAATACCTAAATGTTTGTCTCAATTTGTAGATGCAAAAAACATTGAAGGACACCAAGAACGGATAAAATTCGTGATATTTTTTCCTATATTTGAAATTTATTATTCTATGATTACCTATATTAATTAAGTTAAATTTCAACCGGAAAACTATAGTTCATTAAATTTATTTAGATTTTAAAGTAAATATTGTTTTAATTTTACGCTAATGAATACGTTTATAAAATTTATTACAAAATTAAATTACCTTGTACGTTTTATTAAATGCAAGGATAAATAGATTAAAAATTAACAGATCACAAGTAAACAAATAATATATAATAACTACATAAAATAAATGTAAATTTTGTTTTTGCAATTTAACATCATTTTGGGAAATTAATTGAAGCATTTTTCACATTATACCATCTAATACGTATAATCATTCGGCAGTAGGGATAAACAACTATTTTTTTTAATTAGTTGGCAACACTATATGTATAAAAATAGTTGGAATTGTATACATTTCCTAGTAAATAAACACGAAAAGATAAATATTATTTTTGGAAATCGACTTTGAGCAATTAACGTTTATGTATACTTTTCTTTAAGTTTCATACTATTACGAAAATCTCTTACAAAAGTGTTTTATTACTAACAAAGTTTATAAATAGTTTGACTCAGTTTTTACATGACACAGAATATTGAAAACAGAAACATTTACGTTTTTCATTTATTTGTAATTGTTATATTCTTATAAAAAAGTTAGCACTAAATAACAATTATAATTATAGAAAGTAGAAGTAATTGCTTCTAAATGAAATTTAATTTTCTACTCTATATAATTGGAAGAATAAAGCTGAAAGGAAACAAATTTACTGACTGGAAATTTAATTTAATTTATTTTATTTTATATTTATAGTGAATTAATTTCATAGACTTTCATTTGATTATATTTTGTTCTCCTTCATTTTTATACATCAGTGATCCTAAATGATTTATATTAAAGTTAGAAAATTTAAAAAGTATTGAAATGAGAAAAGAATAATTAATTTTCATAATTCTTAATTCCGAGTTGAATTTTATTTATTTATTTATGATGCACAACAGGAATTTAATCCCAATTACAGTGCAGGGTCCGTACTCACCGAGCCGCAGTGTGGTAGTTTATATAATTTTTAGCTTGAGTGCGATCCGAACTCGGAATCTCCGGATTCGAATTCCATATCGCTATCCACACCACCGTACTGACGGATGCACAATATAAAATACTTAGTATCTATTTATAACGCCGCAAAAAATTAAATATCCCAAATATAGAACAAGAAACCTAAATCATATAGTATAAAATAATATTTAAGGTCAACGAAGGTATAATTTTTGAACTCTCGCTTGTGAAGCGATCGCGTTACCTGTGTGCCAATGTAAGGTGTAATGAATAATAACATTCGTATCCTGGAGCACCATTTTCACCTTATCCCCATTCATAATTTCTTTCATATAAGCTTGATTACGAAGCAAAAGAGAAATTGGTTGGGTCATGTGATGTCGAGTAATTGTTTGTTGAGTGGCGTTTTGGAAGGATCGGTTGCAGCTGAAGGAAAAGGAAGGACAGAGGAAGAGGAAGCAAGTGGTAGATGATTTGAAGAAAGGAGCGGGATATGCAAGACCTACTTCTGATAATAAAGATCCATTGTTCCTCCTAAAAATCAATTAATCAGGCAAATACAGTAACATAATAAAATTAAACTATCCAAACCAATATACAGAAAAACTTTTGTTTAAATTTAGGGTAATCAGTATTGTTAAATATAATAAAGTAAATTATAATTTAATAAAGGCAATTATTATTATTATTATGGGGTAGGTGGCTCAGTGGTATCAAGTCGGCCTGTGGATCTTGAGAACCATGGTTGGATCCCCACAGCCGACAAAAAATTTAAATCTACTCCTGTGGCTTTCTCTCCACTAACATCTTTGGAGGCCGAGATTTGACGGCTGGTAACCGCATTTCACGCGAAAAAATATATCACTTACCGAGATCGACTTAGGCAGAGTTCCACACCCAGTAATGGGTAAAAGGCGTCATGATATATTTATTTATTTATATTATTAGTATTATTCTCCCTATACGGAATATTTTGTAACAAAATTTCAATAATATGCATTCATTTATTGCTAGGTAATTCACATAATTTCTCATTCTCAATTTTACCAATCATTTATTTCACTTACTTTTCACATAAGGTTAACAGCTAAAATAATATTTATTATATATATCGTTAAATAGATTTATATACAACAGGAAAATAATCCTTAATTTAATCCTTAATTTAAGGATAAGCCTGGTAAGCTACCTTAACTTCATCACTTTTACCAAGAGAACCCTATTTCTTTTATCTTTTATGAGAATGTTGACGGGTTCGTGCTACCCCATTTAATGGGATATTGCGTGATGTTATGTATGTATAATGTTAATTTTTTTGTTATCAAAATCATTATTTAATGTGCTTCATAATTTACGGAGTGAAATAAAAATGACAAGTACTCTCTAGGGAAATAAAGTGATTCACGACCATTGACACGAGAGAAATAAAAATGACAACTAGTCCCTAGGGAGATAAAGTGATAACTGCAGTTGAAAGTTGGCAACACTGGTTTCACATGCCCAATCCATTTTCACTGACACACAGTGCTCGTTCTTCTAATTACACACTTTTCCAATTTACCCCCTCTCTCTCGCTCATTGTTTTTATTAATCAGTATTTTTTCTACTAAACACCACAATATGAGTGTACAGTATAATGTATAATACATCGGTCCACAAAGCCACAGATGTGCTTTCGGCCATACGATGCCGAGTGATATTTTTTGCGTGGATTATTAATGACAAACCGCTGGGAATATTTTTTGTCACATCGAGAGTACTCCACAAAAAGATAATTCGTCCTTCACGTCAACAAATTGCTATCTTCATATCCGATCTCCCGGTGTGTAAGCCACAGTTGTGATGATAGTAGGCCTTGAATATCTAGTCTAGTATGCTGTGTTTGTTGACTAACATTGTTTTGTTTGTTAACAAGTGGCGAACGCGAAAATGAGAAGAAGGATATTATACAAATACGGTCGCCGTAGATGAAACGCTTCACTTAAGCTTGGATTTGTTCGGTTATCAAGGACTATAAAATTTTTGTTTGTTTATCTGAATAAATAAAAAATATTTGTTATTGTTCTTAAACACATTTTATTTTATTCTAGAACGAAATGAAATTTTATAGATCAATCTATTTGCTAGCTTTATTATTTGATAAAAAATATTGTTAATGCAATTTTAGTTTTTGATTTTATACGGACATAAAATGTGACTGTTTATAAACTGTTTATTTATATATATTTAGTTTTGTCAACAAGACGATTTATTGTCCTTCTTTCTTAAGTATATATTTAGTGACAACACAATTAATGTATAGCAATTCATTAAGTTTTATCTGAAATTATTAATCTTTCTAAAGTTGCCAAGTGTGAAAATAAATGACAAATATTCCGCAGATTTTGTAAAAGTGTTTTTAAGTGTACTTTTTATTGGTTTTTTTAACAACCCTTCTCTAATTACTTTTTAATTAATGTTTGTCAACTTTGGACAGAATTTTGAGATGCATTTAATGCTAAATATGAAAGCCAAATTAAATTTATATTTACAAACAAATATATGGTTTATACCAATTATTATTTTTTTAAGAAAACAATTCTGCCGCCACCGGAATTTGAACCCGAGAAGCAAAGCGTTTTCACCAACAAACGCAAAATTAAAGCAAATTGAATGTCAATTATTCCACTTGACATGTAGTTTTGATTTGCTTTATTTATTTAAACCAAGTTTAAAATTTAACTTTTGTTAACCGGTGCTAAATCAGTTGATAAGTACTTACTTTAAAAATACCAATAATATACTATGTGTACGAGTAGTTACATTAAAAATTTATAGATTTCTCTTCACATTTTTTTCACGGCCAGATATAAAAATCGATTGTGACAGAAATAATACATTTTATCCCTCCACACTATTGCTAACAACGATTGAATAAAAAGTGTATTTTTCTTTTATTTATTTATTTAAAATTTTTATATTATTCGTAAGCATACATACATAACATCACGCTATATTCCATTAAATTGGGTAGCACGAACCCCTGAAAGATCCCCAGAACATCCACTATTAGATTCATCAAAAATTATCATCCTGACACACGCTGCCTTCATACAAGCTCATTCATTCCTCTCATCCAACAAACCATCAATTACATCCATCCATTCGTTCCTGTATACATGTTTCATAAATCTTTCGCGCACTCCTCTAACAACGAATCTATAAAGAAAGAAGGAAGCATCGGCCTTCGCTTGTTTTTGAAGTAAATTCTACACAATTGCAGTTAGATACACTTTTTTTTAGTAATAATTAATTAGTATAAGTACATATGGACTAAAACCATATTAAATGCTAACTGACTAATTATGAAAAAGGCGAAATGAATTAATTAATATAAATTCTTATGGATATTTTTCAGCAACAGTCAAGTTTGGTTACAAGATCTTTAAATCTGCGACCACCATGTTGAAAAAAAATGGTGGCGAGCTAATTTAGAAACAGATTCTAGAGTGTTGGTACTGTATGTTGTCAGTTTTGTGCGAAACTACAACTACAAGTGGGTTTATGAACATCAAAGTTTATAAATGATTAACGCGACGAAATTAGAGTTCATAACAGAGCCCAGATGTTTAAACACGATACGCGATAAGTGATAATCCGAACCCGAGCCGACCCAATGTCGAGAAACTGATGGTGTAATATCCGGATCCGAGAGATATGAATTTTTAATTTCACGAAGTCTCTCGATGCTTTTTAACCTTAATTTATCTCGTTACTTTGTTACTTATTCACTAAGGCCTTAGTGCTACTATAAAATAACTTCATGGAGTTTGTTTGCCACTGTCTAAATTAGTGAATTAACTTGGGAAAAAATTTAAAACAGTAAAGATGGAAATAATAATTTGAAGAATATAAGTTGGGAAATTAGAATGAAATTTATTAATATTTTAGAAGTTTGGATTATATTTGTGAAAGAATTTAAATATTAATGTAAAAAAAATAAATTAAATAGCTTCATTTGAAATACAAATTAATTTTTTTGTCCTTTGACAAATGATATTTTGTTTTAAGAATTACAAATTCGAGAAATAAGTTAATAATTTTTTTCTATGATCTTAACCGAAAGTAGATTTTTCTTCCCTCATAAGAGGATCGAAAATTGGCTATTTAGTAAATATTTACCTGTTTTATAGCAACTGTCAGTACAGTCTTACATATTTATTTTTTGTCTTCACATACTATAAACATTTTAAAATGTTTAGGACATAAAAGAATGATCGTAGAAAAAGCCATATGTTTATCTTTGGAGCAAAGTGTTATGGTGTGATTAAACGTCACCCACGGGAGGAAATAATACATTTTCCTCCCACGTTATACAAATAGCTACTATTAGATAAAATGGCAATAAAAAAATGTAGCTGTAGCCCAAATATATTCAGATAAAAATAACCCTTCTATTACATTTATGTGAAATTCTCCCTTCGGATGAAAAATAAATATTTGACATTAATTAAAATCTCTAGAATACGACAGTTCCGCATTAAAAAATACTTTCTGATAGTGTAATGAAAAAAAAAAATTGTACGTATAACTCGTACAGAAAGTGTCATTCTTAACCTAGCTGCTTCATATCGCTTGCTTTCGGCTCAAGAAATGAAATAGCATCTTCAGGAAGAAATATTTCACTTTCTTCTTTTGATATATAAATCACTATAAATCAAACTGCCACACAATTATTACAAATTTAATATGAAACCTATATTCGGGGGTATCAAAATTTGACAGTAGATAATTGCAAAGCTGCTATAACCAACTACAGATCATGTAAAACAAGAAAATAATTCCGTCAGTAAATATGTTTGTAATACGTTAATCATTTTGTTCCAGATATTTATATTTTCAATTTATCATTTTATTTATTATTACGTTGTCATTATTATAAAAAAGTTAATTTGACATAGCCAGCATACGTTCTAATTAAAATTAAAAAGCTATTGTACAGCATTAATTACAAAAAAGTAATTGAAAGGAATTAAAAAATAATTAAATTAATAAGAACGACATGTGAACAAAATGTTAAAGACGGTATATAAGGTGTCAAATGTATGCCACGTGGTTTCGTTATACGATAAATAATAATAATTAAAGAAGCAATTGCGCTTAATTTGAGAGACACGGGCGAGTACCTCTGCATTTTTATCTAGTTAATTACGCTAAAATCACATTTTAATTATCGTAGCATGAACTGATAACCAAGTGTGAAGAATGGAAGGTCACACATGAGTGATTAACCACATGAATGCAAATGAGAAGATTAACGAAGTAGTTTACAAAATGAAAAGTTAGAATTAAAACGATAGCATTGTTTTGTAAATTACATTTATGGCATTTGTTATGGTTATGAATTTATAAACAAGTATAAACAATGCCTATTAAAACTTTAATAGATTAGTCAGTAAATAATTCAAAGTTAGTGCAATATAATTTTTAATACGGTTATATAATTTCTTACAAATACAAAATTGACATGTGAGAAAATTTTTAATTTAAACACGTATTCATAAAAAAATAAGAGGATCAGATTCAATTATATTCCAGACACGTATTGAGAAAACTTTTTTTTTGATATAATGAAAAATAAATTCTTTCCTTTCCACCTTGTGTAACTTTAAATCAAATCAAACATAATTTAACATTCTCTCTCTTTTAATTTCAGAAGTATTTCATTAAAAAGTAGACGTCATTCACAAAATTCAATTAAATATTTTTTCTGTAAAATCCTAAAATCTAATGTAATTAAGCAAAAGTCACAGTCACCAGGCATTCTTTAAGTTTTGGATATTGATTTGGTTTGTTAGAATGTGAAATAGTATTTATAGTATCGTAGCTAGCACGAAATTGAATTAGATGTCGTAAAAAAACGTACCTCTTGAATGTTTTTCAATATGGATATGACTATATATGACATCACCGATTATAGAATTTTACCATGGAAAATCATACATACTTTCGTAATTTCCTACTTCATTATTTTTATTATTTTATGGGGTAGGTGGCTCAGTGGTATCGAGTCAGCCTGTGGATCTTGAGAACCCTGGTTCGATCCCCACAGCCGACAAACAATTTTCACCAATTTAAAAAAATCTACTCCTGTGGCTCCCTCTCCACTAACATCTTTGAGTGCCATGATTTGACAGTTGATAACCGCACTTCACGCGAATAAATATATCACTGACCGAGATCTGCTTCGGTAGGGTGCCGCACCCAGTAATGGGTAAAATGCGTGATGATATATTCATTTATTTATTTACTTCATTATTTTACACAAAAAAGTTTGAAATAAATTTGAAAGATCATAAAATTGTGCATCTAAATCAGCAAATAAAATGAATTTTATACTTTTTATAGCGGTAGTAATGAGGATTAAAATGTCGAAAATAAACTCAAAACTAACGATTGCCATGGAACTAAAGAAAAAATAAACAAATGTTTGACGTTTTATCTGTCAATTTTTTTTAAATAATCAGAATCACTAATTGTGTCATTGTGGACAATTTTTAACTTAATACTGGCAAATAAACATTACAAAACATTAGAAATTATTCAAACATTTATTCTTTCAGTTTTATGGAAGTCACTATTTTTGAGGAAATTTTCGATATTAGCAAATCTTATTTTTGCCGTTATAAAGCATGCAAAATGAATTTTGTTTGCTGATTTAAATATAGAATTTTATGTTCTTTCAACTTTATTGATGTTTTTTGTCAAAAAGTATTTTTAATGCCACTGGTTTGTGAGTTATATATAATATATTAATAGTTAAATTATGATTGTAAACACTATAAATAGGTATTTGTCTGATGTTGTATAATGAATAAATTGACTATTATAGTGTTTATAATTATAATTTATTTATTAATTAATATATTAATAATAATTCTCAAACCAGTGGCAGTAAAAATGTTTACTTAGTATTGGGAATTAAACAATTTCTTATTTATCTAAGATCAATATGTTAATTTTCATCCTGAAGTGTTAAAACACCCTGTATAATATGCTAATTATAGATATAGAAATAGGTATAAAATCGTTTTAGTTTGATTTAGTTCCCAATTAAATTTAATTTACTCATATTAATTGTAATGCGTTGCCGTATTATTTTACGCTAAAATCCTTCCGCCAATTTTCAATTGACCTTGAACTTTATATGTTAATTCAGGATGTAAAAATAATATTGATTCAAGTCGAACAATCTTTTGAGTAATATTAATTTTTACAGGAATATTTAAGTGGTAAATTATTAGAAGAAATCAATTAGAATCAACTAGTATTAAAATAAATATTACACATTTCTGGGCGTAGTACTCTGCCGTAGCAGATCTCAGTAAGTGATATATTTATGTGCAATTACCTGTCATTAAATCATGGTACATTAAGATGTTAGTGGAAAGAGATCTACAGGTGTAATTTTAATGTGATGAAAATAGTTCTCAAATCCACAGGCCACCTACCTCATAATAAAAGCATAATTAATATTGTTTACAATTTTAAATGTTTGTTTAGCAATGTAGGAAGTATTCTTAATGTACGAATTATTAAATTCGCAAAAAGAGATTCGAAAATGTATTCATATAGACAGGTGTAAATGATGTATATATGTATAAATTTGAGTGAATATTAAAAAGGCATTGAACGAGGCATTGAAAGATATAACAGCGATAGTATTTTTATTGTTTCCGTTTTGAAACGATATCTCACACGTTTGCGGTTTTGTTACGTTTAATTCCGTAAGCCGCTATCGGTTTTTTATACCAAAAGTGACTTACTTTATAGAAAAGAAACCAAAGAAACGTTTAAGATATTACATTTTATTGTCAACCATTAAATATTAATTCTGTTTTATTTTAAATTGCAACAAAACAAATAATTTAATAACGATTAAAAATAAAGGAAATATTTCATTTTTCATTTACTTATAACAACTTTGTATTTCAAATTAGCCGGTTGAGGTAATAATTTTTCCTAGATAATTTTTTTTTTGTGGCTTCTTGGCGGACCAACTACTTAGGTCATATGCCGCCATTACGCCCTGATCCGCGTTTTAGGTCTTCTGTCAACAGCAATCCTAGATAATTATAATTTTAAAAATAAATTTTCATGTTTGAAAAATGGTTATTCAATGCATTTATCAGCTGCGCACACGCTAAAGAGCGAAATGTTATCAAATGATTGTTTCATGCTTACAGTCAATAAGTATTATTATTTCAAGTCTATTTAAAAAATTAAATAGCTACCTAATTATAGACAACAGAAAAGCTACAAAAACTCGTGTAACAAAAAGGTAGGAACATCATTTAGCATACTTGCAAAACCAGAAAAATATATCATATTTAAACATCATTCTACAAGTCATAAAATTTATCAGCATGTTTAAATGTCAAACAATATGTAGAACTATTTTCATACAGCTCAATAATTTCAAACAACTAATCAAATAATTGAATAAGATAATATCGAAGTGTATACAGCCTTTTACATTTCAATCTATCTAGTTAAGAAAAACTTTTCCGATGTATGAACCTAATCCAACATTTTTCAAAAGTACGTGCTTATCATTTGAAATCGCTTGATCAATATCACACGAATTATTTACGAATAACTTTCTTATAACTTTAGGAAAACATTTCATAATATTTTTACAAAATTTAACTTGGTGAACTGCACATTAAATTTTATATATTTTAATGTATTTTATATGAAAGCAAGAGCATTTTCACATCAATAAATTAAAGTTTCAAAATGTACTATTTTTAACTTGTTGGCAGCAAAGTGATATTGATCGCTGGGATGAACGATGATTAAGGGTGGCTAACTTTATTTTTTCACGCTCAAATGTCTAAATGCGTAAATTATAATAGAAAACAGTTCTTCAATTAAAAGTTTCTACCACTTTTGTTTGAAGTTTTTCTTTTCAGATAATCTGAGAATAAAAATACGTATTTTTTTTAACTAAAAATTTTATTATTCACACAAGATATTTTAAAATGATATTGACAGTTTTATTATTAAAAATGTTTGTATATTTTCTGCTACAAATGTTTTTAATTGTTTTAAATAAAAGTATGTTTTTGTATTTTTTATTTGAGGTATTTGTATCAATTTGACAACAGGAAATATAGGAACATTTTAATATGAGACGTGCAAGATTTTTTGGAAATAATGTATCATATTTCACTGTAATTTAATAGAATGATCGATAGGTAATCTTGATCAATCGAAACAAAACAAAAGTATGTATAAAATATGCATAAAAGTGAGAAGTCGAACTGTCAAACGGTGTAAAGTGTAGCATCCACAAGCCACTACAAACAAACCATGAACTCACATTGTCTTGCACTGAGCACTGCACTCACGTTCACGGATTCACGCACTTGGTCACGCGGCACGCGTCACAACACGCGCACGGCAGAGTCGCCGGCGTGCGTGTTCACCATTGCACTGACTGACGTTAGCACCGAACAGAACAGTGCGGTGCGCGCGAACGAACAGCAGGCTCCGTAAACCGAGCCGGCCCGAGCCGACAACGAAGTGAGCTGAGTAACCGGAGCCAGGATCGAACTAGCTCAGGAAGAGAGCAGGAAGTGAATTGCTGGATTGGGATTTATTGAGACGAAAGTGCAATGGATGGCTGCTCGTTGCTACTGCTTGCTAGTACTATATTGATAACCAACTCAATGTTATTTATTTGCTACAATGCTCAGCAGGAAATTAAACGCATTTCAAATTAACTTGAACTCTTGTTTGTGAAGCGACAGTACTAGCATGGTGCTACAATATGACACTAATGTTGCCGCTATTTCAAAGAAAAATTAATTGTTAAAACTTAAAGGCCGTTAAATGATCGCACTCAATTTGTCAGTGAAAAATAATCAGTAAGATTGATTTCATAAAGCAAGTCCAGCAAGATCCAGAAAAAAAATAAAATAAATAAATATTTAAATTTAAATTAAATAACAAATATGATTCGGTCAACGAAAGATTAAGAATAAAGTGTGGGAGATATAGAACGTATTCATTTATAATATTTGGATGACCAAGCTTCGGGATATTCAATTAAAATGAAAAATATTAAACTAAGAAATAGATAAAAGAAATAACTTTTCTTTTCTATAGATGAGTTGATTTTCGTGTCAATTGATTTCTTAGGTTAAATTACCTTGCCTGTATTTTGAATAACTAAATTTTTCTACATTTTTTCTTAATTTTCTTTTAAATAACGTAAGTGAATTTTTGCTATACTTTGTCTCATCGTAACAGCGTAGGAAATAAATGTTCATGCCGGTGATTGGCTGATTGCCATAGCGAATTTACAATGTAACAAAACGTACAGCAATGACTACGACATTTGTATTTGTTTTTTGTTTGTGTCAGTCTACTATCAGTCAATGCATCCTTCTCATGGTTTTACTCAATTTTGTGATTTTTATGATATGTTCTAGATTAATTTCTTTATAAGAATTTTTCGCTGTGTACTATGAATTTACGATGAAATAGAGTCTGCATCGTTTTCTGAAGCCAAAAAACATTAGAATACCAAGTTTCATCAAAATCATTAGAGTTAATTCCGAGATGATTGACTCATATAGATAGATAGGCAAGAATTACTCGTATTCGAGTATGAAATAATGTAATTAGAACCATATAATTCAACTAATATGAAAAGACAACTCAAACGCGATTTTCGAGCTGCGTAAACTTGTCTTTATTTTGACATTTCATCAGCCAATCATGATAAAGATATAAAATACGTCCTATATCTTTAACTTTGTAATGTCTCGCTGAACGAACTAAAAATTGAGCATATACTAAAGTTAGTAATGATTTATAATAAAATAAGCAGTAAACTAAAAGAAGTAAATAAAGAGATAATCGTCTTTTTATCATTCTGCTTTGTGTTACCTACAATACTCGACCTCTGGACAATTAGAAGTCAACTTTTTAGATTAAACTGCGATAGTCATCTTCGGCTGAATGCCACACTCAGTAATGGGTAAAAGGCGTGATGATATATTTATTTTTATTTTATTTTATAGTCATCTGATATTCTAGTAATTGATAGCTTGATTCATACAAATGGATCGCAAAATTATACAATTGGTAGAAAAGCTAATAAAAAAAAAACAATGTTATAAACTTGACAGATTAATGCCGAACTAATAACATGTGTGTTGTTTCTCTTGCGTTATTTTTTACTTTACTTCAACTAGGTTACCTCTTACGTTACTTCAATATAAACCCAACTTATCGATAATAGTTTGTAACTACTCGTACAAATAGATCTGATTGTTTCAGATATTTCTCATTAGTGTTTCACTTAATAATAGATATAAGAATTAAATTCTATAGTTTAAGAATTATATTTTCGACATCTCTGTCTGTCCAGTAAATATGTTAGAATTTTTTGAAAAATCCCGGCGAATGCTCATGATTTTTCAAAAAATTCTAACATATTAAATTCTATTCCCAAAATCCAAAATGGTGTTTTACTTTCAAATATTCTCTTGTTTATAAGGCAAGGGAGGCAAGCTCGATCAAAAATATGTTTATTTTTGCTTTAATTTTCATTCAACGTACATTAACTAAATACAACTTGTTTCTTTGGTGTTAAATTCTATTTATTCGAAATATAATAACATTTGAATAATATTGTGTTTACAGAATAAACATGCATTATTATTCTATTTATATTATAATCACATTTTATCAAGCTGCTTTATAAATTATAAAATAACATTAAATTGTCAACGTATTCATACGTAGACATAAATGTCACTTGTCAATATGACAGTTCTTTGTTTGTATAAACAACCTACAGTTTGACTAAAAGTCGATAAATTACGTGATAAAATTCGCTTCAATACTATGTTTTATTTTCTTGTAACATTCAAATATTAACCACGCTTCAAGTCATGAAAATAACAGCAGTAAAATAAAATACTTTTCATGATAAGTGCACTCATATCTGCATTCGTTTCTATTTCTCTCTAAACCAGACCTGCAACCTCATATGCTTATATGCAGCAAGAGAAGAGAGTAGAATACTAGATCGGAAATAGCCGAATATATCCGAAGCGCAGCGAAGAAAGATCCGGGCCTAGATCCGGAAGTAGTGGCCGAATTTTCCCGGACTGTATACCGGAACCCGGAACTGGAAGCTAGTGTAATACGGACGTGACAGACAAAGTCCCCGGCGCCCGAAGTGACGAGATTAGGAACATTTCTATTGGGTTAGAGAGGAATACTAAAATAGTGAGATGTGTGGGTGGGATGCATGCAGTGCATTAGATGATGTGTTGTTTTATGTTATTTATAAATCTAAATAGATTGTTGGCATCCAAATAAAACATTTATTTATGATCATAATCTGTCGACATCTAACCAGTTGAAATGTAAAATATTTATCAAAATAATTGCACAAAATAAGTTACCTTTGTTTTCAAAGTCATAACGCTTTTGCCCAATTCCGACTAGCTCTGCAATTGTAGATCTTGCAATGCAGTTACGTCAAATACTAACACCCCAAAATGGCAGTGGATAATGAAATAAAGCAGATTTTTAAATAAATATATAGGTATTCAATGAAATGTTTGAAAATAATTTTGTCTACAATATGGCTTATATCCTCATTTACAGTGCGCAAAACGTGATTATTGCACGGTGAGGCTTAATAATATATTATTGAATGAGCATATAAACATTGTATGCAAGTTAAATACAATATTTTATCAAAAACTATGTAAGTAAACAAAAGAAAACATAACTTTAGTTAGATCTGCTATGGATCAACAAACGACAAGCCATGCGCTGGAAACATAAGTAAATACTTGATTGATATTGGTTGGAAATACGCCGTGATATATGAAATTAGAATTTAGATATATAATACAGCTATTATTAAATAGTTATAAATAAAAAAAAAACATAACTGAGTAACCAACAAAATAAATGTTTTCGACGTTTGAAAAGTAATAGGTAAGTAATATTAGTATTATATCCATGGCTACATGAAACAGAAAAACTGTTCAAAATGGTTTTTGAATTATTTTTTTAAAATAAACATATAATAATAGTGTGTCCATCATGCAGAAAGTATTTTATTGTTTTCGGGTGCGCGTTAACAATCTCCATGCACGAGCGGCAATATACTAGTTTCTGATCTAAGTACACAAATAACTTTTATAGTCTAGGCCAGAAAAATATCTTTTATATATTTATAAATATCATTTTATTTTCTACGATTGCTATAAGTTGACAATTCGCTCTCATTTGTCATCATAAAGTTCACAATTTCCATGACACAATCGAAATGTAACTTTGTCGCGTATTTCCAATGGCAACGCGTATAAAAGATATTAAATGCGCTCTTACTTCAATAGTTACCAGATTTACAATTAAAACAGAAATTTGTCATATTGACAGTTGACAGAACGAATTTATTACCAGTACGTATATGTTTTTTAATAATCTAAGATGCAATCATCAAAAAATTATGTATGTATCACGAGCGTCAAGTGTCTTTATTCCTCTTGCATTATTGCAGCTCCCGCCTATAATTATCATAACAACCGCGTAATAAAGAATCATTTTACGCTCTTAATACACAAATAACTATTTTATAATACGATTGGATATAAAATAGTATATACTACGTGGTATAGTAGCAAAAGTGAACGTTTCCAGACTATTTTTGATACATAAAAAATATTATAGTGTAAATGAATATTTTAATGATGATTTATAAATAAATTATTATATGTATTTGTATATATGACATGCCATATATTTGTATCTGGTCACTCTAGCAGATAATAATAATGATAATAATTATTATTACTGTAGTTGCAAGACTCGGCTAACACATCGTTCTGCAAATATCATCATTGCCTGGGAATATACCAAGCAATATACTATTAATTTACTAAAGTCCAACCGAGCGCCAAGCAAAAATTTGCAGACAGCAGTAGCATTTAAAATTAATTACATATTTAAAAATTATTTTTTTTGCTAATTCCAGTTTCTGTTATAATTATAATAATTAGTAAAACAAATTTGAATATTTGTGTGTTACTGGGAGACTTTTATGAGAGCAAAGATCGGAAAATACTGGAAATCTATAATTACCATAATTTGATAAGCATAGTTAGTTCGGAATTTGTTACATTTGCATAAAACAGTTTCAGCTTGACCTTGACATTAGCAATTAAATAGTGACGGAAACCACTATATTAAAATAAATTAAAACTGAAAAAGAAAGTCAGCGAGACAAAACTGTACAGAACTTTCAATTAAAATATCAACCTTGATTCGTGATCAATATCATTTATAATTACATGTTATTGATTTGTTTTGTCTAAATTTGCCTGGATTCTGGCTCAATAAATATTATTGTGAACAAATGTGCAGAATCAACATCATATAATGTTTAATTTATCCTCGTTTTACGTCACTAATTATAAAACAAAAATTGTTATTCCAATTTACATTTAAAACAGGAAACTGTACTACATGAATTATTAAACTCTAATTATGAATTTCAACTATTTGTCTAGTCCAAAGGTTAGAAAATATGTATCTGTCAGTTTTATCTCATACTCTAATTATAAAATCTAATATTGATCCGGGAAAATTCAAATTTTGAGTACACTTATTTACAAAACAAATTATATGGTTCTAGAACAAATATTATCTTATTATTACTACATAATAAACAAAACATACATGGGTACATACATGTTTTGTTTTGAGTTAATATGTTTATAATTAAAGTAAATAAACCTATGCAAATAATATGATAATATAAAAAGCACTTGTAAGAGATACTGTCGCTTTTTATATTTTTTTCCATTCATATAAAATTAGATTTTTTAGTGATACATACTAATTAAAATCTTAATTAATTCCGGTAAGTAGTTAATCTATAATACATATCTACTCTAATAATGATTCAGAAAAAATTCTTCAAGAGAAAATTTTTGAGTTCATTCCTCTTGAAGTTGCCTTCGAATAGTTTCTTTTCCGTAATAAAATGTTAGTTCATTAGTGATAAGGCTTATCGTACAAGTTTATTTTGCATTGTTTGTATATATTGCATTGAAAAATGCAAACTGCATGAATATTATTTTCTACTATAGTATATACAGCAAGATCAAATGTCAGAGTCGTCAAAATAATGCAGATCGTAAATATTTTTATTGAAATATAAGATGTACTACTTATATTTTTACGTCAACGCATTATATAATCTACGTCTACGTACCTAATCTCAGTCAGAAGAATATCGATAGAATTACTATTTTCTTGCCTTCGTTTCGTGTACAACGTCCGTAAATTTAATAAATAAATAAATATATCACGCCTTTTACCCATAACTGGGTGTGGCACTCTGCCGAAGCAGATCTCGATAAGTGATATGTTTATTCGCGTGAAGTGTGGTTACCAGCCGTCAAGTCACGCCCCCCAAAGATATTAGTGGAAGGGGAGCCACAGAGGTAGATTTAAATTGGTGAAAATTGTTTGTCGGCTGTGGGGATCGAACCAGAGTTCTCAAGATCCACAGGCCAACTTGATACCACTGAGCCACCTACCCCATTATTTCTAATTACAGAATTGCAGCGAGTATGAATTAGTTTGATCAGCGAATTAAGATATTATTTCTCTGTGTCATAAATTCACATAAGACGAATATAAATTACAAATATTTAATAACCCATCTTAAAGACTCTTTATATCATCAAAAGCACAAAAGCGTAAAGTGATTCTTTGTTACCCGAACAATAGTGCAATAGTGTAAGAGGAACAAAGACATTTTACGCACATAACTTTTCTACGATTGCATCTTAAATGATTAAAAAACCAAAACCAAATTCGTTCTGTCAACTGTCAATATGACAAGTTTCTGTTTTGCTTGTATCACTGGTAACTATTGAAATAATCTTTAATCTTTTTCCCGCGTTACCATTAGAAACGTGCGCATTTAACATCTTTTTCGAGCGTTGCTATTGAAGACACGCGACCAAGATATTTTTCGATTGTTCCACAGAAAACGTCAACTTTACGATGATAAATGAGAGCGTAATGGTCAACTTTTCATAACAATCGTAGAAAAAATAATTAAAATATAAAACTTTTAATATAAAACTTTTAATTAATAAAATATGTGCTGTTATACAGTCAGCATTTGTTCCAGAAAAATAGCTTATTTTTCATACCGGATAATATCCTCTTAAGATGTTTGTAACATAAAAAATTACCCCAATCTCATTTGTTTAACTGTTTAATAAATGTAAGTACAAATAAACACCAACAGTAATGAAACCACCATTAAAAGAATTAACCATGAGAGTATTTAACAAAATGAAAGAGTTCTCCTGCGCCATGCATAGCACCAGGAGACAGATGATCTCATTACTTCCCCTGCGGGGAGTGCGACCAACTCTGCCAACACAGTACAAAACAGCTCGCCGTCCAGCCATCGTGTATCTAGATTACAGCATTTATTTCTCGTCGTCGGACGTCAATCATCCTGCCACAGTGTCAGGCTATCGGTTCTCTTCGTGTCTGTGTCCACTACCATCAAAAGTGTTGCTGAAGTTGTGAAGTTTCCTTTACCGACGCCGGTTGCCGGAAGCGCTAGTAACGCAGCAGAAAAAGTGGAGATTCTATTGCTTAAAGCAGGGGTGGACAAAGTTTTATCAAATATGAATTTATTTGTTGGTAGTTAATAAATAGTTCACACTTTTGAAGGAAAAAGTTTAAGAAAGGAAAAGGAAAATGGTTTCCGGTCTTAAAATATGAACTTATTTTACGTTTCACGAAATATTTGAATTCCAGTATTCGCTTCGGTGTAAAATAAATAAATTATTACTAAATTGATTTTCCACTTTATACTGTAATTATAATTTAATAATATTATTGGAAAGGAATATATGGCTTTAGGATCCTTGAATACTATTATTTATTTATTGGACATTTCGATGGTTGACCCATCATCTTCAGCATTTATTAGAACAAAAAATATTTTCAAATCCTATAGAACATAACAATTTTTGTAATATATATTGATAACAATTTGTTTTAAATAATAACTTACCTAATACATATCTGTTTTTTACATTGTCAATTTTAAAAATTATATTTGAACAGTGAAGCTAATTTCAAATATAATTTTAAAAATTGACAATATAAAAAACAGATATGTATTAGGTAAGTTATTATTTAAAACAAATTGTTATCAATATACAAGGTGTTATATTTTAATAGACCCAGCAAATATCTCGCTTATTTATCAACTTAGCAATTTCTTTCATATAACATGATTTATACAGCATCATGAAAGCTAGTTGATGACGGATGTACAATCATGATATCATTTCCGGTTTATTAGTAATTAATATCAACTTTGCAATTTCAAATGGAACATACTATATTTTTTTACAAATTTGAAAAGTGCATCAAATTTGCTTTACAATCATGTAAAATTATTCATATGTTACATTATTAAAAAGTAAAATGGCGAGCACTTTATTATACACCAAATCGGAAAGAGAATAGTGAGCCATGACTGTGGCTTGAAATAAAACAATTAACTAAAACATTATATATATATATTCTGTTTCAAAACGTTCTGCAAAATGTATTGACGAGGCTGAGAGTTAACTTGAATATTTGTTATAAAATCATTTTGTTGTTATTAAGTGTTCCTTATTCTTATTCTCTGTATTATTATAACAAAAAAATATTATTTCGTTTAATAATAATTACAATTGTTTTAGTTAATTGTTTTATTTCAAGCCACAGTCATGGCTCACTATTCTCTTTCCGATTAGGTGTATAATAAAGTGCCCGCCATTTTACTTTTTAATAATGTAACATATGAATAATTTTACATGATTGTAAAGCAAATTTGATGCACTTTCCAAATTTGTAAAAAAATATAGTATGTTCCATTTGAAATTGCAAAGTTGATATTAATTACTAATAAACCGGAAATGATATCATGATTGTACATCCGTCATCAACTAGCTTTCATGATGCTGTATAAATCATGTTATATGAAAGAAATTGCTAAGTTGATAAATAAGCGAGATATTTGCTGGGTCTATTAAAATATAACACCCTGTATATTATAAAAATTGTTATGTTCTACAGGATCAACATATTCGAAGCAAAATTTAATAATATTGCAGTAAAAATGTGACAATTTAAACAAAATATTTTTTTATTTATTCAAAATTGTCAAATTGAAATTAAAAAAATACTGACGTATAAATAATTATATTTATAAATATATTGAAATTTTAATTATCTACTTAGAATTAATGATCATTTTTCAATATTTCAAAACTAACTAAAACAAGGTTTGATTCATTATAATAACTATATTATAAGAAAGATACAATAAAAAAATAAAACCAAAGAACTTTGCGTTAGTTAAAAGATTTAATAACTAAAATATACGTTTTATTCAAGCAAACTATAGTAAATTTCTGATTTTAAAAACCGTTAAAATTGGATGCTATTTCCCAAAATTTAGCAAAACAAATTTATTTATTTATGTTACACTGTACAACAGGACCTTAATCCCAATTACAGTACAGGGTCCACACTCACCGAGCCGCAGTGTAGTAGTTCATATAATTTTTAGCTTGCGTGAGATTCGAACTCGAGATCTCCAGATTCGAATTCCGTATCGCTATCCCACCACCGTACTGACAGACCAATCCAATAGGATATTCCATATATTCGAGTGTACATTGGATACCCCTAGTCTGATGTACAGAGCTAGAGCAAAATGTGTCAGGAGAAATCTTCACATGAGAAGTTGCTCCGAGATGGTTGATTAGACTAGCACTTATGAATATTTTACTAAAGGAACGGACTTTAAAGACGGTACTTTGTAGTGACACAAATGTTCTTTTGCATATTTTGTTTAGGATGCAAGCTTCAAAGACACTACTTTATTTTAGATTATCTGTTTATCTTAGCTAGAAGGTAACAATTTTAAATAGATCTTGTAGATAACAAAACTCTCTTCATAAGAAAATAGAAAGAGTTTATTGTCGCATATGTTATAAGTTATAAGTTATAAGAAAGACAATAAAAATATGGCGATTAAAATACAATAAATCATTTAATATTGAAGATATTGTTGAAACAAGATATATTTTAATTTTCATGTTTACTAAAGTATTTAAAATGACTCGCATTTCGAATTGATTTTACCTTGACTAGAGACAAGGAATTTATGTAAATTTGCCGGGAATTCCTCGAATAGAAACCCCAGCAGTAAAACAGTTATTGATCTTTAATCGATTGTATATTTATTATTATGTATAGGTATAGCAAAATAAGGTTTATAAAAGCAATGCACTTATATTGATTGAAGTAAATGAGTCATAGGGACTGTAGCTAACTAAATGGAACTTGGAACTTTTCTAGAGTCACAAGTACGCTTGCCAACTTTCCAGTTTCAACGTGGAGACTCCGGATTTTAGTATAAATCTCTTATAAGAATAATGTTGGGTTTGAATACTTTTTTGAAAATGATTTAAAAATGGTATAAGGTCTTAATAAATGCTGAAATTTGTACAAAATTAAATTACATAAATTGCATGAGTTTCATAATGTAAGCAAATCCCTTCATTTTATTAAAATTATATTTGTCATATGTGAACATAAGGGATGAACATTGCATGCAGTAAAGTTAGCCTATGAGTACATAAGTTAGAAAATATTATTTTCAACAAAAAGAAAGTAAAAATATATGCAGAAAATCGCTTAAAAACAGATTTTGTTGGATACATTTTTTTTCTCAATAATTTAAATTTCAAATTGAATAAAAGTTTACTATGTTGTCATATTTATATATAAATTTAAAATTTTTTAAAACAGAATAAAATTTTTAGTAACATGATCTACAATTTAACTAAAATTTATTAGTATCTTAAAGATTTAGCTCTTCATTTATCTATACAAGAAAATATTGTTTTGTCGTCCACTTTTAAAAAATACCAATATTTTATCGTAAATGAACAATATACAATAAATAAAAATTATAAGTACTTAAAATCGAGATAAACAATAGGAACAAATCCCAAAAAATCGAGACCTGTGGCTACTCAAATCTAATATGTTAGCATGTGAAACATATAACTTTTGTAATAAAAATGAGGTAATAGATTCGACACGGACTCTAGAAACAATGCCTAGCACGTAAGCAATTATTATTCACTAATAATAAATTTTGCAATTCTTAACAAAAGTATTGATTGTTTTAAAATTGAGAGTTAGCACCGAGCAAATATCAATTATATTTAAGAACAATACAACAATAAATCATTCAGATTATTGCACAAAATAAAAGCATTAACCTTTGATGTCTTTCTAATAAATAAATTATACGTTGCAATCAGAAATAAACAAGAATATACTATTATATGAAAGCAATAAAACAAAATACAAGAACCTATACATAACCAAATAACATTATCACCGTTTTCTTTCAGCAAAACTTTTAAACTTCGACAAAGGTCTTTTATTAAAATTCTTTCCAACTTTTAGCGCATTAATAAAATCTTGCAAATACTTTCAATTTGTTTTAATATCGTTGCCTACTACTCTCGATATTTGAATACTATAAAAAAGAGATGTATTGTGAGTTCCCGAACAGTTGGTTAATACACCTGTAAGTAAAAGATAATGGTAGATATTCATGGATAATAGCCAGAGGGAATTCCAGAGATTTGTAATTTGATGTCATTGTATAGCTGCGGAGCATCAAAGGAATTTGAAGCTTACCGCAGATACGTAAACCCGCTGGCCATTTGCGACTACCATTCACCATTCAACATAGTATAATGCCGACAAGATATGAAACGTTACAGCATTTGGGAGACATTAGTTATTAGCATGCTTCATTGCTCACATCATCCGAGCTTTAGCATACGTTATTTTTTATGATAAAGGTACATCAATCATGAACATAATGAAACTACTAGGACTAGTGGAAACTCTAATAGCCTACCTCTCAAAAGATTTTTAGTTAATCTTGAAGTTTAGTTTAAGCTAAACTATATTTTCAAGAAAGCTTAAATAAATACCATTTAGTTTTTGGAAAGTCATTTGAATTAACCTCGGAATTAACTATCTAAAATAGGACTAAAATAATATTAACTAATCCAAAATTCAGGATAAGTCAAAACTTTTTAAAAAATTGGGGTTTAAAAGATCAGAAAAAAAATTGTCAATGAAACTAACTTTAAAAAAATTAAAATAAAATAAATATATAATCACGCCTTTTTACCCATTTTACTGGGTGTGGAACTCTGCCGAAGCAGATCTCGGTAAATGATGAATTTTTTCGCGTGAAGTGCTGTTACCAGCCATCAAATCACGGCCCACAAAGATATTAGTGGAGGAGGAGCCACAGGGGTAGATTTAAATTAGTGAAAATTGTTTGACGGCTGTGGGGATTGAACCAGGGTTCTCAAGATTGACAGGCCGACTCGATACCACTGAGCCACCTACCCCATTATTTAAAGAATTAATAAATATATCATCATGCCCTGTACCCATTACTGGGAGTGGCATTTTGTAATAGTAAATCTCGGTATGTGCTATCAATTAAAGTATGAGATATAATAAAAATTTATATTATAAATATAATCAATAGCTCTTTTAAATTCACTACTTGACTGCACTTATTCATAGAACATTGTACTCTATAATTAAAACTTGTATGTACCCTTTTAAATATAAAAACATTATGGTATCATCTACCGTAACTTTATAAAACAAACGAATCTTTCTAAATTTTTAATGAATCTATGTATTCTAATAGTTAAAAATGTACCAATAAAACCTTTAAAATCCTCATAAAGTATCATTACTTTCAACCCTAATGCATTATTTAAAATTCTTCTAAATTATTCACCCTTTAAAGTTCCACTCATCCCTACCCTCATATATCAATCCAAAGTTCACCAATAATCTCCTGAGTACATTCCCTCTTCCAAGCTTATCCAGTTTCAGATACATTTCCGTCTTTATTTCCACATTATCCTGTAGGCGTTGCACGTAAATTGTTCCTTTCTAGGATTCCAGCAGTGAAGTTTTTTACTTGAAACCCAGTAAACAGTCTTGTCCACATCCTGCTAAAAGGATATTGCGCGCGAGAACATAATTAAATAAGAATTGATGGCATACACAAACACATATCAGGATGTTCTCTTTCAGTGGCGTGTTTATAGCAAATTTTTGAGGTTTAAACTATTCCCAGCAATAAAATATAAACTAAACACTTGGCTAAGTCTCACTAAATTCAGCCTCCAAGTCACCTTATGAGGCTGAATTTTGTGACTTTATTTTTTATTAAATTTAGTTTCACCAAGTGTATGGATGACAATTAATTTTGTCTTTGTTGTTATTCCCACCAATACAGTTTTTATGAGGTAGATGGCTCAGTGGTATCGAGTTGGACTGTGGATTTAATCCGGGTTCGATTCCTACAGGCAAAGAATAATTTTGACCACATTCAAATTACCCTTGTGGCTTTTCCTCCACTAACATCTTCGTTGAGCGTGATTTGGCGGCTGGTAAACATACTTTAGGCGCATAAACATATCACTTATCGAGATCTGCTACGGTAAAAAAATTAAGACGACAAAAAACTGTAAAGTATTATGAAATATTTGATAAGTAAAGTTAAGTTACAATGACAGATGTAGGAAGTTAACTTTAAGCTCGTATTTAATATGTCAGTTGTTATATTCACATCGTGACTAAAACGTTCGAAGTTACAGCTTGTCAACATGTGATTAAGATGTTATTTAACGCTATAGAAACCAGTACGTTAAATAATATTCATATAAGTTTGACATATTCATTACATTTATTTTACTTATGAGAATGTTGATGAAATTGAAAGTTAAAGATTATATGCTAAACCTAGGTACCTACAAATAAATTATGAATGTGGATGAAACAAAAGTTGTGTGTCAGAATAGAACTATTTGGCAAAGAATAAATGCAGAATGAATCTAATGAAAAAATGTTTGAAGGGTATATTTGATGGGATATAGTATGACGTCATGTATGTATTGTTTTAATAAAGTCACCATCAATACATGCGAAGAAGACGACTATGCCAGTGGCGTACGACTGGGGAAACACGGGTCAAGGTCTTGGCAAGAAATCTATTGCTTTAAGAGGATTAACATCGTCGCTGAATGCAATATCCAGCGTTGGAAAAGTAACTTGGACACTTGGAGTTTTTAGTATCACCAGACCGCAACAGACGTGGTGAAAAACAGTGGCTCTCAAACTTTATCAGCAAGAAATTTATAGCACTTTAAGGAAAACTTAGTTTTGCCTTAGTTACTTGATGTAAAAAATAAATAGTGGTTTAGAAGATGAAATAGGACTATAACTTATAGAAAATGTTTTAGTACTACTGATACGGTTATTAACTTCGAGGTATAAACTCCAAACTACCACAAATTTAAATATATTTTATGAGTTCGAGTTTAATAGCTTATTCTTTTAAGTAGATTATTAGGAAATCATAATTTTCAATCATTTTAAAATAAATAAATAAATATATCATCACGCTTTTTACCCATTACTGGGTGTGGCACTCTGCCTAAGCAGATCTCGGTAAGTGATATATTTTGTCGCGTGAAGTGCGGTTACCAGCCGTCAAATCACGGCCCTCAAAGATATTAGTGGAGAGGGAGCCACAGGGGTAGATTTTTGAAATTGGTGAAAATTTTTTGTCGGCTGTGGGGATCGAACCAGGGTTCTCAAGATCCACAGGCCGACTCGATACCACTGAGCCACCTACCCCATAATCATTTTGTTTAAATTATTGTCAATTTAATTTGGTTCCAAGTTGGATGTAATGTCTTTTGAGTTTTATCTAGGTTAGTGCTAGGTTTAAAAAGTATCTAAATTAAAAAAATTAAAAAATAAAAACAAAGCATGTATTTATCAAAGTAAACTCAAAAATTATATTAAGTATAATACAATTAAATATTGTATAGAATGACTTAAACAAATAAAAACAAATTACTATTATTAATAGTGTAAAATTTTACTATATGAGTATTTACTTGTTTATTAATACCCATAAAGTTCATGGTACCAGCTCTACAAAGTTTAATTTTATTTATAGTAATTAAAAGTATTGTAATAGATTGCACAATTAAAGTAGTATATTTCACACTCTACTATTTGAGTTTAAACGTCTTCTGTTTTTCTTTGTTTCCACTTCTAAATAATGGCGTTCATTGTAACCCTCAACGCTCAACATTCCCACTTAAGAAACGTTCAAAGTAACAAACATGAATAGAAAGGTAGGTGAAGAAGAACAATGTTACACAATTACCTGCCAAGGATATCAATTTTATTATCACTAAACTGTATAAAATTATTATACTCGTATGTAGAATTTATTGCATATGACATCATAAAAATTGTGCATGCCTTTTCTACTATCAAATGTTCGAAATTAATTTTTATTTTCTTTATTATGTTTGAAATATGTAAAGTATTGAATCCTCTACCTCATTTATTTCAAGCAATTTTCTCTAAAATATTTAACAAAAGAAACTTTTGAAATATGTCATTTTCATCTATTCATTCCATTAAAAAATATAACTATGAAGTATCACAAAATTGACTGAAAATTGTTTCAATTCTCCGTTGCAAATTGGGCTTTAGTTTGTACAATTTTTATATATCTATGACTATTTTATAATCTATTTTTTTGGGAAAACAAAAATATTATTAAATGTGACGATTTTTACATAATCTAATCGAAATTTTGGTTCTTCTAGTTTCAGAGATTACAATAGTGGCCTTTGTTTAAAAGACACCAGTATATTCAAAATAACAAATTTCTAACAAAATTGAAACGTACAATAAACAAACTTCAGTAAAACAAATATTATATGAAAATGAGATCCTTGCGTAAACCCTTTCAGAAATATTTACCATGTCGAATTTGAGGAATCAACCATAGCCATTATTGTAAAACAATATTATTTTAGCTAATCTAAATATGTTAAATAATAAATTTATTCAACATGCTTGTTTGGTTCAAGGTGAAATAAGAACGGTTCAGCCGACCTTTATAATGAAAGTAAATATTTACTTTTTGGGGCTTCCGTAACTTATTGATCTTTATTGTTTTTCTACTGTTATACTCATTCGTACTTACAGTTTCCTTTAGACTAGAAGTTGAATAATAGAAAATTGATAATTGGTCCTTACCTGGAACAAAAAAGAAACGTATATTAGAATATTTTATCGGACATTAAATAGGTATTATTTCAATTGAAATATCTACAATTTTTTCATCATGAATAAAAATGATGAGTATGGTGGGCAATAGATGATCAAATATATCTTACAGATAATTATAACAGATTATCGTTCAGATAAAATGGGCGAGATACAGAGGCGCAGAGTTTTCATTATAGCCGTGGGTGCATCTAAATTTTAAATATATTTTCCCTCGACCATTAAGTAATACAATTCTGACATGTTGCTTCAATAATGTACTTAAATTTTGTTTCAAGTGATAGGCTTTCAGATCATTTATTAAAATAACAACATAGAATTTATTTTGAAATTTAAGTCGGACGTTTCGCATTCCAATGATATGCATCATCAGCGATTGTTAACAAACCAACAATAAAAAAATACATCAATGACAAAGAGCAAATTATCAAGTCAATACATCAGTAAAAAACAGCTGAAACCCATGTAGTCAAATACAATTCAATAAAATTATGATTTTATTGTAATGTGGACAAATTTATTAAATAAATGCAACATTTTAATCAGTGCGTAATAGTATATTATATTTGTAATAAATATCTAAAGAGTTTATAATATACAACAAAACAATGTTCTATGTATCATTTAAAAAGTAAGGTTAAATTCCAGAGATAGTTGTTAACTTCACGCTGTGACTAAAACGTTCGGAGCATGTGATTAAGATGTTATTTAGCGGCATAGAAACAAGTGCGTTAAATGGTAACAGAAGTAAAAAATAGTATATTATGTTTTACAAACGTGTCTTTAGTTACGTGTATCTAAAGAGTTTATAAACCGAGTCACATACTATACTTTTTATACGATCTCAAATTAAGACAACAACAACAAAAAAATCAGTTTTAGGAATGATTGAAAAAGTAAGATTGTTTTAATGGCAGATACCTGATACCAACTTCACTCTGTACTTAATATCTCAAGCTGTAACTAAAACGTTCAAAGCCACGACTTGTTAACATGTGATTAAGATGATATTTAGCACCACGGAAACCAGTACGTTAAATGATATTTTAATCTGAAACCCAACTTCGCTTTTTGGCTCACGAAATTCTTTAAAATTTAAAATGCAATCCTAAAGCTTAAAATCCCACATTTATAGATTTAAAATATATATCATTGAGTTTAAAAATGAGTCGTTAAATCGCGGCTACCGGTGATACCAGTAAAATAAATAAATAAATATATCATCACGCCTTTTACCCATCACTGGGTGTGGCACTCTGCCTAAACAGATCTCGGAAAGTGATATATTTTTTCGCGTGAAGTGCGGTTACCAGCCGTCAAATCACGGCCTCCAAAGATATTAGTGGTGGAGGAGCCACAGGGGTAGATTTATTAAATTGGTGAAAATTGTTTGTCGGCTGTGGGGATCGAACCAGGGTTCTCAAGATCCACAGGCCGACTCGATACCACTGAGCCACCTACCGCAGTAAAAAATTATAAACTTAATTTCTCATTTCCTTAGAGCGATAAATTGTTTCAAATTAAAAAGTTAATCATTTAATACATTTAAATATAGTAGACACTTTAATCTTTTAAAAAGTTTGAAAAAACATTTATATCATTTCCATCCTTCTTCTAGTACGAGTAATATTTTAACTTTACGGAATTAAATTCCTATTGATTTTCGAGCGTATGTCGGCACAGAGGCCACATTTTATTCCAGGAAATGCTTTTTCAGAAGATACCTCCCTGGAGACTCACAATTTGGCAAGTACGACAAATCAATCCAACTTTGGCGGCTTGTGGGTGGTTCGCTTCCGATTTCAAGCCCCGGAAATGCGAGTTAGGTTGTGCTGAAGTGTGAGTTAGTTTAACCTAGACCTGATGCATGCCTGGCGCCCTAGGTAGAGAGAAGGAGGAAGTTTAATAGCTTACTCGCACGAAGCCGTCATAGATTCAAGATAATCTATGTTATAGACGTGGCTGAAGAATGCTAGAATGCTGTAAGCTTGGGAAATATGTTACAATTATATTTGCTTCAATTTCAAATTGAACTTTTAATTGCTCTTATTCATTATTACTTCAAGTTTAAATTTAAAGTAATTGTAAAACAATCAAATAATAAAACTAATTTAGAATATATTGCAAACGTCATAGCAACATCTGCTATCATATTTTAAAGGCGGTTTAGAGCATCATCAATTTATTTTATAAATTGTTGGCGATTTGGGTGCAGTTAACATAAAAAAAGAATTTATGACGTCGTAGAACGTCCACCAAATTTTAGAGGCAACTAATGAGTTCTGATGAACCCTCCTATTTTATAACCGATCAATACATTTGACAACCATTCATTTTTTATGATTCCTTTTTAGATTATCACTAATTCAGAATTCTGTTATAAAAATATAATTTTTAACAACATTTTTTACGAAACTGTCAACGAGTTATTGTATTTTTTATTATTTTTTAATAAAAATGAGGTAGGTGGCTCAGTGGTATCGAGTCGACCTGTGGATTTGAGAACCCGGGATCGATTCTCACAGTCGACAAACAATTTTCACCTAAATTAAATCTACCCCTGTGGCTTACCCCTCGCTAACGTTTTTAGGGGCCCTCATTTGATGGCTGGTAACCGTACTTCACGTGAAGAAATATATAACTTACCGCGATCTGCTATTGCAGAGTGCCATGCCCAGTAATGAATAAAAGGCGTGTTGATATATTTACTTTATATATTTTTTATAATATCTAAGTATTTATGATATAAATGTTTTAGTGGTATCGAGTAGGTCTATGGATTGAAGCTTACATTTGTTTTCTAATCTCGAGATCTGAACACAACTGAATTGCAGATCCTGGTAGCTCATGAAATATATGCTGAAAAAGTTCTACGTCATACAATACGTCCTAGCCTACATTTGAATTTCCACTATAAAAGCACTTTCACCAAAGTAGTATTTCTAGTAGTCAAAACATCACAAGTAAACCCTGAACGTTTTCAACAAAATATCAAATTTCCGATAGAGCTTATCGAAATAAAATGGAAGAAATCATTGTTCCATTCCTTGATACCTTTTCCAAAACCTTTAAACATTCCGTGGCAGTTTAACACCAGCAGCAACAGTCGAAATGGAGCTTCGCGGATTCGTTTCTCGTTCGAGGATTGTTCAATATCAACCTCGCGATTCGAGAGTGTGTACAAATGTTATGATTACGTGCGAATACGCAAACAAGGTGATATATGTACATAAAACCCTGTTGTTGATACAATGATCGCCAGGAGATAGGGGTCTACCAGCTGGGCTATGTATGGCAAAGTATTTATCATTTTGATTTTACGTGAAATATGTTTGTTTATTTGTATTCCACTGGAAGGAAGAATAATTATTCCAAGAGGATTCAAACTTTTTTTCACTCTTATTACATTTTCGTAATTGTGTTCTGTTTTCATACCCAGAGGGTGGAATGACTTATTGACTGAGACACACAACATTGTCGCGCGTCTCCAATGGCAGCGGTCGAAAAAGATATTAAATGCCTTAATTATTTACTCATAATGGTGTAAAAGATTATGTTGACAACACAAGAATATATTGATAGGTTGAATGAAGCAAACTGTTATGAAATATATAGGAATGATAAAAAATATAAAATAAACACTTAGCTATGTTTCACGTGAACTTTGTTCTAGGTGAAGAAGTGAGTTATACCATACTGATGAGCTCTAATAAGAGCGAAACGCGTCTATGGTTACTAACTGTGCTGGCCAGCCTCTGACGATGCCCTCATAAGTTGACTTGGAGACTGAATTTTGTGAAACATAGCCAAGTGTTTATTTTATATTTTTTATTAAACCTTGTTTCACCAAGTGTTGGATGACAATTAATTTTGTCTTTGTTGTTATATATAGGAATGATTGATGAAGAATAAATGTAAGATGAATCTAAAGAATAAGTTATCAGTAATACAAAATTCGATGAGATAATTGTTTTCCGATATTAAATGAGGTTTATTTATTCATATGACCAATTACTGTGCAGCATAGACTGAAATATTTACTCGAACTAAAACAGTTTACGTTATTAACCCACAACACGCAACAGATGCAAAGTTAATATTGAACCATTTCAACCTCAGTTTTTGTTTTGTTCGTAACTAAATTATTGCACGTTGAAATATCATTGTAGAATAATGTTCCGAAAAATATTTTTTTATAGTTTGCTTTTATAATCGGTCCATTACTATACTAAAAACAGTTTTATAATAGAGGCTATTGTTAAACCGTTTTTAGTAACTTTTTATTTTGTAAGATTGGTAGTATTACGCAGCAACACGTTGAATGTCATTTGAAAATAACCTAAAATATTTTAAGATGTTCTTTTATAACAATTTGACAGTATTTCCGATGTCAGATAAATATTTCATAAAATTATTATTAAAAAATCTGATGTGGACACCACATTACTTTCTTGTACGCGTATTATACTATACCTACATTTTTTTTAATACCACATATATGACGTAAGTTGAAATTGACATTAATTTTTTAATTTTTTGTTATATTATTTTAAATTTACATATCTCGCTTATACAAAATTTACTTATCTCGCTTATACAAAACGCTAATTTAATAATTCTTAATGTGCTAGACGCAGAATTAAATTATCTAAAGCTTTTATTTGCAGCATTTATTTCTAAAATCAAAATAATACCATTGTTTCAAGAAAAACTGTTAGCAGCTTCATGTAATGTATCACTTTCGGTTAGTCCATTTTAAGCAAAATCTCTTATGTTATTTCTATTAATATAGTAGTCTTATATACCAAATTTGAAAAGTTTTAGTATCTATACACTTGTGAGGTAAATTAAAAATTGTGAAAATTACTCGGACCCAATAATTATCACGATTAAAAATAATTTTATTTCAAGTATATTCTTCTTAATTTAGAGTCGAAAAAGTTTATGTAACGTAATATTTTTTGCAATTAAAATTACAAATTTCAATAAAATAACTAACGTAAGTAAAAAAGAAAATAGTGTATTATGTATTTTATAAATTCTAAACTGACTAGAATTTATTTTAGGAACCGAAGAAACAGTTTTATGGATTCCGAACAGATTTCAGTAAAAATGTTAATTTTCAATTAAAATTCTCTTGTAATATTCAACATTAAACCAAGGTTCATTAATATCTTTTGTTTAAATGAAGTACAACCTTCAGCAGTATTCTAAAAAATGCAATTTACCGAATTATATTTTATATTTTTCATTTTCCGCCTTTACAATTGTCTTTCTTTATCATTCATGAGACTTCATATACAAGAATGACATTCTAAAATTAGTATTCATTCAGTAGGTTGCATTCAGAATAAGAAGAAAACAGAGTTGCTTTCATTTTCGGTTCGGAAAGGCGTAAAAAAGCGCTCTTTAACGCGTAGCAGTGCGAGGAAAACACGAACGCCAATGCTGAAAACATGGAAACTGTAATTATACTCTCATTAAATTAGTTTTAGTTGACGGCGTTCCCCGGTGCAACACAAGCGGAGCTGTTTATAATTAGAAATGGAAGCAAGTCGATGAACCTTCGTGTGCAGTCAACTAGACGAAGTATTTTAGCATGAAGAGTTACGCTAATTATTCAAGGTCTTTCTTATTCGTTAAGTCATTATTCTATTCAAAAGAACTCATTTTCAATTGCTTCGCCATGAAAATGTAATGCGTTTCAATGTAACATCAACCAAAACAAAATTAAGATCGTAATTTTCCTGCCGCTGGTTCTAAATTATGAGAGTTTCAAACACACCACGCTCAAACTAATCATGCCTTATTTATTAATAATAGCTAATCTCATTTACCTTTGCCTTCTATCGAATTAATACTCGAAAGCTATATCATTGCTTTGTTTGTCAAAAGGTAGTAATATACGAGCCTAATTTGATCATTTAAAACAAAGACATGCTCTTAAATAATAACGTTAACTTACTACCAAATGTATCTCACGCAATATAAACTAGTGTATTATTCAAAAGCAGTAAACTTAAACTTACGATAAATTGCAATACTTATGGAAAGCAATTCAACAAATCTATCATGTCTATTTTCAGTATTCTGTATAAGTACTATTTAAATACAATGGATTTTATATATGAGTACTACATATATAGTAGAGGTTTGAGCGAGCCGTGAGTTTAACCGGGTCACGTCGTTTCATTGACAAAAATTAGTTTATGCACAAAATGCTTCCATTTAAGTCTATGTTGACTTTACCTATTTTCTCTAGTATTGGTCGTAATTTCTAAATTGCCAAATTCAAAAAAGTTTGTGCTTTTCTACGTTATTTTCTGAATTCTTATTAATGGGGAAATAAAACTGTAAGTTTACATTTTGTAAATAATTAACAGAATCAAATAAGTTTGTTTGAAGTTTGCAGACAATGATGTATTTTGATTAAATCAATTATGCTGGACTTGCATTGTCTTTATTATTTGTTCAAATTAATAAAGACAATGCAAGTCCAGCATAATTGTTTTAATCAATCACAAAGTATTTGTTGACAAATAGAAAATAATTCATGAAGTTATAAGTTTCGTTGCGACATTGTTCATCATTTACAGATTTAAATAAAATCCTGTGATTCCCCTTCCACTAACGTCTGTGTGGACCGTAATTTAACGGCTGGTAACCGCACTTGACGCGAAGAAATATATCATTTACCGAGATCTGCTACGATAGAGTGCCACATCCAGTAATGGCTAAAAGGTGTGATGATATATTTATTTATTTACTAGTGTTAATATAATAAATAAATAAATATATCATCACACCTTTCACCCATTATTAGCATTCCTCTGTAGCAGATATATTTCTTCGCATGAAGTGCGGTTACCAGCCGTGAAATCACGGCCTCCAAAGATATTAGTGAAGAGGGAGCTACAGGGGTAGATTTAATTTGGTTAATATATTGAATTAATAAATATTTTATTTGATATTCATTCAATCAATATTTTTAAGATAAGATATAAGATTTATTTTTACAAATTTTACAATCTTATATATCATTTCTAATCACTAGTCAGTTGTTTCAGGGAAAACGTAAACTTTAGTTCTACTTGAATTAATTTAAAAGGATGTTTTCATTTTAACTTTAATTTTAATTGAAAATAACCAATTGCAATGGCAGCTTCCTCCACAATTATTTTAGTAAATTTCTAGCCTGATGCAATGAAAATACATTTCTATATATTATTAAAAATCGAACAATAGCAACTATATTATTATAGTTAATTATAGTGCAACATTTTGATAATGGACGTTATTAAAAAACCAAAAAACAATTTTAAAAAGTAAGAAAGATGAATTTATCCAGTGGAAAGAGAAATTCTTGAACACAACGAAGACATCACTTATCGCTGAGAGAGGAGCAGAACAACGACGAGCTTCAGAAGCCGGACGCGCCTGAGTCGTGTTTTGAGTGTCTGCCTTGAAAGCAGACAATGAGCCCAAGAAGCAATTAAGTTAGATCGTCTTTTTACCACCAGAACATAAGTTTATCTGCCATTGTGTCCCCTAGCTGCACATAAAATACTTCTTCAGTCACTAAAAACTATATCAATTAAACTGGAAACACTTTTTATATATTTCTGCACAGATTCTTTAGCAAATACTTGCACCAGAGTAAGAAGATGAAGTTAAGCATATAATTCTCTTAAACTCAAGCACTGAGAATAATGCAAATATTAAACCATTTTAAATGAAATGGATATATATTTTTAATAGTGCTACTTAAAGAACTATGTGGAGAAAAAACGTCAATTAATAGCTTATTGTAATAAGTTTTATAAACGTTACGAGTGTATAAAAACGAGTATGTAAAGAGTTTATAAAATTAATCACATACTATACTTTTTCTACGATCGAAAATTAAGTTAACAAAAAAAAAAGTTTTATGAATTATTTGAAAAGTAAGGTTAAGTTACAATGACTAGTATCCTAAATAACTATTTAATAATAGGAAGAGAAAATATAACTTTATATACAACTGTTAAAATAAATCAACATTTTGTTCATCTTATTTTATTTTATATAGCTACTAGTGACGCCCGTTTAATCTATTTAATCTAATTTATCGCCCGCTAAGTTAGGAGACGTCCGTTAAAATACCAAATATTTGTTGTAAATATATATTAAACAAGATTATCGTTTCTTTGGCTACAGAATTTGTTGTTTTAAAATATTTATTAAATAAATTTACAATCCTTTAACCGTCAGTACGGTGGTGTGGATAGCGATACGAAATTCAAATCCAAAGATCACGAGTTCCAATTGCACTCAAGCTACAAATTATATAAAAAAAAAACTAATGAGTGCGGACCCCGTGCGGTAATTGGGATTAAATTCCTATTGTACAGCGTAACATAAAATAAAATAAATAAATAAAAAATAAATGCATCTTTTATGCTATAGGAAAAAGTTAAGAATATATAATTTATAATGTATTGATCGTAGAATAAAAACATTTTTTTGTAAATAAATAAAATAAATATATCATCACGCCTTTTACCCATCACTGGGTGTGGCACTCTGCCTAAGCAGATCTCGGTAAGTGATATATTTTTTCGCGTGAAATGCGGTTACCAGCCGTCAAATCACGGCCCCCAAAGATATTAGTGGTGGAGGAGCCACAGAGGTAGATTTTTTAAATTGGTGAAAATTGTTTGTCGGCTGTGGGGATCGAACCAGGGTTCTCAAGATCCACAGGCCGACTCGATACCACTGAGCCACCTATCCCATATTTTGTAATTTGGAACATTAGGGATACTTTTCATTCAGTTTTAGCAACACTGGTATAATAGTATTTCTACTATATTAATAATGAAATTATAATTATAAACACTATAATAGCAAATTTATTCATTATAATGTCGGTGGCACTAAAAATGTATAATTCAAGTCATATTTTTTATTTTCCAAATTTTAAAATAATCTTTTGTTCTTAAATTTAATTCCCGAAGTATAAAACACCCTGTATAAAGTAGTGTCCTCAGAATGTCGTCTACCTCAGCTATCACCTCGTCCGATAAGTTCATAATGTGATACGCCAAACTCTCATTTTACAGCCTAGATATAGAAATAACTTTTCAATAATTTAAAATAATGCAAATATTTAAAGATATCAAGTAAACTATGTTTGATGGTGTGAATACAATTTAGTTAAAAGTTTGAGTAATGAGAGGATGTGAGCATGTCAAATAAATCCCATGTTGATCGTTCAGTGAAAAAGTGTTTTTCTGTTTTTCAGGAAATTGAAAACGTGAGATTATGTAGACTTTCGTTAAATAATGACTAATGTTCAAACTTCAAATATCTGAAGGTTTTCATTACGAATAAAACACCAATGTCAAATTCTTTTCAGATAGATAATGCTTTAGCAAATCGAATTTTCATTTCCCTCAAACAATAACAATGAAACAGAAATTTCTAATCTGGAAGAATGACTATGGAGAAAATAAATTGTCCATTCTTATTTCGTTCTGCTCGACTGTAGCACCCAGTTGGTGGTAAAGTGAAAGATAAAGCGAGAAAGCAACTCATTCTGTGCCGTATCGATCGTGAAGTCACATACAGAGGTATTCTCTAAACTTACTATTTTATATAATTGCTTTGTATGCACCTTTAAAATGTAAAAATACCGCAAAATACATTCAATTTTATTAGTTTTAGTTCAAGTATCAACGTCGCAAAATCACAAATTACTCTAGAAGAAAACAATACATGTTGTGTTTATTTATAAAGTAGGTCTTTGCAAACAGCAGCCCTTTAGTCATTTTAATATTGCCTACTAAACGAAACTAATTATTACTAGAACTCATTGCAATTGTTCTTTGGTCGATTACTATGTCTAGTAGAATATTATATTATTTGACATGATGTACTGGTTTTGTACTATAATTTTATATATTCTGTATATTATTTATGATAGAGCTGATGATGATTTTGGCATAAATCGAAATGTCGAAATAAAATATTACAATAGAACTGTTGTTCTGTTTTCTGCGATCCTGGGACCTCTTTCCTACTCAATTATGTTCTTTAAATTAATAAACTTGAATTGAAATAAACTGTCAAACAATAAGGAACTAATCATTTCTGACAAATAGTCGAATTTGATATGTATCATTTAAGTATTGACACAACTCTCCGTAAAACTTTTAATTTTATTTACAAATTTAAAACCTGTATATTATTTAAAAAAAATAATAATTCGTTTTACAAATCTCTAGGACAAGTAAAGTGGATCAAAATTAAAATATTTTTTCATATAACATGGGGTTGGTTACGTTTTTAAAAGCCTGAAAACTTAGGTAATTATTCCGACTATGTTTATCAAACTCAATAAATCTAGTAATAGGAAATATAATCCTATAGTTGTTATTTCTATTGAGTCCTTTCCTTTCTAATATCCTCCCGGAGAGCACCAAAAATATAAAATTAATGGCTGGTTGCACAAGCTCTGTTTTTGCCTGTTTTAAGAGCAGTGTTTTTGGGTGTTTTAGCTATCTCTAACATGTTAAAACCGTGCTCTTAGAACACCCAAAAACAGAGCTTGTTTAACCGACCAATGTTTTCACCAAATTTAAAATTCCTTCAACTTAACAGTTCAAACAATAAACTATTATATTTGTTGCCAAAAGACTATAATGATATCAAATTATTTATTTCTAGTACGATCACAAAATCATTCATCACATTTGATAAATTAAAATTGAAACTAACGCCATCATACAAAGTTTTGAAACACTTTGAATCACTCTGTATAATAGCAGTCGTTAATCCCGAGATGCAACGACCATTGTGGCGGTGGCAAATATCAATATTTGACAATGCTGCCTAACTCTTTCTCCGTTGGCTTGCTGCTAGATTATGATACATTGGTGACTTCGATCAGGGAATACTTAATAGGGTTCGTGCAAGAAAAATAAGACTCATAATGGTGAAATTGGTATTTTATACAGCAGGGACGTGATGTTTGAAAATATGAAAGAAGAAAGGCAACCACGTAATTGGCTGCTACTACATTGTCTAGCACAGCGGTTCCCAACAGTTGTATCACACAACTTTACAAATTACTTTATCTACGACTACTATATCTGCTCATTGTGTGCTTCTTATTGCTACGGAAATATGCATTACCAACGTTGTAAAAATCGGTAAAAACCAGAAAACCTGCCGAAAATAAAGCATTTTTAAACCTGTCAATCTGTCAAAATGTTGTCAATTAATGTAATTATTTATAAATTGTGCTGATATCAACCTAATTTTCATTATTGTTCGTTATTTCTTATAAGTATTCCTGTTGCGGTTCATAAATTTATATTTCAATGTCTAACAGTACGCTCAAATAAATAATTATAAACTGACTCTATATCTCTATGAATTTATTAATTCATAAATTTTAATTAATTTCAATGTGAAAAACTAAATTTAATAAATCTTGCTAAATAAATTCACGTTGTAAAAAACGACATATTGAAATGAATGTTTATGCAAAAAATTAGATCGCAAATTCATGGTAGTGTTTTGTTTAGATAACAAATTAAACCCCGCCAGTCATGTCCTAATTCCGAACAAACATAAAGTTCAAAAATGTAAATGAGTCCAGATTACATTTTTGACGATTGTGTGTAGACTTCGTTGGCTCGCTGCGTCACCAGTTCACCAACAACAATCAAAATTTAAAGCTCTATAAAAAACAAAAGCACATTACGTTTCCGGCACGTGTAATATCCTGTTTTTAATAAACGGCGCAAATGCTTGTACACACATTCATTTGGATCATAGCTGTCGTAGATACCTAATACCACACACCATTAAAATGACAAAATATAAAACTCGCCAAAATCCGGCCAAGTCCCGGGTCTGAAAGCTGTAAAACCTGCGCCATTTGTGTCCACACCTAAACAGATAAACCACCAGGCTAAAGCCCCCTTTACACCAACGAAGCTAATTTCACCACAAAAGACTTGTAGTAACCAGTAGTCAGACTAAGAATGGGAAAGCTCTCGTGAAATGAAAATGGTTGCTATAATTTAAAAAATATAAATATTCACTTTCAATCCTTTCCTTTTCTATAGATTTCGTAGCCAACGCAAAATAAGAAATTGAAAAAGAGACCTTACAAGAAATATCCTCTGTAAACGTCTATTCAAACAAAATTCAAAAAGAGTCTTTAATAACTGTTATTTAGATTTAGAAACGTAGCTTCTCCAGGAGTAAAAAAAAATGCTGCAAATGATTACAATTTCATCTACTGAAAAGCATCCATTATTTACAAAATTAGTTGCTATATCAAATGAAAATACAACACGTTTTTATTTTAAATCGGCTTATTTAAAACAAGCAGAAATGTTGGATGAATAGAACTTTATACCATTGTCTACTGAAATGTTGATCTCATTTTACTTTTTTGTATTTACTTCGATTTTCCAAAAAAAATTAAATTCCAGAATTATATTGAGTAAATGGTACCGAATCGAACTATAAATCTGAACACCTGGGTTCGATTACCACAGTCGACAAACGATTTCACTTATAATCTTCATTAAACATTAAAAGGACTGTTACACAATTTTAATTAAAATTTTATTTTTTTAATAATATCAATATTTATTAATTTTTATTCATTACTGTAACCTATCATTCCAGTGGCACGAATAATGTTTGATTCAAGTAATTTGTAATTATTTTTTGCGTTGTATTCAGTACATCAAATAATATATATTCCTTTTTGCAATAATTTTGAAACACCTGTATATGGAGCCAATTTGTAACATTTTGTTTAGAACATTTGGATTCATCAATGATAAAGATTATTTTTCGTTATTATTTCTAAATTTCCACTTATTAATTTTGATTTGGTAAGTCAAGTAATAAAAAAATTCCAAGAAATTTTTATATTGCCATAGTAACCTTGCATAAAACAATGTTTCTATTGGCTGTTAATTAATGTACGATATTCAACACAAAATATGCTCGGGGAAAGATAATTTTCCCTTAACAAATAACTTCTGATATAGCATACTTTCTGTCATGGTCGTATAAAAAACAATTATTATTTAATTTAAATCTACCCCTGTGGCTCCCCCACCACTAATATCTTTGGGGGCCGTGATTTGAAAAAATATATCTCTTACCGAGATCGGCTTAGGCAAAGTGCCACACTCAATGATGGGTAAAAGGCGTGATGATATATTTATTTTTTATTTTTTGATAATTCAATATTAGAATTGATGTCGTCATTGAAATCGTCACTGATGCCGTGCCTCGTTAGATTTCTCGGCCACACTGTAGACCATGATTGATTTCCATACAAGAGTAATATTCAATGCCAATGCCAATTAAAGGCGAATTGTGTAAAACAGCCTTAACGCGATTGTATGGCTGCAGAGTTCCTGCATAAACAACCGAATATGAGCAGGAGCAGCAATAGCAAATGCGTGAGGTTATAACAACGGAACGACATCAAGCAGGACCAGTGGAGCGATTGTAACTATGCACAGATGCAAATTAACAATCAGAAATAATCGTCAGATAATAACGTTTAATTACGATAATCAGAATATAAATTGTTTGCAATTTAGAACTCCCACATTGATGTCAGTTAAATGCCGCACATATATGTTCGTATGAGTGTACACTCACATTCATAATGATACTTAAATGCTTTGAAATACTGTTATTAAATAATCGGTAATTTATTATTTAAAATTAATGATAATTTGAGGATGATGTAATTTGATGATAAGTGATAAGAATGAATGACAAAAGCAGAATATCTAATGTTTATTTTATTAGTTTATTATTACGTTGCATAATAGTAATTTCACCGGCAGTACGATGATATGGGTAGCATCCAAATACCTCGAGTTCAAATCCTATTCAAGCTAAAAATATACTTGTATGAGTATTGCGGCTCTATGAATCCGAACCCTGTACTTTAATTGGAATTAAAATGCCTGTTTTAAACAGTACAATAAATCGTACTATCGGGGAAAAAGTATTGTTGTCGAGTTTAAAGTTGAATAAATTGCAAACAAAAATATTACAAACATATAAAATGAATTGGGATTTGCACATTTATATTATATTCCTGAGTTTACATTTTTAAATATATTAGTACAAAAATCAAATAAGCAAACTTTTAAAACTTTCATTTTTAGCTACGTGTAAAATCTAATATGAATAATCCAAATATATTTAACATGTAACTTAATATATAAAAAAAAACTATTAGCAAACACAAAGTAAAAGAAAAAACAAAGAAATACAAGTGACATCAATGTTAAGATTATGGAGACAACTGAAAGTGTAGCTTTGTCTCAAGTTTAACATATTGGCTGGTAGCACAAGCTCTGTTTTTGGAGGTTTTAAGAGCACGGTTTTAACATGTTAGAGATAGCTAAAACACCCAAAAACACTGCTCTTAAAACTGACAAAAACAAAGCTTGTGCTAGCAACCATTGTGATCAACGCCATCTCTTAGTAGTTGAATATCCCAATTAGGGTAGTAAAAATAATATTTACATCTCGTGAAGAAAGTGTCATTCCTCCCTTAGATGCTTTATATCCCTCGCCTTCAATTCGAGAAATGTATAACTTTTCTTCTCTACTAACTACTGTTCTACTGTATAAACAATATTATTGTTGAATTGATTTGACCTTATTTGTCGTTTAAATAATTTACAAACTCAAATGTATGTTGGCAACAAACTAACAAAACTAAAATCATGATATTGCATGTGCAATTGTTGCACAAATTAGAACACTGACTACTTTCGTTCAATAAATTGCAGCAAGGCATTGTACCCACAAAATTTTTCAATATTTATTTATTTATATTATGCTGTACAACAGGAACTTAATCCCAATTACAGTACACGATCCGCAATCACCGAACCGCAGTGTGATAGTTCATATAATTTTTAGCTTAAGTGCGATTTCGTATCGCTATCCATACCACCGTACTGACGGATAATATAAAACAGTCTTTTACATTTCTATTTTTTATTTCTTGTAATAAAATATTTGTCTATATGCATTTTTCTGTTTGGCTTCTAAATAATATTTACTCAATGCTAAATATTTTATGTCAAATACGATTACAATAACTTGTCGCAAATTATAACGGCATAGCAATAATCTTTTGATCGTCGTAGGATGAAACGACAAACGAAAAGCATTAAAGAGTAACGACAACGACAAATCTGCGTCATGAAGAAGGAAGACTGGCAAACATACGTGATAAGGTAAACAAAGTTGTTGAAACCTAAGTAGTTATGGATGAAAAGAACCTGGTTTAAAACGCTTTGAGGCTTAGAAGAGTAAAAAGGAATGAAAGCAGAGATGGAATGAAAGTGAATGACAAGATGCAAAAGATGGTAATACTATGAATTTATTCAGAATAATCCTGTTATATAAAATGCAGGTAGGTTGGCTTATTTTAATTGCAAATGTTACTTATTTTGTATGTATAACGAACTACGCTTTTACAATTTAAGATGGCACGAAACTAGACCACTACCGAACGTTATTAAGATACATTTCTATTTACATGATGAAATATGTATAATAAAGATCTTATAAAGTTGTTACTTGGTAGTGATGTAACTGCAATCATTTATGTTAGAGAAAAACTTGGATTTAAGTTTGTAAGCTGATAGGACTACTATAGGCCATGTCAGATGCGAAAATACTTATGTGATTAAATTTATTTTTCTATTGTCGTTATTAAAATGTCAATTAACGTTCTGGTTTTCATGGCGATTAAATAACCTTTTAATTACATGTTGATAAGCCGCGACTTGGAACGTTTTAGTCACGGCTTAAGATATTAAGCACGGGGTTAAGTTAGATTCAGGTACCTTACTTTGTAAATAATTCAAAAATCTTTAAAATATTTTTTTGTGTGAATTTGCGATTGTAGAAAATAAGATAAAGAACGAGTTTTATAAGATATTTATACTATGTTTTCTGTTTTTCGTCTTTTATAAATAATAATTTTAAAAAAATCTGTGATATTTTAAACCGAGTTAGCTTAGGGAAATTTGTATATGAAATGTTGTGTGTTTGATCATTTTGAATATTTATAAAAGCATTTCAATATAAATAAATTGTTATTGAATGGTCCTTATTTGCATTTATTATTAATTTGTTAAACAATAATAGTTACCAATGTCTTAGTTAATTGTTTTATTTCATGACAGTTATGACTCGTTATTCTTTTTCCAATTAGGGCAAAATTAAAGTTCCCTCCATTTTATTTTTTAATAAACCCATACCTCGCTTTACGGCCTAGATACGTTCTACGAAACTTGGCCGCAAAGCGAAAAGCCGTAAAGGAATTAAATTATTCTAATACAAATTCAATAGGAAATTTGTTTTTTGCCGTTATAGCGAAACATTTTAGGCCGTAAATCGAAAACGTGCCTTAATTGAAAAGGGCCGTTATAGCGAAATGTCGTATAAAGAGCGGCCGTATAGCGAGGTATGGGTGTAATGTAATATATGGTTTATTTTATTTCATTTGAAATTTTAAAGTTGGCATTAATTACTAGTAAATCGAAATTATATTGTCATCATCAATTTGCGTATATGTTGGTGAATAAATAATGTTACATGAAATAAATTGCAAGTTAATAAACAAGCGAGATATTTGCTATGTTTTTTAAAATATAACACCCTGTATATAAAGAAATTAAAATGTTCTTTAACGATGACATGTATAGGGTGATTTTATGGTGACCCTATATCTGAATTGTACCATTCAACAAAACTGTTTAAATTTGAACCTCAACTAAAAACTCCAAGACCCATCCATCGTCCAACCACAACCCTCATCCCCTTCACATCTGCTCCATCTATCGACCCGGACATTGCGCATGCGTACGTGGCGCCGCCATGTGACGCACGTGCTCCAAACCCGGAAGAACATCACTTTGACCCGCGGACCGTACAGGCGTGCCAACTGTGTGCAGCCAATGGCACTGCCACGCATCAGGGATACCAACATGGTGCTTTGTTGCGATTTGTGCTGCTAAACCAGGGTTATGATCTAATATTGGATGCATTCATATATGGGTACTTTAAATATTTGCGATGGAAAATAGGAAATAGAGAATGGGAAATCGCTGGTGATTAAAATGTAGCCACTATTTTGATAGAGGATTTACCGTAAATTACTTGATGTAATGGCACACTAAGAGAAACAATTACTACCATTCTACATAAAACGTAATTGTATTTTATGTAGGTATATTTTAGTTACACAAATTACCTGTTTTATATAAAACTATTAAGTAATACTGTCGTTATGTATATAACTAAATATATAGATAAAGCTGCTCATATTACACTAGTGTAATATGAATTCATATCCCACGATCTATTTACAACCAATAGCAATCAATCAAGTAGTTCCTTCAAGCACGTGGTTATCGTTTGTTGATCCTTAACATATCAAAATAAGATTATACCTTACTATTTTTCTTTTATTTATTTAAATAGTTGTAAATAAAGTACAGTATTTATATTACGACACGAACGTCCTCGTCTAAATTACCTACATTACATGCTTATTAAATAATATACTATTATTCGCTTATCCTGTAACTGGATCATTATCTGTAACTTATCCATGTGTTAATAACAACTTTTTATCATAAATTTGATATTCTGTTAACAGAATAATTTACCCTGGCATTTTTATATGATTTTCGATTATTTTGCTTACTTATATAGATACGTAATTATGTTATTGTAAAAAAGTAATAACAGCTTAGTAAAAGTGTAGTTAAAAAGGGTTATATACTGAATGTATGAAAGCAAAAGACATAAGAAAATAGAAATAACTTGAAAAATATGAGTTGTCATTTATTTATCGATCGGTAACAGACAATAATCGATTTACAGAATATAGAAGCATTTTATAAATCTTATGGAGCAGATGGCTCATTGGTAGCAGGTCGGATTGTAGATTCAGTTCCCACAGCCGACAATCAATTTTTACCACATTCAAAACACTCTTGTGGCTCTCCCTCTACTAATATCTTTGAGGGTCGTGATATGACGACTGGTAACCGCACTTTATGCGCATAAATATGTCACTTACCCAAATCTGTTACGGCGAATGCCATACCCAATAATATATAAAAAGCGTGATGATATATTTATTTAATTTATTTTATTAATTTGGCAACTTTTGAAACAATTAAAATTTAAGGTCAATTGTAGCATTAGGATTGTGTTCTTGTTTCACAGGCGAAAGGTTATGAAATCAAACCTTATTAATATTAAATTATACTGCACGTTACATGGCCTGACAATTACGTCACAGGTACAATGTACACGTTATTCATTTTGTTTCATCATCATGCCTTTTATTCATTACTGTGCGAGGCACTTTATTGTAGCAGATTTCGATGTATATGTATATTTTTGCGCTTGAAGTGCGCTTACCAGCCGTAAAATCTCAGTAAGTGGAAGAGGAACCTCAGAGGTTATTTTTAAGAAAATGAATTCTAAAAGACGTAACAGTCAAGTCATTTGATATAGAGTGTGCACCTATACTCCAATGCAACAAGTTGAACACAATAGACATGATAAAAATGGTTTGTTTATATTACTTTCCAGGAAATTGATAATAAATTTAAAACATAAGCATAACGGTCGTTGGTTATGAAATGTTATTGTTAATGTTATCATTAAGCACACATGGAAATAATTGATTTGTTATTGTCATAAAGAAAACAAAATATAATCAAAAATTTATAGTTGCCATAAAATTTATTATACGACATTTAAACACAAATGCATAAATATTTAAGATTATTAACTGATAAAATATTTGTTAATGTGGCGGCAAATATATAGTGACGTCACAACTGTTGCTTCCAATCGTGTGCTGCCATCTCTGAGCGCGAAGCTGAAATCAGCAGCGGAATGTTGCGAAACAAGGATGCACAGAAAAAGGTTCGTTGCCTTGCTAACCGGAAGCAACAGTCCGGAAAAGTCCGGATAGGTGGTCGATGCAACGATACTCTTGTTTAAAAGGGGTTGAATGAAAATTTGGACCCGACCAAAAAAATCAATCACGCGACCTTGCTCTTTGAAGAGGACATGCAAGAGTTGAAACAGATAATTATTGGCGAAGCTCATTAAAATTAAAAGATTAGTAGACGATGAACAACATAATTGACTAATTGTTATTTTCACGGAAATTTTACGCGTTTTGCAGATAATACCTTGGCATTGAATTTAAATTAAAAAAGGAACGACAATATTTTAAAATTTAAAAAATATTTTTGGTTGTATTTATAAATATATCGACATTTAGATTTACTCAAATCATTTATAGTACTGAAATGAGAAATTGCTTTGCTTATATAAATATTAAGAAATAACATCATGTATTTGACGGCTGGTAACTGCAGTTCACAAGTATAAATATATTACTTACTGAGATGTACTACAGCACAGTGCCACTGCCAGTAATGGTTCAAAAGCATGATTTATTTTTTTGTGAATTTTTGGTTGAACCGGTTCAATAATCGAAATTTTTTAAATTATATTTCTATATAGTTCAGAGCACGAGAAATACATTCGTTCAAACCGCATTTCAATATCTCTTTTAGTTTTTGAGTTATATCGATTTTTGACTTTTTTTAAAACTCAACTTTGAGAGCCCATATCTCGAAAACTAAAAGAGATATTGAAATGCGGTTTGAACGAGTGTATTTCTCGTGCGCTACTTAACTTACACCGAAATTTTACTATTTTTGAAAATTTTTCAACTTTTTTTCAAAATTTTCTTTTCTCAATATATCTCAAAGTTGACGAGATAATGCAAATCTGTGAACACCAGTGAATTCCTCGCGTGAAAATACATAGGTATGCAAATTTTTACATCAAAATTCTCACGGATACATTTTTTATTACAAAAAATCCAAAAATGGCCTAAATCCGTAAAAACACCAAGGGGTACCCCTTAAGAAATTTCTAAAAAATGGCCATTTTCGATTTTTTGTAATAAAAAATGTATCCGTGCGAATTTTAAAGTAAAAATTTGCATACCTATGTATTTTCACGCCAGGAATTCACTGGTGTTCACAGATTTGCATTATCTCGTCAACTTTTGGAAATATTGAAAAAAGAAAATTTTGAAAAAAAGATGAAAATTTTTCAAAAATGGTAAAATTTCAGTATAAGTTAAGTAGCGCACGAGAAATACGCTCGTTCAAACCGCATTTCAATATCTCTTTTAGTTTTCGAGATATGGGCTCTCAAAGTTGAGTTTTTAAAAATGTCAAAAATCGATATAACTCAAAAACTAAAAGAGATATTGAAATGCGGTTTGAACGAGAGTATTTCTCGTACTCTGAACTATATAGAAACATATTTTTTAAAAATTCAATTTTTGAACCGGTTCAACCAAAAATTCAGAAAAAATCAATATGCCTTCATCCATTCTGGCAGTGGCACTCTATCGTTGTAGATCTCAGTAAGTAATATATTTATGCTTGTGAACTGCAGTTACCAGCCGTCAAATGCATGATATTATTTCTTAATATTTATATAAACAAAGCAATTTCTCATTTCTGTACTATAAATGACTTGAGTTATTTATATTGATGTTGAGTACAGTTCATTTATTTTAATTGTTGTTGTTTCTAATCTAATAAATATTTTAAGAACAGATAATAAATGAAAAATAACGTGCAAATTCGTCTAAATCTTAAATATCTGTGAAATTCGTATCATCTGGGTTAGATATTCCGGAAGTCGAAGATAATTCAACGAATATTTGAATACACAAAAACAGAATTTAAAAAAAATACAATCCCTAATAAATAGACCCTCGGCCAGCAGACCACGGTTCCAAGAACAGTAACACGGCAAGTTGCTGGGTTTAGCGGGTGCATAAGATTTAGGGGCAAATACATACAAATTCCATTTCAAATTATATGGACAAGTATACATTTTATTTAAATTTTGTTCTTTTAAATATTTTGTATTTGCGAAACTACAAAATAGCTAGTTACTTTGTCCCTCCTTCCGTCCTTCACTAAAATTTTGGACAAACCTTATAAACAACTATTTATATATAAGAGGTCAATCTATCAAAAATTTATAAAAATATCTGATTTGATATCTGTCATGTAATTTAACAAAACATATGAATCAAGTAATAAAAATGAAGCAATAATGATATAATAGATTTATAGATTTTCACTTTAGTTAAAGTAACAAAATCACCTAGAACAGAATATCTGATATATTCATAACATCTATGGAGTTTTCGTATGAATAGAAAGAAAATAAACAATCGAATATTTTTATTGTCAATACAGAAAGTTATGCTGTTTGTGTCGTAGGCAGAGTAGTAAATCCTGGCATGCATACCAAACATAAAACGTGTTTAAAATGTATTGAAGTCCTTCGTGAATGATAACATTTTTCAATAAACATCGTTATTCTATGGAAATTGAATTCTAACACAAAAACGAACTGGCACACAAAAGATATAACTTCCGTGGAGACTTCGCGCAGAATAGGGAAATTTACATTTTTGCTTAGAGTTGATCTATACATGAAAACCTTGCAGCGACGAATTCCAACCAAGTTTTTGCATTCTTTATGAGCCGCAATTGACTTCCTATGACCGTAAAAACACATTCGCAGCCAAGGTTTTAGAGAAATGCATTGCGAACTATTTAATTTCGAAGTGGGCAATAAAACAGACCGAACTGAACGTTTTTGGCTTGACCAAAAGCTCGTAATTTTTGCTCATAAATACGAGCAGTTGTGTCTGGATGGTTAGTGTGCTCGGTAATTTATATCTAAAAGGTTATATACAAACGAAGAGAAAATTTCTGAAAATATAGTTATTGTAAGTATTTTAGGACAATGTACAATGAAATCAATTGAAACCAAAATAAATAAAAGTTAAAATTGCGAAGAAATGTAGTTTCATTTATCTATTTCTCGTTTTTTGCTTTTCATTTAAAATTTTTCATTTCCCGAGCGTAACTCGATTGTCCAAATTTTAAATTGTGTATCTTAAACGCAGTATAATAAATATATCTTTCACATTTTACAGAATTTTGATCTACACATTAAATAATTGTCTATATTTTCAAATAAACTGGTCTATCTCAACCCTCAAAATCAATATCAAGTAAGTGCATCAAAATTAATCTAGCTCCATTACAAACCAAATCAAATCATAAACAACTTAAAAGAAACATCATTCTCAACAAATAATATCATTACAGTCAGTGAATAGTCTTTGATTACGATTGTGATTCAATAAACAGTTGACATTCGCCTAGCGCCTAGCATCGACCAAACACGAAACAGTGCAACTACTATGTCCTTCGTTTGTCGCGCCATCTGTGAACGAATGGCAGAACCAACAACTAGCAGCAGCAGCAGCAGCAGGGATGCTGAGAGACGCCAGGAATGTGGAAGCAGGATACAGGAGCGAGGCTACGTGGCAGCAGAGGCGTTCATGGGTCAATGAACTCTCGTCGATAATCTTTAAAGAAAGGAACGTGATTCCCCTTCACCCTACACATATTTGATGCGGTAGTGTTACGTTTTATAGCGGATAAAGCACGCTGGAGCGCACTATAGAGTAGATGAGAGGCATTTTGAATACAAAGGAATTTTTTATCGATTGGAAACATTTCTAGAACGGAAATCAATGTTTCTGTTTTTGCTCTACGATTCAGCCGGCATTTTAAAAATATTTACTGTGAAATTTAAATTAAATCATGGCTGTCAAATAAGTAAGAAATATTTATATTATCTTGCTATAATAATTTAATCTAAATAATTAAAAAAAAGATTCGATGGTTTATTGTTGCGGATATTTTTTATCGATAGTCATTTTTTATAGTGAAAGAGGCGACATTTTTTTAAAATGGCATACTTTAATTTTTTTGTTCCCAATCAAAAGAGTAATTCTTTCTCTATACAAACATATAAAAAATAGTAATACTTTAATTAGAAAAAATGAGAAAATCGTGTTAAAAATAAATACAATTGTACAGTTTTCCCGGGACTGGATTGCAGAAATTAGAAATAAAATAAACAAAATTTATAATTAAAATGTTAAGGCAAGAATGACAGCCGTCTAAGATTTTTTATTAATTCATATAACATAATATCGATTTTGTATTTATTTATTTAAAATATAACTTTTGTTGCTTTTATTATTACTAGTTCAAGATGATTAAACAAAAATAAAAATAAGGTACAAATGATTATGTTGGCAGTGTTTATACTTTTATTTCATTAGTAACATAATTATAAATAATTAAATGTCCTATTAAACCAGTGACACTAAAAATATTCGCTAGGAATGAAATACCTTCAATTTTGCGAATTTCAAAATAACTATTTTTGTTCTATAATCAGTATATTAAATTAAATATGTCATTAAAGTTTTGTGCAGAGGTATAGAAACATCCTGTATATTACTTACTGAGACCTGCAGAGTGCTACATCCAGTAATGGGTAAAAAACATGATGATATATTTATTTATTTTTATTTTTAAAAAGCGATTTAGCGATACCAGTTTTAATTAATTATAATAATACGAGTATAACTAAAATTTATATTAGGTATTATCATATTGCTATAAACAAAATAATTATTAATATAATTATTAACTAAACCTAATATATTTGTTATAACTGAGAATATCACAAATAATTTGTTAAAAGCAAAATATCAAATTCGTCAAAGAGGTACTGTTGGTAAGGTCAAAGGCAGCTTTGAAAACCCTAAGGCTTCTCGTCTGTTTGAAACATGTTAATAGGAAACAAATACACATAGGCTACGTAATGTATAAATTATCGTGGTTCATGCACAGCCCACTGATGATTGTTACGCCTGAATTCTACTTCCACACAACTTCCAATACCGTTCAGTTCAACTGGTCACCGGATAATGTCATCCATAACAGATTATATTCTCATTGAGTGAAAAATAAATCATACTAAATTTAAGGTTTTATAACGGGAATAAAGAATAGTTATTGCGCTTTTTATTATTTTGGGGTAAAAATTTTGAATGTTTTTTGAAAAATTGAATATATTAATATTAATTTTATTACACAGCAATCTAGATCTCTTTACTACCTAATAAGGAAGAATATAAAAGAAAATGTGATTGTAATATTAAAATCGAAACGATTCTGCCAGTAAAATTTTGTGAATACTTTAGATAAAATTATATTTATTACAAGAAATATAGGACTACTGGGGCTAAATATATTACAGCAGTAAATATGAATAAATTGCATGATATCCAGGAACTATATAAGTTCATAATGTTATTACATGCATGATATTATTTTATGTTTTATGGTTTTGTTTAAAATATGAATAGCGTATTCTTTTTTTTAAATAATTTTTTTCCAACAACTGTGAAAAAATCAATACGCGAACATCATTTACAATACCATGACAACACGTATTTTGAGCATTATATTGCGCACCCTAGAGCGCAAAATGAGTATTTTGTTCACTGTTTCGCAGCCTACAGCGCAAAATAAATATTTCGTTCACGCTATCAAATTATTTTTTGCCAGGTTCAATTAGTTACAACTCATCAATAGTATCAAATTAATATTATTGTTGATTGTTTTCCTTCAATTTACTTAAATAAATCAATACTTATTGTATTATTCTTTATTTACAGATGTAGAAAAAATGATGTTCAGCTAAAAGTAACAAAAACATTCATTTTGCGCACATAATACAAAAATAACTATTTTCTACAACTATTGAATGATATGATGTCCCAGCATTCCGTTTCGGAACATCGGGGCCGGACACACCGAGCCGCAGTTTTTTACACTGCCATACTGCCGGTTTCTTTAGTCAGATTATTTAAGGCGTATAAGTGACTAGCTTATAGCGCCCGAGTGTGATAAATACATATAACTGTATTTTTATATTTTACGACAAATCACACATTGTCGGCAGGCGGATTCGAACTGACGAACCTTGGTTCGGGTGACGTCACAGTATGCTAAGAGATGTGCCTTAACACGCTCGGCCACCGCAACTATTGAATAATACCTGTATTATGTATCTAACTCTAAGTATATAAGGTTGCTCATATTACACTAGTGTAATATGACATTTCATATTCCGTAGGATCGAACCAGGGTTCTCAAGATCCACAAGCCGACTCGATACCAGTAGCCACCTACCTCACGTATTTAACATTAATTTAAAGAATCAATAAATGCGGAACTTAAGAAAAAATTAATTACTAGTTTTTAATTCCCTCCTAAAAGAACAACAAAAAAACCTTAGAAAACCGTTAAAAGAAATTACCAGTAACACCATCTTAAACTGAAGTTCAGTTTGGTCATTAGCAAACTTCTTCTTGACTGCGTTGCATACAAGACAGCGAAGCAACCATTCTCCGTCGCGAAACCAAGATAAATGTCACATAATACCGACACTACACACACCGGGGGAGTTACAAAATACAAAACAGCATCTCTTTCCATCTGCTAGAGCAGCAGGCAGGACTCCGAGAACCTTCCGGGATATTTTATAGGCTGAGTCCCGATCCCGAGGGATTGGAACTAATCGCGTTTGAGTTTGTTACTGAACGTGACTTACCAGAGGCGTAGTCGCCAGGGAGTTTAAGGGATAACGGGGCGTTAAATAATTACTTGTTTTCGTTTGTTAGTTACAATTAAAACAGAAGTTTTTACTTTAAGAATAGTTTCAAGTTTTCTTTTTAATGAATTATTCTACATAAGTTCTTCGTATGGAATTTAAACTTTATTTAAATAAATAAAAGCAAATTAAATGTACGATATTTAATAAATAAAAAAGAACTTGTCATATTAACAAAACGAAATTATTTTCAGTACGTATACGTTTTTTAATGTAATCGTAGAAAAAATTATGCGTGTATTACGAGCGTAAAGTGTCTTTGTTCCTCTTAAACTATAGCAGCACTCGCCTTCGGCTTCAGTCGCAATTACAATGCTCGAACAACAAAGAATCACTTTACACTCATAATACATAAGTAACTATATTCTGTTACTTTTATTTTACTTTTACGCATATTTCTCTCGTACAAAGCAGGCAGAATAAAATAAAATATTACCTTTGAACTATACTGTTTGCGAAACTAACATATTCTTATTTATAATAATAGCTATGAATATAAATAAGCTAAATACATGAAAATAAGTTTAAAATGTCAGGGTAAATTCTTTTAGTCATAAAATACAGAAATGGCGCCGTTAATAAATGACTGTCGTTAGCATATCGATCGAATTACAAAATAAGTTAGGGTAGCCTTATTAATTTCAATAACAGCAGAGTTTTTAAATATTGTTTCATCCAACAAACAATAAAAATACTGTTTGTACGCCTCTGAGTAAGTAAACCATCACGTTCACCGACTGATCCACGCCATTGTAGTAGAGCGTGTGCGTGAAACACATGAGATAATAGCAGATGGTTCGATGTGGTAGTGGTAGTGATATACGCACAGTGTACTTTCACATGTAATATGATATGAGTGAAATGCTAGCTATTACATTGATGGTTTATAGATCTCTCCCATTAGTGCAACGTAGATGGAGTGAATTGAGTCACGTATGTTCAAAGCTTGCTTGACATATATCACGATGTATGAGCGTGAAACCAGCTTTGTGTGTTGACAGATATGAAATTTTACAAAAGTTTTTATCTATTTTGACTGTTTAATGAAATAAATATGTTTTATATATTTTATATTGATATAAAATGAATGTCGTTGAGTGCGTCTTCATATCCTCTTGAGTTATAGATTTTTTTACTTCTTTAATATTTGAGAGGTAATGAAAAGAAACGTAATTAAAATGTGGTAAAACAGTGTCTTTCTCGTGCTGTGGTTAACTTATACCGATATTTCAAAATGTTTTTACTATTGATATAATAACATGAGTGACATTTTAAAAAGCTGAAGAGATAATGACAATCTGTGAAAATATAGAAGTATGCAAATTTTTACTGAAAAAATCGCATAAATAAATCTTTAATCACAGAAAATCGAAATATACTATTATATATTATATATTTTAAGGCAATTACCGATCTTTACGGATTTGGACTATTTTAAGATTTTTTGCTCTAATCAGTCAAGCAAAAATTCTAAAAACTTATATATCTATATATTTTCAGCGAATCTCGACGGAATATTTATCAACAACAACACAGATATTCTAACCCTGCAGTACGCGGACGATATTGTCATTTTAGCCAAATCACAGGTGGACGTACAACGAAAATTAAGAGCCCTTGAACAATACTGCAATTCCTTATCATTAACTGTGAACTCAAACAAAACACAAATTATACATTTTCATGTTGGCAGACCACCCAAACAACATCAAAAATATACTTGTCAAGGGAATGATATTAAAATAACAAAAACATACAACTTTTTAGGAGTGACATTTTCATGTTCTGGCCTTTTTAACCTGACAGCTGAAGAATTTATCAGCAAAGCAAACAAAGTCACAGGAGTTATTAAAACGACACTTGCTAAAGCCAATCTGCACTGTTGGGAAACCAATCTCAAACTGTACCATTCGACTCTTCTGCCATCAACGCTATATGCTGCAGAAATATGGGCGGTCAATGTACTTGAGAGACTAGAAAGAGCTCAAGCTAATTTTTTCAAATCTATATACCACTTACAAATCACTACCCCACACTACATACTACGTAGAGAACTTGGACAGCAGAAATTAGAAGTTCTGGTTTTAGAAAAAATGCTTAATTGGTGGTACAAAGTATTAGTGGCCCCAGATAACAGATACATAAAAAATAGTTATAACCTACTTCTGTCATTAAGTACAAACGTTAAATTAGCACCAGAAAAACAAATGAAATATAACTGGACAAAATCACTACAAGCTATGCTCGAAAGAGTTAACTTTTCCTGGATCTGGAATGAACAAAACGCTGTAACTTTAAAATTAGAGAAGAACAACATCATAACAGCCTACAGAGAATTTCTTCAAGAAATCGATACTCTGAGAATAATATCGTCTAGTTACAATATTCAATACAAACTCCTTAACTATACCCAAAACTACCTTACCTTAAAAATCCCTCTCAAAGTCCACAGATTATTAATCCAACTCCGATCTATTTCCATGAGTTACCCAAAAATTTATCTTGATAACTATTGTCACAAGTTTCAGGCAAATGAACTTTGTTCCCTATGTAATCTGTATGAAGATGAGGATATAGAACACTTTATTTTTCGCTGCCCGCAATTCCAATTCCTACGCCAACATCATATAACAAAATACGTCGAAGGAAGTCATCCCGAACTATTCTTTTCAACTTTATTGTCAAATATCACTATAGAAAAGGCCTATGATATTTATAACTTTGTACATGTATCTTTCAAAATTCGAAATTTTATTTTTAATGTGTAAATTACGTTACAATTGTGTACTTACCTCCTTTGTATAAGCTTAGCTTGAATGCAAATAAATTATTATTATTATTATATTATTATTATTATTATATATTTTCAGCGAGGTTTTCATAAATTTTTAATAGTTCTTCAAGTTTTTGAAATATTGACAAGGGAAAAATATGTAATTAAATAATAAGATTTTCAAAATTTAGGTATAACTCAACTGAACTACGAAAAAAACGATGGCTTAAATCACATTTCAACATATCTTTTAATTTGCGATTTGAGATTTTAAAATATCAAAAAACGGTGTAATTCAAAAACTAAAATAGATAAGAAGATGCACTCAACGGCATTCGATTATTTGTAGTTTGAATGATATAGAACCATATAATCAAAATGTTAAACTTTAGAATTGATTCTATAAAAAATTAACATCCATGTTCATGTGAAATAAATAAATATATCATCACGCCTTTTATTCATTACTGGGTGTGGCACTCAGATATAGCAGATTTTGGTAAGTGATATATGTACAGGCATGTGAAGTGCGGTTCCCAGCCGTCAAGCTGCAGCTCCCAAAGATCTTAGTGGAGGGAAAACTACAAGAAAAATTTTAATATGGTGAATATTATTTGCCAGCTGTGGGAACCGAACCCGGGTTCTCAAATAGACAGACATTTTAAACGAAGCATTTTAGAATATACTTTCTGCAAGGAAAACTTTGTACATTAATGTTATAGTATGAATATTTAAATTAAATTTACGAATAATATATTTGTTCAAAGGGCAGGAGCCCAAAAAATATTATTGCTTTAGGTTTGAAAATATATCAAGCCGGCACTGTATAAGCATTCAGTAAAATAATCTGGCAGAAGTAAAGATCTATTTTGACATTAACGTGAAAAAGATTACATCTGAAAATTCCATCGATGTAAATAGAAACAAAATCAAATTTACAGCGCAACATTTTCAGGCAGTCAAGGTCCATTCGTGAATGAAGACCCATTCAAAAAGTGATTTATATCAGGACGTGTAGAGAACTTTAATCCAATACAAATCCAATATTTCGTCAGGCGCCCAATTCAACCATTTATCTACTAAATCATGTGCGAAAACGAGTTCTCTTTCTCAGTCAACAGTCCGGAGAAACATAACAGAATAACGAGCGTTGGTGTTGAGTCAACTCTACCGGGAATCGAACCCGGGACCCATGCCTCGGGCACTCGGCCAAGTAATTTACAGCGACAGCGCAGAGGTTGACCTTTGACCGCGGCCTCACCTTGAACTAGCTCCGAAGAGGAATTGCCAAGGCGTCGATTCACATTAATTATCAGGCGGTTTTGCAGGAATATAAATGTTATTCCACTGAATCTAGGTTTGTTAATCAGGCTCGAAACAGGACTCTCTTGTTTATGTTATTGTGCGGAAATTTGTTATGTCATGAATATGAAGTTATGTGTTGTTAAATAAATGTATCATTTCATTTCATACTTTATTTTACTTGTTAATATTAATTTGATAATTATATAGTAGTAATGGGGTAGGTGGCTCAGTGGTATCGAGTCGGCCTGGGAATCTTGAGAACCCTTGTTCGATCCCCACAGCCAACAAACAATTTTCACCAATTTAAATTTACCTCTGCGGCTCCCCCTTCACTTCACTTCACGCGAAGAAATAAATCACTTACCGAGATCTACTTCGGCAGAGTGCCACACCCAGTAATGGGTAAAGGCGTGATGATATATATTTATGTTATAGTTAGCATAAAATTGAGATAACAATACATCATTTTTCGTTATCTTGTATTTCATACAAACAAAAAGGTAAAATAAACATAATTATATTTTTGTTTCACTTGGCTAAATAGGTCGTTGGTTTATTAAACATGAAGATGATATTATACATTTTAAGTATAAATAAATAGGATTATTAATATTCAAGTAATTTAAATATTCATATTCATTGTTTACACTTTAAAAAAATATATTTAAATAAATGCTACAGAGTAGAAAATCTTTTTCTTCTTCTAAAATAAATTAGAAACTAAATAATTTGAGTTTGAATTTATGAAGCCGGGAGGAATGTTATTGTGGAAAATGAGAAAAACATATTTCTCAAGTTTTCTTCTTGGAATACGCCTTGAATTTTATTAATTTAAACGATAGAAGACATTTTTTATTGAAACCCGTTTAAATTTGTTAAATGGACCCAATCATGGACCCGAAATGTCTTCTTCTATTTGTTTAATTTAATGAAATTCAAGTTGTATTCCAAAAATATACTTGGGATATATATTTTTTATTATTATCCACAATAATAGAAACTAAATAGAAAAATTGTTCATGTTTATCATTCATTATTACTACTAGTAGATGTTTTTTAACTTACCTAGATAATTTTATCTAGTTATACAGAACATATAATATTTAAGCTTTTATAAACAAATGTTTTTTATCTAACTACATATTAGTATATTTTTAAAATAAAAGCAGGGATCGCAAACCGCAGATAAATGGGTTCGGTTTGGGTTCAGAGATGAAAAAAAGGTTCAGATTCGGCCTGGGTTCAGAAATTTTTATTCAATACCGGTTCATTTCCCGGTAGTGATAAAAAGATATAAATAAATGAAAACAATTAAAATATCATCACGCCTTTTACACATTACTGGGTGTGGCACAACACCGTAGCAGATCTCGATAAGTGATATACTTCTTCACGTGAAGTGCGGTTACCAGCCGACAAATCACGGCCCCCAAAGATTTTGTTGGAGGGGGAGTCACAGGGGTAGTTTTAACATAGTGAAAATGGTTTGTCAGTTTTGGGAATCAAACCTGTATTTTCAAATCCACAGGCCGACTCGATACCACTGAATTAGAAATTCTGTATAAGTACATATTGTAAATAAAAAGCAGTCTACTCATTAATTAAACAACTAGATTTCTGTCTTGAAGTACTGTTATCGAACAAGCTCAGACTTGTCACATTAATAAACATAGGATACGCAACAACGAAATAAAAATAATAACATAAAAATATAAGTTTCGTAAAAAGTAATTATTTCATAAGAATAATGATTCATTATTCTTATTCATAATGTTTCACCACGTGCCAACGGCTCATACTTTTGATATTGTAATTATTTCAGTACAAAACTCTAATTTTATTTTGTGTATTGAAAAATGTTGGTTCAGCGATCCTGTTTTTTCAACTTAAAAATAATGTTTGGGTTCGGATTCAAGTTTACAAAATTAATAGCGATTCTCATAGATTCACAAAAACATGGATTTGGAACAGTTTTCTGATCGGGTTCAATTCGGTTTGTAGTCCCAAAATAAATGACATTTTATACATTTTTCGATGATATTTTTGTGTAATTTTAAAAACAAAAGGTTATTTAATCATTGTGATCGTCAGACATGTGTAGTTGATTAATTTACATAACCTACGTCGATATCAGTTCAAGTAAAACAAAAGTTATTATAATATGCATAAAAACAAATTTGATATCTTTTTAAGTAAATTATTTAAATTACAATTAAGGTCGTTTGACATATTCAAGCTTAAATACTTATTCCATATAACGTACAATATTATGGAATGGAAATAAAAAATGTAAATACCTTATTTAGCTCCTACTTGATTGTAAATTCCATGGAATTGGCACTATCACAATCACAAAAATTCACAGAAAAACACGAAAAGTTGATAATCACAAATCACAGATTCACATACTGTAGTGCAGCTACCACAGCCACAACATTACTGAAAGTGACAGGCACGTTCTACAGTTTGGCGTACGGGCAAGTCTGAACATGGTTCGTTAGTAAATTAGCTTTGTAAAAATCCCTATTAAGAATTATTGGCGCAATATTATAAATTTAAATTTTATCTTGATGATAGAAAATGATAAATAATAATAATATTTTTGTGAATCTATATTATTTATTGCATGTATCTCTATTTATTTTATAGTTTTAATATACTATCATTTAATAAGTAATATTTATTATTTATTAAATGATACTATATACACATAAATTATCTATTAATATTATTAATTTTTTCCGCAGTACAGAAACAAATTTCAGCAACAATTAGTAACATAATTATAAATAATTAAATCAGTGACACTAAAAATGTTCGCTAGGAATGAAATATCCTAATTTTTGGGAATTTCAAAAAAATACTTTTTGTTCTGTAATCAGTGTATCAAATTATACATCTCATTATAGTCTCGTGCAGGGGTATGGAAACACCCTGTATATAACTTCTATTTTTTAACAAAATTAGCAAATAATATCTATTAACATACCTATCAATGTTATGAGTATGAGCTTTTTATTACTATTGCTTCCCTAATTACTGTACAGAAAAAATATTCCAATTGTTGTTTGAGTATTAAATTCTGCTTTTAAATCAAGCTAAATAATACATTTTACTTAATTCTTATTATGAAAAGTTTACCTCATAATATAAATAGTTGACAATTGACGTGAAGTGCGGTTACCAGCCGTCAAATCACGGCCCCCAAAGATGTTAGTGGAAGGGGAGCCACACGAGTAGATTTAAATTGGTGAAAATTGTTTGTCGCCTGTGAGAATCGAATCATGGTTCTCAAGATCCACAGGCCGACTCGATACCACTGAGCCACCTACCCCATAAATTTAAATTTAAATTACATTAATGAAGAATTTATTTAAAAAAATACTAATTAAAAGTTGTATTTTGTTTTCAAAATTGTAATAATTTTTTTAAATCTTTAAGTACATGTTTGTTTTTAGTTTGTAGCTAGCACCCTGCAGACCCACACTTTGAAAACCACTGGTCTAGCCAACATGTTATCCTATAAAATATGATTGTATTTTTCCGCAAACAATACTTTATCAAATAAACATTTATTTCCAATAACATATGCTACAACAAAACATAATTTCCATAATAGTTATTTATATTAATTTATGACATTTTTGATAAACGATGAATTAAACCATAACAAACGTTTTAATTTCGAAGGCACATTAGTTAACTGATTATATTCAACAGACATAAAATACAAATACCGCCAAATTAATCCCTATTCTGATTAGATATGATATCAAATCCCTCCGAAAATTTGATCAACTGCCTATAAGCACAGCTCACGTGAAGGTAACAGTTTACCACGTACAAGACAAATACCGCATTATAATTGCTAGCATGCGATATATAATCCGGGGAGATTGCTAGCGTAAACTCTGTTCCGCCCTTGCAGGGTAAGTTTCACTTCGGTCTCTCCGATTTTACCCTGTAGAATTGTAAATAGATATAAAGGATTGAAATTGGATATTTATTAATAGCTAGCAGCTACTAATATCTCAAACGATTTGATTAAAGACAGAGAGACAATACAAAATTCTAATAACTTAAATACAACTGAGGTTTTATGGGGTAGTTGGAAGTGAGTTCTTCTCGGGATTTCACTTTCGTTTTTTATAACCGCGATTCCTGAAACTTATGTTTTAAAATCTGGGACGAATCTGATAAGTACGATAGGAATTATTAGACATGAAATATAAACAATGAGAATGCTTAATATATAAGTTCACACAGAAAGGGTATTGAAAATTCTCTGATGATCTGTGTTTTTTAAAATAAAAGTATAAATTAAATATTAATTTAATATTTTTTTAACTTGATTAAAAGAATGAATTTATTATTGTTCTCCTAAAAAACAAGGTTTTAGTTTTTTTAAGCAATTAAAAAATGAATTAATAAATGTGTTTTTGTCTTTTGCTAAGTAATGTTGATCCCCACAGCCGACAAACAATTTTCACCAATTTAAATCTACCCTTGTGGCTCCCCCTCCACTAATATCTATGGGGGCAGTGATTTGACGGCTGGTAACCGCACTTACAGGCGCGGTGGCCGAGCGTGTTAAGGCACATCTCTTAACATACTGCGACGTCACCCGAGCCAAGGTTCGTCAGTTCGAATCCGCCTGTCGACAATGTGTGATTTGTCGTAAAATATAAAATACAGCTACATATATTTATCACACTCGGGCGCTATAAGCTAGTCACTTATACGCCTTAAATAATGTAGCATTCGACTACGAAAACCGGTAGTACGGCAGTGTAAAAACTGCGGCTCGGTGTGTCCGGTAGGCCCAGGCCCGATTTGGGCTGTAGCGCCACAGATGATGAACCGCACTTCACGCGAAAAAATATATCACTTAAACAGTAATGGGTAAAAGGCGTGATGATATATTTATTTATTTATTTATGTAATTAAATTTTGAAAATAATAATAATACTTTTTTATATAAAATGGACAACATTATTTTATAAAAATTAGATTTTTACTTAATTTACTTATAACTTATTCGTCATTGCGTGCCTTATTAATTATAAAATGCACGAAACGCAACTGATATTGATTGATTTCAGATAATAATCCAGTTAAATAATAAGCAGGATTATTTCGTCTATTGTTACATTGTCTTGATTAAAAAAATGTTGTAATTTAATTTACCATGACCTATAGTTAGTGCTAAACCGCCAAGAACTGTTAAAAATTATTTTCTAACAGAACTAAATGTACAATTAATTGCCTTATTAAATAGTCTAAGATGAGAATAATACCAGCTACCAAACGTCCCATCTCAAAGCTTTATAAGCCCACTAGTCGAGATGGTAATGGGTGAAGTGGGTAGACACCCTCCGGTGCATCCCCGAGTACTGCCGAAGGCACCCGAATATCCCCGAAGGTCGCCACGTGAACATGAAAAGCCCTAGAGGAGCTTACGGCGGCGTTTGTCTACCAAGCGATGAAATGAGAGCTTTGTGAGACCGGTCGAAAGTCTTCGGGTGTTTTTTTTTTCATTATTTAGCGGTTAATGTTCTTGAGATTAAAGTGAAACGCAGAGTTATTAACATGAAAAATTAAAATAAAATAGAAAGACACGGTAAGATAAGATTAATAATGTTTTCAGGATGTTTTGAAATTAATACAACAGGACTTGTGTTTTTTATTGAGGTGGTTATGAGTAAGCTACACATTTAATTAATACAGTATGATATTACCTCCTTTCGTAAGCGTTTTAATTGCACGAAAATAAATTCTTCAAGTGTAGTTTAAACTGAAAATTAATAAGAGGTGCTTTTAGTACAATTCCACTCATAACTTTTCATCCAATCAAATGACAGTATTTTGCTGAATTGAACCAATCACAGTAGTATTACAGCGACAATTTCACTAGTGAAAATTGTCGCAAATCGTTGCTTAGATACAACGTTTGTTAACTATTTTGAGTAGATGAATATTGTTGAATTTTATTTGACTTTGTTTACTTTGCTTAGTTATGTCAAAAAATTAAACAATGTAAATTGATCACCAAGGTAATAGTAGTTTAAAAATACTGCAGGTAACATTTATTTGGAGTAAATAAAATATTTCGAGAAATTGTCAAGCCGAATACCATACGTGACTATAATTTTCCTTTGGTTATTTTTGTCTAGATCACTCCTGCTTGTTGCTTTAAGAAAATCTACACTCGTGCTATCGCCCTTGTGCAGAATTTCGTCGCTACAAGCAGTCGTGATCATGACGATAAAAATTTCCGGCAAAATCATAGTCACTAAGGTATTATATATAAGAACATGGTTGCTTGGTAAGAAAATAACAATTGGAATTAAAAGATTTTGTATTTTGCAAGTATTTAAACCGAATCGGATCATGAACTAAAATTGGGTTGAACCGGTATACTTTGAAGAACAAATAATTTGTACGTTTTAAATGGTTATGTTACCTCTGTTTAGGGCCATTTTTAGAATATAGCGTGATGTTATGTATGTAGAACTCAACGGGGTTTGAACCCATGAATTCTCGCTTGTGAAACGACACTGCTATCTAGGTGCTACTCGTATTATATGAATATTCATTTCGCGTTTATTGTTCAATTCGAGCTTAACAGCTTGAGCTTATTTCATTTACGTTTTGCCGACAAGGTTTAATTGCAATGAATCGAGAAAAACAATTCCTACCAAAGCACATTTTCAACGACTTGAGGTCGATACTTTCAAAAACTTTAATGAACTTTTGTTGCTAACTACAGTTTCAATTTTGACTGCAATGTAAATTTTTATAATGGCTAGATATACTACCAATAGTTAAATTTTAAACTGAGTTTAAATAAATAAAAGTACATCGAAGGTTATATAGCAATGTTATTTCTCCCATATGACATGTAAATTCGCTTTGCTATTATATATTTAAACTTGAAAAATTTAACTTTCCACTGTGCAATTGACCATAAATGTATTTTTCATCTTATTCTGTTTTTAAAATAAGTTTGGTTTACAATACCAGCAGTTTAGTTTAAATTTGACAAATAAAATAACAGAGAAAAATGATAAAATATATCAACTAGAACTATTCTTATTTATTTATTTATATTACGCTGTACAATAGGAATTTAATCACAATAGTTATTTCATGTTCCTACTATAGTTATTTATGTATTTATAAGCACGAAATGACTGTGTTCGTAGAAGGAAAAGTTCTACGGAAGAGGCAGACTATTTTCTGAGTACAGTAAATCATTTCGCGGCCGAGGTGCATACAAATTTTTTCACAGAACTGCACAAATGTTTATTTAAAACTTACAAATTTATTATAAATTTAATTTCTAAATGATGGTTATTATAAATATGAATGTGTATCAGATGTTTTCAGAAATAATAACAATTTGTTTGTTCATCGCCGGCATTTTGTAATCATGGTTTTGATTGGTTAAGAATAGCACGCTAAAGTATCTGACAGCCCGGTAATGAATTTTTGTCGGACTGTTTCCATAAACTTGAATTTCGCGAACTAAATTGTAAGCAAAAAAGTCAACATTGTTTGACAGTTGCGAAAAAAAAATTACAGATCATATGTCTAACTTACTAATATCTATTCTGCGTCAATTTTTAATTAACAGTCATTCGCACTTCTACAATAATTAGCCCATTAAATTTATAGATAATATTCTAGTTAATTTACAATTATAGATTTAAATATTAGTAACCACACATCAGCTGAAGTTAGTTAATTATACAATATTAAACAGGACATTAGTAATTATCTGCAAAATTGTATTGTCATCAATGTAACACTAAATATAATTATAAACACACATTATATATCCATGAGCATTCAACAGTAAGTCAATAATCATGTTGAATATTACCATTATTATGTATACAAACCTGTGTTCTGTTCGAATTAATGTCAATACATATATTACTAGTAGAAAGACATATTGCTTTTATTTTTTTATCTTTATTTCTCGGCGAAAATCAATTGGTCTAAGCTGCTCCAAATCGTTCATCCTATATTACTAACTAATATTTAAATATACACTATTAGGGGGTTGAGGGCCCCGTGGTATCGAGTCGGCCTGTGGATCTTGAAAACCCTGGTTCGATTCCCACAGCCGACAAACAATTTTCACCAAATTAAATCGACCTCTGTGGCTCTCCCTCCACTAACATCTTTGAGGGTCGTAATTTGACGGCTGATTACCGCACTTCATGCGAAGAAATATATTACTTACCGAGATCTGCTACAGTAGAGTTTGGTTTAAATAAATATAGCACAGCGATATGCAATTATTGATATGGCTATTATATATTGAAATCAAATTTTAAATTTAATTTTTTGTGGCGCAACTGGTAATTAATCTTACATTTCAATCAAAATAATGTACTTTTGATTTAAATCGTTCTATATTAGAAGTTTTTTAAATCTTTTTAATTCGACGTAAAGTAGCGTAAATAATAATTCCAATTTTTAAAGAAGTTATTCTGTTTTAAAAGATTTGTGTAATAGTAAAACTTCACAAAGTATTAGAGTTGCAAACAAGAGTTCTAAAAAAAAAGTAGAAGAAAAAGAAACACAGAAGGAAATACATTATACAATAAAGAACTCATAAATCACAAACTATCCCAGTGACGAACGCCAATGGGATTACTTCCAGCAGCTAAGCTACAGCTATTCTGTAGGCCGAAGCACGTAACGTAAGAACATAGTGTGGCTGAAAGAAACGTAAGCATACAAGCAGATGGAGAACTTATACTATCCGATCTAATCTCACACGCAGTCGACCAATGTTTTCCTACATTATTTCTTGGGAGTGCGTCGAATGAAAGCTCCTACACTGGCGTGACGTCGACGTCGTGGCAACGCGGAGGTTATCCTGGTTCAAGAGTGTTAGAAATGCAAACATATTCAGAGTGTATCTGTATTTCGGGAAAAAATTAAAGGGTATATACTATAAGACGTACTAATCATGGAACAAAAAGAATGTTTCTAAAATTCGTAAAAAAATTTGCATCGTATTTAAATGCAACATTTTGTTAGCCACTGGTTGATAGCTATTTTATTTAAATCTTCTTACAAGTAATTGTTTACACAACATCAAATAAATGTCTGATGTTGTGTAATTAATAATTTAATTTAGTTAAATGCAGCAGGTCTAGCAATAATGTATGCTAATCCAGTAGCCCTAAAAATGTTCATTTCAAGTAAACATCCTTAATTTTGCGAATTTAAAAAAATAATCTTTATTTATAGTATTTATAGTATTTACATTTACCTTTAATTTTTTTCCGAAGTATAGATACACCCTGTATACGATATATATGCTTTCTCTGCTTTGATTCTTTTTTATTGTTTAGTTATATTAGATAAATCTTTTCTTCGATCGGATGAAAAATGATACATTTCCGATTCGCAAAATTCATTATTGCAGTAAGAAATTGTTCTAGACAAGCTAAACAACAATAAATAACAGCACAGAAATCAATTTTATTTGCTACTGTATCGTGCATGTTTATAGTAGTGATTACAGTCCGGAAAGTGAGACTTTACAATACAAGTACTGTAATAAATATTACGATATATGAACAAATATATAAATAAATAAATATCTAAGACTGTGCTGATGGTTGCTATGAAACCAACAATAAATAAAAGAGGTAAACAGTTACTTTTTCTCTCGAAAACGAAAAGACAATATTCGATCCATATATAAAAGAAATTATTTGCAATTTTATTTGTCCCCAGAAATAATCAACATTAATTACACAATTTTCATTAAAGCAGTACAATTAATTCGTACAAAATTGATATAATTTATGTTCTGCTATGACATTGAAACCACAAATGAAATATGATCCAAAGTCATAGAATCAAGCATAAAGTTTCTTGGCAGATTCGTCTCATTAAAATTGTTTGTGTCATTTAGATTGTCGTCGTAAAATATAATAGTAGTAAAAATAATCTTATAATGTGTGTTTAACTTAGACTTTAATTCAAATCGTAGAATTTTTATTGATCGCTAAATTTACGCTTTCAATTTATTGGATATTAAAATATTTAGCGTGACGAGTGGCAGTGTTTGCACCTGACAAAGAGTGATAACTAGTAAAGTATTATCAAAAGAAATCGTATATTTTCTCCTGTCAAACGGTTTAAATCGAGAATAATGTCGCAAATAAAAGATACGGTGAATTAAACTTGCTCAAAACATACTATTTTAAGATCATTTAAAGATATAACTTAATTTTTTATTGTCAAATTTTCTTTATGTTCATTATTTTAAATGTATTTTTATCTAAGAGAATTTAAGAATGTTTGACATGTGAAATATATATTTAGTTTAATACTAGTTAATTAATATTATGGGGCGGGAATATAAAACAAAATTAAACTACATTAAGATTATTTTTATATACAGCATGCTTCAGGAATAGTTGTAACAAAATTGAATAGCTTATTCCTGATGCTATTTTGAGTAAAATATGTCACATTTTTTGGTTACCAAAATGCAAGAGGGCAAAATTTTATAAATAATAACAAATTTTTAAATTTTGTAATCAAGATACTTTTCAAAAATGGAATATATAATAACAAAATTAAACTTTGATTTAAATTAACATTGTTGCTTTAAATTTAAATTAGCATTATGACATAGTTTGCAAAACTCGCTTCGCTCGTTTCGGCAAATATTATGTTCGTCAAACAATATCAACCTTTTCATAACTGGTTACGTAAATAACTATTGTTTCTAATACGATATATTGCTGTTCAATTCGTAACTATGGATATGGCAAATCTCAATTAATATAATTACGGTATTTAAGTACTTGAAATTTGAATTTATTCATACTATTTATATATTTTGGTATTGGATAACAGATACTGTAAATATCGAAATAAACATTCCTTTGTTATTTTAATAGATACAATTATAAATTCATTGTATTCCATATTTGTGTATTTAATAAAATAACATTTATACAATGAATAAATGGAAATTTATGATCAATACACAAATACCTATCAATTATAAATTATTTGGATTTACTTTTAGATATAGTTTCTGATTTCAATACAATCTAAAATAACTTTATTTACTGTTCAAAGCTATAGACCAAACTCTAGTAATAAGAATTAAAAGAACAAAAATAAAATAAAGCAGAAAATTGGAAAAAGCAATTAAATTACTGAAACGATAAACGAAATGAATTTCATTTGTTTCAATTACCAATTGCAAGTTGTGGCAATTACAATTAAACAGCATTTTCATCTTTTACGTAAACTATTTTAATTGTCAAGCTAGATTTCACTGACGTCATTCTATCTTAACTAATTGTCATTTAAGACTCTGGCGCCAGCTATATATAATTTCTGAAACTGGCGTATAAAAAGTTTTAACACGTAATAAACGAACGTGTTTACAACGTTGTCGAGCGTTACTTGCAAAGAATGTTTTTATTTTTCTTCTTTTTATAGTTTCAATGTACTACGATGCTAATAAACACCTTCTCGTATAAAGATTAATTTAACACATGATGAAATCAACTTAGTAGTGTAACGTACTTTTTATGAACACTTAATTTGTTTAAACTTGGAAATGTGTTTTTACATTATTAGAGCTATAAATTTAACCACCTTAAAACAAGTAAAAATAACCGTTTTCGTTAGCGGATCAAAGCAATGGCTTGCAATCGTAAGGTTCCGGATTAAATTGCATCATTATAAATTTGGTAAATAGCATGACTATATATTAATTAATTAATATAATTCGTAATAACAGAAAAAGAGATTGTATTACGATATGCTCATATTCCGGTTGAAAGTTCTATAAATATATTTAGACGAGGAAAAGTTGAAAGCTTCAACAGTATATTTATTTAGTTGACAAACTTAGTTTCTCGTATACATACTATAAAACAAATTAAATACAACATTTCGAGACAAGTTAGTTGAAATCGTGATTATATTTGAAATATTGCAAACGCACAGATGTTCTGGACAAGTTCGCAAAACAAAACTCATAAACAAAAATTTATAGTGTGCTCCAAACTTTATCAATCAATACTTTCATCAATTCTAATTTGTTATTTTATCAGATTTACTAATTAAAAATATACATTTTTATTAAATCCAGGAAAAAGCAACGCAAACACGAATCAAATTACAAAACATAATGAAAATGCAATAAACAATGATTAGTAAACCCCTATATAAACAGGTAGATAATCCATAAAATAAAATTCGCGCAAAAAAGAAATATTTCAATTCATCCCTATCGCGTGAAATTTGCATTAGTGCAAATACAATTTGTATTTTGTTTGCAATTCGAAATTCATTTAATTTTTCATCATTCTCTGGGTCAATGTTGGATTAAAATAATGGATTGTGTGTCCAAAAGAGTAACCTTTCTTTTTGCACAATAATTTCACGCTCAATAATCCGCTTTTTTCTTTTATCCTCATTCATAACTTCTTTCATATATGGTCCTTTATTCTCAGGTTCATTAAATAAAGCTTTTTCAGCACACCCCAGAGATGGTGAAATGAAGTTATGCCATGCCATATGTTATAACGAAGAGGCACTCTGTTTATTTCTAACATTTATTAAGGACATAAAAAAAGAATAAATACGCACATCATCTACTTTTCCTTTAATCTTACCATTTATAAGAACTCAACAATGTTGTGCGTATCTTTTCTATTGTCAACTGTTTCTATATTATTTTACATACAAGTACCTACTTCAAATAACACATTGTCATTTTATTTTCAGTATTTTCAACGTTTGATTCTTGAAAAGATAGCACAAACAGCAAGTTTTTATGGCGTTATAGTTCACTATTATTTTTTTACGTTTCTTAAAACCAATAAAATATTGTATTCATTGTCACGTATGTGCAAGTCAAGTTCTTGTGAGAATTTTCCACGAATATGTGGAAACCAATAGAATCACAAATTTGTTTGAAAATAAACCAATTAAATAAGAGCTATTTTGATAGATTTCCACTATTGAAATTAATTTGTCACTGTAATTAAATCTCTTTCGTTACCAATGAAAAATTGATATTTTCATAACCGTCAATTGAAAAACTATATCGAAATAGCAAACTCACGATGGAAAAACACTACTACAAAAGAAATTTTGCTTGTCAAATTTTCACGCAACTCGTAATATGATAATTGTCAGATAATATTCTGACATGAATTTAATTTCGTTGTTACGGAAATAGGTAATACAGCTCATGATGCCCAATCGCTATATTTCCATTTCTATAAGAACTCATCACTTGTTATATTAATTATAATTATTCCCGAGAATAATCACTATAGCTTTCATTTGTTTGGCAAATGTCATATAGGTAGTTGTTAAATAATTATTTATTTATTTATTTATGTTACGCTGTACAACAGGACCTTAATCCCAATTACAGTACAGGATCCGCACTCACCGAACCGCAGTGTTGTAGTTCATATAATTTTCAGCTTAAGTGCGATTCGAACTCGGGATCTCCGGATTCGAATTCCGTAATGTTATTCACGCCACCGTACTATATATAATTATATAAAATTGTCAAGGTAGAATATCAAATTCCTCTGTTAATCCACAAACTCCCGTGACTATTGCCAAGCAATAAGTTTTCGATTCTAAATGTGTCGAATTATTTTCAATTTATTTTCACTCTCTTGTTATATTATTACTGGAAATTTTATATTATGGGTAAACCTACAAGAAGTTTAATTTGGAATGCTTTGTTTCTAGTTTATTCCTTTTTGTTCGTACAATATGTACGAAATTAAAAACTTTAAACGATATAAATTTTATTTATTATGTTAGTCTGAACAACAGGAACATAATCCCAATTAAAGAACAAGAGGACATATTTTTGGATAAAAGTTTCTTGTTAATTAAGTCACGCAAGTTTTTGTTCGCTTCTATCGTGCTTGGCTCCGCGAACATTAATGTAGGATTCATATTCAATTAACAAACGATTTATTTTTTCAATTTTGCATGTGAGTTCTTTAAAAGTGATAGAAATATCCAACTTTTCAACTCGTCAACTAGGTACTCTGTACATAATTAGTAATATTGCTGATTTTTGTTTCAAAGTTGGCAATATTTCCTTTTAATTAAAATGTTTGGATCATCTAAACGATGAACAAACCAAACAAAATTTGGTTCAAATTTAGTTTGGTTCATCAATTGCAATATATATGTGTATAGGTTGGCTATCTTTAGATACTCGTATTAGGTTTATAACCAATATATAAACTCCGTTGTTATAAGTAGGTTATGTTACTTGTTATTGTTTTATTAATTTGTTTTAATTATGTTTGACAATTCATACTTCACTTACTTGTTGACAGGAAGTGTAATTTAATTCTTTTACTCAGATACCTAATTTATATCTATGTATGTTCAATATTTGTCCGTCAGTACGGTGGTGTGGATAGCGATATGGAATTCGAATCCGGAGATCCCGAGTTCGAATCTCACTCAAGCTAAATATTATATGAACTACCACACTGCGGCTCGGTGAGTGCGGACCCTGTACTGTAATTGGGATTAAATTCCTGTTGTACAGTGTAACAAAAATAAATAAAAATAAATAAAATAAATAAATATTTCCAATATTGTATTTATTTCTTTTATTCAGAATAAAATCACGTTGGTCAGGTGTTTTGCTTATTGTATTCGAATTGATTGATTTATTTCAGTTTGACTGCAAGAAACAAGTTGAATTCACATAAATAAAACTCTATTAAAATTGCTATTCTCGATATATTCTATTTCGGTAAGCTGTTCATAATTAATAACCTATGTTTTAAAAGGAAACCGTGGTAAAAATATTCCTTCAGAACACGGTAATATTTTGTAGTCTATTGATTATTAAAAAGGTCGTAACCAGAGCCACGTATATTCAATATTTAATTCAATTCTTTTTCTATTTCTTGTTACAGCAGCTTTCTTCTGTTTACATTTAATTATCGTGCCATTCACAACGGCAAAGCACCATAGCAACCTCTGTTCTTCACTCTGTATCTCTTTTTGTAATTTTTGTAATCGGGGACAAAGACAAAATAAAATTTTCATGTTTAATTTAATGACGTTTGAGATATTAAAATTTTAATAACGTTTTCAATTATTTCTATAAAAACTGCATACTGGCATTATGAAGAAATGAATTTAGAATTACATGTATTTTAAGGTCAATTTTCAGTTACTTATCAAACAATTACGTGTAAAATAAAATTTGATATGCTTTCGTTAAGACTATAGTATAGAATTTCATAAAAAATTAATAATGACACTCACGTTTCAGCTGTCAAAGATTTTTAAATTAATCTTCAGAAAAATTCTACAAATAAAAGATTAAAAACATAATATTATTTGTATTTTATATTTGAAGTAGATATCGATGAATACTTGATGATAAGAAAAAAAGTAAGTTTTTATGAATTCATTTTAAAAATTCTACATATTTTAGTTAATAACATTTTTGATTGTACTCAAACTACAATAAGGGTCATTGCAAAACTTGATTTTCAATATACTATTCTCTCCTCTCGATCAAAATCTGATATTGATTGATATGTTATTGACAACCACTTATTTTTAATGGCTATTTTACAAATCAGCACCATTTTGGTATTCTGTAACTAGAATAATTAACCCAGAAATTTCAAGCTATTTATTTTTATGAATTTTGCTTATGTTATTATACATCAGCTCTTAAAACAAAATAAATAAATAAATAAATATATCATCACGCTTTTTACCCATTACTGGGCGTGGCACTCTGCCGTAAGCAGATCTCGGTAAGTGATATATTTCTTCGCGTGAAGTGCGGTTACCGGCCGTCAAATCACGGCCCCCAAAGATGTTAGTGGAGGGGGAGCCACAGGGGTAAATTTAATTTGGTGAAAATTGTTTGTCGGCTGTGGGGATCGAACCAGAGTTCCCAAAATCCACAGGCCGACTCGATACCACTGAGCCACCTACCCCATAAAAACGTGTAGTTAAAAAGCAATATTTTGTTATACAAGTGCATCGTTCGATAGTAAAATGCATAAAACTAAAATAGAAACAATAAAATAAATGAATATAGTTACAGAATTTCCAAAGGGAGGTAATCTATGAAGTAATAATGAAAAATAAGGGCTGTCATTAGTTTATTGAGCAGTAACTGATAATGATCGAGAATGAGGGTGGGGAAATAACAGTTGGTATCCGTGTCTGTAAAAGATCGGCACTAGTACAATTGTCAAAAGTAAAATGAAAAAATCATCACGTATGTTGATGTTATAAATATTAATGAAAATTAATATTTGATTTAGAGTATTATGTACACAAATGTCGAATAAACATGATTAAAGCAAGCTAATATATGCTGGTCGAGTAAATATAATTTGTAATCAAGTATTCATGATGGTAATACATTTTTGTTTCAAGTTAAACTTAGTGCAATTACCATAACCCCTAAACAAAACATGAATTACCATTAATTTAAATAATAAAATTAACAGTGGCAGTAGGAATATTTCACTAAACACGAGTTTAAACGCATCTTAAAATAACTTGAATTGACCTTTAGCGCTCCGTGTTGTAGTTTGCGTCAGAGCAAAGAGCGAGTGAAGAGGCTCCTTCAGCGGTCAAGGCCTCCTATGCGACGAGAGGAAAAAATCTTAATTTCGGAAACAAAGCACATCCTGACGCCATTATCGGAAACAATTACATGGCGGGGAATAGCAGGCCATGACATTTATCGACGAGCGAGAACTTTAAAATGTGCGCGAATCTATACAGTGTAGAAATATTTCGCTACAACGTAACATCAAACAGGATGTGACGTTCACTCCTTTTTACGTTTTCGACCTATGGTTTGATGAATAAAACAGAACAATCTTAAAAAAGTAAGATAATTAAAAAACGCGGTAAAATTTTGGACTAAAACTTTATATTTAAACTAAGATTAAATTTGTTAATAGACTATGTACTGCAACTTTATTGATAGGTCTTTTTTTAGTTTTCATGTTTATTTCATAAACAGTAGGATTTATCACATAATACATAGTACCTAAAATTGAACCCAAATATGATTAAAAACAACTAATAACAATTTAATAAGTTTTTCGTAACACACGCACAAGAAACACGTTCTTATTCCCTAATTTGAGAGAGAGAAACACTGCTTTTCTTCCCTAGGGAGAGAAACATTATGTCTATGTGTACTACGATTATTAGCTGTTTGCGGCGTTTCCTAGGTAACTAGTTACGCAACCCATATTTGACATTTGTCCCCCATAAGACAGTAATTTTTGTGTACTTACGAAAAGTACATCTTAATCACATGTTGACATACAGTGGCTTCGAACGTTTTAGTCACGATGTGAATATAACAATTGACATATTAAATACGGAGTGAGGTTGGCTTTAGACATCTGTCATTGTAAATTAACCTTACTTTTTAAATGATCTATAAAACTTTTCATTTTTGTTGTTGTCTTAATTTGCAATCGTAGAAAAAGTATTGTATTTGATTCATTTTATAAACTCTTTAGATATTCGTAACTAGAGATACATTTATAAAACTTGTTACATAATATACTAGAACACTAAATAAAATAAATATATCATCACGCTTTTTACCCATTACTGCGTGGACACTCTGCCATAAGTAGATCTTGGTAAGTGATATATTTCTTCGCGTGAAGTTCTGTTACCAAATCACGGCCTCTAAAGATGTTAGTGGAAGGGGAGCCACAGGGGTAGATTTAAATTGGTGAAAATTGTTTGCCGCCTGTGGAAATCGAACCAGGGTTCTCAAGATCCACAGACCGACTCAAAATCATAATATAAAATTAAAATCCTCAAAACTCATACTTGAGTGTAAAAATTATACTTAAGCGTTCGTCACTCAATTGTTTTTAAAAAGTTATTCAAAATAAGCTATCTGTTATTGATGGTACCTATTTGAAATGATTATTATACCTGTGCGGCGATATTTCGGAATATATTCGTCGAACCTGACATGAACAATTTATTTTCGCATTTTTTCTATTGCAGCCGACGGCTCGGAAAGAGTCAACAAAAGAACGTCGCAAGATATTTCCCACATCGAAAGCCAATATGTTAGACTACGTTATAAGCGGTTTATGAGACATGGAAAATCTAGTGAAGGGAACCGAGCTCCCTATCAATATAAATACATTTTTCAAAATTGGATTTTGGGGCTTGAAAATGGAAAATTTTAATCAAAAGTGCGAGGATATTTTCTTTACAAGCAAAAGATAATACTCATATTTTGCTTCTCTGTATTATAGGCATACGGGATGTCTCACAAAAACTGTACAAATATTTTCCCTGTTGCATGATTAGAAAAGTAAGTCTGCTGTAATTCTTAATTTGCTGGTTGGGGGGACGTGCAAGCGACTAAAATTTGCACTATTTATGATTTTGAACAAATGAATTCTATTGGTTGCTTGAACACGTACTGCAACCACTGAACTAAAACTAGGGAATTATGTTTCCATATAGTATATATTAATATCAAATCAGGAGCCATAAATTTAATTTCCGCAAAAAAAACTATAACTTTTCTATTTGCTGAGCACTCAAAAAAAATTTGGTTAAATTTCTAATAAATCATAGGTTAATATAATTATTTTATACAGGGTGTTTTTATACCTTTGTACGAAACTTTAATGACATTTAATTATTTATAATTATGTTATTACGAAATAAAAGTATAAACACTGCATACAAATAATCATTAATTAATTAGTTATTATGTAGGTATTTTGGTGTAATGCCTTATTTTTTTTTTTTTAAATTAAATGTACTATTAAACTAGTGACTCTAAAAATGTTCGCTATGAATGGAATACCCTAATTTTTGATAAATTAAACAAATTATTTTTGTTCTATAATCAGTACATCAAATTATATATGTCATTAAAGTTTCGTGCAGAGGTAAAGAAACACTGTATAAAAGAGAAACTTGGTAATTTAAAACTTAATTTTAGAAGAAATAAAATAAGTGTAAGGATAAAGAACGTAGACACTTGATGTAGTTTCACAAAATTATTTATTATTAATATTAACCCATTAAAGCCCATAATTCCCTACTTGATATTTTCGAGTGAAATTTGGGATATTGCTATCTTAGACCTTACAAAATCATATAAAATCGGGAATAAGTCTATTAGGAATAATAGAGAGCAGTTATAGAGTGGCAACTTTAGTTGCCAGTGGGATAATAAATGTAATTTATAACACCTTATCGAATAAATCAAGTACATATGTAGAAAATTACTTTTATTAGTACAAAAGCACAATATTTCACATCGTACAACTTTAATTATTATTATTTGACATCATGAAATATTTTGAAGCACTCATCAGGATGAAGGGGCACTTCACATTTTTTACACAAATAACTTGTGCGCCGGTTACAGATTTTACAACGCCGATACTTTGATTCACCTTTTTCTACGAAATGATCAGTGCGATCTTTTCTGATATCCTCGATGGCGGGTGTAAATTCCAAAGAGGACCGCACACCAGATGTCATAGGAGGATTTCCATAGGACTTAAGGATGAAAATTGCACACTGTCTTCTACATTGTAGTAGAGGTATGTCATGACCTAGTCGACGATACAGTAGCCAGCCTTGTGTATAACATACATCTACAGCCCATGCGAAAAAGGGCCACCACCTTTTTTTGGACCTAATTCTGCAACGGTATGAGGCTAAGAATTGATCGGCTATATCTACTCCGCCCATATTGCTATTGTAACGAGCAATTGGACCTGGAACTTCGACCTGAATAACCTTTTTTTCGGTTCTAGAGTAACGGTTAGATTTTTTCATTGGGTGTATGTTGTCACAGTTAGTGAGTGCTGTTACGACATTGTTCTCATTCCAACGGACTGCCACGAACTTACCTGTGGAAGATGATACTCTCGTCGATACTGATATTAAGTCCAGGATTTATTTGCTTGAAAGCATCATTCAGTAAATCAAAAACTGGTCGTACCATATACATTTTATCACTTCCATCGTTAGCTTGATTATCTGCTAGGTGAATAAAACCCATTAATTCGTCAAAGCGGTTTCGACAAATTGCGGCAGACACTAGTTGTAGATGTACATCTGGATCTTGCTTCCAGTATAATCTTCTATATGGAAGAGGGTGGTATCCCGACAACAGCAGCACTCCGATAAATGTCATGATTTCTTGTGTCGTAGCATTCAAGTTGAGAACAAGTTTCTGCATCGCATAGCGATTTGTTTCAACAACAATGTGGTCTAACATAGCTTCTGAAAAATAGACCCTAAAAGCTTCGATAGGACTTTTGACATTTTCTTTCAGAAAATCTTCTATCGTTGGCCGATATTCACAGTCTGGTTCAGGAATTTTTGAGGATAGCTCAGTGACATTGGGTATCCAAATTAGTGTAGTGAGCTTTTTTCGCTTAGAAACATGGATATTGTTCTTTGAGGCGGTGCTTGGTGCAGGTGTTTTAGTTTGGTCCTCATTTTGAATACCGTGTATATTATCGTGATCCTCATCTTTTCCAATATTACGCACTGAGACGTGGGATCGCAGTATGCGAACAGGAAGGTGATCAAAAGCGCCTAATACCTCTTCATCCGAAAAATCAGAATCTTTGTCTGTATCTGCATTTGGTAGCTCCTCAGGGGGACATAGAGCTATTTTGTCAGGTATTATGTCCTCATCATCATCAAGTAAGTCAATAAGTTCATGAAGTAGTAACCCAGTACCATCTCTTCCGCGAGTATACATGTTAAAATTACCGGTTCATGAAAATTTATAATTTTACTACAATCGTAACCAGATAATCCCCCTGGCAACTTTAGTTGCCAGCAAAGTTTGTACATATCCCACACCGACACGTTGTACAAAAAATGCAAACTACATACAGAAATATTTTACCACATTCATAACGTAAACAACCAATAGAAAAATATTAGGATAAATGCGTTGCAGAATATCTGAACTTACCAATTAGGATTGACTGCCATTCTGGTAAACAGATAAGATCAACAACATTAAATAAATTGGTATGAAAACTTCGACTGTATAAATATAACTGAGTGCTTGTTACGCTATTTAGGAGAGAAGACATCATGGTTGTCCGAAGCACCAAAAAAATAGGTTCAAGTCCGGGCAAGCGCACGGTGCGAGAAGAATAAAATGGTGGCAACTTTAGTTGCCAATGGGCTTTAATGGGTTAATATTAATAATAATAATATTAATAAATAATTTTGTGAAACTTCATCAAGTGTCTACGTTCTTTATCCTTATTCATAATGTTTCACCAAGTGCCAACGGCTCATACTTTTGATATTAAAATAAGTGTAATGAAATAAAGAGACTGATTTGCATGCAATGATCTACTAAATAAATCAATGATTGATTCAGTTTATGAACCTGATAAAGGAGTCTCAAAACAGTAAGTCAATAAAAGAATATTTGTAGATTCTCCAGATATATGTAGATGTCTCACGTCAATTTATTTTTATTCAAAACCTTTCTGAAAAGAACACAGCAAAGTGACATATCACAATGCAAATATTATTTTCTAGCACTGATAAAAAGAGAGAAACATATATTATGTATGCAAAACAAACACCGGTGAATATTTGTTTTCTCTTGTGTTTTGTTCATTTTTTATTTACAGTTCACTATGTGAAAAAGTACCCAACATAATTCTGGCCAAAATATAAACTATGCGCATAGGTGACCAATCAATAACAGGATATTTGGCCGATAGTTATTTCCCATCTCTGTCATCCACTCATGTGTGAAATATAGGAAATTAAACTCCTTTCTGATAGGTTAGCTCATAACGAACATGAAACTCATTTAGCACGAATGTAAATTATTATTCTGCAGAAATAAATCATGTAAAACCTAAGTCAAGTAATTATAATAATTATAGTAAAATTAGTTTAATATTTTATTAAAAAAATAATGTTTTTCAAATGAGTAATTAACACGATAAGTTGGCAAAATACCTATAAAGTTTGTTTTTAGTTCATTTTAAGGTCAGGGTTTAATTTTAATTCATTTGCATTGAAAACATTCAAATAACAGTTCACAATTTAACTATATAAAATTTTTCAGAGATTATTTTTAACCTGCATTAAAATAACTACAGTTAAATTTTGATGTGATGATGTTTCCAAAACAAGAAATCCTACTTTGAACGTTTGAACAATGTATCACCCCATTTTTACTACATTTCTTTTTAAGGTGAAACATGAGCCTAATTAGGTCTAAAGTTTGCACCTAAGTACGTGTTCTTGAACTTATAATAATGAATTCGCATACGAATATGATTGAAACCATAGCAATTATATCAAATTTTTACATCAAAGATTTTAATATAGGCGCTGTGGTTTCAATCATTTGTATACGAATTTGTTCGTATCAGTTCTAGATATTGTTGTTATTTTAAATTAAATATTTTGAAATTTGTAAATAAATAAATATATCATCACACCTTTTACCCATTACTGGGTGTGGCACTCTGTCATCGCAGATCTCGGTAAGTGATATATATATTCACGTGAAGTGCGATTACCAGCCGTCAAATCACGGCCCCCAAAGATGTTAGAGGAGGAGAAGACACAGGGGTATATTTAATTTGGTGAAAATTTTTTGTCGGCTGTGGGGATCAAACCAAGGTTCTCAAGAAGCACAGGCCAACTCGATACCACTGAGCCACCTACCCAATTTTTGAAATTTGAATTGATTAAAGTGAAAAGAATGTTGTAGCGGTAATTTTTTTTTTTTGTTTATTTAATAAGGATATAATTTTATTAAATATCATTTAAATAACAAATAGAAGACGACGCTTAGGGCCTATTTCCAAGTCAAAAATATACATAAAAATTAATAAATCTTGTACATTAAAATTTATAAATTATTTTAAATACGGTAAAAAACATAAAACTACAAACTGGTAATGAACATTACCTGAATCTACAAGTGAAATAAAATATATTATTTACTGTACATATTTTAGAAGGTAAATGTTGAAAGTATGAAATAAATATGAAAACGTTAAATTTACGAGCAAATAACAATGAAAACTGATTACTGGAAAATCACTTGAAGAAAGGAATTAAAATAATATATTAACAAATGTAGTTATTTAAACTTCAGTATATACAACATTTTAAAATTTCATTTGAACTCGACAAGTTTCAAGAAACGCGTGTATAGTCGACGATTTACAATCGTAACATATGTGTCAAATAGGATATATTCACTTGTTATTTCCTATTTCTTCGTCGAAAAATAATGACGTAACGCCTACCAGAACAAAAAAACAAAGTATAGGTGTCACCAGTAAATTACAACATCTGTAAGCCTTCCATTCCTACTTCCAAATACCCAGTGATATAACCCCGTAGATGAACAAAATAAATGAAATGTCTATTCTACGACAGCTCTAACATTAAATCACTTCCAAATATTAAAAGCACCCTTTAAATTTCACCGCGTGAGGGCGTTGAAAGAGATCATCGATAGCTTCTTCCTTATTACGGGTAATCGATACGGAAACGATGAAATCGAGAATGCCGCGCCTGCGGTACCGTGAGAAACATTCGAATCGCGGCGAAATTACGCCCAATTATCTAAACTGAATGCGAGCTGTCTGCGAGAACTGGCAAATGACGTGAGAATCTTTATTGTGAAATTTAATTTGGAGCAATTTTGATATTTGACAGTTGATTTGAATAAAGCAATATGGATTAAATATTAATTTATTATAATCCCCAGATTAAAGACCATTCATGTATGAAATAAATGAAATCTATCGCATCAATAAATTACAGTTACTTATGGGTGGTCAATTGGGATTATTGGATAAAATTCTGCATAAACAAGAGAGTTTAAACTTCTTGAACTAATATTAAAAAAATGACTGCATCCAAATGATTCAAACTTTATTATAAGCTGTAAATTTTCTGCACTAAAATGTTTAATTCAGTGTAGCAAATAAATTCTGGAAAAACGTTAAATGTTTTTGTCTTTGCTGGAGAAGAAAAATAAAAAATAAAATAAATATAGCATTATGCATTTTACGCAATACTAGGTGTGGGTATTCTGTCGTAGCAGATTCCGGTAAGTGATATTGTTTAAGTGCATGAAGCGAGGTTAGTGGAGGGGAGCCACAGTAGTGATTTGATTGTGGTAAAAATTGTATGTCGATTGAGGGAATTGAACTTGGGTTCTCAAATCCATAGTCCATCTTGATGCCACTGAGCTACCAGTGAAGAAACCAACAATATAATTTGATAATAATGACATCTGTCTAGAAAATAATGAATTTTATCTAAAATTCAAATTTACTTACAAAATAAATTTGTTATACATTCATGACGGAAAATCAGGGTTCGAAGATATATATCGATCGATATATATCATAATATTTATTTTGATATATATCGTCATATTTTTGCAATGATATATATCCATTATATAAAAATATCAAATAGTTTTTGAGATATAGCCTCCGGAGATGTGAAATTTTTCGAATTTTTCAGTTTTTCAACTTTTCCGAGGCTATATCTCGAAAACTAAATGTGATATGAAAACGCGCTCAACGGCATTAATTTTCTCGTGCTTCAGTTAACTTATAAACATAGTTTCAGCGATTTTTATTTTTTTTCAATTTTCCGCCAAAAAAATCGCAAAAAGCGGTTTTTTAACCTTTTTCTCGAAAACCAGAAGTCATATGCATTTGAAGATTGCACCACTGGATTCAGTGGGTCAAAATACATATGTATGGAAATTTTCGTTTTAATAATCCTACGATTAAGGATTTTTGGGAAAATTGAATTAAAATCTGAAAAAACCAAAGGGGTACCCCTTAGGAAATAATTAAAAATATTAAATTGCATAAAATTGTATGAAAATTTGCTTATAAGTCAATTCGGACACGGGGAATTCAACGCCGTTGAGCGCATTTCCATATCTTGTTTAGTTTTTGAGATATAGCCTCCGGAAAAGTGAAATTTTTCGAATTTTTCAGTTTTTCTACTTTTCCGAGGCTATATCTCGAAAACTAAATGTGATATGAAAACGCGCTCAACGGCATTAATTTTCTCGTGCTTCAGTTAACTTATAAACATAGTTTCAGCGATTTTTATTTTTTTTCTATTTTCCGCCAAAAAAAATCGCAAAAAGCGGTTTTTTAACATTTTCTCGAAAACCAGAAGTCATATGCATTTGAAGATTGCACCACTGGATTCAGTGGGTCAAAGTACATATGTATGTAAATTTTCGTTTTAATAATCCTACGATTAAGGATTTTTGGGAAAATTGAATTAAAATCTGAAAAAACCAAAGGGGTACCCCTTAGGAAATAATTAAAAATATTAAATAGCATAAAATTGTATGAAAATGTGCTTATAAGTCAATTCGGACACGGGGAATTCAACGCCGTTGAGCGCATTTCCATATCTTGTTTAGTTTTTGAGATATAGCCTCCGAAAAAGTGTAATTTTTCGAATTTTTCAGTTTTTCTAAATGTGTACAAAAACTAAAATTAAAAAATAAATATCCAAAAGGTGATATTTATCTGATATATATCCTATATATCAGATATTTTGATATTTATTATAAATATCATGATATTTACGAACCCTGCAAAATAGTTATTTTTGTATTAAGTGCGCAAAATTTTAGTCGAGACCGCAGGTCGAGACAATAAAAGTCAATCGAACGCGCCAAAAAAACAAGAATTTTGTCCACGAAATACAAACAACATTTTTTCTATAACTGTAAATAAAGAATAATACAATAATTATTGATTTATTTAAGTAAATTGAAGGAAAACAATCAACAATAATATTAATTTGATACTATTGATGTGTTGTAACTAATGTAACCTGACAACAAATAATTTGGGAGCGTGCGCAAGATATTCATTTTGCGCACTAAAATACGAAACAGTAAGTATTTGCGCACTAGGGTGCAAAAAAATGTAAATGATGAAAAGATCACGTACTTCGCGTATTGATATTAGTGAAAAAAAATGAACATGGTTTGACAGTTGTAGAATGTAATGAAAAAATTATGTATATGTAATCTCCCAAAAAAAGTACAATTCTTTCCTCACTTGTTTTATATTTCGTCTTCGGTTCGAAAAATGAATTGCATAATAATAATTACACGCCCCGAAATTAAAGACTAAATAGGAATTTATAGAAGTATACTTCCAAGCAAAGTCCGTCAGCACGGTGGTGTGAATAGCGATACGGATTCGAATCCGGAAATCCCGAGTTCGAATCTCATTTAAGCTAAAACTTATATAAACTATTACATTGTGATTCGGTGAGTGCGAACCCTGTACTGTAATTGGGATTAAGTTCCTGTTGTACAGCGTAACATAAATAATAATAAAGCAAAGTTATACAAGCGATACTATCGAAACACTACTAGTCATTTTTTTGTTACTGTCTATTCTACTTCAAAGACAAAATTTAAGTCAATTGTATAAAAACAGTAAAATTTAACACCTAGAATAAAATTTTATTTAAATAAAGAGAAAAGCAATTCACTTTACAGTCCTTAATTAATTCTTCTTTTACTGTTTCAATCTTTATTAAGAATATCCAAGCATCTTACAGTCTCATCCAGACTTTTGTGACATTCTTCAACTTGTTATTAAATTTTATGTAGCGCAGTAAAGTCTCTCAACAGGAAAAACGTCAAGTATCCGCCATCACAATTTAAAAACTCGTTCTCAATTGTGTGGAACGTTGCAATGTATTGTCGTAGTAAGTGATCTACTTTATCTTCGGTGTCTTACCGTGTTAGTCGAGGCGTTGGGGCATCAGTCCTTATAAGCCAAACTGTGTTTACAATACACACAAACACACGCAAGACGAATGTGTGTGTGAGAAGAATCACGAAGGCTTGGACTTAACTGTTCACCAACATGCGAGAGTGGAAGAAAGATGACCTCACTTACCTAGAAAGAATACAAGTGAATTAGTTTAATTAAAACGCAAATTAATTATATGGAATATTATGAGAGTTTATGATAAATTAAAGTATTATTTAGAGTTATGGGGTAGGTGGCCCAGTGGTATCGAGTCGGCCTGTGGATCTTGAGAACCCTGGTTCGATCCCCACAGCCGACAAACAATTTTCACCAATTTAAATCTATCTCTATAGCTCCCCGTCCACTAATATCTTTAAGAGCCGTGATTTGACGGTTGGTTACCGCACTTCACGCGAAAAAATATATATCACTTACCGAGATCTGCTTAGGTAGAGTGCCACACTCAGTAATGGGTAAAAGGTGTGATGATATATTTATGTATTTTCTTTAAAGTTGTAACTAATTGGTTAGCACGCTAAATTTGTAAGCGGACGTGGATTATAATAAAATTATAGAAGACATATAATTAAAACTAGTGAAATTAATACAAATATGTACAAAATAATTCGTTAATATTTGATAAAATAATAAATTTAATTACAAATTTTAATTAATAAAAATTATTCATTATAATAATTAATAAAATAAATATATCATCAAGCCTTTTATCCATTACTGAGTGTGCCACTCTGACCGGTAAGTGATATAATTCTGTGCGTGAAGTGCGGTTATCAGCCGTCAAATTACGCCTCCCAAAGATGTCAGTGGTGGGAGAGCCACAGGGGAAGTATTAAAGTGGTGAAAATTGTTTATGGGCTGTGGGAATCGAAGCCGGGTTCTCAAATCTACAGGTTAATTCGATACCACTGAACCATCTACCTTATTATAATAATTATAGTAATTAAAAACAAACAAAATTAAATACAAATTTGTAAAGTAATAATTAAAAGATATATTTTTATGTACACTTTTAGTTCATCATTACAAAAATAATTTTTTAATATATTAACTGGAAATAAATAAATTATATTCTATATTCTAATGCCTGGTTTTATAAAGGACATAATAATTTTGCTTCTTTAGTAAATGTATTTGAGTTATTAAACCTTATTTAAAATGCCCCCTCTTACATCTTTGGGGACCGTGATTTGACGGCTGGGAACTGCATTTCCCGCGCATAAATATATCACTTACCAAGATCTGATTTGTCAGAGTACCACACTCAGTAATGGGTAAAAGGCATGATAATATATTTATTTGTACTTATACTTATTTATTTATTTACTTAAATACTTATTAAAATTTTAATCAATTTCCTAAAAACTCGATTGAGATTGAGAAGAAAATTTGGAGAGAAAAGTTGATTCTTTTATCTATTTCTTGATTTCTTATTATTCATTTTAAACTTCCGATTTCTCGTTATTTCCCTAGCGATGCTCGGTTGTCCAATTATTTTAAATTAAATTTAGAAATTCAAATTATAATATATAATTCTACCTTTATCATCCTTTATATATTTTAGTATTCCATATCTATTCGTATTATATTTTGTTCGTCGATCCTATGCTTCACCGCATTACAGGGTAACTCACTGCTTGTGTGACGTAAGACACCCTTGAAATCACGGGTTCGAGTCTATTGGCCGGCAACTATGTACGAATATATTGTAAAAATACCACAATACCTGATATTGAACCACTCTCTCTCTCTCTGTGCTGTAACTGAGATTGCGTTCCTGTTATGCAGAGTAATAAATAAAATAAAAACTTATCTATATGTCCAGAAATTGTTGGTACAACTACGTTGAATAATAATTGATAAAAATATCCTATTGAATTGGAATAGACGAATATTTTTATAACAAAGAACCTTTATGTAATTTGTATAAAAGTGTAACAAAGCCGAGTGGATCAATAAAGTAAAAAATGAATAAAGTTAGTAAGTAATGAACGCCGCAACTTTCAAATTTATTTGAAAATGCAAAATTGTTTCCGACGGCTCAAGGAAACAGGCAAACAGTGCACCTGATATTCGAAACGTGAAACAGAATTTTATATTTAAACCGAGACTCGTAAATCTCAATTTAATTTAACTGTCAAGCTGAGAAACATCTCTCATAATAAATTATCATTTTTAGTTTTTAATTTCATTCTTCAGAACTCAATTTACCTTGAAAACCAACAAGGAAATTAAAATTAGAAAAACAATGAATTATAAAAAATAAATTATCAACATAGCTGTAGAGAAATAAAATTTTCATTTGTTCAGCATCATATTTCAATTAACAAGCAAAAAGAAGAAAATGATATTTGCTTCACTTCATTTCACTTTAATAAAACTAGGAATATAAGCTCAGTAGGTATAATGCTTTTAAAAATCATACAAATTTTATTAACTTATTTATTTTATTTATTAGGATCTGTATGTTTTTGTTCCATTTTCGACCAAATATAAAAATTCTCCATATTCTGAAACTTGAGTATTATCTGTAATCATTTTGAAAATTTGAAAGCTACGCTTGTCAACTCTTTAATTCTTTTTAGAATTGTTTATTGTGACGTAGATTACGGTTCTTTCTTAGATCAAACTCAATGTCTTAGACTTCAGAAAGTACTGAATACTTCTGTTCGTTTAATTTTTGGATTGTGTTGGTACGATCGGGTGACTGAGAAATTGCATCAACATTGTTGGTTGAATATATTTAACAGATGGAAGTGTCATTTCTTGTGTTTTGTGCAGAAAAAATTAATTACAAATATTAATAAATATCTTTTTATCTTCTTAAGCCTCGTGGTTCTTTATATTCATTTAATATTCGATTTAGATCAAATTTCCATGTTTCCAAGTTTTCTACGTCTCGATTTAAATCCAGTTTCTCTTCTGTTGTTCCCAAATTATACAATTCTATATCTGATGACTTAAAAAAGATTCTAAGTTTGTTTATGTACAAACGTGCTTTGAGTAATGAATTATATAATGAATTATATAATGAACAACTTCAAGTATAATAATACATATAGTAGTAGTAATATAAATATATTTTTGCTTGCGACACGCGTTGACTAAAAACTAAATCTCTTCATGATAACTTTATATATCAAATTTTATAAAACGATTTTTATAAACTTTTGAAAATAAAATAAATATATCATCACGCCTTTTATCCATTACTGGATGTGACACTCTGTCGTAAGCAGATTATAAACTTTTAGTTTTCTTATTATGTAGTATTCATTTTCGGATTCACTTTCAGATGAAGAAAAAAATAAATCCTGTTTGAAATTCAGAAACGACAATTAATATCAGTCAGTCCCTAACCAAATATATAGAGTTATAACCTTAAAGTGGGATTAAAGCGACTTTAGTATTTAGTTTAAAGTAATGTTAAAGTCCTAAAGGTACATTATGGACAATGAAACAACTTTAAATTTACCCTTAGAGTGTTGATTATGAAAACGGGTTTAAATTCAATTTCGTTGTATATGTCACTTGATGATGATCATAAGATCGAAACGCGTAATGAAGTTTTTAGTGTTGTACATTGTGTCATTTATTGTGTCGTTCTTTGTTCTTAACATTGTGACGTGTATCAGGTAACGTATCTCCTTATTTTGATGAGTTCATAAACAAAGCGAAATTAACTTTAGTTTTAATAACATTTTTAGAAATAACGGAATAAATGATTTAGATTATAGAATACTGAGACAGTGGTAATTTAAAGAATAACAACAAAGACAAAATTAATTGTCGTTCATACACTTGGTGAAACTAGGTTTAATCAAAAATAAACTAAACACTTGGCTAAATCTCACAAAATTCAGCCTCCAAGTCAACTTTTCAGTCATCGTCAGAGGCTGGCTAGCACAGTTAGTAACCATAGACGCGTTCTTCGTCATACAGCTCCTTCATGTGAACTTTGTTCTAGGTGAAGAAGTGGGTTATACCATACTGATGAGCTCTAATAAGAGCGAACGCGTCAATGGTTACTAACTGTGCTGGCCAGCCTCTGACAATGCCCTCATAAGGTGACTTGGAGGCTGAATTTTGTGAGACTTAGCCAAGTGTTTAGTTTATATTTTAATTTAAAGAATAGTCATAAAAAATAAGAATGATGGGCAAGATATAATTAAGTTACAGAAAAGGTGAATCAGAATCTGAATTTCTGTTAACAGAATTATATTTTTACAGTTTTTCGTATGACACAACAAACCTTTATTATCGAACATAAAATGTATGTAAATAAGGCAATATTAATTAATATAAATACAATTATCGAATTAAAAGTCAACCCTGTGAACTATGGGCGAAATATAGAAGAATCAAGGAAGGATTGAATGCGCAGCCGTGAACATGTATCCCTACCACCTGTTAGAGAGTGTTGAGCTGTCATTGTCATTAGTTTTCAGATAACAGAATAAAAAACAAGCAGGACACAAAACGCCATTACTTAATAACTGTGGTAATTACACTGATGACAATTTTCGACGAGTCTTTATTACTGTACCTAACACACTAAATGACCTATACATTACGAGAATGTGTGAAAATGCCGCTTTTTTCCTTCCTATCTGAACTTTTTCCTGTTTGCCATTTTTTTAACATAATACTCTAATAACTTTAATCCCAATTTATTACCAAAACATTTTTTACTTTTTCGAAAATATTTTACGACGTAGAAATGGGGAATAAAGTCCATGATAATTTGTCCTTAGAAATTCGTCCCTGACATTTAGTCTCGAAGCAAGTTTGTCCCCATGCAATTGGACTTCGTCATTTAGTTTCTAACATTTGTGGTGTCGATACAATCGTTATTTGTCCGCCAGTACGGTGGTGTGGATAGCGCTGCAATTACCGTGTTAGAGTAACTAACAAAAAATCACATTACGCTCTTAATACAGAAATAACTATTTAATTTTCATTTTTGTAAAATCAATTACTTTTTCACTCATTTGATTGTTAAACTCTGACCTCGCCATCATGCATTAAACTTTAATCTTGGTGAAATAAGAATTGCTTTATTGCTTGTTTTACAAATATCTTTTCTTACAATGTGGTCCTTCCACAATTAAAATATTTAGGTGCTGTAATTTGACAGCTGGCAATCGCACTTCACGCGCAACAAATATATCGAGAACTACTAAACCTACTACATATATACCTTTATAACATCGCGCTATATCCCATTAAATGGAGTAGCACGAACCCCTAAAATATTCAAAGAACATCCACTAACAGATTTATCAAAAAATTAGTCCTTGTCCAACATTCTCATCTTGACAAACGATACTCGCTTTAACCACACTAACCCTAATTTATTCCTCACACTCGAAATTTTCCATCACGCAACAAACCCTCAATCACATCCATCCATTCGCTCCTATACACCTATTTCATAAATCTTTCAATTACGCTCACTCCTCTAACAACTAATTAATAAAGATAATAAATGAAGGAAACATCGCCATGCTAAACTTAGTATTGTATAAAATGTCGCATGGTGTGATGATACATTTTTTATTTAATTTATTTGATTGTATGAAATAATTTGTATAAAAATTCAGAAGTAAAATTAATTAACCATATATGAATAAAATAAAAATTATGATGAAAGCTAATAAGCTGTATTGTATAGAAAGTTAACCCCAAAGTAATTAAAAAAAACAAAATTAATTACTGGATAATTAATTTATGCGGTATATAATTTAGTTTCGTTCCCTTGTGTCGCATTTTTTCCTTTAATTACAAGCCTCTAAAAGAAAAATGAAGGTTGACACTGAAACTCATTTAATAAAGGACAAAAAATGAAATCCTACAAAGGATAAAATTAAAACAAAAGAACATCACAATAAAATTTTCCTCTTCTTGTAAAATTGAAATTTCACTGTCCTGTATTCTTCTTTTTACTTTAATTCAAGTAGCAATCATATTAAAATACTTATACCACTTCATTTTATATTAAATTATAGATATATAGTTTTTCTTAATTTTTTTTCTAAATGTTCTAATTTTTTGAGTCCTTATCCAGTTTTCCTTTTTGCTTCATAGAATAAAGTTCGTCTCTGTTCCGGCTTCATATTAATATTCATAAACTGTCGACTTGATAACGGAGGAAATATTATTTACATGCAGAGAAATTTTCAAGTCAATCCATTTTCCATTTAAAATATTGCTGCTGAAGGATTTTATTATATTTTAAAAATAGAATGCATAATGTATTCCATGTCGCTCACGGGTGACACCAAACGAAGGAAGACATTTCAAGAGATCGCATAAAAAATTAAATTTCGACTGGAAAAAATCCAATAAATATGTCCTAGATTCTAATATTTCGTTGTGCATTTTTGTGATCGCCAGTAAATAAAATAAAATATATCATCATGCCTTTTACCCATTATTGGGTGTGGAACTCTGCCGAAGCAGATCTCGGTAAGTGATATATTTCTTCGCGTGAAATGCGGTTATCAGCCGTCAAATCACGGCCCTCACAGATGTTAGTGGAGCGGAAGCCACAGGGGTGAAAATTATTTCTCGGCTGTGGGGATCGAACCAGGATTCTCAAGATCCACAGGCCGACTCGATACCACTCCTATTTCGTAACTACTCATTATTGCTATATACAGGGTGTTTCACAACTTAGAGCAAAAATTAAAGGGTATATTCTGTACGACGTGCTGATCATGAAACAACACATTTTTTTTTAATTCGAAAAATTAAGGGTTGTTAACCTAAAACATTTTTTGTAGTACTGCACTGGATTCGCTTTCCTATTAAAAACACAAACAATGAAGTAGGTTTCAACTACGAAAGAATAATTACACAATTCAATTATTAGCAGTTATTTATAATAGACTTTTATTTAATTAATAACTTTAACATAATCATCCACCCAGTGGCAGTGGCAACAAAAAATTTTGGACTGAGAAACATGGAAAATAGTTTTGCGATTTAAAACAAATTCTTTTTGTTTCATGATCAGCACGTCGTACAGAATATACCCTTTCATTTTTTGCTCTAAGTTGTGAAACACCCTGTATAGAAAACCCACAATTTGATAGGTCTCACTTCGTTCTTAAATTCAACTTGGATTAAACCAAAAATGTATAAAAGTAAAACGCCATTTTGGCAAATACTTATTGAATTCCAAATAATTTTTATTTATAAAAGATCCTGAATTAAATCTAAATCCGTGTCTGCGTCAGATCCAAGCGCAAGGCTATGATATCGGAAGCTTCAATTTAAAGAATTTTGACGTAATAACGTCGCTTCTATGCCCACATATTATGTAAGAGAGGGTGAACACGAGGATTAGTTTCATCCCTAAGGAAACGAGACATGAACTAGAACAGACACTGACGTCTCCCAGGACTGGATGAAAAGCTTCAACAGCAAATTTTAATGATGTTTTGTTAATTGTCTGCATATTAAACTAATTCACTAATTTATTACCTCTTTGAGAAACTACGGGGAAGGTTTCAAAGAAAAACAAAATAAGACTAATAAACTACAGCAAACATCAAAGAAATGGTAATTTACGATTACGTATTTTCTTAATTCATAAGTAAAACATCAAAATGTTCTTGTGCAAATGAAAATGTTTTATGAATTTATTTATACTTGCTATTTCAACAAGTTATTTTCAAGTTTAATAATTTCTAATATTAGTTAGGATATTTATATTTCTGTTAATTTATATTATTGTAAATTTACTGAAATCATGAAAATAAATGTGCAAGCACATAGATATATTTTTAGAAACTGAAGCAAACATGTTACACGATTTTATTCCACTATTATTGCTCATTACACATTATATATAATTATTAAATATTAGTCCGGAGGTGCACAACCTGTAATCCAGAACGTTTATGTACTCGTACTTACATTATGATATTTTTGCGGTTTTTTTGTAATCATTTTCAATCGATATAAATATGTTACCAATTTTCAAACGTAATGCATATAACATAGTTGCTATCTTTTAGTAAAGGTACTTGTATCTTCCGAAAACAAACTACATAACCTAAGATAATATAAAAAATAAATGTTTTTGATGTTTAAAATGTAATTAGTATATTTAGTTAAAGTTCAATCGTAGAAAAAATAATGTATGTAAATAGTGATGTGAGTTGGGTAAATACCCAATGAGTAGGTAAATAAAATTTGGGTATTTACCTGAGGTTATATTTACCTACCCTATTGTATAAATTGTAAGTTTATTTTTTGTCTAAACAGAAATAATCTACAACTACAAGTCTACAATCCTTTTAAAATAAATACTATAAATATAACATAATACATGTCTAAATATATATATTTGTTTTATTTCTGTGATATTCTTTTGTACTTATTTTATTTAATAAATAAATATTTTTTAATAACGTACTTTATATGACTTCAAATATTTTACAATGATATTGCAAACCCATATTCTTACTACTTGTAATTACTAAATTTATACCCAAGTGTGGGTAAATAGCCGGGTATTTATTTATTTATGTTACGCTGTACAACAGGAACTTAATCACAATTACAGTACAGGGTCCGCACTCACCGCGCCGCAGTGTGGTAGTTTATATAATTTTTAGCTTGGGTGAGATTTACACTCGGGATCTCCGGATTCGAATTCCGTATCGCTATCCACACCACCGTACTGACGGACATTTACTCTGGGTATTTATCTTGAAAAATAAATACCTGGGTATCTTGCATCACTATATGTAAATCGTGTTGAAAGTGGCTTCTCTTACACTTGTAAATTTGCGACACTTATCTATGATTCGTGCTGCAATAATGCAACACTTTTCACATTAGTCGCATAAATAACTATTATTATTAATATGTGAATCTAGCAGTAATTCCAAATTTATAACCTACTCAACAATTTGACAATATTTTTCGAATAGAGTGGCACATAATTTGCATTATTATGTGTTGGATGATATTACGAACCTTATGCATCTTACTATTTTCATCAACTACCGTTAGTGTTCAAGTATTTTATGTGTGATCTAAAATAATTCTTTTTCTTTCAATGTATTTCATTTAAACCAAAATATTAGTCATGTAAATTTTTAATAACAAAAACCTATTTCGTTGCATCTAAAAGCGTGAGAGGTTTTTCAATACAATTTTCCAAAAACATCTCCAGAAGATAAAAATTCCTGGAAAGACAGTAAACAATATTAATATGGATAGAAAATAGTGTGAAGACGATAAAACCTTGACGACGACATCCTTCAGCATTGCATGAAATCTGAATAAAGCATAAAAAATTGCTTACACAGAGCATGCGCACGATACGATAACAGAGCAGTTTTATATGAGCATCTGAAAAGCATTCCGGCACGTATTATACATTCACCATACATGAACTGTTTACCGATTGTCTGAACCTCTGATTCCGGAATCCTGAATCTAAATGTTGGATATGTGCTTTGCTTGCTTGATCAGAAAATATTAATATTTACGAAACGTGAGGAAAATCATAGGGCAGGCAGGGGATGATAATAACGCTATATTTTCATTTTCTACGAAATAGATAAATGAAGAAATATTGCTTCTTAAGAGTATAGTAAAATAGATTGTGATTGAATTAATTCTGCTTTATTATAATTTCAAAGTTATATTCTATTATGCTACACTATTTTTCAAATAAAAAAGTATATAAATAAATATATCCTCACGCCTTTTACCCATTACTAAGTGTGGCACTCTTCCGTAGCATATTTCGGTAAATGATATATTTCTTCGCGTAACGTTTATTAATATTTTTGCACGATCGACACAATAATGAAATGAAAATTGAGAAATAGTTGAAAATAATTTTATTTAGTATATAAACGCCTTTTCCCTATTACTGGGTGTGGCACTCTGCCGAAGCAGATCTAGGTAAGTGATATATTACTTCGCGTGAAGTGCGATTACCAGCCGTAGAATTACAGCCCTCAAAGATGTTAGTGGAGGAGGAGCCACAGAGGTAGTTTTAACGTAGTGAAAATTGTTTGTCGCCTGTAGGAATTGAACCAAGGTTTTCAATTTCACAGGCCGACTCGATACCACTGAGCTACCTACCCCATAATATCCGAAATAAGAAATTTTAAAATCATTCGATTAAAAGTTATGGACATAAATTTTCTGTCAGTTTTATTTAAAGCATTGTTCTCTAAAATCAGAACTCGATATGTACCGGAGGAAACCGGAATTATTTTCCAGTTCGAGATATGTAGTAAATATGGTTCCGGTTTGTGAAATTATGATAAATATTTTACCGTTTTCAAAAGTTATAAAATTATTGTTCTACTTTCTTTTATTATTCAGAATATTCTTTGTTTTGTTTGGGAATCTGAAATTTGTTTTCTTTTTTATATTGTTTTTGTTTGCTGTGCAACGCCATGAAATTATAATGACACAAAGTATAGAAATATTTATCAACGAAACATTTATTTATAATATGAAAATATCAAACATTTGCTTTTGAAAAATATTTAATTTTGAATATAATAATTAATATTAAATTGAAAATATTGAATAAATACAGCAACTACAGAAAGCTTCTCACACATGAATCTGGAAGACATTTAACAGAAGACAAATTTGTAAGTGCACAACAAAATCATTAATTATTGGAATTTACTTCCAGGGAAGTTTTCTGGGTTCCCGCACAATAAAATGCTTCCGAAGCAGCACTCTTGGATGTCAACCCAGGAAATTAACAGCATTCCATAGCCGTACACACCTGGATATTTTTCCCTTTAGTAAAACCAATCATATTTTTACATTTTAGTTAAATTAACAATCATTTATTGACATTTCACTTATCTGACTGGTTAGTTATCTGTCATTTTATCTCACCATTAATTAAGTGGTCATTAAGGTTTTACAATAAGCAAAGTAGAATTAAATGAACATAAAAAAATACATAAAAATCTAGAAAGATATATGAGGTTTCTACAAATATACTAAATTTAGTTTTGATAATCCCAAAGAACTGTAGTTATTTGTGTATCAAGGCTGCGAAATGATCGTTTATGATGATACTTCCATTATGATCATTAAAAAACTCCAACACTTTAAATGGATCATTCTTTATATAAATGTATATATATACCGAGAGTTTTTTTTAGCAGTCAACATAGGGATAAGCTCATGAATGACCAAAATTTTGACATATAAACATGAATGTAAGTTCAAAAAGTCAAAATTTTTATAATATGGTTCTATATAGCACGAGAAATGTACTCGTTCAAACCGCGTTTCAATATCTCTGTTAGTTTTGGAGTTACAGCGATTTTTGACTTTTTTAAAAGCTGAACTTTGAGACGCCATAACTCAAAAACTAAAAGAGATATTAAAATGCGGTTTGAACGAGTGTATTTCTCGTGCGCTAGTTAACTTGTATCGGTATTTTGATATTTTAAATTTTTTTCGAAATTTTCTCTTGTCGATATTTCAAAAAGTTTAAAAGATAATGAAAATCAGAAAACACCAGTGAATTCCTCGCGTGAAAATACATATGTATGCAAATTTTTACATAAAAATTCGCACGGATACATTTTTTATTACAAAAAATCGAAAATGGCCGTTTTTTGAAAATTTCTTTTTTGCAATTTTTGGCCTTTTTCGTTTTTTTGTAATAAAAAATGTATCCGTGCGAATTTTGTTGTAAAAATACCTATGTATTTTTACGAGAGAAATTCACTAGTGTTTTCAGATTTTCATTATCTTTTCAACTTTTTGAAATATCGACAAAAGAAAAATTTTGAAAAAATTGCTAATTTTAATAATCATAAAATTTACCAGAAATCATATAAGAGCTCTCAAATAACCAAGTACGCGAAACGGTGACATATTCTACGTCCATGCTCCGCAGGAAGCTTATCCGGTGCACGACTTGCTCTCTCTTTCCCGATATTTCACTCGCACAGTACAGCCAACGCAGATCTAGTGAAAAACCAACAACCAACCAACGGTCTCCATTTATCATTTCAGACTGGAAAATGCTGGCGCGAAAAGGCGGCGTTGCTCCGCAGAGAAATGGCAATCATAACACGACGAGTCCAGTGTCGAGTGTAACTTGAGAATAATTTGTAGCATTGAAGGTGAAAGGTGAAAATGCACCGGAAATAAGATTGAGATTGTACTTTTCAATGTAAAGCTTACGAACGGCAAATTGGAAATTGAGGATCATGTTCATATACAATGGGTGGTAGTAAGAGTTCGGTTCGAACCGTGCAACACAAATTTCGATCTGACAATGTTGTAAATAATTCTCCATGGTTACGAACAAAATACTAATCATTGACATTATCAACAGCCATAAGAAGCCGAGCGATTTAGGCTTTGGAACTGGACCTGGACACGATCTAGATGTCTGGGATCGGATTTGAGGCTGAGCTGCTCGTACTGCTTTTATGGGGTATACTAGATGATATGATATTATGTGGAGAATGTATAATGTGATGTGGAAGTTTTCATATAATGTTTTAATGCATTTTATTGAATTTAAAATACTTTGTCACACAACAGGTTTTGTAATAGACAGTGAATAATGAGTTTGAAATATTTTTAGGTAATTGATGATTAGTTGAAGTAAATTAACAAGATTAGATTAATGTGGTAGGTGGCTCAGTGGTATCGAGTCGGCCTGTGGATCTTGAGAACCCTGGTTCGATCCTCATAGGCTACAAGCAATTTTCACCAATTTAAATCTATCCCTGTGACTCCTCCTCCACTAATATCTTTGGAAGCCTTGATTTGACAGCTGGTAACCGCATTTCACGTGAAGAAATATATCACTTACCGAGATATGCTTACGGCAAAGTGCCACACCCAGTAATGGGTAAAAGGTGTGATGATATATTTATTTATTTTATTTTTATAAGTAGAAAATAAAACTATAAAAATGAATTGGGAAAAAATCCAAAATGATTTGAAAATTTAAATGTAAGTAGTATTATTGGTTAAATTCAAGGCGTTAAATAAAACGAAAACCTTAAAAACTAGATTTTTTTAAATTTAAACAGCGACGTTCGGCTATTAGTCAGTTAAATCAAGTAAACTGCATATGTCCAGATATTGTTTTGATTAAATCTTAAACAATGAAGATCAATTTAGATAAACCATATGACTGAAATGAACAAACTGATTGATTTATGAGGGTTGATTGCGTCAAGCTGAGTCTTAATCAGAAAATCTAGTCATGCCAATAAAGTAATAAAAGTACGTCAATCAAATACAATAACAAATTTATTTTAATGGCTAGATGGCTCAGCGTTATTAAGTCAGACAGGATTTGAGAACCCAGGTTCGATTCCTACAGCCGACAAACAATTTTCACCACTTAAAAATTACCTCGGTATTTCCCCTTCTACTAATATTTTGGGGACCGTGATTTAACGACTGGTAACTGCACATTATGCGAAAAAATATATCATTTACCTAGATCTACTACGAAAAAGTGTCACGCCCAGTAATGGAATAAAAACATGGTGATATATTTATAAAAAATAAATATTTTTATAAAGACGTATATATAAATACATCACTTACCGAGATCTGCTATGGCAAGTGGCACACTCGGCAGGTACGATAATAATAACAACGCTAAGCAATAAAAACAATTATAATAAATCCAGCTCAAATAAGTTAAATCCACAGAATAAATTAAACTCTGTATCCGTAATTGCTAATAAACCTGCGTGGTCCGCTAGGGTGTAAAATTATGCCGCCTCCGGTTGGCAGGAGTGGCCTACAGGGCCGCAAACCTCCGCTAATCTCATCTGTGACCACGAAACTGTTTATTTCGGCGAGCGAACGCGAAAGCGCAACCAAGCTTTCTAAGTAGTGGCATGAATAGGAACTCTATCTAGCCTGCTGTGACACGGATATGTTACTAGAGGGTGTGTGGCTAATTGAAACGCGGAGTGAGAGGCAATGCTACAAATTAATGCACCACTCGTAGCTGAACTCGGTTGCTATGGAAACAACCCTTATGTTGCTTGCAATTTCCTCTAATTGAGTTGGAATGTTTTGTTTGATTTTAACTTTTTCCGGAATGTATAAATTTTGAAGTGCTTAGCAGCTGAATAATACGAAATAATGTATTTGATATACTAACTATTTCAACACAAATCCTATACGTTAATACGAACATTTCTTGTCGGTCTGTTGGTGTCAACGATCTCAGAATGGGTTTTAATAATATCTATGAAACTTGATATTCTAATGTATTTTTGCTTCAGAAAAAAAAAATGGAATAGGTGGCTCAGTGGTACCGAGTCGATCTGTGGATTTGAGAATTCGGGTTCGATTCCCACATCTAACAAACAATTTTTGCCACATTAAAATTACCCCTGTGGCTTCGCCGCCACTAATATCTTCGGAGGCCATAATTTGACGACTGGTAACTGCACTTTACGAGACGAAATATATCACTTACCGAGATTTGCTACGGCGGAGTGACACAGTTAATAATGGGTAAAAGGCGTGATGATATACTTATTTTATTTCAAAAGAAGATTTCATTTAGTCCGTGAATTTGAAAAAAATTTACACGAAATTTATAAAAATTAGACACGCGAGTATTTAAAATATACACTATAACACTTTCTTAAATATTTAAATTTTATGACAAATGACAGTATACATATACCACAAAATCATTTGTTACTCAACATCAGTTTATTTCAGATAACCAGGTTGCGACAAAAAAACCATTCGAACGCGCCAGAAAACAAGAATATCGTTCACGAAATAAAACAACATTTTTTCTACAATTGTTCAAGAAGAATAATGCAATAATTATTGATCTCATGGTAATTTAAATGATTAAAAAAACCCATTACTTTTCGTACTGATATTAGAGATAAAAGTTAACATTTTTTGACAGTTGTAGAAAATATATATTTAATTCGTAACAGTAAATAACATTTGTAAAATGTAAAAGTTTCAAATCAAATTTTTTATTTTCTAAACTGAGATAAACCTTTCAAAACAGGACAAATCTTCTAAAATAGGACATAAGAGCTATTTTAATTAAAACTACGGAACAACCTGTAAATGTTAAAAATACGAGATTGTCCCGTTTGAAACGGAATTTATGTTCACCTTAAACATACATTTTTAAGAAAAATAATATCATTATTATCCAGATACCACTGAACAAATAAAATTCCTAAAAATAAAACCAAGCCTCCTAATAAAAATACATAAACAAATACAGCAAAAATCATTATTTAGTTTTATTCTCCTCAGCAGGTAAATATTTATAGTCGCAGACAAATCCCAGAACCACGATTCAACATTCGAAGCTTTGAAACTCACATCATACCAACAAAACAGACGAAACACAAAATCAGTAGGCGTCGCCTACGTTTGTTTTTCCGGGATCTGAAGCACACACGAAAAATTAATTCAGTACAAGCAGAGATGGCAGCAGCGTACTTCTGCGTATTGTTTTGTTTTTTGTTGTGGGCGGAACTGAGGATTTTTTTCCTGAACAACCCCAGGAGATTTGTATTTCCGAGGGTTAAAGTTACGGCCCATTATGAAATTATATAATATTCATTTTTATTTCAGTTTTGGGATGAAATTTAATTTCTCAAGCAGGTTTAAAATGATGGGATGTTATAAATGTAATTTTTTTAATAAATTATTTTTTGTTTCAACGCATTAACACCTCCACATACATTAAATATATTAACTTAAATTAAATATCAATGTTACTTTTAATTAAATATCAAAAGGTAATAAATGTACCTACTTTTTTATTAAAAAAATTCATATGAGTAAAAATATGAGAACATCAATATCTGCAATTACAGAGCATCCTCTTATTAACTTTCAGAGGCGGTAAAAGAAATTTTCAGCATATAAAAACAAATTCTATATGATTCTAACATCTTTTGGAACCATGATTTGACGGCTGATAAAATAAAACAGTTTTGTCAACGACAATGTCCCAAATCGTTGGAACGCGAGTTAAGCAAGGTTTCTCGCGAGGAATATTTGGTTGAGTGACTGCCCACAGAAACAGAACAGAGAGTTCTCAATTCCACCGTGTATTAATCTATAAATATATCATCACGCCTTTTACCCATTACTGGGTATGGCACTCTGCCTAAGCAGATCTCGGTAAGTGACAAATTTGTGTGGTTAAAAGCCGTCAAATCACGGCCCCCACAGATATTAGTGGAGGAACAGAGAGTTCTCAATTCCACCGTGTATTAATCTATAAATATATCATCACGCCTTTTACCCATTACTGGGTATGGCACTCTGCCTAAGCAGATCTCGGTAAGTGATAAATTTGTGTGGTTAAAAGCCGTCAAATCACGGCCCCCAAAGATATTAGTGGAGAGGGAGCCACAGGGGTAGATTTAAATTGTTGAAAATTGTTTGTCGGCTGTGGGGATCGAACCATGGTTCGCAAGATCCACAGGCCGACTCGATACCACTGAGCCACCTACCCCATTAATCTAATCTTGTTAATTTACTTCAACTTATCATCAGTTACTTAAAAATATTTCAAACTCATTATTCACTGTCTATTACAAAACCTATTGTGTGACCAAGTATTTTAAATAATAATAAAATGCATTAAAACATTATATGAAAACTTCCACATCACATTATACATTCTCCACATAATATCATATCATCGAGTATAAATTCCAAAACTTATTTATTAATATTTATCGATCATTTCGTCGTCGCAGGCGGTGACATCTAGCCACGCTGGCATTCACCAGCGTCGACAGCGGGGTGTGGAAGCAGGTATATAAATAACTGAGGCGAGAATTGAATGCTGAAAATCAATGCTGGATTATTTCCCCTCGGCTAGGCTGGAATAATGACACTGGACGCCGAATTTGCTCTGTGCGAGTCTGACTTCGACACTACGTTCAACAAATGCTGACTGCTGACTGCTCGTTTGCAGTGGGCTTTGTCCGGCAGGATGCAAGGGTTGTGAGGAGTGCGTGAGCCGGAAACGCTACGTGGGGTAATGAGGGACATTATTTATACTGTTGTACAGTTCGGATTAATTAGATTTGTTTTATTGCGGAAATTGAAAGGGTTTTATTGTCACTTGGTGTAAATTAATTATTTTGTATTTAGTTGGAAAAGAAATTGCACATCTGTGATGTTGGTGTCTTAAGTGCTGTATTCATTAGTTAATTTTTGACATCTCCAAATATAAATAACTAAGTAGGCGTTTCTGATTTTTATTAATAATTAAAACATTAAAAAGGACGACGTTTCGGGACTATGGGTTGTTCCCATTATCAAGTAAGCAAAAATGTTTAGAAATAGTATTACAAAAATAATAAAGTAAGTTAATACTAATACTTTATTATCTTTGTAACTTTATTTGAGAATCCGGGTTCAATTCTCACAACCGACAAACAATTTTCACCACGTTAAAACTATCCTTGTGTCTCCTTCTCCACTAACATCTTAGAGGACCGTGATTTGATGCCTGGTAACCGCAATTCACACGAAGAAATATATCACTTAGCGAGATCTTCTACGGCAGGGTGTCACACCCAGTAAAAATCGTGGTTATATATATATATATATATATATATAACGTCAAAATTTGATCATCGAATTAAGAAACACCTTTATTTATTTATAATTTTTTTCATATTAGTTGAATTTCAGGCTTTAATAGGAATTAAAAAGGTAAAATTAATTATTCATTTTTTAAACCTTTTTTATTAACCTAAGAAGGCGACGTTTCGGGCAATATTTGGACCATTAACAAGCAATTTTAGTATGAAATAACAATTAACAATTTAAATTTTGCAATCAAGTGTAACATAATTGAAGTCAATTGAAAAATTAAAAAACTTGTTGAGGTGTACACCTCAAGTGTCACAACTCAACTCAACTCAACTCTTTTGATTTTATGAAAAAATTCCATTATTTATTTATAGCATATAACAGATAAAGTTATCGGAAAATAAAATGAGACCTATTAATTTATCATTTTCCGCATTTCATCTCATCCTTTGTGTTCATTTAGCAGGAAATTAATAAAGATTCCTGCCTGAAAATATATGTAGACATTTTAGTGGTGACCGCACGACGACAGAAGCGATTGCTGCGGTTGCCGTGGCTCTTTTGGGGTCTATTAACCAGCGTATTTTAGTCACAAAACGACCAGCGAAACCCATCCCCATATTACTTCCCAATTAATCACGTTAAATCAAGTGTGCTATGAATATTTCAGTTCTTGCATGAGTTCAACACATGAAAGGAACGATGCGGCATCGACATCCAATTTGTGTCAAAAAGAATTGATAATTTCCAAAATTCATAAAAGCTTTTAATTTTAAATATGTCATTATGTAATTTACCCAATTTTGTTTAATGATTTGTCAGTGTTACCACCTTCAATAGTTATTTTTTGTATTAACTGCGCAAATTGAGTGTTTTTTTGTTGCGCATGAAAATGTTACTTTTAGTCGAGATCGCAGGTCGAGACAATAAAAGTCATTCGAACGCGCCAAAAAACAAGAATTTTGCCCACGAAATACAAACAACATTTTTTCTACAACTGTATATAAAGGATAATACAATAATTAATGATTTATTTAAGTAAATTGAAGGAAAACTATCAACAATAATATTAATTTGATACTATTGTGTGGTAACTAATAAAACCTAACAACAAATAATTTGGGAGCGTGCGCGAGATACTCATTTTGCGCACTAGAATACGAAACAGTGCGCAAAATGCTTATTTTGCGCATAAGGGTGCAAAATACGCGTTGTCATGGTAATGTAAATGATGAAAAAATCACGTACTTCGCGAAAAAAAATGAACATTTTTTGACAGTTGTAGAAAAATGATTTTTTTACATAAATTTTGTAATAAAAATAAATTAATGCGATATAGGTAAAATATTATGAAAAAGACGTGTTATAATAACCAATTATTGCAGCCCGAATTAAATTGTAGACTTCGGCAAGAACTCAGACTTCAAAAGCACGTTCAAATCTAGCTAACTTTAATATAAATACTAGAACTATATCTAGGTGGATTAGATTCCACTATAAAAATTGTGAATAAATTCCTGTTGCGCTAGAGAGCAAATAAAAAAAAATCTCTTTGAATTCATGATCTCTACAGTGGCAGTCAAGTTTCCGTTCAAAAATATGTCAATGATGTCACAATTCTGTCAATACAACCCTGTGTATGGGATTTCCGAAACCTTTCACCTCCTCTGCCATTTTACTGCACTTCACTCCAGGTCATAAAATCCAAGAGTGCGCCTTAGTGCCATAGAGATTTTCACCCGCACGACGCTAATGTGTGGTCGGTTACTTGCCGGAAGTATTTCAACACTTCTCTATTTGTGCCTCACTTCTACTTCAATTTAAATTAATTATATATTGGATTCACTCCATGAAATAATTCAGAGGAAATCTCGACAGTAATCTGGTTTCAACATGAATTATTTTGTGTATTCACATTACCGAATGATTTAGAACTGTTTGGAGAATGATACATTATGTATAATTCACTGATACTATTACATCGGAAGCAATATACACTTATTACGGCCGGAAAGTTTTTTTTTTACCGAACTATAACTGTAGTTATTACCTGATTTGATGTAACGTATTATATAATAATGTCTTTATTCCATTTAGGTTAACTTGGAAATTTGAATTGATGTTGCCTTCATTTCTTGACAGATTCGTTGTTAGAAAAGTGGGCGTAAGTGAAGATTTACGAAACAGGTGTACAGGAACGAATGAATGGATGTGAATAAATTTTGGTTGTGAGGAAGGAAAAAGTTCGTTAATGTGGTCGAAACGAGTATCGTGTGTCAGGATGAGAATGTTGACGTGAACTGATTCTTTTTTATGAATCTTTTAGTCGATGCTCTATGAATGTTTCAGGTTTTCGTGCTACCACATTTAATGGGATATAGCGTGATGTATGTATGTATGTATAATTGTTGATGTTTAGCAAAAAACTTGTTTGCATACAATAACTCAATTATGTGCAATTAACTTTGTTATCTTATGGAATATTTTTATTCTGTTCTTTGTTTATATTTACGTAACTTAATATGAATAATTTGAGTTCATATTTATGTGTGATGTATTTAATATTGTTCTGTAAATAAATATATCATCACGCCTTTTACCCATTACTAGATGTAGCACTGTGCAGTAGCAGACCTATGTAATAGATATATTTTGCGAGTGAAGTGTATTTACCAGCTGTCAAAGATATTAGTAGAGCGGGAGCAACCGAGGTAATTTTAATGTGGAGTAAAGTTTGTCGACTGCGGGCATCGAAGTTGATCTCTCAAATTTATAGTTTGACATGCTTCCACTAAGCTATCTGCTCAATAACAAATTAACAGTTTAAACAGGATGAATTTACTAAACGCACAGTTAAATAAGATGAATATTTAATCATTTACGGTGAAAATTTACTCTGCATGTACGGGTGGAACCCAGCAATATTTACGATTCCCAAGATGAGAAATAATTTATGTGTTAGTTTCAACCTTATGTTATTATTTCGCAAACTACTTGATGGTATGAAAATAATTGAATAAACCAAGCTGAAACTGTATTATTTCATGCAGAAGTTCAGCTTTCAGTCTCCACTGTATATTGATCGGTTTAATTAAACATTTTTCATAAATTTCCTGAAAATTTTTGCGTATTTTTATTAATTTGATACTTGCGCAATGTGGAAAGTTTTATTTGAAAAGCAGGGAAATTGCAATGTTATTAATTTTGAACTTAATGAATACTATAAATTACTCCTTTGATGTTATAAACTAATATTAGTTTCCAACAAAATTTCTGGAAGTAAAAATAAAAATATTAAAAAATACTCTCTGATTAAATTGAAATGAAAAGACAAATTATATATAATTATACTTAATGTCATAAAAATTTAATTAAGACTATAGAAAAGCTCAACATTTTTTCTCGGACATTTAATTTTACAACAAATTTTACAGTGGCATTTAAGATACCCCGAGGAATTTACGAAGAACTCGAGGAATTTTTCTTTTTTCATTATCGAAACAAGCTTTGAAAAACCGGTCGATGCTTCTCTGTTTAATCAGAGGTCACTGCAAAATGTATTTCAAGTTTTCAGGTGGAAGGAAAAGCTTAGCGACTTTTTCGTGCTGCTCGGTACAAAGAAAGAGTTGCGAAAAGATTATTTTAAAGATTTAATGCTTACGGTTTATTTTCGTGACACAACCAGACATAAAAAGCGTTTGATATTAAATTGTGGTAATAGGGTAATAAAAAGAAATAAAATATGTTTTAAAAATGTGAATTATGTTAGAGTTTTATTAAAGTATTTTGACCTGGACACTTCAATTAAAACGTGACTTAAAAAATACCAAAATATTTAATTAACTAATGATAAAAACATGGAAATAAACTTGAATTATAATTGTCATTATTTTTTGCCAAATTTACAGTTGTTTTTTCACAAAAAAATGTGTTATTAAAATTATGTATTACATGATTAACCTTGCAAACTAATTTCATAAAAAAAAATATGTAGGTACAGTTATTCTGGAATAAATTTTGCTAAATACAGAACTATCGATAATTGTGAACACGCAACCGAAATGTTTTTCTGTTGATAAATAAGTAATAAGAAATTAGTCCGTCTGCAAAAACAAAATTAACATACATTACACATAATCTTTAATGAGCCAAAATTACTTTAGAAATTAAAAGCCCATTTCAACTGTTTTTCTCGCCATAAATTGCTCTCATTATCTTTAACTTGGACAAAAACACATTTACACTTTTTATGTGTTTAAACCGTCGTTAACTTTGTTTTATTAGAATACTGTTAAAAATTCAAGAAAATATTAACTTATTTCGTTGTTTCTTTCAAACTTTACACATTAAGTTTTCACTTTATGGTCATCAGCTTTTATTTCTATTTTCGTTCTGAATTCATAATGGAGTTGTTCACAATGTATTCAAAGTAGCTACTTTTTTTGTAATCTTATCCGTCTGTCTACTTTATATTCTATTTTATCTAACGACTTTTACTATATAAAGTGTGGCACTCCTCCGTTGCAGATCTCGGTAAGTGATATATTTATGCTTGTGTAATGCGGTTACCAGCAGTCCACATGTTAGTGGAGAGGGAAGCACAGGGATAATTTTAATGCAATGAAAACAGTGGGAATTGAACCCGGGATCTTAAATCCACAGTCCGACTCGATATTATTGAGTCACCTACCAGAAATTACCAGAATTTAATGATAGATTTTTTTCTGTTGTAGACGATAGTTTATTATTTTTAGTAATTGTTTGGCGAATGAATTTGTCGGTTGAGGCAGACGACATACTAAGAACACTAATCACATTTCGCGGGAAAGTTGTGCACAATATTTTTTTCCCTCAATTGAGAGAATAAAGTGATACTTTTCGTCCTTAAGGAAGAAAAATTTACTATAAACGACAAGTATATTTACTTCCAAAATAAATAAAATTTATTCATTCAAATCACAGTAAAGTTATATATGGTATAAAATAAATAAAATTGATTTGATTTGTTAATCTAAATACATTTATAGCCGGTTTTATAAACGACAATTTAATTTAGTTTTAATGTAAATAAAATTTGTTCATTTAAATGATGTTATATATGTCATTAAATAAATAAAATTAATTCAAATACTTTTCTATGGCAGTTAATTTATTTTGTCTTTTATAAAACTAAGCCTAAAAAAGTAAAGCCATATCCACGGCAACTAAAAAACAATGGTTTGATTTGACATTATCTATCTAAAAGACATACTTTCTGATAAGGCAGTGTATACGTCGTGAATTATTTTCTTGATATTCAAATAACTATTATGCAACTGCATTGTAAACATTAGAAAATTGCAAAATTTGTTTCCACAAGAGACTAATTTTATTCCATATTAAAAATTCAGTTATTGCTCCTCATTCACTTGTTTTGTATTTTAGGGAGCTAGTAACTGCACTTTACACGTAAATAATATCACTTACCAAAGTCTGCTATTGCAGAATTCATATTCAGTAATAAAAAAAATGCAATATTCAACGAATCTACAGGTTTATGTGCGTTTCGAACCACTTGTTTATATTACTAATTTAAATTAATGTCCAAGATGTTTGTTTATGATTCTATAACTATCCCTGATAATGTTATGAGTGAAGGATGAGCAATAGAAATAAATTCCATTTACAATCCAGAACATTTTCAATGTGTAATTAGATAAATTTAGCGAAACTTGTGAGAAAATTGAAACCGTAATATAACCGCCAGAGTGCAGAGTACTGACCACAAGTCAGGACACTAAAGTTACCTGAAAGGGAAATATTAATCGATCCATTAACATTTTAGCTCGGGTCTAAATTTAACTTGTTTAACTTAATTATAATTTCTAATATTCCCACTACTTTGTACCCATTACTGGTTATATACATACATCATTGGGATCTCGAGGACTATAAGTGCTACGAATATTTTTCAATTGTTATATTGTTTGTTCCCAGCTATTTAATTTAAAATTAAAGTATTTTCAAGGCATTATTTCGAATATAGCGAATGAGTGGAGAAAGTTTAACAAAACACCAGGCTTCTGCAATAAGTATACATTAAGAAATATTATAGTAAATAACAAATAAGGTACTACAAGAAATTATCTAATTTTTTAAAATCTTATTTGCTTTTTCATATAATATCAAAGGTTGATGAGGATTCATTGCCTCACTGTCATTTATTGTATTTATAATAATTAAAACAAATTTTCTGTTGATAATTGAATGCAGAAAATAATCACTTTACTCACGCAAATACATAACAAAAAATATTTGTGGTACAGGCTAAAACTGAAATATTCATTTCCACAGTGCAGTACGTTATCAGCAAGCTCTCCCCATTAGTAAATTTGCAGTGAATAATCGGAATGTTTTAAATAAGTTGAAAAATGTTTGAAATATCAAATTAGTTGGAAGGATAAAAACATAATGGTAGTTAATTTTGACAAAAATGTAGCATTTTGCAGTTAATTATCGTTATTAAAAACGCAAAAATGCGAATTCATGATAATCCATTTGAACCGTAGATAAACAATATGAACAAAATAATACAGTGATAAAATGTTCATCAGTAAACGCCATCAGCTTTGTGCGATTGGCAAAATATGCTCCGATGTTTCTGCAATTAAAATCGGTTTAACATCAAACGGTTGAGAGTAAACAACACGCAAATGGAACAAAACTATTTCTAGCAAAGCTTGCGCAAATACTCTCCAAGCTCTGTTGAAACACGACAGAAGGAATACAGTAGGAATGAAGCGTGTAAGCTGCAAAACATTTTGCACGTACGTACTCTTAATACTTTTTGCTAGACCTTCCATTAAAACTATCCGGTGAATTTTGCAGTTATTTGAAGTATTTTACTACTTACTGCAAGACTTAAAGTATTTTGTGAGAATTAACTTTTATACAGAAACGTGTCCTAAATAAATTACATTTTATGCTACAGTTTAAAAAATTATTTTATGCAGAAATATTTTAATTCTTTACATACCGTACTCTAATTATTTTTCAAAGATGCTTTAGAAAAAAAAGTTTCTAATATGAATAAAATACATAAAAGTTAACTGGAAACAACAAAGTGAATTTTGTGTAACTGTTTTTACCTGAAACTGACAGGAAAATAAACATTTGCCTGAGCTTTAAAACTGAGGAAAGCTTTGCTTTGCATGCCTATTCAGGAAAATAACATATTGCCTGCCTAGGCAGGTAATGAAAGAAACGTGAGTGTCTAGTTACTTAGCAACATAAAATACTGACTGAATATGTAATTCAAATATTTCTTTTAATTTAAATTAATTTAAAATATTTATTATTTGTTTATAAGTTTCAGGTAAAATGTTATACGTAACACGTTAGTAAAGCGTCGTGTAGGATTCGTAGGCTGTCGCTATCGTTCGGCATGAAACTATCTACTCATCCTGTAATTGAACACATTCCTGACTTTTTACATAAATAACTATTATTAAGAACAGTGCTATAACGTTAAACTTTGTATAGCTATCTTCTTTAAATAAAAATAAATATATCATCACGCCTTTTACCCATTACTGAGAGTGGAATTATGCGGTAGCAGATCTCTTCTTCTGATGGCACTACAGCCCAAATTGGGCCTGGGCCTACCGGACACACCGAGCCGCAGTTTTTACACTGCCGTACTGCCGGTTATCGTAGTCGAATGCTACATTATTTAAGGCGTATAAGTGACTAGCTTATAGCGCCCGAGTGTGGTAAATACATGTAACTGTATTTTTTTAATATTTTACGACAAATCACACATTATCGACAGGCGGATTCGAACTAACGAACCTTGGTTCGGGTGACGTCACAGTATGTTAAGAGATGTGCCTTAACACGCTCGGCCACCGCGCCTCGGTAAGTGATATATTTCTTCGTGTGAAGTGCGATTACCAGCCGTTAAATCACGACTCTCAAAGATGTTAGTGGAGGGGGAGCCACAGGGGTAGTTAAAACATTGTGAAAATTGTTTGTCGGCTGTGAGAATCTAACCCGGGTTTTTAATTCCACAGGACGACTCGATACCACTGATCGACCTAGCCCATAAATATTTTCTCTATTTCTGTTGGCTACATGTTTAGCCAGAAAGCAGCTGTTGTTTTGTTATAATTTTAAATTGTTATTGTACAGAAAATTTCTACGACAGAATGTAATTGAGTTCTCTACAAATTCTGTCATAAACCATTTTCGTCAATCGAGTCGGTTGGCAAAGTTGAAAAGTTTACGAAGTTGATTTTCGTTCCACAATTTTCTTCATTTTTCGTACAGGTAATCGAAAACAAACTAAGTTTTATACTCAATTGCTTTTGAAACTTCTAAATTTCACTAAATATCAATACAACGATAAGGAATTTATTCCTTTTTCTAAGTTTTTTATCAAATAATTGCTAGGTGTTACAAAATTGATTTTTATACGAAGCAGAAGTTTACGTAAACATATCCATCAAATCTTTTTATGTGCTATTCAGGAAGATTGCAGAGGAGAAAGTAAATATAGAAAAGGATCCTCAGCTCCTTGTCAGCGAATTCTGATGATGGTTATCATCTCTGGAACACTAATGACGTCACAGGCTCTTCAACGAATGAAAACAGAGCTTTGTCAGGTGTTTCTGGATGGAATTAAACATTCTCAGTTAAGTTTTCGGATAATCCGATTTGCTAAAAGGGTCCTGGAATTTCATTTCGGGATGTTGTTTCGGCAAATTATTATATCCTAAAAATAATTAATTTTGTCTCTTCTGCTCTTAAGTTTGTTTAAACATGATTTTTTTTTGTATATTAAACATAATAAATTGTATATAATTTTGATGTGAACATTAGTTCATGTTTTAATTAACAACATTTCAAATTTGCAACTTGTTAAATAAATTTAATTAAATATTTATTATTTTAACAATATTAAGCGAACCCACTTATGCTCAGGACTCGAATACAACCAAGTAGTTTTTTGTTTAAATTAAATATTTAATATACAGATATGTAAAACATGATTTGAATATAACAAGTATGAATGAATAATATGAAAGACTTCAAAACAATATTTCCATATTTGAACAATCATTTATATTAAATTTTCACCAATTTAAAAAATCTACTCCTGTGGCTCCTCCTCCACTAATATCTTTGGGGGCCGTGATTTGACGGCTGGTAACCGCACTTCACGCGAAAAAATATATCACTTACCGAGATCTGCTTAGGCGGAGTGCCACACCCAGTGATGGGTAAAAGGCGTGATGATAATTTTTATTTTATTTATTTATATTAAAAAAAAAACTATCCATGATGATAAATTTAGTAATTTTTTTATCATTTTATTATAATAGTACAATAGATTCTTCAAAAGTAAACCGTTAGTAAATTTTATACTGTCAAGGTCGTATTGACAGTAATATTTAATGTCAGAATAGTGAGTCCTGAAAACATTTTGCCCGTACTTATAATTAAATTTGTTACTCGTATTGTTACTACCTATTCAGTCAGGAAGTTAATTGATTTCAACAGAATATAACTTGGAACAATAGCTACAGAAATACTTCGACAAATAATTAATTAAATCTTGAGAAAAATGGTCTTTAAATTGTTAAACGAAATGAACCTGAATTTTTTCTTCTCAATTTTATACAATTACCAACAATACCTATTCAAAACAAAAGAAATAAATAATTATCCCTTCAAGCTAAGCTCCCCTTAATAAAAAATTAATCCGAAATACAAAATTCACTTGTATAAAACTTTTGAGCGACAAAAATAGTATCCCAGACTCTGTTCCAGAATCAATTGAATTATTCTTTTCCCGTTAGTAGGATGTTACGTGGGTGATCTGACAAACACTCTGAGGAGAATATCGGATCGGATAGTCGATAATCGTCCCGGGTATCCGTCACATGGTTGCCGCTGCTTCTGTGTGGTACGTCACGGATGACGTGAGATGATGCTGCCAGCGGTTTGTGTTGAGGTTACGGTTATTATGGTTTGGTGGAACCATTAGAATTGTTGATTGTTTAACTGTGTTTTCGAGGTTTAAATTAAAGAGTATTGTAATGGTTTTTTATCAACTAATAAATAATTATAATCATTGCTGGGTTTCACATTCCACCGTAGCAGATCTCAGTATGTGATATATTTATGCATGTGGAGTGCGTTTACCAGTCTTTAAATCACGACTTCCAAATATGTTAAAGTAAAAACCACAGAGGTAATTTTAATGTGGTGAAAATTGTTTGTCGGCTGTGGAAATCGAAACCGGGTTCTCAATTTCATGGTCCGACAAGATACCACTGAAACACATACTCAATATTTTAAATAACTTTTGGAAAAACAATTAAAGAACGCATAAATATCATTTTTAATACTCAACTGTAGGCCATGAGGACAATAATTTTATATATTGATTTTGATAATTTTTGTAATGTTTTTCATAATTATTAAAATATTGAGGGGGAACAACAATAGTAACTTTTATGCCTATGGCACATTGGTCGATGAGCGTCGATGACCATCGATGAACTCCTCGATGAAACAACAGAACGCACCCGTCAACGACGAAAATTAGAGGCTCCTCTATTTCCATCGAAGAGCTCATCGATGAAACGAACGTATCTCATTTCACTCGTATCTTTTGTGTCTCACTTCACGTTAGCATATTTTTGAAATTTAGTTTTTCTTTCTCAACTTTAGAAGCTTTTATTGTTTGTCAATGAAGAGTGCGTTCTGTTGTTTCATCGAGGAGTTCATCGATGGTCATCGACGCTCATCGACCAGTGTGCCATAGGCATTATGAAGTAAAAAGTTTGACGACTTCTGAAATCAAAATTGTTTGTCGACTGAGGGTTCTTAAAATCCACAGGCCGATTCGATACTACTGAGCCACCTACCCTATCCCGATAAAGTAATACTTTTAAAATTAACGTTTTTCATAAGAATATTTTGTTAGAAGGATATCAACTTTAAGAAATGAAATTGCAATAACATGATAAAATGTTTTAAGATTCAAAATTTATTCAAATATATGAAATGACTAACACTCGAAAACACGCCTTTACAGCGAATACTCACGCTAACAAAGTTATCATCTGTTTTGTTTCTCTAACTGAGTGACTTAATGACTCGCTTACGTTGAGTTTGTTTGAAGAACCGTCGACAGAGCGGAAAAGACGTAATGCAAACATCATTTCATTGTTCAAGTGCTAAATTAAAACTTTTGAAATAACTATACCTCGCAAATACCCTTCAAAGAGGACAAACTCTCGAAACCTTTTAAGAAACCGTCGTCATTGTTTTATATTTCAACTTTTTCACTTCCTAACTGATAATTTCATGTCATTGGTTGTCAAAATAATTCTTTTGTTTTAGATTATATTCCATTCCGGAAACAGGAAATCTATTTACAATTCCACTTCATTGGTTTTATAAATTGTTTGTTGAAAATCTATTCGTCAAACGGAAAATTTTTAATCACTGCTTAGATTTACTGCGATGAAAACTCACTTCATGATAGTTTCTGTCTCTGTTTATGTTCAAGGTTTAAAGTCTGGATGATCTTCTGTCTGGTCAATTCTGCACATGCTGATAATTAAATGTGGTTAGCGTACAAACCGAGCGTTGATTAAAGCCATTAAATATTAATCAAATGCCAGACATGATTCATCGATTTCTTGGTTCGTATTGTGCATGGAATTTGCAGAAATTTTTATGCATTTGGCAGAAATCCACTGGGTAATAAAGAAGTAATTGGATATAATAAAATTTCCTCTTATTGCTTGAAGACGTAAATTCAATCAAGTCTAGGATTTTAAACTGAAGTGTGGTTAATAGTGTGTTAAAGTTAGATTTTAGAAAACTTTGCAGGATTTTGATATTTGGCAAATATTTGATCAAGTAATTAAAATTTTCTTTCGCTATTCAGCACGTTCTGCAAACGATTAATAAATTTACCTTCCCTTCTGTTATCTATACTGTAAAGCAGTGGTCACCAAAGTAGGGTGCTTGTACCCCAAATTCTGACTAGATATCATGGAAATACACCCAACAATATATGAATACAGTTTTTTTTAATCAACATATATTCTCATAAATAAAAAATAAATATATTATTACGTCTTTTACCCATAACTGGGTGTAGTACACTGCCATAGCAGATCTTGATAAGTGATATATTTTTTAACGTAAAGTGCGGTTAACAGCCGTCAAATCACGGCCCACAAAGGTGTTAGCGTAGGGGGAGCCACAGGGGTAGATTTAATTTAGTGAAAATTGTTTGTCGACTGTGGAGATCGAATCAGGGTTCTCAAGATCCACAGGCCGATTTGACACCACTGAGCCACCTACCCCAAATATATCTTCTCCGAATTAAAAAATGGCGTTCAGGATTATTATTGTTAATAAAACCTTCTTTTTATCTTAAATATTTATAGCATTTAATAATTGTCTTTTTTGCAGATTTGACATTATTTTAGATTTTTTATAGTGTTAATAATAAAAACTTGCATATTGTTTACTTTAAATTCTGTTTTTTTGGTGCGTTCGAATGACTTTTTTGTCTTAACCTGACGGTTTCGACTAAAAGTGACATTTTCACGAGCAACAAAAAAAAATTAATATCGCACAATTTTATCCCACAAAAGAAATGGTGATAACATCTTTCAAGAAAATAATAAATTTTACCTAAATTTCTAATTTATATCTGAAAATTTGACTTCCTGATAGGATAGTAATTATGACTTGAAAGATGATTAGATTTTAGATAAGTATAAATACTTTTATATGTAGGACAGTTGTATGTATTCATTATCCAAAATTCGAATGATATTATTCTGAAAGAATTTGGCAGATGATCCTCGTAATAACATGATACCAGAACGTATAAAATTATTGTGTACCGTAAAACTGCCATTCTATTTCTGTTTTCACAATTCCCCAACTGCAATGTTGCCAAAAATCTAATTTAAATGCATATAACTACGCACAAATCGTATATTTGTTCTGTTGGATGGCCGGAGGCAATTTACCATCCCTTTATCTCATCTCGCTGCACTGCAGCTCTCTGGAACTTGGACGAAACTTACTTAGCGCCGTCCAATCCCGACGTTGATTACAATAAAACGATTAGCTTCTCGATCAGCTTGCTGCTACTACCATTGCATTATTGTGTGTGTGCCAGTGTCACAAGCGTCGATTCGTGGGGCGAATGGGTGTAAATGAACCCCATAAACCCCAACAAAATTAAAAATATTTTATATATTTTGGTCGTATACGAAAAAAATCTACTGTGGTCAACACAGCATTTTTTAAGTATAAGTTTAGATAAACTCGGTATAATTTGTAAAACTATAAATCTCTGGGTAGATGGCTCAGTGGTATCGAGTCGGCCTGTGTATCTTGAGAACCCTAGTTCGGTTCCCACAGGCGATAAACAATTTTCACCCCATTTAAATCTACCCCCGTGGCTCCCGTTCCACTAACATCTTCGGGGTCGTGATTTGATGACTGGTAACCAAACTACTTACGGCAGAGTGCCACACCCAGTAACAGGTAAAAGGTGTGATGATATATTTATTTTTATTTCATTTAAAAATCTCGAAAATGTTATATAGGTCAAGAAAGTAATAGTTATTTACGTGGCGAGAATAGTAAATTAATTTTTACGGGCGAGCTGAAAAGTTTGTGGGGCGAACGATGAAGGAGCGAGCCTTTATAATCCAATGAGCCGAGTAATTAATTGCAAGTGTGCCGGGTAAAAAGTTTTATTTCCAGTTTCACAACGTTTTTTATTAATTTACTTTATTAGTTTTATAAAAAGGTACATTACATTTTGTAATGAAAGGTTGTTGGCGGTAGGACAATTTATAGCTAGACGTTGTCATGGTGTTGTAATTGTTGTGATGAAAAAACAACTACTGTCAGTGTCAACAGTTTCGTGAATTCTAAAAATAAATAATTTTAAATAATGGATTTAATACCCGACGAAGACTTCGAAGGCGATGTTCTTGCAGTTCAAGAAAATATACAAAATATTGCAGATGCTGCAAGTAATAACTTTTAATTAATTTATTTTTAGTTTTTTTTTTCATGAGTCATCTCAAAATTTTACTGGTCTCTTCCATGAGCCAGTAAAGTTTTACAGGTCTATGCGCTGTAATTACTCATTTACTTAGTTGCCATAAATACCTATAAAACGTCATTTACATAGAAGGCGAAAATAGAAAATAAAAAAACAGTCTAAAATTTTAAATTTAACTGTTATTGTAGCACAATTTAGCTGATCAAACTATACATTATTATATGCGAACAATACAAAATTACATTTCATTGTTGTAATCTGTCATTATTATGATTTTTTATTGCTATTATTTTTTATTTTCGTAATCAAATAGAACTACTAGCGCGATGTTAAACATGTTTCAATTTGCGTTGCGCTTTAGTGATGCGATTTATTTTTTCTACAAACTTATTGATATTCCTTTTTTTTGTTCTTATTGTCAAATTTCGTTTTCCCTTAAAATAATGAAAGTGCAGTCTACAAAATTTTGTCGGCGCTTCTGGTTAGTGTAAGTGGGAGGATTCCTTTTCATCCTACGTTGTTTCTTCTTATTCCTTTTGGTCTACAGAAGGATAACTCGATTACAGCAGAGATGGCTGCCGTTGGGCACAGGTGTTTTAGCAATAATTATATTTCTGGTGGACGGAGTTGCGCAACCAAGATGCAGAAGGTTCCAACACCGGAATTCAATTAAAATTTAGCTTCAATTACTTTTCAAATTAAAGGGGTACTTCTAAATATTCGTCAGACATTTATACGTTTTACGACACGAACAAAAAAGGCAGTCGAAACAAGCTTTAACAATGAGAAAACTGTCTGAATTTAGAAAGACTTAACAATGCTTGAAGGCTTAACCGCCATTTTGACAGCAAAACAAATGAAGTACGAATCAAAATTTCAGTTGGCCATCTAAAAAGGCAGTCTAATTACTTCTTAATTGAAATATAATGAAATATAATATTTTAATTCATTACGTCTTTGGTAAATTTCGTGAACAATTGCTTGAAAATCTCTTTGTTATATTGTTGTCTATTGTGAAATAACAGGATAAAAGAAAACTTGAGCTCAGTGGATCGATGTTGTTATTCTAGGACACGAGGCAACTGAAACTCATATACTTCCTGTCGAGCAGGATTCACTTATCCAATTTTGTACAGACGCCAATCACGTGTTTCCAGCCAGAGAGACTTATTTGCTTGAATATGTATGTATCTTCCAGATGTACTGCCTCTGGCTTTCTAAAATATACAGTCTCTGACAATAAACCTACCGAGTGATTTTACGTGCTTTGCTTTCATTTCTTCATATCAAATTACAGATTTTCTGTTATAATTATTCAATAACTATAAGTAAAGCCCGGGTTTTAGGCATTTGCCTAGATTCAAATTTTAATATATTTCAGGCAATTTAGTTTTTCTATACATAGGTAACATGTTTACGTGTAATGGAAGGTTTTTTTCGTGCCTTAGAGCATATTTTTCCCATATTTTGGTTTTTGTGCCTATTTTACCTTATACAGCCTATTTTTCCTATTTCAACTTTTATTGAGCAGACAAAGTTTATCAGCGCAATCTATCATCTATTTGGTTGACTAATTCAACACTCGGCAAAGTGTTTCAACCTAACCTATAATATTTAAAGTACTTACTTTGTCTTTAATCAAGTTTTTGTGTGTGAATTTAAAATGCCGAAAGGCAAAACGCGTTTTAGTCAAAATTTTATGTGGCAATTAAATTGTGCCTTTGCCATTATAAGAACGCTCCTGTCACATTTTGTGATGTCGAACGAAGTTGTCAACTTACAAGCAAGTTCTGACTGACCGAAGACAGTCCCTTTCCGATAATTCCATTGAGCAATTGCTCGTAATATTTTGTGAATCAAAGTATATTACATAGTTTGAATTTGTATAATAGTTAATTAAATCTGAACCCTAAATTATTATTTTATTATTATTTTTTAGATTGCGTTAATTTTTGTTTAAAATAATTATATTTTTCTAATGAAGAGTAGATGATACGAGTACCAATATTAGAAAAAATATTAGTTTATAATTTTTTTAAAAGAAACTATTTATATATAGGCTGCCTAAAATCCCGCCTAATTTAGAGTAATTACCAGCCTATGGGCCTGCTTATTTAGGTGTTTTTAAGTGCCTAAATATCCGGGCTTTAACTATAAGCACAAAATGTGATATTAGTCATTTAAACTAAAACTAGACCAATAAACGTTGTACCAGAGATGATTAAAGTTTAAAAAATGTTATTAGCTTTTAAGATATTGAAGTTTTTGTTGTCATTAATATTAATATTAGAGCAGAATGCTATCTGTTGACGCATAGCATTAGTTATTACCAGTAAAGAGTAAAGGCGTGATGATATACTCGTATGTATTTATTGTCACTGCAATAAAACAACTACCTAACTATAAATGTTTATCATTTTTTCACTAGAATGCAAACGTAAACAATTGTTTTATGATTAATGTTTATTGTGCTTGGCCATGAAAAGATATAAAATATGTTATTACTAGTCTATCAGTAGTATTTATATATAATTTATTATAAATTACGTTGGAATTATCATTGTTTGCAAAAATAGAAACTTTTTTTCAAATGGTTGCGGACAAAGGCACATTGAAACATATTAATAGAGGTATTTTGCAACATACCTATTAAATTTTAACGGCCTGTTAAAGTTTTTAACCAATGAAAATACTCGTGACTAAATAAAAAAAAGATAATTTCATTTGACACATATATTTTTATAGGTAAAATTTTTTAATTGGACGTTAAAAATTAACAGCTTTGTTACAGAATACACCCGTATATATAAGCATTATTTTTTAGTAATACGTATTACATTTAAATTTTTATCATTTATAATAAAGCATGTTTTACATTATATGTACTTTTTTTGGCTAGAAACTTAAACTAGATTTTATAAACTTTTTTGTGTACAATTAATTTTTGTAGTAGTTAGAAGGTACAAGAACAAAATAGTAAATAATTATAATATTGTAGTATTAAGCGTATGTTCGCTAGGAATGAAATACCCTAATTTTTGCGAATTTCAAAAAAAATCTTTTTGTTCTATAATCAGTACATCAAATTAAATATGTCATTAAAGTTTCGTGCAGAGGTATATAAACACTCTGTATACACGTTGGAGTTGTTCTATTATTAAAACTTCTATATTATCAAAGTTTAATACTTCCTTATTGACGCCTCATTAAGTTTGAGTTTAAATTCATCATAAAATTTTTATGTTTACGTCATAATTAAAATTAGATGAATTTAATGACAAATACCTACTTAATGCCAACTGGCACCCTCTAACTATAAATTAAACTTGACAAATCATTCCAATTTAATTTCGGAACATAAATTAGCAAAAAATGAAAACAATCACATAAACCTCACATGTTTATGGTGGTAAATAATTCTAAGTTTCGTATCCACCACACGTTTAGGTATAAATTGAGAAATATGACACATTCGTGCCCGAATATACTCTCTGCAAAGAGAGAGGTAGAGAGAGAGAGAGAGAATCCGATCCCGTTAAGACAGATGTCATAAAAAGTTCGTAAAAGTCTTCCAGAATCCAGTGTAAAGCTACAGAAAGGTCCACAAGCCTAATAAGAGCACGCGTGTCTCACTAAATCAAGGAAAAATATGTTCCCCAAACGGCCATGACACTGGTTCGGCCCAGACCTGCTACGATGTGTAAGATAGAAAATAGTTTATGATTGTAAGAGATACAATCGGAAATATTGGAGTGGTTTTCCTGGTTTGGGTTGGAATTTGTCTTTTTAAAATTGATATTGTTTTCGGTTGAAAAATTACTTTACCTCATGAGTTTTTTCAAATAACTTTCGTATATGTTTCAGGGCACAGAAACGTGTTTTGGGTAAACAATGTTAGTATATTATGTAACAAAGTTTATTGAACGAGTCATTAACTCTATTTTTTCTATGATCGCAAATTAATACAATAATTGTATATTATGTAACAAGTTTTTAGTTATAGGTCTTTTTTGACATGAGCTGAGCGAAGCGGGTATCTAAATAGTTTATAAAACGAATCACTATACTTTTTCTACGATCGCAAATAAAGACAACAATTTTTTTAAAAGTTTTATGAATGTTTTAAAAAGTAAGGTTAAGTTACAATGACAAATGCCTAATGCTAACTTTATCCCATGCTTAATATCTTGTTAACATGTGATTAAAATGTTATTTAGCGCTATGGCAACCATGTTTATAATACAATATACAGGGTTTAATTATACTTCAGGAAAATTTAAAGGTATATGTTATATGACGTACTGATCATAGATCAAACAATTTTTTTCAAAATTCGCAAAACCAATAACATGATTCTTATAAATAAATAAATAAATATATCATCACGCCTTTTACCCATTACTGGGTGTGGCACTCTGCCATAAGCAGATCTCGGTAAGTGATATATTTCATCGCGTGAAGTGCGGGTACCAGCCGTCAAATCACGGCTCCCAAAGATGTTAATGGTGGAGGAGCCACAGGGGTAGATTTAAATTGGTGAAAATTGTTTGTCGGCTGTATGGATCAAACCAGGGTTCTCAAGATCCACATGCCGACTCGATACCACTGAGCCACTGACCCCATGATTCTTGAAGATTACAATATTAGTGCCAGTGGAAGAAACTCCAAACAGTCATTTATTTGATATATAATGAATAAACTGACTGTTGCAGTGTTTATAATTATAATTTCAGTATTAATATATTTGAAAGTACTATCAAACAAGTGACACTAAAAATGTGTACTTAAGATAAAGCACTCTTCAATTTGCGAATTTAGAAAAAAAATCTTTTTCTATGATCACATCATATATTCAAATTTTTTCCGAAGTGTTAAAACAACCTGTGTAATTGTCATTTATTTTGCTTTGGCCGTTAATCGCACATTACATAAGTACTTACTCTGAAGATGGACATAAACAGAGCCGAAATATATACATTCCAACTTTTAATTTTGTTTTTCCCGTTTAATCCATCCCTAAAAATTACTTTTACAAAAATTAGGTTCATATAATAATATGTTATCGAAATCAAGTGCAAGTAAAAATATTCTCTGTAGAAATATCTAAACTATAAACACTGTCGACGTTTTTCTCGATGCAAAACACCAAGGGTAAAAGGAATATACGTAACAAAGTAAGGACCCTTCTTTAAATAATTAATTATATCAAATTTCAGACAAAAAACTGCTATTCCACCCTCCATTAGCAATTCTCGCTACTCTTGTGTCACAGTGTCACCATCCAAGCCCAGCAGACTGGCGCGGTGGCGGTCCCGCGGGTGTACTCCTGCCCTCCCTGTCCTTGTCACAGCCTGCTGATATGTGACACGCACAAGCCGCCATGTTTTTGTGATGGCCATCTGGCTACCATGGAGTACTTGATGTGATGTTATATATTTAGAAAGTGCCGTTGCTTTTATTAGAAAACTCGTCGTTTTTTATCCGCCCAGATCAGGCGTTTTCAAAAACTTGAGCATGGCTGATAATAGGTATTTTGTAGACGTCACACGTGCCATCTATTGATGTCTCTGAAAGTTTTGTAAGGGATACTGTTCTTGGGATACGTGTATTTTGTGCCTGCGAGTTTTCTGTACAATAGAACTAAAAATACCTACAAATTTATATTTTTTATCTTTAGTTGTATGACAGGTTGAAATAAATGAACGCGACTATAAAATTTATTAGGTTTGGTATGGAACATAAATATTTATCCGTTTTGCGGTTAAATTATTGTGACATTAATATTAAACGTAATGAACATAATATACACTGTTACTGAAAATTTAAACATTATCAGCCTGAGCCTGACATAAATTTTAACTAATCCTGAATGCTGGATTAGCTAATCATATTCTGGCCCGTTTTTTGAAACTTACTTTAAATCAATTTTTGAAAATCAAATGGTAACAACATTATATTAGAGTTAATTTCAACTTTCTTGAGAACATGGTTTAGCTTAATTCTAATGCAAAACTGAGGATTAGCTAAAATTATTTTGATAATTGGGCTATAAAAGACATACTTTAATAGGTACTTTTTTGTAATTTCAAAATTGAAACTGTAGCTAATAAAAAAAAATATTAATATTATGTTACTTGTCATGTGACATAGATTTTCTACTATCAAACGTTACTATATTATTTAGAGATAAATGATTTAAAAAAAATAATTTAAGAAGAATTAAAATAAAATCGGAACTGAAATAATATATTATAACTTGTGCCGTTGTTAAAAGCGGCGGGACTAAAATAAACATTTTCTCCCGTTGCTAATAATAATTAAATAAGTGAATTTTAGTCCCGTTGCTAAAACTATTTTACTCTCGTTATCAAAGAAAAAAAATTAAACAAATTTAAATTGACATCATCACGCCTTTTACCCTTTACTGAATGTGTCACTCTGCCGTAAGCAGATCTCGGTAAGTGATATATTTCTTCGCGTGAAGTGCGGTTACCAGCCGTCAAAACACGGTCCCCAAAGATGTTAGTGGAGGGGGAGCCACAGGGGTAGATCTAATTTGGTGAAAATTGTTTGTCTGCTCTGTGGATTGAATCAGGATTCTCAAGATCCCTAGTCCGACTCGGTACCACTGAGCCACCTACCCCATATACACCCTGTTTAAAATGTATACAATTTAAAAATAAATTAATTTGTTCAAGCTCGGATTTCATTCAACTGTTATTTTTCTATAAAAAATATCTGTGTGTTAAATATTGGAAAATACTGTAATGTATATTGTTATAAATTAACAATTACTTAAGAATCGATAAATAAATGAGGCATAGTAGGTACAAGTGTAAACTGAAGATCGAATAATCGGAAAATTAACAATTCATTTGAACCTATTAATCTATGAGTATTTAAAGCTAAAAACTAATAGTTTTTTTTAATCAAAATTCAATATAATTAGAAAACGCGATATAACATATACTTTTTTTCAAAGTTAAAGCATATATCTGTCAAACATATTATCCACTTTTTCTAAGTGGTTAACAAACGGAAAAACTAAAATTTGCATAAAAAAAACAGTACAAATATTTATTAATTACATAACTGCGTCCTTCAAATATTAACTATTGTCTATAATTACTAATATTTATCAAATAATCTGTTTTATTTGTACAAAAAAGTTTCCAAACGCAATTAAATTAAATGAAAAATCCTCTGAGTGCTACAAATTGGATCGCACGCATTTATAATTCATATAATTATGAATGTGTTATGTTTAAATAATTAATATCATGGTTACATTGTGTAGAATGTTATTAGCGTTCTATTCCAATCGATAACGATGCACAAAGCTTATTTCATTCACGTGTTTCTCTTTTTACATGCAATTTTAACACGCAGCGAAGCATCAGACGTCAGTTACAAGTTGTAGAATGAAGCGTCCATGACTTGTCTGTTTATTATTCTATTTTGATGACTGGTTCTTTTGTTAATAACATACTTTTCTGATCGTGCGTGACAGAAAGTACTCTTGAAAATGATATAACTTATGGAAAGACAGATTACTGTTTGTGGAAATGCGATAATTTCATTGTTGAATAAATACATCATAACGCCTTTTATTCATTACTGGGTAGTAGATCTCGGTAAATGATATATTTGTTTGCGTGAAGTGCGGTTATAAGTCGTCAAAACATTCCCCCAAAGTTGTTAGAGGAGGGTGGTGAAAATTGTGTGTTGGCTGTGAGGATCGAATCCGGGTTTTATAATCAACAGATCGATTCGATACTAATGTTGAATGTTAGCAACAGGAATTAATATTCTTTATTATTATGCATAAACATCAAGAGTTATTGAAACAACATATTTTCTCAGAATTCGAGAATTCTCATTTGTATTGCAAATTAATAAATAAATATTTGAATGTAGCAAGTTTACTTTCATCATACATATTTATAGTTAATTTATTTATTAATAGTTAGAAAATAGTTAATAGATGAAAACATGTATAGTTCATCAAAAACATACTAATAACTTAATAATAAATAAATATATCATCACGCCATTTAACCATTACTGGGTTTTGCAAATCTCAATAATCTTCACTAATATCTCTGAGGGGCCCGATTTAACGGCTGGTAACTGCATATCACACGAAGAAATACATCATTTACCGAGATCTGCTACGGCGGAGTGCTACACCCAGTAATGGATAAAAGGCGTGATGATATATTTATTTATTTATATGTTTAAACAAAAGTTAGAAACTGTAGGATAAATAAATATCTAAGACTGTGCTAACAGGTGATATAAAACCAACCATAAATAACGACGAAAAAAGTTACTTTCCTCCCTAGGGCGAATAATAGATATAATAGAGAATATCCATCTTTAAACGTACATATGAGGAAATAAGCTTACTTCAGGTTAAGGTTGTAGAAAACTTAATTTTCCTCACAATTTTAAAGTTTCCGGGCATGTGAAAAAACATAATTTTGTTATACTTTAAAATGCTTTTAAAGGCATCAATTTTCATCCTAATTAGTCACTGCTTTAGAAACATACCTTATTTCGTAAATTGATGTTTTTTTCTGAAACATTTCGCAGTATTATTATTTGTAATTAAAGTAATTTCTTTCCTGATATGACTCAATTATTGACTAGTTTAGATATCTCAATCAATTTATACATTAAAATTTAATTACGATTTAGTAATTATATTTCCTAGTGACGATAAAATAATTAAATATGAAACGTATACAACATAAAGAAAATTTGGTACAGTAATTATATGATGAATTTGAGTTGTTTTAAACAGAGTGAATGATGTAAGGAGCAAGGAGGTCACGTATGTACGCAAGTAGAATAACATTGCAGCCTGTCATTCGTCTGGGAAGTGGATAGACGTACATCACATCATGAAATTGAATAATCGCTCGTTTTACGTAAGAACAATTACATTTACGTTCTAACAGCGAATTTGAACGTTCTCTTTACAACATAAATTCATTTATCAAGGAATTGTTTGACAAATGATAATAGTCAATTGGGAAACAACAGATGTTTAAACAGAGGCGGACTTTAGAAAATAATACGTGCTTATTAATTAACGATAGATGTATTGGAGCAACCAAAAATAACTTATTGTTCTACCTACGTATAATCACATTTATAATTTAACGTTTCTATAAGACCATATGTCATACACATTTGTGTTCCAATAATTTAATACGAAAAGGAAAAAAACATTTCTTATTCTATTTTTACAAAGTCATAAATTACTTGATCCATGATCTTCAAGCTGATATGAACGCAGAAAGGCTAACTTTATTTTTCCATTAATTAATTTAAGAGATAGAAGATTTAATGATTCTCGTTATAATATTTGGAAAGGTTAGAACATTTACGAAAAAACCTCAAGTTAGCCGGTAACAAAATTTTGATGAGAAAGATAAATATTATTTTATTTTCTTACAAAACCGAAATGGCGTAAATTTTCATTAGAAAATTTTGATGAAAATGATGATGTGTACATTTGATGAATATTTTTGTATATTAAGAACAAAGTTTATGTGTGAAATAAATTATATCGATGAAAGTTTATATGCTTAATATTTAATTCTCACAAAAACCGAAACGAAATTATCTTTTTCTAATATTTTTAAAACTATATATTACTTTGTTGTCATTTTAAGCAGATTCACAAAGTTATTAAATTTCAGTTAAATTTTCTGCAACACTTTTTAGCTTCAGGTTAAAATAAACTTCTTTAGTAAGATGGAAAAGTAAATAACAATGAAATTGAAAATCATATTATTGGTTGACTGAACAAACCATAACATTTTTGTTCGTTAATTATTAAGACTATTTTGTAAAAAAAATCGTTAATTGGTGAAAAATATTATTTATCGAAAAATATCTCCAATGGCAACGAGCGAAAAAGATATTAAACGCGCGCTTATTTCAATAGTTACCAGAGATACAAACAAAACAGAAACTTGTCATATTGACAGTTGACAGAACGAATTTATTTTCAGTACGTATACGTTTTTTAATAATGTAAGATGCAATCGTAGAAAAAATTATGTGTGTATCACGAGCATAAAGTGTACTCGAATAACAAAGAATCACTTTACGCTCTTAATACACAAATAACTATTTCCATGATTGGTAAAAAGTAGGCATTTTTAATGTCATTTCGTGACAGAAAGTCAATAATTGCAGAGGAAGGCAATTCGCAGATCATTGCTATTAGCAACAGAATTCTTTGCAGACCACAAGTATTAATATTTTACTCATTTCTGTTTTGTTTTTTTGTTTGTACATTCAAAATTTATATTAATTATAATAAAAAATCGATTGATCTTAGTTTTTGATCGTAGAAATATAGAATGTTGTTTACACTTCTGGTGAAACGTATCTTTTCAAATCTCGAATACTTGCAACCCTCGCTAGCGTTGGTCCGTAAACAGCTACTTTCAATCTTTTATATACAAATAACTATTTTATTGTATTCTGGACTTTTGGTATACTGAGCCACTAAATTGAATTCTTCTGTCAAATAGAACATTAGTTAAAAAATATTAATAAAAGCACGGTTTATAATCCAAATTGATCAAGTAACAAACAAAAATATACAACTGCGTTGTTGACTTGACTTCAATTGTCTTCAGTACCAAAGTAAGATTAAAAAATAACTGTGGCCAATTGAAAAAGTATTATAATGAAGTAACTATTCTTCCGACAAGCATGTGACATGTGACCTCACTAAGCATGATGAATAATTCAAGAAGAATTTAGCTAGATGAAAAATTCAGAAGAAATTGGACTGGGTCCATCTCTGGTCGATGTAAAGTGTCATGGCGTGATACCGGCATTGCATTCATGCTGGCGCCGCAATGAATATTTGACCAGCGAAGTGTGAACAATGGAAAGGCAGACGCGATTTGATCAGACTGCCGCAGGAGACGCCCAGTGCAACGAACGGCGTCCAAGATAACCGACTTCCTCTGCGAGATTAAAGCAAGACAGGGAAATCTCCGGTGAGGAATTTTCTGCTTCTGATGGTGTCAAAGAACATCAAGGAGGCAAGGTCGTGATGGAATTCTGATGGGACAAGGTATTGTATGCCTGTTAGATATTATTTATTTTCTACGCAATGCAACAGGAAATTATGACCAGTTATAATACAAGGAACCTACAGTTTATAATGGCTACTTACCTCTATGAAACTGCAAGATAAACTATAACAATAAGTGTAACTGCGAATAGTTTTTTCGTCTTTTTGGCGGACCATCCGTCATGGTGTGAGAAACAATAATTTTATGATGTTTTTTAATAGGCAGTTGATAAATTTTTACCGGTAACCATAAATATTATCGGTTTGGATCATCGTAAAAATAATATGTCGGTTTTGATTTAGGTTTCGGTTTTTATACAAACACCAATTTTTATTTCATTTTTTATTGTTCTAGATTGTAGTGTCGATATTTCATTCAAAATTTCATCAAAAAAACAATAACAAATAAAAACTAAATATTATTTTATAAATAAATATATCATCACGCCTTTTACCCATCAGTAGGTGTGGCACTCTGCCTAAGCAGATCTCGGTAAGTGATATATTTTTTCGCGTGAAGTGCGGTTATCAGCCGTCAAATCACGGCCTCCAAAGATATTAGTGGAGGAGGAGCCACAGGGGTAGATTTTTTAAATTGGTGAAAATTGTTTGTCGGCTGTGGGAATTGAACCAGGGTTCTCAAGATTCACAGGCCGACTCGATACCACTGAGCCACCTACCCCATAAAAAAATAAAATAAATAAATAAATATATCATCATGACTTTTACCCATTATCGGATGTGTTTAAATAAATATAAGTAAAATGAGGTTACATATCAAAAAGAATCATTTAAATTACTGTCAAATATTTGATTTGCTTTCGTTTATTTAAACTAAGTTCCAAATAAGTAATGTAACTGAACAAGAGGTTACTACAAACCTTATGTAAAAAAATACAAATAAATAACTATAAGAAAACTCAAAAAAAAACTAATATCATCAAAACATTACATTATAATTTAATTCTTACTTTTTTATTCAAAACTTATTTAAGTGCAGAAAGAAGTAATTTAACAATTTAAATAACGGCTCTTAAAACAAATTCTAAATGGTTTCAACTTCAAGATCCAAATTAACTAATTATTTAGACATTATAAATAGACTAAAGAATTTAGTTAATAAAATATATTCAGTTTATTTTGCTTAATTAGATTCCATAAACATTTAAATGTCAATTAAAAACCAAATTCTATTAAAATTTTGCTATTTTCTACAATACATAAATTATTTATTTTTATTGGTTGAATTAAATATTTGCACAACCTTATTGTCATGATTGTTTCTATAAAGTCACGGTAGCTCTAACGAACTAAGAACTCATTCATGGCAAGTTTCTATAGCAACATTTGTGCATATTTTCTTATATTTATCATGCAAGGAATGAGATTTTAAAGAGTTGTGCCCAGAATTAAAAGGAGTTTTAGAAATGTCGTCTTTTCGCTCACGGTTGAAATCCTACAAAGAACTTCTCTCTTCTTAGTGTCAAAGCACATCAAGAGGAGACAAATTCATAACGAAATTTGGTAGCGCTAAGTTGACGTTGATAACTGTGCCTTGTTGTTCGTTTCCTAGGCGGGAGTTTCATCTTTTCGTGGTAGGTGGTAGGTCTAAATGTCGAGTTAATAGTCTGAAAACTTTGATGCCTCCTGTGCGTACATTGTTTCTACCGACTGACATAGAAAATTAACTAACTTCGTAAATGCTAGGTTGAGATATACGACAACGTTTCGTTGGGATTTCGGCGGTACTTCTGACGTTTGTGCGTTAGATGATAATGCAAATTTAATGCTTACTTGCCTTTCTCACTTATATAATTAATTTCCAAGAAACGGAGCAATATATAGATCTGATCTAGCCGTTTGTTGGGTAGTATCTGATGCAATATTGATTTTATGCTATTACACCACCGTTATTTGATTAACAGTCTTATTTATTTATAAAGTCTGTACAATGAATTTCTATTCATAAAGAAAAAGTACGGCTATCAATTATTATCTTATCAGAAATCTCAATAAACGGTATAGGAAGTAATATGTATCTATAATTAATAGACTGTTAAAATTCTAAACATAAATCACAAGTTTATCAGAAAATGAATGCAAAGGGGAAGGAAGCATGACGATGACGATGATGGCATCGCGTGACACTCACCGAACGTTCGCGAGCGTGTGTCGACGGTTGCGGAGGTACCGGTTGTGGTACTTCTGCAGCTCGCCGATGCTGCCTTGTTCTGCCTGCATCTTTCCGGGCACGGCGGCGGCGGCAGCGACGATGGCGTCGTTGATGGTAGTGGTGGTAGTGGTAGCCACGGAACGCGCACGAACTTTACCGCTACTCTTGCGATTCTTACTCACTCGCGTTGAGAACGTTGGTGACGGACTCTGAGCCAACGCGTTTCTTCCACGCTTCTTGCCGTAGTAATACTTGTTGTTGCTAGATACGATGCACGCGTCTTCCTCGTCTTGCTCCTCCTCCGCAATATCTTGTAGGTGCGGAGACGGAATCTGCGGATACTTCTTGGGCGGACTTTCGAGGATTTCTTCCTCGATGGCCACCAGCGGAGGAGTGACCGCAGCCGATGGGTCGACTTTGGGCTCGGCTGAGCCGCACCAGGGCAAACAGCACTTGAACACGTTGCCCCCCACCAGCGTGAATGCTTTTATTTACCACTCTCACGTAAAATAATACATCATACCCAGAAAAACCATCGTGAACAAGAACGACTGACTCTCAAGCAAGTGCGTTGCTGTCATGGCAGTTGAACATAGAGGGACGCGTCACTTGTTGTGACAGTACTGTAGGTCCATTACGACGCCGATCGTGAGCAACAGTGCTTGAGTGGTTCTTCTTGACATCTGTTGCCTGCGTGCTGTGCCTGTGCCTGTGTGGCTATCGATCGATTGTCCGGTATCGATTGTCGGTGTAATCCTGTGTCACGGGATGGACGAGGAAGGGCCACGTGGTGGGTTGGTTGGGGCAGGGGGACAGGGGTCGCGGGAGTGAGGGGGATGGATATGTGAGGAGGCGCGCTGTGCTCGCCGGCTCACTGCATCGCGGTGCGCTGTGGCGGTCGTGCTGCTGGACACTCACATGACCGCGGGCGGCGCGTCGCTGCCGTTGCCGCCGCGTCCGCCGCCGCCTGCCACCGCTACACACCACATCGATTGACCCAGTGGTTTATATGTTAGATTGTTGGTATAAAAGTGTCCGCGCGCACAAACACACACAACGTACACAGCACCACACACACGCGATCCCAAGGCCGAATTAATAACCGTCGCACAATAATACTACGTGATGTCTTGGCCTGTGGTTGCCCTGCGAATCCATACTAGATCGCCTGTCGCTCGCGTTCACGATGTCACTGCCGTCTTCCTGCTCACGCCAAGGTATTTTCGTTACACAATCAGCATCGGTCCATCCGCTCACCAATCAAACTTTCATTTGACTTAAACAGCGCATTCGAACATGAAAAGTTAATGACAGTCATTTATGATTTTAGATAGACACTTGGCAATCATCCTCTTGTGTATCGTGTCAAGTGGGAACACAGAGTACCCTGTAAATATTTACGTACACAACAAAAACAATTTGTTTATCTAGTACACACCGCATCTACAACCAATTTAGTAAACCAGGAGACACTTGACTACACAGAACCGTTAATATCATAGTTTGTTGATGTTGTTGAAGGAGAAGGTCATTCCTGGTGTTATGTTTCACAACACTGAACTGCACTGTGAGCGTAGTTCCCGCGCGCCGGTGGAAGTGAGCTAGCGCATGCTGGCCAGGTCGGCGGACGACGCGACGTGGACCGGGCCGAGACCGACTAGAACTGACTGCCTCAGCGAGAGAAGCCGTGCGCCGCCGCCGCCGCCGCCGATAGCGTCCCCCACCATCGACGTCGCCGCCGACACGCTGATGTATGCTCACCATGTGTACATGCACACTTACATTTCGTTTTCCCATTTCTTCTTCCTTTTTTTAATAAAGATGTTTTGCATACTTGTGTAAGCTAATAAAATGGAACGAAAATAAAAATTCTGCATTGCTTCAAAATTTTGTTTGTGTAACACCAAAAGCTTTTTTGTTATGCCTCTCATATCTACGCTATCGTTTCTACGCCTCACTATATTTATTTAATCAAACAAAAAAATAGTTTCACATTTCTATACATTTAATATCTTCGTTTATATACACTATTGTTATTGTTATTGTTTCTTTCACCAATTTAAATCTACCCCTGTGGCTCCTCCTCCACTAATATCTTTGGGGGCCGTGATTTGACGGCTGGTAACCGCACTTCACGCGAAAAAGTATATCACTTACCGAGATCTGCTTAGGCAGAGTGCCACACCCTGTAATGGGTAAAAGGCGTGATGATATGTTTATTTATTTTATTTATTTATTGTTTCTTATTAAAAGTTAATTATTCTTATTCTGATTGCAGTGATTAGATTGATTGTATCAATCTAGTAAGTTTCCTAGAAATAAAAGAGTATTGATCAAAATTAAAAGAATTAGTTCCATCCAATCTATTTCGAATTCATTGTCCGAACACGTGCAAGCAAACAAACAACTAATTTAATTTGATTCATTAAAGTTGAACTAAAATCACGTAGAAGCTCTACAAATAAACAATTCTTCCATGCAAAGCAACTCTGAACTCTGAGAGTCTAAAGATAATAGTCACTATTTTCATCGAAGTTAAATTAATCGTTCACAGTTATATTCGTGACCGACCTTGTAATTGTAATTTGCTGAACCGTAAATTGTAAATACTTACAATTAAATATTGCCAACTTAAAGGTGCGGAAACTAAATTCTAAGTCTTGCCAAAATCATACTATCTAAATATTAATCAGCATGAATTTCTACGAAAATTGAAATTAATGAACACTTCTCTTTATGAGTTCAGTCTAAAAAAAAAACAATTGTGTTTCAAGTCACTTTATAACAATGCTATTTAAAAAATACTATTATGAAACCTATTTCCTAAATTGTATTGTCCTGTTTCCAAAATCGTACTTATAATGATACATTACAAATGAGAATAATATCTAATTTGTTTTTAATAAAAAAATTATAATTCAAGAAACAAATTTTTATTTCATTTTTTTTTTAAATCTAAAAGCCGAATGATATAATTTTATAATTGTTAATTAGATTTCAGGTTTCAGCGAAAAAAAGAGAAATTTTAAACAATTCACGCGAAGAAATATATCACTTACCGAGATCTGCTACGAAAGAGTATCACACTCAATAATAGGTAAAACTATATATTTATTTATATTACTTATAATTTAATACAATATTTTTGCTATAGGATACCGTTCACGTTAAATGACTTAAGAACAACTTAGATATGATTTAGTAGACCAGTATGCATTAAACAACTCTCCCCTACTAGAGAGTAAAATAATATTCTGGAAGTAATTTTCCTTGCATCGTATATCAGAATCTCCCTAGAGAAATTCAAAATTATTTGGAGAGAAAAACTTGATGTTCTGCTGTCAAAAAATTTATACTCTAATTTGACTCCGGGTTACATAATGATAGCTGAATCAAACATATATTTCAATCTGTCATATGTCAAAGTTTATCAAAACATAATGTGTATAGCTGTGGGCACTAAAAGTAATTAATTCTGAAAGGGGCATAAATTCATAAAAAACAAAGGCTCATGTAATCTAAAACAACAAATGTCATTTGTTTATAATATAGAATGTGAATTTCATTTAGAGTTAGTAACTATCTATAGGTACAAGTCTCGTAACATAGCTAAACAATGGTACACAACGCTTGTGGGTAGCTTTTGTCCATTACACGAACAATAGAGTCAAATAATCAATGCTACCTATCCCATCCTGATGGCAAATACTGAATTAGCTCTACATATTTGAACGCTCTATATAACTAAACATAAATATTTGAAGGTAATACGTGCATATTAAATATGTGCGAAATAGCTATTTAACTATTAATGGCCATAAGTGCTTTATAGGATACTTATTGATCGCAACGTTTATTAAGTTTTTTGCACGATCGACACAATAATGAAATTAAAATTGAGAAATTGTTGAAAATAATTTTATTTAGTATATAAACGCCTTTTCCCTATTACTGGGTGTGGCACTCTGCCGAAGCAGATCTAGGTAAGTGATATATTACTTCGCGTGAAGTGCAGTTACTAGCCGTCAAATAACATCCCCTAAAGATGTTAGTGAAGGGGGAGCTGCAGGGGTAGTTTTAATGTAAAAATTGTTTGTCGGCAGTAAGAATCAAACCCGGGTTCTCAAATCCACAGCCCAACTCGAAACCACTGAGCCACCTACCCCATAGTAATATATAAATTTCTGACTTTTAACTTTAACTTTTCCTACTTACTGTCACTTTTTCGACCTAGAACTGTCACTTTTTCGACTTGGAAATGTGAATGCAAAGTGAAACTAAGGAAATCATCTCGAAATATGTAATTTGTTGTTACTCCGAAATTAGATAGAGTCTAATATTTCATTTTCACAATCTGACATTTCGATATTCCGTGATTTTTAAACTTCAAACAATAGATGCACTAAGAAAATCAACAATAAACTTGTTGATAAATAAAAATAGTTAAATCAAAATCATTACCTACTAAATTATTTCGCATGAAAAATCAAACAAATAAATAATATTTATTATCCTTATAATTTCTGATTGTGAATAAAATAGTATACAAACCTAGGTGGAAAGTAGAACTGGCCTCGGACTAGCTTAGCACTTGGCTGCAATGAAACACTTTTCACTTAGGTTTTTTTCGTTTACTTGTTACTCTTGCATAAAAAACAATTGAGTAACAAGCAGATACTCCTTAGCTGCAGTTTTTAATACTTAACATTTTTTTTAATTACACTTTTAGTCTAATTTAAGTAAGGAAGCAACAATCAACATATAAAAAGTTTTGAATTTTCCATTTTACATATTTCAATTCTACACCCGGTATATTTTTCTCAATTACTAAAATGAATAAAAACTGTTAAATATACTTTAAACGGCAAAGGCAATACGATTTTTATCAAAAAATCTTTTCGTTTTTAAAGAAAAAAAGCAATTATAAAATATTATTTGAAAGAAGATACTATTATCTTTGATATCGAACCACCACGTACTAAATTTATAAGTTCATTATTTAACGATGACAGATCTAAATTTTAAAAGTCATTTGAACTGTCGAAGAACTGCAGATAAAAACAATTCTCAAATTACTTCAAAGTTAAATACTTTCAAAATGTCACTACATTGTTAGATTTATCTAAACTCCATCAAAAGTTTCTTTTCATAATGAAAGCAATTATAAAACATCGGTTGATAATTTTAGTAGAGACTGAAGTTCCACTTGCTGTTTCGAACGAAGGTTTGCTAAATTATTAAAGAAATCGATATCTCTGCTGTTGCGTGATGCACATTTTGTTTCTGTGACTCTGGACTTCTGTAAGTATTATCAAAACATCTATGTATGCATTTTACCTTTCAACCTTTGACAGCTTCAGATTTTCATTCCTTTACCAATAATAATATAACGTGTTTTAAATCTTATTTATACCTACTTGACATTTAATTACATAACAAATTGCTTGAACGATCCTTTTATTGAAATATCGACATTTTGTTATGATTTCATCATTTTATAGTTATTATAAAGAGCTAGTGCTTCACTCGGATTAAATGTCAAAGAATATCATTTTCAATTTCTTGATCTATACGTGAGTTTATTTTACCGTGAAACATAGGATTTTCTGTATCCATGGTTATGAATTGGACAGCAACGTATCAAAGCATTTATATCGAACGATTATAAATAAATATATCATCACGCCTTTTACCCATTACTGGATGTCGCACTCTGTCGTAGCAAATCTCGGTAGGTGATATATTTCTTCGCATGAAGTGCGGTTATTAACCGTCAAATCACGGCTTCCAAAGTTGTTAGTGGAGGAAGAGCCACAGGGGTAGATTTATTTTGGTGAAAATTGTTTGTCGACTGTGGGGATCAAACCAAGCCGACATCCTACGATTATAAGTAATACATATAACATTTTTTTAAATCCCTTTTATTTACCTTAACCTTTTTGTCTCCACGGACTCCCAAATTTTCCAAATATTTTTCGTGTCCTCCAGTTTCTACTGAAATTTCGAATATTAAAATGATTTTTAAATAAGTACTGATATAATAAAGAGCTCAAATATATAAATTTTAAGATGTTTAAAAGTATTTACGTTTTTAAAATATATCTATTTTTAAGGGAGAATATGAAAAAAGGTCTTACTCTGATAATGGTAAAATACGATTCTTGTATTATTTGAAATTTCTAGCAATAAAACCGACTACATAATTTTTATTATGTTGTAAAACATGTGAAGAGCAAACAATATCAAAATGATAATATAAAATTAGAGACCTCTTGATCCATAGTTAAAACTCAAAAATGACATTTAAGCGTTCTTCAATTATTTTTTCAAAAGTTGTTCAAACTGTGGGGGTAGGTGGCTCAGAGGTATCTCCTCGGACTCTGGATTTATTACCATCTTTTGGGCCATGATCTGCAACGCAGAGTTCTACACCCAGTAATGGGTAAACTTATTTTATTTTTATTCAAAATATACTGAGTTTGGTATCAAATTTCAGTTATCGACACAAAAAATATAAAATTTTACCTATTGTCAACTGTTTCTGCAAAAATTATACAAATTAAATCGTGTTTATTTAAATTTAAGTTTAGAAAAATACTGTGGTGGATACAGCAGATTTTTGTTATGTATGTTACGCTGTACAACAGGAGCTTAATTTCAATTACCGTACAGAGTTTGGACTCACCGTTCTGCAGTGTGGTAGTTCATATATTTTTAGCTTGAGAGGAGTTCGAATTCCTTAACAGTATCCAAACCACCGTACTGCAAAACTATTTAAGGGGATACACTACTATGAAACACGCGTAGAATTTTATCCAGGATGTTCTAAATAATAATAATAATACTCAATAACAGCAATCCCAATTTAATGTAAAAACAAAAGATTTCTATCAAATACCAACAAAAAATCTTTTGTCTGAACAATGTATCAAATCATCCCCGTTTCCCTGAACAGTGAACACCCGGATTCCTGGCCGTAAACACAACAAAGCGCTTTAAAAATAATTGCAATTATTTCTTCGTTTATTTGCGGCGTCTCTACAACGTCAAACTCAGCAGTGTCTGATCACATCGTTTAATCAACTCTGGCCATGTCTGCCGCATCATTATTTCGTTCCGTTCCGGCTGGCGCGTTTCCGGTAAAATAACAGTCATCTGTTTCACGTTCGAGGACAACGGTCATGTGAATCTGCGGACTGCGGCACTGTCACCTTTGTACTGAAAAAAACGCGGCGATTGTATCTGCGTTTCGCTTGGTTCCATTTCGATCGAAAGTGAGATGGGATATTACCTATTTGGAGAAAGAAAATTGTTTTCGTTGATATGAATTGCTGAATGCTAGTTTAAGTTAATGAAAGCTTAAGCCGCACAATTTCGTAACTCGATCGATATGTAAATGACAACTGTTTATTATTCATGATAATTTAAAAAACAATCACCATTTCGGTTATTCTGTGATTAACATAATTTATTGTATCATTTCTATACATTTAACACTTGAATGCAGCTGGAATTATAAAATGATTACATAACACAGAATTTAAAAAAATGTCAGTGAGCTGCCTTTATAAAAATATTTATTTTATATACTCTTAATTTCGTAAAATAAATAAATATATCACCACGCCTTTTACCCATTACTGGGTGTGATACTTAGAAAGTAAATTTTATAATGGTGGTAGAATGAGTGTAGTACAATTAAAACGTAGAATTAGTGTTGCATCGCATGAGATTCCTCCAGAGCAAATAAATAATGCTATAAATTCATTTTATAATCGTTTAGGCTATTGTTTACAGGTAAATGGGGGTAATTTTGAACAGTTATTGAATTAAAATTCCTATTTAAACTAAATAAAATTTTAACTGGTTACTGTACTTAACGGCTTAAAATGTGTAGTTTATTAGGATCTGCTATTGCAGAACTGCCATGGCCAAGAATTACCAGAATTTTGACATATAAACATGCAGATGTAAATTTCTGGTTGAACCAGTTCAAAAAGTTAAAATTTTTATTATATGGTTCTATATAGTTCAGAGCGCATGTCAATATCTCTTTTAGTTTTTGAGTTACAGCGATTTTTGACTCTTTTAAAAGCTCAACTTTGAAAGCCCATAACTCAAAAACTAAAATAGATATTGAAATGCGGTTTGAACGAGTGCATTTCTCGTGCTCCTAACTATATAGAACCATATTATAAAAATTTTGACTTTTTGAACTGGTTCAACCAGGAATTCACATCTGCATGTTTATATGTCAAATTTCTGGTAATTCTTGGCCATGGCAGCTCTGCAATAGCAAATCCTAATAAACTACACATTTTAAGCCGTTAAGTACAGTAACCAGTTGTCAAATCACACCTACCAAAAAATCGTCTTATAAAAATCGGATGGTATACTATTTTCTACTTATAAACCTAAAATTAGTAAGAATTATTTTTCGGTATGATTTCGGTATGATAAATGTTAATTGTCGTCTTAAAAATAAGATATTCGCGGAAAGAAGATTGGAATATAAATACAGAAAACGTGAAGAATATAAATGCAGATTTTTTTAACTGGAATTTAGAAAAGTAGCTATGAATATTCAGAGATAATTAAAATCAAAGACAATAAAAGATACGAGGCACTTACTTTCCTAATTATTTGCAGGCTCGGTTAAATTAAAAAATCAATTATTAAAAAAAATATAAATTCATGTTATTAGCTGTATTTTTAAAATTTTAATTCAATTTTAATTAAAGTCGTATTCAAGATTTTCCGGCAAAAATTTAATTATCCTGATGCTCTTTTTATATTATTAAATTAGATACTAATTAACATAAAATTAAAATGAAGATATATAATTTTTTTTTCGTTATTTGCATTTTTGAGAAAGCTCAAACTGTCAACATTTATTACGTAAATAGTTATGTAAAGAATTCTTTACATAACTCTTGAATGACAGTTATGAAAAAAAACATTTCATATCCTTAATAATTGATGTAAAACTGGACTTTTTATAACGGAATTAGGTAAAAGTTAGAGCGGGCGCTGCTGTCTGATTTTGTTAAAATATGAACCAGAACCCTTAAATAACGAATCTTTGAAAATTCTGAATTTACAGTGATAAAAATATTTGTATTTATAAAAAGAATATAAAATAACTAAGCTAGCAAAAAAAAATAATAATATTTCTGCTGCATCATATTGGTAGAATAATGAAACTGTGTGGAACTAATGTGGGGCGGGGTTTGTATTGTTGTTTATATTTCTGTCAGATATCTAATAATGAAACGGAAATAATGCGCTAATTAATACTAAATGACAAATCCGTTTAATTCTCATATTTCGAAGCGGTGAATTCAAAATCCGATTATTAGTTGTGGCAACTATTTCATAATTATTCAAATATAATATCCAGCGATGCATTATACGATATTTCATATCTGATAAATTTATGTAATAAAAGGTTTATTATGTTCGTAAGTTACGTGAACGTATGAATTAAATTTATTATATTACTTTGTTAAACTTTGTTGAATAATACTGAATAATAGAGTACAAGAATTATTAAAAATGTTGCGTTCAATAAACTTTTCAGAATTGCTCTGAATACCGAACACAAGCAATAACTCGAGGTAAACGAAACGAAAAGAAAATAAAAAATTGGAAGAACTTATTTCTCGCAAAGCTTAATCAGATTACATCGTCCTTTCGTAAATAATCGGCAACAGTCGGGTTCTGCTCGTGACGCAATTATCTGCAAGTTCGACGAATCCTATACTTTTGATATTTTGAATGTGGAGACAAATTTAATCTCATAATATCTAAGATTCATTTGATTTTTTGCCATGTTTTGACGTTGGCCAATAAAAGTTCTACTTATGTCACAACAAATTAGAAATATATCATATATTTCCTTGCTCTTTATGACGTGTTGATGCTGTTTTTAACAGATCTTAAAACATTGGATTTGAAATTATTTTTACCCTATAACAATCATTCCTTTAGATCACCTGCTATCACATTTGTGGGTGTCGTTATTTGAAAGTACTCGTAAATACGAGAAGGTTAGAAGTGGCAAACGAAGTTGACATTTACGCGCCCAATTCAAGTTTTTTGTAAACAGTCCAAAAAATGTTCATTACCGAGTTGACAGCTACTTGAGCGGGCTGTTGTTAATCAATAAAAAATACGATCACAAACGATTTTTTCTGATAATAATAACTATTGTTTCAAAATTTAATTTGTAACAAATTTTGAAGTTATTTCATAAACATTTTGTCTGCACCTCGATCGCGAAATGATTTGGTGTGCTCAGAAGATAATCTGCCTCGGTTTTCATCCTCGACCGCCGAATTTTTTCTTCGAAGCACACCTAGTTATACACACATAACTATTTACGAGTACGTCCTATAGATGAGTGGTATTTCTCAATTTTCAGTAAAATATCAATATTGAGTAACTCATTTATTTCACAGTTCTATTTGATATCTATATTTAATTGTAGTACTATCACACTTAAAATTGGGTAAAAGACACGATCAAATATAAATTATGTGTAATAGGAAAGCAATTATTTTTTGAGAATGGTATATAAGAAAGTTTCTATAAAATAAGTCAATAATCATCAAGCCTTTTGCCCAGTACTGGGTGTGGCATTCTACCGTAGCAAATATGTGTAAGTCATGTATTTTTTGTGAAATGAGGTTACCAGCTGTCAAATCACGGTCTTCAAAGATGTCAGTGAAGGGGAAGCCACAGGGGAAGTTTTAAATAAATAAATAAATATATCATCACGCCTTTTACCCATTACTGGGTGTGGCACTCTGCTTAAGCAGATCTCGGTAAGTGATATATTTCTTCGCGTGAAGTGCGGTTACCAGTCGTCAAATGACGGCCCTCAAAGATATTAGTGAAAGGGAAGCCACAGGGATAGTTTTAATGTGGTGAAAATTGTTTGTCGGTTGTGGGAATCGAACACGGGTTCTCAAATCCACAGTCCCACTTGATACCACTGAGCCACCTACCCCATAAAATCATTCTGTCGCTATTTTTCTGTTTTCTACGATAAATAAACTATACAATTTTTGTCTTTGTAGCACGTGATCTGAGCAACCAATTTAAAGTGAGTCAACCAGAATTAACTTGTAACTACATTGGCACAGGGATCTATAAATCTATATTGAAAACAAAACGAGTGTATGACGCAATTATCTACCCTTCTGACATGGACTATATCTATGTTTTTTTTAACAGTAACAATCCTTGACGAAATCTGATATGGTAAATACGAGTCGGATCACGAAAGTTTGAATCCCATCCTGTCTCGAACCCACACACAATCTAACGTCACATCATTACGACACATCCCGAGTCCAGAGTCCAGATCTCCAGACTGCCAAGCACCCGAAACTCAAGTTCGCGAATTCACGAATGAGTTCCATCGCCCCTGGCGAGCAAACATCGCTCGGCTCTGCGGCTGGGAAATATCGAGTGTTCCGTGTTTGGCCGGAACGAAGGCACGACGGCAACAGCAGCGTCGATATTCGAACTGAAATACGATTTCATTCGAGAGCAGAAAGAAGAATTCTATTTACATACTTCGCAATTCCGACAGTGTCAGCTCTGTATGAAATTCTTTCATGAAATGGCTGTTACTCGAGGGCTACAAGGCGATATTGAGGGAACATAAGGTCGAATTCCTAGAAGCTCAAATGCTGGATATTTTATTTTTTGTTAGGTTTGTAAGGTTAGGATCTTTATACGGATATTGAGTTCACACGGTATTTCATTATTACAAATTTTATATCGTGTAATATAATGCGGGATATTGTCATTACTAGATATAAGAATCAATCGCTTTTGTGTTTATAATAATCAAAATTTATAGAACCATTTAGTATATTTTTTTTCGTTGCTTACAAAAATTAGATTTTCTTTTATACAACTCCTGTCATCACAAAACATCTGAAGAGCGTATTAAATAAAATTTAATTTTTTATTACACTATACATATGTATGTGATGTCCTGTAAATACTACAACAGTGGTTTTGGATTTTAGAATTCTAATCATCGACGATCAAGATATTTAACAAATATTATTAACAGACCAAATATTTCTATTGGAATTATTAAAATTTAGATCAAAGGTGTCGAATTTTATTGGATGCACTTTCATTCGTAAAAAATTAATAACAGCAAAATAGTATCTTCAAAGTAGACATAAAAATTTTGTAAAAAAATAACTACTAGAGCGTAACACAAATTAAAACATGCGTAATCCTATTTGATTACAATAATGACAAATTACAACAATAAAAGAACAAAACAATGAAACATTACAACAATAAAAGATCATAACAATGAAATATTACAACAATAATAGATCACAACAATGAAAGAACACAACAATGAAATATCACAATAATGAAATATTACAATAATGAAATATCACAATAATGAAATATCACAACAATGAAAGAACACAACAATGAAAGATTGCACTAATGAAAAATAACAAAAATAAAATATTACAACAACAAAAGAGTGTAACACAAGTTAAAAAATGTGTAGTGCCATTTGATTACAATAATGACAAATTACAACAATGAAAGATTATATTTATGAAAAATTACAATAATGAAAGATCACAACAATAAAGAAATATTGTGATTTTAACAAATAAATAACCAATACTTTAACATGTGGATTTTCATTGTTGGGTGAACTGAATTCTGACAATTGTGATGCGTAATTATAAAGATTTTTTATGTATCATTATTTCCTGTTTTTTTAAGGAAAATTTTTCTCATTTTCTATTTGAATTTTAATCGGTATTTACATATACGAACATAAAAATTTACTATTATCCTGCGCTTCATTTTGCCTCACACGGAGATGAGAAAAGTTTTGCATGTAGGTAATTTAAAATTTATCGACCAGCCATAAAAGAGTAATCATGAACACTATATTTATTGTTATCTTTACTACCAAAAATGATTACAATTTTACGAATATAGTTTCTATTTTATGTGGAATTTATGGACGCACAGATATACCAGACATTGCTGATAAAAAGAACTATTGATTAATACATATTTACAAAAGACTGACAATCTTATTTTATTTTACGTAATGAATGATAATTATTCTAAAGGTTAACGCATTATGTCACTTTGTACAAAAATTTGAACTTAAAAATATATAACTCGGCAATTGGCGTAGTAATACATAATTTTGAATATTGCACAACTGATAGGCAAAGCAAGTAATTAATAGAAGAAATGTTTCGGTAGCCTTCCGATAAATTTTGAATTTGAAAAACAATTTTATTGAAATCAATTAAAACTGTAGTAGTTTTAAAAACAAAACCAAAGTAGGATTCGTCATTTGATAGCTATTTATATCCAGAATTTATAATAATAATAATAAGTTTATTTAGCTAAAAAAAGCTATATAAATACAAACATATATTTCCAATTAACAAATATAATAAATCCAAATACTACTTATAAGAGTTATGTCTCACTCAACATTAGTCTAAGTTTAGTTTTAAATTTAGATACATTAACATTTGTAATGTTAGGTTGTCTATTTATTAATCAATGATAGAACACTATATGTTCTTTGAAAAATTGCGAATTATATACAGAATCTAATAAAGTTTCATCCGTTCCTGAATTCTGCGCGCAGTAGACTTATTAAGATCTGTGAGTATAAAGGGAACAATAGATAATCAACCACAAAGAAAAACTTTTGTCTGCATCCGGAACATTGATTAAGTCTAGAAATGGACTGTAAAGACGTTACAGGAACATAAGTAGGATAATGTGTCTTCTGACATCACTAACACAATTTTAACTCCACCTTTGTTGCAAAGTCGTATTTAGAAAACAAAGACAACAGTGAAGCAATACTTAAACGTAGTACAAGTTAGTCAAGCGTGAGAATAGGAATAGCACTAGAAGTAGGAAGACTTGAAATCCTGCAAGGGTTCGTGTTCGGACCATTACTTCCGAATCCACCTTTTGTTTAAATAATTGAGCATCGCGACACAGCTACCTAGACCAGCTACAATGAAACGAAATGGACGGGACGCACGATGACCGGTCAAGTGGATTGTGGATTGATCCAACTCTAGGTGGATTCAGGGATAGAATGGAACTGATGGACGTTCCGTGTCCCTGAACTCTGGAAACGAACCGCAATATGGAGATGAAGAGAGCTCTTACCGATCCTATGCCGCCATTATTGAGTTTTTTAACCTCACTCTGTTGTAAATTCGGTCGAATGGAAAATTTACTTGAATGCGATATTTGAAATATTCACTATTCCAGTGGTTTTTCAACTGTAACGAATTCAGGAATTTTAAACTGTTTTTGTTGCAGTAACTACTTGTACAAACAACATTTCTTTCTACTTTTTAGGTTAAATAGAGCTGTAATATTTCATTTCATATTCTGTATCATTTTATAGAAAATCTGAATTTTAGTTTTAGCATCGTTTGAAGAATATAAATAAAATAAATAAATATATCGTCACACCTTTTACCCATCACTGGGTGTGGCTCTCTGCCTAAGCAGATCTCGGTAAGTAATATATTTTTTCGCGTGAAATGCGGTTACCAGCCGTCAAATCACAAAAATTGTTTGTCGGCTGCGGGGATCGAACCAGGGTTCTCAAGATCCACAGGCCGAGTCGATACCACTGAGCCACCTACCTTTGAAGAATGTAATACGAAAACACTATATTTATACAATAATTGTAATTTATAAAGAACAAATCATAATAAAAACTCAAAAGATCTGATAAAAAAAGAAATCCGAAATTGAACCTGATAAAAATACATACATACATACATAACATCACGCTATATCCCATTAAATGGGGTAGCACGAACCCCTGAAACATTCACAGAACATTCTCATCCTGACACACGATACTCGTTTCGACCACATTAACACTTCCTCCATACGAGCTCTTTCCTTCTTCACAACCAAAATCCATCATGACACAACAAACCTTCATTCACATCCATCCATCCATTCGCTCATGTACACCTGTTTCGTTAATTTTCACTTACGCCCACTTCTCTAACAACGAATCTATCAAGAAATGAAGGCACCATCGCTTGCGCTTGTTTAAAAATGAAAACTTAAATACTTATTTGTAAGAAGTATAGTAGGTATAGTGAACTACAGTTAATGGTGGAATTTAAATTTCTCGGACACAGTCGAAGTTAGAGAGATTTACCTATAAATTGAATTACATAATTTGTGTTGTAGCTACCCATATTTTCCTATTTTAAAATCCTGAAAATTTCAAGCGAAGAGTAAAAATTCATTTGCCAGGAAAACTTTAGCAAATAATGAATCATAACCCTGCATAATATTTTTGCAACTATTTCAAAATAATATAACAAACTTCTGTCATAACAATTAAATGTAAAAGCATTTCTATGTCGTTACCAGAATAATATTCCTAATGCTAAATTACAAACTGCTGAACCTCCGCTAATATAGACTTATTTATCTACATCCACATAAATATCCCAACTAGAACCAATTTATTAATTAAACCTGTAGCTTCTACGTCCTGGGCATGCGTACCCTAGTCTGCCCTCTTGCGTGTGTGTTGTAAGTGCTCACTTCAAGCACGTATAGTGTCTCCTAACCCGGACGAACAACGCTACATGTGCTGAAGTATTGTGTAGATAGAAGACAGAATATCCTCGAAGACTTGATGGGGTTTACTTTCTGAATTATTTAACATCAAAGAGAAAGACTTAAAGGAAATTAGCTTAATTAATAATCATCTTACTTCTGTATTTGTGTTCTTTATTTAAATTTATAGTCGACTTGTTGTGTGATGTAGAAATTTATAGAGGTGTAATAATCTGATTATTTTGTACTATTTTCAAGTGAGTTACCTCAGTAGAATTAAGTTCCAATTGAACTCTAATTTAAATATAGAAACTCGGCATCGATAAAATTCGTGACAAAAGTATTGTTTTTATTACTATTTGAGAAAATTACTGCAAAATATATTTTAATTTAAATATAGTTTTATTCATATAAATACACTGCTCAAAATTGTACAGGGATATTTTAAAAATTACATATAAAATGAAAACTGTAAATTATATTATAAATATGTATTTAAAAAGGATTCAATATAAAAATTAATATAAACTAAAAATAATACCCTATGTATTTCTTACAAATATTTGAATATAATTTATAGTTTTAATATTACATTCAATTTTTAAAATATCCCTATACAATATTGAGCAGTGTATGAAATATTGTAATAGTTTTAGTACGCGCTGCCACTATAATTTTAATGCTATTATCGATAAAGTACCACTGCACAAAACAGATGAATTTTGTGGACAGAATCGAGTTCGTAAGCATTAACAATTTTTTATAGTTTCAAAACAATATATTATCAAATAAAATTGTTTATATAACAATTGAATTTTAAACTAAAGTGCTTTTAAAAAGCAATCAAACTGTACAAGAACATTTATTTATTTACAACGATGACGCATTGTTGTGACTAACAGACAATGAATTTCAATTAAAGTTCTCAATTTCAGTGATGGGTAAGGATAATTAACTGAAATTATAATTAGCATAATTGACATTAATTAACCAAGATAATTTTAATCTCATAATTAAACGGTTAATTTTATTTTTCCCGTAATTTAAAGTTTGATTAATTTTAAACAAAATGTAAAAAATTAATAGTTCTTCGCTGCTTTGTTTTTATTTTTACCCAAAAGAAGTTGTTCTTTTTTAACATTGTAGCTTCGAGAAAATATAAAATTTATTTAAAAAAAATTGTATAGAATCATGCAAGGTTATAATTAAAAATATTAAATAACAAAGTAATTTCTGTTATTATTTGTAAATAATTAACTTGTATTTGGTATCAAAATATAACTTTATTGAAGATCTTCTAAAATCTAATAAAAGATGCATATTTAACCATGGTAAATTAGGAATTTCTTTTAACTGGTTAATTAACATAATTATAATCAACCGATAAATGTCCAACATTACTTTTTCTACGATTGCTATGAAAAGTTGATAATTACGCTCTCATTTGTCATCATAAAGTTGACTTTTTCTGTGGAACAATCGAAAAATATATTTTTTGCGCGTCTCCAATGGCAACGCGCGAAAAGACATTAAAAGCGCGCGTTTCCAATGGCAACGCGCGAAAAAGATATTAAATGCGCGCTTATTTCAATAGTTACCAGGGATACAAACAAAACAGAAACTTGTCATATTGTCAGTTGACAGAACAAATTTATTTTCAGTACGCATAAGTTTTTTAATAATTTCAAGATGCAATCGTAGAAAAAATTATGTGTGTATCACGAGCGTAAAGTGTCTTTGTTCCTCTTACACTGTTGCAGCTCACGCCTTCGGCTCGCGCTGCAATTACCGTGCTCGAGTAACAAAGAATCACTTTACGCTCTTAATACACAAATAAGAATTTAGTTATAAGTTTGTCATTAAAGTCAGAAATATTTTAATCCACAAACTTATATCTTACTAAGTTTAGAGCACTTTTCGCGTAGCCTGAACTATTTTATTTTTATTTAAGAATACTGAAAGCATCTCCAATCTGTGAAACCCAAACCAACTATTATTTCCTAGATTCTAGATAAAGAAACCCCTACGACGACATAATAACTCGTTTCATTTAAGCTTTTAGCGGGATAAATTGTCCACCTCCACCAAAAGTAAAAGATGCGATGCGAGTTCAATAGATACTGTCAGCATGAAATCTTATTGGATTGTATTGTGGTAAAGTGCAGTTTCCTCGTTGGAGGAAGTGTTAGAACCAGTACCAGCACAGCATCTTCTAATGGAATGGAGTAATGTTTGCGAGCGAGACGCATCCTCTGGAGACTGCACAAGTGTTTACTGCGCGCTTCGAGATGGAACATGCCGCTTCGCACAGCCGCCTAAATATACAACAATCTCGCCTAAAAATAACACCCGTAAATAATGTGTATCCACCGCGAAGGTATTTGTCAACACATTCGCGTTGCTTGCTTGTTTGATGCTGGGTTTCGTGCGGAAAGCTAAAGAGATAGAGGCTAATCCAAAATTTAAATATTAATCAACTTTCGCCAGATTTGAATATTTTACTTGCGACTACAATCATTTTTATTTTACACTTATGAGAAATTAATATTGCTGTCACCATTTGAACTATAGTTAATTTCAGATATATAAGATAAATAAAAAAATAAATATAATATCACGCCATTTACCCATTACTTTGTGTGGCACTCTGCCTAAGCAGATCTCGGTAAGTGATATATTTCTTCGCGTGAAGTGCGGTTACCAGCCGTCAAATCACGGCCCTCAAAGATATTAGTGGAGAGGGAGCCACAGGGGTAGATTTAAATTGGTGAAAATTGTTTGTCGGCTGTGGGGATCGAACCAGGGTTCTCAAAATCCACAGGCCGACTCGATACCACTGAGCCACCTACCCCATAGATATATAAGATATACAATCAAAATTAATATGTACGTACTTCCGCAAATAAAAGGAATAAAAAAGTTGTCAATTTAATAAACATGGATTTTAAATAAATATATCATCACGCCTTATGCCCTATACTGTTTGTAACACTCTGCCGTAGCAGACTTCGGTAAGTGGTATATTTATGTGCGTGGGGTGTGATTACCAGCCGTCAAATCACGGTCCTCAAAGATGTAAGTGAAGTGGGAGCCACAGGGGTAGTTTAAATATGATGAAAATTGTTTGACGACTGTGCGAATCGAACCCGGGTTCTCAAATCCACAGTTCGAGCCAATACCACTCAATCGCCTGCCACATAAAAAATAGAAATGTTTTTACAATTTGATTCAAATTTTCTACAAAATGGCGGTTTTATAGCACGTAACCTGAGCAACCAATTAAAAGTGAGTGAAGTAAGTGCGGCTCGCAAAGGTGTTAGTAGAGGGGAAGCCACAGGGGTAGTTTTAATGTGGTGAAAACTGTTTGTCGTATTAAATCCGGGTTCTAAAATTCATAGGCCCAGTCGATACTAATGAACCACCTAAAATTAAACCTCCTACATCTACTATGAAAAGAAATCAGAAATAAAATATCTTTACTACTATCAAAGTCTTTTTCAATTACAAAATAAAAAGGTATTAAATACAGAGCACGGATCAAATGTGACTGTAGTAAATCTTCAGCCAATCGTTAATCTAAAATAAATCTCAAAGTAATCTCATAAAAAAGATAAATTGATGTTTGGTGCCAAATATTCAGCCACATAATATTTGTGAAAATATATAGGTCACAATAAAATTAATGTATATTCTGCAATATATGAGTCAACTTTTCGGTCACCTGTATATAAACGGTAAACTAATGTGAATATTAGTGGCCTGTAAGATTTATGCTTTCAGAAATAAACTACTCGTCGTTTGTCATTTGGTTGTGTTTGTCGATTTTCAACTGTTGAAGTTCTAGTTTGTTTTAAAGAGGAATTTTGTTCTTATTGCTATGAGTGATGAAAAGTAATTTCGTTTCGAAGTAAAAGTAAATATTAACTAACTTCAAAAGGAACGAATTATAAAATTGTAGAAAAATTAATTCCAAATGAAAACCTACGGATGTACTTTTAGTTGGAAGCATTCCTGAATGCTGAAAATAAATTGTCAGTAATTTACGATTTAAAAACTTTATATTTTTTATTATATTACAAAATTAAATTGTAATAACGGAAATAATAATCGTATCGGCCTGTGGAATTGAGAACCTGGGTTCGATTCCTACAGGCGACAAACAATTTTCACCACGTTAAAACTACCCCTCTAGTTCCGCCCTCTACTAACATCTTTAGGGCCCGTGATTTGACGGCTGTTAACGGCAATTTACGCCAAGAAATATATCACTTGCTAGATCTGCTGTAGAAGAGTGCCACACCCAGTAATGTATAAAAGGTGTGATGATGATAATGATGATATGATGACTTGATTATTTGTGGGCAGATTATTCATAGAAAACTAATAACAGATTGAAAATACATTTTAAACTAGGATTCAATGTCCAAATTGTATTTTCAGGATTATTTGTAGTAAGTAAATAAATGATATTATTTGATATAGGATTTTCGTTTCATCAAAGAGTTTAGGCATTTCAATTAGATTCAAAGCTTATGTACATATCCATACAACTCTTTACATTATGTTCTAAAATGTATGTGTTGTCAAATATTTCTAATTATGTTCTAATATTTGCGTAGTTTACGTGATGACTAGGAATGAAGGACTGATACTAGGGCCTGTCTACCTATTTCTGTTTAATATAAAGTCAGATCGGTGAGAGATTACAGTATGGTTGCATAGGACTTATTTTATTCTGATTCTGATTGTCTTCCTTGTGGGATTTTTTCCTAGCAATTAGTAAACATTAAAATATATTTAATTTAACTGAAGTAAAGGAAATATTGTAATCGAGAAAATTTTCGGTTTTGAGATTTTAGCGGAAATACGCATTTTGGCCATACCTGAATCCATTTTGACTAATTTCGTCGTGCCGTCTGTACGTACGTATGTACGTACGTATGTATCTCGCATAACTCAAAAACGGTAAGCCGTAGAAAGTTTAAATTTTGTATTTAGGACTGTTATAACATCTAGTTGTGCTTTGGTCTTTATATAACTTCCGGTAGTGGTTCTTTACTTGAAGCCTATAATAGATTTTAATGAATAACAATATTAAAATATAATCCAAAACTTGGTATATAAAACTACTATGTTAATGGGAATAACATAATAGATTTTGATTAAAATGAACTAACCAGAAGTGATATATTATATGAAGCTGCTAAAATGATATTTTGATTTGAGAAATAAATGCTGCAAATAAAAGTTCTAGAGAATTAAATTTTGCGTCTAGCACATTAAGAATTATTAAAATAGCCTTTTATGTAAGCGAGGTATTTTAATTTCAAAATTATATATTTTTTGTTTTTTGTAATTAAGTTTGCTATGGATTAGAACAAAAAATTCATGTCAATGTCAAATTACGTCAATTATGTGCAATAAAAAATGTACGTATAGTATAATACGCGTACAAGGAAGTTACGAGGTGTCCACATCAGATTTTTTATTAATATATGTTCAGCAAACCTTAATTATTTATTATTATAAGTTTCAGGATTATATCCCTAGATAAACATCCTTACACACATGCTTACGTACCTTTTCCATTTGAATATTATTAGTATCGACGTTATACTAAATTGTATTTCATTCTATTTGGCACGAACAAGCAGTGGTGGTCTTGTCGGATATTATCGAATTATCCGAAGTTATCTACCGTGTTCATTACACAGGTTGTAATTAAATATACGCATGTGTTTCCAAGTGATCGATTGAATTCAATTATGGTGCCGCATGACGAAAGCTTCTCCATATCGCTGATGCTGCAGCTGGAATGGCGATACGACAAGCCTGCTCTAATTACAATTGAAGAGATAATCTGATTAGGTGAAGCAATTCTGTGTACCTATTTCTAAAATATTTTGATCGTTGAGTGCAGTTTGACGTTGTATTCCATTTGCTTCATTTCAATCAGTTCAGATATATTACCAACATGACAAACTGAATTGAACTAAATATACTAATACTCCGCGTATTAAAGTAGATTATTTCAAGTTGAATCCAAATCAGTAATTTTAACACTGAGAATAAAATAAAAACTAAACCGTAGTTGACGGACAAACCTGAAGTTGGCCGCAGGACACTAGGGACTTCTGGGGAAAACGGCAGTTCGAACGGTACAAGTTCGACATAAGAAGCAAGCGGTTTGTTACTTTTTACCATAAAAATACGTTCTAACTAGGTTAGGCATGGTTAGTGGTGTTTATTATTTAAAAAAAAAACATCCGACTTTGCTAACAAGACGTTTTTAAATTATCTTGACATTCAAATTTGCCGTTTTTACCATAAAAATACGTTCTATACTAAGTCAGGCATGGTTAGTGGTGTTTATTATTTTTAAGAAACATCCGATTTTGCTAAAAAACGTTTTTAAATTATCTTGACATTCAAATTTGCCGGGTTTTTCCGACTTGTGCCGATTTCACCAAAAGTCACTAGCAACTCGCAGCCAACTTCAGGTTTGTCCGTCAACTACGGTTTTACTCTAAATATACTAATGCTCCTCGTATTAAAATAGATTATTTCAAGTTGAATTCAAATCAGAAATTTGAACACTTAGCATATAATAAATATAGCAAATACAGTAAATACGAAATTTGATAATAAAATAACGGAAATTAATTTTTAAAATGTTTGTTATTCAACTTAAAGATTATTGTCCTCTCCTGTCCTATTCACACAATTGTCTCAGTGTTGTTTCCATTTCACAAGACCGTCCTGGAAAGCTTGTTTTGAAATATTCAACAATGCTTGTGACGAATTTGTTGTATTGTCCTCAATGGTGTCAAAACGGTGTTCTTTCAGCACTGATTTAAATTTCAAGAATAAGAAAACATCGCACAGAGTCAGGTTTGGGGAGTAGGGAGACTGGAAAACTAGCGCATTGACAAGTCTGAGTGAGCAGGCGCATTGTCATGGTGAAGAAACAAACTTGGCTGCAACTCGATGCATGTTCAATTTTGCGGTCAAAATGTCAGGGCGCGACCCTATTGAGATTACAACTTCTTCTGCAAGTTCTGTGAGACGATATTTTACACACACCAGGTCCGTGATTTTCTGAACTTAAGTGCCATCAATTGAAGTCGAGGGTCGTATTCAATTGATTGATAAACCATCTTTGAATCGGGTAAACTATTCGTAATAGTGTATTACCTAGATCATCACCTTTGTAAGTTTTCTTCAAAAGTTGAAACATTTTTATAAAAGTTTTCTCAAGTTTCACGCAAAATTTCACAGTGCATCGTAACTTCTATAAATCGCACAAAAATTACCATAAACACCTTGCTTTCAAATCAGGACCATAGCCAGAAATAAATATTAAGCTAGGCCACAGCCGACAAACAAGTTTCACTACATTAAAATTACTCCTGTGGCTTTGACGGCTGGTATCTGCACTTAACGCGAATAAATATATCACTTACCGAAATCTACTACTGCAGAGTGCCACACCCTAAAGAATAAAAGGTGTGATACATTATTATTATTATATTATTATAAGAAAGTTGTAATTATTTGTGTAGCAAAATGTAATTATAAAGTTTGTATTTATTTAAAAGTCGAAGAAGAACAGTGAAATAAGTCTAAGAAAATAATCAAATGTAACAAATTAATTACATTCTATTTTTACTTTGAAGCGTAGGAAGAAACTCCGCATGTTAAAAATAAATGAATAGTCTCAAAAGTAATCTACATGAAAAAGAGAAACAACATAATTATTAAATAATACAGCAGTCGTTTGAAGTGGATAATACTTGGAATAAAAATAGGAATATTTTTTAATAAAAGTGTAGCAAGTGAAGTAGAAACGAGAGATGAAGGCAAAACAACACGAGATGATACAAACGAACTAGGAACACAAAGTAAAAAAGATTAAGAGGAAAAAATTATACTGAAACAGATGTAAGCTACATAGTACCATCATGTTAAATTTAAACATTTAGTTTCAACTGCCGCAAGGTAGAAAAGGACGAAATCAAAACTGAAGAATTTTTTCTGTCTTAAATTTGTTATTTCTATGGTTAGATCCTGCAGTGCTTATCGAATTTACTAAAGAAACCTTTTCAAATAAACCAATTTCTAATTTTGGTTGGTGTCAAATTAAACTAACTGGAATGCCACAACTGATCCTATTGAAGAAGTATTAAAATTTAGCATGAAACTAATTTAAAATATAATTACATTAGTTTATATTTGTTTTGTAATTTAAAATATATCAAATTGCTGTGAAGATGAGATATTTTCTGGATGTGTGTGGATATACAAGATGGGATCGTGCCTGGAATACGTTAATATTTGATGAGTATGAGATTGACGAAAATATTTTTAGATCTACAAGTCTGGGGATGTCTTAGTTGAAATGGTACGTGGAATATATGTCGAATGAAATATTGGTAAGACAGGTATGTTAATGTTGTAGAACATAGTTTTTCAACATGTGTGCCTTAACATGTTTAAATACATACATTAATTAAAAAATAATAATATCACGCCTTTTACCCATTATTAGATGTGACAGTCTGCAGTAGTAGATCTCGGTAAATTATATATTTATGTGAGTGAAGTGCGAAAACCAGTTGTTAAATCACGGCTCCCAAAAATGTTAACGCAACACTCAATCTGGAACAAGTGCTTCCCGATCGACTTGACTGTAAAAATTGCAAAAAACACTGGCCCTTTGGAATATTCTAAAATAAATCTGTCTTGATAATAATAAAATCTAATTTATAAAACACAACTTCCCTGAATTTTCCTTGATTAAAAGTTTGGGCAATAAGAGTAATTTTCTAAAATTCTTTTAACATTTGTCAGTATTAGTGCCATCTATTTGACAACCTCTGATCTAAAGACGTCATCGATACAACTTCTTGCAAATTGTAATAAAACAAATATCGCGACTAATACTATATAAATAATAGGTAAAAACATATATTGTGGAATATAACAACTAAGTTTAATGATAAAGTAAGATTATAACAACATAAAATGCTTAAATTAATTAATCTATTTTAGGTTACGTTTATATATTTGAACTAGAAAACAATATTTTTAGATTGGAAAGAGCCACAATTGTTACAAGTGTTATTATAAACATTTATAGTAAAACTTTGACAATTAGCAATAGAAGTTCTTGGAGCAGCTTGGTTTGCAATTGATTAAGATTGTGTATAATATGCAGATTCTGGTGTACCCACACTTCCTCGGATAAACTACGTGCGTGAAGACGTCTTCCTCTCATTAGCGCAAATGCGCACATGCGGGAATATCGTCTTCCCACACTTAGTTCGTAAATAACTATATTAAGGACTGAATTTCGAGTCTAATATTTATATTCATAAATATCAATTGTGTTACAGTAATTCAGATTCCAGAAATAGGTGTAGTACCCCCGTACAATAATTCTGATTCTTTACTAATAATGAGGTTAAATTTCAATTTAATCATAAATCATAGATCGAATGTTCATTAGTCAGGAAAACACGACTTATTTTTAAATACACATTTCTGTTTAATATTTACACCTGAAGATATTTTTATTCTGTATTTCTGAACCTTCTATATTTTCGAATGTCCAGCTCTGTACTTTCTAGTACTCCAGTTTAGAAAGAGAGAGCAACCGGAAACAGTCGTCATCCCCAGCATGTGTCTTCCCTTTCCTCCCTTTATACACATCGGGTAATACCCTCAGTTTGTTACAGACGAATCCTCATTCTGCTCCACAACCTCAAACCACTAACATTCGAGCTCGTCTACATTAAGCCCTAGCTACACAGCATATAAATGACGTCGGGTGGCGGCGCAACGCTCCCAACGTTGATAAGAAAACTCAATTAAATGACAAAGACAGCACGAGATGTGCAAGAGAGAGAGAGAGGAGAATGTCTGGAAGAGACGTGGTGAGGTGTTGTACGCACACATGCTAATTTAGTGGCTTTACGCTCGTAAATGTTGCTTGATGAATTTATGTCTGAAGAATATACGGAACTGCACCGTAAATCAAACGTAATTATTCCTTTAACAGCTATATCATTCAGATCTATTAACGCACCTGAAATGAGAAATGAGATCGAGAAACCCAAAGGGAGAATTCTATTCTTATTTGTACTTTTTGCAATTATTATATTATCATAACTAATATAACGAGTGATTGCATAGTTTGCCAATAATATTTTGATATTATTTTTATAAATGTTGGTAGATAATATTTAAAACTTTCATAAAATTAATTTTTGAGGCCCATTAAAACACTTAACTAGATGTATGTTATTCTTGTTTGACGGATAATTAGCTAACATTTTTTGCAACATTTATTTGAAGTATTATTGTCTAAATGGGGTAGGTGGATCAGTGGTATCAAGTCGGCCTGTGGATCTTGAGAACCCTGGTTCGATTCCCACAGCCGACAAACAATTTTCACCAATTTAAATCTACCCCTGTGGCTCCTTCACCACTAATACCTTTGGGGGTCGTGATTTGACGACTGGTAACCGCACTTCACGCGAAAAAATATATCACTTACCGAGATCTGCTTAAGCAGGTTTCCACACCCAGTAATGGGTAAAAGGCGTGATGATATATTTATTTATTTATAACTAATATAACGAGTGATTGAATAATTGCCAATAATATTTTGATATTATTTTTATAAATGTTGGTAGATAACATTTAAAACTTACACAAAATTATTTTATGAGGCCTATTAAAACACTTAAGTAGATGTATGTTATACTTGTTTGACGGATAATTAGCTAACACTTAACTAAAAAATTTTGCCATATTTATTCGAAGTCTAAATTACTTTTGCGTAAGAAGAATAGTTTCTTCACGAGGTATACCTATATTCTTTTTCATCACACTACTAGAAAATAAAATTTTCAGATATAAATTTGAAATTTATCTAAGATTTATTATTCTCTTGACAGATGTGATCAGAATATCATTAATATAGCTGTTTTCCAGTTTCCATGGATACAGCTTTATTTTTCTTCCTTATGGACAAACTGTATAACTTTCTTCTCACAATTTAGGAAAAAATAGTATGTTATGCATCAAGGGAGGGAAACAAGCGATTATTCCCGCGTGTGAAGTTGGCAAACCGAGACGTAAGCGAGGGCCGAAGACTCGAGCTGATGTCGAGGTTTGCCAACTTCACACAAGGGATAATCGCGCCCGCCCGTGGAGCATATTATAATTTTCGTAACAAGTGCACAAAAATTACCGTCTTATCGGGACAAATGTCAAATATGGGTTGCGTAACTAGTTACCTAGGAAACGCCGCAAACAGCTAATAATCGTAGTCTCTAGGGAGAGAAACATCTCCCTAGGGAGATAAACATCCTACCTAGGGAGAGAAACATTATGTTTAGGAGAGAAAAGCAGTGTTTCTCTCTCGAAAATTAGGGAATAAGAACGTGTTTCTTGTGCATGTGTTACGAAAAATTTATTTAGAATATTATGGTACGAAAATTAATTTTTCACAGGGTCAAAGAAAAATAAATTAATGGTACCTAAAAGATACTAGTGGAAGGTGATATTTACGAACTAACATTTTTGACATAGATTGAATTCTTATCCAGATATCTAGAGCAAAAAACAAGCATTATCTAATTAATTTATTCAGCAATTAAATAAGAATTAAATGGAGAACCATTTATATAACTGACTATACTTCAGTTCTATTTAAAATAATGATAAATGATACACTTCTGAAGTAGTAGTTGCCACATTTTGCCTCTTGAATACACATGCAGATTTAAAGTGAAATATTCTCAGAAAATCGCAAAGCAATGACAAAATAAAATAAAGTGAAAATGAATAGTGCGCCCATATTCCCGCAGTGTGGTTGCAATATGTGGGTAGAGCACATGTTTGAAATTCCATCATTCGTAGACCAGTTTCCAATTTCGTGTGAGACGTTCTACAGAACTGGAAAGAAGAAGCGGCGACGAAGGAATCCACATGTATGATGTAACAGACGCGACGCGACGAGACGAGGAGACAACCGGAGTCCCGGAACTACACTATGCATGAGATTCTACAACTCAGAGTCTTAGAACCTGGAGCGCCACGCCGTCTATCTCACGGGAGAAATAAAAAATATGCTCGAAAATTGCGTTGTTTCGACAAAATCTAAAAGAATAACATCATTTGTTCTTTAATGAACAGCGAAGAATGCTGGGTAAACAAATGCTTTCTTTTTTACTAGTTTTAAATTTGAAGTGGATTTAAATCAATTTAATAACAAAAATAAATAAATATATCATCACGCCTTTTACTCATTACTGGATGTGGCATTCTGCCGTAGCAGATCTTGGTAAGTGATATATTTCTTCACGCGAAGTGCGGTTACTAGTCGTCAAATCATGGCCTCCAAAGATATTAGTGGAGGGGGAGCCACAGGGGTAGATTTAAATTTGTGAACAAAAATTATCAGTCTAAAAACTATCTATCGGATACACTTTCTCCAGAGGGAGACAAAAATTATATTTTATTTGCCATTTATGGGGTAGGTGGCTCAGTGGCATCGAGTCGGTCTGTGGATCTTGACAACCCTGGTTCGAGGCCCACAGCCGACAAACAATTTTCACCAAATTAAAAAAACTACACCTGTGCCTCCCCATTCAGTAACATCTTTGGGGGCCGTTATTTGATGACTGGTAACCGCACTATATATATACAGGCTGTTTCAAAATTATTGCAAAAAAATAAGGATATATATTATATGTGCTGATTACAACGTAAAAAGAATTTTTCCAAATTTCACAAATTATTTTAATGTGCTTGCGGATTAAAAATAATCGTTTCATACAATTTTTAACGAAAAATTGTACGTCCGTTGAATGTGTGCACTGTTGTACAGTAAATGAAAAATTAAAATATATATCTATGACATGAATAAATAGTTTACAACGTAGTTCGACAGTTCAGATAATATATTCGAAAATACAGGCATTTTTAATAAAAGTAGGTCTTAGCATAATTCCTTCCAAACGTTCTATTTTGAAAATACGAGTACGAGTATATCCATTTCCAAATTGGTTTATGACACACACAGATGTGCAGAAGAAAATATCAAAGGTAACACTGATGTAAAAATTCCAAAGTATAAAGAAACAAATAAGATGGTAATTCAATCTTTCAGACAATTCCTTCAAGAAATATTTTCATAACCACTTTTCCTTTCAAACAAACTAAAGATAGAAATACCTCTGAAAATGCTGATAGATTTATTTACATAAGAAGGAAATTAGGTATTCATTAAATTTCAAATGACAAAACACAGTAGAAATAATATCACCTCGAGTCAATATTTTGTAAGCGGTTAATAAAGGAACTGTGTAAACTTTAACGTTTAATTTTACGACAAGAAAATACACAATCAAAAGTGCTTTGCTTGAGGGCTTCGCGCAATCTCATAACCTCCTTGAAACAAGAGATACTTCCACTGCAACTGTTTCTTTATTAACACATTAAAAATACGAAGACTCATTTCTGAAAATAACTAGGAAATAGACAGAAGTAAGTCAAGTCAAATTACCATGACTTTAGAACAATGCTGTCTTCTGTTGGATTATTACGAGGGCACAGTTATGCTGTTGTTAGTTTTTGGATGCTGCTAATAGGCACGTGCGAGAAATCGTGTCACAGCTGTGTAGATAGAAATGACATTGTCGGCACATCTAAAATAATTAATATGTTTACTAAAGATCATACGAGATTCAGTGTTAGGATATTTAAATTATGACCTTCAGGGAAGCTACTATGACAAGGAAAGTGATATATTTCTGTCGGATAATACCGTTTCATTTCCCGAAACGAACACGAGAGATAAAAAGCACCTATAGAAAGAATACTTTTTTCACTACCCAATCAAGAAGTAAAATATTTAGAAAAAAATAGAAATATGGATAAGATTTATTATTTTCTTGGCAGATGTCATCTAGATGTCACTACTGTCAAACCATACTGTTGTTTTCTAGTTGCCATGGATACTTTTCTTTCTTAGGGATGAAAAGTATCACTTTCTTCTCTCAGTTGATGAAAGGAAATAAAAAATATGTATGTAATATTAAAAGTGCCACTAAAACTTAAATATTTTTTGTAGTGTAAAATGCTAAATTGTCTTAGGAAAAATAATATGTAATACAAATGTTGAAATGCCTTTAGAAAATTTGTGTTATTGGAAAATTCACTTGCGGACAGTTTCAAATGATAGTCTTTCAACACTTGTAATACAATATACAATTTCCGTTAGCAGCGTGCAATAAACATGTTCTTTTTTTGCTGAAAAAAGTACATAATTATTCACTTTTCACACGATGGTAGAAAAATAATTTTAAAACCATTTTATATTCATCTATAAATTTCTGTTATCAAAGAAACGGTGAATTGCCTGAAATATATTTCCAATACTTATTTGCTATTTTAACAATTTCAGCGAACATTACTAATAGTAACGGTCGATAAAATTGTTTTGACGGCCATCGCTAGCAGCAACACAAAATATTATTGTGTAAAAATTTTTTATGTAAGTGAATATTAATTTATTCTAATAGTTCCATAAATGTAAATTATAATAATAAAGAATTTTGATCTTCAAATTTTCTTCGAAGCTGTGTATTTATCTATAGACATTTTTTGTTTGAAAGTTATGTTATGAATTATTGCACAATTAATATTTGCAAAGCATAAAGAATGTAGCTGGACAAAAACGTGGTTAAATAAAAATTCCTGCAACAGCTGAAATGAAAATTTACATGCAAATTTCTCGTAAACATTAGTATTTGTGTTAAGCGCGCAATTTATGACACATGCAATAATTTTACCCTAGAAACAATATACGAATAGCAAACAATAAACAAAAACAAACAGATATAACATCAACATAAAATTTATACAATTATGTATATTACGATGTCAAAGATAAAATTACTAAAGTATTCCAAGATAAACAGAGTATTCACAAAAATGCATAACTTCTGGGATCAAATGAAAAACCGTAATAAACGGCCTGATGATAGCGAAAGAGAAATGTGAATCGGCGAGTCTCCAGGGACGTCAGATCGATGACGTCGAAATGACATCAAATAATTGGATACAAGAAACCGGAGGGGGTCAATCTAGATAGAAACGACTTCCTGATTTCGCAAGGACGCACTTAGGAGATCTTCTAATAATATAACCAAATTTCTTACGAACTTTTATTATGTGTAACTTATTATGTTGTCAAGCTATCTTATTTGTCCAATTCTAACGAAATATTATTTTTCTACGATTGCTATGAAAACTTGACAATTACGCTCTCATTTGTCATCGTAAAGTTGACGTTGTCTGTGGAACAATCGAAAAATATCTTTTTTGCGCGTCTCCAATGGCAACGCGCGAAAAAGACGTTAAATGCGCGCGTTTCCAATGGCAACGCACGAAAAAGATATTAAATGTGAGCTTATTTCAATAGTTATCAGGGATACAAACAAAATAGAAACTTGTCATATTGACACTTGACAGAACGAATTTATTTCAGTACATATATGTTATTTAATAATTTTAAGATGCAATCGTAGAAAAAATTATGTGTGTATCACGAGCGTAAAGTGTGTTTGTTCCTCTTACACTATTGCAGCTCTCGCCTTCGGCTCGCGCTGCAATTACCGTGCTCGAGTAACAAAGAATCACTTTACGCTCTTAGTACACATATAACTATTTTATATAATTAGTATTTCTACACAATTTTAGATAAAATATATGAATAACGTAGTTGGTAAGTGAATAAGTAAATTGATGTTTGAAAGAGTAATTTTCCTTTGAAAGAAAAGTCTTTGCACAAATTGTTCAAATCCACGTATAGAATTCTAGAAAGAAGCGTATCATCTTCTGTCGTTCCCTTGATCGGCGCAAATGACACACGTCCGGCACGTAATCGCGTGACTGACGTCACAAAGCGAATATTACACTCACGGCATTTCCGCGACCGCGATCAGGCTGCTCTGCGCGATCTGACAATGCTGCTTCCATCTATAAATAACAGGGGCGGGTTGAGGGGTGGATACACGACACCTATTTACTGAATACAGAGAGGAAAAGCGGCGGATATATCCTTAGGGTGTTCCTCATATTTCTTGTGTGTTAAACTCAAATATATAATCTGTTGCTTCCAAGACGCTACCCGGTCTATGTGTATATAGTTTCGTATATCTGCTTCCCGAGCTAAACGGCCTGAAATGTGAAATTTTCGACACTGGATTTTGTAGATAGGCGTCTTTCCGTGACGTAGACAGCTTTATATAGATCAATAGATCGTAGTTCAGTTTGAAGATATTCCAGGGTAAATTGTTACGTCGCGGTGACAGTTTATCTTTTTGAACCGATTGAGAACGGAGATGACATTTTATTTTTAGTTTTTATTCCGGTGATAGAAAAATACGTAGAACTGTTATAAAATTTTATAAGGAGTTATATAAATCTGTGACATTTAAACTTTGAAATAAAAACTTTATATTTCTGAAGGTAATTCATATTTGTCTAAACTTTGCTACTTTTTATAAATAAAATATGTCAAATAAGAGTAAATAATCACATTTATTTTTAATAAACTTTGAAGTTGGTACCTGAACAATAATCTTTTTAAAACAAAATATTCTTGTTATATAACTAAAAAGTAGTATATATTGTACATATGTTTCAAGTTGAAGATTGAAAGTTTTCTAATAATAAAAATATAAATTTGTAGCTAATCCTAGATTTTGTATTAGCTAATCTTAACCTAGTTTGATTTTTAAAAGATAATCCAAATCACTATCTGAAAACAAAAGAGTCACAAAAGTCAAACGTACAAAACAAATAATTTGATTAAATATGAATTATAATTTACAAACTGGTAAACTTGGTAAACAATCAAATACAAAATGTATTGTGTTAATTTGCTAAGACATCTTTAAAGAGTGAATGATACTTCTTAAAGACAATTTTGATTTATCGATAAAATTAATTAAGTTTTGAAGAAACATAGAAGAACCAGTATCCCATCTTTCAGCTTCTTAATTAGGTTGAAGTTCAACCGGATTCTTTAACGCTTGGTTACTCTCCAAATGCCCGAATCTCGAATCGTTGAATGTACCAGAGATTATCAACGAATCGTAAATTAAACAAATTTGACATGGACGTCAAAAGCAAAGAACTGTTGGTGATTCGAAAGTATTTAATTTCCTTTAGCTTTAACCACATTTTACTAATTTCCAGTTTACTTCCTAATACTGTTGTTAGCTTAGTGCTTTAGTATAATAAGCAGGAAAGTAAATATATGTTTAATATTCGCTTTTCAGCAGTGTACAGACGTATGTACACTGCAGCGTACATACAAAGCTTAAGATTATATTATGAAGCACTTGCAGAAAACATGTTTCACATTAGAGTTGTGAAATTATTATGCATACTTACTCATATTATTAAAGCATATCGTTATGCTATTCTATTCTAGTCAAGAATTTTCCTAAGAATTTCACAATGACATCATAAAAATGTGCATATTTTATGCTGCCAAATAATCTCAAATTATTTTAGACAAATGCTTAAAATAAAGTGGTAGAATATTGTTGTGTTCGTCTCTTTTATTTGAAGAATATATTTCTAAAATAATTTAGGATCGTTTGACAGATAAGGTATTGATCCTCTAGACTCTAGAGTAATATTTTTGATTGTTTACTTCGTTTGTTTACATATCGTGATCAACGCTATCTCTTAGTAGTTGAATATCGCCATAGTGATTTGAGAATTCACTACACGTCACTGTCAACCAATAGGATCACGAATTTGTTTGAAAATGAACCAATGAAATATACATTTCGTCGGAAATTCATCGCTGGTGCAATTGATAACGGAAATACCACTGTTAATAATATCCTTGGTTACGAATATAATAAATGATATTTTCAATATTTTCATAAACGTCAATTGAAAAAATTTGTCAAAATGGCAAATTCTCGATGGGGAACTGCTTCTACAGAAGAAATTTTGGTAAAACTTGAGTTGAGGGCCAAACCTGAAGTTGGCTGCAGAACAAGCTGTTTCTGGCTTGAATTCAGGAGTACCAATTAAAAAAAAACACCCCTAACCATGCCAAACCTAGTACAGAACGCATTTTTATGATAAATATACTTCGCATTTCAAATTGCCCGGCTTTTGACGTTAAGTTGGTATTCCTGAATTCAAGCCAGAAGCAGCTTGTTCTGCAACCAACTTCAGGTTTGGCCCTCAAGTCAAGTTTAGCCGAATTTTTATTAAAATTGAAGAGAACATCCCAAAAAATACCAAAAAAACAAGAGATTATGTTTGGCGGCAATTCATGGATTTTTGTAAATTCTACATTTTTTCAGTGTACATTTAATATTCAAAATTTTAATCACTGGAATAACTAATTAATAATGTGCAAATAAATACCTAACTATTCTTGTTAATTAACTCTTGTTTGATAAATTCTCAAGCCGAATACAACTCGTAGTATGAAAATTGACAGATAATATTTTCGCACTCGTTATGTTTCCATTTCCATAACAACTCATAATTTATGTCAAAATATTCTCAGCAATTTTCATACTACTTGTTATATTATATATGAATGTTTATGATATGTACCTTCGAAGTAAGATTACTTTTACTCTACCATGAATTAAATAGTCATTGGTTAATTGGCATATATAAAGAAATAATAATTAATTAAAAATCTTGCAGAAACAGGGGGTATGTTTTTTTAAAAAGATAATAAACAACGAAGAAACTTGTATTAAAAAAATAAAACTCTAGAATAATTCATAAAATCATGAATATACGCCTGAGTATTAACATACTTAAACCTATAAATCACAAATAAAAAATGAAATTAAAACTGATTCCACTGTTGCGATTTGCATCTAAATAGAACCGCCAACCACGTGCGAACATAGCGCCGCCAGCTCCTAGCGGTAAATGTTGGAACCATCATTAGTTAGGTTAGTTCTTGCCACGGGATATTCCAACGCACTTGATTACAGGTTATTATTTTTGATTAAGTTAAAAGGTCATGATCAATGAAATTATATGTAATTAAGATATCTGCCAACACAATGAATTATGAAGCACATATGTTGTTCGATGTACCTACGCAGACTGTGAGATACATAATATATGTTGTTGCTGCTACAAATTAGAATCACAAAACACAAATTTAGAAGACTTAAAATTGGCAAGTTTTTTCATTGAAGTACTGTTATTAGGATCTCCCAGACTGTTGAATATATTTTAATTTGCCACCAAGAATCATCGAAAAAAATTCTAGTATTTAAATTTTTAGAGTAAAAGCTAATTAGGTTTTGCATTATTATATTTATATTGCTGGTAACCGCATTTCACGCGACAAAATATATCACTTACCGAGATCTGCTTAGGCAGAGTGCCACACCCAGTAATGGGTAAAAGGCGTGATGATATATTTATTTTTTATATTTTTTTTATAAAATAGTTAGTTTCACTTCATGATATGTACAATATGTCAGCTATATGCGTAAAAATAAAAATCTTAGAAGTACTATTTATTGTCCGTCAGTACGGTGGTGTGAATAGCGATACAGAATTCGAATCCGGAGATCCCGAGTTCGAATAGAACTCAAGCTAAAAATTATATAAAACTATCACACTGCGGCTCGGTGAGTGCGGACCCTGTATTGTAATTGGGATTAAATTCCTGTTGTACAGCGTAACATAAACAAATAAATAAGATAATATCCTAAAATAAATAAAATAAAATATTGTTGTGTTAAATTGATAGCATATTACATTTACTTGGTGACGGAATTTTACCCTAGTCTAGTTAGTTTTGTCTTCGTAACGGGATTTTAACACTACAAAACTAAACCTATTGGTTGAAATTTTAAGTGTTTTACATTATGAATGGTTGAAAACAGGTTAAAGGAAATTATCAAATTAGAATTGAGTCTCCATGTATTTATTTCAAGTCGGACCATGAATTTAAGAAACCGGATTTGATTCAACAATTTTCATATATTATATTTGTCATCTTACCAGTTTGTTAGAGATCTTATTCTCTGCTGGCACAGTTCTTCGTCACCAGCTTCTTCACATGAACTATGTTCTAGGTGAAGAAGTGAGTTATACCATACTGATGAGCTCTAATAAGAGCGAAACGCGTCTATGGATACTAACTGTGCTGGCCAGCCTCTGACGATGCCCTCATAAGGTGACTTGGAGGCTGAATTTTGTGAAAGTGTTTACTTTATATTTTTATTAAACCTTGTTTCACCAAGTGTTGGATGGCAATTAATTTTGTCTTTGTTGTTAATTTTCATAACATTAAAAGTACCCCTGTGGCTCTCCCACAACTAAAATCTTAGAGGGTCGTTATTTCACGGTTGGTAATCGAACTTCACGTATACATACAAAAATTTAAATGAACCCAATTTATTTTTTAGATGATCTAGCTTCACGAAATCTCATTAAATGAACTTTAATACCATAATACATTTGACAACACTGCTCGTAATGAACTTATAAAAACTGTGCCAAAATTGACGTCAGAGTCGGAATAAAAATTTCATGAGATTTCTTTCATTGCTTGTTGAATTTATAAATGATTTACGCCAACACACTCGAATGTGCTTGATGAGAAAGCACTAACTCAGAATTTCAAATTCTCTACTCTTGAGCTTTTATTTCATGTTGGTATTGAGATAAAACAGAACACATATTAATTTGGAAAATAAAATCATATATCATACTTAAGAGATACAATACTTCTAAATGCATACTCATCATGCTCATAATGCTCTAATATTCGTATTATGAGTACTCTTACGGCAATAAATTGTAATAGTTAATAAACTATTCATTATCTTCACTTAACAAAAATATTGAACAACATTAAGGGCCGGTTGCACCAGAAAAGTTAATCTTTAATCTTACAATAAATAAATAAATAAAAATAAATCGAAATTACATATCCTGATATAATTTACTTTGCTGTTATAAATTCGAGTTGCTTCTATTAATGAAAAATTAAAATTATAGATTTGTTGGTGCAACTAGCCTTAGGGTAAAATACCTAATTAACATTTTAACAAATATAAAAAGAATTAAAATCAGCTATTTGAGTGCCACTGACTAGTACAAATGACGTCACAAATAAATTTTAAACTTTAAAAAATCTCCCTTAATATTCCAAACTTTGATCAATGTATTTTGTTATGAAGTCTTATAAAAAAAATGTAATATATATTAAAGAGGATTAATTTGCAACACAAATTATAACATTAACCCTTAAGGGGGTGGGTGATCTTTCTTAGCGCTAATAGGCGGCTAATAGAGGCCCCGGTAAAAAAAGTATTTTGTACTAAATAGTTTATTATGACAAATATTTATTTATGAATGGTTATAAAATAAGATAAATGTTAATTGATATTATTATTATTATATAAACTGTAATATTTTACGATTAATTACAGAACATTTTATTTTTTATGATGCTATTCTGTAATGTTCTATAAGGCTACAGATCTTTAAATCTGAACAAAAGTGCATCATATTTGATTGTCAAACGGTATTAAATGTATTTGTCAATAAAGATCTATGCGTTTTTGTTCAAATTTACAGAACTGTAGCGTTATAGAAAATTACAGAATAGCACCATTAGTCTTCATCGCTGTTTGTTTCAGAGGTTCGTGTTACCCCATTTAATGGGATATAGCGTGATGTTTCGTATGTCGTATGTATGTGTACAAATAGAGTGACATAAGAAGGTACTGAGACACTCAAAATGTTTGCACGAAAAATAAAATAAATATTTCTAGGCAAAGGTACATGAGGTGTCATAAACACCCCACCTGAACGTTAAAGAGTTAAAATATTTTTAAAGATACAAGTATAGCATCTTGCAAATGTTCTACAACGTAAAATAAATTCTTGAAATTTGAAGTAGAATAACTTGGTACAAATTTCTTGCTTTTGCGTTGAGCAGCGCGTTGAACTATGACATGACGAGAATCTGAGGGATGCTAGAAATTCCTGACCTGTTTAATGTTTAGTTTGTACAATAATCTGACAACCACAAGAGAGCATTTTCCACGTTTCTTAAATAATTGCTTCATAAATTTCACGATATTATATTACTTGCATCTCACAAACAAAATTGTTTGTAACGTTGAATATTTGTATGCCAGTTACACCTAATTCTTGTTCTGTACGAAATATTTTTATATACTTTCATGTTATGGGGTATGTAGCTCAATTTTATCGAGTCGGCTTGTGGATTTGAGAACTCGGGTTCGATTCCCACAGTCGATAAACAATTTAAAACTAACCTTTTGGCTTTCCCTCCACTAACATCTTTCGGAGCTGTGATGTGACGGCTGGTAACTGCTCTTCACGTGAAGGAATATATCACTTACCGAGATCAGCTACGTGGGCGTGCCACACCCAGAAATAGTAATAGCCGTCATGATATATTTATTTGTTTTATTTTAACTTTCATGATGTAAAATTTATAGAAATAAAAATATGAATTTCTGGATTTTAATATACTAATGCGATATGCTAGATTTAAGCTTTTGAAAATTAAATAAAAGATACGGTTGAAGAATTATGTCAATGAAATATTTTAATATCTCGAGTACAAATCTAAAGCATTCTTTAACTAATTGAATTAATAAAATATCTGATGTGGACACCACATGACTTCCTTGTACACGTATTAAACTATAGATATTTTTTTAATTGCACATATTTGACATAAAATCTTTTATTTTTTGTTCTAATCCATAGCAAACTTAATTTTAAAAAAATCAAAAAATATATAATATTTAAATTTAGATATCTCGTTTATGCAAAAATCTAATTTAAAAATTCTTAATGTGCTAGACGCAGAATTTAATTCTCTAAAACTTTTATTTGCAGCATTCATTTCTAAAATTAAAATAATACCATTTTTTTCAAGGAAAACTGTTAGCAGCTTCATGTAATGTGCCACTTCCGGTTAGTCTATTTTAACCAAAATCTATTATGTTATTTCCATTGATATAGTAGTCTTATGTACCAAATTTGGAAAGTTTTAAATTATATTTGAATATAGTTTTTCATGAAAATCTATTATAGGCTTCAAGTAAAGTACCACTTCCGGTAGTTGTATAATGACCAAAAAGGGAGGTGCACAACTAGATGTTATAACAGTCCTAAATATAAAGTTTCAATTTTCTACGGTTTACCGTTTTTGAGTTATGCGAGATACGTACGTACGTACGCACATACGTACGTACGTACATACGTACGTACAGACGGCATGACGAAATTAGTCAAAATGGATTCAGGGAGGGCCAAAACACCTATTTCCGTTGTAATCTGAGAACCGAAAATTTTCGCGATTACAATACTTCCTTTACTTCGTACAAGGAAGTAAAAAGGATGATTTTATATAAGTACTTATTAAATGAAGTCTCAATTCACTTATATAATCCTTGAGTCGTACTTTGAAAGACTTGTGCACGGTTATTTTAAGCTGGCGTGAATCCAGTCAAGTGTATTTAATTTTTGTTACACGTTACGTCATATGTGTCGTTTATATACGCAATAAATAAATTAAAATGTTCAAAATCCTAATAATGCTGTTATTGTGTATTCAAATATTCGACTTCCGAAATATCTAACCCAGATGATACGAGTTTCACAGACATTTAAGTTTTAGACGAATTTGCACGTTTTTTTTGTATTTATTATCTATTCTTATAATATTTATTAGATTATAAATAACAATAATTAAAATAAATTAACTGTACTCAACATCAATATAAATAACTCAAATCATTTATAGTACAGAAATGAGAAATTGCATTGCTTATATAGATATTAAGGAATAACATCATGTATTTGACGGGTGGTAACTGCAGTTCACAAGCATAAATATATTACTTACTGAGATCTACAACGATAGAGTGCCACTGCCAGAATGGGTGAAGGCATGATTTTTTGTGAATTTTTGGTTGAACCGGTTCAAAAATCGAAATTTTTATAATTATGTTTTTATATAGTTCAGACCATGAGAAATACACTCGTTCAAACCGTAATTCAATATCTCCTTTAGTTTTTGAGTGATATCGATTTTTGACTTTTTTTAAAACTCAACTTTGAGAGCCCATATCTCGAAAACTAAAATAGATATTGAAATGCGGTTTGAACGGGTAAATTTCTCTTGCGCTACTTAACTTATACCAAAATTTTACCATTTTTGAAATTTTTTCAACTTTAAAAAAAAAAATCTTTTCTCAATATTTCCAAAAGTTGAAGAGATAATGAAAATCTGAAAACACGAGTGAATTCCTCGTGTAAAAATACATAGGTATGCAAATTTTTACATCAAAATTCGCACGGATACAAAAAATCAAAAAATAGCCTAAATCCGTAAAAACACCAAGGGGTACCCCTTAAGAAATTTCTAAAAAATGGCCATTTTCGATTTTTTGTAATAAAAAATGGATCCGTGCGAATTTTGATGTAAAAATTTGCATACCTATGTATTTTCACGCGAGGAATTCACTGGTGTTTTCAGATTTTCATTATCTCTTCAACTTTAGGAAATATTAAGAAAAGAAAATTTTTGAAAAAAGTTGAAAATTTTTGAAAAAAGTTGAAAATTTTTCAAAAATGGTAAAATTTCGGTATAAGTTAAGTAGCGCAAGAAAAATACACTCGTTCAAACCGCATTTCAATATCTCTTTTAGTTTTCGAGATATAGGCTCTCAAAGTTGAGTTCTTTAAAAAGTCAAAAATCGATATATCTCGAAAACTAAAAGAGATATTGAAATGCGGTTTGAACGAGTGTATTTCTCGTGCTCTGAATTATATAGAAACATAATTTTTTAAATTTCGATTTTTGAACCAGTTCTACCAAAAATTCACAAAAAATAAATATATCATGCTTTTGAACCATTACTGGCAGTGGCATTCTGCTGTAGTACATCTCAGTAATTTATACTTGTGAACTGCAGTTACCAGCCGTCAAATCGCGGTTCAATATGTCATCTTAACGAAGTTTTTGCGTGCGTACTTCTAAACTAACACTTACACACACCATGGTTGACACTTAGTAGTTACAGGAGACGTTTTCACCAATATGCATAGTGGAATCCACAGATAGTTCGTTCCTCTAAAGCCTTCATATTATTGCATAAAAAAATACAAAATAATTCTGTATTTTGAGAAGAAATAATGATTCCAAAACTAGTACATTTTTATCAAAATTCTTTGTTGCACAAATTAGTTGATCCTCGATTTTATTTTTCTTGTTCAAATCGCATTTGCTAGGAACTTCGTCAGTCTTCAGACTATTTTTGACAAAAAATATTCTGTGACCGTAGTGGTAAAAGTTTATGCTTACCCCGCAATAAATATGGTTGCATAGTTTTGTACATCTGAGAGTTAAAACATGAAAATTTGATTTTTAAACATAACCTTTCATTACATATACAAATTGCAAGGCTCAGAATAAATATTTATAGCAAAAATATTTTTTTTAGCGGCATCGAATCCGCAAGCCATTATTTTAGTGGAGTTATCTATCAGATTTCATTATAAACGCGATTATTTACTAAAACATTGATCACAAATCAGTATTTTCCCCATAAATTTCAATCGTAATTATTCATAGCAACCAATATTTGCCATTAATCCATTACTGAAATTTATTAGCATCGAACCAAAATTAATAGACTATATTACAGCAGGATCAACTGCCCACTATCTTTGCTGTATTGAAGGATGTCGAACGTTGCAGGAACAACGAACAACGCCAGCAGGACGGTACAGCTACAGCAGGAACGCAACTCGTACGTTAGCAGCGAAGCGCGGTGATGCTGGCGCGAATCGATATGGCGCCTGACGTGTGTTGCGCATGCGTAATACCCTTCATCAAACTTGCATTTTCCTGGCGCATTTTTAAACCGCTGTCGCCAAGCATGTCCTGATGATACATTAGGGAAGTTTCACAGATGAGCAGAATTGTCAAATATTAATGGTAACTTATCAATTCATATACTTATTCATTTATTTATTTAATAAAATAAAAATAAGGCATTACACCAGGTACCTACATAATAACAAATTAATAAATGATTATTTGTAGGTAGTGTTTACACTTTATTTCATTAGTAACATAATTATAAATAATTAATTATACTATTAAACCAGTCACACTAAAAATTTTCGCTAGGAATGAAATACCCTAATTTTTGCGAATTTCAAAAAAAATCATTTTGTTCTATAATCAGTATATCAAATTATATATATTATTAAAGAGGTATAGAAACAGCCTGTATAGAATCAAATTAAATTATAAAGAGAAAAATTTGGATATCTAGAAGCTATGAACTCAGGCAAAGCTCTAATAACATTAAAAATACTAATAAAAAAATATAAAATAAACACTTGGCTAAGTCTCACAAAATTCAGCCTCCAAGTCACCTTATGAGGGCATCGTCAGAGGCTGGCCAGCACAGTTAGTAATCATAGACGCGTTTTTTATTAAACCTAGTTTCACCAAGTGTATGGACAACAATTAATTTTGTCTTTGTTGTTATTTAAAAATACGAATGTTCTGTATTTTTTCTACTTCCGTTAGGAAATAGACGTTTTATGTCACTTAGGTTAGGTAATGAACTGCATTATTTAACTAGTGAAATAATGAGATAACATAGCAACCCAAAAAAAATCTGATGTATTTCTCTTTTATTTTTTGAATTTATAACTGTCATTAATATGTGAAAATTTCATAATTTCAAAAACGCTCTTTCGTATTTATTAGAACGGAAGTAGAAAAATATTGTATGAAACTAGTAAGGAAATAGGTTATTACCTTACTTATGTGATTACATAACTCGGCTACGCCTCGTTCTGCAAATTTCACATACGTAAGGTAATAACCTTCATTTCCTTACTAGTTTCATAAATAGCTATTAATTTAACGCTATAAGATGTTTATTACAGATCTACGAATAACAATACAATATTATTGTTTTTCTTTTCAGGTTTTTATTCTAGCATTCAAATATTTTAAAGGTAGGTTGCATTTTGCTATTATGTCTTATATAATAATAATACTGTTGATATCAAAAGTATACATATTATTGAAGCAAACTGGGCATGTATGAAACATTTGGAAAGTTTCAAAATCATTTTGAATTTAAATAAACCCATGTTATGAAAGCATACATGTATGAAATTGAACGCAATATTTGGTTTTGTGTATATATGTTATAACGTTGTAATATTAATCAACAATGGCCTGGTTTATAAATTTTGAATAGGCTGATAATATATTGAACATAACAATTACTTAATGTAACTAATGGTGATTGTAATAATATTCATTTTTGTACAAATATTAGCTTCATTTAAATTATTTTTTGTAACAAGAGAGATACAAATAATATCTCAATTTAATTCTCTTTATGAATATAACAAAGTACATGTCCATTACGGTTGAAGAATATTGTCATAAAGAAAAAATAATATTTAGAATTACGAGAATTTCATTTTCCTTTGCCTTAAATTATTATCTCTCAAAATACTTTTCGTAGCAACCACTCAAATTCTAAATTATCATTTCCTTTATTTAGTTCTCATTGCAAATAAGCAATATTAAACAAATCTATCGCTAACGACTATAGATAAAAATAAATATATTAATTAACTTCTAAATGCAGGAAATGAACAAACATTTTTCAGATAATTTATAATATTTCTACCGAGTTTATTAAAGATTTCTGACCGGCTGTAAGGTGTTCTACTAAACGCTAAACTAATTTTGAAATTACACAGATCAGTGTATAATATCAGAGTAGAATAATTAAATAGGAGGGTTAGATTAACCGTTGTATAGTTAATTAATACTCGGGGTCCATTTACTAAATTATCTTCTGTACCATGTGATAGCTAATTCATAATGCTAAATGAACGAGGAACTTGCAAACTACCTACCTACTCAATTATAATGTTTTATAAGGAGATATACACCTTTCATTGATTTTATCTAACGTTTATTCATGTTTAAACAAAAGATACAATCTAAATAGTTATTTCATAATTATAAACTAGAATGGACAGTATTTACTTTTTGTAATTCTTTATTTTCTAGAGTTAAGAAGCGAACTTTAAGATACCACAATTTTTAATTTTTCTAGAATTTCATAAACACAAAATATTTCGCTATATCGCGTTTACAAAGTGCACTTTGTAAAACAGTTTTTGGGGATATTCTTATTTGAAGTTGTCAAGTTGATTAGTTGTACAAATGTCAAACATAATTCTATTAGTTTAGCTGTCATTGCTCAGCTCAAATAAAATTATAACAATTGATTTTTTAATAATTAAATAATCTCATCAAATTGCAAATTAGTTCTTTATAACATAAGTAGGTAATTATGAATATAACTCTAACCTAGCTTCAAGAAATGTAAAAATAAGTTAAATCAAATATTTATATGTCAGTGCTACCACTTTGACATTTTGGTTTAATTTTTATACTAAAAATTTACAAATAAAAGTAAGGTAAAAAAGTCTTATAATGACCAATTGTAATATACTATGTTCTTATAATAATTATATTCATTATTCCTGATATATTTTCAGATGTTGTTGGTATAACTACTCACAGTAGAATGTAGTAAAAATATCTTAATTATCTAGGTGATAATATGTATCAATTTGCAAAAACATAATAATTCTAATGTCATCATTCCTCCGGCTAGAGGTTCTGAACCAAGGATTAGCGGGCTCCCAAGGGATATGTTTTTATTTTTAAAATAATATCAAAGTTTGTTGCGGGTTCATTATCTCACTGTCATTTTTTGTATTTACCACAACCGGTAAAAATAATATATTCTGTGCAAAAATATAATCACTTTCCGTAAGAACATAAGTGCAAAAGTGACTACTTTCCTCACTTTCGTAGTTAATAATAATTTGCAGCAATTTTACTAAATATAATTTGCTAACATAAAATAAATAAATATATCATCACGTCTTTTACCCATTACTGGGTGTGGCACTCTGCCAGAACAGATCTCGGTAAGTGATATATTTTTTCGCGTGAAGTGCGGTTACCAGCCGTCAAATTACAGATATTAGTGGAGAGAGAGCAACAGGGGTAGATTTCAATTGGTGAAAATTGTTTGTCGACTATGGGGATCGAACCAGGGTTCTCAAGATCCACATCCCGACTCGATACCATTGAGTCACCTACCCCATTTCTTATTTGTGAAATGATTTTGTTTAGCCGTTTCATATGTGCATTTCAACATCTCTAAATTGAATGCCAATTCCGAAAACCCAAACTGCCAGTGAATCACTATCAGAAACATTTGAGGTGATGACCTCAGGCCCAAGGGTAACGCGAATCAATTCAGGAACTTTCCAACAGGGATGGGGTGGTAAACAGTTTAGAGTTGCTCTTGCCTTCTATCAGCTATCGACAGCTATAGCATGATATCTCGGCTATGCTGAGTCTGACTCTGAAGTGTAATTGAAGGCAAACAGGTAGTGATAGCAGAAGTGAAATATATATTGGTAATTAATAAGGGGATAGTAGGTTCGAGCAACAATGTCTTGATAGAGGAAGGATAACTACGTAGTACTACATTGATTAATTATTACGTAACAAAGTGGATTACAAACTTTAATTACCGTAGGTAATTACTTAAGAAAAGTAATTAATTTAATATGTTTCAAAATTGTAGAGATGTTTTGTAGTATACTTAAAACAACGTTCAATCCCTCTATATAAACACTATTATGACTAAAGCCCGGATATTTAGGCACTTAAAAACACCCAAATAAGCAGGCATATAGGCCGGTAATTACTCTAAAATAGGCGGGATTTTAGGCAGCCTAAATGTAAATAATTTGTTTTAAAAAAATAAACGAATCCTTTTTCTAATATTGGTACTCGTATCTACTCTTCGTTACAAAAAAATAATCATTTTAAACAAAAATTAACGCAATCTGAAAAATAATAATGTAGGGTTCTATTTTATTAACTATTATGCAAATTCAAATTATGTAGTATACTTTAATTCACAAAATATTACGAGCAATTACTCTATGAAATTTTCGGAAAGGGACTGTCTTCGGTCAGTCAGAACTTGCTTGTAAGCTGAAAACTTCGTTCGACATCACAAAATGTGACAGTAGCGTTCTTATATTTAGCCATATCGTCTAAAGTTAACTCAGCTCCATTGATTAATGGCAAAGACAATTGAATTGCCATGTAAAATTTTGACTAAAAAACTTTTTTTCTTTCGGCTTTTTAAATTCACACACAAAAACTTGATTAAAGTAAGTACTTTAAATATTATAGGTTAGGTTGAAACACTTTATCGAGTGCTGAATTAGTCAACGAAGTAGATGATAAACCTTGTCTGCTCAATAAAAGTTAGAATAGGTAACAAAAATAGGCAAAATAGGCTGTATAAGGTAAAATAGGCACAATAACCAAAATATAGGAAAAATAGGCTCTAAGGCACGAAAAAAAAAACCTTCCATTACACGTAAACATATTACCTATGTATAGAAAAACTAAATTGCCTGAAGTATATTAAAATTTGAATCTAGGCAATTGCCTAAAAATCCGGGCTTTAATTATGACTATTTTTTGCTTGATATTAAATTCACACAAATATATTTCTCTTCACAGCTTACAAAATAAATATATCTAAAAACAGTTGAAATTTGGCAAACTCTTGATACATAGTTGCCCAGCAAAATATTTGTTTAATTCACAAATATTATATGCAATAATGTAAAGAGTTTTAATATTTCTTTATAATAATTTTCGCTGTGTCGTTGCACTAAGAAGTTTAGGGTGTTATATTCCGAGACACTTTTAAATCAATCCATTCCTTTCAATCCTACCTCGTCTGCAATTTATCACTTTCACCAACATAAATCTCGCTTATTTCACCAATCCTTCATTCGACACACTATGCACCATAACTTTCAATCAAGGGCCCAGTGGCATGTAAGAATATATTGCCACACAAGAATGGATGCACGGGGAGGAGGGGGCATAGAGGCCGTAGCCCTCCCTTAGGTTAGTTTTTTTTTAGTTAAGATTTTGTATAAGTTTCATTTGTTTCTTTCGAATTAGGACATTTTATTAAAGCTTGAAGTCCGTTAGTACGGTGGTGTAGATAGTAATATGGAATTTGAAACCGGAGATTCCGAGTTCGAATCTCACTCAAGCTAAAAATTATATGAACTACCATATTGCGGCTCGGAGACTGCAGACCCTGTATTGTAATTGAGATAAAATTCCTGTTGTACAGAGTAACATAAATAAATAAAATATTCGATAGATTTGCTTGGTCAAAAAACAGACGTTGTAATATAGTAATTTAACTTCCGATTGTATAGCGACAAAAGATATAGCGGTTTAGAAATATATGTATATCCTGAATCTAAAAATCTAAATGTCTAAAACTTTTTTTCTTGTTTATCGAAAAAAAGGTAAAAATAAATAATTCTACTTAACAATAAAGACAAAATTAATTGTCATCCATACACTTGGTGAAACTAGGTATAATAAAATATAAACTAAACACTGAATTTTGTGAGACTTAGCCAAGTGTTTTGTTTATATTTTAGTAAATAATTCTAGAGCAAAAATTGAGCAAATGTATTCAAAAACTAATGCATAATTTAATGTAGTATACCAACACCCTCATATTTAAAGAAGAGCAATTCTTATCGCAACACAATTTAGAAAAATCTCGGTCGTCGATTACAAATTTACATAAAAATGCGTAATAAAAACATCGCGGCTCGGTATTAGCGGATCGCGGAACGAAGACTGTAACAGTGGATGATAAATGACGTTTTCACGTCAGTCTCCAGCACTGCTTTCCAGAGATAACCACATCTTACCCCATTATCTTCTTCCACACTTGTTGTTTACGAAACATGTTATCTGGCAACGCCGCAAAGAGTTTCATGGACGGAGTTAGCAAAAGAAGATGGCAGCTACTCTACGTAGATAAGAAAGGATTCCACTAGACTTGAATGCCTTATTAAAACAGTACCAATGCGCAAAATGAGATGAAAATAAACTAGAGGTCAAAAAACAATCTCTTTCGACGAAGCAGAGAAATTTTAGCGTAGTGGAATTTTAGATTTTTAGAAACAAATGAAAACAGCACGTGTGAAAATTGTAAAGTGAACTAAAGCAAAAAGAAAATCCAATAACATTAATTCAGTATAAACGTGCGCAACAGGTTCTATACACATTTTCCTTTTTGAGCATTGTGTATTTTGCATAAATGAGACTGAAAGGTGAATTCAAATTTATTTTTTACAAAAATTCAACATTTTTTATCAATACATTTTCACAGATCTTACTAACAGAAGAAGGAATATCCAATCCAATGGAGTAGCACGATTTGAAACATTTACTAAATAGTTATTCATTCAATTGAAGTTAATTAATCATTTATTTGTTTATGCTACTCTGGCTCACTGAGCCGCAGTGTTAATTCATAAATTTTTAGCTTTTATAAGATTCAAATCTGGTATCTTAGGTTCTGAATGTTGTTACTCCAAACACATCTCCCTATCCTGGCTTATTACTTTTACACATCTATATTCATAATTCTTTCATACAAGTGTGTTTTATTCACATATTCGGATTTTTACGTTCATGCAATAAACCTTCAACCAAATTAATCTATCTATTAGATCATCCCCGCAATCTCTCATCCTCAATTTCAACAACATACACCTGTTTCATCAATTTTTCTTTCGATATAGGTTCCACATGTACAAACACTAAAATATTATTATATTTTTTTACGCATTTTATCATCGACCGTAAAAGATCTGAGTAAATGATATATTTTGCGCGTGAAGCGTGCTAACCACTTATTAAATTAATGCCTCCAAGAAAGTTAGAGGAGGAGTAACCACAGGAGTAATTTTAATGTGGAGAAAGTTAGTTTATATCCATATTTAAAGTATTCGTATAAAAATGTGAAACAGAAGTAAACAAAGATAAATATTATAATTTTCAAATAGAAATTCAGTGGTATCGAGTCGGACTGTGGATCTTGAGAACCCTGGTTCGATCCCTCATCTTTAGGGGCCGTGATTTGAGGGCTGGTAACCGCACTTCACGCGAAGAAATATATCACTTACCAAGATCTGCTTCGGCAGAGTGCCACACCCAGTAATGGGTAAAAGACGTGATGATATATTTGTTCATATTTATATTTAAATTCAGAAATAAGACAATAAATAAAGTTTACCAGTGAAAATAAAACTAAGAAGAATGATTTCATTCTGCATATTTTATTGTAAATAAGAGTGTTGTATACTTGGTAGAAACTTTCAATACTTTGCAATTTTCGCCTTATTTGTAGTCAATCGAAAAAACGAATATCCTGCAGTATGGCAAAAAAGACAGCTCGACACTTTTATTAGACAAAATTTGCAAGGAAACAACTCGCAACTGACAAGAAGAATCCAGAGAAAGGGAACAGTTGAAACAGTGCTGACAAAGGAAACGAATTACCGATAATATAATACGAAATGCGAACGCAACGAAGACAAATGTCTGTCGCCCATGTAACAATCGTATCTTGAGTCGTTGCGATTCTAATACGGGGATCAAACGTACAACGTTTTCAAATTAATTAAATCAATGTAGTAAACTCTTTCCAGCAAATGCCATCATTTAGATTTTCAGTTCCAAAAAGAAAAAAGAAAATTCGAACCAACAAGCTTATCGCTAAAAATGTGAGTGTTATGTCAGTAGGAAATCAAAATAAACATTTTTGTTATACCGGATACTCGAAAAACGGACTCAATCCGTCTCCTCCAATATTTTTAAAACAATTACATTTATATTACAGGTTTAGATACTACATCAAAATACAAGTCAGACTACATAAAAAGTGGCAATATTTTATTTTCCGTGTAACCGGAAGTAACTCCAGCTTATTCGCTGGTTGGGGATACTTGCAGCGGATATAGAATATTTTAACTTTTAGTGCAGTTACACGCGCTTTTTGATGTAGTTTCTATATCTATAATGTGAATGTACGAGTAATTGATTTAAAAATAATTAATAAGAGATTAAAATTGATTAAGAAATTTTTCATTGGAAACCTATTTTTACAACAAATGTTAAAACTTTTTCCTACGAACGACGACACACAACAACTGACAAGGAGGCATCCATGACTGTCTTGTGAGTAGAAAAATCTCAGAATTTATTCTAATTTAATCTGTGAATTTTAAAAACTCAATGAAGAAAATAATTATAGCATAAAATTGCAACATATTAGATTCGTAGAATTTTATAAACATACCCAGAATAATCATCTGGATTCTTGGCTTTTAAAAAAAAAACCGACTTCATGTAATGTAACAAAAAGTTTTTATTTTGGTCTTCTCTACTTATCCTACAAATATGTAAAACGATTTTTTTAAGCATTCTATAAATTACAATGGCTGGTAGAAGAAGCTCTGTTTTTGCCTGTTTTATGAGCAGTGTATTTGGGTGTTTTAGCTAGCTCTAACATGTTAAACCCGTGCTCTTAGAACACCCAAAAACAGAGCTTGTGCTACCAGCCAATAGGTACAAGATTGGTGGGTGCCTTAAAATGAAGGACGAGAAAAATACGAGTTTCTTATTTAATTCTCGAATCTTGTTCAAGGATTTAACGATTGATTGTAATATAAAAATAATATCGACATTATTGAAACAAAAATGAAAATAACAATAATGCGTCGAAATGACGAACAGTTATGAATCATAACAGACTTGTTTGCAATGATTTCTTGACAGTCCTATCATAACGAACTAGTGTTCCATTGTTTTCTTGACACAACTATCAGTTCGATAAATTAATCTGAACGTAAATGAATAAAATAATTGGAAATGCCAATCAAGAACAACAATTTAAATAAACTTTTAAAACAAATCAAGTAATTAACATAATCATCTAATGTACATGCGAATTGTTATCACGAAAAGATTAATGACCCATATCACAAAGCTACAAATCATAAATTATTAATTGATATCATATCTACTCTACTCCACGGGATATCTGTACAGATCTGAACTAATCGTACGCTCAGATATGAAAGTAAAGTCGCCGTCATAATTAATTTTATAAAGTTTGTTATGTATAATTATTAGATACGAATAATAATAAGCTATGAGTATTTAGGTTTCATTGTATTTGTTCTTTATATAACGTTTTCATGTAGGTCATATTGTTTGCAATTATCAAAAAAAAATCACTCACCAACTGTTTCGAACGGAGAATGAGGTAATTGAATGTTGAACTGAACTTACCTAAAAAAGAAGAAATTCAAGTTATAGTAATACATCAAAATTAAAATATAATATAGTTAATTATATTATTAAGCAAGAAATAGACCAATCAGATGGATAAATTTGCCTTAGTTACGCTGTAAAATATTGCATATTATTGCGTTACTAAGCATGTTTCGCGAAACATAAATCTTTGCGTATTTCGATATCAGACAAATGAATTGTATCCATCAGGGGCGGATCCAAGGGGGGGGGGGGTTCATGGGGGTCATGACCGGCATTTGCACTTAGAAAATCAACTTCTAATTCAATAATTTTTGTATTCTATCGTAGAACCGTTTAGATATTGAAACTTTATGATTTAAAAAGTGTTGGCGTTCTTAGAGGAAATTTTTGAGGTGAAAAAAAATCACTTTTCCTCACCACGTTTATAATTGTTTATAGAAAAGTAATTTTGCTTAAAGCTACACATTCTCCTACACCTAAAAATGTGATTTAATGCGATTCCAAAGGCGAGTTAATGTGATTTAATGTGATTGTAAAAATTATTTAAAGCAGGAATATAATATGAGCAAATACAAATGTTTTTTATATTTAGAAAATAAGCCTCTACCAGACCCTCCCCGAGACAAAATTCACTCCATACCCCCCCCCTAATTCGAAGTCTGGATCCGCCACTGGTATCCATAGATATCAATAAACAAACAAGTAATTTTAATGACATTTAGTAAAAATGCCATTGTCACAACCGACAAACTATTTTCAACACATTCAAAATTACCCCTGTGGCTCTCTCGTCACTAACATCTTTGGGACTGTGATTTGACGGCCGGAAACTATACTTCACGCATATAATTATATCACTTACAGAGATCTGCCACGGTATGGCCACATCCACTAATAGATAAAAGCAATGGCGTACACAGGACTTTATTGAGAAATGAATAATTATTTTTGGTATTCCCATTTTACAATTTGTGATTTATTCATCACGCTTTTTACCCATTACTGGGTGTGGCACTCTGCCGACCTCGATAAGTGATATATTTATGCGCGTGATGTGGGATTACCAGCCGTCATATCACGGCCCACAAAGATGTTAGTAGAGGGGAAATAACAGGGGTAATTTTAATGTGGTGAAAATTGTTTGTCGGTTCTGAGAATCGACTCCGAGTACGTATTTTATAATATTTCCAGGCTGAAGAATGTAAAAGTTTAACATTTAAGATTGTAGTTTCTACTTCCATTTCTGTAATCTTCTGAAAGAGCAATTGATTTTTGCAGTTAATGTAGGAGCTTAAGAGAAAAATATCCTTTCTTTTTCGCATCATTTCCTGGAATCAAAGAAATGAAAGAAACAATAAGTTGCTCTTAGCAATTCATCACGTCATATTATATGAATATTTCTATTTGAATTCATATGCACATTTCTTAATTGTTTAGAATGAGTAAAAATATCACGTGGAATATATATTATAATCAAACGTAACAATAAACTAATTTTCCCGTACACAAATTGAAGGTTATTCAAATATACCTATATTTAAACTGACGTCACATCCTCTTCCTGGCATAGTTCACATAAACAAATCGGCATGAAAATTACAATCAAACATCAGTCAACACTTTCCATTGATCTCTTTCACATCATATAAACTTATCAACGAACTACATAAATCATAAAACATAAAAGTGGTTTATATATTACTGTATAACTGTAAACAAATGTTATGATAACTCCTCATAAAACAGAGTATTATTAAGTAGATTGCATTGCGTTTTAAATATTTATAAAAGCATACATTTCTCGACGGAAACATTAAATATTCATTTCGAGAGTACTTTTGTTACAAGCACTCGTGGTGGGCTATGAAAATGTAAATAATGGACTTATTATTGTTATTATTTTTTAACAAAATTTGTTATGGTGATACTATGATTTACTTTTACGAGTAGATATAAATTGAAATTAACGAGATTTGAACTTAAGAATTTCCACTAATAAGAAGAGAGTTTTATCTATAATTAATATAAAATCTTAACATACTGTGACGTCACCCGAACCAAGGTTCGTCAGTTCGAATCCGTCTATCGACAATGTGTGATTTGTCGTAAAATATAAAATACAGTTACATGTATTTATCACACTCGGGCGCTATAAGCTAGTAACTTATACGCCTTAAATAATGTAGCATTTGACTACTAAAAGCGGCAGTACGGCAGTGCAAAAACTACGGCTCGGTGTGACCGGTGGGCTCAGGCACGATTTGGGCTGTAGAGCCACAGAGGATGATTTTATGTGAGAACTTGACAAGCAAAAATTTCTTCTATAAAGATAGTTTCTCATTGAAAATTTGCCATTCTGATATATTTTCTAAATTGACATTTATGAAAATAGCATTTTAGTTGGTAACCAAGCAGATTTAATTATCATTAATTAATTACATTAGTGGAAAATTATCAAAATAACTTAGTTAATTTTCAAACAAACCATAGTATGTACGGTTATCCAGAAATTCCAAATTAAGCCAAAAACTAAATTTTTAAAAACTACTCCTTTAGATATCCTTCTGCAATAATATATTATGTATTTAGATGACATAATCTGCCCATGGAAAATTGTACTTCAACGAAATATGTTACATATTTTACATTCTAAAATTTAGAAAACTTGATAGAGGCAATATTTTGTGTTGCCTATTGAGTATTGAAACCTTTCAATTTTACAAACTAATGAAGTAATGAAAGGCAACCACATGATTATTCGTTGAAAGAGTAATTAACGGGAAAATTAAACAAAATTACTAAAACCACGAATGTAGCAATCTATCACAACGTGTTAATATCAGGAAAATCACTTTAAATGTTGTTAAAATGTTGTCCATGTGTTAACTAACCAATCCACAGCAAATTATCCGGGAATATCGACGAAAAACCTCGCGCAATTTGTCATTCTCTCTTCCAAATAAATCTGGTTCGCAGTGCACTCGTTTCACATCAGATTTACCATACGCTACCACAAAATTATTTTACAAAATGTGGATGAATAAAAAACAAAGAAAATGAGACAGAGGAATAAAGGAAGTTACGTAAAAAGTATTTAATAACAATAGAGAGAGAACTGTGACGTATCAGGATTGTAGATAACTTTGCTCCTTTTGGAGTGTTGGTATTTATCTTCCATTTTGTGTTGAAGTTACTCAAATGAGTGAGGTAAAGTATAATGCCTGCTTTTGTAGAAAGTTCATATGTATAGCACGTGTCCCACGTGAATAGAGATATGTTAACATGGCAAACTGTTTTTGTAAATTAAATTTGTGACGCAAGCGTTTATGATATTAAGTTGTATATTATTATACTAAACCTATCTACACACCTAATTTAATATAGGTTATCTCATTTTATTGTTACACGTTAAATACATTAATTTGATTATTTTAATATTCTATTATGTTTAGAGACAACTATGCAATTATAAACACTTTTGGTCATGCGTTTGAAATGAGGCAATTATGTGATTTATTATTTATTTATTTATTTATGTAACGCTGTACAACAGGAACTTATTCCCAATTACAGTACAGGATCCACACTAACCGAGCTGCAGTGTGGTAGTTCATATATTTGCTTGAGTGCGATTCGAACTCGGGATCTTCGGATTCGAATTCCATAACGCTATCCACACCACCGTACTGACGGACATTATGTGTTGTGCATATATGTTTCAAATTAGAACTGAAAGTATTGCTACAATTTTGAAAACATACAATTTATGTAATAATGATTTCAAAATTTAGATTAATTTTTTTTAAATAGATTTGTGTAAGAAAAGATACAGTTTATTTATAAATATAAGTGATCTATGTATATCTCAGTAAACTATTATTCCATTTAAATAAAATAAATAAATATATCATCACGCCTTTTACCCATTACTGGGTGTGGCACTCTGCCGAAGCAGATCTCGGTAAGTGATATATTTATTCGAGTGAAATGCGGTTACCGGCCGTCAAATCACGGCCCCCAAAGATGTTAGTGGAGGAGGAGCCACAGGGGTAGATTTTAAATTGATGAAAATTGTTTGTCCATTTGAACTCCATAATTTTTTTATATTTTTTTGAATATTGATATAGAATTTAACATTAATTACAGAATGTTTCTATATTCTATAGTCCGAGTGAATAATTGTATAAAAGAGTATATCTTCTGCAAATTTGTTGCATATAAATTGATATTTAAGTATATAAAAGTAGGTTTTGATTCCATTTAAAGGGCAAACAAAGCAATAAGAGTAACGCAACCAGCATTAAGAGAGTAAATATCAAAGCAAAGAACGTTTGGCATTCAAGCAGTCAAGAATTTATGAAAAATCAGTGAAATAGAAGATTTAATAACTCTCAGCAAGTCACGTGAAGCAAGTCTAAACGAAAATAGCACTTTTATATTAAATCCTCTAACAAGCCGAACGATATTTCAGTTACAACTGTTTGAGTTTTTAAGTTTTTCTTCAGTTCGGTTCAAAGTCACAAGATGCGGCTTCCCCGTTAGTCATTACGTAATGGAAACGTCGCGGTTCGAGGAATAATTGGTAGAGAGCGGCAAACGTCAACGAGAAGTGTACTTTAATCAAAACAAATGCAACCACTTTAATATTTTAATGATGAACACGCAAATGTGCAATTAATATGAAAGCTTCTTATCGAACAGAATAAACCCTTTCGCGGTGGAAAATTATTTATTGCTGATAATTTCATGCAATTAATTTTGCAGCAATAATCACATTACTTTTAAACTTTTGAAGAATCTATTATACTATTTTTAGAATTGAAATTATGTTCTATTTCTGATAAAAGTGATTAAAGCAGTAAATCTTAAACTGTAATAACACCTTAATTTCAACAACTTTCTTTGAAACTAAATTATAGATTTTAGGTAAAGTTTATGGACAAACAATTTTCACCGCTAACATCTTTGGAGGCAGTGGTTTGACGACTGGTACACGCACTTCACGCGACGAAATATATCACTTATAATATATCACATCCAAAATTAATTTTTGTACTATTTTTTTTTATCTAAGAACCCGGGTTTCATTCCCAGAGCCGACAAACAATTTTCAGCGCATTAAAACAACCCCTGTGGCTCTCCCTTCAATAACATTTTTGGGGGCCACGATTTGACGACTGGCAACTGCATTTCACGTGAAGAAATATATCATTTATCGAGACCAGCTACAGCACAGTGCCACAACCAGTAATGAATAAAAGATTATTTTTTTCTACATTGGAATTAAATTATTTTATTTTTTCATTTTATACTGCTAATAATATCAAATGATTTTACTAGAGATGGGCGAATATCAAATTTCTTGAATTCGAATATCGAATACGAATATTAATCAGATCTCGAATATTCGACCTGACCTTTAAGACTCAGGAAAGCTTTGCTTTGCATGTCTAGTCAGGAAAATAACATATTGCTTGCCAAGGTAGGTAATGAAAGAAACGTGAGTGTCTAGTTACTTAGCAACATAAAATACTGACTGAATATGTTAAGTCAAATAATTCTTTTAATTTAAATTAATTTAAAATATTTATTATTTGTTTATAAGTTTCAGGTAAAATGTTATACGTAACACGTCAGAAAAGCGTCGTACAGGATTCGTAACATGTTTCAAGCCGACATGAAACTATCTACTCATACTGTAATTGAATACTTTCCTGACTTTTTACCTAAATAACTATTTACTTTGTTCATTATCAAGAACAAATATTTACTACATTATCAAGTAGAAATTTCTGTTGCACGATTTTAATTGTTCCATCAGCCATTAGGTTTTAAAGCAAAAATTTTCAACTCTACACGTGAGTTCTTCACAATTAATGGAAATATCAATTTTTTAAGCTACTTGGTCAAACTTGGCCTATAAACAAAATTTGGACGATTTTACAGCTATAAAATTTTGACAAAATTCCTACTCCATATCCTAGGTAACCATTTGTTGATACTGAAAATTTTGACATTTAAACTTAAATTCAGGAAATAATCAATCGAATATAACTGAAACCATGAATTGATTTGGTAAAATTCCTTATAATTCCTGCGTACAAACAGCAGCTCGCGTCAAAATTGACACTTAAATCCCTCCAGCTACGCAGTTGGGATATAATTATGTCATTTTTGACACACGCCTATCCGTTTCTCCTTTACAACTGTTCTAAATTTTAGTGATAAAGTCTTCGCTTTCTGTATATTACATATGATAAAATATCAGTTGCTGGTTGTGGATTTTGAACTTGAGTTCTCATTCACATAGTGAGATAAGTTAGTATGAAGCTATTTTATAGTCATAACCCTTTAAAAGAGGAAGTAATGTATCTGTTAGAATTACTCACAGATAGTTTCCGAAACACAAAATAACCTAGCTTTTAAATTTTATTTCTGCTAAGAGAAATGAGAATAATATTTCTATTTTAGTGTAATGGTTATTACATATTATTTAATTTAACATATTTACAGCTTTATTGCTCATAAGTTTGCAGAAGTCATATCAATAAATTCAGATCGTATTATTAGCAATGTGACCTAGATGTTAAATGAAATAATTTTGTACACACTTATTTGAAGGTTATTTCAATAAAATATTGCGTGATCGTGATATTTTGTTTCAATTAATGTAAACTTTTATTTGTTTGCTAACCTAACAATTAGTGTCATATATTTTTCCAAATTGTTCAATTTATAAACTTTTATAAATCAATTGTTCCAAAAAGAAATGTCGTTTTTATTTAATATCTTGACAGCAAAAATAAACTCTTTATAGGCTGTTTCTATACCTCTGCACGAAACTTTAATGACATATATAAATTGATAGATTATAGAACAAAAAGATTTTTTTTAAAATTCGCAAAAATTAGGGTATTTCATTCCTAGCAAAACATAGTGTTACTGGTTTAAAAGTACATTTAATTATTTATAATTATGTTACTAATGAAATAAAAGTATAAACACTGCCTACAAATAATTAATTATTATATAGGTACCTTGTGTAATGCTTTTTAAAAATTAAATGTAGCCAGTGACACTAAAATTGTTCGCTAGAAATGAAATACCTTAATTGTTGCGAATTTCAAAAATATTCTTTTTGTTCTATAATCAGTATATCAAATTACATATCTCATTAAAGTTTCGTGCAGAGGTATAGAAACATCCTGTATAAAAAAGTAGTAATTTATGAACAAAATGTCATTTGCTGGACAGAGCTAGTAATGGTCAATTTTCGTGCACTAAAAGCAATTCTGAACAAAGTTTAGTAATCAGATACCAATATCCAACAAACACGGTAGTTAGTTAGTTAGTTAGTTAGTTAGTTTGTAACTAAATTTATTTGGGTTCTACACATTTAAAGTCTACAAGTTTACAACAATTTGTAAGTGGTTAATTTTATTTTTAGGTTCAAAAGAAATTAATACAAGTAGGTGGCTCAATAGTATCGAGTCGGCCTGTGGATCTTGAAAACCCTGGTTCGATCCCCACAGCCGACATAACAATTTTCACCAATTTAAATCTACCTTTTACTCATAACTGGGTGTGGCACTCTCCCGTGGCAGATCTCGATAAGTGATATATTTCTTCACGTAAAGTGCGGTTACCAGCCGTCAAATCACGGCATTTTATTTATTTATACCACTGAGACACCTACCCCATATTAAATAGACATTAATTTAAATTAATTCGCATAGGAAACAGCATGTATGGCAGAAACAAATAAACAAATATTAATAATAAGTCATATAATTAAACTGTTAAATAAAATTTGATATTCATTTGTTTCTTTCATAGTTGATTATTTATATTTCAACTGTTAAAAATTGAATAGCGAAAAATAAAGTTAGATAGCTATTCCTGGTTTTAGATTTGACGGCTGTTAACCGCACTTCACGCGTAAAAATATATCACTTACCGAGATCTGCTACGGCTGAGTGCCACACCTAGTAAAGGGTAAAAAGCGTGATGATATATTTATTTTTATTTTATCTAAAAACCTAGATGTGGGCTCATAACCTTTAAAAAACCTTTATGTTCACATCATCCAAATATTTATATTTCCACAGCCAATATATTTCCAATTTTTATTGGGTATAAGAAATCACACGAAACCATCCCAATCATAGGACTGTCAAAACCATGAAGGAACAGTTGAATGAACACCAGAGTGTGAATGTAAAATAAAAGCTGCGTTGAACGAATGTCATCTGCGATATCTCGTTTCTTGGTGCTCTGTTCTTCCGCGCCGTGAAAGCTTCATAAGCTCGTGTCAAAGCTCTTGAAGTGCAGCGATAGTTCAATCATTGGCGCACACTGTTAATCATGTTTGTTCTACTAAAAGCTTTATTTTACGGAAGTTGTAACGACAACAGGAAATTGACGATACGTGAAAAACAATAACTGTTTCCTTACAGCTTTATACATTAATAGCGATATTTGATATAGAACTACCGTTAGTTTTAACTAACATCAAAATATAAAATTGTATTGAAATATATTTATGTACGACTGCATTATAAAATACTGATTATAATACAATTATGAGGCTATAAAACACCTCTTTATAATACTAGTCAAATAATGTAACTTTATTTTACTAGTATTATAAAGTAAAATAAAGGTCCTGTCAACTGCCAATCAATGTCGAAATATATTTATTTCAATTTAAATTGTAATTAATTATAAAACATTACATGTACTGTTACAATTTATTATTATAATAATGATTTACATTTATTACGCAATTACTGTTACTAGAAATATTGATACTGGAAATTTCGTTGCTGTTCTTTACTTCTCTCAAAATTGTTGAATTTGCGATACGCATTATATGTTTCTTCGTACAAATGTCTGGATTTTGATGGTAATAGGGAATCTTTGACGGTGGCAGCGATATTTTTTATTTCGTCAAAAATTTCTTCACTAGAACTGTGCGTTTGCATTTTGCTTCAAATAAAATTTTCAAACAAATAACAAACAACTTGGTAACCAAGGAATAGAAAAGGCACGTTTTGTTAGATATTAAATTTGAATTTGTCATTTGTCAAATGTGTCATTATGTCATTATAGGTAATAGAAAATCTTCTGTAGGGCAGGCAAACATAAAGTCTTGTACGGAACTCGTACATAATCGGACTTTATAGACTCGCCTTATTTATTATCCTGCTTGCTACGCTCGCTCTGCCATAAACTTCGTCTCGTCAAATAAAGTCATGTACTTGTTGGATAAATAGCTATTACATGCAATAAATTATTTTATATTAGTTAAAAAGTAAATTATATTATATTTGTTTCAATTAAATATTTAAACATTATTACCGCTAAAAGAGTTTAATTTCATTGCATACATGAGTGCAATATTATTGAAATTTTTACATAAACAAACATTCTTATGTTATTATTTACTAATTTAACACTAAAAAATATTCAAAAACAAACAAAAACAGTATGGTATTTAGCCTATTAAATATTAGGTTTCAATTATAATTCATGAAGTAAAATTAAAATTTTACATAAACTATTAATTAGATAAATATTTATATAATTTCGGATTTAATACATAAATAAATGCGGAATTTGTAACATAAATAATTATTTCAAAATAAATTTTGATAATTTAAGTCTGTTTGCGCAATAATTCAAAATATATGTATATTGATACAGAAATAATTAATTCTAAAAACATATATACATACATAATATCATGCAATATCCCATGAAATGGAGTAGTATAAACCCTAGCAATATTTACAGAACATCAGTCATCAGAGTTATTAAATAACCAATCCTCATCAAACATTTTCATTCTCGCTCTAACAACATTCATTAATTCCCTCAATTCAAGCTCATTTATTCATCAAACTCGGAATTATTCATCACAGAACAAATCATCAATCACATCTTTTCATTACTCTTATATCCGACATTCGTTTCACATGCTCAACATATCTCAAATAACTTACGTTCACTTCTGTAATAAATAAATCAATCTAAAAAGTTAAGAAAGGAAGTGATCGACACCCTGCGTTTGTATTGATAGAAAATTACGCACAATTGGAGGTAGACTCTCTATTGTAAGAATTGAGAACGAATCAAAAAGATAGGAAAGGAAGGGAATGCGCTTGATTTTGAATATCAATTTCATTCAATTGTAGTAATACGAATCAAAAGATAAGATCGAAAAGGAATATAGGACTACGCTTGTTTTTGAAAGTGAATTTCACATAAATGCAGGTAAACACTCGAACGAAATAACTAAACAATGGCTGGTAGCACAAGCTCTGTTTTTGCCTGTTTTAAGAGCAGTGTTTTTGGGTGTTTTAGCTATCTCTAACATGTTAAAACCATGCTCTTAGAACACCCAAAAACACAGCTTGTGCTACCAGCCAATGAATCTAAAATCAAGGATTCTGCGTTTGTCTTAATGCAGTAGATTCATTTGGCAATTAATTTTGTCAAACGTTCCTAAAAATAATTTCTATTTTACATAAAACATATGATTTGATATGGATTTTAGCTAAATTATAAAATAAAGAGTAAATAAAAAAAGTATATTAACAATCCTTTACTCATTACTGAGTGTGTCACTCTGCTATATCAGACATATTTTGGACGTAAAGTACGGTTACCAGCCGGCAAATTACGGTCTCCAAAGATTTTAATGAAGACGAGCCATAGAAATAATTTTAATATTGAGTAAAGTTTATCGACTGCGGGAATCGAACTCGGATTTTAAATTCATAGAACGATATTCTTCCACTGAGCTATCTACTAAAAAAATATAATTTATTATTTAATAATAAAATAATTTGTTCCACATTTTAGATCCAAATTTTTGTGCTATTTATAAGTACATGTTGAAAGCATTTCAAGTATAATTAAATATATTAAATTGTAAAACCAATTATTTTTGTAGATTATAGTCCAACTAAATATAAATGTAAAATTTAGTGTCACGTAGTTCGGGCAATTTGTATAAAAATAGAACAGTTATTTTCAGATATAACTTTTTACTTTAAATCTAGTTTTCATTTAAAAATAAAACATGTGTATTCTGCTTTGATCCAAACGTTTATAAGTTATAGTTACTTTTATTGAATTCTAGTTTAGCTAGTGCCAACTATTTTTGCAAATTGCAACACGAAAAGATGCAATGCATTGAAGTTCGAACTCTTTATGTTCACATATGTCAAACATTTTACATATATGATACATTTTGATGAGAGACAAAATCATATTTTCTATATGTTTATATTTGTTGAAATTCACATCAAAGACTCAGAAAATAGAACCACATGAACAAGACATTCAATTTTCTGTTTTCATTTATACATAATAGTGATACTCGCGAGATGTGACGAGAAATAGAAAATATCACTCTCGTTCTGCATGAAACTTAGCGTATCTCGTCTCGTTGTAGCACAAATATCTCACGAGAGTCACAACTAAAATAGAAACTAAACGAGATAGAAATTCTCGTTTCCGAATTGACTTGTAAGCATATTTTGAACGATTTAATTTTCTTTAATTTCTCAAGTATTGAGGTTTTGCGAATTTTTATATCTCGTTTAGTTTTTGAGATGTAGCCTCATAAAAATACCAAATCTAAAGAAACATTAAACTTATGGAAAAATTTAACTTTTTTGAAGTCTATATCTTAAAAAGTAAACGAGTTATGTAGATGCGCTTAACGGCATTAAATTAATCGACATACATTTATTTGCTATTTTATTGCATTTTCGTGGCTATTACTATAAGAATCAATTCTTATAAAACTTTAAATTAGATTATTTCGGTCATGAAAAGTGAAAATTAAAATGTGATTACAAACTTAGATGCGGAATTTAATTGCCCACAACTTGTAATTAAAACATTCTTGTCTAAAGCTACTTTTGCGCAAAGAAAAACTGATTTCGCATGTTAAACGTCTACGGCCAGGTTTTTATATTACACCCGGTATATTTATATGTATATAAGTGAAACAATTCAGAATTAGTTTTTGTTATAATTAGGATTTTTTAGTATCAACTCAGCTTCGAAAGCTGCAGACAAATTAAATATTATCTTAAGTATCTTTTTTTAAAGTTGACTTGACAGAGTTTTGGTTATCAAATTTATTAGTGCATATGTTTGTAATAATTTCAGTATTCTTCGATCATTATTTATCGAGTTTATGGCTTCTCTGAATTGTCGCGCTTGTTAGCTATTATGTGATGACATATCTGGGTAAATTATTAGCTGTGCGATGGTCTGAGATAGCTTATGATCCTTGTATTTCATCCCTTAGAAGCGTCTGGGGTTTTTTTTTATGTAAACTCGTGCATGGGAACAGTTATCTCTAACCAAGTCACCGATTTTACCCTCTTACCCCTGGTCAGCACGTCCCATGGAAAACAACAATAAATAGACAGGGATGGTTTAGCTTTTGAATTGACAAGATGTAGTCTTGCCATGTAGTAACTTTAGTTCATATGATGTTGTTGTTTGCCATCTTCGGTCAACTTGTTTAAATAGAGATTTAATATGTTTCGTTTAATATCTATCACTTTTGTAATTTTATAACTTATCTATTTATTTTTATGTTGTGAATATATCGTAATAAACACAATATATTCGAATATATCAACTGTTGCTATTTAATTCACTATTCATTACATTAAGTGCCAGTATTAGAGCAGGTATTAGAATAACATTCGATTATTTTTGTTATAAGTTTAAAAAATAGATCGTAGTAAAAAGTCTTTTACATTTAGTAGAAACTGTGCTAGTATTCGCTCCTTCCAAGTTGAAATTTTTAAATTAGATTCAACTTGCAGCCATTTTGAATACAAAACAGTGTAGTAGCAGTTCGCGTTCAAATATTAAACTACAACAATTTTAATTTCTAAAACAAGTAACGCAATCCGAGTTCTCCATTCGTTAAAACTACTTTTGATTCGTATAAAACTCGTGCAACCATGTGATAGCTTTCAAAAATATCCGTCATTTTGTTCATATTTTATCAGCAACTTATAGCCCCGACTGCACTGTTTTATCGCTTTATATGTCATTCATTTTGTGTGAACAAAGCGGTGATAAATTTGTGTGTGTGTAAAGCTTGGGCGGCGTGATATAAAGTCGCTAATTGAAGTCAATTATGGTGGTGTTTGGCAACGTTGCCAACGATATGTTCTCCTAAGCGTTAGGGTCTTTATTCTTTTTTATTATTAGAGAACACCACATTATCTATACCATATTGAAGCGTTATTGAATCATTTGTATTCAATAAGAAATTAATTTGTTTACGATAAACATTGATGTTTTAAAAAATCCCAAATAGTACAAGCAACTATCGTATAGGTTTTACTAAATGATATTCACGACTAACTTCATGTCAGTGAGTGTGATTAGTTTTGTTTCGCTAATATAAATTCTAACAAAAAAATATAAGCTTACAGTATTTTTCTTCTTAAATTATGTTTAATTATAAAATTTCATGTAAATAAGTCCAAAACTTGTCAAAACAAAAAATAAACAACGAATCTCTTTTAACAAAACAAGGTAGAAAATATTTCACGAAACAAATTTAGTAAAAGTTATAGAGTGAGTCTTTGTAAAGGGAAAGTTAATTAGATAAGAGTAATTAAAAGCAGGAACGGTTCATTGAGTTCTCATCGCAGTGACGAAAATTTCAATGAGGATCGTGTAACTTGATATGCGATGAAGACAGCGCTGTTCACCAGAGGGGGAGGGTGTGAGAGAAACGATGTACAGGGGTTGTTATCATCGAGGAAGTGTCGCTCGCGATAAAACGAGCATAGAAATATATTTGGTTTGAAGCGATGTAAAATGCTCGTAAACATGCATGTTACAACGGACTTTATACGTTTATATGTTTAGTATTGCGTAGATAACTGTTTATAAACATATTTTTAGATGACCACTTATGAAGGTAGTCACAACAGAGTTTGAGTTCAACTGATTGACAACAGATGGTTCTTCAATCAAATAACGAATAAAATAAATACATACGAGTATAATTTATGTTGTAATAAATCGAAGTTTTGACAGATTTTGCGAGATATTTACGCACATAAATCTTTATTTTTAAACATACATATCTTCACATCTTTTAACCATTACTGGGTGTGGCTCTCTACTGTAGCAAATCTCAGTAAGTGATATATTTATCCGCGTGAAGTGCGGTTACTAGCCGTCAACTCACAGCCTTCAAATATGAAGTGAAAATTGTTTGTCGGTTGTGGGAATCGAACCTGAGTTTTCAAATACTACTGAGCCACCTACATCCATTTTAAAAATTATTTGGTTCTTTTTATTCATACTCGTATTTCAATGTTAATTAGTATTGTGTTGTTACAGTTGGCACAACTGGTATTACTGCACCTAACATTAAAGCTTCCAAAATCGCTTTAGAACAACACTGACTGCAGTGATTTTGCAAACTTTGTTTTTAGAAATACTTTGTGTTCGTTTGAAAAATAGCGTTAAAACTCGCTCGAAAATGTGCTTCTCTACTTGAATTACTCGGCGCTAAATATCTTGTACCTCAGTTTTGACACTCATTCATAATCTGATACTTTCGATGCTCATTAAATAATATAATGCGGGAAATAGTATATTATTCAACGAGCGTATAATGAGAGTTATTACTCATGAGGATGAATTTTACATCACGAGAAGTAGACATAGGCGTCTATACGTGAGAAGAATAGGTGCAAGTGAAATGCAAACATTTATAATTGCACCCAGCAAGAAATTCTTTGTTAATTTTCTTACAAGTTTTTAACTTATTTACATAAATATCATAGAATTTTATAATTAAACACAATTTAAGAAACATTTATAATTACATATAATTATATTATAAATAGGATTTTAACATTATTAGTCTTGTTCAAAATAAATAAAAATAAAATGTTTCAACTTGTGTTATTATTGTGGTATTATTTTCACAAAATTATATACAATTACGAGTAATTAATGTGCATGCCACATAACTTTGTAAAGATTGATCTTAGGCGAATAATGTAATACGAGTATATCCGAATGAGTAATAGTCATTATTAGGGTTGTGCATTTGACCAGTCAAATATTTTTCGGTCAATTGACCGACTATTTGACCGGTCAATTGACCAAGAAACATTTAATAAAAATCACAATTAAAATTGTAATTTATTTATATAGTACTGTTTACTACATCCAATATTACTGAAAATGAAAAACCAACAACAACTAATAAACAAAACCACATCAAATTCAAAATAAAGTAAAAGACGTAATGAAATGAAATAATATGTATTTATTTTATTTGTAAAGTAAAGTAAGCAAATTCTCCAGAACCCAGAATACCAAACTAGATATATTCATGTAATAATAGTAAGTAGCTATTTCTATTGAACAACAGATGTCGTGGCGGTTCCATTTAGAGTATTTGACCGTTTTTTTTGGCCGTCAAATATTTTTGGTCAATTGACCACGGCACAACCCTAGTCATAATACGCGAGTTCAGTGCTATACGTTTTCTAGAAGTAATACTTAAGTCTAAATAAGTTAGACGAAAATAATAATTATTTGAGTTCATATAGCGAGAATGTCAAACTATAATTGCGTCATTATAGCAAGCTCAATGCAAATAATAAATTATTATTCACAGCCATTGTTGCGTTTTCATAGTAACATTAATGTGATTGGCCATTACTCACGGCCGTGAGTAATTATCTGCATTATCTATAAAGAAACACATATATAATGAATGTATTTCCTAATGGTCGTTGAAAAAGTGTTTCTATTTCTGTATGATATTTATCAACTACTTTAAAATAATAATCAAACTATTTACTACCACTAAATTAATTAAATTCGTAAACTGATAACCCAATCATAATCAATCATAAACAAAACACATTTCCATTACTGCTTTGAGTCCTCTAATTACCACATCATTACAAATCATAATCATACCCTACGGAGCGCGCACACATCTCGTGTGAGGGGCGACGCGCAGCAGGAGCGCCTAGCGGAGGCGGTCAGCTGACAGACTCGGCGTCGCTCGAGGACGTGACGGTGGAGCGGCGGCGTCGCGGCGCGTATTGATCTACAGCCGCCTGTTGCTCGCCCAACCTTACCTAACCGGTCGCTTCGCACCCCTTGCCATCAACCAGTGGCGGAGAATGAAACAGGGTTTTTTTACAATTTGTGGAAAATCTATGTGAAGGTACAGCTACAGAATTATTTCATTTGTAACAATAGAATTGCTGTTATCTTTCAACACAAAATTAATAATGTTTTCTTCTGTTTTATGAAAAACATGACCTTTATCTCTACTGCAAAATTATTTAAAACGTATTATTAATTTGCCGATTTGAAAATGAACTTTTGTAGAATTCGATACGGTAAAATTCCTGATTATTCATAGTCCTCAGTTACAATAAGAATAAAATGTTTTTAGTGTGACATTCTTGTTGTATATAATAATTAATATTTTCTTATTTATGCGACAATATCATTTGCTCATTTGCCAAAAGAATGTCAGAATTAAAAATGTAGTATTTTTTGAGATATGCCCCAATTTGTACAAAAATAATTTTGTTTTTGTGTGAACTTTATAATAATCTTCATACCGTGAGTTTATTTTAACATGAAACATTTAATTTAATCTGATTATAAATTTGACAGCAATGTATCAGAGCGTTTATTTCAAAATGAAATATGTATTGTCATTTATATTAATATATTATAACGATTGTTACCTGTAAATAATGTATACAATTAAAGAAAAGATTCAAGTAATTAATTTTTAAAATTAATCGGTGGTGAAAGAGAATGACCTGCTAGGGCTTTCGATCTTGCACCACTTGATTTATTTACTCAGGGGTTTTTAACTACAAGGTATAAACTAAAAATATTCAGATTCAAAATTTAATATTTAATTATATTACCAACTAGAGCATTGTTTAGTATGAGGTAGGTGGCTCAGTGGTATCGAGTCGATCTTTGGTAATCTCAACAATGCTAATTGAATGTCAATTACAGCTGTAATAACAAAGAATAATTTCAAATATAATCAATAACTTAATTTGAAAATTATGAACGTATTCAATTTTAATTATTTTTGATAATTAGTAAAATGTATAACAATTATTTTAATATTTATATTAATTAATAAAATTGTGCTACTGTTATTTAAATTCGTAGATAAATAACATAATATGTATTGATGTATTGAATAATTTGATACTGAATTAACTAAATAAATTCCCGGTAGTAACGCCACTGTCTTTAGCAAACGCGTTGCTTTTCGTACTTTCCGCTCTAAACTACAGGGACACAACTAAATGAACAAGAAGAGTAAATAGTTTCAGAGACGTAACTACAACTTTTAGGCCCCAAAAAAATAAAATAATTTATGAGTAAAAAATTCTAGGGTCCCAAAATTAATATCTTTTTAATGAACATAGTATTTCATTAACTATCAATGAATATAAGCACGAATGAAATACAAAATAGTAATAGTTTCGTATTTTTTTATTTTGATATTTAAGATTGTAATTTATATTAATAATTTTGGATATTGAATTTTATTGTAGAAAAAATAGTGTATACAATTCGACAAATATAAATTTGTTACATATTAATTTTGTGCATTAAACACCCCCTCAGGCTCAACTTTTTTTGAGTATTATTAAATAATTCATATTAAAATGTAATTATTAATATAAAAATAAATAGGATTTCAATGCTAGTAGTGAAAAAAATATCATATATACCTTGCGAGAAAAGTGTACTTCTTTTCCTTTATTTTACTTAATTCTAATTATAATAAAATGCCTGATAGCTACGTAAAAAGTGTGGTTAAAAATTCATATTTTTGTACTGGCAGCCTCGCACGAGACTAAAATGTATACAGGTAAAAAAAATATAACAAAATAAATTATTTCAGCCACAAAACATCAAAATGGTTTTAATAATAAAAGATAACGGTTGTCATTATCTTATCAATCGCTAACAGATAATAATCGAGTTACAAAATAGAGGGAAAAATATTTGTATAAATAAATCATTAACTTTAAAAATCATTATCATAAATTTACAGTCTGAATTTTCAAGGTCCTTGACTCAGCGGAAGTCGACCAATATACGGAAGTTATCAGGTTTACAGAACGCGCCACCACGTACACGCAACCGGAACTAGATATAAACGTGACGGCGACTAGGAACCGATGACGTCAGCACTGTACACCACCCCTGCTATCAGACTCCCTTTTCTCGGTCTTATCTTTCACGTAACTCTAACAAGGATTTATAAGGAATGAAAGGTGATCTGCTAATCCTAATGAAACGGCAATCTCGGAAACTACTAACAAGAATAAGGCTAACTTAATTTTTTAACAGCACTGATTATCTTATGTAATTAATGGTAACTGGATTTTAGTTGTTAAGAACAAATGAAATTCGAAAAATTGGTTGGTGAAAATTGGTATCGAGTCGGCCTGTGGATCTTGAGAACCCTGGTTCGATCCCCAGAGCCGACAAACAATTTTCACCAATTTAAAAAATCTACCCCTGTGGCTCCTCCGCCACTAATATCTTTGGAGGCCGTGATTTGACGGCTGGTAACCGCACTTCACGCGAAAAAATATATCACTTACCGAGATCTGCGTAGGCAGAGTGCCACACCCAGTGATGGGTAAAAGGCGTGATGATATATTTATTTATTTTATTTTATTTGTTTCAAATCAAATTACTTGGTGTCAGATTTCATATTTTAAATAAAATAAAAATAAATATATCATCACGCCATTTACCCATTACTGGGTTTGGCACTGTGCCTAAGCAGATTTCGTAAATGATATATTTTTTCGCGTGAAGTTACCAGCCGTCAAATCATGGCCCTCAAAGATATTAGTGGAGAGGGAGCCACAGGGGTAGATTTAAATTGGTGAAAATTGTTTGTCGGCTGTGGGGATCGAGCCAGGGTTCTCAAGATCCATAGGCCGACTCGATACCACTGAGACATCTACCCCATATTTTAATTAATTAATAGTTTAAAAGAGAAATATAAACTATAATACGTAGTTATAGACATTATTAAATGAAATAAAAACATATTTTCAATTTGCAAATTCTATTTAATTAGTAATAAAATCTGTAATTATTTTTAGAATACACAACATAGTGTATGATTTATAATATTTATTACCTAATTAAATGCTACTTAAAATTTAAATTAACTTTTAATATTTAATAAAAATGTATACTCATGTCCATCATAAAAAGTACTTAATATTAGTATACTTCTGGTTTCGCAAAATTTAAATATAGAAAAGTTTTAGCTGAATATGGTGATAAAAGAACAAATTAAAAGTAATAAAAAATATGCATATAAACATGTTAATTATATCATACAATCCAAAAACAAAGTTTTTCATAGCTTGTTAGTTCTACATCAGTCCGTTCGCTGAAACAGCGCTGAGCTAACTCCAGCGCCACTCCCGACATCTGTCGGTGGGAAGTTCAACTAAATCCAGCAGGAATACATTTAAAAATTTATAACAAAGTTGTTATTAAAATTGTTTGGTTTGGATGGTTGCCAAAGTGAACGAGTTTTAACTGTAAGTGCAAAGAAGTTTTCTGCAAAGTTTTCAATCCTGAATTTTGGTTTGCGTCTCGACTTTATCCTTTAGGATTTTCTCCGCAGGATGTCCTTCAATTAGGAAATAAGTTTTGATACTTTTGATGATACCCCAGTACTTCTGAAGTTGTTAATTTTTTATCTCTTTCGACAAAGAGAAAATTAATCATTGCGAGATATTAAAAATTTATACTGATTTAGATTTATTATCTTTTATTTTAAATTTATTGCTACAAGTTTACTTTATGCAAAAGGAATTTTTCTTGTAAGGATTATAACAAATTTAATCAACTATGTTTTGCTTTAGTCAATTAATATGAGCGGCATCGAATAGCAAATTATAAGTCGGTAATATACGTACAAATTTAAGCATTACATTTGTGCAAGCTACAATAGCGCGAGTCGGTCTGTAGATCTTGAGAACTCTGGTTCGATCCCCACAGCCGACAATTTTGACCAAATTAAATCTACCCCTTTGGCTCCCCCTCCACTAACATCTTTGGAGGCCGTGATTTGATGACTGGTAACCGCACTTCACTCGAAGAAATATATCACTTATCGAGATCTGCTACGGCTGAGTGACACCTCAGTAATGGGTAAAAGGCGTGATGATATATTTATTTATTATATTATAAAAATGTTAGTGCAAGGAGAGTCACAGGGATAATTTTAATTACCTACCCCATAAATATATAAACATATATATATTATCACGCCTTTTACCCATTATTGGGTGTGGCATTCTGCAGTTAAAGAATTCGGTAAGTGATATATTTATGCGCGTGAAGTGCGGTTACCAGCCGCCAACTTAAATCTACCCTTGTGGCTTCCCCTCCACTAACATATGTAGGGGCCGTGAATTTACGGCTGGTAACCACACTGCACATGCATAAATATATCACTTACCGAGATCTGCTACGGCAGAGTGCCACACCCAGTATTGGATATATTTATTTATTTTATTTATTAAAACACGTGTGTTTTTTAAGGCTGAACTTATAAAGAGCAGTAATTATAAATCATCAATCTACAGGCACAAACATTAATTTTTGTTGCAATTCAGGCTGATTAATCTTAGGTAACACGATTTTGACAACTGTGTCTTTTGTTTAATGTATGTTATTATACCTTCACATATATACTTAATAGTTAATTGATAGTCCGAACATATAAAAATATACAAAAATCTCATTTAAAATATATAACACACACCTTTAGAATTGAATTTTCGAATCTACAGCAACAGGAACAATCTTTCTGAACACCTCTGCATAGAATTATTGTTTCTATATCACATTTTCACTCACAACACAACTATATAAATTCACAAACCTACACAACACTGGTTAAACACTTAGCACTATTTTCAACTCATTTTTACTATATTAAATTTGAGTTTCAATCACTACACGTGTTCACTGTAACAGCAAAGTAACTTCAATGATCTAGAAAAATATATAAAATACACTGTTTGGGTTTAGAACTTGTTTCAGATGGTAGCGAATGCTTCGATACACCCGCACTGAGAACTGAACGAACAGACTTGTCGAATTACGCAAATTAATTTGTTAGCTAATAGCATTATTATTTAAATATTTGTAGCTAGAGTACTTTCAAAAGATCTTGACACATTTGATATCGTTTATTTTTTGTTGTTAAATGTCTTTCAATTATTTTAGAGGAAATGCTTTAAATTAAAAGTAGTGAAACAATTGTATATTAAAGACATGTTTTTTTTTTCTAAAAAACAAGTGCGATAAAAGTGTTATCTAATGAGTTACTTAAACTATTTTTTATTAATCCGATGAGTAAATGATTGAAGGGTTGATGCTACCCCATTTAACGGGATATAATATATTGTTATGTATGTTTGTATGTATGTCAAAGAAGATAGAACTTATGCGGACAACTTCTAGGCTAATATGTATAAAAGTAAAATAAATATGTCATCATGCCATTTACCCATTACTGGGTGTGACACTCTGCCGTAGCAGATCTTGATAAGTGATATATTTATGCGCGTGAAGTGCAGTTATCATCCATCAAATTAAGACCACCATAGAGCAGGTGGCTCAGTGGTATCGAGTCGGCCTGCGGATCTTGAGAACTCTGGTTCGATCCCCACAGCCAACAAACAATTTTCACCAAATTAAATCTACCCCTGTGGCTCCCCCCCCACTAACATCTTTGTGGGCTGTGATTTAATGTCTGGTAACCGCATTTCACGCGAAGAAATATATCATTTATCGAGATCTACTACGGCAGAGTGCCACACTCAGTAATGGTAACAGGGATAATTTTAATTTCCTACCCGATAAATATATAAAAATAAATATATTATCACGCCTTTTACCCATTACTGAGTGTGGCACTCTGCCGTTAAATAATTCGGTAAGTAATATATTTATGCGCGTGAAGTGCGGTTACCAGCCGTCAACTTAAGAAACTTATGAATATTAAGTGAACAATTATGGTAGCTAAAGTATTCAATTGGCACTATCATGGTAGATAAGAAACATTGGTACAGTGCATTAAAAAAGCGCAGTTACTACTAACAACTATCAATCACTGGGAGAGCGCGCGCAACCGGGTTCAAATCAATAACGCATTTAATTCACCTGGTAACAACGGGCAATTTGTAAAAAGTAATTACCAACAATCTTACCCTCATATTCAGATCGTTATCAACATAGAACTTTATTTTTTAAAGAAGTTTGTTTTAAATTAGTAATTACGATCGATAGTTCATCTTTAAATTACGAAACAGAAAATTATAGCTTTGTTTTGTATCACGTCAGAGAAGAAAAGGTTTCTGCGTACTGAACATTTTCAAAATTTTCTAAAATTACAACATACCGAAATATAACATAGGGTCGGTTATTAAATTAAAACTGTTTTTACGATAAATGTTCAAAAGTTTTGCCACGAATGGTTACACAAAACTAACGACACATTAATGTATCTTGCACGTTAAAAAACCCCAGATTTCATCTAGATTTGATTTGTGCATTTTTAAAACTCCATGGGTGAAACAACTACAGGATTAAATTTCCACATATTTGATTTGATGAGTTTGATAAACATACTCACAAAAACACCTCGGCTTCAGGCTTTTAAAAGTATAACCAACTGCATGTTATATAACAAAAAGGTAAAAAATTCAAAACTTATTACAAATTTAATTGTAACCAAGGTGACGTAAAAATAAAAATATAGTTATTTGTGTATTAAGAGCGTAAAGTGATTCTTTGTTACTCGAACACGGTAATTGCAGCGCGAGCCGAAGGCGAGAGCAGCAATAGTGTAAGAGGAATAAAGACACTTTACGCTCATGATAAACACATAATTTTTTCTACGATAAATAAATAAATAAATATATCATCACGCCTTTTACCCATCACTGGGTGTGGCACTCTGCCTAAGCAGATCTTGGTAGGTGATATATTTTTTCGCGTGAAGTGCGGTTACCAGCCGTCAAATCACGGCCTTCAAAGATATTAGTGGTGGATTGCAGCTTAAAATTATTAAATTACGTATGCATACTGAAAATAAATTCGTTCTGTTAACTGTCAATATGACAAGTTTCTGTTTTGTTTGTATCCCTGGTAACTATTGAAATAAGCGCGCATTTATAATCTTTTTCGCGCGTTGCCATTGTAAACGCGCGCATTTAACGTCTTTTTCGCGCGTTGTCATCGGAGACGCGCAAAAAAGATATTTTTCGATTGTTCCACAGAAAACGTCAACTATACGATGACAAATGAGAGCGTAATTGTCATCTTTTCATAGCAATCGTAGAAAAATATATTTTTTTCAACATAACTTGTAAAAATGGCATTCCCCTCACTCAATTTAGTTGTGATACTAATCGTTTCCCTTAATAGTGATGAAAACGGTACTATCACAAATAAATTGAGAGAGGAAATGCCATTTGACATGGTGACCAAGGAAACGTGATACAACTTTTTTGATTTATATAAAATAATTATTAAATTTCTTGTATCGCAAACATAAAAATGTAATTTGCAAGTGAAGCTGTTGAATATGCCTATTAATAATCAAATAATAAGGGACGGCATACGCAGTTTTATATCCTTGCCTCAGGTGCAAAAATCTCCAGTTACGGCACTGTTGAAACAATATAAATAAAATATCTACTGCACATCAAATCTCTAACTATAACTATTAGTTAGGAACATTCATCATTAATCTAGTTCTACGAAGTTCATTAGCAGGTTGTTATGCAAATCATGTATGATGCTATGATGATGTGCGCGCAGAACATCATATTATTCAGTTGTTTATTTCGTTGGCGATAAAGAGATTAGTTGTTTTTACTGAATTGCAACTGCATCAATGCACTAGTAGAGCCACAGCGCATTCGATGTGTTCAATGCAACTCAATTACAGTGATAAATTACATTTTAACATGTAGTCAATTGCATTATAAGGATTTGACAATGCGAGATATCGTTCAATAGGACTTTACATGAGATTATTACACATGAACAACAGGGCTGTATTTGGAATATTTGGTACCAGGGACAAATTGAATTTTAGTAACTTTTAGATAAACGTTTCATTTGTTTGTTACAAATTTGGCAAACATAACCAACAATTTTCACCACATTAAAATTATCTCTATGGATATCCCTCCACTAACATTTTTGGGAGCCGTGATTCGACGGCAGGTAACTACATTTCACGCGTATAAACATATCATTTGACGAGATCTGCTACGGCCAGTGCCACAACTAGTAATGAGTAAAAGGCGTTAAATTAGAATTTTCCTTTTATTATAATAGCTATTTATGTAACAAGTACATAATGTAGGACTTTATTTGACGAGACGAAGTTTATAAATAAGGCAAGTGCATAAAGTCCGATTATGTACGAGTTCCATACAAGGCTTTATGTTTGACTGCCCTACAGAAGATTTTCTATTACCTATAATGACATAATGACACTTTTGACAAATGACAAATTCAAATTTGACATCTAACAAAGCGTGCATTTTCTATTCTTTTATTACCAAGTTGTTTGTTGTTTGTTTGAAAATTGTATTTGAAGCAAAATACAAACGCACAGTTCTAATGAAGAAATTTTTGACGAAATAAAAAATATCGCTGCTACCGTCAAAGATTCTTTATTACCATCAAAATCCAGACATTTGTACGAAGAAACATATAATGCGTTTCGCAACTTCAACCATTTTGAGAGAAATAAAGAACAGCAACGGAATTGCCAGTATCAATATTTCTAGTAATAGTAATTGCGTAATAAATGTAAAACATTAATATAATAATAATTAGTAACATTACATGTAATGTTTAAATTGAAATAAATATATTTTGACATTGATTGACAGCTGACTTTACTTTATAATACTAGTAAAATAAAATTACTTTATTTTACTAGTACTATGAAGAGGTACTTTATAGCCGCATAATTGTATTATAATCAGTATTTTATAATGCAGTCGTACATAAACACTTTTTTGTACTATTATGATGGAAAGTAGTATTTTCTTCACTTATTTCATATTGTAATACAAATGTGTATCACTGAAAAGCGATTATTACATTCACACAAGTTTTCTAACGGCCTTTCAACACAGTAAAGTTTAGAAATTTGGTTTCATCTAACAAAACTAAAACAAAAAACAATTCGCACCAACAAAACTAAACAATTGAGAGTATTTATTCAATAACTTATAACTCAAAAGTTAATCGAGCTGCGAACCTAGCGAATTCTTAATTGAATTTAGGATAATTTTCTGCATAACATAGGAATATTTTTGATTTTTAATAGCAGATAAATTTATTGGTAAAAAAATATACTTATTTGACATATATCCTGCATATGTCTGTGCATGTAACTTAAAACATTATCATAATATTTAAATGATGTTGATGGCTTTATCTGGTTCGTAAACATACTAATCGATAGCAAATGCCATAACCGATAAGCCTTGTCAGTGATGTATAACACATGCATGAAGCAAATATAGACGTGATGTCATATAGGTACATTTACTTACCCGGACAATAACAACGTAAATATATAACACGCTTATAATATTAATAGTAGAAAATAAATATAAGAGCATATACAGGTATTTCACAACTTAGAGCAAAAAATTAAAGGGTATATTCTGTACGACGTGCTGATCATGAAACAAAAAGAATTTGTTTAAAATTTGAAAAATTAAGGGTTGTTAACCTAAAACATTTTTTGTAGTACTGCACTGGATTCGCTTTCCTATTAAACACAAACAATGAAGTAGGTATCATCTACGAAAGAATAATTACACAATTCAATTATTAGCAGTTATTTATAATAGAATTTTATTTAATTAATAACTTTAACATAATCATCCACCCAGTGGCAGTGGCAACGAAAAATTTTGGACTGGGAAACATGGAAAATAGTTTTGCGATTTAAAAAAAAATCTTTTTGTTTCATGATCAGCACGTCGTACAGAATATACCCTTTAATTTTTTGCTCTAAGTTGTGAAACAGCCTGTATATCAACTAAATTAAAGTTAGTAACAGAGAAAGTAGGTACTTACACTGAAGTTACTATATGATTGTATTTTTGTAGTTGATAGATGATATGATAACTTAGTTTGAAGTAAACATCAAATAAATAAAAATGAATAATAAGAGATGAAAGACTACTAAAATTTAATAAAAAGCAAAATATGCTAAAGCTAAAAATGAAATATTTAATTAAAATGAATATGAAATTATTTTGCATATTTATCTACGAGTATAAGTGAGTACAATCTGGCTTAATTTACTGCCTTTGAACGAATGTTTTATAAAAATGTAATTTACTTACTACCATTTGCAAAAATACTGTTTACATTTAGCGTAAAAATCAGTAATCCGCAGAAATGTGATAATAGATACCTAGCAGATACTTTTGCGGTAATTTATGTTTATCTTATATTCCGGAAATAAAACACAAAAACAGATTTCTTAGTCTTGTATTAAAAAGATAAAATATTTTTGTGGTGGCCGAAATCACATCAACACATTACTTTTGATACGCTACAGATAGCGGTTTTATATTCGTGTACGAGAATATGCGGTTATAGTAGTTTCCTTAAATATGATTTACATAAAATTTGATTATATTTTTCCTTAAAAATAATATATTAAAACTATAAATTATATTTAAATATTTGTAAAAATACCTAAGATATAATTTTTCTTAGAAACATTTAGATATTTTTTAAATTTATAAATATGTATTTAAATAGGTATTTTTTATTCTAGATTGCGAAATGTTACTTTTGCATTCGAGAATGCAAAAGCATTTCGCAATCGAGTATCAAACAACGTTTTTTCGAAAACAAAGTCCCAAAATTAGTAATAATGTAATGAGAAAATTTTGTCTCGATGACAACAATGTATGTAATTTATAATTGCTATCAAATTCGGTATTCTCTGATCAGCAATTGACAGCTGGTTGGCAATAGAAACCAAACAAACGTTCTAATTATTTTCTGCGATTTATTGGGATTCGCATTGCATTTCTCAAGAAACTATGCCAGTACACCAGTTAGCTTCCTCAAGCGGGATAAATATGAATAATTGCTAAATTGGAACATTAAATATATATTTTGTTAAAGAATAAAAAGTACTGTTTCTAAGCAAAAAAATAAAGTGACAAATGTTATTAAATTGTGAGCCTTTCTTCTATCAAAATATTGCAGGATGCAAAAAACTTTTGCATTTTGTAGACAAATAACACTAATTTCGCGTGTTGATAGTTGTCATGTAAATTTTAACTTTATATGACAGTTTTCGAAAAAAAAATTAAAATATCCCTGTACAAATTTGAGCAGTGTATTGTCTTAAATGGCAAGGAATATTTTTAATTGGAATAGATAGCCCGAAATAGTCCTTTTTCAACCAATATCTAAATTTAAATTAAAGTCTCAAAGTAAAAAAAATGTAGTACTTAGCCAGCAAAACTGATGGGTTACTTTAAAAATCTCACCTGTATATAGGTATTTAACATGGGAAATTAATTATTCCTTGCGCAAAAGTAGCTAATTAATTTAAAACAAAAAGATGATGATATAAACAATTTAATCAGTAATCACATTTTATTTTGGATTTCGGATTTTCAGTTTTAAAATTTTATACATTATGTAGAAATCAACGTGGTATGAAAAAAATAATCATTTTAAAATATTATTTTTCTAATTATTCAAATAAAAGACAAGAGAAATAAATTATCTGTTACTTGTATTTGGCGCACTTATCTAAAAGATAATGAAGTTATCCGTCCCAAAACTTTCCTATCATATAAGCAACTAACTTCTGGTTTATATGTACAGATTTTATTAACCTTTTGTCGTGGTAACAAAGCATGTTTGTCGCAGAATTCAAATTTAGCTCTCCACAATAACACAAATTCTCTCTTCGCAGCAAAGCAACGGTACTCGGAAAGTCAAACATAACTTCCCTCGTACCCCCACTACTTCCGGTGCAGGGTTACAACGAACAACGAACAACATGGCTACGTTACGTTGTAATATCTGCTCAGATTTAATTACTAAGCATGTTGTTTTGTTTGTAATGCAATATACGTGTATCCATATTTAGTTTATCTGTTCTATGTACATTATGACTTAACGCCGTATGTTGAGAGCAATAAATAATTCCTGGAATACAAAGTATATTGTTGTAATAATACTAAGAAAATTTTTATTTAGTTACGTTCTCATTTGAGAAGTGAAAGTGTTTAAACAACGCTAATAGATGTTCTTAAAGTAGTTTGGCACGAATCTCTTATGGGGTAGGTGGCTCAGTGATATCGAGTTGTCCAGTAATGGGTAAAAGATGTGATAATATATTTATTTTTATTTAATTTAGAGTTTTATGGTTTCAAGTTTAGTAATTATCACAAACAATGTTTTATCTAACTACTCTAAAAATTAAAAAACGATTCAACATTTAGTTTTCTTTCAACAAAATAAATATACAGTTTAAATATTTTGATACATAGACAAACATTAAAAAAATTTAAAAATTTACTCTAACTATGATTCTTTATCTGTTATGCTATGTAATACATAAATAAATATACCTAATATGTATAAAATATCAGTGACATATAGAAAGTGAAGTAGTTAACATTTGTTTAGTATTTTTTATGAAGCATTTTGCTAAAGTAATGTAGAAACGTTTGATAGGAATAATGATAAAGATACTTGCATTTTTAATGATGTCGTGAGTAAACTCTTACAAAAATCCTATACGTATTGTATACCACAATTTAAAAAAACTAGAAACTATTTTAATCATATTCAGTGTATTTTATTACAATATAAAACGTTGAGAAAAGAATTTCTCGTCGTCAATGAATTGAAGAATACCTAACAAGATTTTAATTTAGTTTCTAGTTCGTGAATAATTTTCAACAGTTCTTGACTTGTCTTGTAAGTTACAAACTTCTTCATTAAAATTATAACTGTTTCTTGTTTTGAAGCTTGCATCGTATTGCGAAAAAGTAAAATTACGCGGGCATGAAAACAATCTATAAATACTTCGTTTACAATCTTTTTACCTAAATTTATTACCTAAATATTTTCTCATTGAAATATCCATTTTATTTAGACAAGATTAGTGATTCAATACTTAATTTTTTATTTGCATTTAGAGTAATGGTAATTTAAAATGCATGTCTAGCTAGATAATTTAAATGTCGATTAGTTGGCAATTTTTCAATGTTTGTTGTCTTTGTTTTATTGTATAAGGAATAAGTACAATTTTAAGTAGATATAAAAAATAAAAGTTTAATGTTGTTTATACATGATCCATGTTATGTAGAACGTATTTCTTTACGTATACCCCGTTTAAGTTCTAGAAATAAAGTTACTTTGAATTGTAATACAGCAAGAACGAATTATGAAATTAAATCAATTAAATTAATTCAACAATGTATATTACAGTATTGACATACTTGGCGGCTCCGCATTCCAATATAAGCTTCCTGTACTTTAATTGATATTTAGTTCCTGTTGTACAGAACAACAAATAAATAAATACTATACTTTTGATGTTCCGATCAACAAATTGTTCAGGTTTTCTTATAAAAATCATCATGTCATTATCATCAAATATCAAAATCAGATATTAATTAGTACAGCTTATAACAAGAAGGTCTTTGCTCTTTCAGAGTGCATTAATGTTAGAGATAAATGTCAAATGACTTTGCATTTAGCGCAAAGAACAAAGGGGGTAACGATTACATAAAAGCTAGTAAGTTTCGCCGCCGATGTAGTTTGTTTGTTGTTCCGTCAGGGGTAGTTGAAACGTGATCAACATAAGCTACATTCCTTGTTAACTTGCATTGCATGACATTAAATATATTAAACTATATTGTAATCATGAACCTTGAGCTCGAATTATGAAATAAATACGAACTTTTGTTTCAATTTAATTGAGGAATCATTATATTATCATTTGAGAATTGTCATAACTTTTGAAATAAAACTGTATTAAGAATAAATTTTGAAGAAATTTAGAAGATAATGTTTTAAATTTTATAAATCGTTGAAAAATTGTATATAAGTTAATTTAAATGTGAGAAATTCAATGCCGTTGAACGCATCTCAATAGTTTGGTTAGGTTTTAAGATGTAGCCTCGGGAAGGTCGAAAAATCTTATGTTGAAATAAATATGTTTGGAAAATTCAAATCTTCCGGAGGTTATATCTCAAAAACTAATTAAGATATGAAGATGTCCTCAACGGCATTGAATTCCTCGTGCCCGAATTGACTAATAAGCAAATTTTAGGCTATTTATTTTTTTTAAATATTGAAATTTTACGATTTTCAAACAATTTTGTCGTACGAATATTGCAAAGAAAATTTACATACATATGTATTTTAACCTGCTGAATTCTATAGTGTAATTCCGCCCAGACCCACCCAGGTCCCATTTGATTTTCCCGTATTTAACCCGCCCAGATCCGACCCGACTTAACAGTATCAACCCTCCCAGATCCGGACAACTTACAACTGACCCGATATCCGACTGAGAATTGGTCGAGTCAGGTTTCGGATAAAAATGCGCATCTTTATAACGCAAAGAACCCATGAAGAAATTAATAACCATTTTATAAAAATTAAAATGACTTAAGTTGTATAAACTTCGGATACCGTAATTAACGAAATGATAACCTAATTTGACATTTATTTCCAATAGAATCGATACGTAAATATTAACTATTTTTGACAATTGCATAAAAATAAAATTATATGATCACCCACAGATGTACGGTAAATAAAAATAAACATTTGTTTGTTCTATATAAATAGAGATTAGGGTCTATTCTGATTTTAGACTTCAGAGAATTTCGTAGGTATACTGCATGCATAAGTAGACTTTAGTAAAAAATTCAAATTCAGGATTACGTTTTTTGTATGCGTGTTTTACCTTTAATCACGGCACACATTGTTTTTGTTTCGTTACGTATCTTTACAGACAAAAGAGAACACGTTTGCATTAGTTAAATGCGATTAAATAATTCTGATTGTTTTTAAGAATCATATTTAAACAACGAATACCTAACTTTAACTAAAATTTTAATTGATAAGAATTTTTTTTATTATGAGGTAGGTGGCCCAGTGGTATCGAATCGCCCTGCAGATTTGAGAACTCGAGTTTGATTAATAAAAACATTAAAACTATCCCTGTGGCTGTCCCTCCACTAAAATCTATGGAAGCCGTAATTTGACGGCTAACTGCACTTATACAGGGAGTATCTGTACATCGGGAAAAAAATTAAAGGGTATAAAATATCATCACGCCTTTTTACCCATCACTGGGTGTGGCACTCTGCCTAAGCAGATCTCGGTAAGTGATATATTTTTTCGCGTGAAGTGCGGTTACCAGCCGTCAAATCACGGCCTCCAAAGATATTAGTGGTATTAAGGGTATTATACACTATAAGACGTACAGGTCATGGAACAATTTTTTTTAAATTCGCTATGGATGATTTACTTGAAATGAACATTTTTAGGGTCTACCGAATTATCGTACTTTATTGTTTGACCTGCTGCATTTAACTAAATTAAATTATTCATTGCACAACAACAGACATTTATTTGGTGTTGTGTAAACAATTACTTGAAAGAATATTTAAATAAAATTATTAAAAATAGCTATCAATCAGTGGCTAACAAAATGTTGCCTTTAAATACAAAGCAATTTTTTTTGCGAATTTAAAAAAAAAATGTTGTTCCATGATCAGTACGTCTAATAGTATATACCCTTTAATTTTTTTCCCGAAGTACAGATACACCCTGTATATTATTTACCAAGATCTGTTATGGCAAAGTGATACGCCCAGTTATTGGTAAAAAGCATGATGATTTATTTATGTTTTTATTTGAGTCACATTTATAACATTATATAAACAATAAACATAATATACTATTGTAACAAAAGAAGTAATTGACAAACTGAACAATTTGTTCTGAAAAGTTCTAAAATTATTTGAGACATTGCTTTAATAAATGATATGAAAAACTATAAATGTTCAATCTCTTTAATTGGAACAATTTGTATCAAATTTCATAACTGAAAAATAAAATTAAACAACTAAATTTTATCACGCTTAGGACCGTTTCACAAGAATTATATTTTATCGGAAATTATTTTTATCGTACAATAAAAATCGTACGGTAAGCTTAACTGCCACTGACATGAGCCATATTTTATCGTCCGATAAAATATCAGCGGTCAATATACTATACAGACATTTATAAAATTAGAGTACTAAACATATTTTTAATTTAAAACGTAATTACTATTATCTAAATCTGACTTCTTTAAACTATGATTATTATTTTAATTTATTCCTTAGAAGAAACCCAAAACAACTAAAATTAATATATAGTACAACAATAACAAAATACCATCCATAATTCTCCATAAACCGTATCCCTTAATTATCGAACCCTAATCACATGCATCAAATAAAAGTGTTTCCACCCTTGAGACCAAATCCGCTTATGGTTAAAGCTTAAAGCGATTGTAGATCGATGATGATAAAAGCTCGGTCACCGGCGTCGTCATCGCCGCTGCTTAAGGCGTCTGTGTCGCTCGAGTCGACGAGAGCGATCTTCCACATCGGTAAAACAACTTCATTACAGCGCACTCTCGGCGTCGCGACGCTCGGGAACATTATCGCACACAGACGGGGTGAAAAGAGGGTCATACATCAATTTTTAGGATGTTTCATGTGCAACTTCACTCGAGAAATAATTACAGATGGAAGGAAATAATTTTCCTCTCAATTCTCGCACATATCTCGAAAATGGTTAGTGATATCAAGTTGGATTTGATCTCAATCGATTTCTTGGATCAAATTACATTGCTTTAAAGTAATAAAATGTTTATGATTTGAATAAATAAATTTTCATAAAGTTTTTCTCCAAATGACGCACTAATTGATTTTTTTAAGAATTGCTTGTATTAGAATTAGAATATAGGATATCAAAATGTTAAAATACAGTGATATCGAGTCGGCCTGTGGATCTTGAGAACCCTGGTTCGATCCCCACAGACAACAAACAATTTTTACCAATTTAAATCTACCCCTGTGGCTTCCCCTCCACTAATATCTTTGAGGGCTGTGATTTGACTGTTGATAACCGCATTTCACGCGAAGAAATATATCATTTACCGACATCTGCTTAGGCAGAGTGCCACACCCAGTAATGGGTAAAAAGCGTGATGATATATTTATTTTAAAATACTGAATAGAACTGAAGCAATTTACTAACATTGATATTGCGCTGTATATAAAGTGAAATACAGTGTTACCCCACGAGTCAAATTAAAAATTCTTTTAAAATACGTTAACTTTAGATAATTTTCATATTTACATGCAATTTTAGCTATATTTGTTATAACGGATTTAAATGGCATCAAATTATGAATCGTATATCTGAAATTAATTAGGTAATTATCTATCATAATTGACAAAGAAAAGGATCGTTTCTAAAATATATTTCTAACAAATAAAATAAATAAATATATCATCACGCCTCTTACCCATCATTGGGTGTGGCACTCTGCCTACGCAGATCTCGGTAAGTGATATATTTTTTCGCGTGAAGTGCGGTTACCAGTCGTCAAATCACGGCCTCCAAAGATATTAGTGGTGGAGGAGCAACATAAATAAAAATGTATTTCTCTAAAACTATATACAAACGTTTGACAGCAATTACAATTTGAAATGATTATTATTTGTATAAAATAATTAAGTTCCATTTAATGTCTCTACCTTTATTACCTTTCTTAGTACGCCACTGGTCGGCAATTCAGTCGAATATAGAATGTAAAGAGGTTGATAATGTAGTTAAGGATGAAAATCAAATATTTGAGGTGTGATATGAGCTTTGTCAGATGTAATTTGTAACGTTTATTTTACCATTGTCGTTAGTACAATTGAAAAATTTGATTTACCAATAAATTACAGGAAAGAGAAAGTAGAGAGTTCTATTCTATTGTCTGTAGTATTTTCAAATATCTGCAACATATGTCATCGTATATTTTTAGTTATTAAATATTGTCAAATTATGTTAGTTAATTTTCTACTATTTTTATTTGATCTTGAAATATTCTTCTCTAAAAGTTTGGAAACGGAGTATATATATATATATATATATGATAATATGAAAATACTATAGCACAGTTGATCCCAAATATATTTGCTTGTGCAATTTACAAGAAAACATATAAAATGGCAAATATCTGAATCAATAGAATAAGTACGATAGCTGTTTCTCTAAAGTCTAAAAATAAACTTTGAATAATCCGTTCTTCGAATTTAACCTTTCGATTTGATTTCTCAGAATAATATCAACTATAAAGTCAAAATCTAACTAGATTACTTTTTTAAAATTAATAATTAGCTGCTCCAACAAAGCTTCAATATTAAACTTGGTTTATCTAAATAAAAGCAAATCAAATATTTGACAAGAATGTCAATTATACAATATATATCATTTAATATCTATTTACTTTTATATTGTCAAACATAATTTAAAATTGAAGTTTGTTTAATGACGCTTGCCATAAATCAATTGTTATTTTAGAGAGAGGAAAATGTACCCGAGGGTAGTCTAGTTAAAAAAACACTTCAAATTCCGGCGTCGGTCTAATTTTTCCCTCTAAAATAATAATTAATTTGAATGAAATAAATAATTGCAAAAAATATTCAAACAAAAATTAGCATTATGCATATTTCCAGACATATTCAATTTTTTCGTCTGCATGCAAATACCACTTCTGTCCCCTTGTGATGATACGAATTACCATAAACCGCTTTCTACCTCTTTTCAATCACTGTTTTAGACGCAGACCAACAAGGACCGATTAATTATTAACCGCCGCCGACGCCCACGACGCCGCCGTCGCTAACGCTGCAGGAGTTTGCTCTCTGAATCTTTCATCTCAGTAATTGCATTAATGCGTTCTTTTCTTCAGCGAAATTGAAAAATTATTTTTTATATTTAGCGGTACGACAATCTTTGTTTTGAACAGCAGAGCAAATAATAAAATTTCGTGACATCAAAGAACAGGAAATTATTATTATTATTATTAAAATTTAATTAATTATGTGCAACACAGTCGAATGAAATAATCAAAAAATATCATCTCGTCCTTTTCCTCATTATTGGGGACGTGATATATTTATTCGGTTATCAGCTGACAAATCATGGCCCCCAAAGATGTTATTTAAAAAAAATTAAATGTACTATTAAACCAGTGACACTAAAATTGTTTGCTAGGAATGACATACCGTGATTTTTGCGAATTTTAAAAAATCTATTTTTGTTCTATAATCAGTATATCAAATTATATATGTTATTAAAGTTTCGTGCAGAGGTATAGAAACATATCCCGAGTTCGAATCTCACTCAAGCTAAAAATTATATGAACTATTACACTGCAGCTCGGTGAGTGCGGACTCTGTACTGTAATTGGAATTAATTTCCTGTTGTATAGCGTAACATAAATAAATAAATAAAATTTTTGATTTTATAAAATAATTTAATTTTTTGTTATTGAGAAAAAAATTAAAACTTTGTATAAAAGAAAAACATATTTATTGTCTCATTATTAAAAATATTAAAAAACAAAAAAAATCATCCTGTTTTATAAAGCTAAATTATACTTCGTTTAAATAAAATTTTAATACAAAATTTATGAAATAAAAAACATTAATTAATTAATCATTTCCTCAATATCAAACAAATATTTCACAATAAATAGGTAACTGTTAGAAAACCGCAGGAAAAATATAAATATTTTAATATTAACAATTTTAAATATGAATAAATCTCTGTTTCCTTATGTATGTATCTAATCTACACAGAGCACATTTTCTACATTTCCGTCTAAAGCTTTCTTTAATCTATTGTACCGATTTCAAAACCGCCTGCGAATAAGAAACTGATAAAACTTATCATAGTCTTTACTCTATTTTGCATATAAAAGAAACTTATCCCCTCTACATGCTATTATGTTTACTACCATCCAAGAGTATAAGAGTGAAAAAAAGTTTCTATTCTAATTAAAACTTTTTCATAATGTTTAATATAAAATTTTGCTGTGTAGTGCTTCAAATATGTATTCTTCTAAAAATGTGCAAGTCCGAATCAGAATCAACAATTGCCAATTTAACCGGAACAGAAATAACAAATTTAACAGCTGAAACATTCGAGAAGTTTGAGGTCAGTAATTTAATTACAGTACTTCTTAATTACTGCAATATTAGTGGTATAGCAGACGACAGTTTCGCTAATATGTCTGTTCTTGAAAAATTGGAATTTACTCATAACAATATAAATGTATTACCAAACAATTTATTTGAAAAGAACGAAAATCTACGAGACATTGATGTTAGTTACAATAAAATAAATGATCCTGCAAAAGCATTTCTAAAGCTTCAAAACCTAGAAAAACTTAATTTTGCAGGCAATCCAATTGCAAGCTCATATGATGGACTTCAAAATTTAAACAAACTGCAAGTATTAAATGTTAAAAAGAATGGAATTGAAACTGTAACACCAGCATATTTCAAACATTTGACTAATCTTGAGACATTAGATTTATCAGAGAATACTATTAGCGCTATTGACAATGGAGCATTTGATAGTAATATAAAAATTACTAAGTTATTACTTGGACAAAATAAAATCAATAAAATCGAAACTATATTTACAAAACTTACCGATCTCCAAGAACTTGATTTATCACATAATTCTATTAAATCAATTGAAAATAAAACTTTTGAAACAAATACTAAAATTGCTGAGCTCGATTTGAGCGCAAATCACATCGAAAATGTTGGAACAATATTTGAAAAACTTACTAGTCTAGAAGAACTCAACTTATCAAATAACTCTATTAAATCAATCGAAACTAGTGCTTTTGAAAAGAATACTAAAATTACAAAACTCATTTTGAGCGCAAATAACCTTGAAAATATAGGAACAATACTTGAAGGACTTACTGTGCTACGTGATCTTAACTTATCACATAACTTCCTTAAATCTATTGAAAAAGAAACATTTGAAAAAAATACAAAAATTGAAAGGCTACTTCTGAGCGGAAACAAGATCGAAAATATTGGAACAGAATTTGAGAAACTAACTGATCTTTATGAACTGGACTTGTCAAATAATTCTATTAAATCCATCGAAAATGGAGCTTTTGAAAAAAATACTAAAATTACAAGACTAGACTTAAGCGCAAATAACATTGAAAATATTGGAAGAATATTTGAAAATCTTACTGTTCTTGGAGAACTTTATGTAGCGGAAAATAAAATTCAAGTTTTACAAGGAGACGAATTTACAAATTTACAAGTTCTCGAAACGTTAGATATAAGTTACAACGATATAAAACAACTGAAAAATACGATATTTTCAAATTTACATGAATTAGTGACAATAAATTTATCACACAATAATATTGACCTAATAGAACCAGGAGTTTTTACTTCAAACAAGAAAATTCTAAACTTATTCTTAAACGACAATAAGTTGAAATCTCTTCCAGCCAATCTCTTTGACAATTTAAGTTCTGTTGAAATTATTAATCTGCAGAAAAACAACATTAACTTTATAACGGATACACTATTCTTGAATACTGTAAACCTTAAGACTTTAATACTAACTGATAATCAGTTGGAGTACATAATTCAAAATACATTTGACAAACTGTCAAAATTAGAATTTTTAGAACTTGACGGAAATCCTTGGAAGTGTGATTGCAACATTACATATGCAGTTTCATTTTGGCAACAATGGAAAAATAGTGAAAAAGTAAAGACAAGTACAGAAGTATATTGTGCGAAAACTCATAATAAATGGTCAAATATAATCTCAGATAAATTATGTGAACCAAGTGATATTGACGCCAAACAAAATGAGTTAGATAATCAAGAAACAATTATAAATCAACCAGGAACAAATGTGCTCGATGATAGCAAGGACAAAATAGATAATTCACTGAATTTAAAACCAGAAAAGATTCCACTTGCTCCAGGAACTTCACAAGGTAATAAATCTAAATAAGTTATCTAAAAAATGTTTATGTTTGTTAAATTAAATTACAGATATTCATCAATTACCACCTAAGGAAAAAACAGCAACAAAACCAACAGGTAACAAAAAATAGAAATTATAAGTACTCATATTTGTTATCAATGTAAAAGCCTTTCAGACTAATATTAATTATACAATAAATATGTCTTAGTAGCTGTGAAACTTCATAAATTATTTAAAAACAAACTTTATTATTTTGTTTTAGATGCACCGCCATTACCATCTGCACCAACACCACCCACTCCAAAAACAACAATAAAAGTTACAGGTAACAAACATTTTCAAATTATTTTCGAACAAATTAATTTTTTTCTTGTCTTTCATTTTAAATAACAGATACGCCGCCAGTGCCACCTCCACCTCCATCATCCAATGAAACAGCAACAAAAAAATCAATTGGTAACAAAAAAAAAATTATGTAATTTAGAATTTGATTAGAATCACAAGTCGAATTTTATTCTGAATGTAAAATCGTTTATGAATTTTACAATATAATTTTCTTAAGAATTTAATAATAATGTGCATATCTTCCTAATGGTGCTATTCTGTAATTTTATATAACGACACAGTTCTGTAAATTTGAACAAAAGCGCATAGATTTTTATTGACAAATACATTTAATGCATTTGACAATCAAATATGATTCGCTTTTGTTCAGTTTTACAGATCTGTAGCGTTATAGAAAATTACAGAATAGCACCATTAGTGTCAAATGTGTCTAAATTATATTAGAACAATTTTTGATTTCTTTATTTTTCATTTCAAATTACAGATACGCCGCAATTATCATCTACACTGAAACCATCTATTGAAAATATAACAAAACCTAAAGGTAACAAAAACCACAATTAAAAATACTATTATTAAATAATACCTTGATTATAAGTATTAAACTTCTTCAATTATTTTAGAACAAATTTTAATTTTCTTATTTTTTATCTTACAGATACGCCGATATTACCATCTACTTCAAAACCACTCACTCCAAAAACAACAACGAAAGCTACAGGTAAGAAAATTTAATCATTTAAACACTAGAATTAAAAAATTTAGTGTCCTTGAGAGATATATATTAAATTTCAGTTTCAAACATTAAACAAATATTTAAGAAAAACCGAATTTTACAATAAAATAAATAAATATATCATCACGTCTTTTACCCATTACTGGGTGTAGTATTGTACTGTAGCAGATCTCAGAAAAGTTATATATTTTTTCGCGTGAAGTACGGTTACCAGCCTTAAAATCACGGCCCCTAAAGATGTTAGTGGATGAGGAGCCTCAGGGGTAGTTGTAATTGTTTATCGGCTGTGAGAATCGAACCCGGGTTCTATATATACAGGTCGACACTTTTTCTGTGAGGTACTTACCCCATAAAATTTATTTGGAACTTAAAACATATTTGCGTGTCTTTCTCGTTACATTATTTTAGAATAATTTAATTTTTGTTTATTTTAAATTACAGATAAGTCACCATTACTATCTACACTAAAACTACATACTCCAAAAACAACAACAAAACCTACAGGTAATAAAAAGCAATAATTGGAAATATTAGTTTTAATATCTAAATCAATATAAATATGTTTGAGAAAAATATACACTTTGCAATAAGTTTAAGAACAATAATAATGTCGTATCTTTCTAAATTATTTTCGAACAAATTCAAATTTTTATGTTATCCATTTAAAAATACTTTTGGGAAGGAATATATGGCTTTAGAATCCTTGAATACTATTATTTATTTATTGGACATTTCGATAGTTAACCCATCATCTTCAGCATTTATTTAAATAAAAATATTTTCAAATCCTAATACATATCAGTGTTTTACATTGTCAATTTTTAAATTATAGTTGAAATTAGCTTCTCGGAATTTCAATTATAATTTAAAAATTTACAATGTAAAAAAACAGATATGTATAAGGATTGGAAAATATTTTTGTTTAAATAAATGCTGAAGATGATGGGTTAACCATCGAAACGTCCAATAAATAAATAATAGTATTCAAGGATCCTAAAGCCATATATTCCTTCCCAAAATTGAAACTCAGGATCAACTTATTCCAAGAAAGATTTTAAAATACATAAATGCAGCTATCACTATCTACTTTATAACCACCCACTGACATTATTGTAAAAAAAGTTTGTTACATTTCGATTTAAAATTGCAAATAAAACAAATTCGAATTAATCAGCACAGTAGCAAATCTTTGTCATGTCCAAACCGACTTTATAACAAAATTGTTAAATGTATTTCTAAATGCTACTAATCAATCAATAAATATTTTGTCTAACTTATGAAATATGAAATTGAAAACATATGAGAAAATCATATAAATATTTATGAATAATTTATAGTATTTTGTATATTTATTTTAATTTTAAATTACAGTTGCGCCAAAATCAGATGAGTCCGGGGCTACTCTTCCAGAAGTTTCCAGAATTCTACTTCAAATTGTAGGTTTTATTTATGTTTTTCTCTTGTAACTCTAATTAATAAGTATTTGTTAAAATAAGTTAATTATTATTATTACTGTTAATACTAAGAATTGTTAGTTTAATACATTTTTGTAATTACTTTTAAGATTGTCAATAAAATATACTTGTTTGAAGTCATAAATAAATATTTATTTGATTATTGATACCTAAACATTACAGAAATATATAGGCTGATCCAGAACTTCAGATACTAACTTTAATAGTATATAGTACTTAACATACCGATCCCGATAAGAAGAGATTTTTTCAAAATAAGTATTATTTTATCACGACTGAGAGGAAACATTAAATATATTCTCTTAATAACATAATGTAATTTTGATAAATATAAATAAATAAATATATCATCACGCCTTTTGCTCATTACTGGGTATGGCCTCGAAAGATGTTAGTGGCGCGGAAGCCACATGAGTAGATTTAATTTGGTGAAAATTGTTTGTCGGCTGTGGGGATCAAACCAGTGTGCCACCTACCCCATAAATAATAATTTTGATATGTTAATTATATTGTTATTATTAATAATGGATATGAAACTAGTTAATTTAACTGCCGATGATACTGACCTCGGCAAAACTTGTAAGATAATATTTTAAAAAAACAACACGAAATGTTATCAATTTGTCCATTCTTTCTTATCCAGAACCACACATTTTGTTATTTCCTTCTAAAAATTCTATAATCTACGTTCAAATATTACTAATAAATAAACATATAAAGTTAAGATTTACAAATTGTTTAAAAACTCTTATAAATGTCAGGTTTTTACGTTGATGAAAATATGAAGTTGAATGAACATCTAAATAAAAAAAACTTAGTGCAGCTAGATTTACATTTATATCAGTTTCGTCATGAACTTAATCCTGATATAAAACTAAGGTTAATCAATTTATTAATATTGCCCATAATCGATTATTGTGCGTGCACTTACATACCTCATCTTATAAACAGATGAAAACCTTATTCTAAAGTCTTGTGTGCGTAATACATTTCTGAATACCGGAAATTATCTGGCATGAAGCATATCAATAACCGCGTAAAAATTTCATATCTCTGTTTAAAGTAGAAAATAAGATTAACCGGGACTCCAACCTACTTGTTAATTGATAATTAAACAATGTAATTATATCCTGCGTATTATTTTCTTCACTTAAAGCAAGATTTAAAAATTCTTTTTCATATTTAGCGCCCACTTTGTTTAACGATATTTCCAGTGCACTTAGTTTTTTTAAAAACATCGTTAAAAATATGTACTAAAATTGTGCAATATGAAACGTGAAAGTATCATTCATTATTTAAAAAATTATGTTCTTCGCTTAAATTCAATACAAAGTAGACGCTGGGTCTCTTTATATTTCTTATTTTGTTTTCATTTTTATAAATTTTTTTAATTGATTTTGTTGATAGTTTATTATAAGAGCAGCTTTGGTTGAACCTCGCCTTTGAATTGAGGGTGAATAAAGAAAATATTAATATTATTTTTATACGTATTATACTTGGATATCAAGTTTAATAATATACCTAGTCTTTTTTAGTTATTTACGTAAAAAGTCAGGAAAGTGTTTAATTACAGGATGAGTAAATAGTTTCATGCCGAGCGATAGCGAAGCCTGAAACAGTTTACGAATCCTGTACGACGGTTTACTAACGTGTTACGTATAAAATTTTACCTGAAACTTATAAACAAATAATAAATATTTTGAATTAATTTAAATTAAAAGAAATATTTGACTTACATATTCAGTCAGTATTTTATGTTTATTTATTTATTTATTTATTTATTTATTTATAATAATCCACCCAACAGGACAAAAGTTGCAAAGTAACATAATACAATTCGTGTTTCATTACCTACCTAGGCATAGGCATTATGTTATTTTCCTGACTAGTTTTTCCTGAGTCTTAAAGGTCAGGCAAATTTTTATTTTCCTGTCAGTTTCAGGTAAAAGTTACTAATTAACTCTCTTTACTTATCATCAATGTTGTTAGAAGTCAGTTGATATTAAATAGTTTTCGCACTCAAATATTTCTCAAATATTATTTTAGAAACAAAAATGATTGAAATAAAAATTGTATAGAATTTATTTGTCTAAAATAAATTTAAAATATTTAAGAGCTGAATATATCAAATAAATAAATATTTCATCACGCCTTTTACCCATTATTGGGTGTAGCACTCTGCCTTAGCACATCAGCAGTGCGGCTACAAGTCGGCAAGTCACGACCTTCAAAGATGTTAGTGGTGGGGAAGCCACGGGGTTAGTTTTCATGTAATGAAAATTGTTTTTCAGCTTTGTGTTCTCAAATCCACAGGTCGACTCGATATCACTAGGACACCTATTTAAGTGCTGAAAATATGGGATATTTAGAAAATACCTTATTATTAAAGCACATATTTTACTTTGTTCACGTATGTGAATGAAGGAAATTTATTTGTCTCATATTCTCAACATGTTAGAAACCTACGAACGAACACAAGCGCGAAACACAATTCATAACCCAAGGTAATCAACGAATTTTTACCATGACGGCGTGACAAATTTCCCTGTTGTATTTCCTTGCTGAAACTTCTGTTTTTCTTACATTACACAATAGCTTTTGTCCTGAATCTACTCATTATTCATTCACGTTGGTTGATATTTTTCCAACTTTCAATAAAGTCATGTAAATAATGATATATTTAATTACATTGATAATTAAGGTACAAATTAATATGCTTGTTGTAAATTAAAAAAAAAATTACAGGCGCGGTGTCCGACCATACTGTGACGTCACCCGAGCCAAGGTTCCTCAGTTCGAATCCGCCTGTCGACAATGTGTGATTTGTCGTAAAATATAAAATACAGCTACATGTATCTATCACACTCGGGCGCTATAAGCTAGTCACTTATACGCCTTAAATAATGTAGCATTTGACTACGAAAACCGGCAGTACGGCAGTGTAAAAACTGCGGCTCGGTGTGTCCGGTAGGCCCAGGCCCGATTTGGGCTGTAGCCGCCACAGATGAGATAATGAAATTAAAATTTGTCTAGTATTAAAATGAATATAATATGCCATTCGAACAATAATTACAGAAAAGGAAGTTTAGAAGTTAGAATTAATCAAGATTGAAGCAGAAATACTGTTATGATTAATTTGATCAAATTATTTTTGTAAAATATATGTCATTAATAAAATTTTAGTTTGTAAATATAATTGCAAACAATTTATAAAGATATCAGATTAGATTTTCCCTTATGACTTGCAAATTATCATCTATTTAGACTTCAAATAAGTAGTAGATTTACTGCGGCGGTTAAAGTATTATATCCGAGGCTGCACCATTTTGTAAAGTTATTCATCATTTTGTTCAGCAAATAATATGATAAAAATTGGGCTCGAAAATAAATTCCAAGTTAGCAATAGTCCGTGTAACAGTTTGTCAATCACTGAGCAAATCTATTAAGGACATTTTTGTTCAGATAGGGAGACTCAGGATGTGACAGAGAGGCAAGAAGACTATAACAGGATGAGGAACAGTGACGGAAAGACAAGGAAACGGATGCAGACCAATAACCAACACCTCGTGTTCACCAGCGTCGATCGGAATAGGGTCCTAGAGGATTTGGGACCAGGAGGCGTTTATACAACATATACATATGTAGGAGAAAATTATTCTTAATTTAAAATTAATTAGTGACAATTTTCTTTCTTTACTTAATGTTTAATTTCCGGTCTGCAGGACCATCAAAATGATTGTGGATGCGCCTGAATACGCGTTTTTCTCAATGAAACGAAAATAGTGTGCAACAAAGCGTTTATTTACAACTATTTACACCACCGATAAAATAACACAAGTTATAATTAATAACAACAATAGCTAATGTTAACTTTAGGCTGCGTACGACACTCAGACGTTGGCTTGTCTCTATGAAAACTCAAAAGTGAACTGAACTTGAACTGACTCTCATGGTCTCTCTAGCAATTACGCGTCAACCCGATGGGGGTAGCTAGCATATCATTGGCAGTTCCAGTTTGAAAAGCAATACCACTGGACGGCAATGACGCCACTTTGAGCGAATGAAATCCTTGCAAGTGTGAAATCCCAAAACCTTGGGATTTCGGGGAACGTCTGAGGGTCGCGCGCCTGATGGTATTCAGGCTGGATAAGTCCAGCCATAACTGTAAAATGTACCGTTCGCTTAATCCTCTTAACTATACAGTTATTAAATGTTATTGCTTCTTGGTCTCTAACATAGACCGGGAAAGCCAACAAAGTGAACACCTGGCTTTCCTGGAAACACAAACATACCGGCCACCTTGAAAGACTTCACTTTCAAAACCTACGATTGCACTGAACTACACGCACTACACTTGAATGCCCTCTTCCAAGGACAGGGGTGCTAGCTTCGTGACCGCACGCTTGGTGGTGGATCCGCTGGGGAGCCGTACTGTTACGGCCCGGGTGATGCCATCGATGCCGGGGTGGACCTGGTGGATTCTCCCGAGCTGCCAATGTTGCGATGGTGTGTTGTCCTCCTTGAGCAGCACCAGCTGACCTGGCCGGGGCGTTGTGGATCCTTGCTTCAACCACTTACTCTTTTGCTGCAAGTGAGTAAGGTATTCGATGGACCACCTCTTCCAAAAATGTTGCTTGAGCAGCTCGATATGCTGCCACCGCGATAGCCGTGGTACTGGTAGATGTTCCAAACTGGGTTCTGGTATAGAGTCCAATCTGTTTCCAATTAGGAAATGGGCTGGAGTGAGGCAGGATAAATCATTTGGGTCGTCGGACATAGGAGTTAGAGGGCGTGAATTTAAAATGGCTTCTATCTGTGTCACCAACGTATATAATTCTATGTAGGTCAATTCGGCGTTATAGGCTACACGTTTTAAATGATGCTTGAACGACTTCACTGCCGCTTCCCATAATCCTCCAAAGTGGGGAGATCTTGCTGGAATGAAGTGCCAATTCATGCCCGTACTGCTTCCGAAGTCCTGAAGCCTTGCGCTTTCCTCGCGAAACATAGTTGCCAGTTCCTGCAACTCTCTGTTCGCGCCGACAAAGTTTGTTGCGTTGTCGGAGTAAATATTAACCACCCTGCCTCTACGAGCTACCAGTCGTTTCAAAGCTGAAATGAATGCCTCGCTCGTGAGGTCATGGGCCAATTCAATATGCACAGCCTTTGTGGCTAAGCATACAAAAACTACGGCATAAGTTTTTATTATTTTCTTTGTCCGACGCTGCCCTTCTCGTACTAAAAAGGGCCCAGCGTAGTCAACGCCTATGTTGGTGAAAGGTCTGCACGGCTCTACACGCACCGCTGGCAATTGACCCATAATGTGTTGCATTGTTTTTGGACGGCTACGGTTGCATACGATGCATTCGTGTAATTTTTTCTTTACCGCGTTTTTTGCAGCGATTATCCAGTACCGCTCTCTGATAGCTGCGAGTGTGCCTTGTGGACCAGCATGCAGTTGGGACTTGTGTACATGCTCTATTACTAGTCTGCTGTAGTCATGATTTGCAGGCAGCAACATAGGATGCTTGGTGGAATACGATAGTTGCCTCGCACGTTTCAGCCGCCCACCCACTCGGATTCCTCCTTCTTCATCTAAGAATGGTGATAATCTCCGTAGTTTACTTGAATTCGCAATTTGTTTTCCTTCCGTTAACGCCTTCATCTCGCCTGGAAATGCTTGCGCTTGTACCATGCGTACCAGTTGCTTGTCTGCTCTCTCCAGCTCCTCCGACGTTAACGGGCCGTTGTGGGTTTTGATTGTGGACTCGGTCTTTTTTCTACATTTGTTTATGAAACGTAAACAATAGGCTGTCACCCGTTGCAGTTTGTTTAACCGGGAAAATTTTACAAATAATTCTGGCGTTTCCTGTATACTGGTGAATGCTTGTACATCTTTCTTCATCTCCAGCTCACCAATTTCTTCATGTGTAGGCATTTCTGCTGGCCAAAACCTTCTTGGTTGCGTCAAAAATCTCGGTCCATTCCACCAAAGCTGGTTATGAATCAACTCACTGGCTCGCTGACCCCGGGATATGACGTCCGCGGGATTGTTTGCTGTACCAATGTGCCTCCAATTCTCTGCCATGGTTAGCTCCTGAATTCTGCTCACTCGGTGGGCGATGAACGTTTTGAATTTCCTGGATTGCTGGTTTATCCACGCGAGCGTTATGGTGGAATCGCTCCAATAAACCGCTTTGTCATATTTGGGTATAACGTTCTGCAATATTTTGTCCATTGCCTCACTGAGCAGAACAGCGGCACATAATTCAAGTCTTGGTAGGGTCGTCGCTTTGAGAGGTGCTACCCTGGATTTTGCATACAACAAGCTGCAGCTGTACCCGGTGTTGTCGTTGCCTGCCTTGATGTATATGCAACAACCATATGCTTTCTCCGAGGCGTCGCAGAAACCATGTACCTCGATGACTTCCGAGTTGTTCTCTTGTATCACTCGTCGTGGAATATCAAAGTGCTGTATTTGCTGTACGTCTTTTTGATAATTTCTCCATGCTGTGTATATTGTCACTGGTACTGACTCGTCCCAATTAAGCTTACATTGCCAAATTTCTTGCATGAGTATTTTCGCTATTACGATCACAGGATTGATGAGGCCCAGTGGATCAAACACTTGGGCGATACTGGACAATATGCTCCGTTTCGTGATTGTTCGGTTGAATATTTTCGTTGGTGCCGAGAATTTGAATATGTCGCTCGTAGGCTGCCACTGCATTCCCAAGGTTTTGACGCTAGCATTTTTATCAAGCTGCAAGACGAGATTGCTTGTTTCTTCCGCTTCGAGGTCGCTGAGCAGGCTCGGTTCGTTCGACGACCACTTCCGCAGATTAAAGCAACCTTTGTCGAGGATGCTAGTAACCTCCAATTGTATCTGCCGCGCCTTTTCGATGGAATCTGCACCTGTCATCATGTCGTCAACATAAAAATCCCGGCGCACGATTTCCGCTCCAATTGGATTCCTTTCTTGATCTTCTTGTGCGGCTTGCATCAAACACCGGGTGGCTAAGTATGCTGCTGGAGCAGTACCATATGTTAGGGTTTTTAATTCATATGTTTCAATGCAGTCGTCTGTGTTGTTGCGCCATACTATTTTTTGCAATGCTGTTTGTTGCGGGTTCACCAGGATTTGCCGGTACATCTTCTCAATGTCAGCAATTAGCACATACTTGTGAATTCTGAATCTTGCTAAGGTGTATATTAGTTCCTGTTGCACTACAGGACCCGGAAATAGAATGTCGTTTAATGAAACGTGACTTCTTGATTTCGCAGATCCATCGAAAACAACACGCAGCTTTGTTGTAGTGCTGTCCTCGTTCAACACTGCATGATGTGGTAGAAAAAACTCCTGGTTCGATTTATCTTCATGCTGCACTGGCTCGGCTTTCTTCATATGTCCCAGTTGTTGATATTCTTCCATGAATTTCGAATATTCAGAATGCAATCCATCGTTTTTTGCAAACTTACGCTCCAGATTGCAGAAACGCTTTATTGCAAGCTGCTTGCTTTCTCCCAATGCTGGTGCATCCGGCCTAATGGGAAGTGTGACAATGAAACGGCCTTCTGAATTTCGTTGGACGCCTTTCTTGAATAAATCCTCGCAATATTTGTCATCTGCATTCAGCATACGTTCTTGTGTAACTTCTTCTAGGTTCCAAAATCGTGTCAATCTTTCGTCAATGGTTTTAGTGGATAAAGCGCATGAAATTCTGCTGTTACCTCCATTGCAGTTAACGATTTTGCCTGATGCTACCCAACCAAACTGCGTCTTCTGCCAATACGGCTGGGATTTGTTGACTGGCTGAATTTGCCCCAAACAAAGAAGTTTATAAAATGCTTCCGCGCCTATTAATAAATCTATGCCGCTGGATATGTTAAATTCAGGATCTGCCAATTTGATTGAATTTGGAATGACAATACTCGACTTGTCAAATGAAACGGTTGGTAATTTGTTTGTGATCGTGGGAGCTATTAAGCACTGTAAATCCAACTCAAAACTATTATATCTTGACTTTATTTTTAGGTTTGATATCTGTTTAATATTGCAATTCGTGCCGCTAATTCCACTCACTGCCACTGATATGGGTTGAGTTTCCAAGCTGAGCTTATTCGCGAAATCCTGCGTGATGAAATTTGACTGTGAGCCACTGTCTAGTAATGCTCTCCCTATGTGTATGTTGTTAAGATGATCATAAACGATGATTAATGCTGTTGATAGTATAACTTGAGATGATGTTTCGTAGTTGGAGATAGCACTTGAAGCCGCTATGCTAGTGCTTGCTATTGGGTCTTGCGATTGTGGTCTTGTGGTGGAATCCTGATGCAAAAGTGTGTTGTGCAAACCCTTACAGCTCTTGCAGTGTGATGCCTTGCAGTTGCTAGCTCTATGTCCCGAATGTAAACAATTGAAACAAAGGTTTTTTTCTTTTACTTGGTTTCGTCGCACTGCTATTGAGTTAGTGAGAAATTTGTTGCATTGAAATACATAATGATTTTCCTCGCAAATAGGACAACATATTTGCGAAGCCACGTGTGCCGAGGATCGATTACTTATTGTCTTATGCTGCGTTCTCCCGCCCGATGCATTTATATTGACTTGTTTATTAGGGGTCATTGCTTCTAACATCTGACATCGTTGCGTTAAAAATTCTTTGAGTTTCTCGAAGGTGGGCGGTACGGTACCGCTGATGCTTTTTTCCCATTCGTGCTTGCTGTTAAAATCTAATTTGCTGGTAATTAAATACACCAATAATGAATCCCAATGCTCCGTCGGTTCTTCAAGTGCTGTTAATGCGCGGACATGTGTGGAGGTCGCGTTTGACAATTGCCTTAATGAGGAAGATGAATCAAGTTTGACGGCTGGTAGCTCAAATAACGCCTTAACGTGATTCTGGATGAGCAAGCGTTTATTGTCGTATCGTGAAATAATTAATTCCCATGCTGCCTGGTAGTTTTTAGAAGCCACTTGCAAAGACTCTATAACCTTCGATGCTTCTCCACGTAGAGTTGACTTAAGATAGTAATATTTTTGAATATCCGTTAGTGAATCATTGTTGTGTATCATTGAGCAGTATAAATCGTAATATGAAAGCCATTGATCGTAATCGCCAGCGAATGGTTTAATTTCTACCTTTGGTAATTTTACATGAGTTTGCCCGTTACTAGGATTAGAATGATTTGATGTACTGGGAACTGATGTGATTCTACCCAAGCGTTCCTGAGCCTCATTGATGAGCGTGAAATATTTGTCTTCAAAACATTGCCTTTCTTCATTTTCTAATTCAGTTGCATCTAAAATTTCAATTTGAGTTTGCATTTCCTCGAATTCCGAAAGAAGAGCCAGAGCTCTCTCTAACCGTAGCTTTAAAATTCCAGAATTGCTGCTTGTTTCATCAGACTCAAGAAACGTCTTGAATCTGGTCAGTTGACCTTTACATGCAGTGCGTTTTGCTTTAAAGTGCTCCAGTTCCGTTTGATTGGCTGGCATTTTGATGCAAGCCTTAGTGACGCAATAGGTTCAAGGAAATATAATTGCGAAATAGGAGGAAAATTTGGAAACAGACTCACCCTCGGGATTGTTGCCTGAAGCCCCGTTGTTTCTCTGATCTGCTGACCCGGGTGATGCGCATGTGCCGAGCTGTCGCGTGCCGTTTGATGATATTTGTTGATGCTGCTGCGTGCTGCCTAAGATGCCTGACCTGATAACACTTGCTGTACACAAATCACTATGACACACTCACAAATCCGGCTCGAAGGACCATAAAAATGTTTAATTTCCGGTCTGCAGGACCATCAAAATGATTGTGGATGCGCCTGAATACGCGTTTTTCTCAATGAAACGAAAATAGTGTGCAACAAAGCGTTTATTTACAACTATTTACACCACCGATAAAATAACACAAGTTATAATTAATAACAACAATAGCTAATGTTAACTTTAGGCTGCGTACGACACTCAGACGTTGGCTTGTCTCTATGAAAACTCAAAAGTGAACTGAACTTGAACTGACTCTCATGGTCTCTCTAGCAATTACGCGTCAACCCGATGGGGGTAGCTAGCATATCATTGGCAGTTCCAGTTTGAAAAGCAATACCACTGGACGGCAATGACGCCACTTTGAGCGAATGAAATCCTTGCAAGTGTGAAATCCCAAAACCTTGGGATTTCGGGGAACGTCTGAGGGTCGCGCGCCTGATGGTATTCAGGCTGGATAAGTCCAGCCATAACTGTAAAATGTACCGTTCGCTTAATCCTCTTAACTATACAGTTATTAAATGTTATTGCTTCTTGGTCTCTAACATAGACCGGGAAAGCCAACAAAGTGAACACCTGGCTTTCCTGGAAACACAAACACTTAAACTAAATTGAGAATTACTCGAATAATTTAATGTGATGTGCATATTTTATACAATTCAATTTACCTATTTAATTTAATTTCTGTTTTTTACAACCGCATTAAATCAGCAAGAAGATTAACCACAATGTTTATTAACTACATAGTTGTAGTATCAATGGTATGTATAATGCACTCTTCTCTTCTCATACAACAGTGACAACCAAATATAACAATTTCTTTTTATATTTTCTCGTTTATTCATTCGACACGTAATTGCAGTTAATATACCTACAGCAGATAATTTTTAAGGTTTTGTAGAAAATTACAGTGATACTCAACATTTTTGTTACCAGAAACCCTTTAAAAATTCTATTTTCATTGCAGCCTCCCATTTTAATTTTTGTTATTGAAATTGTTTTAGTTTTATAATTGAAAATTACTATAAATAAATGTACATGTTTAATCAGCATCATCTTCTCGGCATTTATTTCTATCAACAAGTAATAATTTTATAAAAATTTGATACTTTTCACGAATCCTTAAGCAACATCATTTAATACGTTTTGCCGTGATCGAATTATCGCACATGAAAAATAAATAAAATAAATATATCATCACGCCTTTTACCCATTACTGGGTGTGGCACTCTGCCTAAGCAGATCTCGGTAAGTGATATATTTTGTCGCGTGAAATGCGGTTACCAGCCGTCAAATCACGGCCCTCAAAGATATTAGAGGAAAGAGAGAGCCACAGGGGTAGATTTTTTAAAATTGGTGAAAATTGTTTGTCGGCTGTGGGGATCGAACCAGGGTTCTCAAGATCCACAGGCCGACTCGATACCACTGAGCCACCTACCCCACTATGAACATGGATCGTGAAATGCCAAGTATTATGTATTATTTGAAAAGTAAAGTTAAGTTATAATGATAGATACAGGAGGCTAACTTTACCCCGTATTTAATATGTTAAATGTTCATGTTGTGACTAAAACGTGCAAAGATACAGATTACTAACATGTGATTAAGATGTTATTTAGTACCATAGAAATCAGATTTTAATAAGTACCAAAAATTAATGATGATATTTAGATTTCGATGATATCGATATTGAAATTTTAATAGCGTTATTTCCAATTAAACACAATAATTAATAACAGTGTATTACTAATTATACCTCCCAAAGATCAAATCCAGTACTTCTTAAAAAATATTCTAATTACATCCAATTCATTATCAATGATTAACTGGTTACTAATTATTACACACCAAAATTCTTATTATTCGCACCGACTCCAAGTGCCCTTAGGAAACACACACCCTTACACAAATATATTCTCCGAAGCGCGAGCCCCGAGCCGCGATTGAATCTGAACACAATCTTGCCGGGTCCCCGTCGCGTCCAACAACGGGGGTGGCTGTAGCGACAGTGACGGCGGCAAGGGGGTGGCGGAAACCGCTTACCGACCCCCGACAGGACGAGTCCATTAAGTGCCACGACCAGACGTGATCCTCGACCGATCTTTGTCTTGTCTGAGTTCAAGAAGATGTGGTAGGCGAATTGAACTTGCTGGCTGGTGCGTGCTACTTTGCATGCGAGCCGCCTTATGTTTTTGCATAATGTAAGGAGGAGTATTGCGTAATATATAACAACCTTTATTTATTGATAAATAAATTGGTAGCAAATGTGGTTAACTTACATGAATACGATTTAATCAAAATCTTTTCAATCATAAAACATTTAAATAATTTCTAAAAATAATTCATATTACATACAATTTTTTACAGTGCAAGAAATTATAATTATATATATATATATATATATATATCGGACCAACTACTATGTCATATGCCGATATGTCCTTTGTCAGGCCCTCAACCCGTGGGGCCATCATGCGGGACAAGAAATTATTTAATCTTTAGATCTTTATATACCGGGAGTTTTTCTTATCAGTAAACATAGGAATATATCATTACCATAGTTACAGTTACAAAGTTTGACAGCAATACATTAGAGCGTTTATTTTAAAAGTAAACATAGGGAAAATAATATTTTCAGCAATGCATTGAAGTGTAATAGTCTATAGTCTTTAAGTTTAAACAAATGAATTTGAATTACTTTAAATTACATTTACTAAACGTTAGGTATAAATTTAGAACCTCAAAACAATTCAAAAGTTCTTTTGTGTAGAGGTTTGTTCGCAAATTCTTCGTTTAAGAAGCTCGTACATACAAATAATGAGAATTTTGGGTTGAACCATTGCAAAAATCGAAAGTGCGGTTCCATATAATTCCGACCACGAGAAATCGAATGGCGCAAGGCGCATCTTCATATCTTAGTTTTTGAGTTACAGCGATTTTTGACTTTTTTTCAGCTCAACTTTGAAACGCCATAACTCAAAAACTAAAAGAGATATTGAAATGCGGTTTGAACGAGTGTATTTCTCGTGCGCTAATTAACCTGTACAGGTATTTTGAAAATAATGAAAATTTTTCAATTTTTTTCAAAATTTTTCTTCCTCAATATTTCATAAACTTGAAAAGATAATGAAAATCTGAAAACAGCAGTGAATTTCTCTCGTAAAAATACATAAGTAGTATAACAAAATTCGCACGGATAAATTTTTTATTACAAAAAAACGAAAAATGGCCAAAAATCGTAAAAATCTTAAGGCTAACCCCTTAAGAAATTTTCAAAAAACGGCCATTTTCGATTTTTTGTAATAAAAAATGTATCCGTTCGAATTTTCTTCTGAAAATTTGCATACCTATATATTTTCACGCAAGGAATTCACTGGTGTTTTCAGATTTCCATAATCTGTTTAACTGTTTGAAATATCAACAAAAGAAAATTTCGAAAAAAATTGAAAAATTTACAAAATTTTCAAAATACCGGTACAAGTTAAGTAGCGCACGAGAAATACACTCGTTCAAACCGCATTTCAATATCTCTTTTAGTTTTTGAGTTATGGCGTCTCAAAGTTGAGCTTTAAAAAAAGTCAAAAATCGCTGTAACTCCGAGTTTTATAAGATGTATTGTCGCACGAGTTGTTTGTAGTACGAGGAGCGGAGCGAAAAGTGCTCCAAAGAAACAAATATGTCAATATGTCGTTTAAAACGAATATAATGTACTATTTCACAATTTCAATGTCAAAACTAAACTAAAATCTAGAGATTTATGTAACATATGGTAATGCTGCCGAATAAATGATGACATTTTTCAATTGAAAATTCAGAAGAATATACTTGAAATTTATGGCACGAAGCATATTCACACTTTTCTTCTTACCTCACATGTAAAGCTATATATTCAGATACGCATTTATTTATTTTCATGCAAATTATATGTGTAGTTCTAACATAAAATCTGAAAATAAAGATGTTTAAATTGTCAGGTTATACTATAGCTTACCAAATTGTAAAATCGTTTTACATTGATCCTCTTATTGAGTTTGCTTAATAATAACATTATAAAGTAATTATCGGTCGTTGGAAATACTTTCAAAATATGATAAAAGAACATTTTAATATATTTGAGGTTATTATTTTGATCTATTTCAAATAAAAAGTTACCAAAAACAATTTAACTATAGTCTTCGGTTTAATAATGACCCGATTGTGAAAGTATAAAAACAATCATGACATTCTGCTGACACTTGAGTTCAGCAAAAATAATCACTAATATCCATACATTTATGTAATAAATAAAAGGAATTTCATGTTGTAATTTTCTCTGTTTTTATTATCATACCACATCCGTTTAACCCATAAAAGTTTATGTGAAAGATATTCATCAGTTCTTCAAATAATAGTTTGAAAATATTGATTTTCCAACTCATATATTTCACATTTCTAGCTATAAAATATGGTTGAGTTGAAGCATCTGTTTTAGATTTGAAGTCATATTCAATAAAGTGCAAAACTATTCGACAGTCCCCACAAGTTTAACGGGTACATGAATTTAAATAATTTCGGTGTGTTACAACCTTTAAAATAAAAACTAGTTTATGGATAAAAGAGCTATCTATTTATGGAATATTTTGTATGTTTACTGAAATGGATAACACAAAAATATAACCCTTCCAAGAAAAATCTATATTACAGTCTGGAGAGTCTAGACCTATGAACACATTCCTCTCATTTTAATTTTGGTTTTGAATTTCTAAAACGAAAGTAACATATAAAATTGCTTTTCGAAAAAGCTCTAAAACATCCTAAATTGTATTTTAATGATACGTAATATTATTATTTTCAATTTCAATATGAGAAATAGAATATTCCAGAGAGAAAATCTGATTTTCCACGCAGTTGAATAGGGGAAAATGTACTTTATATAGCGGTAAAAGCTATTTTCAGAGCTTTTCTCAACTAGTAATTTTATTCGCTGGAGTTTTACCACAGCATGCAAAATATTTTTACTTTCTTTGTACACTTCATATGTATTACTCTCATTGTTCTAGGTACATGCAATCATTTTTCCGATGCTGTTTTTATTTCAATTGTGAAGACAAATCCACTCATAACTTTTCATTCAATCAAATTACAGTATTTTGCTGAATTGAACCAATCACAGTAGTATTACAGCGACAATTTCGCTAGTGAAATTGTTGCAAATCGTTGCTTAGTTATAACGTTTGTTAACTATTTTGAGTAGATGAATATTGTTGAATTTTATTTGACTTTGTTTTACTTTGCTTAGTTATGTCAAAAAATGAAACAATGTAAATTGATCACCAAGGTAATAGTAGTTTAAAAATACTGCAGGTAACATATTTTTGGAGTAAATAAAATATTTCGAGGAATTGTCAAGCCGAATATCATACGTGACTATGATTTTCCTTTGGTAATTTTTGTCTAGATCACTCCTGCTTGTTGCTTTAAGAAAATCTACACTCGTGCTATCGCAGTCGTGCAGTTGTGATCATTACGACAAAAGTTTCCGGCAAAATCATAGTCACTAATGGTATTATATATGAAAAATTAATTATTATTACAATACAAGAGACCAACAGCTTTCGCACAAACCGAACCACTCACAAAGCGAGATTTTAACTCGTGAATTTTTACTTGGTGAACTTAACTTTTATTCACTCGGCTACGATTGCATGTATCCTAATACTTCCGTTATTTCTTTACTTGTTTTGATTTGATAATGTTCATAAATTAATGACCGTAACGGCGTCATAAACAAAAACATATGTTTTTATAAATCTAAAATTTTACATTAAATCATTATCCAATAAATTTAAAAGAACAAAATTTTAATGTTTCCTTCTACTTTCAACAATATTATCGGTAAATAACCATCAAATTAAACAATAACATACATACAAACATAAATCACGCTATATCTCATTAAATGGGGTAGCACGAACCCGTCAACATTCTCATCCTGACACACGATACTCGTTTCGCCCACATTAACAATTCCTCCATACGAACTCTTTCTTTCCTCACAACCAAAATCCATCATCACGCAACAAACATCCATCCATTCGCTCCTGTACACCTGTTTCGTAAATAAAAACTATTGCTGATTACATAATTTAATCTGTTAACAATTGTAGCTTCAAAATGCAAAGGCAACTTTGACTAAGATTATATTTAAACGATTTCAGGATGCCAACATCTGATTTTTATCGAATGTTTATAACCAAAGTCTGTAGTGAAAAAAATAATAAACTTTTATATGGAAAGCAAAAGATTCCCCTTCTAAAATAATATTCTATTCTTCCCTAAAGACAAAAAAGTGTACTCCCTTCTTTCAGTTTAGAAAAGAAAACTTTCTGTCAATGCTATGGCAAAAATTGATTTCAACACGTCGAACAAAGAGAACTTAATTTTGATGATTTCAATCAAAAACTACTGCAATGAAAGGAAATCATATCGGATATGAGGACAGAACATAATCCAAACTAGACAATGGCCTTTATTAAACCTGTGCCCGGAGGGAACGAACACGTAGCCACGCACATACGCACTCGCAGTGCCGGGCAATGATTGGCCATCGTTCGAAATCCGAAACCTTTAAGGGTTGTACTGAATACAGAGCAATTGTTACACTCGATCCTTTTCTATCTTTTGATAGAGGATGTGTTCCTCTTTCATGAAACTTTCTTTGCAGGTGTCGAATTTTCCGACGGATCAATAGAAACATAACTGTGAAGAAGTTTTAAGTCTTTTGATTTTTCTTACTCGTAGTTGATTGAATGTTTGATGACGGATGGATAGTAATGATGATGTATTAACTTTCTTTTATTTTTCCTAACAACTTGAACTTGAGAAGAGGAATAAGTTATTTATTTATTTATGTTACGCTATACAACAGGAACTTATTCCCAATTACAGTACAGGGTCCGCACTCACCGAGCCGCAGTGTAGTAATTTATAGAATTTTTAGCTTGAGTGAGATTCTAACTCGGAATCTCCGGATTCGAATTCCGTATTGCTATCCACACCACCGTACTGAACAAACAAGTATACTAAGTTATATCTAAAGATAAGACAAAAATTTGATTTGAATAAAGCCTACTACAAAAATTATTCAAATTGAAACGTTATTAGCTAATCACGTTGTTAACTTCGCGAAAAATTTGAATTAGAATTTAAAAAAACGCATGCAAGAAAAGTCAATATTTTAAAACGTTATAATTTCTGTAGTAGCATTAAACTAATAATTGTTTGTTACAAATATTGTTTTACCTCTGATATATAACTAACAATAAGCATTTCAATGTTGTTATTAATTAATTACAACATAAAATTTTAAAATATGGGGTAGGTGGCTCAGTGATATCGAATTGACCTATGGATTTGAGAACTCGGGTTCGATTCCCACAGATAACAAACAATTTTCACCACATTAAAACTGCCTCTGTGGGTCCCCTTCACTAATGTCTTTGGGAGCCGTGATTCGACGGCTGATAACCGCACTTCATTCGAAGAAATATATCTTTTACTGAGATCTGCCACGGGAAAGTGCCACTCCCAGTAATGGGTAAAAGGCGTGATGATATATTTATTTAAAAATTAGAAAATATGTCAGCCATTTTACGACCTAAAACCCCTAGTTACACCATTGATGCCTAAAATGTAGTATAATAAAAATTCAGGATTAAAATTTGTCGGAGATAAAAAATATAAAAAGTAATTATGTTAAAAGGTAGAAACGGAGCTTAAAGTTGTTATTTTCTACCTGCTAAATATGCACGGCTTGTTATTAGCTTTTTTACATTTATTTTAAAACGTATAATTTTCATAATGATTAGGAACGTATAATTACATAAAGAATTATAATTACGTAACATACCTCCAAAAAATAATTAGTATAATTAAGTAGATAATGAAATATAAAGCTTTTTTGTGAAAATTTTATGTTGTTTTACAATAAACAAGATTAAATTTGTAAACAAACAATTAATAAAGTAAACAAATTTATTCTGTGTTGTTGATTTAGGCAATCACAACCAATAAACATGGTTCATTTGATTAATGTGTATTCAACAAGAGAACAAACGAACATAGTAGGTACGTGTACATGTTTATACGTAACGTACGCTGTCAATAGAAATCCAAATATGAGAGGATTGCTTTCATGGCATTCACAGTATAATGAATTAGAGATTCAAAATTCTTATACGGAATACTTCAAGATTATTACTGTGTAAAAAGAAAAATAAAGATAAAGAAATATAGGACAATGCTAACAAATGTTGTATTAAAAGTAGTTTCGTATCTTTTTATACACAGACATAAATAAAAAATATATATAAGAGCGAAACGCGTCTATGGTTACTAACTGTGCTGGCCAGCCTCTGACGATGCTCTCATAAGGTAACTTGGAGGCTGAATTTTGTGAGACTTAGCCAAGTGTTTATTTTATATTTTTTATTAAACCTAGTTTCACCAAGTGTATGGATGACAATTAATTTTGTCTTCGTTGTTACAGACATAAATATTGTAGATATTTCTAGATCCAAGTTATCGCGTTGTAAGGCTAGAACAGAGTTTTTCATTTTGGCTCACCACATCAATATTCTACGACACATAAAAAATCAATTATATTTTTTAAACACCTGACGAAAATGTATATATTTTTGAATGATTTATCTGAACACAATAGTTATTTCTGGAACTGGTGTTAAAAGTGTCACTTTGTTGCACGACTAAGAAACCTATAGCTCGTGCTATTAACCCACAAGTGTAATAAAGAAAATTTTAATACTAGTTGCATACACTATTTTTTCTACGACCGAGTTTTTACTAATTATACTAATTTTACTTATATTTCAAACATAAAACACAATTATTTTGTTGGTTACTTACAAGTTAATTTTGTTTTGTAGTAAATATTTTATTACTTATTTACGGATTTTATACAATTATTTGTCACCATACTTGCTACACATAAGTTCAGAATTAAAATTTAACACCGTTGAAATGAAAGAAACACAATTTAAACTGTCTCAGCAGGCGATAGCTTCTATTGCGGCTGAGACTGAGAAGTAAGTAGTGTTTTGTTGACCAACTTTATTTCCCGACAGAGTTCTTAACATTTTTATTTCCCTCGTGCCAATGACCTTGAATCACTTTATTTCCCTAGGAAATACTTGTCGTTTTTATTGTTCTTGGTATATAATGAAGCATGTTAAGTAATAATTTTGATAAGAATAAAGTTAACATTATTTACCGGTTGTATATAAATAAGAAAATAAATATCCAATACAGAAAATAGAGAAAATAATAAACAGTTCAACTGGTTCAGATGATATACCTATAAAATTTGTTAGAAATTTGTAAAAAGCAACATTTTCAGAAATGTTTGACAAACGCTGTTCTAGTAACCTAGGTCGTTAACAATTGACCTAATTTAGCTGTACGCCACACAGAATCCGTTTCAATCAGTTTATCTGTACAGTGTACAGAGAAAAAGAAGCATAATTACAAGGCTTGCCCTGCTAGGCAGTCCACACAATGTTCACCAAAAATAGAGCTTAGCTTAGCTAGCGTCCGAAACGTCCCGATATCTGTGAGTCATTGGCAGCGACACACCAGCAGGCCAACGTAAAATTACCGATGGGGGATTTCGTGAACACGTTGCCATGACGACCGGACATAGGTGACGGTGACGTAGCCGCCGCCGTCGTCGGACCCAGCAGACCAGAAACGCAAATAAACGCTGCACACTCACACACACACACACACGTGCAAGGGTTGCTAGGATCAGATGCGTGATCAGGTTTCGGATTTCAGGGTAGAATATTTTAATTGAGCTTACGCAAAATTGTCATGCTTCTAATAGGAAGTATGTACTATTTACTTTAATTTAATCTTACTCAAGACGGAATCGTGTTCGGAATACATTACTGTATGATGGGTGTAAAATTTAACAGACCCTCCTCAGCCCTAGACAAACAATTACTGACAAGCCTCTTTTTAAAGTTTCAATATAAAGAGGAAACTTATTTTTGTATAGAAACATTTTTTGGCGATTGAGATTAAAAGTGGGCTTTTATTTGACAGGCTTTAAAAGTGTTGCTATTTGACATTTATAATGTAATTAAAGAAATATTTACTACATACAACCGCATACCACTTCTTTAACACCAGATGGAATTAACACTCCTCCGTCACTTTCTATTATATTGAATGATTTAAAGAAATGGCATCGAATAATGCCATAAAAAAACAAAGACAAATATAATGGGCATCTGTGAGCTCTAACACGAGCAGCTAACTTATTCGCTTGGCAACAGATTGGTAAAATATATAGTAAAGTTATTAAATTACCAAAGTGATACATATTAAACGAAAAATATTAAATCTCTATTTAAACAACTTGTATCAAAGATGGCAAACAACAACAACATCTGAACTAAAGTTACTGCATGGCAAGACTACATCTTGTCAATCCAAAGGCTAAAACACCACTGACTATTTGTTGTTGTTTTCCATGGGACGTAAGAGGGTGGAATCGTTGACTTGGTTAGAGATAACTGTTCCCACGCTCGAGTTTACATAAAAAACTCCAGACGCTTCTAAGGGGTGAAATATAAGGATCAAAAGCTATCTCAGACCAACGCACAGCTAATAATTTACCCAGATATGTCATCACATAATAGCTAACAAGCGCGACAATTCCAGAAGCCATAAACTCGATAAATAATGATCGAAGAATACTGAAATTATTACAAACATATGCACTAATAAATTTGATAACCAAAACTCTGTCAAGTCAACTTTACAACAAAGATACTTAGATAACATTTAATTTGTCTGTATCTTTCGAAGCTGAGTTGATAGTGAAAAATCCTAATTATAACAAAAACTAATTCTGAATTGTTTCACTTTGTTACAGAGCTTTCCACAATCGATGATATTTTTTCGTTGTCAATTATGACAGAGAATTAATTTTAAATTTATGATTTTGAATCTTATCAATTACACGGTACGGCTTTCAATGACCACTATAATAATTTCATTTTTAAAAGTCCTTCTAGATTGAACAATTGATGACATTTGTCGTTGTCATTTATAATAGATAATTATCTAATTAATTTCAGACATACATTTTGTTTTTGATACGATTCTTTAAACTTTACAGTTAAATAATACATATATATTTAAAATTCTACAGATTTTAGAATTATCATTTTTAGAGGCAAAATTTAAAAAAGATATATTTTTATGTTTATATTCTAATACGACAGAATATATTATTTTATATTAGTAAAAATTAACTATTAAATAAATAGTTCTATGATTTTTCAAGTCCAAAAACATATTTTATAGAGTATTAAAATGAATTTAAAATAAACAATTTATCATTATTGTAAAGAGTTGACCAGTTCTAAAGTAAAAGTCATCTTTTCACTATTAATCAAACAGATCTATCCATTTAACTCCCAGAGCGCATATACGAGAGTAATGCAATATCCATTTGCAAATATATGATAAAATAGAAACCAACAACGTTTCCAAAGCAAACATTAGATCATTAAAATATAACTTTATGATTAAATGTATTTCTACAAGAAAAGCTAAATTAAACTATTTCATTAAATTAAATCGTCTACTAAAACCACTGACTAGAAAACTTTTTACAGTTCAATCCAAAACTTAAACAAGAACTTTCAACTAGAAAGAATTCTCAAAGGTTACTTCTTGGATAGTTTTCTTTTAAATCTCTCCCTGGATAAAATACGTAATTCCCAATTGCGCTGCTTTGTTTCCACTGGAAAACCGAAAAGAAAAGCATTCAATAGTATTACGAATATATTTTCATTGCTATTAAGTATTAACATTATTCATTATGTAGAAATGATGCCAGAGAATCAATCACAATTAAAAAAATATTTTCCAACTCTACCGGCTCGGGCTTAATTGAGCTCTCTTGATGAGAATATTAATTTTGGTTTAAATTGTGACAGACCACCAGTGATTACCTACCTTTCTACAAACAAAAAATCAGTCCAAAAAACTTTTGGTAGTTTAAAAGCTCTTTTAATTAATTTAATTAATACATCAAAATTAATGTGTAGACCTACTGAGTTATTAATTTGAATATGGGATAGGAGGTTTAGTGGTATCGAGCCGGATTAGAGATTTTTCCAAAATTATTTATATTATTTAATATACTAATTACAGCAAAAAATATTTTTATCGAAATTTGAAAAAATAATTGAATATAACTTGAATCAAAAATTTTTCGTGCTCTGGATATAGTAGTGAATAAAAATTAATAATAATTACAATTTATTTAATTTAATTAAAGTTGTGTAATAATTCTTCCAATGTTTAATATTTGCTAATTTTTATTCGTTACTGTAACCATCAGTTCAGTGGCACAAAAAATGTTTGCTTCAAGTTGTGCATTTATTTTTGCGATATCGGAAAAAATAGATTTGCCCTTAAACTAGCCACAGGGGTAGTTTTATGTAGTGAAAATTGTTTGTCGGCTGTGGAAATCGATCCCGGGTTCTTAAATCCACAGACCTACTCGATACCACTGAGTCATCTACCCCATACAACAAATAAATGAGTTGTAAAATAAAATATGCAAGTAGGTACATCAAAAAAAGTTATGAAAGATTGGTGAAACAATTGTACGAGTAGGTTGGTGAAATTGGGAGTAATAATTGCGTTAATGAATTAGAAATAAATTAATGGAAATGCTTGAAAGTTCGTTAGTGAGCGAAAGATTCTGAATAGGAGGAATTCATTTATTTATTTATTTACATAAAAGAATATTAACTCCAATTGAACTACAGGAAACTTTTACAGTTTACAATGAGAAACTTATTTACTGAAACATTGTTTTTATACAAAGTTAGCCTGAAGTAGTTTGAAATTCTCCTGAAACGCGTAATAAGCAAATAAAAGTAATTCCAACGAACATTTTTTATTGGTAGATTCCAACATTAATATCTGAAATTAGGGACATTTTTATAAGTAATGTAAAGAAATATTTCTAAATGTTATCTGACGTAGTATCACCCAAACAAATTAGTCCTTGTACCTTCTACAAATACATCGCCAGCAGACGAGCCATTACAATAATGTAATTGGAGTCATTATTTACCATAAAACAAACTGTTACAAATGTCAAATCAATACATACTCATATTGTTTATCATTTCGCATTTGGCAAATATTTCACAGTATGTTTATATTATGTTAAACGAGAATACATCGTAATATGAAAGCAGGGTGTTTCGTGTTTTATGTTTTATTTATGTATTGCAATATAAACACGATGTCAAAATGTTTTCATTATGGAATTGGGTTATTTGCGAAGCGGTTCATTTTATGCCACATCAAACGATGCGACTGCACTGTTATTTACTATGTGGTATTATATCCAATTTGGTACAAAGGTATGAATTTTAATATAATACGGGTATAGGTTACGCGCTATGATTTAATATTTCATATTACGTTCCAATATCCGAATAGAATTAATTCATTTACAGGCAGAAACATAAAACCATTTTTTCCCCGAACCTGACAGAAAGTAAAATACTGTTGAGAGAAGAATTGGTATTTGTACAACTAATATGACAGCAATACTTTTTTTTGTTTGATGCACGACGGCGAAGTCGGAATATATCAATCAAATAAGTAGAAATATGTTTTCATTACGTATTGTACACGTCAATTTTTAGCATATTAATACTAGATTATTATTACAAAGATAAATATTAAAAATAAATTTAATGCATGTCCAAATTTTAGTATTATGTTGGAAAATTTTAAATGATCTCCAAAGAGATAAGTAAATAAAAATAGTGAAAAAAAAACTAAAATTTATTAGTGTTTACTTTTATTCAGTATTTTTACTATTTGACACGATTTTTAAAGTAGTTTAATAATGTATCAGTTTCTAAACGAATTTTGTGATCAATATACAAAATCATTTTACGGACGTATAACCTAGCAACCACAGAAAAAAATCATACTTCTCTGAAAGGTTAACTTTTCATATTCTAACAAAAAATATCACTTTTTGACACAATTGAATAAAAACCTTTTTTTCTATGATCAGTAAAAAAGTACACTTTCGAACATCATTTAATGACAGAAACTGAACAATTGCAAACGGTCTGTCAATAGCAACGGTTTGCAAAGTATTTTTTCATGACTGTCAGAAAGTAAAATTTTCATTCTCGAATTGAAAAGTGAGTGATACTTTTTATCTCTAGGGAAGGAAACTAAAGCAATATCCGTAACAACTAGAAAACAACGGTATGATTAGATATTTGTGACATCCAGGTGCAATCTGCTGAAAATTTTACTTTCTGATAGGTGTATGAAAAAATTAGTCATTACAAAAAATTACTTTAAATCGTACCATAAAAAACGTATGTCTGAAATTAATTAGGTAATTGATAAGGAACAATGTCATCGATTATTCAATTTAGAATGATTTTTTGTAATGAAATAAATGTAATTAGTTCAAATATAATTAATTTGGTGGTTAGTGATGCCGTTTAAATATTACAATAATCAATAAGATTGAAAATCATAAATTTGAAATTATCTGTCATAATTGACAACAAAAAATATCACCAATTGTGGTAAGCTCAGACATGCCCATTATATCTATTTTTGTTTTTCATGGCACGATTTGATGCAATTTTTTAAATTACTCCTTATAAATAACTTTTGCGTAGCTTAAATATCATTTCTTATATTGTTGTTTTGTTCGTATTATTTTCTAATTTAAGTAGAATTAAAATTGTTATTAATTACAATTAATAATCGGTTAATCTTAATTTGTCATCGTAAAATAAATAAATTCATCTCTGGTTGAAAGTTATTTTTGCACTCCTCGCTCCGCTCGTGCGACAAACAACTACTTTCAACCCTTGTATACAAATAACTACTAGATACCTATACTCGTAAAAACATACTTTTATGTACGCGATTCTGTATACAAAGTACATCTATTTTGCACATTTGTCAATTTCATTTAGCTCTGTTGAAAATTTTAATTAAAAATTTATGAAATTTCAGGATGCATGATTGCCTTAATATTCCATCTATTATTATGAATCTTCCATCTTTGCAACAAGCGTTACTTATTAAATTGTAAGATATGTCTTAGAAGACAATAAAATTTTATGACTTTCCTTAATATTCTGCACCTGAATGTGCATAAATATAGAGCAAGTTTATGCCTTCCATTTATGTCAATAAAATCTAAATTTAACCACACGTAATACACAAAATGTGAAAAATCGTTATTCCTAACAAAAACAAATACTTTTACGAGTATTGCGTCCTTGAACACGTGAATATTACAAACAAATGCCATCATAGACAGCAAATGTCAGTGTTCCATGAACAGATGAACAACACGACAGCTGAAAAAGATAAAGGCTTATCTCATCACTAACGCGATATCCAGAAATGATATTTTTTCAATCATGTTTGTAAACAAGACTTCAATCCATATAAGCGAAGTCATCAACAAGAATTTTCAGATTTACGAAAACTGGAAGCAGTGTTTGTAATTTCAATTTAATATTGACTTTAAAGCTTGAAATTATAATTACTTTCCAATACCTTTATAATGTAAATTTTGAACAATTTTCAAAGGATTACTTCCTACACTATACTCCTAATCAATTATGAGAAAATTTTAACTTTGTAAAATTTATTTCATTTCTTTAAACAATTCATTTACATGTTGTAATCGTATCGACTGTCAAACCAGGCAATTAGATGTGATTACAACCTGTAACTTACTACTGACCTGAACCCCAAAAAGGGTTGAAACGTCGTCATTTACAATAAAAGTAATTCAAGCCAAGTTATCCATCCAATTACTTTATAAAAAATATATGGGGTGTTTCTATACCTCTGCACGAAACTTTAATGACATATATAATTTGATATACTGATTATAGAACAACAAGATTTTTTTTGAAATTCGCAAAAATTAGGGTATTTCATTCCTAGTCAACAATTTAGTTTCAGTGGTTTAATAGTACATTCAATTATTTATAATTATGTTGCTAATGTATAACCACGGCCTACAAATAATTATTTATTATTTAGTTGTTATGTAGGTACCTGGCGAAATGCCTTATTTTTTATTTTTTTTAATTAAATGTGTGACACTAAAAATGTTTGCTAGGAATGAAATACCCTAATTTATGCGGATTTCCAAAAAAAATCTTTTTGTTCCGTAATCAGTATATCAAATTATATATGTCATTAAAGTTTCGTGCAGAGGTATAGAAACACTATGCATAGTGTGAAATTCAGTGTTAATCCATAACTTTTGTAGCATTACTAACATTCAGATGACATGGGTCAAGAATTTAAAATCTTATCTAAATTTCGAATTTATAAAAATTGTACTTTTCAATAGGATAATGTAAAAAATTATATCCATACTTCGTGAAGAAAGTGTAATTCTTCCCTTGTGTGCATTATATCCCTCGGCTTCGACTCAGAAAATGAAACGGCACGGAAGAAATATATCACTTTCTTCACTTGGTATACAAATAACTTTTATATGGATTTTTAATTTGTTTTGTTTTTTGTACACAGTGCGGTGTGTCACTATCAGTGATAAAAAATAGCTTTATTCAGCTTCATATCTTAACATTTTTGTCATTATGTTTAACGTAACAGAACTTCATTGGTTGACTCTAATTTGCTAGATTTATTGATTTAAATTGTATTTAAAGTTGAAGTACAATATATGTATATGTTAGGTTAAATCGAGCTTACTGACATTTTAAAGTGCGCACAGGTTTTCAAAATAACTATCTATAATTTCTTGAATACGCCAATATCGAATGGATAGTCGTTTATTGCTCGTAGAAAATCTCAGTTCTTTTGACCAAACTCATAAATGTAAAGTGCATATATGAACTCGCCGATTCACAGTTCCCCAATTGTCGTTTTCAGCAACCAACTTAAAGTTTACACCGCTGTTGCCAAGTAACGAACAGAATAGAATCGTCGAGAGGGTTTCTTTACATTCGTTGGCCAAAACGACGTTCTCTCCCGATAAAACTCACACAAAAGATTGAGGAGAAAGTCTAAGATATCCTACAGTAACTCAGATATATCAAATGGGTTCTTTTGTTTAAAACACGTGTAGCGTCATGGAGCGAGAGATCTTTCTTTCGTACGTTTCCTTTCATTTTATAAGGCGATCTACGTTACGATGCGATTAACTTTTCAATAGATCGTATACAACTAAACAATGGATCAAAGCTTGGTAATCTCCAATAAATTACATTTTAAAATTAAAACGTAGTTTGTAAAGTTTTTAATAACGATAGAAAATCTACGATAAAGCGTAAAAATAAAAATATGACGGAAAAATAATCAGAAAAATAAGCGGCAAAATACAACAAGAAGAAATTTAAAACACTGAAAGAAAAGTAAAACTAGCAAAAGAAAATAAAGAAGGTGGATATTTACATAAACAATTACCGCGAGTGAATAAAGACATTCTGTATTCAAAAAAATAAATAAAAAGAACTTTAAGTTTAATCTAGAGAACATTTCTAAGTAAATTGTAATCTGGCAGTATGCTGATGTGGTTAACGTTGGCATTCAAATCCGTAGATCCCAAGTTCGAATTTCTCTCACCCTTAAATATAATCAAAATTAAGTTACTAATAATAACGTTTATTCGTAGATATTAAAAAATAATTTTGAAACATCTGTCAGTATTTGTAGTTGTAGGAAAAAGTTTAAAAAATATGTAAACAGAAGTAATGTTGAAAAAAAGTAGTTATTTAATCATCTGAAGATTATACTAATATAACATATAATTGACTGAACTACTAGTCACTTACTATAATAGCTTTGAATCTAATTTAGTAATTATTGAGTACGGTAATAGTTATTTACGATATAAGTATCATAATAATACATTACGATACTAATATCGTACAACGTACAAACTCGAAGGATTGTCCAACTCGGAATGCGGCCTCATTGGACAATTTTCCCATCTCGTTTCGTAATATACTACATTACGATACGAATATCGTACAAAGTTTTATCTACTGTCGTGAATTTTATTCAAAAATATAATAAAAATAAATATTTTAACGTTTCAAAAATAAAAACAATAATGAAATTACAAAGAAAAAAGCTAAGTTGCCATGAATTCTGATTCTTATGTTTGTATTGTTTATTGTGTAAAAATGTATAATTAATGTTTATAATAAATAACTAAATTCCTATTATCTATTTTCACTTTACCGCACTAGTTCGGTAAAACATCACTTTACCGCACTAGTGGGGTAAAATAGCTCATTACGATTTCAGAACAAATATCATAAAGTTTGAAATTATTAAACGATAGTAGATAAACAGTTTTATTTGTTTCACTTGAAACTATACATACTTTTTGACTTAAGGAATTATGTTAATTAGTCCCTCAATTATTACAATTTCATCAATCATGGTAAAATGTATTAATTTTGATCAAATTAAATAAATAAATTCCTATAATATAACATAATATATAATTTAGTATAAATATGGCGATGTATATCGTAATCACCATTGTGTTATAATTCCAGTCACTCTAATTAAAATACAAATATTTATATTTTCGTTATTTTGTTATTCACGTGCAAATTTGCATGGGACGATATAACAAATATCTATATTTACACATAACCACCTACTCTCAATAAGGCAAACAATTTGAACGCTACAAACCACAAAGTAGAGCTAATACCCATTTCTCATTACCATCTAACCAGTTTAACCGCATCTTTGAGCAATTTACTAAACTGACATATAACAAGCGCTTAGCGAACATATCGTCACGTGGCATAACCTACGTAAAGCAAATTTTAATAAACCAGCTTACAAATATCTAACGCATCAGTTGGCTGTGTACGAACGTCTGAAAAGCGTTTCCAGAGAAACAGTTTGTAACACCTCGAGGTACTCGTTAAAACCAGGATTTTCCTCGAAACGAAGAAAATTCAGAGATTTTACAATATTGCATTAGGACTTGAAGATAGCGCTATAGAATACTGTAGTGCAGCTGCGACCAGAGACATGACAAGAAGAGAAATAGACAAATATTCTTCCGTATTATTTATTTATTTATTTATGTTACTCTGTACAACAGGAACTTAATCCCAATTACTGTACAGGGTCCGCACTCACCGAGCCGCAGTGTGATAGTTCAAATAATTTTTAGCTTAAGTGAGATTTGAATTTGGGATCTCCGAATTCGAATTCCGTATCGCCATCTACACCACCGTACTGACGGACATAATTGATTATGCCACTGAATCTATCGATTAATTAATAATAACGTGGTATCGAGTCGGCCTGTGAATCTTAAGAACCCTGGTTCGATCCCCACAGCCGACAAACAATTTTCACCAATTTAAATCTACCCCTGTGGCTCCCCTTCCACTAATATCTTTGGGAGGCGTGATTTAACGGCTGGTTTCCGCTCTTCACGCGAAGAAATATATCACTTACCGAGATCTGCTTAGGCAGAGTGCCACACTCAGTAATGGGTAAATGGCGTGATGATGAATTTATTTAATTTAAATAATAACTGTTTATACAGGGTGTTTCTATACCTTCCCACGAAACTTTAATGACATATATAATTTGATATACTGATTATAGAACAATAATATTTTTTTTTGAAATTCACTATAATTAGGGTATTTCATTCCTAGCAAACATTTTTTTTGTCACTGGTTTAATAGTACATTTAATTATTTATAATTATGTTACTAATGAAATAAAAGTATAAACAATGCTTACAAATAATCATTTATAAATTAGTTATTATGTAGGTACCTGGAGTAATACGAGTACCTTATTTTTATTTTTATTTAAGTATCTAGCCTGATTACGTATACGGTACTGAAAGGGTAAGTTGTTGTGGGAGAGATTTGAGAAAAATGTATAACAACAATGAATTTATAATATTTCTAAAATTTCTAGTAATCAGTATATCAAATTATATATGTCATTAAAGTTTCGTGCAAAGGTACAGAAACACCCTGTATACGCAATATCAAGAAACATATTTTCTGACATGGTCTTAAAAAATAGTATCAATTGCGCCACAAAATTTGGATCTAGCAAGATATAAATTTTAATTGAAATGTCACGATTGACAAATTTACAATTTGAATAGATTAATGATACTTCATTTATCAAACTTCTAATTTTTTATTTATGCATGAAAATACAACTGTTGAGCGTCAAATAAGGAAGAGTTATAAAAGAAATATAACAAGATATTTTCAGTAAAAAGGAAGACAGCAGTATTCTGGAATCCGCATCTCAGCGACATCATTAGCACTATAAAAGATAAATAAACTACGCTAGAGTACAACATAAATACCGGTTGAGGAATCCTTCTTCAAAGAGCTTAAAGTACGCAGTTTCATTAATTGCTTTTACTTCAGTATTTTGTAGATTTCTGTGGAGCAACTTACTCGTATCGTATACGTAGAGAAATAAATAGTTACGTTTGGTTTTCGACTGGCAGTATTTATTTGTTAAATGTAATGAAATTAATGCCTTCATTAATTAAAAATTGTTTAAGTAGTTAAGCAGATTAGAAGTTTAAAGTTTGAAGCGGACTACTCGATATGATATGTTGGTGAAGTTGTATATTTCTGTCACGCGCAGTGAAAACTATGTGACAGCTACGTTTCTGGAATTCTCTATATTTTATAGCAGTTTATAGAATCATTGATTTCTAGCGATATTTATACTGAAATATTTATTTCTTTAACTTTATCGTATCACTGTATTTAAAAACTGCCAGTGCACTCAATAAATAATATTTTATCTTCACAGATATTTGCTAACAATATGAAATACTAACACTTTTATGGACGTATCTATTAATTTTCAGCGGCTTTTTGTTGAACATATATCAGATAAAATTTCAAGAATTCTTACTAAGAAGAAAATGTCTTTTACTTTGTACTTTAGGAATCATTAGGAATTTACAATGCCTCCATTGAGCAGAGCTGTTAGCACTTCACAGAAAGAACATCACCGGAATATTCTATACTAACATATAAAATACCTCAACATGCAATTTAGTTTCTTTATGGCATTGTCTTCCAAGAAACAAAAAAATCTTTAAAAATTAGAGTTAGATTTATAGATTCCAAACTAATTTAAAAAGTGTGAAAGTCAGAAATTGAACAAAACACGAATGCCTGTAGTTAAGAAATTGTAATTTATTTTATTTTAGCCATGTACTTCTTTGTTTTTATTTATGTAACCTATCCTGGCGAAGGAATACGTTTAGTGCACCAAAATATTAATAATATTTTAATTAAATAAACCAGAATAGTTATTTGAATATGAATACTAATAATTAAAAGTAGCTGTAAAGATACTTTCAACCAGAGGGATGCACAAAACTTTTAATATTGTTAACTAGAAAAAAAGTAAATAAAAAAATATTTTCGGTTATTATAAATACAAAAAAAATTACAGTGAAGCAATGAATCCGCAACAAACTTTCATATTACGAGTGTTTCTAAAATAAAAAAGATCTAAAAATTACATAATTTCTTGTAGTGTAAAATGCTAAATTGTCTTAGAAAAACTGGAATATAATACACGTGTTGAAAGACAATTGGACCACTCTTGTACCATATTACACACACGCTTTCCAATTATACCCTTTCAACACTTGTATTACAATATACTATTTTATAAATACAGAGAGTAAAATGTAAAAAATAAGATTTGGCTGAATTATCAGAGAGAGTTCACGGGTGCAAATCTTACCTACTTGTTCAGTTCTAGTTATTCGAATACCACTATAAGTTTTAAATCCTCAGTAGTTTGAAAATTAAGAAAAATAAATATAATATAGAACAACATTAGCAATTGCAAAGCTGAAACATCTGCAAATATGTTTCAGTTCAATCCTTTCAATAAAACCATGAAAGTTTCAAGGCACACTTAAGTCTCTAAGTGCAATGAAAACATTTAAAGTAAGTTCCTTCTTTGTGAGAAACTCTTATCAACATTTGGTTTGTTCTTGAGGAATGTTGTGGCAGACAGGCATCAATAGTCAGCGACACTATGAAGAGGTGGAAATGTGTCAAGTTAAAGCGCTGGTAAGTGGCTACTTATACCTCAACCCTCGCTGGGTAATGTAAGGGTTGCTAGACGCAGGATCGGATCTAACACAATACTTGAGAAGAGGTAAAAGTAAGCGTTGTTTACCCCCAGAAATGAAGTATACAGGTTTACATTAAATATAAAATAATTATAGGATATCCTGAAGTCATAATTATTGTGTAATATAAATAAATAAAAATAAGTATATCATCACGCCTCTTACACATTACTGGGTGTGGTACTCTGCCGTAATAGATCTCGGTAAGTGATATATTTATATGCGAAAAGTTCGGTTACCAGGCATCAAATAACGGCCTCCACAAGGTCAATATTAATGTGGTGAAAATTGTTTGTCTGCTGTGGGAATCGAACCCGGGTTCTTAAATGCACTGTCTCACACGATACCCCATTAAAATAAATAAATATAACATCACGACTTCTACTTATTACTGGGTGTGGCACTCTGCCATAACAGATTTTGGTAAGTAATATATTTATATGCTAAAGTGCAATTACCAAATCGGGTCTCTTAAAAATGTTAGTAAAGAAAAGAATGTGGTGAAAATCAATTTGTCGGTTATGGGAATCGAACTCATGTTCTCGTATGGGCTATCTATCCCATATTGTTTAAATAGCATATACTAGCAATTGCAGATATTTTGGCAAATATGTTTTAATTATAGTCATTCATAGCGAAAGAGGCGATATTTTTTGTAATGGTCAACTATGCGTTCAGAATTCCATTCCAACGAGTATTTTTTTCATAATACAAACATTCAAGAGTAACAATAGTTCGTTATGCTTAAATACAATTTTTCAGGTTTTTACCGAAAAAGACTTTTAGTTGTCATTACATATAGGGTGATTAAAAAAAAATGGCATGAAATCGTGCCATAAAAAAATATGTTTGTTTGAAATTAATTAGGTAAATATCTATTATAACTGACAACAAAAAATGCCACCGATTGTTCAATGTAGAAGGACCATAATTTTTTTCACTGTTTCTAAAATACATTTCTAACAAGTAACGTATCTGTTGGTCGATGAAAGCCATAATTATTTGTCGCAATTGACAAATTATCTGTCATAATTGACAACTAAAAATATCACCGATTGTGGTAAACTCGATTTGATGCTATATTTTAATAATCCGATATAATTGTTTAAAAAAATATAATAATGACTGCCATATACTACATCACATCATTAATGGTGACAGATGTCAGAAGTCATTATTTTTCATCATTATATATACATCATTAAATAGATGACAAACATCTTCATGATTTCGCAATAGATCATTATTATTATTTCTAGTCATTAATTTTATTTCCAATGATGAAAAATGAAATAAAAACTTGTCACCCTGTCATAACCATGACTAATAAGTCAAATAAATAAATAAACTTAAAAAACAAAAACAGTTTTAAGAATTTTACAATACGAGTATAACATTCTAAACATATTGGTTGGTAGCACAAGCTCTGTTTTTGGGTGTTCTAAGAGCACGGTTTTAACATATTAGATATAGCTAAATACACTGCTCTTAAAACAGGTAAAACAGAGCTTGAGCTACCAGCCCTTGTTATTAATTAATTCATAAATTTTGTAATCTCTAATAAAATATTCAATATCAATTTTATTAACTCTTGAAAACATCGCCTTCAAAAAACACCGTTCCTAGATGCGGCCCTGGCTAGACATCTAAAGCGCAACTTCTAGTGCATTGTCCGTGGCAAAAACCGCCACTTCGCAAAATTGGAAAGACGGGAATAATGGATCTCTAGACACCAGAAAGAGAGATAGAGAACAAAATGGAAGTACACGAGGTAAAGCAGAAGGTTTGTCACTTAGACAAAACATAATTACGAATAATTTAAAAAGGTATATTGTAGAATAGGATAATATGTAGGAAGTGATGAAAAAAATCTGTATTTGCGTTGCTAATCTGACGGATCAATCAATTTTTAGATAGCGCTAGAGATATGCATGACTCCACTACATATAAATATGACATATTAATAGGATTAGAAAAGATAAACAAATTTACGATGTTTGTGCGGCAGACATATGACAGACTCAATCAAATCAAGATATTTTTGTTGATATTAATATTAAATATTGGCAGTAAAACCGCGGAATTAGGAAGCATAAAGTTAATGAATTTGAAATTAAAACATCATAATGTTTGATGTCTAAAGATCTAAAAGTTTATGTAATTAAGCTGCTTTTATACTTTAATAACTATTTTTGTAAGTGAAACTTATTTGCAGCTGACGCTTGTTTGATAATTACTTTTTCAGAAGCTTCATTAATCTCCTTCATTATAAGTTTATTGTATTTTTTTTCTGAATGCGGCAAGTTGTACTTTGATATGAAATTTATCTAGTCAAACTTCAAACGAATAACATGTTTTAAATGTTTTGTTACATATCATTTAAAAAATAATAATTTCAAATAAGAATGCAGGAAATGGTATCATTGGTCTATCATCTGACAGATTAAAATCGAATATTTATATGTTGATGAAATTAATGGTGAGAGATAGAAACAAAATGGATGAATATGTGAACGAAAGACTCCAAGTATAAAATTAAGATCAACAAATTAAGAATTCTTGTCAAAAAATGAAAATTTGTCTTACTTTTTATCATGTCTAAAACACGATCAAGGTTTTTTTTAATTTTGTAAAAAATTTCATACTACTATGTGAAATACAATTCTTCTTTGAAAATGTACTTATCTGACAGCATAAATAAGAACATTGATATTATTATATTGATTTTTGTTGAAGTTTACGCAGATATAAATATAAAATTTTGAGGACGCGCGTGACATTTGATAAAATCCCCTACCTTATCTAAGTTTACATTTGTGTGTGAAACAGAATTTCATCTTCTGGCATTTTAATAAACGGTTGGACTTTATGAACCTCTGAATTCGTTACGATGTGTAAAAGTGTTCATAAAGTTCGGATTTAAAGGACTGCTTGCTTGTTAATAAGTTGTTATTGCTTTGGTAACTAAATATTACATGAAACATGAATTTTATATTTAAATAACATGTATAATGAAAAGTAGATAGGTAATGATAAAAAAACCGTAAAAATAAGAAATTACATTTTTAATATAATGTATTTATATTCCTAGTGGTGACTATTAAGTTTTTAGGTCGTAGAATCATTAGTATACATTAAATAGAATATCAAACAGAAATAGCCACTTTTATCTTTTATAATGTAAAGAAGATTTTACTATAGATATAAAATAAAATCATTAAAATTGTATATTTCGTTGGAATTAACTATTTTTTTTATTTGTCAAAATAAAAAATATTTGAAATTCTGACGAAACTATTCTTTGATATCCACTTAAGATGTTTGTATTAGTTCTGAAAGAATATCCCTCATTCATACATACTCCAGCATACATCAAATGGAATAGCACGAACCCTTGAAACATTTATTCATTAGATTCATCCTGAATTTAATCTTTGATAAACATTCTTAATCTGACACATCAATTATCTAAATGTATATTCATATTTCATTTTATACATATGTATGTATATAACATCACGCTATATCTCGTCCTTAACGCATTCATCAAATTTATCAAGTAATCAATCTTCCTCAAATATTCTCATCCTAACACAACACTCTTGCTTCATATACATTCATATTCCCCTCATATATTTTTAGCTTGAATGGGATTGAAACTCGGGATCTTCGGATTCGAATGTTGTAACGCCAACTACTTTACCGTATTCATCATATATTCCACATGCTCAAATTATCTCAATTTACTCATACCTGCTGCTCTAACATCGAATCAAAACAGACAAAAAAGAAAAAGAGTATAGCTGTGCGCTTGTTTTTAAAGTAAATTTCAAACAATTATAGTTACATACTGTAATGTAAGAATTGAATTCGAATCCAAAAGATAAGAAAATAAAGAAACATTAGCCTGTGCGTTTTTTAAAGTGAATTCTACACTATTGCAGATAGATATTATAGAAAACGAATAGAAATATAAGAATAGAAGGCAGTGTTGTTTACGCTTTAAAAAACAATTTTCACATATTGGAGGTAAACACTTGAATGAAACAACTTTTATTTTATTCAATAGATTCATCCTCTAAATAATGCATTTCATAAGTATATTTATAAGTATATTTAGGAAACAAATTATTATGGGGTAGGTGGCTCAGTGGTATCGAGTCGGCCTGTGGATCTTGAGAACCCTGGTTCGATCCCCACAGCCGACAAACAATTTCCACCAATTTAAAAAAATCTACCCCTGTGGCTCCTCCACCACTAATATCTTTGGAGGCCGTGATTTGACGGCTGGTAACCGCACTTCACGCGAAAAAATATATCACTTACCGAGATCTGCTTAGGCAGAGTGCCACATCCAGTAGTGGGTAAAAGGCGTGATGATATATTTATTTTATTTATTTATTTAATTATAAACACAAAAATATTGCATACATTTATTTAAAACTTATTCATTAGATAGTATTAAAAAAATGGAATAATTTTATTAGAAAGTAAAATATAAGAAGACATACAAACATAAAATATAAATAAATATATCATCACGCTTTTTACTCATTACTGGTTGTAGCACTCTGCCTAGCAGATCTCGGTAAGTGATATATTTCTTCGCATGAAGTGCGGTTTCAGCCATAAAAGAGTAGTTTTAATTTGGTGAAAATTGTTTGTCCACAACCCGACTCAATACCACTGAGCTACCTACTCCATAACACTATTCCAAAACATAGTAGACCTTGTAATTAATTTAAAATAGTACTTTTAGTATGCATTAGCAAAGCAAACGCCTATATTAAAATTTAATTTAAAGATTACCTCAGCATATAAGTGCCACTAAAACAATTTCACGCTACAATCACTTGCAACTACGCAAAGTTTAAAATAGATTTCCCCCATCTAGTGGAAACGCAAAAATCTCCAACTTGATTAACCGTAAGATAAATGAAAATTACTATTAACATTATGCACGTGTCATTACACGTGTAGAGACAATTGAATGCTGGATACTAGATCAATCAAACTCATATTAAATCGTGGTAGTCGCAGATTTGAGAAGAGTCAGGGACGAAGCAATTATTGCGGCGATTAACTAGGGATTTCGGGTGTATTCGCACGTATAACAGGGATTCAATAATTTTGAGCACAATTCCCATAGAGAATGAGGCAGTCTTCTGTGATAATTGAGCAATGGGAATAACGTGGAAATTAAACGCAAACATATTTCGCAGATGTCGTGTTATTCAACATGGTATATAATATTATTTCTGTTATAATAAAGAGTTTTAATGTACATTAAACGGATGATTAAAAAAACTATGGAAAAAAATATATGTCTGAAATTAATTAGCTAATTATTTGTCGTAATTGACAAGAAAAAATGTCACCAGTTGTTCAATTTAGAATACTTTTTAATGTAATAAATCTAATTGATTAAAATATAAATATAATTTATTATTATTGAAACTATTTTTTATTAATTCGATGAGTAAATGGTTGAAGGGTTGATGCTATCCCATTTAACGGCATATAATATATTGTTGTTTATGTTTGCATGTATGTCAAAGAAGATAGAACTCAGCAGATCTCTATAAGTGATATATTTATGCGCGTGAAGTGCAGTTATCATCCGTCAAATTAAGACCAACATAGAGCAGGTGGCTCAGTGGTATCGAGTCGGCCTGTAGATTTGAGAACCTGGGTTCGATTCCCACAGCTGACAAACAATTATTACCAATTTACACCTACCCCTGTGGCTTCCCTTCCATTAATATCTTTGGGGCTCGTGATTTGACGTCTGGTAACCGCACTTTATGCGAAAAAATACATCACGTACTGATATTTGCTATGGTAGAGTACCACACCCAGTAATGGGTAAAAGACGTGATGATATATTTATTTTAAAATGTAATTATTTTAATAGTTAGTTAATGCCATACAGTTTAAATGTTACAATAATTAATACGATTCAAAATCATAAATTTTAAATTAATTATCTATCACAATTGACAAATTAGCTGTCATAATTGACAACGAAAAATGTTATCGATTGTGATAAGCTCAAACATGTCCGTTATATCTATCTCTGTTTTTCATGTCACGATATGATGTCATTTTTAAATCACCCCTTGACTATTGTTTTTAGTGGCTAAAATCAACAATTATAACTTTGGTTCTCAAATCTACAATCTCACATGATACTACTGAGTTTTCTACCTAATGAAAACTATAAATTATAATGAAATTTCGTAAACAATATCTTTGATTTTAATTATCACTTTTAATAAATTTATCATCACGCTTGTTACCCAATACTGAGCGTGGCAATCTGATCTAGGTAAATGACATATTTATGCGCGTAAATTGTGGTTACCTGCCGTAAAATCATGCTCTCCAAAGAAATTAGAGGAGGAGAAACCACAGGAATAGTTTTAAAGTGGTGAACATTGTCGGCTGTGGAAATGGAACCCGTATTCCCAAATCCACAGTCCAAATACCCACAACCACTAAATTGAAAATATAAAAAAATAAATATATATATTCAAGTCACTCGCATCTCAGTAACATATTTTACCAGACGTCAAATGTTGGTCCTCAAGTTGGAGGAAGAAATAATGACAATAATTTATTACAGCAATTAAAAATCCTGTCACAGTTGACTGTGAAACAAAACAATAACTCCAAAACAACGTACAAATAAAGCATTAAATCCACCATCAGGTCACATCACTACGACGCAAATCGATATCCTCCGACATAACCGTTACCGCTAACGCTAGCCTGCAGGTGCGAATCGGAACTGGAAAGAGAATGACCTCTTCCCTTTCCATTCGCATAGGTGCACTGTCACGTGACTGAAGTTGAATTATTGAAAGATTTTTCTACGAACGAGTGTAAAGAAAGTAAATAATGTCAAGAATATTATATCCATAAGAATATCTCAGGATATGCGGTTTATATGTAAAGTTTTGTGATGAATTATTTATTTGTAAAGGATAAATAACGTAGTGAAAAGTTGAACAAACAAAAGCATATGTAATGGTACTGATGGATAGTAATTGCAGTTTTTGATAAATACTAAACAAACTACCAGCTACAAAAATATAATTATAGTTGAAAGTTGTTTTTCTTAAAAATAAAATATAGATGTTTTATGCATTAAACATACACCTCCGCCAGGGTGGGTAATATAAACAGTTAAATTCCTGCTGTGGCTCCCCTTCACTAACATCTTTAGACACCGTGATTTAACGCACGGTAAATGCGCATACATATGTTAAAGTTTAGTAATATATCGACGTTATAATTTATATATTAAGCACAATAAATACACTCAAATTTGAAAACGAATCTATATTATTTTTAAATCAAAAATACAAATCAAAAAACAATTTCTTGTTACCAAAACAAGACTAGTTAAACAAACATTCCAAATTATATAAACAAAACATTAAACATTGGTAAATAGATAAAATCAAAATAATATGTAGTTAACATGCTACACATATGTCACTTACCGAAATCTGTCATAGTTAGTAATGGGTAAAAGGCGTGATAATAAGGATTGGTTCAAAAAAATTACATCAAATCGTGCTATGAAAAACAAAGATAGATATAATGGGCATGTCTAACCTTACTACAATCGGTGGAATTTTTTGTTGTCAATTGTGACAGATAATTAATTTAAAATTTATGATTTTGAATCATTCTGATTATAGTAACATTTAACCAGTATGGCTAACCGTAGCAGATCTCGGTAAGGAATATATTTATGTGCGTGAAGTGAGGGTACCAGCCGTCAAAACCATGAGCGCATCAAAATGTATACGTATACCCTCAAAGTTAATTAATTTATCCATCCTAATGAAGATGTACAGTAATAGCTATTTATAAAACTAGTAAGGAAATGAAGGTTACCTTACGCATGTGAAATTTGCAGAACGAGGCGTAGTCGAGTTATGTAAACACATAAGTAAGGTAATAATCTATTTTCTTACTAGTTTCATACAATATTTTTTCTACTTCCGTTCTAATAAATACGAAAGATCGTTTTTGAAATTATGAAATTTTGACATATTAATGACAGTTATAAATTCAAAAAATAAAAGAATAACACATCAAAATTCGTCTACCAAGATATCTGTAGCTATGTTACCTGTTTATTTCACTAGTTAAATAATGCAGTTCATTACCAAACTCAAATAAGTGAAATAAAACGTCTATTTTCTAACAGAAGTAGAAAAAAAAATTTAATAACTTAAATCAGAATTCTAAAGTCAAATGTGATTCAAGTGTTCACAGTAATTGTTTATAATTTTAAGTATTTCATATTAACTTTTATTTTAAATACTCTTGAAGTATTTAAAAACTTAAATTAGCAACTTGGAAATTATGACCGTCATTTATAAAATTTTAAAATAATTTCAACATCCACGCAATAAAGATTTAATTTATTTAATTCCTGTGTATAAAAATATTTACTTTCATGATTCCGCATATCTCACAAACAATAAATTTTGCATATCGCTAAACAAATCAATCTACGGTATTTTCCATAGACTGAATAAATAACATGCGTTGCTCAATAACATTAAAATAGAATTTCATTACAAATTACTATTATCAATTTAAGAACAAACAAATATATGTAGCAATAAAAGAACTCACAAATAACACATATCAGTTTTATGGAATTATATAAAGTAGCCAGAAAAATTCTAAAACAGGTGGTAATTCAAAGAATTCAACTTGCGTGTAAGAAAATAAAATGTAAAATTAATTATAAAAGTAATAAAAAGGTATTAACAGACTGTATAAGAAAATACCGCATTTCTCGCATCATTGTTGATTGTGTTAACACGCTATGCCGTATTTTAAGGTAATATTAAAACGTCTGCTATACATAGGCGTATGGTGCAATACATTGCGTGACTTTTGGAAATAACGTAGTTGAATAAAGTACCGACATACATATACTGTTTAAAACTATGAATTTGTAGAATTGTTGGACTAAAATCAATTTAAAATTTATTTTAAATTACTCCAAACAACTAAGGCCAGTAATTACTTTTCCTAAAGGTACTAAAACATTGTTCAAAATATTTGTTTTCATATAAGATATTAGTATATAAGTGCTATAGGTTTTACAAAATAAATACATGCTAAAATTTATTTTTTCTACAAGTGTCAAGAAATGCTCACTTTTTTCTCCAATATCAGTACGCGAACTACGTGATTTTTTCACACTCATTTCGCGCAATAAATACAAAAATAACTATTTTCTACTCTCGTTATTAAAATGTCCTTTACCGAATAATCGTAGTCTCTATGGAGAGAAACATTCTCACGAGGGACAGAAACATCTCTCTCGGGATAGAAACATTCTCACTAGGGACATAAACATCTTACATAATGTTTCTCTCCCTAGGGAGAAAAGCAGTGTTTCTCTCTCAAAAATTAGGGAATAAGAACGTGTTTCTTGTGCACGTGTTACGAAAATTAATTTTTAAATAAAAATCTATAATTTTTTTGTTTCACCACTTAAAAATGTTGTGTGCTTCTTGATTAAAAAACTCTTTTTTAGCTTCATCTGATTATGTTTCGGGCACAGGGCACATTTCCAGCATTGATACTTAAATAACTATTTTGTTTTATTTATTTTATAGGTAAATCGCAGTGCGAATGTTAATGGAGAGAAAAATATGTAATGGAATATTGTATAGACAGGATTTAAAAATACATCTTCTAACTTGGAAATTAAGTTTCATTTATCTTATTTCTTCCCTCAGATTTTTATTTACAGTTCTACGCTTCAAAACAGAATAAAAATCTAATTAAATACATCCGTGTATTCGCATAATTTTTTCTCCAAATCAAAAACGATATCAGATGTTCTTGTAAAATCTGTTGAGCTCATCTAATAAGATTTTCTTTTTAAAGATTCGTTCAAATACTTGAGATTTGCAATTTAATTTGAATTTAGCAAATAATTAGGGAAACAAACTAAAAGTCATATCTTGCGAAAATAAAAAAAAAACATATATTTGTCACTTAAAATGTTTTTTCATTCTTGATATTTATTTATAGATTAAGCTAAGAAATGTGCAAAAGGAAATAGTTTTTAAAGTTAATCGATAATTTATTTTTTGTGTTGAAGTCAAACTCAGCTTGATGTATTATTTCCCGTTTGTCGCTTTTGTGCTTATGATAAACTGTTTTGCTATAATAGATAAATTCTTGTTTGAGCAACAAGATTAAAATTTGTGATATACGACATGGCGAGAGAACTCTCGTATCTCGTCTCGTTATGCAACAAAAATGGGAGATAAAAGCGACAACGATATTAGAAAAGCTAATTATAATAACTGGCAATAATTTAATTCTATTAATATTTACTATTTGTAGAATTTGGAAAAGTTGAATATTTCTTAAATTTTACCTCATCACATTTCTACGCTCAAGGGACTATATCTCAAAAATTAAACTAGATGTGAATATGCGCTCAACAGCATTGAATTACTTGTCTTTCAATTAACTTAAAAGTACATTTTCAGCAATTTTTATATTTAAAAAAATATTCCCTAATAATTTCTCTCGAACGTTAATTCTTCCTCGATTTTTTTTATTGTATCCCAACATATTATTTTGCGCGAGTGGCACACGAATGCAGATTACGTTGAACATTCGGACACGACGAATTCAATGCCGCTGAGCTCATCTTCGTATATTGTTTAATTTTTAAGATATAGACTTCGAAAAAATAGAATTTTGCCCAAATTTTACTCATTTCAGATTTGGTGTTTTCCCAAAGCTATATCTCAAAAACTAAACGAAATGAAGATGCGGAAACAATCAACTCATATTCTTAAGAAATTTTCCAAAAATTATTTGGCAAAAAAAATTAGTTTACAAACAAATTGGACACGAGAAATTCAATGCCGTTAAATTTTAATGTTAGTGTGATTTTCGCGAGATACGATAAATATTATGCAACAGCAAGAGTAAGATCGAAATACGAGTAGTAGATAAAAAAAAGGGGGCAAGCACGATATTTTCTATTTTTCATTTCGTCTCATCTCGCATGTATCACTTATTAAAATTACTTCGCAAAATTTGTAAGATTTAACTCAATTTCCTTCAGATTGTAATGTATTTGCATTTTTTGTAAAATTGAGAAATCAGACATAAACTGACATTTTTTTGATGTGGGTTTCCGCTCAGCAATTTTATATGAAAATTGACATGGTTTACCTTCCCGACGCCGCATAGAATACGTTAAAAATTATTGATTTATTTTTATTAAGAAACGAAATAGAAAATAAATTGTTTCATTAAATTATAGTCGCATACACATGAGTAGAGATAAGAAATTTTCGTCTCGTCTCGATATTCGTCGTCTAGAAATTCTTGTCATAAAAAAGACAATTCTCGAACATTTATATCTAGCGAAAATTATCTTTGCTATCATGTTATGAAATAGAATGAGATAAGACTGGACATCATAAATTTAAGTGAGTTACGATATATTATGTTTTATGTTCACATTTAATTTATAGTATGTTATGCATCAAGGGAGGGAAACCAAGGGATAATCGCGCCCTCCCGTGAAGCATATTATACTTTTCGTAACAAGTGCACAAAAATTACCGTCTTATCGGGACAAATGTCAAATATGGTTTGCGTTACCTAGGAAACAGCTAATAATCGTAGTCTCTAGGGAGAGAAACATCTCTCTAGGGAGAGAAACATCTCTCTAGGGAGAGAAACATGCTACCTAGGGGAGAAAAGCAGTGTTTCTCTCTCTAAAATTAGGGAATAAGAACGTGTTTCTTGTGCATGTGTTACGAAAAAGTAGATTACAGCACGCGAATCACGTCGATTTCAATCGTGACCCATCAAAATTCACGATACGTGTCCATATTTGATAATTCGATCACGGCAATACGTATTAAACAGTGTTGCTTAAGGAGTTCTAAAAAGTATGATATTTTCATAAAAATATTTCTTGTCGATGGAGATAAAAACCGAGAAGAAAATGTAAATTGAACATGTATATGTATTTATAGTATTTTTTAACAACACTTTTAATTATAAATTAAAACAATTTCAAAGATTAAATGGCGGACCTCAATGAAAATAGAATTTTTAAAAGATTTCTGGTAACAAAAATATTGAGTACCACTAGTTTCCACAAAACCTTAAAAATTATCTGCTGTATATTAATTACAATTACGTGTCTAATGAATAAACAAAAAAGTATAAAAAGAAATTGTTGTATTTATTTCTCACTGTGGTATGAGAAGAGAATAGTCATTTATACCTACAATTGATCCTACAGCTATGGAATTAATAAACATTGTGTTTATACTTCTACAAATACATTTTGGTAAGAATATATATTTTTTAATTTCATTTATTTATATATATATAATATACCGGGTGTAGATTTGAAATATGTAACATAGTAAATACAATGGTATTTTTGTAATATGATGATTGTTGCTTCCCTAATTAAATATAAAAAATGTTAAATATTAAAAACTACATCTAATGAGTATCTATTTGTTGCACAATTGCTTTTTATGCAAGAGTAACAACAAGCAAACGAAAAATGGCTTTTATAAAGAAAATTTGGGATTGAGAGTGCTGTGGAAAACAATTAAACAAAATAATTTATTGTTATTAATTTCCCGTGTAATACCATTTTATAAATAAAATTTTATGATTCCATATTTAAAACAATTCACAACAGTTAATACGTTAACTAAAATTAAATTAGATGCAATTTTTAATACTTAACATTTTTTGCATTTTAACTTTTAGTCTAATTTAATTAGGGAAGCAACAATCATCATATTAAAAAAATACCATTGCATTTCCTATGTACATAAATAAATAAATAAATATATCACCACGCCTTTTACCCATTATTGGGTGTGGCACTCTGCCTAGGCAGATCTCGGTAAGTGATATATTTTTTCGCGTGAAGTGCGGTTACCAGCCGTCAAATTACGTCCCCCAAAGATATTAGTGGAGGGAGAGCCATAGGAGTAGATTTAAATTGGTGAAAATTGTTTGTCGGCTGTGGGGATCGAACCAGGATTCCACAGGCCGACTCAATACCACTGAGCCACCTACCCCATATTCCCTATGTTACATATTTAAACTCTACACTCGGTATATATTAATAATATAATATATCTTATTATTTACCAATAGCTTTAAGTGACAATGTAACATTTCACTTATACACTAATGAACATCCTGACGTACCTGAAGTGATTGATGCAAATTGGAAATCTGAAAACTATTTAAATAAACTACAGTCTAAAATTATTATCCATGGATATATGGGCAATGGACAATTAGAATGGATGATGGAAATGAAAAATGAATATCTAAAAACTGGCAATTACAACATTATTGCAGTTGACTGGTCCCCTCTTTCTGGAAAAAACCTCACAATCCCTGTCTATGCTGAGGTTATAGGACACATTACTTATGTTGCAAACGAAATAGCAACTATGATATATACATTAGAAAACGAAGGAACAAACTTAGCAGACATACATATAATAGGCTTCTCTTTAGGAGCCCAGGTGGCAGGATTAACAGGAAAAATTGTAAATGCAAGAAGACAAGGAATGCAAATTGGAAGAATAACTGCACTAGATCCTGCTGCACCATGCATTTTAGAAGATATATTAATAAACCAAAACGACGCGCATTTTGTGGATGTAATTCACACTTCTATAATCGGTGTTAAGAAACCGCGTGGGCATGTTGATTTCTATATTTGGGGTAGAGATAGAATAGGTATACAAATACAAGACGGATGTATCAGAATCACGATGGAGAACATTAGAAATAATAACTTAACAGGTTAATTATTAAATTTGCATTAATCATTAATTTTTTTCTGGAATCATGCATAAAGCGAATCATTATGAACCCATTTGCAATGACCCTTTTTTGCACATTGCCGTTAGTAATAGTATAGTTCCTTTAAACTACAATAATTAGTATGATTAGTTAAAACTCGAACGTAGAAAAAATAGTGTTAAAAGTGTTACTTTATTGCTCGATTTCAGAAAGTAAACTTTATAGTATTAGTACTGTAATAAATATTACGGTACTATTGTCATGCAGTTACTAGGTAACAAATAGTTTTTGACATTTAATTATAATTATTTTAAGATGTCCCTTTCAAGGTTAGGATATGAAAATAATGTATAATAATTAAATGCGACACAATATGAAATAAAATATTGTACATCCATACATCTGATAATAATTTTTCACGGTACTCATTTTAAAATTCCAAACACGTACCGTAAAATCTTATTTACTGGACTTATGACGTAAATAACTATAATTAATGTGTGTTATTATTTTATTATTTCAGATTTTTGTAGTCATATAAGAGCTTACAAATATTTTATAGAAAGCATAAACTCTAATGGCTTTGTTGCTTCAAAATGTGAAAACCACACTCGTTATGACTGTAGGCAGTGTACGGAAAATCAAAAAATAATTATGGGAGAAAATGTTGATCAAGAAGCAAGAGGAATATTTTATCTGCAAACAAATTCAAGACCACCCTATGCCAAACATGATTATATAGCAGACAGATGTTGGCTTACGTTATTATAAAATACTGCAATGTAAAAAATTAATTTGAAAAATTAAATCATTAATGCTATTTCTATTACTATAAATTTACCTTTTAATAAATCAGTGACAACAAAATCCTATTATCCATATTCATTTCTATTTCCCAGCTACTTATAATATAATTCAACTGCAAGAAAAGCACAAGAATAGGAAAATGCTGTCAAGAAAGTCAGTCTGTCTTGTAAGGTGAATGACCTCGACCCTTGTGGGCATCAACACGCAGAACGAGAGCGTTATGCGAGTTATCCACCATTCTCACAATAGGAGGAGCTTTCAGATTTTACCTTAGACTTTAATTACACAATTTGAGCGAATAATAAAATGTAAAATATCACTTCTATTAATTCTTTATAAATTAAATAAATATACACTATACTTTTTCTACGACCACGATATTGTAGCCCTATTCAACTATTTTAATAAAGTAATTTCAATACTCCTGCATGACATTTCAAAGTGAATATCCTAGCAACTCGTAGCAACGAAACAAAAATTAAATATTATTACTTTTCATAACTATCAATTATTTCAATATTTTGTGAGATAAGAAAGAAATGTGATAACAAAAAAAATCTTAATAAAATAAATAAATATGTCATCACGCCTTTTGTCCATTACTGGATGTGGCAAACTGTCATAGCAGATCTCGTAAGTAATATATTTCTTCGCGTAAAGTGCGGTTACCAGCCATCAAATCACGGCCCTTAAAGATGTTAGTGGAGTGGAAGTCACAGGGGTAGTTACAACGTGGTTAAAATTGTTTATCGGCTGTAGGAATCGAACCCGGGTTCTCAAATTCATATGCCGACTTGATATCACTGTACCACCTACCCCATACAATAGATATTATAAATTTACAACTGGAAATTTTTAAATTAGAGATGGGCGAATATCAAATTTCTCGAATTCGAATATCGAATACGAATATTAATCAGATCTCGAATATTCGAGGTACTCAAATATTCGAATACTCCTAAAATTATTAATAATTATTTAATTATGTCCATTTCATTATTTGAATGAAATTGTTAAAATAAAATAAAATAAAAATAAAAAGTACAAACAAAAAAGAAAAAGATGAAAACTTTGTAATTGTAATAACTTTAAGTTTATGTACAAATGACAAAGAAAAGCATAGTCAAAAATTGAGGTCAACATATGGCGCGATATTCGAGATATTCGAATGTTCGCTATACTGACGTTAATATTCGAAAATCTCGAATAATGAATAATGTCAATATTCGCGGCATTCGACTATTCGCGGATGATATTCGCCCATCTCTAATATAAATTGTTTATATATTTGCGAAAAGTTTAGAAAATATCATTTTCTGAAAATATTCTTATGGCTTGTTTTGGTGAAATATCAAACCAATACAAAGCTTCTGAGAACGACTCTCAACATTAATAATAATATGTTAATTATAACCTTCAAACTTTAAATTCACCTAAGGTTTAAATCAATATTACATTCAATTACTAAATAAGCGATTCAATAAATATTTACTTGTCAATAATATTATATTAAAATAAAATAACAAAATAAACTCTTCAAGCATTCTCATTTTATTAGTACGAGTATTATTTACATAGCTCTTTTAATGGAGTGTGTCAGTTTTTAAATTAAAAAAAAATAGTTTTGACCGAACTTTCAGACATGAATTTATATTTCACAGTTTTGTCAAAAATGCAATATTGCTTATGGTCGAGATATGAAAATTTGTTTAGAATGTATCTGTAGCAACAACAAACATAAAATAAGTAGATATCTTACTTTAATAGCCGAAAAAAAAATTATTTATTACTCACGTTTACAGCCAGTTACGAGTAATTAAAATTAGATTACGAGCACAAAGATCACGTTGTGATCTGTCGTGACCCATCAAAATTTACAATCTGCTCTAACTTCTGATAATTCAATCACGACAAAACAGTGATTCTTAAATGGGGGTCCGTGAAAGCTAATTAAATATTTTAAATTTGTTGAATAATCCACATAATACAAACACTTTAATTTATCAGTGCAGGAACGTATTTTAAAATGCCATATATAAGGCGCGTTTTTTATACAAATAATTCCAAGCAATAGTAAGATAACATTTTAAGTTAAAATCAAGTGAGATAAATGTAAAAAAAGAACAGTTGTTTTGAGACGCTTGTAAAGTAGTATAGTTAACTTACTTTACGGTGGGGTAAAAGAATTGTGGGTTTTACAAATCTCTAGTGACTTGAGTTGAGCTAAGATTTATCGTAAAAAGAATGTGTCTATTACAGCATATTTAAACAATGTTGAAACGTGTCTAAATTAGTATAGAGGAATATATTTCAAATCAAAAATACACAAAAATTAATTTTCCATCACTGTTATTTCAAATTTCAAGCAGTTTGCTCGAAAATAATATGAAAACTGTTGTTGTTTTCCCGAAAATATCAGATTTTGTAAAATATACATTTGTTTTTTTTTCTTATTAAAGGTTCATTTTGAATTACTAACTCGTCGACTTTTAATAAGGTACCAATTGTTTTGCATTTCCACACAAATATGTAATAGTATATTTTGCAACATGTTTATAATGATAGCTATTAATACACGAGAATAGTTTACGACACGAAGCGTAGACAAGTTTCCTAATTCAAATGAGTGTATTAATAGCTATTATACGCGACTTACATACATACATTTTTCTACAACCAAATTCAATATCTAAATTATAAAAATAAATATCATATTTGAATGTTAAACAAAACTATTATATTATTAAGAAAATCATGGAAACGATAAATGCTGTGCTGTTACTTATCAATTTAGTCATGTCATAATGAACAATGTGTATCAAATTTAAAATCCATATTATAATGAAACATCTGTGTCTTAAAAAATGTCATTAAAATAAAGGTAATACATATGTAACAAATAAATTAGAACATGGATGCAGAAAAAAATATTTTTGACTAGAGGACGTTCTATCAATAAAAGGTTGAGTACCACTGTTATATGTTAATTTTAAACGTTAAAAATTATCTGCAATATTGTAATTGCATTTACGTGTGTCAAGAATAAACGATAAAAATAAAAAATAAATTTTTATATTTGTTACAATGGTATATATAATACTTTTTTAAAGAAGAGCTAAATAATGATATCTGTAATCGGACCTTCAGTTATGAAGTTGACATATTTCGTAGTTATACTTCTGCATATTAATTTTGGTAAGAAATATTTTGAATAACATATCTTATTATTATTATTAATAATATGTTTTAAGTTGTTTTTGATACTGAATTTGTTGCTTTAGTTTGTTAAGTTGTATAACACTGTTACATTTTGTTTATTTTCACATAGCCACCTATAATATTTGTATAAAAATTATTTCTAGTATTTCTCAATTTTCTTATTTTTTTCGAATTTTTTTAGATACATTAATAAAAACTAATACACCGTTGAAAAGAGAAAAAAATGGTGGTTTTTATTTTAGTAAAATAATTATAGGTTGCTATTTAAAAAATAAAAGTTGATAGTCGTATCTTGTAAACCTGACTTTATAAAAAATATCTACATCTGCCATCAAATAGTATATTTAAAATAATAAAACTTTCATATGAACCATTATTTTCTATTACTCATAATAAAAAAGTTAAAGGGGGGGGCGTCTTCCCAGACTCACCCTGTATATATATATAATCACCTGAAAAAATTTCAATACGGGTCAGTTGTACAATAGCAAGCTAGATTACTGACAAACTAGTTGTTAGTTGTGGTACAAATCATGCAACTATCTTTAAATAAGTTGTGACAGAACGAACCCTTAAACTGATTATACTTGTAATCAATCTTTGCCAAATCCCTGTATTAGTAGAGCTACAAATTCTTATATTACTCTAGCACGAAATCTTTTGTTCTTTACAATCGTTAGCCCCCGATTTCACTTATTTCACCACTTGTGCCTAGGAATAATGCAGAATTCAAAATTTTAAATAAGAATTATGTAATTTTACTATATGCACATAATTCTATATCTTTTTCTGAATTAATAAAACAATTTTTAGTTTAAGTTATGTTCAATTTATTTATTTTGATGTTTTGGTACACTCAACGTGAACTTTCACCAGAAAAGAAAATAATACAAAATAGTTTTTTTTTGTATTAAGTGCGCGAAATGAGTTTTTTTTTTATTGCGTGTAAGTCGAGACCGTAGGTCTTTTTTCCCACGACATACAAAAAACATTTCTTCTACAACTGTCAAAAAAGACTACTAAAGTAATTATTAATTTACTCAAGTAAATTGAAGGAAAACAATCAAAAATAATATTTATAACTATTGATGTGATGTAACCAATGAAACGTGACAAAATATAATTTGGGAGCGTGTGCGAAATACGCGTTGTCATGGTAATATAATTGATGAAAAAATCACGTACTCCGCGTATTGATATTAGTGAAAAAAGTGAACATTTTTTAACAGTTGTAGAAAAATAACTATTTGGTAGTATCTGAAATTTTATTTTGTTCTCTGAATACATATTATATAAATAATAAAATAATTTGTATTATTTTTAAATAGCATTAAGTGACGATGTAACATTTCTGTTATACACTCGCAACAATCCTGATTTCCCTGAAACTATAAACACAAACTGGGAGCCTGATAAGTATTTAGATTCAATAGAATATAAAATTATTATACATGGATTCCTGGGCAAAGCACAAAACCATTGGGTGTTAGCTATGAAAGATAAGTATTTGAATTTAAATTATTCCTCTTATAACGTCATTGAAGTTGACTGGTCCTCAATATCTGGAAAACAATTGTGGGACTACTCTAAAATTAAACCAAACATTAACCACGTTGCAAACAAACTAGCATCTTTAATTGATAAATTAGAAAGTAGAGGAGTAGATTTAGAAAATATACATTTAATAGGCTTCTCTTTGGGAAGTCATGTAGCAGGATTAGCAGGAAGAAAAATACGTGCAGAAAAACGCGGAATATTAATTGGAAGGATAACTGGACTAGATCCTCCTCAATCAGGAATCTCTGAAAGTGACTTAATTAACAAAAAAGACGCATATTTTGTTGATATCATTCATACATCTGGACTTGGAGTGGAGAAACAGTGTGGACATATTGATTTCTATGTTTGGAATGCGGAATATCAAAAAGGGTGCCTCGAAAATTATGTGGACAGTATTTTAGATGATATTCCTAAGGAGCACAAGAAAGGTAATTTTAAATTCCATTAATTAGTAACACCAGTTTCTAAATAATATATTTAGTAGGCAGATTCATAAGGAGGATTCGCGTTAATACCATTTTTAATAAGTAGGGTTGAATAGATAGTTTTAACATATTTATTATTTACTAATTGCGATCGCATTTAGAATAAATATATATTAAACAAACACCATTTTAAATATTTTATAAACATTTGAATAGTAAAGAACTGTTTATTTATTTAGCTCTGTCTCTAGGGGTTACGAGACTTTTAATGGGCTAGCCCGTGTAAAAATTATAACGGGCTGTTGACATTGGTTAACATGACAACATATCTAATTTTAAACGTTTGGCACTTACATATTTTTTGATTAAACAAAATCTGTCAGATTTTCAAAGTCTACCTTGATTGAATATTTTAGTTATTGCGTTACACTATTGCAATTAATTTGATTAAATATACATATATTGCGATTCAAATTCCCATAAAATATTGTACAATGCTCGACCGTTTCTTGAAATGCAAGCTTTAAACTAAATTTTCAAAATTTCTGCCAATTTCTTGAACACAAAGATTTACTTTTTCTAATTGTTTCTTGTATAACATGTAACATTTGCAATGTAATACTACGAATGCCTTCATTTTCTCCGTTCATTACAATTTCAATTGTTCAATGGAAAATGCACTTAAATATAATACGTGGTTGAATTCAGAATGTCATGTAGAACTAAAATTTTGAAAAATATACAGGTTGTTTCATTTAAAATTAAAAAATTAGGAACATTTTCAATGATACCGGAAGTATAATTATTTCACTTTTTATATATTTTAACGTGCTTTTTTATATAAATATAAATAAATATATCATCACGCCTTTTACCCATTACTGGGTGTGGCACTCTGCCTAAGCAGATGTCGGTAAGTGATATATTTTTTCGCGTGAAGTGCGGTTACCAGCCGTCAAATCACGGCCCTCAAAGATATTAGTAGAGAGGGAGCCACAGGGGTAGATTTAAATTAGTGAAAATTGTTTGTCGGCTGTGGGGATCGAACCAGGGTTCTCAAGATTCACAGGCCGACTCGATACCACTGAGCCACCTGCCTACTTTTTTATGTGGTTTCTAAATCTGTAATATGAATGTAATTGCTTTAAAATAAAGGTGAACTTTGTATAAATAAATAATATATCACTACAAGAATTATAAAAATAATATTTATGAATTCATATGCCTTTGTAATATTTCAGAATTTTGCAGTCATGAAAGAGCCTACTTATATTTTATAGAAAGTATAACATCCTTCGATTTTATTGCTACAGAATGCGACAGCAACTATGAATATGAATGTGGAAATTGCAATGGAAATCCAACTGTAAGTATGGGAGAAAATGTTAATCAATACGCAAGAGGAAAATATTATCTCCAAGCAAACAGACATCCACCTTTCGCCAAAAAACTCAATGTCATAGAAAATGAGCAAATAATGTGTGTATAAGAATAAAATAAATATTCTTTACATAATACTGTAATAAAAGTCATTCAAAGAAATAAATATTATTTATATGTCAATAAATCAGTGAAAGAAAAAACCCTATTGTCCATATTCTTCTTTGTTTCCCAACTGCCTATGATCCAATTCAACCGCAAGAAAAGTACAAGAAAGGAAAAATGCAGTCAAGAAAATCCGTCTGTCTTATAAGGTGAATAACCTCGACCCTTGCGGGAACCAACACGCAGAATGTAAGCGTTATGCAAGATGTCCGCCATTTACACGATAAGAGAAGCTTTTCGTATTGCCGCAGGATTTTAACTTCTACAATTTCAACGGAAAAGAAAAGTTATCTAATACGTAACTTGAATTAATTCTTCAATCTGATTTCATTCAATTTGATTTAAAGGCATCAGATGAAAGTCACTTTATCGGAAAATCCATTTAAAATAAATTGAACTATTTTTATCCATTTATTTTAAATTAATTCTACTTAAAAGACCAATTTAAATCTACCTCTGTGGCTCCCCCTCCACTGATATCTTTGAGGGCCGTGATTTGACGGCTGGTAACCGCACTTCACGCGAAAAAATATATCACTTACCGAAATCTGCTTAGGCAGAGTGCCACACCCAGTAATGGGTAAAAGGCGTGATGATATATTTTATATAAAAGACAAATAGGTACCGTGTGCTTATTTTAAAGTGAACCATCCATGTTACGAATTTGGCAACCATGGTTGGTACCACAAGCTCTGTATTTGGGTGTTTTAAGAGTACGGTTTTAACATGTTAAAGATAGCTAAAACACCCAAAAACACTGCTCTTAAAACAGCCAAAAACATAGCTTATGGTACCAGCCAATGTGTCATAAGGTTCAATTTTAAATGAAACCTAAGACGCAAAATATTTAGTTCGAATTGAACGATTATAAGAAATATACTTTAAGTTGGTCTCTATAAGCTTAGCATTGCTGTCACATTGAGAAACCGCCAACCCCTAATGGAAATCTAACTCAAGTTCTCAAATCCACAGTCCGACATGTTTCCACTAACCTATCTAGTTAAGTTATATCCATTTAAAAATGTATGGTATGAGAAATAAACGATCTTATAAATGTGGATGAAGCAAATTTAATGTATACTATTTTCATTTTAAACTCGAAGGATCGGCATAAAACGATTAAACATCCCTGTCCCATATAACTACAATGAAATCCATTAGTGCGGCTACCCCATATCACTTATTGATGGTCAAAATAGGTAAATTTTCAAGGGTCGTATTCAGGCTAAAATTAATCTTGTTTTTTCTTTTGATTGACCGTACCGGCGAATGGGGCTGTACAACCTTGTGTGAACCTTGTGAAATCAGTTATGACGGATCATATTTTAAGTTCCTTTGTAAACGTAATTGCGGTGCATTTAATCGTTTTATGCCGATCCCTCGAGTTTAAAATGAAAATAGTGTATCAGAATAGAAATATTTAACAAAGCTTTTAGGAAGAATGCAATTAATAAAATAAATAAATATATCATTACGCCTTTTACCCATTACTGGGTGTAGCACTCTACCGAAGCAGATCTTGGTAAGTGATATATTTCTTTGCGTGAACTGCGGTTACCAGCCGTCAAATCACGACCCTTAAAGATATTAGTGGAGAGGGAGCCACAGGGGTAGGTTTAATTTGGTGAAAATTGTTTGGCGCCTGTGGGGATCGAACCAGGATTCTCAAATCCACAGACCGGCTCGATACCACTGAGTCACCTACAATGCAACGATACCCTATTTTATGGGACATAGCTTAATGTTATTGCATCGATACAATCAAAAGTATTTTCTATTTAAAACAAAACATGTAAACAAACACTACAACATCTACCCTTCGAATATAGTTATATTTAGCAAAAGTATATAAAACACTTGTATATTATCTGTTCCACAAATATATTCTATGTTGTTTTGAATGCCTGAAGCATAAGGGGTTGTCAATATCGCTTGAGTGAACGGAATTATAACGATACGTCTGTATACTGATAATCGTAGAACTGGAAATTCAGAATACCTGTAGGTAGGTAACTTGTAACTGTAGTACTCTTGAATTATTGTTAGTTCCAATAATAGTACTTCACGCTATCTTCTGTTAAAGTTGCACTTATTATAATAATAATAATAATGATCAGGCAGCTGCAGCAGAAATAAAAAGAAATAATTCAACGGTCCTTCTTTTAACGAGTCGAGGAGAATATGTACATTCCGTATAAATGTTCATTTATAATTGTATGTAACTATTTGAGAGTGTATCACAATATCAACAGTAATTATAGCTTCTATTACTAAGTGAATAATTCGAAATTCATATTTATTGGGGAAGAAGAATTTTGACAGGAATTATCCAACTCTTAAATGCGCATTTATCGTCAACAATAGTTTAAGTATTGACAACAAAGTTAATTTATCATAAGTGATTCGTTGTTTTCTTTCTCAAACTACCTACCTATGGCACGACAATTCATGAGCATCTAGGCCTACCGGACACACCGAGCCGCAGTTTTTATACTGCCGTACTGCCGGTATTCGTAGTCAAATGCTACTTTAATTAAGGCGTATAAGTGACTAGCTTATAGCGCCCGAGTGTGATAAATACATGTAGCTGTATTTTATATTATTTTTGATTAACCCGGTTTAAAAATAGAAAATTTTTAATATTATGTTCTATATAGTTCAGAGCACGAGAAATACACTCGTTCAAACCGCATTTCAATATCTCTTTTAGTTTTTGAGTTATATCGATTTTTGACTTTTTCTAAAACTCAACTTTGAGAGCCTATATCTCAAAAACTAAAAGAGATATTGCAATGCGCTTTGAACGAGTGTATTTCTCTTGCGCTACTTACCTTATACTGAAATTTTACCATTTTTGAAAATTTTTCAACTTTTTCAAAATTTTCTTTTCTCAATATTTCCAAAAGTTGAAGAGATTATGAAAATCTGAACACACCAGTGAATTCCTCGCGTGAAAATACATAGGTATGCAAATTTGTACAACAAAATTCGCACGGATAACAAAAAATCGAAAAATGGCTAAGATTCGTAAAAACGCCAAGGGGAAATTTCAAAAAAATGGCTATTTTCAATTTTTTGTAATAAAAAATGTATCCGGGTGAATTTTGATGTAAAAATTTGCATACCTATATATTTTCACGCGAGGAATTCACTGGTGTGTACAGATTCTCATTATCTCTTCAACTTTTTTAAATATTGAGAAAAGAAAATTTTTCTAAAAAGTTGAAAAAATTTCAAAAATGGTAAAATTTCGGTATAAGTTAAGTAGCACACGAGAAATACGCTCGTTCAAACCGCATTTCAATATCTCTTTTAGTTTTCGAGATATGGGCTCTCAAAGTTGAGTTTTAAAACAAGTCAAAAATCGATATAACTCAAAATCTAAAAGAGATATTGTAATGCGGTTTGAACGAGTGTATTTCTCGTGCTCTGAACTATATAGAAACATAATTTAATAAATTTCGAATTTTAAACCGATTCAACCAAACATTCACAAAAAATGAATATATCTTGCTTTGCTATGGCACAGTACCCATCGTCAACATGACAATTTAGTGGTATTTTTGCATTGTAAAAGAAAGAAGAAGAAAACATATTGACAGTATTCAAATGGAAGCAGTTCTTTCGTGTGAAACTGCGAATTTCATCTGATTGTGTAACCAAGAGATCAAAGGAAAGAAATTCAGGAAAACGACGAGAAAAATTTAAAATAGTTCCAACATCAATCGCAAATATTCCGCGAAATTTCAATAAATCTAAAATTTCTACACTGCCTGCAAGGGAACTTATTTAATTAACATTTAAGCTGGTTAACGATGAATAAACTTAAGATAATAGTTGTTGAATTGGTAGCGATTCAATATCGAATTTCTGTAGAATTCGAAAGCTGAGAGAACTACGATGTAAAGGAAAATTCCGCAAATTAAACGACCTTACGAGGACATTCTTCAGTATTAGAACGTCATCTTTTATTAACAATCCTGTTTATTCTCAAAGCGGCATAAACGTTGTGTCACAAATACTTTAAATTGTAATTATGAGAGCAGAAATCCCGGAAAAGACAAATATTTGAGCACGTTCTCTAACAGTTATTATTTTGTTTTTCCTGAATAATGTTTGGAATTTGTAAAACAATTGTAATTGTAATTCAAAGTTGAATCAAATATATGTTGTAGTAATAATAGAGAAAATTTAAATGTGTAATTGTTTCGGTGATATTTCAAAACACGATACAAGCAAAAGTTTACAATTTGTTCAATGTGTTACCAGAAACAAAAGCAAATTTTTAATTGTCGTCATAAAACAAAACTGAATAAAAACAAAATATACAAACTATTTTATTGTTTTATAAATAAAATAAATATATCATCACGCCCTTCACCTATTACTGGCTGAAGTAATCTGCCATAGCAAAGCTCAGTGCCGTTGAATCACGGCCCCCAAAGATGTCAGAGGTGAGAGGGGCTACCGAGGTAATTTTAATTGTTTAATTTGTCATCGTAAAGTTGACGTTTTCTGTGGAACAATCGAAAAATATCTTTGTCCGTTCAACAAAATAAATATAAAAATCGTTCACCATAACCAAACCTCAACATTTTTCCGTTCGTGTTCCTGCTTTAAAACAAAGTGGTATTTTTTAATGTATTTTTAATTTTAAGAATTTTTCTCTGAAATAATTGATGAATGTTTAACACAATTATTATTTTTAATATATAATCAATTTTAATACAGTGCATCACCATATTTCTTTTGTTAAAAAAATTAACAAAATAAGCCAAAACTTTTCAAATCTGAGGAAATGAGTTTAAACATGAAAAATAAAATAATGGTAAAATTTACGACAGATGTCTAAATTTCAAAAATAAACGAAGCAATAAAGAAAAAGTTAATTTAACGCATGCGTCATTATGGACAAGTCAGCAAGCAGCAGTAAAAGTTGCGGTAGAACTTCTCGTAAACAGACCAATTTTCATAACGCTGGCAAAACTAATTTAAATTCCAATCCGCGTAAAAAAAACTTTTACTGTCTGTCGTACAGATCCGCAGTGTTAGTGTTCACATTGTGCAGGCACGTATTAAAATTATTTCTACAAGAAAACGGAAATACTGACCAGATTCTTAAAATAGAATTAAATTGTGAAAAATGTCGTCAATTCTATGGAAATAAAATTCAAAGATTATTATTATTTTCAAAATTTGAGAAATATACCATACAAATAAATGTTGTTCCTATAATTATTACAATATTTTATTGTAAGCATTATAAAAAGTGTTTTCAGTTCAACGTATAGGGCGCAATATTTCCAGCTACATGTTCGGCAATGTTCGGTATACTGTAGATATGTGCAATACAAAACAAGGTAAGATCGTAATAGTTCGTAAGCAAGTGAATACATTTGATTAGCTGTGTGGTATACAATAGAAAATAGATTTGTGTATTTCTATTTGTTTTTCATTTTTGATATACTAAAGTTCTACATAAATATAACATATCGTAGCAATAAATTAAAAGTTACAAAATACAAAGGCGCATTTTTAAATGAACCATTTTTAACTTGACCACCTTTAAATTATAATTTTATAGTAATTTAGACAGACCGTGAAATAACGTGTTAAAGAATGTACTTCTCATTGGGGGTAACAGGCATTTTATAGGGTGAATTCAGAATTAATATTTTGATGCATGTTGTGGTATAAGTAATAATGACAATGGTATATTTATATTTATTTTCGATTTAAATTTATTTTGATTTAAATTTTAATCTAGATTTTACATTTATCCATTATCTGAATAAAGCTTTCATCGTGAAACGGTCAAATTTTAATCCCGGATAATTTCAGGGTGGGATTAAGAATGGAATACAATTTCACAAACGGATTAGTTTGTTTCGAACAATTCTTTTATAGTATTAAAACATTTAAACCAACACGGCAATATTATTAAACGATTTTTAACACTTTTATTATTAAAGTATGTTACAAGACATCTCGCTTAACAGAAAATATAAAATGAAACAATATAAATACAGGAAATAATAGGAGTAAATATATTTTATTGCTTCCTAGGTTATAAAAAGTTTATAGAATTTAAAATAATGAAATAAAACATGATTTGACGGCTGGTAACCGCACTTCACGCGAAAAAATGTATCACTTATCGAGATCTGCTTAGGCAGAGTGCCACACCCAGTGATGGGTAAAAGGCGTGATGATATATTTATTTTTATTTTATTTAAATAAAACATATCACAAGTAATTTATTTTAGTTGTATTTTTTATTCTAATTCAAATTTTTTATGTAACGTAATTATCTGACAATGTTTTATGCTATCGAACCAATGTCGTAATTTTTTTCATGTATCGTGCTATCACCTATTAGTTCATACATTGTGATTCTAACCTAAATAGCGTGATTACTTCACATAAAACCCAAACTCAAGCAATCTTCTGTTTATCAAAAATTTAAAATGTTATCTATATGTCTCCTTAGGGAAGAATAAATATCACTTAGTCTGATGTATATCATCTCCCATGTACGTAATGACGATATTTGACGGTGCCATTTAATTTTATCGCATGCCACTTTGCTTCCTGACGCCACTAACACTCGGCGACTTGATTTTGTTTACAATTTATCCGCTCTAGTCCCAGGATGGTAAAGAATACTTCTTGCACGCATTGTACCTGGACTCTAGACATAAATCGTTCCAGCCAATTTCGCTTCGGCTATTTTTTCCGGAAGTCTCTAACACTTAACGTGACACTTGCCCATTTATCGGAAACTCTCGTTAGTTTTAAATTTATTTGGGATACGTGAGACGACGATGTTGAAGTTTAATCAGATTTATCAACTTTACTAACTTGATTATTGAATGAATTGTTTCCCAGAGCATCAAACTATAAATAAGAGGTATTTAATTGTAATTGAACCGGACAAAATAAACCAATATATCCTTTTGTTGAAAACAATAGCCAGAAGAAATAACAAACTAATATTTGGACGCTTCTAAAAAAATATATTTAAAATGTAAATGGCATGAAAGAATTTTCACCACAATAAAATTACCCCTGTAGCTTTCCTTCTACTAACATTTTTGGAGCCGTGATTCGACGACTAGTAACCGCAATTTACGTACATAAATATATCGGTTACCACGATCTGCTACGGTAAAGTAACATCATAAAATTACTGGTGTTTGGATAACTTGGCTTTTTGAAAAAAAAAGTTATTTATTAAATCAATGCTAATGTTTCGAAACTCTAGATTATTCAATTTTCAAGTCATCCCTTCTTTGACAAAAGTGATTTTACCACCTTTTTACTTCCTTGTACGAAGTAAAGGAAGTATTGTAATCGCGAAAATTTTCGGTTCTCAGATTTCAACGGAAATAGGTATTTTGGCCCTCCCTGAATCCATTTTGACTAATTTCGTCGTGCCGTCTGTACGTACGTATGTACTAGACTAACCGGAAGTGGCACATTACATGAAGCTGTTAAAAGTTTTCCTTGAAAAAAATGGTATTATTTTAATTTTAGAAATAAATGCTGCAAATAAATTTTTAGAGAGTCTAGCACATTAAGAATTTTTAAATTAGCTTTTTGCATAAACGAGATATCTAAATTAAAATATTATATATTTTTAGATTTTTAAAAAAAAATAAGATTGCTATGGATTAGAACAAAAAATAAAAGATTTAATGTCAAATATGTGCAATTAAAAAAATATCTATAGTTTAATACGCGTACAAGGAAGTCATGTGGTGTCCACATCAGATATTTTCTCGTTTAAAACAAGTTGTTAATTTTTAAAATGTCAATTAATTTTATTTTATTGTTTCAACACATTTTTATATGACATCAAAATTGAACCATCCATAGTTCTGAAACGTCGTCATTTATATTCAATGTTTCAATAAATAATTGTTTTTTCAAAACTCAAACAACGGTAGTTTTATTTATCATAAACTATGACCCAAAATATTTTTAGGGCTTAACTATTAAAACAAATCTATGGATTTTTGACTAGTGTCATAATTTTTATTTAAGCAACTGATTTATTTAAAATTTTGTCGATAAATATCATTGTTATTCTCTTGATTTGCTATTAAGATCAATGACGTAATTGACAGGCATATATTGAAACCTATTTCAAATTATGAAAAACATATTAATAATAATAACAAAATAAGAAAGAATAATGAAACTAGCTACGTCATTCAAAATCTTTTTTTTATGAATCAGTTTCAAGAAAAATCACGCAATCTCTCCCCAAGGATGTAAGTCAAGCCAAGAAAAAGAAATAAATAGCACAGAAACCAACAAGTAGTTCCACTTTTTCACATCAAAACAAATCCAAATAAATCTTCTCCTCAACTAAGCAATCATCTTCTTCGTCTTTCAATAATTGTTATCTGTTCTTACAGCAAATCCATCATGGCGTAAAACATCAAATTACATGTGAAATGTTCATAACCTAACAAAAACAAACAAACAAACCAAAAACACAAGAAAGTGACACAAACTTCCAAGTATTTGTTCTTCTTGCTAGTAAGACGTAGAGCACCTTTATTTATAGCCAAGAGTGAAAATGAATTATTAACGACCAGTGCACACAAGTTTAGGGGATTGTACCCATTTTTCCAGACCATTGGGGATGTAGATGGCACTGTCGTCGCAAGTATAGAGTATTAGAGGTAGCTCTATCGATTATCCGGTCATAATATTTACTCAGCTGAGCTTTCAAACCAACGAAGTTTTGAGTTATTTATTAACGCTGACAGGTGGTGTCATTTAATTATTCAGTTTTGCGGTAGTCACAGTTTACCGTAGTTTTGCAGTAAATAAGTAGGGAGTTTATCTAATAATGAGTAATTATAATCAATATACTAATTTTAAGCTCTATGCGCTTAAAGCTAGAGCAGTAGTTGGCTCAGTGATAGAGTCCGACTGAGGATTTGAGAATCGGGATTCGATTCTATAGCCGATAAACAATTTTCACTACATTAAAATTAACCCCCTTTGGAGGGGGCGTGATTTGACGGCTGGTAACGAAACGTGGATTTGACAATTCGGGTTCGATTACCACAGCCAATAAAATATTTTCACCACATTAAAATTACCCCTGTGACTCTCACTCCACTAACATCTTTGTGGGGCGTGATTTGACGGCTGGTACCTGCACTTTACGCACATAAATATATCACTTGTCAAGATCTGCTACGACAGAGTGTCACAACAAGTAATGAATAAAAGACGTGATTTTTTTTAAAGCTAAAGGAAAAGCTAAAGTTTAGAGAAGCGTTTCTGCTTTAAAGAAAATGTGTTATTTGTACTTTGTAATATTGGGTTATCTGTCGATATATCATGTGTCAAATAAAATATAGCTCGGCTATAAAAATAGAAATATTGATTTTGACATAATTTTAAACTTTATTATATCTATAAAATGTCTCTTTCGTGTTTCATTAAAGGATTTTTAGTTTTCTACTCTCTTAGTTCATAGATTTTTCGAAATGCTCCAGAATTTTAAATTCAATGCAAGGCAATTAAATTTCTAACTTCAGAACCGTTCTTCTCTGCATATCATGCATAGCAGATCTCGGTAAGTGATATATTTCTTCGCGTGAAATGCAGTTAACAGCCATCAAATCACGGCCCCAGGGATATATTTAATTTGGTGAAAATTGTTTGTTGGCTGTGAGAATCGAACCCAGGTTTTCAAATCCACAGGCTGACTTGATACCACTGAGCCACCTACCCCATAATAAATATATTTAAAGTAACAAATTAAAATAAATTTATTAACTTTGAAAGTAAATTAATTTGTCGTTTATAAAACTGCTCATAAACGAATTAAATCAAAAAATATTCAGTAAAAATAAAATATGTGACTCATTTTAGTTCTTATTCCTAACAACTTATAATCATAATATTCCCATATTAGAAAAAGAAATAGGGTAATGTTATTTAAGTAAACTAATCGCTATTCGTGACTCAAGAAATAAAATAAATCGCTGGGTAGATTTTATACGAATAAAACAAAATTCGTCGAAAACTTTCAAGGTTGGAATAAAATACAGTTCTCCAATATAAAAAAAATAAGCCGGATTTTAAATTACATAACTTTTGCCCCTCTTTAATTGTTGGGCTTTGTGAAATTATACTAAAATCAATAAATTGTAATAAGAAATAAAAAAATTGGATAAGCCGAAAATATTAATAAAAACTTGATGGATGGAGTCAAAAGACGTATATAATTTCAATAAGTTTTCTATTTATTGCTGCCGTTTAGTACCACTCCAATCATTATTTTATTGCAACTTTGAAATGTACATTAATTTGTTATTTTCAATTTGACTTTTAAATGTAATTTAAAAAAAAATTGTTTGTATTTATGTCTTCTCTACCAATGCTTTGAAAATGGCCAAATCCCTAAGACCGAAATGTCAGCAATAAAAAAAAAATATTGAAATAAAAAGCCTTTAGATTCCATCCAACAAGTTATGATTGACAAGCTTTAAAACATCGCATTTTTTTTAATATTCTATAAAAGACGCAAAATAGAAACAAATAGTATAAATAAATCATTTCATAAGGCTTTTATTGCACTTGTCCTTTAGAAAACTTGCTTGCGGCTCGTTTTTCTAAACTCGAACGCGTGCGAAAGAAACATGTCTTATAAAACTCATTCTTTAATAAACTATTTTTTACTATTTTAAACTACATTAGAATTTTTTTTAAATATTTTTATTTTAAATTCGTGGCACGTCTAAATTTCTGTTGCATGGTATTAGCTAAATCAAGTTACAACCGAGCTCTTATACTATTTTCATTTTAAACTGGAGAGATCGGCATAAAACGATTAAATGCCCTATTCGCCGGTATTTTTAATTGGTCAATCATAGGAAAAAACAAGAATAATTTTAGGCTGAATACGACCCTTAAAAAATTACTTGTTTTGGCCATCGTTAAGCGATTTGTGGTAGCCGCACTACTAGATTTCATTGTAGTTATATGGGACAGAGACGTTTAATCGTTTTATGCCGATACCTTGGGTTTAAAATGAAAATTGTACACTACCGGCCAAAATTCTCATATTTGCAATCATTAAATAAATCCAGAATGTTCTCATCAAATACAATAAACTTTTAAAGTCAGCAATACTCGTTTAAAGATCAAAACTCATATATTATACTCGTGTGCTTATTCCAAGAAGAATGTCAAAATATTTTGAAAGAAAGGATATAAATAAACGTAGCAAACAACGAGAAAAGCAATATATTTAAAGCAGAAGAAAATTAAAATTTCTGTTTCCACTTTCATCTGTTTTCTGAGAAAACTTGCAAACAACACTTCAGTTTCTAGCGCACTGTGATATTTGATATGTAGGTACTCTGTTTTTCAAACCTAAGAAACGGAATGTCTAGTGTAAGACACGGTAAAATATTTAAAAGATTCTTGTAAACATGTACAAGCAGTATAAACCTCACAACGCATTTTAATGGCGAAGAACTAAAAAAATGATGGAGAGAGGAGTGCAGAGTAAAGAGGGAACACAGTAAAATATTATCTACAAAAACGAACAACTATTTGTCATCCCCCGCTAAGATGCTTCGCAAACAACTCCCTCAGATCTGAGTTTTTCTGAGAGGAAGTATGACAATAGTATAGAAATACAAAATGTGGAATATTTTTCATGTGGATACAGAATTAATACAGGTATTATATTTTTCGTAACACATGCACAAGAAACACGTTCTTATTCCGTAATTTTAGAGAGATAAACACTGCTTTTCTCCCCTAGATAGCATGTTTCTCTCCCTAGAGAGATGTTTCTCTCCCTAGAGAGATGTTTCTCTCCCTAGAGACTACGATTATTAGCTGATTGCGGCGTTTCCTAGGTAACTAGTTACGCTACCCATATTTGACATTTGTCCCGATAAGACGGTAATTTTTGTGCACTTGTTACGAAAAGTATAATATGCTTCACGGGAGGGCGCGATAATCCCTTGTGTGAAGTTGTCTAACCTCGACTTCAGCTCGAGCCTTCGGCCCTCGCTTACGTCTCGGATTGCCAACTTCACACGAGGGAATAATCGCTTGTTTCCCTCCCTTGATGCATAACATACTAATACAACTCAATGCTAATGTCAAAGTATAACACTTTTTTATCCATTAAAATATACATTTTCTATTACATTAAACACAATGGAATAGCAGTAATAATGAAAATTGAAATGGGAACGTATAGTACGTAGTAACAAACGACTGTCGTTTAGTTTTTACTGCAAATTTATTATTAATATAAGATCAATCTAATTTGATAAATGAACCCTACGGCGGTTGACTACTAGTCGGTCAAGTACCGAAAAACACTAATTTCAAACTTACAATTCTCGAAGCAACAAAAATATTGTTCAATAGTTTAAGCTTGCCTACAACTTAATCTAACGCTAGTCGTAACATTAATTCTAGATTGTATAGTGTACTTCAAAATTGTAACGTTATTTCTAATTATTAATATAATTTTTCAATACCTCCAAGAAGCAATAGATTTCTTTCTGCTTTAGATATATAAATAACTACGAGAATAGATTTAATTCCATCCAACTCTATTAAATTTTCAATAACTATTCTATACCAGTCTTCTAAGTTATTGTACGTCCTTTTTTGTAAGAAACTTTCAGGAAACGTGGGTAGCTCCGGGTCCTAGAAATCTTATCTCCTTGAAAGTTGAATGCACAGATTAGCATAGGAATTACCTTTAAGATGTTAGACCCGAATCATATTGTAAGACGTATGGGAGTCGGTCCTATAATTCCCTTTCCGGTACAGGACAAATGGATAACATTCCTGACTTTATACTTGATTTAATATAAATTTTCGAGCAATTAATTTATGAATTGTAATAGTAAGGACGGAAATATGAAACTTCTAAATGTACTAATAAAATATACCCATACCTCGCTATACGGCCGCTCTTTATATGGCATTTCGCTATAACGACTCTTTTCAATTAAGGCACGTTTTCGATTTACGGCCTAAAATGTTTCGCTATAACGTCAAAAAAAACTTTTTTCCCATTGAATTTGTATGAATTTGTATTAGAATTGATTGATTCCTTATACGACTTTTCGCTTTGCGGCCAAGGTTTGTGGAACGTATCTAGGCCGTAAAGCGAGGTATGGGTGTACTAAAATATTTTTCGATAAAAATAAATATATCGTATTAGGAAATGAAGTTCTGTTATGACTAGTTGTATCATCAAAAAGTTAAAATTTAAACTTGATTTAAAAAAATTAAAGCAAAGTTTAATTTTTTGCAATGGCCCTTACCCACATGTGTTACATACTATTTTTTCAACATTAAACGTGAAAATTACATGTTTACGTTTGCGATTCAAGAAAATTAATAATTATTTTGGTTGAAACGAGTATCGTGTGTCAGGATGAAAATGTTCTGTGAATGTTTCAGGGCTTCGTGCTACCCCATTTAATGGAATATAGCGTGATGTTATGTATGTAAATCAAAAGAGTTATATTTGCAAATGCGCATCACGTTTCCTTAGTCACCATGTCAAATTACATGTCCCTCACTCAATTTAATTGTGATAAATTCCCTCACCATTGAGGAAAGTTATTTACTTTCATCACTAGTAAAGGAAACGGTTACTGTCACAACTTAATTGAGTGAAGGAAATGTCATTTTCGCAAGTAATATTGAAATAATTAATTTTGATTCATAAGGAAAATTAAACATATATGTATCAAAATTCAAAGACAATAGAGGTTAAATCACAAACTGTCAAAACGGACGAAACAGTGAACGAGACAAATTTTATTCGTCATCACTAAAGCCCGGATTTTTAGGCAATTGCCTAGATTCAAATTTTATTATACTTCAGGCAATTTCGTTTTTTTATACATAGGTAATATGTTTACGTGTAATGGAAGGTTTTTTTTTCGTGCCTTAGAGCCTATTTTTTCTATATTTTGGTTATTGTGCCTATTTTACCTTATACAGCCTATTTTGCCTATTTTTGTTGCCTATTCTAACTTTTATTGAGCAGACAAGGTTTATCATCTACTTCGTTGACTAATTTAGCACTCGACAAAGTGTTTCAACCTAACCTATAATATTTAAAGTACTTACTTTGATCAAGTTTTTGTGTGTGAATTTAAAATGCCGAAAAAAAAACGTTTTTAGTCAAAATTTTACGTGGCAATTCAATTGTGTCAACATTATTATTTATTTTTTTTCAAATTGCGTTAATTTTTGTTTAAAATGAATATTTTTTTCTAACGAAGAGTAGATACGAGTACCAATATTAGAAAAAGGATTCGTTTTTTTTTTTAAACTAATTATTTACATTTAGGCTGCCTAGAATCCCGCCTATTTTAGAGTAATTACCGGCCTATATGCCTGCTTATTTGGGTGTTTTTAAGTGCCTAAATATCCGGGCTTTAGTCATCACGGTTGCAATACTGAATTCACTGCGACGGACGAAACTCGTGAATACTTTAAGAGGAACAAAAGGAATTAAATTCATTACAAAGCATGCTGTTTGCAAATGGGATGTTCTGTATAGGTATATTATAATTTATAAGTTCAAAATTAAAAATGTTTCAAGGTTACAAGAAACTGTTGACAGGTAAAGCTTTAATTAAAAATGTCTGAAAGGAAATGAATCTATATTGTCATACCCTGAGTCGTTATTATTTTATTAGGTACGTATTTTAAACCCAATTGTTATAGCACCAATAATTAACAACTGATTAATCAAAACTCTATTGTATCATAAAAAGTTAAGCAAATAAATCAAGAAAACAAAGGCCTGACCTAATATTACAAACTGACCCTTAGAGAACAAAATAAATATTTCTTAAATTATATGAATTAAAGTAAATATACCAATACTACATAGTTGCGTTACATAATTCATATACTTTTGTTGTCTTCTAATCAATACAATTTTCTTTAACCTTGGAGAAATTTCGCAGAAAGCTTAATTTATTTATATACAGTCTTTTGTTAATAGTAATTGCGTTGTTGTAAATACTAACATGTCATTTTCATTTTAATTGGAAAATTGAAATTATTATTTAAGAGACCCACATAATTACTTTTTAGCATGGCTTAATTATTCGATAATAAATAACTAATTTTACAGATTTATATAAGTTAATTTGGGTCTTTAGGTAAAAGAAAAGTTATTATATTACATTTCAGTCAATGGTTATGTCCATTTTCAAGTAATTACAACAAATATTTAAATTAATACATATTTAAAGTCAAACAATGAACGGAAAGTACATATTAAGGTGCACTCGTACACCTCAAGAATGAGAAAGTAACTAAAGTTTTCTCAAAAGCCTGTAATCCAATTACAAAAATCTGTAGAATAATATCATTCGACTTATCAACAAAAAATTATAAAGAATTTCTAATAAAAATAACTAATATTCCATGTTAAAACCTTCACAATTACTTAAATAGTTATGCTAGGTTCTAATGACGATAGTACTAATCTAATTTAATTTCGGTGAAATTGCCAGATTGGAGCGTATTAGGAAATCAAATTATATCAGGATCAAGATAAATTGAATCTTAAAAGTTTTTTTATTATTCCAAATGATCTGATAGTTTTTGCTCTATGTCACTTTAACCCTAACATGCTGGTAGAATTACTGACCTTTTCCTTTCCCTCAACTAACCCTCCTCAAGAAACAAACAAGAAAACTAATCAAGTTTATCGACGGTTTTATCATTTCTGATTTTAGTGACTTTCTACTTTAGACAAAACGGATAATTTTAAGAATACGTAAAATAATAATCATATTCAAACTCCATTTATATATTTTTCTAGATGATAAAATAGATCATTTATATGAATATAATTATAAGCGAACCCTACTGTTTCCTATATTTCAATAAGGTTGATTTCACGAAATTTAAAAAATATTATAAGTTTCTAAAACTGTACATTGTTTTTTTCTTTTTAATAACGCAATTGTTTTAATTATTATTTTATTACTAAAAGTAATAGTTTCATTAATTTATATTTTTTGTAATATAAACAAGATAAACTATGAATGAAATAAGCGCTAAATTTGCAAGACTTCAGTCGCCAAAATTGTTGAATACGCCTCTGATAAAACTAGGACTCACCTTGCACAGGAAACGGGCGCCACCGGCCAACTCCTCCTGCTGCGGAGTATCAGAGCCGTTCTAACGCCGGTGGGCTGGCTGCCCATCTGAGGGGCGCTGGTCCGCTTTTTACTGCGCCTAGCGCCCCACAGGTGGGAACCCGGGTGCGGGCCTTGCTCTGAGCACGCGCGCCGCCCCCGTGCCGCCCACAAGCGTGCCCTGTCCTTGTCGAGCTTCGCCGCAAGCTCCTGCTGGACCTCCAGCATCGTGGTGGTCGACATTGTAGAGTGCACTGTCACTGGGTAATACGGTTTGCGTTGGTCAAGTAGCTGAGGTTCAAAATCTATTTAGGTTGGTAGGACTTTAATAGAAGTAGCATTTGATGCTATTACAACATAATATCTCGTATATCATTACGCATTTTACCCATTACTGAGTGCTGCACTCTGCCATTGCAGATCTCAGTAAGTGATGGTAAAATTTAATATTACATATTAGGCAACTTTCAGCTGTTAAAAGTATAGACTTAATTGTGTGTCAACCGGCAAATATTCCATTTTACTCACGTTTTTTTGTAATAATAAAAAGAAACCGTTGGTTCCGCTCATGTGTTAACTGCGAATTGTGCTGGTAAATCAAGATTCTTAATAGTTATTTTAAGGTTTAAGGTAAGAATATAAAATGATGCTTCTCTCCTCGCAGTTTAAACATACTGTATCTATACAAAAATTTATTGATAACTGAATTTAACGGCTCTATTTTTCTAGACTTGTGTTGTTTAGATTAGACCTGTATGCCACCGCCACCAAAAAAATGACGGCGGCTTTAACTCAGATCAGAGTTGGCCTGATTTAAATCAGAGTGATTTTGATTTTTTTTGTATTTTATATTAATTTAATTATATTTCTGGTACAGAACAAAATAAGTGTCTTAAAAAAAACTCAGTTGTTTAAAAAACTTTTTATGGTTTTTTGTTTAAATAGGAAAAATAATTTTCAATATTTATTAAATGAATAGATATTAAATAGAAAACATCAAATTTCGTTTACGAACATGTTTAACCTACCGCGGTCACCCAACTTGTAAATACGTATAGTCGTTAAGAAATATGCATTAATAATCGAAACTACATATTTAAAAAAAATTCATATAAATAGTTAAATACCAATAACTTTTACTCCATTTAATGATATCATTTTTCTTTAAATTAAAAAATAAAAATCATGATTAATTAATAAAAGTAAATGATTATATAAATACATATTTATGAAATCAAACTTTAGCTATGCATATATTTCGACCAATCAGAGCGCTGTCTGTCCACCAATCACTGACGTCTATTGGCGAATAACCTAAATGTAACTAAAGTATAAAACATCCCTGTCAGAAAGTAAAATATTTTTTCTCTCTAGTCGCGATGAAATTAACAGTGTTGGCGCTGATGATTTTACAAAATTGCGGAATTAATTGATATTGTCAATAAACTGTATAGATATATAGCAAACAGTGTGAATAGGTACAACGTATAAATATGAACAGATTGACAAGCAAACAAGTTTTATGAATCAAAATCATACTCATATCTAAATAATTAAATACCTACTAAATAGATGAAATATAAAATAAATATTTATTTGTCAGAAATACCATATATAAAGAATATATTAATACGTCAATTATATTATATTTATAGCTATGTATACTCGTATATTTGTGTATTTTATTGCCTAAGATAATCAATAACCAATAATTATCCTCAAATTCCACAGGAAATAACAGGCAATTGTTATTCCATTGAACTAACACAAACAAATAGAACAAATGAAAAACAAACAGTTGCATTAATAACTAATACAATAAACATATTTTTTGTAAATATTTCCATGAAGAATACAAATACTCCAATAATAACTAGCTATTCTCTTATCTACAAAACACGATTCAAATTGTTCTAGTGTCTAGTGTAATCAGTTCACTTATCAGATAGCTATGATTAGCAAAAACAAACCAACATCGAACGTGCACCTAACAGCTGTTTTGTTTTTGTAAAGTGTATGTAATTAGAGAGCGAAATCAAAACGTTATTTTATTGTTAGCAAAGAAAACATCGCTTGATGAGTTTGTTTTAATGACTTAACCTCCAACTAATTAAAAGTTGGAAATTTGATACCAACATAAATTTGAACCCTCATTATTTGCTGAAACAACGCAAAATATTCTAAATATATTACACGTTGACTTTTTCTTTTTTTTATCTTATACAGGGTGTTTCACAACTTAGACCAAAAAATTAAAGGGTATATTCTGTACGACGTGCTGATCATGAAACAAAAAGAATTTTTTTTTTAATTCGAAAAATTAAGGGTTGTTAACCTAAAACATTTTTTGTAGTACTGCACTGGATTCGCTTTCCTATTAAACACAAACAATGAAGTAGGTATCAACTACGAAAGAATAATTACACAATTCAATTATTAGCAGTTATTTATAGTAGAATTTTATTTAATTAATAACTTTAACGTAATCATCCACCCAGTGGCAGTGGCAACGAAAAATTTTGGACTGGGAAACATGGAAAATAGTTTTGCGATTTATAAAAAAATTCTTTTTGTTTCATGATCAGCACGTCGTACAGAATATACCCTTTAATTTTTTGCTCTAAGTTGTGAAACACCCTGTATATTCTTAAACTATAGGATTATTAAACTAATATAAATTTAGATCTTTTCTGTTAATTTACCCATACCTGGGCGTAGAATCTCAAGTAATCCAAATTTTACTATACAATGCAAAAGTGAAAACTCTTTCAAAACTTTTAGTTATAAAAAGATACACTTTTGGTTGATAATTTTAGTTTATTTTATTATATGGATGCTAGATTAATTCGAGTACAATTACAGTATTTAAAGTGATATTTACAAAATAATAAATTAAAATTAATGATACTCTCCTCAATATATTATAATGTAAATCAAAATTCAGATAATGACGCAATTCCAGAGATCTCATTACTAACTAATTCAACAACTTGACGAATTCATTAAAAATCCAATACAAACTTCTCCGATAGAGCGCAATCTGCGATATATTTCCTGCGTAATTATTACGTCTCTCGTGTACATATACATCAAATGTTTGATGTTCTATGTCTGCGCTAACGCAAACTGTGTCAAGATGCTGATACAATATACAATGGAAATGTAAACGTTTCCAGACAGACAAGATGCTCGATTTTTTTATTGCGAACAACGAAGCAAGAATTGGGAGACACACTCAACAAACTCAGACATGGGAAATGGAAAACAAACTCTAGGCTTTATTTGAAATTGTTAATTTTTTCTTGAATGATGAATAGTTATTTTAGGCAGCCACATACAAGAAATGTAATTGTAAATTATATTTTTAATTGATTTATTTTAATAATTTACCGATTTCAGGATATTAAACCTATGTCTACATGCACAACAGTAGGCTGGTAAATATGTAATAACTGTATTATGTACGGTAATATTACCATACTGACTTGTCAAAACAGTCAAGAAAATGAAAATAAAACACAATGATAATGTAACACTATTAATACAAACGGAACTCAAAACAACAATAATACAAATATTACTTCTCCTGCTTATCATAATATATATATTGTACAGTCTTTCAAATTAGAGCACGTTATGACGTTTAAATAAAACATTTATTTATAAATATGATACAAAACAATTGTAACCATGGCGTTAAATAAAAACCACAAAAATACAGACTTACTTGATCACCTTCTAAAATGGTGACAATTAATATTTTTTAATGTTGTCGCCGGGTTTATATTCTGAAACCGGTAAACTTTTGAAAAAAAACACGTTCAAAATTGAGCGAGTTATCACGGTCTGAATATTTGACATTTTTCGCCAAAAATCAAGTGTTCCCTAATTTTTTTAACGAGTTTATATAACATTTCTATTTACAGTATTTGATTAAATTGTGTGAAGTCATACAAAATAATGAAAATATTAATCGTATGACACGGACTTAATAGAAGAATCTCATTGCAATATTGGTAATTCATTATTTCTTATTCCTATAAATTAAAATAAATCATAATAAATAGGGTTCCAATCCAAAGAAATAATATTTCAAGAATAAGATTTCGTACAAGTTTGAAGCCCATTGATTTATGTGGAATATAATTAGCAGGGTAAATGAAATTCAATATTTTATCAAAACACTGAAAAGTCTACGGGAGAGCTTTACATTTTAGAAGTAAATACACTTCTCCCCTAAGTTTGCAAAAAAGTATAAAAATTATAAAAGTCAAGGACTACACAACGTATGTGAAATACTTAAAAACTGCTCTTTCCTAAATTCTCAAATTAATCTACGAGTACTCCTGCATCAAGATAAACAATTTTCTATTGCCAAAATTAGCATTATTGAGAATTTATATTTAGAAAAAAACTATTAATTTTAGTAGGTAAATTTTGGCTTTCACCAGGTTTTTCCAGAGAATTTCATCAGCATATTTTATTTATCTTAGAACCAATTTTGATTTAACTTTAATGTTTTAATATTTTAACCAAAATATAATCTGCCAATAATTTATAATAAATTTGATTAATTAATAAATACTAATCAATTGAAAAAATTATAATTTCCTTTCCTAAATTTATAAATTAGAAATCCGTTTAATTCAATTCTTGACGTATTATATTTTATCTTCAACTAAATCATAACTACTTGATTTACAGCACAATTTATTGTCCATAAACTACCTCTTTAATAGACTATAAAGCTAAATTGGATTCCTGTTAATACCGAAATACATAAATAAATTAAGTATTGTACACAATTAATTAATTAATTAATTTGCTTTTAATACTATATCTTTTACTTCTTTTAGGATTCGTAGGTATTGGGACATTATAAAAACATTTATTTTTTAGATAAATTTACTATTTGAAATGCAACATATTAACATATTTTAAGAAAATAAATCGTCTGTAAGTCTATGTATACAACTTGTATATAATCGGACTTTATGTACTCGTTGCATAAATAGTTATTATTTCATCGCATACGGCTATCTATATACTTTTCAAAAACAGTAAATTTTTCAGTAATCAAGAACGAAGTCTCGGTCTTTTTTGACAAGTTTGGCAGTTTGATACAATTTTCACACTAATATATTTTAAGAAAATACAGCTATATACAACTGATGATCGGCCTTTATGCACTTGTTACATAACAAGCTATTATATCATCGCATACGAGTACCAGTAGTAAATTTCAGAAGTAATTAAGTTTTCAGCAATCTAAAACAAAGTCTCGAATAAAATAAACTAAAATGTTGTTCATGTAAATCATAAAAAAGTTTAGAAACACAGAACTTTTAACTGTAATCTTTTTTGGTACTACTGAATTAAAGTTTTATTTAATGATATTTTCGCGAAATAAACTGCATTAAACTTTGTTATTGACTCGTAAAAGCTTCCATAAATGGCATAAAGCAATGATATTACACAGTAAACAGATAGTAGAATATTATGTTTGAAACTGTTTGTTGAAACAACCAAATGGTATATGATTTCAATAAATTCATATTCAACTGTTGGTGCAGAATAACATTTGAAGTACACGTGTGATACATAAAATGGCAAACTAGTTGTTTAAGTTCAAGAAAGGTCCATAAAAATTCAAGAAAAGTCGTAGCAGCATAGAATTTCTTTAAGTACAATTTTCTTATTTTTCAAACGAGAGTTTGAAAGAAAATAATTGCTTGAGTAAACTTGCTACATTTTTTATCAAATAAAGAATGTCTTCGAACAGCAGGTTTCAGAAAAGGTTCCCCTAAAAAATTTATTCTGAAGGAGCTGCGGAATAGCAAAATGTTACCTTTTTACTTCTCAAAATGTGGCTTTCGTTTTGTTAATATTGGACTTATTGATCGCGCAAGAAGAATTGAATGCAGAGGATCTTGGAAAATTTGTCGCTCATTATTGAAATTTAATTATCATCCTGAGCACAATTTAATGAAGTTAACTTAATTTTAAATTTTATTGAGTAAAGCGCAGAATAATTAGATTCTAAATTTGGGGAATGCACTAAATTTCTTGATTGGATATATCTTACAAATACTTCAAATTCAAGATTTAACTAACCGTCAATTATTCTATTGTATTCTACGAATGCATATTTTCAAGTAATCTTAAATATTGAGTCAAGTTAATTAAATATAAACAGATGAAAGTTGACAGAAAACGAAAATGGAAATAATTTATGAAATTAATTATTCTGTATCAATGGAAAAGTGATGATTTATCAATTATTGATTAAAAATTATTGCTGCAATCAAACTGGAATTTTATGTCAAAGTTAAATCAATTAAAGATGTAATTTTCTTTTTCAATTTTCTGCAGCTTTCTAAAATTTCTTTATCACTAGTTGCCAAGCGACCTAATTACAAATAAATTCAGTTATCCATTTAATTTTCATTAAAAATACATCAAACTAGAATTAACTTACTTTATAATTAGTTATAATTATGTTGATTTTATTTGGCATAAATTTGAATTATGCAATATGTACTTTATAGTTTAGTTCATAAAAATCTACTTTGCTCAACATAATTATCACAATATGAAGCTATCTAATTAATATATAAATAAATAATAACTTTGAATTTGTTTCCTTGCTAAAATGCGCATAAATTATAACCTAGTTAATGATAATTAATAACTTAAGGAAATATGTTGATTTTACTGCAGACAAAATGACTAAAATAACTTAAATTTAATACGGCCATGATATTAAATGAAATTTCATTTTGCACATATGAATATCACTTTCTTTTTTTATAAAAAAGTTGTTTTCGACAAGACTCGTAAATATCTTTGTATGTTTATGTTTTTCCAAACAAATTTATATATAGATTGGAGAAGCAAAAAATTAAAATGTACTATATTTTATAGAGAAATTATTTAGACCAGTGTTTCTTAACCGGGGGTCCGTAAAACTATCTCAAACTATCCGCGAAACTTAAAGATTACCTCAATATTTATCTGAAACTCTATCTACTAGTATTTTTCTCTGTAATTATTTTTTATGTGTTTTATTTTATGTTTTATTTAATTTTTCATTGAATTTCCGATTTAGTAGCAAATAATTATATTTGGAACTTGCTAAAGAAATATTATTTTATGGTTGTATAATAAAAATTATATAGTCTTTTTCAAAGAAATTTGAAATGTAGCAAGAATCGTATTTTACCATCAGTATGAAATGAACTTTTATATCCTCTCATTATTAAAAAAATTATTGTGTGTGAAGTGCCATTAAAAAAAATCGTGTGTAAAAATATCAAATCATGCGTAAAACAGAATTGTAATTTAAATGGAAGTTTTATTATTAAACATCAAACTGAGTGATTTTGTTTATAGATTTGTTCGTTTTGTCGTTATACGACGTTAAATTGTAATTGTTCAGTCTTATCGATAAGAAATAATTAATTTATTGTAACATAAACAACTGTACAAATTTAACAATTTAAATAAAACTAAAAAAGGTTATGGTCATCTAACAAATTGTATTTGTTAATTTTCTTTTTTCTAATTAGTTCGTAATTATAGTATTGTATGATACAAATGTGTGAAGATGTGTGTTTTAAACTTCGCAACTCATGCACTTGTATCAAAAATGACTATTTTCATTTTTACTCTTAAAAATGTAGATATTTTAAAAACGTAAACATTTTTTGTAAACACCATTACTTGTAAATTTATTTATTTAAGGTTTTTAGTTATATCAGTCCTTATTTAAAATCAATATAATATTCATAATTTCTGTAAAAATTACGAGGCCGCAAAAGACATTTGGAAAATTTGGGGATCCACAATGACAAAAAGATTAAGAACCGCTGCTTTAAACTACCTAACAATGTAAAGTTATTAAAGTTTCAAAAGCTATTATCATAATTTTTGTTATTTCATTAGGTTATAAGTTTCAATTGGCTTTTATACAATGTTTGTAAATATTTGTAAAATTTCATAAATTACAAGATATCCCATTTACAATTTATAAAATGAGGTCAAATTACTTGGGGAAATGAAATTAACCGATGGCAAATACAACTCTTTTTATTTCAAATTGATTCAACTGCAGTAAACATCAAGCAGCAGATATCTATTTTCCAAATTGCGCTTCTATTGATTTCATTAATTTAATTGCTAAGTAAATGATATTAATTAAATAATAACAACATTCATTTATAATGTTTTGATAGTTTGGAAACTTTTCGACATAATAAAAATTATAATTGTTAAAAGTTTACTATACAAATATAAACATGAAAAATCGACATTTTACTGATTTCATAAATATATGGTTCAAATAACCCTAGACAATTGATTTAAAATGTTGTTGTTCACGAACTTTTCAGGAAACAAATTAAATTTAAAATACGATGAGAACAACAATTTTGTTAAAACAATATTTTGAAATTATTATTTTACATACAATTTTGGAATAAGGAAGAAAAATAAATATGTAATATTATTTGAATAAATATTTTTGTATTTTAATAAGGGACAAGGAATGAATAAATTATTAATAACAAAGTTAAATAAATATTCAACATATTTCTGCAGTTTATACTGAAATCATATCGACAAATAAAATATGTTTAATATTTATTATCAAAATGATGTTGTTAATAAAATATGGAATGTTTTGAACCTCAGCCAGGAATACCAACCAAAACCTCAACCCTAAATCGGTAAATCCACTATCCACAAACTGCACTCTGTTTTACTTGCAATCACTTGATGACGTCTCGATGTCAAAGCACTCTTCGCGCAATTACAACACGACTTTCACGAGATGCAACGACAATCTAGCAGGCCGCGAGGCGGGCACATAGACAGCGGGGTAAGCGGGGGTGTTGCACTGCACACGTGAAACACACGCGACTTCGTTTGAGGTCAACCACATCGCGCAGTCACTTGTTTTGTTTGGTGTTCTTGCACACCTGACAGAAGGGAATCAATGGTGGCGCTGGAGGTGTCTTCAATGCTGCGGAGGGCTGTTCACCCCTAACAGACCTGATTTATTGTCGGTCAATGTACTGGGGTGAAGTTGTTAGCTTTATCGCGGGATTTATACACTTTTTATACACCTTTTTTTACAGATTTTTATCAGGTTGTTTTGTTATATTTATTCTACCACTTACAAATGCACATTTTAGTAGGTTACTTATTTTTATTCAAGAAACTTCAAAAATCTTAGTTACTATTAATTATTTATTTTTCATTCGTCTTTTAAATATACAATTTTTTTTAATATTTAGTAAAATTGTAGGTGCATGTTTGATGTTCAAAGCCGCGCGAGAAATTGTCTTTAAATTTGAGTGGATGTTTTTGTAATGTTCCTTGATTATAATTCTAATACACGGCTGTCTATTGTTAAATGTAAATATTGAAGCAATAATACAATAATTTTAGGGGCAAATATTATTTATATTATAACTAGTTTTGGTGGTGAAGATTGTATTTTAAAATTTATTTTATAAGTTGTTTCTTTTAAATTGATTTAATAAAAAAAACTGTTAGCAATAATTAGTTTCATAAATATTTTGATTAATTATTGGTGAATTGTAAATATTCAGATGTGCTAATTAAACATTATTAGTAAGTTAGTTACATTGTTTACAATTAAAGTTAAGTCACACAAATCACAAACAATATATTTTAATTCACCCACTTATCACAGTCCACTAGAGCTTCCACCAAATTCTCCCCAAGCCGCTGTCAGTGCCACCGCGATAACTACGCATCAACTTTCGTCAATTCCGCAACAAGGTATCGCAGGAACAGCAGCAGGATTGCGTCCTCGTCGGCACCGCGTTGTGCACTAGCTGTCAGCGTAGAGCGTCGCCACCACGTGCGGTCTGAGGTGTGCGAACGGCAAAACACTTCTACGCGCACGCGTAGGGCGGAGAGTGTGCGTGTGTGTGTGTGTGTGTGTGTGTGTGTGTGTGCGTTCGTAGCAGGAGTGTTTGTTATGTTTGTGATGTATGTAATGTTTGTTTGTGGTAAGGTTAGGATGAATCATGGGGTCTTGAAGTAAGGGTTGAGATTTAGTTTTGATTGTTTGTGGATAGCTTTTTGGACCAGGGCCGTCTTAAGGGACTCTTTCTATGTTTACAATAGTTATTTATATGGCCAGCGTAGTAAATTCATTTTTACGGGCGAGCACTAAAAATGTTTACTTTATGTAAATAGCAATTAATTTTGCGATTAAAAAAATTCATTTTGATTCGCTCATCATGTAGTATCTGCCACTTAATTTTTATGCTGCAGTTGTTAAACCTCTGTATACAAAATTATATAAAATACATGTTATATACAACCGGTAGATAAAAATAAATAAGTTTGATAATTAAATAATTAATATAAATGTTGCAAAAAATTCAATTCGATATCATTAATTTTCCATTTTATTTATTCAACGAACCAAAAAGCAAATAATTTATTTGGATTGAAATGCAGTTGTTTTAAATATTTAGATAACTTCTATTTAAATCAAAAAGTGGACTATAATTTAATTTAAAATTTTTTCGGTTATTTTATGGTTTTTCAAACCTAATAATTTAATTTTCAATCTATCTAAATATAATTTTCTTTAATTCAAATTTTAAAATATATTCCTCTATTTATAGCTAAACTAAACATATTTTTATCGAAATATATATATATATATATATATATATATATATATATATATAAATTGCAGATGATAATATTAATATAAAATAAACATTTACTTATTGTACGTATGTATACCAGTAAAAAACAACATTATTTATTAAGAGAATCGCTGTAGAAAATAAAATTTAGAATAGCCATTTGTTTTTATACACAGATTATTTGTTTTGCTTGTGTTTACATGATGAAATATTAAATATTTCAAAACGGATATTTCAGTATATTAAAATTGTAATGTAAACAAAATTTTTAAAACCAAAATAATAAATAAAAACAATTAGGTATTTATTATAAAAACAATAACAAATATGCGAGTAATGAATTATAAATTCATTTACCTCTAACCTTATAATTCAAAGAGAAAAATGCTTTATTAATCTTTATACACAACATCAAAAATGTTACTATTATTAGATAATTTATCCTGTAGTACAGTGGTATGGATAGCGTTACGGAACTCCAATCCGGAAATCCCGAGTTCGAATCCCACTCAAGCTAAAAATTATATGAATTACCACATTGCAACTCGGCACGTCCAGACCATGTACTGTAATTGGAATTAAGTTCCTGTTATACAGCGTAACATAAACAAATAAATATTCAAAACCATGTCTGGAATACTAGTACAAGTGGTATAACAAAGAAACAAAAATCATTTTAACACCTTTATGCGTTTCAATTCAGTAAAGTTAAGAGAGAAAAATTGAAAACATCTATCATCTCATTCATCGCCAGGAAAAATTCACGACATATATTACAAATTTGATATAAAAAATTCTTATCAAAAATTCTCGTATACGAAATAGATCCGTGTAATTTGATTTCGCAGAAGCAACATTCTCGACTCAGAATATCTCCCATCTGCAAAAAGTTATTTTTTAAAATCGCTGCTGTTCATAATCAATCAGCAGGGACGTATTGAGAAAAATTATTAATTAGAAAGATTCTTTAAGATTGCATGTGTTTAAGGTTAGTCGCTAATGCATTAGAACGAGTTGTGGATCAATTTCTATCAACATCTGCAAAATGTAAAATGATAAATATCATCATATATATCATCACGCCTTTTACCCATTGCTGGGTGTGGCACTCTGCCTAAGCAGATCTCGGTACGTGATATATTTTTTCTAGTAAAGTGCGGTTATCAGCCGTCAAATCACGGTCTCCAAAGATATTAGTGGAAAAGAAGCCACAGGGGTATATTTTTTTTAATTGGTGAACATTGTTTGTCGGCTGTGGGGAGCGAACCAGGGTTCTCAAGATCCATAGGCCGACTAGATACCACTGAGCCACCTACTCCATGATAAAAATGACAATAGAGCTTTATTTAGACAATTACAACAATGTAACGAAATCATATTTTTCCACGGCCGTTAAGTAATACATTTATTATATGTACGTTTCCAAATATACGAGTATAACATAGTTCGGTATTTAAAAGTGTAGAATAATAAAAAATTAATGGCCGGTGTCATCAATAAAAGTTAATTTTTAAACTTGGTTTAAATAAATAAAAGCAAATCAAGCTTACATGTCAAATGGAATAATTTTCCTCAAATTACGATCTAAAAGTGCAAGATTCTATTGATAGGTCATAGAAAAATTATAGTATTCCATGGCAATTATAATTACTATTATAACACGCTCCTTGAATAATATACTATTATTTGATTAGCAAAGATTGTTGAAAAGTTAGTATAGCACTTGTATGCAAAGAAAATTTTAATGAAAAAAAGGAAAAAATGTTTTGAATATGATCCTGATGAATAGGGAAATATAAGAATGGCAAAGAAGGATTACGCAGATTTAGGATTAAACTTCAGAATAAGATCAATGGACTTGGAATTTTAATATTCTTTAGTTGATTAGATTCAAATATATGTACGTTCAAGATTATAAAGCAGCCATTTCTATTTATCAATCAAATAACTTTTTCTCTTCAAAGTAATCAATTCTTATTTAACTTTTTCAAGAAATAGTAATTCTAGAATATAAAAACATTTTTCATTACAGCTGTATCAACTTCAATAAACATTTGAAACTTGAAAAAGAATTCCAGTAGTAGTTATTGAACTTTCATCTTTACAATGAAACATACTACATAATAAGTACAAAATATTATCTATTCTCCACATACGCCTCGGAACAAAATAAAACAAAAGCTGTTTAACAACCCTCACACGTCTCATCTTATAAAACGCCTGAAGATCACATAAGGTACTCGTATGTAAGGTTAATTTCAATTACTCGCGTAAACATTTATAACAGAACATCAACAGTTTTCCCTTGGGGCATCTACCCCATACTTCACATATATTGCACATTGACGCACTAGCAGGTGGGGCAAAGGTGGCTGCGATGATGTTTTCACTTCGATCAATTCCAATTCAGCCAGTAAGTAATTTAGTTTTAAATTGAACTATCAAAACAATAAAGACTTATCAAGTATTAAAAAATGGTTAAATAGACAGTAAGTGAGATGAATATAATTTTTTTTAATTCTCCCCGTGGCTCTCCCTCCTCTAGCACTTTTAAGAGCCATGAATTGACGGCTGGTAACCGCCTTTCACCCAGTAATAGATAAAAGTCGTGATGGTATATTTATTTTATTTTTTATTTTCACGGTTTACTCCACATTAAAATTCTCCCAGTGGCCGTATCTCTACTAACACCTTTGGGGGCCTCGTTTTGACGGTTGATTATTGTACGTCATGCATAAAATGTATCACTTATCAAGATCTGCAATACTATCAATCAAAAAATAAAATCTTAAATCCACGCAGGAATATTGTACAAATTATATTCACAATACAAAAGAAGCAATTATCTCAATTGAGATAAAAATATAAGAGAAAAGAATGAGAGAAATTAAGCTAAAAATAATTTTTAATGATATATTCAAGTATATAAAATAAGTATTTCATCAGATACAAATGTCCCTTTCCCTCCAAGGTTTAAAATCTTGACGAGTTGGGACCGGGTGGAAAGCGATCTCATCACCATGGGGACCCCCAGCTTGTTATCTCGCAACGCTTCCTTTTCAACGCCCAACTGAGTGAGATTTACACGAACACGAGTCGACAACGGGACGAGATGAAATACAACGAATGATTTACGTTTAAAGGGACTTACTCGGTAAATAAGCGGTAAAACACCGAGATTGGAGGTCAGTAGGGATTATGATTGTCGTCGTAAACTTGCGATATCAGAGGAAGGTTTTTTGGAGCAGTACAAAATATGGCATTTTGTACTGAATTTACTCAAGTATAAAAGGTAGCTTTCCGATTTTATAATAAATAACTGTGGTTTGAAATGGGATTTGAATCTGGAAAGTAAAGCATAACGGAATTGACCATTGACTATGAAAGAAGTAATCTACATTTATGTGTATCTAACGTGATGGTTTTACATATTTTAAGGCTGTGTCCTTTTAACTATGTTACTCATAAATAATATTTGAAAAATAGGAAACTTTGTATTTATACATAGACAGATATTAATACGTAAACATGTAAGCTATCTAGGTACTAGGTATACCTAGTTTAAACGGTCGATCTAAACATATAAATTTAATACCTCAAAACAATACAAATTACTTTAGAAGAATTAGAAGTATACTCAAAAATGCTTTCTTTAAGAGATATTGACATATGAACATGCAAAAATGAATTTTTAATTGAACTATTTTCAAAATTTAGACCACGACAAATCGAATGACGTTTTTTAAATTTCTGTTCTGTTCTGTTAGAGATACATGGCGGGCCCTAGAGCCAATCCTGGTTTATTAACATTCTACTAAGTATTAAATAATAATTCAATATCCGAATAGAATCGCCAGGCCGGACCATGCACCCTAGACATAAAGACAATACACTACACTCCGCTCAGTTTCTGGCAAGAGCTGGACTGACCTGCTTATACCTTAAATGAAAGACATAGTGCAATGCAAATCAGCCGACGCCACGATACACAAAAAAAGTTTAACGTCCAGAGGACTCCCCAATTTCAAAATAAAATCAGTGTTGGGTGACTTTTTCAATCACACTTTGTTGCTTCTTTCCAAAATGCAGTTCAAGTTTAGAGGACTGGCTTACTAGTAGTTGAGTTGCTTTCCCAATTGCTGTTGCTTTTTTAAATTTAATTTCTGAATTATACCAATTTCAATCCCAAATTTAAAGGCTTATAATAAAAATGCGGTTGAGACCAGTGTATTTCTCGTGCTCCAATTAATTGATACCTACATGATTAAATATTGGAAAATTTTACTTTTTTTCAATATTTTCGTGTCATTATATCAAAAATTTGAATAGACTTACAGGTTTATGACTATAGTGAATGACCTCATTATGCGTAACTATAGGAACAGAAAAACAATATGTATATCTCTAAACTGTTTATGACAATTTTGTTTCATTTAACCAGCGGGCTACAATGCGGTCAAAGGCTGTAAAACACGTTTATGTCAAAGATATTCGTGTATAATTGTCAATTGTCAAACCCCTTTATATTAGAATACAATGATAAATAACTCAATTGAAAATGCAAATAATTTGTACTGTAATTTCAGATTTAAAACATAAAATGTCAGATACAGCCAGCTCGGTTACTATTGAAGCATTTCCGTCCATTATCTAAATTACTCACCTTTATGTATATTTTCTATATACTTCAATATCTAACAGATACAAATAGTGCAGCCCATTTTATTTGAATTGAATTGAAAACTGTTACGTATTTTTAAAAATATAAAATGAATTAAACAACATTAATTTTTTCTAAAGTAAATAAGACATCTGCTATTAAATTTGCCACAAACTAATTAAATACAAACCAGTCTAATTAACTTTAACATTATTTAAATAGAAAATATAGCTAATTAAATTTACATCATGCACATTTCGAATTATAATATCCATGACACGTTGCATGCCATTCTCGTCTCTTGAGGATATATTACATAAAAATATTTATATAAAACACATTTCCTAATGTAACTCATTTCAATTTAATAATGTAAATAATACGTCCGTTGTTATAATAATGGAAAAACACTGTTAACACAGAATGCCCTCAGGTATCTCTGTACTGTATACATACACATCATTCTCAAAATAAATCAACTGACACGATTTTGTCAAACAATGTATTCATTTTGTTTATTTGCATAATATTTACATTTTCCGGTATATTTCTTCTTGCCGGACTAAACTAATATGTTTTATTAATTTTATTTACTTTCAATAAAGATAAAAATCGTTTTGTTTTTATATCAAATCATTTATCGAATAACAAAATACTGTTAAATAAATACATAATACAATATTATTTATTGAGTATATAACCATTATATACATACTTACATACTATACTTTGACTCAGTAGCATAAATCAATGTGAACTACTATGCTGTTAGCTAAAAGAATATTAAAAGTTAAAAAAAATCCCGTAATAAATAAAAGACATGATTTAATAACAAAAATATGGACAAAGAGGGAAAAAGTGGTATTAGACAAAATTGGAGATAAATTTTAAATCTTGAGTCTGAAATTAATTTTAACAAAAAACTTAAATATCTTTTTCAGTACTGGAACGACTATAATAGGTATCAATCGCCTTATTTGAAGCGTATGTATAAAAATAATAATTTATGGACATTTGACAACCGAAAATTAAAGTCACTCTTAAGTATTTTAAAATAATTGTCTTTAGGTTTACGACAAAAACAAATTACTTGCTGTTGTGATAAAATCTTCACGCATTATGTCGCAACCCTTATCTCTAGGGATTGTATATATCCACCCCCTCTCTTTATATCTTGTCACTCCTGAGTATACTGAGTGCGTTGGTGTCCACGTGTGAGAGTAAATAATGCATTTAATTATGTTGAAACGTGAACAAACTCGCTGAGGCCACAGATCCACTTCCAGTTTGTTTACAATTAAACGGAGAAACTGTACTTTCTCACCCTGCATTATTTATCCCGCCCCTATTGGATAAATAAAACAAAAGGTATATGAAAATTGTGGAAAGTTATAATGAGAGTTGTTACTGGGTTAATTAATAGCACACTTGTTGACAAATGAAAACGGGTCCCATATTTCTAAGAACGAAAATCATTTTTTATATGTATTAAGTTTAAAAGCATTTAAATTAATTAAAATAAACAAGAATTAAGTAATTAAAAATACACAGTAATCACGTAATTAAAAATAAACGAAGGCATTTTTTCGCGAATATCTTCGATTATACATTAAAGTAAATTAGCAAAGTTTGAACACGCGAGCTTTCATTTCTCAACCGAAAATGATGCCGTAAAGTATAATTACATATCTATAGTAAATAAATATAAATAAATAATAAATATATTATTTTTATTTATTTCAAATTTAATTCTTGCTTTTCAGCTTCGAATTTTTACACAAACAAAATACAAATCATTTTAGTTGAATGATAAGGTAGTACATAATATTTTATTTCATTTTTTCCTCTCTCTTCTTCTTCTTAATAATAAATATATCATCACGCCTTCTACCCATCACTGGGTGTGGCACTCTGCTTACGCAGATCTCGGTAAGTGATATATTTTTTCGCGTGAAGTGCGGTTACCAGCCGTCAAATCACGGCCTCCAAAGATATTAGTGGTGGAGGAGCCACAGGGGTAGATTTTTTAAATTGGTGAAAATTGTTTGTCGGCTGTGGGGATCGAACCAGGGTTCTCAAGATCCACAGGCCGACTCGATACCACTGAGCCACCTACCCCATAGTTTGTTCTTCAAATATAATATTATTAAACGAAATGATGTATTTTCGCACGAAAAACGAGTGTGACAATAAATCGTACAAAAGAGTATAATATACTATTTTTCTTTTATTTTGCGTCATTTGTATGCTGTTAACAAAAAATTGGGAAAATTTTTCGTACTTCAAAAATGTCAAGTATATTTGGAAAACATCAAAATTAATTCGGCAACGCTACCACATGTCACATAAATCCCTAGATTGTATTTAGTTCGACCTTCTTTGCAATTGCAATTGTACAATTTTGATGAAATAACTATCGCATAGTAAAATAAAAATTGTAAGTTATACTCGTTTCATACGATCATTCCACTCGCTGTACTCGTGCAATAATACATCGTCTTATAAAACTCATATAATAATGTACTAATAATTACTTTCCAGATGATTAATCAAAATGTCCTTTAAATATAATCATCATCAATCATAGTTTGTCTCATAATATCTCAAGAAATATTCAAATAAAATAAATAAATATATCATCACGCCTTTTACCCATTATTGGGTGTGGAACTCTTCCGAAGCAGATCTCGGTAAGTAATATATTTCTTTGCGTGAAGTGCGGTTACCAGCCGTCAAATCACGGTCCCCAAAGATGTTAGTAGAGAGGGAGTAACAGGGATAGATTTAATTTGGTGAAAATTATTTGTTTTAAACTTATATTGTGACGATTTTCAATTCTGGTAGTTGCTAAATATTATTTCAATCATTTTAATTATAATATAATGTAAAACTCTAGTGACAAATCTGAAGAAACTCTTCCTTCATTACAATATCAAATACGTAAGGTCGTCAGTTCAATTTAATTTTGATCTCAGGTGCGCATAAAATTACATGTCATGTGAGTAAACATGAACACCTCGCGTAACGAAATTAATATTTGATGTTTTGAGTTATACATGAAACCATAAAGGTGTTAAAATTAAATTAAATTAATGGTGATTTTCGTAATTAAAGCAGTCGGTAATAACATTTAAAATACCTACAATTCTTTGTTTCAAGAACAATCAACAGGTTGTTTGACCATATTCACTGTATTGTAAAATAGTCAAATACTGAAAAAATACACAAAGGATTTGAGTGGATACATTGTACAGTCAATGAGTCTCCTGATACTATTGGAAACCTCGTTCGTTTGTTTTGGAAACGTTATATTGTCAACACAAAATATAGAACAAAATTGTTTTCCAGCTGAATTTGACCATTAGAAATAAATATTGTTTTTTATTTACTTTTTTGTTAATTAAAAAAGAAAGTTGTGCCAAAATACTAATATACGAGATTCACAGATTAGTTGTTTATATATTTATAAGTTGTGTTGTACAAAAAACAAATGTTTCGCATTCTTTTTATTCAAATACTGCATACTTTAAGATCCAGTGCTAATACATTGGCGCAACAGCGATCAAAAAAAAAAATTGAGGTTATTATTATTATTTTAAATAATATTATGTAACATGTTTTTTAAATTTCTCTTTAGTTTATAAAAACGAGTATCTATAGAGTTTATAAAACAAGTCACTTACTATACTTTTTCTATGATCGCAAATTAAGTCAACATTTCTTGTTTTAATCCATAGCAAACTTAATTACATAAAAACGAAGAATATATAATTTTTTAATTTACATTTCTCGCTTATATAAAAGACTAATTAATAATTCTTAATGTGCTAAACGCAGAATTTAATTCTCTAAAACTTTTATTTGCAGCCTTTATTTCTAAATAATACCATGTTTTTCAAGAGGAACTGTTAACAGCTTCATGTAATGTATCACTTCCGGTTAGTTCATTTGAACCAAAATCTATTATGTTATTTCCATTGATATAGTAGTCTTATATACCAAATTTGAAAAGTTTTGGATTATAATTTAATAAAGTTTTTCATTAAAATCTATTATAGGCTTCAAGTAAAGACCCACTTCCGGAAGTTATATAATGACCAAAAAGGAAGGTGCCTTCCCTAGTAGATCTCGGTAAGTGATATATTTCTTCGCGTGCAGTTCAGTTTCCAGCCATCACATCACGACCCTCAAAGATGTAAGGGAAGCCACAGGGGAAGTTTTAAAGTGGTGAAAATTGTTTGTCAATATTAATATAATCAATATAATCATCTTTAGCTGAACAATGAAAAACAAATGGCATTTAAACGAATATTATATACTTGATATTAATAGCTCAGGAGATAATGAATAACTGTAAGCTAGCCATCAATTTGACTTGTGAACGGCCTGATAAATGTTAAAATACAATTATTTGCTATTAAATCGAATTCGAACAAAGTATTAAATAATAAATAAAATAGGTATACAAAAATAGTAATTATTTAAGAAAAAACAAAGACTAGCGTATAGAGTTACAGTTAAACCTTAAGATAACTTTTAAGTATCATGTATCCTTTCACGAACCACGTATTAAGGACCACTGCTCAATGTAAATGATACTTTAGAATCCAAAGTTGTATTTTTGATTAACTTAAAGTCAGCAATAGCAATAGTATCATCACTGAGTCACAAGCATATATACAAATGCAAGTCAGTAATAAAATAGTGAAACTATTTTAGCAATTTCAATTTCTGTTTGAAATGGTGCACAGCTTTAATTATTGTGAACCGTTAAAATCCATACTGCTTTAATTGCAAAATAGCAGAAGCGCATGTTATACTGTAATCAAGCCCGATTTATTAATTGTAGGATCACAGATAAAATCACTGAAACAACATTCAATTCAAACCAAAACGTAAACGTGTATGTTTGCTTCCAAAACATACGAGAAAAGCTACTTTGTATCACTGATTGGCACTGTTCAAATAACTAGCAAACATATTTTTTAATTGAAAATTAATAGAAGGAAATAATCTTTGTGACGCATTGTTTATCTTCCTTTGTTGCAGAACAGTAATATTCACGAATGAAAGTAAATATTGAATGCGAAAGAAAAAACAAAAACGAGTAAAATGTTTCCATCAAAAATGATGGATGAGTTACAAACACATCGAATACATTTTATTTTCAAAAGCAAACTTATTTATGTAAACAATGCTAGGTCTATCAAGGATGAAAACGGAAATTTTATTTTTAAATTCGAATGGATTAACAAAATTTCATTTTGTTTTGTTAAATTAGTTCAAATCTTGTCGATAATAAGTAATTTTTTAATAAATATTAATTTATTTATAACTCTCTATACATATATACGGGTTGGAAACAGGGTTATTATCGATAAAGAAATATTATTTAAATAAAGTTTTTAGTACTTCTAACTAAATCTGTGTAAATCTGGTTAAAAAGTTTGTATATTCTTATTCTTACACCAGCTAATAGAAAATAACTTTTTGGTTATTAAATTTTTATTAAATGTTTATTAAGAAAAATACTTTATTTTGGGCTGCCTAACTAGACTTTCAATTTCCTATACACGTTATGCTTTACCCAATACCGGGTGTCACAAAAAACAGATACTTGACTAAAGAATCTAATAAAATTAGTTTTTTTAAGCTGATGTATAATATAAAATGCACATACTATACATGGTTGAATTCAAAATAAGTAGAATTTATTTATTTTTTAAATATGCAAAGTATTTTATGTGAAATAAGATGGGATCACTTCTGGTTATACCGGAAATATAATATTTTGATATAGTTTCTAAATATATTTTGTAGGGGGATGAGCCTGGTTTTTGGGACACCTGGTATATATAATGTGAAATTAATCTTTATTATGTTTCAAAGGGTCAGATTCAAAAGTTGTTAAGATCAACTATTAAAAATGGTAAAACAATGAATTTATGTATGTTGCATTTCTGCAAATTAATTCCGAAATTTTGTTTAATGTTTAAATATAAATAAATAAATAAATATATCATCACGCCTTTTACCCATTACTGGATGTGGCACTCTGCTTAAGCAGATCTCTGTAAGTGATATATTTGTTCGCGTGAAGTGCGGTTACCAGTCGTCAAATCACGACCCCCAAAGATATTAGTGGAGGGGGAGTCACAGGGGTAGATTTAAATTGGTGAAAATTGTTTGTCGGCTGTGAGGATCGAACCAGGGTTCTCAAGATCCACAGGCCGACTCGATACCACTGACCCACCTACCCCGTTTTTTTATGTTTAATAGGGTTGGATTTCATAATATTAGCGTCAAAATAGTTTACGAATATTCGGTTCCCCTGTATAAATATACGTCTGCCATGGGTAATATATTTCAGCAGCAATAGACATAAGACATTCCCATTTGACCCAAATGTCCTAGATCCGTTTCCGCATATCGTCGGACAAAACGCGCCCGGAAGTAAACATAAAAATTTATTTTCGTCCTGTTTTACGGAACACAAAACTTTCGACATCACCGTTTCGTGGTCATGATGCATTACACCATTTCAAGATTTCAAATTGATAAAAACAAATACTTTGAACCCTCTTTCCTTGAAATACTTTATAAATCATTCAAAATATTCATTTCTATTTTGTATCTAAAAAATGGCAAAATTATTTTTTGATAGTAATCTTCCTAGCAACCAAATTTAAAGGATTGAGATTTCAAAGACAATTTTCTTATTAATTAAGATAAATATATATAAAGAAAAACACGTGCCACATATTTATTCTTACTCTTTTGCTTAAAGCAATAATTTAAAATATCATGCACAACCTCATTGCAAATAAACACTATAACGAAGTAATTGAACAACGAATCTAAAGTGAAGAGTACATATACATAATTTTAAAAATGTATACATCATTTCTGAAAAGTTATTTCAGAACATTACAGACTAATACGAAAACAACTACTGAAACTTACACTCAAAATTGGATTTGTTTTATTTTCAGAAACTTCTACTATAAAGTTTTCTTATTTACTATTGCATCAATTTTTATTAAACTTATACATATAGAATCAATTTATTTAAAAGAAAAACAAAGTTACGTCGAAACATAAAACTATAAAAAAAAATACATAAATTTAAGACTTGAGTCGATATTATTTAAACAGATTTGACAGTAAATGTTCTGATGAGAAAATAAAGCAATCTTTGAAAGCAAACTTTAGCAGGTTTCGTAATTTAAAGCTGTCTGAAGCTGATCTTTATATTCGTAATTTGAATTTCCTTTAAATTGGAATGAAACTTTGTAACTTATTAAAAGGGCAATTACAAACGCAAATTGTGTCGATACCATAACTACACAAGAGACATGCGGATTTGGTTAAAATTCAGAAACTTCATCGTGGTTCTCTTTATCTTTCATTGACACTTTTCCAACTATGCTTAACACTGATGTTATAGTACTAAGGTAATCGCAGCGGCAATTACTTTCAAACTTATAATTAGCTTTTTAAATAGATGTTACAACTTGCATTTTATTTGGTTTATTTTTAACAACAAAAATAATATACCATTTGTGTATTTTACCGTGAAATATGAGATTTGCCACATCTGTAGTTACAAATTTGACACGAATGTATCAAATCGCTTATTTTAAAATGAAACATAAATATATCATCACGCCTTTTATTCATTACTGGGTGTGGCATTCTACCGTAGCAGATCGTGGTAAGTGATATATTTCTTCTCGTGAAATGCGGTTCCCAGCCGTCAAATCAAGCCCCGCAAAGATGTTAGTGGAAGTAAAGCCACAGGGGTAGTTTTAACAATGAGTTCTCAATTTCACAGGCTGATTCAATACCACTGAACCACCTACCCCATACAAACATAAGTTTTTATATTAATTAATGTCGCATTGTCATTAACAAACCCATAAATAATGTATACAATTAAAGAAAAGGTTCAAATATTTAATTTTAAAAAACCGAACGCTAGAGAAAGAGAATGGCGTAATTAGTTTTCCTACATTACGGGAAATGTTTAAAATTCAATGTATCCAATTCAGATTTAATATTTAATATCTAATGTTATGAATCAGTTTTATAACCGACTAGTCCATGGTTTGGGAATGGTTTATGAAAATTTGTATTAAATTTTGATATTTTTTTATGAACATAATGCAGTTGCGTGAAAAATGTTGTGTACACTAGTCAGAAAATAGTCTACCTCCGAAGTTTTTCTTCGACACACACAAAAATCATTATTCACAACATTAGATATTAAGTTTGGGGTAGGTGATTCAGTGGTATCGAGTCGATCTGTGCATTTGAGACACCGGGTTCCATTCCCACGGCCGACAAACAATTTTTCCACATCTAAACTATACTTGTGGCTCTGAGATCTGCTTCGGCGGAGTGCCACACCCAGTAATAGGTAAAAGGCGTGATGATATATTTATTTTATTTTATTATGGGCCTGTAGAATGACGGGTCCTCAGAATTAATTTATTTAGAAATGGTTCTAATTTGATCAATCAAACCCAGTAAAAATTCAACATAAAATAATAACAAATTTGTTGAGTAAATATGCAGTTTGCTGTTTGATATTAAATTACAAAGATCAATAAATAACTTATGTATATTGCTGTACATCATTTATCTTAAGTAAGGTAAATTGTACGACACTCAATTTATCAAATTGAAGGGTTGGAAATATTAAAAGCCTCAGGTAGAGCTGCAAAAGCTAGCTCCACGGCGTCACGCGTACTTAATTGTGACTGTGCTTTCGTAATTTACCTAAAAACACCTTCTCCTCCCTTTTCAGCCAAACTTAATTCCCTCCTCAAGTCCTTTTATCCTTGTCCTTAGCGTTTTACCTGTACATGGACTGGACGACGGAAAGCGAAAGTCGTGTTACATTGAGTTAATGATGTTTTTGTTTCACAATTCAAAAACAACAAAAACAAAAGTTGTTTATGCTTTTAGTTCTTTAAGTTTATTATTTTTTGCCTGTTAATGGATTAAAAACAACAGAAGAATACTGGAATGCAAAAATAAACATTTATTGTAATTTAAATACTCGTATAAATAAAATAAACATATCATCACGCGTTTAATAATTACTGGGTGTGGCATTCTATCGTAGCAGATATCGGTGAGTGATATATTTATGCAAGTGAAGTGCAGTTACCAACCGTCAAATCACAACCCTTAAAATGTTAGTGTTAGGGGTTATTTTAATGTGGTAAAAATTGTTCTCAAATCCACAGTTCGGCTAGTTACAAACTGAATCAAATAATATAAATAATATGACTATGATAATGTAACATATATTATGCTAATTAATACTGTTACAAATAAATATTAATTTTAGTTCAATATATTGACAGTATTTAATTATCTGTAAATCCAATGTCTATTAATAGCTAGTTAATTTGATTTACAGCTATAATAGTAATGTATTTGTCATTACTGCCAAACAAATTAATATATTTTTATATACTAATAAGCACCAAATATGAATATATTCACATCATAATTTGTTCAATACGTGGTATAACAGTTCTGCAAAAACAGGTCGGGTTGGATATTTTTCATTTTTTAACTTTCCTGAGGCTATAGCTCAAAAACAATTCACGGCTCTCAAAGACGTTAATGGCGGAGGGGCCACAGAGGTAGATTTAATTTGTAGGCTGTGTGAATAGAACCCGGATTCTCAAATCCACAGGCCGACTAGATACCACTAAGTCACCTACCCCATAAAATTCAAACATTGGAATATAAAATTTATATAAAACAACAAAGACAAATTATTATTAATTGTCTTTGAATGCTCACTTGGTGAATTTCGTGCGACTTAGACAAGTGTTTAGTTTTATATTTTATTACAAAATTTGTGTTTAAAATAAATCATATTCACAAAGACAAATATACTGTAAAATAATGAGCATTAACAAGACTCGATCGAACCCGCCATCTAGAAATTTGTTTAAAAATTTTGTCCTGTTCTGCAACACCATACAGAATGATCAAAAATGTTTTCCCAAATAAAATACTATTTAAAAATGTTGCAGAAGTACAACTCGATGCATTTAAGGTTTAAATGGCATTCGATCAAAATACAATTATCTCGTTAGCGCACTCGGATATTCATTCCATTAAATTCTACTTACGTAAATAATTTATTTAAAAAAATAAATATGCTTTTTTAATCACAGCAATTACTTTACAAAACAATCTATTCCTCAATCAATCCTCCACCATTTATCACAGCAAATTGAAAGTAATTTGAAACTTAAAAGAAGCTCTTCAGTCTCATGCAAGACATAATCCTCATTGACTATAATGGAAGGGCAAGCAGTCGGATCCATAAAGCAGTCATGATACACTTAGTCTAGCGCGTGTCTCGTACACCGACGTGAAAGAGGAATTGCTGGACAAACAATGCCGCTGCTTCTGTTACCGCCCTCTGAATAATGCATCCAGGACATACGGACACATTACTGTACACTCAAAGTAGAATTAGACGTTTTTTTTCAATGAATTTTCCAGAGTACGTATTTATTTATTTATTAATGTTACGCTATACAACAGGAATTTAATCATAATTACAGTACCGGGTCCAAATTCACCGAGCCGCAGTGTATTAGTTTATATAATTTTTAGTGCGTTTCTAACTCGGTATCTCCGGATTTGAATTCCGTATTGCTATCCATACCACCGTACAGACTTATATAATTTAAAAATTATATCCTACCGACTGCGCCAATCTAGCCAGTTTGATGATTTTTCTGGGAAATTGTATTATTTATTAACCAAACTTTGTATTTTATATGTTAGAATTTTTGAAAAATCATGAGCATTCGCCGGGATTTGAACCCAGAACCTTTCACTCGCTAGGTGACTGCTCTACCACTTGAGCTACAAATACTCGGCGAATATTCATGATTTTTTTGTAGCTCAAGTGGTAGAGCAGTCACCTAGCGAGTGAAAGGTTCTGGGTTCAAATCCCGGCGAATGCTCATGATTTTTCAAAAATTCTAACATATTTACTGGACAGACAGAGATGTCGAATGTATAATTCTTAAACTATTTTTTGTATTTTATATTTTTATTAATACAGGTTTTTTGTTCTTATCTCCTTCAAAGTACTCCCCTCCCTTATTTACACACTTGTTCAAACGGGAAAAATTATTTTATTTCGGTTGTATGTTACTCTTGCATAAAAAAGTAAATACTTATTGGATACAATTTTTCATACTTAACAATTTTTTATCTACACGTTTAATCTAATTTAATTCCATATTTCAATTCTACACCCGATATATACATAATTAATTTTTAAAAATACGATAAATTAAATGGCACTGCTATGGTGTGATTAGAGTTATGACATTCGAATTCAAAGTTCCTGAGTTCGAATTCCACTCAAGCTAAAAAGAAATGAACTACCACATGGTGACTCACTGAGTCCAGACCTCCAGACTCGACTGTAATCGGCATTAAATTCCTTTTGTACAGAGTAGCTTAAACAAATAAATAAATGGCTGAAATTTGTAAGCTTCTTACACCTAATTCACGTGGCACAATTAAAAGTAAAAATATATACATATTTGGTAAACAGAGTAATGATATATTAATACTAAAAATAAAAAGAAGGTAAATCTACTTCCCTTTGTTTCAGAGTGTACCGCGATGGACAAAGCCATCAAAGCACGTAAGTAAACGTTGCAGAACCGTTACCATGCCCGGACTCCCGGAATTCCGCAGTCCACTGTAACAGTTATGCTGGAAGTGCGTGGTTACGTGTCACGTGCTTATAAAAAACCAAGCGGGCCAGAGCTTGCGTCCTCGGTCCATCGCGGAACTCGTAAAATGCGGGAATATGTGCGCGTGATGCTAGGCTTTGTGGGTTTTGTGGATTGAGATATTTGTGCGAGCAGTTACATAATGGAGATACAAATATTTACTGTTTGTGTTATACGATAAAAATAGCAGCAATAAAATAAATGTAAGATGAAAATAATATAGGATTATATGTGTTATTCACCCTTATGGATTTTACAGTGTTGTCGCAAACATTATATTCAGAAATGAAATATGATATTGTTCCTATTCCCATTTTAACAAAAATTGCAAATATAAATATGTGACGCCTACTAACTAGTTAGTAGTTTACTTTCTCGCATCAATATTAAGTTAATAAATAAATAAAATAAATATATCAACACGCCTTTTACCCATCACTGGGTGTGGCACTCTGCCTAAGCTGATCTCGGTAAGTGATATATTTATGCACGTGAAATACCACCCAAAGATATTAGTGGAGGAGGAGCCATAGGGGTAGATTTAAATTGGTGAAAATGGTTTGTCGGCTGTGGGGATCGAACCAGAGTTCTCAAGATCCACAGGCCGACTCGATACCACTGAGCCACCTACCACATAATTAAGTTAATTGAGAACAAAATAATTTCTTGTCTACTTTAGACAATTTATAAATAAAAATAAATAAATATATCATCACTACTTGGGTAACCATTACTGGGTGTGCCATTATGTCGTAGCAAATCTTAGTAAGTGATATATTTTTCTAATGAAGTGTGGGTACCAACCGTCATATCACGGCCCTCCAAATTGTTAGTGAGGAGGAAACCACAGGAGTAGATTTAATTTGGTGAAAATTGTTTGTCGCCTGTGGTAATCGAACCCGGGTTCTCAAATCTACAGGCCGACTCGATACCATTGAATATGAATAAAAGTAAAATAGAAATAAGCGAATAAACGACTTTGGCCACATAATTTCAAAATGTAAAATAAAGATTGTCATTAATTTATGTAGCGATAACAAATAATGATCGAGTTCCCCATACATGTAATTTTTTTCTTTGTGAAATACACAAATTAGTGAACACAATATTTTCATTAAAACTTCTGTCTGACAATGGTATAATAAAAGAACTATTTATCATTATTTTCATCAAACACACAAGCATCATTCATACCAACTGTCAGGACACAAAAAACTAAAACTTTAATTCATTACTCGATGTATTAACTTTAAACCATAGAAGTCGTTTGATCGATAAAACAAAAAGAACACAATGAGAAATAAAAGTAAATTGCGCCAACATTCTGGCAATCAGCAGAGGAAAAGAAAAAGGGGGAAGAAAAGAACGAAATGCTTTGATAATTAGAGACAGTATAGAATCAGCTTTATACAAATCAGTCATAAATTAACGTAGAACAAATATAATAACATATTCGCTTTACTATAATCAGAATTCTATTTTGTGCATGACAGTTGTAAAATTCGATAGAGATATTCAATAATGTAATTTTGTTTTAAGTACATGAGTGTAGGTATTTATATTAATTTTAATATCACAGTTCGTATTAATGAGTTTCACTAACGAGTATATTTATGGACATGTTAATTTGTACAGCAATACTTGTTATTTATTATTTACGTTTCATATTTATATCAATATTTGATGAATTTAAAATTAGAGTTAACACAAATTACTACAAATTAAATATATATTATTATATAGTTCTGCTCTACCGTTGTAAAAATAAAAACTTAATAATGGGCTATTTCACTATTTTCTTTATGAAGCTTTATAAAAATTGAAATTATGTACAGTATTATATTAAGCAATGACAAATAAATTTAATATAAAAAAGAATGATTATTTTCTAAATTAAATTAAAACAAATAAATAAATTTTAATCATTTCTTGTCTTATCTTAATATTTACTAATAAATTTTCTTCATGTAAGCATTATAAAAATAGCTTTCAGTTCAACGTATACAGCACAATATTAAAGTATAGAAGGATATATATAAATTTTGAGAACATTGATAGAAATATTTCTGTTTCATAATCAGTACGTTGAGTACTATATGGTTTTAAAATAAGTACCATAAATTGTGAAACATTTTAAATAGAACTTAGGAATGTACACATAATTCCACCATAATTCGTCACAAAATTAATTAAAGTTGAAATTAATTTTGGAACCGTTGAAAACTCGAATAGAACTACTAATTTTCCTACTGCGTAAAATTCACAGCAAATCTAACTGAAATCTATGCACCATAAATAAAAACTGCAATCTTGTTTTGCAAAATAGACTATAGTGCATCCTCTAAGAACTGTTATTATTATTATTATGATACATGCATGTAGATAAAGCATAATTGCCTACTTTACATACAAATAGCACCGGCCATATTGATCGAGAACCAAATTAATTCAACTTGACCAATTCATTAACGCTACATTAGATTATCTTCTAGAATAAATATAATCGCCACAAAAATATCTTCAGCATATAAACAGAATTAAAAGAAAAGATCATATACAGAATGTTCATTTTATTTTGTCCACTATTGCTACCTCAAGAACTATATGACCTACGAGGTCGGTTAAATTAGCAAACAATTTCTATTTTACAAGACTATTTTAATGAGCATAAAATTTGTTTTTTAACCAGTGGTTCACAAACTGTGGATACCAACTTTGTTATTTAAATGGAACTATATTTTTTTTATTTCCTTGTTCGATAGAGAATTTTATTCTTAATTTAGTGATATAATATTTGTATATCTTTAGATAACAATTTTTATGAGAAAAATGCACGTTTCGATTTAATTCATTATAGCTAAAATAAGCGTACCGTGGACGAATATCAACGTTGGCAACTCGTTAAAATAGAGCTCGTTTCGGCCTAGGACCGTAATGTGCTATGTCGTATCCATGAGAAATACGTATTATATTAAAAAGAGTTAATTTTCTTATAGAAAACAATCCTAATATGAAAATGCGTCGCTGTCCTGACCACAACTGAAACCATGGCAACAAGTAAATAAATATTCTTAAAAAGCTGCACAGTACGTACCTTTCGGCATATAACCTCAAATTTCAAGTGTTAAAAATAATTTCTATAATAAATTTATATAATATATAATTTTAAATTACTTTCGTATTTACTTAAATTTTAACAAATATTATTTGACAAATTATATTGAAGTTAAGTTTATACCTTATAATCAAATTATTTGATTCTAATTCAATCCTAGATGTCGCGTCGTACGCATGTTCGGTAAAACTAGGATATTTTCATCCTTTCCGCGTTTTCATATTTACCCGCTTTTTTTTCTTCTCAGATACGATATTTAAATCTCCTAATAATTTTATCCGTCGAACAAAAGAAAAAGCGTATAAAAAACTAACAATTCACATAATTTTCTTAATTTGAATTACGATTTCGATGCGTTATTTTTTGTATGTTTGACAGATAAATGTATTCGGAATTTTGTTAGGAAATTGAAATATCGCCCTTAGAATAAAAAATGATTGTTTTCCTCAAATAAAAATTTGAAGAGAAGTTAACTAGAGATCTCATTTCTCGGAAAATGCGCAGTTTAAGTGCAAAACGTGGCAACATGGTTTCATCCAATTAAATATGTAATCTAGTTTTGAATTTAAATGGATTATGTTTTAATCTGAGCCCTAAGGAATTAAATTAGTGTGAACTCTCCGAACTCGGATAGTTTGCAACTTGTTGGTATCAACACGAGGAAATTATGTATTTCTTTCTCGCTCTTTTACGAAGAACGGATGATGATTCTCTTGTAAAATATAATTGTACTCGGAAAATTCTTTGTTAACATTTTGTTGAATTAACTTCATTACAAATCAGAATCTGTTGATGTGAAAAAATACTCAATTAACAGAAACAAGAAAGGTACATTCTCAAGGAATATCTAATTACGTAATTATAGTTGGATAAAAACCTTGTTAATTAATATCTTTTTGTATCTCCCAATTTAATTTAAATTTGACTTTTTTGCTCATTTTCTTGATTCATTTCTTCTACCTGAAGACAGTATTTTACAATAATTAAAACAATTATTTTAATTAGTATTTCAAGTATATACTTAACAATATGATTTGTGAAAATATTCATGTAGATCAGTGGATTAAAAATATAGACCAATGAATAATTGTGTATTATCAAAGTAAGACTTTCGACTTATAACACAAGTCATCTTCTGTGATTAAAAAGAAAAAAAGAAAATTATATAAAATAGCTCAATAAGTAAATAAAACAAATTATCACAAACAAAGAAACATCCCATTAAAAATATCGAGTAAAAATCTCTTGTGAAAAACAATATTACAATAGTTATTAAGAAAAGCACATGTTAAAATGACAGGACATCAGAACAATGGCTGTCAACAGGGAGTATTTATTTCGTCTGACATAGATAATAAACAATTATTTATTGTTCTATATTTTAGATCCACTAACCTACATGCATATTTATACAAATCATACGAGTACTCACTTAGATAAGGTCAGCCAAATTTATATTAAATACTTAACAATTAATAGGGTAGATAGCTCAGTGGTATCGAATTGTGAACTCGGGTTCGATTTCCACAGGCGACAAACAATTTTGACCACATAAAAACTACCCTTGAGGCGTGATTATCAAATATCGAGATCTGCTACGGCAGAGTGCCACACTCAGTAATGGGTAAAAAGGCGTGATGATATATTTATTTATAATTAACAGTTGCAGAAATTAAAATGATTTAAACAAGAAATATTAAACTACTGCCAGAATTTTAAACCTAAGAACTCCATTTTTCATTACATATTGTAATTTTACTTAATACATAATGATTAACAATATACACAACAAGCAGAATTAAATTTTATGATATATAAACGTCAAATAAATTTTTACATAGCCATCGCTAAACAAATGACGGCTACTTTTAGCTATGATTGAAATTGAACACTAGCACTTATCAATCAAATGTCAAAATAGTGAAACGTATTGTGCAAAATAATTTACGTTTGGCAGTTATGAACACTTCACTTACAACTGCCCACATCAAAATTTCATATTTTTACAGACACATACTTCAAATGTTTATTCACTCATTAATTCAAGAGTAATCGAAATCTACCGAAAAATATGACTGTCAAAACTCAACTTTTGTACTATTTTATTTCAGACTATACGAGAAAAAGTGAATCAATATTTTAAAGCGACAACTTAAACTTTAATAAAATCTGAAAATATTTATATAAATTAATAAATATTCTTTATCCCTTCCTGGTTTCCAGTAACTAATATAAATTTTGAAATAACTTATGTTGTATAATAATAACTCTAATTGTGTGGAATTCGGTTTTAAAAACAAGTTCAGGAGACGCTCTTTTCTTTCCTTATATTTTTGCAGTTATTATATTTAACTGTCAAATTTCAATTGCATAGAATTCATTTTCAAAATCAAACGCAGAGCGAATTTTAATTAATTAATGAAGTACACACAAATGAAATTATATTTATGAATTCGTCTAATTATCACGTAATAATAATTTAAACCAAATTAATCCTATTGTAAATTATTCGCATCATATACTAAACGTACATAACCAAAATAATCTCTTTAAAATTTCAATCCACCAATTATATCAAAAATATTTGTTAATCATTCCATATTTTCCTAATTTCAATCAAGTGCAGTACCCAAACCTCTAAATAGAACAGAGTGAAGTTCGCGATTATATATTAACTTATTGATTAATTGGAAGCATCCTCAGGCCATTTTAAAGAGTTTTGACATCCGAGGGATAGGGGTGAAGCGACACGCAATGTTAACAATTCATCACCATTATCTATTGTTTCTGTCCCAGCCAATAGCAGCGTGGAACAGTATAAATAAAACAATCGAATAATAACGTGGTCATTTGAAAGAATTAATTGTGCGTTGTTACGCTTCTCTCATTTCTTTTTTGTTTGTTTTTGTGTTGTTTCGCTTAATAGTATTTATTGGAAATAGTTTATGTTGGTTATATCATAGGATTTAATGGAATACGCAGTTAGTTTTCAATGTTATTTGATCAATTAGTAACAGTAATTGACTCATTCGTATAAATCTATTTTATAATCATTGTTATAATAAAATTTGTATTTATTTGAACAGTCAACTAATTTTTGTTGTAACTTCAAATCAATAATAGTTATTTATGTCTAGAGGGCGACGGTAACCGGTACGAGGGTATTATCATTTAGTAGCATCTCTGGTGCATACAAGATTTTATTTTTCACTAAAAAAATGTGGAAGTGTGCGCAAAATACGCGTTGGCATGGTAATGTAATTGATGAAAAAATCAAGTACATCGCATATTGATATTAGTGAAAAAATGTGAACTTTTTGAGTTGTAGAAAAAGTCTAATTTATTCATATTATTATTGATAAATAAATAAATATAAAATAAATATATCATCACGCCTTTTACCCATTACTGGGAGTGTCACTCTGCCTACGCAGATCTCGGTAAGTGATATATTTCTTCACGTGAAGTGCGGTTACCCGCCGTCAAATCACGGCCCCCAAAGATATTAGTGGAGGGGGAGCCACAGGGGTAGAATTAAATTAGGGAAAATAGTTTGTCGCCCGTGGGATCGAACCAGGGTTCTCAAGATCCACAGGCCGAGTCGATACCACTGAGCCACCTACCCCATATTGTTATTATTATTGATTATTGTTATTGTTCTTGATATTTATTAATTTTAAAATTGACGGCTTCCACAAAAAAAAATTCCTTGACAACAGCGAAAATTGATGTAAACAAATTTGGTTATGTCAAATTATATTTCCAAACTGGAGTATCTAGAATAAAGTGAAGAACTATCGGAAAAATCCCACTTCAATATAATAGCACCGTATGGAAATACGATACAGTATAAAATAAAATGTAAAATTACATTTTAATCTATTTTATAAAATGTGTTTCATATAAAGTAAAACTTAATACCTTTTGAAAGAAAATTATGTTTCAAAGAAAGACTTGAAAGATTTAATAGTCTGCGACAATTAAAACTTTATGCTACAAGTTTAGAATAAAACTTGTTAAATTATATTTCATATTTTCATGAATCACCAAAATGCAGACAATTACTAAGGGTTCTTGAAAAAGCGACGCGTAAAACTGTTCCAAAATAATACGCTCTTTTATTTCTTTGTTTTATTTTAAATTTCTCAAGGGTTTTTAAACTCATTTGTGTCACTCAGGACCAAGAGGGTTAAAAATGTTAACATCAAAGGAATTTTTCTACTTTTAGTCCTGCAATAAATATTCAAAATACCTCGGAACGTATTTTAGGAAAGTCAGGAAAGTGTTCAATTACAGGATGAGTAGCTTACGAATCCTGTACGACGCTTTACTGACGTGTTACGTATAACATTTTACCTGAAACTTATAAACAAATAATACATATTTTAAATTAATTTAAATTATAAGAAATATTTGACTTACATATTCAGTCAGTATTTTTTGTTGCTAAGTAACTAGACACTAACGTTTCTTTCATTACCTGTCTAGGCAGGCAATATGTTATTTTCCTGACTAGGCCAGGGATGTGCGCGTAGTCTACTGCAAGTAATCTACGCCATTCTCTACGTGTAAACAATCATGTAGTCTACGTCTTCATTTTTCATGTAAACAATGTAGACTATGTAGACAAAGAAAACATCTGTGTTCACTTAAGACCAGGGTTCGAAGATATATATCGATCGATATATATATCATGATATTTATTTTGATATATATCGTCATATTTTTGCAATGATATATATCCATTATATAAAAATATCAAATAGTTTTTGAGATATAGCCTCCGGAGAAGTGAAATTTTTCGAATTTTTCAGTTCTTCTACTTTTCCGAGGCTATATCTCAAAAACTAAATGTGATATGAAAACGCGCTCAACGGCATTAATTTTCTCGTGCTTCAGTTAACTTATAAACATAGTTTCAGCGATTTTTATTTGTTTTCAATTTTCCGCCAAAAAAATCGCAAAAAGCGGTTTTTTAACATTTTCCCGAAAACCAGAAGTCATATGCATTTGAAGATTGCACCACTGGATTCAGTGGGTCAAAATACATATGTATGTAAATTTTCGTTTTAATAATCCTACGATTAAGGATTTTTGGTAAAATTGAATTAAAATCTGAAAAAACCAAAGGGGTACCCCTTAGGAAATAATTAAAAATATTAAATTGTATAAAATTGTATGAAAATTTGCTTATAAGTCAATTCGGACACGGGGAATTCAACGCCGTTGAGCGCATTTCCATATCTTGTTTAGTTTTTGAGATATAGCCTCCGGAGAAGTGAAATTTTTCGAATTTTTCAGTTTTTCTAAATGTGTACAAAAACTAAAATTAAAAAATAAATATCCAAAAAGTGATATTTATCTGATATATATCCTATATATCAGATATTTTGATATTTATTATAAATATCATGATATTTACGAACCCTGCTTAAGACAGATTAGAAATTTTATCCCTAGAACTAGAGAATTTTAAATGTTGTTAGAGATTTTATTTTTAATCTAGGGATTACATGAAAAAAAAACTAGTTGTGCAGGGCAAAACGTTCAAAATTTGTCAACTGGTTACTGTTAAAAATAGCGTCAAAGAAAACTCCGTCTGGTGAGATGGCGCGTTGATCGATTTTAAAAATATGACAGTTCGCCCAGGACCCAAGACAGACATTCGTCTAGTAATGTACGAGCACTTGCTTTTTCAGTTTTATTATATAAAGACCGATAATGGCCCGAGCTCACGAATACATGTAATAGTTACAAAGGAATAAATTTAGGTTATGTTGAATTTTACAACTGTCAGATACATTATCTACATTGTTTACATTGTCTACGTCGCTAGAATTGTCGACGTATTGTCTACGTGTAAATGTAGACAATTAAAGATTACACGTAGATGCACATCTCTGGACTAGTCATGCGAGCAAAGCTTTCTTGAGTCTTAAATGTCAGGTGAATGTTTATTTTCCTGTCAGTTTCAGGTAAAATAACTTATTTAAATGCATATATTTAAAATAAGTTAAAAAATTTAACAACAATTTCAAATGCTTTTCAATCATTTTTATTGTTTTACTTTTGGTTTACTTTGTTTTTAAGCTGACTTTTGACAAGACAGTGACAAACATGACATGCAATCAAAAATATGTCAGATGACAAAGAATTACTAGAACTTTATGTTATGTTGGGAAACTGTAACTCCAATACAGAAAAGTTGTAAGACTTTCAGAGAAAATCTTTCCGACACGAAAAATAATCTGACAAAGAAAATATCAATTTAATGTTTTGAGTTAATTATTATATTTTAAGCGTCTTCTTTTTCATAACATTTGTACATGCTAATTTGTTGTATTATTATTTTAGAATAAAATTTAAAATATAATAAAATGTTCACATTTAAAACTTACATCCAATAAGGCCTAAAGACGGAAAATAATTGACAATTGACGCTTTTTACAAATTGCCATGAGAAATAAAATAAGGAACTATTGTGTTAAATTAAGCACCTATTTGTTTTATCTTACATACTAAAAATAAATTCGTTCAGTCAACTGTCATTGTCAATATGACAAGTTTCTGTTTTGTTTTGTGTCCCTGGTAACTATTGAAATAAGCGCGCATTTAATAATTTTTTCGCACGTTGTCATTGGAAACGTGCGCTTTTAACATCTTTTTGGAGACCGCCGACAAAGATATTTTTCGATTGTTCCACAAAAAAGTCAACTTTACGATGACAAATGGGAGCGTAATTGTAACTTTTTATAGCAATCAATTAATGGTATTTTATTGTCTTTTTCATTTTTTTTTCCTAAATTTTCAATACAATTGTTTTAATTTTAATTTCTGCTATTGATAATTGCTAGAGAATATTGTACGTTCATGTCATTTTCTCACTTGTATTGTCATTATTGTTATTTTTATTTTGTATTTTAATATCAACAAGCCAAAGAACTTGGAAATAGTTTATTAACCACTGAATTGTATTTATTAGTCACATTGTATTTATGACATGAATCGATAGATATTAGACTTACACAATAAAGTTATACGAATTTTATAATAAGATATTTTTAGTGATAAATAAACATAAATAAATAAATATATCATCACGTCTTTTACCCATTACTGGGTGTGGCACTCTGCCTAAGATCTCGGTAAGTGATATATTTTTTCGCGTAAAATGCGGTTACCAGCCATCAAATCACGGCCTCCAAAGATATTAGTGGGGGGGAGCCACAGGGGTAGATTTAAATTGGTGAAATTGTTATATATATTTTTAATTTTGAAAAACTCCAAGAATTTTCTTTTACTATTATATCGTGTACTCGGCGCATCGAAAAAATTGAATTTCCAAGAAATACACTCCTTGGTTGACCTTGCATGTTTATATCTTTAAAAATTTATTCCAATGTTTCAATAATTCAAAACATTCCTATTCTACTCAAAACTTATTTCCAATTTTCCTCCTATTTTCCTGTCCTCTATCTGCAACTAGGAGAACTAACTTTCCACGAATTTTCCGCAATTCTTACACGCCATCTTTCGCAAATGTTAAAATTTTCCTTCGCAGTTTTCTCTCAACGGAAAATTGTATTAGTGGCGCCATCTGTTACAGCTAGCTAAAGTTAAATAACAACGGCAAGAGAGCGAATCAAAATGTCCTACCTTACAGCAGCCGACCAATCGATCCCTGTGGTTGTGGATGCTGGCGCCGAAGTGCTTCTACACGGTAAACTCAATCGCGGCATTATCTTCAAAGTTATCGGACGACGACGCCGTAACGAATTATCTGCAAGATATGAAATGAAGGGGTGTAATTATAACGTCACTTGTTGTAAAAACAGACAAACAAATTGCCTGCTAACTTAAAATGAGCATTCATTTTAAACTTATTTTCTTATTTTCTTTTATATGTATATTTTCAAACCATCAAATAATTTAACTAATAATAAAATCCCGCTACAAATTAAATATGTTTTACATTCCGTCATATATTTGATCAAAATCTAGTAATTTAAATTGCAAATATATCGAACTACAATATAGAAATTTATGTGTGATAACGCTACCGAATAAATTTGGACTTTTTTCAAATATTTTTTTTTGCCGGTTTCAGGATATGAAATCTATATTTACAAGCACAAAAGTAGGCTGATAAGTAAGAAATAACTGTATTCTGTACGGTAATATTACCATACTGACTTGTCAAAACAGTCAAGAAAATGAAAATAAAACACAATGATAATATAATACTATTAATACAAAAAGAACTCAAAACAACAATAATACAAAGATTACTTCTCCTGCTTATTATAATATATATTAATTGTACAGTCTTTCAAATTTAAGATGACCACGTTATGACGTTTAAACAAAACATTATTTTCGTAACACATGCTCAAGAAACACGTTCTTATTCCCTAATTTTAGAGAGAGAAACACTGCTTTTCTCCCCTAGGGAGAGAAACATAATGTTTCTCCCCCTAGGTAGGATGTTTCTCTCCCTAGAGACTACGATTATTAGCTGTATGCGGCGTTTCCTAGGTAACTAGTTACGCAACTCATATTTGACATTTGTCCCGATAAGACAGTAATTTTTGTGCACTTGTTACGAAAAGTATAATATGCTTCACGGGAGGGCGCGATTATCCCTTGTGTGAAGTTGGCAAACCTCGACTTCAGCTCGAACCTTCGGCCCTAGCTTAGGTCTCGGTTTGCCAACTTCACACCCCGGAATTGTTTCCCTCCCTTGATGCATAATATACTATTATAAATATGATATGACAAAATAATTGTAACCATGGCGTTAAATAAAAACATACAGACCACAGACTTACTTGATCACCTTCTTAAATGATGACAATGACATTATTCATAAAAGAGTTTCAAAAAGTAATATTTATTAATGACGTTACCGTGTTTATATTCTGAAACCGGTAAACTATTGAACAAACCACGGATGTAGCTGAGAAATTATCTTATCAAACAGCAAGTGACCTATCAAATCTTTATTTCAAGCACTCATTTTGTTTCTTGTAGCAAATTCATTCAAGCAAACTGACCAAAACTGACATAGTCCGTTTGCTAAGAGATTACTGCGTAGTCGTATATAAAGTATTTGACTTTGATTCTGATTGGCTGACCATAACGTCAAAATAAATACATGTTCACATAGCATAAAACAACTTGTAACACTGACAGAGCTAAACCAGTTTTATTATACCACATTTTCATGAATTAAAATAAATATATCATCCCGCTTCTTACCCATTACTGGGTGTAATACTTTGCTGTTGCAGATCTTGGTAAGTGATAATATTTTACGAATGAAATGTGGCTACCAACCGTCAAGTCACGGCCCCTAAAGAAGTCACAGGGTTGAAGTAAAGTTTGTCGACTGAGCGAATGGAAATAGCAGGCCAACACAATTTCAATGAGCTATTTACATCTTATTGGTGACATTTTTCGTTGTCAATTGTAACAAATATTTAATTTCAAATTTATTACTCTTATTGATTATTGTACCATTTAAATGGTATGGCTTTTAGCAACCACCAAAATAATTATATTTAAACCAATTACATTTATTTCATCGGTGACATTTTTCGTTGTCAATTATAACCTAATTAATTTCAGACACATGTTTTTTAATAGCACAATTTGATGCCATTTATTTTTAATTATTCGATATGCACTCATATTTATATTTTCTCTTTACTTAAAATGTGAGATTCTCATTGGCGACTTATTTCTCAGTGTTATTTACATCATAGAACGTCATCTGACCGTGCAAATCAAACACCCGGTAGCAATGCCGAGTATTAAACGCAAATATTTGCCGTGAGTTTGTGGCAGCACTGGTTCAACGCTTGGCTTGTTCTTCATGTATTGTCATCTCAAATGTGATTTTCAATACGAATTCAAATTGTGCTCTTATAAAATGATTAATTAAAGGCTGTTCTCGCGTGCTGTTTTAATTTATAAAAGTAAAAATAGGTCGAGATGGAGATGAATAAAATAATGAGATCAAAAGATGTGTTTAGACAATTGAAAAACAAGAATAGCTGCAAATTAGGAGCATTGCATAATTAAATTATGCTATGTAATTAATTCTTTAAATAATAATCTAGTAATAAATTTATCCCTACTTTTTTTGAAAAAATTGTCGATTATTTATAGAAATGGAGAATGTATTTTAAAGCCGTTCTGCCCTTTTGACCTTTTATAGAATTTTTAGAAGAATTTGATAATGATATCATTATAAAGCTACAAATTATATGAACTACCACACTGCGGCTCGGTGAGTTCGGACTATATAATCTAATTGGGATTAAGTTTCTGTTGTACAGCGAAACATAAATAAATAAATAAAAATATACAGCTATCAAATATTTCTAAATTATCAATTTTGTAGGCATTTTCTTTAAAATAATTTAGGAACATTTATTACTAGAAAAGATAAAAAGTATTAACCCAATACGCGCCGCAATTCAATGATCAATAAAAGAATACATTTTCAGTAAAAATATCTTTATTTGAGTTCTAAAAAACAAGTTTTTGATAATAAAAGTTATACATACTAAGTGTTAAAATATATCTGACCTTGAAATATAATTCTTAAAAACACCCAAATTAAGTAACATTGAATATTTTTTAAATTATTGGTTTTGCCAATATTTGAAAATTGGCTGTGACTGGCTGTCATAACATAACTAATTAATATATTCATTAAAAAAAATATACATTTTAAATGTAAAAAAAATGATTACAGCCAAATATTTAAGCGTCCCAAAAATGGGACGTTGGCGGTTAATGGGTTAAGATCAGGGTTCGTAAATATCATGATATTTATAATAAATATCAAAATATCTGATATATAGGATATATATCAGATAAATATCACTTTTTGGATATTTATTTTTTAATTTTAGTTTTTGTACACATTTAGAAAAACTGAAAAATTCGAAAAATTTCACTTTTCCGGAGGATATATCTCAAAAACTAAACAAGATATGGAAATGCGCTCAACGGCGTTGAATTCCCTGTGTCCGAATTGACTTATAAGCAAATTTTCATACAATTTTATGCAATTTAATATTTTTATGACTTCTGGTTTTCGAGAAAATGTTAAAAAACCGCTTTTTGCGATTTTTTGGCGGAAAATTGAAAAAAAATAAAAATCGCTGAAACTATGTTTATAAGTTAACTGAAGCACGAGAAAATTAATGCCGTTGAGCGCGTTTTCATATCACATTTAGTTTTCGAGATATAGCCTCGGAAAAGTAGAAAATCTGAAAAATTCGAAAAATTTCATTTTTCCGGAGGCTATATCTCAAAAAGTAAACAAGATATGGATATGCGCTCAACGGCGTTGAATTCCCCGTGTCCGAATTGACTTATAAGCAAATTTTCATACAATTTTATGCAATTTAATATTTTTAATTATTTCCTAAGGGGTACCCCTTTGGTTTTTTCAGATTTTAATTCAATTTTACCAAAAATCCTTAATCGTAGGATTATTAAAACGAAAATTTACATACATATGTATTTTGACCCACTGAATCCAGTGGTGCAATCTTCAAATGCATATGACTTCTGGTTTTCGAGAAAATGTTAAAAAACCGCTTTTTGCGATTTTTTGGCGGAAAATTGAAAAAAAATAAAAATCGCTGAAACTATGTTTATAAGTTAACTGAAGCACGAGAAAATTAATGCCGTTGAGCGCGTTTTCATATCACATTTAGTTTTTGAGATATAGCCTCGGAAAAGTAGAAAAACTGAAAATTCGAAAAATTTCACTTCTCCGGAGGCTATATCTCAAAAACTATTTGATATTTTTATATAATGGATATATATCATTGCAAAAATATGACGATATATATCAAAATAAATATCATGATATATATCGATCGATATATATCTTCGAACCCTGGTTAAGATGCTTTTCATACTTTCTTCGCGTCTAAATTTTTATCCTTTTATTAAAATTTAATATCTGCAAGACCGAGCCTAGTTTGGAAAATAACAGAAACTAGAAAGTCTAAAATGAAAAATAAGAAATCAAAAAATAAATTTCATACACAACTTGTTTCCCAATTTTCGCTCATATCTCGAACACTGTTGATGATATCAACTTGATTTTGGTTTCAATTGATCTCTACATTGTCATAAAGAAGCGTTTCAAAAGAAAAGTAGAATATTGTTATGTTGTACTGGTGCAAGACATGGACAGTTTAAAAAAAGGTAGAAAAAGATTAACGCCATGGAAATGTGGATATGGAAAAAAGGCTTGGTGTTAAGTAGTTTTATAGAGTAGTAACAAATAAGTATAGAAAAGAGTAAGAGAAATAAGAACACGGTATGAGACTTTTGAAAAGAATAGAATGTGGTTGGACCTTGCGATGAGACGGAATACTTACATAATGAAGGACTTAATAGAATAGTCAGTAGAAGGAGAAGGAAAATGGAGGAGAAGCACGATGGTAGACGATCTAAAAGAAGCAAGAAATTATATGGTAATACTCGTAAAAGACTGATAAGTAGAAGACGTTGAAGAAGACATATAAAACCTACGTCAAGCAGATAATTATTGAGTAACTAAATTTACATTAATTTTCTCTTCAATTATTATTTTTAAATAATACAGCAGATATTTTTTTCCAAGGATATGACCTAGCTTTTCTCAGGCGAAAAACGTTAGAATACCAAGTCTCATTAAAATTGTTAGAGACGATTTCGAAGTGGGTGACAGACACAGACAGATAAAAATTGCTCCCATCATTCCGTTTCGGAACATAGGGGCCGGGCACACCGAGCCGCAGTTATAACACTGCCGTAGTACTGGTTTCTTCTTGTCAAATTATTTCAGGCGTATAAGTGGCTAGCTTATATCGCCCGATTGTGATATACATGTAACTGTATTTTTATAACGACAAATCACACATTGTCGACAGGCGGATTCGAATTGACGAACCTTGGTTCGGGTGACGTCGCAGTATGTTAAGAGATGTGCAATAACACGCTCGGCCACTGCGTCTACATAGTGTAAGATAGATTTATATTTATACAATTAGTTTTCAAACGAAACATTTTTATATTCTTAATATAATTAAAAATTGATTCGCTAATGAACCTCGCCAATATAGAAATTATAAAATGTCTGGGAGAACAATAAAATCTCGAACAAAATTTAATAAGAAAATTGAATTTTAGACAGAAAATGTCTTTTCTTGATGTAAGATAACTAGGCTGTTTTTTAACGCAATGAATCAGAAAAAGACTGATTTTGACATTTCAGTCTTTTGTAAATGATTTTATATTAATTAAATGCGTTCAATAATTCAGTTGTAATTAAATTTCCTGTATTTATTACTAAGATATAATGCTTTATTTAATTAATTAATTAATTGAATCACAAGTCTATATGTACTGTATTACCATAATATTTATTTTAAATTTTCATTCAACTTTTTATTAATATGTTATATAAATATATACATAATAATTATCTACATACTTAGAGCGGTCAGTGGTGTTTCAAATTCACTTTCACGCAATTGTCACACAAAGTTGACATTTACGCGCACAATTCAGTCCGCGAAATTCAACTTTTTTGTATTACTGCTGTCAGCAACTTTGGCAGACTGTTCTAAACCAAAAACACGATTACAAAATACCTCCGATAAACAAACAAATTGTTATTTTTTTCTTAAAATGTCGCCTTGATTATACATTCATATTTATAATAACAATAATTTTGAAATTAAATTTATAATAAATACTGAAGTCTTTGTAATGAATATTATCCAGTCGCATGAAAAGTTTTGTGTGCACCTCGGCCGCGAAATGACTTAGTGAGCTCAGAAAATAGACTACCTCAGCCGCTGAATTGTATCTTCGAAGTACACAAACAATCATTTTGCGGCCTAGATACACAAATAACTGTTATGCCCGCGGCACATACAAAATATAAACAGCGAAAAACAATTTTCAACATGTTAAAAAAAACTACCCCTGTAGCAACCCGTCCACTAACATCTTTCAACTTCACACCAAGACATATATCATTTATTGACAGAGTTCCACACCCAGTAATGTTTAAAAGGCTAGATGATACGATTTATTTATTTATTTTATTTTTTATAAACAAAAAAATTCCTTACTCGACTATTTTCTTCAAGAGAAAAATTGCGATATAAATTATTAATAAAGTCTATATAACTAAAGACCTGGCGTATGAATAGTAATTTCTAAATTTAAACAGATTTTCAATTGTGTAGTGTAGTTGACGATCAAACATACCAAAATGTGTATGACACATTCACTTACCGGACACAGAGGATAAGGAATTCCTCGCGGGCAGAGAATGTGGCGAAAGGAAGTCTGTACACATGGTTCCGGTTCCGCTGGATGGTGCTGACATCTGCTGTTCATCAGATGTAACACGGAGCCTTATAATAGTAGTCGAGGACATTGTTGCTGAGTTCATTGTCACTGAAACAAATAGAGAAAAAGTTATTCACAATTTAATTCTACAAAAAACATTAAACAAATCAGTTTCAATTTTTACTTCCTTGTACGAAGTAAAGGAAGTATTGTAATCGCGAAAATTTTCGGTTCTCAGATAGGTATTTTGGCCCTCCCTGAATCCATTTTGACTAATTTCGTCATGCCGTCTGTACGTACGTATGTATCTCGCATAACTCAAAAACGGTAAGCCGTAGAAAATTGAAACTTTATATTTAGGACTGTTATAACATCTAGTTGTGCACCTCCCTTTTTGGTCATTATACAACTACCGGAAGTGGTACTTTACTTGAAGCCTATAATAGATTTTCATGAAAAACTATATTCAAATATAATTTTAAACTTTCCAAATTTGGTATATAAGACTACTATATCAATGGAAATAACATAATAGATTTTGGTTAAAATAGACTAACCGGAAGTGGCACATTACATGAAGCTGCTAACAGTTTTCCTTGAAAAAAATGGTATTATTTTAATTTTAGAAATAAATGCTGCAAATAAAAGTTTTAGATAATTAAATTCTGCGTCTAGCACATTAAGAATAAACAAGATATCTAAATTTAATTATTATATATTATTTGATTTTTTTTTAAATTAAGTTTGCTATGGATTAGTACAAAAAATAAAAGATTTAATGTCAAATATGTGCAATTAAAAAAATATCTATAGTTTAATACGTGTACAAGGAAGTCATGTGGTGTCCACATCAGATATTTTATAGTGAAAAAAACGATAAAAAGTTATCGTTTCTCAAAACTTTTTAGATTTTCTTCCTTACCATCCCCAAGGGGGTGGGGGAGTAAGGTTTAAATGTGCAAATCAATCACAGTTTTTTTATTCCCTACACATGTTTTGTAATTTTGTCATCGAATGCTTCGTTCTCTAGATATTTAAGCATTTCCAAACTTTTAGGACACCCTGTATATATGTATGTGTATATAGTTCATTTACGGAAAAAAATTGTACAGATACATAATTAAAACTGTCAGTATGTAATTATAAATGTTAAATAGAATCCTGGAATTAAATTATTTATCATAATAAATGAATGTAAAGCAAAACAGGAAATGTGTGTATTTTCTCTTCTTTATTGAACAATTTGAAGTTCATGTTTCAATAAAGTCACGCTTCAGCAGCTAGTTAGTGCACAAATTAATTAATCTACTCACAAAGTTGAATACATTAAAGTTCATTAAAGTTTAAAAGCCCAGATCAAACGGCTAAAATCCACAAACGCTAAATTTAAAGCAAATTAAAAATTTCTCCATTTAATTTATCGTACACTTTAGTCTCCGTGTCACTTTTGGTCTGCGTTACTTTTATCGCAGACGTAAACATTTTTTTTACATTCCACGACCCTTGTCTTTGTCTATGAAGCTGAAGTAATATGTTAAATTAAATCTGTGGATTTCAACCTGTTTTCATTTGAGGAATGTTGTTAGTTTATAGATCTGTACACACAATTCAAGATAACTTGAATTCAAGGTCATCAGATGTACGTATCTATCTTGTTATTTCTAAATTACAGGACACGAAAAACTAAATTTTCTTCCACTTGAAGCCATTTTGTCTATAGTATATAATTATACGAGTTGTATAAGACAATACGTCGTATAAAACGAGTATAATATAATTATTTTTTTTACTTTTATCGAATTTTACAATTTCAATTGAAAAAAGATCGAACTACAATTTACGAATTTATGTGACACTGCCAAATAAATTTATATTTAAAGTGTGTTAATTGGAAATTTTCATAAAATCATCAATGCCATAAAATAACAATACAAATGTGATATTAGTTAATAATTTATTTTATTTAATACATAAATAATTACTTACTTTTAGTGCACAGCTAATAAATTACCCAGATATGTCATCACACATACGATCTAACAAGCGCGACAATTCAAAAAAGTCATAAACCATAAATAATAAGAATAATAAATAATGGGGAAGGTAGCTCAGTGGTGGATCTTGAGAACCCTGGTTCGATCCTCACCAAATTAAATCTACCCCTGTGGCTCCTCCACCACTAACATATTTAGAGGCCGTGATTTGACGGCTGGTAACTGCACCTCACGCGAAAAAATATATCACTTACCCAAGATCTACTTTGGCAGAATTCCATACCCAGTAATGGGTAAAAGTCGTGATGATATATTTATTTTATATTTAATTTAAGAATACTGAAATTATTTCAAACATATACACTAGTAAATTTGATAACTAAAACTCTGTCAAGTCAACTTTTAAAATGATACTCAAGAGAACATTTAATTAGTTTGTATCTTTAGAAGCTAAGTCTAATTATAACAAAAATTAATTTTGAATTGTTTGACTTTGTGTACAATACATCCATAAATGAAATATATTACAATGATTTTTAGCATGTTATCTTCTTTACCCTAACACCAAATCTGTTATTGTAATACTACGAAATACGAGAATAAACAGTACACGTAGGTGTTATGAAAACAATTTTATTACTTGCATCAGAATGTGATGTGATCACGCTATAAAATACGCCTTAGTATATATGTCAAGTAAGCTAGGTACATAAACCGCATAGGGAAATATCCGAGTTATCCACGTTGCTATAGCAACCTGCGGTGACACCGCAAACGGAACGTTGTGGGCGCCTCCGCCAAATTTGATTTCTTCCCGCGTAGGGAGAAGGAAAAAAGTATAAGAATTAGAAGACGTCGGGGTTGAAGGTTAAACGTAACAGTAAATTACTAATAATGATTTAATAAACGCCAGGAAATTATATTATTTTATTATGTGCGTACCTTTTTATTTTTAGAAGATTTCCAATATTTTCACTTTTCTGAAATAATTACAGGGACACAGAGTCGGATAATTTTATAAGTTAACATTATTTGTATTTACAGTTTTGGTCTATGCAGGTGAAATTGAGGGTGAAAGTTTGCGTGGACGAGCTTGTATGAAAAGAATTATGAATGTGGTTGAAGCAAAAGTGGTGTGTCAGGATAGGAATGTTTGGCGAAAATTAATTGCGGGATAAATATGATGAATAAGGACAAGCGTATGATTCTTGATTTTAGATTTATTGGTTTGATTTTTAGAGTGTTTACCTGCAATTGTGTGGAGTTCACCTTCAAAAACAAGCGCAGGGAGATGCTCCCTTCCTTCCTCATCTTTTTTTCTTCATTTTCAGTTTTTAATATACAGTGTGTAACTGCAATTGTGTTAAATGTATTTTTAAACAAGCGCAGGTGATGCTGCCTTCATTTCTCTATAGATTCGTTGTTAGAGAAGTGGGCGTAAGTGAAGATTTACGAAACAGGTGTACAGGAGCGAATGGATGGTTGTTTGTTGCGTGAAGAAGGATTTTGGTTGTGAGAAAAGGAAGAGTTTGTATGGAGGAAGTGTTAATGTGGTCGAAACGAATATCGTGTGTCAGGATGAGAATGTTGACGGGTTCGTGCTACCCCATTTAATGGGATATAGCGTGATGTTATGTATGTATGTATGTATGTACAATCATCATATTAAAAAAATACCATAGTATTTCCTGTTACATATTTCAATTATATGAGTACACCTGGTATATCCAACTAAACCAAAGATCTTTTTCTTCTATGAACTCTATCCAGACTTTTAAATGTATATAACTTTTTAATTATTGTCTTTAAAGATACTTAAGCTCGTGTCTTTGAGACACGAGGAGTTAAAAATATCTTAATTACTCTTATAATTGCTACTAATTTTTCTGTTTTAAAATTGAAAAATATGAATTGAGAGATTAACAAAAAATATAGCTCATCAAATTGAAATTATACCCAAGAGTATTATTTTTAAAATGATCGTTCATTTTTATTCGTTATTCGTTGTAGGTTGAAAAGGAATTTAATAAATATATAATAGATACATTCTTTATTTAAGGGTATTTTATACGACAAAAATTCACCCTCCGGAAGACACGTTCATGTTCCAATATTAAAGAAGGCCGATTTACCAAATGTTACATATCAATTGACTGCCTCGCAACGCATGTTACCGTTCATATACCAAAATAGAATAATTATATAATCACGCAAGCGATGCTGCCTTCATTTCTCTATAGATTCGTTGTTAGAGAAGTGGGCGTAAGTGAAGATTTACGAAACAGGTGTACAGGAGCGAATGGATGGTTGTTTGTTGCGTGATGATGGATTTTGGTTGTGAGAAAAGAAAGAGTTCGTATGGAGGAATGTAGTTGAAATGAGTATCGTGTTCAGGATGAGAATGTTGATGTGCACTGATGCTCTATGAATGTTTTAGGGGTTCGTGCTGCCCCATTTAATGGGATATATGTTATGGGTATGATGTTATGTATGTATGTATTAATGTTGACAAACAATTTTCACCACTTTAAAACTACCCCTGTGGCTCCTCCCCCATCTTACGCGAAGAAATATATCACTTACTGAGATCTGCTACTTCATCTCGATACTATTTTCTACTCTCATTACTGAAATATCATTTAACGTACTGGTTTTCATGGAGCTAAGTAACTTCTTAATCACATGTCGACAAGCTGTGGCTTCAAACGTTTTAGTCACGGCTTGAATATAATAATTGACATAGATCTCGGGAAACGATATATTTTTGGAGTGCGATTGCAAACTGTTAAATCACGGCCATTAAATATATTTGTGTAGTGGACGAGCCACAAGGGTAACTTTAACGTAGTTAAAATCTGTTGCCTCCTTTGGAAATTGAAGTCGAGGTCTTATTTCATTTCTCATTTCTTTAAATTTGGTTTAAATGAATAAAAGCTAATCGAATGTTTGGCAACAATTTTATGTATTTCTCTTGACACGTATCTTTGCTTTGCTTATATACATGTGCTCAACGGTATTGAATTCCCTGTGCCCGAATTGACTTATAAGCAAATTTATACCTCATTTAAGCAATTTAATTGTTTTGTTATTACTGTGTTAATGAACAATTTACAACTGACCTGAAATTAAAATTATATCTATGGCTGCTCCTACAGTAATATTTTGGGAGGCTATGGTTTGATTGATATCCACACTTCACGCGCATAAACATATCACATGCCGAGATCTGCTACGGCAGAGTGCCACACCTAATAATGAGTAAAACGCGTGATAATATATTTATTTTATTAATTTTATAATTTGAAATGAATAGAAGATAAATAAAATAATATTTTTCGCACCACTGTGGAAACAATTTATAAAATAAAATATTTTCTCATTTAACAAAACATGTATATTTAATAAAGACAGGTAAACCCTTTTCAAGTATTTAATTCATTTATAAAATGTCTTTTGTATAGAAGACACTCAGGCCACTATAAAATATTGTGACTACAATGTAAATAGAAATTCAACAGCATTTGTTTGCCAAAGCTGGCAGTAAATGACATGTAAAGGTATGAGTTGTTGTTTACGAATAAAGAACAATAAAAAAAGAATCCTTTCAAAGCACAATCTGTGTATTGTAAATACAATACAACACTTATACGACTTTTCATTCGATATTAAATACTTTAAAAAACAAGAAATAAAAATACTGTAAATTTCTATTTCTATTTCAGGTATAAGCACCGATACTAGACCCATTACTTGAGTCGGCCTGTGGATCTAAAAATGCTGGTTCGATTCCCACACCCGGCAAACAATTTTCATCACATTAAAACTACCTCTAAACAGCAATTTATTGAAGAAAAAACAGTAGAAAATAAAAATACTTTTTGAAAAAAAAATTGTTTTATTTTAGTAGATTTTTACGCCTTTTACCCATTACTGGGTGCGGAATTTTGCCGCAGTAAATTTCGGTTAGAAATATATTCCTTCGCGTGAATTGTGCTTACCAGCTTTCAAATCACGGCCCCCAAAGAAGTTAGTGGAGTGGGAGCCACAGGGGTAGTTTTAATATGGTGAAAATTGTTTGTCGACTGTGGGAATCAAACCCGGGTTCTCAAATCCACAGGCTGACTCGATAAAGTTTTTTAAAATCACAATATCTCAAATAATTTACGATTATCATACGTATATATTTAGCATTGTAATTGATAATACTCCAAGTTCTCTCGTCTCGAATTTTAAAACGAGAATCTCTAGATTCGAGATTATATTTGCCGGGATTTCACTCCCAGATCTCTCGGGACGGACACACTAGATTCCTGTATATCATTAATTAAATAAATAACAACATATTTAATTAATGTTAGTATAAAAAAAATAGAAATATTTTATTTGTTTTAAAATGTTTTTGATGTGAGATTTAACCATGATTCTCAACCCTCAGCCCGCACTTTATACGCTTGTGTTTGTCCAAAGCTAGATGATAAACGTAACATGTAGGCAAAATCTTTTTAGAATCCTGTCTACTTAATAAAACAGCTTTATTAAATTTAAATTCCTCCCCGGTTTAAATAACATTTTGAAACATTGTAAATACTTAATTATGAAGTTTATTTCAAACTTTAACTCAAAAAACAACAAAATATTTTAAATATGTACCAACCCTTCAAACTTATACAAAACTGAATCGATTACAGAAATGTAAAATAATAACTGAAAATGCCGTAAGAGGATTTAAAAATATTTGAAAGATGTTTTCAGAGATAGAGAGTTTGTTAGTTTTTCCCCATTTAATATTTATTGAAGTATAAATTATTTTTGTTTCAATACTGTTCCAGCGGTTGAGATTTCAGTAAGTAAATACAATTTTGAAGTAATTTACAATATATTCTACGAGAGTTAGAGTAAGCTACAGAATTAATTTGACGCCGACATAAACGCGAAGCTAAAGACGAAAACATAAGAGATTAGCGTTTGAACAGTGGAGTGAAACCATAGTGAGTCTGAAACTAACTTTGATGTATTAATCTACTCCACAGCTAGCTTCAACCAAAACCGGAAATAAATCCGTCAGTAAAAATAGAGTAGGTGCCTCAGTGGTATCAAGTTTATTTGTGGGTTCGAATCCCATAGCCGGCAAACAATTTTCACCACATCAAAAGTACCCTTGTGGCTTCTTCTCCACTAACATTATGGATGCCGTGATTTGAAGGATGGTAACCGCACTGTACACGAAGAAATATATCACTTGCGGAGATCTGTTGCGGCGGAGTGCCACAGACAGTAATGGGTAAAACGCATAAAAATAATAATTATATTTTATGTGTCCTCTATTGCCTACTTTATAAACAAATGTAACTATTTATTTATTTGTATTGTTTCGCAAAATAAATAGGCTTCACGAAAATTAATGGGACCGGGTCACAGTAATTCGCATTTTCTACTATACAAGATAATTAAAAACTCTGGTCGTCTTCTTCTCAAAATGACATAAAAATGTGTTATTGTTGAAATTCAAATAAAAACTAATTAAATTTGTTTTATGTTACGGTACATGTTTATAGAAAATAAATTATATCATTTAGAAAAATCGTATGCTATTTAATTAGCAGGATTTTCTCAGGTTTCTATATTTAGTTGGTTTTTTTTATTTAAATTGATGGTATAAATTTAATTTAAATTATAATTTGTAATTAACTTTTACAGATTTTTCTAAGTTAATTAGTTTTTAAATGTGTATACTTCGCAATTTTCAAATCTGTAGAAAAACTATTTTTTGGCCAAAATTTTAAAGTGACAGCCGTAGTATTAAAACAAAATAATTTGTAATTTTTTTTTTGTAAATATTTAACCATTTTCAATAATGATATGATAACAGTAACATTTATTATCATTCCAGAATTTATTTTACTGCATTTCAAAACGTATTAATCTGCACTCATGTTCCATTAAGTGCAGATTACGTTGTTGAAATGTAAAATATAAAAATTACCGGATACGAATGAATGCTAGAAAGTAGATTCGGTAAAAAAATCGTAACGAACCAACACAAAAAGTAATAACTATTAACATACCTAGGAATGTTATGAGTATCATTACAGCCGCAGATGTCCGTTTGAAATCCGAGCTCGTAGAGCGAGGATTTTAAACATTTAAGGCCTGTTATGACTCATAACATCCGTGATTTGTTTAATAGTTTACCGGTTTCAGAATATAAACACGTTAACGTCATTAATAAATATAACTTTTTGAAATTCTTTATGAATAACGGTTGTCATCAAACTCGCGAACAACTATATTAATTTTAAATCTAGAGCTTAAATTTTGAAACAAAATGGTGGTAAAACTGGCCATTGTAGTAATCTATTTTAGTTTCTTTTAGGTAACAGCACTCTTCCTACGGCTTCGCAAGGTTACCAAGCAACGTGTTTTTTTTTTATTGTATAATTACGTTTCATGTGATAAACTTAGTATTATTATTAAAATATTATAATTAAATATTTATTTTAATAGGAGCACCCTGCGTATTTTCTAGTACCCTTTAATCTATAATTACAACATTATTATTACATTTATTTCAAATATACCTTGTTGATAGATATAACTACTTCACAGTTCTCACTATAGAAACAATCAAAACCTCCAACGAATTCCAAGTATTCAAGTCAAATGTAAAACGCACTACGTTTATTAGTTAAATAACCGCTTGTCGTGGGCGTTTCCCCTTTCTCCTCATCACCGCTACCACGATCAACACGGCTTCGAATCGTTCGAATCAACTCAAGTGTCCTCGACTCTAGAGCTCACGGAATCGGTTATATACAGTCGAATTCCGATATTACCGCTACAATATTCCGTCAAGATCACTTGAATTTCGTCACGAAATTCAAAGATGTTTCAGAGCTTTAATAAATGTGGTTTGATTGAGTTTAAACTGTTTTAAGTTTTTATACATTTATTGATGTTTAGTTGTTCAAAGATGGATGAGATATCGTGTGACAAAGATCAGGAGGTTAATTATTGTTAATTATTACAGCTCATTAGCGTGGAGACACTTAAGGTGTGGAAAATCTTGAGTTGAAAGTTGATTGAAGTTTGTCTATACAAATGTGGATATACAAATATAAATAAGTAAATATATCATCATGCCTTTTTACAAAAAACTGGATATAGCACTCTGTCATAGCTGATCTAGGTAAGTGATATATTTCTTCACATAAATTCCGGTTACTAGCTGTCAGCTGGAGGGGAGCCACAGGAAGGTTTTAATGATAGGAACATTGTTTGTTGGCTGTCGGATTGAAGAAATAGTTATCATGCTTTTTATCAATTACTGGATGTGGCACCCTGCCATAACAGATCTAGGTAAGTGATATATTTCTTCAGGTGAAGTTTGGTTATCAGTTGTAGCGGGGGGGGGGGGTGCCACAGGGTGGTTTTAATGTGATGAAAATTGTTTGTCGGCTGTCGGATTGAACAAATAGTTATCATGCTTTCTTACCAATTACTGGATGTGGCACTCTGCCATAGCAGATCTAGGAAAGTGATATATTTCTTCAGGTGAAGTTTGGTTATCAGCTCTCAGCGGGAGGAGGAGCCACAAGGAGGTTTTAATATGATGAAAATTGTTTGTCGGATGTCGGAATTTATTTATATGATATGGTACACTACGGACAAATATCCAAATGATACATCCAAAATAATACAAAAAATAAAAAAACAAAAATAGAACGTAACAGGTGTGAACTATAATTAACAGAAATAACATTTAATAAATTTACCTTTGAAAATAACGATATGCTTATTATATACTTTTTAATACATTGTTTAATTTCTTCTCGGTTATATTGAAAAAATCTATATGTTCTGGTAGAGTGTTTATAATACTGACCAATCTGTTTAATATTGAAAATTTACCAAAATTCGTTTTACTAACAGTACCAACAAGTAAACCGTTATTTCTAGTATTGTACTGAGGTACTCTTAAATTAAGTTTACATAGCAAATCAGGTACATCGATTAGACCAGTGAATAATTTATAAGTAAAGCTAATATAAGATTTTTCCCTGCGTTTCGCTAATGATTCAAATCCAAGTAAAAATAATCTCTCATTATAATTATATTGATTTTTATTTATATTTAGCTTGAAAAGAGTAAAATTAATTATCTTCTTTTGTACTAGCTCGATTCTATTAGTTTGAATTTGATTGTATGGTGCCCAAATTACGCTACAATATTCTAAGTTACTTCGTACTAATGAATTATACAATAAATGAATGGTATTTACATTTGTAAAATTTTTACATTGGCGTTTAATGAACCCACACATTTTTAAACTTTTCGTAATTATTTTATCAATTTGTTTATTAAATTTGAGTGCGGGGTCCAGAACAACTCCCAGATCTTCTATTTCTGTTACTTCTTGGAGAATATTGTTGTTTAACACATAGTTAGAGGTTATGAAACTTTTTTTTTCTTACAAATCTAATAAATTTACATTTTGAGATGAATGAAGAAATAGTTATCCAGCACTTGATTAATCTTACATTTATGACAAATTCGATATAATTTTTAAAAAGTAGGGAGGAAATAGTGCAGGCAGGATAAAAAGAAGTTAGGGGATGTGATTAACGGAAGATATTATAAATAAGCGACTGTGACTAGGAATGGAAATATAAATAAGCAGGATAATTATGACTGGATTCCTGTTTATTTATATTTCCGATGTGATTAACGTTACAGCATTTGAGCTATACTATAATTGTGATTAAGTACAGAGTAGCATAAATAAACAAATTATTATTAAGAAGGACAAAGCTTTTAAAATAGCATGTTAATACTGTTCATTTACTTTACAGATTGTGAAGATAGTATAAAGACATAAGTATTGACTTGAAAGACAGAAAACAATACAATAAAGTTGATTATTGAGACTGGACATAATACAATAACAACTTGAGCGGGATATGCGTGACTTGAAAGATTGAATACTACCAACTTTTCAAATTGCAAAGAAACTGCAAAGAACTGTAAGTAATTGTATGTAATTTTACAACATGACTTGAAACACGATTTCCGAATAAAACGATACCGGTCATTTAAAACAATGTTTTTCGAAGTACTTGATGGACAGTCCAATTTGATGGATTGCTGCAACGCTGCCATCTATTATTTAGAGAAGAAACTAGATGAATGTCGCACGGAACTATCACATGTTTGTATATAAATGCTAATATTTTAATTAAATACGAATAAATAAGTTTTAAATGTATTTTTATGTACTTTTTGAATATGTATGTTATTGAGAAGTGAAATTCTAGCTAATACAATCTTGAGGAGATAATTCAATAAATAAATCTAAATATACATTGGTACAAGAATCTTTTCTCTCAAGCAACCAGATCCACAATTGTGTTCAGAGGCTGGATTGAGAACAGGCGCAGAAGTCTATTTCAGAGCAACCTTGCATCATATTACGACGTGCGACATTGTGAGGTTCCAAATAAACGAACTCGAGTTTTTTGTGATTTGCGATTTGTCCAGTACAATCTGTTGTAAAAAATGACACTTTTTATTAAATTTAAATAATTTTTAGTAATTTTATTTACCTGTTATGATTAATTTTAATATAATTACGCTAGAAATATACCATAATTTAATTAAACTTACAAAATAATAGAATTATTTACTAAATTACTTGTACATACTGTACTACATTAATTATTTTAATTAATTTTAAAGCTCTGAGCTTCACAAGCCCTGTAAACTAACAAAAACAATGCCATGTTAAAAAGGAAGACAATTACTTATGTCCTCATTTAAATGTCGCGGAATTACAAATGAAATATGTTGTATTTTTAACAAAATCGAAATTCAAAATGAAAACATTATTAACGTATGGCTTGTTCCAGAAATTAAATTTAATAATGAGATCCTCATGTTTTTATTATTATTATTTATAAGACTTCATCTACATGGAAAACAATGTACAGTTTTATAAAGTCTTAATTATTATTCATTAAGCTGTAATGATTTAAAAAAGTAATGGGTAAAAGGAGTAATAAAATATGTACTTATTAATTTTAAATACGAAAATACAATTATACATAGCATACACAGTTTATTATTCGACATCTGTAAATAACTTCTAGTTTCTAGATGTTTCATATTTTTAATTTGCAGAATACAGTCTCAACTTTTAGATACAGTGTGACAAACTGTTCAATTTGGACAAAAGTCGTGTGTCTAAATAAATAAATGGAAATCAATATACGGAGCTATCTCCGAAATTAGATGTTGGTAACTTGACAGCAAAGATTTTGGCAGTCTATATTAAATTATTGAGATATTTATATCTATCCGTCAGTACGGTGGTGTGGATAGCGATACGGAATTCGAATCCGGAGATCCCGAGTTCAAATCGCACTCAAGCTAAAAATTATATAAAACTATCACACTGCGGCTCGATGAGTGCGGACCCTGTACTGTAATTGGGATTAAATTCCTGTTGTACAGCGTAAAATAAATAAATAAATAAATAAACATTGAGTTTATAAAGTTATGTCAATTCATATATCACAATTGTAATGTTTTTGTTCTTACTACAAATTGCAATAATAAAGTGAATCAGCTGTCTTATCATCGTCAGTTAATTAGTTTTACTGGTAAAACTACGATTTCCATGTTTCAGAACAAAAGTAAATATTCAAACAATTACAAAGAACGTAAAGGTCAATTTCGAGGCCAAACAAATTTACTTCGTTTACACAAATATAATGTAAGTGTAACATTAACTTAGTAGTTCATCCACCCACGTTTACCTATTAAACAATAACTTCATATCTTTACATCACTTAGCAATTGGAAAATTATAAAACAATTACATCATTTCAAAAATAGCAATTGCGACTAGTGCAGGCCAATGCTAATCTGAAGTTTTTTATTATTAATAAATCTGATGTGGACACCACATTACTTTCTTGTACATGTATTATAATATACCCATTTTTTTTATTCTACATATTTGACTTAATTTGACATTGACACTTTTTTCTAATTTTTTGTTCTAATCCATAGCAAAGTTAATTACAAAGAATATATTATTTTTAAATTTACATATCTCGCTTATACAAAAAACTAATTTAATAATTTAATTCTCTAAAACTGTTAGCTGCTTCATGTAATGTATCACTTCCGGTTAGTCCATTTTAACCAAAATCTATTACGTTATTTCCATTGCTATAATAGTTTTATATACCAAATTTGAAAAGTTTTAGATTATATTTTAATATAGTTTTTCATAATAAAATATCAAACTAAACACTTGTCCAAGTCTCACAAAATTCAGCCTCCAAGTCAACTTATGAGGTCCTCGTCAGAGGCTGGCCAGCACAGTTATATAGTTTTTCATTAAAATCTATTATAGGCTTCAAGTAAAGTACCACTTCCGGAAGTTATATAATGACCAAAAAAGGAAGTGCACAACTAGATGTTACAAATACAAAATTTCAACTTTCTACGGCTTACCGTTTTTGAGTTATGCGAGATACATACGTACATAAATTAGTCAAAATGGATTCAGGGATCGTCAAAATGGATATTTCCGCAAAATCTGAAAATTTTCGAGATTACAATACTTCCTTTAAGGAAGTACAAGGAAGTAAAAAGAAGATTGACAGCAATTTGGCACCGATCCCTCGGTTTCAAAATTTCTATTAGTGTCAAATTTGACGTATATATTACTTTTGGTGTTTATGTAATATTATTCTTAGATGTTATCTTAAAGTTAATGGAATAAATCTATTTGAAAATGAGGTATGCACTAAGTATAACCAAACTAATGCGTATGTGTTCATGTGCAACTTCATGGTATAGTTTCACTCTCATATGACGTAAATATTTTGACATATAATAAGAGGTTGTAATTTATAATCGATAACGCGATTTAGTTTTTTCATATTAAGGATATACTATAATCATTTTTTTCATCCTCGTTCATCATCAGATAAATAAAAATAAATAATTATATCATTACGCCTTTTACCCATTACTGGATTCTGTCCTCTGGCGTAGCAGATCTCGGTAAGTGATATATTTCTTCGTGTGAAGTGCGATTACCAACTGCCAAATCACGACTCCCAAAGATGTTAGTGGAGGGAAGGACACAGGGGTAGATTTAATTTGGTAAAAATTGTTTGTCGACCATGGGAATCGAACCCAGGTTTTCAAATCTACAGGCCGACTTGACACCACCGATCCACCTACCCCATGAAAATAAATAAATGTTTATTAATAAATCAATTAAATAAAATAAATATATCATCACACCTTTTATCCATTATTGGGTTCTGCCCTCTGCAGTAGCAGATCTCGGTAAGTGATACATTTCTACCTGTGAAGTGAGGTTACCAGCCGTCAAATCACGCCCCTCAAAGATTGTAGTGATGGGGGTGCCACAAGGGTAGTTTCAATTTGGTGAAAACTGTTTGTCGACTGTGAGAATTTTACAAACAGATAGCAAATTAATGGTGCTATTCTGTAATTTTCTATAACGCTACAGTTCTGTAAATTTGAACAAAAGAGCATAGATTTTTTATTGACAAATACATTTAATGCAATTTGATAATCAAATATGATGCGCGTTTGTTCAGATTTACAGATCTGTAGCGATATAGAAAATTACAGAATAGCACCATAAAGCTTAACATTTACTCGCAAACATTCAATAATACATTTATAATAACTGCACTGTTTCGTGAAAGGAAATATAGCTCCTGCAGAAAGTGTAGGAAGAATAATTACAATTAGACAGGTAAAAAGTACGATGAAATTTTTTATTAGAAATTTCGGGCGAGTATCAAAGTGAGCTAATGGAATACTGAGATGACGATAAATGATGCAACGCTGTGGCAAAGCAAACTAAAACTCAATTAAAGCAAGCACCGTCGCTACCAATACAGACAAGTGCTGAAACGCTGAAAAATTTTAACCCCTCATTTTCATGTATAAAATGTTTGATAATTTGATTTTCTGTTGCCAAATTCGACATTTCTTCGAGTAGACTTTCTCCAGATATTTCTATAATGTAAAGAAGTCGAATACATTTTAAAAAGTACGATATAACCTCAAAATTTTTATTGATTTTTTTTATCGTCTTTGATATGTTAAAAATAGATTGCAAATAAAAATTATAATTTCAGATGAATGTAAATATTTGTTTACAAATGTAACCGACTTATTTTTCAAATTTAATATTGAATAACTTGTAAGATATGAGCGATTACACGTGGGTGATTCAACGCAGATTCAACGACGTAGATGCACCTACGGATACAATAAAGGGTGCAGTGCAATACAGCTACCGAAAATAAATATTTATTTTTCTACTCCCGTTAATTAAATGTCATTTAACGTACTGGGTTCCACGGCTTGAGATTTTAAGCACGGGGTAAAATTAGCTTCAGGCATTTGTCATTGTAACTTTACCTTAATTTTTGTAATAATTCATAAAACTTAAAAATTTTCCTATTCTTAGGTGCGTGTTTTATTCTTAAACTTGATTAGCTGACAACATTTTATGCAACCGGGTCTAAGGCTCGGTTGTTTAAAGCGATCTTAACAATAGCGAAGATGGCTGATACCACATTTTATATATTTTCTGATTTTTATTATTTAATTCATTAATATCAACATTAATATGTTTATTGTTGGTTAAATAACAATGGTAAAAAAATATTTGTAACAAATAATGATTAGTTAAATGCATACAAAGTAGAGGCATATTATACTTTTCGTAACAATAAATAAATATATCATCACGCCTTTTACCCATTACTGGGTGTGGCACTCTGCCTAAGCAGATCTTGGTAAGTGATATATTTTTTCGCGTGAAGTTCGGTTACCAGCCGTCAAATCACGCCCCCCAAAGATATTAGTGGAGGAGGAGCCACAGGGGTAGATTTAAATTGGTGAAAATTGTTTGTCGGCTGTGGGGATCGAACCAGGGTTCTCAAGATCCACAGGCCGACTCGATATCACTGAGCCACCTACCCCATCGTAACAAGTGCACAAAAATTACTGTCTTATCGGGACAAATGTCAAATATGGGTTGCGTAACTAGTTACCTAGGAAACACCGCAAACAGCTAATAATCGTAGTCTCTAGGGAGAGAAACATGCTACCTAGGGAGAGAAACATAATGTTTTTCTCCCTAGGGGAAAAAAGCAGTGTTTCTCTCTCTAAAATTAGGGAATAAGAACGTGTTTCTTGTGCATGTGTTACGAAAAAAATTACGTTTTAAAATAATAAATGTTAAAAATGTTGACATTTCTTAGATGCGTTTTTTTTTCGCATAGTTATGAGCAACATGATTATATCTGACAACGTTTTATGTAACCGGACCATAATATGTAAAACAAGGTACGTATTATAAATATAAAAGCAACTTTAAACTTTTTGAATTTCTCACGGATAGTTGGAGATACTAAATAAATAAATAAGAGATTATACTGTAATTTTATAAACAACATGCTTACAAATCATTATTGAGAATTCTGTATACATAAGCTTAATAACCAAACAAAACAAGAACATTCATCGAATTATTGATTCAGTAATCCCAGATTATAAGTTGAAAATAATATATAATTTACTGAAGTTTGTGTGTATTTGGTTCGTCCCTTGTAAAACATCTAAAAAAGAATTTACTAGAGAAAATCTTTCAAAGGGAAAACATTTCTCAAAGAACTGCAAAGAAATGGACAAAAAAATAATTGAACTATCGAGGCAATTTTTAATATCCTTTTGATGATCTGTCTACGTACGCAATTTCCATATTTTTTAATATTAACTATTACACTTTTTGTATAAATTATCAAATCTTTTATTTTATGAAAAGTCAGGCAAACTAATATAATATAACTCATAAGTTACAGTAATTTACAAAGAAATTCTATTGTTTTAGTTATTATGCTTTAAAAATGAAAATGAACAATAGTTAATTATAAAAGTAGGTTATTGTCTTTACTAATGAAATTCAAAAGGACAATGAAAAAAGTAATAATAGAAATAATAAATAATAATATTTAATAGAATTGCTATGTACAGGTAATCGCACTATTATGAATAATTCGATACATCCTTATTTTACGATTCCTTTATTTTTTTGTATTTTTTATACAGAAATTTTGAAATATATCAACATAGTTTTTGTTCTAATCAATTTTGTAACTATACTCTATAGTATTGATTCTTAACCGGGGGTCTGCAGATCCCTAGGGGTCCGTGAAAGGATCTTAAAGGGCCCGCGAAATTTAAAAGTTATCTTAAGTTTTAACTGTATCTCTACCTACTAGTATTTTTATCTGTAATTATTTTTTTACAAGTTTTATATCATTACGCCTTTTACCCATTACTGGGTGCGGCACACTGCCTAAGCAGATCTCGGTAAGTGATATATTTCTTCGCGTGAAGTGCGGTTACCAGCAGTCAAATCACGGCCTCCAAAGATGTTAGTGGAGGGAGAGCCACAGGGGTAGATTTTAAATTGGTGAAAATTGTTTGTCGCCTGTGAGAATCGAACCAGGGTTCTCAAGATCCACAGGTCGACTCGATACCACTGTTTTTTGTCTTATTTAATTTTTCGTTCGTAGCGAAATATTATTTCTAATTTTTTATGGTAATATAATAAAAATTATATCTAATCGTTTTCAAATCTAGACATTTCAAATATTGCAAGAATCGTATTTTACCATTATCAGAATAAGGAATTCACTTTTCTCCTTAAAATATAGATATATTTTTAAAAATGTAAACACTTTTAAACATCATTAAATGTACATATTTGAGGTTTTTATTGTATCAGTTCTTATTTAAAATTCAATATAATATTCGTAATTTCAGTAAAACCTGTGAAGCCGCAAAAAATATTTGGAAAATTCGGGGTCTCGCGATGGTAAAAAATTAAGATCCGCTGCTCTTTACGTTAACATAATTATTAAAAAATTCTTTGAGATTTCAAAATTAACTTACTTATATACTTTTTGAATTTTAAAAGTTGAAAAGGATTTAAATTACTTTAATAATATTTAAAAGTTTTAATACTCTTGCAGATTGCTAAGTAGCAATATTGATCTTAAAATAATATTTTCAATCAAATTAATTAATCAATACGTTTACTCATCTCAATTTTTTACCATAAGAATTGTTTGGTTTTGTTTCCACCAGACAAGTTTTTATTAACGAGACCGTGGTTGGACGAGTGCTGTCTGCTCCTCTGCACATTGTATTTGCTAAATAAAAACAGTAAACTATTTTCCGTTCTTTGTTAATTTATTTTATTGCGTTATTCTATACTCCTGTAGTCTGCAGTACTGAAACTACACGTTGACTATTATTGTTCAGTTCTCATTTTTATTAAATTAATATTTATCAAAATTTTTAGTTGCAGACTTCATTCGGACCCCTTACAACCATGTGCCAGCTCCACTGTTTGAAATCCGCATAAATTTAAGTGTGACGTAACAGAATTAAAAAATAATCATTACGGCTTAATAAATAAGAATTAAGATTTTCTAAAACTGTACATTGTTTTCAATTTAGATACAGTTGTTTAAAAAAATAAGAAAAAGAAATTGCTCGATTCGTTTTATTTCAAAACAAGAAAATAAAACTTTGGTTTAAGAAAATTTAAATTTTAAGTGATAATTATTGATATAATTTATCGACTAAAATGTTTAAAGTAAAATTACGACATTTATATTTTTCCTTTCGAATGCAATAAAGGTAAATAAATGTTTATCAACTTGCAAACAGTTAGTTTATATAAATAAAAAATATATATTTATATTTTTGATTTAAAATTATAAGTATAAATTGACTAATTACGAAATTTATATCTTATGTTATTATATCAAGAGCTCGATAATGTTAAAAAATATATCCTGTATAGGCGAAGCATAAAATTATATTTGATACGGATGTGAGTAGATAAAAAACAATTGTTAGTTTCGCATGGCAATCACAACAAACACTAGTACAAGTATAATAATAATACAACTTCAACTTTATCTGTGTCCTCATTTATAAATGTTATTATGCTATACGACACAGAGTAAAGTCGCGCAAATGTTACAGCATAGTTTATTTAGTTTCTACTTAATTTCAATGTTTATCTTTATAAGATAGAATGATGCTATTTCTGTGTTTTACAGCTTTTTATACATAAAAAAATGGTAATTGTATTGACGTTAAAACTGAAATAACAATTCTCTAATTTAACTTCTAAGAAATACTTTTCTTTTTTGTTTAACATTACCTATAAACTAAACATAAAATCACGCCTGGTGTTTTTACAAGAATTCCTAGATAATTACTTTAATAAGTACGTGTATAAAATATTTTCAAATAGGTTTTTAAAATACAAAGCAGAACTAATTTAAAAATAAAATAATTACAATAGCAATACAAGTTACGTAAAACTTAATTATGTTTTACCAAGGAATTATTAACATGAAGCACATTTTACATTGTACAAATGTTCACTGATTAAATTAAAGTATACTACTGCTCTAAAAATAACAATCAAGCAAAATATTGCAACAATCTGTTTATTAGTATGTTGAATTCTTTTTGCCAATATATTAAAATGAAATAAAATTAGAGCCATATACAAAATAAAACATGAATTTACATGTTAATGTCTGGAGCGAATAAAAAATGTAATTATACAGATAACAATTTCAAATTGACTGCGATGTTCAAGAAATAAACGCTTTATTATAATCATCATCTAATCATTACTAACGCGTGAAAAGCCACTTAAACCATTTATGCTAACTATATTTTCAACATCGAGCAATATATTTGCATAACAAATTTAATTTCCACTACCTACTTCAGTCTAAAAAGTTTCATGCCAACCGAGATGAAAAAATCGAATAAGATAGAGCTTCACTTACCTTTTATCTTTTACCGGTAGCCAAAACTGCGTGAACTAAACATAAAATCACTGAACTGAGTCTTTCACTTGAGTTATTAACATGATGGATAAGTCACTGTTTATACATCACACGCGATCACGAGAAAAACACGTCACTTGATCTGAAGAAACGGAGCGAATCCGAAATGTTACACACTCTACGAGAGTTCGTCGTGCACTGACGCGCGAAAAGCGCAACAAGTATTCCACGGTCTGCTCAAATTTTACGCAAAGATTTGCGAGATGAAACAATCTCGACAATTGAATGAGTGTAATTATTACAGGTAATTTTGTTATGTTTGTGTACGTAGAATTTTTTTTAAGAAGATATAAATAGAAACATAAATTATGTGAGTAATTATTTATTTGTAACATTAACATTTTTTTTACATATGATAAGATTCACATAATATTAGGTTCAGTACTAAATAACTAATCAAAGCAGAAATAATTTTGTTTTATGAATTAAAAAAGTAAAAATTTTCTACGATAAATGAATTTTTAATTAATTATGCCTGAAACATATGGTTAACGAAGTTATTCAACCAAATACTAAAATTGGAGATTCTTTTATACTTTCATATTATTTTAAAATTAAAGAGTATTTTTTTTAAATTAGAGTAGCTGGTCATTACAATTACTTACCGGAATGATTTTAGAAAGGGAACCATCTGTCAATTTTTAAGACAAGAACCGTTGCACTGTAATTGGAGAGAAAGTAAAAAAAAAGTAGAATAAAAGATCAGAAATATAAATGAAACATCATTTAATTATAATCAAGTCTCTTTGTTAATTAGTCTAAAACACAATAACCTGACGATCGATGACATTATCGTTCATATCATAACAAATATAATGATCTTAAATATTGCATTATATCATGAGTGTGACAAGAGGTACGAAATGTAACGATGGAATCAAACCAGCCGAGTTTTCGACTCTCTACATAAAATTATCTTAAAAAATAAATTAAAAAACAGAAACAGTGGAAAACCTCAGTTGGATTGACTCGCACTGACTTTGTTAAAGAATGTAATGATTTGTATTTGTAAATCTATATAAGTTTAGTACAAAAAATTCATCACTCTGCACTCAACACAATTGCAAAAAAATATTAAATAACAAAAAAAAAAAATGTTGTGGGTCTATGGAGTGCTCACAGAGCCACATCGGTCTTCGAGAGCGAAAACCTCCCGTGAATGGATGAAAACAAGTGAGAATTAACCTAACAGAAATATTCTGTCATAGAAAACGTACTGACAAGTCCAAGATAAATTACGTTTTTTTGAAATTTGATTCCCGTTTTATTAAAAAATCCTAAAATTACGTTGATGAATTAGAAAAGTAGTGTGCTCATGCCACCCATCTCAGACTGTTCCTTAACAAAGATTTCGAAGTACTGGTAGATGATTGTGACAGCGAGCAGGATACCAGTTCCTGAACCGATGGCGCCCATGAAATCCGCAAGCACTGACAGAGCTCCTATGCAAAGTCCACCGAAGGCAGCAGCAGTTGGAATGTATCTGTTCAGCTCGTGAATCATGGAGTTATCTCTGTGTCCTCGCATCACCATCTGTTGTTCTTTCAGCTGTTTGGCAACCTATTCACAAATTCTCAGATAACGATAAGCACTTTGATAAGATTATCTCAAACTTACATCCTTAGCAGAACTTCCAGATACTTCGATCCATGTTTTGGAGAAGAAGGCACAAGAACCTAACATGAAGATGATGTACAGCAAAGCGTGGATGGGATCTTCGAGGATGTGACCAACTGACTCTGGGGGACTGAGGTAATAACATAGGCCGCCTACAGGGTAGGCTCTGGCTGGGCCGCCGCCGCCTACGTCCGCCCACACCCCGAGAAGGTTGATAAAGAAGTTGCCTTGGAATTTCACTGCCAACATCTGCGAAAAAAACATTTTTAAGTTTCGACATAAAATAATGAAAGTGCTGAACTTTCACAATTTATACACAACTTGATGCACAAGTGAACACTAATCATTTTATTTGCTCAAACAAAGATCAAGTTTAAAAGAAAATATGACCATGAAAGGTCAACAAAAATTTGATAACTTAAATGAATATTTAGAGTTTGAATTATGTAATAAAAACAGCGATAAGAAAGTTATTCATAGCGTGGAAATTAAATTTTTTTACCTGAGAGATGACATACAAGTTGCTGACAAGAGCAGACTGCAAGATAATGGGAATGTTTGAGGTGTAGAAGAGCTTGATGGGATAGCTACTGTACTGTCCACGATAGCGAGCAGATTTAATAGGTAGATCCACTCTGAAACCTTGGAAGTATATGACTATAGCAAAGACGAGAACGGTGGCCAACAAATTCATCAAGTTAGGCAGGTTCTGTCTGTAGAAGGCCTCACGTAAAGCTCTAACTTTATCTTGTCTGGTTGCGATAAGATGGAACAGAGCAATTACTGCGCCTTCGAATTCTGTACCGCGACCTAGAACACAAATTCAAAATTACTAACTGTATACTTCAATGAACAAGCTCTTGAAGAAAGAGTTCTTACCAGTGTTAACGGTAGCAGGAGAGAAGGCTTTCCAGATGATAGTCTCGCAGATATTCGTAGCGATGAAGAGTGAAATACCAGAGCCAAGACCGTAGCCCTTTTGTAACAATTCGTCGAGGAGAAGAACGATAAGACCAGCCACGAATAGCTGAATAATAATGAGAAGGCACACACCAGCACCAATTTCTGCTGGGTCTCCATACATTCCTGTCATGACGTACACGATGGCTTGACCGACTGTGATCACCATACCGAATACTATAATAAAAATAAACTATTAGTTGCGCTCATTAATTTCAAGTCAGTGAATTTCTTACGTTTCTGTGCTCCGTTGAAGAGTGCACGATCCTTGGCTGTATCACCTACTTCTATGATTTTCGCACCAGCCAAAAGTTGCATAATTAAACCTGACGTTACGATTGGAGAAATACCCAATTCCATCAATGTTCCTCTGTTTGAAGCAAGGATGACACGAATCCAGTAGAAGGGATCGGCTGAGTCTGAACTCATGATACCGAATAAGGGAATCTAATTAGCAAAATACATTAATAATTTCGTCAATTTATATAAAATATTTTAAAACTTACTTGACAGCATACGAGGAAAATGAATAATGTGATTGCTGTCCATAGTACCTTCTCTCTGAATTGAATCTGTAATACAAATGACACATGTAAAAACATATGTTTGCTTAATAGTAATCAAATGACGTAAAGAAAACATATCCATTCATTATTTAATGCGTTTAGTAATAAATATATGCGTAAATACGTCTAGATAAGCGGTTATAAAAAAAATATACAACTCACCTTCCTTTCAGGTTTCGCGATTTCCGGCAAAATGCTGCAGAAAGGCTTAATAACCTCTAAGAATTTGACTGAAACAGACAAATAAAATGCATTTTAATACAAAATACACAACACTTACTAAATCAAAATCAACAGAATTTGTGTACGTGGGCAGGTACAGTTAAACATACGTCTTACACATTTAAGATTTTCTAACTAAAAATAAATTAAAATCGTCACAATTTATAAATATATAAATAGAATACTTACTGCCCATTTTGATGGGATGAAAATTAACGGATTAAATACGGTAGATCCGTCTTATTTTCACCTTAATTCACGTGAGGAATCGTCGCACTCACTGAAAGTTTTCAAAGAGAATGTGATCACAGCACACTACGTTACGGTACTCTGAGAAATTTGGCGTACACGTAGCATTACACCGGGTCACGTGACTGATGATGTTGGCTACGTTGACACGAATAGCTCGTGTCCTACTTGTCAGATGGCAGTAGTTGCGCTAAATCCACGTTTTACAACTCATCGGCGGGAGTAATTCAAACTGTTTAGTTGTGCTGCCTCTATTTCCTACGAGCTTTTACTTTTAAAACGTGCCATAAGATGGCAACAGTTGAACCATTCATATTCTTAAATTTGTCATTTTGATTATCGCAAAAACTTAATCAAAAATTAAAATGGTATTTTATTTCAGTAGCAAAAACTATTATTTATAGTTGATATGTAAGTATAAAAAAATTAAATGAGATTTTTTTGATCTTCTTATCTAGTTTAATTTATCTAGCACGTAACAAATTAAAAGCAGAATCAAAAATTTTGTTTGTATTCACATTCTACACGGGTGGTCTTCTAAATAATTAACCCACGTGTCACACGCACAATTATGAGACACGACATGGCCAAAAATAACGCGCGCACATTTGACTAATCGGCCAAGCGGTGCCTTTGACTGCGTTCATGCGACGTTAATTCCAAATGTGGCTTGCGCATATTTCCTACGCTTAATTAGACGTCGTTCTCGAAACGAAAAAACGCGCCGGATATTCGTGTGGCGCCGCGAACGCTATTCAAATTGCTTCAACTGGCGCCCTTTGCATACTTTGTCTTAATGTTTAGCCCTTTCTGCATAACACATGTTGGATTGGAATGCCCGAAAGATTTATTTTGAATTTTTACGAAATTATCCGTTAAAATATCATAGAAATATTTGTGCTGATGCAGCTGATTTGTAAGGCGGATATAATTGTATTTTTAATCAGGAAAAGACAACATTTTATTACAAACAAATAAGTCTGATACAAGGATATCATTTATTAATATTTTTATCTATTTACATATATAAATAAAGACATATAATAAAAAAATTTAAATATCGACTTTTACAAATTAAAATACATACTGCAAAACTTAGTATACATGCGTAATACATTTGTAAAGTGTTATTGACACCATCATGTGCAAAAATAATCATGAACAATATTTAATATTTTGTATTCAACATGTGAAACGATCGTGATTTTGTCAAATTTAAAACTTGATTCACAGCTAATGAATGCAAATAAAATTCAACCAATTATTAAAATATGTTAATCGACACATTAAAACGCAATCAATCTATAATCTAATATTTATTTAACATATTCCAATATCGATTAGCATGGAATTATAAACTGAACTATGAATTAATTCGAGCATAATGTTCCTTTAATGATTAGCATATCAAACATTTCGGATTATTAATAATATTTATCAAATTACTCAATATTTTATACTGACATTTTATATGCTTTTGTTACTTAATTAGTAATGCTAATAACATATTTACACAACATTAGGATTAACGTAAAAATTTGATTACTTAAATTTTATTTCTAATGCTACGGATTCAAAACAAAAATAAAATATCTTTGCTCTATCTTATCTATTATTACTTTTACGAAAATTAAATAACAATAAAAAAAAATTTGTTTTGAATATAAATTTTAGTTTGCGCCAATATAACTAGCATTTTTAATCATTTGTTTTTATCAATAAGCTATGAACAAAGTTAAAACAAAATTAAGTTTTTGTGTTTAGTTTTACAATTTTCTGTTAACATAATTAATATTTATATCAATCAATTTTTTTTTGCTGACATTTTGATGTATGAATTGTACATAAAAAAAAATTGTTTGAAAATTGAGAAAACTCTTGCGGACAAGGGAAAAATAATTATGTATCATTGTTATGTTATAGAAATAACATGTCTACAGGGTTGTAACCCTATTTTTAAGCTAAGTTTCAACATTTTAATTTAATTTCTGCCTTTATAAAACATGCAAAATTAATTCTGTTTATTGTAATGTAATAATGTAGCACTTTATGCTTTACAACATTTATTTGAAGCTTTTTCTCTAAAATAATAAGGGAAGCAGAAAATTATAAAAATTTGATTTTACATGTTAAAGTCCTATGTTCCAGTGTCGCGGTATATGTACGATAATTATTATTTTATTTTAATTTAATGAACAGTTAGGAAAAATAGTATTAGTAAATTTTATGATTTTGTGATGAATAATAATAATTTTAATAAATTATGCCAATTTGAATCGACAAATTAGAGTCCTGGGTATTAGATTGTTGTTGTTTATCACTGATTAAATATTAAAAATTAGTTTCAAAAATGGACTTCTAAACGTATAAGTAAGACGTCGAAAAATATTAGTATTCTGCATCTACTTGATAAATACTTTTTAAAAATCTAATTGATTTTATTGCAAATTATTTTCAAAATATATTTTGAGTATAATTGAGCAACAAATGGATGAATATATTAGTGAAAATGAATTAATCCTAGTAAGTGGAACAAATGAGTTTGGTATGAAAGAATTATGAATGTGGACTGATTTGGAATATTAATGAAACTATGAAGGAATAATAAATAATTGTTTTTTACTTCCTTGTACGAAGTAAAGAAGGTATTGTATTGCGAAAGTTTTTGGTTTCCAGATTTCAGTGGAAATATACATTTTGACCATCCCTGAATCCATTTTGACTAATTTCGTCGTGACATCTATACGTACGTATGTATCTCGCATAATTCAAAAACGGAAAGCCGTAGAAAGTTAAAATTTTGTATTTAGGACTGCTATAACATCTAGTTGTGCATCTCCCTTTTTGGTCATTATATAACTTCCGGAAGTGGTACTTTACTTGAAGCCTATAATAGATTTTCATGAAAAACTATATTGAAATATAATCCAAAACTTTTCAAATTTGGTATATAAGACTTCAATATTAATGGAAATAACATAATAGATTTTGGTTAAAATGGACTAACCGGAAGTGACACATTACATGAAGCTGCTAACAGTTTTTCTTTAAATAAATGGTATTATTTTGATTTTACAAATAAATGCCGCAAATAAAAGTTTTAGAGAGTTAAATTCTGCGTCTAGCACATTAAGAATGATTAAATTAGCTTGTTTATAAGCGAGATATGTAAATTAATAATATATATATTTTTTGTAATTATTTGGCTATGAATTAGAACAAAAAATAAGAAAAAAATAAAAAATGTAATGTCTATGTCAAATTACGTCAAATATGTGCAATAAAAAATGTAGATTTATCACACTTACCTCGTTTCAAAATTCATTTAAACTGACCATTAGATGAATTGTTTTCCCAATTGCGATTGCGTGGACGAAACGTCCTCTGATCGTTTTAAAATAAACAATACAGGCTAAGTCCTGTTAGTTTCTTTAATAATCTAATTGCATGTTAGAATAGAACTAGTTAATGATTGTCTGTTGATGCTTTATAATTAAAATTTTTCTTTACTTATACACGTCCTTATTACTGTAAATAAGAAACTAAAAAATCGAGTTTTAATATCATGAGCATTACTCATAAAAGTCATCGAGGCTTAATAAACTGCCATCACGCATAAAATATAAAACAAAAGTAAAAGAATATCGAACGTAAAAAAAAATTGTAGCTCAGAGTGTACAGTATATAGTCGTGTTAAAGTGAGATCGTATCTAAATGACGTATTAGGTTTTTAAAGTTTTATACACATAAAAAAGGAACGTAGCCACGAGCCAGGGTATGCATGCACAGAGTCGACTAGATTAAAATTTTAATTTATTTTCATTCTTTTGTCGACAAAACTCCGTGCGCCTTCCCAAACACTTTTACGTGATGGCTCAAGGGCGGTATTTCGGTGTCTGCGGACGAGATCTTATTCGGCGAGTTGAAATATCGCTCCACTAATTTCTCCTCGGTCTCTGTCTTTGTCTATCTGCGTGCGGATCGTCCATCTCACTTCCTTGTTGCACGAACGAACTCCCTGCGTCTCATCCCTCTGGCTTGACACCTAACCTCGCGTTTCGTACTCTCTTATTTTCGTTTAAGCTTCTTTTTGTTTTATTCCTCCTTTGTTTTTCTTAATTTCTATCTTGTAATTTAAATCCGCCATTTTGAACGGGTTTAAAGGATTACGTGAAAAGGAAATTTGTAAACAAATATTTACTTTAGAAATAAAATTATTTAACAGAAATGGTTTTGAATTTGTAGTCTAATAATCTAAATTAGGTCCTCAATACAGCGCTGGGCGGTCGCAGATTTCAGAGGCCCCAAAATAATGCGTTCATAGATTATCAAAAAAATAAATATCTATTTGTTGTTTCTTAGGAAACAGTGAAAAATAAACAACTCATGTAATGTATTTTTAATAAAATATAAACTAAACACTTGGCTAAGTCTCACAAAATTCAGCCTCCAAATCACCTTATGAGGGCATTGTCAGAGGCTGGCCAGCACAGTTAGTATTTTTAGTCAGTCTCGCTTCGCTCGTACATTATTGCATTATTGAAGAAAGCGAACATTACTTCGTTGTATCGCATTCAAGCAAAATAAGTCAAAATTCATTATTATCAATCTGTTTAGAAAATAATAATGTACAGGTGTTCCCTGATAAAACAGCCAAACCTAAAATATAAATTTATAACCTCAAAAAAATTCAAAAAGTTTCGTTCGAGGTATACATATAAATGTATTGTTTAAAAGATATTGACATATTAATATGCAGATGTTAAGTTTTGATTAAAGTAGTTCAAACTGAAAATTTTTGAAATATGGATCTTGTATATTACTCAGATTACGAAAATCGTAATGAGTACAATTTCATATCTCTTTTAGTTTCCGAGTTACAGTGATTTTTGACTTTTTATAAATCTCAACTTTTAGAAACTATTATCTCGAAAACTAAAAGAGATATTGAAATGCTGTTTGAACCTTACATTTATTGTGTTTCAATTACTTTATTTCTAAATCCTCTGGCGAAAATATATAGGTATGCAAATTTTCTGGTAAAAACTTAAACAGATAATATTTTTATTACCACAAATATTATTTAATAATTTTTATGACATTGATCATAAGATTTCAATGGATATAGACCATTTTAAGATTTCTTCATTCCAATAATAGAATTCTGTGTAAATCCATATATTTGTAGATCCGTAAATCTGTAAAGCAACAAATCCAGAAATTTGTTTCAGCAATAATTGCGGCCATTTAATTGCGCAATTTATTTCTCCAAAATATTTTTCATTTATTACATGTGGCAATTAGTTGCAGAAACATTTCTAGTTATGATTAAAACAATACCAACTAAAAAATAAAATGTATTGCTTCAGTTGTTAATTTTTCTAATTTATCCACGTAACTTCATATCTGTTTTGATTAAAAACTTTGTTTATATGTATTTGAAAATATAACTTAATAAAAAATATTGACTGGTAGCACAAGCTCTGTTTTTGCTTGTTTTAAGAGCAGTGTATTTGGGTGTTTTAGCTATCTCTAACATGTTAAAACTGTGCTCTTAGAACACTCAAAAACAGAGCTTGTGCTACCAGTCATTATATTTTAGTTAAATTCAAAGAAGAAAATTATCAGTATGAATTATTTATGCAGAATATGTAGGTAGTACCTAAAATTCACTATATCTAGTGAAAAGTTGCAAATTATAGCAATAAAATAAGAACAAGTTTTATTCCGCAATTCAAAATTACTTACAGTTTCCGTGTTACATTCAGCAATTTTTTGCAGATTCTTGTTGCGAAAACAAATTTCTTACTGGTTTTGTTTAAATGATAAACAAAATCGCAACGAAACATATCTTTATGGAATACTTTTTATTTATCAACAAATATTGATGTGATTTTATTCATTATTTACAGATTTACGGATCTATAAACTTACAGATTTATCATAGAAGTAATCTTTACAAATCACTGATCGGATTTTTAGTTTTAGTCTTGAAAAATATTTTGAATCTAGAGCTGCATGGATCTCCTAACAAATATTTGTTTTCCATTGTGTCATAATAACCATAGAGATAAAACAAACGTTTCATGTTATTTATAATTAGATCAGTAGCTACCGCAACATTTCACAACAACTCATTTTGCTGTAGCCATTTAAATTTCATATTTCCACAGGAAACTTAATCAAAATCTTACATCTCGATTTGTGAATTACCGCCATGATGTTTGTCCGCTGCAGGGAAATACGACGCCTCTCTTCTCTCCTGCATGACGGAGAGGAAAGAGATAGAATCCACTCCAGTGGTCCTCAAAATGTAATTTACACGAGGCTAAGAACATGTGTATACAGATTATCTCATGACAACTGCATCATTAGCGAACAACATGAAAATAGTTATTTGTGTATTAAGAGCGTAAAGTGATTCTTTGTTACTTGAGCACAGTAATTACAGCGCTAGTTGAACTATTGAACTATTGAAAAATTACATTTCCCTCACTTAATTTAGTTGTGATATTAATTGTTCCCCTACTTTTATTACTAGCGAGGAAAACATTTCTAGTTAGGAAGTCAGGAAAGTGTTCAATTACAGGATGAGTAGATAGTTTCATGCCGAGTGATAGCGAAGCTTAAAATAACTTACGAATCCTGTACGACGCTTTACCAACGTGTTACATTTAACATTTTACCTGAAACTTACAAACAAATAATACATATTTTAAATTAATTTAAATTAATTGAAATATTTGACTTACATATTCAATCAGTATTTTATGTTGCTAAGTAACTAGACACTCATGTTTCTTTCATTACCTACCTAGGCAGGCAATACCTATGTTATTTTCCTGACTAGGCATGCAAAGCAAAGCTTTCCTGAGTCTTACAGGTCAGGCAAATGTTTATTTTCCTGTCAGTTTCAGGTAAATGTTATTTGACACGTACATTATTATTTTTGTTTCTGGTGACCAAGGAAACGTGATTTGTATTTGCAAATTCAATTCCTTTGATTTATATAAAACCACTTCTAGTACTGATTGACGAAAAGGTAAAATTTAAATTTTCACATTGAATGGTAAAAAAATAATATGTAACACACGTAGGAAAGGGATTGCAAAACATGATTATAAAATTCCGCCGATAAACAATGAACTTTATTATTCTTTCTGAACAGACATTGTTAACGACTGGTTTCCATGGCGATAAATAATATCTCAATCATATGTTTACTAACTTGAGCTTCGAACGTTTAAATCACGGCATGAAATTGACAATTGAACTTATTACCCTGCGTTTGCCATTTAAACCAAACCTTACTATTTAAATAATTAATGAAACTTTACATTTTTTTATTATTTCGATTTCCGGCCGTTGAAAAAATATATATTTGCTTCATTTTAAAAACTCTTTCAATACTTGTTTTTTATACACAAAGAGAAGAGAAATTTGTTATATATTACACTATTGTAAATCTTCGTTTTAATTTTTATTGTGAAAACTTTGAGAAACACTGTGCTTACGTAAATAATGAATAGAGAGAGAGGACATGCGCGTCGGGACGCGCGTCGTCTCTGGAGATGTCCCGCAATCTAGAGGAGATCAGCGATAGGAGAACTCTCCCTTACCCTACCCGTCTCCTCTCCAAGAGCGTTTCACGATCAGATGACAGCGAATCAAACGGCAAGTCCCGCCGGCATCGGGGATAACTCCGCTGATATTTCTGGGTGAGACGCAGGAACGACGCGAGTTTCGGAGTTTTCCTTCCCTCGGAGCAGAGCAGAGATCCCAGCCTTATCAAGATGGCCGCGAAATCAAATTTTGATGCGGATTCTCCGAGTCGTCGCTCTTGCGATGCTTGACGCTCAGCGCTCAGCGCTCGGCGGTTGTTTAGATGCTTTGATGTTTATGTTTGGCTGCTTCATATAAGATGATGAAATCTCGCCATGTTTAACCGCGAATAATGCTATGAGAACTAAAAGCTGGATCTTTATTTTTATACAGATATATCTTAATAGTTTAAAGCGCACAAGATTCTTATAATAGAAAATAATATAAAACTTAATTGAATTTGTTTTGCTGTTGTTTACAAAAGTTGGCACAAAAAACGCAAAAATATTTTCTCACGTTTTTGTTACTGCGGAATACCTTAATATTTGAATTATTGGATATGATTTTATTTGAATGTATTGTTATAATATTCTCCTGTTAAATAAACCCTCCGTAACTCGAACATTATCTGTTATCGATTGGTTAATTAAAGACAATCCTTATTTTTATGATTATTCTATAGATTACCACTGTTTCGGTATTTTATGACTAGTAATATATTGTATCATAAGGGAAGACAGACATATTATATCCCGAAGTTTTCTGATACACGTGCGAACAAAGTGAGCGAGGGCAGCAAAGGATGAGGGATGTAAAATGCCGTTAGATTATCGTAGGACGCAAGATATTTTCTCTACGATTGCTATGAAAAAATGACAATTACGCTCTCACTTGTCATCGTAAAGTTGAAGTTTTCTGTGGAACAATCGAAAAAGATGTTAAATGTGCTCGTTTCCAATGACATCGCGCGAAAAAGTTATTAAATGCGCGTTTACTTCAATAATTATCAGGGATACAAACAAAACAGAAACTTGTCATATTGACAGTTGACAGAACAAATTTCTTATCAGTACCTTTAAGTTAATTTAAAATGCAATCGTACAAAAAATTATGTGGATATCGCGTCGTGCGCATGAAAGGTGAAACCCCTAATTTTACCAACCAGTTTTAACCTCAAATGAGATAAACAATCTGTCATTTATAAGCATTTATTCTGTTAATTTTTAAATACTAAACTATATGTTTAACTATTTTTTTAATATTAGGATCAAAAATGAATCTCCATTCGATCAAAATGCCTTAGGTATTTTCTTTATTGTTTTAAGAACAAATTCAATAAATCCAAAACTAAACGGTCCTCCAATGTAATAATAATCGTATCCAGATTACACCGCGTGTAACCACATTGAAAACTCAACAGCATTCAACCATTTCTTGTCTTGGTCGCCATCATCAGTCGTCTTACACGCGAATTCGTGCATGCGTGCGTGCTGCGTGCCCGCCAACGCATTAGACAAAGACAACAGCACTAGTGGAGAGGGGAGGCACTAGCACCCACCTCACAGGGGTGGAGATCGATTCCCTACAAGAGCGAGTGAGACAACCTCACTAGCCAGCAGTCTGATAAGGTTTGATGAATGGTCACGTCACATGGCCAGTACAATCCAGATAAAAAGTACCTGTACGAATTATTTATGATGAAATTATCGCGCGCGTTATAACTATTATTGAGAGCGTTTATGAAATTAATGCTGCTAACGTTATGGTGTTGTTTGTTGGTGGTGTTGGGATGCAAGCTCTGATTTATTTTGTGGCAGCGAGGAACACAAATCTCACTTGTTGGATGGTTGTTGGTCATTTATGTGTTTGTTTATACGCGGGGACGTAATTACTGATTACTGGATCACATTACTTTTACCATGGTTGTATGTTTAATGTCCAGGCAAATCAATTTTAGACGGTTATTTCAACTCGACACTGGGGGCAGATGAGGCATCGTCTCATCACCAAACTCAAAATAAATATTTGTTTTACGTAATGAGTTGTTTGGCAAATAATTATTATCGTATTCTGTGTTAAATGTATAAGTTTATAAACCCATAAATCTGTAAATAATTATCAAAATCACATCGATATTTGTTAATAAGTAGAAAAAGTTTCATAAAGTCATAGGTTTCGTTCCATTTTGTTCATGATTTACAGATGTCATCTACAAAACTTATGTCAGTACGGTGGTGTGGATTGCGATACGGAATTATAATCCGGAGATTCCGAGTTCGAATCTTACTCAAGCTAAAATCATATGAACTACCGCACTGCGGCACTGTAATTGGGATTAAGTTCCTGTTGTACAGCGTAACATAAATAAATAAATAAATATACACAGAATTCCATCATAAATTGAATGTCAATACACACATCTTATTTAATTACTATGTTCCCACGCCCGATTGAATCTAAATTTAATATTGAAAACTGCATATTAATAGAAGAGATCGAGAATTTGTTTTGTTCATTTAAATCTAGTTAAATCAGTTCGATTTTTAAACTTAGTTTAAATAAATAAAAACGTGACAAATATTTAAAAGCAACATCAATTATCCCATATTGCATGTAACTTCGAGTTGCTTTTATTTATTTCAACCAAAATCCTGAGTTCTAATCCCACTCAAGCTAGAAATATATGTAGTACCATATTGCAATTCGATGAGACCAGACAGTGTACTGTAATTGGGATTAAGTTATTAAAAAATTGTTTAAACATTTCTATTTCAAAATAACTTTTCACAGAATTTTGATTCCTGAAAAAATCTAATCTTGTATAAACAATAAAGTTAAAGGTAAATTGTGATAAAAGCGTACGTTGAATGTATAAAACATTTGAATTTGAAAGGCGTTGAGTGAAATATGATGCGGCATCTAGAAGTAACAATCTTCATTGAGTGAAATCATTTCTACTTATAAACACATACAGTCATTGTTATGTTATCAGCGATTATTTCAGGTTGGAAAACAAAAGAACAACGGGGGTGCTCAGTGGATCGAGGAGTGAATTGAGAGAATTGACCAACAACAAAAGAAACGCGTTGAATATCGTTTCGCGTCGATGTCAAATCCGCAGGATTCAAATCCGGCGACGGCGAGGAATAAAGTTCTGAGCGTTTGAACGGCTCCGACGCCGCCGACGCTACCCGAGGCGTCTAACGGAAATGACGCCGCAGTTTCATCTCCGGCCTATTTCCGGTTTTGGCGCTTCTAGTCGCGTCGCGCCGTCTAATGTACACTCGAATAAACATGCACATCATGGGCGGCCTGGCTTGTGGTTTGCGCTTCGCCGTGATTCGCTCTTGCTGTCTCACTTGCTACAGAACGTTTCTGTTTCTGCTTCTCTTTGCAGGAGACACGAGACGCGATCTTCCTCTCACTGCATGGATTGTTTATCTGTCTCTATCGTATAGAAATGCTTTTCTGTGGCCACGATATGCACAGTGCAGGATTCGGGTTGCTACATTTTTCTAAAATTATCCAGGAATTACTTTATTGTTTGCCAGTGTAGTATTTCAGATATCCTTGCTTTATACCTATAAATAAAATTATTTTATTAGAATTACGAGTATGAAAAACGGACAAAGACATGTGAACAAGGTAAACATTTTAAGACGCCATTAATTTAAAAATCATCTAAATGATTTTCAACTTATTGAATTTCAAAATTAGTTGCAAATAATTAATGGTAATTTATAGGTACAATCATTAAACAGATTAGTTACTAATACCATTTTCTATTCGGTTTCAAATTCACAAAAATAATTAATACCTCCGACGTTAAGTACAACTGATAATACTCCTATGACATTAAAGTATTACCTATCTCTTCTATTCAGATTGGCAATACAATAACAATCCTTATTTTGATTATAAAGATTACTATATAAATTAGAAATTCATAACCTTTTCTTTTTGTTTTGACGTATCTCCGAATTTTCCAAATATATTTCGCGGCCTCCCCAGTTTCTTGTAACGGTACGAATATTATATTGATCTTTAAATCGGTAAGTGATATATTTTTACAAAGTGCGGTTACCAGCCATCAAATCACGGCCCCCAAAGATATTAGTAGAGGGGGAGCCACAGGGGTAGATTTAAATAGGTGAAAATTGTTTGTCGGCGGTGGGGATCGAACCAGGGTTCTCAAGATCCACAGGCCGACTACATATCACTCCACATTATAATTACCTCTGCGTCTCTCCTTCCACTTGTATCCTTGAGGGTCGTTAACTGACAGCTAGTAACCACACTCCATGTGCAAACTTATCGAGATCTGCTACGACAGAGTGCCATACCCAGTAATGAATAATAGGTGTGATAAATATTTATTTATTTATTTAATGGGGTAGGTGGCTCAGTGGTATCGAGTCGGCCTGTGGATCTTGAGAACCCTGGTTCGATTCCCACAGCCGACAAACAATTTTCACCAATTTAAAAAATCTACCCCTGTGGCTCCTCCACCACTAATATCTTTGGAGGCCGTGATTTGACGGCTGGTAACCGCACTTCACGCGGAAAAATATATCACTTACCGAGATCTGCTTAGGCAGAGTGCCACACCCAGTGATGGGTAAAAGGCGTGATGATATATTTATTTATTTATTTATTTTATAATTTTATTTATTTATTTATTTTATTTATTTATTTATTTATTTATTTATTTATTTATTTATTTATTTATTTATTTATTTATTTATTTATTTATTTATTTATTTATTTATTTATTTATTTATTTATTTATTTATTTATTTATTTATTTATTTATTTATTTATTTATTTATTTATTTATTTATTTATTTATTTATTTATTTATTTATTTATTTATTTATTTATTTATTTATTTATTTATTTATTTATTTTATTTATTTATTTATTTATTTTTACAACCGCTCAACAGGATAAAATTATCCCAATTACTGAGGGTTGGAAAAAGAAAAAATACAAACCAAAATATTATAAACATTGCGTTTCTATTTGTAGTAGATTTTCGGGTAAGTCCATCTCTGCACAAAGCATAATATCAGTAATCTGCATAGTGCTGTGCAAGACACGAAGACGCACGTTTTGTTCGTACAGAGTTGGCAATACGCTCTACGCTCCGGTGCGTTTTCTTAACTCCGGGCTCTGAGACTCCGGTGCTCCGGTGAAGCAGATGCTTTCACGCAACCCTTGCACTCCACTAGAAACAAACTTACACAGCTTTTACTATTTATAGAGTGAATAATAGAGAACAAAACGTAGGTTTGTTCCACAAAAGAGTTCAAATAAAATGTTTCCTGTGATGATTATTGTATTATTACCAATAACAATAACGTCAGATTTTTCTTTACCGCTCATAGACAGAAAATTACTCATTATATTTCTGTAAATAAAGATGTAATGATATACTTATGGCAAGTTGCATCTCTGTTCCTCATATATTAAGTGTAACTTAAGTAATACAATATAGAATTGAGAACATTACTGTTAACCATTTCATTCGATATATTTTCACTTAGTGATACTTGATATTTAAGGGAATGTGATGAAACTGGCCATAACTGTGCTGGTGATACAAATAATTATTTGTCTACCTAGTACAGAATATAGTCTACTGCCACGCATGGAGATTGTTGATCGAGACGCACTCTGAGCTGTGCCACAATCATGCAAGATCTGCTAGGACAACTTCTGTTTGTGTTGCGTACTCTATTTCTCTACGACCATTTATAAATGCTTGAATAATATTTGTTGTTAGTTTTTCTGTACTTAAAATCGCTGGAAAATGTTGAGTTTTTATGTCTATATAGATACGATGATGCTCTTTCCAAAATTATTTCAGTGAAGTACAGCAATGTTTGTTGTGTTGATGAAGTCAGATATCAGAAATTATATTCAATCTAATAATATATCTGATTTTAAAGCAGGGAAATTATCCCATATTTATTTATAATTTTTTATTTTTATCAATTTATTAGTTAAATATTAATATGAATTAATATGTGGCTCCCCATCCACTAACATCTTTGGGAACCGTGATTTGGTAACCCCACTTCACGCTAAGAAATATATCCTTTACCGAGATCTGTTACTGCAGAGTGCAGAGAGCAAATTAGATTGTCACCTTCTTTTTCAGAGATATAAAGAAACATTAAATCAATATCCGCCAATTATTATTCAACGTTCTAAAAAAAAAGGTCGGCTACTTTTTCTGTGACTAGAACCCTCCCCCCTCTCGAAAGTAAGGTTTAGCTACGCCACTGCATCATACGTTTCGTTACGACTTTGTTAATCATTTACAAATTTACGAATCTATATAACTTATGAATTTACGCAGAATTCAATCCAAATTCTTAAATACAATACAGGGAAAGCTACACTTTATAGTGGAAATAGAACCACTCAAACACAATCGTATTTTTGTAAGTTGAAATCATCGAGATTTGAACACATGTTCTCTTGCTTGTTATAATTACGTTTACAACAATTGTTTAATATAAATTACACTATTTGCACTATACAGTGTATAACTGCAATTGTGTTAAATGTTTTTTTTAAACAAGCGCAGGCGATGCTGCCTTTATTTCTTATAGATTCGTTGTTAGAGAAGTGGGCGTAAGTGAAGATTTACGAAACTGGTGTACAGGAGCGAATAGATGAATGTTTGTTGCGTGTTGATGGATTTTGGTTGTGAGAAAAGAAAGAGTTTGTATGGAGGAAGTGGTAATATGGTCGAATCGAGTATCGTGTGTCAGGATGATAATGTTGTCGGGTTCGTGCTATCCCATTTAATGGGATATAGCGTGATGTTATGTATGTATGTACTATTTGCAAAAAATAATCCATATTATGATATTGGTAACTAGTGCATAAAAATGTTGAGAACCACTGAATTTTAATTATTCATTGCTTTGTAAATTCATTTGAAGGCCAGGCCTAATTTATAGACTACGGTTAAATACAGTTTGGCGCGTACGAACCTGCTTATACAACTGTAGATAATAAGAAAGAACTAGCTAGTACAAAATAGTTGGCGTCATTTGCATTAGTAGTGTATTTACCATTGTGTGATAAGGTGTATTCGTGTATTTCAACAAGTAATATTGATTCTCTTTATTAATTCCTAATGTTGTGTTTACAAAATCTGCATTTCATCGTATCCGGACATCAGTAATGGTAAGTCCAATATAAATATTATAATATCCTTCCGATAACCATAATTAATGAATATTTTATCCGTGAATCTCTAACATGAATAACGTTGGCTAATCATCACAATTTAAGAAATCGTTTAAAGTGTTTGTGTGAATTTAATCGTCAAAGCCAAACCCCTGAGGAGGTGTGGAGCATTCATAGTTAACGCCACGTGTGTGAGAAGCACGTGTCGGTTGTGAGCATGTGACATATGACACACATCGACCCTCTTGATTGATCGCTGGTTTAGAATAATCCGTTCCTGCTCTAGTGCAAAACAAAGTCTCTGGTTCATGTTGTATGCGTAAACCGTGAGCAGATTAGTTGCTGGTGTACTTTTATAGATAGTTGGGAACAACTTTCACTGGAATAATGAAGAATTTCAATTGATATAAAATACGATATTATTTTAAATTAAATAAAAGCTTAAAATTAGGATTAATAGTAATAACTCTATGGTGTCTATAGATTTGTCTAAATAAAATACAATATATAAATAAATATATCATCACGCCTTTTACTCATTACTGAATGTGGCACTCTGCCGTAGTAAATTTCGGAAAGTGATATATTTCTCCGCGTGAAGTACGGTAACCAGTCGTTAAATCACGGCCCCCAAAGATGTTAGTAGAGCGGAAGCCACTGGGGTAGTATTAACCTGGTGAAAATTGTTTGTCGCCTTTGGAAATCGAACCCGGATTCTCAATTCTACAGGCCGAATCGATACCATTAAGCCACCTACCTCATATAAATAAAATACATTAAAAACAATTAAAATAAGCCGAATATTGGTTAAGGAAAATAATTTAAATATTGATGACATTTTGGTATAAAAGTCAAATTTTATTAGAAGTGTACGTACATAAAAAAATAGTGAAGTGAGTAATGAAATGTTACCAAATATTTTAGTGAGACACGAGATGCATTAATTTATGAAATTTTAATTATGATGAACATTTAAAATAAATAGTTATTTGTAAATCAAAGGAAGACAGTTCGACTTCCCGAAGGAGCCGTTTCATTTAATCAGAAAGTAAAAGTTTCAGAAATAAATCAGACATTTGAAAAAAAAATTGATTCCTTGACATATGTTGTTCAAATGTCACTGATGTCAAACTTTATTGTTGTTTTCCAGTTGCCATGAATATTTTCCCTACGGATGAAAATGATCGCTTTCTTCTCTCAATTGAGGGATGAAAATTTTACTTTCTGACAGAGTCGCGAATAATAGTATATTATTCAATGAATGTGTAAAGATAGATATTACTCATGCGGATAAAGCTACATACATAAGTGTTTTAATTTGTCATTACACGCGAGTTTATTTCTATATTTTTTCTACGACTAATTAACTAAAAATTACACTTTTGCGTTTAGATAAGTTTAACAAAAATATTAATTATTATAGGTTATATTATGTGAATGTTGTTATAGTGTTTCTAAATAACAAATTATTACTCATGCTGTAACAATCTCGATGTGATTGGATAGAACTCGTGAATAATAAATTACTTTTCATGACCGTGATTAATGCAGCGCAGATGGCCATAAAAAATTTATTCCCCATCACAATTGTTCGCATTTTGTTCATCTTTCAAGGCTAGCTATTTTTTAGAAAATAGCTATATTAGTTGATTTTTAAGAAATATTAATTGACTTTAAATCTCTACAACTATTATTTGGCGCATGATTTTCTACATCCAGCTTTTCTTAGCAGCCTGTATATATTTATTTATATTTATGTACATTATTGTCATAATTCTATGACATCTTCCTTTCGTCAAGGTGTCATCCTTATACTCTTGAAATATAGGGCCAGCAGGTCGCGTGTCCGACTTGTGTGAAATGCTGACTTGTGCTTACTCCGTCACCGCGTCCACCGCCACGGCGGGCAGCGGTGGTGGCGTCCGGCGTTATTTAGTGCGCGCATTTCATTCTCGGCCAGCGGCTAATGGGCCCCAGGTCAGGCGATGTACGACATCAGTACTTATCAAAGACGATCAAAATTAAAACGCTCGCGCGGAGAGTTTTTTCGCGTTTTATGAACGCTTAAATAAATTTATCACGATGACAGATTTTAATTTTGAAAATTTCCTCTACGAAAACGAATTAAGAAATTCTGGAAAACTGTTAGCAAGTAGGGCGAGGGTGGAAAGAATCTGGTTCATGCTTTCCTGTGACCATTTATTTTTTTGTATTATCATCCTAAGAATGTAATTCTTTCATGCTTGTGTTTCATTTAAATTCTATATACATTCAAAATTTTCTGTTCTTTTTTTATCAATTTAGGAAACATATTATTGTATCATAATTTTTACCTTGCCCGGCCTCAATAGGAGAAGTATTGTGATCTTAAAATTTTGATAAATCTTTATGTTTTTGCATACTTGTAGATCTGAATTTAAAAATATAATTTTAAAAATCTGTTAGTCAGTGTATCTGTATGCACAATATCTATAATATGCGTTAAAGTTTTAAAAATCAATTTTATATTTTATCCTATTACTGAAAACCTGAGGTCAGGTTCAATAATGGGCCATATTCAACCAGTGGTCACATAACTTTATTTGTGGTTGTTTTTTAATTTTTAGCTTGATTTCATAAACAATAGGGATTATCGCAAAATTCGTAATAATTAAAATGAACCATAATTAGACAAATTTTTCTAAATTATTGCATTATCATTCATTATAAAGTAAATATATTTTATATTAAATAAAGAAAAGGCTTCACAATCCAATGTTTTTATAAAATATTTATTTGTGGACGTTTTGAGCAAAAATATTAGCTCATCATCAGCACCTTAAAATATAAATACAATAATTATAATATAAAACTAGCAAATTAATCAAAATGTCAAACCTTTAAAAAACGTAATAGCTATTTATGAAACTAGTGAGGAAATGAAGGTTATTACCTTACGCATGTGAAATTTGCAGAACGAGGCGTAGTCGACTTATGTATAAATAACCTATTTCCTTACTAATTTCATACAATATTTTTTCTACTTCCGTTCTAATAAATGCGAAAGAGCGTTTTTGAAATTATGAAATTTTGACATATTAATGACAGTTATAAATTCAAAAAATAAAAGAATAACACATCAGAATTCGTCTACCAAGATATATGTTGCTATGTTACCTCATTATTTCACTAGTTAAATAATGCAGTTCATTATCTAACTCAAATAAGTGAAATAAAACGTCTATTTCCTGACGGAAGTAGAAAGAAATATAAAACAATATTTGTAAAATGTCAATAATAACAAAAAAGAAAAAAGATACATATATGAAAAATAAAAATAGAAAAGACAAAAAATAATAAATAATTAAAATAAAATGTATAAAAATTAAATTATTAAATTCCCTAAAAAAATTTGAGCATATTTTAAATTATTATACGCATCAGTTTGATAATTAATATTGTAAATATTATTTGTGTACGATCCTATAAGAAAGTATTTTTTCCCTCAATTGAAAGAAGAAAGTGATACTTTCATCCCTTGATATATAAATAATTTTATTTTTAAATATTAAAAAACGAAGCATTATCAATTAATTAGGAAAAGACAGAGCTGTCGCAGTTAGAAATTCGTTAAACTGAAAGAAAATATATTTGTAAATGTGCTTGTAGAAAATATGAATAAAATCTCTGTAAGGGTGAGTGTCACTCATACGTGCATGTGTTCGCATTAAAGTCAGTCTGGCGCACAAAGTGTAACACTATTACCATCACTATAACAGGCTAGCCACCACAAACGACTGTCAACTGTCAGTAACCCATTAATCAGTGACTTTACATGAGAGTACATTTAATACACGTGGGAATTGCGCGCGAGCCTTTTGTCAGTCATTCGGGGCGCCTCCACCTCTCGCACCGCACCCCTCAGGGGCCCACCCCCTCGGGGCGCGCGGCTGACAGACGTCGGGGCGGCCACACGCATAAATCACACCGCCGGCCAAGCGTCACACTAACTCTTTAAGTTTATCGACTCGTAACACTGCATACGATTTTATTGTTGTTTTTTTTTTTGCGGAAATTTTTATATTTTTGTGATACTAATTACTCAGATTGTTTGTCAATTGCACTGGTTTCACTTAAATTTTAAGGAATGCTTAAATTAAAAATATCGGTTCGAATATTTGACAATAATGTTTTATTTTTATTTTGCAGTTCATTTCATTTGTTTTATTTAAGGTATTTCGGTCGGATTAGGATGAAATCCGTAAAGCAACCAATAGCATTAAACTTATGACATTTCAAAATGTTAATCAAGTTCTATTGAATACTATGAAAACAATTTGTTCATATTATTTAAATAAATAAATAAATATATCATCCCGCCTTTAACCCATTACTGGGTGTAGCACTCTGCCGTGGCAGATCTCTGTAAGTGATATATTTCTTCGTGTGAAGTGTGGTTACCAGCCGGGTAGATTTAATTTGGTGAAAATTGTTTGTCGGCTGTGGGGATCGAACCAGGGTTCTCAAGACCCACAGGCTGACCCGATACCACTGAGTCACCTACTTCATTATTTGCTATGTTAAAATTGTTGTATTATATAAAATTGACTTAATTAGTGTCAGTGTTATTGTCAACTTTGTAAAACAAAACAATATGAGATGAATCTGTATTAAAATGGGCGAAATAAGAACATAAAGAAAATAAAATATTACAAAAATATGTTTTAATTTGCGAAGAAAGTTGGGTTTTTGTTCGTAAATATAATCTTCGTATTTAGAAACAAATGTGGCAACGTTGTACGCGTCGTAATGTGACATATTGTGGCATAACATTAAAATGTCACAACAATTGCATTTAAAAGGCAAATATACAAAAAATTGTAAATATTCGTTCTATTAGCATTAATTTTTATTTATTTTTCAAGTACTTAGTTATTACTAATAACTTATTAGGTAAGTAGCAAAGTGTATCCTTGTTATAGTTCCAATTTTCACCACTATGAGCGCATGATTATTTAAAAATCTTAATATCCCATCAAATGGAGTAGCACAAATCACGAAAACATTCACAGAACATCCACTTATTAGATAATTGTTATAATGAATTCTTTTAAATAAAGAATGTGAAGTAACAGCGATCTTTACATTCTACAATTTATTAAATTGTCCTTAGTGGTCTGAGAGTAAACCCACAAACTTTCATGTAAATAAAAGAAATACGTCTTTGAGTTTCTTAATAATTCTTAAGGAGCTTTCAACAAATAAGTTTTAGAAAAGCTAAAAATTCCAGGAATACTTAAATTAAAAATGCATCGATTTAGTTGTGGATGGCAGTATAATGTATTCGTGAATGTTTATAAGTAAAGTAAAATATTCACAAAATCAGCTGATTAAAATTCAAACCCATCCAAAAACAAGTAACCGGAAATTTAAATCTGAGGGTGCTTTCCAACCCCACAAAATTTCACTAATCTACTGGAAGTAAATCGCACGGCACGGCATAAAATTAACCGGAATGCGTTTCGCAATATCGACGCCCTGCGTCTCCCACCGCCGTCCGTGGGTGCTGGGTACTGGGTAGGTGACGCGTCACCCTGACACGTGACCCACACGTGGCCTACTAATGTTCACGTTTATGTTGGTCACTTAATCTGCTATTTATGTGCCCTTAGTGGAGCGCAGCGCGAGAATACAGTTCGGGATTAACTTCAAGGCTCTGCGTTTGTATGTCATTGTGAATGGGGGTGTTATGGATTATTGGATTAATTTTAATGTTGACACTTTAGTTGTTTGTTTTTGTTATTTTCGCTGAGAAATGTGAGAAAGTAGCAGTGGATAATATTGACTTTGTTATTATTCTAATAGACAACAGACTTAGACATTTTTCAAACTTAATTCAATATTTGGTATCAAATAAAAATAAAATAAATATATCATCACGCCTTTACACCCATCACTGGGTGTGGCACTCTGCCTAAGCAGATCTCGGTAAGTGATATATTTTTTCGCGTGAAGTGCGGTTACCAGCCGTCAAATCACGGCCTCCAAATATATTAGTGGTGGAGGAGCCACAGGGGTAGATTTTTTAAATTGGTGAAAATTGTTTGTCGCTGTGGGGATCGAACCAGGGTTTTCAAGATCCACAGGTATCATATGTGATATATTTCCTTGATTGTGATTGGCTTGAATAAATGTTAAAACAAGCGATAAAATTTATACGAAATTTGTAATTTTGATCTGTCTTTTGTCTACGGTGTCAGTATCAAAATGCAACATGAATGGGACATGTTTTAAATGAAGAAGAAAGGATGTGGAATTTGGACGGGGTTATATAAAATGTTGTGGAGAGATTTGCTATTTAAGTAGGGGAGTAATTTGACATTTTCTCAACGACAGTTTTACTTTTTCATTTTTTAATCTATCAAAATTTATTTAATTTACTTCTGTTAAAACGGGTTACTAACGTAAGTTAAAACATCTGCTGATAACTGTACTTTTATTGTAATCGAAGTATATAAAATCATTACTATTTCTATTTAGGATAGAAATTAATTAAAATTTCACAAATTTGTAATATTTATATGACTATAGTTGCCTCTGTTTGCCATAGTTTTCTTTAGTATAGAAGTTTAACCAATATACAATCAATAATTATAAATGCATTAAAAATTTATTTGAAAACATATCTACTATTGAAATGCTATTATACCTATAGTATCAGCGAATTTTTGTAATTTTCAGTGCACATTATATTTGTTCTTGCTAAACCTGTACTTAAACATGAACAATAAATTCTTATTATTGTCATTATTAACTACTAGAATGCATAAAAATAAAAGTTTTATAAACTTTTAACCAGTATTAAAGTTTCGGAAAGAACAAATAACTCTAAAATGTCTAAGCAGTAGATGAAAATCAAACTACAAATTTTTAATTACAATATTTAAACAAAATATTTTTATATTTCATTCTTTAATTAAAACAATCAAAAATTAAACACAAACTCTAAATCAAACATATAAGTTTATGAAGCAGAATGTTATTTATATCAGAAAAGGAGAATTAAATTATGCCAAATTATTATTTGGAATCATAGCTTTATTAGAAGCTTGATTGAGTTTATTATCAAGTTTTAAATTTGAACAAAGTTGGAGTTAAATGTTAAACGCAATCTAGATTTGAAACATCGTAGTATTTTGAAACTTGTTCCAATAAAATTTAGGAATTGTTTAATTCTCCCATTCTAAAATACTTAAAATTAATGCGAAATTATCTACTGTTTTTCATATTATAATTTTAGTTAGACTTTCTAAACATTCACAAGGGTATCTAAAAATTGTCTCAAGGGTCACACTATGACCCGCGGGTCACGATTGCGTCGTCGCTGGTCTAGAGCCGTTTCTTATCATCATTTATTATTTATTTTAAAATGCTTTCTTGTTTGAATATTTGAACGAAAATTTATACACGCACTGAATTCAACAGAGAAAATCGCTGACTTTGTATCTCTTCTTGTTATCGAGAAGAAATTGTTTTCTCAAATTTATACTATTTTAAAATTTATACGAAATTAAGAGAGTTATTTTGTGCATGTATTGATGTTAAATTGTATGACTACACAAATTGTTTATTTACCAACACATCCTTAAATAAATAAACACAAATCCAGGCATGTTCAGTTGCATCTACAGCCGTCTGCATTACCGACAGTGCAACTGCATCTCGACTTCCTGATCCCTGAGTAAACACACATCGATAACGCCTGACTATATTGTTAAGATAAGAGCTAATCCGATAACCAATTGCCGGATTTATCCTTGGATAAACATAGCATCCCCTCTCCTCTCGACAGAGGATGAGGCTCTCTGGGGAACAAGGGCGAGGTGGTAGACTCCCGCAGTGGGATGGGGCAGATATGATATAGTGAGGGGCCAAATGACAATCTCTGCTGACTACAGATAAGAGTTTTCATCTTAGTTAAATGGTTTCCAAGGGACTTACCCTGTAGAACACACGCATAGCGCGCACGCAAGGGTAAGAACTCCTTTAAGTGTGTTAAGGAACAATAAGGATTCGCGCCTACTACCATTCAGATTGTATCACATTGTAATTATTTTTATATTATTATGTTGTTATTTAATTAGTGGTAGGCGGCTCACTGGTATCTAGTTCGATGTCTACAATCAACAAACAATTTTTATAACAAAATTAAATTAAAAAACACTAGGTTAGTTTCAAATAATGTAAAGTTTATTTTACAATACGTATTTCGGTCGACTAGACCATCATCAGGTGAACAAGATATGAATTCTTGTTCACCTGATGATGGTCTAGTCGACCGAAATACGTATTGTAAAATAAACTTTACATTATTTGAAACTAACCTAGTGTTTTTTAATTTAATTTTGTTTGTAAACTTTACATTATTTGAAACTAACCTAGTGTTTTTTAATTTAATTTTATTATAAAATGTTTCAACGAGATCCGACAGTTAAATCTATCGAATTTAATTTTTATAACATTAAAAACTACCCCTGTGACTCCTCCTCCACTAACATCTTTGAGGGACTTAATTTGATAGATGGTAACCGCATTTCACGCAAAGAAATATATCACTTACCGAGATCTGCTACTGCAGATTGCAACATCCAGTAGTTGGTAAAAGATAAATGACATTAATGTCTGTCTAATCGTAGATATACATAACACTGGTCAACACAAGTCTTGTTTCCTTTTTTTTTCTGTTATTAGGTATTTCTATGGCCCTGACTATGAAAAAAATACTGGGAGATTGCTAACAGCTTTACCTTTCAAAATATACAGATTTATTATTTTGACAAAAAAAATAAACAAAATTTCTATTGAATACTAGCAAATTAATTATAATTAATACTATTAAGAATCAATCTTGCTTTAAATATATATAAAAATAAAATTGTTCTCATTTTTACTTAATTATTTTTTATTTTATGCTAGTCTATACAACAAGAATTCAACCCCAATTACCTAATTGCGAATATAATTAGCTTGTATATATCAGCAGGTATGATTACAATATTAAATAGAATGATTGCAAACCCCTAAATTAAAATGTTATTCTGTCATTACAACATGAACATAATCAGAAATTCAATTCACGTTCTTATATTAAATTAACGTAGAGAAGAATACGACAGGTGTCCACAATAGCAATTTAATTTTTAAAATGATGACATGTACGTAATTAAATAAGGTTCTGCTGACCAGTTGCTTTGCGAGCTGCGGCTCAATGTTGTGTTGTGACACCTTTCTGCGCTCTGCTCATTTTGTGACATAAAATATTTTTTGCCTACGCATATTTACATAAATTAATTCAATATTAATGAAGGAAATTATGTGTCATTATTTATATGCACCCTTTATTAATTAAAATTACTTTTATAGCTGTATATGAAATGTATCTTTTTAATTTTAATAACAAATTAAAAAAAATATGCAAAATACTGGTCTAATTAGAAGCCAGTTGGATGAATAAAAATACAGAATACATGCATATGGTTAGGGTGTTTTTGAAGTCTTAATAAATAGGTAACTATAAATCAATTGTCCGTCAGTACGGTGGTGTGGATAGCGATACGTAATTCGAATCCGGAGATTCCGAGTTCGAATCTTACACAAGCTAAAAATTATATAAACTACCACACTGCGGCTCGGTGAGTGCAGACCCTGTACTGTAATTGGGATTAAGTTCATGTTATACAGCGTAGAATAAAAATAAAAATAAAATAAAAATTTGATGGATGCGATTGGAGGTTTGTTGCGAAAATATATGGCACTTCAGGTGCAGCCCCAACCCAAAAGACTCAACCTTCCCTTAACACCATTTATTAATATTTCTCTTGAACACCCAGTCTGTTCCCCGGGCGGTGCCACTGCGGGGGCGGTACACAATGCCACCTCCACGGGAGCCGAGCGACATCATCATTGCCTTTACAAACTCCTGTCATTTGCCATCTTCCCGTGCACACCACTTATTTATGTTTATTTAACTGTGTTCGAACAATGCCCCACAAAAAACTTACAAAACATATCAATTTCCTACGAAGAGATTTTTGAAGTTCTTACTGTGAAGATGGATTTTCGTGCTGTGGTTTTATGGTTTTAGCGGAAAAATATAATTTTAAAGAATTACAATTTTCGATTAATTTGGCAATGTTTTGACGCAATATTTTGACCATTATCAAGCAAAGTAAAAATAAAATAATTTAATTAGTTACATGGTTAAATGAATAAAAAAACTTAATTTTTAAAGTCTTATTTTTTTAAAAGATAAAACATTGTCTAAAACTAAAGCCTGAAATTCATTTAAAAGTTACAAAATTACGAGTAGATTATTCGGCTTATTAAAAAGATAAAAATCTTTTTGATTTTTAAAATTTATAGTAATTGATTTTAGTAATGAGTAATTAAATAATTGTGGATTGAAATAGGCGAATATCATTTAGTTAAAGAAAATAATAATTAGTGTAATAATATTGATGACAGGTGGACTTAAAGTTTAAAATTCTAAGGGTCCCATATACATATTTATTTTTTAGGTTTTACGGCTGATAACGATACTACACGTGAAGAAATATATCACTTATAGAGATCTGCTACGGTTGAGTGCTACAGCCATTAATGGATAAAAGGCGTGATGATATAACTATATTTATATATTTTATTTATATAAATTAACAAGAAATATATTTCAATTATTATGTATTTTGAACAACTTAACACTTTTGAAACAATAGATACGTTTTTATCTATACAAACACAATCTAGAAAAATGCGTATTTAGTTTTCCACTAATTAAAAAAAAGCATCATAATAAAAGTCAAAATACAAGTATATATCATATCTCAATGTCATACGTCGTATAAAATAATTTCATAAATCCCTCTTCTCTCTTCTCTCCTCTCCACTAAGTTAATAACAAAAGAGACACATTTGTTATGATAAAGGACTATAACAGCTATCAGTTTTCACATCAGTATTTATTTAACAATAACGAATTATATGAAAGTTGACCGCATCAAATGTAAACAAACGTCCCGTCACACTTCATGTTTATATGTCGAGGCTGTACACACAAAATACTGTTTTATTGACATTAAATAAAGATGAGGAGGTAGATAACATCTTAATTAATAAAATGACCAAGCAATTAGTGCAACAGTGGGATGGCTCGTGCCCAAATTTACCGGAAGTTATACAAGGGATCTTAAGTAAGTAGCTACCGGTGCACCTGTCCTTAAAATGAATTTTAAATTCATTATGAATTTATGTTTAATTAAAATTATTGATCATTAAATTATGGGATAAATTTTTAATAGGTGTATCATGTACGAGTAAGAAATATTACCATTGCAATTTTTAATTATATAGGTTGTTATATTGTGATTAAAATTTAAATAATTAATGATTAAAAAGTACTTAATATCTGATGTCAATTTAAACCTCGTTTTAAAATATGCGGTTTCATTTACTTAAATAAATTTATTGCACATGCTCGTTGCTAAACATTTGTAAATATATTCAGTAAATATTGTAAAAATTTTAATTCTTTGTATCTTTTATTTGAAGTATTATTTTCACAACTTGATAAAGACGTCAACAAAAATATAGATTTCTTTCTTCCTATCAAATGTTTCTAAATCAAATAAAAATTAAAATCAGTTACATAAGACAATATTTATTTTGTAAAGATATAAAAGATGTTAAAATAATCTGTAAAGTAATTTTTAAAAAGTAAATAATAAAATAAATAAATATATCATCCCGTCTTTTACCCATTACTAGGTGTGGCACTCTGCCGTAAGCAGATCTCAGTAGGTGATATATTTCTTTACGTGAAGGGCGATTACCAGCCGTCAAATCATAGACCCCAAAGATGTTAATGGAGGGGAAGCGACAGGGGTAGATTTAAATAAAATAAATATATATATATATATATATCATCACGCCTTTTACCCATCACTGGGTGTGGCACTCTGCCGTAAGCAAATCTCGGTAGGTGATATAGTTCTTCGCGTGAAGTGCGGTTACCAGCCGTCAAATCACGGCCTCCAAAAATGTTAGTGGAGGAGAAGCGACAGGGATAGATTTAAATTGGTGAAAATTGTTTTTTTTAAGTAGCTGATAGAAAACAATTCGAGGCATATTAAGTTATAACAGTGGATAAAAAAAATTAACCAAGCATAATAAATGTTTTCAGTCACACGATTTTGTCGAAGGGAAAACAAACTGTAACAATGGTACGCAACAATGAATATTGATTAGGTTCGGTGACAGTGTAAGGGAGGAGGGAACGACTTGTCCTCTACTGCACAACACAATACAATGCCTTCGTGCGCTCCCGGATTATAATATATTTAGTGGGGGCCAAACCAAGCACCCTCGTCTCATTGTGGTTACTGGTGTGAAAATGGGCCCCGGTCCCTTTCTCTAACACACACACAAACACATTGACTGAGATTTACGAATTATATCATTAGAATCGGTTATTTAATATCATATCAGTACATAGCTATTATATTTACTGATCTAAGAAAAATTTAATTTATCTAATTCAATAATTAACATTTCGGTTTAATATTTATTAAGAATTATATTACTATTAGTCTAGGAATTGAAATAAACTACAAGATATTGTAAGACGATTTTGCTGCAAAATTGTTATTTTATTTTTCGAGTCTGTCCAAAATGTTTATATTTTTTTTATAATACTACATTACTATTTTTAATTAATTTTTTTTTCACAACGCACGTAGGAAACTCAATTTTTTTTTGCAAAATAGCGAGGAAAATTTGTGTTTTCTCCCTAAAAAAAAAAAAAATTTGTAACAACAAAAAATTCATTATATTATTGAAAATTCGTATTGAATTATAATATACTTTTTCTACTTCCGTTAGGAAATAGACGTTTTATTTCACTTATTTGAGTTAGGTAATGAATTGCATTATTTAACTAGTGAAATAATGAGGTAACATAGCAACAGATATCTTGGTAGACGAATTCTGATGTTATTCTTTTTTTTTGAATTTATAACTGTCATTAATATGTTAAAATTTCATAATTTCAAAAACGCTCTTTCGTATTTAGTAGAACGGAAGTAGAAAAAATATTGTATGAAACTAGTAAGGAAATAGGTTATTACCTTACTAGTTTCATAAATACCTATTATATACAACCGGTAAATAATGTTAATTTTATTCTTATTAAAATCATTACTTAATGTGCTTTACTGTTAAAAATGACAGAGAAATAAAGCGCTTCAAGACCATTCAAACGAGGCAAATAAATATGACAAATACTCGCTACGGAAATTTAATAATTCAAGGTTATTGACAGTGCCAAGTCTGTTTTGTTAAATAACTTATTTTTCCGTTATAAAATATCATAAATATTGCATGTCATTATTTTCCCCAAGTCTTGGACTACGCCCTCAGAAATCAATCTTTGCTTTCGACAAATATATAAACTACTATTAAATCTTTAAATTATCTTATAGTGTTTATTTAAATAAGTAAAATATTACCTTATATTTTACAAGATTTTTTCTAAATGTATTTAAAATACTTTTAAATATTTTTTTGTATTATGTCGTGAAAAAAAATTGTATCTAATACAAGAGAAAATTGTTATAAGTCAAACTCCAAACTCAAGTTGTAAATATATCACTTTCCTCTCTAGTTTGTCAAATATCTATTCTATTACTAAATACTATTTAGTTATTCCACGGAAGACGGAAACAAGCAATAGATTCATTACCAATTTTCTTTGCGTATAGATTTTCTCCAATTGCATTTTCTTGCATCATCGACAGAAAGAGAAATTATTGCACTTGCCATCATGTTTGCACGTCAGTTGAAGTACGCTGCATTGTAAGTCAATTGTTGACAAAAGTAGTGACATTTCGCCAAACATAGGTGTTTATTTCCCTTGAAAGAAGTGCGTCTTTTCACGACACAATACACCTCCTTGCTATTCTTTAACACAAAGATGAGTCGACCACGGTTCCTCCTTGTGTTCATTGCACATAATGCTCCACAGCCAGAGTGTTCTTTATGCGTTTTCTTTATTCTTCTGTTTGCTACCGAGGTCAGACAGGTCCCACGCTTGTTTAGAGGGTGTTATTTTTATTAAGTTTTCAATGAACACCCAACTGAATTGTTAAATGTGTTTAAATCACCAGTGCAATATGGCAGGGGGTGATTGAAATGATTTACGGTGTTAACTGGATTGATTTTAGCAGAGGGTGAGAAAATTGCTGGAATTTGAGAAGTTAAGCACTTAATATGCTAATTATTTTACTTGCAATATGTTACTTAATTTCATTACATAAAAAGCGAATATAAAGTTGCATTTGTTTGATTTTCTAATAGCAAAGAAGTTAGAGACACGTGATTGGTTTTAGCAGAGGGTAAGATAATTGCTTGTCTCTGAAAAGTTGGATACTAAAAATACTAATTATTTTAGCTGGAATATTTTATTTAATTTAATTACTTAAAATAAATTAAATAAATATATATATATTCACACTGGATGTGGCATTCTGCCGTAACAGATCTCTTTAAGTGATATATTTATGCGCGTGAAGTACAGTTACCAACCGTCAAACTACTGTCCAAAAAGATGTTTTTTATGGGAGAGCCACAAGGGTAATTTGAATGGGGTAAAATTTTTGAGAAAAATACATATATTTTTGTTAATTCTTTATTTTTATGTTTGGAATAATTGTTTTTGAGAATTCTAAATAGTATGCAAACTTTCCGCGATTTTAATCAATCAAAGAACAAGATTAAAGATGTCCTATCTTCTTCATATAAAATTCTTAAAAAATTAACTTACAAAATAAGGATCCAATAGAAATATAATTATACTTAAAATAGATCTTGTTTTAAAAATAATATTGTACAAAATTTATAGTGAGTTTATGAAAAGAATTTTAAATATAGTTCCGTCCATCCAACTAAATTGGTTAAGAAAGTAAATATAGCTATAATAACCCAAATTTGGTAACATGACATAAAAAATATATTTTATATACTCACATGCTAAAATGAACACATTATTAAACAAATTTTTGTGTGTGAAGTTTACATTAAATAAATTGAGTGTATAAATACCAAATAGTGCGTAAAAAACTAATGTCAATTAAATGGGAATTTCATTATTAAACGATTCCTGTTAACAAATATTCTAGCAGCGACAAATAATAAACAAAAAAAACCTTGCATCCAAATACAACAAGCAAACTTCAAACTGAGTGATTTTTGTGTATGGTTTTGTCAGTTTTGTTGTTATACATCGTTAAATAGCAATGCTTCAGTCTTATCGGTAAGAAATAATTAATTTATTATTATTATTAACAGCTATATAAATTTAACGATTAATAAAACTAAAAAAGGTTATCTAATAGATTGTATTTGTTGAGTTTATTTTTTCTAATTAGTTCATAGATAAATTATTGTATAAGACGAGTGTATGAAGGGTTTTTTTCATAAATAACTATTTGCCTTGAGATAATTTAGACATTCTGAAGGTTTTGAAAGAAGCCAAGTTATTCCTCAACATGTCCTTTGTAAAACAAGATGCTCTTTATTATTCGTGCAGGTCACAATCTCAGTGTCTGTGTCTGTACCAACAGCAAACGCACAAACGTTAACCTATTCCCAGCAGCATCTCCATTCTCCGGTGGTGGTTCTGGTCTTGACGCCAACTATAAACTTTATGTGTGTCCCACAATTCTCATAAAAGAAGATTTATGCTCGCGTAGGACAAGAAAAAAACCAAATAAATGACGTTTTTAGTTCCCGTTGTTCGGGACGCTGAGATTAAGTTGGCAGCGCTTGTTGTGCCGGACCTCCTGACGACAAACAATGCACCAAATATTTCTAAATAGACACATAACTTTACAAACGAATAAAGGCTGGTAGCTGAGCGTTGTTCATGTTTTCTCAGTGTATAAATAACAACAACGTTTTCTCTCACTTGTTTTTTAATGTATTACTGCTACTATATCAATATTTTTAGATCCTCTTTATAAGAAGTTGTTAAAAATTTTAAATGCTATTAAGTTTTTCTTTCGCTGGGGCTTAATAGAAATATATACACCTAGCTCAATTTTTCATTATGATGTAGGTAACTTTTATAAGTACCTAGATATACTAGTACTGGTGCTTATACTCGTAGTCGTAGAACTTGCCTATTATAGCTATGAACATACCTAGGAATGTTATGAGTAGTATTACAGCCTTAGATGTCAATTTGAAATCCGAGTTTGTAGAGCGAGGATTTTAAGGCATCTAAGGCTTGATAAATAAAATTATTTAAGACAAATAGGGTATGACTTTTCAATAAAACTCTTGTTTTCCGAAAGTATCTTGATTGAAAAATTTAAAAATTTCGTATTATTTACAGAACTTTAACCTCTTGTATTTTGGTAACTAGAAGGAATAGGACCTATGTTCATATGACATTTTTGGCTCAAAATGACCTCAGGAATAAGCTGTTAAAGTTTGTTACACTAGTCCTGAAACACCCTGTATAATTTTTAGCTTGAGTGAGATTCGAACTCGGGATATCCGGATTCGAATTTCATATTGCTATCAACCGTACTGACGGACTCATAACATCCGTGGTTTGTTTAATAGTTTACCGGTTTCAGAATATAAACATGTTAAGGTGATCAAGTAAGTCGATGGTCTGTATGTTTTTATTTAACGCCATGGTTACAATTGTTTTGTATCATATTTATAAATAATTTTTTAATTTAAACGTCATAACGTGGTCATCTCTACTTTAAAAGACTGTACAATTGTAATTGTTGGATATAGTAATTCCCATGTTTCATGGTAAAATAAACTCACGATATGAAAGGAATTATGAATATAGATGAAGCTAAAGTGGTGTGGCAGAATATTAATGTTTAATAAAAGTAAATTGCAGGATGAATCTAATCAATACATTTTTAATTAGTTTAAGTGGAAAACAGGCTTGATAGCCAATTATATATTTTTTTTAATTGTAGTAAAAGTTTAATAACATTTCGACTAATGAAAATAATATAGTTATAAATATTTATGAAATTGATTATAAACAAAGTTTACAAGAAATAAATATCAATAACAACAAAGACAAAATTAATTGTCATCCAATACTTGGGGAACCATGGTTTCATAAAAAGTATAAAATTAACACTTGGCTAGGTTTCACAATTTTTTTTTAAATAAATATCAATTCAATTAATGATAATACAATAATAATAATAATAATAAATAATAGTTTAAATTTTAATATTAATGATGTTAACAGCTACTTGATTTCAACCACGTTAACCCGATTTATAGACAACCAAAAATATGCTATTAAATGATTTCTCTTGAGAAATGACCTGTATCCTATGTTACATGTGAAATGAAATATGTAAAGTCGTACTACTTATACGCACAAATTGTATTATTGGGCGATTGCCTGTTCGAATGAATAAATAAATTATTTTTTCTACGATTGCTATGAAAAGTTGACAATTACGCTCTCATTTGTCATCGTAAAGTTGACGTTTTCTGTGGAACAATCGAAAAATGTCTTTTTTGCGCGTCTCCAATGGCAACGCGCGAAAAAGATATTAAATGCGCGCTTATTTCAATAGTTACCAAGGATACAAACAAAATAGAAACATGTCATATTGACAGTTGACAGAATGAATTTATTTTCAGTACGTATACGTTTTTAAATAATTTTAAGATGCAATCGTAGAAAAAATTATGTGTGTATCACGAGCGTAAAGTGTAAACAAAGAATCACTTTACGCTCTTAATACACGAATAACTATTATTTAGAAGCAAAAAATAATAATAATAAAAAAAATTAAACAAACAAACTAAATCAGATAAATTTTGTCCAAGTTTATTTTGTAGAATTACTAATGAATACATGTATTAGAATGTGATTACAAATAATTGTCCAGATTTGTGTATTTAGTGTTTCATTTAGTAACATAGATAAAATACCCGCTAATCAAAGCTACCTACACGAGTAAATAAGCAATAAACCACTAGATCACATGAAACCATCTACGATAATAAAACAATTAAACCTCCACCCAACTCCGGACTAGTGTCCCCGGCTCCGTGGACTTCTGGACCCCCGGACTCGATGTATTCCCCTGTGACATGACATCGCGATCTCTGCCACCGCCACCGTCGCTGTCGCTGGTCTCTCGGGGCAGACGTCGAGCTGGGGCCGGCTAATAGCGTGTTTAACCCCCGGGTAACTCAGTTACGAGTTACCGGACCCCGATTGAGAGGATCTAGCACGCATTGCACGCAATGTTGCGCATGTGGACGAGGAGGGCATAGACGCTGCTAGGAAATATTTTAATAAGGGAGAAAATTGTTATTTGTGTATTAAAAGCGTAAAGTGATTTTTTGTTACTCGAGCACGGTGAAAGCTGCAATAGTGGAAGAAGAACACTTTACGCTCGTAACACATACATCATTTTTTCTACGATTGCATCTTAAATTATTAAATATCTGATGTGGACACCACATGACTTCCTTGTACACGTATTAAACTATAGATATTTTTTTAATTGCACATATTTGACATTAAATCTTTTATTTTTTGTTCTAATCCATAGCAAACTTAATTTAAAAAAAAATCAAAAAATATATAATATTTAAATTTAGATATCTCGTTTATGCAAAAAGCTAATTTAAAAATTCTTAATGTGCTAGACGCAGAATTTAATTCTCTAAATCTTTTATTTGCAGCATTCCTTTCTAAAATTAAAATAATACCATTTTTTTCAAGGAAAACTGTTAGCAGCTTCATGTAATGTGCCACTTCCGGTTAGTCTATTTTAACCAAAATCTATTATGTTATTTCCATTGATATAGTAGTCTTATATACTAAATTTGGAAAGTTTTAAATTATATTTGAATATAGTTTTTCATGAAAATCTATTATAGGCTTCAAGTAAAGTACCACTTCCGGTAGTTGTATAATGACCAAAAATGGAGGTGCACAACTAGATGTTATAACAGTCCTAAATATAAAGTTTCAATTTTCTACGGCTTACCGTTTTTGAGTTATGCGAGATACGTACGTACGTACGTACGTACAGACGGCATGACGAAATTAGTCAAAATGGATTCAGGGAGGGCCAAAACACCTATTTCCGTTGAAATCTGAGAACCGAAAATTTTCGCGATTACAATACTTCCTTTACTTCGTACAAGGAAGTAAAAATGTATACGTACTGAAAATATTTTCGTTCCGTCAACTGTCACCTTCGGCTCGCGCTGCAATAGTGCAAGAGGAACAAAGATACTTTACGCACGTGATACACACATCATTTTTTCTACGATTGCATCTTAAAATTATTTAAAAACGTATACGTTTGCATCATTTTTATCGTACCACTTTATGAAAAGTTCATATTTCTTCCAGTACTGATTAGAGGATTTTTTAAGCAATAATTTACTAATTATATTATCAGCAATTTCTTTAATATGTACTGAAATTATAACTACAAAATCAATAAAATTAAACAGAATATTCACTTACGAATTAATCAGAAATGATATCATCCCGAAAAACAAGTGAATTGTTTATAAATCCATGAATTTGAAATACAAATATTGTGATGTTACCAACATAAAAAAAATCCCTGGTATTTAGAATGTGAGTAATAAATTAAACATATTTATTAAATTTACAAACAAGTCGGCGCGAAAAATCTTGTGTATTATTTATTTATTTATTTATTTATTTATTTATGTTACGCTGTACAACAGAAATTTAATTCCAATTACAGTACAGGGTCCGCACTCACCGAGCCGCAGTGTGATAGTTTATATAATTTTTAGCTTGAGTGCGATTCGAACTCGGGATCTCCGGATTCGAATTCCGTATCGCTATTCACACCACCGTACTGACGGACATATTTCCAGAAACTACTTATATAGCAAGTGCTCGTCCTATCAAAATATATTCGCACTCGAAAATTAGCAATTTTGCACTAGTAATGCAAATAACTATTAAAATGAATAGTTATTGCTTGGTGCATTATTTCATTAGTGGGAGGTATCGTGGTGCCATTAATTTATTTTGTTAATATCACAATCGCCATCATCACTTTCAACAAAATCATTGTATTCGATAGCTAATCGTCCGTGTAGTACAACTGTGTAAGAAAAATGATTTGTTGCCCTATTGATTAGATCTCGATGTTTAAGCAAACTTCAAGACCAATACATTTAAACGTTGTCATCAATCAACTCAAATCTGCAATTGCAAAGCTATCATTTATTAAATAAATAAAATAAATATATCATCATGTCTTTTACCCATTACTAGGTGTGGCACTCCCGTAGCAAATCTCGGTATGTGATATATTTCTTTGCGTGAAGTGCGGTTATCAGCCGTCAAATCACGGCCCACAAAGATGTTTGTGGATGGGATTTAATTTGGTGAAAATTGTTTGTCGGCTGTGGGGATCGAACCAGGGTTCTCAAGATTCACAGGCTATTTATGGGGTAGGTGTCTCAGTGGTATCGCATCGGCCTGCGAATGTAAGAACCCGAGTTCTATTCCCGCAGCCGACCAACTTTTCATCACATTAAAATGATCTCTGTTACATATTTGAAGGCCGTGATTTGACAGCTGGTATCCGCAATTCACGCGCATAAATATATCATTTATTGAAATCTACTACGGCAAGATGCCATGTCCAGCAATGGGTAAAAGTCGAGATAAATATATTAATGTTATTAATATAAAACATAGTTTAAAATTTAAACTAGCTGTGAAGAATTTATATAAAGTAACGTTATGTCCTATTTGTTGTCCCCATTTGCGACGTCCATGTGCGTGTGTGCAACCCCGCGTCTCGACGGCAGTTAGGCACAGCAGGACTTCGTGGAATGACACCGCGCACAGCGGGTACCGGGTGATGTGTGTTTAAGGGGTGGGTATTTATTTTATTGCCCAATTTATCCACGGATCCATGGCTCATTGCGGAGGAATATGTAACAGTTGTTGTTGGCGCACTTGTCTTGTTCGTCGCTGTTGGTGCTGGTGTATATTCTTCATTATGATTGTTATTGAATGAGCTAGGGAGAAATGTTTGACCCTATATACATTATGACCAGTTTTAAGGCTATACAATTTTTACCGGCAAGTAACAGGGCGGTAATGAAACCACTTGAAAATCGTTATTTGAGTATTAAGAGCGTCAAGTGATTTGTTTGTTACTGGAATACGGTGAGAGTTGCAATAGAGTAAGAGGAACAAAGACACTTTACGCTCGTGATACATACATAATTTTTTCTACGATTGCATTTTAAATTATTAAAAATGTATACGTACTAAAAATAAATTCGTTCTGTTAATTGTCAATTTGACAAGTTTCTGTTTTGTTTGTATCTTTTTCGCGCTTGTCATTGGAAACATGCGCATTTAACATCTTTTTTGCGTGTTGCCATTGAAGACGCGCGACAAATAGTTATTTGTGTATTAAGAGCGTAAAGTGATTCTTTGTTACTCGAGCACGGTAATAGTGCAAGAGAAACGAAGACACTTTACGCTCGTGATGCACACATAATTTTTTCTACGATTGCATCTTAAAATCATTTAAAAACGGATACGTACTGAAAATAAATTTGTTCTGTCCACTGTCAATGACAAGATTCTGTTTTGTTTGTATCCCTGGTAACTATTGAAATAAGCGCGCATTTAATATCTTTTTCCTTAGTTGCCATTGGAAACGCGCACATTTAACGTCCTTTTCGCGCGTTGCCATTGGAGACGCGCAAAAAAGATATTTTTCGATTGTTCCACAGAAAATGTCAAATTTACGATGACAAATGAGAGCGTAATTGTCGTTCCGGAAACACGCATTAAAGGGGTCATTTCAGTGCATAAGTAACAAAAAATATTTCAAATTAGGACAGAAAATTGCACGGAATGTAAAGTGGCTTTGTCTACAGTTTTTCACTTTCTGTCACCAAATGATGTTCGAAAATCTTACTGTTTTACTTCGTAGAAAAGAGAAAAAGAGTCTTGTTGACACTTGCACGTTTTGATGGTTAAATTAAATTTGGCAACTTATGCGTTTGCATTCTGTAATACAGTTAAAATTACTGGCACTCTTATATGAAATGCGGTATAGCACAATTTAATATCCAGAACTCCGGCTCCTTAACCAATCATACATCGCAAATCTGTTTCCCTTACATCACCCTTCTCCCCTGTGTCGTTGCGCGCTCACCCACACCGTAGGTGAGGAAATCCAGAACGGCGAGATGCCATCTTCCCGAATAGTGCTGATATGACAAGATGGCCACGATATGACGTCACGGCACGGCGTCGCGGGCTGTGCGTATTGATCTGAGGCTCGGGGCCGGCAAACAAAGCACGCTGCTGCCGCCCCAACCGTCCTCGCAGCGTAAGACATCACTGCTGCCGGCTGCCGGCTGCCGTCCCCGTCTCGTACCGTTATCAACGATCGTACATGTACTCATACAAAACTGTGTTCTTCATTCCTGCTACTCCGAGAGGGATTTAGCTATTTCTTCAATGAAAAACTGGAAATAACCGTGGGTAAAATTGTTCACTGCTATTTGGGATGATTTCTGACAAAGGTTGACGAACTTTACCTAATGTAAGGGCAGATATACTATACTAAAGAACGAGTTTTATAAGACATTTTTTTGCACGAGCCGTAAGCAAGTTTTCTAAAGGACAAGTGTGATAAAAGCCTTATAAAATGAGTTATTTATACTTTTTTTCTATTTTACGGCTTTTATAAATTATGTTTTTTTTTAATTTGCAATACTTTAAACCGTGTCAATTTAGAGAAATATCTATAAGAAATGTGGTGGTTAGGAACTGTTACTACAATTTACGCAATTGATTTTGGGGTTATATTGAAAATTTGTTGTTCTCAGCTTGATAGTTTTAGTATGTCATCCGTTACTAACAACCGTCTAAAACAAAATAATGCGTATCGTAATGAACGCTCTTTCGATACGCAACTGGGTTTTATAATGATTTCCTTATGAACGTAAAATTAAAATAATAAATAAGGGACTAAGGTGTTTTGAAACACGATTAAAAAATATAATAAAATATTAAATTTATGTGTAAATGATAATGGAAAATTATTTCAAAATTATGATTAATCTTTTTTATAATGGTTATGATGCAATGCGGGGGACGAGCACGTTAGAGTGTAGACCAGTGGTTCCCAACCTTTTTTTAATCGTGACCCTTTTTAGTTTTTTAAAAATGTTCGCGACCCCCCTTTCGCATATTTGATCAATAAAACAAAAAATAAAAGGTTTGACAAAATATATTTTAGGACTTAGTGATTATATTTTTTCCCCACAAAAAAGCCCTGGCGACCCCCCAAAAAAGCTAAGGCGACCCCCTTGTGGGTCGCGACCCACCGGTTGGGAACCGCTGGTGTAGACTAATGCTTATTGTGACGTACTATACCCGTGCAGTGCAAAATACAATAAAATATAGCAATACTATCACGTCAGAAAATTGTAAGAAACTAGTATATTGTAATACAAGTGTTGAAAAGATAACAGTTGAAAACATGTGTGTAAGACGCAAGCAATTTACAATTTTACACTACAAGAGAAATTATTTCATTTTTAAACCTTTTTTTTATTTTCTGAAATCATATCACAGATTGTTGTGGATTCATTACATTACTATAATTGTTTATATTTATGACAACCAATAAAAATATTGATATTCTGTTTTATTATTCTGCATTCGTGTTCCACTCGTGCATATTCATACATTGTTAAATGATAAAAATTTCCGAGATATGAATTAATGCTCTAGGGCAGATTCGGTAAGAAAATTGTATGGAAACCAACGTAAAAGTAAAAATAACTTAGGTTTTATATTTTGCTTACAATAATCAATTTTATGATAAAATAATATATCTATGGCAACTTATATTAAGTCAATACAATTGACAATAAAAAACTATTTTTAACAGCTAAGCTGACATTTATAAAAATATCCACATATTAATTTTGCTTAGGTAATGTAAGTAATGAAAAATTACCAAGAAATTTTTACTTACCATCCTTAATTCAATGTTTCTATTGGCTGTTAATTAGTGTCATATGTTTTCTAATACAATATAGGAAGTTCCGTTTAAAAATAACATTTATCTTGTTGTATCCTCGAAATCCAGTCTTCAAAATTATTTCAACCGTTCAACGTTTAAACAATTTCACCAATTTAAATCTACTCCTGTGGGAAATATATCACATATGATACCTGTGGATCTTGAGAACCCTGGTTCGATCCCCACAGCCGACAAACAATTTTCACCAATTTAAAAAATCTACCCCTGTGGCTCCCCCTCCACTAATATCTTTGGTGGCCGTGATTTGACGGCTGGTAACCGCACTTCACGGGAAGAAATATATCACTAACCGAGATCTGCTACAGCAGAGTGCCACTCCCAGTAATATATAAAAGGTGTGATGATATATTTATTTCTTTAATTTAACTTTTAAATTTGAAGATTAATTTTTGAATTTTCCTTGTCAGTATTATATCTTAATGATTTCTCCACTCATTCAGCTCCATTCAAATAAAGGTGTTCAAGTAAAACTAAACAACGTGTTGTATAATTTCCTAATAAAAGTAAATCATCAGTTTTAATTATAAATTACAGTGTTTTCTTCTAAGCAACAGCAACTTGGATCATTTATTCGCGGCTTGTACTTTTATCACAAACTCCGATAAACAGCACATAATAAGCTGTCGTTTGTTGAATAACATAAGCACGTATGCGTGAACGTAACACAAATGCGTCAATGTGTGCGTTTTATAATATCTAATACAAGAACATTTAAATAATTTATTCCTGTGGCAGATAGAGGCTCAGGCTGCACGCAGAACTATATTATAATTATTATAATTACACGTTATACTCATAAATAACTATGCACGTCGTCCGTAATCTAAATGCCCTGAGTTAAATATTGTTTTAACCTATACGTATTAATCTATAGCAGATCTCTCTACATATATACCTGTCGGATTTAGACAGGGGTGCACTAGCCCGGGTGTCTATATGCAATCGCTGAATTAGAGGTCTGTTTCGAAATACTAACTAACTTGCTGTGTGACATATTTATACGCGTGAAGTGCGTTTACCAGTCGACAAATCACGGCCCCCAAAGATGGTAGTGACAGAGAGCCACAGGAGTGGTGCAAATTATTTGTCGGCTGTGGGTATCAAACCCGAGTTCTCTAATCCACAGTCTGAACTGAAATAAATATATCATCACGCCTTTTACCCATTACTGGGTGTGACATTCTTATAACTGAATTGTATGAAATGATTAAATGTAAATTACATATAGGTACATTGGTTGTTTTAGATTTCAGTTTTAATTCAGTGTACAATACAATAATTATAAAATAAAGGCGGAATTTTTGAACGCCATCGAGGTCAAATGTGCTAGTTCGCCGCTGTATTTAAATACAAATATTTTCTGAGCGGGGTTTAAACACGATATAAATCGCAGAAGACCTTATTGATTCACACCTGTTATTAGTGATTTAAATAGTATTTAAAGAATGCGGGTCGGTATTTGATCAGAATAAAGGGTTACGGTTATTGTAATTATGTGGATTTGTTCATTAATATTAATTGAACTAATTTAATAATTATTATAATTTTATGTGGTTAATGTTTTGTGAAATATTTTAGTTATTATTTATTAGCAGTAACTAATTCTAATTAGTCAACACGTTTGTTACGCTTGTGGGATATCTGTACTGCTTTACTATTTTATTTCAACCAGTTTTACAAAATGATGAAAATGAACATATGAGTATTACATGTAGTTCGGGTATAATTTTGTTTGAGTATGGAATATTAAATTAAAAAAAATAGTTATACAGGGTGTTTCTATACATCTGCACGAAACTTTAATGACATGTATAATTTGATATACTGATTATAGAACAACAAGAATTATTTTGAAATTCGCAAAAATTAGAGTATTTCATTCCTAGCGAACATTTTTCGTTTTACTGATAATGTGCGTACAAATAATCATTTATTAATTAGTTATTATCTGGTGTAATGCCTTATTTTTATTTGAGTACCTAGTCTGATTTCGTATACGGTATTGAAAGGGTAAGTTGTTGTGGGAGAAATTTGAGAAAAATGTATAGCAACAGTGAATTACTGGATATGCTGTTAGTGTATAGAGAAGAGACGCAAAATTCCGAATTAAACCAGTGATACTAAAAATGTTCGCTAGGAATGAAATACCCTAATTTTTGCGAATTTAAAAAAATTCTTTTTGTTCTATAATCAGTATATCAAATTATATATGTCATTAAATTTACCTGCAGAGGTATAGAAACAGCCTGTATAAATTGTTTTCGAATTCAACATGTAAACTTAAAATATTAAAAGCGAAGGGATTATATTGTGAAATGAGTACGAATTTAGTTCTGATAGTAACTGTTTCCCTCACTACTGAGGAAAATATTCTACTTTCATCACTAGTGAGGGAAGCGTTTCCTATGACAATTGAATTGAATGAGGGAAATGTCATTTTCACACATAATGTTGAAAAACATTCATTTTTCTACAACTGTCGAAAAACAGGACTTTTACATCGCTATATATACGCGAAGTTTGTATTTCGTTTTTAACATTTGTAGAAAAAATTATATTTATTCCGTGGGCGAAATTCTTGTGTTACTTTGCTCGTTAGAAGTTTGAATGACTTTTTTGTCTAGATCTCTTATTTCGCGCACTTAATACAAAAATAACTATTTGTGTTGTAATGCCTAATTTTTTTATAATAATTTTTAAATAGACTGTATGGTAACTGCCTGTTTGCAATCCTGCATTGTTCCAATAACAATCGTCAACAAAACTAAACAAATTTCACCTACACCCAATTAAATTTTCCCTTAACAGCTTCATTCTTCTCCAGCTCCCGCAGAGCACCCTCCAACGCTCCATCCCTAGTTCTAGCACATCACCTGGGTGTTCTACTCGCTGGGAGGTCAACTGTCGCGCTCTGCGCAAAACAAAAGCTTGTCAAGCACTTACAAGCACGCGAGAGTACAGCAACTACGATCCAGCATTCCGACACAGCACAGGGGTGCAGAACAGATTCTAATTGTTTCGGACCACCGCAACGATTGCTTTTAAGCATCTGCTTCCTATAGATACGGCACGCGATCGCCCACTCGAGTAAGCATTGTGGCTGAGAAGTAATTGAGACCGATACCGACAGATGGCCACATTGTACCAAGTTACACTTCAGTTTTATGTATCAATTTACACATTTATTTATTGACGAATTGAATCACAGACAATGAATAAATTAATACTTAACACAGCTTTATCAAAAATTTACATTCGCAACAACTTTTAGATCAGGAATTCTACATTTGGACTAAACGAATAGAATTTTTAGTAAAATATTGATTAGCTTTTATATTCTAAATACTAGTTGTATGGAAGTTTTCCTAAAACAGTTTTTGAACATTATCTCAAAAAGTATAAGACTTATGGATTTGATTCAGCAGGTCAAACTAAAACTTTTTTCATTTTCTCTCTTAAAAATAGAGATAGCGAAAGTAGTATGTCAAAATAGAAAGGTTTAGCTAAAATTGCGTGATGAATCTAAAGCATAAATATTAAGTGAATGTTTCAAGGGCTCATGCTAATATTATTCTTCTTCTTTACGTATGTATTCTTCTTCTTTACTAACGTTTTAAGATATTGTGATCGAACGACTAGTATTTGTATTTTTTTCGCAGAAAAATATATTATGCATTCAAATATAGACAGATGTCGAGATTTATAATAATTATTTCTAAGATATCTAAGTTTTAGGAACGAAAATTAATAAATATAGTTAAATTATATTTAAGAACAGAAAAACTATATTTGACTTGAAAATTTAATTTGAAAGGCTACAAAATGAATTTTTTTATCTACATCAACTTGAAAGTTATTGTGGGGGGCAGACTGATGAATAATTAATAATGTTTGACAAAGTAGCAGAATTGTGGAAATTTGAGAGTCTGTTGCAAGTTGTTTAACGGAAATATTTGAATACGTATAACAGGTGATGAATAAAATATTCATTAAATTAATACACCCTCGCGTATTAAAAGAAGTTTTATAATTAAAATTTGCTTGATTTCTCAGTAAGATAGTTCCCCTTAGTAACCGACGCATTAATTCATTATTTATTCAAACTATGAATAATTGTTTTCAATCCTAATATCTTATTTTAAAATTGAGCTTTTTAATGCCAATTTTAGCATATTTAATTTACCACTTTCGCAAATCTTAAGATGAATATCATCAAAGTTACTAAATAACTAACTGCCAGAACTTATTTAACTTTTATTAGTTTATTAATTAGTATTTATTAAAATAAATCCTTAATTGATGTAAATCAAATAAAATTCTAAAGAGAAATATTGGGATAGTGCTAGGATTTGAAACTGGGATCTTATGAACTCCAGTCATTTGTCGCAAGCGTGTTAATACACATCTCTTAACATACTGTGACGTCACCCGAACTAAGGTTCGTCGGGTTGAATCCGGCTGCCGATAATGTGTGATTTGTCGTTAAATATAAAACATACAGTTACATGTATTTATCACACTCGGGCTTTATAAGCTAGTCACTTCGACACTACGGCAGTGTAAAAATGCGGCTCGGTGTGCCCGGCCCCTATGTTCCGAAACGGAATGATGGGACATCATTATATAAGATACAGTCGCTTGTGATTCAAATCTGATTTTATTCTCTTTATAATTTGATGTTATTAAGTTTTATATGTTTTTTTCGATACTTTTGCCATGAGAAGTATGAATATCTTTCCAGGTTGTGAAAACTTTCCGAATTGATTGACAGAAAAATGCTTGAAATAATTGACTGCCATTTTATTTATTTTAAAAAATCAAGTAGTTTTCTCATATAAATTAATTCTTAAACCGTATTCGATGTTCAAGGTGGTAGATTGTGTTAAGTATTTAGAATGTAAAATTAAGTTCCACAGGATTGAAAATCGATTTAATAATTGGAGCAGAACACAGTAACCAATAAATTTTCCAATAAATCATATTTTTATGTATCGCGCATATCATTAAAGCATTCACGACAATTCCATTAACCTTTGCAATCTACAAAATCAACATTAAATAACCAGCGACCCTTCAAACCAGTGAACCAACAAACTCCTGCGCAAGAAAACAGTTGAATTGCACCTTTCACGGCGGTATAAAAACCCGTATATCGCGAGCGCGTTAGTTAAGACATTGTTCAAAGCGTTAATTTATAGTCCTCTCCGTCCGAACCACGATGTCATGACAGCGTTGTGGCGCCTTCTCGGTTCAGTAAGCGCACCCTTGCACGATGAATTCACATCGTGGAACGACTGACGGGCTGGCCACTCCCGACCTGGCTATGAAAACAGTTGAAAAATGTCACGCAAACCTGAGGCAGGATTGCGATTGGTTGAGATATTTGCATGTTGGCTCGTTGCATGCTCAACCACATCGATTAGCCTTTGCGTTTTTATTGGCTCAGGATCTCGCTAAGTGAAACAATATTTCCTAAACGAACAGCGTGCACATACCTTCATACATTTATAAACAAGTATATATATATATATATATATATATATGTGTGTGTGTGTGTGTGTGTGTGTGTGTGTGTGTGTGTGCTGGATATTTAATATTGTATAATGTGATTATTTAAGGTTTGTAACGACTAACGAAGTGTAACCCTTTTTGTAACAGGAACAAATTGGTTTCGTATTATTTATTTACTTATCGATAAAATTATACGCTGATTTTCCGAGGATAAAAATCATTAAAATAGTATACTCCATTGCAGACGAAACCCCTTGTCAATACTTATCATCTAGAAGTCTTGGGATCAATGCGGCGTTGGACATTATGATGCCCGGCAAACAGAAGGTACCTGGTTCGAATTCAGGCGTTACTCGAATATTTCTGTCATAAGTTTCACTTTAAATTGGTATGTTCCATGTTAACTGGCTTGAGATATCAATAGATCATATTTAAAATCATGAATAAACGAAATACAGAAACAAACAAATAAGTGCAATCGCGGAAGTTTTTATCGGATGTAGATTTATTTTTGGTTGTACGTTGTATTCAAATACAAGGGACTTTCTATTTAAGTACCAGAATTAAGTGGAATGTCCCCTGACCACTACTGTCAGTTTTTTTTGCAAATTTATTAGATCACAATCCGTTTTAAAAATGTAAAAATGTGAATATTTAATCAGTTTAGTTCCAACCTGTTTCGTTTGTTATAGATATTGTCATGCTCTCTAAAATAATATAATTGTTATGTCATTTGACATAACGTATAAATAACAAAAGCATTTGTTTTTTATGATCTGGCCCCATTACCAATACCAAAGGTCTGTAAAATATTTTTTTACATATTGATCATCAAACTCATTTCTTTAACGAAAAGTCGTGCAGAAAGTAACACATGTTTCAACATTTTATGAAAATAAAATTAATACTATATTTTCAATAATTTAATTTAATGGGGTAGGTGGCTCAGTGGTATCGAGTCGGCCTGTGGATCTTGAGAATCGTGGTTCGATCCCCACAACCGACAAACAATTTTCACCTATTTAAATCTACCCCTGCGGCTCCCCCTCTACTAAATTTCTTTAGGAGCCGTGACTTGACGGCCGGTAACCGCACTTCACGCGAAAAATATATCACTTACCGAGATCTGCTTAGGCAGAGTGCCACACTCAGTAATGGGTAAAAGGCGTGATGATATATTTATATTTATTTGTTTATATTTTCAATAATTTAATTTTCCTTGTTTTGTCGGTATAAAACTGTGCTTATTGGTTGAATTTTAAAATGTTTTGCATTATGATTGGTAGAAAACAGGCCAAGACAAATTATGTCCATAAAATCAATTTAATTTGATTGATAAATATCAGCTTCGTCGTCGCGCACCAAAATACATATCAACAAAAAATCTATTGCTTTCAATTGTACTAATAACTACTGCAGATCGCAAATGTTAATTTTTTTACATATTTGTTTTGTTTGTATGTTTTGTTAGTTACCATCCATAATTAAGTACAATTAAAAACAGATAAATCTTAATTTATGATCGAAGAAAAATATCTTATATACATCTTTAGTTGAAAATGTCGACGCGGATTTTCAATCTTTCATATGTACTGAATTTCAAATAGAATTAAAATTACGATGTGTACATCAAAAACAAAACCGCCTCACTCTCTTTCAAACTGAATGCATGAACCTATTCTCTCTCATACCTCATACGATATCAGAATTCTCTCCGGTACATTGAAATCAAATCTGCAATGCAACAACATCGCGTCGCCACGTGATCTTGAACAACTCACGTCGCTTGTCAATGCCGTTACCGTCGCCACTGCCCCCCGATGCTGTCGCCCTCTCCATCACTCGATTAACCACCCCAACTAAGAGGGCTAATCCGCGCTGGTATTCACAGATAACGCTAATCGCGCGCTGTATCGCCACACACTGGGGGATATTATATATAAATCAACGAGTGTGATATCATTTTTATTACTGGCCAACGAACGAACGAGCACCCCATGAACAGAGACAGAAGAACAGAGATTTTATTTCGTGGTTGTTTTGCTTCCGAGGGTGGGAGGGTTGTAGGATTCGAGCATATTGAGGAGCTATGGTTCGGTGATCTAATTCTTCATTTAATTTTTGTTGGTTTACAATTCCATTTACTTGGATTGAAACTAGAATGATCTGTTATTAAAAATGATAATTTTGAGGTATTATGGCTATTTGTACTGTCGAAAGTTAAATTTAAAAGCTGGTTTAAATAATAATAAATGCCAATCGAAGTTAAATGTCATGGAATAATTGACATTCGATTTGTTTTAATTTATTTTCTAACGATGCAAATTACCATGCCAGGTAGCATAATTCTGCGTTCACAGCTACTTAAATAGTAATTATAATTAGCAATTACAATTAATAGCTAATGAAGTAGATAGCGCAGTGGTATCACGTCACATTGTAGATTTGAGACCCCGGTTCAATTTCCGTAGACGACAAACTATGTACAGCATTAACATTACCCCTATAGCTCCAACTCTATAAGCATCTTTAGGGACCGTGATTTGACTGCTGGAAACCGCACTTCATACATATATCACTTACCAAGATCCTAGCGAACATTTTTAGTGTCACTGGTGTGTGTTTGATAGAACGTGCTGCATGTTGTATAGCTGCAGGAGCAGATAATTTTGAACAATTTTTGTAGCAGTTTATTCTGATTAAAAAAAATGATATCTTCATTTTTGTTTTTTCCTTGACCTACCTAAACAATCAAAACTTTCACTTGTTACTGAAAATTACATAATACCTTTAATTTTATTAGTTTTGTTTACTTTATTTCATTAGCAACATAATTACAAATAATTAATATTCGGTAGGAATGTAATACCCAAATTTTTACGATTTTCAAAAAATTCTTTTTGTTCTTGAATCAGTATATCATATTATATATAGTTTCGTGTAGAGGTATAGAAACATCCTGTATATTTTTACCATGAGTGGGATACAAACTCGAGATCTAGAGATTTGAATGTCGTAACGTTAACCTCACAACCATAATGCCACACATTTATGAGTATTTATTCTAAATATATATTTTTTTAATTTATAATTCTTCTAGGGATAAAATGATGTAAAAATATTAAATATTCAAATATAAAATTGAACTCTATCTTTACTATTACCACAGAGCGATACGTCCTATACTAACTATTCGTATAACAAACGCAATATGCCATATTCGTTTTTGTTAACCAGTCTACAAAATACTAAAAACATTCTATTTAAATTTATTAAAAACAAAAACCCGTAAAACTGCGCACAAAAAGCGCGAAAGCCCCACGTAACGAGATTGTGCGTGGTATGAGAAGCACGGACCGCAGGATTTTTTATTGTCCGGAGTCGAGTCCGGGGCCGAGCGCGGGAGCGGGCGCCAGCAGCGCTATCTGACCGCGAGCGAATGAACCGCGGCCACAATGACGTCATGCACAGATATGCAGGTTTTAATTCACCCGTTGTGCGGGCGCACACAGTGAAAAATGAAAAATGCTCCTGCCTGTTCTCCCTTCCACCCCCTCTTGAGCCGACCCTGGACCCTGTCACTGCTCGTGTAGGGGAACATATATACGTCATTCTGACTACATGTGGAAAAAAATTAAATGCTTTATCCTAAATATGCATTGTGTTGGAAATAATATCTAACTTGATTTAGTGAATTTTGCTTCACTGGACATGGAATATTTTTATTATGTTTTCTGCCGCCAAATGATTCACTGTTATTACTTCATTTTTTAAATCTACAAATATTTTACTATTATTATGATTCACCGCCAAAATGTTACTTAAAATTGTTCACTTAATATTCAAATATAAATTTAAAAATGTGCTTAAATTTAATTGTTAAACTGTAGGTTAATTGGTTTTATGATCTATTAGCAGATTAACATATTTATTACAGTGAGGTACAATTATTTTCTAGCAGCTCCATTTTCAAAAAAAAAGTAGCTAATCCAGAATTTTAGTTGCATCAAATAAGCTAAATTATATAAAAAAACAACAAAGACAAAATTAATTGTCTTTAAATGCTCACTTGGTGAAACTAGGTTTAATAATAAAATATAAAACTAAACACTTGTCTAAGTCTCACAAAATTTTTATATTTTATTAAGCTAAATTATATTCTTAAAATATCTAAATAACCTCTGTTACCCTCAGGTTTTCAAAATGTGGAAAATTTTGCAGGCTCATAGAAGACACCTGTAAAAATTTACAAGGCTTATAAAAAAACTAATATACATTAATTATAAGTTATTACTTGTACATCTGCAATATTTTTTATATTTTCTTGAACTGCAAGAAAATCGCTTCCAAAGTATTTCTCAGGCATTAAATCCATTATTTAAAATTATTTATTTCTAGAATACATGAAACTGTTGACACTAACAGTAGTTATTTTTTCATCACAACGATCACAACACCATGACAACGTCTAGCTATAAATTGTCCTACCGCCAACAACCTTTCATTACAAAATGTAATGTACCTTTTTATAAAACTAGTTAAGTAACTGAATGAAAAATACGGTGAAGGTAGAAATAAAACTTTATAGTTGGCACGCTTACAATTAATTTTAATGGACTTACTAGATTTGGAGGCTCGCTTTTTCATCGCTTTTCAGCTCGCCTGTAAAAATTAATTTACTCTGCTGGTGACATAAATAATTATAAATGATTATCATCAATCAATATTTATAATTTTAATAAATACATAAAATCAAATTACATTAAATAAAAAAATATTTTATAATAATAATAATAATAATAATAAAATATCAAAATAAACACTTGTCTAAGTCTCACAAAATTCAGCCTCCAAGTCACCTTATGAGGGCATCGTCAGAGGCTGGCCAGCACAGTTGGTAACCATAGACGCGTTTCGCTCTTATTAGAGCTCATCAGTATGGTATAACCTACTTCTTCACCTAGAACAAAGTTCACGTGAAGAAGCTGGTGATGAAGGACTGTGCCAGCAGAGAATAAGATCTCTAAAGAACGGTAAGATGACATGAGAAGTTCTATCGAACCAGTAATGCCATCTACCGAAAAAAGCAAAAGCTACGAAATAGCAATTTAAATAAAAAACAACAAAGACAAAATTAATTGTCTTTAAATGCTCACTTGGTGAAACTAGGTTTAATAATAAAATATCAAAATAAACACTTGTCTAAGTCTCACAAAATTCAGCCTCCAAGTCACCTTATGAGGGCATCGTTTAGAGATCTTATTCTCTGCTGGCCCAGTCCTTCGTCACCAGCTTCTTCACGTGAACTTTGTTCTAGGTGAAGAAGTAGGTTATACCATACTGATGAGCTCTAATAAGAGAGAAACGCGTCTATGGTTACCAACTGTGCTGGCCAGCCTCTGACGATGCCCTCATAAGGTGACTTGGAGGCTGAATTTTGTGAGACTTAGACAAGTGTTTATTTTGATATTTTATTATTAAACCTAGTTTCACCAAGTGAGCATTTAAAGACAATTAATTTTGTCTTTGTTGTTTTTTAATAATAATAATGATGATGGTGGTTTTTAGCTTTTTATAATCGTAAAAAAAGCCTATCATAGTGACCTATAATTGTGTGTTGGTTCATTATTGGCATTTTCATTGTCATGTACGACTACATACATCAAACATTCATTTAGTGTAGAAGCACATACGATACATTATATTTGTGTGTGTGTCGCTATATATTTTCATCTGTACGTGTAAAAAAAGCCGCGCTTTGTGTGTGTGATTGTGTGCGTGTAGAGATAACAACACGCGCCCTCGCTCACAGTGTCATGAAGCGTGCACGCATGCACCAGAGCGTACTATAGCCAGCGTGCACGCATGCGCCACTGATAACAGGACGACGTGCGATATTTTTGCAATCTGAAAACTCTACCCATCTGTTTATTAAAATGAAAAAAGTTCTGTGTCTGACACACCGTAAAATTTCATGTCGAAATTTATAGATTACACAAACATATTTTTATCTAGAACGGAAATCTGGCTTCGAAATTAAATATATCAACAAACAAACATTTTAGATACGACAACACAACATTGTGATTGCTATATAGGTACTATTTCACTTGGAAGAATTTCAGATAAATTTTATTTATTTATTAACGTTGCTCTCTACTTTATGCTTTTCAATCTCTGCATCTATGTTACTTTTATATCCGACTGATATGAATGCCCTGATGGAATAGTATATTACATAATGTCAGGAAAGTTATGCTTTACTTGACGAAGCGGTTGTTTGAAGTACGAGGCCGTTAGGCCGAGTATTTTAATTCGCTGAGTCAAGTAAAACACTTTCGTGACGTATTATGTATACTATTTTTTCTGAAATCGTTCATATTTATATTTTATCAATATAATTAATAATAAATATTTCAAAATGTTTAATTTTTTGGTAAGAATCATATTGGCAGCAAACTACATATCCAAGGTGATAACAAAAGTTGTTGATAACAACATCTTATGTGAAAAATCTATTGAACATATTTGTGTCAAAAGTAATATTGGTGACAGAGAAGATTTCTTTATAATGTTGGAAAATATAGATGAAAATGAGTATGAGGCTGTATTTTCAAGTACTCCGCCTGAAATCTTAAATCAGCAAAAATTTATACCGAGCAAGTCCAAAGACCGATATGATAAAGAGTATGAAATTTTCCTTGGAAAAAGCAAAATAAAGTATATAATTTGTCAGAAAATGTGCTACTTGCTTATTTTATTCATTGAATCGCCAAGTAATTTATCGATTGCAACAAATAATTTATCTTCAAATTCGCCAGTGTCATGCATAAATTTTAGTAACTTAAGCAATTGTATATTTAGTATTAACGTTATTGATAATAATCTTATTAATCTTATTAATTTTTTTAGTTATTTAGTTTATTTACTTGAGTCAGGTAAAGTACTTTCCTGACTAGTCAAGAACCTGACTGTTTTGCAACTGTTTTGGTAAACACTTACTTTCCATCATCAGGAAAGTAGGCATTTTCTTGACGATTTCAGAAAAAATTATATACGTCTGTCCCTTTATTTTTGCTAGTGAGAAATGCCCTTCCAATAGGTTCAACTTGCGGCTTACACGTCGAGCTCGTGCATTCAAATCTCAACTATTTTCTGTCTGTGAATCTATTACAGGCTGTAGTCTCCTTGTACTGTAATTGGGATTCCTATTGTACCAAGTAGCAAATAAATAACTGAATAAAACTACAAGGACAATTACATCAGAGAATGAATTTTATTTTGATGAAATTGGCGAGCACCAAAGCAAAACTGAACCCAGCAGCCAGCAGTGTGAGTATCACATTCATCGCTGCGCTATTCACAACGATCAGCTTCATCAACATGACGTACTCGTGTCGTAATTTGTGCAACATTGTGTGGCGGGTATCACATCACACTCGCAGCGGGGGCAGGCGCATGTCCGGAAACGCTGCCGCCGCCAGGAACCGGAGCTGAGGCGTCCCGCACTGACGTTTCCGCTCATCCGCCGCCGAGCTACCGCTCCCGAGTAATGTAACGTGATATGTGTCGCTTCCCTATCGCACTAGGCGAGAGCGCGTGCCCTCTAAATAGAATTGTAATTGTGATTTGTAGATGGATATTTGATATTACAGTGCTACACTACAAATATTATTTATTACTTTAGAAATATTTATAATTTTTTAAAACAACTGACTTGGTAAAATTTCTCATGTCCCTTTTTCATTTGTCTAATCTGAAAGTCAGAAAAGTAAACCCTTAAAATATAAATATATGTTTTCTACGATTGCTATGAAAAGTTGACAATTACACTCTCATTTGTCATCGTAAAGTTGACGTTTTCTGTAGAACAATCGAAAAATATCTTTTTTGCGCGTGTCCAATGGCAACGCACGAAAAAGACGTTAAATACGTGCGTTTCCAAACGAAACGTGCGAAAATGATATTAAATGCTCGTTTATTTCAATAATTATCAAGGATACCAACAAAACAGAAATTTGTTATATTGACAGTTGACAGAACGAATTTGTTTTCAGTACGTATACGTTTTTTGTAATAATTTTCAAATGCAATCTTAGAAGAAATTATGTGTGTATCACGAGCGTAAAGTGTCTTTGTTCCTCTTATACTATTACAGCTCTCGCCTCCGGCTCGCGCTGTTATTACCTTGTTCGAGTAACAAAGAATCACTTTACGCTTTTAATAAACAAATAACTATTTTCAATAATACCAGTAGAATTTATTACCCAACAGAAAAATATATAAATAAATAAATAAATTACATTACATTATTCTATATATTCACTTACGACTTTCTCTAAGTGAACAATCGAATATATCACAATTATCGCACATCAAATTGTAACTGAAAGTTATAATGAAAATATGGATAATCTTAGCAATATGCTTTTAATATTGTTGTAATTTTTAGATTGCTCTACAAAACTTTACGATGACGAATGAGAGCGTAATTGTCAACTTTTCATAGCAATCGTAGAAAAAGTACATTTTTCTTCCGTACAGAAAGAAAGTCACAAATGATTTGGCATTAGTGACATCCAGGTGCCATCTGTCAAGAGAATAATAAATTATATCAATTTCTAATTTATTTTGCCTCAAACTTGGAAAATAAAACTCGGAAAGAAATGTTTCACTTTCTTGCCTTGATATACAAATAACTATTGTACATATATCAAATTGTGAATATGTGTAAAAGAATAGAGTTCTAACACAAAGCGCTCGCATCAGGTGGGGCAGCACTCGCTCCGACTTTTGCGGTCTCTCACGCCCCGTCGCTTATATTTCACGGGCCGTAGCCGAGTAACAGCGGTTTAACAAGACGTGTCGAATCACGGTTAGCCGTGCATCAAAACAGATGAGCCATTTGTATTCTAATGGCATGTCCGTTGATAATTTTATTGCCCGGACTATCTCTTCCTCAATGCCTGAACGGCACACGACACCGCCATCTAGGCGATGTGCGATTGTTTACGAGGCACAGGGAAACACGATGCGCTCTTGTTTCTGTCCTGTGATCGTCGCTTGTTCTCGTGTTGGAGTCGTTACCAGTAAACGGTCATTACAGGACGAAGATTTGTCTGGGCTCAATTTTACGCTTTGTGTGAAGGCCTACTGGAGCTGTTAATTTATTATGGGAATGGGAATCGTTCTGTATGTAATGACATTGTAATTATTTTTTTAATTTACGTTGATTGAGATTCAATATTCAAAACAATAGATATCTAATAGATATTTTTGTATTAAATCCATGAAATTAGTGTTTTTTTGTTGCGCGTGAAAATATCATTTTTAGTCGAGACAAAAAAGTCATTTAAACGGACTGAAACACCAAAATTTTGTCCACGAAATACACACAATATTTTTTTCTAGTATTATTAATTTATTCAAGTAAATTGAAGGAAAACAGTCAACAATAATATGAATTTGGTACTATTGATGTGTTGTAACCAATGAAAATAAATATAAATAAAATTAAATATATCATCACGCCTTTTACCCATTACTGGGTGTGGCACTCTGCTGTAGCAGATTTCGGTAAGTGATATATTTCTTCGAGTGAAGTGCGGTTATCAGCCGTCAAATCACGGCCCCCAAAGATGTTAGAGGAGAGGGAAGTCACAGGGGTAGATTTAAATTGCTGAAAATTGTTTGTCGCCTGTGGGGATCGAATCAGGGTTCACCTACCCCATTGAACATGATAAAAAATAATTTAAGAGCGTGCGCGAAATACATTTTTTGACAGTTGTAGAAAAAAGTCATTTAACGGGCTAATAAACAAGAATTTCGCCCACGAAATACAAACATTTTTCTACAACTATCAAAAAAGAATAATACAATAATTATTGATATATTCTAGTAAACTGAAGGAAAAAATTAAAATAATAACCGAAATAATGTGAAAAAAATTAATATTATATTAGAATACGAAACAGTGTAAATGATGAAAAATTACGTACTTCACGTATTGGTATTTGAAAATAGGTGAACATCTTTTGACAGTTGTAGAAAAAGAATGATAAATTGACTTTGTTTTATGTTTATGTATTTAAATTAATTTGACAAAAAAAATTATGCACATGTTAGATAAATTTGTTTTGTTTGTAAGTGGCTTTAACAAAAAATAATAATCTTCTGCTTCCTGCGTTATTATGAATGAAAATATGTAAAAAATATGAATGTGAAAGATTAAAATTTGATAAGTTTTTGCGTTTCCATGTCAAAGAGAATATCTTGCATCGATCAGGAAATAAGTATCGTTTAAGGCAACATTTTAATGAATGAGTTATTTTGAAGCTAAAGAGTAATTACTGTCATGGATTTCTAGTACACTGTAAACATTATCAATCAAACTTCTTGCTTCATCGTCACTCCGAAACTACAAGTCGACAAGCACACGAGCTGTTAGTTTACGTACAGAAAACTCCAAATAAAAAACCAACACACAAAATAAACTTCGCAAAGTCAGATTAAAATTTCAACATTCACAAAATTAATTTATCCAGTCGTTCGAACAACAATGAATGAAAAATAATGTGGTAGCTGCCACTGGAGATCAAGTCGTCGATAGAGTGAACAAAATACGAAACAGAAAAAAACTATACATATTCAAGAATGTAATCTAGATACATCAATTCAGAGACAAACCGAGCGAGTGTTTCTGATTTGAGTGTGTGTGTGTGTGTGTGATGAGATCACAGGTCGTGCAGTTTCTTGGAAAGGGTGTGTAGCTAATTGGGACGTGTCTGTCCGGTGTCCCATGTTGTGTCCCATCGGTGATGGTGATGGGTACCCGAACTCTTTCACCCACGCGAGCTGGACATCAGTGGCGTACATTCTATGTCTTGAGATCAATCTGCCGCAATAATACTATTTTTCATAAATAAATAAATAATAGGATGTTATGCATCAAGGGAGAGAAACAAGCGATTATTCCCGCGTGTGAAGTTGGCAAACCGAGACGAAAGCGAGGGCCGAAGGCTCGAGCGGAAGTTGAGGTTTGCCAACTTCACACAAGGGATAATCGCGCCCTCCCGTGAAGCATACTTTTCGTAACAAGTGCACAAAAATTACTGTCTTATCGGGACAAATGTCAAATATGGGTTGTGTAACTAGTTACATAGGAAACGCGGCAAACAGCTAATAATCGTGGTCTCTAGGGAGAGAAACATGCTACCTAGGGAGAGAAGCATAATGTTTATCTCCCTAGGGGAGAAAAGCAGTGTTTCTCTCTCTAAAATTCGGAAATAAGAACGTATTTCTTGTGCATGTGTTACGAAAATAAATATATCATCACGTCTTTTACCCATTACTGGGTGTGTCACTCTGCCTCAGCAGATTTTGGTAAGTGACATATTTCTTCGCGTGAAGTGTGGTTACCAGCCGTCAAATCACGGCCCCCAAAGATGTTAGTGGAGGGGGAGCCATAGTAGGGTAGATTTAATTTGCTGAAAATTGTTTGTCGGCTGTGGGGATCGAACCAGGGTTCTCAAAATCCACAAGTTGACTAGATACCACTAAGCCACCTACCCCATTTAATTCTTCATGTATATATAATTGAAATATGTAACATAGGAAATACATGGAAATATATGGGGTAGGTGGCTCAGTGGTATCGAGTCGGCCTGTGGATTTGATAACAAGGGTTTGATTCCTACAGACGACAAACAATTTTCACCCATTTCTTCCACCCCTGTGACTCACCCACTATTATCGCGAAGAAATATATCACTTACTGAAATCTGCTACGAGGAATGCCACACCCAGTAATGAGTAAAAGGCATGGTGATATATTTATTTATTTATAGGAAATACAATAGTATTTTTTTGTTGCTTTCCTAATTAAATTAGACCAAAAGTGTAAATACAAAAAATGTTAATTATTAAAAAATACATCTAATTAGTATCTACTTGTTCAATTGTTTTTTTCTGTATAGTTGCCAGGGATACAAACAAAACAGAAACTTGTCATATTGACAGTTGACATAACGAATTTATTTTCAGTACGTATACGTTTCTTAATAATTTTAAGATGCAATCATAGAAAAAATTATATGTTATCACGAGCGTAAAGTGTCTTTGTTCCTCTTACACTATTGCAGCTCTCGTCTTCGGCTTGCACTCCAGTTACCGTGCTCGTGTACCAAAGAATCACGCTTAACTATCTTAATTAGATACAATATGATATTACTAATGCTCAGACTTTTAAAGAGTAAATCAATTTTGCTTTAATAATCTGGCGACGCTACTGAGTTAACCTAACTTAAAAGCCCAATAGGAACATCATTATTTTCAATCTCATCATCTTGGTTTTGGTGATTCGCTTAACTTGTATCGATTCATTAGATGAGGGGTTGGTTTTTTACTAATTAATTTATTTTATCAACTGAACGCGTTCCAGGTTTATTAACATATTTTATAGATTTTAATGACAAAGAATGTAAACATAACGACTTCAGGTGTAGAACAACATTAAAATGAGTTATAAAAAAATTTGTATTTACATATTATTGCATTCTATGTTCTCTGTTCAAGAAATTAATAAATTAGTTGAATTTTAAATTAATTACTAACACTGAAATGCATATCTTATTATGAATCTTTCACGAATAATAAACAGTAACAATACTTAAATTTAAGTTCTATAATATTGTCCTTAAAGTTAATTTTAATCAGGTTAATGGACAATTAATAAAATATAAATAAATAAATAAATATATCATCACGCCTTTTACCTATTACTGGGTGTAGTACTCTGCTGTGGCTGATTGCGGTAATTGATATATTTCTTTGCATAATGTGCGGTTACCAGTCGTCAAATTACGGTCTCCAAAGACATTAGTGGAGGCGGAACAACAGGGTTAGATTTAAATTGGTAATTGTTTGTTGGCTGTGAAAATTGAAGCTGAGTTCTCAAATACACTACATTATATTATAAGTGAGTGTAATAATTCTATCGAGCATATAATGACATTTCACTAACATGTGATATATAACATTTTATCTTATACTAGCGGTTTTCTAAAATAAAATTAGAATAAGATTCAAATTAAATTGACTCGTCAAATAAGTAAAATATCACTGTTGTCATTGGTATAAATTATTAGTTTACTTGGGTTTAAACATTTTAATCACACGTGAATAATTGCTAATTTTAGTCACTGAAAACAAATGTATAAAGTACATCAAAAGCCACTACCATAAGATAATAGTGTATTATGTAACAAGTTTTATAAGCAGGTATCGAAAGAGTTTATAAAACGAGTCACATACTATACTTTTACTGCGTTCGCAAATTAAGATGGCAACAAAAATGTAAAATTTGATTAGTTATTTGAAAAATAAGATTAGGTTAAAAATGACAGATGCAGCCCGTACTTACTACGCCAATGATTAATTTCACACCGTGTCTAAAAAGTTCGAAGCCACAGTTTATCAACATGTAATTAAAATATTATTTATAAATATAAAAACAACCATCAATGTCTTGCGAATATGATTTATTTTTTGTAGGACTTTAATAAAATAGAATTCATTCTCTAACAATTTGTATGAGTTCCTCGCATTCCTTTGTTTTTCCAGCGGCAAATTAAAGCACATTCAAATGTTTATAAGCCTAGTAGGATAACTCGGTGTGCAAAACAGGGTCGCCGGTACTTGGAGGGTTTAAAATCATATTTACGCGGGACAAGGGACAGTAGGGGTGGGGAACGCGCTCAGGGGCGGCGTTGTTGGGGGTGGTGGGTGCCAGGCGCAGGGGGCGGCATCTAAATTTCACACCCGTGTAAAAAGCGGCCGATTCCGGTTGACTTTATCTCGGCTATAAATTTGCCAGGAGCGTCTCTGATTTATTCGTTCACATAAACGCGTAGCGCTACGCTGGGCCGCCGCCCCCGTTGCCGCCGCCACCGCCGCCGACGTTGCGGATGCTGCTGTTCTGCGGCGTGCGGACTGAACAATAGCTGCGCATCTCAAACAGTTAGGAATTAATTATCATTTAAACATCATGTACAAAGAGGAAAATGTTCAAATAATTAGAAAACAGAATTAAACCCAAATTTTGTTAAACAGCAAAATACGGACGACATCGTAATTTGATCTCGCAGGACTACTTGATGAACCAATGAGGCTTAAAAAATATATATCGAATCTTAATTTTAGTTATTTATAATATACCAAAAATATAACGATAGAAACGTATGTCATTTCTTACTATTAATACTATCTGAATGTAATGCATCACAATATGGTCGTCAAATTGTCGTAACATATGTTTGAAAAATCAAACTTATTAGATACTTGATACTAATTTGAATCGAAAAACTATTTTAGAATTAAATCGCTTCACTCACAGTGTCGTGATTTGATGATGATAATAGTTTCTTTTGTCAAATTGCTTGGCATCAAGATTTCATATATAAATAAATAAATATATCATTACCCATTACTGGGTGTGGCACTCTGCCGAAGCAGATGTCGGTAAGTGATATATTTATTCGCGTGAACTGCGGTTACCAGTCGTCAAATCACGACTCCCAACGATGTTAGTGGAGATTTCATGACAAACATTAATTTATCCGGAAAATTATAAAACTTTTAGTGTAAATAAATCATTATCGAATGTTTGATAGCAATATAAATTATTCAATATTGCACGTAAGTTTAATTTGCTTTTATTAATTTAAAATTTTTGTTGGTGCAACTGGCCGCTAGTTTCAAATTTTTTTCGGAGAAAATTACAAATATTTGTGGCATTCAAATAAAATCTGGTTAGGATAATCGTTAAAATATTTTATTGCAGGTTTCCTGTAAATATTTATTTAAATGTATGGATGTTACACTTTTCCGACGAGAAAAAAGGCAATAAATTAGCAAAGCAGAGATTCCCCGTTAGTTAAACGCTGTAAACAATAATAATTACCAGAAAAAATCTTATTTACGAGTGCATTGGATGTAGTAACCTTACTGCATTAGAAATGGAAATGGAAAAACAGATAATTTTTCTCAACAACCGGAAATCTCTGGTATACAACAGTAGAAAAATAACAATCTTCTAAGATTTATGTTTGCAAATTTAAATATAGAGATCTAATCAACAACATTGCAGTTGTTTCAAATTCATTCATTTGAAAATCTATTACTGGTATCTGTAAGGAAATATACATAAAATACAAAACTATACTTGTATCACGTGACCACGGATGCCGTTACAACAAAAACTTATTTGAATAACAAGTTATTTACATTTTTTGCCTCACTTTTTTTTGCACCATGCTGTTTTGAAATCCCTACAAAATTGTTATTCTTTTTTAATGATCTTCTTTTAAATTAAGACAAAATTAAAATATGTTTGAACTGCAAATAAACAACAGCAATCACCAGTTTTAAGAGATTTTTAAACCTTGAATAAATTTATAATGTCCAAATTTAGGGGTTAGGTGGTTCAGTTGTAACGAGTCAGTCTGTGAATGTATGAATCCTGGTTCAATTTCCACAGCTTTTCACCAAATTAAATCTACCCTTGTGGTTCCCCCATCACTAACATCTTTGGGGGGCGTAATTTAACGGCTGGTAATCGAACTTCACGCGAAGAAATCAATCACTTATCGAGATCTGCTACGGCTGGGTACCGCATCCAGTAATGGGTAAAAAGCTTAATGATATACCTATTTATTTTAAAATTTACTATAAAATATCAATTATATACCTTATAAATAAAGTTATTACCTAAAACTATTAAAATTTAAATTTGAAATATTGTCCAATAAAATATTTATGGGGTAGGTGGCTCAGTGGTATCGAATCGGCCTGTGGATTTGAGAACCCAGATTCGATTCCCACAGTCAAATATTTTTTACCACATTAAAATTACTCCTGTGGCTTCGCTTCCGCTAATATCTTTGGAAGCTGTGATTTGACGGCTGGTAACTGCACTTCACGCGTGTAAATATATCACCTCCAGTAATGGGTAAAAGGCGTGACGATATATTTATCTTATTTATATTTATAAAGAGTTTTATTGAACAAAGTTCAGACTTGCGCATGCGGCAATATCTTGGCGTTATTAGTCAATAATATTATCGTTTATAGTAGTAGTGTTGAATTGTGAATTGTTTTAGATGAGATTTTGTGTTCTGTAGATTTTTAAGCTTATGATAATGTAAGTATAATAGAATTTACGATAAAATTGGAGCTGAATAAGGTGTTCACATTATTTATCTATTAAATTTCACAATTTTGTGGTACATAATTAAGGTTAAATTTGATAACATCAAAAGTTATAATAAATACTGATGTGTTTTCTGTTATTTGTTAATCTATTTAAATAATTCAGAACCAAATATAAATCAATTTAATGAAAATAATAGTTATTTGTTTAACTAGGCATAAAAGTGTCGTGTTATATACATTTTTTTTTGTCGATTATTTAAAATTTACATTAATTTTGAGATTATTTATTTTTTAAATTATCGGCATCATCAAGCTATTGTGTTGTTACGCATTTCTTAAACGGTGGCTATGTAAAAACAAATTTGACGCATATAATTTTATAAATGTTATTCTACTTTTTGTGTATTTTGGCAATCGGTATATATTAATTTAAGCTATGTATAATATGTACTAAAAAGTGACGAAGGAATATTAATTCTGCCTGATTAAAGAAACGATATACAATTGTAATTATATTTTTTAAATTAAATCACCAATGTCAAATTTGTTGTTTTTAGAAACAGTTTTACCTGAAACTGGCAGGAAAATAAACATTTGCCTGACCTTTAAGACTCAGGAAAGCTTTGCTTTGCATGCCTAGTCAGGAATATAACATATTGCCTGCCTAGGCAGGTAATGAAAGAAACGTGAGTGTCTAATTACTTAGCAACATAAAATACTGACTGAATATGTAAGTCAAATATTTCTTTTAATTTAAATTAATTTAAAATATGTATTATTTGTTTATAAGTTTCAGGTAAAATGTTATACGTAACACGTCAGTAAAGCGTCGTACAGGATTCGTAAGCTGTTATCTACTCATCCTGTAATTAAACGCTTTCCTGACTTTTTACGTAAATAACTATAAACTCATATAAAATCCTCTTTCATTGTTTATTCAACGCGGTTGAAACTTTGCGACATGTTTGGTGGCACTGTTCGTCGGCCGCTCCGCGTTTTACATCCAAATCCTTACTCATTTATTTTATCAGTGCACTTTTTTATCGCCAGTCGCGCCATGAATACGATATTTTATAACTTGTGTGTGTTCGCTTCGGCTTTTTGAATTGTACTTCCCTCTGCCACGGTGTACGGTGTGTTTGGGGTGCGCGGCTCGGCTGTGGGGTGTGTAGAGGAGTGTGCGGAGTGGGATGCTGCGCTGGACCAGCCCGAGCTCTGGCGTCGCGACGCGTATTGTCCTATCGCGTATCTCGCATAAAGCATCCCGCCCGCCTGCGACAGGGCCAACGTTGGGGAGGATTTTTAAAAGTAATGCTTACATTTTGTTTATTTAATTTTAGGTAACTTATTTAAAACAATGTTAAGTGTTTTACAAATTAAATAGTTACTGAGTTATACAAACAACAAAATCAAAATGATCTAATTATTTTAGACAGGTTTGATATTAGAACTAAAAAACAATTGCTGGTAGCACAAGCTCTGTTTTTGGGTGTTCTAAAATCACGGTTTTAACATGTTAGAGATAGCTAAAACACCCAAAAACACTGTTCTTAAAACAGGCAAAAACAGAGCTTGTGCTACCAGCCAATATTTTTAGATTCGGAAGAGCCACAATTGTTACAAGTGTTATTATAAACATTTATGGTAAAATTTTGACAATTAGAAATCGAAGTTCCATGAGCAGCTTGGTTTGCAATTGATAAAGATTGTGTATAATTTGCAGATTCTAGTGTACTCGCATAAGTTGCATTTACAGATGATGGTTCTGCCTCGAACAAACTACGTGCGTGAAGACGTCTTCCCGCACTTAGTTCATAAATAACTATTACGAATACAAATAATAATGTAATAAAAACATTTAAATTTGTTTCCTTTTGTTGCAGACACAAGATGAATCCAATCCCATTATCTGCAACTACAACTGGACAAAAAATGAGAAACAGAATAACGGGGTGAGTAATTTTATGCCCTCTTTTGTAAAAGATAAGACACTCATGTAACATAGAAGTGTTACTAGACACCAGCAACAGCAGTGTATTCAGTAGGCGCTTGCCAACATAACACTGCATAGAATACAGAACCTGGTGGCACCATCTGTTGTTTTCATACCAACCCCTGTTGATGGTTATCACCAAAATGTAGTTGTGATTTTATGTGATGTTTATCGTTGTTTTTGGTAACGTATTTTTAATTAAATCATTTGCGACACACACAAATGTCATTTTAATTTTCACAAGATAAACCTGATAATCATTGTATTATTTTGTATTTTCAATTATCCATCATTGAAAACAAACATATTTAAAATCATTTTAGCATTTATAATTTTTAATAAATCATGGAGGCAAATAATTGTATCAGCACCTGCCAAACATTTAACATTTATTCAAATAAAATTTAAACAATAAACGTCATAAAAATATGGAATAATAAATAAGCGGACAATTGAGGATTATTTCTCTTTTGTTTGTAACTAAATTAGCCAATTGATACTGTCATAATCATGGTAATTATTCAACATTTTAAAAATTAATCCAAAAAATATTTTTATCCGATTCTATCAGAAAGGAAAATTTTCTTCCCTTAATTAACGGAAAAAGTGATACTACTTTTCATCTCTAAGGAGGAAAGTATTTCTTTTCTTCCCTACTGATATCCATTGTAGGTTGTAGAATTTTATGCTCTACAAAAATTTGAAGCTTATTTATCTAAAATAATAACGGATGCAAGAAATTATAAAAATATGATTTTACATGTTAAAGACCTATAAAGTACTATAATATTAATTTTTCTACTTCCGTTAGGATATAGACGTTTTATTTCACTTATTTGAGTTAGATAATGAACTGCATTATTTAACTAGTGAAATAATGAGGTAACATAGTAACAGATATCTTGGTAGACGAATTCTGACATATTAATGACAGTTATAAATTTAAAAAATAAAAGAATAACACATCAGAATTCGTCTACCAAGTTATCTGTTGCTAGTTAAATAATGCAGTTCATTACCTAACTCAAATAAGTGAAATAAAACGTTTATTTCCTAACGGAAGTAGAAAAATAAATATTATAACACTGTTGTCAAGTACTTATGGAATCTGTATAATATAGTTTTGTGAATAAATTTATTTTATTAGTGCTAATTTTAGTTTGCATCAAAATTAAAACGAGTAAATTTTTTTATACTGCAACATTTCTAGCTACTTTTATTATTTTTTTAATTCTTTGAGCTATATATTAAGATCTTGCGATCAAATCTTAGATCAAACATATGACACAATCTCAAACCATAATCACATAGCTTCATAGCTACTGTATCACCAAAAACAATTTAATCAATTCGAGTTCCATCTTTCATCTCATCTTCAATATCTTCTTATCTTCATTCCTCTAACTCCTGACTCTAGTGACTCCTGCTGACCAGTTCATCAGATATCGTCCCCACGTCAGTATATTTACATAGCCGGTCGTTGGTCGAAGTGCGTTCGTTCGCTCGCTTGGGCGTTCTCCATTCTCTGTTTTCTGTTTTTCTTCGCGGTTAGTTGTGTTAGTTGTTCTGCAGGGGGTGAAGAGGAAAGAGGGAAGATGTGTACAGAAGCTGTGGTGTGAGTGCTACTGTGTGAAGAGGTTGTGATGTATAGGTAATTTACATGCACTAGATGTTTAGTTGAAGATGGTGGCACTGAAGAAGTAACTAGGAAAATTTGTTTCTTATAATATCTTCTTAATTAAAATTGCATATGCAATTAATTGTTGCAGCTGCTATTAGTTGCACAATAAGTAAATGTTACCCAATGTCGTACGATAAATATAATGTCCTTTATTATCTTTTCTAGTTCTTACAAAAGAGTGTCGTCTATTTGAAATTGTGTGGAATTTTCTTTCAATACAAACGCAAGTTGTCGATCATTTCCTTTCTTATCTTTTTAGATTCGTTATTAGAGGAGTGCGCGTGAATGAGTTGATCTGATTTGTGCATATGAAACGTACTTCGAATGAAAGGTTAACGAAAAAGGTGTATAGGAGAGAATGGATGGATGTTATTAAAGGTTTGGTGCGAGATGAATGATTCCGAGTGTGATGAATAAATGATTTTGTATGGAGGGAACTATGAATTTAGTTGAAGCGAGGTGAGAATGTTTAAGGACTGATTATTTGATGAATTTGATAAATGTCTTTAGGGTTCGTTCTACCCCATTTGATGGGATATAGTGTGATGTTATGAATGTATGTAATTTCCTAACTACAACTAAAAAAATACGATATCAAAAAAGTTATCTATTCCGCATGTAAATGTCTAAGATCAATTTTAGAAAATATTACTCATTAGGTAGTTACTTTTAGGAGACATTTGTCTTTGTTCTTGAAGCTACATTTATTTCTACATCAAAGGTAGAAAGTGATACATTTCTTTTTGAATGTGTCGTTTTATTTTTCCGGCCTAAGGCGACGGATATGAAGCACCTAAGGGAATAATAATATTTTTCTTTACAAGTATAGAATACATATAAATGTTTACTACCATATTATATTTCCCTTAACAGATGTCACTTAATTGTCACTAATGTAACTTTTTTTGTCCTATTTGAATATAACCAAATAGAAAGTAAGTTTTTCTGCATTTATTTAATGTTAGAAATTTGCTGCCTACTCGTATAAAAAGTACTACTTTCTGCATACGTGTGAAAATACTCTTTCTGATCGACTAGATTGATATATACAAATTTCGAGACAAAAAACTGTTAAAAATAAATAATAATAATACAATGATCTATTCAGAAAAACTAATTTTATATAAGTGTGCTAAAAATAGTAGAGTAGACGACAAATGTGTACTTTCCATACATGGAATGCAGAAAAGCATATTTTCTATCATGGTCGTATAAAAATCACTATTTTTTCCCTAAGGATGAAAAGAATTGCTGTCTTGCAAAAAAAAACTTTTAGACGGAGCCGTGAAAAATAGTATATTATAACACTAGTGACAAAAGGGTTAATATCACAACTAAATTGTGTGAAGGAAATGTCATTTCACAAATTGAAAATAATAATTAATGTAGATTCGTAATAGTTGACCAGTTAGTCCACAAATATTAATAGGTTAAAATTTAAAAAGATATGGTTCCTTTTACTTGCAATATTTATGATTTTTATCTGAAATTTGTAATTCCACTTGCGGCATTATTTAATTGTACTGGCAATGATTCGTAGAAATCTACAGTAAATTATTATAATTATAGTTAATTAATCAATTAATCAAACTGCCAATATGCGTCTATTGTCCAACTACAACATAATTTTTATTTTGACAATAAAATGAACACGCACGTTATAAAATTGACAGCAGGGCAACAGAAGCATATTTCACACAATGTTATCTCCAGTTTCAGCAACTGTCGCTAACCAGCTAACCTAGCTGCTAAATGACTCTTAAAACTTTCTTACATAACAGTATATTGTGCGTTGCGTTTGTTGTGTGCTGGGTGTAGTATGTAGTGTGTAAGTAAGTGTAAGATGAAAGACGTAAGAGCAATGTGAATGTGCCATTATGAATATGGTAATTAGGAACGCGTGCAGCCCAGGGCCGGGCCGGCCCCTGCATTAGCCACACTCTCTAATTACCGGGCCGCTATTGTGAGCGGTGGGCACCGCGAGCCACAACGCTACCACCAAATCACAGTTATAAGAAGATGACTCTGTCCAATAAATCATTAATTCTACTCTATTTTCTATCTAAAATTTAAAATCAATACAAAATGATAATTGGAACATCTTTGGGGCCCGTGATTTTATGGCTGGTACCACACTTCACGCGCCTAAATATATCACCTGCTACGGCAGAGTGCCACACATAGTGATGATATAATTATTTATTTCATTTTTAAATATAATTCAAAATTTTCTTTGTTAATTATTTCTTATTTTTCCCTGTTTTTTATATAAAATTTATTATATTTACCTGGAAAATTTGCTTTAGCATGACCATGATTAAAATAGATTCGTTTTCTTTTGTATTTAACTATTGAAGTTTTAAACGTTCATACAAATGGACAACGTCGATCGGATTGAATTATAATCATTATTTATGTTTCCTTTTGTTTTCTTTAGCACATTTATTCAAGATTTAACGATCAAGCAAATCATGATTTCGTAAATCACAATCACAATTCACAGAAACGCAAGAATTGGCAAAATTGAAATTAACCAGATACAAGATTCGAACAGATTTAATACATTTATACTTTTTTGAAACTCCCTTAAAAATTTTTGATCTAATTTACAAAAACAATTAAATTTAGCTTGCTGGAAACGCTTCGGACTTTAAAAACCCATGTTCGATTCCTACAACCGACAAACTTCATATTACCTCTGGGGGGCTTTTCTTCCACTAATATCTTTGGGGGCTGTGATTTGACAGCCGATAACTGCACTTCACCCTCAAAATAATACCAGTTATCAAGATCTGTTACGGCAAAGGGCCACACCCACTAATGAATAAAAGATGTTATTTAATTATTCATTCTCACTATGCAGTAGTAGATCTCGGTAAGTGATATATTTATGCACATGAAGTGCGGTTACCAGCTGCAATCTAATTTATCTTGCGTTATGTCATTGCCTTATACCCGTTGAACAAGCGCACACTTGCACAGTGCGTACGGTGTGACGCAGCAATTAATGCACAGCAGCTATAAGTCTCTTCATGACATCCCGAAGCCTTTGTTTCAGCATCAGCCTGCTGCTGGTGCTTCCATTGCTTGCAGTGCTTCCATTCCTTCATTCTTCCTCGCCTCACTCTGTCTTCATCCTCTTCTGATCTGATCTGTAGCGCAAGTGGTAGATGCGAGATGATCGCGTATCGTGCATCGCGTTGCTACTTAATGCGATCGTAAGCGAGATCTCGGAATATGGTGTGTGTAGGGTTATTATGCAGAATTAACTATTGTTAAGAGTGTGATAGGCCGCAAGCCAGAGAAATTATTCATGATTGTTCTTTGTTAATTAATTATTGTAGCTCAACTTTTATTACAATACATTTGAAAATAATTGTTTGACATGATTTGCCACTCGTCAGCAAAGTTTGCATTTTTGTTCTAGTCTTCTAATATTTAACATCAGTAAATGTCTTCAAGTTCAAAGGAACTATAACTTAGTAGCTTAAAGTAAAATCCGGAAATATATTATTCGAACGCCATTTTGTTCTTAGTTTGATAAGTAGCAGTTTTCGAACTCAATGTTTTGAAATGGACCGACAAAATTGTAATCAATTTGTCAAAATAAATATTAGTACTTAACCTTAAACACAGAAATAAACACTATAATAAACAATTAATTTGTATTATAAATTACAAACATAAATATACCTATAATCATGCCTGGTACATATTACTGGGTGTGGCAGTCCCCTGTAGCAGTTTCGGTAAGTGATATATTTCTTCGCGTGAAGAGCGGTTTCCAGCTGTCAAATCACGCTCCATAAAGATTTTAGGGGAAAGGAAGCCACAAGGGTAGTTTTTAATGTGATGCAAATTATTTGTTGGTTGTAGGAATGGAACCGCAGGCCGACTCGATAAATAATTAGTAATAATATTAATAATTCGTGTTTTAAATTTCATTAACTAATTTCATACATACATACATACATAATAGCACGCTGTATCCCATCAAATTGGGCAGCACTAACTCCTAAACCATTAAAAGAATATCCACTTATCAGATTTATCAAAGAATTAGTCTTCGTCGAACATTCTCATCCTCAGACTTTCGTTACTTCAACAACTCATGTATCTAATTTCAAATATTCTATAACTATACAGTGACATCTGTTTTACAACTTTTAGTTATTAAGGTCGTTGTATAATTATTTAAAACCATCTAAAGTTTGTTTGGGGTAGGTGGCTCAGTGGTATCGAGTCGACCTGTGGATCTTGATCGATTTCCACCCCTATGGCTCCTCCTTTACTAACATCTTTGAGGGTCGTAATTTGACGGCTAATATATCACTTACCGAGATCTGCTCCGATATTCTGTAATTAATTAATAAAATCACTTCAATATTTCAAAGTTTCGAAGCGATGTTGTTCATCATTTACATCTACAAAACTTAAGTATTTATACAAAATTAGTTAGTGTGAAGTTAAAACATCTTCATTCACGTTGTCATTTTTGTAAGTGGTTAATCGATGCCAACTTCACACAGCTGGTATTCAAGGTTGTACATTGAAGATGTAAACCTTCATCCAAATCTGAATAGTAAAAAGGAGATAAAGTAATGATTGTTGCATCGCAGACTACTGTATTCCCAAGCAGATCATAATTCTGCATGTCTGTTCGAAGGCAAGAAAGCATACATCAAAGCCAGATAAGCAATAGGTATGTCATTTGACAAAGCTGAAAGATAATAGAATATAATATCTCAGTGCAGCAGCATCATGCAGCCATCAGACATCAGGCAACATCTCCTCGTCGGCTTCTGAGGAGCCGAGCGCATTGTCATAGCAACCGAATCGATTAATTGACATCTGAATAACGAGTTTTAAAATGTCAGGCCCGTCATGAGAAGAGAGGGCTCTAGCGGAGAATTCTCTAAATTGGCCTGTCAAGTCTTTGAACGGACAGACAGTCTTTAATTTTGATTGTGATTCAAATTAAAAATCAATAATTCCAATGGCTTCGTGTCCGCCGGAGAATATTAACTTGATCGTCTTCTTTTTGTCAATAAACCCACTCGGGATGTGAATCCGAATGGCTGTATAATTTTTCTACTTCGTTTCAGGATCAAATTAAAATTCATTGTTTTATGATTCTTCGCGATTGCTTCAACGTATTTTATATTTTCTGATTTCCGCAAATATGGTATATTTTAATAGAATTAAGTTACATTCGAATTAGCAGTTATGATAATCTATTATATTGTGTGGGGTAGGTGGCTCAGTATCAAAATGTGATTTTGAGAACTCGAGTTCGATTCTTACAGTTTTCACCACATTAAAGTTACCCCTGTGAGTTCTCCTTTTCTAACATCTTTGAGGGCCGTGATATGACGGCTGGTAACCATACTTCATGTGTATAAATATATCACTTATCTAGATCTGCTACATCAAATTTCGAAAATTCTTATTTAGGTAATTTAAATTTTTAAATTGGTAATGCGTCGGATTATGGAGTTGAAAATCCGAGGTCGATTTTCCCCATCGAGAATTAATTTTCTCCATATTGTATCTCCTTCTTCTAACATTTTTGGGGTTGCAATTTTTACGGCTGGTAATCGCACTTCACTTGCAAATAACTATGATATATATATATATATATATATATATATATATATATATTATAAATAATATTTATCATTAAACTTACATTTTGGGGACCGTGATATTTTGGTTGGTAATTGCTTTTCACGTGAAAAAATATTTAATTTACCGAGACCTGCTTTGGTAAAGTGCTACACCCAGTATTGGGGAAAAGGCGTGGTGATAGATTTATATTTATTTAATATTTATCTTTCATCTCGATATGGTTTATAGATGTAGACAGAAAAAATTATTTAAAAATTGAAATGAAACTATAATTTTTGTGCATTTTTACTTCCTTGTACGAAGTAAAGGAAGTATTGTTATCGCGAAAATTTTCGGTTCTCAGATTTCAGTGGAAATACGCATTTTGGCCCTCCCTGAGTCCATTTTGACTAATTTCGTCGTGACGTCTGTACGTACGTACGTACGTACGTACGTACGTATGTATCTCGCATAACTCAAAAACGGTAAGCCGTAGAAAATTGAAATTTTATATTTAGGACTGTTATAACATCTAGTTGTGCACCTCCCTTTTTGGTCATTATATAACTTCCGGAAGTGGTACTTTACTTGAAGCCTATAATAGATTTTCATGAAAAACTATATTCAAATATAATTTAAAACTTTCCAAATTTGGTATATAAGACTACTATATCAATGGAAATAATATAATAGATTTTGGTTAAAATACACTAACCGGAAGTGACACATTACATGAAGCTGCTAACAGTTTTCCTTGAAAAAAATGGTATTATTTAAATTTTAGAAATAAATGCTTCAAATAAAAGTTTTAGAGAATTAAATTCTGCGTCTAGCACATTAAGAATTTTTAAATTAGCCTTTTGCATAAGCGAGATATCTAAATTTAAATAGTATATATTTTGTGTTTTTTTTTAATTAAGTTTGCTATGGATTAGAACAAAAAATAAAAAATAAAAGATTTTATGTCAAATATGTGCAATTAAAAAAATATCTATAGTTAATACGCGTACAAGGAAGTCATGTGGTGTCCACATCAGATTTTTTTATTGTAGATTTAGTTGAGCTAATATGCAAATTTAAGTTATATTTATGACCATATTAATGATATCTTGAACTAAATTAAGTTTAAAACATGAATTATTTCCATGTAAATAAAAATCTGCATTAAAACAGTAATTAATTATATTATGACAACAAGATGCATCTTACAAACATATAATTTACGAAAAGGAAAAAAATGCATTTTATTATTTAAATAGCCAGTACCATGTAAACTCAGTGACCGCAAAATCCTCATAAAAACACCACCATAACCGGCAATATCACCAGTACCATCATCGCAGGGCAGTTAACATGGCATAGAAGACTTAACGTACAAGACATAACCATATCACGAGCATCTAAATAATTTACAACGTGCGTTAGCTTTACATTCGCATGCGGGAAGCGGGAGCTCGACTTGAAGTTCGCAAACCGAAGAATGCACATTCAGTAATGTCCCACATACTAATTACATTAATTAACATATCTAACCATCTTGCGAGTCATGTTCGTCTCTGTCACTCGACGTCGAACGCGATGTCGTTGTCTTTGTCGCCGACAGGGAGACGACGACGACTTGATGGTTTGCGAATGAATGGCATTTGTCTGTGCTAAATTTATCATAAATGCTGTAAATGATGTAAAACTCTTTGGATTCCGTCTGTCAAGATGATGGGTTTGGTATGATGGACTGGGCGACGGAGATGCAGACGGAGAATGAACTGCAGTGCGTTTTGAATCTTTGAACGAAGGGTGAGATGAGGGCGATGTCGTTTGGATGAATAAATGGAGCGAAGGCTGGTTTTTTGCTTGGGTTCTTCCTGATGTTTTTGTTTAGGATTAAAGGATTAGTGTTGCTTTGAGAGGTGTTTTGTTTTTATCGTCTTGTTATCTGAAAATGCATTTCTAAAAAACTTGTTTATTGAACCCAACTTTGTTTCTGATTAACAAGAATAGTTATTTCAATACAGATTTTTCGTAAATAGTCAGACAAAATTAATTTCTGGGCTGTCAACTACTTTGGTGGGCTGTTCTAAATCAATAAAAAATCTGATGTGGACACCACATGACTTCCTTGTACGCGTATTAACTATAGATATTTTTTTAATTGCACATATTTGACATCAAATCTTTTATTTTTTATTTTTTGTTCTAATCCATAGCAAACTTAATTAAAAAAAAAAACACAAAATATATACTATTTTAATTTAGATATCTCGCTTATGCAAAAGGCTAATTTAAAAATTCTTAATGTGCTAGACGCAGAATTTAATTCTCTAAAACTTTTATTTAAAGCATTTATTTCTAAAATTAAAATAATACCATTTTTTTCAAGGAAAACTGTTAGCAGCTTCATGTAATGTGTCACTTACGCTTAGTGTATTTTAATCAAAATCTATTCTGTTATTTCCATTGATATAGTAGTCTTATATACCAAATTTGGAAAGTTTTAAATTATATTTGAATATAGTTTTTCATGAAAATCTATTATAGGCTTCAAGTAAAGTACCACTTCCGGAAGTTATATAATGACCAAAAAGGGAGGTGCACAACTAGATGTTATAACAGTCCTAAATATAAAATTTCAATTTTCTACGGCTTACCGTTTTTGAGTTATGCGAGATACATACGTACGTACGTACGTACGTACGTACGTACATACGTACATACGTACGTACAGACGTCACGACGAAATTAGTCAAAATGGACTCAGGGAGGGCCAAAATGCGTATTTCCACTGAAATCTGAGAACCGAAAATTTTCGCGATAACAATACTTCCTTTACTTCGTACAAGGAAGTAAAAATACGATTGTAAAATTCCATCGATAAACGTACAATTTTTTTCAGAAAACATTTCCTTACTTATTTATAATAACCATCATTTCGAAATTAAATTTGTAATAAATTTTGAAGTTTTTAAATGATGTTCATGCAGGGGCGTGAATTTTGTTTTCTATAACTGTCAAAAAATATACGAAGTACGTGATTTTTTCATCATTTACAATGCCATGACAACGTGTATTTTGCGCATTATTTTGCACTCTAGAGCGCAAAATGAGTATTTTGCGCACGCTCCCAAATTATTTTTAGTCAGGTTCCATTAGTTACAACAAATCAATAGTATCAAATTCATATTGTTGTTGATTGTTTCCCTTCAATTTACTTAAATAAATCAATAATTATTGTATTATTCTTTATTTACAGTTGTAGAAAAAATGTTGTTTATATTTTGTGGGCGAAATTCTTGTTTTTTTTTATCTCGACCTGCGGTCTCGACTAAAAGTAACATTCTCACGCGCAACAATAAATACTCATTTTCCGCACTTAATATAAAAATAACTATTTTGCATTTCGACTGCGAAATGATTTAGTGCGCTAAGATAATAGCCTGCTTCGGCTGCCAAACTTTTTTTTAACCCACTCATGCAATAATTTTGCAGCCTAAATACAAAAATAACTATTGTGCATATAGTACAATCAATATTTATACAACTATAAAATTTGTAAATTGAAATTTTATTTTACAATTTTCATGGATGCAATGATCTACTCAGTACACGTGCAGGAAGTAATACTTTCCACATGAATCTGCGGCAAATTATATTTTTCATATATTAGATAAATGCAGAAAAGCCTACTTTCCATCATGTTTGTATAAAAAATTACTTTCGCGCTCGTTTTTATTGGTTACGTATTATGGTATTGTTATCGTGAATTTATAAATTGTTTAACATTTAATTATAATGATTTTAAAATGTCACTTTTAAGGTTAGGATATGAAAATAATGTTTAATAATTAAATGCGACATAGTAGGAAATAAAACGTCATACGTTCGATAATAATTTTTACTGTATTCATTTTGAAACATCTTTCTACTGTAAAAATTTATTTCCCGGACTTACGTAAATAACTATTAATGTCTTGAAGTACAAGCAAGAATTCTACCATTAATTTAATAATAATAAACCACGAAATTTGTTTATACAATTTATCATTGTTAAAAACCAATCTTTTCTTACACCGCCTACAACATAAAATTGTAAGGACAATTTTTCCATTCTCCTCATTCAATTTACCAAATGCATTCTTCCTTCAACTCGTTAACAGTTCTCAAAATCATTGTTTGCAAACATCTGTACAAATCCCATTAGACCATTAGAATCTTGACAACCAATGAACTTCAATTCCCTTGCGTGGTACAAACACAAGCACAACTAACACTACATTCAGTAACAAGCAAGTAAATGTTGTTAAAACGTGATTTAATAAAGAAAACATATTAATCACGATGTGGTTGACGTTTGAGCCGGCCCCTAATTGAGCGCATTGTCAAAACAGCGACCCCCGCGGTTCCAGATGTGATCCTCTGACGTTGTAACTGTTCAAACGCGGGCCACACGCGTTCGAATCTTCGATGTCCGCAAGCGATGGTTCGCTCCCGCATAGTGTACCGAGAGCCGGACTTCGAGCTGGCGTCTCTATCTGAATATTTGCTATTTGTGAATTGACAGTTAGGCAGTTAGTTTGGTTAGTTAGTCAGGTAAAAGGTATGTAGGGAATTTTTTGCTCTTCGGAAGACATTATTTTTCTTTTGGAGATGTATGTTGTTTGTAGTCGACAAGGACATGTGAAATTTACAAATTTATGTGAGAAGTTTTTGTAATAGTTGTACTAAACTTTGGAAATAAATATCGTGCTTATAATCTTCGAACAGAGCCGGACCAAGTACATTAATTTATCTTTGGATTATCTCAGAAACATATTTACTAAACCGTAATAAATTGTAAAGCTCAGTAAAACAACTATAACGATTTTATTAGTATAAGTACGTAAATACTTAACAATTGTCGGAATCAAATATGATTATAGAGATAATCGTACAACCCTAATTAACAGCCAATAGAAACTTTGTATTCTTTGTATTTTTTTGCAAATTTTTCATTACTTGACCAAGCAAAATTAATAAATGGAATTTTTTTTCATGTAAAAAATGTTAGTTTAACATTTAAAAAAAGATGTATTATATTATCATTATACCAAAATACATGTTTTATAAATAATAATCTTTATAATTTTGCGATTCATATTAAACTCCTAGTCCTTTAATATGTCCATCAATTTATTTCTTGAAGTTGTATTTTTTTTTTACAAAATATTAATAACTGGCCCTTTGATATCACTTCTCTGCAAATTTACTTTTTTTTGTATATTGCGGGACTTTAAATTCTCTAGTTTTATTTATATTTTCTAACGATTCGGTGTCAAAACGTGACTTTTTATATTTTTCTTATAGAAAAATTGGTTTTTATTGTCCATTTTATTTACTTGACACAAGTTGCCATGAATATATTACTCTATTATAACTTGATTATTTTAAGCAAAATATAAAACCTAAATTAGTTTGACTTTTTTGTTGGTGTCGTTACGATTTTCTTACCGAATCTGACTTTGAGCATTGATTAATATTCGGGAAATATCTTATCGTGCATTCCAATAACGTAATTTTTAATTATTAATACGTTGATGGAATGCACTTAAAATAAATTTTCGGAAAGAATCAATGATCTAAAGATTTCTTCAATTTGAAAGATGCTAAGACATTTATATGTTTTTCTATTTTGCCTTCTTAAGGAAGTCATTACGAAACCCAATTGCGTATCGAAAGAGCGTTCATTACAATACGCAACATTTTGTTTTAGACGGTTGGTAGTAGCGGATGACATGCTGCATCTATCAAAATTTCAATATATCCTCAAAATATGAACAATTAGATTAATGCCAATAACAGTTACCAACCACAACATTTCATATACAAATTGCCCTAAATTGACTTGGTTTAAAATATCATAGATTTTTTAAAAATTGTAATTTATAAAAGACGCAAAATTTAAAAAATATTATAAATAACTCATTTGCACTTTTATCACACTAATCCTTTAGAAAACTTCTAAACTTGGACGCGTACGAAATAAACCTGTCTTATAAAACTCATTCTTTAATATACTATTATATTATTACAAGACAATGTTTGTCCTCTAATTTTCATGGTAGATTGAAATAAATAAATAGTAGTTAAATATGTAGGAAATGTAAGGATTCTACATTAATTGAAACAAACTCCATAAAATGACAAAAATCATAATTTTCTTCAAAGAACCAAAATGTCCAAGTTAATAATTCCATTTACAGCTCTTGCAAATTTATGTTCTTGTTAATGTGAACATTTCGGTTTAGCGCAGAATACGATGAACACTACAATTCACAACTGTCGGTTCGGTTCGTATTTGAACCGTAGTCTCTCTCTCGAGTAGGAATGTTGCGTGCCACGCCGCTATTTTGATATCACTTCTCTGGAAATTTAATTAAACACATCTAATAGTATTTTAATGAGCGTCAATAAAAGTGTATGCAAGCGAGAATGTTGTCTGAATTTATGAGCTTCTATAAAACTATCTTATACCTACATGGACTTACGAGTATTACACGATAACTGTTTTAAAAAGAGGAGAATTCTCAGAAAATGTATAAATCCGCGCCGTTAAAGACACTACTAAGTATGGTTATTTAAATTTACTTAAATTACATTAAATTATCTCTTGTTTAAATTTTAAATAGATACTTGTTATATATAAATCTTACACAAATTTTAAACAGTTTTAATAAAATTAAAATAATAATTGCTAGATATATAAAATAGTAGTTGTACTTTTCATATAAAACATTTTTCTCTCAGATAACGTAATTTAGAAACATTTTGGCCAGGTTCCATAAAGCCTTTTTTAACTTAGTAATATTACAAGTTAACAATGACCAAGATGGCTAATACCACATTTTACATTTTTTTTTTAAATTATTTTATATTATAATGAATTAATGTCAGCATTAATTGTCTAAATTTTGGCATTTATTAGATGAGTTTTTTTACTCTAATTCAACTTTTTCGTGTAGTTAACAACACGATTTACCAGCAACGTTTTAACAACTAGACATTAATGCGGCAACTAAACCAGAAAATTAAATTTAGTATCGGTGATGTAGAATATTCATAATTTAATATTTCATTAAAACAATTAAATATTTATATCATCACGCGTTTTACCTATTACTGGGTGTAGCTCTCTTTCGTAGCAGATCTCAATAAGTGATATATTTATGCGCGTGAAGTGTAATTATTAACGACCCTCAAAGATGTTAGTGTGGAAGAGCCACAGGGGTAATTTAATGTGGTGAAAATTATTTGTCGTCTGTGGGAATCGAACCCGGGTTCACTACAATTCGACTAGATACAACTGAGCCAGCTACCCCATTTAATAACATACTTAATTTTTAGTTCTACTTTATAGTAAAATTTAAAAAAGAAGTTTAAAATATGTTCTAAATAAACTACACATATTTTACTATAGTTACTTATTAGAATTTTCTGTAAAAATTGGTCGCCAGATGTCAGTAGTACATCATTTCTTCCGATTTATTTTACATAATTTAAAGTACAGTGTATAGCAACATAGAAAATAGTGTACAGCAATGTATACTGCGAGTATTAGGTAGACATATTAATAACAAAAATTTAGAGTCAAATAAAATTTTTAAACTGCCAATCAATTTATTGAAGAAACTGCAGGATGATTCACCCACATTTCAAATTAATATCCTACCATTTTATCTTTTTTAAATTATTATTCTTCAAGGTATGGAACATTTAAAAAGGTCAAGTTTTATTATTATTATATTTGTTCTTCTCAATAGTATCTTAATTTTCTTATGAATTATTTTATTAATAATTTACATCATAAGTCCGATAAATAAGTTTTCTCGGTACGAGTAAGTAGTTTCCGTAAGAGGCGACGAAGGAACTGAATTTAAAATTTAATAAATAATCGTAGTTTGCACATAACTTTTATTAACTATCTTTTGATTATTTTGAAAATTTCAAATCACTGTATTATCCACTAACGAGTTAAAATTAGAAAAACTACAAACAAACCATTACCTACTCCATCAAATAAAAATTTAAAACCACTTAGCCCACTCATAATTCCTCGAAATTCCCTTCACAAAGTCTCAAAACCTATCCGTGGAGCTCATAGCGCTAGACACATTCAGAAGCGCTCAGACAGTGTAAGCTGTCGCGTCCGCATTGTGCGGATGATTACCTGGGGCAGTGGCGCCATCTCAGGCGCCTGGTTCATCCCCGACCCCCTCGACGCTCTGAACACGTCAAGGAGTTGCCCCGTTGCGAACTAGGTGCTTCCAACCTAAATCAACGTTGCTTGACAATTATTACGTTTCATAGTTTTAGGAAAACGAAGTATTAGGGATTTTGTGTTTTTATAGTTGTGTACGTCAGGTGTAATAAATATTAGGTTTACCTAACTTCGTGGAATAAAGATCAGGTTGCACAAAAAATATGTGCAACGGTTACACGAAATCTGTTCAACATGTCGGACGATTCTAAGTCAACAGTCATTCTTGTTTCGGTTGAAAGTTGAAAAAAGAAGAACCATGTTTAATTCGTATTTTTAAAGTGTTACTTTACAATTAAATAAATAAATAATAGCTATTTATGAAACTAATAAGGAAATGAAGGTTATTACCTTACGCATGTGAAATTTGCAGAACGAGGCGTAGCCGAGTTATGTCAACACATAAATAAGGTAATAACCAAGTTTTCTTACGTGTTGCATACAATATTTTTTCTACTTCCGTTCTAATAAATACAAAAGAGCGTTTTTGACATATTAATGACAGTTATAAATTCAAAAAATAAAAGAATAACACATCAGAATTCGTCTACCAAGATATCTTCATTTTTTTGTGTTGCTATGTTACCTCATTATTTCACTAGTTAAATAATGCAGTTCATTACCTAACTCAAATAAGTGAAATAAAACAACTATTTCCTGACGGAAATAGAAAAATATATGATCACGCCTTTCATTACTGGGTGTGGCAATCTGACGGAGCAGATCTCGATAAATGATATATTTCTTCTCGTGAAATGCGGTTACCAGCCCTCAAAGATGTTAGTAGAGGGAAAACCACAGGGATAGATTTAAATTGTTGAAAATAGTTTATTGGCTGTGGGATCGAACCACAGTTCTCAAGATCCACAGGCCGACTCGATGCCACTGAGCCACTTATACCAATACTTTACAATTGATAATCAAAATTGATTTATTGAGGAAACTTTCATTTTCAGTTAGCATCATTTTTGCTTACGTTCCTGAATATGAAAAATATAATTCTCGAAAAAATTGTTATTACCATGGTAAGCATACTTAATACAATGTTTCTATTGGCTATTAATTAGTGTCGTACGATTTTCATCCTAAGCCAATCTGTTTTCAATAAAAATTATGTAATAATTTTAAATTGCGTAATAGAATTACAAATTACGTGTAGCGTTGAAGGAAAATAATTTAAAATTGAGTTGTATAATTTGGACAATATTGTATTATACTTAATCACACGCTAGTCTAGTGCTTATCAGATAAAAATCGTGTCTTATTTGTGTCATTATAGTCGCGTGCAGCAGACTTCAATCTCGTATTCGCATTTGCTTTATTCTCTCTAAGCGAGTGACGTGTCATTTGACAGCTCCAACACGACGTCGACAGATACGCTACTTCATAGCTGCATCTTTGTCTTTACCGCAGAACAGGTTGATGCGATAGAGAGACAGTGAGTCGGTGATAGTATCAGATGACGACAACTTTTCTAAATCATAATTGGTACCGTCTAGACACTCGGAGACTCTATTCAGCCTTTTCTTAAGCTGCGTCATATTGGACTCGAGGGTGCTTTTATAACTAAGAGAAAAAATCAGATTTACACTTTTGTATCATGTCTTTCTCACCTCGACAGCGGTTCTCAACATGCACAATATTCAAAAAATAAAATTTAGAAACAGTTTTTTTCATGAAACAAATGCAATAAACGACAAAAAATTATCGCATCTTTATTTATTTATTTATGTTACACTGTACAACAGGAATTTAATCCCAATTGCAGTACAGGGTCCGCACTCACCGAGCCGTAGTGTAGTAGTTTATATAATTTTTAGCTTGAGTGAGATTTGAATTCCGTATTGCTATCCACACAAACGTATACTAATGGATAATCTTAAAAAATATTTTCTGATTTCTCGTTTTATCATTTTTTCACCATAAAAATACTTTCTAATTTCGTAATTATACCACAACTACCTCCAGCCTCCGAACCCTATGAGGGTGTAAAAAGAGAATATGGCACATTGTCGAAGATGCCATCATTTTTATCGTTTTTTTCACCATAGAAAATATTTATCGTTTCTCAAAAAAAATCAATTTTCCTTATTTCCACCCCTCAGGGGGTGGGAGGATGAGGTTGAAATTTCCAAATTAATTACAGTTTTTCTGAAGAATGCAATAGTGCAATTAAGTTTTTGAAACTCATCCCCACCTTGCCTACCAGGGGTAGTGGAGGGTATGTTTGCATATTATGCGTGAATAGTTTTTGAAAAATAAAAACACATGATTTGTAACTTTGTCATCAAATGCTTCGTTCTCGAGATATTTAAGCGTTTCCAGACTTTTTGGACATCCTGTCCAAAACTACTAAAAATCACCAAAATTGCAGACTTAAAAAAATCCAAAGCGTTCAAACAAGTGTGAAACATTCTGTCAAAACTAAACCATAAATGATAGTTTTTAGTTTCGCATGACGTCGAACTGTTACAGTAGCACCATCACCACGCATTCTGCATTGTTTCCTCCAGCTCCGTGGACCGCGTAACACGGCCATTGTGCTCGAGGTTTGTGGATATTTTTTGGACAAACACGTAATTATCGTCATTGTGAATCTGTCACAACTGTGGATTAGCATTGTCCACGGCTACAAAGCCGTTATGCGATTTGTACATTCTGAACCAGAAAATTACTAGCACACCAGACTTTTTTTTGTTATTGTTGTTTGTAGGAGCAGTGCAGAATACGAGAGAAGAGTTTGAGGAACAGGTAGATTTAGTACAAGTAGACACATTTGGGACATTGATTGCCTCTCCTTTATACTTCAAGAGGTGTTTTGTAAATAAAATAAAATATGGGTGGATATTTTCTTTTATTCTCTTTTCAAGACTTTTCAACATTCTTGACATTATACTACAAAAATATTTGGGCTAAATAAGACCAAACAGGTTTAGGAACAATATAGCACATTATAAACTCATACCAAGGCACGATTATTATATATATTTCTTGTCTCAAATTAAGATATCTTGAATTTTCTGTAACTATTATTCTTTTGCCAAAAATCAAGATATTCTTGTAATTATTATTTTAACAACTGATATATTACATAAATTCTTACAATTATTATAGTTAGTTACATTTAATTTATTACTTTAAAATAAATAAATATATTATATTGTCAGATCTTCCAAGGACTGATAACTAAAATAACTTTTTCAACTCCCATGATTAAAATGTCAATTTTCTACAACTGTCAAAAAATGTTCACACTTTTCATTAATATTAACCCTTTGCACTCCAGCCTAATAAGCAATAGTAGGAACCAGTAACTCCAAACAAATGCAGATCACACACATTGGAATGCAAACGTAAACACTTTTGATTATCTAAGACTTAAGAGCGCTGAGTGAGATAAACAAGCGTGTCGCAAATGCGGCGACAACGGATTTATTCCTAACATACGAAATGTCGCAAATGCGGCGACAACGGAGTGCAAAGGGTTAATATCCGAAGTATGTGATTTTTTAATGATTTGCATTACCATGCCAACGCGTATTTTGCGCACTGTTTTGCACCCTAGTGCGCAAAATATTTGTAAATATAACAATATATGGAGATAATTGTTTGTAATTACTAATTGCATTTTTTTGCATTTTATCAATCTCATACATAGATAAGAAATATAATGATAAAGTTTTATTTACTTAATACAAACTGTCGTGTTTTAAATTACCCATGTTGTGAAAATATATTTTATCAGACCACACGTAATGTTTTAAGAATTTTTCGTGTCGTCAGTTCTCCAAATTTGCGAGTGGTAAAAATCGTTAATGTGGCATATTTTGACAAATGATTTTCTGTCGACTATTTAACGATCACTGCATTCAGACTAGACAGATTTGACAAAAAATATTTTCCATAATTTTCGTCAATATTTTTACAAAATTTCAATACTAGTTTTCAATTAAATTATTTTCTATTATGTTTGTATGATGACTGGATACTGTACTTGGTTGAACCAGTTCAAAAAGTCAAAATGTTTATAATATGGTTCTATATAGTTCAGAGCACAAGAAATGTACTCGTTCAAACCGCGTTTCAATATCTCTTTTAGTTTTGAAGTTACAGCGATTTTTGACTTTTTTTAAAGCTCAACTTTGAGACGCCATAACTCAAAAACTAAAAGAGATATTGAAATGCGGTTTAAACGAGTGCATTTCTCGTGCACTACTTAACTTGTACAGGTATTTTTAAAATTTATAAAATTTTTCAATTTTTCAATTTTTTCGAAATTTTCTTTTGTCGATATTTCAAAAAGTTGAAGAGATAATGTAAATATGAAAATACCAGTGAATTCCTCGCGTAAAAATACATAGGTATGCAAATTTTCAGAAGAAAATTCGAACGGATACATTTTTTATTACAAAAAATCGGAAATGGCCGTTTTTTGAAAATTTCTTAAGGGGTACCCCTTGATGTTTTTACGGATTTAGGCCATTTTTGGATTTTTTGTAATAAAAAATGTATCCGTGCGAATTTTCTTCTGAAAATTTGCATACCAATGTATTTTCACGCGAGGAATTCACTGGTGTTTTCAGATTTTCATTATCTTTTCAACTTTTTGAAATATCGACAAAAGAAAATTTCGAAAAAAATTTAAAAATTTTCAAAATTTTCAAAATACCGGTACAAGTTAAGTAGCGCACGAGAAATACACTCGTTCAAACCGCATTTCAATATCTCTTTTAGTTTTTGAATTATGGCGTCTCAAAGTTGAGCTTAAAAAAAAGTCAAAAACCGCTGTAACTCAAAAACTAAAAAAGATATGAAGATGCGCTTTGCGCCATTCGATTTCTCGTGGTCTAAATTGTATAGAACCACATTTTAATAATTTTCGATTTTTGAACTGGTTCAACCCAAAATTCTCATTATTTGTATGTACAAGAATTTGAGAACAAACCTCTACACAAAAGAACTTTTGGATTGTTTTGATGTTCTAAATTTATACCTAACGTTTAGTTAATGTAATTGAAAGTAATTCAAATTCATTTAATTCTTTTAAACTTAAAATGTTTCTTTTAGACTGTAGACTATTACACTTCAATGCATTGCTGAAAATTTTATTTTCCCTATGTTTACTTTTAAAATAAACGCTCTATTGTATTGCTGTCAAACTCTTTAACTGTAACTATGGTAATGATATATCCCTATGTTTACTGATAAGAAAAATATATAAGAAATAGATAGAAATAAAACTACCTATAGAAACGAACAGAAATATAATTTAATTTAATATTTTAACTGCTCTAGAAAGAAGCATAGATAAAACGAGATGATAACAAAACACTTTGACATCAATATTATAATTTCTCTATTACCGCTCTAAATACATAAAGAGACACATAAAACGAAAGATGCAAACACAGACTTTGTCCTGATGTTGCATCGACGGGTGCGACATCCCTTTCAACCCGGAGGGTGGAGGGCGCCACCGTCGGTCGTGGTAGCAATGCAGCTGTCCTAACACACACACACACACACACTCAGTACTCGCGTACTTGTACATATCTCTGTGTGTGTACGCGCCTCGAGTAAGCGCTCCCGCTTTGATAACATCTCACTCGCCCTTCTAATTCCTGCCACCCTGCACCACGACACCATGTTGACGACTCTGCAGGACTACTGCACCCTTATGCATTGACGAACATTTGAAAGAGATCGATGATAACATTCTGGGCTCGTGTTTTGGCATGACAGTTCCCGTGATAACGCACAGAGGTCGCTGCGGAAGGTTCGGTACCGCGATGCTGCTGGCGGTGGAGTCCTTTCACACACGCGTGCGCGCAAGCGAAAGCGCAGAGTCCTGATGCCATGTACAAACTGGATTATGGGAGTTTATTTAGAAGTGATGACTTGAGGAATTATACGTTTTGTTTCTTGCAGTTTGCAGGTTGTCATTCTCAAAGATAGATACGAACAAAAATGTTTAAATTTTTAATATCGCTATGGGGCTTAGTGCTCTCAAGTGAGCCTGTGGATTTGAGAAGCCAGGTTCAATTCTCACAGCCGACAAATAATTTTCACTTAAAACTACCTCCACTAACATTTTTGTGGGATGTGGGCCGTTATTATAAACAGCTGGTAAACGCACTTCACGCATGTAAATAAATCACCCAAATCTGCTACGACAGAGTGCCATACCCAGTATTAGGTAAATGGCGTGATGATATATTTATTTATTTGTCTACGATTGCCGCGTACCAAGTTTTATTTGCACCCAGCGTTTTTTAAATTAATTTATTTTATTAGTTTTTTGAAAAGATACATTACATTTACGCACTATTAAATATACTACTGTGACCGCGTATAACTTACTTAATTAAGAAACAAAAATAATTGGATATATCAAAATATTTAAAAATGTTTTTAAAAGAAGGGATATACGTGACTTATTACTATTAATTTAATCTTATTTGTGTTACACTATCTAGGGTTGTTATTTCTATTATAATTTTCTATCATACAAATTAAATTAAAATGCATTGAAAACTTGATAATGGGTCTGGATATCAGTACCAAGCACTGTCTACGGACGCCAAAATTAATTAAATAAATAATACAATTTATCTCTAGTTCTTCATAACAAAATTATTAATTTAGTTACATCTATAACGGTTATTTTTCTTTCGAATATACGTTACAATTTCGAATCGGATTGGATGGGATCGGTTCTAGAATTGTGTCGGTTTGGATGTGATCAAAAATCAATATTTTCAAAAATGCCGATCTGTACCGTAATAGTAGTTTATGTAACAAGTACATAATTTAGGTCTTTATTGGACTAGCCGAATTTTATGGCAGAGCAAGCGAGGCTAATAAATAAGGCGAGTCTATAAAGTCCGATAATGTACGAGTTGCATACAACGTTTTATGTTCGACTGCATGAAGAATATTTTCTCTTAAAATATGATTATGTTAATACCTATATTTAAAACATTTAATTGCATCTCAAAGTGTGCTTCGTTGTTATGCATTTGTTGCTTTATTTATCAAATTGTCAAAGTGAAAAAAATGTTGACATGGATGAAGACATTGAACACGTTCAAAAAGAAATAAAAGATCTTGCATGTGATGCAAGTGAATATCTAACAATTGTATGAAGACACATATAATACATACAGAAAATGGTGTTTAAATATTTATTTTGAATTTTGTTTTAATGTGACATTGACAGCAGTCCAATTTTGCATTTTTATCGTACTAGTCCAATAAAGTACCCGATTATGGACAGTAAACAGTGTCGTAAAACAAGGTAATATGATGCAGTCGAACATAAACATTTAAATACCTCGATCGTGCGAAAACGTTTATTTACATAAATAATTGAAACACGTTTCGTTAGCCAGCTCGGTAGCAAATTCATCTAAGCTTTCGAGGAGCTTACACGATGGGATGCTGGTCCGGGTGTGCATGCCATAAAGCCCCACATACACACATACACACACATCCTCACTCGTGCGAGTGGTTAACGACGACACCGCGTTCCGTGCTGTGTTTGACATCTCCATCCCAAGCGCTATCAGCCGGATAAAAAGATACATCGCACTGATAGCCCAGCGCGATTTTCAGCTGATAACAAATGAATGAGGCGTGCGTCAGCATTAGAACTCTCTACACACGGACCCTCACTCCATATACTCTCACTACACACTGCGTGGATACTTCATTGTGGAACACTGGCTAGATGGACGATAGCTTATTCTTTTATGTAAACTCTCGTAGTACAATGCTCGAAATTTGTTTTACACAAAAGGTATAGTATGCACGGTATTGTGCCAGCCGCTTTTCGAGTGCTGGAAATAAGTATTAGCGGGGATGTTTGAAATGCATGTTGGCTGTTAGTTCGCGGACCGCGGCAAGGACTCCATTAATGTTAATAAAATCTTGATAGAGATGCGACAGTTGCGAGGGTGATGTGCTAACTTGTGTTCGTTCAGGATTCTAATGCTTACTTTGCGAAACTCGCCAGCGTCACATCGTTTCACTAGTTCTGCTTTGCGAATATAGCGACAGACTTTTTTACAACTTACACTAAAACAGTTTGTCTAAAAACCATTAATTAAGTATTGTCATAATTGTAAATCAATTCAATCAAATTAAAAGAAAAACATATGCTATACAAGTTTCAGAAAACTACTAAACTTTGTTGAATTTTATAATAAATACATATATCATCACGCCTTTTACCCAGCACTGGGTGTGACACTCTGCCTAAGCAGATCTCGGTAAGTGATATATTTTGTCGCGTGGAGTGCGGTTACCAGCCGTCAAATCACGGCTCTCAAAGAGATTACTGGAGAGGGAACCACAGGGGTAGATTTAAATTGGTGAATTTTCTTTGTACTAAAATAAAAAATAAATAAAGTGATATATTTCTTCGTGTGAAGTGCAGTTACCAGCCACCAAATAACGCCCTCCAGAGATGTTAGTGGAGTAGTTTTAACGTTAAGTTCAGTGGTGAAAATTGTTTGTCGACTGTAGGGATCGAACCAGGATTCTCAAATCAAATGTTGACTCGATACCACTGATCCACCTACTACAGATTACAATACTAATAGTAATAGTATGTTAAAGTATTGCCGAAATTGTTATTAATGTGTCCAAAGCAGAAAGTAGTCTATAACTGCTCGCGCATGAAGATTGTTGATAGAGGCGTAGCAACCATGCAAGAGCGGCAAATATACGTTCTGATGCTCGAGGTGCACATATTATTTGTTTATTTATTTATTTGTGTTACTCTGTACAACAGGAATTTAATCCCAATTACAGTACAGGGTCCGCACTCACCGAGCCTCAGTGTGGTAGTTTTTTTAGCTTGAGTGAGATTCTAACTGGGGTTCTCCGGATTCGAATTCCTTATTGCTATCCACACCACCGTACTGACGGATTGTTTATACAATCATTTAGAAAATGTTGAAAAATAATTATAAACTAATTTTTGACTGTTTCTGTTTTGAAGCTCGCTTTAAAACGTTGACAGTTTTCATGTATCTATGGATACAATATTCAACTTAATCAGAAAACTCACTTTCTGTATAAGTTTGAAAGTTTAACTTTCTATACGAATAGGCGGTAATATCTATTTTTCATATGTGAAATGAATTCAGAAAAGACTACTTTATGTTATGGTGATTCTCGTACTGTTATTTCTTGTTATCTAACAACGACTACAATATACTGAAATAATAAATTTTGTAGATGGAAAATACAGCGGGAAAGTATAATTTATCGTCTGATCGTATAAAATTGTAATTATTAAAATGTGACAAAAAACTTGCAAAAGTGCTCGAGTGAAATGTCGCCTTATTTTGGTTAATTATAAAAACATTCTAACTATCTAATGAAGATAATAATATTAACAGTTATTTATTGAACAAAATTTGTTTATAAAACAAAAAAAGATAAAAATCAAGTAGCAAAACAAATTTGCAACAATTTAACAAAACACCACCCTTAAAATTCCCACAAAACCTTCCATCCATCACCCTCAAATAATCCATAATCCACGCAAAAAACGTCGTCGCATGCAACACAATTTTGACGTAAATCTCAAACCATCTCAGATCAAGATCTCAAGTAGTGTTGTCGTATTCTGTTACACCTGGCACACGCTATAGCACCGGGCCTCGAACCGAATCCTGGCGAGATAACGGCGCCGATAGCTGACCGCAGCCAGATAGGGACCGAGATAACTCCACGGTTTTTAACTCAACAGTAAGGCGCATTATGGCGTTATGGCAATGATTTGTCGTGGAGGGAATTGTCTTCGTTTAGGGTTTGGGTTGATCTCGAAGATATTTTGACGTTTGGGTGAAACTTTTGTGGTGGTTTGTAAAGATTTGAATGTGGTGAAATTAGGTTGGCAACATGTTTGGACATTTGGGATAGATGACTGATAATAGTTTTGCATTTTACACATTGCTTTTCCTTTCTTATATTTCTTTTAGTATGTTACTTACACGTAAATATTTTTTGCATTTGTTTAAATAGAAAGGTACATTTAAAGCTTCTGACAATTGATTTTGGTCTTGATAAAATCTAAAACAAAATTCTGTCAAAATTTTTCAAAATACATTAAAAAAATATAGTAAAACTAATCGAAAATAATGCGCAAATAAAAAGTTACCTCATTTACAACTTTAGTTTTCCTCTAAAAAATATGTAAAATTGTTTGACTAACAATGAAATAAATAAAGCAAAAAAGTGTCTTAAATTATTTCTTGTATTTAAATTTTATAAGAAAGGTTCCTAATAATTTTGTCTTTCAAACAAACAAAAAAACATCGCTTCAAACACTACGGCTCGGTGTGTGCGGACCCTGTACTGTAATTGGGGTTAAGTACAGTTTAACATAAATAAATAAAATCATACTTCAAATTATAAAAATTATATTAACTGTTATTTTTTATTGTACTATTTTATCTTGTTAAATGAATGAATTTATAAGAAACCTTGTTCATAGAAAAAAATGTAGATCATTACGCCTATTACTCATTATTGAATGTGTCACTTTTCTGCAGCAGATCTTGGTACACGATATATTTTGTGCGTAAAGTGCGGTTACCAGCCATCAAATCTAACTAATAACTATTTTCTTCGACAGCACGAAATGTACTAATCACACTCATTTATGTGCAAAAAGTGATTATTTTCTAATAATATTATAGTGAACAATGATATTATTGAAGAAAATATAAATGATTTAAAAATGAAATAATTTCTGTAATGTAAAATTTTAACTCGTGTTCCATCTTACACCCATGCTTTCAAATGATACTCTTTCAACACTTATTTTACAATATACTATATTAATTTTCCGATTTTTGTTTTACGGATTCACAATACAATTTCCTATAATTACACGAACAAATAGTAGTAATTTGAATCCAATATAAACAAAAAATAAAGTATTGAACAATTTATTTGTTTTATAAAAATAATAATTTGATTTTTGTTGTAATAGAAGTATTTTTGTTTTAGTAAATCATGACTGTACTCGAAACGTTGTTTTCCTTTTTGTAGTGATAAGCTTGTGTGACATTACAGAAGTGATTATGTTGTAGTTCTAGTTAGTGATAAATATGTTTCTTTACCAACACGTTTACGTGTTGATATAGTGTGAGATTATATAAATTGGTGTAATAATTTAGAGCAAATAGTTATAAAAATTGTATGGAATTATTCTAGTCAATAATTTTACTTTATAAGTACATTATCGCTGTATCACAACTTTTACTATTTTATTTTACAATATCAGGACAAATATTAAAATTTAAAGACAAGAGTAGGAACTTGATTTTAGATTTGATGTTTAGTTATTTTAGGTGTTTACCTACACTACACTCTCAAAACAAGCTTTTTTAACTTATGATACGTTTACTGTTCTTACAATAGAGTACACCCATACCTCGCTTTACGGCCTAGATACGTTCCACGAAACTTGGCCGCAAAGCGAAAAGCTGTATAAGGAATCAATCAATTCTAATACAAATTCATACAAATTCAATGGGAAAAAAAGTTTTTTTGCCGTTATAGCGAAACATTTTAGGCCGTAAATCGAAAACGTGCCTTAATTGAAAAGGGTCGTATAAAGAGCGGCCGTATAGCGAGGTATGGGTGTATATAATAATTGAAATTGGGTGAAATTTACTTTCAAAACTAACGCATCCACTTCCTTCCCTCCTAATCTTTTTAATTCATTTTCAGTTCTTAGTACAGAGTGTTTACCTGCAATTGTGTGGAGATGGCGTTCTTTTTTTCTTATGTTTTTAGATTCATTCTTAAAGTAGTGGGCAAAAGTGATTATTGAAACAGGTGTATAGGAGAGAACGAATGAATATGATTGAAGGTTTGTTACGTGATGAAAGATTCCGAGGGTGAGGAATAAATGAGCTCGTTTGAAGGAAACAAGAATGTAGTTGAAGTGAGGATGGTGTGTTTAGATGAGAATTTTTAATGAAGACTGATTCTTTGATAAATCTGATGGGTGGATGTTCTGTCAATGTTTCATTGGTTCGTGTTACCCATTTTATGGGATATATCCTCATGTTAAGTATATGAGGTAGTGGCTCAATGGTATCAAGTCAGCCTGTAGATCTTGAGAACCCTGGTTCGATCCCCACAGTCGACAAACAATTTTCACCAATTTAAAACCACCCCTGTGGCTCCCTCTCTACTAACATTTTTGGGGGCTGGTAACCGCACTTCGCGCGAAGAAATATATCACTTACCGAGATCTGCTTAGGCAGAGTGCCACACCTAGTAATGGATGAAAGGCTTGATGATATATTTATTTTATTTATTAAGTATGTAACATATGTATGTTAGAAGAATATTTGAGAACAAAAATATTTGAAGCGAAAATTATTATTCTTTAAATATGAAACTAAAAAGTTATGATAATACAATTCTTTAAATTAAAAGTTTATAAATAATTATAAAAAATTTTAGTTCAGTTCTGTAAAAACTAAATATTATTTTTAATTATTTAAACATAAGTTCTGAAAGTTTTTTTCCATATGTTGAATGATTAATATATTTAGTGATTAATATGTAATAATTAATTTTGAAAATATTTCAAATTGAGAGCTCTTCCTGGCTGCATATGCTAATAACATCCCCATCGCGGGTAATCTGCTGCAGATCTGTGTTCATACATTTAAGCAACCTGTAAATTTAACGAGCCTAGTATTAATTAATAACTATGAAATTAATCTGCATTTGATGCGCTTCAATCGTGACATTTAGTTACAGTAACTCATAAACATGCGAGCATCACTCGAACATGGCCCACTAGATATGCAAAACGACCCACGGTTGATACGAAACAGAGGGATATAACTCTGCCCTGTGATATTCATTTGACGTGCAATTATACCTCATGTGACGTCACAAATATTCGCACAGATGGGGAACGCACATTTTGGCCCTTCTCATAACGACAACGAATTATATGCCATGACGCAAAGTAAATAAAATATATATTATACTATTCATTTATGGCCGCTCCGGAGTGATACAATTTTCGTATTTGCCTCTAAATCTTATGCACCCGCTAAACTCAGCAACTTGCCGTGTTACTGTTCTTGGAACCGTGGTCTGCTGGCCGAAGGTCTATTATTAGGGATTGTATTTATTTTTGTTAAATGCTGTTATTGTGTATTCAAATATTCATTGTATATCTAACCCAGATGATACGAGTTTCACAGACATTTAAGTTTTAGACGAATTTGCACGTTATTTTGTATTTATTATCTATTCTTAAAATATTTATTAGATTAGAAACAACAACAAATAAAATAAATGAATTGTACTCAACATCAATATAAATAACTCAAATCATTTATAATACAGAAATGAGAAATTGCTTTGCTTATATTAAGGAATAACATCATGTATTTGACGGCTGGTAACTGCAGTTTACAAGCATAAATATATTACTTACTGAGATCTACAACGATAGAGTGCCACTGCCAGAATGGGTGAAGGCATGTTTATTTTGTGAATTTTTGGTTGAACCGGTTCAAAAATCGAAATTTTTATAATTATGTTTCTATATAGTTCAGGGCACGAGAAATACGCTCGTTCAAACCGCATTTCAATATCTTTCTTAGTTTTTGAGTTATATCGATTTTTGACTTTTTTAAAACTCAACTTTGAGAGCCCATATCTCGAAAACTAAAAGAGATATTGAAATTCGGTTTGAACGAGTGTATTTCTCGTGCGCTACTTAACTTATACCGAAATTTTACCATTCTTAAAATTTTTTTAACTTTTTTCAAAATTTTCTTTTCTCAATATTTCCAAAAGTTGAAGAGATAATGATCTGCAAACACCAGTGAATTCCTCGCGTAAAAATACATAGGTATGCTAATTTGTACATTAAAATTCGCATGGATACATTTTTTATTACAAAAAATCGAAAATAGCCATTTTTTGGAAATTTCTTAAGGGGTACCCCTTGGTGTTTTTTCGGATTTAGGCCCAAAGATATTAGTGTTGGAGGAGCCACAGGGGTAGATTTAAATTGGTGAAAATTGTTTATTTTGATAAAAGGTGTGGTGCTATATTTATTTATTCTATATATCCGTTATATTTAATTGTTATTTTAGCATTATTATAATAAATGTATATCTAAAATTAAAATATGATTAATATTTTATTAATTGACAATTCGTATTCAGTCGAATGTCGCTTATGTTCGCATAGTCTTATTACAGGAGGTTAAACTCGAAATAGTCAAAATGGGAAGACACGAAACAGAGATAGAGAATAACCCTTACCGTACGCATGGTTAATTTACGCAAAATTAGCATATATAACAGTGATAGCTATATTATCTTATCAAATATCTACTTGCGAATTACTAATTAATATCATCCAATTTAGCATATATACATATTGCGTGTTATAGTTGGATAATATGGCTCAGATTATGTATGTTACATGTGATGGGTATCAATGAGATATCCGAATTGAATTGTTGACAATACACGATCGAAGTGGCATTAACATAATCGAACGCGATTTTCATTTATTTGTAAACGGACGATAAATATTACAAGTGTTTCATCATTACTGTACAATGGATTCTCATTAAAGACTATCGTTTTCGATACTAAATTTTACTGCCCATCAAATTTTATACTGGAAAAATTATCTTAATTTATTTACACATACTTGTGTCTATAATTTCTTATAGATTCGTTGTTAGAAAAGTGGGCGTAAGTGAAGATTTACGAAACAGGTGTACAGGAGCGAATAGATGGATGTTTGTTGCGTGATGATGGATTTTGGTTGTGAGGAAAGAAAAAGTTCGTATGGAGGAAGTGTTAATGTGGTCGAAACGAGTATCGTGTGTCAGGATGAGAATGTTGACGGGTTCGTACTACCCCATTTAATGGGATATAGCGAATGTTATGTATGTATAATTATTTCAAGTTCAGTGAAAAATCTTATAAATTAAAATAATTATTATCATTAAATTTTTAATTAATTTATTTGCATGTAATGCAATTTCTTTTGGGTTTTTTTTAATATTTTTATCAAGTTATGAGGACAATTCTATAAATGCAAAGTTATATTTTCTAAATACTAAATAACACAAAAGATGTGTATCAATATATATCTTCTTTTTTTTAATATCGTCGTAGCTTATCAAATAAATGTATCATCAAACTAGGGGAAGAAGTTATGGTTGGTAACACTGAAAAGAAGCTTCAATGCCGTAAATATCATCTCTTGCAGAGCTTTCAAGGAAACTTTTTAAAAAGTTCTAAGGACCTGTTTAAATCCCTGTTAATGTTACGTGATTTTTCATTTCAAAGACAAAAGTTTGTGAGTTATTCTCTAGAGAAATTGATAAAGTTATTTAAGTGCCTTTCACAGCAAACTGAGAAAAGGAAATTCAATTACAAGAATGAATGCAATCGCTTAAATAAAACAAAACTCGTTCATAATAACTCATCTAATTTTTCGTGAAACTAATGACATATTATTAGATTTAGCGTTATTAGACGGCCATGGAAATAGACTTTCATATTTATATCGCACACAAATTTAAAATGTGATGCGTTATCAATATGAAATTTATTTCTCCTTTTCCAATCGCGATGGAGAAGCAAGACAGAGAGATGAGTGTTATGAGGTCCAGACAAAGAAGGAACTAGTTGTTTGCAGGCGGGAATACTGCTGCATACAGCTAGTGCATATATTATAAAACAAGACTTTCCTATATGCTTTATATACTTATATTTACATACAATACGCGGTTGTAACATGTATACCATCCCAGCCTCTGTAGCTAAATAACAATGGAGGGAGAAAGATCCGTTCTTTGGAAACTCTGGCTATATTTTCCAGGGAGGGCAATTTATTTTTCCAACCCCAGTGCTCTTATCTAAACAGCAGCGAAAATAATATCGTGCAGATAAAAGTGGCTGTGGCATCGGTACACTCACGAAGAAAAACGGGGCAGCGAGCAGCGAACGGAGCACGAGAACCGACACCAACTCTGATGCGGAATTTCATTGTTATCGCTGGAATCGAGTGGTGAAGGATATTATGGGAATTTGTTGGATTTAATCGCGCAGGATTTTAAAATACATTTTGTACTACACTCACATTTACATTTGGTTTAAATCAACAAATATCTAAGAATTTAGTAGCGAAAACTATTAAGTTAAATTGAAAAAATTGAATCCTTATATCATTGTTCTAAATTTAAGATTACTATCACTCAGTGGTTATCATCACTTTTTTCTTATTTTTTTTAATTCCCTTCATCATAAAATGATTAGGATAATAGGAAAACTAACAAACACTATTATACAGGATGCCTCTGCATGAAACTTGAATGACATATATAATTTGATATACTGATTATAGAACAAAAAGATGTTTTTAGAAATTCGCAAAAATTAGGGTATTTCATTCCTAGTGAACATTTTTAGTGTTTAATAGTACATTTAATTAAAAAAATTAAATAAGGCATTACACCAGGTACCTACATAATAACTAATTAATAAATGTTTATTTGTAGGCAGTGTTTATACTTGTATTTCATTAGTAACATAATTATAAATAATTAAATGTACTATTAAACCAGTGACACTAAAATTATTCGCTAGGAATGAAATACCCTAATTTTTGCGAATTACAAATAAATCTTTTTGTTCTATAATAAGTATATCAAATTATATATGTCATTAGAGTTTCGTGCAGAGGTATGGAAACATCCTGTATAAGCATTTATCAGTACATACCTGCTACCTGCTTTTTGTGTCACAAATATTGTTAGTTTGTATACAAACTTTAAAACAAATATTCTGTTTAATCTGTGTTGTGACAAAATTAGATCTTTTGATCTACTATCTATTTTATATGACATTAATCTGATCTAAGTATTTATATTTATTGTAATCTTGATCTTCTTTTATGTGAGATAATTATAATCTAAGATTTGAATAGATAATTTTTAAATGAGTATTCTAAATTATGGAATTTTAAAAACATTGTGCAAAAATGTTTTTTACATATTTTAGAAAGAAATAAATTTTGATTCACAAATTACAAGACTGATTGATATCTAATATTTCAATAGATACTTATCTAGTTTTTTTCTACGGCATTTCTAATTCAAGTTGATTAGGGCCAGCTGTATTACTATTACTAAATTTTAAGAATCATTTAAATGACTAACATCGTATTAAGACAAACTATCAAATAAGAAAATTAAGAGTGCTATTAAATATTTATTATCCTTATTTTATTTTGTAAATGTTAACATTATATGTGTTCTGATATATTTAATAGTCAGATAATAGTTGAATGAAAAACTGAGTATTAGACATAATTATAACAAAATTGAGAGCGAGCATTAGAATGTCTTCGGATTTGAATTAAATGTATACCATAGCTCAGTGGCAGAGCATTTGATCGTATTTTTGAAGTTTTTTTATTTGAATATTTGACAGAAATATCAATTATTTCATGATATGTAATTGTGCTTTGCTTTTACAGCTCGATTATCAATTTTTTTGTAGCTAATCCTGAGTTTTTGATTAGATAATCTTATTTTAACTTAAAAAGGTTAATTCAAATTATTTTCTGAAAACTAAATAGTAACAAGATTGTGTTCGAGTTTATTTAAACATTTTGGTTAAAAGCATTTAATAAGTAATATTCTGTATCACTAAGCACCTTTTTTGGTGCAACACTTTTTATCCTTAGGTTGCCATTATTGATATTACTTATTAAATGGTTAAAAGCTTAATTTGATTAATCCAAAATTCTGTATTAGCTCACTTTTTTGCTAATTGGGCTATTATTTATTTAAACCAAGACAGATAAAGTATGTTTCATTCATAAAAACAGTCACTTAACAATCGTATTAAATTTTGAAAAGAATTTTAAAAGAGATTTAAAACTGTACTGTTGGTTTTCGCGTGTAGAAATTAGTTTAATCAAAACGAAATCCTCGTTCTGGTAGTTTTCTATAGCATCCTCTTGTTAATCTATTGAAATAATTAGAAAGTATCAGCCATAATATCCTAGTACCACCCTCAATTCTCGCGCGCTTAGGTCGCTCTCTTCGCGGAGTGTACCGAACGTTATATATACCTCCGCCCCTGGGAGTGGTGTTTTAAAAGTTGCCGCTATAAATTGTCCCGGAGCGATCCCCGGATCTTCTCTTATCAGTCGCCTCTTCTTCTCCGCGCTTCTTGCCGACGCCGCCGCCGCCTTGCTCTTGTTGTTACACTTTTGTGCGCCGAAACTTTGCCGCGTCGCGTCCGGCGAACGAGCAGATCTATCTCGGGACTTGAGCGCACAACGCGGCCATGGAGGGGTTTTAGGGCAGAGCCCTAAGGATGAAGATGCTTGGGTGATGGAGAAAGGGTTGTGATTTGGATGGGTATTGTAAGACTGATGCATGACTTGGTTTAAGAGGATTGATTCAGTAATATGGTATACAAGCGATTAATTAAATGGCGGTGAGATTGAGAAGAATGTAGGTAGTTAGAAAAGTGGGCGTGACTTACATGAGGAAAGATGGGTGAAACAAAGTGTATATTTTTATTGTAGGTGGAAGATTTGTGTGCTTGAACTAGGAATAAATGGATGGGTATATAATGTTGAATGAGGGGAATAAACGAGCGATGAAATAAATTATGAATAAGAATGAAGTGAACGTGGTGTCCAAAGATTCGTGCTATTAAAGAAATATTTCTACACAGTTGAGTCAAAAACAAAATAACTACTCTACTAATAAATTATTTTTTCAACATTACTTGTGAAAATGACATTTCCCTCATTTAATTTAGTTGTGATAGTAACCGTTTCTGTCACTAGTGATGTAAATAACTTTCCTCACTAGTAAGGGAAATGGTTACTATCACAACTAAATTGAGTGAGGAAAATGTCATTTAAAATGGTGACCAAGGAAACTTGATGTGTATTTGTAAATACAACTCTTTTGATTTATATAAAATAATTATTAAATTTCTTGTATCTCAAACGTAAAAATGTAAATTTCACGTTTTATGTTGAAAAAAATAGTATGTAACACATGTAGAAAAGGACCATTACAAAACTCATACTATTAGAATACTTGCTGTCACTTGTGCTCCAACTTTCGTACTCGTTTTGCAATTAAACCCTTTTCTCACTAGTATTACAATATACTATTATATGTTACTTTGCCGCAGACGAAAACAATGAATTAAATAAATAATAAACCGTAGGCCTACTTGACGAAATGAACAAATTTATAAATATCAGAAGTAAATTGAGTAAAGTATATTTTGTACCATAAACAAAATCAATCAAACAATTGTCAAATAATTTTATATGACTTAAAATCTAATGACTAAAATATAAAAGAAAAAATTAGAATGATATCTAATCAAACTAAATAGATGTTTATAGCATCTGATTGAAGCTTATAAGGTTCCAGGTTTAAATATATCAATATCATGTGTCCAAAATATATTGAACAATTTAATTTAACATTTAATATGAAACAAAACTAAAAATTGATGAATAAAATAGAATGCGAAGTTTTTCGAGAATGGAATAGTTGTTTCCTCCCAACATTCCTGGTTTTTGTTGCAAACGTCTGCCAATTACAAACATTTGAACCCAGCGAAAGAATTCGCAACTCCCTCTTTATACCGTCACGTAGCACGTACTTCTCTTCTTTACCACCGCCCTCTGTGGCGCCAGCGTCGCGGCACGTTGTATTGTTAATTCTGAACGTGATTTATCACTAATCACAACAGCGCGTCGCCGCGAGGTTACATCTTCACTCTGTGTTCGCTGGCGGCGACTACGTCAGGAAAAAGGGGACCGAACTCCACGAGAGCTCTTGCTCTTACTTGCTTTTGCTTTTGCTCTTGCGGTGACGGTGAGGTTATTGAAATGCGGTAAAAAGTTGCCAACGTTTGTGGCAGATATAATGAGGATGCTGACGGCACGCACTAAGTTTCTTTGAACTGAGGGGATCAATTCATAATGAGGATCTCTGCCAATTGTTTTTCAAAGACAACTTTCTTTAGCATATCTCAACGACGATGATTGGCGCCAAATGATACTTACCGACATGAAAGACTTTCTACGAAAATTTTATTTCTTAAGAAATGAATACTATTGGTATACATTTATCTCTGCATCTAGATTGTTTTATATTTATATTATACCAAGTAATTCGTGGCAATTCAAATAATACAATTAAAACACAAATATTATAGTTTAACAAGATATTCAAAAATTTAAATCATCCAACATTTTCTGTTGTCTACTTCTAAAGTAGATACTTTAAGAAATATGTTTGATATAACAGATTGAGTAAACTTCTATCCATTTAGATAAAGAAGAAAGATAACTAATATTTAAAAAAAAATCTAAATAAGATAATAGATAACAAATTGAAGAAATTATATAATATAAACATATACTCTTAGATATTTTAATTTACAATGTGTGGCCAGAACGTATGAAAAATATTAAATGCAAAATACAAACCAATTTTTTTCTGTAAAAATCTTGTTTTTATTCGGTAGACGAATATTTAAAATATATAAATAAATATATCATTACACCTTTCACCCATTACTGGATGTGGCACCCTGCCGTAAGCAGATTTCGGTAACTGATATATTTATTCGCATGGAGTGCGGTCACCAGCCGTTAAATCACGGCCCCCAAAGATGTTAGTGGAGGGGGAGCCACAGGAGTAGATTTAAATTGGTGAAAATTGTTTGTCGACTGTGGGGATCGAATCAGGGTTCTTAAGATCCACAGGCCGACTCGATATCACTGAGCCACCTACCCCATATTATACATACGAATATTTGAAGTACAATTTTGCTAATTTTGACTTGAATTATACCTACTTATGTAGGTACGATGTTTTCCTTTTTATATTTTTAGTGCAACTCATAATATTGTAACCTATTTTGTCTTTTTCATGTACAGTTTTTTGACTTATAAACACTGCTGTGTATCATAGTTAAAAATAAATATACAAATAAACAATAGCAGAAAAACAAAATAAAATTACATCTACCTGTATCTCAGAGGCGAATTATATTTCCTAAAAACATTTAATTTTTTTTTAATTATATGTAAGTATATATTTAATGTTGCAAATGGAGGAAAAAGTAAATATTGATTTTTAATTTACAAAAGATATCCTGATGAATAGATAAAAATAATATGTAGTTTGATTTTAGATAGAATAACAAATTAAATTGGAATTTATTTATGACATGTAATAAAGTTACGTCATAACTAATTTAATTAGTATTTTAAGTAAATACTTAACAATTGATAAAAATAAATTAAATAGAGATAAACTGGGATATCGCCAGGATTTTAACCTGGGATCTATGAATTCCAGTCATAACCTTTAACTAATTAAGCTACGAGTCTCAAGTTCAAACCCGGACGGTATTCCAATTTAACCCAAGTTAGATTCTCAAAGCTAACAAACAATTTTCACCAGGTTAAAACTACCCCTGTGCCTCTCATTCGCTAACGTCTTTGGTGGCCATGATTTGACGGCTGATAGTCGCACTTCATATATATCACTTACCGAGATCTGCTACGGCAGAGTGCCACACCCAGTGATGATATATTTATTTTATTATTTAATCATTCAATGTGATTTCATCAATTGTTAAGTATTTAATTAAAATAGTAAATAAATTCGAATTTCAATCAAAAAAGTTTAAACACAAGTTTTAATAATAATTTCGAAATTAGAATGTTTTACATTCGAATTCTATTTTCTAATTTCTTTTAGGGTTTATTAATACAGGAATAATGGGTAGAGCTAACCTGGCAAATAAATACATAATATAGTTAAAAGTATTTGTGTAATTTATAGCGTGATATTTATTTTCTGATTTGACAGGTAAGTAATCTATGACTTTGATCAACCAGCCTTAAGTAAAATAAGCAAATTTCATAAGCTATCGGTTTGCTAGGGTGCGTACGTAGAGACGATTAGTTTTGGTGACAGCAACTAGCGAACGGTCGTCCGCGCCGGCTTCGTAACGACTCCTAAATGACGGTCATTGTCGGATAATCCGGGAGTAATCCTGTGTCCCGACCGTGTCCTGTCCTGTCTCCTGTCTCACAGTCTGTCTTCCTCGCTGACGAGGCCATTTCCTCTTCTAACTTGATGGAACATCACACACAACCACAGCCAACTAACGCGCAGCGAGACCGACTCAAATGTTCAACGTTTCTCGAACTTGCAAGATTACAATCACTCGAGAGATATTTACCAGGATTTTTAATGCAAATGATATTATAATTGCTCAATTGCTGTTGTGCTGTTGCGCTGTTGCTTGCACATTGTGCAGTAATATGGTAGATATCTTAATTAACAACGGAGATATCTATATGCTAATATTTATTTTGCGAAGTCATATAAAATTAATTATTTCACTGATCATATCAAACTAAATTGTTATGTTATATGTATATGATAATTTTTTAATTAAAGGAAATAAATAAAACAAAGTTACGAAACGGGTGTTTACAACCAAAACTTCGTAAATTACATTCGTTGAAATTATTATTTTTTAATTCTTCATTATAATTTAGTATTTATTTTTTAAAATTCGCATTGTTTTATTTATTGTAATTATACAGGACTGCAACAAAGTGGTCAACCTCCACAAAAATAAAATATAATAATTAAAAAAAAAGTTTGTTTTTCAACAGTAAAAGAACGCTATTTCAGGAATGTTATTTATCACCATGAAACTGTAGTAAAATAGTTATTTTTGTATTAAGTGCGCAAAATGATTGTTTTTTGTTGCGCATGAGAATGTCACTTTTAGTCGAGACAAAAAAACAAGAATTTTACCCACGAAATACAAATAACATTTTTTGTACAACTGTAAATAAAGAATAATACAATAATTATTGATTTATTCAAGTACATTGGAAAACAATCAACATTAATATGAATTTGGTACTATTGATGTGTTGTAACCAATAATTTGGCTGCATGCGCGAAATACTCATTTTGCGCAGTAGGATGCGAAACATGATCATTTTGCACTCTAGGGTGCAAAATAATGCGCAAAATACACGTTATCATGGTAATGTAAATGATTAAAAAGTCACGTACTTCGCGTATTGATATTAGGAAAAAAATAAACATTTTTGACAGTTGTAGAAAAGTGCTATTTTTGATCCTAAGATCAAAAAACGATTACGTATCCATGGTAATATAAATAATGTACATCCGTAACCCCAACTTTCTACAACACTGTCACTATTATCAGTGGTATTGAAACATTGAGTCGTGATTGGTCAATGTGTACTGCAAGATGGATATATAATATAATATTTCATAACACTTTAATAAACTAACCTAAAATCAACATGGAGTATTTGAGTTTGGAACATACATTTAATTATTTATAATTATGTTACTAATGAAATAAAAGTATAAACATTACCTACAAATAATCATTTATTAATTAGCTATTATGTAGGTACTTTTTAATTAAATGTACTGTTAAACCAATGACACTAAAAATGTTCGCTAGAAATGATATACCCTAATTTTAGCGAACTTAAAAAATATTCTTTTTGTTCTATAATCAGTATATCAAATTATATATGTCATTAAAGTTTCGTGCAGAGGTATAGTTTATTCATTGTTTTCATCCATCATTATACTAGTTTTAGACATACTATGTTGCTTTTGTTTCATCTCCATAATTAAATCCTGTTATACAAGTTTTAATCATACTTGTACATGTCCATTTACTAGAAATTGCTAAATTAATTTATTTATAAATTATATGTATATGTTACTATATTATTTTATTATTATGTTATTATTTTCACCGATTTAAATCTATCTCTGTGGCTCCCCCTCCAGTAATATCTTTGGGGGCCGTGATTTGATGGGTGGTAATCGCATTTCACGCGAAAAAATATATCACTTACCAAGATCTATTTAGGTAGAGTGCCACATCCAGTAATGGGTAAAAGGCGTGATGATATATTTATTTTATTTATTATTTAGTTACTATTTCTTTTTATTTATAGCGTTGCACAAAAAGAAATTAATTTCCATTACAGTACAGAGTAAGGTTACTCCATGCTCCCCATTACTGGGTACGGGAAAAAGAGTGATGTTTTATTTATTTAAAATTTCTGTATTCATCCGTAAAACACAAGACCAATAACCTATAACGATTACATAGCCAATTGGAAAGCTTTTAGCCGAAAACTCAAAACATAATTTAGTGCAGAATCACTTCAAAGCAGCAAGCCTCATATATTGAAAAATGATAGGTTTTTAGCACGACGTTCATTTATTTAATTCCATGTTAGAAGTGTTGGGTCTGCTTCCTGATGTGCCCGCGCCTCATATACTTGCTGAATCACGAAAACTTTTAGGGCGCCCATTTTCCCTCGTACATCTATTTACCTCGAGCGGCAAATACTCCCTCCTTTACACTATCCAACTCTGTAATGTTGACCGCTTTAGTAGGATAGTGTTGATGGTGGACGAACGCGTTTGAAACTTTAATAATATATAATTTAAGCGGTGGACGTGAGCGCTGAGCAGTGAAGCAGTTAGTAGTGTAAGGTCCTCCTCCTCCTAGTCCGGGCCTGGCACGCGGGATCCATTTAGTGAATGGGCTCAACTGCTGCCAATCATTTCCTGGGCCATCGGGCACCCGGTCCATTAGGATCAACCAGCCGTGGTTCGGTTTTGAGTGAATTGATGAATTTCAAGTTTTGAGGTGTTACAGATGATGATGCTTTATTACTGTGATGGAATTCAGAATTTTTTTTCTGCTAGATATTTTAGACAAGGGTTTTATTAAGAAACTTTAAGTATATTTAAGATAGCTGGACATAGATAGGAATAATTAAATATTTAATTAATAAAATCTTAATAACTACTTGTATAAATGAATAAAATATCGTTTAGAAATCATTAATAGTTATTCATATTACTAGTAATTGATAGGTTAGATGCACGGTAGATATCAAAAGTTCAATAAAATATTGTTGAATATTAAATGATCTCCAAGGAGGTAAATGAATAAAAATAGTGAAAAATGAAAATATATAACATAGGGAAAAATCTTTCAGAATACATATATATAAATAAAAGGGGCTTCTGGTTTAAATACATACAGAATTAAACCAGAAGCTCCTTTCTTTATGAAAATATATGTTTGTCATATTTTTAAAAATATATCACTACAAATTTTTCGTTCAAAAAATATTATTCATAATCAATATGCAAAAAAAGTTGTTAGTGAAAGTTATTATAAGACGTGTTTTAATATTTTAGGAAAAATTATATAGTAAATATTACATACATGATATACTGCCCCAGATCAAAAAGATTTTTTTTAATTTACAAATTTATTTATATTTTGCATGAAGTACACATTTTTAGTACCACTGGTTTGAGAGTTATTTCTAATATATTAATAATAAATTATAATTGTAAATATTACAAATAAGTATTTCTCAGATGTCGTATTAGCTATTAACATAACTAGGAATGTTATTAGTATCATTACAGCCGCAGATGTCAGTTTGAAATCCGAGCTCGTAGACATCTATGGCCTGTTATGACTCATAACATCCGTGGTTTGTTCAATTGTTTATCGGTTTCAGAATATAAACACGTTAACGTCATTAATTAATATTATTTTTTTTAAATTCTTTTATAAGTAACGTCATTGTTATCATTTTAGAATGTGATCAAGTAAATCTGTGGTCTGTATGTTTTTATTTAAACATCATAACGTGGTCATCTCTAATTTGAAAGACTGTACAATTAATATATATTAATGATAAGCAGGAGAAGTAATCTTTGTATTATTGTTGTTTTGAGTTTCGTTTGTATCAATAGTGTTATATTATCATTGTGTTTTATTTTCATTTTCTTGACTGTTTTGACAAGTCAGTATGGTAATATTACCGTGCAGAATACAGTTATTACTTACTTACCTGCCTACTTTTGTGCATTTAAACATAGATAGTATTTATAAGTATAATATAATTTATTTATGTAAACTGCACTTAATTTAGAAAATTTAAAAAAATATATTTTTATACTGAGATCGATATATCATGTAGTATCTGTCATTTAATTAAATTCCTGAAGTCATAACTACCCGTATACTGAGGTGAAAATATTGACCCTAATTTATATCATTTATTATTATTTTAGGCCAAAAAAAATCAACTAATGTCGGGATTTGAACCCAAGATTATTTTGCTCCAATAAAACGTTTTCTCAACGGGCACAGATCTCAAATTGTCTAGTTAACTTCATTTGAATTTTACTCTTTTTAATGTAATTTAATGTTAAAATAATAATTTATTTAATAGGATATTAAAAAAAAAAACATTATTGATCTTCAGATAATTTGTAATAAAATCAATCAGTTTAATATTTGTTGGATAATTAATTTAATTTTCTTTCATTTCATATTTAAATCTTCTTTAGAAAAAAGAGAAATTTGATGGTGATTATTTTTTGCACTGATGGAAAGAATATTTCTTCATATATTTGTTGTCAATAGAAAAAAAAAACTATGAAAAGGTAGTGTGTAGGTAGATATCTTTGTAGGATATCGAAATGCATTTGGAAATATTCAGCGCGAATATTCGTGTAATGTATTCGTGCAAATGCATCCAAAGTGAATAATGGTCGATCCGAAAGTAGCAATAAAAAAGACGATTTCTGCGTACAATACGAGGCGACGGTCGCGAAATCACGGCGTGAAAAACTGCAAATAATTTGAATATAAAAACGCAGAACATCCGGCGAGGCTCGCGTCCCGAAGATATATAAAGTACGCTTTCAACAGAAAAAAACAACTTGAGCGAAGCCGGACAGCGTTTCTTTGGCTCTCGGCCAATGCGCGGGACGAACATGAAAAAGGGGGCAGCAAATCGTTAAATAGGCGGAGCTTCTTGATTTGTGGCCGCCATTTTGTCAAATAGTAGTGTTTTGTTAGCGAGCTTATCTGATTGGCCGATCTCCCTCCTCGCTATTGCACGAAGGACAGTACGATTTGGTCGACTCGCTACGTCAACTTTATATCGATTGCCCGCGATTTTCAAAAACAACCAGTTTCATACAACCACATCTTATATCCAAACACACTTTTCTACATTTTAAACTCTTTTCTTCCACAACCATTTTCCATTAGCTCAGCGATGTTCTCCAAAAACAGCTTCAATTTTCATTTCCACAATTTTCTACAAGTTTTTAATAGAAATTCGTAACAAAACCACCAAATCCAGAGTGTTTATGAAACAAAACTGACTCCTGTTTCGCTGTTTTCAGTAAGCCCGAGTCTTGGTTAAGCCCCGCCTTCAGTGTTCGATCACTTCAGCTGTCTCTCTGGTGGCCAATCACGTTTCTATTCTTGGCGGGTTCAACCGAATATGCACGAGCACGGTTGCCAGGGTTACATCGAATGCCGAACGATGCCAGCATTTAGTTCGGTTTCGTTGTTGTGGTCGGTTGTATCGGTGAGGTGCTATAGCGCGATTGGTTCATCAACAAATTAAAAAGAAAAGATGACAGTTGCGACGACACTACTTGAGTGATAATCTCGATCGACTTAAACTTCAGTTTTGGTGGATTTTGTGATTGAGATGACATCTGTGAAGTGTGTGTTGCATTAGCGCTGGGATTGTTTATAAACTGTGTTGTAAGCAAGGTAGGCTTATCAGAATCTATTATTTTTCCACGTTATCTAGATTAAGAGATATGAATCTTAGATCTACATATCAGTTGTGATCCAGTGTATCTTGATTTCGCCAATCGGATCAGATTTTATCTAGAGAATCTTTGGGGCGTTACTGGGAGTGCACAGAAATTACAGATTTATCTTATTCTACCAATATTAATCAGTTTAATTTAGACTTAAGCAAATTAAATCAAATACATGAAACGCAATTTTTACCTTTTTACCGCAAGAAATACAAAAATATTTGTCTGTATATTCTCTACCTTACGTAACCATTATTATAATTAAAAAACATTTACAACAATACAAGAAATTATTAAAATAAACATCAATTAAGAATATAACAACAATTCAAATTTTTATCTTGACAATTTTATCAGTACATAGAAGCATGTGTTTAATCTTTTAATTATAATAACACATTAATTCAAAGAGCGACGTACACCAAAAATAAGTGAATACATTTTCATCATATCAAACGGAGTGATAAGAAATTAAGTGATGAAGCACTCGAGATAAGTTAAGAACAATTCAGCATTATTTGAACGCAATACCAGTGTCACGTTTCAGTTATTCAGCGGCTCTGAAACAATCAGAGAAATATAACCAGTGTGAAGACACATTTAACATTTTGTGAATATTATAAATTTACCGGGATTTTAACCCTCTGTTAGTTGATAAATACAGGTATGTTAATAGATTACTTGAATCAATTTTAAAATCTTTGATAATACAGTTGAGATTAGTTTTATAGGTTTACACAGAAGCAAGATAGATTTCTATCAATTCTGCAATTTTTACTATTTATTAAGATCTTGATATTTTATAATCTTGTGTTTATTTTAACACTAGATTTTGTATCAATGAAATAACGATAAAAACTATCATATTTCTGACTCCCGGCAGACTTGTTCACAAATTTAAAATTCTAATATTTACTACGCTTTAATTTGAATTTATTACAATTCTTTTTATAATTTAAAAGTGTTAGATACTACTTATAAACTTATATTAGTAATATGTAGCTTCATAGGTAAATGTTCAATATTTATGGAACATACACTAATACAAGTATATTTAAATAACAACAAAGATATAATTAATTGTCGGCCATACACTTGGTGAAACTAGATTTAATAAAAAATATAAAATAAACACTTGGCTAAGTCTGACAAAATTCAGCCTCCAAGTCACCTTATGAGGGCATCGTCAGAGGCTGGCCAGTACAGTTAGTAACCATAGACGCGTGTTTACAAGTATATTTATTTCATTGAATATCGGGCAATTATAGACTAGTGGATACAAGTTTCGCTGCAAAAGCATTAGTTCGCAAGTTCAAGCCTCGCTGGCTTCAATATATTCAAAACTACATAAAAAATATCAACTTCTTTGAGTGGATTAAGCCCCTATAATTAAAATTATTTATGTATGCTATTCTGAACAACTTGTAGATTAAGTGAGATTCGAACTCGGGATCTATGTACTATTACAAAGCAGCAAATAAATAAGTTATATCGCTGGCGCTCGCATGTAGTATGAGCGCGGTAGCCATTAAGCCACAACATGAAATAGTCGGTTTTATCTGTAAAAAGATTAGTAAGACAGTAGTAAAAAACAAACAGTCAATATTGTCGATAATTTTCGAAATTAAACGATCAGAAAAGCTGACAGGAAAATATACCAGGAAGCATAGGTAAAATGATCAGTTACATAGTGTTATAGTGTGTTCAAAATAATCGGGTACGTTGTAGTTAGCCTCGTCTCGTCTTTCACTCAGTCGAAATTTACGACGTGCGATGCAATAAACTCGTGAAAACAGCGATGATTTGTGGGAGCGAACCGAGAGTGTAATACCGCGCACTTTATATTTAAGATACATAATTATTGGTCTACGGCCGTATGCGATCGGTATTTATTTTCGGCTGTAAATATTTCCCGACGTACTGGATCACACGATAATATGCGTTCATTCACTTGTTTATTTTTTAGTTTTTTTACTGAGTCGAGTTTGAATAGGAAAATTGATAGTTGGGATTTTTATTTTTCTTACCAGAAAATTGGGTTAAATATTGGTTTCCTGTGCATATAATAAACAGATAATTATTGGTATTAAAAATATGCAGTCCAATGTTAATTATTGTTGATAAGAAAGTCTATTGAGATATAGTATCAATTTAATAGATTTTGATCTAACTTTGATATACGAGTTTATATTAAAAAAAAAACTGTAGGTATGTAATTTTATTCCTAGAATTTATATTCTTGTATATATTGGAATAAAAATACAAGTCAATGAAAATAATATTGTTTGTTTGTTTTGTTAATTAATGATCTTATTTCTAATTTTAAATAAATACTTTATTAATATTATTACATATAAATAAATGTCGCAACACATTTATTATTTATAGAAAACTTACACATTTTATTCAAATATTTATTTATTTGTTACTTGTTACACAAGTTTAATGTGCAAATTAATCCTATACAATATAGAACAGCGGTTCTTAATCTTTGTGTCATCGCGGATCCTCAAATTTTTCACCCAATTGCTACTGAAATTACAAATATTATATTTAATTTTAACAACTGATATAATAAAACCACAAACATACAAATTTAATTATGTTTAAAAATTTTTACGTTTTCAATATGTCTATTTTTAAGGAAGAAAATGAAATAAGTTCATTTCTTATTCTGTTAATGGTAAAATATGATTCTTACAATATTTGAAATGTTTGTCTTCGAATACAACTATATATATTTATATAAAATTACAATAGAAAAATAATATTCCGCTAGCAAGAGTTAAAATACAATTAAATAAACTTAAAAAAAGACAAAAATAGTAGTAGATAAAGTTACAGTTAAAACTTCAGATAACTTTTAAGTTTCTCGGACCCCGGTTAAGAATCAATGGTAAATAGAATCTACAGTATATTGTGAAATTTGAACCACTTGTATCTAGTTGTATACAAACTCTCACTTGTGAAAGAAGAGTCCTAACCATACAGTTACAAGTGTGTTACAGATAAGAGCATAGAGGACATAGCTTATATTTCTAGAGGTTTCAATATTTGTTCATTTGTTACTCTGCACAACAATAATTTAATTCCAATAACAATACTGCATACAGTGGGATCGGAACCACTCCACAACCGTATTTTTTTAGATATGTACGAAATGCAGTATTATATCAAGCAAATTAGTCTAAAAATATAAAGCCTTAAGTTCTACGGGCTTAGTTTAAGCCGCTTAGAGTTGGTTGTTTAAAACGCGAGCGAAGCGAACCTTGCCAAAATCATATTCAATATTTAAATAAATATATGAAATTCAGAATTTGAATTACAATCAAATTTAGAATAGGTTGCTTGTAAGGATCATGCGATCTTTGTGCTTAGATTTTGTTTGTTAGTAAACGAAGCAAACCTCTCCAAGAATGCATTTTAATATAAAAAATAACTGATAAATAATACATTATTTGCGTTTGGAATTTTGTTTATTACCCCGGAGATAACAGTTGTAGCAAAATTTGAACGCCTGAATTTTTGTTTCGTAGAGGCAAATAATATCCACTATATTCCGATTATAATTCCAGTTTATTACAGTCTCCATTTTCATTCCTTTACAATTATATGCATTGATATGAAATTGCAGAGCACATACAACCATTAGATAAAAGGCATGATTAAGTATTTATAAATTTCGCGTAATAATAAGATAAACTTGTCAAAATCATCAAAACAAATATTTCAAGATCACGTGCACAAATGAACCAATAAGATAACTTTGTCATTGTGCGAAAAAATATGCGCGTGTATTTAAATTCTTGGTTTGCCCTTGAAAAATAAAGAAAATATAAAAATTTTCCAAAATAAAACACTCAAGTTTGAAGATATTACAAAGAATAGATGCTTTATCATCGCTGATAAATAAATCAAAGTGATCAAATTCTCAGGTAGATATCGTAATAGCGTTACACATGGTTCACTGATAAGATAAGGGATAAGTACCACATGCAACGTCCACTTTAGGAAAAAATGAACCACCTTTGAACCCACTTCGATCACGGGTCAGACCTTGGTTTTTTATAGAGACGCAGGCGTTTAATGCCCCTCTATTTTTGAACGTGAATTCATCCCATTGTTTATGCATTTTTTAATCATTCACTTAATAATTTCTTACCATATTTGTAAAACACGATTTAAACTTTTTTAACCATCTTCATGCATACTTAGAAAGGTAACTAAATGATAAATGAGTTTTAGAATTAGTCTCAGTGCATTTATACATCTTTTAATGTACATTATATGTTAAATAATGCATTTAATCCATTTGTCTTTCCGTTATTAGTTGTACATAAATTAATTTCTATTATTAAACAGAAGACCTATAGATTTTCATAGAATAGGAGAAGTTTAATAAAAATCATGAAGAAAATTAAAATCATATATTTATAATTTGTAAAAACTTAAATTTGCTTTTCCTTACATTATTTTGTGATTAAATTCTTCCATTCAAATTATTTTGACTTATATCTCTCTAGAGTATTGCTTCTTTCCGGATTACTTTTTGAGTGAATTTGAGCAACATATTAATCTGCAAGAGTGGAAAATTTCCCAGATATGAATTAATGCTCGAGGGCAGATTCGGTAAGAAATAAAAATAATTTATATTCTATATTTTTCTATATAAAGTAATCAAGTTATGATAAAATAATATATCCCTGGTAAAATAAAAAAACAATTTTGAACATGAAAAACTTTCTACTTATTAATTTTGCTTAGTTAGGTACAAGTAATGACAAATTTCCAAGAAATGTTGATATTACCATGGTAACTATACTTAATACAGTGTTTCTATTGGTTGTTAATTAGTGTCGTACGATTTTCATTGAAATTTGTTTTTCATTTATGTTATAAATTGTTTCGCTATTAGTCCTATATTTATTTACATTGAATTACATTGAGAAACAAATATTGTCAGGATTTGAAGCTGAGAGCTAGTAACCTCGAGCATATGATTTAACCAACTAAATTATGGTTGCCATGTAATTAAATTCTGATGCTTTTCCAATTTTTCTCTCTATTTTGTTATGCGCAATAGCCAGCCTCGATCCCTTGACTTTTTAGATTCAAATCCTGGCGGTATCTCGATTTTCTATTTATAATTCAATTCGAAGTTATCAATAGTTCAGTATTCACTTAAAATAGCAGTACTAAACACTGTTTATAGATCCAAAACATGTTAATAGATAAATAAATTTCTTGGATACTGTTGCATATATTTAGTTTTAAATTGATATAAGCGAAGTTTGAAACTTTCTCATAACGATATTAGCAACAGTCAAATAAAGACTTAGAAATTAATAAACGCCTTAGATAATATAAAACAACATTTAACTGGGGTTTTAAACGAGAAATATACAGATCCATGCAATTGCATATTTAGTTTTAAATTGATATAACCGAAGTTTGAAACTTTCTCATAACGCTATTAGCATCGTTCAAATAAAGTCTTAGAAATTAATAAACACCTTAGATAATATACAGTAACATTTAACTGTTTTTGAACGAGAAAAATACAGATCCATAAAGTTATAGATAATAGAAATCCAGTGGATATAACTATAGAAGAATCCGCGCATTCAAATCTCGTTGATTTAAACTTATATCTATAAAAATACGATTGTGCCGGAGTGGTTCGGATTCCACTATAAGCTGTAAGTCCCCCAATACTGCAATTGAGATTAAGTTCCTGTTGTGCAGAGTAGTAAAATAAATAAATAGCGATTATCAAATTATCTTTTGGAATCGTTTATTCTCCGATTTAAACTATTTTTCAATGATTTAAGAGGAAAATGATACGAATAGATAAATGTGGTAGAAAATTTAACTTATAAAATGTACAAGAAATTTGATGGTTTTTCAAAACAATTATAATTATGGATAAATAAGCATAGTAATTAATTATTATAAATAATGTTATTAGATGTAAATGATGTGTACTTGTGAGTATTAACACTAGCGTTGCCTTGTTCCGTTTACGAAGGCCAGAAGTGTTTACAAATATTTCAAAACATCACTTGACATAAAACTTGTAAAAATGTAATAGCTAATTGAGAAAGTGACCGTGAAATTGTTATCACCGAAAATTCCTAACCCGAATCCAATAGATAATGTTGTAGCCTATATTATATGTTGATGTTGTGTTGTTTCAGGTTGTTGGTAAGTCCGGCTCTCCGCTGGAAACCTTGCCGGCGATCGTCGCATCGACTGCGGACATCGGTGGGCCATGCGGGCCCGGTCCGCACGCGGGTCCGTCGCGAGAGTGATGCTTTCTGTGATATCGTGTTAGTTAGTTCCCGCTAGTTAGTGTACAATACGAACTGAGACACTAAGCCATGGAGATGACGAATGAGACAGCTGCACACCACCGGTGGTATGAGAGCCCGCGGGTGCAAGCGAGCGCGAGCCCGCAGGGTGGCGGCGGACAACTGGGAGGTGGACCTCTGGAAGGGTCGGCTAGTGCTGCGGGACAGGCTGCTGCCTCCTCGGAACTTAATGCCAGCGTGGCGGAACACATGGGGGCCTTCTTCTTAGATCCTTCGGCCAGTCATCAGAGAGCGGCGGCGAGATATTACCATCAGTCCATGCACTCGCCCTACGCTTCCGTCGGAACACACGGTGAGCTGTTTTTACAACTTTATTTTATTGTAGATTTAACCAGAGAACTCAATTCTATAAAAGTTACTAGACAAAAGTTATTATAACAGACTGCCTTTGACACATCACAATATGAAGAGAAAAATTGGAATAAAATCATATTTGAATTATATGACAATCATATCCCTTTTTTTCTCTTTATAATTCAATTTGATTTCATCAGTTGTTAAGTATTTGTTTAAAATATTAGTTAAATTTAAATAGATAAATATTCTTCTTAAATAACAGTTTCACTGCTGATGGCTCTCATATCGTCTTTCACTAAAGGATCAAAGGTTCGAGGTAGTCTATGGTACATAACAAAACAGATAGAACAATTTAAATAAACTCAAATTTGAATTACATGGCAACCGTAGTTTATTTGAATTAAATAATATGATCGGAGTTCATAGGTCCCAGGTTCAAATCAAAGCGATTTTCCAGTATTTCTTTGATTGCATCAGTTCTTAAGTATTTACTAAATTATTAACAAAGTTAAACAATGTTTACTATGTTGATTGCTATTAAAATTACTTGTTACAAACATAGCAACTTTTTATAAAATCATGCTGTATATTTAGTAGAAGATTCAACGACTGATTTATTTGAAACCCAATGAAACGAACTCGTCCTGTTATACAATAATAATACTTCTTTCTACCACCGGGTATAAAAGTCAGTTTTTATGGGATCAAAATCGTGATTAAAGTAACATATTTTAACCCGCCGTGTCATTGCAAATACCGACGGAACTAAAATACTTTTTTAATAACTACGGGAAACAAAATCCATTTTAATTTCGTTACTAAGGAAAACTCAATTCTTTCTCTTAGTACCTAATATAATATTTATATTATTTTCAAATTAACTATGTATAAATATATATTTAAAATATTAGTATGAAAACTATCTAATATTGCTGTTTTACTTATAGAATTATATAAAACCTATTTTAGATAAGCTAAATACACTTTTGAAATTTGAAACTGCAACTGAAAATATTTTATTTTAGTTTTTTTTGGCTAGAACGGCTTAGAACGTAAGTTGTTTATCATCTAGCCTTTGTTTTATAAAGACACACGAGCATATTCCTAGCGAGATTCGAATATTGCTTCAGAGGATGTAATAATCTGTAGATTATCTTCAAGTTGGTAGTTTGAAAGTCATTTAATTGCTTTTCCTCATACAAGAAAAAAATGCAAAATATCGCATGATACATATTTTCCTACGTCATCATTTTATAAGTAGCTAGATAAAAGAAACCCGGGAATTATTATGTTCTTGTTATTTTACGTTTACATTCATTTGTTTACTGTAAATACCAAGTTAAGTATTGTATTTTATAAGTAGCTACTTCCCTGATAATCTTTATTTTATTAAAATATTATCTTGATTCTTGCTGATAGCACATATAATCATGAGTACCTGCTTATAAATAAAAAAGTATCATTTGTAGATATGAAACAATACATAGAAAATGATCAAAATGTAGTTAAACTTGCCACATATTTTGCTGTTTTTATAATTCAAATATTTGAAAAACTATAATTTTGACCAATAAAAATATATGTATATATCTATATATATATAATTTAAATCTACCCCTGTGGCTTCCCCCAACTAATATCTTTGGGGGCCGTGATTTGATGGCTGGTAACCGCACTTCACACGAAAAAATATATCACTTACCGAGATCTGCTTAGGCACAGTACCACACCTAGTAATGGGTAAAATGCGTGATGATATATTTATTTATTTAAAAATATAAGTGTCAAAGAAAACTTTCTTTTTTTATTTAGTGCTATCTATTGTCATTGGGTAAAAGTTTTAACAGGCTGTTAAAAATTAAGAAGTACATTACTGAATACGCCTATTCATCGGTGTTTATTCTCTAAGTACTTTTAGTGATATAAACTAATGTGAAGCTAGGTAAACATAATTTACAATTTTATTTAAATGTGCTGCATGTTCCTTCAGATTTATTTGCGCCATCTATGTTCATGTCATAAAGAAGTTTCCGTCGTGTACGTTGAATTAGTGCCAATAAGACTGTGAGCACATACGCACTAGCACTAACACTGTAGTTGTACCGCGAAGAGATAGCAAACTGATAGCGCGCGCTCTGCTAGGGATAACGGATCGAGGTTTAGATTTTACGGCCGTTGCAACAAGTTAGCGCACACACAAGAGCGATATAGAGCTGATTAAATCGTCACTAACAGTTGTTATCAGCACAAAACACGGATAGTAGATATTACTAATTTTATGAATTATTTAATTGTAACAACTTTTTAGATGTAATTTTGCACTTCAATAATTTATTATTTAATCTAGAATGCGGAGAATAATACCAATATGAAATAGACAAATATTCGTAGTTCAAAAGATTTATGGTTAAATTCGAAAGTACTTAAAAATACCTCTTGAGTACGATGGTGTGGATAGCGATACGGAATTCGAATCCGGAGATCCAGAGTTCGAATCTCACTCAAGCTAAAAATTATATAAACTATCACACTGCGGCTCGGTGAGTGCGGAGCCTGTACTGTAATTGCGATTAAATTTCTGTTGTACAGCGTTACATAAATGAATAAATAAATTTATGCGTTGCTAAAATTCATAATACGAAAAAATATTGTATCTGCAATTGCAGGGCCACCTCACATTCAGATTTAGGTTATTGATGATCTATCAATTGATTTGTATAACGGAAAAAATATTATGAAAGATGAGCAAGATATAAAAATAAAACAATTGAAGTTTGTACAATTTAAAAGACAACGCCAATTTTATAAACAAAAATAAAATATACTATTTTCTATGATGGAACAAAAAGTAAGTCCTTTATGTACTAATTTTTATCGTAAAATTTGCTGTTTATAAGACAGTGTGCGATAAAACGTTTTTTCAACATTACTTGTGAAAATGCCTTTTCCTTCACTAAATTTACTTGTGATGGTAACCGTTTTCCTCACTAGCGAGGAATGTTATTTAAGGAATCGGTTATCACAACTAAATTAAGTGACAGAAATGTTATTTGACATGGTGACCAAGGAAACGTGATGTGCATTTGCAAATACAACTCCTTTGATTTACATAAAATAATTATTAAATTTCTTGTATCGCAAACGTAAAAATGTAATTTTCACGTTATGTTAAAAAATAGTATATAACTCACGTGGGACAGGCCCATGGCAAAACTCGTACTATTGGAATACTTGTTATCGCTCGTGCTCCAACTTTCATACTTGATTTACAATTAAACTCTTTCCTTACTAGTATTACAATATGCTATTATTCCACGCGGTTAACTGAAATCTTGCGATTAAATATTTGCTATGAAATAAACTACATAACCTAAGATCATATACAGAATCAATATTTTTGACATTTAAAATGTCATTCGTAAAATTAATATAATTAATCGTAGAAAAAATAGTATATACAGTTTGTTTCCAAATGTCTTTATTGCACTCATTGGTTTTCAAGCTTCCAACTCGTGCAATAAAGTGAGATTTTTTAAGACTAAGTGCATAAATAAATATTGTAGCATTGATAATTAACCTCATATATAAAAATTTCTTATTAAAACCTTTATCAGTTTGACATAGGATAAACAGGGAAGATAACTATTTATTTATTTGTTTATTTATTTATTTATGGATAAACTTTTATTTACTTTCATTACCTTGGAATCGCCGAAAATAAATGTCAGTTGTAATCAAATAATCCATTCCGTAAATTATCTCAATAAGTTTTTATCCCCTTGACTCAAATTTATTTGTTTTTAAGTAAAACGACTTGAGAAAATTAACATTAGACAAAAACTCTTTGCATTTTTGGTATCATAATTTTTTTGTGTCAATTTCTCTCATCATTGTTACCAAGCAACCACGTACTCGTAAATTAAAATTTGTCCCATAAAAATTAAATCTTTCAAAATTTAGTTTCTTCAAGTGGAAATCATATACACAAGAAAGATTGTACAATTTGAATGGAATAATGAGAATATTTAGTCTTGCGTCTTATAAGCTAATTTAAAATAAAATGTAGCTAGGCCCGGAATGTAAAAAAGAGTAGTAAGCCTCTTGTCGTAATTGGCCGTGTTTTAGAAACAAATTATCATCAAAAACAACAATAAAAAATCTGAAAAACGTCTTGTCATGTAGGCATACAACAAGATGGGTGACATATCCTAGCAACGGCAAAACAAAAACAATGCAGTATCATCACTATACAGACATCGTTGTCTTGTGTGGAATGCGCCCATGGACTCACACCGCCCGTACTTCCAGGAATTGTCTCCGGCCCGTACTGGCCCAAACGCCCTGACGTCACTCGCGACTATTTACGATATGTGATTATAATGTACGCGCGTGCTTAAAATAATATTTTCTTTCTCTTTCTCATTGTCATTGTCGGTTGATTGTAATGGCTATGAGTTAATATGTGTAAGAACACTCGACGTGACGGGATGAGGAATAAATAATATCAAGAATTTAATTCATAAATTGTCGTCGCATTTGTTTAAAATATTCATGGCCTGTCAAAATTATTATTTATGTGATGTATCAAATATCAACGCTCATTTGCTTATGGAAATTTGGATATGTTTATTTATGTTTTCAAACGAAATTTTTCTGTTGATATTACCTAATTATCTAATTAATAGACAGAGTAATACTAGGATTCGATTTCGCCCTATTTAAAATATTTTAATAATAATATTTTTATTATTATTATATTTAGCAAGTAACTTCAAAAATTTATTATTTCTGTTAAACTATGATCTAGAAGTGCAAGTCCTGTTGAATGATCGTAAAAAATAATAGAAAGTTATGACAATTATTCATTTGGTATTGAGTCGCCCTGTGATCTTGAGAATCTCGGTTCCATTTCCACAGCCGAGAAACAATTTTCACTAATTTAAATCTACCCCTGTGCCCCCCCCCCCTTCCACTAATATCTTTGGGGACCGTGATTTGACGGCCTGTAACCGCACTTTACGCGAAGAAATATATCACTTACCGAGATTTGCTATAGCAGAGTGCCACATCCAGTAATGGGTAAAAGGCGTAATTATATATTTATTTATATAAAATATTTTAAATTTGAAAAACTACCCCGGCAAAATATCCTGAATATTTTATATCATGTAGTATATTTCGGTCTCTAATTATTCTAAATTATTTTAGACTTAATCTTCAAATGAAAGTTGTTCAAAATCTAGTTCTTTACATCTTTTATTGGAATACATAACTTAAAAACTTTTGTCAATGAAAATACAGAAATAAAAATAAAAATATATACATTTTATTTATTCATTATTGGGCGTGGCATTTTGTCGTAGCAGATCTCTATGTGCCTCATATTAGCCATCAAATCATGGTCCCCAAAGATTTTAAAGATAATTTTGATTTGGTGAAAACAGTTTGTCGGCTGTGAGAATCAAACCCGGGTTCTCAAATCTACAGTCCTACCCCAAATAATATAACTACCTATTTTTGGACATAATTTAAAAGTTCTACCGTTTGAAGCATCCATTGAATCATCTAACAGGAAATATATTAATAGTTTTGGTGCCGGATGTGCCAAGATCTTTTGAAAATACTATAGTGGGAAATGTGTAAGATAGTAGAGATTTTATTAAGTACTTTGTGGAGTATAATATCTTGTGCTTATTTAAATAAATTTATAAATTTAATTATTCATAATTACTTGCTAAATAGATTTATTAAGCAAATCAGTGTAATGTTAGCAATTATTTTTCTTGAATACCGATTATTATCGCTCCAATCAGTGTCTTATTAAAATTATATAAACGCTTTAGTGTTCCCATATTTATTCTTACGAAGTGAAATTACATTTAATTATTAAAAATATCCAGTTATTGTTTGATATTTTTCACCTTTAGCGTTCATATTTGTATCCATCAATACCTGAATGCTACTTTAACTTAATTAGGATTTCTATCAGGTATACGATCATAACAATATTAACAATTATTTTCTAATCCATAAACGTTGTCTGTATTACAAATCGATACATATAAATTGTAAACCAATGAGTTGTAACTTGGAAACCGTTACTTCTAAATATACTTATTCAAAAATTTCCATTATGTTTAATGTTTCTTGGAAACTAAGTGAAACTCTCATTACCTATTCAGGGAGTATTGTGTTCCATCGAAAAACTAAAATGCGAAATATTCTTCTGTAAAACAATGTCATTTAAATATAGAATCATACGGATATCAGCGGTTAGGTTACATGGCAAACCACAGAACGTGACTTAGGCTTGTAGATGTTGAGTCGCTGAGTCGTTTCTTGGAGAGATGAAAGCACACGGTATATCACGACTGCACTAAGAAAGACGGTCTTGGAAAAACCAAACAATACAATTATTTGTCGATATGAGTAATTGATTATTTCCTGACGTAGGTGGTTTCTATTTTTCGAATTGTTTTGCAATTACAATGATATCCCGTTACTGATATTTTAACAATACAAAAATACATTCTACAGGGCCGTCTTAAACTTTAGGCAAAATAGATGAATGCTAAGGGCTCGATGTTGCCAAGTTTTTTAAACATTTAGCGTATATTTTTCGTTGCAAAACAATTCTAAATTATTTTAGACAAAAAATAAATAAAAAATATATCATCACGCCTTTTACCCATTACTGGATGTGGCACTCTGCCTATAAGCAGATCTCTGATATATTTCTTCGCGTGAAGTGCGGTTACCAGCCGTCAAATCACGGCTCCCAAAGATGTTAGTGGATTGGGAGCCACAGGGATAAATTTAAATTGGTGAAAATTGTTTGTCGGCTGTGGGGATCGAACCAGGGTTCTCAAGGTCCACAGGCCGACTCAATACCACTGAGCCATCTAACCAAGCTAGACAAAAATACTTCAAATTGGCAGAAAATTGAGTATTTTTCCCCAAAAGTTAATTATATACGAGTATATTAAAAAATTAAAATTACCATAGGATATTTTTAAAAACAAGACACGAGAAATACTATTTAATCTAAATTTAATCGCACTGCACGCGCAAAATATATCTTTTTCCGTGACCTACTACGGCAGAGTGCCACATCCAGTAAAAGGCGTGATGATATATTTATTATTTTATTTTTGTTGAATTTTGACTATTTTTGTATTGTCACTGATAAGTTCCAACAATTGTTAATAAAGTTGTAAAAACTATAAGATGTAAATTGACTTTTTTATTGAAATGAATAATGCTAAAAAGGCAATAGAATAATAATTAATGTCTTCCTTATTACTTAAGTATAGATTATATAGAGTCATTTAACACGTATGTTAATTGTAATGCAAAGTGATTAATTTAAATATAATAACAGCAACAATAAAAGAAAAATTTGAATTTTATTTCAAACTTATTAATTATAATAATTAGTAAAACTATAATTTACATATCTATCACATCATATATGACTTATTGTAACTGTATCGATAAATAAAAGCTTAAATTTATCAATCGGATCTAAAATCATGTTTAAAACTGTCTTTAAACTTGTAAATGCATTGATTTAAATCAGAAGGTCAGTCATAAATATTCTTGGAATAAATACTATAACAACTAGTGTTGCGCGATTGAAATTTAAAGTTTACCAAACGCCAAATGTAACTAGAACTTACAATAGATAAAAAATATGATTCTAAATTTTGAAGCAGTCATGTAGCAGATAGATGTAACGGATTTAAGATTGTAGATTTCTATTTGGTCGCTACTTTATTACTGCATATGACAAAGCATTTATTTGTGTGTTTCAACGCGGCCTAGAAAATAACTTTTTAGCATATAAATTAAATAATTAAAAACAATGGCCGGCGAAGCCAACAAACGCATGCGTATAGAACATATGATTGCGCAGTTGTGAGGTTATATCCTGCAATGCTTCAAAACTTTGTTGTAATTCTTTAAAGTCATTAATGGAAATCTCTACCAAATTACCATGAGCTAAAGAGAATTGTAATTACTGGCACATCCTCTGCACATGTCCCTGAATTTTAAATTTATTCATTTTCACATTATTTATAATGTAAAGTTGAAAATTCAGGAAAGGTTATGTGAAAACTTTTAACATTAACACACATTTACTAAATTTAAATTCACTAATTTTAAATCTTTGTTATTTATACATCTTTAATAACATTTTTAACTTTTTAACTAGTTGCTAATATGAATCATGTATCGAATTGCGTTCGAAGTTCCATTAAGATTTTGAGGGCTGTAATTTTGTCGGCTGGTAATTGCACTTCACGCGCATAAATATATCACTTACCAAGATCTGCCACGATAGTTTCACATTCAGTTATAGGTACCAGGCGTGATGATATACATACCGGGAGTTTTTCTTATCAGTAAACATAGGGATATATCATTACCATAGTTACAGTTATTTTAAAAGTAAACCTAGGGAAAATAATATTTTCAGCAATGCATTGAAGTGTAATAGTCTATTGTCTAAAAGAAACATTTTAAGTTTAAACAAATTAAATGAATTTTAATTACTTTAAATTACATTAACTAAACGTTAGGTATAAATTTAGAACCTCAAAACAATCCAAAAGTTCTTTTATGTAGAGGTTTGTTCGCAAATTCTTCGTTTAAGAGCTCGCACATACAAATAATGAGAATTTTGGGTTGAACCAGTACAAAAATAGAAAATTATTAAAATGTGGTTCTATATAATTCAGACCACGAGAAATCGAACTTTGAGACGCCATAACTCAAAAACTAAAAGAGATATTGAAATGCGGTTTAAACGAGTGTATTTCTCGTGCGCTACTTAACTTGTACCGGTATTTTGAAAATTTTGCAAATTTTTCAATTTTTTTCGAAATTTTCTTTTGTCGATATTTCAAAAAGTTGAAAAGATAATGAAAATCTGAAAACACCAGTGAATTCCTCGTGTGAAAATACATAGGTATGCAAATTTTCAGAAGAAAATTCTAACGGATACATTTCTTATTACAAAAAATCGTAAATGGCCGTTTTTCGAAAATTTCTTAAGGGGTACCCCTTGGTGTTTTTTGGGATTTAGGCCATTTTTGGATTTAAACGAAGTATTTGCGAACAAACCTCTACACAAAAGAACTTTTGGATTGTTTGGAGGTTCTAAATTTATACCTAACGTTTAGTTAATTTAATTTAAAGTAATTCAAATTCATTTAATTTGTTTAAACTTAAAATGTTTCTTTTAGACTATAGACTATTACACTTCAATGCATTGCTGAAAATATTATTTTCCCTATAATTCGTATATTAAATTAAATATGTCATTAAAGTTTCATGCAGAGGTATAGAAACACGCTGTATATATTTATGCAGGAGAAGTGCGGTTAACAGCCGTCTAATCACGGCCCCCAAAAATGTATGTGAAGGGGGAGCAACACGGGTAATTTTAAATGTGATAAAAATTAATTTGCTGGTTGTGAAAATCGTACTCGGGTCCTTAAATCCACAGCGTAGCCACTGAGCCGAGGTAGTCCTCATGAAACAAATATATATACATCTTCAACATGTGTTTCTACCACAGTAATTTAATTTATTAATGTTGCAAAAACAAACATTATATATGTTAAAATTTATTCAGTACAATGTGTATATTAAAATTTTATTTAGTTCTATCATTTATAAGAAAAACAACTTTGGAGAAATTTAATTCACTGTTAAAAGTAAATAAAGCACTGGTCATCTTTCATTCAATAGCCATCTTCCTGTAATCTATATCAAGATCAGTTACATTTACAAATCTTTTAAGCATTTGTTGTCAAACAATTGTAAAACACAACCCATCCCAAAAGTATAAAGCAAAATGGTGGAAACCGACAAAAAATAACAAACTGTCAGTTGTTACACAAAAAGTAACAGAGCACACTAAGATACCAACACAAAGGATAAGAAGTTTGCCAGCGTGTAACACGATACGTTTTGTTTTCAGCTTATAAAAGTTGGTAACACGATACGGCTATATCTCAGCCGACGCGATCATAAAAATGTCCTCGGAGCAGAGGATCGCACGTTCTTGGATCGCAGTGACATATGCACAAATTTAATAATCAAATTTATATTTCCATGCGAATTTCCAACCGCTGCAGTCGCGACGATGGCTGCTGAATTTATAGAGTGGACCCTGCGATGTTTTTAACTTTTGTTAAGGTTCAAATTTACTGAAGTTCAAGGCTTTTTATACAAACATCTCGATCTATCATTCGGTGACAAACTATATATTTTTAATGATCGCTAAGGAAGAATTTTTGTTAGAACTGTCATTCTCGATTTCTAATTTAAAGTCTTTAAAATTTACAGTTGAATTCGAACATAACATAACATTTCGTCAGAATTATTTTGATTGATCTATAGCCACTTACACTGCTAAAAATTTAATTCTAAACTTGGTTTAAATAAATAAAAGCAAAATGAATTATTGACATATTTAAACCAAGTTTAAAATTTACGGCAGTGCCAATGGACATTAAATCATCATCTGTGGCGCTACATCCCAAATCGGGCCTGGGCCTACCGGACACACCGAGCCGCAGTTTTTACACTGCCGTACTGCCGGTTTTCGTAGTCGAATGCTACATTATTTAAGGCGTATAAGTGACTAGCTTATAGCGCCCGAGTGTGACAAATACATGTAGCTGTATTTTATATTTTACGACAAATCACACATTGTCGACAGGCGGATTCGAACTGACGAACCTTGGCTCGGGTGACGTCACAGTATGTTAAGAGATGTGCCTTAACACGCTCGGCCACCGCGCCTGTGGACATTAAATATAAACTTTAATTTTCTACAAGTATGTTTAACGAAGTTGGCAACGTGCACAATTCAACCCAAGAAATTCATTTTTTTGTAAATAGTTCGACAATTGTTATTTACGTAGCCAGAGTACTAAATTAATTTGTAGGAACGAGCTGGAAAGTTTGTAGGGCAAACGACAAAGGAGCGAGCCTCCATAATCCAGTGAACCCAGTAAAGATTAATTGTAAGCATGCCGCGTACAAAGTTTTATTTCCATTTTCACAGCGTTTTTATTAATTTACTTTATTAGTTTTATAAAAAGATACTCGTACATTACATTTTGTAATGAAAGGTTGTCGGCGGTAGTAGGACAATTTATAGCTAGACGTTGTTATGGTGTCAATAGTATCATGAATTCTCTAGAAAAAAATAATTTGAAATAATGGATTTAATTCCCAACGAAGACTTCGAAGACGATTTTCTTGCAGTTCAAGAAAATATACAAAATATTGTAGTAATACCTTTTAATTAGTTTATATTAGTTTTTGTATGAGCATTGTAAAGTTTTACAGGTCTCTTCTATGATCCTATAAAAGTTTACAGGTCTACGCGCTTCAATTTCTCATTTACTTCGTTACTGGGCTGTCAATTACTTTGTTGTTCTAATCCAATCAAAAACATGATTACAAAATGCCGCCGATATATAAACAAATTGTTATTTTTTCTGAAAACCTTTCCTTGGTTACACATTCATATTTATAATAACCTTCATTTCGAAATTTGTAATTAATCTTGAAGTTTTTTAATGTATTTGCGTGAAAAATTTGTTTGTACCTCGGCTGCGAAATGATTTAGTGGGCTCAGAAAATAGTCTGCCTCGATTTTCAACCACACAAACATTAATTTCCCGGCCTAGACACACAAATAACTATTGCTTAGGATAAGAAAAACTTCTAAAATTGCCTTGCAATAGGTAGATATATATGTAATAATTGTAGCCGAGGTAACAAGTTAATCATTTATTTTTCCAATTTTTCGTGACTGCTCTGTTACATAAAAATGTATAAAAACAAATAATTTGATTTGTACTAGATTTAGTAAATTATTATTACATTACCATTATCATCATGATATTAAAATCAATACATATGATATAATAAATTAAACTTTCCCGGTAAATCCTTCAAAAAATTAAGCAAAATACAAACAAAATGTGTTTCTCTTGTCTACAACAAACTCATTAAGCCAACACTGATTTAATTCAAGCGTGTAGTTATTTTAAATGATCATCGGTTTCGAGATCATGAGATTACAGTCAAAGAGAACTATTGAAAGCGCGGATGTAAATATTCTTTAGTAGAACAGGGTAATAACATAGTATCTATTGAATTTAAACATAATTATCTCAAACATTATTATTACCTCACTATAGCGATATTAAAATCTTTCATTGGATTATTAAAAATACATAAAAACCTACATATTAAAAAGAAGAATGAAAGTTCCATACATGCGCTAATTTTAAATGAACAGAAATGAAAACACGTTCATTTTAAAAGCTTGGATATTGGGAACTAAATAGAATTATTAAAATTTTATCTTTCTTCTTTGGTTTTGAAATACTAATAAATAAATATATCATTACGCCTTTTACCCATTAGTGGGTGTGACTGCTTTCTGCCATATTAGATTTCGGTAAGTAATATATTTCTTTACGCAATGTGCGGTTACTATTCGTCAAATCACGGCCCCCAAAGATGTTAGTGGAGGGAGGGCCACAGGGGTAGATTGAAATTGGTGAAAATTGTTTGTCGGCTGCGGAATCCGAACCCGGGTTCTCAAGTTCCACAGGTCGACTCGATACCACTGAGCCACCTATCTCATTTAAATACTAATGTCTATATATTTTTTTAACATAAGTACATAGTTTTTTTTCAAATTGATAAAATCACCAAAAACTTTCTATTTTTACAGATATTATTTTAAAAAAACTACTCGAATTATTTTATAGACATTAAGTTTATCACGTTTAATTTGAGCGATAATTAAATTAGAAAACAAGAAAAACAATGTATTTGTGCAAACAGAATATATCCGTACTCGTATAATTCTTGCATGATGGCATTTTGTGTATGTAATAACATATTAAAATGAACGAGTTTTTATTTCTACATGTTGTGTATAATTCCATCTAGATCCGAGCGCGAGATAACCAATAGCAATCTCTGTTTCCTTCCGGTCGCCATTTTGATTGCAACATGGCAAACGCACACCGGTACACACAGTTCGCTTTGCTCGACGCCATAATTATCATTATTTTTTTATATTTAACTTAATTCCTTCATGCACTATTTGAATGACATATTAAGCAGCTATACATGATATATAGGATCATGCTATCAAAGTACAAGGTCACTTGATTATGCATGCCAACTGCGATCCATACAGAGAACATCAGTAATAAATTAGTGTTATTATAGGAAATGATACTGATGGGACGTTTTGTTCGTTTTGATCATTCGACCGAAAAGAACTTTGTTATAAACATTAATTTCATTTTTTTCAAATGAATATGTTTGTTGCAATTCAAAAAATGCACCTGTCTGTCATTAAATTCAAATTTTGATTATCTGATCTACAAAAGATTTATCGCTAAATTAATTTAGTACAAACAATAATTATTATACATACTGATAAGATTGTTCAGATCTATATAGCCGTATATAATTAAATAAACATATTAATTTTATACAAATTGTTTATTGCATTTGTTACACCACCACCACCGTATTACAAGTAATTAAATAATAAATTTACAAATTTTGTTTATATTTGTTCTTTTTTATTCAATATACAATTTTGGTAATTGACGTAGAAAATATAAATAGTATGTTATGCACCAAGGGAGGGAAACAAGCGATTATTCCCGCGTGTACAACTTCACACAAGGGATAATCACGCCCTCCCGTGAAGCATATTATACTTTTCGTAACAAGTGCACAAAAATTACCGTCTTATCGGGATAAATGTCAAATATGGGTTGCGTAACTAGTTACCTAGGAAACGCCGCAAACAGCTAATAATCGTAGTCTCTAGGGAGAGAAACATCTCTCTAGAGAGAAAAAAGCAGTGTTTTTCTCTCTAAAATTAGGGTATAAGAACGCGTTTCTTGTGCATGTGTTACGAAAATAATTTAATTACATTATTACATATAATTATAATATATAATCAATAATAATTACATTATTACATATTTATTGATTATATATTGCGATTAAAACAAGTAATAAATGCATAAGTAGATATATTTCAAATGATAACAAAATTCGATTCATTCTACATTTTCATGTAGTTCTCATCAACAAAAATTAATTTTAGAGAAATGCTTTTCCTATTAAATTTCTATACAATATATATCTGATACAATCATTCTACTCTATTACATACACATATAAGTTTGTCAATCCATTTACCAATACATTAAATCTACATTTATCCAAGTTATTTTATTACATTTACGAAAACAAAGCCGAGCATTAGCGTGGAACGAACATTATTAATGTAAAAGCGGCTTCGCGTTCGTGGCAGAGGTCACAGACTGCACCAATAGCGTTGACAACTGTTCCAAACAATCAAGTATTGATTTGATTTGATTGAGGCAGAGTTGATTGAATGAGCGAGGGCAACGCTGTAGCCTGATTTCAGTCTTGTTTTTCACGACTAACTTGTCTAAAAGTCGGAATAAAACGCTGGATCGCTGGATGAGAGGAAATGGGTTTTGCAACACCAACTCGCAATTTGTTGGAAGTAATCACGACAAGGTTGTCTGAATTGCTGAATTTATTTATAGAAATTAGAATAATTTTAAATCATTGTACATCCTACGAATTATTTTAAATATTTTTATATTACAATGCCAAAGATTCACTCAGAGTAAACACAATTTTAACATAAAAACGAGGATATTTCTACGAACAATTGTGAAAAATCTTTTTAACTTACATTTTGGCCCGGTTGTATGAAACGATATTAACTATGTTTTTAGCTCCAATTTTACATATTTTCTAATTTTTATATTAAAATTAATTAATATCAACATTAAAATGTGTATTAAATAACAAGAGTAAAACAATATTTCTAACTAATAATTATTAATTTAATGTATATTATAGAGATTATAACGTTTTAATATATTGAACTGTCAAAATTTGTTTTATATTTTTGATATATATTTAAAAAGGATTCAATAATATGATATATTAAATAAATAAAAGGCTTCAAAATACAATGTTATTTAAAAAAAATATTTAATATTAGAACGTTTTGAGCATAAATTATTTTAAGGAACTGATGAAGAACAAATATTTATGTTCGAAACCTCCTAATAATAAATATTTTTAAAAATAACATTGGATTCTGAAGCCTTTTATTTATTTAATATATCATATTTTTGGATAATTTAAATCAACTTTTTCACATAGTTAACGACGTGATTAACTGACAACATTTTATGCAATTAATTTATGTTGATACCTCTGGTTTATATTAAAAAAATATGTCGAGGTTTTGGTACACTGAACGCACATCTTCGTCAGGATGGATTAACACGTAATTAAGATAAAACAAATTACAATATCTTAATTAATAAAATAAACTAGAACTTTCAACTACAACAGTATAATGATATTTTATAGCATTCGTGCCAGAAATAATACATTTTAACCCGTTGCACCGTTACTAAGAGCGACGGGACTAAAATATGCTTTTATCCTGTTGCTAATAACGTCGAGAGGAAAATTGTATTTTAGTCCTAAATGTTTGACTCCTTTTGCTAAGGGAAGAAAAATAAAACAAATTTCAATCTTTCATTAATTTATTAATTACACATATACATTTTTTTGTATATGCACCTTAATTCGCAAAAGAGTTTAAAGTAAACCTACATTTTTGAATTATTTAAATTAAACTAAAATATACTCTCAAGAAATTTAAATATACTCTTATATAACCTTGTTACCATGTAGTTTTCGGAAAATTATTTGGATTAACTTTTTAAAATTGGACTAACCAAAATTCAAGATAACTAAATCACTCTTGACAATCGGGCTGTTAATTTTAAATTGAATTATAGAGAGAATAATTAGAATATTATCAGGATTTGATCCTGGAATCTTTAACCCTTTCCGGGCAGAATTAAGGGTAAAATCTTGCATATCTAAACAATATTAAATTCGTTTTTACGGATATAGAGCCACAAAACCCAACAAATTATTTTTTTTCTCAATAGATAGCGACACTATATACTAACTAAAATGTGGTAACTACAATATACCATCAAGCCGCAACAGAATTGAAGTTTGAACATGTGGTATAGCTGTTATACCAGTAAGCTTGAAAGGGTTAAACCATAGTCAAATGCTGTTAACTAACAGTGCTATTATACCCATGTGAGTCATATTTGATGTCATTCCAGTTCTTCTCTCTGTTTTTTTATGAATTGAAAGCAATTGTTAAGTATTTACTTTGTTTTTATTTAGTATAAAACCAAGATCAATTATTTATAAATAACTACCAGTAAAATGTATCTATAACCAAAAGTACAACTTTTTCGAGTGTTTAAGAGTAGATTCTTTGAACTATAATTGGGATAAATTTCCTGTTGTGCAATGTAGTAAATAAAACAATAGATTTTTGTGATTGGTAAAAGAAGATTGATAACAAAACAAAATGGTATATAGTTCAGCTAAACCTGTAGTCCGCTACCAGACTAAAGAAAAGGATAACCGACCAGCCGATTAATAAAGTGATATTATGATAAAGACGATCCCATAGAGTGCAGTATCCCCGAGCTACATCCATCCACCCATCTCATTCCTCCACACAAAATCAACAGCTCTACTTTGATAACTAAACTGGTCCAGCACCGCCATACGCTTCAAATCATAGTGTACGCACTCACTGAAAACCATTATGAATACTCGCATCATGCAAAAATATAGTCGCGATGGTTCGGTTTCGCGTCGTGGTTTTATTTTGCGCATATTTTCGCTGGGATGTTGGCGAGAGCGGGCGAGCGGCGCGCCGACCGCCGACATTCGACACCGCGGCGGGCTCGTGTCCGAGCTCGGCAACGTGGTTCATTTTGCCGCGTGATTGAATTACAGACGCCCGACTCGGATTTTATAAGTTGGCAGCTTGTTGGAAGAGAAGAGACTGTCTCGTGCTAAGATGCTTTCTTTATGATCGAGTGATTCTGGAATTTGTCTGGTTTTGTGCATTGGATTCAGGGTTATTTAATATTTTTTGTACTCATGCATTAAAATATGTTGTTTCGCGTCGCCTACGCAACGACCGAAACGTCAAATTCCCGCACTCGTTCGGGAAATTTTAGAAAAAACACTCCAATTTCTAAAGCACTTATTAAAAAACTATATTTATAATCAAAAAGTATAGTATCTCAAACACCCTTTTGCGTAATAATAATAAAAGAAAATGATTAAATATTGAATGAAATTTAATTTTAAAATTATAAATTTAGTGCATTTGGTTCACAATGTTGGCAACGAAATGACAGCGCCGACAACAGTGGAAACACATAACCTACAAACGTAAGGTAAATTGTAACAACATAGATATGAAATTAAACAAGTTTATGAAATTTACTGTATACTACAAATGAAATGAGTAAATAATATAAGTCTCTATTTTCATTACATTAAAATTAAATCAATTGAAATTTGACATTACTGTTAACTTAGTTATAAAATGGTTACAAAGCAGTGTTATGTGTATATGGTATATTATTGTTTATGTTAATTATTGTTTTGTGGAATGTTTATATTTATAGTACAACTTTGGCAATTTGAAATACTAACTCCTGGCACAACTTCGTTTCTTTGAATGGATTGTTAAGCTGGCGGCACATGAACATTTATATCAGCAGCAGCAGTTTCTGTTGAAGTACTTGCACATGATGATGATTATACAGTTTTACACTTTTCGTACAAAAAATATTGTACAAATCTCTTGCGTGAACCAGGTTCCCGGATTCGTTCTATGGCGGCCCGGGAACCAATCGTTCCCGCACTTGGTATGTAAATAACTATTACAGATGAAATGGAACTCTTCCATCCTCCATGTTTTTTTGTTTGGACAATACATTGATCTTATTTACCGTAATCGTACAGTTTATTTTATTATATTTGGATTATCAATTGCAAGCTGCAAATTTATTTTTTACATTTTTCAGTAATAATAGTAATTTATGTTCTAAGGGCGTTAGTTAGAACGAGGGTAACCAGCCTGAGGATAGTATCATCTAGTACCGTCCGTAGTGCATTCAGGATTTTATTTTTCACTAGAATATGTAATAGTATATTATAATAGTAGTGAGGAAAGGATATAATTGCAAAACGAGTATGAAAGTTGAAGAACGAGCGATAGCAAGTGTATATTGTACAAGTTTTACAATGACCCTTTCGTACTTGACGGCTTGAGTTTATTAGATATACCGGGTGTTTCACAACTTAGAGCAAAAAGTTAAAGGGTATATTCTGTACGACGTGCTGATCATGAAACAAAATTTTTTTTTTTTAATCGCAAAACTATTTTCCATGTTTGCCAGTCCAAAATTTTTTGTTGCCACTGCCACTGGGTGGATGATTATGTTAAAGTTATTAATTAAATAAAATTCTATTATAAATAACTGCTAATAATTGAATTGTGTAATTATTCTTTCGTAGTTGATACCTACTTCATTGTTTGTGTTTAATAGGAAAGCGAATCCAGTGCAGTACTACAAAAAATGTTTTAGGTTAACAACCCTTAATTTATCGAATTTTAAAAAAATTCTTTTTGTTTCATGCACGTCGTACAGAACATACCCTTTAATTTTTGCTCTAAGTTTTGAAACACCCTGTACATTTTTAATATGAATATTATTCATAGTTTTCTATTTATAATTAATTTATTTAAAAAGAATTTATTGATTTGATAGTGCTGGATGTGTAGCGTGTTGTGTGTGTTTTGTTAGTAAGCAATTCTATTTTTGCCAAAAATTTGTTATATATAATTTGTTTATTAAAAGAAATGGTAACGAACGAAATTTACATAGATTTTAATTTCTTTATTTTGGTCGCACGAATAAGTGTGTGTTTTTATTTTCGTTTAGTTGAAAGGGCTTGAAACCCTTAAGTAGCTATTACTCCCGGAAATACATCCCCCATAAAACGCAAGCCCTTTTTTACGTCGCGCAATAAAAGCAAACATCCAGGGTAAACCCAGCCGGTTTTCGTATTTCATTTCCATAGCACGTTTGGCAAGCGGGTGCGTGTGTATTTCATCCCCGTCGGGGTTACACCCCAAAACAGGGGTCTCATCCTCTCATCATCACCTGGCGTCGGCCATTTTGTCGACGCGCCCGCCACAATGGCAGCATTGTGGCAGGATTATGGTCCGTATCGCACGATATCAGATTAGATGCGCGATAGGTGATAGTGGTCGCAGATTAGTGGTCGATTGTAACGGATTTCCGGCAGCGGGACTTGGCTGGATTCGCAGATGTCCTGCGTGATTCCGTGTTGTGCTTCGCTTGTCATTCCTGGTCTCGGCCAATGGGAACGCTGTGCGCGACGAAGGGTTGATGTGTGAGAGCGTGCAAACTTTGTGCAGCCAGGTACCGCGAATGGCGTGGTACTGCTACATATAGAGTATTGCACGGTCTGGTAGATTCCATTTAAAACATTGATTCACACATAGAGGTACGTTCATACGTTTACCCTTCGTTGCATTTTCACTTATATAACACTAACATTCATATCTGTTACTCACGAAAATGTTCACTGTTGTAGAAATATAAATAGAAATAAAACTGACGATCATATTGCATTTTGCATAACAATAAAAAAAGTAACGTAAAATTGGTTTCTGGTGCTGTCAATTTATTTGTACAAATTTGTTTCTGATTCCTTCACCCAACCGTTACCAAAAAGCCTTTGAAAACTGCAATTGTCATATCTGTTACTACTGCTATTACAATTAAATAATACTCCTAAATATTCTATTTCGTATATTTGTACAGCTAGAATTATGAATGTAAACATATTGTAATAATAGTATAACTTTTAAAAGAGTTTTATATTTGATATCAAAATCATACAGATAATTAAATTTTGTATATCAATTTAATGAATGTTTCTCTAATAGTTGATTATATCCCTGAGAATTTGGCGCATCGAAGAATGAACTTGTCAGCCGAGGCAGATGAGATTCTGAGAACGCCAAACACATTTCACGGAAGAGGTATACACAATATTTTTTATTCAAAATTTGTTACAAATTTTAATTTAAAAACTGTTTTATATTTTAATTAAGGAAACGATAATATTGTTTTAAATTTATTTCCAACAAATTAGGCGTATTTTGTAACATCCCTGTTAATTTTTAACGGTTCGTTGAAGTTATTAAACAATCACAACTAATGATATTTATTTCAATATGAAAATGTTGACACATATTTAAATTGGTTAAAATTTGTAACTAAAGGTTAAAAGTTAACAGATCAATTATAGAATACGCACTAAATAAATATTATTATTATTATTAGCGGTTTGAGCGAACGTTGTCAATAGTAGCGGCTAATAATATCGTTTTAACGGCCGTCACTAATAACAACGTAAAATAAAATAGTATTGAATAAAAAAGATTTGATAACATATATCATGGTTAACTTTAAAAAAAATAAATACATAAATATATCATCACGCCTTCTACCCAATACTGGGTGTGGCACTCTGCCATAGTAGATGGTGATAAGTGATATATTTATATGCCTAAAGTGCAGTTTCAGCCGTCAAATCACGCGCCCCAATGATTTTAGTTGATCGGGAGCCACAGGGATAATTTTTATGTAGTGAAATTTGGGCAACCTTTAGAGAACAATATTATATACTTACATAAAATTATAATAAGAGGCTAATTTATTAGTAATAACAACCCCTATATCAACCAGTGGTTCTCAAACGATAGAACAAAATTGTATTTTTTAAATGGTAACATATATAATTAGATCCATTAAATCCATTAGATCGAAAATTTTCTTCTTATTTCAAAGATATAAATATTGTACAGGGTTATATAACATAGATTAATATAAAATAGTATTAAAAATTAGAAATAATGTGACAATATTGAAATAGGCTATACACAACTATTGATATGACTGTTGTCTAGGTTACGTTAGCAATTTATTTTCTTATATTTAAAATAGCAACTTGTTTTACTAACTATCTGGCACCTATAATCATTTGTTTCTATTTGTTTATTGCATAGCCTACTTAAGGTACCACAAGCTCTGTTTTTGGCTGTTTTAAGAGCAGTGTATTTGGGTGTTTTAGCTATCTCTAACATGTTAAATAAAACCTTGATCTTAAAACACCCAAAAACAAAGCTTGTGGTACCAGCCAAAGTATCAAGATCTTTTGATAGTACATTACTTACAACATCTGTTATTTGTATATTTTTTTATGGGATATATGGCTCAGTGGTATCGAGTCTGCCTGTGGATCTTGAGAACCCTGGTTCGATCCCCACAGCCGACAAACAATTTTCACCAATTTAAATCTACCCCTGTGGCTCCCCCTCCACTAATATCTTTGTGAGCCGTGATTTGACGGCTGGTAACCGAACTCCACGCGAAAAAATATATCACTTACCGAGATCTGCTTAGGCAGAGTGCCACACTCAGTAATGGGTAAAAGGCGTGATGATATATTTATTTATTTTATTTATCTGTTATTTGTGTAGGGCAAAATTAATTTTTGTTTATTAATATATGATTACCAGTATTAAGAGATATTTTAAAACGAGTTTTTGTTCATGTACATGAAAATAGTTTTTTAACATTAGATGAAATTTAATAGTTGTTGTATTTATGTGATAGTAAATTAGATACAATGCAATGATTAAGCAAATTCTTGCAGAGTGTGGCAATAAACATATCATAAACGTGAACGTGTGTAATGTTTCTGTTCCTGCGGCGGTTGCAGGAGCAAAGCATGGCACCATGTAGCCTGTGTAGCATTCGCGTTAGCATGGCGGTGTCCTTTTCCGTCCGATCGATCGCATTATTGCTGGCGGTTAACAAATAAACACGCACGTCCTATCGCAATGTCAATAATGAAACAGGGCAGTCCCGCACTCGCTGTGTGACTTGTGATTCCCGGTTTGATTTGCATATAATACTCGATCGATTCAGATTAGAAGCGACTTTTACTGCTCCACGAAATCAAAATAACAATTACAACATGTTAACCAGATCAAGTGGGTTGATTATTTACATCGAGATAAAGAGTATGGGTGGCGGTATCAATTAGTGTTTTTGATAAGAGTTAACGACGGTTATTACTAGCAATAAAGATCTGATCGCCGAATATTGCCGGGCTATGATTGGTGTTCACGGCAGGATTAGAATGCATTGGGCATCGCGATGCCGATATTGGAACGCGCTAGTCTTCCGCCGGCTTCATTCATCTGGATGTGGGTGCGTCATACACCTACATGCGTCGATGTTCGAATAAAACACATTTGGTATTCGCTTATTTTCTGCTGTCAAATATTTATAAATTATTTTAAAGTAAAGTGCCTCAAATAAAATATACAGAAAAGTTAAATATAGGATATTAAAACTGTATCAAGATCATTTGAAAATGTTATTTATAATTTTTTTTTATTTAAAACATTTATTAATTTACTCCTGAACATTAATATTTTTATGTTATTCTCGTATATTCTGTAACTGAATCATTATTTGTTAATGAATGATAAATTAAAGTCAACTTTTATTTTTTACGATTACTTTAGAAATTATTACAATTTTGGTATTCTCTGACTAGAATAATGTACCCTACTAGTTTTTTTTTCGTAGCTGTTATAATCATAAATAATGTAATAATAGTCCACTCTCAGTTTCGTAAAAATGAGGTTAAAAATAAAAGAATATATATTAGAAGTTTCGATCATGAAGAAAATTAAAAATAAAGTAACAGAATAAATGATAGGAGTCACTGAATAGAGTAAAATATGAATGAAAAGATACGAGCACGCATTTTTGATGATGTCATATGCAGTAGTAATTTCTTCGTAAATAAATAAATAAATGTAGAATTATGCCGTAGCAGATCGCAGTAAATAATATATTTGTCTATAGGAAGACTTGATACCCCTGAGCCACCTACCCTATGCTAATAGAATAATAATGAAAAATAAGGGTTGTCCTTAATGTATCGATAAGAAACAGATAATGATCGAGTTACTAATTAGGGGTGATTACTGTTAATTATAAATGAAAAATAATATTTATCGTACATATTTTTCAAGTTAAAGTTTGTAAAATATATAATTTAATTACAAATAATAATAATAGACACTGATGCCATAATTTAAATTTAATGTTTGAGTTAGTTGGGAGCAAGACAATAAAAACATTAATCTGTACCTCAGTAAATTTTTATTGTATCAATCAACAATTTTGAGAAAGATATTTCTCAAACTTATCATGTTCAGAGTATAGGTATATTTTGTTTATTATTACAAGAACATCTTGTTTTAAAATGGTCAGTGATCAGATGCCAATTTTAGATGCAATTAAGCGCATGATTCATCTTAATTATTCTTGTACTTTCCGTCTTACTGATGTTGCACCACCCACAAATAATTCAAAATGGTATGACATGCTCAGTTCGATAGAGGAGATTGTAATGACAGCTATAAATAGAGTTTTATTTAAGGTTATATGTACATTGATTCTTTATTGAAAATCTCATCTTTTCTCAACTGGTTATATTTTTTAAAATGAAACATTTATTTTGGAGGTTAAATTCAGCAGCAAAATTGAATGTGTGTTGTTGTGTGTTGCAGCGAGTAGGATGTCGTCGGGTCAAGTGTGCCGGCCGCACTTCCACACGCCGATCCACCCATGGCTGAGCGCGGCGGACAGCAGCAAGACGCTGGCGCACTCAAACCCATGGGTGCCGTTCGGCGGAGACCCAGACAAGTCGCAGTCGCCATCCTCGCAGCCATCGCAGCCCGCACACAACCTGTTCTCGTTCCCACCGACGCCACCGAAGGATAGCACGCCCGACTCAGTAGCGCCGGCGCCAGCGTCACAAGCATCGTCACAAGCCACGAGCAGCACGGAGTACCAAAGTGCCGTGGCGCACGCTATGGGTGTAGCGTTCATGCACGGTGGTAACAACGGCGCAGGATCCAGCGACCAGCAGGGCTCCAGCTGCATGGACGTGAAGCCCTCCCCTGGCCTGCAGAACGGCGTCAAGCAGCGCGAAGGTAGTCATGAGTATGAAGGGAGCATGTTTAACGCGGGTAGTTTTGAGAGCGCGTACGCGTCGGCCGCGTCGCCCTACACGCACGGCTTGCACAACGGAGCGTACGCCGCCGCCGCTGCCGCCGCCAAGCAGCATTTGGGCGGCGGCGCGCTCGGGGTGGGCGTCGGCTCGCAGGCCAACGCCGCCAACTCGCACAACCAGTCCAACAAGCCACGCAACAAATCCAGAACCAGCGCCGGTAAGACACACACATAAACACAAACTGTTATTTTTTATTTCTTTTTTTGGTTTGCAGCCATTCTACAAATTCACCAAGTTACTTTTCACTTTTAGTTTTTGTTTAAATTTCACGTGACTTGTAGTTGAATTTCAGAATGGCTGTGTATATTTACTTTTATATACGTTGTTTTATGTGCTCCACTTTCTAACACATCGTTCAGCTCGGCCCAAGGTACACGAGAAACAATAAAATCCACTATTCAAATACTACACTTATATTTGAAAGTTATTTTCGTCTACTGCGTTTCATGTTCTCCTCAACTTCATTATATATTCAATCATATTTTTACAGAGTATATTTTCAGAACACACAGGCTAAATTTGTTTGTAGTATTCAGTCATAATTAAGCATAATTTGAAAGTTTGAAAAACTACTTTGGGCCGATTCTGACATTTATGTTGGTTTCGTTTGGCTTTGTTTTAACGCTTACATTTTTGGTTGCGTTTATTTAGTTGGTCCGTCCTTCACCCCTAACATCCTTCTATTTGTTTTTGTTTGGTTTCTCACTGGCACACGACATTTTTTCCATCCGGCCTATTTTTGACGAGCGGCCGGCATTTTTCGCACGCGTGGTGATGCATTTTTTGAGTGGCTCCATCACCTCACTGTTTCTCAAGCCCACGCAAAGCATTCTCCAGGTACAATGCTACAATACCATCAACCAAGGACTTATGGGCTGATTATTTATTAGCTGATCTCCTTTACGACATTTCCATAAGCTCATGCAGAATTGTTGCAGTAATACTCGAGACTAGATTATCTGCATCGCCAACTAACGCTATTATAGACACGATCAATTGTATTACATTCAATTCAAATACAATACAATCACACATTCTCCTTACAAAAACATACAATTCACAAAATTCTCTTAGAAAAGAACTAAACAAGGATGGATTATTAATAGCTTGTTTATCAATCAGATTCATGAAAACATATAAACAAATAAGTACCAGAATATGTATTTGTGGATCAAGATTGTAAAAGTGTTTTTTTTTCGGAATTTGAAACGAAAAAGCTTTTCAACTGAGATGTACATAAATAAATTCCAAAAACATTTGAAATATAATTTATTTTAACATTTATTACTTGGGTTAAAGTTCAAATATCATAATTATCTAGGTTATACAATTATTATATTAAAATAAAAATTCCAATAATTTTTCATTAGCTGACAGCTATACTGATAGAACTATAGACAACTTGATAACTAACAAAAAAGACAAAATTAATTGTCATTCATACACTTGGTGAAACTAGGTTTAATAAAATATAAACTAAACGCTTGGCTAAGTCTCACAAAATTCAGCCTCCAAGTCACCTTATGAGGGCATCGTCAGAGGCTGGCCAGCACAGTTAGTAACCATAAACGCGTTTCGCTCTTATTAGAGCTCATCAGTATGGTATAACTCACTTCTTCACCTAGAACAAAGTTCACGTGAAGAAGCTGGTGACGATAACTTTACAAAAACATCCCTAAAGCAATTGCACAAACTTTGTAGAACTGACAAAATCAAATGCGATATAAACAGTATTACTTATTTTAAAATTCTAAGTAATTTTCATTAAAGATACTGATCTCCTCTTAGATGAATTCTTCATCTTCTAACTTATTCTAATAAGCGTGTCTTTGTGTGAAGATCTCGTTCTTGTTCTCTTGCGCGTGCGTGTTAACCTTTACACCTTACACCTCAGTATAGATAGCATCTGAAGAGTCCGCGGTCGCCATCTGCGCGTGATAACGGCCCTCATTAACAAACAAAACGAAAATGTGGCAATTCGTTTCGACAGAACGCCACTGTATGTTGTATTCTTTGTTGTGTGTTAACTCTTCACGGTCAAAAACCAACGCAGCGAGAACGAACACATTGAGAAAGAGAAACTTTAATAAGTTTTCAGGAAGATACAGTATTTGTTTTATTTTTACTTTAATGGATAGTATTATGTCTACTAGTTAATTCAATTAGATTAAATATAATTACTGAACTACTCCTGTACCTCCCCCTTTACTAACATCTTTGGGGGACGTGATTTGATGACATTTCATGCGAAAACATATATAACTTATCGAAATTTGCTACTACAGAGTGCCACAGCCAGTAATGGTTAAAAGGCGTGATGACATATTTATTAAATTCAGTGGTATCGAGTCTAGGATCACAAGTAATACAGACAAATTAAATGACGTAATTGTGGTCATACCGAAATGTTTCATCGTCGATTTTCCGTTGTGAGAACCATTTAAACGTCGCAGTGATTCTTGAAAAAGAATCGCGGGTAATTCTCAAAAGATAGAATGTATGTTTTGAGGAAAATAGGGTTTTCTATGTATGTAAATTTGGTAGGTGAATGAAGCTACAGAATGAAATGACGCCATCGGGGCCACGTCCACATCAATTGCACAAATTAGCATACAAAAACAAATAAACAACAGCTTGCAAACTCTTGCGAAAGCCTGTCCGGCGAATAGTGACGTACTCCTACGCAACTTCCGGCCATCGTTCCGGTTATCTCAGTCCAATTAGCGGTTGTGACTTCGAGTTCTTACAACTCCAATCCACCATTTTGCTGACGAAGTACAGCACTGGCCTCAGCGACCTGCCACTGCGCTGTTGCGTGATGTGAATTCATTACATCGCATGGAAATTAAAAGTGTTGCGACTGCAGTGAGTCGGGTTTAGTGCCCTCTCTCCCCCCGCTAGCACGCCCATGAAGCGAGGTTTCCTCTTGGGGCCTCCCCACGATTCACCGCAATTTCACTGTTTGCTTTTGTTTATGGCACCTGAGGAGACCAGAATGCGCTTACTTTTTTGAAATATTACTTGGTGGTTTGCTTAAATTAAACCAGTTGAACTATTTAGATGAAATTACTTTCTTCTCCTTTGCGTAACGTCCATAAACTAACATGACACTATTTTGTTAACTTTCTACCATTTTTATTTCATTTTACAACATTTGTAGCCCTGTGCACTAACAAAACTTCAATTTTAAACTTAGTTTAAATAAATAAAATTGAATTTTACTTATTCTATATTACTAATAATTTCAATTTGGTTTGATGAATTGAAATCAAGTTTAAATTTCAATTTAGAGAAATTGGGAGATTTAAAAAAGAGTATCTCCGAGTTTTTTTGCGTGAAATGTTCATTGAATGTTTTAAGGGTTCGTGCTACCCTAATTTATATGATGTTGTGCAAGTATTTATTTATTTCTCGTGGTGATTCATTTCTTGAGAAAGGGGTTGTTGAACCAGTTTCTAGCCACTCCCCAGTCTGAGGAGTTTCATGAGAAACTCCAACCCCGCAAAAATTCGCAATTAGTAACCCGCATATTTATAAACTAACCATCCCTTAAAACAAACGTTGTCTACTTGATCAGGTTCGTGGTTCGTCTAGTCTTTGTTGCTGGAGTATCAGTTTCTCTCGTACGTGACAGGCACTCATAAACGTCAAGTCTCCATGCGAGCCACAAAAATGTGTCGGCATTAGATGGCACTGATGGCAGTTATATGGCCATGTTGGACACGAACCGTGACTAATATTCCTCGGTTGTGACCACGATAATAGAGGCAATTTCAATGTATGCAGAGATGGAGACAAGAGTCAGAGTTGCGACACACGACGGAACGTTTGACCAGTAAAATGTTGATGTGAAGTATGTTCAGGTACCGTTTTATGGAGACAGGTCACTTGAAATTATAACTAAAAGATGACCTTTCACTTCTGATCCCAGATTCTTTAAAATTAAGAAATTTTACCTCACGTACAAAATATGTAGGCTCTTCTACTTTAAAATACAAATTTTAAATAAAGTCCCATAACCGACAAACTATTTTTATTACATTTAAATAATTATCTCCACTACCATCTTGGGAGAGATGTAATTTGATGATTAGTAACCGCACTTCACGCGCATAAATATGTCACTTACTGAAATTTTCGACGGCAAAATGCCACTTCCAGTAATGGGTAAAAGACGTGATAATATACTTATTTTATTTATTTTTTTATATATTGTACTTCTAGATCATGTATCATTTATCTAAATTCGCACTTGCGCTGTTCTTTATTACTTCACGAACTGAAAAATATTCCAAAATTTATTAATGATACATATTTTTTTTATTTTAGGCTCGGTATTTCAATCTCCTTATAAATTTATATGTCTAACAAACAAAACATATCGCATGAAAATCATAGATCAAATTAGGAAAAAAAATAAATTTCATGGATTTAATTAGAAATTAGTGTCATTGGTTTGGAATTAACGTATGCAAATGTTTTTGTCCACTTTAATGAAGTTACTAACTTGAAAATAAATTGACAGTCGTGTTCTTCGTGGTATATATAATAAAATAACTTTTATTGAAATACATTTTAAATCAAATCTAAAGGTTTATTAACAATTACTATGAGGTTATGTTGTAATCTATCATTTAAATTAACCGAAAGTGCATACGGAAAAACGGTTTTTAAACCCGATTGGTAAATTACATATAATTTTCACTAAAAATCTGAAACCATGTGTAAAACTGCATGTAACCCTAATAATTATTCTTAATGCTCGTTTAATATTACATTTGGTATTGAAGACTTTAGACTATTTTAGAAAAAATTGCGTAGTTTTTACAACAAATTGTTATAGAACCGAACTAGGTGAGCAACAAAGTACTTGCGCGCAATTACTTGCACACAAATTGTGTGAAATATAGACCACGTTCCATTAATCCTGACAATGCGTTATTTCAAACAATTTAGACTATTCCAAAAATTGTTAAATCTTGTACAATATTTAGTGTAATGTAAAACAAGGTTACGATTATAGTTATGACTATGAATACCACTCTAATATTGTTGATTTAAATGTATACGTCCGCAGATAATTAGGATTTCATTTTATGTCGTAACAAACAAATGACATTCCTATCGTCCGTCCAAAAAATGTCAAATCTTAAAGTCCTACATTGTAGCAAAGGAAAAAATCTTCTGTAAAAAATATAGTGGTAGATGTTATGTGGTTTTCCATAAACCGTCGATAAGAATTCAATTCCATTCAATAATAAAAATCAACGGCTTATGCGTTTGTCACATATTGCAGTCAGGTACTCGTCGCTCCGAACACCTGGTAGCCTCCAATTATTTTTTCCACATACACACACACACTCATACACTGACAGTGCAAACACGGCTACCGCGATAACTTCGTAATATGCTAGACATGCGTGCCCATTGTCCAGTTAATCCTCTTAGGCAATGGGCTGCAGTCTGCAAGTCTGTTTGCTCCTTACGACAAACTGGAATAATAATTGCATGGTGAAAAGATACACTATTTGTGCGTTAGTTTAGGTTAAGTGCTCTTCTATTCATCTTTAAGTGCTTCCTTGACAATTTTCGACTGAATAAATTTGCACAATAAGATTGGCGATATTTTCAATCGCATTTTACGGGTACTAGGTTATCGGATCGATTGGGAATCTTAGGTAAACAGTTGCGAAAAAGATTTGGTTTAATCGGAGAATTTCTTACCCAGTAGAAAACTACAAAGACAATTCTTTTTAGAATTTTTATTTTGTTTCAAATTTTTTGTATATTATTCGTTTATATTATAACACAAATCTTGTTCATGAATTTGAGAACCTGAGTTTACGACATAAAAAACTATCTTTGTAGCTCCCCCTCCACTAACATCTTTGGGAGCCGTTATTTGATGGCTGGTAACCGCACTTCACGCGAAGAAATATGTTTCCTGACTAGGCATGCAAAGCAAAGCTTTCCTGATTCTTAAAGGTCTGGCAAATGTTTATTTTCCTGTCAGTTTCAGGCAAAGTATATTTTTTAAATTTAACATATTATTCGTAAAATCGTATTGAAAGTGTCGCCTACAGCTTGTGTTGCTTCCTACTCATGCAATAAAGTGACCCTTGTTAATATTTGTTACATAACTATTTCAATACCTTGTTAGAAAGCAAAATTTTCAGAAATAAATAAAAAATTGGATATTATTAATATCAATTAATCATACTGTTGTTTTCAATTGTCATGGATATGGTTTTTACTTTCTCCATTAAAGATGAAAAGTATCATTTTACTTTGTGACAGTATTGGGGTAAAAAACTGCATATAATTCTTCCGTGAAATATCTTTAGTTCAGAATGTTGTCTGCCTCTGCAGACAAGTTCATTCTTTGCTATGTCAAATCCTCATTTCATTAGCTATGTTTACAAATAACTATTTATTAATTTTATTAGGTTTAGAGCTACACAAATTGATTAAAAATTAACCACTGGAAAACAGTTTGAAGACGGTAGTCTAGATTTCTAGATAATTTAAATAGAAAATACTGGGTGTAGACATTTCTATTTGCTATGAGTAGTTGTATCTGTCTGATAATCTAACGTATTCAGATTGGCACGAAGCCAATATGTTTATTAAATTCTGAACATCGCAGCTTTTATTACTATGTTACATCAGTAATACTAATTCACTTCAAAGAACCTCTATTCAAATATCATCAAACACACATCAGACATTATTATCGTATTCTTGTAGAATTCATTTATCATCTATTATTGTTGTAAATCGTGATAACGCACCAAACTATGGAAATGAAAATGAGAATCTTTGGCATTTGGGAGACCGTGATTTGACAGTAGGTAACAAATAGGTAAAATGGTATTTTACTTTTTCGAACTATATAGGGTGTTTTTATACCTCTGCATGAAACTTTAATGACATATATAATTTGATATAATGATTATAGAATAAATAAAATATTTTTGAAATTCGCAAAAATTAGGGTATTTTATTCATAGAGAACATTTTTAGTGTCACTGGTTTAATAGTGCATTTAATTATTTATAATTATGTTACTAATGAAATAAAAGTATAAACATTGCCTAGAAATAATCATTTATTAATTAGTTATTATATAGGTACCTGGTGTAATACCTCATTTTTATTTAATTTTTAAATTAAACGTACTATTAAACCAGTGATACTAAAAATGTTCTCTATGAATAAAATACCCTAAATTTTGCGAATTTCAAAATTATTTTTGATTTATAATCAGTATATTAAACTATATATGTCATTAAAGTTTCGTGTAGAGGTATAAAAACACCCTTTATAGTTGGGAAAATACTCGTATTGTGTAGGTGATTTTTCTCGATGTCGAGATTTTGACTAATCTTCATTTTTTAGACCTTCCTGAACAAAAAAAAGTCTGTCTGTTGGTTATGTTATGTATTTTAATTTAAGTGGAATTCTAATTCATGTTCTCCGAATTTCGAATGCTGTAACGCTAACCATACTACTGTATTGGTCAAATTAAAGCTCTCTGCAGAGGTCAGGAAAGTACTGTGTTGTACACAGTATATATTTGTAATTTAGTTTTGTAGACAGTAGAAAGTTATTAACACACAATATCCATGAAACCATATTTCACGAGGTTTTACGATCGCTTTAGGGTAAACATCGAAACAAATAAATACGTTTGTAAGTTTTAAACGATCTCACCCTCCCAAACAATTTACTTTGTGTACTTTAAATATGTCCTGGTCTCCCTCGAAGGCAATGGGCCGTAAAATTGATCAGTTCTGTGACCAATTGTGCCCGGAGTCCTACCAATAGGACACACAACAGCAGCGCTGCACCGTACACAAAGTTCTATTCGAGCCGGAATGTCCGGTAGTTTTCATAATTTACTTACGGCACACGCAATACTGCTCCTTGTGAAACGGAGGAATTAGGACGATAGGAATGTTTCTGTGGTTTTGTGGTCGGAAATCGATTTTAGGGTAAATTTACAGTTTTGTTGTGAATGCTTCTAGCAGTTCTGGCTGACGTTAGGTATCTTCGCTTGATTTAACATTGGAATCCACTTATATAAGGTTTGTTGGCCGAACGAATTATTTTTATATTGATGAATAAACATTTTGTTATAGTTCTTTTCTTGCGAAAAGATTAGACACTTTTCAAGTTCTTTTGTTGTGAGTAGGTATATCAAATCCTACATTTCATTCGAGAAAAATTGTATGAAATTCCAAAAAAACTATTTATATTCGGGATCAAATCAGAATATTGTTACGTCATAAAGTTAAACCTAAAAACGAAATACCTATTTCTTTTATGTAATAATGGGATAGGTGGCTCAGTGGTATCGAATCGGCATGTGGATCTTTAGAACCCTGGTTCGATCCCCACAGCCGACAAACAATTTTCACCAATTAAATCTACCCCTGTGACTCCCCCTTCACTAATATCTTTGGGGACCGTGATTTGTCGGCTTCACGCGCATAAATATATCACTTACCGAGATCTGTTTAGGCAGAGTGCCATACCCAGTAATGGGTTAAAGGCGTGATGATATATTTATATTTATTTATTTACTATTTCTTTTATGTAAAACACAATATAATTCTTTTCATGATACATATTTCTTGTTTTGGCCGGCTATTAATTTTTTGTAAGTATGCAAATAATAACTTGTCTTGTTTCAAAGATGTGGTACTTGAGTTTGTAAAGAGAGATGATAAATGAAGGAAGTATTTATAAATGATCTATTTTAATTATGCGTAGAAAAATATAACTCATGTAAATTACTCGATGAATCAAAAACTAAATTACAAATAATCAATAACAGCAAACTAATTTTCCGCTAAATACATCAAAGTCCGTAGGTGTCAAAGTAAAGTTACACTTCCACAAACATTCTCCATCGAGTCTACATCGGCCGTTTGACTTATGCGCATAGTTACCTACCTCGTGCCAAGCAATTTATGTGCATAAATTAATTTGCAAAATGGGAATTTTCATCAAAAACAAAACGGCAAAATAACATTTAAATGAACGGGAGTGTCCGAAGCCTGCAGAGGATTCTCGATGCTCGATTCTTGATTCTCTCGCCTTGCTAACTTTGTTATTTGTTTTCGTAATGAATTACGGGGCCGAGTATAAAATCATCTGCGATTCTGTAGGTGATTGTTAATCACGTGCTTCGTTAATTAAACGATGAAGACTCGACGAGGTGTGCAACGGCAAGGGGAAACGTTGGAAAGATGCATGGTACTCTGGATGGTGTGACCTTCGACGTTGCGAATTTTAATGAGGGTGATATGCGAATATTTTTATTTAATCTCTTTGCAAATTTAACCACGAAAATACATTCTTTACTAACAAAAATTTTACATTTATTTTGAAATACATACTTGAACTGCAAATATATTTCTTCAATATTAACAATAAAAAATATATTTTTAGGCTGAATCACGAAATTATATTTATTTATGTATTGTAGGAACCTATAGTTTATAGTGGACTTCGAACCACTCAGACGCAGTTGTAATAAGCTTTATAATGTTATTAGTTAAATTTAAATTTATCGTCTCTTTTGACGCAAGCGTTATAAAGTGGATAACATTTGGAATTAAATAAATAAATAAATGTATCGTCACGCCTTTTACTCATTACTGGGCGTGGTCTTCAGCTGTAGCAGATTTTGGAAACCGATATATTTATACGCGTGAAGTGCAGTTAAATCGCGGCCCTTAAAGATGTTGGTAAATGGGAACCCATAAGGGTAATTTTTATGTGGTTAAAATTGTTTGTCGGTTGTGGCAATCGAACCTGGGTTCTCAAATATACAGTCCGACTCGATACTCACCTCTCCTGTTTTAAATTAACAAGCTCCATTTTTATACAAAATTAAAATAAATGGAGCTATTTACAAAACTGAATCAAGTTGAAAATAAGTTTCGTGTTATCGATGTAGTAGATACGGTGGTTGTGTGATTAACGTTACAATATTTGTATCCAAAGATTCCGAGTACGAATCCTACTCAAGCATGAATTAAGACGTTGCGGTTCGGTGTATTCTGACCCTGTACTAATTGGGTTTTACTTTCTGTTGTACGGAGCAGCATAAATAAATTAAATAAATAATAATTTTTTGAGAAAAAAATAAGCCGAAAAGGATGAAAAAATGGATAACAGACTTGATTCGAAGTTCTAATAGTTATATTAATATGACTTGTGATATAATTTCGTTTTGCTTTTAATATTTTAAATACTTTTTTCATGTTGTAACATATTTATTATTATTTTTTTATGTTACGCTGTACAACAGGAACTTAATCCCAATTACAGTACAAGGTCCGCATATATAATATTATTATAATATTTGTTACAAATTTAATTTTAAATATATTATTTTTGTTGTTATTAGAAATGGTATTAGCTGTTAATCTGTTTTATAAATCTGTATTTTATTCATTACTGGGTGTGGCACTCTGCCATAGCAGATCTCGGCCCCCAAAGATGTTAGTGGAGGGGCAGCCATAGGCGTAGTTTTACTGTGGTGAAAATTGTTTTCATTTATATTTTGTGCTGTCAGTAACACAATATTTTATTACCAAATAGCATACTACCTCTTAGATTGTCTCTAAGATACATTTTTTATTTTAAGGACTACATTTTATTTTTTGTAGCAAAATCACTCAAGTAAACTGACATTAGGTCTTGGACTCGAGGCAGTTTACTCTCGTTCTTGTTAAAAAATTAAGTGAAAAAATAAAAATTTGTCAAGAAAATCTGGAAGTCTAGTGCTATTACTTGTTACAAAATTCAATGTGAGAAAATCTATGTAATGGTTCATGTAAACAGCTTATGTTCAATTTACGTAATCTAAATTGATTAATAAATAAATATCCTATTCGGTAATCGTTTAACGCATGTATCGAATTGACTTAATTACTAAAAATTCAGTTTAAAAATTGAGATTTAAATGGATAGTTAAGTGGAGAAATTTACTTTTAAAATTTACTGTAAATATGCAATAAACATCTAAATATAAACCTAATATGGAACTGTTCTAATTACATAAATTACACTAGTAAAAATAACCAAACTAAATTTGCATGCAGTTGCAATTTGAATAATCTGAAAACAGCCTCAAGGCGTGCAATATTTAACCGCTTTTTACTTGAAATGCAAATTTATTAATCAAGCAATTATAAATTAACCATTATGCGGTACTTTGTTGTCATTCATTTTTATGTTGTGAGAAAAAATAAACAATTAACATCTTTATTAGTAGGATAAGTAAACATTGTTTCCTTACACCTTGACCCAAATATCAAGGTGTTAAGAATTTCGAAAACTGCGGATTTCCACTACTTGCCGATGCAATCCTTCTGTTCCATGCGTACTCTTTATTCAGTCTGAAATACTAGTAACATTACTCATATTGGCTCATTGAAATCTATTACAAACTTTTTTGGAAATAGTCCTCAACTAAATCTGGTGTCAGTTAATTCGTTTCATTTTCTTTTTTTTTTTCACTACTGTTTTACTTTTAGATAAGATTTATTATCCAGTAAATATTTGTCACTAATGTCAAATCAGGTCGTTGTTTTCTAGTTGTAATATATATGGTTTTAATTACCTCCATTTGTAAGAATAAAAAGTATCTTTTTCTCGTCTCATTTCAGAAAAGAGAAATTTACTGTTTTTCTACAACTATCAAATGTTCATTTGTTCACTAATATTACTACGCGAAGTACGTGATTTTTTTCATAATTTACATTACCATGACAACGCATATTTTACGCACAGTTTCGCATCCTAGTGCGCAAAATGAGTTTTTCGCACACGCTCTCAAATAACTTTTTTCATGTTCCATTGGTTACATCACATCAATAGTACCAAATTCACATAATTTGTGATTTATTTTCGTTCAATTTATTTGAATAAATCAATAATCGTTGTATTCTTCTTTGTTGACAGTTGTAGAAAAAAACTGTTTATATTTCGTGGTCGAAATTCTTGTTTTTTGGTGCGTTCAAACGACATTTTGTCTCGACTAAAAGTGACATTCTCACGCGTAACAAAGCAACACTCATTTTAACGCACTTAATACAAAAGTAACTATTCTATATCACCTATACAAAGTGAATTTTGTGCAACTATTTTCGTCACAAACAGTGCACCAAAGTTCTTTGTACAACTGTTTTTGGGGATATTTTTATGTGAAGTTGTCAAATTGTTTAGATGTAAAAATACTAAAAATGTAAATCTTAACCACAAATATATTTTTTGCATATTAATCGTCAAAAAAGCGATACATTTTTCAAATATTTTTAAAATAATGGAGAAAAAAATTCTACAGTCCCATTAGTTTTTTTTTTCGCTATTTTTATTTATGTATCTCCATGAATAACATTGAAAATTTTCCAACAAAATATTGAAATATTGACATCTAATATCAATATGCAAATAAATTACTCGTACAACACGTAATGAAGGCATCTTTTTTGTATTTATTTGATTGATACATTCTGACTTCCTCGTCGTGTATCAAACTTTAAGTTTGTAAAAAAAAGTATTGTTTTCATTACTAGTTATACAAATAAATATGTCAAATCATTTGATATGACGTAGTAATTGTGGCATCAGCGTCTATTATATCTTTATATTGATGTAGTGTTTTGAGTTTTATCAGTTGGTAACAATAATATTTGGTCAAACATAATGACCCTGATCTCCATGTATTAAAAATTATGTGAAATTGATTTGTTTATAGACACTATTAATGTAATATTATTTATTGATTGCATTTTTATGGAAACACAAAAAAGAATATATAAATATTAAGTTGGAAATGTAATGAAATGTGTTCCAAATGAGGAAAATTACATAGGATGGATGAATATATATAGGTAAATTTTTAATCTAAAAGTAATGAAAAATCATTGCTTTTTAATGACCCAGTTGGTTTCCACGTGGCATAATCGATACATTCAAAAGCAAATTATCAGAAGAGGATCCTGCACGGGTACCTAATGTTATTTATCCATCAATAAAATTACTCTCATAAAATATTCATTTCGTTACCAATTCATGAACCATTCATTCTGCCACGAGCCTTCATGTTCAGTCCAGATATATCGATTATTTAATCATTTCATGATATTACTTCATGTTAATGAATACAATTATACAGTTTTTTACCTCCTGAACACTCTAGAACAAAAAGAAATACATCCCTAAATTACCAGTCTTTAATACCTTTAATTTGTTGGTAATAATCATCATTTGTAAGTCCAAAGTACGGATTAATATTTGGATGGTATAACTTCTTTTTCCTCCAAAAACTTGTTGAAAAACGAAGGAAAGAAACTCATAATAAATGTCTCCACGGTTAGAAGGCCAAGGAATTTGAAACATCTGAAGCGGCGACCAAAACCGCAGTTCGTTAGGCGTCTGTTCGTACACGAGGCCTGGTGATATTTCTTACGTTCTCAGGGGCTATTAAACGTACTTTTTCCATTGCCGCGGTCCATCCGTCAACACCCTAGTGCCTAGACTGAGATTTATACGCCATCTTCGATCAGAATGTTTACGAGAAGATTCTGACACAATTACACTGTTACACAAGAAGAACTTAAATTGTTTACATTACTGGAAAATATTCTTCATTAGAAAGACAAGCAGTTTTCTATAAAATAATATAGGAACTTTTGATATTTGTTGTGTAAAGTGTTGAAAATACTTTGTCTACAGTTATAATTGTAGGGAATTTCTGGTTAGTTAGTTCTTGGAGTAGAATGAAAAATGTGATGTTGAATAATTTAAGCTGCATGTAATTTAAATGAAATCCATCAAGCAACGAAGCACATCCAATTTCTGAGTAAAATATGAAATTCATTTCATTTTGACATTTGAGATTCACGATGCTCTAATGTTTGCATAGCCTTCCTGATTATTTCCCGATGGTTCGACTGCTAGTCCATCGTACATTGGCCTGTCTGCGTTTATGAATTTTTTATGACTCTGAACATCATTAATCATTGGTTATAGTAGTTGGGATTATTAGGCTCTCGACATTTACACCACCTATCCATATTCATAAACGAAAAAATCGATAAGTGAGGCTGCATTTTCACGGTAGAAGAATAACGTGTTGGCTAACGTGCCACGTGCTCGGGCTCGAATCTGAATTACTCCGAATTACTCGTTCTAACGACAAATTTCAAGTATGACTTTGCTTTTCAGAGGTAAAGGTAGATGCATGTGCTTGCTCACTCTGCATGTTTGGGGCGAACTTAGATCTAGAGTAACACTCTTTCTATCAAATACAAATCTATAACCATTTAACCACATGTTTATCAAACACATTTGAAGCTGTCAAATATTTAGATTTGTATTTTGTAGAAATACTTTTAAATAGTTTAGTTTTAAGGCTTATCAGAATTGTTCAATTGTGCACCATTTCCACTTTTAAAATTGATCCATTGAAAATACCTGGAACCTATTCATTGATACGTAGTATACCGAGTAAAATTGCAGAGATTTAAGATGTTATTTTAGTTTTTTTTTATAATTTCCTGCTCTCTTATTCATTTTATGGTAAAAATTATAGAATATAAAGTGGTACAGCTTTTACATTTATAGTAAGGTTTTTGTTTCCCCACAAATTTAAATAGCAATTGCTAACTTAAAAAAAATACATACATTTCTCATTAAAAAAAGTTATAGCTATTGCCTACTATTGAATATAATTTATAAGAACTTAATAAAACTATAGAAATATTTTTGTATTCAACTTTTAATTCAGAACAACTTTATATTCTATAGTTTTTGTCATAATATGAACAAGAGGGCAGAAAATTGCATAAAACTAATATTACATGATAACTTTCTATTTTTCCCCTAAACTACACCAGCCTTTATTTTATGTATAGTAAAAGACAAGCGTTACTACGATTGAATTTATCATTTTCATTGTCAATATATCTTAAAGAAAATAACGTATTTCTTTTATTCCTTCGTCGTTATATACAAATTGAACACTAAACGATGTTCCAATTTGACTAATTTTATTTCATATATTCTGTTGCCAAACATTCCCTAAATTATTTTAGCTACAATTACTTTATATAAAAAAGTTTTAGGACCAATTTTGTAATTTCTGAATAAAATTTCCAACAACTAAAGGCGGGATAAATAAAATAATACTGAATATCAATTCAGTGATCTTGCCAATCATTATTAGGAACTTTATCCGGAGATAGAGAAAGTGACCCCTAGAAAATCAAATTTCTGCCATATTTATTTGAAGAATCTTTTAACTGGTATTTGTATTACTTTGAATTAATTGAAGAGTGGAAATGGTGAAATGGATGTCGAGCACCTTGCTTTAAAAGCGTTTAGAAAACATGCGAAATTAATTATGAAAAGATAAACCAGGTTAATCGGTGTAATAAATTGAAAGACAGTTAATTACATTGTGTTGTAGTAACCATGGTGTCAACTCATATCAGCAACATAATTCTAATCGCTTAATAAAGCAAGATGTTAGGCTGCAAAATGTTTAATAAACCAGGCATTATCTGAAATAAATTGGACACCAGATTATAATATTTCCATGATTAACGCTTGACGCTGCCGCATTCTACACAGTCGTGAAATGTAACAGCTGATTTGAAGTGAAAATAACTAAATAGTGTCGGTAAATCACTGTGCGGCGGTGTCCCGCGTAGATTATTGCCAGTAATTGCAGTGGTCGGTGACAAGTACAAGTGATATAGTGCCGTTGTGGCGGCGGCTCAAATGCCGAGTTACGTAAGCGGACTAGCCGACAGAAAACTTTACACTTTGCATCGCTTGACAATTGCCACTATTGCAGTTATTCGCAAAGTTTCTTCCTTCTGGAGAAATATGAGTTAGGTAATGTTTCAACAAAATCTATAATCTAGTGATGCTGCTCAGACGAGATAAAAATTCATTACTATAATATGTTCAAAGATATTCCGTTATGGCTTTAACTTACTAAGCCTGTGTTGAACCGCACACAGTAAGAGATTCTACCTGTTGGCGCTCAGGGTAGGATTGCAAAATATTTAAATTCGGAAATCTCTGTGCGGATTACGTATTTCAGAATTGTTATACAATGATACTTTCATGTAACATTTTTTTTTTGCTTCATTATCATTAATAATATTTGTACAAAATTATCTGTTTCATTATTATAATATATATAAAAATAAAATTAAATTGGGAAATACTGAATACATACCTGTCTTTGCACCCCTATAAATCAAGCTTAAATCCCTAACAATAGACCCGCTGAGAGGGCCATAACGGAGTATCTTTGAACATAGTATACCAGTCCAGAAAAATAGTGGCGAGATTATTATTTGCACAACTAACAATAAAAGTTTTTTTTTGTTTATAAATTTTTAATTTGATGCTCGGCGGTGAATTCATAGAATATCAATAAAATAAGTAAAAACGATATGCTATTTTGCATATTGATTTTAAATTGGTTTCACAGCTATGTATTTGACATGATCTCCAAGGAGATTAATAAATAGAAATAGTGAGAAAAATGTAAAGTTAAACAAATGAAAATGTAGTATTTACTTTGTTTCACGATTTTAATTTTTTTATGATTCTTAAAATAGTTGAAAAATATATCACTTGCTACACGATTTTTATTAACTTTTATGATCAATATGAAAAAAAATGTTGTTATGTTTTTTAATCTTTATTTCATTTTTTTAATTTTTAAAGAAATAATGCTACAATAACAGCTACTTAATTAGTAAATACAATTGACAATTATAATTAATGTATGAAATGTGCTGTGGCTTCCCTTCCACTAACATCTTTCGGGGCTGTGATTTTACGGCTAGTAACCGCACTTCACGCGAAGAAATATATCATTTACCGAGACCTGCTATGGCAGAGTGCCACACCCAGTAATGGGTAAAAGGCATGATGATATATTTATTTATTTTATGAAATGTCTACTAGATTTTTATATAAAACTAAAGTATTCAGAAAATAATAATAAAAAACTTTGACAAAAAGATGCAGACCTTGCATTATGCTATTTTTAGAATTTTTGTTTTTTGTTTATTTATGTTCCCTTTCAAAGTTCTCTACAAAGATCATTTCTCACTATTTCACTTCTGGTGCAATTAATTGCAATTTGGATCGCTAGTTTTAAGGCGCTTCCCTAGGTGTTAATTATGATTGCTACTCGTAATTACTAAGTAGATAGCTGTAAATACAGCTTAAAGCAAACTTAAATTAAAATTGTAAACTGTATCTATTTTTGTTTCGTCTCACAGCATCTCTAATAAACAAAAAACTCACAGCATTCTAATTTATCTTTCAAAATACAAATTGAAAACTGTTTTGCTTAGAATAGTTTAACAAAATTACCTTTGTTGTATTTCAAATACTGACAGGACAAAAATCTTTGGTTAACGTACAAAAAATTGTATAAGGAAATCAAATTTATCATTGAAATTAATTACATAACTAATTCATAATGAATAATATCTATCAATTGCAATAAATTAATGTACAAATTTTGATTGTCACGATTTATTTTTCCCATACAACTTTTTGCAACCTTAACGAACGTTCTGCCAATCGAAGAAACATTACCAACTCATGCAAGAAGCAAGAAACATTCTTATTTCTTCAACTAAGATATTTATACAGAATTATTTTAAAGAAAAATGCTTTAATTCAACTGTTTTTAATTAGTCTTTTTAAAATTAAATTTCAATTAGTAATATTCTCTTTAAATAACAGTGTCACCAAGACGAACCCTATGCCAATACTTTCATTCCATAAAAATTGCCAAGTATAACGAATGCAAACATGATGGCTGGTAGCACAAGCTCTGTTTTTGGCTGTTTTAAGAGAAGTGTTTTTGGGTGTTTTAGCTATCTCTAACATGTTAAAACCGTGCTCTTAAAACACACAAAAACAGAGCTTGTGCTACCAGCCAATGTTTTTAAAGTAACTTTCCTAGCAACCATTGTTGTCCTAGCAATTGTTATTATAGAATTGGCCATAGAATCGAGGCTGCCTTTGACACATAGAAAAATTGAAATAATATCGGATTTGAATTATATAGATGTCGAAACACAGTTGGTAAGAGCATTCAAAGATCTTAGGTTCAAATCCTGATGATATCCCAATTTTTCTTCTTTAAAAAAAATATAGATTTCATCTGTTATTTAAATTTGATGCATTTTTCTTTAAGATAAATAATAAAATGTGTTTTTATGAACTTGTTCTTCTGAATGCTAATAATAATGTAACTTTCACAGAAGGTCGAGAGTGCGTAAACTGCGGCGCCACGAGTACGCCTCTATGGCGTCGGGACGGCACTGGACATTACCTCTGCAACGCGTGTGGGCTCTACTACAAGATGAACGGACAGAATAGGCCGCTCATCAAGCCGAAGAGAAGACTGGTGAGTTCTCTTTAACATTCAGATTCCGCGTTCGTGTCTTGACAATTATAAATGAACGCGCCGCAGATTTGGGACACACAGAAATGACTAATTGCTCTTGAACAATGGTATTTCAATTTGACTTCTCGCGATCCTTGACCTTATAACGAGTCAGGTTTGATTGCATTCGTGAGCATTTTCTAAGTTCCGTGAAGAACTTTTTGATTCTTACCAAATTACTATCGCGTGAAGAAACAGAACTCTTCTCTCCCTTTACTGAATTCTTTAAAACGTTTACTGCACTAACTATCGTTACACACTAATTTACTTACTTTATTACTAATATACATACAAGTATTTTTTTTTCAAATTCAAGTTTATTATTTACCATTTCTTGATACATTCACTTTAAAAACACAGTTTTAAATGTTACCTAAAATAGTGTACCACTTGAGACATAATATTTTTACTAGAACGATTAATTTTAATGTACTTCAATCAAAACTCAAACGGTTAAAGATACTCCTTGAAAGTGAATAGTATGACTTTAGAGTAACTATATATTATTTGTAGTGTTACTACAGTATTAATAATATATGAAAGAATAATAATAACAGACATAATTGTATTTATATATTATGTGAGTGATTATACACGAAGTTATAAATTATTTGCATTTATTTATATTGCACGAATCTTTCAAGACAATTATTTTTATGGCGCGCAATTATCATTATTTATCGATAGGTGTTATATCTTTTTGTATTTATTGTTGACAATTGAAAAATAAATATTCCAATTAACACTAGTTTATAAAAAAAACAAAAGTGGCAAGTTAATTTTTGATAAAAAATGCTTCAAATACAAGTTATAGATAATTAAATTCTGCATCTAAATCGTAATCACATTTTATTTTACATGTTTCATAGTCGAAATTTAAAGTTTTATAAAAATTGCTTTTTTATAGTGATAGTCGTGAAATTGCAATAAAATAACAAAGTGTAAAACGTTTTACCCTTCAAGAAAGTTTGCTATAGTATAAAATAATATACAGGCTGTTTCAAAATTATTGCAATAAAGGATGTATATTATTTTATGTAATGAATAATAAATAAAAGTTTTCCGAAATTCGCAAAAATAATTGCACATTACTTGAAGCAAACATTTTTCTAGCGACTGGATTGATAGGTTACAATAATGAATGAAAGTTAATTTAATTTAATTACAATTGTGTAAGTGTTCCTTCAATAATGTTTACTAATATTTATTCATTACTGTAACCTATCAGATCAATGACACGAAAAATGTTTGTTTCAAGTAATGTGCAATTAATTTTGCGAATTTCGAAAAAAACCTTTTTGTTCTATAATCAGTATATATGTCATTAAAGATCTTATATATCCTTAATGTTTTTGCAATAATTTTGGAATATTCCTATATAATATGCACTTTTTGATTTCTACATATCTTTTATTTATTTCACGCCTTTCGTAAATAATTTATAAGTATGCAAGTAGCAAGAAAGATTTTCTACGACAAATATGTCAAGATCTTTTAAGAATACTAAAAACAATAAAACTAAAGAACAGTCTTATTATAGTTGACACATCATAGGGTTAATATTATTTGAAGTATCGCGGTTGACACTGGAAGAAAGGTGATCTATAATAATCGTGACCGTATGAAAATGGATTAGTTAATAGCAAATTTAAATGCGTACTATTATTATTCGCTAATGGAATTAGAACGTTTAGTTGTTACAGTTTTAACAGAAAGAATTTGTAACATTATCCTTGAAAAGACATTTAAACTTAGCATATCGATTAATTTAAAATAGAACAGAAAACAACTGTGAATGGAATATATACGAGTAGCAAATTCTAATTGATAGCTACATTGAAATCGTTTAGTTTCTGTGGGAATGTGAAAAGAGGAAGAAGTAAAAAAGGAAGAGAGCAGAACTGCCATCCATATCGATGATTAAACAGGCGCGTCTTGTCACTGCACAAATGTGGGCAGGTTAATTTTAAAAACATATTTTCGTAGTGACTAGCGATGGTAGCATTTGATAAGCTTCGCCACCGGGCTACCGTCGCCAGCTGCACGATTCCCAACCTAATGACTCCTCGACATAGAGACGCAGGCGACACTTGGCAACGAAACGGCACCGAGAACTGTGCGCTGCCATTGTGTACTGAAATATTACGATAAAAATCATAGATTAAGATAGTCTAAACACAATGGGCAAAAGAAATGGATTGAAAAATAACAATACATCATGTCGACTCTCAGCCGTGACTTGAGCAGGACACTATTCAATTTGCCGTAATGAAAGAACGAAGAACGACAAGCAGAGCGCCTGCGTGCTCTTCCGGACGCACTACCCCTTCCGCTGGGAGCTAGACGATACGAACGTCTGTCTACCTACGTCACTACACGTTATAAATGACAATTGCTACCGATACGCTCTCTGATTTTCACCAGCTTTTTTACAACGTTTTAGTTTAATGGTCCTTTGCTCTTTGTGCAAGGAATTGGAAAATTTTACCGTAAACACACAAAGGATCTTACTGAAGAAATCAAAAATGCTTTTGCCTTTCTATTTCTCTTTTTAAAGGTTTGTAATGCAAATTTTATTTAGACAACCAAAAATAACTTTCTGAAAAGTAATCATTTTTCTATTCCTTCTAACACAATTTTCACCAATTTAAATCTATCCCTGTGGGGCCGTGTATAATTTCGATTCTGATTGACTGATCAAACATCAAATAGAAGATATATTACATAGCATACAAATTTGAAATAGTGACAGCGATAATTTGGTAACATGTTCTAAGATTTATTTTATCAATATTTATAAAAATGTAAAACAATAAAATTGGTATAGCGCTATCACTATCACAATTTTCTTGATTTGTAAACAAGTCTTCATGTTGGCATTTTGATATGGTTTTACTTCTCTCTCATAGAAAAAAAAAGTATATTCCTATACTAGCGTGAAAAGTGTTTAGTTACAAAACGAGCACGAAATTTGAAGCACGAGCGATAACGAGGACGAGTTTGTATTTTTTTCAACATTAAACATGAAAATAAAATTTTTATGTTTGCGATACAAGAAATTTAATTTTATATAAATTAATGCACGTCACGTTTCCTTGGTCACCATGTCAAATGACGTTTTCCTCACTAGATTTAGTGTTGAAAGTAAATAACTAAATTGAGTAAGGGAAGAGTCATTTGAAAAAAAAAATTGTTCTCGGGTTCTAGTGTTTTCTAATTATTTTTTAGACCAGAAAATCTGTCTTTATCGATCAGAGGAATCAATAAATATTTACCAATCCTTGAAGTACAAAAAGAAATAGAATATAATATTTTCCATATTTTTCTTTCGTATGTCAAATCATGAATAATTTTTTATTGATGGTCGTAACAACCAGAAAGTGATTTTATTGGACTCGCTTTAGAATATGCTTGCTCACTCAATAAAGTATCACTTTCAGGTCTTGTTATATACATAACTATTCGTTCATAGGGACGAAAAGTATCACTTTCTTCTCTCAGTTAAGAAAAGAAAATGTGACTTAGTCGTTAAAAAAATACTTTAAATAAAAGTATATCTGAATTAATTCTAATAACTTTTGACAGTGGATAATAAAGTTAATCGCCCTTAGTCGCGTGTAAACACTGACAGACAAAGGGTTTAAAAAGTTGGATTCAAAATTGCTTCTATTCTAGTGGAAATGATTCCATGGTTTAATAAAGATTTCACGTAATAGCTAGCTATAATAGTAGTTCTGCTAATTGCGGAAAAGAATAATGGATGATTTGTTCATTTGTTTTCTGCACGAGGCAACAATTAACCAAATAACAAATGCAATCTATTTGAAAGATCGCGATGAAATCAAGTGAACATTTCTATAATCGCGCGAGCAGAGTTTCTTCAAGCTACAAAGTTGAGCCTAGTTTTTATATATATTGATGAAGAAAAACTGGACGATGTGAATTAATACATCGGTGTTTGCTTTATAAATGTTCAGCGAGCAATTAAACCGTAACTGGGCAATTTACGCGGAGAAAAACCGGACGAAAAAACGCGTCATTTGCGTAAAATTACGGACTGAATTGTCGATGTAATTTCATACATGCTTATAAGGTACTTTCATGTCAGAAGAATCCTTCATAATCGGAAGAAATCACCAGAGGGCTTTAAATTCTTAATGAACGACACTTACTCATTATTTTTAACCACAGTTATTTACTAAATAACCATTTTTATTACCAAAAAAGCAGTTTCCGAATTTCTCGCAGGACATTTGAAATCTTTTACTTATTTATGAAAGATACCGAGTGAGAGAAATAAACAATCATTTAGAAAAGGAATTATAAATTTGGATGAATAATTGCAAAATGAATCTAATGATTATTAATGAATAATATAAATTTAACAAACTCGAGTTCTTATATTTGGGTTATCATTAATTAGGTAATTCCTGTTTTTAGGGGAGAAAGAAAAAGATAATAAATGCGCGCTTATATCAATAGTTACCAGAGATATAAACAAAACAGAAACTTGTCATATTGACAGTTGACAGAACGAATTTATTTTCAGTACGTGTACGTTTTTTAATCATTTTAAGATGCAGTGGTAGAAAAAATTATGTGTGCATCACGATCGTAAAGTGTCTTTGTTCCTCTTACACTATTGCAGCTTTCGCCTTCGGCTCGGGCTGCAATTGCCGTGTTCGAATAACAAAGACTCACTTTACACCCTTAATAAACAAATAACTATTTGGTATTATGTGCGCAAAATTAGTGTTTTTTGTTGCCCGTGAGAGACCGCAAGTTGAGATAACTAAAGTCATTAGAATGCTCCAAGAAACAAGAATTTTGCCTACGAAATACAAACAACATTTTTTTTAAAACTGTAAATAAAGAATAATATAATAATTATGCATTTATTTAAGTAAATTGAAGGAAAACAAGCAACAATAATACGAATTTGATACTATTGATGTGTTGTAACTAATGGAACTGGACAAAAAATATATTTGGGAGCGTGCGCGAGATACTCATTTTGCGCACTAGGATGCGGAACAAAAAGTACACGTTTTTATGGTAATAAAAATGATGAAAAAATCACGTACTTCGCGTATTGATATTTTTTGACAGTTGTAGAAAAAAAACATTTTTCTTGTTAAATCCAAATTTCCAGCTGTGGGTATGCTCTTGCAGTAAGCTCATAAAACATCTCAAAACCCTCTATTGAAGGCAACGGAGGCTTCTCGCGTTGGAGGCGCGTTGAGGGCCATAAATATTGGCAGAACACATCAATAACTTGGTGCAGTTGTCCGTGAAAGGTGCTACTTATGTTTTAAATATTTAACCCGATAATGAGGAGGTATGGTGCGTATTTGCATAACGGCGGACACCTGTCCACGCAGTGGTGGCGGCACAGAGGCGACGGAGGCGGGAGCCCTTCATGTGCGCTAAGCGCGTGACGCAATCACGTGTGGGGCGGAATTAATAATTCATCCCCCACAATCACAGAAAGAGAAATAGTTGTATTTCTAGTTTTTAATAGATTCCCTTTGGTTCACCTAGCTTATCTGAATACCTAAATTACATCTGAAAATTTTACTTTCTAATGGAAAAAAATATATTTATACCTTGTGAAAAAAGTGTCATTCTTCTCTCAGGTACTTTATATTCCTCGAGAAATTATACTGCACCTTTGGGAAGAGATGTCTCACTTTCTTTTCTTGGTGACTATGAATTTTTAGAATACAAATTTTTAGGTTCTAGAATATCAAATATTCCATCTAAATTTATTTTGTTTATTTTTTATTTCAATTGTTATATTAACTATTTTTATTTTTACCCTTTCTTTGAAGTTTGAAGTGTTTAAATAAAACTAGAATAAAAGAACATGTTGGTACAACTGTTAGAGAAATTAAAATTGCTCATTTATGTATTTCTCAAAAGAAATTAAACAATTTGCTTTTAGTATAAGTGCCTTTACAAAACAACTTAAATTTAAGCAATTTAACTTTAGTGGTTAGTTGATTTTACGAAACCTCTAGCCGGGTAATGTTGTAACCGGATAGTAGATTGTTACAAACATACAAGCGTTGCTTACACATCGCTTCAATCCTCTGCTACCGGACTTCGAGTGGTATCACGCTACACGTTACCAGCTGATCAATGTACCTACATAAATTAACCGTTTTTATCGCGGTTGCAGTGACACTACAAGATACACAGTACAGGTATCGGACTCGAGGAATACGGTTCGGAAATCATGTTGTATGTTGTGTTCATGTTTGGTTTCTTTCAATGCGGGCGCGTGAATTGATTGCTTACAATAACAGAAAAGTAATGAGTTACTCAAGTAGGTTGTTTGCGAGGTGACATGTTATCAATCATCTGATTTTTATCCGATTTATTTACTGCTATAATTGGCACTCTATTATCTTGTAATTTTATTACTTATTGGGTATAAATTATACAACACAGAATTATTTTCTGTTTAAAACAAGCATAAATTAGTAAGCAAACCAATAATTCAAAATTAACCAAATTTAACAAACGTATTTACTCAAAGGTTATTTGAAATATCTTTTAAAAATATTACATACCGGGAGTTTTTTTTATCAGTAAACATAGGGATATGCCATTACCATAGTTACAGTTACAAAGTTTGACAGCAATGCATTAGAGCGTTTATTTTAAAAGTAAACATAGGGAAAATAATATTGCTGTCATCTATAGTTGTCAAAGTAATAAAACTGTCTTCTTTCAAAATCAGACCGGGTTAATTGGGGATCAAATAGTGGGGTGTTTTTATATAAATGGAAATTTAAATAGGGAAAATTATTTAGAGTTGTTACAAGAGAGAGCAATATAGAGTAAATATTGAGGAAGTGTGGTTCCAACAAAATGTACGAAATTATCTGCACCGGATATTTCCCCAACGATGGATAGGACGAGGTGCAGATGTGGAGTGGCCTGCAAGGTCACCAGATCTTGCATCAAACGATTTTTTTCTGTGGGGCCACTTAAAAAGTAAATTTTATAATGGTTTTTACTGCACTTAACGGCTTAAAATGTATAGTTTATTAAGATCTGCTATTGCAGAGTTGCCATGTTCATGAATGTCCAAAATTTTGACATATAAACATGCAGATGTGAATTCCTGGTTGAACCAGTTCAAAAAGTCAAAATTTTAATAATATGGTTCTATATAGTTCAGAGCACGATAAATGCACTCGTTCAAACCGCGTTTCAATATCTCTTTTAGTTTTGGAGTTACAGCGATTTTTGACTTTTAAAAAAAATCTACTTTGAGACGCCATAACTCAAAAACTAAAAGAGATATTGAAATGCGGTTTGAACGATTGTATTTCTCGTGCGCTACTTAACTTGTACCGGTATTTTGAAAATTTTTCAATTTTTCAATATTTTTTCGAAATTTTCTTTTGTCGATATTTCAAAAAGTTGAAAAGATAATGAAAATCTGAAAACACCAGTGAATTCCTCGCGTGAAAATACATAGGTATGCAAATTTGTACAGCAAAATTCGCACGGATACATTTTTTATTACAAAAAATCAAAAAATGGCCTAAATCCGAAAAAACACCAAGGGGTACCCCTTAAGAAATTTTCGAAAAACGGCCATTTTCGATTTTTTGTAATAATTCAGAAGAAAATTCGAACGGATACATTTTTTATTACAAAAAATCGAAAATGGCCGTTTTTCTAAAATTTCTTAAGGGGTACCCCTTGGTGTTTTTTCGGATTTAGGCCATTTTTTGATTTTTTGTAATAAAAAATGTATCCGTGCGAATTTTGCTGTACAAATTTGCATACCTATGTATTTTCACGCGAGGAATTCACTGGTGTTTTCAGATTTTCATTATCTTTTCACCTTTTTGAAATATCGACAAAAGAAAATTTCGAAAAAATTATGAAAAATTGAAAAATTTTCAAAATACCGGTACAAGGTAAGTAGCGCACGAGAAATACAATCGTTCAAACCGCATTTCAATATCTCTTTTAGTTTTTGAGTTATGGGCTTTCAAAGTTGAGCTTTAAAAAAGTCATAAATCGCTGTAACTCCAAAACTAAAAGAGATATTGAAACGCGGTTTGAACGAGTGCATTTATCGTGCTCTGAGCTATATAGAACCATATTATTAAAATTTTGACTTTTTGAACTGGTTCAACCAGGAATTCACATACGAGCTCTTAAACGAAGTATTTGCGAACAAACCTCTACACAAAAGAACTTTTGGATTGTTTTGAGGTTCTATATTTATACCTAACGTTTAGTTAATGTAATTTAAAGTAATTCAAATTCATTTAATTAGTTTAAACTTAAAATGTTTCTTTTAGACTATAGACTATTATACTTTAATGCATTACTGAAAATATTATTTTCCCTATGTTTACTTTTAAAATAAACGCTCTAATGTATTGTTGTTAATCTTTTTAACTGTAACTATGGTAATGATATATCCCTATGTTTACTGATAAGAAAAACTCCCGGTATGTACATTTCATACCCTTAAATTTTTTGCAATAATTTTGAAGCATTCTGTGTAACAAATCATTTTTGTTTTTAATTTAAAACAAATAAAATGCCGATGCTTTCACAATTCATATGATAGTTAATACAAAACAAATCTGTCAACATGTTATTATTTTCTGAGCTACTAATTATCATTGGTCAAATTTGACGTATTTTAAAGAGATTAATACAATTTATGTCACAACTTACATATATTTTCCAACTGCCTTGCTTGCTCGACAAACCTTATTTATCGATTTAAACCATAGAATTAGTAAGAAATAAATGTATCCTAATGATCATTTATGAATCCGCTGATACATATTTCTGTATATGTACACTCCACACAAACAAACGGAGTCACGAGCGGGCGCGGTGCAGGTGTGGCAGACTCCGGCCACAATGCTGGTTTTCTTGATCCAATTCGCCGGGCCCTGGGGGCACGACGGCGACCAACTAACATTGCTAACTGCGGACAACAGTTTGGTCAGCGTAGCACGAGCGAAAATCACTTTCCCGGTCCGTGTGGACACTCGCGACCTCGAATCTGCAGTAAGCCGGATTACAAACGTCACACGTCCATCGCGAGAAAAATTATTTCATTTACGCCAATTACTGTCTGTCTTTGATTTGTTTGAAATGTTGTTAGATTTGTTTCGAAGCAAAAAGTGGGCTCTAGTCAGGTTTTAATCGCACTTGGGTTCAAGAACTCTGCTCTATTTATAATACTTAATACGTAATACAAATAATCATTTTTACTTTTACAAACACTTCATATCTTTTCAAAGAACCCAAGAAGAATCTTTAATTTCACCATCAAATATTTTTCTCTGTTTCGCGTCCCTAAATTATTTTAGAACAAAATGCTTGAAACCAGTCAATTGATTTAAAGTACTATGTTATTGATTCATTTACTACTGCTATTCCTCCTGCTTTGACTGTTTTTATTATTTCTCCTGTTTCATTTAAGTTTACAGTGTCGTTTGAATAAAACTAAAATTAAAGAAATTTATATCTAATTTTAAATTGTGTTGGTTAAATAAACATTGTCAGCTAGAATTAAAAGAAAAAAAGCATGTAACAAATGTTAAAATTTTTGACAGTTTATTTTAAAATGTTATAATTTTAATAGTATGCATTAAATTAATAATTATTTATTACAAATATTGTTTTATCATTATTACTCATTACTCATGGGGTAGGTGGCTCAGTGGTATCTAGTCGGCCTGTGGATCTTGAGAACCCTGGTTCGATCTCCACAGCCGACAAACAATTTTCGCCAATTTACATCTACCCCTGTGTCTCCCCCTCCACTAATATCTTTGGGAGTCGTGATTTGAAGGCTGGTAACCGCACTTCACGCGAAAAAATATATCACTTACCGAGATCTGCTTAGGCAGAGTGCCACACCCAGTAATGGGTAAAAGACGTGATGATATATTTATTTTACTCATTACTGGATGTGGCACTCTGCCGTAGTAGGTAAGTGATATATTTCTTTGCATGAATTGCGATTACCAGCCATCAAATCACGGCCCTCAAAAATGTTAGTGGAGTTAGGGTAGTTTTTAACGTGGTGCAAATTATTTGTCACCTGTAGGAATCGAACCCGGGTTCGTAAATCCATAGGCCGACTTGATATTACTGAGCCACCTACCCCATATGGATATAAATTAATTATAATATTAAAATCAGAAAATATAAGTGGCGTCAGCCACCTTGGTCATTGTTAACTTTTAATATGATGTTAGCTAACAATATAGTTAATATTGCTTTATATAACCGGGCCATGTATCTAATGTTTTAAATAAAATAATGTAGAAAGGTTTGACGTGGAAAAATATATCTACGTTACAGGTATTTGTTTTTAAGTACTTTTTCTAAAAAGCAAAGCTGATTAAATAGATGTACCGTGAAATTGTGAATGCGGAAAGTACTTCTTGTTTGTTTTGGATTATAACTCATGTAAAAAAATCGTTAAAATGTTAATCACCGATTTACCAAAACTTGCGTTCTAATTTATCTAATTTTCTGTGTGACAGCTTAATATTATGTCTAAATTGTGTATCAGTTTTTTTCACACTTTTTTTTTGTTAGACAGATTATTATACTTAACGTTCTTTTTTCTAATTGACTGATTATTAATTCCAATTAAAGTTCATGAATTGAACTTTCTTACTTGATATCCATTAAATATATTTAACAGCTTATTCCTCTGTAACTTTTTAAATACATTTGCATACATTCTTTCTTTATTGCTCAGCATTAATATGTTTTCCTAGAAGTAGATTTTTATGATCGTTTCCTCGGTAGTTATAAAGTAAAGCATCCAAGCAGTAATAGAGAGAGGCTGAAAGGCACATGGTAATACAGTTAGTGTGCTCTGGTTGATCCGATTATAAGCCTATTAAACTATTTGCTCCCTGATCGCCGTCGCATAAACGCAGCTGATTAGGATAATCGCGTGCCCGAACCCCGATAACTCGCGCAGATCTGCACTGCGAACAGTGCGAACTGTGGGAAGCCACAGTGGCGCACTAGGACATTCTTCATTTTGTAACTTGAATTAAACAAATAATATATTTATAAAAAGTATAAATACATGTTTGTTTCTGCAATACTATAAGTATTTATTTCTGAAAGCTAAAGTTTTAAATTCTTGTTGATTTTTAAGTGAAAAAGGGTGTGTTGTGCGCTTTGCAAGTGTTTGGAAATCCGCCAATGAGTTTGTGGTTGTGAAAGGGAAGGAAGAAGTACCTGATTGAAATACGGCTGGGTGTTCGGAGGCAGTTGACACCGGCGCGCCACGAGCAGCCCAATTATATGATTATGCGTTGCATCGAAAGACGCGAAATTATAGTAATTTGTTTTAATGTGGCAGGATGTGGCAGTGCTCACCACCGCAGACGCGAACCAGCAAACCTGCACTCGCTCTGCCGGTAACGTAGTAACGCACGTCGCTGCCGACAAAGATAATATGTGGAGCACATATATTAACATATATTACGCTGGCCTGTCAGGCCACTGTACGCCCGACGGCTTCTACGTACGAACGGTTAGGCGCGATCGCGGATTTTTGTTGAATGTCAAACACATCATACGCGGACTTGATTCCTTCGGGCGACGAATGTGTTTATGACGAGCCTCCGGAGAGCTGTTGCGCGTTTTTCAGATGATTCAGGAACCGCGAACGCGACAGGTCAGGGAACTACCACTACTACTAACTGCTCTTGCCGAGCTGTCGCTACGACTATACTCATTCTTGCCACGGAGATTTCAAAACTTTGCTATACAGATAAAGCAACAACATAAATCCTCGATTGTTTTGATCAAATAGAAATTGTTTTTTATAATGTTAAAATAAATAAACCAAAGAAAATCTCTAGCAGGCAGATTAATGAAGAAAATTAGCACTAATACCATGTTTAATATTATCTATAACTCTGTTTTATTTTCACAATATGATTTGATGCTTTTCATGTTTCATGAATAATAAAGAGTTTTAAAAACAAAATAAAAATTATAATATTTTGTATTCTTAGAGTTTCACTGCGCATTATTATTCTCTTTTTCTACGATTGATATGAAAAATTGGAAATTACGCTTTAATTTGTCATCGTAAAGTTGACGTTTTCTGTGTCTCCAATGGCAACGCGCGAAAAAGATATTAAATGCACGCTTATTTCAATAGTTACCAGGGATACAAATAAAACAGAAACTTGTCATATTGACAGTTGACAAAACAGATTTATTTTCAGTACCTATATGTTTATTAATAATTTTAAGATGCAATGTGTATCACGAGCTTAAAGTGTGTATTGCAGCTCCCGGCTTTGGCTCGTGCTGCAATTACCGTCTTCGAGTAACAAAGAATCACTTTATGCTCTTAATACACAACTATTTCGAATACTTTGGATACGACAGCACGATGGTGTGGTTTACGTTACGTTATTCGAAACAAGAGATCTCGAGGTTGAATCTCATCATGTTAAAAAATATATATGAACTATCACGCTGCGGCTAGCATAAATAAATAAATGATAGAAATATTCATCATTCAATTTATAAATCTTATATTGCTTTAAAATTTGTTTTATTTTAGGTGATTTATGGACACAATTTATTTTAACAACTAAAAACTCGAATAATAAAAGAATAGAATTTGTGTGTTATTAGATGATAAACTAACGTTTGTCATTTACTCGCTTAAAAATAGAGACTTTGAGTCTAGCATTTATTTTAGGTGATATAAGAACACAATTTATTAAGTTGCCGAGTTAGGAATGGAAGAAGCGAGAAGACGAAGCCAGTCGACTACCGATGTTGCTGCTGGTTGTAGCCGATGGTGCTTGTGCTTCTATTTCTACTCGTGCAGTGGTTTATTTCATCCTGCTCAGCTGGTCGTTGAGTGTTGGTTATTCTGTGCTGTGCATGACCAACAAACTTTTTATTTAATAACTGTTATTAGCGCCGTATCCTACAAAATTCTGTACGAGTACCGGTGAATGTAATCAAATTACCTTTTCACGATTTCTCAAGTAGTGCAATATTTCATCTAGTCGTGTTTCAACAAAAATTTAAATTCCTTTATAACACTTACTTACTATATTCAAGCTTTTAATATAGTATGTATTAATAAAAAGAGAGAGCTCCTGATGATTTCGTCTTTCTCTTCTTGTTGCATGTATTAATTTTTATTTCAAATCAATCGTGCTGGATGATTGTTAAATATTTTTAATGTTGTTCTAATTTCACCGTGGAAGATAAGCATTCAAATTTCAAATCGAAATGTCATCGTAGTTCACAGTGGCAGTTAAACGCATTTTATTATCTCGATCAAAAGAGAAAAGCGATCCAATTAAGTAGACAAAAAGACACATATGGATTAGGCGACGACAATAATCTGTCACAACAAAAGTTAATCAATAATCAGTGTTACCAATAAAAACACTGCGGTGGCCAGGAGTTTCGTAAGTTTGGCGACATATCCGCGGCGCCTCACAAGTTGCGTGCCCCTGCCACAAGCGCGCGCCCATGGCGTCAGATCAAGCGATAGCACACAGTAGGATTTGTTATTAATCATTTTAGCGGAGCAAGCGCTGCTGCCCGGGGTATAACTGTTTCTGTTTCGTTATCGACGACAGACTGTGGACTGGACTGTTTTTCGTGCGACTCTCGCCAAAATAACACCTGGGCTATTGTCTGCGAACAGAGTTAAGGCTTCTTTACACTACTTGAAATATAGAGCACGAGGACGATAACATCAAGATTTTGTAGCATCTTATTGCTATGTTTTCTAGGACGATTTTTAATAGTTTATATCGTTTCTTCAGTTTTTAAGACTCCCCCTGTTTTTCTTCTTTTTTGTATTCTTTTTAGGGTAGCTGTTAGTTTTCGAATTATTCATATTATAATTTAAGATATGTGACTACTTGCACCACTTTAACTTGAATTTTTAATTTTCCTTAAATGAATAATAGCATATTGAACTGAACTGTGAAATGAGGAACTTAGTATTGTCAAATATTCGATTCAATATTTTTCATTTAAGCAGTCCTTAAAATTTAAGTGAGAGCAGTACAACTCGCCATTAGGACTTTATGAATTTTGTTCTAAAATATTCAGTATGTAAATGTCTATTAGAATAATTGAGCTAAAATGTGTTTGATTAAATGAAAACTTATTGAATTTTAACATTGTGAAAAATCTTTTAATACATGTAGTTATAGGAAAATACACTTTTGGCTTATAAATATTTAAATGAGCTACATCAAACTACAATTTCGTAATTAAAGGGAACGTTGTTTTTTGTACATTTAATAGATTTTACCATAGTACATAATATTTTCATTTCCGTTTTTGCAATGATAATATTATGAAATAGTCTAACTAATCAACTAACTTTAAGCAATAAGCTTCATCTGCACAATTTTAATTCTTATTTTAGTAAATTTTATAGATTTAGATTTGATGGGGTAGATCAATAGCAATGTATCGGGGCTTAAATTTGAAAATCTGAGTTCGATTTTCACAGCCGAAGACTTGGGACGACATTAAAATTAATCCACTATTTGTAGAATAATTGGTAAAAAGGCAGATTTGATATTTTTTTAGATTTTAGTAGTTGACTGCATGTAGAGATAGAAACTAAAGTTGTTCTTATGCCTATGGCACACTGGTCGATGAGCGTCGATGAGCATCGATGAGCTCTTCGATGAAACAACAGAACGCACTCTTCATTGACAAACAATAAAAGCTTCTAAAGTTGAGAAAGAAAAACTAAATTTCAAAAATATGCTAACGTGAAATGAGATACAAAAGATACGAGTGAAATGAGATACGTTCGTTTCATCGATGAGCTCTTCGATGGAAATAGAGGAGCCTCTAATTTTCGTCGATGAATGGGTGCGTTCTGTTGTTTCATCGAAGAGCTCATCGATGCTCATCGACGTTCATCGAGCAGTGTGCCATAGGCATTAGGGAACATAATTTGGTTTCATCTTTTTGGTGGAGTTTACAGATTTTCATAGAGTTTCCCGTTGCTGTACTGGTTACGGTATGATAGGTATGCGTCTAGTTTTAGTGATATGAAGCTTGCCCTTTCTGGAATGCAAGTACAATGTATCCGAGTCTTTAGCTCCACTGGCATCGCATTCGCGAAGCGCTACGCCTAATCAGCGGGTAATGTTGTTCTGGGGCATCGGGCGCGCGCACACAACGGTATCCACCTTATCGGCCGATGATCGGCGATCGTTGATCGGTGATCGGTGATCGGTTCTCTGCCGTGCACTGCTGACTGTGCTACGGCCCCGAGCTTCGTCAGCCGATCTCGGAGACTGCTCCTACAAAACAAAAGCCTGGACCGGATTTCGTAACACATTTCGTTTTATTCTAACTACGACGTAGTTTCGTCATAGACGAATGCACACGCGCTCTTGTTTATTAGTTACGGTGTTTTCGACTGTCCGTAATTGAGTTATCTAAAGTTCACTTCTTGTTTTACGTTCATATGTGAACACCTACGCTCTGCTCTGTACCGATCTGCTGTTCTTGTTTTCAATTCTAAGTTTGCGTTATGTGTGGCTAACTGTATATACGAGTATTTGTGCAACTTTCTGTTGTCAGTTACGTGGTGACTTTTTATTGTTTTGATCTCATTTCATCAATCATTTTTATATATGAATACGAATCGAGATACAATAAATTATTCATTCATTATTTCATTCACACTATGGAACATTAGACCATTAGTGTTTTGCAATATAGCACAAGCACGTGATGCTATTGACCAATACTTATATTCAATATTTCTATTACAATACTATATTGATTGATTTCGCTGCACACTCAGGTTTCACAAATGACATATTCTATTTTGAATATTACATTTCAATAGCGTACATTTTCCTTGGACCCAATATTTTACATTTATTTTAAGTCAAATCATCTTTCTATTGAATATAGATTGTTTCTAATCAAACATCTAAAATTCCTAGGCAAAATATAGTCGATTTATAAAATTTTCAACAATTAAACTGTAAAAGTAAAACCAGCAGATCTAATAGATTTATGTTCACTGTATTCAAAATTAACCCAATGGTTTTCCTTCCACTAATAACTTTAAGACCTATGATTCGGTGACATAAATATATCATTTGCCGAGATCAGCCCCTAAAGATGTTAGTGAAGAGAGAGCTATAGGGGTAAATTTTTAATATGGTGAAAATTGTTTGTCGGCTGTGGGAATAAAACCCGAGTTCGTAAATTTGCAGTGCGGCTCGATACCACTGAGCTACCTATCCATGAACTCTCATTTGTAAAAATATATTTTCTGTTTCTTTTAAAAATTAAGTACTAAATTATAATTAGATTTGTTACTACGGACAAAAAGCATCTCCATCAAAGCGCACCCTGAAATCCTTTCTGTTGGTTTATATATTCGTTTCTCGTAAATTTCAAATATTTCGTTTGTTATTACATTGCCATGTCTATAAAAATAGACAGTTCAGAAACAATTTGTTCCATCTACAATTGTTTAAAAATCTGGCAATCTCTCCACCGGATAGTGCAATAAAGTAACAGATAATGAAATACAAGAAGCAATTTACAATTTGTAGATTTCGCTATCATGCAATCAACTATCACACTTTTCGAGCACGGCGCACAGGGTATTTAGGGGCGTCAGAGGTCAGCTGACAGCGTCGGCGCCGGAACCTAGCAACCGTACCGTAGTATTGACTTTTCCCCGCTCCGCCACGCGCCGGCCATGTTAGTCCCGCGCACCGCGCATTACGGCTCCATTACTGCCGCCTCCACCGCCGCCACCGTCGCCGACACGGAACACAGTATTGTCCGTTTGTTCACTAAACATCCGTGTGTGGTGCGCATGCGCACTACACTGATTATATCATCAGAAGTAAACAATGAGTATGCTTTATATTTTAACTCAGTTCAAAGAGCTCGAAACTTTATGGCAGATTAAAGTATGGATGAAAAGATGCAATGTTTAACATAGCTAAAGCTACAAGCTTTAGAATTTAGATGGTGCTTTATTAAAGACACAATTTCTGCACAATTTATAATTTTAGAATACAAACTAAACCAAATTCAAAATAATATTCGTAAGGGAAGTAAAAACATTGTTGTCTAATAGCTTTCTGGTTATCTAGGTGTTTCTAAACTTGATATACTCGTATTGATAACGAAACAAATAGATTTTTTTCGTAACACATGCACAAGAAACACGTTCTTATTCCCTAATTTTAGAGAGAGAAACACTGCTTTTCTCCCCTAGGGAGAGAAACATTATGTTTCTCTCCCTAGGTAGCATGTTTCTCTCCCTAGAGAGATGTTTCTCTCCCTAGAGACTACGATTATTAGCTGTTTGCTGCGTGTTCTAGGCAGGCCCGACGAGAGGGGAGGGTAGGTGGGGTAAAATACCCAGGGCCCGTGGAATTCCAAGGGCCCGGATGTGATGCTATTTTATAAATTGCTTTTAATTTTCTACTATTTCACCAATTTTTTATATTCTTTACTAAAACATGTATAACGAAATGTCTGATACACGTTTTCTACAATTTATTACATTGTATAAAGTACTAAATGACGAAATGCTTGATGAATGGCCGGCCCCAGTTGCAAATTTTAAATAAATTTATACACTATTCAAAAGTACATTATTACATTGTTGCATTTTAGTTTCTTATATTACTACATTGTATACAACACACATAGGCAAAGGCTCAATACATTTGTGCGTAGTGCTGTTTTGGTATCCCCTGCATTTATCGAATATGCAACTAGATATTAGATAGTCATACAGTGAGTATACAATACACATCGCTGCACCAATTAACTCAGAATTTTGTATTTAATTTTATTTATATTGTTATAACTTTATTTAGATATTAATAATTCTTATTGTTGTCATACATATATTTATAAATATATATTTTTTGGTATCTTATATTTAATTAATAAATATTCAAAGTTAAAGGAGGCCCGAATTTGTTTTTCCCCGGGGCCCGCTTTTTCTCTCTGCGCCCCTGGTTCTAGGTAACTAGTTACGCAACCCATATTTGACATTTGTCCCGATAAGACGGTTATTTTTTGTGCACTTGTTACGAAAAGTATAATATGCTTAACGGGAGGGCACGATTATCCCTTGTGTGAAGTTGGCAAACCTCGACTTCCGCTCGAGCCTTCGGCCCTCGCTTAGGTCTTGGTTTGCCAACTTCACACGCGGGAATAATCGCTTGTTTCCCTCCCTTGATGCATAACATACTATTTAATTCGCTAAATTGAGAGTGGTTTAGTTAAAGTATAAATTGCTATTACCACTGGTTTCATAGTTATTCCTAATAAATTATTAATTACATTAATGAATTTATTAATAATGCAAAAGTAGATCATGACTATTCGTAATGTTTACAATTACAATTTAATTACAAATATATTATACATAACTATCAAACCAGGACCTCATAGGACTCTAACTTGTGCTGATTCGATAGTTAACAAAAGATGTTCTGAACTCTAGTTGTTTTCTGCTCGAAGTATGTAATAATATAATTGTTAATATTGTGAAAAATTTCGTCTCTCTCTGTCTTTACTCCGGTAAAGCGTTTTGTAACTAAACAACGTAGGTTTTAGATTGTCATATTGACGTCATTTGAATTTTGCTCTCTATCTTTTATTGTTTGAAAGATTGTATGTGAAAATATTTTTTCTTAAAAAAAAAACAAGATTAGGTAAAGAGATATAACATGTCAATTCAAAATAAAGTAGGTATAAGAATATATAGAAATGATTATGAGTAGAATGTTGACTTCTGATAGGTCTTGAACAATTGAAGTATAAGTATTTCACGTCTTGATTGGTCACAATGCCACGTGTCAAAAGTTCGCTATCACTAACTCATATATCAGCGACCTACACACATTTCTAAAGCTATCTAATCATGGAAGAAAAACCTGAACCAAAAATATGCAATCAGATGACAATTGAAAAATGACATACAAAAAGACCACCTAGTCTAACACACCATCGAATATGAAAATTAGGCTTGCCGGATGTCGAATAATTTCACTTCAAATTGCGACTAGCCAATCTGTTGCTTGGATGGTTGCTAAGCAACCTGATGCTGATGTAGTCTTGTACCCGCTGCTATAGTTACGTTTTACTATTTTTAATTTGTTGTTACACGGCATTTAAAAGGAGAAGCCGGTTCAGCAGGACTGGCTTGAGATTTTTTATCACTTTGTTTCTGGATAACGGATAAAATGCACGAGAAATCAAATGTCATTGCAAGCATTGTAGTACAAACTTGTAAACAAATACATATTAGAATTTGAACTATCGGATGATGAAATTTAAGTGTAATTGCAATCATTTTTTACTTATCAGTACTTGTAGAAAATAGACACTTGTGATTTCTATTTCTAATAATAAATAGGTACTTATTCAAATAAAGAGAACTTGGTACAAAAAATGCAAACGTGTGAAAAGTAGAAAACAATGTAAAATAATAACAATAAGATAAAATCTTTGTATATGCAAATGCAAACGATAAAAATTATGAAACAATACCTAGATAAGTTGACACTTTCAAGCAGTAAAACAAAAAAATATATAAAAAATATTTTATTAGTTGGATTTCAGGCTTTAATAACTAGTAAAAAATTTAAATATTCATTTTAATTCCTTTTTTATTATCGTTGAAGGCGACGTTTCGGCACAATTATTTACGCCATTTTCAAGCTAAATTTTACTATAAAACCGTGAACAATTTCAATTTATAATCAAAAAATAACATTAATTGAAAGTCAGAAAAAAATAAAATTAAACATTATTGAAGTGTACACCTCAAAATCTAAGAAGCTAAGAAAATAATTGAAGGTAGAAATAAAAAAATAGTAATTTTTATTAATAATTTATTTATTTATTTTATTATTCTGCACAACAGGAACTTTACTCTCAATTATTACAGTACAAGGGAGGTTATCGACTCGGCCTGTGAATTTGAAAACTCTGGTTCAATTCCCTCAAGCAAAAAACTATTTTCACCAAATTAAATCTACCCTTGTAGCTCCCCCTTCACAATCGTCTTTGGGAGTCGTGATTTGACGACTAATAATCGCACTTCACACGAAAGAATATATCATTTACCGAGATCTATTACGGCAGAGTGCCACATCCAATATTGTGTAAAAGGCGTGATGATATATTTATTTATTTTAAGGATACAAGAGCGAATGGATGAATGTTTGTTGCGTGATGATGGATTTTGATGGTGAGGAAGGAAAGAGTTCGTATGGAGGAAGTGTTAATGTGGTCGAAACAGGATGAGAATGTTGACGGGTTCGTGCTACCCCATTTAATGGGATATAGCTTGATGTTATGTATGTATGTATGTATTTTAAGGGTACTACAGCTTATACAGGATTCTGAATCAATCAAATATAAATTAAAATTTGACCGCAAGATCTTTTGCTAGATGTGAACACAAATTTTATACAGTTTTATGAAGTATTAAAATGATTGTGGATCAAGGAGTATTTTTTTATGTTTTAATTTGTTTTCTTGGCAAATTAAAAATTGTGAATAAATTAGAGCTAAATAAAAATGAATTCGGTCCTGTATAGTATCAAAAAGAGAGTGAACAAAAGAGAGAGACGAGGCTAATCGTGCGTTAACGCAGCCAGTTAGCGGGGTCAGAATACACCACGATGATTTTTCAATACCAAGCTATACCACGATGAAAATGCCATACCGCGCCCGTCAGCTCCCATGGCTCGTCCGTTACGCATTCACTGTCGCCTGATCGTGGAACGCCACGCATGTCGATCGATCAAAGTCAATAATATTAATAATCAAAGTCAAATATTGTAATAAAAAATACAAGTTTAAATACCTGATAACTAGGCTCGCGTACAACACGGTACAAAATTATGACTGCATTTGGACAAGCAATTATCGGTATTGTACCACTGCTTCTTACACCCTAAATACCCGCCGGGTTTCACTTGATACCCAATTTAAAGCGACAACTCTTCCTTTAATTCCAACTGATTTTAACGCCTATAACATTTTCTCGACTAACATCTGTTGCTGCATGATTTAACAATAATTGCTAACCACAGAAATACATCTCCTACTTAATCCGAAATTGCAGATGGCGCAATAACAATTGAATAAACAATATAATCATCATTTTATTAGTATACTGTAGTAATAACTAACAGACAATTTTTCCGTATTTGTTTATTGTATAAGACATATGTTTATCATTTTATTTCTGCCTTTTGCATTTTTGGTAGCTGAGATTTGACGACTGGTAACCGTACTTCACGCGGGAAAATATATCACTTACCGAGATCTAGTAGAAATAAGAATGTATTTTGTTTCTTGTTGCGTGGATATGGTTTTAAAAATGACGTAATTGCCAAGTCAGTTGACATGGAGTTTACACAAAAAATTTGAGAAAAAACATAAGCATAATGCTGGGTTTATGCGGCAACTAAACTATCAAATTAAACTTAGTAGGTATCGTTTTTGCATTATATTCATTATTTGACATTTCTTTTTTCTAACCTCAAATGTTGTACATCTATTTAAAAGTGTTTTATTTTTACAGTTTTTGCAGAATAAAACTATTTATATTGTAATATATGAAAAAGAAATATAAAATGTGTTGTAAGTTTAATAAATTGTGTTTTTATTGATCGTGCATAGAAGTTTACATTTATGTAAAATAATAGTATATTGTAATACTAGTGAGGAAAGGGTTTAATTGTAAAACGAGTACGAAAGTTGGAGCACGACCGCCAGCAGGTTTTGCAATAGTTTTGTAATGGCCTTTTACCACGTGTGTAACATATTATTTTTTCAATATTAAACGTGAAAACTACATTTTTACGTTTGCGATACAAGATATTTAATGATTATTTTATGTAAATTAAAGGAGTTGTATTTGCAAACGCATATCTCGTTTTCTTGGTCATTATGTCAAATGATATTTCCCTCAATCAATTGGGTTTCCCTCACTAATGAGGAAAATTATTTACTTTCATTACTAGTGAGATAAATGGTTACTATCACAACTAAATTGAGTGAAGGAAATGTCATTTTCACAGGTAATGTTGAAAAAAAAGTTTTATAATTTACAGCCCGATTTTCAAAAAAGGTTTAACTAATTCTGAATTTTGGATTAGCTAATCTTATTCTATTTCGATTTTAAAAAGTTAATTTAAATCGCATTCCGAAAACTAAATGTTAACAAGATTATATTGAACTTTTTAGAGAATATGGTTTAGCTTAATTTAATTATGCCAAAATAAATAGTTAATTCAATAAAAATGTAATTGTTGTGTAAACATTTAAAATTGCTTAAGGAGTGTATTAAACAGTTAAGAGTTGAAAAATGCAAGAAACAATGAAACTTTTAACGTAATGAGATATTCAATAACTTAATCTACTCAAACATAACAATTCCGATAATTCCAGAGATAATATTGTTCTTTTATACCTTCCATTATTCATTACTTTAATAGAATGTAAAACAAATATCCAACATAATAACATGCATAATTTATTTAATAAAACAACTTTATTTATTACATGAAATTGTAATGCATTTCTCATCAAATCGATCTGCGTTCCCTGGGCAATATTATCGCAAATTATAACCATTTCCATCTTAATAAGATAAACGGCAAAAAACTGCTTTTAATAATAATTAAGGCGGGTATATTTAAGCACCATAACAACAGGTAGTAATAGTAATTTAGTCGGGATTGTTTACAAATTCTTTCCGAATCCGTCTCGCGTATTAAGGTTTATAAATAAGCCATAGGAAGTAATATTCCCACGAGTGGATTACGTTGATATAGCCGCTGGCATTACGAGTTATTACTCGACTTTATTTGTGAATAGAACAACATGTATGACCTTCGCTAATGGCAGTATTAGTATCAACGATCGATGAATAAAACACAGATTTGCATAATCCGCCCGCATGGCTCCTAACCGCGCCTCACCAGCGCCGCAGGCTACGTGCGGATAACGGGGGCATTCATATTTCGACATGGACAATCTCATTCACAAGCTGAATTCATCTTGATCAAAAAATCAAATCGTCTCAACTCAATAAACTGTTGTTATTTACGCCCCCCCCCCCCCCCCTCTGATGTTGCACCACCCGCGAAATATCCTCAAAATGATCTGATCCACCCAGTGTTGATAAAGTTAACAATAAATTAATGAATGAAGGTTTGTTGCGTGATGATGGATTTTGGTTGTGTGGAAGGAAAGAGCTCGTATGGAGGAAGTGTTAATGTGGTTGAAACGAGTATCGTGTGTCAGAATGAGAATGTTGACGTGAACTGATTTTTTTTTATGAATCTTTTAGTGGATGTCTTGTGAATGTTTCAAGGGTTCGTGCTACCCCATTTGATGGGATATAGCGTGATGTTATGTATATATGTAAATTAATAAATAAATATATCATCACGCTTTATAAACTCATTACTGGGTGTGGCACTCTGCCATAGCATATCTTGGTAAATGATATATTCCTTCGCGTGATGTACAGTTACCAGGCGTCAAATCACAGTCTCCAAATATATTAGTGGTGGAGGAGCCACAGGGGTAGTTTTTATTTAATTAAAATTGTTTGTCGGCTATAGGAATTAAATCCAGGTTCTCAAATCCACAGGACGACTCGATACTACTGAGCCACCTACCCCATTACTTGTTGATGTTAGTAAAGGGTGATCCATAGTCTATTTTTATCAAACTGAGAAAACTAGAATAGAATTAATAAATTTCTGAGCATTGGGCCATTGTTTGAAGGCATTCTCAAATAAAATACAACAAATTTTAACGATAAAATTTTTTTTCACGACCAAGAGTAAAAACTGTTGACACAAATAATATATTTTAACCAGCTGTGCCGTTGCAAGGGCGTCGGGACGAAAATGTACTTTTTCTTTCGTTACCATTAACGATAGAAGAAAATGTTTATTTTAGTCCCTTTGCTAAGGGAAGAAACATAAAACAAATTTAAATAATGTTTTATTAATAAGAATACGTACCTCGTAAGACGAGTATTTTTTCTTGGTATATTGGTTTTACTTCGTGCTTCAATTGTACATCTCAAAAAAAAAAAACTTGGACTTCCCTCCCTTTGTATATACTATATATTATACAAAACTTCGGTTGACAATACTAAATTTCCTTTCGAAGCAAGTAGACAGAACTCATCTCATACTAAGTATAATCCAGTCATTTGAATTAACAAAATAAAAACAAAACCACGGTACAGATGAAGATAAAAACAACATAAAGACTCATGTACCACTTAGATGTGATTCTTCACGGGAGTGTACTCACAAGTCCGTGGAATGTGGTAGCCCAGGTATGACAGCCATATACACACATACACACACACACCATGCCATGTCTGTGTGTGTGTATGATCAAATGGACACCATCTCCATAGGTAGCGCGACACGCTCAACCCGTCCTTCAACGTAATGGCGAAGCTGTCAGCACCTTGGTTGTGGTGTCTCGTAAAATTATACGGGGAATAAATCTGATGCATAAACCTATGGTTGATGTTTACTTGCAATCAGATGTTTCACTGGGTATATACTTGAAATTTCCAGGTTGGTTTCAATCATTTACATGATGATAGTTTTCATTTTGATGGACGAGTACAATAAATTTATGTATTTTACTAAAATTATACATTATGCTTTTGTTAACTTTTCCTAAATATCAAAATGGTATCAAAATTGTTTTCGGAAATACTTCAAATTGTAATAATTATTTATTCTTTAATTAATTCTATTAATTTATTATTTGGAGGCATAAAATGAGGTAGAGAGCTCAGTGAAATCGTGTCGGTCTTTGGATTTTAGAACCTGAGTTCAATTCCCTGTTGCTGACAAACTTTTTTTCACATTAAATTACTCCTGGGGCCTCCCTCATCACTAACATTTTTGGGGGTCGTGATGTTATGGCTGGTAACCACACTTCTCGCGCAAATATATCATGTCTGGCAGTACGGTGATGTCCATTATGGAATTCAAATCCGAAGATTTCTAGTTCAAATCGCACTTAAGCTAAACAAATTATATGAACTATTACACTGCGGCTCGGTGAGTGCGGACCCTGTACTGTAATTGGGATTAAGGTTCTGTTGTACAGAGTAACATAAATAAATAAATGTATCAAACTCTCCAGCAGAGTGCCACACACAGAAATGAAGATAAGTCGTGATGATATATTTATTTTAAATAACTTTGCTTTTGTTATATTTTAACTTTTAAAATAAAATCATGCACATGTCCTAATTTTCATATTGGTTTCTGAATTATGTTTAAAAATACGTTGAATTATAATAATTATTTATTTTTCAATAATAATTTTCCCTATGTTTGCTATGAAAAGTTGACAATTACGTTCTCATTTGTCATCGTAAACTTGACTATTTCTATGGAAGAATCTCCAATGGTAACGCGCGAAAAAGATATTAAATGCGCGCTTATTTCAATAGCTACCAGGGTTACAAATAAAACAGAAACTTGTCATATTGACAGTTGACAGAACGAATTTCTTATCAGTACCTATACGTTTACTAATAATTTTAAGATGCAATCGTAAAAAAAATTATGTGTGTATCACGAGTGTAAAGTGTCTTTGTTCCTCTTACACTATTGCAGCTCTCGCATTAAACTTGCGCTGCAATTACCGTGTTCGAGAAACAAAGAATTACTTTACGCTCTTAATACACAAGTAACTATTTTCGTTTTTAATCTTACTTAGGCCGTGAAAAAATAGTATTACATCTCGACAAAGAATGCGTGAAAATATTGCATTTTTCTCTCTATATAACTATAACTATTTTAAAAACTTTATCGATTAGATAGAATTTATAATCAAAAATACAATTGTGTTGGAGTGGTTCGAATTAGAAGTATCGATCCTGTATTGCAATGAAGACTAATTGGGCGTAAGTAAAAAAAAGGTGAATAAAAAAATGTGAAAAATGTGAGTATTCTGGTAGCGGGTAGTGACGTCGAGTAGTGCGGAAATCGAATTTCAATTGTTGGCAAAAGTCATTTATCGTGGTGTCCTCGAGGGACAGTCGCATAGTTACCAGCACACCGCAACGCGATCTCAAGACAGGCCAGTTAGCGACTGCACCTTGATGCCTTTTTCATTTGTTTGCTGCTCCCATTCATACCATACATCAATTACAACAAAGTGCAAGAAGAAAACTGCAGTAGTCACATGATAATCACCCTTGGAAATTTCCTACCCTCATAAATCGTCTCGCGCGAAAGCGACTAAAACGACCGAGTATTTCAATTACACATGAGTGATTTAAATCGCTTAACGGCTGCAGTGTCGCCCCCGTAATTGAGTAAAAATTATGTGGCAGTGGCTCTCCCAGCGCAAAAAGAAACGCGCCGCCTCGTGCGATTTTGTTCTCTTCTCTGTTCACTGCTCATTGCTGGCTGGATCTCGGGACGCAGTGGCCCATGGGCGGATTAAGGAAAAGTTATGACTGGTGGCTCCAAGCGACTACTTCGTGCCTTACAGGGTTTCTTATGCCAGTGCATCTCAAACAAACATTATCATGGAATTCTGAACAACTTACAAATCCCTAAAACATTCATATTTACATACATCATCAATAAATGTGACTAAACATTATGACGTTTCTTACTACGTCATATCATGGTTAATAGTCAATCAAATTTGCATTGAGTTTTAGACAAAAACCTGCGGCATTTTCAATATTCAACACACGAATGAAATTGTCAAAATATACTGTTGGAGAATTATAAATTGTACATTCTCAATTTTGTTATCGATATAACACTTTAAGAAGTTTTTGTTGCAATTTGATACTTATTATTATTATTATACTCGTTTATATTAAGAGATACATAATATATTGGAAATGGAGGAAGTGTCTCACAAGTAACACTACCCAACTGTCACTCACTGATTTAAATGAAACTTGGCACACTAATAGAACTCTAAAAAATATTGAACCTCTATTGTTTTGTTTTTTGGAAGTTGCTTTTTAGGGGTACAAACCACACCTGAAAGGTTATAAAAGCAAGAATCGCCATAAATGAAATTAAATAATACCAAAATATTACGTGTTCAACATTGGTTACCCAGGGGTAACCTCGAAAATAGATTCAGGGACCCCATAATCTCCCGAGTAACTAGTTTTTAACCTAAAACTATATTTCAGTTCAATATCGTAATTTCATCTCCCATCCCCTTAAAAAGTGCATATGATCAAAATGACCCCGAAAATAGATTTTGGCGACCTCAAAAACCCCATGGTAACCAATGTTGAACGCGTAATATTTTGATATTATTTAATTTCAGTTATGGCGATTCTTGCTTTTACCACCATTCAGGGGTGGTTTGTATTTCTAAAAAGCAACTTTCAGAAGAAAAAAAATAGAGTTCTATTAGTGTACCAAGTTTCATTTAAATCGGCATGTGACAGTTGTGTAGTGTTACTTATCAGTGGTATCGAATCGGCCTGGGGATTTGAGAACCCGGGTTTGATTCCTACTGTTTTCACTACATTAATACCATCAAGATCTGCTACGACAGAGTGCCATATCCAGTAAAAGACAAAAGGCGGAATGATATATTTATTTTAGATATCTAACATGTAGTTTGTGCAATTTATGGTGTCTTTTCGATACGATTTTTATCACTTAACTTTCTAGTTTTTATTTAAATACCCTTAAATCATATATCTGAAAGTTTATATGAATCTATTTTAAAATTTCTAAATAGTTTTGTAGTTTTTATTTGTTAATAAGGTCATTGAATCTTATTTAAATCTTGCAAAAACTATCATTAATATTCCAACAGTTTTTATTTATGTAGGTGTCGTTTCATGGCTGTCAAATAATAATGACATTAAAATCATTTTTAAATCTGTTTGAAATCATGTTTTATGACTCCTATTTCCGATATATGAATCGAGTGTTAATTAACAGCAATATATTTGATTTAACAGGAAGATAATTACAACAGAAAAGTACAATTGACTTAAAGTTCCGGGTTTGATCCATCAAAATCTTTTCAGTGATCATAATTCACTCCAAACTAACATCTATTTGAGAAAAGGGTAAAATGGCGCGATTATAAATTTGTTTAAAACAAAGAATACTAAAGCTAATATATCATCTGTCGTGATTGATCGTTTAAGTCTCCGATGTTATCTCGAGTATTTAGGGTACCTTTTTGAGACATGTTGGTGGTCACTGTTCCAGGCGCCGTCTCAGGTGTTTTTACAACGGCGCTCTCGAGGTATTTATTGCATTGTAAAATCTAGAGTGTTTATAGTTACAACTTACAATACGTTTTAAGTTCCATCGACACAAGTGCGTTTGTCACAAGTGCTGCCCTCTAACTCATGCGCTCTTGTGGACAACACAAACACGATTCAACACAAGAAAAACTCAAGAGTTACTTATTACTTCTTGCGATTTTCTTTTCAAATTTTTCTAGTGTGTACTTGACTTTTAAATGGATTGTGACATAAAATGGAGATATAATTGTGCAGAAAAATACTATTCATTAATATTTTATCTTTTAATTTAATCTTGTATGACTAATAATAATTCTATTTTATGTAGTTTTGCAATTATGATTGTAGTTTTGTCATTTATATTTTGACAGCTGAATAAATTCAAATAATAGAACACACAAAAAATATACACCAATACATTTAATTAATTTATATCTATTAAATCGACGATAAAAATATGTTTACATTCTTTTTCTATTTGTAATTTTGTGTGATATGTTTTGTCCGCCATGATTTATTTGTTTTAGTTTTTTTGTAAAGTCCCCAACACTTGTTAATGTATGTTATATGAAACCGGGTCTAGTTGACAGGTTATACAAATGCATTATTCCACAACTGGGCAAACGAAATGGAGACGAATTATTCAAACGGTAGAACAATAAAACTAGCGATTGTATTCTGACCACTATCGCTATAAATCGGAACACAAATACAGGTTTACTAAAGACGATAAAAGTAATAAAATTGTGAAATAAATATTAATTTTAATTATAGTTAAGTTGCATTAATATTTTCTAATCGATATTAATTAATTGCAAAATGAAAATAGCTTCTGTACAAAAGTTCCTCCATTGCGAACCGACATGCGCTGTATGTTTCTCTGTGGCAAATACAACTTTTGTCTCTTCTTACTACACATGCTGAAGTTCGCGATACGTCATACAAATATCACCCTAATTTGTGAAATAAATTGGTTTCCGGTTAATTGAAAAATATAACATCTCACTTTTTACCCATTACTGGGCGTGGCACTATGCCATAACATACTTCAGTAAGTGATGTATTTATACGCGTTAAGTGCGATTACCAGCCGTTAAATCATAACCCCCAGAGGTGTTAGTAAAGGGGAAGCCACAGGGGTAGTTTTAATGTGGTGAAAATTATCAAATCCATAGTTCGACTCGATACCACTGAGCCACCTACCTCATATAAACTATAAAAATGGTAATTAAATTTCTTCTCAGCATATTATTAATTAATTAATTAATGGGGTAGGTGGCTAAGTGGTATCGAGTCGGCCTGTGAATCTTGAGAACCCTGGTTCGATCCCCACAGCCGACAAACAATTTGCACCAAATTAAATCTATCCCTGTGACTCCCCCTCCACTAATATCTTTGAAGGTCGTGATTTGACGGCTGGTAACCGCACTTCACAGATCTGCTTCGGCAGAGTGCCACCTCCGGTAATGGGTAAGAGGCGTGATGATATATTTATTTTTTATTTATATTTTTAATTAAAACAATAATTTTGATGACGATGAAAGAAGTGGAATGTTTGATTGGATTTCAAAAGTTCCCGGATTTAAATTTTCTCATTTTAAATAAATTGTTATTTAAGAATAGCAATAAGATAATATTTATTAAAGCGTCTTGTAATTAGTTCTCAGAAAAAAGACAGATGGCAGATAAATATTTAAAACTTTTTTCTTGTCATTAGATTTGATTATTTTGTAAAAAGCCATTTTTCTAATAAAATCTCTACACACAAAGTCAAGTAGTTGTATATATTTATACCGTAACTCGTATAATAAAATTAAAATTAATGACATTGCCATTTATCCGCATCGTAAGAACAAGCTCCGCATTATACCCGAGCCTATAAATTCAGACAGCTCACCAACCAAAAACAAAAAATACAATCAATTCAGAAAGTATAAGCGCCAAAACAATTAATAAAACATGTATAAGTTAGCTAAAATACATGTGTGGAATGTACCTACAACAGAGCAACGACGTGGACAGCAAGTAGATTAAGTCCCAGTGCGCCAATTGCGTTGTCTTCATCTCTAGTGCCTGTGACCCAGTATGACATTTGTAGAGATCATTCATCATTGATTATCAGGCAAAGTGTTGCAACTTGCGCGTAATAAATAATAAAAAGAAAGTTTTCAAACGATAAAAATTGATCTATATTTGATTTACACCTGGGTAATGTCATCGAATGTTGCCTCGGGACCGGTCCGCATTGCTTATCTTGCTCCACTTCAATAAGTCAGCTAGGAATTGATTAGCAATGTCGATTTCTATATTTCCATTTAATAATTACTATTATTTAAATATCTTATCTCTAGCATTCTTTGTTTTATTTATTTGTTTTTTAGACAGAGAAGCATGCTGTCATACTTTCTCAAATCTGTTTTATATTTTATCATCGAACAATGATTAATTTTCTATTGCACTATTATCACTAGATTAATCAGATCAATAATGTCATAATAACAACAATAAACAATATTTTGCAATTTACTTCTTCTGGTAAAAAGTAGTGTATTTTTTATGTTATTTAATAAATAGGTAACTTATATTTTGCAGCAATAAAATACTGTTTTTGATCAAATAAACACAGGTTTTAAAATAGATCTCAAATCACTCTTTAAATATTTTTGACAGTTGTAATGTTAGCATGGGGTAGGTGGCTCAGTGGTATCGAGTCGGCCTGTGGATGATATATTTATTTATTTTATTTTTCTTTATAAAATGAGTGAAAAAGTGTTCACTAAATTGTTAATATCTATATGACAAGGCAGACACTTTGACATTAATAATATTATTATAAATATTGGGCAAATCCACCATTTTCTGTTACATTTTCGTTTCATTTTCTCAGTTATATATGTCACTAATAATTAAGTTACTATTATAAGTTTTCTTCATTTTGTTGGTCACACAAAAGCATAGATTTCAAACGTCAAAATTCATTCTCGTTTCTGATTGGTAGTTAGATAAGATGGCCGTTAACTAACTATAAGTTTCGAGCTTGCAAATTCTTGCGTTAACTGAAATTAACGTTGACAGTCTCTCAGCGTTAACTATAAATACTAACTAGAACTACTGAGTTCGTATAGTGAATGAGGGTTTAATCTAAATATTACGGAGAGGAATTAAGTGTATGAATAAAATTTTGAAATGAAAGCACAAACAAAAATATCGTATTTTAAATATTAAAAACAGTAACAACAAAAGCAATCATATCGAACTCGGAATGTCTTAGTTTATAACTATTCATATTATTATTAAAATAAAAAATAATAAATGTTTAAAGAGAGTAATTCTTGTAATTCTCGTCTTACGCATTTGGTGTTGTTACATTATGTGAGGATCAAGTTAGCTAGGCTGTTGGTTGACCACAAAAAAGTGGTTTTAGCCGCGGTGAACAGCAGTGGCTATCGCGACCGCATCGACCGATGTGATCTACACAGATTGTGCTCCGATATAATCGATCTTTCACGTCAATCAGCTGGACTATGTGTCAATCAACATGAACACTTGTTATTGAAAAATACACGGAGGCCGACCCGATCAGTTCCCACGGACGCGCATTTGCAACTTCTACCTACGTTTATTTAATTCGTTCTTACATTTAAACAAAACAGTATTCATTTTCATAGTCATCTGCTTCTTTTCATTAAAGAAATTGTTTCTCTGATTCGTCGACTTAATATAAACTTTTAAATTACTTGTAAATTTGTATTCTTAAAGTTGAATTTATAAATTGTTACACACTTTTAAAATAAAATATAGAATTGCGTATGAAGATGTTAACTTTTGACAGTTGCGTAAAATAGTTATTTGTGTATTAAGAGTGTAAAGTGATTCTTTGTTACTCGAACACGGTAATTGCTGCGCGAGTCGAAGGCGAGAGCTGCAATAGTGTAAGAGGAACAAATACACTTTACGCTCATGATACACACATAATTTTTGCTACGATTGCATCTTAAAATTATTAAAAAACGTATGCGTACTGAAAATATATTCGTTCTGTCAACTGTCAATATGACAAGTTTCTGTTTTGTTTGTATCCCTGGTAATTATTGAAATAAGTGCGCATTTAATATTTTCTTCGCGCGTTGCCATTAGAGGCGCTCAAAACAAAATTTTTCGATTGTTCCACAGAAAACGTCAATTTGGCGATGACAAATGAGAGCGTAATTGTCAACTTTTCATAGCAATCGTAGAAAAATGCTATTACAGTATTTAGAGGTGCAAGTAGTTGACATATTTGCTTTAAAAGCAAAAGATCCAGAGTTCGAATCGCACTTAAGCCAAAAGTATATAACCTACAATACTGCTGTTCGGTGAGTCCGAACCCCATACTGTAACTGATATTAAGTTCCTGTTGTACGAAGTAGCATAAATAAACAAAATAAAAAATATTCGTGTTCTCAAACGACTAGAATCTAAGGATTCCTGTACTAAAATTGGAATTAATTTTCTTCTTATCCTAATAATGTTCACATTTCTATCCACGGGGATGGTTTGAAAATTCACACACAGTCCCCAATCTCGTCGCAATGCGTCTTGGTTCTCGTTCTTCGAATGTTTTATGGGTGCGCGTTGCCGTAGACGCGGTGGTCGCATCACATCTCCCGGCTGCTGATCGCCGTTCTGCCGCTTTGTTTTTGTGCCCAAATCACTCGATCCGCGAATCGCGAGCTCCTGAGTCTGGGTCCGTGTCCAACATGTGTGACGACCAGCAGAGCGACAACACTGAAAGGATGCATTCAATATTCAATGCCAGTCGTTTTACTCCAAGACAATTTTGGGAGTTTGAAAGAAGAATTATATCTTTAAATAACTCGAGAAGGTTTTAAAAATAAAACACGACATATGGAAAAATTATATTAAGAATACAGACAATAAGTTGGAAATAGGTTTCAAGACAAAAGAATATTGAACGTGTGACAGCAATAGAAAATAATTTACATAATTTTAAGTCAACACACTTTTTTCTATGTTTACTGCATCAAGAACAACAAGATAAAAGTACACATGCCGTTAAATTATGACTAATACGAAATAATTTAGAAACAATAGTAGTTGTAGGGTATCCAACAATCAGTTAAACAAATGACATTTAAAACCCTTTATAAATATAAACAATTTTCACCAATTTAAAATCTACCCCTGTGGCTCTCCTTCTACTAACATCTTTCAGGGCCGTGATTTGACGGCCGGTAACCGCACTTCACGCGAAAATATATATCACTTACCGAGATCTGCTCCGGCAGAATGCCACATCCAGTAATGGGTAAAAGGCGTGATGATATATTTATATTTATTTTATTTATAAATATTAATCGATGTGAAATAGTATGTTGTAATACTAATGAGGAAAGGGTTTAATTGCAAGACGAGTACGAAAGATGAAGCACGAGCGACAGTGAGTGTTCCAATAGTACGAGTTTTGCAATGGCCCTTTCCAAGTGTGTTACATACTATTTTTTTAAACATTAAATGTGAAAATTATATTTTTACTTTCTGCGATACAAGAAATTTAATAATTATTTTATATAAATCCAAATTTGCATATGCACATCAAGTTTCTTTGGTCTCCATGTCAAATGTCATTTCCCTTACTCAATATAGTTATAATAATAACTGTTTCCCTCACTAGTGAGGAAAGTTATATACTTTCACCAGTAGTGAGGAAAACGGTTACCATATTACAAATAAATTGAGTGAGGGAAATGTATTTTTCACAGGTAATCTTGAAATTGTTCCAAATTGTATATATTAACATTTATTTAATTTACTTGAAGTTATATAATAGTTCTTTCAATGTCTAACGTTTATTAATTTTTATTCATTACTGTAACCTATCAGTCCAGTGGCATGAAACAGTTTGCTCCTAGTAATGTGCAATTATTTGTGCGAATTTTCGCAAAAAAAAACACAAATTGTGTTATAGTCAGTACATAAAATAATATATATCATTAAATTTTTATGTAATAATTTTGAAACATTCTGTATTGTATAAAAATCTAAAAATTGTATTATTCAGCATTTATTTTTATATTAGAACGCTTTTCTTTGGCAAGACTCACTTTGTTCCCACTTTTAACGAATAAATATTTATTTAAACACTGAACGTATGCTCGGCAAGGTTCGCTTCGCTCGCGCTTGATGGTCAGTTACCAACATATAATGAAATTTAAACTTGGTTTAAATTACTAAAACAAATCTAAGTTACATGTCATATGGAATAATTGCTATTGTTAAACATTTGATATGTTTTTATTTATTTAAACTAAGTTTTGTTGGTGCAATTGGCCATTAAACAAACAAATTCTACACATATGTAAGCCATTTTATCTTATTTAATTCTCTATTTCATACTTTGCCGGTGACAAAATCCTTAAAATTGTACAGGAATATATTTTAAAAATCGAATGTAAAATTAAAACTATAAATTATATTCAAATATTTGTAATAATAATACAAGAAATTATTTTTCTTAAAAATATTTGAATACAATTTATATTAATATTTATATGTTAGAATTTTTTGAAAAATCATGAGCATTCGCCGGGATTTGAACCCAGAACCTTTCACTCGCTAGGTGACTGCTCTACCACTTGAGCTACAAATACTCGGCGAATATTCATGATTTTTCGTGCATTATAATTCTAACATATTTACTGGACAGACAGATGTCGAAAATATAATTCTTAAATTAATATTTATATTTATTAAATTAAATTATTAAATACATATTTATAATATAATTTATATTTTTTATTTTACATTAAATTTTTAAAATATTCCTGTACAATATTGAGCAATGTATAGTTTGTAGCAGTTGCATAAAGAATATATATTAAATAAATAATTGTCGGATGAAATTTAGGGCAAGTAGGTAGCTGAAAAATCTCTGCGGGCCAGTCCGTAGTTACAAAGTCAGAAAACATTAAAAGTGGCATCATATCGCATAGAAACAGCACATCAGTCCACCGAAGCAGCGAAGTGAGCACCGGTGCTTTAACTCTGCCGGCGAATCGAAACTGACACGATAAAAAAACCACTTTGAAATATGGGCTACGAAACATCAACATCACAACTCAAAATAAATTATGTATTCATCACTCGTTCCGTAATATTTCAGCCTCGTGAGCCAGCAAACACTCGGATACTCGGATAAAATAACCCGGGCGCCCGCTAAACGCGGCTCGGTAGCGTACGAGAAATTCCTGCTAGTTTTATCAGACCAGTTCATTGTTTTGTTTTTCTTTATTTTATATGCACGGTTATGCTTATATGTCCGTTATATTTGTACTATTATAGCTTCAAAAGAGAAAGTTTTTATTACAAATGCTTCTGGTTAAAATCATACTAATGAATTCGACGATTTTGTTTGTTTGTGGAATCATGGGAATTTTATGAAATTTGCATTAGTTTTCATTGTTTCGTCTATTCATAAATATTGCCAAGGTTAAAGTGTACTAATTTTAAAAACTATTATATATTATTTCGGACATTCCATGAATAAACATTATAATACACAGAAAAGTAAGGCTAAATATGTACAGACAGCTCCCATATATAGTCAAGGGCATTAAATTTGTGTTCTAAGTGGCCCAGGCTTCATGCCCAGCATACTGTAATATGTAAAATCAGATACATAGCTCAAAGTTTCATTCTTAATTCCAAAATAAAAAATAAATAAATATATCATCACGCCTTTTACCCATTACTGGGTGTGGCACTCTGCCTAAGCAGATCTCGGTAAGTGATATATTTTGTCGCGTGAAATGTGGTTACCAGCCTTCAAATCACGGCCCTCAAAGATATTAGTGGAAGGGGAGCCACAGGGGTAGATTTAATTTGGTGAAAATTGTTTGTCGGCTGTGGGGATCGAACCAGGGTTCTCAAGATCCACAGGCCGACTCGATACCACTGAGTCATCTACCCCATTAATTCCAAACTGAAAATTTATATTACTTTTACTTACTGAAAATATATAATAAATAAAGGATAGGTGAAAATATTTATATCTTTTTTTTCACTACTAGCCTAGCAACATGCCATTATTGACTTCAGTTTGAGTCGTGAAATTGTTTTTCTCTACCGCGTCCTTAACAACGGTCAATAATGGATTATTATTGACCTAGGTAAATAATGAGAACTGTCACTTTTCAAAGAAATTCAAGCTTTTGAACTTATTTAACTCGTTAAATGGAAGGAAAATATTAATTCTGAATTTAAAATTGTCGCCTAATATCAAGTTGGCAATCCCAGGCAAATTTCAGTTTGAATAGTAAGTATCTTTCAAACTGCCACATTTTACATGTGAGTGTGCTGTACTGTTACATTGTGAAATATGTATTTATGTATTTATTTATTGTTAATTTCTCGAAAAGGTAAATGTTTATTGTAATATTATTGAATAATCTTACATTGTACAGTTTTGTTCATTTTAAGATTATAATTGCATTTTTATATAAGAAATGGAAAACATGACTAGTATTTATTGCTACAGAACTTCGTATTTAATGAAATTTGAGTATTTCGTATATTTCATGAAGTTGCAGTAAGGTTACCCACGGGCATATTAAGTTGCATTTAGAATTTCTGGCATCATTGGTTGAGGTTATGACGTTTTAGAAATAATATGTCGCCCACATTTTCTGCCAAAATGATAGCGAAAGTACAATGAATAACCAATGTAAGTTTCTGAGTTATCTAAATTTAAAAATGTTGGAACTATATTTGGACATCTTGCTTATTGTATTATGTCGAATATTTTGTCTTGTAGGTTTGCCATATCAGAAACTAATGAATACCTTTGCCATATCAGGAGTGGGACTCTTATTTAGATATTTTTAACTATTTCAACCCAAAAAGAATTTACCAGGACAAATTTTCTCGAGGATCCAAATATTTTAAAAAACAATGCTAAAAACAAAAGAATTTCATTTCTGCCTTCTCGGTTTTTGTAGATATTAACAAGTATTCATATCAAATTATGTTACGATGATTAAAAAATTCGTTATATAAGATTTAAGAGCTAGTAGTGAAAAAAATAGTATATAAACCACGGTTGAGAAGATCATTATTGACCATGCGCCTAGGTCAATAATGATCATCTTCTCAACCTTGGCTTATAATATACTATTATCTTCAGCTAACATTTTCTCTCTTCTTTTTCAATCTTTGTTATGTTTATTTAATATATTATTATGTAAAATATACCATTTTTGTAATAAATATGAAGTAATAATATAGATTCAACACTTCCTATTGAACCAGAACTGTCATTGTGATTTTCTTTCTGTTGTACATCTTAGAAAATAAATAAATTAGGTAACGTGCATGATAATATTTAATTGAATGAAGTACGATTCGAGTTATAGTACCTAGCCGAAATTAATGTCATTATTAATAATACTAAAACTCTCCAACGGATTTAATTACGTTTCTTTGGCTGGCGCGTGTCTTTTGTTCGGAGGCATACGTGGCGTGTGTGGCGCCCGAGCACCTGTCCGCGTATTTGGAAATTATAATTTTACAACTTCCGGTCAGGCAGATGCGTCGGCACCGGCCACGAACCAACACCCAGCCACCTAGAGCAAGAACCTTTCTTCTTGTGTTCGAAGTTTCAAACTCAGAAGTCAACCGGTGATTTAATAAATGAGTGCCGCGTGAAACAACCGTTAACCTGGGATTTAGATTCGTTTGAAGAAATGCCTTGGTAGGAGTACATAAATAACTATTGTTTATTTTCATTTTGTTTTTAAAATATGATTTATTTATAATAATCTTAAAACTAACATCTTTGGAAGCCGAGAAATATGTCACTTACTAAGATCTGCTACGGCCGAGTGTCGCACTCAGTAATGGATAAAAGGTGTAATGATATATTTATTTTAGAATAATATTTTGTGCTAAAAAAAAATCCGTCTCTGAACTTCAAATCCAATTAGGCGCATGATCCACATAAAAAAATGACGTAATCATCAAGTCATTTGGCATGTCGTATATTTAAATATAAAGAATTGTTGATGCAAATAAACTTCTTGTAGTAGTAGTCTTGTTAGCATAAAAATAAAAGAAAGACGTCGATGTACGATGATATATGATTGTTCATACAGTAGTTCTAAAATAAGAATGTAAATTTAATGAATATGTTGTTGATATTTGAAATGTGTAATATAGTAAAATTGCTAGTAATAAATGTGAGAGCTATTATTATAAAATATAGCTGACATTCGATAGACTTCCAGCTGTCAGTGATGAAATTATAACAGGATGTCATAATTTGTCCATTCACAGTTTTAAATACGTAGCGTATTAATTCGTACAGGGGTAGTAGTGTTGGTGGCTAGAGGGCCGACAGTGGTTGCAACATAGTGTGAGAGCAACACGCGAGATGGCAGCGCCGCGTCGCGCCGCAGCCCCTATTTCGGTGCTAGCGGGTTCCTTTACACCTGTTACACTCGTAAATCAAATTCCAAATAGGTAGGCGTTACTTATTAAACGTCTATATACAGTCCGGTGCAGTATCTCGCCGTGCGGAACATACTCTGCGCCAAGAACAACGTGAACTATAAACTCCGTTCCTGTAATTATATACACGGTTCGCCGGCCTCGTATAGAAAGTGAGATTTTTTATATTGGCCGCCTGTGCTTCGTTCGTATGCGCCGCAAGATCGTACAGCTCCGATATAAATATATTATAAATAGTTGCACGGTATAAAAAATAAACAAGTGTACAACGTGAAAATATCGGAGCGTGAGACTGAAGACGGAGAGGATTTTTAAATTACCGCTTGGTGGAGAAGCACGATTTGTCCAGCCCCGCGGCCCGCCACTCGAGATCGCAATTTGTAAGTGAGCCCGCCCCTGGACTGCCTTCTTTCTACATTCTGCACTTGCCACGCCGATTTATTATAACGCCACGGAAATTAATCACTCTAAATTGCAATATTACCAACTTACCGATTATCAAATTATTGTATTCATCCACAACAAACTGATATTTACCCTCATTTACCGGTAGCGTAGTACCGCCACCGAAATTTACCACAAAAATACCTATAATTATCCCATTTAACCTACCCAATTCTGGGAGCTCTACAGATACACAACTATACTAATATTTTCCACCCAGACTAAGGATCTCAGCAGATTATTTATTCAGTTTAATTGGACACGAATAAGTTTATTATATACATATATTTTTTAATTTTACAAAATTCATAATATTATTTAAACTTTACACTTAGATAAAATTTATACTGCCTTGAAAATTAAACCAATCCTTAGTTGTAAAACGTCGCCTTCTCCTCCAAACAAAAGGATTTTTCAAATATTCCTTTGCTACGTTCAAATAAAAATGTTACGTGTTAATTATAATAATATTAATTTTTTTAATTACAATATTTTTTGCATATTGATCATGACAGTTGTACTTTTTTCACGAAAAGTAATACATTATGCAACAATTTTTAAAATCGTGAAAAATGTAAAAATAGTTAAAAAAGTTAATAACACATTTTCATTGATTTAATTTTACTTTTATCACTATTATTGTTTATTTCCCTGGACGCCATTTAAAAATTTTCAAAGTGATATTTACATCTCGACATCTGAAAAACTATTTTTAAATTTATATCGTCATAAAATCAATCTAATAACAATATGCAAAAAAAATACGTGTACAACACATAATAAAACCATCATTTTTCACTCGTTTAATTAACACAGTCTGGCTTCGCCGTCGCTAGAAATTCATGGAAAAAGTATTTTTCTACCATTGCTATGAAAAGATGACAATTACGCTCTCATTTGTCATCGTAAAGTTGACGTTTTCTGTGGAACAATCGAAAAAGATTATTTCAATAGTTACCAGGGATACAAACAAAACAGAAACTTGTCATATTGACAGTTAACAAAACGAATTTAATTTTAGACGTATACCTACGTTTTTTAATAACTTTAAGATGCAATCGTAGAAAAAATTATGTGTGTATCACTTTACGCTCTTAATACACAAATAACTATATTTGTTACTCCACACAACAGGAGCTTAATTCCAACTACAGTACAGGAAGTCTACAGCTTATAATGGAATCAGATCCACGCAGAAACAATCGTATTTTGTTTTTAATATAAGTTGAAGTCTTCTAAAATTGAACGCCATCTCTTGCTTGTTAATTAATACACGCAATATGACTGAGTAGTATCGACTCAGACTGTGAATTTGGGAATCCGGGTTTGATTCCCGCAGCCGATAAACAATTGTCACTACATTAAAATTACCTTTGTGGCTGCGCCTCCATATCTTTGGAAGCCATGTTTTAACGGCTAGTAGCCGCATTTCACAAGAAATACATTACACCCAATAATGGGTACAAAGAATGATGATATATTATTTTATTTTTCAGCTATAACTTTATTTTATCAACTTAGCTACAATAGTTGTATAAATAACATGATTGAAACAGATTTCGAAACTTTAATATAAATAAATAAAATAAATAAATATATCCATTACTGGGTATGGCACTCTGCCGATACAGATCTCGGTAAGTGTTATATTTGTATATTTCACATGATAATATATTAAATAAACATAACGAAGATTGAAAAAGAAGAGAGAAAATGTTAGCTGTAAATAAAAGACATTAATATTTTCATCTATCCTTTATTTATTATATATTTTTAGTAAGTAAAAGTAATATGAATTTTCATTTTGGAATTAAGAATAAAATAAAATAAAATAAATAAATATTTCATTACGCCTTTTACCTATTACTGGGTGTGGCACTCTGCCTAAGCAGATCTCGGTAAGTGTTATATTTCGTCGCGCGAAGTGCTGTTACCAGCCGTCAAATCACGGCCCCCAAAGATGTTAGTGGAGGGGAAGCCACAGGGCTAGATTTAATTTGGTGACAATTGTTTGTCGGCTGTGGGAATCGAACCAGGGTTCTCAAGATCCACAAACGACAAACCGTAATAAAATTAACTATATAAAATTTGTTAAAATAGTAATCTCCTATAAATAGAAAATGTGTTACATGCATTTAAAATTAATAAGAAATATTTATTTCAAATTGTTGAAGGTTGTTAATGATCCAGTTCTTGTAAAATGTTGTAGAGAAGCAATAAGAGAAATAATCTTGTGCATATTTTTATTATAAAAAAGGATTCAGTAATGATGATGTAGTCCGGGCCTGTAAGGAATCCGTGGCCCGCACCAGGCATGTAGAAATAGTCGTAGTACTCGCTACCCGTGACAATAAACCACTTAACTGAAATGATTCTCCTGAATAGACACACGTTGCTTCGATCTGACATTTCAGAAAAAATCTTTTGTCGCTGTAAAAGCTTTTTGACATATTTGAAACTTTTTTTTCTCATTCCACTTAGCACAGATTCTGGTCTCAGTGGTGCGGCAATCACCCGAGATCGGCCGGTGTCTGTCCATTGAATTCGGTGTTCCGCTACCCCGAAAGATGGGCGCGATTAGCCGACAAGAGTTGTCTCTGAAATGACATTCATTCCGAGAGAACATCTTTGCGTACATGCGCGAGCTTTGTTAAACGCGTGTAGAATCGATCAAAGGACTGATTTCGATTGTAAGTGGATTGATCTGATCCTTCTGTTTATTACAATAGCCTTTCGAATTTTACTTGACATTCCCAGCATTCTTTTATTTGCGAACTAATAGGGTTCATGGAGACGAAGAAGGTCATTTTAATGCTTATTTACAGTAATTTGTTGTAAACATTCCTCAACAACTCTTTTCTCATCTCAATCTGTAAACTGCACTTCTGCTCTCGTCTCATTTTAAGGAAGTCAACAAATATAACAGCAAAGATCAGGGACATCTTATAATCTCCTTGCTTTAGCCAAATTATTATATTCGGCAGCACGTTGATGTGGTTTTGGTACTGAATTCAAATCTCACTCAAGCTAAAAATATATGAACTATCATACTGCGCTTTGGTGAGTTCGGACCCTGTACTGTAATTGGGATTGAATTCCTGTTGTACAGAGTAGCATAAATAAATAAATTAGCGTGCTCCGTTTAGAAATGTAAATAAATTTTAGAAAACTAATTTTATTAACTGAAAATAATACTCTCAAATAAAATGTATCTGGAATAACATGAATTAGTTAACTTTAGAGCTTTATTATGAAGATGAAAATTAATCATCGATTTACTTAATTATTCATATAACTGTAAAGCATTTAAATTTAGATGTATGTAGCTTCACTTATTTATTTATAGAACAACAATTTTGAATTTAGAAATAAAATATAAATATATGATATGGAAGATGTGTACACTTTTAAGTTTGAAAGAAGAATGAAAATAAATAAATAGTTGACAGAAAAGTAAACATAAACAACAGAGTAATAATAAGAAGTAACTTGGAGACGAAATAATGTAACGTCGCCAAACTACTTGATAGCGACGCTACATAACTATCATATTTTTTTTAAATCATACAGACAGATTAAATAAACTAAATTATTCGCTAATCATAATCATAATCATAATGGGGTACGTGGCTCAGTGGTATCGAGTCGGCCTGTGAATCTTGAGAACCCTGGTTCGAACCCCACAGCCGACAAACAATTTTCACCAATTTAAATCTACCCCTGTGGCTCTCCCACCACTAATATCTTTGGGGGCCGTGATTTGATGGCTGGTAACCGCACTTCACGCAAAGAAATATTTCACTTACCGAGATCTGCTTAGGCAGAGTGAAACACCCAGTAATGGGTAAAAGGCGTGATGAATTATTTATTTATTTTATTTATATTCGCTAATCATCTGATTGCAGCGACCTCAACAGTTGTTTAGGGATTATTTTGGGTAATTTGTTAAAAATGATTAATTGTTGTTTACTTATTGTTAATATCAATTTGCAATTGTTTTTATAAACATGAAAACGGCATTCTTAAAATTAATTTATTTGATTAAAGAAAGCTATCTATGAGCTCAAAGGAAAAAAATAAATGATGTATTTAAACAGCATGAAACTTGTAGTATAACTGTTTTGAGAGTCAATTCCCATTATTTCTAGCTACTTATAAAAACTAAGCAATATAATTGATTATCAACATAGCTACTGGATCATCAATAATAACATTTAGGAATTTATTTTTTGTCTGAATCAACCATGAATATTAATTTGTAAGAAAGCTATCAAACAATTTGAGAACCGAACAAAATAAAACTAGTCGCATCAATATTAATAGTGCGCACAAATCAAGTTAAGTGAATATTCGTGAAAAATTATTTACATTAACAATTTAATTCTAATTTCCCGTAATGTGGAGTAATCAAGGACATAAAAGGAAGTGGATAATGCGTTCAATTAGCCTCGTACACTTGAATAAAACATGAGTGTCAATCGCTGGTTTATAAGACGATTAAAAAAGTATTAATCCCAGTGCAGCCACAAACTGCGCAGTTTAATCTTGCACTAAGGGTGCGCCACCCCTAGACAGGGGATTACCACCCGCTAGTCAACAGTCATCATATTGAACAGGGTAGAACTAAACGATTTTTTTTAACACCATGCCAGATTTTATTTATATAAATTTTGTTATATACAGAGTGTTTCACAACTTAGAGCAAAAAATTAAAGGGTATATTCTGTACGACGTGCTGATCATGAAACAAAAAGATTTTTTTTTAAATTCGAAAAATTAAGGGTTGTTATCCTAAAACATTTTTTGTAGTACTGCACTGGATTCGTTTTCCTATTAAACACAAACAATGAAGTAGGTATCAACTACGAAAGAATAATTACACAATTCAATTATTAGCAGTTATTTATAATAGAATTTTATTTAATTAATAACTTTAACATAATTATCCACCCAGTGGCAGTGGCAACGAAAAATTTTGGACTGGGAAACATGGAAAATAGTTTTGCGATTTAAAAAAAAATTCTTTTTGTTTCATGATCAGCACGTCGTACAGAATATACCCTTTAATTTTTTGCTCTAAGTTGTTAAACATCCTGTATATATGGGTGTGGCACTCTGCCGCAGCAGATTCCGGTAAGTGATATATTTCTTGGTGTGAAGTGCAATTACTAGCTGTCAAATCACTGCCCTAAAGATGTTAGTTGAGGAGAAGCCACAGGGATAGTTTTAAGATGGTGTAAATTGTTTGTCGGCTGTGGGAATCAAACCCGGGTTCTTAAATCCACACATCGACTCGATACCACTAAACCACCTACTTCATATATATGATTAGGATTAAAATACAGTCTTTATAGATATTAATAGCTGAACCAAAAACTAATAAATAAATAATTCTGTTGTAAAATTGTGAGTGCGGTCCTGTAGTGGGCAGTATTTCATCCCAGATCCCTCCTTAAAATCATTAACTAAGTTAGTTCCCGTGGTTGTATCCGCGTAAATAATGCGAACACATGTTTCAACAATCAGTTTAAAAACACCCCTCAATCAAGGGTGCGGACGCTGTGAGGGTGTTTCTACCAAACCCTCACTTTCACCAGCGATAGTCGCTTGTCTCAACCACAGCCAATCGCAATCTATTTATCTTCTAATCAATCAACCATTGATTACACCGAAGAAGACACAGCAGCCGAACTTGTAAAGCTCACTTTCACATGCAGGGATATTAAATTTCCCGTTTGGAGGAGTTGGTTGTTGATGAGTGTAGCAAGGGATTGTCGACTTTATGTAGTGGCAGAGCTTCTTGCTTGGTGTTCGTCTTTCCCCGCTCTCTAAGATTGAAGCGTTATCTCAGCAAGATCACTATCCAATTAAATCTGACAATAGGTTTACGTTGGTGACATGAGTACAGCTGTACACTCCCAGTCAAATTGCAATCGTTTTCAGACTGAAACTAGTTTGGATGTTGTCGTACTTCGTGCTGTCCTCCCTCATGAGACTCCCTTTCCCCCTCATGTAGGTAGCGTATTCTTAGTTCTGAACCTGTTTTTGTTAGGCTATCTTTCTCGTGATTAATTTAATGCTAACTTTAAAGAGAAGCGAATTAAATTAATCACAGCCGTAAGTTCAAACTTCTGTGCTGAAGCATCGTATGTTTGTGTCACGTTTCTATACAATACCGTCCATTTACTTCTTACTAACTTACCACTTAAAAAGATTGGCTTGTAAACAAAATGGTCAGAAGAATAATCTCGTGAAAGCATTGTATTGGAATGCAGAAATAATATTAGCAGTGATTGTTATGGAAATTTTTGAATTGTTTCTTTACTAATCTTGAATTATGTATGGGATTTTCTATGAAAGAAATGTTACGAAACAATCAGTTAATTCTATTACCACTGACAATAGCATTAATTTGTTATTAACATCAGGACAAATGGCATATTTAATGTAAAAATAACTGCCACTTTAATGAGGTAAATAATCTGCAAATACTTTTCCAAGAGCTATTTTTATTAGTCGCAAAATCTAACAAACAATGACATTATCATTAATGACCACCAAAATTGCCTCTGGGGTCCAAAGCTCCGTTTCCACATTAAAATGTTTGAGATTCTTGAGTTTACGATCGTGACCAAAGACCAGGGAGTGTCACTAGATGTTCTTCTTTTAACGAAACTAACATTAAAATCATTTGGGAACACAGTTACGTCACGGACACAATTTTCTTAATACCAGTCAAAGTTAGTTTTATTTGTTACCTAGAAAACTCATCATAACTGTAACACATAAAACTAGTACATTACTAGTACTGAAAACATGGAAATAAATATAATATTGAATACAATTATTTTACATATTATTTTTATTTAAACTACAAAACTACTGCGTTTGTAAATCATACAAATAAATGATGAAACTAATGTAACAAACAAAATAGTATATGTCATTGTTTTATTCTTAAAAATATATTAAAGATAACAAAACTAAAATGAGTAACGAATGTTTTGTATACAAATTTAATAATGTTCTTAGTACCATGTCTCTTACTTACTAGTTATTAAAAGTTCTTGATGTTCTTGATTTTAATTTATGTTTTGTTGTTGTTACAGTCGCTTCAAAGTGCAGCAAGAAGAGCAGGAACGTCATGTGCGAATTGCAAGACGACCACGACAACTCTTTGGCGTCGAAATCAAAATGGAGAGCCTGTTTGTAATGCCTGTGGACTTTACTACAAACTTCATAATGTAAGTTGTTTTCTATTTATCCATTTATTACCTATTAAGCATCGTCATCCTTCCTTATTGTTAATTCAAGGGATGCTCTAAAAAATTTACGAATTTCTTGTTTATATACATTAAAGTTTCTGGATGCATCTATTCAAATTTCTAGAACTACTATTTGATTTTAACATAATGTCAGTCGGTTTTAAAGTTAAATAACTCTTTTTTAAAATCACAGTATTTATATTAAAGGTGCCAATAATTTAATCACCTTTTTAATTAATCTAGATTTTTAATTAAATTTATTAATGTAAGAATAACAATTTATAATAAAAATTAACGATTGGATATTTTAATATATTTTTTGAAATGATAAAATTTTAGTATATTGTTATCAACAGTTATTTCTAGGAGTATCAAATCATTTTGCGACTGAGTTAGAAAACCTCAAAATTAATTGCAAATTTAATTACAAAATAATGGTTATTATAAATATGAATGTGAAACAAAGGAGAGGTTTAAAAAAAATACAATTTGTTCGTTTATTGGCGGCATTTTGTAATCGTGTTTTGGTTTAGAACAAACAGGCTGTCAAGGTAGTTGACAGCTCAGTAATAAATTTTTGTTGGGTCGTTTACAAAAAAAGTTAAATTTTACGGACTGAATGTCAACTTTGACAATTTCTTGAGAGAGTCTTTTTTGATTCTTTGTATAAGATCTGTGAAGTAGGGTCTTCTTTTTAATTTGAAAGCATTGCAGAATATACTGTAAGAACGTAGTATTAAATTATGGTAGATGCAAATCATGTGATCGGTAAAAGAATCTCATTTCACACGGTAAAATAGTTGACTATTCGATCTGATGCGAAGCCTGCTCTGTCAACCTGGTAGTGCATTTTCACGGTGCTCAACTGATCGGTCCTGATAATATGAATTTCAAATTTCACACGGATCAGTTGATCCGTTTACGGCGCCCGACGTTACATCTCCTTGCTCCAAGCTAGACGAGAAAATGTAACAGGATCACTGATGCTTCTGTCTCTCTCGCTCACATTGGCTGAATTATTTCGCCGTTTCGCCTTTCGCGATCAATTTTAGAGAAGGGCGCGTGTATGCTCACGGTCTGCCGTGAATGCGAGAATTCCGCGTGCGTGTTTTAAATGCTTATCGAGTTTTCAAACGCGATAGGAAAATAAGAAGGATATAAATTGTGTATCATTTCCTAGAAGCTTGTGACCGTTTTGCCAAAAGAAAAGAGCGGCATTTGTTGAATTATGCGTTTAGTTTTTTAAAAAGAACTAAAACATTTTACTAACTGTAAGCATTTTTAAAATATTTCAGAAAAAGATGCTTCAAATAAATATGACACATCTCTATATTTATACAGAGGAAGCTTTCTAGGAATTTTTTATTTATTGTCACGTGTAGTGTACTGAAACGTCGAATTTAATAAATTATTACAGAACTGTTTGTTTTTTTGTTAAGATTATTTTATTTTAACGAAAATTTCTTGATTTTATAGTTCTTGATCACACATTTCTTGTCTCGAGATCAAGATATCTTTGATATTTCTAGATTTGCTTCAATTATTATACATTGCAAAAAATCTGAATTTTTTATTCTAAACTATTATCATAATTCGTATTTCGACAACTTAACTATTTAAACTTTTGTTATAATTACATTTTACTGGGCTATTTTATAAATAAAAATCGTTTGCTGTAGATCTTCCGCTCCGACAATTGAAATATCTTTTTATTTAATTAGTATTTTAAGTAAATATTTAAAAATTAATAAAATCTAATTGAATTGTAAAGAGAAAAATTGGGAAACCGCTATGATTTGAACCTGCTTTAACTAACTAAGCTATGGCCTCCATTTAACTTTCAAATCAGGCGATTGTAGCTTAGTTGGTTAAAACATATGATAGAAATTCGTAGGCCCTAGGTTCAAATTCTGTATATGAAAATGTGTGTACAGCAACAACAAGCATACAATGAACAGATTTCTCAGTGGTCATAGAAAAATGATTTCGTTAAACATATAAAATTGATGGCCGGTTAAACAACTGCCCTTCAAATGTTAAGTATAACTTAAATAAAATGATTCCAAATTCATAAAACTTGCTGTCAACAATTTAATTCGATATTTTTGTACCTAAGTCACACTTAATATTTAAAAGATGTCAGTACAACTAGCCATTAGATCTATAAATCAAGAATTCTAGATTTTTTCAAGATCATCTTCCTGTCTTAGACCTATGAAGCACTATTAATTGTAAATAAAAAGAACGGTCTCCTAAGGAAACACTTTTGTTGTTCTATTCTAAAATATATTGCAAAGCAGTAGATTTTTTGGAAAATAGTTAATTTGACTAAAATCGCAGGTAGCTTCGAAAATTGGTATTGAAATTATATGTGCACTTCCTGAGAATCTCAACCTATATAATTATTCAACAAGATCATGTGTTTAACTTCCTTACTTGAGCAACTATGAAAAACATCCAAAAATCTTCTGACAACATTCCATTATCCTCTTTCACAATTTGCATCCGTCTGCCATATCGATTACACATTCTTGACTAACGTCCTCCATTTTCTATGAGTTCTATGACATTGTTTGTTACACCCTGGGAATAAATTCAACAATCCAAGTACGAGTACCTCCTCTTGAGTTCGCTCCACTTACTTCTCTAAACAGTTGCACAAACGACAAAACACTAGCCCACTGCGGTGCCATTGTCGCATAAAGTATCACTCTCCTTCGACCTTTGTCGGCTTGGTAATGACAGGGTCGCAGAGACGTATGTCGTAGTGTTTTCCACCTATTTGGGTTGCGTACCCACATAGATTTTATGACGAGATTGTGATGGGTATAACTTTATTGTAACGTTTTCTTACTACTGAAAATTGTTCCGGTATTTTGTTATATGTTATGTTGGTTCTTTTGTTATTTTTACTTGAGGTAGTTTTAGTTTTAGCAGGATGTGATGGAGGGAATAAAAGTGTAGTGTACTGGATAATCATAGAGCCAACACTAAATGACATTTATAAAATGGTGGCCGACAAAGGACAATGGATATCTCTTTATTATGACCTCGATAAAGATACTTTTTTGGAGAGTTTATTATATATTTAAAATCAATAGCTATTTTTATATCAAGGGAAGAAAGTAGGACATTTCTTCTCAAATAAGTCGTTTAATTTCTTGAGCCGAAAGTTAGGAAAGAATACTATTTTCCTCACAATATATATATTTTTTTCTATTCTTACAGAAAGTAAAATTTTCAAAAATAAATTAGAAATTTAGACAGATGCAACAAGGGATGTCACTATAGTCAAATCATGCTTTTATTTTAGAATTTCTTTGGATATAGCTTTACTTTCTTTCCTCAGAAAGAAAAATTTACTTACTTTCCTAGGAATGAAATTATCCTTTCTACTTTCAATTGAGGGTAAAAAATTTTACTTTCTGACAGGGTCGTGAATAGTTTGTATATCAAGCAAAGAAACTAAGACATTTCTTCCTTAAATTGTCGTTTTATTTCCCAAGCAAAAAGCATATACTGATGAAAGAATGACGCTTTCTTCACTAGATTTACATACAATCTTTTAAAAATGTATTCTGTCAGAAAGTAACATTTTCAGAAACAAATTACAAATTAAATATGATTTTCTTGATAGATATCTCCTGGATATCAAATAATACCAGTTTTCCAGTTATCACTTTCTTTTCCCAATTAAGGAAATTGTAGGTACCTACTTAAAATGAGATAGATGGCTCAGTGTCGAATTTAGAACCCGGGTTCGATTCCCACAGACAACACGTTAAAACTACCCCTGTGGCTCGTCCTCAACTATCATCTTTGTGTGCCGTGACTAGTAACCACACTGCATGCGAAGAAATATCACTTACCGGATTTGCTACGAGAAAATGCCACACCCAGTAATGAATAAAAGGTGTGATGATATATTTATTTATTTTAGTTTCATTGTGAATGTAGCATTTCTGTAAGAATCTGTAACATACCGTGCTAGTAAAGAATTGTAGTTTTTCGCAAAGTGCATATGCGTGCAGACTATCTCAATTAGTCTCATTCGCTGTGCATAGCTCTTGATTGCATGATTGCCGCGTCTGCGTCTGTCTGGTGTGGACACCGGACACTGGTGCGTGCGCTACGCGTGTTGAAGTGCGTGGGTCCGCGCGGGGGCCGTTGCACTTCTGGCGAAGCGGTCTTGGCTCTGTGATGTGCCGACGCGACGTCGGCTGCATGTGTAATCCGCAAGCCACTGAGGAATCTGAGTGCAGTGTTGGTGGCTGGTGGCTCATCTGACTCATGCTTCCTGGAATTTCCTTGCTCGTGCACAATTTACGTCATAACTACGTCATATATAAATTGATTGCTTCTTACATTTCATACGTTTGCCTTAATCCCTACAAGTATTTGTCAAGTAGTATTATACCTTGGTGAAGTTCAATAACAAAAAAATACTGCCAACTTCCGTTGTCACTCATTCTCAAATTTAATTAGAGTAAAGTATTTTTTCACGATCCTATCTGAAAGTAAAATTGAGGTGATACTTTTCGACTGTAAGGAAGAAGGTTAAATTTTCTTCTCTAACGCTATGATTTGATATTAGCCAAGTTCTTTTAATTGTGTTACGCTTATTATAGCCGTTTCATATGTTATTAAAATTCCTAGCTTATAAAATCTATTTGAATCATTTAACAATCATCGATTTAAATATTCAGTCATATATATAAAAAATATAAATATATCATCACGCCTTTTACCCATTACTGAGTGTGGCACTCTGCCGAAGCAGATCTCGGTAAGTGATATATTTCTTTGCGTGAAGTGCGGTTACCAGCCGTCAAATGACGGCCTCCAAAGATGTTAGTAGAGGGGGAGCCACAGTGGTAGATTTAATTTGGTGAAAATTGTTTGTCGGCTGTGGGCAGCGAACCAGGGTTCTCAAGATCCACAAACCGACTCGATACCACTAAACCACCTACCCCATTATTATTAAGTGAGATTAAGAACATCTAAATTAGTTTAACGGAAGTTGACTAAAATTGTTTGAAAATAAATTGTAAATGAGTGTTAACAATTAGCTGTAATGATAGTTTACGCTGCTGGATGCATGATAATGTTACAGTAGAGCCCCGATTATCCGAACCTCAGTTATCCGAACCCTCAATTATCCGAACGATGAATCCATTTATCCGAACACTCGGTTATCCGAACGTTTGCGAGATTTGGCCGCTCAAAAACGTGTAGCCACCGTTCGCCAATTGAAGATAGACAGTTTTATGCAACCGAAGCCATAAAATAAATTATGCGGAATACTTTTGATAAATGTTTCATACTTATTATATTTGGTTTTGAGAATATATTTCGATTTTTAAGACATATTTTTTGTGCAATAATTTTTTTTCTTTGAAACCACGAAAAATATTGCATTTCGGTTATCCGAACTTTCGATTATCCGAACTAGGTCCGGTCCCAATTAGTTCGGATAATCGGGGCTCTACTGTAGTAGTGAAAATTTGTTAGTTCGGTTCTGTAGTCTGGTATGAAGTTGGCTCTGGGCTGCCTCGAAATATACCTCGCTCCGAGTCCAAAACAGAAGCAGTAGTCATCAGCATCGGGGAGCGATTATCAGAACGTAGATCTCATCTCCGGATACAATCTCGAATCTGGGATCTCGGAGTCATTCCAGGGCGCCGAGTCGCCCGAAATACACACACATGCATACATACACGCACACTGTACGTGTCTGGCAGATCGCAAACATCACATCGCTGTGAAACTCTTTTGTTTCGTGCAGGGAAACCGTTTAAAGCAGACAAACGAAGCGGCCCGCGTGTCGTTATTGTTTTATGACTCTGCGTGCGTGTATGTGTGCGTGCGTGATGCGTGATGCACTTCCGTGTGGAGGAAATGAACAGCGATGGTGGCGACACCGCCAACCAAATGACTTATGTTGTAATGTTTGCATAAATTGTTGTTTGTAATTATTAAATGTGTGATAATAGTTTTGTGTTAGAGAATTTCATCCTCGTTTTAACTGATTACATAATAAAACCACTTTTTTCTACTCGTCCTCATACATCTGATTATTACTTGTAAGTTGTGGTACTGTAATCTAAAAGATACTAGTTTGTTATATTTTGTTGCTAACAAACAACATATGCCAGTCTAATCTCAATTTACATCTTGTCAGAACCTCATTTTTTCACGAAACAAACAACTCTGGCTGTAATCCAAAATTTACTTGATTTGCGCGAAATTATTTTTGTAGATCCTTCAGATTAAGATTATCTTTCTCTAAAGTACCATCTAATTTACCTTCAATTTACTCACTTATTAACTGCGACAATTAGATGTAAAAATTACAAAAAAAAATCGTTTTTGTAATGGCAGCACAATTCGAATAAATATAAACAAAGTCAAATAAAATTCAACAATGTTAATCTACTCAAAATAGTTAACAAACGTTATATCTAAGCAACGATTTGCGACAATTTTCACTATTGAAATACTACTGTGATTGGTTCAATTCAGCAAAATACTGTCATTTGATTGGATGAAAAGTTATGAGTGCAATTGTCACTAAAATATTTCATTAATAACTTCACTATTTTACGAATTTATAAAAACAATAGTTAGTTGTATATCAAGGGATGAAAGCACGAGCTTTATATTTAATTTTTTTCTATCCTATTAAAAAATAATAATTTAAAATTCGCTTTATTCTTAAATTTATAATTTTTAAATTATTACATATCTTAGAAAAGACAAGGGTACTACTGTTTTATTTTTGTTATTCATTTAAATTAGTTTCTTTTTTTAGTAAATAAAAAATATTGTCATATTTTATTCAAAATATTAATAACAATAATAATAAGGATCATAATAATAATAATAATAAAAACGAAAAATGTGAAGGAAACAAAATAGTATTTATAATAGTTTTCGTTCATAGCTAAATAATGGCCTAATCTGTCAATAAAAAATATATATTTTCGTTGTTTTCCACATCTCTCAATCTCAAATTTTCTTTATAAAAGCCATTTTTCGTTTGCTTGTTACTCTTGCATAAAAACATATGCCAATTTAATCTCAATTTAGATGTCAGAATCTCATTTTTAATGAAACAAACAAATCTGGGCTGTAATCCAAAATTTACGAAATTATTTTTGTAGATTCTTTAGATTATCTTTCTTTTAAGTAGCAACTAATTTATTTTCAATTTTATTATCTCAATACATCGTAAATGTAGACTCCAAAGTATTTTAATTTGACAATTCAAGAGAAGTTATTCCTGTCCCGAATCAAGTAATTAGAGTAGAAGAAAATCGCTACTGCTGTAGAAATAACAGGCATATTTCGCCGCGGGTCAAGAAGTCCTGCAGCTCTAACCACAACTTGTTGTGGTTACGGTGGTTGTGCACAACTATTTCTGTAACAAATTGTTATTGTCGCTGGTTGTAACGATGTTGTTTGGAGTGGGCGTGCCTTGCTAGTGCCAGTGCCGATGTAGGGTTCGTGAATATGATTTATTTACGCTGCAAGAGCTGCGTAATAACTTGCTTGCTACGCGCTCCTCCGGGATCGTAGTAAATAATCCTAGGACGTTCACACGTTGGCTACGTGAATGCGGTGAATGCACATCATAGAATGTGATGAAGTTACGAATTTTCTATTCAGTTGCTTCTTCTATGAAACAAAGCAGCAACGAGATTATTTACTGTGGATAACTGCTAGTTAAGCGAATGAAAATAAACAAAAACATAAGACAGAAGGAAAATTCTGATGTAACAATCATGTTTCTTCGTCTCCGTTATTACAATTACACAGTACACAGTATTTAACTAACACAACAAAACATACGATACGATGTTCTAAACGTCATAATACAGTTATTAAGATGACTTTGAGCCACAGGCTCGAAAAATCAGCGAAAGCAGGAATTGTAGTCTGTAACATTCTTGAGAATAAGCTTTGATACTTCGATATACATAATTATTACAAATAAAATACTAATCTGCATTTTCCTAGATCACATTTAATGGGGAGTTATAGGGATTGTTATAGAAAGTCGTAGGACAAATAAACCATTTGTTATGGTTATGAATTCTATAATCTTTGTCTTCATTTATCTGTCACTTTTATTTGACACTTGGTTCACTTAAATCAGTTCAGATAAATTAGATCATATGACTAAATGAACTGAACTAAACAAACTGATGCACTATCAGGGTGGAGTAATTTTGAAACTGTGAATAAAGTGAACGAAGTAAGCCTATTAAATAAATAAATGACCTGGTTCAGTAAGTGTAAGATAGATTTAAATATCAAATGGAATACGGTGAAGGTAGAAACATACAATTGCTTAAAATGTTGTTAGATAACTATGTTGTTAACTGCGTGAAAAAATGAGTTAAAGTTAAAAACCGCTGCTAAAAAAAAGGCAAAATTTGTTACTGGTCAATATTTTAAAACATAACTTCAGTAGTTTGCAATTGAAGCTGGGTAATAGCTAGCTACGTGTATAGCTTATCTACAATTACTTTGAAAAGTTGACAATTTGGTATCGTAAAATTGACGTTTTCGATTGTTCCACAAAAAACATCAATTTTATGATGATCGGTATAAAAAATAAAAAAGATTGTTACGCGACTATATTATAATGAACAATTATTATAATTAAGTTACCTATGTAATAGTTAACGACTTTGATGGTTTTAGGATTGAGTGGATTCATTGTTGTTCGAACAGCCGTAGCAGGCAGTTCAAGTGGGAATAAAGAGTTTTGGAGCAGTTTATCTGTGTATTATTTATGAACCCTTTGTTACAAGATATTGAAAGCGCGCTTACTTCAATAGTTACCAGGGATACAATCAAAACAGAAACTTGTCATATTGACAGTTGACAGAACGAATTTATTTTCAGTGCGTATACGTTATTTAATCATTTAAAATGCAATCGTAGAAAAAATTATGTGTGTATCTCTAGCGTAAAGTGTCTTTATTCCTCTTACACTATTGCAGCTCTCTTATGTTGCAATATGACACCTATTTATATATTTTATATAACCCTTCATGATGACGTATTATTTTACGGTTTGTAAAAGCATACTTTTGGAATTAAATCTGGATTGTTACAATGGCCTAAACGCGTTAATAACGTGGTAAATAATTAGTAAAATTTGTATGTATTTTCTGTGTAAGACGCGCAAATTACGGAGAAAGAAAAATGGCTCATATAAATTAATAAGCAGCACATTAAAACACACATTAATAATAACGAAAGAAAGAAAAATATCGCTGTCTTGTCGGAATGCGATAATTGTTCGAGACCACCACTTAGCAAGTAGTTCATTTAAAATGAGCAGAAAGACGAATCGAGCGAATCTGCAGTTTGCAACAGCACGGGCTTTATCCTGGCGCAGTGGCAACGCGTGTGTGCGTGAAGAACAAGGCGGCGGATTGTGCGGCTGCGGTCGCGATACCGGGAACATTGCTCGCCGCCGCCGCGCTCGCTTAATTGAGCGTCCGACGACGCCAGATTTAACCTCATTTGCTTCGCAACACTCATCACATCATCACCGAGATGCGCAAGATGTGCAAGATGCACTTCATGTTTCTCAATTCCAGGATCGTACTCGCATTATTCATCACAATTTTTTTTTAGATGTTTCACTGTTAGCAGCACAAAATCTTATCTTTCCCTTGGTCCTTTCTCTCTAATTTAAGCTTCTCAGATACGATCGTATTAAAGAGGTATACAGGGTGTTAAAAAAGTTCCGGGACGGTGAAATATCTTGAGAAATACACATGGAATCAAGAAACAAAAAAACACGTGTTTCATATTTTGCAAAAATCTATCTATGCACACCAAACAGAAATCCCAACTCCCACCCCCAGGGGGTGGGGCGGGGGGTAACTTTGAAACCTTAAATGGGAACCCCCATGTTTTATTGCGAAAAAAATAAGTTAATCTTATCTGAAACTTTTTTTCCAATTCGGAATAGATGGCGCTCTAATCGCAAAAATAAATTTTGACATGATTCTGAAATAAAAGTAAAAAACGGTCTAATATCACAAGAAATAAACATTGAATCAAATAAAAAAATCAACATAATCACAAGTAGCCACAAGCCTTTCACCGACTAAATACTTGAAATAAATTTGCAAAACGATTTTATAAAATAAACGTTATATTATTCCTTTATTGTTTTTTGGGCTGACTTTTTTACGGTGAGTTCCCTTGCGATTAGAGCACCATCTATTCCGAATTGGAAAAAAGTTTCAGATAAAATTAACTTATTTTTTCTCGCAGTATACTAATCTGCAATAAAAAATGGGGGTTCCCATTTAAGATTTCAAAGTTACCTCCGCCTCACCCCCTGGGGATGGAAGTTGGGGTTTCTGTTTGGTGTGCTTAGATAGGTTTTTGTAAAATATGAAACACGTGTTTTTTTGTTTCTTGATTCGATGTGTATTTCTCGAGATATTTCACCGTCCCGGAACTTTTTTAACACCCTGTATAACTTGTAGTGTTATTAAAATATTATACATAAAATTTCTGCTTCAATAAATAATTATAAATAGTATAGATATATCCGTCAGTACGGTGGTGTGCATAGTGATACGGAATTCGAATTCGGAGATCCCGAGTTCCAATCTCACTCAAGCTAAAAATTATATGAACTATCACACTGCGGCGCGGTGACTGCGGATCCTGTACTGTAATTGGGATTAAGTTCCTGTTGTACAGCGTAACATAAATAAATAAATATAACGTAAGTAGTATGCCAGGATAAGAAAAAAGATTGGAGGGTTTATGCAATCCCAACAAATGTGACATACTGTTATTATTTTTGAGAAAATGATTGCATCGGTCTATTTGCGTGCAGAGAAATAAAATAATAATTAGTATGCGCCTGTTGAACGAACGGCACTGTGCTTCTGCTGTGTGCGGATTGTTGAGACCTCCATGGTCGGAATTAGAGTCGCAATCGTGGCGCAGATCTGCATCTGAACGGCGTACGGCGTGTGCTGTTGCTTCTCTTACTCTGTAGTCGCTCGTGTTTGATTGCTCGCGTGCCTTTTTCTCCTTCTTGTTCAACGCTACGCAGTTGTTACTCTCCTGTCAACGCCATCAACAACCATATTTATACTTTTACTTTATTAGATTGGTGACATGATGATTGCACTAGATATCTTTATATAATCTAGCTGTATCGTAATCGTGATCTTAACCATATGGCTAACCATACATCAAACAAAAGCTTTTTAACAAGCTTTATTTTCTTAGAATTCAATTTACCAAAAATAAATACCTGAATGCTTTTAGGAACCATGATTCCTTTAGAAACAAAAATCATACACAGCGTTGTCCATCTGTCTGCATTTTTCTCTACTCGATTTTTAAAAATATTAAATTTTTTTTTTCAAACTTTATTTTAAATTAAAATGTCTACATATTTGTAATATAAGTTTTTCTACTGGATGTTTTTAAATTGAACATTCCATATATTTTTACAAAAATTTTGTTTCACTTTAAAATAGTTTTTATTCATTATAGCCATAAAATATTAAGTACAGAAACTAATCATGCTTTGTTAATAAATAATCACACACAGAAAGTATGTCATGAATACACTTGTTTTGTCATTTAGATTTGTTGCTGTCAGATCTTTAATAATTATTACTTGCTTCTCTCACTTATTTTATTAATTTTTCTTTGTTATAATTTATCTAGTTTGTTTAAGTAAATATGAATTTTACAAAAGACGAATTAGTTAACATGGTACCTATTTATTTTCGCTGAATTTTGGCACACTTTCTGTGTGTGATAATTTATTAATAAAAACTGTTTTAAAGAGAAACAAGAGATCTGAAAAATTGTGCAAAAATATGGAGCATTTAAGTTTACGATACAATAAAAAAATCGTGCGATAAAATATTGCTCATGTGAAACAGCCCTTATGTGCAATTAAAAAAAATTCCAGGATGTTATAGCAAGGAATATTGTAGAATTGTTTTTATCAAACTGTCCGGCAGTGTGGCCGACGTAATAGCATTGGAATCGTAAGATCCCGAGTTACAAAATATATGAAATATCACCCAGCGGTTAGACGAGTCCAGATGCTGTATTATAATTGGGATTAAATTCCTGTTGTACAGAATAGTATAAATAAATAAATATAATATGCAATATGGAATTCGAATCCGGAGATCCCGAGTTCGAATCTCATTCAAGCTAAATATTATATAAACTACCACACTGCGGCTCGGTGAGTGCGGACCCTGTACTGTAATTGGGATTAAATTCCTGTTGTACAGAGTGATACAAAATAAAAATATAAAAATAAGTTCGACTTTTTGTAGCAAATTATAAGCAGATTCATAAAGTGGATTAGTTCTAATACCCGTTTTAATAATATGTATAACCCTGTTTCAAATTGAAACGGATTTACGAAATAATGAAATTCGATACCAATTGGCCCCTTTTTACCCTAGGTTAAAATACAGTTGTTTTGTGAATTCTATAGAGAGTTATTAACAAACAAAAAAATGATATAAACGCGAATATGTTTTATGAATATGCCTGTTAGATACGATTTAATTTTTAGCAGTAGAATCGTATTTATTAATATAAGTTTTTTTTAGAGATCTTATTCTCTGCTGGCACAATCCTTCGTCACCAGCTTCTTCACGAGAACTTTGTTCTAGGTGAAGAAGTGAGTTATACCATACTGATAAGCTCTAATAAGAGCGAAACGCGTCTATGGTTACTAACTGTGCTGGCCTGCCTCTGACGATGCTCTCATAAGGTGACTTGGAGGCTGAATTTTGTGAGACTTAGCCAAGTGTTTAGTTTATATTTTATTAAACCTAGTTTCACCAAGTGTATGGATGACAATTAATTTTGTCTTTGTTGTAATACTATACCACGCCAAGTGTAGTTCGCTGAGTAAAGTATAAATGTACAGTTTCTCATTTTTGATTGTGTTTTAAATAAATGAAACCCTAGTAGTAATACATTTCTATAAACAAGAATGAATAGTGAATCAGCCCCCGAATTACGCACACATTGTCACAACTCTCCAAGCACAGTTGACACTAAAGGATTGCATCGCACAGTGGGACGCCATTAAATCACGAACGAGTTCGATTTGTTAGCGGGCGAGAACGAAGTCTCAGCCTCCGTTAACTCCAACGAGCCTTGCCCAGCGGCCGAGTGAAAAACGACCGTAAAAATAATTACACATCTTGACACATAATATAAGATCTAATAAATCGTACGCGACTTCTGTACCAGTAGCCCTGGCTCGACCGAGAACTGAGCGGTAACACTTGGTTATTACAGAACCTCAACGTGTCGTCATCTGTTTTCAACCGTGTCCTCGTAGCTGTTAACGAAACTAAATATTATTCAAATTATTGTTGTCAAAATTCTAGGAGTTAAATTGTTACGCCTATCGGACAACGGATGTTTTTTATGCGGCTGGGAACTCTATCTCTAATAAGTAGTAAAGCAGAGAAATGTTATCTAATGACAAACGATGAGATGAGACAGTAGTAACAGAGGTGTTATGTTATTTTAGGTTAGGTTTATTAATATAATTAGATTTGGGAGTTTTATGTAATTATGCAATGTGTTAGTGTTGACCTTTTTATGAAGATTAATTACTTCCATTTTGGGAAACTTGCAAAGTATGCTACTAATACAATAGTATGTTATGCAAACCGAGACGTAAGCGAGGGCCGAAGTTCGAGCTAAAGTCGAGGTTTACCAACTTGACACAAGGGAATAATCGCGCCCTCCCGTGAAGCATATTATACTTTTCGTAACAAGTGCACAAAAATTACCGTCTTATCGGGACAAATGTCAAATATGGGTTGCGTAATTAGGTACCTAGGAAACGCCGCAAACAGCTAATAATCGTAGTCTCTAGGGAGAGAAACATCTCTCTAGGGAGAGAAACATGGTACCTAGGGAGAGAAACATCCTACCTAGCGCATGTGTTACGAAAACTCTTTTATAACATATTTTAAAATAATTTAAATAATTGTATTGTCTTTTAACCATTACTGGGTGTGGAACACTGCTGTAGTAGATCTCTGTTATGATATATTTTACCAGTCGTTATATCACAGTCCCTAAAGATGTTAGTTGTTAGTGGAAGAGGAGTCAAAAGAATAAATAAGTTTTTCGGCTATGGGAATCTACCCTATCGAATAATTTAAATGTGCATTAATAGTATATTACATAACGAGAATTGTAACAAGCACATTACGTGCGAGTGAAAAAATTGCGCACGAGCCTTGACAAGTGCAGTAATTTCACGAGCAATGTAATTGCGTTACAATTCGAGTTGTGTATTATACTTTATCTACGACCATAAATAATAATAAGATCAATTACAGAATATTTGTTATATCCGTAAAATCAAATGTTAACGAGCAGTGTTACCGCGTAACAAATGAAAAATTTCTTGAGAACAGTTACGTAACATATATTATTAACCCTTAGCAACCGTAAACAAGCATTTACTGTTCTTGCAAATTGTTTTTAATGGCCTACTTACATATATGGTCGTAGATAAAAAGAGTAATTTATTTGTAAGCACATTTAATTTTTTTGTGAAAATTGTCGCGATCGCAGTTTTAGTTTAACTAAAATAAAAGGTTTGAAGCAGCAATGAACTGTCAGTGCAAACTATCGTGGCACAATTATCCGTATTAGTAATAACTAGTGTGCGTAGGAATTTTGTCATTAAAAAGAAGAAATTAAATTGGTGATGGAACCAACTGTTAATCACGTCGGTCAATAAATTAGTTTAGTATGTAATTAAGACTGAAAGCGTTCATTAAAATCGGCTGTTAACAAGATAAATGTTTTATAAGAATAAAAGCATTGGATAGCTTTTGCGAAGAAATCGATTCCCGATAAAAAGATAACTTCTTTGATCCAGATGCAGTCGTGTGAGTGTTTCTCAGAATCAGATTGTTTGGATTGTGTCTACGCGATCGGTTGTAGGTGCGTATGATACCCTTCTCCCTTCCTTCTGAGGCCTTTGGGCAGAGTTCGGCGATCGGCGCGCGGTTATTAATGTTCCCCGGTAACTAGATTTTAACTAGGCTGCTTTCCAATTAGTATAAATCAAAAACGGCCGGTCCGATCTGTCCCGTTAATAGGGCGCTGCTTCCAACGCTACCGTGAACGGACGGCCGAGGCTGTTGCACTAACGGACGCCTGCTAACAAGCACTACGATGCGATTTCAAACACTTATTCTACAGCCCAACCCGAGTTATTGTGAAATATTCTGTGTCTACCTACATTTTATTGTAATCTGGAATACAGAATCGACAGAAAGAGCAGCGCTGACTTTTAACCCTCTTGGCGTCTAGGCAAATCCTTATTAGTAATATTGCTATTATAAAATTTGTCTAAAAGATTCAGTTTCATTTTAATTAAGTTACCTCAGTTATAACAATGGCTGGTAGCACAAGCTCTGTTTTTGGGTGTTCTAAGAGCACGGTTTTAACATGTTAGAGATAGCTAAAACACCCAAATACACTGCTCTTAAAACAGGCTAAAACAGAGCTTGTGCTACCAGCCATTGCTTTTAACATTAACGTTTCAATCTATAAATAACTATATATCGATCCCTACAATTGTACAGAGTGTTTCAATACTCCAAGAAAAAATAAATGATATATTCTACATGATATACTATTATGTTTGTCAGTACGGTGGTGTGTATAGCATTACGGAATTCGAATACCGAGTTCGAATCGCACTCAAGCTAAAAATTAAATGAACTACCACACTGCAGCTTGGTGAGTGCGGACCCTGTACTGTAATTGGGATTAAATTCTTATTGTACAGCATAACATAAATAAAAGAAGTTTCAAAAAATTGGCAAAATTAAGTGCAGTATTTATTTCTCACGTTGTCTATAGTAACCATAAGAAATGAAAATATGTGTACAATATACTACATTTCTGTAGCAAGCACAAGTAGTATACAATGAGCAAATATCATAGGGGTCGTATAAAAACAATGTCTAGTACTGCGAGCTCTGTTTTTGGGTTTACTAAGAGCGTAGTTTTAACATGTTAAAGATAGCTGAAACACCCAAAAACACTGCACTTAAGGCTGTTCGACCCCTGTCTCATGGCACTGGCATTTTTGTTTAACTTTAGGACCAGATTTCTCGTCACTGAAGTGTTTGTTATGATTACAAAAAAAAATCCACCTATTGTTCAATACTTTATAAACAAAATGTCAGCTATAAAATTTTAAAATATATAATCATTAAACAAATATCGCTTCTACAAATTTCAATATAATAATGCTCACATTTTCTGACACAATTTTTTAATTTAAAAACAGAGCTTGTCCTACCAGCCATTATTTTTCACAAATGTTTACGAATCTTTGTGCCTAGAATTTTTTTGCTTTCTTCATGATTCTTGTGTGAGATTAGGGAGTAGTTGTTGGTGCTCATGCGTTAGTTTAATGGGACACTATTACAAGTTATAAGTCATTGTCTCGACGCGCGGAAGCTGCAAAGTAGCGAGAGCAAAACGGCCCCAAAGCACTTCGAGCCATTAGAACTCGTTACAGACGCTCGCTACAAACATATGCAGCAGCACCGAACACTAAACACTGATCAATGGCTCGAAGCGAAATCGAATTGTGAAACTTGCAATTAACTGTTATAAACAAATCGGAATTAGAAACGATTCCACAGAGTCTACCCAGTCTCAGAATAAACTCACTCAATTCATAACAATCATCTAAATTTATTCCTAATTTATATTAGTTGCATTATTACAATAAAATAAAAAAATACATCATCACGTCTTTTACGCATTACTGGGCGTGGCACGCTGCCGTAGCAGATTTCGGTAAATGATTTATTAATGTGCATGAAGTGCAGTTACCATCCGTCAAATCACGGCTCTCAAAGATGTTACTGAAGGGAGAGCCACAAGGGTAGTTTTAAGTTGGTGAAAATTGTTTGTCGATTGTAGGAATCGAACTCAGATTATCAAATTCACAGCCCGACTCGATACCACTGAGCCACCTACCCCATAAACATAGTAGAATTCATGTGGTAAAAATTATTTTCAAATCCACAGTTCGACTCGAAACTATTGCGCCATCTACCCCATATTTTATGTAAAACAACGTAGAATCCAGAAATTATAGTCAAATAAATTAATAAATATTGCTGTCAACAATTCGATTCGATGTTTTTTTCTACTTTAGTAGTCATACAAATACCGAAAAAACACTGTTTTGTTTTCTTAAAATTAAAATTGAATTAAAACATAATTTTCGAAGCAACAAAAAATTTGTTAAATAATTTAAACTGGCCTACAACTTTTTCTAATGCTATTTTTTACATTTTTGTCCCCAATTACTTTTTTTCATCTAAAGTTAACCTAAATTGTATATATTATAACGCAAGTATAACACAAAAATTAAAAGAAACTGGCAATAGACAAAAGAAAATTGATCAATTTTCTGCCAGAAAAAATAAACTATTAACAGACACATTGGTTCTGCTCCATGTACCCTCAACTACAATAATAAGAAGCAACATAAAGCACATTTATATATACGAGTATGTTGTATAATACTAGCAATACGAGATTGTAATTTTGAATGTATTTCAAGGAATTTTGGTTCAGCTTTCTCGGTATCTTGTCCTTTACATTTGAAAAACCTTAGACCGTAGACAGTTTGATTTGATTATATAATCACCTTAAGTGATAGGTAATATTTAAGGGACGGTGGAGCAACTAGCCATAAATTTGAACAATTTAAATTGGGTAGAATCATTCAGAAAACTTTTTGAAATATCATATTGCCTTGTAAAACATATAACATGTTCTATTTTCTAAACAATTTTAAAGACAGTTTGTGTGTCTATGTGCACTCAGTGGCTTAGTGTCTTTCTTGATGTACTGTAAAAAAAAGTTAGTAAGATTCTTTGTTAGATAACGAAGTAGTAGTAAATGTCTTGTAATTATCTGGTATAAACAGAATGGAATTATGTAAGTAGAGACGATAGGAATGTAGAGAATCTGTTCAAGTTTGAAAATCATTTAGCAATGAAGTAATTGAATGGTCCATTAAAACAATCTCATTCCGGTAGCACATCATTTGGTAGTTCTTGTCAAGAAGTTGTGCAGTAACTTAGAAGGTCAAAATCTCCATCTGGAGGAAGAGGAGAAGAACCCGCGCATTACAGATAATTCCTTGAGCGAGGGAAGCCGAAATACTGAGAATGGAGCGTGTAGTTGGCGAGATTAGATCTAAAATTGCGTCCGTCGGGCGCGGACAATCGCCTAGCAATCTCAGCGCAATGGTCCGCGTCAAATGAGCAGCCGGAAGCGCTGTAGTGTCGCCGTAAGTGACGCCCAGCACCGGAAACTGACCCCGGAGAGACAAACACTCGCCACTTCCGCGACAGAAACGCGCACTCAGCACAGATTCCTACCGATCGAACGAGGAATTGCGATAGCTTGATGCTTGAACAGAATTCTAATTTCTAATTTGGGATGTTTGGATTTATAAGGGTGGCCAACGTGCTCGCTCTGCATATATATTCCCATTATTATCGTAGGTTTTAACCTCTTTGTAATCGTAACATTTTGTTTTTCTGTTTATTCATGAAGGTGTGTTTGTTCTTGTTGCAGGTGAACCGACCATTGACGATGAAGAAGGAAGGAATCCAGACACGAAACCGGAAGTTATCGTCGAAGAGCAAGAAGAAGAAGGGTGGTTCTGCATGTCTGTCGTTAGGCGGTGTCATGAGCGACATGATTAAACCGCTGGATCCGACGGGCAAAGGAGCTTTCGGCGCAACTGGCTTCGGAGCGTCTATGGGTCAGTATCTTAAATATCATATATCATTTCTTATTCTTCAATTAAAGAATAATTTAGATATTTAGAATGTATGTAAATTAATAAAGTTATATTAGTTTTCTAAATAAATTCATCCTATTTCTTGAAATATTTACCTGCCTTTAGTAAATTGTTTTTAAATTAATTTAGCTAATTTCTTGTCCTCTTCTTCTGCAGGCAACAACCACCACCACCTGAACCCCGCGCTACACCCCCACCACGCCGCCATGAGCCATTGGTACCACAACGGTGGCTCGGTGCATCACCACCAGGGCTTCGTGTCCGCAGGTCCACCACCTCCAGCGCCGCCGCCCTCCGCAGCTTCCTACCACCACCACATGAGCTCGCTTAGTGCCGCCGCCGGCCTGGGACTTGCTGCGTCCAACGGCATGGTGAGTACATCACATCTTTCAATATTTTAAGATTAAGTCAAAAAAATCAAAATCAAAAATTAAATTAATAGTTTTTTTCTGGTTTAATTGTACAAATAAAAGACTTGTAAAATATTTGTTTCGTTAATGCTGGTATCACACGATTAATGTTTATTTTTTTCTTGTTTGTTAAATGATATATGATGACGTCACATCATTCTGTTTCATGTATAATGAAAACTATATATAGATGTGTCAGACCGGCGCTTGTGTTATGTATATATAAGGCCTTGAATGTTATGCTGGTTTCCTAGAGTAAACAAACGTTGCAAAATTTTCCGCGAGCAGCACTGTTTTCAACGATTTTGATAATTGGTACGAAATTGATCAAGTCTTCTTATATAAACATTTCAGTTATTCCAGTTAATTTTTATGTCAATCACAGTAAAATAAAACAAATACTTCTAATTTACATAATTCTAATTTGTAATATGTTAATATTGTGGGTGTTTGTGTAAAATTGAACCTACGCATTTCATACAAAATAAATATTTCTTAATTTTTTTCGGAAAAAGCGCCTCTTGCGGCCATATTTAGCACTCAGTGAACCCTTGTTTTTTGTGATATTCCAGGCCTTGTATTTAATGTAGGCGACGATTAGACGATCATTCATTTACTAGAATGAATACTGTCATACATAAATATAACCTAGATTATTTTACAGATTTCGCACTTAAAATTTTATTTATTATATTAATTCAAATTCTAATAATGTTTATAATAATTCCGAATCTAACTTTGATTTTATTTATTCGACCTCTCAAAACTACAAATTTTTAGTCAAAATGGAATAGCATAAGAAACAAGTATTTTTATCAAATTGTATTAAGTGACGTTATAATTCTCTCTTTAACAAATAAATGGTGGAGCATTAACAGTGTAACACCGGCTTATAAATAAATATTTTGTGAGTCATATTTTCATTATTGTTAAATATGTTTTTTTAAATTGTTTATTTACCTAATTATGATTATCTTGTGCTTATGAGATGCTTGAAAGAAAGTCTTATTTTGTGTCCATTAAGTTCAAAATAAGGAACTAATTATTTTGCAAAATAATCTTCACCACATTTGTTCCTGATTATTAAGCGCGAACTTTTCTTTTTCTTGATTTAACTGACTGAAACGAAAAGCATAAAGTGAGTATTGAATTATAAATGATGATTGTGCTATGCAAAATTTAATGAAATCATTACAATGGTAAATATTTTTTGTGGTTCATGAAAATTGACGTAACAATTAATTGTTCATTGCTTAACTCGGTATTATTCTGGTGAATTCCTCATTAAAAATGTAGATGACGGCGATGATACGTTAGATAAACAAAAACTAAATTTATGCTAAGTGAAACTGTACGTAATTTAACGTTAATCATTCCTCAATTAAAAGTGTAAAGTTGAGTAATATCTCCGTAAAAAAATCATCAAGGTTTCTGTGCAACGATCACTAACAAATTTGTTTTGTTTTCAGACGAGTTGGCGATCCGAATACACGTGATAAGGTGGATGAAGTGATCGCCAGCATCACACATGATGCGCAGTGAGCAAACCTTTGTAAAGTTGTATAAAGTAACCAAACCTGCCTGTAGGGTGCCGGTTTCAAAGTCATACCCAAATACAGTGGTCACTGTATCTTGGACAGACTGTACATGTACCTAGCGACTTTGTGACCGGCTTGTTTTATATATAAATTCAGTACAAAACGTTTACAATGTATAAATTAATGAATTAATTAATACACATTAAAGTAATTATTATAAAATAGTGATTGTTTTAAAACCGTTTTTAATACGATAATCGGGATTGTACATAATAAGAGATAATAACTTTGTAGAAATGTGAACAAAGTTTGTTTTAAATACAAATGTGCAATTTTAATAATGTCTAATTAAAAATAGCGTTATTTATGACTGTATTTAAGATGTGCTGATACGGACGTTTGTATAAAGACGTGAAGTGAGGAGGGCTACAAGCGCGTCGTCACGGTAACGAATAAATAAACAAACCAAACACAAACAGGTGCAAATCAGCTCAGATGTTTCCAGTCGAAGTATTTCATTATCACACCCTAATCATACATTATTAATAGATGCTTTACTATCCATTCTAAACAAAAATTCAACCAAACTTTGTCAATCTTTTGGCCAATTGCACCCCGAATTTACATGTTACATTGCAGTCAAATTTATGAATTAATTGTTGGTGGTGCAACTGGCTAGAAAAAAATCAAATATAAAATGTTTTGCATTATTTATAAATGACAGAAGTAAAGAATAAATGAGTACATTTTGCATTTTGTAAATGGCAGCGAGTGGTAGAATGTTTCGCAATTTCTGAAAGGAGCAGATTGTGGTTTCGGTTTGTGATGGTGGTACCGGTGAAGAAAATGAATGCAAACGAAGCGATGATTTGGTTTGGTTGATGTTAACGTAAAGAAGCAAAGGTGAAGCAAGCAAACATTGCAAGCAGTGAGGAGTTGAGTTGAGGAGGATTCTATTTGTGAAGCACGTTGTAAGATTGTGGCCGTGATAAGATTGTACTCGCTAACGGATGAGGAACAAAACCTTTGTTCTTCTTTTTCTTCCCGTCGCCCCGTGCTTTGTGTTTGCGTTGCCGTAACGACGCGCTGGCCGAAATAGACTGCAAAAAGCATATTAAACTTGTACATAAATCTCTAGCGTATTTAAATTGTATGTCACGAATTCGACCAATTTTTATTAATGTAATTTTACCATTTTAAATTATTGTCGTTGTGTATTTTTGCGGTTCGAAAACAGAACAAAATTCATACCGCTTGTATAAATATAGTTAATAAAATAAAATGCAAAAAAAATTGTAAAAATTTCGACTTGTCATGCATCAGTGTTAAAACTAAATTTGGTCGTTTTTCAAATTTATATTGTGATTAATTCTGATGCATGGAACTCGAGATTTCCAAAACAAAAATGTAAAATAACCCGAAATGATTTGTTTGCAAACAATTTTCACATGAACACAGACTATTTTGTCATTTGTTTTACTGTTGTTTTGTTTCGTAGCCCACCGTGATTATGTTTGAATGTGCAAATTGTTTTCGAACACTTTCGGTGTTGCCATAAGACGAGTTGCGGCCAGCCACTGGTCGGGGCTCGATCCCAGGACCTGTAATAGTTTTATCTTTGCACACATACCGACACATTTGACATGACACCAGACACACACACACACACCGACATTCAGACACGACACGGAATACAACTACAACTAGTTCACTTGACCACGGATTTTACCCTGTCTGTGATGGTGAATTCGTCATTTTAACAATTGTAATGAATAATTGATATAAAAGAAATAAATTGTACATAAAATCGATGTATGTATATGCTCTTCGTGTGATATATAAAAAATATTTAAAAGATCTTAAACTTTTTGTTTTCTTGCATTTCTTTTTATTTCTTCCAGGAACAACAACGAAACAAATAAAGGTAAGGAAAACAATTTATTTTTTAATCTCTTACATACCTCAATTGTTGCCTCACTAACAGCAATTATTAGCTTTTTAAATAACCTTTCCTATAACGTACCAAATTTAATTTTTATGAACTTTTTTATTTGTAAAGTTGTCGTACTGTCAAATAGACACATCATTCTAGCTGTCATTGCTCATATAAGTATCATTAGAATATACTTTTTTATGATAAAATAAGAACATCAAAGAACAAAACACGTTTCTTTTTACTTCAATTTAAAGGTATTTATTTTTAGAATGATATTGATAATATAACTTATAAATGTCAAAATAAATTTCAAATGTTTTCCATCTGTCATTGTCACCAACTTTGAAGGTTCGTATTTCTTTTTAATAATAATATTTAAATAAAGAATGAATCAATGCGTTATAGAGAAATAGTATTACAATGCCCAGTTGTAATTCTCATATTTTACGTAACTCGCCTGCGGTTCGTATACGCAAACTGTATTTATATTACAATTAGGATCAATGCAATACTAGTTTTTCAATATACTATTGTTTTCTTTTTATTAAACATTCCACATTTGCACTAATAAAATGTGATGCATCTATAGTTAAAATTTAAATTTGTTGTCTCTGCTTTGTTCATCTAAACATTCATTCTACTTCTACGCAAATCGGGTTTATTCGTTTATTAGCCGAATTTAACCGACAGCCAATACATCAGTACACATTTACATTTAATATATTTTTAAATGATTTCCACCACATAACAAACCTGTTGAAACATAGCTCATTAGTTATTTTGCATCGTTGAACAAGTTGTATCGCTCTGAGCCGAGCTAGTAAAGTACAAAGTGAGTGTTTACAACGAAAGCAGCATTTATGACATTTCGTAAAATGTGTAAAATTATTTAAATTGTATGATATTATGTGTATTGTGTTTCAAGTGTTATATACAAAAAAACATTGATATATAAGTGCTAATGAAATGGAATAGACTGTTTGGACTTCTCAGGCTAGGATTTCAGAATTCTCATGTCAATAGAGGAGACACTGTGGAACATTATTGATATCTAATTTCTTCTTAAAGTAAGCAATAATATTATTCCTAAGTAATCTTTGGTTTTTAAATTAATTGTTATAAAAAGACAAACATTATTAGCGATTTGAATTCTTGTTTTTTGCAGTGAGAGAACATGAACATGCAGGGCCGTAGTTAGGGATACTGTAGGACAGGCTGGCTGTTTACCGACGAATTTTATTCGTAGCAAATTGAATTTAAGGAGCTTACGTTCAGAATATATACAGGGTGAGTCTGGGAAGACGCCCCCCCCCCCTTTAACTTTTTTATTATGAGTAATAGAAAAAAATGGTTCATATGAAAGTTTTATTATTTTAAATATACTATTTGATGGCAGATGTAGATATTTTTTATAAAGTCAGGTTTACAAGATTTTTTATTTTTTTATTAGCAACCTATAATTATTTTACTAAAATAAAAACCGCCATTTTTTTCTCTTTTCAACAGTGTATTAGTTTTTATTAATGTATCTGAAAAAATTCGAGAAAAATAAGAAAATTGAGAAATACTAGAAATAATTTTTATACAAATATTATAGGTGGCTATGTGAAAATAAACAAAATGTAACAGTGTTAAATTAATGTCAAAAAAGTATACATTTGCTGGTTACTTTATTTAACTTATTTTGCAAACAATAAAAAAAACGTTTTCAAATGTTTACGAAAGAAGAATTAATAGATATGATTCTAATAATTGGTGAATCGACTGGAATCATGAGAAGGGCAAAAAGAATTTTTTTTTTATTGTTTGCAAAATAAGTTAAATAAAGTACAATAAAAAAAACCTTTTCAAATGTTTACGAAAGAAGAATTAATAGATATGATTCTAATAATTGGTGAATCGACTGGAATCATGAGAAGGGCAAAAAGAATTTTTTTTTTATTGTTTGCAAAATAAGTTAAATAAAGTAACCAGCAAATGTATACTTTTTTGACATTAATTTAACACTGTTACATTTTGTTTATTTTCACATAGCCACCTATAATATTTGTATAAAAATTATTTCTAGTATTTCTCAATTTTCTTATTTTTCTCGAATTTTTTCAGATACATTAATAAAAACTAATACACTGTTGAAAAGAGAAAAAAATGGCGGTTTTTATTTTAGTAAAATAATTATAGGTTGCTATTTAAAAAATAAAAGTTGATAGTCGTATCTTGTAAACCTGACTTTATAAAAAATATCTACATCTGCCATCAAATAGTATATTTAAAATAATAAAACTTTCATATGAACCATTTTTTTCTATTACTCATAATAAAAAAGTTAAAAGGGGGGGGCGTCTTCCCAGACTCACCCTGTATATATACAGGGTGTTGACCGCGACCCCGGAACATAGGACTTTAACATGTAAAATCATACTTTCTTAATTTCCTGCTTCAATAATTATTTTAGGTAAAAAAGCTTCAAATAAGAGTTGTAGAGTACAAAATTCTACATCAGAATCAATAAACAGAATTAATTTTACATGCCCTATAACGGCAGAAATTAATATGAAAATATTAAAAGTAGCTCAAAAATCACCATCCTGTATATAACGCTATTTTGTTCGTAATTATTGTTAATTGTGATGTAATACTTTGTCTTTATGTTCATAGAGCGTCCGCGGCCTTAGAATCGTCTCTGCAATCCAACAGAGTCCCTCAGATCCAGCACCGTCCCCCGGAGCCGACATCAGCAGTCAGTCACATCAAATAGAAGATCCCTCCCAAAAATAAAATAATATTTACTATGTATTGTATTAAATTGTACTTGTAATATAAATATTTATCTTGTACACTATTAAAATACCAATAAATGAATTGAAAATAAATTATATTCTTTTATTTCTAATATCCTTTTCTACACATTAATACTTCACAAATAAAATGATAGTTTAAAGATGACAAAAATAAATCTAAGATGGCCTGATGTGCTGTTCAAAATATGACTGCACTTCTACGTCGTGTAAATTGGTTGTGACTACTTCGTTTTTCGGACATTCAACTGTGAGAACGATGACGTCATTTTTCAGCTCTTCCGCACTCGGCGGATTTTACTTAATTGGCTTAATTGGCTGACATTTTGTTTTACACCGAATAAGGAACATCTCATTTCACCCCCAAAAACGACCGAAAATCACACAAAAATTTGAAAATTTAATTAATTAAATTAATTAGCCTAATTAATTAAAGTTTCAATTTTTTTGTGAATTTCGGTCGTTTTTGGGGGTGAAATGAGATGCTCCTTACTCGGTGTAAAACAAAATGTCAGCCAATTAAGCCAATTAAGTAAAATCCGCCGAGTGCGGAATAGCTGAAAAATGACGTCATCGTTCTCACAGTTTAATGTCCGAAAAACGAAGTAGTCGCAATCAATTTACACAATGTAGAAGAGCAGTTATATTTTGTACTGCACATCAGGCCATCTTAGATATATTTTTTATTTAACTTGTATACACGAAATAAAAGAATATAATTTATTTTCAATTCATTTATTGGCATTTTAATAGTGTACACGACAAATATTTATATTACAAGTACAATTTAATACAATACATCGTAAATATTATTTTATTTTTGGGGGGGATCTTCTAGTTGATGTGACTGACAGCTGGTGTCGGCTCCGGGGGATGGTGCTGGATCTGAGGGACTCTGCTGGGTTGCAGAGACGATTCTAAGGTCGCGGACGCTCTATAAACATAAAGACAAATTATAGTAATTTAGTATATTCAAAACAATAATAAATTAGTTTTAAATAGATAATTTACAATAACTCTGTTCAAAGCATAATTATTCTTTAAGAATAAGATATATTGTAATAAGTTGTTTGGGAAATATAATAGTTGTGTTAAAAAATAAATATTGTCAATTAATCAATGCAAAACATAGTTTTTATTGTTTAAAATAAATATATTGTACTTGTAATATTATTTATAAAATAAAATGTTAGTAACACAAATAATTTAAAAATGTTAATAAATCAGTTTAAGTTTACATGTGTTTCTATTGTTTAAAAATATCATATCCTATAATATATTACTTACCGAGATCTGCTACGGCAGAGTGTCACACCCAGTAATGGATAAAAGACGTGATGATATATTTATTCTTTCTTTTCATTTTCACGTATCATAAACTAAAGTCCCAAACAAAAATCCTTTCAAATCACCTATCAATATTATAAAACTGTCCAACTGGTCAATAAAACCAGCTATCGAAGCTTTTGAATCCTGCAATCCATCCATTTTTCCGTTAGCTTGAATCAAAATTGAAAATCTTAGCTTTATTTATCTGGCCAGCCTTGCAGTACAGTTCCGAGTCCATCGTTGTCGTCTTACTGCAAGATTAACTATCTCCGCGACCCCGAATCAATCAGGAATAAATCCGAACTCGATGCCGAGCAGCGAAGTGTGAACCGGAAGGAAGTGAAAGAGGGGAAAAGTCAATGTAGTGTGGTTAATGAGATGGCCGATGTCCACTAAAGCTAGGATTTGGGCTAAGTCCAATCCTGATGGGAAACGGTGACAAAGTATAGCGATTTTAACGCTATTTTGATGTCAGTTAAGTGCTGTTGCTTGTGTTTGTTTCTGATTGAACAATGGGATGAGTTTAAGGTGAAACATCTTATGTTAGCTGCAGAACACTTGATCTGACTTGATCTCTTTCAAATCATATATCTTCGTTTTTACGGCTCCAAAAATAGACTTGAATTTCTCAAAAATGCTAGACACGATTTTGATTAATTAGTTTTTGTACATTTAAGAATTTGGTCCTCTATAATACATACAATTTTTATCCAATTTGAATTTACAACTTTTAAGAGAAAAAAAGAAAATTGTTTTTTCGGTTGCTTTTGTATATTTTTTCAAAAGTTACAAAATCAAATTGGATAAAAAATGTATATGTTATAAAAGACTATACTCTTAAATATACAAAAAAATTTAAACAAAATCGTGCTCGGTTTTTTTCACGTCAAAATTAAAGTGTCTTCGATCGCGATGAAATTTTACATGCATGTTCTAGGGCTTTACATTCGATGCAGAACCGAGAACGAGGCCAAAATATTCATTAATAGGGTAGATATTTCGCTTTAAGTGTGGTTTTCTGTATTTCCGAAGTTAAGGGTTGTAGAGAAAAATGTTTCAACCAAAAGCTGTAGAGAATAAAATAATAAGCTACTTTTATTTGGAACATTTCATTAAAAAACCTCATAGTTTTGAAAAAAAGTTAAAAAACTATTGCTTTTTTATGAAACTTTGTGTTCGATTTTTTATCTAATGTTACATATATTTAAGGTTTACTTTAGTTTGATATTCTTCCTATTGTTAATTAATTAATAAAATATTAATTAGAAATTTACGCAAAAACTATGGCTTAATTAATTTTTTCAGTAGAATTTTCGAAATCGACGATATCGAATTAGGGAGATAACATTGTTATCTCAATTTTGATTATTTTTTATTATTAATAAAGATTTTAACATATTAAACTACAATCATTTTATTTATTTATTTTATATAATAAAAATTATGATTTAAATTGCTGCTCCAAGATGATGTTTCAAAGCATCGGTGCCGTCCAGAATGGCAGCAGCTCCGATGACACTGGTTGAACACCATGAAAACAATGCTGTGGTCGCTGAAGATGCTTGTGATGTCCCTATGAACACAAAAACGATGTATTAGTAACATAGAATAACAAACTTCATAACATTTATTTTAAGTTATAGCCGTTTAAACAATATTATTCATAAATTTACTTTTAAAAGGGTAATAACTTTTGAGAGTGAGTATACTAAGGGTTGAACATACAGTTCAGCTATTTTATTATTTCTCCGAGAAATTGTAAAAGAAACCCGAATTTTCTATAATGGAGTGTCAAAAATTATATTTAAGCGCTCGTCAAAAGTTATTCAAAATATGTCGAGTGTCAAATTAAAACTTTCAGACAGGATATTCTAGCGAATCAATCAAAATGATATTCAAGCGATTGTCAATTGTTTTTCTGAAATATGTTCAAATAAGCCCTGTTCAATATCAAAAGATCTCGACCACAAAATTCAAATAAACATGACATTTAAAAGTGAAACAACTTATACCAAATTTATCTAAACTTATTGACTGAGAAGTACTGTGGTGTCCACATCAGATTTTTAAATTTGAAACTAGTATAAAAATTTAATCAAGTTTCACAAAAAAGCATGCGATGAAATTATCCGTCAAAAATGTCTTTTCCATGTAAACTTTTTTCAACATTATTAATTACTAGTAAAAAATAAAACTCATACATGTCACCTACTGATAAAGTAACAAGAAGTTTGATCACATCTGAAGTTAGTAAAAAATAATTCATCAGACTTGGACACTATTTTCCTGATCTCTGATGTTCGATACATCATAAACATGAACAGTGTCCAGTGTTCAAACCGTCACAAATTGATTGATTTGCTGGCGATTATGAAAAGTTGACATTGATTAACGCTAAAGAGATCAGTAGATATAAGCGACGTCTCATTAATTAACGCTTTTAATTAAACACACTGGATTATTAATCATATAAAAGTGGCCGAACACTAAAATAATAACTCACTGATAGATTAGCACGATTAGAAGCGAACATTAAGTGAATAAAGCCATGAGAGTGTTTGACCCGCAGCTTAAAATATTTACATATATCTACTGCTTATTCTTGCTTTTTATTACTTTTTTAATTATTCATATTGTTGCTTCACTTTCATAAAGAATAGGGATAATTATCATAATTGCAAGAAACTGTTATTACCTGTACATCTACTTTCAAGGCATTATTTAAACTGATTCAGATACAACTGATCAGAAATACAAAGTTTGGTTACCTGTGACGTATGTTGAATGAAATATTGGTAAAACTGAGGGTGAAATAAATTGTTTTGCCGAATAAAAATTTGTCGTGATTTTTTTACATTTTCCATCTAATGATTTTTCTTTCAATTAAATGAAATCAATTAAAGTTATAAAATAACTAAATAAATTAATATATCATCACGCCTTTTACCCATTACTTAGTGCGGAACTTGCTGTAGCAGATCTCGGTAAGTGATATAAAATTTAAATCTGTAATATTATACAATGGTATTTTTTTAATATGATGATTGTTGCTTCCCTAATTAAATTGGACCAAAAGTGTAAATACAAAAAAATGTTAAGTATTACATACTACATCCAATGAGTATCTACTTGTTGCTCAATTGTTTTTTATGCACACGAAAAATAGCTTTTATAAAGAAAATTCATTAAATAAATAAATTAAATTGCTTAACCGAACTGATTAATAAATTAATCTAAAAACGCGGATCAGGGCGTAATGGCGGCATATGATCTGAGTAGTTGGGCCGCCAAAGAAGCCACAAAAAAAAATTAATTAATTTTCTTGAATGTGTATTGTCATATTTTATTCTAAATAATGATAACAGTAAATTAATAATAATCCAAATTACAGTACAGGTACAGCTACAGTGTGGTGCTTCATATATTTTTAGCTTAAGTGAGATTCGAACTCAGGATCTTCAGATTTGAATGCTATAACCCAAAGCACATCACCGTACTGCCAGACAAAGTTAAAGTTAAAATAAAATAAATATATCAACACACCTTTTACCCATTACTAACTATAGCATTCTACCGTATCAAATCTCGGTAAGAGATATAGTTCATCATGTGAAGTGCGGTTACCAGCCGTCAAAGATATTAGTGGAGGGGGAGCCACATACTGTATAAGTTAACTGTAGGTGATACATATCTCGATAAAATAATGCAGTCATCTATTGAGATCTGCAAGATATAAGTAAAAAGTTTGATAATTATATCACATTTTTCTTACATTAATTAATCATCATTTACTTATATAAATCTGCATCATGTCTCCTTACATGCATCATACAATTAAAACTTTAATTAACTATTGCAAACATGCCGTCCTACAATAAATTTGATATGTATAAGATTTCTTAGAAATGCAACCATAACTCTCTAGATATGGACAGTTTCTAAATATGAAAATCGAATGAATTTCGGCTACATCACAGTGGTACCGACAACTGACACGGACGCAGCAATAGAATACATTAATTAAACATCATCAGGGACACAGGAAATGCTTTAGAAACAATGGCACGCGTGTGTATAGAGCACGAGCCAACCAACTAACATTTGTAACCTGTACACTCAGTTTCAACATGTGTTTGCACACGTAGAAATAAATAATACGTATCTACTAAACATATTGAAACATACAACACTTTTCGAAGTGAGTTTCGAACCTGTATTATTATCATACTGTGAAAATTTAAAAACAGCTATAGTTCAGCAAACCTTTGATTAAGATAATCATACAAATCATTTATTTTTCTTTCTGAAATAAAGCATATTTATTTATGTTACGCTGTACAACAGGAACTTAATCCCAATTACAGTACAGTGTCCGCACTCACCGAGCCGCAGTGTGAAAGTTTATATAATTTTTTGCTTGAGTGCGATTCGAACCCAGGATCTCCGGATTCGAATACTGCACTGGCGGATACAAATTATTTAACATAAAACTTATTAAAACTTCATGTATGCAATTCTCTAAATGATAAATAAATAAATATATCATCACACCTTTTACTCATACTGGATGTGGCACTCTGCCAAAGTAGATCTCGATAAGGGATATATTTCTTCCTGTGAAGTGCGGTTACCAGCCGTCAAATCTCGATCTCCAAAGATGTTAGTGGAAGGAGAGTCACAGGGGTAGATTTAATTTGATGAAAATTGTTTGTCGGCTGTGGGGATTGAATCAGGGTTCTCAAGATCCACAGGCCGACTCGATACCACTGAGCCACCTACCCAAAATGATAAAATAGATCGTTTATGTGACTACAATTAAAAGCAAGCCCCACCTGTTTGAGATGCATATTTCCTTAATATAGATTTCATACAAACTCAATATGACTTAATAAATAACAATTAAGGCTTTATAAAATGAGACATATATACAGAGTGTAGCAAAAACTGTAACAAAAATTAGGATTGTATAGTATTGAACGTACTGATCATGAATCAAAAAGAATTTTGTTGAAATATTAGACATAACATTAAATAATAAGTAATTACAAATTAAATATAAATTGTATGTAATGCACAAATGAATTAAATAATTTTGTTATTTATAAATACTGCATAATATATTTATTTTTTTTTCATATCGGCCTGAGACAACAAGTAGTACTCAAAATGTTATTTGGTTTGCAAATTATTGTCAATTTCACTATTTTCAATAAAATTTATTAATGATTGATCATTAGTGTGTCCAATACTACCCTTAAATTTTATTACACACGTATTATTAAATTATGGGGTAGGTGGCTCAGTGGTTTCGAGTCGGCCTGTGGATCTTGAGAACCCTGGTTCGATTCCCACAGCCGACAAACAATTTTCACCAATTTAAATCTACCCCTGTGGCTCCTCCTTCACTAAGATCTTTGGAGGCCGTGATTTGACGGCTGGTAACCGCACTTCACGCGAAAAAAATATATCACTTACCGAGATCTGCGTAGGAAGAGTGCCACACCCAGTCATGGGTAAAAGACGTGATGATATATTTATATTTATTTATTTATATTATTAAATTGGTTTTGTCCAGCGTAGTGGCCGCGCGGGTTGAGGACCTGACTGACGAGCATAGGGTCGTGGGTTCGGGGCCCGCCCGTGGCGGCCATACAAAGGACATATCGGCATATGACCTAAGTAGTCGGTCCGATATATAAATTAAAAAAAAAAAATGGTTTGTTCTACTATGTATATTACATATTTTGTTCTTGTGATTTACATTTTTAATATATTTCTTCTATTATTACAAAATGCGATGCTTAAAACAATTATGTAACTGTGATATCAGCGCCATAGTTTTAACAACTGTCATTCACCATTTAAGCTACTATACACTATCAAGCATTTACTCGCGTTTAACTTCAGCTTTCCGAACTTTGTCATGTTCACAAGAAAAGTATTTCTATTGTACACATTCACCTCTTCACTCCATCATACATCTTGTCCCTGTACGTCATAATTCCAGTCAGGTTACCGTCTCTAGACAGGTGAATCGCGCTCTAATTAGGCTCAGGTGGTCAGGTGCAGGTCCACGTCGCGTGCTCCCACAGCTGCCCGTGGCCGCGTGCTGCACCTGCACGCACACACGCGTGCCAACGTCTCGCAAGCACTCGCACTCCGCCGAAATCATCGCCCAAATGAGGACTTCCTTAATCATCACAATTATCCAAACAGCACGAAGAGGTTGAAGGTGCAGGCGGCAAGCTTGATGAGGACGGAGATTACTGGCAGTTAGGAATCAAGGAGTCAGGTGGCTAGGAATGTAATTTGGAGTTCAATCCAAACACCTAGAGACCTAGAATCTAGTAAGCAGCTTCGAAAGAAACAACAATTTCAAAAAGGTTTATACTTCATGTTAAATGGTTTGGCAATTACGTCATTTATGATAACAACAAAACAACGAAAATACCTGATAACCACGTTTATCATTGAACGAATGTGGAAATGTGTACCTATTAAATATTAACATCACGCGATGTACCATCAAATAATGTAGAGGTAGCATTCAATGAATATTAATTCATTAAAATCATCTTGACATTTATCTTCGCCAAACAACCAATTCTAGTGCTTCACTTACGTTTCGGCTATATTTATAACTCCTTTCAAACATCCACTAAATATATCATAAAATGAATCCAGTTTTATTCTGGATTAGAAATGACTAGTAAGGAAAAATTGTTAAAATCGTACTATCAAGAGATTTTTTGTATTATTTGTATAAAATTTGTGTATCTAGGTAAATAATGATAACTTCTCCTTCAGAGATTAGCCTTTAAAAAGAACATGTGTTTAAAGTCACTTTATAATAAGACAATGCAAAAACTACTTTTGAAATAACTTATTCGCATCTTCCAAATCATACTGCCCTATTTCTCATACTTATAGTGTTACATTATGCCTATGGCACACTGGTCGAAGAGCATCGATGAGCTCATCGATCTCTTCGATGAAACAATAGAACGCACCCGTCATTGACGAAAAATAAAAGCTTCTAAAGTTGACAAAGAAAAACTAAATTTCAAAAATATGATAACGTGAAATGAGACACAAAAGATACGAGTGAAATGAGATACGTTCGTTTCATCGATGAGCTCTTCGATGGAAATAGAGGAGCCTCTATTTTTCGTCGATGACGGGTGCGTTCTGTTGTTTCATCAAAGAGTTCATCGATGCTCTGCGACCAGTGTGCCATAGGCATTAGGAATGAGAATAATATAAAATTTGTTATAAAAGTACGAATTTATTTTATTAATAACTTGACAATGAAAAAATTACTAATTACTTGAACAGTTACTGAAATATAAATAAAATAAATAAATATATCATCACGCCTTTTACCCATTACTGGGTGTAGTACTCTGCCTAAACAGATTTCGGTACGTGTTATATTTTTTTCGCGTGAAGTGCTGTTACCAGTTGTCAAATGATTGAAAATTAACACTGAAAGCTTTAGTTAACATAATAATTATTGTGAACTGTTTTAAATATGGAAATATTTTGTAAGAATCATAAAATTATATTTATAAAACTGTTATGTGTTGCATAAAAAAAATTGAGCTGCAAATAGATACTCATTACATGCAGTTTTTAATACTTAATATTTCTTTTGTATTTACACTTTTGGTCTAATTTAATTAGAGAAGCAACAATCAATCTTACCTGCTACGGGACTTAAATTTGATGTCTGTTTTTCTAATTTAAATACATAAAAATAAATCGAAGCAAAATGTCAAATGAAGTAATTTACATTGCTGTTCATCATTCGATTCGATATTGTCAATTGATCTGTAACATAAAATGTAACCAGCATTAATATATCTAGTATCCCATCTTCTGCCACAATTGTAGTAACCTTATTGCAGAAGTAAATTCACAATGGCAACAATTTTAAAAGTAATTCTTCCATCTGTTATATCGAAATCATATAAACATACCTTCATCTCTCTACACACGTGTTGTCGATAAGACTCGGAATCGAAACATCGAAGCAACGAAGCGGGCCGTGCAGAAGAGAAGTAAACAGCGATGCTATCAAACTGACCGACGAGAGAGGCGTGCTTTTCAGGAGGGGGCTGAACCGTCGACCAAACCACAAGCCACATCTGACAGTGGCGTGCAATCTGCAACATATATTCACACATATTATCAGTACATTGAGAGGTAATTATTAGAAGATAAAAGTTTATTGCAACAATAACTGAAAGAATATAAAGAGGAATTTTCCGGAAGTGTTTAATATTTGAAGGTAATCTTTTAGAAATAAAAAGGGAATCTATTTAGTAGTCTTTTCGTGATGTTTCCTATTATAATTTTTATTATAAATTATTGACATATCATTTCTTGTTTATATTTTTTATAAATAAATAAAATAAATATATCATCACGCCTTTTACCCATTACTGGATGTGGCACTCTGCCTAAACAGATCTCGGTAAATGATATATTTTTTCGCGTCGAATCACGGCCCCCAACGATATTAGTGCAGGAGGAGCCACAGGGTTAGATTTAAATTGGTGAAAATTGTTTATATTTTTCAGTTCATTAATTGAATAAACAATTAAATAATGAGTTAATTATTATAATAGACTATTTTTATAAGCAACAAATAAATAAAATTTATTTATTCAAATCACAGTCGAACTTATTATAGTATAATACCGTGTGTAGAATTGAAATATGTAACATAGGAAATACAATGGTATTTTTAAATATGATGATTGTTGCTTCTCTAATTAAATTAGACCAAAAGTGTAAGTACAAAATATGTTAAGTATTAAAAACTACATCTAATGAGTATCTACTTATTGCTCAATTATTTTTTATACAAGAGGAACAAAATGGCTTTTATGGGGTATTTGGCTCAGTAGTATCGAGTCGGCTTGTGGATATAAGAACATGGGTTCAATTTCCACAGCCGACAAATAATTTTCACCACTTTAAAACTACCCCTATAGCTCTTTCTCTACTGCATATGACCAGAGTTCATAACGTCCCAGGTTCAAATCCTGGCGGTGTACCTATTTTTCTCTTTATAATTTTATTTGAGTTACATTAATTAAGTTTGTACTAAAAAAAAAACTAATTAAATTTAATATAAAAATAAATATATCATCACGCCTTTTATACATTACTGTGTATGGAACTCTCCCGTAGCAGATACCAGTAAGTGATATTGTTTTCGCGTGAAGTGCGGTTACCCGTCATCAAATCACGGCCCACAAAGATGTTAGTGGAGGGGGAGCCACAAGGATAGATTTAATTTCTTAAATCATCAAGCTGACAAGGTAGCACTGAGCTATCTACCTATTAAACATGAATTGTTTTAAAATAAATCTTTCAGAGAGATTCTTCTATAGCAATTGAACTTGTAACCTGCACTAAATAAGCATAATGAAATCTTAATGACACATTCTTTACAATAATCTCCCATCTCTGGAAAAATACCAGCACGCCACTGTCCTGGATCAAAAGATAAACCTCGAGATGCATGCATCTATTTAACATAGTACCAAGGTGTCGAACGTGGCTTCCCGCAGTACACTTTTAATTACGGTCCTGACATTGCTACACCAGACCCACCAATTAAAATGCTTGCGCAATAAATATTTTAAGGCGGGTTCCTCGTTAGCAACGGTTCCTCTTGTAGTCAGAGATCACAATGATAGAAACAACCACCAAGGATCACGGTTCGAATCCCGAGATGTAGACATCCATCTTGGCTATCGCTTGTTGTTAGTTTCGTTATTTTGTTGTTTGTTGGTGAAAAACAGCTGGTATTGTTACGTTTACAATTCGTATTTCGATGCAAGTGTTTCAAATTGGCACCTGTAGAGGACGGTTGTAAACCTTAAGCAGACAGCAACGGAATTCCAGATACGATCGATGGTTTAACTTGACTTCTATATTTTTTTAACTAGCGAAATATTGAATGCAACAAGGGTAAATTAATTGTTTCCTTTCGCAGAAAAACTTAAGTTTTTTGAAGGTCTACTAACTTTTTCTTAAATGGAAATTAGTTTTGATTCCTCACATTCACATTAAAATAGTTTCACGTCATTTTTATGTTTGCAATCTACTAAATAAAGACATTAATTAATACAAATTTAAAAATTTACAAGTCTCACAAAATTCAGCCTCCAAGTAACCTTATGAGGGCATCGTCAGAGGCTGGCCAGCACAGTTATATTTTTTATTAAACCTAGTTTCACTAAGTGTATGGATGACAATTAATGTTGTCTTTGTTGTTATTACAATTATTATTAATGGGTCCTATAGAATTACTTTATCAGTCATTAAATATCTATAAAGAAATGAGTAATTATGCAAGAAATGTAACAGTGAGTTTTGTTCAAACAATTTTAAATCTAAATCAGTCAAAAACACCGCAAACTAATCTAGCAAGAATGCAAAGTTTTTGTCATATTAACTAGTTAGAATCGAGGTGTAGGTGGCTCAGTATTATAGAGTACCACACTCTGTAATAGCTTCAACTTTGTCTGGCAGAACGGTGTTGTGCTTAGCGTTATAGCATTCAAATCTGAAGATCCTGAGTTCGAATCTCACTTAAGCTAAAAATATATGAAACATCACACTGCAGCTCGAACCCTGTACTGTAATTAGGATTGTTATTAATTTATTGTTATTATTATTTTGAATAAAATATGACAATTCACATTCAAGATAATTAAGTTATTAATAATTTCGGTTAAGCAATTTAATTTATTTATTTAATGAACTTGTCAAATTAAAACTATAATTTTCTTTATAAAAGCTATTTTTCGTTTGCATAAAAAACAATTGAGCAACCAGTAAGACACTCATTAGATGCAGTCTTTAAAACTTAACATTTTTTGTATTTACACCATTGTATGTATTTAAATTCTATAACCGGTATATAAAATAAACTTTGAAATATTAATACGAAACTCATGAGAAAATGGAAAAGCTAAAAATGAATTAAGTAAGAATCTTTTGTTTTTGTCATACCAATGTGTTATTAAATCATAAATTTTAATAGCATGTCGTCGTATATACGCTGTCCTGGTTGACTTTAGTAATGTTTTGTTTTGGGAAAATTCTAAAAGTTTAACAGTAACATACATAATTAGAAGATACAAAATGAGAGTGAATTTAACAAGAAGCATTCTCCTAGCAACTAGGTAGCACTATTGCTTATTAGCATGACACAATCGTTATCAAAACAAATATTCTCATCTACAGCTCATCACCAAGTCACCCTGATCTCCTTTTCTTCACATATCATTCTCAATTAACCGGACATTTTTGTTCTTCGCATTTGCACGTGTTTCTTATACCACGTATGTTAATTGCCTGCGATTCTGTGTGACATCGAGAGAGAAGTAGAAGAAGAAGAAGAAGACGAAGAGATCGAGGGTTCGTTACGTGCGAGAAAAACTCATTAGCGGAGTGAATCTCACTACTGAGGACGGAACGCGTGTCGTTAAAGTCTATCTGATCTCAATACCAAGTGTTGGAATTGTTTGTTGACTGCCAGCTGGTAAATGTATCAGAGATTGTTTAGAGTTTAGACGAGTTGGATTCATTATTAGTGTTGTAATAATTGCATGCTCATTTGTTGAAAGATATGAGGCAAATGAACCTGTTCAATCGCTGGACGTTCATCTAGGATTCTTGCGCCATACTATTGCATTGCTTTATTTATTTTATTTTATTTGATACTCTGCACAACAGGAACTTACAAGTAATTTCAATTACAGTACAGAGAGTGTATTAAATACCAGAAATTGCGGTAATTTTACGTCATGATACACTCAAATCCGGGACTGTATGAGTGTCTTACGTTACAACAAGCAGTACAATAAATGTTACAATAAATAGAATTAGTATTATTAAAATAATCTAAAAATCTAATATGTGTTTCGTAGTTTATTTAAGAGGAAGTTATTCATAATTTAACAGGAAACCTACTAGTTTCAATAATGAAATACAAGCCACTCTAATAATTATAGTTTTGGTTATACTCGTAAGTTGAAGTGACCGAAATTATATCTCACATATTTTTGCTTGTGTAATGAACGATCTAACCACGAACCTCTATTACTCATTGAAATATATATATATATATATATATATATATATATATATATATATATATATATATATATATATATATATATATATTATTAAGTTGGTGTCACAATATATGAATGTTTTTACCGTTTGATAAAACTTTTTGTCAAAAACCAAAATGGCACGTCACTTCACACAATTTAATAAAGTACATTAGCCTGCAATTGCTCTGTTTCTGTCTCTACATGATATCTGAAAAGCTTAGTTTTTTACTGATCGTAGAGAAATACATTTTCAAGAGCAACATAACCTAGGTTTTGTTTACGTTTGACAATCGTCATTCCAGTGAAAAGAATGAACTTTCACACACATCAAATTGAATGATGTAACGTTATCATACATAACTTTAAAACCATCATCCATGTTCTATTCTCTACATGACAATTTTTTTTTCATCATTTAGTGGTTACCAGCCGTCAAATTATTACACCTATTACGTTCTGAAATTAAATACTTACAAGGATTGAATTGTGCTAAAATACGAGTATAGTCAATTTGTCAATTAGCATAATTCATTTCAGTATAAGATAGCTTCGTTCATATATTTAATAACACAACTCTAACCAAGTAACTGCAACACAAATTCCCTGAAAAGATAATCTCGAAGTTTGGATGAATAGAACCATATTTTCAAAAAAGTTATTAAACAAAACAATTGTTAGAAATAATCTTTTAACAGTCACAAATACACGTATACTGAAGAGGAATAAATAATACAACGAGTACAGTCACTTTTCAAACATTATATTGTCAACTAGCTCGTATCACAAGACTCCATCAGAAGTAGCCGCTATTTACTACGTCGAACTATTATAAATGTCTTATACAATCTTTCATAACTTAGATAATAATAATAATCTTACATAATCTAGATGAAATTTTGGTTAAAGTTCTGTTTTATTTGAAATTAAATCAACGTTTCGGTGTTTTAAAATAGAACAGAACAAAACCAAAAGTCTATTTAATTTAAACTACGAGTTCTGAAAGATTTTTCCCTATATCTAATCATAATACCATTTCGTTTTCAAAATATAAATAAATAAATAAATATAAATATATCATCACGCCTTTTACCCATGACTGGGTGTGGCACTCTGCCTAAGCAGATCTCGGTAAGTGATATATTTCTTCGCGTGAAGTGCGGTTGCCAACCGTCAAATCACGGCCCCCAAAGATATTAGTGGAGGAGGAGCCACAGGGGTAGATTTAATTTGGTGAAAGTTGTTTGTCGGCTGTGGGGATCGAACCAGGGTTCTCAAGATTCACAGGCCAACTCGATACCACTGAGCCACCTATCCCATAACAATATTTTCTAAATAAGGTGTTAATTAAGATTTGATACCCAATTATATTTAGTTTGACTAAATCAAAACTTAGGATTAACTAAACTAACTGTTTATATAAAATAAAATATAATTTTGTGAGACTTAGCCAAGTGTTTAGTTTATATTTTATTAAACCTAGTTTCACCAAGTGTATGATGACAATTAATTTTGTCTTTGTTGTTATTTAAACTGTTTATATTTTGTTGTAAAGCCTTTTAAATTGCTTGCATTCCATAAAAACTGGTTCATTTCAAAAGTCAAATTTGCAAGGTAACATAAGCAATAAAATGATTGATATTTGTCTAATGTTGTAGCTTGTGTGAAAGTAGAGTTTCTTTTCACGCCTCCGGTGAGTGCTGCATCATCGTGCGCTCCGTGATCACAGCTCACAGCTCACTGTGATCCCCGTACCCTTGCCGGGTCCAGTCCACACACCAATAACTAAATGGTCGCTTATCTCGTGACAGCCATGAAATTATAATGCGCCGCTTCAAAAATCGATTGATTTTTATTTGAGCCGCCATTTCACGGTCTATCAGTAGTACCCGTCCCATCGGGTAAATACAAAGTCGAGGAGGCTCAGGACTTGGCACGGGGCAACGGATAAACTCTCTATCAAAACGACTAATCAACTTTTAACTTTTCTTTTTTTTGTTCAAGTTTCCGCTGGGCATTTTTTTGTGCATAATTCGATTCACTGCAATTATAAAAGTGTGAATGATAATTTTAATTTGATTTATTGAGGTTTAAATCAAAGGAAATCAATGCTAAATATCGGGTAAAGACAAACATTGATTAATTGCGAATGGTTAAACTGTTTAATTATTATTTAGATTATCTTTGTCATCGTAAAATGCTTGTGTAATTGTATAGCTAATTTTACAGGCAAACAATATCGTAAAAATGCTGTAAACATTACTAAAAATTGGGAATAAATATGAATCAAAGCAACGATCTATTAAATCTTTCATCTTATTATCAACCCTCCCTTGTTGGTAAATTTTATATCATTTAAACCAGTGCTTCTCAAAGAGAAGAACAAACATTTTATCCTAGCCCAAATATGTTACATTGATAATGATCTGAAATTGCAGAGCTATCACAACTAGACCTGAGTAAAAGATATGCATGTTGTACTATATTTATGCACGGTGGTCGAGCGTGTTAAAGCACATCTCTTAACATACTGTGACGTCACCCGAACCAAGGTTCGTCAGTTCGAATCCGCCTGTCGACAATGTGTGATTTGTCGTAAAATATAAAATATAGTTACATGTATTTATCACACTCGGGCGCTATAAACTAGTCACTTATTCGCCTTAAACAATGTAGCATTTGACTACGAAAACCGGCAGTACGGCAGTGTAAAAACTGCGGCTCGGTGTGTCCGGTAGGCCCAGGCCCGATTTGGGCTGTAGCGCCACAGATGATGATGACTATATTTATGACTAAAATTTACATTAATAACATTTCTTATTTTTTTTTTGGCACGTGAAGTCTTATAAAAATACAACAAATAAAAATGGTGCTAATGAAGATGTCTTAAAATCCATTATTATTATTTTTACGATCGTTAAAAAAATATCCTCTTCTGAACACTTTTTAAAAATTGAAAAACATCAGAAAATGATGTTTCCATGGTGATCCTTTTTGCAAACGTTTTGCATTCATGTGTCGAATCATGAATTATTTTTCATTGAAGATCACAATAAAATATTGTTACGTAATACATCATGAAGCTTCCAAAGCTCATCTACGGCTCACTTTGGAAGATGCTTGCTCGTCCAGTAAAATATCACTTTCAAGTCTTGTAAGATAATTAATTATATTTCTATGACCAATTAAAATCCTATACAAGAGTTTTTTTTGTTTGAAATTATTTTAAAACGTTGACTGGTTTATTATATTCACGAACACAATGGCATATATTATCATAAAAACTCATTTTCTGTACTAGGATCTACAACAGAAAATACCAAACATCCAAACTCCTTGCAATATAGGTCTACTTTCCACACATTAAATAAGTATAGAAAAATAATTTTCTGCTCTAGTTGTAGAAGAAACAAAGTAAGTGTCCTGTGGATTTGTGAACCAGGGTTTGTTTCCCGCAACCGTCATTAAAATTATGCTTTTGACTCCCTCCTGACTAACATATTTGAGTGCCATGATTTGACTACATCCGAGTGCCACTCAGTAATAGGTAAGATGCGATATATTTATTTATTTTTTAAAAGTTATTTTTGATTCGGATTTAAATGAAGTTTACCAATAAACTTTTGACAAACTTTGTTCTTGTAAAAACAGTAAAGCTATCACCAAATCCAATAGTAGCTATCAGTAGAGGATGCAAATTCGCTATTACCGTTCAAAGACACGTTCGGCTCGTAACATTTTTATTAGGGAATTAAGAGTAAAGCGCGTTAGCTATCTTCGATACGATTGCAACGCCATCACCTTCGGTGGCAGCCACAGAAGATATTTTAAACACCGTTTTAAATTCGAAGTCACATTGCGTCGATCGTATCTTCTTCATAAGTATGTTTACAGAAGAAACCGATCTACCAAAGAGAAATTATAATAGCTACCGAGACTATATTCTCCATTGGGTTGAGTTTCATTTATATGAATGATGTTACAGGAGCATTATTGTTGATTGTCATAAAGATTAAGGATGTAAACTAAGCTTTATACTAGTGTTAAAATCGGGTGTTGATAACATTTCTCTATTTCTTTAACAGCAGGACGTAAAAAGCAGATAAAGTCTGTCCCGAAAACTTATTTGGTTTCGATTTAAAAATGTTTGTAATCTGCTTAAAGCCGTACATTTTGATTAACTGTTAAATTATTTCAAGATAAGTTTAATGGTTGAGCTTCTTCGTGTCGTGTTCCTTTATTTTAGCTTTGTACTACGAATCATGATTATTTTTATGACCTTCAAATTGTTGTAAACTGAGTAATTAAAGTTTTTGTTATGTATTTCTATTGTTTTTTAGCACGATATTTACCAATTATTCACCAGCATTTCTAACTGGCACAAACACAAAAACGATCAAATTAAAACCAACAATAAGAAACTAAAATTACTATCGAATTTAATAAGTGTTTTATTTGAGCTCCGATTTCAAACTGCAGGGGCGGTTCCAGACTTCGAATTATGAGGGGGTCATGGAGTGAATTTTGTCTCTGGGGAGAGGGGGGTATTTGCTCATATTATATTCCTGCTTTAAATAATTTTTACAATCACATTAAATCACATTAAATCGTCTTTGGAATCACATTAATTCACATTAAATAACATTAAATCATCTTCAGAATATACTTAGATAACAAAATTTTTTTTCACCTCAAAAATTTCCCCTTAGAGCGCCAACACTTTTTAAATCATAAAGTTTCAATATCTAAACGATTCTTCGATAGAATACAAAAATTATTGAATTAGAAGTTGATTTTCTAAGTGCAAATGTCGGTAGTCACATACTTGACTAGGTCTTAAATAAAATACCTCTCCCATCTGCGGGTCGAAATAATATCTCCACAAAATATTGTTTTTTGGCTATTAGAATAATAAATCAAACGAAAGGTCTTAATTATCTTAGAATTTTAAGTTCTTAGATAATATTTTCTATTTAATTTGTTTAACAAATTGAGTTATCGTAAATAATGACAACATTATTATGTATTAGGGCCAATTAACTATTAGGGCCAACATTAAAAAAAAGTCCATGTTTGGGGGGGGGTCATGACCCCTACGAGCCCCCCGCAGGATCCGCCCCTGTCATACTAACATCTGCGGCTGTAAAGATACTCATAACTAAAGCCCGGATATTTAGGCTCTTAAAAACACCCAAATAAGCAGGCATATAGGCCGGTAATTACTCTAAAATAGGCGGGATTTTAGGCAGCCTAAATGTAAATAATTTGTTTTAAAGAAAATAAACGAATCCTTTTTCTAATATTGGTACTCGCATCTACTCTTCGTTAGAAAAAATAATCATTTTAAACAAAAATTAACGCAATCTGAAAAATATTAATAAAATAATAATGTAGGATTCTCATTTTATTAGCTATTATACAAATTCAAATTATGTAGTATACTTTAATTCACAAAATATTACGAGCAATTGCTCTATGAAATTTTCGGTCAGTCAGAACTTGGTTGTAAGCTGAAAACTTCGTTCGACATCACAAAATATGACAGAAGCGTTCTTATATTTAGCCACATCGTCTAAAGTTACCTCAGCTCCATTGATTAATGGCAAAGACACAATTGAATTGCCACGTAAAATTTTGACTAAAAAAGTTTTTTCTTTCGGCATTTTAAATTCACACACAAAAACTTGATTAAAGTAAATACTTTAAATATTATAGGTTAGGTTGAAACACTTTGTCAAGTGCTGAATTAGTCAACGAAGTAGATGATAAACCTTGTCTGCTCAATAAAAGTTAGAAAAGGCAACAAAAATAGGCAAAATAGGCTGTATAAGATAAAATAGGCACAATAACCAAAATATAGAAAAAATAGGCTCTAAGGCACGAAAAAAAAACCTTCCATTACACGTAAACATATTACCTATGTATAGAAAAACGATATTGCCTGAAGTATATTAAAATTTGAATCTAGGCAATTGCCTAAAAATCCGGGCTTTACTCATAACATTCCTAGGTATGTTAGTAGCTATTACTGCCTAAAATGAAATGTGAAGAAATACTACGAAACAGTTATTAACTTATAAAAGCACGTATTTGCACTTTTAAATCAATGGCTCATAAAAACTCAACCACAATCATTCTGTTTCAATCCAAGTCTAGCATACGGTATGCGCACTCTAGTGTAGAAACCCGCGATGGGTGATTCTGTTATCGACTGGCGTAGTTATAGTCATCCGACATCCGATCTATCTCGCGGTCTCGCGGTGTTTGCCTCGGTATTCCGTTTGTTTTGATTTGTAGTTTCGTTGCTTGGGGCCCTCGTCTTTTATCGGTTATTCGAGTTTTGTTTCTGAATGTTCAGAGTGCGTGCAACCGGAGGTGATAAAAGATTAACGGATCTGTAGTTGAAGATACTATCGCAGTGGTTTAGGATTTTATGTTAGATGGTGTTGAATTGAATTAGATTCCACTTAATAATTCAGTGTTTAGATATAGAAAATTTATATAATCTAATGGCAGTATACAACAAACAAAATTATTAACGTATGTCTTATATCACAAACACACGGACTGATGTTATTGCCAGTACATTTGACGTGGCGTATATTTATTTTCTATACTGTATAACTGCAAATTAATAGCAACTACAATACAAGAAATATGTAGTTATCAAAAAAGTGAATTGATTTGAACATCAGATCTTGTTCGCATTTATATTTTTATATTTGGTTACAAGTTGAAATTAACGACGTCTAAATTTGAATTCCGTTCAATATTTATGTGGTACACTCTATAAAATACTAGATATTTTTTTATGTTGGCAACATTAAGGCATTTGTAAACAAGGATACGAGAGTTAAATAAATAAAAACAATTAATTTGTATTCTTACAGAAATTATAATAATCATAAGTTAAATTTTATAATGTCTACTCCAGCACATATTAAAGAAATTAAATAATTTATTGCCAGAAAAAACCGCTTCTAAGATATATATTTTTTATTGGTTGTATATAGCAACTGAAAGTTCAATTATAATTACTTACATTTGAGTTTACAATAAACAATTTAGCTCTAAAATTAGTAAAAATCGCTAACCTCCATGCACTAAAGACATAAAATTGACACTGACAGCCAGTTGATGACAATGCTAACTTTACCAAAGTCCCTAGTTTTTACCGGTCTAGGGCGAAAACAGACTGTTTCTGGACGATTTTGAGTTATAAAAAACTAGTGTTTTTGGACGAAGGCACGAAAATAAATATTAATAGCGATGAGGGGGACCTACATAATACTGATACTGACAACCAGTTGGTGCAAACTTTACCAAAGTCCCTAGTTTTTGTCGGCCTAGGTCGAAAACAGGATAACAATTTTGAGTTATAAAAAATTAGTGTTTTTGGACAGAGGCACGAAAATAAATATGAATAGCGATGAGGGAGACCTACATAATACTGATATTGACAGCCTGTTGGTGCAAACTTTACCAAAGTCCCTAGTTTTTGTCGGCCTAGGTCGAAAACAGGATGACAATTTTGAGTTATAAAAAATTAGTGTTTTTGGACAGAAGCACGAAAATAAATATTAATAGCGATGAGGGAGACCTACATAATACTGATACTGACAACCAGTTGGTGCAAACTTTACCAAAGTCCCTAGTTTTTGTCGGCCTAGGTCGAAAACAGGATGACAATTTTGAGTTATAAAAAATTAGTGTTTTTGGACAGAGGCACGAAAATAAATATTAATAGCGATGAGGGAGACCTACATAATACTGATACTGACAACCAGTTGGTGCAAACTTTACCAAAGTCCCTAGTTTTTGTCGGCCTAGGTCGAAAACAGGATGACAATTTTGAGTTATAAAAAATTAGTGTTTTTGGACAGAGGCACGAAAATAAATATTAATAGCGATGAGGGAGACCTACATAATACTGATATTGACAGCCAGTTGGTGCAAACTTTACCAAAGTCCCTAGTTTTTGTCGGCCTAGGTCGAAAACAGGATGACAATTTTGAGTTATAAAAAATTAGTGTTTTTTGACAGAGGCACGAAAATAAATATTAATAGCGATGAGGGAGACCTACATAATACTGATACTGACAGCCAGTTGGTGCAAACTTTACCAAAGGCCCTAGTTTTTGCCAGCCTAGGCCGAAATCAGACTGTTTCTGGACAATTTTGAGTTATGCAAAACTAGTGTTTCTAGACTGGGGCGCGAAAATAAATATTACTAGCGATGAGGGGGACCTACATATTGTAATAGATTTTGAACTACTCAAAGGTAGTATTTTTTATTATTTCTCGTAATTGTGTGAAGCTTCAAGTCCTTAAACTGATGATTTAATTATTTGAAAAATGTATATATTATAATTATTGTAGCTGAATATTTTTAATTAGTTTGTAAAAATGAGGAAAGTTATAAAGGCGGCTGATTGAAAAGTAGAAGAGGCCGGTGCAATATCGTGATGAATGCGTTGCGGGATCGAATCCCGATCAAGGTTCGTTTGTTTCGTTTCGCCCACTTCACTGTTCGTTGTAGTGTGTATCTCGCGCCCAGACGTGCAAGTATGATGAACGGCTGTTCTGCTTTTATCGATTCCGTTAACGCTAAGTATAGGTTCTCGGGGGCCGCGCGGTCGCGGCGTCTGTTTACCCAGGGCCCGCGCGTACCCGGTTATTAGGAGGCCGAAGCGCACTAAATCAAAATCTAATTCGAGGGCCCGCCGGCCACGCTAGTGTGCTGTGAGTCGAGACTTCTCGCGTTGTGTTGTTGTGTTCACATGGAGCTAGTGTGCTAGACACGCCCCCGCCAACCACCAACACCACCGCAATTGATTTGTAGTGTCCCGATGTTAATGAACTGGATGCGAACGAGCAGAGGAACATTCTATGGATACTTCTTCTAACCAACAGCTAATTACAAACATATTTCGAATCCAATCGCTTCAACTTTATTAGCAAATAATCAAACACAGCCCAGCATATTATAATTGTCATTCAGTGAACATCTTATTTAACAACAAAGACAAAATTAATTGTCATCCAACACTTGGTGAAACAAGGTTTAATAAAAATGTAAAGTAAACACTTGGCTATGTTTCACAAAATTCAGCCGTCAAGTCACCTTATGAGGGCATCGTCAGAGGCTGGCTAGCACAGTTCAGTTAGTAACCTAATAAGAGCGAAACGCGTCTATGGTTACTAACTGAACTGTGCTGGTCAGCCTCTGACGATGCCCTCATAAGGTGACTTGGAGGCTGAATTTTGTGAAACATAGCCAAGTGTTTACTTTACATTTTTATTGAACATCTTATTAATCATTCAAATAATTATTCTAATCTTTATATTCTAAAAAGCTAAAGGCTAACTCAATAAATATTGTCAAAATATCATTTTACTTACAAGATAAATAATTGCGCTGATTAGATAAGAAGTAAAAATTACAATTTTATAGTTGAAAGATTTTATTTCTTATTATATTATGAGGTAGGTGGATCAGTGGTATCGAGTCGGTCTGTGGATCTTGAGAACCTTGGTTCGATCTCCACAGTCGACAAACAATTTTCACCAATTTAAAAATCTACCCCTGTGGCTTCCCCTCCACTAACATCTTTGGGGGCCGTGATTTGACGGCTGGTAACCGCACTTCACGCGAAGAAATATATCACTTACCGAGATCTGCTTCGGCAGAGTGCCACACCCAGTAATGGGTAAAAGGCGTGATGATATATTTATATATTTGAAATGTCTCGAACATCTACTTGAATTATAAAAAATAGGGTTGAAATCGGTTAAAAACTGCAGAAGGAATTTGAAGGACAAAAAATAAAAACGATCAATCAAGTAACCGAGTGAACGACATACATCTGTCTACCTAAGCTAAAGTAGGATTCAGTACACAGAAATTCTATCCAGGATTTCTAAATAACATTCTTTAATTACATATTTCCGATGATACAGATGCAAATACCGATTATGAAAACAACGAGTTTAAAATTCAATTGTATTTCATGATAAGCTAATGGGGTAGGTGGCTCAGTGGTATCGAGTCGGCATTTGGATCTTGAGAACCCTGGTTCGATCCCCACAGCCGACAAACAATTTTCACCAAATTAAATCTACCCCTGTGGTTCCTCCACCACTAACATCTTTGGGGGCCGTGATATGATGGCTGGTAACCGCACTTCACGCAAAAAAATATATCACTAACCGAGATCTGTTTCGGCAGAGTGCCACACCCAGTAATGGGTAAAAGGCGTGATGACATATTTATTTATTTTTATTTATAAGTAGATGGCTCAGTGGTATCGAGTCGGCCTGTGGATCTTGAGAACCCTGGTTCGATCCCCACAGCCGACAAACAATTTTCATCAATTTAAATCTACCCCTGTGGCTCCTCCACCACTAACATATTTGAAGGCCGTGATTTGACGGCTGGTCACCGAACTTTACACAAACAAAAATATATCACTAACCGAGATCTGCTTCGGCAGAGTGCCACATCCAGTAATGGGTAAAAGGCGTGATGACATATTTATTTATTTTTATTTATAAGCTAATATCCTGTTATGCTCAGTTGCAAATGAAGAAATAATAAAAATTAGGAACAAATACAGGCCGTTTCACAACTTATATCACTAATTTTAACACCATATACTACTCAACGTACAAATTATAGAACAGAAGGATTTTTAAAAAATTTGCAAATTTAAGGCTTATTTACTAAACGTGAACATTTTCGGTACCACTAGATTGAATGATTTAGAATGGATAAACAAAGTTAATGAGTTATGGGATTACATAAAAAATATTCGCAAATCAGATTAATAAAATTTATTGTACAATATTTTGAATACAGTTGATTTGCTCCAGATATTTGAATATTTTTATATACTTTTACAAAAGAAAAATATCAACAAAAATTATTCAAAAATTTGCAACTAAACATAATACAACACTAATTATCGAGAACTGATACTTAAAAGATAATCAATTAAACAAAATATTGCAAGCTCCTATTCAGCCCAAAATTATTTGTTTAAATAACCGTCAAATAAATTTTACAAGTTTAAAAAAAATCTGTCTGTTTCATAATCAGTGCCATAAGTTGTAAAATACCTTATATAGTATTTATATACAATCTCCTAAAACTTAAATTCGAAACGTAATTATTGTTGTATTTATGTACAGCAATTATGAATAAAATATTTACAGTTTGATGTAACACAACAATCTAAGTAGGTAGTTAACAAAACTTTCTAAAACAAAAGTAGAGTGTCGAGTTGTTAACTACAAATATATCATCTATTAAAATTTACATAATAACAGAGCTATTATCCCCAAATTGAGAAACAACATTATAATATTATACATAACTCATTCAAAATTAAATAATATGACATCTAGAACGAATAAAAGTACCTATATAAACTTCCTATAAATTATATACTCGTATATAATTTATTCTTAATCAATATTACAAATATTTCATTCGCAATTTTTGCCAAAATACTGTAATTGGATGAAAAGTTATGAGTGGATTTGTCAATGAAAAATGTAGGGAACATTTATAATGTGTCATCTTCAGTTTTATAAATAAAATAAATAAATATATCATCACGCCTTTTTCCCATTACTGGATGTGCACTCTGCCTAAGCAGATCTCAGTAAGTGATATATTTTTTCGCGTGAAATACTGTTACCAGCCATCAAATCACGGCCCCCAAAGATATTAGTGGAGGGGGAGCCACAGGGGTAGATTTAAATTGGTGAAAATTGTGTTGTAAAGAGAGAATTTTCATAAAAATATAAAATGCTTATAAATGTATTCTTGCACGTGTACAGGGGAATAGCACGTCGCTATCCGTCAGTCCGTCAGTCCGTTTGTGAGTTTGTTTGTTTGTCGAGCTTCTGATTAATTTTTTAATCACATTTAACGACTTCCTTCCTAAATATGGCGAGTTGCGCGACGCAGCACTGAATCACGTTTGATTGATGAAGCTGTATGAGGCTCGCGATCATTTTAAAATTTAAATTTTTTGTTAACTCACCGCCGAAATTGCCCAGACTTCAAGTTGAAACGTTTGCGATAAGCACAGCGAGCAAACGAAAACGAATTTTCCGAGTTCCTTCACATCCTAATGAATGTTCACTTTTTTCTAGACTGACTGACATAATATTCATACAGCGACGTTTCTGTATTTATTTATTTCATGCATTCAAATTTCAATTAATATACACACATAATTGTTTATTTTTTTAAAATACAACAAATAGTAGCTAACCATTCTCATTTACATTTAATTTTTATTTAATTTATACACAAACCCAATGTAGCCATGCACCATTCCAATTTAAGTTTTCATTTATCTTTCATTTTCATTTAATTTATAAGATAACCAACTTGTATCTTTTAAATATAAATGTAAATAAGAAATGAACTGCGCATGTGAAGAGAAAACACTACATGCTTTGGAAGTTGTCTATCTAACAAAGAATAAATACACATAAAATGCAGTTTGCCGAATGCAAATTAGTGGAATTAGTTAGGTCTTATTCATGTTAAAATTCCATATTGTTTGATTTGCGCGAGCGTTCACTTTTTATTTATTATATGTCATTTAACTTACTGGTTTCAATGGCGATAAATAACATCTTAATCACATGTTGACAAGCCGTGGCTTCGAACGGTTTAGTCACGGCTTCAGATATTAAGCACGGAGTGAAGTTAGCTTTCTGCATCTGTCATTGTAATGTAACTTACTTTTTAAATAATTCATAAAAATTTACATTTTGTTGTTGTCTTAATTCACGATCGTAGAAAAAGTATAGTATGTGACTCGTTTTATAAACTCTTTAGATACTCGTTTTTTATACAACAGCGAAATATATATATATATTATGTGAACATATTTCAGATGTTTTTAAAACATAATTATCACGTGTTTTACCTATTACTGGATGTGACACTCTGCCATAGCAGATCTCGGTAATTGTTATATTTACATGCGTAAGGATGTTGGAGGGGAAGGGGGCACAGGAATAATTTTTAAAATAAAATAAATAAATTATCATCACGCCTTTTACCTAATACTAGGTATGGTACTCTGTTATAGCAGATCTCTATAAATGGTATATTTATGTGTACCAGCCGTCAAATCACAAACTCCAAATATGTCAGTGAAGAGGGTGCTACAAGGGTAATTTTATTGTGGTGAAAAATCAAATCCGGATTTTCAAATCAACAGTCCGACTTGATAACACTCAGAACACTTAAAAAACTACTTATAATATTTTAAGCCTATAATTCAAATCACTGCATTCAAAGATAATAATAATAAGCAATAATTATTTAGATAAACATTTTGTAATTAACCCGGAATCTGTAGCTTCTAAAGAAAGTAAACAAATCGCCAGAATGACGTTTGAAAATATATGTAAACAAATAATTTATCATGAAAATGAAAGTTTACCTACTGTACGAATAGATAAAAAAAAATTATTACAAAAACGAACAAGCAAATAAAAAAGTAGTATGAAAATCAATAAAAGAATTAAGGGTTGAAATGAGTGCAAGTAGGTAATTTAATAATTCAAAGTTGGCAACAAGAGTGAATTTTAAGAAAGAAACGCAAATATAAATATGCAAATATGAGTGTATTCATGTATGCGCGATGAAATCTTTTAACTAAAATAAGTTTAAAAGTTATGGTTGAGTTTAATTGCGGAGTATAGAAATAAACAGTGCAGATAGGAATCAACATGCCGGGTATTAAGTACTTATATATGTTTTGAATTATTTAAGCTATTTATCTCTTTAAACAACAATTTTACATTTTCTAGCACCATACATTTTAAATAAAAACATATATTTTTGTTTTAAGTGCGCGAAACTGATAGCTTTAGTGCGTGGGAGTATCACAATATTTTTTCTACGATTGAATTTTAATAATCGTCAGGATTTAATATTAGTAATTTTAAAATTTATATTCTTTAATAATAATAATAATAATATATCATCACATCTTTTACACATTACTGGGTGTGGCACTCTGCCTAAGCAGATCTCGGTAAGTGATATATTTTTTCGAGTGAAGTGAGGTTACCAGCCGTCAAATCACGGCCTCCAAATATGTTAGTGGTGGGGGAGTCACAGGGGTAGATTTAAATTGGTGAAAATTGTTTGTTGGTTGTGGGGATCGAAGTATAATATAATTCCGAAATAAATTTGTATAACTTTTATGTATCTGAAATATATTGCATGGAAAAACTTTTTTCAAAATCGTGCAAAAGTGGTTTCCCAAACCGTCCGAAAGTGTTTTCTCAAACCGCGAAAAAACGTTTATCTCTATTGTTATGGTAACATAAGAAAGATGTGTTACTGTTAAACATATGTCACTTCTTGAAATTAATTTTGAAAAAGCCTCCTATTTTTAACGATCGTAGAGAAATGACAACTTTTTCGCCAAAGTCAAAACACTCTTCTTTTCGAAATAGTTACAAAACAAATTTGATGATACAAATTACAATTTAAATAACAGATATTATCAAAGCATCGCTAGTGAAATAAATGCTACAATGAATCTAATAATTACATGTTTATTTATTAAAATTATTCCATGCAGTGTACCAACACATATCATATGTAATTAAGCTGTAACTTCCTTATGGATGAATATCATGAAATATATATTTATTTGCATTTTTGCACAATTATTTGTATAGCCTTAAACAATTCAATAAATTGGCGGAGCTTTACAAGCGCAAGAATAATGATATCGTTCGCGCTCAGTGATTAAACCGTCATACCAGACATACTCTAATAACAAGTGTAGATTGTCCTTACAGAAGCTACATAGACAAACACCCGCATGGACGATGAAGCTATTCGCACCAGAGGCGTACTGCGCATATTTTCAACAACATAAAAAAACTTGTACAGGAATCTTGTTCATTTCATTTTTTGCATTCTTGTAGCAGAGACCGCGGAACCTTTTTTCGAAAGGGGTTGCGAAAATTTTTTGACCGGAGTAAAAATAGAGCACAGATAAATTAAGGTAATTAAAATGAATAATTAGGTGAGATACATTATATTAATAATATAATTTGTTTTTGTCAATTAATGTAACAGTTTTATAAAGTTTTTACATTTGTATAAATGGAAAAAGACAATTTTACTCTATTGCTCCGAAAACTGTCAACCCCCAAAAATGATCAGGGGTTGCAACTGCAACCCCTGCAACCCTACTTCCGCGGCCACTATCTTGTAGTTTAACAGTCAATCGAAACATAAGAAAATGTTAAATGGTGTTTTAAGATTAGTGATTTGAGTCTACTTTTCTCTCGATTTTGAAATGATATACTCCCTTTCTTCCTCATCTATGTTTTCCTCATTTTCAGTTTTTACTATACAGTGTTTAACTGCAATTGTGTTAAATGTATTTTTAAACAAGCGCAGGAAATGCTGCGTTCATTTCTTTATAGATTCGTTGTTAGAGAAGTGGGCGTAAGTGTAGATTTACGAAACAGGTGTACAGGAGCGAATGGATGGATGTTTGTTGCGTGATGATGAATTTTGGTTGTGAGGAAGGAAAGAGTTTGTACGGAGGAAGTGTTAATGTGGTCGAAACGAGTATCGTATGTCAGGATGAGAATGTTGACGTGAACTGAAGCTCTATGAATGTTTCAGGGGTTCGTGCTGCCCCATTTAATGGGATGTAGCGTGATGTTATGTATGTATGTATGTAAGTATGTATGTATGTAAGTATGTATGTATGTATGTATGTATGTATGTATGTATGTTTTGAGAGATTTCAAACTGTATCTTATTATAATTTGCTCACAAATATAATGTTTACAAATGGTTGTTCCAAAATTGTTGTAAAATAAATTAAGTATAAAAAACATATATCATCACGCCTTTTCCCCTTTACTAGGTGTGGCACTCTGCCGTAGCAGATCTCGGTAAGTGATATATTTCTTCGCGTGAAGTGCGGTTACCAGCCATCAAATCACGGTCCCTAAAGATGCTAATGAAGAGGAAGCCGCAGGAGTTGATTTTATTTGTTGAAAATTGTTTGTCGGCTGTGGGGATCGAACCATAGTTCTCAAAATCCACAGGCCGACTCGATAGCACTGAGCAACCTACCCCGTAAAGAAATTAAGGGTATGTACTATTTGATGTACTGATGTACAAAGCAAAAAGTAATTCCAAAATTCGCCAAAATAATTGCACATTACATAAAAGTTATTCTGCAATATTTAGTATATTTTATTGAACTGCAAGAAAATCACCTTTGAAGTTTTCGTCGGGCATTAAATCCATTATTTCAAATTATTTACTTCTAGAATTCACAAAAGTATTGTCACTGATCACGATCACACGATCACACGATGACAACGTCTAGCTATAAATTGTTCAACCGCCAACAACCTTTCATTACAAAATGTAATATATTTTTTTATAAAACTAATAAAAATGAATAAATAAAACGCTGTGAAGAAGAAATAAAACTGTATACGCGGCACGCTGCCAAATTAATCTTTACTGGGCACACTGGACTATAGTTACTTTCCAGCTCCCCTGTAAAAATTAATTTACTACACTTGCCACGTAAATAACTATTACTTCCATTTTTAATTGAAACATCCTTTTGAAAATAATTAGAAACATTTCACAACGGGAAAAATACAAACATTTTTATGCCAGTTATGAAAAGTCAAGAACATTTCAAAATATCTTCTATAACTGTTTTTGAAGTTATCTCAGAATTTGCAAAAATCTAAGCAATGTTGCTCTCCGACACATTTAACTATCGCCGCTGATAACAGCTGCATCTGGAGGCAGTAATATGTACTTTTATATTAATAACCAACAATTAAATTATTCACGGCTTGCAAGCTAGTGCATAACATAGCGCCATGATGCAATTGCAATTGCAGTACGCAGCAGAACAATGGTTCTGCGCTGGCTTAAGAACTGTGTGTTTTTCTATCAGCTCTGACGTGTATTGTAACTCACTTAATTACTGAAGAATTACCTGGAATTATAAAAAAGGTGTTTATTTTATTTTGCAAATTACAGGAAGATAAAAAACTATTAAGAGAGTAATAGGTTAAGTCTTGGAATTAATAAATTACTAAATTACTCCAATTAGTCATTATGTTAATTAATCAATATACAACTTATTTTATGAAATTTTAACTGCTCTTTTAAATATTATAATTAACAGTACGATTATAAACTACTTATAAACAAAAGAGTTTCAAAAGCATTTGAATGTAAATAACAGAGTATCAATAAAACATGCAATAACTTCTTTTTTTTCACAGCGTACCTGAAGTTTTATTTTCCATATTAAAGATATTAATGTTCATAAATAATTAAATGTACTTTAAACCAATGACACTAAAAATGTTCGCTAGGAATGAATTACCCTAATTTTTGCGAATTTCAAAATAATTATTTTTGCTCATCAAATTATATATGTCATTAAAGTTTCGTGCAGAGGTATACAACATAAATTTTCGTAATAATAATAAAATAAGATATTATTTTGATAAGAATCGATTAATAAACAAAAAATCAACCATAACACGTAATCTCAAGCGTTTAATTGAGTTGAATATTTAGCTACTACTTCTGATCGATGTAAAGTACTGTTAGTAACATCTGACTACCAATAGTACAACACAAAATTCACTAAAGCATTTATTTTTTTTTGTATTTTACTCAAACTAAAATCAAAATTAACATTACATTATCAACTATTATTCTTAAACCAAAGCCAAATGCGTGATTTAAATGAGCTACCTCAGAAAACAACTTATATATTTTTTGTTAATTCGATGTTGGTACGAGTGTCTATATTGATGCCACTGATGTCATTGATGACGTGCATGGTTTGATATCTCGGCCCGACTATAGCTAGAATTTGAGTTAAACCGTAGCGTATTTATTCATAAATTAACGTAAGTTTTAAATATCCCATGTCAAAATGCAATAACATTTTTTCTAAATGAGTGAAAAATTCTTTGTTAAAGTTTAATGAATTATTGCTAGTCCTTATACGTCCCACCTAAGTTCCAAACATATTTTTCTGCAGTCACGCGAACTCGAAATAAATTTATAAAAACGCATTAAAATCTGACGGAGCTAAGTGTTCGTCTCTTGTCCCAGAACGCCAAAGTAAAACAATAACAACGTTAATAAACAATGATAGATTTAATTCCGAACAAAACACTGTTATTTTGCGTTCACAGTTCGGTAACTATGGCAACCAGCAAACCGGGACGTCGTAAATATAAAAAAAAACAACACGGCGAGCTCAGAAAAACTCTACAATGGTCTTGCATTCGCACGCAGTTCCAGACACCCTGGAGTTCCTTCTTCGTCTTACCACCACGTGAAATTGTGCGTTGGAAAGAGATGGAAATACCGGGTGCACGTCGTTGAATTGGTGTTAATTTCAGGCATTATCTAACAATCTTTAAACTTGACTAACTCGCGCGAGAGAAAGAAAAATTATGTACGTACAGCGGGCCAGCTAAAGAATGCTCACGTTCGGCATTGTTCTTAGGGCAAGGTTTCGTTGAACCGCTGGCGAATGCATATGCATGCTAGCAACATATTAATTTATACACTCATTAGCATATTCGTATCCGTTAGACATTTTTTTTTTCAACATATGTTGGCCACAGTGGTTAATTACACGTACATATATAAAACACTTGTCGCGCAGTAGAGTTGATGCGACTGACTGTGGAACTAAACAGTGTCAACTAATGTGTTTTAGTGATGTGAAACAACTAACTACTATTTGCTAACACCCTATACAACTATTTTAGTGTTTTACCAAAAAGATTGGGTTAAAGCAATTAACACTTTTGTTAAATTCAAAATTTAGCATAAATTTAATGTAGTATTGTTTGTTTCATTCAGTTTTAAAATGTATTTAAATCTATTTTAAGTTAGCTATTCGGAATTATATTTAATTTGTTCCTGATAATTTAAAAAAGAAACAATAAATCAAATTATTCAATTCATTGACTTTCAATTCAAAATGAAATGTGCAAGAAGAATATTCTGAGGTTTCTTTTCAAAATTATCTTTTATTATATTTCAAAACATTTATTCAAAATCTCAAAACTTGAAATTTAAGAGTAACTAAGAATAAAACTAAATTCAATCAGAAGCTTTTTTTTCCCTTAAGCCAATAGGTGCAACACAGTTTTTAAAAGATGTTACAATTTGAATGTAAAATTTTGTACAACTAGTAATGAATGCAATATGAATTAAAAGTTAAGAAACATATCACTTATCGAGATTTGCTTCAGCAGAGTGCCACACCCAGTAATGGATCAAACAACATCTTTTATAGATATGAACGAATATTCGAAAGAAAATTGCGGATAAAAGTTTTTTCTTTTATCTATTTCTTAGTTTCTTATTTCTATTTTTCAAACGAAGTTAGGTCTTCCAGACATTGAAACAATTATTTCCACAAATTTAATAACTCCGAAATACCCAATTAAAATAATTACCCTACAGGAAGTAACGAAGAATATATTTAAAAATAGTTAAAATAAAATAACAGAAATAAATAAGTGTAGTAATATTTGATTTAAATCGCAAACAATGCATCAGCAATGACATGGTTGAAATCACAATCACAGCAATGTCTCGTCCAACGTTCATGTCAGCTGCTTTAGTAAATTAGCTATGTGGCGAATAATAAAGAACAATTAACCACAATTAACCGTGGATATGCCGGCAGCAGTCACACTCTACAACTGCACTTGCACTTTGCGCACTCACTGCACTCCGAGACGTCATTTCCTGGAAGTGCCGTCTGTGGTGTCGTTCGCGCGGAATAATAATTCCTATGCACCCGATTTTTGGTGCGAACTCTGCTGCGAAACGAAAGACCCGAAACTCGCACCTTATATGCAACTGTGATGATTCAACAAAGCGTGCAATTTTACATTTTGCTCGTTTGAGCTTATATGTATCTGATTGCAATATACATTTAATTTTTATTTAAATATTTGTACATTTGTGCAATTGCAGATCTTGATATATAATAAACTTTTTACAGTAATACAAATCCACGTTTGGTGATCGCAATGTAGAGAATAAAACTTACTCACTTTTAGTAGCGAGGCGTTAAGTTTAAAATTAAAAAGTCTTTAAAAGCTTTAGACATTATTTAATTATTATTTATAAACAAATTAACTAATAATTGCTCTTAACCATACATACATATATTTATTTATTAAAATTAAATTATTTAAACATGCATTAATTATATACGAGATGTTTCAAAAGGTATATATTATTTAATGTACTGATCAAACGCAAAAAGAATTTTTCCGAAATTCAAAAAAATAATTACACATTACTTGAAGCAAATATTTTTCTTGTTACTGGACAGATCGATTACAGTAAGCCAGATTCAAAGTTTACGTAACGTAACTTACTTTAAATTAACTTACTCGTAATTTAATTAAATAAAAACTGTCATTTCACAATTGCTGAAACTTTAAACGTAATATACGTTTACCTGAAACTGACAAGAAAATAAACATTTGTCTTTAAGACTTAGGAAAGGTTTACTTTGCATGTCTAGTCAGTAAAATAACATATTGCCTGCCTAGGCAGGTAATGAAAAAAACGTGAGTGTCTAGTTACTTAACAACATAAAATACTGACTGAATATGTAAGTCAAATATTTCTTTTAATTTAAATTAATTTAAAATATTTATTATTTGTCTATAAGTTTCAAGTACAATGTTATACGTAACACGTCAGTAAAGCGTCGTACAGGATTCATAAACTGTTTCAAGCTCAGTATGAAACTATCTACTCAACCTGTAATTGAACACTTTCCTGACTTTTTACGTAAATAACTGTTATTTTGACATTTGCAGTTAATTTTATTTTAAAATGTTGGAGGAAGTAAAAGTTATAGTTGCCGTTTGTTGTGTCAAGATATCTGAGCAATTTTTGCTTAATATTCATTCTTAAAACTATTTTTAAAATCTTCCAATGATTTATTAAACAGAATCTCATTTTGTTCCAGTAAACTTATTAATTTACCTTCATTCAAATTTTCTTTTTTTAAGGTAAGGTAGCTAACTATTATAATTAATATATTAATTAATCAATTGAATTATGACAGATGACAGACAGTTCCGAACAGTTTTGATACCAACAGAAATATTCCGATCACGCAGAAACTTTACGTAACTTAAGTTAAGTTATAAAATTTGGTCATATCAGAAGTTGCGTTACTTTACGGGCCCTTAAGTTACGATAACTATGAAATACTATATGTGTTCCACATATTGAATATTTTGTTAAGTTACGTTACGTTACATGAACTCTGAATCCACCATAAAAATTACTAAACCTTAAACAATGAACTGATACAAATTTCATTTAAATAAAATAAATACGTTTGCAGTTAGTTGGTTATAAAGATGATGATGTTTTCTTCTTAGTGTGCGGTAGGCACTCTTTAAGATCTTTGCATAAATAATAATAATTATAAGAAGTTCTGCGAAAAATGGCAGAGAAAAATGAAGTTTATATTTAGTCTGATAACATTTTTTAAACGTCATGTTATGTCCTTTGAAGTGAACCGAAATGTTCAACTACCTGTATCATACAGGTATCTTTTGAATTATCTTTACTGTCTGTCTGTTTTAGACCCAAACATGTAATTTTGTGGTCACCAAATTTATGTAAGGGGCCGGTTACAAAATGATAAGATAAAAATATTAGTCGGTTCGTTCTCTATTTTAAAGGAACTTTATGTATTTTATAGGTATCTAGTTATTAATTTAATTACATAATAAGTAAAATATTTTTAATTTATTTCAAAATTTCAATATTATCAAACATTTACTGGCATTCTTAAAGAAGTTTTAACGAATCCTAAACTTCGTTTAGTTAAATTAATTTCTTCAATGATTGAAGGTTTGTTGCGTAAACGGAATACTTCAATTGGGAGTAAAAATCGAACTTGTTTGCAGGGAATTATGAATGTGAATGAAGCAAAAATAGTAGGCCAAGATAATAATATATTATATATCTAGGGAGAGAAATGCATGATTTTTCATGAAGTATAATTTGTAACCTAAGGGCGTAGCCCAGGAACTATAATACACCGAGGGAAAAATTGCTTTCTCTCCTGAGGAGTACATACTATTTTTTTCACGTCCTAAGTAAGATTAAATACGAAAAAGTAACTTTGAAATATAATTTAATCATATTTCTTTAACATTTAATAATTTTAAAATTATTAGTAGTCTTTGACAAAAAATAAAAAGGGTAACCTCGAAAATAGATTCAGCGACCCCAAAAACCCCCGAGTAACTAGTTTTGAATCTAAAACTTTATTTCAGTAGAATATCGTAATTTCATCCCCCCATCCCATTTTTATCCCTTAAAAAAGTGTATATGATCAAAATGACCCCGAAAATAGATTTTGGCGATCTCAAAAACCCCTGGGTAACCAATGATGAACGCGTAATATTTTGGTATTATTTAATTTCATTTATGGCGATTCTTGCTTTTACCACCTTTCAGGGGTGGTTTTTACCTTTAAAAAGCAACTTCCGGAAGAAAAAAAAATAGGGGTTCAATATTTTTTAGAGTTCTATTAGTGTGCCAAGATTCATTTAAATCGGTGAGTGACAGTTGGGTAGTGTTACTTGTTAGTCAAAGGTTTGATTACCACTGGTACGATTTGCTGATGTATACCATTCAGTATATCTCTCCCTTCATTAATTTGTGTAAACATAACCTACATTTCGAACAACCATTTTACCTAAATCACATATTTATTAGTTAAGAAATAAATATATTATTAAAAGAAACTAAAATAAATAAATATATCATCACGCCTTTTTTTACCCATTACTGAGTGTGGCACTCGGCCTAAGCAGATCTCGGTAAATGATATAATTTTTGCGTGAAGTGAGGTTACCAGCCATCAAATCACGGCCCCCAAAGTTAATAGTGATGGGGGAGCCACAGGGGTAGATTTAAATTGGTGAAAATTGTTTGTCGGCTGTGGGGATCGAACCAGGCAGACTGGATACTACTGAGCCACCTACCCCATTAAAAGATACTTATCAATTTTGTATATAACGACTTAAGCAAAACAATAACTTCAAAACTAGCATTCAGTTGGACGAAGACAAAAGACATGAAACGTAGTAAGAATTCAGAATAGACTATATTGGCAAGAGAGATGAATAAGTTAATGACATAAAAACCCAACTATCTTGAAAACCAATAACATTTTAGAAATTTTAATCATCTCTGGTACAAAGTCTTAATATAAATAAGTAATTTACTATTTTGTGGCTATAACAAAAGACCCCATAATAATGTTATCCAACTTAACCTGCGAAAAAAATTTGGTGACAATTATCAACATTCCCATGTTTACCACAAAACACAAAACAAACCACCATCAATATAACCCTTCCATCATTCGATGGTTGTAGCGGGTGGCAATGTCGATCGCATTGTTTTTTCAAGGGCGGCGAAGCGGGGTAGGTGGCAGGGCACTCGCTCGCGGGGTAGTTGGCGGGATGAGGGAACGGTTCAAAGCGCGTGTTTTAATTCAGATACGATTCAGCGATGCCCGCGCGGAGACAAAGAGACGCGCAGCCCACTGGATCAACAAATTACATTGCGAATCACCCAATCAGAAACACATTGTGCCGCACCGGCTCCCAACTGAAAATTAATAAAAATGTCGGATACAACTGTTCGTATTATGGCCGGCGCTAGGCTTATCAATAAATGAGCTCTTCTGTTTTGTACAAAACCCTGGCTCTGTGTGGGTGTAAGTGAATGTGTATGTGTTGTGTTGGTGGAAGAGAAAATGAATTGTGACGACCGAATATGCAAACCACAAACGCGGTTTTTTATTTCGAGAGATAGTGTTTAATGAAAATGTTTCGAAAAAAATTTCAAAATATGGTTGCTGGAACCTATGTTCTGTAAATGGGTTTTTGTGCAATGTTCATATTTTTTAATGAAATTGTATCTGTAATGAAATCCAACACATAAAATTCCGAAAATCAAATGGAATCTTAATACAGATAATATTTGATAAAAATAAACAAAAATACCGAATGTAACACGATATGTATATCGTAATGGAATAGGGTGTAAAAAATTACACAAAAAGGATTATGGATTTATGGGGTAGGTGGCTCAGTGGTATCGAGTCGGCCTGTGGATCTTCAGAACCTTGGTTCGATTCCCACAACCGACAAACAATTTAAATCTACCCCAGTGACTTCCGCACCACTAACATCTCTGAGTGCCGTTATTTGACTGTTGGTAACTGCACTTCACGCAGAATGCCACACCCAGTAATGGATAAAAGACGTGATGATATATTTATGTATTTATTTAAAAAGGATTTAGAGAAAATCATCATTATATTTATAAATACTCGTATAGTGATGGGGTAGGTGGCTCAGTGGTATCGAGTCGGCCTGTGGATCTTGAGAACCCTGGTTCGATTCCCACAGCCGACAAAAAATTTTCACCAATTTAAAATCTACCCCTGTGGCTCCCCCTCCACTAATATCTTTGGGGGCCGTGATTTAACGGCTGGTAACCGCATTTCACGCGAAAAAATATATCACTTACCGAAATCTGCTTAGGCAGAATGCCACACCCAGTAATGGGTAAAAGGCGTGATGATATATTTATTTTATTTATATACAGGGTGTTTTAAAAGGGATATATTATTTTATGTACTGGTTACAACGCAAAAAGAATTTTTCCGAAATACGAAATAATAATTTCATATTACTCATATCCGTGATTTGATACTTCATGCGAAGATTTATATCATCTACCGAGATCTTCTACAGAGTGTTACCACCCAGTAATGTAAATGAATTTAATTTAATACCAATATTGTTTCAGTTATAATCAAAATATAGTTAAAACTGTTAAAAATGAAAAAAAAAATTAAAACATAATTGTTATGTTAGGACGCTAAAATAAATTTGTAAAAATATTTTAAACAAATTAAATATATTTACCTCTAATTTTTCACAGTTTTATTTTAGCGCCCTTAAACAATATCCACTTTTTTACATTTTAGAAGTGCCATAAACATACCTACTTAAATTGTTTAATGCATTATTACAGGTTTATTTTAACGCCAGGATAAGACATTCACATTTTTCTTTTGTTCGTCTTTTACATTTCAGTGGTAGGATAAATTACTTGTTTTAAAGTATTTTTACATTTATATTTTAGTGTCCTAATACAACATTCATATTTTTCTCTTTTTCATATGTATATAACTGTATCGTATGTATTACCTTGCATCATATATATGAATTATAAATATGATTTGAATGTTTACATGTTAACAAGCTTAAAACTAAAGATTTTATTTGTGCAACTGACCATCAAATATGGAATATTTAAGAATATTGTAACATGTTTCATGAATTGCACTGTTTTGGCTGTGTAAAAATCTCAGTCCTGATAGTGCAAAAGTTTAATTGTATTTTAATGTAGAAAAAATGATGATCTACCCACTTGTTAAGTTTAATACCTCATAAAAGCATTATGTTCTTTTATTAGTTTACGTTTATTTATAAAACAAAAATGAAATATTTGACAGGCGAGCAGTTGCGCGAATGTAGAAACGAAAAGAGCGTTTCGTCGCTTGACTACGCGTGAAACTCTCCCCAATAAACATGGCATATTTACTAAACCTGCGCATTTAATATCGCTTTAAACGACATAAACTACCAATAGCATCGCGTTTAACAGTAGTAAACGTATTTTCACCCGAATATAAAACGTAAAGTATTTCACATGTAGTTTTGAAAAAGAGTAATCGGTGAATAAAAAGATAAACAGTTTCCTCTTTTTGTGTGGCTTTAATGACGTCTCCGTGCTCTTTATGACATAATTAAAAAATGTTTTAATCGCGGGAAGCATCTCCCAAAGAGCCGCGTAAAAACGGACAGTTCCTCGGCGAACAATAAAGATAAGGGGCGATCGTGAACCAGCCTTTACGGCCACCAACAATTAATGTGGAAAATATATAACGGCTCTTGGTTTATTACATTCCGTACCGTGTACCTCAATCTTACACACGCGTGCGCCTCAAAAACAATGTAAGATAAACACACACAGCAAACTTCTTGCTGTTATGAATTCGCACTGTTTCATCATTATATCGTTCCATTGTTTAGCCTTATGGCCTCTTACACCGTTAACACTGTACTCCACTCACTATATCATATTCCCAGTCAATACAAGATTCGTTTTTCATTAATGCCTATACAAAGTATTTCAATACTTTAAAAAATAAATCAAGTGACAAATAATATATAATATATTAATATCGGATCAAAAAGAATTATTCAAAAATTCGCAATAGTATATTATAAGTGTTGAAAGAATATCTTATAGTGTTCCATTCACACAAGTTTTTCAATGACATTTCAGTATATTTTCTTTAATGCCAATAGTAGCATTACAGTTCCCTAAAATATTTCCTTACAAACTGTTAAATTTGAATTTCAAATTTAGCTCCAGTTATTTGTACAACCAAGTAAGAAAAGCAATATTTTTTCACGAATTTGAAATTAGATGCATCAATATGAAATTTAATATTCCACGGCCTATTTACAACCAATAGCAAATAAGTATTTTTCTAAGTTTCAAGATCGTAGTTTGTTATTTACTAAATAAGATTACGTTTTACTATTTTTGATCCATTTACTTAAATAGTTGTAGACTCACTTATAATTATTATTTTTCCCATTACTGGATATGGCCCTCTTCTGTAGCAGATCTCGATAAGTCATATATTTCTTCGCGTGAAATACGATTACCAGCCGTTAAATCACGGCCCCCAAAGATGTTAGTGGAAGGGGAGCCACAGGGGTAGATTTAATATGGTGTAAATTGTTTGTCGACTGTGGGAATCAAACCAGGGTTTTCAAGATCCACAGGGCGACTCGATACCACTGACTAACCTACCCCATACTATTTTATAATGATTAAAATTATAATTATAATTTAGGTAAACCGAAATCAGTATATAATGTAGTATCTACAATTATATTTTCCAAAAATCTAATTAAAATAATAGTATTACATATAAATTAAAAGTCAATTGATATAAGTAGTTTGCATTACTTATTATTTTGATGTAAATTTTATATCTAAATTAATTTTAATTATGGATAATTGCACCCTTAAAAGTTAAATTTTAAACTTAATTTAAATTTAAAAAAAAACAGTATTAAACAGTTAATTTGCTTTCATCTATTTTACTCAAAAAAAGTGTAGAGAACCTACAGCAGAGGAAGTTGAACCAATCAGAGGCAAGTTCTACTTTAAATTGTATTCACAATGTTCGCGCTTCAAAAACAATGTAAGATAAATACAACAAACTTCTCACTGACTAATAATTATAGGATTCCATTGTTAACCCTTCCTTATGTATGAAGTATCAACACTTCACTGGCTTCAGTAAACATAGAAATTACTAGGAATGATATACGTTTTGTAGTTGTTATGTGCATATATTCATATTGGTAGGATGTAAGAATGAAAACAGGGCGTTTTGTTTTTAAATTATGGCTGCGGGTAATTAACTGCGAACTTACCCTGCTACCTCAACTGTACTTTCAACTGTTAACAAATGTACCATTATGTTTGCACATTTGTTTCACTTACTGCAAATAAATTTGTTTTTATTGTTTTATCAATAATCTGAAACAATTTATTTTCAGATAACAAGGTTTTTGCATCATGAACTAAATACGATTATTATATTTATCAAGAATTATTGATTGATGAAACAACCTATAATTATTTACTAGAGACTAGAAAGAAATATACAGAATGTGACAATAATAAATTATCTATTCGTTATCTTTCACATTATTTAAGAAAAAACTGCTTTAAATATTAATTGTATAAATAGAGAATAAATTTTGTTTTCATCAGACAATATTTCTTATTTTATTTGGTTAATTATTATAAAAATTAATTTAAAATTATCTCAAATAACTACTTCCTAAATATATAGATTTTATTTAAAATTAATTTTAAAATAAATTTAAAGAATGATTCGCATTATAGGGTAATTTAAAGTAACCTAAGGAAAATGACGTAAAATTGCACGACTAAGATGCTTGCATATCGAGCTGTATTATCTATGTATAAAAAGTTATTCAACAACTGTGCGAATGAGTTGATTTTTTGTCATATAACATGACTGAACGTACAGTGATGATGATAAATTTAAAGTTAAATTTAAGACAGAAAAATTCGGGTGACGCCCGGATTCGAACCAGGTCGATTAACAATAGAGTTACACTACGCTGTCGCGTAATTTGTCGAGATAATTAATGGCCGATTAACACATTAGTTACTTACAATATCTTTTTAATTTGGGGTAAATCTAATTTCATTAATAACAAATTTGTTAGGTTATAGCCACGATAACTCGAGACTGAGAGATGCGTGAACTGCGTATACTACCAAACCTGAAAAGTTGACCAACATAAGCACGTGTTTCTTGTTCTTTGTTTGGAATATCTTTATCGATGGGATTATCGAAGTCAATCACAGTTCGCAGATAATTATTTTAGGTTGGTAGCATACTTGTCAGAAATGTTTTGATAACATGATAACAGCTAATGCGTTCAGTTCACTTAACGTTAGCTAGCACCAGTATTTTTTTTTTGTTTCATTTTAAACGAATAAAAGTAAATAACTATTTTTACCAGCCTATCAGAAAGAAAAAAAATAGATTTAAATTATAAAATAGATGTCATTAATAAGAATCATACGTTTGTTTTATTTATTTATTTATGTTACGTTGTACAACAGGAATTTAATCCCAATTACAGTACAGGGTCCGCACTCACCGAGCCGCAATCTAGTAATTTATATAATTTTTAGCTTGCGATTCTAACTCAGGATCTCCGGATTCGAATTCCGTATCGCTATCCACACCACCGTACTGACATTAATTTTCATCCCTGGTTGAAATTACATTTTTATCACCTGCTGTCAATTGAGTAAAGAAAGTTGACTTTTTAACAGTGCCGTAAATATTTAAATATTTCTCACTTCTGAAACCCTCTCGTCCAGCATGATTTTTCTCTGCCCTACTAATTTATATTAATTTGTCCGTCTCGTGAATTGCCTCCCTAGTAGCCAATTTGCGTCATCTCTTTAAGAACTGGCTGTTAATGATACCTTCCGTGATGGTCTGCCGACATGTAACACCCCGGCCCAGGCCAGCGCTAGCTATGATGTCGGCGCTCGCGTGCGCACCTTCGCCTTCGGACATCATCTATCTGCAGCGTGCCAACAGAAACAGACTGATGATGCTTTGACAGCTCGGCCCGCCGGCGTTTCCGTGGAGGTATTGCTTGCGTTTTAGGTTTTAATTTCTGTACGGTGATGTTGATGGTGAAGATATTAACTTAATTTTGGGTAATTATGTATCTACCTACTGTTTTCAGGATGTTTATCGATTAATTTTGATGTGTAATTATTTGTAATTTTGCTAAATTATTTATAATTTACTTGAGGATCAAGTATATATTAAATACAAATTGTACTATATTTAATTTTTTTTTTTATTAATTCGCTCCAGCAGTTTTTCATTTTTGTCATCTGGCAATGAAATTGAATAACAATGGATATTTATTTATTTTCTAAACAGCACAATAATCTTGAGAACCCTGGTTCGATCCCCACAGTCGAAAACAATTTTCACCAATTTAAAATCTACCCCTGTGGCTCCCTCTCCACTAATATCTTTGAGGGGCGTGATTTGACGGCTTGTAACCGCACTTCACGCGACGAAATATATCACTTACCGAGATCTGCGTAGGCAGAGTGCCACACCCAGTAATGGGTAAATGGCGTGATGATATATTTATTTATTTATTTTACAATAACTACTCAAATACAATCGTATTTTTTAAGTCAGAAAACTGTTGAAAAAAGTTTTTAAAAATATATAAAATGACGACTTTGATTTTGATACAGGTAAATATTTGTATCTATGTTGTTCACTTTGTCATCAGTAAAGCCCGGATTTGTAGGCAATTGCCTAGATTCAAATTTTAATATACTTCAGGCAATTTCGTTTTTCTATACATAGGTAATATGTTTACGTGTAATGGAAGGTTTTTTTTTCGTGCCTTAGAGCCTATTTTTTCTATATTTTGGTTAATGTGCCTATTTTACCTTATACAGCCTATTTTGCCTATTTTTGTTGCCTATTCTAACTTTTATTGAGCAGACAAGGTTTATCATCTACTTCGTTGACTAATTCAGCACTCGACAAAGTGTTTCAACCTAACCTATAATATTTAAAGTATTTACTTTAATCAAGTTTTTGTGTGTGAATTTAAAATGTCGAAAAACAAAACGTTTTTTAGTCAAAATTTTACGTGGCAATTCAATTGTGTCTTTGCCATTAATCTATGGAGCTGAGGTAACTTTAGACGATATGGCTAAATATAAGAACGCCCCGGTCATATTTTGTGATGTCGAACGAAGTTTTCAACTTACAAGCAAGTTCTGACAGACCGAACACAGTCCCTTTCCGAAAATTTCATAGAGCAATTGCTCGTAATATTTTGTGAATTAAAGTATACTACATAATTTGAATTGACATAATAGTTAATAAAATGAGAACCCTACATTATTATTTTTCAGATTGCATTAATTTTTGTTTAAAATGATTATTTTTTTATAACGAAGAGTAGATACGAGTACCAATATTAGAAAAAGGATTCGTTTATTTTTTTAAAACAAATTATTTACATTTAGGCTGCCTAAAATCCCGCCTATTTTAGAGTAATTACCGGCCTATATGCCTGCTTATTTGGCTGGTTTTAAGAGCCTAAATATCCGGACTTTAGTCATCAGTTATAAAGTCGTCAGTCATCAATTGTCTTTCGTCAATCGTCCTGATCGCTAGAGTACAAAATTCTAAATGCATAAATTGTATTATTTACCAGTAATTTTTAATATTACAAAGCATTCTTGGCCAGATTCGCTTCGCTCGTACTTCTATGCTCCTAACCGCTCCTAGACGCGCAAACCTTTTTATTTGTTTTTGGCAAAATTTGTAGTATTTCATTTCGCACCTTTCATAAATTTGACAGTTAACGGGTGACAAATATAAATTGGCATCAACGTCCAGAAACTAAAGTATGAGAAAAACTGCTAAAATACCAATAAAATATTGCAAAAAACAATGTATGGAATGTGACAACTTCCATTAAGTTCGAATTGAAGATATGTTAACTAGAAGATAATAAATTATTAACCAGAAGATTTATCGTCGTAAATAATATAAAAACATAAATCAAAATTACTAAGTTAAGTGGAATGACTGACTGACATGAAACAATAATTCATTTGTCGCATCTTACTGTCAGAAACACTTGTTTTTAATTTGAATTCATTAACCTTTCGCGTAATGACCTTTATCTTACATTTGTAACGAAATAATGAGAATCACAAGTTTATTATTAAACTATAGCATTACTTATTACTAAATACATATATATATATAGTCGTATACCCTTCTACCGTGAAGTGTAGGGTTTTCTGGTCTTAACCGTGCACAAAATTTGCCCATTGTTTCTTGTTTTTCGCCATTTTTTGGGCTTCTTGAAGTGTCACGTTCCTCTTCCTCAAAATCTTCTGTATTGTGTTGTCCCAGCTGTCCTTAGGTCTTCCACGACCTCTTTTCGTTATCACATTCGTCATCCAAATTTGTCTTACTGGTCTAGCTTCATTCATTCTAATCATGTGTCCCCACCAGGCTAATTGTCTCTCTTCTATAAAATCTAGGATCGGTTTGCACTTTAGTTGTTCTCTTATCACTTCGTTTCTTATTCTATCTCTCATTGTCACTCCTTGCACTCTTCTTAAATACTTCATTTCCAGTGCTTGGATTTTGCTTTTCATTCTTCTAGATAGTAGCCATGATTCGCATCCGTACGTCAATATAGATCTGTATATTGAGTTGTAAATTGTTATTTTTGTTTTCGCACTGATTTCTTGCTTTCCTATGAAGCAGTTTTTTAATGCATGGAAAGTTTTAGCTGTTTTATTAATTTTGTCGTTTATATCACTATCTTGTGAACCGTTGCTTTCTATTAATGCACCTAAATATTGAAATGTGTTTACTTGTTCCACTTTTTCCGTGTTTATCATGATGTTTATCACCTCCTGTTCTTTACTTATCGCCATCACCTTAGTCTTTTTTGCATTGATCTTCATACCGTATTCTGTTAGTGTTTCGTTCCACACGTTTATGTTATGCTGCATTTTTTGTTCGCTGTTTGCCATTATCACTATATCATCGGCAAACGCACACATCGATATTTGTGTTGCTTGTAGGTTTCTATAGCCTATATGTAGTTTTTTAAGTTGTGGTTCGCATTTTTTTATGATTTCATCCATAAATATTATAAACAGTACTGGGCTTAATACCCCGCCTTGTCTTAGGCCGTTTTTTATTTCAAAAGCTTTTGATTCTCTATTTTGGCTGACGACATAGTTTATATTTCTCTTATGCAGGCATTTTATAGCATTGATTAATTTATCTTGTAAGCCTCTGGTTTCTAGGATTCTCCATACTTCATCTCTTCTTACTCTGTCAAACGCTTTTTCAAGGTCTATGAATGTCATATATGTTGTTACATCCAGTATTTAATTCCGAAATCCAGAATTCAAATCCCACTCAAGCTAAAAATACATGAACTATCACATTGCGGATCGGTGAGTCCGGACTCTGTATAGCAATTGGGATTAGGTTCCTGTTGTACAACGTAGCATAAACAAATATATTTATATATATACAGGGTGTTTCACAACTTAGAGCAAAAAATTAAAGCGTATATTCTGTACGACGTGCTGATCATGAAACAAAAAGAATATTTTTTAAATTCGAAAAATAAAGGGTTGTTAACCTAAAACATTTTTTGTAGTACTGCACTGGATTCGCTTTCCTATTAAACACAAACAATGAAGTAGGTATCAACTATGAAAGAATAATTACACAATTCAATTATTAGCAGTTATTTATAATAGAATTTTATTTAATTAATAACTTTAACATAATTATCCACCCAGTGGCAGTGGCAACGAAAAATTTTGGACTGGGAAACATGGAAAATAGTTTTGCGATTTAAAAAAAATTCTTTTTGTTTCATGATCAGCACGTCAAACAGAATTTTTTTGCTCTAAGTTGTGAAACACCCTGTATATATATATATATATATATATATATATATATATATATATATATATATATATATATATATATATATATTCAGGGAAGAAATTATATTAATAGGTATAATAAAATATAAAATATAGTGTGCTATAAATATGTTATTTACTCAGCTGACAGTATCATAAAAAAGATTGACAAGAACAAGAGAAATGTGAATAATTATAAGCCTGATATAAAAATGTAAATATACAACGTGAAATTTATTTACATTTGTAATTAATTTATATTTATTACTAATAAATTACATACAAATAATTGATATTTATTTTTAACTTTTAAATGTGAATAAACTGTTCAATAAAATGTAGGAAAAAAATTAATTATAATTTATCTAACAACTCAGATTATCAGAATAAAAATAATTACAGCTATTAGATAATATTATCGTTTAACTTGTATCAAAACAGAAATCTTGATAAGTTTGTCGACTAACATGAAATTATTTTCAAAACAACACGATATATTCTATTTATTTAGCGAAACTTATAAAGTACTGTATATTCATGTATTCAGAACAACTATAGGCGTCATCATGTAGGTAGTTCTCTTGTAATTAATTTCTTAATTATTTACTGAATAAATACGGCGAGTATATACAATCATTTTAGCAAAATTATTTAAATAAAGTCAATAAATAATAATAATAAATTAATGGTAGCGCCGTTTCTATACAAATATCGCGATTTCAAAAACTGTGATTGCGCTATAAACTGTAGATCTCCCTTTTTTTGACAAATGATTTAGGTTTTGTTTTTATAGTTAATCTGAATTTTGTCGCTCATTAAATTAAAAAATAATGTATGATAATGTATCGGTGGGGTAGAAATGAGAAACAGAATTCTAATCTAACAAGAAAATATTTTTCTGATTATTCTTCCTGTAATTATTATAGGGGTTATAATTTTTTGATAGGTGGCAACCGATAAAATGGTGTGATGATGATAAATTTCCTATTTTAATTTCAGTGTTGTCGGGACAAATGAGCAAAAGTAAATTAAATTTAGCAAAATTATTCAAATACTTGTAGTAAATAATAAAGTAGCAGGCGTTAGGCGCGAAACATAATTGTTCTTATGATGAATTTCTTAATTATTTAGAGCGCGTGACAACTTCAGTATCGATCTCAGCGACACCACGACACCAGCGGAGACGAAAACAAGCACTGACGAAATTCCCGTCGTTCGTCGGGTGTTTGCAGCATTGTTCTCTCGTTCCTTTGTTTCTGAGTCAGAGCCAGTCGAAACTCCGGTCGCCGTGACACGTTTAAAACAAAAGAGATCGCGTGTCTGAAATAAATATGGCGCCGTAAATTAAGTTCGCGTGAGCGAGCTTTAGCCGCGTCGCGACGAAGCTTGGCTGCTCGGCGTCGCGTGAGTGCCGAGCCGCTGCCATCCGACGTGCGTCACCTGTTTACTTATTCATCTTTTGTTTTCCACATGAAACCATAGCCATCTTTCTTCTGCGACACATTTGGCGCCCAATGTCGAATGAATGCGATGGGAACGTAAATATTTATTTATGAGATTATTATTTTCCGTTGAGTTTGCATTTGTATTTTCTACAGTTATTACAAATAACTAAGAACTGGATTACTACTTGTAGCATTTATTAATTTTATAAATATTTCACCTGCAATTTATCAAGACACATACAATTAAAAAACAGTAAATAATTCTGCGCATGGTTATATACCTAAATGTGTTTATACTCAAGCCAAACTAAATGTCCTGCTTTATTGGCACAACCACCCATAACTACTTTTGTTTTTATTTCGTAGGTAATAACAATAAGTCATGTTTACAGCTGGAGCCTTGTCGGAATAAAATTTAAAACAAAACACACCATTTCAAAGAAAAATCCACAGTAGTGAAAACACAATAAAGAACAGCAACGGAAATGGCAAGTAAACTGCATAACGAATGTTAAAATAATGAATGCGGCACCCTTGTCACCCCCTCGGTGGAGGGGAGGGTGATTGCTCGGTTAATAAGACGTCGCATTTTACGACTTCTATGTAAAAAGTCCTCGGCCTGTGTACGCACGTCCGTTGTATGCAAAACGCTACATGTAAATGATCCCTGCATATGTGACAGCTCCGCCAAATGAAAAATGACATTATTGTGCGCCGTGCTATGAGAAACACTTTTTATGGAGTTTTCTTATTTTTCCCACTTTTATAGGATGTCGTTTTCTTTATTACTCCCTAGATTTATCATGAAAATTAACTTTTAAATATTTATACGTTAATTATCATTCAACACTTTAAAGAGAAAATTGTTACCGTAAATTTTATAGAAATTTGCATGCATTTTCTTTTAGTAATGGTCCTTGAATTTCATTAAGGATACTAACTATAAAACTGTTTTTATTTTTATGGAGGAATTCTTCGCTTTTTCATTTGATTCTTTATTTTTTCCGAATAAAATTGCAACTAAACTTCTACAGTTTTGAACAAATAAAAATGTGATTATTTTGTTACAGAGAATAATTTTTCGTAGGTATACGCATTTGATGTACTAATTCAATTTATATGCTAGATATGCTACGGCAGAGTAATGGGTAAAAGGCGTGATGATATATTTATGTATTTATTGGTGATATCTTGATATACACATTGTTTAATTAGAGCTGAAGTTCTAAACCTAGTTGATATTGCGAGCGCATTCAATACTGGAACAACAATAGGAGGCTGTGCTCCAAAAAAAAGGAAAACATATTTTACCTGATACTGACAGGAAAATAAACATTTGCCTGAGCTTTAAGATTCAGGAAAGGTTTGCTTTGCATGCTTAGTCAGGAAAATAACATATTGCCTGCTTAGGCAGGTAATGAAAGAAACGTGAGTGTTACTTAGCAACATAAAATACTGACTGAATATGTAAGTCAAATATTTCTTTTAATTTAAATTAATTTAAAATATGTATTATTTGTTTATAAATTTCAGGTAAAATGTTATACGGAACACATTAGTAAAGCGTCGTACAGGATTCGTAAGCATTTACAAGCTCGGCATAAAACTATCTACTCGTCCTGTAATTGAATACTTTCCTGACTTTTTACGTAAATAACTATTATTTGAAATTTACTTCATTTTAATAAAATAATAGATTCTTATTTCATTGTGTTAAAAAGTGCCATTTTTGGGTTATAATATTTGTACGAAAGATTAACCTTTTCAGTGAAGTTTTAATGGTTGCTGTGATTCTTAGGTGATGGTTATTTTACTATGTATATAATACTTTTGGGACTAGGACGAAAAGAATTTTACGGCCGCAAAAATAATACTTGAGTTAAATAATGGAGAGAGAGTCACAGGGGTAGTTTTTATGTTGTGAAAATTGATACCACTAAACCATTTATTAAATAAAAGATATAGAAAACAATATTATGTCAACTTTTTTGTTAAATTAATTTGAGAAAAATTGTCACTTTCTTCCCTTGATGAAAAATGCAGCTTTTCGCAGAAATCGATGTCTTAGATGTTTCGGGTATAATTTCGGCTCATAATAATTAATAAATTTACTAATTTCATTTTGCTTTTAAAGAAATTTGTTTTACTAATTTATAAACTATTTACGAGTACAAGTTTAGCTGCTTTTAAAATTACAGGAGCGGAAATAAAAATCTAAAGATAACCACACAATAACAGTTAATTACCGGTCGCGAAAAATCGGCTTTAAATTACTTTTCGTCTTAAAATAATTATATTACAACGTGGCGTTCCTTCAAAGTTACAATGTAAAATGGTAATTGTTGGTCACCATGATTTATGAGCAACATTTACTTGGTAAAATAATTATATAAATTAAGGGGTTTTTTTATATGTAACCTGTGCTGTACTGCTTAATTCTGCCAAGGTATTTCATTTTCATTTCGTGTGTGCAGCATTTAATCCAAGATGCAAATTTCAACAACAAAGGTCAACCATTTTCCCGCTCGAAACATTCGCTCAAAAAACCACCACCGGGCGCTGCTATCACTGAAATCATCAATTACAGTGGCGGGGAACATGATTAATTACGCCCATTACTATGACCCAGATACATATTTTTAAATTTCCAAGCTTGGCTACCAGGTAATTCGTGTGCATTGAAATCGTGGGCTCCATCGACGATTAGAACCGCTAAGTGGCGAGGGCGCCGCGGTGCTCATTAACCCCTTCCCCCACTGACGAACGCCCATATGCCCCTTATTTGAATAATCGATCGACGCCACTGGGCTTGTAAGTGGATGATTGTGAATCGTGAGCGAAAGCGTGCAAATGAAAATAACTACCATTGTTCTGAATGTCGAACGATACGTATGTTGGTGTTGGAGTGTTGGTACTACTGCAGATTGCATGAATGTACAGTAATTTTATGTTACGTTAGTGTTACTGCATGATTAGATCGAATTTTCACTAAATATTGCTGAAGGAAACGAGATTTATTTACTATTTATGACTTCATTTATGCACGTGTAATACATACTCATATCATATTTTACTAAATTATTTCTTTTCTTCCTGTTTCTTTCATGTTTGTACTAGACTTTCTTTTAAAACAGCGATAGAAATTTTATTACACTAACTAAAATTGCCAATGAAAACTGCTCGAATGTATTTCCTATTTAAAATATTATTAATTACTTATAGAATAATAATAATAAATTATTAACATCAACATAAATGTTTCTTGTTGTTCAAATAAAATTAATTTATTACTTGTAAAACATTTACTTTATCTGTTACATGATTAATATAGTTTAGTGAAAATTAATACCCGTGACCATAAATACATTATTTTTACACATATTTTTTCGCGACTACACAGAAAATTTGTTCTTTCTAAAGTAAAATAAAAAGGTAACACTCCTTAAATTGTAAAGAGATGAGAAAATGTCGGCAGATTATAATACTGGAATGAAAGGCCGTGAAATAGTCAAAGATTGTTTAGTGTAATTAATATAAATAGTGATTTGATGAACAATAAATAATTAGTTAGTTAGTTAGAAATTGAAAGTACAATTCTGACTATTAGAAATGTTAATGTTAGGCAATTGTAGTTTTAATTGAACATAACAAACTTTGCTCCTTCTTCAAGATGCTTTCAATTTCGAGTAATTTTCAACATTGATGTTATGTTTGATATTCAGAGTTGATTTTAGGATAGAAAAAAATACAGACTATAACGGTCAAGATTTCAGAGTTTCAGATTTGAATTTGAAGTATGCAAGTAAAAGATTCTCATTGTAAGTACTTGAATCATTATTATCGCCCCACTTTATGAAAAGTTCATATTCCTTCCAATACCGATTAGAAGATTTTTGAAGCAATAATTTACTAATTTTATTATCGACAACTTCTTTAATATGTATTGGAGTATTCTATGAAATTATAACTACAAAATCAAGACAATTAAACAAAATATTCACTTACGAATTAATCAGATATTATATCAATGAGAAAAATAAGTGAACTATCCATGAATCTGAAATTCAGACATTGTTATGTTACAAACATAAAAAAATTCCCTAGGTTTAAAATGTGAGTATTAAATGAAATTACAAATCCACAAATTATTTTGTAAAGGCTTAACCTATCAAAATATACTCGCACTCGTAAAATAGCAGTTTTTGTCTAGTAATACAAATAACTATTTATGCTCAGTTTTTTATTCAACTACTATGTTACTGTTATAATTATCTGCCTATTAAATATAGAAGAAAACATATAATTTATATTGCTATTAGAAAGAATTTACCTAACAATCGATTAAGAAATCGGACATACGAGTAAGAGATTATTTTTGTAGTAATCTTCATTCGATCAAAGTGCCCGAGAATTTAATTTCTGTTAATATACCTATATGTACATAATAATAAATATTTATTGACAAAAATAGATAGGTACTTACCAAATCAGAGCAGAAAATATAGCAGATGCAATGTCCATGGAAATTTCTGTAAATCAAAATAATAATATCATAATCTGCTCGTAACATCAAAAGCAACATAAGAATTTAGCATCATATGGTAAAGAATTTTAATTCAACAAATGATTGCACCGCAATGTAACATCCAGAAACTATTTCACCTCTAGGTATATATACATACAACAAGTCCCATACACCATTCACTTCAGTATAACTTAACAGCACCATCATATACTAAAGTCCAACATATCTTCACGTCTTCGTCGTTAAGATACGTCACACAAACATGTAAAAACAACCAGACTCAGACTTGCCGAGCTCTACATTTTCCCGTAAAGATCTGACGTTAGATTGAAATGTGACCGTTGTGACGTCACCAACGCGGGAAAGTGGTGAGTAAAGGCTGCTTTACACTGTCACTTGCTCACTTATCAATGGAGATAAAAATGAACAGACAAACAAGAAAACTGATGATGTCTTGAAGCGGAACTGACAAGAGAACTGATGCAAGAAATGATTACGAGTGTCAATTTTCTTGTTTGTGAAAATTTATAGTACTAACAAGATTAGATAGACGGTCTGCACATTGTTTTATTATATTGCTCATCAATTGTCACTCTCTTATGGTGCTATTCTGTAATTTTCTATAACGCTATAGATCTGTAAATCTGAACAAAAAAGCATCATATTTGATTGTCAAATGGCATTAAATGTATTTGTCAATAAAAATGTATGCGCTTTTGTTCAAATTTGCAGAACTGTAGCGTTATAGAAAATTACAGAATAGCACCATTAATTAACAAATTGTTAGTGTAAATGTTTAAAATTAAAATGGACAGTAATAGCTTTCAACAAATTAATTTGAAATTATTAGCATCTTCAATTATAAAAATTACAACCATGGATCAGAAAAGAAGAAAGAAAATATGGTGTAAGAATTGGCTGAAAAGGCAAGAAGAACGCAAATGAATCTTAAATTTACTTAATACCTAGCTTTTTTTGTATTTGGTAGATTTTACCTTATATAAACATGCATATTTTTGATATTTTTTAATTAAAATTTTAACTTCATCACAGGACCAGTACATTTTCTAATAATTTACGAATATATAGATGGACACCAAAACTCAAAGATAATATATGACAGAAGAAATTAAAAAAGTAAAGCGCATATTCTGAAGCAAATTTTGCTACAATTTAAAACCAGGTCTAAGAATTAAAAATTCCTTTGTTTAAAGACTTTGTCGATAAGCTAACAATAAACTTTTTAACAAACATAAACAAATGCTCAGGATCTAGTCACTACAACTCTGGAGAAATCACCAACGTTAGAAGATTACGCGAACGTCTACCTCAAGATATACATTTTGGAACAAGATAAGACAACATTAATCTCTCGTATACGTAATATAAATAAGTCCCAAGGAAGTATTCAATACTGCCCCTAATCAAGACACAGTAAATTCCACAAAACCATGTATAACAAATTACATTTGTTGAACTGGCTTAATCTTTATATATATAAAAAAAAACAGGTCTATATTATTAAAAAAAAAATGTACATTTTTCTGAACGTTATGTTACTGCCTACAACAATACATTTTTTCTACGACTACTATGAAAAGTTGACAATTACGCTCTCATTGTAAAGTTGACGTTTTCTATGGAACAATAAAAAAATATGACAACACGCGAAAAAGATGTTAAATGCGCGCGTTTCTAATGGCAACGTGCGAAAAGCATATTATATGCGCGCATATTTCAATAGTTACCAGGGATACAAATAAAATAGAAACTTGTCATATTGACAGTTGACAGAACGAATTTATTTTCAGTACATATATGTTTTTTAATAATTTAAGATGCAATCATAGAAAAAATTATGTGTGTATAAAGTGTTTCGCTTTCGGCTCGCGCTGCAATTACCGTGCCCGAGTAACAAAGAATCACTTTACGCTCTTAACACACAATAGTTATTTGTGTATTAAGAGCGTAAAGTGATTCTTTGTTACTCGAGCACGATAATTGCAGCGCGAGCCGAAAGCGAGAGCTGCAATAGTGTAAGAGGAACAAAGGCACTTTACGCTCGTGATACAAACATAATTTTTTGTACGATTGCATCTTTAAATTATTAAAACACGTATACGTACTGATAATAAATTCGTTCTGTCAACTGTCAATATGACAAGTTTCTGTTTTGTTTATATCCCTGGTAAATATTGAAATAAGCGCGCATTTAACATTTTTCGATTGTTCCACAGAAAACGTCAACTTTACGATGACAAATGAGAGCGTAATTGTCAACTTTTCATAGCAATCGTAGAAAAATAACTATTTTTGTTCATAATTTTTAAACAGAATAATGTGCATTATTTTGAACTAAATAATAATTTGTGCCAAACAGTCTTTAAACATATTATATATTTGAATCCTAAACCTATGGCAAGTGAAACGAAAGAATCATTTTTCACTATCCAGAAAAATGTAATAGAGTTTTTGTAAAAATCTGTTATGTTCTGTTAGTGTAAACCCCTCCCAAACACTATCAAACTACCAACGTCTTCGATAGCAATCACACACATACGTCGGTGGCCCTCGTCGGCCCGTGTGTCGGCACACGTCCCTTGATGTGCGGGATCGGCACATTCCGGCACTGTACCATCCATGCATTCTAATTTCTACAACCGAAACACATCGTAGTAACACCTCCAGGTGTTAGATGTGAGCGAACGAGCGAGCTACTAAACATGCGATTATTTATTTATTAGCGAGAGCGCGGTGCGAAGTTAGTGGAGCATTTGATGAATATCAAATATGGTGCATCAAGGATGTTGGTGATTTGTATGTTGGGCTGGAGTCGAAATGTGATGTGTGGATTTTATTATCTGTAGCAATTTTGCATTTTAAATGTCATGATAGAATTCAATGTATTGTGCATATCATTTATTTCATTGTCAACAGGTTTCAAATTGTTTTGTGTAATGAGGAAATTGTAGTATTGCCCAGAACTATCATATAGATTTTTTTAAATTATTTTGAATATTTGGAATGTACATTTGTTGCTAGTAAAAATTTTTAATAGTCTATTATTATACGTGTAGTATTGTCGCACAAGTTGTTTGAAGTACGAAGAGTGTGGCAATAAGTTGTATAAAACGAGTATAATATATTATTTTTCGTAACACATGCACAAGAAACACGTTCTTATTCCCTAATTATGTTTCTCTCCCTAGGTAGCATGTTTCTCTCCCTAGAGACTACGATTATTAGCTGTTTGCGGCGTTTCCTTGGTAACTAGTTACGCAACCCATATTTGACATTTCTCCCGATAAGACGGTAATTTTTGTGCACTTGTTACGAAAAGTATAATATGCTTCACAGGAGGGCGCGATTATCCCTTGAGTGAAATTGACAAACCTCGACTTTAGCTCGAGCCTTCGGCCCTTGCTTACGTCTCGGTTTGCCAACTTCACATGCGGGAATAATCGCTTGTTTCCCTCCCTTGTTGTATAACATACTATTTTAGCTTCTCATTTATTTAATCAAAATTTTAGAATTTCAATTGCAAAAAGTTCGAACTACAATCTAGGCAATAATGTGACATGTGGTAATGCTGACGAATATATTTTGACGTCACTGTACTGTAAATTAAAACATGTTATTAAAGAATTTTTAAAAGACGTTTAAAGTATAGTTGCGTAGTACCAAACTTACAAAATAAAATGTTACTAAAACAGTTCAATAATAGAAGCTATTATTATTTTTTATTTTATAAGAAAAATGTTTGACATAAAAGTGCTATAAAACATTTGAGTGATAATTTCCGGTTTAAAGAAATGATGGAAAACAATTTTCTTCACATTAAAATTACTCCTATGTATCGTCTGGGATGTCACTTTACAAGTATAAATTTATTACTGATAATTTTAGGTAAAAAAATGTCTAAAAACACATTTTGAACCATATAAAAAACAAGTATTTAGATTGGGCATCTCAGTGCTAAATAAGCGAATGATTCATTTTAATATAACTTGTACCATATGTACGGTAATTTCAATGCAATATCTTCATATATAATATAATAAGTAGTATGAAAATTGCTGAAAATATTTTGACATAAGTTATGACATAACAACGAATGTATATTTATGTCAAAATATTATCTGTCAATTTTCATACTACGAGTTGTATTCGGCTTGAGAATTTACCAAACAAGAGTTAATTAACAAGAATAGTTAGGTATTTATTTGCACAGTGATGAAAATTCTACATTTTTTCAGTGTACATTTAATATTCAAAATTGACGTTTATGAAAATATTGAAAATATCATTTATTTTATTCGTAACCAAGGATATTAATAACAGTGGTATTTCCGATGAAATTTCACTAGTGATGAATTTCCGACGAAATGTACATTTCATTGGTTCATTTTCAAACAAATTCGTGATCCTATTGGTTGACAGTGACGTGTGGTGAATTCTCAGATAAATATTACAAACCATTTACAAAGTTTTTCTTGAGGTAAATAATAATAATTCTATTTGAATGTGAGCCCCTCCTAATTTACTAACAAAGTTAAATAGCACTAAAGTTACTTATCTGATGCTTCGCGTTTAGTGTTATCTGCCATCAGGCCACTCACGTGCGAATAAAACATTTACTTTCGTTGAATTTTATTTAATTCCAACACAGTTACATGCTGGGAGAATCCAATTCTTCATCAAGGTGTTTTCAATACACATAAAACTCAACTGAACTTGGCCCCGTAACATAAGAAATTAACGTTAACGGTTACATAACCTGTCATAATAATAAACAGGCAATTAATTATCTCGTTGCTTGACTAATTAAATAATTAAGAGTGAAAAGACAATAACAAAAATTTAAGCTTGTTAGTGAATAAGAATGAAAGTATAGCGGAATTCCGTAGAAACGGAAATTAAATGGATTTGTTTTATGACATGAACATAAAACATGTAATAAAATGTAATTCGAGGTTATATTGTTAGGTTTACACCTGCTTGCTGCGAAACTAATGACGTCATGAAATAAGCACGTGTTGTGCATAAACATCATTGTAATTTTGCCATTACATTAATTATTAATTTACCTTTTCGTTCTACTAAATAACTTATTAAATATACTATCAGAATTTCTTCTGATACAATACCTTATTAGAAACATGACAGAAATTTTAAAATTGTACTGGTAAAGGAGTTTACAAAAATTGTCATATTTTATATTAAAAACATGTAAAATATATAATTTACAGGCGCGGTGGCCGAGCGTATTAAGGCACATCTCTTAACACACTGTGACGTCACCCGAACCAAAGTTCGTCAGTTCGAATCCGCCTGTCGACAATATGTGATTTGTCGTAAAAATATAAAATACAGTTACATGTATTTCTCACACTCGGGCGCTATAAACTAGTCACTTATTCGCCTTAAATAATGTAGCATTCGACTACGAAAACCGGCAGTCCGGTAGGCCCAGGTCCGATTTGGGCTGTAGTACCATCAGAAGAAGAAGAAGAGAATATATAATAACAATAACAAGAAGAACGTAGACACTTGATGTAGTTTCACAAAATTATTTATTAACAATAAGCCGAAATTGATCAACTTATTGTTAATAAATAATTTTGTGAAAGTACATCAAGTGTCTACGTTCTTTATTCTTATTCATAATGTTTCACCAAGTGCCAACGGCTCATACTTTTGATATTAATAACAATAACATCTTATTTCATATAGCTCAGCGTTCGGATGCCAACTTCAAACCGAATTAGGTGCATAATTCTCCCTGATTTCATTGGTCAATAAGATTTACATTTATGGTTTGTACTTGTAGTTTGTTAGGTACAATGAAACATGAAATACTGAAACAATAATAAGAAAATGAAATTCCCTGGTGTGAATATCTGATAAACGAGTACGATGCACGAATGATGGGTTGTTATAATAGCAAAGTCTGGTTCTGGTTCCAGGTTGGTATTGCTACCATCTGTCGCTAACTGGAAGCGACAGCACGATCGGCGATAGCGCGCTGACAAAATATTTGAGAGCGATTACCATAAAACAAATGTATTCTAGCATCAGCTAGCACGCGGCGAAATTTGTTTCGGCAAATTTTTTACCAAATAAAAATTATAATCAAAACAATAACTTTTTTGAATTACAAATTTCTCCTCTTCCGAAATAAAAAAATCGAATATAGGAATCGAAATTTTAAATGTTTAACTGCTTATCGGTTTATCATATCGACTCACGATTTCGCGGTGTGCGGTGAAGAGTAAACAGACGTACGTTTTGGAGATAGAGTTGATGGTGGATATAGCGATGGCCGTCGAGAAGGTATGTCTGTGATTGTGGCAGAGGTAGTAGATGTCATGATGCCATAAATCGGACATTAATGGCTATAAATTGTCGTCGCCCTATCAGATTCCGTGCGCGTTTTGTGGCGGCGGTCACCACGGCGGTGGATTGCGAATGTCCACCTCCGGTCTTCCTCCGCGCCGCCCTTCTCCTAATTGTTTGATGGCTTCACACAGAACTGAATTCGGATTCTGTGGTTTTACACCAGATAACACCGACACCTTATTGACACGGCTACCGTACAATCCAGATTCACACTTTACAACTTTATTTTTATTGCCGCTTGTGTTTATTATTGTGTTGCTTTTTTCTTTTTCAACTACATTCAAAACATTTTACTAAAATTAATGCACGTATCTTTAAATAAAAAGACAGGTACTTCCTTTTATCATTTCCTTATATCTAAACATTCTTCTAAACGAAATGTAAATAATAATACTTTAAGATTGTATTTTTATTAAATATCCAGGTATACACCATGTCAAATGGATTGACAATTACTTAATTTTTGGAACTATGAAAATGCAGAAAAACATAAAATATTCCTGACTATATAATTCATCGAAAAGTAGACCAATCGTATAGCTCAATTTTCCTTAGTTACGATGTATAACGCTGCACATTATTGCGTTATAATCACTCGTATAATCGCCTGGTCAAAAAATGTCAAATTAAGATCTACAATGGACGAAATAATGAAAAAATATGAAATCTTACATCCACAAATACATCCAAAAGCATCGTCGTCATAGTAACAAAGTCGTAATTGCGTTTTTTATTCAACAAACTACAGTTATTACTAATGTCAAATAATTTATTTCATTTATAATTTTGTTGTTATTTCCTGGTTGTACAATTTCTGTTCATTTTTTTATTCGTTATATAATCATATGAACTACCACACTGTGGCTCGGTGAGTGCGGATCCTGTACTGTAATTGGGGTTAAATTCCTGTTGTACAGCGTAACATAAATAAAAATAAATAAATAACGAATACAACACGGTTGTTCAAAATTATCAAAATATATTGTTCTGATCCACTCAACATATTATTTTAGAAATAATATGTTTCGTGGCAACATAATATATTCGATAATTTTGAACACACGTGTTATATTATACGAGATGATTATTTTCTTGAGAAATAAACCAGAACCAAAAGGAATGTTCCTCAAACACTACATATTTTTAAATATTAAAAAAACATTATCAACCTTTTTTTTATTTTACAACGAAATAGATTATAGGTACGAGTAGATATTATAAGCTGTCTGGATATCTGAAAATTGACAAGAAAATACCAAATGAATAACTGCTAATAATCATTTCTTCATTTAATTTCGCGCGAATTCTTCTCGTTGTCGTGTATCACTACCTCTGCGTGCAGGGGCGGGTAAAAGCGCCACCAGTGGCGTGCCTGGGGGCAGCTGCGAGGGGCACAACATCTGCTTCCTCTGCATATCTCGCATCTCCGATCACTATCGCGTACCGCCGCGCTAACCGTAATTAGGTTACCAAAATATACTCAGGCGTCCACACCCGCTGCGTCCAACTAATGACGGATTTGAACCCGCCAACTTCTTCCTTCCTCCTTCGCGTCTTACACTTCCAGTTCGTTATTAATGAAAAATTCATTACCCAGTAGGGGGAGGAATCGAGGAATTGTCTCACGCGTGGAACGCATTTCATGTTGTTTTAGTGGATGGATTTCCGTCACTCAAGATATTATACTCCGGAAATGAATCGACTACATTGTTCATAAATTTATAATATTACTTTAGAAAGTAAAATACGCGAAAACATATTTTATAAACTAGCAAAAATATGCTTGAAGCATAGTTACTAGAACATATATGTTGGATTAGCTGACACTGTGTTATCAAGTCGGACTCGGGTTCGATTATCACAACCGATAAACAATTTTCACCATATTAAAACTATCTCCGTGGCTTCTTCTCTATTAACATCTTTGGGATCCGTGATTTAACGGCTGGTATCTGCATTTCACACTCATAAATATAACCCTTATTGTGATCTGCTCCGGCAGAATGCCTAACTCAGTAATGGATAAAAAGCGTGATGATATATTTATTTATTTATTTATAAAAGTTAAATTTTAAACTTGATTTAAATAAATAAAAGCAAAGCAAATTTATATGTAATATTGAATAGTCTATTAAACTGTTAATTTGCTTTCATTTATTTTAATCAAGTTTAAAATCTGTTACGATAAACGCCATACTTAGCAATGAGTAAAAGGCATGATGATATATTTTTTTTATATGTTGAGAAATCAGATCAGTTATTTGGTGGAATTCCGAGATGAGTCTATAGTTTATAGATTTGTAAATCTGTAAATAAAATGAACAAAATCAATTCTGTGTTGACAAGTAGAAAATATTTTTTAAAGTTATAAGCTTCATTGCGATATTGTTCATCATTTACAGATTTACGGATAAAACTTGTGGATTTGTGGATTGAATATAAGTCCTTCTACAGAGTATCTAGAAAGGAAGGGTTGATGCACTAGCTCAGCTAGCGTGTATTTTCTGCAAGTATTTAACGAGTTTTATAAGACTATGTTTGGAGTACGACGAGTGGAACAATTGTGACGATACGTCCTATAAAACGAGAATAATATACATTTTGTTTTACTGTGTGTCATTTATTTCATCGAATTTTTACAATTTCTATTGCACAAAAGATCGAATTATAATCCAGGGATTTATGTGACATGTGCTAACGCTGCCGAATAAATTTTGCCATTTTTCAGAAGAACTTACTTGAAATTTTTAAGGCACGTCATGTGTACAGATAGTAATTTTCGTGCAAATTATGTAGTTACAATATAAAATCTGAATATAAAGATATTGACAGTTTGATGATTTAATGTTTAGATTATGTTATAGTTTACTAAATTGTAATATTCTTTATAATAACATTATAAAATAATTATCTGTTGTAGGAACAAGTTTTGGGTTGTTAAATTTTAAGGAGAGACCACTCTTCACCACAGTTTTGAGGGAACCGACAGCTACAGTCAAACAAGAGATGATGTCGCCGAGAACTAAGGACAGCAGAAGGGCATGCAAGGCAAGGCAGAATAAGGGTTAACGAACCAAAAAGTGCATGTCGCAGCCAAAATGTGCAGTCCACGACTCGGTAACGAAGTGGCATCATTCAAAGGAGGAGGAAGACTCATCCCATGGAGATGAACCACGCAAGCAAAAAAGGCGCAGCTGAGTACAGTATTCCGAAAAAATATTTAGATATACAATCGTGTGAAGTGTAGTGGTCAATAGAGACACTAAGTTTTAGATTTAAAGAAATTGTGCCCCTATCCGGAAGCAAATTTCAAAGAAGGGAGGAATGTAACAAGTCTAAGTCAGCACAATTAAGACATACATATGAAGTAACTTCAATAACTGGGTCATAGTAATATATAAACATTATAGTAAAGTGTAATACTTATTTTGCTGACTTAGCATAGTTCCAATATTATATAAGGAATGAATATTATACTATATTATAGTGCGAAAGGGCTGACCGATTGGGCCAGCAGAGTAGAGTGTAAATCCGTTCGAGTCAACACATCAAGACTGTATCGAGTAGTGCTGTGTAAATGTATGTAAAACTATTTATTAAATATATTTATACTTTTATACTTAAATACTTGCGTCCTTCAATCTGAAAAGAACCCGTATATTATTTGCTAACTCTCGTCTTAACGAATAGGGTTACACTAATTTAAAATTGTTATAAAAGTACATATAAGAATATTTGAGGTTCATATAGTAGTACTAATCTTACAAAATAAAAAGGTACCAAAGACAGTTTAACAATACACTTCATTGTTAACTATGACAATTTGAGCGTCGTTTTAATTTTATCGCACTTAAAACTATATTTTTATGGGGTAGGTGGCTCAGTGGTATCGAGTCGGCCTGTGGATCTTGAGAACCCTGGTTCGATTGCCACAGGCGACAAACAATTTTCACCAATTTAAATCTACCCCTGTGGCTTCCCCTCCACTAATATATCACTTACCGAGATCTCCTTACGGCAGAGTGCCAGACCCAGTAATAAGTAAAAGGCGTGATGATATATTTATTTAGATTTTATTTAAAACTATGTTTTTCATTTAATATAAACAAATTTGAAACAAATTAATATATTGTATTTCCGTATAAATCAAGTACTCATATTTTAAAATTTGCAAGATTTCACTAATTCTGCGAACAATCAACTGTCACCATAAACCAAGTTTAAGACAATATCTCATCAGCTAGGTTTAATCTACGAATTCTTATTTATGAAATGACAGTGTTAACCATCTATCTCCAACGCATTCATCATAAATGTGTTGAATCCAACCCGAGTGGCGTCACCGCGTCTACACACATCATCACTCCAGCATCACAGACATCAACAGCAGCAGCTGGTTGCTGGTATGATCGTTAGTCGCTGCTGGTAGTGTACCAGGGCCGGGCCGTGACACGACAACCGTCCTCATTGGTCCGCGGGCCGCCCAGCATGGATGCTGCAGGAGGAGCCTCGCATCTCGTGGTCTTATCTTCTGAGTTGGTCTTCGACTGTGTTGTTGTTTTCTTCTTCTCTTCACGCTGAAGAGAGGATTATTGCATTGCTTGTGCGTGTTGCTGGATGTTGTAAGTATTGATGTATTCATATGAACAGGAGAGATTTGTAATTATTTTACGCCAAATTCTAACTTATTAATTTGTTTAAAAACATCGGTTAAATCTCATTCACAACCCTTAACATTATCACTGTTTTTATCGTTTATTACAACCTTGAAATGTTTGTCATATATAATAACATCAGATCATTCACATCGACAGTTTTAGTTTTTGTCTTAAGTATAACCAAAAGTTTGCATCTTAGTGTAAACCCAGAATAGATTACTTTGGTTTTATTTCTTCAATTATACATTAAACATTGTCTGTCAGTACTATGGTGTGGATAGCGATACGGAATTCGAATCCCGAGATCCAGAGTTCAAATCTCACTCAAGCTAAAAATTATTTAAACTACTACACTACGGCTCGGTGAGTGTGGACCCTGTACTGTAATTGGGATTCAGTTCCTGTTGTACAGTGTAACATAAATAAATAAATAAATTAATTAAAAACAATAGCAAACTATATAAACCAATTATAACCATTTACTACAATATTCCGTATTAAAAAAATATATTTTATATTATTTTGTACAACAAAAATAATATTTATTTCAACAGCTGCAAATGGTTCAATTCACACGACAAAGACAAAAACAAAACAGTGGTTATGTTAAGAGCTGTGAATGAAAGTATAAGCAAAAATTAGAACGGGTAGTTTCCCTGACTTCAATTTAGCGGCAAAGTACGAAATACAATATTAAATCTTGTAAATGTTACTAAAAACAAATATAAAGCTTGTATTTTGAACGTGCTACGGACTTACGGTTTATTTGTCTAACATACGAGCGAAGCGAGCTTTGCTATAGGAACACGTTCTATATTTAAATAAATGTATGATATTTGAAATAATTTGAGTTAAAATTGAATATAACAACTTGCAAGTGTAAAACATTTGCTCAACGGGTTTAATATTTGTTTGCTAAATGTGCGAGCGCAACTAGACGCGTTATAAAATCGTTTTAATATTTAAAAAAATAACTGCGAAGAATATGTATTTAATTTTGTATAAAAATCATAGCTGCCAAAACTGAATAAAGGTCTAAATAATATTTGCATTTATTTACCATTACCTTGACATTAAATTTTAATAAACACGATGTTACATTATACTACGGATGTATCAATTAAAACACAAAAATGCATGGTTCATTACTATTTCCTGGTTAAAATTACCGTTTCTTATTTAAATTTCAAGTTCAGTTTAAATACAACCGAATTTCCAATGAATATTGATACTTTTCTATCCGACAGGTGTGGAGCAGAAAGCCATCTTCTATTTTACATTTAAATTTGCTGATGTACCCTGCACTACATAAATACATGCACCGATATATCAACAGATGTCACTGTTTAGTAACAAGAATTATTTAACGTCAAACGTACAATAGAAGAAATAATTTGTTTCTAATTAAAATTAATTAGTAATTACAGGAGCGGATGGATGTAAATTCAAATAGTTTTATTGGAATGTGTATTAAATTATTCAGTTTATATTATGAAATGTTTTACAAAAAGTAATTTATGTGCATTAGAAATATCACAACGAAGATCTCTTGAAAACTGTTTAGGTAATATTAATAATTTTTTCGTGTACTTGCAAGTTGTAAATAGAACATAAAATTAAAATATTATTCATTTATATTCATGTGAGAATACTTTTAAATATTATTTTTCAAGCATTTAATGTAGGTAAGACCCTACCAGAATTTTAATTTGTTTCCAGAAACAAATGTTTCTTTATACATATATTATAAAACTTAGCAATGATACTTTAAAAAACTGTTTGTCTTTCTCATTGTAAAGTTTAGTTAAATTATTTTACAAATTTGATGCATAAAAACTTAATTCACATTCCGATTAAAGACATTAAAATAATTCAATTGACATTAATTTTTGTCTGGCTGCTAAGAGAAAAGTAATAGTTATTTACGTGGCCAGCTTAGTAAATTAATTTTTACGGGCTGGTTGAAAAGTTTGTGTGGCGAGCGATGAAGGAGTGAGCCTCCATAATCCAATGAGCCCAATAAAGATTGCAAACGTGCCGCGAACAAAGTTTTTTCACCTTCACAGAGTTTTTTTATTTATTTACTTTATTAGTTTTATAAAAAGGAAATATTACATATTATAATCAAAGGTGGTTGGCTGTAGGACAATTTATAGCTACACGTTGTCATGGTGTTGTGATCGTTATGATGTAAAAAAAAACTACTGACAGTTTCAACAGTTTCGTGAATTATTAGAAATAAATAATTTGAAATAATGGATTTAATGTTCGATGAAGACTTCGAAGGCGATTTTCTTGCAGTTCAAGAAAATATATAAAATATTTCAAATGCTACAAGTAATAATTTTTTTCTACTTCCGTTAGGAACTAGACGTTTTATTTCAGTTATTTGAGTTAGATAATGAACTGCATTATTTAACTAGTGAAATAATGAGGTAACATAGCAACAGATATCTTGGTAGACGAATTCTGTTGTGTTATTCTTTTATTTTTTGAATTTATAACTTTCATTAATATGTCAAAATTTCATAATTTCAAAATCGCTCTTTCGTATTTATTAGAACGGAAGTAAAAAATATATTGTATGAAACTAGTAAGGAAATAGGTTATTACCCTACTTATGTGTTTACATAACTCGGTTACACCTCGTTCTGCAAATTTCACTTGCGTAAGGTAATAACCTTCATTTCCTTACGTTTCATAAATAGCTATTAATTAGTTTTGTATTTATGAGCATTGTAAAATTTTACAGATCTCTTCTATGATCCTGTAAAATTTTACAGGTCTACGCGCTGTAATTACTCATTTACTTAGTTACTATAAATACCTGTAAAGTGTCTTTTAAATAGAAGGTGGAAATAAATAAATATTTGAACGATAAAAACTTAAATCTCTTGTGGCATTATCCTCTAAAAATATATTAAATAAAAATGATAGAATATTAAGTACTTCACATCATTTATGAAGAGCACATATTGTTGACGTAATGATCAAGTTATTGTGAAAATGCTATAAAAACAAGTAAATAAATGCTCATATAAAAATGAATACAATATTAATTTTTTATTCGCTCCTCAAGAACAGTCTGTAAGTAGTGGAAAGGTATGCACTCACCAGTGCGTGGAAATCCAAGGAAAATAGAAAAATTAACGCATCAGAAAAATATGAATAAATAGTATTATAATTACTTGAAGGATTAAGTAGGGAAATTTAAATGAATTTAATTACACAGTTGGCCACCCGCGTCCGAGTTTTATTCAAATGACGTTTGTAACTTTATACGTACATCAAAATGAAATATTTAGATTATCAAATGCTTGTAGGTAATATATCCCCTCTACTGTATGCAGATGTTTATATAAAATACTTGCACGCATTTATACTGCATTCACATTTTTTTTAAATTATGCATCAAGAATTATTCTTATTAAAATTCAAAGTACTAAGCTCGGATATGTAAATGATTTAGAGGAAATTTTATCCGATGATTAACTAATTAGTTCTTTTTACTTATATTTTTCTTATTATTCTAAACGACAAAGTAACATGAAATATTTCATAATAATCACGCCTCAATAGATAAGAAGACAAGAATTTTATAGAATTTGTTTGAAGTACAAAAAAACATACGACCTATTTTCTTTGACATTTATATTTTTAACATTTTCATATATTTAAAAAAATATCATAACTATTGAAATAGGCGCATATTTAATATCTTATTTCAAAAACGCGCGACAATAGTTATTTGTGTATTAAGAGCGTAAAGTGAATCTTTGTTACTCGAACACGGTAATTGCAGCGCGAGCTGAAGGCGAGAGCTGCAATAGTGTAAGAGGAACGTCTTTACGCTCGTGATACACATATTATTTTTTCTACGATTGCATCTTCAAATTATTAAAAAACGTACGCATACTGAAAATAAATTCGTTCTGTCAGCCGTCAATATGACAAGTTTCTGTTTTGTTTGTATTCCTGGTAACTAACTATTGAAATAAGCGCGCATTTAATATCTTTTTCGCGCGTTGCCATTGGAGACGCGCAAAAAAGATATTTTTCGATTGTTCCACAGAAAATGTCAACTTTACGATGACAAATGAGAGCGTAATTGTCAACTTTTCATAGCAATCGTAGAAAAAAATATTTGTCGATTGTTTCACAGAAAACGTCAACTTAACGATGACCAATGAGAACATGATTTTCAATTTTTTATTGCAATCATAGAAAAAATGTTATATCGGTATCTTAAAAACAGAATCACCCAAAACTAGCAAATACATTCATACTACAGATTTAAAATCTACATAAAAAAAACCACGTCACACTAAAAAAAGGAACAATATTATATTTCCGGAATAACCGGAAATGGTCCCAACCTTCTTATTTTAAACGGAACAGCGTGTATAAATTTCAAAATTTGAGTTCTACATGACATTAATCAAGAAATGCGACTACCAGTCGTCAAATCATAACACCCAATATTAACGAAGATTCAACCAGAGTTGCCAATTTATATAATTATATCATCACGCCTTTTACCCATTACTGGGTGTGGCACTCTGTCTAAGCAGATCTCGGTAAGTGATATATTTTTTCGCGTAAAGTGCGGTTACCAGCTGTCAAATCACGACCCCCAAAGATATTAGTGGTGAGGAACCACAGAGGTAGATTTAAATTGGTGAAAATTGTTTGTCGGCTGTGAGGATCGAACCAGGGTTCTCAAGATCCACAGGCCGATTCGATACCACTGAGTCACCTACCCTATTGCCAGTTTAAAGTTATTAAAATGATTGATGAGTTATTATTGTTCATTTCTAGATATAAATTTTCGTGAGAATATGTAATTTTTTAAGATAATTAACCAGCACAATAACATAAATTCAAGAACTAGAATATGTGACTAAAACTTGTGAAAATGTTGTTAATTTTAGTATGATTACCGCAAGTCAACAATCAACAATGACGAAGTTAAAATCATGCTAGTGGAAAATACTTTTATTCCGTTGGTAATCACACAAATTACACATTAGCAACATTTACCAGCGTGTTCAACACGAATGTATGCTAAGAGAATATGAGAAATGTTGGCAATTAATGCGTAAGCTCATCATGCTGGTAATTACAGAAATGAGAGCCTCGAAAATTTGTTATAAGAAAATATTCATACACAGCACGTCAGCCTAGAATTGTGTGATAACACGAAGGGCAATTAAATCACAAAATCATCTCATCTAGACACAGAGAGAAATTAAATGAGCGAGATTTAAAAATTACAATATTGATTACTTATATAGGAAATAATTAATCATTTAGATCATGAATACTGTTGCAAATAAATAAATAAAAAAATCTTACTTTACTACAGATATACTAACGAGATATAAACCCTCAAGCGTTTTGATCAAATGAAGATTGCTAAAAAAGTCTCTTAAGATATATAATATTAAGAAACTGTATAATATACAATTTAATACTTCCTTTCATGTTTATAACTGATTTGAAAACAATCTGCCAACATATTACTGCTTTCTAGGTTACTCATTTTTCATAGTAAAATTTTACATATTTTTTTAGAGATTGAAAAGTGCTTCTGTCAACAATTATTTGATAAAAAAAACTGGATAAAGTAACCAAATAAGTTGTTCGTTGTTTCTAATTTATTTACAAATTAAACAAATCTATAATAATCTCTGAAAGGTATGTAATATAAGAAACAGTATAACATATAATTTATAACGCATTTAATAGTTATTTGTATATCAAAGGAAGATATTGAGATATTTTTATCGAAGACGCTGTTTCATTTCTTAATTCGAAAACGAGGGATATAAAGTACCTAAGGAAGAATGAGACTTTCTTCACAAGGTATACAATTTGAAACTCTATCAGAAAAAAAAATCAGGAAGTTAAAACCGTGCTCTTAAAACACCCAAAAACAGAGCTTGTGCTACCAGCCATTCTGTTTACCTAGATATTGGTGAAATTTGACATATTTTGTAGACATTCAGACGAAATTACAATTTTGTTCACATATTTTCCAGGCATCACTTCAAATAAATAGCGCTGTATGTTTGTACAAAATAAAGTCCCTACATTAATAAAGTACTGCAATTTGCTACCTTTTTGATTCCAAATTTAAGCGCCAAAATTTAAATTAGCACAACTGTCAAGTAGCTATGCCATTTTGACTCCAACACAAGTTTAAGCATCGCTGTATTTTAGTAATCTAAGAACTTTAATCTAAAAGAACCAAATATACTTTAGCGGCCGGTATTAAACGTAGTTTAAGAAAAACAGCAGCGATTTAACATTGCTGTCAAAATTTAAACTGTAGCACATTTAAAAACTGATAATTGCGGTAGTGCCGTTTTAAGGTTCTGAAGGGCCCGGGGCCTGGGTTGATCGGGAGTCCCCCACAGGTTTTACATGATTGAAAATGTCCAGTATTTATTTAAAGTTTATTGCAGCAAATTATTTAAACTAATATTTTACAAATCAGTAACAAATACATGTATACAGCATTAACTTGATTGAATCATAAAAAGATAGTCGTACATTTTACATAGTCACTTTTCGTGCTTTAGATTTTGCGAAATCTCTAATTATATTTTCAAAATCAATCGAATTCAGTACATCATTTTCCATACTCATAATTGACAGGCAATTTAACCTTTCCTGACACATGGTACTTCTGTAATAATTTTTTAAAAATTTGAGTATAGAGAAGAGAAAATAAAATTATAAAATTATTTGGAACACAATTATTTTTAAATGATGTGAACAGTTTAAATTTTTTTATATAAAAATATCATATAATAAAATAAAAAATTAATTGAATCTTTACTCCGGGGCCCCCTAAGAAGTGAAACCCGGAGCCGTGACTCCACGGGCCCGTGCCATAATCCGGCACTGAATTCCGGCCATAATTGAGGTAGGTATGTGAAAAATAATTTAAAATTTAGAACGAACGCAATGTAGAACAATTAGGCTGCAGTAAAAGTATAATTTCCAGGGAACAAACTGATGTCGCTCGCTTGGCAAGCGTGGGGAAATTCAGCCGAGTAAACGACATCAGTGACGTTCTGGCGTTCTAGCGTTCTGACGCTGTTATTAAAAGTGTCATTAGCGGTGCTGGACTCGGAAGTGGACGACGCCATATTGAGAATACGTTGACCGGTCGCACGCGTGTATGTGTGTGTGTACGCGCTATGACCAGACCAGACAGTCCGTCTTCCGTGTGCAGTTAGTCTGATACCATCTTAATTATGAGTAAAACGCGTTATCTGCAGATCTAGCAACCGCTGCCGACTCGCCATGCAGTGTTTCCATACAACATGTGCACACAAACACATATGCGTTTCGTACTCCACATCATGCATGTATTCTCACTGTTCAATATCAATCTGACAACAAATGCACATTTTAAATGTGTCACGAAGAAGACATGGCTGTCAAGCTGTCAATATAAGAAAGACATCTTAAAATCGTGGAGCAAGAGTCACTTATTATGTTTTACTTTTTGTACAAAAATTAATCCCAATTATAGTGCATGAGATCTCTACAGCTTACAGTGGAATGCAGCTGTATTTTTCATAATGGAGCTTGAACCCATAACCCCCTCGAAATATTCGGAAAGTTTCCAAAATGATTTCAGTGAAGAACAGCAATGAAGTCAGATATCAGAAATGATATTCAATCTAATGTTATATTGGAGCTACTCTGCCTGTAACCGTAGCGAGTGTGGAACGTAGTTTTTCAACTTTGAATACTTGAGTAACTCAATGGGAGAAAATCGTCTGTCCGGATTTGCGCTATTGAGTATTCATAGACATATAGTGGAGGATACTGAACAAGACTTAAATGTTTTTGCGCAGAAGAAAAGACAAATCTTATTATAATTGTTCCTTCTATGTATTAATTTTATTAATGTTATGTGTCGTTGAAAATCTAGTCGATATTATCGTATTTATTGCAAATATTTAGTCGAAATTAGTTTTTTTAAGATTGAAAGGATTTAAAATAGAATGTAGGAAGTTATTTATTTGTAGCTAATTAGATTATCACCTTCTTTTACAAAGAAATAAAGAAACGTTAATTCAACATTAACCGATTATTTTTCAACCCTCTAAAAAAAGAGTCGGCTACTTTTTCTGAGACTAGAATAAATAAATAAATTAAAAAAAGTACAGTGGTGTGGATAGCGATACGGAATCCGAATCCGGAGATCCTGAGTTCGAATCTCACTCAAGCTAAACATTATATAAATTACTACACTGCGGCTCGGTGAGTGCGGACCCTGTACTGTAATTGGGATTCAGTTCCTGTTGTATAGCGTAACATAAAATAAAATAAAATAATAAAAATAAATGAAAGCAAATCGATGTTACAAGTCATATTTTATTTATTTGGATTAAGTTTAAAATTGCAACTGACTAAAATTAGTACATTGCACACATATTTTCATATCTCATGTGTTGTTACATTACTAAGATATTAAATTAGAATTGTCAGATTGGAATAATAAAATCGATTTATTATTATTATAATAAATTAAAATGGCAGCAATATCGTAGTCGTAGAAAAAACATAATATACAACTTGGTTGGAATGTCCATTCCTCACTAGTATGTATAGCAAAATGAGCCGTGCGAAATAAGTACGATTCCATGCATATTTTACAATATATATAAATAAATAAATGTCAAATATATCATCACGCCTTTTACTCATTACTGGGTGTGGCACTCTGCTTAAGAAGATCTCGGTAAGTGATATATTCTTTCGCGTGAAGTGCGGTTACCAGCCATCAAATCACGGCCTCCAAAGATGTGGAGAGGGAGCCACAGGGGTAGATATAAATTGATGAAAATTCTTTGTCGGCTGTGGGGATCAAACCGGGGTTCTCAAGATCCACAGGCCGACACGATACCACTGAGCCACCTACCCCATTACCATTATAATTGATCTAATCTGACCCTATTAAAATAAGGTTTAAAATTAAGCAAATTAATAATATTTCAATACATCATTATTCAAATTACGTCAATAAAGACTAGAATACTGTTTCTTAAATACAAAGAAAGACACAATAAATTTCATCTCTGAATAAAAAGAACTTTACTACTAATTAAAAATACGATTCAATAATCAGTAAGATACAAATACAACTAATTCATAGATAAATATGATAATTTAGTTTTTGCTACCACCAAACTTAAACCGAATACCTAATTCCTCTTCTTTCCCACATTCAACCATTTCAACAAATCTTCCAAAATCCCAACAATCAACTGATACTTTTCCTAAACCGTCTCAAGTAGAAAGGAAACGGTAAAGATTTGTGAATGATGTTTGTGAGAGTTGTAGGAGAATGTTACTAGTGCTAACCTACCCCAATGCAGGTGACACGTCCGTGTCTCCGTGTCAAGCCCGTGGGACACTGAAACAACCACTAAAACAAAACGAGCCTCCGATAAATTTCCGTCACGCGGGTGTCTTGCTGCTCTCACATTCCTCAAGAGGTAAATCTCGCTATCGGGAGAAGATGCAGGAGAGAATTAAGGGGTGAAATAACGACAAGAATATTCGGAATTCTTAAAGACATACAATATACAACTAGAAAGATAAAAACTAAGGAGGAATACTTCAAGGAATTTTGCATCTTTAGAAAGGGTTAAATATTCGTACATTCAATGGTGTTAAAGGCATTTTACTAGCCTCGGGAAAGTAAAAAATCTGATGTTGGCAAATATTAAGAAAGTTCAACCCTTCCGGAAGATAGATCTCAAAACTAAAGAAGATGCGCTCAACGGCATTGAAGTCTCCGTGCACGAATGGACTTATATGCAAACTTTTAGCTCATTTTAAGAGATTAATTTTAAGGAGCAAATCTTCTAGGGGCTATAACTCAAAAACTAAGCAAGATATTGATATGCGGTCTGAACGAGTGAATTCCTCGTGTCCGAATTGACTTGTATACAAATTTTTAGCTCATTTAAAGCAAATTAACTTTTTTGAAATTTTTTAATTATTTTCCAAGGGGTACCCCTTGGCGTTTTTACGATTTTCAAACAATTTGCTCTAAAACTATTTCTCGTACGAATAATGTAACGAAATTTTACATACATATGTATTTCGACGTGCTGAATCCAATGGTATAATGTTTATGTCCATAAGTCTTATAGTTTTTGAGATAAAGGTCAAAAACCGTACGAAGAAAAAAAATTGACGAAAATTTTTCAAAAAAAAAAAATTGCTAAAAACTTGCTTAAATGGCAATTGAAACACGGGGAATTCAAGCGTTCAGACCGCATCTCAATATCTTGCTTAGTTTTTGAGTTAAACCTCGGAAAAGTTGAAAATCTGAGTTTGAAAATTGTTTGAAAACAGCAAATCTTCTAGGGGCTATAACTCAAAAACTAAGCAAGCTATTGATATGCGGTTTGAACGAGCGAATTCCCCGTGTCCGAAACTACTTGTATACAAATTTTTAGCACATTTAAACCAAATTTACTTTTTTGAAATTTTTTAATTATTTTCCAAGGGGTACCCCTTGGTGTTTTTACGATTTTCAAACAATTTGCTCTAAAACTATTTCTCGTACGAATAATGTAACGAAATTTTACATACATATGTATTTCGACGTGCTGAATCTAGTGATGCAATGTTTATGTCCATAAGTCTTATAGTTTTTGAGATAATGGTCAAAAACTGTACGAGGAAAAAAATGGCGAAAAATATTTCAAAAAAATAAAAATCGCTAAAAACTTGCTTAAAGGTCAATTGAAACACGGGGAATTCAAGCGTTCAGACCGCTTCTCAATATCTTGCTTAGTTTTTGAGTTATAGCCTCGGAAAAGTTGAAAATCTGATTTAGAAAATTGTTTGAAAACAGCAAATCTTCTAGGGACTATAATTCAAAAATTAAGCAAGCTATTGATATGCGGTTTGAACGAGTGAATTCCCCGTGTCCGAATTGACTTGTATACAAATTTTTAGCTCATTTAAAGCAAATTAACTTTTTTGAATTTTTTAAATTATGTTTTTACGATTTTCAAACAATTTGCTCTAAAACTATTTCTCGTACGAATATTGTAACGAAAATTTACATACATATGTATTTTGATCCGCTGAATACAATAGTAATATTTCCAAATCCATAATTTTTATAATTTTTGAGATAATATTCAAAAACTCTTTTAGGATAAAAATTTGTTGAAATTTTTTGAAATTTTAAAAATTGCGGCGAACTTGTTTACAAGTTAATTAAAACACGGAAAATTCAATGGCATTAAGCGCATTTCAATAGCTTGCTTAGTTTTTGAGCTATAGCCTCGGAAAAGTCGAAAATCTGATTTTGACAAGAGTTTAGAAAGTTCAAGTCTTCCGGAGACTATATCTCAAAAACTAAGAAAGATATGAAGATGAGCTCAACGGCATTGAATTCCTCGTGCCCGAATTGAGTTATATGCAAATTTAGCTCAATTTGAAAGATAATAAATTTTTTGAATATCCATTTTTATATTTATTTATGTTACTCTGTACAGAGCCGAACTCACGCAACCATAGTGTGGTACTTTACTTTCTTTCCTTAGGGAAGAAAAATTGACTTTCTTCTTTGGGGATGTCAAAATTTTTCATCTATTCTATGCCATAGATCATATTGAAAATTTATTTATTTATTTATGTTACGCTGTACAACAGGAACTGAATCCCAATTACAGTACAGGGTCCGCACTCACCGAGCCGCAGTGTAGTAGTTTATATAATTTTTAGCTTGAGTGAGATTCGAACTCGGGATCTCCGGATTCGAATTCTGTATTGCTATCCACACCACCGTACTGACGGACAAATGAAGACCATATTTGCATGTCGCATACTCGTATTTATGTAATTAAATAAACGGTAATAAAAATACCCTTCTGCTATATGTATACATCCTTTCCCGTAAGAAGCAGTGAGGTAAATCATTATGTATTCAACTTCAATAATCTTTTTAAGTATGTATAACCACTTGTCGGTAAGTATTAATTCGAAGAACTCACATAAATAAACAGTTGTAATGGTGTCAAATTCTCTAATATAGAATCAAACTTTTAATTTCTATATTAGGAAAATAACCACGAATAAATAACCATAGATAAGCATCCATAAATGATTTATACGTTTTTGTGTTGCATTTCTATTTTATGTAAATTTCAGTTTTTACTCCTGCATTAACATTTAATAAAATGATGAAGAAACTTTATGACTACAACAGTAAAGAGTTAATTTTTATAAAAACAAACAATAGAATAGAATTTCACTTTTAATAGCAAGTCTGAAAATTTCTAGTAATTTGTATTCTGTAGAAACAGAACGCAGCAGATTTGATTTATACAAATGAGAGCCAACCTTGAGCAGACAAAGTGAAGTAGATAATATAAAAGTTTGTACGCGGCGGTGTCTATAATGTGTAGTAGGCTTGATTATTCGGAAGCCGCCTACTACTAACAATTAGATAGCTATGAGTGTAAGGCCCGCATACTTAAAATTACAGCTGAATAAATTAATGTTCATATTCACACGCGTTTACAAAGGTGTATACTGTGTATAAAATCATTAATGCAGGTTTTAATCTATACCAACATTACGAGGAAGATACGATAATAACTGGAAGCATAAGTGCTGAAATTCAAATTATATTTAATTATCATAATTTATACAGTTTATAGTAAATTTATAACCATTCGAATAAAATTTTATTTTTCTATGATTACTATGAAAAGGTGACAATTATGCTTTCATTTATCATCTTAAAGTTTAAGTTTTCTATGGATCAATCGAAAAATAACTGTATTGCGCGAAAAAGATTTTAGATGCGCGCTAACTTCAATAGTTACCAGGGATACAAACATAACAAAAACTTGTCATATTGACAGAACGAATTTATTTTCAGTACGTATACGTTTTATAATAATTTTCAGATGCAATCGTAGAAAAAATTATGTGTGTTAAAATTAAATTCTTAAAATGGAAAATTTTATTGTGGAGATTATAGAAAAAATCTTGTTTGTGTTTCGAGCGCAAATGTACATTGTCTATTTTGAGAAATTGCTGCGCGACGTACCATTGTACTATTTTCCGCTCTTAATACACAAATAGCTATTTTGTTTTTAAACTGAATTCAGCCAGGCGAACTCTCGCTTATAAAATGAGAACAATTTTAATAATGTTTTGTTAAGTTCAATATATTTATTTAATTAGTATTTATTTATGGGGTAGGTGGCTCAGTGGTATCGAGTCGGCCTGTGGATCTTGAGAACCCTGGTTCGATCCCCACAGCCGACAAACAATTTTCACCAATTTAAAAAATCTACCCCTGTGGCTCCCTCTCCACTAATATCTTTGAGGGCCGTGATTTGACGGCTGGTAACCGCATTTCACGCGACAAAATATATCATTTACCGAGATCTGCTTAGGCAGAGTGCCACACCCAGTAATGGGTAAAAGGCGTGATGATATATTTATATATATTTAGTATTTATTTAAGTGAATACATAATAAATATAAATTAAATTAAATTATAACAAAAAATTATTTTTGTTCAAATTCGCCATTTCGATATATTATATACATAATATAATCAGTTTGAGTGTCTGTTGAATATAGATATTTTCTATGATTCTTATTCATATTTCAAATGTATCTTACTTCAATTTTTGTCCACTTGTGTAATGTAAACGGTAAATTTAAATTTATAGTGTATATGTCATTTAAAATTAGTGTTATGTCGCAATGTTTATAATATTTTGATTTGTATTTTTTCTTTTTCCAACCCTCAGTAATTGGGATAATTTTATCCTGTTGAGTGGTTGTAAAATAAATAAATAAATAAATAAATAAATAATGGATAAATAAAATGTAACTATAAATAAATAACGAGTAAACAAATAATTATAATTTATTGATCAACGATAGTCAAATTTTATTTAATTCACAATTGTTCCATATTATTCTTAATTATTATATAGTTCTTTTGATAGCTTAATTAATAAATCGACCATTCATTTAGGCCTGGCAACGATTTTTGTACCTTCAAATCTAATCTTTTTTCTTCTGCTTTGTCACTGAGCTATCTAAAAGATTTCCTGTAGCATTGAAACAAAACAAAGTCCTGCTCTGTTATAAAAACTATGTTAACGGAACCCGTGTCGATGTCTGGAAAAGAATGAAGAAGATATGGACAAGCTCAAGAATTGCAAGTATTCGTGTTCTGACAAAACCCAGTCCAGGTCTCCGTTCAGCAAATAAATTACCCCGGGTGGACGAAAATAAAATAACCACAGATAAAACCACAAAACAATTCTCATACATTCAAATATGTAGTATTATCATTACAAAATCTTGTTTTACTACACTCAAATCTATATTAAATAAATCCTTTTTAGAATATTAAAAATTTGTTTGGCAAAATTTAAATTAATATAATCTTTCTAAACTAATATGAACACACACTGCATAAAATAGTTATATATCTCATCTTAATCCACAGGCTGACTCGATACTTTTGAGCCACCTACCTCATTAATTCGTTTATTGTAATAAGTAATATTAATTAATTATACTCGTAGTGTTATTACTTTCTTCATTATAAATATTAGTTCCATTATCATTAATTTTAATTTAATTATTAGGTTAGTAAGCAAACTATACCTTTTTCGTACATCTAATTTCTGCTATTATGATCGCATTCTTATTTAAAAACTGAAGCGTTAAACTAAAGTTGTAGCAAAACGAACAAAAAACACACCGAATTGTCAAAATATTTAACATTTTATATTTCAAAGTCATATAAACGCAAAAATATTCTTCAAACATTCAAATTTAATATTAGTATACTTGTACTAATAATAATTAACCAATAATGTATAATTGAATACAGAAATTAATGAAATAATTAATTAATATCACAAAATATGTACACGACCACGTTATCTATAATTCATTTGCCACTTAACTAAGTTGAAATAAATTAAACATCTGAAATTAGCAAACTAAAATAAATAAATATATAACAACAAAGACAAAATTAATTGTCATCCAACACTTGGTGAAACTAGGTTTAATAAAAAGTATAAAATAAACGCTTGGCTCAGTTTCACAAAATTCAGCCTCCAAGTCACCTTATGAGGGCATCGTCAGAGGCTGGCTAGCACTGTTAGTAACCATAGACGCGTTTCGCTCTTATTAGAGCTCATCAGTTTGGTATAACTCACTTCTTCACCTAGAACAAAGTTCACGTGAAGAAGCTGGTGACGAAGAACTGTGCAAGCAGAGAATAAGATCTCTAACAAACAGGTAAGATGACATGAGAAGTTCTGTGGAATAGGTCATGCCATCTACCGAAAAAAGGAAAAGCTATGCAATAGCAATTTAAATAACAACAAAGACAAAATTAATTGTCATCCAACACTTGGTGAAACTAGGTTTAATAAAAAGTATAAAATAAACACTTGGCTCAGTTTCACAAAATTCAGCCTCCAAGTTTGTTTTTTTTAAATAAATATATAATCACGCTTTTTACCCATTACTGGATGTAGCACTTCTTCATAGCAAATCTCGATAAGTGATATATTTTTTCGCGTGAAGTGCGGTTACCAGCCATTAAATCACGTCCCCCAAGAGGTTAGTTGAGGGAGAGCCACAAGGGTAGTTTTAACGTAGTGAACACTGGGAATCAAACCTGGGTTCTCAAATCCACAAACCGACTCGATACCACTGAGCCACCTACCCCATAAAACTTAGAAAATTAATTAACTTATTATAGTGAATTACATATAGTTGAATCGGAATTAATATATCTAATAATATGAATAAAGTTAATGATGTAATGTACTCAAATAAATAAGTGATCTAATTTAGGTCCGATTATTAAGTAAATGTTAATTATCAACAAAATAAATTATACATATTTTCCTACAAGAAAAAAAAACAATGACAAAATTAATTGTCCATCTGCTTAATGAAACCAGGTTTAATAAAAAAATAAAATAAACAATTGTCAAAGTGAAAAATTTTATGAAACTTTGACAAGTGTTTGTTTATATTTTTTATATTTTCCTATATTTAACAGGCAGATAGTTATAACAAAAACATAACAGTTAAACTAAAAACTGAGCATCAGTAAGTTAAGTTAGTTTCGAATGTCAAATGGAATACGATTCATATTGTACTCGTAATTTAAAACAGCAACGAATCCACCCTCAAAAGCATTTATAGCAAAATATGCCTAAAACTAATTTACAATCCGTTGACAAATACCTCCAAAATATTCAGAAGCAAATTCCCATACGAATATGAATCCTAAAACCCCACGATACCAAAACCAAACCTAATAGAATCCTAAAAATTCCAGTTGTTTTATTCCAATCACCAAGTTCCACAAGCACAGCGATCCGATGCTAACAGTATGGTGCATCTGTGCGACAATAAAAACAATAGAATATGACGGGGACAGCTGAGTGGCAATGTCTCGGGTTAGGAGAGACCGTGGACCGTAGTTCGGCCTCGTGAGGCTATCTGTATCTGTTACAAGGCGCACCCGGCACCCATGGTTCGTGGGAACTGCTGACCGCACTGTGGGTTGGAGATTGTAAAGCGCAACTCGCGAATATTTGTCATATATTAACAAATAATGTAAGAGAACTCGGACAGCGAAATATTGTGGATACAATCAATAAATATTACATCATGTCCTTCGCCCATTACTGGGTATTGTACTCTGACGTAGTAGGGTAGGTGGCTCAGTGGTATCGAGTCGACCTGTGGATCTTGAGAACCCTGGTTCGATCCCCACAGACGACAAACAATTTTAGCCACATTAAAACTACCTCTGTGGCTCTCCCACCACTAACATCTTTGAAGGCCGTGATTTGACGGCTGGTAACCGCACTTCACGGGAAGAAATATATCACTTATAGAGATTTGCTTAGGGCAGAGTGCCACATCCAGTAATGAGTAAAAGGCGTGATGATATATTTATTTTATTTAGCCCTCTTTCAATACACAACTGTGTTTCATAATGACTTCCTTATAAACGCAAAATAGAAATAGTTATTTTTGATTCTAGATTGCGAAATGTTACTTTTGCATTCAAGAATGCAAAAGCATTTCGCAATCGAGTATCAAACAACGTTTTTTCGAAAACTATATTCCAAAATTAGTAATAATGAAATGAGAAAATTTTGACGTTTCGGATTAATTAATGTGACATCTAATGTCGCCATGACAACAATGTATGTAATATAATTGCTATCAAATCTGGTATTCTCTGACCAGCAATTGACAGCTGGTTGGCAATAGAAATCAAACAAACGTTCTAATATTTTTCTGCGATTTATTGGGATTCGCATTGCATTTCTCAAGAAACTATTCCAGTACACCAGTTAGAGGGATAAATATGAATAATTGCTCAATTGGAACATTAAATATAAATTTTGTTAAAAAATAGAAATATTGTTTCTAAGCAAAAAAATCAAGTGACAAATTTTATTAAATTGTGAGCCTTTCTTCTATCAAAAAATTGCAGGATGCAAAAAACTTTTGCATCCTGCATGCAAAAGTCTTTTGCGTTCTGTAGTCAAAAGACACTAATTTCGCGTGTTGATAGTTGTCATGTAAATTTTAACTTTATATGACTGTTTTCGAAAAATATAATTTTCGCATTTGAAATTTTGCATATTACCGATAAATCAGCGAGGTTTGAATTATTATACTCTCGGTTATAAAGTGAAATATGTTTCCACTGAACTACTAACATGACAGTAAATTTTTCAAAATAAATAAACCGGGACCAAATCTAACACCTCCAAAGATACAAACTATTGCTTGAACACATTGAGCTATTTACTCTATTCGTAAGAAATCTCTTGAAATACAGTATCCTTAAAGGAAGTTAAGTATTAAGTATCAGCTTTCTAAGCTTAAAAAATGCCTGTACAGTTTTCCTTCCAGTCCATCACGTTAGAAAGACTGCATCCAGCTTCAAGCATCAATCCCTAAATCTCATCTCGTCGTAGTTTCCCGGAAAGGAATTAATATAAGGGGGTGGCAGAGAACAAACCAACGAGTCGTGTCCGTATACGACAGCAAGGAACGCAACGCACACACCCACTCTATAAAATAAATTGTCAAGCGTCCTCGCTTGGCTTCGCTTAGCTCTTACACTCGACCAGTGCAGGTTTCCGAGAACAGAGCTTGGAGCATGTTTTACCAGCGCTGGCGATGTCCATGATAACGGCCCCATTAACTATACGGGGCCCAGACATTACTATTTCACGTTGTCAACGGACCAAGCGCTACCAACACAAGAACAACAAACAACCCCAGCACTTGGTATCGTGCACCAAGGACTCGCAGTTGTTGTGGAACAGCACCTGTGCGCGAAAAATTCATATTCGCATATGTGTAGAAAAGAAAGACTTATTAGGCTTGGTGCTGGAGGAATTTGGTGGCCCACGCAAATATCAACAAGATGGTTTTACTACATAAACTTGAGAGAAAAGCTCTAGCAAATAAATTTAATTTTAAAGCTTCTAAAAGTTTACATTTCAAATTATTTTTCTACTATCATACTTTATTTATTAAATATGTATTAACGGTACTTTAATTACTCATTAATGGCCGGTTTTATAAACGACAAATTAATTTAGTATGAGGTAGGTGGCACAGTGGTATCGAGTCGGCCTGTGGATCTTGAGAACCCTGGTTCGATCCCCTCGGTCGACAAACAATTTTCACCAATTTAAATCTACCCCTGTGGCCCCCCCTCTACTAACATCTTTGGGGGCCGTGATTTGACAGCGGGTAACCGCATTTCACGCAAAAAATATATCATTTACCGAGATCTGCTTAAGCAGAGTGCCACACCCAGTAATGGGTAAAAGTCGTGATGATATATTTATTTATTTATATTTAATTTACTTCCAAAGTAAATAAAATTAAATCATTCAAGTCAGTCAAACTTTTAAAAGTAATGTATGCAAAATAAAATTAATTAGAATTTGTGCCATACCTGTAATGGCTATAAGGTGTGATGAAATATTTATTTATTTTTATTATTTTCATTTGTAACTCTGTTTAAAATTGGAATAAATTCGTAAAATTAAATAAATTTGATGGTATCTCACATTCTTAGTTCCTAATGAATATAAATTTACTTCGTGGAAAGGCAAATATCCGCATATTTTTATTACAAATTATTTTATTTATTGCAAAAGTTATATTTCCCAATAAAACTAATATCTCAAATTTGCATATTAACTCTGATAATTTTAAAATTATCAATAAACTTCTCTAACGATGTTGTAATACCATATAAAAAAATAAGTTGAAATTAGGACTAAGAAATTTATATGTTTTATGAATCTACAACAATTTAAATAAATTAAAATAAATAAGAACTTACTCAAATACTCAGTAGCGTACAGGAAAAAATAAACTTACCTGTAAATAAAATAAAAATTTGTCAGTACAGTATATATAAAATTATCTCAATTTAATTGATTAATTTATAGTTATTTGTATCAATAGAGGAAAGTAGAATATTTCTTCCCGAGGGTGCCGAATTATTTCTCGAACCAAGAGCAAGGTATATAAACAGACTACCTTTACGTGGTATACATATTTTTAATTTCATTAGGTATCGTATCAAAAAGTACATATTTAGAAATAAATTAGAAATTTTGAAATGATTTCACTAGGATACCACTACTATCAAATCAAATCATTGTTTCCCAACTACTGCTGACCGCTTTACTTTCCTTCTCTAGGGATGAAAAGTATCACTTTCAATTGTGGTACGAAAATTCACTTTCTAAAAGAATCTCGAAAAAGATTGATTGCTTCCTCTTACGAATTAATAGATTGAAACACAGAATCAAATTAATTATTTTCATAAGTTATTTTAATTTAATATTGATTAGGTTTAGGATAAATAAATAAACTTAAATTTATTGGTCATTATAAATTTACAAAGAATTTATATACAGGGTGTTTCAAAATTTTTGCAAATTTCGGAAAAAATCTTTTTGCGTTGTATTCAGTATATCAAATAATATATACCCTTTAATTGTGTTGCAATAATTTTAAAACAGGCTGTATTTGTTTATAATAATAAATGTAGAGGTGTAAAATTTAAATATTTCTGTAAAAACTTGTAAAGAAGATGAATTAAAAATTGTATTTAAATGGAAAAAATGAGTCTGAAATATGATTTATAATCTTTTTTGTGTTTTCACAGTAGAATATAATAAAAAGTTTGTGCCTGCATAGAATTTCCATTAAGTGCTGATTTATGACTTCAGAAACTGATTGATTTCATTTCATTTGTCAGTACGATAATTCGCCACAGTCAGATGCGTCAAATAACGATACATTTTAATATTAATGAACTTTTTTATTGCAAACAAATTCAGCACCAATTTGCATAACTATTCTTTCTCTAATGGAACTATAAATATTAATTACTTGGTGCACCACATACCCGCCTAGTTAGCTCTGCCTGAGTCTCGCATTTAATGGTCTAATAAATATCACAGTTCAACTGGCTGTATAATATATTTTATATTTAGTTAAGTAAACGTTAACTTGTATCATAAACATGGTATACTATGGATAAAGTGCACCTTCTCTGATACGGGTAGTAGTTAGTACTAATGAATAATGAATGTACGTGGAAAATGTTAACACTTTTTAGGATAATTCATTATTTGCACCTCGTTATAATAATACAATAATTAGACATTAAGTTTGATAAATCGGTTAATGCAAATACGGATAAATTTAAAATTGAATATGATTCTTTAGAATTTATGCAACAACAAACGAAATACGTAAATATTGAACATAATTGTCAAGCCATTTGATATCGAGTACAATATCGAAAATTTATTTTCTATGGAACAATTGAAAAATAATTTTGTCGCTCCAATGACAACGCGCGGAAAAGATATTAAATGCGCGCTTATTTCAATACTTATAAGGAATAAAAATAAAACAGAAACTTGTCATATTCAAAGTTGACAGATCGAATTTATTTTCAATACGTATACGTTTTTTAATAATTTAATATGAATCGTAAAAAAAATATGTGTATCACGAGCGTAAAGTATCTTTGTTCCTCTTACACTATTGCAGCTCTCGCCTTCGGTTTGCGCTGCAATTACCGTGATCGAGTAACAAAGAATCGCTTTACGCTCTTCATACACAAATATCTAACTATTTTTTCTGGAATTATTAAATTATTATTATTATGGGGTAGGTGGCTCAGTGGTATCGAGTCGGCCTGTGGATTTTGAGAACCCTGGTTCGATCCCCACAGACGACAAACAATTTTCACCATTTTAAAATCTACCCCTGCGGCTCTCCCTCCACTAACATCTTTGGGGGCCGTGATTTAACGGCTGGTAATCGCATTACACGGGAAGAAATATATCACTTACCAAGATCTGCTACGGCAGAGTGCCACACCCAGTAATGGGTAAAAGGCGTGATGATATATTTGTTTATTTATTTTATTAAATTCCTGTATTTATTTAGTATATTCAGAAATAATTTGTGGCCCAAGATATCTGTTTTAGATTGCATTTCATGTCTAAAAATTGCTTTGGCGTGATTTATCGATTAATTACCATGTTTACTATGCATTTGCTGAAGAATCTCAACCTTGACTGAACATTTTTCACACAAAAACATTTATGCAACGAAATATTCAAAAACTTTTAAATGACACAGTATTAATATTGCTCTTTACATGTTTTGTATTATTAATTAAAAACTATGTTCCCATTTGACGTCGTCACTTTATTATATCTAATACTTAATTTCATTCAATTCATCATCTATTGTTCACCTTCCGTGATTAATGCATTTTATTACATTCTCCGATTCATACGACACCCAAAGACACACGAATTTGAATAATAATTACAAACAATTTATTTCTTTTGAAGAAGAATCACAACATTTAGGAGCTGGTGATTTTTTTCCTGTCCGACTACTTGTTAGGCAAGCGAGAGGCGAGATTCGTACTCGGGTCACACCGTGGTGTTCGGGAGTGCTGTGTTTCATGCGTGTGAAACATTGTGTGTGTGCTGTGTTGTGAGACATCTCTGGGCCAGTCGCCGGAGTAATTGCGTGAAAATCGCCGCGCTATTGTTTTCAGACTGTTGTTTGTTAGCGACCAACAACGGTGGCCATGGCAGTAATGGTGACATCCCTGTTCAACCCCTCCTAACTCGACCTACCAAGAGAACTAATACTATTTGAAAGGGGGCGAATTTTGAGTATCGAAATAGCTACAAGAAGAAGGAAGAAAGGGAACAACTACAATCGCTTGATGTGTGGTAACGAAGATATCAAGAATAAAATTTTTTTAAATGACGCGACATGTGATGTATTAATGTGGAGGAGGTAAAGGAGAAAGAAAAATAAACGAACACTATAGGATTTAAAAAAGGTAAAGAGACTGGATGAAAAAAGTATTGAAAAAGGACAATCGAAAAAATGTAGTAAAAAAATTAAATTTCTTTATAATTATTATAAAGAAAAATCTGATGTGGACACCACATGACTTCATTGTACGCGTATTAAACTATAGATATTTTTTTAATTGCACATATTTGACATTAAATCTTTTATTTTTTTATTTTTTGTTATAATCTATAGCAAACTTTTTTTAAATCAAAAAATATATAATATTTAAATTTAGATATCTCGTTTATGCAAAAAGCTAATTTAAAAATTCTTAATGTGCTAGACGCAGAATTTAATTCTCTAAAACTTTTATTTGCAGCATTTATTTCTAAAATTAAAAGAATATAATTTTTTTTCAAGGAAAACTGTTAGCAGTTTCATATAATGTGTCACTTCCGATTAGTGTATTTTAACCAAAATCTATTATGTTATTTCCATTGATATAGTAGTTTTATATACCAAATTTGGAAAGTTTTAAATAATATTTGAATATAGTTTTTCATGAAAATCTATTATAGGCTTCAAGTAAAGTACCACTTCCGGTAGTTGTATAATGACCAAAAAGGGAGGTGCACAACTAGATGTTACAACAGTTCTAAATACCAAATTTTAACTTGCTACGGCTTGCCGTTTTTGAGTTATGCGAGATACGTACGTACGTACGTACATACGTACGTACAGACGGCATGACGAAATTAGTCAAAATGGATTCAGGGAGGGCCAAAACACCTATTTCCGTTGAAATCTGAGAACCGAAAATTTTCGCGATTACAATACTTCCTTTACTTCGTACAAGGAAGTAAAAATTGGGATACCGCCAGCATTTGTACTTGGGATCTATGAACTCCGCTCATATACTTTAACCAACTAAGATATATGTAACTCAAATATGATTTTATTCCAATATATTCCTCTATTTTGTTATGCGTTAGACAGATTTTATTTCAAATGGTTTAGATTAATTGTACATTTATATCAAATGTAAATAAAACTGGCGTATTTTTAAATGTTGTGGGCTGGAAGCCTATTGCGTTGTTTTCTGTCAAATTGAGAAGGGTCGAACAGAGAAACTGCAAAAGCTCGTAAGACAACGTCCCCCATCGAGTGACAGGCCCACACATAAAACGCCAAATTTACTTCGGGATAAAATAGTCCCGAAAATACGAGGTCCCCGCGTCCGATAAATTACAATTTGTCGAAGTGGTTCCAAATTCTGCTACCATCGTTCGGCCTCCCTGCATGTGGTAGGGTATTATGGGACCCCCGTAGCTCAGTGATTGTCTGCCTCCCCTTACCTGCCCCCCGGCCACGGGGTCTTTTCTTCACCGCAGCGCCTCTCATTATGGTAAACAGTTTTACGTTAATATCAATTAATATTAATATCATTTTGGCAGCGTGCATTCTTAAACGGCGCGTTGGGTACATCAATCATTACGTAGCCAATTTCTCCGGTTGGTGATGCCGGGATCATTAACTATCACTGCATTCTGTTTCCGCGCGGGGTGCCGACGATGGAACAACTCATATATTAGTTCTAAGTATCTATCTTAGCTTCGTAATTGAACGGAAAGAGTTTATGTTGCTGTAAAATTATTCCTCAATAGAAATTCCAGTTGATGGTGGTAACTTGTACATATTTCAAATTAAGCTGAGTGAAATTAGAAGTTTTATAACACAAAATAAATAGTAAAATATGTAAATAATTCTGTTAGGTATTCATACTTCCTGGACTCTACGATCCAGGGTAAAAAAATAACATGTACAGTCAAAAGATCTTGACACATCCAGAATCGTATAGTTCTCATTGTCAAACATTTGTAAAGAATTTTAGGAGAAATATGCTTAAATTTAAAGACGCGGAATTAAATTTAGTACCACTTTTATTTGAAGCTATAAAATAAGGGTTTGGTGTATTCGAGGCAGACGATATTCTGAGAACATCAAACACATTTCACGGATAATATGGATTTTTAACGTCATTTGGTGACAGAAAATGAACAATTGCAAACCAAGGCTTATTGCAGACCAATAATACAGTTTCCAAATTATTGCTAAATAAATTAAAAATATATATTATTGTATGTACTGATTACAACACAAAAAGAATTTTTCCGAAATTCGCAAAAATAATTTCACATTACTTGAAACAAACAATTTCCGTGCCACTGGACTGATAGGTTTTCTAGCAATCATAAAAAAATATATATACAACAAATATTTGGTATAATTTAAAACTACTAACGGGCGATGCCAATAGCAACTTTAAATAAAGTAAATGTTAATTTCTTTTGCCAAGTGCATGAAATAAAATTTAGAAATACATTACAACGTTGAATAAATTAAAGACTTTTAAAACATTTTAAAAATTAAATCATTTCCGTTTTAAGTTCACAGCAGAAAACTAAGTTGCCTCTATGGTCTAATATATTTTTACGCATGAATTAATTTTACCAGCCGTGAAATCAGGCTGCCCAAAGATATTAGTGAAGGAAGAAACTTCATTTGCCTTTGCTACGAAACTAATTAATTTAGACACTCTTAATGAGTCAATTAGTTACTAAATTTTGATATAAAATTGGTTATCTGATTTTATTAAAATCCTATGCGTCGATAATATCAATTGGCTAGCGATCCATGTAAGAGTAGTAAGATTTGAAAAGTTCTAAATTCATTAGCAATTATTAGTCGCAACAGTAAACTGCATTTACTTGACATAACGTTCATTACGCTTGGCGTCAGTCAGCCAGCAAGTCAGTTAGTCAGTCAGCGAGATGGACAACCGGAGCAGACAGAGAGACTGAGAGGAGAGAAGCGGGCATGAGAGTCGCACGGCCCAAACCGGGACATAAACTTAGTCCAGAGGAATCTGTCACTGCTTGTCACACACACGGTCCCCTTACTAAAAACAAAAATAAAAAATAACCCAACGCCTACCTATACCTGCTACCTGACATTTCTTGTGTCAGGTAACCGACACTCCTGCAATAAATAACCACGACAGTATACCCTTGTTAAGCGCAGTGCGCGCACCAGCATTTAAAAACAGTTCACGACCATTCTACACTCATCTCAAGATAACCTTCTCTACTACAGTAACTTTATCTTGAAACGAAACCTACCCTTAAACACAACCAAAATTCTTTGTCCTGTGTCAAAAGAATAAACAAACTTGTCCATTCATAAAAAAAGACGAGCAAGCAGTTAATTTTTAATTGACGTGCAGCCTGAAACGATGGTCCAACTGAGGAATTTATTAACAGTTGTCATCAATATTAATTAATTACGTAGTTTCGAAGATGTCTCTTGGTTCATCCCGCGTGATCGTTCTTCGTCGGCGATGACGTCTGTGGGAGGAAGCCCTCTCGATCCATCAAGCTAGCCATGGGAGTTATCTCGAACAACACTGTCCCCTAAACGTGCTGTGATACCCCGGATCGAAGCGTGATTTGTTTTATAGGTGGTCTTCGACTGTGTCCAGTAGCTTCATCGTCTCCAACACTCGGCAATAAATCAAAATGCGATAATGGTCCGTGTAAAATCTATAAAGAAATAGTAACGGAGCAGGTTCCATTGTATGTTGCGTGAATAGGCAGGAGTGTTTGATGAGAAGATAGCGACGATTTGCGAAATGGTGTTTCATCAGACGAGATGACTGAAAAATATTATCGTGGTGCATTGTATTCATAATACTAAATATAATCATCTCATTCAATTTTCTACAGATATAGATCATAGATCAGCTTTCAAAATGAACACCTTATTACTTCAAGAAAGCGAATAATTAATTTCTAACATAATTAGACATGTAATGCATAAACAAACATTGTTTCTCTTTGATACCATCATATTTGCACTCATTATTACACATCCTGAATTCGACTTTATTTTTATGATGAACAAACCCTTCATTGTGTAATTAGTATCATAATTTGATAGATTACAAAATGTTTCTAAATTATTGCAAAAAAAATTTTAAGATATCCATGATTAAAATAAATATATCATCACGCCTTTTACCCATTACTGGCTGTGGCACACTGCAGTAAGCAGATCTCGGTAAGTGATATATTTCTTCGCGTGAAGTGCGGTTACCAGTCATCAAATCACGGCCCCCAAAGATATTAGTGGAGGAGGAGCCACAGGAGTAGATTTAAATTGGTGAAAATTGTTTGTCGGCTGTGGGGATCGAACCAGGGTTGTCAAGATCCACAGGACGATTCGATACCACTGAGCCACCTACCCCATGATTGTATGTACTTATTACAATGCAAAAAGATTTTTTTTCTATTTTGCGTTCATAAGGAAGTCATCGAAAGAGCGTTTATTACGAACCACAATATTTTATTTTAGACGGTTGGTAGTAACACATGACATACTGAAATTGTCAAGCCGAGAACATCAAAATTTCAATATAACCTCAAAATCTAAACAATTGCATAAATGCCAATAACAGTTACCAACCACAACGTTTCATATACAAATTTCAAAACTTGAGTAACGTTTCACTTTCAAAATGCAAACTGTTTGATATTCAATAATTATAATCTTAGAATTGATAACATCACGGAAATGTGCAGAATTTGTAAACGAGCCCGCGGCTGAATGTATTTAGTAAAGATAGCATATCAAAAATTAAATTAGGTATAATTCCATTAGATACAAAAACTTAAAAAATAGAGAAGTAAATTATTTAGTTGGTTAATTAATTAATTAATTAGCAGGTGTTATGCAGCATTATAGTCTTTAGTATCATCATATAAAATAATTGAAGTCTATAATCGAATTAAAAATTCTCCTCGCCTCATCAATTTACTCCATTTTATTATCACTCCGTTTAAAATAAATCAAACGTACACCTGTTACCATCTAAGCATCAACAAACAAAAAAATGCCCACAACGATACACTTCATTAACAGATTTCCCAGAATTCCATTCCGTGGTCTTGTTTCACGCGAGTGGGACCAGGGACTGTGTGGACCAAGGGCCATGGACCATGTCCGCCTACCTACGTCTTTATCTCAAACGAGCTTTTTAACCGGTGTTCATTACGGGCATTATTAGTGTCCGCGCCCTGGACAACCTCTGACGCCGAAGTGTCTCACATTCGAAATTGAGAGGTGATGCTATCGGACGTGAAGATTTACAGACGCTGCAAGAAATTTAGAGATGATGTTAATCATGGAGAATACAAACTATATTTACGAATATGTTCCAGGCTCAAGCGAGTTGTTTCTTTCAGTAGAATTGTCAGTTATTTTGTAGTATTCTTATTACAATATTGTATTACCGCAAAGAATTTTTCAAAAGTTAAAAATATTCAGAAAAACTATATATTCAGTAAATAAATAAATAAATATATCATCACGCCTTTTACCCATCACTGGGTGTGGCACTCTGCCTAAGCAGATCTCGGTAAGTGATATATTTTTTAGCGTGAAGTGCGGTTACCAGCCGTCAAATCACGGCCTCCAAAGATATTAGTGGTGGAGGAGCCACAGGGGTAGATTTAAATTGGTGAAAATTGTTTGTCGGCTGTGGGGATCCAACCAGGGTTCTCAAGATCCACAGGCCGACTCGATACCACTGAGCCAAATACCCCATTCAGTATATTCGGTAATAAGTTAATTCATCTTTTGACCGACCAAACTATTTTTTATTAAGAAAGTTGGACATTCCTTCTCAAAGAGGTCGTTTAATTTTCCGAGTCAAAGATATATAAAGCACCTGAATTAAGAATAACACTTTTTTCATGAGGTATACATATAAACAGAAAATACAATTTTCAGAAATAAATCGGAAATTGAAATAAGATTTATTATTCTCTTGACAGATGTCATCTGAATGCTACTAATGTCAAATCGTATCGTTGTTTTCCAGTTGTCAAAAATATGTCTTTACTAGGAAAGAAACGTTTACTTTCTTCCATAGGAATGGAAAGTATCACTTTCTTCTCTCAATTGAGGGAAGAAAATTTTATTTTCTGACAAGGTCGTAACAAACATATTTGTTTAAGCTACTGACTACACTTTAAAGGTATCTATTTTTATTTTTTAATTTAAAACTTTTTGTCGCTATGCATCTTCTGAAAAATATTTACAAAAGAAAAATTTACTAAAAAGAAAATTTCGATTAACTCGGCAAAAAACTGACTTTATTTCTTAAGATTCTCAAAATTTATATAGTAGAAAAAAATAGGTAGCACAAATCATTCAGTCATCAGATTCATCAAATAATCAGTCCTCGTCCAAAAACACCATCTTCGCTTCAGCAAACATTCATTGTTCCTTCCATACAAGCTCATCACACTCTGAATCATTCATCTCGCAACAAACCTTCAATCACATCCATCCATTCACTCCTATACACCTGCGTCATTAATTTTTCATTCCTCATACGTTTCATAAGCTCATAACTTCTCAAATAACTTATGCTCAAACCTCTAACAACGAATAAATAAAATAATTCAAAACATTTAGCTTTTTTAAGTTGTTCATATTCTACTATAAGCTGTAGTTTTCTTTTAAGTAGCTTATATTTAAGCTGTAATTTTAATATAAGCTAATTAAATTGGCCTTAAAACATTCAAACAAAAGAACCCAACTAATTTCACGCAAACAGAATCCCTGATTCATCAATACAGCATCGAACATCGAACTACAAACATGACTATTCACTGTTCTCAATTCGAATCTTGATGACCGATACCAGATACCATCCTCAACCATTTAACCACAACCGTATCATATTAATTAACCAGGTAGAAATGGATGGATGGAGAAATAACCAAATGATCTAACGTGACCTATGTAAACTAAAATTGTTAGTTACAGAAAGGAAAAAGATCTTGGTGACTCAGTAGTTCATTATTTAAACTATGTTATTTTGTTTTCATCCTTATTCAAATTTCTGGAATTACAAAATAATATATTTTTTTTGGAAAACAAAACAGTAAATACAATTTGTTTCTTTTTCGCAAGCGGGTATAGCAAAAATAATAAATTTTAACTTGTTTCATTGCTACAAAAGCGACGACAAAAATCAGAAATTCTGTACATATTGGCAATTAATAGCTAATAATCTACTCATTAATTGTGCGACTCTACCCTAATGTCTTGAATTATTGCTAACAAACAAATCCAGATTTGCCACATTACCAAACATTGAAAATGTAATAAACATAATAAAATAAAAATGAAGGTTTCATTTAAACATAATTATTTCAACTAAAATTTTATTTTAATTTCCTGCTATTATACATAACACAAATTGAAAAATGTTCAGCGAATGCGGTTTCTTGAACCGGTCCGGTCCCTGCTTAGAATATAAGAATAAATAAATAAATATCTAAGACTATGCTGACGGTTGCTATGAAACTGTTATAAATAAAGGAAGGAAACAGTTACTTTTCTCCCTAGGGAAAGAATAGCCAACTTTCGTTCCACATATGAGATAATGATTTCGATTAAGGTCGTAAACAGTTTTTGTTTTATACTATTCATAATAGTTATTCGGTTTTAATGTGAAGGTCATCAAAAAATAGTATATACACCTCGTGACAAAACCGTGCACTTCACTCTATCGGTATATAAAATACTATTCTATTTTAAATAAATAAATAAATAAATATATCATCACGCCTTTTACCCATTACTGGGTGTGGCACTCTGCCGTGGCAGATCTCGGTAAATGATATATTTCTTCGCGTGAAGTGCGGTTATTAGCCATCAAAGATGTTAGTGGAGAGGGAGCCGCGGATTTTAAATTGATGAAAATTGATTGTCGCTTGTGGGGATCGAACCAGACTTCTCAAGATCCACCACTGAGCCACCTACCCCATTATTCTATTTTAAGAACCTTATTAGAATTTGTCCTTTATTTTCTCTTCTTTAAAAATGTATGGTCAACATAATTATAATCCAACATATATAAGATTTTGTTTCTTGTTGTAATGTAACACCAAATAATTCTTAGCATGTATAACAAGCAGAGAGATCTACTTATTATGCAAAAGACACTTCCCATATCATCTTGCTGTAGCTGAAGCATTCTCGCGTAGTTTTAATTGGAAAGACCACGCGCCCAGTCCAGGCCCGAGCTGAGACGACGATGCACATTATTTAGTTTAGTCCTGGCCCGATCACGGCCCCGATTGCGGTAATGGTTCAATTTTTAACACCACGGGACATCTATTGTCAGAACAATGCAGCTTATTATTCGAAGCGAGCCACACAAAAGACCTAATACATATATATTAAAAAAATTAAATGTTTATTTTTTAGTTTATGCATGGTGCTTCGTCTACGGTAGAGCCTGGGTTCTAACTCACTACAAGTGTGGAGAGTTCACACGGATCTATACCTATAATCAGGGCCGGACACAACACTATTTTTACATCTATAATATTAAACTAAATTCTATTATTTAAAAAATAATAATTTACCATATTTGTGGCCGCCATCCAATCCTAAATTTTTAAAAATAACTGGATCATTATACAGGGTGTTTCAGGACTAGTGTAACAAACTTTAATAGCTTATTCCTGAGGTCATTTTGAGCCAAAAATGTCATATGAACATAGGTCCTATTCCTTCTAGTTACCAAAATACAAGAGGTTGAAGTTCTATAAATAACACGAAATTTTCAAATTTTTGTAATCAAGATACTTTCGGAAAACAAGAGTTTTATTGAAAAGTCATAACTTATTTGTCTTAATTAATTTTATTTATTAATAGTAACGAATACGATTTAGAGAACAAAACATAAAATGACACAATTAAATAGAAACAGAACAACATAACCAAACATGGAATAGGTTAACACAATATGAAATAAGATAACAAATTTTAAAAAAATTACAGCAAGTGCTCAAAATGAGCGCCTTGAACTCGTATGCATGTTAATATTAATAAATAAAATTAATTAAGACAAATAAGGTATGACTTTTCAATAAAACTCTTGTTTTCCGAAAGTATCTTGATTACAAAAATTTGAAAATTTCGTGTTATTTAAGAACTTCAACCTCTTGTATTTTGGTAACTAGAAGGAATAGGACCTATGTCCATATGACATTTTTGGCTCAAAATGACCTCAGGAATAAGCTGTCAAAGTTTGTTACACTAGTCCTGAAACACCCTGTATGTTACAGATCGATAAAATAATGACAAACTTTTATAATTAGATATTGTAATACTAGTGAGGAAAGGGTTTAATTGCAAAACGAGTACGAAAATTGGACGACGAGCGACAGCGAGTGTTCCAATAGTATAAGTTTTACAATGACCCTTTCCCACGTGTATTCAACATTAAACGTGAAAATTACATTTTTAAGTTTATGATACAAGAAATTTAATAATTATTTTATATAAATCAAAGGAGTTGTATTTGCAAATGCACATCATGTTTTTTAGTCACGATATCAAATGACATTTCCTTCGCTCAATTTATTTATTAACTAAATTGAGTGCGGAAAATGTCATTTTGACAAGTAATGCTAAAAACTATATTTATTCTGTTATTTATATTTTACTTTTATACATTTTGCTATCGTGCCTAGGTGTCAGTATAATTGTATTAAGGTTTAACCACACTTTTAACGAAACTGTCAGTGAACTGTCCTTATATTCTTTTTTATAATAATGTATAAATAAAACTTACAAACTTAGGGTAAATCTTTTGTACTTACAGTAATTTATGAGAAACTGTTCTAATGATAGTAGTAAAAAGTATGAAATAAAATTGAAATTGAACCCAAATAACCTCACTGTTTTTATTCATATTTTTTCCAAAAATAGTTCTTATCATATGATGATATCAAATTTATTTAATTGCTTTTCTCTTTAAACTAATCTGACTTAATGCAAACTTAAATACATAATAAACAAAAACTTACAGCCTCATCCGTTTAATAAGTAAAAAAATATAATATTAATAAATGACAGTTTATATAATTTGTTCATTTTATACTTTGATTTTGATTTAATATATTTTCATTAATTTGACAGATGACATATCTGTCATTTTATCCCTGCATTGATCAATAAACTCTTATTCGAATGAAATTAATTTTGTATTAATTAAAACTGAACAATTAATACATTTTATTTTACTTGAATACATTTTTTATTATTACCTATAAGTATTTAAATACATCACAACAAAATGACCCCTGTGACCCTCTTTGTACAAAGATCTTTGGACGCCGTGATTTGACAGCTTGTAACGCGCATAAATATATCACTTATCAAAATCTGCTACGGCAGAGTGCCACGCTTAGTAATGGATAAAAGGCGTAATTGTATATTTATTTATATTTAAATTTACATGGAATTTAACTATAACTTTTTTGTAAGAATTCTGATTTATATGTATAAATTTATTTTAAATTTAATCTAGCTACACCATACTCTAGTTCTCTCACAAATCTGCCTGAATCCCGGCCTGCAAAATGGGTAACATCAGCAGAAAGTGCAAGTAATGCTCCCGTGGTCGTAAGGTCGCATCACGCGTCCAGGCGATAATGAGATTGACTCGTGGTGGATCCCCGCGTCCCTCACCCTTCTTCGGGCACCCTAGCACCCCCTGGACAGCGTGACGTCATCTACTCGGCCCGCATGGGTGTCAAATCCAGGTAGAATGTGGCTACTATACCAACACTTCGACTTGTTTGCGATGTTTTGAAAAATAGTATTTAATTGATTGGTAAAAGAAACAAATATGGATATAAAAATAGATTTTAACATTGGGTATTTTAGTCATTTGTATGCGAAACTCTGCAATTTCAGATTAAATTCTTTCTACAGACTATCAACTCATCGGCACATTTCTTATTTTTACAAATTTTGAAAATATTTTACTGTGCAACGATTTTATCGCACGAGAAGAAGCGGCGAGGGGGGAGGGGCTCAAAATATTTTCACAATTAAAACATAACACATAATTTGTATGTTCTTATTCTTCAATCTTTAATATATATATATTAAATGCAGTGATTAATTATTTAATTTAAAATTTTATGAATGTTTTACTTTTGAAAAACTATATTAATTAATATTAATATAAAATTTAAAACACAGACACTTTGTTTTTGTTCGGAAGAACTACGAATAAGAATCTAGCACGTTGAAGGAAACATATGAAGTAGTAAAATAATAGAATAAGATATAAAAAAAAGTTTATAAATGAAGCAAAATTGCAATGCAAGTTCAAGAAAAATTTTCAAATGTGAGACACTCGGAAAGATGGAATAAATGAACGAAAAACATTAAATTAGTGTACTTTAAACATTAACGTAAGTTAACACAACACATAAACGTTTTAAAAGTAATTAATACTGGCCATTAGCCCACCTTCACGTATCACGATTAAAAAAAAACACTCTCAAGAAAAAAAGTACAAGTGAAACAAAAGAGAGTAGCTAGATACAGAGAGTCAGCTCTGTGGTAGGAGATAACATTCCACGAATTCTAGACACATTTAAATTAGTTGACTGGCCGGTAGATACCGTAAACGATGATGCTTCGGTTTTATCTCAACAACGTCAAGGGGATAAAAACAAAAGCCCAACGGATGGCTGTATTCTTTTGTCAATGAAACAAAAGCACATCAACAAGCAACACATACAACTCCCGTTTCGTTTTCATTTAAATCACACACGAGGTTGCCGGCAGGCAACTGTCACTTTGCGGACCAATGAGAATTCAGTGTAGAGAACCGCCTTCCCCGCTGGCAACTGTCTCCGCCAATGAGAACGCGAGTTGAGTGCAGGTAACACACATGCACGACACGCATTCGTACGTACATGTGTATACACACGTACTTGGACTGCATACATGCAACGAACGCACCTGTGAGGAGACTACTATTCAAGTGGGATCGAAGTTGCTTGTGGATTGACAATTGCTACTTCTGCTATTGTGTTTATGATTTGTTGTTTTGAATTGCAATAAGAGGTACTTAGATTTATTAAGCACACTTGACTGGAGGAACTTGAAATCCCCTTAAGTCTGTTGCACCAACAAAGACGAAAATAGATACACTGCATCTCATTCTCATATAACAGAGGAGTACAATTTAATCTTGCTTCTTGAATTATCGAACGAGAAATCACAATTAATTTAAATTGGAACCAATTTTTATTTGGCGAATACTTTTAATTAATCATATTAAATACTTATCAGCTACATTTATAAAGAATAATTCCATTTTTATTCTGAATTGAAATTATGCTTTCCAAAATAAATACAATTGGCTGAATTCAGCTCTCGTCTTTATCTTAAAGATCGTTTCTAGTAAGCATGGAAACATCATGTTTTTGTTTCTTATTAATTTATCTTTGTATATATCTTTCTTTATATTGTTATTTATAGAGAAGCTTCTTTAGTTAGAGAATTAATTAATTTGGAAATCTATAAAGAAATTAAAATTTCCCTAAACTATCACATAAATCCGAAGATCCCACACAAACTAAAAATATATGAACTATTGCACTGTGATTCGTTGAGTCTAGACCCTGTACTGTAATTAAGGGTACAGAATAGCATAAATAAATACATAATTTAAAACGATGGATACATTATATTGGAGCTATTTACAAAACAGAATAAAATTATTCAAAACAGTACAGTGATGCGGTTAGCGTTACGAAAATTCGAATAATTCGAATATTTCGAGTTTGAATCTCACGCAAATTTAAATATATACGTAATTTTAATTTGAATTTATTAAAGAATGTTGTAGTGAAAAATAAGAAAGACAATTTTCTCAATTTTTCTTTGAATTCGGCTTGATTTTAATTATATATCAATTAAAAAACAAATAGATGATGACGTTTCGGGCCTATGACTTGAGAATTGGCACAATCATAGGCCCTAAATGTAGTCTTCTATTTGTTCTTAATTAATATTTAGTAAAATTCAAGTTGAATTTTCCACTATTAAATATACTCGGTGTTTCTTCTATACCTCTGCACGAAACTTTAAAGAAAATTTGATATACTGATTATAAAACAAAAATTTTTTTTTGGAAATTCTTAAAAATTAGGGTATATCATTCCTGGCGAATATTTTTAGTGTCACTTGTTTTATAGTTCATTTAATTATTTATAATTATGTTACTAATGAAATAAAAGTATAAACACTACCTACAAATAATAATTTATTAATTAGTTATTATGTAGGTACCTGATATAATGCCTTATTTTTATTTTTATTTGAGTACCTAGTCTGATTTCGTATATGGTATTGAAAGGGTAAGTTGTTATGGGAGAAATTTGAGAAAAATGTATAGCAACAGAGAATTAGTGGATATGCTGTTAGTGTATGGAGAAGCGGCGCAAAATTCCGAATTAAACTAGTGACACTAAAATTGTTCACTAGGAATGAAATACCCTAATTTATGCGAATTTCAAAAAAATATATATATTTTTGTTCTATAATCAGTATATCAAATTATATATGTCATTAAAGTTTCGGGCACAGGTATAGAAACACCCTGTATACGAGTATGAACTATCACACTGTGGCTCGGTGAATCTGGATTCCGTATTGCAATTGGGATTAAATTCCTGTTGAACAGAGTAGCATAAATAAATAAATACATACTGATCTATGAGATAATACAAATTAAGTAACATTGCGTGCGGGGAGTATTTGACTATAACATCTAAAACGCAAGATCAGGGCGTAATGGCGACATATATCCTTATCAGTTGGTCCAGCAGAAACCCAGTAAAAGAAAAAAAAATATATTCAAATGTATTTTTGTTACTTTAACACTTCATAACATTATAAACTATTTTTGTGTCTTAAAACGGAGATTAAATTGGCATTGGTATTAGTGGATAATCTGTTTTATAAATCTGCTTGTATAACTCTATTTATTTGGAACATACTGTATTATTAAAATAATTAACAAGCATTGAATTGTTGTTAGTTAATAATTAAACAAATATTAAAATAATAATTTAAAATCTCTAGTAAGTACATAAAATATAAAGTAGAGCTAGATCAAGATAATAAAAGCACAATATCACACTTTGCTTAACACAAATAAACCGAAACCTAAGCTTCATACATCCATAAAACCAAAAAATCAAGATGCCACAGTAATGTAACAGGTTTAATACATCATTATAATATTATATTATAATACACATACGTAAATATGCATATTAAACATATAGTCGCGGGGTAATAACATATAACAGGGCTGCGTACCAGATGCCCGGCTTGCAAACACTGTAGGCAAGGGGCAGTTCCGAGCAGAGAGGCGGGGGATTCAGACCACAGCACTCTTGATGCTGGGTCGATAAAAACCCGTGCTATATAATTATGTATGTATATACACATATTTAGCCATAAGCATTCAGATAGCCATTTATCTTTAATACATAATTGATAGCTACGTTTGGCCGATAGAATTTTAAAAATTTATATTCTAATGTCCCTATAAAAGACATACGGTGCACGAAATTACAATACTTATACGCGTAAGTACTTGGGCCGTCATGATATATTAGGATGTTCAGCTACTGACTTTGCGATTGATTTTCATGTAATTCCATCACAAGATATTATCTATTTCACTCTTTTTTTTCTTAAAACAAAAACAATTTTTTTGCCATCAACGGCTAACAAGACAGTATATTTAGGAAAATATACAAGAGGACATTTATTTTCAAAGGATTTGGTCACCAGTGCTTGCACTGATGAAGAGTCCCGAAAAAGGATTCATAAATAAATAAATAAATAATAGAGTATTTGGATGGGTGATTGTCCTATAAAACCTAAAACTTAAAAGACTTTTTTTGCCATTAATGGTTAACAAGACAGCATATTTGATAAAGTGTACAAGAGGAATTTAAATTTTAAAATTCCTGGTCACCAGTGCTTGCATTGATTAAATGACCCAAAAAGGATTCATAAATAAATAAATAGTCAACGACTATGGTTGAACTCGATGAAACTGATCTATGCAATAACACGAGTTAAGCAACATTGCACGCGGAGAGTATTTGGATGGGTGATTGTTCTATAAGTCCTAAAACTTAGTATTAGGGCGTAATGTAGCATTTGACCTTAGTAGTTGGTTCGCTAAGAAGCCAAAAAAATTCAATATATGTAAAAAAATTCATAGTTGACAATTGATGAAATATAATTAACAATTGATCTAATAATACACAATTGGTTGTTTCCCAATTTGCATTTATTAATGTGACAATCATTTCGTACTTTCGGACATCTGTAGATCCGTCAGTACGGTGGTGTGGATTGCAATATGGAATTCGAATCCGGAGATTCCAAGTTCGAATCTCACTCAAGCTAAAAATTATATAAATTACCACACTGCAGCTCGGTGAATGCGGACCCTGTACTGTAATTGGGATTTAGTTCCTGTTGTACAGAGTAACATAAATAAATAAATAAATAACAGACTACAAATAAATCTGTAGAATTTTTTCTACAACTGTCAAAAAAGACTAATATAATAATAATTGATTTATGCAAGTAAATTGAAGGAAAACAATCAAAAATAATAGTACTATTGATGTGTTGTAAGCAATGGAACGTGAAAAAAAATATTTCAAGAGCAAAATACGCATTCTTATGATAATATAAATGATTAAAAAATTACTTATTTCGCGTATTGATATTACTGTTACAATTGAAAAACTATATTTAATGCTGGCACTATAAAAACCTTAGAAAACTTTTGTCGACTGCTGGTATACAATTATCAAATTTATCTAAACCGTAACATACAGTACTTTGTTCTGGCATTGTTCAGTTTTGTCATCACAAAATTTAAATGCCCCAAACATGTAACTAAACATTAATTGATGTTATCTTTAAAATATCTAAATAAAAATTACAAGCTAAAATAAATTTCATGTTTGTCGTTTTTGTCCTACAAAAATTTAATGTAGTTAAAACTTTAACATGCACACGAATATTAATTGAGTTGAATAATAAATAACTTAATCGATTAGCAATATAGTACAACTTTTTCAACATTTATTACAAAGATTAAGAACTTTAACAGCTTTATTAGAAATCATATTTTTTCCATGCTTCACTACCTACAAAACTCAATAATACAGTCAACGTTTTTATGTTTTTAAATTGTCTTATTAATTTTTCCCGTTACATGAATTTCAGTCATGTATTTTGATACAATTATGCGTAAAACTTTGCATATATCTCGAGCCTAAAGATAGTTATACCCTTGGACGCACATGCGTAAACTTTCTCTTTCGGCCCTCTATATGTAAATAACTATTCGTAACTGTCCAACAATTGTCATGAGTTAAAAGTAAACTATTCCTTAATGACATAATAAAACAAAAATATTCTTTTCTACAACTGTCAAAACATGTTTACTTTTTTTCACTAATATCAATACGCGAAATACGTGATTTTTTCATCATTTACATTATCATAGCATATTTCGCGCACTGTTTTACACCCTATTGCGCAAAATGGGTAATTCGCACACGCTTCTAAATTATTTTTTTCACATTTCATTGGTTACAAATACATCAATAGTACCAAATTCATATTATTTTTTATTGTTTTCCTTCAATTTATCAATAATTTTTGTATTATTATTTTTTGACAGTTATTGAAAAACTGTTGTTTGTATATCCTGGGTGAAATTATTATCTTTTGATGTGTTTGAATGACTTTTTTATTTCGATTTGCGGTCTCGACAAAAAAGCACTCATTTCGCGCACTAATGCAAAAATAACTATTTTGTCTACGATTCCTATGAAAAGTTGACAATTACGCCCTGATTTGTCATCGTAAAGTTGAACGTATTCTGTGGACAATCGAAAAATATATTAAATGCGTGCTTATTTCAATAGTTACAAACAAAACAGAAACTTTTCATATTCACAGTGAACAGAACCAATTTATTTTCCGTATGTATATATTTTTTAATAATGTAAGATGCAATTGTAGAAAAAATTATGTGTGTATCACGAGCGTAAAGTATCTTTGTTCCTCTTACACTATTGCAACTCTCGCATTCGGCTCGCGCTGCAATTACCGTGCTCGAATAACAAACAATCGCTTTACAGTCACACAAATAACTATTTTAACACTTGAATAAAAAAAAATAATCAATAACAATTTAGGAATGTTTGACAGCGAGAATAAGTTTTTTTTATGTCGGAAGTATCTAGAAAACCTTCTGAAGATAAAAACAAGTCAAAACATAATTTCCCTTCCATATACAACAACCTCACTTTACTAGGATTATTAACATTTATAAAAAATGTAATATCCTCGTAAAGATTTGTTCCTATGTAAGGGGTGATTTGATTTGAATACCGAGGGTGAATGCCGGCGGTGTCATAGCATCAGATACTCACCGGCCATCGAAGTGGGAGTCACCGGTGTTATGCGGGTTTTTTACAGGCTCTAATCACAATAATCAGGGACCGAACATCGCCGGAGGGTGTCAGCGTATTAGGTGTAAATACATATTATTATTTATTTACGTCGCGAGATCGAGATGCCGTACCGTTTGCGTTTGCGTTCGGCCACAGCTGCAATGCATTGTCTGCGGACGACGTCGATGGAAGATGGAATTATGCAAGGAAGCGAAGTAACTCGATCGAAAGACAGTGGCGGAGACAGCAAGAAGAAGATTCTCAACTATTTTTCATTTTTAAATAAGAATGCGCTCATTAGGGTGAAAATTGGAACTATGACAAAGATACATTGTACTTAAAGTACTTAAAAATAAATATGACTGGAAATAGAACTAATATTTACAATAAAGAAGGTAATAAAAACTAAATATATTATCACTCCTTTTACCTATTATTCTGGAGGGACACTCTGCAGCAGCAGATCTCGGTAAGTGCTATATATATATATATGGGAACCCCCATTTTTTATTGTACATTCGGATAGGACGGCTAAAACTAAGTAGGTTTTGTATGAAACGTTTTCCGATTCACGACGGTGATGTAATTAGAAAAATAATTATTGTCATGATTCCCATTTAAAATTTCAAAGTGGCCCCCCGCCCCACCGCCATGGGGTGGCTGTGAGGGATCGTGCTTGGTGACATAAGATATGTTTTTGAAAAATATTAAACACGTGTTGTTTTGGTTTTTGATTCGATGTGTATTTCTCAAGATATTTCCCCGTCCCGGAACTTTTTGAACACCCTGAATTCATAAACTATGTACTTGAATGTTGAAAGATAAACGAGACTAATGCTAAAGCTACAACTAAGGACAACACAGAACTATATTCTTTGTAAACTGAATAAAAAACACTACTAGCAAACACAAACAAAAGAAAAAACAAAGGAATACAAGTGACAGTCATGGAGCTTGTAGAAATCAACTGAAACTGTATTTTTGTCTCAAGTTTAACATATCGGGATCAACGCCATCTCTTAGTAGTTGAATTATTGCGAAAATGCGTTGTTATATAAAAAGTTCTGGTAATAATATTTGGATGTATTTGGAATGTTACAAATAATAATATCAATAATGTTTCATCTGCCAAAAGTTTGAATTTAGTATTTTAATGAATTAAAATGACTGTGATTTTCGGTAATTTTCTTGACGTGTCTCCAAAATTACGTGCGCCACTGAACCCCAAATCTGCATGTTGCAGTTGCTTTTGGTATGTCCCGCCTTCGTTGTATCTTCTGTTTCTCTCGCTTCGTTTTGTTTTTAATAAACGCTGTGCCCGATTTTATCAACGCATTGTGACGTATTCGGAATGTTTAAAAAATGCAAACTATTACATAATTGACATTTTTATTTAATTGTTTACTGATACTATAAATATTCACCGATCTTGCGGAATGCTAATTTATCACCATTCGATTATACACACACTCCAAGTTACTTTTATCTTTAATAATTTATTTATTTATTTAATGCAGCAACAACTCTAATGATCTCAGTCCGACGCTGCCTAGGGCTGTTACCTAAAAACAACATGCTTGCGGGGTGTAATAATAGGTAATACTTTTATCACACATCAAATGCATGCTTCTATTAGGTAACAGCACATTGCAGCGTCGGATGGTTACCTAAAATTAATATAAATGAGAAAATTGTAAGCGAATTATCAATCCTAGAGAGATATTCGGACAGGACTTTTTTATAGTAATTCTTTTAATTCAATCATTATTTTCATAACTTAGTCTTGAAAGTGATATTTAAAAGCAATTATCTAAATGTTAAACACTGTTTGTTACCTAGCAACCCTTTGATATAAGTAATATAATTATATTTTGATAAATTGATTTGATATACACTTTATTAGAAATAGATAAATTAAGTTGAATAATTATTAGCTCCAATTCCATATTTTAAGATGATTTCAGATAAAAAAGATTTTCAGTTCTTATAAAACAGATTGAGTGATATGCCTACAATATTGTGTAATGTGTATGTCAACGAAAGTTCTGTATAGGAGTAGATAAATTCTCCCTTCTCAATCTCGGAGTCTGTTGAAAGTTTCATCAAAAATGTCGTCCGCGTCCGTCGTACGCGCGTGAAAAACAACGACAATCGACACAACACGAAATTCAAATGAACAAATGAATCCGAATAACAAATGAGTTATGGAGCTGTCAAGCGTCTGTCGTACCGAGAATTTCACGAAAAAAGAGGAAAACAAAACAAAAGAGACCAACAGCAGACGGGCGAAGAATGGAGGCGAGAGAGAAAGAGTGAGACTGGAATCGTCATCGACAACAATGTGACGTCGCGAGCGAAACAGTAAATCATAGTTGAGGCCCAGGCCCCCGGTGAAGTCGGAAGCCTGACCGGCGTGCGGAATGAGCTGCGAGCTGCGTCGTTGCTATGCAGCCGACGAAGGCGCCTTCCCCGAACCCCATGCAGCCCTGGAGATGCTGCCGCCGATAGGTGCCACCGCCAGCACTGGCGGGATCTGATCTCACGGTTTGGTATTCCGGATGCGAGGCTTTCACGTTTCCCGTACGAGGACCAGCCAAATGGGGATGTGATGGTATTCTAACCTAACAACTCTCATTTTATTGGACTCTTTCATTCTTAACTGTTGGCTTATCGAATGCTTTAACTATTAATTGTAATCGAATTGTAAGGAATATCAGCGGAAGGAGAATAAAAAATACCGCAACATCAGCAAACGTTTCAAATCATACAACCTTTAAAATTAAAATGTGGCAGGAAAACATTCTTATTTCGAATGTCCAACTTTATAAATCGTAATTTATATGTTTGATAATATAATTGTTGTAAAGCCTTAAATAGTATATTTTTATTTATTTATTTATTTATTTATTTGAAAATTCAGCTGCCCAACAGGACAAAGTCCCAATAACAGAGCAGCACAAAGATACAAAAACAGATTAACTTTAAATATAGAATACATAATAAAAAAATAAGATTAATCAAACAAAATTTAAACATTGCAAAAATAGGTTTTCACGTTGTTTGTAAATACATTTATGGAATCAGAAAATATATCTATGGTGCAATTAGAATTACACAAAGTATTATACATAGAAGTTATTCGATTAAGTGGAGAATGTGATGCAGAATTTGTTTTACATCCAACAATTTTGAAAAGTTCATTAGTTCTCATACAATAATTGGGAATTCAAAATTGCATAACATCTAACAAATTATTACAATTAAATATATTGTTAATAATTTTGTATAAAAATGACAGGTCGGATACTTTTATTCTGTTTTCAAGATATATTAAATTTAAAGTTCTTTGTGGAAATTTATAACGCATAGAACGTAAGAATTTGTGTTGAATTTTTTCAATTCTTTCATTGTAAATAAAATAAAATATTGTGGCGACCAACAAACAGATGCAAATTCAAGTTGACTGCGTACAAGACAAAAATATAATTTAAATAAAGTACATGGATTACTAAAGTTCTTAGATGTACGCAAAACAATAATAAATCGCGATAGCCATTATAATTCACAATATTAAAAAAAATTGCAAATAATATATTCAAGTTATTGTTTGTGGATGTCGCTTTCAGATTCAATGAGTTTAATCCGCGACGTATCATCTTTGCGCACAAATATTTTACAATTTTTTGTCCAAATATACTTAAAGCCCTTAGGACGCAGTATATCTCGCACTTTTTTAAATAACACACTATTATTCGGCGTAAGATGTTCGTTCACGAATATTTTGGTGTCGAAATTATCAATATTGAGACTTCGCGTTGTCACACTTTTAATTTTTTTGAATGATGACATGAAATTGTCTTTTTGTAATCGTGTAGTAAATTTAACAACTATTTTCTTCGGAACATCCCTTTGCGTGGATGGAATTCTATGAGCAGCATCAATATCATGTGGTTTGATGTCAGCTCCAACATGCTTAGCGATATCGGAAATAATTCCAATGACGTTTTCATTTTTTTGTTCCGGAATGTTTTGAATAATTAAATTGTTAATTCTGGAATATTGCTCCAAATCTTCAATTTTCTTGTTTAAATTTATTACTTGATTTTTTAGTTCTGAATTTTCTTTAACTATCGTATCTATAACTTTCATCTTATCATTTAAAATATGAAAATTAGTTTCGAAGTCTGTTATTTTATCCGAACAAAAATTTACACATTTCATTACGGATTCGAATTTAATATTCATTGCATTTACTATTTCGTCCTTTACAGTTTTTAAATAAGTTAAAACATCTGTAGGTAATGGATTGATGTTAGATAGTTGCAACATTTGATCTTCATCATCAGATTTGTGGCGACAAACAGTGCAAACCCAGACAATGTCATTGTTTGCAACCAGCATCTTAAAACGTTCATTCGTAAGGTCGGCACACAAGGCGTGAAATGTTTGTTGGCACGAGAAGCATTTTATGCCGGGATATTTATTGTTTACAGAACGAGCGCACTTGCTACACGAAACCATAGTTAACAAGTTTGTGCCGAATAATTAAATTTGCAAAACGATTTTTAGAAATTGAACCAATTCAACAGTTGTATATTTAAAAACAAGACTGCCAGTGGAGTATTTCAATTTTTTATAACACTGTTATATTAACGAATAAATTTCGCACAAAACTATATAAGTTTAAGCACCAATAAGATAATTTTACTCACAAATTCACCAATAAAACTCGCAACATTAAAAACACGTGTTTATATTCTTTGACTATGTATTTTGCAACAAGTTTATAATAGTCATTATGCGCGAGTTGCATAGACTATTTTTTTCTATGATAAAATCCAACATCCAAATTATTAAAATAAATGTCAAAATATATTACTATTTTATTGATTGAGCAAACCATGAAAACTATAGAAACATTTGATCGTTTCATATTGAAAATCTGTATCATAATGAAAATCTGCGTCATTAATGTGCAGATACTATAATAAGTAAATTAAAGTATAGGAGTAGAAAATATTATATAATACAAGTATTAAAAGGATATCATTGAAAAGTTTGTCTTCCAATGGCATTTGAACATATGAATTACATTCTACTTTTCCTACTACAATTTATCTTTTTAGATGTTATTTTTATTCTCAAATAATATCTAAGGTTAATGCTGATTCCATTGTTTCACTATCAATTTTGTGTTTGTAATAATCGAAAACAATAATATAATTCTGTTCACACTTGGATGTAGAAAATAATTACTTTCCGCACTGTCGTAGGAAATAGTATATTTTAATACTAGGAAGAATAGGGTTTTGCAATGTCCCTTTCCCATGTGTTTTTTTTTTATTACATTAAACGTGAAAATGAGATTTTTCCGCTTGATTTAATAATTATTTTATTAAATCAAAGGAGTTGTATTTGCACCTCACATTTTTTTTGGTCACCATATCAAATGACATTTCCCTCACTCAATTTAGTTGTGATAGTAATCGCTTCCCTTATTAGTGAGGAAAATTATTTACTTTCATTAATAGTGAGGGAAATGTCATTTGCACAAGTAATATTGAAAAAAATATATTTCAAAACCATTATCCGAAACATTTGCATTTAAAACTATTTGTATTTTTTTCTTTACTTATCTATCTTCCAACGATCGTCCTTATCTAAGTTCATGGATAGGATATATATTTTCAAAATTAAATATTAATACGGAAAACTATCATCATCCAATTAAATGAAAATAATTGGCGTCTCTATTTTTATGAAAAATCTCTCCGATAAATTAAAATTTTACTTCACTTCATGCAACATGCAATCTCTTAAAAGATCGTCAAGATATGTCTTCAAGTTTCATCAAATTCTTTATGTACGAGTAGATGTAACAAGTTAACTACTGCATATTTCGATAAAGACAGTTTTTCTTGTATGAAACGATTTGAAACGATTTTAAAACAACGTTTTAATATATCTATTTATTCTTGTTGAACAAAGATATTCTAATATAGGAGTAATTTCCTGTGTTCCAAATACGATAGTTCACATTTTATGAGTTGTTCCTTTAGCATATTTAACCTTTGTAATAAATCTCAGCTTTAGTTAGTTGGTGCTTAGCTGACCCTGGAGCTGTCGGATTAGCATTGGGCAGCAGATTGACAGTTACGTAAGAGAGCGCAGTCAATGCCAAGGCTGTTGGAGCGCGCTGCTCGGCTGTGGATGACTGGACTATGACACCCGCTGCCCGGGCTAATACCGCGGCATGACTGGCAAACCGGCGCGCATTGTGCTGCTAAAGAGCTCGCAGCGAGGCGTCCCGACGCCAGAATGTGACCGTACACTACAAGTGGATGAACCAGCCAGCAACAAGAATGAGAAGCAGATCGAAACCTTGTTATATGATTGGTAATGGTGGAGGAATTATGTTTTCATATATTCATGTTAGTTTTGTTATTTCAGACTGTTGTAACTCTACAGTTGCAGATCTTTATCGGTATATTATCTGGCAGTACGGTGGTATCCCGAGTTCGAATCCCACTCACGTTAAATATATATTTCACTATATTAAAATTACCACCTCCACTAACATCTTTAGAGGCCGTGATTTGACGACTGGTATCCGAGATCTGCTACGGCAGAGTACCACACACAGTAATGGATAAAGACGTTATGCTGTATTTATTTTTGGAATTAAGACTAAAATCAAATATAATGGCTTGAGTAGAGCAAAATATATTTAGAAAAATACAATAAAACGCTTTTTTGGTTGCATAAGAAAAATTAAATATTTTATTTATTTTAATGTCGAAAATTACCATACAACATTTTAGGAGTCACTGACTTCGCTAGTAACTTGTCAAATTTATTCACTTTTGCCAACCTCCAAATATCTTTGTTGAGTACTTTGAAACTATCCCCAAAAATGTATTTTTTGTAACTATGTGTTTGAGAAAAATTTGTACAATGTAAGAAAAATATGATTGCTTACTTTGAGCAGAAATCAGCTGCACGTGCTATGTTGTCCGCTGTCAAATCAGCATGAGATTAATTCAGTCTCTTCCACAGCACTACACTCATATATTAACGTTTCTTTTACACGTCACTCACTAATACGCACAATAACACACAATTTAAGCTAATTTACGCATTAAAATATCACTAAATATTTATTAAAACACTCACAAAACACTGAAAACATTTCGATTACTACAGAGATCCGTAGTCTACTGTTTAACCCAAGCAAACGCGTAATCAACGTTGTAAATTAATTGGTAAAATATGCTGTAACTTGTTTAATAACGTCAGAGTATTTTAATTTATGCTTGAAAATCAATAGTCATACCTGCTAAATGTAATGTTGAGCGTTCACAGTTCTTTGCAATTTTTAAAAAATCTTCACAAGGAAGTATACAGGGTGTGCACATAAAGGCGGAACATAGGAGTTTAATATAAGATTTTAAAAATTGGCTCGCCTGTACATTTTACATTTTTCAATTAAATGAAAAGTTGTTTAAAATTAAATTCTACATTTAAAATGTTATTGTACTAGTATGTATGTGGTTCTGGATTTTTGAAAAATAAAATGTGACATTTTTGTGAAAAATCAGATAGCCATGAAAATTAAAAATAAACAATACAAATTCTCATTCTGATAGTTCAGTCAAGAATTACTGATTTTAATTGTTGTATCCATTATATTATTTTAATTATTCAATATCTTAATATTTATTTAATATTAATTATAAAATATAGTAATATAAAACAATCAAGATTTTATACATTTTATCTAAGTTTCTAATTTATTTCTTTCCTTTGGTGTATTGGGTGTTAATTAAAAAACTGGCCGTAGGTGCTCATCATGGGAAATTAGTTTTCCAAGAAATTGAAACAAAATTAGAAACTTTGTGTTAAAAATAAAATTTGATTACTAACATAGATGCAAACTTTAATTTTCTATTACATTTACTTGAACTATTTTTGTTTAAAATAACTTAAGAACTTTTACACGAAGAAAAAATAATTTCCCATGTCCAGTTTTTTAATTAACACACTGTATAATATACTACTTTAATCATTTATAATAATAACCGTATTGAAAGAGAATTGCCCAAAATCGTGAAGTGGATAAGTATGAAGGAATAAATAAAACCAATGTTTTAAATTAATAACTACTTTCTTTTCAAGTTCTTTAATAGATGTAATTTAAAATCGACCGGATTCAGCCATTAATATGTCCATCCCCTTACCCTTACTGAACCAGATAATTATTTATTTTACTAAATTACTTTGCTCACTTTATTCCCAATACTCAATCAATAAGTGTATCAGTTCGTTTAATATATCTGAATAAGTGAACCAGCAATAATTTCTTTTATTTTACATTATTTTTTTAATTAATGGGGTAGGTGGCTCAGTGGTATCGAGTCGGCCTGTGGATCTTGAGAACCCTGGTTCGATCCCCACAGGCGACAAACAATTTTCACCAATTTAAATCTACCCCTGTGGCTCTCCCTCCACTGATATCTTTGGGGGCCGTGATTTTACGGCTGGTAACCGCACTTCACGCGAAGAAATATATCACTTACCGAGATCTGCTTACGGCAGAGTGCCACACCTAGTAATGGGTAAAAGGCGTGATGATGTATTTATTTGTTTCTTTTATTTTACATTTACAATTAGATGTAAATGTATTGTATCAAGTAACACTGAATAATTCTCCATGCAAAACGTTGAACAACTCCAACATTTAGAATCTACTAACAGTGAACCGGAGTGTACTTAGTCTCAGTGACATTTCTCAGCTACCACATCAGTCTTTGCTGGCAATGCACAGATACTTAATTTTTGTCCGAGCTGCATAATTAATGACCATCTCGAAAGTCGAGCATTCGAGGATCGCTCAGTTATAATGGATTGATTGATACGCGCACAGACACCAAACCACGCAGTCCGAGCGATGTCTTCAGAAATTAAATTAATTAGACCGCTAATGAACAGGTCGTTAGAGAATTAAATAAGAAGAATTGGTTCATTTATAACTCTCATATGTGTCATGGTGCATTCTTATTCTAACCCAAGACAAGAGATAGAGAGTCCATGAGACGAGAAGAGATAATCTAACAGACATTTGTTTTCTGGTTTTAATGTCTATGATGGTTAACTTACAGTGGGAGATAGTGAGGAAATGACGTTTTTAGATGGCATAATTCGAAAAGAAAAGACAATCTTATACTAATTTAACATTCATTTTAAATACCACCCAAGTATTTTTGTTCTTTCAAGCACATTAGGAATTTAGTAAGCATGTCATTTTATGTTTTCACACATTAATGACCACTAGGTACTCATCCATTTCATTTTAAACCCGATTTATATAAAAACAAAACTTATTTCGGAATAAACAAACAATTTTGTTCATTCAAATTTTGTTTAATTATATTAATCTTATTTTTGGAATGTGTTACAAAAAACTATACAAAAACTTGTATTCTTAGAAATTCCATTTGGATGAGTCAAGATTTAATAAATAAAAATGTAAATTTTAAATGATCAAACTAATTAGCACTTTGATCCAGTTTTTGCTTTCTCCGACAATTTTAAAAGACTTCAGTTGGGGTAATAATGTTGAACAAACAAATAAACTAATAAAAAGTAAATTTTCTGGCGCTTTCATCAAATGGAGATTGGTTTTTGTTCGTACTTTATTTGTAAAATAAACAAATTTAAGAAAATATTTGATTAATGTCTAATATTAAAAAAAAGTATTTCTTTTATTTTATTTTGTTACGCTGTACAACAGGAACTTAATCCCAATTACAATACAGGGTCCGCACTCACCGAGCCGCAGTGTAGTAGTTCATATAATTTTTTTAGCTTGAGTGAGATTCGAATTCCGTATCGCTATCCACACCACCGTACTGACGTATAACACATACCTTAATTTTTACGATCCTGATAGAAAGTAAAATTAATTCTTAAGGAAGCAAGTAAATATTTCTTCCCTAGGGAAATAAAGTATAGCCATATTTATGGCAAATAAAAGACGCTATGATTCGATATGTGTCATGGTAAGCTTCATTGAACTGCGCTACGCTTATTATGGTCGTTTCTATGTCATTAAAATTGCTTGTTTCAAACCAGGCATGTCAACTAGCGCCTCTGACGAGATACGTCGTAACTAACGTAACCTAACCTAAAAATATTTTATAAAAAAAATACACAATTCTACTAAATGTATTTCAAATATTTTAAGGTTGTTTTTGTAACTTGATAGCGTGATAATTTTCATTTAATTTAAATTTAAAGTTACTAGATGTTATTACGTGACGTACCAAATCTGTAAATAACTCAAGACAAATTTTTATGTGGCAAAACTATAAAATGAAATAAATTATATACACCTCGTGGGAAAAATGTATTTCTTTTCCTTTAAATATAATTCAATAAAGAACTTCGCAATATCGGGCCCCTGATAACAATTGGCCTTTTAAGTTTAAAGACGGCTTTGTTCTTATTAACGATCAAATCACTAGAAGTGGATAATTCCAATTTAAAGCTCGTTTTAGTGCATTTGATTTTGCAGCCATCAAATCAGTAGACTATCAACTATAATTTCCCCATTTCTCAAACTATAACTCATAAAACATCCATAAAACCATCGATCAGAAATCTAAACTTTAACTTCTCTCCGATAGACCAACACACATACACACATACACACACGTAGCCAAGTGTTGTAGACGTAGTCCTGGCGATTTCTATGACAATTTGATTTCATAGCTTCGTAAACCCGCTCGGTCCGTCGACAAATCAACATTGCGCTGCAACATCACATTCTGATATCGATATCTCTCGCCCCATCAGACGTTAACGCTTCCTCCGTCCCTCCAGCCACTACAAACATCTTCTCGCCGCTAGAATCACAGTCTAAACATCCGTCATATAAAAAGCTCGTAATTCCCAGCAGTGGAACACCGAAAGTCTGAGAGAAGAGAAGCAGGATTGAAGGATAGAATGAGGAATATTTATGTGGATGATTGTGGATCAATCGGAATACACGTGGCGGAAAAAATACCGAATTTAAACATTCGTACGTGATTGTGTATGTCATGGTTATAATTACCATTGTTACTGGCATGATATCGTGTTGGGTTCTGAACAACTGAACATCTGAACATCAGAACATCGGCGCATCTAATCTGGCGGCTGGATAAGCACTCGTGATCCGATCACAGATAAGCGATCAGGCGATTTCGTTTCGGATGCTGTTCGGATTTAACACGCTTCAATACACCACTATTCTTTATTTTTTTTCTTCACTCTTTCTGGTCTTCGTTTTATCTGCTAGTTTGCATTGCAACGGTACAATCAAATGACTAATGAAATTGATCATATCGCATAAATATTGGTAGTTGCTTTAAATATTGTTGACACTATAAAATTGTTAATTAAAATTACTTATAATTAACAAACTAATTTTTATACTACGAAATTACACAGGATTTTCAATTGAATTATTCCCTTTTGATTGTTTATTGGCAAAGCTCGTTTCGTTTGCAATTTTAATTATATAAGACACAAAAGCCGACATACAATCAAACTACAAATATTATACTCAAGAAACACATAAAATGTCTGTCAAAAAAAATATGTATTTTTCACTTGAACATTATTTCTTGTTTATTGCTATGAAACGAAGCATATAAACAATTATATGCAGGCAATGTGATACATAACGCCCGCTCATAATATAAGCTCTGTTCACACAACTCCATAGTTGATTAATACTCTTTTATGCATTACTATAATAATAATTATTATAAATTAAACTAATTTTATATGTATATTCTAAAATAAAATTATGAATAGACCACGGATGTTATTAAATCATAATGCCGTTAGTACATAAATATTTATTGTTTATAAAATACAAATAGTAATAAACCTTTGTGATTGTATTGAATATCTACTTTATGTATGTTGGAAATAAATTTTAATATGGCGATAATGTCTGGCCTATTAATTTTAGAATAAAAGTGTATACCAGAAATATTCAAGGCGCAAAATAAAAGTAATACTAAATTATTATTTACAGATTGCTATGAAAAATGAAACAAATAACTTTAACTTTTGTATTAACAGATTTGTTAAGTTATTTCTTATTCTTCATTGAAATCCATAAATAGCAAGAGATTGACACTTTTATTTTGTATCTATTTCGTGAATGAATAGTTATTTATTAAACTAGAGAGGAAAGCAATATTTTTCCACTTGAATTCGAAGTTTGCCTCACAAGCACAGTGAGTGAGGCATTCAAACGTAAGTGGAAAAGCGCTTTCCTTTCGTGTTAGAAACAACAGTTTTTAACGGCATGCTTCAAAAAAGTTTTATTCGATCATTAAATACACTATTAATTATAAAATAATTTCAATATTTAAAGTACATTATTATTAAATAATTTTTATGTTTTTTTTTTGTAAAATAGCATTTATATAACACTGCTTTTTGTTCCTCACTATTGCGCGAGAATAAATGTGAAAAAACATACTTATTTCATAAAGAAAAAAATGGAGAGTATTTTTTTATTGTATTTACATTATTAATCAAAAATAATTAGGGCATAAACTACAGGCATGTAAAAATTTCTGGTATTTATTTATTCCTAGCAAATTTTGCGATAATTCTATTACATAATTTTAATGTAATGTAATAAAAGAAATTACTCGCCGCCAAAAAAATGTTTTTCGGTATTTTGCTGAAATTATCTAAACTATTCTTGGTTGATCTAAGCAAATAACAAGCTCTCGGCAAACGACAAAGTTACAAAATAAAACAGATGTTCCTTTAGAGAAAAATGACAAGTACGTGCTTCACAGATATGTAAGAGAAATCTACATACGGAAATAAGTAAAGTCGGAGTAGAGATTTGAATGTAGCAACTGAGATAGACGAGACGCTTGTAATCAGATTCAGCGGTGCGGTCTTTTTGTACCGAGTCATGTGAAACAGAATCAAACTATTCTGAAATACGTCATAAAAACGACAAATTCAAGTACCAAATATGGGTCAGCGGGCATAAAAATCCACCAAACGACATCCGCCACAAAAGAAGATGAACATTGGAGCGATCCTCAAACTTTTCGCAAGTTCCATTTCATAGATTCTATAAACACAAACGAATAGCTGAATCGATGAATACTTTTCAAAGCAAACATTCGTTACCTAATTAAATACCCAAGTCACATTTCCATTAAAAAAATTAAATAAATATTACCTTTGAACGAATCAGTAGTTAATTTAAATTCGAAGTTTTGGTAAAGTAAACGTATACCTTTATCAGGAAAAAATTTAAATAATAAAGAAATAAAATGTAACTATCAACAAGTATCTTAGTATCAAATAACAAATTAAAAAATAATTAAGTAACAACGTAAACAAATAATTATAATTTCATGATCAATGGTATTATGATTATCCTACCGACTGCGCCAAAATTATTTTATAATATTTTAAGTCCAAAGTTATCAATCTAGATTTCTTTAATTCCTACCCTCAAATTTGCAATTACAGAGCAATTTCGATTTTTCGCCTAAAATTATAATAAATAAATATATCAACACGCCTCTTACACAATATTGGGTGTAGCACTCTGCCGTAGCAGAAATATTGAAGGCTTATAAAATGGGCGTTAGAAAGAGAGAACTGTCAATTTGACGTTTATTTGTTTATATTATTTTGATTAGTTTTTAATCTTTAAACATGCGTTGAACGCCTGAAGATGTACATAAGGCAAATTTTATATTATTATTATATGTACGAGTATATTATGTAACATGTTCCGTACGCACATTTAATTTTGCAAATTTCACATTACAGAGTTGAACAGTTAATAATAGTTTATGATAGCGAAAATCCTGACCTATATAAGCCTCTATTGTAATTATTTTGCACATATAGTGAGGTTACCAGCCGTCAAATGACGTCCCCCAAGGATATTAGCTGTGGGCATTGAATTTAGGTTCTCAAATTCATAGTTCAACGCATTACCACTGAGCTATCTACTTAATACATTTTCCGTTCTATAAAACTAAATTTAAATAAGCATTGCTTGATGTATTTGTTTGTTGTCCACTGTTCTAGGCTCTCCTTTGTCTCGGATAGCCATTCCGACGCGCGACGCAGCCTCACTACAAAATATAAATATAATAAATCCATCACATGGGCCGCGGTCTCAGAAACAACAGAGTCGGACCTCGGACTGGATGCGACGCACGTCCACCGCACAGCGCTAGTTGCGGAGCGCGCCGTCGGCAGCGCCACCGACGATAACATCAGCAAAGCGCCCGCGCAACACACATAACCTCAAATATCACGAGAAATGTAAGTGTGCACGTGGATGACAGCGTGAGATCATCGCCAGTGATGAAACCATGACGATGACACTGACAGATCAAAGTGAATCATAAGTTGCAAATTCGCGGTAGAGTTATTGCAATTTACTGACATTTTCAACTTATTTTGAAGATCTAAAACTGAAACATACATTTAATAACGGATAAGATTCTAACTCATGCAGCAAAATATACAATTGTAGAACTAGCATAAGTCAGTCATATTTAGGATGACATTCTTTATTTATATTGAGGTTAGATTTCGAAATCAAAAGTATCAATGAATCTGCATTTGAAATTCAAGGAATACCAGGTTCCAAAAAACAAAATGTACTCCAATTCAGATCACAAATTTATACTTAAATCTGAATTGAAGACAATTGTCAACCGGGCGCCGAGATGATGGGGCGCCAAAATTGGCACATGGCGAACTAATAAATTCATAGAAAACTGCTTAATACGAGTACGAATAATTATATGATCATATGTTTTTCTATGAACTTTTGTTAATTTATTTTTTAAATGCAGTTTTAATATGTTACAAATGCGTCCTGCAAATTGTTTTAATCAAACTAATAAAAAATTACTTCACGTCTTCGATAAAGTCAAAACCAATTAACAGAAAATTAGAGGAATGTTGCTAAAAGACATAATTCACCAATTTGTAATATCGAAACCCCCACAAAAATCTAATTTATAATAATTCTGTATAATAAAACGGTCTACTGCTTTTATATTATTAAAAATTATTTATATTTTTAATGGGGATTTGAAAGCCAGAATTCGATTCCTGTGGTTCTCCCTCCACTAATATCTCTGGGACCCGTGATTTGACGGCTGGTAACTGCTCTTCACACGCATAAATTACCATTTATAGTAATCAGCTACGGCAGAGTGCCACATCTAGTAATGAGTAAAAAGCGTGATAATATGTTTATACGAGCATTTTTATTTTATATCTTTAAAGAAACTGAAAGTAATCAAACATTGTTGTTATTTTTAATAATATTTTTATACTTTTTTGTAAACATATCATCGTGCCTTTCACCCATTACTGGATGTTGCAGTTTGCCTTTGCTAATTTTAGTATATGATATAGTTTACGCATAAAGCTCGATTATAAGCCGTCAAAACACGATCCCCAAAGATATTAGTGGAGAGGAAACCACAGGTGTAATTTAAATATATAATTTCAAACGGACCGGCGGATAAGATACCACTAATTATTTTTAATTTATAATAGACTAATGAAAGGCTTATCAAAAGAGCGCCATATTTAAGTTTGTCAAACCGCAAAATTGTAAAATAAGAGCGTTAACCATCCAGCCACAACAATTAGAACTGTTAAGAACAGCAGTAAAGTGAAGATACAAGAATGAAAACAAAAACAATTGTAATGAATTCTCGCGAAAGAAAAACTGCAAAACAGTTTAAAATCTCCGAAATAATTCACACTGGCCAAGTGCAACAAAGCAGTTAAATCGTGATTCTGATAGTTGGACTGTTTCACATTCGTACATCCTATTGTAATTTGATCGGCTCGCTGAGAATGCGCTCACAAGTCGCGATCTCTACCTCGCAAGAAATCCCGACTGCCGCGGCGGAATCCACAACCCCATCCACCAATAAAAACAGCGCGACTTTGTCAGATCGCTCATAACGCCGCTATCTGTCCACGTAGACGACATTAATATTGATTCGCTTCTCTAGCGCCAAAACACAAATCGTTTTGTGTCGCTACACATATACATATAAATATCTCAGCGCGGTTGTGTTCTTTTTATCACGCTGAATTATGACAGCGACGGATCGGACAAACATAACCTACGAATCTTCCGCCATCTCGTTCTAACGCCAGGAAAAATAAAGATGGGAATAAAAAAGAGAAGAGGTGAATCACATTCCGGGCTATTGTTTTATGAGAGGCATTTCGGCGCAGGCAAATAGAAGAAACATGACAAAAAAGTCAAAAACTAACTGGTTTTATTATTAATGCCAACGTTACGGCACATCTGGTATAAGCAGCTCCTAATATGGCAACCTTGCGCATGCGTGAATATTGCAATATACATAATATATCAGGACGAGCTACTATGTATGATATCCTCTTTTATGCATATAGATGTCAATATTATAAATAAAATGCAGCGAGGAGCCATACAACACAAATACGAAACGAAACACCGGGCATTGAATCACAAGATATATGGGACTTCAGTTTTCAGACTGTGTTTGTAAAATATTTATTCGACAAGAAAATCGAATATAAATTTGTTTATGTTATGTTTTATGTTACATGACTTTGCCAACAGGAATTCTATTTGAATATATGGATACTACAATATTAGAATTTCAATAAATCTTACAATTTAAGAAAGAAACAAAATAGTATGTTATGCATCAAGGAAGGGAAACAAGGGATAATCGCGCCCTCCCGTGAAGCATATTATACTTGCACAAAAATTACTGTCTTATCGGGACAAATGTCAAATATGGGTTGCGTAACTAGTTACATAGGAAACGCCGCAAACAGCTAATAATCGTAGTCTCTAGGGAGAGAAACATGATACCTAGGGAGAAAAAAATCCTACCTAGGGAGAGAAACATTATGTTATGGGGAGAAAAGCAGTGTTTCTCTCTCTAAAATTAGGGAATAAGAACGTGTTTCTTGTGCATGTGTTACGAAAATGAATATCAACATTTATTTTATTTCCACTTTCTATGTAAATGACAGTTTATAGGTATTTATGGTAACCAAGTAAATGAATTACAAGGCTCATAAAAAAAAACTAATATAAACTAATTAATAGTTATTTACGTAAAACGTCAGGAAAGCGTTCAATTACAGGATGAGTAGATAGTTTCATGCCGAGCTTGAACAGCTTACGAATCCTGTACGACGCTTTACTGACGTGTTACGTATAACATTTTACCTGAAATTTTTAAAAATACCTACTTTTGAACACAAAAACATAGGATGATTAAATTTAAAAAGGCTAACAAAGAATCACTTGACGCTCTTAATACACAAATAACTAATTTTTTTAAGTATTTCTTTTATTTTTAAATAAATAAATAAATAAATATATCATCACGCCTTTTACCCATTACTGGGTGTGGAACTCTACCTAAGCAGATCTCGGTAACTGATATATTTTTTCGCGTGAAGTGCGGTTACCAGCCGTCAAATCGCGGTCCCCAACGATATTAGTGGAGGGAGAGCCACAGCGGTACTTTTGAATTGATGAAAATTGTTTGTCGGCTGTGGGGATCGAACCAGGGTTCACAAGCTCCATAGGCCGACTCGATACCACTGAGCCACCTACCCCATATTTTTATGATTGAATTATAAAAGCAACACTCAGATTTCCTCGCAAAACACTGAAACAATTTATATCATCTAAATCTAGATATTATTTACTTCCTAGTTGTCAACACTGCTGTAACAAATTCCCCCACATTCTGACATTCTACATCAAACTCAAGACAATTCCAAACAACCCACATGAACATCAAGTTGGCATCAAGTAGAAAATAGTTTCACGCTCTCTGCTACGACTTGTTCCACGCGTTCTGCAACGTTCAAGCATTCTACAACACCAACAGCAGTCGCTCGCGAATCCTAGCGAAATAAAATTCAAGGAGATGCGATCACCATCGCACACGAATGCGCACATAAACGATGCCCTTGCCCCTGTCCCCGGGCTAGATCTACGCCACTGGGAATAGAACGTCTTGTCAGTAATAAAACTAGGAACTTTTATGATGGTATGTCATGCTCTTTTTCTAGATAAAGCGGCAAAAATTTGTGCTGAATATTTAAAATTAAGTACTGGTTGTACCGAATGATATAGTCTGAAAGAATATTTTGCTGGTAGGATAAAAGAAGCCGAAGCCGACAGATGATCAGTGATGCTATCAAAAACATAAAAATGAGTATTTCATAAATTTCTATTTTTCTATGGTACTACAAATTTTTTTAACACTAACTTCAAATGAAACGAAATATATTTCGTGTTATGTAATATTTAAAGTAGATTTTAAAGTTTTGCAAAATATTTCTATACGCAACTGCAATAAAAAGTTAATATTTAATACCCGATTTTATCCACTATTACTTTATGTTACGTTACTAATAACATCGGCCGTTAAAACGGTTTCATCGGCCGCAAGTAGATGAAGCAAAAATGGTGTATAGAAATTATGAATCTAATCAATAAATGTATAGCGAATGTTTCAAGGGTTCATGTTTGTACAACAGTATTCCTTCATCTTTGAAATCTCAACCGTTGAATTATTTTAAGAACAAAATAAAGAATATGATATAATTTTTGAATATTCATGTTAATGTATTTATTTTTGTAAATTTTATCGGTTTTTTTTTTGTTAATTATATTTTTTACTTTGTAATATATGTAAGGTTAGATGGAAGAGCAGCCTCTGGCTGAACCTCGCCTTTGACTTGGAATGTCAATAAAGATTATTATTATTATTATTATTATTATTATTATTATTATTATTATTATTATTATTATTATTATTATTATTATTATTATTATTATTATTATTATTATTATTATTATTATTATTATTATTATTATTATTACCGATAAAGTGAAAAATCAGTAAAAATGCGGAATATAAACCTACAAAGCTTAAAGTTTAACCTCGGTTAAAATTAATAAAAGAAAATCGAAGTTACAAGTTATATAGAATCATTGATATTGCTGTCAAACATTCGATATACTAAGTTTAAGTTTTATTGGTACAACTAGCCATAAATAATATAAATTTTGCCAAAAACAAGTTAAAAGACTTGCATAAGTGGAACGTGCGTTCTACGAGCTAAGGATTTATTTATTTATAATGCGAGCGAAGTAAACTTTACCAAGAACACGTTCAATATTCAAATAATCTTATGATACTTGGAATAATTTGAGGGAAAATTGAATATAATGGTTTGCGTGTAATATGTTCTACGGATTTAAGATTTGTTTGATAAAAATGCAAGAGAAGCGAATGTCGCTAAAAATCATTAGTAAATATTAATGTTTACTAAGGAAAGAAAGTGAAATTTTTTTTCTTGAAGGTGTCGTTTCATTTCCCGAACCAAAGGCGAGGATTACAATACACCTGAAGGAAGAATTTTTTTACATCCTCCTAGAAATTTTCTTGACAGATGTATCTTGAATGTCATTAATGTCAAATTATGTCATTGTTTTCCAGTTTTCATGGATAATACTCTAGAAAAGAAAAATTTACTTTCTTCCCTCGAGATAATAAGTATCATTTACTTCTCTCAATTAAAAGAAGAGAAATGTTATTTCAGAAATAAATTAAAAATTTAGTCTTAAGCTTGCTTGAATAGCCTTCCATGATTTTATTTCTTCATATTAATTTCAAGATACAATCAAATGCATCTAAACACTCATTTCAATCATGCACCTGTCTTCAAACCCAGTTCCTCTCTCTGAACATTAACTCGACTATCACATAAACATAAACACAAATCATTTCTACACACTAAATATGATGGATCGTTCTTGTGACATCCCTACGCTGTGCCCTCTTCCAGGGGCAAGGGACGAGCGAACAGTCCGATTAGATAGCGATCACTCCAGAGGACGATCCCGTCCGCGCAAGGGACAACAATGGGTTCATTTATTTTTAAGCGGGTTACGTCCACCAGCCATCGATTTCCAGCCCAGCTTGTCACATTCAAACTAATTGCGTGCCATTCATGATGCACAAGGCAGTGATTCGACGGAGTATAGAGACTGAGTGACTGAAGAAGAGGAGGAGGAGACACTGGTTGATTGTTTGTGGTAAAGAGGTTATGGTAGTGAGTTCGAATGACAGTAGCCAAGTAAGGATTGGAGGATTGATAGCCTATTTTTGTTACGGGTAATTTGTTAATGGCAATGACTATCCATTTCTATTTACTTCAATGCTCTTTAGACTTCAGTTAATGAATTTATTGTAAAAATGTGTAATTACAACAACTAAAAGATAGTAAATTTATCCAGCCAATTATGTTAACTCCATTTACAACGGAAAATTAAAAACTTATTTAAGTTTAAGATATCGTCTAATGGCCAGAAGCAGCGCCAAAAGTTAATATTTAAACTTGGTTATATATCATATTTATTTATTTATTTATGTTCCGCTGTACAACAGGACCTTAATCCCAATTACAGTACAGGGTCCGCACTCGCCGACTCGCAGTGTGATAGTTTATATAATTTTTAGCTTAAGTGCGATTCGAACTCGGGATCTCCGGCTTCGAATTCCGTATCGCTATCCACACCACCGTACTGACGGAATATCTACACTATATGAACCCCCGAAACATTCATCAAAATATCAATCCTCGTTCAACATTCTCATCCTGACTCAATCAACCACATTCACCTTCTCTCCATACAAGCTCATTTATTCCTCACACTTAAAATCTTCCATCACGCAACAAACCTTCTATCACATCCATCTATTCGCTCCTGTACACCTGTTTTATTAATCTTACACTTACGCCCACTTCTCTAACAACGAATCTATAATAAGATGAAAATAAATTCGAAAAGTAAGAACTAAAATTGAATTAAAAAGATAAAGAAAGAAGAGAATGTCGTGAAAAGTGAATTCCACACAATTGCAGTTAGTCATTCTTTGTTAAAACAGTAAACGAATAAAAAGTTAAGAAACAAAGGGGGTATCGCCCAGTGCCTGTTTTTGAAAGTAAATTTCATACAAATATAGGTAAACACTCGAAAACGAATCTAAAATCAAGAATCATACACATGTCTTTATCATCAGATGTCGCCAAACATTCCTATCCTGACACACCACTTTCGCTTCAACCACATTTAAAATTCGTTTCATACAAGCTCATTTGTTCCTTTCATTCAAGCAACAGTCCTGCAATCATATTTATCCATTTATTCTTAAGTCGTCCAAAATCTTAAGATAAAATTATATTACTATTAACAATTATAAATAAGTTATATAATGTTTTAAAATATTAGAAAGTCATTAGACAAAAGTTAGAGCAGTCCATTTAGAGTATCAGTTGAACAACCTTATTGAAACTACTCCTTGGTGAGGTCATCGAATCCGTCCGATACACTACCTTACATATTCCAACAAAACCAAAACCAACTAGATCATCGTCATCGTCAGAAGAGTCGCCTTAGTATAATGACAACTAATTAATAATTTTAGCGTCCATTAAATCTGGTGTTTTGCCAACAACTCTCCATTGTCTATAGTCGGGTAATTAAAAAGATGTGGTAAAAAATACGCCAATTGTAATCGGGCACCGTTTTTTGCCCATCAAGAAATTCGTGGCATAATTTATGCAAACGTATACGCCACCCGGACATTTGCATTTCCCTCCTGGCTCCGCACACCCGCGAGATTGGAGTTGGCTGTGAGCGACTGCCGTGTGTTGCTTATTTCGTTTTTATGAAGCGAATGTCTGATTAATTAATATATTCCAAAAGAAACGCAATTGTTTTTTACTCGTCTGTTGGATCCTTCCTTCTTGTTGCTGCAGCTGTTGTTGTATGCGTAACTACAGTGGAAATTCGCAAATTAATATCACATTTTTATTACCGGTCCCGTTTTTATGCTGACAGATATTCAGTATTTCAAAAATAGTTCATTTTTAGCAGATGATATCCTAATGAGCTGATGTGTCAAACAAACAAAAAATTAGTTGAAATTATGAAAATTTTTAGTCGCGGACTGAAATATTAAACACGGAGTGAAGTTAGCTTCAAGCATCTGTCATTGTAACTTAACACTTTACAATTGTTTGTTGTCTTAATTTGCAATCGTAGAAAATGTATAGTATGTGACTCGTTTTATAAACTCTTTGGATAATCGTTTTTTATACACTCGTAACTAAAAAGACGTTTATTAATCACAGAAAACTAAATTATGGTAATCTTTAGAGAAATCATGAAAAATAAGGATTGTTATTATTTTATCGATCAGTAAGAGATAATGATCGAATAGCGACAAATTTTGGTGAATTTTTCTTTTATAAATAATTCGTAAACAGTCAAGTTAAATATTTCGAAAATAGTTTCAAATTTAAGTTGCATATAATGCATGCAAGTAGAGATATTTTTGTCTTTGCATATGGCGGGAGATTATAATTTTGGATAAATAAATGTAATATTATAATTTATGTTCTTTTTGAAATTCTAAATCAATTAGATTTTACACTATGAAAAGTTTTAACCATTAACCACATATTCATATTGTTTCTAATTTTAAAGTTAAATTCAACAAAATGAAAGTATTACCACTGACTATTCATATATAAAAATAAAAATACCAACATTTCTTTACTAACAAAATACACAGCTAGATAACAAAACACAATTTTTCAGCTTTTCTATTAAAACTTGTTGACTATCCGCCATTAACCAACTCATTAACACAAAATAAACTAAATATAAAAATAAATCTCCCGCAGTATTTAATCCGACAGCTTCAAAAAAGATAACAGCGTACATAAAAACACTAACTGATGTCACAAACAACCAAACTAAACAAACAGAAGCGCGTAATAATAATGATAAATAATTAAAAAGCCATGTGTAGTAGTTCAGAAAAACGTAGGGGTCCTAGTCGGTAAGACAGCGAGCTTCTTCACCATCCGAGGCGAAGATTATTTTATCTGAAGTTTGTTGTAGCGGTTGCTGAGAAATCTACAGAGATGTTATCACAGAATATTAGATTTAAGTATTGTCGTAAAATGGTACATTTGATAACCACAGCTGAAGAAGAATCCAGCGGACCAACTGAATATGAAATTATAAATTGCGGAGCTATTTTGAGGTTATGTGTGAGTTGCTGCTGGGGAGCTGATGATTTTTAAAGCGCAATATAACACAGCTACCGGATTTGGAGTGATATGTTTGTATTTCGGTATTTGTGTGCGCATGTATTTGTGTTTGGACAGTGTTTAAGTTTGTTTCTGTGTGTGTTTGTTTTCATGGGTTTGTTTTTCGAATTCACTCACCGAATACATTAACGCGACGATTGTAAATTCCAGTTTTTTATGGAAATTATTGCCTTTTGGAAGAATTTATATTGACAGATTATTTTTTTAGGCCCGAGAAATTTTTATATTTTATCTTGTAGTTGTGGAAAGGATGTATTTAATGGTGGTTTATAAAAATAATTAACATTAAATTATCTTAAAACTTCTGGAAATTTTAAATATTTGAAATAATTATTTTGATAATTATCTGACGGCCTATATTATATTAACACTTTCAGAAATTAAAATTATTCACAAATATTTTCGTTAATTTTACGCGCATATTTTTATTTAACTATAATTTAAACGAATTTTAATATTTTTACGTTTTTACTACCATCACAACTTTTATCTTTTAGTCGAACTCAAGTGTAGTAATTCTTCACTTGAAGATCTCATATTTCAATAAATAACATGTTTCTTATTATGACATGTAGTTACCAGTCGTCATATTGATACACCTACATGCCACAGATGTTAGTAAAGAAAAGTGAGCAATAATCATAAATAAAAATAAATAAATATATCGTCACGCCTTTTACCATAACTGGGTGTGGCACTCTGCCGTAGCAAATCTTTGTAAGTGATAGATTTTGCGAGTGAAGTACAGTTACCAGTGGTAGGGAAGCCACAGCGGTAATTTTAATGTGAAGTACGAGAGTTTATCGGCTGAGAGAATCGAACTCGGGTTCTCAAATTTATTTGCCAACTACTCCATAAAAAACATATTTTTTTCAAAAATTTATAAACTTGGACGCGTGCGATAAAAGTCTTATAAAATGAGTTATTTATACTATTTTTTCTATTTTGCGACTTATATAAATTAAAATTAAAAAAAAACTACAATATTTTAAACCGAGTTAATTTAGGGAAGTTTGTACACGAAATATTGTAGTTTGTAACTGTTATTGACATTTTTGCAATTGTTCAGATTTGAAGGTTGTATTGAAATTTTGAAATTCGTAGCTTGATAGGTTCAGTACGTCATCCGCTACTACCAACTGTGTAAAATAAAATGTTGCGTATCGTAATGAACACTAGTTCGTTACGCAACTAGGTTTCGTAATGACTTCCTTATGACCGCAAAATAGAAAAAATAATAAAAATAATTGAACCAAATTGAACCAAATTGAATTATTTTTAACTGGAACAAAAAGTATGATGAACCGCAAATCGAAACCGAACCGATTTTTCAGCGGTTTGCAGCCTTGTTTTATCATTAACTAGTTTTTAATACTGACATTTATATATGTTCTTTTTTTATATTTATTAAATTTAATCTTAACTTGATAATAGTCACAACTAATCAGGGCCGTCTTAAGCATATTCTGCGCCGGGGTGCCGGGTGGTCAGCCTGCGCCCCAGCTCTTGTCAACCAAAAAAACGTAATGTAATTTTTAATGCTTTATTTATTTACTTCTCAAAACTAATAATAATAATGTTGATATATTCTTTTTTATAACGGTTGTGAAGTCTCTTCAATGTAACATTTTCCACAAGACCCACATGGAATTTTCTATACAACATTTTTATATTTAGATTTTTTAATTTTGTCCTTAGTTTGTGTATAAAGCGAATTAATATTAGTGAAGTTAGTAGTTATAATTTTAATATCGCAATTACCAATAGTTTTTCTAATTCCAGATATTAATTTGTTATCAAAAGCTACAACATAATTATTATTGCAAGCTTCTTGATACAAATCATAGTGCTTTAACTCGTCATCATCAGGAGACTGGACATATTTTTAATTTTTCTGAAGCCAAAATTATTGATGTTATGGAAAATAAAAAGCATAGACTTATTTTAGAAACGTTACATATAAATTTACACCATGATACCTCGATTAATTATCAAACTGATGCGTATCATACTTCATTATGCTCAAAATTTTTTAGGGAATTTAACAATTTAATTTTTATATATTTTATTTTAATTATTTATTATTTTTTGTTTTTTCTATTTTTATTTTTCATATGTATCTTTTTTCTTTTTTGTTATTATTGACATTTTACAAATATTGTTTTATATTTTTACGTTTTTTAAAGGTTTGACATTTTGATTAATTTGCTAGTTTTATATTATAATTATTGTATTTATATTTTAAGGTGCTGATGATGAGCTAAAACATTGGATTCTGAAGCCTTTTCTTTATTTAATAGATTATTATTCTGATCCATTAGCAACTCGAATCTCTCATTTAATTTCGAGATAGCCGTATCAAGTAAATAAAATAAAAATTTATTGTAAATTTTTTCATTGGGTCTAAAATGGGCTCATCTGTAGCCTCGTAATTAAAATGTCTTTTTCGGGGACGTGGACGAGCAGTTTCGGTAATTGTTAGGTGTGTAGTAATAAGAGCTATTTTAACTTGTACATTGTGAGCGGTATAACAAATGCCGAAAGCGGTATGAGGTGTGTTTAATAACATAATTTATTATTGGTGTCTATATTTTTATTTTATGCACGAAACGGTACAATGACGTTGTTATTGAATGACTTAAGGTTTAATGAAATATCGAAATTTCTAGCGCTCGGCTTGTGTGCGCCCCTAGGACTCTGCGCCCGGGTGCGCTCGCACCCCTTGAGCCCCCGGGTAAAGACGGCCCTGCAACTAATGACTGAAACATCGTCTTTATTTAAATAAAATTAAGACAAGTTATCCATTAGATAATTATATTTTAACCTATCTTTATTCCGTTTTAAATTTAAGAAGCGTAAAAAAGAACAACATGATTTTTTGTTAGGTTTATATCGACCACAGAAACCGTATTTAATTTAGAATTATTATCACTTCATTACCCAATCCGGAGCTCACAAATTATATAACAGAACACAGGTATCAAATACCAACCAATTCCCAGCTTTATTTCACCCGTTTAAACCGTCAATTTATCAGCGTTCTTTCACATCCAATTGTTTCCTGGCACCTCATATATCCCACAACACGTAACGTAGCAACGTAACGCAAGTTAGCGTTAGCCGTGGGTACGGGTAGGTATTTCTCACGTGCGTTGGAGCAAATAAAATGTATTCGAATTGTTTTTATGAAGTACAATCGCAGGCAGTTAAAACACACACCGACATCAATATCGAAGCGGGCTGTGATCGAGATGCAATCAGCCATTAGGAGAGTGAGGAAGACTGAAGGGAGAAAACAATGGAATGATTGTTTGGTTGACTGGACAGTGTATTCATGCCCAGCTAACAAGGTTCGGACGAGTAGAAAAAAACGACAACTGGGAAATATAAAACAACTAAAAAAAGACTAGTTTGAGAAGCAAGTGATACTATTTATGTTTCAGCAGTTAACATCGGTAGTGCCGGTGCTCTATCTCTCTTGAACGCACCTCAGATACAGGCTGTTCCGAAACTTACGAATTACACGACTACTAACATGTAATAGACCTAAATCAAGTTTGTTGCAATTATAGAAAATGTATCAACTAAGGCTAGTGACATTATAATAAATATAAATATGTTATCACACATTTTATCCATTATTGAGTGTAGTCATCATCTGTGGCGCTACAGCCCAAATCGGGCCTGGGCCTACCGGACACACCGAGCCGCAGTTTTTACACTGCCGTACTGCCGGTTTTCGTAGTCGAATGCTACATTATTTAGGGCGTATAAGTGACTAGCTTATAGCGTCCGAGTGTGATAAATACATATAGCTGTATTTTATATTTTACGACAAATCACACATTGTCGACAGGCGGATTCGAACTGACGAACCTTGGCTCGGATGACGTCACAGTATGTTAAGAGATGTGCCTTAACACGCTCGGCCACCGCGCCTGTTGAGTGTAGTATTTTCTCCAATTTAAATCTACCCCTGTGGCTCCCCCTCCACTAACTTCTTTGGGGGCCGTGATTAGACGGCTGGTAACCGCACTTCACGTGAAGAAATATATTACTTACCGAGATCTGCTTCGGCAGAGTGCCACACCCAGTAATGGGTAAAAGGTGTGATGATATATTTTTTTTATTATTTATTTACCGGGGCAGATCTCTGTAAGTGATATATTTTTGCGCGTGAGGTGCGGTTGCCAGCCGTTAAATCACAGTCCCCAAAGATTTTACTAGGTATTTATAAAAAAAAATAAATTTGGAACTAGCAATAAAAGAAAATAAGGTACCTACGTTTTAAGGATGCCTTCTTCCTTGTTGATTTTAAGCTTAGATAATAATAAATCAAGTCAATTTATGTTATTTACTATAATAGTACTAAACCCTAATAAAAGGTGCTACTATAATATAAATTTCAGCGTCTGGTTTCAGTTATTTTATTACCAGTACTTAGCAACTTAGGTAGCTGCCAATTAAAAAATGTATGCCAATTAAAAAATGTATGCCAATTATTTATAAAATAAAATAGAAATAATAGTTATTTACGTAAAAAGTCAGGAAAGTGTTCAATTACAGAATGAGTAGATAGTTTCATGTCGAGCTTGAAACAGCTTACGAATCCTATACGACGCTTTACTGACGTGTTACGTATAACATTTTACCTGAAACTTATAAACAAATAATAAATATTTTAAATTAATTTAAATTAAAAGAAATATTTGACTTACATATTCAGTCAGTATTTTATGTTGCTAAGTAACCAGACAATCACGTTTGTTTCATTACCTGTCTAGGCAGGCAATATGTTATTTTCCTGACTAGGCATGCAAAGCAAAGCTTTCCTGAGTCTTAATGGTCAGGAAAATGTTAATTTTCCTGTCAGTTTCAGGTAAATGTTATTTCATGAAAACTACGCTATCAGCAACTAAAATGTAAACTGACTTTTCCACTACCATTGCGTAAAGGTTTTTAATAAAAGCTGCATCTAAATCAATTAATGCATTTCATTTCACTTATTTCATTATTGCTAAAATTAATTTTAAAAGTTATGAAAAAGTAATATTTTTTACATAGTTGTTCATGAGACCGGAACAAATGTATTCAATATTTCAAATTAATTTTTAACAGTAACTAAATAAGTAAAATGCAATATCTAGACTGATTTAGATGCAGAATGTAATTCTTGAAAAGTTTTATTTTAAACTTTTTCATGTAAAGTATGCAGGAAAGCAATGGTAACAACAAACTTTACCATGTTAATTGCCTAGGCGCAATTTTCGTATACCCGGTATAAATAAATATGTCAACACGCTAATTATTATCCTAATCCTGCATGTGTCAGCACTGCAAAATTGCAGATCTTGATAAATAGTTCAGTAGAAGCATGTCGTCCTGTAAAGTTAAGAACTCGAGTTCAATTCCTGCAACAGACAAACTTTACTTCACGTTAAAGTTATCTTTTTCTACGATTGCTATAAAAAGTTGACAATTACGCACTCATTTGTCATCGTAAAGTTGACGTTTTCTGTGGAACAATCGAAAAATGTCGCGCGTCTCCAATGGCAACGCGCGAAAAAGATGCGTGCTTATTTCAATAGTTACCAGGGATACAAACAAAACAGAAACTTGTTATATTGACAGTTGACAGAACGAATTTATTTTCAGTACGTATATGTTTTTTAATTATTTTAAGATGCAATCGTAGAAAAAATATGTGTGTATCAGGAGCGTAAAGTGTCTTTGTTCCTCTTACACTATTGACTCACTTTACGCTCTTATAATACACAAATAATTATATTCGATATCTATTTACAAGCATAAGTCATTTTCCTCCGGAATCCAATTCAAGCAAAATCTTGAATGTTCAAACCGAACTAATCAGATCGTTGTATTCAAATTGATTTTATTAAAATTTTTTCTTTGCACAGTTGCACGGTTGCATCCAAACAACAGAAAATCACCAAGGTAAATAACAATATCGATGCACAAAACCGATTCAGCTTGTTACCACGCACAATGGAAATGGACAATACTGAAAACTAATCATGTCAATTTATTTCGTACAAACGAGGACATAAAATAGAGCATTCCCTACACAATGGCATCGCATAGAGAGCCAATTAAACCATCAACACACACGTACGCCCGGTCACCCAAATTTGGTCGGAATCTCCGTGACAGACAAAGGCAGAACGAGCTACAGGTTCATGTAGTAGACGAAGATAGCCACAGGTACACTGATTGCATCTGGTGTACACTCACACACAGACGATTTCATTAAATAGGTATGCTGAGGACAAGGATGGCATATCGCGGTGGGGTATGGTATGTGTAGGAAGGAAAGAGATGGTAGATGGAGTATGCAGGCTCTTGTTAGGACTACCATATTGTTGTGGTGGGGCAAGGAGAAAGGATTTGAATACTTGGGTTTTAAGCATTTTTTGGATTTGTTATTTGATGATTGTTAATTAATTTGGTGGGATATATTTATGGCAAAATTAGATTATAATTTAATATTTTTTCTACTTCCGTTAGGATATAAATGTTTCATTTCCCTTATTTGAGTTAGGTAATGAACTGCATTATTTAACTAGTGAAATAATGAGGTAACATAGCAACAACAAAAAATTAAGATATCTTGGTATACGAATTCTGATGTGTTATTCTTTTATTTTTTTAATTTATAACTGTCATTAATATGTCAAAATTTCATAATTTCAAAAACGCTCTTTCGTATTTATTAGAACGGAAGTAAAACAAATATTGTATGCAACACGTAAGAAAACTTGGTTATTACCTTACTTATGTGTTTACATGCGTAAAGTAATAACCTCCATTTCCTTACTAGTTTCATAAATAGCTATTTTGTTTATATTTAAAGAAAACAACAGATAGCAAGATGTATTTGATGGAATGTAGATATATGTAGTTTGTAATAATGCTAGTCTTTAGTGTTTTAATATAGTTTCAAAAAAGTTTGTTATAAGTATATACAAATTATTTTTCATAACACGTGCACAAGAAACACGTTGTTATTTCCTAATTTTAGAGGGAGAAACACTGCTTTTCTCCCCTCGGGAGAGAAACATTATGTTTCTCTCCCTAGGTAGGATGTTTCTCTGCCTAGGTAGCATGTTTCTCTCCCTAGAGACTACGATTATTAGCTGTTTGCGGCGTTTCCTAGATAACTATTTGACATTTGTCCCGATTAGACGGTAATTTTTTTGCACTTGTTACGAAAAGTATAATATGCTTCACGGGAGGGCGCGATTATCCCTTGTGTGAAGTGAACTTCACACGCGGGAATAATCGCTTGTTTCCCACCCTTGATGCATAACATACTATTTCGTAACACGTGCACAAGAAACATATTCTTATTTTCTAATTTTAGAGAGAGAAACACTGCTTTTCTTCCTAGGGGCAGAAACATAATGTTTCTGAAAATTTTACCTTCTGATAAGAGTAATATGTATACCTAGTAAAGAAAGTCATTTTTACTTCAGGTGTTTTCTATCTTTCGCACACGGTTCGGAACGTGATGTCGCACTGTCTTTCTTTGGTTCACAAACTTATTATTTTCGCAAAATACACTTTTTTCAAAAATTCAAATATCTAAACTTCAAATTAGGTAAAAAGCTTGCAGATATTTTACTTAACATATCTAAAATATTTCTGAAATATTGTAATATTCCTTCATTGATTTCTTAATTTCTATAATGATTTTTGTAAGAAATGTATAATTTTGAAGCACCCTGTATCTATAACACAAGAGTCAAACAAGCGACGAACGAAGCGAAACAATCACCAACCAACAAGTAGTTTCAATTCCAGGAATTTTAAATTCCCAAACAGTTTAAAATGTTTTGAACACGAAACAGAATCTATTGCTCGCCTCCGTCTATATGTTAGCGACACAAAACGACCAACAAAAAATAATGTCACCGTTGCAGCAGCCAGCCAGGTATGAACATACACACAGACACTGAAGCTCTGTAGGTGTGCTGGACAGTGGAGACTGTTCTCACACACACATGCATGCGCAACAGGCTTGGGTTCGTATCTCGGTTTGAGGTTATCTTTTAAATTACTTTTGTTTCAATAATTGATTATGTCAAGCATGAAATCAAATTAGCTAAATTCGGGTCGCTTTCTTCATTTATTCGTTTTGGAATTTAATTTTATTTAATTATTTTGTGCTGCCCGTACATAATATTTTACTAAGCAAGCATCAGGTAGATATTTGACATATATTTGAAATTTATATAAAATTTAAAATTTAAACTGAAATGTTGAAAATACCCAACTTCTTAATTTAATTTTAATTTTTTAATTCGAAAAACCAATATATTTGAAATAATTCTTAATTTAGTTTAATAACTTAATTTCCTAATTTAGGAATGATTAGAATTTTTCTTTATTTTTCAGTTTTGGCGAGAAATATCTACTTAAAACTAAATAAATATATTTTGTCCCACAGCCAGTAAGTAATATTTTCTACCCTTAATGAAAAGAAGGAAGTGAGACTTTTCATCCCTAGAGAACAATAGTTATTTGTACAAATAGTAATGAAAGCAACATTTTTATATAGTAGGTGGCTCAGTGATCTATGGTTGATCTATGGATTTGAGAACCCGGGTTCGATTCCCACAGCAAATAGACAATTTACACCACATTAAAACTACCCCTATAGGGGTATATATGACTCCCTCTCTACTAACATCTTTGTGGGCCATGATTTGAGGACCGCACTTCACGCGTGGAAATATATCATTTACCAAGATCTGCTACTGAGGAGCGCCACATCCAATAATGGGTAAAAAACGCGATCACATATTTATTTTTATTTTTTTTGTAAAGTTGAAGTTAAACAACGCAGTGCACGGATAATAAACGACTTAGTGGTACTCTTACAACAACCTGTATTTTTAAACACCACGTGCCGTTGTCACACCACCGACAATGAACAACTGAGGCAGTATATGACGTAGACAGTTAAATCCACGTAATAAAAAATATAAATGGACTGGGATTGAACCCGATATTTGCAGAGCAAAAAACCATCGTTTAAAAGTGCTCAGCTATACATAATTAATTTTGAAATGTTAAAACTATATTTCGTTTTGTAGTTACAATCATTTTTTGCAACTAATAAACAAGATACAAGTTATTAGTTATTCACTATTCAAAATCTACAATTTAATTAACAATTTTAAATTGATATTTAGAATCATATCTTTTCCGATCTTTAATTAAAACTTATATTCATTCTATTCCTGTCACTTTCAGCCTAATTTCTAATGTTCTCACACTATTTTCGATCCGTATGATGCATCTTGTACAAAACAATGTTTTCACACGTCGGACTACGCCTTATATGTCCTGATATTCATCTCGGAATTATATCGATCATTTAACGGCGTTATTTAATTTATTTGGTGTGCCGCGAAAACTAGTTTTTATACACGACTACATATTGAAATTAATTAGCGGTCATTAAAACGCTAATTATGTGTAATATGTTTAAGTTGTCCACCGTTATCTTTATAATTCAGGACTGGACATGTCAAAGCTACGTGACGTTCATAACACGAGTGATCAATAATAAAAAAATATGTTTGTTTATCATTCATGTTGAATATATTTACGGTTACGAATGTAGGTTTTTTGTAAGGAAATACATCTTGGAATTTGCACTAGATCTCATTTTCATATTTACATTCATAGTGGAATAAGTTACTTTTCCCATAAAGATAAAAATGTATACAACAGGACTGGTTGTTTAAGATGAATCATACAACTAATTAAGTCTGAAGTAATTTACGGTAACTATCACAACTAATTTGAGTGAGGAAATTGTAATTTGACAAGGTAACCAAGAAGTTAATGATGTGCATTTGCAAATATAACTCCATTGATTTATATAAATTAAATTTCTTGTATCGTAAAAGTAAAATAGTTAATTGTGTATTAAGAGCGTAAAGTGATTCTTTGTTACTCGAACACTGTAATTGCAGCGCGAGGCGAAGGCGAGAGCTGCAATAGTGTAAGAGGAACAAAGACACTTTACGCTTGTGATACACACATAATTTTTTCTATGATTGCATCTTAAATTATTAAAAAAACGTATACGTACTGAAAATAAATTCGTTCTATTATCTGTCAATATGACAAGTTTTTGTTTTGTTTGTATCACTGGTAACTATTGATATAAGCGCGCATTTAATATCTTTTTCGCGTGTTGCCATTGGAAACGCGCGCATTTAACATCAACTTTACGACGACAAATGAGAGCGTAATTGTCAACTTTTCATAGAAATCGTAGAAAAATGTAATTTTCATGTTTAATGTTAAAAAAAAGTAACACACGTGGGAAAAAGCCATTGCAAAACTCGTACTCGTTTTGCAATTAAACCTTTTCCTCACTAGTATTACAATATAGAGTAGGAAGCTCAGTGGTATCGAGTCGGTCTGTGGATTTGAGAACCCGGGTTTGATTCCCGCAGCCGACCCCTGTGGCTTCTCCTCCACTGACACCTTTGGGGGCCGTGATTTGACGGCTAATAACCGCACTTCACGCGAAGAAACATATCATTTACCGAGATCTGCTTCGGCAGAGTGCCACACCCAGTAAAGGATAAAAGGAGTGATGATATATTTATTTATTTTAAATTTAAAAGTTTAGTATGATAAGATTTATGTTACTTTGATACAATGTCTTATGTTAATAACGTATTAAGTGCTATTATTTCATGTCTAAAAATACAAGTAATATTACAAAATGAGTCTGTATAAATTTGGTTTAAAAGTTGCTGGTCATCGCGCTTGGGACACACCCTACTTAAACCTAATGAATTTCACGTCAAAATCCTAAATTTCCCAATTAACATGAACCACAAAAACCATTAACGCGTATTTATAACGATAATTCAATCGATTTACACCTTTAAAGACACCAATTACGTTACCAGGTTCCAAACAACGTGACTACATAACCTCAACTGGTAACAAGATAATACCGCAGTTGTGGTTAGTGGTTAACCACTGTCCGTTTTCGTTTTCTCTCTCATTCCACTGGAGCTCATAATAAGCTACGAGTTCTTGTTTCGCCCATTTCCGTTTCAACCAAGAATTAATCCACTTTTTTAACTGAAAATCGAGATATACATTTTTAATTTAAAATTAGTCCTGATTTTACCGTAGGGGTCGCTTCAGCCCCTTCCAAATTCATAATACGTACCTATGTATAGATTAATATCAAAAAATAAAATAAATAAATATATCTTCACGTATTTTACCCATTATTGGATATGGCACAAGTTATTGAAAATCTGTATATACCAGTGAATTATTCGCATAAAAAAGCATAGATAAACATTTACTTGTTTCATAATATTAAACCTATGTTTACATGCACAAAAATATGCTGGTAAGTAAGTAATAACTATTCTGTACGGTAATATTACCATCCTGACTTGTCAAAACAGTCAAGAAAATGAAAATAAAACACAATGATAATATAACACTATTAATACAAACGGAACTCAAAACAACAATAATACAAAGATTACTTCTCCTGCTTATCATAATATATATTAATTGTACAGTCTTTCAAATTAGAGATGACCACGTTATGTCGTTCAAATAAAAAAAAAATTATAAATATGATACAAAACAATTGTAACCATGGCATTAAATAAAAACATACAGACCACAGACTTACTTGATCATCTTCTAAAATGATGACAAAGACGTTATTCATGAAAGAATTTCAAAAAATAATATTTATTAATGACGTTACCGTGTTTATATTCTGAAACCAATAAACTATTGAACAAACAACGGATGTTATGAGTCATAACAGGCCTTAGATGTCTTAAAATCCTCGCTCTACGAGCTCGGATTTCAAACTGACATCTGCGGCTGTTATGATACTCATAACATTTCTAGGTATTTTAATAGCTAAATATAATATATCATCACGTCTTTTACCCATTGTTGGGTGTGGCACTCTGTCGTAGCAGATCTAGATAAGTGATATATTTATGCACATGAAGTGCGGTTACAAACCGTCAAATCACGCCTCCGAAAGATTTTGATGCAGGAGTAATTTTAATGTGGTGAAAATTGTAAAATACATAGGTAAAATAAATACACTTTATTCATAAAGCAAAAATTATGGACATTTCCTAGCATATTCACAGATTTTCAATAAGTCGTCAACTTTTGAAAATACCAATAAGACGTCCGTTTTTCATGTAACACCCTGTACATATCAATACTAACGGTGACTAAATTACAGAAATAGGATTGGATAAAATGTTGTATTCATGGCCGAGATGAGAACGGACGATGTGAAAACTCGGAATCTCGCCTATAATAAGCTACCAACGGTTGTCATTAACTTTTTAAAAACAAGTTTGTGTATTTTTTGCGGCGAATTTAAAACAGCAACTGTGCATATAATTAATTTGATTAGTTTTATATCCCTGGTAATGTTTACTACTTCCACTTTTAGGTTAGGTGGGTTATTCATAACCTGGTTGATGGTTTTACTGTATATGGTTTTTTGTAATTTGATATTTCTTCGGATCACCACACCTGTTTCAATGATGTAAATATCGTTATCGTAAAAAAAAGTACATGTAAATTAGTTTTACTGCTTTGGAGATGTACACTTACTTCTGTTTAAGTAGAGACAATTTATGCTGTAATCAAAGATATTTATTTCTTACCTTTCATTAGATTCTAAATGTTGAGTTTTGTTAACATTTACATAAAAATATAATTACAACTAATTCTTAGCTAAAGATTTTACTTAGATACCGAAGGCATTATTTTTTTTTTGAAGAAATGACAAATTTTAGGAAACAACCCATTAGTAGATTCATAAATACATTCAATAAAAATAATATTAAATTGAAATTTCGTTAATATTAAAGTTACCAGGAAAAGAATGTTATTTAATTATTTATAACTAACAATATGTATGTTTGTTAGTGGTAGCGCAATTAACGAGAAGTAAATCACGGAAAATATTTGAACTAAATTGTTATTTCGTCTGAATCTCTACAAAATTTGTCAAATTTGACCAATGACGAGAAGTTATCTAGGTAGCGTTGGCCACAGCAAAATTTTGATTGTTTTTCTATGAACTGTCAGTTGAATTATAAAATAGTTAAATGTCTTACATTAGACAACAATTATCTTACATTTTTCAAAATAGTATATTAAAGGACAAGTGCGATAAAAGTCTTATAAAATGAGTAATTTATACTATTTTTTCTATTTTGCGTCTTGTATAAATTAAAATTTTAATAGCTATTTATGAAACTAGTAAGGAAATGAAGGTTATTACCTTACGCATGTGAAATTTACAGAACGAGGCGTAGCCTTATTTCCTTACTAGTTTCATACAATATTTTTTCTACTTCCGTTCTAATAAATACGAAAGAGCGTTTTTGAAATTATGAAATTTTGACATATTAATGACAGTTATAAATTCAAAAAATAAAAGAATAACACATCAGAATTCGTCTACCAAGATATCTTAATTTTTTGTGTGGCTATGTTACCTCATTATTTCACTAGTTAAATAATGCAGTTCATTACCTAACTCAAATAAATGAAATAAAACGTCTATTTCCTAACGGAAGTAGAAAAAAAATTGCGATATTTTAGACCTAGTCAATTTAGGGCAATTTGTATATGAAATGTTGAGATTGTAACTGTTATTGATATTAATGCAATTGTTCAAATATTAAGGTTTTTTTTTTTTAATTTTGATGTATGATAGGTTCAGTATGTCATCTACTACTACCAACCGTGTAAAACAAAATGTTGCGTATCGTAATGAACGCTTTTTCGATACACAACTGGGTTTCGTAATGACTTCCTTATGAACGTAAAATAGACAAAACGATTTATTCGTACTTTAAATACACTCAATGAAAAACCTAGGAGTATCAATAAAAATAAAATTTTATTTATTTCAATGAAAATTGTAAGATTATTTAAAGATATACATACAGCAATACAGCCCAATTCTCAAAAGTGTCTTAGCTAATCAGAAATTTAGGATTAGTCAAATTAAGTTAAACCATTTTCTTAAATCGAATTAGAATAAATAAATAAATAAATATATCATCACGCCTTTTACCCATTACTGGATGTGGCACTCTGCCTAAGCAGATCTCGGTAAGTGATATATATTTTCGCGTGAAGTGCGGTTACCAGCCGTCAAATAATTAGAATAAGTTTACCTAACCCAAAATGCAGAATTAACTAAAACTTTTTTAAGAATCAGAAGTTAAAGTATGTTAATAATGTATTTCCCTAAAAATTCAGTACCCAGTAGTCCAACTGTTAGCAGTTACAACAACAGATTCTCAAAGAATTCGACCACGTACAACATCTGATGAGCAGAGGGCACAACGCAAGCAAAGAGGCGCAGCATCCAAGCAACACAGCTTCTTGTAACCAAGATTGATGGATGGATACGCGAGATCTGTGACTATTAATCACCTTGAAATCAATTTTGAAACAGCAGCAGCCGCACACAAATATTAAATGTATTTCCATTTCATGCGAGTCCATATCCATGTGTGATTTGGATTGCAAACTGATTCTTGCTTATTGCAATATTGAGTTATGAATTTTGATTGCCTTATTGATGCTTGAACTGATGTCATTGATTAGTCAAGTTCACATGAAAACATAATATTACTCGTACCATGAAATGGAATAGCACAAATTGTTAAAACATTCACTGAACATTTATTCTTTAGATTCATCCTGAAATTAAATAAAACAAATTCTGCCGTAGCAAATCTCGGTAAGTGAATATTTCTTCAGGTGAAGTGCGGTTACCAGCCGTCAAATCACAGCCTCAAAAGATGTTAGTAGAGGGGATGCCACATACAAATGAGAATTTTGGGTTGCAGATCAAAAATCGAAAATTATTAAAATGTGGTTCTATATAATACAGACCACGAGAAATCGAATGGCGCAAAGCGCATCTTCATATCTTTTTTAGTTTTTGAGTTACAGCGATTTTTGACTTTGAAAGCCCATAATTCAAAAACAAAAAGAGATATTGAAATGCGGTTTGAACGGGTGTATTTCTCGTGCGCTACTTAACTTGTACCGGTATTTTGAAAATTTTGAAAATTTTTCAATTTTTTTCAAAATGTTTCTTCCTCAATATTTCAAAAACTTGAAAAGATAATGAAAATCTGAAAACACCAGTGAATTTCTGGCGTGAAAATACATAAGTATGCAAATTTTCACAATAAAATTCGCACGGATACATTTTTTATTACAAAAAAACGAAAATTGGCCAAAATTCGAAAAAACCCCAAGGGGTACCCCTTAAGAAATCTTTAAAAAACGGCCATTTTCGATTTTTTGTAATAAAAAATGTATCCGTTCGAATTTTCTTCTGAAAAATTGCATACCTATGTATTTTCACGCGAGGAATTCACTGGTGTTTTCATATTTACATTATCTCTTCAACTTTTTGAAATATCGACAAAAGAAAATTTCGAAATAAATTTAAAAAATTTCAATATTTTCAAAATACCGGTACAAGTTAAGTAGCGCACGAGAAATACGCTCGTTCAAACCGCATTTCAATATCTCATTTAGTTTTTGAGTTATGGGCTTTCAAAGTTAAGCTTTAAAAAAAGTCAAAAATCGCTGTAACTCAAAAACTAAAAGAGATTCTGAAATGCGGTTTGAACGAGTGTATTTCTCGTGCTCTGAACTATATAGAACCATACAATAAAAATTTTGACTTTTTGAACTGGTTCAACCAGAAATTCACATCTGCATGTTTATATGTCAAAATTCTGGTCATTCTTGGCCATGGCAGTTCTGCAATAGCAGATCCTAATAAACTACACATTTTAAGCCGTTATGTACAGGAATTAGTTGTCAAATCACAACTACCAAAAAAGAAAATTTTATTTAGTTTAAATAGGAATTTTAATTCAATAACTATTCAAAATTACCCCCATTTACCTGTAAACAATAGCCTAAACGATTATAAAATGAATTTATAGCATTATTTATTTGCTCTGGAGGAATCCCATGCGAAGCAACACTAATTCTACGTTTTAATTGTTCTACACTCATTCTACCACCATTATAAAATTTACTTTTTAAGTGGCCCCAAAGAAAAAAATCGTTTGGCGCAAGATCTGGTGACCTTGCAGGCCACTCCACTTCTGCACCTCGTCCTAGCCATCGTTGGGAGAATATCCGGTGCAGATAATTTCGTACATTTTGTTGGAACCACACTTCCTCAATATTTACTCAATATTACTCTCTCTTGTAACAACTCGAAATAATTTTCCCCATTTAAATTTCCATTTATATAAAAACGCCCCACTATTTGATCCCCTATTAACCCGGTCTGATTTTGAAAGAGGACAGTTTTATTACTTTGACAACTATAGATGACAGCAATGTTATTTTCCCTATGTTTACTTTTAAAATAAACGCTCTAATGCATTGCTGTCAAAATTTGTAATTGTAACTATGGTAATGGCATATCCCTATGTTTACTGATAAAAAAAACTCCCGGTATATATATACCGAGTGTAGGATTGAAAAATGTAACATAGGAAATACGAAAATATTTTTTAATATGATAATTATTGCTTTCCTAATTAAATTAGACCAAAAAATAAATACCTACAAAAAAAAATTAAGTATTAAATCTGCATCTAATGAGTATCTACGTGTAGCTCAATTGTTTTTTATGCAAGAGTAACAAGCAAATGAAAAATGACTTGATTCAACGAATTTCCGGCGTATTATTATATTATAAATACAATTTCTAGTATTGAAGTACTGCTGTCTGTCTGACTGTGACGTCACTGTTAAGATAATTAAATAAGTAATATTATTTGATTAATCAATGAATGACAGCGATTAATAAACTGCAATGACTGCATCATTCAATGTTTACAATTGGACATGAGTATATATTTATTAAATTGATATATTATTTAGTTGCAAATGATTAATTGATAATTATTTTATCCGTAATTACCTATTAACAATTTTTTCATCTTTCAGATAATTAATTTTATTGAATGATGTACCTACGAGTAATTCAATAATAAAATCCAGATTTAAAAACAAATAAAATTTTGACAGATATAAATGCCCGTTTGCAACAACGAAACTTAAATTTTAAGTTTGACATAAATTTACTACATCGCATCAAATGTTTGACAGCGTACAGGTATTTTACTTCGATTTGCGTTTATTATTTAAGAAATTAAATAATGCAAGAATAAGAATTTTTTAAATATAAATAAAAAATATATATACATATTTATTGATATATTCATGCGCGTAAAATCAGTTACCAGTCGTCAAATCACGGCCCCTAAAGATGTTAGTGAAGAGACAGCCACAGAGATCATTTTAATTGTGGTGAAAATTGTTTACCGGCTATGGGAATCGAACACAGAATCTCTAATCTACAGTCCGACTCGATAACACTAAGCCCCTTAAAATATAAATCGTTTTTATATGTTTTTGAAGTTCTTGTGCAAATTGTATATGGATTTTGTTATTTATATATTAATTTGAAAGCACAAGGTCAAGAAATTATTCCTGAAAATTTCAGTGCGGCTAATCGAGGAATTTATTTACACGAAAGAAAAGTTGGTTGTCAACTACAATACGCATATATTTTGCACTGAATTCAGAACAATTTCGATATTATATTCATATATAATACAACAAGTGTGTTCAAAATTATGGAATATATTGTATGGAGTGGTTTTCTAAAATAATATTTTTATTTGATCAATACAATATATTCTGATAATTTTGAACACTCATATTGTATTCGTTATGATTATATAACGAATAGAAAAATGAACAGAAAGACGTGATGATATATATATTTTATTTTTATTTTAACCGGTCTCTTGTGAGAATAAAACCCGTTAACATATTTGTTTCCATTATCCGAAATGCGTTGAACTCGACTCTCAGCAGATAATTTAATATTGATTTCAATGTGTGCAAGGGTTTGAACCTTAAGCAGCAAGGGTCTGTGACTGTGTATGGAGACAGAACAATGAGAGGCTAATGAGAACACGGCTAATTATCGTACGGTCAGCGGGCAGCTAACTCGCTGCATCGCCGCCATCCCGCCGCCGCGGAAAAAACAATTTAGTCGCGCACAGTAGGAAACACAACCTGCAACAAACAACAGACAGTCTACGCCGAGATGTGCTCTCTAATTGTTTATTGCATTTCGACCGACAATGCATCTTCTTAAGCCACTTGCCTCAGTCGTTCATTATAAGAAACCCTTTTGTGTCATGCATAAGTCGTACTCGTTTTGCTATTGCACCCACTTAAATCAGTTCAGATCAATCAAACTACATGACTAACTGAACTGAACAAACAAATTCACATAGAAAGATCAATTACTTAAAGCAGAGACTGAATCAGTAACTCTAATACTGAAAAAAAATAAGTAAAGTAAGTCAGTCAAATAAATAAGTAATCTATTTCAAGATCGGATCGAAATGACTAATTGAATACAGCTAGTTGTACCTACAAAAAATAAATTTAAACGAAGAATATCGAATCGAATTTCTGTCAATTATGCACACTGTTTACATTACTTTTATTTATTTAAATTTAATTTTAAAATCCTTATTACTATTGGGTACTATAAATATATAAAATAAATAAATAAATATATCATCACGCCTTTTACCCATTACTGAGTGTGGCACTCTGCCTAAGCAGATTTCGGTAAATGATATATTTCTTCGCGTGAAGTGCGGTTACCAACCGTCAAGTCACGGCCCTCAAAGATATTAGTGGAGGGGGAGCCATAGGGGTAGATTTAAATTGATGAAAATTGTTTGTCGGCTGTGGGGATCGAACCAGATAAATATATAATATATAAATATATGATAGATATCAAAATTGGTGTTTTAGACTTTATAATATAGGTACGAGTTTAAATTTATTATTGTTATTGAGTCTGATTTCTGTTAGTTTTAATTACAAATCGGTGGTCTCGTTAAATGAGTTCAACTAAAACCAAATAAGATGAGATCTTATTCCAACAAAATCTTACGTTTCCATTAAAATTCTGGGGGAGTATTTTTAATATAACAACCTGTTAATTTTCCCAGGACCAAAAAATCATAAAACGTCGGTGAGTGCAGGTCGACACATCCGCTCATCTGCCAAGTCACCCAACAGATTCCAATATACCTATATCGCATAAAATAAACAAAAAAGTCCACAAAACGGCCACGGGGTGCACATTAAATTAAAACAAAAAAACGTTTTAACGTAAAAGTGCCCGGAGAGTCGTCGCGAACACTAAGTAAGAGGTTCACAAAAATGAAAACGAGTGGAAGAAGTGCGGCACGGTCTCAAGAGAGGCGGGGAAAGGCAGAGTCGGGTTATAAGGGTTAGGCTACATTATAATTACGCTAGCTGGAAGATAATGTCACGATTGCGCTAAGTATAGTCTTTGGCGCACCAATAAACCCAATCCAACAATCCAGTGCATTCCATTCCACCTTCCCTTCCTAACATAACCCTCACAAACTTAACAGTTTACCTGGTCGGCTGCGGTCAGCCCATGCGTGCGCTATCGACGAGTCAACCAGTGGAATTCTAGCCACAAACGTGACGGCGCTTAAATGAAACTTCCACTGGTGGATTGTACGTGTCGATTGGTATTTTATTAACGATAGCAACCAACATTGGAACGGAATATGGATGGTTCAGAAGAGATGGCAGCGGATAACGACGCATGCCAAACAAGATTTCGCTTATTTTTGTTGGAAACACACCTCGCCACGTATAATGACCACGCAATCACCGCTGTGGTTTCGTATTTCGTTCTGTGGAGTGATATGACCACGGCCCGCGAAAGAACATCCGGATTCCGGAAAAAAACAAGCAGTAAACTTGTTACTGAACGTGGAGGCAACATGTTGACAATATAACGAGCTGATAATCATACCTTCAAACAAATTGATCTGCAACTCTGTCTTGAAGATTTTTTATTTCAATTCACATCGACACAAATTCAGATGCCTCCAAGATTTGAACCCGGGACCTCTTACACATTTTAAATTCAACTGGGTTTGAAGTCGCGCCGACTAACATACAAATTACCATTTAATAACAACGTCCCAAATCAATGTATATTTATTTTTAAAATAAAATGTTTGCAGAAAGATACAAAAATAAATTAATAAAGTTTATTATTCTTATTTTTTAATCATGAGCATACTTTTGTAGAACAATAAAATTATATCAAAACCTAATTAAATATTACAGTTGTCAGTATGTAACTAATGAAAAAAAAATGCAATTTGGATGATAATCAGATTTATAATTATTTTAATATTAGCATAAAACAAAGTAAATGCATCCAAACATGTGTTATAATTTCCTAACGGAACATCAAATAAAAGTAAACATAAAATAACAACCACACATTCTCTTTAGTTAGATTACTAACAAAATAATTATACCCTTACGCGTAGAACAAGTGCGAAAAGATTCATACATGTTCAGAACAAATGAAATCACATCCCACGTATACAACGCGGGGAAAGAGGCGATAATACAACAAGAACGTGTTGCTTCCTCATCGATAGCGCCCATCAACAATAACAACAATACATGAGTACGAGTTCCACTTACAACAATACGCGCGCATGTACTCATCACGAGCCTACACCACATAATTCACAAAGAAAATTACGAGCCAGATTAAAAAAGTAATGAATAATAAAAGTAAGTATACTCATGTATGTGTACAACACACACATTAAACCGTACAGCGATATTTCGTGAGCTACACTTCCCACCAAGTAATGAATAAGCTCCAGCCGACCAAACCTAGCCTTATTATTTATTGTGAGCTTTACGAAGGAGCTGTAAGTATGTAATTTTGTTGGGAGACTTAACTAGCCATATACTATATGTGTTATTATGTTATGCTATACGCCAGGTAGTTTACAAGGTGCTATTGCTATTGGAATTCAGTTGGCAAAAAGTCGAGTAATTTGTTGTAGTACCGATGATTGTATTTCATTTGATATGTGGCTATTTTCGCTGTCTTTACTCTATAATTTTCTATAATGCTAGATGACATTTTGTATCATTCGTTTAATTGGTTCTCTCAGTACTAATTTATATTATTTATGATCGTTTTTATTTTTCTTTTCAAGGCGCAATGCAATTAAGAAACAATATATGTTATTAATTATAGAATTGTACGTGGTTCTTTTTATATCGAAACACCGAACACGTTCTTTATTTTATACTACATGAAACAGGTTTATAATAAAATAATAAGTACTCACTTTGCGCTGAGACTATAACTAATTTGTGGATCTGCTACAATCTCGGCCAAAAATAAAATGTAGAACACATCACTGCACAAAAACTATTAAAATTCACTAAAACACTATATACAATCTTTTCACAACAAAAACCGATGCGCTACTAACGAAATTCATCATTTCTTTCGTGTATAAAACGGATCAGAACTTGTCATTTTTACAACTAATTTATAGACAGTTGGTTATTTCAACTAATTACCCTTTGAATATTAACTATCGAAATAATTATATATGGATCTTAGATTATTAATTCAAAAGATAGTGTCCAGTATTAAATATTTCATTTTTTTTCTTTTGCTTTTCAGATATAGAAATCTTTTTAAAAATATTGTATTTATTTTCGATTACCACAGCCGACAATTTTCACTAAATTAAATCTAAGGGGGCCTTTCCACTAACATCTTTGTGTGCCGTGATTTGACGATTGGTAAATAAATATATCACTTACCGAGATCTTCTACGGCAGAGTGCCACACCCAGTAATGGGTAAAAGGCGTAATGATATATTTATTTATTTATTTTACTTTCAGAGCTGGGCAGTAGTATGTTACTTTAAAACTTAGTTAGATGTAGCATCACTACATGTTTAAAAAAATATAGATGCAGTTTGAAGCAATACATTTTTCCTCTTGTAGCTTAAAAATAATGTTATAACAACTGAAGTTAGCTTGACGCTACTTTTTATAGATCAAAACTACTTATAGTTTACAGCAAATTTTCATAGGTTACTTTAAAAAAAAGTATTTCTATTCATGGAAAAGAGTAACCAGTCTTTATTTACAATTCAACTACAAACTGTGGTGATTACAGAGCTATTTATATTGTTTTCGGTTTTTGTATTCAAATAATTCCGAGTTTACGAAATTTTAAAATTAATTTTACCTCTATAAAAGACTGAATTACAATAGAATCGTATGTAGTATGTAGTTGAAATTGAATTAAAGATATCTCCGATATATTTTACTGCATGACATGTTAAAAATTAGAACAATAATTTAAAAAATACAACTATTTTATTATTCTCAATCAATATAGACAATAGGACGCATCATTTTATACAAATTTGTTTATACAGATAAAATAAATACATGGTTCGATCTAATAAATGATATAGTGTACTGACAAGACTATACTGGAAGAAATATTTAAAATGGACCAAAATGTCATTTGGCAATACAATAATGATTAGGTCTACAGACGGTGTGTGAGACATGGACGGTCCATTTTCATTATCTAAAATTATTGTTATTATTGCAAAAAGGTACTTATTCAAGTAACTGGTGTATCAAATAATTCCGAGTTCCAACGGGAACAATCCGAAATATGTATGTACACAGTATAGAACTCAGCGAGTTCAGTTGACATTCTCACCGGTTAATTAAATGATATGTTAATTACTAAATACCCAGTCTTCATCAACACAGCGGCCATTTTAACATAAAAACATGTGAACAAAGTTATTATCAATAAGGAACTTCTACGAGCTGCTAAATGTTTCATCGATAAAATTATCATAGTCAACATGATTTGCGTACTTATATTAACATCCAACCACTGAAAAACAAAACTGTTCAATTTGTAAAAATTAATAATACTTTAATCAATGGCCATACTTATTCTTTATATATTTATTTAGTTAACCAATGCATTATTATTCCTTAGTGGACGACTAATATAATAACTAATTAAGGCAATTTCTCTTTCTCATTTCAACAGATTAACTTTGAAAAATATACACTCTAATTATTCTATAATTTTGTAAAAATGGAAGATTTGAAAATGAAACTCAAAATGTGGACATAAAAGACAGAGGCAACTCACAAAAATAAAAAATATATATAGCTGAAAATGAGGATTTAGGCCAAACAAATCAGGCCAGAATGGACGAAAATTTTCTATCCACTGCAGACGTGTTATTTAGCAATTTGACTAGAAGAGCAAACTAACAACATCCTTTTTCTTCATTTCATATCATTAATGACTGAATCGTTGATATGTAACAAGAAGAAGGATGTAACAATACGAACGAACGATGGATGTTCCTGGAAGACTCTGGAACATTATGTCGTTTCTGGTCTGTTAATCGTAAACTCAGTGATTAATAAATTATTTACACAACATTGAAACAACAGGTATCGTTGCTTAATCAAATAAAGCTCTTTTAAGAACATTTTACACTCAAAATTCAATAGTTCATTCTAAAAGTAATTATTGATACGTTATGAGTATTACTGATAAACTTTTAAATGAAACAATTAATTGGCAAATTTTTAAAAATATTTTAAAATGCCACTATACTAATTCTTTCTTTTAAACTATGATTCATGATAACGTAACAATAATTTGATTTATAAACAATGAACTACAGTTTTAGTACGTAATTTTTATCGTAAAATCTACTTTGAATACAATTTTCGTACGTAATATTTCCAAAAGTACAAAATTTTATGATTGTCTACTATTACTCAAAAATGTATTTTGATTATGTAGAATTTCGGTATTGTCAAGTATAATTTGAGTGTAAAACCTCCTAAATTTAACACACCTAAATAAAATAAACTATTTAAACACAAGTAGAAAATATATGCACAAAGTTCAAACTATATCACCGTTACGAAATATACAACATATAGCTGCGAACTAACTCACAACATGCAGAAAATAATCAATAAACAGCATCAATATTAAATATTTTTGGTATAATAACAACAAGATGTCGGCGCTGCAACTATTTCTTGTCAAACAGCGGCAATTTAGACCTGACAGCACCTTCACAAATCATCAGTCTTTGGGTGCACTTCTTGTTAGAAGGTCCGTGGTGTGGGGCCCCGCTCGAGCTGCTCACCTGGAGACAAGGCCCCACGTGCCCTTGGTTTAAATGACGTTCTAAACTTTTTCGTAATACTGCGATTTTAGAATTTCTTTGATGGAAATCCAACATACTTTGTCCGTCCGCCATTTTTGATAGTTCGGCCATTTTTAAACCAGTTTTTCCGAATTGGTACTCACTTTCTGAAAATCTTCTCCTAATATCCTCACTTCGATCGAAAGTGTCGAAACATTTTTTTCGATCGAAATATGCTTCAGGAGGTCCAGGTCTCCATCTACCGTCCTTGAAACCCGAATGTCTAAACCCCGCACCTTTTCGTTCAAAATACTCAACTATTTTTGATATTTGTTGAGGTTGAGCACCAATTCCAGAGAACTTTTCATCCCAATTGATAATTTCGGATCCTCCTAAACTAGAAATGTCTTCACTACTATCAGTATAAATCGAACTAGCGCGTTTGCTAGAATACAACAACTGATTTGTTAAAGGGTTTCTTTGAGTTATTTGATTCGACAACTCAAGATCGATAGCTAATCGATTTGCTAGTTCCATATCAACACTTCTAGCATCGACGTCTAAATTTCTAAATGTACTTGTAGGGGTGTATAATTCTCTAAATGTAGCATTTGGTAAATCTAAATCATCTAGAGATCGTAACGAACTGACAGTCGTTGCGCTGTCGTCCAAAAGAAATAAACTAGAAGCTGCACTTGAACTAGACAACGTCGCCGAAGAAATGTTATGCCTCGCAGGATTTAATTCCGGGCTAAAATCAGGACAAGTGTGATAGTCCTCCCCTACACTAGAAAAAAATCCAGATTCGCAAGAACCTCGCCTTTTTAGAGCAGCACTCGACATCTCGTAACTCAAATCTGAAATATTCGTACTTGAGCTACATTTCACTAATGGTTTATCCGATTTTTCAGTCCGGGAATCTCGTTCTTTCACATGTTTAAATAAAGGGTGCGTAAAAAGAGAACTAGCTTTAACTTTTTTAGTTGTCTTGGTTTCTGATGTTTTACTCGACGTTGAATTCTTTCTCGTTGAAGTAGGTGATCCAGGTACACTTTTTGGGGACTGTTTATCCGTTTCATCGCTTTGTGACCCAAAAAAAGGAGAAGGCAATTCAAAGCATGAAGAAAACAGGTCTCCAACTCCGGAAGTGTAAGAGTTCGGTGATCCACCGAGGATTTTCTTGACCCCGCGGAACTGGGTAAGCGCTGCAAAAGGATTGGTGGTGCGTGGTTTGTAATGTGGGTCTTCTTGACACATGATCTCGCCGATTTTCTTTGCCGTGAGCATGTCGCTGATTTGCGCGGATTGTTGACGCTGAAGCAAATGACATCGGGCCTTGTCGCTTGGTGCAGTGTGAGGAGAAAACATGAGCGAGCCCACATCTTCAGACAGAGATCGTCGATGGATTACTGAACATAAATATCGAATTGTTATTGATGTTTTTATTATTTTCATTATTTCACTGCACAAAGGAACTTCGTTCCAATTATAGTGCAGGAGACTTACAGCTTATAGTAGATTCCAAACCTCTTGGAATCATATTTTTGATTTAGTGAGATTTAAACTCGCTGCTGAAGTGAACGTGCTAACCATTAATCCACATTTATCCTAATACATGACGGCGGAAATAGCTTAATTTATATATCCACTGTCATTTTGATTAAAATATTCATTTAAAAATATATTTTATCTAGACGAAATAAATGTTTTCATAATTTTCAATTTATATCAAAATTATGACAAACTAAATATTAATAAAGTAAAAAAAATGCAGGAATGTAAAATCGTGACTAAAATAATTTTGATAATCAAATTTCCGGTTAAAACTGCATAATAATTAAATTACCTAACAGTAATTTAAAAACAAAATAAGGAAACGAAATTGAATATAATGCGGTTACGTTTTAACATAATTCAAGGTAAAACAGTAATATTTTTCATGGTTTTTAAAATTGCAGTTGTATAACTGTTTAATTAAATATATGTTATTCCCATTTAATTGCCAATAAAACGGTAATTTTTAAATTAAATAATGAATCCGATACATATGTAAAAGTGTAATAAATCAAGAACATAAAACTAGAAAACAGTTGGTTCTTTTAAATCTCACGCCCTTCTGAGTAAAACTCAGTGTTAATCTTACGTTTTCGATGTAGCGGAATTTCCTTATTGGGTTCCACAGTTGCCATGGGCAACAGTTCTTCACTCCGTGCCACACAATTATTCAACAAAGACAATTCCTTCTCCTTCGATAATTTGTTCAACAACAACGTGTCGACGGACTTTCGTTTCGACACATCTTGCTTCAACAGTTTCACCTCTTTAGGCTTCGAATCTTCTATAATTATATGCAGTTTCTTCACGAGTTCTGGAAATGTCGGTCGCCTCTGGGGTTCAAACTAAAACAAATATTAATCATTATTTACCAGAAAATTTACTTGAATACAGGAAATGATGATTTAATAACTGATAAAATATTTACTTGCTGACAAATTTGTGTATGACGTTATTAGAATTAAGGATTATGGCAAAACAATACAGCAATTTTATTATCAAATTTCTTTATCTTTATTGTAAGATGAGATAAAACTTATTTTATTTCAGAAATTATTTTTTTCTACAACTGCAAAAACGCGTATATTGCGAACTATTTTACACCCTAGTGCGCAAAATGAGTATTTTGTACACTGTTTCGCATCCTAGAGCGCAAAATAAGTATTCCGCGCACGCTCCCAAATTATTTTTTGTCAGGTTCCATTAGTTACAATACATCAATAGTACCAAATTCATATTATTGTTGATTGCTTTCCTTCAATTTACTTAAATAAATCAATAATTATTGTATTATTATTTCTTGATAGTTGTAGATAAAATGTTGTTTGTATTTCGTGGGCAAAATTATTGTTTTTGTAGCGCGTTCGAATGACTTTTATTGACTCGACTAAAAGTACCAAAAAAAAAAACTCATTTTGCTCACTTAATAAAAAAATAACTATTTATCATCCATAAATTAATAATGAATTATAAAATTTATTTCATTTTGTTTAAAAGTTGGAGTCAGCAACAAATACAATTTGAATATCATTTGGGACATTTAAAAAATAATGTATGCAATATATAAAACAACAAGAAAAAAATGATAAAAAGTGCAATTTTGAGATTTGAAACTTACTGTGCAACAACAAAAAGCTAGTTTCAAAAAATCAGGTATACAGTTAGCGCCACACATTTCAGTAAACGCCAAATAGTCCAATCCAAAATTATCAGTTCTGGGCAGCATGTCAGGATCAGCTTCCACTCTGGCAATCATCTCGCACAAAATAATCCCGTACGAGAAAACATCGCTTCTTTCATCGTAAAACTGCCCTTTCAGACATTCGGGAGACATCCAATATGGGGATCCCACCGTCCCTAACTTATAGCCCTTCCTGCAAACAAAAGTATCGGTTCAGTTTTGTTTACTTTCAAACAGTTGATGATTGCACATACTTAGGATCGGGGATTTTTGCTGCCAGTCCAAAGTCTCCGACAACAGCTGTCATATCACCGATTAATTCGTTCTTCTTTATCAAAACATTCTGAAAACATGGATAAAGATAGTTTAGTATATCGGTTTAATGCACACTTACTTTTGGATACAGTGACTCATAATAACAATTTTAATTTGGCACGAAATTTAATGTATATAAATATATATTGTTTGGCATTTTATTTACTCCATTATTTTTCATAAAAATAAATATGATTTACTAATTTTTAATCAGTATTAAATAATAAAATTTAAAAATTAAATGAAATCATAATTACAAAGGTCGCTTCGTTTGCAATTTTAATAATCAAATCCTAAGCCCACTAATATTACACCCGACAAATTCAGCCCATTATAAATATATTATTAATATAGAACATTTATTATGTAAAAAACAGTTATTTACAAAATATACTGAACAAACCATTTTATTTCTTTTATAAATAAATAAATATATCATCACGCCTTTTACCCATTACTGGGCGTGGTACTCTGACGTAACAGATCTCGGTAAGTGATATATTTCTGCGCGTGATGTGCGACTACCAGCTGTCAAATCACGACCTTCAAAGATGTTACTGGGGAAGGAGCCACAGGGGTTGTTTTAATTTGGTGAAAATTATTTGTCGCCTGTAGGAATCGAATCCAGGCCGACTCGATACCACTAAACCACCTACCCCATGTTGTTATTTAAACGATTATTATTATGTTTGTAATAAAAAAAAATTGGTAATAATAGTTATGAAAACATGAAAAACAAGTGTCCTAAATAATAAACTCTCGTTGTAAACAATGAGACTTTTGGCTTATTTTCAATTTTATGCTGAAATCCTGCTAAGCAAAATATAAATATTTTTAGACTTGGCAAAGATAGCTGGTAGTTACAATTTACACCACGGGTGCAGATATGAATATAAACACTTTTAATAAGTGAAGAATATTTTCACAACTCTTAAATATTTCAAGAAATCTAAAAAAGCACTAGTCATGTCTCTAAATTTCAATGAATTTATTTGCAAACTCGGAATGACGCACAGCGAAACTTTTTTTAAACAAAAATAATTTGGAATCTTACACCATTCATTCAACATAAATTTACAGATACTATCATCATTATTATTAGCACTGTACCGAACTAAAATTTGTTTTAAATGAGGTAATTAAATCATTTTCTTGCCAAAATACACACATTGACTAATTGTGCTGGAAACGAACTTTCATTATTAATATTACAAAATACATCGTTTTACTTTCAAAATTAAACTACTCAAAATCTATAAATAAGTTTAACATAACATACAGGATACTTTGCATTAAAAGGATAGCAACAAGATATTTGGATAATATATTTATAATTATAAAAAAATATATATGAAAATTTTACAAAAAAAAACTAAATTAAATTCTGATACAGAAATTAGATTTTATTCAGGACATTAACCCAGTTTTAAAAAAATCGGTTAAATTAACTAATAATCCAATTTTTGGAGGTTTAACTAATGGTTACCTTTAACCAAAAAAAATTCTAATCTAGTTAAAAAATAGATATAATTTTCTTATTCATTTGTTTTGTTTTTAAGTTTTAATGACCTTGAACGCTTTGTACACTTTAAGAAAATTTATTGCTTTTTATTGGTCCATTGTAGACCAAGTAAATTTTAATTTAGTATTAAACTGTTATTTAAATTTTATAACTTAATCAAATTAAATAAATAAATGTACATTCTTTCATTATTTTTTTTAAAGAAAATCGTTATACCTGCTTTGGTCTTATTTAAAACAAATTTCACAAGAATATATGTATATTGTCACCATTTTCTCAAAAACAAAAATAAATTTAGATCTCACGCCTTTACTTCAAAATAAATTTAACGATGTTATCATGACCCTATGCAGGCCCGTACCCATTGAATTTAAAATAAAATTAAAACACCGTCAGTACGGTGGTGTGGATAACAATATGGAATTCGAATCCGGAGATCCCGAGTTCGAATCTCACTCAAGCTAAAAATGAACTACCACACTGCGACTCGGTGAGTGCGGACCCTGTACTGTAATTGGGATTAAATTCCTGTTGTACAGAGTAACATAAATAAATAAATAAATAAATATGGAATTCGAATCCGGAGATCCCGAGTTCGAATCTCACTCAAGCTAAAAATGAACTACCACTCTGCGGTTCGATGAGTGCGGATCCTTTACTGTAATTGGGATTAAATTCCTGTTGTACAGAGTAACATAAATAAAAATAAAATAAATAATGTTTTTTCTCTGTGTGTCACCTTGCTAGTGAGATCTCTATGGAAGACACCTTTCGAATGCAGATACTCCATGCCACTAGAGATGTCTCGAGCGAGTCCAACCCTGGTGATATGCGGCAAATCGATGGATTTGTTCTGGATTAACTGTTCGAGTGATCCCCCGTTGATGTACTCCGTTAGAGCGTGCAACTGCCCTTCGTGCACGCACACTCCCATAAACCTACATCAAACAGAGAAATTAGAAATTGATCACATTCTGGAAAATTCAAACCGTGCCAAAGATTTTAATAAGTGGTATTTTTATTTTTGGATCGCGCCCAGTCAGAATTAATCTCAATTTCTAGGAGTTATAATCTCGTACATTTATAAAGATTTGCAATCGTTTCATCTTTTATTTATAACGAACTATTGTGACAAATTAAATCTTGCTAATTTCAACAATAATAAAAAATGTAACTGTTTTTGAATTGGTTTAAATTTACTATAAAATGTAATATGACATTAAATAAACTCACGTTGGCTCGTAGCACAAGCTCTGTTTTTGGGTGTTCTAAGAGCACGGTTTTAACATGTTAGAGATAGCTAAAATACCCAAAACACTGCTCTTAAAACAGCCAAAAACAGAGCTTGTGCTACCAGCCTCTATCTCGCTAGATGTTACCAAGTTAAAATAAACACTTGCCCGAAAATTATAGATGAAATAATTATCCAATTAAATTCTAATCACGTATATGAAAACAACCAATTAAAACAAAATTACGCAGATAATTTCATTTCAAGGCATGAGATTGTTAGGTAACAGATAGTGTTCGACAATTAATTATATGCTTTAATTATAATAAGAATATAGTTGTCAGAAGATGTCTCTACTATCCTGATCTTTAAGGCTCAGGAAAGCTTTGCTTTACATGCCTAGTCAGGAAAATAACATATTGCCTGCCTAGGCAGGTAATGAAAGAAACGTGAGTGTCTAGTTACTTAGCAACATAAAATACTGACTGAATATGTAAGATAAATATTTCTTTTAATTTAAATCAATTTAAAATATTTAATATTTGTTAACACATCAGTAAAGTGTACAGGATTCGTAAGCTGTTTCAAACTATCTACTCATCCTGTAATTGAACACTTTCCTGACTTTTTACGTAAATAACTATTAAGATCTGTCAAATTATTTTAAATTGTCACTAAATTTAAGTCTAGCTTGTTGAATTTATACTATTGTTTAAAACTTAATAGAGAAGAGAATATAGTCAACTGACAATTTAGTATTTTAGAGATAGTTCATTAACCAGAAATCATAAAAAGTCGTCGCCAAAATACTGTAGTATAATTCAAATATAATTATTTTTAAATGTTACTTTCAAGATTTGATTTTGAAAATAATAATTCAATTGACAAAATTACTGCATCTTTCCAAATATCCTTCGAACGTTTCTTTTAGGTAACAGCCCTCCGCCTACGGCGTCGCGTAGTTACCAAGCAACGTGCTTTTAAAGTATTATAAAATAATGTTGTATTATCAATGTTCTTGCGATACTATAGTTGAAAATAACTGAACAACATTTTCTTCAAACATAATCATCATCTTCAACTAGTAGATGTTTATACGTTCTTTTTCTTGTCGGCTGATAATAAACAAAATCTATAGAAATGTTAAAATGGCTGAATTGTCTACATAATATTTTGAAAAGTGCTTAAAAGAAAGCACTTTTATTTTCGTCGGATTAGTAACGTTTTGGTAACCGAAATTTCATATTGAAATAATAATAATAATAGTAATAAAGAAATTCTTTATGCATGAATAAATTCATTCTTAATGAACATAATACGTATACAGTAGTGTAATTGAGGTGACACTTTCTCTATTTTAATTAATGCGTTTATTCTTTTCACGGGGAACTAATTAATTAATCCCACGAATTTCACTTATTATAATCAGTTTTAATAAGTATGTCCAGTATGGAAATTTAGTAAGTATTATTTACTACAAAAGATTTTACTTCTTGTTACACTAAATCTTCCTTCCGTTCATTAACGACACTTCATTACTTTCCAATTTTTTTTGTATTTAATATTTCCTAATGAACCGATTTAGAAAATAATAAACTAGTGTGCACTATGCATAATTTAGATCTAAAGCTTTACTTCAGTATTTCGATCTAAAAACCGAAAGGAATAGTTATTTGTATATCAGAAGAAAGTGAGACATTTCTGGAGCCGAAAGCGCTGAATATAAAACACCTGAGAGAAGAGTGACATTTTCTTCACGAGGTATATACATAATTTTTTTCATTACCTATATAATAAATAAAATTGAATAAAATAATAAATTTAGATAAGTTTTATTGTTCACTTAACAGATGATATCTGGATGTCACTAATGTCAAATTATGCCGAGGTTTTCCAGTTGCCATGAATATGGCTTTACTTTTCTTCCCTAGGAACGAAAAATATGCTTTTACGACAATGACAGAAAGTAGGCTTTTCTGCATTCATTTCATGTATATAGATTAGACATTTATCGCCTACTCGTGTAGAAAATACTACTTTATTGCACCCGAGTCGCGCCATTTAAAATTTTCTTTACGACAACTGAATCGCTGTCATCTGTCAAGACAAAATATGTAGTCAAGTACATTTCTATTGCAAAATTATGTAGAAAACTACTGAAAACTGTCAACGACTTCAAGCGAGTTTCAAAATAGAAAAACTAATTTTTAACTCTTTTTTTTTTTTTTAAGAAAATTATAGAGGTATTTCGGCAGCTAAGGCCACTAATACCCCGGTACATTGGTTATTTACACATATTTAAGTTATATATCATTTGTAAGGTTACAGTGTTTTAGGTAATTTTTTATGTTTTGTGGGTTGTTTGCTAACGCTAGTTTTAGTGTGGAAGGCATATTATGTGTTTGCCTGTGTTTTTAAAAGCGTTTCTAAATGGTCATATAAAAAATATGTGTGCACCACGAGCAGAAAGTGTCTTTGCCGCTCTTGCATAGTTGTTTATGTGAGGGTGGTGAAAATAATAACTTATTTCAATTATAATCTGTCTGTTAGAAAAAAAATTGCACACAAATTTATTTCAAGAAAAAAATTTGCACAACATTGAGATTTGAACTCAGAAGCTTTAAGTATCTATTTCGAGCTTTAATAGCCAGTTGCATCAACAAAATAGTTATTTGTGTATTAACAACGTAAAGTTATTCTTCATTACTTGCGCACAATAGAACAAGAAGAATAAATACACTTGTCCTGTGATACATACAATTGCATCTTAAATGATTAAAAAACGTATATATACGTTCTGAATTTAAACTAGTTCTATCAATATGGAACGTTTCTGTTTTGATTGTATCCCTGGGAACTATTGAAGTAAGCGCGCATTTCCAATGGCAATGCGCGATAAAGTTATATTTCAATTGTTCCACGGAAAACGTCAACTTTACGGTGACGTAATTATCCACTTTTCAGCAATCGTAGGCAAATTAAATTTTTCTCTTGATTTACATAAATAAAAACAAGTCAATATGTTCTTTAAAAAGTACAATGAAAATATAAGTTTTATTGGTACTACTGACAATAAATAATTTCAATGTTTCAAATATTTGATTGGGTTTCTGGTTTCTGTGTCGAAATGCGTCGACTGCACTTCGTATGTATTTGCTGAGTGAGCATTGCGGTTACGGTGCCAAATAATAAACTTAGGGTTTTTACAACTTCGGAATGAATTGTGCAACAAAGTCGATGATTCATCAACTCGGTCCCCCTGCTCAGCAAGTCCATTCGCACCCATCAAGCGGGGTTGGAACGACAGGGGAACCACTCGGACAATTGCCAATTCCGAACATGATATATTCTCCACGTTAGGGCGACCCAGAAAATGATCTGACAGTCTACTACGATTTCAAGAGGAAATCTATGCAGGAAGCTGGCTTTCCTCCGCTACATCATAGATAAAAATAAAAGAAACTGATGTAGTACGGAGTAATCTCAGTGAGAAAACGTGCCAAACTTTTACACGAAGCGAGAAACTTAAATCTTGTTATTTTTATAGGTTCGTTTATCGCGATTGCGAATTGTTATAACCAACGGAGTTGTGAAATGTGTTTTGACTAAATTGGATGTAAACTTGTGAACTAGTTTCTGATGATTTCATCTCAACGTTGTTATAAATTTGACTAATCTTCGACATCTGTTGTGAATTCTACTGCATTCTTAGAAGAACGAATTCATTTATCATGCATTAAACAAGTCATATTTTCTCTGCATTCTTAAAATTATTCTATATGTTTAATTCTAATCTTTATAAGATTTTTCAAAAGATCTTGACACATTTAGTATAAAATTATTTTGAAGAAATATATTAAATATAATAAATATATCATCACGTCTTTTACCCATTACTAGGTGTGGCACTCTGCTTAAGCAGATCTCGGTAAGTAATATATTAATGCGCGTGAAGTGCGGTTACCAGCCGTCAAATCACGGCCACCAAAGATATTAGTGTAGGGAGAGCCACAGGGATAGAAAAATGCTTTAAATAAAAATGGTAAAAATATAAATAGTCTTGTGCATCATTTATTGCAAGTATTTTTTCAAAATAATAATTCAATTAGAACTGATAATAGAATAATAATTTTATTACAAAGAAAATATATAGAAAATGTCTATGGTCTCAAATGAAAATAAATCAATTTTAATTGTCATTACTGTTGCGAATGGTAACGGTTTGCAATAGTTATTTGTGTACTAAGGGTTGAAAGTAGCTGTTTATAGACCGCAGCTAGATATTGTAGCACGAACGTAGCGAGGGGCTGCAACTAGTAGAGGTCTGCAAAGTCGAGTCGGATCTGCGCGAGTTGGATACAGATAAATTGGGTCGTATTTTTAATTAAAATATAAATATATCATCACTTCGACTTTCCCGAGGCTATATTTCTCAAAAACTAAGCAAGCTATTGAGATGCGTTCAACGGCATTGAATTTATGAATATCCGAGTAGATTTAAATAAATAGTAGGAATTTTTATTGTACCTATTGAAATACTACTTATACCTTGTAACATTAACTTTCTGATCAGTTGGGTACATATCGGGTCAAGTAGGATACACATAATCGGGTTAGATTGGATATTCATAAGGTCGGATCGGGTTGGATATCCAATGAGCCGGGACGGGTTAGATATCTATCAGGTCGGGTCGGGTTGGGTGTCCTTCGGGTCGGGTCGGGTTCAATTTTTTTTGAAAATGCGCATCTCTACCTTAGTGGCGATATGTTTATTTATAAAAAAACTTAGTTACTCTTAAAGTGTGCTTTGTTGTTGCATTTGTTTAACATTGCTAGTTATAATCATCTAACTGTTAAATTTGTCAAAAAAGTGAAAAGTCTTCCGCATGGTCGAAAATGTAAAAGAGTACCACACTCAGTAATAGGTAAAAGGCGTGATGATATATTTATTTAGTTACAAAGTAACGTGTGAAGTTACCCCATCACTATTTCTTTTTTAAATTTCCTGTTTATTGATGTTTCTTCACAAACTTTGTGATTAATTCTTAGAAGAATCGAATCTTAACAACATATTTATCTTCTGTATGTTATTAATTCACGAAGTTTGAAAATACTCGGGAATTTTCGATGATACTTTCCTGTCGCATGTCATGCAGTGTTGATATTCGTCCTTGGGGACGATATTCTATGTTTGTATCCTCAGGATCGATATTAATTTGTGGTGTGGGATTCCCAAAGCTGTTAAGTGATCCGAAGAAATGATACGATTTGATTAAAAATTGATTCGAATTATATTGAATTCATTCGGGCTGATTGAAGTCATATTAGATTATGATTACAACAAAGAGATGATAATTGTTGATGTTGACTCAGTTTAATTCTTGACCTTTCCTTGTTGTTGATTGTTTATGTTGATAGTTTTGTTGCGAAATTATTTGACCTGCATTATTGTTCTCTTTATTGTTATTGTTTACATTCAATATAGGATATAGGTAATTCGTTCAAAATAAGTTAATAGAAATATTATGTATTAAAAATAACAAAATTAAGAAAGAGATTTATGTTCTATGAAAGAAGAAATAATGCAAAACCTTTCCATAGCTAAATCGTGCTTCCGGGTGTGTTCCCTTTCAAGACGGGAAATTGGGAGACGGGCAAAAAAGATATTTTTCTACGATTGCTATGAAAAGTTGATAATTACGCTCTCATTTGTCATCGTAAAGTTGACGATTTCTGTGGAACAATCGAAAAATATCTTTTTTACGCGTTTCCGATGGCAACGCGCGAAAAAGATGTTAAATGCGCGCGTTTCCAATGGCAACGCGCGAAAAAGATATTAAATGCGCGCTTATTTCAATAGTTACTAGGGATACAAACAAAACAGAAACTTGTCATATTGACAGTTGTCAGAACGAATTTATTTTCAATACGTATACGTTTTTTAATAATTTGAAGATGGAATCGTAGAAAAAATGATGTGTGTATCACGAGCGTAAAGTGTCTTTGTTCCTTTTGCACTATTGCAACTCTCGCCTTCGGCTCGCGCTGCAATTACCGTGTTAGAGTAACAAAGAATCACTTTACACTCTTAATACACAAATATAACTATTTTCGATTGTTCCACAGAAATCGTCAACTTTACGATGACAAACGAGAGCGTAATTATGAACTTTTCATAGCAATCGTAGAAAAACATTATTATTATTATTTTACAAATTAAAAATAGCTTGTTTATAGCAACATCTGCAATAAAAAAATGAGTAAAGAAGTGATGATACATTCATTTAAATAATTCAAGACCCCGACTCAAGATTCTTTTCTTATTTGTCTTTTCTTTCTTAAAATTCCAGCACATAAATCACGGTAACTTAAAAATAACCCTCGTACATTTTTCTTCGAACCGGCGCGATTTTTCCATTCCCAGGGTCAGACCTCGAAAGATCGGTCAACAGCAGCAGCGAGCAGCCGCGGATCGAGAATGCGCTGACGCCGTTGAGACGCCCGCTAGTCAAAGGACAGCACGCCGACCATATTAAGACAATATTAGTCAGTCACCTCGTGGAACTAGGTCACTATAGCCGTGATACTGCCTTATTTGGACAGCGAGGGGCACACGGTTGGCCGTGTCAAGATTACTGGAGGATCGTGGTGTGGATAAGAAATTTGAACCATCTTCAACAGACTATTATTGTTTTATCAAAATTATTGAGCAATTGATGATAATCTAATATATCTAAGAAATTAGAGAAAATTAAACGTCTACCAATTTATAAGGTCTGTTTATACTGAAAATTGTGAAAAACCGTCAATCTAACTGGAAAAGTTGAAAATTCTTGACAAATAACTAGGGTTGTGCATTTGACCAGTCAAATATTTTTCGGTCAATTGACCAAGAAACATTTAATAAAAATCACAATTAAAATTGTAATTTATTTATATGGTACTGTTTACTACATCTAATATTACTTAAAATGAAAAACCAACAACAACTAATAAACAAAACCACATCAAATTCAAAATAAAGGGGAAAATAAAGTAAAAGACGTAATGAAATGAAATAATATGTATTTACTTTATTTGTAAAGTAAAGTAAGCAAATTCCCCAGAACCCAGAATACCAAACTAGATATATTCATGTAATAATAGTAAGTAGCTATTTCTATTGAACAACATATGTCGTGGCGGTTCCATTTAGATTATTTGACCGTATTATTTGGCCGTCAAATATTTTTGGTCAATTGACCACGGCACAACCCTACAAATAACAAAAAATAAGGAAGGAAAACAGTTAGAAAATATTATTTTCGCTCGCTGGGAAAGAATTGTTTACTTTCGACCCACATATGAGGGAAGAAAAGTCTACTTTCGGTTAAGGTTATAAAAAAAAATAGTTTTAAATCCCTCTACAAACACTAATCGATGATACTATGAAATTTTGTCGGTTACTATTAATATCACGCAAATATATTTTCTACTCAGTTTACAAAATATATTGAAAAAATTAAAAATTATTTGATACAATATACAAACGGGCTCTAAAACCATAGTTTGCACAGAAAGGTATTAGTACGAATTATTTTATCTATCGAATTTAATCTACACAATTATCACTTGGATATAAAAAGCATAATCCAGAAATTAATTAATAAAGACTTCAGGTTAATTTCATATTTTAATATCTGCAATTAGGTTTTTTTATTAAAATCAAGTTAAATCGATATCGACATTTTCGTTGTTTCAATAGTAAGATATGAATATAGGTTAGTAATATCAGTATCTGAGTAATAAAGTCAATGTTTTATAAAATTATGAAGTTATTTGCACTTACGATTAAATTTTATTACCTAATCATATTTTATGTCTATGGTAATATTTAAACAGTTTATCTTCATTGTAACACTTAAGAACATGGATAACAGTTATAGTACGATATTATTCTTTCCAAGTTATAATTGAGAACAATTAGAAATATTTTTCTACGATTGCTATGAAAAGTTGGCAATTACACTCTCATTTGTCATCGTAAAATTGACGTTTTCTGTGGAACAATCGAAAAATATTTTTGTTAAATGCGAGCGTTGCCATTGGAAACGCGCAATAAAGATAGTAAATACGCGCTTATTACAATAGTTACCGGGGATACAAATAAAATAGAATCTTGTCATATTGACAGTTGACAGAACGAATTTATTTTTTGTAACACATGCACAAGAAACACGTTCTTATTCCCTAATTTTAGAGAGAGAAACACTGCTTTTCTCCCCTAAGGAGAGAAACATTATGTTTCCATTGGTACCATGTTTCTCTTCCTAGAGCGATGTTTCTCTCCCTAGAGAGATTAGCTGTTTGCGGAGTTTTCTAGGTAACTAGTTACGCAACCCATATTTGAAATTTGTCCCGATAAATAAATCAATAAATAAATATATCATCACGCCTTCTACCCATCACTGGGTATGGCACTCTGCCTGAGCAGATCTCGGTAAGTGATATATTTTTTCGCGTGAAGCCGTCAAATCACGGCCTCCAAAGATATTAGTGGTGGAGGAGCCACAGGGGTAGATTTTTTAAATTGGTGAAAATTGTTTGTCGGCTGTGGGGATCGAACCAGGGTTCTCAAGATCCACAGGCCGACTCGATACCACTGAGCCACCTACCCCGATAAGACAGTAATTTTTGTGCACTTGTTACGAAAAGTATAATATGCTTCACGGGAGGGCGTGATTATCCCTTGTGTGAAGTTGACAAACTGAGACGTAAGCGAGGACCGAAGGCTCGAGCGGAAGTCGAGGAATAATCGCTTATTTCCCTCCCTTGATGCATAACATACTATTCCGTTCGTATATGTTTATAATAATTTTAAGATGCAATCGTAGAAAAAATTATGTGTGTATCACGAGCGTAAAGTATAAATAAATTCCTAAGTCGTCCCCGCAATCTCAATGTTTCATTCGACATACGTTCCACAAGTCAAAACCATCTCAACTGATATAAACCCAGTTTCTTGACACTACTAAACTTGTAACTTTTAACCCACTAACTAAAAAAACTTCATCAAAAAATTCACCACATTTCTACAACTTCTCAGAATTCCACAATTCCCATTCAAGTCACAGTTCACATTCGCAGCATTGCCAACATTCTTTTATAAAAACCACCGTTAAGGTGTTAAACGACCGCTAAACGCATAGCAGACCATCTAGTGATACTAACCGCACGGTTATGTGAAGATGATGACACTTACCCCAAGATATTCGGATGCGATAGCTTGTTCATGAGTTGAACTTCTTTCAGCATGTTGCGTTGATTGGATCGCAGAAGGTTCATCTTCAGCACCATGACCTGCCCGGTGGTACGGTGGGTCACCTGAACAAGAAGGATGGTGTTAGTACTTTTGTAAGTAGTAGGAAATTACTTGCACACGCAACTGTCAATGAAAGATGACATTTATACGCACAATTTACTGTTTACTTAACTCTGTTTCTAGGGTTTACGAGACTTTTAACGGGCTAGCCCGTGTAAAAAATATAACGGGCTGTTGACGTTGGTTATCATGACAACATATCTAATTTGAAACGTTTGACACTTAAATATTTTTTGATTAAACAAAATCTGCCAAATTTTCAAAGTCTACCTTGATTGAACATTTTAGTTATTGCGTTATACTATTGCAATTAATTTTATTAGATAAAAATATATTGCGATTCAAATGTCCATAAAACATTGTACAATGCTCGACCGTTAACTGAAATTTACAGGCTCACACAGATAGCTTTCTATGTTCGCCTGTAAATTTCTGTATAACGGTCTTGCAATGTAAATAACTATTATATAGAGGGATTACAAAATGTCGCCGATAAATAAACAACTTGTTCCCCTAAGTTACATTTAGACTTCACTCAACTACAATTTTATTATTTCAACTTCTAAATTTGTTTCAGCTCTTGACTTTAATTTAGAATTAATAATGTCTGAAACGTCGTGATTTACTTGAATAATTTTTATCCTCCTAATAATTTCACTTTACCAACCATACAAATATGCCCCCCACCCCTTGTTACATAAGCCTGTGTATTTACTTTTCTCTAAAGTTATTAAAATGGGGTAGGTGGCTCAGTGGTATCGAGTCGGCCTGTGGATCTTGAAAATCCTGGTTCGATCCCCACAGCCCACAAACAATTTTCACCAATTTAAATCTACCCCTGTGCCCCCCCCCCCCCACTAATATCTTTGGGGGCCGTGATTTGACGGCTGGTAACCGCATTTCACACGAAGAAATATATCACTTACCGAGATCTACTTAGGCAGAGTGTCACACCTAGTAATAGGTAAAAGGCGTGATGATATATTTATTTATTTTTCTACTCCCGTTATTAAAATGTCGTTTAACGTATTGGTTTCCATGGCGAGAAATAGCATCTTAATCATATGTTGACAAGCTGTGTGGTTTTGAATGTTTTAGTCACGGCATGAAGATTGACAAATTAAATACGAGGTGAAGTTAGCTTCCTGCATCTATCACTGTTAGTTATTAATTAGCCAGCAAAACTGACTGGTTATTTACTTGAATCTTGAATGTTTCGTGCAAGTCAACGCCATATGTATGTGAAGGTACTGGCGTATGTTTGTGATTGAGTAACGGGTCCGTTCTCGGTCGAGGAAACGCGATCTGCAGCTGTTGCTGCTGCTGCTGCATATTGCAACTGTGATGCGAATAGCGAATGCGAACAGCGGGAAAACTGTGTTAATGTTAAGTTATTCCTCGTTATTAGGCATTTGTAGGTCGTCACGCTAATGTAAGGTTGTATCTGTGAATGTTGAATGGCGCCTACTAACCGACCAACTAATAACTGTTAAATGAAGAGATTTATAGAACCACTACTTTATCTTGCCCAGCCATTAACTTCATTAACACATTAAATAGTACGAGAAAAAGAACATCATTACTATCAAACTATCATTTACGCGTAGTTTGTGCCAGAAAATATCTCATGTTTTAACCATTTCGAACATTATACCACGATGATGATTTTGGTAAATAAATAAATAAATATAAATATAGCATCACGCCTTTTACCCATTACTGGGTGTGGCACTCCGCCTAAGCAGATCTCGGTAAGTGATATATTTTTTCGCGTGAAGTTCGGTTATCAGCCGTCAGATCACGGCTCCCAAAGATATTAGTGGAGGGAGAGCCACAGGGGTAGATTTAAATTGGTGAAAATTGTTGGTCGGCTGTGGGGATCGAACCAGGGTTCTCAAGATCCACAGGCCGACTCGATATTATGTTTTGTACAGCAAAATTCGCATGGATACATTTTTTATTATAAAAAAATCGAAAATAGCCATGATTTTGGTCGGTGTATTTATTATGTTTTGGCCTTCTTTTTATTTCAATTCTAAATCATATGTAAAAATGGAAATGCTAATTGTCTGCCATACTACATGAAATATGTAGTGTAAAATACAGCGGATGTAAAAATTTGTGATATCACTTCCGGTTTCCGAACATTTAATAGCAACTTAAAATTTGCACCGGATATAATGATCATGTTTTCCTATGAATTTTGATTCTTATAAACATCAATTCTTTAATAACAAAAAATGGGGAAAATATTCTATGATTGCTATGACAAGTTGATAATTACGTTGTCATTTGTCATCGTTAAATTGACGTTTACTGTGGAACAATAAGAAATTAACTTTGTCACGCGTTGCCATTGGACACTCTCGAACTTGACAGTAATCAGGCCGAATTTATTTTCAGTACGTATACGTTTTATAATAATTTAAGATGCAATCGTAGAAAAAATTATATGTGTATCACGAGCGTAAAGTGTCTTTGTTCCTCTTACACTATTGTAGCTGTAATTACTATGCTCGAGTAACAAAGAATCACTTTACTATTTTAAGTCAGAAAAGTTGAAACAGCGATGTTTACAGAATATTATTTTTTATTTGGAATTCGATCAATTTATTTCGGATTTATGTCATTTCCAGGTTTCGCCGCTAATTGTAGCTACAAAAATAATTAAAACTTCCATTATAAACTGGTCGCCGAAACGTTGGAAATGACATAAATGTATATACAAATTTTAAAATCTTTACCATTCGTTAAGTAAATTACCTTATTATTTTGCTGTCAGAAAAATATATGTTTGTAGCAAAATAACAAAATGAAAATTCGAATGCGAATAAAATTTCATTATTTACGTTTGACATATTGCAAACTGGTGATAAAATGTGGTACAAAATATTGGTAAATATAGCAGCAAAATTATATGTGTATTCCGCTGTTTGAAATGGTAAAATTTCGGTATAAGTTAAGTAGCGCACGAGAAATACACTCGTTCAAACCGCATTTCAATATCTCTTATAGTTTTCGAGATATGGGCTCTCAAAGTTGAGTTTTCAAAAAAGTCAAAAATCGATAACTCAAAAACTAAAAGAGATATTGAAATGCGGTTTGAACGAGTGTACTTCTCGTGCTCCGAACTATATAGAAACATATTTTTAAAATTTTCGATTTTTGAATCGGTTCAACCAAAAATTATTACCATCGGTTAACCGTTGGCCGCTTACTTCAATAACACTCACTGCATGAGAGATTAAAAACAAGTACATAGAATCGATGAATGGATGTGATTTAATGTGTGATGAATAAATGAGCTTGTATGGAGGAAACTATAAATGTTTTTGAAGCGAGGATGGTGTATTAGAATTAGAATGTTTGACGAAAATTGATTATTTGATGAATCTAAAAGTTCATTCAAAATTACCTATTTGAAATTTGTTTTACAATGATCGATGCTCATATGCGCTCTCTCTTTGTATACGTCACAGCAATTATGATAAATAACTGATATGTTATAGTATGAACAAAAAATATTGTGTGCAAAAATAAACCATTTATCAAAAACTTTCATAACAGAGCTGTCACTTCCAAATTGGATAAAAGCATTCGATATTAATTAAGATGAAAAAATCTAATTGATTGAAGAAACATAAAATAAAAGCAAACAGTAATTTGATATTTCATAAATAACCGTCAAAAACACAAGGAAAGTACGCAATGAAAGTTGTATTGTGAAATAATTTTCTACAAAAACAACTTTTCTCCATTGGCCAACAAAATTATGATTTTATTACAAACACCTACAAGTAAACAACAGATGTACGTCCATTTCAAGTGCAGTTTCGAAATTCGTAAGCCAGTTGAAACCGACAAGACAAATGATTGTGAACTTTCGCTAAATAGGCTTTATTTAATGACGTCATTGACCCACCAACGCACCAAATGCTCCAAACTTTAAATCAAATCACGAGAGCCACAACACGAAAACTGAAAACACGACACATTCATTCCGATTACGTTTGGAATTACAAAATAGTCGTAAACTTCAATCAATATTGGATGAGGTATTTGCAGAATGTTACAGCGTATCGATGCATTCCTGAGAAATCTCACGCCATTGAGTAACTTGCGCATCGCTGACTTTCACACTTTCAGTTTTAACTAAAATAAAAATAATTCCATCACACTGACACCTACCTTCTCCATTTTCATAATATATATATATATATATATATGAGTCGTCTAGTTTCAAAACCGGCCAAGTCAATCTTAAATCATTTTGTAAAAACGACGAAAGTTTAATTACAGTTATCTGATAAAAGTTAATAACAAAATGTAACAAATAGATTTATGTTTACTTTCTATTGAGATTATTATTTTTTATAAAGTTGGTAAATGACTTGGCTGAATTTGAAATTCACCAATCACACAACGGCCAAGTTGTGTGATTGGTGAAAAAAAATCGCATTTTTTCCTATACATTTTACACGTTATTTAGACGGTTTTGTAACTCATCAAATTATTTTTCAAATGAATGCCTTTATGAAGATTACAAAAGTTAAAAAAAATAGAAAATTACATTTTCGTGACTTGGCCGGTTTTGAAACTAGACGACTCATATATATATATATATATATATATATATATATATATATATATACCGGGTGTCTACTTTTTTTCCGAACATAGGGAATTCAATGTTAAAATTTTGGTTTAGCGATATCTCTTTACCTATTAATTTTAGAACAAAATTATACTGAAGAAAAATGTTCAGAATGAAAAACTGCATCCATAGAGTATAAGTACGTTGTTTCTTATATCCGAGTTAGAAGCAAAAGAAAATACACGCTTTAAAGCAATTATCAGAGTGCCATGAGAAATAACATTTGATATACTGATTATAGAATAAAAAGAATATTTTTGAAATTCGCAAAAATTAGGATATATTTGTAGTATCACTGGTTTAATAGTACATTCAATTATTTATAATTATGTAACTAATGAAATAAAAGTATAAACACTGCCTACAAATAATCATTTATTAATTAGTTATTATATAGGTACCTGGTGTAATGCCTTTTTTCTTACTATATACTATTAAACTAGTCACACATATTCGCTAGGAAATAAATACCCTATTTTTTGCAAATTTCAAAAAAACATCTTTTTGTTCTATAATCAGTATATCAAATTATATATGTCATTTAAGTTTCGTGCAGAGGTATAGAAACACTCTGTATATATAACCAAACAAATTCATCACTTGAGTTATATTCGGTTATTTCCTGAATTCACGTTTTAAATTATTGTTTAAATGTCAAAATCAACAAATGGTTGCCTAGGATATAGTGCACGGGTTTTATCAAAATCGCCATCTTGGTGTAAATAAAGCATTCTAATTGGTTTATAATGTAATGGAAGGAAATAATAGTATATTATACAACGACGCTATAATAATAGCCATTATAGCGAGTTGTATACTATACTTTATATACGACTAACATATACGACTAATTTAATAAAAATTAGTCAATTTGTATATTATTTATTATCTATTAATTTTACATCTATTTACCTAATAAATTTACATCTAATTGAAATGAGTAAATGGAATAAAAAGACCATAATGAAGATTTGTATTTTTCACCTAATTCAGTAAAATATGCCAACAATACATTTTCTGAATACGAATTTGTCTTCATTTTAATACGCCAGTCCATAAAACTTTGGTATGCTTTGTCATAGAAATTTTTAGACTTTTGCGATAATAAACCATATGTAGTAGCATCAGCGATTTTCGTTATTTCTGGTGGTGTAGAAGATATACTGTTTCCTGTAATACTGTCTATTTTCTCAATTACAGTTAAACACAATAATTTAACACAATTTGCAAGACCGTTTTTGACAACTTCTCAACGATGATTTCGTTTTGTTTGTTTCCGATTCGTAAACAACAGTGAACTTAGCAACAAGCATGTTTAATTTAAATATGAGTCGCTATGGCAACACTGTTCCGATGGCACAATAAAACAATGATCCATGTCTTAAGCATTTTGATTGGTTCACATGCGGGAATAATGACCATTATTCCCGACTCATTATTCCCGGCGGGATTAATATATAGCATTATATAGCAAAAAATGCATATATAATGATAATATTATTAGTTAGTCGTATATAAACATAAAAATAAAAATTGTATATAAAAGTGTAATATATGTGGCATTTGGCGAAAAATTAAAAGCATAATTATAGTATTATTTTATCTTTAACATCGCATCATCTAGATTTAGATAAGATATAATATGTGTAATAATTATAACATTAATATTTTAATTTAACAAACAGGTGTAGCGATAAACAAATATCAGTTTGTGATTTTCGTTTATCATTTATTTCATCATAGACATAGGTGACTATATCCATGTTTCATATCACTAATGGATTAATTAATTTAATTTGTTATGTTCAATATATTTCACAAGATTTCATGTTACAAAATAATTAACAGATATAGATTAATCATTCTGCGAACTAAGTAGGAAAATATGTTAAAATCTTAATTACTTTCTCTTTTAATTACTAAAATCGGAAACGGATTTTATTGTCTCTTTCAAAACTCACGAAATTAAGAACTATTTAAATACATACTTATTCATATTTTAAAAGAAACTATACAGGGTGTTTCACAACTTAGAGCAAAAATTTAAAGGGTATATTCTGTACGACGTGCTGAACATGAAACAAAAAGATTTTTTTTTAAATTGGAAAAATTAAGGGTTGTTAACCTATAACATTTTTTGTAGTACTGCACTGGATTCGCTTTCCTATTAAACACAAACAATGAAGTAGGTATCAACTACGAAAGAATAATTACACAATTCAATTATTAGCAGTTATTTATAATAGAATTTTATTTAATTAATAACTTTAACATAATCATCCACCCAGTGGCAGTGGCAACGAAAAATTTTAGACTGGGAAACATGGAAAATAATTTTTCCAATTTAAAAAAAAAATCTTTTTGTTTCATGTTCAGCACGTCGTACAGAATATACCCTTTAATTTTTTGCTCTAAGTTGTGAAACACCCTGTATATTTAGTAACTTAAAAGTTCAAAAATGAAATAAATGTGGTTTTCGAGAATATCATTAGTACCTTATAATTAGCTGCATAGATAAATCTGAGAAGCCAGTACTAAAATATTATTTATATGACATATGCCATTATAAAAAGTAATAACACTAAACTATTTGCATTAAAACTTGAAAACAACATTGAATACAAGAATAGAACAATTAAATAAATCATCAGTAGTATGAACTGAACTCGTGGGCACAAGAAACAGGACAATTTTCGAAAATTTGATTTGTAGTCGATTAAAATTAAACATATACCATAATATAACCGTTACAATTACAAGAGAAAAATATCTGGAATAAAATGAAAAATAGTATGTTATGCATCAAGGGAGGAAAACAAGCGATTATTCCCGCGTGTAAAGTTGGCAAACCAAAGCGTAAGCGAGGGCCGAAGACTCGAACTGAAGTCGAGGTTTGCCATCTTCACACAAGGAATAATCGCGCCCTCCCGTGAAGCATAACATACTATTATTTATTTTATATTTATTTTTATTTAATTTTCTTCTATTGCAGAATAAAAACATTGTGTATAGTTTGTTTGTGAAATGTGCTTGTCGCAAAATGAACTTATCAGTCGAAGTATAGGTATAAACAACCATAATTTTATGCGTAGACATATTACTTATCTTAAATAACAACCTTTTCCTTTTTCCAAGAAACTTTATCTTGTTAAGTACTACTTATTTCTAATTCCTTATTGCTTAATTGTATTGATTGTGAATGAAGGAATTTATAATTGTGTGACAAATGAATTGATTTGAAAGGGAAAGTCGTTTCTTGAACTTTTACGTGCGTGTTGCACTTGATTTATTTGTAAATAAAATATTGTTTTATTATCATTTCGTAAATGTAGTAAGAGGTATTATTATTAATTACGAAATTTAAGTTTATGAAACGTATTAAGTAATTATTTATATTAATAATCATAAAGACAGAATTATTAATGATAAGATGCCTCAAGTGTTTGGATAGAATTATCATGGATAATATAAGAAGTGATATGGTAATTGCCGATAATATTTTGACATGAATTGTTAGTTGTTTTTGAGTTGATTGAAATGCATACACGTGACAATAAATAAATATATCGAGAGCCAAGAATTTATCAAATTTTGAATAGTTATTATGTAGAAACGGACAATCGAGTGTCAAAAATGACATAATTATATCCCGACAGCGTAACTGGAGAAATTTAATAGTATATTATTCAATGAGTAAGTAATATAAGCTATTACTCAAGAGAATGAAGTTTGAAGGTGAGTGTTGTAAATCATTCGAGTGAGTAATAGCTATTACTTGCGAATAGAATACTATACTTTATCTACGACTATATGTTATTATGTAATAAGATTTTACAATTATTTTTTTATGTTACATTATGAATAAGTCAGATTGCTTAAATTTTTTGTTTTTATTTTTATTTAATAAATATTAACACTACTTAACATGGAATAAGTAGCCCATAATGACGATGATTTATATTTATCAGAAAGTTCGCCAAAATATACTATAAGAACATTTTCCGAAAAGGAATTTACATTTTTGCGTATTCGCCAATCCATAAAAGCTATATAAACTTATTCATACTTTTTTTTTATTTTTCGGGCAGTAAATTAAAGAAACGTACGTGTGCGGCTTCTACAATATTTGGAGGAGTACAAATTTCACTTTGTTCGCTTTCAGAATCCATAACTCACACGATTAATCACACAAATTACAGTATTATTGTAAACAAAAACGTTTTAAACTAATTTTGACAGATAATTAACAATAGCGCGCTTCACTGTTTCATAGCATACTTAACGCGTGGCAATTATCGTTATTTTTTGATTGGCTATTAAAGTGTTAAGTAATGAAAATACAGATGTGTGATTGGTCGTGAAGTGTTGAGTAATGAATTATTACTTAACACTGTCAATAATGATTAGTATTACTTATCATAAATTTCATAAGTAATGAATACATTATTTAATAAGAGTAGATAAAAGTCATTTTTTATGTGACTTACTGTTTATGAGAAATTTTACCAAATAAATTCATGAGTCGAGATGTATTCGATTATTTATATCCTGAATTCACGTTTTAAATTATTGTTTAAATGTCAAAATCAACAGCGGTTGTCTAGGATATGGTGTAGGGGTTTTATCAAAATTTTAGCGGTGTAAAATCGTCCTCTTGGTGCAAATGAAGCAATCTTCTATCATGATATTTACGAACCCATTTTGGCTTGTTATATTATTATGTGAGTACAATTAACATAAATAACATAATTCCTAGTGATGTGTATGTTTATTCTTCCTGAACAAATCTCGTTAGTTTGTCGTTATTAACATTGCAAAACAATAACTCGACTTGTTACTTGATTGTTTCTTACATATATCTACATAATTTTCTTGATAATAACTGTTTAAACTCATTTTGTATTGCACAAATTACATGCTACATTTACAAATAGAATATAGGTAGACCATTGAACTCAATTTGCAGAACTTATTATAACAATTCTCATAAGTTATAACAGAACACATTCATTTTGTAAGAGTTAAACTAAAATAATTAATAGTTGAATCGAATTCACTTTAGTTAAACTTAATCATAGAAAAGTTTATAAAATTTTAATTTACATGTTTAAAATAAAATTAGCTAAATACAAAATCAGGATTAGTTAAACATTTTTGAAAATTTTATCAAAATATTTAGAAATACAAATTTGGTAGTTATTACTTCCTTGTACGAAGTAAAGGAAGTATTGTAATCGCGAAAATTTTCGGTTCTCAGATTTCAACGGAAATAGGTATTTTGGCCGTCCCTGAATCCATTTTGACTAATTTCGTCATGCCGTCTGTACGTACGTATGTACATACGTATGTATCTCGCATAACTCAAAAACGGTAAGCCGTAGAAAATTGAAACTTTATATTTAGGACTGTTATAACATCTAGTTGTGCACCTCCCTTTTTGGTCATTAAACAACTACCGGAAGTGGTACTTTACTTGAAGCCTATAATAGATTTTCATGAAAATCTATATTCAAATATAATTTAAAACTTTACAAATTTGGTATATAAGACTACTATATCAATGGAAATAACATAATAGATTTTGGTTAAAATAGACTAACCGGAAGTGACACATTACATGAAGCTGCTAACAGTTTTCCTTGAAAAAAATGGTATTATTTTTTGGTGAAATTTTCGATTTTATTTACTTCATGGTATGCCATACAACGTAATTATTCACGAATTTCAAGTACTTTTGTCTCCGATTGTACCTCCCGCACATCCTTAATATAAATGTAAATGATAAAGGTCGTAACATATATGTTCTGCAGATCTGTCATGTACACTTACAACTCATTTCAGTTGAATGCGGTAAAAGATATCAATATACAAAACTGTAAACAAACCTAGTGACTAAATCAACATATATGATTCATCTGAAGTGATTACTAACCAGTAAACACTCGGATTTAATAAAAATATCTGTATTCCAAATCCATTCGAAGAGACATTACTATTCATACTTTGTGATTGTGTCGTGTGTGGTTTGTTTAAAATACACAGGAACCGAACAAGTCATTGCTTTACTAACGATGAATCATCACGTTTGCGTAATCGCGACATTTCAAATTCAGTTTATTTCGTTTGAATTTTAACGGGGTAAACCAAAAATCCATAAATAACATATCTCTCAAAAATAAAACAAGTAAATAAAGTTTATTTTTGGACTATTAACGATCTAAATTTAATTTGCTGATTGCGTGTAAAATTTTCCTTAATTGTTTTCATTTTAGTGCTATTTTAAAATTGTGATTTAATTCACAAACATAGTGATGGTATTGAATAATTGAAATTTTTACAATATTTTCTTACAAGTTTGACATTCTATTTGTAAATAGTCATTAAATAACGTCATCTTACACTATTAATTTTTTTATTTCTTCCAACATTCAATTATAATTACCTGAAATTGGTTTTATGTTCTAAATAATAAAATATGGAGACCTTTTTATATAATCGATTAATTATTTATAGTTTTCGAGAAAAAATAATTAAATATTATAATAGGAGATAAATGACGTAACCATGCATTTAGATTAGTATATTCTACGTATAGGGAGAATAATGCAATATATTCACGCATTCTTTCTCGATCTAAGTAAAATTAAAAACGAAAATAGTTATTTTTCTACGATTGCTATGAAAAGTTGACAATTACGCTCTCATTTGTAAAGTTGACATTTTCTGTGAAACAATCGAAAAATATCTTTGTCGCGCGTTGCCATTGGAGACGCGCGAAAAAGATGTTAAATCGTCTAGACTAAAGTGACCAACGTCCCGATTTTGGCGGGACAGTCCCGCTTTTTGGTGGACTGTCCCGCGTTCCGCCGATTTTTAAAAAGTCCCGCTTTTTAGAAAATATCTGCATTTCTTATTTGGTTGTCTGCAAATGTGGAAATAGACAAAAAAATGGACGGAGTTACTCCTTCATTTTAAACAGAATAATATTCCTTATCAAAATATTTTGAAAATTGTAGAATTCGCGCTCTCCCTTCCAGGAACAAATGCAGCAACAGAACGTGTTTTTTCTAGTATCAATAAAATATGGACAACTGAAAAAACGCAGTTGAACATTCAAACTTTAAAATTTATATTAAGTGTAAAATATAATTTGACCAATTCATGTGAAATATTTCACGACATTTTAATAATTGATCCGAATCTATTGCAAAGTATTCACTCGGATTAAAACTATGACCGTGAAAGAAAATCATATTTTTTTTTAAATAAAATATTTAATTTGATTAAATATCATGATGTTCAAATTATTATTTTTTACAAATATTTTTATAGTTACCAATAATTAATAATAAATACATTTTTGTACAAGTATATGAATGTATACAATAAAATATATACAGGGTGTTATATTTTAATAGACCCAGCAAATATCTCGCTTATTTATCAACTTAGCAATTTCTTTCATATAACATGATTTATACAACAACATGTAAACTAGTTGATGACGGATGTACATTCATGATATCATTTCCGGTTTATTAGTAATTAATATCAACTTTGAAATTTCAAATGGAACATACTATATTTTTTTACAAATTTGAAAAGTGCATCAAATTTGCTTTACAATCATGTAAAATAATCCATATATTACATTATTAAAAAGTAAAATGGCGGCACTTTAATATACACCAAATCGGAAAGAGAATAGTGAGCCATGACTGTGGCTTGAAATAAAACAATTAACTAAAACAATTGTAATTATTATTATTAAACGAAATAATATTTTTTTGTCATAATAATACAGAAAATAAGAATAAGAAACACTTAATAACAACAAAATGATTTTATAAAAAATATTCAAAATCCCCAGTCTCTTTAATACATTTTGCACAACGTTTTGAAACAGAATAGGTAGCCCTTTATATTTGGTTAGCAGATAAAGATTCAATTGTAGCTTCATTTTTATTCTTCAGTCCGTTTAATGTGATTACAAACAAAATCTTTCACGTAGCTCCATACAAAAATCTAGTGGTCAGATCGGGAGAAAATGCATTGAAGAGGCTGAGAGTTATTTTGAATATTTGTTATAAAATCATTTTGTTGTTATTAAGTGTTCCTTGAAATATTATTTCATTTAATAATAATAGTTACAACTGTTTTAGTTAATTGTTTTATTTCAAGCCACAGTCATGGCTCACTATTCTCTTTCCGATTTGGTGTATATTAAAGTGCCCGCCATTTTACTTTTTAATAATGTAACATATGGATTATTTTACATGATTGTAAAGCAAATTTGATGCACTTTTCAAATTTGTAAAAAAATATAGTATGTTCCATTTGAAATTTCAAAGTTGATATTAATTACTAATAAACCGGAAATGATATCATGTATGTACATCCGTCATCAACTAGCTTTCATGTTGCTGTATAAATCATGTTATATGAAAGAAATTGCTAAGTTGATAAATAAGCGAGATATTTGCTGGATCTATTAAAATGTTACACCCTGTATAACTAAATTGTAATTCTCATTTCATCCCATTTGTCCCGCTTTGTCTCAATGAAAATGTGGTCACTTTACTCTAGACTAAACTAGAAGTATTCGGTGTTCTCTAGGTTTCATGCGTGATCTCTATCAGCTGCATTCCGTTCAGCTTCAATCACATTCGCATTCGCACGTTTCGCATTCTTTCAAATAACAATACCTATACAGTCCGCAGTCAGTCAAGAATGTACACTAAACACGTACACTCACCAGCAGCAGAGAACAATCAAGACTTCGGCATTCACGGGAACTGTCGAAATCTAACGTTAGAAGCTAACAAAATCTTAAGCCATGCTTCGATGCATTGCATTTGAGAATTATACAGTTGGACACGAAAAGGTAACCACACTTCACGCGAATTAATATATCACTTACCGAGATCTGCTTCGGCAGAGTGCCACACTCAGTAATGGGTAAAAGGCGTGATGATATATTTATTTATTTATTAAACCAGTGACACTAAAAATGTACGCTAGGAATGAAATCCCCTAAATTTTACGGATTTCAAAAAAAAAAATTTATTACTAAATTATATGTCATTAAAGTTTCGTGCAGAGGTATAGAAACACCTATATTGAATATGGAAAATTTTCAATTGCAGATAGCGCTAATATACAAGATTATTTTTACCGTTATATAAAATAGCTAGCCGTCAATACAAGCACCCACAAATATAAGTAGAGTGTGACCCATACAATTATTTTTATCTTTCGTTTTTTATTAGTCATTAGCGTAACGCGTCTTAATATTATAATCTTTCCAGTATTTTAAAATTAAATACTAAAACTAATAATTAAATATTTATTAAGTACTATAAACGAGCATGAATTACACAAAATATAATGTGCTACATCTTAACAAACATGTTATTAAAATATTTTGAATGCAGCTAAGTGTATAATAACAGACTCCAATTTCATATTTCGGCGAAGAAAGTCCGAAGATGTTCTCGAAACCATAAAAAAGAAAGTGCATTCTATCCATCTTTTTCACACACATACAAACACACATCTCTTGTCTCTGTTGTATGTAGCGTTACTAAGCAACTGAACCAATTATTCAACTGTCACACTGTTACAATAACCTAGCAAAAGTTATGGACCGAAGTATGAAAGTTTTAAAAACGCCGGAAAATGCTTACTGCAGATTTATCGTCCGCTGTGAGATCTCGCTTTCAGTGGGAAGAGTTTTCTTATTGTTTTCCTGTTTTCCACAGATGTAATGATAATGAGAATAAAGCCTTATTTGTGACGACATAACAAGACTCGATGGAATAATACTGGAATATAACATATATAGTTGGCTGTGTTTGGTAAAAAGTGAAAATTAAATTGTGCAATTATATTTACTATATTAGGAGAATTTTGCTATAGCAAGTTCTTATTATTTATTATAATCTCAAGTATTTATAAAAGATACATTCGACATAATTCGGAAATAATTTGCGGTATGCACTTGGTTGTACAGAACAATAAATAAATAAATAACTTATAAAGTAATTTAAAATAGTTTTTGTTTAATTTATTTGTTATAAGTATTATTTTTTTTATCGAAACCTAAAATTTATTATTATGTAAAGTAAACAAACAAATTATTCTCACATATTTTATTATTATTTATTTCTTGCTACAAAATAACCAGAATAATAACAATAGTTTTAAAGCACCATAAAATTTTATTTTAATTGACAAACCATAAATAGTTATTTGTATATCAAGGGAAGAAAGTTAAAGTTTCCTCCCGAAAATGCCGCTCTATTTCCCGAACCAAAGACGAGGGATATAAAGCAGCTGAGAGAAGAATGTCACCTTCTTCACGTGATATATATTCCATTTTTTTAATTACCCTAACAAAAACTAAAATTTTAAGAAATTTTTAATTTAGATAAGATTTAGTATTCTTTTGACAGATGTGTCTTTTGATTTCACTAATGTCACATCATATGATTGTTTTCCGATTGCCAAGGATATTTCTTTCCTTCCCTAGGGAAAAAAAATTTCTTTTCCTAAAGATAAAAGTATGTTTTTCTTCTCTAAACAGGTTCGATTTAAAAAAAAAAAATATATATTTCAAATTTATTTACAGTAAAAATAAGACAATTTTTGTTCATAGTTTTTTTTTTAATTACACTGATAAGAATCATGTTGAAAACTCTTGAATAAAACTACCTTCCCACTCTTGTGACGTCATTTTACATACAGCCACTGAAACATAAATATTAGCGGGAAAGCTGACATCAAAATACTCAGCATGGAATCTAAAAACATACTCTACAATACAATAAATAGTAAATTAACTTTGAAATTTGCGAAATAGACCTATAAAAATGGTAGCTTCCAATTTATACTATCTTTTGGAATCAAGGGTTCCTACTTTTAGATCAGTGATTACAGCACATATTCAATCAGCCAATAGTAAGTTATACGAAACTTTAATGACATATATATAATTTGATATACTGATTATAGAACAAAAACAATTTTTTTGAAATTCGCAAAAATTAGGGTACTTCATTCCTAGCGAACATTTTTAGTATCACTGGTTTAATAGTACATTTAATTATGTAACTAATGAAATAAAAGTATAAACACTGCCTACAAATAATTATTTATTAATTAGTTATTATGTATGTACCTTTTTTAAAATTATAATGAATGACACAATATCGAAATGTCATATTCTGAAAATAAATTTTGAAGTAACAATAAATTGCAAATTTCAAGATGATTTTCTTAGTTTCACTTTGCATTGACAGTTCGGAAAAGACTGTTTCAGGTCGGAAAAGTAAAAGTTAAAAATAACTTGTTTCCCAACCTTTTAAAACTCAGAAATTAACATATTACTAACTCATTGTGAATAAAAATATTGTGACATTTTACGGTCCTTAGTACGGACCATTATTACACATCACAGTGCGTGTACTTCATGCCGTGTATTTTCCTTTTTATTTTGGCAGCAATGCCGTGACGACAATCACGTATAGAATAAATCAGTAGACATGAAGGTCATTGGTAACCTTCGAAGTGTCCCTAGTAAATAAAAATACTCCTCTTGTTCGTGTACAGCCTCGTAGTGGTTCTTTCATGTCGCCATCAAATCAATAAATTTTAATTTTTATAGCTTGTTTATTTCCGTCTTTTCGTTTATTTCTCAGCTCGACGCGATCGTATTTTCTTTTTATTTAATTCGATGTTGAACTCACTAGTTGGCTACGGTTCATGGAAGCAGATTGGGTGTGCGTATCTCAAGGCTTCGCGATTTATTAAATGAGTAGGTGGATGAAATTGGATTAGAATCAAATTATTTTATAGTTTTGTAACTGTTTTTACCTTTGACAAAATTTAACGATAGATGCGTTTGGTTGCTTATTTAGCGGAAATATGTTCATAATAGCTAACTTATAGTTAAAAACAAAACAAAGTATACAAATAAATATATCATCACGCCTTTTACCCATTACTGAGTGTGGCATTCTTCCTAAGCAGATCTCGGTAAGTGATATATTTTTTCGCGTGAAGTGCGGTTACCTGCTGTCAAATCACGGCCCCCAAAGATCTTAGTGGTGGGGGAGTCACAGGGGTAGAGTTAAATTGTGAAAGTATACGTTGTCACTATTTTTTTATAATGTTGATTTTAATTTTAATCTATTGTTTATTTTGCTTAAAAGTGTCTATTTAACGAGAAAAAAATTGTAGTAAGGCGTAAAGATTGAGACAGTACTAGTGACAGAAACGCTATCGTTACGGAATGAAATAGGTATAGTAACAAATAATTTAGCGTGTTTCTTAGCTTGTCGAACATGCGTATTTGACTTCTAAAAAATATTTAACATCGCGATCGCGGAATGAACAAATCTAGTTTTTATTTTTCAATTGTAAATATACGTTGTTTTGGCTTAATATTTTAGTATATATACAGGTTGGTTTATTTCTCATTATCCAGCTAATATTAAAGATGTAATATTTGTCTAGCCGAATATGGTCTATAAAATAGGGCAAACTATTTTTTTCCAGAAAATTATTTAACTTTGTTTTTTTTTAATGAAACGCCCTGTATATTTTTGTAGAATAATAAGTTAAATAATTTTCCCGAAAATTAGTAGGTGATGGAAATTATAGTTTGCTCTATTTTATAATCCAGTTTTTTAAATTTAACCTTTTCTTGTAGGTTTAATATTTTAGCAGATATAAGCTGGACAATAAAAATCAGCCACCCTGTATGCCGAAAGCTTGGAAACTATTATTGGATAGAATTCAGCTATAAACTGTAGGTCCCTTGTATTGTAATTCAGCTGTTATTCAACACTATAAGTAATAATTAAATTCTGCGCGTGCTGTTGTCATTCCATTGACATCGAGCAACCGACAACTTGATAAAATAAATAATAATAATCAAATTATTTTAAATAGAAATATAGACGGGCAATGTTGACATATGAATTCGGATTCTTTTAAAATCCAATAAATAGTTTTACACATAAGCATAACTTTTAGTAATTGTAATGTATATATGTATTTGACGGCTGGTAACTGCATTTCACGTGCATAAATCACTTATCGAGCTCTGTTTCGGCCACACCCAGTAATAGAAAAAAGCGTGATGATATATTTATTTTAATTTTAGCAAAGTTGTGAAAATTCAAAGTTTGCTTATATAATCGCAAGCTATTCATCTCATCTACAAGTGGATACCCGCCCTATAATTGAGTTACAAGTTGCGTGCAGACCACAATTTCGTCTACCGAGCCAAAATCCAATGTTGAATGCTCTCTTCACTGACTTCCACTTCCGCTTGTGACGTCATCCGACACTGAATTTATCTCAATGATACCAATTGATTTACAGTGACGCGAAATGTGAATTTATATACCTGCGAATAGCTGGGGTAAAAATAGCTCCAAAGCATTTTGGTTTTATACTTTTGACACGAATTTGATAACGTTAAAATAATTGCACAACTAAATACTGTTTTTTGAGGTTATAAATTGTTTTGTTTTTATTTATTTATTTATGTTACGCTGTACACCAGGAACTTAATCCCAATTACAGCAGGGGCGGATCCAGACTTCGAATTAGGGGGGGGGGGCATGGAGTGAATTTTGCCACGGGGGGGGAGGGGTATCATTAATGTGTATCTTTAAGCAAAATTACTTTTCTATAAACAATTATAAACGTGGTGAGGTAAAGTGATTTTTTTCACCTCAAAAATTTCCTCAAAGAACGCCAACACTTTTTAAATCATAAAGTTTCAATATCTAATCGGTTCTTCGATAGAATACAAAAATTATTGAATTAGAAGTTGATTTTGTAAATTCAAATGTCGGTAGTCCACATACTTGACTAGGTCTTAAATAGAATACCTCTCACATCTGCGGGGCGAAATAATATCCCCACAAAATATTGGTTTTTGACTATTTATTAAAATAATAAATCAATCAAACAATAGTTCTAAATTATCTTAGAATTTTAAGTTCTTAGATAATATTTTCAATTTAATTTGTTTAACAAATTGAGTTATCGTAAATAATGACATTATTATGTATTTTAGGGCCAATTAACTATTAGGGCCAATATTAAAAAAAAGTCCATACTTAGGGGGGGGGACCCCCATGAGCCTCCCCCTGTATCTGCCCCTGAATTACAGTACAGGGTCCGCACTCACAGAGTCGCAGTGTGCTAGTTCATATAATTTTTAGCTTGAGTGAGATTCGAACTCGGGATCTCCGGATTGAAATTCCATATCGCTATCCACACCACCGTACTGATGAACTCCTGCACTTACTGTGATCTGCGACGGCAGAATGCCACCCCCAGTAATTGATAAAAGGCGTGATGATATATTTAGTTATTTTTCAAATGTTCGTTCCAGTCCTGCGCTGTCAATAAAGACAACATGATTAGACACTTATTATTTAATGTGTATAGTTATTTAAAGTACAAGATACCAACTTACACCTATTAAATAATGGTCAGGTATCTGTCCACGTGACTATGACTGCATGACACTTTGTTACATACGTACAGAGATAACGATAATTGCTGCGATGAGTATGTAAATTACTCACACTGATAACACTGTCCAATTCGACACATTATACTTATTTCATTTGGAAATTGTTATAGTCAAATTATAGTTAATTACAAGAAACTGAATTCCCTGAATCTCTTGGAGAAATTAACATATGATTTCTATGCTTATGTTGTAGTTTCAGTTCCTGTATGTATGGAGTATGGAGCATGCATTACAATAAATTAGCATGTCATTTTATTATTTTTGGATGATATGAATATGTATTATTTTCTGTTTTATTTTGAAAATAAAATATATCATCACGCATTTTACCCATTACTGGATGTGGCACGCTGCCAGTAAGTGATTTATTCGCGTGAAGTGCAGTTACCAGCCGTCAAATCACAGCGCTTAAAGATGTTAGTGGAGAGAGAGAGCAACAGGGGTAAACATAAATTGGTGAAAATTGTTTGTCGCCTCGATACCACTGAGCCACCTACCCCATAGGATGAATTGTGCGTAATTAGCATTTTAAAAGTATGTTTATTTATCATTTTTCATCTAAAATATATGGCTTTGATGAAACCAAGGTAATGAACTTATTAAACGTGATCAAAGAAAATATTTTTGAAATGTAATGTATAAGACAAATATATAAAGAGGATAAAAATATACAGCAAATCATGGCCCCTAAAGATGTTAGTGGAGGAGGAGCCACAGGGGTAGTTTAATTATTACTATGGTACATTTATTTACGTTCAAATTTAATTTATGAGAAATATTATTTTTAGGGTTTCTAAGTCAATTTAATCCTTTTTTATTACTTTATTTTGTAAATAAATAAATAAATATATCATTACGCCTTTTATTTATTAATAGGTGTGACACTGCTGTAGCAGATCTCGGCAAGTGTTATATTTTTACGCGGGAAGTAGGGTTACAAGCCCTCAAATCACGTCCCCAAAGATGCTAGTGGTGGGGGAGCCTCAGGAGTAGTTTTAACGTGGTGAAAATTGTTTGTCAACTGTGGAAATCGAAACCGGGTTCTCAAATCCACAAGTCGACTCGATACCACTGAGTCACCTACCCCATGAACATTTTACAAATTTAATATTCAATGTATAAATAAAATATGCAATTTTATTAAATGTATTTAATTGTATCACATAAACATCAATTTTCAATTATTTTAAGGTAGATTTACTTTAATTTTCAAATATTTTAAGGTTATTTTTGTAACTTGTCTGCGTGGTCACTTTCATTTAACTGAAATACAAATTACTAGATGGCATTACTTGACATACCAGATCTATAAAAAAAAAAAGTCAGGACAAATTTGCATATGGCAAAACGATGGAATGAAACAGCAATAATAAGCATTAATGCAATTCAATCAAGTTGGCGACGGTTTAAGCTACAAAAGTAAAAATTAATTGCTACAAATTATACCTATACATTTTCACATTTAGCGAAGCTAGCTACAGCTGTCGATCGATGCCGGGATTTGAACCCGGAACTCTTTATCTCCAGTAAAGTGTTTTTCCCACTCATGCAGGCCTCGGATTGTTATATTGACGTCATTTGAATTTCACTCTCTTTTTGTTATATATCAAAGGCAACCTCGATCCTATGTCTCTAATTTTTTTGTTTATAAAATAATAGTTTATCTTAGTAGACATAATTATTTTTCTGTTTTACAATTTTTGCAATGTCTTAATTCGTAACGCAAATTTAAAAGTAATTTCGGTATATACCAGGAAATATTTGGAATTCAAACAAATTTCGAAATTTTATGCACGGTTTTGCAAAAATCAGACGAAATTTATTATCATGCTACATTTATTTTCGTTCACCTTTCAATAAATTCAAATTAGAAAGACTCAATTTATGAGAAATATTATTTTTAACGTTCCTACAGTCAATTTTATCCTTTTTTATTATTAAAATGTAAATAAATAAATAAATATATCATTACGCCTTTTACCCATTAATAGGTGTGACACCACCGTAGTAGATCTAGATGAGTGTTATATTTTTAAGCGTAAAGTACGGTTACCAGCCCTCAAATCACGCCCCCAAAGATGTAAGGGGTGCGGGAGCCACAGACCTAGTTTAAAAATAAAAAATAAATATATCATCACGCCTTTTACCCATTACCGGGTGTGGCACTCTGCCGTAGCAGATCTCGGTAAGTGATATATTTCTTCGCATGAAGTGCGGTTACCAGCCGTCAAATCACGGCCCCAAAGATGTTAGTGAAGGGGGAGCCACAAGGGTAGATTGGTGAACATTGTTTGTCTGCTATGGGGATCGAACCAGGGTTCATCAAGATCCACAGGCCGACTCGATACCACTGGACCACCTAGTTTTAATCTGGTAAAAAGTTTTGTCGGCTGTGGGAATCGATACCGCATTATATTTTATTTTGCAAGTAGTTATATTTATTTTATACAGCCGTCCATTAATAATGTCTTAATATTCTACAGTTTTTATTATTTTTACTTCAAAGTTCAGAACAAAAATGTTACTGTAAAATATCTTGTTCCATATTCATGTACAACTATATTTAATTATTCAAATTCATAACAGCGTTTAGTAGAAACAATTGCAGCGACTTCCTCATTGCTGTTTTGTTCCGGGCTATCGCGCCAGTTTTCTCACAGCCCTCTCTGCTATGATGTAACACCTTCGCATTATCGCATTATTACCTTTTCAATCGCCTTGTCTTGTCTTTCAACTCTCCTCTTTGTCTTACTAATTGCAAGGTGCGCACAACTTTGCAAAACAGGCCAAATTGTACAGAATTAAAAACAATTTTGATTATGTTCTTTTGTTAGGCAAATGATTATAATTAAAGTTAAGTCATTTCTCTGATTTATTTGGTACTAACGACAAAATTGGATGGTAAAGCAGTTCTAATTTAGATATAAACATTGACGTCACACTGTTTTCTATTTGATTTAGGTATCAATTTAGTTTTTTAGCGTCCTTGTAAAATAATAGTTAGTTATAAGAAATTTACTGATATTATGCAAATTTAAAAAATATGCAAATATCTACAACATTCGAATAAAGAAATCAATAAATAAAAACATAAATAAATATACATTTCATCACGTCATTATTATATCATTTATATATTGCGTATTTTAGGAGTAGTGTAATAAAATGTAATAAATTATTTTGAATCAAAAATGTCATCTGTATACCAAAATACAAGATGTGAAAGTTGTATTAACAACAGAAAATGTTTAGTCAAGATACTTAAAGAAAAAACAAAATTAAATTAATTTCACAAAGCAGGAATATAGTGGTGATTAAAAGTAATAGAACCTATGTTAATATGACTTTTCCCCGCGTTGCTGTTGACTCGAAGATCTAAAACGCAGGATCAGGGCGTAATGGCGGCATATGACCTTAGCAGTTGGTCCGCCAGGAAGCCAGAATTAAAAAAAAAAAAATATGACTTTTCTACTTAAAATGTCCTTAGAAATAAGTTATTAAATTTTGCTCTGTCCTGAAACATCCTGTTGTGATAACGCGTAGTTCTAATACAATTAAAAATCTCAGTCGATGACATACGAGTAATTTAGAAATATCGAATAGTGCCTTGAAAAAAAAACGTATGAAATTAATTAAATAATTATCTGTCATAAATGACAATGAAAAATGTCACCGATTATTCAGTTTTGAAGGATTTTTTTAAAAATGAAATAAATGTAATTGGTTCAAATCTAATAATTAATTACAATAATCAATAAGATTTAAAATCATAAATTTGAACTGATTTTTTGTCATATGACATGACTGAAAGTACAGTGGAGATGATAAATTTAAAGTTAAATTTATGACAGAAATTTGAAATTTATTATTTGTTATAATTGACAACGAAAAATGTCACCAATTGTGGTAAGCTTAAATATGTTCGTTTTAATGCCATTTTTAAAAAATAACCCTTGATTCACGAAACATTTTTTAAACAACAAATCTTATAATAAAAAGAATTATTTGGTAGGTAGCTCAGTGGTATCGAGTCAGCCTGTGAATTAGAAAACCCGGATTCGATTCCCACAGTTGACAAACAAGTTTCACTACAATAAAACTACCGCTGTGGCTCCCCCTCCACTAACATCATCAGGGACCGTGATTTGACGACTGGTAACCGCATTTCACGTGCAAAAGAGACAAATTTATTTTTTATAATTCAATTTGTTTATTTAAATCCTCCCCATCCCGTTGACAGAATCGCGCAATCAGGAAATTTTACATTATAATTCCATCCACATTCCCGAAGAAAAATTTCGTTTTTACGCGTCTGATAAAATGCAATATTTAAAACTCAATAAATTGAGTCAATTTAACAGCAAATATTTAGTACTAAATCATATAACCAGATGTTACAATCGCAAATCAAGTAATTGAAATAAATTTCCAAAATAAATGCGCGACAAACTGACGCCATTAGCGTTATTTTTAATTACTGTCTTTTGTTTCTCATGCTCTTCAAATATGATAAATAAATAATATAAAAAGTAGTACGAAGTATTCTCACAATAAAACAATAAAATTCCAAAATTATCAATTTTCTAAGACAATGATAAGGTAATTGAGATCTAAGACGTCCTTGACTAAAACAATAGCTTCTTGAAAACGAGTGAACCACTGAACGCGAACATACAAACATCGGTTAGAAAAACAATGTACAAACCACGTTAACGTGTACGGTTTTTACACTTCGTGTGAAAAACTGCTGACGTACCAAACATAAGACAAGTGAGAGCGAATGACTTAAGTACGTACTTAATATATCGCTGATGTCGAATAAAAACATCATCAGCTCAAGTGTAGACGCTATCTTACATTTTGAGAAATACTGCGACGCTCTTATACCTATGGCACACTGATCGAAGAGCATTGATGAGCTCTTCGATGAAACAATAGAACGCACCCGTCATTGACGAAAAATAAAAGCTTCTAAAATTGAGAAAGAAAAACTTAATTTCAAAAATATGCTAATTTGAAATGAGACAAAAGATACGAGTGAAATGAGATACGTTCGTTTCATCGATGAGCTCTTCGATGGAAATAGAGGAGCCTCTATTTTTCGTCGATGACAGGTGCGTTCTGTTGTTTCATCGAAGAGCTCATCGATGTTCTTCGAAAAGTTTGCCATAGGCATTATAGTCTAGGACGAAACTTAGTGCCTGGCACATTCTGAGTCAGTTTATCAAAGATGAAAAAATATCGCATCGAAATCGCAATGTAAATTGCGCAAATATATATAATCACACAGACGACAATCAATTTTCACCAATTTAAATCTATCCCTATGGCTCCCCCTCCACTAATATCTTTGAGGGCCGTGATTTGACGGCTGGTAACCGCTGGTAATATCACTTACCGAGATCTGCTTAGGCAGAGTGCCACACTCAGTAATGGGTAAAAGGCATGATGATATATTTATTTTATTTATATAATCACGCCGTTTACCTATTACTGGATGTAGCACTGAAGTACGGTTACCAGTCGTCAATTCTCACGTCTCAACAAGTCATCTCTAGCCCTTAGAGACGCTGTTTTGTCTCTCCGTATTTTCTTTAAAAATTGAGTGAAAAAACGTCGTGGTCGCGGTTGTGGTTACCATAAATCGATTCGTTATGACCTAACGGTCATATTACTACATAAAATATCGCGGGTGCATACATTTTTCGTCCAAAAAACTTTATCTGAAATTTTAACAAATGTATCGGACATTTGTCAAATCTACAACAAGAGACTTGTGGTAAAAAGAATGCGAATTTTAGGTTATACAAAAATACAATTGCGATCGAATTATTTGAAATCTGCTATTAAGTGAGATTAGACAAGAATTTATTTTAACGTGAGAATCAACTTTTTACTATTAGTTGAGTTGTACACCTAAGATTTTCTTTCTTTAATTAGAAAATATAAATAACCATATAAATATATTTTAATATTACTTAAGATATAAATAAAGTTTTATCATTTGTTTAGACCGCACATGAAGTTATTTGAGGTTACGTTATATGACATTAATTTAAAAACCAGTTTTTATTTTGATTAGCTGTTTTTCTTTTTGTTTTTAAAGGTATTTTTTTCCTTTAATTAAGAAATTTTAGTATGCTATAATTCTGCACAAAAATGTTAATTTCGAAGTTATTTTATGGGATTAGCACAAAATTTTTATATAGGTAACAAATTATAGAACTGGATTAGAAAAAATATTACAAAAACTTACTTAATTTATTTGTAAACAAAACCATTAAAACGATGAACTTGAATATCGTAAATCATTTTTAAGACAAAAAATAATTATTGACATAACAATTTATTTTTAATTTAAAGTTATCAAATGTGACTCGTGTTATAACAACACAATTTAGTCACGAATGAAGTCAATTTTCCACCTTTAACTTTCCAAGAACGACAAATTATTATAATTGCAGTTAGTTGCTAACTGTTATTATTACAAAACACATTTTTTATTTATGTTTCTGTACATTTACAGTATGTACATAAATATTTATTTTACTGTGCAGTGCCACAATAGAGAAGTTTAAAAAGCATATCATAATTATAAATAAATAAATAAAATATATCATCACGCCTTTTACACATCACTGGGTGTAGCACTCTGCCTAAGCAGATCTCGGTAAATGATATATTTTTTCGCGTGAAGTGTGGTTACCAGCCGTCAAATCACGGCCTCCAAAGATATTAGAGGAGGAGGAGCCACAGGGGTAGATTTTTTAAATTGGTGAAAATGTTTGTCGGCTGTGGGGATCGAACCAGGGTTCCCAAGATCCACAGGTCGACTCGATTCCTCAATTATATTTCATTCTTTCTAGGATGACCATTTTTATTATTTACACCTAATTTAGGTTCATAAACAATTCAATTTATTATTGTTGTTTATATTTAATATAAAAATTTAAGATATGTAGAATAACATTTTTGTTACTAATTAGTTTATACTCGTTTACACCAATGAAACTTAAATTTGTATGTCTGATTTAAATAAATAAAAGCAAATCAAAGTTAAAATATATGGAAATGAACATTAATGTTATAAACAATAATTTAAATTAATTTTATTATTATTATTTTATAAATATATGATCGCAGTTGCTATTGGTTTATATGTGTTACATCGTATGTTCAAATAAAACATATTTTATCTCGGTTTATTGATTCCTAATTACACTAATCAATTTAAAATTAATTAACTAGTAATGTATACTATAAACATTATTAAATTACAAATTAATATAATTATAATTACCGTTATGAGCTTAATAATCAATTATAAATGTATATTTTGATTTTCTAACAAGCGTTTAATGAATTTAATAAAATAGATAAATTATATATATATATATCGAATCTTGAATGTTATAAGCTCTGAATTTGTAATTAGAAAGAAAAGGAGAATATGATTCCAATATGACAGGAAATAACATTTCTTTGCTTATTTATTCAGTACTGAATATCGTATTCACATAATCTTCACCAGTTGAATAAAATATTCAGTTAGAATACACCAAATAAAAATTGTAGGAATTAAATATGAATTCTATTAATTCTTATTTTCGACTGGTAACCGCACTTCACGCGCATAAATATATCACTTACTGAGATCTGCTACGGCAGAGTTCCACACCCAACAATGGGTAAAAGGTGAGATGCTATATTTATTCATATTGTGACAGTTTGCACAACATTAAATATTACCCATGTGGGCACCGTGACTTGACGACTGGTAACCGCACTTCATGTGCATACATATATCTATATCACTTATCGAGATCTGCTACGGTAGAATGCCACACCCAGTAATGGATAAAAGACGTAATGATATATTTATTTATATTGTGACAGTTTCTCCTGCACTAACATCTTTGTGTGTCATGTTTTGACGGATAGTAATCGAACTTCACGCGCATAAATATATCACTTACCAAAATCTGCTAAGACAAAGTGCTACGCCCAGTAATGAGTAAAAGATGTGATGGTATATTTATTTTTGAGTTACAATATTGAAGTCTTTAACATTATTTTGCATAAATTGAGATTGAAGTTGGGCCTCTGAAATTATATTCTATCATTTAGCTTTAAGTCTAGAATATGGAATAAAAATAATACAAAAACACACAAAGACATGTAGTAGATTCTATTTTTATAGAATGACACGCAATTTTCGCCCATTGGAATAATACCGATAGCCATATATTTTATTTTGTTGATATAAATAAACAAATTATTGCTGTAAACAAACAATACCTGACCTAAAATTGATCTAAAATTCCAGTTAGTCATGGTTAATTTAAAATGAACTATTAATTAATAATTACTTATATTTGTTGATCCAATTATAGATAAACAATAATTTATATCATTATACTTTTAACCTCAATATTAAATAAGAATAATAATACTTTTAATAATCTTAGTATTACGTGAAACAGTTTTTAATTCATGTCAGTGGTCAGAATTAAATAAATTACGTGTAAAAGTATTATAGAGCGTGGCTACATTTTTATTACAAATTTAACATGATTATATCATGGAGTAGCAGAAAATATTACTTACAACTACCGTTTCTCAAGCAAATCAAATATATTTGTATTTTAACAAGCAAATAAATTTAAATGTTTGTTTCAGACGAATATAAATATTTGACTCTTTATAATTTGTAATTCTGTAGAAATTTTATTTTTACTTGTTTAAAATTAAATTTATTTTTATCCGCATTTTTGTAGAAATCGGACAAATATTATTATCATTTTCAAATATACAAATCTTTCTAGAAGTTTACCTATCTATAATGTAAATAAAATTGTTTGCAAATTTACAAAAACAAAAAGTATTTTGATAAATTATGACGTAGGTAACAAAATAATCATTAGAATTCTATTGGGATTTTTAAATAAGAATGCGCTCATGCCTAATAACTAAATACTAAAAAAAATTAATGATAATACAACTAATATTATACAAAAAGAATTATTTTCTACCAAGAAAAATCTACACTATATAAATAAAAATGCCTTTTACCCGTTACTGGGTGTGACACTCGACAATAAATCTCGGTAAGTGATATATTTCTTCACGTGAAGTTACTAGCCGTCAAATTACGGCCCTCGAATATGTTAGTGAAAGAGGAGCCCCACAGAGGTAGTTTTAATGTAGTAAAAATTGTTTGTCGGCTGTGGGAATTGAACCTGCGTTCTCAAATCCACAGACCACCTCGATTAACTATATACTTAAATTGTACGTTAAAGTTAAACTAATACTAAACTACAACTAGCGACAACACAAAATTGTATTCTATATAAATTAATAAAAAAAAACAAATACTAACAGCAAATACAAAATAAAAGAAAAACAAAGAAGTACAAGTGACAGTAATGTTAAGAAGCTTATGGAAATCAACCGAAAGTGTACCTTTGTCTCAAGTTTGACATTTTCTGATCAACGCCATCTCTAATGCCTATGGAACACTGGTCGAAGAACATCGAAGAGCATCGTTGAGCTCTTCGATGAAACAACAGAACACACCCGTCATTGACGAAAAATAAAAGCTTCTAAAGTTGACAAAGAAAAACTAAATTTCAAAAATATGCTAACGTGAAATGAGACACAGAAGATACGAGTGAAGTGAGATACGTTCGTTTCATCGATGAGCTCTTCGAAGGAAATAGAGGAGCCTCTATTTTTCGTCGTTGACGGGTGCGTTCTGTTGTTTCATCGAAGAGCTCAGCGATGCTCTTCGATGTTCTTCGACCAGTGTTCCATAGGCATTAGTAATTTGAATATCCCAATAGTTTTCGTTATCAAATTTCATTAATAAAATTTTCGTCTTTGATCAACAAGATTGAATACCCAATAACCAACAATAAAAATTCTAATACTCCCAAATTTAAATAATCATGAAAAGAAATGTAAAATCTTCAAATTATCATAATGAAATCTAGCATCCCACAATACCGAAATTATTCAAACCACGTAACCGCTCGTAGCAGTGAAAATTCCGGGTCAAAAGACAGTTACCACTGGTTAAGAATCTGGTTAGACGTTACCAAGTTACCAAGTGTCGGTCAACGAACAATCGACAATCGTTTGCAATCAATGAAAGTAACACAGAGATAAGATCTTCAACTAATCGTTCCAACAGTCGAATGTTCGTTAACAATGAATTGCAGAAACTGAACAAGTGAAAGATGGTTACAAACTTGAGGATCCACTAACAGGATATAGTGATTTGTAGTAAAACATGTGATGATGATATGTGTTTGTTTTGTTTTTGCAAGGCTATACTGATTTAGTGTGTACAGCGATTTTACTGAGTTTAGTATGTTATGTAATTACAATTATTTGTTTTATTTATGGAATTTTCCGCATTCAAATTTTACTCAACATTAAATTTTTAAAAAGAAAACCGATAAGTAATATTATTTCCCATAAATATTTATCAGTTCTTATCACTATTTCCACACGGACAGAAACAAGAAATATACGAAGAAAAATTTAAAATTATATATTTTATAAAATTGTAACAATGCATGCTAATTTATAACCTTGAATTTGAAGAAATTATAGTGATTTTGATCATTAAAATAATTGTTCCTCAATTCTAAAAATAAATTAACCTTCCTTAACGCGTGCTAAAATTGTTAAAACAAAACCTAAGGCTAATTCAGAAATTCATTACATCATATATTTTATGTAGTAAAAAACAGACGTTGCTATGTTCCTTCGATTGTTTTCATAGTTTCAATATAATTCAGATATAAATTAATGACATGAAAAGGATTTGAATTGGCTTTAGATTTACAAGTATAATAATAATATCTGAAAAAGTGGACTTTATTCGAGGCAAATCAAGGAAAGTTTAAAATGAAAAATAAAAAACTAAGAAATAGATTGAAAACAATTTTCTTTCGAATTTAGATTTAAATCGATTTCTTGGATCAAATTACATTGCCCTAATGTCTTCACATGCTTATATTTTGAAATGACGTATTAAACAAGCGTAGTACGACATTCCCTTTCTTTCTTATCTTTTAATTCGTTTTCTAATCTTACAATAGAGTGTCTAACTAAAATTATGTGGCATTCACTTTCAAAAACAAGTGTTCCAAGACATTCTCTTCCTTTCTTATATTTTGATTCATTTGCAGTCTTACAATAGAGTGTCTAACTCCAATAGTGTGGAATTTTCTTTGAATACAAGTGCAGGTATCGCTCCCTTCCTTTCTTATCTTTTTAGATTCGTTGTGAGAGGAGCGAGTTTGAGAAATTAGAGATGTTTTGAGCATGTGAAACGTACGTCCAATGAAAGATTAATAAAAAAAATTGAACAGGTGTAAATGGATGGATGTGATTGAAGCTTTGTTGCGCGATTAATAATTCCAAGAGTGATGAATAAATGAGCTTATATATGAGTAAATGGGGTTGAAGCGAGGATGGTGTATTAGGATGAGAATGTTTGACAAGGACTGATTATTGGATGAATCTGATGAATGAGATGAATGAATGTTTTTTGAGTTCGTGCTCAACTTATAAGTTGTGAAACACTCTGTATATTTAGTAATAGAATATCGGTTTTGAGCTAAAGCAGTTTTTGATTTCCTTGTTCCTCTATGTTTGCTGTTCTGTCACTAATATTTCGTGACAATAAATCTCTACATTCATGTAGTGCGTTCCCGCCTTCATGATCCACTACAACAATAATGCGATTGAAGTAGATAGCGCCTAAAAAACTTTACTTTCGAACCTGTCGAATTAATAACGATCCAAGCTGGCGCAGCATTTCTGTGTTATGTTCAGCCATCGTCCACGCTCCATATATCATATAGGAAAAATTAGAAATGAAATTATTATTCTTTTCTTCATGAATCGCGAATGACCTGCAAATAAATCTTACAGTGCTCTTTCTTGTTCTTACAAATTTGTGCTTTTCTTATGCTAACATTATTCTTATACAGGAAAATAGATGCAGGCTGTTTTCTTTAGCAGCCTAACTATTGAAATCTTTACCTCTCAAAATCTGAGAGAGTAATGATTGATAGATATACATATTTTTCGTAACACATGCACAAGGAGCACGTTCTTATTCCCTAATTTTAGAGAGAGAAACACTGGGTTTTCCCGTAAGGAGAGAAACGTTATGTTTCTCTCCCTAGGTAGGATGTTTCTTTCCCTAGGTAGCATGTTTTTCTCCCTAGAGACTACGATTATTAGCTGTTTGCTGCGTTTCCTAGGTAATTAGTTACGCAACCCATATTTGACATTTGTCCCGATAAGACAGTAATTTTTGTGCACTTGTTACGAAAAGTATAATATGCTTCACGGGAAGGCGCGATTATCCCTTGTGTGAAGTTGGAGACGTAAGCGAGAGCCGAAGGCACGTGGGAATAATCGCTTGTTTCCCTCCCTTGATGCATAACATACTATTTTACACGACCGGGAAAGAAACTCCGTTTCTATGACCGCGAAATGATGACAGAAGTAATACATTTCGCCCCTAGGGAAATAATGTTCACATTTCGTCCCTATTGGAATTTTCATTATTTTGACAAATAATGACATTGAATTAATGAATAAAACATTATGGTTGTCAAGTAATTTTGTTTATTATATTTTATTTCTCATAGACTTCTAAATCTTAAAATTATTAAATGTCAATGTCAAATTAGGTTTTAAAACTACATTTTTCATTTTAACATTGCTTCGGTCGTGTATATATACCTCAGAAGAGAATGCAATTTTCCCTCTGTACTTTGTAGCCCTCGGGCTACAAATTGCACCTCTGGAAAATCATATATTTATTTCCCTTGATATATAATATATTATTATATTTTCCCCTACTTATTAAACAAAAATAGAGGCAATGCTTGTTCTGAATAAGAAAGTGCATAAGAAAACTATGAAAAATACATTTTAAAATACACAGAATTTACAAAAAAAAACTTCCCTCCTCTCAAAAAATAAATTTTTGAAGCAATTAAAAAGCCTGTGAAACTATATAAAAAATAAAAATATTCTGTTTCCGATGTAACAGAAAGTGCATTTTCCGAAGGATCCTAGCTAGATCTTTTTCTGAGGCCCAAAAACATTAGAATACAAAATTTCATCAAAACTGTGAGAGCCGATTGACAGGCACAGACAAATAGATCGACAAGAATTACTTGTATTAGAGTATAAGATAAAAGAAAAGATTCACAATTTGAATGAAGTATCAAAACTTTTAATACAAGAATACAAAACTATTTCGTATAAGAATTCAATAAAAGCGACAAGTATAGCTATAAATTATCGTTTTATTGCATTCGTCTGTAGAGCAGGTTATGTATGATTTCGCTGCATTTTTATTTGTTTGCTTGACAACTAAATTATCTCTTCAAATGGGTGACTTCGAAGCGCAGAATTTTAGTATCAGTTTTATACCGAAACTGAAGAGAGAAAAATAAATGTCAAAATTCCAATGCCACTATATTATGAAAACAAGCATAAATCTCGTGCATAACTTATTCATTCCAACATCCTTGACATGATCATCGTCTCCATAACTCAACTTCATTCATGACCAAACCAAATCAAGACAAAATCGAATCACCAAGCGTCAAATCGAAACAACTGAAAACAAGCACACGTAAGTAAATCAAAATAGCACCCGTTGCTTTCTCCGGCCTTCAAACAGCCAACGACCGACTAAAAAACAATCGGAAACAAAACACGGTCGACGTGCGCGGAATGAAACAAGTAAGAAACGAAAGGTTGGAAGTCGACAGAGGAAGGAACAGATGGTCTGATGATGTCCGTTTGGCTTCGCAATGTTTTGGAGACGAGGAAAATTTCTCTACAAGACTTTATTATAAACAGTTTGTTCGTGTATGGAACCAACTAGAGGCGTCAGTTGTTGCTTTAAGTGGAATGTGGTGATTATTAGATTCTATGGTCTTTGTAGACGATGGCTATGTCTGTCTTAAACACTTGCTTGTATTTCTAGAGATTGCTGAGATTCTATAAGTTATTGATTTAGAAATTTTATTCAATTCGTTTCAGAACATTTCTTAATATTGATAGAATAGAAAATTCTGATACTTTTCTCTATACGAGAAATTTTAAAACAAGATTATTTATTCTTATACTGTAATTTATTGATTATACTCTAACTCTACCGATGTATACAATATGAAATAAATGGTTCTAATTAATTTTTTTTGAGAGAGCGCATTTAATATCTTTTTCGCGCGTTGCCATTGGAAACGCGCACATTTAACGTCTTTTTCGCGCGTTGTCATTGGAGACGCGCAAAATAGTTATTTATGTATTAAGAGCGTAAAATGTAACATAGAATGTTACTCGAACTCGCCTTCGGCTCGCGCTGCAATAGTGTAAGAGGAACAAAGACACTTTACGCTCGTGATACACACATAATTTTTTCTACGATTGCATCTTAAAATTATTAAAAAAACGTATGCGTACTGAAAATAAATTCGTTCTGTCAACTGTCAATATGACAAGTTTCTGTTTTGTCTATATGTCTGGTAACTATTGAAATAAGTGCACATTCATATCTTTTTCGAGCGTTGCCATTGGAAACGCGCGCATTTAACGTCTTTTTCGCGCGTTGCCATTGGAGACACGCGATTGTTTCACAGAAACATCAACTTTACCATGATAAATGAGAGCGTAATTGTCAACTTTTCATAGCAATTGTAGAAAATAGATATTTTTCGATTGTTCCACAGAAAACGTCAACTTTACAATGACAAATGAGAGCATAATTGTCAACTGTAGAAAAATAACTATTATAATTCATTTTTTTTATTACATAATTTAGACTATTATTTTGATACATTATTATTTGTTTGTTTGAGAAAATATATTGTTACTAACTTTAACAAAAAAAAGTGTCATTTACAATTAGATATTATGACTAGTTGAATTGCATTTAAATCGATGGTATGTAAACCAAGAAATACATGGTTCTAATCCAAAATCTTTTAAACCATTTTCATCTTTACGAGCTCGAAGAACATTTTACAGCAAAAAATAGTATCCACCAAGATCTACAATTGCAGAACTGGGTAAAAGATTTGCCATAATATGTAAAGTAGCGTACCATTTTAATAACATAAAATCAATTATCAAATAAACTTTTACAAATTTAAAAAAAAAATCGGTACAATAATATCTGTTATAATTGTTTACAGGAAAGTAAGATAATAATCTTGTTATTCTTCTTATCGTGTTTACAAAAAAAGTTAAGTAAATAAAATTATCAGCAGTATCACCCAAGTACTAAATTTTATTTGGCAAAAATCTCAGTAAAAGCATTTATCATGTTTTCTAGAATCTCTGCAATATTTACTTTAACTAACATAGTATGTGTAATTGATATTAATAAAAGTATGTTAATGTTAATATGAACTAATGATGTCAATTAATTTATGTCGTTAGAATTCATAAACCAACTAGGACAAGTAAAATGTAAGGAAAAATGAGTAAGAAAAAGTAGCATTCAGATAGACATTAAATTTCACTAACAAATGATATTCATGACATTCCAGCTCATTTTTCCTCTTAAAATGCAAATAACGAAGTTTATTTCGAATAAGTCTTGGTATTAGATGGATAATAATACTTTGTTTAACATATATTTATTTATTTTAAAATGCTGATGTTTCGGTCCCGATATTGGCGTGATGATATATTTATATTTTATTTATTTGTCAAATAATATTAGTTTAATCTACACTGCTCAAAATTGTAAAGAGATGTTTTAAAAATTGAATGTAAAATTAAAACTATATATTATATTTAAATGCGAGTATTTCTAAGAAGAATAATACTTGAGGTATTCTTACAAATATTTGAATATAATTTATAGTTTTAATTTTTTAAATATCCCTGTATAATTTTGAGCGGTATATTTAAATAAGGTAATTTTGTGATAGTCTGGAAATTTAAATTTTTAAAATATTTAGAAATCAATATAGCTTCTTGCATAACATGTAATGTTATGTAAAATAATTCTAAACTTGCCAACAACACCGTTGTCAAAATTTTGGAAAGTGTGGTACGTTCTACATTCTTCCTTCCTGTATTTGTTTCCGGAACAAATTTCAAAAACTTTTCCACAATCGATTCATTCTTTTTCTTCTACCAATTTTTTTTTAATAAAATAAAATATATTTATATATATATATATCACTATTTATGTTATTTAAAATGTTTAATAATGATATTATTTTAGAGATTAATTCTTAATATACATAAACTTTTGTTGGCATCCATTAAATAACTAAATATGGGAAAATTTGTTAGTCGCATGATACATTGATACCCCCATATCAAATTTAGAAAGAAACAATTTTGATCTGGAAATCAAACTTTGTTTTTCATTGTAACAGAGCTATTTGTTTCATAAAAAGCATTTTGAAATATTTAAAAAATAAATAAATAAATATATCATCACGCCTGTGGCACTCTGCCTACGCAGATCTCGGTAAGTGATATATTTTTTCGCGTGAAGTGCGGTTACCAGCCGTCAAATCACGGCCTCCAAAGATATTAGTGGTGGAGGAGCCACAGGGGTAGATTTTTTAAATTGGTGAAAATTGTTTGTCGGCTGTGGGATCGAACCAGGGTTCTCAAGATCCACAGGCCGACTCGATACCACTGAGCCACCTACCCCATAAATATTTAACTTATAAAATAAAATAAATATATCATCACGCCTTTTACCCATTACTGGATATGGCTCTCCTATAGCAGATCTTGGTAAGTGATATATTTCTGCACGTGAAGTGCAGTTACCAGTTATCACGGTCTCCAAATATGTTAGTGAAGACGCCTTATACCCAATACTGGATGTGGCACTCCGCCGTAGCAAATCTTGGTAAGTGATATATTTCCTCCAATGAAGTGCGGCTACCAGCCGTCAAATCACGACCTCCAAAGATGTTAGTGAAGGTAGAGCAACAGGGGTACTTTTAATATGATGCAAATTGTTTGTTGGCTGTGGGAATCAAACCCAAGTTCTCAAATCCACAGGCCGACTCGATACCACCCGATATTTAACTTGAAATCATGAAAATAGTTTCGCTGTTTATTCTGCAGTGACCCTGAAACTAAATGCAACATCGCAAGTCGAGTTCGCCGGTTGGCGCATTGCGGGCAATGTAGATCATTACAGCCTGATTCCCATGCCACGACCACGGATGGTAGGTGTCTCTGCGTCTATGTGGTCCAACTGCGGCATTTAAATGTCATTTTACCCATTGCGGAGAATTTTTTCAGATCGATAGATACGCAGGATTCTAGGTTGCAATGATTGACAGAATTTGTGCGGAATTTTTGATTCATGTTTTATTGAATTTTGGTGATATATTTTTAATTTTTATGCTAAATACGAAAATATTAGTTCAAATAATTATTCATTTCTAATAACGCGTGAAACCGATTAAAACAAAATTATACCAATTTAAATCTACCCCTGTGACTCCTCCTCCATTAATATCTTTGAGGGCCGTGATTCGACGGCTGGTAACCGCACTTCACGCGAAAAAATATATCACTTACCGAGATCTACTTAGGCAGAGTACCACACCCAGTAATGGGTAAAAGGCGTGATGATATATTTATATATGTTATTTTATACTGTGAATTTGCCACGTATTCGAGTCCGCTTGTGGAGTTAAGAACCCAGGTTCAATTCCCACTGGCGACACAAAATTATATTTCAAATACTAAATATTTTTTGAAGGAGATACATGTACCACATTATAACTTTGCTTAATTTTTAAGAAAAAATTAGAACAAAAAATGTAGAATAAACCTCTCCTATATATAATATGTTATGCATCAAAGGAGGGAAACAAGCGATTATTCCCGCGTGTGAAGATGGCAACCCGAGACGTAAGCGAGGGCCGAAGGCTCGAGCTAAAGTCGAGGTTTGCCAACTTCACACAAGGGATAATCGCGCGCTCCCGTGAAGCATATTATACTTTTCGTAACAAGTGCACAAAAATTACTGTCTTATCGAGATAAATGTCAAATATGGGTTGCGTAACTAGTTACCTAGGAAACGCCGCAAACAGCTAATAATCGTAGTCTCTAGGGAGAGAAACATGTTACCTAGGGAAGAAAAGCAGTGTTTCTCTCTCTAAAATAAGGAATAAGAACGTGTTTCTTGTGCATGTGTTACGAAAAAATTGTTTCGAATTTATTAATTTCATTACATTTACTATGCAAGTAAATTTATTCTGTCCTTTATAAAACCGAACATAAAAATGACTTGGGCAAGACTATATTTTTTCTAATACAAGACAGATGTATTTTTATAAAATGAAATCAATTTAACAAGTAGAAAAAATTGTAGGTAGATACTTAGTTTAAACTTCGGTCTATACTTATCTACACCGAACCTATTATTTAGTACTTAACTAGAGGAACTACACTTTAAGAAGACTTCTTAAAGATTCTTGTTTTTGAAACTGTGTAACTAGCAAAGATTACACACAGAGAATATCCTACCTGACCAGCAAGTTCATACCGTCACGTATTTTTTCTTTGAACTTTCAAAACTAGAGTAAAACGGAACTCAACTGCCATTAAATTCATGTTTACGTGACTTGAATAATACTCGTATGTGCGTATTACATAATATAATTTGAAATGTTATGCTTTGATGTTATGTCGTTTCATACCAGATTATGTTCACAATTTTGTATTATTATTTTCATGGAAATTCATATACAGTTGTAAAATAATTAATACTACCCAGCACTGTTAATAATTTGTTCTACTTCTGTTAGGAAATAAACATTTTATTTCACTTATTTGAGTTAGGTAATGAACTGCATTATTTAACTAGTGAAATAATGAGGTAACATAGCAACACAAAAAATTAAGATATCTTGGTAGACGAATTCTGATGTGTTATTCTTTTATTTTTTGAATTTATAACTGTCATTAATATGTCAAAATTTCATAATTTCAAAAACGCTCTTTCGTATTTATTAGAACCGAAGTAGAAAAAATATTGTATGAAACTAGTAAGGAAATAGGTTATTACTTTACTTATGTAATAACCTTCATTTCCTTACTAGTTTCATAAATAGCTATTATGGGCATTTAAATAGTAATGAACTGTTTATTTAGTTCCGTCTCTAGGGGTTACGAGACTTTTAACGGGCTAGCCCTTGTACAAATTATAACTGGCTGTTGACATTGGTTATCATGACAATATATCTTATTTGAAACATTTGACACTTAAATATTTTTTGATTAAACAAAATCTGTCAGATTACTACATTATAAAAACAAACGAATAATTAACAATAATTCAAATCTACTGAGCGCATGGGCCAGTTGTAAGCTAACGCGATTTGACATTACAAGTATTTTTAATAAAAGTTTGTACAGGTGTATCTAAAAATACCACACATCTATACACATATTGAATATGCCAATATGGCATTTATTTATCGGTAATATTGAAGCCCGCAACCATTGATAATTGGATACATGTTTAAATAAACTTTTTTCTACGATTGCTATGAAAAGTTGACAATTACGCTCTCATTTGTCATCGTAAAGTTGACGTTTTCTGTGGAACAATCGAAAAATATCTTTGTCGCGTGTCTCCAATGGCAACGCGCGAAAAAGACATTAAATGCGTGCGTTTCCAATGGCAACACGCGAAAAAGATTATAAATGCGCGCTTATTTCAATAGTTACCAGGGATACAAACAAAACAGAAACTTGTCATATTGACAGTTGCCAAAATGAATTTATTTTCAGTACGTATACGTTTTTAAATAATTTTAAGATGCAATCGTAGAAAAAATGATGTGTGTATCACGAGCGTAAAGTGTCTTTGTTCCTCTTGCACTATTGCAGCTTTCGCCTTCGGCTCGCGCTGCAATTACCGTGCTCGAGTAACAAAGAATCACTTTACGCTCTTAATACACAAATAACTATTTCACACAAAATAGTCCATATTAGCAATTCTTAAAATATTAGCTATGCACCCTGAGACATCCTGTATACAAATTTAAAAAAAAACTGTTTGGTCATCAGATTTAAGTTGTACTGTATAATTAATCGTATTCAAAGAATGTCAAAAATTTCATGACATCATGCAAAAATATTGTAAAAACTAAATACAAAAATTACAAAAGAAAAGAACTTTAATATACAATTGATTCTTATCTAAATATTGATAATACGAATACAACAATAAAATTTAATTAATCTATTTAAACAAAAACATATTTTAAGTAGATAAGCTGATATGTGTGATTATATTTATAAACATTGCATCTTGCTAATAATATAACAATAAAATAAAGCTTAGTATGTACGTAAATGACCTGAAATGTGTCATTTAATTATATTACGTTAATTATTAATCTGCTAAAGCGTAAAACGAGATAAGTGCAGCTACTAAGTGACGAGCAAATTACCTCAAGCTAATGAAATTACCTCTTGCTGCTATTTTTAAATCGGGAAATCTGTGGTAAACGGTAAAAACTATGTAACTACGTTTTCCCTTGATGGTTACTTTTTCCTAGTTCGTCGTATCAGATTTCTGACTTTCATTTATTTAAATTTTCTCTAGAGAAATGTATAAAATTTGTTACAATCACGGATTAGAATTTTACAAGCGTAAAATTTAATGTTTAAAAAAAACTGTGACTAATATGGATTAATTTTAAGATTAAATTGCAGTCCAAATTCTAAAATAATATTCAGCGTCTTTTTAAGTTTCTACTAAAAGATTGTACAATCTTGAGAACTTGATTTAAAAAAATAAAAATTATATAAGTATCATTCGAAATATTCAATTTAATATTATCAATTTAAGCCACACCTAAATTTCTGTAGGTGGAATTGACGATAAAAGTTTTTTTTTAAATCTCTGTTTTATGGTGACTAGCAAGGTGGTTATGGAGTTAAAACAACTGACTAACAAATGTGACATTTAAAATGTCAAAATATTTATTTGACAGGTACATCGTTTCACAATTGTTTATCGTTGTATCTTGTTTTATTTCATGGCTAGCCACTATGAAAACGATAATTTTAAAAACATTTTTATGTCTGAAACATATCGGGTGATAAAAAATGGCATCAAATTGTGCCATTAAAAAAAAAGTATGTCTGAGATTAATTAGGTAATTTTGTGTCATAATTGACAACGAAAAATGTCACCGATTTTTTAATTGAAAAGGACTTTTTGAATTAAATAAATGTAATTGGTTCAAATATAATTATTTTAGTGGTTGGCAAAAGCCATAACATTTAAATGTTAAAAATAAATAAATATATCATGACGCCTTTTACCCATTACTGGGTGTGGCACTCTGCGGTAAGTGATATATTTCTTCGCGTGAAGTGCGGTTACCAGCCGTCAAATCACGGCCTCCAAAGATATTAGTGAAGGGGGAGCCACAGGGGTAGATTTTAAATTGGTGAAAAGTGTTTGTCGGCTGTGGGGATCAAACCAGGGTTCTCAAGATCGACAGGCCGACTCGATACCACTGAGCCATCAATAATCAATAAGATTCGAAATTATAAATTTGAAATTAATTATCTGTCACAATTGACAAATTATCTGTCATAATTAATAACGGAAAATGTCACCGATTGTGGTAAGTTCAGACATGCTCATTATATCTATCTTTGTTTTCCATGGCACGATTTGATATCATTTTTTTAATCAGCCTATATATTTGTGTGAATTTATAATTATAGTAAGAATTAAAAAATAAAAACCGGAAAGTTTTTAATAACACTTTGTACATAACATAAATAATTTCATTATTAATATGTAAAATGTAACTAAATATTCAATAAAGTAAATATATAATACAATGCTAATTAATACTAATGAATGGAATATGAAATTGAAAATTCAGATACATTTAAATGCAATAATAATATTGCACTGCGTATAGATTAATATGTATAATACATATGTACCTTCATTCATAAATAATAGCATTCCTTACAAGGTTGCAAGAGGTCGAATGTGATAATTTTAAATTAGCATATTAACAACGTTCCACTAAAAGCTAACAACATCTTCAAGCAAAGAACCATACAGTTACGTACAAAGTACATACACTGTTATTTACAACGCGTTCATGTACATAACGTGATTCGCAAGAGGATACAAAAAAGTTGAACAAGAATGACCGTATTTCCGACAATTACCGTCAAAGTCGTTTGCAAAAACAGCTGCAATTATTTACAAAGCTAATTTTACGTAAATCACTTGGTGCTTTAATACGTAAATATAAGAACATGACATTAAGATATATTTTGGGTGCCGCCATTTATTCCTATATGGTAGGTGGCTCAGTGGTATCGAGCCGACCTGTGGATCTTGAGAATCTTGATTCGATCCCCACAGTCGACAAACAATTTTCACCAATTTAAATCTACCCCTGTGGCACCCCCTCCACTAATATCTTTGGGGGCCGTGATTTGACGGCTGGTAACCACACTTCACGCGAAAAAATATATCACTTACCGAGATCTGCTTATGCAGAGTGCCACACCCAGTAATGGGTAAAAGGCGTGATGATATATTTATTTATATTTATTTATACCTAAATAACATAAAAAATAACTTCAGATTTGATAAAATTTAAGGTTAAAAAATAAAATAAATATATTATCACGCATTTTACCCATTACTGAGTGTGGCACTTCGCCGTAGCAGATCTATCTAAATGATATATTTTTTTGTCAAATCACGGCCCCCAAAGATGTTAGTGGAGGGGGAGCCACAGGGATAGATTTAAACCCAGGGGTCTCAAGATCGTAAAAAAAAATTGAAAAATGTGCTATAAATAAAATATTCGGTATAAGAACTAAAACCAAAATAAAATTATATCTATAATGTATCTATAATTATTCTTTCGTTTTATTTATTAAAAGTATTAAAATTAGTAACGAAACTATTGTTTATATTTCTATTATGTTTATTAACATCTTCTGAAATTAGCACTAAAGTTAGTTTATATATTATCAGGGTTCGAAGATATACAGGGTGCTGAATCGAAGAACGCATCATAGCGTTTTCAATGCTATTTTAGAAATGTTCATTTATTGGCTTCCCTAATTATTTTACATTAAAAGATTTAAATAGTTTATTGTGCAGGAAAAATTTCTGCATGTATTGACACTAATATTTATAATTTTACTCTATCTGGAACCAGAAAAATTACGTAAATGTCGGTAATTTTCTTAAAATCATCAGTGCCATGAAATTGAATATTAAAAATGAATTTCAAGAATAAACAGAATAAGATTCCACCCACACCAACTAACATAATTACAAAATTGAATATGTAGATTATTACAATTATTTTTGTACAAATAGAGTCATATTTCGAAAATACCAATTTTGTTGTCATAAATGAGCGATATATTATGAGTTGAATCAAATCAAAACACACAAATATTAAATTTCCAATTAACACGATAGAATGATCTAATTTATTTATTTCTCCTCCTCCACTAATATCTTTGGAGGCCGTGATTTGATGGTTGGTAACCGCACTTCACGCGAAAAAATATATCACTTACCGAGATCTGCTTAGGCAGAGTGCCACACCCAGTGATGGGTAAAAGGCGTGATGATATATTTATTTTATTTATTTCATTACAGTCTAAACTTTTCCAATTAGATTTATGACTTCTGTTGACATCAACTTTACACTTTAACACAAATAGAATCAAAATTGGCACTTTATCAAAAATATAATCAAAATACCGGTCAAAATATTATTAATATTTACATGAATATATGAACATCAAAAACAGAACGCCGTCTATTTTTTTTTATTAATAAAACAAATCATAACATTTTTATTAATTTGTTTTTGCCAGTTTCTTTGTAGGTGGCTCAGTGGTATCGAGTCGGCCTGTGGACCTTAAGAACCCTGGTTCGATTTCCACAGGCGATAAACAATTATCCACTAATATCTTTGGGAGCCGTGATTTGACGGCCGGTAACCGCACTTTACACGAAGAAATATATCACTTACCGAGATCTGCTTACGGCAGTGTGCCACACCAAGTAATGGGTAAAAGACGTGATGATATATTTATTTATTTATTTTACTGTTTCTTTTCATTAAAATATTAATTATTTATCTAATACTATAAGTAGATATGTAGTAACAAGTAAATATTTACAGCTAAAGTAAATAATTCGTGAAACTTATAAATAGCTATTTAATAATGCAAATTAAAATCATTAAAAGGTGGTAAAAATCGGTGTAAGGAGCCGGTGTACCGGCAGCAAATGACTTGCGCTACAGAACTGAAAATCAGTCCCACGCAAAGCATCTAAAATAGAATGCAAATACATATCTTCTATATATACATGCCTAGTTTACTTTTCTCTAAGTTAGAGCTCGCACAAAGATGTCTTACGCACTGAGCACGAGAAAATCAAAATCAAGTAGTCTTGCTTCGATAAAAACAAAAGAAATTTCTAAGCACGCTATTTGTTTATGCATACACCGGCATAGTTTCAAGATATTTCAAACATGTCTTATTTAATGAATATTTAATTATTATTTCAACACGTGATATTATCAACGTGCAATCGGTAACGTAAAAGCAACAACGGTATTGTTAGGATAAATAATTAATTTAATTGTTCATTTACTATTTAACAACTACCCTGAAACATGAATTTAATTTTTTTAACTTCATTACTATTAGAATAAACACAGGACTGATAGAATTCGGATTGGATTCTTATTAGCAAGAACAATTTATTATTCGTCATAAAATTTCAGTTAAAAAATCGGTAAATATTTCTAGAAGAAAACTGATACACAAGTTCTATTCTAATTTAAAAAGAAATATTTTTGCATTAATCATGTTTAGTTTTACTTAGTTAAAAACTCAGTTAGTACACGGTTTTCGAGAAAGCAGTAACAGCAATTTAAATTGAATTCATTAGGCAGAAGACAGGCACGCGACCACGTGAAAGTGAAGATTATCGTGATAGACGCAATTACAAATAATAAAAATAAAACATTTTCATCTGGCATCAAGAATATAAATGAGGAAAAGATCAGTTATCACTTACTTTGAAGACTTCGGAGAAGAATCCAGAGCCTATCTTTTCCTGGTAGAAGTCATCCAGACGATTTAAAGAAGCAACTGCGTGTCTTAAAGCCTGACAGGATGATCCTGTTTTCAGTTTATCCGAATGAATTTTCGGCGTCTCCTCATTATCACCACCAACACTTGCACTGTTGTTATTACACAAAATTTTAAGAGGTTCTTTTGACAATTCCCAAGTGACACTAGAATCGTGTAAACATTGTACGTATGAGTTTTCAGTTTCGGTGTTGCTTACATTAATCTTTACGACGGATTCATTACTTTTATTCGGGTACATGATAAACAAAAGGGATAGAAATAAGAAAACGTTACGTTACGTTAACCAATTTCGTACATATTCGCATTGTATTCTTCCTATTGAATGTCTCAACAGAAGCGATATTATAAAGCAACATTTGGGTTATTAATTAGAATTAGATGACACGATAGGCACACAACTAGCACGGTATTATTTATGTAGCACTTCTTTTTTGAATCGGTAGTAAAAAACATCATATTATGAGAATTATACAATTAATTAGCGCGAATGCTTCCAACACAACAATATCTTGTATCCTTTTTATTTGTACTACATTCACAATAAACTGCACTATTTAACAACAAACTGCATTAATGGTACAGTAAATGTGTATGGTCAAATTATTTTGTGCTCGAGTGACATTTCAAAATATATGTCAAAATACAATGTTTGCGGCACAAATACACTCCACACATGGTTGATTTCACAATTAATTTTGACTTTTGCACTTAATTTTACACTTATCTATAACAATTGACTTAAGGTGTACAGCGAAACCACTCAATTTCTGAACACATCTTGATTATCTGAGATTCAACACGTAAATACAGGCTAATGTGACATTACAAGCTTTCACTCAAATATCTCTGGCTGCCATGATGTTTCACCGACTGACTCAAGTCTCACCGTACGTTTTGGATTGAGACAGAATGTACCGCGTACTTTCAAAATATATTGTTGAAGTGGGGTTATTACTTTGTTATTAACGTATATTTTGTTCACAGCAGGTAATATAATTATAAAATAGATTATTCATAATATGTGTCATTTAAATATTGAACATAAATTTCATGAAAACAAGAGTTAGTTATGATCATTTACAAAATATACAAAAGTGTTAAATTGAATGTTAATAGTTTGATATTTAATTTATTAACTCTAAAATCAATAATATAATTAACTTTTGCAATGTATTTCATTATTAAAAAGAATATTGTTTTTATTAACTTTTAACGTACTTCCAAGATTACTTTAGAAAATATACAAGATGCGCACATGCGCATATAGAATACAAATTCAAATCGGAACTCAAAAATAACAAACAAATGAACACAATTAAATAAAAAGTGCGAAAACATAGACATGTGAACTTAGTAAACGTTTTTAACTAATAATACTTACTTCAATGCAACATAACACTGAAAATATAATATGCATCTATTTAATTTAACAATGTAATTACTTTCCCTGATTTCAAATTCACAATTTTAACAGTATATTTAATTACGTGTAGTGAAAGAAGTAAAAAGTATTCTCACCATGCAACCCGATTCTCACGACTTTTTTATTTACATAGTATCATATGTGAAAATATCAACAAAAGAAAATAAAGAGAAAGAAAAAATACGGATCGCTTATAATACGAATTGGATGAAGGTAAGCATTTCTAAAGTTTTGTCCAAATCTTTGAAAGTGAAATGAAAGGAAATTATATTCACATACTTTCTTCGATTAATTGTGTAATTGTATCAACAATTACATTTGTGGGTAAATTTAATTTGGTAAAAGCAAAGTTTAACAAATTACGTAATGCCTATGGAACACTGGTCGAAGAGCAATAGAGAGCATCAAAAACTTTGATGAAACAACATGTACTCGTCTTGCATGGTTTTCTGTTTCATCAATGACAAATAAAGCAAATTTCTCTGTGACAAAAAAATATAGTGAAATGTTTCTATACCCCCGTTTTTAAATTGACATTTCCTTAGTTTATTGTTGTTTCGAAAATATTGTTTTATAAATCAAGGATATATTTTGTAACAAATATATTACTTTCTTTTGGAAGAACAAAATAGAAAAAAAGAGTAGAAATTAAAATAATGGTAAATTAGGCGAATTTTATACTAAATATAAAAAGAACATTAAATATTAAAAGAAAATATACTAAATAAAACTAAAATTCTGGTAAAAATAAGCGAAAACCAAAATGTAAACCTACGCTAACGTGAAATCAAATACAAAAAATACGAGTGAAATGCGACACGTTCGTTTCATCAGACTTATTCGATGGAAATAAAGGAGCCTCTATTTTTCGTCGATGTCAGACAGGTCCATTCTGTTGTTTTATCACAGAACTTTTTGATGCTCTTCGACCAGTGTGTTTCAAACATAAAATAATATGTTGCAATTATGAAATGTTAATAAAAACATTGAATTTGAAATGTGGTACTCAATAAAGGAATTGAACCGATTTATTTTATTGCAAATATTTCCATTTAATAGAAATTTTATTATATGTAACAGAATTACTTACGTTATAAGTTATGTAATAACTAATATATCATATTTGGGTATTTCATAATAGATTACGCCAAATGTAAGTAAAAGTATCATCAAATAACCTACAAATTAAACAATAAACTAAAACATTAATTAATAATACGAATTATTGTTAAATCACAATCATCAAAACACATTATTATTGCCCCTGAAATTTGTAACAACAATGCAGAATAATACAAATGTTAATTCGCAACGTTTATTCACGACTTTCATCGTCTTTGATTTTTTTATACAAATAAAAATGTACAAAATCAAATACGATGGAAGCCCTGAATAAACATTGTGAATTAACTAAATTATCGTCAAAAATACAAATGTTCCCCAAAATTTTAAAAAGAAAATAACACAAAATAAGATCATTTAGGAGTAGGAAACAAAACACTGATGTATAATACGCACTTGACTTTATAGAAACAATAATATTAATGCATAAATCACATAAATCGTAAATCCGTTTATGCAGTTCGTGAAATGCTGTAAATATACGAAGCTTAAAATCATACAAACTGAATTACTATTTACAAAAAATTGCTGATTCCTGATTACAAATACATCCTTACTTAAAGTTACTTAAAATACGACAGAAACAGAAAATCCGAAATTAAAATTACGCGGAGACGGTATCCGAAGGCGCCGTTTCGGCGGCCACCGATACAGGGATCGGTAACGAGTAAGGCTGCACCTTCTGCTTACGTTGTTTCCGTCTTTCTCGGCGTTCGCCCATAACTAGGCGCAGCTGCTCGAGCTTTCCGCGCGTACGGCTGTTCTGGTCGTCGGAGGTGTCGTCCCATTGTACGCTTCCCGTGCTATCGTTACCTGGAGCACTTGAAGACGATGCTTGAGACCACTCTATTTCTGTTTTATTTACAGATGTGGAGGTTTCAGATTCGAGAGGTTTTAATGCAGTTTGTCCAGTTGATGTGGAGGTGGTACTTTTTTCGCAGGGTGTACTACTACTACTACTTTCCCTGTACACAAAAACACCTATTTAATTAGTTCCCATTTTATAAATATTACTAAATATATCGTTAGTTGTTAAACAGCCAGATTTTCAAAAATGACCTTCAATCATATTTTAATTTTTTTAATAAACTATTATAATCAGTATTGGATATTCTTAAGTCTCCATAATGTATTAGAATTTTTTTTATCGAAATCAAGACTTTTAAAAAAATATTTATTAGTACAATCGTAGACGTTTCAAATTATCAAAGAGTCCATTCTTAATACAAGCATGTGCAAACGGTTCTTTTGGTTACAAAATTTGAATCCAAAGATTCCAAGTTCAAAATTATATGAACTACCACACTGCGGCTCTGTGAGTCCGAGCCCTGTAGTGTAAGCGGGATTAAGTTCCTTTTGTACAGTGTAGCATAAATATATAATTAATTAAATATTGGGTTAGAATAAAATTTGTTAATTAATAATTCAAGCTTAGATAAAACTTTTTTGTGAATCGGACTGATAAGTCCACTTCAGGATTCGTAAAAACCCAGTAATATTTTTAAAAACCCAACCCAACTGAATTTTGATAGGTTTTTAGATGCAGCCAGTGGGTGTTTTAAATATCTACCAGTTTTAAAATATAAAATTTTACGAGAAAATAATTTTAGTGAAAAATGCTGAAAATAAAAAGAATAAAATTGTAATCTAAATATTTTAAAATGTATTTATATCCTTAGTGTAAAAAGAAGATTAAAACTTGCCAGAAATAGCTAAACAAATAACAAGATAATTTCCGGATAAAAACTGATTTATGATATATGAAAAAGGAAACTAAGTTAAACAATTATTATTGGACTACAAATCTTTTTTTCTTGATTTTTGGCAAGTCAGGTTTTTAATTCCAGGCTTTCCAAGAATTCTAGGTCGGTAGACAGCATATTATTATTTATTTAGAATATACGTTATTTTTTCTCGTATATTTTTCTACGTGAATTTAATAAATTGATTTATGTATTAATTTTATAGAACAAATACAAGTTAATTGATTTATTATATTATTTGTTTTTTGTATGATCTCCTTTGAGTTCTTTGGCTTGAGTTTCTAAATGGAGGTTTTATAGGTTTTGTATTTTATACACTAACCACACTGTTTAAAATTGTACAGGGATATTTTAAAAATTGAATGTAAAATTAAAACAATAAATTATATTATAAATATGTAGTTAAGAAGAATCCAGTATAAAAATTAATATAAATTATATTTAAATATCTCTAAAAAAAAAATAATTCTTACAGATATTTGAATATAATTTATACATTCAATTTTTAAAATATCCCTGTATAATTTGGAGTAGTGTATTTATTAAAATAATGCTCAATTTAAGAAAATAAGAAGGCATGAACCCTAACATTTCTGTTTATTTTCAGCAATAGTTTCATTACGAAATATTTACATGCAAGTATCATGTAGGCGACGCAGGAGTGGGTGTACCGAGTAGGAGAGAATATACAACTGAAATATAATTTACCAGTGGGTGGACTGATGATTACAGCAGAATATCAGCGAAGTGAATCTCGGTAAGTAATTTAAACGCACAATTAATTCTCAGAAATATGTCTCACAAAAGTAACACTAATCTTTATCAATCGATTTACATTTAAATTTTTCACGCAAAAGCAAGAATATTAACGTATCTCTAGGTGTCATTGTCGCACCAGCGAAAAATAAATAATAAAAAAGTATTTACCCATTTGTGGCGGGAGCAGGCACGGTAGCAGTAGTCGAATGACTCCTTCGACTAACACGCCTTAACTCAGCTGCAGGCGCCGAACACAACAAGTCATTCAATATATGCACAATAGTCGCAACATCTCTCCTGGGCCTTCCTCTGGTGTCCTGCAGGGCGGGATTGAGTGCGCCACTGAACGTCCCCGAGTATATGCTCCCTCGACGAGAGTCAGTCTGCGAGGATGCCCAGTCGTCGCGGCCCGAGAGCACGTCAGCTGACAGACGTCGTAAGGTGTGCTGAAGATTCCGTGACGCCTGCGTCAGACTTGGCGGCCGACACGGACAATGTGATGATCGTGTCGGGCTAGGACTGCGTGGGCTCTGGGAATGTCTTGAACTCTGCACGGTGCTCAGTTGGAGTTGAATCAGCATCATATGGTCCCCAAGTCGCATGGTTAGGTTCAGTGGTGCTTTACCGCAAAGGAAATCGTTCACCTAATCGAACATTTTATATTATAGATAATAAGAATTTATTACTTGCTTCCAAACACCACTCTACGTTTTAATCATGCATTTGCAAAATTGCCGCCCCCCAGTTATAAAGCTTGATAATATAGAGTTAGTAAGAAAAGTAATACGTACCTGAGTATCGTTTAGTGATTCTAAAGCTTGCATTATACCTATTTCGGGTTTTTGAGCCTGAAACAAAAATTTGATAAAATCCTTGATTCCAACAGTCTCGAATCCAAGAAAACTAACAACTCTGAAACCTATTTCAAAGAGCCTCCATCCTCAAAATTAAAGAATAGGACAAATAACAGGTAAAACTGTATTAAATAAATTGATTATGATTGAGAGTAACCTCCCAAAAAATGAGGAAAGTATTGATATTGGGAAAGATACATGATATAAACAAACAGATAACTAGAGATAACTGAAGTTAAATAATCGATGATGCCTCTAATTAAGCTAGTTGTTGAATCTGAATATGATAATTAATTAAATAGGTTACATAAATGACTCAAATGTAACGACAGTAGTGAAGGGTAATACTTACAATCAGTCCTGTCTCCACATTGGGTAGCAGTGTAATCTTTGAACCATCTGTGACTCCATTACAATGTAAATTTCCTTCTTGTAATTGCCTGTAAGGGTACAATTACATTGTTTATTACTGATTAGCAATGGCAGCTACATGTTGTATAAAGCTTCAGTAATCAAATTCATATTTCTTAACTAAATTTATAGCTTTTCCATGCATTTTGTTGTAATTTTACACGTAACATGACACCAGCTGAGTGTGGAATGACTTAGCACATACAAGACAAGCAATCTGTTGATCACAAACTTTTAAGTGCAATAACATGATTCACAAAGCTCAAAATGATCGTTTTCACAGAAATTATTGACTTATTTGGAAAGATATACATACTTTTCGCGAAAGAGCAGGCAGATTCTGTCTCGAGGTACTTTGAGTTTCTTCGACACCATTTTCTTCAAACTTTCAATACTTATGCTAGGGTCAACAGAAAGGGCAAAGTCTCCACCTGTTGTAGGGCTTATTTGTACAGAAATATGATTATTTGAGCCACACCCCTGAGAAATGGGGTTAGTGCTTGATTCAGCATCATTTTCCATTGTTCTGTTTACAAAACACGACCCCAATAACAAACTTGTCCCCAACACTACAATTTATGTGTTAACTTACAAACAACTTTTAAGCTCATTTTGAGCAACAAATATATCAACAAAAAAGTTAAAAATTTCTTAAAACGGTACTAACAAGTTTATTGAATATGGAGTATTTTGTAACAATGGGCAGATGACAGGAGGGGGCCACACGCAGCGACGCCCGCGAGGAATTGGTGAACAACTCTCGAACAGAGGTGGTATCTCATCTGATTGGCCCATTGCTTCTCAATCCCCAAGTAGAAGTAAATGCAAAAATTTAGTAGGTAAATAAAATCACATAAAATTATGTTTTAAATGTATATATTTGTATTACGGTATAAATATATTAAGGCAAATAATTGGAATTATTATTTAAATTCAATAAACTTAAATATTTTATTATTTTCGGTGGTGTTTTATCATCAATATAATAGGATACATTTCTTATGAAAAACTTAAACTTAAATTCACTGGTTTAAATAAAAATGCTTCTCAAAAACAAAATATGAATAAAAAAATGAATAGAATAATATATAGATATTATATGTATAGAATTATAAATAACAGATTTCAGATCTATAATACTTTTTAACTACAAATTATCAATATACAACGCATTCTCACTCATACCATATCTTTTACACACTCGGTACCAAGTTCTTGAATTAAGCAGCGCATAAATGCCATTTCTTTACGCGCATTTTCGAATATGATTCTAGGATCGGTTGCGGTACACCGCAAGCAGTTAGGGGCGAAGACCATTGCAAGATTAGCTGCGTCCATCTTGGTAATTTGTACAACATCAGGTTTGCTGAACGTCTGCAGGAATCTAATAAGGTAACAGAGCACTAAGCGATTAAGTTGGGGCAAGCGGGCCACTATAGCGGACGCCTTCGAGCCGCTCATCGGCTCGGTGACGCACTCAGGGTAAAGTGAATCGGGAATGAGCGGCTCGTACAACTCCCGATACCACAGTTTAAGCAGGTTTGCTGGAACATGAGCATCACTAGGCTCCGGCAGTTCCCATTTATCTATTTGCGCTTTACAAGCTGCTACTTCGTCCACATCTGCCGAAACTCGAAATATTCCCTCCGTGGCAAGTCCCTGTAATCTTAAAACTTGCTTCGATAATTCTACTTGCGGCCAAGGTAGTCGTCTATTCGGCCATCTGGAAGCCTGTAGTTGCATTACTTCTCGTAGAGTATTCCCAAATAAGCTGCCATGGAAAATTTGTGTTCTTGCTGCTTCGATATCATCATTCGTCGGTTTTCGAGCTTGGCGCTTGCCATTACAACCAATTCTTTCTAATCTACCGCAAGCGACAGTGGCGTAATGGCTGACTTGTACATGGATTGGCCATCGTGATACGTCTGGAAATGTTCGCGCGAAACTAGGATCGCGATGCCTATTTAGATAACCTAGCAAGGCAGGCTGGAAAGTTATGCTTGGAGGAACAAATGATAAGGCTATCGTCAAGAGCTCCCAACCCCTTAAAAGCGATTCGCGGGATGGATTCTCTGTCGTTTGGCGGCAAAGTTGCACATAAAGCTCATCACGAAGTCTGAAAACAAACAAACATTATTACACTAAATCTACGCTATTTTCTTTGTATTACACTTACGCAGACTGGCTAAAGGCAGCTCCAAGAATTTCAATTAGCACAGAATTCAAACTAGTTCCGGGTCTAGCTTTCCTATCTCCCATGTATACTTGCACTAGTCTAAACATATCTATTGCAGTTTTGGCATGTTGCTTTCCTCGGGCCGTTGCCAACATCGGCCTGGTAATAGCTCGGCTGGACCAACTCAACATATCTCGAACACTTGTTTTTCTCCTGAACAATCCACGTCCTCGAAGATTTAAATTATCAGCTGCGAATTTCTCCATGTCACCTTCCGTATCAGGTGGCAAGGGAAGTTCCGCGGGTGTTCGAATCATGCCAATGCTGGAACGTATCATTGGACCTGTTCCTATTCCGATCGCGATTCCACCTGGAGCTAAGTGAGAAGTGGGTACGGAACCATCTCTTTCATCCGGAGGCCATTTTAGCTGCATATCACGAGGGCAGCTATTGTAGATATGATGATGAGTACTCGGGACAGTAGTTGTCGTGCTCGTACTTTTAGCATTGGACGACGTGGTAGCTGATGTACTACTACTGTGACTAGTTGTAAATTTTGAACTGTTGGCGTATGGAAGGTTCAAATATTCACATTCAACTCTGAAATATAGAGAGCACCGAATTATTATTGAATAAATATGTTTCCGAGAAAATATACCTATGAGATGGTGTTGGTAAACGATGAGGTATGTAACTACCATCTGATTGATCAGAATCTTCATTGTCCGGTTCATGTCCAGTGAGAGATTCACTCCCACTGTCCGAATGTTCACTAGGGCTATCTGAGTCTTGCGTCACTCCAGTTCGGTATCCAGAGTTGTGGTTCATGATGAAGTGTTGCAATGGAAGAAGGTGGGCCTCGTGCCAGTTGGAGTACAACGGTGACTCTCGACGCGACGAATCCCGCGGCGCCTGCGGATGCGAGCTGACGAAGCTGCTGCTTCGACACAGGTCGCTTGATTTCCGACGCAACTGAGGTGTGCTGGCCGAAAGTGACAACGCTTGACTTCGAGAACTTTTAAAGGAAAATGTTCAACATAAGAATCGCATGCAGTGTGTAAAAAAATAATTATGTAAGTTTACCCATTTCTATTATGTGTCGGTTGCAAATCACAGGTTTGAGTGGCTTGGTTACTAGTACTTGTCGCAGTAGCTGCATCTGTATTTTGTTTTAAGGTCTGTAACTTGGCCAAAGGTATTATATCACAATCGCTTGGTTTATGCCATACAGTTTTTTGAGAACTGGCATTATAATAGTAAAATCTAGCGGTGTTCGTGTCAAACAATTCCCACCATTGATTAGAATCGGTTCGTTTCACAGGCACGCCCTACAAATGTATATACAAGCACATTAATGAGATATAAACCAAAGTAGTTATAGCAAGTTTATATGATTTGTTTATAGTTATTGCGTGTTAATATGTTGTAATGTTAAACATAAAAAATGATAACATACCTCTGGTGGATCCCACACACATTCTCCTGTGGTGAGATTTGCATACATATGCTCCCCAGTCTTGGGTTCTATTATTTCAACCCATTCTACCCTATAATTCATAACAGCAAAAAATAGTGAAAGCTGAATAAAAACGTCAAATCACAATTTTTTTCATTTGAGGTTAGACACTGATCTATTAGAATGTTGTACTAATCAGTCGAATATAAAGATTATTAAACGCGTCAAAGACCACATTATATGAAAGTTAAACCGTAAAGAATATGAAAAAAGGTAAATAGAGAAAGTTAAGATGACGGGTGTGACAAGTTTTATTGATTTTATGAAAAAAAAACCACCAGATGGATAACTCACCTCGGCGTACTCATGTCGTTATCAAATAATGAAATTGTGATCCAATTAATAAGAAAACATTGTCACCTTGCTAAATTAATGATCATTTTAATTAAATAAACAAATAGTTTCTGGTACACAACACATCAAGAAACCATTTTGGATTACAGTGACATTTCATTTTCAAAACAAAAATCTCTAGCTCTTAAACTTACTAAAAAATAATCTATGTGAAATTAGTAATACTTTTTCCCAACAACCTACCTCAATTATAGTCCTACCGTTCAAATTTATGTTGGCTGTCAGTGACAATTCTGCAGCAATAGTTTCATTATTTTCTTAACTATTAAAGTTCATGACGGGAAATTTAGTATATTTATAAACAATAATGTTTACTACAATAAACAAATAACTGAAAATTTATACATTGTTCCAAATAGAAGTATAAGATCAATGATCTATGATAAAGTATTGCTGGTTTCACATAGATTAAAGAAGAGCGGGAAGGATACAGATAACCCAAATCTTTGCGGATGGTATTTGTGTTTATATAAAAGTGAAATATATCTACTGTTATTTATAGTCTTGTTGAAATAATGTCAATAAACAGACGTGATTTACGTTATGCTCATTCAGAAGGTCATACAGATATTTGTTACACAGAAGATGGAAGGTAATTAGATAACTACCTGTTGGTCTAATAAGATTACAAAATATTTTTTTTATTAGACAAATGATTACATGTGGAAACGATGGCGATATTCGTATATGGGCCGGTATTGATGATATAGATCCAGAATCGTATTGTGTTGGGGAAGGAGCCTTTAGCGTAGCACAAAAAGGCAACGATATTTATGTATGCAGAGATGATGGAAGAGTTACGGTACTAAAATATCCAGATGGAGAGCGTAATGGAGCACTTACGAGATTTACAGCACCGGCTACTCACATTACAGTTGCTAAAAATGAACCTGTAAGTTCAAAACATGAAGCTTGTAGTAACAATAACGAATCTTTACTATCTTATTTAGATTATTGCGTGTGTATCGGAAGATTGTTCCGTGAAAATATACAATAGTCCTCAAGATGTAGACTGCACAATTTTCACTGATCTTAAAGGTCCTGCTCTCGGAGTTGCAATATCACCCAATGAAGAATTATTAGCAGTTAGTTCAGGAGATTGCAATATTTATGTTTGGAAATTTAAAGAGAAACAATTAGTAAAAACCATTGAATGTATTCCACGTTGCAATATTTTTACTTCAGCTAAAGTGTTAGGTCGAATGAGCTTTGATCCAAAATCAAAATTTATGGCATATCCGTCGGGAAAAGAAATAATCATAGTAGACACGGAAGACTTTAAAATGCAATTTACTTTAAAGACTGACAAAGTACAGACTTCATATTCAATCGTTCAGTTTTCTCCTTGCGGTAATTATATTGCTGCTAGTACCATAGAGGGTGATATTTGCATTTGGCGTTGCAAACCAGGAAGTGAGCCAGCAATTTCAAACCATGAACAAAAGTATAACGTTTGTGCTTTGGCTTGGAATCCAGAAGGCAAGAAAAACATTCAATCTTTCTCGGTTTTTTGTTTTAATTATTTGTTTTTAAACAGAAAAAGGTGAATTATCGTTCTGTGATACTAATGGACAAGTAGGTACTTTGGAATATACTTCCGGATCCGGAGACGAGAATTTATTTCCAGAAATTCCAGTCAGTAATGATACAGATATTATCGAATTAAATTATGGAGATGATGATGATGATGATGAAAATGTTGTTTCACTAGAAAAATTGAAAAATGAAACACTTGGTTTAATTCCTCCATCTCCCACTGCAGGTAAAATTTACAATTATTTCATTTACAACAAAACATTAAAATTTAAAATGTTTTAGGATCAAGTCGATCTGGATCGAGGGCACAATCTCCAGAAAGACCAAGATCTCCTTCTGTTAATTTACAACCGCCATTTCAACCTGGTTCATCACCTCTTCATTTATCACAAAGATTTATGGCTTACAATGATATTGGAATTGTTCGACATCATACTGATGAAGATGAGGATTCAAGTATTGATGTACAGTTTCATGATGCTACATTTTTCAAAAGTTTGTACATGAAGAATCATTTAAATCATACTATGGCTAGTTTATCTACAGCTGTTCTCGCTTTGGCCTGTGAAACACCCAGGTATTTATTTTTATATACAGATCATGTAATATCTCATCAATTTTACACAAACCCTTGAAATCATGGTGTCTACCAGGCTGAATTTTCTGGAAATCCAGGAAAAAATAGAGTTGAAAACAATTTGAAATTATTACCTGCAAACAGTCACAAAAAATTATTTAATTTAGTTTCATTTTTTTTAATCCAGAGTACTGAGTATTCACACAGCAGTTCTTTTCCAATGAATTGTAAAAATGGCTTGATATTTTCCGCAATTTTTAATTCAGACCTTACAATAATTAAAAATAAATAACAAAATTTTATTCTTTACAGATTTTTTCACTTACATAATTTTGGCAAATGTATGATTCAAAGACTGATTTTGCTATGAAATCACTGTAATTTTATATTTTGAAATTGATAGATATCATGGAAATTCATTAGATTCGTTTCATCCATAATCCTTATTTTTTCATACAAGCTCGTTTATTCTGCCAAACTGAAATTAATCTTCGCTAGACATTCCTAACTTGGCAAACTACTTTCGCTTCATCCTCTTTTATGATGTTTTTAAACAAAATCATTTATTCTTATCAATCTCTCTCCATCTAACATTTAATCCATCTCAACAGACACATTCCCACTCTTCACAACTCATTATACACCAACGTTTTCTGGACACGTTTTTTATTTGTTTGTAGTAAACTGGTCTGTATTCCTCTAAAAACTGGTGTAAAAGAATGGACAACTGAATTGACAGATCTAGAAGAAATTTTATGTATATCTGCATCATCCTGTATAGTAGCAATAGCTACAAATATTAGAATGTTGAGAATATTTTCAGCTTTTGGTTCACAACGAGCTGTTTTATCTATTCCCGGTCCAGTAGTTTCAATAGGTTCTTTTAAAACGTATATTCTAGTTGTTTATCATGCCTGTACTGCACATTCTACAGATCAGAATTTATCTGGCATGTTAATTCATTTAGATGGTAAGAAATTCATTAACATTTTATTTATTAGTAGTTAATGTTTTATATTTATTTAGGTTCAGAAATCACGAACAAAATCATTCCGATTCCAATTACACCGCAATCAACTTTAGCGTGGGTAGGATTTACTGACGTTGGTTCTTTAGCAACGTACGATTCTGCTGGATTATTACGAATTTGTCGGTTAAATTCTGGAGCATGGATTCCAGTCGCTGATACTACAATTCATGTAATTGTATTTGTTTAACAGTCTATTTCTTTTTATAATTTGTAATTTATTTTAGGCGAAAGGGGCATCCGATTCTTACTTCTTACTTGCTGTTAGTGAAACTAGTCAAGATTTCCGAGTTATTCACTGTAAAGGTGCAATTTATCCTGCAACAACTCCATTGCCAATTATTCTTGAACTACCGATGCAGGTTCCTCTTTGTGAACCGGAAACCGACAAAACACAAATGGAAGATAAACTCTTTAGGTGGTCGCTCTTTGAAACTGAACAGCCTGAAAAGGCATACAAAGAAACTGCTATAAAATTATTTGCTGTATGTTGATTAAGCAATTTATGGAATTTATTAATGAAAATATTTTATTTTTGTAGCTCGCATGTAGGAATAACTTAGATGATAGAGCGTATGAGTTATTGGAAATGTTAAATACTCCAAATTTAGTTAATATTGCACTTAAGTACGCTAATAAATTAGGTCGCAGTCGGTTAGTTGAAAGACTCACAACCCTTTTGAAAAAAATGCAGGGAGAGGATACTAATAATGAGGTAATTTATTAACATTATTTTTCATTTCACCAGTTTTGATAAAAATATTCTATTATTTTTAGAATAATCCAAATATATCAATTAGACCAGTTTTAAATCGTCGTCTTAAACCAAAAACACAAGCAAGTCAAGTTGTCGAATCTCAACCATCTCAACCAACTTGTTCACCTGTAAGTTTTTGGTGGTTTTTCCCTCGCAAATTTGTTATTTACTTGATAATATATTTTCAGGAACTTTTTACGAATACATCAACAATTATAGATGACACACAATCACAGTCAAAGGTAAAATTCGAAAAAAAATAATTTCTTACATTCTCTATTTATTTTATCTTGTAATAGGATGACCAAATATTTCCAAAAACCAACCCCAGAAATCCTTTCATCAAAAAAGCAACGGAACCTAAACGAAACCCTTTAAGTTTGACAAATTCCAACGATGATCTCGACAATACATTTCCACCTACAAATAATTCAAGTAGCGCAAAACCAGAAAATAGTAAACCAGCCACTCAAAGCAACAAGATTGAAAAAGAAACTTTCACTACTTGGTTTAGCAAAGAAAAACCAATAATAGAGAAAGATCATCCGGAATTATCTCCAGCAGATTTAGTCAAATTTGCTCTTAAGTTATTTAAGAAACAAGCGGAGAAACGAAAAGCCAGTGATGATGGAGAAAGCAACACACAGAAATCCAAACAGCCAAAATTGAGCGCCTTCGCTTTTTCTAAAAGTTAGATTTTAATAGGTAAGACTGTTAGAATATTATTATTTATGTTTTATACTATTAAGAATATCGTTATTTTATTTAACAAATGTTTTACTACATGTATTTTTATTCATATTACAAATGTTTTGAAACAAACATTTATTTATTTGGTTGTGGAAAAAGACCTACTGCAAACAGTGATTTCCATTCGGATCCATTTGGATATTCATATTTTCCGATTGTTTCCTTCTTGAATTTTGTACTGTATCCTGGTGCCTAAAAATAGTTTTATTTAAACAATTTAATTATAACATTGCAATAATCTTACTGTTGGTGCCTGGTATTTAGCGTTTTTAACTAGTGATGGATTTTCAAAATGTTCATGTTGTTGATCAACATATTCAATTAATCTTCCATCCATAGTTCTTGATAAAGAAACGTAGTCCCACATTTGTAAATGTTGAACCATTTCACACAATCCTACTCCTCCCGCGTGGGGACAAACTTTAACTAAAACACATTTTAATAAGTTTTTTATTACAAAAATTAAATTGTAATTTGTACCTCCCAATTTTTTGGCCATGAAATAAACAGAAAGAATTTCATTCACTCCTCCAATTCTGCATGAATCTATCTGACAGAACTGCATAGCATTAGCTTGTAGAAATTGTTTGAACATGATTCTATTGCAACACATTTCTCCAGTTGCAACTCCGATATCTAGAGGCGCTAGAGCTTTAACTATTTTCGCGTGACCTAGGATATCGTCTGGGGATGTAGGTTCTTCAATCCAATGGATTTTAAATTGTGATAATTTTTTCATCCATTCGATTGCTTGATCTACTTCCCAGATTTGGTTTGCATCAACCATCTTTAAATAAATATATTAATTTGTTTTTCTTAATATTTATGTAAAATATTACCAATTTTTTGTCCCAGCCAATTAGCTTACGGACAATTGAACAACGTTTTATATCATCTTCTAAGTTTTGTCCAACTTTAATTTTAAATGCAGTAAAACCTAAGTCAATATATTTATGGCATAGTTCTGTTAGAACATCTTCAGAATAACCGAGCCATCCTTTAAATTTAAATCGTCATTTTAATGTGTTTGCATTGCAGGACTATTTTGTCTTACCAACTTGTGTTGTATATGCGGGATATCCATTTTGTATTATTTCAGCGATACGTTCTTCTTTATTAGCTTGTCCTTCTTTCAGTAAATTGATTGCTTCTTCTTTTGTTATAACATCTGATAAATATCGAAAATCAATTGTTGAAACCAATTGTTCTGGTTCCATATCAGCTAATAATCTCCACAATGGTTTGTTTAGTATAACAGCCCATAAGTCCCATAACGCATTTATTATTGCAGCAGTAGCTAAATGAATTGCTCCTTTTTCGGGTCCCACCTGAAATATATTAAATTAGTTCTGTTTTAAATTACTAATTGAAAATTTACCCATCTTAGTTGCGATTCACTGGTAAGTGACCTCCAAAATTGTGCAAAATCTTTGTAAATATCAATTGCACTTTCGCCGACAACAAGATACGACAAAGATTTTACTGCTTGAACAACAATTTCCGTTCCACGGCCTAATGTAAATGACAATCCATTACCTTCTATTTCTTGGGCGGTGCGAATTGTTACATATGCACAAGAATAATCAGGATCTGTATGCTACAAAAATTTATTTTTATTTCAATATTCCTTAATTAAATAACATTAGCCTACCATAGCATCAGATCCATGAGCACCTAAAGATGTTGGAAATCGAACATCTTTTACGTCCAGAGAAACAATTTTTAAATTTTCTTTCGTTAATTTAACCATTTCAAATACGTGCTTTCGAGTAAATTAATGTATGTTATCTACTTTTATAACGTAAAACTGAAATAAACATCTCGGTTTTTGTTTAACATAAATGTTTTTCTTCTATAATTAGCTTGAGATGATAAGAAAAGTAAGTATTTACTCAAAATGTTATCTGTGATTTAATTATAAAAAATTCCTTTGCTTAAATTTGTTTCGGATATAAAGGATAATATTTTATAATAGCTTCTATTTCTTTTTCTATTACGTTTATTTTATGTTGAATTTTTTCTAAAATGTAATATTGTTTATTTAATAAACATTTTACATTTTTTACTGGATCATTAGATTTTTCTTCATTAAATTGCTCATCATTCCAAATAGAATATAAAATATCTTTCATATGGCAAATACTTACAAATAGACATTCAAGTGTGGTATAACTATAAATTGAAAATTGTTGTTAAATATTTATTAATTTATGTACATAATAATATTCTTACATTGGTACGCGTATATTTTTAATAGAACCATTACTACAACTATATATTTGTTGCTCCAGATTATCCACAATGTTTGTGATCTGATTAATATGAAAATCACTTACAGAAATAGAATTACGTAATTTTTGGTCTTGGAATTGAAGTATGTTATATTTTTTCCATAGTTCTATAAGCTGAAATATAGATTGTTTATTCCAGGACTTGTGGAAACGAAATTTATGTACATACTTTTTCTTCGTTTGAAGCAACTTTCATATCTTGAAATAAAAGTTGTCGCGCTAGATTCTGAAATGTGGTAACTTCTTGATCAGTGTAGAAAAGCCAGGAATTAACTATTTCATTAAAATCTAAGAATGTTAAGTTGTCATCTTGTTTATCCATTACTTCAAATTTTGTGTACTTATAGATTTAGTTGCTATAGTTATTGTCCTTTTTTATTTTTTCTTCTGTTTGATTTAACATTCGTTGATGAGGATTCGTTACAGAGGCAATATTTACATTTATCTTTAAAAAATATATTATTATTTTAAAATAAATGGTTACTTTCTTACAATTACTTTCGACTTCGCGGCTCTTTTTCTCTGTTTGTACTGCAGTTTCAATTTTCTCAATACTTTTCATCGGCTTTTCTTTTTCAATCTAAAGAATTTGTATTTTAATTGATTTTATATTACATTCGTACAAAAGCAAACCTGTTTTAAGTCCTTAATATCAGACGTAGATACTTTCTTATTTAAATGAAATTTGTTTTCATAGGGTTTCCTTTCTAATTGTTCTTTTAATAAAATGCTTTCCAATTGTTGTAATTCTAATTGCTTCATTGCAATTTGTTGTTCAATGGTTAAATTTGTAGCTGTAGAAGATTCTCGAGATTGCAATGATTGAAACGGCAAACTTAAGATTATTTTGTAATTAGGAAAAATTATTTCATAGCAAAATTTTGTATCACCTTTGACATGGTGGACTAGACACGGGAGAGATAAATGTATATGATACTCCACCTGGTATTATTTCCATTTTAGTTTGAGGAGTAATTTGTGGTACATTATTTTGCGTTAAATTATATCCTATAATTAATTATAGTCCTAATTAGAATGAAAGTTTTGTTTTATTATATCCAAATAAAAATAATTATGAAACCATACACTTATTAAAATCAAAAAAGATAATTTATGATGTTTTACATTCCCTAACAAAATGTTAATTAGGTCAAATATTTTAGGAGATATTGATTAAAAGGAAAATTGACTATACGTAAATTTTGTTATATTTACCTAATTGTGGATTCAGTGGAGTTAGAGGTTCTGAAAAAAATCCGTAATTCATTATTAAATGACACAAATAATTTTTAAAAAATAATTTATTGAAAAAGTAACAAATGACAATATTATTTTGAGCATTCTTTATCAACTAATTTTGATATATTTTCATATTCAATCTTAATCTTAGCAATTTGGTTTTTGGCTGAAAACAAGTCTGGTTTCAAACCACAGTAGCATTCTGTTTCTTTCTTTAAATTGTTTAGTTCTTCTTGTAATTTATAAACTTTTTTGATTTCATCTTGAATACTTAATAAATTATATTCAGGTTCATTGAGCCATGGATATTTATTTATATAAAGTAATAATTTATTTTCGTATGATTCTATTTGAAGTTTAAGTTTTTGTAGTTCAGCTTCAGAAATTGGTGCAATTTGTTCAAAGAGTGTTTTTGCAGTTTTAATTTCTCTGAAAATATTCAAACGTTTATTTGAATTAATGTCTTTTTAAATTGCACCGCCAAAAATGAAAATTGTTTAAATGAACAAAATCAAACCGAATGTTTGACATCAGTGTCAATTTTTCAATATGACAAGCAACTTCGCTGTTTTAAAGTTTAAAATTTAATTTTTTGCGGTGCAATTGGCCATTAAAGATATACCGTTCGATCATTTCCGTTTCTTGAGATATATCTGCAGTTAACTGTTGCAAATCTTCCTGATGCCCTTTTAAAATATTTGACTTAGTTTGATAGTTATATCTTGCAGTTGCATATTCTAAGTAAGACATTTGGACGTCAATAAGCTCGAGTTTATTAACCCCAGATGCTTCTTGGAGTCTCGTAAATTTATCTAAAGTTTCTCGGGACGTTGAACTGAGACTGTCCGGTCTTATTTTAAGAGCTGATAATACAGCATTATACTGAGCATCTGAAAGATATAGTAAAAACTATTAATTTGATGGAAAAAGACAGGTTATTATTTTAAACAAAATAAATTACTCTTATCTTTGTAGTACTGTAACTGATTTTTTAGTATATTTATAACGTAGTCGGCATCCTGATTATTCTTTATTGTGTATCCAATATCATTTATTTCAGATATATTCATTTTATTTGTTTTTAAACTTATAAAAACTATCGTGAAAGTAGCTGAAGTTTTATTTGTCTGACATCTGCCCACCAATCAGCTGTTCACGAACTTCAGATTGGTCACGTGTCTGCCCGCAACCTATTTGAAAAAAGTAATAGTTAATGGCGACACTGTAGGTATGTGCTGTCATCTGTAAGGGAAACAATCCAACTATTTTAGCCATCAAATATAACCTTCTGAAACATATGTAATCAATGTTTTAAACGTCAAAAAGGTCAATAATTTTCCAATGGTCAATAACAATTAATTCAGTTAAAAACTAATTTTATAGTTGCATACAACTAAATTTCCTATGACGTCTGAAAATCATACCATATCAGTAAAGAAAAAAACATTTTTTAAATGCATAAAACATAATTTTCCCGATGTTGATGAAACGAAAATAGAGACAGAACTGTTTTTAGAAGCCTCAAAAGAAGTTGTAGAATTAATTGTCAGATTGGGTAAAGTATTTGCTCCTGTAAAATATGATATGAATAACAATATAGAAAAAATACATTCTATATACGAGAAAGATAAAATTAAGAACAAATATCTTCATGACTTAATTTTACATGAAAAAGAACAAGACGAAAACTTGGCAACTAGTGGATTGCAATGGCTGAGAAGGTAATGTTGAATAAATCAGTTAATTTTGGTATGAACAATCCATTTTCAACATGTTTTAGAGCTTTGCATTTCATACTGAGATTTTTTGAATGTATTGTTGAATCTCACAAAGATGACACGAAACCTGAGAATTTAGAAAAACTTTTAAATGTTGCTTATGCTGAAACATTAATGCCTTACCACAGATGGTTGTCACAACAATTGTTTAATGTAATGTATAATTTTGTGAAGTTTCTATTTCAATTACAATTATCCTTGTTATATATTTTCAGATCTTATGTAAAATGAGTTTAACACGGACACAGTTTTTTGAAATATTGGCGAACAGTAAAAATATAGATGATGAAGTTATTATTTGTGATATGGAACGTTTTAATGTCAATCTTAGAAAATGTATTTTAGATTTATCTTCATTTTATTTAAATAACCAGTTAGAAAATGTTGATCGTGTATAATATAGCATATAATATTTGTTATTTTGTTCTGTGCAATAAATATTTATCATGTAAATAAATATAATTTTTGAATGTACGTTCAGTAATTAGTTTAAAATCAAATAACGCCATTAAAGAAATAATTACATTTTGTTATCACAAAATTATCAAGAACAAATTAATAACAAAAAATAAACTTTTTTTTCGTCATATATTGGCATTTTGACATTATTTGTGTAGAAAAATTACTAAACTCTTACTGTTTGATACAAATAATAATAATAAAAAAAATGTGAGAAATAAGAAACTGAGCGCACTATATTTATATTGCAACGATTTATATTTTTAAGATTTTAAGTAAAAATATTTTAGCTTATTACAAAAATTAGTTCTGAAGACATACATCGATAATTATTTTAAATATTATTTTTATTTTTTCAATATATATTTCTCCTAGAGAAGTTAAGATATTTAAATGTAGAATTATATTATTATAATAAGTAGGTTGTATTTAAAATATTTCAAAATAAACAAGAGAATTTATAATACTGATTTAATTTAAATAAGTCTTAGTTAGTTGAATCTCGTTAATAATAAATAATCTTTATATACACGTTTATTCTTGAAAACTATACTATTGATAATTAACATGGCAAATAAATTTTTCGCTATAATTAGTTTCCTGATTGCTTTATAGGAAAACTATTCAAATAAATAGTTAGAAAATTAAATTCTGCTTCTAATAATATATTGCATTTTATTTATTTATTTAGTATTAAAATCTAGTTTAAAATATGTGTGTAACATTTAAATATTATACATTTGTTTGAATTTGTTCTAGTTTAAAATTAATTTTCTCGGTAAATTAAAAAGAATTATGTAAGTTGATTAATATCCGATTTATCAATCGTAAATGTGATCAACACAATACATATTTAAAAGCTAGATAGTTAAAACAGAAACATAAGTTGAATAAAAAACATGAGTATTAGATGCAGAATTTAATTCTGTACTGGCCAGTTTCACCAACAAAAGTTACATTTTAAACTTGGCTTAAATAAATAAAAGCAAATCGATTTTATGACATAAAAGATTTTAATTCTTTTCAATAAGTCAAATGATATAAATTTAATAATTGTTACATGGATTTCAGGCTTTAATGAAAAATAAAAAAGAAAAATTTAAATTATCATTAAATTTCTCTTTTATTATTAATAATTAGCGACGTTTCGGCACAATACTTTGGACATTTTCAAGCTACAAAACAGATTAATTCTGTTGAAAGTAAAATAATTAATTTGTTTTTTGTTTGGTTTTGTATATATTGAAAAAAAGTTGTTTGCGAAAAGATATATCTTACTTTTCTTTTTTAGAAGACATAGTTTACTAATAAATTATACTTGTAATAATAATTAAAACACATATTGCAATTATCTTATATCGTATATAATATAAATATGAAAAACGGAATTATTAATATATTTTTTCTAAGAATTCAATAAAATTGTTAATGATATTTGCAGTTGATTTAAATATATAATTTTATTTTGATAATACGCGGCCTTGGCCTACCGTACATCTGTGTCTTACATAAAAGCCTTTAATTTAATTATCTTTGTATAATTGGCCGGAATAATTTTATTGTGCGATGAAATATTATTTTATTTTGAGTATTTTTGATGTGATAAATATTTATTCAACATTTGAAAAGTAAATGCTAATTATAGAGACGTTATAATTTAAACTTTTTGACTAAAATTGATTGAAAAACAAACAATATATATACTATCACTATTTTTAAAATATTATTTGTAATTATTTCTAATTATTTTTGTTGTGTCTGGTTACAGTCACAGTTGTGGCAGCGAAGAAAGCCAGTCTTCTACCAAAAGTTTTGTCGAGAGTTTCCTTTAGTTGATGACAGCGAATGCTGGGAAGGTAGAATCAGCGACTTGCCTCCAAACATAATTCAGGTAAGTGATCCAGGCTTTATACTTAGTTAAGATAAACATTGTAATCACAAATTTTAAAAAATGATTGTAATAAATATTGTATTCAAGTATTCATAAATTAACAAAATGATTGTAATTTAATATGGTAAAAACAATAATAAATATGTTTTTTACAATATATCTTATTCTTCAAGAATAGATATGTTTAAAAATATTGTCAATGAATCAATGTAAAACATAGTTTTTATTGTTTAAAATAAATATATTTTACTTCCTAACAAGTCGCTCAAATAATTAATAAGATTATTATCTACCAAAACGTAAAATCATTTCGAAGAATGTCAGTTTTCTAAAAAGGTCTTCAAAATTGTGCTCTTTCCACAAAGTTCCACAAATCATTTATAAGACTTATCTTTTCAAAAGTCTCCCGAATCGTTTATAAGAAAGTCATTGTTTTATTTTTTTTAAATAAATTATTTAAACTTGCATTAATCGTATATTTACTAATTTCTCGATTTGCTACCACCCAAAGATCTGCAATTGCAGATTCTACACGTGTAGAAAAATATGCTGAACCCTTTAAAATTTATTTCATTCATTTGCAACAAATATTTCAGTCGCAATAAATTTCTTAAATTTACAGCTGATATTTTTCAAATAGTTAGTAATATTTCGGATCGATAAAATAATATTTATTTTAATTCTAGTCAGTGCGTGAAACCTATATAATTACAATAGATAGAATATACTTGTAATCGCGGACTGCGACATCCTAAGAAACAAGTTCAGACAACGCCGTGATGTTACTCGCCATCGCTGTTCGGTGATCAGCAACAAATATTCTTTTCTGTCCAGGCACTTGAATCTCTGTGCGTATACTTGAAGTTAAATGTATCGGGATAAAAAGAAATAACAAAATAAAATTAATTAACCTAATTTGTATTTTTGGACATTAGAATGTTAATATCGGTGATTTTCGATTGCGAAAGTAAAAGGTAACTGAAAGATGGGAGTTATTTGATACAGTAATATTTATTATATATTTTTACTATATTTGTACTAAATATATAAGTAAGCCTATATAAAAATACATCACTCTACACACATTATACATTCATATATAATTTATATTGTGCAATTCAAGAAATCAAAGAACTGTTAAATAAAATGATGTAAATGAAGTATAATAAAAAAATCCTTAGGCCTATCTTCAAAAAGCATCAATGAGTTATTTAAATTGCACAACCCTAAATTTTACAAATTTACAACAGAATTAGATATAATTAAAAACAAATACGTAAAATGTTAAAAATATTATCGTATTTTCTATAACATCAAAACCGTTACACATTAAATTTATTTGACATTACGCGATATCACAATATACGTGACCTTTCTACCACACACGTATTAATTCGTTTCGTTTCGAAGACTCACGTTTTACTAAAAAATAACGATATATTATAATCTAATACAATAAATAAGTTTATATACAGTCTTTTTGTCTAAGCTCAAAATCCTACTTCTCAATTTATTATCGAGTACATTTCCAGCAATCATTCATACCTTCTATATTTCATTATATTCATAATATTTATTTATATTATTCAGAAAATTAATAAATAATTAAAAACATCATCAATAAGTATACAGTAGAAAATAAGAAACATGTTTTAAGAAAATTATGTACAATAATACAACTTAAACAACCGTATTCCTATCTTCGTCTAGCACAGTCTCTGGCATTTCTTCATCAATGGAGGACGTCAAACTGCCTGTGGAGAACTCATCAAGGAAGTCGAAACTAGAGACAGCTTCTTTCTCCTTCTCGCCGTAACGCACGAAGAAATCATCGCGACCGATGATGCAGGGACGCTGCACAGTGGGCACGCAGCGGAGCACCGCTAGCTGGGGCCGTACGGCGGACGCTAGAACCACAGTCAGGTTCTCAGCTCCAGTGGTTAAACGGCCGTTTCCGTGGGGGTGCATGGTGCCGAGTTTGATTCTGAGATCGGTATGACATAAATACAGTTCGTTCGGCAACTGCCATGCAAGCACAAAGAAACGCAACAGCCAAGAAATCAGAAACTTGAACTATCACTCAATGTTAATTACAACTTTTCATTTATTCCTTATCTTTAACAGCCAAATTCTCAAAATAGGTTTAGTTAATCTTAATTCTGACTTTTCAACAATTTAAACTTAAAATTTTAACAAACTCCAATATAATCCTGTTATTATCTAAGAATGTCTAGATTATTGTTGGTTTATATTAAGATTAGTTGAATCCAAATTCAGGATTAGTTATTATTTTTTTTAGAATTTACGATTTTATAATTTTTAAATGGCTACTAGTATGAATGCTGATTCAAGAGTGATATACTTTATTTTTCTGTTGTCAAACGATCCTAATTTTATTTACACAAAAATTGTAAAACTACTTGCTTTTTAAAAAAAAAAAATGAAGTTAATCAACAGATAGTCTGTCTAAATCAGCGTTCATAGTAGAGTTAAATGTTTTCATTTTCTTTTTTACCTTGAATCATTTTATTAGATAAAAATTAAATTAATATTGCTTTATTCCTGAGCTTCAATATAATAAAATTTGATAAGTAGAGATTTAGTTAAAACTTTTTTAAAAACTTCAAGTTCCTGTATCAAATTTTAAATAAAAGATAGATAAACAAATATTAAAGGAAGAAATAATAAAAGCAAATCAAAGTTTAGTAAAAAATTGCAACAAAAAATGAATGTTCATTCAGTAGCTGAACGAACTGTATCGTACTGATGTGATATTTGAATGAAATTTACTTAACGGGATATCGGTACTGTATCTCTGGGGCTCTACGTTACGTTACTTACAAACATTTAAGTGATGATAATACCTTTCTTTTGTCTGTTAAACCGATGGATACGATGAAGATGACCGTAGTCAGGTGGATCGTCCGTTGATTCACTGCTAACGCTTCCTCCACAAGACGATGTTGGCGAAGAATCGCTGGAAGCCATCATTACGTCTAGAAGATTCGCCCTTGCCTATATGAGTACAACAAAAATGAGTAAATAATATAAAATGTTTGAATAAACTAACATATGATATCATACCTTGGGGTCATTCAAATCTACGGTTTTTTCAACATGAATCCAACCAGTAGGTCTACAAGCTTCATCCAATTTGGCGACCTTCTCAACACTTTCTGCTTCTTGCACTGGACCAGTCTCTTCTCCTTTTCTGATCATCCTATTCAATTCATCAATAACATCTTTGGAAGTCGCTCGTTCATGAAAACTAACAGCTCTATGGGGTGGACCATCAATCACACTACTTCCTAATAAACCCGAAGTACACTGTAGTAACCTCTCAGAGGTGATGACTGGTTTACTCGATGGTTCTTTCAGCAAGCTTGGTTTAGTTGGTTTCGTTTTTGGTTTTGAGTTACGTTGATCTTTCGCAGGAATTCGAGATTTCATTGTTGATTTTGATTGTTGAACTGGCTGAGGAATTTTCTTTGAATGTGTAGGACTTGCTTTTGGTGAACTTGATTTAAGAGGTGTAGAGGAACGTGAAATTTGCCGGCGAGGAATTCTACTGACTATTGTATCTGGAGTGGAAACACTCGAAGTTTGGGATTCGGTCATTCCGCTCGAAGGAGATAAATGTTCGCGATCGGACAATTCAGATGTTGAAGTGTTTATATCTGTTACGGTTTTGGCATCCGGAGTATCACTACTATTTAGATAACTATTGTTACTTATATTTGTTTCTAAATCTTCGTTCACTTTTGTATTGTCACTGCTGCAATCACAACAATCATTATTTGTTAATGTAATATCTTGATCAGTCACTGAAAACGATTCTATTAAACTACAATTTTGTACAGTACTATCTAAATATGAAGTCTCATCACATATCACTGTATTTATAATGCACTCAGTTACTTCCTCACTTTGATTCACTTTATTTGAATTTTGTTCATTTAACGCTAATTCTGCACGCAGCTGTTTGAAATTTACATAATTTTCATTGTACTTTTCACTGTACAGTTTCGCACTATCACAACAGTTTGTCAACTCACTCTCACTTTGCGTTGAAGTGACATCTTCTATATTTTGCGGTGGAGCTTCTATGCTAAAATCTCTCGTTTGATCTTCATGCACAACAGAAGACGGTCTTGAATCACTTTCTTCCCTCGTATGGCAGTAAAGTTGTTGTTCTGCAATGAAAGTTAGTACACTTTGCAACGCTTGTTCTCGATCACAGTGTTCAGACAGGCAGCCAGCTGCGCTTCTGGAAGAAATTGATGCTAAACTCTTTGTGCTTTCAAACTTAACAAGTCTGTAAAAGTCTCTGGTAAAGTCAGTACCAACTGGATGAGATTCATTCGTATCATCACTGCATCCGCTTAATGCAGCTGAAGATCTTTTAGAACAAGTTTCTTGTTCATAAGCATGAAAACAATCTTCAGAATTGGTTTCAGCGCTTGACCAACTATCACCAGGTGAAGTGATATTTTGATTTCCATTCACAGCGTAGGGCCATCGTTTTTCTGCTTCATTATTCACCGAAGTATCCATCAATAGAGCCACTAATTCACCTCCTACTTTATCTGCCATGTAACTTGAACTATTCCACAAACATTCGTTAGAATCTTCTTCGAGTTCTAAGGCATTATTTTCTTGAATACTAGGCAAAGTTGATAAAGAATATTGTCCAGGAGTCATAATTTCACTTGATTTTCGCCAGACTGCTTCATGGACATCTTCGGACGATAAACTTAAACTCCAATCTTCCAGTTCAGCGCGATCGTATTCAAGTTCTAGAAGATCTCGTTGATGTTGTTGCAAAGCAGTTCGCGATTCATCTAATCTTAACCACTGTTGTACATATTCTGTATCCCATGTTGTATAATCATGTTCGTCTTGACCGCTACACCAAGAAATTCTTGAGTGATTTTCTTCATCTGGGTATTCTACGGAAGGAAGAAGTGTTGTGGCTTTTGCCCGTCTAAGAGGATTAATATTTTTATCCGTGATGTCTAACAGAAGAATACTAGGTGAACTCGACATGGGAGAAGATAATGAATAACAAGGTGAAGGTGCTGTTGTAATTTTTAAACAAAGATGTGAATCCGAAAAACTTCTCATGATATGTTGAAATGGAAGAATGCCTTTTGAAGGTGGAAAACTATTTCTCGGATTGATTCCTAACGCAAAATTCAACGGGATATACAAAATATCTGGATCACACTGGTCTTCAACAACCATTATTCTAGTTTCTGGATGGTCGGTTTCATCTGTTGCTTCCTTCAAATCTTCGAGTCCTCGGACTGCTTCACCGGAAACTCGGTTAACTTCTCCTTGAACATCTGAAGACATTGTTGAGTAGCCTTCGTCTCTATTTCCACTTTCGGGAGATTCGTTTCCGGTCTCTTCTTCACTTTTACTGTTTGACTGAGCTATAAATAAAAATAAATATTTAAAATTAATATATAATATATTAATTTGGAGTTTACCTAACAAAGGCCTGGATCGTCTGTGACACTTGGCGTTTTGAAACACAGGAAGTTGTAGATTTAGCGAAACCGGACGTTGTGGAGGAACCCAAAGAGATGAATCTACAGCAGACAAGGCTTCTAATAATCGTTGAGGAGTGACTTCAGTTCCTTTTAATTCAGTCCAAAGTTTCGCTAAAATATGATGTCGTTTTTTATCTTCCAATGACAATCTAGTTTCTAGAATATCTGCATCAGCTGACAAGTGTTTCTCATTTGTTTTATTAATGATTTCATTGACTATCACTCGATCGTTGCATTCGGGTGAGGTTTTCTCTTCGTCCAGGATATCCGAGTTGAAAGAGTTGCAGTGTCTAATTGTAAGATCGGAATTTATTGGTGAGGTGGGTATCAGTGAGTTATGATCTGAACTGTTGGAGGTGCTTTGCATGTCCGTCGCAGCGGAACTTTGAGTGGTGGATTCTTTTTCCGATGGGGAACTTTCTAACGCAAGTTGAGGCTTTGGACTTAAATCTACTTCGGAGTTATTGTCGCCACGAAGTTGATGTACTAAGAGAGTTGTTAATGCCCGGTTTTGAGATTCCAGGTCCTTGATGCGACGGGTTAGCGATGATATTTCTTCACGCAGATTCTACAGAAAATTCAAATACACAAATTAGTTGAAAATTTATTTATTCATATCTGAAAATCAAATTTGAAGAAATCTTTAACTGCTAAATGTTAATAAAAATTTTAAAAGAGAGTTATTTAAATCTTATTTATATGTTTATTGTGAGTTATAAGTAAGCTTTAAAAGAATAAATTAATAATTAATCATTCACAGACAGATGAATAATTTATAAATAAAAGATGATTAGAATTGGAGCTTTATAATGCGTCGATTTGATGAGGAGAAATATTTGTTCTTCATTTATAAATTATAAATGTAATAAATAAATTAAGTACAAAACAAATTACTCATTACTCACATTTTTAATAATTGAAATATTCTTTTCAATATTTACGAAGATTAGTTAAATATTAATTAGTCCTATTTCAATTTGTGAAGTACATATTTGGAATTGCAGTTATTTTTAATCGGTAATTTCGCGATGTTTTCATATATGGAATTTGAAATTAGATTTGTGGACAAGTTGTAAGAAAAAAAGGATGATTTTTCCACTAGCATACTAACTTTTTGCGCGAGAAGAGCTCTGACAACCTGGTTAGCGACGTCGTCAAGACAGCGCTCGTACTGGCGGCGCGTGGCCTCGGCGTCACGGCATAGAGCGGCGTTGTCGGCCTCGAGCACCGCGACGCGCCCGTCCACCGCCGCCGGACACGCGTCTAATTGCTGGCGCAGCGACGATACCTCTGCGTTCAGCCGTCCGATTGTGTTCTGGTACTGTTGGCCACGGCTCTGTAACAGAGAGAAACACATTTATTTCTTTTCCTTCGTTTCTTTCTTCTCTGAACTGAGCCGTCTATTCAAGTAGATGTTCTATCCTGGATTATACCAAGCCCATTCAGTCAGTAACAGTCAATCGGCCAAGCGCGAACTAGAAACGAATCCGGAAGGTTTTCTTTAAAATAATTTAGGAATGTTTGGGATAAGTGGCATTCATATCCGGATTCATTAAACTATTTCGTTAATTGTAATAAAATATTAAACAAAAATAAATATACCATCACGCCTTTTACCCTATAAGGTTAATTTTAATGTTTAAATTGATTGTCGGCTGTGGGAATCGAACTTGGATTCTCAAAACCACAGTCCGACAGCATGGTTGAAAAAAAAGGTTTAACTCTAATAATTTAAAAACATGGGCATACATAATTAACAGAATCGAAATTTATTAATAGTAAACGAATATGTATTAGATACAATTTGCAGATAGGGGTAGATATCTTAGACTTGTAATTATTACGTGATTATGAAAGTGTGTAGATACGGGCTAATTAAAAAAAATAACCGTGATATAATCTTGTAATGTGAGCAAGAAGATCCGCTACTTAAAGTTACCCTTAAAGCATCGTGTTTCAAATGCGGGACCAGTGTAGTGCTATCACGATGACAAACTAAATTATTCTTAATGATCTCGCGTCTCATGAATCATAGTTCTTTGAATAAAACTTAAAAGGGATTGAAATCAAATGTAATTGGAACTGATACTAAAATCATGGAACTGTCAATTAGTAACTTGCAATCATTTATTATTTTTAATTTATGTTCCTTCTTTATTGTCTTTATTTTAACAAGGAATATTCATCATTCATGCCACGGCGTCAGAAATATTGCTAGCCACTTTAGTTAATCTTTCATTCAAAATTTGCTTAATAATTATTTCCCTTTTGCATTTGTTAGAAAAATTGTAAGTGAATTCAGTTGTTACTGTAGATAATCCCGCGTGAAAATCCAGCACGTGTCAAGAAGTATCTTAGGGGAAGAAGAAGCAGAATTATAAAGTTAAGATCAAACTAAATCCCTTGTATGCAGCATGTAGTATTAGCAGCTAATCCATTTAAGTTGCAAAACAAAATGCGTTAGATAGATCGTGGCGCAAACTACTCTACACGAAATAAGTGAGAGAGTTCACTAATTAGAACTTGTGACAAACAATTAGGGTAATGTAACTTCACCTAAACACACTCATCTAGTACGAAGACTGGAGACCCGACGTCGAATTAACACGGAACGCAGAAATAATTAAGATGACGCAAAAGATGAGATATGATATCCTGGAGAGCTCCGGGAAATTTGAGATATTACGTAAATTGCTATGTAGGTAAATGTAACAAATTTTGGGAATTCATTAGCTTAATTAACTCGAGTTCTAATACACATGTGCTACATAAATACATTTTTTCACTCCTAACACTGTAAGTAGATTGTTATTACTTTGTTTTTAGGAAGGTAAGTTGATTTTACTAAAATATTGGTTGCCAATGACGACGGGATATAAGTGAAAATTTACATCCCTAGAGACACATTTATTGTTGATATTTTATTCATTGATATGTTAATAGTACAGTTATTACAATTTGTCACATTATTTACAAAATTTGGATAAATATCTACCCGTTTTTTCTTAATTTCTATGCTGTTGTACTCGCACTTGTCACAAGCCATATTATCCATATTTGGATATGTCAGTATTTTCTTCTATAAAAACTGTTGATCGAATATTGACATCATAAACTTGGAGACTTTAATACAGCAGATTTTTCGAAAAAATAAGCCAAAACGGAGGCAGTAATGTTCTTATGTTGACACCAATTCTTAAATGATTTATATGCAAATTCGTAGCGTTTCTTTGACTTTGCCGGTAATAAAAACGAACTGGCACTACTTGCTGCTTCTTCAATTAAACATTTTTGACGTTGTTTATAAACAAACAATTAACATCTTAGCAACCAACAATCACAGATCAAATAAATGAAAAATGTCAAAAATAAATTGATGAAACATCCAAATTAAATCTTAATATTTTAATTAATTTAGAATGTAGGAGTGGAAAAAATATTATATACAATTCGGGATGTAGGTATTGTTGCTGTTGCTCGGGCGTAAACGTCCTCGACTGGTAAATATTACCTACATCCCTTATAGTATAAATAATTATATTTTTTATGAGGTAGGTGGCTCAGTTGTATCGACTCGGCCTGTTCATCTTGAGAACCCTGGTTCGATCCCCACAGCCGACAAACAATTTTCACCAATTTAAATCTACTCCTGTGGCTCCCCCTCCACTAATATATTTGGGGGCCGTGATTTGACGGCTGGTAACCGCACTTCACGCGAAAAAATATATCACTTTCCGCGATCTGCTTGGGCAGAGTGCCACACTCAGTAATGGGTAAAAGGCGTGATGATATATTTATTTATTAATTTTAATTATAATTTTTCACAAATTTTCTCCTTAGAGTAATTTAGTGGTTTATTTATTTATACCACACGACAGGAAATTATTTCCAAATACACTGCAGATCATCTGCAGCTTATAGTAAATTTCGAACAACTCAGATGCAGTTGTACTCTTTTGGCTGTAAGTTACAGTAATTAATAAAGCGTGCTACCACTGTGATACAACTATTTGTTGTACATTGAATAAGTGAACAGTACCTCTGTTTTTGTTTTTACATTTGTTGGGGTAGATGGCTCACTGATATTTATTCGGCTTGTAAATTTGAGAACCCGGGTTTGATTCTCACAACTTTCAGCACGTTAAAAACTACGCCTGTGGCTCCCCTGCATTAACATATTTGAGGGCCATGATTTGACAGCTGGTAACCGCACTTGCAGTTGCAAGTCATCATCTAAGCTACTACTATTTTTGAAATATTAAAACAAGTTTCTTACATAAGAAAAAGAACTAAGAACAATAGAAGTTTCCAATGTTTTCTCAATAACATCCAGGATTTTTGTTAAAAAATACTGTACAATAAAATCACCATAACAATTTCAAGTATGTCTCGTTTTGATTTTCTAAAAAGCTGAAACGAATTCCTTCAGTCTCTCAGTCCTTCTACGGCTGCGAAAGAAGATTACCTTATACAGGGCGCATCTCGTCTCGTCTCGCACTCTCACTAAGCAAGATTACACTCAGTTCGAGGAGAATGACACGAGATGAGAGGAGGAGGAGGAGAAGGAGAAAGGCGAGCAAGGGCTAAGGGCTGAAGCATCGGAGTTCGGGATAATAATCAGCGACAATGAAGCGAGGTACAGTCACTAACTCTCACTGGGGGTACAAACACAGACACTAGAAACAGTTGCCCTGGTAATAACACCCGAATAAGAACAGGAATGATGCTTAAGATGGGGGCAGTGCAAGTATTAGCACGTTGTTATTTCTCATTTCAAGCCAAATTGTTTTGAGAGTAAATACAATTAATTATAATCATACAAATATAAAATAAATATATCATCCCACCTTTTAACTATTATTGGATGTGGTACTCTGCCACAGCAGAGCTCGGTAACTGATATATTTATGCGTTTACCACTCTTCAATTCACGGCCCTCCAAACATGTTAATGGAGGGAAAGCCATAGGAGTAGTTATTTGTATTTCTTTACTATATTTATTTATTTATGTTACGCTGTACAACAGGATCTTAATCCCAATTACAGTACAGGATCCGCACTCACCGAGCCGCAGTGTAGTAGTTTATATAATTTTTAGCTTGAGTGAGATTCGAACTCGGCATATTACTTATTTTAATGACACAAATGAGATAAATTAATTAATATATTTCGAGAAAGTTACCTACTAAGTATTATTTTTGGTGACGACGATGCCATGAATATCACAATGAAAGAAACAAAAGGTAGCAGAAAATAGAAATTTTTATGAGTTTACATTTAAATTAGTTTTACTACGATCATCATTTTGGCGGGCGTCAAAATTTCAAAATTATGTTGGAAAAGCTATTTATGAAACTAGTAAGGAAATGAAGGTTATTACCTTACGCAAGTGAAATTTGCAGAACGAGTCGTAGCCGAGTTATGTAGACACATAAGTAAGGTAACAACCTATTTTCTTACTAGTTTCATACAATATTTTTTCTACTTCCATTCTAATCAATACGAAAGAGCGTTTTTGAAATTATGAAATTTTGACATATTAATGACAGTTATAAATTCAAAAAATAAAAGAATAACACATCAGAATTTGCTACTAAGATATCTGTTGCTATGTTACCCCATTATTTCACTAGTTAAATAATGCAGTTCATTACCTAACTCAAATAAGTGAAATAAAACGTCTATTTCCTAACGGAAGTAGAAGAAATTTTAAATGATCTCCAAAGAGATAAATATTTGAAAATAGTGAAAAAAAGTAAAATTAAAGCAATGAAATTGTAGTATTATATAAAGTTTTCGTAAAAAACAGACGTTTTTTCTAATCAATAAACAAACAAAAAACAATTTTATAACTGAAATTGATTTGGAACAAAATTGCAGCTGTCAAACCGTGGTTTAATAAATAAATTCCCTAATCCAATAACCAAAATTTGAATGAAAAACTGTACTACGAACATACTTTCACCGCAAAACGTAGTTTTCATGATTGAAGTGGTGTCACCCGCAGCTCGTTAAAAAATTAATGAAAAAATACGGATAAAAAATGGTTGTAATACAGCGGAACAAGTGAATAATGAATGATATGAGTGAGTGATACATTTACAACTTGTAATAATCGTTATAATCAATCATTCTTGATGGATGCCATAATTTAAATTAAATAATAATAAATTGAAAAGTGCATTATTTCGCTAGCCTATAATTAAATGCAACATATATTATTATTTGGTTTTATTTTTATTCTTGTAAATATGGAATGTCAACAATTGTGACCCTCTTCAAGAGAAGGACAAATTAAGTTGCAAAATCATACAATTATGAGTGGAATTCGAACTCCTATTTGGAAAAAAATAATTGTTTAAATACGAGTTGTGCCATAAACTACAAATACAATTTTGTAATTATGTTAGTTGATATGGGTGAAATCTTATACACCAAAGTCTTGAAAATAATTTTTATATTTTTTAATTTATTCTAAATTAATAACTCAAAAATAACAAATTTTGAATTGTGCCACTTTTGTTGCAAATAAAAAAATAAATGAATATAAAATCACGCATTTTACACATTAGTGGGTGTGACATTGTGCAGATCTCGGTAAGGAATATATTTATGCGTGTAAAAGTGGTTACCAGCCGTCAATTTACGGCCTTCAAAGATGTTAGTGAAGGAAGAACCACAGGGATGAAAATTGTGGAAATCGAACCCAGGTTCTCAAATCCACAATCCGATTCGAGATCACTGAGCTACCGCCTATATTTTTAGTGTCACTGGTTTAATAGTATATTTAATTTAAAAAAAATATATGACATTACACCAGGTACCTACATAATACCTAATTAATAAATGATTATTTGTAGACAGTGTTTATACTTTTATTTCATTAGTAACATAATTATAAATAATTAAATGTGGATCTTGAGAACTCTGGTTCGATCCCCACAGCCGACAAACAATTTTCACCAATTTAAAAATCTACCCCTGTGGCTCCCTTTCCACTAATATCTTCGAGGGCCGTGATTTGACGGCTGGTAACCGCACTTCACGCGACAAAATATATCACTTACCGAGATCTGCTTAGGCAGAGTGCCACACCCAGTAATGGGTAAAAGGCGTGATGATATATTTTTTTATTTAAATGTAACGTACTATTAAACTAGTGACACTAGAAATGAAATAACCTAATTTTTGCGAATTTCAAAGAACTTATTTTTATTCTATAATCAGTATATAAAATTATATATGTCATTAAAGTTTCGTGCAGAGGTATATAAACAGCCTGTATGTGTCATCGGCATTAGAAAACATGAACTAATTTATTATGTGATATGCTTTTAACTTTTTGAAATATAAAACAGCTAACTAGTTGAATTGAAATTTGAAACGTTGTTGAAAATGTTAAAAACTGAAACGAGAGCTCGCTAAAACGTTTGCAAATGAAATTAGTGGTAGGAGTGTAGAAACACAAAACTTTGTAGAAGCTCATCGTCCATTTAATCCTGTCCGGCAACTAACAAACTATTTAAAAGCTTTCGTGTATTTAATAAGTTGACGGGGCCACGGACAAACAGCAAGAGAATTAAATAGGCGCAATTCAATTACGGAACTTATCTCTACGTAGCCGTAAACGTTTGCGTCGCTATTTGATTTAGCTTAACGTGTGACGTAACATAAACGTGAGGATTTGGCGTAAAGAGTTGGTAGTTGCGAGTTGGGATAGCGGATATCCGTCGTAAACCAGAAAGATCAATAACACGGTTTCGGGCGACAGCAAGAGCCGAGACCGAGATTGTAAAGTGCACGGTGGTGAGTCCAGCCCTCGTGTGTTTGGTTGTTAATCTGCGCCACCCCAATGTTAAGTTAACCCTCTCTGATGGACCCCATACCCCTCCACACCTATATACTGCCAGACACCGCTTCTCAAACTGTTTTTCACTCGCAAATTGCCTTTATAAATTCATTTAGCACAGTTTCATTCTATTCTAATTGACTTGATGACATTATTTTCTCTTTGTTACATTTCTCAAACTTACGAATGTCTTCTATTCAATAACGCGAAATTTAACTACGGTATAAAAACTATTAACTGCAGGATCCTTGTGAACTGGCAACCAGTATCTCTTCAATGTAAGAAGGTACAACAAAACTAATCAGAAATGATCACCTTCCAAAAAATGGATTAATTTAAAGCTTTATTTTCCATTTATTTAAAAAATGGATGAATTAACAATTAATTAACCTATAATTCGTTTAACGAGAGAATACAGTAAGTTTAGGATGCATTTGATCTTGGCTGAAATCACGTTAAAATGGAAACAAGTTTATGTTACGCAGTACGAACAATATTTTTTTCGCTTTCATTTGTCATCATAAAGTTGACGTTTTCTGTGAAGCAATCGAAATATAACTTTCCAATGACAACGCGCGGTAAAAATATTAAATGCACACGCGTTTTCAATGGCAACGTGCGAAAAGATATTAAATAATTACCAGGGAAATAAACTAAACAGAATCTTGTTATATTGACAAAACGAATTTATTTTCAGTACATATAATCGTAGAAAAAGTTATGTGTGTATCACGAGCGTAAAGTGTCTTTGTTCTTCTAACACTATTGTAACTCTCGCATTCGGTTCGCGCTGCAATTACCGTGCTCGAGTAACAAAGAATCACTTTACGCTCTTAATACACAAATAACTATTATCTACAAGTAATAAATAATGCTTTTATTATGTATCTAACTCGAAATATATAAAGCTGCTCATATTACACTAGTGTAATAAGAAATTTTATAATCCACGGCCTATTTCCAATCAAGTATTTTCAATTTATTTGTTGGTCGGAATGTACAAACAAAAAAGGAACAATTCTCGGCTGTAGTTTATAAGAATTATATCCGCTTGTTTTATTGAAACAAATTTTATTATTATCGTTATAATATAACGTACTTGTACGTTTTGTTTTAAAATATATTAAATGCAAATAACAAAAACAAAATAAATAACAATGAATCAGTTATATTTGTTTAGTTGAACTGGAATTTCAAATAATATATGAAATATATCTTCACACTTTTTACCCATTACTGAGTATAGCACTCTGCCGTAGCATATCTCGATAAGAAATGTATTTTGCGCGTTACATTCCGTCAAGCCACGGCCCGCAAAGGTATTAATATAGGGTGAATCCCAGGAGTAATTTTAATGTGGAGGAAAGTCTGTCGGTTGCGGGAATCGAACTCAGGTTTTCAAATACGTAGATTGACGCGTTTTCATTCCATAAAAATAATAAATATAAAATTTATAAAAAAGTATTTTTAAAAGTAAAAATTAATCAAGAAATTAAAAATAGAGAGAAAAATTTGTATAAAATCAGATTTGAATCACAGGCGACCATAGCTTAGTTGTGTAAAGTCCCAGGTTCAAATCTTTGCGAAATTCCAACTTTTCTCTTTGTAAATGAATAAATAAAATTTAAAGTGGTATCGAGTCGGCCTGTGGGTTTGAGAACCCGGGTTCGATTTCCACAGCCGACAAACAAATCTACCCCTGTGGCTTCCCCTCCACAAACATCTTTGGGGCCGTGATTTGACGGCTAGTAACCACACTTCAAAATATATTATTTATCGAGATCTGCTACGGCACAGTGTCACACCCAGAACTAATTTATTTTTAGTACGTATATGTTTTTTCAAATTATGTGTGTATCACGAGCATAAAGTGTCTTCAGCTCGCGCTGTAATTAACAAAGAATCACTTTACGCTTTTAATACACAAATAACTATTTTCTACGATTGCTATGAAAAGTTGACAATTACGATTTCATTTGTCATCGTAAAGTTGACGTTTCCTGCGGAACAATCGAAAAATATTTTTTTTGCGCGTCTCCAATGGCAACAGTTACCAGGGATACAAACAAAATAGAAACATGTCATATTGACAGTTGACAGAATGAATTTATTTTCAGTACGTACACGTTTTTTTTAAATATTAAGATGCAATCGTAGAAAAAATTATGTGCGTACCACGAGCATAAAGTTTCTTTGCTCCTCTTGCACTATTGCAGCTCTCGCCTTCAGCTCGTGCTGCAATTACCGTGCTCGAGTAACAAAGAATCACTTGACGCTTTTAATACACAAATAACTATTTTCTAATACACAATGAAAACAAGAAGCAACATTTATGTTAATAAGTTATTGCAGTTTTGGAATCGCTGAAGTACCCACCTCCTCGAGCTTCTGGCACCAACTGTTCGACTGCATTGCCCTCTATTTGCCAACATCATAACTACCGATACCACCGTTGCCATAACAGCCTCTACCACCCTTACATTCTTCCCTTCCAAACTTTTATGAATCACTGTCCTCGCCCTAGGTCCTTCCCTACTCAATGTTTCGCGAATATTAAGTTTTAATATGAGATGATTAATATAATTGCTGTTTAATGTAAAATCGAGAGCATATTAACAATTTTTCCCTTTACATATAACAGACTCGTATTAATTTCACACGAACGAGATAATTATGAATTCTAGACGAGTGTGATGAAATTGAAAGTCAATGGAACGGATATGGTATCAAGTTACTGTAGCTGTTGCTGACTTATTTGTTATTTTGTTTATTTTTGTAATACATGCATTTTTATTACTGACTGCTACGTAATAAGAATATGGAATGTGCTGTCAATGTCTCGAATAGCTACAGTTTTTCCTTCCCAAAAATTCTTAAATTATAAAAATAAATAAATAAATATATCATCACGTCTTTTACCTATTACTGGGTGTGGCACTTCACGTGAAGTGCGGTTACCATCCGTCAAATCACGGCCCACAAAGATGTTAGTGGAGGGGGAGCTACAGGGATAGATTTAATTTGGTGAAAATTGTTTGTCGGCTGTGGGGATCGAACCAGGGTTCTCAAGATCCACAGGCCGTCTCGATATCACTGAGCCACCCACCCCATTAAAAAATGTACTAATTGGAACAGTTATTAAACGAGTTATATTTGTTGGTTAGACGGAGAATTTAGTTTTTCTATACCTCTGCACGAAACTTTAATAACATATATAATTTGAAATAGATTTTGATTATAGAACAAAAATAAGTAACATAATTCTAAATAATTAAATGTACTATTAAACCAGTGACACTAAAAATGAAATACCCTAATTTTTGCGAATTTCAAAAAAGGTGGCTCAGTAGTATCGAGTCGGCCTGTGGATCTTGAGAAACCTGGTTCGACCCCAGCAGCCGACAAATAATTTTCACTAAATTAAATCTACCCCTGTGGCTTCCCCTTCACTAATATCTTTGTGGGCCGTGATTTGACAGCTGGTATATTTATTTATTTATTTTACTTTTTGTTCTATAACCAGTATAACAAATTATATATGTCGTTAAAGTTTCGTGCAGAGGTATAGAAACACCCTGTATTTTTAATATAAAATGAATATCGAAATTCGGATAGATTTTAATTTCATGAAATGGCGGTGGGTCTATTTAATTTTACGATTCAACATAATCATCAGATGTGACATCAACCTAAAAGAATGGTTTTACGCAAAATAATAACGATAATGGGCAGTTGGTACAACTGTCACAGACCTCGCGCACCATTTACGATTCTGCGGCGATTTTACTACTAATTCCGCTTGACCGGCGTGCATTATTACCTATAAAATCGATATAAAACTCCCTCTTCGCTTTATAAACTCTCCGTCTCTGGGTTTGATGCCTGTGAGCTTGGGCAATAAACGCTGTAAGTTTACTACGTTTACACGTGGCCCCACCAACCACCTCTATAAAACGAAATATGAGAATTCTCTTGCAATAAAATACACTCATATATTCTTACTTTTCCTTTATGTACATTTTCACATTGTTGTTGTATGATTCTGTTTAAATTTACTCCCAAAGGGTTAATAGTTCCTTGATGGCTGAGGAGAACAGAACAAGCTTGACTTTAATGATTCCTGAAGCGCAGTAAACTTAAATTATCCTATTGTAGTAAACGGAAAGTGCATTGTTGTTTAGACTTAATACTGCGTTTCAAAACTGTTATTGTCTAGTTTAAACGAAGCAACAAATCTCAGCATTTGCGTGATTACAAATAATACAAGTAGAATGAACTCTACGATTGATTGCAACTGAGAACGAATAAATAAATAAATATATCATCACGGTAAGTGATATATTTTTTCGCGTGAAGTGCGGTTACTAGCCGTCAAATCACTGCCCATAAAGATATTAGTGGGGGGTGAGCCACAGGGGTAGATTTAATTTGGTGAAAATTGTTTGTCGGCTGAGAACGAATTGAATTGAATTATAAATATGGATCTATAACAGGCATAGCCAAACTTTTTTTAATGCAGGATATTTTTTTATTGGAAAGTTGCTCGGGCGCCAATTACTACATAGCTTAATATGCGTTCAATTGTTTGTGTCCATATTTTTTGTTCTACAAATTTTTGGACGAAGCATAAAAGAAAAAATCTTCTGAGTTAAAAAGTAAAACTAATGAACTTATTATTATAATTATTATTAACAATGGCAATTCAAATGATTATTCTGTATCATAATACAAAATTTACAAAAATGTGTTAATATTACATTAAATTTAATTAAACGAATAAATTTGTTTGGGTGTCCTAATGATTTCTCAATCTCGGGTTACATATTTAAATAAATAAAATAAATATATCATCACGCCTTTTACCCATTACTGGATGTGGCACTCTGCCTAAGCAGATTTCGATAAGTGATATATTTCTTAACGTGAAGTGCGGTTACCAGCCGTCAAATCACGGCTCCCAAAGTTATTAGTGGAGGGGGAGCCACAAGGATAGGTTTAAATGGTGAAAATTGTTTGTCGGCTGTAGGGATCGAACCAGGGTTCTCAAGATCCACAGGTCGACTCGATAACACTGAGACACCTACCCCATATTATATATTTAAATAAATAAAATAAATATATCATCACGCCTTTTACCACTCTGTAGCACTCTGCCTAAGCAGATTACGGTAAGTGATATATTTCTTAACGTAAAGTGCGGTTACCAGCCGTCAAATCACGACCCCCAAAGATATTAGTAGTGTTTGTCGGCTGTGGGGATCGAACCAGGGTTCTTAAGATCCACTGGCCGACTCGATAACACTGAGACATCTACCCCATCATATTTATGGTAGACATTTTAAAACCGTTTCTAAATGTTCATCTCTCATACCTTTCTTTTTATTTCACATGTGTATAGATAATAATTTCGTGCAAATTATGCAGTTATAATATAAAACCTGAAAGTAAAGATGTTGACATTTTTTGGTGATTTAAAATCTCAAAATATCGTTTAATATTGACCTTTTAAATTTCAATTTTCTTGATAACAACATTATAAAATAATTATCTGTCGTTGGAAACATTTTAAAATATTTGCAGTTATCATTTTGAAATGACATTTAACTTATGGCTGTGCAGCCATACCAATCTTACAAAATACAAAGTTCCCAAAAACAATATAACAACAACCTTCATTGATAAATTGTTTTCGGTATAATAATGGAGCGATTGTGAATGCAAAGTATAAAAAAGTTATTTGTACAATTGTAATAAAAGCAATACTTTTTTTGCACGGCGGCGAAGCCGGAATGTATCAAGTCAAACGAGTGAAAAAAGGTGCTTTCATTACGTGTTATATACGTAAGTTTTTTGCATATTGATATTAGATTGGTTATACTAAGATAAAAATTATTTTGACAGATGTCAAAACTTCGATAGCCTGTTGAAATATTTGTAATGATTTCCAAGGAGATAAATAAATAAAAATAGTGATAAAAAAAGCAAAATGACAGTAATGATACTGTAGTATTTTACTATTTGTCTCCATTTTTAAAATAGTTAAAAAATGTGTCGCTTTCTAAGTAATTTTTCGTTAAAAAAGAAGATAGTTATACAAATATATTGCGTTTCTATCATTTCTATAAATTTTAAAATAAAATTGTAAATACAAAAATAGTTCAAAACTACATATAACCTTTTATGAAGCAGTTCTCCATCGATAATTTGTCATTTCGATATATTTTTTTCAAATGACGTTTATGAAAATTGCATTTATTTTATTGGTAACTAAGGTGTTTGAATTACAATGAAAAATTATCATTTATTAATTTTTCTAGTCGAAAATTATCAAAATAGCTTTCATTGGTTCATTTTCAAACAAATTCATGATTCTATTGTACGTGGTAAATTCTAAATGTAACACAATGAAAGTAGACACCCGGTATATTAGCAGAAGAGCCAGTCTAAACAGATAGTGATTTTCATATTTTTTTATTAATTGTCTAAAAAAGTCGTTCCTATAGTCTTAAGAAATTAGTTTATATTTAATGGACAAACAAAAAAGAATCAAGGACATCAAGAATTATAAATATTTATAAATATCGATAATATAATTAAGCTTTAGTTTTTGAATTAAAAATATGAATATATTATTGACTATAACATGAAACAATGTAAAAAATACTAAATAAAAAAATGAAAGAATATTACTGTGTCCTTGAACTAGCAGCAACTCTTTGTGCATCAAAGCTGTCCATTTTCGATGACCACAACCCTAGCAAAGGGGAGAATTACGACTGCGAATAGAGGGGGAATTAATAAAAGAAAGTCGCCCCTTGTTTGCATGCGACCGCAACGCGCTACGCTTAGCTATACAGCGGGGTGCCTGCTATTAGGCTCCGCGGTGCTTCGCTTTACAGTTTCCTGTCCGGGGTAAACTAATTCGCAAATAGAAACTCACCCGCGCCAAACAAGCGAATGTATGTGAATTTTTAATACGCCTGAACACGTCTGCTTCGAATTTGCGTACAAATTGGTGCGAATTTTACCGTTTCAACAGGTTTTAAAATCGTGTTAACGGTAATTTAAGTTAAATGTGTTTTTAAAGCAGGTTTTTGAGTTTTTAATTCCAAGTTTTGCAGTTGTTTGGCAGATTAAGATATTTTGAGTGTAATTTAGTTACTGTTTTAATTGATTTTTTGGCCCACATCCCAAGGCAAACGCAAAACAGTGTTTAAACTGACATTAAAAATATCAAGTTTCATTCTGACTTCTTAATTACTTTCTTTGCTAAAAAGGAAATAAATACTTTCGCAAATATTTTATCGCAAAGAAAGAAAAAAGTGACTAATTTACTCTACTCTAATTCATTTATAAAAGTGGATGAATAAATAGTAAATAACGACTAATTTACAAAATAAATGAGCTTTTAATTACTGCGAATAACTTTCCTCTTTAAAGTTATAATGATACAAAATAAGTAAACATACCTTTTAATATTTCAAACTGAAAGTAAATTCTTGGGCGCTTTAATCGAATGAAGGTTGCTTTTTATTCATAATATATTTACAAAATGAACAAACAAAATATCTAATATTAAGAAACAATTCAGAATCCATTGATGTGGCTCAGTGGTATCGAATTAGCCAGTGGATCTTGAGAACCCTGGTTCGATCCCCACAGCAAACAAACAATTTTCACCATATTAAATCTACCCCTGTGGCTCTCCTCCACTAACATCTTTTGGAGCCGTGATTTGACGACTGGTAACCGCACTTAACGCGAAGAAATATATCACTTACCGAGATCTGTTACACCAAATAATGGGTAAAAGGCGTGATGATATATTTATTTATAAAACTAATATCCTTGAAGGCCTTAATTTGACGACTGATAACCGCACTTCACGCGTATAAATATCTCACCTACCGAGATCTGCTTCGGCAGTGTGCTACACCCAACAATGAGTAAACGGCGTGATGATATATTTATTTATTTAAAATTACTCTTGTAGATCTGCCTCCATTACCATCTTTGGAGGCTGAGAATTGACGGTTGGTAACGCATTTCACGCGCAAAAATATATCACTTAGCAAGATCTGCTACGACAGAATAACACATTTTATTATAAAAAAAATAATGCAATAATTTTACATGAGCTCAGCAATGACAGTTAAATTAATATATTACAAACAGATTCATAACGCGGATTACTTTATTTTAAATTAATACAGATTCATTAAATGAATGTACTTTGATGCTAATTGTCATTCTTTTCAACCCAGGTTAAAATAAAGATGTTTCATGCATTATACAGTTAAAATCAAATTAAAAAAATAGTATTAGCACTAATCGGTTTTATGAATCTGTCTGTTTATGTTTAACATTTTTATAATTATACAACTTCACAAAAAAAATATCCCCAAAAATAGTTGCACAACATTCATTTTGAAACGAAATAAAGAAAGAAATTAGTTTAGGTTATGTTTTAAATAACTGTCAAAATAAATAAATAATACATGTAAATCGTGTAATCGTAATACTAAATATTGTAGGGTTATTTGCAAATATTAAACGTGATAAAACATAGGATTTTACAAAATGGACACAATACAATTTTCCAGAGTGGCCTGAATATAAATCAAGCAGGATTAAATGTTGTGACTGCGACGAATATGTGTGTCCAGCCATTCTGAAACACATGTGGCTCTCAGCCAACTGCCATCTATAAAACAATGCATTCGTGTGTGTTTTTGTCATTTCCAAAACAAAAATGACATTACTGCCGTTCTGTTATGGATGTGTGTGCGTTGTTATTGTATGCAGTCAGTCCGTACTCCATATAATACAATCGATATATGGTCATTATTCTGGTAAAAATAACAAATTTATATTGACTTAATTACTTTTCATATAATAGCATGTATATTTTGATGTATTATATTTTCATTTTGATATTTACAAATACGCGACAAGTAATTGAATTTTAATAAATAAATACATTTTAAATTGGTTTTGTGATTTTAATTTCTGTTTTAAAAATATTTTGGTATTGTGAAATGTTGTTTGTGACAGCATTTGACTGATATTGTAAATACAAATTAGCTAAAACATTAAAAACGTAAATACCTATCACTATGTTTAATTTTACTAACGATAAACAGTACCTATCATAATTAACATCTGGAATACACAGTAAACAATAATAAAAGAATAACTTCATAGTTTTCTATGGAATTTAAGAACATGAAAATGACGTCATCAAAAATTTGCAAAAATTTAAAACATTATGTTTCTCTCCCTAGGTAGGATGTTTCTATCCCTCGTGAGAATGTTTCTTTCTCTAGAGAGTTGTTTCTGTCCCTCGTGACAATGTTTCTCTCCCTAGAGACTACGATTATTCCCTGTTGTTTCTCTCCCTAGATAGGATGTTTCTGTCCCTAGTGAGAATATTTCTCTCCCTAGAAAGATGTTTTTGTCCCTTGTGGGAATGTTTCTCTCCCTAGAGACTATACGATTATTCCCTGTTTGCGGCGTCGAACGCGCCATCTAGCTGAGCGGATAATGAACTAGTTACGCAACCCATATTTGACATTTGTCCCGATAAGACGGTAATTTTTGTGCACTTGTTACGAAAAGTATAATATGCTTCACGGGAGGGCGCAATTATCCCTGAAGTTGGCAAACCGAGACGTAAGCGAGGGCTGAATGTCCGAGCTGAAGTCGAGGTTCCCTCCCTTAACATATTATACTCATCGAGCCGTAGTGTGGTAGTCCACACATTTTTTAGCTTGAGTGGGATTCGAACACGGGATTATCAGATTTAAAAGTCGTAATGCTAACCACACCCGAGCACATCACAATACTGCCGGATATCATTGTTAATTTTTTTTTAATTCTATTTGTTATGTACAGTTAGCATACAATCTTCTATTAGTTTTTAAATGAATTAATTGAGTTAATTAGAGTTATAAACAAAAGAACGATTGCATTTGAATATTAATGATTATATGTCATTGTTTCAATTTAAAAATAACAAAGCATCTTTTAAAAGACTGGTCTTGCGATGAAGATAAAAATAAACGAACACAATGCATAACAAACTATGCGGAACTAAAATATTTTCAAACTATTTTTGTTCTATTTCCTCGAAGTCTTTTACTCTTTTGTAACATTCGTATTTATACTAATAAGTATTTAAAAATAAATATTTTTGTACAATTCTATTTTATTAAATTTCCGTCAAACGAACTGCTCGTATATTTTAAGACAAAGTAATGTCCTTCCAAGAAGACTTTTTTGGCATTATATAAAGCAACATATGAAACTTTTTCATTATATTCTGAGATTTATAGCACACAAGATTACTTTAATAAGAAATTTGACAGAGTTCTAAACTTCACTATTGTCATGAAGGTACTAAAAGAAACCTTATTAAAAAGTATATAATACTTAATACGACTTGACAATTATTTTCTTTTTTGTTTCTTCAAGTTCATCACACTACAATGAATAATATCGAAGGTTAAAGTTAATTTGAGCTCCTGGAAACAAATTATCATAATATATGTAGTAAGTTCATGGGTCAAACAGTAACTTGTTATCAGATTTCGTGTAGATACTATTTTAGATAATGTCTTATTTTACATTAAAGTTTTTGTCGAGGTTATCGTTCTAAATACGAACAAAACAAACAACTAAAAGAAAAACTAACTAAACTTTTAAAAAGCTAAAATCTTTAGAAATTTCAACTGTATCTAAATAAGTTTGATTAAGAAAACAAACTATTTTACAATACTCCAAGCTTTTAGAAAGGCTACAGGGAAACTCGGATACAACAAGCTGTACGGCAACAAATACTGGGCGTTCGTTACATCTGAGTTAGTATAAAGTGTTTTTACTTCCTTGTACGAAGTAAAGGAAGTATTGTAATAGCAAAAATTTTCGGTTTTGAGATTTCAGCGGAAATATCTATTTTGACCATCCCTGAATCCATTTTGACTAATTTCGTCGTAACGTATGTACGTACGGTATGTATCTCGCATAACTCAAAAACGGTAAGCCGTAGAAAATTGAAATTTTGTATTTAGGACTACTATAACAACTTCCGGAAGGTGCTACTTTACTTGAAGCCTATAATAGATTTTCATGAAAAACTATATTCAAATATAATTTAAAACTTTCCAAATTTGGTATATATTTAAGACTACTATGTCCATAGAAATAACGATAGATTTTGGTTAAAATGGACTAACCGGAAGTGATACATTACATGAAGCTGCTAACAGTTTTTCTTGAAGAAAATGGTATTATTTTTATCTTAGAAATAAATATTGCAAATAAAAGTTTTAGAGAATTCTGCGTCTAACACATTAAGAATTATTAAATTAGCCTTTTGTATAAGCGAGATATGTAAATTTAAAAATTATATATTTTTTTAATTAAGTTTGCTATGGATTAGAACAAAAAATAAGGAAAAAATAAAAAATTTAATGTCAATGTCAAATTACGTCAAATATGTGCAATAAAAAATGTAGGTATAGTATAATACGCGTACAAGGAAGTCATGTGGTGTCCACATCAGATTTTTTACTTTGTTGATCAACCTTAAAGAGTAAATATTATCATGGCAACTTCATTGAATTACGCTACGCTTATTATGAACGTTTCTTAGTTTTAAATTAACAGAGCGGGCACGTCAACTAGCGCTTCTGTTGAGATCAGTGCCGGATTAAGGCACGGGCCCGAGGGGCCACGGTCCCGGGCCCCCACTTCTTAGGGAACCCCGGAGTAAAGATTCAATAATTTTTTTATTTTATTATGTGATATTTTTATAAAAAAAAATTAAATTGTTCATATCATTTAAAAATAATAAATTATGTTCCAAATAATTTTATAATTTTGTTTTCTCTTCTAAGGAATTTTTTTTCTCATTCTAAAAAACCTCGTTTTGTCAAAATGTAAAATCTTTCAATCATGTAAAATCTGTAAGGGTCCCCCGATCAACCCAGGCCCCGGGCACTTCAGAACCTTAAACCGGCACTGGTTGAGATACATTGTAACTAACATAACCTAATAATAATGTACTTGTTTTGTATGTATTGGTCGTTTTCTTCGCTAAGCACGTTGTAAGGTATTTCCACTATATTTCTTTCCTTTCCACATGAATATCAAGTAAATTTTGGCGCCTATTGATCGTCGGAACAGACACACACTAGACTGAGTCATGTGAGCTCCCCATCGCGTGCGTGCGTGCGTGCTTGTCAAGCGGCCGCGTGCGCAATTCATACTCTGTCATTCGCAGTTGTTTATACGTGTTTTATGCGAAGAGTCATACACTGAGCACCCCCTTTGTACCGCCCGCTGGGCCTAAGTTTGGCGCTCACTTCATAAACTCTATCTGCAGACTACAAACACTCCAATTTACCTAACATGCTTACATGTTTCGGGTATTTATTTTGGTTGGACACGGAAGAGAACAAAAAGTTATCGGGAGGGTTGTTACTCATAAATGAGGGAACGTGCATTATTCATACTTTGAGGATTGTATGCTGTAATTTAAGTCCTAAGTTCGATCCTAAAATTGTAAAAATTAAATGTATTTCGAATGACTTTTCTTTATTTTCTATTAGTAACTGGTTTACCTATCACGACCAGTGCCGGGCCCTAAGCAATCGCAAACGCAAAATATAAAAATCTTTCAAAACCTGCAACTGCAGAATAACACAATAGTTATTTGTGTTTTAAGGGTGTAAAGTGATTCTTTATTACTCGAACACGGTAATTGCAGTGCGAGCCGTAGACGAGAGCTGCAATAGTGTAAGAGGAACAAAGACACTTTACGCTCGTGATACACACATAATTTTTTCTACGATTGCATCTTAAAATTATTAAAAAACGTATGCGTACTGAAAATAAATTTGTTCTGTTAACTGTCAATATGACAAGTCTCTATTTTGTTTGAATCCCTAGTAACTATTGAAATAAGCGCGCATTTAATAACTTTTTCGTACGTTGCCATTGGAAACGCGAACATTTAACGTCTTTTTCGAGTGTTGCCATTGGAGACGCGCAAAAAAGATATTTTTCGATTGTTGCACAGAAAACGTCAACTTTACAATGACAAATGAGAGCGTAATTGTCAACTTTTCATAGCAATCGTAGAAAAAATATATTTCGTATATTGATCGTTCTTCTGGTTTAAAAAATTACATCCCATGTAAATTTGTAGTTTAAAATGTGTAGTGGCATTTAATTTGGTGCCTACATATTTAGTAATTTGTTCGATATAATTTTGTCCCGATTTAGTAATATTTTAGAAAGCAACGAAATTGTGTAGTACTTTAGTTTTAGGTTTCCCCTTTGGTCGATAAATACAAGAAGTTTGAGTAGTCCTCCCTTCTCCTCTCCTCTCCACAAGTGGTAATATATCTAGTAGCCCTTGGCAATGAAGGTCCAACACTACTTATAACATCACAACTCACCTCAAAAGCAACAGCAAGTGCCTGTTTCTCCTGCTTCAGTTGTTCTGCGCGGCTTTTATACACCAGCATGGCTCTGACAGTCTCTTCCATCCTGCAACAAACAAACAAACGAACACTTTTAGTCATAGTCGCTCTTTTCGTCCTGGTAGTGTAATGTCAAACCACACTTCACTGCAACGCAATCATGTCATATTTTATTATTGCAGTCAGGAAATTACATTGACAGTATCAACGTTTAGGGTGAATAACTTTATTATGACGCTATCAAATGTTGCTATATTATTTCAGTGAAATATGTTTAGTTGTAAAAAAAATATTTCAAGAATTACGTCAGTTAGGGTTTGTTTAAGGTTTTATGGTCCGGGCCTCTACTGAGAACTGCAAAGTTATATCTGCAATATTCAACTAAAGATTGAGCGCTATCGAGCTGAGTTAGAAGATGTATAAGTAATCATGAAGTGGCAGTGATTGTACAAATAAAAAGAAGTGTGAAATAGGTGCATAATAATAGCCCAGTCTTTCACCCGGAAGGGTAGAAAGGCATCAGAATTAAGTAAATAAGTATTGTTTCAGAAAGTTCGATAAACTGTCATTAAAAAATCAGAAGAATTGAATTACATTCGCCAAAATGTTAATTCCAAAAGAAATAAAATTGAAAAGAGTAGGTACCTAGTAATAAATAAAAAAAACTACCGAATGGTTGGATTTCCAGGTTTTTTATTTTTAATAATAATTAAAACATTAGAAAGGATGACGTTTCGGAACTATGAGATTCCACCAAAGCCACAAAAAAGACTTTTCTACGATTGCTATGAAAAGTTGAAAATTACGTTCTTATTTGTCATCGTAAAGTTGACATTTTCTGTGGAACAATAAAAAAATAACTTTGTCGCGTGTCTCTAATGCCAACGCGCGAAGATATTAAATGTGGTCGTTTCCAATTGCAACGCGTGAAAAAGATAACAAATACGCGCTAATTTCAATAGTTACTAGGGATTACAAACAAAACAGAAACTCATATTGACAGTAGACAGAACGAATTTATTTTCAGTACGTATACGATTTTAAATAATTTAAGATGCAATCTTAGAAAAAATGATGTGTGTATCACCAGCGTCAAGTCTGTTTGTTCCTCTTACACAGCTCTCGCCATCAGCTCGCGCTGCAATTACAGTGCTCGAGTAACAAAGAATCACTTTACTCTTTTAATACACAAATAACTATTTTGTGACCCAGGTAGTTTTTTTTTATTTATTACTACTCTTTTTAGCTTCATTTACTGTTTAAACAAAAGAAAAAAATACTTCGGACTTTCTAAAGAACAAAAGAAATTGCATTAAATGCAATAAAATTAAGTCTAATTATTATTTTGACTGTGATTGACATTAACAAGAGTTCATTTTTTCTATTTTGTCGTACTAATCGAATAAAGTACTATTTTATAGACTCACAGTCTTATAAATAAAGTAGTTACGGTGCAGTCTAACATACAATTTTTTAATTGCAACTTAAGCTCGTCTGTTTGATAGTCGACGAACTAAAAAATATGAAGTACGATTACCGTTTCATTGGTTATAGAATTATATTTTTTATTTATTTATATTTCAGATCAGTACGTCTCTCTGACAATTTAGAGTTTCAGTTGGTCTTGCTAGCAGGGTAAGTTCACCCTACATCATAAACTGAGTAACCGCCACCCGCCAAGCCATTCCGCGCAGATGTCGCTAGCGTCGACGTCAGCGAGTGATACTAACGGAAAATCTTAATTTATTTGATAATTGAACGGTTAATACGACGCTATAAAGTCGCAGAGTGCCATGAGGAAGTTATTGGCACACGGTGACAAATGAACTGCGTGAAATGTTGCCAGCTAGGCTTGTGATCCGTGAATGAGGAATCATTTTGATGTTAGTTCTGGAACTGTAGTCTCAAATCGTAGATTGTACGAACGGTTTCAGTTATTAATCACAAATGTACCGTTTTAAATGATTTATAATGGGTTTATGTTGCTAATTGCACAACTTAAGCCGGCTCTACAGTGATATCAGCTAATTAGTCATAAGTCATTTTTGATTTATCACTAATTGCTAATTCCTAAATTCACGAATTATTGTTAATATCGCTTGCATTAAGAACCATATTTCTTATTTGAATAAAATTCAAATATTTTTGACAGTTTGTTTTTATTTGATGTTCAATCAGTTCGATTTTATAAAAAAGTACATTAGTAACGTTACTAACAAGTAATTTTGTTAGTAATCATCATAACAAATGTTCTTCTATTCTGTTGTAATTAATATTTTTGCAAATTCATATTTTGTTGAAATTAATGTACTGATGAAAATAAATATATCATCACGCCTTTTACCCATTACTGGGTGTGACATTCTACCATAGCAGATGTTGATAAGTGATATATTTTACGCGTGAAGTGCGGTTACCAGCCGTTAAATCACGGCACCTTAAGATATTAGGGCTGGAGAAGCCACAGGGGTAATTTTAATTTGGTGAAAATTGTTTGTAGACTGCGGGAATGAAACCCAGGTTCTCAAATCCACAGTCCGATTCGATACCTCTGAGCCACGTACTCCATAAAAATAAATTGAGTAAAAAAATACTGCTACCTTATTTAAAAAACAATAGGTTCTAATTATTGATCCGAGATGAGACAGGAAGCTTGAGCGTTGAGCTTGACGTGTAGTTGTAAAAAAAGATGTTTCTTTCTGTGAGTGTATCAAAGGAATGCAAGTGACGTAAGTAACATTATGATAGGGGATGAAAATGATATTAGAGGGAGATTAGAGCAGATATCCTTATATACGTCTTACAGCGATATCCCGGAAATTTGTTTTATGTTGGTATGTCGACGCTAACACCCCAAACATAGATAAAATAAATAAAAGTAAATTGAATTTTGACTGATATGGACAAGTAATGGAGATTGAATTGTTTTTTCTTTCCTTTTTATCCCTCAGTTCGTCGGTTCAATTTATCTATTACAATTAACACTCTATAAAAACGACAAAATACCGATAAAATGATATAAGGAAATTGAATTATGTAAAAAGAAATAAAAGACAAAAATTAAATGAACAGGATTATTATCGTCGAGAGAATAATAAACTTAACCAAGAGATAAAAAAATGTCTTAATAACAGTGGCTGGTAGCACAAGCTCTGTTTTTGCCTGTTTTACGAGCAGTGTATTTGGGTGTTTTAGCTATCTCTAACATGTTAAAACCGTGCTCTTAGAACACCCAAAACCAGAGCTTGTGCTACCAGCCAATGTTACTTGGAAATCAACAATTTAAAAATATTCCATTGGCGAGGGAAGTAATTCATAACATTATAAACTTGTTGCATAATATACTATTATGATTTAGAAAAAGAATTAGATACACAAATTCAATTCGTTATAAAATGACTTAATATTGCTATTATTATAAAATACTAGTTCATACATTGTTCATACATTGATCATAAATTGACGGTTTACCGAAAGTCAATATATCAAAACTTGTCAATAAATCCTCAAAAACAAAACACACCATAAATCAAACAAAGATTTTTCCTGACTACTCCGAATCCATTTATAACAAACAATGGTAACAAGTTAGCGGATTAGGCTCGCCCCCTAGTGAGAGTATTATAGTGTTTGACAGGCGAACAGTGGAAGCGAGGTTCTGGGGGTGTGATCGTGTGATGGCATGCGCGGGGGTGGCAGTGACGGCGAGGCGAAACGCACTTGTCAATTAGGAAGAACGCGCGTGAGCCAGATGATCAAAGATGCGTGAGCGAAGCGGACAGAGTTAAGAGGTCTTGAAAAATTAGGGGAGCTCACATGCGTATATTGGCTAGGTAGATAGCTACTATACAGAACCGGCATCGACATATTTATAAGGGTTTACAACTTGAATATTATAGTATGGATAATATACAGGACCTTAAAATGAAAATATTTCTGCCATAGGCGCTGGCACAAATGTTTATACTTACAATCAACAAACAAATTTGATGTATTTTATACCTAACTCTTAGAATGTAGACGCAAAAAACAAGAAATTTCAAAATACTTTAATCCAACATTTTAAATTTAGAATTATTGTAGCTTTTATTGCAATAAAATCTTGATGATCAAACTATACATGTCAGAGGGTAGTGTTCCCGCACGCGACAAACAATTTTCACCATATTAAAATTACCCCTGTTGTTCCCCTTCTACTAACACCTTTGGAGGCTGTGATATGACGGCTGATAACAGCACTTCATGTGAAGAAATATATCACTTACCGAGACCTGCTACGGCAGAGTGCCACAATTTTTTTTTATAAAATGACAAAAAAACAGAATAACTAATTCCCTATGTTGGTACTACGAGCCCTAACCACTAATATTTGGTACGGCTGTGTTTTTAAAATATATTGATCTTTGAAGCATTTTAAACATTATTTGGAATAAATTTATGTAATTATATTTGTACTATTTTAATATGTTATTATAATATCTACATTAACACAAAAACATAATAACCAAAAATGAAAATTAAAGGATTTGTTCTATTATTCGTAAGAGAACATTTTTAATTTGTGAAAATAATTGACCATAAATAATTGGTACGGCTAATTAAAACTTATATTAATATTGCGTAACGTCGCCTTTTGCTTTTATAATTGCTTCAATTCGTTTTGATATTGTGTTTATAAGTTCCTGGCACTCATCTGGTGTAATTGAATTCCAAATTTCTGTAATTTTTTGTTTCAAACCTAAAACAGTTCTTTGAGGCTCATTTCTTAAACGACGTTTCATTACTGCCCACCAGGATTCTATAGGATTGAGGTCTGGACTGGAAGATGGCCAGCTCAAGACATTTATCCCCTTAGTTTCCAACCAATTCTTAGTATCTTTGGCGGTATGACATGAAGCACCATCGTGTTGAAATATAAATTCTTCATAGGAAATTAATTGGGTTACAGACGGAATTAAATTTCCCTCCAAAATGTTAACATATTTCTGAGCATTTACAATGCCATCAATAAAGTGCAAATTGCCCACACCTTTGGAGGACATGCAACCCCATACCATGACACTAGCTGGAAATTTGACGGTACGCTTCAAACAGTCTCCATGGTATACTTCTTTTTTGTTCATATTACTCTTTTTTTAAAGTCACCAACGCAAACATCAAATTTAGATTCATCACTGAATAGAATGGAATCCCACTGCCTCTGTACCCAAAGTCTTCTTTCTTTTACCCATAATAAACGTTTTTTCTTTTGTATACTGGTCAATAATGGTTTTTCTTTGGCCTGGAAGATTTAAGTATAAGTTTACGTTTTTCTTACTTTAAAAATCTTACCTTATGGAATCCATATTTTAGTTTATGAATATTTTTTCGGGTCCATTCGCGTCCCACGGACTTTCCAATTTTTGCTGACCATTTTTCGGATAAATTACGAACGGTACTTCGTCTATTTGACTTGACAATGGAAGTCAACGCTCGCAAATCTCGCTCGATAATTTTTGAAATTCTACCATTTTTGTTCTTAAATGTTGAAATAGATCCAGAAATTTTATATTTTTTAACTATGTTTACAGTTGTCGATTTAGGTAAATTCAATTCCTTCGTAATTTCACCATAATTTTTACCAGATTAATTTTTTTCAATAATTAATCTTCGAATATCTTCAGATATAGGCTTTCCTTGTACCATGTTGAAAATTAATGACAGTTTATTGAAATAGAAAGACAATATTAATGACAATTGATTCAAAACAAAGGCAAAACCTACTCGAATATCCGTTCAGTATAAAATAAATAGTATAGAGGGCAATAGGAGGATGATTAATATAAGTTTAAATAGCCGTACCAATTATTTGTGGCCAATTTTTTTCATAAGTTAAAAATGCTTTCTTACGAATAATAGAATAAATCCTTTAATTTTCATTTTTGGTTATTATGTTTATGTGTTGTTGTAGATATTATAATAACTTATTAAAATAGTACAAATATAATTACATAAATTTATTCCAAATAATTTTTAAAATGCTTCAAAGATCAATATATTTAAAAAACACAGCCGTACCAAATATTAGTGGTTAGGGCTCGTATAATATTACTGAAAATCGTACGACACTAATTAACGACCAATAGAAACACTTATACGAGCATGGGTTACCTAGCAACGTCAAGATTTTCTTGGAAATTTTTCATTCCTAGACCAACCTAAGTGAAATTAATAAGTGGAAATTTTTATGTCAAATTTGACAGTTGGACAATATAGTGAAACGTCATATTGAATGTTTAGAAATTATAGTTTTATTTTAACGGTCAGTATAATCAAGAAAGCAGTAGTCTTCACTATTTATGCGCTTCATATTAAAACCCCAGTCCTTTAATATATCCGCTAATTTTTCTTTTGATGTTGATTTGTTCAACTTGTACTTTTTTTCTTCACAAAAAGTTAAAAATTGACTCCATACCGAAGATTTACTTCTTACAGTATTCTTTGGTAATGATTCTTTTACAGCTTTATCAATATTTTGTAATGACAGGGAACCAAAACGTGACATTTTGCTCGAATTTTTCAGTAATTGTTTTTTGTTGTCAATAATTTTATTACGTTGCTATAGTTATACTTGTATTGCAACTTGATTATTTCGAATAAAATTTAAATATTAATTTATGTATTTTGGCTTTTTGTAGCGGTGTCGTTACGATTTTCTTACCGAATCTACATTCGAGCATTAATTCATATCCGGGAAATTTTTTGTCGTGCATTCCAACAACGTAATCGGGCCCTCGTGTTCCACTCGGGCCGATTAATACGTTGTTGAAATGCACTCCTAAAAATTTCCGGAAAGAATTAACGCTCTTATGATATTATAAGTGAAAGTATATAAATTTTCAAAGTATGAAACTCAAGACGACTTTACTTTACAGTACATAGTTCACATTTGCAGAAATTCTTTTCTATTCCATCTGCACTTGGCAACAAAATCCAATTCTTATCTACCATTAAACTTATCCACCAACTTCAACAACAACAACAATAAGAAGAAGAAGAAGAAGAAGCATTCAACATTCTACAATTGTAAAACTACATTTGTACAATTCGGACAATTGCACAATGGTGACAATTCGAGCGAGTCCGTCCCTGGCTTCGAGTACAACTAGAGTGCCGTGCTCGGCTCGTACTCAAGTACTAATAAGGCTCTTTGTGCTTCGGTTCGCTCGCCCATGCGTTTCTGACCCATTTAGCAGGGTGTGCCATGCCGTGGTGTTCTAACTTCTGCTTCTGTGTTCAACTTGTATGTCTGTGAACAGCGAATAGCGAGCGGTTATCAGAGGTGGTATAGTCAGTGACAGAAGTTACGTGATGGCTTCATTTAATTCAATATATTAATTAGACAATTAGAGTATAAACTGGAAGACTAAAATGAAATAATTCACGAGATATTTCATTTCAAATTGGATATAGCAAAATTAATTATATGAAAATTTAATACAAGTTATTCCAACTCAGGAGATATATTTCTTGGCGTGAATGCGGTTACCAGCCGTCAAATCACGCCCCCCAAAGATGTTGTTTGAAGGGAGCCACAGAGATAGTTTTTATAAATAAATAAATATAAACATATCATCACGCCTTTTACAAATTGCTAGGCGTAACACTCTGCCGTAGCAGATTTCGGTAAGTGATATATATCATCGCGTGAAGTGCGGTTACCAGCCCTCAAATCAAGACGTCCAAAGATGTTAGTGGTGGGGGAGCCACAAAGGTAGATTTTATTTGGTGAAAATTGTTAGTCGGCTGTGGGTATCGAACCAGGGTTTTCAAGATCCACAGGCCGACTCGATACCACTGAGCCATCTACCCCATTTTTATGTTTTTATTTTTATGTGATGTAAATTGTTTGTCGGCTGTGGAAATCGAACCCAGGTTCTCAAATACACAGGCCGACTCGATATAACTATGGTCATGATTCAAAATTAATATATCATGTAATATTTGTCATTTATTTATTTTTTTAAGTATTAAAACATGATGTATAGATCATGTTTTGTCCAATAAAATGGAGTAGCACGAACCCGTAAAACATTCACTCAACATTTATTCATTAGATTCATTCTGCAATTAATCTTCGCTAGACATTCCTATCCTGACACCACTTTCGCTTCATCCACATTCATAATTACTTTCATACAAGCTCGTTTATTCCTACCACACGGAATATTACTTTCAAGCAACAAACTTTCAATCATCATTCATTCATTTATTCTTGGTTATACACGCAATATTTCATCATCAATATAATTATAAAAATTATACGATATTTTTATTGAAATTCTTTAAAAATTTACATCTTTTCCACATTATAAACTAACAGGCAGATTTATAAAACAGATTAAACACGAATAGCAATTTTAGTAACCTTTCAAATTTTCAAACATAATTGAAATTATTTATTTGTTTATTTATATATGTTACTTTGTACAACAGGAACTGAATCCTAACTACGGTACAGGATCCGGACTCATATAATGTTAGCTTAAGTACGATTCGAATTCAATCCAATATATTAAATTAAAGAACAATCTTTAATCTGTTTTGTAATTCGTTTCAGTTCGGAATAGTATTAGAGTTAGTGGAGTCTAAATTTAAGTTTGTGAGTGTACCTATTAAAATAGTAGTGTAATAATGTAGCCACATCCCTAATAAATACTGTGAAGGATATTCAGGACAAGGGATGATGTACTTTGTGCAACCCTTATCGTGTGTAGGCTGTCATAGTGGGCGTTCTGGGCGCAGAGATGAAAAAATGCCTGACGTTTTTACACATTATCTGCCCTCGGGCCATTTTCATTTCTACCCAAGCCCAGGGTCATAAAGAAAATGAATAAAAGATTGTCATAATGTTATACGAACGAGAATGGTTATTAATGTGTCTGAGTTATGGAGTAATCTGGCCTGATAACCACATCATGGAATTCATTAAAACCTTTTTTCTGTATCAGAAGTTTTTTTTATTACACCGAATGCTAATGAAAATATTTTTGATACTGTTTGGTGTTTTGTATTTTGAAATGTTTGTTAAGATTTTCTTGTGCAAAATGAAATATATTTTTAGATGTTATCATAGGAACAGAAATAAATACATATTTGATTAAAAATTGTTTGAAAAACTTTAGGAATATCTAATAAAAAAGGTTTCCGGTGTCGGACGAAAAATTATATTATTTTTGGTATGTTCTAATTTGCAAAATTTATTGTTCCGCTACGAAATAATTTGTCATTTTTCCTATATCATTCAGGAATAAATTATTAATGGATTGAAAATAGTTATTTATGATACTAGTATATGAACCTAGTCTTTAGTTACAAGTATTTTAAAACACACGAGTGAAAATGTGTAAAAATATTTAAATTATTGACATAAATGTCATCCTAGAATACTGAAAAATCCATTATATTATTGAGCAACTATAATAAATAGTGTATGAATTAAATTTTAACCACTCATTACTAAACAACCTGTGACCTAATTAAATAAATAATATAATAGCAGATCTTGGTAAGTGATATTTCTTCGCGTGAAGTGTTGTTACAGGCCGTGGAATCACGGCCCCCAAAGATGTTAGTGAAAGGGGAGCCACAGAGGTAGATTTAATTTGATGAAAATTGTTTGTCGGTTGTGGGGATCGAACCAGAGTTCTCAAGATCCACAGGCCGACTCGATACCACTGAGCCACCTACCCCTACCTGTGCCACAGGAGTAGTTTTAACATAGAAAAAATTGTTTAACGGTTGTGGGAATCGAACTTGGGTTCTCAAATTCACAGGCCGAATCGATCCACTGAGTAAACTTTTATTTCTCTTCGCTACCTTGGCAACGACGAATATAAATGTCATAATTTTAATAAAATTTGGTATAAATTATCGTAATAAATACCATTCAAGGTTTTATTTTTCTCATGTTTCACTCAAGCTTGGTTGCCACCATTTCTCAAGTCAATTGTTCTTATCAGTTATTGCAAAATAAAAATTTAACCAAATCTGGTCTCAAAAAATGCATCAAATAAAATTAGTTGGAAATTTAGTTTTCCATATCTTTTATTTAAAAATAATTTAGCAACGTTAGACTGCGGTAAATATACGATACTAAAAGTGATCGTACGCAGTTGTTAAATTTGTTTCTTATTTCACGTCAAATCTATCATACTGCGAGAATAAATATGTAATTACGTCTTCTGTAATGAATAATTGAATATCCAATATTTTCTAAAAATAGTTATAATATCAAGAAAGTAAATTTAAATTACAGTAGTCAGTAAACATAGCTGACATTTACTTTGTGCTAGTTAGCTAGTTTCCTTCTCATAAACTTAGAATCGTATTTTGTAATTAATAATAAAACAGCCCCCGTACGTCTAACGGTCCGTAATGAAACTTGCTCATTTGATATGCAAATAACAATTTCCTTAAAGGAAGTGGCGCCGCGTTATCGTGTAACTCTGGCTTCTTGCCTAAAGCTTTCTCCATGCCTATATAATTTATAGAAATTATATTATTATTAATCCAAGAAATTTAATTATTTCATGCGAAATATAACATCTATTATTATTCATTAATAAGCATGTGTACAAACACATAAATAAACTTTCACAAAAAATTTGTTATATAAGAACAACACAATAATTTTCAATTTGAAAATGGTTTTTTTACAAATGAGCATGTCAATTATTTATAATATCATATTGAAATTTTATGTTTTATGGAGAGAAATTATTTTTAAATTATTTATTACCAGAAACAGATGCTTGTTACACACGATTTTTATTCGATTTTAATTTATTTTTGAATAAATTTAAATATGTATATTCATAAATTACACAATTATAAATGTATTTTAAAATAATTAAACAATAAATTTTCTAGCAGATGTCGGCAAATTATATAGAATGTAAAAAAAAAACCAGGTAATTCAAGGGAAATGAATTTTTCAGTCGGTATTATTTTAGAGAAAATTGCTTCAAATGACATATTTCAATTTACTCATTTAATAATCATGAAAATTAGGATTAAATGTTACAATTTTTTTTTAAATTTTATTTGACATTGTAATATTTTATTTATAAAAACTAACATTATTCTTAAATTTATTATTATTAAATTATTATCGGTTAGAAAAGACAAAAGTACTTCTATTGTATTCAAATTTTAATTATTTATATTAAAGAAATATTAAATATTAATTTCACAGCAAAATAATATTTCTTTGTATTTTGTTCAAAGTTCTATTGCAAAATATTTGACTGCAGTTTTTATGGTAGGATAGTAGTAAAGCATCGAACTGTGAATTTGAGAACCAAAATTCGATTCCCGCAGTCGATAATTAATTTTCATCCATCATGCTATAACCCGTCAAATGAGGTAGCAAGAACCCCCTGATACATTCACTCATCAGATGTATCAAAGGATCAGTTTTTGTTAAACATTCTTATCCTGACACACCATCCTTGTTTCAACCACATTCATGTTCCCTTCATACAAAGCTCATTTATTTTATTTTATTAATCTTTGATTTACGCTCATTCCTCTGAGTCTAAAAAAATAAGAAGGGAAGAAAGCGTTGATTTGTACTTGTTTTAAAAGAAAATAAAAAAATTGTAGTTAGATACTCTATAGTAAAAACTGGAAATTAATCCAAAATGGATGGAAGGAAGTATCGCTCCGCTTGTTTTGGAACTAAATTTCACTTAATTGTAATTAAATGTTACAGTAAACGAATCAAAAGATAAGAAAAGAAGGAAGAGTCTGCAGCGCTTCGATTGAAAGTGAAATTCAGATAATTGCAGATAAACATTATAATGATGAAATAAGTAACCAACGAATCTAAAATCAAGAATCCTGTCCATGTCTTTATTCATTAAATTCATCCCGTAATTAATTTACGTCAAACGTTAACAAAATTGATTTTTACTATATTTAAATTGCCACTATGGCTTCCTCTACACTAATATATTTTGGGATCCTGATTTGACGGATAATAATCGCACTTCATGCGCAATAATGAGTAAAAGGCGTAATGATATATTTAATTATTTGTATTTTTTAACATATTTATTTGATGTCCAATAAAAAGTGACATTGAGAATATTTTTTTGTTTATTTATTGATTGAGCATTTTTCCGGGGATAATAAAATATAGATATATAAAGTTCTGAATGTTATGCGGAATAATCTCATCTCAATCTAAATCTTAACAATCGCACATCGATACAAGTCGTCAAGGCAGTCATGATTGGTGTCGGATTGCGAGTCGGTCAAGTGTCCTTGTCGGTTGTCGTCCTAGCTGTAAGAAGCCAGGACTGCGAGAGCAAGAGAGCGAGAGAGGAGAAAGGCTTTCCTCTCAAGCCTGGGAGATTTGAGACCGCAGATGCAGCGTCAGCTCGTCTGGTGACGATATCGAGCAGCCATCGTTGCCTTCGCGTTAGTAAGGACATCACACTATGATACGTTACCGCTACGTTGCGTTACTGCACGTCAAATATTGGTTACCAGTGATTCTCAACATTTTATTCTCATTGCAATTATGTGGGATTTACTTTCAAACTTTCTATCTTTTTAGATTTATTGTTAGAGGAATGGGTGGAAGTGAAAGGTTTATGAAACAGGTTTATAGGAGCGAATGAATGGATGTGATTGAAGGTTTGTTGTGTGTTGAAAGATTCTGCGTGTGAGGAATAAATGAACTTGTATGGAGAGAATGTGGGAATGAGGGGAATGAGGGAACACAGGTTCTCAAATTCACAGGCCGACTCAATATATTACGATATTATATAAATAAATAAATATAAAAAATAATCACGCATTTTACCCGTTAACGGGTGTGGCACTCTGCGCTAGCAGATCTCGGTAGGTGATATATTTCTTAACGTGAAATGCGGTTACCAGCCGTCAAATCACGGCCCCCAAAGATGTTAGTGGAGGGGGAGCCATAGGAGTAGATTTAATTTGGTAAAAATAGTTTGTCGGCTGTAGGAATCGAACCAGGGTTCTCAAGATCCACAGGCAGACTCGATACCACTGAGCCACCTACCCCATTATTATATATAAATAAATAAAAATATTATTGGGTGTGGCACTCTGCCGTAACAGATCTCGGTAAGTAATATATTTCTTCGCGTGAAGTATGGTTACCAGTCGTCAAATCACGGCCCTCAAAGATGTTAGTGGAAGAGGAGTCACAGAAGTAGTTTTAATATGGTGAAAATTGTTTGTCGCCTGTGGAAATCAAACCCGGGTTCTCAAATCCACAGGCCGACTCGATACCACTGAGCCACCTACCCCACATGTATGTAAAAAATGAATTATCGACTGTAGGTATCGATCTTGGGTTCTCAAATCGACAGTTCCGAGTGTGTGGAATCAATGAGCTTGTATGCGCGAAAGTGAATCTGGTTGAAGCGAGGATGGTGTGTCAGGATGAGAATGTTGGACAAAGACTGATAAAGTGTTCGAATCTCATTCAAGCTAAAAATTATATGAACTACTACATTGCGGCTCGGTGAGTGCGGACCCTGTACTGTAATTGGGACTAAGTTCCTGTTGTACAGCGTAACATAAATAAATAAATAAATAAATCTGAAAAATGAATGTTCTGTGAATACAACCACATATGATGGAAGATAGTGTAATGTTATTAATGTGTATTTATATATAATTAAATGTGACTAACTACCTTTAATTTTCACTAAAGTAAATTTTGAAAAAGACTTCAATAATATTTCAACTTTTCAGCAGTAGCAACGATAAAAATGTGTAATTTATATGCAATCTGTCACCGGTTTAGAGGCACTGGCATAACGCATCGCATGCAATATCAGCAGGAATAGCAGGATATTCGATGACAGTCACACTGTTTTATGTGAATGTCGATAGCGATTATTTTCAAAATTGTACGTAGTATATCGTAGATGATAAAGTGGTACGATTTAAATTTATTTTTTGGTGAAACGGTTTCAGATGATTAATGTTTATTGCGGTTTTATGATATTGAATTTGATTTAGTTTAGAGAGAAGTATAATACATCGATTGAATCTTGATACTGGTTCATATTTTATAATTTACGATGTGAACTGCGTAAAACCGGAGCAAAAAGTAAAATATATACTCACTGACATTAGCAGAAATTTTGATTTAATATCAACGTAATATTTTAAGCATTTTAATCATTGCATAAAACTTTTTTTATTTTGTTCATCGGTCCGATATCCAAAACACAAAAAGAAGAGGAAAAAACAAGAGGGGACCTATAATTGAGTTCTTTTCACAGCAATATTGAAAAAGACATTCAGGATTCTAATTGAAAAATCTTTCAAAGCGAGAAAATATCTGGAAGTCAGTCAGCTGTCAAGTAAAAATTCGGGAGGAAGTAGGGATATTATCCTCTTCACTGCCATCTTGTGACTGAGGAGTGAAGTGAGTACGAGTGTGATGTGATCTCATCGCGCTTATTGTTAAATTCCCTTACTTGCGCCCCCTTATAGAACTATGAAATTGAAAAGATGGAACTTTATTAAATTATTACGATAGAAGTCACACAACTCTTGAAAACGACTGTTATTCAGCCCGTAGCGACAACATATTTCAGACATTCAAAATTAGAGATTTTAAAATATAAATATATATGTATGTACGGTTTTATAAAGAACAGAATATATCTACTTTCATAGTAAATAGATTTAAATTAACAAATTAAAATCTATTACAATTAGAATTCTACTCCCGTTATTTTAAAATGTCATTTAACGTACTGGGTTTCCATGGTGCTAAATAACATCTTCATTACACGTTAGCAAGCTATGACTTCGAATGTTTTAGTCCTGGCTTAAGATATTGTCATTGTAGCTTAACCTTAGTTTTCAAATAATTTATAAAACTGTACAGTTTGTTGTTGTCTTAATTTGCGATCGTAGAAAAAGTATAGTATGCGACTCGTTTTATAAACTCTTTAGATATTCATTTTTTATACACTCGTACCTAAAGAGACGTTTATAAAACTTGTTACATAATATATTATTACGATACATATACCATTACAATCACAAGATTAACTATCATTAAAATAAATAAGTTTTATTTAAATTAATTTGTCGTTTATAAAACTAGTCAGTAGATAATTATTTTACGAATTTAAATTACTCTATTCAAGAGAGTCTCAAATTTGAAATAAGAGTAAAAGACAACGAATATGGATTAACTGAGGCCTTAGACAATAGTGAAAATTCCTTTAAAAGTAAATATATAGATTTACCTATCGCTATATCAGGGGTAACAGGAGGGTGTAAGAAGATTATTATAGAATGGAATTCGCACATGGGGTACCTTTCGTTCAAAGGAATTCAAAATTAGATAGGGGAGAAATTTTCCATAAAAATCTACAATTTATAGAAAAATGAAGACGTAAATAATACTCAAATCTTTGAAGTCATCCACCAGAAAATCCTTTAAGAATAAACTCAAGAAACTTTAAATAAAACAGAGACTTCAGTACTCTCCTAAAAAACTTGTACAACAATTATTTGATTGTATTATACAGGGTGTCAATGTAATAATAAAATTATTGCGCAATAAAATTATTTGAATAAGAATATAAATATTGTTAATACACACTATATCGTATATCCATGTTTACAGTAGTCTTTATTGATTTAAGTGTCCGGAAAGTAAAAAAGAAAATACAATACATACAAATGTGTAATAATTAATTGACACATCCCAATTTTTAGCCTACTTTGAACAGTAGTTAAACAAGTAAAATATGTAAAACATTTAGAGACAGAAATTAATCCACTTTAACTTTTGTTTGAAACTTTTTCCTATAAAGTAATTAGGGAAATAATAATAACGAAAAACTTATTTCCCATGTTAATAGTCTAAGGTGCAGTCCACGTGGGATAAGGTGTATACTTGCCTAGCGCGATTAATTAATAAAATAAATAGATAGTTTATAAATTATCCAAGTAGTTATTGATTTAGCTTTAACATATTATGTATTAAAATAAAATCAGAAAACCACAATATAACTCAATTCAAGTCTGAAAGAATTGTAATAAGAATATGAAAATATCAAAAGTAATATCGATCAACTTTTATAACTAAATTAGAATTTTGCGTGTTATACTTATTAGGTAAATAAAATACCAAAAGTTATTTGTGCTACTAAAACGTTGATTTCTTAATATTTTGTTTGTGTTCGTAAAATATAGTCATTACATCTAGATTGCTTGGGTGCTTACAGGAAATTACCGATAATAAGTTCAGCACACAGTTATTTATTTTTAATTCAGTTTGATTATGTAGCATAATGTGAATAATTTCGTTGCGAGAAATTCAATGAATTGTTCATTATAGCTTTAATGTAAACTCAATGATGTTATGAATATTTTACTCACAATTTTCCAAATAAAAGTAACCCTTCATGATTGTCAACTGTCCTTTTTGAAGACAATTGCTGAATATTGAACTCTATTGGGATATTGAATCATTAAAAGATGGTGTTGATCACGATTTGTCAAACTTGAGACAAAGGTACACTTTCAGTTGCACTCCGAAAATTTACTATTTTTAATAAATTCGATAGATTTAACTGTCGGTTCTCGTTGAAACATTTTATAATAAAATTAAATTAAAATATCTTGTTCACCTGATGATGGTCTAGTCGACCGAAATACGTATTGTAAAATAAACTTTACATTATTTGTAACTAACCTAGTGTTTTTTAATTTAATTTTACTATTTTTGCCTATTGCATTTCGTTGTTTTTTCTTTTATTTTGTGTTTGCTAGTAGTGGTTTGTTATTAATTTATATAGAATATAGTTATGTGTTGTATTTCGTTGTAGTTTTAGTATCAGAGTTTCATTTATACAGGGTGTTTCAAAACTTAGAGCAAAAAATTAAAGGGTTTATTCTGTACGACGTGCTGATCATGAAACAAAAAGAAATTTTTTTAAATCGCAAAACTATTTTCCATGTTTCCCAGTCCAAAATTTTTCGTTGCCACTGCCACTGGGTGGATGATTATGTTAAAGTTATTAATTAAATAAAATTCTATTATAAATAACTGCTAATAATTGAATTGTGTAATTATTCTTTCGTAGTTGATACCTACTTCATTGTTTGTGTTTAATAGGAAAGCGAATCCAGTGCAGTACTACAAAAAATGTTTTAGATTAACAACCCTTAATTTTTCCAATTTAAAAAAAAATCTTTTTGTTTCACGATCAGCACGCCGTACAAAATATACCCTTTAATTTTTTGCTCTAAGTTGTGAAACACCCTGTTTACATACATGATGTTTGAAAATTATTACAAAAAAAATAAAGAGTATATTATTTGATGTACTGAATATAACGCAAAAATAATTGTACATTACTTGAAGCAAACATGTTTCGTGCCACTGGATTGATAGATTACAGTAATGAATAAAAATTAGTTATTTACGTAAAAAGTCAGGAAAATGTTCAATTACAGGATGAATAGATAGTTTCATGCTGAGCTTGAAACAGCTTACGAATCCTGTACGACGCTTTACTGACGTGTTACGTATAACATTTTACCTGAAACTTATAAACAAATAATACATATTTTAAATTAATTTAAATTAAAAGAAATATTTGACTTACATATTCAGTCAGTATTTTATGTTAGTAAGTAACTAGAAACTGTAAATAAAGTAGAACTATAAATAAATAAATAATCTTTAAAATATGGTAAAGAGTTGTCAAAACATTGCAAATCAGATATTTTTCAATCGATGTACTGCAAAATGTCTTCAATACATACATTAATTAAGGAGTTAATTTCTTCAAAACCACATTTCGATATCTCTTTTAGATTGCGAGTTATTGTCCGTCAGTACGGTGGTGTGAATAGCGTTACGGAATTCGAATCCGGAGATCCCGAGTTCGAATCGCACTCAAGCTAAAAAAAGAACTACCACACTGCGGCTCGGTGAGTGCGGATCCTGTACTGTAATTGGGATTAAGATCCTGTTGTACAGCGTAACATAAATAAATAAATAAATAAATAAAAGTTGTGATTAAAAAGTAAATATCAATAACAAATTGCAGAAATATTTCTATTTGCTTTATCTGAACTGGTATAGAATTTCAAACATTTTATCTCGAGTAAATATTATGTATTCTGTTCATACATTTCAAGTTTCGTTTATAATTTGCATTTCTCTTTATTTACATAAAACAAAGACAATATAAAATGGTATTTAGTCATATATTTGTACTATTTTCTGTGCTACTCTTAATCAGCTCATATAGGGGAGAACAAATATGTGTACATCATTTTAGAATGATTTAAACAGGAACCCATGTAGACGTCTGGATTTTATAATGGTATGCATATGTGTTCTATGTTTCTGCTCTAGGGAAATATAGCTGGAAAATTTACAGTTGGTAAACTTTTAAAATTTAATTATGAACATAGCTACAGACAAAAATGTTGAATTTTGAAATAAAGTCAATTAAAACTTTCACATATGATGCTTTATTCACGATAACGAATAGAAAATATAATTATAAATAAAAAGAACTAAATTTTAATTAAATCAAGGGGTACAGAGTGCAGCACAATAATGCAACTAGCATATAAATGTATCAACGCAAAAAATCACTACAAGCTATACAGGATGTTTCACAACTTAGAGCAAAAAATTAAAGGGTATATTCTGTACGACGTGCTGATCATGAATCAAAAAGAATTTTTTTTAAATCGCAAAACTATTTACCATGTTTCCCAGTCCAAAATTTTTCGTTGCCACTGCCACTGAGTGGATGATTATGTTAAAGTTATTAATTAAATAAAATTCTATTATAAATAACTGCTAATAATTGAATTGTGTAATTATTCTTTCGTAGTTAATACCTACTTCATTGTTTGTGTTTAATAGGAAAGCGAATCCAGTGCAGTACTACAAAAAATGTTTTAGGTTAACAACCCTTAATTTTTCGAATTCTTTTTGTTTCATGATCAGCACATCGTACAGAATATACCCTTTAATTTTTTGCTCTAAGTTGTGAAACACCCTGTATAAGCTGGTCTCACACAATCAATATATATTATTTTTAAATAAAAATAAATAAATATATCATCACGCCTTTTACCCATCACTGGGTGTAGCACTCTGCCTAAGCAGATCTCGGTAAGTGATATATTTTTTCGCGTGAAGTGCGATTACCAGCCGTCAAATCATGGCTTCCAAAGATATTAATGATGGAGGCGCCACAGGAGTAGATTTTAAATTGGTGAAAATTGTTTGTCGGCTGTGGGGATCGAATCAGGGTTCTCAAAATCCACAGGCCGACTAGATTCCACTGAGCTACCTACCCCATTTTATTATTATTTTATTTTTATTATTATTATTTTTTATTATTTTTGTTGCTGAATTATGTAATATGACGTCACAATCATTCATTTCAGTAAGTGAAGACTAGCAAAAATAATCAGAACCTAGGTTATGTTAAATTTAAGTTTATATTTAAAATTATATTTATATTAATTCAAATTTTAACAATTGTTATACTTATGTTGAAAACTTAAACCAGATTACAAAGCTACATTTTGTTCTGATTTGTCAAAAGTAAAGTAAAATCGAATCAAAATGTTTAAGTAAATCCCAATTTTTCTGTTAATAATTTAATTTGAAAATTTTTCTACTAGAATTTGACCAAATGGTATGAAATGAAATAAAATTTTTGTGTCAAACAAAAGTTTTATTAAATGGCGAAAACATTAACCGTGTGACATCGGCTTTAACGATTTGTGGATGCTGAAATTTGACTTCCGGTAAGAACAATTGGATACTTTATTATTTATTTACATATTTTCTAAGATTTGTAATAATTATTATTTTATTTATACTACTCTGTACAATAGGAATCCCAATTGTAGGACATGCTACACTCGGAAATTAGTAAAACCCGTCTTGATGTAATAATTAGAATTTTAATTTAATTCTATACTTTTCAGATTCAACAAATTAGGGCAAAGATGAGTGCAGAATTCAAAGTAGGCTGCGTTATTTGGGTTAGGATTAATAAGCAAAGTTTAATATAGAAATATTTACTGAAAATTAGTAGAGCAAATTTACTTAATTACACAATCTGAATGCGGTTGGGTTAGGTATAAATTTCGATGGTCAGATACAAATATTTAGGGTCTAGTGCGGTTACATAATCACCACTAGACTAGAATACAAAGGACCTCACAGGGGAAACTCTCAAATTTCCACTAGTTCCAAGTTATACCAAATAATCAATTTCCACTAAACTTCAAACAAACACGCATTATTATGAGTTTAATTTAATTGATTACAAATGAGTGAAACAAATTTAAATTGAAAACAAATTGAAATTCTTTCAACTAAATATATTTATTAGTGAAACAAAAAATAATAATTCATACACAAAACAAGTTGATTAAAATAGCAAAATTGCTAAAAAAATCACAAAGCTTTACCTAATAAAAAACCCAAAAAACGAAAACGCAATTAAAAGTGAAAAACTAGTAATTAAAATCGCCGTTTGATGTCGCGGAAGGCCGAGAAATCAAACAGTTCGATAATTAATTCCATGGCAGGTATAATCGGCGCGGTACACAAAATGACAAAACTGAATCACGTGCGTGCTCACGCCTACGCACGTCACGCATCACACGTGACAGCCGAGGGCGACACTAGCGACACGAGTGCCGGACTATTGAATCACTCGTAATTGATGTATGTAATGTAAACACACTACATGCACAGTGGTAAGTCTGGTGTGTAGCATGTCATGGAGATTTACAGTGGCGTACAACCAAATGTTCTAGGAAGGGCACTCATAATAACAAACGGAATGTTTATAAATTAATATAATATGAACCTATCTAATTCAAGGCGCCTCCCACAAAAGTTATTGAAGAATGAAAATAATAAATTAGTAAAGGATGCAATTCGAACCCAGAATCTCAAGATGACAGAGTTTGCAAGTATTACTTTAATTGGTTAGATTTAGAGCGTATTAATTAGAAAACTGAACGCAATAGATAATAGCATTTTTACTCCCGAAATCAAGAAATTTTAATATTTTTTTTATTATCTGTAATTTATTATTGCATCTTATGTAAATTAAGATTTTGTTGTACATCTAATATTCTGTTATTCATAAAAAAATATTTTCTATATATTTAAAATTTATATCATATTTTTAAAATGTCACGAAATATAGGATTTTTTTAACTTCGAGAAAAAATTAAAAGCATGTATTATATACGTACTGATAACACAACAAAAATATTTTTTTCTACGATTGCTATGAAAAGTTGACAATTACGCTCTCATTTGTCATCGTAAAGTTGACATTTTCTGTGGAACAATCGAAAATTATCTTTTTTAGGCGTATTCAATGGCAACGGGCGAAAAAGATGTTAAATTCGGGCGTTTCCAATGGCAACGCACGAAAAAGCTATTAAATGCGCACCTATTTCAATAGTTACCAGGGATACAAACAAAACAGAAACTTGTCATATTGACAGTTGGCAGAATGAATTTATTTTCAATACGTATACGGTTTTAAATAATTTTAAGATGCAATCGTAGAAAAAATTATGTGTGTATCACGAGCGTCAAGTGTCTTTGTTCTTCTTACACTATAGCAGCTCTCGCCTTCGGCTTGGCAATTACCGTGCTCGAGGAACAAAGAATCACTTTACGCTCTTAATACACAAATAACTATTTATAAAATTAATTAATAAGTAATTAAAACAACAATATAAACAATCATCGCGTCCGTCCCTGTTTCGCCCAATCCCAATAAATCTACTGAATCATAAGCCTGAATTGCGTATTTACTACATACGTTTGAATAGCCAGAATCAGACGATTCGTAAATTTATGCGTTCGGATTTAAATGAAATTGATTCGTATTAGTCCCGGTTTCCGGTCCCGGTCCGGGTTCTGTGGGTTTGGAGCGAACGCGTCGACAAGCGACACCCGACCCCGTGGTCATGGCAACCGACCCTAAACCCGGGAGCGTCACGTGGTGCCGGACCACCGTGACACTGACACCCACGCAAATAGACAAGAGAATATTCTTCATCAAGAGGTTCTCAATATCTTACATAGGTTTCAATCGAAGATTGTTGCTGACAAGTGCTGATATTTCATTTCAGATTTCCGTGAGAAGATTCCAATCAATCTATTACATAAACTAAATAAAAATTGTTTGGTTGAAGATTAGGTAGTATACAGCGTGGTAAATCGAAGGACGCACCATAGCGTTTTCAATGTTATTTTTGAAATGTTCAATTAATGGCTTCCCTAATTATTTTAAAGAGGGAAAATTTTTTGCATTTTTTGACACTAATATTTATAATTTAACTATCTGGAACCGGAAAAATGAAGGAAATCTTTATTGATAATTTTCTTAATATCATCAGTGCCTCAACAAATATACGAGTAATATTAATTAAGAGTTTATTTTATTTAATACATGAAAAAGTCATTTGTTATAATAATGACAGACAAAAACAATAACGTTGAATTGGTACATTTGTTTTGTTATTTCACGACATTAATGATTTTAAGAAAATTATGATTAGAAAATCCTGTCGAAAAATAAACAACTTGTTATATTTTTCTGAAAACGCTTTCTTGGTTCATATTTGTAATAACCATAATTTTGAAATAATTTAAATTATCATATATAAAACCACTATGATTTTGCCGGCAATTTTTGTCGTCATAATCACGACTGCTTGTTGAGACGAAAATCTGTAGATTTTCTTAAAGCAACAAGCAGGAGTGATCTAGGCAAAAATGACCAAAGGAAAATCATAGTCACGTATGGTATTCGGCTTAACAATTCCTCGAAATATTTTATCCAAAAAAATATTACCTGCAGTATTTTTAAACTACTATTACCTTGGTGATCAATTTACATTGTTTCATTTTTTGTCATAATTAAGCAAAGTAAACAAAGTCAAATAAAATTCAACAATATTCATCTACTAAAAATAGTTAACAAACGTTATATCTAAGCAACGATTTGCGACAATTTTCACTAGTGAAATACTACTGTGATTGCTTCAATTCAGCAAAATACTGTCATTTGATTAGATGAAAAGTTATAAGAGGAATTGTCAAAATAAATTTCAAATATTTCGCCACTGTGTCGATTGTGCAAAACTTAATAAACATTGCAGTCAATAAGTATCCTACCTGTATTTGATAAATTGGAAATCTCGACTTTGTCTCGATCCTCAAAATCATTCTTAATCAGTAGGAAGTACTTATTGATCTTAACACTTAAATAACTAAGTATATTACAAAAATATTAGATCACTATTACTTTTCAAAAAGTAAAAAATATAAAGAAATAATTTACGCTAATCGAAATAATTACATATTGCTCTAATGATGACATAAAAAACGAAACGTCTTCATTCTACCGGGACAGATCTAATACAGTTAGAGTACTTCTGGTTGATGTAGGGGCAGGCTTTGCAAGAAGGGATGCTCATGCTACACCATCCGTTGCACAGTTCCCCCTCCTGCCTCGATTAAACCCACTGCACTGCTGTGGACGACACTAGGATATTAATTGGCGTTATGGCTATGGTTGTTACGGTAATCGGTTGCTAAGTGCTGAGCCGTATGTCAGCTGATCAGTCCGGGATCGCTTTGGATCGGGTTCAAAATTACCCAAATAATTGCGAGTAAACCGTTGGGACCTGTCTTTATCACAGGCTTTTCATTTTAATATTCTCATATATAATATAACAAGTAGTATGAAAATTGCTGAAAATATTTTCGCACTCGTTATGTTTCCATTTCCATAACAACGAATGTATATTTATGTCAAAATATTATCTGTCAATTTTCATACTACGAGTTGTATTCGGCTTGAGAATTTACTAAACAAGAGTTAATTAACAAGAATAGTTAGGTATTTATTTGCACATTATTAATTAGGTATTATAGTGATCGGGACTTATGTTTTCTTCTAAAACATAATTTCGATTACTACAAAAATCCATGAATTGCCGCCAAACATAATTTCTTGTTTTTTTTGGTATTTTTTGGGATGTTCTCTTCAATTTTAATAAAAATTTCTTCTGTAGAAGCAGTTCCCCATCGAGAATTTGCCACTTTGACAGATTTTTTCAATTGACGTTTATGAAAATATTGAAAATATCATTTATTTTATTCGTAACCAAGGATATTATTAACAGTGGTATTTCCGATATCAATTTCACTAGTGATGAATTTCCGACGAAATGTACATTTCATTGGTTCATTTTCAAACAAATTCGTGATCCTATTGGTTGACAGTGACGTGTGGTGAATTCTCATTAAAATTGACTTGGACATACTTTGTTATAAAACAGCGGTTTTAAATTAAAAACAAACAGTTTCTTGTGTAGTTCTTGTATGTTTTTCGTCCAGAGGACACACCTTAATCTTGTATAAATATTAGTGATTGACAGATGAGGTTTCTTGTTATTAAACAAAACAGAAAGACTGATATGCCAACATGATTTATTAATGAATACTTCAAGTTTACATTAACGTTGTTAATTTTCTATGCATCAACGTAACTGTACATTGAAACATGTCATGCTATTAACCTGTGAGTAATTAATACAAGAACAAAATTGTGTTTTAGAAAAAAGTGTTTATTCAACTAACTGCCACTGACTAATGTGATTACTTACAAACTATTTACTAACGTGACTTGTTTCATTTCTCAAACAACTCATTATTTACAACAAGAATAAAATGACAAGGTATCGGATTATGGAATTGAGAATGAATTATCACCACATTAATTATCCCTGTTGTTCCCCTGCCATTACAGTTTCCAATTTTCGACTCTTGTATTTATTTTGTACTGTATCGTAATTCCATATTTACAAAAGTGATTTCAGTTCGAAAAGTGAGACTTTATAATACTAGTACCGATTCGTGTAAAGTGAAGTTCACATTTATTTAAAACAACATTAAATACATCTTTCTTGTATGTTCTGTGATTTTTCTAATTTAAATAAATAAATAAATATATCATCACGCCTTTTACCCATTACTGGGTGTGGCACTCTGCCGTAGCAGATCTCGGTAAGTGATATATTTGTTCGCGTGAAGTACGGTTACCAGCCGTCAAATTACGGCCCTCAAAGATATTAGTGGAGGGAGAGCCACAGGGGTAGATTTAAATTGGTGAAAATTGTTTGTCGACTGTGGGGATCGAACCAGGGTTCTCAAGATCCACAGACCGACTCGATACCACTGAGCCCCCTTCCCCATATTAATTTGATTTAAAGAAACTAATTTTGGTTGACTGCAATAAACTGCGTTTTTTTTTTTGCTAAAAGATCTTTCCATCTTGCGTAGGTATAAAATAAAATCCACAAAGAAAACAAAATAAACGAAACATCAAAAAATTCACGACGTATTTACCGCACAAATTTACATTTCTCTAACTTGAGATAAAACTTGGAAAAGATTCAAGAAACAGGAGACATCAGGACACTCAGTCATGGCCACCCATGAGAAATAACTCCCTCCCCAGACTTGGGGAAGTTCCGCGTTTAGGGTAGCGAAAGCAGAGGGAGGAAATGATGAATATAAAACATGGGGTGTGCAAATTGACATAACTCAAAATACCGCCAAGGCGGCTTGGCTGCAAGTGCCGTAAACGGAAGTTAACGCGCACAAGATGCACCTCATATCCGGTTCCCCTCACAGGAACTCACTACACATGCGCAAAAAATAAATGAAAATGAGAAATATTAACTTTTCCGTGATTTTATATTTTATTTATTATTTTTTTGCTGAGGGTTGAAATGCGTTTTATTAAAATGATAATGTGCTGTTGTGACAATGTTTTTAAAATGAAATTTGCAGCGGGAAGAAAGAGAAAAATTGAATCCGTATTTTTTGAGTGTCATTTGTTTTTACTGTAATGGGGACACATCCAAATTATTAAATTTTAAAGTATACATTTGTTTCTTTATTGAAGGAAACCGATTTTGACAGCAAAACATGAAGGAATACTATTAGCTCGATCTGTAGCTTCCATTACAAACTAATATTTTTAATATAAACATAGGCGCCGATATGTGAAGTACAGGAGTGCGAGTGCATATTAAAAAAAATTAGTGCTTTCAACATAGTGTTGCTGAATTAAGTTTGTGTAACATTAAAAATTCACATATTTAATTGTTGAAATCACAATCTTCCATTGTTGTATTATTTTATTGTTGTATGCCGTCATTGTTGTAACCTTTCATTGTTGAATTTTTGTTATTGTTGTATTAAATTATTTTTAAACCAAAATATATAACATTTAAAAGTGGAAATGCATAGCAGAATATTTTGTAAAATTGGTTTCTTTTAATACAAACTATAATAACAAAAACTAATAAAATTTACTGACTCAAAACGCAATAAATTGTGCATATTTTATAGCAGAAAGATATTATTATTTAGTACCAAATTTTAGCACAAAATGTCATAATTGCAATGTGTCAATTGCGATTATAATTTCCGTTGTAGCCATAATTTTCTACCACTTTCGTAAATAATTTCGGAACGTTTGGAAGCGAAAAACATCTTTAATATTTTCTTTTCGTATATAAAAGTTTTGTTTTGAATTTCAAAATCAGAACATCACAAGAAAACATTGTTGTTTACAATTCTAGAGCGTATATATGAAACAATTTATATTCATTTCTGCTTTCTTCAAATTCAAGTTCTCGGTTTCTCGGCCACTAGAATAAACAATTCAACATGATTCTCTCAGTGCAGCCACTGGCAGAACCATCATGTGTGTGGCCATGGAATATTTCGCGCGTATTTTCTTATCTATTTCGTCGTAAAGTTGGCAACAGCGGACTTGGTATTGTTATTACCCCCACTCTCTAGACATCTAGGCAGAAGAGAAGGGGATGAAGGAAAGTCTTTTCTGTTGCCCTCTTTAAATCCGGTTAGATTGTGCGCTTAGCGAAGACGCTGGATAATTCCTAGACGCCTTCAGGACTGGGATTTCTTTTATGATACACTGCTGAATTGGAAAATTTTGTTAGTTGCTCCCTTTCCCCAATGACAGGGAACGGAAGTTACTTTGTTATTGGATAACTGCTACCGCTAACTCGGAAATATGTTGATGACATTGTTTCTCCTGAATATTTTGTTTTTCTTTTGTTTTACTTCCTCTATATAATTTTCTACAACTTCTCTTCTGAAAACCAAGTTTAAAATAAATAATGTCTGACCCAAATTACCCTTTTGTGGCGCATAATTTATACCCAACTTCTGAAAGTGGAACTCCAATATTGTTCAGCGCGAAATTCTCATTTTTAAACTTTTTTCCTTCATTTATATTTTGATAAATACTGTGATTCTGTAATTTATGTTTATTTAATTTTATTTTATATGCTGCACAACGAGAAATTAATTTCAATTACGGTAGAGGAAATTAACATCTTATAGTGAAATCTAAATAACTTGTTCGTAGTGTAGTAATTTAAAGTTAAAGTCAGCACGGTTTGAATCCGGCTGAACTCTCACTGATGTAGTAAGTGTGTAACTGTGGTGCTACAACTGATGTTGAAGTAAACATAGACACCTATATGTTTGTATAAAACAGGGTTGCATGAACTTTGTTAACATTTGGCCGAACTGAAAAATGTTGTGCTGCCGTGGCCCAATTAAATTTATTATTTGAAGTATCAAATGTCACGAAAGGATTTTTTTATGTTTGAAAAAAGTTAACATGGGATATTATATCAAAAATATCAAAGAATAAGGACTGTCAAATATAGAATGTAGTTTTCTATACTTTCTATTACTTCAATTACTAAACTTTAGTTCCGCCTCTATATATAAAATTCAAATGATAAACTAAAATTGAAGAAACTATGGCGATTTTATAGTATATTAATTCTCGGTTTGATTAATTAACTTTGAAAAACAAACGCAGATCTACACTCTCTCCTTTTCCATCTTTTTAACAAAGTTTATTTTAAATTAAATATAGAGTGTTCCATTTAAAAATACAAAGTTGCACAACATTGCGCAAAAATAGATCACCCGCTATACAGGGTGTTTCACAACTTAGAGCAAAAAATTAAAGGGTATATTCTGTACGACGTGCTGATCATGAAACAAAAAGAATTTTTTTTAAATTCAAAAAACTATTTTTCCATGTTTCCCAGTCCAAAATTTTTCGTTGCCACTGCCACTGGGTGGATAATTATGTTAAAGTTATTAATTAAATAAAATTCTATTATAAATAAGTGCTAATAATTGAATTGTGTAATTATTCTTTCGTAGTTGATACCTACTTCATTGTTTATGTTTAATAGGAAAGCGAATCCAGTGCAGTACTACAAAAAATGTTTTAGGTTAACAACCCTTAATTTTTCGAATTTAAAAAAAAATTCTTTTTGTTTCATGATCAGCACGTCGTACATAATATACCCTTTAATTTTTTGCTCTAATTTGTGAAACACTCTGTATGTAAGTATGTAAGATATGTAAGTATTTTAATTTAAAATAAACCTTGTTTGAACAAAATTTCGGAAATATTTAAACTACTCGTGTAAAAAAAATAAAGATCAATGGACCACCCTGTATATATATATATGAATGTATGTGTGTGTGTTAACTGAACTAGCCAATGTCAGACATAAATGTTAAACTACAATTTCGAATGTTAGAATTATTTACGTAATTGCTTCAAACATTTCAGACTTGCGGGTTTTCAAAAATTTATTTTCTTCATTTGATCCTTAAACTGCTTTTTTAAATTTATCATTAAATTGAACAAAAAGTAGTTGTTTATGAATCGCTGGTTTATAGCAAAAAAAATTCATCACGCTTTTTACCCATTCTTAATATGCCACTTTGCCATAGCAGATCTTGGTAAGTGATATATTTTTGCGGTTATCAGTCGTTATATCATAAACCTCAATGATATTAGTGGAGGAGAAATTGTTGGTTGGCTGTGGGAATCGAACCCGGGTTTTCAAATCCACAGTCCGACGCGATACCATTCTATCTACCCCATTCATATATAATGCTAATATGCCTTATTACAAGTTTGAACAATGATTTGGCAAATCATAAACTATGTACCAAATACAATACCTATTACGGTTCAATAACAATATATTGATAAACAATACCAAACCTAACATAAAATATAATGTCTATAGATATAGCATAATGTACAATATCGCAGGATGAGAGAATTAATTAAAATGAAAACTCGATCAAGAGCATAAAGGCAATAATTTGCGATTAGCAAATGCCCTTCACCGCAAATGAGAAATCAATGCATCAATCAGCCACAGTCGATACCGACTTGGATACCCTACAGACATTAAATTACACGGCACGATTTCCATCAGTGATATTATCACAAAAGTTCAACATGAACTTGAAACGAATTGTGTTCCAAGATGATCTTTAACCTTCTCTGTGACCGTGACATTCATATTACCGCCGATTTTTAGGCATCATTACGTTCATGTCACATTAGATTAATTGTGATAGATGGACAACAAACGCTATCGACAAACGAAGATTAAGAAAACACTTCCTTGTTTTGTTTTTAATTATTCTAATACTGTTAAGTAATAATGTCTGTTTCTCTGTATGGAAATATGATTGCCTTATATGTTAGTTATGTCTAACTGCATACGTTCGTTAATATCTACAGAGATAATGATAGAAAAAGGATTAATGAATAGAGACTGTAGTAATTAGTGTCTTATAATATGTATGAGAGAAAATGAGAAAAATATGTACGTTTGAGAAGTGTATTAATTAAAACAGCACCAAATGAAGAATGTAATGAATAATTGAATGCATTTGTTGAGCGAAATGAATACAGTTAAATGTTGAATTACATGTAATTATACGTAATTGCATAGAATATATATGAATACAGAATTCGCGATGAAATGAACGATGCAAGATTTTCAAAAGAACTTATGTCATATCCAATATTAAATAGCACATTACGAATTGCCAACTTTACTTTAGTTAAAATAGATGTCCTGGACTAGGAACGTACAGGACTTTTTGTCACACGTGACCCCTTCTTAATGCGTGTCTTGTTTTGTGATGTAAAGTCAAATAAATTGGAAATTTAAAGTGTCATCTGGATGTCATTAATGCCAAATCATTGTTTTCCAATTGCCATGAATATATTTTTACTTTCCCAGGGGTATACAATTTTTATCGGCCAGAAACGAGGCGACAATGAAACAATCTGAAAAATGTTATTTTTGTTCCATATACAAGCATGAAAAAGAGGTTATATCAGTGCACATGTGACAAAATAGTATATTGTAATACTAGTGAGAAAATAGCTATTTATGAAACTAGTAAGGAAATGAAGGTTATTACCTTATGCATGCGAAATTTGCAGAACGAGGCGTAGCCGAGTTATGTAAACACATAAGTAAGGTAATAACCTATTTCCTTACTAGTTTCATACAATATTTTTTCTACTTCCGTTCTAATAAATACGAAAGAGCATTTTTAAAATTATGAAATTTTGACATATTAATGACCGTTATAAATTCAAAAAATAAAAGAATAACACATCAGAATTCGTCTACCAAGATGTCTGTTGCTATGTTACCTCATTATTTCACTAGTTAAATAATGTAGTTCATTACATAAGTGAAATAAAACGGAAGTAGAAAAAATATTAACATTCGTCAGTCAGTATTTTGATAAAGTTTATAATAAACAAGATACAGTCATCTTTGTGTTTGGACATTATTAAACTTTTCACACATTACAGAGCATTTAAATATACAATTTGTATATGAAATGCAAATCTGAAATAGGTCTAAAATTAAAAAAATAAACAAGAATTTTTCAAAAAATTTAATCTCTTCAAATTTGCTTATAAGTCGAGCACTTGGAATTCAATGTCGTTGGGCGTCTCTTTATATATTTCTTAGTTTTTAATGGGGTAGTAAGGTAATAACCTTATTTCTTTACTAGTTTCATACAATATTTTTTCTACTTCCGTTCTAATAAATACGAAAGAGCGTTTTTAAAATTATGAAATTTTGACATATTAATGACCGTTATAAATTCAAAAAATAAAAGAATAACACATCAGAATTCGTCTACCAAGATATCTTAATTTTTTTGTATTGCTATGTTACCTCATTAGTGAAATAATGCAGTTCATTACCTAACTCAAATAAGTGAAATAAAACGTCTATTTCGTAACGGAAGTAGAAAAAGGATTTATGTTTACGCTACAAGAAATTTAATTATTATTTTATATGATTCAAAGGAATTGTATTTGCAAATTTGATCACCATGTCAAATGACATTTCCCTCACTCAATTTAGTTATGATAGTAACCGTTTCTCTCACTAGTGAGGAAAGTTATTTACTCTTATCATTAGTGAGGGAAACGGTTACTAAATAAATTAAGTGCTCTCATTAATTTTAAAAAATATTTATATTTAAATGAATAAGATAATATAGAAAAGTGTGACAAAACAGAAAATTATAAAATTAAATATGTTAGTGGAGGGGGAGCCGCAGGGGTAATTTTAATGTGGTAAAAACTGTGAAAATCGAACCCGGATGCGCAAATATACAGACCGATTCGATACCACTGAGCCACCTACCCCATAATGATTTATATAAATGTATTATTCTTAAACAATTTTTATCAATTTCTTTCTTATATTCTACTATAAATAATGTAGGAAATTTAATGAAATTTGCCGTATTTAAACTGTAAATAGTGATTGCAAAGCAGAATAGAATTCTTTATGCGCATCAATTTGATTACACATGTTCTGCGTGACAGCAATCGCTTTGTTTGATTTAAATTCAATATCTCATTCCAATCCTTCCTTCCACCAGGATTCAATCCAATTCAGCGGATTCACAATGCAACCCCGTGATCCACAGACTAGTCTGCTTCTAGGTCTGGGGGTAGAGGTAGAGGTAGAGGAGAACCGTTTCCAGTTCACAGAAGAAACTGAAAAACTGAATTCTAAACCGCCCGTTTGTTGCTTTCACTCGTCATCTGATAAAAACATGACGTAAACAGGTTTCCTTTGCAAAGCATCCAAATAGCCACACATAAAAGATAAAAGTTTCAATAGAATTCAACCCCAACTTTAACTCAACTAATTAATAAACAAGAATGAAATAACCTTTGAAGAGAAAACAATAGACAATATATACGCAGAACAGCAAAGCCAACCAGAATATTCAACAAAAATCATCTAATTTTAATAAGGAATTTATTACTATTAATTATCTAGGCAAAGCAATCAATGTTAATTGAATTAATCAATCAAATAATTACATTTTACAGATAGAAATAATTACTTGAGAAGAATTTGTCGTTTGAGACGAAAGTCGAAGCAGGCAACATTCTGAGAACGCCAAACATATTTCAAAAAGAATTTGAAAATCGTTTTCTGTTTTGAAATTTACTTGAAAACATTAGCAGTTTTCATATATCTACTAAAATAGAAAAACTCATTTTCTGTACATGTGCGAAAAGTAGTAAGTGAAAAATGTCTACTTTACATACTTGAAAAAAAAAGCTTTAACATATGGAAAAAGTTTTCAGAACTCATAATTAATTTATAAAATAGTTTTTCATTTTGTTTTAGTATTATTTAATTTATTTAATTCGACGTTTCAGCACATTCAACGTCATGGTCATGTAGAATAAAATTTGTGTGCACCACGAGCAAAAAGTGTCTTTGCCGCTCTTGCAGTGTTGCTGCATGTAATCAACAATCTTCAAGTGCGAGCAACAATAGACTACTTTCTGCACTAGGTACACAAATAACTATTATTCAAATCGTGTTAAATAAAATTTTCATCCCTCAATCGAGAAAAGAAAGTAATACTGTTCATCCGTAAAGAATCTAAATTTTTCAATTCTCAACTGAGAGAAGAAAGTTATATTTTAAATTTTTCTTCGCATATACATGAAACTGAAAAACAATGTTATGATTTGACATTAGTCATGGCCAACTTCATTAAATTGCGCTACGCTTATTATGGCCGTTTAATATGTCATTAAAATTCCTAAAAATTATATTTTTACGTTTGCGATACAAGAAATTTAATAATTATTTTATATAAATCAAAGGAGTTGTATTTGTAAATACACACCACGTTTCCTTGGTCACCATGTCAAATGACATTTCCCTCACTCAATTTAGTTGTGATAACAACCGTTTCCTTTGCTAGTAAGAAAACTAAATTGCGTGAGGAAAATGTCGTTTTCACAAGTAATGTTGAAAAAATTTATTACACATATTAGTTTAAAAATATTTGTCAACTGCAAAATAGAGTTGGCCAACTCGATGTTCATATTAGGAATGAATTATGTTTTTCTTTTAGATTTATGTAAATTTTCCTAGAAAATTCATGTAATGTTCTCGATTATTCAAGTCAGTAATATTTTTATGATTTAAGCCAAACTAAATTGGAAGAAATGTTTGCGTGCAAGCTTAGAAATATAAGATTACACAATCCGAGAATATGTACATTTAAGATATCAACAATGATATTACATAATTAAATCGTTATGCTTATCAGAGCAAGGTTATCACTGTATAATCAACGACAAAATATACCAAAGGTATGTTTTAACATTTCATGTTGAAAGCAGTTTATTTCTAGTTTATTTTCAGAAAAATGTGTCCTTAAGCACAGGGTAGCTATAATATTTCATAAAACTGGTTCACTGGGTTATCACAAGAAAAGTGCGAATGCTCGGTATAAAAATACACTAGGTTATCACAGCACGAATAGTGAAAGTAACTAACATTTATCGCACGCGATGAATAAATAACAACGGTTTGATGAAAAGTTTTCAGTATGAAATTAATTAGACGCATGTGACAGAACTTTGCTGAAAGCTGAATTTGTTTGTTGAGTCTTAGAAGACTTAACAAAGTTTTTCAACAGAGAGACGGTAACTTGAGTTGCACTCAAAGTTGATCTTAAGAACTTCTGCTTTTAGATCCTCTTTAAGTCTTTTGTGGAATGAGATGTTCAACCGAAATTCAAGTTAATCTCGGATTATTCTGTACACACAATAAAATATTTATGTTCCCTAATTACTGCGGAAATAATTTTGAAAAGCTTTTGGATTTATAAATTCAGTGGCAGTCATAAATTGAGTTTGAAAATTGTTCGGTCTGCACGAAAGTTAGATAAACTTATATTTATTTATGGCTTATAAATTTAGACATCTGAGCATGTTTCGAATTGGTACAGATGTGGAAAATCGTAAATAATCGAACAAATCGTAGAGGAGTGTAGCGCAACCGCCAATGGTAAATGAAACCTGGATAATATGTGAGCTAGTATATAATTTCGTGTGTATCTCTAAAAAATATGTCAAATTTGACCAATAATAATGATTAATTTAAGTATCGTTGGAGATAGCAAAATGTTGACAGATTTATCTGGGGTAGGTGGCTCAGTGTATTTGAGAACCCTGGTTGGATCCCCACAGCCGACAAACAATTTTCATCAATTTAAATCTACCCCTGTGGCTCCCCCTCCACTAATATCTTTGGAGACCGTGATTTAACGGTTGGTAATCACACTTCACGCGAAGAAATATATTACTTACCGAGATCTGCTTAGGCAGAGTGCCACACCCAGTAATGGGTAAAAGGCGTGGTGATATATTCATTTATTTATTTGGCAGATTTACTGTCATTTGAATACAGTTTCTGATCTTGTTTGTGACCAGTTGTGATTTCGATTGATTAGGTTCGTTACATTCGTCCAGGCAATAGAATTATCCTAACATAATCTCGTTTGAATATACCTTGTTAGAGAGGACATTTTATTAGCATTCTCTGCTCGTCGTAATGTGAGCTTGAACATTCCGCCACGAAAATATGACTGTCAAATGGCGTCATAAAAACAATGTACGGTCGTATGTACGCCTCTCCCTTGTTCACGTGAACACAGAATTCCGGAAATTCGGAATATTTTTGATTACATTTTTACGTGAGAACTTGTGTATATGAAGAGTATATTACGAGTAACAAACAGAACAACGAAATATGAACATATGTAGATCACTCCGCAAATTATATATTTTATTAATATCTTCATAAATAATCATAATAATAAACTTTTTTATTGGTAATATTCAGCCGAGGCTGTTCTTACATATAACCTTTAAATTAATTCAAACAAAAAGCGAAGATAAGAAAAATTATGGCACATTTTAATAGAGAATAAAAACATAAAACAATGACATATTCTTCAACAAATCAAATATACAAATACAAAGACAATGAAAAACTACATGAACAAATGACGTGTTGTCAAAGATATCAATGAAGTGAAATGATATTTTTAATTAACAATTTGTTTATAGTAATTGCGAAGATAATTGGATTTTGTAATAAGTATGGATAAGAAATTTTATTTAGAGTAACTGGAACAAGATGACTGAAAGAACTTTCAGTTGCATGTGTGGGAATGTGATATTGGAAGTTATTATAAGAATTGCTACCTAAATATATAAGTAATAGTCGACAGTTTATAGAAGTTTTAATTTACAAATCAGTGACTACAAATTAGTAAAATTTCGGTTTTGTTTATAAGTTACGGTTTTTTCAAAAATTATATAGGTTTTGGTTTTAATTTCGGTTATTTAAAACAATTAATTATGGTTTACATTTACGGTTTGTTTTGTTTCGGTCAAAAAACTGCTTTATAAAAATATAAAAAATGTAAAAATTTATGTTGGTTTTGAAGTGGTTTATTATATTCTTCTTCGCCTTCTTCCTATTTTCGGTTCAGTATATTAAATTATAGAAGAGAATTTTTTTATTAAAACTTTAAGTTCTGAAAAACATTTTTTAATGTTAAATAATTCATTATTACGTAAACCGACAAATAAGCAAAAAAGGAAAATATATGAAAAAAATAATAATTACCATCAAAGAAATATTATACCTAAAAGCCCCCAATAAGTAATATCTAATCTTTGTTGTCGGTCGAATTAATTCAAAGTAGAAATTAAAATTTGTGATGAAAGGATCAAAAGAACAACCCACTCTTGTGATTACTGGTAAATGCAGCGTGCGGTGTACGCACCCTCAAATCTGGGGACTTGGGGTAATAACAACAATGGGGGTGATCAGATGTGTGCCATTTCCAAGATTAAAAGATGCCCCTTCGGTGATTTGCCGCAGTAGACTCGCTGGCTTATGTAGAACATATCACTGAATTCCAGAGATTATGGAGATATATAGAATATAAAACATAACGTGATGTTTTTATTAAGCTGGGGAAGCTATAGGATTATGGTACACTCAGGTGCTGTTATGGAAATAAGTGTTATTGAATACTGGCCAGTTGGGCTATAAAATGGTTTAAATCATGTCGGACATAAAGGTTCATTTTCTATCGGGTTGATCTACCCTCTATATATAGACTATACTCGTGCTCCTGTTTTATATGAAACATTATAATTTTATATCATATTATTAACATATTTATCCAAATTGCATCTTAAAGATTTTCTTCATATTTTAGATTCAAGATAAAATGTAAAAAACATTGATTTTTAACCGTTTTGTGTTCTATATTACTTTGAAATATATATTTTAAAAAACGAAGCCCTATAAAGATAAGTAAATAAAAATAGCATCACGCCTTTTATCCATTACTGGTACTGAAGTACTTTTCACAGACTGTTCCAGAACTTCGGGAGAAAAATTAAAGGGTATATACTATAAAACGTATTGATCATGGAACAAAAATAATTTTTTCTACGATCGCTATAAAAAGTTGACAATTACGCTCTTATTTGTCATCGTAAAGTTGACGTTTTCTGTGGAACAATTAAAAAATATCTTTTTTGTGCGTCTCCAATGACAACGCGCGAAAAACACGTTAAATGCGCGCGTTTCCAATGGCAACGCGCGAAAAAGATTATAAATGCACGCTTATTTCAATAATTACCAGGGATACAAACAAAACAGAATCTTGTCATATTGACAGTTGCCAAAATGAATTTATTTTCAGTACATATACGTTTTTAAATAATTTTAAAATGCAATCGTAGAAAAAATTATGTGTGCATCCCGAGCGTAAAGTGTCTTTGTTCCTCTTACACTATTGCAGCTCTCGCCTTCGACTCGCGCTGCAATTACCGTGTTCGAGTAACAAAGAATCACTTTACGCTCTTAATACACAAATAACTATTTTGTTTAATTTACGAAATTAATTTTAATGAATAATTGTTAGAATAACTGACTGCTTCATTTACTTTCTTCACAAAATCGTTCCGATATTAGTTTCATGCACTATTTGCACTAAAGTCACGTGACTATCAACTGCACTCTACACTACACTAAACAAGATTTTTTTTGGACAAACGTACCTTATATAATACAAGAAATAAAACTTTTGAAATTCGTAACAAAAAATTAAACTTCCGATAGATGACCAGCCATGTTTATTTCCATCGTATTTATTTTTCAAACCGTAAACAATAAAAGACTAAAGCTCTTTAAAAGCCAGACTTAAATACTCAAACATTTTTTTATTTCATGAAAGATGAAACAATAAACAGATTATACTAAACCCGCTTCGATTCTGAATAGTTCTATTGTAATGTATTCTCATAAGCCAACTACGCTCAGCTAACAAGCTCAAGCTACCCGTTTCTGGCGCCTTGGTCGCCCGTTTCAAATTTCAATTTGTCCACACTGACTCTATCTACCAGCCCTGATTTCTCTTCCCTCTCCTGTCTCTTTCACCCCCGTAAAGACCATGACACGACGGCGTGATTGAAGTTTTTATGAAGCCGATTATTCTGATACGAGAGCCAGTGACGTTGGACGCTGAAAAGCATTCAAGTTGCAATTGTTTATTTCTGGAAATTTAATCAAGTGTATCTAATGCAGATTGGCGTGAAATGTGGAACGGAATAGGATATTTTGTTGGCGTTTGCAAATTGGTGCTGTTTGAAACTACATTTTTATTTTTATTTGCGATTCTTGTCTGCTTTGTAAAACAACAAATAGAGTTAGTGTTCTATTTTGTGTCATACGAACCATATGCAAAATTATATATTTTGCAGTCAGGTTTCAGAATAGAGAATAAACTTGGTTTTTGCCTGAAACATTTGCATGAATTTCAAAACAGTTGCATTTTGATGCCCAACTCGAGTTAAGAATCGCAGCAATTTTTATTTATTTATTTATAAATAATATATCATCATCATCACGCCTGTTACCCATTACTGGGTGTGGCACTCTGCCTAAGCAGATCTCGGTAAGTGATATATTTTTTCGCGTGAAGTGCGGTTACCAGCCATCAAATCACGGTCCCCAAAGATGTTAGTGGAGGAGGAGCCACAGGGGTAGATTTAAATTACAACAAAGATAAAATTATGGGGTAGGTGGCTCAGTGGTATCGAGTTGGCCTGTGGATCTTGAGAACCCTGGTTCGATCCCCACAGCCGACAAACAATTTTCACCAATTTAAATCTACTCCTGTGTCATCCATACACTTGGTGAAACTAGGTTTAATAAAAAATATTAAATAAACATTTGGCTAAGCCTTACAAAATTCAGCCTCCAAGTCACCTTATGAGGGCATCGTCAAAGGCTGGCCAGCACAGTTAATAACCATAGACGCATTTCGCTCTTATTAGAGTTCATCAGTATGGTATAACTCACTTCTTCACCTAGAACAAAGTTCACGTGAAGAAGCTGGTGACGAAGAACTGTGCCAGCAGAGAATAAGATCTCTAACAAACGGTAAGATGACATGAGAAGTCCTGTGGAACAGGTCATTTTTTTAGATTTAAATTGGTGAAAATTGTTTATCGCCTGTGAAGATCGAACCAGGGTTATCAAGATCCACATACCGACTCGATACCACTGAGCCACCTACCCCATATTTATAAATAATCAAACTTAAATATGTAATTTCGTTACTACCAAAATTAAACGTCAAAATATAAATACATTTTATAAAATCAGATCCAATTATTCGATGAAACTGTCATACATCCTTTAAATTTAGCCACTCAAACACAAATTAACTTAACCCTAAAATAAACTCCGATAACCGATAATAACCCATTAAATAAAGAGTTCATTGCCCTACTATCAGTTCAACCAAACGTCTCGTGAAATGAAAGACAGACATCCTTTCAGTTTATCTGACTGAATACAGCAGCAACTCTGTCTCCGACTGCCTCTGTACGACAAAGCCTAGAGAGAACAAACCCCAAATGAATACATATACATGTGTGTAACCCTACAATGTGGCAACACTAGTCTTGCATCTTTGTTGCGAATTATCGAGACAGCGCGGCGTGCGGCAAAGGGGGAATGACAGACGCAGTTAATTTCCGCTGGTGTCAAATAGACATTTGATATAAACAACGGTAGCTACGATGATGACGCTTTGTTTACGTGGAGCTATCTGGAGCTAATTCGTTAGGCGATGACGGAAAGGTGGTGGAAGTATATTAACAATGGAAGGGAAATAATAGCGGGCTAATCTAGAATTGAATTTTTGCTGTGGTGGATGCTTTGCAAATTAAACCATTTTTTGAAATGTTTAGTGAACATTAATTAAAAAAGCAAAATTCATAGTAATTTTTTCATCCCAACAATTTTCAGAAATAAAATTGAAATTTAGATACGATTTATTATTCTTTTGACAGACGTACTTTCGAATTTTAAATACATGCAGGGAAAAATTTAGTACAATAAAATAGAGGTAATATTTTATTTATTTGAATAAGAAATTGTAAGATAATTTAAAAATTTGAATATCTATACAATTATTAAATAAGAATTTTCAACAAAACATTGAATTTTTGTAAGTATTTTCTTTTTGTACAATAATATCCAAGAACACTGCAATATTTTTCCTCTCTAGAGAGCAAAAACTAATTTTGCTATATCACGTTTACAATTATGAATTTGAAGTCTAATCTAATGAATGGCAAAATAAATTAGTTTTAAATTTTTATTGATCTATCTATCAGGGTTACCACCATGAAATTTTTGTTATTATTTTTTAATAAAAATGTTCTCTGCACATGTGAAAATATTTTACTTTCGACAGAGCCGTGACAAAAATATGATTTTTCTAAGATTGCAATGAAAATTTAACAATTACACTCTCATTTGTCATCGTAAAGTTGACGTTTTCTGTGGAACAATCGAAAAATATCTTTGTCGCGTTTCTCCAATGCCAACGCGCGAAAAAGGTGTTAAATGCGAGCTTATTTCAATAGTTACCAGGTATACAAACAAAACATAAACTTGTCATATTGACAGTTGTCAAAACGAATTTATTTTCAGTACGTATACATTTTTGAATAATTTAAGATACAATCGTAGAAAAAATAATACGAGTATGTGGATCACGAGCGTAAAGTGTCTTCATTCTTCTTACACTATTGCAATTACCGTGTTCGAGTAACAAAATGTTACTTTATGCTTTTAATACACAAATAACTATTTTGTGACAGATATATGTTGGTTAAATTGAGGATCAGAGATTGCATTGATCCCCAAGGAATAAGATATAATTAATAGGAATAAATGAGCTTGTTTGAAAGGAATTATAAATGTGGTATGGCTGGATAGGAATGTTTGGAGAAGATTAACTGTAGAATAAATCTAATGTATTGTTCAGTAAATGTTTGGATGTTTCGTGCTATCGCATAGCCTAATATCACGTATGTATGTGCGAATAAGAATATTTGCCAACTGACAAACTATATCAAGTTTATAATTTGTTCGTGGTTTCCTTCTCTAGTAAACACAAAATTAACCTAAAATCCTCCGCTCAATTTCAGTTACAGGAACAGGTTGAGCTTAAACAAAACAAACAAATATCCCTAGCAGATTCACTTCCAGTACCAAAACACACAAATCCACTTTGTAAACAATTGTCTGAATACCTACACCACAATCTCACATAATAAACCTTTAATAAATCACCAAAATTCACCGCTGAGTCCTGACATCATTGCTAAGCTTCAAGACCAACATCCTGCCGTCCTGCCGTCCTGCCAGGACAATAGAGGAAAGTTGGAGCAACGCGTTACTTAGTTACGCACAACAACTGCAATTGTTATCTAAACTAAACGATGAGCAGCACAATTGCAAAGGATTTAATTAATGGAATGAAAACAGTGAGAGCGTTATCGCGAGAATTGCAGTGTAAACACGGGTTCCAGACGTCAAACGTACGTTGCAGTTTGCAGTTTCGATTATGAGTAGGATATTGCATTAATAGGATGCACTTTGTGGAAAATTGAATTTTGTTGATAATTGGATATACTACTTTGTTTGGAGAGACATGAAAAAAATACATGGAGAAAATGCAATTTTTTACATTGTGTATTATGCAGGCTTGTGTTTGTTACTGAAATTTTAAAGCATATTTAAAAGATTTTGCAAGTCTAAATATTATTGTTATTTTTCAATGTAACTTTAAACATTTTAGAACAGCAGATCGCGGAGGTTACTCAGAAATAAAAAAAAAGTTATTTAAAAATAAAATTCAATTAATTTTACAGACTATTATACTATGGGATAGGTAGTTCAGTGGAATCGAGTCGGACTGTGCAGAACTCAAACAATTTTACTTACTACTAACATCTTTGGGGGCAGTGACATGTCGGCTGGTAACCGCATTTCATGAGTATAAATATGTCAGTTATCAAGATCTTCTACGGTAATTTTGGAAAATCTTTTACTATGTCTGATATCAGCAACTGAATGCTATAAATTTAAATTTATTTATATTTCAATCATAGTAAAATTTAATCGATTAGAGTTTTATTGTTTGATCTTTAGTATACATATACAAGGTGTTAAGAAAAAGGGTAAAAAAAATTAAAGATGTATTCATTTCGATGTGCTGATTCACAATCAAACAGATTTGTTTTAAAATTCGCAAAATTATAGACATGCTTCTAGAAGAGTACATTTCTAGTGCCACTGGTCGACACGTAATTTTTAATAAAAAGAATTCATTTGTTATTCAACATCAGTTACGTGGTTACAAAATCCATTATTATTTTTATTTATTTTGCGAATTTAAAAAAAATATTTTTAATTGCTAATCAACACATTGAATATTGTAGTAATAATATACACCCATACCTCGCTATACGGCCGCTGTTTATACGACATTTCGCTATAACGGCCCTTTTCAATTAAGGCAATTTGTATGAATTTGTATTAGAATTGATTGATTCCTTTTACAGATTTCGCTTTGCGGCCAAGTTTCGTGTATCTAGGCCGTAAAGCGAGGTATGGGTGTATTTACCTATTTAAACATATTTCACTTTGCAAAATGTATCAAATTGAAATATGATATGACATGTATAATAATTAATTCGTTAAAACATATTACCTTGTTATAAATTATAATATACTAATTACTGACATAAAATATTACATCAAATGTGATTTATGTTTAATTTTAATTAATTTATTATTAATTGAAACACCACACAATTTATTGTTTCTATGTGCAAGTATCTACAATAATTTCAAATATACTAGAATTAGAAATTCATAATTTAATTTTTGAATCATGATAAATTTACGTTGAAATGAAATTTAACCAAATAAGTAATAATAATAACTTTCTTCTAACATTTCTCCAGAAACAAAAATCTGCTTTCGAAACATGCAAATCATGAACATCATCACAATAATAGGGTAAAGTGAAGAGTGACGGGTCACGTCGGGTCACCGTCTAACACTCAACGTGTGATGTATTACACGAAATGGCCGCGAGTGTCGTTGCTGTCGCCAATGACAGGTTATTGACTGATGACGTCTGATTGACGATGTTTGATGCTTGCCCAGGGCAAACACAACCGTTTATGTGCGTTATACACCGCTACGCATAATTTGCCCCGTGGAAGAAAACGCACGTTGCGTCATTGTGGCTCGGACATTATGAAATCGATGTTGATGACTGTAAATTTTATAGGTGTTAAAACGTGGGCGTTCTTTTATGATCGATACAATACTTGGTAGAGTTAAAAATGTATTTACTTTAACCTTTTGCTAATATCTTCATGATGGAAGTATACAATGACATGTTTTTTTATGAGTGTTTCTCGTGAAATGAGTTGTTTTGTATGTTATATAAGCGTAACCTGATTGCACCTGAAGGGTATTGCCCACAGTATATGAATGATGTAATTTTGAAAGTACCTACTAAAACAAGCTTTGTCCTATCATATATGAACTCATGATGATGTTATTACTAAGTTGATTAACTTATCTTCTAGTTTTATAGCTATGAATAAAGATGTTACGAAATGGTTCAAACGGAAATATGAACGTTTAACTACTATTTACTTTATATTTAATAGCTCGTCTTTTTCTATATTTTCCTTCTCTCAAATGATAGTATTTTAAAACTACTACTAAATACACTAAAATTTTGAAGACTTAATTTACGTCTAACTATATATTTTTTTCTACAACTCACTAATATCAATTACCATAACAACATTTATATTGCGCACTGTTTCGCGTCCTAGAGTGCAAAATGAGTATTTCGCTCCCTAATTATTTTTCATCTTCCATTGAGTACAACACATCAATAGTATCAAATTCATATTATTTTCCATTGTTTTCCTTCAATTTACTTAAATAAATCAATAATTATTGTATTATTCTTTTTTAACAGTTGTAGAAAAAATGTTGTTTGTATTTCGTTTGCGAAATTCTTGTTTCTTTAGCGCGTTTGATGACTTGTTTGTCTCGACTAAAAATATCATTTTCATGTGTGTCATTTCGCGCACTTAATGCAAAAATAACTATTTGACTGTTATTCCTGTTTTTAAATTTGTTTTAATTTATTTTTAAAAAAATTATAGAATAAAAATAAGAAAGAGCGAATGATAAACGGTACATATTTAAATAATTTGCAAATATTTTTAGAATTAACTAAATTTGTAATAGGTAGATTCATTGAAAATTAGTCGCTAATACCATTTTCATTTGTGAAAGTTGTTTAAAGATAAGGAAAATGAAAACAAAAGTGTTTCCTTCGTGATTGAAAACTATTTGAATTAATTTGCTTCTCTTAAAAATAGAGATATTTTAAAAATGTAAATACTTTTAAACATTTTTAAATTTATCTATTTCACTTTAGATAAAATAAACATTTTATCTCCCAAAAATAAAGTTATTCTGAAAAAAAATATCTAAAAAAAAACTAAATTTATAAATGTGATTTTAGTTTAAACTTCAATTCTAGCATTTTTTAAGGTTAGTTATAGACAGAAGTCGTTTTTACAGCTAGAAACTAGAATCGTATTTTTGCGTTATTAGAAGCAGAAACAAACTTTTGTTATTACTCTCCTCAAAATATAGATATGTTAACTGTTTTTAATAGTTACGCATCTTTTTAATACGGCGTCTTATTTTGTTTTTTCAAACCCAAATTATTGACGTTTGTTGACAAACTATCTTTCGGTAGTTGTCATCAATAAGAACAAAGTATTTTAAGAATGAAGATGACTTACCTGGCGAATTCGTGCGTAAGAAGCTTGAGGCGAGTTCGGCAGCGCGCAGCGTCCGCCGCGGCCTCGCGCACTCGCGCCTCGCTCTCCGCTCGCAGACGCCGCTCGCGCTCCACATCGCGTGCACAGGACTCCCTCTGCAACAAACAAACAACCATCAATATCATCCCATAACTACACTATTTCAGGAACAGAACATGTATATATCGAATTCGGGCATTTTACTTTCGCTCCCAGGTTTTTAAATTCTAAATCAAACGTTCACTAAACGTTGCGATAACAACTAGTTATAAGTTATAACAAATAAACGTTGAAAATTTGTAAATTATATTCTTAAAATGGGAAAAAAATATTGTGGCGACTGTAGTAATAATCTTTAGTATGTTTCCAACGCAAATTTCGAAAGAATGAATATAACCTTTCAATCGACAATGTACCATTTTACGCTCTTAATACACAAATAGCTATTATTCTACTCGTATGATCAGTACCTACCTTATATAATATACCTAATTCTCTTACATTTTTTCGTGAAATATAAAAACACCAAGTTTAAACTACCAAACAATATTTTTATAAGTCGTATTGAATTCGCCGTTGGTACTCGATGAAACATTTTAATAAAATAAAATAATTAACTTAGCCGATAGTATATTTGTTTTTTTTTTCGAAAATCGTAAGTTTAAAGTTAATTTTAATTAAAAAAAACTAAACAATGTTTTTTTGAGTATTTGAACTAGGACAAGGTAAAGTAAACTTAAATCACTTTTTTTTCTGTTGTAAAGTATTGACATTTGAGGTGATTCAATCATTCCCTAATATTAGATTTTTCCTTTCCTTTTCATCCTCTCCAAATGAAACCCTTTGCCAAAGTAGATGAAACGAAAAAAAATCTTGCTTAAAATCACAGAAATCGTGTAAATTTATGTTTAAATATACAGCAGTAAGTTCCTGCGGATAAATTACAAATATCCTTTGAGCAGTTCACAGTTCACGATTGAGCACACGAGGAGTAGGATATGCTATTGTTCTGGACAAACTAATGCACATATATAAAGGATAATCAATTGTTTGTCAGTTCACTGAACTCTCAATCGCAAATAGACGATTATGAATTTCATGGTCAACTTAAATTTAACATGAGTGTTTAGTACGCGAGCCACAAATTAATAATTGTAGACTATTTGAATTGCTTCAATATTGATATACAACTGGCGATGAAGGTTATATTCATTTTAAGCAGATTTGCATGTTTGATGTTTTGAAATTAATTTCGAGTTACACTCGTTGTTAATTTACTGCTAATGATTCATTAATTATGTTGGAACTATCAATTCACAAGGTAATTTACATTCAATGCTAATTTATCTAAAGAGGAACAATCCCCCGTATTCTGTAACTGAATCGATATCTGTAATAGAACGATGTGTTAATGACAACTTTTTCTATTACATGGTTACATAGGTATTTAGAAAAATTTCAATAATTAAATCGCTTTAAATGATCTAAAAATTTGCTTATAAGTTAATTTGGACACGGGAAATTCAATATCGTTGAGCACATTTTCATATCTTTCCTAGTATTTGAGATATATTCTCCGGAAGACTTAAACTTTTAAACATTTGTCAACATCAGATTTTCGACTTTCCCGAGCCTATATCTCAAAAACTAAGCAATCTATTGAAATGCGCTCAACGGCATTGAATTTCTCGTGTTTAAATTAACTTAAACAGGATTTTAGCGATTTTTAAAATTTGTAAAATGTTCTCCAAATTTTTTTCCTAACACAGTTTTTGATCATTATCTCAAAAACTATAAGACTTATGGACTTGGCGATTACACTATTGGATTGAGCGAGTCAAAATACATATTTATCTAAATTTTCGTTACAATATAGAAAGAGTTTTAGAGCAAATTGTTTAAAAATCGTAAAAACACAAAAAAATGCTTCAAATGAACTAACAAGTCAATTCGGACACGGGGAATTAAATGTAATTGAGCGCATCTTCATATCTTCATTAGTTTTTGAGATATAGCCTCTGGAAGACTTGAACTTGAACCCGGGATTAAAGAAGTGATATACGGTTGTAACTATATTTATTAAATGTCAAATTTGTTGTTTTTATAGCCTAGGCTGTAAAAGCATCACTACACTGCTTGTCAATTGTCAACAAAAGCTCACTTTGAAACAAAATGATTTTACTGGCAGAATTCTGAAATGATGGTAATTTATCAAAAACTGATGAAAAATAATATCTGTCGGTAATTTATCGATCAATAACGGTAACATATAATGATGGAGTTACAGAATAGGAAGAAATATAATAAAGAAATATTGTGTACTTTGTTTGCAATAATCCAAAGAAACTTTTTGTAGAACAAGTTGAACTGAATAATAAACTATTGGAATATTTAAGAGCTTTCAATTTCCATTACAGCGGCAAAGATGAAGATAAGCATTCAAAGATTTGGCGGTAGGCTTTATAGAGCTTTCAAAAGATTCTAAACCTTCTCCTACAGCTTCAAAGATCGCATCCTAAGATTCTTGCGGCTTCCGCAGCATTCCAGGTGAATATCATCCCTACCACAAACCATCCGTGAATTCCTTATCAAATATGCGAGATATTATTTCAAGATAAGCGAAGCCTTAATTTAAATGAAATTGGAAATTAATATCGTTGCTTTGTAAAGCGATATAATGAAGAGATAATTCAGAGTTTGACTGATGTGGCCGTGATTGCAATTATCGTTATATTTATCCCGTATCGCTGGAATCTTTGGGATTGTGATATAAGTTGAGTGATTAAAGCGAAGTAATTAGAAGGATCTAATTAAGAACAGAAGAGGAGATGTAAGAAGAGTAATTGCCTAATAAACTTCGTGTAAAAGTAATTCGTTGCTGTTAGAACTAAACGTTTTTCCTTAATTATCAGCGATCAAAGATTTCATTAATTACTGATGAATTTTTACACCTACTAATCTTATGTTTTACCATAGGAACAGAGAAACAAGTTTCGAAAGGCCTATTCTACTTGCTGTTCGTTAAATAAATCTGTACAGAATTTCCAAATAGCACGAAAGCTCAATTTCTTATAGTATGTTATGCATAAAAGGAGGGAAACAAGCGATTATTCCCGCGTGTGAAGTTGGCAAACCGAGACGTAAGCGAGGGCTGAAGGCTCGAGCTGAAGTCGAGGTTTGCCAACTTCACACAAGGAATAATCGCGCCCTCCCGTGAAGCATATTATACTTTTCGTAACAAGTGCACAAAAATTACTGTCTTATCGGGACAAATGTCAAATATGGGTTGCGTAACTAGTTACCTAGGAAACACCGCAAACAGCTAATCTCTCTAGGGAGAGAAACATGGTACCTATGAAAACATAATGTCCCTCTCCTTAGGGGAGAAAAGCGGTATTTCTTGTGCATGTGTTACGAAAAATACTTTTTTTTTGCGATCAATTTTCTCCTTGGGTAATATTACTAGTTATTATCGATAATAGCGAGTTAAGGCTTTGTAAATTGAACAAGTGCGCAGCGCCATAATAGTAATTGAATCAAATGGTAGGTTGAATTAATTTTATTGCAAATTGCTGATATAGAAATCGTAATAACAAATAAATGTATTTATTTAAGGAATGTGTTACATAACCATGTTTTTTAATTAGTACAATAATGATTAATAATTAAAATGTATAATTATACACATCACAAAAAAAAATTATAATATTCCGCACCGTGTTTCAACATAATTAGTTGCTTCAAAATAAAAATATTCATGCATCTATAATTAATAACACAATCAAAATATGTAATTACCGATTTATGTAAATATTAATTAAACATTCGATCAAATTACCTTAATTAGTCTTGGAGTAATACAACAACCATTAATTAATATACAATTACCAAAATACATCGTCCAATACAACAAAAACATCAGCAAAAACAATGCTACCAACACTCTGGTCACATTTGGCCGAAAGCAAAACATAATTCCCATTAAATCTCCATCAATATATCACATTAATTCTACTATAAAACGTGTCATTACGACGGAATAGTAAATTCTCGTAGATATAATGTGATGGTTTTCGCATAAAACGTCACATGACGTCTCTTCTTGTTGTCGAGCAGTCTGGCCAACGCAATATATGAACAATATTGATGTTGTGTCAGGGTTGCCAACCCCTACATGCCTGCAGGTTAGAGGTAGGCAGTAAATATAGTCGAGGATCGTAAAATACGAAACGAACTGCACTCTTGCAATGCTAGACGTGCTCTGACATTCACGATGAATAGGATGAATGAATTGATAGGTACAGCTATATTGCATTCCTCTTTATATATTTTCATATTTTTTATTGGGTATTACACCAAGACGGAATGCAAAACGAAGTCTAAAAATTAATAAAATATTTATACATCAAACGAGATAACATATATCTAACAAGGTGTATATACTATTTTTATAAATGTGGATTTGAGCCAAAAAACAACTTTCACCAAATTAAATCTACTCCTGTGGCTCCCTCTCCACTAATATCTTTGGGAGCCGTGATTTGCTGAGGCAGAGTGCCACACCCAGTAATGGATAAAAGGCGTGATGATATATTTATTTATTTTATGAATAATTTAAAATTTTATACAAAAATCATTAGATTCTTAATTAATAATAAGCTTATTTATTTTAAATTATAGAAAAATAAAAAAATATATCATTACGCCTTTTACCCATTACTAGGTGTGGCACTCTGCTGTAACAGATTTCGGTAAGTGATATATTTCTTCGCGTGAAGTGCGGTTATCAGCCGTCAAATTACGGCCCCCAAAGAAGTTAGTGGAGGGGGAGCCACAGGGGTAGATTTAAATTGGTGAAAATTGTTTGTCGGCTGTGGGGATTGAACCAGGATTCTCAAGATTCACAGGCCGACTCGATATCACTGAGCCACCTACCTCATTATAAATTTATACCTGCTAATTTCAAATTTTTACAAGTGTAGTAGAAAAATTTAATGTAAATTGGAGATTCAAATAGGATGAGTTGTTTTGTTGTTTTTTTTAAATAGAGTTTACTGAACTATCCTTATATTTCCTACCAAAATGAAAATGAACGAAGCTTAGGCGTCTGGATACCAATGTGTTCATGCACTCGCATAATGTTATTGTTTTGTTTGAGTTCCTGATTGTTCGTACGATGATTTAACATTTTGTTCAGAATATCAGAATTAATTACCTTCAGGAATTTGTATCTTTTGTACTACAATAACAATGATAAAACGTTTATTGCACTACGTTTAATTTTTTTTAAATTACAGATGCACAAAAATTAATAACGTACTATGCATTTCGAATTTCCTTCTGCGTTTCTGTTACAGTAAATAACGTAAATGAAACAAAACAACTCTGAAATATAATCCCGATTTGCAAGTCTAGAATTACATACAAGAATCAAGGTTGCTATATATTAAGTAAAGAGTATTTATTAACAATAAAAGACATGTTAAATACACCTACAATTGCAAGAAATATATTTGCGGATATTGCATATGCACAACTGTGCAGTTATATCGAACTAAACCACAATCCACCATACATATTCACATAAAATACTTGCAAATTTAAGTCACCGAAATGTACAAAAAAAGAGATCAACTCAGTGGCCGCGAAAGTGGGGATGCAGGGGTTGCAGCTGCAACTCCTGATCATTTTTGGGGGTTGCGCCGCAACCCCTGTTCAGGACACAAAAAAATAAAATTCCTAACTAAAATACGAGTACGAATTCAAAATCCAAACCGAGACTTCAAGGAAATAGAATCTCTACTTATATTACTGTTGACAATTTTGACTTGGAACCGTACTTCAATGTTACAAAAACGACTGTTTTATTTAGTTTTTCTTCATACACACAAAATTAAAACATTTGACATGGATTTAAATAAGATGATGAAAATATTCATCAATAAAACCGCAGAGCGAAAGATAGTTTTCGGAGCAATAGAGTAAAATTGTCTTTTTCAATTTATACAGATGTAAAAACTTTATAAAACTGTTACATTAATTGACAAAAACAAATTATATTATTAATATAATGTATCTCATCTAATTATTCATTTTAATTATCTAAATTTATCTGTGTTCTATTGTTACTCCGGTCAAAAAATGTTCGCAACCCCTTTCGAAAAAAGGTTCCGCGGTCTCTGGATCAACTTCATGAAAGCATTTAAAACCATCATCGTACTATACAAAAAAATAAATAAATATATCATCACGCCTTTTACTCATTACTGGGTGTGGCACTCTGCCGAAGCAGATCTCGGTAAGTGATATATTTATTCACGTGAAGTGCGGTTACCAGCCGTCAAATCACGGCCTCCAAAGATGTTAGTGGAGGGGGAGCCACAGGAGTAGTTTTAATTTGGTGAAAATAATCACAAATTTATATGAATTTTACCACCACCGTCACTTGAAAGTTTTTTGGAAATATACCTACATAAGTAATATGCAATGTGATATAGATAAAATGAATGTCCATATCTGTGTAATTTGTAAAGTAATAGTGTCGTATGATATTCACATGCAGACTCTCTCCGTTAACGTGTAGCTATTGAAACTGCAAACCGAGTGTGTTCAGAATCACATTTTGTGCATTTACGACTTTTAAGAGCCCATTTAATTCATACATAACATAACCATTCTTAGTTCATTGCTCTTCCCATCCGACCATTCCAACTACAGAACTCGCTTATGAATGAACTTATCGCAGAATATTACCGTATTTTAATTTCTTAAATTAGCAACTTGGCTACAATGTATCTACAAAGTCACTAGTACATTTACATTATCTTAAAGTAGATAGACATTTTGAATAACAGTTGAACTTTTTTATTCTTTGGGTAAAATTATTGCCCTAATTCTATATCTTGATCATTATCTATTAATGATATTTTTAATTTTCATTATAATTACACCGGATGTAGAATTGAAATATGTAACATCGGAAATACAATATGATGATTGTTGCGTTTCGAATTAAATTAGACCAAAAGTGTCAATACAAAATATGACAAGTATTAAAAACTGCATTTAATGAGTATCTACTTATTGTTCAATTGTTTTTTATGTAAGAGTAACAAGCAAACGAAAAATAGCTTTTATAAAGGAAATTACAGCGCTAAGTTCATTAAATAAATAAATAAAATTGCTTAATTAAAATTAATAATAAATTAACTTGAATGTGTATTGTCATATTTTAGTTAAAATAATAATAACAATAAATGATTTTGGTTTCATTGTTTTCTATAGCACTCTCATCCCAAATTTTCTTTATAAAAGCCATTTTTGGTTTGCTTGTTATTCTTGCATAAAAAACAATTGAAAAAACGAACAAGTGCAATTTAAACCATCTGAAAGCAATTACACAATTATAAGTATGCGAGGTTTAAATCCGTGCACTCTAACTTCTGAATTGACAGCGCTACCATTATGATGCAATTACCCGGAATTATAATCATTCCACTGACTTTATTATAATTAATAATAATACATATACAGTTTTAGCTAATCCCTATTCTCAAAAAAGTTTAAACTTTAATATAATTTTGTTACAATTTGATTTTCGGAAAGTGATTTAAATTAACTTTTAAAAATTGAACTTGAATAATATTAACTAATTCAAAATTTAAATAAAATATAAAATATACCATCACGCCTTTTACCCATTACTGTCTGTTGTACAGACCATAGCAGATCTAGATAAGTGGTATATATCTTCGCTTGAAGTGCGGTTACCGGCCGTCAAATTACGACCTCCCAATATATTAGCAGAGGGGGAGCAAAAGGAGTAGTTTTAATGGCTGGTAGCACAAGCTCTGTTTTTGCTTGTTTTAAGAGCAGTGTTTTTGGGTGTTTTAGCTATCTCTAACATGTTAAAACCGTACTCTTAGAACACCGAAAAACAGAGCTTGTGCTACCAGCCATAGTGGTGAAAATTGTTTGTCTGCTGTGGAAATTGAATCTACATGCCGACTCGATACCACTAAATTAAAAATTTAGGATTAGCTACAACTATTTTGAGCATGGAACAAAAACAAGTACATGCTTCTTTGAAGTAACATTTAATCTTTCATTTATTAATATTAATTCAAAACTTCCGAATGCTATTTTGGTCACATCAAACTTTAAGTGCCCTACAATTTAAAATATGTATCATGACCCAATTCACCGTCACGAAATTCCCTGTACTCATAGTTTTTTTTATTTTTGTTACCAAAGCATCAAAGCTGCACCGAAACAAATAAATGATGATCCTATTGATTTTAAAAGCGTTTTCCGTACACGTTACATCGTTGCATAAGTAATGCAACTGTCGATGTACGTGGAAATACCGACCAATCAGACAAACTGACGCCAACCAAGACGGGCAAACGCTGGCGGTTGCATGCAATGAAGTTGAATCATCTGATTTTACAACAAAATTTATTTATTATGGCCCCCAAAGATGCTAGGTGTTTGTCGGCAGTGGAGATTGAACCCGGGTTCTAAAATCCACAATTTGATTTGATGCTACTACCCCATAAAATTCCGAGTAAACAGCAATCCATTTGGCGCGATGGCCGAGTGTGTTAATGCACATCTCTTAACATACGTCACCCGAACCAAGGTTCGTCAGTTCGTATCCGTCTGCCGACAATGTGTGATTTGTCGTTAAATATAAGAATACAGTTACATGTATTTATCACACTCGGGAGCTATAAGTTAGTCACTTATACGCCTTAAAATAATTTGACTAAAGAAACCGATAATACGGCAGTGTAAAAACTGCGGCTCGGTATGCCCGGCCCCTATGTTCCGAAACGGAATGATGGGACTCATTGAGCGTGAAGTGATTCTTTGTTACTCGAACACGGTAATTGCAGCGCGAGCCGAAGGCGAGAGCTGCAATAGTGTAAAATTAAATGAAAAAGGTTTTTAAAAGATTTTCTTATTACTTCAAGCCTAAAATCCATTCAACAAATATTAAATCCGCCTGCCGACAATGTGTGATTTGTCGTTAAATATAAAAACACAGTCACAGGTGTTTATCATACTCGGGAACTATAAGTTAGTCACTTATACGCCTTAAATAATTTGACTAAAGAAACCAGTACGGCAATGCAAAAACTGCGGCTCGGTGTGCCCGGCCTCTATGTTCCGAAACGGAATGATGGGACATCATTATTATTATATTCGATGAAAGAGCCTGAGTATTTACTTCCTGTTGATTAGTTTATAAATAATTAATAAATCTATGAAAATTGTTGTTTTACTTGACGATAACAGCGAAGCATTTCCCGGCGCCAAGAAAAAAAGTTCAATCAACTCATCGTGAAATTCCACGCACGTTCACCAGGGAGTTGACAGGATGCCGGCAACCTAGGTCACGGCAGCCGGCCTTGCACACCGCCCCTGAATCATCAAGCACTGCATTCACGCTTCTCTCGAGTGTCGAAGTGTCCACTCAGTCTGCACATTACACCTCGGTGATAAATTGAATTTGAAGCGGTTTGAAACGCCGAGCGTCCTACCTCAACCCCTTACTTCTCAGCCCTGTGACGTCATAGTTATGTCACCATGACAGAAGAGAAAGTGGTGGTGTTTTTTTGTGAGGTGGTCACGTGGTCAGGGTGATCCCGAGGGACGATAATGGAGTGCAGGGTGACACAGGACGCTGTTGAGGGTGATACATGTGATTTAGTGATTCGCCATTTTGGGGTGCTTTTGTTTGAGCTGTCACTTGTGGAGAGTTTTTACGTGTTCTGCGGAATGTAATTAGTGAGTGATGTAAATTGATATTGATGTAATTTGTTTCTATATCTAATAAACACACAATTCAATTTTCCAACCCTCAGAAAATATCATTAATAATTAAATTTTTTATAAATAAATATATCTCCATGCCTTTTACACATTATGTAGCACTCAATGTCCGTAAGTGATAATACACGTGAAGTGCAGTTGCCAACCGTCAAATCATGCCCCCCTCCGCCCAAAGACGTTCAAAGAGTGAGAGCCACACACGTAATTTTCAATGTTGTGAAAAATAGTCATCGGATATAGATGTTTACCCAATCTTAAAACTTAAACTTTGATGCTTGTCAGTTTATTAATAATTCAATTTCGAATTAAGGATGTTCGAGAGGTACAATCGGAGACAAAAGTACTTAAAATTAAAAACAAATAATATGAATAACATTTTGACTAACTTTTGGCAGTGAATATGTCTTGATTTTAACTTCTCAACAAAAACATATTTGGTTTAAATCTTTATTAATTATGAACGTAGAACTTTTTAATAATAATTAAAACATTAAAATAGCATTTATTTGAGACAATTATAAATAATAATAATTACAGTGTTGTCGCACTTTCTTATACACTAACTAGTTTATCAAGTAAAATCGGGTTTTCGGTCTGTTGATAATTTTTTTCCCGAAAACCGTTTTAGTGAATTTAAATAAACCTACGCAAAATTAGTTCTGAAGAGTTCAAGTTACATATTATGAAAGTTTGGAATGCCGGGTACCGTGAGATAAACAGTCAAGTGTTGCCAATATTCTTCTGAATTTAGAGTTGAAAACGTCAACATTCATTCAGCAGGGTTACCATATGTAACATAAATCCCCAGATTGTAGTTTCTATTAAATAAATGACGTAAAGTAAAAAAATAGTATTATACATATTTGAGTAAAAAATGTTCGGTCTCTAATTGATACCGCATATTTCTGGTGTCTCTTAGTGACATTTTTGCCTCTTATAAATATTCAAATGAATTTCCTTTTAAATGAGTTTAAAATTGCTTTAATGCGTACTTTATCACTTCTTTTGTGTCCGATCATGAAGTTAAGGTCTAATTTTCTGTCGAAGTCCTAATTTGGTTATGAATCACTGATGAACGCATGTAATTTATTACATTTACGTCAAAATGTAATCAGTTAAAATATGTAAATTAAAAACTGGACACCCTTGAAGAACAGGGAATGAATAAAGAACATGAACAAAGAACGTACTGTAACAATAATAATTCTTTAGTAAAATTGCTTCCTCGATTTACACCGTGCGTCAAACATTTATTCATATACGTACTTTCAATTTGTAATTTAATATAGAAAAATAATCCCAATCGGTAATAGTTATTTGTATATATAAATAAATAAACATATCATCACGCCTTTTACCCATTACTGAGTGGGGCATTCTGCCGTAGCAGATCTCGGTAAGTGATATATTTCTTCGCGTGAAGTGCGGTTACCAGCCGTCAACTCACTGCCCCCAAAGATGTTAGTGGTGGGAGAACCACAGGGATAGATTTAATTTAGTGAAAATTGTTTGTCGGCTGTGGAGATCGAACCAGGGTTCTCAAGATCCACAGGCCGACTCGATACCACTGAGCCACCTACCCCATATATTTATATATTTGTATCTCACGAGAAGAAAATGACATCTTTCTACCGGAAGGTGAAATTTAATTTTCTGAGCCGAAGACATATAGCATCTGAGGAAAGAATGACATTTCCTTTACGAGGTATACATATAATTTTTTTCACTACTTTATTAGAAAGTACAATTTTCAGAAATAAATTAAAAATTTTGATAAGATTTATTATTGTTACTAAAACCGAATCATACTGTTATTTACTAGTTGCCATAGAAACAAAAATTTACTTATTTTCTTAGGAATGAACAGAATCACTTTCTGCTTTCAATTAAAGGAAGGAAATGTTACTGTGCGATAATGTCGTGAAAAATTGTTTTATCACACGCTGCTATGAACAACAAACAATAAATAATAGTTGTGTGGTAATAAGCTATTATGCTTACTATTTTGAATGTGCAATAATCTACTTTTCTTATTGGTTGTAAAAAATAATTTACATTTAGTTGGGAAAGAACATTTTTCTGTCTGATAAGGCTGTGAAAAAGTTGTTTTATTGCACGCTGTTATGAGTAATGAACGTTAAATAATAGGTATGCGGTAATAAGCTATTTTGCATATTGTTTTGAGTATGCAATAGTCAGTAGCATTATTTAATTGAGGTACGAAAATTTTATTGTCTTTGTTGTTTTATCGCACGTTGCTATATTATTATCCAAATAATAGGAGTGTAATAATACGCTATTTTGCGTAATAGCCTACTTTTCTTATAGGTTAAAAAAATATTTACACATAGGATAAATAATAAATAAATAAATAACAAACAAAAATTGTGTTGTTGCTGATGATAGAATAAAGTATAATCATAATCTTGTTAAAATTTAGGTCAAGTGAGAAAAGTACCCTTTTTGCACGTCTATGGTATGGCGCACGTGGCTGAAGAAAGAACGGTGTCGCGTGCAAGTGGCGCGCATTGTTCCCGATGACAGAGCCACTTGACGAGACAATGGCATCGTGTAAGACGGCATCAAAGTCAAGATGCAAGAAAATCTATTCGAGTTGCACTGGAACATGTGACTGCAACCTTCTTCTTATTCTTCCTCTAATCTCATTGCTCTGAATTCTCAACGATACCCTTTCCTTACTTTTTTATAGGTAGTTGAAATGTAATATTGAGAAACCTTCCAAGTTTAAGAGTTCTTTCTCGGTAGAATTGGCTAAGTTACTTTGGTGAAATGGCGAATACCTACAACTTTTCTTTAAGTAGTTCATCAGCTTAGAATCACGCCTTTTCCTCAGTTTCGAGGAGGTTCTACTGGTTGAGATAATTGCAAAATAGCTATCAAAAATAACTAGTGTTATAGGTTACATTCATAGGACGCAGAATAAGAATATTTACTCAAGAATCTAAAAAAGTAATAATAAAATTTGTCAAATATATAAAAAATAACAACAAAGACAAAATTAATAGTCGTCCATACACTTGGCGAAACTAGGATTAATAAAAAAATATAAAATAAACACTTGGCTAAGTTTCACAAAATACAGCCTCCAAGTTACCTGAATTCAAGTCTTAAAAGGAATTTATTATTTTTTGTAAAGAATATAGGTATATTTCAATTTGCATTGATACATTTTGCAGGATTTTGAGTGTGAGGAATAAATGAGCTTGTTTGGAGGGAGCGAGTATTGTACCTAATGATGGGAATGTTGAACGAGGACTGATTATTTAATGAATATGTTTCAGGGGTTAGTGCTACTCCATTTAATCGCATATAGCGTAAAGTTATGTATGTATGTAGTTTCTTTAAGAAATATTGAAGTAATGAAATTTAAAGCACTCAAACGCAGCCGTATTTTTCGTTAAAAGTTAAAGTCAACATAATTTGAATCTGAGAACTGCTGCAAAATTGCACAGTTCCGCTATAACGATCCGTAGAATGGAATGTAACACAACAGTTTATAAAATTCTTATACTCATTATTTAAAATCACCGTCTCCTTACAAGAAATTCAATTAAGACTGAAAATAATAAAAACTGTAACTGTAACGATGAAGGAAACTACGACAATAATAAATTTTATAGTTTTCTATAAAATTAACGAACCAAAAACAGTACAAAATCCAATAATAATTTTTGCACCAACAATTAAAAATTCCTAATGAATTAACTTCCTCGTTTGAAATCACTCTAGCTTAAAAGTATTACACCTCTCGGAAATGATAAGTCCTGGGACGTATTCCTCTTTCGGTTCTTCAGATCTCTTGTTCGTTTCTTCGGTGTCCATATTCTAATTAAATGAATTATTCAACAAGAATTTACAATGCGGTTTACTTGATATCGAGAAGAGACTGCAGCGCGCGCTGTCACTGCGGAAGATTTATCTCGCTTGCGATTTACCTAAAAACTGGAATGAGAATGAAGCCGTTCTTGGGGAGGTTGCAAGCTTCCATACAGTCTAGTGGAGTGTAGTGTGTTTACTCCAGTTTTATGTTTTTCCGTATTGTTTACACTTGTCTCGTAACCGTAGAAGATGATGTTTGCTTCTATAAAATATACACTGGAAGTGATTCTTCTACCTTAAGATATGTCGTCTTTAAGCAACTTTAAATCGGACATTTTTATCAATTTATTTGGATGGTATCTATGACATTCATCTAAAGGTAACAATTATTTTAAATTAATTAGATCATTTTCTAGACCTTGCCAAACAAATATTAATTTTCTAGTTGCGTATCTAAAGAGCGTTTATTACGATACGCAACATTTTGTTTTAGACGATTGGTAGTAGCGGATGACATACTGAACCTATCAAACCTGGAATATCAAAATTTCAATATACGCTCAAAATCTGAACAATTGTATAAATGTCAATAACAGTTACCAACCATAACATTTCATATATAAATTTTCCTAAATTGACTCGGTTTAAAATATCGCAGATTTATATTATGAATAAAATAAAAATAAACATATCATCACGCCTTTTACCCATTACTGGGTGTGGCACTCTGCCATAGCAGATCTTGGTAAGTGATATATTTCTTCGCGTGAAGTGTGGTTACCAGTTGTTAAATCACGGCCCCCAAAGATGTTAGTGGAGGAGGAGCCACAGGGGTAGATTTAATTGTTTTTATTATGTTAATTTATAAAAGACGCAAAATAGAAAAAATAGTATAAATAACTCATTTTATAAGATTTTTATCGCACTTGTCCTTTAGAAAACTTGCCTGCGGCTCGTTTTGTAAACTTGGACGCGTGCAAAAAAATATGTTTTATAATTCTTAAATATACTATTTTTAAATAGTTTTGTTGAACGGATTTCAGGCTTGAAGTAATAAAGGAATCTTTCAAAAACTTGAAATTTTCATTTAATAAACAACGTTTCAGCTATTTTCAGTACAGTACAAAAATTTAGCTACATGTTAATTATAAATACATATTTGAGGTGTACACCTGAAGTATGTATTTCATCTTTAACAAATAATTGTTTTCGACTTTATAAATATGTATTTATAATTAACATGTAGCCAACTCTTTGTACTGTACTTGTGCTTAAAAATGACCGAAACGTCACTTGTTAACTGAAAATTTGATTTTATTTTTCCTTCATACTTATCCACTTCACGATTTTGGACATTTTCTTTCAAGATGAAAATTTCAAGCTGTTTAATAGATTTTTTTATTACTTTAAGCCTAAAATCCATTCAACAAATATTAAAATATTTAGATATCATTTGACTTATTTAAAATATAAATCCGTCCGGGGTTTCTTTTAACAAAATATTATTTTTACTACGGTTGCTATGAAAATTTGACAATTACGTTCTTATTTGTCCTTGTAAAGTTGACATTTTATGTAATTCAATACTGAGCAATCGAAAAATTGCTTCATCCCGAGATTCCAATGGCAACACGCGAAAAAGATATTAAATGTACGCTTCCTTTAATAGTTACCAGGGATACAATGTTTCTATTGGCTTGTTTAAAAATATCAGTGTTTAGATGGCAACTTCAGAATCAATTCATCTTTATTCAGCAGATTTAATTGTCAAAATTATACACTGTCGTTAAATAAATAGTGTTTGCAGAATATGTTTTTTCAACTAATAACTGCAGAATATTGCGTATGCGTGGTTTTAAATTCACCATAAACAATGGAATCTTTGCATGCTAGCTGCAATCTTAAAAAACTGTTCATTCTCAAATTTTCTAAAGCACAAGAAAAATTTTCTGGCATAGTCCTTCTTTAAAATTCTCGTAAGGTTCTTCTCATGTAACTGGTAATTGATTAGTTGCAGCACTTTCAAATAAATCAAAAAGAGATTTGTCCAATAAGAGTAAAAAACCTTGACTTGTCTAACGTATCAAAACTTCCAAACAATTTTATTCATTTTTCTCACCTGTCACAAGTACGTAGGTACATTGAATAACATCACACACGTTTCAAACTCGCGTCATTTATCATCCGGAAATTTTATATTTCATCGCGTTGAATAGTTCCGTTCTGATGTAGCCAAACAATTTCCTGCGTACACTAGCACATGGGCGGGGAGAGGGTTCAATGCTGATGACCAAAATAGAAGAAAAAATATCCCCGGACGTATAAAAGGGACAATATCGGAAAATCATCCATTGTACGGCTCTCTTTCTCGCTATTATTTCCGAGCAATTTGATGGAAACGCTGCTGTTAGAAGCGAGTATTGTCGCAATGCAGAACTAATTATAAATTGATAATAATAATTAATTAGAGATGTTGTAGTTAGAAGCTTAGAGCTGCCGTTTTATGAATTTAAATTTTACTGACTTCAAGTTCTATTTTGAATTTTGGAATGTGCTGTAAGTCTTCTTATATAAATATGAAGGAATAACATCATGTATTTGACGGCTGGTAATTGTAGTTCACAAGCATAAATATATTACTTATTGGGATTTACAACTATAGAGTGCTACTGCCAGAATGGGTGAAGGCATATTTATTTTTTGTGAACTTTTGGTTGAACCGGTTCAAATATTGAAAAATTTTAAATTATGTTTCTATATAATTCAGAGCACGAGAAATACACTCGTTCAAACCGCATTTCAATATCTCTTTTAGTTTTTGAGTTATATAGATTTTTGTCTTTTTAAAAAACTCAACTTTGAGAGCCCATATCTCGAAAACTAAAAGAGATATTGAAATGCGGTTTGAACGAGCGTATTTCTCGTGCGCTACTTAACTTGTACCGAAATGTTACCATGTTTTAAATTTTTTCAACTTTTTTTGAAATTTTTTTTTTTTAATATTTTCAAAAGTTGAAAATATAATGAAAATCTGAAAACACCAGTGAATTCCTCGCGTGAAAATACATAGGTATGCAAATTTTTACATCAAAATTCGCACGGATACTTTTTTTATTACAAAAAATCGAAAAATGGCAAAAATTCGAAAAAACCCCAAGGGGTACCCTTTAGGAAATTTCAAAAAATTGGCTATTTTCGATTTTTTTTAATAAAAAATGTATCCGTGCGAATTTTGCTGTAAAAATTTGCATACCTATGTATTTTCACGCGAGGAATTCACTGGTGTTTTCAGATTTTCATTATATCTTCAACTTTTGGAAATATTGAGAAAAGAAAATTTTGAAAAAAAGTTGAAAAATTTTCAAAAATTTCGGTATAAGTTAAGTAGCGCAAGAGAAATACGCTCGTTCAAACCGCATTTCAATATCTCTTTTAGTTTTCGAGATATGGGCTCTCAAAGTTGAGTTTTAAAAAAAGTCAAAAATCGATATAACTCAAATACTAAAAGAGATATTGAAATGCGGTTTGAACGAGTGTATTTCTCGTGCTCTGAACTATATAGAAACATATTAAAAAAAAATTCAATTTTGCACCGGTTCAACCAATAATTCACAAAAAAAACATGCCTTCACCCATTCTGGCAATGGCACTCTGCTGTAGTACATCTTGTGAACTGCAGTTACCAGCCGTCAAATCACGGTTCAATATGTCATCTCAACGAAGCTTTTGCGTGCGTACTTCTGAACTAACACTTACACACACCATGGTTGACACTTAGTAGTTACAGTAGACGTTTTCACCAATATGCTCCGGAGCGGCCTTAAGAAAGAAATACTAGTTACTTTCCTACGATCGCGAAAATTGGCTTTTCAATACTTGTGTTTTCGAAAACGGATCACAACATTTTCGGTTTAAATATCCCTTTTTTCAACGCCACTGAAAATTACCCTCGCGTCATGTCAAATTCGCTGCACTTTCACTCTACTGCACTCACTATGCACATCAACATCACACGTCATATCACATCACATGACGTCACGGCGTTATGCCATGTCGAGTTTTACGTATGATGTGTCGTATACAATGTGCAATCATCATCGATACGCAGCAATGCACAGACATCGAGACGTGGCATGGTGTCGATTGCATCTGACAGGAATGAGGTTATTGATTGTTGATTAAGTTGGTAGTACTGACTGAGGACTCGGTTCGTTGTGTTGTTGAAGGATAATGGAATATTTGGGATTAGCTGTTAATTGAGAAATTAGATTTTTTGTAATTGAAAAGTCTGGTTTGTTCGTAGGATTTAAAAAGAGTCTAGACTTTTGAGTTTTAGATCTAGATTAAAGCTCTGAAAAACAAATACTTTTAAGCTGCGTTCACAGATATTCTATTATTAATTACTTTTGATTTGGATTTGATTAAGCTGAAATTGTGAATTTTTATATTAAGGAATAGAAAAACATTAGGTATATTCCTTTTAAATTTAGATATAACTACGCTTTAGTGACAAATTGGCAAGTCAAAATATATTATGAATAAAAAAATATATATCATCACGCCTTTTACCCATTACTGGGTGTGGCACTCTGCCTAAACAGATATCGGAAAGTGATATATTTATGCGCGTGAAGTGCGGTTACCAGCCGTTAAATAACGGCCCCCAAAGGTGTTAGTGGAGGGAGAGCCACAGGGGTAGATTTAAATTGGTGAAAATTGTTTGTCGGCTGTGGAGATCGAACCAGGGTTCTCAAGATCCACAGGTCGATTCGATACCACTGAGCCACCTACCCCATGTTCCCTATCCCATTTTGAATTAAATGTAAAATATACAAGTCTGAAGATGACTTTATAATAATAATAATAATAATAAGCTTTATTTTGTCCCGCGTGGTGGCCGCGCGGGTTGAGGGCCTGACTGACGACCATAAGGTCGTGGGTTCGGGTCCCGCCCGTGGCGGCCATACAAAGGACATATCGGCATATGACCTGAGTAGTTGGTCCGGTATATAAATTAAAAAAAAAGAATAAATAAGCTTTATTAAAGACACACAATGGCCCAACAAAAAAACAGAGAGAACAATTCAGAAAAATAATAATAATGAAAATAATAATAATCTAGTTAAACAAATAAATATGTGCAAAACACAAATAAATATGTGCAAAACAAAAATAATATATACCTAGGAATATATTTTAAGAAAATTATAATAGTTTTTTATAATTTTTATAGCAATATTTGTGTCATGAGCCATCAATTTAATTTATTCAAAAACAAAAAAAATCGGGTACTTTAAAAATTTTGGTATGATTCTATTGTCAGTATATCTCACAATAAACAATAAATACTTAAAAAAACTGAAATTTAAATGTCTTGATTTATATGCGTAGATTAATTTTATAATGTAATTGTTGCATAAACTCGGTATAAATAAATAGAAGTTCACATTAGACCGATTTGTTTTTTCTAAATGAAATGTGGCTTATAATAAACTTAACATACACATTTTTAAATTTATTTATTTTAATTGCTTGTCTACTAATCACTTATATATTATACTAAATTATACTACACGGACCTACATCTTATAGTGGAATCCGAACCACTCAGACAATCGTATTCTAAGATATACTCGTAATTTGAAGAAAGCAAAATATGAATGCAGGTCCTCTTGCTTATTAACTAGTAAACTCAAATTTTACCTTGGTTATATCTTCTGTAAAAGATAAGTAAACTTATACCACGCATTTAACTATAAATTCTTTATTATCATCCTTCCTAAATACACAAAAAAAATATTGACTCAGTCCTTAAACCACTACAAAAATATAATAGAGTTGTTTGAGCAAATACAGCTTTTCCGCTGTTTCAACTAAATTATTAACGGATCGCATACGACCAATGTAACAAAAAAAACCATCGTTGTAGTGTTGACAGAGTAGGCGGAGCACAAAAAATTAAATATGCAGACATTGTAGCGGATAACGGAATATGAATTCTTTGCTTGTCCGTTGGTGCAACTGTTTCCGATAATTTCCGAAACACTTGACAGTTTTGTTCTTTTGTTTTGAAGAATCTTGAAAGTCAAGATATGCAAATAGACTGCTGATGATGATCGCGAAGAATCTCAAAGTTGCAAAGAGTATGATTTTAATCGTTACTGCACTGTTGTCTTCTATATTTGTTCGTTTTCTGCTTATGTAAAATATGAGCTTGAATGCAATTTTTCTTTAAATATAATAAAGTTAAAACGTGCATTTTGTATGTTGAATTTATGCCAGTTTTATGTCAAAAGTAAAATATTATCTGCATTGCAGTAGGAATAAATTTTATTTGTTTCATAAAATCATAAAATAACTAATACAGATTACAGCAGAATGTTCAACATTCAATCTTTATTGACTACATACAGCGTGTCTCATGAATACTATTCCATAGACGAATAACATGGGAAATAAGTTTTCCTATAACGCATATACAAAGTCAATTTTGTGCCACTGTTTTTGTCAAAAATGATGCCACAAAATTCGATTTTGTACAACTATTTTTAGGGTTATAGTAATACTAGTCCGTCAGTACGGTGGTGTGGATAGCGATACGGAATTCGAATCCGGAGATCCCGAGTTTGAAGCGCAGTTAAGCTAAAAAATTATATGAACTATCACACTACGGCTCGGTGAGTGCGGACCCTGTACTGTAATTGGGATTAAGTTCCTGTTGTACAGCGTAACATAAATAAATAAATAAACATAAATAAATATATCATCACGCCTTTTACCCATTACTGGGTGTGGCACTCTGCCTAAGCAGATTTCGGTAACTGATATATTTGTTCGCGTGAAGTGCGGTTACCAGCCGTCAAGCCACGGCCCTCAAAGATATTAGTGGAGAGGGAGTCACAGGGGTAGATTTAATTTGGTGAAAATTGTTTGTCGGCTGTGGGGATCGAACCAGGGTTAAATTAAATATACTATTTTCGATACCATGGTCTCCCTGATTACTTGATACATCTAGCATCGTAATAAACTTTTGTTAAATGTTTAAAGTTATTTGAAAAGCTTGAAACTAAAATTAAAGTGAAAAATAATAATAAAGTTATAAGTGGAGCATAACATCAAAGCAGGCGTGTTTATGAAAATATCTCCGATTAACATACCAACAACAACTAACAACACGCTATCAAACATTTTGAAATTCCAATCGCAGAAGTCAAGTAGTGACAAGCAGTCGTGATATTAATGCAACCATTTCTCAGAATCCTAGTCCTGGATTACGCCATTTAACTGTTGATCTGATAGCGCTAGAGCAGCGCCACAACTAACACACGGCGCTTCTGTAAATTATACTTGGCATCTGAACTATAGACGATAATTTACGAATACAATATGTAAATTTAATTTTGTGATTGTGTCGGATTACTAAGGATTATCTTGTGTGAATTTAACGGTATATGCATATCAGATGTTCGTGTTCATATGTGGTCCGAAATAAGTTAGTTAGCTGCTAGAGACACATATCTACAGGGTGTTCCAATCGAATGAAACTGATTCACACACAGCTCTGAACATAGTCACTGTTTGATTGTTTCACATACGTAATAACATCAGATTATTGACAGCTACAAGTCCTTGTTTTAAGCATAACCATAATCACAAACAAAAGTTTTCTAACTTGTTTTAACCTACAATACTTTATTTTGGTTTTATTTCTTAAATGTATATTAAACAAAAAATAGTAGCAAACTATACAAACTAATTACTATAGATTACTAATTACTTTTTAAAACATAGTCACTGTTGGAATGTTTCACATACGTAATAATGCCAGATTATTGACAGCTACAATTCTAAGTCCTTGTTTTAGGCATAACCATAAATGTATTTTATATAATTTTGTACACAGGTATGTGAATAATTATAAAACTAAAACAATGTTTGTATCAACAGCTGGAAATCAAATTCACTCGCTAAAAACAGAGACCAAACTTAAATTTGCAACAGCAATGTTTTATTTTCTTATTATTAATTAAAACAAAAACGGAAATATATTGGATTTTACCTATTTTTCACTGTAAAGTTCTGCATTTTCATAACTTATACAGGGTATTTCTATACCTTTGCACGAAACTTTAATGACATACATAATTTGATATACAAGATTTTTTAAAATAATGGCTGGTTCCACAAGCTCTGTTTTTGAGTATTCTAAGAACACGGTTTTAACATGTTAGAGATAGCTAAAACACCCAAATACACTGCCCTTAAAACAAGTAAAAACAGAGCTTGTGCTACCAGCCAATGTTATTAATAATATTGTTGCATACTTTGAGTAGGAATCAGCTGCTGGGCACGTGCTCCGATGTCCACCATCAAATCAGCCTACCTTGAAGTTCTATGAGTTCCAACCAATCTATTCCACAGCACTATCACTCATATATTAACGTTCCTTTTATACATCACACACTAATACACACAATCACGCACAATTGAAACCAATGTATGCATTAAAATATCACGAAATATTCATTGAAACACTCACAAAACACCGAAAACATTTCGATCACTACAAGAACCCGCTCTCGACTAACTCAACGCGAATAAACGTACCTACAACGTTGTAAATTAATTGGTAAAATGTGCTGAAACATGCTCGTAAGATATTTTTGTTTATCAATACTATTACCTAAGATACTAAATACAATGTACATATCTTATTGCTTTCGGATATTTTCCGATATTGAACGAACAACCCCGATTTGCAATTTTTAAAATCCAACAGGACAATATATATTTGCCGCTGCACTAACCACAAATATCGACTCGGCCTGTAGGTCTTGAGAACTCTGGTTCGATCCCCACAGCCGACAAACAAATTTCACCAAATTAAATCTACCTCTGTGGCTCTCTCCTCTACTAATATCTTTGGGAGCCGTGATTTGACGGTTAGAAATCGCACTTCACGCGAAGAGATATATCACTTACCGAGATATGCCACGAAGAATGCCACACCCAGTAATAGATAAAAGACGTGATGATATATTTATTTTTATTTTAATGGATGTAATTTTGTTCATTATTTACAAATTTACGAATCTATTAATCACAAAATTTCAACTTTAATGAATTTCATTAAAGTACAAATAATACATACTTAAGTAAATTAAAGCATAGTAGTAAAAATAAAAATAGCTTTAGTAACTAGAACACCCCGTAAAAGAGAAAGTACTACATGCATTTCATTAACTGATTGATATAATATTCTTTTATGTTGTCAGTATGTATAATTCCATTCCATGACATAGAACTGGATTAATTAAAAATATATAATTATATTATACCCGAAATGCATAACATATATTTGTAGTACATTAATATTCAAGAATTTATCATAAAAAAAATAAACATGTCTGTATAATTAAGTATTACCTGAAGCAATAATGCTTAATTACCAATTTGTAGTGACATGTTTCAAATATTTTTAATTATAGATAAATAAACGATGCAGAAGATAGCTTCTGGAATGAATTTGAAATCTTTATTTGACATATTTGTAAGCATTTTAACATATATGAAAACAACTTATAAACAATCAGATTTTGGTTCCGTACATTTATTTAACGTCGAAATAAATAAATAAATATATCATCACGACTTTTACCCATTACTGGATTACTCTGCCGTAGCAGATCTGGGTAAGTGATATATTTCTTCGCGTGCAGTGCAGTTACCAGCCGTCAAATCACAACCCCAAAAATGTTAGTGGAGGGGAAGCCACAGGGAAAATTGTTCATCGGCTGTGGGAATCGAACCCAGGTTCTCAAATCCACAGGCTGACTTGATACCACTAAGCCACCTACCCCATGAAATACTGTTACCCATTACTGAGTGTGGCACTCTGCCAGAGTAGATCTCGATAAGTGCTACATTTCTTCGCGTGTAGTGTAGTAAATTATGGCTCCCAAAGATGTTAGTGAAGCGGGATCCACACGGGTAGATTTAATTTGGTGAAAATTGTTTGTCGGTTGTGGGGATCGAACCAGGGTTCTCAAGATCCACAGACCGACTTGATACCACTGAGCCACCTACCCCATTAATTAAGAAATACTATATATTCAATATTTATTTAAAATATAGTTATCAATTCTGTATATAACGATGTAAATATTTCAATAACATCAAAATTAACTGTCAGTTAGACGAAGACAAAAGACATGAATAGTAGAATAAATTCTGAATAGACTAGATGTGCGAGAGAGTAAAAAAGATCGCAATACTCTGTTTTCATAAAATTAAAATATCTTAAAAACAACAAAAAATTTGAAACTTTAATTGTCCCTAGTACGATGTTTTTGGATCTAGTTCTCAAGACCCACAGTCCGACTTGATACCACTGAGCCATCTAACCCATAAATAAATAAATGAATTCACAGAACTGAAAACAAAAACTGTTTTATTGTAAGCATTTAGTAGTAGTTTATAATCGTATTTTCCGCTACGATTTTCAACTTTCTCCACATTAACCATGGCCAACTCTGCATCTGACGTCTTGTTTATTTAACTTTGCGTGAATTCATGCGAGTTTATCCAATTTCACGAACTCAGTTTCCACCGCAAACTGAGATGTCCCCTGTTTAAAATTTAACAACTCAAATATCACCTGACCACGGCTAGATTTATTCATACCTCAAATGACTCTAAGGATCCTTATTTACAAATGTCCTCTCTCCCTAGTTTGCAACTCAATTAACGGTTGTGACCCTTAGTTACGACATACGTTATTGTGCTTGATTAACTAGTAACAAAAAGCTGTAGACACACGTACGTTGCAGATTGGATTGGAATGTTTTTAATTAAATTGTAGACTATACAAGAACTTGATTGTAAATGAAAATGAAGTTTCTTAATTAGTTTTACCTCAAGGAATTAAACACATTTTAAATGCATTAACTAATTTTAATAAATACATATGTAAAAATAACAACTTTCTACAACAATCATAATAATAATTCTTCTTCTTCTTCTTCTAATGGCGCTACAGCCCAAATCGGGCCTGGGCTTACCGGACACACCGAGCCGCAGTTTTTACACTGCCGTACTGCCGGTTTTCGTAGTCTAGTGCTACATTACTTTTTTAAGACGTATAAGTGACTAGTTTATAGTGCCCGAGTGTGATATATACATGTAACTGTATTTTATATTTTACGACAAATCACACATTGTCGACAAGCGAATTCGAATTGACGAACCTTGGTTCGGGTGACGTCACAGTATGTTAAGAGATGTGCTTTAACACGCTCGGCCACCGCGCCTGTATATCATAATAATTACGATATTATTTATTAATGATTATTGAGGGTAGTTGTGCTGATAAACCCCAAAAACTAAATGTGTTAAGAGTAGCATTAAAATATATTTCAACCTTTAATATAATAACAGCACGGTGCAGTGATAATTATAGCATTCGAATTAGAAGATCCCAGGTTTGAATTACAACTTAAGATAAAAATATATGAACCACCTTGCGGTTTGGGGAGTCCGGATCCGGTACTGTAATTGGAATTCCTGTTCCTGTTGTATAGAGTAGCATACATAAATAAATGATTATTAACTTTAATTATTGTAATCGTACTTCTGCAGCAATAACGATGAATTCGATATATATATAAATAAATAAATAAATATATCATCACGCCTTTTACCCATCACTGGGTGTGGCACTCTGCCTAAGCAGATCTTGGTTAGTGATATATTTTTTCGCGTGAAGTGCGGTTACCAGCCGTCAAATCACGGCCTCCAAAGATATTAGTGGAGGAGGAGCCACAGGGGTAGATTTTTTAAATTGGTGAAAATTGTTTGTCGGCTGTGGGGATCGAACCAAGGTTCTCAAGATCCACAGGCCGACTCTATACCACTGAGCCACCTACCCCATAATAATATAAATACAGCACAACCCTCTTACGTGTAGATTTGACTAAAATTCCCATGTAGTCAAAAACAAACACGAGATTTAGTTGGGGGGCAAGAAAAGTTAAACTCAATTACGAGCACAGTTTTGCAGTAATAATACTGAAATTTGTAATGATTACGTTTTCATTTGAATTTAGCACCTATTAAAAGGAAATTATAACATTTATGACATTTGAATAAATTAATCAACCGTGGTGTAAGTAATTAAGCCCCATTATGTTTTTGTAAAATTTTCACTTCTCACAAAAACAAACATTTCTGTTATTTTAAAATGATTGATTAACACAGGATAATTAAAACGTACAATTTAAACCGTTGTAGGTTTTGTATTTCCGCTCCCATGGTAATGTTTCAGAATTTTTTTCTCTTTACGAGAAAATGTATTCGTGTCATTTATATTAATCACGACGGATGAAACGGCGCGGAACGAGTGCGGCTGAAAAGGGCTATTTTGCCGTTTGCGCAGAAGGTTTACGAAAATGTTGTAATTACAGCCTGCTGACGCGAATTTCGGACGACAGTTTAAGGTTTTTAAATTAAAAATAAAAAGTTTTGTGTTTTTGTAACCTTGGTTTATTAAATTGAGTTATTGCTTGTGTCAGAGATTGTTTGTATAATTCTAATTTTGAAGAGTTAATTATGGCTTGCTCCCAAACATTTTAAAATAAAAATTCTGAATAATTTCTTTGTATTTACTTCTTATTACCTACCATTATTGTTATTATTTCATATTTACTTATTAAATTTTACTAATGATCAAGATGCTTTTGTACATCTTATTTGATTACTTTTGGTTATAAGAATAGTATTGAAATGTATTCAAATAAATTATGCGCCTAATTGGCAACTGAACAATGATCGTTTGAAAACAAGATATTAATGCTGCTATAAATATATTATGTATTGTACACATTCTTTAAGTTAAAGATTGTTTGAATTATAATAATTGAAAAAGTGCATTTGTGGTGATCTTTGCATATTTTATTTTTTACCTAAAATTCTTTCGTTCACCATGCCATCACAATTTACTGATGTCTTTCTCCTAATTGTTTTTTTAAACATTATTTTTTCAACATTACTTGTGAAATAGTATGTTATGCATCAAGGGAGGGAAACAAGCGATTATTCCCGCGTGTGATCGCGCCCTCCCGTGAAGCGTAAAAAATGCACAAAAATTACTGTCTTATCGGGCCAAATGTCAAATATGGGTTGCGTAACTAGTTACCTAGGAAACGCCGCAAACAGTTAATAATCGTAGTCTCTAGGGAGAGAAACATGCTACCTAGGGGAGAAAAGCAGTGTTTCTTTCTCTAAAATTAGGGAATAAGAACGTGTCTCTTGTGCATGTGTTACGAAAATGACATTTCCCTCACTCAATTTAGTTGTGAGGGAAACGGTTACTATCACAACTAAATTGAGTGAGGGAAATGTTATTTCACATGGTGACCAAGGAAACGTAATGTACATTTGCAAATGCAACTCCTTTGATTTATATAAAATAATTATTAAATTTCTTGTATTGCAAAAGTAAAGATGTAATTTTCAATTTGAAAAAATAGTATGTAACATACGTGGCAAAGGGCCATTGCAAAACTCGTACTCGTTTTGCAATGAAACCATTTCCTCACTAGTACTAGAATATACGAGTACTATATTCAATAGGTTAAGCTTGCTCTGTCTAAAGCCACTTTTTTCATTTTTGTCAACAATCTTTTCTTTTCTTCGTTTAAAGTTTACCCAAATTATATGGGTAATAACTTAAATAAAACAAAGGTAATTAAAAAAATTGACATTAGACAAAATAATAATGATCAATTTTCTTCCAGAAAATTATAAATTATTAACAATTGTCATAATATTTATTTGCTTTTTTAATAAGAAAATACAAAGAATGCAAGCTTCGCGACTATGTCGCAATAGCTTTGGTTCATGTACACTCAGCTACAGAAATAAGGTGTAAAATAATGTGCATTTGTCATTTATTTCATATTGTACAATATTAGCAATACGAGTTTTTAATTTAGAATATATTCCAAGAAGTAAATTTTGGTCCAGCCTTCTAACTATTTCGCCCTTTACAGTTGCAAAATCTTAGATGATTTGATTTAACTGTACAACCATAAACTATTGTTTTAATGCTCTCAGCTATCTAGTCAATAAATACAAGTATAAACATGAACGTAGTTAAATATTTATTGTTAATATAAAATAATGTTCTATCAATCAAAAATTGTAAATTGTCATGAAGCTTCATCGTAGAATAGTATTAAAAATTACATTTTATTACACCTGAATTCGATTATCGCATTTTATATTTCTTCCTGTAACTTGTAAGAAAATTATTGTTGTCGTATAACAAAGAAGAAGATTACTTTTACGATTATTTTATCTCCTGCATCTACAAGAGGACAGGTTAAAATAACGTGTGTCTTTCCTGCATACTACGTCAAATAAAACATTTCTGTTGGCAGTTTAACACATCAATTAAAACTGCGAAAACGCGCATAAATTTTTACAGGAACGTTACCAATTTAATGGTTGAAATACACCAGCTGGTTTCGGGGCATATATCTGCCGTGGTGACATTGTACTCTTGCGGGGATGTAGGGGCGTCTCTGACCGTTTTTCCCTCGTTGCTTTCGGATATTAGCTCTACAGTTTCCCCTAATCTGGCGAATCTGTCCAAGTTTTAAAAGTATTACGTTACGTTTGGATTATTTTTGATTGATATGTAAATATCCGGCAGCTATGAAGAGAGAGAGATAGACACCCTAAAATGGGGGGTTTTGTTTAACTTGCCGACCAGGCCTCAGGATATTTGGAGAGCTTTTTGTTATTTTTTTTTCAGAATAAAAATCTCTTCAGTTTTTGCTTTGTTAGTCAAAGCTGAAAATATTTAGAACTGCAATCATATATTTTTATTTGGTACTATATCGTACCCCTATCTTTACAGTAGTAATTTCAGTCCGAAAAGTAAAAGTTTATAGTACAAATATTGAAATAAAAACCTCGGTACTGTTATCGTGAGTTTAGTAGGTAACAAACAGTTTTTGACATTTAATTATAATTATTTATTAGTTTTGTGGTTAGAATATGAAAATTATGTTTAATAATTAAATGCAATACAGTATGAAATAAAACGTACATTATATATCAGTTAATAATTTTTCATTTCGAAATTTCAGACCAACATCTTACTCGTACGGTAAAATATTATTTACCGGACTTATAACTATTTCTACGATCAGTAAAAAAGTAGACTTTTCGAATGTGATTTGCTAACAGAAAGTAAACAATTGCAGACAAGGCTCTTTGTAGATCGTTGTTAATGACTTACAATTTTTTTTTCAACATTACTTTAAATGGGGTAGGTGGCTCAGTAGTATCAAGTCGGGACGGGAGGCACTTCGTTTGCGATTGCCTAGGGCATTTCATTTGTGACCCCCTTTTCAAACAGGTTTGTGACACTTGCTCTAAAGAGTATATGTAAAAGAAACATATGAAAAGGCTTAATTTTTGTTGCTTACTGCATAATTGTTTAGAAGGACGGAAATATTATAACTAACTTTACAAAAATATTTCTCTCCGATATCTCCCCTACACGATTTCATTTTTGAATCAAATTTCGAATTGGAAGTTTTAAATCTGACAGCTTTGTCGAATAATACTCCTCTTGTAAAACAATAAATCTGTAGATAAATTTAGCGAGAAAACTGCTATTCATGTATTTAAATGATATTCACCACATTCCTTCTGCTCAGATAGTTACGTATGGGGAAAAATTGGTAATGTACGAAATAATTTGTGCAGTGGTGTCCAAGCCCACCAGGGGTGAACAGTTCAGTAGTTAGGGCGTGAGGGCACTGAGGGCGTTGCTGTAGTGGTGTTTACACATATAGAACATAACTTACTGCAGATACCCTGTCTGTTCTAGTAAATGCACTGGGTACCATTTAATTTAATTGAATGTACGAACTGAACTAAGGCTGTATATATCTTTAGATGTTCATTCATATAAGAGTTAGCATCGCTTAAATTGGGTAGCTATACAAGCGTATTCTAATAGATAAGATAAATATATGTGTAGAGTTAGTGCCACCAGAAGTGCTTCATTTTTTGTACCCCCTTTAATTTCCTGTTCAAATAGTGCAATAAATAATTATAAAACTTCACCAGGGGTGACTTAATATTTATTTACAACGCCGTGACGTTTTCTTTTTCTACATTTTCTATTTCAAATTGCAATCTATAATGCTTGACTCGTGAACTATTAAAATAAATAAAAATATGGGTTGAGTTTTCTATCAATATTGCCCCCAAGCATGTGTATTTATAATAATAATAATTTGACATGAGCTATTTCCGTAACACCGAATTTAAAATATTATGTGACAATTATCATATTTATTTATTTATTTATGTTACGCTGTACAACAGGAACTTAATCCCAATTACAGTACAGGGTCCGCACTCACCGAGCCGCAGTGTAGTAGTTTTATAATTTTTAGCTTGAATGCGATTCGAACTCGGGATCTCTGGATTCGATTCCGTATCGCTATCCACACCACCGTACTGACGGACGAGTTATATTTTGCTTGAGAACATAACAAGCAACATTTTCTCTGTTGAAGCAGTTCCCCATCGATAATTTGTCATTTCGATATATTTTTATTAATTTGACGTTTATAAAAAAAGCATTTATTTTATTGGTAACCAAAAAGATTTGATTACAGTGAAAAATTATCACTTATTAATTTTACTAGTGGAAAACTATTAAAATAGCTTTCATTTCATTGGTTCATTTTAAAACAAATTTGTGATTTTATTGGTTCCCACATATACGTAATAAATTTTTATGTATATGTCTCTAATTTGCATATTAACATTAATAAGCTACAAATATTACCGTTAGTACGGTGGTGTGGATAGCGTTACGGAATTCGAATCTGGAAATCCCGCACTTAAGCTAAAAATTCGGTGAGTGCGGATTCTGTACTGTAATTGGGATTAAGTTCCTACATAAATAAGTAAAATTATAACCAAATTAAGAATATTTTCGAAGGTTCATTACAAATATGCAGCTAATTTACAAATCTTAATAAAAACAAAAAATAGAAACCTCATCATCACACAATATTTTCCAATAATAACTCCTGACCTTTCATACTTGATCCTCATTCACAATCGAAACCTTTTCATTAACAATTCATAAAACCAGTAACCCTATTGAAAATGCATCAATTTTACCAATATCAGCAGCACTTGTCCAGCAACACCGCGCCAACCACGATCTCGTGATCCTCCGCGGTGATGTCTGCTGTCTCCCAGTTTAATATCAATGTCAGTCCCCGGATGCGACAGTCGCTATCGATTAGCGCAACTGTGCGATGTGCTCCGTTGTGTGTAGAGCTGGTGTTGTGCTGTGCTGTGCTGGTGATTCCACTGAACGACCGAGTCTAGTGAGAGCAGCCAGCAGCCAGCAGCGCTGTAGCAACGGATCGACGCTTTGTCTGTAACTGTTTGTTGTGATGTCCGCTTCGATGCTTCGGTGCACCCGACACGAGCGATAGTGTTGAGAATTATTGGTGGAGGTTTGAAGATGGTAGTATTATTTTTAGTGGTTTTGGTTGGTGTTGTTGAAGGTTGTGGTTTCTATTTGTACTAACATTTGATGTTGGTGGTGAACTTATTTTGTTGTACATAGTAAAGAAACAATTTCCTCTAAGATTTTACTTATTTTCTACAGGTAATTAACCCAATTTATTTATTTATTTGTTACGCTGTACAACAGGAACTTAATCCCAATTACAGTACAGGGTCCGCACTCACCGAGCCGCAGTGTGGTAGTTTATATAATTTTAGCTTGAGTGAGATTCGAACTAGGGATCTACGGATTCGTATTCCGTATCGCAATTACAGTATAGTTCAGTGGTTAATCATTGAGAATTCCATATATTATTCACTGACCGGGTTTCTAGTTTGACATAAACTAACAATATCATATCAAATATTGTAAATCATAATAACTTCTTCATATGACATTTTATTTCGATTTGTTTTTATTTATTTAAGTCAGACATAAAATTTGCGTTTGATGCAAACGAGCATTAAAGTTCAAATTATGTTAAATAAAATAAATATATCATCACATATTTTACCCATTACTGGGCATGGCAGTCTGCCATAGCAGATCTTGATAAGTGATATATAAATACGTGTGAAATGTATTTAACAGCCGTCAAATCGTGTCAAAGATGTTAGTCGAAGGGTAGCTACAAGGGTCAATTTCATGCTGGGAATATTGTATATAAGTTCTGGGAATCGAACCCGAATTCTCAAATTTTTTGGCCGACTTGATATTACTGAGCCACCTGCCCCATAAATATAATTATATTAAATATATCATTAGGAATTTTACCCATTACTAAGTAGAAAATATAAATAATAAAGTAGAATCAAAATCCTTTTACGGGTACAATTATTACAGTTTTTGGTCGAAGTCGAAGTATCTCAAACTTTTGTCTGTTATTCCGTGTCTCCGAGATAAAAAAATAATGTTGGGAAAATTTTCTGTTTTTGTAAATTTTCATAGAGGTACATAAAAATTTGTTAATTACTTGTAAAATATTACATAAAATTCTTACCAATAAATATGGAAAATGAATGTAGACTTGTTGATGACTTACCTGTAACAAAAGAAAAATTAAATTAATAAAATAAAGATAGTTACCTCATTTCAAATATATAACAGTAACTTTTTTCAATAACAGTACAGCAAATATCGAGATATTTTCTAGTTTACTATTAACATTTGTAATAATGTCATTTGATTATTATCAATATCTTAGAACCAAATTCAGCACCCTTCTATAATTAAAGAAGCTTCTAGAAAAATAACAGTATAAAGAAAGATATATGCAACAATATATAATAAGAATCTAAAGTAAGATGTTATTTATCATGATCTCTAAGCTAAAAACAAGTGCTGGTATCAGTTCATTGAGCCGAATTCAGCACTAAAGAAACCTTTCTAAAAATAATGATATAAAGCAAAATATATATACGCAACTATAAATTAATAAGAAAAAGATGCAAGATGTTTCCATGGTTACTAGAGAAGATCTCTAAGCTAAAGACGAGTGCTGAGTTCAGTTCATTGTCATCTGTTAGAATTGAAGAACTTTTTTGTTGTTAAGAAGAACTCCAAAATAACTAAACCTAAAGATGTTTATTGTTAGAAAAAAGATTATTAACTTATTTTAGAAAACAGTTTGAAACTAGTTTTGAAATGTTAAAATTTCCTGGATTGTCAAAATCAAGTAAAGTAAGTAATGAAACAAAAGAATAATGAAATGAAAGCAACAAATTATAAGTTTTATCTGAATAAGAGCAGCGCTCTTGAAAATTGCTTTTTTTCCAGAATGAATTAATCACCTTCAGATTTTTCCCTTTTAATTTTTCCGGGATACAAAACGACTGTCAAAACAAAAAGAAACTTTCTACGGTATAATGACGGAACAAAGGAAGAAAGGCAAACATTTCGCACTAATCGAATTAAAAAGGCAAATTTTCCATTCTCCTAATAAATTTGCAAATTGAAATCGGTTCCTGAAGAACTTATAGAAAAAGAGGAAAAGTTCGTGAACCCTGTTTTCCTTTCAGCAGTTCTTACAGCTGATTATGAGCACGACACGCAGGGCGATGACTGCATGTTTAGCAGGAACAAAAACATCTGCTGTATCCTGCAGGTACAGCTTTCGTGCTTTCCTGCTTTCGAAGTCCCAGGGAAGAGCTTTGCGAACTTTTGCTGTAAGTTTGAATGGACACAGTTTCTTGTTGCGAGCTTACCAGCCTAAGTGGCCCAGCACACGTGTGTTTCTGGTTTCAGTTGCCCGGAAAATTGCGGATATACTTGATTCCGGTCATTACGTGGTTGTACTCAAGCTGCTGTTTGTTGTTACAGTGGTTACATTAAATTTTTCTTGAAAATTTAATTGCTTCTTCTACCTCTAGTGCTCGGTTTTATAAAGGACCAAATAAATTTACTTCTACTGTAATGTATTTAAATTAATAAATTCGAATCAAGAAAAAACATTGCTATGAAAAGTTGACAATTACATTCGCGTTTGCCAAAGTAAAGTTTTCTGTGGAACAGACATTAAATGGCAACACGCGAAAAACATATTGATGCACACTTACTTCAATTGTTACCAGGAATACAACCAAAAATAAACTTGTCGTATTAATAGAACGAATTTATTTTCAGTACGTATACGTATACTAATTAAGATGCAATCTTAGAAAAAATTATGTGTGTATCACGAGCGTAAAATATCTTTGTCCCTTTTATACTATTGCAGCTCTCGCCTTCGCCTCGAGTAACAAAGAATCACTTTACGCTCTTAATACACAAATTACTATTATATATTAAGCAGGGTTCGAAGATATATATCGATCGATATATATCATGATATTTATTTTGATATATATCGTCATATTTTTGCAATGATATATATCCATTATATAAAAATATGAAATAGTTTTTGAGATATAGCCTCCGGAGAAGTGAAATTTTTCGAATTTTTCAGTTTTTCTACTTTTACGAGGCTATATCTCAAAAACTAAATGTGATATGAAAACGCGGTCAACGGCATTAATTTTCTCGTGCTTCAGTTAACTTATAAACATAGTTTCAGGGATTTTTATTTTTTTTCAATTTTCCGCCAAAAAAATCGCCAAAAGTGGTTTTTTAACATTTTCTCGAAAACCAGAAGTCATATGCATTTGAAGATTGCACCACTGAATTCAGTGGGTCAAAATACATATGTATGTAAATTTTCGTTTTAATAATCCTACGATTAAGGATTTTTGGGAAAATTGAATTAAAATCTGAAAAAACCAAAGGGGTACCCCTTAGGAAATAATTAAAAATATAAAATTGCATAAAATTGTATGAAAATTTGCTTATAAGTCAATTCGGACACGGGGAATTCAACGCCGTTGAGCGCATTTGCATATCTTGTTTAGTATTTGAGATATAGCCTCCGGAAAAGTGAAATTTTTCGAATTTTTCAGTTTTTCTAAATGTGTACAAAAACTAAAATTAAAAAATAAATATCCAAAAAGTGATATTTATCTGATATATATCCTATATATCAGATATTTTGCTATTTATTATAAATATCATGATATTTACGAACCCTGATATTAAGCATGTGAAATGAGTGCTTTTTGTTACGCATGAGAAAGTCACTTTTAGTGGAAACCACAATGTCGAGGTGAAGAAGTCGAACAGGACAAAAACAAATATTTATAAAATACAACCATGATTTCTACAACTGCCAAAACAGATTTAACTTGAAAGAAAAAAATCAAAAATAATATGAATTAGGTACTATTGATGTGCAGTGACCAGGGAAACGTTAAAAAACACAAACTTCGCTTATCCATAGCGATGTAAAAATGTGCATAAAGTCATTAAGATAAAATATAATTAACAGTATAAATAATTTTAGTCACGTAATGCTGAAATGGTGGTAATCCACAGTTAAGATAATCATAAATAATAAGGGTTGTTATTAGCCTATCGATCGATAATATATAATAATCCAATTACAGAATAGTGGGAATTGTTTCAACCCCTAAATATCTTTGTTTCTTCACTATGGTCATTAAATCATGATATTCTTAAAATGAGGTAACGACTATGAATCTAACCCTCAAGGCTAGTTGTACCTACATCTCTAAAGTATCAAGTGTCACTTACGTAAAAAAAAAATTGACAGCAATATTTATAAAATCATTTGACATTATTTTTCCATTCTATATTATTTTACTTAAGTTCCAGTTAATATTTGAATGGCCATTAAAGTAACAAAAATAAGTAACGAATCTGTTGTTCCATAATCAAATTGAATAACAGAATTATTGTCTTCCCATCTGTGATGGCCTTGGTATGCCATGTTATACGCAACAAACAAAACACGTTGTTATTTTCTTGAGAAATATTGAAAATGTAAATGACAGAAACATAACATGTTATGTGTAATGAGTTAGCTGAAGCATATCTTTCCGACAAGCCAAATGTAACAGCGTACCGAAATAGTTTAACAAAACTAATATAAATAAAATAAATATATCATCACGCCTTGTACCCATCACTGGGTGTGGCACTCTGCTTAAGCAGATCTCGGAAAGTTATATATTTTTTCGCGTTAAGTGTGGTTCCCAGCCGCAGTGAAAGGGGAGCCACAGGGATATTTTTTTATTTACTTTTATATCATCACGCCTTTTACCCATTACTGGGTGTGGCATTCTGCCTAAGCAGATCTCGGTAAGTGATATATTTGTTCGCGTGAAGTGCAGTTACCAGCCACAGTGGAGGGGGAGCCACAGGGATAGATTTATATTTATTTTTATATCATCACGCCTTTTATCCATTACTGGGTGTGGTACTCTGCCTAAGCAGATTTCGGTAAGTGATATATTTTTTCGCGTGAAGAGCGGTTACCAGCCCTCAAAGATATTAGTGGAGAGGGAGCCACAGGGGTAGATTTAAATTGGTGAAAATTGTTTGTCGGCTGTGGAGATCGAACCAGGGTTCTCAAGATCCACAGGCCGACTCGATACCACTGAGCCACGGGTAGATTTAAATTGGTGAAAATTGTTTGTCAGCTGTGGGGATCGAACCAGGGTTCTCAAGAGCCACCTACCCCTAAATATTAAATTGTTTAATTTTGTTACACTCATATAGTAACAAAAACAAATCATTAGTTTTTATTTGCAACATCTTTAAACACGAACAATTGATAATGCTGTACATCCACTGTTTAATTTCTGTGATCCGTACATAGTCGAGTGTCCAGAATAACTTTTAAATTATGTACGATGGAGTCTGTGTGCAGGCTTGTCGATTAAACGGGGTTAAATTTGTGGCGAACAGCGTGAACGCGATAACCCTGCGAGTATTTCACCCATTTCTCCTCCGCGTTCAAATGGAGGGCTTCTGCAGCTCTGCGCGGGGATATTGCTGGATATAAATAACATAAACGGTTCGATTAGGATGTCCTCTGCTCTGCATATCATCCCCATCCCTGCAGAGTTGCCAAATCGATTGAGTTTTTCTCATTGTGAGTTACAGATGGGTCTTGGATATTTTTTGAATTTCCAGTGAGTGGATTATGAATATCTACCAGTTGCAAAATATAAAATTCTAGAAGATTTCAGAATTTCAAGGCAGGTATATATTATAAAAAAAAATCAGGCAGTTTTACAGTATCACTAAATTTGCCAAAATTATTTCAGTGATTATATAATTCACTCCGTCAGTACGGTGGTGTGAATAGCGATATGGAATTCGAATCCGGAGATCCCGAGTTCGAATCTCACTCAAGCTAAAAATGAACTACTACACTGCGTCTCGGTGAGTGCGGACCCTATACTGTAATTGGGATTAAATTCCTGTTGTACAGCGTAACATAACATAAATAAATAAATAATAAAGTTCTCCAATAATACATAAGAATTTCCCTTGGTTACCACATATAAATAAACGACTATATCTTTGACGACGAGGTATTTTCATCTGGTCAAATTAAGATCTAGAATGAAGGAAATAAAGATCAAAAAGTTTCGTCGTCAGAGTAACAAAGTCGTAATTGCGTTTTTTATTCAAGAAACTAAAGTCAATGCCTACCGTTTCAAATTTTATTTCAATTGTAATTTTCATGTTATTTCGTGATGAAACGATTTCTTTTATTTTTTTTTTATTCGTTATATAATCATAACAAATACAATACGAGTGTTCAAAATTATTAGAATATATTGTATTAATCCACTCAATATATAATTTTAGCAGTGATATATTTATGCGCGGTTAACAGTCGTCAAATCATGACCCCAAATATACTAGTGGGAAAAATTTAAATGTGGTAAAAATTGTTTATCTGCTGTGGGAATCGAACCCGGGTTGTCAAATCCTCAGTTCGACTCAATACCACTTTCAAATCAGATTTTTCAGTTTTAGACTTTTTCCAGGAATTGATGAAATAGACTGAAAGTTTCTAAACTTTTTAGGAAAAACAAACACTTGATAAAAAGTTTTTTAGACATGATAAAAAAATTGAATGAAATATTTGGTTTCAGGATATGAAATATTTTTTGTGTTGTATTTTAATTAATGTATATAACGAGACTGTAATTTTAGAAAATTTCATTTTTAATTATTAATTAGCTGCTTCATACGTCTACACAAATTTTCAATTCATTTCTCAAACAAAAATATTGTTCTAATTAACTAGAACTCAACCAAAAATTTAAATAACAATTAAATAAATAATTATGTTAATGTCCCGCGTGGTGGCCGCGCGGGTTGAGGGCCTGACTGACGACCATAAGGTCGTGGGTTCGGGTCCCGCCCGTGGCGGCCATACAAAGGACATATCGGCATATGACCTGAGTAGTTGGTCCGGTATATAAATTTAAAAAAAAATACAAATTATGTTATTACATCATTATTATGGAGTTAATAGCTCTGTGAAAACGTATCGAACTGTGTTGAAATTAAAACGATTTTCATTGGTTTTCCGTTACATAAACAATTTTCCTGTTTGTTTACTAACATTTTTGGGGGCTGTGATTTGACGGCCGGTAACAGCACTTCCAAGCACAAAATTTTATTTGCATTCTATAACTAGAACAATATCAATAAGTTAATAACAATTTCACTCTATAGATTACTATTTCGGTATTCTATGTTCAAAATAATTTATTATGTTTTTTCTATTTTACTTTTCATTGTTGTGTGACCTATATCTGCACTTGAACTGTGATCTTTAGCTGTCAAATTACAACCCCCCAAAGCTACTAATAGATAAGAAGAAACCACTCGAGTTCTGATTTTCGCAGTCCAATTAGTTAAGCGCGAAACCATTAAAATTTTGGTAAAATACACAAGTTATGCAGAGAAATGTTTTGCAAACTAAGAACTTAATTCGATAAAGAAGACATCTACATACAAATTAAATAAAAATATTGGTGAAAGTAAATGAATAATCAGTAAATTATTCATTGAAGTTGTTTTGTTTTGAGTAAACATCTTCGGTTATATCTTAAGATTCGCTTGCATTCACAGCTTTTATTTGCACAGGCCATAATGAACTACAAACAAACACGAATGAATTCAATATAAAGCCAAGAATTACCAAGTGTTTGCGTTAAATCCACGGCCCAGAGGGACCGCTAGTAATCCTTACAAACAGAATAGAAACTCGTAAAGCTCGTGCAGAATTCAACGCATCTGAAATTCAAAATTGGAATAATATAAAATGCATGAGGCGGCCAAATCGATTACGCACAGGAATTAATTAAAGATTAATAATTCGGACGAAGGAGCAGTTGGTAGCATTGGGCGTTCCGCTGTCAAGTTTTAATTACGATCTTTTCACGTCGCAAGCGAATTAATCAACCGATTGAGAATATTATCAGTTTTAGCAGATTGAGATTTTGCTCTAAAGCTAACGAATTGAAATTTTGTTACGCTTTACTCCGCAGATTTTCAGTTTTATTCATTATTGAATTTAATCCGATATTAAACAAATTATTTGCTGTAGTTCTCAGAAAGATTTAGACTTTACAGCAGGGTTCGAAGATATATATCGATCGATATATATCATGATATTTATTTTGATATATATCGTCATATTTTTGCAATGATATATATCCATTATATAAAAATATCAAATAGTTTTTGTGATATAGCCTCCGGAAAAGTGAAATTTTTCGAATTTTTCAGTTTTTCTACTTTTACGAGGCTATATCTCGAAAACTAAATGTGATATGAAAACGCGGTCAACGGCATTAATTTTCTCGTGCTTCAGTTAACTTATAAACATAGTTTCAGCGATTTTTATTTTTTTTCAATTTTCCGCCAAAAAAAATGCAAAAAGCGGTTTTTTAACATTTTCTCGAAAACCAGAAGTCATATGCATTTGTAGATTGCACCACTGGATTCAGTGGGTCAAAATACATATGTATGTAAATTTTCGTTTTAATAATCCTACGATTAAGGATTTTTGGGAAAATTGAATTAAAATCTGAAAAATCCAAAGGGGTACCCCTTAGGAAATAATTAAAAATATTAAATTGCATAAAATTGTATGAAAATTTGCTTATAAGTCAATTCGGACACGGGGAATTCAACGCCGTTGAGCGCATTTGCATATCTTGTTTAGTTTTTGAGATATAGCCTCCGGAAAAGTAGAATTTTTCGAATTTTTCAGTTTTTCTACTTTTCCGAGGCTATATCTCCAAAACTAAATGTGATATGAAAACGCGCTCAACGGCATTAATTTTCTCGTGCTTCAGTTAACTTATAAACAGGGTTCGAAGATATATATCCATTATATAAAAATATCAAATAGTCTATAATAAATACAGTATACCTCTCATTATTACTTTCATTAATTCTGTTAAAATTATATTCTAAAGATAATTCTTACTTTACTAGCTTTTGACTAACTTCACATCAACGACATAAATCCAAATTGTGTGCCATTTGTGATGTCATTAACGGCAAAGTCTGAACCATTTCCAAAATTTTTATTTGGTACTCATTTTAGAAATACAAATACAAAACTATCAATGAGTCAGAGTGGCCAAATAAAAGTACATTTATTGAACTATGTGAACAGTTACACACTTGCTGTAACAGCCACAGCAAGGCTGGAACGATATTTCTCCACTTTTGGCATTGTCCAATCTCAATTACGTAATCGTCTCGGTAACGACAATGCCGGTAAATTAGTTTTTATGTTTAAATATTTAAACCAAAAAGAAACTACAAAAAAAAACTAATTTAGATTGGATTTGGCCAACTGAGTCTATCTGCAACGCTATGTTCAGGAAGTTCATCAGAAGATGATTTAGGATATAGGATTATTTAAATATTCTTACTATTCTTAGTACTATATAATATTTGTGTATCCATTCAATGTATATTTACTTTTTTTCATTACCTATGTTAATTTTTTATTTAGGAGTAATAATTTATTTTGTATTTCCTATTGTGATAATAAATGTGTACAAAAACTAAAATTAAAAAATAAATATCCAAAAAGTGATATTTATTATAAATATCATGATATTTACGAACCCTGCTTTACAGTTTAAAGATTTTCAAAGGATAATTTTGTATATTATCCGCTGTCAGCATTCCTAAATTATTTCAAATAAAAATGCTTTAAATGAAACTGGTACAAAATTAACCGCAAAATTTTAAAATTTAATTAATAAAGATAACTTGTTATTTCATTGGTTGTTAAACTGTGAAGGAAATAGTCGTTTTTACTTCCTTGTACGAAGTAAAGGAAGTATTGTAATCGCGAAAATTTTCGGTTCTCAGATTTCAACGGAAATAGGTGTTTTGGCCCTCCCTGAATCCATTTTGACTAATTTCGTCATGCCGTCTGTACGTACGTATCTCGCATAACTCAAAAACGGTAAGCCGTAGAAAATTGAAACTTTATATTTAGGACTGTTATAACATCTAGTTGTGCACCTCCCTTTTTGGTCATTATACAACTACCGGAAGTGGTACTTTACTTGAAGCCTATAATAGATTTTCATGAAAAACTATATACAAATATAATTTAAAACTTTCCAAATTTGGTATATAAGACTACTATATCAATGGAAATAATATAATAGATTTTGGTTAAAATACACTAACCGGAAGTGACACATTACATGAAGCTGCTAACAGTTTTCCTTGAAAAAAATGGTATTATTTTAATTTTAGAAATAAATGCTTCAAATAAAAGTTTTAGAGAATTAAATTCTGCGTCTAGCACATTAAGAATTTTTAAATTAGCCTTTTGCATAAGCGAGATATCTAAATTTAAATAGTATATATTTTGTGTGTTTTTTTTAAATTAAGTTTGCTATGGATTAGAACAAAAAATAAAAAATAAAAGATTTTATGTCAAATATGTGCAATTACAAAAATATCTATAGTTTAATACGGGTACAAGGAAGTCATGTGGTGTCCACATCAGATATTTTAAATATAACTTATCCTCTATTGTATAAATAAATCATACATTTATCATATTTTTCATGATTATTCCAGATATGCACAGATTACTACCATTTTAGAAATCTGTGACTAAAATCATTTATTCAGTTATTGCAATTGTACAAAGATGTCACACTCTATTTCCGAAGCTGTCAGTGAGGAGCTGTCATTATATCCTTTTTTATAATAATTACATTAATATAAGTAAGCAAAATGCATAAAAATAACGTTAAAATTCTAGAGAAAAAGCTTCATATTTATTTTGTTGAATAATTAATAACTAAATCCTCATAAATAGTTTAGATATCCTCGATTTTTAGTTTCACTAAACAAGTATTAAAAATCATATAATACTCCAAAGAAAAAAAGTAAATAAATAAAATATATATATCAACACGCCTTTTACCCATTACTGGATGTGGCACTCTGCCTAAGCAGATCTCGATAATTGAAATATTTTTTCCGCGTGAAGTGCGGTTATCAGCTGTCAAATCACGGCTCCCAAAGATATTAGTGAAGGGAGCCACAGGGGTAGATTTAAATTAGTGAAAATTGTTTGTCGGCTGTGGGGATCGAATAAGGATTCTCAAGATCCACTGAGCCACCTACAAAAGTAACAGAATTAATTAGATTAGGGACTGTTAAAGTTTTATTTGAGAATATGGTAAATTAATAATTAGATTTAGCTAAACCTTTTTTTCATAATTATTTGGATGTAAATGTATTGTTTATTTCTATTATATACGAGTAGTATTAGTACTAATCATAATTAAAATGCAATTAATTATAGTAGAAATTAATTCTAATTAAGTACATTAATCACGATTAATTATTTCGAGGTGCTAACACAGATTTAATTAATTAATTCCACAGTTCTTTCCAATTTACCTGATTAATTTAATATATTTTCCTAGTAATCTAAAAAAACACTTTCACAAAAATGTGAGGCATTCCTGGAAAAATACTACCTCCCCTAGACTCCATCCTTCTTAAATTAATCAAGTTCCAAACATCACGGTTGCACCCTTCACCGTTTCTAATTCAATCACAATACCAAGAACCACTAAACAATATCACACAATATCAAGTTCAGCCGCCTACCAAATAATCAGCGAAACATGACCACGCACGGACTATCGACAATCGACTTCAATCGAACGGGAACGGGTCACAATCCCAAACCTTTGATTAGTTCTCGAACCAAGCCAATTCACTTACATAATAAAACCGCATACACACCGACACAGAAAGAGAACAAGAATATAGTAGAATTCACTAAAGGTGAGACTGACATCACAAGAAGCGAATATACTCTCATATCTAGCAGACAAATTAGGTTTATTAAAATTGGTTTCATTAGCAAGAATTTGTGTACATTTTAGAGATTACATCGTTTTCAGAATAATTTAATGTTTGACAATGTCTTATATTTTTAATTGCCAACTTATTTTAGCAAAAATTGCTGTACTTAATTAATATTTTTTTAAGTAAATACTTAATTAATGTAAATAAAATAAAATAAATATATCATTACGCCTTTTACCCATTACTGGGTGTGGCACTCTGCCTAAGCAGATCTCGGTAAGTGATATATTTCTTCGCGTTAAGTGTGGTTCCCAACTGCAGTAGAGAGGGATAGATTTATATTTTTATATTTATTTTTATATCATCACGAAGAATACAGTAGAATGCACTAAAGATGAGACTGACGTCACAAGAAGCGAATATAGTCTCACAACTAGCAGACAAATTAGGTTTATTAAAATTGGTTTCATTAGCAAGGATTTGTGTACATTTTAGAGATTAATTATCATTGTAAATAAATACAAGTACTTTACACTATTATACTATTTATTTCATTCAAAATAATTGTTAGTTGCTTTTAAATTGAATATAATATTATTTTTATTTTACACTACCTGCTACATCATTTTCAGAATAATTAAATGTTTGACAATGTCTTATATTTTTAATTGCCAACTTATTTTAGCAAAAATTGCTGTACTTAAATAATAATTTTTTAAGTAAATACTTAATTAATGTAAATAAAATAAAATAAAATAAATAAATATATCATCTCGCCTTTTACCCATTACTTGGTGTGGCACTCTGCCTACGCAGATCTTGGTAAGTAGTATATTTCTTCGCGTGAAGTGCGGTTACCAGCCGTCAAATCACGGCTCCCAAAGCTGTTAGTGGAGGGGAAGCCACAGGGATAGATTTAATTTGATGTAAATTGTTTGTCGCCTGTGGAGATCGAACCAGAGTTCTCATTGTGACTGTATATTTCACATCATTCATGTCATATGACTAAAATTAAAATTAAATATTTGTATACAGTAGTGAATATGAAAGTATAGGTTACGAAGACATTAAAGGGGGATAAATCCATTCTACTTAGAAATTTGAAGGAATTACTATAAGCTTGAAAGCAAAATATTATTAATAAAAACTTGGATGGATTCTAGAGGCTTTTTTATTTCAATATATTTTATTGCTAACGTTTCAGTTACAGGGATTGGGCCATTTTCTAAACATTGATATCCAATTTTCCTATTTCAAAATACTATTAAATCTATACACTATTATATATAGGCTGATTAAAAATAATAAAATCGTGCCATGAAAAACAAATCTGTGACAATTTTCGTTGTCATATCTGACAAACTTCAAATGTATAATTTTGAATCTTATTGAATATTGTAACATTTAAACGGTATGGTTTCTTCGACCGCCAAAATAATTATATTTGAATCAATTACATTTATTTCATTTCATTCAATCGGTGACATTTATGATAGATAACTACCTAATTAATTTAAGCCATACTTTTTTATGGTACAATTTGATGCCATTTTTTCTAATAATCTCATACCAACATACATAGTTTTTGAAGAAAGTATATCAACGTTAATAGTAAGAAGTTTTTCTTTTACTAATTTCTGAAATAGTGGTTCGTAAAAGATTAAATCAGTCTCGACAAACTTCAACTATTATCATACAAAAGTAACAAAGTAAGAATCACTAGTCGATAGTATGTCGTTGCTTAATTGCTACTTATTTATTGCAATTGAGGAACTCAAACTTGTAAAGAAACTGCGCTACTGTAGTGCTACAACTGTCCATTTGTATTTTATTCTACATTCTTAAGATTTTGTTATTAAATTTATTGTTACTTTGTACAATAGGAACTTAATCCCAATGACAGTACAAGGAGACGACAACTTATAAAAGCCAACCACCAGTGAGATTTGAACGCACGACTTTTTCCTTGAGGCATAAGTTTTATCTCGATTTTATCCACTGGGCTACGATTGCCAATAAACATAATTTATAAGCTTTTCAAAAGATTTTTACACTTTTATTTTAAACATTTGACAACGAAAAATAACAAAAACTTTTGAAAATTCTATACAAAATAAAATTAATAACTGTTTATTGTATATTCTAAATCAATTGCAGCTAATATTTTAAGTAGAAATCTGAAAAGTGTGAATATGTTTGCCTGTCAAATTGAGTTATAAATCACTCATAAAATCACAGTCATCTAGGTTCCACTCAACTTTTGAAGCGAGCGCAAACCACTGTGCTACAATTTGTCTATTGTACAACTCACCCTGCTAGACTTCGTGAGATTGGTTCCCATTCATCAGGAGCGAAGTAAAGTCGGTGAATTTCACCCAATAAATGTCATTAATATAAATACACAACAATCCTCACGAAAACTCACAAACGTCAATCTCAACGAAAATGAAAGTCTAAACTTGGTCACAAACAGTGGAGCTACAGGGTATATCCTCCTCCGAGGGAGAACGGCAACCCTCTGACGAGCTTGTCACATGCTACAACAAACCCCCGCTGAACTACCCCCAGCGAGTCACGCGACGGAAACTGCGCACGCGTCACTCTGCAGCGTAACGAAATAAAAACGTGAAAACACTACGCGAAACCTTCAATACAGTTTGTTCCATAAAGAAGCGAGTTTTTGCACTTTATTGCTGTTACGTTTTTTAATGGCACATCGTAAAAAATGGTATTTTGGTCGGAATATTTAGGTCGACTAAATAGAAGAGAAGAGTAAACAGTTTGAAATATTTAATGTCTTTGTTGGAGTATTATCTTCTAATGTATATGTGTGGTTGAATGAAGTAATGGTTTGGGAAAACGCAATTTAGTCTCGATGGGGAAGAATGTAATTCAAATTTTTCGCATTTCTATCGCATTAAATTTACATATAAATGCCTAAAGCTTTACGTATAAATATACCTCGATCTTTGGTGTACCACCGTTAAGAAACATAATACTGCGATTTTTGAATTCCCATGTGAGGGTAAATCTTCTTTGCGACAGGAGGACGACGAATTTAAGATGTTATCACGAAATATCGCATGATTTGCTTGTCCAATAAATTTCTATCTTTTATTTTGTTCCGGGGTCTTATTGGGTATATTTATCAGAATTAAAAATAATCAGGCATTTTTATGGTCACAGTCACGCACCTAGAAGAAACAACAAAACTATTTGTTCTCAATTACACAGACTTGATTTATAATTTACTTTAATATTTTATCGCGAGAGAACCTCATTTAAGGTGTATTTATACAAATGTCAAAAAAGTTTACATTTGTAAGTGATTCTATACAAGATTATTGATACCTAGATTACAGAATCATATCTACACGTATAAAATAGTTTTCTAAATTTAAATGTTATCAATTTGGCAGTACCTCGAGCAGTATAGATATTTGTACAGCTAAAGAAAAATATACAGAAATAGGAGAAACATGGAATGAAATTAGAAGAAAATCAAACAATAAAGAAGGATGGAAAAATATAGTAACAAAAATAAGTTCTAGATAAGAAGGAAAAATAGGACAAGACTAGCAATCTTGTTCTTTTCTCTGCTACTGAAACACCATTGGACAACCTGTGGTGCCCTATGTTCCTTAAGGAACTTACAAAAAAAATAAAGAAGACAGTACGACATTTCTTTCCATAGGTGTCGTTTCATTTTCTGGATCGAAAATGAGGAATACAGAGGAACCTAAGGGAAGAATGACAGTTTCTCCTCACGAGAAACATATTTTTTACTACCCTTTCAGAAAGTAAAATTTTCATAAATAAATTAAATATTTAGATAATATTAATTATTTTTTTGTCAAATCGTACCATTGTTTTCCAGTAGTCATGGATAAAGTTTCACTTCTCTAAATAAATACATATTTTGTTTCATTAAAAAAAAACTGGTTAAATTTTGGTAATTTAATCGACTTTGTACATCTTTTTAAAATTCAATATACCCTGTTCACTTTTTGATATTATAGATTTATAAATGGGGTAGGTGGTTCAGTGGTATCGAGTCGGCCTGTGGATCTTGAGAACCCTGGTTCGATTCCTACAGGCGACAAACAATTTTCACCCCGTTAAAACTACCCCTGTGGCTCCCTCACCACTAACATCTTTGGGGACCATGAATTGACGGCTGGTAACCGCACTTCACGCGAAGAAATATATCACTTACCGAAATCTGCTTAGGCAGAGTGCCACACCCATTAATTGGTAAAAGGCGTGATGATATATTTATTTTATTTAGATTTATAAATAAGTTTTTTATTTACACCTATGTATTGATCTATTATTAACGAAAATGAAACTTAAAGAGAATAGTAGCAAGTTTTTGTCCTAGTTCTATTGAATCCAGTAAAAAGTAAAAACTGCGACTCTCAGACAGATATATTCACAACTTCCGATAAATAATTTCTAAGAGTTCCAACTTTGACAAGTTGAAGTTTCATTCTCAGACGGACGAAAAACACACTCCAGAGAAGAAATACAATGAAAATTGTATTGAATCAGAAATCTGGAACAACTTTTTTCCAGGCAACAAAAAATGCTTAGAACTTATTTCATAATAATTTAACAACTATATCCAGTGTTTCTTTTCTTCGCAAGATTGTTATAAATAATTCATTTGCCAAGAACAATTAACAGATAAAATCTTCTTAAAAACTCTGCTAATTAATACGTTCTGCAGTTTTTAAATTTTTCTAAAAACAGGGCATCAATCATGAAGTTTTTATGACTCATAAATTAACAGCTTCATTACTACAAAAACTTTCCTAAATATTCGAAAGGAAGTACCGAAAAATCAACCCTTCTCGGGATCATTCCCTTCGGCCCTTTTCGTGTTAACGGGGAAGACATACGCGATTACAGACCTCAACGCCAGGAGTTCTCAAACTTATAAAGATGCCCCATTTATTATTACAGAGTTATTTGTCATTTTCAAGATTAAAGAATTAAGATAATAGTTTCTTCTATAATTACCATGACATGTTTACAACCAAATCAAATTAAACAGACCTATTTTCAAAAGATTTGTTTTAAATTAAATTTTATTTCCAAACCTTTAAAGATGACTTGGAAATGCAAAACAATTTTCAGAGTTTACAAACAGTTGAAACCAACTAAAACAACATCTCTATAAATTGTTTCTTCTCCAACAAAACGCGTGGAAAGTAAAATAATATTTCCAAATATTTAAAGATTCTTTAGAAATGATCTAAAATTTCTGGAGACATATCTATCCCTTTCCAGAAGTGAATAAGATTTTCTCTCTCTCTAAGAAAGAGTTTTGTAACCTCTTCTTCCATCGTGTGAACCTCACGTTCCTCCAGAGTTGCCAATCACTCCAGTCTCGGTCCAGTCTGGAACAGGGCTGCCTCGTGCATCTTTTAATTACCAAGCAGCCATTACGTGCACTAGCGTCGACTCTGGGGATGGGATATGGGGTATTCTCCCCCAGTACAAGCGGTTACATGTATATCTACTCTCTGATGCACTTGCAGTGGTTTCGGTTAATTGTCGTTAATGCCCTGTGTTTATGGATATTTATTGGGTAGTTTTTATTTTGGATAGACGCTGCATTTTATTGATGGTAAATTTTCGTTTGTTTTTGTTATTTTGTACGAGTAGTAATTTAATTGGATTGTATTCCTGCGTAATTGTTTAGAAACCAGAAATTTATATTTTACTGATAAAATAAAATAAATTTGTTTTCATTTCATTTGATTTTGTTAGTTTTGTTCATGTCAAGCAGCGAGTATTTATCGTAAATATATTTCAATTATATTTTATCCTCATAACTATACAGGGTGTTTCTATACCTCTGCACGAAACTTTAATGAGATATATAATTTGATATACTGATAGAAAAAAAGAATTTTTATGAAATTTGCGAAAAATAGGGTATTTCATTCCTAGCAAACATTTTTAGTATCACTGATTTAATAGTACATTTAATTAAAAAATAAAAATAAGGCATTACACCAGGTACCTACATAATAACTAATTAATATATGATTATTTGTAGGCAGTGTTTATACTTTTATTCCATTAGTAACATAATTATAAATAATTAAATGTACAACAGAAACTTAATCTCAATTACAGTACAGAGTTTGGACTCATTGAGCCGCAGTACAGTATTATTAACTTAGTGGGATTTGAACTCGGAATCTTCGGATATGAATACCATAATACTAACCACACCATTGTACTTCTGAACAATTATTAATCTCAATTCCAGTATTTAATTCCTACAGTTTATAGTAGAATTAGAACCACCCTGACCTAGTCATAATAATAATAATAATAATTTATTTCCAAAACGACGAAAAAAACATTGGCATATGGTATGTCAAATTACAAAAAAAAATACAGTAAATTCAATAAAATAATGTTACAAGATGATACATATAATATAAAATTACAAAATAGATGAGTCCTGCATATATTCCTCTACCGAGTAATAACATTTATTAATAAATAGATTTTTTTAATCGTCTCTTGAAATTATTAAACGAGTTTACATCTTTTATTTCTGATGGTAAAATATTATATAATCTTATTCCTATTACAAAAGGATTTTTTAGGGTTAGCAATAATTTATATTTAGGCATTACAAAGTTATCCTTTCGTCTAGTATTGTGTTCATGATTGTCGTCATGTTTCTGTATTTGGTGTTGCTTGTGCTTTATCAGTAAAATAACATTGAATAAATATATATACAGGCTGTTTCACAAGTTAGAGCAAAAAATTAAAGGGTATATTCTGTACGACGTGCTGATCATGAAACAAAAAGATTTTTTTTTTAATTCGAAAAATTAAGGGTTGTTAACCTAAAACATTTTTTGTAGTACTGCACTGGATTAAACACAAACAATGAAGTAGGTATCAACTACGAAAGAATAATTACACAATTCAATTATTAGCAGTTATTTATAATAGAATTTTATTTAATTAATAACTTTAACATAATCATCCACCCAGTGACGAAAAATTTTGGACTGGGAAACATGGAAAATAGTTTTGCGATTTAAAAAAGAAATCTTTTTGTTTCATGATCAGCACGTCGTACAGAATATACCCTTTAATTTTTTGCTCTAAGTTGTGAAACACCCTGTATATGTTTGAGATATAAGTTGAATTCACTGCGGTGTGAATTTGTAAACTTCTGTTTGTAAGACGAATGTTGTATCCGCTAGAGTACGACTGTTAGTCAATGTAACAAATAATAAATGAATGATGGTTTCTATCAGGCGACAATTCATGTCGTAATAAGCGCGATGACCGTTGAATTATGACGATAGCAATTCGGAAATTATTAGCATCGACGTCGAAGCCGAGAAATGAATGTCTGGAACAGTGCAGTCGCAGTTCTACAAGAGCCAGAGCCAACTGACAAAGGCCAACAAACACTACGATATATCACGGATATGGTTCTTCCTAAATTATGGATGGACATCGGAGACGTCGCTTGCAATTACTACCAATAAATTATTGCAATTATTGCACTTTGCCAGAGGAAGAGAAATCAATTGGAGAAGGAATACGTGTAGGAAAAGTTTGGCCAGTTTAGTAGGCGAATAATTCTTTTCTATTATTTCTAGTAACAGTCACTTTTGATTCTTTATACTTCTTTGTTTATTCTAATTTAAATAATTCGTTAACTTTAAAGTTGAGTTATAGAAATGATAGATGACTAAGTCGCACCAAGAAAACTTCATTTTGGTTTAAACAAATGAAAGTAACTCGATGTTAAATGTCCTACATAAAAAGGTTGACATTATACTTATACATTTGATATGACATACATAAAATGTTTTTTTTTTAATTTTGCGTTCATAAAGAAGTCATTATGAAACCCAGAACCCAGAACAATTGCATAAATAATAGTTACCAACAACAACATATCATAAACAAATTGCCCTAAATTGATTCGCTTTAAAGTATCGCAGATTTTTTTAAATTTTAATTTATTAAAACCGCAAAATAGAAAAGAATAGTATAAATAACTCATTTTATAAGACTTATCGTACGTATCCAAGTTTAGAAAACGAGCCGCAAGCGAGTTTTCTAAACTTGGACGAGTGTGAAAAATACATGTCTTATAAAACTTGTTCTTTAATTTACTATTGTTGATGCAATCCAATAAGTGGATAAAATATAAACAATTATACATAAATGTAATTAAAAATAAATATATCATCACGTATTTTACTCATTACTGGGTATGTCTCTCCATAATAGATATCTTTAAGTAATATTTTATGTGCGTAAAGTGCGGTTACCAGCCGTCAAATTATGACCTTAAAAGATATTAGTGGAAGGAAAACCACAGGCGTACTTTAATGTGCTTAAATTGTTTGCCGGTTATAGGAATTGAACCCGGATTATCAAATCCACAGTCCAACACAATACCGCTCAACTACCTACTCCATAAATAGCATTAATATCTATAATATCAATCTGGAATAAAATTTAAGCTAGATTATTCCTAATTTATTTTCTACTTGATTTTGTTACATTTTTAAATTGCTTATTACTATTTTAATACGTAAAGATAATTAAATAATTTTTTTTTGTATCATCATTATAACATTTATAGTTTCAGAGAAATGTTTGTGTCTATCTTTTATATTCAACTAAGAATGTAAAGAAAATGAATAAAGAATTATCAGGTATGTTGTTTTCTTTTTAATTTCTTTTTCAAGTAACTATTAATTATTTTATCTTTATATTGTTGTAGTAGAAATAAATACCACGTTCTGAAGTTCCTATTGTACTTCCAGACAGAAAATTAGAAATTATCTTGTACATCTAAATGGAAGTCATTTTCTCGTATAATAGAACAGTTGATAAAATTATTCTACATCTTCTTTTATGCTTTCAGGATGTTAATATTTAGATAGGTTAATACATTTTGACAATTCCATGAAAAATTCATAAATGTGACAGTAACAGGTTGGCCATGTAATTTACTACCATCAAATTTACATATACTTTCTTAATTAATTAGAGTTCATTGAAACAAAAAAATCACATACTAGTAGTTGATAATTACTTGCCTGGCAGTATCGATTGTTAAATTAATTCTAATTAGAGTTTGAGGAAAATCAATTAACTTCAGCTGGTACTTGAAGTTAGTTCTGCTTTACGAAAGTTTCCATTACGGTTCTGGAGATTTTAATCGGTTTCGTCTGGGCAGAGTTTTATTACTCGCCTATCGATTTCATTGCAATTCTGTCGAATTTGATGCATTGTAACCATTGTTTTACCAAAAATAAAACAAGTTGTACACCACATAAGAGAAACTATTGAACGTTTAAATTTTATGTGCTTTAAATTTTACATCTGTACTATTTTTATTAAGACATATGACTTGATAGTCTAGCGCTTAGCATGATGGGGGTGTAGCACATATAATCCGAATTTGATTATAATACACATTAATAACACTTTAATGAATAATGCTCTATTTTGCTCTTGGTGCATAAGAGAGCAAGAATTTAACTAAATAAATAAATATATCATCACGCCTTTTACCCATTACTGGGTGTGACACTCTGCCTAAGCAGATCTCGGTAAGTGATATATTTTTTCGCGTGAAGTGCGAAATAACTAATAAATAACTTATAATCAAATATACAATTGCGTTTGAGTGATTCGTATGCCACTATAAGAGGTAGGATGTATCGTTACGAAGTGAAATAGGTACAGTGAGCGTATTTTTTGGTTTGTTTGACTCCTATATGATACTTAACATCATGATCACAGAATGAAATAATGGTTTTGAACTAATGTACTCACACCAAAACGAGGCAAGAGTGAAATCAATATTGCTAATCAAAAATAAGGTGAGATCGATAGTTTCTAACCAATTTAACAAACATTTAAATATTAATTTATTAATGATACATTTAAAATCAAAACACTATAATTCATTTATAAACAAAAAATTTGTGAAAGTATGAAGTCTCCGATTTTTTATTTGTAAAATTTATTTGAAAAGTCTTTCATGAATATTTCCAATAGAACATTTACTTCCCCAGCAGACAGTGAATGACAAAAAAAGAAAACAGTTCTATTGAAAGTAAAACTTTCGTTTTTCTTTGCTATAATTTTATCGTCAATATCACCAAGCAATAAAATAAAACGTGGTGATCAGTTGCAGATGACACTTTTGATGAAGCATCAAAACGTGAAGTTGCGGACATGCAACAGTCTTACAGGGATCCACTCGGGAACAGTGCGAGTGTCCGGATCAAAACGGCGCCGGTTCAAGGGCGTCGACTCCGGGGCAAGGGGCATCGCGACGCGTCGCTGCCGTTGCACCGTCGGGTACAATACCCCTGCGTTCGTCGCCCTACCTCCTCCCACTTACTATCTCCATCCCACTCGAACACAACGCAACGACGAGCATCTCTATCCTTGTCCCTAGACGGACGCCAATTCGTCTTGCTGATGATGCTCCCGGAATGAAATTTACAATTTTCTTCTTTTTTATGGTTTTTAAAATGCAGTCTTAATGACGTATGAGGGATGACGTTATTAAAAACAGTGGAGGGTGTTTAGTTGTTGTTTCTGGAATTTTTGCTTCATTTTGAGGAATGAATACTACTTGAAGAATGAATGAAATTCTTGGGTATTTGATATTGGTATTGCGAATTCTTCTACAAGTGATGATGCAGTTTTTATCTTTATTTTTCATTAAAGATTTCGTTTTGACAAATAATTGAACACGTAGACAGACGTTCACTTTTTTTAAAGCTGTCTACTTCATTTTTTCTCATTGTTAAGGATCTATTTCTATTGTCAAGCACAATAAATTGCTTAGCAATTTAAAATCATCTTCGTTTCAATGAAATTTGCGTGTCATAAATAAAATATACAACGTTCGAGTATAGGTATCATCCACTTTTTAACTAATTCAAGATATGATATGAGTTGTCTAAACTTGCCTATCTCGGAGGATTATTTAATTATAACGATAAAATTTAGATTAATCATATTGGCTGGTAGCACAAGCTCTGTTTTTGGGTGTTCTAAGAGCACGGCTTTAACATGTTAGAGATAGCTAAAACACTGCTCTTAAAACAAGCAAAAACAGAGCTTGTGCTACCAGCCATTTTCTTTTAAAAAGATTAGTGTTCAAGTGTCAATTTCAGACCCAGTTAAGCACATTTATCCTAACTATTTAAGTTTATTTTTTACTATCAACCGCTTCTAAATTATATTTTCTACTATCAGTAAAAAAGTAGGCTTTTTGAACATCATTTGGTGACAGACTGTTGTTATAAGCAATGGAAGTCTTTACAGATCGTTTCTATTGGTAACGGAACCGTTTCCAATAACAACAATCTACAAAGAATTTTTTCAAACTCTTTTTAAACTGGAAAATACTACCAGGAGAATTGGTAAAACATTATCAATCACATAATTGCAAAAAGAGATGAGAAAATGATTATTACCATGATGATCAGTTTAGTTATTTTCCGCAAATATATACTTTGTTCAACATTACGTGTGAAAATGACATTTCCTTCACTTAGTTGTGAAAAGTTATACAATTTTTTTTTCGGAATTATATTGTATTGAAAGAATATAAATTTTAATATTAATTATTTGTGAATTGAAAAATAAATGTACAATTCGAACAGTTCCTAATATTATTTCCGGACGATTATCAAAATTCAATTGTAGAAAAAATATTGTTTGTATTTTGAGCGCGAAATGTTTTGGTGCATCCAAATAACTTGTGCCTCGTTAAGAAAGTGACATTTTCACAATCTAAAAACATCAATTTTGTGCACAAAAATAACAATTTTTGCATTTAAAGTTTGCAGAAAATTCTATCAATTTCATTTGAATTATTTTATACATTTTGATAAAAGAGCTTATTAAATAGTTAAACATTGAGAACTAGAATCTTTTGAGTGCTCACCGCACTCAACCAGCAATCCAATTATCTTATCCATATAGGACAAAATAATTTTTTTTTATGTATTCCATCAATTATTTAATTTACGACACAACCCAATTTAATTTAATAATATCCTTATTATAAAAACAACTCCCCTTGATGTTTACCATCAATTTTACGATTCTTATTCCCATTATAATTTCTTTAATAAAATTAAAAGGCCAAAAGTGTCCAGTATGAAAATATATTTTAGTACCGAAAGGTAAATAAATTAGTGGAACCCTGTAGTGCAACCAACTATAAAATAAGTCAGAAGATCATGTTCCTTTTAATAGTCTCCAAGACTTTTATTATCAAAACCCAGTTTTCTTCTTGGAAGATTTCTTTTTTTTCAGTACATATCGTGTGTCTGGGAATTCGCATTGTTAGCTGTCTGGCTTACGTTGTCAATATCTAATATTCTCTTTCCGTGCTAGTCATGTGGAAATTAAATAATAACAGCGTCAACGAAACGAAATATTACTAACGCAAAGTTTATGCTCTATAAATTTTATAATCATGCAGCTATTACTATTATTTCTTTCTCCTAGATTTTTATTTAGAATGGATAATAAACCAAGTTGATAGTTGAAACGCAAAAATGCCGTGCTGCTTTGATCAATATTTTATCCGTTCAAGGACAGCTTCGTTAGAGAATTTATTTGCAGATTGCAGGTCACTGTTATATACAGCGTGTTCAAATTTTCACTCAGGTATCTACATTAATTTGCACAAAAATTTGAGATATTTCGCCAAACAAAATAACAAATTAAATACATTGCAATATTCAAATTATAACAACAATGGGGTAGGTGGCTTAGTGGTATCGAGTCGGCCTGTGGATCTTGAGATTCCCTCAGCCGACAAACAATTTTCACCAATTTAAATCTACCCCTATGGCTCTCCCTTCACTAACATCTTTGAGGGCCGTGATTTGACGGTTGGTAACCGCACTTCACGCGAAGAAATATATCACTTACCGAGATCTGCTATCTACATTAATTTGCACAAAAATTTGAGATATTTCGTCACTTATTATCAACTTGATAACAAAATAACAAATTAAATACATTGAAATATTCAAATTACAATAACAATGGGATAGGTGGCTCAGTGATATCGAGTCGGCCTGTGGATCTTGACAACCCTGGTTCGATTCCCACAGCCGACAAACAATTTTCACCAATTTAAATCTACCCCTGTTGCTCCCCCTACACTAACATCTTTAGGGGCCGTGATTTGACGGTTAGTAACCGCACTTCACGCGAAGAAATATATCACTTATCGAGATTTCCTTACGGCAGAGTGCAACACCCAGTATTGGGTAAAAGGCGTCATGATTTTTATTTATTTTATAAATAAAATATAAATATATCATCACGCCGTTTACCCATTACTAGGTATGGCACTCTGCCGAAACAGATCTCAGTAAGTGATATATTTCTTCACGTGAAGTTCGGTTACCAGCAGTCAAATCACGCCCCCTAAAGATGTTAGTGGAGGGGGAGTCACAGGGGTAGATTTAAAATTGGTGAAAATTGTTTGTCGGCTGTGAGGATCGAACCAGGGTTCTCAAGATCCACTGGCCGACTCGATACCACTGATCCACCTAACCCTTTTTTTTTATTTTATAACAACAATTTTGTAAAATGCAATTTCAAATTAGTTCTTCGATTTATTATTTGAAGTTTTAGTTCACATTTATTCAAAGAAGCTCTGTTAATTTACAAGCCATCGCAAACATCGTTCAACTCCAATAACTTATAAACCTTAAAGCTTAAAAACAATCATATATTTCAAAATAATGGAACAATTGTTATTTGTAAAAATGATGAATTATAAAAGCAGTGAAAAACTCGTTTGGCTGCTCACAATGAAGCAGAAAAAAATTAAAAACAGTTATGAACACATAGGGTGTGTTCAGCAATTCCAAAGTTATTGTTCGTATGATTGAACATCAACCAAACTACAGGTGAATAGGATTATGACATGAAACACGAACCAATAAAGAATTGAACTTCGATAAACCATTCGATCATTTCTACATACATAGGAATTATTTCTTGTCTGAAACATGTCAAAAGGCGCGGTTGAACCGTATGAAATTTTATCTGTAAGTAGGCGGCGACAGTAGTTCACAGTACATTGTTTGAATGGTTTGTCAGTTGGAACATTGCGCGCTCGTATGTTATGATAGGTTGTCGAGAACTATCGTGATTACATCGAAGATGACATAAACCCCGGCTGCATATGTTGCAGATTGATTTTAATTACATAACTTCTATTTAACTGTTTGTGTTTTGTCTGTACTGTCTAGAGTTGTGTGTTGTGATTATGATTACAAATGTATTTGTGTTCTGATTGAGTTAAAAAATGTGTTGATATCTAAATAGTACTGTAGAATAGAATGATTGGAAATTGAATTGTTTATGGCAATGTAATAAATAGAATTGTACGCCATATTAAAAGTACGTAGACATAACGATTTAGGAGCAGAGGCATCTACTTTATCATTTTTTGTGGGGTGCACTTTCAATCATAAATATATCTTTAAGAAGAAGAAAAATAATAAAATATAAAAATAAACACTTGTCTAAGTCTCACAAAATTCAGCCTCCAAGTCAACTTATGAGGTCATCGTCAGAGGCTGGCCAGCACAGTTAGTAACCATAGACGCGTTTCGCTCTTATTAGAGCTCATCAGTATGGTATAACCCACTCTATTATATAGTAATAATATTAGAAGATAATAAACAAAAAATTTGTAAAAAATACAGTAACATAACGCGAAAGATCACAATAATGATAGATAACAATGAAAGATTACAACAAAGAAAAGTTGTGATTTCAACAAATCAAATAGTCAGAAATTTTAACATGTGAATTTTCATTGTTGTGCAAACTGAATTCAGCAACAATACTCCATGTATACTTTTAACAGTAAAATTGAACAACAATGAAAGACACTAAAATTGCAAATTTGAAATTTTAGATTGAAGTATATTCGATTTCATATATTTATTATTTTTTCGTCGACTAAAATTTTTAAAATCCTTTTTAAAATGTTGTTATGCGCAATTATAAATGTTTCAATACCACGTGTCCACGCCTATGATTAGAACAAAGATTGTGATTCAAATATGTTTTTTTGAATTAATTCCAATTCGGCTAACGACCTGCAATTTAAAGTGAAATTTAAATTACTGTGGCGTTGTTGTTTTGTATACAGTATGTTCCAAAAAAATGTTGACATAGGGAAATATATTTTTACGACCCTGTCAAAAATAATATTTTCTTCTCTCATTTGAGAAAATAATTCTATATAGTAGGTTAGTAACAAAAAGTACATTTATTGTAACTTCAATATTCGTCACAATAAGCGCATATTTATTTAAAAATCTCAATTGTCATGCTAACATTTTTTAAATTCTATAAGTTGAAAGATCTAAAATTTTGCATTCCGTTTTTTTTTTTTAATAAAATATATAAATTCTTACCAATAGCACATGGAAAATGGATGTAGCAATATTGATAACTTACCTGTAACAAAAGAAAAATTAAATTAATAAAACAAAGATAGCCCAACAATTAAAAACAAACAATAATTTATAACATTAGCAAGATTAGTACGGATGAAAGTAAAGGTTGTTCGATAATCTGCAGCAAATATAAAACCATGTATGTCAACACAAACGATAATAAAGCATGTTGAACACATTCTCAAATCAGTTTACGAGAAGACGGCGATATATCAGAGTCGTCGTGCGATAAACAAGACCCACGACGCCAGCAGTGAGTAAATATGATTAGTTTTCGCAGTGCATATTGACAAACAACTTTTCATGCGTTTGTATCGTATTAATCATGGAATGCCGTGGATAGAACGCAGCTGTCTGTTTACTGTTCGAGGTCCATAACTTCTGTTTCTGTTGGCGATCGAAACATTCGAAGTGCTAGTGCAGAAAGGAGAAATAAAGAAATGGATATCTGTTCATGATTCATCACGATGAAAGCGTGCAAAAGAGGTATTCGTGTTTGTGGTGGATTCTTTGTTTATTTATTTATATGTTACTTTGCACAACAATAACTTAATCCCATTTACAGTGATCAGGTTTACATGCAACAAATTAATCCATAATATTATCGAAAAATGTTTCAAGCTAAAGTTACAACAAAGATAAAATTAATTATCATCCATACACTTGGTGAAACTAGGTTTAATAAAAAATATTAAATAAACACTTGGCTAAGTCTCACAAAATTCTTCGTCACCAGCTTCTTCACGTGAACTTTGTTCTAGGTGAAGAAGTGAGTTATACCATACTGATGAGCTCTAATAAGAGCGAAACGCGTCTATGGTTACTAACTGTGCTGGCCAGCCTCTGACGATGCCCTCATAAGGTGACTTGGAGGCTGAATTTTGTGAGACTTAGCCAAGTGTTTAGTTTATATTTTTTATCAAGCTAAAGTTGTTTTATCAAATTAGGATTCATTTTCGTTATTCCATACTTTGTAAGAAACACTACCATTACGAAATAAATATAAAAACTTAAAAACCCATCAATAAAGTTCTAGTACCACTGGTTGTATACAGGCTGTTTCAAAATTATTACAAAAAATTTAAGGGCATATATTATCTGGTATACTGAATACAACGCAAAAACTATTTTTCACATTACTTGAAGCAAATAATTTTCGTGCCACTGGATTGGTAGGTTACAGTAACAAATAATTTTTTTTTAATTTTTTTGGAATAATTTTGAAACATTCTGTATAGCTAATTAACAAACTTTCTCCCAGTGTTTCGCTTAAAAGGGTTTAAGTTATCGTGCTTTCAAACAGACCCACAGATCGACTTTTTTGAGATGTATTTTGAATTCAGTAGGATCCAAAACGTGAAGATTAAAATTTTGAGATCTAGAAAAATCACCATCACAATACCATTCCTATTATACAGAGTGTTTCAAAATGACTGCAAAGAAAATTTGAGAGTTTATACGTATTATTTGATGTAGGTACTAATTATACCACAAAATAGTATATTGTAATACTAGTGAGAAAAGGGTTTAATTGCAAAACGAATACGAAAGTTGGAGCACGAGTGATAGCGTGTGTTCTATTAGTATGAGTTTTGTAATGGTCCTTTCCTACATGTGTTACATACTATTTTTTTCAACATTATCCCATTTTTATGTTTGAGATACAAGAAATTTAATAATTATTTCATATAAATCAAAGGAGTTGTATTTGCAAATGCACATCACGTTTCCTTGGTCATCATGTCAAATGACATTTCCCTCACTTAATTTAGTTGTGATAGTAATCGTTTCCCTCACTAGTGAGGAAAATTATTTACTTTCATCATTAGTGAGAGAAATAATATTTTCACAAGTAATGTTGAAAAATTGTGTATTAAGAGTCTAAAGTTATTTTGTATTAGGCGAGAACTGTAATTGTATAAGAGGAACAGAGACACTTTACGCTCATAATACACACATAATTTTTTCTACGATTGCACCTTAAATTATTAAAAATGTATACGTACTGAAAATCAATTTGTTCTATCAATATAACAAATTTCTGTTTTGTTTAAATCCTTAGTATCTATTGAAGTGAGCAAGCATTTATTATCTGTTTGAAACAAATATTTTTCATGCCACTGGACTGATAGATTACAGTAATAAATAAAAATTAAATAAATAAATATATCATCACGCCTTTTACCCATTACTGGGTGTGGCACTCTACCTAAGCAGATCTCGGTAAGTGATATATTTTGTCGCATGAAGTGCGGTTACCAGTCGTCAAATCACGGCCCCCACAGATGTCAGTGGAGGGGGAGCTACAGAGGTTGATTTTAAATTGGTGAAAATTGTCGAACCAGGGTTCTCAAGATCCACAGGCCGACTCGATACCACTGAGCCACCTACCCCATAAATAAATAAAAATTGATAAACACTAAAATGTATTTTATGTAACAATTCTTTAAATATATAATGTTTACTAATTTTTATCCATTACTGTAACTTATCAGTCCAATCCAATATTTCTTCAACAAATTTTAAACATCCTATTTATAAGTCGAAAAAGTAAAAAGGTAATAAATAAGAATTGTAGAGTATTAATATATACATTTAAAACAGTTTATAAATTTTATTTGCCTTATTTGAATGTGAAAATAAGTATGTACAAGTTAGAAACATATTTGTCATATCATATCGCGTAGGACGAACATAAAAGCATTTGTTCTATTGAAATTTTCCATGCATGCTGCATTTTAGCATTTCCTGATTTTAAATCAAAACACCGAACTGAACCAAAGGTTTCTATTAGAATGTAAAACCAATTCAATTGCAACGAACAATACTGTGTATACGTTATCATTTAATTAAAAACGCTTTAAAATCTATTGTCAGCAGAGTTGTTCGATATACTTCGTAAACTTTACTGAAAAATTAGTCGTATAAAGTTCATCGACTTTCTTATCTTTTCTAATATTTGTTATTTCTCAGCCTACTACTACTATTGACTTATTTAGAGCGATTTAAAAACTGTTGTTTGATTTCCGTGCGCAAATAGCCACGTTTTTTACTCGGCTAAAAATAGTTCGTGCTGTGACTCATTCTTTTCATTGAATGTTTATTTAGTTTTTGCAATAATGAAGCAAAAAACTTGTTAAAGTTCTAATTAACATACATTCATATGGAAATCAACTATGAATAATTATGTTACAGTTTTTCTGCTGTCATAAAAATAAAAATTCATTTCAATTATGTTATTAGCGGTAAATCATTTTTATTGTTAAGTTAATTGCACATTTAAATTTTAATAAGTAATCAACTCTAAATCAATAATAATATTTAATTAATTTTACATTGATTTCTTACTTTCTTGCGGACATTTCCTTTACTTTATTTGTTTTACGGTAAAGTAAACATACATATACATTTATTTATCAGTTTGATTTCATCAAGTGTTAAGTATTTAATTAAAAATTCTAATTAAATCATTTTTCGCAGTTTGTTGAAAATTATAATATGTACCATGTATAATAAGGACAAGCGTATGATTCTTGATTTTAGATTCATTGGTTAGATTTTTTGAGTGTTTACCTGCAATTGTGTGGAGTTCACCTTCAAAAACAAGCGCAGGAAGATGCTCCCTTCCTTTCTTATCTTTTTGATTCATTTTCTATTTTTAATATAGAGTGTCCAACTGCAATTGTGTGGAATTCAGTTTCAAAAACAAGCGCAGGGAGATACTTCCTTCCTTCCTCATCTTTTTTAACTTCATTTTCAGTTTTTATTATACAGTGTGTAACTGCAATTGTGTTAAATGTATTTTTAAACAAGCGCAGGCGATGCTACCTTCATTTCTTATAGATTCGTTGTTAGAGAAGTGGGCGTAAGTGAAGATTTACGAAATAGGTGTACAGGAGCGAATGGATGAATGTTTGTTGCGTGATGATGGATTTTGGTTGTGAGAGAAGAAAGAGTTCGTATGGAGGAAGTGTTAATGTGGTTGAAACGAGTATCGTGTGTCAGGATGAGAATGTTGATGGGTTCGTGCTACCCCATTTAATGGGATTTAGCGTGATGTTATGTATGTATGTATGTATGTACCATGTGCGTAAAGTATATTTTTCTACTCCCGTTATTAAATGTCATTAAACGTACTTGTTTCCATGGCGCTAAATAACATCTTAATCGCATGTTGACAGAACATGGCTTCGAACGTTTTAGTCACAGTTTGAAATATTAAGTTAGTTTCAGGCAACTATCATTATAACTTAAACTTTTTAAATAATTCATAAAATTTTAAATTGAATAAAGTATAATAGATCCTTTTTTTCTACATCCGTAACTAAAGAGACGTTTATAAAACTTGTTACATAATATACTATTAAAGGTCACCTTATGTTCAAAACAAACCCTTCAATCTTAAAACATCACTAATCGCTCTTGATACATAAATAACTATTAGAAACATTCAGGGTTCGAAGATATATATCGATCGATATATATCATGATATTTATTTTGATATATATCGTCATATTTTTGCAATGATATATATCCATTATATAAAAATATCAAATAGTTTTTGTGATATAGCCTCCGGAGAAGTGAAGTTTTTCGAATTTTTCAGTTTTTCTACTTTTCCGACGCTATATCTCGAAAACTAAATGTGATATGAAAACGCGGTCAACGGCATTAATTTTCTCGTGCTTCAGTTAACTTATAAACATAGTTTCAGCGATTTTATTTTTTTTCAATTTTCCGCCAAAAAAATCGCAAAAAGCGGTTTTTTAACATTTTCTCGAAAACCAGAAGTCATATGCATTTGAAGATTGCACCACTGGATTCAGTGGGTCAAAATACATATGTATGTAAATTTTCGTTTTAATAATCCTACGATTAAGGATTTTTGGTAAAATTGAATTAAAATCTAAAAAAACCAAAGGGGTACCCCTTAGGAAATAATTAAAAATATTAAATTGCATAAAATTGTATGAAAATTTGCTTACAAGTCAATTCGGACACGGGGAATTCAACGCCGTTGAGCGCATTTCCATATCTTGTTTAGTTTTTGAGATATAGCCTCCGGAAAAGTGAAATTTTTCGAATTTTTCAGTTTTTCTACTTCTCCGAGGCTATATCTCGAAAACTAAATGTGATATGAAAACGCGGTCAACGGCATTAATTTTCTCGTGCTTCAGTTAACTTATAAACAGGGTTCGAAGATATATATCCATTATATAAAAATATCAAATAGTCTATAATAAATACAGTATTATTACTTTCATTAATTCTGTTAAAATTATATTCTAAAGATAATTCTTTTACTAGCTTTTGACTAACTTCACATCAACGACATAAATCCAAATTGTGTGCCATTTGTGATGTCATTAACGGCAAAGTCTGAACCATTTCCAAAATTTTTATTTGGTACTCATTTTAGAAATACAAATCCTTTAATATGGTGGAAAAGTGTAACTATTAATGAGTCAGAGTGGCCAAATAAAAGTACATTTATTGAACTATGTGAACAGTTACACACTGCTGTAACAGCCACAGCAGAGCTGGAACGATATTTCTCCACTTTCGGCATTGTCCAATCTCAATTACGTAATCGTCTCGGTAACGACAATGCCGGTAAATTAGTTTTTATGTTTAAATATTTAAACCAAAAAGAAACTACAAAAAAAAAACTAATTTAGATTGGATTTGGCCAAGTGAGTCTATCTGCAACGCTATGTTCAGGAAGTTCATCAGAAGATGATGATTTGCCCCTATCTGGAATATAGGATTATTTAAATATTCTTACTATTCTTAGTACTATATAATATTTGTGTATCCATTCAATGTATATGTACTTTTTTTCATTACCTATGTTAATTTTTTATTTAGGAATAATAATTTATTTTGTATTTCCTATTGTGATAATAAATGTGTACAAAAACTAAAATTAAAAAATAAATATCCAAAAAGTGATATTTATCTGATATGTATCCTATATATCAGATATTTTGATATTTATTATAAATATCATGATATTTACGAACCCTGGAAACATTTGATAGTGACAGTCACAGCCCACCAATCAGTAATTCAAACAAGTAATCATTGCTCTTATTCTGTTATCATAAATCATTAGCAAAAATTTAAAACTTTTCCGTTGAACATACTTTGCAAACATTTCTCCAACCTTTCTCATTTTTACATCTCCATCTTCGCATTCGATTAGAGTTGTCCCTTCGGCGATCTCAACCCTCTACGCTCTGACATACATCACGCATTCTGAGTTTGACGTTTGGATGGCGCCGTGAATCAGCGGCGGCGGTGAGGGCGGGTACACGGGGACATCTCTTCTCGTCCTCACATGAGGAATAACACATACATCACCAGCCCTTAGGACTCAGGAGTTGGGTACTGAAAGGGCTCAACACTTTTGCTCTAATGGAAATACATCCTTGCTTTTTTGTTAACAACCTTAACTGACGTTAGAGGAGAAGGGATATTGATTGCTATTAGGTTGGTTGAATGATTGTCATTTTTCTTTGGAGTGAAACGAAATGTTGCTAAATTGGATGCATTTGTTACAAGTACTAGAGATACATGTTTCCTTACATTACGTACGGGTATGTCGTATTTGTTACTTCAATGATAGGGTAAAAGTTTCATGGACTGTGGGAATTTTATCATCTATTTATTTAAATATTGTAGGTGGCTCAGTGGTATCGAGTCGGCCTGTGGATCTTGAGAACCCTGGTTCGATCCCCACAGCCGACAAATAGTTTTCAGCAAATTAAATCTACCCCTGTGGCTCTTCCTTCACTAACATATTTGGTGGTTGTGATTTGACGGCTAGTAACCGCACTTCACGCGAAGATATATATCATTTACGGCTGAGTGTCACACCCAGTAATGGGTAAAAAACGTCATGATTATCAAGGATTATTAGCACTAATACTCAGATTATTAAACAGATAAATTACTATTTTTTACGATCGTACAAAAAGTGAGTCATTTTGTACTCATTTTTAGTGCGAAAAGTAACTTCTTTTTTGTATGTTATCATTATCAATGTGCAAAAAAAGTAAAATAGTTGCTATGAAACAAACTTAACTATAAAATAGATGTTTGTCTACAATCGTTAAAAAATGATCACTTTTTACACTAATATCAACTGGCAAAGTACGTGATTTTTTCATCGTTTACATATTACCATGACAACGCGTATTTCGCGCACTGTTTTGCATCCTAGTGCGTAAAATGAGTAATTTTTTTGTTTTTACATTTTATTTGATACACACATCAATGGTACCAAATTCACATTATTTATGATTGTTTTCCTTCAAATTACTTGAATAAATCAACAATTATTGTATTATTCTTTTTTGACAATTGTACAAAAAAAATATTTGTATTTCGTGGGCGAGATTCTTGTTTTTTTGGCGCATTTGAATGACTTGTTTGTCTCGACTAAAAGCAACATTCCCAGACGCAACAAAAAACAGACATTTCGCGCACTTAATACAAAAAAACTATTTTGGCATTTGAAATGTTATTAGTAAAATCAGTTTAATTAGTTAACGCTAAATCGTAAAAAAAATAATGTATGCAACTCGTGCTAAATTATCTAATATTGTTGCACACATAAGTTTGCTCATATATTATGTCAAATAAAGCTAGAAGTTCACACCGGCCAAATGAAGACATTAATTGTAAGTACTAAGTGATATGTTATCAATTATAATTAATGCGATAGATATATTATTTTGACATTATCTATTTTTTTTTTCAAGTGACAATTAAATGTCTATTAGGATTTTATTAAAATAGCAGTATTTAGAATATAACGAACGTGTTAATAATTAAAATAGTTTAAAGAAAAAGATGCAGACCTGCGTTACGCCATTTTCAGATATTATTTTTTGTTCATTTATGTTCCTTTTCCAAGTTCCGTACTTTTGCACTAATTCACTTATAATGTAACTAATTGTAATCTGGATCACAAATACGCATCCACTAATTAATATTGTAATTATTAATTGAAATTACTAATTTGATAGTTCTGAATTTTATCCTCTCATGAGCAATTTCTCAGTGAGAATTATTTGAAAATTTATTCTTTTTTTGTTGAATTTAGTAAAATTTATCTCCTTTTTGCCCTAATTTCTTTGTGTAGGACAATGACCTTTTCCATTACGGAAAAAATGAGGGAAAATTTGAAAAATAAATCATGTAAATTGCGTCGTAACCCATTAAGTAAAGATTAAAAATGACCAGAGACATATTTTTTGTTTAATAATATATCCGATTACACTTTGTGCGGTTTCCTATTTTAGACGGTGCGTGTACGAATACCACAACAGTATTAATTTGAATTAATTGGACGCACAATTTGTTTTTGAAGCAAATTAATGAGGGCAAGAGAAGACGAACCCTTTCATAACGTAATTTGCGCTTGTGTTCAAGTTGTGTGAATAATCGGCCGATAATTATAGTTCTCTTCTTTAACGAGGACAAAAAGGGACATAAAAAACCACCAAAAGCGGAATAGATAAATTATGTATGCGTTGAATTTTTTTCTTGTGGACAGATTTACATCGTGACATAAATAATTAGTGAAGGAAAATGTGTAGCTTGGTTATGGTATGGATATCACGACGTAACAGTACAAATTAGTCAACGAAATGTTTTTTCATTTGTAATTTTATTCTTGTTATGGCTTTACTTATTAATATATTCATTAGCTTTTGATTTTGGCTAAATTAATTTGACAGATACATTTATTCCTTTTTGTTAAGAGTCTTACAGTTTTGATTAATTAATTAATTAAAATAAACAAAAATCTAATTGATAGTCTAGACCTCGCATTATATATGAGTCAAATAATATACTATTTAAGTAAACGAAACAAATAATAAACCAACCAAACAAACAGCGATTTTTGACTTTTTTTAAAGCTCAACTTTGAAACGCCATAACTCAAAAACTAAAAGAGATATTGAAATGCGGTTTGAACGAGTGTATTTCTCGTGCGCTACTTATATACCAGTATTTTGAAAATTTTCAGAAGAAAATTCGGACGGATACATTTTTTATTACAAAAAATCGAAAATGGCCGTTTTTTAGAAATTTCCTAAGGGATTTTTGGCCATTTTTCGTTTTTTTGTAATAAAAAATGTATCCGTGCGAATTTTGTTGTAAAAATTTGCATACATATGTATTTTTACGAGAGAAATTCACTGGTGTTTTCAGATTTTCATTATCTTTTCAAGTTTTTGAAATATTGAAGAAAAATTTTGAAAAAAATTTAAAAATTTTCAATATTTTCAAAATACCTGTACAAGTTAAGTAGCGTACGAGAAATACACTCGTTCAAACAGAATTTCAATATCTCTTTTAGTTTTTGAGTTATGGGCTTTCAAAGTTGAGCTTAAAAAAAAGTCAAAAATCGCTGTAACTCAAAAATTAAAAAAGATATGAAGATGCGCTTTGCGCCATTCGATTTCTCGTGGTCTGAATTATATAGAACCACATTTTAATAATTTTCGATTTTTGAACTGGTTCAACCCAAAATTCTCATTATTTGTATGTACGAGCTCTTAAACGAAGAATTTGAGAACAAACCTCTACACAAAATAACTTTTGGATTGTTTTGAGGTTCTAAATTTATACCTAACGTTTAGTTAATGTAATTTAAAGTAACTCAAATTCATTTAATTTGTTTAAACTTAAAATGTTTCTTTTAAACTATAGACTATTACACTTCAATGCATTGCTGAAAATATTATTTTCCCTATGTTTACTTTTAAAATAAACGCTCTAATGTATTGCTGTCAAACTTTTTAACTGTAACTATGGTAATGATATATTCCTATGTTTACTGACAAGAAAAACTCCCGGTATGAATAATGACAGCTAAAATGATGTGTCTGTTTGACAGTACGACAACTTTACAAATACAAAAGCTCCTAAAAACACTTGTACAAAATCGAATTTGACAAAAACAGTGTCACAAAACTGGCTTTATATATACGTTATAGCAAAACTATTTTATTTACAACCGGTAATAAAATCCCTAGGGAAATAATAGTAATTCAAGACCATTGGCACGAGGGAATAAACTGATTCCAGGTCATTGACATTGCGAATTCTATTTTGTTAATAACGAATTTTTGCCGATCATATATAAAATATCGTAAATAACACGTGAGTAAAATGTTATTAATTACCTCAAGCGATTCAGGATTTAATCTTCGCTCCCGACAAATAATGACGAACTTTACTCCCTACATATATAAACTATTATTATACCTATAAATATGATTATGTAACCAAATAAACAGTAACCTTAAATATTTGGTATTTAAGTAATAGTGGACGTTGCGGTCACGGGAATCGAACCCGGTTCTCAACTCCAGAAACTAATACGTTGCCACTGAGCCATACACTCCTCAAAATAAAAATACCTTACAACAATTTTGCAGAATGCAATTCTTCAAATAACGTTAAGTTGTAGCATTATACTTCAGTGTTTATTTAAGCATGTAGTAAATTGTAATACCAACTAGCGGAACAATAAAATCCCTGTCCACTACCTTGTACCGATTTCTCAGACGTAACCGTCAAGAAAATAGCACATAACTCTTTTCTACGACACAGTACAATCGTTAAACCTTAACCAACTCCACGGCATAATTTCCATTACATGACATCACCGGATCAGTTACGAAATTCGATCCAATCCTTCGATAGCGATCTAATGACGAAACAATGGGATTAACCCGATTTTCCTAACAGGAACATGCGAGATAGTGATCGGCTAAGTTGCTGAGTAAGTATGAGTCTGGTCTCGTGAGAAGTGTGGAGATTGTGAGAGTTGCTAGACGTGGTCCCATGTAATCTAACCCGGAAATGAAGCCGGTGCATGTGGGTGCAATCTCAGACAACGGTGATGCACCCACATTGATGCACTTAACGGCGCTACAGAAAAAATAGCGGGAATTTTAAACTAAATTACATTTTTCTATTTCAGACTATGGGACTTAAAATGAACCTTAGATTAATTGGGTCTGAAGTTGGTTGGCATCTGAACAATTGATGACTTTTGTAACAAGATATTATTGTTATTATAAATGACACATATTATGTACTGTACATATTTTCATGGGTATACTATTTTCATTTTAAAGTCGAGGGATCGGCATAAAACGATTAAACGTCTCTGTTCCATATAACTACAATGAAATCTATTAGTGCGACTACCACAAATCCCTTGACGATGGTCACAACAGGTCATTTTTAAGGGTCTTTTTCAGCCTAAAATTATTCTTGTTTTTTCCTATGATTGACCATTTAAAAATACCGGCGAATGGGGCTGTACAACGCTGTGCGAACCTTGTGAAACCAGTTATAACGGGTCATATTTTGAGTTCCTTTGTAAACGTAATTGGGGTGCATTTAATCGTTTTATGCCGATCCCTTGAGTTTAAAATGAAAATAGTATAATATACCGAGAGTCCAAGAATTTATCGGCAGAGTCAAAAATTAATAAATGTCAATATCAAATTAGGTTTTTAAATAAAATAAAATAAATATATCATCACGCCTTTTACCCATCACTGGGAGTGGCATTCTACTATAGTAGATCTGGGTAAGTGATATATTTCATCGCGTGAAATGCGGTTACCAGCCGTCAAATCACGGCCCCCAAAGATGTTAGTGGAGGGGGTCACAGGGGTAGATTTAAATTGGTGAAAATTGTTTGTCGGCTGTGGGGATCGAACCAGGGTTTTCAAGATCCACAGGCCGACTCGATACCACTGAGGTTTTTAAACTACATTTTTCATTTTAAAATTGCTTCGGTCGTGTAAAAAATAGTATATATATATATATATATATATATACCGCAGGAGAAAATGCAATTTTCCCTCTGTGCTTTGTAGCCAGAGCGCAAAAATCATGCATTTCTCTCCTTTGATATATAAAATACTTTCCTGTGCTAGTTTTTGTTTGTTAAACGGATAAATTTATTAGGAATTTAGATCCAATTAGGCGCTTCAATCACAGTAACAAGAAATTAATTTCTGTTATAGATTTCGATCCATCCGGTTGAAGTGTTTTTGTTAGCAAGATTTGATTATGCGAACTATTGTTTGAGACGATACCGTACAACCATAGTGCCACAACTGTCTGTTACTGACATACGTGTCGAAGACCTCTATGCAAACTTAAAAATGGCGAGACTAAAGCTTTTAGAAAATTTATAAAATTTATAGTTCTGTTTTGAGTATTCCAATGTTTTCCCAAGAATTTACTATCCAGTTTTATGTCTTTATTTTTACGTTCTTACGTTGCGTATAAGTTATAAGGTTCAAACAGGAGGGTTGTTTCAAGTCCTATACACTATAAAACTACTTCTGAAAGACAATTCATTCACGTAAGAATATAAAACATCTTAAAAAAGAGATTTTTCACTAAACTGATGGATGTGTTTTTTACACACAAAAAATTGTGATTCTGAAAAATATAAATAGATATGCTAAAAAGGAAAAGGTATTGCCAATGTTGATGACCTTTGCAAAGCGGGGGTTCATAGTCTAGAGCGGTGGATGATGGATTCTGGCACGAGAGATTTGGGTTCGAATTCCACTCACAACAAATACTGTATAATTCACCTTCCATTAGCATCTTTGGGTGTTATTATAAATATGTCATCAACAAATATTGAAACTATGGTACATTAATTAATGACCATATAATACTGGATGTAGAATTGAAATATGTAACATAAGAAATACAATAGAATTTATTTAATATAATGATTGCTGCTTTCCTAATTCAAGTAGACCAAAAGTGTAAATACAAAAAATGTTAAGTATTAAAAACTGCAACTAATGAGTATCTACTTATTGCTAAATTATTTTGTATGCAAGAGTAACAAGCACACGAACATGAGGTTTATAGAGAAAATTTGGGATTAAGCGTCCTGTGGAAAACAACGAAACAATAGTATAAATTCGATAGATTTAACTGTCGGTTCTCGTTGAAATATTTTATAGTCGACCGAAATACGTATTGTAAAATAAACTTTACATTATTTGAAACTAACCTAGTGTTGATTTTTAATTTAATTTTATTTTTAAAACAATAGTATATTAAAGAAGAAGTTTTATAAGACATGTTTTTATCGCACGCGTCCAAGTTTAAAAAACGAATCGCAGGCGAGTTTTCTAAAGAACAAGTACGATAAAACTCTTTAAAATGATTTATTTATACTATTTTTTTGGATTTTTTATAAACTTAAATTTTAAAAAATCTGCGATATTTTAAATACAGTCAATTTAGGGCTAATTGTATATGAAATGTTGTGGTTGGTAACTGTTATTGATATTTATACAATTGTTCAAATTTTGAGGTTATATTGAAATTTGGATGTTCTCAGCTTGATAGGTTCAGTATGTCATCCGCTACTACCAACCGTCTAAAACAAAATGTTGCGTGTCGTAATGAACGCTATTTCAATACGCAACTGGGTTTCGTAATGACTTCCTTATAAACGCAAAATAGAAAAAAATAAATTTTATTATTATTTTGAATAAAATATGACAACACACGTTCAAGTATAATTTATTAGTAATGAATTTGTGTTCTTTTTAAAAGCCATCCTTAATTTGCAATGCTGAAAGACTACAAATACAAAATTCCTACATCCAGTACTAAGTAGATATATTCATATTTATTAAAAAATTTTAACAAAATACGTCATTTCATAGATTCGTGCAACTTTCAGGACAATGAAAATGATTAAAAATCGAGTAACCAAAATTGAATATTAAGTTTCAATGAGAAAGAAGATAATGAAATACAAGAATTCCTGGAAGAAACAACGGCGAAACCCTAAAAATCCTGAACCATTTAATTTCGAAATAATTACAAGTCTAGATAAGGTTTCCATTCTACCGCTGTTTTAATTAACTAATTAACACTGTAAATGTAACCAATACATTGAGATAACGTTACGATCGAAGTAGGCATATTACAGCCTGTTGCAGACATACGCGATTGAATGTTGAGTGTTTGCAGAATAATTGAAGAACGATTTGAATGAAACGTTACCAACAGATGTTCAGATGTCTGTACGTTGTTCAACTGTCCATCGTTCAACTGTTCTCGGTATTGACAGTTGCCTACTGACAGTTCTGTCAATGTCAGATGCGGTATTCATTGCTAAATTATATGATTATTTGAGAACGACACAGATGCAAGATAATTGTTTCATTTACATACTGCAGCAGAGAATTTAAATCTGTGAACTAAATAATATTTACTTGGTTAAATATGATTTATTTGCGTAAAGTTATACTTTATTTGCAAAATAACATATGCAGCCAAAATAAAAATAAGAAGTTAAGTAATTACTGGAAATATCCTTACAGCATAAATAATTTGTTCAATTACAGTACCAAGTTCCTTTGCAATTTTTTCCATTCCACACACGCAACAATACCAGTTTTTGCTAGTAAATCAACCTTATATCCTTCAATAACAAGATTTATTCAACGGAAACAGAAAATTTACAGCCTCATTTAATATTTACACTTGTCCATTGAAGTGGTAATGAAAAAATCTTCACAAAAATCATAAGATTTATCGTGCATAACGGTCGACGATTGTCAACAGTTTACTGTTTTGGTTCACAAATTCGCCGCGGATGCGAAGGTCGCCAGTGTCACTCCCAAGCGCCAATTATTGATAAATAGCGGAGAAATGTTGAAATGTACCGTTCGAATCCGCGCGACTGCTTTTTGTTTTACGTTTTTATTTTGTTTTCTTTGCTGTTGTGTTGTTTTTTTAGTAGCCGCGTGCTAGGATACAATGATGCTATAAATAGCAAGTGTTCAGTTAGATAGATGGCTGATGCTAAGACAGCGACAGACTGTCAGATGTCAGGATGGATTCTATGTTTGAATTGCCCAGTCAAACATTACTTGAAGTGGATTTAATTCCTACTTGCTACTTCATGTTAATTAATACAAAAATAATAGTATGTTATGCATCAAGGGAGGGAAACAAGGGATAATCGCGCCCTCCCGTGAAGCATATTATACTTTTCGTAACAAGTGCACAAAAATTACTGTCTTGTCGGGACAAATGTCAAATATGGGTGGCGTAACTAGTTACCTAGGGAACGCCGCAAACAGCTAATAATCGTAGTCTCTAGGGAGACAAACATAATAACATCATAATGGTTCTTTCCCTACGGGAGAAAAGTAGTGTTTCTCTCTCTAAAATTAGGGAATAAGAACGTGTTTCTTGTGCATGTGGTACGAAAAAATTATTTAGGTTTTATATTTTGCTTAAAATAATCAAGTTTTGATAGAATAATATATCCATGGCAACTGGTATCAAGTAAATAACATTGACAATAAAAACAATTTTTAAATGTCAAACTGACATTTTTGACACGAACAAATTTTGCTTAATTAGATCAAGTAATAAAAAACTTACAAGAAATTTCTATTTTACTATGGTAACCATGCTTAATACAATACTTCTATTGGCTGTTAATTAGTGTCGTATGATTTTTCGAATAATTTGCCCTGAGATTTTTATGCATTTTACTTATTTATAAAAATAATATAATGACAGTTAACATGTGTCAAATTTCACAAAGTAAATTCTAAGTTCGATGGCATGTCCGTCAGTACGGTGGTGTGGATAGCAATATAGAATTAGAATGCGGAGATCCCGAGTTCGAATCTCACTCATACTAAAAATTATATGAACTACCATATTAAGGCTCGGTAAGTCCGGATCCTGTACTGTAATTGGGATTAAATTCCTGTTGTATAGAGTAACATAAATAAATAAATATTCGAAAAAAAACTTATTTTAAATATCTAAAAATATTTTCAATCGCTTTCCTAATTCTTGCTAATTGTTCTTCAAAATATGAAAAATGTAATGTATATTAATGAAGAAAATACGTCAAACTAGGGACATTTGGTGTTGTCCCCCACGTCGCAAATAGCATAAACGTCCCTATATTATAACTAATGATACTGGAGGAATTTCAGTGATGTCACTCAACGAAGCATTTCACAACAAACTTCATGTGCTAATTGCGAACCTAATATCTTTGCAGCCAGATGCAGCAGATCCTGCTTCGTTCTGGACACAGCAGGAACCCTTACATTGAGATCGAGACAGCCATGAGTGACAGACGGAATGTTTTGTCCAATGGGAAATCGTTCCAATCTAAAGTTACATTAGATAAGATATTATGAGAAATTTAATTTTTTATAGCACAATCGAAAATGAACTGAAAGGTAATCTCTCCTGAATAGCTTCAAAATATGTAACATTTTATAAATAATAATGAGTAATCTAGGTAGCGCAGTGATTTCTATTGCAAAAACATGTAAGGGTATTATTTGATGTACTAATAACAACGCAAAGAGATTTTTTTTAAATTCGCAAAAATAATTGCACATTATTTGATGTAAACATTTTTGGTGCCACTGGACTGATAGGTTACAGTAATGAATTTAATTTAATCGCAGTTATGTTTACTAATTTTTCGTTTAATCAGTCCAGTGGCATAAAAAATGTTTGCCTCAAGTTACGTTCAACTATTTTTCTATTGTATTAGTACATCAAACAATATATACTTTTAAATTTTTTGCAATAATTTTGAAACACTCGGTATACAAAAAAGAGAACGACCTAAATTATATACTATTAATAATTAAAATAAATAAATAAATATACCAACACGACTTTAACCCATTACTGGGCGTGGCACTCTGCTGTAGTAGCTCTCGATAATCACAGTAACCAAAGATGTTAGTGGAGGAGAAGCCACAGGAGTAGATTTAATGTGGTGAAAATTGTTTATCGGCTATGGGAAATCTATAGTCCGCTTTGATATCACTGAGCCACCTACCCCATTAGCATGATTTATTTATTTATACTACTCTGTACAACAAGAATATAATCCCAATTACAGTACAGAGTCCGGACTTACCGAACTGTAGTATAGTAAACATATTTTTAGTTTAAGTGAGATTCGAACTCGGAATCTTCAGTTTTGAATGCCGTAACGCTAACCACACCACCGTACTTTCGGATACATTTATGTTTGTTCACAAAAAGCAATCTCCAGTCTATTGAAGCACCCGAGAGTATCCTTTGAAATATTTTTCTATCAAATAATTTTCGAATGTTTGAAAACGAGGAAAATACGATCTTTTTGCTAGATCAAGTAGATGTATTTGTATAAGAATGAATTGCTATTGGGTAGATCAAAATTTCACTATGAGTGACAGTTGACAGTCCCTCCCCTCAAAAGAGGATATAAACCCACCAATCATCTCCAAACACCAGGAGTTCCAATGTCTTGTACATATCAAGGATGCTGTGCACCTGTTGTTTCTGTCACGTGTTTTGTTTTTCTGTTACAATGCTCCCCTTCATTTGTTTGCTTGTTTCATCAAGGCTACCTTTGATGTGACAGCTACGTCTTAATATACAACCGGTTGTGCTTCTCGAATCTCGATTCGCTAGCGGTGCCATGCGAATTTGTTTAGAAAACATTTACATTTCCACTAATTATTTGACTGAAGAAAAAGGCTGTTTTAATTAGCTTCTTTTAAAAGTATTTTGAGATTGTAAATAAATAAATATATCATCACGCCTTTTACCCATTACTGGGTGTAGCACTCTGTCTAAGCAGATCTCGGTAAGTGATATATTTATTCGCGTGAAGTGCGGATACCAGTCTTTAAATTGATTGTTTTAAGGGTTTATACCAGCCCATTTAATGGGATATAGCGTGATGTTACCATCTTGAAGTTTATTGTTATTTAAAATAAATACAAATAAATATATCATCACGCCTTTTACCCATTACTGGGTGTAGCACTCTGTCTAAGCAGATCTCGGTAAGTGATATATTTATTCGCATGAAGTGCGGATACCAGTCTTTAAATTGATTGTTTTAAGGGTTTATACCAGCCCATTTAATGGGATATAGCGTGATGTTACCATCTTGAAGTTTATTGTTATTTAAAATAAATACAAATAAATATATCATCACGCCTTTTACCCATTACTGAGTGTGGCACTCTGTCGTAAGGAAATCTCGGTAAGTGATATATTTTTTCACGTGAAGTGTGGTTACCAGCCGTCAAATCACGGCCTCCAAAGATATTAGTAGAGGGGGAGCCACAGGGGTAGATTTAAATTGGTGAAAATTATTTGTCGGCTGTGGGGATCAAACCAGGGTTCTCAAGAGCCACAGGCCGACTCGATACCACTGAGCCACCTATTATTATTATTAATTATTAATAAAATTTTCGAAATATAAGTAAATGAATGCGATATTATAGATGAAATGGAATGGAAAACACGAGTCCTTATACAATGACCAAAATACTTGTGTTTCAATAAAGAATATATTTTGGAGTTTTATGCAGTTTTCCAAATAAAAACGATGAACAACATTATTAAATGAAATGTCCTTCCAGTTGATATATTGGTGCAAGTACAAAAAGTACATCCAATATAAATGTTACTTGAAAAAATGTAGTATTCCATGCAAGAATTTGCAATACATAAAAATCAACCTCTTTGACTCACAACATTTTTAAATTTCATCTCAGACTGTCAATAAAAGATTTATAGAATATTGAATCTTACTACGTGAGCAGTTTACAAAAAATAGATCCTGAAATATTTCATCATGAACAAAAAATAATAAATATATCTATCATGGCGTTTGATCTCCCGTAGTTTGTAAAAAAACGCGTTATAATTAACTGGTGCGCTAGACTTGCTGCGGTCATAAAACGACCAAAGACAATATAAAAAATGAAATATCGCGTCTATTAATCACGGCCCATTACTATTAATTAAAGAAGAATGTTTTACGATCATGCTAAATTTAGCACGGAGCTGTGTTAGCACAATTTGTCAGATAGTATTTATAGCAAACTAGTTTGCAAGTCTTGCACGTCTGACAAATATATAGATATAGATATTTGCACCTGTGTATCTAGATGGTGATGGCGCTGCTTTTATGTTCGCCGCAAAAAAAATGCACAAGTTGTAATTTTGTTATAGCGGATATTAATTTATGCTGACTGATGCTGAGGTAATTAATCTTCTTTGGTTCTAGCATTTTTCAGAAGTTTATAAATGGGTGCAAATTGTCTTCGTATAGATTGTTTTTTTTTACACATTTTACTTATATCAGTTCAGCGACTAATTGAAATGAACAAACTAATTATTAATATTTAATTTTAACTTTAAACTAGTCAAATATAATTAAAATCATGTGATTTGAATATGTATAATAATTTAGAACAGTGATCAATAAAATTAATAACTTTTAAATATCCATTTTGATACGATTGCTATGTAAAATTGACAATTATACTCTCATTTGTTATCGTCAAGTTGACATAACAATCGAAAAATAACATTTTCTACGATTGCTATGAAAAATTTACAATTACGCTCTCATTTGTCATCGTAAAGTTGACATTTTCTGTGAAACAATCGAAAAATATCATTGTCGCGCGTCTCCAATGGCAACGCGCGAAAAAGATATTAAATGCGCGCTTATTTCAATAGTGGGATACAAATAAAACAGAAACTTGTCATATTGAATAATTTAAGATGCAATCGTATAAAATATTAATCGTGCAAATTAGTTTCCAAATTGGAAAATTAATTAAAACATTAAAATAATTGGTTTTATAACCCTTGTCAAATAGATCTTATATCCGAAATAAATCAAAATATCTATAAATGTAAATATATTAAATAAAATTAATTACCCAATAAATTAAAAAGGGGAACTTTTGACAGCATCAATCCGTCAAAAACAAAATCTAAAATATCTTAATATTTGCATAATCTTAAATCTCATAATAATCCTATAGATATATGACATAATCTCAAGTCAACAACAAGAAAATAGGAACTTGAGCTACATTCTTCTAATAACAAATGACAATCCGCGTAAAAATAGCAAAAATATGAAAAATGATTCTAGCGCACAATGAATCAAGAATGCTGTGCACCACTGACGTTTCTCGTCGGCGCAGCTGTGGTGCGCTCAAGGACTAAGAAGTGTAAAGGGGGGTGTTTAGTTTTAAAGATTCTTACAAGTTCTACACGCATCTTTCAGAACCGTACTAGAGATATTCAAATTTGAGACTTTTATTTCACTTTGCAGCGATTGAAAAGTTTGGCTAAAAGATCATGTTTAAAGGGAATAAATATTAATGAGCACTAGAAATAAAAGAGTTTTAGACGTAAAAGTAAATGGTTGTTTGCATGAATAAGAATGAGAATTATTCTAAGAGCTATGAGCAACTATTTGACTTAGATATTATAATTTACTTCACTAGAAAATTTTAAAGAAAAGTTCTATAAAAAAAAAGATTACTCATATTAGTACAAATTTTTTTTTTCGTTTGTTATCAAAATAGTCAAGAACTGTTATTATACCTAACCCATACATCATAAACATTAATAGTCTGGGCGGGATTTGAATCCAAGACCTACAGACTCTGTGGTGCATTAGTCAAACAGCTCTTATTTATTTATTTATGCTACTCTGTACAGGAACTTAATCCTAATTACAGTAATACTTCCTCGGTCGATTATCATGTTCCTAAATAAATAAAATAAATATATCAACACGCCTTTTACCATTACAGGGTGTGGCACTCTGCCGTAATCAGATCTCGGTAAGTGATATATGTCTCCGCGTGAAGTGTGGTTACCAGCCGTCAAATCATGGCCCCCAAAGATGTTAGTGAAGGGGGAGTCACAGGGGTAGATTTAAATTAGTGAAAATTGTTTGTCGACAATGGAGATAGATCCAGGGTTCTCAAGATCCACAGGTCGACTCGATACCACTGAGCTACCTATCCCATATTCCTGCTAAATATCTATACAGTAAGTTTAAGAAATAATTTTTAAACATTTTTGACTATTTATTATTTTAAATTGTGACTAATTATGTTCAGTTTTTTTAAACAATTTGTTTATGTCAATTATTAGACGTTACATTTCCCTGAAGAAGGCGATGGTTATCACCGAAACGTTGGAATTGTAACAATTTTAAAATAACTTAGACTGATATTCCAATTATTTAAGTTTCTTCTTTAAAGAAATAATAGTTAATAATCCGTAAAATATTTGTCATTAAAACAAATTCGATGTAATGACGTCTTTCTCGTTTATTTTTGATAAATTGAGGATAAAACAGCTAAGCTACTAAGAAAGGCAGTTAGTTAAACCTAATGTTCTAAACTGTGTGAATCCGGGCCTGTTTTTTACATTCCCTATCCCCCTGTTGTAGATTTCCCCAGAGTCCAAACCTCCTCCCTAAATCTTGACTAATAGTAGCTTCATCTGCAGCCACTGTTTTAAATAACCATTCTTCTTCCAACCAATTAACCTAAACCGAACTCTCCTTCTGTCCCGCTCAAGACACATACAGTTGGTACCACTGTACTCTACAACACAATACCAACCTAACAACAAGAAAGAGTCACGCATAAATTCCCTACGTCCATTAGGAAAAAACTCCCGAAAAAAAATCGCCTTTAAGAAAAAACAAATGGTTAATGCAGCGGAAATAAAACGGAAGATATTTCTGCTTCCGGATGATTCGATGTTCGTCTGTTAAACGGTACAATAGGCAATCAATAATGCTTTCTGATGACGAGGAACTGTCAAGGAGATTACAACCTGGAAACCGATTTCAGAAAACGAAGGTTGTTGTCTTCTATCGTAATGAGATCGATACTTCTGGAACAGCACGAAATATTGCCAATTTTAGAATGAATAGAAAATTATTTTCTGTTGTTTGCTTCTTGTCATATACTTTCAGAAAAAACAGACGTTCTCCGGTTTATCTTGTTCATTATTATTTTTTTGTAAGCCTATAGAAAAAGTAAAACATTTTTAATAATTCCTGTCATATGTCTTTTATTTAGCTGAAAATGTGACAACAATGAATTATGGTCCTGATTCCAATTTTAACACGACTTTAGTTGGTTAAAGCATACGACTGGAGATCATAGGTCTCAAGTTCAAATCCTGACAATATCACAATGTTTCCTTTCATAATTTAATTGTTAAGTATTTACTTAAATAGTAATTAAATATCAGTTCTGAATTATTTTTCTTTGTTGAACGCCTCCATTATGTATGTTATATAATTCAAAAAAGAATTATAACTTTGCTAACCTCAAGGTAAATAGTTATTTGTATTTCAAAGGAAGAATGTAAGATGTCGATGCCAAAGAAAGAATGACTTTCTTCACGAAGAATATATACAGGGTGTATCTGTATTTCGGGAAAAAAATTAAAGGGTATATACTATAAGACGTACTGATCATGAAACAAAAATATTAAAAAAAAATTCACTAAATTAAGGATGGTTTACATGAAATGAACATTTTTAGGGCCACTGGATTACCGTACTTTATTGTTTGACCTGCTACATTTAACTAAATTAAATTATTAATTACACAACATCAGACATTTATTTGGTGTTGTGTAAACAATTACTTGTAAGAAGATTTAAATAAAATTATTAAAAATACCTATCAACCAGGAGCTAACAAAATGTTATCAAAATGACTCAGTGGTATCTAGTCGGCCTGTGGATTTGAGAATCCGGGTTCGATTCCCACAGGTGACAATTTTCTTCAAATTAAATCCACTCCTGTGGTTCCTCCTCCACTAACATCTTTGGGGCCGTGATATGTCGGCTGATAAATGCATTTCACGTGCAGAAATATATCACTTACCGAGATCTGCTAAGGCAGAGTACCACACCCAGTAATTTTTTAATACATCTAATTGTTTCACATAAGGTTAATTTTTATTTCATATTTATATATTTATATATTATTAATAATATTATAAATATTATATTGTATTTAAGGTGTTAAAGATGATTTAATTTTATAAAAAGATATTAACATATGAGAAAGATGTAATTTAACGGATAATAAGATTAAAATATTTTTAAAAAATCAAAAGAGCAATCTGCAATTGCAGTGAAATCTCACTAAGAATCTAGTGAAAGGTGCAAAGATAAAATGATAATTCATAAAAATGTGTAATAATTATGGATGACTAAGCAGCCCCAAAAAGTTTGAGAACTTCTATCATAATATGATACAATTGGCAGTCTTGTTATTGCGAACAATAATAATTTTCAATCAAGTGAATGTTATGAAACTGACGCTAAGAAAACAAATAAAATTTTATGAATGTTTTACCTCTTAAGCAGTAAATCAAGTTATGATGGTTTTTTAATAAATACTTTCCGTAACGATGTATTTCACACTTTATACATTAATTTATACCTACTACCATAGATAGTTTATTACTCATAAAGCACCAGTAAACCAAGTCAAAGTAAAAATATCTTTTAGCGCGGATATAAATAAACCAAGTTACCTAACACTAATTATCTTCAGCAGTAACAAATTCATTTCGTCTTTGAAAACACGTGTTCATAGTTTCAATAAGAAAATGTAAAAAACAGTTAGAATATGAAAAAAATATATCGAAAGTAAAAGAAATGATTTATAAAAGTCTTACCTTTGACAGTTGTTTCTGAAGTTTCATCAGCGTTTGTTTGTCTCGAAGTTCGGTGATTTTTGCAGCTTCCAAAGCTTCTTCCAGTTCCAGGATTCTAGCTTCCAGACTCTCCTGAAAACAAAACACATAAATATGTTTTTGAACATCTGAACACGAAAATACGTTATACATTTGTTCTTTTTATCAGTACGCGACATAATATGAAATATGGTTATTGTTTTGATTTTCTGGGAATTACCTGCGATGAAAATGTTTTAAAAAGACTACGGAAAATTGTTTGGTATTTTATTTGTAACATTTTTCACCAAATTAAATCTACCCTTGTGGCTTCCCCTCACCAACATAATTGGGGGCCGTGATATGACGGCTGGTAACCGCACTTACCGAGATCTGTTAAGGCAGGAGTGCCACACGCAGTAATGGGTAAAAGGCGTGATGATATATTTATTTATTTCATATTTAATAATTGTCGACGATATGTATTTATTTATGTTACTCTGTACAACAGGATCTTAATCCCAATTACAGTACAGGGTCCACACACACCGAGCCACAGTGTGGTGGTAGTTCATATAATATTTAGCTGGATTGAAATTCGAACTCGGGATCTCCGGATTCGAATTACATATTGCTATCCACACCACCGTACAAACGATATCGATAAGTTGAAAACATAATCCTTGAGAGGTTAAAAAAATAATTGTTTTTATCTTTTTAATTTCCCTTGGAACGTGTGTGAACTTTTAATAAAACAATAAAAGGACAAATTTAAATATGTTCTATTAATTAACACAGATAATAGAAATGTATTTATACATTAATCATTTATTAGTTGCAGACAGGTGTTCTATAGATAGATAGCAACAGTTACACAATATTAATTCAAGGACTGACTCAATAGATTTAAACTTTGATATGAGAGCGTAACCTTACCACTAATAATATAATACAGATTTAAATATCTGTTTTTAATTTTTTTAATTAACTTCCTCAATAAAAATAATGGTTTCAAAGTAACAAATTAAAACAAATAATCGATAAGTTCATTTTTAAATTAATCACTGTCAAGCTTCAGGTAATAAATCGTTCAAATTTTATCTTTGGAAATTTAATAACAGATTCAAACTTCGTTGTATATCAGAATTAAGTTCAACGTCTTCTAAAATTTACAAAGTTAACGAAATTTATAACTACTTCCGCTAAAGATTTAAACCCAAACTTGCAAGCTTCGAAAGTTAAAGATTTTATTATTTTGACAGGAATCTGGAACAATTTTCCAAGATTTGTTTGTTGTGAAACAAAACAGATCAGTTCGAGTGTTTCCGGAGATTTTCGGCAAGGGTTTCATGATTGATCGGGGTGGATGAAAACCGTGGTGGTAAAGTATTTACTGAAGATAATTAAAATAATGAATGGCGAAGTTTTGATGTAATGAAATGTTAATGTCAGGATCGGAGTGGGCCAGGGGACTTGTCTTTACTGGTTTTCTTTATGGTAATTTGATTTTATTAGGAAAACGGGATCTTTGAATGTATAATGTCATTGCTTGATGTGATTTTAGGAACTACTTAGGTTTTATAACCTTTGTTTTATTAGATCTACTATATAACTTTACTAGTACTACTAATCCAGAATAAAGAAGTTTTCGAAATATATTTTTTTATTTATTTCACTTCTCATTAGCTAGTTGTATATAAGAGAAGACAGAAATATATATTTTTTACAAGCTTTACATATGAATTTATTTATTTGATTGTGTCAAATAGTAACTTTTTTTGGTTACCATATTTGTACGAAAAGTTAACCTTTTCAGTTAAGTATTATTGTTTACTGTGGTTACAAAGTGATGGTGGTTATTTTACCGTCTGTTAAATACTTTACAGCCTAGGACGAAAAATACTTTTCTGCCAGTAATATATTTGAATTGAAACTTCAACTTCGTCTGGTTAGACAATTTCCTTTATCCGTACGAAAAACTTGTTTTTCGGCCTTGTCTCATAAATAATTATTTCACTACCTACCCTATTAGAAAGTAAAGTTTTTAGAAATAAATTTGAAATTTAGATAAAGTTTATTATTCTTTTGACAAATGTCAAATCATAATATTGTTTTCTAGATGCCATGGATATGGCTTTATTTTCTTTTTTTCCTAGAAATCACTTTCTTCTCTCCGTTTAGGAAGGAAAATTTTACTTTTGGACAGTGTCATGGATATTAGTTATTTATATATCAAGGGAAGAAAGTAGAAAAGAATCTTAAATTTTCAAATGAGGAAAGAAAATTCTATTTTCTGACAGGATCATAGAAACATTGTTTCTTTGCTACTGTGGAAGAAAAATATAAAAATAAAAGTTGCGCTCAAGGAAGAAATGGTAACATAAAACTAGTTCCCACCTTCAGTTTTGATTCAATGTTCCTATTAACAACAACAAATTTTTGCTTCTTCGTTATCTCAAAAATTTTCTTGGAATTTTTAATAAATTATCTACATTAAAATAAAAATATTACATAATGTCCTTAATGACCAGTTTCGGAATGTCTAAAACGCTACAGAATCACATGCAACAATTTTAATGAAACCGACAGAACCATTTAAATATTTCTGAGTTCCAATTGACAAAGATTCGCTCTTGATAATGTCATCCCGCAATTAGAGTGATTAAAATGCTTGATGGCTCTGCGTTGCATTCCCACAGAACAAGGAGAAGCGTCTATCCTTGAGGAATGCACGGAAAACAAACAAAATAACGCGATTTTGTTTCGAGTGTGTTGTGTTTGTGTCGGATTACGTGCATAGTTTTAGCGGAGAATCTCAGCAATAAAAATAAAATGCTCGATTGTGACTTCAAAGCGAAATGACCTGGTAGATTGTTATGGAATGAGAAAAGTTTTTTAATCTGTTTGACATTGTTGGCAGCTAGTTTTTTTGTAATTTTATGAGATTTTACAGTTTACGAAAGTGAAATTTGTAGCATTCATTCAACAACAATTACAGCAAAACTAAATTCATTTTAAACTTAATTACTCTCCTGCAAAATATACCTAAGGAACGTAATAAATAATTTTCTTTTTATTAACTTAATTTAAAATTTGTCCGTCAGTACGGCGGTGTGAATAGCATTACGAAATTCGAATCCGGAGATCCCGAGTTCGAATCGCACTTAAGCTAAAAATTATATGAACTACTACACTGCGGCTCGGTGAGTGCGCACCCTGTACTGTAATTGGGATTAAGGTCCTATTGTACAGCGTAATATAAATAAATATCATAAGAATTAGTCGTTCGCTCGATATCGAGAATTTCAGTCCAAACAATTACAAATTTTAAAATTATTTACCAATTAATATTGATGTAATTTTATTCATCATTTACAGATTTACGGATCTATATATTTATAGATCACCAACAGTTAAATTTGTGATTTAAAAAGCATCAAAAATCGCTGTAATTAATAAACTAAACAAGACATATTCAACGGAATTAGATATCTCGTGCTTTAAATGACAACGAATCATGTTTTAAAAAAATGAATATTTGAATTAAACTTTAATAAATTGTTAATAAAATGTCTAATGATCAATAATCTACAAGAATATGAGTATTAATTATAAGGGGCATTTTGTATGAATCAGAGGTGGTAAAATAAATGAAAATCACTTAAAACAAATAAATCACGTTAGTCATACGCACGATAAATCAGCGTTAAGAAATCACAAACGAAACGTACGTTACGGTTGGTAACATTGCGTGTTGAGTAACGTCTTGTTCATCCCCTGAACTTATGTACGTTTCGCGTGCCAACCTAACGACGCTAAAAACCCCAAACATAACGCAAACTTAACGCATGGTTCGTGTTAACAACGCAGCGCACAATGCACTGCAACTAGAACGTAACGTAAGCGTAAGGTAAAGCTACTGCAAAGTGCAAACATCCGATGAATTATAACGTTGGCGTTTTGAAACCTATGAAGCGTACTGAATACACTTGGTATTGCGAAAGTTTTGCTATGATATATTGTGCTGCATTGTAAGGAAATGCAATTTATTTAAAGAGTTATTTATAGTAGGGGATAACTTTTGCTCTGGCTTACTTACATTTAAGTGAGATAGTTCAAGATCACAGCTTAGGCACTTACGAAATTTTGCAATAGTTCAAAGACTTAAGCCTTAAGCTATACTCATTAAGTTTGTGATTTATTCATTCGTTATTAATAGATTCATTAAAGTAACTTAATGTATTGTATTGATTGAGCAACAAATTCACCTACATTTAACAAGAGAATAATTACAGGTAATTGTACTTTAATTTTTATGTTGGTATCACGTGGTCAATGTTTTCACCGTTTAATAAAACTTTGACAAGCACAAAACTATAACGTTTTTCATACAATTTGGTCAAATACTCTAAATGAAAATGCTCTTAAAAAACGTAATAAGCGAGACAAGATATTTAAAAAAGTACATTATGTAACCAGTTTTATAAACGTCTCTTTAACTACGAGTTTATAAAAAACAAGTATCTAAAGAGTCATATGCTATACTTTTTCCACGATCGCAAATTAAGACAACAACAAAAAAGTTTTATTATTTATTTAAAGACTGATGTTAAGTTATAATGACAGATGCATGAAGCTAACTTCACCCCGTGCTTAATATCTCAAGCCGTGACTAAAACGTTCGAAGCCACGGCTTGTCAACATGTGATTAATATGTTATTTAGCGCTATGGAAACTAGTACATTAAATGGCATTTTAATAAAGGGAGTAGAAAATAGTGTATTAAAGAACGAATTTTGTGCGATAAAAGTCTTATAAAATGAGTTATTTATACCTTTTTTTCCAATTTTGTGTTTTTTATAAATTAAAATTTTAAAAAAAATCTGCGATATTTAAAACCGGATCAATTTTGGGCAATTTTTATAATAAATAAAATAAATATATCATCACGCCTTTTATCCATTACTGCGTGTGGTACTCTGCTGTAGCAGATCTTAGTAAGTAATATATTTATATATTTAAGTGTAAGTACCAGCCGTGAAATCACGCCCACCAAAGATGATGTTATTGGATAGCTCCGCAGGGGAAGTTTTAATGTGATGACAATTGTTTACAGCTGTGGAAATCGAACCCGAGTTCTCAAATCCACAATCCGAGTCGATATCACTGAGCCATCTACTCTATAATACCAATAAATAAATAACAATAACATAATAACCAGATGAAAAACTAGGTTTAAACAAATGATTGATTTATAAGTACAGCCTACTAGAAAAATATCGGCGAGCAAAGAAATCAAAAGCCAAAATACGATTTCCTATTTCCTGTCTACTTACCGGGACAAACCATAATCAAAATCCTAAGCAAGCACTGAAGCTGAACTCATGTTTACCAACCCCTCAATAAAATATTTACCCGCCAGAGATTCACAGAAGCACGGCCTACTGAAATTGATTTCAATCAAACGTTTCCTTACACTCTATAGTTTTCAATAGCGAAGTATTTACTCACGGAATAATTCACCAGCTTCTTTTGAACGTCTTCCCATTTTATTTTCGCATTGGCATGAAAAATTCACTGCTAGATAAATAAAGTAAAGCCAAGACCGTCTTCGCGGGTTTATAATTAACGTTAAATCAGTGGTTTTCAAAGTTTTAGTGGTGTAGACAGTAGAATATTAATTTGAAACTTGAGAGTAATGTGAATATTGCTAGTAATGAAACGAAAGACAAACGTAAACTAGTGGAACAAGGAATGAATTGCTCAGACATGAACTCGTAGATGTTTTGTAATTAAACCGCAAGAACTATGTAGTTAGATAAGTTAAATACGTATTCTTATCAGGAAATTATGGTGAAAGGAAATGTATTATATTTGAAAACTTTCATAAGGTAAACATTACTTTAGTTACCTAATATATTCTGTTCCAGGAAAATAATTATTTATGTCTCTAGGCTAAATTACATTTTGATTCTGATTTTTAACAACCTTTAAGATGCTTAATTTTCATTACATTATGACAAATTTGACAGTTACAGTGACATTTGTTATTTCCAAGCAGCAGTTATCAACAAAAATCAATTGACCCGTCGTCTACGTTATATACGGACAAAAATCGAAAATGGCCGTTTTTTAAAGATTTCTTAAGGTTTTTACGATTTTTGGCTATTTTTCGTTTTTTGTAATAAAAAATTTAGCCGTGCGAAAAATTTGCATACCTATGTATTTTTACAAGAGAAATTCACTGGTGTTTTCAGATTTTCATTATCTTTTCAAGTTTTTGAAATATTGAGGAAGAAAAAATTTGAAAAAAATTGAAAAATGTTCAATATTTTCAAAATACCTGTACAAGTTAAGTAGCGCTCTAGAAATACACTCGTTCAAACCGCATTTCAATATCTCTTTTAGTTTTTAAGTTATGGGCTTTGAAAGTTGAGCTTAAAAAAAAGTCAAAAATCGCTGTAACTCAAAAACTAAAATTTGTTAAATTAAATTATTTGTATGTACGAGCTCCTAAACGAAGAATTTGCGAACAAACCTCTACACAAAAGAACTTTTGGATTGTTTTGGGGTTTTAAATTTATACCTAACGTTTAGTTAATGTAATTTAAAGTAATTCAAATTCATTTAATTTGTTTAAACTTAAAACGTTTCTTTTAGACTATAGACTATTAAACTTCAATGCATTGCTGAAAATATTATTTTCCCTATGTTTACTTTTAAAATGTATTGCTGTCAAACTTTTTAACTGTAACTATGGTAATGATATATCCCTATGTTTACTGATAAGAAAAACTCCCGGTATATATATATATATATATATATATATATATATATATATATATATATATATAACAATTTTGAAGAATAGATTGAACATTCAATACACTATTATATGATGCTAGCGAACCAATAAATTAAAAACCGTTGTATAGAGAATGGCAACCGTGTATCATGTTATGAAATCCGCTAGAAAATACAAATTCTCACAGTCATATATTATTCCAACAATGCAACAATTTATGTCCGCGCCAACATTTTCTGTACAAAAATTCCTGAACGAAACCAGACAACGTTTTTCAAACGGTAAATTTATATGCTAACTCAATGCAGTTGCTTTAAAAATACGATCCTTGGACTGCATTGTACAAAATGGTATTGATTACGCGTAAAAAACTCGAGGAGCGTGAAGCAAAACGTGTTAAACTTTCTTTTACGATCTTGTTATGCGAAAAGTGTAACTTCCTTCGTTGCTTTACTGCCAGCGGATAATAAACTCCGCTTTCCGCACTTTGCCGACATTTTGGAGGACGGTATTTTGCCATTTCGTCTGTTCCCAAATCGACATCTAATTACATTTGCTCTAATTTCCACTATCGACATCAAGAAACTCTCTCTTTCTCTCTCTTATTCAATATTATAAACAATACATAATGTATAAGAATAAAGGACGTAGACACTTGATGTAGTTTCACAACATTTTGTATTAACAATAAGTTGATCGATTTCGGCTTATTAGGCCATCTTCAGAACGTTGACTCAATAAGCCGAAATCGATCATCTTATTGTTAATAAATAATTTTGTGAAACTACATCAAGTGTCTACGTTCTTTATTCTTATTCATAATGTTTAACCAAGTGCCAACAGCTCATACTTTTGATATTAATACATAATGTCATTACGACATTTAATCATTTTTAGATGTGCCACTCTATTGTCAAATATATATTTACTTCGGTCAAACGAAAAATTATATCTTTTCATTGTGTAGTTATTTGTGTATCTAGGTTGCGAAATCACTGTTTGTGTGCTTCCAAAGAAAATTTCGGCAGACTATTTTCTAAGCACACTAAATAATTTTGCGGTCGAGGTATACAATTTTTTTTATGCAACTGCATTATATTCATTAAACAAGTTTAATATGTATTACAAATTTAATTTCAAAATGTTGGTTATTTAAATACAAACATTTTAAAACAAATCTTAATTTGTTTGTTTATCGGCAGTATTTTGTAATTATGTATTTAATTAATTTAGAACAAGCCGCCAAAGCATGACCAACTTAATTTAATTGCGGTAACGCTTATTATGGACGTTTCATTCCATCGTTTTGCCAATATAAAAAAATCTGATGAGGACACCACATGACTTCCATGTACGCGTATTAAACTATAGATATTTTTTTAATTGCACATATTTGACATTAAATCTTTTATTTTTTGTTCTAATCCATAGCAAACTTTTTTTTTTAAATCTAAAAATATATAATATTTAAATTTAGATATCTCGTTTATGCAAAAAGCTAATTAAAAAATTCTTAAGTGCTAGACGCATAATTTAATTCTCTAAAACTTTTATTTGCAGCATTTATTTCTAAAATTAAAATAATACCATTTTTTTCAAGGAAAACTGTTAGCAGCTTCATGTAATGTGCCACTTCCGGTTAGTCTATTTTAACCAAAATCTATTATGTTATTTCCATTGATATAGTAGTCTTATATACCAAATTTGGAAAGTTTTAAATTATATTTGAATATAGTTTTTCATGAAAATCTATTATAGTCTTCAAGTCAAGTACCACTTCCGGTAGTTGTATAATGACCAAAAAGGGAGGTGCACAACTAGATGTTATAACAGTCCTAAATATAAAATTTCAATTTTCTACAGTTTACCGTTTTTGAGTTATGCGAGATACATACGTACGTACGTACATACGTACATACGTACGTACAGACGTCACGACGAAATTAGTCAAAATGGACTCAGGGAGGGCCAAAATGCGTATTTTCACTGAAATCTGAGAACCGAAAATTTTCGCGATTACAATACTTCTTTTACTTCGTACAAGGAAGTAAAAATCCATTATTCCGGTATGTTATTGGGATATTCAACTACTAAGAGATAGCGCTGATCACAATGGCTGGTAGCACAAGCTCTGTTTTTGGGTGTTCTAAGAGCACGGTTTTAACATGTTAGAGATAGCTAAAACACCCAAATACACTGCTCTTAAAACAGGCAAAAACAGAGCTTGTGCTACCATCCAATATGTTAAACTTAAGACAAAAGTACATTTTCAGTCGGTCTCCATAAGTTTAGCATTTATGTCATTTATATTTCTTTATATAATAATATAGTTCAGTGTTTCCGTCAATTGCCAGTAATGAGTAAAAGGCGTAATTTATTTATTTATGTTACGCTGTACAACAGGAACTTAATCCCAATTACAGTACAGGGTCTGCACTCACCGAGCCGCAGTGTGGTAGTTCATATAATTTTAGCTTGAATGAGATACGAACTCGGGATCTCCGGATTCGAATTCCATATTGCTATCCACACCACCGTACTGACGGACTATTATTTATTTAGAATTGAAATAACTTTTCATTAGGGTCAAGATAGAATTGGCTGAAGTGAAAATTCGCTTTTTGGATTGGCCTGAATCTGTCGAAGAAAATTTCATTCACGCAGTGATCGGATATGAATTACATCCCCTGTTTTTTAGGGGAAAACTTACGTTGTTTACAAAGACTTATCTGTGATTACTTTTTGTAATGAATTTCTTATGCCTCTTCGTTGGAGGAATTTCCGAATTTTTCCTTGAAAGACGAGTAATAAAAAAGTTGTCAGCGTGTTTATATTATGTCAAGTGCTTCAGTTTTTAATGAAATTTTATGGCAGAAAATGAGACCTGATCGATGAAATTTGGGTATAAATTAGGCTCATATTCAGACGTTGTAAAAATGCGAAATTTTAGTTTTATTGCGAGCTTTGTTGGTTTATTGACTGTAAATATAAAATTTTAATCTTCCTCTTCGAAAACAGCTACTTTTATGTAAGTAGAAAGTTAGTAAAGACGAGAACAAGCACTCGAAATAATCAAATTATTCTGACTTTTAGTGCTTTTAAAGTTCAAATAATATTATTGTAGTAATTTTTATTATTCAATCAATATGACTTCTCATGGTTTCTTGCAACAATCATATAAATGTATCTACTTTTATAACAAAGTTACAATTATAAATAGAGTAGATAGCTCAGTACAGGCGCGGTGGCCGAGCGTGTTAAGGGCACATCTCGTAACATACTGTGACATCACCCGAACCAAGGTTCGTCAGTTCGAATCCGCCTGTCGACAATGTGTGATTTGTCGTAAGATATAAAATACAGTTACATGTATTTATCACACTCGGGCGCTATAAGTTAGTCACTTATACGTCTTAAATATTGTAGCATTCGACTACGAAAACCGGCAGTACGGCAGTGTAAAAACTGCGGCTCGGTGTGTCCGGTAGGTCCAGGCCCGATTTGGGCTGTAGTGCCATAGGAAGAAGGAGAAGATAGCTCAGTGGTATCGAGTCGGCTTCTATATTTGAGAACTTTGGTTCAATTCTTACAGCCGACAAACAATTTTCATCAAGTTAAAATACTATCCCCGTGGCTCTCCCTCTACTAACATCTTTAGGGACCATGATTTGATGATTGGTAACTGCACTTCACGCGATGAAATGTATCACTTATCAAAATCTGCTACGACGGAATGCCATGCTCAGTGATGGGTAAAAGGCGTGATGATATATTTTTATTTAAATTTGATTAACGGCACTTTTTAATTTATTGTCCACAAATGCTGTCAACTTACAAAAACAAACTTAAAATATTTGAAACCTAAAACAACCTTCAAATATTTGAAAATTGAAGTTTATACATTCATGGCATTACGTATTTTATTTATACATACAAAATTATGAAGTTAGGTTAGGTTATGTTAGTTCCAACCTATCTCGTCATTGGCGCTAGTTGAAACTAGGAATTTTAATGACATATGAAATGACCATAATAAACGTAGCGCAATTTAATTAAGTTGGCCATGATTCTGGCGACAGAATATCAAATTTATGATGATCTATAAAGTTATCATACAATATAATAAGTTGCAAATGTTATGAACATATCCATCGATCAGAAATGATGATTGAAAGAAATAACAGTTTCAAATGTGTGTCGCAAAACCGTCTAACACATAAAACCTGTCAACTACGATGCAAGAAAATAATATAGTGCGAAAATTGTAAAAGGATCGCTCATAATAGTAGTTTATGTAACAAGTACATAATTTAGGTCTTTATTGGACGAGCCGAATTTGATGGCAGAGCGAGCGCAGCGAGCGAGGCTAATAAATAAGACGAGTCTATAAAGTCCGATTATGTACGAGTTGCATACAACGTTTTATGTTCGACTGCATGGAAAATATTTTCTCTTAAAATATGATTGTCAATACCTATATTTAAAATATTTAATTGCATCTCAAAGTGTGCTTCGTTGTTATGCATTTGTTGCTTTATTTATCAAATTGTCAAAGTGAAAAAAGTGTTAAGATGGATGAAGACGTTCCAAAAGAAATAAAAGATCTTGCATGTGATGCAAGAGAATATCTAACAATTGTATAAAGACACATATAATACATACAGAAAATGGTGTTTAAATATTTCTTTTGAATTTTGTTTTAATGTGACATTGACAGCAGTCCAATATTGCATTTTTATCGTACTAGTCCAATAAAGTACCCGATTATGGACAGTAAACAGTGTCGTAAAACAAAGTAATATGATGCAGTCGAACATAAAATAAATTATATTTATAATAAGACATACAACAATTTACTTCCGATAAGCATAAAGCAATTGTTTAACGTGTTTCAAACAGACAAGTAACAATAAAACCATGCAAATTTACTATGGAGCTTCACTTTGTTGGTTAGAATAAACATATATCACATTTGATGTTTCAATTCTAAATTTCTATTTGTGATGATCGTGAAACAATAGTTTAAAAAGTGTTTGCAAATGACAAATAAAACTTGAAGCTGTCAAGTTTACGATTGGAGCTTCGAGTTAAAGAAATAAAAGCTTTAAAAATGTAAAGTAACTCCGTCGTAAACCTTACAGTGAATTAAGCTTATACTAAGCAAATTACACAGTACAGTCAGTTTTGAAAGTGCAAAAAACTCATGAAATGTCAACTGTTAGTTCGCCAAGTAACTCCTTTGGAAAGGTGAGCGCTGCTTACTCTCAGCATCTCGCGCGCTCGTGGCTTTCGTGGTCTTTAACCGGCAATAAAATTTAGAGTGCTGTGCTGCTCTATTCCTCCTTGTTCCTTATTTCTTTTGTTCCGTTTATTTATTGCGCTGGTAAAGTTCACGATGCACTTTGAATGTGCGCGGAATTTTCTACACACTCGGTATAATAGCGCATGAAAAGTTAGTTTGAGAAATTATGATCACGTTGTTGGGATGTTAAATACTGTTTGGAATAACGGACTCGGGACTAAAATGGGTTACAATAGTAGAATAACAACTGTTTATAGTATTGTTTTTTGTTCGTTAAACATAACACTGTTTTATTATTAAAAATTATCAATAAGTTATTCAACATTTGATAACATATTTAATCGCATTCTATATTAGTTGATTTAATTGGTTTTACTAGTTTATGGGGTAGGTGGCTCAGTGGTATTAAGTCGGCCTGTAGATCTTGAGAACCCTGGTTCGATCCCCACAGCCGACAAACAATTTTCACCAATTTAAATCTACCCCTGTGGCTCCCCCTTCACTAATATATTAAGGGGCCCGTGATTTGACTGCTGGTAACCGCACTTCACGCGAAAAAATATATCACTTACCGAGATTTCCTTAGGCAGAGTGCCACACTCAGCAATGAGTAAAAGGCGTGATGATATATTTATTTATTTATTAGTCCTGATGTTTTGTTTGATTCCCACAAGCAACAAACAATTTTCACCACGATAAAACCACCCCTGTGGCTTCCTCTTCACTAACATCTTTGGAGGCCGTTATTTGACGGCTGGTAACCGCACTTCATGCGAAGAAATATATCACTTACTGAGATGTGTTACGGTAAAGTGCTACACCCAGTAATGGATAGAAGGCGTGATGATATATTTATTTTATTTTTGAACAAAAATCATTGTAATCACACAAATAACTATTTTTATGGCGCAAATTCGATTATTTAAGTCGTTTCGATTTTCATAAAATGTTTGGGGGAGGGAAGTGGTCCGGACCCCCAAGACACCTCCATTTTATGCGTCATTACATGCTATTACACCATGTACAAAATAAACATTTATCGATAAAGTCAGAAGGTCTTGTTGAAATTATATCGCGTTGTGTCAAGATTTTAAAACCATTACTTGAGTCGCCCGACTATTCATAGTTTAAACTTTGTAAATAAAGTTAAAGTTACCGATTAAACACTGAAATACTTCGTGCATTTCCATCAATTTCGCCTTCCATTCTATTCGTAACTGCAATAAGATTACACCGCCATCAAACGAACCGAAACAGTTATGTATATAAATGTAAATTCTCGAAAGAGTCAATACCAGATGGGAAGCAATCCAAGATACATACAAAGTAGCCACTACAAATTCACAAAATCACCAGCATCAGGAGCAGCAATGTTGCCAACAGACTAAACACGCGCAAAAATTAATTTCCGTGCCATTGCGTTACGTTCACGGTGGTATTGTTGCAACGGTGATATGTCCACGTTTAGGGGTGAAGCTAGGGGATGAAGGGAGTTGCGACAGGACGAGAAAGATACGGGAGGTTTATGACCAAACCGTGTCCGTGCATTCTAATGATGAGATGACTGGGAGACTGGTCCCTCTCTACCTATCGTGATACTGCTACCCTTGCGACTAGGGAGGTACAGAAAAATACATTCGATGCGAAAGTTTTTATTGCGGCGACAAATTTAAATAAATACAAATCGATCTTATTTGTCACGGAATATTTTGTTATGTTGTTGATTTAAACAAACATGTACAGATCCCCACAGACGACAAACAATTTTCACCAATTTAAATCTAACTCTTTGGCTCCCCCTCCACTAATATCTTTGAGGGCCGTGATTTGATGGCTGGTAACTTCACGCGAAAAAATATATCACTTACCGAGATCTGCTTAAGCAGAGTGCCTCACCCAGTAATGGGTAAAAGGTGTGATGATATATTTATTTATTACGTACCAAATAATATTCGTTGGTAATAAAGTAAAAGTGTAAGTACAGGAACAAACATGTACAGATAAATCAAATTGACAAAAGTGGTCTAATTTCTAAAACAGTGATTCTCAAACATTTCGTAACCATGACCAACCTCTTGGAAACAGAAATCACAAATAATTCAAAGTATAAAATTCCAGCAATGTGCAAAACTCCAAATACAAAAATGTATTATTTACTAGTTTTTTAAATATTCGAACTCATTTCTGGATATGTTCGCTTCACTCGCACTTTTAGCAAACAAACCTAAAACTCGTTATATCCGATTTGAGTTTAAATTATTTAAATGTATTCCTAGCAAAGCTCGCTTCGCTCGCATTTTAAATTAACAAATCCTAAACCTGCAAACGCACCCTTCACAAGCACAAGCCTTTATATTAGTTTTTGGCAAAAAATGCATAATTTATTTATTTATTTATGTTACGCAGTACAACAGGAATTTAATCCCAATTACAGTACAGGGTCCGCACTCACCGAGCCGCAATATGGTAATTTATATAATTTTTAGCTAGAGTGCGATTCGAACTCAGGATCTCCGGATTCGAATTTCGTAATGCTATCCACACCACCGTACAGACGGACAAATACCGGTGTTTACATTTGTCCTGAATTTCACACTTTTCTGATGGCATATACTATATCTTAATAACATGTTGACAAACGTTTTAGTCACGACATGAAGTTAACAACTGACATATTAAATAGAGTTAGCTTCCTGCATCTGTCATTGCAACATAACCTTTACATTTTGTTGTTGTCTTAATTTGCGATCGTAGAAAAAGTACAGTATGTGACTCGTTTTATAAACTCTTTAAATACTCGTTTTTATACATTCGCAACAAGATACGTTTATAAAACTTGTTACATAATATACTATTAAGAATCGATTTATCCGAATTGGGATAAAGTGACAGATAATTCATCTCTTAAATAAGTAAAGTAATATTGTATTAATAAATAAAACTAATAATAATAATATAAATAAATATATATGGAGTTGATGGTCTAGTGGATATGCAGTCGACTTGCGATTCTTGAGGACCCGAGTTCGATTCCCGCAACCGTCAAACTGGCTTTCACCAATTTAATATCAACTCCTATAGCTCCCCCTCCACTAACAACTTTGGATGCCGTAAATTGACGGCTGGTAACCGCACTTCACACCTAAAAATATATCACTTACTGAGATCTGCTCCGGGCCGGATGATATATTAATATATTTTATATTTATTAAATAAATATATCATCACGCCTTTTACCCATTACTGGGTGTGGCATTTGCCTTAGCAGGTAAGTTATATATTTCTTCGCGTAAAGTGCGGTTACCATCCGTCAATCACGGTGGAGAGGGAGCCACAGGGAAAGATTTTAATTTGGTGAAAGATGTTTGTCGGCTGTAGAGATCGAACAAAGGTTTTCAAGATCCAAAATCCGACTCGATACCACTGAGCCACCTACCCCATAATAATAATAATAATAACCATAAATACAATTGCATTCTAGTGATTTGAATGCCACTGTAAACTATATGTCTCTTATAGTTAGATATCCTAAAATGCAGCGAAGCAGAAAAATAAATATCTGTTTTAGATTTCTATTACAGCTACTTCGAGTTCGTATTATAAATTACAGTTTAAAAGTCAAGTTTTTATAGAAGTAGGTATTTTAAATATTGTGTTCTTTGGTCAAGTCCTTCCGAAATCCGATGAATCTTGCATCGTAAGGCCATCAACATTCCATGCCTTGAAATTTTGGTTCATGATCAATTACCGATTCGTTCCACAAGGCCAAGCAGTCAATCACTTTATTTACAAAGAAATTTCGATGCGCTTGAGAAAAAGTACTGTTACCAACAAACTATTGTTACAGTTCCTCAAATTACCAAACCACGAACGAAAACAGATGTTACTAAAAATTCAACAACTGGAATAATTTCGTGACACAATGAACACGTACTGTCTGTCCATCGTATGTAATTATTTAGAGCAAACAGTTGATGGTTCCCCGCGGTGAAACTCCTCACCTGCGCCTATGGCTGGAGCGGGTGTTTGCAGGGGTCACTCATGCGGATTATAAACGAACTCGCGCGTATCTACCGTGCAGTTTGTCTTGTATTTGTGTGTGTCAATCCACGCTGCTATTATAATTAATGCTAACACAAAGCCGGTAAACTGGTAAACTACGTTCAACTTTGTAACAGGATTCTATAATAAGCTGAAGATATGCCTCAACAGCGCTAGATTAACAGATACTGCTACCCGAAAATTGGATGATTAGCCCTTAATTTGGAAATAACAAAATGGAAGTCAAAAAATATTAAATAAACACTTGGCTAAGTCTCACAAAATTCAGCCTTCAAGTCAACTTATGAGGGCATCGTCAGAGGCTGGCCAGCACAGTTAGTAAACATAGACGTGTTTCGTACCATACTGATGAGCTCTAATAAGAGCGAAACGCGTCTATGGTTACTAACTGTGCTGGCCAGCCTCTGACGATGCCCTCATAAGGTGACTTGGAGGCTTAGCCAAGTGTTTATTTAATATTTTCTATTAAACCTAGTTTCACCAAGTGTATGGATGACAATTAATTTTGTCTTTGTTGTTATTTAAAAAGTCAATTATTAATTTAGAAAGGAAAATTTCACCAAATTAGATTTACCTTTGTGACTCCTCCACCACTAACATCTTTGAGGGCCGTAATTTGACGGCTGGTAACCGCTCTTCACGCGAATATATCACTTACCGAGATCTGCTTAGGCAGAGTGCCACATCCAGTAATGGGTAAAAGGCGTGATGATATATTTATTTTTTATCTATTACAATAATTTCAATATCTTTGGCATAGTTACTTCTTCTTCATATTATTTAACTGGCTTTGCAATATATATATATATATATATATATATATATATATATATATATATATATATATTTGTTTTAATTTGTTAATTTTAAAGAAGTTATTTAGTTTAAGATGCATGGGTAAATTCAAACAAATCACATGTTAGCAATGGTTCCTGAATATTTTCTGATGTATTGTTATTGTTTGAAAACAGTTGCGACTTCATATTCATCGGTAATCCGTTCTAATTTCCTTTGTAGTAATATATGTAAGCTAGAACAGAAAACCATCTTACCGTCTGTCGTCTGCATAAGTCAGCAGGAAATGACGTAATAGTAAATGTGACCAAAAGTAACTAAAGCTAAATTCTCATTTAACTTATAACAGTTAGAGAAGTGTTCACTTCAGAACTTTGATAAATAGCTCCTGAACATTCAAATGAAACTTGTAGCAGAGCTCAATTTGCTCTTTGAAAACGAGAAAAGGATTTGACATATCGTATGTTACATACTAATCCACTGTAGACAAATGTTTCTTTGTTATGGGGAACTTAGTGGATGGCAACTGAATTCTAATATTCTATCAACATTTAAGGATATCTCCAGCAATTTATAATTTAGAAACCCTTGAAAAGTTTAAGTTAATAAATCTAGTGGATTAAATAAAAAAGTAATACATATGTTCCAGCAAAGTAAAATGAACCCTAAAACCATCTTTCAATTACCTAATCTCCGATAAATATTACTATCCTAGCACACCATTTTTGTTTCATTCTCCTTTACAATTTCTTTCATACAAGCTCGTTTATTCCTCTCATTTGGAATATTTCGTTCAAGCAACACAACTTCAATCATATCTAGGTTGTTCACGAAATCCTTCACACTTCATCATCATGCACCTTCTTTCGCTTTATCTTCATTCATAATTCCTTTCATACAAGCTCGTTTATTCCTCTCATTTGGAATCTTTCGTTCAAGCAACACATATTCAATCATATCTAAGTTGTTCACGAAATCCTCCACACTGCATCATCATGCACCTTCTTTCGCTTTATCTTCATTCAAAATTCCTTTCGTACAAGCTCGTTCATTCCTTCGTTGATGCAATAAATCTTTCATTTGTACCTAGGTTGTTGACGAAATCCTTTACACTGAATATTACTAACATGTATCTACATTCGAAACATTTTCATTCATAATTCATGTAGTACAAGCTCATTTATTCCTTTAGTAATGCAATAAATCTTCAATCACATTTATTCATTTATACCTAGGTCTTTTAATGTTTAACAGTACCAATCACTATGTAGTATTATTAGTCAAATCGGATTCGTTTATATATTATCGGAAATTAATCGAGTTCTACGACGTACGAATCACTCGGAGCATCTAGCAATCAAAACAACGCAGCGCGTAGGTCTGCATCAGTTACTGATTTTTTCAATTAGTGATCCGGTTCACTTCGTTGACGGTACTGAACCAGCTCAATTGAACGGATCGGTCACGAACTATCCATCTCTACTTCAATCACATCCAACTATTTATTCCTAGATCGCAATCTCATTCACAATTTCATCAACATGTACATTTGTTTCACAAATCTTTTATTCATCTAACATTCTTCTCAATCTCAACTCATCATACACCAGAAAATAATTGTAATTTAAAAAGAAAAATGTTTCTCTCTTACAGTTATAACCTATTTTAGTATCTTCGTTCTTATCTCAGCATTCGCTACTGTTCGATAGCATCTACCAGATTCCTTTATCGTCCGTTACGGTACGTTACGTTACGTTTAGATGTTGTCGAAGTGCGTTGCGTTAAGTAGATACGACAGGGCGTTCCGGCAAATTAATACCGTAGCCACGATCCCGTCCTGCTTGTCTCGCAACATCGTAACTCGGCATCACGGACTTGGAGAACGTTGTGGTATGGTAGCAGGTAGATAATTCGCAAGCGGATTGCGTTTCGTCACGACTTTTACCAACTGAGTATGAATGAGGATTAAATTCAATTTTCCGCTGAAGTAAATCGCATTAAAATATTATCTCGGAACGATAATATGACATAAATTACCTTATCAAGTGATGGAAAAATAGTTGAGTTTATAAACGAAAAAGTTTATTAAATTTACTGCGGCTACTGCTGCTGCTTCTGATGGAATTTTAGCACGAGTTTTGAAAGTGTTTTTATAAGAAGAATGAGAATATTGTTGCAATGATTCGAGACAATCACAACTGTAACTTATCGATCGATAATGATTTAATGATATAATGATTTAGATACAGATTAAGGATGTATCAATGTTAAAAATGTTTTTTTGTAACACATGCACAAGAAATACGTTCTTATTCCCTAATTTTAGAGAAAGAAACACTGCTTTTCTCCCCTAAGGAGAGAAACATTATGTTTCTCTCCCTAGGTAGCATGTTTCTCTCCCAAGAGAGATGTTTCTCTCCATAGAGACTACGATTATTAGCTGTTTGCGGCGTTTCCTAGGTAACTTGTTACGTAACCCATATTTGACATTTGTCCCGATAAGACGGTCATTTTTGTTCACTTGTTACGAAAAGTATAATATGCTTCACGGGAGGGCGCGATTATCCCTTGTTTCCCTCCCTTGATGCATAACATACTATTTCTTTTCTAGGGTTGCTATTAAAAGTTGAAAATTACGCTCTCATTTGTCATCGTAAAGTTGTCATTTTCTGTGGAATAATCGAAAAATAATTTTGATATTAAATACGCGCGTTCCCATAAGGTCGATTAATAATCGAGATATTTTTATGCGAAAACGTAGAGAGCACATTAATTGTCGAGATTATTAATCGTCGATTAACACATGAATTAGTTATTTTTCTGTTGATCGTACCTTTTTAATTTGGAGAAAATCTTATTTCATTCCATAACAAATTTGTTAGGTTATAGTCCCGATAACTTGTGATTGACCCATTTCAATAGTTAGCAGGGATACAAACAAAACAGAAACTTGTCATATTGATAGAACGAGTTTATTTTCAGTACGTATACGTTTTGAAATAATTTAAGATGTAATCATAGAAAAAATTGTGTGTGTATTACGAGCGTAAAGTGTCCTTATTCCTCTTACACTATTACGGCATTCGCTGTAATTACCGTGCTCGCGTAACAAAGAATCATTTTACGCTCTCAAAACACAAATAACTATTTTGCATGTTTAAAAATAATGATTGGATTAAGTTGGCAATCTCCTGGATTTAAAAAGAATATCGAAACTTTTGATTAAAGTTAATTAAAATCTCTGCATGAAAGATGCAATAAGTAACAAGGGATTAGAAGGAGGAAATCTCATATAATGAATATTCCTTCTCTTTTAAAAATTCAATTCAATTTTAAGTTCAAAGTATGCATTTACCTCGTGCTGTGAATCCATTTTTAACTGACATCTGCAGCGAAAATTTATAATATGAATTTTTCCTCTTTTATTTCAAAGTTTTACTGCAACGTATAAGTTTTCTGTCTACCATTAAAATCAATACTAGAGGGACTATTTCTCTTTTCGGCGCTAAATCAGCAATACTGTCAACTTGCATCCATTTATTTTAGTTAGCGAATTATCGGCCAGCGTTCACTGTGAAGTTAAATTGTGGAGAATAGAAAATTGTAATCTATTAATATTTTGTAATCTCATCATAACAAGAGAATACACATCTCAAATAAAAATATCAAATGTTGAACTTGATTCTATACTTAAACTGTACTAAATCATTATATAAGATATTGAGTCATACTTGAGCATAAATAAGTGCCAGAAATTTTGTATCATTTAAAAAATGTCATTAGTCATACTTTATACTAAAATAAATATACTCGTATGTTACTAGCCTAGGCCACATCTGTATGAATCTATGAGAGGTATTAAAAAAGTAATCAAAATTAAATAAATATATAAATATATCATCACGCCTTTTATCCATTACTGGGTGTGGCACTTTGCCAATACAAATCTCAGTAAGTGATATATTTCTTCGCGTGAAGTGCGGTTACCAGCCGTCAAATTACGGCCCCTAAAGATATTAGTAGAGGGAGAGCCACAGGTGTAGATTTAATTTGGTGAGAATTGTGGGATCGAACCAAGGTTCTCTAGATCCACATGCCGACTCGATACCACTGAGCTACCTTCCACATAAAAATCAGATGCATAATATATCGCATTCAAGCCTGTTTTACACTGAACAAAAATTGCAGCGATTTTAGTTTTGTCAAAAAACTGCTGTTAATTTAAGAATAATATTGGTTAGACAAAATTTAACGTAGGTTATCCCTGTGGCTTTCCCTTCACTAACATCTTTAGAGGAGGGCGTGATTCGACGGCTGGTAACCACACTTTACGCGAAGAACTAAATCACTTACCGAGATCTGCTACTATTCGTTTATTTAACAAATGACTTTACTAATTTGACAGATGGTAAACAAGTAAACAAACCATTAAAAAACAATGCAATATATTTCCACGAATACTAAGTTTACGAGTGTAAAATTCATCGAAATACTTAAAACTGTAATGCAGAATTGAAGCTATATTTCTATTACATATCACCCCATTTAACATTTGTATGATGGATGCCCTTATTTCTGTTTCTGTTGGCACCATTGCGAGTCGACATATCACTCCCAGAGGAAGACGCAACCCCTGGAGCCGAGCCTGGTTCCCATGTTGACACGACTGTGTATATTGCCCCTGAACACGCATCCGTAACTCATATTTGCGTTCGGAATGGTTTGACTTTCAAAGCAACCCAACCCAACACAAATGCGAGTATTTGTTAACAGGAATTGGACACATTATTGATCATGTTGCAGGATTGTTTACGTTTTGTTACAACGGAATTAATAACACGACAGTTTTTTACTTTGTTTTATAGAAGAACATTTTATTATGTTGAGATAGGGACACAACCCAAATATACACTCTATATACAATTAAATAGGGTAGCACGAACCCTGGAAATTGTAGCACTTCAAGTCGCTTAATGACACTAATCCGTTCTCAATCGAATGTAGAATAGACTAATAAATTGTGTAGATTAAAATATATTCCGAATATAAAAATAAATAAAAATATCTGATGTGGACACCACATGACTTCCTTGTACACGTATTAAACTATAGATATTTTTTTAATTACACATATTTGACATTAAATCTTTTATTTTTTGTTCTAATCCATAGCAAACTTAATTTAAAAAAAAATCAAAAAATATATAATATTTAAATTTAGATATCTCGTTTATGCAAAAAGCTAATTTAAAAATTCTTAATGTGCTAGACGCAGAATTTAATTCTCTAAAACTTTTATTTGCAGCATTCATTTCTAAAATTAAAATAATACCATTTTTTTCAAGGAAAACTATTAGCAGCTTCATGTAATGTGCCACTTCCGGTTAGTCTATTTTAACCAAAATCTATTATGTTTTTTCCATTGATATAGTAGTCTTATACACCAAATTTGGAAAGTTTTAAATTATATTTGAATATAGTTTTTCATGAAAATCTATTATAGGCTTCAAGTAAAGTACCACTTCCGGTAGTTGTATAATGACCAAAAAGGGAGGTGCACAACTAGATGTTATAACAGTCCTAAATATAAAGTTTCAATTTTCTACGGCTTACCGTTTTTGAGTTATGCGAGATACGTACGTACGTACGTACGTACGTACATACGTACATACAGACGGCATGACGAAATTAGTCAAAATGGATTCAGGGAGGGCCAAAACACCTATTTCCGTTGAAATCTGAGAACCGAAAATTTTCGCGATTACAATACTTCCTTTACTTCGTACAAGGAAGTAAAAATGTATAAAATTACAGAAGTTAAACAATAGTTATTTGTGTATTAAGAGCGTAAAGTGATGCTATGTTACTCGAACACGGTAATTGCAGCGCGAGCCGAAGGCACTTTACGCTCGTGATGCACACATATTTTTGTTGACATTGCATCTTAAAATTATTAAAAAACGTATACGTACTGAAAATAAATTCGTTCTGTCAACTGTCAATATGACAAGTTTCTGTTTTGTTTGCATCCCTGGTAACTATTGACATAAGTGCGCATTTAATATCTTTGCTATTGAAAACGCGCGACAAAGATATTTTTCGAATATTCCACAGAAAACGTCAACTTTACGATGACAAATGACAGCGTAATTGTTAACTTTTCATAGCAATCGTAGAAAAAACATATTAAATAACGATTTACCAATTGACCAAAGATGGCAAATAACAAGAACGAATGAACTAAAGTTACTACATGGCAAGACTACATCTTGTCAATCCAAAAGCTAAACCATCCCTGACTATTTGTTGTTGTTTTCCATGGGATGTGCTGACAAGGGATAAGAGGGTGGAATCGTTGCGTTGGTTCAAGATAACTGTTCCCATGCACGAGTTTACATAAAAAACCTCAGACGCTTTCAGGGATGAAATACAAAGATCAAAAGCTATCTCAGACCAACGCACAGCTAATAATTTACCCAGGCATGTCATCATATAATAGCTAACAAGCGCGACAATTCAGAGAAGCCATAAACTCGATAAATAATGATCGAAGAACACTGAAATTACTACAAACATATGCACTAATAAATTTGATAACCAAAACTCTGTCAAGTCAACTTCTAAAAAGATACTTAATATAACATTTAATTTGCCTGTATCTTTCGAAGCTGAGTTGATAGTGAAAAATCCTACTTATAACAAAAACCAATTCTGAATTGTTTCACTTTGTTGTTATAAAACATTCACTCATCAAACTAACATACCATCCTCGCTTGAACCACATCATAGTTACAAGCTCATTTATTCACCACACTTTAAATCATTCATCACGCAATAAACCTTCAATCACATCCATTCATCGCTCCTTTGTACATGTTTCATTCATCTTACATTCGATGATCATATTAAAAACATATGTACAAAAGTACATACAATGCAACATTTGACAATATTTTGTTACTTGTTGCCATGTTTTCAGTTATGAACAGGACACCGACACATTTTAATATTAAGATTCTATTCTTTAGTTAAAGTAGAGTGCAGAATTGAGCTAAATATTTGAAAAACTAAACAAGTTATGATAATTTCCTTAATTGATAATTTAAATGTTTGTACCCTCCTTACACAAAACAATAACCCCCGGATGATTCCGTATCAACCAGATACTTTAATGCAAACTTCGGTGCGAATACACAAAGATGCAAATAATGCGCAACACATTTTCGATTCATCAAATAACAACACACGAGTCTCGTACATCGAGATAATTAATTACATACACACTGATGCATGTATTTATCCTCTAGTGAAACATGCGAACCCCCTATTTGCGTAGGTATGTAGACAGATACGCCACCAGTGAAATTGTAACCTCTACTACGAAAAGATATTGATTGATTAAAGCATAAGTTCATTGAGATATTATACAGGGTGTTCATTTTAAGTGACATACCATTGTTATCTCGAGAAATATAGGAGTTATGAAGTCGGGTGAATTAGCAAATAGACTATTTTAATGAGCGAAACTATTTTTTTTTCATATAACGCATAAACGAACTTAATTTTGTGACACTGTTTTTGTCAAAAACGATGGCACAAAATTCGATTTTGTACAACTGTTTTTAGGACCTTTTTTATTAGTCCAGTTGTCGTACTGTCAAATAGACACATCTTTTAGCTGTCACTGCTCATATAAGTATCATTAGAATTTACTTTTTTATGATAAAGTAAAAACATCAAACAATGAAACACATTCGTTTTGATTCAAATTTGAAGGTATTTATTTTTAGAATAATATTGATAATATTATCAAACTCTAACCTAAATTATAAATGTGAAAAATAATTAAATTTCAATTGTATGAAAATTTTTATTTCTTTATACGAAGTAAAGGAAGTATAGTATCGCGAAAATTTTCGGTTTTGAGATTTCAGCAAAATATTTTACAGAAAAAGGTTGTTCATTTATTATATTGTTTTAATTCTATGGCTTAAACAATTAATTGTAATTTTGGAAATTTTCATATTTAATTTTTGCAATTATAAAATTCCCGTTATGCATCGTAGCAAATAAATAAATAAGAAGTAGCGTGTTGAAAAATTCACATGGGAAGCAATATCTGTGAACTATCAACTAATACTAAATGTGTATAAAATAGTAGTTATAAAGATAACTTGTTCATTTATTTATCTTGCAATTTACAGTTAATTTATATAACTTTCCCACATTATACAAGATATGTACATGATTAGCGTAATTTTACTTCATGATCAAAATAATCGTGATCCATTATGAATATTTTATCTCCTAATCTAAAATTTAGATTAGAGAGCCATTTAAAATATACTGCTACGACGAGATTTTAAAAACAGATTTTACAAAGTTTTTTCATGACATTAAAATTATCCCTGTGAGTTCCTCTCCACTAACATCTTTGAGGACCGTGATTTGACGACCGGTAACTGCACTTCTTGCACATAAATGTATCACTAACTGAGATCTGCTAAGGCAGATTAAAATAAAAATTATCAAATGCATTTTACTTTAAATTAATTGCAAATGATTAGTTAATTTTTGTGACATCATTGTCAATTTTTTCTGAAGTTTTGTAAAAGAATATAAATAAATATATCATCACGTCTTTTACCCATTAGTGGCTGTGGCACTCTGCTTTAGCAGATCTCGGTAAGTGATATATTTCTTCGCGTGAAGTGCGATTACCAGTGGAGGGGGAGCCACAGGGATAGATTTAATTTAGTAAAAATTGTTTGTTAGCTATGGAGATCGAACCAGGGTTCTCAAGATCCACAGGCCGACTCGATACCACTGAGCCACCTACCCCACATTATGAAAAATATAGACACATTTTTGAATGCGGATCTTTTGAAAACTCCTTGAGTTAACAGTTCTACACTAACTCACTTAAATACTTAAGATCAGAACCTTGAATTAAGCCATCGACAAAAAACACAAACGAAATCTGATGAAGACTCTTCTCTGAAGAGCCAAACGAAAATGAGTTTTATTAAAATCTGCTCACGTTATTATTACACTTTATTAATTATGTCAGGAATGAATTATTCTTATACTAACATCACTCTTAAAATTAATAACAGCCCGAAAGTCTTGTTCCCGCCTACAGAACCTCGTAGATTTTTTGTTAATTTTAAGACAATGTCCGGAAGAATGTTCTCTTAAAAAGCTGGAGATATTTGCATAGCAGTTTTTTTGCAGTGTATAAAATGATGAACTTAAATTGTTCTCCCAGTAATGTTAATCTATTAGCTTTTTATAGACTATTAAGACTGTAAATTGTCTCGTTAAATAACATTCACCTTTGAATAGTTGTAAAAAGAACAGATAAGGCTTCTGTATGTTTTGTGTAATCAACATAAAGTTGTTTTTTAATAGTTAAACTTCCGCTGTTCTTACGAAATAACAATTTGTTTTTCGTGTAAGTTTATATGAAACTAGAAATTTTACTTTCTGATGATGCAATTATCTTTAAAAAGATGTAAATGCAAAAAATATACTTTCTACAATATTCAGCTATATAATAATTATTGTCCCGCGTGATAGCCGCACGGGTTGAGGGCTTGATTCACGACCATAAGGTCGTGGGTTCGAGTCCCGCCTGTGACGGCCACACAAAGGACATATCGGCATATGACCAAATAGTTGGTCCGATATAAATATTAAAAAAATAATAATTATTATTATTGTAGTTTATACTAGTTTTGAGGTGAATATGCATTTGAATATGAAAATTATTGAAAATAATTACATTACACATTACAATAAAAAAAATAGATAAATCTCATAAGGAGAGTAACTTTAATATTAATCTAAATTTAATTAATAGTATATTAAAGAACGAGTTTTATAGACACGTTTTTTTTTCGCCTGCGGCTCGATCTCTAAAGAACAAGTGCGATAAAAATGTTATAAATTGAGTTATTTATACTATTTTTTCTATTTAGCATCTTTTATAAATTAAAATTAAAAAAATAAATCTGCGATATTTTAAATAAATAAATATATCATCACACCTTTTACCTATTACTGGGTGTGGCACTCTGCCTAAGCAGATCTCGATAAGTGATATATTTTGTTAAAGCACATCTCTTAACATACTGTGACGTCACCCAAACCAAGGTTCGTCAGTTCGAATCCGCCTGTCGACAATATGTGATTTGTCGTAAAAATATAAAATACAGTTACATGTATTTCTCACACTCGGGCGCTATAAGCTAGTCACTTATACGTCTTAAAATAATATAGCACTCGACTACGAAAACCGGCAGTACGGCAGTGTAAAAACTGCGGCTCGGTGTGCCCGGTAGGCCCTGGCCCGATTTGGGTTGTAGTGCCATCAGAAGAAGAAGAAGGAGCCACAGGGGTAGATTTAAATTGGTGAAAATTGTTTATCGGCTGTGGGGATCGAACCAGGGTTCTCAAGATCCACAGGCCGACATATTTTAAACCGAGTCAAATTGTATATGAAATGTTGTGGTTGGTAACTGTTATTGACATTTTTGCAATTGTTCAGATTTTGAGGTTATATCGAAATTATGATGTTCAGTATGTCATCCACTACTACCAACCGTCAACAAAATGTTGCGTATTGTAATAAGCACTCTTTTGATACGCAACTGGGTTTTGTAATAACTTCCTTATGAACGCAAAATAGAAAATTTTAAATGTATTTAAAATTAAATTTATATTGTACATCTAAAAAATTAGTTTAAAAGTTTTTTGAACACAAATGACAATGAATAAAATTTTGATAAATTAGTTTTACAAATTTTATAAAGTTTTTGACAAGGACATAAAACTGTAGCTTCCTTTTGTTTTATTCAATGTTAAAGTACATATAAAAGTTGAAATTTTATTATAAATTTCTTAATATGTCATTAAAACAAAGTTTCAAAACCTTTAGTTACAAAACTAGTTTTAAAACTTTCATCCTTCAATTACAAACTTTAATACAATATTCTAAAAATGATACATTACCATAAAAACAAAAAGCATCAATATTGAATTACTAGTAAATACCTCTTTGATCTTAATTATTTATGAACTGACATTTTCTTATTTTTCGCAAAAAAAATGTAGCAACAGAAAAAAGTTTCTGGACATTCGTCCATTCCAGTAATGCGCTGTCTAGCTGGAAACAGATAACTTTCAATTTCATATATGAAAACATACAACGAAAATTTTTTACCCACACCAAAAAACGCATTATCGTGACGTTAGCTCCGTATAGCATCTTTACCGAGCGGCATAACTGAAAGAATAGGGGGACGAGTGGTCAGCGTACGTTAAGGGCCCTTATTCGCCCTTGATCGCTAGGAAAGTTGTGTAATTACGTCCAAGGTCTTTGTGATTTCTTTTATGGGGATTTCTTCTTTTTCCGATTTGTCGATTTTAGGTGTAGAGTCAATTTAATTATAACAGAATAAGTGGTTGATTTCTTTTATATGAAGTTGCATTTCAGAACAAGGGAAAACTAAATTGTTTTTTATTTTTTTTACTAAAAAAACTAAAGGTGGAAAGAGAAGTGATGCAAATTTTTACAATTTATTATTTTATCATTTAAAACGTAATCTTAAAATTAAATAATAAGTAAGTAATAATTTAATTTTTCTACAACTGTCAAAAAATGTTCTTTTTTTTCACTAATATCAATACGAGAAGTACGTGATTTTTTCATTTACATTACCATGACGTATTTTGCGCATTATTTTGCACCCTAGTTGAGTATTATGCGCGCTATTTCGTATTCTAGTGTGCAAAATGAGTATCTCGCGAACGCTCGCAAATTATTTGTTGTCAGGTTTCATTAGTTACAACACATCAATAGTATAAAATTAATATTATTGTTGATTGCTTTCCTTCAATTTACTTAAATAAATTAATAATTATTGTATTATTCTTTATTTACAGTTATAGAAAAAATGTTGTTTATATTTCGTGGGCAAAATTTTTGTTTTTTGGTGCGTTCGATTGATTTTTATTGTCTCGACTAAAAGTAACATTCTCACGTACAACAAAACACTCATTTTTCGCACTTAACAAAATGTTGTTGGCGAGGTTTGAACGCGGAAACTTTTACTTGATAAACACAAAATGTACCCACTTGACTACGCCATCCTCTATTAATCAATATGAATTAAAACTTATTTAATAATCCTTATAAAAAGCAGTAAACAGAACTAAAAAAAAATAAAGCTTGTATTCATAAAAAAAGCTTTAATAATAGCAGTAACATATTCAGAGCATTAACAAAAACCACTTCCTTTCCTCTGGCACAATCCATCATCCTCGAACGACAGTGACAAGCAGACATTAACATCAAGTAGGATTGGTTTAGACATTTCGAAACTATAAACTTTATACTGGATGCAGTGACATCAATACACATTATCACAGCACACTGGGACAAGTTTCCATGAAAGTGAACGCGATCGCAAGGCTTGCATTAGATAACTGGAATTATTGTTTCACGTGGAACTCGTAAAATTATGGGGTAGGTGGCCCAGTGGTATCAAGACGGCCTGTGGATCTTGAGAACCCTAGTTCAATCCCCACAGCCGACAAACAATTTTCACCAATTTAAAAAATCTACCCCTGTGGCTCCCCCTCCACTAACATCTTTGGGGGGCGTGATTTTACGGCTGATAACCGCACTTCACGCGAAGAAATATACAACTTACCGAGATCTACTTTGGCAAAGTGCCACACTTAGTAATGGGTAAAAAGCGTGATGATATATTTATTTATTTAAGAATACTATAGTTTATAAAAGATAGATTTGAGATTCTATAGAATGAGTTATATTTTATTGACAGACTTCAGGAATCCAAAACGAATGTTCTTATAAATAAATTTATTTCTAATTTGCGGACGTTTCGAGTTTCCAACAAACTATTTGTTTAATTGGGTCACATTGTATCCCAATCTACTGTAGGTGGCTGTTTTAATTTCAAATTAATTTTTTTAAGTTTCTAAAAACAAAATGACGATTTTCACTTTGAAGTACCTTGAGTGATCTGATACCCAAGGATCAAATGTCATGTTTCTACTTTGGCAGAATGCCACACCCAGTAATGGGTAAAAGGCGTGATGATATATTTATTTATTTATTTAATTGAACAATATTATGGAGTTGTAAGAGATTTATACATCTTTGATTGATAAAATCGTTTATGAAAAATGAGTGAGCATTCGTTTAAGAATTTATTTTCTCCCTATTTACTGAAAGAAAAAGATATTAATCCATAATACCAGTGATTAAACGACAAAAAAGTTACAAAAGCCTTAGAGGAACAATGCATCATTCACACAAAGAAAATCTATCAAAGAAGTAAAAAACAATACTGATTAGTCATTAATCATCTGCTTCCTGATAAGCGCGCTTCCATCCACGATTCTGCGAGACAGCTAGCATCGAGATATCGTGGATCCACGGGCTGTTGGTGGAAATGATTACACAGTTTGACAAAAAGATGGTTAAACGGATAAATTCCGTGGAACTAACGGAAGGTGAAGCCCAGAAAATATGTATAGTTTCATCTTAATCTCTGTAATATGTTTCAAAATTTGACTAATAATATTGGCAGGTAGCACAAGCTCTGTTTTTGCGTGTTTTAAGAGCAGTGTTTTTGGGTGTTTTAGCTATCTCTAACATGTTAAAACCGTGCTCTTAAAACACCCAAAAACAGAGCTTGTGCTACCAGCCATTGATTCTTATCCAGGGTTCGCGAAACCCTAAATGTCTGTCAAATAATCTCAAAGGGTCCGCGGAACTTAAAAGTTATTTTTGTCTGTAAATATTATTTTTTTATATTTTATTTTGTCTTATTTCATTAGGGGTAGATGGCTCAGTAGTATCAAGTCGACCTGTGGATTTGAGAACTCGGGTTTGATTCCCACAGCCGACAAACAATTTTCACCACATTTAAACTTTCCCTCCACTAACATTTTTGGGGGTCGCGACTTGATGGCTGGTCACCGCATTTCACGCGCATAGATATATCACTTACCGAGATCTGATTCAGCTGAGTGCCACACCCAGTAATGGGTAGAAGGCGTGATGATATACAGGGTGTTTCTATACCTCTGCACGAAACTTGACATATATAATTTGATAGAACAAAAAGAATTTATTAGAAATTTGCAAAAATTAGGGTATTTCATCCCTAGCGAACATTTTTAGTGTCACTGGTTTAATAGTACATTTAATTATTTATAATTATGTTACTAATGAAATAAAAGTAAAAACACTGCCTACAAATAATCATTTACTAATTAGTTATTATGTAGGTACCTGGTGTAATGCCTTATTTTTTAAATTTAAACAGAAAAGTATTAAATTATACAGTATAATGTTTCTTACTATTACATATATTTTAAAGATTTTCCTTAAATCCATACATTTCGTACATCAAAGTAGAAACAAAAAGTAATATCCATTTGATAAAAATATGTAAGATTTCATTTCTTATCAGTTTATTTATCTTACATTTGACATTGCATTGCTATCATTCCACTAAATAAATTGTTGATTCATAAGCGATTAAAACAACTTTAGAATGTGAATATATGTTGCAACTAAAGAAGGAAAAATGTTAAATACAGTGTGACAAGTAATGCATCAAATTTCGAAATATATTTTAGAATTATAAAAAAATATTTGTGATATTCAAGGCATGATACAAATGTTAACAAATGCTATCTATTCATATCATCTAATATACCGGGTGTGTCATATTTGCAATATGACATTCTTTCGTGACTGTCGTATCCGGAGAATTCATCAACGCTTGTTAAATCAGTTGCTAATTGGATGAAATAATTCTTAGATCTATCAATAATAATTCAAAGATAAGTGACAGTTGTGGGTTAGTTGCATTTCTTCAATAACATTGAAATATTTGGACCTTCATTAGTTTTTAGTTGAAATATATAGTTTTAATTTACCAAAATTTAATGAATTTAATTGGATTTTCAATGATGTTCAATATATTTGGTAATACAGATGAGTGAACAAAATATGAAAATTACATTTCTCTACAACATAAAAGCTTGATTATATCGCAGTAAATTTTGACAATACAAACTGATAGGTGGCTTAGTAGTATCGAGTCAGTCTGTGTATTTGAGAACCCGGGTTCAATTCTCACAGGTGACAAACAATTTTCACGTTAAAACTATCCCTGTGGCTCTCCCTCAACTAACATCTTTGGAGAGCGTGATTTGACAGCTTATAACTGCATTTCACGTGAAGAAATATATCATATACAGTGATCTGCTACGAATGTATGCCACACCCAGTAAAAGGCGTGCTGATATATTTATTTATTTTCATGTTAAAACTACTCCTGTGACTCTCTCTCCACTAACATCTTTTGAGAGAATGATTTGACAGCTTATAACTGCATTTCACGTAAAGAAATATATCATGTACAGTGATCTGCTACGAATGTATGCCACACCCAGTAAAAGGCGTGCTGATATATTTATTTATTTTAATGTTAAAACTACTCCTGTGGCTCTCTCTCTCTCCACTAACATCTTTGGAGAGAGTGATTTGACAGCTTATAACTTATACTACGAATGTGTGCCACACCCAATAAAACGCGTGATGATATATTTATTTATTTTTATAAACTGATTTTGTATATGTTAATGTACTTGGTGTTGAAAGTAAAATAATACTTAATTTAAATATTCTATTTTTCTAACGCCTGTCCTCATATGAGAATGGATATACTTCTTTACCGATGGAGCTGTCAATGTATCATTTAGTAATTTGTTCGTGTTTACGTTGGGAACTAATCGTCCGTGAAGATAAGTCAAACCCGTGAGTAATACATCATCGTCTCGGAGCGTCGATTGATTGATAGAATACATCACACATCGAAGAACAAAGCCAGCTTTGGAATAATAATCTACACTTTTGTTTCCATTCCATCAGTTTCATTCTCATTGCTTAACATTCATATACATTTATATGCTCTCTTTCTCACTTTTATCTTAGACATTTAAGGCCGCTCTGGAGTGAATACAATTTTCGTATTTGCACGTTATTCTGTATTTATCATCTATTCTTAAAATATTTATTAGATTAGAAACAACAACAATTAAAATAAATGAACTGTACTCAACATCAATATAAATAACTCAAATCATTTATAGTACAGATATGAGAAATTGCTTTGCTTATATAAATATTAAGGAATAACATCATGTATTTGACTGCTTGTAACTGCAGTTTACAAACATAAATATATTACTTACTGAGATCTACAACGATAGAGTGCCACTGCCAGAATGGGTGAAGGCATATTTATTTTTTGTGAATTTTTGGTTGAATCGATTAAAAAATCGAAATTGTTTAAATTATGTTTCTATATAGTTCAGATCACGAGAAATACGCTCGTTCAAACCGCATTTCAATATCTCTTTTAGTTTTTGAGTTATATCGATTTTTGACTTTTTTTAAAACTCAACTTTGAGAGCCCAAATCTCGAAAACTAAAAGAGATATTGAAATGCGGTTTGAACGAGCGTATTTCTCGTGCGCTACTTAACTTATACCAACATTTTACCATTTTTGAAAATTTTTCAACTTTTTGTCAAAATTTTCTTTTCTCGATATTTCCCAAAGTTGAAGAGATAATGCAAATCTGTGAACACCAGTGAATTCCTGGCGTGAAAATACATAGGTATGCAAATTTTTACAGCAAAATTCGTACGAATACATTTTTTATTACAAAAAATCGAAAATAGCCATTTTTTAGAAATTCCTTAAGGGGTACCCCTTGGTGTTTTTACGGATTTAGGCCATTTTTTGATTTTTTGTAATAAAAAATTTATCCATGCGAATTTTTATGTAAAAATTTGCATATCTATGTATTTTCACGTGAGAAATTCAGTGGTGTTCACAGATTTGCATTATCTTTTCAACTTTTGGAAATATTGAGAAAAGTAAATTTTGAAAAAAGTTGAAAAATTTTCAAAAATATTAAAATTTCGGTATAAGTTAAGTAGCGCAAGAGAAATACGCTCGTTCAAATCGCATTTCAATATCTCTTTTAGTTTTCGAGATATGGGCTCTCAAAGTTGAATTTTAAAAAAAGTCAAAAATCGATATAACTCAAAAACTAAAAGAGATATTGAAATGCGGTTTGAACGAGTGTATTTCTCGTGTTCTGATCTATATAGAAACATAATTTTCAAAATTTCGATTTTTGAACCGGTTCAACCAAAAATTCACAAAATAAATGTACTTTTGAACTATTACTGGCAGTGGCACTCTGCTGTAGTACATCTCAGTAAGTAATATATTTATGCTTGTGAACTGCAGTTACCAGCCGTCAAATCGCGGTTCATTGTTTTATTTTTTCATAACCTTTCATTTCATATACAAATTGTATATTGAAATGCTCTGTAATCTGTGAAAAGTTTGATAATGTCCAAACACAAAAATGACTGTATCTTGTTTATTATAAACTTTATCAAAAAACTGACTGACAAATGTTAATATTTTTGTATCATCATTATTTATATAAAATTTGAATAAATTTGGTCAGTTAGAAGAGCAGATAAGTTGATAGCATTTTTAAGCGTTTTCGCTTGTACTCCGGAGCGGCCTTAAATAATCTTTCACATCTTCCTAGATCGGCACGCCCCACCAGTTGAGTATCACTGCTTTATAGCTAATACTCAAATATTCATAATAACATGATTTGTATACATAACAAGATGTCTGCATCTCTCATGTAATGTACAGATAATAAAAGTCGATTTGATGATTTGCTTACTTTGAGCAGGAATCAGCTTCCATCACGGCCTCATGTTGTCCAGCGTCCAGCACCACATCCAAGGAGGCCTACACTGTTGCACAACACCATCACTTGCACCACGCATTATTACACACAATTCACACATAAACATATCACAAAATATTCACTAAAACGTTCACAAAACGTTGTTCATTACACACACACCCGCACTAAACTGGACAAGGCCAGCTCGTCGCGTGCCGATGTCATCGACATCAAATAACGAGTTAGCTATGATATAACTTGTTCGTTAGTGTTTTTAATCATTTAAAAATATATAAAAGTAATAAACAGATCTAGCTACTCTCTGCTGTTTGCCGATAATTAGCGATTCAATCCGATTGTGTACGAACCTTAGATTTAAATTTTTAAATAACTAGTACTCCATATTTCAAAAACTAGACAAGGTATGGATTTGGAACTTTTATCATTAGATTTGTCATAGTTTTCTGCAGAAGTTTGAATAGTTTTATTGATTTGAATCAACGAACAAATTTCGTGAAGGGGAGTAAAATTTTTGAAAAAAATACTTTTTACAAATAAATAAATAAATATATTATCACGCCTTTTACCCATTACTGGGTGTGGTACTCTGCCTAAGCAGTACTCGGTAAGATATATATTTTTTCGCGTGATGTGCGGTTACCAGCCGTCAAATCACGGCCCCCAGAGATATTAGTGGAGGGGGAGCCACAGGGATAGATTTAAATTGGTGAAAATTGTTTGTCGGCTGTGGGATCGAACCATGGTTCTCAAGATCCACAGGCCGACTCGATACCACTGAGCCACCTACCCCATTAAAAACTAAGAAATATATAAAGAGACGCCCAACGACATTGAATTCCAAGTGCTCACTTATAAGCTAATTTTAAGACATTTAATTTTTTGAAAAATTATTGTGTATTTTTTTTATATTTTAGACCTATTTCAGATTTTTATTTCATATACAAATTGTATTTTGAAATGTTCTGTAATCTGTGAAACGTTTGATAATGTCCAAACACAAAAATGACTGTATCTTGTTTATTATAAACTTTATCAAAATACTGACTGACGAATGTTAATATTTTTTTCTACTCCCGTTAGGAAATAGACGTTTTATTTCACTTATTTGAGTTAGGCAATGAACTGCATGATTTAACTAGTGAAATAATGAGGTAACATAGCAACAGACATCTTGGTAGACGAATTCTGATGTGTTATTCTTTTATTTTTTGAATTTATAACTGTCAATAATATGTCAAAATTTCATAATTTAAAAAATGCTCTTTCGTATTTATTAGAACGGAAGTAGAAAAAATATTGTATGAAACTAGTAAGGAAATAAGGTTATTACCTGACTTATGTGTTTACATAACTCGACTACGCCTCGATCTGCAAATTTCACATACGTAAGATAATAACCTTCATTTCCTTACTAGTTACATAAATAGCTATTATATCATCATTATTTATATAAAATTTGAATAAATTTGGTCAGTTAGAAGTGCAGATAAGTTTATAGCATTTTTGAGCGTTTCCTCGTCAAAACTATTACCTCATTTTTATTAGATTAGTTAAACTGTTAAAGCCAGCAACTAACTGATTTTCATATTTCAATTATCTCTGTTCCTGGGAATACTCGCAAATAAACTAGTAAATTTTTCTAGAAATAAATTTCACTCTTTTGTAATATCTCATTCGAATAATAAGCAATCCTCGACTGTAATTAAAACAAAGCAACATCCAAAACAAAGTTTCTCATTCGTTCAAAACATTCTCTGTTTTTGACAGATGAGCTGACTGTCCACTTATTGTTTTTCGGATTTTTCGTTTACATTTCCGAGGAAAACCATAAAAAATCGAGGGTGAATAAATTCTGAGGGTGTCATTACCAGAAAGCTTGAAAAAACCACATCGCAAGTCCATTGTCCTTCGTAGATTTCGAGCAGATTGGTCCTCGCCTGGGCGTAACTGGAGACACAGGGTCCTCCACTGATCCTTGCGGACTGCCGAAACGCGTAGTGTTTGCTCTTGAATGAGGATGAGGGGCGAAGCGCGGTAACGGACGGTTACGAGAGGTAGAGGAGTGTTCATGTGATGATGTTAGTGGTTACGAATGTATTTGTCCTTTCATTATGTTGTATTGAATTACTTAGAGTTGAGATGTTGAAAGTTCCTCCCTAGATCGTTATTTGCGATTGTTGAAAGATGAAATGAAAGGAAATGTGAATTAGGTTGATTGTATGACTTTCTGATATGAAGTATTCCGCGATTTTTAACTATTTCTAAATTAATTTTGATTGATTAGTTATTTGTATATCAAGGCAAGAAAGTAAGATATTTATTCGCGAAGATGCAATTTCATTTTCCGAACTAAATATGGGAAATATAAAGCACCTGAGGGCAGGTATACATATATATTTTTACTCTGTATCAGAAAGTAAAATTTTTAGAAATAAATTAGAAATTTAGATATGAATTTCAAATTATACCGTTATTTTTCAATTGGCATGGATATCTATTCACTTTTCTTCCATAAAGAAGAAAAATTTACTTTCTCCATTGAGGAAAGAAAAACATCCTTTCTGATGTATTTAGCCCGACAAGAAATTTAATAATTATTATATATAAATCAAATGAGTTGAATTTGCAAATGCACATCACGTCTCCTTGGTCACTCACTATATTTAATGACATTTCCTTCACTCAATTTAGTTGTGATAGTAACTAGTGAGGAAAGTCATTTTCACAAGTAAAATAAAAAACATATATCGTCACACCTTTTTCCCATTACGGAGTGTATCACTCTCCCGTAGCAGATCTCGGTTAGTGATATTTCTTTGCGTGGAATGCAGTTAGCAGCACTCATATCACAACCCCAAAGATGTTAGTGAAGGGGGAGTCACAGGGATAGTTTGAAAGTGGTGAAAATTGTTTGTCGGTTGTGGGAATCGAACCCGGGTTCTCAAATCCACAGACCGATTCAATACCACTGAGCCACCTACCCCATATTTTCATAAGTAATGTTGAAAAAGTAATTTAGCTATCGTAATAATTAAAAGTTTTATGTTTGAAAACATTGTCTTAATTTAACATATGACAAATTATGACCATTCTTTGTAATTACTAATCGATATTCCAGTTTAACCAAAAGTCTGACTATTGAGTTTTGATTGTTAAAACCAACGAAACTTAAAGCAACATGATGTTACAACTTTTGTATTTTATAAAGACAAATAGTACAGCTAACTTCATCTGTTTTTTCGGAAGAAATCTACTAGTAAGCAACATTAGTCTATCTCTTAATTCACCACAAAACTAGCAACACACTCGTACATACCACCGAACGACAAAACAAAAACATCCGGGACTGGTTTGGCTCAGCAGAACTGTCTGCCCTAGGATGCAGGATTTCCGCTGATCCTTGTTCCGCCCTAACGTCGTCTCCAGCGGCGGGGGCGGCAGCATGGAGGCGGCTAGTTAGTGTCCAACACCGGACAAAGCTTTGTTCCAACTGCCGCCACCGCCAAGCGAGCGAGCGAGTAGAGCTTGCGAGAGAAGCGATTAATCTCGTTCTGCAACGTGTTAGATGAAGGTTTTGGTTTTTGTGGTTGTGATGTGTGGAATCTGCGGGTTGTGGAAGAATGATGAGTGATTGCTACGTGATTGGGGATGGTGTTATCTTTAATAGGGGTGACATGATGCAAAAGAAACCAAAAGGATATGTGCTGTCTGGAGATTCCAATTCTTTTACAGAAAACGGGAAATAAATACATGTATTATCAGCGTTATTTATTTATGTTACACTGTACAACAGGAACTTAATCTCAATTACAGTACAGGGTCCTCACTCACCGAGCCGCAGTGTGATAGTTTATATAATTTTTAGCTTGAGTAAGATTCGAACTACAGATCTCCGAATTCGAATTCCGTATCGCTATCCACGTCACCGGGACTGACGGACAAATATATTGGATGTGATAAGTTCTGCAATTGCAGAGCCGCAGTGTGGTAGTTCATATGATTTTAGCTTGAGTAAGATTCGAACTCGAGATCTCCGGATTCGAATTCCGTATCGCTATCCACACCACCGGGACTGACGGACAAATATATTGGATGTGTTAAGTTCTGCAATTGCAGAGCCGCAGTGTGGTAGTTCATATGATTTTAGCTTGAGTAAGATTCGAACTCGGGATCTCCGGATTCGAATTCCGTATCGCTATCCACATCACCAGGACTGACGGACAAATATATTGGATGTGTTAAGTTCTGCAATTGCAGAGCCGCAGTGTGGTAGTTCATATGATTTTAGCTTGAGTAAGATTCGAACTCGGGATCTCCGGATTCGAATTCCGTATCGTTATCCACACCACCGGGACTGACAGACAAATATATTGGATGTGATAAGTTCTGCAATTGCAGAGCCACAGTGTGGTAGTTCATATGATTTTAGCTTGAGTAAGATTCGAACTCGGGATCTCCGGATTCGAATTCCGTATCGCTATCCACACCACCGGGACTGACGGACAAATATATTGGATGTGTTAAGTTCTGCAATTGCAGAGCCGCAGTGTGGTAGTTCATATGATTTTAGCTTGAGTAAGATTCGAACTCGGGATCTCCGGATTAGAATTCCGTATCGCTATCCACACCACCGGGACTGACGGACAAATATATTGGATGTGTTAAGTTCTGCAATTGCAGAGCCGCAGTGTGGTAGTTCATATGATTTTAGCTTGAGTAAGATTCGAACTCGGGATCTCCGGATTAGAATTCCGTATCGCTATCCACACCACCGGGACTGACGGACAAATATATTGGATGTGTTAAGTTCTGCAATTGCAGAGCCGCAGTGTGGTAGTTCATATGATTTTAGCTTGAGTAAGATTCGAACTCGGGATCTCCGGATTAGAATTCCGTATCGCTATCCACACCACCGGGACTGACGGACAAATATATTGGATGTGTTAAGTTCTGCAATTGCAGAGCCGCAGTGTGGTAGTTCATATGATTTTAGCTTGAGTAAGATTCGAACTCGGGATCTCCGGATTAGAATTCCGTATCGCTATCCACATCACCGGGACTGACGGACAAATATATTGGATGTGTTAAGTTCTGCAATTGCAGATTCTAGTAAAGCTTATATTATTACTGAAATTATATGTGTACCAATATTTATACCGTATTTCTACTTCTATTTGTTACAAAACGATAGTTCCTTCCCAATTAATTTTAGGACAAAAATATAAATACAAAAGTTATCTTAAATTAAAAACTACATTCAACGAGCCCAAATTTATCGACATAATAATACGTTCCTGTAACGAAATAGACATAAATTAAAATATCCAGGTTTTACATTTTTTATTTTCATCTTCTTATGTCAGTGGCACTTTATAAAATGAAAGATATAGTAAAAAATGTAAAATAAACACTTGGCTATGTTTCACAAAATTCAGCTTCCAAGTCACCTTATGAGGGCATCGTCAGAGGCTGGCCAGCACAATTAGTAACCATAGACGCGTTTCGCTCTTATTAGAGCTCATCAGTATGGTATAACTCACTTCTTCACCTAGAACAAAGTTCACGTGAAGAAGCTGGTGACGAAGAACTGTGCCAGCAGAGAATAAGATCTCTAACAAACAGGTAAGATGACATGAGAAGTTCTATGGAACAGGTCATGCCATCTACCGAGAAAAAGGAAAGCTACGCAATAGCAATTTAAATAACAAAAAAGACAAAATTTATTGTCATCAACACTTGGTGAAACAAGGTTTAATAAAAAATATAAAATAAACACTTGGCTATGTTTCACAAAATATATAGATTAAATTGTCTAACATTTTTGTTTGAAGCATGATATTAAGTCGTAAAAATCCCTAATAATGTCTCCAGTTTCAAATCCTTTCTCTTCCTATTTATAAATAGAAGTAAAGCATTTCTTTCGCCGTGTTTGCACCAGTTGAATAAAATTCGCAACACAACCACCACGTGACAAGCCCTTTAATGAATGCAAATCCACGAATTCGCAATCAGACGCGCAATACTTCCACTCCCTTCACGTGCAAAACGAATGATAATCACACTGCAAATACAACGTTGCACGGAAATGAAATGCAGTGTTGCCAGATGTGTTGTAAGTACTCGGTGGTTGCCGGTTATGAATCGGTGTTGATCCTGTAATCGTATTTTGTCGCTGAGGTGTCCAAAATGCATTCTAGGAAGCGCATTGCAACCAGCGCTAGATGCCAAGGTGCAGGCTGTAATTTATTACAGAGAGTAATGTTCCACTGTCGTCACTTGCACGTTCCTCGTGCTATTTGATACCGCTGGTGTAATCATTCTGTGTGTGTGTGTATTTACTTGTATTCATTACAGCACAAATGTGAATGATGATATATACTGAGATATTATATTGCGCGAGATAGGGGTCGTTGTACTAACTATGTTCAAGATATCACTACAATTTCGCTTTCTTAGTCATTATTGGATTTATAACTTGGAAGATTTAAAAAGAAGGCGTGGTATAGAGTCGGATTCCCACAGCCGAAAAACAATTTTCTTGTGGCTCTCTCGCCACTAACATCTTTGGGGTGATGACATACCTAGATCTGTTACGGCAGAGTGCCACATCTAGTAATGGGTAAAAGGTGTGATGATATATATATATATATATATATATATATATATATATATATACATACATACATAACATCACGCTATATCCCATTAAATGGGGTAGCACGAACCCGTCAACATTCTCATCCTGACACACGATACTCGATTCGACCACATTAACACTTCCTCCATACAAACTCTTTCTTTTCTCACAACCAAAATCCATCAATACACAACAAACATTCATCCATTCGCTAGTGTACACTATATATATATATACAGGCTGTTTCACAACTTAGAGTAAAACATTAAAGGGTATATTCTGTACGACGTGCTGATCATGAAACAAATTTTTTTTTTAAACTCGAAAAATTAAGGGTTGTTAACCTAAAACATTTTTTGTAGTACTGCACTGGATTCGCTTTCCTATTAAACACAAACAATGAAGTAGGTATCAACTACGAAAGAATAATTACACAATTCAATTATTAGCAGTTATTTATAATAGAATTTTATTTAATTAATAACTTTAACATAATTATCCACCCAGTGGCAGTGGCAACGAAAAATTTTGGACTGGGAAACATGGAAAATAGTTTTGCGATTTAAAAAAAAAATCTTTTTGTTTCATGATCAGCATGTCGTACAGAATATACCCTTTAATTTTTTGCTCTAAGTTGTGAAACACCCTGTATTTAATAATAATGCAGTCTTGGTTCAAATTATTCTGATTCACGCTACAACTCATTATATGTTAGTACTTAAAATAAAATAAATTTAAATTCAACGAATTTTCTATTAAAAGAAATTTGAAGTTGCTTAATAACGGCTGTTAAAACAATTTTATCAGCCGGAACTATTGAAAATGTATCCTTTATTAGACGTATTCTGAAAACATATCCGTTAATTTTTAACGGCTTGTTAAAATTTTTAACCAATCAGAACAGGCGACACTGAATAAAAAATTAAAATAAATAAGGTCGCTGTTTTCTATAAGCACATTCTAATTTAAAAATCCCAATACTCTAATATTCATTTGAAAATTCTTCCTGTAAAGCAATGATACGACAAACTATATTCTGTACCCAGTATTATTTTATTTTTTATGTTATTTATGTTACGCTGTAAAACAGGAATTTAATCCCAATTACAGTACAGGCACCGAGCTGCAGTGTGATAGGTTATATAATTTTTAGTTTGAGTGCGATTCGAATTCCGTATCGCTATCCACACAACCGTACTGACGACTTAGTATATTTTACCCCTTTTATTATGTGGCTAAATTGCAATCATCGTTTCTAACGATAACCAGGAGGACAGTATATTTACGAATAATTTAAACAATTGTGCAACAAGTACAAATGACATTTATAAATGAAAACAATGACAGTCAAGTTCTTTTCTCGTGAGAAAATATTTCGACAATAACACGGCCATTTATAGGAAAACTTTCCCAAGTAGAAAAACTATTGCCTTTTCGTTGGCAAGATTACAACACGCCGCCACATTTGATATTCACAAATCGCTCAGATTAATCAAACCGATCTAAAACGAGTTCTAAAGAATTGCGTACGTGAAGATTTACAAGCTATCTATCCGAAAACAATCCCATTTGGACGTAGCCCAAGAGATTCATGTAAACTTCACTGTGTTTCGTTTACGAGCAAATTGAAAAATGTACGACTGAAACTCATTCACCGTGGAATTGTGCCAAAAGAAACGACGACAATCTCTATGTTTTTATTGGTAAGCTACGTCTCCACTTAACATAAACAGTAAACACAATCACATAACCTTGAATTGATATGTGATTGCAGATCATCTTCAGAGTAGATACGAGTATAAATGAAGGTTTTTTGCGTGAAACAAAGATGATTTTATATAAATCAAAGGAGTTGTATTTGCAAATACACATCACGTTTCCTTGGTCACCATGTCAAATAACATTTACCTAATTCCGTTATGAAAAGTCCTGTTTTACATCAATTTTTGAGGATATGAAATGACAATTTTTTCATAACTGTCATTCAAGAGTTATGTAAAGAATTCTTTACATAACTAGTTACGTAATGAATGTTGATAGTTTGAACTTTCTCAAAATGCAAATAACGGAAAAAACTATTTATTAAATTTTTTAGGATTTATATACATTTAATATTTTTCTAGTATTAAATAGTTCACGGCCAAATTAGCAGATTCTTCGATATCAGAAGGAAGGTCTGTCTCAGATTCAGAACTCATTTTCAATGATGACATAAGCTTTAAATTTAAAAATTGTATTCATTTATTTTCACGGCAACGCTTTGGTAAATTCTGAAATATACTGAGCTGTCATAAACCTATTATGTATTTTAAAAATTATTTTAACGGAATTAGATAAAATTTTGTACGTAATACGTTATGAAAATGTGATATTGTTTGACTCACATAATTGGCAAATATTATGTTCGTCAAACAATATCAACCTTTTCATAACTGGTTACGTTAATATCTATTCCCTCACTCAATTTCATTGCCATAGTAGTGATGAAAGTAAATGGGACATACTATATATATATAGCGAAACTAATGGCAAGTGAACTAAAATGTAATGTAAACAAAATATGTCAAATTTGACTATTCATAACGAGTAACTCAGATAGCGCTGAAAACAGCAAAATGTTGACAGATTTTGTTTTATGCACTATCAATTAAATTATAATAGAAAGATGTCTTCTATTGCCTTTAAATAAGTTATAAACAGAAAAGTAATTATTAAATTACATGTTATACTGTTTCTTTATATTAGATATATTTTAAAGGTTTTCTTAGATTTGTACATTTAACATCTTTGGGGGCCGTGATTTGACGGCTGGTAACCGCACTTCACGCGAAGAAATATATCACTTACCGAGATTTGCTTACGGCAGAGTGCCACACCCAGTAATGGGTAAAAGGCGTGATGATATATTTATTTATATATTTATTTACAAAGAAGTAAAAACAAAAACAATCTCTTCTGATCCAAGTATACAGTAATTTATTTTTAACTATAGTTCTGTTTTCTAGAACGGTGATTATAATGGTAGGTGGAAACGTAGCTTTAGACGACCTCTAAATTTAAAAGGAAAAAAAAATGAAAATATTGTTTCTTCCCTGGAGCAAAATAAACATTGTTTTCATTTATTTTCTAACTCACCTTAATAATATATTATCGGAAAATTTGAATAGATAATAAATTATATGTAGATATTTTAATTTGAATCTGTCAAGTTATATACTTAAATTCTTATTGGAAGACAAATGATCCTTTAAAATTGAAAACTTTTACTTTTAAATAACTGCCTTAGAAGTCAATATCAATTATTTGTACAACTTGAAATGCTATTGTTTTATTTCAGCAATAAACTACAACATAAAATGAGAATTGCATTTCTAACTGCTGCACTAGTCGTACCTTAGTTGAACTTTACAAACACAAAGATTACTTTAGTAAATATGCAACAATACGAAGTATAATCTACATATTAAGAACATTAACCGAAAAAGCAAGCAACTAAAAATAAAATAGAAAAGAGAATTAATTCCGAAATAATTTCATGCATAACTATAACGTAGGCTAGACGCACTGCATAAATAAGGATAATTAAGCCCGGATTTTAGTAATGCATCATTTGTATTCAAATCGTCTGGAGTTTTAGGCCGTTGGAATGAAAATATTTTCAGACACGAATGCTTTCAAATGGCTTGGATAATGAAACAAAACATACGCAGCTAACAAACACTAGAAATATTTGCTACTTAATTGCGCACAATCCTCAAAATTAATTTAATTAAATTTACTGTTAAATAGGTCTGTAGAAGTAGCGACGAAAATTCGAGTTAAATAAAAATAACAATATTTTGTTGTAGCAGATTTCGGTAAGTGATATACTGGGTGTGTAAGTTTAAATAAAAACACTGCATAATTTGCATAACTAAAAAACTTTATAACGATCGGTTAAATGTCATGTTTAATATCTTATCTAGAGTCTGTGTCCGAGAGCGTTAATTAAATAAACAAATTTTGGGAAAACAATTCACAATAACTTGAATATTATTTTTGACAATTTACTAGAATTCCTGTAAGAGTTATAATTTGAGATCAACCTTGATTAAGTTTTGAAAAAAAAAACAATAGACGGACGCTTAAATGTGATTTTGACAGTCTACTATGAGTCATAAGAACTATAGTTTTATATTATGAGTTTAATAATTTGTGTTCTGCACATGTTTTTCAATAATATAACGATTTTCAAAATTATCAAAATATTACTTACTACTTTTAACAAATCAAAAATGTTTCAAGTAAAAGTTGTTTTAATCGAATTTGGATCTATTTTAGTTGTTACGTACAACCATTTACAAAATAAACATAAAAAACTTGTTCCTTCAATGAAGTTGTAGTACCACTGTTTTTTTTTAGCAGAACAAACTTAACTTTAGTTTTTGGCATAAATATAAAGTTTCAATCCAAAATTTCATTGCTTTGAAAGTTCTCCTGCCGTCAGACAAAAACAAAGACCAACAGACCAACTTTTTGGGACTATATTCGTTGACTTCAGTTATGTTTAAAATATGATGATTCATAAATATCTCGAAATCGAGAAAAAATTACCATCACAATGATTTCCTTATTATTAAGGTATGTAAAGTAAAAAAATAAAAACTCGAGTTCGATTCGCAAATTACTTCTATTATCATCCCTTCAGTAACTAAACTACACCAAATTCAGACAAAAAAGACTGGCCGGGATTTGAACCCGCATATTAATGACCCAATTTCCTAATTACTATTGCCGAGGCCGACTCATTATATTAAATCAATTATAATTTCTTTTAATAGAAAATAATTAAAACATTTAATTTTTTGTCAAAACAGGATACTAATACAAAAAGTTATACTAACATTTAGTTTAATTTAATTTAACATTTAATGGGGTAGGTGGCTCAGTGGTATCGAGTCGACCTGTGACTCTTGAGAATCCTAGTTCGATCCCCACAGCTGACAAACAATTTTCATCAATTTAAATCTACTCCTGTGGCTCTCCCTCTACTAATATCTTTGGGGGCCGTAATTTGACGACTAGTAACCGCACTTCACGCGAAGAAATCTATCACTTACCGAGATCTGCTTAGGCAGAGTGCCACACCCAGTAATGGGTAAAAGGCGTGATGATATATTTATTTATATAATAACATTTAGTTTCTTAAGAAATGTTTTAACCTAGAAAAGATACCAAATGCTTTTTCCTTCTACTTTAAGCTTACAAAAACCACTAAAATTTCATCCTGATTCATTCCAAATTAGAATCAAGCAATCACTATCCTCCTGACGTCAGAGTTTCAAGGCCACAATGGCGCCAAATCACAGCGAGCCTTCTTCACAGGTTAGTTCTCCTCCTCCCCATCAAATTACGTTCAGTAATTGGCTCCTCGCTGTTTCATAAGCTTCAATAACACAACTTTAGCTTCAATTTAACTGTGATTACAGATTAACACATTTATTCCATGCGATCGGAACTGCGAGCAGAGGACGAAAGGAGGAAAGGACCAGCATTGAAAGGACTGCAACGGACTTTCAATTGAGACAGTTTATGGGATTCAGGGTTATTTGCATAGTAAATTGGATTTCGAGCAATTTTCCATGGTTTTGTCGGCCCAGGATTAGCTCTATTGCTGCGAGAATCGAATTTGCATACGAGGATAGCCGACAATTGCCGATCTAGCGCGAAAGAAGCAGCGTCTTCATGCTTTCAAAGCATATGAAACGGGGAATTTCTCCAAAGGGATTAAAGCTCAGCTTTCCAGCAGACTAAATTAATATCTTTTACGAACTACACTAGATTTACCATTTTTCTTTCACCTTTTTCCTCACTTTGAATATTTTAACTAAATTACAAATTCTGAATGGAAATTACTTATATATACAGGGTGTTTCACAACTTATGGCACTTATTTTAACCCCATATAGTACTTAAGGTACTGATTATAAAACAGAAAGAATGTTTTTCAAAATACATAAAATTAATTGGACTTTATAGGAAGTAAACATTTTAGTGCCACTGGTTATTTCTAATATATTAATAATTAAATTATAATTTTAAATACTCCATTTATTCATTATACAACATCCGATATGTGTGTTATAATTATAATTTATTTATAATACTCAAACCAGTGGCACTAAAAATGTTCACTTCATGTAAAGTGCAATTAATTTTGAGAGTTTAGATTTTTTTTCAGTTTCATAATCAATACGTTGAATACTATATAGTTGTGAAACACACTGTATACGCCATATCAAATATCCAGATAATTTTATTTCCATCATTTACATGTTAAATATTAAAAAAACAATGAATTTAAATTGTTATTGTTAAATAATGATTTTAAATATGACGTCATCATAAAGCTAATTGATACAGTAAATATTTCACTGATTAAAAATCATAATCATTTGAAAAATAACAATTATTAAAATAAAATTAATTGTGTTCAAATAAATTTTTACCCATTACTGGGTGTGGCACTCTGCCGTAATAGATCTTGGTAACTGATATATTTTGCATGTTACCAGTCGTCAAATCACAACCCTCAAAGATATTAGTGGAGTGGAGAAAGGCAACAGGGGTAATTTTAATGTGGGTTTTTTGACAGCAGGAATCGAACTCGGGACATGCTTACATTTACCTACCTAACCTCAAAAATAATTAAATAATTAATCATGTAATTTATTATTAATAATTGGCATTTTTTTTGAAATTATAGAAATGCCGGTTCTATTTATAATTGTTAATCAAATATGCAAATTTGATACAATTAATATTTCTTTAATGATGCTTGACTCGATCATTTAAACAGGCTTAATACAAATGAAACAAAATATTAATATCAAATCATTTATCATCACTTCACAATGATTGTAAATTATTATTAAATGATTGAATAATATCCCTATCTCTCTGATTACATGACAAACATCATACAAGATAAATAGCTCATTAAGCAATGTGTAATTAATTACCGTCATTAATTAATAATTATTAATATTCATTCATTACTTTATCACATAAAAATTCTAACTTTATATAAAAATTATGGGCTTTATAAATTTTGTGATAATATATAAGAAACAAAAAGATTATCCTAATAATTAATTAAATAAATAAATATATCAATAAGTATTTTAGATAAATTTGGAGAGAATTCTGCAATTGCAGATCATTGCAAAAATAGTATTTTTAATGTATGACTGCCACCAAATTTCCTACATTACTGCCGAAATAGATTCAAGTAGTTTTTAAACGCCCATGTCTTATCTTTAACTATTAAACTATTAACTTTTTAACGAGCAATTTTGTTATAAGTCCTTCAAATTGCTATTTAGAGATAAATAAAAATATTGATAAATTTTGTAGAGAGAAAAATTAAAGTGCAACAACATACGTCTCGATAGTTGGCACGTCAATATTTATCTTTTTGATTCGATACATTGTTGTTATTATAAAACAAACATGTGATATAAATATGCAATTTTTAAATGGAACACCTATATATAGGTAGGTGGCTCAGTGGTATCGAGTCGACCTGTGGATCTTGAGAACCCTGGTTCGATCTCCACAGCCGACAAACAATTTTTAATTTAAATCTATCCCTGTGGCTTCCCCTCCACTAACAACTTTGAGGGCCATGATTTGACGGCTGATAACCGCATTTCACGCGAAGAAATATATCACTTACCGAGATCTGTTTCGGCAGAGTACCACATTCGGTAATAGATAAAAAGCGTGATGATATATTTATTTTATTTTATTGTATCGTAAACTCAAAAATGTAATTTTCACGTTTAATGTGGGAAATGGTAATTTATATTTATAAATTTTGAGAAAATAAAAATAAAAGAACAGTGCAATTTTGATGTTTCTTTTGCATATTTTATTTTATTTCTGTTTCACCTTTAATTCCGGAAATATAAAACTGGAATTAATAACCGAGTGCCTTGAAGCGATGGCTCGTACTTTTCCGCAACACATAAATGTCTATTCAATTTAAACCTAAATGACGTCCGACTGGCAAGTTAGCAAGACGCTTTACTAGAATCAAAAAGTCCCGGATTCAAATCCCATCACCAACTCTAAAATAACATTATCAAACAATTCCTATTTATCCCATTTTCATACCTGCTCAAAAAATGCTTATTTTTTCGTGTTTAACGTCGCCATTTACTATTCAAATTACTGTCAAAGGTAAAAAATGAACCCAGTTAGTTTCCACCACAATATCCAAAAAAAATCACCGGTTTTCCCTATTAATAGGGCCGAGTTAAAGCCCTGCGCCATGCACATAAATCACAATAACAACGGAAGAGGGCGTAGGACCTAGAGCAGGAGCCATACACAGTGCCAAACCATGTGTATTACAAAATATTCGAAATCAATACAGCGAAACAACAGGCTACGTTGACTACGCACACTGCGAGGTCTGTAGGGCGCAAAGAAGTCACGCGAGACAGTTCTAGAACGCGTGTTATGGTGGGAGATCATCCATAACCTAACTTATGTGTTTCCGGATTTAGCAGACGCTAAGGACGGTTTGGTTCACTTGTCATATGACGGAAGACTGAAAGTTTGTAGGGGTTGGACGTTATTTTTAACGTATATTCATATTACATACATTTCACGTTGCAATTATTTCTATATTTATTTACCTAATTCTGCATAAAAGGAATTTAATTCCAATTAAAGTACAGACAGTCTACAGTTAATAATAATTTATTTAGCGTTCAGTAAAATATAAAATATAAATAAATATATCATCACGCCTTTTACCCATTACTGGGTGTGGCACTCTGCCTAAGCAAATCTCGGTAAGTGAACCAGCCGTCAAATCACGTTCAGTGACATTCTTAACCCACTATGTAGATTAATAAGGGAATTATTATAATTATTCTCTGACTTGCCTTGTATTGGTTGCTGTTATTATTATTATTATTATTACACTAGTTCCCTTTGGCAATCTTTTTACTTCCTTGTACGAAGTAAAGGAAGTATTGTAATCGCGAAAATTTTCGGTTTTCAGATTTTAGCGGAAATATCCAGTTTAACCATCCCTGAATCCATTTTGACTAATTTCGTCGTGACGTCTGTACGTACGTATGTATCTCGCATAACTCAAAAACGGTAAGCCGTAGAAAGTTGAAATTTTGTATTTAGGACTGTTATAACATCTAGTTATGCACCTCCCTTTTTAGTTATTATATAACTTCCGGAAGTGGTACTTTACTCTAAGCCTATAATAGATTTTAATAAAAAACTATATTAAAATATAATCCAAAACATTTCAAATTTGGTTATAAGACTACTATATCAATGGAAATAACTTAATAGATTTTGGTTAAAATGGACTAACCGGAAGTGATACATTACATGAAGCTGTTAACAGTTTTTCAAAAAAATGGTATTATTTTGATTTTAGAAATAAATGCTGCAAATAAAAGTTTTAGAGAATAAAATTCTACGTCTAGCATATTAAGAATTACTATATTTGCATTTTGTATAAGCGAGATATGTAAATTTAAAAATTATATATTTTTTGTAATTAAGTTTGCTATGGATTAAAACAAAAAATAAGAAAAAAATTTAAAAAATAATGTCAAATTACGTCAAATATGTGAAAAAAAATGTAGGCATAAGACGCGTATAAGGAAGTAATATGGTGTCCACATCAGATTTTTTCTACTGTATTACCATCACTTCTTGAAATATGTTTTTAAAAAGCAAAAGAGAACATTTTAAAATTGATGGTATAAAAAATACAAAGGATATTCGATTTATTTTCCATCTGAGTGAACTTTGAGTAAAAATATTACTCAACTTGTTAAGTCCAATTATTGTGGTAAGTCTTGCGATAAACCAACGCGATTACCACTGAGAAATGACAGGATAAATAATCTACAAAAGAGTTCGCGGAAAATTGCTCGCTTTTACCATTACTCTGCACCGTATCCGCAAAAAACTAAATAAACAGCTTTGTAAAAACATTCTTATGAAATCACATTATTTACAACGGAAATTACCATTTAATCGGAGAATATAAATATAAGCCTAATCATGCTAATCAATATATCCAGAAGGATATCTATTAAATATTGCCCTTTCAACGGAAGTCGTTTTATACAAATAATAATACTAATTTAATTTTGATCAGATTAACTTGTCACTTAGTAAATAAAATAAATAATAAAATACTGTTACTAACTTTCAATACTACATAAAAATCTCAAATTTTAAATAAATAAATTATAGTTTATTTTATATGTGGTAGTGGTTACTTCATTACTTTACAACTTAAATGAAAAGTAGTAAAAAAATGGGAAAAGGTGTTATAAGAACCATAAAAAAGGAGGACATATATTTACTTGTTATTTTTTTATTAAGAAAGAAATGATGTGAATATATGAAACAGGCTTGTAGTAAATTTGTTTTTTCTACTCCCGTTACTAAGATGTCATTTAACGTACTGGTTTTCATGGCACTAAATAACATCTTAATCACATGTTGACAAGTCGTGGTTTTAGTCACGGCTTGAGGTATTACAGGTATCTGTCATTGTAACATAAACTTACATTTTAAATCATTCGTCAAACATTAAAAAAAAAATCTACCCCTATGGCTCCCCCTTCACTAATATCTTTGGGAGCCGTGATTTAACGGTTGGTAACCACACTTCACGCGAAGAAATATATCACTTACCGAGATCTGTTATTTATTTTATCAAACTTAGCTTTTCAAATCCACAGTTTGATTGGATATCACATAAAATGTTAAATGTTTTTAACAATCCAATCACGAGTCTAGCAGAACGAACAAAGTTGCTTACAAATTATAAATAAATTTATTTCAAGCATCCGTCATTGTAACTTAACCTTATTTTTTTAAATAATTCATACAACTTTACTTTTGTTGTCTTAATTTGTGATCGTAGAAAAAGTACAGTATGTGACTCGTTTTATAAACTCTTTAGATACTCGATTTTTATACACTCGTAACTAAAGAGACGTTTATAAAACTTGTTACCTAATATAATATTTTATAAGAGCATGACAGAAAACAGGTATTTCCGCATTTGTTGCATTTACCGAGTATTCATGTAGAATAGTTATTTGTGTATTATGAGCGTAAAGTGATTCTTTGTTACTCGAACACGGTAAATAGTGCAAGAGGAACAAAGATACTTTACGCTCGTGATACACACATCATTTTTTCTACGATTGCATCTTAAAATGAATAAAAAACGTATGCGTACTGAAAATAAGTTCGTTCTGTCAACTATCAATATGACAAGTTTCTGTTTTGTTTGTATCCTTGGTAACTATTGAAATAAGCGCGCATGTAATATTTTTTTCGCGCGTTGGCATTGGAAACGCGCGCATTTAACGTCTTTTTCGCGCGTTGCCATTGGAGACGCGCAAAAAAGATATTTTCTGATTGCTCCACAGAAAATGTCAACTTTACGATAATAAATGAGAGCGTAATTGTGATCTTTTCATAGCAATCATAGAAAAAGTACTTTTATTCACATATCGCGCGGAAAATGTTATTCGTAACACGTCAGTAAAGTGTCGTAAGCTATTTCAAGCCTCGCTATCACTCGGCATGAAACTATCTACTCATCCTGTAATTGAAAGCATTCCTGACTTTTTATGTAAATAACTATTATTTTCTTTATAAAATCTTTTAGAATAACTGTTCCTACTCAATATTGTAATTTCCTGAAAATATTTCTCCGAACGTTCAAAAATGAATATATTACTAGTTCTTCTAAACATAGAGATTCGATTTGGTTATCCACTTTAGTAAATGGTTCTTAAATAAATAAAAGTCATCGACGTGGGCTCGATCGGTGAGAATTTATAGAGTCAAGTCGACATATCTAACTTGTTACGATTCTCGGGATCTTTTTGTCTGTCACTTTTATCAGTTTTACTTTGACGTTCGTGGGTCGAAATGCCATAAAATTTCGTTCTGACCTTTTAAACAATGGTTGTCATGGTTCATGTCAGGTTAAATTGTTTATAAGTGTCTCAAATACCTCATTCAAGTACTTTTCCAGATGTACTGAATTGTTACAAAACGGTTTATAAATTTCTTGCAGCTATAGTTAGCTGGTGTGGCGACTTCCTAATTTGGTTTGTGGGCACGTCAGTTTACTTATGTCAGAATGCAGTCCTGAACCAATATTTTCTGTAGTTTCGTTCATTTTAATATATCTTGAGCAATAAATGGAATTTATTAATGCACCTTTTATAGTCATAAATAAAGCCCGGATTTTTAGGCAATTGCCTAGATTCAAATTTTAATATACTTCAGGCAATTTCGTTTTTCTATACATAGGTAACATGTTTACGTGTAATGGAAGGTTTTTTTATCGTGCCTTAGAGCCTATTTTTTCTATATTTTGGTTATTTATTTATTTATTTATTTATTTATTTACAACCTTCCAACAGGATAACAAGTATCCCAATAACAGGAAGGTTATTGTGCCTATTTTACCTTATACAGCCTATTTTGCCTATTTTTGTTGCCTATTCTAACTTTTATTGAGCAGACAAGTTTTATCATCTACTTCCTTGACTAATTCAGCACTCGGCAAAGTGTTTAAACCTAACCTATAATCCTTAAAGTACTTACTTTAATCAAGTTTTTGTGTGTGAATTGAAAATGCCGAAAGAAAAAACGTTTTTTAGTCAAAATTTTACGTGGCAATTCAATTGTGCCAATGGAGCTGAGGTAATTTTAGACGATATGGCTAAATATAAGAACGCCCCGGTCACATTTTGTGATGTCGAACGAAGTTTTCAACTTACAAGCAAGTTCTGACAGACCGAAGACAGTCCCTTTCCGAAAATTTCATAGAGCAATTGCTCGTAATATTTTGTGAATTAAAGTTTACTACATAATTTGAATTTGTATAATAGTTAATAAAATGAGAACCTTACATTATTATTTTATTATTATTGTTCAGATTGCATTAATTTTTGTTTAAAATGATTATTTTACCAATATTAGCAAAAGGATTCGTTTATTTTTTTTAAACAAATTATTTACATTTAGGCTGCCTAAAATCCCGCCTATTTTAGAGTAATTACCGGCCTATGCCTGCTTATTTGGGTGTTTTTAAGAGCCTAAATATCTGGACTTTAGTCATAAACATCGTATGTTTATATATTTATAATTATTTACAATTTATTATACAAATAATCTAATATGCATAATACTTAAAGAAAATTAAAGATTAAATTTATTCAGACGCGTAATTTGGACGCGAGTAGTTTTTTATGCGATTATCGAGTCAGTCTGTTGATTTGAAAACCCGATTAAAAGCTAAGAAACAAACGTATGTCAGAAATTAATTAGGTAATTATCTGCAATAATTGACAACGAAAAATGTTACCAATTGTTCAATTAAGAAGAACTTTTTTAATGAAATAAATGTAATTGATTTAAAAATAATTATTTTGGTGGTTGGTCAAAGCCATACCGTTTAAATGTTACAATAATGAATAAGTTAAAATTTAACTTATTTAACTGTTGAATAAAGAAACGTCTTCAGAATCCAATGTATATATTTTTACGTTTTTTAAAGGTGCTGATGATGAGCTAATATTTTAGCTCGAAACGTTCACAAATAAATATTTTATAAAAATATTGGATTCTGAAGCCTTTTCTTTATTTAATGTATTATATAATTGAATCCTTTTTAAAATATATATATATATATATATATATATATATATATATATATATATTATAATAATGAATAAGATTCAAAGTAATCAATTTAAAATTAATTATCTGTCACAATTGACAATGAAAAATGTCCGAAACATGTCCATTATATCTATCTTTGTATTTTATGGCACAATTTGATGCCATTTTTTTTAGTCACCTATGTGAAAAGTACAATTTTCCCCGGTGAAACAATTCAATACGACCAGCAACCCTTAACAAAGTACTGGTGCTGCCACCTACCTTATCCCCATCAAACTTCTCCTCGTCGCTGGTCTGCTGCGCGCGCGTGACCGTCACTTTCCTCTTAGTTCCCGGCGTCGCCACCGGCGTCGTTTCACTCAGTGTCTCCACCAGCAGCGCGCCGCCATCCCCATCTGTTGGCGTCTTGATGAACTCGATTCTACCCGCCTCCACGCAGATATTAGGCGCGAGGGGGTACGCGGGTGGCGACTGATTGTTGTGATGCGTGTTATTGTGTGCGTTGTGTTGTTCGACAACATCGTATGCGTGGAGCACGTGAGCTCGGTCCTCGCATGCTGGGTGCACTTGACGGGCGCAAGGTACGGGCACACAGCGGGGTTTTTCGCCGATGAGAGGGCATTCGGTTGAAGGGGGGATGGCGTCTACTGAGAGACGCCCGCCGTTGGAAGCCCTGCAAAAAAAAATATATTTAATAATAATAATAACATTTTGACCTTTACAAAGATATATTACAATCAATATAAATAAATACTTTTACAGGCGCGGTGGCCAAGCATGTTAAGGCACATCTCTTAACATACTGTGACGTCACCCGAACCAAAGTTCGTCAGTTCGAATCCGCCTATCGACAATGTGTGATTTATCGTAAAAATATTTTTAAAAATACAGTTATATGTAATTATCACACTCGGGCGCTATAAGCTAGTCACTTATACGTCTTAAATAATGTAGCATTTGACTACGAAAACCGGCAGTACGGCAGTGTAAAAACTGCGGCTCGGTGTGTCCAGTAGGCCCAGACCCGATCTCGGGCTTTAGCGCCTTCAGAAGAAATACTTTTACCTAACATTTGCCTGACCTTTAAGACTCAGGAAAGCTTTGCTTTGCATGCCTAGTCAGGAAAATAACATATTGTCTGCCTAGGCAGGTAATGAAAGAAACATGAGTATCTAGTTACTTAGCAACATAAAATACTGACTGAATATGTAAGTCAAATATTTCTTTTAATTTAAATTAATTTTAAATATTCATTATTTGTTTATAAGTTTCAAGTAAAATGTTATATTTACGTAACACGTCAGTACAGCGTTGTACATGATTCGTGAGCTGTTACAGGCCTCGCTCTCACTAAAAAAAAAACAACTTAAAATAAGCAAAAAAAAAATAGCTTTTAGGTCAATTCGGGCACGGGGAATTCAATGTCATTGAGCATAATTTCATATCTTGTTTAGTTTATAAACACCTTCAACACAAAACAGCAAGAGTTCAGATTTTAAATAAATAAATAAATATATCATCACGCCTTTTACCCATTACTGGATGTAACCCTCTGCTGTAAGCAGATCTCGGTAAGTGATATATTTCTTCGCATGAAGTGCGGTTACCAGACGTCAAATCACGACCCCTAAAGATATTAGTAAAGTGGTAGTCACAGGGATAGTTTTAAAAATAAATACAAATTACCATAGCTAATCTCAATAAGTGATATAGTTTTGCATGAATTGCGGTTACCAGCGGCCCCCAAAGATGTTAGTAGAGGGGGAGCCACAGGGGTATATTTAATTTGATTAAAATAATTTGTCGGTTGAGGGGATCGAACCAGGGTTCTCAAGACTCGATACCACTGAGCCACCTACCCCATCAGTTCAGATTTCAATATGTATAATACCTAATAATCCTTAATGAACTTCAATACAAATAGAATATTTTATCCTCGAGCTCTTTGAGCTACTGAACCGCAAACACAAACCATGTCCATGTTCTATCTCCATCATCAAACATGCAACACTAGCGTGAATCGTGAAAGAAGCTTTACATTCACACAAACGTCATGTAAAGACGGTTACTTGCACATATAAACTATGTAAATACATCACACGATACAAGTACATACACCATATAACTAAACTAAAGAAGCTTCGTGAATGCGGGCGCCAGTAAACAGCAACAGCGCAAACTGACGTGTAATATTCAAGGTTCTGTCTGTATATCGATCAGACACGGAATTAATCTTATGACGTGGCAGAAATTCAAACGTGATTTAATAGCCTACGCCAATCAATTTATTTTATAGATTTTTGTCGTTGGATGTCCTAATGATATTTTTAAGAATACATACAAACTATACGGGATGGTAAACTAGGCAATGCAGTATACAGATTTCAATGGTAAATGTTTTTTTTTTAATTTATAACCAGTTTTGTAAACGACTAATTAATTTACTCCCAAAGGAATAGTTATTTTTGTATTAAGTGCGCGAATTAGTGTTTTTTGTTGTGCGTGAGAATGTATTTTAGTCGAGACAAAAAAGTCATACGAACACGCCAAAAAACAAGAATTTCGCCCACGTAATACAATCAACATTTTTTCTACAACTGTCAAAAAAGAATAATACAATAATTATTGATTTATTCAAGTAAATTGAAGGAGAACTATCAAAAATAATATGAATTTTGTACTATTGGAGTGTTGTTACCAATGGAACGTGAAAAAAATTTATAATTTGAGAGCGTAGGCGAAATACTCATTTTGCGCTCTAGTGTGCGGAACAGTGCGCAAAATACGTGTTGTCATGATAATATACATGATTAAAGAAAATACATATTCGTGTATTGATATTAGTGAAAAATATCTGATGTGGACACCACATGACTTCCTTGTACACGTATTAAACTATAGATATTTTTTTAATTGCACATATTTGACATTAAATCTTTTATTTTTTGTTCTAATCCATAGCAAACTTAATTTTTTTAAAAATCAAAAAAATTATAATATTTAAATTTAGATATCTCGTTTATGCAAAAAGCTAATTTAAAAATTCTTAATGTGCTAGACGCAGAATTTAATTCTCTAAAACTTTTATTTGCAGCATTCCTTTCTAAAATTAAAATAATACCATTTTTTTCAAGGAAAACTGTTAGCAGCTTCATGTAATGTGCCACTTCCGGTTAGTCTATTTTAACCAAAATCTATTATGTTATTTCCATTGATATAGTAGTCTTATATACCAAATTTGGAAAGTTTTAAATTATATTTGAATATAGTTTTTCATGAAAATCTATTATAGGCTTCAAGTAAAGTACCACTTCCGGTAGTTGTATAATGACCAAAAAGGGAGGTGCACAACTAGATGTTATAACAGTCCTAAATATAAAGTTTCAATTTTCTACGGCTTACCGTTTTTGAGTTATGCGAGATACGTACGTACGTACAGACGGCATGACGAAATTAGTCAAAATGGATTCAGGGAGGGCCAAAACACCTATTTCCGTTGAAATCTGAGAACCGAAAATTTTCGCGATTACAATACTTCCTTTACTTCGTACAAGGAAGTAAAAACATTTTTTTGACAGTTGTAGAAAAATAAAATTTATTAATTCAAATGATAGTCCAACTTTTAACAGAAATGTTATATATGCCATAAAATAAACAAAATTGATTCGAATTTGTTAATTTAAATACATTTACCATATAAGTAAATGTATTCTGTCGTTTATAAACCTGGGCAATTGTTATCGGTAAAGAAATTTTATTTTCAACTGTGTGAACCTTCAAATAACTATATAAAAAAAATCGTTTTTAAAAGTAGTAGCTATAGAATTTAAACACACCCAGTATTGGGTAAAAAGCGTGATGATATATTTATTTGTATTTCAGTAGTATCAAGTCGGCCTGTGGATTTGAGAACCTGGGTTCGATTCCTAAAGTCGACAAGCAATTTTCATCACGTTAAAACTATTCCTATGGCTCTCCCTCCACTAACAACTTTCGAGGTCGTGATTTGACGGCTGGTGAAATATGCAAAGGGATAATTTTAATTTGGTGAAAATTATTTGTCCGTTGTGAGAATCGAACACAAGTCCATATAATATGTGATGTGTGTAATAGTATACCTAACCTCATATCATTGTCGTATAAATGAAGATTGATTTCGTAGTGTTTAAAGTGTTTCAGTTGTGAAGTTCACCCCAAGGTGGTTGCGGCCGGGAATTAGAACAAAATTATTGATTGTTTAGCCCAGTTCTGCAGCGCAGATCCGATTTTAATCTTGGCTCAAGTCTCGTAAAATCTTATCTTTTATGCTCACAACCCACGAATGCATTATAATTCTAACTACTCCTAAGGGTGATTAACTTTATTATAGAAATTTTCATTAGATATAAAACATATACGCGTATCTTTACAATAAAATCGGTACTTTTAAATTAACGGTTTCGATATGAGTTGGTAAAGGCATTTTACTACGGATACGGATTGCTTTATATCAGGGTTCGAAGATATATATCGATCGATATATATCATGATATTTATTTTGATATATATCGTCATATTTTTGCAATGATATATATCCATTATATAAAAATATCAAATAGTTTTTGAGATATAGCCTCCGGAGAAGTGAAATTTTTCGAATTTTTCAGTTTTTCTACTTTTCCGAGGCTATATCTCGAAAACTAAATGTGATATGAAAACGCGCTCAACGGCATTAATTTTCTCGTGCTTCAGTTAACTTATAAACATAGTTTCAGCGATTTTTATTTTTTTTCTATTTTCCGCCAAAAAAATCGCAAAAAGCGGTTTTTTAACATTTTCTCGAAAACCAGAAGTCATATGCATTTGAAGATTGCACCACTGGATTCAGTGGGTCAAAATACATATGTATGTAAATTTTCGTTTTAATAATCCTACGATTAAGGATTTTTGGGAAAATTGAATTAAAATCTGAAAAAACCAAAGGGGTACCCCTTAGGGAATAATTAAAAATATTAAATTGCATAAAATTGTATGAAAATTAGCTTATAAGTCAATTCGGACACGGGGAATTCAACGCCGTTGAGCGCATTTCCATATCTTGTTTAGTTTTTGAGATATAGCCTCCGGAAAAGTGAAATTTTTCGAATTTATCAGTTTTTCTACTTTTCCGAGGCTATATCTCAAAAACTAAATGTGATATGAAAACGCGCTCAACGGCATTAATTTTCTCGTGCTTCAGTTAACTTATAAACATAGTTTCAGCGATTTTTATTTTTTTTCAATTTTCCGCCAAAAAAATCGCAAAAAGCGGTTTTTTAACATTTTCTCGAAAACCAGAAGTCATATGCATTTGTAGATGGCACCACTGGATTCAGTGGATCAAAATACATATGTATGTAAATTTTCGTTTTAATAATCCTACGATTAAGGATTTTTGGGAAAATTGAATTAAAATCTGAAGAAACCAAAGGGGTACCCCTTAGGAAATAATTAAAAATATTAAATTGCATAAAATTGTATGAAAATTTGCTTATAAGTCAATTCGGACACGGGGAATTCAACGCCGTTGAGCGCATTTCCATATCTTGTTTAGTTTTTGAGATATAGCCTCCGGAAAAGTGAAATTTTTCGAATTTATCAGTTTTTCTACTTTTCCGAGGCTATATCTCAAAAACTAAATGTGATATGAAAACGCGCTCAACGGCATTAATTTTCTCGTGCTTCAGTTAACTTATAAACATAGTTTCAGCGATTTTTATTTTTTTTCAATTTTCCGCCAAAAAAATCGCAAAAAGCGGTTTTTTAACATTTTCTCGAAAACCAGAAGTCATATGCATTTGTAGATTGCACCACTGGATTCAGTGGATCAAAATACATATGTATGTAAATGTTCGTTTTAATAATCCTACGATTAAGGATTTTTGGGAAAATTGAATTAAAATCTGAAGAAACCAAAGGGGTACCCCTTAGGAAATAATTAAAAATATTAAATTGCATAAAATTGTATGAAAATTTGCTTATAAGTCAATTCGGACACGGGGAATTCAACGCCGTTGAGCGCATTTCCATATCTTGTTTAGTTTTTGAGATATAGCCTCCGGAAAACATAAACAGGGTTCGAAGATATATATCCATTATATAAAAATATCAAATAGTCTATAATAAATACAGTATACCTCTCATTATTACTTTCATTAATTCTGTTAAAATTATATTCTATAGATAATTCTTACTTTACTAGCTTTTGACTAACTTCACATCAACGACATAAATTCAAATTGTGTGCCATTTGTGATCTCATTAACGGCAAAGTCTGAACCATTTCCAAAATTTTTATTTGGTACTCATTTTAGAAATACAAATCATTTAATATGGTGGAAAAGTGTAACTATCAATGAGTCAGAGTGGACAAATAAAAGTACATTTATTGAACTATGTGAACAGTTACACACTGCTGTAGCAGGCACAGCAGGGCTGGAACGATATTTCTCCACTTTTGGCTTTGTCCAATCCCAATTACGTAATCGTCTCGGTAACGACAAAGCCGGTAAATTAGTTTTTATGTTTAAATATTTAAACCAAAGAGAAACTACAAAAAAAAACTAATTTAGATTGGAGTTGGCCAAGTGAGTCTATCTGCAACGCTATGTTCAGGAAGTTCATCAGAAGATGATGATTTGCCCCTATCTAGGATATAGGATTATTTAAATATTCTTACTATTCTTAGTACTATATAATATTTGTGTATCCATTCAATGTATATTTACTTTTTTTCATTACCTATGTAAATTTTTTATTTAGGAGTAATAATTTATTTTGTATTTTCTATTGTGATAATAAATGTGTACAAAAACTAAAATTAAAAAATAAATATCCAAAAAGTGATATTTATCTGATATATATCCTATATATCAGATATTTTGATATTTATTATAAATATCATGATATTTACGAACCCTGCTTTATATAGATATTATCTTTACTATACAGGGTGGTGAATCGGAAGACGTACTATAGCGTTTTCAATGTTATTTTTTAAATGTGCAATTATTGGTTTCTTTAATTATTTTACATACAAAATTAAATGGTTTATTGTAGAGGAAAAATATCTGCATTTTTTTGACATTAATATTTATAATTTTACTCTATCTGGAACCGGAAAAATGACGGAAATGTTTATTGGAAATAACAAAACAAATGTACCAATTAAACGTTGTTACTTTTAACTGTCATTATTATAATAAATAACTTTTGAATGTATTAAATAAAATAAACTCTTGATTAATATCACATTTAATTACCCCTGTGCCCCCCAACCACCACCAGTAACACCTATGAGGGCCGTAATTTGACGACCTGTAACCGCACTTCACGTGAAGAAATATATCACTTACCGAGATCTATTGCGGTAAAGTGTAACATCCAGTAATGATACAAAGACGTGATGATATATTTATTTATATTTTATTTTCAAAAAGCAATTTCCATTCGATTAAAGCACCCGAGGTCAATTTACCTGTATCTCTCCCTGACTTTCTCTCTTTTACATGTAATTTTCATATAAAGGTAAAAAATTTAATAACTAATATATGTTTTAAAATTGTTATCATTCCGTTTTAAAACGGTTTAAAAACTACCATAAAGAAAATGAGGAAGTATACTTTTAGAAAATGAAGTATTTATAGCAAATATTTTACTGTATCAATTAAGTCATTATTATAATAAATACCTTTTACATGTATTAAATAAAGTAAAATCTTAATTAATTAATCACATTTGTTTCACTAACAACTATGTGGGCCGTAATTTGACGGCTGGTAACCGCACTTCACGCGAAGAAATATATCACTTATGGAAATCTGTTACGGCAGAAAGCAACATTCAGGTAAAAATCGTGATGATATATTTATTTATATTTTATTTTATACGATTAAAGCGTCAGAGGATTTATTTTCTGTCGATTTATTTATATCTTTCTTTTAACTGTAATTTTAAAAGAAGGTAAAAAAATAATAACTTATTTCTGTTTCAAATTTGTTTTCATTTCATTTTAAAACGGTTTAAAAATTGCCGTAAAGAAAATGAGGAAGTATACTTTTAGAAAATGACATATTTATGGCAATTATTTTAATCGATTAAGTTTGCAACATAAAATTTCGTTAATGACATTGTTATTTTATAGTGAATAGGGTTCTAACAAAGAGCAGAATTGTTTCGAAAATGTAAGGTTAGTTTAACGATATAATTCTATAATGCAAATATCATGTTTTCACCTAACACCTAGTTTTATAGCGTCATTTGACCAAGTATAATCAGCTCCATTAAAGATTAGAGCACACCAGAAGGATAAACAGACTTGAACTTTAAATAATCTTAATATTAGACTAACGTAATCTTCAACCATAATTTTAAAACGCATTTTATGCTGGTATATAACAAATGTCAGAATATGAATAAAATTAAAATAAATTCAAGGCTAAGTAAGTAAAACAGTAAAAATAATTGATACTTTTTCCAAGAATAATTTTGAATAAAGATTTACTTTTAACTTCGTAAATTTTGTCGTAACAGTTAAGTAATGAGACAGGAGGACAGGGCATAAATTTTATGAAAATATTTGCGGTTACAGAAACCGCAGCTAACATATATTTACTTAAAATAATCGTAGGTAGCACATCAATTAGCAAATAGGTGCCACTTTAGCATACAGCTAAAACAAACGGATGCACTTATTTGCCTTTTACTCACGCCTACACTACTTGCAATCAAGATGAACCCACACATTAAAAGCGTTGTTGTAAAATACAACAAATGAAATCATAAATAAATAAATATATCATCAAGCCTTTTACCCATCACTGGGTGTGGCACTCTGCCGTAAAACAGATCTCGGTAAGTGATATATTTCTTCGCGTGAAGTGCGGTTATCTGCCGTCAAATCACGACCTCCAAAGATGTTAGTGGAGGGGGAGCCACAAGGATAGATTTAAATCGGTGAAAATTGTTTGTCGGCTGTGGGGATCGAATCAGAGTTCTCAAGATCCACAGGCCGACTCGATACCACTGAGCCACCTACCCCATTTAACTATCATTATTATAATAAATAACTTTTGAATGCAATAAATAAAATAAACTCTTGATTAGCATCAAATATAACTACCCCAGAGGCTCCCCCTGCTATATATCACTTGTGGAGATCTGTTACGGCAGAGTATAATACTCAGGTAAAAATTGTTATGATATATTTATTTATATTTTATTTTTATACGGTGTGGGCGTGGCACTCTGCCGTAACAGATCTCGGTAAGCGATATAATTCTTCACGTGAAATGCGATTACCAGCCGTCAAATTACGGCTTCCACAGATGTTAGTGGAGAGGGAGCCACAGGAGTGAAAATGTTTGCCGACTGTTGGAATCAAACTCGGATTCTCAAATCCAAAGGCCAACTCGATACCACTGAGCCATCTACCCTGATTTTATAAAAGGTCGAATTTTACTTCCATAGTCAACATATTCGAATCCATTTTATTTATTTTATGGCATATACAACATTACTATCAAAATTAATAAATTTCATTTAAATAATAATAATAATGCAGCGGTGTGAAACTGCTTTCAATGTTTTCAGTATTTTGTAAACTAGCTAATAACAGTCAAAATAAAATATAACCTTGCAATACTGCGTTCTTAAGATATAATCAAGTCTGATAAATAATAAAGTTGTGGAAAATTAACGAAGTAAGTCATAGCAAATAAAAAGATAAATAAGTGATTAGATCCAAATGGCAAGTACGCCAAAATGTATTTCAATGCCAACTGCTTTATTTTGTAATATTTGCAGAATGAATGGATTCCCTCCTAGAACCGACATTATTTTTAGCCTTCAGCTTTGCCAAGTGCATGGGCCACCATTGAAAACACGTACAACACCATTAATAACCTACGAGTATTTTTACTCAACTCGTTTTGGAATTTCTTCCGTCACCGGTGCTCCACTTGCGTCAAATAATTAAAAAATGGATTATAGTTTTCACAGATTAATGGTACTACACTTTGATGTTTAACAAAATGATGTTTTACTGACGTTTACAAAGTGTTACTTACAAGATTTATATTTAGGGTTATGGCACTCATTTAGAAATAACTTTACGGGTAAATACTGCATTTATAATAATTAGGGTTTTCGCAACTTACCAATTACTTTGAAAATTATTTATTTTATAGACACTATAGACACACTAAACACTAAATACTATACTAAGTCATTTAAATATCTGTACTGACGAAACACCTGATGTTAGTCAATTATTTGTTTAACAAATGACAGTTCATAGCTTAGTTACAATTTCTATCATTAGATGTCAATAATTATGTACAGTGATATCATAAATTAATAAATATGAGAATATGCAATTTTATTCATTACTGGATGTTACGGCTCTGTAATTGCATATTTTGGTAGAAGAAGCGAAATTAACAGCTGTCAAATCAAGATTACGTTAGTTGTTATGAAATGACAGAAGAAACCACAGACGTAATTTGTTTGTGGTAAAAAAATAGTCTTTTAAAATTTACCAGTGGTACTAAAAATATTTACCACAGCTTAACTGCACTGAATTTTGCAAATTTAAATAAAAATCTTTTTTCTACGATTGCTATGAAAAGTTGACAATTACGCTCTCTTTTGTCATCGTAAAGTTGACGTTTTCTGTGGAACAATCGAAAAATATATTTTTTGCGTGTCTCCAATGGCAACGCGCGAAAAATATATTAAATGCGCGCTTATTTCAATAGTTACCAGGGATACAAACAAAACAGAAACTTATCATATTGACAGTTAACAGAACGAATTTATTTTCAGTACGCATACTTTTTTTAATAATTTTAAGATGCAATCGTAGAAAAAATTATGTGTGTATCACGAGCGTAAAGTGTATTTGTTCCTCTTACACTATTGCAGCTCTTGCTGCAATTACCGTGCTCGTGTAACAAAGACTCACTATACGCTCAAATACACAAATTACTATTAAAGGAATTGTATTTGCAAATGCACATCAAGTTTCATCAATTACCGTATTCACTTTACGCTTTTAATACACAAATAACTATTTATTCCTCCATGTCATAAAAAATTAAAGGACCATAGAATTTTTGAAAAAATTAGCATAAGAGTAAAAAAATAAAAATTATGTATACCTGTCCATGAAATATGTTTGTCGTACTTAGAATATCGTCTGCCTAAGCTATTGCCTCAACCTTCGATACACCAAACAATAATTTCAAGACTTAAGTTTACAATAATAATTTCCATGTAGGTTATTTATTACCCTTATGTTCATTACAACAACTTGAAAAAAATAAATAATAACTGTAATCCATCTGTGAAGTTGTATGAATGAATAAATTTCTTTTCGTAAACATTCTGTTACTCCATTCATAGTATTGTGTTAAAGACAGTACTTTGTAGAACACACCAAGGTATAATTTTTCGTGATAATTGAATATATTTTCCAAGTCCTTGATGTGAGAATGACAGCTGACAGCAGTGACACATGCTATGCTCAACTCTGTCTCTACTCATGCTCATGTTTGTACCCACTCTTTGTGTTATCAGCAACTTTGATCTACAAAGGTAAAACATTTTGTATGTTGTGTGGGAGTTAACAAAAAACTCGTCCACCGGAAAAAAGTTCTACCTACGGTTGTGAGTTCATGCGATGAAGTTTAAAATGTGCTGCGGTAAATATGATAAATAAATATATCATCACGTCTTTTACCCATTACTGGGTGTGGCACTCTCGGTAAATGATATATTTCTTCGCGTGAATTGCAGTTACCAGCCGTCAAATCACAGCTCTCAAAGATATTAGAGGAGGGAGAGCCACAGGCGTAGATTTAAATTGGTGAAAATTGTTTGTCGGTTGTGGGGATTGAACCAGGGTTCTCAAGATCCACAGGCCGACTCGATACCACTGAGCCACCTACCCCATAAATAAATAAATATGATGAAGAAACTATATTTTAATCAAATATTACGCTTCAAATATACAGGATGTTTCTATATTGATGGTTAAATTTTACCCTTAAAATACTTCACGGGAACAATTACATGGCAAATACTTCAGTGGTATCGAGTCGACCTGTGGGTTTGAGAACCTGAGTTTGATTCTCATATTTACTAAATTAAAACTACCCCTGCGGCTCCCTCTCTACTAACACCTTTAGGGACTATAATTTGACGACTGGTAACCGCACTTCACGCGAAGAAAGTAATATATTTATTTTATTAATTTTTCTACTTGTGATTGAAGGTTTGTTGCGGGATGATGGATTTCGGGTGTGAGGAATAAAAGAGATGGTATGGAGCTCGGAGCGTGAATGTGGTTGAAGCGAGTATCGTGTGTCAGGATGAGAATGTTAAACGAAAACTGATTTTAATTTTATGAATCTGTTAGTGGATGTTCTCTACCCCATTTAATAGGATATAGCGTGATGTTATGTATGTATGTTAACTATTTAAAAAAACTAATTAATCCGGAAATGATAGCGAAGGTGAATTTGGTGCCCTCTGCGGGAACTGAACTCAAGTTCTCTTTTTCACAGTCCCATACGTTGGTAGATTGGCACTAAACCATATAAAGAAGTATAATAAAATATATACAAGCAATCAAACATTTTCTTATAGTTTCAAATTAATCTTAAATCGTTTTAGCTTTAATCAAAATATTTTACACTAAATTATACATTAATAAACTATAATATAAAAGTAGAAACAAAATATGTTTCTAGCAGCAATATCTAATGTTTAATGCAATTATTAATTTATTTTATGTTGTTAATATAAGTTGAGTTAACTAAAATAATTATTCTATAATTATTTATAATAATTATCAGTAGGTATTTTATAATTACCCAGCAACAAAAATTATAAAAATAGATAAAAATTAAATTAAAAACGGGACTCATATTACTTTTGTTAATTATTATTTCCAGTTTGTAACAAAGAGATACGTTGACACGAGATGACAAAAACAAAACTGCACTATACGCAGCATGATAAATAAATAAATGTATCAAAATTATTTGGATGGATAATAAAGGCTTATCATTAATTTTATTTGTTAATTCTGACGGTTAGGTCCCAGGGATTGGGCTATTTTCAAAGTATTTGGTAGAAAGTCACATAAATCAAACAAAATATTTTTAAATTACTTTCAAAAGTCAAAAATTTAAACTAACTATTTAATGTATGTACATCCAAATTGAAGTAACATCCACTCCAAGAGCTAAATTACCGCTTAAAAAAAGTCTTTTTGTACTCGTAACCTTCGAAATGACACTTCCCGCACGCAACACTCAATCTGGAACAAGTGCTTCCCGATCGACTAGACTGTAAAAATTGCAAAAACCACTGGCCCTTTGGAACATTTTAAAATAAATCTGTCTTGATAATAATAAAATCTAATTTATAAAATACAACTTCCCTGAATTTTCCTTTATTCAAAGTTCGGGAAATAAGAGTAATTTGTTAAAATTCTTTCAACATTTGTCAGCATCAGTGCCATGTATTTGACAACCTCTGAAATAAAGACGTCATTGATACAACTTCTTGCAGATTGTAATCAAACAAAAATCGCGACTAATACTATATAAATAATATGGAAAAACACATATTGTGGAATATAACAACTTAGTTTAATGGAAAAGTAAGATTATAACAACATAAAATGCTTAAATTAATTAATCTATCTTAGGTTAGGTTTGATATTTGAACTAGAAAACTATATTTTTAGATTGGGAAGAGCCACAATTGTTATAAGTGTTATAATAAACATTTATAGTAAAATTTTGACAATTATAAATCGAAGTTCCTAGAGCAGCTTGGTTTTCAATTGATAAAGATTGTGTATAATTTGCAGATTCTAGTGTACTCACACAAGTTGAAATTAAAGATGTATTTTTTTTAAATACCGGAACTCGAACAAAAAATATGATACAAATTACGTGCGTGAAGACGTCATCCGCTCATTCGCGCTATTAAACACACTCGCTCCTTGCAGTCGCTCGTGCTTCAAAAATGCGCTCATGCGGGAACATCGACTTTCTGCACTTAGTTCGTAAATAACTATTAAATGCAAACAATTTTGATTAATATTTTTGATTCATCCAATTTTCCTATTTATGTATCATTAATGTGATTGACCTTAAGAGCATTTAGCATTAAAATGCATAGAATACGGATACAGTATTTGTATCAGTAGATTATATAGGTAAAGCATTAAAGAAATAGCATGTTATTAACATAACATCTCCTGACGCAGTATTTCAGTTTCATGTCTCAAGTTTAGTTATTCATGGCATGCAAGTATTGAAATGAGATTAATACTGCGAGGAATGCAATAGAGAATTCAGTATTTTCTCCCTGACACTCGATAAATTAACTTGTTGATGTTTAAATTAGACGCCATTGACTTTACCGTATTTAAACAAGTAGGATAGCGACGATAAAACATCCTTCGGCACAAGGGAATTCACTGAATTCAGGTAGCGAAGAAGCGAAACATTACGATGTTATTTCTCATTGGTATTCTACTGGAATTCACATAAACGATGGGATTTTATACATTTACATAAATTCTGTAAATTTATTTCATGTACTGACCATTCTTATAAATACACTGTAGTTATAATATCAAAAGTATGAGCCGTTGGCACTTGGTGAAACATTATGAATAAGAATAAAGAACGTAGACACTTGATGTAGTTTCACAAAATTATTTATTAACAAGTTGATCGATTTCGGCTTATTAGGCCATCTTCAGAACGTTCTGAAGACGGCCTAATAAGCCGAAATCGATCAACTTGTTAATAAATAATTTTGTGAAACTACATCAAGTGTCTACGTTCTTTCTTCTTACACTGTAGTCAATTCTAATAAATATTCCTAACGGAATTTTTTTATTTTTAGAATTAAAGCTTGTTCCTTGAAAATATTACAAACTAAAGATGATTCGTTCAATTGAGCCAGTTCGAAATGAACTGGATCTCTAAATGAAAAAGACCGCTGGTCAGTGACTGATGCAGACATTTTCGATTACTAAGATACTCCGCGTGAGTTCGATCGCCGTAGAATTCAGTCAATTTTGGATATTATATACATAGTGAATGGCACTGTAAACTGTAAACTATAGGTACTTCTTTCACAATAAATCAAATAAGTTTTGCAGAATTTAGTAAATTTTCTATTTTGCAAGTTGTATACAGAGTAAAATGTTTTGTTTTGAAATATCTATTAAGGTTTCCTGTTGATCCGTCTTTACCACTTAGTATTCGGAAACATTAATCACATTTTAAATCAAACAAAAAGATAAATAAATGCCCATGTTCCTAATGCATAGTGAAACCAATTCCATAATAAAAATCAAATTAATAACTTTTCTAAGTTCCACAGAATTTCACATTTTACTTTATTGTCACCTAAGTCAAGAAAACATTTCCATATTGAGCAAATTTTGTGGAACTAATTACAAATAAATAAATAAATATATCATAACGCCTTTTAGCCATTACTGGGCGTGGAATTCAGCCGAAGCAGATGTCAGTAAGTGATATATTTCTTCGCGTGAATTGCGGTTATCAACCATCAAATCACGGCCACCAAAGATGTTAGTGGAGGTGGAGCTACAAAGGTAGATTTAATTTGGTGAAAATTGTTTGTCGGCTGTGGGGATCGAACCAGAGTTATCAAGATCTACAGGCCGACTCGATACTACTGAGCCACCTACCCCAATAAAATTATAAATTACTTTAATTGCAATAACAAATAAAATATTAATTTATGAATATAATACGCACACTGAGACAGAGCTACTTGCATTGTTTGCATCATTCATTTAATTAAGGTTTGAGCATAACAAATAAATCCATTAACATTTTCTGTGAAATATTTTGACATTTTAATTTTTTAATGAAAACTTCAATGGATCAAAATATTTAAATAAAATAAATAAATATATCATCACGCCTTTTACCCTTTACTGTATGTGGCACTCTGTCGCAAGCAAATCTCGGTAAATGATATATTTCTTCGCGTGAAGTGCGGTTACCAACCGTCAAATCAAAATATTTGATAGAAAAAATCACGCATTTGTTTGTTATTTTGTTTTAATTGAAGCATTTTTGTATAAAATAATTTGGGAAGCAATGTGCACGGAAAACTATTTTCCCATGACAAACGTCTATGACCCGCTTTTCGTGACACACCCGATACATTGTATATACAAGAAGAAAGAAGGAGGATGCAAAAATTTATATAAAAAATTGAGGCACATATGAAAAAAGTTCAGAAACACTGCTTTAAATAAAGATTATAACTAAAATACAAAATAAATTAGTACAAATCATTAATTAACAATTATACTCAATTAGATCATATATAATTAAGCATAGTTTAGTAAAACACATGAAAATTAAAAATCCATTAGCCCAATTTGAAGTATCATTCATTCTTCTCTATTCTTTTTCAATTATCATTATCTTAAATAAACATCTTCAAAACACTTTCGCTCTTTAATCCATTTCCTTATCAACAAATCAGACAAATGTGAAATATTCAGCTCTAACAGATCCCAAGATAAGCCAACACATCTGGCGCTGATCTTATTCCAAACTTAAGATAATTTGTAAGTAGTCGTGGGCTGCACAAGTTCATATCTGAGGGCCTAGGAGCAACCCCGAGTCGCCCGAGAACCCAACCGTTCATTCCGTATTCAAGCTATTAACATCCTTAACACTAAGTTACTGTAAGATCGCCGATTTATGCGCAACAAACACGGAACATACATATTCAATTTCACCCAGGAAAAAATCCACACACGAACATCCAGCTGTATAAATAGCTTTATCTATATTTTAGAATTAACTGAGAAGATATTGCTTTTATATGCCACTCTGCAGACAGAAAGGATGCAATGAATTCATGATATTGCTTGACAAATCACGATTTATATTCGAGGATAATATTTCAGACTTTCAGTTTGGACTACAATTACTTATTTTAAAATATTTTCGAGCATACAAAATTATAGTGAACAAAAGATATTTGAATTATCAATCTCGTTTTGTGTCAGGATTAACTATTTTCGTAGTTAGTACCGCGTCACGCTGGCGAGTCGTTACTAAGATAATCAGTATTGTTTTTTTGATATTTATGTCTGTCATAGTATTATTTTGTATGCAATCAGTTTCTATATTACCTTGTGTAATAATAGTATGTTATGCATCAAGGGAGGGAAACAAGAGATAATCGCGCCCTTCCGTGAAGCATATTATACTTTTCGTAACAAGTGCACAAAAATTACTGTCTTATCGGGACAAATGTCAAATATGGTTTGCGTAACTAGTTACCTAGGAAACGCCGCAAACAGCTAATAATCGTAGTCTTTAGGGAGAGAGACATGCTACCTAGGGAGAGAAACATCCTACCTAGGGAGAGAAACATAATGTTTCTCTCCCTAGCGGTGAAAAGCAGTGTTTCTCTCTCTAAAATTAGGGAGTAAGAACGTGTTTCTTGTGCATGTGTTACGAAAAGAATATATAAAATATCAATTCGGCTTACTACACTACTAAAGAAAGAAAAACAACATTCTGAAACTTGATCATTATCTATTACCAATCCATGAATTAATGACAATTTATATTTTTCATAATTACATTATTGATGACCATCATCTCGATATTTCGCGATTACTATTGATCACTGACAAGTTACTAATTTGTATATCAAAGAAAGAAACACATTTCAATCTGGAAGTGGCGTTTAATTTTTCGAACCGAAAGCGAGGTATATGAAGCACCAAAGAAAGAATGACATTTCTTCGCAATCCTATAAGTATTTTTTTTAGAAATTATTATTATAAATGGGGTACGTGGCTCAGTGGTATCGAGTCGGCATGTGGATCTTGAGAACCCTGGTTCGATCCCCATAGCCGACAAACAATTTTCACCAAATTCAATCTACCCCAGAGGCTCCTCCTCCACTAACATCTTTGGGGGCCGTGATTTGATTGCTGGTAACCACACTTCACTCGAAGAAATATATCACTTACTGCAATCTGCTACGGTGGACTGTCACACCCAGTAATGAGTAAAAGGCGTGATGATATATTTATTTATAATTCAGAATCTATACCTATTTGATAAAAATTGTTTGTCGGATGTGGGAATCAAACCCAGGTACTCAATTCCACAGGCCGACTCCATACCACTGAATAAGAAATTGTCATTAACATATCGATCGATTACCAATAAATATCCAGTAACAGAATAGAAATAACATCTTTGGAGGTTGTAATTTCATTCATCAAAGTGTAACTACCAAAAAAGAGAATAAATTTAGAAATCTATTAAGAATTAAATGTAAGATCCAAAACAAACAAGGCAGAATGATGTATGAAGAAAATTCGAAAGCAGTTATAACAAATTAATATGTAAATATCTTGTGAAAGAATAATAATTGTTTCGTGTCAATGTAATATACTAGAATATATTAGCATAAAAAATGAAGCATGTGTTTAGAATTTATCTACTCATAATTATAACTTAATCATTGGCCCATCCCACACATTTTTCATAACATTACAACATATTTTGACTTTTGGACCACCCTGTATGGACCTACTTTACCACGCAATAAAATTCTGTGCCAATAAAATAATTCACTGTGTTTTCAACCGCAGCTGAGTTAAATTACAAACGGAGCCAAAAACACAGAGGCGGACTTTATCCTGGGAAAATAAGTAAATATTTTAGGGCTTTGCCTCATAACACACGCATCAATAATTTTAAAAGATTCGAACTAAAAACAAGCGAATAAATTTAAAAACAGACTAGGAATAAGCGAATGTATATAATATAATATAACGAATGATTTCAAATGGGCGAAATAAAAGAAAAACTAGTTCGAAAGAAATTATGAATGTGAATGAAGCAAAAGTGAATTTCAGAAAAGGAAATATTTGTATATACAACCAGTAAATAATGTTAACATTATTCTTATCAAAATCATTACTTAATATGCTTCATTATTTATCGAGAAATAAAAATGACAAGTACTCCCTCGGGAAATAAAGTGATTAAAGCAATTGAAAAAAGAGAAATAAAAATAACAAATGCTCTCTAGGAATAATAAAGTCATTCAAGGCCAAATTTTCGTTAAATAACGAATTTTTTTCGTTTGTATACATGATGTTGCAAAATTATTGCAAACAAATTAAAGTAAAATAAATAAATAAATCATCACGCCTTGTACCCATTACTATGGGTGTGGCACTCTGACTAAGCAGATCTCGGTAAGTGATATATTTATGCGCGTGAAGTACGGTTACCAGCCGTCAAATCACGTCAACCAAAGATGTTAGTTGAGGGGGGGCCAAAGGGGTAGATTTAATTAAGATCCACAGACTGACTCGATACCACTGAGCCACCTACCCCATTAAAATTATAGAGTATATATTATTTGATGTACTGAATACAACCCAAAAAGAATTTTCCGAAATTCGCAAAATAATTGCACATTTTTCGTCTTTTGTTGCTCGAAAACTAATTTGGGATTGATATATTGTAATAGTTTACAGGATACACTCATTATTAAAATGCAAATTAATTTGGCAACAATATCATAATTGTAAAAAAAAACATAGTGCATTGCAGCATTCGTCTTCTGTTCATACGCATGTTGGTTATACAATATATTATTTTGATTTAGTTGTTTAATTTAATTATATAATATAGTTCTACATAAACCCAGTATTAATGTATATTATAGATTTTAATTTTTCTGGCAAAGGCAGTCAGTGTCACGGGCTCCAAACTTTGTAAATCCGGCTCTGACCATTGCCAACGTGATCTTCTGACACGAAGGCACATTTCAGCACGTAAACCAATCAATATGGAATATTGCATTCAGCCACAGAGAATAACTTATTCCATATTTTAATCTGAAGTTTAAATTACAGTACAGTTACGCGAGATTACACAGAGGCGCCTATAGTACCGCAGTTCCCGTGTAGGTGTCTCCACTAATCAATCCGGCGCATGCGCATACCTCGTGCACGCATGTCCAACGCCTACTTTTCCAAGAGGAAACTGGAATTCTATTAACGTGTACATGGAAAGCTATTGTGTTGCTCTGCCATTCAAATGTAAACAATCAACTAATAAATATCATACACCGAATTTGGAGGAAGAATGTTTCTTGTCAGATTTAATGACTGACAATTAGACTTTCCGTTTTAATTATGTCGATTTTGGTTGCATGGATTTCTCACGAGTTTCAACTTTCAAAGCAATTAAAACATTAATTACAAGAAATGAACAATTCCAGAAATTACATAAACGTCTTTATTCTTATTTCTACAGATTCCCCAAATTATAATATAATTAACATTACTTATAATGAACCAATTTATAAAAAAGTACATCGTCATTTTCACATTTTTGTTGAATACAAATTTCTTCATTGCTAGAAAACTAAAAATTAAAAAGAAAATGTAATTCTGAACAACATTTTTTTTTAGAAAAGTAGAAAATTCCGTAAAAATAATATCACATGTTATATCTCTATATTCACCCCTAATCTGCACTACTCGGTATATATATATATATATATATATATATATATAGTTTTTTTTCTAAGATTGTTATGAAGAGTTAACAATTATATTCTCATTTGTCATCGTAAAGTTGACAATAGAAAAATATCTTTTTTTGTGCGTCTCCAATGGCAACGCGCGAAATAGATGTTAAATGCGCGGGTTTCCAATTGCAACGTGCGAAAAAGATATTAAATGCGCGCTTATTTAAATAGTTACCAGGGATACAAACAAAACAGAAACTTGTCATATTGACAGTTGACAGAACGAATTTATTTTCAGTACCTATACGTTTTTTTTAATCATTTAAGATGCAATCATAGAAAAAATTATGTGTGTATCACGAGCGTCAAGTGTCTTTGTTCCTCTTGCACTATTGCAGATCTCGCCTTCGACTCGCGCTGCAATTACCGTGTTCGAGTAACAAAGAATCACTTTACGCTCTTACTACACAAATAACTAAATTGTATTTATACAATGACGAAAATTTCAAGAAAATTGTGTGACATGAATTAATATGAAGTTTCGAGAGTAGGAATTTATTTGCAGATGAGTTGACTTAAAAGTTATAATCCCCAGATTACATCACGTTAGAAATGTGAAGAATTTGCAGAAACCTTTCTAAAATTCATAATTCACCACTTGAGTGAATGAACCTAACTCACTCTAAAATTACCATCTCCGCAAGCGTAACGTAACTTAACATGAACACAAAGAAACTGAAAACCCTGCACCACGAAGCATATCAGTCAAGAGCGTTCAAGACATCATCATCAGCATCAAGTCAGCACTCAAGGCGGGGGCGTCAGCACAAGATAGTATAGCTCCGATAATTCGTCTCTCTGAAGATTTTTCCGGTGGTTACAGACACAGTCGCAGTCGCAGTCGCAGTCGTAGTCGTTGTGCATATCGGAACATCTTGCCAGACAGGCTGTAATTTGAGATGCAACATGCAGTAATTCCTGAAATTACTATGTGCTCGAGGCCTGGGGGACCGCGGATTGGCGGATTTTTTCCTACTGAACAATTGAATCCCACAGGCTGGCGCAATTACGCGCCATTAACGGAAAGAAAAATTGTTTCAACGCATTTGTTACTTGCAGATTCTCTGCTGTGGTTTATCGCGAAGATGATACACTACCAGAAATTACAAAATAAAGATCTTTCCCAAACTCAATTCATTCAGATGACGCATGAGTTCTATTCTAATTCTGCAATATGCGTTTTCGACACGATAACTCCCCGATACATTTCAGGAATATTCGGAATAATCCAATTCTTCAAAATACATATTTTGCAAAAACCTATTTTAATAACAACAAAGACAAAATTAATTGTCATCCAACACTTGGTGAAACAAGGTTTAATAAAAAATATAAAGTAAACACTTGGCTAAGTTTCACAAAATTCACCTATTTTATTGTTTAAATTTATTGAAAGTATATACAAAATTAATTAAATTTTAAAAATTTGAAACGTATTGTATATGAAAAAATTATACATTTATATCTTATTTTGATTGTTTGGATGTTTAAAATAATTATTTGTCACTTTAGTCGAGACCGTAGGTCAAGACAAAAAAGTCATTTGAACACGTCAAAAAATAAGAATTCCTGCTACGAAATACAAACAACATTTTTTGTACAACAGTTAAAAAAGAATAATACAATAATTATTGATTTATTCAAGTAAATTGAAGGTAAACAATCAAAAATAATATGAATTTGGTATTATTGATGTGTTGTAACCAATGAAACCTTACAAACAAAACATAATTTGAGAGCATGCGCGAAATACTTATTTTATGCACTAGGACACTAGGATGTGAAACAGGGCGCAAAATACTCATTTTGCCCTCTAGAGTGCAAAATATGCTTTGTCATGGTAAAGCAAATAATGAAAATATCACTTACTTCGTGTATTGATATTAGTGAAAAAAAGTAAACATTTTTAGATTGTTGTAGAAAATAGTTATTTGTGTGTTAAGAGCGTAAAGTGATTCTTTGTTACTCGAACACGGTAATTGCAGCGTGAGCCAAAGGCGAGAGCTGCAATAGTGTAAGAGGAACAAAGACACTTTACGCTCGTGATACACACAACATTTTGTCTTAAAAATATTTAAAAACGTATACGTACTGAAAATAAATTCGTTCTGTCAACTATCAATATGACAAGTATCTGTTTTGTTTATATCCCTGGTAACTATTGAAATAAACGCGCATTTAACGTCTTTTTCGATTGTTCCACAGAAAACTTCAACTTTACGATGACAAATGAGAGCGTAATTGTCAATTTTTCAAAGCAATCGTAGATAAATTATTGTTAAACTTATGTAATTAAAGAAATAGAAAAAAATGTCATTAACATATCGATCAAATAATAATGTAGTTAAACGTAAAGTTGATGATAAGCCTGAAGATGCAAAAGAAAAAATATTCCGTTCGAGTTTTCGTTTTGTAGAGTGTACCTTTTCGTTCACAGTTTTTTACGTCTGACAGTCAGTTCTCGAGTATTATTTATGTGATGATATTAAAATCGGTTTAGTTAGATAAAGTTGAGATATTTTTGAATGCTATAATAATATATTCTCGGAACCATAAAATATCGCAGTTCTAAATTTTACTGTTACTTTTTTAATGGTTTGAATTGCACCACTTATCTTCTTAGTAAGAAATAATTTTCCATGGTTGGATATTTATTATTCTCCAGTTTTTATTCTCTATAAGTTTGTACGCCTACTTCTCGAAACCTGCTTTGAAATTGTAAAAAATTTGAATATCTTGCATCTCGCAAAAATATTGCCTACGAGAATAAAGCCATATCCATCATAGTTACTCTTCAGGAAAATTTTGATAAAATAATTTTACATACTCATTTATCATTTGTTTCTTGACGTTATGCATCAACAAAGTGATGTATACTTTTAAACTTTATAACGCTGCCAAGTCTCTGTATTCTTACTTAACAATATAATATTTTTTCGTAACACATGCACAAGAAACACGTTCCTATTCCCTAATTTTAGAGAGAAAAACAATCCCCTAGGGATAGGATAGGATGTTTCTTTCCCTAGGGACTACGATTATTAGCTGTTCTCAAGATCCACAGATCGGCACGATACCACTGAACCATCTACCCCATAATTTTAAATAAATAAATATATAAATATATAATCCCATTACTGGATGTGGCACTCTGCCGAAGCGTGAAGTGCGGTTACCAGCCGTCAAATCACGGCTCCCAAAGATGTTAGTAAAGGGGAAGCCACAGGAATAGATTTAATTTGGTGAAAATTGTTTGTCGGCTGTAGGGATTGAACCAGGGTTCTCGAGATCCACAGGCCGACTCGATACCACTGAGCCACCTACCCCAATAAAATTATAAATAACTTTAATTACAATATGGGGTAGGTGGCTCAGTGGTATCGAGTCGGCCTGTGGATCTTGAGAACCCTGGTTCGATCCCCACAGCCGACAAACAATTTTCACCAATTTAAATTTACCCCTGTGGCTCCCTCTCCACTAACAACTTAACGGCTGGTAACCGCACTTCACGCGAAAAAATATATCACTTACCGAGATCTGCTTAGGTAGAGTGCCACACCCAATAATGGGTAAAAGGCGTGATGATATATTTAGTTTTTATTTATTTATATTTAATTACAATAACAAATAAAATATTAATTAACGAATGTAATACGCACACTGAGACAGAGCTAGACATATTTAACAAATAAAATCAATATGATTGATGAAGCCAGCTGTTCCAATTTTCCACATTTAATTTCATCCATAAAAATGTCCATAATACAGTAAAAATTATAATCACATCATTCAACCCACACATTTCTTACTTCGAGTCAAAATTCAGAACAGTTTCACGGTTCTATTAGTGAAAGCGCTTAATGACATATCCCAAATTAAAAACTCATAATTTTACGCAACATAGTGTGTATACCGGACGCTTAACAAATTACGCCCACACGTGTGAAGGCAGTACGCATGTGCAGACACACGTGACGTGATGTGTGAACACGTGTACGACTTGAGTAAGAGGAACACGTGTGAAACGAAGAGGCAAGTTTTGATTTTGTACTGTCTGTCATCTATTACAGTGGTTCTTAATCGTTTTGTCATCGCGGATCCATAATTTTTTCATATATTTTCGCGATCCCCTAGTTTATACTAAAATTACGATTATATTGATTTTTAATTGAGGACTGATATAAAAGAATTTCCTTATGATGTTTGTAAGAAAAGTTAACTTTATAAGTAAAGTATTAATGTTTTATTACAGTCCGTAAAATACTTTTGGCCGCTGAAGTAATATTTACTTAAAAAAAGTTTTTTGCATGTTTCGTCCTTGTGTCAAAAATAACTATTATTTACGATTTTGATTTTTATGGGGTAGGTGGCTCAGTGGTATCGAGTCGGCCTGTGGATCTTAAGAACCCTGGTTCGATCCCCACAGCCGACAAACAATTTTCACCAATTTATATCTACCCCCTGTGGCTTTCCCTCCACTAATATCTTTGAGGGCTGTGAATATATCACTTACCGAGATCTGCTTAGGCAGAGTGCCACACCCAGTAATGGGTAAATGGCGTGATGATATATTTATTTACGATTTTGAAAGTAGTTGATAAAAAAGACGACTTTCATGAACAATATTCTGCATTTTTCGTCTTTGTGTCATAAATAGCTATTTTTTACGATTTTCGAATTTTCGACTTTCATGAACAATATGCAAAAAAAATATTTACAACAACCTTTTGCATTTCTGGAAAATAAAATATTAACGATTAATGATAAGAGTTAATGAAAAATGATATTAAAATGTCATTTAACGTACTGATTTCCGTGGAGCTAAATTACATATTAATCACCGGTTGACAATCTGTGGTTTCGAACGTTTTAGTCACGATGTGCATATAACAACTAACATATTGAATACGGGGTGAAGTTAGCTTTCTACATTTGTCATTTTAACAACTTTACTTTTCGAATAATACATAAAATTTAACAAATTTTTTTTATCTTTAATTGCGATCGTAGAAAAAATTCTTAGCTGTAAGAATCAAAGTGAGATTCTTAAATTCACAACCCGACTCCATGCAAATGAAAATGTAAAATTCTGAAAGGTGCTTTTAGTATATAATATTCAAGTAATTTTGAATAATGCGAGAACACGTCAACAAGAATCTCACCGACAAAATTTGAATAAAAGCCTATTATGATGAACACGTTTCTAAAATTGCGTACAGGTGTTTAGACTCTAATTTCATTGTAATCCACATTAAGTTAAAGGCAGTTTTTTGAACCTTATGTTTTATTCATAAAAATTCATGTGTAGCAATTGAAATTCAAAAGCGAGAAAATTTACATTTTAAAATTCGTTGGTTAGTTTTCAACACGTTCATTACATGATACATTTTATCTGCACTACATACATGGCACACTCTGATGAATATGAATCAAGGAGCTTAATTTTAATATCTTAATAATCGCCAAACGTAAACACGGAACCTCGGGCAGTAGAAATACCAGCAATTAACCGTCATAACTTATATCCAGGAAAGTCTTCTTCAAGCCTGCCTTCGAATTCTTCCATATTTTATACATTTACTGGAATATCGACGCACCATTTCCTCATTCTGATGATGACATCCATCAATTTTAATTAACCGAGAATAATTCCACTCGTAGTTAATTATTTTGGAAGGAAAATTGAATCTGAAATTACTCAGTGTTCCTTCGACTTGGAAAATTAAACGCTACCATCGAGATGATATGCCACTTTTCCTCTTGATAAACAAATAATATTTCTGCAAACTACAAAATTTAATTTAAAAACTGGTTTTTACTTAGAAAACAATAACCTTGTTTCACATTTATTTCCAACAAATATTGAGTATTTTATTATATTTCTAAATAGTAGCAGCCGATATCGCTAATAGCAACGTAAAATAAAATAGTATTGTACAAAAATGATGAACTGCATACATCATTGTCTTTGTTAGATGGACTCTGTTAAACGGACACGGACATAATCTACTTCAATTTTGTAGTTTCAAATTTTAAAAATAAATATAGTCAAGTATATAGTACAATGATATTTTATTTTATTTTTCAAGATTTAACGGTGAGCAAACAAACGTCTAAATTAAAACAAGACTTAACGGAAATCGCAGTCTAATAAAACAAGAGTCAAAAAAGAACTAGACCATTTCATTCATAAAAATTAATGATAGAAAAATAAATATCTAAATATAAGTTCCAAATAAAACATGGTCCTCCCAAAATCTTACGTCTCATCAAGAAAGTAGGTCCAGCCTAATGAGTTACTCAAAATGACAGAACAAAACGAAAACTTCTACGCCCAATATTATAAATAGAATTCACAGAAGAACATTGACTTTTCAACACCTTTACGACGTCCGAATTCCCCGAAAATAATCCCGTTACCGCAGTGATAACACCAAACAAAAAACAAAATAACCACAAGCACGGTATGGATCTTCTCTAGAGCAATTTAAAGTTGGTGTTGGTCACGTGGTCGTTGTTTTTTTGTGACACCGTGTCTGTTGCCGGATACTGAAACCTCGAGCATCCTGTTCTCGTGATATGAACCGGGATCGGGTGTAGGAACGGACTCACGCAGAATGCAGTGATAAAAGTGTTTGTCATCGGAAATGATAGTGAAATGTCTTTGTTGTGTTTGACAGTGCAATATCCTCGGCGGTATCCTGAAGAGATTTTGCTTGACTAATTTATGACAAGTTGTGAAACTAGGACGTTACTGTACAAGATTAGATTAAGTGTGAATTATTAATTTTATTGTGAAATCTATCTAAATTTGTAAATTTAATATATTTTTCCTACAACTATCAAAAAATGTTCACTTTTTTCACTAATATCAATATGCGAACTACTTGATTTTTTCATCATTTACATTACTATGACAACGCGTATTTTGCGCACTATTTTGCTTCCTAGTGCGCACAATGAGTATTTCGCACACGCTCGCAAATTACTTTTTGTCAGATTCCATTAGTTACAACACATCTTTAGTATAGATAGTTTTCCTTCAATTTACTTAAATAAATTAATAATTATTGTATTATTCTTTATTTACAGTTGTAGAAAAAAAATGTTGTTTGTATTTCTTCTTTTTTGGTGAATTCGAATGACGTTTTTTGTCTCGACCAAAAGTAACATTCTCACGCACAACAAAAAAACACTCATTTTGCGCACTTAATACAAAAATACCTATTTCCATTCATTATTCATTATTGGGTTTCATTAATGTATTCAAAATCATGCATTAATGATCCCTATTAATGCATGATTTTTATTCATGAACAATTTGTAACACATATTGAACATAATGTAGTTACATGAAAAATTTTGTGTGCATCTCTTCCGCGAAATAGTCTGCTTCAGTTTTGCACACAAACAATCATTTCGCGACCTGGATACACAAATAATTTATTTTTTCATTTCTTATCGAAACGTTTTCCTTTAACTGATTTCCAGTCCTCTTATAATATAAAATAAAATAAACCAACTACAAATGTCGTGTAAACGAAAACCACTCTTCTTTTCTCTTCATTCACTAATTCGCACTCACGTCACACTTCTCAGTGAAAGCAACTCTTCCCCGTAGGCGTAACAATTCTCCAACTTTTTTATTCAACTTCACATACGATTCTCTTTCCTGTTTCTACCTCCGGATGATGTGACGTCGGACTGTCTGTATGGTGCGATATCAAATCTCACGCGAACACTCGACAACAGAAACAAGAGGACGAAGTACGTACTAGATGCAACGATGCAAGGACAGTGAAACATAGGGTATTGGGACGCGATGTGTGCGGTCTACAGAGGACTAATTACTTCAAGCTTTTGTCTACGCCTTGTCGTTAGTTTGAGTGGGATATAAAAACAAATTGACAAGAACAAGAACAAAAATTAATTGAGTGGGAGTTGACGGAACTATGATTTCAGTGCAGGTAACTTACGTCAAGAACTCAATCTGTTACAAAAATGTTATTTTCATTAAATAAAACCGCAGTAAAACTTGCGTTTAGTAATTAATAAGCAAGAGGTCGTGCGTTCAAATCTCGTTGACTTCTACTTATATGGCAGAAATATGATTGTGTCTACATGATTCGGATTCTAACATAAGTTGTAGGTCCTCCTGTACTGTATTGGGATTCAGTTTCTGTTCTGCACAGTAATAAATAAAATTTAATTATTATTTGTATAGCAAGTGTTGAGCTAGAAGATAACTACAAAATACTTTCAACCATATAGAATTGCCTCTACGATCGGATATAAAAATGAATCAAATTTTAATTATTGTTGCTAATGGCAACGGTCTACAATAATTATTTGTATATAAATATACGCGAAAGAATATATTACGTACCGAGATCTGCTTAGGCAGAGTGCTACACCCAGTAATGGGTAAAAGGCGTGATGATATATTTTTTCTTAAGGTGCAATTTTATTTCCAAAACCAAAAGCAAGGAATATAACGCACCTGAAGGAAGAATATATCTTATCAAAGTATATACCTAGGTATATAGTTTTTTTATGATTGCTATGAGAAGCTGACAAATACGCTGTCATTTGTCATCGTTGACGTTTTCGAAAAATAACATTCCAATGCTCGAAAATATATTAAATGCGCGCGAAAAAGATAATAAATGTGCGTTTTGCTTCAATAGTTATCTGGAAAACAAAACAGTACCTACTTGTCATATTGATAGAACGAATTTATTTTCAGACACATATAAGTTTTTTAGTAATTTAAGATGCAATCGTAAAAAATATATGTGTACCATGAGCGTAAAGTGTCTTTGTTTCTCTTACATTATTGCAGCTTTCACCTTTGGCTCGCGCTCAATTGCCGTGCTCAAGTAACAAAGAATCACTTTACGCTCTTAATACACAAACTCGGGAGCTCCGGATTCAAATTCCATATTGCTATCCACACCACCGTACTGAAGTACCAACCAATAATTTCACCGTTAGCTCCTAAATAGAGCTTTGGTAAACAATTTTTTATGAGAAAGAATCAGGTAAGTCAATATAACATCAAAGGAAAAACGTCTTTCTTGAAATGAATAAATAACAAGAACTATTCCGAACAATTTGTGCTAAACTTTCCCCTTATGCAATCAACACACGTAATTTCGTTTAGGGTGTAATCTCAAAGAAAAACTCACGTGTCTGACACAACGTAATCACCAACCATCCACAGTTTTATAGAGGGCAGCATATGTCCCTGCGGCACTTTCAATTATTCATGAATTTGCCGTATGATTCATAGCCATAATGTATGCGAATCTATCGTATGTGTTCAATGGCGATTTCAGATGCATGGGATAGCGGCATTAATTACTCCGTGAGAGGAAGAGAGACAGACGTACTATATTTACTTTTACTCGTTTCAAAAATTTATAACCAGGAAGTACACGCACCGGTTATTTATTTATTCTTTGATGTTTATCAAACTGCTTAATTTGCTGCGAAAATTTAAATTAAATGATTGGAAATATTGTGCAGCAAGCTGTGAAATAAACTGATTAGTTTGATAAAATGCTGCAATATTCTCTAACAACGACTTTATTCACATTAATAATAAAATATAAAACTAAACACTTGTCCAAGTCTCACGAAATTCAGCCTCCAAGTCACCTTATGAGGGCATCGTCAGAGGCTGGCCAGCACAGTTAATAGAATTTCGTGAGACTTAGACAAGTGTTTAGTTTTATATTTTAGTTTTACCAAGTGAGCATTCAAAGACAATTAATTTTGTCTTTGTTGTTTTATTTAAATTGTTATTCACATTAATTGCACAATTTACAGTTTATTATTGCAGATCTTCGACAAAGGATAGAACAATACTGGACGGTAAATCTGAGACATTCATCATCTTTAAATAAATCAATCAATAAATCTTATTATTTCGTAGATATATTTACATGTGCGAAAAACGTCAATAAAACATATCTATAAATGGAATAAAGTTCACTAAACATATCAGTTGATTGATGCAGATAGCTTATAGAAAGTCAAACGTTAAATAAATAAATATATCATCACGCCTTTAGCCCATTATTGGGTATAGATCTCGATAAGTGATATATTTCTTCACATGAAGTGTGGATACCAGCCGTCAAACATGTTAGTGGAGGGAGAGCCACAGGGGTAGTTTGAATGTGGGGAAAATTGTTTGTCGGCTATGGGAAACGAACCCGAGTTCTCAAAATTCAATTGTCTATATCTTTATGCAATTGTTCAGATTTTAAGGTTCTCATCTTGATAGGTTCAGTATGTCAATCACTACTACCAACCGTCTAAAACAAAATGTTGCGTATACGCAACTGGGTTTCTAATGATTTGTTATTATATCTAAAATATTTCTACTAATACTTTTTGTAGCAACATGTCGGGTTATGAATTAGAGAATCGCAGTGTCACACCCAGTAATGGATAAAAAGCACGAAAAAACATTTATTTATTCGATTCATTTCAATTTTTCCTCACAAATTTTTATTTAAAATTCCGCTTTCAAATACTTTTTCTTTCTGTTCTTCCAGAACAAAAACAAGGTTAAAATTACTTTTCCATTCAAAACTTTTCACTCCATGCCCCAATTTTCCAACAAACTCTTACTAAAAATCATCCCTCGATCAATTTACCCCCGAAAATAGGCTGAACACCCCCAAGGCACGAGTCTTTCAATTTGCCAGAGTATTTTAATATTTCATCATGGCAGACTTCACTTGTCTCTTTCTGTTCGCCGCCTCTGCACGAAGTGTCAAACACTTGACGGAATGATGAGTCACCGCTGTGAGGTTGTGAAGCTACGAGTGCGAGTGACTCGCCAGACGAGGAGACCTCAAAGAGAAGTCGTGTGCAACCGACCAACCATGGAGCTTAGTTGCTTTATTCTTCCCTTTGTCAGAGAGATCGATCAGCTGGAAATTGTTTACTTCCCATTTGATCTGATCGTAGTAATCGCACATTTGGGATGGTGACTCAGGTTTTTTTATAAGTAAATAGAATGTGTATGCGATTAAACGGTATTAATACAAAATATATTAGAAGCGATAGAATAACTTTACTAAATATTCTTACGTAAAATATTGTATAAATATTTAGAAACAGCTTTCAGAATGCATGTAAAAAATAATTTAAACATGATTTATGTAGGGACAAAATGTTTTTCTTCTGTCTCAATTTTCAAATACTTCCGGATATAAATAAAAATAAAATAAATATATCATTATGTCTTTTACCCATTACTGGGTGTGGCACTCTGCCATAAGCAGATCTCGGTAAGTGATATATTTTTTCGAGTTAAGTGCGGCTACTAGCCGTCAAATCACGGTCCTCAAAGATTTAGTGGAGAGAGAGCCACAGGGGTAGATTTAAATTGGTGAAAATTGTTTGTCGGCTGTGGGGATCGAACCAGGGTTCTCAAGATCCACAGGCTGACTCGATACCACTGAGTCACCTAACCCATAACAATTTATATTCCATTTAATTAAAAAAAAAAAAACAAGCGCAGGCAGATGCTACTTCCTTTCTTATCTTTTGATTAATTTTCTGTTTTTACTATAGAATGTCCAACTGCAATTGTGTGGAATTCAGTTTCAAAAACAAGCGCAGGAAGATACTCCCTTCCTTCTTCATCTTTTTTTTACTTCATTTTCAGTTTTTACTATACAGTGTGTAACTGCAATAAATTGTGTTAAATGTATTTTTAAACAAGCGCAGGCGATGCTACCTTCATTTCTTATAGATTCGTTGTTCGAGAAGTGGGCGTAAGTGAAGATTTACGAAACAGGTGTACAGGAGCGAATGGATGAATGTTTGTTGCGTGATGATGGATTTTGGTTGTGAGAAAAGAAAAAGTTCGTATGGAGGAAGTGTTAATGTGGTCGAAACGAGTATCGTGTGTCAGGATGAGAATGTTCTGTGAATGTTTCAGGTGTTCGTGCTACCCCATTTAAAGGGATATAGCATGATGCTATGTATGTATGTATGTATGTTAATTTTCATTGTGTTTCAACTGAAATTAAAAGCACGTTATTTTTGACTTTTTATCTCGACGTGATGGTATATTAATTCCATCATGTATACAGTAGAGACAGATTCATTAACAAATTTAAATTCGAAATCCGTTTGAATCCATCAAAAACATATAACGTAAAGTTGTTGATGTCTGTCAGTTATTAATTATAGACTAATGCCTTCGATCGAATATTTTTAATAAGATGGAGCTACTTATAACGCAATACGTATATAGGAAGATCTTGAAGAATTAGAATAGACTGTAAGAATCAATCAATCAAATTAAAATTCTTGTGATTCTTCGTGTGAGGTCGAATGTCGTGGAATATAATTAGCATACTTGATGATAAGTGTATGCAGATCTGGAAAGCAGTTAGGCGGAAATACATTTCACCAGTATTTATCTTGGCACTCTGTTTCATTTTTTATTGGTACCTACTTGGAAATAAGTTATTGATAGCTCTTCAACTAATTTCACTGCAGTATTAACATCTACTATTGCCTGTTAATTTGTTTCAAATAACTAAATAAGAGGCACAACGTTTGATACTATATATTTTATTATTTTCTCAATCAATATTCCTTACTTATTTTACATCTTGCATATGATAATTGGGATAATCAACTACTAAAAGATGGTATTGATTACGATATGTTGAACTTAAGACAAAGGTACACTTTCAGTTGGTCTCCATAAGCATTGCTGTCACTTATATTTCTTTCTTTTTTCATTTATCGTTTAATTTTTATGTACAAATTTAAGTATATAGGTCACAGGTTCTTTTAATTGTGTAGGCGTTTCTTAGTAGAAATTAGTTCTTTTAGTTTATTAGTTAATTATAGTTTTATTAACTCCTTTATTGTAAATGGGGTAGGTGACTCAGTGGTATCAAGTCGGCCTGTGGATCTTGAGAACCCTGGTTCAATCCCCACAGCCGACAAACAATTTTCACCAATTTCAATCTACCCCTGTGGCTCCCCCACCACTAACATCTTTGGGGGCCATGATTTGATGGCTGGTAACCACACTTCACGCGAAAAATATATCATTTACCGTGATCTGCTTGGGCAGAGTGCCACACCCAGTAATGGGTAAAAGGCGTGTGAGAATATATTTATTTATTGTAAATATTAGTTGCATTTTTATTTATTTTTCAAGTACTTAGTAGCAAAGTGTACCTTTGTTGTAGTTCCAATATACACCACTATGCGCGTATTTTTCTTTTAAAATCCCAACACTCACTTAAGGCCAGTTGCACTGTCAATAATAAAGTTTTAAACTTAGTTTAAAAAATAAAAGCAAAGCGAAGTTTTATGTCACATATCGCTGTCAAAGATTTGTTTTGCTTTTATTTATTTAATCCAAATTTAAAATTCAAACTTTGTTGGTGCTTATCATGAGACAAACATCATACTCAATCTCTTGCTTCAATAGTCATTATTATATGTATTCATTTGCCACTTGGATCAATAATTATTTCAGAAGTTAATAACATAACTCCGTAATTAATGTACGACCTGGACCTGTATAGTAATAAGAAAAGGTATCGTGTTTAAATCTCAATAAAAATAAAGTTTATTGCTACGAATGGAAGTAAAATCAATTCAGGTGTCCACCATGAAAAAAATGGTTTCGTGAGTAGCTTCATTAACATACATTTACCGTGAAGCACTTATACATAAATTACTGCAAACCATTAACAAGTTTCTTTTTCGCTCTGCAGACAGTTTTTTTCAGGAGTCGTCACGGTAAAAATGCTTACATTTTGTTTGTGGTATCCGCAGAAATTCTTTATAATAAAGAGTGAAATTTATGCGACCGTAGCTTTTTTAATCATTACGGTTTTTGGATTCAGGCCAACTGTGAAAAGTTTTACTGCTCTATAGACTATAATTTTACTTTAATTTGATACACTATTGCCAAATTTCCGCCAAGGCAAACATAACATACCATCATCTTTATCTTTATCGAGGGTAATATTACAAAAGGTTTAGTTCTTATCACACAAATTTATATTTATGAGAACGTGGATGCTTGGTAACATTTGACGATAACAATTGATATGAAAAAATAGGGACATCAAAGGTGAAGAGATTCTTGTCTATTCTGTAACAAAAATTGCCACGTATTGCAATTGCTAACATAAAATAAATATATCATCACGCCTTTTACCCAGATATCAACCGTCAATTCATGGCCTTTAAAGACGTTAGAGGCGGGGAAACCACAGGAGTAGATTTAATTTCGTAAAAATTATTTGTCGGCTGTGGGAATCAAACCCGAGTTCTCAAATCCACAGACCGACTCGATATCATGTAAACGTAAAAGCACGCTATCATTCATTTAGTTATATTTTTATATGAGGTATGTAGGTGGTTCAGTGGTATCGTGTCTCCTTATTCCTAATTATTTTAAACATGATGTTTCTATACCTCTGCACGAAACTTTAATGGCATATATAATTTGATATACTGATTATACAACAAAAAGATTTTTTTAGAAATTCGCAAAAATTAGGGTATTTCATTCCTAGCAAACATTTTTAGTGTTACTGGTTTAATATAAATAAATAAATATAAATATATCATCACGCCTTTTACCCATTACTGGGTGTGGCACTCTGCCTAAGCAGATCTCGGTAAGTGATATATTTAATTAAAAAAGAAATCAAAATAAGAGATTACACCAGGTACTTACATAATAACTAATTAATAAATGATTATTTGTAGACAGTGTTTATATTTTTATTTCATTAGTAACATAATTATAAATAATTAAATGTACTATTAAACCAGTGACACTAAAAATGCTCGTCAGGAATGAAATACCCTAATTTTTGCGAATTTAAAAAAAAAATATTTTTGTTCTATAATCAGTATATCAAATTATATAGGTCATTAAGTTTCGTGCAGAGATATAGAAACACCCTATATATATATATATATATATATAATAGATTTGTCTAAAGTTATCAGTTGATTAAAAAAGCACTGGTTGTCTGAATGGATACACGCTGTATAAGACGAATTATTGACACAATTTCCATTGTTCTATTACAAACAATTACAATTATGTTCGTTATATATCTGGACGTATTCTAGCATAATTGATCAGGACGGGTATGATAGAGACAAAGTAAGTAATTATGAATGTTTTGGTTGATTTATAAGAATAGTAAAATGACTTACATGAAGTGCAGGATTCGCGTTCGGCGCGAGTGAACTCTCAACCAACCGCTAACTTCACTACGAACAGCACATGTTACTGAACGCTTACCAGGTCACAGAATTAGACTTAGTCCAAGAACCTACTGCCAACATTGCTACGAAATATTGTGCATTCCTACCAGTGACAGCGAAATTAAAATAAATCACTCATAATAATTGAGATACTACATATTTTAGCAATATCTTCAAATTGTTGTAACCGTATAATTTTTTTTTGTCAAACTATTTATAGGTTACTATAGATGATATACAGGGTGTTTCTATACCTCTGCACGAAATTTTAATAACATATATAAATTGATTATAGAACAAAAATATTTTTTTTGAAATTCGCAAAAATTAGGGTATTTCATTCCTAGTGAACATTTTTAGTGTCACTGGTTTAATTCGAAATTTTGCGCCGTTTCTCCATACACTAATTCACTATTGCTATCCATCTTTCTCAAATTTCTCCCACAACAATTTACCACACCCAGTAATGGGCAAAGGGCGTAATGATATATTTATTTATTTTTATTTAACAACTTACCCTTTCAATACAATATACGAAATGAGACTAGGTACTCAAATAAAAATAAAAATAAGGCATTACACCAGGTACCTACATAATAACTAATTCATAAATGATTATTTGTAGGCAGTGTTTATACTTTTATTTGAATAGTAACATAATTATAAATGATTAAATGTATTATTAAACCAGTGACACTACTCCAACTGTTTTGGGATAATTCCCTGTATAAATAAATAAAAGAAGTTAAACTATTTTGAAACTTCTGCTCTTGAAAACTATTTTAGAAGACGTATGCTTATTCTTAGATCTTATAATATTGTCGTCTACTCATAATATAATACACCACATGTGTTCAAAATTATCTAATATATTGCGTGGATTAATACAATATATTCTGATAATTTTTAACACCCGTGTTATATTCGTTATGATTATATAACGAATAAAAAATGAACAGAAATTGTTACATCACGAAATAACATCAAAATTACAATTGAAATAAAAAAGAATACGTTACCAATGACTTTAGTTTATTGAATATAAAACGCAATTATAACTTTGTTACTAAGGCAACGATGCTTTTTGATATATTTGTTTAGTGCAAGATTTCTTATTTTTTCGTTATTTCGTCCATTGTAGATCTTAATTTTACATTTTTTGACCAGGTGAATATACCGAGATCTGCTACGGACCTACAGAGTGTCACACCCAGTAATTTGTAAAAGGCGTAATGATATATTTATTTATTTGTGAATATACCACGTCCGCAAAGTGTATGTTCGTTTATTTATATATGGCAACCAAAGAAATTTTTAAAGTATGATTGGTTGATTTTATTATGAGTTATTTAATCGAATTCAAACAATAATTCAACAACTAACAACATAATAAATTAGTAAAAACTGAAAAGGTCAAAAGTTACAATTTAATTAATTCCGTCAGTACATCCCATAAACTACCTCCAACAGAATATTTCCTGTATTTTCCTCACATTTAATTGAAACAGTCAAATACATCATAAACCATAACAATCTCCGGACAATCTGAAATGTAATCATTGAATAAATAGCTTTACTCGTCGCGTGTAAATTCAATATAAATTTATTTAATTTAATACCCAGCACTTACGGTAGATTTTTCTTCAGAACATTATCTACCAGGAGGAGGTCTCCACTGCAGCTGAACTTCAACTTCAAGCAACTAATAAATTACGAATAATAACCATAATTTTACATTTTAAACATGATATTTCATTAACCCTTCTCAAGGAATTGCATCTGACTCGAGTACCGCTACATGTTTAATCACAGAGCAGAGCTCAAGAACTGCACATGGCAAAGAGAAAAGAATTGCTCTCAACTCAAGGTTTCTCTCATTAAGAAGCTAATTATTTTTATCCATAATTCGTCTTGCATAAAATCGCGATTCGTTACAGCGTTTGGAAGATGAATGAGGAGAGAGCATTGACTTGTCGGTAGTTTTACTAAGATGAGATGATGTTCCTAAAAATTATTGCGCGAAAATAATTGGAAATATATTGGCTATATAAAAAAAGATAAAAATAGTTGTTTGTGGAACTAGGCTGCGAAATGATTGGTTATGTGCATCGGGGAAAAAGTTACGCGAATGAGGCTGAAATCTATAGCGTGTATCTGTACTTCGGGAAAAAAATTAAAGGGTATATACTATAAGACGTACTGATCATGGCACAAAAACAATTTTTTAAAATTCGCTAAATTAAGTATAGTTTACTTGAAATGAATATTTTTAGGGCCACTGGATTAGCGTACTTTATTGCTTAGACTGCTGCATTTAACTAAATTAAATCAGACATTTATTTGGTGTTGTGTAAACAATTACTTGTAAGAAGATTTAAATAAAATTATTAAAAATAGCTACCAACCAGTGGCTAACAAAATGTTGTTTAAATACGATGCAAATTTTTTTCCCAAAGTACACATACACCCTGTATATTTAAGATTTTCATTAGAGATTTTCCTTTATTAATTTTTGAAATCATGTTTCTATTTTTGTAACATACATGATTAAATCAGCGATTTACTAACTTCAATTTTGACCACATAAAAATAAGGAGGTGAAAAAATTAATTAGGTTTTTGCCTCTAAGAGAATCATGACTGAAATTTTTGAATTGAATTTAGAATAACAAAAATGATATTGAGATATTTGTAAGAAAAATAATACCTTAGGTATTCTTACAAATATTTGAATATAATTTATAGTTTTAATTTTACATTTAATTTTTAAAATATCCCTGTACAATTTTGAGCAGTATATTTCACTATTACAATGTAATTAAAAATGCTCTATATTGAAATATAAATATGGTCGTCGTCGCGTCACCATCACCACTCCATTGCTAGTTCATTGCGCAGCAATCAGTGCAATCTACGCTAATCGATAACAGATCTTAACAGCGAACAGCGACTCTGCAACGTTTCCTAATGAACCAAGTGCAATTGACTAGTCAAGGTGATAGCTGTCATTGTTAAATAAGCCAGATAACTCTTAAATAAAAGAGAAGCACAATAAAGAGAATTAGAAGGAAGTTTGATTTTCGGCTGGAAAACCATTCAAGCTGCCGCACACATTGGAGTGCAGCAGCACAGGTGTATCCTTTTTATAAAAAACTGTTTAAAACAAAACAAACAAATCTAACCTGAAAACCTTAACAATAATTATTATCCACGGATTTACCATAAGCTGTCGTTCAATCATAGACAACTAGCGACATCTAACCAACCAAAGAACAATCATTACAAAAAACAAAATAATTAAATCGAAGCAACCAGAATAACACTCATGAATATGAGCAAAGAAGAACAAGGCAAAAATAACTCACCAGATATGGAAGAAAACAAAATTATTCAGGCGATGGCGAAGTTGATGACAGACATGGAGAAAAGACTGGCAAGCGAAATAAACACCCTACGCACTGACTGCGTAGACGAACAAAAAAGATTAAAAGCCGATGCTAAACAAATGCAAAATAAACTAAACGAACATGAAGAAAGACATAAACAACAGGAAAAAGAAATTAGAAAAAGAAATATAATTTTAAGAGGAGTAAAGGAAGATGAAAATAATATTCAAGAACTCGAACAAACAGTTATACAATTTATAAATGAAGTCTTAAAAGTAGAAATCTCTATTACTGAAATTGATCAGATTATTAGACTAGGCCGGCCACAAGCTAACCAAACCAGACCAGTACTTGTCAAATTCCTCTCATGGAGAAAAAAAATAGAACTACTAAACAATAAAATCAATTTAAAAAACAGTAACATCAGCATGAATGAAGATTTCCCAAGGGATGTAGTCGCAGAAAGGAAAAGATTAACTCCAATTCTATTGAAATGCCGATCTGAGGGAAAGCACGCAGTCATAAAATATGACAAATTATTTGTGAACCACAGTAAACTAACAAATGCAGAAATTACAAACATGGAAGCAGCAATGAAGAAACGGCAACTCTCCGACAAAGAGGAAAATGAAGTATCCAAAATGAGGAAGGAAGACACCACTACTGAAGAACCGAATTCCTTTCAAGTGCCAAATCCCAAACTAGCGAAAAATCAAACAACGGAAACAACTAAACGAGGGCGTCCTAGAACAAATTCGCAATCAAGGTCGAGGTCTAACTCAAGCTCAAATAATAAGCAAAAGCAGAAACCAGGAACATCAACGCCCACTGCAATAAACCAGTCAAAAGATCCACTACCTAACGACATCACAGCCTCACAACTAGTAACAGCGCTAAATAATATTATGAAACAAAACTGACAATTAACGACGAAAGCCGCTTCATCTCAAACACAAGATAAATATTCTCTCAACACACACCTAACCTATATGCCAAACAACAACAAAAAGCCAAACTTAAATTCAACACAACTTCCAACCCGGCCGGTCACCGTGGAAGCTTACGACCACCCCCTTCATCAAAATAAAAAATGTGTAACACGTCAACAAAAAACATGTCATACTTTAAGAATCTGCACTCTAAATACAAAAACACTCCTTTCAGAAGACAGACTCTTCGAATTGGAGAATGCTATAAACAAAATAAAATACGATATAATCGGTTTAGCAGAAATAAGAAGGAAAGATGACCTGATTATGCGAAGAAAAAACAATTCAATATTTTGCCACTCCACAAGTCAAAACGGTAACTACGGAGTAGGATTCTACATCAATAAAAATTACACAAATATGATTGAAGAATTTTATCCAGTATCACCAAGACTTGCTTCATTAAAAATGAAACTCGGAGAAAAATTTTTCATCACAATAATACAAACCCATGCACCTACAGCGCAATCAACCGAAGAAGAAATCGAAGATTTCTACGAATCACTAACCAAACTAATTGAATTAACAGAAAAGAACACTAACGAACTAATCATCATAGGAGATTTTAACGCCAGAATAGGAAAGAAAGAAGCAGGCGAAGACACAGTAATGGGGAACTCTAACTATGGAATCAGAAACAGCCGTGGTAATATGCTAGTAAATTTTGCACTACAATCAAGACTAAAAATTGTAAACTCTTTCTTCCGACAAAAAACCCACAGAAAGTGGACGTTCATTTCACCTACAGGAACAAAATATGAATTAGATTATATACTAATGAAAAACATAAATATCGTCCAAAACTTCGAGATAATAAATCAATTAGAATTCAGCACAGACCACAAGCTACTAAGATTAACATTAAAAATAAATACAAAACTAATTCGAAAACTAAAAATAGCCCCAAAAATAAAATCAAATATGCTAAATGAATCCACAAAACATATATTCAAAAACGAAATATCCAAGAGATTAAACGCAGTAAATCCTTGCGAAATAAAGAACAATGATACCCAAATATTATATAATAAAATAGAGCTAGCTCTGAACAAACCGCTCTCTCACCAACTAACCTCAATTAAAGAATGTAAACTTAGTAACACAACCAAGAATCTAATCAGGAAACGAGAAGAACTTAAACGAATAAAAAACAAAAATGTTCAACAAAGGATAGAATTCGCAGAAATAAGAAAATGTGTAAGGAAAGCAATAAGGAAAGATCTATACGAACACGATCTTAAAAAAGCAGAGACAATTTTGGCTCAAACAAGCTCAACAAGGAAATTAAATAAAGAAATAAACAACAATAAACACTTGATAACAAACCTACAACAAAGCAATACAACAACGGAAAGTTTCAATAGAAACTCAATTATTAAAACAGCAACAGAATTTTACAAAAATCTATATAATGAGCCAACAAACACATCCCCAAATGATACACAAAATTATAACAACAGAAATGATGACGAAATTCCAGAAATAATTGAAAAAGAAATTGAACAAAGTATCCGAGAAACAAAAAACAACAAATGCCCAGGAAACGACAAAATCACATACGAGCTGATCCGACTCAATTCAGAGGAACTATTACCACTATTATTAAAATTATTTAATAAAATTTTAGAAACGGCAGAAATCCCCCAACAATGGAAAGAATGCTCCATCATTCTCTTACATAAAAAGGGAAATAAAAATAACATCCAAAACTACAGACCAATAAGTCTCTTATCTAATATGTACAAGATATTCATAAAAATAATCACAAAACGAATAGTACCAACAATTCAAGAAAACCTATCCGTCGAACAAGCTGGTTTTAGGAACTCCTTCTCAACTACGGACCATCTCCACACCTTAAATATTCTAATTGAAAAGACTAAGGAATATAATCTGAAGATATACATGCTATTTATTGACTATTCCAAAGCCTTCGATTCAGTGAAACACGAATATATCTGGAATTCGCTACAACTACTACAAATAAATGAAAAGTATATTAACATTTTTAAGAACGTTTACTCAGAATGCACCGCATACATTCAACTAGACAAAAGGGGCGAAAATTTTAACTTAAAAAAAGGGGTTAAACAAGGGGATCCAGCATCACCATATCTTTTCAATGCAGTTCTTGAACAAATATTTAGAAACTTAGATTGGCAAAATAAAGGTATTAACATAACTGGACAGCTACTAAATAACCTAAAATTTGCAGACGATGTGATACTTTTTGCAGAATCAGCTGAAGAAATAGAAAAAATGCTGGAACAACTAGCAGAAGAAAGTAAAAAAGCGGGTCTTGAAATTAACATAGACAAAACTAGAATCATGACTAACGGGAAGAAGGACATAATACATTTCGAAAATCAAGAACTCAAATATGTCGATGAACATGTCTACCTAGGACAAATAATTTCCTTCAAACAAAAAAGCGATAAAGAGATTCAGAGACGAATTACACAAACATGGAACAAATTTTGGTCCTTAAAATTTGTCATGAAAAGCACACTACACACAAACATTAAGAAAAGAATATTTAATCAGTGTATTCTTCCAACACTAACCTACGGATCACAGACATGGACCTTAACAAAAGAACAAAACAAAAAAATACAAACCACCCAACGAAAATTAGAAAGAAGCATGCTGGGAATAAAACTGGCTGACAAAGTAAGTAACACCGAACTACGTCAACGCTCCAAAACAACAGACATATTTCACTTCTCTAAAGGGCTAAAATGGAAATGGGCTGGCCACATCTCGAGACTACCGAACGACAGATGGGCGAAAATTATTACAGAGTGGTCACCACGTTACCAAACAAGAAGAAAAGGCAGACCCCTAAGCAGATGGGATGACGAAATCAAAAGATTTGCAGGAAAAACCTGGACAAGAACCGCCAATGATAGAGACAAGTGGAAAACGATGAAGGAGGCCTTCGTCCAACAGTGGACTTAACCCACAAAGAAATATAACATTAAATTAATCATATAAATAAAATAATTGTAAATCATTACGTAATTGTAATCATTATTCATAGATGTATAAATCTAAAAAAGGGTTCAATAAAGGCTATTATTATTATTATTATATTGAAATATGCTCATACAGGATGTTTCAAAATTATTGCAAAAAAATAAAGAGTATATATTATTTGATCTACTGATTCCAATGCAAAAATATGTACACTTTAATTAGATCTAACATTTTTAATATCCCTGGACTGATAGGTTACAATAATAAATAAAAATTAAGAACTTACAAAACTTCAATTAAAGTAAATACATTTTAATGATTACTACTTCAAGTAATGTGCAATTATTTTTACGAATTTCTGTAAAATTATTTAATATATACCGTAATTTTTTTTTTATAATTTTAAACAGCCTGTATATTACAAATATACGAGTAGTGTACATTATTGGTACATATTTACATAATTGAGAACTTAAACAACACTCCAAACATTCATCTCAAATTTTGTATGTTTACACTTTTAATTAAATATTATTATTATTATTCTCCGTCCTACTAATACAACCTGTAGCACTTCAAACTGGCATTTTCGTTTTATATATAATTTTTCTTTTTGACAAATTATTATCAAATATATTTAATAATACTATAGATAGTAACATTTGAAAACAAATGCAAACACACTTCTGACCACCAATAGAAAATAACCAGTGTCCTAGTTTAATTTAGTTATTCTATCTTCCACCGTAATGGAGATTAAATTAATTTCGTACACTGTAGTACAAAAATAAATAAATAAATGGCATTAGAACTGCACATTTTTTACCCTTTAAATAAAATTTATAACAAATGAGAACTGCTTTACGTACGAAAATAAATGTGGTTGTAAATGGATTCAAAAATAGACATGTGTATAATTGGAGCAGGAGAAGGTTAATATTTAGCAATGTGTTTCGAGTGCAATTGTTTGCAGACAGTGCATAATGGAATTATGATGTGCATGACTTCATACGAAGCCTTTCTTCTCAATCAACAATGCACCAATTTCAAAGATTTTGATTTATGGTTTAATTTCGCACACCATTATGTTTTGCATTTCTAGCCATACATAATTTCCGAATGTATTTCCAAAGTAATTGGATTAGAACCACGGTCGTTATTGTGAGTCGAGCGCGCCGTCGGGAGTATATTACCTGACCTTGAACTGCAATCGCTAACCTCTCTTTTCTTTACACGCATACATACGCACGGACAGATGTAAAGGCAAGGCAGGAATGGTTATTATTGTTCCGCGTGACTCAATGCGGCTATTTTCATTTGTTAGTCGTGGCACACCGCGATACCGCACACAGGAAAACGACGCTCGTTTGTTTGTGTTTGCTGATGTGTCATCACCAGGTCATTTATAGTTAATTTTAGCAAGTTTATGAAATTTGCACGAGTACTCTGATTTGCTCTTATTTCAAATTTCACTACGGTAGAAATAGACAACTACAAATAATAATTTGTCAGCTGTACTACCACTAAAGATGAATCTTCATAATGATCCTGTCACATCTGCATGATTTCTGATCAATTTCATATTAAAAAGAAAACTGCAAGAGTATGTTATGCATCAAGGGAGGGAAACAAAGAATAATCGCGCCCTCCCGTGAAGCATATCATATTTTTCGTAACAAGTGCACTAAAATTTCCGTCTTATCGGGACAAATGACAAATATCCTAACTTGGAACAAGTGTCAAATTTGTCATTTGTTAAAAAGGACAAGTCTCACATTTTCCAACTGTTAAAACTAGTTCATTATCCGCTCAGCTAGATGGCACGTTCGACGCCGCAAACAGGGAATAATCGTAGTCTCTAGGGAGAGAAACATTCTCACGAGGGACAGAAACATTCTACCTACGGAGAGAAACATTATGTTAGGAGGAAAGCAGTGTTTCTCTCTCTCTAAAATTAGGGAATAATAACGTGTTTCTTGTGCACGTCTTACGAAAATGTTGTGCAAAGGTATAATAGTAAAATCAGTAGCGAAAGTTTACATATATTTTTTATATATTTTTGTTGTAAGCTGAAGATGGCGAGATTTGAATCCATGAACTCTCGCTTGAGGTCCGAGAGTGTACCGTAAAGCATTTGCCAAAATAAGGTAGTACGAAATTTTGAAATATCATTTTATCCATTATTCAGTTCCATGCTACAATGATTTCGATTCTTAATACTGTATACATAACATTTTAAATAACGTTTCCCCTATTCTAAAAGTGACTCATTATCTCTAATCGATAGATATGTTAACGATAACTTTTTATATTTCATTAATACTTTATACTCGTAGAATGTCGATATTCTGTGACAAGAATAATTTGCTCTGGCATGTTTAAGTGAAGTAAAGAATCCTTAACCCCTTCCACGAAATGTTCAGTATCGCCGCCCATGGCCACCTGTGCTGTGGCAACGACCGCGGGATGCTAATTGCGGTGTCGGAGGCAGGTCTGGACCGCTGCGGGACCCAGGAAATGCATCGCTAACAACACTCGCTGCCACCGCTCGTCCCGACATCGTTCGTTCGTTCGTTGGCTCTTGCGTGCTGCAGGACTTTTACACCTCGATTCCGTGCCCGAAATACTCGCGCCTACTATGATTTATACGAGCTCCGAGCACCGGGCGACGATGACTAAACATGTTTTCGTATGTTTTTCATTTCCTTTGATTCTAAATCTTGCGGTAACTAGGTTTACAATTCACTCATGGCGACGAGATGTATTTTACACAACCATGAAAAATATATATATATTTTTTTATTTATATATCAGACCAACTACTAGGTCATATGCCGATATGTCCTTTGTGTGGCCGTCACGGGCGGGACTCGACCCCCAACCTTACGGTCGTCAGTCAGGCTCACAACTCGTGCGGCCATCTCGCGGGACGGAAAATATTTTTCGTAACACAAGAAACACGATCTTATTCCCTAATTTTAGAAAGAAGCACTGCTTTTCTCCCCTAGGGAGAGAAACATAATGTTGCTGGATGTTTCTTTTCCTAGGTAGCATATCTCTCTCCCTAGGGAGATGTTTCTCTCCCTAGAGACTACGATTATTAGCTGCTTGCGGCGTTTCCTAGGTAACTAGTTACGCAATATATGTTTGACATTTGTCCCGATAAGACAGTAATTTTTGTGCACTTGTTACGGAAAGTATAATATGCTTCACGGGAGGGCGCGATTATCCCTTTTGTGAAGTTGCCAACTCCACACGCGGGAATAATCGCTTGTTTCCCTCCCTTGATGCATAACATACTATAATTGACTAAAATATAATATAAAATAAATAGGGTAGATGGCTCAGTGGTATCGAGTCGGCTTGTGGATCTTGAGAACCATGGTTCGATTCCACAGCCGACAAACAATTTTTATCTAGTTAAATCTACCCCTGTGGCTCCTCTTTCACTCATATCTTTGCAATGTTTTCAATTTGCAGAGCAATCAAATTTAGAACGGACAAAATAAATTTTTATGACTATGATGATACATTTATTCAAAAACCAATTGAAAGCAATGAAAATAAATAATAAATATCAAAATAAACACTTGTCTAAGTCTCACAAAATTCAGCCTCCAAGTCACCTTATGAGGGCATCGTCAGAGGCTGGCCAGCACAGTTGGTAACCATAGACGCGTTTCGCTCTTATTAGAGCTCATCAGTATGGTATAACCTACTTCTTCACCTAGAACAAAGTTCATGTGAAGAAGCTGGTGACGAAGAACTGTGCCAGCAGAGAATAAGATCTCTAACAAACTAGTAAGATGACATGAGAAGTTTTGTGGAACTGGTCATGCCATCTACCGAAAAAAAGGGAAAGCTACGCAATAGCAATTTAAATAACAACAAAGACAAAATTAATTGTCATCCAACACTTGGTGAAACAAGGTTTAAAAAAAAAAGTAAACACTTGGCTATGTTTCACAAAATTCAGCCTCCAAGTCACCTTATGAGGGCATCTTCAGAGTCTGGCCAGCACAGTTCAGTTAGTAACCATAGACGCGTTTCGCTCTTATTAGAGCTCATCAGTATGGTATAACTCACTTCTTCACCTAGAACAAAGTTCATGTGAAGAAGCTGGTGACGAAGAACTGTGCCAGCAGAGAATAAGATCTCTAACAAACTAGTAAGATGACATGAGAAGTTTTGTGGAACTGGTCATGCCATCTACCGAAAAAAACATAGCCAAGTGTTTACTTTATATTTTTATTAAACCTTGTTTCACCAAGTGTTGGATGACAATTAATTTTGTCTTTGTTATATTTATTCAAAAACCAATTGAAAGCAATGAAAATAAAGATTGTTATATGCTGTAGGTAATCTCGCAGGTGGTCTGCAAAGTGCATTTGCCTCAGCTGCTCTTATTCTTACGTCTTTGTTCGTGTTGAGGCCTGTATACTTTGTAAATAGTTTCCACAATTTAAGAAATACCCACAACAGTGGTTTACGCCTGCGTCGTGTCCGCCTCAACCGTTTACCATATGTTTAAATTGTCATTAAATGCCAATATAACCCCCCTATAATTATTTACTTTTATTTTCTCTAAAATTATGTGTTTGAACAATAAATAGGTATGTATGAAAATGGAAATGAAGTCCAAATTGAATGTTGCGAGAAACTGAATGAAAAATAGGTTCCACTTGATGATTGATAAGTTAATAGTCATAATTTTGCATGTCCCACACATATCATAAATAATATAGTATTGCATTAAGTAGATTTTAAACTCCTCCAACAAATCAAAACATATGAAATTAATATCTGGGTGTGGTAAGCAAAGGGCAATAAGGTTTGTCTAAGATCCTCCTGCGTCTTATGCCTTTTGTTAAATGTTTCAATATTAAAGGAAATTATTTTGAATATTTAGCATTGTATTTTATCGCCTGTCAATCGTTACTAGTAATGAAATACCATAATTTTTGCGAATATCAAAAAATCTTTTTGTTCTATAATCAGTATATCAAATTATATAAGTCATTCAAGTTTCATGCAGAGGTATAAAAACAGCCTGTATATTATACTATTATCGATGACATTACTTATAATAAAATAGTACTCTAAACAAATATTCAAGTAACTTTGTAATCTTGAAAATGATACGTCACAAGCATTTGTCTATTTGATAAATAAAATAAATATATCATCACGCCTTTTACCCATTACTGGATGTGGCACTCTGCCTAAGCAGATCTTGGTAAGTAATATATTTCTTCGCGTGAAGTGTGGTTACCAGCCGTCAAATCACGGCCCCCAAAGATGTTAGTGGAGGGGAAGCCACAGGGGTAGATTTAAAAATTGGAGAAAATTGTTTGTCGGCTGTGGGGATCGAACCAAGGTTCTTAAGATCCACAGGTCGACTCGATACCACTGAGCCACCTACCCCATTTTATCTAGGCTTAAAAACGACATTTGTCAACTACAAGACTACAAAATATTGTGGATGGTGCATTGCGAACATGTTTTATTTACTTATTAGTCTCACGGCAGAATTACAGTACAGGGGACCTACAGTTTATAGTGTAATTTGAACCAGTTTGACACAATAGTATTTTTTTAATATCAGTTGAAACCAATTAGATTCCAACGTATTCATTAGTCTGTAAGTGCTTATATTGACAGTTATACATAATTATAATCTCGCTTTTCAAACAAAACTGATCGAAAGTCAGATAAAGTAAAAGCCATTTCTAATCTTATGTTATAGTGGTATAAGGTGGCCTATTATATCAAATTTTTCTCTAAAATATTCAACATTCCCGCAACAACTATGCTCTTTGTATAATCAATAATAACAGTGTGATTCTGAATAACTATATATCATTACATCATCAAGTTACATGTGAGAATCACATTCTCCAATAATTCTACCTTCGCATCCTCTTCTAACAATATACATAATTCATTTACACTGAAATCCTAACAGAACACCATTATCACCCAACAACAAACAATGCACAAACGCATACAACACATAGTTACATACAACATCGTGATCAAAAGAAACTGATCGTTGTCTGATGATAAATGTTATGAGTTTCGAAGTAATATTTAAGTGCCAACCCAGGCGAGATTGTAAATTACCGCGCAGTATTTGAATTATGCAAATTGGCAGGCTTTTGTTGAAGAAACGACAGAATGAGGAGCCCGCATCTTGAGGACAGATTATATTTTTTGCTCATGTAGGACTGTCGGTAACTACTCTGTTATAAATATAGAATTGGTTTGGATTTTCAAGAATCTGTTATTATGTACATACTTTCGTTGGTATGTCTATTATTATGATACTAATTATTTTATTTTTTCAACATTCAGATATACAGGATATTTCAATAATTTAGGAAATACAATAATGACAAATATTACAGGATACACTGATCTCGGATCAAAAATAGTTATTTGTGTATTAAGAGCGTAAAGTGAGTCTTTGTTACTCGAGCACGGTAATTGCAGCGCGAGCCGAAGGCGAGAGATGCAATAGTGTAAGAGGAACGAAGACACTTTACGCTCGTGATACACACATAATTTTTTCTACAATTGCATCTTACAATTATTTAAAAACGTATACGTACTGAAAATAAATTCATTCTGCCAACTGTCAATATGACAAGTTTCTGTTTTATTTGTATCCCTGGTAACTATTGAAATAAGTCCACATTTAATATATTTTTCACGCGTTGCCATTGGAGACGCGCAAAAAAGATATTTTTCGATTGTTCCACAGAAAACGTCAACTTTACGATGACAAATGAGAGCGTAATTGTCAACTTTTCATAGCAATTGTAGAAAGACAGGCTAATAAATGCTACTTTTACAGCCTAGGCTATAAAAGTAAACTATTATAAACTAAGCTGTAAAAGTATTGCTATAGAAAAATAACAAATTTGACATTTATTATTTAATCTAATAATAGTTATTTACGTGGGCCTGCGTAGTAAATTAGTTTTTACGGGCGAGCTGGAAAGTTTGTGCGGGGCGAGCGACGTAGCAGTAGTTCAGTGCATTTGATCAAAGCGTCCACATACTTACATACTGTTGGTTTATCTTTATCTTTAGTTATAAAAAAAGAAAATAAAAAAAACATTATCACGCCTTTTAGTTATTACAGGTTTTATGCCTGTGCAGTGCGGTTACTAATTGTCAAATATGTTAGTGAAGGGGTAATTTTAATGTGGTGAAAATTGTTTGTTGGCTGTGGAAATCAAACCCGAGTTCTCAAATCAACAGTTCGATTTGATACCTACCCCATTTTCAGCTATCAAACTTTTCTAAATTAATTGAGATAAATGCTTTTAAAAAAGTAGTGTGAAATAACACTTTTAATTATACTCGTAACTGATTACTAAATACAACAAAACTTAAATTATAAGTTTGCTTCAAATACAAAATTTGGAATATACTCGAAGTTCAACAGTAATGAAGACTCCTAGAACCCCGTAAGCCTTCGGCTTCACGTATTACCATTACCATCCAATTGTAACCAAACTTCCATTTTTAAAATTGAATCACAAGAAAACAAATCTCTTATTTCCTGGCGTGCTCCATGTTCCTGCAGAATCTCTAATCAAGCACGTGCACACTTCAGCACGAGCACACGTCACATCCGGTGTCGTCGCTCACGAGTGCTTCTAGTTCCGGTACACTTCACGCCATGCCGCATCCTGGTATCCTAACATCCGACCAAGTGTAAGATCGCGCCATTCGGTGCCGCTGCGGCGCTGGGATAGACTTCATGACGACTTCTGCATGAATAATGCAGCGAATCTTATCAACACTTGGTTGTTATGCCAACGGGGAAATGCGAAATATGCTAATGTAGCATCCGTACTGTGATAGGTTAGGATTTTGATCAAATATGACGAGTGTTATTTGAGTTGAAAAATAATATGTACATAATTATCATAACTTTTCGTAATTTTGTTTGTGGTAACTCTATATAAACATATCAAATGGAAAGACGTCATCATTGAAATCTTATCAACACAATAACAAATGAAATACATTGAACTTTAGTATAAATAAACGATTCAGACAACACTTCTAAAACAAATTGTTCAAAAATTTGAAGATTAAATATGTTTTTATTAAGCCGTAGGATAGTTAGTTACATATAAAAGGAAAAATGTAAATTGGAAAAATAAATATATTTAGAAGACTTGGCTTTTTAAAAAATTATAAATTATATAAAGGACGACGTTTTGAGACTAAGGGTCGGTCCAATTTTCAAGTTAATAATATCAAACAACACAATTGATTTTTTATTATTCCAATTTACATTTTTACTCCTACAAGTAATAAAATATTGTTCAAAAGTTTAAACTTGCCTCCATCTTTGTCCACTATTACGTTTCAATATTTTTCCATAATTTCTTTTCTTCATTTAAAATTTAATTAAATTGTATGAGTTATAATTTAATATATCTGGAAGACTGAGCTTCGCTCGATAAATAACGGAAAATGAGAAATTTTAAATAAAAAATAAGAAATGGTAAAAGAAACGACTTTTCTTCCCAATTTTTTTTAGAATTGTTTTGAAAACAGTTGAGTTGATCATTTTCTTTTACATTGCTCAAAAGTACTGACATGACTATATTTTGAAGAAATACATTTTCATGAACTTTCTTCACATTTTTTTCGTAGATATGAGATCTTTTTTGTAGTCAAAACCATTACAATACTAAGTTTCGCCAAAATCAATAAAGCCAATTCCGAGCTCGGGAGTAATACAATAGTTATTTAAGTAGTAAATTAATTTTTACGGGCGAGTTGAAGAGTAAAGATTAATTTACTATGCTGGCAACGTATATAATAACAATTTCATAAATTCTAGAAATAAATTATATGAAATTATGGATTTAATGTCAGACGAAGACTTTGACGGCGATTTTCTTGCAGTTCAAAAAAATATACAAAATATTATAGATGCTGCAAGTAATAACTTTTAATTACTCTATATTAGATTTTTGTTATGAATGCCGTACAGAGATGCTAAACCTAAGTACAAACTATGGCATCAACCGAATTCTTTTGTCATAGTATCTAACGCAGTATAGATCCCAAGACTCCTACATGATAGGTATTGACAACGGGTTTCATCTGCAACGACATATCTTCTAGGATATTTATTTATTTATTTATTTATTTATGTTACACTGTACAACAGGAATTTAATCCCAATTACAGTACAGGGTCCGCACTCACCGAGCCGCAGTGTGGTAGATTATATAATTTTTAGCTTGAGTGCGATTCAAACTCGGGATCTCCGGATTCGAATTCCGTATCGCTATCCACACCACCGTAGTGACGAAGTAAATTTTTGCCATATGACATGACTAAAAGTACAATGATGATGATAAATTTAAAATTACTTTTTATGAATATTGTAAAATTTTACAGATCCCTTCTATGAGCCTGTAAAATTTTACAGGGTTACGCGCTGTATAATTACTCAATTACATAGCTGCCATAAATACCTATAAGTTTAAAACTTAAATTTTAGTGGTGCAACTAATACCAAGTGTCTTTCTCATCATTTAAATATAAATAATAATAGAAGTTAGGAAAAAGAAATAATATTTGAGTACTTACAAAAATATTAGTTTGGTAATAGACAGTTGACTGAAACATACCTGTAACAAAACATACAAAAAATTAGTTGAATTATTAATGAACTACAAAGACATCAGTTATTCTTGACAGACATAATTTACATATTTTTCTACACCTTAAATTAATGGATTTTTCTTGTAAAAATTTAAATTTAATATTTATATTGCATGAGAAACATCAATATTTTATTAATATCTTTGAGATGTTTGTAAAATGTCATCGAGAAAATAGAAGAACTTTCTATTATTTTCCTAATTAATTCAATGGATTATAAAATAATGAAATACATTTAATAAAATATGACATTACGGCATAATGACTACAAATTCCATTGCATCCTGCACAAATATACATTAATTATCAGTAAATTACATAGAAAAGTAGTTATTAATCCTTGTAGTAATCATCAGATTCATCAGCGACGTAAATTACAACTTCAATAAAACGAAATTACATTATTAATTTCGCTAGAACGAGTCAGACAAGTATAAGAAAGAGAAAGAATGGAAACAAGTGAGTGTTTCGCAAGTTCCCTGAACTTGTTACACCTGTTCACGTGGTTATGATTAAATCAGTGAATAGAATCAGCGGCACTTTGATTGTTCCGTGTGAAGTTAGCTTTGAAGATGCGGGAAACAAGCGATTATACAACCTGATCGCGTGCTCGTGAACATCAGAACATCAGCAGTCGACTGAATTCTATCTAATTGATATCGTTTATAATGTCTACGAGTCTACACTGAATTTGGAGGTTTAACAGCAGCTGCTGAGGAGATTATTCAAAATTAGAGCAACAGATTTCTAATGCAAGCAACAATGAAACTTAAATTTTATGTTTGACTTTAATAAATAAAAGCAAATCGAAGTAAAATATCATGTGATGATATTAAAATTGCTGTCAAACATTTGATGCAATATTGTCAATTTATGTCAAACTTAAATTTTAAGGTTTCGTTGGTGCAAATGGAAATTGGAAGCTTTTTCTTTTCACACTTCTTTCTACGAAACAAATTATCCTGCAACTTATAATTAGCATTCATCAAATTATGGTATAAGACTAGAGTCAAGTGGTTCGAATTCCACTATATGATGTAGGTTCCCTAGATTGTAACAGATTAATTTCCTGTTGTGCAGATAAGTAAATTAAACTGATGTTATGAATAGTTTCAATAACATTATTTAGTGATGAAATTAAATAACTTTTCTCACTAGTGAGGGAAATGGTTACTATCACAACTAAATTGATTGAAGGAAATGTCATTTAACATGGTGACCAAGGACACGTGATGTGTATTTGCAAATACAACTCCTTTGATTTATATAAAAGAATTATTAAATTTCTTGTATCGCAAACGTAAAAATGTCATTTTCACGTTTAATGTTCAAAAAATTATATGTAACACACGTTGCAAAATTCGTACTACTGAAACACTTATTGTCGTTCGTGCTCTATCTTTCGTACTCGATTTGCAATTAAACCCTTTCCTCACTGTTCTGTTCTGTTCTGTTCTGTTAGAGATACATGGCGGGCCCTAGAGCCAATCCTGGTTTATTTACATTCTGCTAAGTATTGAATAATAATGATTCAATATCCGAACAGAATCGCCAGGCCGGACCATGCACCCTGGACATAAAGACAATACACTACACTCCGCCCAGTTTCTGGCAAGAGCTGAACTGATCTGCTTATACCTTAAATGAAAGACATAGTGCAATGCAAATCAGCCGACGCCACGATACACAAAACGTCCAGAGGACTCCCCAATTTCAAAGTAAAATCAGTGTTGGGTGACTTTTTTTTAACGTGGGATTCTACCACACTTTGTTGCTTCTTTCCAAAATGTAGTTCAAGTTTAGGAGTGGGTTACTAGTAGTTGAGTTGTGCTACTAATTGCTATTGCATTTTAATTAAACCCTTTCCTCACTAGTATTACATTATACTAATTATCTCCTAGGGATGAAAAATATTCCTTTCTTTTCTAGTTTCTGACAAGATCGTGAATAAATAATTTCATTTATTTATTTTATTTGAACCATTTTTCTGTAACGTAATAATAGAAGTAGTGGTAGCGGACAATTCCATATAAACTAGTAAAATCAATTCCCTATATTGGTTTAAATGTAAAGAACAAAGTATTTCTTGTTGGAATCTAAGTATCAGAAGAATGGGCGAATCGTGACGCGTGACGTAACTCAGCCGACCAATCCCATGTTATCTTTCAGCGTGGGAGCGACCACAAGCAAGACGAGAAAAATCCGTGTTCCGTGCACAGAAATAAATCCCGACCAGGAAACAATGAGGCTCAAACTTTAACTGTATTAAATTGTTTTTCTGTAGATTACAATCGAGCCTAATGCACGAGCGCTATGACTATAACTTTCATTCAATAACGGAAACTTTATTAAAATAACTCAGACTTTTTCAAGTATCTTATGTGAATGCATGTCTTCAATTAAAATGATGAACATTTCAATTTTCTCCATGGATCTTTACTTGATTTCAATAATTATTTGAATACATAGAGGAGGTAGAACAAGACTTAAAGAAGATCAAAGTTAAAAGATGGAGAACAGTAGCGCAAGATAGATCGGAATGGAGGAAAGTACTTGAGGAGGCCAAGGCCAATGATGACGATTTGAATCTTCATGATGTAAAAGTCATCATTAAGAAAAGTTTATATTTTAAATGGTTATATTTCGGCCCTGGTTAATGCCATCTTCAAAAATAAGTAGCGATGTTGTGAAATGTGAAACGAGGATCGAAATATAATCATTTTAAATTTAAACCTTTTTTTCATTTTAATCCTAACCAACGATGCCTTTCATATCACTAAGATTCAGATAATTGTTACAATTTTGCATTTACTGTTAAAATCAAGTTTACAAGTTGTGAAAATTTCAAGACCTCATTGTATTCCTCACAGTTAACAAAGAAATTTTTTTTTCCTCTAAATTAGCTACGAAGTAACGCCAGTAAACCAACTGTTTCCAATTTTAATTTTCTTTAGGTTCACATATCGAGGAAAGCATGCAACTCTCTCGGATATGATTTTTATATACAAAATATTTAACAATTTGATATATTCTTCCGCAACTATCTTAAATGTTATGCCTATGGCACACTGGTCGAAAAGCATCGACGAGCTCTTAGATGAAACAACAGAACGCACCCGTCATCGACGAAAATTAGAGGCTCCTCTATTTCCATCGAAAAGCTCATCAATGAAACGAACGTATCTCATTTCACTCGTATCTTTTGTATCTAATTTCACTTTAGCATATTTTTTAAATTTAGTTTTTCTTTCTCAACTTTAGAAGCTTTTATAGTTTGTCAATGAAGGGTGCGTTCTGTTGTTTCATCGAAGAGCTCATCGATGCTCTTCGACCAGTGTGCCATAGGCATTAAGATATCTGTCAACTCTAAAAACACTAGATTAAATAACTTATTTGTTGTACCTCGCAGCAACACAAATACCAATAAAAACTCACCGACTAATAGAATTATGTTCATCAACAACTCTAGAATCGTGCAGATTGATTTGTTCTCTCTGTCCCTTTATACATTTAAGAATGCTGTTCAAAACATTTTAAATCAATAATTGCAACTTGCTTATACTATACATTTTGTCTTTGTTTCTTTCATTTCATCTACTGGAATATGTATAGTTTTAATGTATTATTTGGCATATTGTTATTATTAATTAGTGTGAACCTATTATTGGTCTGTATTTTGTACGACTGTTGGTTCTCTTTAACTAAAAAAATGAGCTCTAATAAGAGCGAAACGCGTCTATGGTTACTAACTGTGCTGGCCAGCCTCTGACGATGCCCTCATAAGGTGACTTGGAGGCTGAATTTTGTGAGACTTAGCCAAGTGTTTATTTAATATTTTTTATTGAACCTAGATTCACCAAGTGTATGGATGACAATTAATTTTGTCTTTGTTGTTAATTAAATAAATAAATAAATTCTTTAAAAAAGCTTCAAATAATAATTGCATCTTTTGAACAAAGAAGAATAAAAAATGTCGTTCTTTGCGATCCAGTTTCCAAATACCCATTTTCCATAATTCTATTCGTTCCATCCATCGCAAAATTTCATTTCGTCGATCAGCTCTTCTGCTGGGACATTACACAAGCAAATGGAACATAATATCGATTGATATTACGCTTTTAGTAACCTATATCCAGCGATTTACGAACCGGGAACGATGTGATATTCAAAGGCTGAGCAGGCTAAATTTCACTTTCATATTTACCAACAAGGGCTGCGAGTCTTTTCAGCTGACGCCCCATTGGTTGGGGAGTATATGAGGGTTATGTGCTGACCATGTTATTCTGCATGTGTGGGAAGGAGAATTTCCTGTGTTGAGGGTCTATATTTGCTTTACGGATGGGATTTGAGTTTAAGAGAGTAATTAGAAATTTTAATTAATATTTAGGAGTTCTCACAGGAATATTAATTAATTTGGAAATTAATCTTTAGTTATATTTGCATTTAAAATGAAATGGTGATATCATCTAACCTTGAATATTCTCAAGTTCAACAAAATTAAATTCATTGGGTCGATAACAAAAGGTTCTTGTTATTTCAAATCGATTGTGATTATACCTAAATTACAGGGGCGGATCCAGAGGGGGTCATGGGGGTCATGACCCCCTCCTAAGCATAGACTTTTTGAAAATGTTTGCCCTAATACATAATAATAATTTGTTAAACAAATTAAATAGAAAATATTATCTGAGAACTTAAAATTCTAAGATAATTAAGAACTATTGTTTGATTTATTATTCTAATAAATAGTCAAAAACCAGGGTTCGTAAATATCATGATATTTATAATAAATATCAAAATATCTGATATATAGGATATATATCAGATAAATATCACTTTTTGGATATTTATTTTTTAATTTTAGTTTTTGTACACATTTAAAAAAACTGAAAAATTCGAAAAATTTCACTTTTCCGGAGGCTATATCTCAAAAACTAAACAAGATATGGAAATGCGCTCAACGGCGTTGAATTCCCCGTGTCCGAATTGACTTATAAGCAAATTTTCATACAATTTTATGCAATTTAATATTTTTAATTATTTCCTAAGGGGTACCCCTTTGGTTTTTTCAGATTTTAATTCAATTTTCCCAAAAATCCTTAATCGTAGGATTATTAAAACGAAAATTTACATACATATGTATTTTGACCCACTGAATCCAGTGGTGCAATCTTCAAATGCATATGACTTCTGGTTTTCGAGAAAATGTTAAAAAACCGCTTTTTGCGATTTTTTGGCGGAAAATTGGAAAAAAATAAAAATCGCTGAAACTAAGTATGTTTATAAGTTAACTGAAGCACGAGAAAATTAATGCCGTTGACCGCGTTTTCATATCACATTTAGTTTTCGAGATATAGCCTCGGAAAAGTAGAAAAACTGAAAAATTTGAAAAATTTCACTTCTCCGGAGGCTATATCTCAAAAACTATTTGATATTTTTATATAATGGATATATATCATTGCAAAAATATGACGATATATATCAAAATAAATATCATGATATATATCGATCGATATATATCTTCGAACCCTGTCAAAAACCAATATTTTGTGGGGATATTATTTCGACCCGCAGATGGAAGAGGTATTCTATTTAAGACCTAGTCAAGTATGTGACTACCGACATTTGCACTTCTAATTCAATAATTTTTGTATTCTAATGAAGAACCGTTTAGATATTGAAACTTTTTTATTTAAAAAGTGTTGGCGTTCTTAGGGAAAATTTTTGAGAAAAAAAATAATTAATAATTTTCGGTGTTCAGATTTCAGTGGAAATACATATTTTGGCCATCCATTTTGACTAATTTCGTCGGTACTGTTGATATTTAGTATTGATTCCGTCCCTGTGTTCGTTATCAATGAGCATGATTGCAATGTGATATACACGTGAATGTGTACATTCGTCAAACACTATAAGTATCCGATGCAAATGTGCGTGGGCTCCTCCAGACAGTGCGCAGTTTCAGTGTTTCATAACTGCATCTACGTACGATTGAGAACGGCGCGCGGCGTGGTCTCATACACATGTCTGTCTCTGTTCCTCTACATGCGACAACCAACTCTATTTATAGCTTTGTAAATATGCAGTGAATACTCATAGATATCGAAGTATTTCATTATTTTTAGTTTGACAGCTGTGGTTCCCAAATATAAGATTTTCTTTGGAACGCCAATACATTTCGAAATGTTATTCAATTTGAAATGTCGCTGAAAGGAGAAGGGAAGAGAACTCCTACATTTTTTGCCGAGAAAATTCTGGACGAAAAGAACTTTTACAAATAGCGTATCTTTCAAACAAATACAACTATAAACTGATAGGAAATGATGTTAGGTATTTTTTGACATTTGAGATTAAAACGAGACATGGATAATCGAGAAAAGTAAAAGACTTGTATAATTTATATTATAACCATATAATTCCATGGGGTAGGTGGCTCAGTGGTATCGAGTCGGCCTGTGGATCTTGAGAACCCTGGTTCGATTCCCACAGCCGACCAACATTTTTCACCAATTTAAATCTACCCCTGTGGCTCCCTCTCCACTAATATCTTTGAGGGCCGTGATCTGCTTAGGCAGAGTGCCACACCCAGTAATGGGTAAATGGCGTGATGATATATTTATTTTATTTATTTATTTGAATTATAGTTTGGAATTGATATATGAACTGTTTTTTTTTAATTTCGCACGTGACTTGTTTTCTAAAGGACAAGTGCGATAAAAGTTTTTAAAATAAGTTATTTATATGTACTATTTGTTCTATTTTGCGTCTTGTAAAAGTTAAAATTTTAAAAATCTGCGATAAACTGAGTCAATTTAGGGCAATTTGTACCTATAAGAAATATTGTGGTTGGTAACTGTTATTGACATTCATGCAATTGTTCAGTTTTTGAAGTTATATTGAAATTTTGATGTTCAGTATGTCATCCGCTACTACCAACCGTCTAAAACAAAATGTTACGTATCATAATGGGTTTCATAATAACTTCCTTATGAACGCAAAATAGAAATAAGTTTAATAAACCTTTTTATAAAAAAAAACAACAGACAAAATTAATTGTCTTTAAATGCTCACTTGGTGAAACTAGGTTTAATAAGAAAAAAAACAAAATAAACACTTGTCTAAGTCTCACAAAATTCAGCCTCCAAGTCACCTTATGAGGGCATCGTCAGAGGCTGGCCAGCACAGTTGGTAACCAGCCTCTGACGATGCCCTCATAAGGTGACTTGGAGGCTGAATTTTGTGAGACTTAGACAAGTGTTTATTTTGATATTTTATTATTAAACCTTGTTATCCCCATTTTGTGTTCAGAATGTAATTTTTAATATCGAATTAGAATAAAATTAGCTAATCCAAAATTCTAGATTAGCTAAAACTATTTTAAGAATGAAGCTATTAGCATCTATCATTCACATTTTCTTATTTTGAAGAAAATTAAGTGTTTGATGCGTCGTTGTCATGGTTTCAAAAATGACACAATTCCTATTAATACTATATTATTATCGATTTATCAAATTTCTTTGTCCTTGGTCAGGTACAACCAACAACACCCACCAAACAACAATTACTTGTAACTTCGGCGGAAATCAGAATCTGTTGACAGTTAATAATACCAACTTAACAACGTAATAACTAGCGTGGGCGATCGAAACGAGAGCAACCGTCACTACCAAGCCATTCATTCCACCAAGCACCCGTCTTCACGCAAACACTAATCATTTCAAAAATACATAATGACCGGTCGGTCGAATGAAACGTACAACATAGCATCGTACAGCACCCACACGTGGGTTCGCACGCTGATGGAAACAAGTAAATCTTCGCGAGCCTCACTTCCTGTGACCTGACCCAACCACGAACTAATGGGGAAATAATCGCTCTTCAAGAAGCTTGAATTTGTTTTAACAATTTAAATAATTTATGGGTTTTGAACGTGTGCGAGAGCTGTTACGTGATAAGACAGATGAAATTGTGGTTATAACCTATTTAAAAAACAGTCCATTTGGTCCATCTATCTGAACTAATAATAATGAAGAGGCTCTTATATGTCTATATTTTAGAAGGTAAAAAATATCTAATTGTTGACGTAGATACAGGCTGATCTATATAAAACAAAAAAAAATATAAATTATAGAGTTTATAAACTAGACATTGAAAAATGAGAAAATAATCTTTTTCTTTCAATGGGAACTTCCACATCAAACTTTTGTAGCATTAATGTTAGTGTCCATTATATTTTGAAATTTATTGTGCAGGTACCTGGACACTGTTTAATTTAGTTATTTTTCACTTGTTTCTTTCAATTCAATTATTATCATAAAATCTGTTTCTGATACAAGACATACATTAATCATTAACATTTTCAATATATTCATATGTTAAGAAAACATATTTCGTTTAGTATTAAACTGTCTGACAAGTAACACTACCCAACTGTTACTCATCGATTTAAATGAAACTTGGCACACTAATAGATCTCTAAAAAATATTGAACTCCTATTTTGTTTTCTTCCGGAAATTGCTTTTTATGGGTATAAACTACACCTGAAAGGTGGTAAAAGCACGAATCGCCATAATTGGAATTAAATAATACCAAAATATTACGCGTTGAACATTGGTTACCCAAGGGTTTTTAAGATCGCCAATAGTTATTTTTGATTCTAGATTGCGAAATGTTACTTTTGTATTCGAGAATGCAAAAGCATTTCGCAATCGAGTATCAAACAATGTTTTATCGAAAACTATGTCCCAAAATTAGTAATAATGTATTGAGAAAATTTTGACGTTTAGGATTAATTAATGTAACATCTAATGTCTCTATAACAACAATGTATGTAATATAATTGCTATCAAATTTGGTATTCTCTGACCAGCAATTGACAGCTGGTTAGCAATAGAAAACAAACAAACGTTCTAATGTTTTTCTGCGATTTATTTGGATTCGCATTGCATTTCTCAAGAAACTATTCCAGTACACCAGTTAGCTTCCTCAAGCGGGATAAATATGAATAATTGCTCAATTGGAACATTAAATATAAATTTTGTTAAAGAATAGAAGTATTGTTTCTAAGCAAAAAAATAAAGTGACAAATTTTATTCAATTGTGAGCCTTTCTTCTATCAAAAAATGCGCGTTCTGTAGACAAAAAACACTCATTTCGCGTGTTGATAGTTGTCATGTAAATTTTAACATTATGACAGTTTTCGAAAAAATCTATTTTCGGGGTCATTTTGATCACATGCACTTTTTTAAGGGGTTAAAAAGGGTATGGGAAGATGAAATTACGATATTCAACTGAAATAGAGTTTTAGGTTCAAAACTTAATCTATTTTCGAGGTTACCCCTGGATAACCAATGTTGAACGCGTAATATTTTAGTATTATTTAATTTCATTTATGGCAATTCTTGCTTTTACCACCTTTCAAAGGTGGTTTGTACCCCTAAAAACAACTTCCGGAAGAATACTAAATGAAATACTTATTTATATTCCTTGATGGAACGGAAGTAGAAGAAAAACTGGTACATAAATTTATGTCCATGCATTCATTCATTAATGGAAGCCTGCAATGTTTTATAAAAGAAAATATTATGAAATCAATGTTTCTCTTAGTTAGCAACTGGTCTGGATTTTGTTTTCGTTTTATACAAGTAATGAATGAATGAAGTAACGTGATCTTATTTTTGCTGAATAGTTGTTTCTTCGTTTATAGAAATGTGTAAATAGAATAGTTAGCTACAAGTTTTTCTTCAAGTCGTTATAAGTGAAAATTGACAGTTAGATGTGTAAATGAAGAGTTTTTTACTCCTACATTTAGTTTAAATTACTTACAATTAAATAAAACAAGATAGCTAATAGGTAGATAAAATAGTATATTATTCATCTAGAGAGAGAAATACATGATTTTTTAATGAAGTGAAGTGAAGAAAAATGGCATTCTCTCCAAAGATGTATATACAATTTTTTTCCACGCCCCAATTAAGATTAAAAACGAAAAAAGTAGTAATTTAGTCATAATTTATATTTATTATTGATTTACAAATTTATAGTACAGTAGAGCCCCGATTATCCGAACCTCAGTTATCCGAACCCTCAATTATCCGAACGATGAATCCATTTATCCGAACACTCGGTTATCCGAACGACCTTTCGATTCATCCGTACACTGCTGAAACGTTTGCGAGATTTGGCCGCTTAAAAACGTGTAGCCACCGTTCGCCAATTGAAGATAGACAGTTTTATGCAACCGAAGCCATAAAATAAATTATGCGGAATACTTTTGATAAATGTTTCATACTTATTATATTTGGTTTTGAGAATATATTTCGATTTTTACGACATATTTTTTTGTGCAATAATTTTTTTTCTTTGAAACCACGAAAAATATTGCATTTCGGTTATCCGAACTTTCGATTATCCAAACTAGGTCCGGTCCCAATTAGTTCGGCTCTACTGTAGTCTTTGATAAAAAATAAAATTCCTTGACAACCGCGAAATTTTATGTCAACAAATTATTCTCTCATGGTCTATCAAGAATATAACGAAGAAGCCTCAGAAGAATCGGAAGAAATTGTTAATCCAGCTTCTGCAGCTGTTTTCAACTTATTACCAACAAAATGTAGTAAGTTGTTCGATGCATCCAATATCTGGTGTGCCGAAAAAAATTACAAACTTATACGGAAAACGTAAATAATGTTGGCGTAATTTAATGAAAAATTACAAATGTTCTATATTATTCGCTAAATACTCCATAGTTTCTAAACAACGACAACATTGACATAAAGAAGTATTCGATTAATATTAAATTCAATAATTATTCTTCTGTATCTTTTACTACTATGAACGTAAATATACAAGTACTTAGGTTTTTATTTGTTTCATTGTACTCTATTGTATTTTACTTATATTACACAACTAAACTGTCAAAATAATATAAACTCCCTAGAAAAATAATATATACTCCTGACTGTAAAAAAAAATAGTATATTATGTAACAAGTTTTATAAACGTCTCTGAGCGAAGCAAATGTATAAAAAAGAGTCACATACTAAAATTTTTCTACAATCGCAAATTAAGGCAACAAAATTAATTATTTAAAAAGTATGGTTAAGATACAATGACAGATACAGGAGGCTAACTTCACCCCGTGCCTAATGTCAATTGTTATATTCAAGTTGTGACTAAAACATTTGAAGTCACAGCTTGTCAACATGTAATTAAAATGTTATTTAGCGGCATTAATATCAGGAGTAGAAAAAAAACTATTATTGCATTGGTTTGCTATTAACCTAAACGGTATAAAAATATTAATTGTTGTTGTAGAAGTGCATATGGCGGATGTATGCTGCCCTTATATAAATTTCAATTTTTATAATTACTATTTATTATATTTACGATTTTGAAATAGATAGTTAGAAATTGTATTTTCCCATAAATATGTTAATTGCAATGTAGGAGTTGTCAGCGTTATCTCATCTTCCGATCAAAAGTTTCATTTAATAACACATTTAGCTCATCATCGTATTCATATAAACTGATCAGATCAATTAGCGATAATGTAGGAAGGACGAATAATACATATTTAATTATAGCAACATCTGCTGGCTAAATTATTAATTAAAATACAAACGACAGACGTGCATTTTTACAATGTGCTTTAAATATATTTACCAGTAAAAAGAACAATTTAAAATGCATACAGTATGACTAATCACTAAAAAAAGAAATGAACAATTAAAATAATATTTAGTACTTGAATTCTTTAAACATGATTTTAATTGCTACATAAAACAGAAGCTTTAAAAACCTGAAACAAACCTATAAAATTTACTAATTAAATTTGCCTTAATCTTGACAAATACAAATATTATTTTGAAACTGAATCCTAATCTTGAAATATACATTTTAAATGTCATTGAACGTCAACAAGGATTTTAAAGTGATGGTAAATGAACTTTAGTAAACTCAGGTGTTGTTAATAGGATTAAAGATTTAACATAAAATCTTTTTTTTAATACAGACATGAAAAAATCGACTGACACTCCATAAGAAAAGTTAATATAACGTTACATAAATAAAGCAACAAAATAATAACATACATTCTTTTACTTGAGTTTTATTTCAATTGCCACTTAATTCAACATTTAACACTGTGTCTAGTAGTTTACAAAATATAATATTCCAGGATATTAAGGATTTAAATTATTTTAGTGAAAAATGTTTCATAAATAGTATAACTGTTATTGATATGTATGCAATTATTCAGACTTTTAAGTTGTATTGAAATTTTGATGTTCTCAGCTTGATACAGTATATCATCCGCTACTACCAACCGTCTAAAACAAAATGTTGCGTATCGTAATGAACACTCTTTCAATACGCAACTGGGTTTCGTAATGACTTCTTTATGAACGCAAAATGTACTTTAAAAATGACAACACTATTTTAAAATGTCAAAAATAATATTCCAATACAGGGTGTTAAAAACGGGATAAAAAACTTTGCGAGTAGTCCATTTTGATATGCTGATTCCAAACAAAACGATTTCTTTTTAAATTAGAAAAATTTAAAATATGGTTTTCGTAACACATGCACAAGAAACACGTTCTTATTCCCTAATTTTAGAGAGAGAAACGTTGATTTTCTCCCCTAGGTAGCATGTTTCTCTCCCTAGAGACTACTATTATTAGCTGTTTCCTAGGAAACTAGTTACGCAACCCATATTTGACATTTGTCCCGATAAGACAGTAATTTTTGTGCACTTACGAAAAGTATAATATGCTTCACGGGGGGGGGGGGGGATTATCCCTTGTGTGAAGCTCGAGCCTTCGGCCCTCGCTTACGTCTCGGTTTGCCAACTTCACACGCGGGAATAATCGCTTGTTTCCCTCCTTTGATGCATAACATACTATTTTGATGTGTACATTCATTTATCTGATGTAGTGCAATGAATAAATTGACTATAATTTAATTATTAATATATGAGAAATAACTATCAAATCAGTGGCACTAAAAATGTTTACTTAAAGTAAACCAGCCTTAATTTGAAAAATCTTTTTGTTTGAAAATCAGCACATCAAAATATATAAACCAGTTTTTTATCCTATTTAACACTCTGTATACATAAATTATAATTTCATCAATATTTATTGCAACTACTGTAGCAGTTTTTCAAAAGAATTCAAAATTAAACTATATTTACAAGTCAACCAACAATTTAAACTAAACTATGTAATGTGTAGACAATAATAATTTTCCTTCCCTAGCTATAACTATAAACAAAAACATTCTGGAATTTAATGAGTAAGAATTCTCTCCCAGAAATGAAGCAGACCTGAAACCTAAGAGGTCTTAGACTCTTGAGAGTTCTCGCGTTTGAAGAGATCATAACATTAAGGCAGACTTGGAAGAGCAGAGTAACCAGTTGAGAAGACTAATCGACCTATTAAGGCACGACGATAAAACGAACACGAACATTAGGTTAAGCTGGATGCTATCAACACGTGCGATTATAAATGAAATGATTTTTCTCAAGTCAAGTGAAATTATTTTAAATTGTTGATGATTGTCACGTCAACACATTCGATTGTGTTATTAATCATCATTTTATATTAATTTACAAACAAAACAGTGTATGGTTCGTCCTAAAAAAGATGTTAAACAAAGGAAATCTGTTTTTCTTTTTTCGAAAATATAGTGCACAAGCTGTATTTTCTATTTCTGTAACAACTAATTTAAATTCATGGCAAAATATTATCTAACAATTATCATATTACGACCTATATTTTGTGTGAGAATTTAACAAGCAAGAATTTCTCCTGTAGAAGCAGATGAATTTATCCTTTCGATACATTATTTTCAATTGACGTTTTTGAAAATAAAATTTTTCTACGATTGTTATGAAAAGTTGACAATTACGCTCTCATTTGTCATCGTAAATTTGATGTTTTCTGTGGAACAATCGAAAAATATCTTTTTGTACGTCTCCAAAGACAACGCGCGAAAAAGACGTTAAATGGGCGCGTTTCCAATAGTTACCAGGGATACAAACAAAACAGAAACTTATCATATTGACAGTTAACAGAACAAATTTATTTTCAGTACGCATACGTTTTTTAATAATTTTAAGATGCAACCGTAGAAAAAATTATGTGTGTATCACGAGCGTAAAGTGTCTTTGTTCCTCTACGCGAGCTGTTCTATTGTGTAAATATTTTTCTTCTGGCCATTCAGAATTGGAAAGTCTTTTCTTTAGCTATATTGAAAATGTAATAAACAAAATAAGTAACACAAAGAAATTAAATGACATAATCCTCTTACCATTTAACATATCCTTTATTCAATTGTCAATTGTTATCTTACTTGTTTATTAAAGTAGGCCATTTCAAACAATTATTTCTGAAGGAGTATACGTAAGTAAAACGAAAACAATACATAATAAAATCATTGATGACACTTTCATCTCGTAAAAACAAACGACTACTTAATGTTAGTGCCACTATTTCTCACTAAATAGTATCCAGAAGTAATAGTAAATTGATATTGTAACCGTTGCAACAACTGTTATGCAAATTCATAAATCTTCGATTGCTTGCAAGCATTATCTACGAACGGTAGCCAGTACGGTCAGGCAATTGTTTCCACTTCAACATAGCTGCATAGCTGACTGCAATCCTTTCTATTTGTGACCACTTCGTCAGAGTGACGGCAACAGCCACCTGTTGGAGTTTGACACGAGGCTGATTTATTAAATTTGAAAACAACGCCGGGTTTTTATCCATTTGTCTTTACTGCACATTCGAATCGAGTTTGTGTAGTCTACAGGCGATTGTTTACACTAGGAATCGAATGTTAAGTTATTTGAGGCTTTTGTTGTAAGCAGAAAATAAAATAGTTATTTAAAAAACATGAAAGTGTATTTGGCGGATGCTCAAATTTATTGCATTTGCAGTTTATGCAATTTTGAATGGTTTAAAGAATTTTAAAGGACGATTGAATTAAAGTTTTACTATTCACCGGAAATTGTTACTGTAAGTTAAATCAATTAATTAACCTCGAAAATAGATTCAGCGACCCCAAAAATTCCCGAGTAACTAAAACTCTATTTCAGTTGAATATCGTAATTTCATTCCTCATCCTCTTTTTAACCCCTTAAAAAAATGCATATGATTAAAATGACCCCGAAAATAGATTTTGGCGATTTCAAAAACCCCTGGGTAACCAATGTTGAACGCGTAATATTTTGGTATTATTTAATTTCATTGCTTTTGCCACCTTTCAGGGGTGGTTTATACCCCTAAAAAGCAACTTCTCGGAAGAAAAAAAATAAGGGTTCAATATTTTTTAGAGTTCTATTAGTGTGCCAAGTTTCATTTAAATCGGTGAGTGACAGTTGGGTAGTGTTACTTATTAGTACAAATTCTTTGTTTTAGTATAATATTAGTTAATTATAGTTTTATTACCTTCTTTATTGTAAATGTTAGTTCTGTTTTCATTCATTTTTATTTATTTTTCAAGTACTTAGTCATTAGGTTAGTAGCAAAGCGTACCTTTGTTGTTGTTCCAATTTTCGTCACCAGTATCGCATTCTTATTTAAAAATCCCAGTAGTGTCTTAGTAACCTTAGTATGCTGGCATAATTGTTTATAGAATTATATTCTGCTTTTAATCTACATTTTTATAAATTTCTAAATAGTATCCAATATTATCGCGATCCCTCCCTCAACGACTCACGCTCATAATTAAAAATCCACTAATACAGATTATCAGGCTATAGTATTCGAACCCAGAATACTTTTCATAACAGGACAGTAATAAATAAACACAACAGTCATCGTGTAAGAAGTTAAAGCACTTTAGCAATGTAGGTGATAGGTAAATGCACTGGCTAGTTGAGTAGTCACTATGTCGAGTGTCATGTTGTTTGTTGTGTTGGTAACGCCGGACACTGTCTGATGCACACGTCGGGGTCCCACGCCGGTCAACGTACCATAACATCCAAATCCAGCGAGCAGACCCTGTCATTATGATGTGCAGTGGAGTATAGCAATGATTGGGGTATTAAATAGTGATTGAATTGGATCTGGTGACCTAGTTGGACTTTTGTTGGATTGGTTATTATGGTCAATTTGTGTTTTGATGGGAATTATACTCCTTAAATTATAAATTCACGTTTTTCATAGATTTCACCGTCGTTGTAATAAACTTGTAAATATTAAATTTATGTGTAAATAACAAAATTGCGTGGCGAAGGAAATAAAAAATATATGTGTTTTTGTAAATATAGTGATCTATATTTCAGTTTGCATTTAAAATAACAATTTTATAAATAAAATAAATATATCATCACGCCTTTTACCCATTACTGGGTGTTACACTTTGCTGGTGCAGATGTCGGTAAATAATATATTTCTTCGCATGAAGTGCGGTTACCAGCCGTAAAATCACGACCCTTAATATTTTAATGGAACAGCTACTAAGGTAGTTTTAATGTGGTGAAAAATGTTTGTTGGCTGTGGAAGTCGAACCCAGGTTCTCAAATTCATAGTCCGACTCTATAGTTACAAAACTGCAGTAAAACAGGTCAAACATGTTTTTTTCTATGATCACTAAAAAACTAGACTTTTTGAGCGTCATCTGGTTACAGAAAGTAAATAATTGCAGAACAAAGCTCTTTACAGACCGGCAATAGGATTTTTGCAGATATATACACCGGGGCTTTTTAATTACCTACATTCAACTTTTTTTTATTGGTTACAATTAAAAATTGATGAATCTTAATTTTAAATTGTAAGTAAAAAATAAAAGTATCTTTGCAGACTTCAACTAGGAGCAGCAATTGCTTCAAAATCCAACTTCGGGTTGTGAACAACTATTTTCAACGCTTGGTATGCAAATAACTATTATTGTAATAACAACAATATATAATATACAATAATATGGGGTAGGTGGCTCAGTGGTATCGAGTCGGCCTGTGGATCTTGAGAACCCTAGTTCGATTCCCACAGGTGACAAACAATTTTCACCAATTTAAATCTACCCCTGTGGCTCCCCCTTCTCTAACATCTTTGAGGGCCGTGATTTGACGGCTGGTAACCGCACTTTACGCACAGAAATATATCACTTACCGGGATCTGCTACGGAAGAGTGCCACACCTAGTAATGGGTAAAGGCGTGATGATGATGATATAACAATATGTTCCAAAAAGATCAATGTTCTTGTGCTAACTTCAGACCCAAATAGAGCATGATTAACTGATTTAACTTTTACAAAAGATTTTGAAATCATGTTGAAAATAATTTTCTGTTTTACAACATCATTTTACTTTCAACAACAAAATGAGGTAGGTAAACGTTATGTTAACACGAAACTGTGGTTCTAATTTAGTTTCCGAATCATTTGTTTGCAGTATCTAATTAATTGTTAGATCAGGGTTTTGGTGACTTAATGTAATTTACTGACTTGTACGTTTAACTTTCTCAAACTGAGTGTATATTGTTCGCAGACCGTCTATTTGTATTGTGGTATTAACTAAATGGCTACCATTCGTCTTTCGCTCAATTCGAAAATCTAGAGCAGTTTTATCCTCAAACATTTTAATTCAACAACTTCCCATTTTTATTTATCTTACAATTCCGGTTGTTAATTTCTTTGTTCCATCCATGAATAATAATTAATTTCAGTGTGTAGCCAAGCATAAATAATACATCAGTTTTAATTACATTATAAATTAATAAGCAGGTAAAAAGAACTGACAGGTATTCCATCTGACAGTTCCTCTGTTGCAAAATAAATCAGAAAGTGTTAAGAATACAAGAACAGTAAGTTCCAGTGCAATTACTTCGCAGCATGGCATGATGAAATAATAACAGTGAATTTTCCACAATGGCCGTTTCCATATGTAATCTTACAGTCTGTAATTATAGCATGCATGCAAGTCGAACTGTTAGAAAATTGTGCGTCTCTGGAAGATGTTAGGATGTATGTAAGATGATCCCATGTTGTGTTGTTGTAGATTGTTGCCTGTCAACTGTGAAGGAATAACGGTTCCGAAGTATTTAATGACGCGAATCTACATATTAAAGATATCAGAATGGGTGAAGGAATGTTTATTTTTTGTGAATTTTTGGTTGAACCGGTTCAAATTTCGAAAATTTTTAAATTATGTTTCTATATAATTCAGAGCACGAGAAATACACTCGTTCAAACCGCATTTCAATATCTCTTTTAGTTTTTGAGTTATATCGATTTTTGACTTTTTTTAAAACTCAACTTTAAGAGCCCATATCTCGAAAACTAAAAGAGATATTGAAATGCGGTTTGAACAAGTGTATTTCTCTTGCGCTACTTAACTTATACCGAAATTTTACCATTTTTGAACATTTTTCAACTTTAAAAAAAATAATTCTGTTTTCAATATATCTAAAAGTTGAATAGATAATGAAAATCTGTGAAAACTAGTGAATTCCTCGCGTGAAAATATATAGGTATGCAAATTTGTACATAAAAATTCGCACGGATACATTTTTTATTACAAAAAATCGAAAATGGCCTAAATCCGTAAAAACGCCAAGAGGTACCCCTTAAGAAATTTCAAAAAAATTGCCATTTTCGATTATTTGAAATAAAAAATGTATCCGTGCGAATTTTGATGTACAAATTTGCATACCTATGTATTTTCACGCGAGGAATTTACTGGTGTTTTCAGATTTTCATTATCTCTTCAACTTTTTGAAATATTGAGAAAAGAATTTTTCTTTAAAAAGTTGAAAAAATTTCAAAAATGGTAAAATGTCGTTATAAGTTAAGTAGCACACGAGAAATACGCTCATTCAAACCGCATTTCAATATCTCTTTTCGTTTTCGAGATATGGGCTCTCAAAGTTGAGTTTTTAAAAAAGTCAAAAATCGATATAACTCAAAAACTAAAAGATATATTGAAATGCGGTTTAAAAAAATTTAAATTTTGAATCGGTTCAACCAAAAATTCACAAAAAATAAATATATCATGCTTTTGAACAATTACTGGCAGTGGCACTCTGCTGTAGTACATCTCAGTAAGTAATATATTTATGCTTGTGAACTTGTCTGGGTCATGAACAAAATAATGTATCTATTCTATTAATAGTAATTTAAAAGTTTGCATTAAATAATAACAGTGAATTTTCCACAATGGCCGTTTCCATATGTAATCTTACAGTCTGTAATTATAGCATGCATGCAAGTCGAGGTGTTAGAAAATTGTGCGTCTCTGGGAGATGTTAGGATGTAAGATGATCCCATGTTGTGTTGTTGTAGATTGTTGCCTGTCAACTGTGAAGGAATAACGGTTCCGGAGTATTTAATGACGCGAATCTACATATTAGAGGCCTAACACCATAAAAGTACATAGGATCGTACTTACTGAGATAGCTGGTATCGACTTTGAAGGAAACATTGCAATAAATCATTTGCTGATAATAAGTAATGTATGAGTAAGTCTGGTATCGGTATTCGAATGTTTACTGATATTTTTAATGTTCTTTCTACTATATTGTATGTCATTAGGAACTGCTTTGTGATTTGGCAACGATATATTTAAAAAAATAAATATATCATCACGCCTTATACCCATTACTGGATGTGACACTCTGTCGAGGCAGATCTTGGTGATATATTTCTGCATGTGAAGCGTCAAATCACGGTCGTTTAAGATATTAGTGGAAGGGGAGGCACAGGGGTAGGCTTAATTTGATGAAAATTGTTTGTCGGCTGTGAGAATCAAACCCGGGTTCTCAAATTCACCACTGAGCCCACCTATCCCATTATTTTCAGAAATAAATTATGAATTTAAATAAGATTATTATTCTCTTGACAGATGTCAGATGAATGTTATTAAAGTCAAATTAAACCGTTGTTTTTCAGTTTCCATTAATTTTGATTTTACTTTTCGCCCCTAACGAAGAAAAATTAACTTTCTATCACTTTCTTCTCTCAACTGAGGGAAGAAAATTTTATTTTTTAAAAGGTCATAAAAAATTAATACACAGGGTGTTTCTATACCTCTGCACGAAACTTTAATGACATGTAATTTGATATACTGATTATAGAACAAAAAGATTTTTTTTGTAATTCGCAAAAATTAAGGTATTTCATTCATAACGAACATTTTTAGTGTCACTGGTTTAATAGCACATTTAATTATTTATAATTATGTTACTAATGAAACAAAAGTATAAACACTGCCTACAAATAATCATTTATTAATTAGTTATTATGTAGGTACCTGGTTTATTGCCTTATTTTTATTTTTATTTGAGTACCTAGTCTCATTTCGGATACGGTACTGAAAGGGTAATTTGAGAAAAATGTATAGCAACAGTGAATTAGTGGATATGCTGTTAGTGTATGGAGAAGCGGCGCAAAACTCCGAATTAAACCAGTGACACTAAAAATGTTCGCTAGGAATGAAATACCCTAATATTTGCGAATTTAAAAAAAATCTTTTTGTTCTATAATCACTATATCAAATTATATATGTTATTAAAGTTTTGTGCAGAGGTATAGAAACACCCTGTATATCTAGTATAACGGGGTGAGTGTATTGGCGTATGATGAGTACTCAAGGCACAAACAAAATATATCCAAACGTTTAATTAAAAGTCCATTATAGTTTTTAGTTGAGGATGAGTTTGCAAAAACTTTTTTGCCTACAGTTTAAAACATTTAAATAAGATTAAAATGTTTTGATGATCTGTACGCCGAACTTCGAACTCCAAATACAAAACAGAGGACCTATATCTTGTAGTGAAATCGAATCACTCGGAAGTAATAACATTTTTATTTAAAAGTAAGCAAGAGTGGTATCAAGTGTCCGCCATATGCATCAACATTGAGGTCAAAGTCTTATATCTCCGACGGTACTATAATCTATGTAGGAAGCCAGGTTATGTCTGCTCTACTATGTTCACAGCTCGGGGCTTAGCAACTTGCTACTTGCAGTTTGTAGGAACGCCAATGGGGTATTTAGGTTATCCTGGTGCACTAAGAATGGCTTCCGTGCAACTGAACTCTTTCAAGAATATCCACTTAAACTTTAGACGCTTAGAGGTTGACTGATGCTATTTTGCAAATTTCAAACTGTTGTAGATCGAAACCTACTTCGATAATTGTTGTCACGAACTATTTACTGCACGAATATTTTGTTAATTGTATCAAGAATCAAACATTCTTATGGAAATTTATAATTAATGAGAAATAATAAAGTATACTCTCCGGAATGAGATTGATAGATTTAGAAAATTAAGTGATGGTTATTACCTAATTTGAATTTGGTACTACTGCTGTGTTGTAATGAGAAATTGCTTTGCTTATATAAATATTAAGGAATAACATTATGTATTTGACGGCTGGTAACTGCAGTTCACAAGCATAAATATATTACTTACTGAGATGTACAACGATAGAGTGCCACTGTCAGAATGGGTGAAGGCTTATTTTTTTGTGAATTTTTGGTTGAACCGGTTCAAACATTGAAATTTTTAAAATTATGTTTCTATATAGTTGAGAGCACGAGAAATACACTCGTTCAAACCGCATTTCAATATCTTTTTTAGTTTTTGAGTTATATCGATTTTTTACTTTTTTAAAAATTCAACTTTGAGGGCCCATATCTCGAAAACGAAAAGAGATATTGAAATGCAGTTTGAACGAGCGTATTTCTATTGCGCTACTTAACTTATACCGAAATTTTACCATTTTTGAAAATTTTTCAATTTTTTTTCAAAATTGTCTTTTCTCAATATTTCCAAAACTTGAAAAGATAATGAAATTATGTGAACACCAGTGAATTCCTGACGTAAAAATACATAGGTATGCAAATTTTTACATCAAAATTCGCACGGATACATTTTTTATTACAAAAAATAAAAAAATGACCAAAATCCGTAAAAACGCCAAGGGGTACCCCTTAAGAAATTTAGAAAAAATGGCCATTTTCGATTTTTTGTAATAAAAAATGTATCCGTTCGAATTTTCTTCTGAAATTTTGCATACCTATGTATTTTCACGCGAGGAATTCACTGGTGTTTTCAGATTCCCATTATCTTTTCAACTTTTTGAAATATCGACAAAAAAAAATTTCGAAAAAATTTAAAAATTTTAAAATTTTTCAAAATGCCGGTACAAGTTAAGTAGCGCACGAGAAATACGCTCGTTCAAACCGCATTTCAATATCTCTTTTCGTTTTCGAGTTATGGGCTCACAAAGTTGAGTTTTAAAAAAAATCGATATAACTCAAAAACTAAAAGAGATATTGAAATGCGGTTTGAACGAGTTTATTTCTCGTGCTCCGAACTATATAGAAACATAATTTTAAAAAATTCAATTTTTGAACCGGTTCAACCAAAAATTCACAAAAAATAAATATATCATGCTTTTGAACCATTACTGGCAGTGGCACTCTACTGTAGTACATCTCAGTAAATAATATATTTCTGCTTGTGAACTTGTCTGGATCATAAAAAAAATGTATCTATTCTATCAATAGTAATTTAAAAGTTTGCATTTTATAAACATATAACTTGGTAAATACTTGTAATTAATGTCTCAATACAGTAAAGAAATTATTTGACATATAACAAACACTGACCATTAATTGTAATTGCTAATAGATTAGCTGCGAATGCAGCTTAACAATCAATAATTCGAATAGTCTTAGTATTAAGCTATTAGGATTGTCGAATCGTATGTCAATTTTATCATATTCATGTTCATCATTAAAAAATACGACATATTATGATGACTAGCATCAATTATAAAATATTGTTTGTCATTATCTGCAGCAGAAAATTAAGCAATATATTAGAAAATTTTAATTACCTTCTAGATAGAATCTCTTCTTCTAACTGTGACATCCGCGTATATTAAACCAGAATAATTGCTTCGAAATATATGATTATATGGTTTTCACACTTGTTCCTTAATTATTTAATTGCGGACTAATCGAAGGCTGCAGGTTATAATTTGAATGCGTAAATAATGTTACAATTACAATGCAGGTGTGTAATATTACACCTATGATTAATTCTGTAATGACAGCTGTCACTCTGACATGGTTCCAGGGTGAATTTTTAACGCTAGTTTAATACTAATCATGTGGTTAAAGTTAGTTACAGTTGTGTAGAGGAAGTAGTGATTTCCAATCATGCAAATTTTAACAACATTTTAAATATGAATAGCATCGATTTTCATAAATTTGTAAACTAGTTTCAGCTGTTTAAAAAAAAAACTTGTAAGTTGGTAGTCAGCAAAACGGAATAGTAATTTTCATATTTTCAATCATGCTAATTTTCATGATATTTTAAGCATGGCATTCATTTTCATAAGTGGAACAAGTTTTTACTATTTTAAATTGATGCATACTACATATTACTACGTAGTAGCTAATGGCTGAAGTAAGAAATATTGAAGGTTATAACGAAATAGAATCAAATAAAGTCAAGACACAAATCTAAAATAGGGTCCTCTACTATTTTCTTTGTATAAAATTTCATCTAAATTGAAAACAATGTACAGTTCTAGAAATTCTTAATTTTTATTAATTAAGCAGTACTAAATTTTCAAAAAATTAAGTGACAACAAAATTAAGAAAATGTGGACCTCAAACAGAGATAATTGTGTGGCTCCCCCACCACTAACATCTTTGGGGCCGTGATTTGACGGCTGGTAACCGCACTTCACGCGAAGAAATATATCACTTACTGAGATCTGCTTAGGCAGAATGCCACAGCCAGTAATGGGTAAAAGGCATGATGATATATTTATTTATTTATTTGTAACTATAGTGGAGGATTTGAAAAAGTCCACCTCTAAATGAATTAAAAATAAATAAAATATAAATAAATATATCATCACGCCTTTTACCCATTACTGAGTGTGGCACTCTGCCTAAGCAGATCTCGGTAGGTGATATATTTTTCGCGTGAAGTACGGTTACAAGCCGTCAAATCACAGTCCCCAAAGATATTAGTGGAGGGGAAGCCACAGGGGTAGATTTAAATTGGTGAAAATTGTTTGTTGGCTGTGGGGATCGAACGAGGGTTCTCAAGATCCACAGGCCGACTAGATACCACTGAGCCACCTACCCCATAATGAATGAATTAAAAATATGTCTCTTTTTAAAAAAAATTATATTAAATTCATTGACTACAAACATAATTGACTACCTAACCTATTATAGTAGTAGCTAGTAACGTCTTTTACACTTGTCCGTTTTGTAATCTCCACCTGTTACCATAACAACTCCCAACAAAATAAAAAAGATAAACCCCTCAACCTACTGTTGCGTAAAGTTTCTAAAATCCTTGTACCGTTCAAAAATATTACCATTAACACCCTATAACATCCCATTAGTTCATCTTATCACAACGCCTGACAAGACATCCCAAATCCAATTCCCGAAGATAATACCTCGAACCCGACAGCTGTGCACAACGGTTCATCGCGTTAGCCATGGATCAAAGCTGCCTGCGATGAACTCACCAACTCACAGTTTTTCAACTAATCCCCCATTTCATCACAATATAAAGAGAGAAAAAACTCCATATGTTTGTATTTCATCTCGGAGGTTCGAATGTGATGATGCGGCGATGTCTTTAGTCAAGTTGGCTGAGGTTAAACTAACAGAATATATGAAGAGCAACAAACAAGTGAGTTAAATGTGCGGTTAAAATTTAACTGCTCTTTGCTGTAGGCCGGAGAAGTAAACATTGTAGTACAAATATATATACAGTAGAAAAAGTTGATTATTATATTTTTATATAAAAGAAGAAATAATTTGCATATGAAGTATATCTACAACATCAAAGCTTCTTGTACAATAAGCGTGATCTTATAGATACAATAATTTGTAACTAGCACATTGCAAATATGACATTATGATGACGAAATTTAGTACTTAATATTGCTATCAAATATGCACAATTTACCAAGAGCAGAAAATAGTCTGTTGTCGCACGCACATGAAGATTGTTGATCGAGGTGCAGCATCAACAATATACCATTTTTCGGTCTGAATGCACAAACAGGTATTATATGACCATTTAGAAACGCTTGAAAAAGAATTTATAAATATTTTTTGACAGTTTTTAATTTGGCTTAAAAAATAAATACGATGAAATTAACACTTTCCACATGAGTAGACGGCAAATATCTACTTTCTACACATGGAATAAATGCAGAAAAGCCTACTTTCCGTAATGGCATATAAAACAGGTTTGGACATCAAGTAATGCCATTAATAAAAGATGAATTTCGAATTGTCATTGTCTTTATATTTTAGAAATATATAACACAACGTTTCGATTGAAGATTATATCAATCAAAACGTTGTGTTTATATATTTCTAAAAAATAAAGACAATGAGAGTTCGAAATTCTACTTTTATTAATAATCTACCATTTCTACAATCTCAACTTTCAAACAAGTGATGCCATCTAGTGATTTTAATTACAATTAAATGAAAGTGAACAAGTTGTCAAGTTATATAAACACCTTAAAATATTTGAAAATTAAAGCAAAACAACCCCAAAACATCTAATGGAATTGGTTATTTTATTTAAACATTAAATATTATTAATATTTAGAACCCTGGTTCGATCCCCACAGCCGACAAACAATTTTCACCAATTTAAATCTACCCCTGTGGCTCTCCCTCCGCTGATTTGATAGCTGGTAACCGCACTTAGCGCGAAGAAATATATCACTTATCGAGATCTGCTACTTCGTGATATATCCTTCACTTTTGACTCGAAAAATTGAAATATAACTTTCATCCGTTGGTATAATAACTATTTTTGTTTAAAGTTTATATTAAAAATATTAGTAAGTAACGGAAGGAACACGTTTTCGAGCTGTATTTGTTTCTCAACTTCTACGTACTTGATTGTTTATTTTAAAAAGCTTGCCTCATCACTCTATTTTCTAATATATATGACATTTACATGGAAATGCTTTGCTGTCAAAATCGATTTATCAAACGAAGACTTCCCAGAACACAAATTGTAAGAATGGAACAATATTTGTTTCTATTGGTTTTTGTTCTTTGTTCTTTGTGAAGGTGTTTTCCTTTCTTTAGAACCGCCAAAGTGCTGGAGGGTAACCGGAAGTCACTGAAGTGAACTAGACCATGTGCAACGAAGCATTTGTTTCTTGTGACTGACTATATAAGACAGATGGTTTTATCTAACCGACACTCTTTTATTAATAAGACAATATGTTATTGTGTTATGTAAGTCTATACTAGTTTCGAGAAAGTAGGGAATTATTAATAATCTGTTTATTTTACTTGTTTACAAATAAATAAATATATCATCACGCCTTTTACCCATCACTGAGTGTGGCACTCTGCCTAAGCAGATCTCGGTAAGTGATATATTTTTTCGCGTGAAGTACGGTTACCAGCCGTCAAATCACGGCCTCCAAAGATATTAGTGGAGGAGGAGCCACAGGGGTAGATTTTTTTAAATTGGTGAAAATTGTTTGTCGGCTGTGGGGATCGAACCAGGGTTCTCAAGATCCACAGGCCGACTCGATACCACTGAGCCACCTACCCCATATCCGTAAAACAAGAACTTAACCCCAATTCAAGCTTATAATGTAATCCGAACTATTGAATGCATCAGCAGTACTTTTATAATTACAGTTGGTGTTTATTGTTATATATTTTCGCACCCAGTAGGCGCACTCTTCACTAACATCTTTAATCGTAATTTTTTGACGGCTGGTAATCGAAATTCAGGGTAAAATGTATCGAGCCCCATGGTTGCCAATTATGCTTTTTAACCAGAAAACTTCTAGTTTAAGATCTTTTCTGCGGGCCCCGGTTAAAACACTTATTTCTCCGAGTTAACTAGATTTTAAAGTCATTCAATAAATGCATCACTAAGATTAATTTCAATAATAAAGTTCCAAATGGCTTAGTATTTTATGTAAATTTGATGAAGAATATTTTCTGATATTTTTTTTGTTTGTGTCCATTCTATCATACGCACGAACGGGAATATGAAACATTTATTTATTTTGTTTTATTATATCCCCGTTTCCTCAAATCTAATGGCGTAATTTTGCGAACGTATCACTAATAAAATATTTATTTAAAATCATTTTGATAGCAAAAGGAAATAAAATATTTAATTAAAGTGTAGAAAACTAAATAAACAAAACAATTTTAACAATACGTAGCATAAACAAAGGAAACAAATAAATAATTTTCATGAAATAATTTCAACTTTGTTTAAAAACAATTCTGTTTGATAAAAACAAATGTCGATATTATTTTTGTTACGTATCAAAGTTGAGATTTATGTTTACCAAAATAAAATAAATAACGGAAAATAATGAAATGTGGTGATTCGGTTTTAATAAATACAGTTTATTGGAACACAGTTCATGTATTTTACGTAAAAATTTTAATAGAATTGAATTGATATTTAAATGGATTTAAAATATTTAAAAATAAAATAAATACATCAACACGCATTTTACTCATTACTGACTGATTACATCATTTTATTTGAAGTGGTATTTGCTTCATTTATCATGCGAAAAATGAAATATTATATCAGATATTAAATGCATTTTAAGAATATTAACTATATATAACTATATATAACTTGATTATTTTAAACAAATTATAAAACCTAAATTATTTTTACTTTTTATGTTGGTGTCGTTACGATTTTATTACCGAATCTGCCCTCGAGAATTAATTCATACCTAGAAAAGAAACAAAGCTCTAGGGAGGTTATACGTGACAATTTATAGTATGTTATGCATCAAGGGAGGGAAACAAGCGATTATTCCCGCGTGTGAAGTTGGCAAACCTCGACTTCAGCTCGAGCCTTCGGCCCTCGCTTACGTCCTAGTTACCTAGGAACCGCCGCAAACAGCTAATAATTGTAGTCTCTAGGGAGAGAAACAATGTTTCTCTCCCTAGGGGAGAAAAGCAGCGTTTCTCTCTCTAAAATTAGGGAATAAGAACGTGTTTCTTGTGCATGAGTTACGAAAAAAAAATACTGAAAATAAATTAATTGAAACATAAAAAAATGCTGTTGAGTGAATCTTGATATCTTTCTTAGTTTTTGAGATAAATCCTCAGCTACGATTGCAGATCTATCCATGATTATATCCAGGTTAATATTATGTACTTATTCTCTTTACAATTCTATATTTGCAGGAAGAAATAACATCTCATATTCTTGCATTTGCATACCATTAACTTATAGTTGTTGAAGGTTGCTATTAGTGAGTGCGTTGTTAAATTGGCCTGTCAGCGGTTTGGATTTAAAGAAAGAGTTGTTCTGTGGTTTTCTACATGCCTGCGTGTAAGTGTGGATGTGTGGGTGTTGCATCATGTGCTGAATGTTGTGAGTTTCCCCTACTTCCTGACTGTTTTTTGTTTTCCTTTCAGATGTGATAATCACATGTTTAGTTGTTCAAATGTTTGTCTCAATTAATTTAGAGATGTTTGCGGTTTTGTACCTGTCTACTGAGAGAATTAATTTTAATTTAATTAATTTCTTATTTTAATATAAAGGTTGGCATGTTCATTGTTGTGGTTTCAGTAGCAAGTACCAGAAACAAATAATACAAAAGCATGTTAAATTTAATTAAGCCCAGAGATACTAGGAATGGAAATAGAAAGATATGTTTATTATGTTTGGATTCTTGGGACATATTTTTAATTGACAATTTCACTCATAACTTTTCATCCAATCAAATGACAGTATTTTGCCGAATTGAACTAATTACAGTAGTATTACAGCGACAATTTCACTAGTGAACATTGTCGCAAATCGTTGCTTAGATAGAAAGTTTGTTAACTATTTTGAGTAGATGAATATGAAATAATAAAATAAATATATCATCACGCCTTTTACCCATTACTAGGTGAGGCACTCTGCCATAAGTAGATCTCGGTAAGTTATATATTTCTTCGCGTGAAGTGCGGTTACCAGCCGTCAAATCACGCCCCCCAAAGATGTTAGTAAGGGGAAAGCCACAGAGGTAGATTTAATTTGGTGAAAATTGTTTGTCGCCTGTGGGAATCGAACCAGAGTTCTCAAGATCCACAGGTGAATATTGTTGAATTTTATTTCACTTTGTTTACTTTGCTTAGTTATGTCAAAAAATGAAACAATGTAAATTGATCACCAAGGTAATAGTAGTTTAAAAATACTGCAGGTAACATTTTTTTGGAGTAAATAAAATATTTCGAGGAATTGTCAATCCGAATACCATACGTGACTATGATTTTCCTTTGGTCATTTTTTCCTAGATCACTCCAGCTTGCTGCTTTAAAAAAATCAATTCCAAACCATAAAATCTTCTGGACATTAATCAACAATATTAGTTTATTTACTTAAATAGAGTTTAAGTAAATACAATATTGTTGATTACTTCTCGGAATATTTGTTGTTTTATTACTACCAGTCCAAGGAAGATAAATATTAATTATCAAATTTGATGTTTTGATAATATCAAAAGTGTGAGCCGTTGGCACTTGGTGACACATTATGAATAAGAATAATGAACGTAGACACTTGATGTAGTTTCACAAAAATTATTTATTAACAACATAACATAAACTGTGTGTAATTTGTATTTTAATCAGTCAACGTTCTGAAGATGGCCTAATAAACCGAAATCGATCAACTTATTGTTAATACATAATTTTTGTGAAACTACATCAAGTGTCTACGTTCATTATTCTTATTGATGTTTTGACTTAAAATTTACATTCACAACTAAAATTAATGGTGCTTTCTATAATTTTCTACAGGGTGTGGCAAAAGTTTGGAAACGGTCAAATATCTCGAAAACTAATCAACCAATTGCCAAACAAAAAAATACGTCCAAAAAGTTTTCAAAAACTCTACTCAAAAGTACCAAAAAATGTCCCCCACCCACCCCCTGGGGGCCGGAGGGGGGGCAACTCGAAAATTTTAAATGGAAACGTACACTTTTCATTGCAGATTCGGATTCTGCATAAAATTATGTGTTCATTTTTTTAAATTCGCGATAAATGGCGCTGTAATCGCAAAAATAACAGTTAAAATTTTTATTGACAAATACATTTAATGCCATTTGACAATCAAATATGATGCGCTTTTGTGCAGATTTACAGCTCTGTAGAGTTATAGAAAATTACAGAAAAGTACGATTCGCCGGGAACCCACTACAACTAACCTCCACTTTCATCTAACCTAATCCATCACCATCATCTCGAACACTACAACTGTATTCCCTGCAACACTAAAACAACCATTCCATTGAGTCAACTCGAGGGGCAAGACGAAGAGAGACAAGGCATAATCGAAGGCGGCGTGGGAACCTCTGATCACGACTCCCAAGCCAAGGAAGAGACACTGGGGCATTAGCAAAGCGGGGGCGCTCACTGTGATGTCATTTGTCAGACTGTAATGCGGTAATCGATTCGAGATTAACCTCGAGGTGCACTGTGACCGGTAACGTCGTGGTAACTGCTCCGTGACTCGTTCATGACCAGGAGAATCACTGATGGTATGTTCGATGACCACGAAATGGTTTGATTGTAAGACGTGGATTATGGTTAGTTGGAAATGCAGTTGATTGATGGATGGATAATGCGGAACTGTATTCTTCTTCTTCTGATGGCACTACAGCCTAAATCAGGCCTGGACCTACCGGGTACACCGAGCTGCAATTTTTACACTATCGTACTGCCGGTTTTCATAGTCAAATGCTACATTATTTAAGGCGTATGAGTGACTAGTTTATAGCGCCCGAGTATGATAAATACATGTAACTGTATTTTATATTTTACGACAAATCACACATTGTCGACAGGCGGATTCGAACTGACGAACCTTGGTTCGGGTGATTTCACAGTATGTTAAGAGATGCGCCTTAACACGCTCGGCCACCGCGCCTCTTTTAAGTATTTGTATTTATTTTTTTTTATCTAATTCTTGCTACCTTATATAACTGTAAAATTTTAGTAAATAAACCAAAGTTTGACTTTTACTATACAGGGTGTTTCTATACCTATACATGAAACTTTAATGGATTATGTAATTTAATATATTCTTACTCATAGATTTTCACTTGATATCAATAATTATATGAATTTAAATAAAACAACAAAGACAAAATTAATTGTCTTAGAATGCTCACTTGGTGAAACTAGCTTTAATAATAAAATATGAAACTAAACACTTGTCTAAGTCTCACGAAATTCAGCTTCCAAGTCACCTTATGAGGGCATCGTCATTAATAATTTATTTATGCAACTATTGTTAAAAATGTCTTATTGCACTTTTTGCACTAAAAATTTATTTAAAAAAAACAACAATTAATTTTGTCTGTTGTTTTTTATTTAAATTGCTATTTCGTAGCTTTTGCTTTTTTCGGTAGATGGCAATGCTGGTTCTACAGAACTTCTCATGTCATTTTACTGTTTGTTAGAGAACTTATTCTCTGCTGGCACAGTTCTTCGTCATATAGCTCCTTCATGTAAACTTTGTTCTAGGTGAAGGAGTGTGTTATACTATACTGATGAGCTCTAATAAGAGCGAAACGTGTCTATGGTTACTAACTGTGCTGGCCAGCCGCTGACTTGGAGGCTGAATTTCGTGAGACTTAGACAAGTGTTTAGTTTTATATTTTATTATTAATTACATGAATTTTAATGTGTAAAAGTCATCTATATATAGTATTACCGTATTGGTTCCATGATGCTAAAAACAAACGTTTATTCACGGCTTGAACATAACAACTAACATATTAAATATGTGATGAAGTTAACTAGCTGTATTTGTCTTTGTATCTTAATCATAAAACTTTACATTTTGTTGTTGTTTTACTTTACAATCGTAGAAAAAGTATAGTATGTGACTCGTATTATAAACTCTTTAGATACTTGCTTTTTGTACACTCGTACTAAAGAGACGTTTATAAAACTTGTTACATAATATACCATTAAATTTATAGTAGCGTAATAATTAATAATGACATCATAATTCCATTATTCAAGCAAAGTTCTAAACCATCCCGACAGCAAACCACACTCAACTTCGCTCTAATTCCACCCTCCATTATAACTTTACAACTTCCCTTTCCCCCTTGAAAAACAACTGGCATCTATCCTAATAATAAACAATCGATTACACCGGCACAATCGATACGAAAATCAGGTAGGCGTAGCCAGGAAACAGATGAAGATCGTCGAAAGGTCGTCAGCATGAACAATAGAAGAATAGTAGGCGGTGGTTCGAAAAGATTTCGCAATCCAGAGGCGGCGAATCGGAAAAATGCTAAAGGAGAGTATTAATCACTTGGCGGGAATTTCAAATCAGCCTGAAGGGATCGAATATAAATAGACCGGGTTGGGCCAGCTAATAATTAAAAATTATGCTACGTGGGCTGAGATAATTTGAGCAGAAGAAAGTGGGTCACAACTGAAGCATTATAATAATGACCTTCAATATATTTTGGAAATTTTGACAACCACACACAAAGATATTAGGGCAAACAGATTTCATGATGCAACAATTCAATTTTGAGTTTTGAATTTATGAATAGCCCCAAACAAACATTTGAATTATTGCAACTTAATATTCAACTAACTGTTATTTAATGTTTAACTGTTTCGAATAATAAATAAATATATCATCGCGTTTTTTTAGAAAATATGGATGTAACTATTCTACAATGCTACATATTTCTATAGCAGAGTATGGGCGAAACTTTGTACAAATATTATTTTAGTTTTTCTATTAAAAATGGAGTCAATATTGTGATAATTGTTAATAGAATGAAATTTTCTGGAAAAATAAATTGATTACTATTTTATTATCTAGTAACAACTTATTAAATCTGGCGCTGAACGATCCTGAAAATTAAATGAACTATTCCACTGCGTCTTAGTGAAGATGTGCTTAACGACATTGAATTCCCCGTGTCCGATTTCACTTATAAGCAAATTTTTAACTCATTTTAAGCAATTTAATTTTTTTAAATTTTTCTAAGGGGTACCCCTTGGTGTTTTTACTATTTTCAACCAATTTGCTCGTAATTTTTTTCTCGTACAAATATTGTAACGAAAATTTACATACATATGTATTTTGACCCACTGAATCCAAAGGTGTAATCGACAAGACCATAAGCCTTATAGTTTTTGAGATAATGTTGAAAATATGTTTTAGGGAAACAAAATTGGGAGAAAATGTTTTAAATTTTATAAATCGCTGAAAACTTGTTTATAAGTTAATTCAAACCCGAGAAATTCAATACCGTTGAGCGCATCTCAATATCTTGCTTAGTTTTTGAGAAATATGGTCTCGGGAAAGTCGAAAATCTGATGTTGAAAAATGTTTGGAGAGTTCAAGTCTTCTGGAGACTATATCTCAAAACCTAAGGAAGATATGAAGATGCGCTCAACGCCATTGTATTCCCCGTGTCCGATTTGACTTATATGCAAATTTTTAACTCATTTTAAGCGATTTAATTTTTATTGAAATTTTTCTAAAACTCTTTTATATTGTAACGAAAATGTACATACATATGTATTTTAACCCGCTGAAGCCAGTGGTGTAATCACCAAGTTCATAAGTCTCATAGTTTTTGAGATGCAATTGCTGATTTTTTATAAGCAATCATATTAGCTCTAGTGTAGTACCTAGAACTATTAAAGTGTTTTTCAAACGTTGGCACGCTATAGAATTCCAACCCAGTAACTCAAAAGTTTACAAGTTCATGGAAGATACAAGTTTTAGAGGCTAAACAATTTAGCAAATTCTAGATTAATCCAAGGCCAGCAATCATCTTGCTTAGTTTTTTAATTACCTACACGAATTTTGACCAAAATAAATGAAGAGCATTTATTTTACTTTCTAATTATCAACCGTTATGTATCAACCTTACATTACCACTGTGTAATTAATAAACATCATCTGAAGTAAACACTAAAGCAAATATTACACGAAGAAACAACACCAGAAGACATTGTGTTATGTACCAAATAGATTATCATGGTTTGTCGTCTTACATTTGTTATCTCAAATGTACAAAGTTTGTATGTCAAGTAAATAATTAAGGTATGTACGATTATTGTTTAAATACAGTTTGGATGTTATTGTAAAAGGCGCCAAGAAAATATTTACTGAATAAAACGAGTCTATTTTTGATTTATATTTCAAATTAAATTTAATCATAAATAAAATAAATAAATATATCATCACGTCTTTTGCCCATTACTACGTGAGGCACTCTGCCTAAGCAGATCTCGGTAAGTGATATATTTCTTCGCGTGAAGTACGGTTACCAGTCGTCAAACCACAGCCCCCAAAGATGTTAGTGGAAAGGGAGCCACAGGGGTAGATTTAAATTGGTGAAAATTGTTTGTCGGCTGTGGGGATTGAACCAGGGTTCTTTAGATCCACAGACCGACTCGATACCACTGAGCCACCCGCCCCATATAATTTAATCATAAATTAATCATTAATGTTTTTATAACACGCAAAGTTATAAATTTAAGAAGCAATTGATTGTGAAAATTAAAACATTTAAATTATTAAAGTAATATTTTCGTTGATTAAATTTCATTCAACACGTATGGCTATTAATTCTCAAAACATTCCCATGGTTACGATAAATAATTGCATTATAAATATATCAATAATTCAAGTGCTGAAATCATGTACCGCATAATAACAGTTAATTATAATAAATAATTTTGTGGTTATGTTTATCGCTGCTAATTTGGCACGAAAAAGTCATAAAAGAATAAAAATATTTTTAAACTTACAACTGTCGTCTTTTGTTTGTAAATAGTGGAAGGAAAAGTGTACATACCTGAAACAAAAAATACAAAATTAGTCAAAGACAGACATGTAAAATAAATAGTAAAGTTGTACTACGTACGAAGTAGATCGTATTTAGAATCACTTGTGTACGTAAATATTTGTGTATTTGAAATGTGTTCTATTTAGTTTAGTTTAAATCTGTGGAGAATAAGTAGGTTTACAGTTACAGGAACTGGGAAACTGTCCAATAGAAAATAAAAGACACAAATCTTAAAACAGTCCAACTTCAGTCTTAAAATAATTTTCGTTAACGCGTTTTTAAGTTTTTACATAACACAACAATTTATTTTTGTTGGTACTTAGAATTTTCTGTTAATTATTAGCAATACGGGATGTTTCAATATTTACCGCAAAAAATTAAGGGTATATATTATTTGATGCACTTCTTGTGGGGGGGAGGGGGGCATAATGTGGGGTAGAATCAAGTCGACCTGTGGATTTGAGATTCCAATAGCCGACAAACATTTAGTTCCACATTAAAATTACACCTTTGCTGACATTTTTGGGGCCGTAAATTGACGGCTATTAACCGCAATTTCCGCGCCACATTCAGTAATGAGAAAAGGGATGATATTTCAAATTTTTATTACAAAAAAATATATTTCCGAAATTCGCAAATAGTTATTTACGTAAAGTCAAGAAAGCGTTCAATTACAGGATGAGTAGATAGTTTCATGCCGAGCTTACGAATCCTGTACAGCGCTTTACTGACGTGTTACATATAACATTTTACCTGAAACTTATAAACAAATAATACATATTTTAAATTAATTTAAATGAAAAGAAATATTTGACTTACATATTTAGTCAGTATTTTATGTTACTAGACACTCACGTTACCTGCCTAGGCAGGCAATATGTTATTTTCCTGACTAGGCATGCAAAGCAAAGCTTTCCTGAGTCTTAATAGTCAGGCAAATATTTATTTTCCTGTCAGTTTTGGGTAAAATATATTTTTGCGATGAAATCGATACATCAAATAATATATAACCTCCAAGTTTTTTTCAGTGATTTAAAAACTCTATATATTCCTTTCTTTTATATACGAGTAATTGGACAAAAGTATATCTACCAAAATTTCGGCGCCTGATGTCTTTTTACAGTATGTCATACACGAGCATCGAATGTCGATAAATAAGATCTGGAGTTACAATTTTAAATAAATAATAATAATAATCGAGTATCAACGTTGCGATATAAGCTATTCGTTGTGATTTCTAAGAAAATGAGACATAAAACAGTTAACATGAAACGACAACGATATTCCAGGAAACAACGAACCGAACGAACGGTGTTGGGGTAAATATAGTAGGCCGCGGAAAGGCGAAAACAAGTGCCTGACGACAGCCAACTAGATGAGGATGTATTCGTTATTTGCTTATGCGGGAAGTTTACATATTGAGGGGAGGAACACTCATGTGTGAGGTAACAAATGACAGTGCATTGCCACTAAATAGCAACGATAACTACATATAGACTTTAGCAAAAAAATAAAATAATACAACAAAAATTACAGGGTAATAGAATATTTCTATATTGCGTTTACAAGTGTAATTTTACAACTATTTCTATAAATAAATAAAATAAATATATCATCACGCCTTTTACCCATTACTGGGTGTTGCACTCTGCTGCAGTAAGTGATATATTTCTTCGCGTGTTAGTCGAGCAGGAGCCACAGGGGTAGTTTTAACGTGGTGAAAATTGTTTGTCGGCTGTAGGAATCGAATCCGGGTTCTCAAATCCACGGGCCGACTCGATACCACTGAGCCACATAAAATCATAAAGTTCTTTCATATTATAATGCAATCAACTTATTTTTAAATAATATACATAGTTTGTACATTTATTCGCACTATTTATAATAAAATAAATTCATTAAATTGTAAAATATTTCTTTATAATAAATTAAATGATTTTCTAACTTAAATTTGAACATTAACCTAAATAATAAAATAATTCCAATTGTTTATTAATCTGTCAGTGTAACCACAACCACAACTATCCGCAATTAAAAAAAATATGACGTCCCAATATTGAAATTTATCGTATATAAATCAATACCATCTGTTTAATATTTATATATGTGGTTACGATATTTTTTTCATCAATAACAGAAATAATTCTGTCAAACCACGTCAATGCAACTGACACATTCTTTCAGATAAAATAAGAAAAATCTATTTTTATCTGACATGTTATGTAGGATACGTTATACGATACAAAACATGATTGATTGAATTTTGTTTCTTTCAAAAATAAAAAATATCGTCGAAGGTGCACTCTACTTCCCTACTTTTCTTACTATATTTTAAAGTAAATAAGAATTCAGTGGTATCAAGTCGAACTGAGGATTTGAGAACCCGGGTTCGATTCCCACAGCCAACAAAATTTTCATTAAATTGAAACTTCTCCTGTGGCGACCACTAACATCTTTGGAGGCCACATTTTATCCATTACTGGGTGTGGCACTTTGCCGTAGCAGAGAACATCAAATTTAATTAGTAAAACTAATACATATTTCATCACGTCTTTTACCCATTACTGGGTGCGGTACTCTGCCGTAAGAGAACTACATAATTTTCTCGAAAATAACTAAATTACTATCTATACACATGTAAGGTAAAAAGAAGTGTGAAAACTTTTCGTGCCTTAAAAATATCAAGTATATTGTTCGGAATTTACAGTTGAAAAACGTGAAAATTTATGCGGCATCGTTACCACAGTTCGATCTTTTTGCAATTGAAATTGTATAATTTCAATAAAATAAATGACGCAAAGTAAAAAAAAAATAGTATATTATTGTTATTTCTCATTGTCATGAGAGTTGTAATCATGACAGTTACATATATTTACGTGAAATTATTTATCTGTAGTTTCACCCTTAACATATAACGCACCCCTTATTTTGTACTATAAATTACAAGAGATACAAATCTCTTTCCCTGCTTTATGTTAATTCTACAATCGTGCTCTTTAATCATGTGTTCTTTCATATGTAATTATAAACCCTCATGTAATGACTTAATATTCTATGCCTGCTACAGATATGAGTTTATATTCATTTTAGAAATGCCGTAAGGGCCAAAAAAATTCAATTCATACCCTTACTCGACAACATACATAAGGCTTTTGTACTTTTATTAAATATCATCTCAGCTACTTGCAATGGGCCCACATTTTCTTTTTTTTTGGGTGCGGTGCTATTACATTACATGTAAGTGAAGTTTCATGACTTATATTTGTATAGATTTAAAAATATGATTTTTTATTTACATAAGCTTTAATCTTCAACACCCATTCGAAGACACTTTACGCTCGTGATACACACATAATTTTTTCTACGATTGCATCTTAAAATTATTTAAAAAACGTATACGTACTGAAAATAAATTCGTTCTGTCAACTGTCAATATGGCAAGTTTCTGTTTTGTTTGTATCCTTGGTAACTATTGAAATAAGCGCGCATTTAATATCTTTTTCGCACGTTGCCATTGGAGACGCTTTAATCTTCAACACCCATTTGAAGACACTTAACGCTCGTGATACACACATAATTTTTTCTACGATTGCATCTTAAAATTATTAAAAAACGTATTCGTACTGAAAATAAATTCGTTCTGTCAATTCTCAATATGACAAGTTTAGTTTTTTTTTGTATCCCTGGAAACTATTGAAATAAGCGCGCATTTAATATCTTTTTCGCACGTTGCCATTGAAGACGCGCGTCAATGATATTTTTCGATTGTTCCACAGAAAACGTCTACTTTACGATGACAAATGAGAGCGTAATTGTCAACTTTTTATAGCAATCGTAGAAAAAAATTAATTTGCCCAATAATAATGTAAGTAATATGAATTGTATTACTTAATATAAATCCAGAATTTAATTCTCTAAATTTTTGCTCGCTACTCTGCCTGTAAAGTAATTAAAAAAGCTAGCGGAAAACTTATTTCTCGTGTTATTCGCCCCTGGCACAGCTTTCAAAGACACCCTGTACTTCAATTAAGATTAAGTTCCTATTGTACAGAGTAGCAAATAAATTAATATATGCCATATTTTTTAATCCAACTATTTAGAGCGGCAAATCTAATTCCGTCTATAGGGTTGTAGCAGCCCGAAAGGCAGTAAAAAAAATTATAAAACCCCTTAAATTTATTCAACGAGTATTCAAAGAATTCTTTTTAGGAAGTAAAGTTTTAGTAGAGCGAAGCTAATGAATCCAATTATAAAACAAATTTGTTAACAGTTTAATGTAATAAGTTTTTATTGAAATAATTAAATGAGTCCAATTAAGACAATTAAAAAGGGGCTACCGCACTTCATAAAAAAATACATGAATCAATTATCCCACTATGTTAATTTCTCATTCTCTGCATGACATGCAATTTTAATAATGCAAATTTCTATTTACAAATTCTCTAACAAAAAAAATGAAGTCAAAGACCTAGCTGTCAGTTTAAGTTGATATTTCACTTATTTAAATCAGTTTTTTTGATGCATCTTTGAAATCTCTCAGTGTGCTGTGACATAACATCAAGAGCCTAGTAGATTGTCATTTGTTTACCTACGCATGGAGTGCTAATCTCACAGTAGGCTGCGGCCTACGCAAGTGATAATAGACGAAGTATTAGTACGAGAGTTTAGAAACCCTTGGAATCATAAAACCATAAGTCCGGTTCCTGAACTAGAGATGGAGTCCTTGTCTAGACACCGCTAAAACACTTGAAAGTACCACGGGATATTAGTCGCCGTTGGCGCCGTACCAATTACCAGTTTCCTACTAAACGACTCACGCACTTCTAAACATACGTACTAATACTGATGGTTGTTATTTGCACTTGTGTCTCAATTGGATAACATTCAAGGCACTCTACTTCCGAAATTATCGCAGTATAAATCGTTTTAGCGCCAATAACATGGAAATATTCCAGATAAAGATAGTACACAGCACTCTTTCTTCATAAACGAGGCTCCAAATAAAGATAATACATACTTTTATAACGATGTATTCAGTAGTTAATGCATAGTTTTTTGAATCACTTACTTCTGTAAGTGTGAGTATGTTTTGACAGGCTGAGCTGTACGCGAAGCTAGCAAATTGCGAGTACTGGTAAAAAGTTTCTGGATGTGTGACTTTTCTTTAGCCGATTTAAATGAAATTGTTGATTTATTTGTCTAATATACTAGGAACTTTTTGTGTTGATAACATCAGGACATACGTAAACAAGGATACGAGAGTTATTCATTCGTTTTCTTACAAAAAATTGAGGGGCCACCAAAAAATTGTCTGAGTGAGCAAGTGGCATATTTGGCCCTGACATAGAATACCTGGACTTATAAAGTCTAAATCCGGTCCTGCACAGTAACTGCAAATTCGATTATAATTACTTTCATTTATGGGGTAGGTGGCTCAGATGGTATCGAGTCGGCTTGTGGATCTTGAGAACCCGGGTTTGATCCCCACAGCCGACAAACAATTTTCACCAAATTAAATCTACCTCTGTGGCTCTCCCTCCAATAACATCTTTAAGGACCGTGAATTGACGGCTGGTAATAATTACTTCATTTATGGGGTAGGTGGCTCAGATGGTATCGAGTCGGCTTGTGGATCTTGAGAACCCGGGTTTGATCCCCACAGCCGACAAACAATTTTCACCAAATTAAATCTACCTCTGTGGCTCTCCCTCCAATAACATCTTTGAGGACCGTGAATTGACGGCTGGTAATAATTACTTCATTTATGGGGTAGGTGGCTCAGTGGTATCGAGTCGGCCTGTGGATCTTGAGAACCCGGGTTTGATCCCCACAGCCGACAAACAATTTTCACCAAATAAAATCTACCTCTGTGGCTTCGCCTCCACTATCATCTTTGGGGACCGTGATTTGCCGGCTGGTAACCACACTTCACGCGAAGAAATATATCACTTATCAAGATTTGTTACGGAGGAGTTCCACGCCCAGTAATGGGTAAAAGGCGTGATGATATATTTCTGAAGACATCCTCCTCGTGCTAAATATTCCCAGGGCAAAAAACTCCAGCGAAATATATTTATACACTCTTTCTCAACGGCTCATTGATACTCACGCCCCATGCAAAATCTCCCATCCTCCTATCCCTCTGTTCCCCTGATCTAAACTCTGTCCCATCGCTGTCTATTTCTAGTGGGCTGCGGAGACACGCGGGACCTCACAGAGTCAAGCGACAAATGTGCTGGTTCGCCACGCGACAAATTAAAAACATGAACAGAAGACGAGAGCTAAAACAAGTGAACACGCCTGCGAAACATCACGGAGGCCGTGGAGAAACAAATGAAGGGTGGGAAGAAATAGAATTTGAAGGAAATACTAATTTTGTTTGGTTCAGAAAAGCGGAAAATTACTTGGATAGATACTTCGTCATTCAAATTTCAATTTCAATCATTATCTTTTATCGATCGATAAATTAATGACAACCCTTATTTTGCGGAATGCCGCGATAAAACCACTTAAAAATTGAATCATTAACATATCAATTAATTAACTATAATAACGCAGTTAATGAATTGCAAATTTCACTTGTAAAAAGAATTTTTTTCTTCTCAACAAATCACGTTGTCAGAATGATATCTTTTGTTTTCTATTCTGATGTCTTGAATATCATAAAAAATATGAAAGGATCTGCCTTTGTCGGTAAAGTAGAGACAGATCTGGTCCATTAAATTAATTAATACCCTCGAGCACAGTTGTATAACATTATATCAAACGAAACAACCCTCAGCGATACAGTCAACCTAATTATTTCAGGTAGACGGGAGAACAGAAATAAATTCTAATATGTAGAATTACAATCCGAATTCTGCTTTTATAATTCTGACTTGTCGAAAAGCCAATAAGAGCAGAAATTATTGTTGTTTAAAATGGCAGTTCTTGAAATTAATTTTCTTAATGATACGACTTTTAAATTAAATATTGTATGGTGCCTTTTGGACTATATTCAAAACAAGTATCACCAATGCTAACGCTTCACAAAAACAAGATTTATTGATCATCCATTTTTTGCCTCGGAATCAAAATATCTTTCATTTTCTTGTCTTTCTATAATTAGTCGTTTATTATGTAACAAAAATTTGCAAATATAACAATTGCTAACATGACCTTTCGATAGTAACCTTCCCGGCAACTATTATTGATTAGTATTCCTAACAATAAACCTATTAATTTTAGTTACAGAATTGAAAATTAAATAAATATATGATCACACTGTATATCCATTACTGGCTGTGGCATTATGTTGAAGCAGATCTCGTCAAATCGCGGCCCCCAAAGATGTAAATGGAAACGGAGCCACAAAAATATTAAAAATTGTCATTAAAAATAAAACATAGCGGAATAGTTTATCATCTTCCATTAATCATTAAAACAAAATAAATATATAATCATATCTTTTACCCATTACTGGGTATGGCCTCCTGCCGAAGCAGATCTCGGTACGTGATATACAGGATGTTTTAAAATAATTGCAAAAAATAAAGAAGATATATATTTTGAAACATCCTGTATTTATGCACGTAAAGTGTGGTTACCAGCCGTTAAGTCTCGACCCCCAAAATTGTAACCGGTGAGGGAGCCACAAAAATATCAAAACATGGCGGAACATTGATTCATCTTTCATTACTAATTAAAATAAAATAAATAGATAATCACGCCTTTTACTTATAACTGGGTGTGGTACTCTGCTGAAGCAGATCTCAACAAGTTAAACATTTATGTGCGAACAGTGTGGTTACTAGCCGTCAAATCAAGCCCTCCAATGATGTTAGTAAAGGGGAGCCACAGGGCTAGTTTTAATGTGGTGAAAATTGTTTGTCGGTTATGGAAATCGAACCCGGGTTCTCAAATTCACAGTCCGACTTAATACCACTACTGATTGTTTGGAAAACTACTTTTATTTATGTTACGCTGTACAACAGGAACTGAATCCCAATTACACTACAGGGTCCGCACTCACCGAGCCGCAGTGTAGTAGTTTATATAATTTTTAGCTTGAGTGAGATTAGAACTAAGGATCTCCGGATTCGAATTCCGTATCGCTATCCACACCACTGTACTGGTATGTAGTTCTTGAGCAAATGTTAGAAATTTTCGTAAGTGGTCAAATTATTCGACTAACCTTCCGAATAATTAAAATAATTTCTCATGAATCTGTCGACCTCCAAATATTTCAAAAACTCCAAAAAAATCTAGAGTATCTTTCACCCATGGGAAGAAACCAAAACGTTCGAACAATTCGTTTGGTGGCATTCTGGCTGTGGATAACATTTCTCTGGTGTTGTTTGTAGTTGACGGTGATGTTGACTGCCGACTATTGTGGGATGGGAACACGTCTGTTTTCGCACGACTGGTTTTTCTGTTCCCTTGCATCCATGACTGCCTTGATTAATCCTGCGGTGCCGCGGCGTTCGGTTCTCAGGTTCCCATCAGATAAACATACGTGCTATGCTACAGTTACGTTATGTTATGCTACGTGATGGTGTAGATTGAGGAGCATAACTTTGTGCAGATCTTTAATTGCTTAATTGACGAGGATGATGATTTCATTCAAAGTTTAATAACGCGAGATCTTTATTTTTATAGTGTTGGTAAAATTAGAAATTATGTTCAACTTATATTTCATTACAGAAGTGTTTATTTCTAATTTATTTTCTAATAAAATTCCTAATAAATATGTATCGGTCAAACAAATTAAAGTAACGCATCGAAATTGTAGTTCACATTCAGCAATTTTCTTTTAAGCGACATTTGTTATTTGTTAGATGAATAATAGTATATTAAAGAACAAGTTTTAAGCGACATGATTTTTTTGCATTCGTACAAGTTTAGAAAACGAGCAGTAGACGAGTTGTCTAAAGAACAAAAATCTTATAAAATGAGTTATTTATTGTTATTTATATTTTGCGTCTTTTACAATTTTTTTTCTAATCTGTAATATTTTAAACCGAATTGATTTAGGGCAATTTATATATGAAATGTTATGGTTGGTAACTGTTATTGACTTTTATGTAATTGCTTTCGCTCGGCATGAAACTATCTACTCATCCTGTAATTGAACGCTTTCCTGACTTTTTACGTAAATAACTATTATTTGAAGTTAACTTTTTATTATTATTTTGTCTTTTTTTATTCCCGAAATGTTTATAAATCAATCCAGGAACTCAAACAACGAATGAATCAGTTGTCTATTGTTGGAATCGCGAACTAGGGTCCTCACTTTTACAATCTGATACACATTTTAAATTTTAAAGTGTTAATATGTTAAATAAGATATTCTTTCTCTTTGATGTTGCATTCGCCAACAATTTTTCACTGTGCTTCCCGTATACAGAATGTTTCACAACTTAGAGCAAAAAAATAAAGGGTATATTCTGTACGACGTGCTGATCATGAAACAAAAAGAATTTTTTTTAAATTCGAAAAATTAAGGGTTGTTAACCTAAAACATTTTTTGTAGTACTGTACTGGATTCGCTTTCCTATTAAACACAAACAATGAAGTAGGTATCAACTACGAAAGAATAATTACACAATTCAATTATTAGCAGTTATTTATAATAGAATTTTATTTAATTAATAACTTTAACATAATCATCCACCCAGTGGCAGTGGCAACGAAAAGATTTGGACTAGGAAACATGGAAAATAGTTTTGCGATTTAAAAAAAAATTCTTTTTGTTTCATGATTAGCACGTCGTACAGAATATACCCTTTAATTTTTTGCTCTAAGTTGTGAAACATCCTGTATATCGCTGTGCTGTGTACCTGTTGAAAACCCTTTTCATTTTTGAAATCTCCTCGATCCATCCTCACAAAGAACTACCAAGAATGTTCACAAGAATGCATTTATACAATATACATAACAGCGCTGACTTTTCAAAGTGCGTCCGACATTTATATTCTTGAATGTATTCATTTATATGTGACACTTCTGGAAAGCAGTCCATTGGTTGCTTTGACGCTCGATGCGTTTCTGTTTCCAGTGAAATAGCTATATGATGTGCATTTGTTTGCTGGTTACGTCACAGTACAAGGGAAACCTGTTATTACGGTTTATCGACGTTTTGTACTTTATCGGAAGTACGTAATTGAGTAAACCTTTTGTGATTATCCATTGTGACGACAATAAAACGGAATCGAGTAATCAGTTTCTTAACCAATGAGTCATAGTTGTCGTTTGATGATTTTTAGGTACAATTAATTATTTGTTATGTACCTATAGATATAGATAAGAAAAAGATTATTTGTACAATGCGATTAACTTTTCAGTTGTTTCATTGTAAATAAAAATAATTTGACAAAGACAACAAAATTTCAGTCAGGTTTTCAATTCCATTATCCAATGAGTTACAATACACTCTATAATGGGTATGATAGGTTTTTTATTTCCTTGTACGAAGTAAAGGAAGTATTGTAATCGCGAAAATTTTCGGTTCTCAGATTTCAGTGGAAATGCGCATTTTGGTCATCCCTGAATCCATTTTGACTAATTTCGTCGTGACGTCTGTATTTATCTCGCATAACTCAAAAACGGTAAGCCATAGAAAATTGAAATTTTATATTTAGGACTGTTATAACATCTAGTTGTGCACCTTCCTTTTTGGTCATTATATAACTTCCGGAAGTGGTACTTTACTTGAAGCCTATAATAGATTTTCATGAAAAACTATATTCAAATATAATTTAAAACTTTCCAAATTTGGTATATAAGACTACTATATCAATGGAAATAACATAATAGATTTTGGTTAAAATACACTAACCGGAAGTGATACATTACATGAAGCTGCTAACAGTTTTCCTTGAAAAAATGGTATTATTTTAATTTTAGAAATAATTGCTGCAAATAAAAGTTTTAGAGAATTAAATTCTGCGTCTAGCACAATTAGAATTTTTAAATTAGCCTTTTGCATAAGCGAGATATCTAAATTTAAATATTATATATTTTTAGTTTTTTTTAAATTAAGTTTGCTATGGATTAGAACAAAAAATTAAAAATTTAATGTCAAATATGTGCAATTAAAAAAATACCTATAGTTTAATACGCGTACAAGGAAGTCATGTGGTGTCCACATCAGATTTATTTAAATTTAATTTGATATGGATTAGAACAAAAAAATAAAAGATTTAATGTCAAATATGTGCAATTAAAAAAATATCTATAGTTTAATACCCGTACAAAGAAGTCATGTGGTGTCCACATCAGATTTTTCTTTATAGTCGTAGAGAAAATAATATTCTTGTAGGTAGAAATGATTGTCATTTATTTCGCCAAGCATGTAACTGTAAATACATTTTGTAATAGTCCAAACTTCGGTGAAAAAGAATAAGACAAATTACGACACCAATACATTCTACATTTCCTCTTTCGATAATGTGTTCTTTTCAAACGAGTGAGCATTAAATATCATTGATAGCATCAAACTTATTCCATTCATTCTTGATAGCATCATTTACAACGCTGTTAAAACAAATGCGGGTCACTTAAGTGCTATAATCGCGGCAAGTTGAAAGACGAGAAAGAGACAGGAGATATAAGAAAGGAAGAAGATAACTCATCTAGCGGGCGTAGGAATCGTAGGAGATATGGTGTGACATATCGGATCGAATTTGGGAATGTACTATTCAGAAATAACGTGGAAGTTAGTGGAAGTGGAACTAACTAGTTGTGATGTCTGACAGTTGGGGTGCACTATTCTTTCATACTGTCACTATTCACAGAACCGTACTGGGAATATTCATTACTTCCTTTTCAACGGGTACGATAATTTAAACATGACATTTGATCCGTGGGTATCAGATCACTCAAGTTACTTCAAAGGGAAAATCGTCATTTTGTTTTTAGAAACTTAATTTGAAATTAAAACAGCCACCTACAGTAGATTGGGATACAATGTGGCCCAATTAAGCAAATAGTTTGTTGGAAACTCGAAACGTCCGCAAATTGTAAATAAATTTATTTATAAGAACATTCGTTTTGGATTCCTCAAACCTATCAATAAAATATAAATCATTCTATAGAATCTCAAATCTATCTTTTATAAACTATAGTATTCTTAAATAAATAAATATATCATCACGCCTTTTATCCATTACTGGGTGTGGCACTCTGCCATAGCAGATCTCTGTTTCTGATATATTTCTTCGCGTGAAATGCGGTTACCAGTCCCCAAATATATTAGTGGAGGAGGGATCCACAGGGGTAGATTTAAATTGGAGAAAATTGTTTGTCGGTTGTGGGGATCAAACCAGGGTTCTCAAGATCCACAGGCCGACTCGATACCACTGAGCCATCTATTCCATTCTTAAGAAAATATAAATTACAATACAATTAATTTAAGCAATAAATTCAAATCTGATTCTTCTTCTTCTTCTTGCTATGGCGCTGCAGCCCACTGCCGTACTGCCGGTATTCATAGTCAAATGCTACATTATATTTAAATCGTATAAGTAACTAGCTTATAGCGCCCGAGTGTGATAAATGCAAGTAGCTGTATTTTATATGTTTAACCACAAATCACACATTGTCGGCAGGCGGATTTGAACTGACGAATCTTGGTTCGGGTGACGTCACAGTCTGTTAAGAAATGTGCATTAATACGCTTGACCACCGCGCCTGTAACTGTCTGATTAAAAAATAATAATATTCTGGCTGTTTTGACATATTTTGTAGAGTTTCAGACAAAACTAAACATTAATTTACATAAAAAATATTAAATAAAACTCTAGGCAAAGTCTCACAAAATTCAGCCTCCCAGTCACCTTATGAGGGCATCGTCGGAGGCCGGCCAGCACAGTTAGTAACCATGGACGCGTTTCGCTCTTGTTAGAGCTCATCAGCATGGTATAACTCACTTCTTCACCTAGAACAAAGTTCATGCGAAGAAGCTGGTGACGAAGAACTGTGCCAGCAGAGAATAAGATCTCTAACAAACGGTAAGATGACATGAGAAGTTCTGTCGAACCATTAATGCCATCTACCGAAAAAAATGAAAAGCTAAGCAATAGCAATTTAAATAACAACAAAGACAAAATTAATTGTCATTCATGCATTAATTTACATATTTAGTCCGTCAGTACGGTGGTGTGGATAGCGATACAGAATTCGAATCCGGAGATCCCAAGTTCGAATCGCACTCAGGCTAAAAATTATATAAACTATCACACTGCGGTTCGGTGAGTGCGGACCCTGTATTGTAATTTGGATTAAATTCCTGTTGTACAGTGTAACATTAACATAATAAATAAAATAAAATATTTTCCGTGTGTCACTTTCCGTCCGTTACGCTGTATTTCATATTAGATTAATTAATTACAATTATAAATATATCTAATGCGGTCCTGTATCATCTGACTCCGCATGACAAGTTTCCTCGAACCAACAAGGACGAAACACAAGACACCATCCAACAAACAACAGAACATCGTCAAGCAGGCAACAAAATTCCGGATATCTGAAGCGGGCCCTGCAGTAACATGACACCGGACACAACTTGCTGTTCATTTGAGGGTGTTTTCACTCTCATCTAACCAAGGGGGCAGAGGAGGGTGGTCTGACAAGACACACGCGTGACATCTGACCGACCGACATACCTGTCTAGTTGGCGGTACGAAGAACAGACGAGCATTACGACTCTGACAACTGACAACCGAGAAGCAAGATTGCTAGATAGTCAATCAGAAAATTAAATCTATGATTCGCTGATTCTTGAGAATAAAAGGAGTGGTAATTGGATTATTGAAGTGTCATCGAGGTTGAATTATCGCAAATAATCTCACAATTATAGATTTAAAATGAATTTTAACAATAACAAATGAAAAACATTGATAAACAACCGTGTCTACGATCGATCATTTAAATTGAAAAAACATATCTTCTATTATTTTTTAAAATAAGTAGTAAATTATTTGTTATACTGTTTCTTAATATTACACATTTTTTAGAGGTTTTCTTTTTAAGAATTGATTATTTTGCAAATAAAGTACGAACAAAAAGCAATCTCCATTTGATCAAAGTGCCTGAGGAGTTATTTCTTTTAGGTTTATGTGTAAAGATAAATACCTCAAATAAAATATTAAAAAAAATAAATATTTTTTCCGAAACTTTTACTTTCAGATAGGGTAGTAAAAATAGTATATTGTAAAACTAGTGAAGAAAGGGTTTAATTGGAAAACGAGTACAGATTTTGCAATGGCTATTTCCCACATGAGTTACACATTAATTTTTCAAAATTATACGGAAAAATACATTTTTCTACGATTGCTATAAAAAGTTAAAAAGTTACAATTTGTCATCGTAAAGTTAATGTTTTCTGTGGAACAATCGAAAAATATAAAAAGATGTTAAATGCGCGCGTTTTCAATGGCAACGTGCGAAAAAGATATTAAATGCACGCTTATTTCAATAGTCACCAGGGATACAAACAAAACAGAAATTTGTCATATTGATAATTGACAGAACGAATTTATTTTCAGTACCTATACGTTTTTTAATAATTTGAAAATGCAATCGTAGAAAAAATTATGTGTGTATCACGAGCGTAAAGTGTATTTGTTCCTCTTACACTATTGCAGCTCTCGCTGCAATTACCGTGCTCGATTAATAAAGAATCACTGTACGCCCTTAATACACAAATAACTATTTTTTGTTTGCGATTCAAGAAATTTAATAGTTGTATTTGCAAATGCACATCAAGATTCCTTGGTCACCATGTCAAATGTCATTTCCCTCACTCTATTTAGTTTAGTGATAGTGACCGTTTTCCTCATTAATGAGGAAAGTTATTTAATTTTCTCACTAGCGAGGAAAACGGCTACTATTAACTAAATGGAATGAGGAATATCATTTATACAAGTAATGTTGAAAACAATTAATTTAATGAGTGGATAATTAGTGGTCCTTAATCAGTAATCATACAAACAGTTTTAATCCAAATCTTTAAAAAATCCTCATATTAGTAAAATGAATATTCAGACCCTCAAAAGGGCAGGATAAATAAAATCTACCAGGTGCAGCAGAAAGATAGCGCTAAACCCTAATAAATAAAAAACGCGCGAACATAAATTCCCCACTAATTAAAAAGAGGCTTAACACAGCTGTGCATCAAGTGAAATAAATCAAACATTTTTCTGAAAAGTCCGTTTGACATATATGCAGAATGCAATCGTATTAACAGAACAGATTTAACGGAACTGAACAAAAACGACTCATTATAAGTAAACATGAAAAGGCTATTACACTTTAATTAACTTACGGAAGATATTAAAGAGACGCTGTCTTTTTAACAAGACAACCCCAGAAAAAATTCATAACTTATAATGCATATAATTCATTCACATTGCACAAATATAACGTTATATTCACTGGAATCATTCCTAACATCGTATTTTATTTATTGTTATTGCAAAGTGACTCGAGCTCATTTTGCAGGGACGTACTTCATTATACTAACATAGGAAATGACTAGACTATTCTACCGTCATATAAGGTTCGTGCAGCTGACGTCACAACATGGCTTCCATCAGCTGTTTGCAGGGCAAGCAATATAGTTATTTGTGTATTAAGAGCGTAAAGAGATTCTTTGTTACTCGAGCACGGTAATTGCAGCACGAGCCGAAGGCGAGAGCTGCAATAGTGTAAGAGGAACAAAGACACTTTACGCTCGTGATACACACATAATTATTTCTACGATTGCATCTTAAAATTATTCAAAAACGTATATGTACTGAAAATACAGTCATTCTGTCAACTATCAATATGACAAGTTTCTGTTTTGTTTATATCCCTGGTAACTATTGAAATAAGCGTATTGGAAACGCGCGCATTTAACGTCTTTTTCGCGCATTGCCATTTGAGACACGCGCAAAGATATTTTTCGATTGTTCCACAGAAAACGTCAACTTTACGATGACAAATGAGAGCGTAATTGTCAACTTTTCATAGCAATCGTAGAAAAAAATATATTAGCGGCCGATGGTAGACTCGTGAAATTAAAACGATATGATGGCACTTTTAACTAAGAGCAGTATATTTAATCAAAGAACAAGTTACAATTATATATCGAACCGACAATGACTAATGGCGGAGTAGAACAGAAGGCCGCTATCATTTTTCGCTTCGCGCCAACAAAATATAAGTACTGTCATACCCAGTAATGGGTAAAAGGCGTGATGATATATTTATTTAAAGTAAGCATTTGTTTTCATTTTATGTCACTGGTAATAATTAACTGAAACAATTGAAATTTTTATATTAGAAAACTTGATGCAAAATCGTCGGAAAAAGCGCCGCTTGTGTCAAAATTTTGCAACGTTTATTCCGCCATTTTTACTTGGAAACCAGCAAGACATTCCAGGCCTTGTATGTATATAACGTAGACAACGAATCAATAACCAAAAAAAAATTGTAATTGAAACACATTTTTCAACTATTATAATAAAAATATAGTATATTATCAACAGGAAATTAAAATAACAACATGTCATAAAACTCATTTGTTATTGTACTGGCTGGTTGTACCATATTTGTAATTAATTTTACCGTAAATTAAATTCACAAAACAATTATGATAATAAAGGATAGTACAGTGCATTTGTGAATAAATTAATGAACTAAAAACTTTAATTAATGGACAGTGAGTGTAAAGTATAAAAGAACAATTACATCACGCATCAGTAACTCTAAACGATTAAGCAAAACCAGACAAATTAAACATAATTATATTTTATTAGCTAGACAAGTGTAGCGAACCGTGATAATTATCAATTATCCATGTGTGCAAATCAGGTAAAATAAGAAATAAAAATAATAATGAGCTCATACGCAATACTGCGAAAATCTTAAACAATTCTAATTTATTATTAATAAATATTTCATTTAAAATGTAATAAAATTAAGTATTATTAGCTTCGCAAAACAATAGCTGTTTTATTGTTTTGTTTCTCACAGGTAACAAGATTCAAGTTTTCCAGTTCACACTGCAGAAGTTTGCGTGTTAAGTGTGCTATGATTATGCATGGATTGAGTTCACTTGTCAGTTTAAACTGAAAATCTCGCATAAAACTAATTATAACTAAAGATATATTACCACATGCATAACGTGCTGACTCATTTGTTTAGTCAGATTATATATATGAAATACGATTTTAACATTTTCTTTTATTTTTATACTACATGTCATTTTGCACCTTTTGTACTTTTGTAGTGTAAAAATATTTTATGACGAATATTAATTAATTAATTCGTCAATTATTATTATTTGTTACTCGGCGCAGCAGAAATTTAATCCAAATTCCAGTACTACTCCAGACCTCTAGCTTATAATGAAATCCGAATCACTCAGATATAATCGTATTTTTATGACAAGTTTTTGTTTTATTTGTATCTCTGCTAACTATTTAAATAAGCGCGCATTTAATATCTTTTTTCATACGATTGCTACGAAAAGTTGACAATTATGCTCTCATTTGTCTTCGTAAAGTTGACGTTTTCTGTGGAACAATCGAAAAATATTAAATACGTTACCAGGGATATAAACAAAACAGAAACTTGTCATATTGACGGTTGACAGAACGAATTTATTTTTAGTACGTACACATTTTTTAATAATTTTAAGATGCAATCGTAGAAAAAAGTATGTGTGTATCACGATCGTAAAGTGTCTTTGTTCCTCATACACTATCCGTGTTCGAGTAACAAAGAATCACTTTACGCTCTTAATACACAAATAACTATTTCGGGTGTAGTTAATATCTTATAACAAAGTAATTTTTCGATTGCTCCACAGAAAACGTCAACTTTACGATGACAAATGAAAGCGTTATCGTCAACTTTTCATAGCATTCATAGAAAAGATTTTTTTTTATTTGCAAAAGTCAACGAACTAATAAAATATTTACTGTTTGATGTGCAAATTTTGTTTAGCCAATTTGTAAAGAATTGATTAATTAAGTAATTTATAAGCTTAAACAAAATAATGTTTAAACTTATTATCAAAAGATCTTGATAGATTTGGCATCAAAAATATTCATCTTTCTTTCTGTCAAACATTCTTAAATTACTTTAGACAAAAATGTTTCAAATAAAAGACTTTTGATAATGTATACGAACATTATTTAAAAGTTAAAAGTAGCAACATGTTTTAAAAATTCTATATTTAGTATTTATCAACAAGTAAACCAGTAAATTATAAAATAAATAAATTAAGATTAAAAAGGATGATAAAAAACGTACTTTTATCATATGTAAATTTAACGACACACAGAAGATATAATTTATAGTTTTACTCGTATGTATAATATTATTATTTATTTCAATGATATGTATCTATTTAATTGAATATTCTAAAATGTTATTATCACGTAACATGCGGTTAAAATGCCATGACGAATATCATAATTTTAAAATATTCAATTATTTATCAACATAAATCATTATATTTAATACTATAATAGTCAATGTAATTATGACCATATAAAAACGTTAAAAGTTTAAATAAATTCGTAATTTCCTGTTCCACATATTACAGATTACATTAATTTATCTGTGATTTATTTTATTATGCTAAATAGAAATACATAAACATTGAACTATGAGATATTTGATTCTTGAAGTGTTAAAACTTCTACATGTATGTTTATTAATTAAAAATAAATTTTTGTTTATTTCCGATTTATTTTCTGAGACGAAGGCAAAGATATTCTTGAAGGAAACAAGAATACTTACTGTTCTATTAGTAAGTAATTTTTTTTAAATAAATTAGGAATTTAGATAAATAAATTAGTATATCATCATTCTGCCGTACCAGACCTCGGTAAGTGATATATTTAAATAAAATAAATAAATATATCATCACGCCTTTTACTCATTACTGGATGTGGCATTCTGCTGTAGCAGATATCACAAAGTGATATATTTCTTCCCGCGAAGTGCGGTTATCAGCCGTCAAATAACGGCTCCCAAAGATGTTAGTGCAGGGGGAGCCATAGGGGTAGATTTAAATTGGTGAAAATTGTTTGCCAGCTGTGGGGATCGAACCAGAGTTCTCAAGATCCACAGGCCGACTCCATACCACTGAGCCACCTACCCCATAAATAATTAAATAAATTAGAGATTTAGATAAATAAATTAGTATATCATCATTCTGCCGTACCAGACCTCAGTAAGTGATATATTTATGCGTGTGAAGTGTAGTTACCAGCAGCCCAATCACGGTCCACAAAGATGTTAGTTCAGAGCAGCCATAGAAGTAATTTTAATGTGGAAAAAAATTAATGGCGGCTGTGGGTGTCGAATCCACAGACCGATTCGATACCACTGAGCCACCAAACCTCATAAATAATAATAATAATTCTCTGGACAAGTATTACCTGAATGTAACGAATGACAAATTATACCTGCTACCATGGATATGCCTTTGTTTCTTTGTCCTAAATAAGGAAAATTTACATTTCGTACGAAAATGCTCAAATGTTTACAGAATTATTGTTTTCGGTTGTCATGACATTTTGAGAACCTTGGTTCGATCCCCACTACCGATAAAAAAAATTCACCAAATTAAATCTATCCCTGTGTCTCCTCATTCACTAACATGTTTGGGTACCTACTTGATTTGACAGCTGGTAACCGCACTTCATACGTATAAATATATCACTTACTGAGATTTTAAGATTTAAAGTGACAGAATGGCTCGCCCAATATTATGGAAAAATCGTGATGATATATCTATAAATTATAATCTTTAATAATACTCCTTATGAGATAGGTGATTCAGTGGTATCGAGTTGGCCTGTAGATTTGAGAGTCCGGGTTCGATTTCCACAGACGACAAACAATTTCCACCACATTAAATTTACCCCTGTGGCTCCCTCTCCACTAACATCTTTGAGGGCCGTGATTTGACGGCTGGTAATCACACTTCACGCGAAGAAATATATCACTTACCGAGATCTACTACCGCAGAGTGCCACATTCAGTAATGGGTAGAAGGCGTGGCGTGATGATATATTTATTTATTTATATATAAATACAAACAAATTACAGTAAATGTTTTTGACGTTTAAAATATAATGAGTAAAATTAGTATCATTAATTAATGCTCGATTATAGAAAAGATTGTATATATAGTTCATGTTAAAAGTGTCCTTATTACACTCCCAATCGTGGAATAAAGAGTCACTATACTTCCTTCCGTAATTATGAAAAGCATAACTTGTTTCTTTTTTTACTTTCTGACAGTATCTTGAGACGTTTCTGAATGACTGAAATCGAACCCTGAACTCCTTAGTTTTAAAGGTCTAGATCTAGCTAAAACTAATTGCAAAGTCTATAATTAACCCTAGTTTTAATAAAAATATAACCAACGTGTATTTTTGCATGATGACACACTTCAAACAACGTTAATCACACATCCAGTAAAAAACAAAAATCAAAACAAACATTACGAACCAATCCATCAAAAAATCCGCGATAACACTACACAAGAGATTGTAACATTCCGCTGCATGATTCATCTGAGATCGCAGTAGGCGCACTCAGTGGCGTAGGTGCTTTGTTTCCATCAGGGGCACCGTGACGTACAGTGCATTGCAGTGCAAGTGGACTCATTACGCCATGCGGCAGCGAGATAATTGCAACGGTCCGACAGACGTAACTAATGTTTCCGTGCGATGAGCATTTCATAGTTTTACTGTTGCTGTTTGTCTTTTGTTTCAAAACTGCTTTCATTTATGCTATTGTAGGACTCCAAGCGTAAGATCTTGGTTTTTGTTTTTTTGGAAATTGTAACAACTTATTTAATAGAAATAGATATATACAGAATGACATACGAGAATTGTACCACAAGAGAATTATAATATGGGAAATAAGTTCTTTGTTGCCATTGTTTTCTTAATAAGAAAATAAAAATAAATATATCATCAAGGCTTTTACCCATTACTGGGTGTGGCACTCTGCCGTAGCAGATCTCGATAAATGGGTTGGGTTCTCAAATCCACAGGTAGAGTCGATATCACTGAGCCACCGACCCAATAAAATTATTAAAAATAAATTAATAAATATATCATCACACCTTTTACCCATTACTGGGTGTGGCACTCTGCCGTAAGCAGATGTCGGTAAGTTATATATTTATTCACGAAAAGTGCGGTTACCAGCCGTCAAATCACGGCCCCAAAGATGTTAGTAGAGGGGGAGCCAAAGCTCGGCATGAAACTATCTACTCATCCTGTAATTGAACGCTTTCCTGACTTTTTACGTAAATAACTATTATTTACAGCTTTCTGTGAAGCAAACAGATAAAATAATAATTTTTATTTGATAAATACATATCGGGTGATTCAAATAAATGGCATCAAATCGTACCATAAAAAAAAGTATGTCTGAAATTAATTAAGTAATTATCTAACATAACTTACAACGAAAAATGTCACTGATTGTACATTTTAAATATAAAAACTGTTTTAATCAAATAAATGTAATTGTTTCAAATTTAATTATTTTGGTGGTCGGTGAAAGCCATACCGTTTAAATGTTATAATAATCAATAAGATTAAAAATCATTATCTGTCATTCTTGACAACGAAAAATGTCACATTATTGTGGTACGCTCAAACATGCCCATTATATCTATCTTTGTTTTTCAAGCCACAATTTGATGCCATTTTTTGAATCAGCCTATATATTTCTTTTTTATTTATGGAATGAATTTCATTTACTGTTTGATCAAGTTTTCTGGAGAAGAAAAGTATCAAATTTCGTCAGAAAAATGATCAAAAGAATTGCTAAAATTACTTTTTCTTTGATATCTAATAAGATGTACATCTGGTGAAAAAGCTAAAAATATATTAAGACACCTTCAAGATTCCTTTAAAAAAATAAAATATATCCATTCCTAACTTTGTACTTGATGAACATGAAGAATAAATTAGAAAAAAGTGTTTCGAAAGTATTATTAAAAATTTAAATAAATTCAATATTAAAATTAATAAGTTCCTTGACTTTTTAATTATCCCAAAACAGTCTTCTATAATGAAGCCAATATTGTAAACTTTATTAAAATAAACTTTTTATACAAGCCTACTTGAAATTTTGCATAATTTATTCAAAAACTCACTGCATTCATTACCTGAAGTACTGAATTAATTAAAGTTTTACTTGTTACATTCATTTAATAAACAAATAATATTTGTAGCAAAAATAAGAAAAGTAAACAATCATAACCTTGCAACAAAAACTGGTTCAACGAATGACTTTATTTTTCTTGCGCTGCAGTTAAATATGAAATAAATACATAAATTCGTATGATAATTACCGAGAGAAATAAAACGAGGCAATATTTTTAAAATAATGCCAGCAATGCCCTTGAAAGTATACTTGTTTTCCTGTTGTCCTTTAGGTAATCTTTTACTACCAAACAAGGCAAGTGATTTTTTTATTACAGAATTTAATTATCACTTAATGCGGTTATAAACTAACTAGTTAACACGTTTCCTACTATATATAGACGTTTGTTTAACATAAATCAGTCGCACAAGTCGGAAGTTAATAAAATTTGTAAGTAATTACAAACAAAAATGTCAGGTATACATAATTATTCAACAAGAAACGATAATAAATATAATATGTAGAATTCATGTCAACAAATATGTTATTTTTATGACTTAATTTAAAGAATAGTCATTGAAAAATAATTGTCTTTTTCTACAGTGCTGTTGAAGTTGAAAATTGCGCTCGAATTTGTCATCGTAACGTAGATGATTTCTCTAGAACAATCGAAAAATAACTTTTTCTACGATTGCTATGAAAAGTTGACAATTACGCTCTCATTTGTCATCGTAGAGTTGACGTTTTCTGTGGACCAATCGAAAAATATCTTTGTCGCGCAAAAAAGATGTTAAATGTTCACTTATTTCAATAATTACCAGGGATACAAACAAAACAGAAACTTGTCATATTGACAGTTGACAGAAGGAATTTATTTTCAGTACGTATACGTTTTTTAATAATTTTAAGATGCAATTATGTGTGTATCACGAGCGTAAAGTGTCTTTGTTCCTCTTACACTATTGCAACACCGCAATTACCGTGTTCGAGTAACAAAGAATCACTTTACGATCTTAATACACAAATAACTATTGTTGCGCGATTCCAATGGCAAAGCATGATATAGTTATTTGTGTATTCATTTCGTGAACAATGAAGTAAATAAAAAATAAGTATATCATCACCCCTTTTATCAGTTACTGGGTGTGGCACTCTGCCGGAGTAGATCTCGATAAGTGATATATTTGTATGCATAAAGTGCGATTACCAGGCGCTAAACTACAGCCTCCTCAAAGCTGTTAGTGCAAGAGAAGCCACAGGGGTAATATTAATGTGGTGAAAATTGTTTGACAGCTGTGGGAATCGAACCCAGGTTCTCAAATACACAATCCAACTCGATACCACTGTGCCAGTCTTTCAGAAATAGCTACATTTCTATCTCTTATCAAACCTTCCATTGACATCTTAGGAATATTAATAAGACGTGAATATTTCCACTAAGATTATCTATTACGTGCTAAAAAACAAAAGAATCCTAACCTATATCCCATCAGAAAACAAACAGTAACGCAAAACAAACAAAAGAACTCATCAGTATCTCATGGCGTACTGCCATTTTATTTTTAACTCTTCATTACAACGATCGTGTCTGCTTTGTATGAAAGAGTTCATATCCTATCCTATCGCCATCTCGTCCAACGGAACGACTGCACAGGTATTTTAAAAATACACCAGTCACTACGTAAAGAACATCCGAACATCGCACACAGATCATACACGAAGATAGAGACGTTGTACCCAAGCGTCAGATTCAAGATACACTGGAAAATTTCCTAGGATTTTTTTTAGTAGGTTTTGTTTTGCTTTTACATAAGAGACGTGAAATATCTTGGCAGTAAGTTCACAGTGTAGACATTCGAAGTATTCCATTTACATGGAACGATGCTCCAGACGAACACAAGTCCTCAAAAGTTCTGCATTATCTCCCATTTAGTATATGTGGTGGCTTGAAATCCTGTGGGGGTTGCGCCACTTCCTTAGAAGTTCTCTAGATCCTTTTTTAGAGGGATCAATCCATTTTCTTCTAATAAAATAACAAACTAAACACTTGTCTAAGTCTCACAAGTGTTTAGTTTGTTATTTTATTATTAAACCTAGTTTCACCAAGTGAGCATTTAAAGACAATTAATTTTGTCATTGTTGTTTTTTATTTAAATTGCTATTTCGTAGCTTTTGCTTTTTTCGGTAGATGGCATTACTGGTTCGATAGAACTTCTCATGTCATCTTACCGTTCTTTAGAGATCTTATTCTCTGCTGGCACAGTCCTTCGTCACCAGCTTCTTCACGTGAACTTTGTTCTAGGTGAAGAAGTAGGTTATACCATACTGATGAGCTCCAATAAGAGCGAAACGCGTCTATGGTTACCAACTGTGCTGGCCAGCCTCTGACGATGCCCTCATAAGGTGACTTGGAGGCTGAATTTTGTGAGACTTAGACAAGTGTTTAGTTTGTTATTTTATTATTAAACCTAGTTTCACCAAGTGAGCATTTAAAGACAATTAATTTTGTCTTTGTTGTTTTTTCCATTTTCTTCTTATTTTTATATTTTCATTCCATTTTTTTCCTATTCTGTGTTGTGTAGGTCTTCTTCTACTTCTTTAATCCAGGTTGATCTTGGCCTACCTCTTCTTCTATTCTCTGGATCCCATTCTAGCATTGCGAAAATTGTTACTTCTGTTCTAGCTTTCATTATATGTCCTAACCATTTCGCTCTTTTCTTTGTAATAAATATGTTTGCCATCTAATTATTGAATTATTTCGCTATTCATTCTTGTTCTGTATTCATTGTTTCCAAGCATTATTCCTCCTAGTATCGCTCTTAAAATTTAGTATACGAGAAAAATATCTTGCTAAACCATACATACAAATAAATAAATAAAATAAATATATCATCACGCCTTTTACCCATTACTGGATGTGGCATACATACGAGCATCAAATATTACGATAGAAGACAATTAGCAAATTTTTAATTGAATTAATTTATAAAATATAATTTCGTTATGATTCTATTAATTATAACCGAATTAAATTGTGCCGTTATATCATTTAATTTTATATACTGAATACTGGCATACATAAAAAATAATCTTGATTTTAAATTATATTTTTCTACTCCCGTTATTAAAATATCATTTAACGTATTGGTTTCCATGACACTAAATAACATCTTAATCACATGTTGACAAGCCGTGATTTTAGTCACGGCTTGAGATATTAAGCACGGGGTGAAGTTAGCTCCAGGTATCTGTCATTGTAACATAACCTTCTTTTTTAAATCATTCATCAAACCTAGTGAAGTGGGCGTAAATGAAGATTTACGAAACAGGTGTACAAAAGCGAATGGATGGATGAGAATGAATTATGGTTGTGAGGAAGGAAAGAGTTCGTATGGAGGAAGTGTTAATGTGATCGAAACGAGTATCTTGTGTCAGAATGAGAATATTGACGTGAACTGATTTTTTTAAAAATCTTTTAGTGGATGCTCTATGATTGTTTCAGAGGTTCGTGCTATCCTATTTAATGGGATATAGCGTGATGTTATGTATGTATGTATGTATCAAACCTAGGTTTTCAAATCCACATAAAATGTTAAATGTTTTTAACAATTCAATTCCGAGTCTAGCTGAACGAACAAAGTTGCTTACAAATTATAAAAAAATTATTTCAAGATAGGTCTTACCGAAATTTCCTGATTTTTATTAATGAAGTATACATTATAGTAAATATAACCTATAGTTTAGTTTGAAGTTCTGATATTTAAAGTTTAGAAATATCCATTAAATAATTAACAATTTTGAAATATCTCCACGGGATATCAGAAAATCGGAATATCAAATCATTTAAACCTAAAAAAGAATTACGAAACAAATATTTATTTTAGTAAGCTACGTTTCAAATTGCCAAATTAATAGCCAATAGAAAGTTTGATTAAAATATCTGTCTTCCTGTAGTATACTAAACAGCTGTTATACATGCATCATTAATTTCTCATAAATCAAAAGGTTATTTTTTATTCTTACGCACGATCTAGATCTACAATAAGTAGGACCAGGCCCGGCTCAAGGAATAAATAAATCAAATTCAATAGTAATCATGTGAAGGACCTCTCTAGTTCATCGATTGAGGCTGCGCCTATGACACATAATGAAATAGAGAGAAAAATTAGAATAAAATAAGATTTGACTTACATGGCGGAATTGTAATTAATTCAATTTGATTACAAAATTATTTAATTAGTGTTTGAATCAATTATATGGACTAATAATACTATTCAATATACTTTTAGTGTATTTAGTTATTTATTTGTGCTACTGTGTACAACAGAAACTTAATCCCAATTACTAAATAATATAAATGTATCATCACGCCTTTTACCCTTTACTGGGTGTGGCACTCTGCCATAAGCAGATCTCGGTAAGTGATATATTTCTTTTCCATAGATGTTAGTAGTGGGGAAGCCACAGGGGTAGATTTAAATTAGTGAAAATTGTTTTGCCGCCTGTGGGAATTGAACCAGGGTTCTCAAGATCCACAGGTCGACTCGATACCACTGAGCCACCTACCCCATTTAATCCCAATTACAGTACTAATTAATCGAAGTTATGTCATATAAATACAAATATATACCGAGTGTAGAATAAAAATATGTAACATAAGAAATACAATGGTATGATGATTGTTGCTTTTCTAATTAAATTAGACCAAAAGTGTAAACACAAAAAAATGTTAGGTATTAAAAACTGCATCTAATGAGTACTACACAATAATTATCATATCGATCGATTACTGATAATAATCGAGTTACAAAATAGGAGAAGAAATTGTGAAATATTGGTGAAATAGAACTTTTTAATTAACAGTTGATAGTGATAGTTTAGTATACTATTTTCATTTTAAACTGGAGGAATCGGCATAAAACGATTAAATGCACCACAATTACGTTTACAAAGGAACTCAAAATATGTTTCGCACAGGGTTGTACAGCCCCATTCGCCGTACGTGTATAATAAAAACAAAAACAAAATACAATCTTTAAATAAGTATATTTCCTTATACATACGATACAAGTATAATATATTATAAATATTATATACACACATAATCTAAACATTTACCTACATTACTCAGTCTGATTCAGTACAGGATATTTAATCTTCTTATTGAGTAGCATAACTACTAATTGGATAATTTAATATGAATTGGTAATTTTTAAATTGTCAATTATATATAGTAAAAAACAAGAATAATTTTAGGCTAAATACGACCCATAAAAATGTACCTGTTGTGACCATCGTTAAGCGATTTGCGGTAGCCGCACTAATAGATTTCATTGTAGTTATATGGGACAGGGACGTTTAATCGTTTCATGCCGATCCCTCCAGTTTAAAATCAAAATACTATAAAAGAATAGTGTTGAATGTAGTAGCGTATTAGCAATTTTTTTAAAATAGTGTGCTTGTTTGAGAAGCACTGGAAATGAGAAATACTTCACGGTTCACAGTTCACGAAGCGTTTATCAAGTTATCACCAACAGCTCATTCTACCAGGGTTCGAATCTTAAACTGGTCACGAATTCAAATTTCCAGAATTCGTCTGAATACTGTAAACATGAAATTTCAAATCGACACCCACGCGATGACAGAATTTATGTTCTGCGTCTATAACAGTTGGAAACGTGCAGGCTGTAAATTCATGGTGTTTGTGAAAATTCGTGTAATTCATTCATTCAATCTAGGACAAGTTTGCCTAGAAAAGATCACCTTGAAAATTTTCTATCTAATTTGGCAGCGAACAAAATGTGGAGAAATATGCAGACGCATTGCGACATACACGTGGACGAAAAAGAATTTTGTTCTACTGAAGATGTAAATAGATAATTTCAAAACTCACGAACGCCGATTATGGGTTATTTTTTACCTAACAAACATTCAGTTGTTTACTGTTGATCTGAACTTCAATTGTTTTACTTATATTAACAAGAAACTACTTACAGTACACGTCGTATATAGTCAGTACGTGTATCTCACGAATTTAGACTCTTCTAAACGAAAATGACAGAAAATTGAAATAACCACAATTAATTTTACCTGAAATTGAGAGAAAAATAAACATTTGACTGAGCTTTAAGACTGAGAAAAGCTTTGCTTTGCATGCCTAGTCAGGAAAATAATATATTGCCTGCCTAGGCAGGTAATGAAAGAAACGTGAGTGTCTAGTTACTTAGCAACATCAAATACTGACTGAATATGTAAGTCAAATATTACCTTTAATGTAAATTAATTTAAAATATGTATTATTTGTTTATAAGTTTCAGGTAAAATGTTATACATAACACGTCAGTAAAGCGTCGTACAGGATTCGTAAGCTGTTTCTCTATCTACTCATCCTGTAATTGAACACTTATTTATATTTTATCTATGAACTAATTAGAAAAAAGAAAATCAACAAATATAATTTATTAGATAACCTTTTTTAGTTTTATATTAATTGTTAAATTTGTACCGTTGTTTATGTTACTACAATTTACAAAAAAAAAATATTTCTTACCGATAAGACTAAAAACATTGCAATTTACCGACGTATAACGACAAAACTGACAAAACAATCACTCAGTTTGACGTTTGCTTGTTGTATTTGGTTGCAAGGTTTTTTGTTTATTATTTGTCGTTGCTAGGATATTTGTTAACAGAAATCGCTTAAAAATTAAACTTCCATTAAATTCACATTGGTATTTTTACACACGATTTATTTAATGTAACACTTCATACACAATAATTTGTTTAATAATAATTTTAGTATGTGAGTATATAAAATATGTTTTTTAAAAAAATATAAAATAAACACTTGGCTAAGTCTCACAAAATTCAGCCTCCAAGTCATCGTCAGAGGCTGGCCAGCACAGTTAGTAACCATAGACGCGTTACACTTTTATTAGAGCTCATCAGTATGGTATAACCCACTTCTTCCCCTAGAACAAAGTTCACGTGAAGAAGCCTCTAACGATGCCCTCATAAAGTAACTTGGACGCAGAATTTTGTGAGACTTAACCAAGTGTTTATTTTATATTTTTTATTAAACCTAGTTTCACCAAGTGTATGGACGACAATTAATTTTGTCTTTGTTGTTAAATATATTTTTTTATAATTCAGCTTAAGAATATTTTTTAAAGCAACTTCAGAAACATGCGAGTATTGCCATGATAAGTGATTTCCGCCCGATGTAGTCACACACACAGTGCCCTTATGACGCCGCATATCTGCCACCCACACATACATCTTATTCATAGACTCTATTTGGTTTATTTTCGCACGCAAGGATGAGATGAGTCTTGAAGTGGTGTTTGGCACGCGAACGAAGTGAACGAGTTAGTTATTTGGCTTTGCTTCGATAAATAATCAGTTTGTTTTGTTTTTAGTCGAGAATAAACGAGAATGTCGGTCATTCTACTAGTGTGCTAATTATAGAAATATCATGAGAATTCATATGAACTAGATTTTTATCGATAAATTATTATTTTTACGATATTGAACTTCATAAAATATGTAAGATTATTTTTTACTTGGCAATATATACAGGGTGTTACATGAAAACTGCGTCATAGGAGACTAACTTGGGAAATTAATTTGAGATAAATAATGTCAAAAATTCTGCATCTACATTTTTATGAAATTTTATCTTAATTAATATGCAATAAGCTGGTATGATTTTTTTGTCTCGGTACAGGGTGTGTCTGTAATTCGTTAAAAAAAATTAAAGGGTTATAAGACGTGCTGATCATGAAAAAAGATTTTTTTTAAATTCGTTAAAAAAATTGTATCGTATTTAAAGGCAACATTTTGTTAGCCACTGATTGATAGCTATTTTTAATAATTTTATTTAAATCTTCTTACAAGTAATTGTTTACACAACACCAAATAAATGTCTGATGTTGTGTAATGAATAATTTAATTTAGTTAAATGCAGCAGGTCAAGTACTAAAGTACGCTAATCCAGTGGCCCTAAAAATGTTCATTTGATGTAAACCATCCTTAATTTAGCGAATTTAAAAAAAATATATTTTTCTTCCATGTCTTCTACGTCTTGTAGTATATACCCTTTAATTTTTTCCCCGAAGTACAGATACACCCCTACATTTCTTCGCGTGAAATGCGGTTACCAGCCGTCAAATCACGGCTCCCATAGATGTTAGTAGATGGGAAGCCAAAAAAGTAGTTTTAACGTGTTGAAAATTGTTTGTCGACTGTAGAAATCGAACCCAGGTTCTCAAATCAACAGGCCGACTTGGTACCACTGAGCTACTTATCTCAAATGAGGGAAAAATATTTTACTTCTTGAAAAAAAAACTTATTTCCAATGTTATTTGCCTAAATTACTATCTTCATCCGACATTCTTGTATACATACTCAAAATTTATACCAAATCAAACTAATTATGTTGAATTATAATTAGCAATAATTATATATTTGTATGATCAGATAAATATATAAATAACTTATAGGTATTTCAACCAAGGACCTTCTAATCTGTGACCACATGCTCTAAAACACAACCAAATCCAATGGAATCTAAACAATAAATTCAAAAAAACAACAAGAAAAATTTAATTGTCCGTTTTGTGAGACTTAGACAAGTGTTTTTTAATATTAATTCTTTAATATTTTTATATTTTAATAGTAAATTCTGTTCAAAATTTTATTTAAAGAATAGTTAATTACTGAAGAAATATCTAGGAGCAAAATGAAAGAATTTAGACCAAGTACGTGTAAAGAATGACTAGCAGAAGAACTCAAAATAAAAATTCAAAGAATCCAATCACCGTAATTAAAAATCACAAGTGCAACTCAACTTTCTACGTCCTTAATTAATTGCAAAACCTGACCAGCACGTTATGTTATGCTAATGTATGCGTTATGTGTTCAAATGTCAACAATAGTTAGAAATCAATAGCTATAGCAGCAACACCTAGCCTCGGTGTACATTTCACTACAACAATATTACTAATGATGTTGTCTTGCAGATCAAAATAAATAATTCATTGGATTTATTACAAGTAAACGTTAGCGGTAAGTTTAAGTTACACTACGTTACGCAATGCGTTACGTGGAAGTGATAAATCATGGAGGGACGGAGGTCAACAGTGGGTATTTGCAGAATAACGGTAGCTAATGCAATTATTATTTTTCTTGCAAGCAATTCTTGTTTGTCATTATTTATGTTCCTTTCAAAATCAAATAGGAGATTTTTAGAACAGACAACCTACACGAATTAAATTATATTTTTCTTTAGGCTCCGTTTAATTGAGTCAGAAGTTGAAATCTGAACACTGATTATTTTGAAACAAGATATTTTTTAAATTTCAAAAATGTTCTTCAAATTTGTTTCCTGAAATAGTTTTTAAACATTATCTCAAAAACTATAAGAGTTATGGACTAGGCAATTTCACCATTGGATTCAGCGGGTAAAAACACATACGTATGTTAATTTTCATTACAATACTTGTACGAGAAATAGTTTTATAGCAAATTGTTTCAAAATCTTAAAAACACCAAGGGGTACCCCCCCTTAAGAAAATTTCGAAAAATGTCAAATAAATTAAATCGCATAAAATGAGCTAAAAATTTGGACACGGGGAATTCAATGCCATTGAGCGCATTTTCATATTTCTTTTAGCTTTTAAAATATCGCCTCCGGAAGGGTTGAACTTCCCAAACATTTGTCAAAATCATATTTTTGACTTTCCCGAGGCTATAGCTCAAAAACTAAGCAAGCTATTGAGAAGCGGTCAACGGCATTGAATGTATGAATATAAGTGTACAAATAAATAGTAGTTTTGCACAGTTAATACGAGTAACATAATTTTTATTGTACCTATTGAAATACTACTTATTCCTTATAATATTAATTTTCGAATTAGTTTGATACATATCGGGTCAAGTAGGATACACATAATTGGGTTAGATTAGATATCCATCAGGTTGGGTATCCATCGGGTTGGTTATCCATTGGGTCGGGTATCCATCGGGTACGGTTGAATACCCATCGGGTTCGGTTCGGATTACCTTTCAAGTTTGATCCTTAAGTATAAAACCAGTCTATTTGAACTAGAATTTGTATTATTTATTTTGCAAACAAACTAGATATATGTGGTACGAATTTAGTACATGTTGCTTTTCTCCTCATTGCTTTGAAGAATTTTAGTTTGTATTGGAGTTGAGTATGGCTTCCTAGCACTGGATTATCTCTGATTCTTATCAGAAAATAGTGTCTTTAAACGTTACTTACGAGCGTAGTAAAATTGATTGATAGCCTGATACTATTGTATTCGAAATTAGAAAATACCGTCTACCATTTTAGGAGCTCATAAGTTAGTTGCATCTTCAAATAGCCACCATTCACTTGTTATTTCTTATTGAACTTCTGACATACTTTTTTCACTTGTTTGATAGGTTCATCTTTTTTGTACTTTCACTTGTTTTCCATTCATCTGTTTATATACACAAATCACTCATGAAATAAGACAGTAAAAACAAAATAACCATGTATAGTCCATGATTTCAATTCTTGCCGTTATTCTGCGTAAGAATGCAAGAGAAGCGTTCAGGGGTGGGGGGATATGTGTGTACAGTGTACACATTCATGTTTCACACACACATGTTGAAGAACAAGTACAAGTAGTTGCACACTTATGGAGAAGGTGAGTGCGTATGTGCTGGACGGTTTGTGTGTTTGTATGAGTGGCTAGGAGCGTCATGCTGTCTGGCAGCGCCAAGAGCTGTTCACCAGGTCGCTGACCTCTGCACTACGTCATCAGGTACAAACAACGCCTTCTGAACACGACTTCCATGAGATGCTGTGTGGACAGATCTTTATTTGCTACTGGGTAGGAAAATAATACATACATATTTACCACGTGAACGAAATTGTTTGAAAATAGACCAATGAAATTTATTTATGTTACGCTGTACAACAGGAACTTAATCCCAATTACAGTACAGAGTCCGGACTCACCGAGCTGCAGTATGGTAGTTCACATAATTTTTAGTTTGAGTGAGATTCGAAGTCAGGATCTTCGGATTCGAATTCCGTAATGCTATCCACATCACTGTTTCTGCATTTTTTGACACATATCTATAATTTTATTTGAGTGAAATTTATAAGGTCCCAGGTTCAAATCCTGGCTGTATCCCAATTTTTCTCTTTATAATTTGGTTTGATTTACATTACGTATTAATGGGGTAACTGGCTTAGTGGTATCGAGTCGGCCTGTGGATCTTCAGAACCCTGGTTCGATCCTTACAGCCGACAAACAATTTCCACCAATTTAAATCTACCTCCACTAATATATTTAGAGGCCGTGATTTGACGGCTGGTAACCGTACTTCTCGCGAAAAAATCTATCATTTACCGAGATCTGCTTAGGCAGAGTGCCACACCTAGTAATGGGTAAAAGGCGTGATGATATGTTTATTTATATTTCAGAGAAATAACAAAAATTAAAAGTACAATTTCAATATTTTAAATAAAATAAATTTTGACGCCTTTTACCCATTACTGGGTGTGGCACTCTTTCGTAACTGATCTCGGTAAATAATGTATTTATGGTCATAAATTGCGGTTATTATTTTATTATAAAACATATTGAAGAAATAACTTTCAAATGATAGTTTTTCAAAATAATATAATGAACTGACCTACTATTTACTAAAAATAAATCAAAGAAAATAATAAATTAACAATTCATTCAATTGTTAACACAACAGTTTAAAAATATAACAATTCTTTTAATTGGCGTAGGCGTGAAACAAAATGGCATTGTACTCAACACAACATGAAATAAATTCCGCTTTCTGGCTCTCTCTTCGCAAATTATCATAAACTGTATTTCTCTAATTAATTTGAATAAATTTCTATATAATTGTTCTTGAATCAGTAACTCAAAACAATCTAAAAAGTTTATGAATACACACAATACACAATTCAAATCTTATAGTCTAGAAACGATGAAATACTTTTGCGTTTTTGTAACAGTAAAAAACCTTTCTAAAATTTTAAATTAATGATTTCACCAGAGTTATTAATTATATGAAATACAAATAATGTAAGAATAGATATTCTTATCTATTTGCGTCATACAGTAGTTCCTATCACTATTATTATCTTTCAAAACATTCGCATATACAGGGTGTTTCAAAACTTCAGTAACAAAATAGAATGGCAGATACAACATGATATACAAATTATTTGCACTACACATGAAGTAAACATTTTTAATGCCTTTGGTTTAAGAGTTATTTCTGATTAATAATTAAATTATAATTATAAACATTACAAATAGGCATTTATCTGATAAATTGACTATTTTAGTGTTTATAATTATAATTTAATTATTCATATATTAAAAATAACTTGGGGCAGATGGCTCAGTGGTATCGAATCGGCTTGTAGATTTGAGAACCCGGGTTCGATCCCCACAGCAACACACTATTTTCACCACGTTAAAACTACCCCTGTGACTCTCCCTCCACTAACATCTACGAGGGTCGTAATTTAACGGCTGGTAACCGCACTTCACGCGAAGAAATATATCTGCTACAGCAGAATGCCACACCCAGTAATGGGTAAATGGCGTGATGATTTTCAAAGCATACTACATATACATATAATTTGGCGAATTTTAAAATATATTTTTGTTCCAAGATCAATATATGATATAATATCTGCCATTTAATTTTGTTTCTGAAGTATTAAAACATCCTGTATATTTGATAATTCACCAACTTTTTATCTTTTTACTTACATTAAAATTTGCAATATCTGTTTTTTAAGTACCTACTGCGTTATTAATTAATCGAGTCATTATAAATATAATAACAAAAAAATTGCGAAATAAGCAGGTATGAAAGAACATTTAAATAATTCGTCTCAATTATCAATGATCATCATACCCGCATATTCAGTGAATTTTTGCACGATAAATACTCGTCGACATCTGCAGGTAACCATAACGACATTAAAAATACACATTAAAAATATAAAACCAACAAATAAATTTATTATCGCGGCATACGCCATAAGTAATTACGTTAAGTTACGCGTGCTTGCACCTGGCTAGCCGCAGCACAAGACATAACGTAACATACGATCTCGTTAAAATTAAATTACATCGAATGCTTTTGTTCCTTGCACGTTGCACTTGTTTCATACTGTGCAGACAGTTGGCTATACCGACTGTCGATTGTCACGCTTCGTCGATCGGAGACTGTTTTGCAAAAAATTCAACGTCGTTTAGCGAGGTTTTTGTTTTTTAATGATGTGCAAGCCGATAAACGCGGTATCAATGAATGCAGGTTTTTAGTTTTTAGATTGCTCAGCGATTTATGACCGGTAATTGTTGGAAATTATTTAATTCACAAATGATAATAGAGATATTAATCATAGATTTAATGTCGCAAAATCGTATCTGTCAATAAATTATATCGATATATACCATGGTATCTGATACATTGTAAACTTTTTTATCTTGTTTCAATATTTTGAAAATCAAAACGCAAACATTAGTTTAACATTTATTTCAATAGTTACCTGGGATACAAACAAAATAGAAACTTGTCATATTGACAGTTGACAGAACGAATTTATTTTCAGTACGTATACGTTTTTTAATCATTTTAAGATGCAATCGTAGAAAAAATGATGTGTTTATCACGAGCGTAAAGTGTCTTTGTTCCTCTTACACTATTACCGTATTCGAGTAACAAAGAATCACTTTACGCTCTTAATACACAATAGCTATTTATGAAACTAGTAAGGAAATATGTGTTTAGATAACTCGACTACGCCTCCTTCTGCAAATTTCACATGCGTAAGGTAATAACCGAAGTTTCATACAATATATTTCTAATACGAAAGAGCGTTTTTGAAATTACGAAATTTTGACATATTAATGACAGTTATAAATTCAAAAAATAAAAGAATACCAAGATATCTGTTGCTATGTTACCTCATTATTTCACTAGTTAAATAATGCAGTTCATTACCTAACTCAAATAAGTGAAATAAAACGTCTATTTCCTAACAGAAGTAGAAAAATAACTATATTGCCCTTCTTCTCATAGTTTTTGGGTAATTTCAAAACACTTTCTGCATGTGCAAATATTTCCGTATTTTTTATTCGTTTAACTGCATTTAACATTTTTCCATTACCTTATTTTTTGCAAAAAATACATTGACAATTTCATATATTTACAATTATAAATAACTAATTTATCAGTAAATTTAATGCCTCGTAAAATGATCACTAATATCATGACTAATAACTTTGCAATAACTATCAGAAATAAATAAATAAATTTCAAGTTTTTTAATTGCTTAATTCAAATCGTAAAAAATAAGAAAAGTATGTCCTACTTTAAAAGAAATTAAGAAAGTTACATAAGTCTCAGCATTAGAAAATCCCATATGCAAAGCATCAAACATATAATTAAGACATAAAAAACAAATAACGACGAATTTATCAGATTTAAACAGCAGAAAAACGAGTAAAACAGCGGAGAAAACCAAGTTGGCCTCTGTGTATCTACACAACTAGTTACTGTAATCTAAACATCTGAATACGTTATCGCAAATATCGCTATGCTGCAATAAACATCGTGCGTTTTCATTTCAACGCTCTGCCCACCACAAGACAACACAGTGTGTCCCATAATTCAATTTCTACATGTTCGTCAGTACAGTCGTGTAAGTAGCTAAAAATTATATGCACTGCGGCTCGGTGAGTGCGGACCCTGTACTGTAATTGGGATTAAGTTCCTGTTGTACAGCGTAACATAAATAAATATGCATACAATGTCCGCCGAAATAAATAAATATATCATCACGCCTTTTACCCATTACTGGGTGTGGCACTCTGCCGAAGCAGAGCTTGGTAAGTGATATATTTTTTCGCGTGAAGTGCGATTCCCAGTCGTCAAATCACGGCCCCGAAAGATTTTAGTGGTGAGGGAGCCACAGGGGTAGATTTAAATTGGTGAAAATTGTTTGTCGTCTGTGGGGATCGAACCACGGTTCTCAAGATCCACAGGCCGACTCGATACCACTGAGCCACCTACCCCATAATGTCCGCCGAAATGTGATCGAAAAGGAGAAGAATTATGTTTGCTTCTTGCAAATTTCTTTTGCATAATTTCCTTGAATCATTTGACATTGACATGAATGCGAATCTATCTACTGTGACCCCCATAAGAGAATAGAGACACAGGGCGTCTAATATGGAAAAGTAATTTTTTGCTTTCCAGTAGTTATATATCTGATGTCATATTTGCAAAATGGTAATATTAATACTACACCTACGTATGTACATAAGGTGACTGCGATTTTGACGTAATTATCCCGTTTTATAATAGATTGTCTCGCGTCTTATGCAGTTTTAAAACAATCTTACAAATAAGAATCTGCTGAGTCCACCACAGTACTTTCCTGGTCATAAGTTTAGATAAGGTCTGCACAGTTTGTATTTTTTTTTAAATGCTGTTATTGTGTTTTCAAATATTAGTTATATTATCTTCGACTTCCGAAATATCTAACCCAGATGATACGAGTTTCACAGACATTTAAGTTTTAGACGAATTTGCACGTTATTTTGTATTTATTATCTATTCTTGAAATATTTATTAGATTAGAAACAACAACAATTAAAATAAATGTACTGTATTTTAACATCAATATAAATAACTCAAATCATTTATAGTACAGAAATGAGAAATTGCTTTGCTTATATAAATATTATGGAATAACATTATGTATTTGACGGCTGGTAACTGCAGTTCACAAGCATAAATATATTACTTACTAAGATCTACATCGATAGAGTGCCACTGCCAGAATGGGTGAAGGCATGTTTATTTTTTGTGAATTTTTGGTTGAACCGGTTCAAAAATAGAAATTTTACAAATTATGTTTCTATATAGTTCGGAGCACGAGAAGTACACTCGTTCAAACCGCATTTCAATATCTCTTTTTGTTTCCGAGTTACAGCGATTTTTGACTTTTTTAAAAAACTCAACTTTGAGAGCCCATATCTCGAAAACTAAAAGAGATATTGAAATGCGGTTTGAAGAGCGTTTTTCTCGTGCGCTACTTAACTTATACCGAAATTTTACCGTTTTTGAAAATTTTTCAACTCTTTTCAAAATTTTCTTTTCTCAATATTTCCAAAAGTTGAAGAAATAATGCAAATCTGAAAATACCAGTGAATTCCTGGCGTGAAAATACATAGGTATGCAAATTTTTACATCAAAATTCGCACGGATAAATTTTTTATTACAAAAAATCTAAAAATGGCCTAAATCCGTAAAAACACCAAGGGGTACCCCTTAAGAAATTTCAAAAAAATGGCTATTTTCGATTTTTTGTAATAAAAAATGTATCCGTGCGAATTTTGCTGTACAAATTGGAATACCTATGTATTTTCACGAGAGGAATTCACTGGTGTTTTCAGATTTGCATTATCTCCTTAACTTTTGGAAATATTGAGAAAAGAAAATTTTGAAAAAAGTTGAAAAAATTTCAAAAATTGTAAAATTTCGGTATAAGTTAAGTAGCGCAAGAGAAATACGCTCGTTCAAACCACATTTCAATATCTCTTTTAGTTTTCGAGATATCGGCTCTCAAAGTTGAGTTTTTAAAAAAGTCAAAAATCGATATAACTCAAAAACTAAAAGAGATATTGAAATGCGGTTTGAACGAGTGTATTTCTCGTGATCTGAATTATATAGAAACATAATTTAATAAATATCGAATTTTGAACCGGTTCAACCAAAAATTCACAAAAAATAAATATATGCTTTTCAACCATTACTGGCAGTGGCACTCTGCTGCAGTACATCTCAGTAAGTACCTAATATATTTATGCTTGTGAACTGCAGTTACCAGCCGTCAAATCGCGGGTCAATATGTCATCTCAACGAAGCTTTTGCGTGCGTACTTCTGAACTAACACTTACACACACCATGGTTGACACTTAGTAGTGACAGGAGACGTTTTCACCAATATGCATAGTGGAATCCACAGATAGTTCGTTCCTCTAAAGCCTTCATATTATTGCATGAAAAAATACAAAATTATCCTGTATTTTGGGAAGAAATAATGATTACAAAACTAATACATTTTTATCAAAATTCTTTGTTGCACAAATTAGTTGATTTTATTTTTCTTGTTCAGATCACATTTGCTAGGAACTTCGTCATTCAGACTATTTTTGAGAAAAAATGTTCTGTGACCGTAGTGGTAAAAGTTTATGGTTATCCCGCAATAAATATATACCTGCTTTCAGTAGAAATTGGAGGTCCACGAAAAATATTTGGAAAATTTGAAGGCCCGCGATGACAAAAAGTTTAAGAACCGCTGTTCTAGGCCTTGTATAATAAGGTAGGCGACAGTTTGAGAATCACAATCGCGAAGCAGTTTTAGTACCTACACATCAATTTCAAAATTCATTGAAAGCTTTAGCTTTAGTAGATGTATTGAAGTTGAATTCTGATTGTGAATCAGATTGTCATGGTGCACTACTACATCGCCAACCACTCTGGTCACGGAGTGACTGTTGACTGGTCCAACCAGTCTGAGGAAATGCAACAGCGTCCGTAACCGTATGTATGTGATTATGCGAAATGCACCGGATGTCGTTACTTCACTGCTATTGTTTGCATCGTTGTTCATTTTTTATTTTAGGTTTTTGAATTGAACAAAAACTAGAACAAAAGATAACTGTATCATTTGTTTTATGTTTTCATTGTCTTCTGTCATTCATGTTAAGGGTCGTTGTTTTCCAAAATAAACAGATTTATTCTTTTATTTGTTTCAATTTTTAATTTATCCGGTTGTTTAGAGAAGTCGTACCTATGGTAAATTTGCAGATTCGTGTCAATATGTGCCAAATTTTTATCACTAAATAAATATAAGTTCTGATTAAAGGTATTTCACATCTAAAAAGCATGTTTACCTCAATTTTAAATTTGTATAAAAAATAAATAAATAGATTAAATAGCAAGGTGCAGCTAATTTCATATCTAGTGACCTAAAAACAAAATTACTGCAATGTTCTTTCTTTCATTTTTTTTTTGTCCAGAAAAAGGGGACCTGTAATTAATGATTTACCTAGGGCTCAGGAGGGTTTTAATACGGCCCTGGATATAGGTATCATTTTAATGTGCAGTAATAAGAAGACAAAAAACAATTTAAATATAATAATGACATCATTATAATAAATAATTTCATCTTCGCTGGTCCTACGTACGACTAAATCATGCTAGTTCGAGATAGAATATATATGATAACAGAAAGCATTTTATCAAACATATAGACCTTGGTATCGTATCGTCTGCCCACCCAACACTATTTTTATTTTTAGTGACAAGAATTAGAGTCAGCCAGTTGCCTAGTATCAGAAAGTGCCTTCAATTGTTATAGCGATCGTCGATTGTCGCCCACACTTCGACGTCCTAACCTCAATAGATCCATCATAACAATTGAAAGTCTGCTCGGAACTACCAGTGACAGGAATAATAAAAAATTTCAATGGAAGCAGACATATAAAACCTAATTTCATTTTTCATTCATGACTAGAAGATTTATTAATACATTTTTCATCGTTGAAATATATTTCTATAATACCTTTATTTTATTGGAATAAAATGTTTTGTTTGTTCACTTCCTAATTTAAATTATGAATGATCAGATTATTCTTGTTCGTTAAATTATAATGATAAAACCTGCATGTTCCGTTTATAATGGCGATATAAACAGCAACAAGCGAATATCGAAGCCTGTGATGAAAAAACAGGCAAGAATCGAGGGAAACAGCTGCTGCTGGAGGCCCGATGCGAGAGCATCTGCGTTGGCCGAGGACAGCAAGCACCCGGCTTGAATCCGAGCCGTGCTGGATCAATAAACGCAGTGGAACGGGACAACACTTTGACGTACCGACTTTCAAATGTAACACCTTCGTTTCCCATTAATCAACGACAAAAATGCACTCGGTACAGCGGAAACTTTAATTTCATAATTTGTGCTGCGTTTGCCCTTTGGCAGTTTCAGATAATAAATCATAACAACGCTGCCATTTATAACAAAACTAACCCTTGAAGAGTTAATCAGTTTCGCGACGGATATTAATGAGTTATTTTAATTATCAATGTGAATTGGCGTAAATGTAACGTAAATTAACCTACCTTTTGGGCTTCCAACGTCGTTTTAATACTCCCAACATGTGGAAATGGAATTCGAACGCCCCCCAAATATGGGGCGATTTTTTCTTTGGCCCGTGGTTGAAGTAACTAGGGCAGTATGTCCACGCACTAAGTTTTTACACTATTCGTCATTAACACTCAATATAACGATTGTCACTTTACTAAAAATGCATTTTTATAAACACTGACAATCTAAAGTTTACAGTCTAATATAACCACTAATATAAAGTTTTCATCAATAGATTAAAACTTACACAAACACACATTTAAAACTCTTAGAGGTAAACATGATCACGATGACAGTACATATAAACATTGCTTAACAATTACACCGCAAAAAATGCAAAAATTCATTCAGCAAAACGCACGTACGACCGACAGCAACCAACGCATAAACACAAATGACAGGATTGCGGCCGCTTTATGTATACCCACGTGATCTGGAATTCGTGACCCTATTGGTTAGAGCGTCAGTACCACAGCTGAGAGCCTTTCGATAAGTCTACTGTTCTAAATTCTTTAGATCTAAAATAATACTACCGAAAATTCTTGATCACTACGTTGATTTAGAATTACTTTACTAAGGAAATGTATACAATATTTTGTAGACTACTTTCTACTTTATTTGACAGTAATAAAGTAAAAATACATTTTAAAATTCATATTTTGAAAGCCTCCTTGATGTTTTTTAACAAACTGGCTTATATGTTATACGAGTTGCCTGACTATATGGCTTTTTTCTATAATTTATTTACTTATTTCACTTTTTCACCGCGTAACAGTAAATTATTTACAATTAAACAGACACATATATTTTGTAATAGCTGCCGAACCATTTGCTAATAGTTATACAAGTATTTTATTTTATTTTAGTTGTTAAATAATCAAATGTAACCTCGCGCGAACCGAAATGCTAACCAATGAATTACAACTACCACTAAAATTATTTTTATCTTCTAAAAATAATTGTAATTAACAATACATTGCTGTATTAATTAGTTTTATTAATTAAAAATAGATGACAATTGTTATAAGTTTATTTATTAAACATATTTTGGAAGCTGAAATCAATTGTAAAAAATTAACAAAATAATAAAAGCATCAATAAGCTGTTAGTATTTTTTTAAATCAAGGGATTAAATCATTTAATCATTTAATTAATATACCAACAAAAAAAAATGGGAGTGACATTCAAAAGACGTCGAAATGATAATCCAAGACTAGTATAAACTAGGGCGTTGGAATCAAAGAGTCTTTGGTGTCAATCGAACATTTCTTTCTAAATTAATTTTAATAATATATATTTTTAAAATGGAAATTGAAGAATGTTTCTAAAATCTTTTATACTTCCTTATTTGTCTTGCTAAATGACATGAAAATGCAATTCCAAGAGTCTAAAACAAAACAAAAATTAATAATATACACGAAACATTTTTTAGGTCATTCTAAAATATTAAAATAAGAAAACATATTATACCTGAACTAAAGCAATGCCAAATGTAATACCACCTGCAATAGCAGCGTAAGATGAAATATAATCACGAAACGCTTCGATACAACCTTGTGTATAAAGTCGACTTTGATCAGTTAAATATAAACTACATGTAAAATCGTCATTATCTTCTGTTGTATTGCAACATGATAATGGTAACGAATCATTTGCATTTAAATATTGTGCCCAGCTACTTGGCCCTTGGATTCCACAACAATGAAACTGTAAAAATATAGTTATTAATCATTAAAACATTCAAAGACAATTAATTTTGTCTTTGTTGTTTTTTATTAAAACAGTTTTTGATTTAAATTCTGTCAACACAACACAAAAATTGTTAAATAAATAAAATAAATATATCAACACGATTTTTGCCCATTACTAAGTGTGGCACTCTGTCATAGCAGATCTCGGTAAGTGATATATTTCTTCGCGTGAAATGCGGTTACCAGCCGTTAAATCACGGCCCCAAAGATGTTAGCGGGGTTTTAGAAAAAATATTGTTTGTATTTCGTAGGCAAAATTTATGTATTTAAAAATTGTTAAATATATCATCACGCCTTTTACCCATTACTGAGTGTGGCACTCTGTCATAGCAGATCTCGGTAAGTGATATATTTCTTCTCGTGAAGTGCGGTTACCAGCCGTCAAATCACGGCCCAAAGATGTTAGTGGGGTTGTAGAAAAAATATTGTTTGTATTTCGTTGGCAAAATTTATGTATTTTAAAATTGTTAAATATATCATCACGTCTTTTACCCATTACTGAGTGTGGCACTCTGCCGTAGCAGATCTCGGTAAGTGATATATTTCTTCGCATGAAGTGCGGTTACCAGCCATCAAACCACGGTCCCAAAGATGTTAGTGGGGTTGTAGAAAAAATGTTGATTGTATTTCGTAGGCAAAATGTATGTATTTTAAAATTGTTAAATATATCATCACGCCTTTTACCCATTACTGAGTGTGGCACTCTGTCATAGCAGATCTCGGTAAGTGATATATTTCTTCTCGTGAAGTGCGGTTACCAGCCGTCAAATCACGGCCCAAAGATGTTAGTGGGGTTGTAGAAAAAATATTGTTTGTATTTCGTAGGCAAAATTTATGTATTTTAGAGCGTTCAAATGACTTTTTTGTCTCGACTCATACGCAACAAGAAAACATTCATTTTGTGCACTTAATACAAAAATAACTAATTTGTGTAACTAAGCAAAAAAAGGAGCAGATTTACTGCCTTGGCTATGACCTGGCTGATGAACACATAATTTTTATTTAAAATTAATTTTGTATTTCAACATTTTTATGTTATTGGTATCATCGTAGTCATCATGTTGTTTTGTATTTGTTAAGCGATTACTATGTAAGAATAAATTTGACACAATTGTCATTCTGTTTTTGTTAATATTGTTAATCACTACATATTTATAAATTTACCATATACAATAGGAAGTAACAAAAGAATATTAAACCCATCAGAGATTACAGAAGGGATATGCTGTTATAATTATATTTTTTTTTTTAATAATAAATGTCAAATTTGTTACTTTTCCTTAACAACACTTTTACAGTCTGTCAATTGTCAACAAAAGTGCACTTTATCGGCAAACAATAACTTCATAGCCGAAGTGTATTATATTTTTATGAAATCGTACAATAATATTTAGGTTAATTTATACACTGCCCACAATATTAACAAAATTGAATGTAAAATTAAAACTTAATATGAAATCATAATTAATTTAAACCAAATATGTTTTTGTTGAGAAGTAATATCGGTCCAATTTCGATTTTTTTTTGACATTGCCGCCTATTTAAAAAACTAATTTATCATTACGCTTTTTAATGATTACTGGGTGCGGCATTCTCCCGTAATAGATCAAGAAAAGTGATATATTTTGTGAGTAAAGTACGGTTTTCAAAAATCACGGTACCCAAAGATATTAGTGGAAACGAAGCCACAGGAGTAATTTTAATTTAAAATAAAATTTGTTGGATATAAAAATTGAACTTACATTAGACTGTAAACTGTCAACAATATCTTGAGACGTATTATTGTTACGATAGTTCATCATTGAAATATTCAAATTACGAGCAAAAATGTTGGCCCATAATACGTAAATACAAGTACAGATTACAACTTCAATAATAAACACTAATATCAACAGTACAGCGAACTAAAACAAACAAAACATATGATTATATTTTTACAATTAAGAATTATACAGAATGTTCATTTTATTTTGTCCACTATTGCTATTGAATATCAACTTTTCCATTATGAGTAAAATTATGCATTTTTCTATTTTATTGAGCTTATTCACTATTCACACAACAATAATAATTCAATAATAGCAACTGACATTTGTAAACAATCATAAATAGTGCAATTGTTTTGGCAACAGCACTCTAAAACCTTATTTTAGCTGTAATGAAATAAATCTAAACATACATTTTTCTCATAAAAATTGTTATCTAAGGGTATACAAATATTATATCACTAAATTCAGAATAAATTCTCTATCGAACAAGCAAATAAAAAAAAACATAGTTCCATTTAAAATAACCAAGTTGGTATCCACAGTTTGTGAACCACTGGTTGAAACAACATAATTTAATGTAAATTCCTGATCGACTGTTTGAATAATGACAAAACTTTGATAATCGGAATATCAGTAATTTTAAACCTTTTTGACTATTTATTATTTTAAATTGTGACTATTATGTTCAGTTTTTTTTAAACATTTTGTTTATATTAATTACTAGACGTTACATATCCCTGAAGAAGGCGATGGTTATCACCGAAACGTTGGAATTGTAACTTTTTCAAAATATATTAGACTGATATTCCGATTATCAAAGTTTTAACATAATTTAATGTTCATTAAAATAGTCTTGTAAAATAGAAATTGTTTGCTAATTTAACCGACCTCGTAGGTCTTATAGTTCTTGAGATAGCAGTAGTGGACAAAATAACATAATTAGTAGTCGACTAATATAGTAATCTGATTTCCTTATTCCTGGATGTAAAAAAAGCAGTGGTTTGGACTGAATTAGAATCTCGCTTTTGTTTATTAACATTTTTAAATTAGAAAATCTGACTATCTCATTAGTTTGCTACATAATTTAGTAGTTCATTTTTACCGTGATGGTCATGCAGAAATTTTGTTTAATAGCACCACAACATCCAAGGAAAGAAATGATTAAAATAACCATTCCAATAAAAAGAATAAAAACGAAGTAGTGCCCGGTACTGTCCATCAATTCGGAGTATCTTGCCGATTGTATGCCAAAATATGCAAGAATAATGCAAGTGACCTATAAACAAACACATTGTAATCAGTTTAAAAGGAAATTGCAGATGATTAAATGTAACCACAATTGATTATTATTATTTTTTAATTTACTAACATATAAATAATAATTTATAAAATTAAAGTCTTTTACAAAACTTGATGATAACGAAAATCAATTTAGGTTTTGTAAAAATAAATTGAATTTATATGCAACAAAAAAAAATCTACCCCTGTGGCTCCTCCTCCACTAATATCTTTGGAGGCCGTGATTTGACGGCTGGTAACCGCACTTCACGCGAAAAAATATATCACTTACCGAGATCTGCTTAGGCAGAGTGCCACACCCAGTGATGGGTAAATGGCGTGATGATATATTTTTTTTATTTTTTTTTTATTAATATAAATAAAATAACTAAATATATCATCACGCCTTTTACCCATTATTGGGTATGTCACTCTATCGAAGCAGATCTCGGTAAGTGATATATTTATGCGGTTACCAGCCGTCAAATCATGGCCTCCAATAATGTTAGTAAATCGAGAGCCACAGAGATAGTTTTAAATGTTTGTCACCTGTGGGAATCGAACCCGGGTTCTCAATTCTACATGTCGGTTCGATACCACTGAGCCACCTACCCCATAAATTTAATACTCATTGTTTTGTTTATATAAATAACCATCAGGAAAGAAAGCTAAAAATTATCAGAGGACCTCATTACTCATATTTATTTTAGCATTATATTATCACATTTAAAATCATTAATCTTTAGCATTTTTCTTTATACAGAAATAATGAAACAACAAATCAACGAAACGATTCCAAACTATTATCATTTATCAAAATTCTGTAATAAAGATCTAGTTTTACACTTATATAAATTAAATAAATCACTTACATTGCAATATTTCTTTAAATGGTGTAAAAAATAAGGCAAATTCTATACTTACCACAATAAATAGTAAATTAAATATAAACAATAAATCTTGAATACATTTCGTACTCCAATGTACAGTTGTCATGTTTATAATAATTTCCACTGATCAAACAAAAAGAGAACTATAGCACTCCACACAACTTTCGAATGTACGAGTAATATGGCAAATGATGGCCACGAACGGCAAACTATCTTTAATCGTATTCACTCCGAATTATAAATATATAATCATACGCTACTTAGTCAATTTGTTCAAAAGTAGAGGGGGGACATTTAAACTCATAAAGTATTTATTGTTATTCATATTTGTTTTTTACTACTTTTAAATTAATAAACATATATAATGTCATGTTATATCCCATGAAATAGAGTAGCACGAACCCTTAGAACATTCATCAAATATTTATTCATCAGATTCAACACGGAATCAATTTTCATTAGATATTCCTTCTTGCTACACCACTTTCGCTTTACTTACATTAATAATTTCTTTCATATAAGCTTGTTTATTCCTCACACTTTGATTCTTTCATTGAAGTAACAAACCTTTCAATTATATTCATTCATCCATTCCTAGAGCATCTATACAATCTCTCATCCTCAATTCTACTAATGTACAACTGTTTTAACCAATCATTTCAACTAATTCACGCACACTATTTTAATAACATTCTTCTCAATCTGACATTCATCATATACCAATGTATTCTGAACACGATTTCTTCTTATATATCCACATATACACACACCCCGCAAATTCCTTATTTCCACAGCAACCCGACATTCACTACCATACATCAAAGTAGGTACTAACACACCATTATAAACAATCAATTGAACATCTCTAAACATATTAACGTTTCATGCAAAGAATAATTGCACCCAACATACTTAATATCAACGACATTCAAACTTTTTTGTGTTAAAAATTAATAAATACGAATATAATATAATTATTAAATGTTTATTTTATGTTCAGTCCTGTGTATTTACATAATAGAAATCATTAAAAGTATTTTAAAAACGCAGATGAAAAATGTGTTACACGGTTTGATACTGCTTAATTTGTTTTGATAAATGGCACGAAAATGCGATTCCAAGAAGCTGAAAAAGAAAAGAAAATAATTAACAAATTTACACATAATTACTTTCGAATTATACAGTAAAAGGTAAATATTTTAAGCGTATACAAATTATACTGTTCTCACTTAATTATAATAAGAAAACGAGTTTTACCTGAACAAAAGCAATGCCTAATGCAACTCCACCTAAAGTAACAGCGTGTGATGAAATAAAATCACCAAATGCATCGACACAGCCTGTTTGATGCAATCGATCACCAGTATCTAAACTACATGTAAAATTGCCAATTATTCCTGTTGTATTACAGCAAGTCATTGGCAACAACTGTTTATCAGTTTCATTTAAATACTGAGTCCAGTTGCTTGGGCTTTGAATTCCGCAACATTGAAACTGAAAAAATATATAAATCAATATTAAATTATGTCTATGCAATATGTTTCGCTTAGTTCATAATTTCATTCGAAATAACAGATTAAATAAATTATGAAGAATTGTTGACTGTATTATTAATTGAGAGATCATGACAAAACTTACTTCATACTGTAAAATGTCAATAGTTTTTTGACTCTCAGCATTATTATTATAGTTGGTCATAGTAATATTCAAATTATGGACAAGAATGCCTGTAGTATTGTCTCTTAATACATAGCCACTTATACCAGCTGCAAGTTCAAAAATGAACACTAATATCAGCAATGCGGTAAACTGCAATAAAATCAAAACAACATTATTATAATTAACAAAATTTAATATATTTTTTCTACAACTGTCAAAAAATTTACATTTTTTCACTAATATCAATACGCGCAGTACGTGATTTTTTTGCGCATTATTTTGCACCCTAGAGCGCAAAATGAGCATTTTGTGTACTGTTTTGCACTCTAGAGCGCAAAATGTGAATTTCGCGCACGCTTCCAAATTATTTTTTGTCAGGTTCCAATAGTTACAACACATCAATAGTATCAAATTCATATTATTGTTGATTGTTTTCCTTTAATTTACTTAAAACAATCAATAATTATTGTATTATTCTTTATTTACAATTGTAGAAAAAATTTTGTTTGTATTTCATTCAAATGACTTTTTTACTTAATACAAAAATAACTATGTTAAAAACTAGCATAGTACAACAATCGTAAAATAGTTTTAAGAAAAATAATAAACACTAATAATCGGAAAAAATCGTAACAGAAATAAAAATTTGCTAATAGCAACGGAAAATTTTTTTTTTCCGTCATTATTGACAATATGTATTTTAGTCCCGTTGCTAAAGAAAGAAAAAATAAATAAATAAGTATAAGTATTCGTTTTTAATACTGCGGTCGTCGGAAAAAAACATGCATTTCTCTGGCTTGGTATATAATATACACATTTTCCCTGATTTAGTTTCTCTACATCAACTCAATTTTGTTTTTCTTTTTTTCCTATATTGGAAACTGAAAATCTTAGTATCCAATTTTTAATAAGTTGCTACTAAATTATTTTTTACCGTAATAGTCATACAGAAATTTTCTTTCACAGCTCCACAGCATCCAAAGAAAGAAATGATGAAAATAATCATCCCAATAGCAACCAAAAAGGCGGATGTGGACATATAGCCGCTGTTGTCCAAAAACTGCGAGTAGCTGCCATAGACGCCATGAATTGTAGCACCAACAGATAGTAGAATGACACCGGTTATCTGAAATCGTCAAAAACTCACATTTAGGGACAAGAAAATATTAAATAATCTAATTTGACCTGAATAATGGTACTTTATAACTTGAGATACAGAAATATATTAATAATAATACATAATTAATTGCTGCAAAATAATAATAAAGTACCTAGATATGTATATCTCTAATTTCCTGTTACTTGTTACATTTAACATTGTGCAATTCAAAAAATTTGAAAAATAAGGAAAACAGGAATGTTTTTAATATAATGACGACACATTTAGTAATATAAGCAAAAAATATTATAAATAGATTGATAAAAATTGAACTTTAGTATCACAAAAATATAATTTTAAAAATGTCGTCAACCTATAATTTAATTTTCTCGCATAACAAGATTAAAATAAAATAGTGTCCGCAGACTATTGAAATCAAACAACAATATTATTAATATAAATTAGCGGAATACTAAATGCGCAGCGACCTTGAAGTAAAATGTATACTTTTGAAAAACTAAAATTGAGAACTGCCTACATATTTTGTAATTCTTATGTACAGGAGTGAAAGTATTTTACATTTATATAACTGAAAACCAGATGTTCGAAATGATTTTACAATAAATAAATATGCAAAATAAAAACGCAGTTTTTCTTATCAATTTTAATACGACTAAGTCCGATAAATATTTATTAATAATTTCTAAACTTGTTTTTATGTTGATAATGTTTTGTCAAAAAATTAACAAAAAATATTTTTGTGATGCCTCACAGAATTATAGATAAACAATTTTATAAAGTATGACGCAAATACGATTTGAACAAACAGATAAAATTAAACGATCACAAGATAACAGTTCATGACATATGGGAAGTCCAAAATTTCGCAATATTACAAAAAGTACACGTATAAAAAAAATAAGGAAATGTTATACTTACAACAAATAATAAATTAAAAATAAATAATAAGTATTTAATACATCGCGTACTCCAAGGTAAAGCCGTCATTTTTGAAACACTTTCTCACAGCCTAAATGAGACAAGACTACACTTTCGATTGCGATGTATCAAATAACGACCGCGAACAGCGAACTATCTCCGATCGTATTCAGTTCGACATAGCGTCGCACGAAATGTAAACGTGTAACCATACACCAACCGGTCAAGTTGTTAGTAGAGGGGGACACATTGGAAGTTGTGAAGTATTTATTCTCGTCGTTGTCAACGATATTTTCAAGGAGTTTTTTACAAGATTACACAAAAATAATATTTGTTTCATTTTTTATTTGACACGAAATATAACTTAAAAATACAATAGGGACATAAAATCACCAGGAATTGAAACTAAATTAGTACCACGCGTTTTTTTTTGTGCTTAGCTTGCTTTACTTTTTCAATTCTGAAAATTAAACATTAATTAGAAATTACAAAATTAAATTGTAATATTTACTCTGTGGTAAGTTATATTTTCAACAAAATTACACAAAAAGAATATTTGTTTCATTTTTTATTTAACATAAAATATAAACTTAAAAATACAATAGGTACATAAAATCACCAGGAATTAAAATTGAATTGGTAGGACGTGTTTTTCTTCTTTTTTGTGCTTGGTTCACCCACTTCTTGCTTTACTTTTTCAATTCTGGAAATAAAAATTAAACATGAACTAGAAACTAAAAAATTAAATTGTAATATTTACTCTGTGGTAACATTAGGATTAATATATTTTCCAACTCCCTCCCGAAAAACTTTTAGCGATTTTTGTGCTTCAATTTTCTTTTTCCTTATTGCTTCATCTTCACTAGCCCGTTTTAATTCTTCTAATCTTTCTTTTTGCAACTGAAAATAAAATTAGAATTAGATTTTACAAGTTAAAAATAATGTATTAAATTACTTGTTCATCTGCTTCTTGATACGGATCAACAAAGGTTTGTGCTTTAAGAATAATTATATCTTCAATTGGTCTATCTTTATTGTCTACTTCAATTCGTTCCATTTCAGAAAGAGTTTCCATTCCTCCCACGACTCGACCGAAAACTGTATGTTTATTGTCTAATTGTTTACATGATCGATAAGTGATGAAACTAAATAAACAATTAATTAAAAATGAATAAATCTTTTAATTTATGAAAATGTTTTACAATTGAGATCCATTCGTATTTGTTCCAGAATTAGCCATTGAAAGAATTCCTCTTCCAGTGTGTGTTAAATTTGGTTTAAATTCATCTTCGAATTTTTCTCCCCAAATTGATGTTCCTCCGGTTCCTTTTCCTGTTGGATCACCACCTTGAATCTTTTACAAATAAATAAGTAAACCGTATTAATTAATTTCAGATGTTTATAATTTACCATAAAATTTCGTATAGACCGATGAAATTTCGTCCCGTCGTAATAACCATTTTCACAATGTTTCAAAAAATTTTCACAAGTTTTTGAGACAATTTCAGAATGAAGTTCTAGATTTAAGGGACCCAAATTTGTTACTAATCGTACATACGCTAAAAAAGATTAGATTTAATGGGTAATTCTTCACTTATAATTATTCTCGCATCTAGGCGGACATCTTGAAATAAAATGGCGAAAGGCTTCTAGACTGATTTTAATAAAATTTGGAAAGCAGTTTTATCTTTGTTCAATTACAAGCCATTTGAAAATATAATGACAACAAACCATCTTTATTAACAATTAATTTTTAGAGACAAGAAAATGACAATTTTTTTCCGTGCGAGCAAAGCCTAGTTTAAGATAAATTATAGCTTGTAAAATTCACCTTTTTTCTTAATTCTTTCGTATCGAACTAAATCTTCGTGAATAATTGCAGGTTCATGAATTAACTCAGGTACAATAGTCGTAGATGTAAAAGCAGCTGCAACTTTTCCGGTTGAATAATGCGCAGCATTAAATTTATCCGCCTTTTCAATAACTTTATCATCATTCTTTTCAGGAGCTTTATACTCCCGATTTAATTCTTCAAGAATATATTTCGTTTCCACATTTACTGATTTTAATCGCGCATTTGGATCTGATCGCTCTGCAATTTCTTCCTCTGTTTCAACTTTCAAGTTTTCTTTAACATGATGAAAATTTGAAATGTTAAATTTTAGTAAATTGTTTGGATCTTGAATGACAATGATGTCTTTTCTTTCGAATGATAGGTCTGTTATTAAATCTTTCCAGTTCTTGTTTTTGATATTGAGTTGTTCAATTGCTTCCATGGAAAATACATTTCCTGTGGTGGCAATGACAGCGAAATGAGAATTTTTTGTGAAAGTTTTGAAAAGAACTGGACAATGAAAATCGCCTTCAGCATTTTTATGGAAGGTCACTTTTATTAATGACTTTATGTCGCAAGACTGAAATAATTACTTATAAATAGTTAAACATTGCAGAGTAATTAAAATATTACCTCTCCAGTAACAGGATTTGTTTTATATTTCTTAAGATATAAAATTAATGGTTGTAAATCAAATAAATTCCCATTCCGATCGCAGTATGGAGTTTCAAAAGGTTGTAAACTAAGACAACAATGATCAAATGGCAATCTTTTGAATGCGATTTCTTCACTAGATGGTTGGCCTACTTTTTTACCTCCATATAATGTAGTCCATTCTGTGTACGTTAAGTACCTTAATATAAATTTTATATTATTTGTTCATTAAAAATAACAATTGAATAAAATAAGGTTAAAAGTTCTACATACATTTTATCCTTCTGGTGCTGTCGTTTACCCATTTTGAATTAGTGTGTCTGTATCGTAGAAGTACAATAAAATATAACAATTATTTATAATATGAGAATCAAAATATTTCTATTGATAAATATTTTAATTTTGACAGTTCATAAAAATTTGACAACTGTAAATGCTACACAGTGTTACCACAAAATTGAAAATAAATTATCTTTAAATTTGTTTTGTTCTTGATCTTATGTATTGGAATTAAAATTCATAATTGGAAATTTTTAAAGTAGAATTACTTATACTGGAAAGAAAAGCTTGTAATTATAGAAAAAATCAAATTCTTGGTCAGTAATTTCAAAATTTTAATGTTGTGGCTTTACTTTTCCCAGAATGCATTTCAGTAAACGGAAATGCTAGTAGTGCCATCTGACATATTTCTATGCGGTATTTTTAAATATTCTTCCTTTGTGTAAAAAATAAATATATTTAATAAGATATATAATATTTTAAGTATTATGCAGTGCTTGTAACTACAATTTAAAGTTAATTAGTTCTTTTTAAAACAGTGATTAATAGTAAATCACATTTAATTTCAAAATAGAGACCGGCAAAATAAGTGTACTCAGTGGCATGTCATGTTTTAACTGAGACAGCTAGGATACGCCATGATCTATAGATTGTTAGCAGGGAGTGAGTGTTGAGTTCTAAGCTATTATTTCATAATATTAGAATAGGTAAGTGCACAATTTATTACATATTCATTTAGTATATAGAACATTTAATGTATACGCGTATTTTGTTAGTAATTATATTCATGTAAAGCCAGTGGTAGATACAGTTTTCCAGATGGTTTCTAAAGCATTAGCTAATGGCTGTGTGAAAATAAACAATAGTTACGGCAAAAATTAAAGTTTTACTATGGAATATTAAGTTATAATTAGCAGTAATCTCTAAAGGCTTTCGTATTCCCTATAAGAATAAGATCTAACGTAAGAAATTTTGCACGTTCTTTTAAGTTTATTTACATTAGAAATACGTTCAAAAATGTTAATTGTATTTTACTATAACAATTAACTTATTGTTACATTAGAAATAAAACAACAATACAGATATCATTGTAAATACTTTTCGATATTGGTGTGTGTTATGTATAATGCTACAAAATGGCCGACTGAAGTAAATCAATTTGACTTGTGTAAAATAGTACAGGCAGCGTTGTACGTGTTAACATTTAGTTTCGTTTGTTGTTAATCATAATTATTAACATTCAAGCTGTAAGTAAAACATTAAAATACTATGCCAGTTATTAGAATAATCATTTCCTGATGTATTTTGTGCAAAGTAGTTTGACGTTCTATTTTTCTTTGTCAGCTGTGGTAATGGCATTACCTAATAAATAGCATTTTGTTGAATATGATCATATTATACATAATGCAGCAACTTGATTAAAATGGTGATGCTGATAGGAAATAATATATCAAATAATGTGGACAGGAATTATGTCAGCTGCTGGATCAAGTGGTTCAGGACGCGGTCGTGGAGGAGGCCAGGCAGCTACAGTCGGCGAATCCAAACCAGAAAATAAAGAAGCAAAACCAAACCCCAAGATGTCAAAAGCACTAGGAACTTGTGCAAAGCGAATTAAGAAAGAACTCGCCGAAATTACTCTAGATCCTCCACCAAACTGCAGTGCTGGGCCTAAAGGAGAAAATTTCTACGAATGGGTATCTACGATTTTAGGCCCTCCAGGGTCTGTTTACGAAGGAGGAGTGTTTTTCTTGGATATTCACTTTTCGCCGGAATATCCCTTCAAACCACCTAAGGTAAATGTTTCTATTTTTCATATATTGTTTACAGATAAATGAATAATTTGTAATAATTTCAGGTGACATTTCGAACCAGAATATATCATTGCAACATCAACAGCCAAGGAGTGATCTGTTTAGATATTTTAAAAGATAATTGGTCTCCTGCACTTACAATTTCTAAAGTTCTGCTGTCCATATGCTCCCTGTTAACTGACTGCAACCCTGGTAAGTTTGATTGGATTTCATACACTCTAATTCTAATTGTTATGTCTTGTATAATAACTAAGCCACATATTTGAAATTTATTTTGAAGTTTTAGACAATTATACGACTTTTTTATACTAAAATCCGTAAGGTTTTAGTTCTTTTTTTAAGTAAGCCAAATGATGTAAATTTAATAACTGTTACTTGGATTTCAGGCTTTAGTGAAAAATAAAAAACGAAAGTTTAAATTTTCATTAAATTTCTCTTTTATTGCTAATAATTAGCAACGTTTTGACGCATTATTTTGGCCATTTTCAAGCAATCATTTGTAAATAAATTAACTCTGAAGTTACATAGTAAAATTATAATCAAAAACTAAATTTTGAAACTCAGAACATTTTATTTTTTTTTATAAAGATAAGACATTTTTGAGGTGCACACCTCAAGAGTCAAAATGTAACTGTGTAACTTTAAAGTTAATTTATTTAGAAATAATTGCTTGAAAATACCCAAAATAATGTGCCGAAACGTTGCTAATTATTAACAATAAAAGAGAAATTTAATGAAAATGTAAACTTTCCTTTTTATTTTTCACTAAAGCTTGAAATCCAAGTAACAGATATTAAATTTTAAAAAAATCAAACAAAACTGAAACATTTGATATATCAATGAATAACTAATTTGGCTCAATTCATTAGTTTCATTTATTAAACACTGAATATTTAGTTGAAGGTAAACACGGGTTAAAATGAAATAAAGTAAATGTAGATAAATATGTTTGCACAATAATGGGATAGTTTATAAGAATTGTATGAGAATATTAGTTAGTTCATTGTAGTAATTGGTTGGATAATGGTTTCTAGCTGATCCGTTGGTGGGCAGCATAGCCACGCAGTATCTGCAGAATCGAGAAGAACATGACCGCATAGCAAGACTGTGGACAAAGCGCTATGCCACGTGATTGAATTGTTCCGAACTCTTCCTCCCCTACCTCCATGTTGTATTGTCCTCTGTTGCCTTACGCAACATTTCCAATTATTCATGTGTACAATCGATTTTAGAATTACCCACCTGAACGTTGTAATTTATATTCGAATCAAGAAATAATCGTTCAAGTCTTAAGTTTGTACATTAATAAACATCATTTGGCATAACGTTTCTAGTATTACTACATCTGTAACGTGTAACTCTTTCTTGGTAACTGTATACCTACTGACTGGACGCAACTGGCAACGTGCGTTAGTGAAATGTTTATAAACTAATGTGGTAGCAAATTATTCAAGTGATGCCAAAATTGATATTTGCGGTCGGTTTACTGACTAGATGTAAGTGTAATAACAATATGTTCGCGGTATCAAACATTCTTGTTATTTCGTAACAGCTGTATCCATTGGTATCATTTGCTCTGATCTATATTATGACTATGAATATGATTTAATTGATAAAAATCATTTGTATTTATAAATCATCATGTTAATTTAGTAACTAATTCATGTTAGCTTAGGGATATGCTGAATAGATATCAGTGTGTTGAGTTAAGATCGTGTGTATGTTCACTATTACATTTTAATTATTCTTAGGTAGGTACATATAGTTCATTTCAAATCGTCTGATTGTGACATTCATCAAGTAAATTCAATTTCCTTCATCCTTATTATTTTTAATTGTGATTGTAAGGTTTGAAATGGACTGTAGATAAGATTACGTTACTCTCTGTATGTTTAATTTCGTTCAACTTCTGATGCGCTTTGTGTTTCACCTCAGTGTTTTTAACAAAACTCTGATGTACATTATTATTTAAATACGTCTGTCTATTTAGGTTCCTTGATTCTGCAATTCAGTGCAATGGAATATTCAATATGTATTCCTCAATGTAGGGAAGCTTGTAAGCCGGTATGCTAAGAAATAAGTGCTTTTTGTAATTTGTTTCCTTACTTATGATTATAAGGACGCTGATGGCATAACTTTAGTAGATATTTCATCATTTATATCTGTGAGACTATACTAATAATAATAAAAATATAGTAAATATAACTAATTGTTGGGTTTCATTTCATTACAACTATTCATGTACAACATTAAATAAACACTTTATTGATTAAATATGAATACAACAACATTGATTAATATCATAACACATTTAATTGCATATTAATTATATTGATGTTGATTACATATTAATATACTTTCTAAGTATAGTGCATAGAGACTGTTCTATTTTCTATCACTATTTCTCCCAATAAGTTAAATATATCAGTCTATATCGACTAATAGATATCAAAATTACTTTTGTATAAAAATATCAAAAGAAAAAATTGACACATTTCAGTATAATATCTCCAATTTAAGTAATGTAGAAAAAGAGTATACGCATCAAAAATATAGTTATTCGAATTTGTTCTCAGAATATAACATAAAGTACTTCATAAAGATCTATGAAAGTGCATTAAATACTTATAATATAAACACTACTCTTAGTGTAAACTAACAAATTACAAGGAAACTACAGCTGCCCTTGAACAAAAGTGCATAACTTGCAATAAACGGTGCTGATAACGTCAAAATAAAAGTATGTGGCTGTTAAAAATTAATGTGATAATCTACTGCATTTCAATAATTAACAATTCAACATTGTTTTCAACGTAGTTTTAAAGTAATTTGGCTTTCGATTTATGAACGGTGACCATACATCCTTTATTTTAGAACTTATGTCCTTAGTTCAAGTATGTTGAAATTAAATGTGTTAAAACAAAAAAAAAACATTTTATTTTAAATTAAAAAATTCCTCTATTAAATATTTTAAAAAAAATAAGTTTTATTCTTGAATCTTAGTTTATAAAATAAAACAATAAGCATGTACAAATTGTTTTTATTTTCTTATCAATCTTTTGTAATTTGTTTTTTCAAAAATATATGGTCACCGTAGTTATATGTAATAAACATCGAAGTTATTTACACCGTCTCATACTCTTTTCTAATAGATCTTGCCAGCGTACAGGCAAAGGCCACTCCAATAAGCTGAAAGAATAAATAAAACACATTATTTATTTTAAATGACACATAATTAAAATATTTGTTATAATAACGGAAGTTATGAAATTAGATTACTCATATGGTCACGTTATTTTAATTTGTGGATTTTTTTTCTTATGTAAAACAAAAAAAGGGTTTTACCTGAATTAATCCAATGCCAACTCCTACACCGCCAATGACATAAGCTTTATTTTCCAAAATTTCTTTCAATTTAGGCAGACAACCATCGGTATAAACATTAGGCGAGGTATTTGTGCAAAACTCATTTTTGTGGATATTGTCACAGCAGGTGTAAGGTAAAGATTCATTATGAAAAACTTGTTCCCAATCAGAGCTTGCATTGATTCCACAACATTTCAACTGTAAATAACAATTAATATAACAACATACCTAGACTTGTTTACAAATATTTGTTATTGGTTGTCAATATTTAAATATTTCAACAAACAGACATATCTATAAGATAAACATGTTTCATGGTGAAAACAAAAAAATGTCAACTTACGTCATGTTGAACAGTATTCCAAGATTTTTGGATTTCTATTTTGTTGCTATACTCAGTCATCGATTCGTTGAATTTGGCTTGCAGCATAGATTCGACTTCTCCATGTCGTACATATCCAGCAATTCCCGCTGCAAGCTCTAGCGTAAATATAACCAAAAGGAACACAGCAAACTAAAAACATCACGTGAGACTTAATAAGAAGTCAATAAAAATAATTTATCATGACCTTACCGTGATTATCATGCAATGATTTTCGCGAGAAGCTCCGCAGCATCCAAAAAATGCAACAACAAAAACAATAACACCTACGATAATTAAAACTAAAGGTGCTGACACGTAACTACTATCGACAAAATCAGAATAATTGTAATATGTCGCTTGGATGATGGCTCCGACAGTAATTATTGCGATGCCTGATATCTGTAAATAAATAAAATCAATAGACATTTCAAAAGTATGTCATTTTATGACGTTAAACATAAATTTTTAATATCATCCCTCATTATTAGAGATTAGAATAAATAATATTGCGAAATACTTTAGTATTAAAGAAACAAAGAAATAGAGGCCATAATTACATGAACAATACTTACAGCAAATATGAGATTAAAACAAAAAAGTAAATATTTAACACACGTCATTCCTTTCGACACCATTTTTCTCGAATATTATTTCGTTCTCGTGTTAACGGTTCAACAGCACTACTAAAATAAACTAAAGTTAATCATTTATACAGATTTAGCATACCGCATACCCGGCACTTACGTATCACAACCGGAAAACTGTTAATTACTCATCAACAAACTATGACTCACTTATCATTTACGCAGTAGCTCTTACCACAACAACTTCTACTCAAGACATATGATTTGTGCCGTGGAATTCCTTTTGTTTTGACATTTGATATACGCCAATAACGCCTTCCGTTTTTACTTCTGCGCACTGAGTTCGAAATCAGTCCGCCGCATAATTCAAACACGATCACTAAAATAGCTTTCACTTATTCTTTAACTACTTGTGCCGTCATCCAGGACCCGCCACAGAGACACTGCAACGAATGTAGGGTATCTAGGCCCCCAACTGCCATAATAGGTAAAAGTTCTGGAATTTAAGTGAAATTTTAACGATATTAATTCAATATTTAAATTATTATCCAAAGTCTTAATTAGTTTTATCATTTAATGGGATAGGTGGCTTAGTGGTATCGAGTCTGCCTGTGGATTTAAGAACCTGGATTCGATTCCCACAGCCGATAAACAATTTTCACCAAGTTAAAATTACCCCTGTGGCTCCCTCGCCACTAATATCTTTGAAGGCCGTTATTTGACGATTGATAGCCGCTCTTCACGCGAAGAAATATATCACTTACCGAGATCTGTTTCGGCAGAGGGTCACATCCAGTAATGGATAAAAGACGTGATGATATATTTATTTATTTTATAATTTACTATGGTTTGTATTAAGTAAATATGTAATAAATAAATTGAGGGGGCATCTAAAAGTTTTATATATCCTGGTCCTTATATATACTCGACCGGTCCTGTAGTTATTCTTCCTAATTTTTACTAATGACTTTTATAATTACTGTTAATTATTTATTTTATCATAATGATTGTAATACAGTTTCTTTAGAAAAGTCTATAATTTTAATTACATATTTTAATGTTATTAACATAGATAATATCTAGAATGGAAAAAAAAGATTATTTTTTAAATTAATAATAAATTAATTTTAACTCATCAACTCACCTTTACTATAACCAATAAAAGAAAAACAGAATATACAAATACAGATCCAGGTACAGGATAATGTAAAAATTGCTCTAAACATCCATTTATATATATTGATAAAATATTCTTACATTCCTGATTCGGACAACAAGAAATTGGTATATTTGCTACGGTACCATTTTTGTAATCAGCTGGTCCATTTATTCCACAGCAATGTAACTATTAAAATAATATATTAATTATTTTATCGAGCTTCATTCTGTAATAATACTTACATTTTGTTGAACATCATTTATTAAACTTCGCGAATATTTATCTTCAAAGGAATTAAAATGAAATATCATTTCTTTCGAAGAATAACAATCAAAAACTTCAAAATGTACAAATGAAACGTAAATTATAATTAATGTTATATCTATTAATAATATAAAAAATAAGAGAGATCCATACTGAAAACAATTATAATAATTTAAGATTTGCATTTTGATTCATTTTTAAAATATTTACCAAAGTTAGTGCAATGTAACTTCTCTTTAAACTTGCTACATATCCAAATATTACTACAAATACACTAACACTCGATATAAGAATAATAGTTATTCCTAAAATATCTCTGTATATAAAATATAAGCTGCCATAAACGTATAATTTAGGAAAAATTATAAATAATACTGCAACAAATATTAAAACATTCAAAACCTAGGAATACAAAAAAGACATAAGTTAAAAAATAAATTAATGATGATTAATTATTTACCAGCTGAGCAAAACATAAAAAATCATGTAAGTATTTCACTATATATAATGACTTTAATTGATTATAAATATTTCTGTCAGACATTGTCAATAAATTACATGGAAACTAACAAAAATCTATTGTGTAGTTTCTGTTATCGTTTATCAACTCGCTATTATCAATATAGATAGGTAAAATTCTAGGTAAAATAGTTGCATTTTATCAATATTCTCTCGCAATAAAACCGACAAAAAAAGGCCTATAAAATTTTTCATAAATTAGTTTATTATCTTTTTAAAATTTCCATAATACCAATACCAATATATATAAAGTATACACAAATCACATCTGTACTATATACATTCAATTCAAATATTAAGCGTTATTTGCCATATAAATATTCTACTTTGTTTACAAACGAAAATTGCAATAATAATACGAATGTAATACAACCTAGCAATATTGTAAATTCATATCTACATTCGTCTGTAAAAAAAGTTCAACTAGGCAGCCACAGATTGAAAAGTTTTCCCTTTTCAACGCACAACCACAGCAATGATTTATTTTAAAAGTTAATTAGGTATTATATAAATATATACAATATTTCTTTTGTTAATCAATATCGACATCGTGCTGTTCTTATATAGAAATAATAAGTTATAAATAATAGTGTGTGTGTAATTATAAAACAGAATAAACAAGTTTTCTAAAAATTGATTTCTTATGAATATATTTTTGATATTGTGATAAAAACATTTGAAACATGTTAGGACTTTGCTTCAAAACAACTTTGTTATCGTAAATATTTTAACTTGTTTTATAAAACCATAAAAATTAGGAGATCATCCAATGTCACTGGAAACATCCGAGAAATGATTTGTACATTTACTCCAGAACCTGTCGCACAACCAGCTTTAAAACATCTTAAATAATATGATTGTCATTTGTCAGTTTTACACTTTTTTTAGTTTATTTACGGCCAGGAATTAAATAATCTTGTATGCGCATTTATTTTTTATGAATTTATAAACACCATTAAAATTTTTACAACATCAAATGTATAGCGATAAAATATAAATAAGCAGTAAACAAATCAACAACAGCGTAACCAGTGGTACGGAGTATAATCCTGAGATGTAACAGTACATCACCGAATTGTACGGTTAAAATTGTATTTAAAGTATCACAAAATATGTCCATGGATACTGTTAATAGTGAGCATTAAAAAGGCGATACTATTTATAACTAAACCACTCTTTAGTTTGTGGTTTTAACACCGAGTATACCATGAAAATAACTTTGTATAGACCAACCAAATAATTGGATTGTCTATAATAAAAACCATCAACAACAGTTTCAATTGTTGTGAACAACAAGTAAAATTTTTGTGAATAATTTTTATGATATGTCAACAACACATTTCTTAATTAAAAACAAATGGGGTCATGTTAGGTTCGGAAGAAACCATTGCATTCTAAAACACTGCACAAATTTCATATTAAAAATCACTAGTAACAAAGTTTATAAAAACAAACTGCAGTTTTGACATCTTGAGATGCAATTGCAACAAAAGGAGGAACTAAATCAGACTACTCTCGTCAGAGTTCTTTAAGTAATGCAGATTTTGCATTTTTTAGTTTCTCGAGTCTTTTCTGAAGATGATTATTTGCGGTTTCTAGTTCTTCTACCCTGCTTTGTGATTCTCGAGCCTGCAAACAAATTCATTATAACATCCATATTTTACTACATAATCTACAAATATTAAGTATTAATTATTAATTTACCTGTACAATTTATTAGTAACTTGTTAATATCACACGCCACAATTAACAAGAAGCGGGTAGCAAACTATTAATGCACGTGCAGAATATTAAATAAACAAAAATGATAAAACTGTAGGTTTGTGTAATTATTTCATTACTTTCTATAGCGCAATAAATAAATAAAGCAATCATGATATAAATATTTCCCACCGCAAATGAAGCAATAAGTATTACGCATAAAATGAGTCTTCACGCTAAATCTCAAAACAATTCAATCAAAAACGGTATTAATTAAGCGTAAGAATTATTCCGTAATTAAAAGCAGAAAAATTTATCACGAACGGAATGTTACGCAAAACGCACACAATTATAAAGAGATATTCAAATAAGAACATTTACTGCTCTACTTTACTATTGAGTCTAAAGGTGCATTTGTTTAAGTCTCTCGCACTGGTGTTTAAGGGCTTGTTGGGTCGCCTCTATAAGGCCGATTTTCTGATGCGACCAGTCAACCTAAAGTTCATGCTCATCTTAGACTTATTCATTAATACAACGAAAAAGAGACCAACACAAACGAGAAATTATAACTAGAACAAGTACGCAACAATAGTATTTTACAATACGAGTGAAGAAACTCAGATTTTTCTTCACGAGTGTTGTATAGCCTTTTGTTCAATCCTGCTATTGAATTATTACAAAAAAAAAACATTCAAAATTTTACATTTGTAGTTGTCAACAAAAATACTTTCTTAGCCGTAATAGATCTATGAAGAAATTTTTAAAATTTGGAGAATAATAATGATAGTATTATATCCGATGATATTTTAAATGAAGCAAATGCCGCTACATTTAATTTATTCCGGAAAAATCTAAATTGTTGGCGATATTAAAGAAAAAATCTAAAGGGTACAAACTGAAGAAGGCGAAGACATTCGAGCAAAAAGATGTAGGGAAATTTGTGAAAGATGTTCCCGATGATTTTTCTTACTTATGAATTTAAAAACAACAAACATTGTAGATAATGAGTTTATATTGTCGTTTTAAAAGACCCTGTATTTAATAACTGTACAGTTAATTTTAATGTTACCAAATAAATATCGTTTATTCCTATTTTCGGTAATGACAGATGAGTAAGTGAAACTATACATTTATTTACTCATCTGTTACTTTCGCTCACTACTTTCACTCACTTGTTGCTATAGCAGTAACTTGAGTGAACAAAACAAATAGTTTCAAGTAAGAAACAACATGTTTCAATAATAGGATTGAACAAAACATTATCCTTAACATTGACATAAAAAATAACTAATGTTATGTTCGACTACAAAAAGAAAAAGATACATTGATTGGGTATAAAATACCTCTATTCAGTTTCGCATTCATCGCTGTCATCAAAAAACTCCTGTAAAATATCAATACAGTTCCCAAAGTAAAATTAACAAGAGCAAAAATGAAAAATGTTAATAAATGAAAGAATCGTTCGTAAAAATGTGTAGATAGAAGAAGCTTTTGCCATAACTACAAATAACATTCCACCGGTAAATTTAAAAGTGGCACTAACCTCTCTTTGTAGTTTTCTTTTCTCGACTTTGAGTTCATCCTCTGCTTTCTCAGAAGCTTCCGCAGCGGATTTATAGCGAATAACTTGACTCTCTAATCTTGCTACTGTTGCTTGCAACGTTGCAATATCTTGTTCTGATTTCTGGAGACGGAATTTGTAGTCAGCTAACTGTTTATTTGCTTCTCCTAGAAGTAAATCGTAAATTTAATAATCTTATAAAAGAAAAGTGGTTGTATGAGTTACTTTGAACATCGATGACATCTAATGTATCTGATTCTAAACTCGGTCCGTTCTGTAAGGAAGCATTTGCTGTAATATTACTCGTTCTACGTTTTCTTCTGCTGCGCTCTTCTTCTAATTCTAATCTAAGGTGGCTTAATTGATCCATAAGGTCGCGCTTTTCTTCTGCGAAGCGTTTTAACCGCACATCTACAAACACAATCAAACTCAGTACAAATATAATAATTAGTAAGAAAATAAATTACCTAAACTTCCTTCTCCAGCATTTTCCAGTAGCTCAGCATTTTCTATACTAACTAAAGCTTTCTTTGGAGTTCGGGGCGTGGAATTAGCATCATTCTCATCTTCCTCTGTAACTTCTTCACCAACTATCACCAATCCTTTTTCCGCTATAAGTCTGTCTCGTTCTTCCAGTTCAGTTTTATAAGCGGCTAGTTCTTCTTTTAACCTAACCGACACACGCTTCAGTTGGTCATGTTCCCGACAAGTCTCTCTGTGTTCTCGTTTTAGTTGGGAGTATTCTTCTTCCAGTTCTTCTATTCGATCCTTTAGCAATTCTAATTGGTAAGTTTGTGCGGCCTTATCGTTATCTAGTTGAGCGTTTGCTATCATTGCTTTGCGGAATTTGTCCTCCAGCTCCTTGAGCTCATGCTGAAAAGAACATATATTATTATCAATATGAAAAATTAAAATAAAATATTAATTACTTCAAGTACTACTTATAGTCTACATTCAATATTTACAGTAATTACAGAAAAGTTCGAAATTACTGTATAAGAAAAATAAAATAGTATTCTGAAGGACATCAACTAATTCGTAATTCTTAAAATCCTATATTTTTTCTGAAATTTAATAATCTTATTATGTCTGTTCATATGTTTCTGTCTCCACTTTCCCGTCAATATTTAATATCAATTCAGAAAGTTAATTACTATTTGAAATGAAAATTTCTCATAGAATTTGAATAACAAATTATTTCATTTTGTCAAACTACCAATCATAATATATATTTTTTACTATAATACAAGAAAATTGTACTATTTTCTTTTTCAATTGTAAATTTCTTTTAATAATGTAGTTTTTATCAATAGATTATACACAATTTAGAAATATTGGCCACTTAAATTTCAGTAACTTTCAATACATTTTATGCTCGCTTACAGATAAATGAATTAAATGTTATTTTGTGTAAATTTTGGTTTTTACAAGTGAAATAAATCACAAACTTTTATGCCTTCAACAAAATTTAAACCAGCAACAATTTAGAAATATTGGTTACCTAAATTTCGATACCTGTTGATTTTTATGTGGTTTTAAAACCATCTATCTTGATGTTTTCTTACAGCTAAATGAATCAAAAACTATTTTGTATATCTTGGTTTATGAAAATAAAATAAATCCCAAACTTTCATGCTAGCATCAGTATTTCTAAATAAAATAAACAGTGCCTAATGGAAGACTGCAGTCTCTGTCTCTCACTTCTTTCTTACCCGGACATCGCGAAGACTCCCGCCATCCTCAAGCGAGTCCTCGGAGCTGCGTCGGCTGGAGAGGTAGGCGCTGTTGGCGAGTCCCGTGGCGGCAACGATACGATGCGGCGTCAGGGACGTGGACCGAGTGCTACGTGTCAGCGGCTCCGCCAGCATGTCGTAAGCTCGGTCAGCATTCTCCTCCTGCTCACGCTGTTGCCGCTCTAGCTCTCGCATGCGAATCTCGCGGGCCTCGGCACGGGCTTGTCTACGTGCTGCTAGACGCGCCTCTGCCTAGAAAAGAAATAGAGAGTGAATATATGCGCGCTAATTAAATACTATGAAATATTACTAAATATAGCAAATCTCGTTCACTTATAGCCCCCGAAGATCTTATTAGTGGAGAGAGAGCAAATGTAATTTTAATGTGGTGATAATTAGGTTATGGGAAACGAACTCAAGTTCTCGTTTATGCAATTTTAGATGCAATAATTTTGCAATTCTAGATCATGGTAGATTTCTTTTGTTTGCAATGAAATTTGGATTACTTTTTATTGTGTACATATTTTTGTTTCGGAATAAAATCTGGAACCTTAAAGAGTTCCAAAAACTTATTTACCCAAATATTTAATTAGAATTTTTTTTGGAGTAAAAAATTAATGTATATCAAATCAAATTATAAAGAGAAAAATTGGGATATCACCAGGATATGAACCTGGGACCTATGAACTCCGGTCATTTAAACCAACTAAGTTACGGTCACCTGTGATTCAAATCTGATTTTATTCCATTTTTTTTCTCTATTATTATTATGTGTTATAAACTGAAATACTTAATACAAGAGTCGTCTGCAGTGAAACTGTTATTTAAGAAGAATAGTAACTAATTGATATGTTGAATTAATTTATTTTTAACTTAAAAAATTTGAATAAAATCACAGGGGACCATAGTTTAGTTGGTTTAAAGTAAATTACCGGAGTTCATATATCCCAGGTTCAAAATCTGGCGGTATTCCAATTTTAATCTTTATAATTTGATTTATTTATCCAATTAGGTATTTCACATTCTAAAAAGTTTAAGGTTTAACCCATCTACTTTTGCAATAATTTTGTAGAAAAAACCTTGGAAATATATTTTCCCTCTTTATTTCTTATTATAATTTTAAGAAATAAAAACTTGAAGATAGATAGATATAATAATTCCCGTCTGCATTTCGTGATCGTATGGCGGATCAGAAGATTAAATTTTACATAATTAACGAGAACATTTATTAAAAAAGAAGTAAAACTGGAAAAATTAATTTCATCTCTGAAGGACAGAATTTCCTAATCATTTTCGGAGAAAATACTAGTGCTACTTTATTTTATTTTTAAACCTGTAGATTTAACGGTTAAAGATACTAGATTCCGTGACTCGTCTAACAACTAAAATAATTATTAATTACTACAGTAATAATAGTAATTAAAACCGTTAAGCAAATATTTCAATTAATCTATGAGAGCACATGAAACCAACATGCAATATTTTTAAAATAAAAAATTATAATTTTCGCATACTTGATCTGTACATTTATCCAAAAAATTATTAATGCATTCATTATCTACTTCTTCTACATCTTCATTAATATCAACTCGACTAAGCGTTCGTCTTCTTTTTGAAAGACGATCTGAATCTTCAACACTTTCATCTTCTGATGAATCATCACCATCCTGGTGGCCACTATCATTTAAATTATCTTGCGGTTCATCATCAAAATCATTGACTTCATCTTCAGTCACACCTTCAATTTGGACAACTTCAGGTTTTTTATTTTTACACTGGTCACTACTAACACCACCCATTTCTTTCTCATTCATTACTGTACTCGGACAAATTTTTTGCGATGAAAAAGACAATTTTATGGAATTATTCCAGACTGAACTTGAATAGGTATTTTACAGTATGGCGACATGTGATATCTTATCACTTGTATAAATATTTAGTATGTTACAAATATTCTTTTGTTTTTTTATATCGACGATGTTTGTTATTATAAGATAATTAATGATTCATGTAGACCGCTTTATTATATATACACTACTTTCTTTTCTGATAGAACTATTGCAAATTGAAATTTGTAGTTTTAAGTTCATATCTGCTTTCTCAAAATAATTGCATGTATGTATTTCACTCTTATCAAAAACGTCAACTTTTTTATTAGTGCGTGGAAAGTTTTTTTCACTAATCAACTAAAATAGAAGACTCACAACTGTATTTGAAACACTTTGAATTTTAAATGAACAAATAAGAAATTCTTTTCAAATAACACGAAAAGTAAACCATTCGTACTACTACACAGAGTAAAACTAGAATTCTATCGGCGAACTAAACAGGTAAGTAAGGTAGAAATTCCTGCAGAAGTGGATAACACACAACCAACAACGAACTAGTAAAGTAGACTTAACGTTCCGCTAACCGAATACGAACTGATACCATGTTTCTGAATAATAAGTGTAGGATTACATACGCGTGCGAGAATTCGTGGTGCATGAAAATTGTACCACCATATCTCAAGGAGAGAGTAAACAAGATTTTGTTAATTGCGCGCAGAAAATAAAAATGATATGAACTAAATTGTGCAATTTGTCGTTAATGAGACGGAAAGATAATTTAATTTTATCCAGATAAATTAAATTATTTCTGAAAGATATTTAATCAGCCGTTATCCAGGGCGGTAATAAGGCCTAGAACATTTTCCCGCCAAGAATTAGTTATAAAATATTTTTCATTAAAACTACCCCTGTGGCTCCCCCATCATTAACATCTTTGAGGGCCGTGATTTGACGGTTGGTGGAGAGCCACAGAGGTAGTTTTAATTTGGTGAAAATCGTTTGTCGGCTGTGGGAATCGAACCCCGGTTCTCAAAGCCACAGGCCGACTCGATTCCATTGAGCCACCTACCCCATTAATTAAATTAAACTAATTTTATTTGAATATAATTTGCCTTTTAAGAATTAAAATCAATTGTACATATTTATTTCCAAAAAAATATTACACTTGAAGTTAATCCAAATTATTTTCCAAAAAGCAAATGGTAATAATATAATATTAGAGTTTGTTTATACTTTTTTTGAGAATATGGTTCAACTTAATTTGACTAATTCAAAATTCGGAATTAGTTAAAACTATTGCTAGAATCTGACTGTTAAAATTTATATTTTTAAAGTAAGTGCGGGTCTGTAAAAACAAAAAAAGTTAACAAAAATGTGATGAAACATATTTGCTTTTCTTAAGTTTATTCCACGCAAATATATTTCAATATCAAATTAAAAATCTGGTATTTTGTTTGAACAAATTAACTGAAATATGTAAGAATTTAAGAATGTATGTATAAACAAATAATAAAAGGAACGTGACGTCACTTAAATAATAATATTTGGCATAATACTAATTTTTATGGTTAAAATATTTATATTTTTGTAATTAAATTAGCTATTGAATTTTTTTAATGTGTCATTCATTTCAGCAACAAATAAACTTTTATTTGCTATTATACTTTTATAAATGTTTAGAATTTTATTAATTTATTTCAGCATGCAATTTGAAATAGTAAATTTTTAACTGGAAAAAATGCGTTGGTGTGAATGATGTAAGCACAAAAAATAGGAATTGCAAAAAAATTGCCTATTATGTCATAGTAACGGCTTTCGCAACATTCTTTTATGATTTGAATTTTTTGCATATTTTACTTTATATGTACAATATTACATTACATACTTTCCTATTGTATATCAATTTACTATATACGTAAGCATATTTGTAGAAAAAATAACAGTTCTGTATAACAATATTTTCCGTTTTTTTATCTGTCTGATTTCTGCTTTTAAGGCCATGGAATGTTAGCGTGTTTTATTATCTTATTTACGTGACTTTTTAAAAAAGAAGTCAGGTAATACCTTTATCGAACAATTTATAGATTATGATTCATAACGAATATATTACTATTATACTACCTGTTGAAAATAATTTTAACTAAGAATAGTACAATAACGGTTTCGATGAGAAATATAATATTATATTACTAATAAAATAAGGAATTGGTAATTCAAATATATTAATTTATAATTAAACTGAAAAAGCCAATTAAATTTGATTATAAACAAAACACTTGATGTGATAATGGCTAGTTGCACCTGCAAATTTAAATTCTTTAGAGTGCTTATCTTAACAATATCGAATCGAATATTGGCAGCAATTTAAATTATTCCATATGACGTGTTAATTCGATTTACTTTTATTTATTTAAACTAAGTTTAAAATCTAGATTTTGTTGATGCTTGTATAGTGTAGTGTCCTTCAATATCATTAATCATACCTACTTTTCATTTAGCATAATACTATTTATAATTTAATAATTAAATAGATAAAACAACCATGTTGATGACGACATTAAAATTTCTCCAAGTGCATATTTTCAAAAGATTTAAAACCAACTTTATTCTTTGTTAACAAGTTACTTGTTTAACTAGGCAAAAAAGTAGCAGATTTACTGCCGCGTCTAGAGTTTCATATCAATTTTTTTTTTCGATTGCTTAAAATTAATATTAAATAACTATTTTCTACGATAGCTACGAAAAGTTGACAATTACACTTTCATTTGTCATCATAAAGTTGTCGTTTTCTGTGGAACAATCGAAAAATATCTTTGTCGCACGTCTCCAATGACAACGCGCGAAAAAGACGTTAAATGCGCGCGTTTCCAATGGCAACGCGCGAAAAAGATGTTAAATGAGCGCTTATTTCAATAGTTACCAAGGATACAAACAAAACAGAACCTTGTCATATTGTCAGTTGACAGAATGAATTTATTTTCAGTACGTATACGTTTTTAAATAATTTTAAGAAACAAACGTAGAAAAAATTATGTGTGTATCACGAGCGTAAAGTGTCACTATTGCAGCTCTCGCCCTCGACTTGCGCTGCAATTACCCTGCTCGAGTAACAAAGAATTACTTTACGCTCTTAATACACAAATAACTATTTTCTACGATTGCTACGAAAAGTTGACAATTATACTTTCATTTGTCGTTTTCTGTGGAACAATCGAAAAATATCTTTTTTTGCGCGTCTCCAATGGCAACGCGCGATAAAGATGTTAAATGCGCTCTTATTTCAATAATTACCAGAGATACAAACAAAACAGAAACTGTCATATTGACAGTTGACAGAACGAATTTATTTTCAGTACGCATACGTTTATTAATGATTTTAAAATGCAATCGTAGAAAAAAATATGTGTGTATCACGAGCGCAAAGTGTCTTTGTTCCTCTTACACCGTGCTCGAGTAATAAACTTTACGATTTTAATACACAAATAACTACAGAAATGCCTGACAGAATGTGTTGCGCTCTTGTAAATTTTTGTTGAAATGATATCTGTTACAGTGATTAAACATGTATATAAAACATAAAGAAAATCTCGTTCTGTCTTTCCTTGCTAATGGTCACACAGCACGTGTAATAACATCAATTTGTATCTGGTTTTGTTTATTTCTCTCGGATTGAAATCTCCACCAAACCGAGTAAATCTAATTTTACCCTGGTTCACGCTATTCGTACCGGCTTCCACGAAGCACGAAGGATGAATCCCGTCACGCGACTAAAAATAGCGGCAGTGCAACCGCGACATCGCCCAGCGCCACGCCGCGCCGGACAAGATGCATACACTCATCGCCTGCATAACAGGAACATACTAACCAATGGAAATTGTACAAGAGATGTTCTAGAATTTTATGTACTGACACCTACTATTCATTACATCAAATAGCGTTCCAGACAATTGTTTTTGTTGTTTATTTCACACCAATTTCATCCTTGTTTCTCTATGTAGGTACATACATATAAACTGCTCAAAAGTATGTACTTAGTTTTTTCTACTTCCGTTAGGAAATAGACGTTTTATTTCACTTATTTGAGTTAGGTAATGAACTGCATTATTTAACTAGTGAAATAATGATGTAACATAGCAACAGATATCTTGGTGACGAATTCTGATGTGTTATTCTTTTATTTTAATATGTCTAAATTTCATAATTTCAAAAACGCTCTTTTGTATTTATTAGAACGGAAGTAGAAAAAATATTGTATGAAACTAGTAAGGAAATAGGATATTATCTTACTTATGTGTTTACATAACTCGGCTACGCCTCGTTCTGCAATTTCACATGCGTACTAGTTTCATAAATAGCTATTATCACTATTCATATTTTATTATTTATTATACTGAAAAGAAGAAACGTGTAAGAATTTAGTAAATTATATTTTTTAACATTACTTGTGAAAATGACATTTCGTTCACTCAATTTAGTTGTGATAGTAACCGTTTCCCTGACTAGCAATGAAAGTAAATAACTTTCCTCACTAATGAGGGACACGGTTATTAACACAACTAAATTGAGTGAGGGAAATGTCTTTTGACATGGTGACCAAGGAAAGGTGATGTGCATTTGCAAATACAACTCTTTAAATTTATATAAAACAGTTATTAAATTTCTTGTATCGCAAACATAAAAATGTAATTTTCACGTTTAATGTTAAAAAATAGTATATAACTCACGTGGGAAAGGGTCATTGCAAAACTCGTGCAGTATGGTGGTGTGGATAGCGACACGAAATTCGAATCCGGAGATCCCGAGTTCGAATCTCACTCAAGCTAAAAATTATATAAACCACTACACTGCGGCTCGGTAAGTAAATTGGAACACTCGTTATCGCTCGTGCTCCAACTTTCGTACTCGTTTTGCAATTAAACCCTTTCGTTACTAGTATTACAATATACTATTACTTTACAGTTGCAGTTATTGATGTACATTATCGTTTTCAGTGACTAAAATCAGCCATTATTCACATGACAACCATAAACAACAAACAATTTCTACAAATACCACAGCTTAACGGCACTGATATTTAAGTTATTTGACAGCATCGCCAATCAATTTTCACCACTTTAAAACTACCCTGTGGCTTTCCCTCCACTAACACCTTTAGAGGTCGTGATTTGACGGCTGGTAACCTCACTTCACGCCTGCTATGGCAGAGTGCCACACGCAGTAATGGGTAAAAGACGTGTTGATATATTTATTTATTTTATGTAATCCTGCACAGCATTCCTGAAAGACTGGTTGTATACCCATAATTCAAATATAGTTATTAAAAGAAGAAAATCTTCATCTAATGAGCTACTAGATTATTTAGAGTTGTCTTTATAATTATCTGTCAGTTTAAATATTTTCCTCGTGTGTATGTAATTCTACACGTGAATAAATAAACTGTACGACCATATAAAATAAGCTGGTGGACTGAAATATTTCATTGCTTTTAGCGAATGTCAAGATCAACAAGATCAAGGTGATGTACGTTTAAATAGTATAATTTTACACTGGAACCAATATTATTTAAGCCATTGTTTTACAGCCATTATTAAACTTTTATTTATTTAGTTTTATTAAGAATAGATAAGAACCGGATATAATGCTACCAGATGTTGAAAACTACATTTCAAGACTGTCTTCAAACCTAGAATTAAAATATTTTGCAGACTTTTTTCGCAACATCATTGAGCAGGGGCGGATTAACAAATTTGCCGCCCCCACTGAAGAAGAAAAACGCAGATTGATGTGGATCAATGGTTTTATTGCGCAGGCAAATATACATTTATAAAATAAACACATTCATTTTCAAAATAAACACTATTTGCGCTATTTCACACAATCTTAATAATTTATACGGATGCAAAGTTTTTGCAACGCGCCTTTCCTTCCGCAAATTTGTCTATAATTTTAGATAAATCTAATTTTTGTAGATATCTATCTTCGATGCCAAGCAGAGCTAAAGCGTTGAGGCGACTTTCGGTCATCGTGGATCGTAGAAAATTTTTTAGGCGTTTCAAACAAGAGAAGGAACGCTCCGCAGTGCAATTTGAAGCCGGAGTGCATGTAAACATCCTAAGAGCAATATCCACGTTTGGATAGATTAAGTGTAATTTTTCATTACGCAGCCATTTACATAAGGAAATAGGATTTAAAAATTTTTCTGACTAAAAATTTGCCGCTCCTGTCATTGTGACAGACTTACTGTGAAACTAATATTTTCGTCAGGTTTTCCCGATTTGAGTTTTAAAAGTTTGTACACAGCGATAAAAATACATTAGATTTATTGGTTGGCTTTAATGATCATCCAATTTACATTTCAATTAGATACATGCGGAAATTAAACTTCACTCACTCTTTTCCGCAACATTTCCTGAATCAGTATTTACACAACTGTCACACAGAATACTCTATTTAATTAACTGTCATTACTGTATACCTGTAACAATACCTTGACCAGACCCAACCTAACAAATTGTCAGTAACAATATCGCACTTACAGCGGCACGTAGGGCCGGCTTCAGGGCGGGGTACAGCACGTGCTGAGGCGGAGCACCCTCTGGAAGGCAGTCAGAGAGGGATGGTCGGGGTTGGCGTCGGAAACAGCGATGGCGGTAAGGGTAGTCGGTGGTGAAGATGATGTGTGCGTCGGCCACCATTATCAATTATTTTGATTATTTTTTTTATTAGTGAAATGAATTAATTCTTTGATCAATTAAATTTTGGGTTTATTGAAAATGTTCGTATCATTAATTCTGTTGTTTTGATTGTTTTATTGTTTAAATGAAATGTAAACTATCAATATGATTGGTTGATTAAGAAGTATAGTTCGTTCAAGGAGAGATCACAATATTAAAGATATCAAATTTGCAGATCATCCAGAAATATAGTTATGGATATATTCTGATATTTATAAAATATATTGCTTTGCAGTATCATATTTACATAGAAATCTAAATAAAATGAACAGTTTTTCGGATAGCGATATGGAATTCGAATCCGGAGATTCCGAGTTCAAATCGCACTCAAGCTAAAAATTATATGAACTACTACACTGCGACTCGATGAGTTCGGACCCTATACTGTAATTGGGATTAAGTTCCTGTTGTACAGTGTAACATAAATAAATAAAAACTTCAATTTGAAAATATTTAAATGTTGTTTTACTTTAATTTTGAAATATCTTAAGGTTGTTTTTGTAATTAGACAGCGTGGTCACTTTCATTTAATTGAAATAAAAATAACTAGATGGCATTACTTGACGTACCAAATCTATAAAAAAAACTCATAACAAATTTTTATATGGCAAAACGATAAAATGAAACGGACATAATAAGCGTTAGCGGAATTAAATGAAGTTGACCTTGATTATTGTCAAATTATTCTCTGGGCAGGAAAAATTTTCTTTCTAACGAAAAGTATAATTTTCATCCCTTTTCTTTGAATTATAAAGATTTAAAACTACAAAAGAATTATAATTTATAAATGATATGTAAAGAAAAATGAATTTTCAATTTCAAATTTTTTCAATTATTAATTGGTTTGAAGTAAATTTATTTTCACTAGTAAATATACTTTAAAAACTTGATTCTATCAAGCTTACAAAATAATGAAATTTTGTACAGTTTCAAAATTGTAGTTCAAAAATTAAAATATGTGAACACCAATGAATATCTCGTACAAACATTTAGATGTACATGAATTGATTAAAAAAGTACAGTAATACACAGCATAAAAAAGTCATTTTATTTCAATTGTCATTTTGATGATATATCATGATGGAACGATTTCTGTTCATATTCTTATTCGTTATATAATCATAAAATTATCAGAATACTATATTGTATTGATCCAATCAACATAGTATTTTTAAAAAAACCAGTCGTGATTTTCCGAAATAATACGTTTCGTGGCAACACAATATATTCGATAATTTGAATTATATATAATTTTAAATCAGTTATTAAAAAGTTTATAAAACTAGAAGATTTTGAGTCGAGTTTATAAATCATTTTTTACTATTTTTTCTGTCTAACCACCAATATCAACTCCATCAATCAACCAATCACAATCGAGGCCACATCTCTTTTTCCGCGAAGCACAAACCACAAGTAATTAACCCGTCTGTAGCACTAACAAACACACATTTCTAACATTGCACAAATGCACAAACTATGTATAAACTCTGTAACAAACTCGCACTCGACGAAGTACAGAAATGGAATGCTATATGAATGTATTCTCGTCTGCAGTGAATACACACGGTATGTAGAAGTCTTGCACACCCGGCCACCCCCGATCCCTTCCCAGTCTACTGTTATGGATTCAAGAGGAACTAAAGAGGAACGCCCTATAGACTTAAATGATTTATTTCAAATTCTGAGTAACGAGAACGTTTAAGTCATTCTCAGATTACTTTTTGTTTCTTTGTCGTAATTTATTTTGATCTGTTACACTTTAAATTAGTGCTGCTGTTTAAGGTACATCTGATATAATTTTATCTTGTTTGTCATATTTTTAGGACGTTTCTAGAATATAAAATATATTTTTGTGGAAATTACGAAATTTCTATGGTTCTTTGATGCCAAAATAATTTATCATACTTACATTTATAAACGTAAATTATTAATGGTTTTACTAACTATCTACTTACAGCGTGCTATACGACTTGATTGTCGAGAGCGTAACAGTAATGGTTTGTAATTTGATCCCAGTTTATTTTTTTAAATGCTCTTATAAATAATGGTAATCTAGGTAGATTTGGAATGTGAATTTCTGGTTGAACCAGTTCAAAAACTCAAAATTTTTATAATATGGTTCTATATAGTTCGGAGTACGAGAAATGCACTCGTTCAAACCGCATTTCAATATCTCTTTTAGTTTTCGAGTTACAGCGATTTTTGACTTTTTTTAAAGCTCAACTTTGAAAGCCCATAACTCAAAAACTAAAAGAGATATTGAAATGCGGTTTGAACGAGTGTATTTCTCGTGCGCTACTTAACTTGTACATGTATTTTAAAAAATTTTCAATTCTTCAATTTTTAAATTTTTTCAATTTTTCTTTTGTCGATATTTCAAAATTTTGAAGAGATAATGCAAATATGAAAACACCAATGAATTCCTCGCGTGAAAGTACATAGGTATGCAAATTTTCCGAAGAAAATTCGAACGGATACATTTTTTATTACAAAAAATCGAAAATGGCCGTTTTTTGAAGATTTCTTAAGGGGTTAGCCTTAAGATTTTTACGATTTTTCGCCATTTTTCGTTTTTTTTTGTAATAAAAAATGTATCCGTGCGAATTTTATTGTGAAAATTTGCATACTTATGTATTTTCACGCCAGAAATTCACTGGTGTTTTCAGATTTTCATTATCTTCTCAAGTGTTTGAAATATTGAGGAAGAAAAATTTTTAAAAAAATTTAAAAATTTTCAATATTTTCAAAATACCTGTACAAGTTAAGTAGCGCACGAGAAATACACTCGTTCAAACCGCATTTCAATATCTCTTTTAGTTTTTGAGTTATAGGCTTTCAAAGTTGAGCTTAAAAAAAAGTCAAAAATCGCTGTAACTCAAAAACTAAAAAAGATATGAAGATGCGCCTTGCGCCATTCGATTTCTCGTTGTCTGAATTATATAGAACCACATTTAAATAATTTTCGATTTTTGAACTGGTTCAACCCAAAATTATCATTATTTGTATGTACGAGCTCTTAAACGAAGAATTTGCGAACAAACCTCTACACAAAAGAACTTTTGGATTGTTTTGAGGTTCTAAATTTATACCTAACGTTTAGTTAATGTAATTTAAAGTAATTCAAATTCATTTAATTTGTTTAAACCTAAAATGTTTCTTTTAGACTATAAACTATTACACTTCAATGCATTGATGAAAATATTATTTTCCCTATGTTTACTTTTAAAATAAACGCTCTAAAACTTTTTAACTGTAACTATGGTAATGATATATCCCTATGCTTACTGATAAGAAAAACTCCCGGTATATGTACATATAAGCATTGTAAAATTTTACAGGTCTCTACTATGAGCCTGTAAAATTATACAGGGCTACGCGCTGTAATTATTCATTTACATAGAATTTAATTTTAAACAACTTTTCATTCTTGTACTTTTGCTCTAAAATGAAGAGAAGAGCCAATTTCCGCACGTTTTTAAAATCCTATGTTCCGTCTTTCTGTGCACACCTGTATATATTTATATTATTATTATGTATTATTTATTATTATTAATAGTATACATGTGCTCCAAATATAAATAAAGCAACCTTGGATACAATGAGATAACATAAATTAAATAACAGTATCTTTAAGAAGAGAATTTTGTGTTAAAAATAAAATCATTTGTTTATGTTACATGATACAGATACGAGTATGATTCATATCTGATCTCAAGATTTATTTATATTTCTTAACCAACATTGTTAATTAGTTTCAAGGATACTCATTATTCATTTAGATGTGGTTGATAATATATGACACCATTTTACGCCAGATTTAGAGATATCACCACAACATTTATTCATACGAACGTACATGCTAAGCTTAACCATCTGTCATTTGATACATTTCAAATATTTTTATCTATATCAAAAAGATAAATAAATAAATCGAAAAGTAATGGAATATCTGGAATTGCAGAACTATCAATACTACATTTTGAAATCATATAAATTTATTTTTTTATTTATTAACTAGAGAGATAATTTAAATAATAGTTATTTACGTAAAAAGTCAGGAAAGCGTTCAATTACAGGATGAGTAGATAGTTTCATGCCAAGCTTGAAACAGCTTACGAATCCTATACGACTGACGTGTTACGTATAACATTTTACCTGAAACTTATAAACAAATAATACATATTTTAAATTAATTGAAATTAAAATAAATATTTGACTTACATATTCAGTCAGTATTTTATGTTGCTAAGTAACTAGACACTCATGTTTCTTTCATTACCAATATGTAACTAGGCATGCAAAGCAAAGCTTTCCTGAGTCTTAAAGGTCAGGCAAATGTTTATTTTCCTGTCAATTTCATGATAAAATATTTTATATATATATCGTATATAATGGAGTAGGTGGCTCAGTGGTATCGAGTCGGCCTGTGGATCTTGAGAACCCTGGTTCGATCCCTACAGCCGACGAATAATTTTCACCAATTTAAATCCACCCCTGTGGCTTCCCCGCCACTCATATCTTTGGGGGCTGTGATTTGACGGCTGGTAACCTCACTATCACTATCACTTACCGAGATCTGCTTAGGCAGAGTACCATACCCAGTAATGAGTAAAAAGGCGTGATGATATATTTTTTTTATTTATTGAATACCATGATCTGCAATTACAGATAGTAATACAGTTCTAAAACAACCATATGTAGATATATTTTAAGAACGATTAGCCCCTAATCTATTTTAGTTTCTAATTTTAAATTCGTTTTTATTTGTTATAAATAACTGATAATTATAGCATCAAAAAATACAATCTAATTAACGATTTTGTAAATAACTCCAACATTAATTATTTAAATCCGAATTAAAATTGTATGTAGCTAATTAAACTAAACAATACAATTTAAATTTCAATAGATATTCAATTATGCTGTAATAAAAATTCCAATCCATAATAATTTAATAATATCAAAAATTGTAATTTTGAATGTAATGTAATTTTGAATTGAATAGAAGCAATTATCCAATTGCATCTCTCCTCTATCTCCTTCAATATGCGACATTTTCATGAATATTTTTCATCGGCGTCGCGACGTCGTCTGCGTCTGGAAGGCCACGAGGTGGGTGACCAGCAGTCCAGGGTTACCACCACTCCGCATATAACTCATTCCAGCCACAGTCGTTCTAATAGTCTGCAGCGTCTCTGCACTGCAGTGCGTCGAGCGTCACGACGCCGGTAGTGTTTTATTTTGTTTGTAAACTAGCATGGCATGTCACGATGAAAAAATTATCGTTGTGGTAAAAGAAAACTTCCGACACTTCCTGTAACTTGAGATGGAAAAAGAAAATTTCCGGTAGAAACAAAAATGGAGTTTTTGGAAATGAATCATAAAGTGTTTTTGTTTTACAGATAAACTAACAGGAAATAAATCCTGCGGTCCTTTGTTCGCTATAACTTACATTTTATTTGCAAAATGAACAAATCTAAAAAAAATTAGTATTTATTTATTTATGTTACGCTGTACACCAGGAATTTAATCCCGATTACAGTACAGGGTCTGCACTCACCGAGCCGCAGTGTGGTAGTTCATATAATATTTAGCTTGAGTGCGATTCGAACTCGGGATCTTCGGATTCGAATTCCATTACGTTATCCACACCACCATACTGACGGACTTTACTGTTTAATATATCTGGAAGATCGAATTTTCCTCGGGAAATTACGGAAAATAATAAGTTTGAAATGAAAAATAAAAATAACATTTACTCCCTAATATTTTTTCAAATTTTGGTTCATATCTTGAAAACAATTGGTGATATGGCGTTGATTTTGATTTCAATCGAATCCTTGAATCAAATTACATTTCCCTAAAGTACACATGCATATATTTTGAATAATCAAATTTTCAAGAATATTCTCCTCAATTTTCTTTGAAAATGCCGTACTAAATAAATTTTCCGTAGAATGAAACATAGCTAGATTGTTTTCTGAGGTCAAAAAATATTACAATATCAAGTATCATCAAAATCGTTAAAGTCGATTCCGAAATTTTACACAGAAAACAAAAATTGCTAGCATTAGAGTACAGGATAAAATAGACAACATATTTTCACAATTCAAATGATAGTTATGTCCAAAACTAACCTAAGTTACTCGTGATCTTATTTTAATTCGATGTTTAAAAGTTAATCTACATCACTTTCTGAAAACTAAATTGTAAGAACATTATATTAGAGTTTATTTAAACTTTATGAGAATATAGTTTTGCTTAATTGAACTAATCCAAAATACAGGATTAGCTAAAAGTATTTTTCGTAACACATGCACAAGAAACACGTTCTTATTCCCTAATTTTAGAAAGAGAAACACTGCTTTTCTCCCCTAGGGAGAGAAACATAATGTTTCTCTCCCTAGGTAGCATGTTTCTGTCCCTAGAGAGATATTTCTCTCCCTAGGGACCACGATTATTAGCTGTTTGCGGCGTTTCCTAGGTAACTAGTTACGCAACCCATATTTGACATTTCTCCCGATAAGACAGTAATTTTTGTGCACTTGTTACGAGAAGTATAATATGCTTCACGAGAGGGCGCGATTATCCCTTGTGTTTGCCAACTTCACACGCGGGAATAATCGCTTGTTTCCTTCCCTTGATGCATAACATACTATTAGAATTTAGAAACTTAAATTCTAACTCATAAATAATTATTTTAAACTATAGTGAAAATATAAACCAAGCTTTACTAATATAAAAACACTGTTAAAAAATGCATAAATAATGTGTGAGTAAATTTTGCAATAAATTCTTTGTATTTGAAAAATGTTGGCGAAAATATACTTGAAACAATAAATAAACCAATATCTAAAACTGCAAAGATAAGTTACAAAATAGGTTCAATTCTGAACAATTGTTTCTTAAAGCGTAGGCACGAAATCAATTGATCAGAATTCAAAAAATCACCATCAAAATATTTAGTTTTGTTCTACTTTAAAGTAATTAAAATTCTCTGTAACCCTTGTACCTCGCTTCTACATTCAAAACATTCTAAATTCTGACATTTAATAGATACATATCCACGTCAAATAACATCTATTTATATTCAAGCTTAACACTAATTAGTATCAAATTACGGAGTATTTTCCAAACCATCGAACTAATAGCATATTATCAAAGGGTGCTTCACTTGCTCCCCTTTGGTTTAGGGGTTGTACAACACATAGATGGCGTTTATTTACACATTGCTAATGCATGAATTTATCTTGTCCCCTCCAGGAAATTTATATTGGCACGCCTGTGTACTGCTACTGAAATAGCGCGTCCTAGCCAAGTGGATCTTTATTTTAAATGCATCGGGCTTAAAAGATTCCAGTTATTTATTGTTGCATTTTGAAGTTAGTGATTTTTATGTGCGGCAATATGTGAAGGAGAAAATGAAATACGATTATAATTTATTTTTGTTAAAATTAGCAAAAGCCAAAGCAAATGATCTCCGGGCAAAAAATAAACAATTTAATATGTGTATTTACTTCTAGAAAATGTGTAAAACTGGTTAACTGATAGTTAAGAAACATAAGCAACGTAATAAACAATGTTATAATAATAGATTTTGTTGCAGATCTCAGTAAGTGATATATTTCTTCCGCAAAGATGTTAGTGGAGGGGTAGCCACAGGGGTAGATTTGAATTGTTTGTCGGCTGTGGGGATCGAACCACGGTTCTCAAGATTCACATGCCGACTCGATACTACTGAGCCACCAATATATGTACTTATATAAAAAACATGCTTGTTATGATTCTGAAATGTAATATCGAAAAGGGATCAAATTTTAATTTTTTTTAAATATATGTAGTTCCATATCATATAAACCACGTAAAATCCAATGTCGTTAAGAATAACTTAATTTTGAAATTAGAGCGATTTTTGTCATTTTAAAAATCACAAATTTGAGAAGATTTATCTCGAAAACTAAAAAAGATATTCCACGAGATTTGAACCAATGTATTTCTCATGTTCCAATTAACTTATATATAAATTTCCCTCTCCAGTAATATCTTTGGAGGCCGTGATTTGACTGCTGGTAACCGCACTTCACGCGAAGAAATATATCACTTACCAAGATCTGTTTCGGCTGTGTGCCACACCCAGTAATGGGTAAAAGGCGTGATGATATATTTATTTATTTTATAAATTTTGAACATTTTACTGTTTTTTTTTCAAAATGTTTTATAAAAATATAATCAAGTAGGTTGTCTAAGTAGAATTCTTGAAAATAATGACTTGTACAGCAGCTGTCATATGACACAAATAACAAGTTGTCGATTTAGTTAGAAGCCCTCAGGCTACTATTTACAATTACGTTAATTGTCAAACAGTAAATGCATGCACATTTATTCAGATAACAAGCAGCAATTACCAAATTAATTGCCGTTTATCCATCATTTACAGCTTTCTAAATTCTCATGCTTACACATCGTTATCACTAAGAACCCCTACATAATACATTTATTGCAATTACCATTAAAATAATAGTAAATGTTTTATTCGTTCCCAACCATGAAATAACACAATAGGTTTATCTGTTTTACCATGTTTTACAGCTACAGTATATGTCTTTATTTAAAACATAATGTAAAGTAATTTTATCTGAAACTGACAGGAAAATAAACATTTGCCTGAGCTTTAAGACTCAGGAAAGCTTTGCTTTGCATGCCTAGGCAGGAAAATAACATATTGCCTGCCTAGGAAGGTAATGAAACAAACGTGAGTGTCTAGTTACTTAGCAACATAAAATACTGACTGAATATGTAAGTCAAATATTTCTTTTAATTTAAATTAATTTAAAATATGTATTATTTGTTTATAAGTTTCAGGTAAAATGTTATACGTAACACGTCAGTAAAGCGTCGTACAGGATTCGTAAGCTGTTTATTTACTCATCCTGTAATTGAACGCTTTCCTGACTTTTTACGTAAATAACTATTTTCTACTCTCGTTATTAAAATGTCATTTAATTTAACATACTGGTTTCCATGGCGCTAAATAACATCTTAATCACATGTTGACAAGCTGTGGCACTGAACTTTTTAGTCACGGCTTGATATATTAAGCACGGCGTGAAGTTAGCTTCAGGCATCTGTCATTATAACTTAATCTAACTTTTTAAATAATTCATAAAACTTTACTTTTTTGTTGTTGTCTTAATTTGCGATCGTAGAAAAAGTATAGTATGTGACTCGTTTTATAAACTTTTTAGATATTCTTTTTTATACACTCGTAATTAAAGAGACGTTTATGAAACTTGTTAAATAATATATTATTAAATATCGGTAAAGCAAAGGCACCTGAAAACACTACGTGCCGTTGTCACTCCACCGGCAATCTTAGCAGTTAAAAAAAATTTGTAATCACAACAATTATTGCTAAACTTTTATTTACAGCTGTTTGAATCTACCAAGATCTGCAACGGCAAAATATCAGACACAAAACTAGTTGGTATATTTATTTTATTTTATAAATATTTGTAATATAATATTCATAATCACAAACTATTTTAAATTGAAAATAAATGCAATGTTTAAATAGGAAGAGGAACATTAGATCTGAATATAAACAGTACATTAAAGTTAAACAAGCATGTTTATTTTGTAACATTGCCATATCCGCCTACTAATATACGAACAACAAAATATTTTTATATCACACCCAAAAGGCGATAAAGCTATGAAACAAAAAGTGAAAAAGTATAATTTTAAACTATATATTTTACAAATGAAACTATTTGTAATATTTACCTTTTTCTTTTTACCCATATCTACTATAAATCTTAAGCACTTTATTCCAATTTAACTTATTTCACATTGCTTACAGTTTTCAAGAGATTCTAATACTTAACAGATAACTACTGAAGCAGCATGTTAAAAGAAAAACTAGTAATGACATTTGCTGATAAAAACAGGACATTTCACGGAAATAAATCCGCAGGAAGTACAGATAAAGTTTGCTAACCAAATGTGGTACTAACCCAAGATAATTTACATAACATGCACACAAACTCAACCATATAACTAGCGACAATTGTCCAACAAAAATAACATAGAAATAAAGAAAAAGGTAATAAATTTGTGACTACTAATTCTTTATAAACTATTGCAGATATTCCTTTAGAAATAAAGACTTGAAAATAATGACAGTTTACTAATTGGTGTGGCGATTTTGTTTTATTTAATAAATAGTTGAAGATAGGAGTCATTTGTTTGACTAGCGTTATAAACAGCATCGTTGGCAGACGAGCTATGATAAAACAAGGAAGTGTTCAAAACAAAGTAGGGACCCAAACCAAACGAGAATAGCATCTTATGACCATCTCGATCTCGAACGACTCATGCTGTCATTCTATTCTACTGCATTGTTATTTTTGGTACTGAACTACTGAACTAACAGAACATAAACGTACCTCTTTCGCAATTTGATCGAGGGCCTGGTCTTCAGCCGACGACCTAGCGGCCATCCTCCTTCGCCCTCCGCCCCCGTCCATTCTGGGGTCGTGCCGAGGGTGAAAAGGACACAACTACACCACACCTACACATAACATAACGGACGTGTCACAACACAGGTTTCACAGACAAGAAATACAAGAGACACATTTACAAAATATTTATCCTTCAACAATACCACTTACAATGAATCATACTAACAAACACAAACTCCATGAACAATGTTTTAATCATTGAAAAAAAATAATTGCTCATCGATGATTTTCTAATTTGTTTTCTACAACACAGTTTTGAAATCCAAGTACCGGCAAATTGCAACTTATCAGTAAATATTACTTATCAATAAGGGACCACAAATAAAAATCAGTAGATTTATAGTTCATTATGTAATTATAAATGAGAAAGTTCAAGTGTGAAGATATAAAATAATGTAGTACAAACATTAGAGTTAAATTAGAACAGATAGACAAGATAATATTTGAGGAAATAAACTGAAGGAAAAAGTTTATAGCAGTCCGCAATACAGCAGGTGTCTGTGGGTGTGCTACAACCAGGTAACATGGAAGAGGGCAACTTGCCAAAAATCGTAAGAAACTATCAATTTACTTACTCAAAAAATGAAGATGCTCATCCAATATCTTCTTGTGTCATATTTCACTACAATCATGACCGATTCACCCCGAATAATAATTAGTCGATAACTATAAATAATCAATGAACTGCAAAAGATCGACCTTCACGCGGAGATAGGGGAGAGGTAAAGTTATATCGTTGTTGTAAATTATATTTTTATCTATTACTTTTTTATCGCACACATTCACAAAAGTACACACACATTTTGTTTATAACTTAAATTGTTTACTGAATGTATTATTTGTAAGATAAGATACCGGGAAAGTGCAAATATATTGCAAAAATTCACACATGTGTAAACCGTGACGACATCTCTATCTTTACCGGTTGTACCAACTTTACGGATAAGAAGTTTCAAGTCCCTACTCTAGTTATTTTAAATTTTTTAAATTATTTCTGTATGCAACTAACGTCTGTTCCCAATGTAGCTTTTCATCATTGTTTTGTTTTTTAATTCCGTGAAGTTAGATACTACGACAGAAAAATGAAAATGGAAACAAATGCCGCACTTACAAACTTAATCTTATATTTGTTTACCATGACTACAATAATATAAATACAATTAAATACAAAAATCATGAATTTTCTCAATTTTGTCATCAATTTGATTTGCATAAACTTATCGTGACTGTTTTATGAATGTAGGAAACAATGGATTACCAGGTAGTACAAAAAATTACAAATGTCGCTGTCAAAGTTATCATCCTAACCTTAAAATAATGTTTATTATTCAACATTTTATGTTTACGTTAATATGACTATGAAGAAATTTATGAATTAGTATCAGTAATTATTATTTAAGTTATTAATCATGAATATAAGCAACGCAGTTCCTATCATACAAAATAATGATAATGAAACTGTAACATTAATAGCTTTACCACTTCAAATATTTCAACAAGCAACTCAACAATCTCTTATAGTAGAACAAAACTTATTATTTAAAACTCTACCTGATGGAACTCTAGTGATAGATACTAACCAGGTAATTTAACCTTACAATGACATAAACAACAATAATTATTTTGCTGTTCTTTCTTTTAAATCACAGTTATTAAATGGAAATGATAACATTGCTCTAACATCTGCACCAGAAGCAAATTTTAACAACGAGAAAAGTTTTGATAATTCTGAACCACTAATTTATACTTTGCAGAAAACTGATGCACCCGTCCAGTAAGTTCCTTAACAAATACTGTTTCAAGTTGCACAGTTAATTTTATTTTCCAGAAGTATTCAGACAGAGGACATAAATATTCTTGACAATCCACCTCGAAAAGATGATAAAAATAAATCTAAAATTCGATATCTACACAGCAAATCTTCTTTAGATGTTCGAAAAGTGGGCAGACCTCGGAAAGATAGCACAAAAACAAAAATCGCAGATGATGTAAATATTTACAAATTACTTTAATCGTTTTTATTTACTTTATTTTTATATTATTGCAGGGACCGTTCAAATGTAAATTATGCGATAAAGAGTTTGAAAAATTTATATTATATAAAAGACATGAAAAATCACACTTGAACGAGAAAAAATATAAGTGCCCTTCTTGTCCATCTTCATTTAATATTTTAGTAAGTTATCATTTCGATATTTTTTATTCTTCTTATTTGATTAATTATTAAAATGTAATTTTTAGTCTAACCATCTATTGCATTTAGCAATTCACAATACAGAAGATCCAACATGTCCAGAATGTGGAAAAAAGTTTCAAAGAATTGCAAGTTTAAAAGCTCATATGATGTACCATGAAAAAGCGGAAAATTTTTACTGTGAAGATTGTGATATCTTATTTAATAATGAAGTAATTGATAAGTAACTCTTGATCTATATAATTAATTAATTAAATTATTCTTTTGATAGATCGATATGAATGAACATGTTAAGGAACATGGACAAGACAAAAAAGTAGAAATAGATACATTGCAATGTAAATATTGTCAACTAACTTTTACAAATCATTCAGAATTTAAGAAACATATGAGTGAACATAACAAGGTACTTATTAAAAATATTTAGAAGGAAACATATTTTTAAATTTTGCTGTTTTAGATGAGAAGTATTTTACAGACATCACCACGAAAAAAACCTCGAAAAACTACAACAGTCGAAAGAAAACATCAATGTAATATTTGTTCGAAAGCATTTCAAAAACGAAGTCAAATTGAGAGGCACATGAGGGTTCATAGTGGAGAGAAACCTTACATTGTAAGAACTAAGACACAATTACTTTTATTTATTAGGTAAGAAAGAAAATTTCATTGTTCTAGTGTAAAATTTGTAACCGCGGATTCAGCCAAAAAGGATCTCTTCAAATTCATATGACTCGTCATACTGGTGTTAGACCACATAAATGCGCTTTATGTCAAGCCAAATTTAGCCAAAAAGGTAAGAAAACATATATTTTCTCCAAACATAATTTCATAAACTTCATTTTCGTTAGGAAATTTGCGCGCACACATTTTAAAAACGCACTCAATACCTCACGGCGGAGAAAACGTATTTTCATGTACAGAATGCTCTTGCGTTTTTAAACGTTTAGGAAGTCTAAACGGTCATATGACTCGCAACCACCCAAAAGAAAAAAACAGTGACATAAAATACGTCATCTCTCAGTTAGCCGCGATGCAGGGAAACATGGTCGTAGATAATGACATTCTTCAACAAGCTATTCTAAAATCAGATCTACCGGAAATACATCAGGACCAAACAACTGAAACTCCAACTGCAACATATGTAACTTTAGCGGATTTGGGATTGGATGGAAATATGCGACGATATGTTATTAAACAAAGGAGGGTCGGGGATATTCGATGGCATTTATGTTCGTTTTGTCCGAAAGAATTTAAAAAACCGTCGGATTTAGTCCGACATCTTAGAGTTCATACTCGAGAGAAACCGTATGTGGTACGTAAATATGTTTGAATGAAAATAAAAATGTTACATTCTGGTTTATTTTAGTGTAAGTTGTGCTGTCGATCGTTTGCAGTAAAATCTACGCTAACAACTCATATTCGAACTCATACAAAATGTACCAAAGTACAATGTACATACTGTTACAAATTTTTCAGCTCTTGGACTAGTCTTAATGCTCATATTTTGTAAGTTATATCAAAGGAAAAACAGTAATTTGTTTTAATTTTATAAATTTTAGGAAACACACAGGTCAAAAACACAAATGTTCTGTATGCAATAAATCTTACCGAAGTTCTGGAAAATTAAATCAACATTTTCAGGTTCATTTAAATAATCATGCTTCGTATTACAAAGAACCGAACAGTAATATCGTTATGTTACAACCTATTCAGATTACAAATAAAGGTATTTAATTTTGATTTTGTGTGAAGCAGTAAAATTGTTTAATTATTTTTAAAATTCAGGTCTTCAACCTGTATTATCATTGAGAAAACGTCCTTTAACAGAAGCGGGTTGTAGAAACCGACCTTATACTTGCAAAGTTTGTGGAGCAGCTTTTAGACGACTAAGTCACTTAAAACAACATCATATTAAACATACTGGTGAACGCCCATTTCGCTGCCATTTATGTTACAGGTACAGTCAATTTTACAAATCCGAAAAACATTTATTTACAATTTGAAATATTTCAGGAGTTTCGCATCAAACAGCATTTTAAAAACTCATATTTTAACTCATAACGGTACAAAACCATACAAATGCGTAATTTGCCAAAAGAATTTTTCTACTAACGGAAGTTTAAAACGACATTTAGAGTCGCATAGTACAGCAAAACCATTTTTATGTCCTTACTGTTTTAAAGATTTTAAAAACCTTATGCAATGCCGAAAACATATGATAACTCACAATCTAGAACTGAACTTACAAATGGAAACAAATGAACAATGTGCATTAACAAATACGGAAACAAATGAAATTTCATATCCGCCTGACCTGGCGGACACTTTAGTAGATGATCCGTTTTCGTTGGTTCAGCCGCTGCAACAAACTTTAGAAGATCCTAAAGACCAACAAATTGGTATTTTATTAAAATTTAATTTTTGAATATATTTTAAAATTCTTTATTATAGATGAAGTACATACGCCAACTTCAATGGTAACTCAAACTTTAAGAGCAGATGAAAGTGGAACTGTTGTTTTACCAGTTATTGCTAATCAAGAAAATTTGACTCAAGTAATTTTCTGTAAGTTAATTTAACGTTCCCTTTTTTAATATATATTTTTTTCAGGAAAATATGCGAGAAATAGAAGACACACTAAATACTCAAATGTTAAATATAATAGGCAATGATAATTTCGTAGATTCATCTACGTATATCAATAAGATTAATGAATCTGAACCGATTCCAACAACTGACGAATTAGTTAATACTTTAGCTGGAAATGCCAATACAGAAAAAACAATAGAAGATAATCCATTTTTATATCACCAAGTCATCGTTAATTTAAATTCTGAGACGGAACAAATGCCGATATTCGATAACAACGGAATCGATAACATTTTATCTCAAGTCAAACTTCAGGTAATTTCTTTATTATTTTATTTTAAAGACAATTTAATGTCTCATAATTTTATTTTTTAGAATGAGTCATTGTTTTTAACGGATCTAAATTCTCTCAACATTAGTAATATTAACGTCAACGAAACAAATAATGTACTGTTGCCATTTCAAATTGCGCCACAAGAAGATTTGCAACAAAATCAATTAATAATGTTACCACCAGAAATCGAACAAGAAATTCAGACTTCTGTTAATTTAGATAATATCGATCAAAATTTACAACTGAAATTAAATGCAATGAATGGATTTCTGAATCCAACTCAAAATATTACAATAGAAACACCGACAGAATTTTTAACCACCGAAGAAGATATTGTTAACGACGTGATACCAAACGTGAATGTAAATGTTGCTGGTTTACCAACGAAAACAATTGAAAATAGTATTATTAATGATGCCATAACAACTGACAATCATGTTACTGCTGTTATTCCTGCTGACATAATCACGAACCCGATGGACATAACTTGTAACTTATGTAAACTTCAATTCAAAACAAAAAATGATTTAAAAGTTCATCAATGTTTGAATTTTATAAATGTTGAAATGGACAGTCCTGAAATTGATAACAATATTGATACTGTGGAAACAATTCCTCAAGAAACATTTAATTCTGACGTTGGTAATGTTACCAAAGAAGTTTTTGACGAATTCATTTCACAGAAAGAGAAGGATCCTCTTGATTCTAAAAAACTTGCTCCAGTTTACAAAAATACTTGCACTTTTTGCCCAAAAACTTTTCGAAAACCTTCAGATCTTCAAAGACATCTTAGAACACATACAGGCGAAAGGCCTTTTAAATGTGACGAATGTGCTAAAAGTTTTTCTTTAAAGTCGACTTTAGAGAGTCATAGTAAAATTCACCAAGGTAAAAAAGAATTTACTTGTCATGTTTGTAACTGTTTATTCGCGACTAAAGGAAGTTTAAGCGTTCATATGCGATTGCATACAGGTGTGAAGCCATTTAAATGTCCTTTATGTCAGTTAAAATTCCGAACTTCTGGTCACCGAAAAGCTCATTTAACTGTTCATTATAAAGAAGCTTTACGAACTGGAAAGATTCCGTCAGATGTTGTTACAAGAAAAGCGAAAATGAGTGAATTAATGGAAGGAGTGCAAAATATGATTGATTTAGATCTCGCTGAAAAGGAAAAAGACATCAGTGAATCTCAGTTAATACTTGAAAACATTCCTGTAGAGGCTTCGATGCAAATAACTCAACCAGTTGTAGATAGCATCGTTTTGCAAACAGATGAAAAACCATTAATGCATTTTGAAATCGAAACAAATACGCAAGGACAAATTATCAATATTAAACCTACAGCATCAAATATTATATTTGTTGATGAAACATCTAAAGAAGAAATTGTCTCGACACAAGTGGAATTCGACGAAAAGACGAAATTACAAATTGAAAATTTCCTTCGAGATAAAAAGGCAAAACAACAAGAAGTCAAAAATAAAATTAAAAAAGTTTGTAATGTATGTAATAAAGAATTTGGAACTAAATATTTGTTAGATAGACACAGTAAAATTCATACTGGTGAACGAATATTTTCTTGTAATTATTGTACAAAAACATTTAACCAGAAAAACGCGTTACAAGCTCATGTTAGAACGCATTTAGGGAGTAGACCTTATTGTTGTCCATATTGTTGGAATACTTTTAGTCAAAGTGGAAATTTGAAAACTCATATAAAAAGGTTTGTTAAAATCAAATATCAACATGTGACATTTATTTACTTTGTTTTTTTTTTTTCAGAATACACAGCGGAAATCTTCAAAATAAAGATACGGTACACTCAGGATTAATTGCAACTGATATTCTTCAAACCGATAATTTAGCTAGATAGTAAACAAGTAAATCTGAATATTGTATATATTTTTTTATAAATATGGTGATAAATTTAGCATCAGGTGGTTATTTATAATTAATTTTAAGACAACTACATCGTTTTTATTATTTATAGTAGTTATAAGTTCTGTAAAAATTAATAAACAATTACATTTTAAAGAACACGCAACTGTTTGTTTTTAAAAACAAATGAGCGTTTTACCGAATTTAGTTTCTAAAGTCTAATTCAGTGCTAGTTCGCTTGTAGATGGCGCAGTTGAACTGTCACTTTTTGGGCAAAATTAGGGGTGAATCATATAAGTCAGATTCCCTGTTTGAGTGTCATGAATTGGCGTTAATAAGAAACTAAACTCCCTAGATTGAAGCTAGAACCACGATTGTGACTTGTATGGATTGAAATAATAATAACACTGAACATAGACGTTCTGATTTTCTTGTGTTTTGACGTAAGATCGAATATACTTAACCTAAAAATTTGTTTTGGTAGGTGTTGGTTATAAATTTAAGTTGTGTGATAATAAAGTTTATTATTAAATTACAGATATTAGAGCCATGATAAGTTATTCTTCAAATAAAAAAATATATAAATTATTAATGAAATAAAATTTGTTTACGGATTTGAGAATTGATAAGGACAAATTTGTAATATGAACCTGTATATTTTTCACTAAAGCATAAATATTAGTTTGTATTTTATTTAGTGTTTGTTTTTTATCCGCTTTTCTATTATATATAAAATATTTGAGCTATGATTTAGATGCAATATTATTCATTTATTCGGAGTTTAGTCATAGAAATAACAACTAATATCTCAACAAGTGTGATATAGAATTAAAATTCTTCTCCTTTAATTATTGGTGGCTCTGAGAAGAGCCGAATTGAAAATATATAAAGACTCAATACATCACGAGGACGGAATAATAAAATGGAAGAGAAAAGGAAGAAAATAAAATGGTGTGCCAGGATTTAAATTATTCCAGGATACTATTTAGCCACATTGCAATTTTATTGAACCCCGTAGGATTGAAATGAATGCCATCTACTTTTAAATTAATTCTATTATTATTCAACTTTAAAATTACTAGCTGTAATGATTCATAATTGTACATGTTAACAATAAAAATATGATTATCACTGTCAGATTTACTTTTAAATTTCTGTATATCATCTGTAGATATTTTGTTAAATGCAGTATTAATTTAACGTTTGTTTTAATACTTGAACATTAACTTGTTTATCTAATTTTTTGTTCGGTGCCAATTTATCCGCTGGTTCCATAGTTGAACATTCGGATGAAGTAGTTGCAACCGCGTGACACTGAGAAACTAAAGATTTTAATGTATATTTGATATGATCTAATAAAAAAGATCAACAGACGGATTGTTTATGTATTCACGCAATATTCCGTAGTTTGCTTCAATATTTTGAATTTTCCGTACATTAACTTCTGAATTTGTTGACGCTAGTTTATTTGGTTCAGTAATTAACTTTTCATGTACCTCGCTATCGCTAATGTTTCCATGACAGGTTTTCCGCAATTGTAGCATGTGAACTTTATGTACATGTTTACAGAGTGAAGCTCTATCTTCACAACTACAAGTATATAAATGTGAACATAAATTTTTGCATTTCATATTTATGCATTTATAAAAACAAACAAACAAAAATCAACTTCGCATATTTCATTTATCCGTGCAACAGTATATGTAATAGAAGCATCTGTTTGAGAAATAACTTCAAAACTACGGTCATTCAGAATATTAATATCGCCATCCGAAATATTATTTCCTTTTTTATGTCTACCTTCATTGAGCGTTACCTAATTTGTATAGTTCTTTACGTTTCGTGTAAATAAAATCATCTTTTTCAATATTTAATAATACTGATAATAAGTTGTCAATTCGTTTATTAAATTCTCGATTAAAGTATGAAGTTTTTAACTTATTATGAAAACTTTCTACAAGAGCATTGGTATTTACATGACCATGAGGAAAATTTCTAAATGCAGTAGCCCATAGTTTAATACGATGCATGTAATTTGTTTGAAAATATTCTAGAAATAATGCTTCATTTTTAAATATCGAAAAAAATTAGCTGATTAAATTATCTAATGTATTGCTGTTTCTTTTATATAAAATAGCCATCAGGGAAATATACATGTTTCTCTTTGTAGTCATACTTTTTACTAATATCAAAATTTTGCGTCACTCCCGTTGAATATGCCATTGACATAACAAATGTTTTGTATTCCCGAAATTATTTGTTACCGCTTTAACAACCGCATTTATGTTTAAATTTGGAAAACGGGATTTTAATTATGAAAACAGATATGTAAATGTTTTAGTATTTAAACAAGGTGTAATAAAATGAGCAACTGGATGGCCGCGACCAGTACTATCAGGGATCACGAAATTAACTAAATGATAATCGTACTGGCTTGTTTTATGTGTTGTATCAATACATAAAATTCTATCAACACCTTCCTGCATCAGATTCATTTGATACTCTGTTTGAATACTTAATAAAAATAAGCTTCTATTGTTATTAATATCCGCGTTGATAGGACCAATTTGAATGACTTCATTACATGGTTTATATATTAATATCGGATTAAACTTTTCTTTTCTTAATTTTAAGATATGATTTATTTAACATATTTCGTTTCAATGCCGAGATATTCCTTTTTGGATACAACATTTCCTTCCTAAACTCAAGTTTATCGCGATCGTCTCTACTAAGTGCTTCTTTCGTAATTATTGTATGAATTTTTCTGGTCGGTACGTCCATTTCTAATAATGATTTAATATCTGATTTTGTTGACTTTGCAATTCTATGAAATTTTGTATTCTCAAAGCTTAATTCATGGGAATGAGTTTGAATATAAGTGACTTCAACACCATTTGCAAGATATACGAGCTGGACATCGAATTCCTGTCTTTACATACCCTTTCTTAATGACGCGATCAGTTTTATTTTTTAGTTTTTTTAAGCGATCATCAAACTGGCAAATATAATGTACATAATTCCCATAACTTTTAATATGAGTTTGCCTATAAAAATAAGAGAATGTCCTAGTCATTTCATCTGTCTTACACGTTTCAAATTCTTCTTGCACGTGAAAATGATGCTGGGAAATTTTAATATCACAATTATGATCTATTTGCAAGTGATGAATTAACGATTTCATATGATAAAAATCACGTGAACATTGTCCTACAAAACATATTATGTTATTAAAGCATGTTTTATCTGTAACGAGAGATAAATTATTTTGAGGTAATACAATACGGCACTTCTTTTCATGTATTTTTGCAACATTTGGTCGACAAAATACTTTTTTACAAATACTGCATGTAGAATCCATTATAAAGAATTGAAAAAAAATTCAATGTATGGTGAAATTTATATGTACTTACAATTTTATGATGATATTAAGATCAAACACTAAATAAGAATGTATTTTTGTACTTCCAAATCCAAATCAAGCAATGGAAATATCTTCTGCAAGCAAATAAAATTTCAAATGCAAAACAAACTGGTATTTGAAATATGAACTCATGACTTCGAAATTCATCCTATCGGCAAACTAATTGCAATACATCACTACGTTATTTTGAGATAATTTATTATTTTCAATTTTATTTCAACCTCCATCGTCTTTAGGAACAATTTATACACGTTCACAAAATGTATAATCTTAATATTATTACCGAACTATAAGAAAATACAATGTTTATGAATAAAGAAATGCTTATATTTATTTTATTAATAAAAGAAATATATAAACTTTAAATTTATATGAAAAGTTTATGCATTTTTTCATAAGTTGACTAACTACTATTAAGTTTATTGCTTTATTGAATTATCTATAATAAACTACATTAAATGAAATACTTTAATAATATTATATAGTTTATATAATATATAATCAGTACATAAAATTGGATTTAAATATATAATATATTGTTTACTGTAATATGAATATTTTAAAACATGAACAAATAGTACGGTGACCAGTAAGTTAAATAATGTATACAATAATAATAATAGTTACAATAGTTCTAATTTTTATTCTGAATGTTCTCAAATGTTTGTTGTTGTACTTTTTTTATGAATGACTGCAATAGTGTGTTATTAACAAAAATTAATTTAATTATAAGATGTTAAATAGGTTGGTTTGATTGAAGGGGACAGTAAATATTCCTCCAAATTGTGAATTCGTGTGTCCGCCATACGAATCATCATTGACCCAGCAGAAGATATTTCATGGAATTATGGCATCAATGTTTATAACAAAGAGCTACATTCAACCTGAGCTCTGGACACGAGCAGCATGACACGACAGTTATACAAACATCGTTCATCATCTTATGTAAAATATCAATTGTATTTAGATAATACAGAAATTGTTCTCCTTGCTCGGAAGCAAATGTGAAAAACCTGAAAAATATAATAAGTACAAATACTTTTATTGTAAATAAGCTTCTTTTTTACCTGATCCAATTCTTTTCATTACTTTATTATGGTCTAATGAGGAAGGGTTACCTAAAAAATAAATAAATAAAGCCCTAAATAAGATGTTTATATTTGGAGGTTATGGATTTTGAAATGTCAAACTATCCAGATATTTTCTATAGTGGCCCTAGCTCATCGCAATTTTGACATTTGTGGCTTACTTCGGAACACTCATTAATCTAGTAACTTATATGTCAAAGTTAGGGAATTGAGTTTTAAACGCCAACTCATGGCAATTAATCTGGTGATTAATCTAGGGATAAATCTAGGGAGTTTTGGTTATTTACGCCAATTCGTGACAATTAATTCAGTTTATCTGACTTTTATGTATTTAGCCAAAATTAGGGAAAATGGCTTCAAGACAAGCAGCCGGAAAAATTGTAAGACAAGTAAGACCAATCTTGTCAATAGACCGATGTGAGGCAAAATCAAGAGTGTTAAACTTATACAAAGCATGGTACCGACAGGTGCCATATATCCGTAAATATATTAAAAAATATTTTACATAACCTGAAAGTTTATCTTTCTATTTTCCAGTTCGGGATTATGATATTCCCAAAAATGTTCAGCAATGTAGAGCCAAGCTACGTGAAAATTTTGTGAAAAATGCTCATGTCACAGATATTCGAGTAATTGATATGCTGGTTATCAAGGTACGTTGCATAATACTGTTGCCAGTGAGTAGATTGTGACAGATTTTCTTTGTAGGGACAAATGGAACTTAAAGAAACTGTCGAAATTTGGAAACAAAAGGGTAATATAATGGCATACTTTAAAGATACTGCAGAACCCAAACCAGCAGATTTTCTTTCAAAGTTTATTTCAGGCCAAAACTAATTTTTGTTAAAATATTGAACAATAGACAAAGTTAGATTATTGTACATAGTTTATTTAAAACATTAAAAAAATATTACAAAATAATCAGAAAAATTTCTTGTTACGAGTGAACCTCGTAATTAAATCTAATGCCCACTTTGGCTGGTCCCCTGGAACCATATGCCCGGCATTTCTTACTAAAATTTCAGTGAGATTTCCTGCAGATTTACTATACCCTGCTAATTCTCCATCAACGAGCCACTGATGTCTTTCAGCTTTTTTATATTCATTCGCTGCGTCGAAATTTAAATTTTTTAAATAATTTATTGTTAGAGGATAAGCAACAATAATATCAAGCTGACCGTTGTAAATTAAAACACGATAATGGTTTAACAATTCTGAGATCCAAGGAGCCACTGACTGCATTACATCTTCCATTAGATGTATTTCAACTGTTTGATCTTCTCCATTGAAAGTATTATTTCCAACATGAATTGCTGTTCTAACATCACTTCTTTGGATATAATCTCCCATGTATGCCATACTGTCGCTAGTATCATTCGGAATTAAATAATTGAAGTAATTAGTGAATCCTGTTATGTTTTTAAAATATGAATTATGTCCATTTAAATCCCCGTTTAATAATTTGTCAAATAATTGAAAAGCTTTCGCCCATTGTTTTTGTTCAATATATTTCACGCCTTCAGCTTCATATACGTGGAATTGTTCTCTGGCATTAGAATCAATTAAGCCTAGTTGATACACATAGTCTCCATACTTTAGTTGATGCTGAGGATCACATAAACCATTTCCTATAGCCAAACCCTTCAAATTAATCTTTTGTTTGGCACCTGGGTTATTTTTATGAATAGTGTACGATATTGCTGGCACATATTTTCCTGCGTATGATTCACCGGTAACGAAGAAGTCATTTGTTTGTAAATTGGGAAACAGTTGAAAGAATTGAAGAAGAGCGTTGTAAAGATCGAAACCAACTGCGACTTCATTTCTTGCATAGCCCTCATCTTTTTGTGTGAAACTGTAGCCAGTACCTACTGGATTGTCAATATATAAAACGTTATGATTCTTCATCCAAGTATATTCTCGGAGTTTTAATCCATGTTTGCGTTTAATTATATAAGGTCCATTTTCGGTGAATAAACCAATTAATGAAGTAGCACCAGGTCCGCCTTGTAACCAAAGAACCACTGGATCTTTATTAAAATTAGATTCAGATGGGAAGAACCAGAAAAAGGTGTTGGAATTGAATTTTTTGTTTACTGTCAAATAACCAGAATAACTTTTGATATTTTTAAATCCACTGAATTTAATCAGTGCGGCTTGTTGAGCTTCTTTTATTTTTCCTGCTTCGATTAGTGGTGTTAAATAAAGAGGATTACCTGGATCATCTTCAACTTTTTTAACTTTAATTTTCGGGTACACATTAATGAAACAATATGATGCGGAAAATAAACTTAATAATGTTAAGAATATATAATTGTGCTTCATTTTGCGAACACTGTAAAATGTTTCACTTATGAGAGAATAGTTGTGAAATTATGTCAAATGTCGTTGAAGCAAAAAGGAAGGGGTAAGTAGGGTCAAGGTTATGTTTATTCTTATTTATGATTACAAATTTATATTTTCGTTAAACAATCATAAGTACAAAATTGACAATCTGTCAAATAACAAAACAATAATGAATATAAAAATATCAAATTTATCACAACCATTATAATATATATTGTCATATTTTATTATTTGTTTTAAATTGGGACGGAAAAATTAATACTGCAAAAAGTTAAGATTCCCCGTTATCTTTAAGGTTTCGAGATTCGGACGCGCTCCACTTTCTTAAGTTTTGATTAAAATTAATTGGGTCATTAACTACAGACTTCCACAATTCATAATAAGCATCAGCAGACATTTCACCATCAAAGAGCTCTTTTTCTTTTCGTTGTTCACTAACAAATGTTCTCCAAATCTATAAAAAAATAATTTATAAGATTTTTAAGATATTTTAAAAAATATTATACTTACTTTCTCATCGTCTCCTGGTCGAGATTGTTGTCGTATATTACCAAGTACCCCGCCGTTATAGAATATTTCTAACTGATATAATAAATAATTGTAAGTATACATTTTATCGGCTTCTATTGTTTGAAAAGTCACCGCATACGGACTACAACATTTATCTGACGGATAAATACTTCTTGAATAATAATTAGTAATTTGTAAAGCTGAAAATGTATCAGGAGATAATAACTGAACAAGACTGTGACCATGAAAAGTAGTTTGTCCAAAATGATCACGTGTATCAGTTAGAACGACACCTAAAGATGCTAAATGTTTTCCTAAATAATAATCTTCTTGCTTCCAAAATCTTCCTCCAGCTGCACAGTTTTCCGTAGAATTAAAATGATTGCGTAAGAGTGTAATACTGCCTTTACTCAATAAGTATCCTGCTTGTGCTGCATTGTAATCAGTGCCCCAAAAACTAGTCGCATGACCTAAGTAGTGACCTTTTTTATAATCTAGAGGTGCAACCATACGACGTGCATTTTCAGGAAGTGCAAATGTATCATCGTTTAAAAATAAAAACCAATGAAATGAAGTATTAATGTTTCGAATACCATTGCAGAGAATGTTCCAAGATGATTCTAGCTTTGTTTGACGTATAGGTAATTTCGTTTTTTGTATTTTTTCTGGTTGAAGGTAGATAAATGTCCTATCGTTGCATTGACGAGCCCACGTTTGATTTGCTGCTGCTGCATTTTTTCTTTTACGAACTAGTAGTACGCACATTACTTTTATATTAGTATGCAAGAACTTCGATTCTAGTTTAATTTTATTATCAGCTCCGTATCGAACATAATCCAGTGTTAAAGGTATTCTTTTTAAACTTTTTTCTTGGAACCATTTTTCATATCTATCATCTAAATTATTAGTTTTTTGGATGTTCATATCTTTACCACGGTATAAGAACACTCCTAACATTGCTCCCAAAACAAAACTCCATAGTAAAGTATAACGACCAAGAGTTTTATACATTTTAATTCTCTGAAAATCACTTATAAATCTTTTATTACTCTTGACACCTGTTGCACTTCATAACAATCGGTTTATCTGTGGTATCTTTTTAAGTTAACGACTATATTTACCAGTACCATTATGAAAGTATTTACTTTATTTAATACTGTATGTACTATGAAAAAATTATTTATTTCACAAAATTTACATGACAGTTGCCAAACAATTTTTGTGGTTAGGATTAACATGGTGTCTTAACATTTAACAAATTTTTAAATGTTTGCGGTAAATTATTAATGATACAAAATATTAATTATAATAGTAATTCTGCAAGTAAATAATGAAATATTTATATTTATTACAAAGCTGAACGTGATAGCAAACATACATTTTCAGAATGACAAAAAAATGTATAATTTCCATAACATTACTTTGCTAAAGATTCCATTTATGTATTCTTAATGTAAGTGGAATTTTCTGCAGTTTCTAAAGTAAATATTATTCCTACAATAATTCAATACAACTGAACAATAAAAAAAATTATAAAAAAGCACATCAGAAGCATTAATGTATTGCGATAAGTCCCGATTCTAAAAGTTTCTGGATTTTGGCGGCGATGTCTGGATTTTTTAGATGACTAGAAAGAAAATAACAAAAATTAGGAATCAATTCTACAAAATATACGATGAATCACTTACTCTTGCAAAGCTTTCGGGTCGTTTTGCATCTGTTCCAAGATTAGGCGCATAGCGGGGTCTCTGAGGATAGATTGCACTTCGGGGTCAGCCATAGCTCTAGCGCGGACTTGAGCTGGATCGCCAGTGTTGCTCTGGATTGTACAGTTTCTGAATCCTTGCAATGCTTCAGAGTTATTTGAATCTAATTCCAATGCTCGTTGGAATGCTACGGAGGCCTTCGAACTTTGTTGCATTCCCTACACCACAGAAAATTAAATAAGCATACATTGGTGTATGATGAATGCGAGATTAGGAAGAATTTGATTTTTTTGTAGTAGTATTGTCAATTGAATCATTATTTTCAAAAACAAATCTTGAAAGTGCTATTTAAAACAGATACAAAGTCAAACATTATTTGTTATAAAATAAGTTATATTTTTTCATGGGAAATTATCAGTGTACTTTTATTTCGCACAAATGATTAGAAACGGACGAATTAAATTAGATAATTATTCATGTTAATCGACAAAAAAATATATGGATAAATCAAAATAATAAAAATGTATTTTATGGAAAAATAATTTACCTGGAGAATATGGCCCTTGCGAATCCATCCCTTAATGAATTTAGGATCGAGTTCTACACATTTTTCACAATCTTTAAGGCCTAAGTCAAAGGCAGCTAATTTAGTATAACAAGCAGCACGGTTACTATAAAATTTTGCTTCATCCGGATTACGTTTAATAGCTTCAGAGTAATGTTTTACAGCATTTGCGTAATCACCTTTCTTGAAAAGATCATTGCCGTTAATATTTTCTTCTTCGGCTTTCGCTGGATCAATGTACGCCTTGCGTTCTTCTTCTTTAATTCGTTTCTCTATATCAGAGAGCTGACTTCTAATTTCAGGAGTTCTATGTTCTGACATCGACTTTTCATAGTAAGTTTTTGCAGAGTGCCAGTCACCTAATTTTTTGTACGAGTTTCCTATTCTAGAGAAGGCTTTTGCAATTAACTTATAATCAGCACGATTTTCGCGACCAATTTCGATGGCTTTTTCGCACTGTTCTATGCACTTTTTAAAATCTTTCTGTTCGAAGTAAACAGCAGCAATGTTATTATGAAATGTGATGTCTGTTGGATCGTGGGTAACTGCAGCATTGTAATGTACCAGAGCTTCTACGAAGTCTTTCTTTTTGTAAGCGTCGTTACCTTTTTCTTTTTCATCCTTTGCTAATTTTTTATTTGCGGGCAATTCTTCTTCGAATTTAGGCTTTTCTGGTTGTTTGGGTTCCGGTTTCCTAGGAGGAGGTGTATAAACTGGTTCGGTTTCCATTGGTTCTTCAAAACTTTGATCCAAACCAAGAAGAACACTAAGTGCGGTCATAATTTTTTGGTCTGCTAATTTTGTGGCTAGTGAACTAGGATTTGACTGCAACTCTTGTAGGGTTTTTAAGAATTCAGGATCATCCAAATAATTCTTCGTTCGAGGATCGGTTCGAAGTTTTGCAAACACTTCCCCAGATGAAAATGGATTTGGGAAGCCTCTGTTTTTGGCTGCACTAGCTCTAACTTCTGATAAACCATCTTTCAACTGAGCGTTATTTGGCTCTAATCTCAAACCTTCTTCGTAAGCGGAAATTGCTTCGTCTTTACGACCCAAGTATGATAGTGCAGCTCCTTTGCGAGAGTATCCTTTTGCCCAATCTGACTTGATTTGTATAGTTTTCTCTGCATCTTCTAAAGCATTTTGATAATTTCCTGCTTTTGCAAACGCAGCTGATCTATTTGAATATAGCACATGATTATTTCCATCTATGGCAATTGCCTCTGTATAAAATTTAATAGCATCGTCAAACTTCTCCGCTGACAATGCTGCATTTCCTTTGTCTTTAAGTGCAGCGACCTATTGTTCATAAACATAAAAATTTACGCATTAAATTACGAACAGGTTCTCCAGAAACTTCGTTTCATTTTATGAAAGTCATTTATCTAATTGATAATTACTAATTTTAAATTTATAAAGTGCTATATCTACTAATAGATGTAAGTACGTACCTGATCCATTTTAACAATTATTTAAAATAGTACTATGTGCAAATAGAATCTTCTAGAACGCCGGTAACACAGTGCAATAACGATCAACAATGCGCAATGTGAATGTGCGGTCTGAAGGCTGCGTTCAGCATGGAACCTGTTTTTTTACAACTATACCTAATTTCACTTCATTTCTCGTACATTCTAAAATTATGATTGGTAGGTTTTCCAAAAACTGGAAAAACCTCAAAAGCGGGAAATACGAAATAAAAGGTTAATTTCAAAGTTATGTTAAATAAATAAATTTTTATTCTTTATACGAACATACAATCATATAAAAATATTCATGAAAACTTCTTTTACTAACATATTTTACAATTCTCGCAGTATCGCGAAAAACCATGTTGAGGCTGTTCAGTTTCGGATGTAAAGTTACAAGAGCATCTTCAATCTTTTCGCTAACTGATACGTACAAAGTTTGTCCTCCAACAATATTTAAATTTTCACAATTCCCTAAATACATAATCAAATCTAACTCATTTTCATTCTCCCAGTTGTACTCAGAAAACAGCTAAAACAAGTAAGAAATTAAATCTTCCACATATGTATTTAAAAATAATTATATTTACAGAATAATTGCCAGGTTTCCAACGTTGTAATTCATATCGCACCGTCGGTTTTATATTTATTTTTAAATCGGAGTTAAAATCTAAATCAGTATATTCTTGCAAAAGACAAAACATACTTTTAGACTGAAATAAATTTAAAACTTCTGTTACGATATTGGGCACCACTTTTGAAGATATAACTTCATAATTTCTCCTATTTGGCGGTCCCACTTTTTCCCAAATTATATCTAAAATATATATTTAGAATAACTAATGCAATTTTTCTTTTATTAACATTATTTACCATCATTTTTTAAAACTTCGCATAATTCCTGAAATTTATCATAATTAAAAAATTCGTTTAAACTAATTTCAGATTCGCTTTCGACATGATGTTGAATCTGCTTTTTAATATCCATTCGCAAGTATTGTTGATTAATCCAATTATTTAATGGAAAGTCAATTTCTAAGGGAGACAATCTTTCACAACTAAATAATCCAGTTTTTGGAGGTTCTAATTCAGGATTTTCATACGAGTTTGGTTTAAGTGTATGAAACCAGCCGTTTATACTTAATCGACTATAATCCATATTTAAAACTTCTGAAACCTACTTAAAAAATTAATTTTTATAACATTATTTTATAGTTCATTATTTACTTGATGATATGATGCATTAGTAACTTCAAAGAAAACAAATCGATTATTTTTCGGTGTTATTTGTTTCACAGGTACAAGTGGATGACCTTTTTCGTCTTTACTATATAATTCTAACAGTCCTCCCATTTCTTTTGTCCACAATTCCTTATCAGATCCGGGTACAGGATCTGTTAGATATAAAATAAATGCGATTAATCGATCTTCTTGTAAATCATCATGAATCAAAAGATAATCTGTGTCGGAATAACAGGAACAAGTTGCTGATATTTTATATAATTCAAAACCTGTTAATTGTTGTAACTAGAAGTAAAATTAAACTATTATTTAAGATTTTATTATCACAACAATAAAATGTACCCAATCTTTAATATTTGCTTTTAAAAACTCATACATGTGGTTTATGTATTTTGATTTTAATTTGTTTAAATCTTCGGACTGGAAAAATTCATATAAATCCATATTCCGTTTGTTCCATGGCAATTCATTAAATTCTTCGCGAATTTTATTCATAATTGTTGCGTCTGATACGAAATTGTCTATTATACAAAATTTAAATGGATCTGTAAAAAATTCGACGGATTTTGTTGTAATATCTTTGTTAGATTTCCAGCTATCTTTAAACAATTGAACGAAATCTTCTTTTGTTAAATTATCATTGAGCGCTGGTGTTTCGACTGTCTTTTGTTTCTTGTGCGGTGGAACCTCATGTTCAAGAGGGCAGGTTGGCATTAAGTGATCTAAATTAAAACTAAATATTTAATTTTTAGAATCAGCAACACATTTTTAAATAATTACATCCGTCAATAGCATTTTTCCTTCTTTGATTATGAATTGTAACACAATCATCATCCCAAATTTCACAATCTAATTCTAGTTCACTTTCTGATGATTCTTCAACCCATTGTATTTGATTCTCATCGTTAGCGTTCTTTGAAATATCATCAGGATCACTGTCTTCTACAAAGTTAAATAAATACCGAATACATTTATTTATTTTTTTAAATATAACCCCAAAAATTTTACCATTTATGATCATAACATCATTTGAATCAGAATCAATTATTTCTGTAATTTCATCTCCATCCATATTTAAAACGAATAAAAATACTATATTTACTAAAAGATAATTTATGAAAACAATTCGATATTTTTAAAAGCTCGAATATAACCTATAAGTTCACGTGCTAAATATTTAAAACATTTGAAGATATTTCCGGTATATTTATCGATGTTCCGGGTCCGGTAAAACACTTGAAAAACAACATCACAGGATTTGGCGGGAGCATTTATAGGCAATTTATATTACTTATTAGATGTGATATTGCATAGTTTTACAATTTTATTTATAGGAATAAGTATAAATTGCAGAATTATTTATTAATAAGTAGAAGAACAAGACAGAAAAAATACAAGTAACAGAAGAACTACAATAACATTATGGGATCAAGTCGAAAATTTAAGGTAGAAAATAATACTGAAATAAAATAATACAATAAAATTGTTTGTATTAGAATTGTTATATTTTATACTTACTTCTGGATCTCTGAAGTACATACATTTTGCAACCTGATAACCACCTATACAGGGATCTGGATCGGTTGCTACGAAATTATTCAATCTTATTTGTATTAAGTATTATTTTTATAATTGTAATAAATACGTACCCACGTCTCTGCACTCATCAAGAGTTTTATAAGTTGATTCTCGATATCTTGGAGGAAGAGTTGGTACTTGTTTTACAGCACTCTCATAATCCATTTTTCCAGATTTGTAGACCTATTAATATATATATATATATATGACAATATGAAAATAAAAATGAATACAAATAATAATTATATTTACCGCTTTCATCATTAGAAGGCAACATAACATATAACACTAAAAAAAAAAAGATTTTATAAATTTTAGAATTATTTGTAAAAACATTGTTACCTGATTTTCTCTGGTTTCCTCAAAGATACCTTGATGCATCTTTTCAATTTGTTCTGGAAATTAGTTTTTATATAAAAATATAATAATTATCAAACTTTTCAGTTATACTCATTACCATTAGATATTTTATTTTTTGGTTGACAAACGTTTCTCATTAATTTTGCCGTAGATTTCATTTGCGCTTCAGTCAGCTACAATAAATTATACTGATGTAGCATATTTTTTAAATAAATAAATATTAATTTACCATTTCAATGAAACCAAAGTTAAGGACGATAACAAAAATAGTTAAAGTAATTTTCTTCATCTTGTTACGATAATTTCAAACTTTCAAGAAACTGCGAGACAAAAAATATTTCTTTCTAATATATATATATAGTGCATGTTAAAATTAAAGATATTATTAAGACATTACTGTATCATTGGTATGCTAATTAAATTAATACCAGATATTTTCTGGGCATAATTAGTCCAACTTGTAATTAGACATTAATTGGAATAAAAATGTCAGTTTCAAGAAATCCTGAATATTAATTAGTAACAAATTATATAAATATAGGACTTGTAATTATTATTTTTATATGAGGTAGGTGGCTCAGTGGTATCGAGTCGGCCTGTGGATCTTGAGAACCCTGGTTCGATCCCCACAGCCGACAAACAATTTTCACCAATTTAAAAAATCTACCCCTGTGGCTCCTCCACCACTAATATCTTTGGAGGCCGTGATTTGACGGCTGGTAACCGCACTTCACGCGAAAAAATATATCACTTACCGAGATCTGCTTAGGCAGAGTGCCACACCCAGTGATGGGTAAAAGGCGTGATGATATATTTATTTATTTATTTATTTGTAATTATTATTTCCTTTGGATTATTAAGATGACAAACTTTTTATAGGAAATATACTTCAAGTGTAAAGTAAAGCTCCCTTTTCTTCGATTTATTAATTTGATAGTTATATAATAGTTTTTAATACGAATGCAACTGCGTGACACTGTATATACTTTTTAAGAGTTTTATTAATTATTGTGGAGAATATTTGTTTGTCATTGTTACTAATGAATGTTTACTATTATTCAAACAATATTATACTTCCGGTTATAATTAAAATAACAAGATAAAATTTAAAATGATTCTAATATAAAATTCAAAATTGTTTTTCTTTCAAAATTCGCGGTAGTAAAGTCAGTGTGTTAAATCAAAGTAGTGGGGGTGTAACGACAAAAATTCAAATTTTGACATGTCAGATGATTGTCTGGTCTATGATTGTTTGTTCGAACGTGATTAATAAATAATAAACGATGTCAGTAGAAATAGATGCAAGGGAAGTTCTGAAATATTTAAATGAACTCGGATATTGTGATATTTCAACTAGGCAGTTAAAAGAATTTATTAGGGGTATGTATATTTAAATAAACTTGAAGAAAAGTGTTAATGACAAAAATTTCAGATTTAAAAATATTAATAAAATATGATTATAAAAAGAAATATCATAGAGAAAATCAAGAAAATATTCAGCCTGTCTCTTCAGAAAGTACTTACTATTCCGTTGAACATCATCCAACTGAATTATCACCATCGGTATCAGAGTATGAAAGTGATGCAGAGGATATAGTAACACAGGCACAAAGAGATGAAAATTATCTTTCTGAAGTATTTAATACTTTACATTGCACGTCAACTGTTAGTTCTCGAGCAAAATCATGTTCAAAGAAACGAAGCGACCAAAATATTATATCAGTAGAAGTTTTAAAACCAAAACCAAGTAGACCATTTTCCTCTTCTTGTACTACAACTGGCAAGTTGAACGAACTGCATGAAAGACCAACATCATCTACTTTAACCAGAACTAAATATACTATTACTAGTTCTGACTCTGTATGTGAACCATTACAATTTACAGGCAGTTCAAGAACTGGAAGGAGAACAAAAAGTGCTGATAATTTCGGCCATGAATTGAGGCCAAAGGTTTCTTGTAAGATATCTAATTTTTAATGCGGTTCTACATTTTTATTGTTTATTTTGTTATAGTTATAAGACCTCGTAAACCTGTAAAAGTAGCTAAAAGTGATCCGGTGGCAATGTATCAACAATATCAAGAGGAATGGAAGAAACAAAAATTACCTGGTGAAGATAAAAGATATGATTTACGTTGGGCTATTCGAGAACGAATGTTGGGGGAACCTGATGTTGTGGTAAGTGTTATATTTGTTAATTAAATTATAAAATCGACTTTTTAAATTATTACAGCCACGAACTTCAATGGAAAGAATTTCTAAAAAAGCAAGTAGAATTTAAACGTTTTTATTGACGACATGCCTATAAAAGGGTAATGAAATGATGTTATTTAATAATATAATTTATATTTGGATATATTGATTGACAATACATTATGTAACTATATTTAAATAAATCTTATTACTGATTAAGTTTGAATTTTTCTAATTTGCTAAATGTATCATTCCTATGTAAATGATACAAAATTTTACTTTCGATTTCATCAACTGCAGACCTAGTTAGAACTAAAGTATCGTGTTTTAACATAGAATAAACATTAAGACCATAAACTGGCATTAAATTAATATGTTTAATTGAATCTGTTGCCATTGTAATATTTTTCGGCATGATATCGGACCTGGAACAAAAAATAAATAAATAAATGTCGTATTGTTCAATTTTGAAAACTTACGAATCAACTATCAGTACAGATGGCCCCCAATTTCTACTTTGAACCAATTCTTCGATGTATTTCTGGTCATCAGTAGGAATTTCAATATCGTAAACAATGTGTAAATCATCTTGAGCTAATTTTATTGATAGCATCGAAGTCAGCCCCAATACTCGAGTGTAAAACGGTAACATATAAAAATGAGGCGTTGGAGATCTAGGTCCATGAACGACGCCACCGCCTCGCCAAAGAGGGCTCCTGATAGAGCTATGTCTAGATCGCCCCATTCCTTTCTGAGGCCATGGTTTTTTACCACCGCCTCTAACTTCTGAGCGCACTTTTGTGTGAGCGTAACTTACGTATCTGTAAAGTCTTTGCCATCTAGAATTTTGATGTACGATGTCTATTCTGGGATTTGTAGCAAAAATATCAGGATGTAATTGTATTATTCCTAACTTTTTTTCATCGATTGTATCTAAATTTTCGACCCACACTTCTCGTGGTTTGAGATATTTTGGTGGATGCGTCCATGCTCTAGGTTCAATTGTTGGTAATTCTTTGTTGTTTAGTATTGTAGTTGTACAAAAGAGACGATTCGCGCAAGAATGGCTTTTTGTTAACTTAGATAATATGTTTAATAACATTTTGATACAAATTATTTTTCACATAACCTAATTCACGTAATACATGGGTGAATCATATAAGTCAGATTCCCTGTTTGAGTGTCATGAATTGGCGTTAATAAGAAACTAAACTCCCTAGATTGAAGCTAGAACCACGATTGTGAGTTGTATGGATTGAAATAATAATAACACTGAACATAGACGTTCTGATTTTCTTGTGTTTTGACGTAAGATCGAATATACTTAACCTAAAAATTTGTTTTGGTAGGTGTTGGTTACACAAAATTTAAGTTGTGTGATAATAAAGTTTATTATTAAATTACAGATATTGGAGCCATGATAAGTTAGTCTTCAAATAAAAAAATATATAAATTATTAATGAAATAAAATTTGTTTACGGATTTGAGAATTGATAAGGACAAATTTGTAATATGAACCTGTATATTTTTCACTAAAGCATAAATATTAGTTTGTATTTTATTTAGTTTTTGTTTTTTATCCGCTTTTCTATTATATGTAAAATATTTGAGCTATGATTTAGATGTAATATTATTCATTTATTCGGAGTTTAGTCATAGAAATAACAACTAATTTCTCAACAAGTGTGATATAGAATTAAAATTCTTCTCCTTTAATTATTGGTGGCTCTGAGAAGAGCCGAATTAAAAATATATAAAGACTCAATACATCACGAGGACGGAATAATAAAATGGAAGAGAAAAGGAAGAAAATAAAATGGTGTGCCAGGATTTAACTTATTCCAGGATACTCTTTAGCCACATTGCAATTTTATTGAACCCCGTAGAATTGAAATGAATGCTATTTACTTTTAAATGAATTCTATTATTATTCAACTTTAAAATTACTAGCTTTAATGATGCATAATTGTACATGTTAACAATAAAAATATGATTATCACTGTCAGATTTACTTTTAAATTTCTGTATATCATCTGCAGATATTTTGCTAAATGCAGTATTATTTTAACGATTGTTTTTATACTTGAACATTGGATCGACTTGTTTGTCTTATTTTTGTTAGGTGCCAATTTATCCGCGGGTTCCATAGTTGAACATTCGGATAGAGTAGTTGCAACCGCACGACACTGATGAACTAAAGAATTTAATGTATATTCGATATGATCTAATAAAAAAGATCAACAGACGGATTGTTTATGTATTCACGCAATATTCCGTAGTTTGCTTCAATATTTTGAATTTTCCGTACATTAACTTCTGAATTTGTTGACGCTGGTTTATTTGGTTCAGTAATTAACTTTTCATGTACCTCGCTGTCGCTAATGTTTCCATGACAGGTTTTCCCGTTTTCCGCAATTGTAGCATGTGAACTTTATGTACATGTTTACAGAGTGAAGCTCTATCTTCACAACTACAAGTATATAAATGTGAACATAAATTTTTGCATTTCATATTTATGCATTTATAAAAACAAACAAACAAAAATCAACTTCGCATATTTCATTTATCCGTGCAACAGTATATGTAATAGAAGCATCTGTTTGAGAAATAACTTCAAAACTACGGTCATTCAGAATATTAATATCGCCATCCGAAATATTATTTCCTTTTTTATGTCTACCTTCATTGAATTCTGCGTTACCTAATTTGTATAGTTCTTTACGTTTCGTGTAAATAAAATCATCTTTTTCAATATTTAATAATACTGATAATAAGTTGTCAATTCGTTTATTAAATTCTCGATTAAAGTATGAAGTTTTTAACTTATTATGAAAACTTTCTACAAGAGCATTGGTATTTACATTTAAATTAGCTGATTAAATTATCTAATGTATTGCTGTTTCTTTCATATAAAATAGCCATCAGGGAAATATACATGTTTCTCTTTGTAGTCATACTTTTTACTAATATCAAAATTTTGCGTCACTCCCGTTGAATATGCCATTGACATAACAAATGTTTTGTATTCCCGAAATTATTTGTTACCGCTTTAACAACCGCATTTATGTTTAAATTTGGAAAACGGGATTTTAATTATGAAAACAGATATGTTAATGTATTAGTATTTAAACAAGGTGTAATAAAATGAGCAACTGGATGGCCGCGACCAGTACTATCAGGGATCACGAAATTAACTAAATGATAATCGTACTGGCTTGTTTTATGTGTTGTATCAATACATAAAATTCTATCAACACCTTCCTGCATCAGATTCATTTGATACTCTGTTTGAATACTTAATAAAAATAAGCTTCTATTGTTATTAATATCCGCGTTGATAGGACCAATTTTAATGACTTCATTACATGGTTTATATATTAATATCGGATTAAACTTTTCTTTTCTTAATTTTAAGATATGATTTATTTAACATATTTCGTTTCAATGCCGAGATATTCCTTTTTGGATACAACATTTCCTTCCTAAACTCAAGTTTATCGCGATCGTCTCTACTAAGTGCTTCTTTCGACTTTATTGTATGAATTTTTCTGGTCGGTACGTCCATTTCTAATAATGATTTAATATCTGATTTTGTTGACTTTGCAATTCTATGAAATTTTGTATTCTCAAAGCTTAATTCATGGGAATGAGTTTGAATATAAGTGACTTCAACACCATTTGCAAGATATACGAGCTGGACATCGAATTCCTGTCTTTACATACCCTTTCTTAATGACGCGATCAGTTTTATTTTTTAGTTTTTTTAAACGATCATCAAACTGGCAAATATAATTATGATCTATTTGCAAGTGATGAATTAACGATTTCATATGATAAAAATCACGTGAACATTGTCCTACAAAACATATTATGTTATTAAAGCATGTTTTATCTGTAACGAGAGATAAATTATTTTGAGGTAATACAATATGTATTTTTGCAACATTTGGTCGACAAAATACTTTTTTACAAATACTGCATGTAGAATCCATTATAAAGAATTGAAAAAAAATTCAATGTATGGTGAAATTTATATGTACTTACAATTTTATGATGATATTAAGATCAAACACTAAATAAGAATGTATTTTTGTACTTCCAAATCCAAATCAAGCAATGGAAATATCTTCTGCAAGCAAATAAAATTTCAAATGCAAAACAAACTGGTATTTGAAATATGAACTCATGACTTCGAAATTCATCCTATCGGCAAACTAATTGCAATACATCACTACGTTATTTTGAGATAATTTATTATTTTCAATTTTATTTCAACCTCCATCGTCTTTAGGAACAATTTATACACGTTCACAAAATGTATAATCTTAATATTATTACCGAACTATAAGAAAATACAATGTTTATGAATAAAGAAATGCTTATATTTATTTTATTAATAAAAGAAATATATAAACTTTAAATTTATATGAAAAGTTTATGCATTTTTTCATAAGTTGACTAACTACTATTAAGTTTATTGCTTTATTGAATTATCTATAATAAACTACATTAAATGAAATACTTTAATAATATTATATAGTTTATATAATATATAATCAGTACATAAAATTGGATTTAAATATATAATATATTGTTTACTGTAATATGAATATTTTAAAACATGAACAAATAGTATGGTGACCAGTAAGTTAAATAATGTATAACATTTAGTTACAATAGTTCTAATTTTTATTCTGAATGTTCTCAAATGTTTGTTGTTGTACTTTTTTATGAATGACTGCAATAGTGTGTTATTAACAAAAATTAATTTAATTATAAGATGTTAAATAGGTTGGTTTGATTGAAGGGGACAGTAAATATTCCTCCAAATTGTGAATTCGTGTGTCTGCCATACGAATCATCATTGACCCAGCAGAAGATATTTCATGGAATTATGGCATCAATGTTTATAACAAAGAGCTACATTCAACCTGAGCTCTGGACACGAGCAGCATGACACGACAGTTATACAAACATCGTTCATCATCTTATGTAAAATATCAATTGTATTTAGATAATACAGAAATTGTTCTCCTTGCTCGGAAGCAAATGTGAAAAACCTGAAAAATATAATAAGTACAAATACTTTTATTGTAAATAAGCTTCGTTTTTACCTGATCCAATTCTTTTCATTACTTTATTATGGTCTAATGAGGAAGGGTTACCTAAAAAATAAATAAATAAAGCCCTAAATAAGATGTTTATATTTGGAGGTTATGGATTTTGAAATGTCAAACTATCCAGATATTTTCTATAGCGGCCCTAGCTCATCGCAATTTTGACATTTGTGGCTTACTTCGGAACACTCATTAATCTAGTAACTTATATGTCAAAGTTAGGGAATTGAGTTTTAAACGCCAATTCGTGGCAATTAATCTGGTGATTAATCTAGGGATAAATCTAGGGAGTTTTGGTTATTTACGCCAATTCGTGACAATTAATTCAGTTTATCTGACTTTTATGTATTTAGCCGTAATACATGCACAACTGTCAAACAAGTTGTCACCTGTGTGAAAACATATGAACTACGGAATGATTAACAAACTTTTTTGCTTGGTGTAACTGATTAAACTTTTACAGTTTCATCTTATTTCTATACTGATCATTACAAATTAAATTTTAAATGTATTATAATACAGATTTTCGGAATAAATTTGTAATTTCAACAGTATCATTTTATGAAATTTAAAAAATTGAACGATCGACTTGTTGAGTACCAAAGTACCACTAGTTTGATAGCAAAAAGAGCGGGAAAGTTTCTTGTAAACTGACAGTAAAGTAGATCAAAATAAGTAAATATTAAAGTTAATTTTAAGAAAATAATGTTGGGAGAAAAAGCTTTAGCTTTAGTTAAAGAAGCACATCATGGTTTAGAAGCTTTATTACCATATAATGTAAGTTAGTTAATTTACTGAACAGTAACATTTAGGTTATATAAATATTATTTTTCCAGACAGAATTAGTCAAAGAAGTTTCCAGAGAAATTATACATTTAACGCAAAATAATCAACAACTTGTGTAAGTAACAATTTTATAGCCATTTTTTAAAGATTATTAAAAGTTAATTACAGACAAGACAATGAAGAATCTGAAGTTAATTATCTTCCAACTGTCCGTATTCAACACACTGCAATCCAACGCAATATGAGATGTCTCGTCGCCTATCACTATAACCGTTTACGAAGAATTCGAAACATGCGATGGGAATTTGGAAGTATATTACCACCTGATATAAAAGGTTCACTTAGTACAGCAGAATTTAATTGGTTCAAAGAATATAATAGAAGTTTAGCAAATTATATGAGAACTATAAGTGATTCCGGTGGTGTAAACTTATGTATTGATACAAAACCACCAAAATCACTTTACATAGAAGTGAAATGTTTAGCAGATTATGGAAAGTATGAACTGAGCGATGGAACGGTCGTAAATTTAAAAAATAACACTAGGTATTTCTTGCCGCAAAAAGACTGCGAGGAATTTATTAGGCAGGGAATTTTCCAGCATATAACTACATAATGAGTTGTGTAACTTTGTATAATGTAAATTTATTTTGTAAGCAATGTGATTCTCGAATATTTTCGAATGTACTTAGTTACAACATTTTCAATAAAATTTTGTAAATTATTTTATTGTTTTATCCTTCAAAAATTTTATGACTAGTATTTTAATTATATCATCCGAAACTAAACTTTTCTGTTGCGAAAAGATACTTTAAATACGATTCGAAAACTAAGCTTTTTCGGTAAAGCATTTTATCAAGCTTAGCCGGAATCTAAGAGGCCCGAGTTCAAATGCTGGAATCGGCCAAATTTTTCTTTATAAAATAATTGATTCAATCAGTAGGCAAGTATTACTTAAAAAAATTAAATAAAACAAAATGTACTATGCATTAAAATAATACGTAAAAGAAACTAATGACTAATTTTGGCTTTGTTATTTGCAAGTATCAGGATCTCATAATGATCTTTGATATTATTTAAAGAATCACGAACCATTTTTCAAAATAGATAAATATATTCTTATTAGTGTGTCTACATTTTATTTATATATCACCCTTCTAAACTAAAAATATTGGCCTTCAGGCTATCGGAAAAAACGCCCGATTAAATTAGAATTTTTTTTCTAGATAAAGCAAAAAGTTCTAATAATGATTGACATATTTAAAAATTCTGGTACAAAATATTTTCCCCGTGGCCAATAACCTAATCAGTTACAACTAAACGTGTGTTTGAATTCTCGGCCGCGTTGCAGCTTAATTTATTCTCTCGTCGGAAACTCCAAGATGTAACCGCAACATGACATTCAACACGTATCGTTCTACATTTGTTTACCTCGTTTTAAACGCATTTCGTTGGGCATTTCCTCTCGAAGTTATGCTCCATCACGAGCTAGAAATTCCCATCTCCACTCTTCAAATGAAGACTAAAGTACCATGTGTGCGACTTTTTGGCAATCGTCGCAATTAACTGCAGATGCTTGATAGAGTATTCATTGTTTGATGGTTGGTAGTGTGGGTTATTCCGGGTTAAAATCATCAAATCCACTCTAGAACTCAGCCGGATCTAACGGAGAATGGGAGAATTGTATGATTATAGTTCTTGGAACACTGAATGGTTTGTTTTGATAATTGTATGGGTTTTCATAGGGTTGCGCAAGAAAAATTCTTTTGTTATTTACTTTATCTTTTATTGTTTTTGCTTCCTTAAGGGTTGATAATGGATTTGTTTAAAGTTTTCCTGGTTTCTGAATAATTTAGACTGTATTTATATATTTTTAAAAAGATTAAATAAGGAAAGGAAAAATTAACGTTGCTTACTGATATTAAATCAAATTCTTTTTTTTCTTCCTCACTGAAACAATGAGGAAAATAAGTTAATCAAACATTATTTTGAACAGTGTAACATCATTCGTAATATTTGAATGGGTTGTGCAGTCACAACCGCAGACAATACTATTTTTACAATTACTTTTGAATTCGAAGTAAACGGAAAGATAGGTACGTACTTAAATTAATATTTAGCAATATTTTGAATGCGAATTTTATCGATATGGTTGTATCAAAGAAGCGTTTTGATATTGTTTTCATAATTCGCAAAACTGCATCATTTTTAATAAATATTTTAATTTATTTTGGTAAACATGTTGCTTCATCCTTAAATCAAAAAGATGACGTGATTAAAATCTGTCAAAATTAATTAATTTCTCGCATAAAATTATTAATTTACAAATCAAACAAGATTTTATTATATAATTGCAGTAAAAAAATATTACGGATACATTTTTTGCCAAAAATTTCATAAAATTAGTTATTTTTGTTAAGTGCTCAAAATGAGTGTTTTTTTGTTGCGCGTGAGAATGTTACTTTTAGTCGAGGCAAAAAAAGGTCATTCGAACGCTCCAAAAAACAAGAATTTCGCCCACAAAATACAAACAACATTTTTTCTACAACTGTAAATAAAGAATAATACAATAATTATTGATTGATTTATTTAAGTAAATTGAAGGAAAACAATCAACAATAATATGATTTTGATACTATTTATTATATGGTTCTATATAGTTCAGAGCACGACAAATACGCTCGTTCAGACCGCATTTCAATATCTCTTTTAGTTTTTGAGTTTACAGCGATTTTTGAAAAAAAATTAAAAATTGAAAAATTTTCAAAATACCTGTACATGTTAAGTAGCGCACGAGAAATACGCTCGTTCAAACCGCATTTCAATATCTCTTTTTGTTTTTGAGTTATGAGCTTTCAAAGTTGCGTTTAAAAAAATGTCAAAAATCGCTGTAACTCAAAAACTAAAAAAGATATGAAGATGCGCCGTGCGCCATTCGATTCCTCGTGGTCTGGATTATATAGAACCACATTTTAATAATTTTCGATTTTTGAGCTGGTTCAACCTAAAATTCTCATTATTTGTATGTACGAGCTCTTAAACGAAGAATTTGAGAACAAACCTCTACACGAAAGAACTTTTGGATTATTTTGAGGTTCTAAATTTATACCTAACGTTTGGTTAATGTAATTTAAAGTAATTCAAATTCATTTAATTTGTTTAAACTTAAAATGTTTCTTTTAGACTATAGACTATTACACTTCAATGCATTGCTGAAAATATTATTTTCCCTATGTTTACTTTTAAAATAAACGCTCTAATGTATTGCTGTCAAACTTTTTAACTGTAACTATGGTAATGATATATTCCTATGTTTACTGATAAGAAAAACTCCCGGTATCTAATTTTTTTGTTCTAATAATTAAAAATTTTAATCATAATAACTACATTGAAATCAAACACGAGCTTTTTTGCGTTGTAATTTATCTAAATCTGTTAAGAGTACTTACTTAAAATTTACTGATAAATGTAATTATGCTGTCTTTATATAAAATCAGCAAATTTTTCGGTCGTTAAATTTAGAAACATATTTTACTAACTATAATTAGATCACAGTCCATAAAGTTACTTGATAACAGATAAACATTGGATATAATTGATTGGATGTTAACTTTTTTGCATATTTATTTGCATACGACAAAAAAAGTGTTTTCCTCACATTAATAACATAGTAAATTCAAGGATGCGTTGTCCTAATAAAATTGATTGTTTTTTTATTAGAACTATTGTAGTACAAAGGTATTTACAAATTTTATTCTTCTATAAAAACAGAAAGATTTCTATACACAATAAGTGAAAAATAAATAAATAAATTTATGTTTATTGGATAAGTAATAATAATGTTTATCTTTGGAAATTTTACATGATAAAATGTATTTAATTTAAACGCAAATATGCCCATGTGATACAGTGGCGTAGCTAGCACTTTTTTGGGCCCTCTATCGAACATTTCCATGAGGACTCCCCCAAGAAATTAGTTTAAATACGGAAATAGTGAGATTAGATGCCTGAATTAATAGTGAATTTGAGTAGAATACTTGAGACAAGCCGGTACTTCCCCGAAATTGAGGAAAAATCAGTTTGTATGGCGGTGCTTCCCCGAAATTAAAAGAAAATTATAGTTTTTTATGTCATCAACTTGACTAGTAAAGTAAGGTTTCTGGTATAATTTGTATTTTATATTAAAATATTCGAAATTTAAATTTATGTATTATTTATTTATGAGACTAGATAGTTCAGCCGACAAACAATTTACACCTGTGGCTCTCGTTCCACTAATATCTTTGGGCAGGGGCGTAGCAACCGGGGGTGGCCCACGAGCCAAAGTGTCAATGGGGCCTTATTTTTATTAATACTTATCATATATATTTCCTGGCAAGTTGTGTCTTTAGGCATTTAACTTTAATTGAAAATACAGATTGCATTTCAACAAAAAATCATTTTAATTAATTTAATGGGGTAGGTGGCTCAGTGGTATCGAGTCGGCCTATGGATCTTGAGAACTCTGGTTCGATCCCACAGGCGACAAACAATTTTCATCAAATTAAACCTACCTCTGTGGCTCTCCCACCGCTAACATCTTTGGGGATCGCTCTTCACGCGAGATCGGTGATCGCAAAATGCCACTTTCAGTACTGAGGAAAATTTGTATTTGGATAATAAAGATTTTCAAAACAATAAATAAATGTATCATCACGCCTTTTACCCATTTCTAAGTGCAGCACTCTGCGTAGAAACGTGTAAAGTGCGGGGAAGCCACAGGGGTAGATTTAATCTGGTGAAAATTGTTTTCGGTTGTGGGAATCGATCCCGTCTTCTTAAATCCACAGGCCAACTACCTCCATATTAATATACTAATGTATTTTTTACTCTAGTTGGCTCATGAGGCTCTCCTTAGTTTGGGGGCCCTACGTCGTTATTACAGCAGTTCTTATACCTACGATACTTTTGAAAACTAATTTGTCGAAAATAAAAACATTATTTAAAGCATATTAAAGTATATTATAGTTTTTAAACGAATTTAAATTAGAGTGTTTTAATTCAATTTGCTGAAGTTTATTTTGCATAACGAACTTTTGTAATGTCTAAATGTTTTTCATTTTTGTTGAAACCTTATTCGTGGAAATTATTTTTTTCTGTATGCGATTTAAGATCTGATCTGCATTTAACATGCAACAGAAATGAGCTTCGCCAGAAATAAATTTCAAGTATAATTCATGTTTTATAAAAGCGCGTTTTGAATTTATTTCGATTATTCAATGTTTTATTTTTACGAGACCCTGAAATTTGGGGTCATGAATAGAAGCCGCTTCGTGGTAAAACCAGCCCTGGCATATGCTCTATTTTTTTGGTCTAATAATCTAATATAGATAGTTATCTATTAAAATTAATATATTTATGGGTTTATACCCGATATTATAAATGATAAGATTTAATGTAATACTAAAGTAAATATGTTCTAATTAGATTAAAGCGGACAAACTTTTGACTCACATAATATGTACGTCAGAGGAAGGACAAACAAATTAAGATTCATTTAGATATTTAAAAGTTCACAAAAAACAATTGATGATTGATTGTTGTTTATTAACACAAGAAGAAGAAACAAAAATTAAAACGTCACTTTTAAAAAGAAGTACTATATTTTGTCCTATTGCCATGTGAATATAACTTTAGTTTAAAGGTTAAAAAACAATTCATAATTAATCGTTATTTACTATTACAAAAGAAGAAACTAAATACAAGCGTCACTTTTAGAAAACAATGCAATAATTTGACAAAATATTTGTGAAATTTTAGTAAAAAATCGGGTAAACTTGAAAACAACAAATTTTCGAAGAGAAATTTTATAATCCACATTAATTCGTAAACAGGCGTTGGTCGCACAGGATGAAATGAATACTTTCTTTTTTAAATGGAAAGTATTTGAGAACGATAGTATTTTCCCACTCGTAATGTTGGTACATACATCATGAAACTAACCCACTAGGGTTTTCCGAAACATTGCATTCAAAACTTTTTATGGTGTCAAGTCTACAGTAAATAAATTATAAATTAATAACATTAATTGTGTTCATTGAATATTGAATACCAGAGACAGGAAAGAAGACAGACTTTATTTACATTCGAAGAAACTTTAAAAGAGTTATTTGTTTATTCTGTTATCAGGGATATTTATTATTCATCATTAAATTATTTCTTTGAACAATTAAATGAATATTTGATTTAATAATAAATGCTAATATGAATACCGATTAAATGCGAGTAACTAACAGTTGACTAACGTTATTTTTCAACTGTTAAACGTTCCTAAATTAAATTTGAGCAAAGTACTTCAATTAAAAGTAATAAAAAAATTTACTGCCGCATACTGGACATTTGAATCATTTATTTCTAAAATAATTTTAATAGTTTTACAGCAAAAACTCTGTTAGTCATCCTTGGCCATTTCTATCGCAAGTAAAATTTTAAACTTGTTTAAATAACTGAAAACCAATAAATATTTGACAGCAATATTTATTATTCCATATGATATACAACTTCGTTTTGTTTTTTAAGTTTTGACGTTGCAAATGACCATTAATCGGTTGTTTATACTAGTGGTCACAGTTTTTTAAAACATAATTATATACAAATATATCTTGTGATAGCAGACGCGTAGAAACGCAGTTTTTCTTGGAGGGGGGCTCTGGGTAGTACGGTGGTGTGGATAGCGATACGGAATTCGAATCCGGAGATCCCGAGTTCGAATCGCACTGAAGCTAAAAATTATATGAACTAGCACACTGCGGCTCGGTGAGTGCGGACCCTGTACTGTAATTGGGATTAAAATCCCGTTGTACAGCGTAACGTAAATAAATAAATAAATAAATAAATAAATAATGTGAAATTTCCTGATTGCACGATTCTGTCGGCGGGAGAGGATTAAAATAAACAAAATGAATTATGAAAACTATTTTCTTACTTTGCTTCAAAACAATGTTTTCATAGTATACATGTAGAAAAAAAAGTATTCATATAAATAAATATTAAACAAAGAATATAAACACAGGATTTACTTAAAATATATAATTTTTTTTTTGAATTTTTTATAATTTGTTAGTTTCTTAATCAGAGATTTTAAGACTTTTTTCCGTAAACACAGGATTTACTTAAAATATATACAATTTTTTTTAATTTTTTATAATTTGTTAGTTTTTTATCAGAGATTTTAAGACTTTTTACCGTAAATTAAAACTTTTCAGGCAATTTTTCAAAGTTTTTCAATGTTTTATCAGATAAATATTTCCACAAGGGAAATAATGCGCGCATTTTGAAATTTATTATGAATGTTACAAAGTAAATATGAAAAATTAAAATTGTAATTAACAAACTCAAAAATTGATAATTATAAATTAAAATTGATGGGATAGGTGGCTCAGTGATATTTCGGCTTGTGAATCGTGAGAACCCTGGTTCGATCCTCACAGCCGACAAACAATTTTCACCAAATTAAATCTACCTTTGTGACTCCCCTTCCACTAACATATTTGGAGGCCGTGATTTGACAGCTGCTAACCGCACTTCACACGAAGAAATATATCACTCACCGAGATATGCTACGGGAGAGTGCCATACCCAGTAATGGGTAAAAGGCGTGATGATATATTTATTTATTTATCAAAATTGAAGTCGAGCTTAAAGCTATCGGAAATGACTTCAAAGTTAATAATGTCATTAAGCTCCAAAATTACGAAGGTGGGGAGAATGCAGTGTTTCCCTCCCCATAATATAATTCATAAACTGCTGCCTCTGTCCTCCCGACTCCTACGCCACTGTGTGATAGATGTACAATTGCATATTTCGGCAACTAATATTATTGATCAAAATTTGTATTTAGAAAGTGTTAAAAAATTCTCATACATACTGATATTACGCGTATTTAAAAATGAGTCACATGGGTCATTTTTTATTGAGAAATAATGTTTGAAATTGAGGCAAATAAGAATCAAACCTGAAACTTCTGTGGCAACAAATCATCGTCTCAGTACGCTAAGCAACTTTCTTATCACATTATTTGTGTCTTACAAGTGCGTTGAATTCATTAGAATGAATAAAAACTAGAAATTTTCATATTACAAAATTACTCCTGTGGTTCTCTCTCCACCAATATCTTTGGAGGGAGAAAAGGGGGCGCATTTTGACGACTAGTAATCGTATTTCACGGTGCTTTACTGATATCAGTATTATATCATATTTATTTTTAAAAACTACCCCTATGGCTCTTCTTCCACTAATATATTTGGGGGCCGTGATTTGATGGCTGGTAATCGCACTCCATACGAAGAAATGTATCACTCACCGAGATCTGCAGCAGAGTGCCACACTCAGTAAAAAACATCTCTTGTGCCTCCCCCTCAAGTAACATCTTTGGGGGTCGTGATTTAACGGCTGCTAATTGCACTTCACACGAAGAAATATATCACTTACCAAGATTTGCTACGGCAGAGTGCCACACCCAGTAATGGGTAAAAGGCGTGATGATATATTTATTTATTGTTAAAAAAACTTCTCCTGTGCCTCCCCTTAGACCAACATCTTTGGGGGTCGTGAATTAATAGCTGCTAATCGCTCTTCACGCGAAGAAATATATCACTTACCGAGATTTACTACGGCAGAGTGCCACGCCCAGTAATGGGTAAAAGGCGTGATGATATTATCTGTACTGGCACTGATTCTGATAACAATATAATGGATTTTCTAAAGTAAAAAAGAATTTAAAAAATGCTTTTGTTTAAAATATATCACATTTTAGTCTTTCTGTACACTCACGAATTTTTAATTTATGGGTTAAGAACGAAGGTCATTGCCTATTGGTAATGGATAAATTTCTATTTCTAAGTAAAGCTATTAAAATATTCAGTAACCTATCACCAATAAAAATTAATAGTTACTGGTAGTAATTAATAATCGTGTTACTACTGTTACAATTATCATAAATATCATCCTACATGTACTTCTATCGATATAACTTTTTCTTTTTGTAATTACGTAGCAAGTAATTCCCTTTTGAAATTGTAATTATTTTCAATATTGAATTAATTGTATTTTGATAAAACTTTAAAATGTAATACGAAAACTATATTATCAGTTTTGAAGTATTTATTTAAAAGTTGGAATTTTTAAATATTCATGGGTACCATAATTACAAATTTAAAATTTTGGGAAACTTGTGAATCACTTTTTCTAAGTACCTGTTTGTTGACTTTGGAATCAAATAAAAAATAATTGCTTACAATCTTTTTGTAATTTATACTTTTAATGTAAAAATTTAGTTATCGTAATAATTACGATAAAGGTTTTTAAGTGTTTGGATATTTTGAAATTTGTTCCTTTATCATTTAAGAAAAGGGAAAATCTTCTCGCGTCACTTGTTTCCAACCAGATATCGACAAATATAAATGAACAAATCTTGCAAGGAAATGTAGATAAATTGAAGATCATATAGAATTTCCCTGAAATATTTGTACTTTATTGAGGTTACTTATATTTGTTCATATGAAAATTTTCCAGATCCGGCGATTACCTGATTGGAGAAATTCCAAAAAATTGGAAATTTCAATGGTTTCGATTAAATGCTAATAGTTATGTTTGTAATATTTATTCAGATATTAGGGAAAATAAAAATACTAGTAAAGGAAAGTTTTCAAAAGATGTTGTTTATTCTTATTTGTAATATTAATAATAGGGAAATATTTTATGATTTCTGGAAACAATGACCGAGATGAGGAATAATTTGAAATACAGTTGAAAAATGGATAGTTTTTCATTATATGTTAGGTGATAATTTTTTTATAACCAATATTTAAACAATAATTAAATATATTATTACGCCATTTTATTTAGTTGCAGATACCGAGCATAGGTATTTTGTATTTATTGATATAGTATAGTACATATAGTGATCATTAAAACAAAATAGCTGGTAGCACAAGCTTTGTTTTTGGGTGTTTTAAGAGCACGATTTTAACATGTTGCAGATAGCTAAAACACCCTAATACACTACTCTTAAAACAGCCAAAAACAGAGCTTGTGCTACCAGCCATTATTTTTAAATCCTTCCATAAACACTAATCGATGCTATTGTGATTTTTTTGCGTTTGGTATTAATTTCTCGCAAATATAATCTCTTCGCAGTTTATAAAATATATCGAAAAACGTTGAAAATTGTTTGACTCTATTTAATAGGACAAAAGGTTGTGTATACTGGGTATTTCAAAATTATTGTAAAAAAGTTGAAAGGTATATTTTATTTAATGTACTGATTGTAACAGACAACTATTTTTTTCAGAATTCGCAAATATAATTGCACATTACTTGAAGCAAGAACTGTTATACAACTTCAATTATATGAAATAAACTGTAATGTTTAGTAATTTTCATTCATAATGTAAGCTATCATTCCAGTGGCACGATAAATGTTTGCTTGTGTAATTATTTTTTCGAATTTCTGTAAAATTATTTCTGTGTTGTAATAAGTACATCAAATAATATACAGGGTGTTTCTATACCTCTGTACGAAACTTTAATAACATACTTAATTTGATATACTGATTATAGAACAAAAATATATTTTTTGAAATTTGCAAAAATTAGGGTATTTCATTCCTAGCGAACACTTTTAGTGTTATTTGGAATTTTACGTCGCTTCTCCATCCACTAATTCTTTGTTGCTATACATTTTTCTCAAATTTCTTCCACAACAACTTACCCAGTGCCGGATTAACATTAGGCGGGGCCCTAGGAAATCGTAAATGAGGGGCCCCCAGCAAATAATCCAATGAGCCCAGTAAAGATTAACTGCAAGTGTGTCGCGTACAAAGTTTTATTTCCACCGTTTTTTATTAATTTACTTCATTAGTTTTTTTAAAAAGATACATTACATTTTGTAATGAAAGGTTGTTGGCGGTAGGACAATTTATAGCTGGACGTTGTCATGGTGTTGTGACTGTTTATGTCAACAGTTTCTTGAATTCTAGAAACAAATAATTTGAAATAATAGATTTAATACCCGGCGAAGACTTCGAGCGCGATTTTCTTGCAGTTCAAGAAAATATACAAAATATTGCAGATGCTGCAAATAATAACTTTTAATTAGTTTATATTAGTTTCTTTCTATAGGCCATGTAAAATTTTACAGGTCTCTTCTATTAGCCTGTAAAATTTTACAGGGTTTGCGCTGTAATTATTCAATTATTTATATAAATACCTATAAATTGTGATTTACATAGAAGATGGAAAAAGGACATTTTATAAGTTGTGAAGAAAATTAATAGCAAAAGAAAAATGATTACAATAGCATTGATTAATGTTAATAGAAGGATTTAAAATTCATTTGTTCAAATGATCGCTGGACGTAATAATCGTAAAAATTAAATAGAGACAAGTGCTTGTTTAAGTTAAATAAAATAATAAAAATTATTGAATTTTTAAAAGACTGACGCAGTATGTAATAACCAATAGTAAAATTAAATTTGTGTGCATTTGTTACATTGTCTACAATTATATAATTACTATTAACAAAATTCATGAGAAATAGGTGGGGATGTGTATATATCCAAAACGTAGTCTATCCACATGTTAGTAAACAAATATCCTGCGTAAAGAGTAAACGTGCTTATCTAAAAACCGCAAGCTAAAACAATCCCTTGTAGTACACTACAAAATCCAATATCATCGACCCTGGCATAGATTCGCTAATTTCGCGAAGAGTTTGTTGACATTCAGTTCTTTGTTTTTTCACCGCCAATTGGCATGTGAGAGTGCTCAGACTTCTGCTCTCTTTGGGGGAAATTCCCGGAGTATCTCGTAGCACCGAATGTTCGCGGCTGAGCGACGCCCCCCACCCCGTGGCGAGGTGGTCTTCATACTCCTGGAGTGCAGTCATCAATTCACAACTGTGTTTGAATCGGTCCGCGCACGACGCAATCTCTAGAGGTGATTGTTGCAAATGATTTGTTTTTGATTATTTTTATTCTTCATACGTACTTGATTCTACTAGACATTGTGATATAGAATGTGGTGATTTGTATTTATTTAAACGGTGTTATATTTATTAGTTACATATTTATTTTTATTTAATTTTACCAAATGTCTTCTACTACTACCAATTATTTGAGGAGAGTTTTAAGACAATACTTTAGAGGTGAGTGTCTATTTCATATTAGTTAATGTTGAAGCATAATAATATTATTTGGATTCCCATCTGTCACTATTACTATTTTTAAATGTAAATGTACAATTGAACAATTTGAAATTTGATGAATTGTTAGCGCAAATATTTGCTGGATATGTCTTGCGTGCTACAGAGTGAATAAACATCTGTGACGACATGTAAAACATGGAAAACCCGTAATAAGAGAATCGTACAAGTATTGTTTTTCTCTTATGTGTGTCACATTAAAATGCCCGGTATATTGTGAAAGTATGGCATTGTTGGTTTTCCCATTTAAAGGTGTTATCAATCAAATTAATTGTGCGTGATTATAGGTTTAATCAAAATTTACTTTATCTAACGTTTTAATCTCTTTATCTCTGTGGAAACTGAAAAATTGTAAAATAGTAAATAAAGAATATGTTTTTGATGATGTTTGAATCATATGGTGAATCCAAGTTCAAAGTTTACGTCATTAAATGAAGTCACATGGAATGCGGTTTTAAAGATTTTCATGAGCAACGATACCAGGAATTAAAATTGTGGTCAAAAGTTGAGATGATATTGAATGGCACCGGTTTTTATATGCGTCGGTATTTTCGGCTAATTATTCCGCACGGGTTTTTCTTGATTGAAATGTTTATAAAATAAACAAATTTGGAGAAAGACACAAGTATAATAGCCCGGGAAATTTTGCAGTGGTGATATCGCGTTGTGCGCATGCGTTGGGGAATACCCAGCGCTCGCAGCTGCTCGGCACACCGCTCGCGAACACTCAGTTGAAATATCGAGCTGTTGTAGGACGGATTGTTATCCACAGTGATTGTTTGTTTTTGTCGAATTAACCTCTACAAGTTTCTGAACACGGTCAAACCAAATCAAAGATCGACCCAGTCGTTGTTTATAACAATATGCGAAAGAATTTAAATCGATTTTTCGACAGTGAATGTGTTTTAAAGTAAAATTTGTCGCATTGTGTACAGTGTGTAGGCAGACTGTCAGTCGAGCCATCTTGAATTCTTAAAAGTGTTAGCTTTTTACGAAACGTTTTAGAAGCCATCCAAAATGTGGAACCCCAGTGAGAGTAAAAATATCCTTGCAGATGCTGCTGAAAAATCAACAGGCTTGATGGATGACGATAAATGTGGCTTGTACGAATCATCTCGAACCGATTCTGGGTTCTTGTCCAGTGCTAATTTAACAGTTTCTTCAGACCAGTTATTGTCTGAAGAAATTAAGAGTGCACCAGACTCCGGGCTAATCGAAGAAGACGACATTGACAAGCCAGAGAGCTACATGCATCTCGACAGTGGGGTCGACGTGGGCCTCTCGGAAACTTTCTCCGGATTGAGTCTGAAGAGTCCGTCCTTGAACAATCTCAACTCCACGAAGTTACGAACGAACGAAGTAGTGCCCCAAGTGCAGAAGACCTCCATCGAGCAGGAGCGGCCTCCTTGGGAGCTTTATTATCGACAGGATGAGGAAGGCGACACGTAAGTACCAATTCCACCTTTGACCATGACGTTTCATTTTGAGGTTAAAAATACCAGTTACGCGAAATGTCACTCATGCAACTCATATTTTCCATGCGAAATTCTCAGCAGCCCAGGAATTTCCATATTATATCAATACTGCATGCCGGAAGATTGTTCTCATGTCATTTTACAGTTTATATTAACCTCGAAAGATCATACATTCCGCAAGTAGCTTATTTAAATTAGTTAACCTTCGCAAATTCAAAACGGCGTTGTAAATTTTACGTGCTAATATATTCTGTACATTTGTCGGTGAAGTGAAAGGTGCGATCACTTCTTAGGAAACTGAATCTTTTTCTGAGATGATGTTGATGTCTGACGAAACCAACAAAAAAAGTAGTACACAACAAAATTGGCGGTAAAAAAAACTCTTATTATTTTGTAGCGGTATTAAGTCGGAAATTTTCCACAGTAAAAAAAATAATACGTCTTATCGGAAATCCCATAAAAACAAAGTATTAGATTTTTTAGATTAAAGTCTAAAAATCCATGATATCAACAATAAATTTTGCGTCACCGATATCCAATGTTATTATTATAAATTATCTGGTATTTATCATATCTTGTATATCCCCTTTTATTAATATGATATAAAGGTTAAAATTAGGGTAAAAACAAAGATACACTTTAAAAAAAAGTGATTAAGTATTCAACTAAATTTATTTTACAATGCGCACTACGCGCATTTTTTGCCGATCATTCATAATGAACGCGTGCATTTTGTACATACCGGGTGTTTGTTGAGTCAGTAGTTTAATGCAGGAAATTCCGAATATTCGTATTATTCCATTTTTGTTCCAAATGAAAAAGCATGTTTTCATTCGTCATTAAAACCTCCTACGAGTTTATTTCGCAATTCTTTTGAGTTGAAAATAAGTTTTGCTAAGAAACTTCATAAGTATTTTGAGTCATAAGTTTACCTGCATTAGTCAACTTAAGATTTACGTTTTTTTTTGGTTGAATCTTATTGTCATTATATGCATATAATAATGATTTAATACAGATTATTAATAAAGGAATGCAAGAAAGTAAAAATTATTTGTTACAATGGCCTTCAAAGTCATATATAATTTTTTATTCTAACCTACAAATTTATTTCTTGTAACAAAATAATTGATGGTTGTTGACTTCTGTCTGATAACTAATTTATTATTCAGATAATATTTATAGGTACCTACAGTTTAGTTAATCATTCTAAAATATATTGATATTATTTTTAGTTATGATTCAAATTCAAAAAGCGACAAAATTAAAATTAGCTCGTCACGCGCGCTTGTACCTTGTTTTATGTGCATAAATAAATAATCATACACTTTAAAACGCATCAAAGTGCATTCTTAATACGCAAGAATGAATTGTAATAAATACTAGATTTTCTAGAACTCATTTTGAATACTAGACATTTTTTCGAATTTTATTTCATTACGTATATCATCTTTGTTTACATATTCTTTCCAATCAAACAATCGCAGGTGAATTTAGAATTTTTATTGCATTCAGTTAAATACGCACTATTTTTGTTTTGAGATTTCAGCTAGATTTAAATTTATTTTTTATTTCATTTTAATTGCATCATTATTTCAGGGATATCTTTTACTTTTTTTACTCAAAATTGTTATACAGGGTGTTTTATAATTTATGCACCAAAGCTTAACGCGTAACATAATTTAATATACTGGTTCTATAACAATTTTTTTCTTTAATTCGTAAAAATAATTGCAGTTAATTTATTATACCACTGTTTTAGTAGTCAATTTTTTTTTGTGATAAATATAATTATAAATCCTGTCTTATAATAATTGATCTATTATTGCATAAGTTATAAATTGATTTAATTTGGATATTTTTCTATACAAATTTAGTAAAATATATTCTCTTATTGAACAATTTTGTTTTGTTATAGAAACAATATATAAAATTGTGTTACTCGTTAATGTTTGGTGCATACGTTGTGAAACTTGTATATTAGTTTATCAAACTTTTTTACCTACATTTACACAATTATTTATTATTCATATTTATAAAATATGACTTCACTTTATACGTACGCCTTTACAAGTTTATAATTTTGATAAAATTTGCTTGTAAACTTTGTGTTATCTTCTGTTCTATGGTTCGAAGTACATTTAAAGTAATTAATTGATTAGAAGCAAATAAAATTTTCTTTGCAATTACAAATAAAATATTTTATGTTCGACTGCATCATATTACCTTGTTTTACGACACTGTTTACTGTCCATAATCGGGTACTTTATTGTACTAGTACGATAAAAATGCAAAATTGGACTGCTGTCAATATCACATTAAAACAAAATTCAAAAGAAATATTTAAACACCATTTTCTGTATGTATTATATGTGTCTTCATACAATTGTTAGATATTCTCTTGCATTACATGCAAGATCTTTTATTTCTTTTGGAACGTCTTCAATGTCTTCATCCATCTCAACACTTTCTTCACTTTGACAATTTAATAAATAAAGCAACAAATGCATAACAACGAAGCACACTTTGAATGCAATTAAATGTTTTAAATATAGGTATTGACATAATCATATTTTAAGAGAAAATATTTTTCATGCAGTCGAACATAAAACGTTGTATGCAACTCGTACATAATCAGACTTGATAGACTCGCCTTATTTATTAGCCTCGCTCGCTGCGCTCGCTCTGCCATAAAATTCGGCTCGTCCAATAAAGACCTAAATTATGTACTTGTTACATAAACTACTATTATCGTTTTTTCTAAATCTGGTCATTAAACCATCAAAAAGAACGTCTCCTAATTTTTCTATCAAATACTAGAACTGTTATTTTTCTTCCAGTCAACTTCACATCTCAATAATCCACGGTTTCATCGAAGTAGTGTACTCCTTGATCCGCCTCACCCCTCACCAGTGCCTCCTGGACATCATGAACGACCAGTCTCAAACCGCCCTCCACCTGGCAGTTCTCACACGACAACCACGCATTGCGAGGTCGCTGGTAGCTGCTGGTGCCAACCCCCGGGCGCGAGACTTCCGAGGCAACACTCCCCTACATCTAGCCTGTGCACTAGGTGACCTACACGCTGTGAAGGAACTCACGGCGCCGGTCACGGTGCAGGAAGCGGAAGGCTTAGGATTGAAGTATTCTGCAACGAGGACAGAGATTGATTTCGAACAGAGAAATTATGATGGTGAGTTGTTTTATAGTTTTGTTTTGTAAATGAACATTAAAATGTCGTATTGAATATATATTTTTTAATATTCTTCATTGCTAGTAGTGCCTTCTTGTACATATTCTAGTTCCGTATAATCAACAACCAATTCTTTTGTTAATTCACTATTCTTTATATTGGTTGTACGTTATTTAATATCCGTCAGTACGGTGGTGTGGATAGCGATATAGAATTCGAATCCGGAGATCCCGATTTCGAATCTCACTTAAGCTAGAAATTCTATGAACTACCACACTGCGGCTCGGTGAGTACGGACCCTGTACTGTAATTGGGATTAAGTTTCTGTTGTACAACGTAACATAAATAAATAAATATTGTTAATATCTCCAAAATAACACTAGGAGTATAATAGTTATTTATGAAACTAGTAAGGAAATGAAGGTTATTACCTTACGCATGTAAACACATAAGTAAGGTAATAACCTATTTCCTTACTAGTTTCATACAATATTTTTTTCTACTTCCGTTCTAATAAATACGAAAGAGCGTTTTTGAAATTATGAAATTTTTACATATTAATGACAAATTCAAAAAATAAAAGAATAACACATCAGAATTCGTCTACCAAGATATCTGTTGCTATGTTACCTCATTATTTTACTAGTTAAATAATGCAGTTCAATACTTAACTCAAATAAGTGAAATAAAACGTCTATTTCCTAACGGAAGTAGAAAAAATCTTCATGCACTTATATTTTTCACAATGTTTATAAATTTTGTTTGGTTGCCATGGTTAACAAAAAATATGTGGTTACTAAGCAACAAACACCTACGTCTATGTTTCCGCAACCAAAATATTTCACATATGACGTAAAATCTATGAATTTTCTGAACTTTTATTAATTAAAATGTCATCATAGAAAAAATATTGTATGTAAAGTATATTTATTCATACATAAATAACTATTATCTACAGTTACTCATGAAAACAAGAACAGGATTTAGTATGTTTGTTTATTTAGTGGCCCATGAAAATTTAAGGTTAGCCATTTAAACATAACTAATTTAACTAGGTACCCAAGTAAAAGTAATTGTTTGTTTATAGACTGAAGGATAGCTGTATTATTTTTTATTTAATTTATTTATGTTGGCATTGTTTACAAGGAAATTGCAAGTACATAATTGCATAACAGTAAATTTAAATTAATATGTCGAAATATCCTCTTAATTTTATTACTTAACTGTTATTAAACCTGTGATTTTAAAACTTTGTATAAAAATATACATTCAATTTATACAAATTATTAAAAGCAGCAACAATGAAAATCACAGATATTCCCTTCTTAAAAGTATCAAAGTCATAGATGCAAAATAAGATAATATTCGCAATCTTTTTGCTGGAAACTTTGATCTTTTAAATTTAGATATCAATTTTTTACTATAAATTAAATATTTACGTAGTTTTTATGATCGCCCGACAGTTGAAGTATTGATAGCAAATCGCGCAGTCAGCTAGATGGAAACAAAAAATCCGAGCCATCACGAAACAAATGAGTGATAAGTTCAAATACAACGTAACGGAAAACCCAATGCCGGAGTACATAAATTTTAACATATTACCAAACAATTAATTTATAGTTCGTTAAAATTAATGACTATACATTCTTCTTAAATTACTCTCAAAAATTAGCCCACCCAGAGAATGTAATTTTTAATTTTGAGTGTATCTATTTCATTATTTACCTACCTACCAGAAATTTTAATTTTGATTTTAATATTTGTATGAAATAAAAGACATGGAACAGAGCATGTTTCTTATTAAATTTATGTCAAGAGATTAAGTTTTAATTAGTTAAAGATAGTTGCGTCGCTAAAAGTTAAATGTGGTTTAAATAAATTAAATCAAAGCGAAAATCCTTGCCATATGGAATAATTGACATTGCTGTCGAAACCAAGTTCAAATTTAACTTCTGAATCTTTTGAACTATAAATCTCTTAGTTATGAGAACGTGGTTGCTTGGTAACAAATGAAGCATGGAAAAATCGCCCTCCGAAGGTGACGAGATCTTATCTAATGTCAAATTGAATGTTCATTTAAATTCAAGTTTGGAATCTTTTGAACTACGAATCTCTTATTTATAAGAACATGGTTGCTTGGTAACAAATGAAGCAAGGAAAATCGCCCTCCGAAAGTGAAGAGATTTTATCTAATGTCAAATTGAACGTTCATTTATATTCAACTTTTGAATCTTTTGAACTATGGATCTCTTATTTATAAGAACGTGGTTGCTTGGTAACAAATGAAACATGGAAAAATTGCACTCCGAAGGTAACGAGATCTTATCTAATGTCAAATTGAACGTTCATTTAAATTCAACTTTTAAATCTTTTGAACTATGAATCTCTTATTTCTAAGAACGTGGTTGCTTGGTAACAAATGAAGCATGAAAAAATTGCACTTCGAAGATGATGAGATCTTTTTAATGTCAAATTGCGTAAGTCGTTTTATCTTAAAGCAACAAAGTTTGGTGCGAGAAAAACTAAACTTCAAGTTATATTTTTTTAGTAAATTTGGGGAAGTAAAAAATAGGTTTAATGGTTTTATTATTATGTTAAAATGCGCGTTAGAACGTTGGTTGCTTCTTGTGACGTAAGATACTCCTACAGTCTTGGGATCGAGTGACTATTCTGTAATTGGGATTAAGTTTCTTGTAGTGCAACTAAAATCTTTGTCGATTTCTTATGTAAATTTCCCAAAATTCCCCACTAAGTCAAATGATCCAAATTGAGTTGATTGTTGTCTCGCTCATATGAGGTCTTATCGATGTCTTCAACCTTCGCGAATCGATATTTTTTCGGGGGCATCTGCAGAAAGCACGCGAACATGAACGAACTCAAAGTTGCCTTGTTCGTCGTTGACGGTGGCAATCGGGTAAAACCCAACATAATGATATACACCTTTAGCCCGACAGCAAACGAGGCGGATTCCACACCGCTGTTATAAATTACACAGTTTATTCCCCGTCTAGCCGGCCAGAACTGGCTTCAGGGGGCGAAATATGCCGGAATTTTACCAGAAACATGCCTACAAATTTATTGTTGAGGCTTAAAAATCTTAATAAAATACAGGATAGTATTTAAGGGTTACAATTCGACATGAAACCCTTATTTGTAGATTGTAATTAGACAGATGTTAATTGCATTTTGATTTAAAGAAACTAGAATGGCATATAGTATGTTCAAAGATACTCCGTTATGGCTTTAACTTACTAAGCCTGTGTTGAACCGCACACAGTAAGAGATTCTACCTGTTGGCGCTCAGGGTAGGATTGCAAAATATTTAAATTCGGAAATCTCTAATCTCTGTGCGGATTACGTATTTCAGATTTACTTGAAATAATAATGAATTCGCAAAATTAAACCGGTATTATTACATATTATTATTTTTTTTTGCTTCGTTATCAATAATAATATTTGTACAAAATTCTCTATTTCATTATTATAATATATATAAAAATTAAATTAAATTGGGAAATACTGAATACATACCTGTCCTTGCACCCCTATAAATCAAGCTTAAATCCCTAACAATAGAGGGCCATAACGGAGTATCTTTGAACATAGTATAATAATTATATTTAAAAAAGATTAATTTTATGAAATGAGATATGAAGAAATCAGTGTTCTAAATACTAGAAGGATAAATATGAATATGTAGCAATGATCGAATAAATAAATAATGTCTTAAATTAATATTGATTTTTCAACATTTCCTGTCAAATATAGGAAAATCCAAAGTAGCAAAAGTAATCTATATTTACAAGGAAACGGAAATATAAATATGCAAAAATAACAATTTATTGAAGGCAAAATATAGTTCAAAGTCTTGTAAAACGTAACGTCCTTGCTTCATGCTAAAAATTGCTTATTTATTAAATTTGCTTCAAGGAAATCGAGCAAGTTTAAACCGAATTTGAACAGAGAACCACGTGGGAGGAAAGCAAGTTGATGTATGAGTTTTTATACTTTCAATAGCATAATTTGCTTCGGTACACATATGTTGAGGATTCTTAGAAATCCGTCGATAATTCTAAGTATGTTAGATTAATCTAAACAAAATAATGAATTGCAGATCTCAAACAAATAAGTTGTTAGGTTGATAACCTACCATTGTTAGCGTGAAAAACTTCTTTGACGTCATAGTAATCATTCTTGTGTGAATAATTAAATTTAATTACAATAATTTGACCTCTGAGGTCGAATGCTTATCAAAGGCCTATGTTCAGTAATGTCTTGTAATTATAAGATTATACATAAATTTGTATTGATTAGAATAAAAGAATATGAAACTGCGTACCTACACAAAAATGGAATGTTTAACCAATTTGAGTGTTAATTCGCGTGTCATTTGTCTGACGTCAATTGTTTTTATTTGTTTTTTATAAGTGTGAATCCATGAGCATTCACTTGTACAATTTTTCTTTTGTAGTAAGTTTTTTTTACAGTAACCTTTGATCGATAAATTAATCTTTCTGTATCATAACTTACATTCTTTACGTCATTTTCACGTATTATGCAGTCATAGATTAGTCATTCAATTGTAGTATGCATAGTTTTCTAAATTTAAATATTTGTAAATTAAGTTGAATTTAACGATTTACCTTATTGTTTTAATAAAAGTGTATTTCGTCATGTTCGTACATTCGCATATTTTTTTGTTTTTTTATGTTGGAATTTCCAACTGCTGGTCAGAAACGGATATAGTCAACAGTAACGCAGTGTCTAGATTCATAAATTAATAATTTTACAAGAGGAATCTAGAAATTTAGAATTTTTTGCTGCTAGAAATGATTTTATTAGTCATTTTTTAACATTTTTTTGCTGCAGAACGTAATTTTATATTATATCAATGACGTTATTAGCCAGATTTTCAAGTTTTCAGAAAATTTATTGTCTTTTAATGCAGAAATTCTCAAACTTTTAACATTGTGCAAAAAATACTGACATCCTTCTTTTTTTTTTCAAACAACCTTATAATATTTTCGACAAAGTTATTTCTCAAATAAAAATTAATTCAAATTGCACATTGAAATGAAGTATTTTATTGTAATGAACTAGTTTTTAAACTAGAAATCAAAATTTAATTGCAAAATGTGCTTGGTTTTTATGTAAATTATGTGTATTGGCAAAAGAAAATATTGGATAAAATATTTGCACCATGTAGTAGTAGGACAGAATTTGTAGTGCAAAGAATTTCAAGTTCGGTTTGTTTGCCAACTGATGACAAACGCTATCTGACTCAAAACGTTTTTATTATAAGCCATCTAAATTTAAGTTCAAAGTTAACTAGACGGATTTATAATTACATAGGCTGGTAGCACAAGCTCTGTTTTTGGCTGTTTTAAGAGCAGTGTATTTAGGTGTTTTAGCTATTTATTTATATTACGCTGTACAACAGGAACTTAATCCCAATTACAGTACAGGGTCCGCATTGTGATAGTTCATATAATTTTAGCTTGATTGCGATTCGAATTCTTGATCTCCGGATTCGAATTTCGTATCGCTATCCACACCACCGTACTGACGGACATCTCTAACATGTTAAAACCGTGCTCTTAAAACACCCAAAAACAGAGCTTGTGCTACTAGCTATTATGTTGAATATAGTTTTTCGTATTTCGCATGTGAAACTAAACTGTTAACATGAACTATTTACGTAGCTGTACCGTATAATATTTTTTTTTTAAACGGTGGGATTTTCCAAAGCAACGTCGATATAATCGTTTGCGATATAAAAGGCATGACAACAATACATATGCATAGTCCATATGGCATGCAATGTTTCACGCAAATTAACTGAATTCCTTTACATAAAATCGACGATAAGCTTTTAGATATTCTACTTGAACGCGTGATTACTTGGCTACTCTATAAACTATCCAGCTGTTAGAAACACATTCCAATATTACTTTTCATGTTTGTTATTAATTTTGTTTAAGTAACTTTATTACGAAACTGTTGTTAGAACAAAGACAACTTTAATATGACAAATGAGTTTTAGTTTCCCATTACTTTATTGTAAATATAAATAAATATATCTTCACACTTTATATCACATTACTGGGAGTGGCATTCTGCCATAGCAGATCTTGATAAGTGATATATTTCTTCATGTAAAGTGCGATTACCAGTCGTCAAATCATGGCCCCCATAGATGCTTGTGGAGGGAGATCCACAGGGGTAGTTTTTAATGTAATTGTATAAATATATACACAGGGCCACATCCAATAAATAAATAAATATATCATCACGCCTTTTACTCATTACTGGGTGTGGCACTCTGCCGTAACAGATCTTGATAAGTGATATATTTCTTCATGTAAAGTGCGATTATCAGTCGTCAAATCACTGCCCCCAAAGATGTTTGTGGAGGGAGAGCCACAGGGGTAGTTTTTTATAATAAACCGTATAAATGTTAGCTTTTTAAATACCCAAAAATTAAAACAACTTCTGATCAATTTGTAAACGTTTATTTCCAATGCATCTTACTGCTACTGCAGACCAAACATGAATGAATGAATAATAATAAGATTATATACAATAGTGTCGACTAAATCATTAGCGACAGATTATAAAACAATAGCTCCGATTCACAAACGGGTGACGAAAGCATCCATCTGGGGGGTTAGAGAGGACTCAGCGGGCCCAGCGTCATCCCGATAAAGCTGATGCTAACACGGCCATTCTGCAAGTGGTGCGTCCTCGTACCTCAATATAGAAGGCTGTCAACAGAAAACAAATAAGTCACCTAGAAATTAATTTGTACCAATGGCTGAGTGAAACTGTCACCGGCCAATTATTATTCTCTTTTTTTTTTTTTTTTTTACTTGTTATCATTGTGGGGTCGCCACCAGATGTTTATTTTAGCGGTTCTGCCATTTCTTTTTACTTTAGCGGTATTGCCGCTTTTCGTTTCACTACGTTGTCTTAACGGTACTGCCGTTTTTGTTGTTTTAGCGGTATTGCCGCTCTCTTTAACATTTTAGCGGTACTGCCGCTCTTTATGACATTTTAGCGGTATTGCCGCTCTTTTTAACATTTTAGCGGTACTGCCGCACTTTTTAACATTTTAGCGGTACTGCCGCTCTTTTTAACATTTTAGCGGTATTGCCGCTCTTTTTAACATTTTAGCGGTACTGCCGCTCTTTTTAACATTTTAGCGGTATTGCCGCTCTTTTTAACATTTTAGCGGTACTGCCGCACTTTTTAACATTTTAGCGGTACTGCCGCTCTTTTTAACATTTTAGCGGTATTGCCGCTCTTTTTAACATTATTCATTTTGTGGGATTGCCACATTGGATAATTGTTAAGTGTTTGCATCAACAATTTTCAAGTTATACCAAATTAAACAATGAAATCCAAATAAATTATTTTAATTCTCAGACAGGATCGCTGTCAGTCACTGAGTGCGTACTCACCACTTTACTCGGTTACCGTTTTGGGCCATGGCCGTAATTGTTCATGCGCTGCTACTGTATCGCGTTTCCCCCTTTTTGTAAGAAGATAACGTTCATTCAGTAGAATTTTCTTTACAGTAAACGGTCCGTTATATTTTGGTTTCAGTTTTCCTCCTCCTGCTAATTGTGAATCTTCCACAGCAACTACATCACCTATGGAAAACAACTTAGCAGCAAAGCGAGACAAGTTAAATTGTCGCGCTCGCTCATTTTCAATATGTGTTATGCGTGCCCGCGCTTGGGTCAAGGCTTCATCAGGGTCAACAGAGTAATCTGTTGCCACCGCATCACCCAAAAATTGCTGAGTTGCAATTAATCTAGGATTCCTTCCAAACTGCAATATCGTAGGCGCGAAGCCTGTTGATGAATGAACTGTTATGTTTATGTTATCTTGAATGTCTGCTATCGCTGACACCCATGTGTTCTCTTTATCAGTTGTAAGAGTAGCTCTGAGTAAATTAAACAGCGTACGCATGACGCGTTCAACTTGGCCATTACCACGTGGCATTCCCGTCGCAATGTGATGAAGTTGTACATTTTGTTCACTTAAAAAATTCTGAAACATAACGGAAGTGAATGCTGCTGCTCTGTCAGCAATGATACGTCTAGGTCGTCCTAATTCCTCAAATACTTCTAAGAGAGCTACAATTGTGTCTTCTGTAGTTTTCCTTTTTAGTGGTTTAAAAACACAATACTTGGAAAATGCATCTACTACCACTAAAATTTGTGTGCATCTTTGCGACTTGACCAATGGACCTGCGTGATCTATGTGCCATGTGTCTAATATGTCTTTTGGTTTTTCGCCTTGTTGCCAAAACCCGGCTCGTCGCCCAGTATGAGATTTTCCTAATACACATGCTTTACAATTTCTAATGTACTTTTTGAGGCACTGGCCCATCTTTGGCCAGAACAAATCTTCACGCATTTTAGCAATGCATTTGTTCCATCCAATATGCGAAGAGTTATCATGATACAGATTCATTGCACACAATCGTGCGCCGACAGGCACAAAACACTTTGGTGTTTTACTGTTGGTTAATACTAGGCCATTATACACCAAGTAATCACTGTAGTCACTCGGATTTTTAAAAACTTTCTTGCAAAATTCGTCATTTTCTTGGAAATTCCTCAAGGTTTCAATTGATGATAACTTGGCTGGCATTGCACTTTTCACAATACGTATTGCTTTAACTGGATTTCGACTGAGGTAATCCACGTGAGACATCTTATTACCTGGTCTGTACTTGATAGAAAAATCATAGTCTTGGAGTTTTATCCACCAACGCGCAACACGAGGATGTAAGTTTTTCTTTAGAGCCGTTGCTCTAACTGAATTGCAATCCGTGTAAATAGTAAAATGCACTCCATACAAATAGACACGGAAGTGTTCCACTGCTTCGACGATCGCTAAAGTCTCTAAATCATAAGAGTGATACTTGGATTCACTTATTGTCGTACGCCTGCTAAAATAAGCGATAGGGTTAACAACCCCTTTTTCCGCTTGTAATAATGCAGCTCCTATACCAATTGAGCTGGCATCTGTATGTAGTTCAATTTCCAGGTTCGGATTGAAAATTTTTAGCACCGGTTTGTTGGTTAATTTTGTAATGATGGATTGTCTTACATGTTCGCACTCGTCGGACCATGTGAATGTAGAATTTTTCTTTAACAAGGCAGTTATTGGAGCCGTTATCATTGAAAATCGTTCAATAAACCGACGGAAGTAACTAGCGAGTCCCATAAATTGCCGTACAGTCTTTACGTCCGTAGGCGGAGATGTTTCGGTCAGAGCAATTACTTTTCGTGTGCTAGGGCGTATTGTACCCTCACTTATAACAACACCCAGGTATTCAGTCTCAGTAGCAAAAAATGTACATTTGTCATAATTTAATCGAAAACCAGCTGAAGATAAAGCTATTAAAACTTTTTCTAATTTCTGCATTCCTTCTTCTATTGTTTTAGATGACACAATTACATCATCCATATAAACTAGGGCATGTTTTCCCTTTAATTCGTTTAATGCCTTGTCTATAGCTCGCTGATACACAGCTGGAGAGTTTACATAGCCAAAAGGCATGCGGTTAAATTCATACAAGCCATCTGGAGTTATGAAAGCAGTAATATGTTTCGAATCTTCCTCAATTTCCATCTGATGAAATCCGGACTTCATATCTAGGGTAGAGAAGTATCGCGCTTCACCTAATTGATCAATTTGATCATGTATCAAAGGTAGTGGGTAACGTTCCTTGAAGACTCTGCTATTCACATCGCGATAATCGACACACATTCGCAATTCACCATTTTTCTTTTTCACAAGTACGATTGGGCTGGCATACTCCGAATGACTTTCACGGATGATTCCCTCTTGCAGTAAATCATGAACAATTTGTTGTAATTTTAATCGTTCTGATAAAGCTAAACGTCGTGGTCGATATGCAACTGGGGTGTTATCTTTAAGTCTAATTTTAAGTTTTCCTGTCAAAATGTGATCGGGTGTGTTAGTTTCACATTTTAATAATAAATGCTTTATTTGTAACACACTGGGCTCGTCCAGTCCTGGCACTTTAATATTATTTAAATCGCTGATAACCGTGGTAGTATTCGTCATTACTTTTAGATTATTGGCAAGGTCGTAATGTAACTCCAGACCGTTGATACCTTTATCAACTCGTAAATGCTGACTACCAATAACATCCCAGCCGATTAAAGCATCACTGTTAGGTATTGATGCAGCTGGAACTACTGTAAACAATACTTCTATTGTTACGGTTGGTAACACAGCTACGAGCATGCATGTGCCGATACTATATACAGGTTTTCCTCCAAGTCCAAAAAGTGCACGATGATCTGCGCTTATGTCAACACCAAGTCTTTTAGCAGCGTCTTCACTTAAAACTGATATATCAGCACCGCTATCAATGATGTACGTGAAAGACAAAGCTTTATTATTACATAGAACTGTTGCGATAGGTGAAGTGGTTAAACTACGGCCCCGCTTGATAAGCATAATTTTCTTCGGCTTTCCGTGTTTATACCAACAATTTTTTTCAATGTGTCCTATCTTTTTGCAGTGAGTGCAATTGGGTATTGATGTGCTCTCTCTTTGTTTGCTTACGTCGATTTCTGTCTTCTCAGGCTCTCTTTTATTTCTAATAAAAGAACGACAGTGTTGTTGATGATGACCTGCTTGCCCGCAACGGTAACACTTCCCTTTCGTATCGGATTTGTCACGTCGCTTATTATTGTTATCGTTATTAGGCCGAAAACGAACAGTATCGAGAGCAGGAGCCCTTTGCGTTGCACGATTTGTTCGGCGACGCGCGTCAAATTCACTTAAGAGTTTCAAAAGTTCGCGATCAGCACATGGTTGTTGAATACGGATGGTAGCTTGCGCTTCCGAATGGTCTAGCCCGTACTCCACCATGCTAACAATAATATTCCACGGTAAATTACTATAAAAACGCTGGATAGCACGAAGTTTTTGAATTCCATAATCGCTTAAAGAATCACAATCGCGGCTTCTTAACGTAGCGGCAGTAAAAGCACGCGCTCCCGGTGTTTCACGATCTGGAAATGCAACAATTAAGTCTTTACCGAATTCGTCCCAAGTGCGGCATACCGGTCGCCAATCGCAGTAATAACGATGTGCTCGTCCTTTTAATGCTTCTCCCGCCTTTGCTATCATAAGTGCGTCTCCTACTTGCAGTTCCTCTTTTAGCTTTGCAGCCGTTTCAAGCCATTCTTCTATAGCATAGTCACTCGTATCCGGGTTAAATTCTGCTAAACGGAATGACGTAATTGCAGACATATTTGCTGACGATGTACTAGGCGTTGGCCCGGTCGCCATGTTGGGCTGCTGCGACATTTGCTTTATTTGATCCTGTTGAGCTGCAACAAGTGACAATAAAGTTTCTTGCCATGCCACCCGTGCTCGCTTTGTAGGAGGAACAGTCGACGATGATCCTTCCTCAACCTCCTCCGTTGCTATCTCTGAATCACTAGAATCGTGTTGTTCCGACGCCATTTTTGCCTTTTCGGTTACACACGCGCAATTGAATTTCACTACACACAATTTAGTTTTCAGATTTTCACTGGTCACTATCCCACTTCTGATGTTAGCTTTTTAAATACCCAAAAATTAAAACAACTTCTGATCAATTTGTAAACGTTTATTTCCAATGCATCTTACTGCTACTGCAGACCAAACATGAATGAATGAATAATAATAAGATTATATACAATAGTGTCGACTAAATCATTAGCGACAGATTATAAAACAATAGCTCCGATTCACAAACGGGTGACGAAAGCATCCATCTGGGGGGTTAGAGAGGACTCAGCGGGCCCAGCGTCATCCCGATAAAGCTGATGCTAACATAAATATAAATATACAGAATGACACACCCAATAAGTAAATAAATATATCATCACATCTTTTACCCATTACTGGGTGTGGCACTCGCCGTAGCAGATCTCAGTAAGTGATATATTTCTTCTTGGAAAGTTCTGTTGCTAGCCGTCAGATCACGGCCCTCAAAAAAGTGTAGTGGAGGGGGAGCCACAGGGGTAGGCGTGGTGAATATTTTTATTTATTTAATTTATTTTTCTGTAAAATAAAAAATAAGGAAAGTATTAAATGCAAATCTTGCAGAATGACACAAGCAAATTTGCCGATAAACTACTGCGCACAAATTGACTCAATGCAATCACATTCTTATCGAATCAAGTAGGAAATTTTTATAATCCTGATAAGTCTTTACAACTCCCACGGTTGAAAGAAACAAACAGGAAAAGAACATCTAACCAAACTAACCAGAAAAGAGATACAACCATCTCATATTACTATCACCACAAACGGATATGACAAATTCAAATAATCGACGACATAAGATATGACAGAATAATTTCATGTACATTTTTCTAACAGTTCTGACATTGTTTGTTGATTGTTTATAAAACTGCGTTTTTGCCATCAACTGTTAGGGGATTCCCCACGACTGACTAACACATGAAAGAGTGGGTCTTGACATTGGATTTGTTGCGAAACTAGGAAATTTTTAGTGAAACCGCAAATGAAACGGTAGTTTCAACGCAATCAATATTTTTGAAATTCTATATTGCCTTATTCCCAACTCTGAGGCTGGGTATTCTAAGTGATTATCTTGTAGATTACTAACTTTTTTATTCACTCTTCAACGCTACTTAAGTTAAAATGAAAACATTTGGTTTTGGTTCACTCATGAATTAATATCGCTTTATTGTACAATTTCGGCTGTTATGTCATCTTCTGAAAAAGAAGTGATTGGCTTGTAGCACAAGTTTTGTTTTTGGGTGTTTTAAGAGCACGGTTTTAACATATTAGAGATAGATAAAACACCCAAAAACACTGCTCTTAAAACAGGTAAAAACAGAGCTTGTGCTACCAGCCAATGTGTTTAATTTGTGAAACAAATCTAAGTATTTTTATTTTTATGTTTCACCGAGCGCCAACTGCTTCATCCATTGAATACTTAAATTTTTCTAATTAGAGTTGCAGAGAATTTCTATAACTTTGAAGTATTAGTTTCACTGTCATTAATTTCAAATTTCAATAGACTTCAAAGAAAGCATTCATAACCAATTATAATTTTTAAAATGTCAGTTGTGTAAGCAGGCTGTCCAGTCGATTAAATCGAAATACAAAATCGTGTTTTCTAATTTACAAGCGAGAGGTCGTTCGTTTAAATATCGCTAACTTCAACTTCATATATAAAATTCCGATTCCACTATTAAGTTCCTGTTATGCCCAGTAACAAAATTTCCAAACTTTAAATTAGAATTTCAAATAACTATGTATGTATATATGATAAATAAAATAAATTAAAAAAACTATTTAGGAACGTTAAACAGCAAAATATAAAGTCAGTCACCCTACCTAGTAATTGACTAACTTTATTTTTACTGGCAAGCGTTCCTGATTTACTTCAGAGAAAATATTTGCTACCAGAGCTATAGAAAATAAATTTTTACAACTTTTATTTGAAATATTTTTCGTTACAATAATTTCATGGTCAGTCATTCTTAATCAACGCTCATATGAGTAGTCAAATTAATTAGTAGGAAACCGATTAGTTTAGTTCGATACTAATTCTTTGCTGATTAAAAAAAAATATCAATTTTGCCCATTACTAAATCTTTTAGCTTTACATTTACAAATAAATAAATATATATATCATCACGTCTTTTATCCGTTACTGGGTGTGGCACTCTGCCGTAAGCAGATCTCGGTAAGTGATATATTTCTTCGCGTGAAGTGCGGTTATCTGCCGTCAAATCACGGCCTCCAAAGATGTTAGTGGTGGGGGAGCCACAGGAGTAGATTTAAATTGGAGAATCGAACCAGGGTTCTCAAGATATTGGTAAATGTTTTTTTTACTGCGTGATGTGTGTAGTTACCTGCCGTCAAATGATGTCATTCCCATATTGAGTGCAGAGTTAATCTGCTGAAAGTTTTTTTTTTTTGATATTTTATTACTTTTTGACTCATCGGGTAAAAAGAAATATGTTATTTAATTCGGAAGTGGAAAACTGACCATAAAAAAAAATATTGTAAGGAAAATTTGTTTACAAAATATAACTTATCTCTTGTTAAAAATAGGATTAGTGAATTTCCGTCCAGTATTTGTTTTTTATGTTTGGTACGGAAATAATTTCGCTTTATTTTTTCCTGCCACAACCGCAAATACACTTCGTATACAATAGTATGATAAGGATAAGACGTCTTGCCTTGGTGTTTTTCTATTTTACCGCTGCCAACGACTAGCGGTTTTTTTAACCGCTGCGCTACCGTTCCATGTGAAGTCATCGTCAGCTGTCTTGGATTAAATTTAGAAAGTCGCGTGCTTCTTGTGGGCGAAACTTCGCAAGCGCCGTCGCATGTGCTATGGAATTCACTTCATTGTTTTATTTTCTTTGTTCTTTTATACTCGTATCTCTGTACCGTACTTTTGATTATTTTATCGAGTGGTTTTTCTCTGATTTCAAAGTTGTTTTTGATTCATTGGCGCCAGGGTTTTTTTATTTCGAAGAAAAAATGGTGTGGCACCAATAGTTCAAAGTTTTATCAAGCCTGGCGCGATAATAAACATTTCATAGTGTTTCATTTAATGCGTATTATTATCTGATTGTATTATTCGATTATTTTAAAGCTGTAATTTTAATTGGTTTCTCGGAAAACGATGTAAAATACGATACAAAATTCCCACTGTTTGATAAGAGTATTTTTAGTTATTGATTATTTAATTATTATTGATTAAAGATATTTTTCAGTAAAATTTCCTCTATGACTACTTTTCTTAATCTAGCTTAATCTTACTTTAAGCCAAAGGAAATTATTACATAATAGTTCATTATATTCGAATTATTGAAAGTAGCCGATTTCACACCGTAATTAGCGAGGGCGCCAAATAATATTTACAACCAGGGGTGTACACAACATTTTTTCTATGTACATTTTTAATTATATATAATAATAATTTTGAACAATATTAAAAAAAAATTACATTTGTGATTTGCAAAGAGCCCCGTTGCCGATAGCAACGGTCAGTTACTTTTTTATGGATTGAAGAAAAATGAAATTATAAGTATTTCTGAAAGAAGTTACAAAATTTGAAAAGAAAATAAAGAAGTAGAATGTGCTAGGCATGTAATTAATTTAGTATACAAAATTTAATGAAATTCATTACCATTATTGGTAAAGTTTGCTTCTCTTGCATTGCTAGTATCTATAAAATGATGTTAGAATTATTTTTTTTAATAATATTTGTATTGTTCTCTTGTAAAAAGTTTCCATCAAAGAAATGTAATAAAGTACGCAATCGAAAGTGCGTCGTGTATCAAACGTCAACAAACTTTCATTGAACAAAAAAATGACAACAAATTCCCGGCGTCTACTCCTTAGTAGAGAACTAAATATAGCTGTGGACGCTAACATCACGAGTTTGGAATGCTCCTGGAAACATCCAACTTTGCGCCGGGCACCGGGAAAACCAGACCAGTCTGGCGTCTTCGAATTCCGCATGTTTCTGTCGGTGAAAATAACTCTAAACTCTTCCACCATCGCTCCCATTCTCTGTGTGCCGCTCTCTCGATCACAGGGCGGAATTAGAAGATAGGTTAATTTTATACACGCGCGCCGGTGGTTTTTTTGGCCGTTTGTGACCATTTTAGGCCACGGGCTGAATTGACGACTGAGCTATTTATGAATGTACCGCGTGCAAAGTGTTTACTTTGATCCCAGCGCCAGCTACACGCTTCAATGGGTATTGGTCATTGCATTTTGCACTTCTGGATGCTTGAGAACTCGTGATTTCTTGGGTTTTTTGCTGACTTCAGCGCTAACTCGATTCAACTAGACATTTTGCACGAATGTTTTCCTCTATTCAACGAAATATATACTTATTTGCTACTCTGCACAATTCAATGCAAATTTAAAACACCCAAGTTAACTGGTTTTGTATTGTTCATGTTTTTGGTACAATTATTAATTGCGACAAAAGAGAAATCTTTAGAAATTACATATTCTTTAACTTATTCTTTTACAAAGAAAAGTTAACATTGTGTATATTATTTTATAGACAATTTTATTCTTTGGAACAGTTTTCTTAAAAATAAACACATAGCAAAGAAGAATAGGATTCAAGAGCTTTTGAATATAGCATAAGTAGCAGGTGTAATAAGATAGCAATATTTAAGAAGAAAGAACAAGATTAAAATAACAAAAGAAGAATTGATTAAAATCTTGATTTTGTAAATATTCTGAGAAAGGAAAACCGTTAAAGGTATCGGTTTCACAGTAATAATGATGTTATGGTAATAAACCATTGCCCATTTGGCTTTAACTTTCAACTTTAAAAGCCTCTTGTAGGTATTTAACTTCTTGAAAACCGTTATGCAAACAAAATGTTACCTGGTGTAGATTACAATTTCTTTTATTCCCTAAAATTTGCATTTTATGTTCAAAGAAAAACCACAGTTGTGTATATTTTATTTTGAAGTTTATTTGCGAATTAATTTCGAGTTTTATTAGAACCAGGATAAGAGACGTCGGGATTTCCAGTTTGAAATGTGTTTTAATTAATTTTGATTATAAATTGCTTGAAGTTTATTAACCGAGCTAAATATAAAATTAATGGTTAATCACAAGATTATATTTGCGTCGTTTCTTGAGAAATCTTTGGCAAAAATAGACAAAAATTACTCTTACATGTTTATAGTTATTTGTAGAAAGCCATTGAAGATATGCGTACGAGAGAAAAATTAAAATAGATCATTTATTTTTAGAAAAGTAAATTTCTGCGTAAGGATTATTTTTAGTACTATAATTTTAGCGATCTGAATAATTTATTCACTAATATAAACACGCATACAATATAAATATATATGGGGCAAAATATTTCGGTCAAAAATAAAAATAAATATTCAACAAGTGGCAGAATCAGATCTTCTGACACGAAATTAGAAGAATTTAGTTTTGAGGTTTATCCATGACTAGGTACACAGAAAGAATTCTCCTCTGTGGGGGTCCTTTGTGTGTACGCATATTTAATATTGCTGATTTATGTGTCCTGTGGCTTTACGGAGAATCGAATTTTAGTAGAATTTTAACGATGGAAAAAGCGTTCATTATATGTGGGAATTTTTTTTTAAATTGTTAACTAATTTGTGGTTTATTCTGTAATTATTTATTTTTCAAGGAACTTATATGAAAAATATTTAAGTAATCCATATTTATATTGGAAATTTGATGTTTGGGTTTAGTAATAAAAAAATGGAACAAGGTGATATGACGCTTTGTAAACAAAAAACTAATTTATTTTTAAGTTTTTGGATGTTAAATAAATAAATAAATATATCATCATGCCTTTTACCCATTACTGGGTGTGGCACTCTGCCTAAGCAGATCTCGGTAAGTGATATATTTCTTCGGCGTGAAGTGCGGTTATCAGTCGTCAAATCATGGCCCCCAAAGATATTAGTGGAGGGGGAGCCACAGGGTGAAAATTGTTTGTCGGCTGTGGGGATCGAACCAGGGTTCTCAAGATCCACAGGCCGACTCGATACCACTGAGCCACCTACCCCATTGGATGTTATTTTCACTAATTAATTTTGATTGTGAATTTAGTTTCGCAAAGAACGTTGCAGCTTGTATTTCGTTGTACAATTTGAATTATTTGTTTAATAACATTTAAGTAAATAAATATTTTGACAAAGTTATTTATATTTGACGTCAGATTTATAAAACCAGTGGGTTTTTCCAAATTATAATCTACTCTGTTGAGAATCAAAGCAAAACTCAAGTTGATACCACTCAAGGTTTGAGCAACAAGGTTGCTACATTGCCAGTAATTTTGCTAAAAATTTTCTTATTCAAGTGTACACCATTGGCAATATAATAATAGCAATCGAATTAAAACTATGCTCTAATGAATGTAGCTTTCATTGTTGGATTTAAAAGTATGTTAATAGTTTGGGAATCCCCAGTTTTTTACGCGGTATTCCAGTGGCGTCGACAATGGGGCACTTTCATTTCATGCCTTTGACTACAATAGGCTATTCGTTACGAACCATGAAAATCAATTGGGAAAAGAAATGTATTATTTAACCGTCGGAAATACCCAATTTTTACCTGCAACTCAGTAGCGCCGACACAAAACTTTGAAATGCATTCTGGGTAGTTGTTATTGATTTGACATTTATTGCTTTCCGTTTCCTGTGACCAATGGAAAATTCTAACCTTAGAATAGTTATAAATAATTGGACAAAAGGCTATTACTAGTTGTTATTGATTTATTCCGAAGTTTATTGCGTTTGTTTTCCTGTTACTAGATGTTTGCAGTCACGTAGTGCATATTCTGATCTTATTTTTACATTTCAGGTCAAATGTGCGTGCATCTAGCGGCGTTGGGAGGCCATGTAGATGTTTTAAGACATCTCGTTTGGTTTGGAGCGAACATTAACGCTAGAGTAAGTAGAACAAATATACAATTCTTTCTTACAACGTATCTTACAATACTTAACAGTTAATAGTTTGTAAGTTGTGTTAGAATAGTAGTACTTTAAGATAAATTAGAGAGAGCTGGATTGACCTTGTTTCGAGTAATTTAAACAAAATTTGAGATTTCTTTTTTTGGTTACGATGTTCGTTTCCGTTACCAGGATTCGGAGGTTGTTGCAATTTGGTCAAATTATTTAATTTCTTTTTTTAATTTACATTATAAAATTGTGTTTTACTAGAATCATATTGTTTCCACATTTGTTTTTACTTTGTATACTTTTACATTAATCTTATGGTGGAATTTTGTGTAAATCCATAAGTTTTGCAGATCCGTAAATCAGTAAATTATGCACAAAATCGCAACGAAACATGACTGAAATATTTTCTATTTATCAACAAATATTGATGTGATTTTCTTCATTATTTACGGATCTAGAAACTTATAGATGTATCATAGAATTCCACTATTAATCTTGACCGATATTTCCTCCCCCGTTCATTTTTTGCTACCGAACTATAAATTAAAGATAAATATTCATAATTTGTCTGTAGATTATTACCATTTCGATATTTTATGATTAAAATAATTTATTCTATTAATATTCTAAAAATATTACGTTTAATGACACTTTTTACGGAGCTGTCATATTCTTTTTTATATAATAATAGCTATGTATGAGATAAAAATTCCTGGATAAGTTATTCTGGTCATAGAATATCAAAATTTTGATAATCTGTAAAGTAATGATGAGAAATAAAAATTGTCATTAACGATCAGTAACAGATAAAATAAAATTGCTGTTAATTTCAACAACCAGTTAAATAAATTCTTATCATCAACTTCTTCATTAACAACTCTTCTAACCTAATTTTCTTGATTTTTCAGGAAGCCAAATCAGGTTACACACCCCTCCACATTTCCATCGAAAGCGGCGACCAAGCAACGACGCAGTTCCTGCTGGTGGAATGTAGTGGACAGTTGCAACTCGAAGCCCCCACGTACGCGGGGCGCACCGCCGTGCAGCTAGCACGGGGCTCCGCCTTCGTACAGGCTCTTGTTTCGCGTGGAGCCACCGTACCCATGGACGACGACACGGATGACGAATATGATACGGATAGCAGTGACGATGTAAGTTGAGATCAGTGACAATTCATTTAGATTACAAAATAGTAATTCATGGCCTTCATTAAAATTAACTAGGAAAACTTATCTTTTCATTTTGATTTATGCGGAGCCTTGAGAAAATATTGGGAAAATTTGGTTGTCATAACAATTTGAATTCAATTCAAGTTCGTTGTGCGCATTTTAATTTATCATTTAGTTTTTGAGGTATGTCACATCAACAATAGATATATTCTTTTTATTTCTCTTGAGACAATTTTATCTTATGAATAATTGAATAAGTATACAAACACTTATTGTTAAAAATATCTGGTGGATCTGAAGTAGCAAGATAAGTACAACAAATAAATAACAATTTGTTATTTCGTAATAAATTCTCTCTGCGAATAAGGAAAAGTAATATCCAACTCTGAAACAAAATATAAACAAAATCTCGATCACGTCATAGTTATTAATACAAAGTGTGAAAACTGTCACCTCTATCAAAATTATCACCACCGGTCGAGTGGTATTTAAATTGCAAATAGCGTGCGCGTTTGTTTTATTTCGATTCCGATCGATTGGAATATTTCGCACGTTTAACCGATGACGTGGGTCCTAGCGAAACGGATGTATTCACAATACGCGGAGATTTTTTCGCAGAATTATTCGTGGTTTTCATCATTCTTGCGGTATGATGGGATTCCAATCGAAGCTAATTTATTCGGTGTGTTTTCCATTAAATCATTTTTCTAGAAACGTTACTAAATGTTTGACGTCTTTTTGAAAATTGTAGAACGTCGTAGAAAATCGAATGATTATTTTCAAGGTTTCCCAGTTTTATATTGTGTAACTTTACAGTTATCAGTTATCGGCAAGTTGTACAGTTACAGTTGTTAATAATCATTATTTGTTTTTTGAAAAGTTTATAATACTTATTTTATTTTTAATTCATTGCAACCCACTTTTTCTCATAATTTATTTTTATGAACAAACTGATTTCATAATCAGTAAATATGTGTTAAAACAATATTGCTGTTACAAATACCGGGTGCTCAAATAACTGAAGTTACACTTGCAACAACATCAAATAATCCGAAAGGATGCTTACAGGATTCTATTTCTACTTAAGTTATTGTAGTTCATTACATAAAACTGAGATAAATGCTTGCGGCTCAAGTAATGAGGTCGTGCGTTCAAATCTCACTGACTCCAACTTAATAATAAATAAATAATTGAAGAAGATTGAAAATTAGTGAAAAAATATTTCAATAATAGTTGTTTTTGTATTAAGTGCGCAAAATCAGTGTTTTTTTGTTGTGTGTGAGAATGTCACTTTTAGTCGAAACAAAAAAGTCATTCGAACGCGTCAAAAAACAAGAATTTTTTTACAACTATAAATAAAGGATAATACAATAATTATTGATTAATTGAAGGAAAACAATCAACAATAATATAAATTTGATACTATTGATGTTTTGTAATTAATGGAATCTGACAAAAAATAATTCGGGAGCGTGCGCAAAATACGCGTTGTTATGATAATGTAAATGATGAAAAATTCACGTACTTTGCGTATTGATATTAGTGAAAAAATGAATATTTGTTGACAGTTGTAGAAAAACATTTGTTTGTTGTTTCTAGATGCCGTTCGAAGCGTCAAACGTGTATAAGCCAGGGTTGGTGATCAACGCAAGCGCTTGAGCCGGTCCAGCAGCTTGCAGCAAAGAACTAAAGAATCATCATCGGGTGGATCTTACTATGTGCCTTCATAACGTCAACCGAAAAGACAGAAGAAAATGGCAGCGAGGAGAAAACTGTTGGGAAATGGATAATAACAAAAATATTCGAACGAAAAACTGAAATATACCTGTGTTGCCAAAAAAAACTAATCAGGCATCTGTGATTTTCAAATTGTGTCATCTGTTATTAATGGTAGACGATAAATGTTTATTTTTGTATTGAATCATTAAGTTGATTCAAATTAAAATGTGGGAATATTTCTATTTATGAATGTTTTGTTATTTCATGAACAAATTTTTCACCTGAAAAATTGTAGGCAGTTTTTCTGACTATGTTATGAAGCTTTCTCATTCTGCGGGCGACTGTGGAGAACGAAAAATCATTTCAATGCATCGGGCAAGTACTGACTTAAATTAGAGCTTTGTTTTAAAAGTTCGCGACTTAAATCTGTACTAATGCAGCGTTTAAATGTTTTTCGTTTTCTCAATGGATACAATACACTCGCGCTGGTGCATGGATTTTTACTATTAATCAATGTGTTCCCGATCCATGCAAGAGAAGAGTTGCATCAGTGTTTTTGTATAATATAATTATGAATTATGTGTCTGTTATATTTATTGTTAATAATATATTAATTATATCGTATTAAGGAATTAACTGAATATCAAAGTAGTTAGTATGCAGCACTGCAACTAAACTATACCGACTGTTGTTCTTGTTTGTGACGAATCACACCAAGGAATAGTTCAAATTTGACTTTGTACATAAGCCCCTTCGTATATCCTGCCTCCCCTTTATTGTAGTTATCTATATATAAGTTTATTTTAGTAAAAAAGATACATGTCTCTTAAATGAATAGTATTACGTCAATAAATGTTTTTATTAAACTCTTTTTGTTTTCTTTCATCTATTCGGCTTTTTATTTCACAAATTTACTTTTAAATAAAAAGAAGGCTTCAGAATTCAATGTGTTTAAAAAAAATTATTTGCGATCGTTTCAAGCCTAAAAATTAGCTCGTCATCAGCATCTTAAAATACAAATACAATAAATATAATATAAAACTAACAAATTACTCAAAATTTCAAACAAATCTTGAAAAAACGTAAAATATAAATCAGATATTTGTCAATAATAACGGAAAAGATTCACGTGAAAAATATAAAAAGGTTTGTTTGATATTTTGATTAATTTGTTAGTTTTATATTATAATTATTGTATTTATATTTTAAGGTGCTGATGATGAGCTTGAAACGTTTGCAAATAAATTAAAAATGGAAACATATTGTATTTTTAACCTTCTATTTATTTAATATTATTAATTGAATGCTTTTTAAATATATATTAACAAATTTACATTACTTCTTACACTATACAAAAAAAATCGTAGAACTTGGAAAGTAGTAATATTCGTCAGTAAGAACTGAATAATTTTGGATAAATAGAAGTGCAACTTTTACTTCAAACATTTCTCTTTTCCCAATGCAAATTTTAGGCCATCATTAACCATGATTATTTTTTCTAGGAAAATATAACAGACTCAATTATGGAATCATTAGGAAACTTTGCAAGCTTTGCATAATATTATTTTTTTTCGTGAAACATTATAAGTAGTTAAGATTGAACTAAACAAAATTGTGCGCATAAAATGATTTATTTTTGTCATAAATATTAGTAATCTGGACTTGGATTTTCCAGTATAGTTGCTACGTGTTATTAAATAAAGATAGGTGATCGCACATATGCGTGGTAAGTAACCTTTGAAATTTTAGCATTGAAATGATGTATACTGTTCACCAAATAAGGACAAATATTATTTATTTTAGGTCTGATTCATTTATTGAAAATAGTTATTTTTGATTCTGGATTGCAAAATGTTACTTTTGCATTCTCGATTGCAAAAGCATTTCGCAATCGAGTATCAAACAACGTTTTTTCGAAAACTGTCCCAAAATTAGTAATAATGTAATGAGAAAATTTTGACGTTTAGGATTAATTAATGTGACATCTAATGTCTCCATGACAACAATGTATGTAATATAATTGCTATCAAATCTGGTATTCCCTGACCAGCAATTGACAGCTGGTTGGCAATAGAAACCAAACAAACGTTCTAATTTTTTTCTGCGATTGGGACTCGTATTGCATTTCTCAAGAAACTATTCCAGTACACCAGTTAGCTTACTCAAGCGGGATAAATATGAATAATTGCTCAATTCGAACATTAAATATAAATTTTGTTAAATAATAGAAGTATTGTTTCTAAGCAAAACAATAAAGTGACAAATTTTATTAAATTGTGAGTCTCATTTCGCGTGTTGATAGTTGTTATGTAAATTTTAACTTTATATGACAGTTTTCGAAAAATATATATTTTATTTATTTATTATAAAAATACAATACTTTTTAAGTTCAAGGTATGCCATAGCAGAATTAAATAACAAACACGTTTAGGTTCGTCTATTACGCCCAGACCAGCAAATGATCGTTAGTGTTTATTGGGCAGTCAGTTGTTTATATCGTTAAAAATGTGTTGTTTTTACTATTTTCTGGTTAAAATAATATAAAAGTAATATAAAAGTACTTATATTAATTGTTTATTGAACTATATTGCAATTATAAAATGTTGACTAACTTATGTCCGGGCTTAATTGTGACTGTTTTTGGTTTTCAACCATAAAACAAATTTAGAAAATATATTTGGGAGTAGTTTGAAGTCTTTTGAAAGCTTTATCAACAATAATATAAGTAGTTTTATGTCAGAATGCAATGTAATTTAGTTAAACACCAGCTTAATGACACCTTGTGTAATGTGGTCTGTGAGTGAAAAGTGAAATAGTGTTCAAAACCTTCAAAGGCGTGAATAACATCGAAATAATTATCTGTAAGTAATTTAAATACTAATCATTTGATTCTGTTTAATTATTGTTATCGAAATAGGTTATTTAAATGTTGTATCGTTTATGTTAAACGAAGTCAGATATAAACATGGAAAAAACATGGCAGTAAGATTGCAAAAACTTGTTTTTTTATTAACTTATTTAAATTTTAAAAATGTTTCATTGAAAAATAACAAACACATATTTATTTTATACATAAAACAGCAGCCAGTTCATAGAATACATTTAAATTAGATGTAAAATAATTACACAATTAATTAAATGGTAATTAATATGATAACGTTTGTAGGTCTTAGCTGCAGGTATAAAGTTATAGATTGTAGAACAATGTAAAGGAAATGATATCTGAAATGTATTTGCAATCATTGATTGTTAGTTTTGTTGGAAATTCCAGTGGAGCATGGAATAATGGAATATGGCACATCGTGAATAATTGGGGTATCGGTTATCGAGCTCCTGTTCACGGTATCTGCATTCAAACATGCGGGTTATGCCTCATAGTATTTCTTCAAGGATTTTTGAATTTGTTGAATTTCTGACATATCATCTGATTAGTTGATATCCAGTACATTCTACTCTAAAATGAATAACTTTGTTGTGCTGATGCAGATTCTTTGAATTCGTAGTTTTGAGCTTTTGTCTTAATATTTCACTCCTTTGGTGACTTTCCAAATGATACTTTATAAAAAGAAATGTTATTTTTTGATTGGTAATAGTTAATATCAGCAATAAAGTCATGGTGTTGTCAGATATTAATTAGTTTTGATGCTTAGAATAATATTTATTTTTGCTTGGAAACATACAAATTAATTTAGCCAGTAATTTATCCTGGATATTTAAAATTAGAAAATTATTATTGGTTTCGTGTTTCTGTATTGTTTCATTTATATTTTTTCGGAAGATATTTAATTTGAAAACTCTTCATGTTTTTTTTATATTGGTATATTGATTGTTTTGCTTTGATCTGCTTTCGAAACCGATTTGAAATGGTGCAGAATTTCGAAATGTACCTACTCTAATATAAAAGCTTGTTGACATTTTACAGTCGACTGGTCACAGTTGGCTACTGATCTTTTTTCTCAGTTTTCTCTTCAGGGAAACTGGCCCTAAAATAGGACCGGATTGAGAAAAGTTGCTAAAGCAAATTTTTATCAAAATTTAATTGATTTTTTAAAAAACAAATTAAATTTTATTATAAGCACAACAACAATTACATTTGATATGAGTATGTGTGCATCATTAATATTAAAGTAGCACAAATTTAGTATTAACATAAGTTTAATCTAGAAGTTCGTAGTTATTAGAAACCATTAAATAATAACTTTCAAAGCAAGTATGGAAACTTGCGTAGCTAGTTTCGTAAATATCGATAGTGGCATTTTTAAGCGAGACAATTTTCTAGTATATGGTTATAGGATCTTGAATCTTGATGGGACATTGTTAAAAAAGCAATTGCTTTAACAAGATAAGTTATCTAGGAAAAGGAAAGTTCTAAATTGCACATTCCAAGTACGTGCAGCAGCTCTAAAATCCGTCTCTGCGCCAGGGTATGTAGAACTTCGTCTTAAATTTTGATCACAGTAGATTACATTTTCTCGACTATCGGGTTTCGAAGAGACTCCGATGGAATGTGAAAGGGAACAGCCATTCATCCCCAGTGACGGGGGTTTCACGCGCATGAAGGGACACATCTCCAACAATAATTCAATTTATTTAAGTAATAGCAAAAATGGGGTAGGTGGCTCAGTGGTATCGAGTCGGCCTGTGGATCTTGAGAACCCTGGTTTAATCCTCACAGCCGACAAACAATTTTCATCAAATTAAATCTACTCCTGTGGTTCCCTCTCCACTAACATCTTCGGGGGCCGTGATTTTACGGCTGGTAACCGTACTTCACGCGAAGAAATATGTCACTTACTGAAATATGCTTCGGCAGAGTGCCACAGCCAGTAATGGGTAAAAGGCTTGATGATATATATATTTTAAATTTTTTATATATAAAAATATTAATATTTTCTATTGAAATTTACAATTGTAATTGCAAAATGAGTTTTTTCTACGATTGCTATGAAAAGTTGACAATTACGCTCTCATTTGTCATCGTAAAGTTGACGTTTTCTGTGAAACGATCGAAAAATATCTTTTTTGCGCGTCTCTAATGTGTTAAATCCTTGTGTTTCCAATGGCAACTTTTATTTCATCAGTAATTTTATTATAAATAATTAAATGTACTATTAAACCAGTGACACTAAAAATATTAGCTATGAATGAAATATCCTAATTTTTGCGAATTTCAAAAAAAATCATTTTGTTCTATAATCAGTATATCAAATTATATATGTCATTAAAGTTTCGTGCAGAGGTATAGAAACACCCTATATTTAGCCCGAATAAAATAGTTTCTCTCTCCGCCACTGCTCATTTCCACTCTCCTAAATTCCCTGTTCTCGAGTACGTCACCAGGACGCGGTGCGACGCTTTATCCAGGCGATATGGGTGCTTGTCGGTCACACGTGGTGAATTCTCTTCTTTTTCTTCTTCCTCGTCGTTCCCTCCTCGTCTCCTTTACCTTCTACAATCATCCGCCTACTCCGATGTGTACGATGACTTGAGGTAGAGGTATGAATGGCTTGAAATGTTTGCGTATGAATTTTAGTATTCAAACTTCGTTCTTTTGGGTTTCGGGAAATAGTAAGTGACTATATATTGAGTTTCAGACGGTTGGTTATTGATGTTTTCTTTTGTTTTGCTTTGTTTTGTTAAAACAACGAAATGGAGACACAACATATTTATGAATATATTTACTTCGTTTTCTTAGTATTGGTATATAATTTGTTTATTTCATCGAACAACAGAATAACCTATATTTTATTGTGATAATCGTAGTGAACTTTGAACCAATTGGATGTATAGAATGTACAAAAGTAGTTATAATGAAATTGATTTATAAAGAGAAAATTGGGATGCCGCCAGAATTTGATCTTGACACCTATTAAATCTTGATAATTCAATTTGATTTCATCAATTCTTAAGTATTTACTTAAAAATACTACCTAAACGTAATTAAAAAATAGTTTCTGACTATCGTGTATTTGAACTATTTGAAGCATTTTTCGAAAATTACGAAGTTTTCATTTTCCTTAGTAAACCTAATATTTATTGTTTATATATTTAAAATTTTATTTATTTTATATGGCTTCTGAAGATGCATAAACAATACTAATAGTTATTTATGTAACTAGTATAAAAATGCAAATCCATAAATAAAATAAATATATCATACCCCTTTTATGCAACAAGGTGTGACATTCTGCCGTAGCAGATCTTGGTAAGTGATATTTATGCGGTTACTAGTCGTTAAATCATAGCTCCCATAAACCTGTTAGTGGAACAGGAGCCACAGAGGTAGTTTTAACGTGGTGAAAATTGTTTGTCGCCTGTAGGAATCGAACCTGGGTTCTCAAATCCACACGCCGACTCGATACCACCTACCCCATGCAAAAAATATATATCATCATGCATTTTACCTATTACTGGGTGTGGCAATCTGTAGTAGCAGATCTCGGTAACTGATATATTTATATACGTGTAGTACGGTTACCAGCTGTCAAATAATGCCCCTAAAGATGTTAGTAAAGTAGGAGAATGTTTTGAAAATTGTTTGTCGGTTATGGGAATCGAACCTGGGTTCTTAAACTCACAGGCCGACTCGATACCACTGAACCACATATTAATACATGCTGTGTGATAAACAGTCACTTTTTCCACTGAAAATAAGTACATAATGGCACACTTGTTGCACGATCGTAGAAAAAATATTGAATTGATTATTAATTCAATTAATAAAAATACTAACACTACATACATACATACATAACATCACGCTATATCCCATTAAATGGGGTAGCACGAACCCGTCAACATTCTCATCCTGACACACGATACTCGTTTCGACCACATTCACACTTCCTCCATACGAACTCTTCCTTTTCTCTCAACCAAAATCCATCATCACGCAACAAACATTCATCCATTCGCATTAAAATTATTATTTTAGTAAATAGGAATCAAGAACGTGAAAGAATACTATAGGAAAATTATTAATAAGTTTAAAAGGGGATACAGTGAAAGTAGTCCAGACTCTAAACGGTAGAAAGTAAAAAAAAATTGAGGTATTACCGGAAATAAAAGAGCTTAATTAATTTTGGTGTTAGCAGAAAATCCTTGACGTAGAGTTCCTTAGTATAATCCCATGTCTTTTTATACGTACAGATACGATTACGAGAGAGAGAGAAAAATCTAACCTCTTAAATCGTACATTCGTTCCGTCTTACAGAAATTCAATTTTAAATTGAAAAGATACATTATTATGTAGGGTTATATGTTTTTATATACGAGTACGCTATATTTCAAAAATAATTTGTTTTTATTCAATTACGAGTTATATGTTAAATCATAGCTGTCAATATTCTCTTGAAAGAGAAAATCAGTCTAATGAATAAATAAATATATATATATATACAGGGTGTTTTTATACCTGTGCACGAAACTTTAATAACATATATAATTTGACATACTGATTATAGAACAAAAATAATATAATTGAAAAAATTCAAAATTAGGGTATTTCATTCTTAGCGAACATTTTTAGTGTCACTGGTTTAGGGTGTTTCACAACTTCCGGATGAAAATTAAATGACGGATACTACATGATGTACCATCAAAAATAATTGTAATACACAGTTTTTGTGCCACTGAATTAAGAATTATTTCTAATATATTAATAATAAAATTAAAGTTATAAGCACTACAAATAGGTATTTATCTGAAGACATATAATGAAAAAATTTACAATTTACGTGTTTATAATTATAATGTAATTATTAACATATTAAAAATAACAATAAAATAGTGGTACTAAAAATGTACATTTTAAATAAAGGGCACTTTTTTGCGAATTTCAAAACCCAGTACAATTTTCGTGCATAGATACAACGATAACTAGTATATTTTGCGAGTGTAGTACGGTTACCAGCCGTCAAATCATTACCAAATAATAATGAAAATTGCAAATAATTCATAAAATACAATTTATAAATAAATAAATAATCACGCCTTTTACCCGTTACTGGGTGTGGCACTCTACTGAAGCAGAGCTCGGTAAGCGATATATTTCTTCGCGTGAAGTGCGGTTACCAGCCGTCAAATCACGGCCTCCAAATATGTTAGTGGAGGGGAAGCCACAGGAGTAGATTTAATTTGGTGAAAATTGTTTGTCGGCCGTGGGGATTGATCCAGGGTTCTCAAGATACACTGAGCCACCTACCCTATTAATAAGGAAAAAAATGGAAATATGATGCAGAAATTGGCAAAAAACCGAGATAAATGAAAATGAATCACGAATTGAAAATAGAAAATTCTATATTATAATAAAAATTAATTTAATTAATGCACTTTTTATAGAAATTTTGTACTTTCTATACTCGTTCATGAAACTAGTTTTCAACGGATTAAATTTATTTTTGTTTTAATGTCGGTAGTTGTAATTTCGGGTCATTTTTATTCTACTTTCACCAAAATTTGCTCTAATTCCCTTACCCTAGCATGTTCTATTTAGTGGAAGGGGAGCCACAGGGGTAGATTTAATTTGGTGAAAATTGTTTGTCGGTTGTGGGGATCAAACCAGGGTTCTCAAGATCCACAGGCCGACTCGATACCACTGAGCCACCTACCCCATAAAATAAATACAATTTAAATACCCCTATAAAATACGGCTTTCGATTATCTGACTCTTAGGAATCGTTTTCTTCTGTAAGTATTGTTGTTCATTGCCTATGTCTTCAGTTTCTGTGATTAAATGTCTTAAACAAAATTAGCAACGCCTTCCAAGATTCCATTCAAGAAAACTCGTCCTTTTTTGATTACTTTTCCCTAAGTTCAAACTTGAAGTAGCACATAGTTTTTCTTTCAATAGGGTTGTTACGAGGGTTGTTATGTGCAATTTCGTTGATCCTATTTCGATTTATTACCTAATAGTTAGGCATTTTTATTTTCTTGTTTCCTATTACAGTTTATATATCATTCATTTGATTTAGAAGTAGCAACGTAATAAATAAAATCTAAAAAAATATGTTATACTTAAATTTGATTCTTCTTTAATCATTAAAATATAAAGGAAATATTAATTTGTTTGTCTTTTGCCAAGAAGATTCCTGAGGCGTGCTAATGATTAGAGATATAAGAACGATCTTAATTAGGATCATTATTGCGATTTAATTAATTTGGAATTGCATTTATTAAGACTTTACTGATTGGATACTCGACGATACTTTTTATTGTATCTGTTAAAAAGACTTTTTCTCCTGATACTTCAAGACAACATTTTAAAATAATCTGCTAATTAATACGAATTTACAAGGTTGTCTTGTAATAAGTTATATTTTTGTGATAGTCTAAAACTTATTTAGGTGTTTTTTTACGTTAGAACGTAAACAAGAAATAAAAAAAGTTGAATGTCTCTTTTATGTGGACAGACATATTTTCTTTATGATGGTTTTATGTCTCTTTAACAGTTTCAGAGATATTACGATTTTCATAATATTTAATAGCTCATTTCATCTTATTAAATGGAGAATCTCTTTTGTATGGCTTTATTTTGTTCGGTATGAATTGGTTTTTATTTTTGGTACTATTTAACAATATTAGTTTGATTTATTAACTTGGAATTTTAATTAAAATTCTAGTTTACAGATAAAAAAAGCATTCTGATCGAAACCAGATTGCTTTTTGTTCGTTCTTTATTTGTAATAAGAATAAATATAAGAAAACTTATAAAAGATATTTTTTTACGATTGCTATGATTACAATTAAGCTCTCATTTGTCATCGTAAAGTTGAAGTTTTCTGTGGAACAATCGAAATAGTTATTTGTGTATTAAGAGCGTAAAGTGATTCTTTGTTATTCGAACACGGTAATTGCAGCGCGAGCCGAAGGCGAGAGCTGCAATAGTGTAAGAGGAACAAAGACACTTTACGCTCATGATACACACATAATTTTTTCTACGATCTTAAAATTATTTAAAAACGTATACGTACTGAAAATAAATTCGTTCTGTCAACTGTCAATATGACAAGTTTCTGTTTTGTTTGTATCCCTGGTAACGCGCATTTATAATCTTTTTCGCGCGTTGCCATTGGAAACGCGCGTATTTAACGTCTTTTTCGCGCGTTGCCATTGGAGACGCGCAAAAAAGATATTTTTCGATTGTTCCACAGAAAACGTCAACTTTACGATGACAAATGAGAGCGTAATTGTCAACTTTTCATATCAATCGTAGAAAAAATATCTTTTTTGCCCGTCTCCAATGGTAACTCGCGAAAAAGATGTTAAATGCGCGCTTTTCCAATGGCAACGCGCGATAAAGATATTAAATGCGCGCTTATTTCAATAGTTAACAGGGATACAAACAAAATAGAAACTTGTCATATTGATAGTTGACAGAACGAATTTAGTTTCAATACGTATACATTTTTTCAAATAATATTAAGATGCAATCGTAGAAAAAAATATATGTGTATTACGAGCGTAAAGTGTCTTTGTTTCTCTTACACTATTGCAGCTCTCGTTGCAATTTCCGTGTTCGAGTAACAAAGAATCACTTTACGCTCTTAATACACAAATAATGATTCTTTTCACTTTCTAAAATTTAACTATTTCTTTTTTATTATTATTGAAAGTAATAGTACATTTTTTAGTGTTTTTTACTTCCATGGCTAAAATGTGCTTCCCCTAAAAAATTGCAAGTTAAATACCTATTATACTACAGTTTATTAGTCAACGAAAATGTTATAGTATATTTAATTTATTTATTATTGTGTAAAAAGTCTTGTCATGTTTCCAGGGATTATTTTTGTTATATCAGTAACATTTCACATTATCATAAATTGTTGCAAAAAAGTTGTGTAACTAAAAAGTAATAATAATAATCAAAGTAACACATGTATTAAGTTTAATTTAATGTTACCTTGACATATCTTGAAAAATTTCTTGAAGTTAAGTTAAATATTTAATTATTTACGATAACGTCAAACTAGTATCTGAATTATTACAAATATGTCGATTATATCGGAGAAATTGAATAATTGATATATTTATGTATTGTTTCTTTTGATATACTCGTACAAACAAAATACGATTACTATGAAAAGTTAACAATTACGCTCTCATATGTCATCGTAAAGTTGACGTTTTCTGTGGAACAATCGAAAAATATCTTTGTCGCGCGTTGCCATTGGAGATATTAAATTCGGCGTTTCCAATGGCAATGCGCGAAAAATGTGGTTATAAATATATAAACCACAAGTCTAATATCCTTTAATGAACCCTCAACCACAATCAACAAAGATAATAATATCTAAATACTCCTCATGCTCATAGACAACACACTCTGGGGAACAGACATCTCTTTACAGTAGCGTCACATCGCGTTATTTACAGATTCGACCACATGCGGCGCTACTGTCGCACTGTGCTACGATATGCCACGTTGTGTGCTGCTAACTTACGCTAAATTAACTTCATAAAGGGATTGCCCAGCGTGTATTCAGCTATACATAATGAAGTGTATTGATTTTGTTTCTTCCGTGTCCTTGTCGTGTCGCGTTCTGTTAGTGTACCTGGATCTGTTACATGTGTGTAAACACTGTGACGTCATCGTGATATGATGATAAGTGACACTGATGTAGTATGTAGTTCGCTGGTTCGTAGTTCAAGGAGAGATCGTGTATTAACTTGACAAGATGATGGTAGATTCAAAACTTGTTTTATTATTTTTTCAAAAAGATCAATTGCTTACTTAATATGAACTTTTACGGCAAACTTTTATAGATGTTTGAGACCATCATATTTTTAAAATTGCTGTCCTAATCAAAATATGACAAATTTGTATCAAAAATATGAACTACTTACGTTAAAATGACTATTAATAAAAGAAAAACTATTAAAAGTTCAGTTAGTACAGAATTATAAGGTTGATAGATTTTAAGGATTTTTTTGAAATTCGGAAAAATTAGGATATTTATTCCTAGCGAACACTTTTAGTAAATAAAATAAATAAATAAATATATCATCACGCCTTTTACCCATCACTGGGTGTGGCACTCTGCCTAAGCAGATCTCGGTAAGTGATATATTTTTTCGCGTGAAGTGCGGTTACCAGCCGTCAAATCACGGCCTCCAAAGATATTAGTGGAGGAGGAGCCACAGGGGTAGATTTTTTTAAATTGGTGAAAATTGTTTGTCGGCTGTGGGGATCGAACCAAGGTTCTCAAGATCCACAGGCCGACTCGATACCACTGGTTTAATAATATATTTAATTATTTGAGTAAAAAATTAACTTGAATTCTTTTAAATAAATTAAAATTTCTTAAAAACATTGGTTGGTACCACAAGCTTGGTTTTTTTGGCGCATTCAAATGACTTTTTTATCTCGACTAAAAGTGACATTCTCACGCGCAACAAAAAAACACCACTTAATACGCTTTTTCTTGTGCACAAGCATAAATTAATTGACAGATCAATAACAACTATAGCAAAAATGCGACACGTAAAAGTATACTAATTTTGCCAAATACAATAACAGAAATTATACTGTTATTTCTATTATTAATATTTATATGTAGGCGCGGTGGCCGAACGTGTTAAGGCACATCTCTTATCATACTGTGACGTCACCCGAACTAAGGTTCGTCAGTTCGAATTCGCCTGCCGACAATGTGTGATTTGTCGTAAAATATAAAAATACAGTTACATGTATTTATCACACTCGGGCGCTATAAGCTAGTCACTTATACGCCTTAAATAATCTGACTAAAGAAACCGGCAGTACGGCAGTGTAAAAACTGCGGCTCGGTGTGCCCGGCCCCTATGTTCCGAAACGGAATCATGGGACTCATCATCAATATTTATATACATATAATAAAAATAATTATATACAACGCATCTATCGATATTATTTAATACTCTTTTATAGGATAGGTGGCTCAGTGGTATCGAGTCGGTCTGTGGATCTTGAGAACCCTGGTTCGATCCCCAGAGCCGTCAAACGACAAAAAATTTTCACCAAATTTAATCTATCCCTGTGGGTCCTCCACCACTAATATCTTTGGGGGCCATGATTTGACGACTGGTAATCGCACTTCATGCGAAGAAATATATCACTTACCGAAATCTACTACGGCAGAGTGCCACACCCAGTAATGGGTAAAAGGCGTGATGATATATTTATTTTATAGGATTAGTGTTTTATTATTATTATTTTTTAATTTGTCATTTAAATATTGCACTTGTTTCTTATAGTATATGCATATACTAAGTCAATTTCGATTATAGCTTCACGATCTTATTTGGCATATTTTTCACCTTACTGTGTATAAATACCAAATACAAATAGAATAAAAAGCAATCATGTTTTTCAAATAAGTAATGATAAATAAAATAATTAAATATATCATCACGCCTTTTACCCATTACTGGGTGTGGCACTCTGCCTAAGCAGATCTCGGTAAGTGATATATTTTTTCGCGTGAAGTACGGTTACCAGCCATCAAATCACGGCCCCCAAACATATTAGTAGAGAGGGAGCCATAGGAGTAGATTTAAATTGGTCAAAATTGTTTGTCGGCTGTGGAGATCGAACCAGGCTTCTCAAGATCCACAGGCCAATTCGATACCACTAAGCCACCTACCCCATAAAGTAAAAAAGTAATGATAAAGTTCTAATGACTGTTTAGTTTGAATAAACTATGTTGCTTATTCCGCACTTTCGCGAAATTCGTAAACCGCGGAATACAAAATAGATTTTGGCACGTTTTCTCATTTGAATCATTTATATTTTAATCCTCTTATGAATGCTAGATACAATGTGCGAAGTAAACCACAACTTTGCGTGAAGTGAAGAACTTGGCGCCAACATTTAACTTAGGTTTGGATTAAGCACGAAATTCATGTGATTCACCGAGAGCAACTTGGATAATTAACGCGTACCAGTGTTATAATCATTCTTATATTAAAACATTCATGTGTCGTTGTCAGTACTTCACGAACAACTTCATTTACTTCATCAACTTTCTATATTGTTTCATTTAGAATTCATTACGCATGTTTACTTTAGTAAAATTTAATTAAATTCACTATGCTGTTTTATTAAATGGAGTAGCATGAACCTTTCGAATATTCACTGAATATTTAATTATTAGACTTGCAGTTAATTTCGCCGCTACTTTTGCTTCATTTACATTCATAATTCTTTTCATACAAACTCATAACTTTCATTTAAATAACCAATTTTCAATCACGAGTATCTAAAGAGTTTATAAAATGAGTCACATACTATACCTTTTCTACGATCGCAAATTAAGATTAAAAAAAAGTTTTATGAATTATTTAAAAAGTAAGGTTAAGTTACAATGACAGTTGTCTGAACCTAACTTCACCCTGTACTTAATATCTCAAGCCGTGACTAAAACGTTCGAAGCCACATTTTATTAACACGTTATTTAGCGCTATGGAAACCAGTACATTATATGATATCTTTTTATAACGGGAGTAGAAAAATATATTTTTTAACTCTAGTTTCCAGGCGTTAAATAACATATTAATCACATGTTAATAAAATTCGGTTCGAACGTTTTAGTCACGGTATGAAGTTAACAATTGAGATATTAAGTAAGGAATGAAGTTAGCTTCCTGCATCTCTCATTGTAACAACTTAAAACATTACCAAATAGATATGGGTTAAAATGATTTTTTTTAAATTTGCAAATAATGGAAAAAAGAAAAATAGATTTTGATTTATTACGTTGCAAAATTTAATTCTCTTAAAATAAGCAAATAAGTCAATTAGAACACAGGGAGTTCAATGCCGTTGAGCGCATCTTCATATCTTTCTTAGTTTTTGAGATATAGCCTCCGGAAGACTTGAACTTTTCAAACATTTTTAAAAATTTTCAGATTTTCGACTATCCCGAGGCTATATCTCAAAAACTAAGCAAGATATTGAGATGCGTTAAGCGACATTGAATTTAAGAATATATGAGTATATTTAAATAAAAAGTAGTTTTGCAGAAATTAATAGAATTTTTATTGTATCCATTGAAATACTATTTATTTCATGTAATTAACTTTCGGATCAGTTGGGTATATTTCGTCGGGCATAAATTGAGCCCGGTTGGATACCCATCGGGTTCGAATCGGTTCGGATTGCAATTTTTATGAAAATGTATGAAATTTAAATTAATTTCTTAAATAAGGTTTTTTTTCGGTAAGATGAAAATTATTTTATTTGATATAATATGAAATATATAAACAACTCCATAACGACTGGGGCATTATAATTCAAAACGCCCACTCCGTTCATGCAATGCCACAGTTAATTAATATGCATTACTATAATCATACGTGTTAGGAATAATCTTTTAACACTCACAAATACACATATACTACAAGGGAAATAAATAAGACAACGAGTACGGTCACCTATCAAACACTATATTATCAACAAACACCCGGAATACTGCCCGACTCCATCAGACGTACCCGCTATTTATAACGTCACACTATTATAAATAAAGCCCGGATATTTAGGCACTTAAAAACATCCAAATAAGCAGGCATATAGGCCGTTAATTACTCTAAAATAGGCGGGATTTTAGGCAGCCTAAATGTAAATAATTTGTTTAAAAAAAAAAAGAATCCTTTTTCTAATATTGGTACTCGTATCTACTCTTCATTTGCAAAAAATCATCATTTTAAACAAAAATTAACGCAATTTGAAAAATATTAATAAAATAATAATGTAGGGTTCTCATTTTATTAACTATTATACAAATTCAAATTATGTAGTATAGTTTGATTCACATAATATTACGAGCTATTGCTCTATGAAATTTTCGGAAAGGGGCTGTCTTCGGTCAGTCAGAACTTGCTTGTAAGCTGAAAACTTCGTTAGACATCACAAAATGTGACAGGGGCATTCCTATATTTAGCTATATCGTCTAAAGTTACCTCAGCTCCATTGATTAATGGCAAAGACACAATTGAATTGCCACGTAAAATTTTGGCTAAAACACGTTTTTTCTTTCGGCATTTTAAATTCACACACAAAAACTTGATTAAAGTAAGTACTTTAAATATTATAGGTTAGGTTGAAACACTATGTTGAGTGCTGAATTAGTCAATAAAAGTTAAAATAGGCAACAAAAATAGGCAAAATAGGCTGTATAAGGTAAAATAGGCACAATAACCAAAATATAGAAAAAATAGGCCCTAAGGCACGAAAAAAAAATTTTCCATTACACGTAAACATATTACCTATGTATAGTAAAACTAAATTGCCTGAAGTATATTAAAATTTGATTCTAGGCAATTGCCTAAAAATCCGGGCTTTAATTATAAATGTCTTATATAATCTTTCCTAACTTAGATAATAATAATTATCTTACATACGAGTAATTATTATAAATAAAAACCAATTCGACATATTCTTGTATGCACCTCGGACGCTTCTAGATGATAATATCCTTGATCTGGATACCGACGCTCTTTGTACAACATTTACATAACATTCTTTTTGCATAAATAACTATTTAAAAATAAAACAAAAACTATAACTTGAAGCATTCATATTTTCTCAATGATAAAATATTAAATGGAAAAATAAAATTTTGATCATTTCTGTACACAACGTTGTTTCATTGTACGGTACGTTGCTAGAACAGAATAAACCACCAGGATCATGCAATTTTTACATTCGAACACATTTATATTTAAACCTGTGTCAGGTTGAATTTTACACGTGTACATTTCAAATTGGTTACCAAGAATTCAAATACGAATGTTGTTTCAGTACAATGAATTTTTAATCATTTTTATACATATATTTTTATAAAGTTATTTGAAATTTTAATTAAAATTATACATGTATACATAACTTGAATTTTGATGTCTGCGTATAATTCTATCAAAAATAAATAATTATTTAAGAATGTTTCAATCTTTCATATCCATATCGTAATCTCTATACAGGGAGTTTCAAAATTATTACAAAAAATGAATTAAGGGTATACAGGGTGTTTTTATATCTGCACGGAACTTTAATAATATAAAATAAATATATCATCACGTCTTTTACCCATTACTGGGTGTGGCACTAAACAGATCTTGGTAAGTGAAAATTGTTTGTCGGCTGTGGGGATCGAACCAGGGTTTTCAAGATCCACAGGGCCACTCGATACCACTGTAACTCGCAAAAATTAGGGTATTTCTTTTCTAGTGAACATTTTTAGTGTCACTGGTTTAACAGTACATTATTTAATTTTTTTAAATTTATATATCGGACCAACTACTAAGGTCATATGCCGATATGTCCTTTGTATGGTCGCCACGGGCGGGACCCGAACCCACGACCTTATGGTTGTGAGTCAGGCCCTCAACCCGCGCGGCCAACACGCGGGACACATTATTTAATTATTTATAATTATGTTACTAATGAAATAAAAGTATAAACATTGACTACAAATAATCATTTATTAATTAGTTATTATGTAGGTACTTGAAGTAATGCCTTTTTTAAAAATTAAATGTACTATGAAACCAGTGGCACTAAAAATGTTCGCACATTATTTATAACGCATTTATTGATAACAATTTTAATTTTTATTTAGTATTCCTTTATAAGATTTGTGTTTCTTTTTTTAATTTGACACTTAAATATTTCACTAGTTTCTTATGGTTTTACTTACTTTACTTTTTTGGACTACATACCCTTATTTTTATACTATTTTTGCAACGCCCTATATATAAGTAATAATATTTTTACTAATTATTATTCAGACTAATAGTTGTGATAATAAATTCCCTGAAAATTTGTAATGTTTCAAATTGAAACGAATGATTATGAATTGCTAAATTTTCTCCTTTCTGTGAAGAGAGCAACACATGCTTCTGGTTACTTTTTCGAAGTAAAATTCCCCAGAAAAAGCACGTCCTGCGTCGCTGGTCTAGTATATCAGCTTAATGGGCTGGTTAGTGAATGTAACCACTTGAAAATGTAACAAGCAAACTTTTATGAACTTTTCAGAATTGTAAGTGTGAAAATTAATGTGTGCGCTTTTTTATAACCAAACTTTTAACGTCGTTTATGTTCTTCAACCACTCGCAAAGTAATTTAAGTTTTGTATGAGAGGTTCCGTATGATATTTATTATAATTATTCCGAAATTAAATTCTGACGTTCATGTCAAGAACATGATAACGACAAATTATTTTAGAATATGTGTTTCGGTATTTCTGCTCATTCGCAAACAGTAGCAATAGTATGTTATGCATCACGGGAGGGAAACAAGCGATTATTCTCGCGTGTGAAGTTGGCAAACCGAGACGTAAGCGAGGGCTGAAGGCTCGAGCTGAAGTCGAGGTTTGCTAACTTCACACAAGGGATAATCGCGCCCTCCCGTGAAGCATATTATACTTTTCGTAACAAGTGCACAAAAATTACCGTCTTATCGCGACAAATGTCAAATATGGGTTGCGTAACTAGTTACTTAGGAAATGCCGCAAACAGCTAATCTCTCTAGATGTTTCTCTCCCTAGGGGAGAAAAGCACTGTTTCTTTCTCTAAAATTAGGGAATAAGAACGTGTTTCTTGTGCATGTATTACGAAAAAAAAAAGCCACCGAATAGTTGGGAGTCAAATTGGGGAGAAAAGTTGTTTCTTTTACCTGTTTTTTGATTTCTTCTTTTTATTTTCAACTTCTCATGTCTCGTTATTTTCCGAGCGATGCGCGATCGTCCAGATATTATTTCCAAAGAAAACACAACGTATTTGGCTTGTTATTGTGCTGTCTTATCATTTTACTTGATGTATAGATGGCCAATTTATAAAGTAGCCATTTTTGTTTGTTTGTAAACATATAATGTATTGTAGAAACTTTTTATACAAATCGATTTTAGGTACTTTATTTGTGCTCCACTTCGGTCATTACGAAATTATTAAAGTTTTAATGAAACATACATGAGCTGTTGACAGCTCAAAAGTTACCGAGTTCGGACCTTGATTAGTTCAAAGAGATGATTTTCTTGTAGACGTACTGTAGCAATTTAAGAATTAAATCTGAGTTTCGTACACAATCGGATTGAATCGCTAATTTTCGGCAATCAGCAGAGAGTAGCTAGATCTGTTTATTACTTTTATATATTTTTAAATGATTAAAAACACTAACGAACAAGTTATAGCCTAGCTAACTCATTATTTGATGTCGATGACATTGGCGCGCGACGAGCTGGCCTTGTCCAGTTTAGTGCGGGTGTGTGTGTAACGAACAACGTTTTGTGAACGTTTTAGTGAATATTTTGTGATATTTTGATGTGTGAATTGTGTGTAATAATGCGTGGTGCAAGTGATAGTGTTGTACAACAGTATAGGCCTCCTTGGATGTGCTGCTGGACGCTGGGCAACATGAGGCCGTGATGGAAGCTGATTCCTACTCAAAGTAAGCGAATCATCAAATCGACTTTTGTTATCTGTACATTACATAAGAGATGCAGCCATCTTGTTGTGTATACAAATCAATTCATTATGAATATTTGAGTATTAGCTATAAAGCAGTGATACTCAACTGGTGGGGCGTGCCTATCTAGGAAGATGTGAAAGATTATTTAAGGCCGCTCCGGAGTATAAGCTAAAACGCTCAAAAATGCTATCAATTTATCTGCTCTTCTAACTGACCAAATTTATTAATATTTTATATAAATAATGATAATACAAAAATATTAATATTTGTTAGTCAGTTTATTGATAAAGTTTATAATAAACAAGATACAGTCATTTTTGTGTTTGGACATTATCACACTTTTCACAGATTACAGAGCATTTCAATATACAATTTGTATTTGAAATGAAAGGTTATGAAAAAATAAAACTTTTTGTCAGTCAAATTGGTTTAAAAATGTCCCATCAAGAGAAAACTGTATATTTGTTTTCGATTTTTACATCAAATTTTCATGTTTTAATTACCAAATGTACCAAACTATGCAACCAAACTAACATCTTGTGCTCTCGCAGCTACTATGATTTGAAAGCAGGTATATATTTATTGCGGGGTAACCATAAACTACGGTCACATAATATTTTTTGTCAAAAATACTCTACTAATTTGTGCAACAACATTATTTCTTCCCAAAATACAGAATAATTTTGTATTTTTTATGCAATCATATGAAGGCTTTAGAGGAACGAACTATCTGTGGATTCCACTATGCATATTGGTGAAATCGTCTCCTGTAACTACTAAGTGTCAACCATGGTGTGTGTAAGTGTTAGTTCAGAAGTACGCACGCAAAAGCTTCGTTGAGATGACATATTGAACCGCGATTTGACGGCTGGTAACTGCAGTTCACAAGTACTACAGCAGAGTGTCACTGCCAATAATGGTTCAAAAGCATGATATATTTATTTTTCGTGAATTTTTGGTTGAATCAGTTCAAAATTCGAAATTTTTAAAATTATGTTTCTATATAGAGAAATGCACTCGTTCAAACCGCGTTTCAATATCTCTCTTAGTTTTTGAGTTATATCGATTTTTGACTTTTTTTAAAACTCAACTTTGAGAGCCCATATCTCGAAAACTAAAAGAGATATTGAAATGCGGTTTGAACCAGTGTATTTCTCTTGCGCTACTTAACTTATACCGAAATTTTACCATTTTTGAAAATTTTTCAACTTTTCTTCAAAATTTTCTTTTCTCAATATTTCCAAAAGTTGAAGAGATAATGAAAATCTGCAAACACCAGTGAATTCCTCGCGTGAAAATACATTGGTATGCAAATTTTTACATCAAAATTCGCACGGATACATTTTTTATTAGAAAAAATCAAAAAATGGCCTAAATCCGTAAAAACGCCAAGGGGTACTCCTTAAGAAATTTCTAAAAAATGGCCATTTTCGATTTTTTGTAATAAAAAATGCATCCGTGCGAATTTTGATGTAAAAATTTGCATACCAATGTATTTTCACGCGAGGAATTCACTGGTGTTTTCAGATTTTCATTATCTCTTAAACTTTTGAATATATTGAGAAAAAAAAATTTTAAAAAAAGTTGAAAAATTTTCAAAAATGATAAAATTTCGGTATAAGTTAAGTAGCTCAAGAGGAATACACTCGTTCAAACCGCATTTCAATATCTCTTTTAGTTTTCGAAATATGGGCTCTCAAAGTTGAGTTTTAAAAAAAGTTAATAATTGATATAACTAAAAGAGATATTGAAATGCGGTTTGAACGAGTGTATTTCTCGTGCTCTGAATTATATAGAAACATAATTTTAAAAATTTCGATTTTTGAACCGGTTCAACCAAAAATTTACAAAAAATAAACATGCCTTCAGCCATTCTGGCAGTGGCACTCTGCTGTAGTACATCTCAATAAGTAATATATTTATGCTTGTGAACTACAGTTACCAGCCGTCAAATACTTGATATTATTCCATAATATTAATATAAGCAAAGCAATTTCTCATTTCTGTACTATAAATTATTTGAGTTATTTATATAGATGTTGAGTATAGTTCATTTATTTAAATTGTTAAGTTTGTAATCTAATAAATATTTTAAGAATAGATTCGTCTAAAACTTAAATGTCTGTGAAACCCGTATCATCTGTGTTAGATATATCGGAAGTCGAAGATGATACACCGAATATTTAAATACACAATAACAGCATTTTAAAATTAAATAACAATCCCTAATAAATAGACCCTCGGCCAGCAGACCTCGGTTCCAAGAACAGTAACACGGCAAGTTGCTGGGTTTAGCGGGTGCATAAGATTTAGGGGCAAATACAAAAATTGTATTCACTCCGGAGCGGTCTTAATATTTAATGAAAACTGTAGACTACAAGTATAGTAATATTTATGTAGGTCACAGGAAATTAATATTCATTTAAACTTTTGTCAATTAACAATTTATAAAGTTTAAAGGTTCAATTTATAATTTAATTTATTGTGATGATAAACCATTAACCAATATTTCTTGTCATATAACTAGTAATGAGTTTTGTCTTACGAACAGCAAGTTGTAATAATATTATGTTCAAAGTTTCCTGTTTATGATTTTGATATAAATTTGAAAAGTTGACTGCTATTACTGCAGAATAATTTTCATTGATGAAATATTAATTAATTATAACATAAAAATCAGAAAATGTTTAAAATGTGGAGGTAATCAATGCGAAAGTTAACGCGACATAACAATATAATTAATCGGGTCTTTTTTGTTGATTTATTCTTGAATATTCACAGTATGACTTTGTTTATTTATATTCATATTTTAATTTTAGTATAAGTGTATCTTTTGAAGTTTCAAGATGTGTTTCTAAAGTTATTGTTTGTTTTTACAGGTGCAAAAGTGAGTGGAAAACAATTATGGCAGTATCCTGGATATCATGGTAATCTTCCTAAAAGGTAGGAAAATATATTTGTTACACATTATATGTTGTATCGCCCACCATTAGGAGTTCCATATTTTTGAACATAAGTTACACAAAACGTAAAAAAATATTTTTAGAATTTTCCATTTCCTTATTAATCTGTGCAGTTAAGCATAAACTAATTTTGGTGCAAATCGGCGAAATGAAAAAGCGAACGTATTATTTCCACGGTTTCATAAATCTTCAATATTTATTTTGTTGAAAAATCTTAATATATGAATTTAATACATATTTATATTAAAAATACTTTGCTATCTCGATGAATTCATGAATTTAAATTTGTCTGATTTTAATTTGCAAACAAAAATAGAAATACTTAACAGTGGGAGTATACATGGTGTTTCTATAACTCTGCACGAAACTTTAATGACATATATAATTTGATATACTGATTATAGAACAAAAAGTTTTTTTTTTAAATTCGAAAAAATTTGGGTATTCATTCCTAGCGAATATTTTTAGTGTCACTGGTTTAATTCGGAATTTTGCGCCGCTGCTTCATCCACTAATTCACTGTTGCTATACATTTTTTCTCAAATTTCTTCCACAACAACTTACCCTTTCAAAACCGTAACGAAATCAGACTAGGTACTCAAATAAAAATAAAAATAAGGCATTACACCAGGTACCTATATAATAACTAATTAATAAATGTTTATTTGTAGACAGTGTTTATACTTTTATTTTATTGGTAACATAATTATAAATAATTAAATGTACTATTAAACCAGAGACACTAAAATGTTCGGTAGGAATAAATACCCTAATTTTTATATAAAAAACAACAAAGACAAAATTAATTGTCCGTTCACTTGATGAAACTAGGAATAAAATATTAAATATTAAAATTAAACACTTGTCTAAGTCTCACAAAAATTCAGCCTCCAAGTCGACTTATCAGGTCATCGTCAGAGGCTGGCCAGCACAGTTAGTAACCATAGACGCGTTTCGCTCTTATTAGAGCTCATCAGTATGGTATAACCCACTCATTCACCTAGAACAAAGTTCACGTGAAGGAGCTGTGTGACGAAGAACTGTGCCAGCAGAGAATAAGATCTCTAATTTTTGCGAAATTAAAAAAAAATAATTTTGTTCTATAATCAGTATATCAAATTATATATGTCATTAAAGATTCGTGCCCTGTATTCTCGTACATAAATGGCGTAACATGGATGACGTCACGGTTATAGGGTAATTCAAATCCTTGAAATATTTAGTAAACCTTTTATTTATCCAGAATTAATATTTATCAAACACATTCATTATTTCCAATAATGTTAATCTGGTGGTCCATGCAACCTCTCATTTCTTCAACAAAAATAAACAAACTTAAAAAAACAAAGAAAGAATAAATATGACAATTCTCCTTTTAATAAATTTAATTAGCTATATAAGAAATAGACAAATACAATGAATACTTCTATATAATTTCCTAATACATAAATCATTAACTTAATACAAATTTTCGTTGTTTAAAAGCAATCGCAAAATCTTGATAACTTATGACTTTTAGTTTTTTGCTAGACAACAAATCACTCATTAAATAGGGTGGAATAAAATTAACAATAAGAGTGTATGTATCTGTAAAATATGAATCACTTCTGGCAATAACTCCAACTAGTTTATTTCGGTAAATAATCGCTCCTCCAGGATCACCAATGCACGAACTTTCCTCTGATGGGATACTTGGATCAGTGCATGTTCCATTGTTAGAGTAATTTAGAAAGAATGATGTACAAATGTTTTTTGGCAGAAGAATTGAAGACATGAAACGAATACATTTTAATTCTGGACAATAGCTTACCGCTGAGATTTTTGTGTATGGATATATTGTCCCTTTAAAGATATTGATTTTATTTACAAATTTGTTGAAGTGGAGATCGTTTTCTAGTTCTAGAATAACAAGATTATTATCTAAAGATGGTTGATGCTGGACTCTTTTAGATATGTTGTAATATTTATATTTATTTCGTCCTTGTAGAATTCTTATTTTAAGGGGATTTTTATTTGGCCTGAAAAATATTTGATATTAATATTAAATCTATATTTTACAATTTAAAGCCAATTAACAAATTAGCGTTAAAAACATAATAGTATGTTATGCATCAAAGGAGGGAAACAAGCGATTATTCGACTTCAGCTCGAGCCTTCGGCCCTCGCTTACGTCTCGGTTTGCCAACTTCACACAAGGGATAATCGCGCCCTCCCGTGAAGCATATTATACTTTTCGTAACAAGTGCACAAAAATTACCGTCTTATCGGGACAAACGTCAAATATGGGTTGCGTAACTAGTTATCTAGGAAACGCCGCAAACAGCTAATAATCGTAGTCTCTAGGGAGAGAAACATGCTACCTAGGCAGAGAAACATCCTACCTAGGGAGAGAAAGATAATGTTTTTCTCCCTAGGGGAGAAAAGCAGTGTTTCTCTCTCTAAAATTAGGGAATAAGAATGTGTTTCTTGTGCATGTGTTTCGAAAAATACATATTGATTTATGACTTTTTGTTATGGTTCTGCTAGAAAGTAAAATTTTCTTCCCTTAACTAACAGAAGAAAGTAATACTTTTCATGCTTAGAGAAGTAAAATTTCTTTCCTAATGTAGGATAGTGAGTCTTGCCCATGACAATAAATAAAAGTATATTTTGATATTAGTTAAAGTCCCTAAATTATTAAATTATCGAGATTTGTCACCATTTTGGCTTTAAATTTGAGTGCCAAATTTAAAACTAGCATTACTGTCAACTATTTTGTCATTTTGACTCCAACACCGGTTTTATGCATTATGGTACTTCGCGTGAAGTTCAGTTACCAGCCGTCAAATCACCACACTCAAAGATGTCAGTGGAGAGAGTGCCACAGGGATAGTTTTAACGTGGTGAAAATTGTTTGTCGCCTGTGGGAATCGAAAACTGAGCCACCTACCCCACAAGATTTATTGGTTGTTTTAAAGAAAATACCCTGTATATCCTCACCCTTATTTAACACCCTGTATAGATCGACGAAGTAGGAACATATCTATTTTTTTAATTGCACCCTATTTTAAAATATTAGAATACTTACGAATAATTATGAATACAGGAATCAATTGAAAGAATATGTTTTTTGCTAATAATAATTCCACTACAAACATGGCTTTGCTGATTGATAGAATATAATGACACGTGAAACGGAAATCGTTTCTGTTGAACACATTGTAATAATTTTCTTTCAGCTAAAACAATTATATTATTAAATTACTTAATATACCATGTCCTACAAAAGAATGCAAAATAAATGTACTTTAATTAGATGTATAAAATAGGTTTGTAGACACTTGTTTTTGTTTTAATAAATATATAGCTAATTAAAATTGACAAATTATGCGTATACAAGGTTATTTATTATATATTACCTGCAAAAGTAATGTTAATAACAAAGATAATGAATATGAATACTCTGTTCTTCATGTTCGGTTTCAAGTTTAAAAAATTTAATATCATTATAAAATTTTAAATGGGAGCAATAAATAATTTCTTATCAAAGTATTTATATAAATAATATTAAGAATATGACTTGTTTGGACTTTTAATGTAGTAATACAAGCAAGGCAGATAAAGTAATCTTAATGTGATTTCGTTGTAGAGTATTTGTATTTTCTGCAGAATACAGCAACAGATACAAACAAAATGGTGAATAATGTATGACGTGTAGATTTAGTCTTGTAGTCGTGAGTGAGGGTTTCTCGAAGGTAATAAGACCATCCGATCTTGTTTTGTTTTTATTTAAGTCTGTTTACGAGAGATAAGACCTGCCAATAGCACGCCTGCCAGTTTCCCGACTCGGAAGAAAATAGAAATATTATATCACATATAAACAGATGCTACCGAATATAAAGTGAAGGATCAAGGCTCAAGGAGCTCTTAAACAAAAAATAACACGTCACTAACTTGTTATTGTAGTTTTATTATATTTGGTCGATTCAAAATAGAGATATATGTGTGGCCGTAAATGCAAGATTAATTAAATAAGTGTATAAGAATGAATGGATGGTTTTGATTGAAGGTTTGTTTCACGATTAAAGATTTTTTGGGTGAGGAAAAAATAAGCATAAATGTGGCTGAAGCGAGGATGGTGTGTCAGTGAACAATTATGTATTGTTATACATTATTATTCTACTCACCTAGACGCATATTATCTTATAAAAAAGATAAATAAGTGATATGTTTTAATTAGTGCAAGTTGAACGAATGAATTATAATAATAATAATAATAATTTATTTTCAACAAAATCATTACAATGATATTTGGAAAGAGTTTAAAGATGTTGTTACAAACATACATAAAATACATTGAAATAACGAAAAATATTTTACATTCTCTAAAAAATACTTGTAATAATTAATCAATCACCTATGAATAACAGTTAACATATGAAATTACAAATTAAGTACAATCAACTAAATGAAATAGTGACTTATTCTAGACATTGTTACAATATACCAAAGTACCTATTATATGTAAAATGAATTATTTTTACAATCATTTACGAATTCAATTGTGTTTTTTTTTTATTTTTGAGCATATTGACCTACTCGTATTTTACTGAGAAATGTGGTTACCAATTTTTAAATAACAATTGTAACAATGAAATGCCTGAATCGAACTAGAATCTTTTACAAAGGCATTAAGCTATCGACTGATTTGACTGTGAAAATATACGTATTTAAATTTATATTAAAAATTTAATGACATAATTTAAATCCTTTTCATATAGGACCATTAATTTGTAGTAATCAATAAATTTTGTAATTAATGAGGGTGTACGAATAAGATAACACTTATCAGGATTATTTATAGCTTAACAGGCTGTCACCCTCAAAAGTTGCAGAATTAATTAACTTACCAAACTAAAATTACCCTAGGATTTTGCCTCGCAGCTTACTGTACTTATACTTCCAGATAAGAAATGAGTTTGACCAGCTTAATCCTAAAATTGTAACTTCAACTTCAAATACATAATCAGGCTTATTTTTCACCTTAATTTTTATTTGAATCACTTTCTTATAAAATAATTAAGAAGAGAGTGATAGCGACAAAATTACATCACTTAATAATGACAGTATCCTAAATAAAATAAATAAATATATCATCACGCCTTTTACTCATTACTGGGTGTGGCACTCTGCCGAAGCAGATTTCGTGAAGTGCGGTTACCAGCCGTCAAATCACGACCGCCAAAGATATTAGTGGAAGAGGAGCCACAGAGGTAGATTTAAATTGGTGAAAATTGATTGTCGGCTGTGGGGATCGAACCAGGGTTCTCAAGATCCACAGGCCGACTCGATACCACTGAGCCACCTACTCCATAATGACATTATCCTAATATGCAATAAAGTAATTATTACATTTGTATTTCATCAGAACCTTCCTGTAGGTCATTTCGGACTAATGCTCCTCAGTGTTTCAAACATCACAATGATACATTTACAATTGTTATGTCCATTGAATCACGTTTTAAATGAAATTAAGCTGTTTACCGGTTGTTGAAAGCTGATTACAGACTAACACGTGTTGTTGTGCTCTCTGATTGGTTTGTTTGCATTATTCGCGCCAAAGCACCAATTAAATATTCAAAATTGACGAGGGCCGTGGTAGATTTACATGTCATTGCACCTCATTTTTGAACATATTTCATGTAAGACCTGTTTTGTATTTATAAAATAAATAAAAAAATATATCATCACGCTTTTTACCCATTACTGGGTGTGGCACTCTGCCTAAGTAGATCTCGGTAAGTGATATATTTTTACGCGTGAAGTGCGGTTACCAGCCGACAAATCACGACTCCCAAAGATGTTAGTGGAGGGAGAGCCACAGGGGTAGATTTTAATTGGTGAAAATTGTTTGTCGGCTGTGGAGATCGAACCAGGGTTCTCAAGATCCGCAGGTCGACTCGATACCACTGAGCCACCTATGCGTATTTATGCATGTTTTTTTATAATAATTATTATATTAGTGTAAATGACCGAAGTAGCATTTATTTTTCCTTTCCTGGTATGTCTCATGATTCATTAATTGATAGTCAATTATCTAATAAATACTGAGAAAATAGAAATATTCCACTTTTATACCATGTTTTTATTGGTTACAATCAAATGGTAAGGAAAATACAGTTTTGGTTTATAGTTTTAACTTATTTAATGAGGTTTTGCAAATTTTTATAACATGCAGTTATTATTTCAGAATACGTAATTATATGCATCATACGACATAGTAAATTGTTTGAAAATATGTTTCTATTAAATAGAAAAAATCATTTAAAACTCAATTAAGTTTAAACGCCGCCAAAACTTGTTGATGTTGATGACGTAATATCTCTAACCAATGTGCATCTAGCAAAGCCGTAATGACTGCTAAACCTACTTTAAATCTTTTAGTTAATATACATAGATCACTCAGTCAAATATGCTTAATGTACGTAGTAAAATTTACTTTTTTCTATGATTGCTATGAAAGGTTGACAATTACGTTCTCATCTTAATTGTTCAAAATTTAAAATGTTAGCACGTATATTTTGGATTTAAAAAGTTGCTAGTAAATAAATTCAGTGTTGCAAGATCCAGCGTTCAATTTCAAATATGAAATATTAATTTTTTTGTATATATTATTGACAGGTAGCAAATCGTTAATGTGACACTAATTAATACAAATATACAAATGTAAACGTGACAACCTATGTTTCATTTTAAAATAACGCTCTGAAATATTGGTGTTAAATTCGTAACCATGGATATGGCAAATCCTGTTTCACGTTAAAATAAAATCACGGTATAAAGAAATTAAATACTATTTAGTGAGAACAATTCTTTTGTTTGTAGCATTTTTATTATTTAAGAACGTTTGACATCAGGAAAGATTTCCAATTTTTAATAAAGTCATTGTTAAGTTTTGGTGAAATTCTATATAATTTCGTATTAATTACAACCTACACAATTATGATTATATTAGCTTTATTAATGTTAAATGTAACTCTCAGTGTAAAAGTAATACTAAGATATTTCTTTAGATATTTAATTAAGTACTTCGTCGCGTGATAAAACGAAAATTTCTGTATAACATTAGTGAAGTGACCTGGAAATTTCAATTTTGACAGAATTGAAAATAATTTCCGAACTTGTAGAACCACCTTCTTCAAATCGTTTTACTCAAATTATTTGAACCAAATCTGTTTCGCTTCAACATATAATTATAAATGAGAAAAGATTTTTTACGTAAATGGTAACAGTTTCTATTTAAATCTAGCATTAGTCACGGGTTGTTATTTTAATATGTAAATTTAAAAATTATATATTTTTTGTTTTTTGTAATTAAGTTTGCTATGGATTAGAACAAAAAATAAGGAAAAAAATTTAAATGACAAATTACGTCAAAATTGTGCAATCAAAAAATGTAGGTATAGTTACGGGTTGTTATTTTACGGATAATAGTTATTTGTGTACCTAGAGTAGAAAATATTCTTTTATCGCTCACGCAAGGAGATTGTAGAATAGGTGGCTCAGTGGTATCGAGTCTGCCTGTCGATTTGAGAACCCAAGTTCGATTCCCACAGCCGACAAACAATTTTCACCACGTTAAAACTACCCCTGTGGTTCCCCTTCACTAACATCTTTGGGGGCTGTGATTTGACCACTGGTAAGAAGAAATATATCACTTACCGAGATTTGCTACGGCCGAGTGCCACACCCAGTTATGGGTAAAAGGCGTGATGATATATTTATATATTTATTTAACTTTCCAAATACCACAGAAAATCCGACTTTTATAATACATATATACATAACATCACGCTATACCCTATTAAATGGGGTAACACGAATCCCTGAAACATTCACAGAACATTCCCATCCTGACACACGATACTCATTTCAACCACATTTCCATACTTCCTCCATACGAGTTCTTTCATTCCTCACAACCATAATTAATCATCACGTAACAAACCTTCATTCACATCCATCCATTCACTCCTGTACACCTGTTTCGTAAATCTTCACTTACGCCCACGTCTCTAACAATAAATCTATAAAGAAATAAGGCAGCATCGCCTGCGCTTGTTTAAAAATACATTCAACATAATTGCAGTTACATAGTAAAAACTGAAAATGAATAAAAAAGGTGAGGAAGGAAGGGAGCATTCCTCTGCGTTTGTTTTTTGAAACTGAATTCCACACAATTGCAGTTGGACACTCTATAGAAAAAACAGAAAATGGATCAAAAAGATGTTAATTTATTTATTTGTTTTATTATCTATGCTACTATCAACGGTATCAACTACGCCCCTTAACATCTTGCGCCCTCATGCAACGTTTACCACCTAGCACCGCCTAGCAGCGCCCCTGCCAATATCGCAGTAATTATCCGCAATTCTGCTGATTCAAGTCAATATTCAATTCGCAATATTTCGCCATCACAACATGATTTGTATCGTTTTGCGTCACGTATCGTGTGTCGTATATTTGTTGTTGATGAACCCACCAAGGCATGACATCCAATTTCACCCGTGAGTTATTGTAACGGGGCCCGCATGTATATATGATGACATCTGCATGATATTGATCAAATACCCTGGTTTGATTGATTCACACACAGATAATTACAATTTGTGCAATTAATACGCGAAGGAGAGAAAAATAGTTGTACGGTTAGATCCTAAACTAACAGATACCCGCAAAAGGTAGCTATTTGTCTTCCTGTGTATTGCTCTAAAGTTTAATTACTTACTAGGGTACGATCTTTCAACAAAGTAAGGTCTTGCATACAGCGATTCTTCTGCAAATAAGAAGTGTATTCCATTTGATGTTATACACTTATTGAATCGGATCTCTTATTTATTTGATTGAATTTTTTTGTTCTTCACTTTTAAAATTCTTGTACTTTGAACTCAATACAGTAGTTGAAAGATTTTTGTGTTTATAAAACAATGTTATACATAGGGTTGCCAGCTTTGTGACCCGGAGATTGTGGAAGGAATGAGGAGAGGAGGGGGATGGATGATGAACTAACAAAACTAATACATTTTTTTTAATATAATTTAAGAAGTACAAGAAAACTTACAAGTAACACTACTCAACTGTAACTCACCGATTTAAATGAAACTTGGCACACTAATAGAACTCTAAAAATATTGAACCCCTATTTTTGTTTCTTTCGGAAGTTGCTTTTTAGGGCTACAAACCATCCAAAGTAGTAAAAGCAAGAATCGCCATAAATGAAATTAAATAATACCAAAATATTACGCGTTCAACATTAATTACCCAGAGGTAACCTCGAAAATAGATTCAGCGACCCCAAAAACCCCCGAGTAACTAGTTTTGAACCTAAAACTCTATTTCAGTTGAATATCGTAATTTCATCCCCCCATCTCCATTTTAAATGACCCCGAAAATAGATTTTGGCGATTTCAAAATCTCTTGAAAAAATAGTATTATTTTGATTTTAGAAATAAATGCTGCAAATAAAAGTTTTAGAGAATTAAATTCTACGTCTAGCACATTAAGAATGATTAAATTAGCCTTTTGTATAAGCGAGATATGTAAATTTAAAAATTAAATATTTTTTTTGTAATTAAATTTGCTAAAAAATAAGAAAAAAATTGTCAATGTCAAATTATGTCAAATATGTGCAATAAAAAAATGTAGGTATAGTATAATACGGGTACAGGGAAGTAAAGTGGTGTCCACATCAGATTTTTAAAATTTATTAGAATATTTTTAACCTTTAGCTTCAAAATATAATAATAATAATATCTTGTTACAAAAAGATCATTGTTCATTTGCCAACTTCATACCGAAGTTTCAACTAAAATACAGAAAATAATTTATATATACACGAGTATATGTATATATTCAGCATAAAATTATAGCGTTTTGTGTTTAAAGTTGTGAATTCAGAGGGAATAATATTTGTTAATGTAAGTAAACAAAATCTCGAACATCGAACTGCGAAATGGAGGGCAACTGTATACTGTACACGGAAATCTGGTGTGTTGTTTCGCTACTTCTTGTTTGTGCAATCGATTTTGCAAATACAGTTTACAAACAATACAAATTGCTGAATATAAAACATTGGCGCTTTTAGTTTATCTCATATTTTAGTGCAACGAAAATGCTCAACCAAGCAGTAAATAAAATCATGAAAAAGACTGCTACACTTAATTTAAAAAAAAAATCTATTTCCGTTATTAAATAGTGTGAGGCTTGAGATATTAAGCACGGTGTGAAGTTAGTTTCAGAAATCTGTCATCCTAATTTAACCTTACTTTTTAAATAATTCCTATAACTTATTTTTTTATAAAATTTTTAGATATTCGTTTTTTATACACATGTAACTAAAGAGTTGTTTATAAAACTTGTTACATAATATACTATTATTAAACTACATGATAAACTAAGATGATCAGTAAAAAATATGCTAAAACCTTTCATGTCCTAAAAAAGAACATTATAAAAATTTACTATTTATTCTACAGACTTAGTATCTAGTAGCCAGCTTAAGTTTATGTATTAGTTATTACAAGCACTGTTTTTGGGTGTTTTAAGAGCACGGTTTTAACATGTTAGAGATAGCTAAAACACCCAAAAACACTGTTCTTAAAACAGCCAAAAACAGAGCTTGTGCAACCAGTTAGTATCTTTTTACATTTATATTACTTATGCATTTTTAATAGAATGTTGGATTTGTTTTCTAAAAAGTTGTAACATTTTTGTGTAAAATTTTGATGGAATTTAGTTTTTCGGCGGTCCAAATGGGATTATATCCCGTAACTTGTTTGAAAGTTTCATTAGAGAAATAACTTTTTGATAACTTTCATAAAAGGCTTACGGTTTTGACGTGAATATTTTTTGATGTGCAGCTCATATTTGAAAAGTTACGTAAAGCCGATTTCGTTTATTGAAATATAATTTTCCAGGTATTTGAACTCCATTGTTTTGTTTGTTTTCAACAATGAGAAATCTCTGCGCAATGGTATCATATTTCACTTGTTTCATTATTTCATTTGTTTATTTCATTATTTCTAAACATATTTTGTTTGTTTTATATAAGGCGATTAATTTCTATTTATTTAGGATAACATGTTTACTGCTTTTGATTCTTAGTTAAAATATTTCATTTCTTTGTTTAATTTACATGTCTACGTCTGTGTATAAACAAAAACGATGTATTTGATAAATAATTCATTGTTTCTTTTAATATTTATAAAAGGCAGAAATATTAAATAAAAGTATAATTTCGAAAGATTTTTAATACTCTGAAACCGCTCTGTGGTATCGAGTCGGCTTGTGGATCTTGAGAACCCTAGTTCGATCACTACAGCCGACAAACAATTTTCACCAATTTAAATCTACCTTTGTGGCTTTCCCTCCACTAATATCTTTGGGGGCCGTGATTTGATGGTTGGTAACCGCGCTTCACGCGAACAAATATATCACTTACCGAGATCTGCTTATGCACAGTGCCACACCCAGTAATGGGTAAAAGGTGAGATGATATATTTATTTGAAACGGTCTAGATTTAAATCAAAATCATGCTTTCGAAATTCAAATTACTCGAAGACAATTCAGTTACTTGTTACGCAAAATATAATAGGCTCTATGCATTTTCCACGTTAACATGTCCTCATGAATAATTTCCTGAAAGGAGAGATAAATATTTGATGCATCCCACAGGATCAATAACAAAGATAGAGATAGGATAGGGGTTGCTCGATCTCTCAAGATGCTTCAGAACTTCACTCTTCTGTCCATCAACACCGCTGCGAACAAGATGTCTCTGTCTACGGCATTTGTGTCCATACATAATACATGAGACCGCAAATTTCAATGTAAAGAGGAATCGTATAATCGACCTTAATTTATAAATTCCTTCAACAAAACGAAAAAGATAAGAATACTACATTAATCTGTTAAATTGAATTAAACATCGCTTCAAATTTAAAATTATTGTTCTGTATGGAGGAAATTTTGTGCGTGGATGAAAAGCAAGTTATTTCTGCAATTAAATATATGTCTAGCTAAATTTTCTTAAGCTTCATTATTGCGTTATTGTGTGTTATTCGTCAGTACGGTGGTGTGGTTAGCGATAAGGAATTCGAATCCGGATATTCCGAATCTCACTCAAGTTAAAAATTATATAAACTACCACACTACGGCTCAGTGAGTGCGGACTCTGTACTGTAATTGGGATTAAGTTCCTGTTGTACAGCGTAACATAAATAAATAAATAAATATATATATATATATATATATATATATATATATATATATATATATATATATATATATATATATATATATATATATATATATATATATATATATATATATATATATTTGAATAGCTAGACGCAGTTATACAGGATTTTTTATACTTCGTGAAATAGTTATTGCCAATATATTAAATTATAATTATAAACACTACAATAGTCAATGTATTCATTATACATAAATAAATAAATATATCATCATGCCTTTTACCCATTACTGGGTGTGGCACTATGCCGTAGCAGATCTCGGTAAGTGATATATTTCTTCGCGTGAAGTGCAGTTACCAGCCGTCAAATCACGGTCCCCAAAGATGTTAGTGCAGGGGGAGCCACAGGGGTAGATTTAATTTGGTGAAAATATACATCATCAAATAAATGAGAGTAGTACTAAAATGTACATTTAAAAAGTCACTAAATTAGAGGTGGGTTACCTTAAATAAATAATTTTAGAACCACTGATTTGATTGTTATTACTAATATATTGATAATTCAATTATTTATTTATTTATTTATGTTACTCTGTACAACAGGAATTTAATCCCAATTACAGTACAGGGTCCGCACTCACCGAGCCGCAGTGTGGTAGTTCATATAATTTTTAGCTTGAGTGAGATTCGAACTCGGGATCTCCGGATTCGAATTCCATATTGCTATCCACACCACCGTACTGACGGACAAACACTGCAATAGTCAATTTATTTATTATAGAATATTAAATGAGCGGCACTATAAATATTCCATAAATATTTTTCTTATTTTCTTATTATTATTTTTTTTTTTCATGATATATAAAACACTTATACCTAGTCAAATTTTAAACACAATATATTTTCTTTCCTCGAATGACAGAAGTAACCCTAACCACAGCACCTGCCGAACAAATTATTTTAAATTCATTTGTTACAAATTATAATTTTTCTTATAGATCGCAGAATATGATTTATTAGTGAATTAGTAATATTTTGGTATTTCCATGTTTAAATCACAAGGAATGTGATATTAAATTAAAGCTTTCACATTTTTGTGGTTAGGAAAGTCCTGTATTACCCATAGTAATTTATAGTGTACTGGAATCGAATCTGCATCTATAAGTAGCGTTACAAAAGCCAGAAATACGTAGAATAATCTTTTATTTATAAGATGATATTCAATTTCATAATCGAATCAACTTTCATCAGGGGCGGATCTAGGGGGAGGGTCATGGGAGTCAAGACCCCCCCCCCCTAAGCATGGACTATTTTTTAAATGTTGGCCCTAATAAATAATAATGATGTCATTATTTACGGTAACTCAATTTGTTAAACAAATTAAATAGAAAATATTATCTAAGAACTTGAAATTCTAAGATAATTAAGAACTATTGTTTGATTTATTATTCTAATAAATAGCCAAAAACCAATATTTTGTGGGGATATTATTTCGACCCGCAGATGGGAGAGGTATTCTATTTAAGACCTAGTCAAGTATGTGACTACCGACATTTGCACTTAGAAAATCAACTTCTAATTCAATAATTTTTGAATTCTATCGAAGAATCGTTTTTTATATTTAGAAGATGGGCACTCCCCCCCTCTCCGAGACAAAATTCACTGCATGACCCACCCTAATTCGAAGTCTGGATCCGCCCCTGACTTTCATCCATAAAAATAATCGTAGCTTTTATGCTACTGAACTGAAAAATTACTCTTTTTATCTGTCATCAGATTTCTATACTTCTAAAATACAATTAACTACAAAAAACCTTTTTAATTTGATTGACAGTTTCGACTACAAAATAAATATTTCATTAATTATTTAACTAAATTAAGCCGTACTTTAATTGAGAACTACATTAATTTTGTATACACTGTTCAATTATGTGAGTAAGGATTAAATATTATTAAATTGTAAGTACGTAATCATTATTTTAATTGAAAACAAATCTACAAAGTGTTCAAGTTCAACGCTGTTGAGAAAGTAAGTGATCTATGTTCTGGTAATGTTCTGAAAACGTTTCTTATCAGTGGGATTTGTCACAAATGGTGTTCGCAGTAACTGACAGTGACATATCGTTCCAAGTGACAGAAGGGCACGAAAGGTTTGCAGAAAAACTTTGTGAACTTGAAGAAAACGTACGCTAAAATATCGTTCGCTTCGGTGCTCTAATATATCTTAAAGAACTCTATGAAACATGAAATAAAACAGAGAGAGTTTTTCTTTGAATGTTGGAATCGATCGTCTAGAAAGTAGAAAATGTAATTTCGTTATTACAAATATTGGTTTCTTTAATTAATTTAAAGAAAATGGTTTCGGTAAATGGAAAACTTCCGGTTCTATTAGATTCATTATTCACTGCGGCCTTAAAGTGTTTACGAGGAAATTGAAATTAATATTACTCGGGAAAGCTTTTAAGTTTAGTGATTTTAAGAAAGATTTAACAGAACTAGAAAAAAATGTTGGAGTTGGCTTGATTAAAATTGAGATAAATGTGGTCGATTAATTAAGACTCTTATAGAAAAAACAAAATGTATACAGTCCGATGCGTGACTACGTAACTATTAATGTCATACATACATACACACATACATAACATCACGCTATATCCCATTAAATGGGGTAGCACGAACCCGTCAACATTCTCATCCTGACACACGATACTCGTTTCGACCACATTAACACTTCCTCCATACGAACTCTTTCTTTTCTCACAACTAAAATCCATCAACACGCAACAAACATTCATTCATTCGCTCCTGTACACCTATTTCGTAAATCTTCACTTACGCCCACTTCTCTAACAACGAATCTATAAGAAATGAAGGCAGCATCGCCTGCGCTTGTTTAAAAATACATTTAAGATTTAACACAATTACAGTTACACACTGTATAGTAAAAACTGAAAATGAAGAAAAAAAGATGAGGAAGGTGAACTCCACACAATTGCAGGCAAACACTCGAAAAATCTAACCAATGAATCTAAAATCAAGAATCATATGCTTGTCCTTATTCATCATATTTATCCCGTAATTAATTTTCGCCAAACATTCCTATCCTGACACATCACTTTTGCTTCAACCACATTCATAATTCTTTTCATACAAGCTCGTTTATTCTTCACGCTCGGAATCTTTCGCTCACGCAACAACCCTTCAATCATATTTATCACATATTAATGTCACATTATATAATTTATAATTATCTTCGAGATCTGCAATTGCATAGTAACTCCATAAATTGATAAAAGGTGCGAAAGCATATTTATTTTTCTTCTTATAAATTTGGAAAATTCGAGTAAAATTAGGGAAAACATTTGTAAAAACGTTACAAAAATCGAAAATGCTTTGATTTTTGTATGTTTACTTAAGTATAAAGATAAAACAGAATCAAACGTTTTTCAAATTGCTGTCCAACCCCTCCTGTCTGATTTTAAAACTCCTCAGAACTTTCCTCCACCTCTTGCCAATCTTTTGATCTTGAAAAATCCTTTTAAATCTACCCTCGTTAATCAAATTGCTTCAGGAAATCGCGGCTTCGTTTATTACAGCCCAGTAATTGAAATAATGATTTAAATGACAAATGCAGTCCGTCCATTAATTTAAAACATTTATTCCATTTTTTTGCGGAAAAATTTCGCTCTCTGCATAAAAAAAGTCATTACAATGTGAATGTACAAATGCGCGTTGAGTCTGTGTTATGTTATGTAAGGTTAGGAACCGGATTTGCATTTTATTAGGTAGATGGCGCGCGTGGAGTGGTGGAAAGTGGAAACCATTGTGTGCGTAGAACTGCTTGTGGCTCTGTTCACAGTCTTGTTATTCTAATCAATGTTGCTGTTGTGGTTTCTCTAGAATTTGATCGGTTTCGGAACACGTCTGGTGATTGTAATTGATTTACCGATTGGTTCGACTGTTACCGATTTTCAATTATTCAAATTTAATTTACCCAAAATATGCCAGAAACGTTCAATGCAAAAAGTACTCTATCCAGACTTTATTCTTATCTTTTAATTTGATATACTAGTATATTTTTTCGTGCTCCACCACTAATATCTTTGGAGGCCGTGATTTGACGGCTGGTAACCGCACTTCACGCGAAAAAAATATATCACTTACCGAAATCTGCTTAGGCAGAGTGCCACACCCAGTGATGGGTAAAAGGCGTGATGATATATTTATTTATTTTTATTATAACTTTATTCTAAAATTATCATCATCATCTGTGGCGCTACAGCCCAAATCGGGCCTGGGCCTACCGGACTCACCGAGCCACAGTTTTTACACTGCCGTACTGCCGGTTTTCGTAGTCAAATGCTACATTATTTAAGACGTATAAGTGACTAGCTTATAGCGCCCGAGTGTGATAAATACGTGTAACTATATTTTATATTTTACGACAAATCACACATTGTCGACAGGCGGATTCGAACTGACGAACCTTGGTTCGGGTGACGTCACAGTATGTTAAGAGATGTGCCTTAACACGCTCGGCCACCGCGCTTGCATTTATTCTAAAATTATTTTTTATTCTAAAATAATTCCGATAAAAATTACCGCCTTATGAAAGTATCACAATTCACACATTTCTAGATTAAGCATTTAGCAGACCCTAGATAAGGTAGGAAAACAGTTACTTTCCTCGTTAGGGAGGAAAATTCCGCTAAGAGGGAATTGCCTACGTTTGACCCGCATATGAGGGAAGAAAAGTCTACTTTCGGTCGTAGAAAAAAATAAACTTTGTTACTCAATTTAAATTTTCTTCGGGATCGAATCGTGCTTTTTTGAATCACGGAATCTAGACATTTTTTTATTTATTGTTATTCCAGTCTTGAACACAAATTAAGTAGAAAAGTAAACACCCGGTATATTTGTAATTTATACTCAACAATTTTAAATCCAAAATTATTTTGGTGGAACCCACTTATGGCAATATTCAATAGGTGCTTTATTAATGATTGAAACTTGACTAAAATTAAACTTTGGAGTAGAAATTACGTTCACTATTGTGCAATTTCGGTTGCTAAGGCTATTAAACGCAATTCCACTTAAAACAGATTTGCTGTGTGTAGAAGACTACCTATATATATATATATATAGTGGGAGTAGGTCAACATTGAATATCGTCGTTCAATAACACATGCTTTTGAAATTATTTCAGTCAATTATTTTTAGTTTCACATTATAATTAGAAATAATACATTTGCTATATTTTCCACTCAAAATATATATTAAAAAAATTTGATATCGACGTCTACATTTACATAGGAAATATAATGTTAAAATTTTTTTCTACTTCCGTTAGGAAATAGACGTTTTATTTCACTTGAGAATAGATAATTAGGCCTCAGTAATCCTTGGATTCAAGGATTACTAAGGCCTAATTACCTATTCTCAAGAATTCTATTGGATCCACATAATCTCCAAAATTTTATTTCACTTATTTGAGTTAGGTAATGATCTGCATTATTTAACTAGTGAAATAATGAGGTAACATAGCAACACAAAAAATTAAGATATCTTGGTAGACGAATTCGGATGTGTTATTCTTTTATTTTTTGAATTTATAACTGTCATTAATATGTCAAAATTTCATAATTTCAAAAACGCTCTTTCGTATTTATTAGAACGGAAGTAGAGAAAATATTGTATGAAACTAGTAAGAAAACTCGGTTATTACCTTACTTATGTGTTTACATAACTCGGCTACGCCTCGTTCTGCAAATTTCACATGCGTAAGGTAATAACCTTCTTTTTCTTACTAGTTTCATAAATAGCTATTATGTCAGTATTTTCTGTCTCGTTAGTTTTAGGATGAAATTAGAAATAATATAAATTAAAATAAATGTTTCGAGTTGAAAACTACATCTAAAGTTCAATTTTTTGTCAAATATATTTTATTTATGAAATAAAAAGTTTTTACGATATAATGGGGTTGGTGGCTCAGTGGTATCGCGTCGGCCTGTGGAACTTGGGAACCCTGGTTCGATTGCCACAGCCGACAAACAATTTTCAACTTCACTAACATCTTCGGGGGTCGTGATTTGACAGCTGGTAACTGCATTGCACGCGGAGAAATATATCTCTTACCAAGATCTGCTACGGCAGAGTGCCACACCCCGTAATGAGTAAAAGGTGTGCTGATATGAGTATATTTATTTATATAAAGAGCAGAAATTTATGAAATTCTTTTAAAAACTGCGCGGGATCTAATAAATTTTCTTGTTAGCAAATAAAGAATTCTCCATTATCACAGCGTGATAATAACATCAATTTTCACGCGCAATTACGGAAGATTTCAACATCGTTCTTTGTGGAATTCCGCGCAAACTCTTGCGTAAACACTTAGAGATGCGATGTAAACACTTTTACTTTTAAATCAGTGAAAGAAGTGATACCGGTAATATGTCATGCTTTATCTTGCCGCGTCAGACACCGAAGACAAAGTAGGTGGTGGTACAAGGGGGAAGAGAAAGGTGACAGAACCTGGGAAAATGTATTAGCGGCAGGACAAAAGCCACAAGAGAATGGATATATCGATTTACCGTCGAAGTCCACCGACAAAAGCATTTCTTCCTTCCATAATCCCCAAATGCCTTTAAAAACACCCCGAAGAAAATTATACCCCGACTGTTTTCCTATCACGTCGCGGTGTCGCAGGACAAACATACCTAAACCTATTACAGAGGATTTGAAAATATAATTTTGGTACGTTGTTGAATGGAATATTTAAACATGTCAAATATTTTCTAAAAATTCTCGGTAGAAAGTATTACCTGTACAGTTTTATATATATATATATATATCATTATCACGCCTTTTACCCTGGGTGTGGCACTCTGCCAGAGCAGATCTCGGTAAGTGATATATTTCTTCGCGTGAAGTGCGGTTACCAGCCGTTTTTTTATAACAAGTAAATATATTGTTTAATTTTTAATATATCTCTTACAAAACAATTTTTGACCAAAATCTCAAAAACTAGAAAACATAGACTCAGTGATTTCAGCCGGTTTAAATACAAATGTAAATGAAATGAAATTAGCCTAAAATCGGAAAAAAAACAAAGGGTTATCCCTAAAAATTCTTCAAAAATTAAGACGTTAAAAATTTGCTAAAAACTTGCTTCTAAGTCAATTTGGACATGAGGAATTCAATGTCGTTAAGCACATTTTTATGTCTCGTTTAGTTTTTAAGATGCAGCCTCCGGAAAAGTTGTTTTTTTTCTGAAACTTTAATTTATCTGATTATCTGCTACATTTGAAAAACTAACCGAGTAAATAATTATAATAAAATAAAATTATTTTCTTTTGCATTATTCATTAAAAAATTTCCATAATAAAACAAAATTATCATCTGCTTTTATAACGTATAAGTATATTTATATTTAATATTTAAATAGGTGTATCGGGTTTATTTCTTGAAATTTATTATTTTTAATAAAAATATACATAACATTAATGCAAATGTGAAAAAACAGACTTTTTTGGATTTCAGTCAATTTTATTTTTTATTATTCAGTCTACATTTCGGCCAACACTTTAGCCTTCTTCAGGACTCTATTATAATTAAATATGAATGTTATTAATTAATTATTATTATTGTAAGTATTTTCTATTTTCTATTAATTATTTATTATTGTTAATTTATTTAATTATAATAGAGTCCTGAAAAAGGCTAAAGTGTTAGCCGAAACGTAGACTGAATAATAAAAAATAAAATTGATCTAAAAAGTCTGTTTTTTCACATTTTAAAAAACAGTTGAGTTAAAAATTTATATCCTTTTATTAATGCAAATACTTGAAAAGCACTTAAAAATACTCATTATTTTTGGTGTGGACATCAATTTAAGATTAAGTAGGTAGTACTTTAATACTTAAGTACTTTTATACGAGTACTTCCTTCCTAAATTTCCGTATAATATAGTATAAAATTAAATTAAAACAGAAATTATGAACGGAGCGGGCATTATGAATCATTATGCTCTGGTCGTTATGTTATATCATAGCAAGAAACAGCAAATAATATTCAAATGAAAAATAAAACAAGTTAAATCGCTAAAACTTGTTAAGGACAAAGGTTATTTCAATTTTGGTCATTAAAATTATATACTAAACTACTAAATGAAATCAAATTGCTCTAGTAATTATACTTTAAAATAACTGTTAAAAATATATGTATATTTTGACTAAACCATTATGTGTTTAATTGTACTTTTAATGGCTTCAATAAATAATAATAATATAATACATTTAAAGTGAAAAAAAGATTAAAATACACCAACCTTATCTTGTTTTATGATTTGATTTAATTTCAATAATTTTAGTCCGGAATAAATATGAAGTTACTTAAATCTAAATCAAATCATTTTTCTGAATCTGGTTATTAAGGACTAAACTAAAAAATACGACTATATTTGAGTGGTTATTTTCGCTATAAACTGTATTCTCCCTCCCTGCTATTAAATCCTGTATTGTACAAAATATCAAATAAATAAATAAAAGCACATCATCCATAAATCCATCACGTCATCCAGTGACATATGACACCTGTCACAAATCTCAAATGCATCATTCACAGAATTTCACAAATCGCGATACACAAATACCACGAATCAGGTTGGATTCACCAGCGTAATAAATCGCAGTCGTCTGGAGAAGTAACGACAATGACGCAACGAGGTGTCACTCCGGGCAGAAATACGATTATTGCCCGTTGCTCGACGTGGCGTAACGTGATGCTGCACGTATGTAACTTGTCACGTACTAATGCTATATGTACCAGATTCTGTGTAGCGTTTAAAGGATGCAGTGAGCGTTCAAGACGATGCATATTTAATCGGGTTACTGTGGATGGAATTGTATGCTAGGGAAATGTATCATTTATTTATGTAGTTATTTGAAACAAATTTTAAGGTTTTTTCAAAAGATTTTCACATTTTTACATCGTAAATACATGTTTCTAATAAATAAATAAATAAATATATCATTTGTCCCGCGTGATGGCGGCGTGGGTTGAGGGCCTGACTGACGACCATAAGGTCGTGGGTTCGGGTCCCGCCCGTGGCGTTCATACAAAGGACATATCGGCATATGACCTAAGTAGTTGGTCCGAAATTAAAAAAAATATATATAATATCACGCCTTTTACCCATTACTGGATGTGGCACTCCGCCTTAGCAGATCTCGATAAGTGACACATTTCTTCGCGTGAAATACGGTTAGTAGCCGTCAAATCACGGCTCCCAAAGATGTTAGTGGAGGGGGAGCCACAGGGGTAGATTTAAATTGGTGAAAATTGTTTGTCGGCTGTGGGGATCGAACCAGGGTCCTCAAGATTCACAGGCCGACTCGATACCACTGAGCCACCTACCCTATTTGTATACGTGTTTCTTATGGATGTGATAAAATATCTTGTATCCTACGAGATTCTAACGGGATATTATATCTCTCAGCTAGTGATGCAAGATACCCAGGTAGTTAATTTTCAAGGTAAATACCCAAGGTAAATATCCGGGTATTTACCCACACGTGGTTATAAATTTAGTAATTACAAGTAGTAAAAATATAGGTTTGCAATATCATTGTAAAATATTTGAAGTCACATAAAAGTACGTTATTAAAAATATTTTCTTTATTAAATAAAATAAATACAAAAGAATATCACAGAAATAAAAAATATATATATTTAAACATGTATTATTGTTATATTCATAGTATTTATTTTAAAAGGATTGTACACGTCTAATTGCAGATTATTTCTTTTCAGACTTAGTAAATTAGATTGTTGGACATTGACAAAAAATAAACTTACAATTTTTACAATTGGGTGGGTAAATATAACCTCGAGTAAATACCGGGTAAATACCCAAATTTTATTTACCTACCCATTTGGTATTTACCCAACTCACATCACTACTCCCAGCCTTTGCTGCGTGTAAAAAATTACTAGCTATGTGGTCAGTTCTATCATTGGGTAACTTTCTCCGGACACTTTTATTTGAAGTAAATAAATATATCATCACGCCTTTAACCCATTAGTGGGTGTGGCACTCTGTCGAAGCAGATCTCAGCAAGTGATATATGTCTTCGCGTGAAATGCCGTCAAATTACGGCCCTCAAAGCTTTTAGTAGAGGGGGAGCTACAGGAGTAGTTTAAATTTGATAAAAATTGTTTGTCTTTTGTGGGAATCAAACCTGGGTTCTTAAATCCACAGACCGACTCGATACTACTGAGCCACCTATTCCATATTATTATAATTATTTGAAGTATTTTCTGAAAAATCATTGACAAAGTTTGATAGCAAAAAATATACGATGAATGTGTCAAAATCTTTTGAAAATTCTGTAAATAATTAAAAAATCATATAAAGAGTATTCGTTTCCATGATTTATATTAAAATATGTATAAAAAAGGAATAAAAAGAAAAGTTAATTTATGTAATCAAGTTTGTTTAACTGAGAACTGGGAAGTATTCAAAAGAAAGTGAAACACTCTTTACATCTTAAAACGCGCTGTTGTGTGATTAAACGAAATTTCTGAAAGAAAATTAAATTAAATATTTTCACTTGTCACTTTTTTCATTTACAAGTCCCGCGGACAATAAAACAAAAGCTATAAAACACAGAAGTGAGAAACTCATTCTCTCAGCGTCACAACGTGAATATAAGAAATAGCCACGATTAAAATTGTAACAGATTACTGCGACGTCGGCTGAAATTGCTTAGGGATTCCCCATCTTGTACCTGACGCTATCTTGGCGCGAAATTTGATTTCATTAAATATTTAAACATCACTGACACGTTGCCTGTGCGGATTTTTAAATCATTGTCACGTGAACATGACTGCTAAGACACAAAACATTGAAACGGTAAATTGTACTTGGTGTAAAAATAAATTTCGGTGGGTGTGACAGGAAGCGGAAATTTAATCGATGTTTACTGATTGTAATGAGTTTTGTTTGGGAAATTAATGACCGATGAAAAATTGACTTTTTAAATACATCAGGTTTTTTTTTAGTGTGTTTGATAAGTGACCCTAATTTTGAATTGCTTTTTACAACATTAAATATCCTCTGGGGGTGCCCTTTTCAACCATTTTAGTGTACAGGGTTGAAAAATAACTCTTTGTGTAAGAATGGTAATATATGATATCTACTATTAGGTTAAACTATGTTTTGTTTTGGTAAACAAATACAAATATTGTCAAATAATAGTAGCTCATTGGTATCGAGTCGGCCTGTGGATCTTGAGAACCCTGGTTCGATCCCCACAGTCGACAAACAATTTTCACCAATTTAAATCTACCCCTGTGGCTTCCTCTCCATTAACATCTTTGGAGGTCGTGATTTGACGTCTGGTAACCGCACTTCACGCGAAGAAATATATCACTTACCGAGATCTGCTTCGGCAGAGTGCCACAATTAGTAATGGGTAAAAGGCGTGATGATATATTTATTTATTTATTTATATTTATTTATCTAGAAATATTCATATACTGCATCTATTACTTAATGGTCGTAGAAAAATAATAAAATGTAAGATTTATATATTAAATTAGTATTTTTAAAGTAAATACTGAATATTTCAATAGATTAATATTCTTTTTAAATAACAGTGTCACTGCAGACGACTCTTGTGTCAAGTCTTTCAGTTTATGAAAGAGTCATAAGAAAAATAGAGAGAAAAATTAAAATTTGAATCACATGCGACCGTAGCTTAGTAGGTTTAAAGTATATGACTGGAATACATAGGTCTCTTTGTAATTTGATTTAAATGTAACAATTATAATGGATTAAAAATCTTATTTAATTCTGAGTAATTTCACTTTTGTTCCATATTACATTTGATTTTGAAACTTCATTTAAATTTAAACAAATTGATGTACGAGTATATTGATTCTAAAGGAGTGTTTATTTAACAGACTGAAAGGTATTCAGACGAAACAGAAATACGTTTATTGAATTTCTAAAGTTATTTGCGTGGAAATTTTATTTCTTTTAAGTTAAATACTTTTCGCTTTATTTCTTATTTGCGTCTCTTTGATTTGATTTACCACATTTGCTTGAGCACTAGATTTAACTTTTATATTTTTATCTCATTTTGTCGACATCAAAAGTTCGCAATTAGTTCAGACATATTTTTTTTATAAATTTTAGTTTTTTAACAAATAAAATATTTTAGCGTCTAATTATAATCACAACAAAATGTATAAACATTTTAATTAGTAGAAATCTGTAAAAATGCCAAAGGTTTATTTTTGTACAATTATCAAAAAATGTTTACTTTTCCATTAATATCAGTACGCGAAATATGTGATTTTTTCATCACTTACATTACCATCACAATGCGCATTTCGCCCTAGTGTGCAAAATGAGCATTTTGCGTACGCTCTCAATTTTTTTTAATGTTACATTAATTAAATACATCAATAGTACCAAATACATATTCATTTTTCTCTTTAAACGTACTTGAATAAATCAATAATTATTGTATTATTCTTTTTTGGCAGTTCTAAAAAATGTTATTTCCATTTCGTGGACGAAATTCTTGTTTTTTGATGTGTTTGAATAACTTTTTTGTCTCGACTAAAAGTGACATTCTCATTTCGTGTATTTCATATTAAAACAACTATTAAGCCTGTTTACAATGGATTTATTTTCATTTTGAAACAGATAAATGATTGTATTATCTTTAAATATTATTGCATATTTTTTATTTGAAAATGGTTACAAACCTTGGCCGAAACGTAGTCCATATTGTTTCAATAAATATATCAACCCAGTAATCCATTTTATTCATCAATTTATTATTATTATATTAAAGGGAAATTAATTTTAATTTGTTTTTTGTTTCATCATTATAGTATTTATAATTTTACTTAAACTATTTTAGAGATTTAAATACTTGAATATTTATTTATTTATGTTACGCTGTACAACAGGACCTTAATCCCAATTACAGTACAGGGTCCGCACTCACCGAGCCGCAGTGTGGTAGTTCATATAATTTTTAGCTTGAGTGAGATTCGAACTCGGGATCTCCGGATTCGAATTCCGTATTGCTATCCACACCACCATACTGACGGACAAATATATGTCAGCACTTGTGTCGTTTCTAACATTTACCCTTTTTTACCTTTAGTCAAAAGTTTTCAAGTTATAATAAATGATTTCTGTCAGATTTAATTATAAATTTTAAGAAAATTATGAAATTAACTTTTCAACAAATAAGAAATTCTGGCGTCTAATTATAATGCTAGAAAGAAATGTTTGTAAATCAATTTTTTTATAAAACTTTTTACTTTTGTTTCTTTCCGTGACAAAATTAAAATACCATTAGAACCGAACTTAAATTAAATTTCGCAGTTAATTTAAAAGTATGATGCAATTAAAATCAGACTACTAATTTAATTAACAATGTAATTAAAAACTCTCAATTCGCAAATCGCATTAACAATGAAACAGATTTATTACCAAAACAAATAATTCAATTTGTTTTGTTGACATTTCTGTTTACTAATTTAAATTCATTTATAAAGCAAACAATACTAGTAGTTTTAGTTCGTTAACAGAAAATAAATAATTTTTGTTCTGATTTTGCGAATGAAGAACTAAACTAAACTAAGATATAAATAGATGTTATTGTAAAATAATTAAATACATATTTGTATTGCTCATTACTGAGAGTGGCACTCTGCCGTAGTACATCTCGGTAAGTGATATATTTATGCTCGTTACCAGCCTTTAAATTACCCAAAGATGGTAGTGGTCGGAGAGCCAAAGGGGTTATTTACAGGGTTCGTAAATATCATGATATTTATAATAAATATCAAAATATCTGATATATAGGATATATATATATCAGATAAATATCACTTTTTGGATATTTATTTTTTAATTTTAGTTTTTGTACACATTTATTATCACAATAGGAAATACAAAATAAATTATTACTCCTAAATAAAAAATTAACATAGGTAATGAAAAAAAGTAAATATACATTGAATGGATACACAAATATTATATAGTACTAAGAATAGTAAGAATATTTAAATAATCCTATATCCTAAATAGGGGCAAATCATCATCTTCTGATGAACTTCCTGAACATAGCGTTGCAGATAGACTCACTTGGCCAAATCCAATCTAAATTAGTTTTTTTTTGTAGTTTCTTTTTGGTTTAAATATTTAAACATAAAAACTAATCTTTGTCGTTACCGAGACGATTACGTAATTGAGATTGGACAATGCCAAGTGGAGAAATATCGTTCCTGCCCTACTGTGGCTGCTACAGCAGTGTGTAACTGTTCACATAGTTCAATAAATGTACTTTTATTTGGCCACTCTGACTCATTGATAGTTACACTTTTCCACCATATTAAAGGATTTGTATTTCTAAAATGAGTACCAAATAAAAATTTTGGAAATGGTTCAGACTTTGCCATTAATGACATCACAAATGACACACAATTTGGATTTATGTCGTTGATGTGAAGTTAGTCAAAAGCTAGTAAAGTAAGAATTATCTTTAGAATATAATTTTAACAGAATTTATGAAAGTAATAATGAGAGGTATACTGTGTTTATTATAGACTATTTGATATTTTTATATAATGGATATATATCTTCGAACCCTGTTTATAAGTTAACTGAAGCACGAGAAAATTAATGCCGTTGAGCGCGTTTTTATATCACATTTAGTTTTCGAGATATAGCCTCGTAAAAGTAGAAAAACTGAAAAATTCGAAAAATTTCACTTTTCCGGAGGCTATATCTCAAAAACTAAACAAGATATGGAAATGCGCTCAACAGCGTTGAATTCCCCGTGTCCGAATTGACTTATAAGCAAATTTTCATACAATTTTAAGCAATTTAATATTTTTAATTATTTCCTAAGGGGTACCCCTTTGGTTTTTTCAGATTTTAATTCAATTTTCCCAAAAATCCTTAATCGTAGGATTATTAAAACGAAAATTTACATACATATGTATTTTGACCCACTGAATCCAGTGGTGCAATCTTCAAATGCATATGACTTCTGGTTTTCGAGAAAATGTTAAAAAACCGCTTTTTGCGATTTTTTTGGCGGAAAATTGAAAAAAAATAAAAATAGCTGAAACTATGTTTATAAGTTAACTGAAGCACGAGAAAATTAATGCCGTTGGCCGCGTTTTCATATCACATTTAGTTTTTGAGATATAGCCTCGGAAAAGAAGAAAAACTGAAAAATTCGAAAAATTTCACTTTTCCGGGGGCGAGTTTTCAAATTCACAAAAGCCACAAGGGTAGATTTAAATTGGTGAAAATTGTTTGTCGGCCGTGGGAATCGAACCAGGGTTGTCAAATCAACAGGCCGACTTGATACCACTGAGCCACCTACCCCATACTTCTTTAAAGTTGTACTATAATTGAAATTTCCCTTTGAATAGCATTGCAAATTAAAATTATAATTAAAATCATACTAAACATAATTAACAAATCATTCACTCGCATTTTCAATTTAATATATTTGTTTAAAGATCCCTTACATCAGTCAATTAGTAAAAAGTTGACACGATTTCCACCGACAGTTTTTATTCCCATCTTCAGACTTGAAAGTCTATGTAAATAACCTTGAAAATGTTTTACAAGATTTTTATCTTTTTTATATATACCTACTCGTATATAAAATGCAATTTCTCATCTGTCGTTTACCTTGACGTATTTACAAATATTCTTTAAAGCACTTAATTAGATCCGAAAATCAAGTTGTACAGCTCTTAGCGTAACTCGTAACAGACGAAGACGATGACGAGCAACTGTTTTTGACAACCGCTTCAGAGCATCAACAAGAAAGTGCCATTGATTTTCTGAAGCTCTTCTGCTTCATCTTCTGCTGCTTTGCTACAGCTTCATCACTGTCCGTCGTGTACAGTTTCGTCGCAAATATTCTATACATCATGTCATTAAGCACTTTTAGATTATTTTAAATTAAAATGAAATTAATGTTGTATTTTCGTCGCAACAAATTAAACATGAAAATTGCCATTTAACTTTTAATTGAACCTTATGTTACCCGTGTGGGTTAAACTAATATATTATTTGCATTTTTAATTTACTAATTTATTTTTTGTTAATTTGAATTTCTTGAATAATAGTATGAATCAATGGAGTAGTCGAAGAGAGTAGGATATCAGGTTCTGCTAAATTAATTGTGTTTAAATGTAAATGGGGTAGGTGGCTCAGTGGTATCTTGAGAACCCTGGTTCGATCCCCACAGCCGACAAACGATTTTCACCAATTTAAATCTACCCCTGTGGCTCCCTCTCTTTATCTTTCGGGGCCGTGATTTGACGACTGGTAACCGCACTTCACGCGAAAAAATATATCATTTACCGAGATTTGCTTTGGTAGAGTGCCACACCCAGTAATGGGTAAAAGGCGTGATGATATATTTATTTATTTTATTTTTAAATGTAATTTTCTTCTAAAATTGTATAAAAACATACATTAAAAAATGACATCAAATTCTGCCATGAAAAAAAAAACGTATGTCTAAAATTAATTAGATAATTATCTGTCATAATATATAACGAAAAATGTCACAGATTGTTGAATTTAGATATTACAATAGTCAATAAGTGATTTATTTATTTTAAATTTGTACGAAAAAAAAAGTATTTTTAGCTCAGTGGTAGAGGAGTCAACTAGCATGTAAAAGGTTCTGGCTTCAAATCCTGCCATGAAAAAAAATGTATGTATGAAATAAATTAGATAATTATGTGTCAATATGGGGTAGGTGGCTCAGTGGTATCGAATCGACCTGTGGATCTTGAGAACCCTGGTTCGATCCCCACAGTCGACAAACAATTTTCACCAATTTAAATCTACCCCTGTGGCTCACCCTCCACTAACATCTTTGGGGTCCGTGATTTGACGGCTGGTAACCGCACTTCACGCGAAAAAATATATTACTTACCGAGATTTTCTTAGGCAGAGTGCCACACCTAGTAATGGGTGATTTATTTATTTTAAATTTGTACAAAAAAAGTATTTTCAGCTCAGTGGTAGAGGAGTCAACTAGCATGTAAAAGGTTCTGGGTTCAAATACCGACGAATAACATAGTATGTACCATAAGCGTTAATTGAATTTTAATATCTTACTTTCGATCTTAGAACGTCATTTACAGCTTCTGGCTGGTTTCACAGCAACCATCTCGAACCAGAAAAAAATTCAAAACACACACTAAATATTTAACAAACCGAGTTCTTTAAACTCTTCTTCCAAAAAAACAAAGTCTAATCTTAAAGGAGCAAAACATTCTTGCAGTCCTGGGAATATCCTTCCGAGGATATCTATAAAAAGTAATAGGGATCAACAGCTCGACTTGGCGGTCGGCGAACCGTCGTCTACCGCGTTCCTCTTTCTATTTGAGTCAGAATCAACAGTTACCACCGGACAGAATATTCCCGCTCTTTTTGATGGTCGGATAGTCACTCAGTCGCCATTAACCCGACGTTTATTTTTCACAAAATGCTGAAACTTTAATAAGGTGAGCCATGTAGCTTCAGTTGGTTGAGAATTAAAATTTAACCGTAAACGAAATTTATTTTACTGTGGGTAGTTTTCGTTCTCTTGTTTCTGATGTCTGGGGAGGTTAGTTATTTATAGGGCAATTTGAGGAAAGATACATTTAGATACTTTTTGATTAGGAGGTTGGTATTGATGCCTTTAACGTGATGTATTTTTTAAAAAGAAATGTCTTGAAGGAGGCCGTAATTGAATTATTTGCATATTAATTATAAAAGACGTCGGGATTTTAACGAAAAATCGTGTATCAACTATTTTAAAAATCGTGTAATTTAATTTTTTCTCAATACATTCATTTATTTATCTTCTTGGAGACCATTTAAAATATAACAATTTGCATCAAATTTGTAACAACTGTCAATATAAATATAGATAAACGTAATCACAGCCGACAATCAATTTTCACCATATTAAAACTATCCCTGTGGTTCCCCCTCATCTTTGAGGGCCGTGTTTTGACGGCTAGTAACCGCACTCCACGTGAAAATATATATAGTTTACTGAGATCTGCTACCCTGTAATGGGTAATAGGCGTGAAGATATATTTACTTTATAAATCTAATCTATTTAAATCTACCCCTGTGGCACCCCTTCCACTAATATCTTTGGGGGCCGTGATTTGACGGCTGGTAACCGCACTTCACGCAAACAAATATATCACTTACCGAGATCTGCGTAGGCAGAGTGCTACATCCAGTAATGGGTAAAAGGCGTGATGATATATGTATTTATTTATAAATCTAATCAATACTAATATGCAAAAAATTACCTATAAAATCTTGTTTTTACTCATTAATTGATCGTTGTGAGTCAAATTTCAAATTCATGAAACAAAGTATTACTTTCATTTCTAGTTGTACAAATTATACAGGGGGTCTCAACCGAGAAGGCATGTATCCAATTTTTCATTATAATTAATTTTGTGTAAAAAATAAAACATGTAAATATTAGTAAGTTTAAACTGAAGTAAAAGAGTTGCAATTTTTGCTAGAAGACACCCAGGAGGAATGTTTAGAACTGAAATTTGAGATAATTCTATATAGATTTGCTGATTTGAAACGAAGAAGTATATTTGTGTAGAAAACGATGCTTTATGAATCCTCAACAGTGAAGAAAGGTATCGTAAAAACGAATCATTTTACGAGTGTACAATTAGATCGTGTATCATAATCATCATAATGTGTATTTCTTTGTAAAATGAGAACATTCGTGATTAGTTTACTTTTTACAAGATCCCAACAAAAAGTAAAAACTCACAAAGCGCTTTCCAATACCGTAGGGCTTTTATGCTTAACCTAAGAGCTTTTTGCTCGAGCTTTCCGCCACACTTATTGGTGAAACCTGTCATTTCTTCTTGTAGATCAATCCACCAAGCTACACAAATAAATAGACGGTGAGTGTAGGGCAAATGTGTGTCATCAATTAATTAAAACTCGGTTTAGAGATATGTGTTTGATTTAAATTAAAACTTCAACAGAAAAGCAAATATGGACGAGGATATTTTATTTAATTGACTCGTGTTGATTTTTCAAGCACTTTGAGCATAATAATTAGAATTAATGTGCGTATTTTATTACAATAAAAACTAATTTTTAATGTATTCAATTGTATAGCACATGATACAAAGTTTTAATTAGTTTTGGTATTTTGAAGGAAATAAAATAAATTGAACAAATAGAGAAAATTAACTTTAATTAGAAGCGTAGTTTTACAGTAAAAGCGATGAAATTTAGTATAAGTACCAAATAACTATCGTACAAATATATTACGTCAATACGGGATGTTAGAAAAGTAAACTTTAATTAAAATGTATTTGATTACATTTAGCAACAAGTTTTCATGCAATTTCAATTTAAAACAATTTAAACTTACAATGGAATTTAAATATTATAAATTAAACATTATCTTGTTTAATAATCTTATAATTATATTGTATATTGTTTTTGAAATTAAATTATGCATTTTATGTGACGTAGGATTGATATAGTATAAATTATGGAAGATCAAGTCACAGTATAAAACTTCTCTTATTGTTCTTCTTCTACAGGGAGTTTCACAACTTATAGCACTTATTTTAATTTCATATAGTACTCAACATAGTGATTAAAACAGAAACATTTTTTCAAAATTAATAAAATTAATTGCACATTTTTCGTGCCATCAAAATTATTTTATTTAATTTCGGTGGTGTAACATTTCTTACAGTGGTTAATGATTACTCATTTTTATCTATTACCCTAACCTATCAGTTCAGTGGCACGAAAAATGTTTGCTTCAAGTAATGTGAAAATATGTTTGCGAATTATTTCTGTATTAGTACGATGGGGTTAAAAGAAGTGCCATGAGTTGTGAAATATCCTGTATATTTATAATCTGTGTTTCCGTCTCAAATTTTGATTCAATATGCTTTAATTTATTTAAACCAAGCTTAAAATTTAAGTTTTATTTGTGTTACTAACCATTACGCGGATCTAGTAAGCATACAATCAAAAATTCGAAGATTTATTTTATCCGATTTTTTCACTAAACAATCACTATCCACGCACTTCTCAATTCAATAGAAGAAAAGAAACTCCTCAAAGTAAATTAGCCACAGTCTAATGTTTGAAACATCTCAGTCTAACTCAACGTATTTATGATTCCCTCCACGTGGTACCGGGTTCGACACCCAACACACAGCACTCGCTGGTAGAGAAACACTTATTGATTTTGTAGGACACGGGATTATTTCGTTCGGTTCAGTGCGAAACTCGTACTGGGAGACCGAGATTACTACACGATATACGACCTCTGTGCGAGACAAACTGGATTATTGCTGGCTGGAGTTACTCCGAACCAGCACTGTAAAGATGGATCGTTAGATTTCACGGTTACTCGATTTGAGATGAAGATTGGCGGAGCTTGAATGCCGCCAGAGATGCGTTTGATGAATGGGAGATATGGTAATGATTGGTAATTTGAATGAAGTGCGCTGTATGTGATTACGAGGGAGGCATACGACACTAAGGGTACTTATAATAAGAGAGAGCTGTATTAAACATTGGAATGACAAAGGAATTCAACACTTTCTAGTTGACAAAACAGACATATCAAATTTCTATTACATACAGGAGATTTCAAAATCATTGCAAAAAATGTAAGGCTATACAGGGTGTTTCTCAACTTAGAGCAAAAAATGAAAGGGTATATTCTGTACGACGTGATGATCATGAAACGAAAATAATTTTTTTAAAATTCGAAAAATTAAGGGTTGTTACCTAAAATATTTTTTGTAGTACTGCACTGAATTCGCTTTCCTATTAAACACAAACAATGAAGTAGGTATCAACTAAGAAAGAATAATTACACAATTCAATTATTAGCAGTTATTTGTAATAGAATTTTATTTAATTAATAACTTTAACATAATCATCCACCCAGTGGCAGTGACAACGAAAAATTTTGGACTGGGAAACATGGAAAATAGTTTTGCGATTTAAAAAAAAATCTTTTTGTTTCATGATCAGCACGTCGTACAGAATATATCTTTAATTTTTTGCTCTATGTTGTGAAACACCCTGTATATTGTTTGATGTACTGATTACAACACAAAAGGAATTCTTTCGAAACATTAGCAAATTTAGACTAAACTAAACACAAACACAATTGAGACACTCTTTGAATTAAAGGATAGGATTTTGTTTTGTTTTATCCTTTTCAAATAAAAACGTAAGTAGCAGGATTTTGTTGGAACCACAAGTGTCTACATTTTTTTATCTAAAATAAATAAATAAATAAATATATCATCACGACTTTTACCCATTTTAAGCAGATCTCGGTAAGTGATATATTTTTTCACGTGAAGTGCAGTTACCAGCCGTCAAATCACGGCCCCCAATGATATTAGTAGAGGGGGAGCCACAGAGGTAAATTTAAATTGTTGAAAATTGTTTGTCGGCTGTGGTGATCGAACCAGGGTTCTCAAGATCCACAGGCCGACTCGATACCACTGAGCCACCTACCCCATATTTTAATAATATTTTTTATATAAAAAACAGAAATATATGAAATCTGATATCTCGTAACATTGCTGTCAACCTGATTGTTATTTATTCCCATCGGATATTGTTAAATTACGCCATTATAAATTAAAACAACCAAACTAACCAATTCTAATTGAAACCTCAGCATTGCCATCTGCGCCCATTTGGCATTTCCCGATGCGTCGTTGTTTTAATTCACTGCGATCACCGTCAACTGTTTCAATAGTCAACTGTTTCGTTAGGCAACTGTTTCGGTTAGGCATCGATCGCGCGGAAGCAACGGCTGTTGCACCTAAAATGCAAATCAGTGCACGACGTCCAGCATGACTGGGTGGTCAGCAGCGTCGATAGGGGATTTCAGAAGTACGGGTTGAACGTGATAATGGCACAGAGTGTTGCTCTATTATAGAGCAACGCATGGTAAATTTACACCCTCATTGTGGTCGGGTTGCTAATGAGAAAATTGCAGGCGGTCAGCCGATCCAGAATTTATTTAGGGTTGGTATTTGGAAATGTAGTTGTGGCTATTCTGAACATGTATCATTTAATTAATTAATGGTTTTAGATAAATATGTATGTAGTAATTAGTTTCGCGTTAGATGATTTAGTGTTCTTACAAAATAAAATTATACTTGGTCCATTTCTGGATGTTGCACTCTACAATATAATAGATCTTAGTAATGCGTGAAATAAAGTTACCAGCTGTCAAATTACGGCCCTCAAAGATATTAACGAAGGAGTAATTTGAGTATGATGAAAATCTGTTTGTCTTTTATGAAAATCGAATAATTTACAAACTCAAAAATGTTTTAGCTAATCCAGAATTTTACAAATAAATAAATATACACCACGCCTTTTACCCATTACTGGGTGTGGCACTCAGCTGTAGCAGATCTCGGTAAGTGATATATTTCTTCGCGTGAAATGCCGTCAAATCACGGCCCCAAAGATATTAGTAGAGGAGGAGCCAGAATTTTAGAGTAATCGATTTAAAAAAGTGAATCCAAATCACTTTCAGAAAACCAAACGGTAACAAGATTCTATATTAAAGTTTACTTAAATTTTTTTTAGATTAACTAAAACTCTTTTTGAATTGGGTTGTTAAAGTTATGAAAATATGCTTTTGTCAATGCAGTACTATTTGAAAAAATAACTTAAATTAAATGAAAACACATAAATTTAGTGTTTGAGAAAGTTGATAATATCTCATCTCCTAAAAGTGATTCCCGCGAGGCTACTACTTTGCATATTCCTTGAGCAGAGAAATATTCTATTTCAGCTCATCATTCATTATAATTTACTACCACCCCCGCCGCCATCGCCCCCAGATCTTACACAAATAACAGAAAAGATAACTCAGACAAATTTGAAATATTACGCTTTGCTAAATTTCTTTTCGTTTCTTTGTTCTTCATTTTTTATCTGTTTATATCAGAAAGTTCATTTTTACTTCCTTGTACGAAGTAAAGGAAGTATTGTAATCGCGAAAATTTTCGGTTCTCAGATTTCAACGGAAATAGGTGTTTTGGCCCTCCCTGAATCCATTTTGACTAATTTCGTCATGCCGTCTGTACGTACGTACGTATCTCGCATAACTCAAAAACGGTATGCCGTAGAAAATTGAAACTTTATATTTAGGACTGTTATAACATCTAGTTGTGCACCTCCCTTTTTGGTCATTATACAACTACCGGAAGTGGTACTTTACTTGAAGCCTATAATAGATTTTCATGAAAAACTATATTCAAATATAATTTAAAACTTTCCAAATTTGGTATATAAGACTACTATATCAATGGAAATAACATAATAGATTTTGGTTAAAATAGACTAACCGGAAGTGGCACATTACATGAAGCTGCTAACAGTTTTCCTTGAAAAAAATGGAATTATTTTAATTTTAGAAAGGAATGCTGCAAATAGAGAATTAAATTCTACGTCTAGCACATTAAGAATTTTTAAATTAGCTTTTTGCATAAACGAGATATCTAAATTTAAATATTATATATTTTTTGATTTTTAAAAAAATTAAGTTTGCTATGGATTAGAACAAAAAATAAAAGATTTAATGTCAAATATGTGCAATTAAAAAAATATCTATAGTTTAATACGTGTACAAGGAAGTCATGTGGTGTCCACATCAGATATTTTATTTCACGAAATATTTCGCAAAATTAAATAAACTATAATATTTTTTCTATTTGTGAATTTGAAACTAAATATATCATCACGCCTTTTATCCATTACTGGGTGTGGCACTCCCCTGTAGCAGATCTTGGTAAGTGGTATATTTCTTCACGTGAAATGCGGTTACCACCCGTCAAATTACGGTCTCCAAAGATATTAGTGGAGGAGGAGCCACAGGGGTAGATTTTAAAATTGGTAAGTGATATATTTCTTCGCGTGAAATGCGGTTACCAGTCGTCAAATTAAAGATGTTAGTGGAAGGGGAGCCACAGGGGTAGATTTAAATTGGTGAAAATTGTTTGTCGGCTGTGGGGATCGAACCAGGGTTCTCAAGATCCACAGGCCGACTCGATACCACTGAACCACCTACTCCATTATTTTTGTGAAATTTGGAAAATTCTTTTTGCGTTGTAATCACTATATCAAATAATGTATACATTATATTTTTTTCCCGGGAACATGTTCATTTTATAGAAGTTTTTTATATGCTAATAGAACAATTTTATTACTTTTTCTTGTTTACATACCTATATTTTGCTGGTTTTTGCATTACATACAGATATTATAAAATGTATATTAGCTCTTCTTTAATAATAAATATGTAAATATTTGCTCTTTTTCATTAAACAAGACAGTCAAAATTAATTAAAAACTTTTCAACATGAACTCGTTAAAAGATCAAATGATATCGTTATCAATTTGACATGAAGCTTTAAAAGTAACTTACTTTTTTGACACATCAATTAACTAGAAGCTATTAATTTTTATAAAAATATCATACGATATTTGAAATAGTTTTTGACAAGATAGTAAGCTTTAACTTCAGCAACGGTGAAATTGGCTGAGAATACAGGCGAAAATGAGGACGCAAATATTTGTTTACTTTTATACTAGAGTGTAAAACGCACCTGGTCCTGGTTGTTAGGAGAGAGCAACGTGTTGTTATGAAAATATCACATGTCTGTCCTCGTAACTACCAACATCATAAAAATATAAATATGAAAAATAAGGTTATGTAAATAAAGAATTATAAAGATTGTAAAACATACACAGCGGAAATGTCAGCTTTCATATCATCACATATTAAATGAAATTTGCAAAAGTCAAAATGTGGATGTCATCAAAATAAATTTAATTAAAAAAATTAAAATAAGGCATTACACCAGGTACCTACATAATAACTAATTAATAAATGATTATTTGTAGGCAGTGTTAATACTTTTATTTCATTAGTAACATAATTATAAATAATTAAATGTACTATTAAATCAGTGACACTAAAATGTTCGCTAAGAATGAAATACCCTAATTTTTACGAATTTCAAAAAAATTAGTTTTGTTCTATAATTAGTATATCAAATTATATATGTCATTAAAGTTTCGTGCAGAGGTATAGAAACACCATGTATATTATACAGGTTCTTAATATTATGTTTCAAAAAAATTAAAGTTTGTATAATTTTTATGTCAAAAATTAAATAAATTCTGATTGTTTCTCTAAACTATTTTCTTCATCAGGCTACCCTTAATAATATCTATTTATACTGGGCTTTAATGATAAGTAACAGTAATAAATGGTAAAAAATATTGTTTTAACAATTCACAATGAAATAAAATGCCATAATAATTTTAATGAAGATTTCAAAGTTAACACATTTTAACCCTCGTAATATTAACATGTATTTCTGTTACCCTGATAACCAGTTATCATCAAAATACATTATGTATGTACTCAAAACAGCAATGATTAATTATGCAAAGCGGTAAAATTCACCCCATCAAATATTTTCTCTTTTACGTTGTTTTTATAAAATATTTGTATAGTCAAATACATTTTTTACTTTGTATGTGAAATAAAAAATAAATAAATAAATATATCATGACGCCTTTTACCCATTACTGGGAGTGGCACTCTGCCTAAGCAGATCTCGGTAAATAATATATTGCTTCGCGTGAAGTGCGGTTACCAGCCGTCAAATCACAGCCCTCAAAGATATTAGTGCAAGGGGAGCCACAGGGGTAGATTTAAATTGGGGAAAATTGTTTCTCGGCTGTGGGAATCGAACCCTGGTATTTTGTATGTAAATTTATAATAATTAAACAATATTAATTTTAGAACATGAAAGCATTCATGATCTGTTTTATTACTACACTAAAATTCACCAATATTTAGTATCGTTAATGTTTGGGAAGAGCTGACAGACTAAAATCTGAAAACGTGTTGAAATTTACGAATTTTCGGAATATTTTATTTTTGTGGTAAAGCCGGGTTGATTGACGTTTCAAATAAATTATGAAACAAATGATATGGGTCATTTACGCAAATGAACTGTGAACTCCATGCAATGTTAATAATTATAATGAAAAATACAGATCACAGAACCTTTGACATTTTGAAATTCCGGGTATTACAAAGATTACATTTCATGCATTATTTTTAAATATGTCATTGTTTATACAAGCGTAAAATAAAATTTATTTGTTTTGTATTTGTTGATGTATATATATATTAATCGCATGTGGAATTAATTAGCAGTTCCCAAACTGTTTTCACGACACTTTTATTTGGTGGTGGATATAAATTTAAGAGTCATCTATTTTTAGGAAAATGCGAAAGTTTGTCAATCTTCCAGTATATATCGTATATGAATTTAAATCTAATAAAAGTTGTTGTAATTTTTTATCTTTGAAATTGATAGTTTCAGTACAGAAAAATGAACTATTTCAAAAATTATATTTTGTACAGTCGATATAAAAAGTAAGCATTTACATTTGTATTTGTCAATGAAAAATGTCACTTTGCCGCTTATGCGCGACAAACAAAGAAAAAAAGTCTCGTTCTCCGAATTTTTAACTCAAGCGTTCATTGAACATTGTGATAACAACCAGTGACAACAAATAAACAATTTTTTTGATGTCCTGTAATTCTGAAAACTTGTAAAATTAAATTCTTAAAATGGAAAAATGTATTGTTGCGACTGTAGAAAAAATCTTGTGTATGTTTGGAGCGCAAATGTACGTTGTCGATTTCGAGATTCCGCGCTTTACAACTCAATCGACAATGTACCATTTTGCGCTCTTATAATCGTAGAAAAATTAATAAAACAAAAACTTGCAATTATATACCTACATATGACATTTTATAACAAATAACATTCATAGTAAAGAACAAAAAATAAATATTTCATTAAATTATAACAAAGAACAATACAAATTAATTCCATGGCACTAGTAATTTTATAAAAATTAACATTTATTTAATTAATTTCTCCTGTTTCGAATAAAGAAAAATTATGAATTTTGTTTACAAAAAACTATTCAACTGTTTTGCTATGAAATAATTAGGGGTGTATATAATTAAATATTTCAAAATTAACATTGAAACCCCTTTGTGCTTTTGTCGCCTCACCCTGTACACCGTAACGAAAAATAATGAGTATTTGAAATTTAGGACATACTATATTTTCGAAAATATATATTAGGGATATTGGGATATTGAACCGGAAATATGGATAAGTCCCCGAAAAATGGGAACGTCCGATCACCTTACTGAAATGCGCACAGAAAGTCGGAATTAATCGACATGTTTTTAATATTTTAGATAATTTATTCAGCTGGTAGAAATATAGAATAAAATGTCGCCATAAAGTGATTGCACAAAATGTAACAATCTAAGAGTGTTTTCATATTCATCACATCAAGAATATTTTGAGTTTAGCAACTTACACTACACTCTGGTATATTCTGATGCATTCTACACTGTTTTCTTATTCTTATTTTACTCTGAAGCTTTATACAAAGATCTTGCAACTCTGAAAATGAAATGCAGTAGCTACAAGTGAACTAGAATTCACTTTGTAAAAATATAATATACATCTTCTTGAAAGTGTATGAAATAGAATTTGTCTGCAGCTTGTATCCTGCTTCCTTGATCCATTCTCGTATTATGATATCAGTTAGATTTTTATTATTTAAATATAAAAGCTATATTTCAAATTTACGGGAGTACGAATACTTGAATTGCTTTTCTGAAGATAGCAACATTCTTAAAATTACTAACAAGAAATATTGTGCGTTCATTTTGTTAAAATCTACAGAATGTCATATATTTAACCCGCCAAACTTAAACTATAAATTAAACACTTAAAATAAGAGAAAAGGTTGATTTGAGTGATTTTTTATAATTACAACAGTGCAACATTAAAATATCTAGTTATAACAATAAAATACCAAATAGAAAATAGTTATATGTGTATTAAGAACGTAAAGTGATTCTTTGTTACTCGAACACGGTAATAGCAGCGCGAGCCGAAATCGAGAGCTGCAATAGTGTAAGAGGATCAAAGACACTTTACGCACGTGATACACACATAATTTTTTCTACGATTGCATCTTAAAATGATTAAAAAACGTATACGTACTGAAAATAAATTCATTCTATTAACTGTCAATGTGACAAGTTTCTGTTTTGTTTGTATCCCTAGTAACTATTGAAAAAGCGCGCATTTAATATCTTTTTCGCGCGTTGCCATTGGCGCAAAATAGTTATTTGTGTATTAAGAGCGTAAAGTGATTCTTTGTTACTCGACCACGGTAATTGCAGCGCGAGCCGAAGGCGAGAGCTGCAATAGTGCAAGAGGAACAAAGACACTTTACGCTCGTGATACACACATAATTTTTTCTACGATTGCATCTTAAAGTTATTAAAAAACGTAGGTATACGTCTAAAACTAAATTCGTTTTGTTAACTGTCAATATGACAAGTTTATGTTTTGTTTGTATCCCTGGTAACTATTGAAATAATTTTTTTCGCGCGTTGCCATTGGAAACGCGCGAATTTAACGTCTTTTTCGCGCGTTGCCATTGGAGACGCGCAAAAAAGATATTTTTCGATTGTTCCACAGAAAACGTCAACTTTACGATGACAAATGAGAGCGTAATTGTCATCTTTTCATAGCAATCGTAGAAAAAAGATATTTTTCGATTGTTCCACAGAAAACGTCAACTTTACGATAACAAATGAGAACGTAATTGTCAACTTTTCATAGCAATTGTACAAAAAGAATGTTATATTACGTTTTGTTTAAACTTCGAAGAAGAAAAAATATGAGAGTATCTAATTTATACAAAATGGAATATTTTTATTATAATTATGTAATTGAAAATGTTTAGATTTTGTTTTCACTTTGCTATAGTTAGAAAACTTTCCGCTTGCAGCGTATTGTTAATATGAATCAAATATCAAAATTCAGAAAATAGAATAGTATTGTGAATACACATTAAATATTATTGCCGAATCCCAGAGCACTACATTTCACACATTAACAATTTAACAAGTTAGAATTGCTTACCCAAGCTGCCCAGCTGGTAGACTATTCTTTATTCAATCCCCTAGTTGGCAATGTGTTTGCCCAGTTTTGGCTAATTTACCCACACGTACAAGCACCTATTTCTGTTTATAAGCTCGCCTGAGTCGTGAGTCTGATGTCTCTCACTTCGTACTAATTAAATTCTGTACATCGTCCAGTTTACGTTCCCCAAAATTAAACTAAGTTAATCCTGGAAGATTAGCCTAGTTTCATTTGTACCAACTGCTAAATCCATTCAAAAAATTTATTGTTACAGCTGCAGTCAGTTCTGTTATTTGTATTTACGAGTTGGATAATCTAAATTGACGGTTACGCGATTACTAGGTTTGAAGGTTTGTTTTTAGTGGATAAACCACGGAATTTAGTGTCGAGTTTCACTTGTTTTACGGTAAGAACAATGAAGAAACATTTGTGGTAACTTTATTACATGACATGAAACATAGGTGCTGTTGTTTATTTTTGTGTGACATTTAACTTAATTTTGTAGCCGGTAATATATTTTTAAAACAATGTATGTCACAGTCTTTCTGTTTGTATTGTGTCAAAGGAAATATTAATATTTATTACAGAATCATAAACCTGGATTATATATATATATATTTTAATATTTTACGTACATTTGAATCGTAATGAACTGTTTACTTAACTCTGTCTCTAGGGGTTACGAGACTTATAACGTGCTAGCCCGTGTAAAATTTATAACGGGCTGTTGACATTGGTTATCATGACAACATATCTAATTTTAAACGTTTGACACTTAAATATTTTTTGATTGAACAAAATCTGTCAGATTTTCAAAATCTACCTTGATTGATCATTTTAGTTATTGCGTTATACTATTGCAATTAATTTGATTAAATATACATATATTGCGATTCAAATGCACATAAAACATTGTACAATGCTCGACCGTTAACTGAAATTTACAGGCTCACACAGATAACAGGCTCGCTAGCGCTCGCCCGTTACCTTTCTATGCTCGCCTGTAAATTTCTGTATAACGGTCTTGCAATGTAAATAACTATTACATAGCGGTTACTCTTTTACCGAAACTTGTAATTTTATAATTAGAGTTGTTTTTTCGTATTCTTTTAATTATATAAAAATTTCATTAATTTGGACAGATGTATTAATTTGATTAGTTCAAAGTGAAATTTCATTCCATGCATAAACTTTTCAGAAAACAACGTCATTTTGGTCACTTTAACAGCAGATAAACAGGGCAAGTAACTGTTATACTATTTTCATTTTAAACTGGAGGGATCGGCATAAAACGATTAAACGTCCCTGTCCCATATAACTACAATGAAATCTATTAGTGTGGCTACCACAAATTGCTTAACGAAGGTCACAACAGGTAATTTTTTAAGGGTCGTATTCAGCCTAAAATTATTCTTGTTTTTTCCTATGATCGACCATTTAAAAATACCGGCGAATGGGGCTGTACAACCCTGTGCGAAGCTTGTGAAACCAGTTATAATGGGTCATATTTTGAGTTTCTTTGTAAACGTAATTGCGGTGCATTTAATCGTTTTATGCCGATTCCTCGAGTTTAAAATGAAATAGTATAACAAGTGAATAATTCAATGCCGTTGTGATATAGCCTCGGAAAAGTAGAAAATCTGATACTGACAAATGTTGGGAAAGTTGAACCCTTCCGGAGGCTGTATCTCAAAAACTAAGAAAGATATGAAGATGCGCTCAACGGCATTGAATTTCTGGTGTCCGAATTGATTTTTAAGAAAATAGGTTACTCATTATCATTGGTTAAATTTGACATATTTTATAGACATTCAGGCGAAATGACTCATTAGTTCAAATATTTTTCGAGTGTTATTTCCCGTAAACATGAGCGCTTTGTAAAAAAAATATATTAAATTTTATTAAAACAGTGAATTCAATATTTTGATAAAATCATATTTCTATTAACAGCGACATATTGTTATTTTTCGACAGAATTCTCATTGTGAAATAAGTTAAAATGAAATTCATTATCCGTTTGAAACTCGCAATATCAACAAAATAAATCAAATAGCACACAATGTGAATGTATGTACGTATTTATGTACGCGGTGGGAGTATTTCTCCGGTTTCATTTTATGTAAATCGGTAACCGGAAAATGCGGAACAATAGAGTTTTGTTCGTGTTGCAGTGTAAAGTGAGATGGCGTTGGTGTACGGCGATGTATTTTGTGAGGTTATGTTTAATGTAGCTCGAGGCCTCAGCAACCATTGGCCTCTTCGCCACTTTGCAGATGATGGTGTGCGTGATTTAGAAACTTCCGGAGAGATAGAGCCCCAAAACACTATCATGTTTAAATAGGACAAGGTTTGTTTTCACGATTTGTAATGTAGCTATGATTTTAAATAGGTTATTAATTAAGGGGTAGGTGGCTCAGTGGTATCGAGTAGGCTTGTGGATCTTGAGAACCCTGGTTCGGTCCCCACAGCCGACAAATAATTTTCACCAATTTAAATCTACCCTTGTGGCTCCTCCCCCCATTAACATCTTTGGGGGCCGTGATTGGACGGTTGGTAACCGCACTTCACGCGAAGAAATATATCACTTACCGAGATCTGCTTACGGCAGAGTGCCACACCCAGTAATGGGCAAAAGGCGTGATGATATATTTATTTATTTAAAGAAGTATTAGATTTGGTTTTACTAGTAAATTATATATATCAATATATCAATATTAATTATTTTTTTAAACTTTTCTTTACAAGTTCACGTGACAGTTTGTGAGTTTACACCACTAATATTTTCAACATTTGACGTCATATATTTTCGACTATAAAACGTTATTAAATTATAGAATAGCTGGTGTCATATAGTCAATAATTACTACATTTTTGTTTGCCAAATTATGTATGATGACGTCACATCATTCAATTTGATATATGATGAAAACCAAAGTTCGTTCGGTGAGAAATTAAATTGTGGTTGCATAGTACATATTTAATTCTTTTTCTGATTGGCTCATACAACATAAAATAATTTTGAGATTGTAATTTCCCTCCAAATAAATGTGGTTCAGAATTTGGTTATATGTTCTAAAATACCTCTATAGATTCATTTTATGGCAATTTTCAATATTATCTATTACATTTAAAACGGTATGTTATGTAATTTTTTTTATAAACTTCTCTTTAATTACGAGTATATAACAAATAAATAAATAAATATATCATCACGCCTTTTACCCATTACTGGATGTGGCACTCTGCCTAAGCAGATCTCGTTAAGTGATATATTTTTTCGCGTGAAATGCGGTTACCAGCCGTCAAATCACGCTCCCTAAAGATATTAGTGAAGGGGGAGCCATAGAGGTAGATATTTAAATTGTTGAAAATGTTTGTCGGCTGTGGGAATCGAACCAGGGTTCTCAAGATTCACTGAGCCACCTACCCCATATAAAAAGATAGTATCTAAAGACTTTATAAAACGAGTCACATATTATACTTTTTCTACGACCGCAAATTAAGACAACAACAAAATATGTAAAGTTCTATAAATTATTTAAAAAGTAAGGTTTACACCTCAAATATGTTTTATAATTTTTTCTTTCGAAAAATATTTTTTTGATTGTAAAATTTAGTTGTTCATTGTTAATTTCTACTAATTTTGCTTGAAAATGGCCTAATAATAAACGTCGCCGTCATCGAGAATAAAAAAGGAATTAAAATGAATGTTTAAGCTTACTTTTTTATCTGAAATTAAAGCCTGAAATTCAACTAAATTTTATAAAAAATATATCTACCTTTCAGTTTACGTACATACAAAAAATATATTAATTAAATTGAATAACGTAATTAAAATATGAAGCTATATTATATCATATACCTACTCGTACATACAATGCATATTGAGATTATTTAAACACACGTTACGTATTTTGCTCACGCTAATAATCTTCAATAATATCTAAATTGCTTTCATGTATTAAATTTAATTAAGTAAAAACTGTATTCAATTTATTACTGAATAGAGAATAGAATATGAATTTCTAATTAGATTAGTATTTTGTCTAAACCACTCAAACTAAATTGTCCTTAACTAGAATAATAATAAGCTCGTTTTCAGTTACGAGTAAAGTTGTTTGTTGAATAAAAACTAAATTATATAGTGTTAGAAATGAGGTTTTATATTTGTTTGTTGTTTTTCTAATTAGACAATGCAGACAATGTACCGTTTTTGTTCCAGTTTTAATTAAACACTACTTTAAAATCATGTGAATGATGTTGTTAGTATTTTAATTAAAACTTCAAATGAGGAATATTAAAAATGTATAAAACTATTACTGCAAATTTGAAATTCATTACCTAGTTTCTATTCCACGGTTTCTAGCCAGAACTAGAAATATTAAATACGTTATTACATTCTTTTTTTCGTAAACTATAATTATGGGGTAGGTGGTTCAGTGGTATCGAGTCGGCTTGTGGATCTTGATAACCCTGGTTTGATTCCCACAGCCTACAAACAATTTTCATCAATTTAAATCTACCCCTGTGGCTCCCCCACCACTAACAAGTTTGGGGGCCGTGATTTGACGGCTGGTAACCGCTGGTAATATCACTTACCGAGATCTGATTAGGCAGAGTGCCACATCCAGTAATGAGTAAAAGGCGTGATGAAATATTTATATTTATTTCATTATTTATAATGAATTAATCGATTCAGAAAATACGGGTATTTTAATTTCTTGTCTAGAATATATATAATAAAAAATTGTTACAGATGCCATTTATAAAGTGCGATTCCATTACCGAAACCATTATTTGACACATTTGTCTTTTATGTTAAATATTAATTAGTTTAACAACAAAAACAAAATTAATTGTCATCCAACACTTGGTGAAACAAGGTTTAATAAAAAATATAAAATAAACTGAATTTTGTGAAACATAGTCAAGTGTTTATTTTTTATTAATTAGTAATAATTTTTTTACGGGAATTTTAGTTTCGTGATTAAAACAATCCATGTATAAAGGACATGAAACTAAATGAATTTCTGGCTGTGCAAAGTAGCAAATAAATAAATAAATATACGAACTTTGAAAAAAGATAAAACTATAATCAAATGTTGAAAGTCATTATTGATTATCGTAAAACGTACGTCTATTTTCGGAAGTTATATCAGAAGGTATATAAATGTTATTTAAAATTAATAATCTGTCAGTTTAGTTGACAGCTGATCCCTGACACAAACTGTCATTATTGATAAAAAGCTTATATTTCGACTAAACTCGATTTTGTGTAACACAGGAAATTATATCAAACGTCAATCCGTCTGTACATCGAATAAATAAATTGTTATATGAGTAGAAAAACCTTAATTCTCTTAATAAAAACACAATAGTTTTTTTTATAAAGTTAAATTAATGACAGAAAAATGTGTGTGATGCCTGGATTCGAATCAGGGACCTTCTGCTTGCCTGGCAGTGATGCTAACTGCTATACCATATTACCTAAATACAAAATAAAGCGTCAACTGAATTCTTCTATCATTGACGCTATACTTCGTGTATCTTAACTTTATGGAGACCTGTGGATTTGAGAACCCAAATTCGATTCCCATAGCCGACAATTTTCACCAAAATTAAATCTACCCCTATGGCTTCCCCTCCGCGTATTTGGAGGCCGTGACTTGACAGCTGGTAACCGCATTTCACGCGAAGAAATATGTCACTTACCGAGAGTGTACCACATCCAGTAATGGGTAAAAGGCGTGATGATATATTTATTTATTTATTTAAATTTAACTTTAAATTTATCATCGTCATCATGACATATGACAAAAAATTTACACAATAGTTCACTTTTTACTGTCTATATATAAATACTTACTTTGCAAGTTTAAATATAATGATACACGTATGAATAATTTGTATTTGTCACAAAATGTACCGAAACAATTTGTTATTGTCTAATGCATATTTAAATATTCGTTTCGTCGTCCATTAGTAAATACGGATGTATATTGTCATATTCAATTTTTTTTTAATATGAGTCTAAAACAACTGAATAATGTATCAACCTATCAATAATATAAATATATTAACTATTAGACTACGGATCGGTAAGTCCGGATCCTGTACCGTAATTTTAATTAAATTCCTGTTGTATAGAGTACCATAAATAAATAATTAAATACACTAAAAATTGTTGTGACAGATAACATAGAGTAACAAAACTGAAGCCACATACAAAAAAATTTAATCAAAAATTACATTTTATTTAAATTTGCTTCTAAAAATTAATTAATACTGTAATACGCGTAATTTACTAGAAGTTTTTTTCTATTACAATGTCCAACTTCAATTATATGGAATATATTTTACTGGCAAATCAATGTTGTTTCTATTTGCATACTGAAAAAAATCATTTATGAAATTTTCTGATGTTATTACTTTATTAGAAAAGGATGTATTATCTTTTACCTGAAACTGACAGGAAAATAAACATTTGCCTGATCTTTAAGACTCAGGAAAGCTTTGCTTTGCATGCCTAGTCAGGAAAATAACATATTGCCTGCCTAGGTAGGTAATGAAACAAACGTGAGTGTCTAGTTACTTAGCAACATAAAATACTGACTGAATATGTAAGTCAAATATTTCTTTTAATTTAAATTAATTTAAAATATTTATTATTTGTTTATAAGTTTCAGGTAAAATGTTATACGTAACACGTCAGTAAAGCGTCGTACAGGATTCGTAAGCTGTTTCAAGCTCGGCATGAAACTATCTACTCCTCCTGTAATTCAACACTTTCCTGACTTTTTACATAAATAACTATATTTTAAACAATAAGTTTATTTGAAATCATTGATACTTTTTATTTATACCCAATCATCAGTGAATTAGAAAAATAGGAATATCTCATTTAGGTGTTTAATCTATAATTTAATCTTGGATACTCTGTATAATTAAATTACTTAGACCAATATCGATGCTATGTAGAATATTATTTGAAATATTGTTGTAATAAATTTTCGCGCATCCATAATTTTTCTCATTAGTAAAACTAAAAATTTTATCTTTGAAATACGAGTAACAAAAATATTCATCTCCCTACAGATTTATATTATAATTACATACACAAAATGAATCGTGGCAAAAAAATATCTGCATGATACGCTTTAATTTATGTTCTGTACTGGACAATATTATTTACTTGTGTGAAATTGGATTCATTTAGAGAGATAAACACAAATGAACTTCAGCAGACACAGCCAGTCTCATTCTCATTTTCATTCGCTTGTTGTGGTTGTAAATTTTCATTCATTAAAACTTTATTCTGTATTTAATCGCATCTGGGCAATGACTCTTTGTAATGTTCGCGTGGGATAAGTGCTTTATGCAAGTTAAACGCTGACTCTGACTCAGATAACCCAACTAAATTATTATTTTTCATCTCGAGGGATTAAAACTATCTCATTACGAGAAGTTTTACTGTTTTTCTTTTGATTTATGGATTTCGTTTTGAGCTGGAATTAAGAACAGATGTTTCTTCTGTTATTTATACAATAATGACGTCCTTTCTATTTTGTAACTATGCTATTATTTGTAATCAATTGATATTATGACTCCTCCGTTGCAGATCCCGATGAGTGATATATTTATGCGCGTTACTAGCCGTCAAATCACGGCCTCAAATATGTAGTGTAGGGATAACTTTAATGTGTTGAAAATTGTTTGTGAGCGTGCAATTTTCTACTAGTCATTTAAGCTTTCAGTCTAAGTAATTAACTGACCATAAGTCATTAGAGATTTGAAGTGTTTCATACATATTTAAAGCTATGTAAAGAGCATAATAAATAAAGCAATCACGTTTATAAGTATGAAGCCATAGCTTTCACAATTAAGTACATTGTCCTAAACACACTCGATTCATCTCAGTGATTAAACTGGACCCTCGACAAGCTTAAGTTATCTACTCAGTACATGTCTACCAACATACTAAATTCAACATAACTAAACAGGGTGTTCAAAATGTGGCACTATTGCTGTCTCGAGAGCTACGAGGTGGGTTAAATTAAATAACAATGAGAAAAAATATTTTTTCTACGATTGCTATGAAAAATTGACAATTACGCTCTCATTTGTCATTGTAAAGTTAACATTTTCTGTGGAACAATAGAAAAATATCTTTGTCGCGCGACTCCAGTGGCAACGCACGAAAAAGTAGTTAAATGTGCGCGTGTTTATTTCAATAGTTACCAGGGATACAAACAAAACAGAAACTTGTCATATTGACAGTTGATAGAACGAATTTATTTTCAGTTCGTATACGTTTTTTAATAATTTAAGATGCATCGTAGAAAAACTTATGTGTGTATCACGAGCATAAAGTGTCTTTGTTCCTCTTACACTATTGCAGCTCTCGCTGCAATTATCGTCTTCGAGTAACAAAGAATCACTTTACGCTCTAATATACAAATAACTATTTTTATGATAAAATAAGAACGTCAAAGAATAAAAAACTTTTCTGTTTACTTAAATTTAAAGGTATTTATTTTTAAAATGATAATATTATGAAACTCTAACCTAATATATAAATATAACAAAATAATTTAAATTTCTAATGTTTGTTTCATCTGTCAGTGTCACAAACTTTAAAAAAAAATATTTCTTTTTTAATATTAATTTTTAAATAAAAGGTAAATTAATATATAAATATAACAATATAATTTAAATTTCAAATGTTTGTTTCATCTGTCAGTGTTACCAACTTTTAAAAAAATTATTTCTTTTTTAATATTAATTTTTAAATAAAAGGTAAATTAATATATAAATATAACAAAATAATTTAAATTTCAAATGTTTGTTTCATCAACTTTAAAAATTTTTATTTCTTTTTTAATATTAATTGTGAAATAAAAGGTAAATTAATGTCTTACAGAAAAATAGCATGAAACACACGTATTACAATACCCAGATATACTAGTTTTTCAAGAGAGCAATGATGGCACACTTAAATTGAACACCCTGTATAGTCCAACAACGCAGTAAAGCAAGGCTTCCATGTGCATCGTATATTTCAACAGGTAAAGAGAGAGAGAGAGAGAAAGCTCACTTTGATCACAAGGGGCTCGTTTTCCGCCATATTGCATCGCTATATCAGCTTGAGGCAGGAGCTAGCACCGACCACCGTTCAAATTCAAATTGCGGTGAATCCGGCCCATGAATAATGTCAGGAAAGAAGGAAACTGTCGGTTGATGGAAAATGAAATTTATGAATTGAAATTCAGCGATTTGTTATTACGATTTAGTGGAAATTTGTCATTGAAAACTTTTATTAAATTATAGTTTTCAATTCTCATTTTCGCAACTCAGCTAGATTGATAGTTTTTAATCCATTGGCGTACACAACCATTTTAAATTGATAAAGTTGATTAAATCTATTAAAATATTTTACATTTTAAATATTATAAAACGTATACGTACTGAAAATAAATTCATTCTGTCAATCTCAAGTTTCTGTTTTGTTTGTATCCCTGGTAACTATTGAAATAAGTGCAAATTCAATATCTTTTTCCCGCGTTGCCATTAGAAACGCTAAGGTTTAATATTTATTTTCACGCGTTGTCATTGAAAACGCACAACAAAGTTATTTTTCGATTGTTCCAAAGAAAACTGCAAATTTAATCGTAGAAATAGTAAATTTTCTTTCCCAAATAAAATATAGTAAAGCCATCAATGCAAACTGGCAAACAACAGCATTATTTGACAGTAGTGGCATCCAGGTGACACTTGTCAAAAGATTAAAATTGTATCGAAACTTCGAAGTTATTTGTGGAAACTTTACTTTATGATATGTAGAGGTAATAAGTTATATACGAGATGTATCTCGTAAAAAAAGTATCATTCTTCTCTCAGGTGAAGAATGAAATGTCTCACTTCCTTCCCTTGATGTACAAATAACTATGTAATGAATAAGCTTTGCGAGAAATTAGAATAAACAAATAAAGACCATACGTTTTCAAACAGAAAATAATCTACAACTTCTGTATCTAAATTCATAATATTTATTAATTTTTAAATAAAAGGGCCTTCTGGTTTATTCTGTATGTATTTAAAAACTCGACGTTTCGGAACTTTATACAAATACCTTCATCAGGACAGAAATAGTAAAAATAAAATAACACATGAATAATAATAATAATAATTATATATATATATATATATATATATATATATATATATATATATATATATATGTATATATGTATTCTGAAAGGTTTTTTCCTTCTTAATTTTTGTTTTATAAGTTCATTTAATTGTACAAGTAAATGTAAATAAATGAGAATGTTAAGGTGAATCATGCATAGTTTATTTATTTTACAATTACCTGAATATAATTAAATATCGAAAGCTATAATTTCACAGATGCATTATGTCAAAATTTTTAAATGATTCTGACAGGTAATTTATTTCTCACGTCGATTGAACAAATGTCAGTTCGAAAGAAAACGCTGAAAAGAAATCCTCTAATAAAAATAAAGAGACAATAAAGATTAGTGATATATTTATCGTACCGAATGTAATTGAAAATTGAACACTTACTGTGTAAAGCGAAAATCCATTACAGTTCTGAACATTTCAATAATTCATTGTTACCCTCCTCACTGACTTTTCCGAAAAGTTTCGACAGTTCGACATTCGCTTATCGGCATTTGAACACGTTCAAAGACAAACGTCATCTTTAATAAAGCTGAATTAACTTTTGAGTTCTGCACCTGCTATTCACTAGTTCTACACTTACATTCAAAACTCAAATGCCATTCAAGTAGATTACAACAATTACTTTAGAAATTATTCTCTATTATTAACTATTTTATTATTTCATCAATACCATTTCAGGTTTTATTTTTTGTCAGGCCAAATTTGATCATTTTGAGCACAAACGACTCGTTATTTTGGCATTATACAAAATATCTTTTTCTTTGGGATCGTGTTATTAAATAAACACGCTCTCGTAAATAAAAATTTGTTCTATGAAAACTAAATATTTTTTCCTATTTATATATATATATATATATATATATATATATATATATATATATATATATATATATATATATAGCCAATTTTGTGACACGGTTATTGTCAAAAACGATGGCACAAAATTAGATTTTGTACAACTGTTTTTAGGAACTTTTTTATTTGTCAAGTTGTAGTACTGTCAAACAGACACATCATTTAATCTGTCATTGTACATATAAGTATCATTAGAATATACTTTTTTATGATATAATTACTTATTATTATTATTATTATTATTATTTATAATTATTATTTATTTATTATTCTTATAAGAACACCGAAGAATAAAACACTTGTATTTTGACTGAAATTAAAAAGTATTTATTTTTAGAATGATATTGATACATACATACGTAACATCACGCTATATCCCATTAAATGGGGTAGCACGAACCCGTCAACATTCTCATCCTGACACACGATACTCGTTTCGACCACATTAACACTTCCTCCATACGAACTCTTTCTTTCCTCACAACCAAAATTCATCATCACGCAACAAACATCCATCCATTCGCTCCTGTACATATATATTGATAATATTATAAAATTCTAACCTAATTTATAAATATCAAAATAATTTAAATTTCAAATGTTTTTTCATCTGTCAACGTTACCAAATTATTAAATAAAAACTAAATTATTGCGTTCAGGAAATGTATGAAATAAAAAGACAAAATAAGAATATTTTCTAAAAAGATCACGTGATTAAATTTACTTAAATATCACTTACATCTGACTGTTTAATTTTCACAGCGGAGCTATCGACTGTAATTATTTTTCAATTACCTTCGTAATCTCGGCGGAATTCTCCATTTAATTCTTGTTTACTTAAATATGATCGAAGGAATTTGACCGACATTTTCTTTTTGACTCTGAACAGCAACTTCAAACCCAAAGGTTATTATATTAAATTACCTTGTTCAAATATAAACCTATGTTTAGAATGTGACATAAGACTAATTAATTTTATAACACAACACAACATGAAAATGAATTGGTGATTTTCTGACATATGAAATCATGTATACATATATAAATTACTTTGGAAATTATTCTCATATATCTAAACCGTCGCCTCGCTACGAACAAATTAATATGAATCGTGTTTGTCGCTATAAATTTCTTTTATCCTCACGCTAGTGAAAAATTCAATAAACATTCCTTTGTTAAAACAAAGGACAAAAGACAAATGACAAAATTAATTTACATAATTTATCGCGTCATCTAAATGCAGAGTCTAACTAGCCAGGAAACAAAATATAAAACAGAAAGCTTGTAACCTATAATGTCACTGCGATTGCTATTAACTAAACAGGAAAATAAACATTTGCCTGAGCTTTAAGACTCAGGAAAGCTTTGCTTTGTATGCCTAGTCAGGAAAATAACATATTGCCTACCTAGGCAGGTAATCAAAGAAAATTGAGTATCTAGTTACCTAGCAACATAAAATACTGACTGAATATTTCTTTTTCGTAACACATGCACAAGAAACACGTTCTTATTTCCTAATTTTAGAGAGAGAAACACTGCTTTTCTCCCCTAGGGAGAGAAACATTATGTTTCCATAGGTACCATGTTTCTCTCCCTAGAGAGATTAGCTGTTTGCGGTGTTTCCTAGGTAACTAGTTACGCAACCCATATTTGACATTTGTCCCGATAAGACAGTAATTTTTGTGCACTTGTTACGAAAAGTATAATATGCTTCACGGGAGGGCGCGATTATCCCTTGTGTGAAGTTGGCAAACCTCGACTTCCGCTCGATCCTTCGGCCCTCGCTTACGTCTCGTTTGCTAACTTCACACGCGGGAATAATCGCTTGTTGTTAAATTAATTTAAAATATGTGTGATTTGTTTACAAGTTTCAGGTAAAATATTATACGTAAAACGTCAGTAAAGCGTCGTACAAGATTCGTAAGCTGTTTCAAGCTCGGCATGAAACTATCTACTCATCCTGTAATTGAACGCTTTCCTGACTTTTTACGTAAATAACTATTACTAGGCTCACTGGACAAATAGGTATGTCTGAAAGTGATCTATCTTTTTTTTTTTTGAAAGATATAGTTTCTGTTGTGCAGAGTAATAAATAAAATAAATATATCGAATCTAGATTGTAAAAATAAGAGTTGGTCAATTTTGTTGTTAGTGTAATTTAATTTACACCATAATCCAACAGCGAAAGCGAAATCATTCGGCGTTAGTATTCCACCGTTTCCTCATCCGCAATCCGCGTCAAATTCAGAATCCTCACCCTCTAAAGCCCTCTTCTACCCTTGAACCGATCAGAAGACAGAGACACACGACACACGCCAGAAGTGCCCTCCAAATTCTTCCCGAGCGAATTCGTCCTGGGAATAAAATACTTACATTTTCAAAGGTACAAAAATGTTCGTATATTTTTCATCTTTAAACATTTATAAATTATTTGAGAGACAAATGCTTCAAACAAAAAATAAGAAAAACACCATTTTCTGTCACATTTATTTAAAGTATTTTTATCTAATGGTACCTACTTGTATACAGGGTGTTTCAGGAACAGCCTGTATATTATGATACAAGTTTAATAAGAATTCTAATTACGTGTATCATATTATTTTTTATTATGGGGTAGGTGGCTCAGTAGTATCGAGTCGGCCTGTGGATCTTGAGAACCCTGGTTCGATCCTTACAGCCGATAAACAATTTTCACCAAATTAAATCTACCCCTGTGGCTCCCCCTACACTAATATCTTTGGGGGCCGTAATTTGACGGCTGGTAACCGCACTTCACGCGAAAATATATATATATATATATATATATATATATATATATACATACATATATATCACTTACCGAGATCTGCTTAATCAGAGTGCCACATCCAGTAATGGGTAAAAGGCGTGATGATATATTTATTTTATTTATTTATATATTGTTATTTCTATTTTGATTTTGGTTATTTTGTTAAAGGTGTTATTTAATTTAAAAATATTATCAGGAATGTTTTATTTCTTATTTGGGTGTTGGTAACAATGACTCACATTCATAACTTTTATAAGCAATTAATATAAAATGACAATTGTCGAGAACTGATGTTACCATCCTAATAGAAATTAGGTTTGAGATCTTTAATGAAGTACTTTATGACATTCAAATGGGTTTTATAAAGTACACATTAAATAATCAAAATAGTAAAAATAATTTAGAAACGTTTGACATAGGAAAATGTATAAACGTAGATATAGTTAGATTCCAGAATCTTAGAGAATTACTGAATTCTTTCATGATTAGTTCTCAGGATGAGGGCTACAGAGCAAAGCTTTACTAAAGGGTCTCCACTACCTAATTTGAACTTGAGTTATCTTAAATCTCAGAACTAATCTGTCCATGAAGTAGAAACTTAATCTTAGATACGTCGTGTCTATTCTGTAATAGATCTTAAGTAGATTAGGAAACCAGTCTTATGGACAAAGAAATTTTGATGAAAGATTGTTATAATATTTTTATTTTAACTGTAGCGTTTTTTGAAATACGTTATACAATCGTTTTCAGTGACTAAATTCAGCAATTATTCACGTGATTAAAATGAAAAATGAAAATCCATGACAACCATAAATAACAATTTATTTGACATACATACATACATAACATCACGCTATATCACATTAAATGGGGTAGCACGAACCCCTGAAACATTCACAGAACATTCTCATCCTGACACACGATATTCATTTCGACCACATTAACACTTCCTCCATACGAGTTCTTTCCTTCCTTACAACCAAAATCCATCATCACGCAACAAACATCCATCCATTCGCTCCTGTACACCAGTTTCGTAAATCTTCACTTACGCCCACTTCTCTAACAACGAATCAATCAAGAAATGAAGACATTTAACACAATTGCAGTTAGACACTGTATAGTAAAAACAGAAAATGAATCAAAAAGATAAGAAAGGAAGGGAACATCTACCTGCGCTTGTTTTGACAACAGTGATATTTAATTTATTTTACAGTATTTTCATTTAATTTAGTTTGAATCGTTTCTCATTTTATAGTAGAGAAATCGGTACAGAAAAACTGAAAATGTCATTATATGCTCGTGAGAATTATGACACTCGCATATAATGACTTATTTCACTCACTTATAATATAATGTAATGTACGTGAAAGCTTCCATTATAATATGAAGAAAAATCTAACGAATAAAGCTTATTAAATGTTTCAAGAGTTCGTGTTGCTCTATTCCCAGTTGATAACACATAGCGTGATGTTATATATGTTCAAACAAATACATTGATACATTCTAGAGTTCTTGGGACAAATTAATAGTATTTTCCCCTGGTACAAAGTCCCCGGTGACAAAACTTCGCTTCCCAGCGCGGCTATAATGGAAAACACTTGCGACCGGCGCGGTTCGTGGTTCTGCGGTTCTGTGGCAGTGGTTCGCGTCTCTTGCGCCAGGTTCGCATAGAAACGGCGCGTAATTGAAGTCTGATTGAATTTCAAGTCAAGTAGGAAAGAAATAAAAAAAGAACATTGCCACGGACCGATACCATTAATCTCTATTAGAAGTTAGGTGAACTAGAGGCACGGACTAACATCACTGATCACACGACAGATGGTCTTATAATGTTCTACACGAATCGATTAGGGTGAGTTATAACGCCACGTAAATTCTGTCACCAGGACAGGTGAGATGTATTTTTAGACGGTGGTAACTCTGAACAACAAGGAAATTCAATAAATACACCAAAATGTCGTATTACTTATTTGTAATGTTATTAATAGAGATGGGCGAATATCAAATTTCTCGATTTCGAATATCGAATACGAATATTTTATTTATTTATTTATTTATTTTATTAATCGATCCAACAGGATACAAGATCCCAATTACAGGACGATTATACAGAAAACAAAAAATAAAAGAATGAGTTGTCACAAAAGAAATAGACAGAAATATAAGAAAATATACAAGTAACTTAAACAGAGAAATAATTAATTAATAAACGCTTAAATCTAGGTAAGAAATCGCCAAATATGTCAATGTCAATGATACATGATATACTATTATATGCTACACAGAGTTGTCTTATAGGGGATTTCAATTCATAATCAGTCCTAGCTCTTTTGCAATGAAATAGTGCTTTATTTCTTGAAGTGACCCGTGGAATATGAAATAATATTAGCTCAAGACTACATGCATCATCAATATTGTTATTAATTAATTTATATAAGTAGAGAGATGATTGTAAAGTTCTTCTGCTATTATATTAATCATATCTCGAATATTCGAGGTACTCGAATTTTCGAATACTCCTAAAAGTTAATTTATTTATTATAAATAATTATTTACTTATGTCCTTTTCATTATTTGAATAAAATTGTTAAGAAAAAGACGAAAACTTCAAATTTAAGGTGAAACGATGTTAGCGAAAAACAAATTTGAAATATGGTACGTCTTCATGGTTTTGAAACAAAATATCTTTGTTATTAATAACTTCAAAGTATTGTAATAGCTTTAAGTTTATGTACAAATGATAAAGAAATACACAGTCAAAAATTGAGGTCAACATATGGCGCGATATTCGAGGTATTCGAATGTTCGCTATACTGACGTTAATATTCGAAAATCTCGAATATCGAATAATGTCAATATTCGCGGCATTCGACTATTCGCGGATGATATTCGCCCATCTCTAGTTATTAATTATTGAACACAGTTAGACAACGATTTCGTGTTCATACTTCATTCTACTAACAGCATCGAATTGGTTTGGATTCCATTATAAGATGACGATCTATTGTACAATGATGGTTTCTAAGTCTTCAATTTATAAGAAAAGAGTATAAGCTATTTATGTATTAAGTGGTAAAATGTGGTCATTTTCATCACAAGACGTGAGATTGTTTATCGAGGCGCAACTGAGATAAAAATATATATTTTACCACGTGTATCACACAAGATTTTTGCTAATTCAGATAAATAAAAATAAATAAATATATCATCACGCCTTTTACCCATTACTGAGTGTGGCACTCTGACTAAGCAGATCTCGATAAGTGATATATTTTTTCGCGTGAAGTGCGTTTACCAGCCGTCAAATCACGGCCCCCAAAGATATTAGTGGAGGGGAAGCCACAGGAGTAGATTTAAATTGATGAAAATTGTTTGTCGGCTGTGGGGATCGAACTAGGGTACTCAAGATCCACAGGCCGACTCGATATCACTGAGCCATCTACCCCATTCAATTCAGATGTAAATTTTAAATAACAACAAAGATAAAATTAATTGTCATCCAACACTTGGTGAAACTAGGTTTAATAAAAAGTATAAAATAAACACTTGACTCAGTTTCACAAAATTCAGCCTCCAAGTCACCTTATGAGGGCATCGTCAGAGGCTGGCCAGCACAGTTAGTACTGATGAGCTCTAATAAGAGCGAAACGCGTCTATGGTTACTAACTGTGCTGGCCAGCCTCTGACGATGCCCTCATAAGGTGACTTGGAGGCTGAATTTTGTGAAACTGAGCCAAGTGTTTATTTTATACTTTTTAGTAAATTTTAAACAATAATAATACAGTTACAAGGTTCTCTTTGACATATTTCGAATTTTACTGAAAGCTGTAGGTCCCCTGTGCTATAATTGTGATTCTTTTTGTTTTGTATCGTCGTAAATAAAGTAAAGTTCTAAGTAACAAAGTAACATTTTGGAGTAGACACCAGAAAATCGAAGATTTTATCATGTTTTAACGGTAACATTGTCAGAATTTTTAGAATCCAATATGCAATAAATCTGGTTTAAAAATACCAAAAACATCTTGAGAAAGGAAACATAATTGACTTTTCTCTGACGTCACCACTATCAGGTGCACGAAAATCAGAAAATCGGAGAGCGTCTCCTCAGTTACATTTCACCGATAATGAACCGCACTCCACCAGGACTAGAGGAGGAGGACCTCAACACACGGTTGAGTGAGTGACACCTTTCCTCCCTGTGATTGAACCTCCTCTATATTTAAAATTCCTCCGGGCAAAAATAACCCGGATCGATGATGAGAGTCCGGAGTAGAGACTCCGGGATCGTTTACCGATGCGTGCGGTCCATCACACTTCGATTTTCAGCTACTTTACCCCTCTCGCACAGGAGGAGGGACCCTTTTAAAGTATGGAGGACTCTTAGTGATGATACTTGCGTGGATTGTATGCGAAATGTGGTCGGAAATCTGCATGCATGTGATATATATGAATATATGATATACGATATGTAATGTTATTTTATTAAAAGTTGGTTTGGTTCAAAACTAAATTAATGTTTGTTGAAATTATATTTCTATGAAACTCTGATTAAAATTGTTGTATGCAATATATGAATATTATCTATATGAAAATGATTTATAAAATTTAATTCTGTGAAAGAAACGTATACTAAATACAGGAGGTTAATTAAAATCTGGCCATATGTGTTTAATACAACAAATAATTTTTTTCTACGATTGCTATGAAAAGTTGACAATTACGCTCTCATTTGTCATCGTAAAGTTGACGTTTTCTGTAGAACAATAGAAAAATATCATTTTTCTACGATTGCTATGAAAAGATGACAATTACGCTCTCATTTGTCATCGTAAAGTTGACGTTTTCTGTGGAACAATCGAAAAATATCTTTTTTGCGCGTCTCCAATGGCAACGCGCGAAAAAGATTATTTCAATAGTTACCAGGGATACAAAGAAAACAGAAACTTGTCATATTGACAAAACGAATTTAGTTTTAGACGTATACCTACGTTTTTTAATAACTTTAAGATGCAATCGTAGAAAAAATTATGTGTGTATCACGAGCGTAAAGTGTCTTTGTTCCTCTTGCACTATTGCAGCTCTCGCCTTCGGCTCGCGCTGCAATTACCGTGCTCGAGTAACAAAGAATCACTTTACGCTCTTAATACACAAATAACTATTTTGCGCGTCTTCAATGGCAACGCGCGAAAAAGACGTTAAATACGCGCGTTTCCAATGGCAACGCGCGAAAAAGATATTGTTGCGCGCTTCTTCAATAGTTACCAGGGATACAAACAAAACATAAACTTGTCATATTGATAGATGACAGAATGATATTATTTTCAGTACGTAACGTTTTATTTAATAATTTTAAGATGCAATCGTAGAAAAAATTATGTGTGTATCACGAGCGTAAAGTGTCTTTGTTCCTCTTACACTATTGCAGCGCGAACCGAAGGAGTAACAAAGAATCACTTTACGCTCTTAATACACAAAAAAACTATTTCCGTATTTTGTCCAGAGCAGACGCATTTCACGACCAGAAGATTTTCTATATTGCGAGACTTTATCTTCTTCTTCTTTATATATAATTTCCAACGAATCGGTGTCAAAACATGACATTTTCAATTTTTCTTGTTGAAATGCATTAAAACAAATTTATGGAAAGAATGAATGCTCTAAGAAGATAAGTGAAACTCGTACGACATTTATTAACAGCAAATAGAAATATTGGATTATTATGTTAAAAGATTCTTGGAAATTGGAAATTAGTTGACCTAACTAAGTAAAATTAATAAGTGCAAATTATTTTCGTGCAAAAGATGTCAGTTTGACATATAAAAATAGTTTTTATTGTCAATTTTATTTACTTGATATAAGTTGCCATAGATATATTATTCTATCACAACTTATTACTTCCTTATACGAAGTAAAGGAAGTATTGTCATCGCGAAAGTTTTCGGTTTTGAGATTTCAGCGGAAATATCCATTTTGACCACCCCCGAATCCATTTTGACTAATTTCGTCGTGACATCTGTACGTATGTATCTTTCATAACTCAAAAACGGTAAGCCGTAGAAAGTTGAAATTTTATATTTAGGACTTTTATAACATCTAGTTGTGCACCTCCCTTTTTGGTCATTATATAACTTCCAGAAGTGGTACTTTACTTGAGGCCTATAATAGATTTTCATGAAAAACTATATTCAAATCTAATTTAAAACTTTCCAAATTTGGTATATAAGACTACTATATCAATGGAAATAACATAATACATTTTGGTTAAAATAGACTAACCGGAAGTGGCACATTACATGAAGCTGCTAACAGTATTCCTTGAAAAAATGGTATTATTTTAATTTTAGAAATAAATGCTGCAAATAAAAGTTTTAGAGAATTAAATTCTGCGTCTAGCACATTAAGAATTTTTAAATTAGCTTTTTGCATAAACGAGATATCTAAATTTAAATATTATATATTTTTTGATTTAAAAAAAAGAGTTTGCTATGGATTAGAACAAAAAATAAGAAATAAAAGATTTAATGTCAAATATGTGCAATTAAAAAAATATCTATAGTTTAATACGCGTACAAGGAAGTCATGTGGTGTCCACATCAAATTTTTTTACTTTTTGAGTTGGTGTCGTTACGATTTTCTTACCGAATCAGCCCTCGAGCTGTAATTCATATCCGGGAAGTTTTTTTATCGTACATTAAAACAACGTATTAATCTGTTCGAATGGAACACTATAATGTAATATAAGAAATGTGCATTTTAAGTTAATTAGATATCTTATTAAAAATAAAACAACTAATAAAAAATAGTTTTTCATTAAGAACAATCGATACTCTCCGAAGACAATTGAAACTACTTACTCTTTCGGATGTTCTACTAGAAGTTGAGAGTTGTCCGGTGTCCGGACCCCAATTTTGTGCGTCTCTGTGGCCAGGCTTCCGAAGGACTCGCAGCCTTCGCTTGCGGGCTTACGAGAAAACTTCAATCCCTTGAGAATCACTGTTACCAACTGCCTCGACCAACAACCAAAATAACATTCAGCGTTGCCGGAATTCTTACATGGGTTGATAGATTCTCCTACTGGCATATTTCTATTCAAATAGGATAAGAAAGGTTTTCGAAGTTGATGTGGTTTTAAACTTTGCCAATACATCTATTTATTTGCTACGCTACACAATAGAAACTTAATTTAAATTACAGGGGGTTCTAGCTTTTAGTGGAATGCGAATTATTCAGGCACAATCATTTTGTTTTAATGTTAATGGACCAGTACTCGAACAAAAAATATTATACAAACTACGTGCGTGAAGACGTCTTCCGCTCATTCGCGCTATAAATACACTCGCTTTAAAAATGTGCTCAGGTGGGAACATCATCTTCCCGCACTTACATTCTATGAAAATATTTATAATAATTAATCAATCACCTACGAATAACAGTTAACATATATAAATAAAATAAATATATCATCACGCCTTTTACCCATTACTAGGTACAGGGGCGAATCCAGACTTTGAATTAGGGGGAGGTCATGGAGTGAATTTTGTCTCGGAGGGAGGTATTGCTCATCTTCTAAATATAGAAAACGGTCTTCGATAGAATACAAAAATTATTGAATTAGAAGTTGATTTTCTAAGTGTAAATGTCGGTAGTCACATACTTGACTAGGTCTTAAATAGAATACCTCTCCCATCTGCGGGTCGAAATAATATCCCCACAAAATATTGGTTTTTGGCTATTTATTAAAATAATAAATCAAAGAATAGTTCTTAATTATCTTAGAATTATAAGTTCTTAAACAATATTTTCTATTTAATTTGTTTAACAAATTGAGTTATCGTAAATAATGACATCATTATTATGTATTAGGGCCAGCATTTAAAAAAAAGTCCATGCTTAGGGGGGGGGGCATGACCACCCCACTGGATTCGCCCCTGACTAGGTATGGCACTCTTCCGTAGCAGATCGTCAAATCACGCTCACCAAAGATGTTATTTGTCGGCTGCCGGGATCGAACCAGGGTTCTCAAGATCCACATACCGACTCGATACCACTTTTTTATTTACCTGTCGCCTCCTTATCGATAAGTTATTACTTATCGATCAGCAGTTTATGAACTTACTGTCTTGGAAACCCTATCGGTAAACATGAAAAAAAAGTTGTTGAGATACAATACTTGCTGGCAAATGTAGATATAGCTATTTACAGATATTTTGCAAGTTGATTATTGGGTATGAATGAGGAAGCATGAACGACGTATAACTGCTGTGGAAATGAGATATTTACGATGATATGTGTGTGTGGATACATACGATGGGATCGTGTCTAGAATACATTATTATATGATGAGTGAAATTGAGAAGGATGTTTTAAAAGACTGCATAATTCATGTGTGTCAATTGAGGTGGAGTGAAGGGGAAGCCACAGGGGTAGATTTAAATTGGTGAAAATTGTTTTTCGGTTGTGGGGATTGAACTAGGGTTCTCAAGATTCACAGGCCGACTCGATATCACTGAGCCATCTACCCCATAATAATAATAATAATGTTTATATATATATATATATATATATATATTAATGAAACCCATTAATTAATGGGTAGGTGGCTCAGTGGTATCGAGTCGGCCTGTGGATCTTGAGAACCCTGGTTCGATCTCCAATTTTCACCAAATTAAATCTACCCCTAACTTCTTTGCGGGCCGTGATTTGATGGCTGGTAATCGCTCTTCACGAGAAGAAATATATCACTTACCGAGATCTGCTACGGCAGAGTCCCACACCCAGTAATGGGTAAAAGGCGTGATGATATATTTATTTATTTTTTAATGAAGTATCAACGGAAAACGATATTTAAAAAAATCACTCATTGTATGGAGAATAAACGAATTTGTATGAAAGGAATTATGAATTTGGATGAAACAAAAGTAATAAATCAGGAATGTTTGATGATGATTACTTGCAGGATAAATCTAACGAATACATGTTGAGTGAATGTCACAATGCTTCCTGCTATCTGCTGTTTCATTTATTACGACATAGCGTGGTATGTTACTGATAAATTTTATGACTTCGGTGACCAATTCGGATTAATAAAAAAATTTAAATTCAAACCGTGACATGTAACATTCGAACCTTCTTCTATAAGTCACTGTTAATAAAAAATATTTCTTCAATAATTCATTATTACATCCGATCTCATTTTGGAACCTAATCAAATTCTTTCATTTTCCGCACAATACTTTCGAATTTTTGATGTATAAAAGGCAGGAATAAACTCGTTGGCTGCTCCGAAGCGGAAATAGGATGTGCGGTATAAACCCAGTTATGATTTATACATCGCGGCACGCAATTTCCAGATTGAAAAACGCCGCACGAATAAATGTTAAATAGGGCTTTTCTCGGTCACACCTTGGCAAAGCAAGTCACTGGTGCAGAAGACGAAACCATACCAACCGTGGTTGTGGTTACTACGTAACACAGCTGTATTCGTTTGTTTCTGTAGTTAACTACCTTGTGTGAAAATTCATGCTGCACTGACTTTGTTTTTCATTTAGTTAATTAAGTTGAACGAACAAATTCAGTACAGCTCTGCATAATTAAAAATATTTAATTATTAATTTGCAAATTGTTTATTATAAATATAAAAGATGGTCTTAATTAAATTTGTAAGATTTTACTGCACAGACAATGGAGTCATTCCACATTAACAGTTGTTTCTGAAAACGGTCTTATTACTCGTATATACATATCAGTGAAGTTTTCACGCCTTATATTATGGGGTAGATAGCTCAGTGATATCGAGTCGGCTTGTGGATTTGAGAACATGCGTTCGATGTCCACAACAGACAGTTTTTCACATTTTGTCAAGAAAAAAATTACAAGTTAGATACATCAACTTCAAGAAAGAATTTGATATATATGTTAAAAGGCTGAGAATTAAAAAAGAAACGCAAAAATGATAAAGATTATTATTATTATTTTTAAAACATGTATTTTGATATAAAGACAATTGAATATATATATATATATATATATATATATATATATATATATATATATATATATATATATATATATATATATATATATATATTATGATAAACAAATATTTTTGATATGAAAAAAATTTAGATCAAATAATGAAAAATATCCAAGAAAATTTTGTATTACCATGCTTAATAATGTTAATGTTTCTATTGGCTGTAAATTAGTGTCGTACGATTTTCATATATAATACCATTAGTGACTATGATTTTACCGGAAATTTTAGTCGTCATGATCACGACTGCTCGTTGCGACGAAAATCTGCAAGAGTGCGACAGCACGAGTGTAGATTTTCTTAAAGCAACAAGCAGGAGTGATCTAGGCAAAAATTACCAAAGGAAAATCATAGTCACGTATGGTATTCGGCTTGACGATTCCTCGAAATATTTTATTTACTCCAAAAAAATGTTACCTGCAGTATTTTTAAACTACTATTACCTTGGTGATCAATTTACATTGTTTCATTTTTTGACATAACTAAGCAAAGTAAACAAAGTCAAATAAAATTCAACAATATTCATCTACTCAAAATAGTTAACAAACGTTATATCTAAGCAACGCTTTGCTACAATTTTCACTAGTGAAATTGTCGCTGTAATACTACTGTGATTGGTTCAAGTCAGCAAAATACAGTCATTTGATTGGATGAAAAGTTATGAGTGGAATTGTCATAGTAAATTTCATATCAAGAGCGAAAAAAATTAATTTCTGTAAAAAACTAGTACATTTTTTATTTTGACATCGTAGCTTTGTGGATATAACTTGTCTTAGACTTCAACTTATATAAAAATAAAATCGATTGTGTCTCATAAGTTCAGATCTATTGTAGAACTAAATAAATAAATAAATAGATAAACTATAAACGCCAAGTAGTGCATAGGTACCAAGTTAACAAAATTCCCTAAATTTCCGGTAAATAAATCCCTGACAAAGAGCAATCCAACAAAGACAAAACGATAAAACAACCCGTATTTGAGAAACAAAATCTGTTTGTTTACCTTGATGCATTTATAACAGACGAACGCTTGGAATGTCGAGCCACGTTACCGGTTTGTTTTCCTGCGCATCCGGATCGCAGGTGGAGTTCTCTGTGAATTTATTGGATTAAGAGGGGCCAGAGGTCACGGGTCAACACGTGAATCGTAATTTGCCGTGAGCGTGACCGTGAAATGTAAGCGAAACAAGCTTAAAGTATCAACACACTCGAACGAAGAATGGATGTCGTTCGTGATTTGTTATTTTTTATTTGATACGGACATCGGAAATATGTTCATATCATTGGAAGATATATTTTAATGCACTAGGCTGCTCAGTGGTATCGAGTCGGACTGTGGATTTGAGAACCCTGGTTCGATCCCCATAGCCGACAAACAATTTTCACTAATTTAAATCTACCCCTGTGGCTCTCCCTCCACTAATATCTTTGAGGGCCGTGATCTAACGGCTGGTAATCGCACTTCACGCGAAGAAATATATCACTTATCGAGATCTGCTTACGGCAGAGTGCCATACTCAGTAATGGGTAAAAGGCGTGATGATATATTTATTTTATTTTTAAAATTACTCTTTTGGTTCCCCCTTCACTAACATCTTTGGGGGCCGTGATTTGATGACTGGTAACCACATTTCACGCCCTTAAATACTATGACGGAATGTCACACCCAGTAATGGGTAATCAGATAAATAAAATAACTATGTATTTTGTAGGAAAAACAGAAAATGTAATAAGTTTTTTCATTCTATTAAAATGACAGTAATTCATATGCAAAGAAAATGCATTAGATTTAGCACGAGAATTTTCTGTTAGTCATTCAAGAAGATTGGAAAAAATGCGGCTGTATTTGATTATTTGAATTCATCAAGTTTTTAATAAAAAAATTTGAAAAGTACTCTTCACAGAGCGAAGGATCGTTTGGATAAGAGGAGAGAAAATTAATTATCTAAGTTCGAATTAGGTTGAATGCAATCAGTTTGTTCTATTTGCATCGGTTTCCAACTTCAACTTCACCGGCGGCGTAAACAGACAATTTACATGCAAATTTCAGACATTTTTTATTCCTAATCTGCACAGTATCCGCGCTAGAATTACCAAATGAAACTTTTGATCGTCATTTATATGCAAAAGAAATACAGAATCTAAAAATGATTTACTACTTTTTATATTAATTTTCGTTTTAGTGCCCGGAATCATTCAACTGTTCCTGTGCACATCTGTGAATTTGAATTTTCTAAATTCAACGATATTTCCTACAAAAACAACCATTCTTCAAAAAAGAAATAATAATTAGTAACATTATACAAATACAATTTTCACCAAATTAAATCTACACCTGGGATGGCACGGTGGTAGAGTGCTAGCCTCTGGAAACAGAGGTCGTGGGTTCGAATCCGGGTCGGGTTGAGATTTTTCTCATCCAGCCTTGATCGGTATCCACTCCCGCATCCATTCCAAGTTGGGACATATTAACTTGGCATCCCCTAGCTATCGGGCACCGGCTAGGGGATGTAACAAGGGCTTGCGCGGGTTGGCTGGCAACACACATTACAGTAAGGTAAAACGTGGCAATTGTAAGGAAAAATTAGTAGTGTGTGTTCCAAGAAGTCATCCTAGGGACATAACCAAAAAATGGTTCAAATCCCGAAACATATATACTAATACTACTAATACTAAATCTACACCTGTGGCTTCCCCTCCACTAACATCTTTGGGGACCGTGATTTAACGGCTGGTAACCGACGAAATATATCATTTACCGAGATCTGCTACGGCAGAGTGCCACACCCAGTAATGGGTAAACGGCATGATGATATATTTATTTATTATTTTATTTTAACAAATATAAACATGGTTTGTAAGAAATATATCATTTACCAAGATCTGCTACGGCAGAGTACCACACCCAGTAATGGGTAAAAGGCATGATGACATATTTATTTATTATTTATTTTAAACAAATATAAACATGGTTTGTAAAAGATTTTGACATATGAGACAACAAAGGCCGTAACAGATGTCGGTAAGTGATATATTTATGAGCGTGAAGTGCGGTTACCAGCCGTCAAATCACGGCCCTCAAAGATGTTAGTAGTGGGGGAGCCACAGGGGTAGATTTAATGTGGTGAAAATTGTTTGTCGGCTGTGGGGATCGAACTCGAGTTCTCAAATTCACCATCCGACTCGATACCGAAATTAGCAAAAATATGTGGCTTTTATTTGAAATGTACACGTTTGGTACCACTGGTTTAAGAGCAAATTTAATTATTTTATAATAAAATAAAATTATAAACACTACCTACAAATATGCAGTTATTATGTAGGTATCTAATATTGCGTGATGTAAATTATTTTTATTGTAATACATTTTATTTCATTATTGACATAATTAATAAGTAATTAAATTTACTACCAAACCAGTGATACCAAAAATTAAATGAACTACCTCACTGTGGCTCGGTGAGTGCGGACCCTGAACTATAATTGGGATTAAGTTCCTGTTGTACAGCGTATAATAAATAATAATAAAACTTATTAAAGTTTCGTGCATAGGTATAGATACACCCTGTAGAAGATGAACAAGAAAAACAGTTTTATACTGACCTCAATTTATGTTGAGCCATTCCTACGTCACAAGAAATGCGTTATTGAATTACAAATTCAAATTATAATATAATATGTAGTTTTTATTATATAAATAAATAAAATAAATATATCATTACGCCTTTTACCCATCACTGGGTGTAGCACTCTGCCATAGCAGATCTCAGTATGTGATATATTTCTTCGCGTAATGTGCGGTTACCAGCCGTCAAATCACGGCTCCCAAAGATGTTAGTAGAGAGGGAGCCACAGGGATAGATTTAAATTGGTGAAAATTGTTTGTCGGCTCTGGGGATCGAACCAGGGTTCTAAGATCCACAGGCCGACTCGATACCACTGAGCCACCTACCCCATAAAAAATAAAATGTGTAGTACTTTGCCATAGCAGATCTCAGTAAGTGATATATTTCTTCGTGTGAAGGGCAATTATGGGGCAACATAATGTTTAAGTTAGTTATAATATCTTTCATCTTCTGTTTCCGTTGAGGGATCTATTATTTTGACAAGTGATATACAAAAGGGCATCATCTTTTATTCACTTTTATTCTTTCTCGAAAATATTTTAGAAACATTTGACATTTGATGATTGTTATTCGTTAAAGTGTGCAATTGACACATAGAACAGATAGAATATGACTTTCTCTGTATAGCAGTTAAACAATAAATGTAACAATTCCAGTTCAGATAAATCATATTCTTCTGCGCGTGACAGAAGCAGATTCAACAATGCAAATCTGTTTGTGTTGAAGAGGTTGTACTACTGCACATATATTTTATAAGAATGTATTATAAAAACTGACAAAAACATATCTGACATATTTCATGGTTCCAGTCATCTGTAAACGAATATTCTGACTGCTCTCTGTCTTTGCAATGTAGATGTATATTCAATAAACATCTCATACGAGTTTATATTATATTTTATTGTGACAATAAAATTAATTTTGTGTTTGATCTTTATGTGGACTGTAGGAGTAAATTAAAATTTTATAATTAAAACTCTGCATTTGAATATGAACAAATTAATTCTCATTGAATGAAACAGAAAATTATTGCTCTGGGATATTTGTAATTAAAATTGAAGTTGTAAAAATTGTTATCAAAACAGTGCATCAAACGTGAGCGTAAATATAATTTGCAACGAATAAGTAATTAGAACTTTTTGTATGACACAGATTTGGACTGATCATTTGACGGTTAGCTACAAATTTTTTTGGTTCGATTCCATTCCATGATAGAAAAATTTTGCACTTTTTCGGATTGGTCCTGTATGTAAATATATATTTGGTTTAGAACTGAAATATGTAACATAGGAAATACAATGGTATTTTAGTATAATTTATTATTAATTTCGGTCAAGCAATTTAATTAATTCATTTAATTAACTTTTCAAATGAATGCTAAAATTTTCTTTTCCTACGATTGCTATGAAAAGTTGATAAATACGATCTCGTTTGTCATCGTTTTTTGTGGAACAATCGAAAAATATTTTTGTCGCGCGTCTCCAATGGCAACGTGCGAAAAAGTTATTAATGCGCGCTTATTTCAATAGTTACCAGCAGGGTTCGAAGATATATATCGATCGATATATATCATGATATTTATTTTGATATATATCGTCATATTTTTGCAATGATATATATCCATTATATAAAAATATCAAATAGTTTTTGTGATATAGCCTCCGGAAAAGTGAAATTTTTCGTATTTTTCAATTTTTCTACTTTTCCGAGGCTATATCTCAAAAACTAAATGTGATATGAAAACGCGGTCAACGGCATTAATTTTCTCGTGCTTCAGTTAACTTATAAACATAGTTTCAGCGATTTTTATTTTTTTTCAATTTTCCGCCAAAAAAATCGCAAAAAGCGGCTTTTTAACATTTTCTCGAAAACCAGAAGTCATATGCATTTGTAGATTGCACCACTGGATTCAGTGGATCAAAATACATATGTATGTAAATTTTCGTTTTAATAATCCTACGATTAAGGATTTTTGGAAAAATTGAATTAAAATCTGAAAAAACCAAAGGGGTACCCCTTAGGAAATAATTAAAAATATTAAATTGCTTAAAATTGTGTGAAAATTTGCTTATAAGTCAATTCGGACACGGGGAATTCAACGCCGTTGAGCGCATTTCCATATCTTGTTTAGTTTTTGAGATATAGCCTCCGGAAAAGTGAAATTTTTCGAATTTTTCAGTTTTTCTACTTTTCCGAGGCTATATCTCAAAAACTAAATGTGATATGAAAACGCGGTCAACGGCATTAATTTTCTCGTGCTTCAGTTAACTTATATACATAGTTTCAGCGATTTTTATTTTTTTTCAATTATCCGCCAAAAAAATCGCAAAAAGGGTTTTTTTTAACATTTTCTCGAAAACCAGAAGTCATATGCATTTGAAGATTGCACCACTGGATTCAGTGGGTCAAAATACATATGTATGTAAATTTTCGTTTTAATAATCCTACGATTAAGGATTTTTGGGAAAATTGAATTAAAATCTGAAAAAACCAAAGGGGTACCCCTTAGGAAATAATTAATAATATTAAATAGCATAAAATTGTATGAAAATGTGCTTATAAGTCAATTCGGACACGGGGAATTCAACGCCGTTGAGCGCATTTCCATATCTTGTTTAGTTTTTGAGATATAGCCTCCGAAAAAGTGAAATTTTTCGAATTTTTCAGTTTGTCTAAATGTGTACAAAAACTAAAATTAAAAAATAAATATCCAAAAAGTGATATTTATCTGATATATAGGTATATCCTATATATCAGATATTTTGATATTTATTATAAATATCATGATATTTACGAACCCTGGTTACCAGGGATACACACAAAATAGAAATTTGTCATATTGACAGTTGACAGAATGAATTTATTTTCAGTACATATCAATTTTTTTTAATAACAAAAAACAATCGTAGAAAAAAATATGTGTGTATCACGAGCGTAAAGTGTCTTTGTTCCTCTTACACTATTGCAGCTCTCGTCTTCGGCTCGCGCTGCAATTACCGTGTTCGAGTAACAAAGAATCACTTTACGCTCTTAATACACAAATAACTATTATAAAAGCTATTTTACGTTTGCTTGATGAAATGAAAAATAAAATCATGTTTCTGTTTGACAGGACGACAACTTTACAAACAAAACAATTGTATAAAATCGAATTTTATGCCATCATTTTTGACAAAAACAGAGTCACAAAATTGGCTTTGTATATGCGTTATAGGAAAAATATATTTCTGAAATTTGACAAGAAATACATGTAAATTTATTACCGTATAATATCATCATGAAAAAGAACATACATTTCGTATAATTTTAGTGTAAAGCAAACTTCTCATTATAGACGTAATTCTGTAAAATTATTACGGTTCTCTTACGACTATTGGGAGTGTATTTAAATGATTTGGAATTCACTAAATGTCAGAGACGCTAATTTCAATGTTAAAGTTGAGATTCCAGGTACTTATCTCATTCTCTTCCTCTCTAATTCTGTCGTTGTGACGTCATTGTTTACTGTTTGTTTCGAACGTTAATACATTTTCTGTTCTCTATCTCAAAGGAAATTGATTCCTTAGTTCTCAACCGTATCTATTGAACTAAAATCGAGAATCAACCAGTCATTTCAACTATTTACATAATTAGATAAAATTGCTACTAAACCGATTTCATTGCTATTCCGATTGTCGGAAATTTCCTTATACTAGCTAGCTACATTCAGAAGCAAAGATTTTAATTTGAAATGTATGACTTTAAAGTTGATATTTTAAATTTATTTTTCAACAGTTCACCAACATAAACATAAGAGTGTTTTATTAATATATTTAAGTTAAAAACAACACATTTAACTCCATTTTTACTTCCTTGTACGAAGTAAAGGAAGTATTGTAATCGCGAAAATTTTCGGTTCTCAGATTTCAACGGAAATAGGTGTTTTGGCCCTCCCTGAATCCATTTTGACTAATTTCGTCATGCCGTCTGTACGTACGTACGTACGTATCTCGCATAACTCAAAAACGGTAAGCCGTAGAAAATTGTAACTTTATATTTAGGACTGTTATAACATCTAGTTGTGCACCTCCCTTTTTGGTCATTATACAACTACCGGAAGTGGTACTTTACTTGAAGCCTATAATAGATTTTCATGAAAAACAATATTCAAATATAATTTAAAACTTTCCAAATTTGGTATATAAGCCTACTATATCAATGGAAATAACATAATAGATTTTGGTTAAAATAGACTAACCGGAAGTGACACATTACATGAAGCTGCTAACAGTTTTCCTTGAAAAAAGTGGTATTATTTTAATTTTAGAAATAAATGCTGCAAATAAAAGTTTTAGAGAATTAAATTCTGCGTCTAGCACATTAAGAATTTTTAAATTAGCTTTTTGCATAAACGAGATATCTAAATTTAAATATTATATATTTTTTTATTTAAAAAAAAATTAAGTTTGCTATGGATTAGAACAAAAAATAAAAGATTTAATGTCAAATATGTGCAATTAAAAAAATATCTATAGTTTAATACGTGTACAAGGAGGTCATGTGGTGTCCACATCAGATATTTTAATTTATATTCAGAGTATGAGTACAAATTTAAAACGAATATTTAATGTTATATAATCACGAATTATTTAACAAATTATAGCCAGAAATGTATACCAGTATTGCCAATATTAATAACAGAAGTTATACTGTTATTTATTTCTAAGAATAATAATTAATTGAGAGAAAATATGATATTTATTTTGCCACTTTAATTTGTCATATAAATACGCACTAGTTTTTAAAATAGTTTTACTAAGTATTATTTCACGATTGTTGAATCTCTTAAACATTTCTACTTCACTTGATATAGTTATTTGCTATAATTAATATTAATTTTATTCAGATAAAATTAATTTAATATTAGTAATCTGTGATCAATATAATAAAATAGATTCTAACAATTCTAGCGTAAAATATCCTAACCTTAATTCTCCTCGACACAAAGAATCTCCTTTTGATGACAGACAAAAACAAACTCGGGTCTTCATACGGACATTAACGGTAAATATCATCGTTTCCGGTTCAACGGGTTGATCGGTTCCGGTCTCGTGGCTATCTACAGGTCATGCCCACTGCTCGTATCGCACCCGCACCCGCCAGAGTCTAACTCCGGTTGATACAATCGCACTGCTTTCCATCGAACGAAGTGATGCCGAATTTTACGCTTGATCGCGTTTGAAAATTCTCTCAGAACACGTCTCAGTGTGCGCTTTTTATCAAGAAATACAATTCAGTGGGAGATGAGACGAACTGGAAATGGTTTTAGTTTTCCTGTTTCGCTATTTCATTTTTGAAAAGCTATTGTTTGTTTTATCATATTGGAATTGAATTTTTTTAAACAAATTTATTTGTACTACAAGTATATAATAATAAAACGATATTCAGGGTTTAAAATAAGCATGTTTATTTAAAAAGTATTTAATTGAGAGAACTATTAAAATTTTTACTTGTGACATGTTATTTTATTTTTTAAATATCTGTTTAGTTGCAGTAATATTGTATATTGCATTTTAAAGTCTTATATATACAGGGTGTTTCTATACCTCTGCACGAAACTTTAATGACATATATAATTTGATATACTGTTTATTCGGAATTTTGCGCCGCTTCTCCATACACTAACAGCATATCCACTAATTCACTGTTGCTATACATTTTTCTCAAATTTCTCCCACAACAACTTACCCTTTCAATACCGTATTCTCGAAATCAGACTAGATATTCAAATAAAAATAAGGCATTACACCAGGTACCTACATAATAACTAATTCATAAATGATTATTTGTAGGCAGTGTTTATACTTTTATTTCATTAGTAACATAATTATAAATAATTAAATGTACTATTAAACCAGTGACACTAAAAATGCTCGCTAGGAATGAAATACCCTAATTTTTGCGCTTTTTTTAAATATATTTTTGTTCTATAATCAGTATATCAAATTATATAATGTCAGGAAGAATGTGCCTGCCATCTTACCATCTACCAGACTTTCCAGTACCTATGTAAGTTTTATTTACTTCTTTACTTAACTAATTTGCTCTCAATAAAACTAAAAAGAAAATGTTGTCGCGTTAAAATAATAAGAAAACATTAAACAGAGCGGAGAATAATTCAATTGGAAAGAATAAATATTTAACGTAAGTATTTACTCTGAAATTTATTAGAGTAAGTAAGAGATATTATGAAATTTATGTCTATATTCATAATAGTATATTATATAGCAAATTTTTTAAACGTCTCTTTAGTTACGAGTGTATAAAAAATGTGTATTTAAAGGGTTTATAAAACGAATAACATACTTTACTTTTTCTACGATTGAAAATTAAGACAACAACAAAAATTGTAAAGTTTTATAAATGATTTAAAAAGTAGAGTTAAGTAACAATGACAAATGTCTGGAGCTAACTTCATCCCGTGCTTAATACTTCAAGCCGTGACTAAAACGTTCAATGCCACAGCTTATCAATATGTGTTTAGCATGTTATTTATCACTATGGAAACCAGTGCGTTAAATGATATTTTAATAACGGAAGTAGAAAAATATATTTAGCATTAAATAACATCTTAATCACATGTTAATAAAATATGGCTTCGAACGTTTTAGTTACGGCGTAAATTTACCAACTGACATATTAATAAATGGAGTGAAGTTATCTTCCTGCATCTGTCATGCTAGCATAACCTAACTTTTAAAATATATAATAAAATTTTACACGTTTTTGTCTTAATTTGCGATCGTAGAAAAATTATAGTATGTGAGTTATAAACTCCTTAGATACTCGTTTTTTATACACTCGTAACTAAAGACAAGTTAAAATTTTATGTACCTGTCGAAAAAGTTATCATTTAAGTACGTAAGTAAGTTTTTTTGTACAATATTGCTTTATTTTATGTTGCTATTAATGACGGCCATTAAAACGGATTTATCAGCGCAGTTATTGGCGTCAGCTAAAACTGCTAAAATATCAAATATTTATTGGAAATAAATTTTAAACATCTTACCGAGTTCTTGGTCCACTAAATATAGATTTTTAAATTTATTGATTAATTTATTTATGCTACTCTGTACAACAGAAACTTAATCCCAATTACAGTACAGGATCCGAACTCGCCGAACTGCAGTATGGTAGTTATACAGGGTGTTTCACAACTTAGAGCAAAAAATTAAAGGGTATATTCTGTACGACGTGCTGATCATGAAACAAAAAGAATTTTTTTTTAATCGCAAAACTATTTTCCATGTTTCCCTGTTCAAAATTTTTTGTTGCCACTGCCACTGGGTGGATGATTATGTTAAAGTTATTAATTAAATAAAATTCTATTATAAATATCTGCTAATAATTGAATTGTGTAATTATTCTTTCGTAGTTGATACCTACTTCATTGTTTGTGTTTAATAGGAAAGCGAATCCAGTGCAGTACTACAAAAAATGTTTTAGGTTAACAACCCTTAATTTTTCGAATTTAAAAAAAAAATTCTTTTTGTTTCATGATCAGCACGTCGTACAGAATATACCCTTTAATTTTTTGCTCTAAGTTGTGAAACACCCTGTATATTTCTAGCTTGACTGGCATTTGAACTCGGGATCTTCGGATTCGAATGTCGTTACAGTAATTAGAATTTATAATAAGTTTTTCTGTTGCAGTATTTTCTTTATAATGTAACTTTTTTTTTTCTCCAAACATATCTTGGTTATTCGATTACCTATTTGTATAAAATAAATCGCTAGTAACTTAGAATCTTAATTTAAAAATAACAGATGGCTCAGTGGTATCGAGTCAGCCTGTGGATTTGAGACCCCGGGTTTGGTTCCCACAGTCGACAAACAATTTTTACCACATTAAAACTACCCCTGTGGTTCCTCCTCCACTAACATCTTTGAGGGTCATGATTTGACGAGTGGTAACCGTACTTTAAGCAAAGAAATATATTACTTACCAAGCTCTACTATGGCAAAGTGCCACACCCAGTAATAGTTAAAAGGCGTGATGATATATTTATTTATTTATTTAGGTTCTTGATTTACGTGTCTGGTCATAAAGAAATGGTTTATTTCTACTGTTGCCATTCTAATATATACTCGAATGAATGAATCAATTAATTTCTAATTTTAACTCACGCCTTTTACCCATAACTGGGTGTGGTACTCTGCCTAAGCAAATTTCGGTAAGTGATATATTTTTTCCACGTGAAGTGCGGTTACCAGCCATCAAATCACGGCCCCCAAAGATATTAGTGGAGGGGGAGCCACAGGGGTAGATTTATATTGGAGAAAATTGTTTTAACTCACAATAATATTAAAATTAGTTTCTTCAATTCTGACTCAATTTCTTTGGTGTCTTGTTCAGTTTAGTTGAAAGTAAATGAGATCGTATTAATATTCATGTATATGTCATAGTTTAATTAAAATTATAAACAAATGCCAGGTGCATGTAAAAGTGGAATTTCATCCATTCTTCAAAGAAAATTAATAGCAGACAGGTTCTTAACCTGTTCACATAACTTCTACTCATATTTCGTATATTTGCCGCTAGAAAGGAATCTTAATTAAATAACCCTACAGTCTTAAATTAAACGAATTCTACTTTGAATTACAATTTACAAGGAAATCAGCACTAAAGGTCTGTTTATATTTAATGAGAAATTGGAGAATAATTGTTATTTGTTTATATATGGACTGTGAAATGATTGTTTGTGAGTGTCGAAGAAAAAATCAGCAGCTGAGGAAAACTATTTTCTACAAACTAAATCATTTCGTGGTGAAGATGCATGCAAAATTGTTCACGTAACTACATTATGTTTAGTACAAACTTCAAATGTGTAATCAACGAGACATTTTCAGAAAGAATAACAATTTTTTTTTATTTATTTATTTATTTATGTTGCGCTGTACAACAGGTACTTAATTCCAATTACAGTACAGGTTCCGTAATCACCGAGCCGCAGTGTGGTAGTTCATATAATTTTTAGCTTGAGTGAGATTCGAACTCGGGATCTCCGGATTTGAATTCCATATCGCTATCCACACCACCGTACTGACGGGATTTGTTTATTTATCGGCGGCATTTTGTAATCGTGTATTTGATTGGTTTAGAACAACCCGCTAAATTAGCTGACAGTCCAGTTTTACGGGCTGTGGATATGGGAACCCGGGTTCGATTCCCACAACTGACAAACAATTTTCACCAATGTAAACCTACCCCTGTGGCTCTTCCTTTACTAACGTCTATGGGGTCGTGATCTAAAGGCTGGTAACCGCACTTCACGTGAAGAAATATATCACCTACCGAAATCTGCTACGGGGGAGTGCCACACCCAGTAATGGGTAAAAGGCACGATAATATATTTATTTATTTAAATTGTGCGCGTAAATATCAAGTTTATGAAAAATTATTTTAAAATTGTTATACTCGTATTTTACTTTTATGTTGAATTTTTATGAATTATTGATAGAATATGTTTGTTAAGGGTAGAAAGTCTTAAATTGTATGTCTCTTACCCGTATGAAAATATTAATTATTAATTGGGTTAATTAATTGTAAATAATATATTAGCTCTTTGATAATGAACATAAATTATGAATAAGCTATTTAAATATCTTTTATGTTAGTACAAATTTAATATTTTACAAAGTCTCGCTAATTAATTTCATAATATATACTTAATCCGGCTCTAACAGTGATTTTTTGGAGCACTAATTAGTAAACTATAGTCCATTCAGTGAGAGATTACAGCATTCTAATTCTGATTGGCAAAATGCAGATATATTTACATAGCGTAAAATGCTTGTCATTTTAATAAACATGGCGTTCAATTTGGATACGTGTTCTAATACTTACTTTTCTACGATCGTGCAAAAGTGATTGTTTTACGCATAGTGTGCGATAAAACGTTTTATTCCACGCTGCTTATCTCAACCGTGCGGTAAAATAGTTATTATGAAACAATCTTAACTACATGATCTAGTATAATGTTTTTTAAGCTTGAAATGTCATTTATAAAATTAATATAATTAGTTCAAACTCTATTATTAAAAGAATCTTATATTGCACTGGGTTTGCCTATGTATCGTACTGCAAACTTCACACCCGTGCAATAAAGTCTCACTTTCAAAACTAATTGCATAAATAACCATTATGCAACTAGTAAGCTTACAGCACAAGCTGAAGGCGAAATACTTTTAACACAAGTTGAATACATTCTTTTTGCCACACATGTACTGAAATAACAATCGTAAAAAAAATGATGACATTTTTAAATATTATTCATCTAGCATTAGTAATCAAGTAATATAATAAAATCAGTTTGTGCTGTTACTGTCACCAAGTTTTTACGCTCTGTAATCATTGTAAAAATCTACCAAAATCTGCAATTTTAGAGCAGATACATCCGGAAAGGTATGAAATATATTAGATTCCAATTTTGGGTGCAAGCTCAGGAGGTATCAATGAAATTGATAAACAATACATTTTCGTGATTTTCAGAAATTCGCAATAAATACATATCAATCAAAACGTTCATGAATACAGAGTTTTAGCATACATTTATGTACTAATTACATTATGAATGTAGGTGATGATATGCCAAAATTAATTAAAGCTGTAAATAATTACGTAAATAAAGGATGAATATTTTTCATGTGCAAAGAATAAAGAGATTTTATCGAATAAGATTTCTCTGATTGTAAATTTAATTAAGTTGTTAATTCAAACAGCAATAATTTTAAATTATTATGGTGGGTTTGCTAATTAAATAGATATCGTTGAGAATTTATTTGATTTTTATTTTTGAACAACTGAGCACTTATCTCGGAAATGAGTTTAATAGAGTAAATTTCACTTTTATTTTTATTTCATTAGATTCTAATTAAAAGTAAATAATTTTAGTTCAAATTAAAGCTGTTTTAATTAAAAATTCTTATTAAATTTTATTAAAAATACAAAAGGATGTTAATCTAATAAAATACATTTCATTTTCTCAATTTTTTTAACAGGTATTTGTGACTTTAGGGTTAAAACATTCGGCTACGGGGGGCCGTGGTTTGACGCCTATAAATATATCATTTATCAAAATTTGCTACAGCAGACTGCCACATCCGAGTAAAAGGCGTGATAATATATTTTTTGTTACACGTACACAAGAAACACGTTTTTATTCCCTAATTTTAGAGAAAGAGAAACACTGTTTTTCTCCCTAGGGAGAGAAACATTATGTTTTTCTCCCTAGGTAGGATGTTTCTGTCTCTAGTAAGAATGTTTCTCTCCCTAGAAACTACGATTATTCCCTGTTTGCGGCGTCGAACGAGCCATCTAGCTCAGCGGACAATGAACTAGTTACGCAACCCATATTTGACATTTGTCCCGATAAGACGGTAATTTTTGTGCACTTTTTACGAAAAGTATAATATGCTTCACGGGAGGGCGCGATTATCCCTTGTGTGAAGTTGATTTCACACGCGGGAATAATCGCTTGTTTCCCTCCCTTGATGCATAACTTACTATATTTTTATTTAAATAAATAAATTCGAATAAAATGTTTCACAGCATCTTTATTTTGATTTACTTATCATTTATTCAACTTAAGCTTTAACCTTTTATGATATGTTGTTGATTTTGTGTAATGACTAAAAGGCATGATTATATATTTGTTTTCATAATGTTTCAAAGGAAAAACACGAATATATATTATATTATTTCATATATACTATTGTTTATTTATTTAATATATTTTTAATTATCCTTTCAGTTAATTAATTATAACGTCCTAATATGAAAAAAAAACAATGTTTAAAAATTATTTTCTACTCGACCGGTTCTTTTTTAAGCTTGATGTTGATTTTGCTCTTAATACCATAACGAAAAATATATCTATACGCGAGTCGTTTAGATTAACAAAACAACAAACAAATTAATAAATAATAAAATTGTCACTAATAATAAAATTAATACTAAAACTAATAATACAATTAATTTTGTCTTTGTTGTTTTTTTATTAAAATTGTCACTGTCTAAATTTCGCTATAAAATCGTTGTACACGTGATATAATTTCAAAACAAAATTTTATTCAACTCATTGTATTATATTAAAATATAATTTAATAAATAACAATAAAATTGATTGCGAAAAATACGTATCCAATTTATATTTATATCAATGTTGCAATTTGCAGACCATGTTATTATTTTCATTTGATTGCCCGAATTTAATTCAATATTCTAGTTAATATGTATAAATATTATAAATTTTTTAAACCCTTTTTTCACTAATATTACAATATATTATTTCTATAATCATAAATAATGCATTCATTATAAGTGCATTTCTTGATAGATAATGGGGTTTATTGCTCACGGCCGTGAGTTATAATTTATTATTAAAGATTGAGATTAGTAGATTACTATGATAACGCTGCGATAGCTGTAAATAATAGTTTATTTTTCACAAAAATATCCTCTTTAAACTTTGATAGTTACATCATATAACTACGTCAAACTCTAGACCTAAAAGTATATTTTTCTACTTCCGTTAGGAAATAGACGTTTTATTTCACTTATTTGAGTTAGGTAATGAACTGCATTATTTAACTAGTGAAATAATGAGGTAACATAGCCACAGATATCTTGGTAGACGAATTCTGATGTGTTATTCTTTTAATTTATAACTGTCATTAATATGTCAAAATTTCATAATTTCAAAAACGCTCTTTCGTATTTATTAGAACGGAAGTAGAAAAAATATTGTATGAAACTAGTAAGGAAATAAGGTTATTACCTTACGCATATGAAATTTGCAGAACGAGGCGTAGCCGAGTTATGTAAACATATTATTACATTAACATTAACATTTCCTTACTAGTTTCATAAATAGCTATTTTCAGTTGAGTAGTCGTAGGAAATGTATAATTTGAATTTGCGTTTAATGGCTATTACTCATTCGAATAAATAACGCCAACCACCTACGGTTAGTGTTCCAAACTTCATCCTCATGAGTAATAGCTAACATTACGTTCATTGAATAATAATGCTAGTTTATTTATTTTATTAAATAAATACGAATATTCAAAATTAGTTTAACCAGGAGACGTTTCCTATGGTTGCACTGAATTAAATATAAATTTAACAGGTGGCTCAGTGGTATCGAGTCGGCCTTTGGATCTTGAGAATCCTGGTTCGATTCCTACAGCCGACAAACAATTTTCACCATTTTAAATCTACCCCTGTGGCTCCCCCTCCACTAACATCTTTGGGGGCCGGGATTTGACGGCCGGTAACCGCACTTCGCGCGAATAAATATATCACTTACCGAAAGCTGCTTAGGTAGAGTGCCACATCCAGTAATGGGTAAAAGGCGTGATGATATATTTATTTATTGAAATAAAAAATTTACGAACAAAATCGACGACATAGTTGATTTCAGAAATGAATCGAAGTTTATCGTCTAAAAAATGCAAAAATGTGGAATTATGCCGGTCTATTTGGCATGAAACATTATTATTTTTTCATTTACATGATTTTTACATCCGATTTGTGTATATTGAAGCTCTGACGGCCTGATGATAACTTTATATAATGCCGAGGGGTGTTTACCCTCTTTCTAAACGAACTTTGCGGTCTGGATCTTTCGTTTCCGAGTTCGCCATGCGTTGGTTTCTTCGCAAAAGGAGCGAATGCGTGTTTATTCTATGGATGGTCTCCGAGGAAAAATATCTTTTGTGAGTGTTCTGTCGGTCTGTCGTTCTGCGTTCAGTTGTCACTGATGCGCGGATGTCATTTTCCTACACCGTCTATTTCACCAACATTAAACTTGGATTTTTTTGCCTGTAAACAACAGTATCAGTAGGTAATAAAAAATAATAGGGTATTAAAATTTTTATTGCACTAGATATTATTATTATTACTCATATTTAGATAGGTCAAATTGATAACGCAACATTCAAATCATCTTTTATCTATTTCTAGGTGTGGCTATTTGTCATTTGTTAATCTCCGTAAAAACCATGTATTTTGTCGTGCTTAATGTTAAGTTATATTAACGATATTATTTTTAATTCTCGTTTAACAAATTACAACGTTAGTGGTGAAAAATGCGTTTAAAGCAAACTTGTCATCATTGAAAATGACGAACTGCCATATCTTTAAAATAAACAATTGAAAAAATAGTAAATATTGTCACAAAGAAAAATTTTCCGGCAGTACGGTGGTGTGAGTAGCGTTATGGTATTCGAATCCGGAGATCTCGAGTTCGAATCCCGGTAAGAACTATATGAACTACCACATTACGGCTTGATGAATCCGAACCCTGTACTGAATTTGAGATTCAGTTCCTGTTGTATAGAGTAGCATAACTAAATAAATATATCATCACTCCTTTTATCCATTACTGGGTGTGGCACTCTGCCGAAGCAAATCTCGGTAAGTGATATATTTGTTCGCGTGAAGTGCTGTTACCAGTCGTGAAACCACGGCCCCTAAAGATATTAGTGAAGGGGTAGATTTAAATTGGTGAAAATTGTTTGTCGGCAGTGGGATCGAACCAGGGTTTTAAAGATCCACAGGCCGGCTAGCTACCACTGAGCCACCTACCCCATAAATAAATCTTATAAAGATGTATTTTCATCGAACAGTATTACCAATTATTTTTATACTTCAGAATTTTCCTAAATTGAATAAAAACATAAAATAACTTCATACATGATTTATTCTGTTATTTTGCAAACAAAGCCTCTTGAAACATAATTCCATGCTAAGATCAAAGAAAACTAACATATAATCAGATTTATCTAAAAACCTTCCATTCCTATTATCAAAACCCCAAATCACACTGCCATATTTCTACATCACAAAGTCATAAAGAATTTACATACCCATAATAATTCTATTAACGATAAATTTAATGTTACCGGATGCATCCGCGACTAAATGAAGCTGTTACAATGAATATCCGTCGGGTGATGGTGGCGCTAGTGCTGCTGTTTGACGTCCGACCCGGAAGACGGGAGAAGGGTAATTTCATCACGAGTCGCGCTGAAAGTTGGGTTCAGGGTTCATAAACAGTAAACAGCTTGTTTTGGACCTATGTTGTTAAGTTATAAAGGACCAAAGGAACAATTGAGATTTTGTAAATTGATAAGTTATGTACAGAAACAAATTATATTTTATTTGTATGTGTGCAAATGTCCTAACAAACATTTTATTAATCTGGTAGAAATGTTTTAATTTATGATCAATTAACGGTAATTAAATTTTAATGTATAATTAATGAGATAGTTGGCTAAGTGGTAACGCATCCAAATTTTGTTAGGTTCTCTCAGCCAATAAATTGATTTTCAACCACAATAAAATTACCCTTGTGGTTCCCTTTCTACTAACATTTTTCGGGTCATAACCGCACTTCACACATATAAATATATTACTTATTGAGATCTGCTACGGGAGAGTGTCGCACCCAGTTCTAAATAAAAGGTGTGTTAATATATTTTTACAATATATTACAATGTTTGACAGCAATGCAAACGGTTTGATTTTGATTTGATTTATGATGTGTTATTGATGAAATAGTAATAATTTTTATTATATATATTTTTTATTTCAAAGTTAAATATTTGATGATATTTTGTTCAAATTCCATGGCGATTCATTATTGAAGCAAAGTTTTTAGTAATATTTAACCTTTTTTCGGGGTTGTTAAATGATTAAAATTAGAGATGGGCGAATATCATCCGCGAATAGTCGAATGCCGCGAATATTCACATTATTCGATATTCGAGATTTCGAATATTAACGTCAGTATAGCGAACATTCGAATACTTCGAATATCGCGCCATATGTTGACCTCAGCCCGTACGTTTCACCTTAAATTGGAAGTTTTCGTCTTTTTCTTTTTTGTTTGTACTTTTTGTTTTAATTTTATTTTATCTTAACAATTTCATTCAAATGATGAAAAGGACATAACTAAATAATTATTAATAATAAATAAATTAACTTTCAGGAGTATTCGAATATTCGAGTATCTCGAATATTCGAGATCTGCTTAATATTCGTATTCGATATTCGAATTCGAGAAATATGATATTCGCCCATCTCTAATTAAAATAAAATCTGTTAGTTTTGATAAAAATTTAATTGGCCAGAAAATTAATTCGAGCACCTTTTTTAAAAATAAATAAATGTCTATGATCCACTTATTTTGCTACACCCAGTATATAATGTTATTACGAGAACTAAACTTTACGTAAATTTATAATAATTTTCTTTAAGAGTTCTTCAATTAAATTATATAGAGAAAAATTGAAATACCGCTACAATTAAAAAAAAGAGAAAAATTGAGATAACATCAGATGAGTGCATTTCACTCTAGTTTTAAATTCTCTTGAAAAAAAAAAATGATGAACAGTTCTTTTTTCTAATATTTAATCATCTTGCATTTTTCAGAATACATTAAAATTTTAAAAGTATTATAAATAATTGATAGAATATTCAATATTTCCATGTTCCCGATATAATTCTGCAAATGTTCTACTTAACGTTAAACGTAACCTACCGTGCCGCGCGTTGAAACGCATGCAGAGTAAAAAATTTTCAATGAACAAATTATACATTAAAGCAGTATAAATATGCACTTATTTTAAAATAATAATTAAGTAATTGATAAGTATTTATTATATTAAGTCTAAATTTTAAAAATTCATGCAAAACAACGAAAATATGAAGTAAAATATAATTCAAATCCCAATAACTCAAAATCTGTTCCTTTTATTTTTTTTATTTTTTTATATTTTATACACATTTATATTCCCCACACATACGTGTACAAAAATCAAAATTTGAACTTGTAAAAAAAGGAGAAAAAATATTTCAAAAATTTTTTGAATTTTTTTTTTCACTTTTTATTATTTTTATAATTGATATACAATCTTAATGATATACTAAATATGCTGTAGTTTTTTCAAAATTTTTACATATTTACAACTGTCTGAAAATGCCTTTCTAAATTTTCAAAAATTAATATTTCAAAAACTGACCCTTTTATTTTTTTCATTTTTTTATATGTTCTGGAGAATATTAATATCTTTTCGAAAAAAAAAAATTATGCCATTTGATCTTTGAACTTTCAAGATAATAATAAAACAAATAATTTTAATGTAATTTTAATTTTTTACTTCAAACAGATGAATTATATTTCACAAATATAATTTTTATAATAAAGTACTAATATATTAATATATTACTTACTATTTTTTTGGCGAGATAATAGGTTGTAAGAACCGTAAAAAAATAATGAAACTTACTGGAAATTTTACAATTCGTTTAATGACAACAAGCGACATGAGTAGCTGTGGGTAAATTATGTACTACTTCCACGACTCGGTTATGTTTGCGTCTCTTGCCCCACCGATATGACGCGACACATCCCATACTATATCGCTGTGCTTACGCCACGCGCTCAAAGCGATTCAATCTCCTATTTTCGTGCGCCGTATGCAGGTGGAAATATTATTTTAGATCAAAATATATTTTATTTTGATTTTTAAAATTATATATATTTTTAATTTTGTATGCTAAGCTGACCAATTATCTTGATCTAATTTTGCATTAGAAAATATGACTAGAAGTCTGGAATTTTACGTCAGACATGCGGAATACAATCCACATTACCCGTAGGAAAAAATAAAAAAATATATTTGTCTTGAAAGAAAAAAAATATAAATTTAGTAATTTTATAATTTCTTTGTACTATTTTACTTAGAATTTTTAAATTTTATATTAAAGAGGTTTACTACAAGAAGATAATTTATGATTTCATCCTATATCCGAAATAATATTCTTCATATTAAATTTTCACATTCAAATAACGCAAAATATAATGCAAGTATAACGCAAAATATGCAATATTTATACCTACGTATTTTCAAATTAGGTATAACACTTTCATAATTAATAAAAGATAAATTTCGAACTTTCATTGTCTTTATATTTTAGAAATATATATAACACAACATTTCAATTGATATAATCTTCAATCGTTATCCAGTGAATACTAAATAATAATCAATAATCAATATATAATAATAATAGTATTCACTTGATAACGATTGAAGATTATAACAATCGAAACGTTGTGTTATGTATATTCATCTTTAATTTTGTCTACAACTTTCAAACAAACTTTTATAATGTTTTACTTCTCCAATAATTTTCGAAAAAACCTTGAAATATAAATTTTATGGTATCAAATTCTGCATAACTCAATAAATAGTCAATTTTGTATGCTCTGTACGTTAAAATTTGTTTGACAATGTAAAAAATTATTCAATAAATAGCAGTGTTATGTATGAAAGTCAAAAATATTTCCAATGTTTTGTTCCTTAAATTTATAAAATTTATTAACTGAAAAACTGGTCGAAAATAATACAATTAGTGAAAAAATTACATGTGACTATACAATTTCCTTCAATAATTATGTAATAAAATAAAGGCAGAATCCACTTTTTTTATTTGATGCGCAGTTATATATATATATATATATATACAGGGTGTTGCGTCGGAAAACGCACCATAGGGATTTCAATGTTAATTTTGAAATGTTCAAATAGTTTTTTGTAGAGAAAAAAATTCTGCATTCAATAATATCCTTACTCATAATTTCCTTTTATCCGGAACAGGAAAATTTAATTTAATAAAAATGTTAATTTTAATCAAATTACTAGTGCCATGAAATAAACAAAAACCAAATACATACTTACAATTAAATACATTTGACATTTTATAATAAACATTCATAGTAAAGCAGAAAAGAATCAATATTTCATTTAATATAATAAATTTTCAAACATATTTCAATTTACTGCTAAACAGTATCCTAATCTGCCATAAAATTGCTGTCTAACATTTGATAATTGATAGGCTGATATTTTATTGCATTCTACTTGAATACTTTCTTTTAATTCTTCAATATTTTCGAATCGCCGACCACCATAAATTTTAGATTTTAAATGACCCCATAGAAACAAATCTAATGGTGAAAGATCGGGTGATCTAGCTGGACATTTAATGAAAAAATTTGGTCCAATTACTTAATTATTAAATCTATTGTTCAAAAATTCCCGCACTATTATGCGCGGGACAACCATCCATTTGGAACCAAATTTCGCGGTCGTCTTCTACAATTTCAGTCATTGCCGGCGCTACTTCTTCTTCTAGAAGTAAAAATCGTTCACCGGTTAAATTTCCTCGTAAAAACAAAGGTCCTACAATATGGTGACCAACAATTCCTGCCCATACATTATTTTTTTGAGGATATTGAGTCCTAGTAAATAAAACGTTATGTGGATTCTCCGTAGCCCACATTCTCCAGTTCTGAATATTTGGTTCATTATACAGTGTAGATGTGCATTCGTCAGTGAAACAAATATTTTTTATAAACTGGCGATCTTTATTTGCCTTTTCCATTATTTCGAAACAAAACGCGCTTCTCTTTTCCATATCATCTTCAAACAGTTCTTGGTGGCATTGGTATTTATATGAATGAAATATATTTTTTTTTCAAAATGCGGAATGCTGTTTTGTAGTGATTTGAAAAATTATCCGCAAGTTGCCTCAAACTAATATTAGGATTTTCAATTACAGAAGCCAGTATATTCAATTCGTTTTCGTACCGATCATTATTATTACATCTACACTTACAGTTATTTAATAATGTTCCCGAACTTTCAAATTTTTGTATCATTCTTTGTATTGACGTATGACTTGGGCAAATAAAGCATATACTTGCCGGGAACTGTTTCCACCATAAAACCACTTCACTATTTCAATCTTTTCTTCAATGATATACATTTCAGATAAACTAGTATTGATATTATCTAGATACAAACACAATATGTCAAATAATATATATATATTTATATATTTTTATATATTTTGAATTGTAGTTTTTCCGTTTTTTCTCTAAAGAAGGTTAAATACACGCATTGCTTTATGAAGGCGTACTGAAGTTATTTTAATAGTAAAAATTAAGATTTTTTTCCTACACAACTGTAACTATACTCTATGTTTTATATATTTTTTAAATGTAATTATACAGGGTGTTCAGTAAAGTGAATCAAATTTGCTCAACTACAAATGACTATAATGGCGGTTACATTGAAAATCGGTTGTAAATTAAAACAAAACAATAAACTATAAATTAAAACAAACAATATCCAAGGTATACTAGATTTAAATTTTAATTGAATAAATAAATTTAGTGAAAAATGGTTAACAACCCCGAAATTATTGGTTTTAGGCATAGGATACCCGTAACCCGTAATAAATATGAAAGGTTATACAAAAAGACACACAACAGAATAATAAAATAAAGAGTGTTCTATTTGAAAATGACGAGTTATAATCATTTGAAGTGGGATAAATTTGATTCGCTTTACTGAAGATCCTGTATAATTACATTTAAAAAAATATATGTCAAAACATAGAATATAGTTACAGTTACAGGAGTTATCGAAGACGGGCATTTCGATGACATTTGTATTTTATATAAGGTTTGTTTTACTATTTTATTTATGTGTTGTTTTTTACTTCCTTGTACGAAGTAAAGGAAGTATTGTAATCGCGAAAATTTTCGGTTCTCAGATTTCAACGGAAATAGGTATTTTGGCCCTCCCTGAGAGATATCAAATTTAAATATATGAATTTTTTGATTTAAAAAAAAAAATTAAGTTTGCTATGGATTAGAACAAAAAATAAAAGATTTAGTGTCAAATATGTGCAATTAAAAAAATATCTATAGTTTAATACGCGTTCAAGGAAGTCATGTGGTGTCCACATCAGATTTTTTACTTTATATTGTATTATAGCTGAAGAAGAGTGAGTTGTACACTCGAAACGTCCCGCATTTGTATTTTCATATTTATATATAATATATTAAAAAAGTGGATTCTGAAGCCTCTATTTTATTATATAATTATATGTAGTGGATCCTATATAAACTTTATTTCCTACAATAGTATTTATTTTCAACGTAAATTTTATTACATTTGTCGGATTATTACAATGTATTCGTTCGGTTATAATTCCCTTAGGTTTGTGTCCGAGGAAAAAAAATGACAGTTGTCATCTTGCCAATAGATGGCTATATCCTACATACACAGCTAACTTCTATATCAACTTAGTTCAAAGTCATTCATAGAGCTGACAACAGCGCTCACCTCGAGCCAGAAACAAATTAAAATTGGGTATCGTTTAACGTTAAGTGGTCGAAAATTCAAAGTAAATTAATATAGAAAATGAATGAATCCAATGAATTTCATTAATTATGCAGTTACTAATTTAAATTTAATGGATTAATTATTAATCCACCGAACCAAAAATGAAAATGTTCAATCTAAAATTATGAATAATTAACTTCAAGGCATAATATCACAAAGAGAGATTAAATAAAGCATTAATAATTCCAATCAAACTATGCACTAAAATTCTATAACTAAATTTCATCAAAGCAGCGCCTCCGCCATAATTTCCAAGACACTGCTCTCCATTCTCGTAACGTCTACGGCCTGTCGATCGCAAACGCTTGCCCATAATTCAGTCGCTAATCGAGAAAACTGCAATTTATGTAAGCGCACGTTCACACTTTGAACCACGGCAACCAGAGTTGCTTACCTGTTCGTTGTAACGGAATAGCCATCGATTTATTTGCCTGTCGACTGATGGGCTAAACGGCAACGATGAAATAAAGTGCTGTTTAAATGTGTGCGGATTTAAACATTCCAACGTTTTAAAGCTTTCTTGAAAGGTTTTTTTAAAGGAAATAACGCTTAAGGCGAGGATAATTTGAGTGAAGAGATATTTTTATTTTGTGATTGAAAATGGTAAAAATATTGAGATGAAACACTTATTTCTTGTCAAAATTTAATAACATATGAGGTAACCGTTGAAAATGTTAAACAATAAATAGTTACTTTGTTAATTTGTTACTCGAACACGGTAATTGCAGCGCAAGCCGAAGTCAAAAGCTGTAATAGTGTAAGAGGAACAAAGACACTTTACGCTCGTGATACACACATAACTTTTTCTACGATTGCATCTTAAAATTATTTAAAAACGTATACGTACTGAAAATAAATTCGTTCTGACAACTGTCAATATGACAAGTTTCTGTTTTGTTCGTATCCCTGGTAACTATTGAAATAAGCGCGCATTTAACATCTTTTTCGCGCGTTGCCATTGGAGACGCGCAACAAAAATATTTTTCGATTGTTCCACAGAAAACGTCAATTTTACGATGATAAATGAGAGCGTAATTGTCAACTTTTCATAGCAATCGTAGAAAGAAATATATATTACATTATATTATACATGGTGGTAAATCTAAGGATGCACCATAGCGTTATAATTTTACTCTTCTTGGAACCGGAAATATTATGAAAACGTTTATTTTAATAATTGTTCACTGGATTTAAGACTTTAGTAAAAAATAAAAAAGTAAATTTAAATATTCATTTAATTCCTTTTTTATTATTGATAAAAGCGACGTTTGGGCACATTATTTTGATTTCAAACAATAATTTGTATAAATTAACATTGAAGTTACAAAGTAAAATTTTACAAGCAAAAACTACATTTCTGAAAGTCAAAATATAAAAATTCTAAAGATAAAAACATTTTTGAGGTATACACCTCAAGAGTTAAAATTTAATTGATTTGAGGGAAAATGTTTATTGTTAATTTTCTTGAAATCATCAAAATATTTTGTTCATATATATTTTTAAATTATATTTGAATTGCCTGTGTCAAATGTTTGTAAAAAATGAAATATGCATAAATACGTCAAATTGTGATAATAAATTCGTTGAAACAGTATTAATTATTTAATCCGTACTAATTAGAATTTTAAAATTATTTTTATTTGTGAATCATTATATATTTCAGACAATACCATTAATTGTTTCATTCAAAAGTTAATTGGAACATTTATCAATTGTTTATTTTATCGTTATTATTGGAATTATATCGAAAATGTCAAATTTCATGTAGTTAGAGAGACAAAAACAAAATATATATTTTTTTCTGGAAAACCAACAAAGAGATAATTATTAAGAAGAGTATTTTTAGACAAAATAAATATTATGCTTTCGAACAAAATTAATCAATAAATCAATTAATATATATATATATGGATTGGTACCAGTGTCGTTACTAATGTATTTTTAATAATAAAAAATGTGGGGTCTATTTTTAAAGCCGCTGTCATGTGGTAATCCTGAAAATATGCATATAAGCAAAGATTCAGTTTTTGTATTTTATTGATTGTCGCTTATTCCCAACTTCATAATAGTTCAAAATATCGGCTATAAATTCTACACGTTTTTCTTTTCAACGTTGCACAGCTTGCGCGGTATTCTGACTTCTCCCTACCTCAAAAAGGCACTGGCATCCTAGCCTAATTGATAAAATCGACATAAAACTTGTGTTTACAAGTAACAATTAACAAGAAGTCGTGTGTTCCAATCTTGCTGATTTCAACTAAAATAAAAAATCTGATGTGGACACCACATGACTTCCTTGTACGCGTATTAAACTATAGATATTTTTTAATTGCACATATTTGACATAAAATCTTTTATTTTTTATTTTTTGTTCTAATCCATAGCAAACTTAATTAAAAAAAAATATAATATTTAAATTTAGATATCTCGCTTATGCAAAAGGCTAATTTAAAAATTCTTAATGTGCTAGACGCAGAATTTGATTCTCTAAAACTTTTATTTGCAGCATTCATTTCTAAAATTAAAATAATACCATTTTTTTCAAGAAAAACTGTTAGCAGCTTCATGTAATGTGCCACTTCCGGTTAGTATATTTTAACCAAAATCTATTATGTTATTTCCATTGATATAGTAGTCTTATATACCAAATTTGGAAAGTTTTAAATTATATTTGAATATAGTTTTTCATGAAAATCTATTATAGGCTTCAAGTAAAGTACCACTTCCGGTAGTTGTATAATGACCAAAAAGGGAGGTGCACAACTAGATGTTATACCAGTCCTAAATATAAAGTTTAACATTTTCTACGGCTTACCGTTTTTGAGTTATGCGAGATACATACGTACGTATAGACGGCATGACGAAATTAGTCAAAATGGATTCAAGGAGGGCCAAAATACCTATTTCCGTTGAAATCTGAGAACCGAAAATTTTCGCGATTACAATACTTCCTTTACTTCGTACAAGGAAGTAAAAAATACGATTAGGTTTGACTGGTTCAGTTTCAATTGTAACTTCTAAATGTAGATTCCTTGCAATGTAAACCGTAACAAATAAATAAATAACAAAATTCTGTAAAATTTAGCTTTAAAAAATTCTAAAGTGTATTTAATTTCCGTTTCCTTAAAAAATTCGCCAAGCTCAGTAACAAATGAATGCTAGGAACATTAGCATTTGAGTTAAATTTGTTATTCTTGACTTGTTTCAAACAACAACAAGAATTCTTCTTCTGTGAGAAAACTGTCTTACATATCATTTCATTATTTTCAAGTCTATTGAAATTATTTAAATTACTTCGTAACTTTGTTATGAATGAAATTTTTTCGGATGATTTTCGGATGCTGTTCGCGTTGAAATTAGTTATTCTTAGTTTTAAAAAGAACATTATTTACACAACAGTGAGCACTTTGAGGGTAGATTGATTTGACGATCATTCTCGAACTATGACGAATATTCCCGAAGCTGTAGAAAATCCTAACAAAATATTAAGGCCGCTCCGGAGTGAATACAAGTCGTATTTGCACCTAAATCTTATGCACCCGCTAAACTCAGCAACTTGCCGTGTTACTGTTCTTGGAACCGTGGTCTGATGGCCGAGGGTCTATTTATTAGGGATTGTATTTTTTTAAAGCTTAAATATATTACTTACTGAGATCTACAACGATAGAGTGCCACTGCCAGAATGGGTGAAGGCATGTTTATTTTTTGTGAATTTTTGGTTGAACCGGTTCAAAAATTGAAATTTTTAAAATTATGTTTCTATATAGTTCAGAGCACGAGAAATACATTCGTACAAACCGAATTTCAATATCTCTTTTAGTTTTTGAGTTATATAGATTTTTGACTTTTTTTAAACTCAACTTTGAGAGCCCATATCTCGAAAACTAAAAGAGATATTGAAATGCGGTTTGAACGAGCGTATTTCTCGTGCGCTATTTAACTTATACCGAAATTTTACCGATTTTGATAATTTTTCAACTTTTTTTCAAAATTTTCTTTTTTCAATATTTTCAAAAGTTAAAGAGATAATGCAAATCTGTGAACACCAGTGAATTCCTAGCGTGAAAATAAATAACTAAAAGAGATATTGAAATGCAGTTTAAACGAGTGTATTTCTCGTGCTTTGAACTATATAGAAACATATTTTAAAAAATTTCGATTTTTGAACCGGTTCAACCAAAAATTCACAAAAAATAAATATATCATGCTTTTGAACCATTACTGGCTGTGGCACTCTGGTCTAGTACATCTTGTGAACTGCAGTTACCAGCAGTCAAATCGCGGTTCAATATGTCATCTCAATGAAGCTTTTGCGTGCGTACTTCTGAACTAACACTTACACACACCATGGTTGACACTTAGTAGTTACAGGAGACGTTTTCACCAATATGCATAGTGGAATCCACAGATAGTTCTTTCCTGACTTTTATATCATCATTATTTATATAAAATTTGAATAAATTTGGTCAGTTAGAAGAGCAGATAAGTTGATAGTATTTTTGAGCGTTTTTGCTTGTACTCCGGAGCGGCCTTAATAAAACAAATGGTGGTAGCAAGGAAATTTATTACTTTTTCTTAGATGTTTTTGCATATTGTAGTGAAAAAACTGGGTGGCATACTTTCAAATAGTTATGCAAATTTTATGTATCGTGTAAACAACTTTTTTTTATTATTATTATTAACATACTAAACAAGGATTTTATTGACAGGGTGTCCAAAAAATTATGGATAAATATTTCTGATATTCCGAAACAAAACAATACATTAAAATTACCTTTGTGACTCCTCCACAATAACATTTTTGAAGGCTCTGTTTTATGGGCTGATAAACGCACTTCACGCGCATAAATATATCTATTGAAATCTGCTACGGCTAATTGCCATACCCAGCAATGAATAAAAAACGTAATAAAATATTTGTTAAAAACTAATGTATACCATAATTCTACATATAGCGTAAATGCATAAAGCTATTTCGAAATAACATTATCAAAATTTAGCTGTATTATTATTACTAATTGAAAGCAAATATTGACTTAATAATTATGGTATTTACATGAAATCTAAGTAGAATAATAGGTAGTAGTTAGTACAAATCATTAAAATCATTTGTAACTAATCCATATTATTGTTACTAATTAATTTTCCTAATTATTGCTGTAACTATTAATAGTTGTAAACATAACTATACTATAACTACAAGCTACAAAATTAAAAATATTCTGGGTATTTATTTGTGTTTTTCAAAATTTAATTTTCTTCTTGAGAGAAGAAGTTTTCAGCGTTACAGGAAAATTGTTTATAATTTGCTGTTACTGATCGTTATCGCAACGTTCAATGAACGTTTGATTTAGAGTTAAAAATTCGGTGCGCGAACGTTTTTTCTGTTTTGTCGTGCATGAGTGGAAAAGTGACATTTTTTGTTGACAAATACAAGTGCAAATGCCTACTTTCTTATCGACTGTAGTAAAATAACTATTATGTTACACAGAAAAATTATAAAATTACCATATTTATATATCAATATTTTCTGTTCCATTAATGTTAGGATGAATGAATTATAATTGATTACAATTCGGTTTTAAATGACAACATCCTAATAACGTAAATAACTGAAACAATAGATAAATTATTATAGAATTAGTTCATAACTAATTGTCAGTATAATAAAGTTAAAATTAACGTCAAACTGATAAAGAAATAAAATAATTTTTATGACTTTTTTAAGTCAAAACTCTGATTATTAAATAAAAAAGTTTCAGCCAGTAAATCTGAACATAACTTTGGAACTGGAATAATTTATATAAGATTCTTTCTTTGGTTAAGTTTAAGTCCATAGTAAACCAGAATAACTCAATTAAAAATGTTTGTTTGTGTTCTGAATCCGCAAGAGTTATATTTTAGTTCTTCACTGCACCTCAAAGCAATAAACTGTGATAAAATTCTATTCCCGGTTAAATTACACTTCGGAAATGGAATAAATTAAAATATTTTATGGGTATTTTTAAAAAATTTATATCTTTTGCATTTTGTGACAATGTTTCGTGATTTATTTATTTATTTATGTTACACTGTACAACAGGAACTTAATCCCAATTACAGTACAGGGTCCGCACTCACCGAGCCGCAGTGTGGTAGTTTATATAATTTTTAGCTTGAGTGAGATTAGAACTCGGGATCTCCGGATTCGAATTCTGTATCGCTATCCACACCACCGTACTGACGAATCAAATGTTTAAAGTGTAATCTTTTGAAAGGATTATTTATTTATATAGTTCTTATCAATAAACACGAAATATTGCCATCCGAGAAATGAGTTAAAATGTAGAATATGACTGCAATGGAATGATCGGAGAATGAAGGTGGAATGAAAAGGAAAATAAAGTGGAATGAAGGTGGAGTGAAAGTGGAATTAAACTTACTCAATACCCGTAAATATGGATACCTCTAAAATAGCTTTAAATACAATTTTTTAAATATTCAAAATTGATTAAAAAACACGCGAACAAATATATCACTTACCGAGACCCAGTAATGGATAAAAGGCTTGATGATGATGATGATGATTAAAAAAACTCGAGCTGATACAACCAAACAGATTGGGTATCTTAAAAGGAAAAAAAATCTAGTTTATCGGACATATAGTATTGCTCATGTCTGAAGACTCGAATTTTAATTTGTTGCATGGTGTTATAGATACATAAATAAAGATTAATATACGCAGAGAAATAGAACCAGAGTTCCGAGAATACAGTCATAAAAAATATTAACATTTATGTTGGTATTTTATGACAGATATGTTAAAATGCAAATACGAATTTTATTAAAAATAAAATATTGTAGAACATTGTGTAACTGAACTGTTGAAATACGCTGATGTGAAAATATAAAATAAAGAACCAAGTTGAAGCTACATTGAATACTTTTCTATTTTTCAAGAACAGTTTCTTGCTATCAAGATCCTTTAGTATGAACGTGATCTAATAAAAAAATTCCAAGTTAAAATCTTCCAGAGCACAAATGTTTTTGTGCGATCTGAGAGATGGGTCACGAGAAATAATATCTAAGATGGCCTGAGGCTGCGATCTTTTTAAACTTGCATGATATCTTTGTTTTTACTTAATTTCAGTTGTTTTAATAATTGATTTGATTTCATATATCACGTATCATATTGAATGAAAACATTGAAAAGGAAATTACAAGAAAACTGATATTTTTGGATGATAATTAAATATTCTTTTAAGATGTAATTAACTTAAATATAAATAAATAAATATATCATCATGCCTTTTACCCATAACTGGGTGTGGCACTCTGCTTAAGCAGATCTCGGTAAGTGATATAATTTTTCGCGTGAAGTGCGGTTACCAGTCGTCAAATCACGACCCCCAAAGATATTAGTGGAGGAAGAGCCACAGGAGTAGATTTAAATTGGTGAAAATTGTTTGTCGGCTGTGGGGATCGAACCAAGGTTCTCAAGATCCACAGGCCGACAGGATACCACTATAATTAACTTTACAGTTATATAGGTGTATTTTATTTTGAGAAATAATTTAATTAAAATTTAAAGTTAATTAACTAACTGATAGGTTCTAAAATATATTTTTTTTAATTACACGAGTAGTTAAGAAATAAACCAAATGGAATTGGTGACAAAAATAATAATGTAATATTAATCTGCAAAAATAAATGTCGTCGTACATCAAAATTCAAATTCATGAAAAAATATTGCTTTCATTACTAGTTGTACAAATAACTATAGTACTTACTTTTACTGTTTAAAATGATTTAAAAGCCATAGAAGATTTGTTTTCAAAATTCAAATTCTTAGAAACAAAGTCTGTCAACATTTTGCTGTTTCTTTCGTTACCTAGGTTATTCATTATATATAAATAAAATAAATGTATCATCACGCCTTCTACTTGTTATTGGGTGTGGCACTCTGCCGATGCAGATCTCAGTAAGTGATATATTTCTTCACGTGAAGTGCGGTTACCAGTCATCAAATCACGGCCCACAAAGATGTTAGTGGAGGGGGAGCCACAAGGGTAGATTTAATTTGGTGAAAATTGTTTGTCGGTTGTGGGGATCGAACCAGGGTTCTCAAGATCACTGAGCCACCTAGGTTAGGTAGGTTATTCATTATCATTAGTGAAATTAAACATATTTTATACAGATTAAAAAGAAGTCGTAAAAATTTGTATATTTTATTGAGAGTCACTTGTACATATCTATAGTTACGTAACCTTTCGTCAAACTAACACCCCTTTAAATACATGTGAATTGTATGTTTAATTTGTCATCGTACAACAGTTTTTTGATTATTCAACTGTTAGTTACTAACAGTATTCGAACAACTGCCCCTCAATCTTAAAAATATCTGCATACTATTTTAAAGAATTCAACATTACTGAGACTATAATAAAATATTAAGAAATAAATTTCGCTTTGTCCCGCGTGATGGCTGCACGGGTTGAGGACCATTCTCACGACTGGTCGTGGGTTCGAGTCCCGCCCGTGACGGCCACACAAAGGACATATCGGCATATGACCTAGTAGTTGGTCCAATATACAGGATGTTTCACAACTTAGAGCAAAAAATTAAAGGGTATATTCTGTACGACGTGCTGATCATGAAACAAAAAGATTTTTTTTTAAATTCGAAAAATTACGGGTTGTTAACCTAAAATATTTTTTGTAGTACTGCACTGGATTCGTTTTCCTATTAAACACAAACAATGAAGTAGGTATCAACTACGAAAGAATAATTACACAATTTAATTATTAACAACGAAAAATTTTGGACTGGGAAACATGGAAAATAGTTTTGCGATTTAAAAAAAAATTCTTTTTGTTTCATGATCAGCACGTCGTACAGAATATACCCTTTAATTTTTTGCTCTAAGTTGTGAAACACCCTGTATATAAAATATTTAAAAAATAATAATAATAAATGTCTCCAATATGAAGAAGCAAATGTCTATTCTAAACTGTTTATCAAGCTAACATAATATTTACTGAGGTAGAACAAATAAATTTCACTTAAAAACAAGCGCAACCTATGTGAAATGACTATTCCACACGGTCTATGTTCTACCAGCAAACTGGTGTGAGAAGCAAAGAAAGAAAAAGCCCTGAGAAGGAACCCTCTAGGGAAATACTATAAATCACTCAAGTCGAGCAGGACCCCGCGACATTCTACGAATGCGCCGCTCATGGATTCCTCCGCGGCCCACTGGTTCGCAAGCAAGAACACAAGAATCGCGAAGACAATAACACGGTTAGATATAAAAAGTTTATCATAAATAATGTACTGGAAAGGCGAGAAGAAACGGGATAGCTCAATAAAAGTTTGCCCGGACAAATTTTGTTGTTGTGTGTTGGTTTATTTGTAATTATATTTAGTGCTGCTTTTTTCAAGGCTGTCTTATAAACCTCTTGGGCCCTAGGATATTAATTATTAGTATGGGCTCTTTTTAGTAATGTGAACAAATATAAGAATTGCATATTGGATAACTGGTAGGAAATGTAATAGAGTATATTCTGGGATGAGGTATTAATCAAATCCTGCAATTACAATTGTGCTAACAGCGAATAATAAAAGCTTTTCTATATTTTTAATAATATCAGAGAAGTATGATGATTATTATATTGTTACTATGACAATAATGATAAAGTGTTATTATTTGCTATGATTAATGTATTCTTACCACAACAATAATGTCAAATTTTCTTCAATACATCTCTGTTACCAAGGGTGTAAAGATATATTTACTGTCTCTTTTTCTCATTGTATTTGCTAAAAACTCAAATAAAGTAGATAATATGTAGATAATAAAATAAATATATCATCACGCCTTTTACCCATTACTGGGTGTGGCATTCTCGGTAAATGATATTTTTTTCGCGTGAAGTGCAGTTATCAGCCGTCAAATCACGGTCCCTCAAGATGTTAGTGGAGGGGGAGCCACAGGGGTAAATTTAATTTGGTGAAAATTGTTTGTCGGCTGTGAGATCGAACCAGGGTTCTCAAGATCCACAGGCTGTCTCGATACCACTGAGCCACCTACCCCCTACATAGGATGTAATATAAATTTTATGTTAAGAAATATTTATCTATTTTATATACAAGTATACGGAATAAATACAAACAAAATAAATAAACGTGCTATTAATTATCGCATTTCTTCTTCTTCTGATGGCACTACAGCCCAAATCGGGCCTGGGCCTACCGGACACACCGAGCCACAGTTTTTACGCTGCCGTACTTGCCGGTTTTCGTAGTCGAATGCTACATTATTTTAAGACGTATAAGTGACTAGTTTATAGCGCCCGAGTGTGATATATACATGTAACTGTATTTTATATTTTACGACAAATCACACATTGTCGACAGGCGGATTCGAACTTACGAACCTTGGTTCGGGTGATGTCACAGTAGAGAAATTGTCGCATTTATAATAGAAAATAATGTCAGTAAAAAACCTATTTTCACTGTCTCGTACTTTGCAAGATCTTATGAAAATGTTTATTAATTTCCAAACACAACAAAATAAATGATAAAAAATGTAAATGTTTTCCCAAACAGTTTTAAATGCATTAAGAGCTACTTCTCTTGAAAATCTCGTTCTAAAAGTCATTTTCCAGCAACATATTTTGTCATTATAAAATAGAAAAATCCTCTTAAGATTACAGCTTATAAAAATAAAACCTGAATGCATTGAATTTTCTGCTGGAATATTTAATACATTAGTATCTAAATATACTCAAGAGATTTATAAATACTTACTCAAAGTGCAAACTCGTACTGCACTACTCGTAAGTATCTCATAGATTTACAGCGAGAGCATCCTGTGTGTATTTTGCTCGTCAGATCCATGAAACCCCCGATTTGTTATTCCATGTAGAGTCGTAAGAACACAATTGTTTTGTCAGAAGATACAAAGGCAAATGGCGGAAAACTGTCGATAAGCAGGTGAAAACGGTCACGTGTTACAGCACTTCCGGCAGCGAAGTTGCAAAGTCTGAAGTCGTGAAGTGTGAAGCTGCGAGCGACGGACTACGCGACGAAGTCGAAGTCTCAAATGCACTCGACGACTCCTCAACACTGCAAAGTTTTAGAAATAACTTTTACAAGCTACGAGTTATATTTTCCAACTGAAATATCATGAAAGAGATAATGAATTATGGACTGTTTGGACGGCGGTTGTCAAGATTTCAACATGAGTAAATACAAGATAAAATTTCATATTGCTAACAATATTTATTATAATTATTTGCGCTTGAGAAAAACATCTCCTAATCTGTTAGTCGATCATTATCTTTATATATTTATGACAGCTCTCATTTTTCATCATTATAGAATAATACCATTTTGGCATTCTGAGACTAAAAATTATTTATTTTCTTGCCACAATTGAGAGAAATAAAATAATACTTTTTTCATAAAAAGAACAGTATATTAGTTCCCATGAAATAGCACTTTTTTCTCACTACCGACTACTGTTATAAACAATAAATATAAATCACAGATGACCTTCTGAAATCATTTTAATATAATGTTAATCAAAGTAGCCTTTGCGTGTGTTCACAGATAAAGTTGCATAAACAACTATAATCATTTAATTACCATCCAAACAGAAAAATAAATGCTTCGAATTTGATCAGTAGTGAAAATAGTATATATTACAATAAAGTGTTGAAAGGATCTTTGGAAAGCGTGTGTGTAAAATGGATTCAGACAAATTTTCCAATGGTTTTTCAACACGTGTATTACATACTATTTTTCCTACGACAATTTTACATTTGTCACTACAAGAAATTATTTAATTGTTTTTATCTATTTTTTAGAGATGGGCGAATATCATCCGCGAATAGTCGAATGCCGCGAATATTGATATTATTCGATATTCGATATTTTCGAATATTAACGTCAATATAGCGAACATTCGAATATCGCGCCATATGTTGACCACAATTTTTAACTATGTTTTTCTTTATCATTAAAATTTAAAGCTATTACAATATTTTGAAGTTATTAATAACAAAGATATTTTGTTTCGAAACCATGAAGACGTACCATATTTCAAATTTGTTTTTCGCCACATCAGCCCGTACGTTTCACCTTAAATTTGAAGTTTTCGTCTTTTTCTATTCTTTTTTGTTTTAATTTTATTTTATCTTAACAATTTCATTCAAATAATAAAAAGGACATTAAATTATTATTAATAATAAATAAATAACCTTTTAGGAGTATTCGAATATTCGAATACCTCGAATATTCGAGATCTGATTAATATTCGTATTCGATATTCGAATTCGAGAAATTTGATGTTCGCCCATCTCTACTATTTTTATTTTTTCAAATAATATCAAAGATTGTTGTAAGTTGTCTTAATGTTATTTTTTTGTATTTATGACTATTGAAAACAATCTTTCTGTTGACAAGAGTGCAGAAAATAATCACTTTCTGCACGCAAATGAGTAAAAAATAGAATATAATCTAGGGAGAGAAATGCATATTTCATGAGGTGTAATTTGTAGCCAGTGGGCAAATATACAGCATGTTTAAAAAGTTCCGGGACAGTGAAATATCTCGAGAAATACACATCGAATCAAAAAACAAAAAAACATGTGTTTAATATTTTTCAAAAACCTATCTTATTTAATCAAGCACGATCCCCCATCGCCACCCCCTGGAGGTGGGGCGGGATTTCTTTTTGAAATTTCGAATAGGAATCATGACAATAATTATTTTTCTGATTACATCGCCATCTATCGCGAATCGGAAAAAGTTTTATACAAAACCTACTTAGTTTTAGCTTTACTATCCGAATGTACAATAAAAAATGAGGGTTCCCTTAGTTGGTCTATCAAATTATATATGTCATTAAAATTTCGTGCCTTAAATCACATACAGTAAAATAAATTCATGAAAATAACATGGAAATGTCGGGATAAATTTTTATGATAAAATAAATAAATAAATATATCATCATGCCTTTTACCCAATACTGGGTGTGGCACGTTACCAGCCGTCAAATCACGGCCCCCAAAGATATTAGTGGAGGGAAAGCCACAGGGATAGATTTAAATTGGTGAAAATAGTTTGTCGGCTGTGGGGATCGAACCAGGGTTCTCAGGATCCACAGGCCGACTCGATAACACTGAGCCACCTACCCCATACATTTTTATGATTCCAGATAATGATCCGGGTTTGGAATGTAGAATACGACCGACATTTTGTTCCTAAAAATTGTTCTTTTTAATATGAAAAGATTTCCGTATTCGTCGTATTCGGCGAATTCACCTTTATAGAATATTTCGCCCGGGGCTCAAATTTCTCCAGAGACGGGCCTGCGTGCAAGTAGAGCCATGATTATTCAATTCAATACTAGCATTTCTTTGAAAAGCAAATATAAAATAGAATCAGAAATCGCATTTCTACTGCGGCAGAAGCAGGCAGAATGTGTACGTGTAGAGTGTTAGAGTCTTCTCTGCAAGTTCAGGATGAGGACGAAAGGACGTAATATTTTTATTCGCGCGAACGGAACGCATCTAATCCTGCGGCGGGTTCACAATGTGGATTACTGTAAGCTGCGTGTGAATGAATTTGCTTTCGGAAGCTGAGATTTTTTCCAATTTTGTAACAAGTGTTTTATTAGTATTTGCACTGTTATATTAAATGGAATGTATGATGATTTTACGAGAATTTATAGATAAACCTACACGGACTACACTCTTGCGTGCTATCATTTTGATTGAATGAAGATTGATTGTCGTTCGTATATTAACTGTAAAATGAACAAGTATAAGAAAACCAAAAAATAAAAATAATCACGCCTTTCACCCATTAATCTATCCTAGCATAATTCAGTAAGTGATATATTTATGCGCATGAAGTGCCGTCAAATTACGGTCCCCCAAAGATGTTAGTGGAGAGAGAGCCACAAGGGTAATTTTAATATGGTAAAAATTGTTTGTTGACTGTGGGAATTGAACCCAAGTTCTTAAATTCATAATTCACTCAACATCAAAACTGAAAATTTAATTCTAAAAAAAATAACAGTTACTGCTACGGTATTTTCAAAAGATACCACAAAAAATATACGTATTATAAAGTGATTCTTTGTTACTAGAACACGGTAATTGCAGCGTGAGCCGAAGACGAGAGCTGCAATAGTGTAAGAGGAACAAAAACACTTTACGCTCGTGATACACACATCATTTTTTCTACGATTGCATCTTTAAATTATTCAAAAACGTACAAGTACTGAAAATAAATTCATTCTATCAACTGTCAATATGACAAGTTTCTGTTTTGTTTGTATCCCTGGTAACTATGAAATAAACGCGCATACAATATTTTTTTCGCGCGTTACCATTGGAAACGCGCGCATTTAATGTCTTTTTCGCGCGTTGCCATTGGAGACGCGCAAAAAAGATATTTTTCGATTGTTCCACAAAAAAGTCAACTTTACGATGACAAATGAGAGTGTAATTGTCAACTTTTCATAGCAATCGTAGAATATGTATATTATGTGACTCGTTTTATAAACTCTTTAGATACTCGGTTTTTATACTTAAAGAGACGTTTATAAAACTTGTTACATAATATACTATTTCACGTGATTTTAAACGATAGATAATAGAAATCTTGTGTACGACACGCAGGAAATATGTCTTTTTCTGTACATGACATATTTGTAATCTTGTCAACGCTTCTTGAAAAATTTTCCGCCTAATCCGAAAAAAAGTTGTTTTTCAATACTTATCGCTCAAATAGCTATATATCTACTACTTTAAATAAAATTATGTACGATTGTTTGACAGCGAAAAAATTGTCAAGTTCTTCTGAAAATTCTATATGTAATTTCAGCTAGTAAACAAGTAAAGTAAAAGGTAGAAGAGGATTTAATTGCAGTTTTTTTACTATAATATCAAATAAAATATTATACAGATGCCATCCTTTTTAAAATACATGTACAGGTACACTTGTAAAACATTAAAGCTCCAAATGTCAAGTATTTTTATAACTAAATTTATTTTTACATTTCCAGGATGCTGTAAGTGCACATTACCGTGCTCATTAGAAAAACTGAATTAATTTGCAGACGAGTCTCTCTATCCATGTATACCGCATTTGAACGTTCGTGTAACGTTGATACATACAAAGTGACGTCTGTGCAATTAAAACCCAGATTTGATAGATTATAACTTTGTACTTTTACGAGCTAATTACGTTTATGTATTTTTTGCACTAATATTATTCCGAGCTTTATAATTTTTATAATAAACTTTCCCATATGCAATTAAAACTAATATTGCATTACAAGAGTGTTGTTTTTTGCATGAAAGTTAGATACAAATTAAAACTGTTTTATTTGTTTTCAGCAATTTGAAACAAGCTATAGTCTTGGAAATGTTGTTTCGGCATGATATTTTGTCATTTTAACTTTTGTTGATAATTAGACTAATTAGGGGCGGATTTAACTAATATTATATCTTGGAAATATGTACATTAATATTTTGTACTCGAGGAAATTATAAAAGAGCGGATTAATATACAGGGTGTTTCTATATCTCTACACGAAAGTGACATATATAATTTGATATATTGATTATAGAACAAAAATATATTTTTTTTGAAATTCGCAAAAATTAGGGTATTCATTCCTAGCGAACATTTTTAGTGTCACTGGTTTAATAGTACATTTATTTATTTATATTTATGTTACTAATAAAATAAAAGTATAAACACTGAATACAAATAATCATTTATTAATTAGTTATTATGTAGGTAACAGGTTTAATACCTTTTTTAATTAAATGTACTAGTGACACTAAAAATGTTCGCTAGGAATGAAATACCCTAATTTTTGCGAATTTCAAAGTAATTTTTGTTGTTCTATAATCAGTATATTAAATTACGTCATTAAAGTTTCGTGCAGAGGTATAGAAACATTGAATTTTTTTGCATATTAAATATGAAAACTTTTTTAAATATTTTGTGGTACTCTGCCGTAGCTGATCTCGGTGTAGTGTTGTTACCAGCCGTAAAATCACGCCCCCCAAAGATATTAGTGGCGACAGAGCCACAGGAGTAGATTTAAATTAATGAAAATTGTCTGTCAGCTGTGGGAATCGAACCCGGGTTCTCAAATCCACTTTTAACTAAAATGCAATAAACTCATGCATCGAAAATTCAATATGTGTTAGGTACTGAGCATATTTACAATTGGCGGAAATGAACTATTCATTTAATTGAAAAAAGAAAAAAGTGGAATTTTTTTTTCAATTCAATTTGTTTTGATTTTTAATTGATATTTACATAATAATATCAGATTCGCAACAAAAATTAACAATCCCATTCAATACTAGAATTTATAATTTAATTTGTTTTTTTTAATTACTATTCTAATAATTTTGTTTGTTGTTGTAATTTGTACTATTTGTTTTAGTAAATTATTATTTTTTTGTTGTTAAATTTGCCCCGTAATTTTCTTATCAGTGTGAATCTCGTATTCATTCAAATCAAATCCAATTCATTATTTCTTGACATATAATGTAATATCACGCCTTCAATCTACCTCACACGCAAATTCATCCAATATTACAAATCAAATTAAGTTAATCACAGTAATTTGACTCTTACTACAAAATTTATTTAAGTAATTTTGACAGGAAACAGACCAAATATCACCAGCAAATATATGAAAATCAATAATATTTTTATTTACACGTAGTAATAACAATAGTATTTCACGATATGCAGAGAAGAAAATAAAATCATGTATTTTATTTTAAAATATACTTTTTTACTTTACGTACTGGTTTCCATGGCATTAAATAACATCTTAATCACATGTTGTTGACATGCCGTGACTTCAAACGTTTTAGTCACGGCTTGAGAGCACGGGGTGAAGTTAGCTTCAATCATCTGTTATTCTAATTTAACCTTACTTTTTAAATAATTCATTTTACATTTTTTTGTTGTCTTAATTTGTGGTCATAGAAAAAAGTATAGTATGTGACTTGTATTATAAACTCTTTAGATATTCGTTTTTTATAAACTCGTAATTAAAGCGACAGTTATTAAAAATTTGTACATAATATATTAATTTGCTTTTAGTGGTTATGAGTCATGATTAATCAGAAAATTATGTTTGTAAATCACAACAAAATGAAATTATTTTTAGGGTAAGGTCAAAACAACATTTAATTTCTCAATTACCCTAATGGCCTAATGGCTTCATAATACTGCCAATAAATCTACGTGAATTCCCATCCTGGGACTCGTAACTCATGTAGTTACATATTTCTCATAATTAAAAAAATCTATTCTGTTTTTTCTCTTAGTTACTTCGTTTAGTAATCACTTCAGATAAACGTGATTGAGTCAGAGATCATTATTATTCTAAATTTAGTATTTGAAATAATATAATTAAAAGTATATCTAGTCTAATTAAAATGAATTTATTGTTTTATGATATAACATTTACTGAATTTAAAAGCACCAACAATTTGTCATTATAAACAAAACAATACAAAACAGAATAATAACACAAATCCCAAGCGAGACGTTATAAAAAAATAATGTAACGGACAATAACGTATAACAAAAAAATACAGCCACATTCAAGAAGTTCGGAACCATTAACCTGTAGGTCCTTCCTTCCTTGTTCTATAATTCAGATAAATTTCCTGTTGTCTAGTATAGTTTTTAAAAAAACCGTAGCAAAGTAACAAATAATTATTATAATATTTTTAATTGTCGGTACACAAACAACATTGAATTTTTATAATAATTTCTTTATTAATTTATATTGTGACTTAAGAATATTCTACATTAATAAAATCTATTGCATAAATTATAATTGAAAAATTTCACTTAGTACTTACAGTTAATATCTTAATTTTATGACTAGTAATTGTAATTACTAATTAGATAATCTTAGGGAAATTAGGTATTGGTAATAGTTATTTATTTCCACCTTCTATGTAAATGACATTTTATAGGTATTTATGTTTACATGTACAAAAGTAGGCTGGTAAGTAAGTAATAACTGTATTCTGTACGGTAATATTACCATACTGACTTGTCAAAACAGTCAAGAAAATGAAAATAAAACACAATTAATACAAACGAAAATCAAAACAACAATAATACAAAGATTACTTCTCCTGCTTATCATAATATATATTAATTGTACAGTCTTTCAAGTTAGAGATGACCACGTTATGACGTTTAAATACAAAAATTATTTATAAATATGATACAAAACAATTGTAACCATGGCGTTAAATAAAAACATGCAGACTACAGACTTACTTGATCACCTTCTAAAATGATGACAATGACTTTATTCATAAAAGAATTTCAAAAGCTAATATTTATTAATGACGTTAACGTGTTTATATTCTGAAACCGATAAACTATTGAACACACCACGGATATTATGAGTCATAACAGGCCTTAGATGTCTTAAAATCCTCGCTCTACGAGCTCGATATCAGCGGCTATAATGATACTCATAACATACCTAGGTATTTAATAGCTATAATTACTTTATATTAGATTATTTTATGAGCCTGTAAAATTTTACAGGGCTACACGCTGTAATTACTCATTTACTTAGTTACCTGTAAAGTGTCATTTAAACAGAAGGCGAAAATAAAAATAATTAGTTTCCCGATGAATTTATTTTTCGATTCACCATTCGTTAATGAGTGAACAACTCGCTTCATTCCCATCACAACATCCACATATCCTTGCACGGTTCCATGGTCTGTCGAGTCCTGTTGCTCGCTTGCGCGCGTCGTGTCCCACCTCCAGGCCACCGCCGCCTCCGTCAGTCCTCCGCCAGCGTTGAACCGCGTCGCTCGCCGCCGTTCACGCGTCGCGACGATCAAGTTCCGTGGAGACCGCACAACGCACCAAGTTACAGTCGCGTCCTCGTGCTCTTCTACAAACAAACAAGTATATTTCATCATTCACGAGGTGAATATTAGTGAATAGGTGGAGAGATTCCTAGTTTGAGGTACTTTTGGTTCGGGAGTGAGTTTGAAGTTGGTGAATTGTTGCAAGGTAAGAAGGATGCAAGTTTTTAATTATCATAACTGTTTATTTAGTTGTAATTTTATATTGCAGTATGTTATTGATTTGATTCTTATGATGATTCAATTTGAAACATTTTACAATTGTGCAGCTTAAAAAATTATAAACGTTACATAGAATAATACCCAAAGTTTCTAATAAATTTATTTGTCGAACAAATAAAAAATATAAATAAATATAAATATATCATCACGCCTTTTACCCATTACTGGGTGTGGCACTCTGCCTAAGCAGATCTCGATAAGTGATATATTTTTTCGCGTGAAGTGCCGTCAAATCACGGCCCCCAAAGATATTAGTGGAGGGAGAACCACAAGAGTAGATTTAAATTGGTGAAAATTGTTTGTCGGCTGTGGGGATCGAACCAGGGTTCTAAAGGTCCACAGGCCGACTCGATACCACTGAACCACCTACACCATAAAATAATAAAATAATAATAATAAGAAATAGCACATTAAAAAATAACAGGTAATATAATTTTCATTATTTGAACTATAATTTCGATGCGATATTTTTTGTTTGATTAACAAACTAATTTATTACGAACTTTGTTAGGAAATTAAAATGTATTTAAATAATAATTTTATTTGTTAAAAACAAAAGCAATAGCTGGAATGTGGCAACGGATTATAGTTTTAAGTGTTTTAATGCGAGCGATGCGAGCTTTTTCTGAAATGTGTTTCAATTATTTAGAGCATTGATTCTTAAACTTCAAGTCATTACAGACCACTAGAATTAACAAAAAATATTAGAGGACCTTTTGTTCCTAGTAGAATTATTAATATTTACGGCCTGGAAAATAAATTTTAAATTGCGTTCAAAAATATTTCCCAAATAAATATATGATAATAATATTTATAATAATTTGAACTACTTATATCTCTTACTATATACATGATTTCAACATTTTTGTTGAAAAAATATTTTTTTTAAATCAGCCTACTTAAATAAATTCGAGAAATTAATTTCAGTCCATAATCACACAATAATACATCGACAAATAAAACTTATTTAAAATAAAAATGATAGTTGAAACGCGTCGGCTTCTGAATTTGAGAACTCAAATTCGATTCTCGCCGCCGACAAACTTGTCTCCACTTTATAATTATCTCTGTGACGTCTACCAATAACATCTTTAGGAGCCATGACTTGACGGCTGGTAACCGCACTTTACGCTCTAAATATATCACCTACTAAGATCTGATACGGCAGAGTGCCACACCCAGTAACAGATATATTTTAATTTTTTTTAAATAACAGATTCACAGATACGTCGAGATTTTCTCACGACCTTTCTATTATTAATCGCAGGTTTAGAAATAAAAAAGTAATATTTATAATTCCTTCTGTTATAATATAATATTTTTTTAGTATAGTATTTATGATTAATGAAACAGGTGTATAGGAACGAATAGATGGATGTGATTGTAGGTTTGTTACGAGTATGAGGAATAAATGAGCTTGTATGGAGGGAACGTGAATGTGTTTGAAGCGAGGATTGTGTGTCAGGAGGAGAATGTTAAGCGAAAACCGATTCTTTGATATATTTCATGAGTTCTATTAATGTTAGTAAGGTTTTTGGTACCTCATTTGATGGTATATACGTACGTATGTATGTATACATTTATGATATTTACGAAAGGAATATATGGCTTTAGGATCCTTGAATACTATTATATATTTATTGGACGTTTCGATGGTTAACCCATCATCTTCAGCATTTATTAAAACAAAAGTATTTTTCAATCCTAATACATATCTGTTTTTTACATTGTCAATTTTTAGAAATATAGCTGAAATTAGCTTCACGGATGAGCTATTGTCATAAACGTAACAAGTAATCTAACTTGTGAATTTAACAAGAGACAGAATTCTCTGTCGGCCATCTTAACAGAATACACGCGCAAAATTTCACCGATTTAAGTATGTTTTTTCACATGGGGTTTATCTTGTTATATTCACAAGTTACGTTACTTGTTACGTTACTTGTTACGTTTATAACAGTTGCTCATCCGTGAAGCTAATTTCAGCTATATTTAAAAAAAAATTACAATTTAAAAAACAGATATTTATTAGGATTGGAAAATATTTATGTACAAATAAATGCTAAAGATGATGGGTTAACCATCGAAACGTCCAATAAATAAATAATAGTATTCAAGGATCCTAAAGCCATACATTCTTTCCCAAAATTGACACTCAGGATCAACATATTCCAAGCATAATTTATTATAAAAGCGTAGACTTCCACGGTCTGAGTCATTAAAATTAAACGAGTTCCGGGTTTGGACCGTGTCAAAATTCGAGTGAGGGCTCGACGTTTCGCTCGCTATCGTAGGGAGCTTCTTCATCCGACACGTCTTTCTCTATATAAACTCTTTTTTCCTTCTACTCTTCGAAGATCGCTCTTGGCCTCTAGCGTGGTTTACACGTCGGGTAACCTTGATCTTTCTTCCCTTCCTCCTGAAGAAGCTCCCTACGATGGCGAGCGAAACGTTGAGCCCTCACTCGAATTTTGACACGGTCCAAACCCGGAACTCGTTTAATTTTAATAATTTATTATATTTACGTAACATTAAAATTTTATGAAACTGCGTTTTAAGATAATTATTATTTTTAAATAAGCTTTTTTCGCTGCAACTTATTCTCCTTACTGCATAGAGCGGTTTATATCCACTTTAATATTTATGTTTCCTGTACTGTAATTCAGGATTAAATTCCTGTTATTCGGAGTAACAAATAAACAATAAAAATATAACAAAATAAATATACAAATGACAATTGAAATATTATTGTGATGTAATATTATTATATCTTTTGTGTTTTTATTTGTCATTGTTTCCACACATTAAATAATTGTTATAAATACTTTCACCAGATTAAATCTACCCCTGTGGCTTCCCCTCTACTAATACCTTTGAGTGCCGTGATTTGACGGCTGGTAACCGCACTTCACGTGAAGAAATATATCACTTACCGAGATCTGCTCAGGCAGAGTGCCACACCCAGTAATTGGATGAAAGGCATGATGATATATTTATTTATTTTATTCATTATAAATACCATATTATGTATTTATTATGCTCCATGTAGCAATGTTACAAAATACTGCTAGTACGTAGTATTATTGTTATGTGAAATGTAATTTACGCGTTTGAGCTAAATTTTGATCATTAACATATGCAGTTAATTCGGAAAAGTAATTACCAAATTTCTCCAAAATCTGTGGATTCTGATGATTATTACACTAAGTATTAATTAATTAATTGTGTTGATAAGCACATAATTAATAATTTGTGTTGAGTCACCCTCAAACATTAATTGAGGATATTTGATCCTAATTACGTTTAGGGTATATATGAAACATTTTTTTGTTTTGAGTTTCCTATAATTTAAATCTATAATTAATTAATGAACTGACATAGATATTAATGATAAACTCATGTAGAATAAAGGATGTGTTTTGAAATATAAATACCATCACGCTCTTTTCGCAGTTTGAAAGATGGTTATTGCATTTTTATGCTGATGGGGGCATGCGACATATTTATTAAAAAAATATGCGATAACCAGCTCAATTTAGAACGACACCTACGAGTAGTAGGAGAAGGTGAGGGTGTTATCTATCGGACATGAAAAGAAACATAAAATATTATCACGGTTTTTACTCATTATTGGGTGTGGCACTTTGTCGTTGCAGATCTCGATAATGATAAATTTTGCATATGACGTTAGGTTACTAAAGATAAATTACTGTTAATGTCAACAGTTTCGTGAGATCCAGAAATAAATAATTTGAAATAATGGATTTAATGCTCAACGAAGACGATTTTCTTGAAATTTAAGAAAATATACAAAATATTGCAGATGCTGCAAGTAATAACTTTTAATTAGTTTATATTTGATTTGTTTTATGAGCATTGTAAAATTTTACGCTACACACTGTATTTACTAATTGACTTAACCATAAATGCCTGTAAAGTGTTATTTACATAGAAGATAGAAATAATAAGCCCTAAATGAGATAAACGAAAAGTATCAATGATTTCAAATAAATGTATTGTTTAAAAAATAGTTATTTATGTAAAAAGTCAGGAAAGTGTTCAATTACAGGATGAGTAGATAGTTTCATGCCGAGCTTGAAACAGCTTACGAATCATGTACGACGCTTTACTGACGTGTTATGTATAACATTTTACCTGAAACTTATAAACAAATAATACATATTTTAAACTAATTTAAATTAAAAGAAATATTTGACTACCATATTTAGTCAGTATTTTATGTTTCTAAGTAACTAGATACTCACGTTTCTTTCATTACCTGCCTAGGCGGCAATATGTTATTTTCCTGACTAGGTATGCAAAGCAAAGCTTTCCTGAGTCGTAAAGGTCAGGCAAATGTTTATTTTCCTGTCAGTTTCAGGTAAAAATTATTTTTTTCGTCATGAATTTAAAAAATTTAAAAATATATATATCATCACGTTTTTTATTCACTACTGGGCGTAGCACTCTGTTGTAACAAATTTCGGTAAGTGATATATTTTTATATGAAGTTTAGTTACTAACCGTCAAATCACGACCCCCTAAAATGATGTTAGAGGAGCAGAAGCCAGAGTTAAATGATAGATTAACTTGTTACTTGAATAAATATGAAGAATATTCATAAATTAATAAATATATTTCAATTTTTTCTAGGATTACTTTTTTATTATTATGGCGTAGGGATACATAAGTATTTTTATTTGTTTGATAATTTGTAATAAATTCTATTATTTGAACAATACAAAATGTAAATTACATGTATTATCTCAAACTAGTCCAAGTAATGTGTATACAATTTAAATAAGTTAGGTGGCTCAGCGGTGTCAATTTGAGAACCTGGGTTCGAATCCCACATCCGACAAACAATTTTCACTATCCCTGTGGCTCCCTCTTCAGTAACATCTTTGCGGGCCGTGATTTGACGACTGGTAACCGCACTTCACACGAAGAAATATATCATTTAGCAAGATCTGCTACGACCGAGGGCCACACCCATCAATGTTTTAATTAATTTTTATTTTAAAAACTCACCCTGTATTGCTATTTTTCAAAATTGTCAATCGGATTTATTCTTTTATTATTATAAAAATCCAAAAGTTGTACACTACTATATTTAGCAGGTAAGCGTATTCATTTTTAATAATAAATGAAAACATCTGAACGTTACCGAACAAGTTAAATCATATTTTACCAATTAGTTTACTCCGTTGTATATTGTCTGTTAGTCGAGTGCGGGCAAACGTAGTGATCGAAACGTTTTCGATGTTTTGTGAGTGTTTCAGTGAATATTTAGTGATATTTTAATTCGTAACTTAGCTTAAATTGTTTGTTATTGTGTGTATTTGTGTATAATGTATAAAATAAACGTTAATAGATGAGTGGTAGTGGTGTAGAATAGACTGGATGGTCCTCATACGAACCTAAGATGTGCTGATTTAATAGTAGACAGAATGGAACGAAGCCGATAGCTGATTCCTGCTCAAAGTATGTAATAATATTGTTGTTAACATTGTACAAAATCTTTGAGAACTTATAATTATAGAAAATATAATTTCGGGAATAAATGCAATTAAATCTATCCAGATATTTTGATGGTGGCAAAGTTGAATACATTTTTGAGGTTATTAAAAGTAACTTGACAAGCCAGTGCTAGCGACTAAAATTTATTTTTATGGGGGCACTTTTAGGTTATAACAAATTTAACCCGTTGTCACTGTTGAACATAATGTTTGAGAATATATAAGGTGTTTCAAAAGTAAATAAAATTCAATAATTTATTTCTAGGCATTTTGAAAAAAATTTGGGAAATTAACGTAGGTTCTATTCTTTTTGTTGACCAAAATACAACAGGTCAAAGTTTTATAAATAATAACAAATTTATAAATTTTGTAATCAAGGTACCTTTAACAAACAAAAGTATTTAATTAGGGAAGCAACAATCATCATATTAAAAAATCTGATGTGGACACCACATGACTTCCTTGTACACGTATTAAACTATAGATATTTTTTTAATTGCACATATTTGACATTAAATCTTTTATTTTTTGTTCTAATCCATAGCAAACTAAATTTTTAAAAAAATCAAAAAATATATAATATTTAAATTTAGATATCTCGTTTATGCAAAAAGCTAAGCTAAAAATTCTTAATGTGCTAGACGCAGAATTTAATTCTCTAAAACTTTTATTTGCAGCATTCCTTTCTAAAATTAAAATAATACCATTTTTTTCAAGGAAAACTGTTAGCAGCTTCATTTAATGTGCCACTTCCGGTTAGTCTATTTTAACCAAAATCTATTATGTTATTTCCATTGATATAGTAGTCTTATATACCAAATTTGGAAAGTTTTAAATTATATTTGAATATAGTTTTTCATGAAAATCTATTATAGGCTTCAAGTAAAGTACCACTTCCGATAGTTGTATAATGACCAAAAAGGGAGGTGCACAACTAGATGTTATAACAGTCCTAAATATAAAATTTCAATTTTCTACGGCTTACCGTTTTTGAGTTATGCGAGATACGTACGTACAGACGGCATGACGAAATTAGTCAAAATGGATTCAGGGAGGGCCAAAACACCTATTTCCGTTGAAATCTGAGAACCGAAAATTTTCGCGATTACAATACTTCCTTTACTTCGTACAAGGAAGTAAAAAATACCATTGTATTTCCTATGTTACATATTTCAATTTTACACGCGGTATATATTATTGTGTTATTCTATTTTGTTACGATAGTTCACATTTAATTACTTCATATGTTTTATTGTCTTATTTGTGTTTTGTTCCACATATCATGTTTTGTTTTCCACAATTTATTCAATAACAACTTGATATTTATTTAAAAATTTGTTGATATTTATAAAACTTTAACTTGTTATTTTTTATATCTTTGAGGGCCGTGATTTGACGGTTGGTAACCGCACTTCACGCGAAAAACTATATCACTTACCGAGATCTGCTTAGACAGAGTGCCACACCCAATAATGGATAAAAGGCGTGATGATATATTTTGTTTTTGTTATATTTTGATCTAAATTCATAATAACACACAATGGAATAATTCCAGCATAACAATAAAACAAAAAACTAGCAAAAACAATGCTATTATCATAACTAAAGTTAACACTTATGGCACAAGCTCAAACACTGTCAGTTTTTATTTTTATTATGCCAATAACATATATTATATTATATGTTGGATTTGTCCAATATTCCCGGAAAACTAGTAAGTTTGTCTTTCAAAACGTCTAATAAATTATTTTTACATATTTTTGTGTAAATTCATCTCGACCTAAATGCAAAAATTTAATGAAGACAAATAAATATTTGTTTGATGAAAACAAAACAAGGGTCTTTAAATCTTTGATTTGTCTCTGCTGTCGTCTAAAGAAAAAATAAATAAGAATTACTTGCTTCTTTAGTAAGGATTACATATTGTTTTGTAAATAAAGAACATTAATTAAATTTCCAGCAATGTCGTAAACAATCTGCGCAAGAAACGTACCAAATAAGCCTATTATTTTTGTATTTATGTCTTATTATGTGGAAGTACATCATTTCGTTCATTAAGAAGTCATCTTTTTCATTATACTGCCACCTTTTGAGCCAAAAAGTAATTAAAAGTGTAATTCACCGTCATAAAAATATACCTTTTCAAAACAGATTTAAAATGCTTTTTTACCGACTTAATTGTGCGAATCCAACTACTGGAAATTTTGATTAATTAACAGTTTGTGCTGAAATGTATCGAATATTTAATTCCCTAGTTCGCATATTTCACAGGCTTCGCAGTATTCAAGTTCTTGTTTAGAAATACAAAGTCGAAATTGCTAACAAAGAATCAATAAATTATTTTTATTTCTAGTATGTTTTTAGTAGCCGTTCGGAGATGTAAATTTTTATTATGATAGTCAACACAAAATGAAAACATGTTCTATTGCCGAGCGTAATAAATTCACCCAATTTTTTTTGAACAAAATTTATAACCGGATGTAAAAAAATTAGAACGAGAAAAGGTTAAAATAGTTGTTATTGTTAAGCTTGAATTGATCAATAGTATCCAGTCGACCTGTGAATTTGAGAACCGGAGTTCGATTCCCACAGCCGACAAACAATTTTCACCAAATTAAAGTCTCCCTTGTGGTTTCGGTCCATTAACATCTTTGAGGGCCGTGATTTGACGGAGGGTAATCACACTTCACGCGAAGCAGTATATCACTTATCAAGATCTGCTACGGCAGAGTACCACTCTCAGTAACTGGTAAAAGGCGTGATGATATATTTATTCTATGATACTAATATCTTTGGGGTTATAATTTGACAGCTGGTAAACGTACTTCACGCGCATAAATATATCACTTACAGAGATCTGCCACGGTAAAAGACGTGATAATATATATTTTTTAAATTACCCCCGTGGCCTCCCAACGACTATATCTTTGAGGGCTGTGTTATGACGATTGGTAAACGCACTTCACGCGCATAAATATATCACTTACAGAGATCTGCTACGAGCCAGTGTCAAAGTCAGTAATGAATAAAAGGTGTAATGATATATTTATTTTTATTATTATTTTAGGGACTGTGATTTGACGGCTGGTAACCGCACTTCATGCGCATAAATATATCATTTACCGAGATCTGCTACGCAGAGTGCCACACCCAATAATAATGATTTTTCTTACATATTTAATAAAAATTTGTTAAGTAAAATTGTTTTTGCATAAAATAAGATTAATATTGGTTAAATAACAACCCCTAAAGATATTAGAGAAGAAGAAGGCCCAAGAATAATTTTAAATGTGGTAACAATTGTTGTTGCTGTGGAAACTAAGCACGGATTATCGTTTCCACAGTTTATTCAAATAGTTTTCAATGTTGTCGGTAAAACTTTTACTATTGTTATACTTATGTTTTCAAACCACACAACACACGATATTATTATAAACATGATTTGAGTACATCCAACTTTCTAGACATGTAATTAAATATCTTGTTTTCAAACAATAATGATTTACATGTTGTAGAAACTTTAAGATAAAGATTGTTTCGTTACTTGTGTTATTAAAAAATCGTGAAGGAAAGCAATTAATAACATGTCACAAAACTATCTGTCACTTGTATTATTTGTTTGCATTTGTTTATTGTATAGCCTACTTTAATATTATAACAATATTTCTAATTTTTAATACCACTTTTTTCGAAATAATTGACTAATATATTTTATAGGTTACTATTTAAAAAAAAAGAAGTGTTATATTGTTTGGGAACCACTTGTTCAGTGAGGGTGTGTTACCCCCATATTCTTAATCACGTTATTTTTTCAAAAAATCCAAAAAAGAAATGGTAGGAAATACATCTCACTGACAGCGTAGTTAAAAAGTAACATTTTTTTATACTAGTAGCTTCTTATAATAGCAAAATGCATAAAAGTTAAACAATAATTACTTTAGTGAAAGAATGACGAACGAATAAGTGTCGTCATTAATTTGTAAATCGTTATCAGATAATGATTAAGTTCAGAATATATATTCCATCAAATGGAGTAGCAAAACCCTTGAAACATTCATTTATCATCCTAACACACCAGCCTCGCTTCAACCACATACATATTTCTCACCATACAAGCTCATTTATTCCTCACACTCAGAATCGTTCATCACACAACAAATCTTCAATCACATACATACATTCGCACCTAACCATCTTCAAAATAATCAATCGTCCTCCAACATTCTCATCCTAAAACATCATCCTCTCTTCAACTGTATTCATCTTTTCCTCCACCAAAGCTCGTTTATTCTTCACACTCAGAATCGTTCACCACGCAACAAACCTTCAATCTCATACATACATTCGCACCTAACCATCTTCAAAATAATCAAACCTCCTCCAACATTCTCAACCTAAAACATCATCCTCTCTTTAACTGTATTCATCTTTTCCTCCACCAAAGCTCGTTTATTCCTCACACTCAGAATCGTTCATCACGCAACAAACCTTCAATCGCATACATACATTCGCACCTAACCATCTTCAAAATAATCAAACCTCCTCCAACATTCTCAACCTAAAACATCATCCTCTCTTTAACTGTATTCATCTTTTCCTCCGCCAAAGCTCGTTTATTCCTCACACTCAGAATCGTTCATCACGCAACAAACCTTCAATCTCATACATACATTCGCACCTAACCATCTTCAAAATAATCAAACCTCCTCCAACATTCTCAACCTAAAACATCATCCTCTCTTTAACTGTATTCATCTTTTCCTCCACCAAAGCTCGTTTATTCTTCACACTCAGAATCGTTCACCACGCAACAAACCTTCAATCTCATACATACATTCGCACCTAACCATCTTCAAAATTATCAAACCTCCTCCAACATTCTCAACCTAAAACATCATCCTCTCTTTAACTGTATTCATCTTTTCCTCCACCAAAGCTCGTTTATTCTTCACACTCAGAATCGTTCACCACGCAACAAACCTTCAATCTCATACATACATTCGCACCTAACCATCTTCAAAATAATCAAACCTCCTCCAACATTCTCAACCTAAAACATCATCCTCTCTTTAACTGTATTCATCTTTTCCTCCACCAAAGCTCGTTTATTCCTCACACTCAGAATCGTTCATCACGCAACAAACCTTCAATCTCATACATACATTCGCACCTAACCATCTTCAAAATAATCAAACCTCCTCCAACATTCTCAACCTAAAACATCATCCTCTCTTTAACTGTATTCATCTTTTCCTCCACCAAAGCTCGTTTATTCCTCACACTCAGAATCGTTCATCACGCAACAAACCTTCAATCTCATACATACATTCGCACCTAACCATCTTCAAAATAATCAAACCTCCTCCAACATTCTCAACCTAAAACATCATCCTCTCTTTAACTGTATTCATCTTTTCCTCCACCAAAGCTCGTTTATTCTTCACACTCAGAATCGTTCACCACGCAACAAACCTTCAATCTCATACATACATTCGCACCTAACCATCTTCAAAATTATCAAACCTCCTCCAACATTCTCAACCTAAAACATCATCCTCTCTTTAACTGTATTCATCTTTTCCTCCACCAAAGCTCGTTTATTCCTCACATTCCGAATCGTTCACCACGCAACAAACCTTCAATCTCATATATACATTCGCACCTAACCATCTTCAAAATTATCAAACCTCCTCCAACATTCTCAACCTAAAACATCATCCTCTCTTTAACTGTATTCATCTTTTCCTCCACACAAGCTCGTTTATTCCTCACACTCCGAATCGTTCACCACGCAACAAACCTTCAATCTCATACATACATTCGCACCTAACCATCTTCAAAATTATCAAACCTCCTCCAACATTCTCAACCTAAAACATCATCCTCTCTTTAACTGTATTCATCTTTTCCTCCACACAAGCTCATTTATTCCTCACACTGAGAATCGTTCATCACGCAACAAACCTTCAATCTCATACATACATTCGCACCTAACCATCTTCAAAATAATCAAACCTCCTCCAACATTCTCAACCTAAAACATCATCCTCTCTTCAACTGTATTCATCTTTTCCTCCACACAAGCTCATTTATTCCTCACACTCAGAATCGTTCATCACACAACAAACCTTCAATCACATACATACATTCGCACCTAACCATCTTCAAAATTATCAAACCTCCTCCAACATTCTCAACCTAAAACATCATCCTCTCTTTAACTGTATTCATCTTTTCCTCCACACAAGCTCATTTATTCCTCACACTGAGAATCGTTCATCACGCAACAAACCTTCAATCGCATACATACATTCGCACCTAATCATCTTCAAAATAATCAATCCTCCTCCAACATTCTCAACCTAAAACATCATCCTCTCTTCAACTGTATTCATCTTTTCCTCCACACAAGCTCATTTATTCCTCACACTCAGAATCGTTCATCACACAACAAACCTTCAATCACATACATACATTCGCTCCTAACCATCTTCAAAATTATCAATCGTCCTCCTATATTCTCATAATATCACACCATCTTTGCTTCAACTGTATTCATTTTTCCTTCCACACGACCTCATTTATTCCTCACACTCAGAACCGTTCATCGCGCAACAAACCTTCAATCACATACATACATTCGCACCTAACCATCTTCCAAATAATCAATCGTCCTCCAACATTCTCACCCCAATACACCATCCTCGCTTCAAGCATATTCAGTTTTTCCTCCACATAAGCTCGTTTATTCCTCACATCAGAATCGTTCATCACGCAACAAACCTTCAATCACATACATACATTCGCACCTAACCATCTTCAAAATAATCAATCGTCCTCCAACATTCTCATCCTAACATACTATCTTCGCTTCAACTGTATTCATTTTTCACTCCACACGACCTCATTTATTCCTCACATCAGAATCGTTCATCACGCAACAAACCTTCAATCACATACATACATTCGCACCTAACCATCTTCAAAATAAAGAATCCTCCTCCAACATTCTCACCCCAATACACCAGCCTCGCTTCAACCATATTTATTTTTTCCTCCACACAAGCTCGTTTATTCCTCACACTCAGAATCTTTCATCACACAACAAACCTGCTATCATATATATATATATATATATATTCGCATTTACCCATCTATTCAATGAATAATTTATTTTGAAATTTATTCGCAGATGAAAAGATAGACATTCTTTTTCCATTTAATCCATATTCATAATTCCTTGCTAGACCATCCATTATTTTCCAGCTGAGGGAATACTTTCTTCATATCATAACAAACCATCAATCACATCTTCTATTTATTTTTATTGTACTATACTATCTTAAAACATATATTTTCTGCATCATTGCTACCGTAAAAATTATTACTCCAATATTTAGAACATACTTCGTTCTTTCTTTCGGGTATATATTTTTTGTCATATAGAAAAGAAATATGGATATCACATAAATAATATGAATCATTTTATTTTTATGATTGCTTTCCATTTGAATGGAATGTATTGAAAAATGTAATATAACAAAATTTTATGTGTGTACTCCACTTAGAACATATAAAATGTGTAATAAAAATGGCATTGAAAATATTCAATATTAATATCTGGGTGCTGTGGTTTGAGTTTTCATCAAAATCTTCTTCATAAGGGTTCCAAAATGTTCAAAATATTTACTGTTTATATAAGACGAGAGGTGGATTTTATTCATACCCAAATTTATTAAAATGTCAATTGAAGGTAAACATTTATTTTTAAAAGTTTAACTTAAATTTTAATCAAACTCAACAAACCGTTTTTTGTAATGTAACTAGTTAAACGGCTGGTTAATTGGGTAGCTCAGTAGGAGCGAGTTGGACTGTAGATTTGAGAACTCTGGTTCGATTCCCATAGCCGACAAATAATTTTTACCACATTAATATTACCCCTGTGGCTCTCCCTCCACTAAGATCTTTAAGGGACGTGAATAAATATATCACTTATCGAGATCTGCTAAGGCCGATTGCTACATACAGTAATGGATAAAGCCCTTTTTACACGCGATAATACAAATATTTTTGTTTATTGTATGTTTATTTAAATTTTAATTTATTTTTAATTTAGACTCTCAATTTCTATAAAATATTTACATTATTTTTCAAGAATTAAATCGTATATTATTTGCACTATTTTAAATGAAACAAGTTGAGTATCATTGAAAAATACTTGTGACGTCACAAATTATATACAAAACTTTAAAAAAAATCATATCTCTTGTATAATATGGAATTTTAAACCCACATTTTCACTGATCGTCATAGTTTATCATGTAGTTTTACAAAATAAAATTTTAAATAAGAATGCGCTTACTTGAAAAATAAATAAAAATTAACTATAATTAATTAATATTATACTAAAAGAACTAATATATACTAAGACAAAACCTATGGCTTAGTGGTATCGAGTCAGCTTGTGGATCTTGAGAACCCTGGTTTAATCCCCACAGCCGACAAACAATTTTCATCAAATTAAATCTACCCCTGTGGCTCCCCCACCACTAACATCTTTGAGGGCCGTGATTTGACGACTGGTAACCGCACTTCACGCGAAGAAATATATCACTTACAGAGATCTGCTTCGGCAGAGTGCTACACCCAATAATGAGTAAAAGGCGTGATGATATATTTATTTTTTATTTTATTTATTATTATTAAAAGAACCTGTGATCTATATATTTAAATTTGTACCTAATAATTAAACAATAAATGAAGCTAATATTAAAACTACAAATAAGGACAACACAGAAATATATTCTATATAAATTAATAACAAACCACTACTAGCAAACACTAAATAAAATAAAAAACAACGAAATACAAGTGACAGTTTATGGAGAACAACTGAAAGTATACCTTTGTCCCAATTTGTCATATCGTGATAAACATTATCTCTTAGTAGTTAAATATCACAATAGGAGCTTCTTGTTTATCAAATTTGGACATATTTTATTATGTATTCATATAACGATGAAAGTAATTTGACATCTTAACGCTTTTGACTTTAAATTAAACGATAACTTTGCTGTATATTTCCAGAGTAATTAATAATTAATATAAATATATCATGCGTACATTAATAATAATAATCAAAATTCGTATTTGATGTTTGTATGAGCCCTTTTATCTTTCCCTTTATAGAATATAGATTACAGTGAGATAAATTCATACATGTTCCTGGATCTTCCAGTTAATCTGTTACTGATATTTGCACAGATTTTAATTAAAATTTATGAGTATTTTCGTTTAGTTTGTTGAATAATGAGTCTGACAATAACCACAACCGTCAGTACGGTGGTGTGGATAGCGATACGGAATTCGAATCCGGAGATCCCGAGTTCGAATCGCACTGAAGCTAAAAATTATATGAACTACCACACTGCGGCTCGGTGAGTGCGGAACCTGTACTGTAATTGGGATTAAAATCCTGTTGTACAGCGTAACATAAATAAATAAATAAATAAATAAATAAAAATAAATAAATATATCATCACGCCTTTTACCCATTACTGGGTGTGGCACTCTGCCGTTGCCGTCTTTGAATTATAAATAATTATTTCGGAACTAAATGTTGAGAGAGGAAATTAATTGTTTATTTCGTTCTTGACTTGACATTTGGATTACAAATTAAGAATTGAGAAGGATGAAGCGTAATTATTAAATATATCATCGCGCTGTCTGCACAATCTGGATCTGACAGATCTGAAAGATCAGTAAATGATATATTTTTTATCTTGAAGTGATGAAGTATTGTTATAATCTTTTAAATCAACTGCAGATTTGATGAACTGGCTTTAGAGATAATTGTTATGTAAAAAGTGGTAACCGCACTTTACGTGAAGAAATATATCACTTACCGAGATTTGATATGGCAGAGTGCCACACCCAGTAATGGGTACTTGAAGCTAACATTTTTCGTGCCACTGGACTGATAGATTACAACATTAAAATCTATTTAATTTAATTTAAGTTCTGTATTAGTTCTTTCAATGTTTAAAGTTATTTAATTTTTATTCATGAAAAATGTTTTTTCTAATGTTTGCATTCTAATCAGTACAACAATTAATTAATATCCTGAAATAGTTTTGCAATAGTTTTGAAACATCCTGTGTATTTTTGTCACTACATAATCAAAGCGTAATTTTTTTGAAGTAAATTAAAATTTAGATAAAATTTATTATTCTTTTGATTTTTACGGATTTAGGCTATTTTAAGATTTTTTGCTCTAAAATTTTTTTCCGTTTAACAAAAGTTTTGAAAATATCTATGTATTTTCTCGCGATGAATTCACTGGACTTTACAGATTGTCATTATCTCTTCAACTTTTTGAAATATTGACAAAAGAAAATTTTGGAAAAAGATAATAAAGTTTTCAAAATTATCAAAATTTAGGTATAAGAGAAATACTTGTATTGTTTCCAAGTTCAAAATGTATATTTTAAGTTCGGTCTTTTAACCAGAGTACACCTAGGAAAATATTGAATAATGAAGTTAAAAATAAAAATATATTATAACGTTTTTTCCATAATAATTATAAGAAAATGCTTCAAATAAAAGACTTTGTCATTGTTTTATATAAAGCTTTTTTAAAAATAATAATAATTTGGAAGAGTTTGACAGCGGAAAATATACTATACCAAATATTCAAAATATTTTGCATCTACTGTACAATTTTATTTCTTTGTAGCTATAGTAGTTACTCAAAAAATTCCAATGATTGTAGATTATTTAACAACACAAAGACGATTCAACCTTTTGATAGTCCTTTGAAATTTTCAAAAATTCTTAGACATCAAAGCAATCCCGATTTCCATATCACAATGATGTGATGTAACAGTAGAAATATTAGACCAAGGCCTACTGATTTTTAATATTACTTTGAAGCAAAGAATCCATACATTTTTCATGTAGATTTCGTTAGATCTAATGACAATGAACGATAGGCGATATGATATAAGATATAAAAGGTATAAGTGTCAATCTAGAGGGATACCAGTAGAATTTGTGGTTCATGCATTATGCATGAGAACCATGAATTTAAATATAAGAAGGAGGCACATATATATTTTAAATTTCTTTTAAGGTATCTTACAGTTTTTAAACCTTTATCGAAAGAAATAAATATTACTTAATAGTATGTTATCTAATAAGTCTTATATTCGTCGCATACTATACTTTTTTTACAATCGCAAATTAAGATAACAAGAAAATGTAAAATTTTATGAATTATTTGAAAAGTAAGGTTAAGTAACAATGACAGATGTCTGAAGCTAACTTCACTCCGTATTTATTATGTCAGTTGTTATATTCAAGCTGTGACTAAAACGTTCGAAGTCACAGCTTGTCAACATGCGATTAAGATATTATCTAGCGTCATACAAGAATTATTGATTTATTCAAGTAAATGGGGTAGGTGGCTCAGTGGTATCGAATCGGCCTGTGGATCTTGAGAACCCTGGTTCGATCCCTACAGCCGACAAACAATTTTCACCAATTTAAAAAAATCAACCCCTGTGGCTCCTCCACCACTAATATCTTTGGAGGCCGTGAATTGACGGTTGGTAACCGCGCTTCACGCGAAAAAATATATCACTTACCGAGATCTGCTTAGGCAGAGTGCCACACTCAGTAATGGCTAAAAGGCGTGATGATATATTTATTTACTTATTTAATTGACAATCAAAAATAACATAAAATTAGTATTATTGATGTGTTGTTACCAATGAAACGTGAAACAGTAATAATTTGGGAGAGTTGTCATAATAATGTCGGCCTGTGAATCTTAAGAACCCGGGTTCAATTCCCACAGCCGATAAGCAATGTTCACCAAATTAAATCTATCCCTGTGGCTCTCCCTTCACTAACATCTTTGGGGGCCATGATTTGACGGTTGGTAACCGCACTTCACGCGATGAAATATATCACTTATCGAGATCTGCTACGGCTGAGTGCCACACGCAGTAATGGGTAAAAGACGTGATAATAATTTGTTTGATAATGTGTTCATTTTAGTATGTGAGTATATGAAATAAATTTTTCAATTCAATTTCACTGAACGTGTAAAATTGTAAATATTTATCAATGGAAGTAATTAAATGCTGTTGACTATTTAATATTATTACCTAAAGTGCATCTAAAATTTGAATGATGAATACACCATTTGAAGTCAAACATTCCTTTCAACCAATCGCAATCTCCAACAAAATCCCTTTCCATTTCCACTTTGCAGAATTCCTACAAAATCTGACAGTCGAACTCCTTTACGTTTACGCCTCACGCACTAAGCATTACCTTAACACAAACATAACACAAAACATAAGATGTAACCGTCGACACAGACTACCAACATAACAAACAAGCACGCATACACGTCAAACACAAACACCTGTGAGCCATAATCACAGTCTGTACACTACACATGCAAAGCTTTCTCCTCTCTCTACTAACGGGAGTAAAGGGCTCGTGTGGTTCATGATGAAGACGAAGAGTTCTCATAGAGGACTTGAGAAGGAGGTCATGACAGTGAGTGAAGACGAGGAGTGCTAATCTGGAATGTTCTGTCGAACCGGTGAAAGAAGTTGTCTTTGTCGAGGTAATGCGAAGTTCAGAGTTGAATGTGAAGTATTAGAGTTGAAAACTGGACGGCTCAACACAGAGCATTGGAAAGGAGGCAGTTTACAGAAGTTTAAACATCTTTAAAAGGTCTGTTGAGACTATTTATTATTAGAAAATAAATACAGATTGAAATTGAATTTTATATTTATGTAAATGGCAACGCAATATACATACAGATACAAACTGTTTCAATATTATTATTATTTGATGTACTGATTACAACTCAAAAATAGTAAACTGTCAAAAATGGTCGTATAAAAATAGTGCATGCATCTCGAGCAGAAAGTATCTACTTTCTGCTCTTAGTGCACACATTATTTTCTATACCACTATTTAGAAAAGCTTTAGAAATAACTTTAGAATAATTTTTGCTTTTATTTTCAATTCTTCTTCTTCTGATGGCGCTACAGCCCAAATCGGACCGAGCCGCAGTGTTTTACACTGCCGTACTGCCGGTTTTCGTAGTCGAATGCTACATTATTTAAGGCGTATAAGTGACTAGCTTATAGCGCCCGAGTGTGATAAATACATGTAACTGTATTATTTTATATTTTACGACAAATCACACATTGTCGACAGGCGGATTCGAACTGACGAACCTTGGTTCGGGTGACGTCACAGTATGTTAAGAGATGTGCCTTAACACGCTCGGCCACCGCGCCTGTTTATTTTCAATTGACAAGCTGTAAAATACTACTTTTACAGTCAAGGCTATAAAGTGCACTTTTACAATCTAGACTGTAAAAAAAAACAAATTTGAAATTTATAAGATATAAAATGAATAAACATATCCTCACGCTTTTTACCTATCACTGAGTGTGGCACCTTGCCATAGCAGATCTCGGTAAGTGATATATTTATGCGCCTGATGCTACTTCTTTAATCTCGGGTTAACATTTCTTCATCAATTGTCATTATATATTGTAAATTTAATTAATATATAGTAATTGACAACATTCAAAACCCAGAATGACAGTAAAGAAATTATTAATGTCAATTTTTTTAATATAGCAACCGCTTAAAAAAAATTGCATAGCAATACGTTAAATACGATGATGGCGATAACATTAAATATATTAAAAATTAATATTAATTTTAAATAATCGGTAAAAACGTGTTCAACGCGGCAAAAAAGCAGTTAAGTTAAATAAATAACTATTTGATTATTTTCTGTTTTGAAATTATCTTGAAAACATTGACAGTTTGTAAATATCCATGGATACAATCAGAAAAACGCACTTTCCGCATATAGTTTCCATATTTGAAATAAACACAGAAAAGTCTACTTTTTGTCATGGTCGTATAAAAAATTCATAATGTTTCGTTTATAATAACTTGTTTAATGTTCTGATGCAAACACCATCATTAGGCGTAAATTTTAATTCAACATTTTTAGTTTGACCCATGTAATTATTAAAGTAACTACATATATAGTTTTTCAAAAATAAAAAAGACATTAAAAGCATCTTTTAAAATAATAGAATGTTACTACTTTATTAATTTAATGAACACCCAGTTTACTGTTAATTTTATTTAGTTATTTAAATGCTGTTGTAAAACTCTGGTCGGTAATAAAATCAACTGTAAATTAAAAACTCCAACTATAATTAATAAATAAAATCTCGCGCACTTTTCAATAAATTTACGAACACATTTTAAATACAATCGGATCAGTAATCACCCATAATTCTATTACATGGCTGCAAATGATTTCCGCGTGTTGGTACAATATGAGTAATAATTCAGCGTAGCTGGAAGCTGGATAATGCATACAAGACAATTAAATTTTCCGTCAATTCCGCTAACAATACATGTATGTACAATATCGTTGTAATAATAATAATAATCTGTTTGGCAGAAGCATAATTAATACACGTATTCTGAATAATATTTCAATTGTGAATATGTCACACTGTGTTACGGTAGAAATAGCTATTTGTTAATCTGGTGGCAATCAAAACTTTCATATAAATAATTGTTAATTTTGACACTAACATTGGCAGATAAACTGGCAGAATAATTATTTGTATATCAATGGCAGAAAGTGAGACATTTCTAAGCTGGAAGTTCCGTTTCATTTCCGAGCTGAAGGCAAATTACATAAAACGTATGAGGGAAAAAAATGACACTTTCTTCACCGAGTTATATATACAGATTGTTTCACAATTTATGGTACTTATTTGAACCCCTTCTAATACTCAAAGTACTGGTTATGAAATAGAAAGAATTTGTACAAAATTTGCAAATTTAATGTTACTTTACATGCAGTAAACTTTTTGAGTGCCATTGGTTTGAGAGTTATTTCTAATATATTAATAATTAAATTATAATTATAACCCTACTAATAGACATTTATCTACATACATACATAACATCACGCTATATCCCATTAAATGGGGTAGCACGAACCCCTGAAACATTCATAGAGCATCCATTAAAAGATTCATAAAAAAAATCAGTTCACATCAACATTCTCATTCTGACACACGATACTCGTTTCGACCACATTAACACTTCCTCTTTCCTTCCTCACAACCAAAATTCATTCACATCCATCCATTCGCTCCTGTACACCTGTTTTGTAAATCTTCACTTACGCCCACTTCTCTAACAATGATTGAATGGACTGTTTATAATTATAATTTAATTATTAATACATCAGAAATAACTTTTAAACCTGTGGCACTAAAAATGTTTACTTCATGTAAAGTGCAATTAATTTTGGGAATTTTGTAAAAGTCTTTCTGGAGCTAAGTTTTGAAACATTCTATATAAGTTTTTATTCATTATTCTATCAGAAAATAAAATTTGTTAAAATAAATTATATTTAGAAAATACTTATTTACTCTCTTGATACACGTCATTCATGTAAAATCGTATTGTTGTTTTCCCATTTGTCATTAATATGGCTTCATTATTATTCTTTAGGGTAGAAAAGTATAACTTTCTTCCCTAGGAATGAATAATTTTTTTCTATGATTTGAGAAAACAATTGTATTTATGAAAAAAAATGTATTCTCGGGTACTTGGAATGAATTGATCAAGTATCGAGTCGGCCTGTGGATTTGAGAACCCGGGTTCGATTCCACAGACGACAAACAATTTTCACCACATTAAAACTACCCCTGTGATTCATCAATCACTAGTTTCTTTAAGGGCTGTAAATTGACAGCTGGTAACCGCATTTCACGCACATAAATATATCATTTACCGAGATCATTTCGGCAGAGTGCCACACCCAGTAATATATTTATTTTATTTTATTGTTATGGTATTATTATTTATAATAAAAAATATGGTCCTCCTAGATTTTACGTCACTGTTGTTACTCAAGAAGAAGTGAGAAATGCGCTAACCTAAAATAAATAAATAAGTATAGAAAATAAAGTTAGTAAGCTCTATTAAATACTTAAAAAGTTTGCTAGCTACTCGAGTGTGAAGAAACTTATTTTTCTGTTCTTTTGGAATGTTTGTCACTGCAACTTGACTAAAAATTCTTTTTCTACGATTGCTATGAAAAGTTGATAATTTCGCTCTCATTTGTCATCGTAAAGTTGACGTTTTCTGTGGAACAATCGAAAAATATCGCGCGTCTCCAATGGCAACGCGCGAAAAAGATTATAAATTCGCGCTTATTTCAATAGTTACCAGGGATACAAACAAAACAGAAACTTGTCATATTGACAGTTAACAGAATGAATTTATTTTTATTACGTATACGTTTTTAAATCATTTTAAGATGCAATCGTAGAAAAAATGATGTGTGTATCACGAGCCTAAAGTGTCTTTGTTCCTCTTGCACTATTGCAGCTCTCGTCTTAGGCTCACGCTTCAATTACCGTGTTCAAGTAACAAAGAATCACTCTTAATACACAAATAACTATTTATTCCTTTCGTTGAAAAAATATCGTTGATGTGTTGATGTTTCAGCGAAAGAACGTTATATCTCATGTTCTATAAACACTTCAGCTTTAGCATGAAAAGTGATAAATTCAAGTTAGAAGAAATGTAGTAATCCGATGATATGCTTTAGGTGTTTAAAGCGATTGCTTATAAATCCTCTGATCATTTTAAAAGCTTTTAAGCAAAGCACTCGATAAATCAAGTGGCAGGAAATTCCGGTTGCTAGTATAATAAACATCGAACATGGCAGCTTCGAATCAGAATGCAGTCACTGTGAACATTACAAGCAAATAAGAATAAATCGGCAAATAGGACTGAAACTTGCACATAAAATTGCATTTTTCTTTCCAGTTTCTTTTCTTCTAATGGTAATATGCGATTGCAGATCTAAATGGAAAACTTTGGTACTAAATAAATTTTAGTACGACTGGTAGATTTTTATGTGTTCTTTGTATACTCGTTTCAAACCATTAAAGACTTTTCAAATGTAAATGGCGAGAAGGCTGGACAAGAACTGTATACCCAGTCCTTGATATACATTCTAAATAAAAAAGCTCGTATTGTCAGTATTGTACAACATACATACATAAATTCACACTATTTTACTGCTTACTTCTGCAGCTGTGTGTACTGGGGCGTAACCCAGGACGAATGAATTGCCTGGAGTATTTGTGTAAAACATTAGTTTTATTTTCCTATTAAAATTAAAACAGTTATTCGTTAAAAGTGTGTAATTTACTGAATAAAATATAATTAAATACTTTTCTTTTGACTAATGATAGTTATTTGAAATTTTATGTTATTTGGAGTTATGTTTAGGTAAACTTTAAATAAATATATCATCACGCCTTTTACCCATTACTGAGTGTGGAACTCTGCCGAAGTAAATCTCGGTAAGTGATATATTTCTTCGCGTGAAAAGCGGTTACCAGCCATCAAATCACGGCCCTCAAATATGTTAGTGGAGAGGGTAGAATTAAATTGGTAAAAATTGTTTGTCGGGTGTGGGGATCAAACCAGGGTTCTCAAGATCCACAGGCCGACTCGATACCACTGAGCTTTACATACATAACATCACGCTAATCCCATTAAATGAGGTAGCACGAACCCGTCAACATTCTCATCCTGACACGCGTTACTCGTTTCGACCACATTAACACTTCCTCCATACGAACTCTTTCTTTTCTCACAACTAAAATCCATCATCACACAACAAACATTCACCCATTCGTTCCTGTACACCTGTTTCGTAAATCTTCACTTACGCCCACTTCTCTAACAACGAATCTATAAGAAATAAAGGCAGCATCGCCTGCGCTTGTTTAAAAATACATTTAACACAATTGCAGTTACACACTGTATAGTAAAAACTGAAAATGAAGAAAAAAAAGATGAGGAAGGAAGGGAGTATCTCTCTGCGCTTGTTTTTGAAACTGAATTCCACACAATTGCAGTTGGACACTCTATAGTAATAACAGAAAATGAATCAAAAATATAAGAAAGGAAGAACATTGAGCTTTAGATGAAGAAAATTATAAAATGTGGCCTAAAACAAAGTTAAAAGCAATATTGTTTTATAAAGTTTGTTAGAGATCTTATTCTCTGCTGGCACAGTTCTTCGTCACCAGCTTCTTCACATGAACTTTGTTCTAGGTGAAGAAGTGAGTTATACCATACTGATGAGCTCTAATAAGAGCGAAACGCGTCTATGGTTACTAACTGTGCTGGCCAGCCTCTGACGATGACTTGGAGGCTGAATTTTGTGAAACATAGCCAAGTGTTTATTTTATATTTTTTATTAAACCTTGTTTCACCAAGTGTTGGATGACAATTAATTAATTTTGTCTTTGTTGTTATTTAATATTGTTTTAATTATAAAAAATTAAGTTTGAAGTTAATTTTAAAAGCAAAACTAAACAGAATTATCGGATTTGGACGGCTAATAGTCAGCTGCCTTAATACAGAAAACTAAATTTAAACTCGACGATACAGGCTGATTTTATACTAATTAAGAATATAGATATATTTTATTATAAGATTAAACAAATAGCCTAAAATTAGCATTGATTTCATAGCTCTACTATAATTTTCAAGATCCGAATGATGGTATATGTTAAATTAGAAGACAGAGTAATAATTTTCAAGTTATAAATTACATCCAAAGTGTAGATAATTACCAATTTGATTAACTATCAATCAGTAGTAGCTCGCAGCGATACTGTCGCCCTCTACACCGATGCTCAAAGCTCGAGTTAAGCGTTGTTCCGATGTTTGGCGATTGTTGATTGTTGATTGTTGTCGTGAAGTTGTTCGACGCCATTTGCATTATATTGACTTCACAACTAATGCCGAACAGTTGTTCAGGATACAAAACGTGTTACCTTCGAAGCACATAGAAAGGTAGGGGCAGTACCTATAGGTCTACGTTTAGAACTAACTTTACGCATTAATTAGAGAAACTCTGTTTTACCGGTGATGTATAAATGTTATTGTTCGTACTTACCTTGTATACGAGAACTAGGATTATTCGAAATGAAGTTATAAATACCGAATCGCAGTTTTTACACTGCCGTACTGCCGGTTTTCGTAGTCGAATGCTACATTATTTAAGGCGTATAAGTGACTAACTTATAGCGCCCGAGTGTGATAAATACATGTAACTGTATTTTATATTTTATGTACTACCGGTAAATTATTTTTTTAACATTAAATAAAAAATATATCAGCTCGCCTTTTACCCATAACTAAGTGTGGCATTCGTTCGGTGCAGATCTCGGTTAGTGATATTATTTCTTTGCGTAAAGTGCGATTACCAGCCGTCAAATCACAGCCCCAAAAGATGTTATTGGAGAGAAAACCACATGGGTAGATTTAAATTGGTGAAAATTATTTGTCGGCTGTGGGAATCGAACTCAGGTTCTCAAATCTACAAGCCGACTCGGTACCACTGAGCCACCTATCTCATTCAACATTAAATGTGAAAATTATTTTCATGCTTTCGATACAAGAAATTTAATAATTATTTTATTGTATTTACAAATGCACATCACGTTTCCTTGGTCACCATGTCAAATAACATTTCCCTCACTCAATTTAGTAGAGGGAAACGGTTACTATCACAATTAAATTGAGTAAGGAAATAGCTATTTATGAAACTAGTAAGGAAATGAAGGTTATTACCTTACGCATGTGAAATAGCCGAGTTATGTAAACACATAAGTAAGGTAATAACCTATTTCCTTGCTAGTTTCATACAATATTTTTTCTACTTCCGTTCTAATAAATACGAAAGAGCGTTTTTTAAATTATGAAATTTTGACATATTAATGACAGTTATAAGTTCAAAAAATAAAAGAATAACACATCAGAATTCCTCTGCCAAGATATCTGTTGCTATGTTACCTCATTATTTCACTAGTTAAATAATGCAGTTCATTATCTAACTCAAATAAGTGAAATAAAACGTCTATTTCCTAACGGTATTAGAAAAATGTCATTTTCACAAATAATGTTGAAAAAAGTTTTTCATTAGTTTTTTTTTTATTTACTTGTTAAATAATGAATCATCTTATATCTCTACAAACATACATATAATGAATATATTACTTAATAGTCGCGAAAACAATAATTTTCTAATATTATTAAATTGTTTAATGTTGAAATAAAATATAAACAAAATTACTTCAAGTACAATATTTATAATTAATATTTAATTACATTTTTGTATACATAATATGCAAGTAATAAAGCTAGTATATTTCAAACGATCCTTATCAAAGTAATTGTTTATCATTATTAATACTAAATGAAGTCAGTTTCAATTTACTTTGACATTTGATAGTATTTGTTTTCTCTTCAATATTCAATGTATAGTTTATAACTTCAAACACGATATAATGTAATAAGCAACATTTTGTATTATTATTAACTTAAATACGTTTGCAAATAATTACAACATCGAAAATCAAAATAAAACATTGAAACATCAAAGCAAACTGATTCCTTACTTCGGATTTACTCGTTCGTAACCCAGGTAACCGAATTGATTTGAATGCATATTGAAGTTAATTATGCAAATTTTTATATTTATTCGGGCGAATATCAAAGTAAAATATTCCATGACATACGTATATACAACATTGAAAGATTTCAATCAGCAGGAACTTTATGTTTGTAAAAAACAAATATTCTTATTGCTACTCGTATCAAAGGATATTTAACAATGAATATATATTTTTTTCAAATGTCATTTATTGTTATTTTTTATGACGAAAAGTGTTATTAATTTTCTACAAAAAAATATGAATATTCTTTATTTCGTTTAACCATTTATCTGAATATTTTAACAAATTAATTTATTTCTAAAGGATATCAAATTTAGTCCTTCAAATGACAGTCAAACTTTAGACAGTAATGTTGTATACAATAAATAAATTTGATTCGAATTTGTTAATTGAAATACATTTACATACTTAACATCACGCTATATCCCATTGAATGTCAAGTTACAAAAACATCCTTAAAATATTTTAAAATTGAAGTTTATGTGATGAAATGAATTGCATTTAATGGAATTACGAATTTTATTTATTCTTTCATTATTATTAGATTAGGTTAGGTTATGTTAGTTACGACGTCTTTCGTCAGAGGCGCTAGTTGCAAAATTAACCTTAAAATATTTAAAAATTAAAGTAAAACACCAATAAAATATTTGAAAATTTAAGTTTATGTGATAAAATACATTTATTTGAATTGGGTATTTTATTTATACATTCACTATTATTAGGTTAGGTTATGGGGTAGATGGCTCAGTGGTATCGAGTCGGCCTGTGGATCTTGAGAATCCTGGTTCGATCCCCACAGCCGACAAACAATTTTCACCAATTTAAATCTACCCCTGTGGCTCCCCGTCCACTAATATCTGTGGAGGCCGTGATTTATCGGCTGGTAACGGCACTTCACGCGAAGAAATATATCACTTACCGAGATCTGCTTAGACAGAGTGCCACACCCAATACTGGGTAAAAGGCGTGATGATATATTTATTTATTTATTTAGGTTAGGTTAGGTTACGACATATCTCGTCAGAGGCGCTAGTTGACGTACTCGCGCTGTAAATTTGAAATTATATATTTTAATGACATATGAAACGGCCATAATAAGCGTAGCCCAACTGAATTAAGTTAGCCATGTCTTACATTCAAACACAAATGGACATTTATACACTTCTTTTGTTTTGTAATTTTGTCGATGTTATTTCGTCATTGTTTACTTTTGTTATAGATATTATTATAATATAGGTGTGATTTTGTTTATTATTTAAAGGTTTACAGATCTATAAACTTACAGATTTATCACATAATTCCACGTTAAGTTAAATTTAGTAATTGTAATTGATTTTGTCGTTGTTTCGAAAGTGTATAAAAGTAAACAAAAGTGTATAAAAACCATCACTTTAGTCATCGCGCGGTGTGAAAATCAAATCGAATAAACCTTTCATTACATTAGAGAAAACCAACAATCCAAAAAACAAACTCCGACTACAAACTACCCGGTAACACAATTACGCCATCGCTCATTTTGTAGATCCTGCGACACGTAGCGCGAAAAATTCCATTTAGCAGACAAGCAGGAGAGGCAGGAATAGCAGCAGTTACAGCAGGAGATGATCACCGCTTGCCAGCCATGGCCTACTGCGAGTACAACACGGCGACACGCTCCACGCTCGCATACACGTATCCCAATCAATTTTTGATTGCTTTGGGAAATTGCTCGCCAATGAGACTTGAGGGCCAGGCTAAAATTTCACATATAATAGTATGTCACCGTTGTCAGCCTAGCGCGATGGAGGTGGCTGTGAAGCTGGGTCAGTGGCGGAGGTGACAGTTGGGCGGAATTGGAAAGTCAGCGAAATTACCGCAAAATTTACAGAATTAATCATTGTCATTTTATCTCACTTTACGGAAGGGTCAAATTTAAATTTATGCTGAACTGAATGGACGTTTGTATAAACGCAAATTAAGGGTGAGTCACTAGTCACCGACTAACTTTGTTCCACAATGACAAATGAACTTAAATAATTTAGAAATAGAAATGTTAGGAATAATAGATATACAAAATAATCCTCTAACCTATTTTGAAACTCGATCAATATTTATTTTCGATTGATAAATTAATGTCAATTCATTATTATTATTATTATTATTTCAAGCCTGTTATTTCTATTTTATTTTTATGCATTTTGCTATTATACGAATCAGTATTAGAGATATTTATGTATTAAGGGTGTAAAATGGTACTTTATAATCCGCTTACAATCACAACAAGAGCGAAAAATACACTTTACACCTAAGATACATACCAAAAATAAAATTAATGAGCTTTTAATTGCATATAATTATGAAAGTATTTAATATATGTCATTAAAATACAGGGTTCGAAGATATATATCGATCGATATATATCATGATATTTATTTTGATATATATCGTCATATTTTTGCAATGATATATATCCATTATATAAAAATATCAAATAGTTTTTGTGATATAGCCTCCGGAGAAGTGAAATTTTTCGTATTTTTCAGTTTTTCTACTTTTCCGAGGCTATATCTCGAAAACTAAATGTGATATGAAAACGCGCTCAACGGCATTAATTTTCTCGTGCTTCAGTTAACTTATAAACATAGTTTCAGCGATTTTTATTTTTTTTCAATTTTCCGCCAAAAAAATCGCAAAAAGCGGTTTTTTAACATTTTCTCGAAAACCAGAAGTCATATGCATTTGAAGATTGCACCACTGGATTCAGTGGGTCAAAATACATATGTATGTAAATTTTCGTTTTAATAATCCTACAATTAAGGATTTTTGGTAAAATTGAATTAAAATCTGAAAAAACCAAAGGGGTACCCCTTAGGAAATAATTAAAAATATTAAATTGCATAAAATTGTATGAAAATTTGCTTATAAGTCAATTCTGGCACGGGGAATTCAACGCCGTTGAGCGCATTTCCATATCTTGTTTAGTTTTTGAGATATAGCCTCCGGAGAAGTGAAATTTTTCGAATTTTTCAGTTTTTCTACTTTACCGAGGCTATATCTCGAAAACTAAATGTGATATGAAAACGCACTCAACGGCATTAATTTTCTCGTGCTTCAGTTAACTTATAAACATAGTTTCAGCGATTTTTATTTTTTTTCTATTTTCCGCCAAAAAAATCGCAAAAAGCGGTTTTTTAACATTTTCTCGAAAACCAGAAGTCATATGCATTTGTAGATTGCACCATTGGATTCAGTGGGTCAAAATACATATGTATGTAAATTTTCGTTTTAATAATCCTACAATTACGGATTTTTGGTAAAATTGAATTAAAATCTGAAAAAACCAAAGGGGTACCCCTTAGGAAATAATTAAAAATATTAAATTGCATAAAATTGTATGAAAATTTGTTTATAAGTCAATTCTGGCACGGGGAATTCAACGCCGTTGAGCGCATTTCCATATCTTGTTTAGTTTTTGAGATATAGCTTCCGGAGAAGTGAAATTTTTCGAATGTTTCAGTTTTTCTAAATGTGTACAAAAACTAAAATTAAAAAATAAATATCCAAAAAGTGATATTTATCTGATATATATCCTATATATCAGATATTTTGATATTTATTATAAATATCATGATATTTACGAACCCTGTTAAAATATAAATAAATATTGGATCTAAAATCCAAAGATCGAAAAAGTGCTCTTTGCTCTACGGCGAAAAAGATATACTTCACGCTCTATAAATTAATTTGTTTCCTAGCAACCAATGTACTATTTAGATCACTCGTAAAAAACTACTTTAATTTTCCTTTGTAAAAAAAATATTATGTACTTCCAGACACGACAATAATTCTTAATGCTAATGACTTTAATCCCCGGAATTTATCTTGTGGCAATTAAGAATAAAAATAATTGAAATTAATTTTACCACACTAGACAAAGCAAAAAAAAATATAAATAATATAATTTAGTTTGTTTTTCGAACACAACTAATTGTTACTTGACATCAAGTGTGCCACACTGAATTTGTAAATAAAAAAATGGCATCAAATCGTAGATAGATGTAATGAGCATGTCTCCCTCCCTCCTAAAATCCTTCTGCCTCCGTCACTGAATCTTCCTGCAATGTGCTAACAACATTTCTGTGTAATCACAATTACTCCATGTTCTCGATTCGACACTGTGTATTTCCATGCTCGCGTGCTTCTATTCTACTGGTCTGAAGACCAAATCCAAAACCAAACTCGTGTTGTATCTACAGTAGTAAAGCTAAAGCAATTTGCCCTCTGCACGCCACTGTTTTACCTCTCAATGTCTTCTTCGTGAAGTCATGGTTTGTAACTCGACATGCAAAGCTCATTTTCTGGGTTTTGTCATTGTTTTGTACGAGAGTGTTTGATGGTTACACGGTTACGGAAATAGCTATTGAAGAATGGAGAGGAAATGATGAAAGCAGTGACGGAGGTAATTCATTGGGTGATTTACTGTTACAGTTAGTACTTGTTTCTTACAATCAGGAGTCAACAACCTTTTTTAAACCGGAGCCACATACGATATTTTATAATATACGCGGGCAAGAGAATAATTGTTACAAAAATTCTCATTAGATTGTAAAATAAATAAGTATATCATCACGCCTTTTACTCATCACTGGGTGTGGCACTCTGCCTAAACAGATCTTGGTAAGTGATATATTTTTTCGCGTGAAGTGCGATTACTAGCCGTAAAATCACGGCCTCCACAGATATTAGTGGAGGGGGAGCCACAGGGGTAGATTTAAATTGGTGAAAATTGTTTGTCGGCTGTGGGGATCGAACCAGAATTCTCAAGATCCACAGGCCGACTCGATACCACTGAGCCACCTACCCCATAATAATTAATAATAATTAGAGTGTAAATATAAAAAATCAGAATTTATACTTACCTTCCTTTGCATGCTATATTTAATACTTTGAAAATCAATAAAAAAGTTGTTTCTTTCTACAACTGAGCATAAATTAAATATTTTCAACTCTCAGAGACTGTTACTCGAAGTATAGTCGAGCGCAACAACCATATAAGAGCGGCAAGGACATTTATTTTCTCGTTGTGCACACAACTAATATACGCGCTCAATTCAACCCGTGAAATTCAACATCATTGGTAGCCCAAGCTACTCTTAACTATGCGCCATTCATTATATATATATACAGGGTGTTTCACAACTTAGAGCAAAAAAATAAAGGGTATATTTCTGTACGACGTGCTGATCATGAAACAAAAAGATTTTTTTTTAAATCGCAAAACTATTTTCCATGTTTCCCAGTTCAAAATTTTTCATTGCCACTGCCACTGGGTGGATGATTATGTTAAAGTTATTAATTAAATAAAATTCTATTATAAATAACTGCTAATAATTGAATTGTTTAATTATTCTTTCGTAGTTGATACCTACTTCATTGTTTGTGTTTAATAGGAAAGCGAATCCAGTGCAGTACTACAAAAAATGTTTTAGGTTAACAATCCTTAATTTTTCGAATTTAAAAAAAAAAGTGTTTCATGATCAGCACGTCATACAGAATATACCCTTTAATGTTTTGCTCTAAGTTGTGAAACACCCTGTATATATATATATATATATATATATATATATATATATATATATATATATATATATATATATATATAAACTATAATAATAACAACAAAAATAAAGAAAATTCTAAATTTGCCAACTCAAAATACAATAAATTGTGCGCATTTGGCAGCACAAAGATACCAAAATTTAGTACCAAATTTTATCACCAGATGACATATTGCAATGTGCCAATCGTGTATAGTTGCTGTTATAATACAATAATTGTAGTCATGCGCATTCCCACTTAATTTTTTCCAGTTTTGCATACAGTTTTCAAAATTAATTTTGTCGTGTGCAATCTTTAAAGTTATTTTTTTAAGTTTGTAAATAAGTGTACAATCAGGGGAATAAAATACAGCGTAGTGGTGTACCTCATCGAGTGTTTATAAAATATAAAATCTTTTTAACATTTATTTACTACGCTGCACAACAAGAATGAAAATCCAATTAGAATTGTGGTGAAATCTGAACAACACGATTGCAGTTATATTTTCCGGTTTAAGTTGAAATCATTGCGGTTTGAATCTGTGAATTCTGACTGAGGAAATGGCAGAGAATAATCATATACAGGGTGTTTCTATACCTCTGCACGAAACTTGACATATATAATTTGAAATACTGCTTATAGACCAAAAATATGTTTTTTTGAAATTTGCCAAAATTACGAACATTTTTAGTGTCACTGGTTTAATGGTACATTTCCTGTAAAAAATATTGTCTACGCCACTGATAAATGCAGATTTTTGATTGGTGATTTGAGATTGTAATTGTATTAGTGTGATAGTTTGTTTTTTTTGAGTAGTAGCAATGTAAAGGGAATTGTAAATGTGCGATTGCTTCCTGTGTGAAGAATAATTTTATTTTCTGTACTGTTTTGATTTGAAATTTTTTGTCGACCTATGGAAATGAACTGAATATTTGTTCTAAATTAGCAGTAGACAAATTTTGTGTTTTTGCAACCATTACAAATTTGTTTCGTGTAAAATTTTATAGAAACAATTATTTTTGTATTTGTATTTTTATTTGGATTTTCTGTTTTGGTTTAAAATACATTATGAATAATGGAAACAAACAAAATATATAATACGGTTAAATTATTACTTTTTGAAATATTTAAAAATTAGTAGCACATATTTTGTTTAATCTTACAAATTTTATTGTGTATTGTACATAGATAATTAGATTGATAATTTGGGTATTTTTAAATATGAAGAAAAGAAAAGAAAAAAAAAGAAAGAATTTTAAAATATTTTTTACGAAGAGTGTTTCAAGAAAATGACACCAAATCGTGCCATGAAAAATAAAGATAGATATAGTGTGCATGTCTGAGCTTACCGCAATCGACGACATTTTACGTTGTCAATTATAACAGATAATTTGTCAATTGTGACAGAAAATTAATTTCAAATTTATGATTTTGAATCTTATTGATTATTGTACCATTTAAACGGCATGGCTTTCATCACCATTACTCTTTAGAAATGCATTTTATTTAGAAACGGTAATAAAATATGCTCCTTTTAAATTAAACAATCGGTGACATTTTTAGTTATCAATTATTTATTTATTTATGCTACTCTGTACAACAGGAACTTGGTCCCAATTACAGTACAGGGTCCGGACTCACCCTGATTTCCGAATTCGAATTTCTATAACGCTATCCACACAGACAATTACCTAATTAATTTCAGATATGTTTTTTATGACACAATTTAAAGCCACCTGTTATGATAAATGTTTGGAAATTCCTGTAATTTTTAAATATAGTAAAAGAAAAAATTTGTTTACAAAAATACCCAATTAGAAGTTGTGTAACCTTGGTAGTAACCACAAAATGTATGCTGGTGTGTTATCAGTCATTTGTTTGTTGATTATTTTCGAGTGTATTTCATTTACGCACTCTCTAAACTCTAGTACTGCGCTAATCTTAAACCACTGCGTATTATGTTCACTAAATTTGTTATGTTATGTATTTGTTTACAACATAACCTCACAAGTTATATTTACTAACACAAATCTTTCGTGAAACTTTATCAATATTGTTATATAACTCGCAACTATAACAGGTAAAATATTCACCTGATATCATACACACGCGATTTTTAAAATATAATATGAGACTTTATAACACAAACATTTTTCGTATTAAAATTGTTTGATTGATTTTGTTTTATATGTCACAATCCAATGATCCATATGAGTTAAAGCAGTTTTAAGATGATTTTAATACAATTGTACAATTTATTTTTAATGTGATGATATCACGTCATTACTTTCAGAATCGAGAAATGACAAATTAATTTCATATAATTTTTGATATAAATTCATATATGCGTAGGTCGTTAATTTTAATGTTAAAATGTAGACAATTGTCTGCAAAACAATTTTATAAATTTAATTAGAATTTCAATGGCTGAGATTAGTGAAAAAACATTTTCTTGCATCTTATCTTAGATATTAAAAATATTTGTATATTCTTCGTTGTGCTTTTTAAAATTAATTTAGAAAAAATGCTTGAAATAAAAGTGGCGGAAAATTTAATTGTCCTCGAACTTTCCTCCGAAATAATTTAATAATCCTTCTATTATGTAACTTAATCATTATCTATTCCCGGTCGATAAATTAATGAAAGCTCTTATTTTTCATGATTACTACCATTTTTTTTACTACTAAAATTATTCATTCTGTTTGTATTTAACCACACTTTCTATGAGACTATATTCTTTTTATGCAAAATACTTTAATCTTTAACAAAAAAAATCCAATATCTATTTATTACATTGTCAAATTTTATAAGGTGTATTTTTATAAAATTGGACAATGTAATAAACAAATATTAAAATTAGAATTTAAAAATAACTTTGTCAACAATAAATGCTGTAGATGATGGGTTAACTATCGAAACGCCCAAGAAATAAATTGAACTATTCATGGATTCTAAAGCCAATATATCCCTTTGCAAAATTTATATTTTGTTGTTGTCTTAATTTATTTATATATATATTTATTTTTCTACGATTGCTATGAAAAGTTGACAATTACGCTCTCATTTGTCATCGTAAAGTTGACGTTTTCTGTGGAACAATCGAAAAATATCTTTTTTGCGCGTCTCCAATAGCAACGCGCGAAAAAGACGTTAAATTCGCGCGTTTCCAATGGCAACGCGCGAAAAAGATTATTTCAATAGTTACCAGGGATACAAACAAAACAGAAACTTGTCATATTGACAGTTAACAGAACAAATTTAGTTTTAGACGTATACCTACGTTTTTTAATAACTTTGAGATGCAATCGTAGAAAAAATTATGTGTGTATTAAGAGCGTAAAGTGTCTTTGTTCCTCTTGCACTATTGCAGCTCTCGCACTATTGCAGCTCTCGCCTTCGGCTCGCGCTGCAACTACCGTGCTCGAGTAACAAAGAATCACTTTACGCTCTTAATACACAAATAACTATTATGTTACTCTGTACAACAGGAACTTAATCCCTATTACAGTACAGGGTTTGCACTCACCGAACCGCAGTGTAGTAGTTTATATAATTTTTAGCTTGAGTAAGATTCGAACTCGGGATCTCCGAATTCTATATTGCTATCCACACCACCGTAGAAAATTTATAGTACGTAACTCGTTTTATAAACTCTTTAGATACTCGTTTTTAATACACTCGTAACTAAAGAAACGTTTATAAAACTTATTATATAATATACTATTTTTCCCTCTGCTAATCATGTAACCATACCGCAGTTATAAAATATCAAAAGTTGTTATTAACATATCGATTGATTACAGACAATGATTTAGTTACAAAATTGTGGGGAAATATTTGACAACGACAAAGAAATGAACAATATAGTTTGCGATATTCCAGATAAGGTAAAAATTACCAATAATCGTTTCTGTACGATTCGTTTTCAGGAAAAATGTCCTGGCGGTAAAAGGAAATGTAAAATGCATATTTAATAGAGGGTATTTTCCTTGCTGTCATTTTTCAGCCAGAAGATATTGATGCGCTCGCATTTTTTTGTGATAAAGGAAGATATTTTTCTTGGGTTTAAGAGATTATGGATGTCTTGGCATATATTTCTTACGTGTCGACTTTTCTGGTCAATGCTTTTATTCGAGTTGGATTATTTTTACCTTTTACGGAAACTAAAATGATTTTTTTTTTATAAATTACTTTGTGTCACATTTGTGATGCGTCTAATAAATTTATATTTTACTGCCGATAAGTGACAAAAGGTTATTTTCAAATGATTTTTTTAGAGGGTGTTTCTATACCTCTGCACGAAACTTTAATGACATATATAATTTGATATACTGATTATAAAACGAAAAGAATTTTTTTGAAATTCGTAAAAATTAAGGTATTTCAATTCTGTCACTGGTTTAATTTGGAATTTTGCGTCGCTTATCCATACACTAACAGCATATCCACTAATTCACTGTTGTTTGCAAATTTCTCCCTCGACAACTTACCCTTTCAATACAGTATACTAAATCAGACTAGGTATTCAAATAAAAATAAAAATAAGGCATTATATCAGGTACCTTAGTTTTTAAGTTACAGCGATTTTTGACTTTTTTTAAGCTCAACTTTGAAAGCCCATAACTCAAAAACTAAAAGAGATATTGAAATGCGGTTTGAACGAGTGTATTTCTCGTGCTCTGATTTATATAGAACCATATAATAAAAATTTTGACTTTTTGTACTGGTTCAATCAGAAATTCACATCTGCATGTTTATATGTCAAAATTCTGGTCATTCTTGACCATGGCAGTTCTGGTCTGATTTTGAAAGAGGACTGTTTTATTACTTTGACAACTATAGATGACAGCAATGTTATTTTCCATATGTTTACTTTTAAAATAAACACTCTAATGCATTGCTGTCAAAATTTGTAACTGTAACTATGGTAATGGCATATCCCTATGTTTACTGATAAAATAAACTCCCGGCATATATATAATTAAAATTTCGGGCAGACGTATAAAAACACCCTGTATTTTGCTAATATTTCTGCTATCGTTCATCTAAAAATATGTCATTATGACATTTTAAAATTTAAAATATTTTTCCTTATTTTTAATTTTAAGCATTAGACAAATTATAAATTAATTATGCAAGTTTCATTGATAGTAACGAGCTTAAATGATTGATTTATTTATTTTTCTTAACTCGTAAAATTTGTTTTTCGTTTCAACGTACATATCGTTGCAATTTACCATATTCATTCAATTTTAAAGTTATTTATTTCAAGTACAGTAGTTAGGTAAACTTTTCGCAATTTATAAGTTTGCAATAGATATCATTTATTTAATGTCAGTCACTTACAACTTAAATGTCTTGAGCGATAATAATTTTCCAGATAAATTACGCCATATTGCTAAAGTTATCTCATTTCTGTACCTTGCCCCAGATAAGTACACAAATTAATTTTTTCCAAAAACTACTGAAATAAATTTGACCTATTTTCTCATTCATTTGGGGATAATTAAAATCTTAATCAGTTTCATTAAACTGTAATTATTCCTGATTAAAATTTGAGATCAAAGAAATTTTCCCGCAAGCAAAAAACCAACTATAAAGAGTTATTAAACAGAAAAATCTACATAAAATTAGTTAATGCTTTTAAAACTTTTTTAAAATTATTTATATCGATTTATTTATATAGGTATATATAGCTGTATTGGATTTTCTCGTAATGGACACCTTTTTTATAACAGTAGGTTAGATTTATTGTATAGAATATATTAATTAAAATATAATAGATTATATTTTATTCTCACAGGTAAAAAACAATTTTCATATTTTTAAAATTATTAGTAGACGGTAATAATAGGTTCCTATAGTTTGCTATCCATTTTTAGTTTAATGTATAATTGAAGAAATAAAACCAAAATATACTTTATTAGGTTAAAACAACAACAAAACAAAGACAAAAGTTTGTAGTTAGCAAAATTTTATGTATATGTTTATGCTTATGCTGAAGACAAAGACTAATACTGTAACTGGGAGTGGTGTGACGTTGTTACGTATGTCAAAAAACCTACATAAAACAGTGACTATGTTAAGAGATGTAAATTAATATGTATTGTATAAAAAAAGAAGAATTTTTTGGACAAAATCGCGTATTTTAATAGTTGCATAAAAGCTATAATATTTCGGTTCTATTCTAATGAAATAATATAAATATATCAACACGCCTTTTATCCATTACTGGGTGTGGCACTCTGCCGAAGCAGATCTTGGTAAGTGATGTATTTATACGCGTGAAGTGCGATTATCAGTCGTCAAATCAAAGATGGTAGTAGAGGTATAGTTTTATAAAAACAAAATAAATATATCATCACGCCTTTTACCCAATACTGGGTGTGACACTCTTCGTAACATATTTCGGTAGGTGATATATTTATGCGCGTGAAGTGCGATTACCAGCCGTCAAATCACGGCCCTCAAAGGTGTTAGTAGTGGGAAGCCACAGGGGTAGTTTTAACGTGGTAGAAATTGTTTGTTGCCTGTGGGAATCGAACCCGGGTTCTCACGTCTACAGTCCGACTTGATACCTAAATATAACAGCATTCTGAAATGTGAAATGTGAAGCAAATTTATCTGTCAACAAAGACATAATGAAATGTTTTGAAATAAAGCAACAAAATATTAAACTGCAAAAATGTGATATTTCGCTGTTGAATTAAATTGTTTTCCGTTATACAAATATCGTAGCAGCAGGATGCATGACAAAATCGCACAACAGTGCATATTTTCTGCTGTGTCGACAAACAGAATCCATTTAATTTGGGGAGAATACTCACATCTGAAAGAATCAGCCGGAGACCTCATTTTTTATATTTTCTGCTGAATTTGTAACAGACAGAAGAAGTGCAATTAATTTATGTTTTAACGAGTTCTTTTATACGAGGAAAAGTCAATAACAGAAATCGTGGATATGTATTTATCGTCTTTCCTCTTTGATTTATTTGAAAAACATCAAGAAAAAGCAGAAAAGAACCTTTCTACATTTTCTGATAACAATAAATTCTCTCTTATTGACTTCGTATTTCAAAACATCTACCATGTAATCACAATAACTACATTAACATGAAAACAAACATATATGTTTTTATGTTTTTACATAGCCTATAAGAAATACACTATTACGACTTAAATAAAATACTCTTAATATTTAAAAACATAAATCTTGTACGGTAAAATGTAATTACATAAATTACAGTAAAAAGTAATTATTTATTTAATATGGGGTAGGTGGCTCAGTGGTATCGACTCGGCCTGTTGATCTTGAGAACCCTGGTTCCATCCCCACAGCCGACAAACAATTTTCACCAATTTCAAATCTATCCCTGTGACACTCCCTCCACTAATATCTTTGCGGGCCGTGATTTGATGACTGGTAATCGCACCTCACGCGAAGAAATATATCACTTACCGAGATCTGCTTAGGCAGAGTGCCACACATAGTAATGGGTAAAAGGCGTGATGATATATTTATTTATTTATTTAGTAAAGATTAATTTATAAAACTAAAAGGAGAATAATGTTTATTTTTCAAGTAGTCAAGAAGCCAAGTAAACTAATTTAAAATTTGAACAAAATTAGTTACTTAGAAAGTAAGTCAATGTGACAGAAATAAAAAATAATAGTGTATTAAGAGCGTAAGTGAGTCTTTATTACTCGCGCACGGTAATTGCAGCGCGATCGGAGGCGAAAGCTGCAAAAGTGCAAGAAGAACAAAAACACTTTCCGCTCGTGATACACACATAATTTTCTTTTCGATTGCATCTTAAATTATTTTAAAAAACTGAAAATAAATTCGTTCTACCAATATGACAAGTTTTTGTTTTCATTGTATCTCAGGTACTATTGAAGTAAGCGCGCATTTAATATCTTTGTTGTTATATTTTGATTGCTCCACAGAAAAAGTCAACTTTACGTTGACAAATAAGAGCGTAATTGTCAACTTTTCATAGTAATCGTAGAAAAACGATATTAAAAAACAGCTAGATTGAATTTCCGTAACACTGTTAATTTCAAATAATTTTCTATGATTTAATTATTTATTTATCTATTTATTTATGTTACGCTGTACAACAGGACCTTAATCTCAATTACAGTACAGGGTCCACACTCACCGAGCCTTTTACCCATTACTGGCTATGGCACTCCTCCGTAGCAGATCTCAGTAAGTGGTACATTTCTTCGCGTGAAGTGCGGTTACCAGCCAACAAATCACGCCCCCAAAGATGATGGTGAAAATTGTTTGTCGACTGTGGGGACCGAACCAGGGTTCTCAAGATCCACAGGCCGACTCGATACCACTGAGCCACCTACCCCATTTGTTTCTTTAAATTTGACTATGACGACACACCCTAGTATAGCATTTATAAAGATCTTTAATTGCAGAACTATATTCGAATTTAAATGATGCTGCAAGTATAAATGTTTATTTGTATATGAATTCGTATTAAAAGGTTGAATAATTTCAGTAAACGAACATATTCAACTTGAAAAATTCCGAAACTCTTCCAAGTTCACCTTATTCAAATATAATACAATAATTTAAATTCTCCGGTGCCTACAACTGAGTTTAACTCTGATTTTTTACGCCTGCCTCCGAGTATGAAGTGTTCGTCTGTTTAGAAAGTCTACTTTGACGGAAGTCATTTAGTTCTATCTGTAGCTCCACAGGAAGCGCACACATTTCCGCAGCTTACTTCACTTCTTGTTCTTGCTCAGCACGGTGTCTTCTTCTTCCTTTCCTCGCCCGGCGCCATTCATCCTTCGGTAAATTCGCAGGAGGCGAGATCGTCCTTCGTCGCTAAATAATTCCCATGGAAATTAAATAATTTCCCCAGCTGTGACTATGGACTCAATGCTGACTTGTTACAAACAATGCTTTAATATTATGTTCTTTTCGCACGTTTGGTAATTAATGTTTGATTAAAAAATGTACGTGAGGGAGACGAGAGTTTCTTTACTTTCGTGCTAAAGCTTTGAATGTTTTTTGCAAATTTAATTCCTTGACATACTTATTACTGCGGTAGGTAGCTCAGTGGTATCGAGTCGCCCTGTGGATTTAAGAACAGTTTTCACCATATTCTTTTGTTTTAATTTCATCGCTAATACTCATAGTATTAAATTGTAATTTCGTAAATTTATAATAAAATAAATATATCATCACGCCTTTTATTCATTACTGGATGTGGCACTCTGCCTCAGCAGATCTCGGTAAGTGATATATTTTATTCGCGTGAAGTTCGGTTACCAGCCGTGAAATCACGGCCCCAAAAGATATTAGTGTAGGGGGAGCCACAGGGGTAGATTTATAAAGCATGCAAAATTAATCTTGACTATTGGAATACCTGTAAATACAGAATTTTATGCTCTACAACATTTATTTGAAACAATTTCCTCGAAAATAATTTGGGCATCAATGCACAAGGAAAAACTGTTTTTTCATATTAACCGCCTATATACACATATATGAAACGATATATTCGGGAGAAAAGATCTCACTTTTTTTGATATACCACAAATAACTATTATTTTAAAATAAATGTAACAAATCTAAGGCTAAAAACTAACTAACAAAGAATTGGATTCTATCTTGACCACTGATTTGGTTCACAAGTCGTGTAATCTTGATTTTTTCCTTTTTCTACTGAGGACGAGAACTTAGTTCTCGAAATACGTATTTATTTATTTATTTATGTTACACTGTACAACAGGAATTTAATCCCAATTACAGTACAGGGTCCGCACTCACCGAGCCGCAGTGTAGTAGTTTATATAATTTTTAGCTTGAGTCAGACTCGAACTCGGGATCTCCGGATTTTAATTCCGTATCGCTATCCACACCACCGTACTGATTTGATTCTTTTATTACGGTTTAGGGGTTAAATTCTTTGTTAGTCAATGATTATTTTATTGAAAATATTGAAAATATAAATGACAAAAACAAAACAGAGAAACTTAAACAAATTGAGTGACATACAGACTGAAACCCAGAAAGTATCAAATCGAATTATATCATGTAATTTACCCTCTCAACATAATTAGTAATTCTTTTATTACTAGAAGACCAACATCAATTTATTAATTACTCGTAAAAGCAAAACATCTTCTGAACGTTATTAGATACAGTGAGTTCGATTTTCATAGCTACTCAATTTATTTTTATATGAAAAGTTTCATTGTAAGAAATCTATAGAAGGAGTATTTCAATCGCCATATTTACTTTGTTCTTTCGTGTAATATATATATATTCTTATTTATAACTGAATTACAGTTTTTTAATTATATTTATGGTCTATTTGCGGAATCAGTTTATACACGTTATAAATAAAAGTAACTAAAAACAATTACTACGTTCATATGTACTTTTAAATCTACCCCTGTGGCTATATATCATCACGCCCTTTACCCATTACTGGGTGTGGCATTCTGCCGAAGCAGATTTCAGTAAGGGATATATTTCTTCGCGTGAAGTGCGGTTACCAGCCATCAAATCACGGCCCTCAAAGATGTTAGTGGAAGAGAAAATAATAGAATAAAAAAGCTTATTACATTTATTAACTTACTCTATTTTTGTAAAATAAAGCTTTCATGGAAAGCTGGCAATTTTCCACTAATTGACAAACGCTACAACGTTAACAACATTGTACTTCATTATTTTTTTTCTCTTTTTTCAGGTTCTCTGTCATCAAATCCAATCCATTTCCGAAGAGTTCGCTCGACATGATGAAGTGAGTAATGTTTTGCCGTTTTACATACGTCTATTTGTTTAGTGTAGAGCACAAAACAATCATTTGTCCAACTACAAAACCCACATAAACGTTTTATTTTACCGGAACTCAAAGCAAATAGAACTTGTGTTTGCTAAAGTTGCATTTACTTTGAATATACAAGTTGAGTGCTATATATCTTTTACATTAATGTCTATGTTGTCCTTACACATGATGGAACTTTACAAAGTTGCATATTATTCCAATATTTTTGAAAGGTTATGGAGCATATTTTACGGCAGACTGCCCGATAAAATTTCAATATACGAACGGAGAAACTTTTACTTACATTGGGTATTGGGTGAAGCACAAATCTGCATCTTATTTTTTATTTTTACTAAACTTTAAGAGGTATACTCCATACTTATAAAACAAGTTTAGTTTTCAAACTTTCTACTAAATATTTATAAAATTATTTAAAGTTTTATACATTGTATTTTATCCGATTACAATAATGTTTCATAATGACTGGCAATTCTTGTTAAACTTGTTATGTACAAAAATGATTAAAAGTATTTTCCACAAAGTACTAATAACCCTCTTTATAAATCTAGAAAGCATTGCGGTTTTTTAGATATTCAAAGGAATATTCGCTTTTGAGGTTTAACCACATGACTAATTTAGAATTTATTTCTTTGAAATACGTTTATAAACTTGGTAACAATTGATAAAGAAAGTTTCTTGATAATTTTAAACTGGTTCAAAAGTTGGTAACGGACACCAAACACGAATCTTAACTTCAATTTACAAACTGAAATAAATAAAATTTAATCATTTGCCAGTTATAAATATCTACAATTGCAGAGTAGTTATTGCTACGTCCAAAGTTGTGTGACATTTTGTTTAATGAATCAAATTTTAAAACATTTTAGAACGCCATTTCACACAGTGAATATGCCTAAATTTTTATCATTATTATTATTTATTTGGATTTGTTCTTAACCCTAACAAAAACATTATAAACATTCATACTCTAAGATGGATTCGAACCTGCGATCTATAGTGTGAACTGACCACTGGAATGCTATGGTTTTATGTATTATTTTATACTTCATTTCACGTAAAAATATTTGAGTTCGACATTTTAAAATTTGTCATCTGGTGATCAAATTTGGTAGTAAATATTTTCAATCTAATAGGTTTGTTAAATATATACAATTTATTTGTAAAAAAGAAAGCTTTTAGAATGTCATTTGATGATGGAGAATTAACAATTGCAGTACAAATCTCTTCACGGGTCATTTTGCTCTTTTGTTTTATTTGTATTGTTTTTCTAGTTAACCTACATTTCAAAATTTTATTAATTACAATTAAAATGATAGGTGGCTCAGCGGTATCGAATCGCCTTGTTGATTTGAGAACCCGGGTTCGATCCTCACAGCCGATAAACAATTTTCAGCAAATTAAATTTACCCCTGTGGCTTCCCCAAAGAGGTAGATTTAATTTGGTGAAAATTGTTTGTCGGTTATGGGGATCGAACCCGAGTTCTCAATATCCACAGCCCAACTAGACACCACTGAAATTCTTAGTTTTTTGCGCGTTCGAATGACTTTTTGTCTTGACTAACAGTGACATTCTCACGAGCAACAAAAAGGCTCTCATTTCGCGCACTTATTACAAAAATAACTATTTTAATGATATAAAATACTAATCATTAATTGTACAACGAAGTATAAAAAAATTTATATTAATGTATAAACTTTCAATAATTTATAATAATGTTATTTATTACAAAACAAAATAATTTACAATAATGTATTAATTTCAGTTAATTAGATAAACTAAAAATGAATTGAAGCGAAAATTTCTAAATTTGTGGTTAAATATTTGTTAGTCGACATAGCTGTATAATTTGAATAATTAACCAGATTCTGACCGCGTTACCCAACCCAGCTTTTCCACAGCTTTATTCTCTTTGCATTCCCGATCACACGACGGTACAAACGCAAGCTTTTAGAGCTTTTGATTTTCACTGTTTCGCGTTTTCGTGATGCTATTCCGTAATGATTGTGTATAATCCCGTGGTTACAGCACGGAAACCACAATAAACGTATAATGACTTATGTTCGCTGGTCTGCAATTTAGATATGGAAGATTCGAGAAACGGCAAACGATCTACGCGAAGCGGTTTGTCGAATCGTCGAATCGGAATCAAAATCAGAGAATAATAATCGTGTTCTGATCTTGCGGTTGATGCCGCGCTATTTTAATGATGGTGGAATTGAGCAAGATGATACTTGGAGAAAATAATTTTACATTTGCTATTTTGATAGGATGAACTCCAATTAATTTAAATAACAATTTGTTTGTAACGTATTTTCAAATTACAGGCGTATACTATAGTATGTACCGGGTGTAGAATTGATATTTGTAATATAGGACATACAATAGTATGTTTTAATATGATGATTGTTGCTTCCCTAATTAAATTAGAACAAAAGTGTAAATACAAAAAAAAATGTTACGTAAAAACTACATCTAATGAGTATCTACTTGTTCAATTGTTTTTTTATACAAGAGGAACAAGCAAACAAGAAAAGAATTTTTATAAAGAAAATTTAATATAACAACAAAGACAAAATTAATTGTTGTCCATACACTTGGTGAAACTAGGTTTAATAAAAAATATAAAATAAACACTTGGCTAAGTCTCACAAAATTCAGCCTCCAAGTCACCTTATGAGGGCATCGTCAGAGGCTGGCCAGCACAGTTAGTAACCATAGACGCGTCTATGCTATATTTATATTTTTATATTTTTTAGAAAATTTAATAATAAAACAAAGAAAATTATTTCGAAAATTAATTTCTTAAATGTAAATAACTAATTTATTTGAAAAACAAATTAGATAAGTAACATTATTTTCTACATCAGTGCGGAAAGAGATTATTTTCCGCACTGATGTGTCAACAGAATGACATTATTGATTCCTGTTGTCATAAATATAAAAAATGACAGTGAGGAAACAGAATTCGCAACGATAAATATGTGACGTTTGACAGATATCAATTATTTATTTTGTAATTAATCAAAGTGAACTTTTTTTGCCGAAATTCACCACTGAATTGATAGGTTACAGTAATTAATAAAAATTAGTAAACATTAACAAAATTATAACACAACTTCAATTGAATTAAATACATTTTAATGTAACATAAAAAATGTTTACTTGAAGTAATGTCCAACTATTTTAGCGAATTTGCGTTGTAAATAGTACATCAAATAATATATACCCAGTTTTTTTTTGCAAAAATTTTAAAACATCCCACATGCCTTAAGCCGTATCACAAATTTTACTTTTTAATAGGGTAATGAAAAAAATTAAAGGCGCGGTGGTCGAGCGTGTTAAGGCACATCTCTTAACATACTGTGACGTCACCCAAATCAAGGTTCGTCAGTTCGAATCCGCCTGTCGACAATGTGTGATTTGTCGTAAAATATAAAAAATACAGTTACATGTATTTATCACACTCGGGCGCTATAAACTAGTCACTTATACGTCTTTAAATAATGTAGCATTCGACTACGAAAACCGGCAGTACGGCAGTGTAAAAAAACTGTGGCTCGGTGTGCCCAGGCCCGATTTGGGCTGCAGCGCCACCGATGATGATGATTAAAGCCCGGATTTTTAGGCAATTGCCTAGATTCAAATTTTAATATACTTCAGGCAATGTCGTTTTTCTATACATAGGTAATATGTTTACGTGTAATGGAAGGTTTTTTTTTCGTGCCTTAGAGCCTATTTTTTCTATATTTTGGTTATTAAGCCTATTTTACCTTATACAGCCTATTTTGCCTATTTTTATTGCCTATTCTAACTTTTATTGACTAATTCAACACTCGACATAGTGTTTCAACCTAACCTATAATATTTAAAGTACTTACTTAAATCAAGTTTTTGTGTGTGAATTTAAAATGCCGAAAGAAAAAACGTGTTTTAGTCAAAATTTTACGTGGCAATTCAATTGTGTCTTTGCCATTAATCAATGGAGCTGAGGTAACTTTAGGCGATATGGCTAAATATTAGAATGCCCCTGTCACATTTTGTGATGTCTAACGAAGTTTTCAGCTTACAAGCAAGTTCTGACTGACCGAAGACAGTCCCTTTCCGAAAATTTCATAGAACAATAGCTCGTAATATTATGTGAATCAAAGAATACTACATAATTTGATTTTGTATAATAGTTAATAAACATTATTATTTTATTAATATTTTTCAGATTGCGTTAATTTTTGTTTAAAATGATGATTTTTTTCGAATGAAGAGTAAATACGAGTACCAATATTAGAAAAAGGATTCGTTTGTTTTTTTTTAAACAAATTATTTACATTTAGGCTGCCTAAAATCCCGCCTATTTTAGAGTAATTACCGGCCTATATGCCTGCTTATTTGGGTGTTTTTAAGTGCCTAAATATCCGGGCTTTAATGATGATGAATGAAAAGATTATATTCTTTGCTCTCAGGTACTTGATAAAACGACACCTTGATATAAACATAACTATTTTCGTCCCTGGATAAAAAATTAAAACATACTTACAAATTATGCTTCATTTAATAATCCTGAAATCTAAAGCACATAAACCTAACTTAAACTATACAAACTTATCCTGTCACATTGAAACCTACATAATAAACCATAAACTGAATATTTAATGTAATTCTGATGGCGTTGAAGCAGTTCAACTTCTCAATGGCAATATGTCGGTTGAATAAATTTTGTAACAACTGTCAAAATCATAACTCATGAGACCACATTTGTAGACTTTGCAAGTTTGTTCATCACGTTTAAGATTATTATTGTTCATGTTCTCAGAATTAATTTTCAACTATGTACAACTCTATCATAGAATTTATAATCCGGTGTTAATCTTTCACTAATGCTAACAATTCTAGCTAATACTACATAATGGGAAATTTTCAATAATTGTTCCTTTTTAATATACATTTTAGTGGTTAGCAATATTTTGACCACAAGTATTTTATTATAATAATAATGCAATATGTACTTTTTGCAATAACTCATTGAAAATTAATTGAATTGTTTGTTTTACTATTACAAAATTAGTTTTCTACGAACAGAACGGAAAGTTGGCATTTCTGCACTTATTTAATGTACGTAAATTAGACATATATTGTTTTATTCTGATAGGTTATATCATCCATGGATACACGTAAATTATAATCGAATTTCAAAAAGAAATAAATATCTCCAATCGCAAACATATTCATTAATAATAATTTTGAAAAATGTTTCAACTAATTTTGTTGTAATTATAAATTAAAAAGGCTTATCAATGAAATTGTTATCACTGGTTGAATATGGTTCATGATTCACTCCAAATATAAAATTGCATTCATCACGAGATGGATAAAAATTTCTATTACAATAGTTCCTTTATTACGAGTGTAAAAATATTATAATATACTTCTTTTTTTTTACTTTGTGTCATTTATTTCATCGAAATTTTATAGTTTTAATTGATAAAAAGATCGAACTAAAATCTAGGAATTTATATGACATGTGGTAACACTGCTGAATAAATTTTGACATAACTGTAAATTCAGAAGAATATACTTCAAATTTTTAAGGCAAAATTTAACAATATACTATCGATATTTTGACATGTGTCAATAGTTATTTTTGATTCTAGATTGCGAAATGTTACTTTTGCATTCGAGAATGCAAAAGCATTTCGCAATCGAGTATCAAACAACGTTTTTTCGAAAACTATGTCCCAAAATTAGTAATAATGTAATGAGAAAATTTTGACTCCATGACAACAATGTATGTAATATAATTGCAATCAAATCTGGTATTCTCTGACCAGCAATTGACAGCTGGGTGGCAATAGAAACCAAACAAACGTTCTAATTTTTTTCTGCGATTTATTGGGATTCGCATTGCATTTCTCAAGAAACTATTCCAGTACACCAGTTAGCTTCCTCAAGCGGGATAAATATGAATAATTGCTCAATTGGAACATTAAATATAAATTTTGTTACAGAATAGAAGTATTGTTTCTAAGCAAAAAAATCAAGTGACAAATTTTATTAAATTGTGAGCCTTTCTTCCATCAAAAAATTACAGGATGCAAAAAACTTTTGCATCCTACATGCAAAAGTCTTTTGCGTTCTGTAGACAAAAACACTCATTTCGCGTGTTGATAGTTGTCATGTAAATTGTAACTTTATATGACAGTTTTCGAAAAAATAATTTTTATGTGCATAAAATCAATTTCATATTAATATGCAAAACAATACCTGTAAAATACGTAATAAACGCATATTTTTTCACTCATTTAATTCGCCGACGTGCGTCATATATATTCGTGAAAAAAAGTTTTGCTATATACATATATTTATTTAAATTCTTTTGAATAGATCTTAGAAAAAAATATGAGCGCAAATCTAGCAAAAAGCGTCGTTTCGCGATTAACAATAGACTACTGCTCTAGACATATAAATAACTATTTCAATTCACCAAAACTCAAAAATAAATGTTAAATCCTAGAACAAAGAATAAAGTATAATAAAATCGACAACATACTTTTCATTCCATTCAGCTGTGAAATAAATACCAGAAAAAAGCTTTCCAATAATTACTAAGATTTAGAGTAAAATTTCATGAAACCATAAACACTGCCATTAATATCTCAAACCATTTATAAGGTTCACCACTATAGCCTTCGCTAAAACCACTGCTATTCGTTTAATTTCGGCTCTTTGTTTGATGGTTTGAAATCAGGAGCTTATAAGAAGAAAGCTCTCCAACTAACTCGACGAAATAATCGATTCTGGAGCAACATAAATGTTTGTTGGGCTCTGCTGTGTTTATTACCCTTTATTCTTTAGTTCTGCGTTTCGACACGCCTAGTGGAAAAGCGCTGTGATAAGAAAACAAACACTTGAATGAAATGAGCGACAAAGGAAAAATGAGGGAAATATTTTGATATATTGGTTTCATTTCGAATAAAGTAAACATATTTGTCATTTCAACAGACAAATGGACCAATTTTCCTTATTGTTCATTTTTGTATACTTTATTGATACTAGATTTTTTTTTTCGCAATGCAGACATTTTTCCAAATATTTACTAAAAAAAAAGAAATTAAAAGAGTTTTCAATTTTGTCTAATGCCACTTTTATAAATTTTATTCACTTTTTTCTTTAAATTAAAATTGATAGAAAATGTTGTTCGTATTTAAAGCATTTTTCTTTTTCACATTTTCATGACCTCATTGTCAAGTTATAGTGAATTAATTATTGAAATAAAAAACATTGGTTGGTAGCACAAGCTTTGTTTTTGAGTGGTTTAATAGCACGGTTTTAACATGTTAAAGATAGCTAAAAAGCTCAGTGGTATCGAGTCGGCCTTGTGGATCTTGAGAACCCTGGTTCGATCCCCACAGCGGACAAACAATTTTCATCAATTTAAATCTACCCCTGTAGCTCCATCTAAACTAACATCTTTAGGGGGCGTGATTTGACGGCTGCTAACCGCACTTCTCGTGAAAACATATATCACTTACCGAGATCTGCTTAGGCAGAGTGCCACACCCAGTAATGGGTAAAAGGCGTGATGATATATTTATTTATTTGTATAAAACACTAAAAAACACTGCTCTTAAAACAAGCAAAAACAGAGCTACTACTAGCCATTGTTTCTATATTTCTTAGAAATATAAGTTATTGAACTGTATTTAAAATGAAAAAAAAGATAGTTTAAATATTCGTTAATTTAGCTACATGCCGTCTACACATAAATCAACCCTAAAACAATAGAATATCAAAGGAATACATAATACTTGTTGCTTGTAAGTCAACTATTAAACAAGAATCTGTTGAGGTCGCCTGTACCCGATTAGGGCTGTTGTACTGTCATGTTGCCGTTGTTTGTGCTGCCTCGGCCCACATTGATCGCAATATTACTACATCAACACAACCCTGTGCCGAACACATAAATACGAGTACGTACTAACCAAGGTGTACCTATACGCGATATAGGGCCACGCTAAATTACCCTTAAAAGGGAGTGCTCACAGTGTGCTCAACTGTTGATAATTTAATATATCGATTTATTTTGTTTTCGTTCAACTCCCGTAATTTTACACTTAAACACCAAACTTTGATTATCTGGTATAAATAACTCACTTAGTGTATGATAGTGAATATTACACAAGTGTTTATTAGTTTGTTTTTAGTCCCTACTTCAAATTTTGTGTGACTTTTTTGTTATCATTTACAATAATACATTTAAATTAATATTTCTAAAAGGTAATAAATAAATTTACACTAATTTTAAGATAAGAGTTCAATACTTCCTTTATTTGCTTATTTATAAATTAAATACAGGGTGTTTCTATACTTTAATGACATATATAATTTTATATACTAATTATAGAATAAAAATTTTTTTTTGAATTCGCAACAATTAGGGTATTTCATTCCTAGCGAACTATTTAGTGTCACTAGTTTAATAGTACATTTAATTAAAAAAATTGAAATAAGGCATTACACCAGGTACCTACATAATAACTAATTAATAAATAATTATTTGTAGGCAGTATTTATACTTTTATTTCATTAGTAACATAATTAAATGAAGTATTAAACCAGTGACACTAAAGCTGATAAGTAAGTAATCTTACCAGCCTACTTTTGTGCATGTAAACATAGGTTTAATATCCTGGAACTGGTAAAATACTAAACGTCAAACAAAGTCGGATAACAGATAAACACGAAATACGCACTCGGATCTAGTTTTTAAAGACGTTTCTAAAACAAAACTTGGATTGATTTTTCTTAAATTACATTATACAATTAAACCTAGTATGAAATTTGACATAGTTTTTATCCAAAAAAAGTATAGTATAAAATAGGCTTTACACCTAATAATGAGTAAAAAGTGTGATGATATATTTATATTTGTTTCGAAGAGATATATTTTGTTTGTTTCACAAATTCATTTATTAGGAACTTTTTTAGGAAATTGATATATCAGCCCTTAAAAAAAAATCTGTCAACATTATATTGTCACTGGGTAACTTAGGTTACTTAACCTTCAATAGAAGGATTTTGCACATTTTCTAAAGAAATAACGAAGTTTAAAATGAGTTAATTTATTTCTATCATATAAGTTTATTTAATTAGATTTTGATAAAATCTCGCTGCTACAAATAAAATAAATATATCATCACGCCTTTTACCCATTACTGGGTGTGGCACTCTGCCGTAAGCAGATCTCGGTAAGTGATATATTTCTACAAATGAGATGAAGAATTTAATTTAAGACATTTCTTTTTCTTCTTTTATTAACTAAATTTAAAAATAGCCAATCTATTACTAATTCTAAAATTAATTAGTTTCTATTTTTACATATGACGTACATATCCCATCTTATCACACAACACTCATGAAATGTCACCTATTTCCGTAAAATCAATAAAATTTAAATATGTCTCTTTCCCGTTAATTCAACTTCTAAATTTACCACTATCTCTCATCTTACATCAAACTCACTAATTAATCGAAACGCCAGAAGTCAGCTGTAAATATAAGACCTTCTCTTCGTTGCGAAGATTGATTGTCGTCGCATTCCACAGGTTAGCTACCGACTTTACCGACCTCCGAGTTCATGATCGACCAGAGTGCAATACCCCAGCGAAATGCAAATCACCATAGGGAGGTCCATTCACATTGGCGGCGAAACTATGTGTTCATATTATTTTCGGTTTATTTATTACTCTGCTCGACAGGAAATTAATCACAGCAGACCTACAAAACAATTGATTATTCGCGATTGACACATGGGCGGAGCCATTGTTTTGACAGCAAACCATGGTGGCATTAGTAACCACAAAAAAGTAAATTTTAAGCAATAAAAGGCGAAATAGTAGGGTAGTAGTAAAGGGAGGGAAACAAGCGATTATTCCCGCGGGTGAAGTCGAGGTTTGCCAACTTTACACAAGGAATAATCGCGCCCTCCCGTGAAGCATATTATACTTTTCGTAACAAGTGCACAAAAATTACTGTCTTATCGGGACAAATGTCAAATATGGGTTGCGTAACTAGTTACCTAGGAAACGCCGCAAACAGCTAATAATCGTAGTCTCTAGGGAAGAAAAACAGTGTCTCTCTCTCTAAAATTAGGGAATAAGAACGTGTTTCTTGTGCATGTGTTACGAAAATATTCTATTTCCAGTGTAATCGAAAGTGATCTCAACTTTCTTATTTTAATTGAAACACCCAGTATATTTTCCAAAATTTAAGTACCATATGTCATTCTGAATTCAACCATTTATAATAAATTCATCAGTGGTATCGAGTCAGCCTGTGGATTTGAAAACTCGGGATCGATTCCCACAGTTTTCACCACGTTAAAACTACCCCTGTGGCACTAAAATTTTTGGGGATCGTAATTTGATTCCTGGTAACAGCATTTCACGCGAATAAATATATCACATACCAAGATCTGCTACAGTAGAGTAATAGGTAAAAGGCGACATGATATATTTATTTATAATAAGTGCATTTTTTCATTATAAATCTGCGTTAAAACAAATTAAACTCTTTATTCAAATATCTAAGTTAACAAGTTATATATATATATATATATATATATATATATATATATATATATATATATATATATATATATATATATATATGATAAAAAATATAACATAAAATAAACGAATTCAATTAACCACAATTTTCAAAATGGTCGCTAGTTTCTTGAATACAAAGATTAAGTCTTGATATGAAATAGTTATTTACGAACTAAATGTGGGATGACGATGTTTCCGCATGAGCGCATTTTTAAAGCACGAGCGACTGCAAGGAGCGAGTGTCTTTAATAGTGCGAATGAGCAGAAGACGTCTTCACGCACGTAGTTTGTATAATATTTTTTGTTCGAGTACATCTTTAATTTCAACTTGTGTGAGTACACCAGAATCTGCAAATTATACACAATCTTTATCTATTGCAAACCAAGCTGCTCCAGGATCTTCAATTTCTAATTGTCAAAATTTTACTATAAATGTTTATAATAACACTTGTACCAATTGTGGCTCTTTCCAATCTGAAAATATTGGTTTTCAGTTCAAATATCAAACCTAACATAAAATAGATTAATTAAATTTAAGCATTTTATGTTGTTATAATCTTACTTTTCCATTAAACTAAGTTGTTATATTCCACAATATGTGTTTTTTTTAGTAGTTTTTGACAGATGTCAAAAAATAAACATTTTACGGTTTCAAAAAATACGAAAAACAACTATTTATGTGCCACTTACCTAACAAAAATATTTCAAGTAAATTTTCAATTATAATTAAATTTAATGGATTCTACAGTATACATATTTCATATAATAATTGTATGAGTGAAAATTCGAATTATTATGTGAGCACTCTTCGTGAAATTTCCCCACGTCTATGTAAATTACCCCCACCGTATGTTCATAATAACCTCGCCAGCTGAGTGGGGCTGATCGTCCATTACCCCCAACATGTTACGCCCCTGCAATAGCGCTATCATAGCCGTGATAAATTATCACTAGTCATCCAGTAGCGGAGAGTGGGATTTCTCCTGGGGGTAATGATTTATTGAGAATCTGATGCACGAACGAGATTCTGTGATGTTTTTAAGTTAGCGGACAGCTAAGATTTATTTGAAATAATTACAGGGTGTTGTTAATTTTTAAAAATAGTTTTCAAATGGTAATCACCTTTCACATTTACTTTAGTAATTTAGGTGATGATTTGAAAACTCTGAATTAACTGATTTTAATCTTATGGCTCGGTAAACGTCTTACACCACATTAAAATTACCTTCGTAATTCTAATAAAATTCGTACCCTGTGTGTTATTTATCAAGATTTTATCCAATTTTGAAAGATTTGAGATTGCAAAATTATTTAAACATTTATTAATAATACATTTTTATCTTAAATATTTGACATGTTATTTTGTATATTTCTTTTCTATGTCTCATTATTTAAACGAATAAATAATTAACATTAGTTTTCTTGTTACATATTGATTATGAAATTCGTCTTTTCTAATGAAAAATCGTGTGGAAATCACACATTATTCAATTATTTCAAAAAGATGAAAAAAAGTAAAAATATTGATTTTGTTTTACCTTTTATCAGTATTTTTATTTATTTATTTTCTTGGAAATCATTTTACATTCTATTAAAAAAAATTAACATTAATAGTAGTATTTAAAACAAGGGAGTAAATTTTGTTAATATTTGTCGAAAGCGAAGATTGAATCCTGATGGTATAGCTCAAGGGATGCAATCACTTGAGGTAAATAATGACTTTACTCATATGATATATACAAACGGAAAAATTCGTTATTTAATATTTGTCACTGCCAATGATCTTGAATCACTTTATTTCCCTAGGGAATACTTGTTATTTCCGTCTGAAAATAATAAAGCACATTAAGTAAATAAATAAATAAATATAAATATATCATCACGCCATTTACCCATTACTGAGTGTGGCACTCTGCCTAAGCAAATCTCGGTAAGTGATATATTTTTTCGCGTGAAGTGCGGTTACCAGCCGTCAAATCACGGCCTCCAAAGATATTAGTGGAGGAGGAGCCACAGGGGTAGATTTTTTAAATTGGTGAAAATTGTTTGTCGGCTGTGGGGATCGAACCAGGGTTCTCAAGATCCACAGGCCGACTCGATACCACTGAGCCACCTACCCCATAAAGTAATTATGGGATAGGTGGCTCAGTGGTATCGAGTTGGCCTGTGGATCTTGAAAACCCTGGTTCGATCCCCACAGCCGACAAACAATATTCACCAATTTAAAATCAACCTCTGTAGCTCCCCCTCCACTAACATCTTTGGAGGACGTGATTTGACGGCTGGTAACCACGCTTCACGCGAAGAAATATATCACTTACCGAGATCTGCTACGGCAGAGTGCCACACCCAATAATAGGTAAAAGGCGTGATGATATATTTATTTATTTTATTTAAGTAATATTTTTGATAAGAATTAAAAAAAACATTATTTACCGGTTGTATATAAATTGTATTATTTCTGTCAGGCATTTGATGACTGATTTTAGATCTAGTTGTAAAGAAATAAGCTTGTCCCCTTTCTAAAAAAATGTGTAAGTACACCACTGGTAAAAATGTCGATAATAGAGTCGATCTGACGAACATCAAGCGCAGTAGAAAATAAGTTTGAAAAGAATTACTTACGTTTATAATTGAATATCCGGGCTGCATCTAAAGCGATAATCTGCGAAGGATGTATTTGATAAATTATTAATTTCTTGCAGAGGATTGATGTTGACATCCCCTTAATTTGAAAATAGGATAATTAATGAATTGCTTATTAAATTCATGCCTTCATTTTTTCGTTTTATTCCTGCAATATATTTCAAAAGTTTCTTGATATAAATTAAATATATAAAAAAATAATATATCATCACGCCTTTTACCCATCACTGGGTGTGGCACTCTGCCTAAGCAGATCTCGGTAAGTTATATATTTTTTCACGTGAACCATCCGTCAAATCACGGCCCCCATAGTGGAGGAGGGTAGATTTTAAATTTGTGAAAATTGTTAGTCGGCTGTTGGGATCGAACCAGGGTTCTCAAGTTCCACAGGTCGACTCGATACCACTGAGCCACCTACCCCATTCTATTAAATAAATATAAATAAATATATCATCATGCCTTTTACCCATTACTGGGGCTGGCACTCAGTGATATATTTATTTGCATTAATTGCGGTTACCAGACGTCAAATTACAGCCCTCAAAGACGTTAGCGGGGGATGCCACAGGGATAGAATTAATTTGGTGAAAATTGTTGTCGGCTGTGGGAATCGAACCCGGGTTTTCAAATCCATAGGCCGACTCGATACCACTGAGCCACCTATCCCATTGTCATAGTTTTATTAGCTGTAAGCATAATTTTAATTAAAAGAAAAACAATTTTAAATGTTTTGAAAAACTTAAAACTTTTATAGAGAAGTACATTTAAAATTTGTAACTATTACAATTTTAATAAAACGATATAAATTCACATTTTATGTATGTACAAGCAACAGTTTTAATAGTTCTCACTCTAACAGATATTTTATCGACTATTTTTATTTTATGTGTTGTGTTTCATTGTTTTTGATTACATATTTTATGACAGAAAATTTAACAACTTCTCCTCTGTTGGATAAAAAATTAATTGCGACACAGAAAGAACTTTATTTCCTACTTCTTGCAGTTTGCTATTATACTTCCTTGTACAATTTTATAACAGTGTCGCGTAAAATAAAAAAGTAATTTTCTTTTATTGCAAATAAAGTTTTCAATTGTTCATCACTAGAAAGGTGTTACCTAAGGGGCTAGTGGATCATTGAAATTATATTTTATTTAATAGTAGCTAGTGAATTTTAAATAAGTTGGCAATAGTGGTGTATTGTTAGTTAAAGACGCAATAATGCAGTAAAAAACGAATTACGTTAATGTTTAACTGAAAAATATTGAAAATAGAAATAAAATATTACGACTATGATTTATGACTTTAAATAAAATGTAAGAAATGGACTCATTAATTTAATTTTCTTTATGTTCTCTTTTTATTTATTTCTCTTTTGCAAGCTGTCAGCGAATGAATATTCTTCATAATTTTCAGTTTTTAGAAAATTGAATTTAGTAATTCTGTTTAGTTAGATGTATATCTTGTGGTTTACTTTAATTAAATTTTCATTTCGAATTTACGAGTAATCTGATTTCGTTTTAACTTTAGTATGAACGTGAGTTATAAAATATATAAAAAATATTAGATGTCTATCATTATTTTTCACTTATCTTTTTATATTTCTATAAGGTTTCTTTTCTTTTCGTAACATTAATGATTATTTTAATAAAATATATAAATGTTAAATATATATTTTGAATAAAGAAGACGTAATAGTAATTTGTATCTAGGCTACGAAATGATCAATTGTTGAACAAAATGTTAGGTGGACTATTTTCTAAGCATACCAAATAATTTCAAAGCCGAGTTGCATGAAATAGTTATTTATATATTAATAATAACAAATACACTTTACACTCGTGATACACACATAATTTTTTCCACGTTTGCATCTTAAAATTATTTAAAAACTTATACGTACTGAAAATAAATTCGTTCTGTCAACTGTCAATATGACAAGTTTTGTTTGTATCCCTTCGCGCGTTGCCATTGAAAACGCGCGCGTTTAACATCTTTTTCGCGCGTTGCCATTGAAGATATTTTTCGATTGTTCCACAGAAAAGTCTACATTACGATGACAAATGAGGGCGTAATTGTCAATTTTCCATAACAATCGTAGAAAAATAGAGTACATCTACTACAATTAGTGTGTTGCATAATGACAAATCAATTTATATTGATTTGACTGATCTATTTGATGATTTGAGTATAAAAATGAGTAGTAACTGTCATCTAAAAATAAAGTATTGATTCAGATTTTAGATCAATATAGATATACTCGTAGATATCTATAGCATGTAGGTAACGTAATAGCCTGATATATTACATCTTTTGTGAAATCTTTTGTTGGTAAATGGATGTAGGTATTTTTGTTCATGATGCACCATTACCAATTTAAGAAACTGATACATCTATTCAACATGAAAAGAGTAGATATACTCTTGCGCATGTGTTATTTTTACACATGAATTTTTTCATTTATTTTTACAAGCTTAAGTACAATACAATATTGCCTTTGTTATATTTAAAAACTCGTTAAATTAATATCATAATATTTCAAATACGAGTAACTATGATATTTAGGTTGATGTCAAAATATTTCACAAATTTAATCCCTAAAATACCAATTCATGTCTGTCATGCAAATTAGCAAAACATTATGCTAAACAACTTGTCTACATATCTGACGTATCCGACTTTTGTTATGTCACCGTCAGTCAACTGTTCGTCCACGAAGAACAAAAATAAATAGAAACCAGGTCAAGAGGTCTCGGCAACTTCCATTTTTCACTTCATTCCCATCATTTGCGCGATGCATTAACAAATGTTACAATACTGTAACATGGGTAGGTGGCTCAGTGGTATCAAGTCGGCCTGTGGATCTTGAAAACCCTGGTTCGATCCCCACAACCGACAAACAATTTTCACCAAATTTAATCTATCCTTGTGGCTCCCCCTCCACTAACATCTTTGGGGGCCGTGATTTGATGGCTGGTAACCGCAGTTCACGCGAAGAAATATACTTATCGAGATCTGCTTAGGCAGAGTGCCACACCCAGTAATGGATAAAAGGCGTGATGATATATTTATATTTATTTTATTTATGAAATTTAATTTAATAATGACAAAAACTAAACCTGGTAAGATTGCTATTTCCTACACTGGTTCAAATTAGAAATACGAGGAAATTAATTTATTTGCCACTGCTATTTGAAACGCCAGACACCTATACGACAGCAGACGTTCAAGTTGTTGTGTAAATACCTTACATTCTCGGTAATAACACTTTATCGCGCGTTAAGAAATGCAAAGCAATTTGCGAGCGGCATTAGCGCAATCGCAGTTTTAACTTTAGATGCTAACCTATAAAAACTATGTAGATAATGTTGGAAACTACAAAATGTAATTGAATTCTTGCTTTAATTTAATTATTGGGAATGTCTTTGCGGGAAGTAAAATAAAACGCAGAAAGAATTTAATGTATTTCTTTTGTAATTTCAAGAATGCTAGAAGTTGTTTCTTTCGTTTGTAATGAAGATTTCCAGTTCGGCAGAAAGCAGAATCATTAGCGGAAAATGTACAGATTGGTTGTATTTTTAGCATTCCATTAAAGCTTTACTACCCTCAAACTTAAAGTAGTAAGTTTTCTTCTTTGCTAAAAGTTTATAAATTATATTAGTTAAGAAAAAGATGGGCGTTAAGTAATGAGAGATTTGATTTCAATTCCAAGGATCATCAAAAACTTTTGAATTATTTTTTTGCTCAAGTTTATCTTGTACTAAAATTAAAAAGTGCTATCATTTATTGAATGATAACTATACATTTATAGTTGAAGATATGTGAAACAAGCATATTGGTGGAATTGAGGGTGAGGAATTGCAAGGACAACTTAGAAATAAATTGAAGGATATGATTAAAAGTTTGTTGTTTGAATGGAAGTTCACACAAGCTGAAAGGAATTATGAATATGTATGAAATATATGTGGTGTGCCAGGATTGGAAGATTAACTGCAAGGTGAATCGAATTAATAAATATAAATAAGTTGTTTTATGAAATAGTTAATTTAAATCATGGATTTGGCTTTAGTTTAATGTTATTTAAATGATTAAAAGTCATTGTTAAGGATGGAATAATAGGGGAAAATAAGTACTTAGTTTGAATGGTAATATTTCGGGTCTGTTTAGAACCATCTTCAGGGGCATGGTGATGCGATTAATCTTTCGCCTCATACGTTAACTAAATTAAAACGATCGTTCACCTCACATCGCATCACTACGTACTCTGGAGATTGCTCTGAATAGAGTTCTTATTTTTCCCTTATTAGTCCATCCATAATAATGACTTTTACGCATTAAGATTCATTTAAATATTGATATCAAGTTAAAATTCCTAATTAAAAATCTAATGTTAATTTAGATTTTCTTTTTAACAGAACAGTAAATGACATCATTATTGATGAAGTGCATTTTTTTATTTTTTGGCCCGACTATAGAAAATATGTCAGTCATTTTCAAAGCTAGAAACTTTAAATATTACAAGAATCGTATTTTACCATTATCAGAGTAAGAAATAAACTTTTAAATGTTCTTCCTTAAGAACTGAGATATTTTAAAAACGCAAGCGCTTTTAAACATCATTAAATTTATATATTTGAGGCCTTTATTATATCAGTCCTTAATTAAAAATCAAGATAATATCAAGTTTGAGTCTCAAGTTTGAGTCGACCGACCTTCAAATGTGTATTATATTTAATCACACACTCTGTACTGTAATTGAGATTACCTATTATAGAGAGTAACAAATAAAAAAAATATAGGATGCTATCTCTTTTTAACATAACTTGACATTTTTTATGCACAACAGGAAGTTATGATGGAATTCTATGTAAATCCATAAGTTATGATAAACAAATCACAACGAATCTTTTGAAATTTTGTACCAACAAATAATTATTTACGAATCTACAAATCTATAAACTTATAGATTTATCACAGAATTCCATCATTAATCTGAATGATAATACAAGAAGCCTACATTCAAACACAACCATCTTTTTTTTAATACAATTTAAAATCAACAAATTTAAACACACAAACTTTCCCGTAGTATAAAATAAAGACTAAAACTTCTTGTTTATGTCTTGATTTCGTGCTTTTTAAGCTTTGTATAAAACATGTACATGTTGATAAATACCAGCTAACTGCGATATAAATATAATTGTATGATGTAGTTTATCCCCTAGTGTACATACAATACGCTTAGAGGCATTAGAAACTTCAGTGTAATAATATAAACACCCGTACGTATACGCAATTGAATCTACACACCTTTGTTAATCATATTACCTATGCAATGCGGATGATAGGCAATACATCGCCTCTAGGCGATATTATATAACCGATAATAACACGAATGGAACGCGTAAATCGATAGACGCAGCTAAATACAATCACAACATTATATATTATAACTCTAATTGTGTAGATGATTAGAATAGAATTAGATCTAAATGTTAGATGAAATTCGGTTATAGTGAGATCCTGAGTTAGCGAACATTTCGTTCGAAATTATAATGGATATTGAGCGAAAGCTGAAGCTACCAATCTGATTATTATTATTATTATTTATCAATATTATGAAGTAGGTAGCTCAGTGGTACCCGGATCCGATTATCATATCAAACAATTTTCACCACATTCAATTTACCCCTAATATGTGAGGGCCGTGATTTGACGACTGACAACCGCACTTTACGCGCATAAATATATCACTTATTAAGATTTACTTCGGCGTAGTGTCACACCCACTAATGAGTAAAAAGGCGTGATAATATATTTATTTATTTTATACATAAGAGTTTAATATGTAAAATTATATTTTTATAATTTCCTGCTTCCCGTATTATTTTAGAGAAAAAGATTCAAATAAATGTTGTAGCCCATAAAACATTAAAATCAGTTTTACATGCTTTAGAACGGCAGAAATTAAATTTAATATGCTGAAAATTAGCTCAAAAATAGAGATACCCTTAGAAATGAAACAAAATTGTCAGAAGAAAACATAATTTCAAATTATTATTTTTTGTGATAAATTGCTGTAAAAGAAATTTCTTTCTTTCATTAATTGAGTAATTATCCACCTAATGGCAATAAATTCATGAAACAAGGAATAGTTTTCTGCTGACAGATAAAACGTGAATTGTTTGTATAATTTTGTTTAATTTCCAAGGCTATCCCTATTTTAAAGCTAATTTTCAACATTTTCAATTTAATTTCTGCCTGTATATAGCACTAATTTATTGTAGAATTTTATGCTCTGCAACATTTATTTGAAGCTTTTTTCTCTAAAATAATAAGGAAAGCAGCAAATTATAAAAATATGATTTTACAAGTAAAAATCCTATATCCTGTGACTGTGATGACAAAATGAAATATATATAAATAGTTAATTTTAAAATTGAAACGAAATGAAGATATACAGGGTGTTCCACAACTTGGAGCAAAAAATTAAAGGGTATATTCTGTACGACGTGCTGATCATGAAACAAAAAGAATTTTTTTCTACGATTGCTATGAAAAGATGACAATTACGCTCTCATTTGTCATCGTAAAGTTGACGTTTTCTGTGGAACAATCGAAAAATATCTTTTTTGCGCGTCTCCAATGGCAACGCGCGAAAAAGACGTTAAATTCGCGCGTTTCCAATGGCAACGCGCGAAAAAGATTATTTTAATAGTTACCAGGGATACAAACAAAACAGAAACTTGTCATATTGACAGTTAACAAAACGAATTTAGTTTTAGACGTATACCTACGTTTTTTAATAACTTTAAGATGCAATCGTAGAAAAAAAATGTGTGTATCACGAGCGTAAAGTGTCTTTGTTCCTCTTGCACTATTGCAGCTCTCGCCTTCGGCTCGCGCTGCAATTACCGTGCTCGAGTAACAAAGAATCACTTTACGCTCTTAATACACAAATAACTATTTTTAAATCGCAAAACTATTTTCCATGTTTCCCAGTCCAAAATTTTTTGTTGCCACTGCCACTGGGTGGATGATTATGTTAAAGTTATTAATTAAATAAAATTCTATTATAAATAACTGCTAGAAATTGAATTGTGTAATTATTCTTTCGTAGTTGATACCTACTTCATTGTTTGTGTTTAATAGGAAAGCGAATCCAGTGCAGTACTACAAAAAATGTTTTAGGTTAACAACCCTTAATTTTTCGAATTTAAAAAAAATTCTTTTTGTTTCATGATCAGCACGTCGTACAGAATATACCCTTTACTTTTTTGCTCTAAGTTGTGAAACACCCTGTATAGTTCGATGACTCTTATCAGAAACTAGAAATTGTGAAATAGGTGAAACCCTGATCAAGTTTAGTTTGAAAGCAACGTAATCTTCTTAAAGTGCGTATAATCAAGTTCGTCTGGTGATGATAGTATGAGCCGCGACTGTCATCGTGTCTGTCGTCGCCTCGAAGCGACAGCAGCGCCTCCATTTCCGGTCGCGGCACTTCAATCAACTAACGAACTCTGTCCCTCGTTCGTTGACTCAGCCTCATCGCCTCATCGCTCATCAAGCTACGTCATAACACAAAGACGACAAAAGTGTCTTAGTGGTTTTAATCATTTAAAATCACTTAAATAAGTTCATGGTAAAGAGACAAAGTATTTATATTGTTTGTAAATTAATTGGATGTGTTGGGAGAAGTTTTGTACTTACTGAAAGTTTCAGTTTATATTTATGATTAATTTCTGGAACCTACTGTCAATCTTAATATTATTAATTGTGTCTTGAAAGTTAGAAAATTTGGTAAATGCGTCATTAATTATGCAATAATTAACATCTGTGTGATGTGAACAGAAATATAAACAGATAATAATTTGATATACTGACTAGAGAACAGAAATATATTTTTTGAAATTTGCAAAAATTAGGGTATTTAATTCCTAGCGAACATTTTTAGTATCACTGGTTTAATAGTACATTTAATTATTTATAATTATGTTACTAATGAAATAAAAGTATAAACACTCCCTACAAATTAGTTATTATGTAGGTACCTGGTGTAATGCCTTATTTTTATTTTTATTTGAGTACCTAGTCTGACTTCGTATACGGTATTGAAAGGGTAAGTTGTTGTGGGAGAAATTTGAGAAAAATGTATAGCAACAGTGAGTTAGTGGATATGCTGTTAGTGTATGGATAAGCGACGCAAAATTTCGAATTAAACTAGTGACACTAAAATATTTGCTAGGAATGAAATTTTTGTTCTATAATCAGTATATCAATTTATGTATGTCATTAAAGTTTAGTGCAGAGGTATAGCAACACTCTGTATAGGTATACATATTGTCCGACAGTACGGTGGTGTGGATAGCGATACGGAATTCGAATCCAGAGATCCCGAGTTCAAATTCACACAGCCGACAAACAATTTTCACCAAATTAAATCTACCCCTGTGGCTCCCCCACCACTAACATCTTTGGGGGCCGTGATTTGACTTCACTTCACGCGAAGAAATATATCACTTACTGAGATCTGCTACGGCAAAGTGCCACACACACAGTAATGGGTAAAAGGCGTGATGATATATTTATTTATTTATTTTAAAATTTAGAATTAGTTACATTTTTTTGAGAATTTGGTTGTACTTCGTTATGAAAGTATCATTTTTCCCACAGGTGCTTTATATCACTCACCTTCGGGACTTTCAGGAAGAAATGTTCAACTGTCTTCCCTTGATATATATCCAGAGATCCCGAGTTCGAATCTCACTCAAGCTAAAAATTATATGAACTACTACACTGCGGCTCGGTGAGTGCGGACCCTGTACTGTAATTGGGATTAAATTCCTGTTGTACAGCGTAACATAAATAAATAAATGGCGTCATCATTATTGATGAAGTGTATCGTTTGATTTCTCGGTTCAAATATACCAGAATTATTACCAATAAATTTGATGTTTAAATATGAATTAATGCCCGACTAAATTATATATTTAACGACAAATTTATGTCAACTAATCAAAATATTTTTCACTGAGTATACCTAAAAACCTACGTAACACTTTTTGCTAGTATATTTTTATGATTTCACTCCAATTTATCGCTCATTACCTGTACACACATCCAGTAAAACATCCACACTGAAGTAAAAACTTTCCCGATATGAAACATCATGATGTCGCGTTCTCAATTTATGTGTCACGTACTGTACATAACCGAGTTACCTCTAAAAATAGTTTACCTACAGCCTTCTTCCATTGAGAATAAACTTTGAACTTGGGCTTTTCATCTTTATCATCTTGGAGTAAAATGTCATGTTAAAATTACGTGTAAAATTATTCAAACGTATGTAAACACGCTGCGTCAACAGAGACATGCTGGAGACTCTGTTTGAAACGTCGCGGCGCCAAGCGTCGGCTGTGCTTATTACAGGAATTCAGAGACGGGCAAAGGACGAAACAGCGGATACAAGACATTCGGAACCCATAGGGATGAATTATATTCCATTCAGTTAGAGATCACGGTCTGGTTGTGTTGAACCTATTTTATTTTGATTCTAATTTACTGATCAAAACGCCAAAATTAAGACATGTATAAAGTCCGTCAGTACGGTGGTGTGGATAGCAATATGGAATTTGAATCCGGGGATCCCGAGTTCGAATCTCACTTAAGCTATAAATTATATGAACTACCACACTGCGGCTCGATGAGTGCGGACCCTGTACTGTAATTGGGATTAAGTTCCTGTTGTACAGTGTAACATAAATAAATAAATAAAAACTTATAACATCAATTTTGTTATTTTACATTTTTATAAATGGGGTAGGGTGGCTCAGTGGTATCGAGTCGACCAGTGGCTCTTGAGAAGCCTGGTTCGATCCCCACAGCCGACAAACAATTTTCACAAAATTAAATCTACCCCTGTAGCTCCCTCTCCACTAACATCTTTGGAAACCGTGATTTGACGGTTGATAATCGCACATCACGCGAAGAAATATATCACTTACCGAGATCTGCTTCGGGAGAGAGCCACACCCAGTAATGGGTAAAAGGCATGATGATATATTTATTTATAAATGGGGTAGGTGGCTCAGTGGTATCGAGTGAATCTTTAGAACCCTGGTTCGATCCCCACAGCCGACAAACAATGTTCACCAAATTAAATCTACCCCTGTGGCTCTCCCACCACTAATATCTTTGGAGGTCGTGATTTGACGGTTGATAACCGCACTTCACGCGAAGAAATATATCACTTACTGAGATCTTCTACGGCAGAGTAATGAATAAAAGGCGGGATTATATATTTATTTATTTACTATTTTAAAATTTAGGATTAGTTTTTTGAGAATTTGGTTGCACTTCGTGATGAAAGTATCATTTTTCCCACAGGTGCTTTATATCCCTCACCTTCGGGACTTTCAGGAAGAAATGTCAAACTTTCTTCCCTTGATACACAAATAAATAATTCAGCATAAACACTAGCTAATAAAACTTAGATATTTACCTAGTTTCTAATATAAATTATAAATATCGTTGCATAAACCAAAGCGTAAAATTAGCTGAAACGATGAATAAGAAAAACTGTGAAAACCTAACAAGTTTTTAGTTTTATTGAGTAATTGAATCCGGCCCTGCGGGGAACTGACACAGCGTCTCCGTGCATCGAGCGACGTCCGGTTTTAACACAAGGGACTAATTACATGATTCGTGTCAGCAACAACATTTTAATTGAAGCATTTTAATACGAATTCAATTAAATTTTATACGTGAGTTGTATGTTTTCGTCAACTTCCTGTTAATTGATTTAGTTAATTTGAATTTAATAAAACACAATGTATAATCAAGGTACGCCATGTTGTCAGTTTGAAAGAGGAGAAAATTTCTGAAATAATAACAAGGAAACAGCGAAGACTCCACCAATATTTTCCAGTTTATTTCTCATATTTTCCATTCTCTTCATATTTTGTTCGGTGTTGATAGACTTAATAACTCGTTAGGTAAAAGAAAAGATATCGGATTTTAAAAATGCATATGACAATGGAGAGAATATTTACTTAACATTTCTTTAAATTAAAAAAAAAAAATATATCATCACGTCTTTTACTCATTGCTAGGTGTGCCACTCTTTAGTAGCAGACTCCGGTAAGTGCTATTTTACTTTTGACAATCAAATCTTAAGCCCGTTACATGCAAGCAAACCGTAATATTCGATTTTAGCTCAAATTACATACATTTATTTAAATATTGAACATGTTCGCTTCTCTCGGATTTAAATCAAAGACACCCTAAGCTCGTAAAACGCACGCTCCAGACACTCAAGCCTTTATATTTGTTTTCGTGCCTCCATCCAAAAACATTAGTTTTGCATAACTCAAAATCGTCCAGAAATTGCCTGTTTTCCAGCCTAGACTTGCAAAAACTAAGTATTTTAGTAAGGTCAGCAATGGCATCAACTGACTGTCAGTGTCAATTTTATGTGTTGAGTGCTTGGAGGTTAGCGATTTTTGCCAATTTTAGAGCTAAATTATAAACATTGTAAACTCAAATGTAAGTAATTATGATTGAATTTACAGTTGTTGTGTACAACTTAATATCTGGCGTTTGACCCGGTCTGTCAAAATATGCTCACACTCACAAAAAGTACAGTATCTGGCCTAGTGATACAAATAACTATTTTGATAAAATTTGTATGATTTTATTCTACAGTTTACGCTGTACCTGAACTTCATATATTTCCAGTGACATATACTCATATAATTATGTTCATTAAAATGTGATATGTTTATGCTGACAGGTGTCACGAACACAATTTTATTTGTGCTAATTAGAAATACAAATTATAAATATAATGAATTATGTAATTAACATTTATTTTATTTAACATGCAGACTATTCATTTTATGTAAGTATATACGAATATTCCATGTTTTTAATGCACCAGAAACGTAGTTCACATTAAGAAACTTTACTTGAAAGTTTCTTGAAATGTTTCGCTAAGGAAACATATCCAAATACAAGTGTCGTTGAAAAGCAACTCGTATGAAATTGTGCTATAAAATGAAAGTGCTTCAGTTTTAAAAACTAGTTTAATTTTTGCACTTTTAGCTAATTATTTTGCTGATAGTCTACCTTTTCTTTTCCATGTCAATTTGGCTTTTTATCTTTCTTCTTCTTCTTGGTTATCTTTGCAGTGTTTCCTTTATCATGCACCTTATTTTCCTCATCAAATATGTTCTAGTCATTATGCTCTTTCCAGTTTTATTTTCCTGGCTATATTTATTTATGTAATTCTGTACAACAGGAATTTATTTCCAATTACAGTACAGGTTCCGCACTCATCAAACCGCAGTATGGTAGTTCATATAATATTTAGCTTGAATGAGATTCGAACTCGGGATCTCTGGATTCGAATTTCATATTGTTATCCACACCACCGTACTGAAATCTTTTCCTTATATGGTGCTATTCTGTAATTTTCTATAACGCTACAGATCTGTAAATCTGAACAAAAGCGCATCACATTTGATTGTCAAATAGCATTAAATGTATTTGTCAATAAAAATCTATCCGCTTTTGTTCAAATTTACAGAACCGTAGCGTTATAGCAAATTACAGAATAACACCATTAGTTCTTGTTCAATTTCATAATTCATCTTAGTTTTTTTTTCAAAATTTCTTCTGAAAATGGGATTTCCAAATAAAAGTGTTATTAAAAAGCAACTCGTACAAAACTGTACTATAAAATAAAAGTGCGACAGTTTCGAAAACTAGTTTAACTTTTACATTTTCAGCTAATTATTTTGGTAATATCCTTTTTGGGGAATATGCTATCCTGATATCGTATTAATTATTCTCTAGATACAATACAAACAGAGATGTTTTAAGTCTACCTTATCTTTCTCGGATCATTTCGTTTGACTGCGTTAACATATATCTTTGTTAAATAGGCTCGGCGAAAATACCATCCCTTAATTCGAAAGGCTACTATACAATTCAATTTAATTAATTTAATCAGTGAATTAAACCAAAACCTATAGACTGAATACACAAATCCATCTGCCATTCAACTGTCTATTGAAACAACAAATTTAATTATGTCAGACTGAATTCATAATAACACAAAAATTCCTTCATCGTTGAAGAATTATTGTAAATATGAAGGATATACAATTGCTTCAACTGATTTGAGCATTTCATAATTTGACAACTGGTAACTCAAATAAAACAACAAAAAACATGATATCTACTTAGATCTGCAGTATTAGAACTAGCATTTCTAAAACTATACAGAGTGTCTCACAAAGATTGGGTCATGGATAATTAGGGTTATGCCGTGGTCAATTGACTAAAAATATTTGACAGCCAAATAAAACGGTCAAATAATCTAAATGACATCTGTTGTTCAATAGAAATAGCTACTTACTATTATTACATGAATACTTATATCTAGTTTGGTATTCTGGGTTCTGGAGAATTTGCTTACTTTACTTTACAAATAAAATAAATACATATTATTTAATTTCATTACGTCTTTTACTTTATTTTCCCCTTTATTTTGAATTTGATGTGGTTTTGTTTATTAGTTGTTGTTGGTTTTTCATTTTCAGTAATATTGGATGTAGTAAACAGTACTATATAAATAAATTACAATTTTAATTGTGATTATTATTAAATGTTTCTTGGTCAATTGACTGGTCAATTGACCGGTCAAATAGTCGGTCAATTGACCGAAAAATATTTGACTGGTCAAATGCACAACCCTATGGATAATTAATATAGGAAATAAGTTTTCTACTGGCATTGCTTTCCTGATTATTTTAAATATAAGCTGTAGAAAATTAAATTCTGTTTTAATTTTATTTATTTAATTATTCCTAAATTTAATTTGAATTGTTGTCCAAAACTGACATACTGTATTTAGGTATTCATGGAATAACAAATTTATAATGTTTTCACATGCATATTTTAATAGTATATTATTTAATGAGCATATAATGTAGGTTATATTGTATAAGGATGAAATTTAGGTTTAGGAAAAATAGAGGTTGAAATAGAATTCTCTCCGGAGATGTATCTATTATATTTTCTACGATTGCTATGAAAACTTGACAATTGCGCTCTCATATGTCATCGTAAAGTTGACTTTTTTGTGGAACAATCGAAAAATATCTTTGTCGCGCTTCTCCAATAGCAACGCGCGTAATAGTTATTTGTGTATTAAGAGCGTAAAGTAATTCTTTGTTACTCGAACACGGTAATTGCAGCGCAAGCCATATTTAGGCGGTAGAAGTAATATTAATTGAAATGGGTACGTCATTTTACATTTTTAAATGGGGTAGATGGCTCAGTGGTATCGAGTCGGCCTGTGGATCTTGAGAACCCTGGTTCGATCCCCACAGCCGACAAACAATTTTCACCAATTTTAAAAATCTACCCCTGTGGCTCCTCCATCACTAATATCTTTGGAGGCCGTGATTTGACGGCTGGTAACCGCACTTCACGCGAAAAAATATATCACTTACCGAGATCTGCTTAGGCAGAGTGCCACACCCAGTAATGGGTAAAAGGCGTGATGATATATTTATTTATTTTTATTTATTTTACATAAATTAATAAGTAAATTGATAAATCCAGGCAGAATTTAATTGTTAACAATTTGTATTTGAAACTTTTTTCTTTTAAGTAATTAGAAAAGCAATGGTCGCCAAAAACTCATTTATACCGTGATCTGCTACACTCCGAAATAAATTTATAAAATGAATTTCGTGAATTTTTTATATATTATATTTTCTTTGCCTTGGTCATAAGAAAAATATGTAAATTACATAAATTTGTTATCTTTCATACGAAAGTAAATTTCCTTTCAAAGAAATATGATAACCTAATCTCATTTGGCTTTATAGCTTTGCTGAAAAATAAAGTTCAATTAACAGAGATTTAATCCAAATCAAAAACAGTCGTAGCAACAGAAACGTATACAAAAATATGTATATTATCGAGTCTTTTAAATATATTTCCAATCGCAAACAGTAAATGTGTTTCACCCTGGAAATTTTACTAATCGGATTTTGAAAACGTTTTTGCGCCGACCGACCAAATATCCAATATCTAAATCGAAATTGAATTCTGTTTCTCTTGCCAGAATCGCTTTTGGTGTGTGCATCGAATCAAATGGAATATTTCTCGCCTCGATTGTTTTAATCCTTGTAAATCAACGAACACTATGCTTCAGATTACACTCGAGAAAATCTCAATATTTGTTCATCTATACTTCGTTCCACAAGAGATTACAGTGTGAAAGGTTAGCATGTATTCATTTAATCTTTTCTAATACATACAATTCCTTCTTTCTTTTCATATATATATACATATATGTAAAGCATTTAATTTAGATGTATATAAGGCTTCACTTTATTTAAATAAATAACAATAATAATATTGAATGTAGAAATAAAATATAAATATATGATATGGAAGATGTTTACAGTATGAAATTTAGAAGAAGAATGAAAATAAATAAATAGTTGACAGAAAAGTAAACATAAACAACAGAGTAATAATAAGAAGTAACTTGGAGACGAAATAATGTAACGTCGCCAAACTACTTGATAGCGACGCTACATATATAATGGACCAACTACTAATTCATATGCCGATATATTCTTTGTGTGGCCGTCGCAAACGGGACTAGAACCCACGACCTTATGGTCGTGAATCAGGTTCTCAACCCGTGCGGTCATCACGCGACACGAATTCCTTTTTTTATTATATTATACAGTGCCTTTAAAAGCGCGAATGAGCGGAAGACGTCTTCACGCACGTAGTTTGTATAATATTTGTTCGAGGCAGGATCATCATCTGAAAATGCAACTTGTGCGAGTACATCAGAATCTGTAAATTATACACAATCTTTATCTATTGCAAACCAAGCTGCTCCAGGAACTTCGATTTCTAATTGTCAAAATTTTACTATAAATGTTTATAATAACACTTGTAACAATTGTGGCTCTTCCCAATTTTTCATTGTTTATCTCTTGCAAAATTAAAGATACAAGAAAAAGGCTTGTCTAATAGAACCTGGTCTATAAAATGGCTTATACTATTTTTTCCCAAGGTAAAATATTTACCTTTTGTTATGAAATGAATCAACTTAAATATTTTACATTATATAATCTTATTGTTCTTCTTTCTTTAATTCTTATGTCTTCGTCGTATTTTTTGACAGCTCTATATGCAAACAAAAATTTGAGATTTACTAATTTAACGTCGCAATTTCCTCCGCACCTGACATATACTTTGCACATATTTTTCCCCGTTGTAAAACTGTCTATAAAACTTTTTCCTGCACTTTTTATTTTCAGAATCACCTTACCTACTTCTTTTCTTCATCCTCCATTCATATTAGAGATTATGAAAAAGTCTATCTACTTACAGACGTTATCAGCGCATTTCTTTCCGTATTTCCCTCACAAAAGCCTCTTCTTCCGCTTCTCCTGCTTGCCGGAGGCGACGTTGCCAGCTATGTCACCTGCCATGTCTATCAAGTCAACGTTTACGTCACTGCTGCCACTCCTATAAATGTAAAATTCCTGTGAAAATAGCCTGGAGATACCGGGAAGTTTGTCTTGTCACCGATCAATCACAAATCAATTTGTTGTGTTTTTAGCTTTGACCTTCACACTGACGGATATGTGAATTATGGTTTAATGAATTAACGGTTTTGATAAATGGATCTCATATATACGGTAATTTGAAATAAATCGTGGACACGACTTAAACTGAATTTATTATAAGCAGATTATATAAATTATATTGGATAGTATCATGTCAGATTGTAAATTTCAGAAGCCGAATTCGATTGACTGACTCTATCACCACAACATCTTTGTGAGCAGGGGCGGATCCAGGGGAGGGGGTCATGGGGGTCATGACCCCTCCTTCTAAGCATGTATTTTTTTTTAATGTTGGCCCAACTACATAATAATGATGTCATTATTTACGATAACTCAATTTGTTAAACAAATTAAATAGAAAATATTATCTAAGAACTTAAAATTCTAAGATAATTAAGAACTATTGTTTGATTTATTATTCTAATAAATAGCCAAAAACCAATATTTTGTGGGGATATTATTTCGACCCGCAGATGGGAGAGGTATTCTATTTAAGACCTAGTCAAGTATGTGGCTACCGACATTTGCACTTAGAAAATCAACTTCTAATTCAATAATTTTTGTATTCTATCGAAAAACCTTTTACATATTGAAACTTTATGATTAAAAAGTGTTGGCGTCCTTAGGGGAAATTTTTGAGGTAAAAAAATTATTTATTGTGATTTAATGCGATTCCAAAGACGATTTAATGTGATTGTAAAAATTATTTAAAGCAGGAATATAATATGAGCAAATACAAATGTTTTTTATATTTAGAAGATGGGCAATAACCCCCCCCCCCTCCTGGAGGCAAAATTTACTCCATGACCCCCCCCCTAATTCGAAGTCTGGATCCGCCCCTGTTTGGGAGTTGTGATTTGACGGTTGGTAAATGCACTTCATGCGCAAAATCACTTACCGAGATCTGATACGGCAGAAAGATGCACTCAGTAATAAATAAAAGGCGTGATGAAGTGATGATATATTTATTTTATTTAATAGAATGATTAAATGTAGAATTAAGTACCAAATTTTAAAAGCTGAAAATATTTTGAATATATTCACATTAAATCTACTTGTATATTCATAAATTCAATGCATATAACTTTTATGAACTAATGTGTGAAAAGTACATCGTATACGAGTATACACAAAAACTATCAATAGTTTAAAACGCATATCAAATCAACAAAACTTGAATGCATGCTAAATAAACATAAATAAATATAAATATATCATCACGCTTTTTATCCATTACTAGGTGTTGCACTCTGCCTAAGCAGATCTCGGTAAGTAATATATTTCTTCGCGTGAAGTGCGGTTACCAGCCGGCAAATCACGGCCCCCAAAGATATTAGTGGAGGGGTAGCCACAGGGGTAGATTTAAATTGGTGAAAATTGTTTGTCACCAGTGGAGATCGAACCAGGGTTCTGAAGATCCACAGGCCGACTCGATACCACTGAGCCATCTACATGTTTTTTAAAACTTGTTCTTTAATATACTATTTGAGAATTTAGATTGTAATTACATTTAGTTCACATATTTTCCGTAGCTCATGTTGTATTTTTGTATTTTTCAATTTTTTTTTGCGTGACCTTTGATATCAAATTTACGAAGGTATATAAATTAGATTTATAAAACTACATTTTAAAATATGTAGGCAAAATATAACCATATCAGACTGTGATGCCAAAAATAATAACATCGAAAAAGTAGATATTGTTACAGAACAAACAATTCGGAACATGGAAAAAAATGTTCCTGCTAAATTTAATTTGAAGACAATATTAACTCGTACAAACGAACATAATATACATTCCTGTTCACATATTTGTTTCGCTTTTGTTGACGCTAACAAAAAAATTGTATACATTCCTACTCAAATATCGAATTGTATTTTAGAAACAACATTAGTACATTCATATTTCAAAAAACAAATATTTGTATTCATTTAAAAACATCAGGGGTAGGAATGCAAAACGAATCCGGAACTTCACTTTAAAATAAAATAAAACCAGCATGATCAAGAATGTTATTTACGAAGTACGTGCGGGAAGACGATGTTCCCGCATGAGCGCATTTTTAAAGCACAAGTGACTGCAAGGAGCGAGTGTCTTTAATAGCGCGAATGAGCGGAACACGTCTTCACGCACGTAGTTTGTATAATATTTTTTGTTCTTCATCTGTAAATGCAATTTGTGCGAGTACACCAAAATCTGCAAATTATACACAATATTTATCAATTGTAAACAAGCTGCTCCAGGAACTTCATTGTCAAAATTTTACTATAAATGTTTATAATAACACTTGTAACAATTGTTGCTCTTTCCAATCTAAAAATATTGTTCTTTTAGTTCAAATATGAAACCTAACCTAAAATAGATTAATTAATTTAAGAATTTTATGTTGTTATAGTCTTACTATTCAATTAAACTAAGTTGTTGTATTCTACAATATGTATTTTTTTTATTATTATTATTTATATAGTATTAGTCGCGATTTTTGTTTAATTACAATCTGCAAGAAGTTGTATCAATGACGTCTTTAGTTCAGAGGTTGTTAAATAGATGGCACTAATGCCGACAAATATAGAAAGTATTTTAGCAAATTACTCTTATTTCCCAAACTTTTAATAAAGGATAATTCAGGGAAGTTGTGTTTTATAAATTAGATTTTATTATTATCAAGACAGATTTATTTTAGAATGTTCCAAAGATCCAGTGTTTTTTTGCAATTTTTACAGTCGAGTCGATCGGAAAGCACTTGTTCCAGATTGAGTGTTGCGTGCGGGAAGTGTCATTTTTAAGGTTACGAGTACAAAAAATGCATTTCAGTTCGACGATCATTTTGTCTTTTAATCAATTGTTCAAATAGTTGCTCATTTCATCGATCTCTTTACGGCAGACTTTTTCGGTTTATTCCAGAATATTTTGAAGCCTGAAATTCATACGAGTACAACTTATTTGAAAGTAATTTAACATAATCTTTATTACAAAATCTTATCTATTCAAGAACATCCTGAAGTAGACAGGATATAAAAAACAAATTGCCTGAGAGATAATATTTAATTTACCTCAAGAAATTAGTATCAATATGAAATTCACAAACTCCATGCTAAACGGAAACAAAAGCTTCTTTATACAATATTTCGTTTTATTTTCTTAAGAAAAAAAAAAGTACTTTACTTTACCGTTAAAATCAGTTTGTTTCGTGTACGAGTAAACAATATATAAGATTTTCTTGTGAGGTATGATCAAAGTTAGGTGATTTTTCTTTATTTCTCAGCAGCGGAAAGTCTGGGTGTGTTTGGGAAAGACTTTTCCGAGTAATATGTGGAGCAACTTACGTGCTTCTAAAGCCATTGTTCAGAATTTACCAAGAAAAATTATTATCTCATAATTTTACAAAGTATGGCCACTGGCAAAAAGGTTTAAAAGTGCAGGTACTAAATTTGAATTCAAGATAGTTTTATCTGCAATTTATGAAAATTTATTCACTCTTAAAGTTGAAGAACAGTAAAACAAAGAATTACTATTTGAAGTATATATTTACTAAAAGGAATATTTTATTGTTTTAGTTGCAATTGTGCTTTGTTTCTGTAAATATTTTGAATTTACAATTCAATAATTCATGAAAAATTTAAATACATATCTTTCAGAACTCATGGTCTTAGAAAATACACTGTTGGTTTATGGGTAAACGTAATTTTAATCATTGTAATTTATTATTCCTTTATTACTTTTTATGTTACCCAGTCAATTTATTTATTTGCAAACCTTTTTTTTCAAATCCTGTCATCAGGTACCCATGTCCTTGAAATTTACACAAAAAATACAATTTAAATTAACAGAATTACAATTATGATTATATTTATTGTTATATTTATAAATAATTTATCACATGGATTTTAAAACAAACAATTATCACCACGTTAAAACTAATCCTGTGGATCCCTCTCTACTAATATCTTTGGGACCGTGATTTGACGGCTGGTATCCGTACTTCACGCGAAGAAATATATCATTTACCGAGATCTGCTACGACTTTGAGTAGTGGATAGAAGCGTGATAAAATAAAATAAATAAATAAATATATCATCACGCCTTTTACCCATCACTGGGTGTGGCACTCTGCCTAAGCAGATCTCGGAAAGTGATATATTTTTTCGCGTGAAGTGCGGTTACCAGCCGTCAAATCACGGCCTCCAAAGATATTAGTGGTGGAGGAGCCACAGGGGTAGATTTTTTAAATTGGTGAAAATTGTTTGTCGGCTGTGGGGATCGAACCAGGGTTCTCAAGATCCACAGGCCGACTCGATACCACTGAGCCACCTACCCCATAGAAGCGTGATGATATATTTATTTACTTTATTTATAATTTATCACTTTGAATGAATAATTAATTTTAATAATTAATTTAATTTTTCCTCGCATTTAAATTATAATTTAAACATCATTATGAAATTTTTACTTTTAGGCATATCATTGTGTAAATAGCTACTCTGCAATTACAGATCTTGGTAGATTGAATAAAAAATGTTAGTAAAAAACTTCAAGAGAATTCTGTATTATCTTGAATTTCAGATTATGGTATGATAAATATTACATAGTCTGCAGCAAGCTTTCCAAATTATTAATAATTGAACAAAATTAAGTCCAAAGCTTCGTCCATTAATAATTAACATATATGATTAGATCTAAATTATTCATGTTTACAAATCTGTATTCTGCAATAATATTCATATTATTTTAAATTTAAATTACATTAAATTTATTCCTGAAATTTCAGTTTTAATTAGATAAAATAACATTGCTAATTGACATTTTTAATTTTGTTTTGTTTTCATTTGAATGAGTATAAATAATTACAGAATTAATTTTAATCATAGACCAGTCAGAAACAGGAGAATTATAATTGTTTCTTCTTTACATATTTTATTTTTTCTTTGTTTGTATTTTTTCGTGGCTACGACAAGCGATTAAAGTCTTAACTCTGAAATTAATATTTTAATTCCTTCCTCTGTTGTTCTTATTTTCACTTAATTATTTAGCATTCAATTTTCCTCCTTTATTATTTTATCATTAATTAATTAATTTTCTCGTCGTATTTAATTGTTTCATATTTTGTCAGAAAAATCTAAAAATATAGTGTACGTCTTCTTTAATGAGTGGATAGTTACATCTATGAATTTGTTTGTGGAACAAGACGTATGTTAAATAAACTCTAATATAATCTTGTTACCATTTGAATTTACATTAAGTTTTCAATATTGGGCCAGAATAAAATTAGCTAATCCAAAATTCAAGATTGTCTAAAACTTTTTTCAATTTTGCGTTCATAAGGAAGTCATTACGAAACCCAGTTGTGCATCGAAAGAGCGTTTATTACGAGCAACATTTTGTTTTAGGCGGTTGGTAGTAGTGAATGACATACTGAAACTGTCAAGATGAAAACATCAAATTTTTAATATAACCTCAAAATCTGAATAATTGCATAAATGTCAATAACAATTACCAATCACAAATAAAAATAAATAAATAAATATATTCATCACGCCTTATACCCATTACTGGGTGTGGCACTCTGTCTAAGCAGATCTCGGTAAGTGATATATTTTTTCGCGTGAAGTGCGGTTACCGGCCTCAATTCACGGCCCCCAAAGATGTTAGTGGAGGGGGAGCCACAGGAGTAGGTTTAAATTGGTGAAAATTGTTTGTCGGCTGTGGGTATCGAACCAGGGTTCTCAAGATCCACAGGCCGAATCGATACCACTGAGCCACCTACCCCATCACAACATTTCAAATACAAATTTCCCTCAATTGGCTTGGTTTAAAATATCGCAGATTTTTTAAATTTTAATTTATAAAGGACGCAAAATAGAAAAAATAGTATAAATAGTTCATTTTATAACATTTTTATTGCATTTTATCCTTTTGAAAACTCGCCTGCGACGCGTTTTCCAAACTTGGACGCATTCTAAAAAAACATGTCTTATAAAACTTGTTTTTTAATATCCTCTTTGATAATCGGACTATAAAATAAAATATTCTAGTATTTATTGAAGCATTTTGTTGTTATAACATAGTTTTAATAAAGTGTAAGTCCTATTTTGAATATTGTGGGCCACAATCTTTCAAGATGTGTGTCTTGCCAAAAATAACAGATTAAACTACAAGTAATTCTGAAAACTTTGTCGTCTAATGAAGTCGCTGAAACCGCTAACCACAGTGTCAGTAAGACTGCCAAGACCAAAGAGCATCTTGGTCTCCCGGTTGACATAGCGACAACTTACACTCTGACGGAGTTATCTTGTGTTTATGGGTTGAGCTATGTCCACAGTAGCGATGGACGATTTGAGTGAACGTTGTTTATACATCGGCTTCTCGTAAACAACTGTCGAAGTTTGCACACAAACATGTTTGTATATATGTATAAATATACCGAATACACATGCTTTCTATCAATAAATATGTTTGTGCAATCATATTTTGTGTGCTAAGACGTATATATGTGGAAGATTGTATATCTTACTCGCAGCATCGGTTTAACAATTGAAGTATAGCCAACTTTAGTGAATTGCGCTGACGCTTATTATACTCGTTTCTTTTTTATTTATTTATGTAACGCTGTACAACAGGAACTTAATCCTAATTACAGTACAGGGTCCGTACTCACCGAGCCGCAGTGTAGTAGTTTATATAATTTTTAGCTTGAGTGAGATTCTAACTCGGGATCTCCGGATTCGAATTCCGTATCGCTGTCCACACCACCGTACTGACGGACAAATATATGAAAAACAAATATAGTAGAAATGAGTGTACTTTCGATGAAAGATTAATATTTGCAAATTAATATAGCTAAATTGATTTAGAAATAGTATGCAAATAAGTTAATACATTTTAAATAATATAACAAGTGAAATTATAATTCCGAGCTCTATTTATATTCACGTAATAACGAATTTAAATTCATGTAAAAATATTATTTGACAATTATCAGTTATATTTTACGTGAGAATTTAACAAGTAAAAATTTATTCAAAATAAAAAATATAAAATAAACACTTGGCTAACTCTCACAAAATTCAGCCTCCAAGTCACCTTATGAGGGCATCGTCAAAGGCTGGCCAGCACAGTTAGTAACCATAGACGTGTTTCGCTCTTATTAGAGCTCATCAGTATGGTATAACACATTCCTTCACCTAGAACAAAGTTCACGTGAGCCTTAGCCAAGTGTTTATTTTATATTTTTTATTAAACCTAGTCTCAACAAGTGTAAGGATGACAATTAATTTTGTCTTTGTTGTTAAAAATTTATTCTGTAGAAAATTTGCCATTTCGATAGATTTTTTTCAATTGATGTTTATTAAAATAAAATTAAACGAGTTCCGGGTTTGGACCGTGTCAAAATTCGAGTGAGGGCTCGACGTTTCGCTCGCCATCGTAGGGAGCTTCTTCAGGAGGAAAGGAAGAAAGATCAAGGTTACCCGACGTGTAAACCACGCTAGAGGCCAAGAGCGATCTTCGAAAAGTAGAAGGAAAAAAGAGTTTATATAGAGAAAGACGTGTCGGATGATTGGTTAGGAAGGTTCATTGGTTAGAGTCAGGTAAAGATGGTTCACTGCGCAATAAAGGTTTCCAGACAGGTGGCAGGTAGTAACCTGTGTCACGGTTGAAATTGTTTGGATGTTTATGTATCTCAATAGCTTCACGAATTTTCCTATCATAGAACTTGGGAGCGGATACGATGATGGAAGATTCATCAAACATAATACTGTGACCAGTATTATGTTGATGTTCAGCCACGGCGGAATTGAGAACTTGCCCAGATTTTAAACATCGCTTATGTTCGGTGATACGTGTTAAAATCTGGGCAAGTTCTCAATTCCGCCGTGGCTGAACATCAACATAATACTGGTCACAGTATTATGTTTGATGAATCTTCCATCATCGTATCCGCTCCCAAGTTCTATGATAGGAAAATTCGTGAAGCTATTGAGATACATAAACATCCAAACAATTTCAACCGTGACACAGGTTACTACCTGCCACCTGTCTGGAAACCTTTATTGCGCAGTGAACCATCTTTACCTGACTCTAACCAATGAACCTTCCTAACCAATCATCCGACACGTCTTTCTCTATATAAACTCTTTTTTCCTTCTACTTTTCGAAGATCGCTCTTGGCCTCTAGCGTGGTTTACACGTCGGGTAACCTTGATCTTTCTTCCTTTCCTCCTGAAGAAGCTCCCTACGATGGCGAGCGAAACGTCGAGCCCTCACTCGAATTTTGACACGGTCCAAACCCGGAACTCGTTTAATTTTAATGACTCAGACCGTGGAAGTCTACGCTTTTATTTATTAAAATAGTATTTATTTTATTGGTAACCAAGGAGTTTTAATTACAGTGAAAAAATATCACTTATTAATTTTGCTCATGAAAAACTATCAAAATAGTTTTTTTCTACTGTTAACAAATGTTCATTTTATTTTCACTAATATCAATACGCGAAGTACATGATTTTTTCATCATTTACATTACCATGACAACGCGTATTTTGCGCATTATTTTGCACCCTAGTGCGCAAAATGAGTATCTCGCGCACGCTCCCAAATTATTTGTTCAGGTTTCATTAGTTACAACACATCAATAGTATCAAATTAATATTATTGCTACTTGTTTTTCTTCAATTTACTTAAATAAACCAATAATTATTGTATTATTTTTTATTTACAGTTGTAGAAAAAATTTTGTTTATATTTCGTGGACAAAATTCTTGTCTTTTGGCGCTTTCGAATGACTTTTATTGTCTCGACTAAAAGTAACATTCTCACTCACAACAAAATACACTAATTTTGCGCACTTAATACAAAAATAACTATTATTTCATTGGTTCATTTTCAAACCAATTTGTGATTCTATTGGTTCCCACATATACGTGCTAATCTCTCATGAAAATTTCATCCACGAGCTTACATAATTCCTTTACTTTATGAACGTCGTTAAACACAAGTAATAATTTCACTTATCCCATTATCACATAATTCAATCTTAATTAATTTCCACGACGTGTTAAATGTTAAATCACATGCTGCTGTTTACAGCTGCCATCTTAAACTTTAAGTGTCACTGATGTTTGTAAGGTGAATGTCACGTCTATCTCACCTATGCCTGTCATTTGGCAAGATGGCGCCACGTGTGTACAAAGTGTGTATTACTCGTTGTATTTGTAGGTACTTGGGCACGTCATCTTGAGCTGCTTATCTTGGAACTGATTCTCTGTTTGAAGGAGATGGCTAGACAGAGTGTTTTCCTTTTGTGGTGTAGACTGTTTGTTGTTTGCGGGTTTGTTTGGACACTTGTACAAGCAATTGTTTGTACAGGATATTAGAGATCTTGAGAATTGCTCGGAAAATAATTGTAGGATTTGAACCAATGTTAAAAGAATGTAATATATTTCGTAGCAAATTCAGAATAATAACAATAATAATAATAATAAGTACAGTGTAAACATAATTTCACAATAAGCACAAAAAATAGAAATAGAATGTTCTGGTTTTAAATCAGTGATTGTTTAGAATTTTATTTATATAAAAAATTAACTTTTATGCCAAAATTCACCAAGAATAAATAGCATGTTAACTAATTCGTCATTTTAAAAATTCATTTTCAAAGACAAGTTTGTAAACTAAATGAGAAAAGCAAGTAATAATTATTAAAGATCTGGCAGTAACTAATCTAATTATTTATACAAATAAATTCATGCCATACTTTCTGTGCGTGATTATATATAAATAAAAATATGAATAGTTTCTGTACTAATCATTTTAGGACTATAATAAATAAGAACCGTTTTAAAGATACATATTATTGCGTGGAAATGGAACATTCCGTTGTGAGCAATTTAATTTCAAATAAATTTTGTTTGAAAAATTTGTAGGTAATATCATTGAATATATAAACTCTTTGTGTTTATATATTCAATGGTAATATTTAAAATAATTGGACAAAAAAATACAGACCGATGGACCATTCTGTATAATTTCTCTGTTTTACAAAAAACCTTAAAAATATTTTTTAAACAACTTAATTTTTATTAAGACGCTTGTTTTGTTCTGTACTAGAAATATAATTAAATTAACACACACAAAGAACACACTAATTTAAATCAATGTTTTTTTAACAACAAAGACAAAATTAATTGTCATCCAACACTTGGTGAAACAAGGTTTAATAAAAATTAAAGTAAACACTTGGCTTTGTTTCACAAAATTCAGCCACCAAGTCACCTTATGAGGGCATCGTCAGAGGCTGGCCAGCACAGTTCAGTTAGTAACCATAGACGCGTTTCGCTCTTATTAGAGCTCATCAGTATGGTATAACTCACTTCTTCACCTAGAACAAAGTTCATGTGAAGAAGCTGGTGACGATGCCCTCATAAGGTGACTTGGAGGCTGAATTTTGTGAAACATAGCCAAGTGTTTACTTTATATTTTTATTAAACCTTGTTTCACCAAGTGTTGGATGACAATTAATTTTGTCTTTGTTGTTATTTAAATTGCTATTGCGTAGCTTTCCCTTTTTTTCGGTAGATGGCATGACCAGTTCCACAAAACTTCTCATGTCATCTTACTAGTTTGTTAGAGATCTTATTCTCTGCTGGCACAGTTCTTCGTCACCAGCTTCTTCACATGAACTTTGTTCTAGGTGAAGAAATGAGTTATACCATACTGATGAGTAAAGCCCGGATATTTAGGCTCTTAAAAACACCCAAATAAGCAGGCATATAGGCCGGTAATTACTCTAAAATAGGCGGGATTTTAGGCAGCCTAAATGTAAATAATTTGTTTAAAAAAAAAAACGAATCCTTTTTTTTTAATATTGGTACTCCTATCTACTCTTCGTTAGAAAAAAATAATCATTTTAAACAAAAATTAACGCAATCTGAAAAATAATAATGTAGGGTTTCATTTTATTAAAATTAAATTAACTATTTTGCAAATTCAAATTATGTAGTATACTTTAATTCACAAAATATTACAAGCAATTGCTCTATGAAATTTTCGGATAGGGACTATCTTCGGTCTGTCAGAACTTGCTTGTAAGCTGAAAACTTCGTTCGACATCCCAAAATATGACAGGAGCGTTCTTATATTTAGCCATATCGTCTAAACTTACCTCAGCTCCATTGATTAATGGCAAAGACACAATTGAATTGCCACGTACAATTTTGACTAAAAAACGTTTTTTCTTTCGGCATTTTAAATTCACACACAAAAATTTGATTAAAGCAAGTACTTTAAATATTATAGGTTAGGTTGAAACACTTTGTCGAGTGCTGAATTAGTCAACGAAGTAGATGGTAAACCTTGTCTGCTCAATAAAAGTTAGAATAGGCAACAAAAATAGGCAAAATAGGCTCTATAAGATAAAAGAGACACAATAACCAAAATATAGAAAAAATAGGCTCTAAGGCACGAAAAAAAAACCTTCTATTACACGTAAACATATTACCTATGTATAGAAAAACGAAATTGCCTGAAGTATATTAAAATTTGAATCTAGGCAATTGCCTAAAAATCCGGGCTTTACTGATGAGCTCTAATAAGAGCGAAACGCGTCTATGGTTACTAACTGAACTGTGCTGGCCAGCCTCTGACGATGCCCTCATAAGGTGACTTAGAGGCTGAATTTTGTGAAACATAGCCAAGTGTTTACTTTATATTTTTATCAATGATTCTGTTTTAAATCATGATTTAAATCAGGCCAACCCTGCAAACTATCTTCTGAAATATGAAATTCTCCAGAAATAAATGTAACCTTTTGTTACCTCACAGTAATGTCATTAATGAACACATAACAGTCTCAGGTCACCAGACACCATCCATCAATTCAACACTCTAATTCTGTCTGTAATTCCTGCAACACGATACCAATTTACATGTTTCCTATCACAGATGCACGGTACACGGTTAAAATTACCAGTGCAAGGCACCAGTCTCTGTTAATGTTACACAGTTCTCCGTTGTTATCATCGACTACCACATGTGCTCGTGTCGCCGTGTCGGTAACAGGGACATTGTGGATAGGTGCACGCTGACATGTAATATTTGTGGACATGTTCTACTTACGGAATGTTCATTTTTGAAACGGTGAGTTGGTAGGATTGGAACAGAGTTAATTTTAGAGGAAATGGCAGAGAGAAGTTTGAGGAGTTTTATGGAAAAAATTATTAATACAATTTAGAGATTGTGTAGTCGGCTCTTAGTGGAGCATATTATAATAATAGAGTTAAATAGAAACACTTGATTTGTCCATTAATAATATATTATTAAAAAAAAAATATTATTGGGATATTTAATTAAGATAAGCTACTAGTATACAGGGTGTTTCACAACTTAGAGCAAAAAATTAAAGGGTATATTCTGTACGACGTGCTGATCATGAAACAAAAAGAATTTTTTTTTAAATCGCAAAACTATTTTCCATGTTTCCCAGTCCAAAATTTTTCGTTGCCACTGCCACTGGGTGGATAACTATGTTAAAGTTATTAATTAAATTAAATTCTATTATAAATAACTGCTAATAATTCGTAGTTGATACCTACTTCATTGTTTGTGTTTAATAGGAAAGCGAATCCAGTGCAGTACTACACAAAATGTTTTAGGTTAACAACCCTTAATTTTTCGAATTTAAAAAAAATTCTTTTTGTTTCATGATCAGCACGTCGTACAGAATATACCCTTTAATTTTTTGCTCTAAGTTGTGAAACATCCTGTATTAGTGGCGGAAATAGGAACTACAACAAAGCTACACTTTGCTACTAACCTTATAACTAAGTACTTGAAAAATAAATAAAAATGAACTAATTTGTACTAAAACTTACATTATTAGAAGAACCTATATACTAAAATTTGTACCTAATAGTTAAACGATAAATGAAACTAATACTAAAACTACAATTAAGGACAACACGGAACTATATTCTATATAAATTAATAACAAACCACTACTACCAAACACAAAATAAAAGAAAAAACAAATAAATACAAATAACAGCAATTGTAGACTTATGGAGACCAACTGAAAATGTACCTTTGTATCAAATTTGACATATTCTGATCTTACAAGTGACACTACCCAACTGTCACTCACCGATTTAAATGAAACATGACACACTAATAGAACTCTAAAAAATATTGAACCTCTATTTTTTTCTTCCGGAAGTTACTTTTTAGGGGTACAAACCATCTCTGAAAGGTGGTAAAAGCAAGAATCGCCATAAATAAAATTAAATAATACTAAAATATTATACATTCAACATTGGTTACCCACGGGTTTTTGAGATCGCCAAAATCTACTTTCGGAGTCATTTTGATCATATGCACTTTTATAAGGGGTTAAAAAGGGGTTGGGGGGATGAAATTACGATATTCAACTGAAATAGAGTTTTAGGTTCAAAACTAGTTACTCGGGGGTTTTTGGGGTCGCTGAATCTATTTTCGATGTTACCCCTGGGTAACCAATGTTGAACGCGTAATATTTTGGTATTATTTAATTTCATGTATGGCGATTCTTGCTTTTACCACCTTTCAGAGGTGGTTTGTACCCCTAAAAAGCAATTTCCGGAAGAACACAAAATAGAGGTTCAATATTTTTTAGAGTTCTATTAGTGTGCCAAGTTTCATTTAAATCGGTGAGTGACAGTTGGGTAGTGTTACTTGTCAGTTTAAAATTTTGGTGGAGCAAGTTTCAACTGGTCATAAATTTATAAAATATTGATCCTCTATATTCTGCATAGTAACAGATAATATCGTTATTTACATGTAACTCTTTGTTTAGAAGAAAACTTCAAAAATAATGTTTTTTTTATGTATTGTTAATAACATATCATTTTTCCAAAGCTATGACTTTTTGATAATAATACCAACCGCCACATAAAAACTGATTTCACAGTATTATTAAAGTTTTCATTTTGTTTTATTTTTATTAAAAAAACAACAAAAACTTGTAATTACTCTTTGTTAATCTAGAAAATGAACACGACAGAATAAAAAACCTATTGTCTTTATTAGAACAAAGATATCTATAAAGAAAATATCAATACATAATATCCACCTCATCATTAACAAAATGGCGGAATGCTGAAGGTTATAATTAAGTAAATTCAAAGTTAATTTTGTTGCTGGCAACTATGTCATATAATTGAACATTCCGGTGAGAGAATGGCAAACTATGACAGGAGGTTCATGAGTTTATATATCGATTTTCAAGTGTCTCACATGCCTGTCCCACACCTGCTTAACTTTGTTGCGAATTCCGGAAAACTTCTTTTTGTGTTGTAATCACTATATCAATAATATATACACATAATTTATTTGCATATTATTTTGAACTACAGCCTATATACCGGGTGGAACATCATACCTGTGTACATAGGCGATTAACATGAAAAAACAGTTTTTCCGTGCGCATTGCTCCCCAAATTATTTTAGGCAAAAATGCTTCAAATAAATGTTGTAGAGCATAACATTCTGCATCTAAATCATTAAACAGAATTACATTTACAAGCGTTGTAACAACAGAAATTAAATAAAAATATATTAAAAATTACGTTGAAAATATCAAATAGCCATGGAATTGAAACAAAAATAGGTAAATGCTATCGTGGATGAGTGCGCCTTAATCACAAATATCCAGGGTTCGAAGATATATATCGATCGATATATATCATGATATTTATTTTGATATATATCGTCATATTTTTGCAATGATATATATCCATTATATAAAAATATCAAATAGTTTTTGAGATATAGCCTCCGGAAAAGTGAAATTTTTCGAATTTTTCAGTTTTTCTACTTTTCCGAGGCTATATCTCGAAAACTAAATGTGATATGAAAACGCGCTGAACGGCATTAATTTTCTCGTGCTTCAGTTAACTTATAAACATAGTTTCAGCGATTTTTATTTTTTTTCAATTTTCCGCCAAAAAAATCGCAAAAAGCGGTTTTTTAACATTTTCTCGAAAACCAGAAGTCATATGCATTTGAAGATAGTACCACTGGATTCAGTGGGTCAAAATACATATGTATGTAAATTTTCGTTTTAATAATCCTACGATTAAGGATTTTTGGTAAAATTGAATTAAAATCTGAAAAAACCAAAGGGGTACCCCTTAGGAAATAATTAAAAATATTAAATTGCATAAAATTGTATGAAAATTTGCTTATAAGTCAATTCGGACACGGGGAATTCAACGCCGTTGAGCGCATTTCCATATCTTGTTTACTTTTTGAGATATAGCCTCCGGAAAAGTGAAATTTTTCGAATTTTTCAGTTTTTCTACTTTTCCGAGGCTATATCTCAAAAACTAAATGTAATATGAAAACGCGCTCAACGGCATTAATTTTCTCGTGCTTCAGTTAACTTATAAACATAGTTTCAGCGATTTTTATTTTTTTTCAATTTTCCGCCAAAAAAATCGCAAAAAGCGGTTTTTTAACATTTTCTCGAAAACCAGAAGTCATATGCATTTGAAGATAGTACCACTGGATTCAGTGGGTCAAAATACATATGTATGTAAATTTTCGTTTTAATAATCCTACAATTAAGGATTTTTGGTAAAATTGAATTAAAATCTGAAAAAACCAAAGGGGTACCCCTTAGGAAATAATTAAAAATATTAAATTGCATAAAATTGTATGAAAATTTGCTTATAAGTCAATTCGGACACGGGGAATTCAACGCCGTTGAGCGCATTTCCATATCTTGTTTACTTTTTGAGATATAGCCTCCGGAAAAGTGAAATTTTTCGAATTTTTCAGTTTTTCTACTTTTCCGAGGCTATATCTCAAAAACTAAATGTAATATGAAAACGCGCTCAACGGCATTAATTTTCTCGTGCTTCAGTTAACTTATAAACATAGTTTCAGCGATTTTTATTTTTTTTCAATTTTCCGCCAAAAAAATCGCAAAAAGCGGTTTTTTAACATTTTCTCGAAAACCAGAAGTCATATGCATTTGAAGATTGCACCACTGGATTCAGTGGGTCAAAATACATATGTATGTAAATTTTCGTTTTAATAATCCTACGATTAAGGATTTTTGGTAAAATTGAATTAAAATCTGAAAAAACCAAAGGGGTACCCCTTAGGAAATAATTAAAAATATTAAATTGCATAAAATTGTATGAAAATTTGCTTACAAGTCAATTCGGACACGGGGAATTCAACGCCGTTGAGCGCATTTTCATATCTTGTTTAGTTTTTGAGATATAGCCTCCGGAAAAGTGAAATTTTTCGAATTTTTCAGTTTTTCTAAATGTGTACAAAAACTAAAATTAAAAAATAAATATCCAAAAAGTGATATTTATTTGATATATATCTTATATATCAGATATTTTGATATTTATTATAAATATCATGATATTTACGAACCCTGCAAATAGGCAACTTGCTAATGTAAGACATTCCTTCTACAATAGACTTGGTTATTGCTTGGCTGAAAACGGAGGTTTATTTGAATATTTATTATAATTTTAAATTATAGTGACTATTTTATTGAGAGAATTATTGTTTGATATTTGAATTGTAATAGATAGGTTATAATTTTTACATGACAAACCCTATAAGAAATAAACGTTTCATTGAAATGTACAATTGTTTATTTATTATTAAATCGTTATAATACGTATGGAGCTTATTGTTTGAATTTTATTGAATGATTAATTTGTCGGCGCTAAAATATCAAATAGACAGAAAAACGTCAAGCATTTATCTATTTTTGTTTCAATTCCATGGCTATTTGATATTTTCAACGTAATTTTTTATATTTTTTTATTTAATTTCTGTCGTTACAACGCATGTAAATGTAATTCTGTTTATTGATTTAGATGCAGAATTTTAGGCTCTACAACATTTATTTGAAGCATTTTTGCCTAAAATAATTTGGGGAGCAATGCGCACGGAAAAACTGTTTTTTCATGTTAATCGCCTATGTACACAGGTATGATATTCCACCCGGTATAATTATATGTCTTCGGTTTTCTTTTGACTGACAGTTAATTTTGAGGTTATTGTTATGTTTACGTCGATATATACAGAATTCATAAGAATATTTTAAATAAATATTTGATATATATTAATATAAAATATAAAACTAAACACTTGTCTAAGTCTCACAAAATTCAGCCTCCAAGTCAACTTATGAGGTCATCGTCAGAGGCTGGCCACCTCCGCTGTTTGAGATTCACATTTTTTAAAGTCTGACTTCACAAAATAAAAAAAATCATTACGGCCTAATGAATATCATTGAAGACTTTCTAGAACTGTACATTATTTTCAATTTAAATAAATTTTAATAAAAAATTTTTTAAAGATAATTGGTGGAGGATCCATTATTGATATCAAATCAAATCTATAAGTAAAAATCAGTCTGTACATACATAAAATAAATAAATAAATATATCATCACGCCTTTTACCCATTACTGGGTGTGGCACTCTGCCTTAGCAGATCTCGGTAAGCAATTTTTTTGCGTGAAGTGCGGTTACCCTTCGTCAAATCACGGCTCCCAAAGAGAGGAAAAAAATAGTACTCTAGCTCTATATTAAATTTATCACAACCCAAACCTAAACAAATAAAAGAAAATATTAGTGAAAATTAACGCAAAGTTAGCGAAGCAGAGAAATCACAGAAAGAAGAAACAAACCAGAAAAAGCAATTTTCACCAGAAGTCTCAATCTCCAGTCTTGAGTGAAATAGAAAACTTGTACCGTAGCTAAAGCAAGTAGTTCAATGAGCATAGCATGTTTACTTTAAAACTTTGTAAAATTTATCACGCACGGTCCTCCGAGAGAGACTTGGAGACTATAGACTTAGAAGGAGAGCTGGTAAACTTTACTATTACAGTGAAACTCAACACCTGCGGTCTGGCGACGTCTTGAGTGATTCTACGCCGCTTATTTACGAATTCAGTTCGCGTACGAACAACTAAATAACGGGAGCATCTTTAAAACGCTTGCGCTGAAATTAATGATATTTCTACGTGATTCTATTCAGTAAATATCAAGAAGATTCTCTCTTTATTTCATTGGTGATCAAACCAAATAAAAAAGAATCACTGAATATTTGTTTACAAATAGTTTTATGCCCGTTTTCATTAATCTTGCTAAAAGTCGGTGAGATAAGGATTCATTAATTTTGGACATTTAGTACAGGGTTGCATCTAGGGTGAATTCGGTATGGGAAACTATATCTCAAATATTACTAAAGCCAATTTTGAGGAAAGGTTCAAAAGCTATTTAATTATCACGTTTTGCAAATTATAGATGTAGCAGATCTCTCAGATCCTGCTCTAATGTTTAAGGTGAATCACACCTAATTAGGTCTAAAGTTATCACATAAACTTAGATTTTTTTCAAACATTACTGTTAATATAAATGAAACTTCTTTACATGTTTTTTAAATTTAAGGTTAAAAATGGTATTATAAAAGATTTGAAAATACAAAATTTATGTGCAAATAATAACAGCAAATTTTGAAAATGTGTTGAGACGAATGTGATAATAGTATATTATGTAACAAATTTTATAAACGTCTAAACGAGTATCTAAAGAGTTTATAAACGAGTCACATACTATACTTTTTACTTTACATTACTTGGTGTGGCACTCTACCGAAGCAGATCTCGGTAAGTGACATATTTCTTCGTGTGAAGTGCAGTTACCAGCCGTCAAATCACGGCCCCTAAAGATGTTGGTGGTGGGGAAGCCACAGGGATAGATTTAATTTGGTGAAAATTATTTGTCGACTGTGGGGATCCAACCAGGGTTCTCAAGAATAAATAAATATATCATCATGCCTTTTACCCATTACTGGGTGTGGCACTCTGCCGAAGTAGATCTCGGTAAATGATATATTTTTCGCGTGAAGTTCAGTTACCAGCAGTAAAATTACGGCCCCCAAAGATATTAGTGGAGGGGGAGTCACAGGGGTAGATTTAAATTGGTGAAAATTGTTTGTCAGCTGTGGAGATCGAACCAGGGTTCTCAAGATCCACAGGCCGACTTCGATACCACTGAGCCATCTACCCCAAGATCCTAATCTAATGAATATAGTGTTATTACATTGTCAAGTTTAGTAAAACTATTAAAAATTAAATCAAAATTTTGTAATAATTTTCCATTATTTACTCATAAATTTAAATTTTCAAATTTACTACAATATTTTCAATCTTCAAAACTATAACTTTCTGCTTGTAATATATACAACACATAACATGTTTTATTTATAATAACAATAAAATCTTGTTTCAAAAAGAAATTCCTTTCTTTCCTTAATTTTCCAGAAAATATTCACATAATTTAATCAAAACTTTTGTTATTGAAAAACGATACAATTACCAAGTACAGAATAATCACAAGGCAAGCATTTGTATTTACTTCAAACCAAATAACACGAACACATAACAAAACAGTTGATATTTTGCTGCATCCTTTGTTCTTCTGTAACAAAATCACATCCTGCTTGAAATAAATCCTAATGTAATATTATTTGAGAGAGAGAATTCCTCACAATATATATGCACTCACATTCGTCACACACACACATGTGTGCATATGCATATTCTGTGAAAATATGTAGCGGTTTATATGTAATTTGTGTTCAGAGTCATTCAGATGTTTTATCTTGCAACATCTGTAGTCACCAGCAACATCTGTTTGTGTCGGAACAGCGTGTTGTTCCCACATTGGTTTCCTGCAGATTTGTCCCCTATGATTTCGTCCCCCATAAGTAACGTAATTCATCCATTATTCGGGAATACAGTCAGTTGTGACTGTAATTTTGGTGGATATGCTTTCTATTGATTTAATTGTTAAAAGTTTAAAAGTGATTGAAGCGAATCTTAACAAAATTGCAATTAGTATTTTATTCTTATTTATCTATAATTTATAAGATATGTACAAATAAATATTAGTGGTAATGAAAATTGCTGGATGCTACTTAGATATTTAAAATAGCTAAAATCGGACTTTATATTCTTAATTGTCAGCTGCACTCGCTCGTCCATAATCTTGCACTGGTCCAATAAAGTGTTACGAGTTGCACACAAAGATTTATGTTCAACTGCCTTGAAGGCGATTTGTTTTCTTAAAATATGTTAATGAAAAAACAGTTGTATCTCAAAGTGTACTTTATTCTTTGTTGTGTTAGTTTTGTTTAACAAAGTAACTTATAATTATTGTCTGTCAAATTTATAAAAAAAAAATAGATGGAAAAAAGTGTTGAGGGCAAAGAAATTGCATCAAATGCAAAGGAATTAATTACTTCATTAAATAGGTATTATATTAAACTTTTACTTTTTGACATTAATAATTTGACGGCTGGTAACTGTAGCTCACAATCATAAATATCTTACTTACTGAGATGTACTACAGTAGAGTGCCACAGCCAGTAATGGTTCAAAAGCATGATATATTTATTTTTTGTGAATTTTTGGTTGAACCGGTTCAAAATTCGAAATTTTTAAAAATATGTTTCTATATAGTTCAGAGCACGAGGAATGCACTCGTTCAAACCGCATTTCAATATCTCTTTTAGTTTTTAAGTTATATCGATTTTTGACTTTTTTTAAAATTCAACTTTGAGAGCCGATATCTCGAAAACGAAAAGAGATATTGAAATGCGGTTTGAATGAGTGTATTTCTCTTGCGCTACTTAACTTATACCGAAATTTTACCATTTTGGAAAATTTTTCAACTTTTTTTCAAATTTTTTTTTCTCAATACTTCCAAAAGTTGAAGAGATAATGCAAATCTGTGAACACCAGTGAATTCCTGGCGTGAAAATACAAAGGTATGTAAATTTTTACAACAAAATTCGGACGGATGCATTTTTTATTACAAAAAATCGAAAATGGCCATTTTTTAGAAATTTCTTAAGGGGTACCCCTTGGTGTTTTTACGGATTTAGTCCATTTTTCGATTTTTTGTAATAAAAAATGTATCCGTGCGAATTTTGATGTAAAAATTTGCATACCTATGTATTTTCACGCGAGGAATTCACTGGTGTTTTCAGATTTGCATTACCTCTTCAACTTTTAGAAATATTGAAAAAAAGTTGAACATTTTTCAAAAATGGTAAAATTTCGGTATAAGTTAAGTAGCGCACGAGATATACGCTCGTTCAAACCGCATTTCAATATCTCTTTTAGTTTTCGAGATATGGGCTCTCAAAGTTGAGTTTTAAAAAAAGTCAAAAATCGATATAACTCAAAAACTAAAAGAAATATTGAGATGCCGTTTGAACGAGTGTATTTCTCGTGCTCTGAACTATATAGAAACATAATTTAAGAAATTTCGATTTTTGAACCGTTTCAACCAAAAATTCACAAAAAAAATAAACATGCTTTCACCCATTCTGGCAGTTGCACTCTATCGTTGTAGATCTCAGTAAGTAATATATTTATGCTTGTGAACTGCAATTACCAGCCGTCAAATACATGATGTTATTTCTTAATATTTATATATAAGCAAAGCAATTTTTCATTTCTGTACTATAAATGATTTGACTTAATTATATTGATGTTGAGTACAGTTCATTTATTTTAATTGTTGTTCTTTCTAATCTAATATATATTTTAAGAATAGATTATAAATACACAAGCTGACTCCTCAATAAATAGAAAGTCCTATATTTTATATTTTATATGGGATAGGTGGCTCAGTGGTATCGAGTCGGCCTGTGGATCTTAAGAACCCTGGTTCGATCCCCACAGCCGACAAACAATTTTCACCAAATTTAATCTACCCCTGTGGCTCCCCCTTCACTAATACCTTTGGGAGCCGTGATTTGACGGCTGGTAACCGCACTTCACGCGATAAAATATATCACTTACCGAGATCTACTACGGTAGAGTGCCACACCCAGTAATGAGTAAAAAGCGTGATGATATATTTATTTATTTATTCTATATTTTAGAGTTTTCTTATATTTGTTGATTTTGCAAATAATTTTTCAACAAAACAAAATCTCCATGCTCTTTGGGTCCGCTATACTTTTTTAATAAAATAATCCAATACGGATTCTTTTTTACAAGATAGTATAAAATGTGTTGCTTGGATCGAACCTGACCGTCACAATCAAAGGATGCCTTGGACACAAAAGCGGTCGTCCTGTGACCTTAAATTTACATGCAAATTGATTGTTTCCGTCAGAATCAAATTGCACACCGCAACAGGCTCTGCGACCGTCGCGCCGCCTAATTTCACGATAATGAATTAATCCTAAACTGGTATTACAAATCTCACTTCACTATTCGCTATCCCTCTTCAGAATCCTCCTGGTATGCCGTGCATTATATGTATATTCATTGAGTCGAGTTGCTGAAATTTCCAAGATGAGATGATGATAATCTACATTTGAAACAGATTTATACAAGGATTGTTAGGGTTTACTTTCGTGTGTAATGTTTGCTTTTCATTTAACTTGAGGGATATTTGAATATGCTAGATTATTATTAAGGACGAGTATATTGTTTCATTACTAAATGTCATCAAAAACTTTATTAAAATGTTTTATTTGTTAGCAAAAGGTATGCATGAAAAATTAATTTTATTAATTAATTGATTTTAAAGTAGAATTTTATGCGCTCTACAACATTTATTTGAAGCTTTTTTTCTAAAATAATAAGGGAAGCAGAATATATATAATTATAATTATAGCCTACTTTAACTCGAGTTTTTGAAAGTAGACGAGCTAAAAATGTTTGAAAAATTTTATTTGTCCAAAATTGGGTGCGTTTTCAAATGTCAACGTTTTAAATATACAAATGTATTTCAATATATCGAAGATAACTTTGAATATTATTTATGATTAATAGCCCAGAGCATTAAGGCTAAGGCTTGTATCTCTAGAGAATTTGGATTCAATCCCTAGGTACTACTCTGTCCTAACCTATGTCAAAAACTTTTTAGCAAATAAAAGTAAAATTGATAACGGAATATTTAACGGTAAAAATATGTCATCTATCCAGTTGTAAAATTGCAGAATGTCTGTCACTAGCATTTGTTATTTGGCGCAATTCAATAAAATTGGCCATAGTTTAAGTGTTCCACTAACTGTATCCCTCTGTACTGTAATTGAGATGAACAAATAAATAAAAACTGGTTGTCAAAGACATCATCAAGTAGAATTAAGAATTTCGTATCTTTTGGCTCTTAACCATTTTCTTCTTCACATTGTATACATGCATCATCATCTCCCGCAACGAAGTCAGATTTCATTTACCGCGAATCGTAGCTTCCCAACGCAACGTCGAGATAACATTTACGCCCGTTAATGACGAAACGATGTGCCAATCGCAATCGCTCGCATACATACCACGCCGCATTCGGCTACCGTATATATCCTACATTAATTCCAACCCACAATCAATCATCAGAAAATTGAATTAACAAGGATTTCGCAAAGCGTTGTGTGAAAATGACATTTGTAAATTTGTGGCAACGTTGCAGACAGTTGATTGTTGGCGGACGTTTTGCCAACTTGTGATTGATCAATACTGAATTTCATACTAAAATAGATCCGATAAGATCAAGCAAATATAGAAAATAAGACTATCAAATAAATGAATATATAAAAATAAATATATTATCACGCCCTTTATCCATTACTGGGCGTGGCACTCTGCCGAAACAGATCGCGGTAAGTGATATATTTTATCGCGTGAAGTGCGGTTACCAGCCGTCAAATCACAGCCCAAGAATAAAACGACAATGTATCGGATTATGGAATTGAGAATGAATTATCACCACATTAATTATCGCTGTTGTTCCCCTTCCATTACAGTTTCCAATTTTCGACTCTTGTATTTATTTTGTACTGTATCGTAATTCCACATTTACAAAAGTGATTTCAGTCCGAAAAGTGAGACTTTATAATACTAGTACCGATTCGTATAAAGTGAAGTTCACATTTATTTAAAACAACATTAAATACATATTTCTTGTATGTTCTGTGATTTTTCTAATTTAAATAAATAAATAAATATATCATCACGCCTTTTACCCATTACTGGGCGTGGCACTCTACTGAAGCAGATCTCGGTAAGTGATATATATCTTCGCGTGAAGTGCGGGTACCAGCCGTCAAATCACAGCCCCCAAAGATATTAGTGGAGGAGGAGCCACAGGGGTAGATTTAAATTGGTGAAAATTGTGTGTCGGCTGTGGGAATCGAACCAGGGTTCTCAAGATCCACAGGCCGACTCGATACCACTGAGCCACCTACCCCATAAATAAATAAATATATCATCACGTCTTTTACGTACTACTGGGTGTGATACTCTGCCGTAGCAGATCTAAGTAAGTAAGTAAGTAAGTGTGGTTACCGGCTGTCGATTCACGACCCGCAAAGATGTTAGTTATATATTTCTTTAAATGTCAAATTGACATAAAAAAATCCATTTATTAATTTTGCTTAATAGTTAACCATTCTTAATACAATGTTTCTATTGACTGTTAATTTTCCTTACAATATTCCTACCAATTTAATATCAACTTCTTTGGCTCCCCCTCCACTAACAACTTTTGGGGGCCGTGATTTGACGGCTACTAACCGCACTTCACGCGTAAAATATATCACTTACCCAGATCTTCTACGGCAGAGTCCCACACCCAGTAATGGGTAAAAGGCGGGATGATATATTTATTTATTTAATATTCTACGAGAAAGAATTTTAGAACAAAATATGAAATCGGTGTAGAATTGAAAACAAAAATCAGAAAATTAAATCGCTAAAAATTTGAAAAGAGTATGCTTATAAGTCAATTCAAACACGAGGAATTCAATGCTGTTAAGCGCATCTTCATATCTTGTTTAGTTTTTTGGATATACATTCTGGAAAAGTAGATTTTTCCCAAATTTTACATCATGAGATTTTGTAGTTCCCCGGTGTTTATGTACATAACCAGCCCTGCCAACATGTGTCATTTGTAACATTATGATTTATTTATTTATGTGTGAACAAACGTGTTAAAATAACAATTTAATTGATTAATGAATTTGTTCAATTTTTTAATTTTCTGTCGCTTCATGATTTCTAAACAAACAGACCAAATATTTTAAAACCCGGACGGATGCATTTGTAACATGATGTTTGTAGCATTTGGTTTTTAATTATTTATATTTTCATTTTGTGAAGCCATTTAAACTTGCCTCTAAATTGCAGTAAACACACTTTCAGCGTTTGAGCTATTTGTGTACTTTGTAATTTAGACGATTGCAGCTGAATACATTTCTATAGAACTTTTTCTCTTTCACATTACTGTATATTCAAACGTTTATTTCAATCTCAGAGATACATTAAAATGCATGCATTTATACGCGATGTAATCAATCAAATATTACTTAAATAAATTATAAAATACATTGAAAAAATGATTGTAATTAATCATACATAAATACATAACATTACGTTATATCCCATAAAATGAGACAAGACGAACCCTAGATATATTCACTCATCAGATTCATCAAATAATCAGTACCAGTCCTCGTCAAACATTCTCATATTTAATATAAAATATGTGTTCAGAATTATCTAATATGTTGAGTGGATCAATACAACATATTCTGATAATTTTGAACACCCGTGTTATGATTATATAACGAATAAAAAAATGAACAGAAATCGTTCTATCACGAAATAACCTCAAAATTACATTTCAAATAAAAATTTGGACGTTAACAATGACTAGTTTGTTGAATAAAAAACGCAATTACCTACGACTTTGTTACTATGACGACGATGCGATTTAATGTATTTGTGCGTGCGAGATTTCATATTTTTTCGTTATTTCTTTCATTCTAGATCTTAATTTGATATTTTGATGAAAATACCTCGTCGTCAAAGATATAGTTGTTTATTTATATGTGGTAACCAAAAAAAAATTCTTAAATATGATGATTAATTTTATTTTGGATGCCAGCTCGTTTATTTGTCACACTCATAATCATTCGTTTAATATTTTTTAGCACCCGGTAGATGCCTCAGTGGTATCGAGTCGACCTATGGATTTGAGAACCCGGGTTCGAATCCCATAGCCGACAAACAATTTTCACCACGTTAAAACTTCTCCTTCCACTAACATCTTTACGGGCCGTGATTTGACAGCTGGTAACCGCACTTCACGCGAAAAAATATATCACTTACCGAGATCTGCTACGGTCGTGTGCCACATCCAATAGTAGGTAAAAGGCGTGATGATATAATATTTTATTTATAAATAAATCTTTGTAAATATTCTTAATTACGTCCAGTTTTTTATTTTGAAATTTAATATTATCATTCAGTAAGTTCCGCATTTAGTCATTACAAGTAATTTAACTCCAGTAATTAATGCAAAGTAACTTAAAGGATGTCTTTTAATCGTTAACTTATGCAAACTAATTAGGTAATTTATCTTTATAGCTAATTTCAAACAACAAACAGAACACAGGAAAAAACTACAAAAGTTATTTGCATGATTAAGTTTGAAATAATTTAGTAGTAGCTTCATAAATAAATTAAAATTAGGACTGACATTTAAACTCAAAGTCATACATTTGCTGGCAGTTTCATAAAACGTATTAACGTTAATACCAATATAAAATATTTATATTTATTTATTTATTTACCAATTTTTAATATTATCTACAACTCTATTTCAAATTTAAACATATTAAAAATAATAATAATAATACTTTTGTCAACGGCCATGGCTCAACTCGTTGGAACTGATCTATGCGATAACGCGAGTTAAGGCTGCGTTCGAAACGAAGCGCCGCCGTGTTATAGCTGTCTAATATGCAACTATTACCTCTTATAATCATTTTTATCTAATAGATGTCTCTGATTTGAAATATTGGTGTGTGTTTTGGATAAATTTACATTGTAGCATTTTACCGGAGCGCAACGAGTATACACGAATTCTGTTTGGTGAAATACAGTTTCGCGGATCGCGACTATGTAGTGGTGATTTTGTTACAGGAGAACGAATAAAGATTTGATGAATTATGCTATACTGAGAAAGTATTTTGCTCATTTACAGGGGCGGATCCAGGGGGGTCATGGGGTCATGATCCCCCCAGGCATGGACTTTTTTTTAAATGTTGGCCCTAATACATAATAATTATGTCATTATTTACGATAATTCAATTTGTTAAACAAATTAAATAGAAAAAGGGCACGACAACTCAAAAAAAATATAGAATTTAATATCTTTTGAAAAAAAAATGTATTATATACCTCGATATGTAATAATTAGTTTTTCTTTTGTTTTTTATAAATAAAACACACAAATAAAAATATATAAATATATATATATATATATATATATATATATATATATATATATATATATATATATATCGGGTGTAACACGAAAAGTGAAACAGGCGTTTAACATGGCAAATCAGTTTTTCCGTGCGCATTGCTTCCCTAATTATTTTAGGAAAAAATGTTTCAAATAAATGTTGTAAAGCATAAAATTCTACATCCGAATCAATAAACAAAATTCATTTTGACTACTTCATAACTGCAGAAATTAAATTTAAAAATTCGCGTAATTTAAATTTAATAGTAATAGCCATGGAATTAAAAACAAGAGATGAACAAATGCGTAACGTCTTATACGTCAAATTATTATTATTTATTTTGACAAACTGTGATATTAAATCAATATTAGGGTTTATTATTATCAAAAATGAATAATTATTCAGATGAAGAAAAGTTGCAAATAATTAAATGGCATTATTCTAGCCATAGTTTACGACTAATTCGTGACTATATTAGCGCTATTTGGCAGCATCATGATATTCCTAGTACGGCAACTATTCAGAGGTTTATAGTAAAGTTTGAAAAGACAGGAACACTAAATTTCAAGAAAGAAATAAATGAAAGAATTTATAACAATGAAGAAAATATTCCTGCTTTAATAGAACTGGAGCCAACAATGAGTGTGCGGGAAATTTCCAGAGAACTAAATATAAATTTTATGACAGTGCATAGAATTCTCAAAAAACATAAATACATTCCTTTTAAATTTCAAAACCACCAAAATATTTTGACACGAGATTTTTAACTGCGTGCCTCATTCTGTGAAATAATGATGGAGAAATCAAATTGTAATAGAGAATTTTTAAGTAGTATTTTATTCACAGATGAATGCACATTTACCATGAATGGCGAACCAAACTGTCATAAATATCGGTACTGGTCACAAAATAATCCACATAATATTGTAGAATCGAGGACACAATATCGTCATTCTGTCAATGTGTGGGCAGGAATTTTTGCGAATAAATTTAGCATCATATTTGAATTTATTAATTAATGCTGTTGGACCACAAATTATTGAAACAAACAAAGAACATGTGTTACCAGCCGTCAAATCACGGCCTCCAAAGATATTAGTGGTGGAGGAGCCACAGGGGTAGATTTTTTAAATTGGTGAAAATTGTTTGTCGGCTGTGGGGATCGAACCAGGGTTCTCAAGATCCACAGGCCGACTCGATACACACATATATATATATATATAATATAATCTTGCAAAATTGACTAAAATTGCATAATAGTTGCAATAAATACAAATTATTTTATTATTTCCTGTGTTGATTACGTAAACTTTTTTACAATATTTAAAATTGGAACTAATAAAATATACTTAGCAACTGATATTTTCTATTTGTATTTATTATCATCGTCTATTGTAATTAGATAATAATAACGGGCGTTAAAAATTAATAGAGTCATGGACGTATTCTGTAACATATTAAAATTTTAACCAATAAAAATGATTGTATCAAATAAAATTTAAATTATTTGTGCATTGGTTAAAATACACGCATCAGTTACAAAATACATTCATAAGTAATTTTAAAAGAAAACCTACATTCAACTGCATTATCGCCATGGTTTTGAATTCGGAAGTGCTGACATCTGTTCAAAATAGCGTGAACTATTTTTCATACAACAAACTACCTAAAATCTACTCAGCATATATAATTTTTGTTCAACATTTTCTGACTGAATATTGAAATATAGATGTTAAAATTATGATATTTATATATTTAAATATGGTATCCATGTCCTAAGTATAATATAATTGTAATTTAATATGTTATTTAAAATTTAGAAACAATATATAATTAACTAAGAAAAATATTTATTAGCGAATATACTAGTGCCCTGTAACAAAAAATAATCTTTTCATTACAGTTTATTTCATATTCATAAGTGTTCTAGTAATTGAGTAATTGTTGAACAAAAATTCACGATTTTTACTATGCAACCATCTATACATGAACGCAGCCTTAAGCAACGTTGCGCGCGGGGAGTATTTGGATGGGTGACCGTCCCGAGAAACCCGCGTTGCTGTTGACTCTAAGATCTAAAAACGCAGGATCAGGGCGTAATGGCGGCATATGACCTTAGCAGTTGGTCCGCCAGAATAAAAAAAATAAAAATACTTTTATTGAGGCAAAGTTCAGCTTTAAGCTGCTCTTCCACTTAACCTCTATATAGAATACAATCAAAATACACAGATGTGTTACAGCCATAGTGTTACATTATTAATAATGAAACTAGAGATAATTAGACAATAATAAATTACGAAATTCTTTCTTGAAACGTGGTAAATTAAAACCTTTATATATCTTAGGAATGGAGTTATACAATTTAGAAGAACAGTAAGAGAATGGATCTTTGAAACATATTTGAAGTATGATGAGGAATGATAAGCATAAATTGATTACGCACATTAAATGAATGAGAATTAGCAGGTAATTTTAATGACGAAATGAATGCAATTTGATGCTACATAGCACTCTTTTTACTTTTATTTATTTCGTGAACTGAAAAGAGATTTAAAAATAAAATAAATCCGTACTTTCAATTGTGCACAGTAACAAATAAATAAATAATTCCCTAATTATTCCCTAATTTTAGAGAGAGAAATACTGCTTTTCTCCCCTAGGGAAAAGAAACATTATGTTTCTCTCCATAGGTAGGATGTTACTCTCCCTAGGTAGCATGTTTCTCTCCATAGGTAGGATGTTTCTCTCCCTAGGTAGCATGTTTCTCTCCCTAGGGACATGTTTCTCTCCCTAGAGAGATTAGCTGTTTGCGGTGTTTCCTAGGTAACTAGTTACGCAACCCATATTTGACATTTGTCCCGATAAGACAGTAATTTTTGTGCACTTGTTACGAAAAGTATAATATGCTTCACGGGAGGGCGCGATTATCCCTTGTGTGAAGTTGGCAATTGCTTGTTTCCCTCTCTTGATGTATAACATACTATTATGGATGCGTCAGAAGTAAGCATAGTTTAAAGCTTATAATTATTTCTCTTTCTTTTAACGTCTAAAGTTTTTCTTACAAATTGACTGATTTCATTAAATATGTAGATATATATGAAAAATACATATTAAAAGTGCCTTTAAATCCAATTGAAAAGCTTTTAATGCAAAAACTAAATTGTAAAACTTGTTTAAAGTATTCGATAAAAGAATATTATGAAAACGAAACATACATTTCCCTCCAGTTAATAATGACTTTTTCATGTAACTCGTTCACTCGCAGGTATTTCACATAACACAAAATTATAAAGAATCTAGCGTGAAAATTGATGGAAATTTTCCGTTACAACTGCTTTCTTTTTATCCTTTTCACGGTGATTCAGCGCCGAGTTTCAAATCACAGCAGCGCACGGCTGCGCACGCGCCAACAGCTTGCCATTTCCAAGGTACTGGGTTGCCGTTGCCCTTTGCACTGCTTGACCGCTTTTTTCTACTTGTCATTTCTGTCGTTTTCATTCTGTTCTGTTCAACTCACACACGTATAACACATATGTCACGCTGCCAAATGCCTGACAGAGTGACAGGTTATTTATTCAAGTTTAAAAAGATAGTTTGCAAGTTTTATATATTAAAAAGTTATGGCAATGTGGAATGTTGTTCATTTTTCTTCCTGAAAGTGAGATTTCATATATATTGAACAAGAAAGTATGATGTAGTTGATATGACAACCAATCATATTTATACAGGGTGTTTCACAACTTATGGCACTTATTTTAATCTCATATAGTACTCGACGTACTGATTATGAAACAGAATAGTTATTTTAAAAATTTGCAAAATTAATTGCACTTTACATGCAGTAAACATTTTTAGTGCCATTGGTTTGAGGGGCATTTTTAATATATTAATAATTAAATTATATTATAACAAATAGGTATTTATCTCATAAATGAACTATTGTAGTGTTTATAACTATAATTAAATTATAGGGTAGGTGGCTCAGTGATATCGAGTTGGCCTGTGGTTCGATTCCCACAGCCGACAAACAATTTTCACCAAATTAAATCTAACCCTGTGGCTCTCCCTTCACTAACGTCTTTGAGGGCTTTGATTTGACGGATGGTAACCGCACTTCACGCGAAGAAATATATCACTTACAGAGATCTGCATCGGCAGAGTACCACATCCTGTAATGGATAAAACGCTTGATGATATATTTATTTACATAATCAAAATTTTCGATTTTTGAATTTCACTTCTGCAAAACTACAAATTTTACCTTTTTTATTTTTATTTTACCCATTATCCGCACTTCACGTGCATAAATATATTTTTTCTTGTGATCTACTACGACAGAGTACCACACCCAGTAATGGGTAGAAAGCGTGATGATAGATTTATTTTATATTTATATTATCTTCTCAAATATTGAAAATTTTGAAACCAGATTTTGACTCACCGATATATTTTATAAACAAAATATGATTGATGAGTCCATTGAAATTAATTTTCTGTTATGCAAAAATAAATAAACAACAATTTGTATTTGTACACATTAAAATAATATTTATTAAAAACATGATAAACGAAATTGTAAAATAAATAATATAATTATTATTACATATGAATATTTATTCACAAAATTATAAATTTGGTTAATCTAAATTTATAATTAAAATAAATACTGCACTAATATGCTGCTCACAATTTATTTATTTATATTTATTAATTGACAAAACAACATACATACATAACATCACGCTATATCCCATTAAATGGGGTAGCACGAACCCGTCAACATTCTCATCCTGACACACGATACTCGATTCGACCACATTAACACTTCCTCCATACAAACTCTTTCTTTTCCCACAACCAAAATCCATCAACACGCAACAAACATTCATCCATTTGCTTCTGTACACCAGAATTAACATAGATACAATTATATTAATAATATGGCAACTGCAATACATTTTATTTTCATATTAAAGCTCTGTCATCAAATTGCCATTACTCTGAAAACATGTTTATCTTCTCTGTTGAAGCTTCCGTTTCTAGCTTTATTCTAACTACACTTTTATAGGGAACATCTCTTTATTCCCCTGCCTTTATATCTTAAAGAGAAGTGTTATATACATGATTTTCATTGATCTTCTTCAATCCCTACGTTTGAAATCCTTTTTAATCTCGCAGTCTGTGTGTGATTGATTTTCTTAAAACGGCATTCTACTTTAGAACTTTAGTGCAGAAAAGACTAGTTACATTTGACCGTCGATAAAATCAGAAAATAGTTTTCAATGTATATGTAAAGTTAATTTCATTTCGGATGGAAGTTACGTCATCGAATTCATGGTAAATTTTTACGAATGTTTTCTTTGTTAAAATTCTCTAAACGGCTAGAGATTTCAATAAATAAATAAATATATCATCACGCCTTTTATCCATTATTGGGTGTGGCACTCCGCCTATGCAGATCTCGGTAAGTGATATGTTTCTTCGCATGAAGTGTAGGGGTAGCCACAGGGGTAGATTTAATTAGGTGAAAATTGTTTGTCGGTTGTGGGGATCGAACCAGGGTTCTCAAAATCCACAGGCCGACTCGATACCACTGAGGCTAGAGATTTGAAACAAATATTGAATGTAAATTCGTATCGTATATCGTTTAAACAATTCTCCACATTCACAAAACGAAAAGTTTATTAAAATTTGTGTTTCCACCACCCTGCATTGTGTTAATGATCACAGCTCGCTACGATTCCGGACGCCTGAAGCGACTCCGAGGCCATTTGGCGCCGAGGTTTCACTTGTTTTCTCTGTTTTCATCACTTGTTTCATTCCCACTTGATTCATTTTGTTTCGCTTTGGCTCGCGGCGGTTTCATTAGCTACTGATGAAGCGAGAGCTGCAAGTCATGATAGTATTGGACTTCTGTTTATAAATATGTATTATGAAAACGGTAAAATTATCATAAGTTATAAATGTATTTAAGTTTATTTAGTAAGATTTAAGAACCAGAATTTTGTTAATTTGGGATTAAAGCTGAAGGTTTATTAAAAATTTGGCTGATAAAACTAAATTATTTTGCTTTGTACAAAATAGTTATTTGTGTATAAAGAACGTAAAGTGATTCTTTGTTACTCAAACACGGTAATTGCAGCGCGGGCTGAAGGCGAGAGCTGCAATAGTGTAAGAGGAACAAAGACACTTTACGCTCGTGATACACACATTATTTTTTCTACGATAGCATCTTAAAATTATTTTAGACCGTATACGTACTGAAAATAAAATCGTTCTGTCAACTGTCAATATGACAAGTTTCTGTTTTGTTTGCATCCCTGGTAACTATTGAAATAAGCGCGCCTTTAATATCTTTTTTTAACGTCTTTTTCACGCGTTGCCATTGGATTGTTCCACAGAAAACGTTAACTTTACGATGACAAATGAGAGCGTAATTGTCAACTTTTCATAGCAATCGTAGAACAATGTAATTTCGATATACATATTATGATCATTACTTAATTAGTTTGTTTTTTAATCATTCGTCATATTTTTCATTTGATTAGATTTATATACGCAGTCAAATTACTCGACAACTACGTCATTATATTTATTTCTAGCCCAAAAATATGAACTAACGTGTATGATTTGATTTTGCTAATAAGCTAGATGATTCATTAGTTTCTACTATGGATTTGAAAACCCGGGTTTGATTCTCACAGTCGACAAACAATTTTCACCACATTAAAACTACCCTTCACTAATATCTTTGGGGACCGTGATTTGAAACTGATAAGCGCATTTCACGCGAAGGAATATGTTACTTACCGAGATCTGCTACGGTAGAGCGTCACACCTAGTAATGTTTAAAAGGAGTGATAATAAATATATTTTTGCCATCGCCTTTAAATTTCTATTTTAAAAGTAAAAAAGATAAACTTGAAACATTAAACAATAGAAAACAATACAGGAAACAAGTTAAACTTTTGATAAAAGTTACCTTTTATTTAATTTAATACTTTTATATTTGTTTGAAAACACATCAATTACTGATTTCAGTGATGTGTGAATTTCAATAAAAGCTTATATATTGGATTTTAACGTGCAAATAAAGTGCACAAATATAAAACAAATTTATTTTCATTAGTGATTCGAATTGAATAATTATAAATAGTCTATCTGCAAAGTAAATACGGATGAACAGTAAATCATATAAATTAAAATGTTTTCAATATTTATTTTTTTGAAATTCATGTTTAAAACAACTTTTCAATAGACGTACTTTATTAAATATTCTCAAATTAAATACACAATTTTAAAGTTCTCAGAATATAGTCTTGATCTATATTATTTAGTTCTTAATTTATAGCTTAATGGAGGTTTTCTATAATGTCTGTTAATTTTGAAGGGCCGGATTTAGACTTGATAAGGCCTAAGCTATTTGAGATATGAGGCCCTTTATAAGTCCAGATATTATATGTCACTTGCTCACTCGGGCAGTTATTTAGGGGCCCCCAGGAAAGTGAGGGCCTTAAGCTATTGCTAGTGTAGCTTACACGTAAATCCTGAACTGTTAACCAATGAAAACGTGTAATCCTAGTCTAGCAGATAGAAACAAGATAAAACTTACGTTATTTAATTAATAAAAAAGAGATCATAAGTTCAAATGTAACAGACTTATATCCGTTTATATTATACGATTGTGCCTAATTGGTTCGAATCCCACTATAAGCTGTAGCCCCCCTGGTCTGTAATTGGGATTAAGTTCCTGTTGTACAGACAAACAAATAAACAAATAGATAAATATTAAATAAACAAGCGACACTAAATAAAAAATTAAAATATCATTTTCGTAACACATGAACAAGAAACACGTTCTTATTCCCTAATTTTAGAGAGAGAAACACTGCTTTTCTTCCCTAGGGAGAGAAACATTATGTTTCTCTTTCTAGATAGCATGTTTCTCTCCCTAGAGACTACGATTATTAGCTGTTTGCGGCGTTTCCTAGGTAACTAGTTACGCAACCCATATTTGATATTTGTCCCGATAAGACAGTAATTTTTGTGCACTTGTTACGAAAAGTATAATATGCTTCACGGGAGGGCGCGATTATCCTTTGTGTGAAGTTGGCAAAAATCGACTTCAGCTCGAGCCTTCGGCCCTCGCTTACGTAGACGGTTTGCCAACTTCACACGCAGGAATAATCGCTTGTTTCCCTCCCTTGATGCATAACATACTATTGATACATTCATTTATATGGGTTAAAATGTATAACTCGTCGTTAAAAATAAACATATGGGTTACAGAATACGCACATAAATTTGTCATTATTCCGATTATTCAATAATCTAATTCTAGAATAAATCTCCTTCTATTCTATTTAATTTTAAAAATTGTTTGTATTTAACTGTATCTATATTTCTATTTTTAATATTATTTAGTTTATTACAAAATTAAGTTAATATAAATGTCAACTTTCAAGTCCAATTTAACCCACAATATAAATTAGCTTTTATATCAAGAACAATATCGGATTACGATTTTAAATAACTCATTTAAAACTTTTCTGTAAAATAAAAACTTTTTGACAAATTTAATCAAGAAACAAACAATTTATAATTATACAAGTTAGTGTTGTCCGACAGTATGGTGGTGTGGGTATCGTTATAAAATTCGAATCCGGAAAGACTGAATTCGAACCCCATTGAAGACAAAAGTCAATAAGTTCGGACACTGTATTGTAATTGAAATTCAGTTGTACAAACTTCCATACATAAATAAATAAGCAAACTATAGTATAAAAGTATATTTTCTACTTCCATTAGAAAATAGACGTTTTATTTCACTTATTTGAGTTAGGTAATGAACTGCATTATTTAACTAGTGAAATAATGAGGTAACATAGCAACAGATATCTTGGTAGACAAATTCTGATGTGTTATTCTTTTATTTTTTGAATTTATAACTGTCATTAATATGTCAAAATTTCATAATTTCAATAACGTTCTTTCGTATTAATTAGAACGGAAGTAGAAAAACTATTGTATGAAACTAGTAAGGAAATAGGTTATTACCTTACTTATGTAAAAAGTATAAATTAAACACTTGGCTAGGCCAGCCTCTGACGATGCCCTCATAAGGTGACTTGGAGGCTGAATTTTGTGAAACCTAGCCAAGTGCTTAAATTATACTTTTTATTAACCTAGTTTCACCAAGTGTTGGATGACAATTAATTTTGTCTTTGTTGTTATTTCCTTACTTATGTGTTTACATGCGTAAGGTAATAACCTTCATTTCCTTACTAGTTTCATAAATAGCTATTATGTAACACGTTTTATAAACGTCTCTTTAGGTACAAGTGTATAAAAAACCTACCCCATATGATTACCCATCAAATATAAAGAAGATACTTTCATTGTTTTTTTTTTTTTATTTTATATATCGGACCAACTACTAAGGTCATATGCCGATATGTCCTTTGCATGGTCGCCACGGGCGGGACCCGAACCCACGACCTTATGGTTGTGAGTCAGGCCCTCAACCCGCGCGACCATCACGCGGGACACTTTCATTGTTAATGACATCTTTGTGAAATTCTTATAAAAATTTTCTTACAACAATTTGTTTTTATTTACTTACTATTTTATTAAATGTGGAAAATTTAAATTATTTGTCTCTTAGGACCAGTAAATTTGATGGTAGCACATTAACGTCTGGTGTTAACTCAAGGTTATAATTTACGGATAACTAGAGCTTAAAATAATTTTGCGTATAAATTGTATTTTTCAAGTGTCTCATAAAAACAACTCTTAGCAGCGGCTTATCTTCATTACTCTTGAGCTCCCTTGATGGCTTTAATTTAATCTTTCGGTGTAATTATTCCACTTCTAAACGATATTTGGTTTTAACTGCTACCACTGTCGCCCTGAAAAAATTGTTACTTTTTCTTATCTTATATGACGTTGCAGAAATGTAATTGTTGTTGTTTTTCTTGCAGGTTACGTCTCTAAAATGAAAAGGAATCGAGTAATTATGGAATCTACGTAAAGATGAATGGAGCTGGATATCTTTATGGATCCTACGGAATTTATGGTAACTATAAAAACCTTGTATAGTTTAAACTATTTAACTTAGATTTATATGCAACTTGAAGTAAAAGCAATCTCTACAACTAAATTGTATGTAGATTAGTAAAGGATGAATGTTGAATTATTCTAAGGAGATTGTCATGGCACGCTAGACACGTCTTGATTTTTACGAGAATTCATTGTTGAAATGAAATGCAATACCATAAAATTAAATTTCACCTAGCTTCTCTCTGTAATATATTTAAAAAAAATTATTCTACATACTCTATGTAAAGCAGTGGTTTCCAAACTTTTTCTCTCAGCGGCCCTTTTTTTCCGTAAAAAATTGTCGCGCCCCCTTCATTTTTTATAACAGCCTAACTTTAAAAATCGTAAATAATTTATTTTATAGAAAACAAAAAAAATTAGTACTATAAACAAATATTGTTATTATATAAGATATTTGTTATAACAAATCTTTTTCTTAACCTAAAATTATGTTTATTACAATATAATAATAGAACAAAATAATGTAACAACATTTATAAACATAAATTAGGCACACTTAATACAATATAATCATAATTTTTGAGTGTGCTGAATGGGCGCTTGTTTTTCAGTTTCTCGAACCGGGGAGTCATTGAAGATATCGCCACTCGCAATTCTTTTTCATCGAATAATCGAGTTCGATATTTTGTCTTTAAAACAGCTACAGCGGAAAAGCCTGTTTCACACAAATAAGATGTTACGAAACGTAATAAAATTTCTGAGGCTTTGTTTGTTAAACTAGGGATATTTTACTGCGAGCACGAGTTAGAAACACGTGTGTGTTATGATGTAAATGGAGAATGTGTTCATAAGCCTCAATTATATTTTTATATAGCGCGCCCCCCTCGAAACAATCTCGCGCCCCCCCAAGGGGGCGCGCCCCACAGTTTGGAAACCACTTATGTGTAGAGTGATTTAAAATGGCATCAAATTGTGCCAAGAAATGCAAATAGTTATTTATGTATTAAGAGCGTAAAGTGATTCTGTGTTACTCGAGCACGGTAATTGCAGCGCGAGCCGAAGGCGAGAGCTGCAATAGTGTAAGAGGAACAAAAACACTTTACGCTCATGATATACACATAATTTTTTCTACGATTGCATCTTAAATTATTAAAAAAGTATACGTATTGAAAATAAATTCGTTCTGTCAACTGTCAATATGACAAGTTTCTGTTTTGTTTGTATCTCTGGTAACTATTGAAATAAGCACGCATTTAATATATTTTTCGTGCGTTGCCATTGGAAACTCGCGCATTTAACGTCTTTTTCGCGCGTTGCCATTAGAGATGCGCAAAAAAGATATTTTTCGATTGTTCCACAGAAAATGTCAACTTTACGATGACAAATGAGGGCGTAATTATCAACTTTTCATAGCAATCGTAGAAAAAATATTTTTTATTCTTTCAAAAGTTTAAAATTAAATTTAAAAAATAGGTAAGTTATAATAATATGATTTATAACTTAATACAATTAAATATTCCAAATACAAAGTATGTTAATACATAATGTTTAATGACTGCAAAATCTGATCTAATGTTCAAATCCTTATCTGATGCCAGTAGAAACCTAGAATATGATTCTATTATAATCTCTGTAGAGATTTTGTCATTAATTTTACTATTATTGCATTTCCTGCATCGCTCCATTGTATAAACGATTATTGCCGTACATTCATTTCGGCTCTGCGACATTCGTAGTGTTTCAGGCATGAAAAGAGAAACCTTCTGTGACAGAAGAGCTTGTAATTGAAGTCTGATTAGATTCTGACAAACGGAGAATATAAAAGACTTTAGTATTAAGAGAAAGATGTTCGAAATCGCATCAAATCAAGGAAACACCCGCATTTTTCTTAAGAGTATTTTATTTGATCTTTTTGTATGTTTGGGGCATCGTTAGCGATTAAAGGTCTTGAAAAAGTTGCAAATTTATTTTTCTTCTTATCTTTTTTTTTATAAAATAAGATAGCTTGGACTCTCGTGCATAACAATTTATTTAAATGTCTCTCTATCTTGATTACTATAATAACACTGAATACCGAACAGTAAAGCTGAAAGCAGCCTATATACACCTATGTATATATATATATATACTTTTCTGTCAAAATTTCTAATCCCTTTTCCTAAAATAAATATTCCTAAACTCTACTCCAGTTAAGTATGGAGCACTTTAGCGCTTTAGATTAAATAAATAAAGCATAATAATAATAACAAAATATATTATAAAAATTACATTAACAAATTCCAACACTTAATTAATTAGAGGTTAATATTTTTTTGTTGATTTTCATTTCGACCAATCAAAGGACAGAAAAAATTGGCACTATCTTACTCTATGATCCAATCTTAACTAAAATGAATTATACAGGATGTTTCTATACCTCTGCACTAAACTTTAATGACATATAACTTAATATACTGATTATAGAATAAAATATTATTTTGAAATTCTCAAAAATTAGGGTATTTATATTCTAGCGAACTTTTTAGGGTCACTGGTTTAATAGTACATTTAATTATTTATAATTATGTTACTAATGAAATAAAATTATAAACACTGACTACAAATTATCATTTACTAATTAGTTATTATGTAGGTACCTGGTGTAATGCCTTCTTTTTATTTTTATTTGAGTACCTAGTCTGATTTCGTATAGGGTATTGAACGGGTAAGTTGTTGTGGGAGAAATTTGAGAAAAATGTATAGCAACAGTGAATTAGTGGATGGAGAAGCGGCGCAAAATTCCGAATTAAACCAGTGATACTAAAATTGTTCGCTAGGAATGAAATACTCGAATTTCTGCGAATTTCAAAAAAAATCGTTTTGTTCTATAATCATTATATCAAATTATACATGAAATTAAAGTTTCGTGCAGAGGTATAGAAACACCTTATATACTTATGAGTTTTATATAATCTTAGGTACATGTTTTTTTAATTATTTGTTTTAGTTTTTTTATGTTGTCTATTCTGATTAAGGTGTATGTAAGGAAGTGTCTGTTGCAATAAACCGTCAATATTAAAAAAAATAAACCAGAACTATAAACCAAACATTTATTTTTGTAAAACAATGTTATACTTAAAATATATGTAGCCAAGTGTTTATTTTATATATTTTATTAAACCTAGTTTCACCAAGTGTATGGATGACAATTAATTTTTTCTGAAATCGTCAAGAAAATGCCTACTTTCCTGACGCATTTTAGTATGGAAAGTAAGTGTTTACCTGACTCAAATAAATAAACTAAATAACTAAAAAATTTAATAAAATTTTTATTTATTTTTATCAATAATATTAATACTAAATATACAATTGCTTAAATTACTAAAATTTATGTATGACACTGGCGAATTTGAAGCTAAATTTATTGGAGATTCAGTAAATAAAATAAGCAAGTAGCACATTTTGCTTTTTCCAATCCATGAAAATTTCATACTCTTTACCATATCGGTCTTTGGACTTGCTCGGTAATAAATTTTCAACAGCCGCAGTTGCTTGATTTAAGATTTCAGGAGGAGTACTTGAAAATACCGCCTCATACTCATTTTCATCTATATTTTCCAACATTATAAAGAAATCTTCTCTGTCAACAATATTACTTTTGACACAAATATATTCAATAGATTTTTCACATAAGATATTGTTTTCAACAACTTTTGTTATCACCTTGGATATGTAGTTTGCTGCCAATATGATTCTTACCAAAAAAATTTAACATTTTGAAATATTTATTATTAATTATATTGATAAAATATAAATATGAACGATTTCAGAAAAAAATAGTATACATAATACGTCACGAAAGTGTTTTACTTGACTCAGCGAATTAAAATACTCGGCCTAACGGCCTCGTACTTCAAACAACCGCTTCGTCAAGTAAAGCATCACTTTCCTGACTTATTATGTAATATACTATTGTCTTTGTTGTTATGTATATTTTTATGTTTAATAACACAGTATCAGCCAGACGCTATTTTGCAATAATAAGAATATAAAAAGAAACCAGTTTATAGTTCACAATAACCATTACTAGCATCGAGAATACACAGTACAATTTTACTGATCGTAATTCTTTACGATTTTGAATTTATTTCTCACCATACGTAATTTTTACAATTCTGTATTTATTACAAGTCGAAACAGAGTCAAACATTGATTTTATTTAGAAGAGTATTGCTTATGAAGTAATTAACATTTTCTCTTTGAAAGAAAGCATCCAGTTTTAATAACTTGAAAACACATTGAAAATATCTGAAATCAAAGTCGTTGCCAAGCCTAGTAAAACAACATCCTTTGTCTAATTTAATGGCATATCTTCTGTAGTTCCTACGGCTTTAAGTAGATGGTAGGAAAGTGAAAAGAAACGATTGTTCTTTTAGGTAATAAACAACGATACTGAGATCAGCACAACAGAGAACAATGACGAGGAAAAACGTGATCCGGTGACGGTTTTGTCAATACTGCTGGTCGGTAAGTATCCTTCTATTCTTTGTTGTATTTTATCTATTGAAAAGCGGATCTCAAGTAAGAATTGATTACTTAGAAATGAAGTACTGGGCTTAATTTATATTATGACAGAAAAATTCTGATGACGCCTGGATTCGAACCATCATCAGAATTTTTCTGTCATAATATAAATTAACTTTAGTCAATAACTACAGGTATGATTACCTTTAATAATCACACAACTTAATAATATTAGCTCTAAGTACTGGGCATTAATTTTGTTTTATAAATTTTAAATGTTTATTTTTTTTAAATATATATTTATACAAATAAATTTTTCAAAATGTAAATTTTACGCCAGAAAATATATCTTACAAATGCAAATTTGGCTAGTTTACGAAACTAACGCTAAAAATATTCAAAATAATATAATCGGCTTTCTTTTTATAAAAATATCGTAAACAATTTTCAGAAACGTTTAAGTATCAACTTTGTTTGTAATTGTGTTCAATAACGTACACTCAATATAAAAGTATGGTGGACTCATAGCTAACTTCATTCAATTGCGCTACGCTTTTTATGATTGTTATTATTAAAATTCCTAGATTCAAATTTACAAGTCGGGCACGTCAATTAGCGCCTCTAACGAGATACGTCGTAACTAACATAACTTAACCTAATAATATTGAATATATAAATAAAATACGCAATTACAATTTTCAAACATTTTATGATTGTTTTATTTTAATTGTCAAACATTTTGAGGTTGTTTTTGTAACTCGACAGCGTGGTCACTTTCATTTAATAAAAATAAAAATCATTAGATGGCATTAGTTGAAGCTGTAAAAAACTCACGACAAAGTTTTATATGGCAAAACTATGGAATAAAACGGTCATAATAAACGTTAGCGTAATTTAATAAACTTGGCCATTAATGGACTGTATACTATTTTCATTTTAAACTCGAGGGATCGGCATAAAACGATTAAATGCACCGCAATTACGTTTACAAAGGAACTCAAAATATGATCCGTCATAACTGGTTTCTCAAGGTTCACACAGAGTTGTACAGCCCTATTCGCCGGTACGGTCAATCATAGGAAAAAACAAGAAAATAGGCTGAATACGACCCTTGAAAATATACCTATTTTGACCATCGATAAGCGATATGGGGTAGCCGCACTAATAGATTTCATTGTAGTTATATGGGACAGGGATGTTTAATCGTTTTATGCCGATCCCTCGAGTTTAAAATGAAAATAGTATAACATTGCTGCCAACTTGAAAAGTTTGGCGCGAAATTACAGTGTGCGTACATAAAACATATTTTATTCTGATTCTGATTGACTAATTCAAATGTCAAAAAGAAGATATGTTTATATAGCATACAAAATTTGTTTAAATGCTTAAAAAATTCCCTACAAATTCATTTTATAAAACTTTTAAATATTATTTATCAATATTTATAAAAATCAATAAAATTGTTATAGTGCTGTCACAGTCACAAGTTTTTAAGCTATGTAAAGATGCTTTTAGTTTGTCGTTTTGGTCAGCAAATCAGAATCAAAATATGAAAATTCGTTCTTTACAACCATAATGTACTTTCTCAATAAACTGACTTTATATTTATAGAATGTTATAAATAATGACACAATTATAATTTTCGTAACACATGCACAAGAAACACGTTCTTATTCCCTAATTTTAGAGAGAGAAATACTGCTTCTATACCCTAGGGAGAGAAATATTACGTTTCTCTCGCTAGGTAGGATGTTCCTCTCCCTAGGTAGCATGTTTCTCTCTCTAGAGACTACGATTATTAGCTGTTTGCGGCGTTTCCTAGATAACTAGTTACGCAACCCATATTTTACATTTGTCCCGATAAAACGGTAATTTTTGTGCACTTGTTACGAAAAGTATAATATGCTTCACGGGAGGGCGCGATTATCCCTTCTGAGAAGTTGACAAACCTCACACGCGAGAATAATCGCTTGTTTCCCTCCTTTGATGCATTACATACTATAAATTGTTATCGATTCAAGAACACTTTATTTCAAATGAAACAAACAACTAACGATTTCTTTCTTTTCGCAGGCACATTTCTATCACTACTAATCTTCCTGTCAGTGGCCGGCAACATCTTAGTATGCGTAGCAATTTACACCGACCGCGGTTTGCGGCGAATCGGCAACTTATTCCTGGCGTCGTTGGCCATCGCCGATCTGTTTGTCGCTTCTCTGGTGATGACTTTTGCAGGAGTTAACGATCTGCTAGGATACTGGGTCTTCGGAGCGCAGTTCTGCGACACTTGGGTAGCTTTCGATGTCATGTGCTCCACTGCGAGTATACTGAACTTGTGTGCGATTTCACTTGATCGATATATTCACATTAAAGATCCTTTGAGGTAAGATTATTAACCACTAAGGCTTTGTCAGCTGCTGACTATTACGTTTTTTTTTTTGGGGTGGACCAGAGATAAATAAAAGATTTTGACAGAAAAATATGGTAAAATGTTGGTAGTTCCAGCTGCCCTAAAACCCGTTTTAAGTGATGCAATTTTTGTTGCGTAATTGGGCAATAAATATAGCGCCAAGAAAATTGATGCAATTTTTTTAAACTGTATTATTACATAGTGCAATTATTTGCAGCAATATACTCGTATCTAGGTACTTTTAATTCTGTACTAATATACAACTGTGATGTTGTTTCCAAAATGTTATTAAAAATATTGGCTGGTAGCACAAGCTCTGTTTTTGGCTGTTTTAAGAGCAGTGTATTTGGGTGTTTTAGCTATCTCTAACATGTTAAAACCATGTTCTTAGAACACTCAAAAACAGAGCTTGTGCTCCCAGCCATAGTGTTGCTATAATTTTAAGTTTCTGGCATTGTGAACTGAAATTAAAAAAAAACTAAACTAAATAGCATAAACTATTATTACATTGATGTTCAATTTCATTTCATTCATCTGTTATAAAATTAAATATCTATCAAAATACTTAGTTTGAAATAAGAGTACAAAATAATAGTTAAATCATTCTCAAATTATCTGTGGTGTATTTTATGAACAGTTGGCAACAGTATAACACATTTAAAGTCACTAAAAAATTGCAAGTTGACGCAAGAAAATTAGAACATTTTGTAATTTTCTTGCAGCAACCATCAGGCAGTATTCTGGCGCAACTTTTTTTTTAAACGAAGCAACTATTTGCGCAACAGAACTTGCATGAAAACCATTTAAAACGGGTTTAAATCATGTAGTTTCTTTTATTAAGTAATATTTTTAATATAAACTATAATAATAACAATAAAAAATTAAATAAAAAAGTATATCAATTTAAAACAAAATAAGTTTTGTAGATTTGACAGAAAACAAATACCAATATCTAGTATCAAATGTTATCACCAGATGTCCATTGCAATGTTTTAATCGAGAAAATAAGCATTTACCTACGACAGCTAGTACCATTATTAATTTGTAGTTCACAGATGAAAAATTTTAATCAAAATTTTGTTTTTATAAAATGTCATCTGAATTTCAAAACTCATTTCCATTTTCAACTAAATTCTAATTCCTGAATATAGCACTCTAGGGTGCAGTATAATAAACAGAAGCGAATCGAATACTTAAATAAAACAATAAAAGTACTACAATATATTTCGTACTTTTACTGTTTTGTTTTTATTTAGCTATATAAACCAAATTCTAATTTTCGTTGATGCAGTTTGACTCCTTGGTATATTTTCGGACACAAGAGGTTCTATTAATATTGTTTTATATGCAACATGACGAAAAAATTTGGTTGTCATTAATCACTGATTTAATCTTAATGGGTGATTTTCTAATATGAATGATTTATGAACCAGATATTTTTTGCTGGGAAAGGGGTATTCATGCTTTTATACAATTATTGATTGAGGGTTGAAATATATAATCCATTTTTTGCTATTTATTTATAGATAAATCTCCCATGACGTAAGTATATGGTTCAATTACTTTTAAGTGATTTTTTGTAGTCGTGATTGATTCTCTTCTTTTATCGTAATTGAATAAATATTCATTAACTGACTTAAATTGATATTTACTGCTAATCGCATATACACTTTAACATGTAAAATCATATTTTTATAATTTCCTGCTTTCCTTATTATTTTAGAGAAATAAGCTTCAAATAAATGTTGTAGAGCATAAAATTCTACATTGAAATCATTAAACAGAATTAATTTTGCATGCTTTATAATAGCGGAAATTAAATTTAAAATGTTAAAAATTAGCTTAAAAATAGGGATAGCCTTAGAAATAAAACAAAATTGTCAGAAGACAAATAATTTTGAAGGATTAATTTTAATGTATAATTGCAGTAAAAGAAATTCATTTCTTTCACTAATTGAGTAATTATCCACCTTTTTTTCTGATAATTCACTTAAATTAAAGACTAATAAATAACTACTGGTAATAGACTCAAATAGTTATTTGTGTATTAAGAGCGTAAAGTGATTCTTTCTTACTCGAACACGGTAATTGCAGCGAGAGCTGCAATAGTATAAGAGGAACAAAGACACTTTACGCTCGTGCTGCACACATAATTTTTTCTACGATTGCATCTTAAAATTATTTAATAACGTATACGTACTGAAAATAAATTCATTTTGGCAACTGTCAATATGAGAAGTTTCTGTTTTGTTTGTATCCCTGGTAACTATTGAAATAAGCGCACATTTATAATCTTTTTCGCGCGTTGCCATTGGAAACGCGCGAATTTAACATCTTTTTCGCGCGTTGCCATTGGAGAAGCGCAAAAAAGATATTTTTTGATTTTTCCACAGAAAACGTCAATTTTACGATGACAAATGAGAGCGTAATTGTCAACTTTTCATAGCAATCGTAGAAAATAGTTATTTTTCTGCTGACAGATAATACGTGAAACATTTGTTTATATTTATTTTATTTCCCTATCCCTATTTTCAACTTTTAAAATTAATTTCTGTACTTATAAAGTATGCAAAATTAATTCTGTTTATTGATTTTAATGTAGAATTTTATGTTCTAAAATAATAAGGGATGCAGGAATTTATAAAAATATTTTACATGTTCCGATGTCGAGGTCACCACCCTCTAGATAGTTCTTGCATTTATTTAGTTTTATTGAAGTCCAAATAATCATTTTTAAGTCTATCCTCAATTCAAAACTCTTTTGTTTCTAATTATTTCAAGATATGGCCGTTGGGTGACACGTCGCGTTGCCGTTATCACCATAGCGACTATCTGGCTGTTGGCAGCCCTGATTTCCTTCGTGCCGATCTCATTGGGATTGCACCGGCCACCGAACCCGGTTATCTACAGCGATGGCGGCAAGAATTATCCGACCTGCGCACTAGATCTCACACCCAGCTATGCAGTCATCTCCAGTTGTATTAGTTTCTACGTTCCTTGTATCGTCATGATAGGTATGTTGTTTTCTTTTTTTTCAGTCAGTTTCTTTCCAGTCTGTACTTCTAATAATTAAAAAGATCTTTCACCAAAAATGTCAATTTTCTTTTAGATTCTATTTTATTTCAAATATTAGTTTTATATTCTTTGCAAAAACATTTATTTCAATAATAATATAGAGAAAAGATCTTTCAGTTGATTAAATTATATAAAGTTATGTTTTCAAACAAAGTTTGTTGTTTTAAAGCTGTGTTTTCAGTTGATGATTTGAGATAAAATAATGTTTCAGTTCATAAGAATCGGTGTAATAAAAATTTATTTCAGTTGATAAAATTTCTCTTTTAAAATGATATTTTCTTATAATACTTAAATGAAACTTTAACAATTGCAACTGCGCCATTTTAAAGTTTGTACAACTGCGACTGCGCTATCGTGTTAGAATGTATTTCCGTTGATGTGATGTAAAATGGACTTCCACTTTACAGGAATCTATTGCCGTCTGTACTGCTACGCTCAAAAGCACGTAAAAAGTATCCGAGCAGTAACCCGGCCACTCGAAATCCCAGAAACAATTAAGGACACAAAAAAGAGCATCAAACAGAGGAACAAAGCAATGCACATGCACATGCAAAACCACCACAGCTCTCCGTACCACGTAAGTGACCACAAGGCTGCCATTACAGTGGGAATAATCATGGGTGTGTTCTTAATCTGCTGGGTACCATTCTTCTGCATCAACATCGTAGCTGCGTTCTGCAAAACTTGCATACCAGACATAACCTTCAAAATTTTGACATGGCTCGGTTATTCAAACTCTGCATTCAATCCGATAATATATTCCATTTTCAACACAGAATTCAGGGAAGCTTTTAAACGAATATTGACTGCACATTACCCAGAGTGGTGTAAATGCGGATATCAATCAGTCTCACTCAATCAAACGGATAAATTTATAACAGATTATGGTACTAAAACAGTTATAGTCACTGCGAAACGAAATGGGTCTTTTAAAGAATACTCTAGTGACCACGATCATTTGAGTCCCAGGTCGAGTCAGGATTCGGTTCGGCATACAAGAGTTAATTCCACTGACCGGGAAATATTGGATGGGGAGGAAATTAGTGCGATATGACGTGAAAATTTGCTGAAAATTAGACATTTGAATGCGAGTGATGTGTGATGTTTTTATCACGATTTTCATTTTATCCATTTTCGTATCCAAACCTAAAGGTAAGCAAAATTTTATTCTCTTGTTACCCTTGAGATTATCAACGATATCTGCATAAAAATATTTGCGTTTTTATTTAGTATTTAACCTAATTACATTTTTGAGCGGATGAATGAGTGTATATAAGTATTATATACAAATGTGAAGTAGTAAAGACATATTTTTATCGAACTTCAGTTTGATAACTTATTTAATATGTTTTGTACAAATCTTTGTAAATATTTCTAGTCATTAAAGTGATTTTATTTTTAATTTATTATATGTGCATACGTAATAAGATAATAATATATTAGTATTCCAAATGATGGTACTTATTAGATGAAAGTCTCAAATTGTTATTTCTGTTATGCCTCTGGCACACTGGTTGAACAGCATGAGAGAGCATCGAAGACTTCTTTGATGAAACAACAGAACGTACCAGTCTTTCATGGATTTCTGTTTCATTGATACAAATACAGCGAATTTCTCTGTGAAAAAAAAGTGAAGTTGGTAATAATACCAGTGAAATATTCCATACAGTTCGTTTTTAAATTGGAGATTGTTTCGAAAAGACCGCTTTGGAAATATTTTGTAACAAAATGAGTTTGAGTAAAAACGAAAGAGCTGAAACAATTCTTGTTTTGTATTACGTTTTTTTGGAAGAACAAAATAGAAAACAGAGTAGAAATTGAAATAATGGTAAAACCAAAATGTAAACGTACGCTAACGTGAAATTAGGCACAAAAGATACGAGTGAAATGAGACACGTTCGTTTCATTGAAGAGTTCTTCAATGGAAATAGAGGAGCCTCTATTTTTCGGTGCGTTCTGTTGTTTCATCAAAGAACTCGTCGATGCTCTCTGATGCTCTTCGACCAGGGTACCATAAGTATAAAGATAGATTTTTACCAAAAATCTGCATTCCTAATAGAGAAGCAAATATTTTTAGTAGCAATATGCAATCAGTGTTGGGCAAAAATTCTTATTTTATAGAATAGTTTTACAAATTTCTGTCTTGAAACTAAATCTTCGAATCGTGCAATAATCAATTCTATTGATATTAAAACTCCCTTTCATGAAGCATGAATTAATATTTAAAATACTTACATTCCACAGATATTATTTGTTGAATTACATTTAGTTGATATTTCCAATACTGATCTAATATGTGGTTGTGATTTTGTATCTGTAAACTGTTAATATAATCTAAACTAAAATAAAATGATTTAGAAACCGTTGTTTAACATGTAAGGTCTAAACAGGGTCCCAGGAATTGTATTAAAAAGAGAATAGATTTGTAAATGTAATATTTTATTTTTCAAAACAGAAATATATCATTGTAAACATATCGATGGGTTCAAATATAATCTACTTCCAGTATTACAATATGCAAATAAATATTAGTTTATTTATTTTAAAGTATTGTACAGGAAGATAAATAAATTAAAAACTAATTTTATTTGTGCCACAAATTTTTATGTTAAAGCACTGTCTTGTACAAATAACTCACTGCTAAAAACTTTCTGCAAAATAGAAATGCACAACTTTCAATCTGTAATTTGTAAAAAAGATGTTATTCCATGTTTATACCCCAACAAAATTAATGTTAATTTTAGGTAAATGTACATAGGTATAAACTGTACTATAACAAAATAAAGTCATCAGACTCTAATTAGACTTCTGTTTCTTGTTAGATTCTGTTATTATTCTTTTGTATAAAATTGCTTTTTCCGTAGTTAATTTTTTTGTTTCTTTATTTTTTGTTTTAGTTTCCCAAGAAAACGGAGTTATATTATCCCAGAATCGCTCACTTTTAGGGATATTTATTTTATTTAGCAACAGTTCACTCAAAGTTGGCACTACTGGTTGAAGCATTATACCTGTCACTCGTAACGTTTCCAAGGTAAGATGTAACACCATATTTAAGTTGTTTAAAGTTGAAGCAGATTTCTTCAGTTCCCATGGTTTCATTGTTTCGAAGAATAAATTTGCTACATGTAAGGTACTTATAATACTATCGACTACTTTATAAAAGTTAAATTCTTCGTAATGTGATTGCACTGTATCTAAAATGTCAAAAGTAATGGTTAATTTGAAGATTAAGTTCAAAATAATACATACCTGGCAATTTTTGTAAGCTTTCAATTAAATTTTTTGTACAATCTTCTTTTAAAAGTTGATCAAAAGTCTCAGAATTAAATGATGGAAATTCTTGATTCGGATTTAGAGCCACGCCAGTACATCGACTTAACAAGTTTCCTAGTGTGTCAGCCAATTCCGAATTTAAAATTGTTATTACTTTATTATCACTATAATCTGAAAATTAAATATTAGCTGTAAACTAATTTAACAAAATTAATTATTAACTTACTGCCATCACTATGAGCAACACCTTCCCTTAATAAAAAATATCTTATACCATCAGATGTATAATCTCCCTTTTTGTCCATTGGACATACAACATTATTTTTTGATTTTGACATCTTTTGTCCATCAATTGTCCAATGCGAATGACAGTACAACATTTTTGGTGGTTCTAAACCAGCAGCCATTAAAAATGCGGGCCAATATATTCCATGAAATTTTAAAATATCTTTCCCAATAACTTGTACATTTGGTGGCCAAGAATCTTTAAATTTTTTTGAGTCGACATTTGGATAACCAGCTACTGTTAAATAATTAACTAAAGCATCCATCCAAACATAGATACTATGTCCAGGATCTCCAGGTACTGGAATACCCCAGTGAACTCGAGATACTGGTCTAGATATAGATACATCTGTCATGGCTTCACTGTCAGCCAATTCGTACAGTATTCGATGGAATTTTTGTGGTTTTATACAATTTTCTGACAAGAAAAAAATATAATTTAATAATTGAATCGTATATTAAAGATCGAGTTTTATAAGACTTTTTTCGCAAATGACGTATTTATACTTGTTTTTCTATTTTACGTCTTTTATAATAAAGATTAAAAAAAAACTGCGATATTTTAACCTGATTTAATTTAGAGCAATTTTTGTATATGAAATGTTATGGTTGGTACGCAATTGGATTTCGTAATGACTTGCTTATGCCTATGGCACACTGGTCGAAGAGCGTCGATGAAACAGCAGAACGCACCCGTCATCGACGAAAATTAGAGGCTCTTCTATTTCCCTCGAAGAGCTCATCGATGAAACGAACGTATCTCATTTCACTCGTATCTTTTGTGTCTCACTTCACGTTAGCATATTTTTGAAATTTAGTTTTTCTTTCTCAACTTTAGAAGCATTTATTGTTTGTCAATGAAGAGTGCGTTCTGTTGTTTCATCGAAGAGCTCATCGATGCTCATCGACCAGTGTGCCATAGGCATTATAAACGCAAAATAGAAAGATATTATTGTATTATATTTAGTTACCGTTTTGTCGAAGCCAATACTTTAAATCATCTTGAAATTTACTTAAACGAAAAACATAATTTTGTTCTTCGCTCCATTCAACAGGATGGCCACTTTCTAAAGAAACTTTAACTTTTGTTCCATTTGGTAAAATTTTTTCGGTTAATTGTGAATCAGACAAAAATGTTTCATCAGATACACAGTACCACCCAGAATACTGGGCAGAATAAATGTGTCCATTCTCATGTACAACGTTCTAATAAAAACTTTTTAAATAATAATCATATTAACAAGATAAATTTAAAAAATACATACCCAAAAATGTTGTACAGTTTTTTTATGATCCTCATCTGTAGTTCTTATAAAATTAGTAAAATCAATATTAAAAGTTTTAAATAATTCTTTATAATTATTTGATATTTTGTTACAATAGTCATTAAGAGTTATTTTATTACTAAGAGCGGCTTGCTGTATTTTTATGCCATGCTCATCAGTTCCCGTGCTAAACAATATATTTTGCTCTGGATATTTTAATTTATTCCACCTTTGAATAGCGTCAGTAATAACAGAGCTATATAAATGACCAATATGTGGTGCTGAAATAATCAAATTTAATGTTACATTTGGTCACATTAGGGGAATCCCAGTATATAATTTAAAATATTGATAAATACAAAATATTATATACAGGTGGCACCACCAATTGAATATTGGTTGCATTTGTTTTATAACACAAACGGAAGTTTTGAATTTAATTAATAGGTAGATGATAATATAATAATTGATTTAGTAATCAATTAAAGTTGTTAATAATGTCAATAAACATAAGTCGTGTTTTGAAGTTATTCTTAAGAGGTGTGTTTCTTTGCAGTGTGTGTATAACCAGGATTGGATTGAAGAATTTGAAATTGTTTCGTATGTTTTCAAGCTGTTGCCCATTAATAACTAGGTAAAGGTAAGATTTGCTTATTAATATTGCTAGTTAAGTTAAGAGTTAATGTAAATTTCAATTTATTCATCAATGTTATCGAATTTTAACTGTATTTCAAATCGGGCTGATACATCCCTGTTTTTTATTTATAAATGATTTCAAATATATTTCACTATGAAATTTTTACATCGTTGGTGAATATGAATTAAAAAATAGAAAATTGAATATAGAAATACAAAATTAATTCAAATATCCTTCAAAGTTAGGTTAAGTCTCACCTGCGTTAACATAATAAATTGGCGTTGTTACAAAATAATTATTATTCACTGCACTACATAATTTGCGTACAATTTTCATATTTAACGTCAAATTGTATTTTATATTAATTTACAATTTGTGAAAAGCAAAATTGCGGACAAAATTCTATTTTATAGTTACGTTTCATAACGTTATGTTGGTATTTGAAGCGGACAAAAGCACGTGTTTGTCTTTTCAAAGTGTGGTGTGGTTTGTTGTTCGGTTAAATTTTTTCAAATAAGCAAATAAAATGGGTAAATCTAAAAAGGAAGATGCAGACGCAGAAGTAAAAGACGAAAATGAATTATCATATGAAGATAAGCTCGAATTTGTTAGTGTGATTGCAAAACCAATGGCATCAAAGAAACTAACCAAGAAATGCTACAAATTAATCAAAAAGGGTAAAACTATGACAAACTACAATAAATACATAATTTTTCATATCTTACATTTATTTTAGCTGCAAAACAAAAAACATTTTTACGAAATGGCCTTCGTGATGTCCAAACTAGAATTCGAAAAGGCGAGACAGGGTAAATTTCTCTCAGTTAACATGTTGCTAAATATTAAACTAAAATGTCTTTATTAGAATTGTGATCTTTGCTGGTGATGTAACACCTGTTGATATTATGTGCCACGTTCCTGGAGTCTGCGAAGAGAAAAATATTCCTTATTGTTACACACCAAGTCGTCAAGATATCGGTGGTGCTATGGGTGTTAAACGAGGGTCTTTAATGGTTTTGGTGCGAGAACATGAAGAATACAAAGAGTTATATGATGAGTGCAAGGAAGAAATCAAAACATTGGCTATTGAATTATAAAACCAGGTTTTCTTTATCTTACAATTACTACAATGTATTTATTACATTGTCATAGATTTATATTTGTAATACAAATTCCTTTTTTAAATAATTAGAGTTAGTAAGAGACGAAGTAATAAATAAAACAGAGTTAAGAACTATTGCATGCATTATTATTACGGTTATTACCGATCCAATCCATACAGTATTATTTAATATAATTTATATATTCACATTATTTACAATTTTATTCAAAAATTGCACTACGTGGTAATTTTTAATTTATTTTTTTCAAATCCATTGATAATGTATTACTAAAGGCTTGTATTTTAACCAAAATTATTCTTCAGTTTTTGTTAAATACTTAATATTTATTTTCTAATTCGACGTTTAAAGCATCGAATTTTTTTTCTTCGATTATTCAAAAATTATTCCTACAAAAAGTGACACTATATGCAATTAGAACTTATTGCACTGATACAAATTTTATTGCACTGTATAACATAATTAACAATACATGTTGTTATAAATGACATTATAAAAGTAAGTGTGATTGAAATGAAGTCGAATGATGTTTTGGATGAGTGATAAATAATAAGAGACCGCGTAAATATATTAAAACACTTTTTATTTATTGCACGCTATTACATTTGATCAAGTTTTCTCAGCAAGAATAGGCTAAAACCCCCAAGCTTTAAAAAGCAAGCTTGGTTTACCTCAAGCCATTGGTTAGCTACCCTTAAAATACCTTCTTACACTACATCTACATTCTGGTTGAATGGGAATATGGTACACATTAACACATTAGTAGATTGTCTTTAAGACCATATTATAAAAAAGAGGTATGAGAAAATTGAATAAGCTAAATTACTTTATGCATCTGAAAAATGTGAAAGAGTAAAAAAATATGAATAGCCCTAAAAATTTGGCTTATTGGTTTCTTACGTTTTCTTTCCGTTTTCATGAATCACACATCGAATAAAATCGGAAGAAAAACTTGCGAAACAAGCACTATCCAATAAAATACTCTTACATATTACAGATGTAAAATGTTTACATACTAGATACTATATTATGTCTACATCTCATTATATTAATAATTCTAAAATTATAAAAAATCACGCATAGTAAATAAAAAGTGTTATTCACTTATTTATTATTTGTAAATATAAACAAATAAAATATATAGAAAAAAAGTAATGAAAAGTTTGATATTGATTCGAAAAGTGAACAGAAGCTTAGTCTAATTATGTTTTTAAAATTGAGGTATGTAAGATCATAAATAATCCTAAATTTGGCTAGCTTTATTTTTAAAAATCTGCTTGTTTTCAAAGTGCAAAATTGACTGTTAAACGTGAAGTTACATTTAGCGAACATATATATTATCGTTAATGGAATGTATAACTATAGTTATGTAAAATCACGATTGCTAGATGAATAAGCTAGATAAACTTGCAAGCAAGCAATCATTTGTGAATCAAGATTCTCTACAAATTCTCTAGATATGTCTACTACTAATTATCCGAGTCAGATTAGATTTTCGAGTGCGTTATCAAACTTATTCGTCTAGTAATCGTGCGAATAGATTAATTATGAATTACATATGTTACTCTGTTGAATGAACCGCTTCTGGCAATCTTATCTCTCTATCGTTATCCTGACTGACTCGCTATAGATAACTTACATCACTATAGGCAAGTATTCAGCGGTCGAATTCAACAGACCCACCCGTTTTTCTTACGTCACGTAAAGTATAATCATAAGAACTTTATTAAATATAATACTCTTAACCCTAAAGTGCGCTATGAGTGTGTATCAAAGATGGAATAATAAACATTTAAAATGCTTAAATGACATTTACCACTATATGTTAGAAACACTTACAAAATTTGAATTTGACAGTAAATCTACAAATTAAAACGTAAACCTATTTATGAGTGTACATATGTACCACTATCAGTATTGCCAATATGGTAAAAATGAAACTAATGAGCACCGTTAATATCAGCATGGAGACGTTTGATCTACAACAAGAACATTTATACTCTATCTATATATTGAAATAAAATTGTTTGAATACCTCCAATGCATATTGGTCTGCTGTCAGAGTGCCACATCTTGACTACTGGTGGTAGCACCGTCATGGTATAAACCAGTAGACATATCAGGATTTGATTCTGTTGATTCTGAGCGCCTTGATTTGCCCGAAAAGCACAGACAACCAGATGTGTTCTGGCTGCGTTTTAGTGACGGTTTGTTTTCTTTGTCTCTCTCCGCTAAACACTTTTGATAATAATCGTAGTCTTTCAAATACCTAAATACAATATATTTATCATTAATAAGTAAAATTAAAATTTATTACGAATGTAACTGCAACTTGTCGGAAAGTTTCCAAATATTTAGATATTTACCAGACTGGCGGCCAGCGATTTTCGCTCAAATATTCCTGATTTTCTGGATGTAATAACCGCATACTCTTCGGAGACATTTTACAAAGTTTGTTGTAGTTGACACATAAATGGTTCATACACCAATCAGCAAGTTGATGCGCATTGTGCAACTAAAATCAAACATTTTCTTAATTTATTTCAACAAAAAATTCGGTCCAATTTTACCTTAACAGGTTCTAAAAGTCGTAAACAATGTTCAACAGCTTCATTCCCCTCGTTTTGCGATAAACGAGTCAAATCTTCAATTACTCGACATTCTACCAAGTTTACTAAACGTGGTAAACATAATCGATTCGCTAACTCAAGTAAATTTAAGCATTTTGAAGCTGATATGGCCGGAATTTCATCAGTGTATAAATAACACAGAAGTTTATGGAATGTATATTCTCTCACGCCAGGAAACACAATCTAGAATAGAAATCACAAAAATTATCGCGAAATCCAGAATTTTCTGTAAAAAAATATTGAAAATTCTTACCACTTTCGCCTGGCTTTCCCTAAAATCTCCACTAAACATAGCCTTCATCATATCACAACGAGCCATTAACATGGGTTTATGTGCCGGATATGCACCGTCGTCCAGTTCAAATATCACATCCGCAAAAAGTCCTTGTTCTAAGCAAAGTTCTTCCAATCGTCGTCTAAAAGCCTTGGAGTAGCTCTCCATCGCGTCAGTGTTCATGAACTGCTGGTTGGCTTGAATATTCGACAGTAATGCCAACAGATGCGGCAGCTCTAAAAACTCTGCCGCCTGTCGCATCTCCTAAAAATGTACCCCGAATTTTATATCCAAAATATATTTGATTTAGAATGATTTCGTTCTATCAAAAAAAGCATGATTCCGTTCAAGTTGTCGCACTACGGGTTTTTCGTCTATATTCTTGCGGAATGATTGATGGTAGATTTTGATTGTCAAGGCTCATGGTTTCGAGAACTAACCAGCTACATGACTATGATGAGTTCAACCTCATGCATTGTTATGCATAATAGTTGTTTAGACTATGATTTTAATCGTGTACTTAAAATAAGTAAATGTTTTATTTTACGAAAATCTTACCAGTAATAATCCTATTGTTGCCGTCTACAAAGTAATTAACAAACTTGAAATATTTATCAAGGAAATGCAACAATTTTCGGCAACTTTATATTTTACTATCTACTTATCATATTTCGCAGTCAGTTTATAAACTAATTAATTTAGACAGCACTGATATTCCATCATCAGAGCCGTAACAAGACGAGATGAGTTAGACACTTGCCGCGAGCGCACAAATCTAAGGGGCGTCGCTGTCGGATTCTAATGTTAAAAAATATACAGACTTGTCCCATAAAAACTGCTATTGGCGAATAACATGGGAAATTTTTGTTTCCACTGCTTCCCTGGATTACTTTACAGAAAAAGTAGTAAAACTAATGTTTAGAGTATTAAATTCTGTTTATAAATCAGTTTTACTTGTTCAGTTAATGTTAAAATTAAGTTCAAAATATGTATGTTACAGTCAAACGTCATACGTTTGTTTGCATTTATTCTAATTTCAAGACTAATTATATAGATATCAATTTCTGACAATTTAAAAAATTATTTTTGAACAGTAATAAAATAAGTAAAATGGATTTTTTCTACGATTGCTATAAAAAGTTGACAATTGCAATTGTTATCGAAAGCGTGACGTTTTCTCTGGAGCATTCAATAAATAACTTTGTCGCGCGTCTCCAATGGCAACCCGCGAAAAAGATATTAAATGTACGCGTTTCCAATGGCAATGCGCGAAAAAGCTATTAAATGTGCTCCATTTAATTGTGATACTTTCCTAACGAAAGGGAAACGGTTACTATTACAACTAAATTGAGCGAGGGAAATGTAATTTGACACGTACCTTATTATTTTTGTTTGTGATGTCCAAGGCAATGTGATATACATTTGCAAATATAACTCTTTGGATTTATATAAAACAATTATTAAATTTCTTGTATTGATTAACGCAAACATAAAAATGTATTTTTCACATTTAATGTCGAAAAAAAATAGTATGTAATATACACGTGGGAAAGGGCCTTTGCAAAACTCGTACGCTATCACTCGTACACGTTTTGCAATGAAACCCTTTCCTCACTAGTATTACGATATACTATTGATTAACAACTTTTAAATGAAAAATTCTCCTGTAAAGTAATTATGGTGGAAGATTTATTTTCCATGTTAGTCGCTTGAAGCAGTTTACATGGGACAACTTGTAATTTTTTGAAAAATTAGCCAATTGTCTCAAACAAATTATCTTATATAGTACGAATCAGAAAACCAGATTCAAATAAATAAATAATAATCAACAATAACAAACTTATGTTTTTAAGTTATGAATAATGAGGGATAGAAGACGTAATTTTATTTTCTTATTCTGGCTCAAAAATTGCTAGTTACGACTCTGATCACCATAAAGTATTGATAGTGAAACATATACAAACCTGCAATTCGAAAAACCTCTTATCTATTGTCCCAGTGTAAACAAACTGAAGACATTGTTGCATGGCTTGCGGAGTGACCAGTTTGGTCAGCGTAACAACAGTCTGCGTGTTGGACGTTTGCAACCCCTCAACCTGGGTGATCCTTATAGACTGGAATGCTGGATGATTTAATTCCCTACTTGCGTTAATCGGTTTTTCTCTATCCATTGTTGGCAACACTTGACAGCTTGCTCTTCTTTTAAGTTGTTCCCACATTCTTCAAATATTTCAGTTCGTAAGTTTTTATACTTTGAAACTAAACAGAACTCTACGATAGCGGCATTCGCAACAAAAAAAAAACGCACTACTAACTACAAATAAAATAAAATCGAAAAGCATGCGACCAATCAAAATAAAATTTAACTGGGCATGACGGGACAGAATGTGGGAATAGCTTGAAAAATAATCGCAAACTTTAATAAATAATTGTTACTTACTTGGATGATTTTGTTTGGTCTGCACGAATTAAATATTCAGTGTCGTCGTTAAATTCACCCACTGTTGCTTCTCCGAATGTGCTTATCTAAAACAGAAAACATCATTAATTCTAGTACAGATCAAGTTGGTAAAATGACGTCTTACCATGCTAGATTCACTACTACTGCGTGCCCCCATTTCAGAAGTAAACTCCATTGTAAGCAATCTGTGAAATGCGTTAGAACTAGCTGCTAAGATAAATCGATGTACTGAAAAGCCAATTGAACCAGCAACTAAAACCAGGTCTGTGTGAATCTGGTTCAACCATAATGCAGTCATATGATCTTGATACGTGCTAGAAGTGATTACCACTTCTGGTGACACTGGCTTTGGTGGTTTGAACGGTGCCTAAACAACAAACATAATTGTCATTTCAATAAAAATTCATTAACAATCATGCAAAAAAACTGAAACTATAATCGAAAGTATTGTGATGATTTTTTTTCTCGATCTCGAGATTTTTATAAATCCTTAAGTTTTAGACACTACTGAATCTAAAAAAATACATGAAGCTGCTAACAGTTTTTCTTGAAAAAAATGGTATTATTTTGATTTTAGAAATAAATGTTGCAAATAAAAGTTTTACAGAATTAAATTCTGCGTCTAGCACATTAAGAATTTTTAAATTAGCCTTTTTTATACGCGAGATATCTAAATTTAAAAATTATATATTTCTTGTTTCTTGTCATTAAGTTTGCTATGGATTAGAACAAAAAATAAAGAAAAAATAAAAAATTTAATGTCAATGTCAAATTACGTCAAATATGTGCAATAACAAAATGTAGGTATAGTATAATACGCGTACAAGGAAGTCATGTGGTGTCCACATCAGATTTTTTTAATAATGTTTATACCAAGTGGTAATAATAGTCTCAGTTAAATTGATTGAATTATGATTAATTTGATAGATTTACCTGTAGTAAAGGTCGCTGAACTTTCTTCAAATTGGTCATCCAAAACCGTTGCTGTCTTCTAGCCATCAGAGCTGCCCGAATAGCATTCTCAAATACTTCATTAACTCCGTAGTACGTAAACACAGATGTTTCATAGTAATAAACGCCTAGTTCACGAGCTACACTTCTCGCCTCGTCTGGCATCACGAGATCACTTTTTCGTGTTGCTCTACATTCAAACCCAAATTAGCATAATTTGAAAATAAAATTAATGTGAAATAATACCTGACAAACGGACTCTTATCTCGGAAGTAACTGAGATACGTCTCATCTCGATACATGTACCGCAAATCATTTTTACATCCGACTAGTAAGACGGGCGTTTGCGGACAGAATTTGCGGATTTCCGGGTACCACATCAGCTTACAGTTTCGTAGTGACACCGGGTTGTTGATTGAGAAACACAGGAGGACGACATCGGATCTGCCGTAAGCAAATCGTCTGTCTTTTTCGTGATCGCCGAATGTGTCCCAAAGTCGGAGTGACACGTTGACGCTGTCCACGACCTCCCATGATCTTTCCAGCACCTTCAACAAACAAATCACACATTGTTAAAACACAATCTTTTGTCATTAAATGAAATATGATTAGTGACATGATTTTTAGTCATTTTAATCTTGAACAAAATTTAGTATTGTTTTCATTTATCTTATTCTTATTAGTTTTTAAGATTTAAGATTATGAACATGCGGATCTCATATAAGATTAATATATAATTTTTCGGACAACTGATACAAATTTTAATAGTTGGTTGTGGTTAATTAGTACAATTAATTTAGTTAGTCGGCTGTGCTAATGTCTGAAAGTTGTAAAGCAGTGTTAGTAACTAATTATTTGTTTGTGTAGTGCAATTTTAGACTCATTATTTGTGTAATTTTATCATTATTTCTACAGTATTTATAACAATTATTTTGTATGTTTTTTGTATATCTTTAATGTAATGTTTTGTTTATATAGGTTATGTTAACTGGGGCATGTTATTGGCCTTTTTGGGACTTACATCCTTGTAGATCCTATACTGGTCGATGGCCCAAACTGTGGGCACGTGAGTGGTGAGAAGTTGCGACAGGGACACCTGCTTGTTACATGCTCGGGCGCAGATGAGTCGGGTCTTACCAACGGCCGTGTCACCCACCACCACGCATTTGACGAGTTCCTGGTGGGGCTGTTCATTGTCCATCACAGAAACCCATTATCCAACACCTCCTGCAAAATATACAAACAACAATTAGTAAGTACAGTCACCACAAAATACTAAATATCATGCAACTATTATCTTTATTCTAGTAGAAATTCAATAACATATTCAAGATTCTAAACAGGAATTTTAAAATTATAAATTTAAATTAACTTATTAGATTAGTATTAATAGGAAAATTAATTACAATACACAGAACTAATATGAATATAATTAGATCTACAAGTTATTAACACTGTATCACCTTATTTTCCGAATTATAGTTACAATTACTCGAACAATATTTACCACTTAATTAAATGTTGTTTTGTAAGTGAATAAAATATTTTCTTTGTAGTTAAATTTACTACTCTGTGTGTTCTATTTGTATAGCAAACAAAGAAAGATGTTTGTTCATTGTGCACATAACAAGATAAACGTGTTTTCCAAGATAAAAGTGACATAAAAAAACATAATTATTTAAATTATAAAGTTCCTTCTTTCAATAGAATTTCAAAGCAAATTAAGATAAAATTTACTAACACTGTTGTCATTAATTTATGATAAAAATAACAAATATTATCAAGCAGCAAACAAAAACATGAAAAATATTCAATGACGTCGCTATAAGATATGTTTTCAGTCATGTGACAAGTAAATATATACCTATTTAACTGTTATATTCATTCTCAAATATTTTATGATCGGACAAAACAAATACAAGCTAGTCTGCAATAAAAAAATAACAAAGGAAATTAAATAATGACGTACTCGATGATTCGAACAGAAAACTAGGTGGTTTAAAGAGGAAATTCTATAAATTATCGAACTAATAATTTCAATATCATCATCACTTTGTTATTATATGTATCGCCCAACCTCAAGCACAATAATTTTGGTGGCAGCCAGATATAAATACTTGACCAATAAAAAATGTCAGCTCTTGGAAATCATTTATAAACAATAAATAAATAGTAAATTATAAATAGGCAAAATAAAATACAAATACATACGTTCATTAAAGTTTAAACATCTGACAGAAACAATCGATTTATGAAAAATGCATATCACACAGTTGCTGATTTTATTTTACGAACACTTGTAACTGTATAATTTAAAAACAAACGAACTCGTTATTATAAAGTGGTAGCTATTGTTTGCACTTTAATCCAGACAAATGTCAATCCATGACTTGCTAGGCTACACAAAGCTGAACACCGCGACACTTGCATACGAGTTCAGTGTACCCAAAACGTTTACATGTCACCATCTCTATGCTCCGTCCCTTGTTGACGCAGTTCAAGGTAGATCCCGCTTGGCCGCTTGACGTCGTTATCGCTATAGATCTGCTGGACAAATAAAAAACACGCGCTATAAATTTATATTTTAATGCGCTAGGCGTCGACAAACACGGAATTAGAAAAACTGTATTATTTTTAGAATTAACTAATTCTGTGGCTTATTAATATTGTATTATGACAAAAATTTGTGCAGGAATTTGAACAACAACCTTCGAGTAAACACAATTATTAATAGAATGTTACTCACTCCGAACATTACTTAAATTATGCTCTACAATTGAATTTAAACTAACGATAATTGCATACAGTGCATGATGTTGCAGGAGAAATAACAATAAAATTATTGCTCAAGTAAAATACTTTATTTTGGATTATGTGTCCTCTAATTCTCAATTCATTTATTTATAAATAAAAATAGTTGTACTTATACATTTAAAAAATGGTAAACAATATATTATTTATTAATAATTTTCATCACACATTATACTTTTTGATTATTAATACTAAATAATAAATGTTTTTTCTCCATATCTAATTGTTTGACACGAGCGTATCCAGCACTTCCAATTAAAACAATAAAATTCGAGAGCCACCAAAGGAATGATTTCGATTCCTGGAACCAATACGAAGCCAAAATAGTTTGGGCACACGCCTTAGCAGTTCCAGAAATATTATGAGTGAGTGGTGACGTCACCTGAAACAAAAAACAATCCATATTACCATAAACAAGTTTTTTACTCTATTAATCCTTACTTTTATTTGCAAAGTTGTACATATGCCGATTAAAAATCCACATAATCCACCTACGGCCATTAACCCCCAAAAATGGGAACTAAACAATGACGAATAATTTACTACTGTAGAATATTCTCCGTTTATAATCATAAGAGGAATAAAAATTAAGCTGGAATAAATATTGTTATAATACGCTAACAACCACACTTCATTATTTACTACTGGTAATATTCGTTTCGTATAAATGGAATAAAGGGATAAAAATAGTGATCCCAAAATTCCAAAAACTGTCCCACTCACTGATAGGCTACCTATAAAATATAATTTTACAATTTAGAAAAGATTTTTTAATAAGATTTTGCCAGCTTATATAAAAATGACCGCATATTTGTTTGATAACTTTATTTTTTTCATCTAATACAATTCGGAAACATTAAATAAAAAAATAATTCGAAAAATCTCAAAAGGATTTAAAATTTTCAATAAGCCAAATAATATTATTTAAGTAATATTGTTGGTTGGATTTCAGGCTTTAAATAAAACCAAAATTTTCCAAATCTGGATTTTTTCATATAAACAGCGACGTTTCGGCCATTATCAAGCAACAGGTACAATTTTTTTAATTACATGTTGATAATGATTTATAAAATCGAAGCAAAAAAAAGTTAATCAAAATACATGCTTGAGATGTCCACTTGTAAATTAATTTTTTTGTTTTGCCTTTTGCTTGATATTGGCCGAAAACAATACCCGAAACGTCGCTGTCTAAATGAAAAAAATCAAGATTTTGAAAGTTTTATTTAAAGCCTGAAATCCAACCAACGATAGTACTTTAAAAAATAATTAGTCAGTCTAAATTTGCGATCATTACTTTTCATACCAGAAATGCTTTCTTGGTCGATTCCCAAGAAAAATCCAAAAATTATTACAACGCAGAATATAATGGATCTGTAAGAAGTCTTTTCTCCTAATATTAAATATGTAAAAACAACATTAAATATTGTTGTTAACGACCTTCCAATGTAGTAAAAAGCTACTGATACATATTTCAAGCACAAATTATTTGTTGCTATCATGGATGTAAACATAATTGATAAAGGAAGTACCTGAGAAAAAGATATTATTATAAAATATTTCATTTTAAAATTATTATTTGATTACTTTTCGAACAACATTAATGTTGAAAGGATCTACTTCGGGAAATTTAAAAGTATTAGGCATATACTGTTGCAAAATCTGCATAATTTTGCAAATAAATACTGTGATAAGACACTGGAACCATGTTATAAATAGTGGTGCATCTAAATTTATTGTTGTAAGTAATGTTTTATTGATAAATACCGTTGATATGGATACAATCCTAAAATAATATAAAATTACAATTAAATGCGCGCCAAAAATTAGATATGTTGGCCAAAATTATAACCAAACCAAAAAAAAAACAAAAGTTTATTATAATTAAATCTAAAACGTACCAATATAACGATACAACAATTGCAATATGAACATATTTAGATAATAAACTTTCTTGAGTCATTCCAGATTTTTATGAAAAATGAATACTTGATCCATAAACAATTTTACGCGTAAACTTCACTACTTATTTGCGGCCACATCAACAAATTATTATCAGTTATTAAGTTGCAAAAACTTTTGTACGATAAGCTTTATTTATTGTTTGATTCCTATTGTTGTCAGCAAGAAACTCATTTACGTCAAATTTGACAATGAAAATAAGGTTGGCTAAACTGTAATTACTATATTTTTAAAATTAGAAAAATTACATTTATTAACAAATATATATTTTTATTTAAATGTTTTTATTCTTTTGAGGATGCTGTGCATCTTGAATAGTTAAAGTGCTGCCATGTTGTTGCCATAATTCAATTGCTTTATTTGCTATAACTTCAGCTGTTTCTTCTGTAACCTGCAATTGTTTTTACATTGTTTTTCAAACTCACTAGATTAATTTACATGTACTTACAGTATCAATACATTGTATCACAGAATCATAATCAGTACATTTTAATAACTTATGTCGCATTGTTGTAAATATAACAATCATTACATACACCAGAATTTTATTTGATCCCCCGCAAAGTTTATCCCATATTCTATAAAAATAATTTAATAAATTTAGGAAAAACAACCTTTGAAATATATTTACTTTGCTAAAGCAACCTCATTGATGACTCCTGCAAAGCAACAATCGAACCAAGCATTAAATGGTAGAGAATTTAATACTCCAATATCGCGTAAATGCTTATGAAGACTAGAATCTTCTTTCTCCAATACGGATAATGTTTTATCAACGAGATTCGGAATATCTTGCTTAAATTGTTCAATAAGGGCAAAGAAACCCTTTGCCATCCAGTACACATCTGAATCATCTTCAAATATTTGTGATAATGTCTGAGATATAGCGGCGAATGCATGATTCACTTGAATATTGGTGTCGTATTTTAATTCACCGGTTTGTAACAACCATACAGAGTAAAAGATTTGTGGTTTAGGTGTATTTGTATCAATGATTCTGATTACTTGAAGAGCATGTAGTAAGTCCGTATATTCTTGTTGTCTTTGAGACATAACATATTGATGAGATTGAATATGTACTGGTACAATACCTGCAATGTTTAGGATTAATAATTGTTATAAAAGCGCAAAATTTGTTGTACAACCTAAAAGTAATTTCCATAATAAATTTCTATACGTTGCAGGTACAAAAAATCGTAAACAAAATTGTTTTAATTTTAGTTTATCAAGTGGTTTATCTTTTAATAATATTTCTAAAGATTTCTTTTCTTCTACACTTCTAAAACCAACTTTTTCGTAATAAGCCGATCTAAAATTTCTTTCATCTGTCGCCATTGTTGTATTTAGTTCTAAAGTCGTTAAATCTAAAAATTACTGGATTAACCTAACTTATTTAGATTAAAAAAAAACTCGTACCGTTAGATAAAAATTGTATTTTGTACAACATAAAATACTAAACAATGATAAATACAAATGCAAAACACTTTTAAATTAAAATATTTAATACACGTGTACCATTCCATACAAAAAGGTCCAACACAAAATGTATGTAAATAATCCACTGAAGAAACTTCCTGTCAATAAACTTTTACGTGATATGAAATATTTTTTCCAGCTAGAACCTGCTTTTAACAACAGCATTACCCATAATCCAATGACAGCAAATATGTAAAACCCAAATCCGTAAAACCCTGTTAGTCCCAATAAACCTGTAAGTTAGAAAGTTTAGACTTAAAATTTATCAAATATTATATATTTTTTAAACCTGCTGTGGAACCGGATAATGCAGCCATAGACGTACGGCAATATTCAACAACTGAAGCGTTATTTCTTATTGCTGATTCACTGTATGCAATTATTTCACCTGTTTTCATTTCTTTTGTTTTTACTTTCGACGACATTATTGTGTTTATATTTCTCAAAATATTATATATCAATTTAGCTACTAAGTTTTACTTATAAAAACGTTAAAACGCTCAAATTTGTCGTAAAACTTTTGGTTTAATTAATAATTAAAGTGAATTTAGAGGCAAACGCGTTGACAGTCAGCTGGTTGTTTGAAATATTCAATAGGACAATTTCTCTTTTTAGTATTGGTACTAAAGATATAACTAAAAACATACCTCACATTTCAAAACAAATTCAGACAGTAGTAAAATGTTTTGGTTTATATTAAGAGATTAAAGAATTTCAAACTTCAAGAAATAAATAAATTAAATATGAACTCAAAGAAGAAAGCAAGAACTTCATTACATAGCAACACTAGTTCGCAAAATATTACAACCACACCTAAAAGTGAACTTGCCAAACAAAATTTATTAACTTCTTGCAGAAGAATTGGTTTAAATAGAAAAAGACACAAATCGTTAGGTGTCTCACCGATACCTATTGAAATTAATGAAAATAAAAATGTTTTTGTTGAAGAAGATTTAAAAAAGATAAACGAAACAACAAATCTTACAAACATAACACCAACTACAATTGCAAATAAAGTACAAATTAATTTTACATCTGAATTAACATCTAAATTGTCAGTTATTAGTAAAGATGATGCTGAATATAAATCAAAAATTAGTATACGAAAGAAGAAAGTTATTTCTCATCGCAAACGTAAAATTGCAAGTGATGAGGACCACACTACCGTCAGCGACTTATCTCAAAATAATTCTCGTACTGTTTCACCAGCATTAAACATTACAAAAATCAAACAAACTTTAGATTCTTATAAGTCAAAAAATGAATCATTGAATCAGAATCCATGTGTAAATACTATTCCAGTAAGTATCAATCTAACTAGGTGTAATCTGAATGCATTACAAATAAAATTAACATCACCTAAAAAGATTCAGATGGACGTATTAGAAACTATTCATCAAGAGAATAAAGAAAATTTACCTACAATTCCACATGAAAAGATACAAGAGGAAAACGCAGAGAACGAATTTGACAAAGAAAGTACAGAGCAGTTCAATTCAGAACCAGTAATTGATAAAGAACTGATAGAAGAACAATTAGAAAAAACTATATCTCCAGTTCTTAAACCCAACAAAAATGTTCCAGCAGAAAATAATTCTTTGGAAGATAATTCAGATGGTTCCGATTTCTACCCAGATGTTCGACGTAAAAAGAAAAAAGTTCTAACAAACAAACAGAGAAATACTTCCAAACCAGGTCCATCTCAACAAAAAGAAAATGTAACTATTAAAAGAATTTCAACAAATAATACGCCCTGTTATTCAGATAGCGACGACGATTTTGTTGCTACACCAGTTCGCCGCGACAGAAAGAGTTCCGTCAAAAGCGAAAACAATAGCCAGACTTCTGTGAAGGACGAATCTGGAAAATCTACCAAGAAGAAATTGAAAATGACGAAGCCAGTAGAGGATGAACTAAACAAAACAGGTCATTTTAGAATTAGTGAAAACAAATCATATACCATCATACATAAAGATAATTGTGTAAGTTATGTTAAATCTTTTGATAATGATGTAAATTTTAAAGTAACGGAAAGTGATGATAATCAACAACTCCCAGTCAGAAATTCAGTTGAATTGCCCAATAAATCTATGATTATTGAACGTAAAGATTATATTCCTAAAAGACGGGATTCTTCCTCCGAAAATACACAAATATTAACGGAAATGCCTTCTATTTTTACAGATCTCATGAATAATCTTGACAGTCTCGCACAGGAATTTAAAAATAAACCAGTCGAAGAGGAAAATCAAATAAGTAAAAAAGAACCTTCCAAAAATCAGGACAAAATATGTGTAATTGAAACTGTTAGATTGCAAGATAATAATACAACCTTAAAACCACAAGAAAATAACAGCAAAATTCCCGAACAGGAAAAGATTAGTAGTAATATATCCGAAAACGAAGACAGCAGCAGTGAAATATCTGAAAGTGATAAAAACAACAGTGACACATCAGAAAGTGATACAAAAAACAATGAAACATCAATGTCACCGTTACAAGGACACGAAACAAGTGAACTGAACATAAAACAGTTGACGGAAGAGTTGGCAACATTAGAAGCAAACATAAAGAAAAAACAAGAACGTCTTCAAAGTTTGCAAAGAATCAGCGTGTATAAGGAAACACATAATTTGGAACAATTACGTGAAGTCACTTTACAAATTAAAAGAGGTTGTCAGAATGCGCTTGTTGATTTAGTTTTGAATGTTAAACAGCAATCTAATGCCGATTTTACTATGGCAACTTTGCTAGAATACATGAAAATCCCAAATGAGTTAGTGGGATATAACGAACAAGAAGATAATTTTATTTAATTCTTTCATTATATTGCTCTTTATTTTCCAGTGAAGTGTATAATTATTGTTCAAAAATAAAATTTTATTTTAATACTAGACAATGTATTTATTGAAATGTACATAAATTAATAATTACATATGTTACATTAAAAACGGTGTGTTCTAATTGGGTCTTCAGGATTAAACAACTTAGGATCTTTCATGAATTTAACATTCTTATTATAATATCCCATCAAACCAGCACTTTGTGCTTTTTGTATTTCTAATTCAACTTGTTTTTGTTTATGAGTACACAGACCTGTTATGTGTTTGCCATAAATTCGTCCGGTAAAAGGACTTTGAAATTGTGATAGTAGTTTTACGTTTTTATAATTTGGTGTGATATTCATTGAACATAATATACAATTTTTTTTCTCTTTTTCAAAAGGATTTTGCATGTCAAAATTAGGTTTATCTGTATCTTCTTTCGAAATTTCTGTTGAGTATAACATGGGGATGTTATAGGTTATAATTGGTTTTCTTGTTGTTAATTCTGAAATTAACAATTGAATTAATATTTAAATTATAAATAATGACAGCACATACTTTTTATAATATATAATTTATTTAAAATATTTGTCATTTTACTCATTTATGTTTTTCTTTTCTAGTCTAAAACAGTACAGTACAGTACAGTACAGTGTCGCACTCTGGACGGGAAATTCAAAATTACTTAGTACAGTGTTAAATAAAAGGTACGAATTAAAAATTATTTAAATTAAACTAAAGTAATTCAAGATAAAATTAACTTTTTAATTAACAAATTAAATATAAATTGCAAAGGTACAGAATACTGTATACATATTGTTTAAATTATATTTTGATTAAATATGAATATCAACTATTTCTTCTGAACAAAATTTACTGAATAACCTCCAGAATTAGGATCTTGATTTAATTGGAAATTTTCAGTTGATAAACCGAATGGTTTCAATATCAAGTTTCCTAAATCTTTCAACTTTCCCATCATTTCTGTTTTCATTTCTTCATTTCGCTTTTCAATTTTTTGACTTAAAACAAAAATAGTATGAGGAATATCTTGATTCGATGGATCTAAAGTCTGCAATTTCTTATAATCTTCCAAACATTCGTCTAGTTTATCCATATCTTCATATAATTTTGCTCGCCTGTACAAAGCTTTAAGATACTCAGGATTGAATTCTACAGCTTTTGTAATATCTTCTAATGCACTTTCTTTATAATCCAATTTTATTTTACTAGCGGATCTGTTAGAATACAAAATAGATCTTTCATTTTTATACTGCAGTGGACATAATTTTAATGCAGAAGTATATATCTCTACAGATTCTATGTAGTTGCCACTTTTAAATTCTTGATTGCCTTGTTGTTTTAAGGTATCCGCTTCTTCTTTCCTTTTTTCTTTCTCCTCGTCTGTTAATTGATCGTCGGTTTCTTTTAACTTCTCTTCATCAATGAAATCATTTAATGGGCATTTATTTTTCTCTTTTTCTTCGTCAGAATCTCTATCGATTTCAAATATTTTATCAACAGAATCAGGGGAATGTTTGGAATCATCCAGAACACTGGATTCGAGATTTTTTGTTACTTCATCTACAATTTCTTTGTTGCTGTCGCTTATATTATTTTTTTCTTGATTATCTGTCATCTTCTAAATCTGAAATAAGATAAAACATGCTTTCAAAATATTATATAAATTATTTTACAGTACTTACATATTAATTTAATTTTAAATGTTTTTCTTCTAAATTTGAGGTTATATTCAGATTGCGAAATGTCAGTCGTATAAAAGTCAGACTTATACATGAACATAGATATTAGTTTAGCATGGCCGACTCGCCAACTTCACGTTGGTTATAATTTAAATTTATTTTTATACACACAGCCACACAACAAGTTACCAGTAAATTCACGGCGCATTAATGTATCTATGTGAAACCAGCAATACCCTAACTTTTTTCAACTATAGTCCTACCGTTCAAATATATTGCTGGCTGTCAGTGACAGTTCCGCAGCAATACATTCGCCAGCAGTACTTTCATTATTTCCATAACTTTATCACTTGAAATTTAGTATATTTATAAACAATAATGTTTACAACAATTAACTGAAAATTGATTCATTGTTCCATGTACAAATGTGAGACGTTTATACCCAGCAATAGATTTAAAGGAGCACCGCAGAAACACAGCAATGTGAAAAGTTAGTTTAAATGAGGCGTTATGGACATACTTATACCTGGCAATAGATCCCGATAACCATTCCTATTAAATTTATTATTTTGATTTTTTTATTAAAGTACAATAAATTGTTTCCCTATTTCTATATTGTAAATGTAATCATATTTAGTGTACTAGTTTTTATTTAAATTGAATATTTACATACTTATTTTTGTATTTAAATATTTTAAATACTGATAAAATTCATAAACACTTATTTAAAAAAAAACACACAATTTTTTAATTAATGTTATTAAAAATATGTAATTTTCAATAAATAATAATTTTTATTCAACTCCAAGACATTTTGATGTACACTGGTTTGCTCGGAAGAATCTCGTAGTGGGCATGCATTGCGTGACTAGTTTAAATCTGTCGAGCGTGATAGCTAGATTTGCTGCTAGAAAATTAGTGTTTTTGAGTAAAAATATCAATAAATATTAATAAAATTTAGTGCCTTTCGTAAGTATAGATGTTATTCTGACGATTTTGATACAAATTTTACCTGGAAATATAGTTTTTGATACTTAAAAATGTATCAACAGTTTGTTACATAAATTGCTTTGTACGTAACACATGTATAGGATGCAATAACATAGAAATATTACATTTCAACAATTAAATTCAGAAATAAACGGCTTTAACATCATATTTAAACATGATTTTTAATAAATTTTCTTTAAAATTACAATAATATTTTTGCACATCTTTAGATTTTAACAGTTATAAATAGTGTTTCTATTTCAAAAAACATGATATATATTATTTATTATTATTTACATACATAAATATTATTTTTTATACATGAAAATATAAAAGTATTTGATTTGTTCAAACGATAAATTTGCCGAAGTGAACAGGTTTATTCCATAAATTTAGTCGTGTATGACGCTGTGTTGTTTAGTGTTACTGGATAAATAATTGTACGTTATAATAAAATACTGGTAAATAGTTAATGAGAACATTATTCTAATATTTTCGATAGATATTTGTACTTAAAAATAGTGTAAAATGTACTTTGTAGTACATAACAGCTACAAGTGTTACATCATAATAATGTATTTAACTAGTTGGTTTTACCAATTGTTAATTATTATTTCAAAACAATATTCTATTTATTTTGAGTATTTTTGTCAATTTTCATTTATAAAAATTTAATTCAAATATTGTTAAATGTCCAATTTCTCATGGAATTCTGATAATAGCTTTGAAGGCATTCTGATAATAGATTTAAAGCGTGTATTTTTTTTTGCTTCTAACTCGGACATAAGAAACAATTGAACAACAAACTTATACTCTATGGATGTAGTTTTTCATTGTGAACATTTTTCTTCAGTACAATTTTGTTCTAAAATTAATAGGTAAAGAGAGTAAAGTAGACACCCGGTGTATATATACCAACTAAAGCTTTCTGTGTTATTTTTCAACCATTTGACGTTGATATTTCAGTAACTATCAAAGTATATAATAAATAGTTATTTGTGTATTAAGTGCGCAAAATGAGTGTTGTTTTATTGCGCGAGAGAATGTTACTTTTAGGGGTGTCTAGGAAATTCAATGTTAAAATTTTGATTTAGCGATATCTCTTTACCTATTAATTTTAGAACAAAATTGTACTAATGAAAAATGTTCAGAATGAAAAACTGCAGCCATAGAATATTAGATTGTTGTTTAATTGTTTATTATGTCCGAGTTGGAAGCAAAAAAAAAATACACGCTTTAAAGCAATTATCAGAGTGCCATGAGAAATAAAAGAAATTAAATAACTTAATAATAGGTATTTATATGTCTAGATTATGTAGAAAAAAGAAAATAATAGTTGCTATAATTAATGTTATTATTAAATTAAATGCTCGAATAAATCGCCATTGACTGACAGGCATTGGCTTAATCTATTCTAGAACGACTATTTCATTCCGTGCTCAGGAAGGAAGCCATGTTTATTATCGATTAGCTAAACAAAAGTTAGCGGTTTCAATAAAATACAATTGTGTCTGAGTAATTGGGATTAAGTTGCATATCCAATTGGTAATTGCAATTAGCAATTACAATTAATAGTAACTGTTTATTCTTTCTTCCAGGCGTAATCGGAGAGAAATGCGACCACCGGATACTCATCCACAACGACATGAAACCCTTCGTTGAAGAGCTATTTTGGACCAAGCTGACATCTTCGGGCCCATTCTGAGAGAAGAGATTGGAACCTGCAGAACAGGAGTCGAGAAATTTAAACAAAATGAGCTTCGCCAAAGAGCTAGCTCTAGAAGTGCAAGCGAGGTGCGCCAACAACTCACTACTGACGCACGTCTAGGTACTTTTCTTTTCTTTAAATACATTTTGTCAAAGAGAGTGATTCTTCTGTTTTTCAATTTAAAACATTAGTCATTGAGAGATGGCAGCAGCTGTCATGCTCTTATTACATTCCTGCGCTAATTGGGAATTGGTGATGCATTAGTACCGATCGTTATTTTAAACAAATCATTAGAAATACTTGGAGTGCTGGTGTTGGCTCAAATAAATAAATTGAAAATAAATCATATGTTTTTTTTTTTTTATTTTAGACAGCAAACAACGTGGTAATAGTGGCGACGACGATCGCTCTTCAGAAACCTACTCTTCATGTCGGAAGAGAAGAGAATGAATTGATCTTCATCTACGTGGTAGATCAGAAACATTTACATTATGTGGCGCTGTTTATTGTCAATTCTCCAGTACGTGATCAACAGCGACTTGGAGCCGGAATCAGACGGAAGGTCTGGAAACTCCGTGCACGGAAATGTTTTGGCATTTGGTGAGAAAGTTATTTATAAATAAAATCACGCCTTTTACCCATTACTGAGAAATTATTCACGTATAAACGTTTCACGTTTTAAATTAGTTTAGTTTTATAAAAAAAATAACAATAATAATTTATAATAATTAATTAAGAAAGTAAAATGAGAAATATTGTATTTGAAATGTAGATATGTTGCGTATGTTTCAAGGTAACACAGTGGTTATTAGTTGTGTAATCAATTAGTCGTTCGAGTCATTATGCAGCGAGCACGAGCTCTGCACTTGCAAACAAAACGCTGACCAGAGCTAGTGCTCATACCACATCTCTTGAAAATGTAAGAAAATTGTTATTTTTTCATTATTTCACTTGAAAATAATCATGGTAATTGATAACGCTAGTAACTAGTGAAACGTTTTGATACATTGTCAGCAACTATATTTCTATCACTTATATTACAAGTATTTTTCTTCTAAAATTAATCTCCCTCAATAGTTTCTTTTTCACTAGCGGTTATTATATTTTGTAAATAAAGTTAATAAAATAGTTTTACCCATAATCATTGTTTTCAATATTTAAAATAAAAGTTTTCTTTACAATATTTAAATTGGATTGTATTTAGAATTAATATTTAATCATTATTTAAAACAATAACCTACAATTTTTACCACTAACATCTTTGGGAGCCGTGATTTGACCCAATAATGGGTAAAAGGTGTGATGATATAATTATACTTTCAATTAATTAATTACAACATCCTAACACAAGAGACATTACTTTTTAAAATTTATTTCTACTTGACTGGTTTAAAAAAAACTTAATATGTTTAACACCCGCTCTGTGTTCATTTAGGTGACTTTGGGCAGGTGCAAGAAGTCTACGGAGAATCTGGAGCACGGGAAAGCCGAGCTGGAGGAACCAGCGGTGGTGATGATGGCCACGGGGTCTTGACGTTTGATGGCGTGTCCGGACGTTTCACTTCCATTACTTTTTTAAGTGAGTGTATCTTTTTATATTTAAAAATAGTCGACTGAAAATTTGGGCTAATTTTATTATTTTTCTGAGAGAAATAATAAAATGGCGGCTGAAATTCAGAATGACAGTTTTTCCATAACTTTACATTTACAAATTTGACATTTTTTAAAAGGTTGTAACTTTTAAACTAGTAAGGATAATTTAAATTGGTTTTAAATTTTCAATTCTCCATCTTTTGAATTATACTTAATCAAATTTTTATGAAAATCTTTGATGAATTTGATGAGTGAATTGATTTCAATATAAACCTACCTTCCGTACATCTGTGTAAAAGACATTTAATTGAATTATCTATAACCCTTGGCCTAAATAGTTTTGTTGAACGATTAAATATTCTTCTACGAGTATATTTGATGTGATAAATTACGTAAAATTGAATAGTTTTTTTAGATATAGCCTTTTGAAAAGGGAAATTCCTTATTTTCTTCAGATTTCCAACTAAACGACATATACATTTATATATTTGTTAATTAAAAAATAAATTATTTAATCTTGAATTAAATTTATATACTAATATGATGGCATACAATCGCCCAAAATCTGCAATTTCAGATCAGGCATGTGCATACTGAACCTTTTAAAGTTTGTTTCATTCATGAACTTTTCAATCCACCAAAATTCACGTTTAATTAAATTAATTGGAGCACCAAACTATTTTATTTTAATTATTTTTCGTTTAAATTATATACATATTTGTTTTAAAATAAATTCATTTTGAATTTAAACATAAACGTCAAAACTAGAGAATTAATTTTGTCACCAAATCACTTTTGGCAACTAGAGTAAAGTATTGTTAATTAATAAGAAATTATGGCTAAAATTAGTTATTATTCTAATCTTTTAAATAAATATTTAATCTGCCAATGTTGATTTTAGGTATGTAATGAAGCAGAAACCATGAAAACAACATTTGTCGACTTTAAAATCAATTATTATGAAAGACAATGTCATCACCACAAATCACCGACAACACCAAGGAGAAAAAAGAGCACTTGAGGACCCACCAGGTTTTAGGAAGCTCTTTGGCGAATAATGGTTGTAGTTTGCACAGTGAAAGCTTAAAACAGGTGAGATGGTTTTTGATTTATATTTTTGGGGCTTTTTTGTTTCTCTGTACTTTTAAAATATCTCTATTAGTACAAGGCTTACGCGCTGTTAACTATCGTGTAAATTGATTTATTTCGTAAATAAATCCTAGGAATCCATTAAAACAATCTGCAAACATAATTTTTTTTTTAATGAGTAAATGTGGATTTCTTTTTGCTATTTCTCGAAGAAATAATAAAATGGCGCATGAAAATCTGAATGACACGGTTGTAACTTTTAAACAAGTAAAGATAATTGAAAACGGTTTTAAAAATTTATTTCTGCGTCCCATGAATGATACTCAACTGTATGTTAAACCCATAGTATACTCACTCTCAAAAGTTACCATGACTATGACTTAAAATGAACATTATGAAGGATGCTATTCTATGTTACTAATACATTGTTTTTATGTTTATAGGGACATTACGGAACTTGCAAGCATCTTCAGTGGCCTCAGCATTATCTTGGAGCAGCTGCTGTTTATATCAGTGTCATTGGAGCGGCCGCCATCCTGGACGATGTCACCAAAGCTTGTAAGCTGCGAAACTGGTATCATCTTGGACATTATCATCTGTGTAAACATCTTCGCAAAACTGTCCGTTGCTGTAAGAAATGTAAGAAAATTGTTATTTTTATTTTTTTAATTATTTGGGTAAAAGTCTATTAAAAACAATAATAATTATATTTCCATTAATTATCTTAACAATATATTTATTATTTGTTTAATATTTATTTGAGAATTTATAAGATAAATTCATTTTCGCTTTAAAATAATAATGGTAAATAGTAATTAGATTTTTTAATGATAACGCTAGTAGATTGTTTAGTACTAAGGGTAATTAACTATATTGATCATTGTTAAGGCTTCCAGAATTATTAATATTTGAAATAAAAGTTGGATATTGATAAATTTGTATCACTTTTATTTAAAATATTTTACTCAAAATAATCGTTGCAATATTTAACATATGAATTCTAAAAGTTTTCTTCACAATATTTAAATGGTGTGTATCTTTTAAATTTGAAGATGTGCGATAATTTGGGCTGCCTATAGTTTTGTTTGTAAATATGGTTCATTTATAGCAAATATGAATGACAGTTTTTCCATAACTTTCGAAACAACATTTACAAATTTGACATGTTTTAAACGGCTGTATTTTTGTAATCAGTAAACTGGGTTTCAAACTTCAATTCCCCACCCTTTGAATTATACTTGACCATACATTCAACTCTTAAAAGTTCTTAGCCATTTAAAAAAAGTCAATTTATGAACAAAAATTCTTTGATTTGTAAAATTGTCATGTTTTAACTTTTAAACCTGTAAAGATAATTTAAATTACAACTGACAATGCCCTCATAAGGTGACTTGGAGGCTGAATTTTGTGAGACTTGGCCAAGTGTTTATTTTATATTTTTTATTAATTTAAATTGGTTTTGAATTTTGTATTCTCTATCTTTTTAACTATATTTGACCATATTAACATTATTGAAACGAGGATAGTGTGTTGGGATGAGAAAGTTTGTGGAAGACTGACTCTTGGATGATTATTAGTGATATTTACATTTGGTTTATTTTTTTGCTATTGCGATATTACCATTTAATTTTCCCAGAAGCTTATTATTTACTATTCTTGGATATTAAAAATTACTTTTAAAGATCGTTTAGTATCTTGGATAATAGGTGTTAATTTTAAATTCTTTTTTGCAGTTTACGCAAATTAGTTGAATTCGCATTCAGTCCAGGGAGTCGAGCCCCATGCCCAAGTTGTCCACGCTGTCCATCGGTGCGCTTCACTTGTTCTGTAACAATCACACAGTTCAGGAACAAAAGATAAGTAAAAATGTCGTTTATTTGTATTTTAATTAGTCTAAAGAATGAGAAAAAAATTATGAATAATTTGACATACATCTGCTGTCTTTTAATTTAATTTCTTGTTTGATGTGATAAATATTTGTTTAAAGTGTTTTAAAAGTAAATTGCTAAATTCTAGAAACGTTATTACTTTACTTTTGTTTATACTAAATAAAAATATTACAATTACAATAATTTCTAATAATAACAGTAAACTGAGTAATATTGTATTTGAAGTGTATGTTAGATGTGTATATGTTGTGTATGTTTCACATTCACTTTAATTTTAAGTAGGTCGCTGCGAGTCTGCAACAAGAAGTTCACTTGCCAAACAAACGTCGTCGTCGTGTAATTTAACTTTTGTCTGCCTTATTTAAAGGCCTTCATAATTTCATAACCGATATCGTATTGTGGGCTTGATTTATAGTTCTACTATAAGATAAACTTCTCGAGTCGATATTGTGTTTGTTTTTATTGTTCACTCACTACGTACATGTTAATTTAGTTAGTTAGTTGCTGCCTTAATAGGAGGCCATCCTAACTGTGTGTAGTTCTTTTCGTGGGGTTGATTTATTACTATAAATCAATTTTACGAATCGAAATTGTGTAGATCGATATCTATCGTGGGTTTGATTTGAAATCAACCTCACGAGTCGATATCGTGTATTTTGTATTATCCACCAAAAAACGCTGGCCCCACGTGGGGCCCCAACATACATCCCAACACCAGGAGGCAAGTTTGTAAGCGTTTCGTGATCCGGGTGGGGCGAGTCTCTCGCGATCGTGCTGCTGTGTGTAGCTAGAAGGTGTAAGCCGATGTCTTGGGTGGTCGAGTTATCGAATCACAGGAACCATATTGTCCAATGAGTCATTGGGAGATCTAGACATAATTCGACTGTTCGAGCACTGCGAAATCTTCCCAGCAGTCGGGTAGGTTGGTAGGCGGTGAACCGAGAGGTCGTGGGCACGGAATATGCTCAACGTTTTTGCTAACTTGACAAGCACGCTTCGGTTGCTTTGTCGTAGATTCGTAGCTAGTCGTTGGCAAACACTTAGGTAAGATAGGGTAGGTAGGGAGAAAAAGATGGCATCTTTACTGAAGACTACGTAAAATGTGAGTCTCTTTCAGGTTCTTCCTAACACTTGACCGATATCTTATCGTGGATATGATTTATAGTTATACTATAAGATCATATTCACGAGTCAATATCGTGTCTTATCTCTACGTACATTTAAATTTAGTTAGTTTAGTTTCTGCCTTGTTAGAAGGCCTTCCTAACAACTGTGTAGTTCTTTTCGTGGGGTTGATTTATTACTATAAATCAATTTTACGAATCGAAATTGGTTAGAACAATATCTATCGTGGGGTTGATTTATTTCCATAAATCAATTTTACGAATTGATATTGTGATATCTATCGTGGGTTTGATGTGTAATCAACCTCACGAGTCGATATCGGATGTTTTGTATTGTCCACCACAAAACGCTGGCCCCACGTGGGGCCCCATCATAGCGTTTCGCGGTTGCTTCGTAGCTAGTCTTTGACAAAAACTTAGGTAAGATAGGGTAGGTAGGAAGAAGAAGGACACCATCATTGAAAACTTACTGTTTTTCCAGGAGTATTTGTACTTGTTTTTAATAATATTTTGTTGCTAGGTGCGGTGGTGAATGAAGAAAACCAACGTTTCCTGTTGGTGATTACATCAACATGCTGGGAAGATTCATCAGCAGCAGAATCAACAGCTTCTCTTCAAACACATCAGAAGATGTCTGCAAAACCAACGCAGAATGTCGTCAAGACCGCTGCCTCCAACATCAATATAAGATAATTATTAGTTTTAAGTGGGTTGTATTTAATCGAGCACCAAAATATCAGCTCTAAATAATTCATATTCCATATCCAAAATACTAGACTTTGCTAATTTGTTTATCAATTTAAATATCAAATATTTGTATTTGCTATTTGCCATATTAGCATTTAATTTTCCATGAAACTTATTTACTTTTGTATTTAAAGATCAGTTAGTATTTTTAGTATTCATTTAATTATTTCAAACTATCAAAATATAATTTAACTAGAGTTAGAAATATATATTTTTGGTGTTTAATAAATATATTTCTGGCAAGAGCAACACAGTTCTTATTAATTATTGATGATACAATGATTTCGGTGCTCATTTAAATTATTCCCTTTTTAAATTATTTGGGTAAAAGTCGGTTAAAAACATTAATAAATATGTTGTTTTAAATTAATATAAAATAGCGCAATTGTGTACAAGGGAGAATGTGAGTGAAAGTGGACAGAGAGTGATTGATTTTATTCCGTGTGATGAATGATTGATGCGCGGTTTTTCAGTACATTCAGACATTCATATGACATAATTATTTGTCACAATTTTGTTGAGCGACTTGGTCGTGTTAGAACACCTAAAATAATTAGAAATATAGTAAAACCGTCAGATGGGTATCATTAGAAATATATTACAATATACACTTTTCTATTTACTATTTCTTATACAATTTAATTCTTTTATTATTGAGTTAATTTGTAATTTTACGTATTTCTCTTTTCTGCCAATTTGCACCAATTTTTAATTGTCTGCCCTCATTATTTTTCTCTTTTTAAAATTATTTAAACTTGTGCTAGAATTTTAATGAACGCGTACCTGACGTACAACTTAAATTTAATCTTTTACATTATTAATATTTGTATCTTTGGACTAGAGAACTTTTAAAATTTTGGCCCTACAGTATTAAATGAGGCAGAAATTTCCTCCCAACACTTTTCTTCTCCTTAACACAATACTTTATCAGTTTTTTTTCATTCTATACATGTTTTTAACTCTCACTAAATCTATTAATAATTCAACTTCATTGGTGGAAAAAATTGCAGCTCTTTTAATATTTTCCATCATGTGTATATAAATATATTTCTTATTTTACCTGTGACAGAATATAAACTGAATTTTGGTAAACAAGGCAATGATTAGAATTTTCTTAGAATCCCAAATTACACAACACCATAAAATTATGTTGACATTCAGTGTAGGTTCAGCTGAACTAGATTAATTTGACAAGTTATAAACAAAAAAATGTTGAGGCTCAAGTTCAAGGTTCAACTGAAAAACCGAGCATGAGAAGTGTATTTGATGGTGTCGCGTATACGTCTGGATAAAAGTTGGTGAATGAGGGTGTATAATGAGGATGTTAGAGATATGTCTGTTGAGTAAATAAATAAATGAATGAATGAATGGTACGAATAGTAAATTATATTGTGGAATGAATCAGATGAGAATGATGTTGCGTGTAAAGAATGTCAAGGCTCCCGGCTTGAATGAGATGTTGATGTATGGAGGTGAGAGGTTATTTGACTCCTGGTGATTGTAAATGCGCGCACGCAGTTAGAGTGTTTGAAGGTAGCGAGGCTGCGGTAGTGTCTGCGTTACCTGGTGCGGATGATGATGTTGTAAATGATTTCAATAATGTTAATTAATGATAATGTGTTGGTAAAAATAATAAATAAAACCACTTAGTAGTTAGTTTTATAAATTTGGTAATAACATTTATTGGTAGATATGGTTTACAAAACAAATTTACAAACACTTGTATATTGTTCAAATACAAACACATTGTTAATAGAGAGAGGGACTGTTTAGGGAATGTCCTTTAATGACAAGGGCTATGAACATCTAAATATTCATTCATTAGTTTCTGGTCGGCCCTAACGGCTTTCTTAATTTTAAACGCTTCAAGGAAAGTGAATCGAAATCCTTTCCTTTTATATGTAGAACTGACAAATTACATATAGAACTGTTATGATAAAAATCTATCAAGTGTTTAGCTAGATTAGACTGGGTACTTTTGATCATATAATTATAACAATACTCTTTAAATCTAGTCTGGAAACTTGGTCCTGTTTGCTCTATATAAACAAATTCACAATCTTTACATTTAATTTAACAAAGGGTCTTTATTCATTAGTTTATTATTATTAGTATATAATGGCAAATTTCCTCCAATTCTTGGCCATACTTACGATTCATATCATTAACATAATTTATTTTTTATAAATTGATTTAAATCTACTTTCAAAGTGTACAGGATAAAATTAATATCTTGTAATTGATCTAATTTTCTTATTTATTAGCTTCACTTTGTTTGCTGCAATATTTAAAATGATTATAATTCAGATCATTCAGATAAATTATAAAACGTTGCTAGCTTTATATTACATGGGTGATACAAATTAGTGGGTTTCCTGTAAATATTAAAATTAATTGTATTGTTAATGTGTTGGATAGTAATGGCCAAGATATTTATGCTTTTATTAACTTTCACTTCAATGGTGAATTATGTAGTTGTTGCTCCTGGTGTAAAGGGATTAAAACATCGTCGATATATCTATACCAAAAATGTAAATATTTTAGGAGGTATTTATTGGAATTGAGGCATATATATTCTCAAAATTGTTTATGAATATTTCAGATAATAAACACCCTCATTTTGTTAATTACAAATGTCACCAAAGAGCAAAAATAATTTGTTTGTAGGCAAACTTCCAGCAAGTTTAAAACCTCCCGAGTTATAGTTATGTCTAGAAGTTTGAAAATTGAAATGGAAGTAAATTCCCAAAACCTCCCTCTCTCTATTAACAGAGTTAGTTTGTATTTGAACTACATATAAGTGTTTCACGTTTCGCCGAATGCAAACAGCTTCATTAATTGAAATGATGAATGTGTTAGTGTTTGAGAAGAGCGATTGCAATGTTTTGGTGATGGATGATGTGAGATTGGAGATGAAATGAATGTGTTTGTATATTAGGGTAGTATGTGATGGAGGTATGGACGTATTAATTCAGAATACATTGGTGTATGTTGTATAATGACTCTGAGATTGACATGAATGTTGTTGAAAGAGTGAGTATAAGTCAGATGAGATAGTTTCGGAATGTGGAACGTGTGTCGAATGGAAGATATGAATGAACTTGTATGAATGTATATATGTATGTATTTATGTATGAAGAGTTGATGGTAGATTGAGCATGTGGTTGAAGCAAGGATGACTGAATGTTTCAGGGGTTCGTGTTACCCCATTTAATAAGATATTATCTTTACAACATATTTATTATTTGTTTAAACTATATAATAATGAATGATTCACTTTAAAATTATAATGATAAATCGTTCTCATCTGTAACACAATACTTTGCTAGCTGACAGGTTATTATACATACATAGATATTTTTTATTGTAACATTAGCAGATTGTCAGCTACTGAAACATTGTGATACAGTGACAGTTAGTATAAAAAACAAACAAATTACGGATGATTAACTAGATTTTTCATTGTTAAACATTCCGGCATTATTTTATACAAATATATTTGAAGTAAATGATTGATATAAATAAATTTGAATCAGTTTTATTTTAAATATTATTCTCTAAACAACTTATGACCGATTTAAATAAAGTTAATCAAATCATCCTCCATCGATTATTTATACTAACAGTCAACATATTTTGTAAATAAAGATAATGAAATACTTTTACCCAAAATAATTGTATCAAAGTATTAATTCTAAAAGTTTCCTTTATAATAATTAAATGGATTTCTTTTTAAAAATTGGGAAAACTGACAGAATTGATATTTACTAATGATAATAAATAAATGTTTTAAGTAGATAGTTGACAATAACTTTGTTTAACACATATTTATTCTTTAAGAATAAGAAATAGATACCTATTGTAATAAGTTATTCATACATCCTATTACAATATTCTTTATTCTTAAAGAATAAATATGTGTTGAAGAGATTTATTGTGAATTATTTAATTTAAAATATAGTTTTTATTGTTTAAGATAAATAAGTAAATAATATTATTGTAATGAAATATGTAAAAATAATAACAAATATGTTTTAAACAGATAGTTGACAATAACTTTGTTTAACACATATTTATTGTTTAAGAATAAGAAATAGGGTACCCATTGTAATAAGTTAACATATATCTTATTACAATATTCCTTATTCTTAAAGAATAAATGTGTGTTGAAGAGATTTATTGTGAATTATTTCATTTAAAATATAGTTTTTATTATTTAAGATAAATAAGTAAATAATATTATTGTAATTTAATATGTAAAAATAATAACAAATATGTTTTAAATAGATAGTTTACAATAACCTTGTTTAACACATATTTATTGTTTAAGAATAAGAAATAGGGTACCCATTGTAATAAGTTAACATATATCTTATTACAATATTCCTTATTCTTAAAGAATAAATGTGTGTTGAAGAGATTTATTGTGAATTATTTAATTTAAAATATAGTTGTTATTGTTTAATATAAATAAGTAAACATACATCTTATTGCAATACGTCTTATACTTCAAGAATACATATGTTTTAAAGAGACTTATTCTAAATTAATTTATTTAAAAAATAGTTTGTATTATAAATAAAATGTACTTGTAGTTAATAATTTTAAAATAAAATGTTAGTAAGACTTGTACACAACTTCGAAGTCCTACATTCTAAAAGACACCCCAGAAATTAAATAATATTTTTTTCAATAATATATTATATATTTAATAAAAATTGTAATAATTATGTTTTACATTGTATTTATAATATAAATTTGTATTTGTAATAAATAAATTGTAATGAATGCTTTAAATATTGTATTTATAATAAATATTGTAATATAGATGTTAGTTTCTATTGTATACTGATTTAAAACGTCAATAAAAGTGTTTAAAATGGCTGCCATTCTTTCATTTATTTCCTTCTGTAAATATAAATATTTTATTCAAATTCAATTAACTTGTCTTCCATTTTGTACCTCCCATATATTAAATGAAATTCAATTAAATATCAATTAAGAGGAGGAGCCACGAAAGATTTAATGGGCGTCAACACAACCAATTAAGAAACAGGGTTGCCAATTCACTATAACCAAAATCCAGTAAAGTTACCTCCTCATCGTTCTGCGCCCCGGATACAAATCGACGAATTTGGAGCAATTCCTGACCAAAAACTCAAAGTTTTTTTTCCTAGTTCAAAAATTGAACAATAGATAGCACCACCATGCATACATGATTGATGCTGCCCCCTGGTGACTAATTTTAGAACTAAGAAAAAAACTTTAAAATTTTGTCAGGATCTGCTCCAATTTGGTCGGTTTGTATCCGGGGCGCAGAACGGCGAGGAGGTATCTTTACTGTATTTTGGTTATAGTGAATTGGCATCACTGCTTTCTTAATTGGTTGTGTTACCGCCCTCATTTCTTCTATTGCTCCTCCTCATAATTGAAACTTAATTGAATTTAATTTTATATATGGGAGGAACAAAATGGCTGATTAATTTAAAATTTGAATAGAAGTATTTAAATGTAAATAATTAAATAGACGCCATTTTAAATGCAGCACCAGTCCTAAAAAAAAAGGTGAGAAAAAAATTAAAAACAACAAGGTATGTATAAATATAAACAATATTTATTATCATTGCAAAGTTGTGTACAAGTTTTACTAACATTTTATTTTAGAATTGTTAACTAAAAGTACATTTTATTTATAATACAAACTATTTTTTAAATAAATTAATTTAGAATAAGTCTCTTTAAAATATATTTATTCTTGAAGTAAGATGTATGTTTTCTTATTACAATATTTTTTATTCTTAAAGAATAGATATGTTTTAAACAGAGTTATTCTAAACTATCTATTTAAGACATATTTATTATTATTACATACTGAATTACAACAATTTTATTAACTTATTTATCTTAAACAATAAAAACTATATTTTAAATTAAATAATTCACAATAAATCTCTTCAACACACATTTATTCTTTAAGAATAAGGAATATTGTAATAAGATATATGTCAACGGCCATGGCATAACTCGTTGATCCAAGCGATAACGCGAGTTAAGCAACGTTGCGCGCGGGGTGTATTTGGATGGGTGACCGTCCCGAGAAACCTGCGTTGCTGTTGACTAAAAGACCTAAAAACGCGGATCAGGGCGTAATGGCGGCATATGACCTGAGTAGTTGGTCCGCCAAAGAAGCCAAAAAAAAAGAAGATATATGTTAACTTATTACAATGGGTACCCTATTTCTTATTCTTAAACAATAAATATGTGTTAAACAAAGTTATTGTCAACTATCTATTTAAAACATATTTGTTATTATTTTTACATATTAAATTACAATATTATTTACTTATTTATCTTAAACAATAAAAACTATATTTTAAATTAAATAATTCACAATAAATCTCTTCAAAACAGATTTATTTTTTAAGAATAAAGAATATTGTAATAAGATGTATGTATAACTTATTACAATAGGTATCTATTTCTTATTCTTAAACAATAAATATGTGTTAAACAAAGTTATTGTCAACTATCTACTTAAAATATATTTATTATTATCATTAGTAAATATCAATTCTGTCAGTTTTCCCAATTTTTAAAAAGAAATCAATTTAATTATTATAAAGGAAACTTTTAGAATTAATTCTTTGATACAATTATTTTGGGTAAAAGTATTTCATTATCTTTATTTACAAAATATGTTGACTGTTAGTATAAATAATCGATGGAGGATGATTTGATTAACTTTATTTAAATCGGTCATAAGTGGTTTAGAGAATAATATTTAAAATAAAACTGATTAAAATTTATTTATATCAATCATTTACTTCAAATATTTTTGTATAAAATAATGCCGGAACGTTTAACAATGAAAAATCTAGTTAATCATCCGTAATTTGTTTGTTTTTTATACTAACTGTCACTGTATCACAATGTTTCAGTAGCTGACAATCTGCTAATGTTACAATAAAAAAATATATATGTATGTATAATAAATTGTCAGCTAGCAAAGTATTGTGTTACAGATGAGAACGATTCATCATTATAATTTTAAAGTGAATCATTCATTATTATATAGTTTAAACAAATAATAAATATGTTGTAAAGATAATATCTTATTAAATGGGGTAACACGAACCCCTGAAACATTCAGTCATCCTTGCTTCAACCACATGCTCAATCTACCATCAACTCTTCATACATAAATACATACATATATACATTCATACAAGTTCATTCATATCTTCCATTCGACACACGTTCCACATTCCTAAACTATCTCATCTGACTTATACTCACTCTTTCAACAACATTCATGTCAATCTCAGAGTCATCATACAACATACACCAATGTATTCTGAATTAATACGTCTATACCTCGATCACATACTACCCTAATATACAAACATATTAATTTCATCTCCAATCTCACATCATCCATCACCAAAACATTGCAATCGCTCTTCTCAAACACTAACACATTCATCATTTCAATTAATGAAGCTGTTTGCATTCGGCGAAACATGATTTAAAATTAATAAATAAAAACACTTGGCATTTTGTTTCATGAAGTTAGAAATGGTTTTGCAAACACTTATATGTAGTTCAAATACAACCTAACTGTTAATAGAGACAGGGAGGTTTTGGGAATTTACTTCCATTCCAATTTTCAAACTTCTAGACATTATTAAAAACAGCTTGAAGTTAACCATGTAACTTTAAATTTGCTGGAAGTTTGTCTACAAACAAATTATTTTTGCTCTTTGGTGACATTTGTAATTAACAAAATGAGGGTCTTTATTATCTGAAATATTAATGAACAATTTTGAGAATATATTCCTCAATTCCAATAAATATCTCCTAAAAAATTTAGATTTTTGGTATAGATATATCGACGATGTTTACACCAGGAGCAACAACTACTAAATGTCCTTAATTCATTTGACTAAAATACATAATTCACCACTGAAGTGAAAGTTAATAAAAGCATAAATATCTTGGCCATTACTATCGAACACATTAACAATAAATTTAATTTTAGTATTTACAGGATACCCACTAATTTGTATCACCCATGTAATATAAAGCTAGCAACGTTTTATAATTTATCTGATGATCTGAATTATAATCATTTTAAATATTGCAGCAAACAATGGTTACAGTGAAGAAGTCACTGTGAAGCTAATAAATAAGAAAATTAGATCAATTATAAAAAATTAATTTTATCCTGTACACTGAAACTAGATCTAAATCAATTTATAAAAAATTAAATTATGTTAATGGTGGCATGAATCGTAGTATGGCCAAGAATTGGAGGAAATTTGACATTATATACAAATAATAATAAAATAATGAATAAAGACCCTTTGTTAAATTAAATGTAAAGATTGTGAATTTGTTTATATAGAGCAAACAGGACGAAGTTTCCAGACTAGATTTAAAGAGTATTGTTATAATTATATGATCAAAAGTACCCAGTCTAATCTAGCTAAACACTTGATAGATTTTTATCATAAAAGTTCTATATGTAATTTGTCAGTTCTACATATAAAAGGAAAGGATATCGATTTACTTTCCTTGAAGCTTTTAAAATTAAGAAAGCCGTTAAGGCCGACCAGAAACTAATGAATGAATATTTAGATGTTCTAAACTCAACTTTCATAGGCGTTGTCATTAAAGGAAATTCCCTAAACAGTTCCTTCTCTCTATTAACAATGTGTTTGTATTTGTACAATATATAAGTGTCTGTAAACCACATATCTACCTTCTGACGATGGCACAACTGCTGAAATTGTGCAATAAATGTTATTGCCAAATTTATAAAACTAAATACTAAGTGGTTTTATTTATTAATTTTAGTAACACATTATCATTAATTAACATTATTGAAATCGTTTTCTGCTTCATTTATTGAAATCATTTACAACATCATCATCCGCACCAGGTAACGCAGACACTACCGCAACCTCGCTACCTTCAAACACTCTAACTGCGTGCGCGCATTTTCAATCATCAGGAGTCAAATAACCTCTCACCTCCATACATCAACATCTCATTCAAGCCGGGAGCCTTGCCATTCTTTAGACGCAACATCATTCTCACCTCTAACATTTTCTCTTGCAATTTCACTACAACCATTCAGTCCATTTACGCTACCATACAAACCCCTAAAATACTCACACCATCTATTCCTAACATCTGGTTCATTCCACAATATAATTCACCATTCGTACCATTCATTCATTCATTTATTTACTCAACAGACATATCTCTAACATCCTCATTACACACCCTCATTCGCCAACTTTTATCCAGACGTATACACGACACTATCAAATAAACTTCTCATGCTCGGTTTTTCAGTGGGGGTTTAAACTTCAATTAGTTGAACCTTGAACTTTAGCCTGAACATTTTTTTGTTTATAACTTGTCAAATTAATCTAGTTCAGCTGAACCTAAACTGAATGTCTAAATAATTTTATGGTGTTGTGTAATTTGGGATTCTGAGAAAATTATAATCATTGCCTTGTTTACCAAAATTCAGTTTATATTCTGTCACAGGTAAAATAAGAAATATATTTATATACACATGATGGAAAATATTAAAAGAGTTGCAAATTTTTCCACCAATGAAGTTGAATTATTAATAGATTTAGTGAGAGTTAAAAACATGTATAGAATGAAAAAAAACTGATAAAGTATTGTGTTAAGAGGAAGGAAAGTGTTGGGAGGAAATTTCTGCCTCATTTAATACTGTAGGGCCAAAATATTAAACGTTCTCTAGTCCAAAGATAAAAATATTAATAATGTACAAGATTAAATTTAAGTTCTACGTCAGGTACGCGTTCATTAAAATTCTAGCACAAGTTTAAATAATTTTAAAAAGAGAAAAATTTTGGAGGGGGCAGACAATTAAAAATTGGTGCAAATTGGCAGAAAAAGAGGAATACGTAAAATTACAAATTAACTCAATAAAAAAGAATTAAATTGTATATGAAATAGTAAATAGAAGAGTGTATATTGTAATATATTTTTAATGATACCCTTCTGACGGTTTTACTATATTTCTAATTATTTTAGGTCTTTTAACACGACCAAGTCGTTCAACAAAATTGTGACAAATAATTATGTCATATAAATGTCAGAATGTAGTGAAAAACCGTGCATCAATCGTTCATCACACAGAATAAAATCAATCACTCTCTGTCCATTTTCACTCACATTCTCCCTTGTACACAATTGCGCTATTTTATATTAATTTAAAACAACATATTTATTACTGTTTTTAACCGACTTTTACCCAAATAATTTAAAAAGGGAATAATTTAAATGAGCACCGAAATCATTGTATCATAAATAATCAATAAGAACTGTGTTGCTCTTGCCAGAAATATATTTATTAAACACCAAAAATATATATTTTTAACCCTAGTTAAATTATATTTTGATAGTCTGAAATAATTAAATGAATACTAAAAATAATAATTAGGCATAAAAAAATACTAACTGATCTTTAAATATAATAGTAAATAAGCTTCATGGAAAATTAAATGCTAATATGGCAAATAGCAAATATAAATATTTGATATTTAAATTGATAAACAGATTAACAAAGTCTAGTATTTTGGAAATCGAATATGAATTATTTAGAGCTGATATTTTGATGCTCGATTAAATACAACCCACTTAAAACTAATAATTATCTTATATTGATGTTGGAGGCAGCGGTCTTGACGACATTCTGCGTTGACTTTGCAGACATCTTCGGATGTGTTTGAAGAGAAGCCGTTGATTCTGTTGCTGATGAATCTTCCCAGCATTTGATGTAATCACCAACAGGAAACGTTGGTTTTCTTCATTCACCACCGCACCTAACAACAAAATATTATTAGAAACAAGTACAAATACTCCTTGAAAACAGTAAGTTTTCAATGATGGTGTCCTTCTTCTCCCTACCTACCCTATCTTACCTAAGTTTTTGTCAAAGACTAGCTACGAATCTACGACAAAGCAACCGCGAAACGCTATAAAGGGGCCCCACGTGGGGCCAGCGTTTTATGGTGGACAATACAAAACATCCGATATCGACTCGTGTGGTTGATTACACATCAAACCCACGATAGATATCACAATATCAATTCGTAAAATTGATTTATAGAAATAAATCAACCCCACGATAGATATTGTTCTAACCAATTTCGATTCGTAAAATTGATTTATAGTAATAAATCAACCCCACGAAAAGAACTACACAATTGTTACGAAGGCCTTCTAATAAGGCAGAAACTAAACTAACTAAATTTAAATGTACGTAGAGATAAAAGACATGATATTGACTCGTGAATATGATCTTATAGTATAACTATAAATCATATCCACGATAAGATATCGGTCAAGTGTTAGGAAGAACCTGAAAGAGAATCACATTTTACGTAGTCTTCAGTAAAGGTGCCATCTTTTTCTCCCTACCTACCCTATCTTACCTAAGTTTTTGCCAACGACTAGCTACGAATCTACGACAAAGCAACCGAAGCGTGCTTGTCAAGTTAGCAAAAACGTTGAGCATATTCCGTGCCCACGACCTCTCGGTTCACCGCCTACCAACCTACCCGACTGCTGGGAAGATAACAATATTTGAATTAAATTTTTATAAATGAAAATTGACAAAAATACTCAAAATAAATAGAATATTATTTTGAAATAATAATTAACAATTGGTAAAACCAACTAGTTAAATACATTATTATGATGTAACACTTGTAGCTGTTATGTACTACAAAGTACATTTTACACTATTTTTAAGTACAAATATCTATCGAAAATATTAGAATAATGTTCTCATTAACTATTTACCAGTATTTTATTATAACGTAAAATTATTTATCCAGTAACACTAAACAACACAGCGTCATACAAGACTAAATTTATGGAATAAACCTGTTCACTTCGGCAAATTTATCGTTTGAACAAATCAAATACTTTTATAAATATATGTAAAATAAAGAAAATACTTTCAAATTCAATACTTTTACACATTTTCATGTAAAAAAATAAAATTTATGTATGTAAATAATAATAAATAATATATATCACGTTTTTTGAAATAGAAATAATATTTATAACTGTTAAAATCTAAAGATGTGCAAAAATATTATTGTAATTTTAAAGAAAATTTATTAAAAATCATGTTCAAATATGATGTTAAAGCCGTTTATTTCTGAATTCAATTGTTGAAATGTAATATTTCTATGTTATTGCATCCTATACATGTATTACGTACAAAGCAATTTATGTAACAAACTGTTGATACATTTTTAAGTATCAAAAACTATATTTCCAGGTAAAATTTGTATCAAAATCGTCAGAATAACATCTATACTTACGAAAGGCACTAAATTTTATTAATATTTATTGATATTTTTACTCAAAAACACTAATTTTCTAGCAGCAAATCTAGCTATCACGCTCGACAGATTTAAACTAGTCACGCAATGCATGCTCACTACGAGATTCTTCCGAGCAAACCAGTGCACATCAAAATGTCTTGGAGTTGAATAAAAATTATTATTTATTGAAAATTGCATATTTTTAATAACATTAATTAAAAAATTGTGTGTTTTTTTAAATAAGTGTTTATGAATTTTATCAGTATTTAAAATATTTAAATACAAAAATAAGTATGTAAATATTCAATTTAAATAAAAACTAGTACATTAAATATGATTACATTTACAACATAGAAATAGGGAAACAATTTATTGTACTTTAATAAAAAATAATTATATCATCACACCTTTTACCCATTATTGGGTCAAATCGCGGCTCTCAAAGATGTTAGTGGTAAAAATTGTAGGTTATTGTTTTAAATAATGATTAAATATTAATTCTAAATACAATCCAATTTAAATATTGTAAAGAAAACTTTTATTTTAAATATTGAAAACAATGATTATGGGTAAAACTATTTTATTAACTTTATTTCCAAAATATAATAACCGCTAGTGAAAAAGAAACTATTAAGGGAGATTAATTTTAGAAGAAAAATACTTGTAATATAAGTGGGAGACTATTTCGGCCAAGTGGATTTTAGGTGGCGTGGAAAATCGGGCGCGTGGAATATCGGTGGCGCGGGATGCCTCGGATCCATATATCCTCATATATTTACAGCTTTTTATTTTAAAATTCTACAATAAATACATGATCTAATTTGCAACAATATATTTATCAGTTTTGTACATTTCATATGCAAATTCTTCGGTGATATTTGGATCATATTCGAGACCAATATAATCGATTTCTAAACTGAATGGACCATTTATTTTATCACCAGCAGTAATTCCAAAATTTGTCACTTTATTCAATGGAATTGGTCCTTGTCTATCTTGAATTCGTCCTTTGGATGACATAAAAAATTTAGAGAATGGTATCTGCAATCATTAAAACTATAGATCCAACAATGTTAAGTATAATTGTTTTAATTACCTTAGCAATTTGCCAATATGGGCCACCTCTAGTAAATAAGATGTAATGATATACATCATTCCATAGGACATCAAAGTAACCCGTTGTTGCTAAATTTAACATATAGGATCGACCATCCCCTCGAACTCTCATCACAAGAACATTATACATTGTCCAATTATGGTATGAGTCGCGTTTAAATGACTTTCTTGCTCGAATTGACCGGATATTACAATATCCCGCTCTTTGAACTTTACCATCTTTTGGTATTCGAGTACTTAATTCTCCAGAAAATAGCGCTTTTCCATTTTTGCTTAATGCTAAAGAACAATGACTGTATCCTTCATTATGATCTTTATCGCTAGTAACAACCCATTTTTGTAAGGAATCCTCTGTTTTAAAATCCCATACAACGTCAGTTTCTCCTGGACGATGTATCGTTAATGGATCCATTTCAAATTTTTCTTTCATTTCATTTGTCCACAATCCAATTTCATGTTGTAATTCTTTTAAACCTTCTCGAATTTGTTGAGTTTTCGGTATATTTTTACGTTTATCTAAACTAGAGTAACCACCTTTTGGATCTTTTTCGTAAAATAAACCATTTGCAATATTTGTGGCGTGCATATGTCGGCATATTTGATAATAACAATTTATTTTGTTTGTTGAGCCTAAATTAGTAAAACTTCGTAAAGATGAGATTAATTGTGCCATAATGCAATCGTATTTGATTCAAGACAAATTAACAAGTAAATTGTAAAGCATAGTTAATGAAAATCTATTTTGACATAACAGTAACAAGATATAGGTTAGATATTTTATCAAATGTCAAAATTGATAATTAGTCACTTTAGAAATATTTTGATTTCTCAGGCAAAATTGATTAATAATAGATACCAATTAGTGACGTCGGTTTGGTTAAATTTGAAGTGCTTGTGTTTTTATTATATTATTTTAAAATTCCATTCTTAATTCAACATTTCTTCTTCTTTGTAAACATTGATTCAAAGAAGTTGACCACAACTTGACTGTTTTACGTTTTCGTGTGTAAATAATAATAGCCGAGTGAATAAATATCCAAGTGACATACAGTTACATAGGTTAAAAATTGTTATCTTTGTTGAAATACTGATAACAATTAGTTTCTGCGAAATTAGGCAAGCATTACATTGTTAAAAAATATTATTATAAATTACCTGTTTGAACATTTTTATTGTCCATAAATTATGAAATGGCAAGTTTTTTTACAATATTTTTTATATAATTGAAACTGAATCTATTTTTTTTATTTATTTATTTTAGGTTACCTTATGATAATGCGTAAAATGAAGATTTGATTTAATCAAAAATCCGCAGCTTATCTATACAAAATCTATAATTAACAAAGTTTATGTGTCAATGGTGTTTACAAATACGTGAGGAAACTCATATTTTTGATCGAATATAACTAAAGGTATTTGTATTTTAGGTAAAAATGTCTACTTCAAACTGTACTGCCTGTCAGAAGAAATTTGGATTTCTTAAATATAACAGAACAAAATGTATGGAATGTGGGCAGGGTTATTGCCTGCAGTGTATACGTAAAGCTAATGGGTAATTTTGTTTTAAAACACATCATTTTTAAAAAGCTTACATGTTTATTGTTTCAGGCTAAGATTGTATTGTGATATATGTTTAATATTAAATACTCGTCCTGCTAATCGAACAAGAATAATGGATTTACGTTCGAAAGAAGTCAAACTATATTTAGCAAGACGAAAAGTCTCAACAGAACATTGTTTAGGTGACTGAAACAAAATAATTCATACAAAGCTTTTTTAATATGTAATTTATAGAAAAAGAAGACTTAGTCAATCGTTTTTTATGGTACGTTGACGTTGAACCTAGATTAGCTAAGAATGGGAACAAAAAAGGTTTAAATTTAAATGGACTCATGTCTAGTTTCACAAATTCAATGCCTAATTTAGTAGAATCCAATCTGCTTAGACGTAAGTTTTTCTGATGATTTAATATTGACCAATTATTTATCATCAATGTTTTTCCTGAAGGAAGTCACGATGGATCATCAACACAAACAAATAGAACGACAGGAATTGGGGAACCTTCTTCTTCTCAAAGTGTTCCACATAGTTCTCCAATCAATTACCCGCAGCAGCAACAACAACAAAATGTTGCAACAGAACAAAGTACAACAGCGTCATCTACAAATAATGTACCTAAGTTTTTTTTTTCTTCACTTTGTTTGACAAAAATTATGTTAATCATTATTTTTTGCAGATAAATAATGTTACCAGTAGCAATAATACGGAAAATAGCTCCGAAAATGTTAGTAAAACTACAACAGTAAGAAAATTAATTCGATTATCAGATATAAAAAATGTTGAAGATATATCAAATTTAACAATAAGGCAATTAAAAGAGTTGTTATTTATTAATAGAATAAATATTACTGGATGTGTTGAAAAAGAGGAATTGGTGAAAAAGGCAGTTGATTTATGGGTTGAATCTAGAACACAAGGTAGGTTCAAAACTGCAATTTTTACTGCTGAATTAATTTAGAGAAAATAATTTAAATACATGCTAATTAAAACATTTGATTACTTAACTCATATAAATGCAAATATGGATTCTACAAATGTTGAAACTAAACAACATAAATTTCATATTGTACAGCGTAGTTACGGCGACTATACGTCCTTTAATATTATTAGTGTAGTCCTTTCAGATGTATTTATTTCTTAAAATACAACTCTGGTTTTATTCTTATTATTATAGTTTTGCTATTTAAAGTATAGAAGTTTAATTTCTATCAGTTTAAATGAGTTGAAATTAAAGATGATTGAAACCAAAATATCAACATTTATATAAAAAAATATTCATTTTCATAAACATTTTGAATAATCTATTCTTAATTTTATTCTTGCGGTTTCTTTTGCAAAATGAAACTATTTTCCTATTATAAACCTTCTCCAGATTTGTTGTTTAGTTGTGTCGAAAATAAAAATATAGTCTCTGTAAGCATAGTAAGTAAATAAATACACACTTGAAATCTTTTCATAATGCATTTTTCTCTAAAATAATTTAGAATCTTTTAGCAGCAGAAATATTAGTTTATAACAATGATTAAAATTGCAGACGCAGATAATTTAGCAACCGAAGATTTATGTAAAATCTGTATGGACGCACCATTAAATTCAGTTTTACTGGAGTGCGGCCACATCGCAACTTGTATAGATTGTGGAAAACAGTTAGCAGAGTGTCCAATTTGTAGACAGTACATCGTTCGTGTTGTGCATACGTTCAGAGCATAATAAAATCATGAAAATATCTTTCCTTCTTGTGATGATAGTTAAATAAGTTACTGTTCGACATGTAGATGTGTGAAAGTTTCTGAAGGATCATTTTATTTTCGTGTGAAACTTTATTCACATATTAAGGTTTAAATCTATTTCAGAATAAGTTTTATATTTAGGAATTATTATTATGATTACATGACTATTATAATTTTATAAGATAGATGTTTAAATATATTATTTATTAATACAAATTATATATGCCCATTTAAAATAGCAGCCTTATTATAACTTTGTAAATCAGTGCAAAGTTCAGGTGCCTGTTAAAATTATAGAAAATTATGCTACTTTGATACGAAACATATCTAGTGAGATGTTCAGATTCTATTTGAAATAAACTGCTTTTCTTGTTACATCATTTTATTTATAATTGTTTTACTTCATTGTGTTAGTAATAATCAATAAATATTATCTTTAAATGCGACTGATAACTTATTTATCTATTTAACGATCGCCAAATTTTATAGGAATTGGAAGATCTTTACTTCTCTAATAGGACAAATATTATAATCGTGATATTTTCACATTTCGAGATTATGATGAACGTTCATATTATTAGACAATCACTTGCAGGCGCTGGAAATGCTTTTCTGTTTTTGGATCGAAGTGTGTGAGGTCAAATTAGTTGATGAACAAAATAATAGAAACAGTGATCGACCAAATCGTCTATAAGTTTTTTTTCTAGTCGCTGTTCGCGTTTTCCGTATATTATCTATATGGTCATTCGTCTTTCTTTTCTTTTTTCGTTGATTTGTAATACGTAAAATCTGCACTACAATTGTAATAAAACTAAATGACTACCAAAAACGATTTTCAGGAGACATTACTTCACCTTGACATTTGATGGCGTGTCCGGACATCAGTCTGCCATTACTTTTTCAAGTGAGTGTATCTTTGAAATTTGAACGAGTTTCGATAATTTAAATTGAAAATTTGGACTCCCTATAGTTTTATTTGTAAATATGGCTAGTAAATGTTTTTTTCTGAAAGAAATAATAAAGTGGCGGTTGAAAATCTGAATGACACTTTTTCCATAACTTTAGATACAACATTTACAAATTTGACATTTTTTAAACGACTGTATCTTTGTAACCAGTACAGATAATTGAAATTAGGTTTAAAAATTCAATTTCTCGTCCCTTGAAGTATACTTGACCGTATTTTCAACCCTTAGTAAAATCACCCTTAAAAGTTATTAGCCATTTACAAAAGTCTATTTATGAACAAAAATTCAGTGTATTTTGTAAACAAAGATAATTAAATAATTGAATCCAAAATAATTGTTCCCATTATTTAAAATATTAGTTTTAAGTTTTCTTTAGAATATTTAAATAGATTTTTTTTTTAAATCGAAAAAACTGACAGAATTTCTATTTAATCATTCAAAACAATTACCTATTTGTACTTAAAAGAAAATTTACATAGTTTTAATGGGTGTATTAAGAGGGATGGTTTTAACATTTTAAAGATATATAAAACCACCTTCTGATGATACTCGAAAAATGAACTCGTAGTTGCAAGAAATACATTTTAATTACTATTTTTTATATATTATTTGTAATTACTTCTAATTTTTTGTTGTTGTGTTTGTCATAGTCACAGTTGCGGCAAGGTCTTCTACCAAAAGTTTTGTGGAGGGTGTCCTTTAGTTGATGACAGCGAATTCTGGGATGGGAGAATCAGCGGCTTGCCCCCAAACATGATCTCCAGGCTTTATACTTAGTTTAGATAAACATTATATTCACAAGTAAATAAAATTATTGTAATAAACATTGTATTCATAAATAAACAAAATTATTGTAAGTTAATATGTTAGAACAATAATAAATATGTTAATTTACAATAACTCTGTTAAATATATATTTATTCTTTAAGAATAAATAATGTTATTGTAAATTATTAATTTTAATCATAGTTTGTATTATTTAAAATATCTAAGTAAAATGATTGTAATTTAATATGTAAAAACAATATAAATATGTTTTAAATAGACAATTTGTCAATAATTCTGTTTAAAACATATTTATTCTTTAAGAATAAGATATATTGTAATAAGTTGTTAAATTTTAATTCTGTTAGTAATATCAATTTAAATATTACAGAGAAAACTTTTAGAACTAATATTTTAAATATTGGAAACAATTATTTTGGGTATAAGTATTTCATTATATTTGTTCACAAAATACAATAACTGATAGTATAAATAATCAATAAAGGATAATTTGATTAACTCTGTCTCCCTCACAAAACATCGATGTTATACACACATTACATTCATCAATTCATTTGATTGTCAAATTATTGTAGAAGGAAAATATTTTAAATAAAAGTGATAAAAATTAAATTACGTACAACTTTTACTTGAAATATTTTTGTCTAAAAAGCTATCAACTGTTGTATTACAGATAAATAATCACCATTATCATTTCAAAGTGAAGCATACAATAAGAGGAGGTGCAATTTGTTTCTTACTGTGTTATTTGTGAGGTCCGTCTATCCGTCGGATAATGTTAATTCTGGCAGATCCGTCCTGATGAAGAAGATGAAGGAAGAGGCAACTCCGTGTAGAAATGACTTCCTTTATTGCTGCAACAACTGTGAACAAACATAACATAAAATTAGAAACAAATGTAATGTCATGGATTAATTAAAGTTATTTATTACAGAAGTAATAAGAAATCATTGTACTACAATTCATACCTTAAAATAATATGTATATAAAAAGAAACACCTACTCCTGGTTGGTGATGTTGAAGAGGACTACATCGTCGATAACGGAACTGCAGAGAATAGTCTCGATGCACTTGGTCAGATGTAGAACGATTCCATGTCTACTTGTTAAAACATTGAAAACAAGAATAGTTTATTATTTAATTTTCGGTGGTCTTCTAGAATCTTCTATACAATTCAGAGTTTATTTGTTGTCAAGTCGTAAATAGTAGCGAAGGACACAAATTTCTAAATAATTATTTTGCTTTAAACAAATAATTTGGAGAACTAAAATTGTTACTATTTTCATTATTTTGCTGTAACATAATTTGGTCCTCACTTTAACTTTAATTACTATGGGGCACATAGATCAAGAGCATGCCGTTATAATACATACGTTAATTTAAAGAGAATATTACAAATTTAATGAAACAAATAGTTATCACAATATTAAACAATCTAGTAATGGCAATCTTTATTAATATTATTTTGCAAAAATAGGAATTACTATTCTTGTGAACATGAAGATATTTATTTTGAAAATATGTACAGTATAGGAATGCAAATATCATAATATAATACATTCTGTTCATAATGTATTATTTGGTAAACAATTTACAAGATCATGACAAATATGAAGCAGATAAAATATTTACCGATTCATACCTTTATCTCACCGGACAGCAAATATCAATATATTTAAATATGTATAATAAAAATAATGCACATCAATATATATTTTATATATATAACTAGAGATTTACTACCTAGAAGCAGCATTAATCTTTATTTCAAATATATCAGCGAGCTCTTGATCTGTACACCATTTGAAACAAAGTAGATCTGAGATACAATAAACACTTTAGTTAATATAAATGTATAATGGATAATTAATTAATCTTACTTTCATTTTTTGGATGATTTTGTCCACCAGTTCTGGTCTATTTCTCTCCCACATGATCTCCTGGCATGTATGGATGAACATTCTTGAATTTAAGAAGAGTTACTCTAGTAGCATTGTGTCCGTGAAGATTTGTGCGTAGCAGATCTCGGTGAGTGATATATTTTTACGCGTGAAGTTCGGTTACCAACCCTCAAATCACGGCCCCCAAAGTTGTTAGTGGAGGGGGAGCCATAGGAGTTAATATTAAATTGGTGAAAGCCAGTTTGTCGGTTGCGGGAATCGAACTCGGGCCCTCAAGAACCGTAAGCCAACTCCATAAATAAAATAAAAATAAAGAGAAAAAAAATTAAATAGCATATTCGAAGCGGGGTCGAATTAATTATAAACAATAGAACTAGTACTCACTAACAGACGCTACTAAATCGACTGAAGTTTTTCTCCTACGGTCCCTTTCTTTAAATTTTTGCTAAACGGCTTACGGAAACGATTTCCAGTAAAGTATTTAAAATATTCATTTTATATATCATGTGACAAATGTTTATCGAATATATAAAACCAGCTATTCCAAAATGATGCTGAGGCTACAGTAGATGATTCCTGATCCATGAAGTATGAAAATCTCTTGAAAATTTACAATTTATTACAGAGGAATTATTCCAACCAATTATCTTTTAATGATGGAACAAAATTTAAAAAAAATGTAAAAACATAAAAGATAATGTAAAATAAATTCACGTTGAATATGATTTAACAGAACAATAAAATTCAACTTGTTACTAAGATTTACACTAAATAACAATCATGAAATGGCTTAGTTTATTTTTATTTCTACATTTACTAGGCTAGCATGATAGATAATATTTATCAATAATTGTGACATCTACAAAAATACACATTAATCTTTTATAATTTACAAATACATATTTTAATAATATTATTTACGCTTTAGCGGTAAAGTGCCCGTTGACACATGGTTTGTGATTAATACACAATCGGTAAATTTTCATTTCAAATCAGTTACAGACAACGAATAAAAACAATCACATTTTACGATATTCGTTTAATAACTCTTTAGTATACCAAGTGTTTCAAAACACAAACCTAATTGAAAAATCTACGAAATTTTGAAAAAACTATAAAATGTGCCTGCATTTATTTGATCATAATAAAAATATGCAATTCCTCTGTGTAGCACTTTGTATTTGTATATAGTAAATCTGATCGTTTATCTATGTGCGATTATCGTATTGATACAAAGCATTACAACAATAAGTACAAATTAAGTAATTAGAAAATACAAAATTGCACTCAACACAAATAGAAAGTTACCCTGCATTAGCTAGTAGTTCTTCAATAGAAAAAGAAAATGTCAGAGTCAATGGATGGACTAATATATTTGAGCAAATTATTACTGCATTTGTTCTGCACGTGATCACACTTGGTTTGAATGATTTAACACACAACTACGAATATGGCACAAATTATGGTGGAATTAAAATAATCAACAATGTGTGATCTCCGCAGACGATCTAAGCTCATGTCTGCAAATTCAATTCTTATCCAGATTCATAAAAGTAACCACTCAAACCATTTTCAATTAAACTACTTATATGCAACAATAAAATTATAAATTGTAATTCTTGTACTTTGATTATCTTTGGTTTAGCGCTTATTATATTTATAAATAATTATTTAGCAGGTAATTATATCTTTTTAAATAAGTCTGTAATTTGATTAATCTTGCGATTACAAATTTATTCATTGTCTCCCAATATAATTTTCTTTATAGGAACAAGAAAATCAGCTGAGACATATTTAATTTAAAATATGTTAATAACAGCTCATTGTTTGAATTACTAACATTTGTCTACTTGAATGAATCTGAATAATCAATGATGTAAACATTTACACATTCATTCTTATCTTTGCATGCATTCACACATTTACTTCAATATCAAAACATATTAACAGCAATGCAATCGACACGAGAGAACAATACAAGTCCATTTAAGCCTAAAACGAAACCTCGTCAGGAATGTAAGACATTTACTTTTGACACAGATAATATATCAACACCAGATCGTGCAGGAAATCAAAATTATATATTTCGGGAGATCACATTTACGTAAAACTACTTCAAAATCGTGCAATAACTATGGAACTTTATTTGTAAGATTAATTTTTTCATGTCTAGTTTTATATTCGACTGTTATAGTTGCCCTCCTTTAAAATATAAATATGTATATAACTAGCAGTAATACTAGTTAATATTTACTTAACAGTCGACTGATAAACCATGTATTGTAAATAGGTCGATACGTTTGTTTATTTGCTCGCAATTAAAAAATAAAATCAACTGTCACTAAGTCAAAATCTCCAGGGAATTAAATAAATGAATAATTTTATCATAACGAAAATACAAAATCGTTTCAATCTAGCTATGATTTTAAATTCATGAACGAAATATATACTTTGAATAATATTATTAATCTTGGTGGTACATTATATACCCTCTATCTGTCATAAAAATTTAACTCTAAAATTATATACCCATCATTTACATTTTCTGAATCGTTATTAAGTGAAGAAATTAATATTTCATAGAATTATGGTAAGTTTGACTTAGAGAGCTTTTGATTTGTTTCTTTAAATTTTCCGAATAGAGAAAGAATAATTTTGACGTATGTTCCGACCCAGTAGAGCAAACGGTGCAAGTTTAAAGAAAAACATTGAGTAAAATAAATAAATCACTACGAAACGACACACATACATCCACACAAAGAGTTCTAAGCTAAACAATAAATTAAATATATTAATATATGTGTAGTAGATATTTACAGTTATTTGTCATGCATAATTTGATGGCACTTACGCTGTTATACAATTGCACTAAATCTTAAATACAAATCAGTTCATTTTAAAAACAACAAATCTAACAAATTATGCAGACTTTTCGTCGTTTATATTCTAAATAACAGGAACTGGTGATGTCTAAAAATATAACCAACAAAAATAAATAATACACTATGAACCGTTCAGAACGGATATCTTCCAGTAAATTGAGAAATTAAAACAAATGAGACCTAGAATTTGTTTCGTTCGTTTCTAAAATCGGATGTATTGTTTGTATTTTTTATATCCACTAGCTGATTTTCATTCTCTTGGAAGGGGTTCCATCTGAGGAACCAGAAGCCACGTGTTTATTGTTGGAATTATGAGGCGATAACACTACTCCACCATTGCACGGAGGTAAATCCATTCCTAGAATGGTGTCTGGACTGTCGTTTACCTTCTAAAATAATCCCATTATTAATTAATTAATTTGTTTGTATTATAAATAAAATCAGCGTCTTAGATTCTAAAAAACAAATAAAAATTTAGCAAATATATATATTATAAGCAGGAAATTTCCCCCCATTCTGTAATTATTTGTAATGAATCGATATATTAATAACAAATTTTATTTTTCATGATTATTTGATAGATTATCACAATTTCAGTATTCTAAAATAAAATAAAAATAATAGAACATATAATTTTGGTCATAGAATACCAAAATAATAACTTTTAAACATGAAAAATAACGATTTTTATTGATTTATCGATCGGTAACAGATAATGATTGATTTACAGTATAGAGAGGATTATACCCAATAACTGCCACAGGTGATTGCTAATTTATTACGGATCACTTGAACACAGTTATATATATTTTTTAGTGACATTTAGAACCGCTAATAATAATTTACTTTTTACTATAAATACACAAATACTTATTCATAATTTAAAACATTTCTTACATTTCCTTCCGTCATAACAGCAATGGGAGTAACTCCAGTAGCTTGAGCGACTTGATGTTCAATTAAATAAAACATGTACTCATCATACAATAGTCGGATCAAGTGGAATGATCCAAAACTAGCTGCTGATCTCAGAGTCAAATCTCTAATCACCATTGAACTGCAACAAACACAAATAAAAATTAACAAGATTTTTTAGCTAATTCTGAATTTACCAGCCGTCAAATCACGCCCCCCACAGATGTCAGTGGAGGGGGAGCTACAGAGAGCCAAGGTTCTCAAGATCCACAGGCCGACTCGATACCACTAAGCCACCTACCCCACATTAAAAGTTCATCAACTATTTAAAGGGTTCGTGCTATTTGAGAAACATCATGATGTTATGACACGGGATAATCTTTTTTACCGTGAAAACAAAATTAACTATACTCTTTCTATTACTAATTCTTTTATGCGACCATTACGGAAAGTATGCAATTTCAGTAGTCATTTAATAACGGAAAGTTGTCAATACCTGAACAACAAGCATGTATTTTATTTTCCCGCTTGTCGTCAGTAACAACAAATGGGACGTAATATTTTCGCTTATTTAACAGTTATTTTTCAAACGTTTTTAAATGGTCGAACAAAAAATATTGTGTGCAATGTCTACAACTTTCTATCTTAGATATACAAATAATTATTTTCATAACCCTGTCAGAAAATATTGTTCCCTAAATTGAGAAAAGAAAGTGATATTTTTCATCTCTAAGAGAGGAAAGTATAGCCATATCTATGATAAATGTCTTATCTAAATTTCTAATATATTTCTTAAAATTTTATTTTCTGGATATGATAGTGAAAATATTATACCTATGTATATAAATAAAATAAAAATCTCATCACGTCTTTTACCATTACTAGATGTAACACTTTCCCATAGCAGAAGTAATATATTTATGCGCGTGAAGTACGGTTACCGGCCGTCAAATTACGACCCTCAAAGATGTTAGTGATGGGGAAACCACAGAGATAATTTTAATGTTGTGGAAATTGTTTGTCGGCTGTGGGAATCGAATACCATTGAGCTTTATATCCCTCGCCTTCGACTTAGGAAATGAAACTACACCTTCGACAAAAAATGTCTCACTTTTGTCCCTTGTTATTCAACGATGAAAATTATTTCTGTCTATATCTAAATAATTCCGGTAATTTCGATGGAAAAAAGCTATATGACAAAAAGTACTTTTACCTGTAAAACGACCACTTGAGGAGAAACTGTCGGGCAGCTTTGGAATAATTCGGTTTGCCCTCATAAGGCTTGAGCGCACTTTGCACGACATTTTTCAGCCATACCGCCCACTGCTCAAGCGAATTCTGCTGCTGTAGTGTTAGTTTAAAGTCCGCTTCTAAACGTTGTACGATATCGTAGTCGCACTGGCAAACCCACGACGCTTGTTCTTGAACGTTATGAAAGTCCACGCGGTTGAGATCGGTGAGCATCTGTGCGATCTGAGTCCCGTTGTGCAGAACAGCTCTGGCAGCCTGCGCTAGGTGGTTCAGTGAGGTGTAACGACGGAGCGATTGACTGAATGCAGACACAGCTGTTAATTTAACGGTTAGCATTGCTTGGGGGCAACCGGTCATTGCTGATGTTAGCCAGCTCTCCAAACCTATACAAACAATACATAAATAAATAACAAACTTTTTATATTAGAACCAAAACGAGGTAATAAGCAATATTAGTTGTAATTTACGCTGTTAAATAACAAATTAACGTATAAATTACCATTAATTATAAAAACACATTCCACATGTTCATGTGGACTGTGTTTTGATAACTAAGCATTCGCTTTTATATTTTCTTTAATTGTATTTTGTTAATACAAATTACAAATCATTTCATATTATGTTTATTTTATCCTTAGAAATTGTAGTTTGCTTTCAATAACTGTATTATTTTTATACGATCGTGTGAAGTCATTATATACTAATTTTCAATGCGAAAAGTTATTGTTTATCACATAGCAAGTTATAAAGTAACTTTTAAGAAAAGCGATTTTTTACCAATTGTAAAGAGTGTGTAATATATGTACAGTCTTATAAGGAAGTTTTTAATTTTGATTTATACATAGTTTAATTATCTATATATTAAATATAAAAGTCAAAAGTACTAACTTACTAAAACAAAATACCAGATAATTGGCAATAAACACGGTATATCATTACTGTAATTTACCAAAATTATAAATTACGATACTTTAAAATCACTGTTAAAATATATAAATAAATGTAAGTCTTACTTTTTGCGAAGTTGCGGATGGCTTGCGTTAACGAACTAGGAATTGGTCTCAGTACATCAGGTAACAATACTTGGACTAGATTCTGATAAAACTGCATGTCTACATGACGCATAAAAGACTGCACAGGCTCCAACGCACATAAAGCAAACAATTTTGACCTGTAACAATAAATTAAAAAAATAAAATAATAATTTTTAAATTTACTATTATCATACTTGGACAAATATTTTTCTTCTTCACATTCATCTCCGTTATTATTGTCTTGTGCACGCCAAAATTCTCTCCATAAAGATTCAACTGTTGGAAATTCTAGCTGCAGCACTGCATCTAAAAATGCTTCACAATGTTCTCTGTATATCGATCTGTTAATATGAAAATTAAATGAATTAATATTGAATTTATTTGATATTGTACATTGTTTACTAACTTTAAAGTATCTACGTCTTCTAAACTACAATCTTCTGGCAATGGAGAATTAAAATGTATATCAGGAAAATCTGGAATGGCACCACTTCCTTCACCCAAATAACCATGATGTTGGGCAATTATAGCAGTATTGGAATCATAGTTATCCGAAGATCGCTTAAACCTTCCAGACGAATTGCTTCCTTTCCCACTGCTAGAAATACTTCCTCCACTGTTTTGCATACAACCACTTCCCCCTCTAGATGTCTCATCCATTGAGCCAGTTAATGATGAACCAGGCTTTACTCGAATACCATAATAATGGTACTTTGAATTACCCCTACGATTTAGTGAAATCAGAACCGTGCTACTGATAATTTTAAAAATGATTACCTTGTGCCCAGCCTTCTAGTGCGAAGTCCGAGAAAAACAGACCGAATCAGTTTTCCAAAGGAAGCAGCATTCACTGGTTCGAGTTTGTTCTCAGCGCAATGTCGTAAATAATGCGAATAGAGTGTAGATCTAGGAAGTGAAACTCCTTCTGCTGTCTCGTAGTTCTCGAGTAACCATTGTACCTATGATAACAACACATTATACATTTGTAACATGAATATAATGTCCTCAATTGGGTTATATCTTATTATGCTGCAGTTTTATTACATAAGGTTGATGTAAATCTTTCTAATTATTCATTCATATTTTATAAGACTTAAATCAATACTCAATTGCTAGGTGAAAGTACAACAAAAAAACAAATAAAAATGTACAAAGGTGCAAAGGCAAAGCATAAAAATAAAAAGCAACTCATAGTCATTAAGAACCAAATAAAAAGAAATATCATGCAAATTAGAAAAGAAAACAAAACCTCTACAAGCTGCATGGAACATAAAGAAATTTATACAATAATAGTCGAGTTCGATTCCAATTAACATAGGTTTTATTACAAAACGTCTTAAATAAATAAAATAAATGACCATGTATTCATTTTTCTGCGTTTCCATGTCTCATTTATAATAAGAAAAAAATATTCTATTCCAATCTTCTCAGAATGAAAATGAACTATTTATTTGTATATCAAGGGAAGAAAGTAAGGCATTTCTTTCCGAAGGTGCCGTTTCATTTCCCCAATCCAAGGCGAGAAATATAAAACACTTTCTTTACGAGGTATACATATATGTATATATGTATACCCATCAGAAAATAATTTTTTTAGAAATAAATTACAAATTTAGATAAAATTTATTATTCTTTTAACATATAGCCATCTGGATGTCGCTAATGTTAAATCATACTATTATTTTCCTGTTGCTTTACTGTCCTTCGCTAAGGAAGAAAAATTCACATTCTTCTGTAGGGAAGAAAAGTATCGCCTTTTTCTCTCAATTGAAGGAAGGAAAGTTTACTTCCCGACAGGATTGTGACAATATTTAATTCTTGTCTTTTTCAGAATGAAAATAAAAATGGATTTAATATAAATGTTTTCTAGTGTAAATCGAGTTCGACTATATGTAGAGATGGGTTAAGAGGTAGGGGAGAAAGGTCGCAGAACTTACAGTGGCTGGGGACACACGAGTAGCGTGGCTTAACGCGGAGGTCACTTCCTCGGAACTCTGACCTGGGGCAGGGGTCGAGTGAACGGTAGCGGTGGCTACATAGGCCGTATCCTACAGACATTCGCGCAACACCCAGAGAAACAGGATTAGTAAGTACCACCGACCAAACGTTAATCGTTTCAACAGACCCAAATGCCTTGTTAATCAATAAAGAAACAATTCAAATATGCATTCTCAACTGTCTGTCTGTTAGAATACATATTTCATGCTATAATTAGTTTTAACTTCATGCCAAATCATCTTTATTTGCTGAGAATGCGTATTTGTTGTTAACCAGCAGTCATAAATAAGAAACTACATATTTTGGACACATTCAGTATAAATTAATTTAAAAACAAGATGCGTCACTTACAGCAGCTGTAGTTTGAGGAGAAGTACGTTGTTATAAGACCTTCATCGACGGCTTGTTGCACTAGGTAATGTCCCCCAGCTGCGTAACCCACGGTACCAGTGCTAGCAGCAGTACTTGCTGCAGTTGCAGCGTAATACTGTCCTTGACTGGCGTATAAAGTGCCTGATTCTCCCACTGTATATACTGGATACGCCCTATAAACATTACCAACATAACAAATATCATTTCCATCTAATAATATTGTTAAAAGAAAGACAATACAGGTTATATTATAATGAATATTATAAATCTAGATGATACCAATGAAATTAATACCGTAAAACTTGGATTAATAATGAAATTTGTAACTTACATTTGCGTCTGGCCACCATTGGGCTGAGATGCATAGAGTTCCGGCTCCACGTACTGCACGTGATAGCCCTGATGGGACGCCACTGTGTCACCTTCTGCAACTGTAAATTTAATATGTACAATCTTTTCAGACGAATCCATCCAAAAAATTACAGTTGAAACTAACACTAAGACATGATATGATTTACAATCGCACATTGAAAACTTGATTTCATGTACATATAATACCACAACATTTTAAATTTCTTGTTATTTACTGTTCATTGGAGTTGACTCTTGACCAACAGATAAATAATATGAACATTATTAATAGTATCACTTTTCACACAGATATAAATATTTACTTTTTTATCTCACAAAATATTATAATTTATCTTAATTCATTACATGATGTAATATTATTGTAATCGCGCAAACAAACAACGAATATTTTCATTTCTGATTACAACAATACCGCATTATATATTATAAATTATTTCATAAAAAAATCAATTATATTATATAATTAAATGTATATTTTGAATGACGAATTATTAAAAGATATACTGCAGGCTGCAGCACAAATAAAAGGTGACATACCCATATTATTCCCACAAAAGTGACGCAACATATCCGGACCGTTTTCCCGGTAAAAAACAACTGATCACATCGAGTTACTGTCAAACACTGATTGTAACATCGAGAACAGGCACTAACACATATCATGGCACCAAACATATTAAAGTAACCACCCCACATTAATCCCGGGCACACGTCATCAACAATAGAGACGTCCAACCATGCATGTAGTATTGCATCGTATGTAGTATGTCTCCCTACCTGGTTGCAAGGAGATTCGCATTCGCATCAGGTGGATGCGGATAATGATTCAGGTGGATCACAGATCACATGACAAGGGGATGAGGCGCAAAGGGATTCTGGTTCTGCTCGTGCACGTGTGTGATACTTGATCCACGCGCGATTCATGCAGGTGAATGAATGTTTGACACACGTGTCTGTATTGATAATAATTTCTGATTCACTGATCACTGAGGGCGAAAAATCTCGCTCTTTGTGACACGATAAATCGACAATTTTATTCCTTTATTGACAATATTCCATGTTTCGCATTTGTAAATTCGCACGCGGTTTAATTCATTAATATGAAAACAGTTTCAGAAAGTTTCTAAACTAATATTTTGCATACAAACCTGCAGGTAACTATTTAAAATATATTACAGATTTATGTCAACTAATATAATTTCAAAACAGTAAACATACAATGCATTGAAATGTGTGCTTCATGTTTGTGCATATTTATGTGTGTAAATAAAAAGAGATTGAACGAAATTACGAAGTGTCACTACAAAAACACTACACATCATTTGTAAAGCGATTATTACTTGTGTCCTTACCTACTGCAGGCTGAACAGGTGTTAGCGAAGCGTAAGACCTAGCCGTAGCTTCTGGCAGCATGAATGTAAGTACGAAATTAAAATATGAAAACTTCACACGTATAATTTCAAAATTAACGCATCTCAAAAATTATCACAAAATTTAGAAAAAAACATTTAAAAATTTGATTTTAGGAAATCCTAAACTTAGCAAATTTAACGAAGTAGTTACTAAAATCAAATCTTTGATAATATACAATAAAAATAATTGTTAAATACATAATATGAACAATTTAATTTTGGGCAATCATTTTAAGTATCGTTGTTAGTGACATGCAGAATAACATTTAGTGTTGTGATTACTAAAGAACATTCACACACATTTACAGACAGTACAAGTTTGTGAAAGCAGCATAACAATATCAAAATATTTTATACTACTTCAGAACACTTTTCATCTTCAGATATTTATCAGATAAAAATCTCATTCATATACAAAGAAAAACCTCCTATCTCAAGATGAATAAGGTGAACATTAATTAATTTACAAAACATACCATCAAAATAAACAAATAATTTGGTGTTGTAGAGACTAATAAAGTAGTATCAGATTCTAACATGCACTCCATTCAATCTAGTAAAATGATTGTTGGTAGTTAGTATTTAGCATCACCTGTGACTGTGATGAAATGCGGACTCGGCTGCGTGGGATCAGAATCGTGTGCAGAGTCTCCTTGATGACCAGAGACGGAAGCGGCGCTCTCGTTGCTGCTGTCCGCGGACTGTTCCAGGGCACTTACGTCAATGACCGGGACCCCATTCACGACGGCATTACCTGCGGCCTGTACAAAACACATCTATGTTACTGTGTGAGCCAAGAGATAAACTCTAAATATCAACACACATTTACGATAATCAATCAATATTATAAACTTTATCTAATCATGAATTAATATACCATCTGTTTGCCAATAAAATATTCTCATAAAAAAATCATAAATAATAACAACATAATTTACTAGAAAAATTATCTTTAGACATCAATAATAATTTTAATCACAAACTGAAATAAAAAATAAATATATTGATATAGTAATTATTGCACATTGTGTACTTATAAAATGAAACAGTTATACGCTTAAGCAACAATAGATCCTTTACTTCTTTCCCAGATCAAATAATTTCATTCGTATTTGTATTGCGGGTTGCAGAATACTTACATTAAAATTTCAAAAGAAGCACTTATTTTTCGTTATTTCCAGAAAAATATTTGTATAATTAATTTAAAAATTCAATAATCACTAGTATTTAATAGTAATTGAACGTTGAGAGAGTAGAGATGAAAGAACTAATTACTTTGAGATTATGTGTATGCTCTTCGATGAGGGTGACAATAGGGTACTCGTTCATCGAAGAACCTGGTAATTGAACAATTGATGAGAAAATCACTACGCTACCTGATGCAAACTGGCCGGCAACACAATGAGCTGCGGAGTTGGCTGTGGCGGCGGGGGCGGTGGTGACGGCTCGGAGGTAGCAGATGGGGTAGGAGGACTGCTGTCCCCACCTCCAGATACAGCCTGCGCAGGAAATCTAGCTGTCGTTGCCATGGACACGTTGCCTTGGCTACGCCTTCCTGCTGAAACATCCACATCAAATACATCAACCAACCAGACCCCTCAAGTTCATCGATGAAATGATGAAAGGTAAAAATCGGTCCACATGTTCATCGAAGAATGTTTTGGTGAAGGATCAAATGCTTAGCAGGTCAATATCAACTCTCGGAAAGGACATTTACACAGACATATTCGCACATCCAACAAGAAAGACGATATATTTTCTTGTGATCTGATTTTTTATAAAAGCTGTCCTACAAAAAATATTTTTATGTAAAATTATCATTTACAACTTTTACTACGGATAATTAAAAATACATTAAACTTGTATAATTATAAAAGAAAAATAGTTTGAAAAAATATGAATAAAATAATAAAATTATAAAAAAATTCACGTGCGCTCATCAAATTAATTTCACAAATACCTTACCCAATTAACATCAAAGAATCCCGTAGATAAAATTTAATGCAGCACCAACCACTAACTTAATCCTACTTTTGTTGATGATCAACTGATACTTTGAAACTATAAAATTAAAATAATCCCCACCTTATTGTAAGCCACCCTCTTCAGTAGATAAGATTCAGTTAAACAGTGGGGCACCTGGCAGTCTAATCAAGATAGGGGTGTATACACGTGCATACATTCATACAAATATAGGAAGTTTAATATCAACGGTAGCTTTAACTATGATGCACCTGGCTAGGTAGATAATTGGTCATGACTCATACATTACTGTCCAATCGTAAACTGCGTAAAGGGTGGATAAGCTATGAAAAATGAGGGTGTTGAATCTACTGGTACCCGATGGTACCAGCTTCATTAACAGCAAAAAACAAGTTCTACATTTTTTTTGTTTTACACAACTTTTACAAACGTACAGCAATATTCAAAAAATGCATTAGTGACTTCCAAAATGCATTTTTTAATTATCTAATTTCAATAGAAAACTAAATGATCTCAGACTATAAAGTTTGGATATAAAAAAAACAAAGTACAGTGTGTGAGACAGTAAAGTGCATGTGAAACTATTCAAAAAGAAATATGCAATTTAATGAAATTGATCCTTGATAAGGAGTTTTAACAAACAAAAATAAACCAGACGGATAGGATAGAGTGAAAGTGGAGTCCATATGTCTCCCCTCAGATAGGTTGCCATGACATGTTGTCATAGCGATCACTTTCTCTCATTTACTGAGACTAGATCTTTGTTTGGCATGTGCTGTTACAAGGATATTTCAGCAACTGGAGTAAATGCAAGAAACAAACATTCATCTGATAACCCATAACAGTATATACAACAACCATTCATACAAGATTCTTTTTCTTTAGAGCATCTGTAATTTTTCTCACAGGCCTTGAGATGATTATCACTTGCAATGTTTTGAAATGAATCAAGGATCCTGCAGAGATGATATGATGTAATGACATAATCACAAACAAATTGTACACAAATCAAGACAGATATAATGAACCAAATCCGTAATTAGTGAAGCATGAGATCTCAAAGTATAAAATATAGAGGGGTGGATCTTGACTTTACCTATAAGTTTAATTAGTTTGGAACTAATTTAGTCTGCATGAGTGACTTGAAAGCTTATGTTTTAGTCAGAAAGAATATTTGATACCAATAACACAAGCAAAATAGCTGCAGAAATCTTGACAGAAAGTGACAGTACTGAATGTAGGACAACTATATTATAGGTTATAGTTGTTAAAACAAATAAAATGCAAATAAATTGTATGGTAATGAAATTTATTACAACTCAAGCGAGTTAAAAAATAAAATACATACCAAAATATAAATGTTATAGTAATAACATTTTGTTCTTTAAAAGGCTGGTTAGCTATTGATAAATTTTGTTGATAATCTAGTTATGAATAATAATGCAATTTATAAAACGAGCAGTGCAAAACCATTTATGATTTTTAAAATTGTCACTGATATGCATATTCTTTAGCAATAAAACAAAAATTAATACACCTGTATGGGAGCCATTTGTAATATGTCAAATTGCAAAACGTGACGTGATAAAATGGCAATACCTATAAAAATAATTGTAACGTGTATTACACATTATACAGTGCAAATCATGCAATATATCACACAAAACTAGAGTGAAAATGTGCTGAAAATAAGCATTTTATTCCTTTACCTATGTTGTTGTATCGGTTGCTAGGCAGTCACCAAGGATACGATATAAGTTACTACGCGAATGGTTGAAAAAAACTGTCAATATGTTTATTCATTTTGATAAGAAGGTTGTAAAATTATTACATGACAAAATTAAATGCGAATAAAATAACGTTTATTTTTAAATACAATTTCTATTCTGTATTGATTAATAAAAAATTTAGAGAAAGCATACACAAACGGATAATACGTCATACTACTTCGATGGAGTAGTAACTTCTGCTCACTGTAAGCTGGTTTGAATATGAACTATACTAATCAATAAAAATAAATTTGCTGCAGGCGTAAAGCGTGTTTATAACTAAATTTCTTATTTTTATATATACATAACAATGAAATAATGGAAAAAAATACATAAATCACAAATTCCTGGAAAGACTAATATCTACAAATTTAATTTTTTAAATATCCAAGTTAGTACCGCAGTCTCTAATTTTTAAATTATTAATTACATTAATCAATACTTTGGCTTTTTAAATTTATTGACTGATTCCAGCCTCTTTGTTACTTATCGCGGTTTTAAAAATAGTACTTGATATGTATAAAATATGACAAACACTTACGATTTTCATGTTCTTGTCTTTCGTTACCTTTTTCTATTTCATCTTGAACACTTGAATTCCATGATTTTCTTCCTCGCAACGAAGGAGATCGTAATTCACTGCTTAGTTTTTCTGCCAGTGCCGAAAAACGTTTTTTATTTGGCATCTTAGCAGCAAGCACAATGATTAAAGGGACATATTTTTTGTTTTATTACGTGCTTAGTCTTTTGTTTTCTACGCATTCTTTATTTGGGAAATCTAAAAAAAAAATAAGGAAAATAAGACATGGTTGTAAAACTAATTTTCTTAATATTTTATTAGAAAATGACAAAGAATAATTCTAATTTTTCTTAATTATATATATAATGTTTGATATTATTATAGCTACAATATGCAATACATGATATAGAATAAAATATTTATATTTTTCATATCGTAACTTAATATCGAATATAACTTTAAAGATACAATTAACAAATCGGCTACATTAATTAATAAATCATCAATAACATTTGATAATTTAACTGGCCGTATTCTTGTAATTATTATTTTAATACTGATCTTGGCACCGAAATTATTTGTTAGTTCACGATTAGCCAATTTCGAAACTAATAGTACATCTTTATTATTTAACAATAAAAGAGCAACGAAATTAGAGAAGGAGAATTGATAACATTACACGGAGATTGAATGCAAGAAAAGTTTGAGGGTAGATTGGTTTTGTTATTCACGTTTGAATTTAATACGAGACAGAATTAGAGATATACATTGGTCACTAATGATTGTTGCTGAATTATTTGATTTACCATCGATATCGACTGATTGATTGATTGATACTGATAGATAATGTTGGGAAGCACGGCGTCTGTACACCAGTGAATGCCATCCGCATTGGAGCGCAGTGCTTCCTTACGGCGGCCAAGAATATAATAGAAACTAATAAATATTCATATAGAAATATATAATATATAAATATATGTATAGATCAATCTTAGCTCGTGCAAAATATTAAAAATGTATAATTTAATTTACTTTGTGCCCATAGTTGTAAGCTAAAGTTAGACACTAAACCCTAAACTAAACTGGCTGCTCAGTTGAACCAGGCTTACTTTAACTATATTATGTTCATGTAAATAGTAAAGAGTATATATATGGATAGATATATCTATATATTTATATCATATGTAGCTATGTCGATATATGCTTTCAATGTTAATGATAAGTTATTATTTTAAATAGAACCTCTTTAAAAGATATTTTCATTTTGTTTTTATATGTTGATCCCACAGTCAGGCTCTTAGGCCTTTTGCGATTTGTTCTTTTTCTTTAGAACTAGTGCCAATTATAAAACTTGTGCATACAACATAGCAATCACATTGTTGATATACGCTTAGCATGTTCACACCATAGGGGAAGCATGTTGCCAATACGTATTTCATTTATTTATTATTAAAACCAAACTATCAGAGAGAGACACAGATCAGTTTCAGAAACACTACTAGGTTTCGCTTTCGATCGTTCATTCTACATATACCTATAAGTTAAATGACAGATACGACAAATGAAAACAATATTACATGCGTGTGTGACACAGGTGATTAGCAAAATAAATCAGCTCCAGTACAAAAGAAACGTTTAATCATAATGAAATAATAATAATAAAACACAAAATGATACAAGAAAATATAGTAGTAAAGTAAAACTCATATAATGAATAAAGTAAATGCAACAACATAAACATACGGCATACATCCTGAGAAGCAAAGTTCAAAGTTAGTCGGCTACGAAAGAAAACAGCACGTGAACACGTGATAGTCAAGTAATAAACCTGCAATAATGCAATTGTCACTTGAAAGACTCGTTACTTGTGCTCACATAAAATACACGACAGAAAATACTAAAAAAATATATGTATATATTTAAATATTCGTATGTATACGTTCATTATAGTGTAATATTGACTTTGAATTTGGCAAATGTTGAACTCGCATGCGCGATATGTCCATCTCTTGAATGAAAACAGATCAGATCAGATAGAGTTAGCGATGACTCGTGTCGTGTTTCACAGACACAGATCGTAGATGATCACGGCACCTCCGAAGCACATGCACTGTTGCATTTAACAAAGATAAGTAAGTTAAGTAGTAAGTATGTCTGTATGATTGTCAAACGTGTCGCCTGTTTACAGCGTATAAAATATATCATAGTTATAGTATAGTATAGCAATAGTAGAGCACTCAGAACAGCTCTAGATCTAGATGTAGACGAGAGTGTAGACACTGCAATGCCTGCCATCTCGAAAACAAGAGTGGAAATGATGAGAACGAGAGTCGAGAGGGGCATATACACAGACCCTGTGATTATCCTAGGTTCTTGTTCACTAATTCACTGGCTACAAACTAACTAGACTACGCTACGCTACCTAACCGTAGCACTCACAATGGTGTAGCTTTCACTTCTTGTAACGATACGATAAAATAGCACACATAAACGATTCAGTACAGTATTATAAAATAAATCCTCAATCACCAATTTACCAAGTTACCCGTTTCCCGCTTTTCATTATATTAAGATATATTACGCACCATAAATAAATCCGTGAATTTTGTTCAAAGCTCCCGAGCCGCGTCGCACAGCAAAGATACACCAGAATGAATGCAATAATTTCTTCTTTTTTCTTATCATATACCTAAACACAGCTCTGTCAAGGTATTTCATATCTTCAACTAAATTCTACAATATTCAACTACCGTTATTTTACGCTTAAATATTAAAGCCATAAAATACTGAATACTGAACGCAATACAATCATGATTCTTAATCAACAAAATGAGATTTGCATTTGCTACAAAACTAATTCATTAAATTACCTTAAAAACTATCAAATACTATAATCAATATCGAAGACAAAAACTATTATAATTAATTCATGTGCGCGTGTTTCAAAATTAATACTTATTAAATAAAAATTATTATAAAATAATGAAACATCAAAAATATCAGTAAAAAAATACAATGACCAACTCGGCCCAACGGCCAATGCGATTCAATCGACAATAATACAATTGTTACTTAGCACAGTAAGATTAGGAAATCCTTAGCTACCGCTGAACTAGTTCTTGTTGAAAAATACCACATTTGTTTTTGTTTGTTGCAATCACTACGCTCAATACGCAGTCATAAATGCCTCACTGATAATCCGTGCAGCGAACTGTTCATTACTTTTAAATATTTGATTTCGAAAAACTGACTCTCAGGTGATTGGACTCGGACAGCTGGTAATTGTGCATTTTTATTAACGCTGCTACCGCTTCGTCCATGCCTGGCAGCTGGATTAGCGCCATTTTTCTGTCTTTCCTATAAATGCAAACAAAAAAATCTAAAACACTTACCAAACATATCACTCAACACTAACAAACAACACATCTTTTCTAAACCACAGCATGTACTCAACTGATCAAAATGTACAAGAATTGAATTAATTGAATATTTTGTCTCGACTTGTTTATAAACTAGTTTAGAAACAAAATAAATTTAAAATACAGAAGCAAGAAAATACATGTATCTGTCTCTGTGAAGATATTTAGTGTTATTAATTTTTAATTACTCCTAATAGGAACAATTATGTAAGTTAACTTATTAAAATTAATATTTTTAAAGTTATTGTGGTTTGACTTTGCCATTATTTTTACAGCTATTGCGTTTTGACTCAGACTAATTACAAATTTAACTGTGAGTTATATCTGTGTTGTTCATTATTTTTGCACAGTGATTTTTAAATTAAACTAATTATTGAAAACCAAGTTCAAAGGGATCTATTTGAAAAAAATAATTTTTACTCCGAAAGATTTAAAAATAAAGAATATAAAAAATCGTTACGTATTTATTTGAAAACTACATTCTTTATATGAAAATGTAAATATTGTTACTTGCATCCTTTTGAAGTAATGATTTTCAATTTTAGTTAATAAAAATATATACTTACGGGAAAAATTTAAATGCTTTAACTTGGAATCCATTTTTGGTAAATGCCTCCTTAATTTCTTCTTCAGTCACGGTTGTTCTGTAACAAAAAATACAAATTAACAATTTGATTAAAAGCAAAATTAATTTCTAACTTACGGGATGTTACTGAGATGCAGGGTGGACGAAGGAGGATAAATGTTCTGATAATTCTTAGAGCCTGGTTTCTTGAAACGATGTAATGGACTTTGTGAATAGTCCTTGGTTAGGCCGGCATCCGGTTGTCCCTCCTTCGGAAGTTGCACTGTTTGATGTTTGCTCAACATCACTCGGATGTTCTTACCGAACACACGCAGCTTGTCCATGTGCGTGATTGCTACAAAAAAAAAAATTATCAAAATCAATGTTACGATAGATCTGTGCGATCTAATCTAATTGTTTTGTTAATTATTAATCTTACCTAGTTGTGCCTGATGAGGTTCGGCAAGTTGAACAAGGGCAGAATCCTTCTTGTTGTAGAGGATTTTCACCCTTTGCACATCGCCATAGACACCTAATCAACAACAAATAAATAGACTAAGTCCAGAGATACCGCCCAAACTACAAATACAAACATTAAAAACCAATAATTTTTGTTAATATGTGTATTTGTAAATGTGGGTTTTTGAAATAAAACATATCTTCTACATACACATTTACCAATTTCACTGTTAACTATCCAAGTACAGTTATAAAGAATTGAAAATTTTACAACACTGCGACAGTGATTCCGAAATAATAATAATAAATAACGATAAACATGAACATAATAAAACACATGCACTTGTAAATGAAACAGAACAGTAAAACGAAACAAAAATCTCGATCAATGTAAAATTAAAAGAGTAAATTGTAGGAATAGTCAAACGTACGTTTAAATACAATCTAATAAGTTAACACGGACACAGACTGATTCTAAGCAGTAAGCTCAATTATTTTCAGAAAAAAATAAATCAAACTTTATATAAATACAAATACAATGAACAAACAAAATTAATGATCAAACAGCAAATATGATTATCCAATTCACATATTTTACATGTTCTACAAAAATTTAAAAAAAAAAACGACAGCCAAAGAAAAAAATACATAGTTGTCATCAAATTACAAATTAGTAAAATTAGTGAATTGGATTTAATAAAAGTTACCCTGTTTTTGTAACTGGTTAAAAATAGAACAAACCACACTCGCAAAAAAAATTCATTTGAATAAAAAGATGTTGTTATCGATGAATGAAAGACAGAGACAAGTGGAGTTACAAGAGCAGGGCTTCAATGACTAGATGACTAGATATACTTAGTTGACAGTAGCTGTGCACACGTACCAAATAGGGTAAAGAGAGCATCAGGCGTGACCATCTACAAGAGAAGAGAGTATATATGATAGTAGTAATAGCACACAAGAGTAGTAGCTGCGGTTCTGACCACTTCAGAGTTCAGAACCCGGTCGTCACAAACACGGCTCCACACGTATCCTAACTTAGCACTTTACACTACCATCTAATTTCAAATTCAAAGAGGAAAATCATAAAATGATCCACTAACTAAACTAACACATTCTCAATCAAAACCAACATTCACTAACGCCAGAGACTTTCAAGGCTTTTACAAGTTTTTATTTTTCACAATAGTTCAAACAGAAAAAAGAAAAATCAAGAAATAATGTTTGGAATTTTCATCACCAGATTAAGTGTCATTAACCAGTAGTCGATTAACTTCTAATTATTATTTTTTTAAAAGTTTTTGTTTATAAAATAATTTAGACTACTAGTTAATAGTTCTTAGTAGGGTGTTTAGAATACCAGTTTACAAGATTAATAATTTAGTTTGGATTTAATGTTTGGCGTTAATAAAGTTGGGAGGTGAGAATTTTGAATAAAATGGAGCAAGAATACGTGTGATGGCGTGAAGCACGTAGTAAACAAAATAAACTGTCTGAATGGTAAAATTGTCTGTTTATGTGTTAAATATCGCAAAATCAAATGTGAAAATTAATAAGATCAAATCTTCAGCCAGAAATTCACAACCATTAACTAAATAAATAATTTGAGTGTATAAATGATTATTAAAATCAACTTTTCTTTTTGTTGTTGTGAATTTCCTACTGGGGTATTATCTGCACTGCAACACTTGATTATGTTATGTGAATATGAGTCAAGAGTAATTTACCTCCTCGTTGAGGTTGCTGACTAGCAGCACGGTGGCCAGGTTGAGGTTAGGTGCGCCAATACCGCGCAGTCCAGGAGGCGCCTGTCCCAAGGTGAAGGCGCCAAGTCCCGGCAAACCACCCGCCACGGCTCCCGCATATGGAGAGATTAGTGGCGATGCCAAGTTGTGCATGAATGGATTGCTGAGGACTCCGGGAGCGCCTGCTAGAACAGAGAAGCCTTTTAAATTTGGTTAGTGGTTTAAATCTTTGTTGGAGAATCTCATCACATCGGGGTCATATCAATCATACTACTAATCTACTAAATGATATCTTATAAAATCTGTAATTGCAGATCAGTCACACTTAATATTTGGTAAAGGAGCGATAACATGTTAAATTTAAATATGATCAAGTAAATAATATTGACTTATATTTATATGAACGCCGTGAAAATTAATCTATTTATAATGCTGTGTTTATGCAGTCAACTAAATTAAGAAATTACATTATGAAACTAAATGAAAAATGTGAAAACCATTGTTTTCAATATATGTATTCTTCGATGTAAGCTAGGAAATTAAATTACATAAATTAAATTGAAAAGTTAAATATTTGTGTGCATGGTGGTTTATCAATCTTAGAACATATTTTCTACCTGTGGATTTGAGATAAACAGTTTTTACCAAATTAAATCTACCCCTGTGGCTTCCCACCACTAACGTCTTTCGGAGGGGGGGGGGGGGGTTATTTGACGATTGGTAACCGCACTTCGCACTTAAAATAATATATTTTATTTGATAGTATAGATTTAAACGGCATTATCAAGTTTATAAGCAGGGTTCGTAAATATCATGATATTTATAATAAATATCAAAATATCTGATATATAGGATATATATCAGATAAATATCACTTTTTGGATATTTATTTTTTAATTTGAGTTTTTGTACACATTTATTATCACAATAGGAAATACAAAATAAATTATTACTCCTAAATAAAAAATTAACATAGGTAATGAAAAAAAGTAAATATACGTTGAATGGATACACAAATATTATATAGTACTAAGAATAGTAAGAATATTTAAATAATCCTATATCCTAAATAGGGGCAAATCATCATCTTCTGATGAACTTCCTGAACATAGCGTTGCAGATAGACTCACTTGGCCTAATCCAATCTAAATTAGTTTTTTTTTGTAGTTTCTTTTTGGTTTAAATATTTAAACATAAAAACTAATATTTGTCGTTACCGAGACAATTACGTAATTGAGATTGGACAATGCCAAGTGGAGAAATATCGTTCCAGCCCTGCTGTGGCTGTTACAGCAGTGTGTAACTGTTCAATGTGTGATTTATCGTAAAATATAAAAAATACAGTTACATGTATTTATCACACTCGGGCGCTATATATTAGTCACTTATTCGCCTTAAATACTGTAGCATTTGACTACGAAAACCGGCAGTACAGCAGTGTAAAAACTGCGGCTCGGTGTGTCCGGTAGGCCCAAGCCCGATTTGGGCTGTAGTGCCATCAGAAGAAGAACTGTTCACATAGTTCAATAAATGTACTTTTATTTGTCCACTCTGACTCATTGATAGTTACACTTTTCCACCATATTAATTGATTTGGACTTTGCCGTTAATGACATCACAAATGGCACACAATTTGGATTTATGTCGTTGATGTGAAGTTAGTCAAAAGCTAGTAAAGTAAGAATTATCTTTAGAATATAATTTTAACAGAATTAATGAAAGAAATAATGAGAGGTATACTGTATTTATTATAGACTATTTGATATTTTTATATAATGGATATATATCTTCGAACCCTGTCTATAAGTTAACTGAAGCACGAGAAAATTAATGCCGTTGAGCGCGTTTTCATATCACATTTAGTTTTTGAGATATAGCCTCGGAATTATTTCCTAAGGGGTACCCCTTTGGTTTTTTCAGATTTTAATTCAATTTTCCCAAAAATCCTTAATCGTAGGATTATTAAAACGAAAATTTACATACATATGTATTTTGACCCACTGAATCCAGTGGTGCTATCTTCAAATGCATATGACTTCTGGTTTTCGAGAAAATGTTAAAAAACCGCTTTTTGCGATTTTTTTTTGGCGGAAAATTGAAAAAAAATAAAAATTGCTGAAACTATGTTTATAAGTTAACTGAAGCACGAGAAAATTAATGCCGTTGAGCGCGTTTTCATATCACATTTAGTTTTCGAGATATAGCCTCGTAAAAGTAGAAAAACTGAAAAATTCGAAAAATTTCACTTTTCCGGAGGCTATATCTCAAAAACTAAACAAGATATGGAAATGCGCTCAACGGCGTTGAATTCCCCGTGTCCGAATTGACTTATAAGCAAATTTTCATACAATTTTATGCAATTTAATATTTTTAATTATTTCCTAAGGGGTACCCCTTTGGTTTTTTCAGATTTTAATTCAATTTTCCCAAAAATCCTTAATCGTAGGATTATTAAAACGAAAATTTACATACATATGTATTTTGACCCACTGAATCCAGTGGTACTATCTTCAAATGCATATGACTTCTGGTTTTCGAGAAAATGTTAAAAAACCGCTTTTTGCGATTTTTTTTGGCGGAAAATTGAAAAAAAATAAAAATCGCTGAAACTATGTTTATAAGTTAACTGAAGCACGAGAAAATTAATGCCGTTGAGCGCGTTTTCATATCACATTTAGTTTTTGAGATATAGCCTCGGAAAAGTAGAAAAATTGAAAAATACGAAAAATTTCACTTTTCCGGAGGCTATATCACAAAAACTATTTGATATTTTTATATAATGGATATATATCATTGCAAAAATATGACGATATATATCAAAATAAATATCATGATATATATCGATCGATATATATCTTCGAACCCTGTTTATAAGTAAATTGAGGTTAGGAAATAAAATGTAAAATTTTGAATGTTGTGCATAAACAGTACATACTAAATTTAATTTTCTGATTTCACGTATAATGCCTATGGCACACTGGTCGATGAGTATCGATGAGCTCTTCGATGAAACAAACGTATCTCATTTCACTCGTATCTTTTGTGTCTCATTTCACGTTAGCATATTTTTGAAATTTAGTTTTTCTTTCTCAACTTTAGAAGCTTTTATTGTTTGTCAATGAAGAGTGCGTTCTGTTGTTTCATCGAAGAGCTCGTGTGCCATAGGCATATAAAAGGCGATATAATATATTTATTTTCATGCATTTAACTAGAATTGTGAATTACCTGCAAGACGATCTCTCGCTAATCTCGGCTGCGTCGCCAATAGAAGAATATCAGCACCAAGTCCAGCGCCAAGTCCGGCGAGCTGATCGTTGCCATCGCCTGTTGGCAGAGTGGGGTTCGTAAAGTCTCGCGACTTGTCGTTGTTGTATTTCACGTTCAGCGACGACATCTTCGAGTAGTCGATGCGCAACGTGCAACAACTATTGTAGATGTTCTGTCCATCGAGAGATTGCTTGGCGGTTTGAGCAGACTGAGTGTCTGGGTATTGAATCAGTGCTTGGAACGAATCTAAACGAAGATATATTTGTTAGAATTGGTTTGGAAGATACTAGAATACTCAAACTTACTGTTTTTCGTGAATGTAACAATCTTTAAAACTTTGCCGAACCGCTGAAATATCTGAAATAAATCATATGCAACTGTCAAACTTTATTCATAAATTATTTTCTTTTTATTCCGACACTTTTAAGTATATGTTTTAGAAATAATGAAACAATCCATTTCAATTTATCAAAACCTGACAAACTAAATTTTATTCTGCAATGAATTTCAATTTGAATTCATATAAGAATATGAAATCAGTGACCATCAAAAGAAGGTATCATCAAATCAGTGACCCCAAAGTTATATATTGACTTGACAAGATTTAATTAGAATCTTGTTTGAATCTATACAATTTAGTAACCAGCGAAAGTTAGTTTCATTTACGGTCGAAATTTATAGAATCAAATAAATATGAAAATGTTGTTCTTACCAAATGTAAGACATCGAGGCTGATGGGATAGATCATATGTTCGATGATGACCCTCAGTACGGTATTGGGGCCGCCCTGGATGTCCTGGCCGTTGGTGATGACGTTATTGGCCTGGGGCTGAGTGGGCAGCGCTGGCGGCGTGGCGTTAGTAAGTGCTTGAGCCGCCTGCAGCGCAGCTTGCGCCGACGCCGACTGGAACACACACTTCGTAAAATATTTAAATTCTGCATTTCCCAAAGGCATTCATTTAATACAATTTCAAGAAAGGAAAAGTTAAGTTTAAATAGGAAAAGATTTAAGAAAAATTGCGAGATGTTTTGTTGAAATAAGTGTACGCTGTCAAAAATACCTATAAATAATATTTTTATGTACTTTTTGTATCAATAAAAAAATCGTTGAACTGTATAAACGAATACAGCGGCTTAAAAAGTTTTCCAATTACACAATAACATCGTATAGTACTTTCAATACAAAAGTAATTTTGTCGTACAACAAACTTTTATGATGCATTATAAAAGTTTGAAACCTCGTTTCAGGTTTTCAGAGATGTTTAAATGAAGGCTCAGAAGAAATAAGTAAGGACCCCATAAATGTGAAAACATGAAGGGAAAACGTTACCTATTTCCGTATCAAGTTACAATTATGTTTACGTTGTAAGTTGATGTCGGATAAATGTCAGATTCATTCAATTTGGAATGGAGGAGACATGTAATAAAAAATTGTACGGAAAGAGTAGCAAAGTTTAAAGTGTTGAAATTGTCATGAAAGTGTTGTTAAACGTGAGATGATATTCATTTTCCTGTGTTCCGCTATCCGGGTGGAGATTTTAAGGTTATGTTTTCCATTCACGGTGGCGGTTGCATAAGGCGCAATCCCTGGAGATGTACCAAGGTGCCGCGTTGCCGTATCGCTACATTACCGTCACGAACGTTAATTTTTCGACTGTGCAAAACGGCAACGTGTTCCCCCTAATGCATTATTCGTCACGCGTTGCGATCTTCTGTCTGGGTCATTACCTGCCAGCCAAAGCGAGAAGGAGCGAATGGACGGGCGCACGCGAGCAACAAGGACAAACAATCGCAACCACCGTAGACGGAAATACCTGTTACGGTTAAGAGATGGCTCTGGCGTGCGGAGAAATGGCCACCGCACGGTTATCTGTTAAAAGCGAGATAGATCTATTAGCAGCAGTGCACGATAAACAGAGATGGATATCTCAGACGTATATAAACCAGGGCCTAAGCTCACTTTACGAGAATGACAAGGATAAAACAATGACCCGATACGGAAAAAAGAAAAGGTGAAAAAAGAAATACAACGAGCAATGCGCTTAATCCCCGCAAGGAGAAAAATGACCGGCAGGTTCAGGACAAGGCCAGCGATGCTATTACAATTACCGGCCACCACCGCCTTAACTTGTTGGATGAACAGGGATAGCGTGCACAGCAACTCCTTGGGAACGAGCAAGACGACAGGAGAATTAGCTAAACCGAAATGGATGATATAATTACGAAACTGGTGACACTGACGCATGTCTTATTTAGGCAGTGCACGAGCCACAATTGATCTTGCATCTTTCACGGAATTGCACGGGTTTAATTTTTCATTCCGTTAACCAAGACATTGACTAATTGGACTTCCAGCCTCTTCCGGTCTAAATTAATTTCAGATATTGCGCGTGACGGCAGTAAATGATATCGCTGAATAAATATTTCACTCTTGCAACGTTGCAGGATAAATAAAATTTTACTTCTTCGTCATCCGGTTTTGGAATACTTAAAGAATAGGTATTATTATTCCGTTTGTCACACAGTAAACAGAATGCAGATGAGGTTTAATGTTTTCATATCTATACGATAGAGGATAGAATATTCATAGAACTGCATATTAATTAATCGATATCGCTACGGAAAGATTAATAATAAATTTCAGCAGCTGTGCAGCAGCAGTAACACTTGCAAAGTAAGTTTATTAAACTTTCCAGTGCTGCTGTAATGTCGTAAGGTCTGTGAACTCTCTAGTTCCCACATATTTACTATCTTGCATAATCATCTAGCTAGTAAATGTAACATTGTCCTTCAGAAACTTAACACTCCGTGACTATTATATCGCCATTGACATTGAGGTTAATTATCTCGGCTACTTTACTGCACGACTTCTATTTACACCTACGAATTCATAAATTTCATATATAACTAATTACACACTTTCATAAACGTTTAATTATGTCATCAAATAAAAATACTTCAGTTTTATCATTAACAATGAAGCAAAAATAACTAATACAGCGCCATCAAAGGAAAGTAAATCCCGGAAAAAATGTGGACTAAAATATAATTTCGTGTGGATCTCTATCAAATATGACAAATTTGGCCAATGATAATGAATAACCTATATAGCGTTGTGAACAGAAAAAAATCTGATGTGGACACCACATGACTTTCTTGTATGCGTATTAAACTATAGATATTTTTTAATTGCACATATTTGACATTAAATCTTTTATTTTTTGTTCTAATCCATAGCAAACTTAATTTAAAAAAACAAAAAATTTATAATATTTAAATTTAGATATCTCACTTATGCAAAAGGCGAATTTAAAAATTCTTAATTGTGCTAGACGCAGAATTTAATTCTCTAAAACTTTTATTTGCAGCATTTATTTCTAAAATTAAAATAATACCATTTTTTTCAAGGAAAACTGTTAGCAGCTTCATGTAATGTGTCACTTCCGGTTAGTGTATTTTAACCAAAATCTATTATGTTATTTCCATTGATATAGTAGTCTTATATACCAAATTTGGAAAGTTTTAAATTATATTTGAATATAGTTTTTCATGAAAATCTATTATAGGCTTCAAGTAAAGTACCACTTCCCGTAGTTGTATAATGACCAAAAAGGGAGGTGCACAACTAGATGTTATAACAGTCCTAAATACCAAATTTTAACTTTCTACGGCTTACCGTTTTTGAGTTATGCGAGATACGTACGTACGTACGTACGTACAGACGGCACGACGAAATTAGTCAAAATGGATTCAGGGAGGATCAAAATACCTATTTCCGTTGAAATCTGAGAACCGAAAATTTTCGTGATTACAATACTTCCTTTACTTTGTACAAGGAAGTAAAAAAGGAAAATATTTTAATAGGTTTTATATGAACAGTAAATAGTAAATGAAGTAAAAATGTAAAGTAAACACTTGGCTATGTTTCACAAAATTCAGCCTCCAAGTCACCTTATGAGGGCATCGTCAGAGGCTGGCCAGCACAGTTCAGTTAGTAACCATAGACGCGTTTCGCTCTTATTAGAGCTCATCAGTATGGTATAACTCACTTCTTCACCTAGAACAAAGTTCATGTGAAGAAGCTGGTGACGAAGAACTGTGCCAGCAGAGAATAATATCTCTAACAAACTAGTAAGATGACATGAGAAGTTTTGTGGAACTGGTCATGCCATCTACCGAAAAAAAGGGGAAGCTACGCAATAGCAATTTAAATAACAACAAAGACAAAATTAATTGTCATCCAACACTTGGTGAAACAAGGTTTAATAAAAAGTATAAACTAAACACTTGGCTAAGTTTCACAAAATTCAGCCTCCAAGTCACCTTATGAGGGCATCGTCAGTTTGCAAATAAAGATTGAACAAATGCAAATACTTATTTGTGCAATATCGATATGTAGCCATCTAGCGTTCATGATTAACAACACATGTGAATTAAATGGGTACATAAAATAAGGGTATGAAATGATAAGGTCGTAAAAGAGAAAATTGCAACAGTTAGCAAAGACATTTGCAAGTAAGTTCAGTGGGTGAAGTTTTATTAAGTACAAAGCCACATTCTGGGTGCACATTTATTCGAAGTAGTTGAACCATGGCCGCACATTACAGTGGTGCCACATTGCAGAATAGTAACAGAGTCGCTCTCGCTGGCGGAGAGATGGCAGCAACTATGCAGGTTGTTAGTCTGTTGATATATTAACGAAGTCGTAGTCGTAGTCGCGTGGCGTCACTAATTGCGGACGTTTAACCGAGCGAAGAACGCGCGATTCCTTTGTGCAGTTATTATAACTTTCAGAATACGGCAGGTTACTTATCCCGATGTAAGATTGCTTGCCGAGTTATTATCTACGACGCGGTCGCTGCAATTACGTCGCCATGCGGCCATTGTTGGAAATAAGATTTCCATAAAAGCGTCTCTTGGAATTGTTATTAGATGTTCTTTTGATCTCGACCAGATTTAAACCGGGCTTTCGCACGAATCCTGACGAAAATATAATCGCGAAATTGTTACTTGTGGAGACGTTTGGAACAAAGGAAACCAAGGAGAGAAGGACTTCCGCTGCCATTACTTTTGCCACGGGATTTAAACCCCAAATTTCACGTATAATTCAACAGGACGATTCATGCACGCTTTCATTTCTTACAAAATATATATAATACGTTATTATTATTGCTTTGACATCTTTTACAATTCTTTAGGAATTCGTCCAACTATGAGTTTTGTTTTATTGCTATTCAAATGTACATCTGATGAAATCGAGTGTAAATAGACGGAATTTCTATTAAAAATAATTAAACGATTTTAGAAAAGATGCAGACTTCAAAATTATTCTCCATTTAATTTTTTTTGCAATCAATTTAAAATTTAATTAAACCCAAGAGTAAATCAAACGTATTACTAAAAAGTAGCAAGATAAAATTTTACAATTTTGACTCGATTTTATTTCATCTATTAAAAAAATAAATTAAATCCGTAGAAATCACATTTTCATTTCATACAAACGTGTTCTCGATTCCATTTTCATCACTGCATACAATGTCACAACGCGGAGCTTTATGCAAACATAAAATTAACGAGATTATAAATTTAGCGTAAGATCTTATACCTCGTGTAAGTATGGAATGAGAGAAACAATGCAAGAATTTTATTTACGTGGTAGCATTCTTTACGATATTAAACATACCATCAGTCGTTTTACTTCGAAATCGTTGCAATTATTTCAATAGCGACCAAATTATTTCTGTAAATATCGACAAAATGTTACACTTTAATGTCATTCAATTTTGTATAATAATTTAACAATTTAATCTTGCTAGTGGCTAGGATATTAATCAAATATTCAAGTAAAAAAATAAATATTGCATTCCGAAAAAAATGGTTAATCATTTTATTTTAATTACAAATTTAATAAAAAGAGGAAAATATGCGTAATATTATACCTGGTTGATAATCCCCCAAAATTTAATTATTTATTCATTTTAAAATAAATTAAATTCCGTCCACCAGGGAGATACTAAACTATTTTTAATGCTATGATTAAATTTCCTCTCTGGAGTGAAATTAAAACCGCTACAAAAGTTTTTCCTGTTAGGAGGAATTTCACAAATACAAAAGAAAATATTGACTCTGGGAAAATAGGAAATCTCAACTTTGTTTACAATTTTTTATACGACTCAAGAACAATCGAGAAGTTTTATTTTGATTGCCTCTTACACAAAACACTAAAACCTAAACTAAATATTTTACAATCTTTTAGTTTATTTTTCAAATTGCTATAGACTATAATAGTTAATTTTGTATAAGGGGTATAAGGGCCACTCTAGAATTTTTTTAAAATGCATATTTTTTTTATTTGCTTAAATTATAGTTTAAACCCTTAGGAATAAGGGACAATTAATTTAAATGCCGCGCGGAAGTATTTCAGAGGAAAAAAAGCATATTAGTACTAGTATTTATATATATACATGACTCGAAACTTTAAACGCGTTTTTCTCGAAATCATATTTTCAAAATCGGGCGAAAAGAAATCTGAAATACTAATTGATGGATCGTGCTGAATCTTTTTATTTCTTATTCTAGATACAAAATATTCAAAAACTACGGGGGGTTTTTTTTTTAAAGTGCTTCATTCATTTTTTATGGTCGTTTTTATACAGAAATTTAGTCCCGAATAATGAACTTTTTTTTCAAACGTGCGCCATTTTGTTAAAAATCAAAATTTTCAAAATCTAGCCCGTAGTTCTTAACAGTATACATCAGAGATTAAGAAAACATATCCCTTTTTGATCCGGGTCTATTGCTGTTCCCGGAATGTTTTCGCCCGATTTGCCCTACGCGCCGAGAAAAGTCGCCAAGTGTAATTTTAACAGTACTTTAGTGTCCAGATAACTTCTAATAAACAGTTCTATTCTAACTGAATCAACAGTTAATACAATTCACACATAATGTATAATGACGAAAGATATCATAAAGCATACAGTTACACGATAAAAATTAATGTAAATGTAGAAATTATAACAACGGATCTCATACCGTTTTCCAGTGTATAACAGGCTTCGCCTTAATCTCAGCAATCTGGCAACAGCGCTTCCGGAAACTAGAGTTGTGACGTAACGTAACGCAGCGTTAATGTATCACGTACCGGTAACGTTCACATAACGTAGAACGTAGTTATCTCACGCCGTGGTATTGATTACAGGATTATTCGTTTAATCCCGTGCCATTTTTGCAATGATTACGAATTGTTTGCAAACGTAGCTACATAAAATTATGTTTACACATTGTTCTTTGTACAGCAAGACCATGAGACTTGCTTTTTTGTAGGGAAGATTATTATGCGCTGGATTATAAAAAGTAATTTTACGTTTATATGGTTGGTACTACAGTTTTAAAATGGAATTTTTAATCGCGTTTAAGGACATCGAACATTAATTTAATCAGTAAAAGTTTATTTTGACTCCCGATGGATTTGTTTCATTTAATCTCTTACATTAAGGAATTAAATAGTAGTTTAAAAACTTCTTGGAATTTTTGATATCATTTATTTCTCTCCCGTCAAATAATTCCCAACAATTTTGGACATGTGCTTTTGAAATAGAAGTTACAAACAATTTTCACCAATTTAAATCTACCCCTGTGGCTCTCCCTCCACTAACATCTTTGGGGGGCGTGATTTGACGGCTGGTAACCGCACTTCATGCGAAAAAATATATCACTTACCGAGATCTGCTTACGGCAGAGTGCCACACCCAGTAATGGGTAAAAGGCGTGATGATATATTTATATATATATATATATATATAAAAGTAAACACTTTCACAATTGTAGAAAAAATTATTTATATGTACAATAATAGTAGTTTATGTAACAAGTACATATTTTGGGTCTTTATTGGACGAGCCGAATTTGATGGCAGAGCGAGCGCAGCGAGCGAGGCTAATAAATAAGGCGAGTCTATAAAGTCCGATTATGTACGAGTTGCATACAACGTTTTATGTTCGACTGCATGGAGAATATTTTCTCTTAAAATATGATTATGTCAATACCTATATTTAAAACATTGCATCTCAAAGTGTGCTTCGTTGTTATGCATTTGTTGCTTTATTTATCAAATTGTAAAAGTGAAAAAAGTGTTGAGATGGATGAAGACATTGAAGACGTTCCAAAAGAAATTAAAGATCTTGCATGTAATGCAAGAGAATATCTAACAATTGTATGAAGACACATATAATACATACAGAAAATGGTGTTTAAATATTTCTTTTGAATTTTGTTTTAATGTGACATTGACAGCAGTCCAATTTTGCATTTTTATCGTACTAGTCCAATAAAGTACCCGATTATGGACAGTAAACAGTGTCATAAAACAAGATATGATGCAGACACTGTGACAGAAAAATTCAGTTGAAGCCATATTTCGAACACAGGTGACGTGGTGTAGCGGTTAGCATCTCTGCCCGGTATGCGGAAGGTCCCTGGTTCGAATCCAGGCGTCATCAGAATTTTTCTGTCATAATATAAATTAACTTTAGTCAAAAACTACAGGTATGATTACCTTTAATAATCACACAACTTAATAATATTAGCTATAAACATATCAATGTGACTTTTGCTCTTTCATTTTGACAAATAATAAAATGTAGTTTTAGTCTGAGGGTAAGTAGGACAAGAGTAATATTTTAATTTAAGTAGTAGTAGAAGAGCGTAGCCCGTTAGCACATTTTCTTTTTATCCAGGTTGAAGTGGCCGGGCTGGAAGAGAATTTATCCATTTTTAAAAGAGCGTACCTGCGCAGTTGTGCTTTTTTAATGGGCAAGCATTTATCCTAATAACTCAGGAGAGTAAATTAATAAACACGGTTTCTTTTGGCCGGGAAAGCGCCACTGTTTTATTGCTTCTTATTCATAACCGCCTATTTATTTCAGTTTTTCCTTTGCTTCGTACCGCACGATAATTATTTAAATTGGTTCTTGGTAACTCGCACGCCCGCCGTTCTTTTCACGGGGAAAGTATTAAAATGCACGGAACTTTGTAAATTTTCTTTCAGGGAAAATTAGAATAGAAATTAATTCTTCATTTTTATTCTCAGTAAGTGTGAGATAAGTTCTTTTTAATACGAGCTAATTATTTTAAAGCCAATATCAAATAACTCTTTCATTTTAAACTTATTCATTTCTTTTTTATTATTATAATTTTCTACTACTATCTACAGCTAAAATATTTATATTTTTTTGACATTTACGTCAGCGAATAGACCAAACCAACATGACGTCATACTATATTTTAAACTTCATTTTAAACATTTTATATGTTTTTAAAAATATATTTATACGTAAAACTTTTACTAGTCAAAGTAAAATAAATAAATAAATATATCATCACGTCTTTTACCCATTACTAGGTGTGGCACCAGCCGTCAAATCAATACAATAATTAAAATATTTATTTTATTTCATTCAAAAATTTGTAAATATCATGTTTACAGCTGCCCTAGGTTTAATCAATTTGTGATGAAATAGTATATTTGTGACAAAAGATGCACGGTGCATACTTTGTTTTAAAACAAAACAATAACGAAATGAATTGGTAGTCGAATAATGCATCTATGTTACACTCATTAAAGCAATACTGAATACAAACTGTGAATTTTTGAATTCTGGAAAAAAGTAAAAAACAAAACTAATAATCACACACTTCTACGTGTCTTTTTTAAAGTACGTCATATACATCATTAAACCTAACATGAATCCATGTATCAACTTTTTGAAATGAACGCGAACTACCTACAACCGCAAAACTTTTGTTTTCTGCTATGAAGTTCAGCATAATTAGGTATGTCGCAGTGACTTTTTCTAGTGGTATGTTGGCAGAACTGCCCTTGGCAACACTGCTTGATTCGTGAGAGGGAATTATAAAAACTGCACGACTAATTAACTGGTTTTTATTGTGACTTCTGTTCGCTAAATCTCTGAAATCTGTAATTGTTCTTCTTGCGCGTATGAAGTACCATTATAGCAGAATGGAATGTATTTTTAAATATAGCGGTAATGTAAATTTAATTTATATGAATTTCACGTTTGAATCGATTGCTATTTTTATTTTTAGATTGCTTTGTTTAGATAACGCCATTTTAACAATATTTAAAAAAACATTACTAAGTTAAAAAACTCTACTTGAAATTAAATTAAAATAAATAAATACAGGGTGTTTCAGGACTAGTGTAACAAACTTTAACAGCTTATTCCTGAGGTTATTTTGAGCAAAAAATGTCATATAAACATAGGTCCTATTCCTTCTAGTTACCAGTTCTATAAATAACACATTTTCAAATTTTTGTAATCAAGATACTTTCGGAAAACAAGAGTTTTATTGAAAAGTCATACCTTATTTGTCTTAATTAATTTTATTTATTAATATTAACGAATACGATTTAGAGAACAAAAAATAAAATGACACAATAAATAGACACAGAACAACATAACCAAACATGGAATAGGTTAACACAATATGAAATAAGATAACAATTTTTTTTTTAAATTACAGCAAGTGTTCAAAATGAGCGCCTTGAACTCGTATGCATGTTAATATTAACAAATAAAATTAATTAACACAAATAAGGTATGACTTTTCAATAAAACTCTTGTTTTCCGAAAGTATCTTGATTACAAAAATTAAAATTTTGTGTTATTTATAGAACTTCAACCTCTTGTATTTTGGTAACTAGAAGGAATAGGACCAATGTTCATATGACATTTTTGGCTCAAAATGACCTCAGGAATAAGCTGTTAAAGTTTGTTACACTAGTCCTGAAACACCCTGTATATCATCACGCCTTTTACCAATTACTGAGTGTGGCACTCTGCCTAAGCAGATCTCGGTAAAGTAATATATTTTTTCGCGTGAAGTGGTGGGGAGCCAAAGGGGTAGATTGAAATTGGTGAAAATTGTTTGTCGGCTGTGGGGATCGATTAAAATGTAGCAAAACAAACGAGATATAGCTAAGTGAAGTACAGAAATCAATCACTAGATGACAGTAATTTATCAACTGACCGCCACTTAAACAAATCAGAAACTGAACCAATATTTCACATTTTCAATGTTGATAGTACAATATCTCAAGTACTATTCATCAGTTAGAGCATCTCGCAATTTTTCAAAGAGAAAGTAATGAAAAGTTGACAAATTATGGTAGTAACTTACCGCATTGGAGTGTGTCTGGTCGGTTTTGAGTTCCCGATGATTCGAGAACTGCACATAGACGGCTCGTCCTCTCAGCTGGGCCATGCATCCAGCGTAACAAGTGACCATCGAGGAGGCTGCACTCTCGTCGGCCATCTCGAGGAACGCCTATGAACCACACGAGATATAAGTATGTGGTAGGAGGATTGAAGCAAGAGTACGAACCTGATTTTTTCCTTTTAGCACCAGGACGTTGGTGACGCGACCGAAGGGGATTCCCAAATGGATGATTTCTGCTTCTGTCACGTCGTTTGGAATGTTTCTGATATGTATCACACGGGATGGTTTACCCACGTTTTGTTCTAGTTTCACCTGTGAAAATATTATTGTTTACCATCATCTTCAATGTACATACAATTATTATGATTTAATTTATATTTGTTACGTTTGGCTGTGTTATACTTAATTATAAAACGATCGATTTATTAAACAAAATAAATAATTTGTGATTGATTAATTGATGAAATAGAACAAATACATATTTCGTCGATTTTATAATATTTATTTATTTATTCATTCGAACAGGCAATCGCCCAAAAATACAATATGTGCGTATAAGTAGTACGACTTTACATATTTCATTTCACATGTAACATAGGATACAGGTCATTTCTCAGGAGAAATCATTTAATAGCATATTTTTGGTTAAGTCTATAAATCGGGTTAACGTGGTTGAAATAAAGTCACTGGTTACATCATTAATATTAAAATTTAAACTATTAACACGCCGACATATTCTCCATAAAGGAGCATGAAACCAGTAGTTAGCGGTACAATGAGGAATACAAAATATAGGTTGAGCATTTCTCAGATTCCGTGACGGAATCTGCCAAGACAGTTTAGATAATAAAAACGGACAGTCGATGTTGTTATTAATTAATTTAAATTTAATATATTTATTTATTTAGCTTTAAGCTATTACATACAAGAAAATAACAATTAAATATCTCGAATTTAGTAAATAAGTATGTATAAGATGGTAATTAATAATATAGAATAAAATTAAATTTCACATAACTGCTCTTAAATTTGTTTTAAAAGCTTTAATTGACTTTTAATTCTTAATGTCAATCGGTAAGTCGTTATTTTTTTGAAGAATTTTTGGTTACTTTTCCAGTTATTCTATGTAGCGTAACTACACAAAAAAGAATCGAAAAAAGTATATAATCGATTAATCAGTTCATAAATAGGTCGACTTATTTTTGATTTTAGCATCTCACAAGTAAGTTCATAAATACGATTAAATTTTAAATTTACAAAAGAAGATAAAGATGTTGAAAAATTTGCGATAGTGTAAATAAATCAAGAAAGAAAAGTATTGTTGGAGAAAAGTAAGGATATGAAAATGATTTAGCGAGCAACTAAAAGTAAGTGGGGAAAAGTGTAGTTTACTCATTTTCTATTACGACGCAGCCCTATTAAAAGAGTAAGTTTTAACGGCAAAAGTTTCGGTAAAAAAAAACCCTGCCAAATAATTATCCAGCCATAAAACAATACACAATGAACTGATGCCCTTCAGCAGAGAACTACACTCCGCTAAAAGAAAACTTTTCTTTAGAAAATCGCCATCTTCATCTTTCGCTACGTAATTAATATCGCATAAAAAAGCGCGCATCATATCGCTAGTTACTTTTTATTTATTACAGTTGGTACCGCTCGCATCAGCCATTTATTTCTATACAGAGTAATTGCCTGGCTTATTGTGTTATACAGCTTTATTAGATCGGGCCATTGTTGACGCCAGCATTGTGCGCTGCGATGCTCGCTTGTTCGCCGCAGGGCTGCCAACCTGCTGTTGCGCATGCGTCCGTGCAGGTACAGGGAAATTACTAAATATAATGGTTGTGATGAACGGGCCGTGTTATTGAAAGGGCACCGGCACGAACTGTGTAATTATATAAAAACCAGTGGGAAAATGAAATCAGCGCTACCTGGGATTCAAAGGACATTTGCTCTTGCTGTGTTTATGCACTATACATATAGCACAGTACACTACTGTTGTGTGCCGTTGCTATTCTCTTAATTGTACTCTCTCATTTTACGCTTTCATACATTCAAGAATTTCATCTTTTTGTTTACAAATTATTTTATTTATTTTGTCACACTCATAAATACCCGTTAATCTGCAAATGGTTTTTTTTATATACGATTAAAATTTTTATTTAATTACAAAACAACACGAAATATTCAAATTGAGAGAATATAATTTATATTCAAATTAAACCTGTTTTAAAAATATTTTTAAATGAATTTCGATGTTCATTTAAACGACAAATAAAAATATTTTTTAGTTAATTACGTTATTCATTTAACACAAGTCGTAATTTATAAATGCTGAAAATATTCTCTACTGGACTTTCAACTGCGAAGTACACACTGACAAAAAGTTACTTTAGAAAATCGATTTTGAAATAAATTTCCGCATTTAAATTTAATAAAATAAATAGTATAACAATATGATGATATGATGATTAATTGATTTAAATTTTTTATCAATCATTCCTAATAGTTTTGGTGAAAAATGTTTCAAATAAGTGACACAAAAATTTAAATATCAATATTTACGATGTATTATACATTCAGGATCTGCAACGATAATTGAGGAATACAAAAAAAATAAATAAACACAACAGCAGGCCTTTTACCTAGTATTAGTATGGCACTTTGTTGTATGCACCAGCAGTCAAATAACGGCCTCCAAAGATAAATGTAGACATAATTTTAATATAGAGAAAATGTTTATTTCTTTTACTTAATAGTTATTTGTGTATTAAGAGCGTAAAGTGATACTTTGTTACTCGCGCTGCAATAGTGTAAGAGGAACAAATACACTTTATGCTCGTGATACACACATAATTTATTCTACGATTACATCTTATAAACGTATACGTACTAAAAATAAATTCGTTCTGTCAACTGTCAATATGACAAGTTTCTGTTTTGTTTGTATTCCTGGTAACTATAGAAATAAGCGCGCATTTTATATCTTTTTCACGAGTTGCCATTGGAAACGCGCGCATTTAACATCTTTTCCGCGCGTTGCTATTGGAGACGCGTGACAAAGTTATTTTTGATTGTTCCACAGAAAACGTCAACTTTACGATGACAAATGAGAGCGTAATTGTCATCTTTTCATAGCAATCGTAGAAAAAGTATTTTTTGTATCTGAATAATTTAGCAACATTTGAGTTGTCTACAGTTCCATGTTATAAAATTCTAAGTATAGTATCATTTGAATATTTGAACTTGTGTTTGAAGATGTGAAATTAATTATTTTGCAAGTTTGAAGACATCTCGAGTGAAGAAAAAACGAAAAAAGTAAACTAACACTACATTTCTCAAAGCCACCACGAAAACCAAAGATAATTACCTCAAAAAGAAAACAAAACAACAGAAAAAACGAACCCTAAACAAACCATTTCCTCTGTTCTTTAATAATGCACGTTGGCTGTCAGCGAAGCTTTATTTTTATTTTCATTATATTCCTCGCGCGGCAGAATTAAGCGTTTGCATTTTTAATGATTGTTAGACGTAACCACTACCCGCTCGCTGAAACATTCATACTTGAAGGAAAAGAAGAAGTTGCGAGGTTGTCACGTGCTCAAGCTCATTACGTTTTCAGAGAGGCATCAGTGTTTTTCAATCACACGTACACGCACTATGTGTTTGTGCGTGTCTGATGCTGGACATCGTAGAAGTTTGGTGGAGGCGCGACAAATATTTGGGAACTTTATGTGTTTGCGATTTAATTATTGGGTTTTATTTAATTGTTAATTTACCTTCATTTATAATATTACAATGTTATAAAGTTTAAAATAACACTCACTATAGTCTATTAGGTTAATTATCCTACATGGCAGATAACTTGGTTTAGCATTTAAACCAACTTTAAAATGGAACTTTTAGCAATTGGTCAAATATGTCAAAACTTTGATTTATTATAACAATACAAATACAATGGCCAACTCCATTCAATTGCGCTACGCTTATTATGGCCGTTTCAAATGTCATTAAAATTGTGCCTCTGACGAGATACATCGTAACTAACCAAACCTAACCTAGTAATATTGAATGTATATATAAAATATGCTCCCTTCCTTCTTCATCATTTTTTTCTTCATTTTCAGTTTTTACTATACACTGTCTAACTGCAATTGTGTCAAATGTACTTTTAAACAAGCGCAGACGATGCTTCCTTCATTTCTTATCTTTTGGTTCATTTTCTGTTTTTACTATAGAGTGTCCAATTGCAATTGAGTGGAATTCAGTTTCAAAAACAAGCGCAGGAAGATACTCCCTTCCTTCCTCATCTGTTTTGCTTCATTTTCTGTTTTTACTATACAGTATGTAACTTCAATTGTGTTTCTTATAGATTCGTTATTAGAGAAGTGGGCGTAAGTGAAGATTTACGAAACTGGTGTACAGGAGCGAATGGATGAATGTTTGTTGCGTGATGATGGATTTTGGTTGTGAGAAAAGAAAGAGTTCGTATGGAGGAAGTGTTAATATGGTCGAATCGAGTATCGTGTGTCAGGATGAGAATGTTGACGGGTTCGTGCTATCCTATTTAATGGGATATAGCATGATGTTATGTATGCATGTATTCGTTGTTAGAGAAGAGGGCGTAAGTGAAGATTTACGAAATAGGTGTACAGGAGCGAATGGATGAATGTTTGTTGCGTAATGATGGATTTGGGTTGTGAGCAGGGTTCGAAGATATATATCGATCGATATATATCATGATATTTATTTTGATATATATCATCATATTTTTGCAATGATATATATCCATTATATAAAAATATCAAATAGTTTTTGAGATATAGCCTCCGGAAAAGTGAAATTTTTCGAATTTTTCAGTTTTTCTACTTTTCCGAGGCTATATCTCAAAAACTAAATGTGATATGAAAACGCGCTCAACGGCATTAATTTTCTCGTGCTTCAGTTAACTTATAAACATAGTTTCAGCGATTTTTATTTTTTTTCAATTTTCCGCCAAAAAAATCGCAAAAAGCGGTTTTTTAATATTTTCTCGAAAACCAGAAGTCATATGCATTTGAAGATTGCACTACTGGATTCAGTGGGTCAAAATACATATGTATGTAAATTTTCGTTTTAATAATCCTACGATTAAGGATTTTTGGGAAAATTGAATTAAAATCTGTAAAAACCAAAGGGGTACCCCTTAGGAAATAATTAAAAATATTAAATTGCATAAAATTGTATGAAAATTTGCTTATAAGTCAATTCGGACACGGGGAATTCAACGCCGTTGAGTGCATTTCCATATCTTGTTTAGTTTTTGAGATATAGCCTCCGGAAAAGTGAAACAGTGTTCGAAGATATATATCCATTATATAAAAATATCAAATAGTCTATAATAAATACAGTATTATTACTTTCATTAATTCTGTTAAAATTATATTCTAAAGATAATTCTTACTTTACTAGCTTTTGACTAACTTCACATCAACGACATAAATCCAAATTGTGTGTCATTTGTGATGTCATTAATGGCAAAGTCTGAACCATTTCCAAAATTTTTATTTGGTACTCATTTTAGAAATACAAATCCTTTAATATGGTGGAAAAGTGTAACTATCAATGAGTCAGAGTGGCCAAATAAAAGTACATTTATTAAACTATGTGAACAGTTACACACTGCTGTAACAGCAACAGCAGGGCTGGAACGATATTTCTCCACTTTTGGCATTGTCCAATCTCAATTACGTAATCGTCTCGGTATATTTAAATATTTAAACCAAAAAGAAACTACAAAAAAAAACTAATTTAGATTGGATTTGGCCAAGTCTATCTGCAACGCTATGTTCAGGAAGTTCATCAGAAGATGATGATTTGCCCCTATTTAGGATATAGGATTATTTAAATATTCTTACTATTCTTAGTACTATATAATATTTGTGTATCCATTCAATGTATATTTACTTTTTTTCATTACCTATGTTAATTTTTTATTTAGGAGTAATAATTTATTTTGTATTTCCTATTGTGATAATAAATGTGTACAAAAACTAAAATTAAAAAATAAATATCCAAAAAGTGATATTTATCTGATATATATCCTATATATCAGATATTTTGATATTTATTATAAATATCATGATATTTACGAACCCTGGTTGTGAGGAAAGAAAGAGCTCGTATGGAGGAAGTGATAATGTGGTTGAAACGAGTATTGTGTGTCAGGATGAGAATGTTCTGTGAATGTTTCAGAGGTTCGTGCTACCCCATTTAATAGAATATAACGTGATGTTATGTATGTATGTACATAAACTACAATTTTCAAATATTTTAAGATTGTTTGCGTATATATATCTGGTCGACTGATTACAAAAATGTAACTGAAATCTGAGTGTTTTAATTATAAAAATTATGTAACATTCTCCAACATTAATCTATATTTTTACTTGTAACAAACCAAATTATAATGATTGACAGTATTTTTTCCAAAGGAGTAATATAGAAAATAATTCAAAAGAAACTTGTAAAATTCTGTGTTTGACATCTACAATGTTGACAATGACAACAATCATTATTTTAAGTAATTAGTTAATTATAAAATGAATAATTTATGTGAAGTATGTTATTAAAACGTCAAAAAATAGAATAAAAAGATAATAATCTCATTAATAATAATAATAGTAATGTAACAATGGATGATCTTACCTTTTTTGCATTTTCTTGATTGTTATTGTCGGCATGATGGGGCGTCGCGGGCGCCATGACAGACACCGCTGACTGCGAAAGGAGTTCGTCACTGCCTCTCTGCAACACACAATAAGACACACGCGGTTAAAACGCACATCAAACTTTCTTCACATTTTATGTCAAATTCGTTAATTTGTTTTATTTGACGTTTCATTTTGAAACAAATGTACACATGCCTACTTCGATATTAAAATAACAACAAAAAAGGGGGTTTTTATTAAGCCTGTTTTACACTAACAAATTTTGTAAGCTACTAAAATATATCTTGAGAACCCTGGTTCGATCCCCACAGCCGACAAACAATTTTCACCAATTTAAATCTACTCCTGTGGCTCCCCCTCCACTAATATCTTTGGGAGCCGTGATTTGACAGCTGGTAACTGCACTTCATGCGAAAAATATATCACTTACCGAGATCTGCCTAGGCAGAGTGCCACATCCAGTAATGGGTAAAAGGCGTGATGATATATTTATTTTATTTTTATTTATCAAACTCATGTTCATAAAGCTATTAGGCAGCTATATGAAAATTTAGATTTTATAAGATACACTTACAAGAAAAATTGTTATTCAATGTAAAACGAACTTAATAAACAATCGTAAATTATTTATCGAGCACAAAATATAACCATTATAGGGGTAGGTGACTCAGTGGTGGATTTAAAAACCCGGATTCGATAAACAATTTTCACCAAATTAAAACTACCCCTGTGGCTCCCCCTCCACATATTTTTTGGGGCCGTGATTTGACGGCTGGTAATCGCACTTCACGCGAATAAATATATTACTTACCGAAATTTGCTACGGCAAAGTACCACACTCAGTAATGGGTAAAAGGCGTGATATATTTATTTATTTTATGTTATGTACAACTATTTAGATATTCGGAACAAAAATAGTATAAAAATAACCTTACTTTTCATGGATCAACAAACATCGAACCACGTGTTTGAAACAAGAGAAAATACTTCATTGCTGTTGCGTGGAATATGAATGTAAATGAGTGTAATACAGATCTCTGTAAGTGATACAAAAGTGAGATTACCTGTCGTCAAATCACGGCACCCAAAGATGTTAGTGGAGGGGAGCCACAGGGGTAGTTATAATGTGGAACAAAATTAGTAAAACATTTGAATAATGTGTAAAATATAATAGTCATAATGAAGCTATTACTTGATAGTTGTAGATAAAGTGATTTTAATTGGGATGTAAAAGAAAATATCTAAAACTTCTTGTGGAGAAAATAACCATAATCCAAATTTGGCAAGAGGGTATCGAAACAAATCTTCCAGCCTTCGTGATCTGAGCAAGGGGTCGCTCCAGTTTCCAGTGGCGTAAACCGAACAAGAGGGTAGGAGGGTAGGGTTTAAAGTTCCAGCCCAAGGCGATACACAAACTCGGCCTTTCAATTAAAATACATTCCCGGCGACAGTTCCCGCGAGAACTGGCAAAACTTCGGCAACTCGCCGCGGCACTGCAGTCGCTCCGATCGTCGCGTGTTTGTGCACAACTCGGCTGATCAATTTACTCTGTGCGTTTCGCGTTTGTTCTTTTGGAAAACACGACGACTTGGATATTTCTCGACTACTTGAGAATCTGGAGATATTCTTACGGACTTGTTTGATGCTTGGTGGTTTTAAATAAATTGATTAGTTATTGGTTTGAAATGTTTACCAATCGAGATGAAATGATGTAAATATTTAATTAAATAAGGTTGTTTATAACTGGCGTGTACACACAAGAATTTCAGTAATTAATAATTATAGCTAGAAATATTGACTCGGAAATTAAACAAACATATATTTGTGACTAATTAAAAAGTATTAATGTTTTAAAAATCAACCATTAGTAAATTAAAACTTTCTAATTTTCTTATAAAATATATCTGCGATTTTCTCGACTGTTAAACAAAAACAAAACAATATCCTATTACACCAATTAAGGAACAAAATTAATTAAAACAGAAAACAATAAATCCAATTACAATTTACTTTCAAGCAAGTTTATCAATCAACAAAATGACACAAACAAAACTTACTTCATTAAATAATTTATATTTTTCTCTCGACGCAAAACAATACATTAATGATCAAATATAGAAGTATAAATACAAATTATACTAGCTGACTTTTTTCAAAATATGTACAAATTTAAATCACCAGATTTAATTTTAATTTGGAAAATGATGCGTTACTGCAGTGGGATAATGTTCATTTTCAAAATTTCGTTTGTTTCGTTTGAGCATTGAGGGAATTTAATGAGCTTTTGATTAGGGATGTTAGAATCCTGTTGTGTTTTTAATTAATTTTCGTATTATGTTAATGTGATTGTTTTATGCGTGATGTATTTGTTTTCGGGGGATTTTGAAGAGTATTTTGTAGATTCAGATATTTAAATTGTAAATTTATTAATTATGACGGAAACAATAATGATTATAACGTCACAGTACTAAACAATCGAAAACAAAATCAGTTATCAATGATTGTATCCTATAATTTTATTTAGTGGTTGTTTTAATTTAGTTAGTCGTACATTTTAGTTATTGTATTTTGCAATTAAGATAAATCGTGCATTGAATAATTAAAAATGAATAATTATATTCATGTTCATTCCATAAACATCGTACAAATTAATAAACAATAATGGATTTCATTTAGAGTTATTAAGCAACAATATACGCTTAAATATGATTCATAATTATATTTAATTAAACTTAAAATAACCAGTTAATAATTTATGTATCAATAAATATACAATGAATATGCATTTTGTCATTCTCTCTCGGGCAGTATTACAATGAAAATATATTTTTAAACATATTGCTATCAGAAATGTAATATTATTTGTGCTCGGTCGGGTCGTTCAATTTGTTGTATTGTTTTAGCGAATGGACGGGGTTATTTTTAATATAATTAATTGTAGCTTCAGGCCGGAAAATGCTCTTTCTCTCATTTCACGCGTCTTTCCGTTTTGATCCTTCCCATTTCGACCATATTTGTTTCTTTTCTATCTCGTTCAAAATACAACTGTCAAAAAAACTTAACATCTAAGTATATTTTTAAATATATAAGATAATGATTCACTTTGAATTAAAATCAATTTATTTTGAACTTCCATTATCTTTAAGTATATGATTTTGTCTATAAAATATAATAAATATATCATCACTCCTTTTACCCATTATTGGATATGGCACTCTGCCGTAGCAGATTTCGATAGGTGATATATTTAATTGCGTGAAATGTGGTTACCAGCCGTCAAATTATGGCCGACAAAGATGTTAGTAGAGGGGAACCACAGAGATAGTTTTAATATAGTGAAAATTGTTTATCGGTTGTGGAAATAGAACCTGAACTCCTTATTTTTATTGTTGTTTTATTTGCAAATGCACATCACGTTTCCATGGTCACCATGTCAAATGACATTTCCCTCACTTTAGTTCCTCACTAGTGAGGAAAACGTTTACTATCACGGCTAAATTGAGTGAGGGACATATAATTTTCGCAAGTAATGTTGAAAAAATTAATATATTTTATTGAGCAAGCTATGGTAACCACGGAAACAGTAAATGCCGTGCTGATAATGGTCAGTAATCATAAAGAAAATCTGTCTTAATGAGTGTCATTATAGTAAACATAATACATAAGATTACATTAAAATAACTATTTATATACAGGACATGTTATGAAAAGTAAATAAAGTAATTAATTAAAAATGGTGGTATTAATGTTCGTAGATGGGCATGTCCGAAATGTCATGTCTCCATTTTATTACTGGGCGTTGGAACGTAAACGATTTGCCGCTCTCTGTAGCTGGTAGTGCGTTTTAAATTTGTTGCATGAATATTTAAATACCCGATCAATATCTGCTCACCTGTCTCCCGAATACATTAATATTTAAACGGCCTTTATATTAAAAATTCTTGTCTTCCCAAATATTTGTTTTTTGTCTGCTCTCTGCATTCTACTATGTACACGGATGTTTTTTGCGGTGATATGTTTCATGTTTACACAAGAAAATGACGACGGAAAGATCTACTAACATTTGAAAATAAATCTGAAACTGAAATTTTATTTTTCAATGCAAAAATTATTTTATAAATCAATAAAAGCTTAACGGAAGTAATATAACTGAAGAACATTAAGAGTAAAATACTTGATTTAATATTGTTAAAAAATAGTATGTTATGCATCAAAGGAGGGAAACAAGCGATTATTCACACAAGGGATAATTGCGCCCTCTCGTGAAGCATATTATACTTTTCGAAACAAGTTCACAAAAATTACTGTCTTATCGGGAGAAATGTCTAATATGGGTTGCGTAGGAAACGCCTCAAACAGCTAATAATCGTAGTCCCTAGGGAGAGAAACACGTCCCTAGAGAGAGAAACATTATGTTTCTCTCCCTAGGGAAGAAAAGCAGTGTTTCTCTCTCTAAAATTAGGGAATAAAAACCGTGTTTCTTGTGCATGTGTTACGAAAAGTATGTAATAAATCACAATATATAAAGCAAGTTTAAGTTTAACCTTGACATTAGAAAAACACAAAACAAAAAAAAAGTCTTTCAATAAAACATAGGTTATGTAGAAGTAAACTGACAGGTTAGGTAGCGTTCATTGCTCGCTGTCAGTCAAGGCCATGTCCATTCAGTCAACATTCACTCTTCACTGCTCAGCGATCAGCAATGACGTGTTCAGAACGAACCCTTTGACCGCGTATTGTTCAACACTAAACTCATACAACAATCAGATTCTCATCTTGATTGAAGATAATCAACTTGACTTGATTACAATGGAATTCGTTCTTTTTATTTTCAAACGACGTAATGTGATTGTTGCTTCGTAGCTGCGGGTTCATTCGTTTGTTTAGTGTTTCGGTTGGGAATTAGGAATTAAAATGGTTCATTTATTTCGGTGAGACTGCATGAATAACATGGATTTATTTTTAATTCTTTACCAGAATTATTTCGAGAACTGTGGCAATATAATAAACAGATTAAATTTTATTATATAATTGAATTTGTTTTTAACACACTACTTCAACTTTTGTTTTTAAAAACAGGAATAAAAAAATAAGGTGAAGGTACAATAATTAGTACCAAATTTTATCATCAGGTGACAATAGGTTAAACTAAAGCACCTACCACAATTTGCCGCCATTTTGACTTCATGCATCGCGGTATTAATCAAATATTTAATTGCTTACAAAAATAAATATTTTTTCTACGATTGCTATGAAAAGTTGACAATTGTTATCGTAAAGTTGACTTTTTTGTGGAGCAATCGAAGAATATCTTTTTTGCGCGTCTCCGATGGCAACGCGCGAAAAAGACGTTAAATGCGCGCTTACTTCAATAGTTACCAAGGATACAAACAAAACAGAAACTTGTCATATTGACAGTTGACAGAACGAATTTATTATTAGTACGCATGTGTTTTTTAATAATTTTAAAATGCAATCGTAGAAAAAATTATGTGTGTATCACGAGCGTAAAGTGTCTTTGTTACTAACAAAGAATCACTTTACGCGCTTAATACACAAATAACTATTATAAAAAACAACAAAGACAAAATTAATTGTCTTTAAATGCTCACTTGGTGAAACTAGGTTTAATAATAAAATATCAAAATAAACACTTGTCTAAGTCTCACAAAATTCAGCCTCCAAGTCACCTTATGAGGGCATCGTCAGAGGCTGGCCAGCACAGTTGGTAACCATAGACGCGTTTCGCTCTTATTAGAGCTCATCAGTATGGTATAACCTACTTCTTCACCTAGAACAAAGTTCACGTGAAGAAGCTGGTGACGAAGGACTGTGCCAGCAGAGAATAAGATCTCTAAAGAACGGTAAGATGACATGAGAAGTTCTATCGAACCAGTAATGCCATCTACCGAAAAAAGCAAAAGCTACGAAATAGCAATTTAAATAAAAAACAACAAAGACAAAATTAATTGTCTTTAAATACTCACTTGGTGAAACTAGGTTTAATAATAAATATCAAAATAAACACTTGTCTAAGTCTCGCGAAACGCGTCTATGGTTACCAACTGTGCTGGCCAGCCTCTGACGATGCCCTCATAAGGTGACTTGGAGGCTGAATTTTGTGAGACTTAGACAAGTGTTTATTTTGATATTTTATTATCAAACAACTATTACATCAAATAAAATGTAAATAGCAACTAAAAATAAAATAACAAGTAAACAAAATGAATCTTATCTCAAGTAGAAATTTGAATAAAAATGTCATCGCCTAAAATTTTCATATTTCTATTATATTCGTGATTACATGGCTGATAAAAATGTTGAGAGTGTGGCAAAGTATAATAAGCGATAATAATATAAATAAGTTTTTAAGAATGGTTGACTTGGGCTGCGGCCGGAAATACTTCCTCTCTGACTTGAAAGTATGTGTGTGAGAGAATGTGTATGTATGTGTACGTGAGTGGGCGGACACGATAAGATTTCGTGTTCTGGGAGTGCGGTTCGTGTTTTATGTCTGGCAGCAGCTAAACAACTTGTTGAAAGAAATTGTAAAGAAATCGTTATTTATTTCTATTTGAAGGAAAACGAGTAAAACATAATTTTATAATTAAAATTTTGATCATTTATAATAATACACAAAAGGGAAGCGAACATGAAGGTTGGCTGCGTTAAGACAATGAGTTGAATTCAGCACCCTTCTTTATGTAAAGCTTGTTTCACACACATAAAATAGATATAAATTTTGTCATTTTGACAATCGTGTGAAACAGAAATTTCTATCATATTTTATATCAAAATTGGTCCACAAAAAGAACTTGTCCTATTTAATTTTTTGTCATATGACATGACTGCTACAGTGACGATAAACTTAAAGTTACTTTCAGTCATGTCATGTCACAAAAAAATACTTCGTGGTATGATTTCCTTTCAAATGAGAAGATGTCTCGTTGCAGACGAAACAAGTTTATCTATTATATATTAGTCTTGGGATCAATGCTGCGTTAGATACTATGACAGAAGAGATCGATTAAAGCTATACTTCAAACCTAATTCGTTCTGTCAACTGTCAATATGACGAGTTTCTGTTTTGTTTGTATCCCTGGTAACTATTAAAATAACTGCACATTTAATATCTTTTTCGCTCGTTGCCATTGGAAACTCGCGCATTTAACTTCTTTTTCGCGTATTGCCATTGGAAACGTGCGATAATAGTTATTTGTGTATTGAGAGCGTAAAGTGATTCTTTGTTACACAGTAATTGCAGTGTGAGCCGAAGGCGAGAGTTGCAATAGTGTAAGAGGAACAAAGACACTACACATAATTTTGTTTACGATTGCATCTTAAAATTATTAAAAAAATATACGTACTGAAAATAAATTCGTTCTGTCAACTGTCAATATGACAAATTTCTGTTTTGTTTGTATCCCTGGTAACTATTAAAATAACTGCGCATTTAATATCTTTTTCGCGCGTTGCCATTGGAAATGTGCGACAAGTTATTTGTGTATTGAGAGCGTAAAGTGATTCTTTGTTACTCGAGCACGGTAATTGCAGCGCGAACCGAATGCGAGAGCTGCAATAGTGTAAGAGGAACAAAGACACTACGCTCGTGATAAAATTATTAAAAAAGTATACGTACTGAAAATAAATTCGTTCTGTCAACTGTCAATATGACAAGTTTCTGTTTTGTTTGTATCCCTGGTAACTATTAAAATAAGCGCACATTTAATATATTTTTCATTTAACATCTTTTTTTTCCAATGACAACGCGCGACAAATATATTTTTCGATTGTTCCACAGAAACAGCAACTTTAGGATGACAAATGAGAGCGTAATTGTCAACTTTTCATAGCAATCGTAGAAAATAAACTTATTTTGCGTATTATCCCATAAGTATATAAATGTAAAAATGTATTCGACTATATTTTTCAAATAATTTTGAGTTTAAAATAGTCAAAAATAAATTATGTTAGTTCAAATACAATCACAATATATTTTGATAACTCATAATAATATTAAAGGGATGAAATGATCTAACGTTTTTACATCTACAATTTATTCTAAAAAAAAAGGTGTTTTTGTTTCTTTCAACTGACAAATTTTATATTTCTTATCGGAATTGCCTATAAATATCTTTGTTTCTGTTACATGTTGACGTAAAACTATGCTTTGAATTCCAGGAAAAATGAAACTGAACTTTTTTAGTTATAAACTTGCTAGGTCAGTGAATATAAATGACATCTGTTCATTCGTTCGCAGTTTGCAAACAGAACTTTGTACAAAAATCAGCGTATCAGCAAATTTTAAATTTTAGTTGCTCTGCAAGTGCCATAGTACAGTGGGTATCGAACCCGGCACAGTTAAATAGCAATATGAAGTAAGTTAATAAATAATTCATCACATGTCAGTACGGTGGTGTGGATAGCGATATGGAATTCAAATCCGGAGATCCCGAGTTCGAATCTCACTCAAGCTAAAAATTATATAAACTACTACACTGCGGCTCGGTGAGTGCGGATCCTGTACTGTAATTGGGATTAAGTTCCTGTTGTACAGTGTAACATAAATAAATAAATAACTTGTATATAATAATTATTGTCATTATTAATAATAATATTATTTTTCTACGATTGCTATGAAAAGTTGCCAATTATGCTCTCATTTGTCATCGTAAAGTTGACGGTTTTCTGTGGAACAATCTAAAACTATTTTTTCTACGATTGCTATGAAAAGTTCACAATTACGCTCTCATTTGTCATCGTAAAGTTGACGTTTTCTGTGGAACAATCGAAAAATATCTGTTTTGCGCGTCTCCAATAGCAACGCGCGAAAAAGATGTTCAATACGCGCGTTTCCAATGGCAACGCGCGAAAAAGATTAAAAATGCGCTTATTTCAATAGTTACCAGGGTACAAACAAAACAGAAACTTGTCATATTTACAGTTAACAGAATGAATTTATTTTCAATACGTATACGTTTTTAAATAATTTGAAGATGCAATCGTAGAAAAAATGATTTGTGTATCACGAGTGTAAAGTGTCTTTGTTCCTCTTACACTATTGCAGCGCGAGCCGAAGGCTCGAGTAACAAAGGATCACTTTACGCTCTTAATACACAAATAACTATTTTTGCGCGTCTCCAATGGCAACGCGCGAATAAATCGTTAAATGCGCGCGTTTCCATAGACAACGCGCGAAAAAGACATTAAATGCGCGCTTATTTCAATAGTTACCAGAGATGCAAACAAAACAGAAACTTGTGATATTTACAGTTGACAGAATGAATTTATTTTCAGTACGTATACTTTTTTGAATATTTTTAAGATACAATCGTAGAAAAAATGATGTGTGTATCACGAGCGTAAAGTGTTACACTATTGCAGCTCTCGTCTTCGTCTTAAAAGCGTAAAGTGTCTTTGTTCCTCTTACATGCCTTCGGCTCCCACTGCAATTACCATGTTCGAATAACAAAGAATCACTTTACGCTCTTAATACACAAATAACTATTTTTGAAACTTTGAAGGTCCGCGGTAAAGAAGTATGTTAACGAGGATCCATAATAAAGACAAGATTAAGAACCGCTGCAGTAGATGATTGACTTAGTGTTAACAGATTTATGAAAGATGAAATCTGCGGTTGTGAAGTTAAGTTATCGGTAACCGCAATGCTTCAGGTTGTACCGCCGCGTTGCTGCGGTATTTAAAGTATCACCCTTAAACGAACTTGATTTGATTCAGTGAACCGAGCGAAAGGTAAATCGAACTTTATACTTTAGTTTATAATTAAATTAAACTTCGCAATTAATTCAGGCCTTCAACAGGTGTCACTGTAAACTTTGCCTTCCAACCTTCATTCTTTGATGTTTGTAACAAGTTACACGCCGCACACTTTGACGTCGAGTTAGCCACGATTACCGATCATCACTCTACACTCAAACACTATACGTGAACGTAGCTCGTAGCATAATACATAACATTACGCGCTATCCTATTAAATGGGGTAGCACGAACCCCTGAAACATTCACAGAACATTCTTATCCTGACACACGATACTCGTTTCAACCACATTCACACTTCCTCCATACGAGCTCTTTCCTTCCTCACAATCAAAATCCGTGACCGTAGCTCGTAGCATAATACATAACATTACGCGCTATCCTATTAAATGGGGTAGCACGAACCCCTGAAACATTCACAGAACATTCTCATCCTGACACACGATACTCGTTTTAACCACATTCACACTTCCTCCATACGAGCTCTTTCCTTCCTCACAATCAAAATCCGTGACCGTAGCTCGTAGCATAATACATAACATTACGCGCTATCCTATTAAATGGGGTAGCACGAACCCCTGAAACATTCACAGAACATTCTCATCCTGACACACGATACTCGTTTTAACCACATTCACACTTCCTCCATACGAGCTCTTTCCTTCCTCACAATCAAAATCCGTGACCGTAGCTCGTAGCATAATACATAACATTACGCGCTATCCTATTAAATGGGGTAGCACGAACCCCTGAAACATTCACAGAACATTCTCATCCTGACACACGATACTCGTTTCAACCACATTAACACCTCCTCCATACGAGCTCTTTCCTTCCTCACAACCAAAATCCATCATCACGCAACAAACCTTCATTCACATCCATCCATTCGTTCGCTGTTTCGTAAATCTGCACTTACGCCCACTTCTCTAACAACGAATCTATAAAGAAATGAAGGTAGCATCACCTGCGCTTGTTTAAAAATACATAATACATACATAACATTACGCGCTATCCTATTAAATGGGGTAGCACGAACCCCTGAAACATTCACAGAACATTCTCATCCAGACACACGATACTCGTTTCAACCACATTCACACTTCCTCCATACGAGCTCTTTCCTTCCTCACAATCAAAATCCATGGGGTAGGTGGCTCAGTGGTGGATCTTGGGAACCCTGGTTCGATTCCCACAGCCGACAAACAATTTTCACCAATTTAAATCTATCCCTGTGACTCCCCCTCCACTAATATCTTTGAGGGCCGTGATTTAACGGCTGGTAACCGCAATTCACGCGAAAAAATATGTCACTTACCGAGATCTGTTTAAGCAGAGTGCCACACCCAGTAATGGGTAAAAGGCGTGATGATATATTTATTTATTTTATTAATTGTAGGATTAATCTAATGAAAAAAATTATTATTACAAAATTTGTCTAATAAGTCATAAAAAGATTCAGTTTAAATAAGTTAGAGATAAAAATTAATATTATTTACTTACAAAAATATGCAATGCTTAACTGTCAAACATATATTTTATATCCCATTTTAACAGTAACTAAATAAATAAATGAATAATTTATTGTTGTATAATTTTTATTATTTTCGGAATTTTATAAAATATATTGATATAATTGACGTCATTTCTACACTGATTATTAATATTTTTAGATTCATAATAATAATAAGCATAAAAGTGTAATAAAAGTGCAATACATTTGTATGACAATTTCCATTAGCATTAGTGTCCCATAAAAATCAATATGAATACATAATTCATAAAAATGATAATCATAAAGTCAATATTATACCAATCAAACTAAATTATCCATTTTCAACATTTCCGTTATTACCAAAGTATTACAATATACATGAAGTCTGATAAATAAATCACACTTGTTCACAAGGGCATTAAACATTCACGTCGCCCGCCACTCAAGAACACTAAAATACCTACAAATACTCAGTCGTATCGCGCAGTGAGGTTGTTATCATAGACTTTTGTTATTGGTCAAACAAATTTTCTTTAGCTACGTTTAAGGTCAGTCAACTTATAATTTCCGAATGAAGATGTCAAAGAAAATAAATGTATTTATAGTTTTACATTAATTATTCTATAAAAGTTAGTTTAATGGATAAATATTTGCCTCGTACGAGATTGACTACAAATTGTTAAAATACTGAAAAACATTAATTTTGTTTCCTATTACAGGGTGGCGATTCAAGTAACATTAATAAATTCCCTGACTTTTCCCTGATTAAGTAAAAAAATTCCCTGACTTCTAGAATATTGACTTTATGGTTACATTTCATATATTTTTTTTTAATTAAATTTATAGTAAAAGCAAAATCAATTTGTGTTTCTAAACAGGCAAAGACACAACCTTAAATATTGCATACAGAAAAAACATAGCGCGGTAGAAACGTTAGACAAAACAAAACAGTTTTCAATTAGTAAACATCCTTCGGTTATATTTTCATAATGGCGGTTCTCACTCTTAAGAAGCAATAAAGGGTATTTGTTGCCAATAAAGGTATACTATCTATCTAATAAAGGGTATTCTGCCAATAAAATCTAAAAATAACTAAATACATTTTGAAACAAACGTTTGTAGTTATTTTTCTAAAATTAAATTAAAAAATTTAAAGAAAAAAAATAATTTTTTTTCCTGACATGGAATAAAATTCCCAGAAATATAAAATTCCCTGACTTTTCCCGGTTTTCCAGGTAAGTCGCCATCCTGTATTAGCTATGAACTTGAAACAAAATAATTATTTCTTTCATTAGGATTAAAAATACAAGTTTTTGAGTGAAATAATAAAGCCGATTGAAATATACTTTTTTATTTTGTACCTGATGTTAAAAGTAGACTTTATGCTTTATGTAGATAAAGAAACACTTTCACATCAACTTTAGATAAAGTAGAATTTAGTCTACACTTTTTTGAAAAATAACAAATTAAAAAAAAATAAAAATAAAGCATTACATGAGGTACCTACATAATAACTAATTAATAAATGATTATTTGTAGGCAGTGTTTATACTTTTACTTCATTAATAACATAATTATAAATAATTAAATGTACTATTATACCAGTGACATAAAAATGTTCGCTATGAATAAAATACCTTAATTTTTGAGAATTTCCAAAAAATTCTTTTTGTTCTATAATCAGTATATCAAATTATATTTGTCATTGAAGTTTCGTGCAGAGGCATAAAAACACCCTGTATATATATTTTATAAATTCTAAACTGTTTACAATTTTCATAATATTAACTGAAATTTTAATACTAAATGTTAAGGTACTAAAAACAATTGTATTTTGCAGTCATTTTTAAGTGATAATTATCACTTAATTTTGTGAATTAAAAATGGAACGAAATAATTATTAACGTAAAGTAAAATAAATAAATATATCATCACGCTCTTTATCCATTACTGGGTGTGGTACTTCTCCGTAGCAGATCACGGTAAGTGATACATTTCTTCACGTGAAATTCGATTACCAGTCGTCAAATCACTGCCCCCAAATATGTTAATAGAAGGAGAGCCACAGGGGTAGTTTTAACTAAATAAATATATCATCACGTCATTTACCCATTACTGGGTGTGGCACTCTGCCTAAGCAGATCTTGGTAAGTGATATATTTTTTCGCGTGAAGTGCGGTTACCTGCCGTCAAATCACGGCCCTCAAACATATTAGTGGAGAGGGAGCCACAGGGGTAGATTTAAATTGGTGAAAATTGTTTGTCGGCTGTGGGGATCGAACCAGGGTTTTAACGTCTCTTTAAATCTGCAAGCGTGTAGATGCATCGTCATCTTTTTAATAAAATAGTTAGAATTTGTGAATAAAGTCACAGAGCATTTATTTCACACGTCAGAGAAACAGATAGAGAAGTCGTTAATAAAATGACGTTCGGTGGATGGATTATTTACGTACTTCGTTGCAGGTTGGCGTTATCCGCTTATATTGTTTATTTACGAGTGCGGTAAATTGGAGCATGATAAATTATGCGAGCCCTAAAATAAATATCTCCGTTTCACAAAGACATGCCAGCCGAGCAGAATGGAGCAGGGAATTTGGATGAACACGTCTGCAGTTATTAAACACGTTATTAATACTGTTGGCAGAAACACTACAATTGTATATTACAATTCATTTGACATTTCAGTTGTGCTGTTTGGTGCATTTCTCTCATGTTGTCATGTTGCATATGATATCAAACTAAATAGTAGCTTGCGCATTTTCATTTCAAAATAAACAATATTGTTTTCATAAATGTCAAATTATTATTGCAAATAAAATGAAGACCAGTATTTCAATCTTTTAACAAAGTTTCCAATAAATATCACATCCATACCATACTTCAAATTATGAAATTATATACAGAGAATTTCCAAACTATTGCAAAAAATAAGAATATATATTATTAAGGGGTAAGACCACTCTAAAGTTTTACCTGTGAAAATATTATTGTTTACCATCATCTTCAATGTACATACAATTATTATTATTTAAGGGGTAAAGCCACTCTAAATTTTTTTTTAAATGCATTTGTTTTTTATTTGCTTAAATTATAGGAATAAGGGACAATTAATTTAAATACCGCGCGGAAGTATTTCAGAGGAAAAAAGCATATATCTATTAGTTATATCACATTTAGTTTTTGAGATATATATATATATATATATATATATATATATATATATATATATATATATATATATATATATATCTTTAGAATATAATTTTAACAGAATTAATGAAAGTAATAATGAGAAGTATACTGTATTTATTATAGACTATTTGATATTTTTATATATCTTCGAACCCTGTTTATAAGTTAACTGAAGCACGAGAAAATTAATGCCGTTGAGCGCGTTTTCATATCACATTTAGTTTTTGAGATATAGCCTCGGAAAAGTAGAAAAATTGAAAAATTCGAAAAATTTCACTTCTCCGGAGGCTATATCTCAAAAACTAAACAAGATATGGAAATGCGCTCAACGGCGTTGAATTCCCCGTGTCCGAATTGACTTATAAGCAAATTTTCATACAATTTTATGCAATTTAATATTTTTAATTATATCCTAAGGGGTACCCCTTTGGTTTTTTCAGATTTTAATTCAATTTTACCAAAAATCCTTAATCGTAGGATTATTAAAACGAAAATTTACATACATATGTATTTTGACCCACTGAATCCAGTGGTGCAATCTTCAAATGCATATGACTTCTGGTTTTCGAGAAAATGTTAAAAAACCGCTTTTTGCGATTCTTTTGGCGGAAAATTGAAAAAAAATAAATATCGCTGAAACTATGTTTATAAGTTAACTGAAGCACGAGAAAATTAATGCCGTTGAGCGCGTTTTCATATCACATTTAGTTTTTGAGATATAGCCTCGGAAAAGTAGAAAAACTGAAAAATTCGAAAAACTTCACTTCTCCGGAGGCTATATCTCAAAAACTATTTGATATTTTTATATAATGGATATATATCATTGCAAAAATATGACGATATATATCAAAATAAATATCATGATATATATCGATCGATATATATCTTCGAACCCTGGTTTTTATACAGAACTTTAGTCCCGAATAATGAACTTTTTTCCAAACGTGCGCCATTTTGATAAAAATCAAAACTTTCAAAATCCAGCCCGTAGTTTTTTAGAGTATACATCAGAGATTAAGAAAACATATCTCGTTTTGATCCAGGTCCATTACTGTTCCCGGAATGTTTTCGCCCGATTTGTCCTACGCGCCGAGAGGAGTCGCCATTTATTTTAATTTCTGACGACAATTTTGTATATTTTCTTTTAAAAAAATTTTGAAATAAAGTTTAAAGAGCACTAAATAAAGATCCAAAAACAGTTCTTAAGCAGCACGTTTAGATTTCGTTAAAAAAAATCCAGAATATGACCCTTTTTTCCTTGTCTAGAGTGGCTTTACCCCTTAAAATAAATAATAAATATATCATCCCATTACTGGATGTGGCACTCTGCCGCAGCAAATCTTCGCGTGAAGTGCGATTACCAGCCGTCAAATCACGGCCCCCAAAGATGTTAGTGGAGGGGAAGCCACAGGGGTAGATTTAATTTGGTGAAAATTGTTTGTCGGCTGTGAGGATCGAACCCTGGTTCTCAAGAACCATAGGCCAAATATATATTGAAACTAAACTTTAAACAAAATTATCGTTTCCTTGGTTACATAATTTGTGGATATACTATTATTTTAAAATTAACTATTTATAATTATATAATTTTATAATGAGTGGAAGAAATAACTGAGCTTGTATGACAGAAATTATGAATGTGGATGAAGCAAATCTGCTATATAATGATAGGAATTATGGGATAAATCTAAAGAATAAATGCTCCGAGAACGTTCCTACTTTATGAGATACAGAGTAATATCGTATGAATGTAATCATTTTTAAACTTGAATAAATAAAAATAAATCGCTGTAATATTTCACTGCATGTTTGTGGCTATGAATATATTTATTCATACGTTTGCTATTTCAATGTTATTTGGAACGAAAATTATAGATGTAAATTAATTTGAAATATAAACGTGTAGCAATGAATATTAGTTAAAAATAAAATTGTTGTGTTTCAAAATTCATATTCAAAACAATATGAAACATGACTGCAAATGCGATATTATTCTGATATAATTTTTGAAACAAAAGAGTTATTTTTATTAATAATGTTAATATTACTGTTTGTTTCCGTAACATTTTCCGTTGTTATTTATATATTATGAAATATCTCATAATTATGAATTTTACTTTTGTAAAAACTGAAATTATATTTTATATTATTTGTATATTTAAATAAAAACAATGGATATTATTCAATGATTTGTATTAGACTGTTTCATGCCCTGTTACCATGGAAACATTAAAATACTCATATACTTGACATTGTCTGAAACAATGTATTAACTAATTTTTATATAATTCACTGAATAACAGACAATATTCTTTGTATTTTATACCACAGGAATATCCACAATTTTTTTGTAAATGTTAATCTATACTCTGTCCCACTGTAACTTCAAGTTTTGCGACCGATTTCCACAACACAAAAAATAGTATTTTGAAGACTTTTAAAAATATTACTAAATCACAAAATCGAATAAAATTTCGAAAACAAGATATTTACTAACAGTGGACTACACTACTGTAAAATAAATAAATAAATAAATATATCATCACGCCTTTTACCCATTACTGAGTGTGGCACTCTGTCGAAGCAGTTTTACGGTAAGTAATATATTTCTTTACGTGAAGTGCGGTTACCAGCCGTCAAATCACAGCCCCCAAAGATGTTAGTGGAGGGGGAATGACGTGTATAAACAATTAAACACTTATTGTGGCCGTTTCATTCCATCGTTTTGCCATATACAAATTTGTCGTTTATTTTGAATAATGCCATCTAGTGACTTTTATTTCAATTAAATGAAAGTGACCACGCTGTCAAGCTACAAAAATAACCTCAAAATATTTGGAAATTAAAGTTAACATTAAAATAATTGAAATTGATGTGATAAAATGAAGTACATTTAATGGAAATGGCGTATTTTATTTATACATTTAATATTATTAGGTTAGGTTATGTTAGTTACAAAATATATCGTCAGAGGTGCTAGTTGACGTGTCTGCTTTGTAAATTTGAAACTAGGAATTTTAATGACATATGAAATGGCCATAATAAGCGTAGCGCATTCAATGAAGTTGGTATAAATTGATTCAGCTAGTTGGCCAATATTAATAACAAAGTGTTAAGAGCTGTAGTGTAGTGCAGTTGACACTAGTTTATCCTATAAAATAAATATACAAGTAGTTAAAATGTAAAAAGTTTAAAAACAGTGAGCTTTAGCATCAAGATGGCAAGTACACTTATGATTAAATAATACTGTTGGTAGTGGTTGGCGTCTCCAGCAACTAGTAACATAAATTCCATCTGCGCCATTTTCGTGCGAGCCCGTCGTTAAAAGTTTGAAAAATGTGTCTCGTCCTCTCGTTGTCTAAGTTCCCGCTGGCCGGAAACAAAGCCGAAGACATCCAACAAATGACACTCTCGCAACTATTCAACTGTTAACACTCGCGCCGGCTTTTGTTTCGTTTTCGTTGTCATCGCCTTCTTTCTTCGCAGGACCGCTCCGCACCCCGCTCAAGATTAACTGCGCAACTTTCGTGGTTTATTCTTGCGTCAACTTATGATCTACGCGCTTCTTCTTCGCATTGTTCGCAAGGTGCAAAAGCTGCAAGCTGGAGACGCTGTTTTGTTTTTCGCATGTTTTAGATTCATGCGAAAAGTTTGCACTGATGGCTAAGGAGAAATGTGGGCTAGTTCTACGCAAGATTCAATGTTCACTCGATAAATACCTATAAATATATCCAAAGCGCCATTTTATAAATTGTTTCATTCGCATTTGGTATTTTACCAATTTTAACGGACGTTGCCAATAGCAGCGATCGATAATAGTTATTTATGTAACAAACAATTTTCATCAATTTAAATCTACCCCTGTGGCTCCCCCTCTACTAATATCTTTGGGGGCTGTGATTTGACGGCTGGTCCCCGCACTTCACGCGAAAAAATATATCACTTACCGAGATCTGCTCAGGCAGAGTGCCACACCCAGTGATGGGTAAAAGGCGTGATGATATATTTATATTTATTTATTTATTTAACGGACGTTGTTATTAACAAACAATTTTCATCAATTTAAATCTACTCCTGTGGCTCCGCCTCTGCTAATATATTTGGGGCTGTGATTTGACGGCTGGTCCCCGCACTTCACGCGAATAAATATATCACTTACCGAGATCTGCTTAGGCAGAGTGCCACACCCAGTGATGGATAAAAGGCGTGATGATATATTTATATTTATTTATTTATTTAACGGACGTTGTTATTAACAAACAATTTTCATCAATTTAAATCTACCCCTGTGGCTCCCTGTCCACTAATATCTTTGGGGGCTGTGATTTGACGGCTGGTCCCCGCACTTCACGCGAATAAATATATCACTTACCGAGATCTGCTTACGGCAGAATGCCACACCCAGTGATGGGTAAAAGGCGTGATGAAATATTTATATTTATTTATTTATTTAACGGACGTTGTTATTAACAAACAATTTTCATCAATTTAAATCTACCCCTGTGGCTCCCCCTCTACTAATATATTTGGAGGCCGTGATTTGACAGCTGGTAACCGCACTTCACGCGAAAAAATATATCACTTACCGAGATCTGCTTAGGCAGAGTGCCACACCCAGTGATGGGTAAAAGGCGTGATGATATATTTATATTTATTTATTTATTTAACGGACGTTGTTATTAACAAACAATTTTCATCAATTTAAATCTACCCCTGTGGCTCCCTGTCCACTAATATCTTTGGGGGCTGTGATTTGACGGCTGGTCCCCGCACATCACGCGAATAAATATATCACGTACCGAGATCTGCTTACGGCAGAGTGCCACAGTAATGGGTAAAAGGCATGATGATATATTATTATTATTATTAAGTGTTAAAAGTGCCACTTTATTGCATAAATAGGAAATTTGTAATACAATCCAGAAGCGAGTATTACAAAACTATAAACTTTAAATAATTATGTTAATTTTACTAATTACATTTCAAATTTCAAAAATATTTAGTTTGTACATCATAGGTTACGTATTTAAATTGGTCGTACACAGCTACTTTATTGTACATTGCCATTATTAGCATGTGATAATAGTTATTGATGTCACAGCGTAGTAAATGAATTTTTACGGGCGAGCTGGCAAGTTTGTGCAAGGCGACCGATGAAGGAGTGGGCTCATACTCCAATGAACCCTGTAAAGATTAATTGCAAGCGAGCCGCGTACACAGCTTTACTTCCACCTTCGCAAAGTTTTTCTTTTTAATTTACTTAACTTACTTACTTAACACGAGTCATCTGTAGTGATACTATTTACATAGTGACTCATGAAACTGGAACAAATGTGTAATATTTAACTGAAACTTTTCCTCTAAACGGGTGGAGAAGAAATAAATATGAATGTTCAATGAAAGAAAATGATAAAAACCTAATTTTATATTTGACAGACTTTCAGTAACTTATTTACAATATTACGTGGGCAATATCATTAAAAGTTTAATCCAGTTACATAAAACAAAAAAATATTATCAAATTATGAAAGAAGTTAAAACTTGAAAACCACAAAACTCCAGCAAGAAAATTAACATCAACTTGAAATCAATTTACAGTAAACAACCCCCGAAAAAGTTTCTCCACCACATCGACATTAACAAGACATAACCCCGGTTTGGGGGTTGACACGTCACGAGGTCCCCGGGGAATACACGAGCTTAGCCGAGCGGGAAGAGCAGGGAAATAACATAATTGAATCTGGTTGGCTTGTGCGAGCTGCATGAGTGCGACTATTGGATATCACGACATTTATACACAAATTCCAGTGCATTATCGCAGGAAATGAGATTTGGCGCGGCGGAATTGGGACCCGGGAACGGTGATAACTCAAGAGGTTAACATCACTTCGGAGCTTGTTGATTTTTTATGTTTAGCACACAACATTTTCCTTTTTATTACTTCAAACTGCAGTTATTTCTTATGTTCTATATTTCTACATTATTTATACAAACATATTTTAAATAAAAATAATAGAAAAAGTTTATTTAAATAAAATAAATAAATATATCATAACGCCTTTTACCCATCACTGGGTGTGGCCCTCTGCCTAAGCAGATCTCGGTAAGTGATATATTTTTTCGCGTGAAGTGCGGTTACCAGCCGTCAAATCACGGCCTGGAGGAGGAGCCACAGGGGTAGATTTTTTTAAATTGGTGAAAATTGTTTGTCGGCTGTGGGGATCGAACCAGGGTTCTCAAGATCCACAGGCCGACTCGATACCACTGAGCCACCTACCCCATTATTAATAGCTATAATTTCTTCCAAAGAAACATAAGCCCTTTAAATTCACATAATTTTTGTGGTACCTACATACAACAGTATATTGAAAAACTAGTTTTACAATGACCCTACAACTGGGCATTGTAATACGTGTTTTTCGTACTATTTTTCTTATAACGCATTGATTTAATTTTTGTTTAAAAATTATTTTGTACTTCCGTTAGGAAATAGAAGTTTTATTTCACTTATTTCAATTAGGTAATGAACTGCATTATTATCTCCAAAATTGTCGTAAAAGCAAAAGATGAGACACTTTAATCCTGAACGAAAAAGACACATCAAATGATATGAGTTCACTACCATCTTTACAACCATGTTTCTAAACACTAAAACTTTCAGAGTTTATAAGATACAACTATTTTAATTAACTAATTTTAAAGAAATGTGAAGAATTTCTATTGTGAAATCGATTATCAATTGTTTCTGAACAACTGCTAGTGTCTGATGCGCATATGTCACCTGGTACCGTAAGGTCAATAAATAACAGTAATTTTAGTAGATCGTCATTTGTCCAGCGCGTACTTCAATAATTTATTCACTATTTTCTTACTAGAAAGAGATTTATGTAAGATTTCTTTCACATGGAGTGTACAAAAGCGAATGAACTCATGCACTGAGTGCGAATCGTGGCTTGTGTAACAGAGATAGATATAGTCGATATGTATGTAAGAAAGAGATGGAGTGATAATGTTTGACGTGTCAAGCTTGAGCTATTAAAAAGGCGTTAGTGCTTCGACCGGAAGTTGTAGTTCACCGGAACAAATGCTGCACGCTGCAGCTTTTAATTCATGTGCGACATACGTTGTTTCCTGCAAACCAACTCACGGAGGACGTTGCAATGATTTCGCCAGGTGGAATTTTAACACTAATTATCTAATCATTTCACGTTGAATTTACAATTATTGCTAATTATTAAGAAATCTCTTGTCCGTCTCAGAATCGCTTAGCCAAGATTTACTACAAATGAAAATCTTTTCATTATTTTAATCTTAATGAAACCAAAATAACAATTAAAAGAACACAAACTGCCAAACTCAAAGAATACTAAACAATACTATTATTTGTTTTATTTTTCATGGCACTCTGTAAACAGCTTACATACATACATACATACGAGTACATAACATCACGCTATATCCCATTAAATGGGGTAGCACGAACCCGTCAACATTCTCATCCTGACACACGATACTCGATTCGACCACATTAACACTTCCTCCATACAAACTCTTTCTTTTCTCACAACCAAAATCCATCAACACACAACAAACATTCATCCATTCGCTCCTGTACACTGCGCTTAAAGATGGAAATTTTAATTTACCTGTATCTCGTGACAAGATCGTCGTATATCAATAAATAAGGGCTCGTTGGACGCAGTTTTTAATTCTGCTCTAAAATTAACAGGGAAAATTTATGGTGTAATGAAAATTTTACCATTGAATATCCTATATAACAAAAACAAAGTAGACCCGGTATAATTATTCATAAAGAAAAACAAACATTTGCAATGACTACTCCAACGCTCAACTCAGAAGAAGCGTATTCTGCATTTCAACTCGCTGAACTGTACAATTCATTTTGCGGGGGCCCTATTTGACGGGGGACCCTAGTACTGCCTATTGGTTCATACAACACTTATCAAGATACTTGGCACTCTGTTAATTCTAGCGACGTAGCTATAACATTCTATATATATATATATATATATATATATATATGCGGTGGCAAAACGCCCCCTATGGGGCAACGCCGCTTCATTTGAAGCTCTCTAGATCCTTTTTAACGGAGGATCATCCCTTTTTTCTTCTTTTATTTTATCTTCTCACTTATGCTCCTGCATAATTCTCTATTTCCTGCCTTTTCTTTCCAATTTTGGACTCTTGCAATTTTCAAGTCTTCTGTCACTTCCTTCATCCACGTGGATCTGGGTCTTCCTCTTCTTCTTCTTCCAGGATCCCATTCTAATATACTATGGATCATAGTGTCTGCACCAGCCCTCCATGTATGTCCTAGCCATTTTACTCTCTGCTGTTTGATCTTGCTTACTATGTCCTCTCCATCCATTTCTTTTAGTATTTCGCTGTTCATTTTTCGTCTGTATTCATCTTCATTGATTTTGACTGGTCCCAATATAGTTCTTAATAACAACAAAGACAAAATTAATTGTCATTCATACACTTGGTGAAACTAGGTTTAATAAAAAATATTAAATAAACACTTGGCAAAGTCTCACAAAATTCAGCCTCCGAGTCACCTTATGAGGGCATCCTCAGAGGCCGGCCAGCACAGTTAGTAACCATAGACGCGTTCGTCACCAGCTTCTTCACGTGAACTTTGTTCTAGGTGAAGAAGTAAGTTATACCATACTGATGAGCTCTAATAAGAGCGAAACGCGTCTATGGTTACTAACTGTGCTGGCCGGCCTCTGACGATGCCCTCATAAAGTGACTCGGAGGCTGAATTTTGTGAGACTTTGCCAAGTGTTTATTTAATATTTTTTATAGTTCTTAATATTTTTCTTTCTCTTATTCTCATTTGTTCTTCCTCTTTTTTGTCATTGTAAGTGTCTCTGCGTCATACATCAGTAGAGGTCTTATCATTGTTTTGTATATTTTCATTTTAGTATTTTTAGTGAGAATTTTACTTTTTAACATTTTTTTGTGAATGTGCCGTAAAAATTTTTTCTTTTATTTCAGCTTTTCTATCTCCTTTGTTTGTTATTGTTACACCCAAATATTTATACCTTTCAAGTTCTTCAAACTCAATAGCATTCAATAAATACTTATTTAAATTTTAAAATAATAAAAACCACAGAGCGAAACTCTTAAATCAGAAAAGTTGTTTAGCAAATCCTGGCATCGTAATTCCACAACCGAGTCATCAGCAAGATTGACGAGCGTCCTAATTCTCCAGAATTTCCAAAAACCTTCCAGAACTAGAACTATTCCGAAGCGAATTCCTCCTACACCATCAACATTCTCCATCACCATATGTCCGAGTTTACATTAGCTGGTTAGTGCGGGCTAAAAATACACCCATCGCCGTTCATTTACAAACAAATTTTACAACTCGGCCATGTGGATTGCGCACGGAAAGCTAAAGCTGCGTTTACACCCACGGACAAACGCGGGGAACGGACTAAGAAGTCTGTGACCAAATTTTTATTATCCTTCGTCACCAGCTTCTTCACATGAACTTTGTTCTAGGTCAGTGGTCGGCAAAGTGCGGCTCCAGAGCCGCATGTGGCTCTTTGACTCCTTAAGTGCGGCTCTGGCACAAATATCCACGGAAGGCGCAATAATATTTTCATTTAAAAAAAAAAACTCGGTAAGAAAATAATTAAAAATAACAATATACAAACCTGACTTACTCAAACTATCCAAGGAGATGCAAGCACATTGTTCGCATTCATAAATATTTATTAAGTATGAAATTTAGTTTTATTTAGTATACTACTTATTTAGTGTAATAAAAGTTTACTAAACAAGCAGATTTGGCTCCCAATTTTTTTTTTAATTGTTGTAATGTTCATATTTGGCTCTTTGGCTAATAAGTTTGCCGACCACTGTTCTAGGTGAAGGAGTGGGTTATACCATACTGATGAGCTCTAATAAGAGCGAAACGCGTCTATGGTTACTAACTGAACTGTGCTGGCCAGCCTCTGACGATGCCCTCATAAGGTGACTTGGAGGCTGAATTATGTGAAACTTAGCCAAGTGTATGGATGACAATTAATTTTGTCTTTGTTGTTATTTAAATTGCTATTGCGTACCTTTTCCTTTATTCGGTAGATGGCATGGCCTGTTCCACAGAACTTCTCATGTCATCTTACTGTTTGTTAGAGATCTAATTCTCTGCTGGCACAGTTCTTCGTCACATAGCTTCTTCACGTGAACTTTGTTCTAGGTGAAGAAGTGAGTTATACCATACTGATGAGCTCTAATAAGAGCGAAACGCGTCTATGGTTACTAACTGTGCTGGCCAGCCTCTGACGATGCCCTCATAAGGTGACTTGGAGGCTAAATTTTGTGAGACTTAGCCAAGTGTTTAGTTTATATTTTATTAAACCTAGTTTCACCAAGTGTATGGATGACAATTAATTTTGTCTTTGTTGTTATTCAAATGAATCCATACAACAATTTAAATCAATTAATTATTTATAGTTTATGAGGAAAAAAATTCAAAGTTGTGTGAGGTCACTGTGAATTGAAGTATAAATGAAGATTCGCTTGTAAAAATCGATGAATAAAACTGAATTGAAGATTTGCATAACGTTTAAATACAGGATGTACCGATTCCATTATCGGATGATCAATTATCTACTTCTATTAATTATTAGTTAGATTTATTGCGGTACAGGTAGATTAATGTGCAAAGTTTAACGGTGCAATTTTATTTATTTTGTGTTGTTCGATTATTGCTATGATTACGAAGCAATCAAAATACGTAATACTTGAGAAACGTCGAATTAAATTTCTAATTTCATCCGGGATTTCAGAACAAAAATTCGATTTTCAAAATAATAAACAATTTCAACTTCTGACCTGCTTGGAATCATTAGACTAAATATAAACTGAAGTTGGGAATTTACTTAGTCATGTTCTAAAACTGATCAATATTATAGGTAGCTACTGTAAACAAGTCTAAATATTACAAAATGATAGCTAAACTATATCATCGAAATAATTATGAAAGTATTGCCTCCAATTTTATTTCCCCGGTGTGTTACTTCATTTAGGGAAAGTAATGGTAACATGATTTGAAGCATCCTATCGACATCTAGCGACTCTTATTACTGCAGGTGAATCAGGCGTCTAATTGAACCTTAAGTTAGAATTTCAACACTTTTTGAAACAGGATGTTATTGTTATTATATTAAAATGTTGTTATACTATGTTCAAAGATACTCCGTTATGGCCCTCTCAGCGGGTCTATTGTTAGGGATTTAAACTTGATTTATAAGGGTACAAGGACAGGTATGCATTCAGTATTTCCCAATTTAATTTTATTTTTATATATATTATAATAATGAATCAGAGAATTTTGTACAAATATTATTATTGATAATGAAGCAAAAAAAAAATGTTACATGAAAGTATCATTGTATAACAATCGTCATTTAGTTAAATAATGCAAATAAACAATAATGTCATACATAACAATAAATAAAAATATTACTATTCGACAATATTTTCACTTCACTATCTTTTTCTTTTAAATAGTTATACACATTTGAAACTATTTCTTTCGCTTCTTGCGGCAAAAATGTCCGTTTAATTTTATCACAATTTTCAACTGGTAAAACATCAGTATTGTCTTCTTCAAATGGTCGCCACATTTTAAATACGTATATTGTTGACCTCAGTACGAAAGTTAGTATTACTACTGATTTTAAATTTTTGAAGACTCATTTATATACCTATTCAGTAAGTATGCCTTTGTTATCTTATTTTCCCTAATATGTAATAATACCGGTTAAATTTTGCGAATTCATTATTATTTCAAGTAAATCTGAAATACGTAATCCGCACAGAGATTAGAGATTTCCGAATTTAAATATTTTGCAATCCTACCCTAAGCGTCAACAGGTAGAATCTCTTACTGTGTGCGGTTCAACACAGGCTTAGTAAGTTAAAGCCATAACGGAGTATCTTTGAACATTCTATACGCATTGGCAAGTTCATTTGAAAATGCTGTACTGAAACATCTATAATTCCAGGTACGCTACATAAAAGATATTCTTCACAGTTCGTAAGCTGCGATCTTTGCAGAGAATAATTTACAGATCGTAACTGTTTTACATCTGTTTTGCGGCGATAAAGAGAGAGTAAATTTCGTTGGTGTAAATCCACCTTGAGTACTTCGAAACCTCGTCAGCAGCTACGCCACATAACATTAAAAGCAAACCAATAAACTAACTACAAACGAATCTCACATTTATTTTATTAATTCCGAATAACTTCTATAATATTTCACGGAGGTATGAGTCAACGGAAACTACCGAACAATGACGGGCACACCCGACTGCGCTACAATTCTTCTTGATAAAAATTTAAAGAGGCAAACTAAAACTATAAAGCAACGGAACACAAAATGAACAATGAGAGAAAGAGAAGTTTCCCGCAAATAAAACAAACCGAAGCTGGTGATGACTTCTAAACTGCAACTGAAATTTTAATGATTTCAGAATTTTGAGAAAAAATGCTACATGTTTAATGAAAGCCGCAAAAGTAGAATGCTGTTCGCATCAAACTTTTATTGCATTGTTTTCGAACGTGCACTAATAGTTTTCGTTTTTCTTTATTTCAACTGGAATAAAATATGTATTGTACGCATAAAAACTAGTTTGTTTTTTTATTAAAAGTTTAACAGATTTTTATTTTTAAACTAAGCACGGTGAAATTTATTTGTATGAAATGATTTTACCAAGCCGCTAATTAATACATATATGTTTAAAGAATTAAAATTGTTACCATACATGCTTTAGGGATTGTTAACTGAGCAACAGACAGATTTTTTTTTACGTTTTAAGTTTAGTAGAGTCTAAAACGTGAAGATGTATCAAGATTTATGGTGCTATTCTGTAATTTTCTATAACGCTACAGATCTATAAATCTGAACAAAAGCGCATCATATTTGATTGTAAAATGGCATTATATGTATTTGTCAATAAAAATCTATGCGCTTTTGTTCAAATTTACGGAACTGTAGCGTTATAGAAAATTACAGAATAGCACCAATAGTACAAAACTTTCTTACATAGATCGAGAAAGTACAAATATGATTGCGCCTGACTGGTTCGAATTATAAGCTACTGTATCTGGAATTAAGTTCCTGTTGTGTAATAATAACTTTATCGCTATTGTATTCTTACAAGATGTACTACGTACATTACGCAAACGTATGTTTAAAATATGTAATCAATTTGTCTAAAATTATCATTATAAATTCTTCAATTTATTAAGCTGATAATAAAAACGTTTTAAACATAATGATTAAAGCTGTGATTAAAATTCAAAACTTTTCTTCATATAAAAACACTAAAATGGAGGGTGGTTCATTTTCTACTAAAATCTGATGGAAATATTAACATTTAACAGATGGACCTACCTACTTGTATGATCAAATCGTGCTATGAAAAACAAAGACAGATATAAAGGGCATGGCTGGTCTTTTCGTTGTCAATTGAGACAGATATTTTATTTCAAATTTATGATTTTTAATCTTCTTGATTATTGAACCATTTGAACGATCGACAGCCGAAATAATTATATTTGAACCAATTACATTTATTTCATTAAAAAAAAGTATTTCTAAATTGAACAATCGGTGGCATTTTTCATTGAAAATTATGAATTTCAGATACACATTTTTTTTTAATCACCTGATATATTATTATAGTATTATAATTTGAAAAATGCTTCACTGAAAAAAGAAAAAGCAGAAATATGATTAAATTTATTCCTTCTTCTTATGCAGTTTTCGCATTTAATTTAAAAATAACATTTGAAAATATAATTCTTATATCCTAGATTCGCAATAAAGTCACCTTGAAATGCAATTTAGGGTACCTATATAGTTCGCGCAGTAATTCCTTGGAAGAAAACTAATAAAAAACACTGCACTTTAATTTAGGAAGAAAAATAAGATTTTCTATTAACGCTAACAGGTTAAAAGTTTGAAAACATCTACACGAATACGTAGTCTTAGCCTGCATCGTCCGTAGCCACGTAGCCACAGCAAACAAGTAAGCAAGCAAAGCAAAGCAAAGGCGAATAGAGCAAGCAGAGCGTATATTGTCCCGCGCGCTTAAAAAATAATCATTTACATAAAAAGCAATCTAAAAGTTTGCGAAACTGAAACAAAGTTTCCAACTTCTTCAGCGCATAAAACTATATACGAATGTTTACACGAAAAAGCGGAAAAATTGCGGGACTTGTTGATGGCGGACTGGGAAGAAAATTGAGATTTTTCCACTTGTCTCCTTTAAAAACAGAATAATGCATACCGATTTCGGCAAACTTTACACTCAGAAGTTTAGAATCAATTCGCCGTGATTTTCCAGCAGCCGAATCGAGACTAGAGCTTTTAAAATTCGCAGATTTTAAAATCAGCGGGAAAGAATAAACAAAGCGACGCGGAGGGACAGCATAGCACCCTTGATGAACGCTTCCTTACCAGGTGTGCAACTGCTAAGTGCTGAACCGTACTTTACAAAATAGTGCTTTGTTCGATACACACTCATTTACTTACAGGATGACGGTTTGCTTCATTCAATTGTTTGCAAAGTTTACTTTTAGCATAAAAAAACTTGTGACAGGGACAACTAATTGTTCTCCAAATAAATTTGTCATACATTTATAAAAAATTTAAAACAAAAAAATTGCTTCACTGTTATCATTTTCATAAAATGTAAACATGTCTTTATTTTGACGTCAAGATAAAATATCTACGTTCTAGAGAAGAGGTTCTTAACATTTCAGTAGAAGATTTTACAATCAATAATATATTTAAAATATTGTAAATTAACCATTTGCTGTCCAAATATAATAATATATCAAAATCTAAACGATTTTTGAAAAACAAGTGAATGTCAAATAAATTGAGGATAAAACCAGACATAAATATAAATATTTGGACAAATAGAGTAAACCAAAAAATATTGTTGTATTCTTTTGTTATAGTTCTTAGTTGCACATTAATTTTACAAATGATTAAAATATCATCTGTATTTGTTGCTTTGCATAATCGATCAATTGCAATCGTACAGTAATTAATAAACAATATGAATAATATATTAAAATTGCAAAAACAATTATGTATTTCCCAGAAAAACAATAAATAATGAAATTCATCTTACTTATTTTATTAATTTGTTGAATATCTTTCTCATCCCATATCTCGAAAACTAAAAGAGATATTGAAATGCGGTTTGAACGAGTGTATTTCTCTTGCGCTACTTAACTTATACCGACATTTTACCATTTTTGAAAATTTTTCAACTTTTTTTCAAAATTTTCTTTTCTCAATATTTCCAAAAGTTAAAGAAATACATAGGTATGCAAATTTTTACAGCAAAATTCGCACGGATACATTTTTTATTACAGAAATCTAAAATTGGCCTAAATCCGTAAAAACGCCAAGGGGTACCCCTTGGAGTTTTTTCTAATTTTATCTCTTCAACTTTTGAAAATATTGAAAAAAGGAAATTTTTAAAAAAGTTGGAAAATTTTCAAAAATGGTAAAATTTCGGTATAAGTTAAGTAACGCACGAGAAATACACTCGTTCAAACCGCATTTCAATATCTCTTTTAGTTTTCGAGATATGGGCTCTAAAAGTTGAGTTTTTAAAAAAATCAAAAATCGATATAACTTAAAAACTAAAAGAGATATTGAGATGCGGTTTGAACGAGTGTATTTCTCGTGCTCTGAACTATATAGAAACATAATTTAAAATGCTCATGATATCTCAAAATTATTTCTATAATTTAATTTGATTTACATTAATTATTTCTTCAAGAAAAAGAAAATGAATTGGAAATCTATCAACATTTTGTTGTGTCCTACGCTATCTAGGTTATTCATTATCATTAGTCGAATCTGAAGTACGACTACATCGAATCAACATTAACGTCAACTTCACTATCATAATGCAATTATACATAAGGAACCTAGGCAACCGGTGTTTGTATGATAACCAAGAAATTACACTTCAAATTTGCATATTAACCGTGTTTCTCTACCAGTTGGTAGCTCTGTAAAGTATTTATGATAGAACTAGTAACCCAGTAAAATAAATTATTCCTTCTTCTTTTGCAGTTTTCCCATTTAATTGAAAAATAACATTTGAAAATATAATTCTTTTATCCATAATACAATTATGCATAAGAAACCTAGGCAACGGGAGTTTGTATGATAATCAAGAAATTACACTTCAAATTGGCATATTTTCCGTGTTTCTCTTCCAGTTGGTAGTACAAAGTATTTAAGATAGAAATAGATACCCAGTAAAAAATACAACTTGAATTTAATACAGCCCTGACTGTTAGTTTCACTATCAGTGCAAAAATTTGATAATTGCATACAGCGCTTCCAAAATACCAAAAAATAATTGCATTCTTCAAACTCACTCGTAAACCAATCCAACTGCAATATAATCACCCACATAAAACAACAGTCACATACGCACCATAGAATCATGTTAATTAATTTCACTAAACAAACCCTTCATTTTGGAAAAAACCAAACAAAAAATCAATCCACGCTCGGCAGAAACAAAAACTGTACAATACAATTACAGCTGAACCGTCGCCCATTATTGACAGCACAAAAGCTGAATTCAAATTATATTCCAGCGCCAACTCACACGGAGAGCAACGTTACAAAAACAAACAACGAGCATCAACATCGGGGGGTGCTAAGGAGACCTGTCTTATCGTCTACCCTTTCCCGTCACTCCTAAAAGACTACCCACATACTTTATGTTTCAATTTATACAATTGTCAAAATATCTTCATATATTCTCAGGGTTCGTAAATATCATGATATTTATAATAAATATCAAAATATCTGATATATAGGATATATATCAGATAAATATCACTTTTTGGATATTTATTTTTTAATTTTAGTTTTTGTACACATTTAGAAAAACTGAAAAATTAGAAAAATTTCACTTTTCCGGAGGCTATATCTCAAAAACTAAACAAGATATGGAAATGCGCTCAACGGCGTTGAATTCCCCGTGTCCGAATTGACTTATAAGCAAATTTTCATACAATTTTAAGCAATTTAATATTTTTAATTATTTCCTAAGGAGTACCCCTTGGTTTTTTCAGATTTTAATTCAATTTTCCCAAAAATCCTTAATCGTAGGATTATTAAAACGAAAATTTACATACATATGTATTTTGACCCACTGAATCCAGTGGTGCAATCTTCAAATGCATATGACATCTGGTTTTCGAGAAAATGTTAAAAAACCGCTTTTTGCGATTTTTTTGGCGGAAAATTGAAAAAAATAAAAATCGCTGAAACTATGTTTATAAGTTAACTGAAGCACGAGAAAATTAATGCCGTTGAGCGCGTTTTCATATCACATTTAGTTTTCGAGATATAGCCTCGGAAAAGTAGAAAAACTGAAAAATACGAAAAATTTCACTTCTCCGGAGGCTATATCACAAAAACTATTTGATATTTTTATATAATGGATATATATCATTGCAAAAATATGACGATATATATCAAAATAAATATCATGATATATATCGATCGATATATATATCTTCGAACCCTGTAATATTCTTCATTTAACTTTGTTTCACAATACCTTCATAGAAGACCAATTTACACAACGTAAAATTGTTATAAAGGATTTCTTTAATTTGACACAAACAGAAAATGATTAAAATTTTGGAAATATCACCGCAATAGAGAAAAATCACGAAAACTATACTTTGACTTAAAATAAGTTTTTCTCTTAATAGCTATTTATGAAACTAGTAAGGAAATGAAGGTTATTACCTTACGTATGTGAAATTTGCAAAACGAGGCGTAGCCGAGTTATGTAGACACAAAAGTAAGGCAATAACCTATTTCCTTGCTAGTTTCATACAATATTTTTCTACTGCCGTTTTAATAAATACGAAAGAGCGTTTTTGAAATTATGAAATTTTGACATATTAATGACAGTTATAAATTCAAAAAATAAAATAATAACACATCAGAATTCGTCTACCAAGATATCTGTTGCTATGTTACCTCATTATTTCACCAGTTAAATAATGCAGTTCATTACCTAACTCAAATAAGTGAAATAAAACGTTTATTTCCTAACGGAAGTAGAAAAAATTATTTAAAAACGTATATGTACTGAAAATAAATTTATTCTGTCAACTGTCAATATGACAAGTTTCTGTTTTGTTTGTATCCCTAATAACTATTGAAATAAGCACGCATTTAAAATATTTTTTGCGCGCTTCCAATGAAGATATTTTTCGATTGTTCCACAGAAAACGTCAACTTTACGATGACAAATGAGAGCGTAATTGGTAACTTTTCATAGTAATCATAGAAAAAAGAATTTTTTGGAAATTCGCAAAAATTAGGGTATTTCATTTCTAGCGAACATTTTTAGTGCTACTGGTTTAATAGTTAGTAATAGCAGACTGTTAACTTTGCTCATTAAAGTGTAACGGAAATTTAAATAGTACACTTAAAACAAAAAATAATAATACATTTTTTTTGTTCTTTCTTAATTTATATTATGTATTCTCTAGGAGTGAGAAGTGCATTGAACCCCATCATCGTCTCCTCTCTCTCTGTGTACTCGCACCAGAATGGTTTGATATTTTAATGTATGTTAAATAGTATCGTTTTAAATGAATGTTTGTAATATGTGCAGTATTTTAACTGTAAAATATGATTTCAAATCTAAATATCATAATTTGCAAAGTTTGCGTAAAGCGTTGGAAAAACATTTATCTTGAAATATAATAAATTCTCAATACGACATTTATTTACTTCGTTCAAGCTCCACGAATAACATTAAAATTTTATTAATAAACCGTGTTTGCAACTTGAGAAACGTCTCGATAAAATTTCAATTGGATAAAAATTTCCTTCTCCGTTTGCTTAATAAACCGATATCGACTCCCCTCCAGCCGAAAATAAATTAGAGAGAGTCATTTCGATATAAATTCAGTGCAGTTATAAATATAAGAAGGCTTAATGCCATCTATAATTTACCAACTCTATTTCTACTCGTTGCTGGAAGGTACAGTTTTATTAATTATAGATCTATTTTTCACTATTTTCATATTTATCTAGATATGAGGTAGGTGGCACAGTGGTATCGAATCGGTCTGTGGATTTGAGAACTCGGGTTCAATGCCCACAGCTGACAAACAATTTTCACCACACTTGACTTTACGTGAACAAATACATCACTTACCGAAATCTGCTATGGCAGAATGCCACATTCAGTAATGGGTCAAAAGCGTGATGATATATTTATAATTGTTATTTTTAAATACAAAAGTTTCTTTAATTATTTGTTTATCTTTTACTTTAGTTAGCGGGATAAGTTCAATCGGAAAAACGAATATATTTTTTAGAGAATTTACCACACGTCACTGTCAACCAATAGGATCACGAATTTGTTTGAAAATGAACCAATGAAATGTACATTTCGTCGGAAATTCATCACTAGTGAAATTGATATCGGAAATACCACTGTTATTAATATCCTTGGTTACGAATAAAATAAATGATATTTTCAATATTTTCATAAACGTCAATTTTGAATATTAAATGTACACTGAAAAAATTTAGAATACCTAACTATTTTTGTAAATTCTCAAGCCGAATACAACTCGTAGTATGAAAATTGACAAATAATATTTTGACATAAATATACGTTCGTAACTCATAATTTATGTCAAAATATTTTCAGCAATTTTCATACTACTTGTTAAATTATATATGAAAATATAAATAACTAGAAATATAATTTAATACTCCATCAACCAATTATAATTAAGAGTTTTCCTTGGTTAATTACAAAACAAATACGAATTTTGTAATGACACATTGCCACGTGTGTTACAAACTATTTTTTCAACATTAAACGTGAAAATTATATTTTTACGTTTGCGATATAAGAAATTTAATAATTATTTTATATAAATCAAAGGAGTTGTATTTGCAAATGTACATTAAGTTTCCTTGATCACCATGTCAAATGACATTTCCCTCACTTAATTTAGTTGTGATACCGTAAATAACTTTTCTCACTAGTGAAGGAAACGGATATTATCACAACTAAATTTCGAAGTAATGTTGAAAAAAGGTACTTCATGTTTAATTTTCAATACGTGCTTAATTGATTTAAAAACAAAGGGTGCATAACAACCTAGATTTCAAAGTGTATAAAAAGAGTTTAAAATATAAAAACTTTCAGGCAATTCTTAGCTTTAAATTTGATGTAATTTCCTTTAAAAAGTTTTCCTCGTATTTCACAAAAATCTGTCTATTTTCAAGCTATTAAAAACTGTAAGGAAACAGGTAATAAATAGCAGATAATACAGTGAATACCTGTCAAAGATGCGTTCATTCATTGAAGGAAAATGCAGTCCCCGCCAACGACATTGATTGCGCGACGAATCATTTTTCTCAGGCGACAGCGAAATGACAAGCGCGACAACATTCAATGCACGTATTTCGCGACGTTGAAACGGTTGAAAAATCGTCTTTTAACCTATTTATTAATTAGTATTGATTCAGCGCGGAGCGGAGCTAATTGATAGAGTGTCGTCTATTTTTGGATATAAATATCGTATTTGTAGCCAGGAGCAAGCGTATGTTTTTATAGATGCTTTTTGTTTTTACCTGTATTGGTGTATAGGAATCAAGGATGTTTTGAACCGGAATCATCAGAAGACTCACCTGAAAAACAATAGAAAACAACATTATTAATACATGGCATTACTTTTTATTTAATTAATAACGTATTTATACCAGGGTTCGTAAATATCATGATATTTATAATAAATATCAAAATATCTGATATATAGGATATATATCAGATAAATATCACTTTTTGGATATTTATTTTATTAATTTTAGTTTTTGTACACATTTAGAAAAACTGAAAAATTCGAAAAATTTTACTTTTCCGGAGGCTATATCTCAAAAACTAAACAAGATATGGAAATGCGCTCAACGGCGTTGAATTCCCCGTGTCCGAATTGACTTATAAGCAAATTTTCATACAATTTAATATTTTTAATTATTTCCTTTGGTTTTTTCAGATTTTAATTCAATTTTACCAAAAATCCTTAATCGTAGGATTATTAAAACGAAAATTTACATACATATGTATTTTGACCCACTAAATCCAGTAGTGCAATCTTCAAATACATATGACTTCTGGTTTTCGAAAAAATGTTAAAAAACCGCTTTTTGCGATTTTTTTGGCGGAAAATAGAAAAAAAATAAAAATCGCTGAAACTATGTTTATAAGTTAACTGAAGCACGAGAAAATTAATGCCGTTGAGCGCGTTTTCATATCACATTTAGTTTTTGAGATATAGCCTCGGAAAAGTAGAAAAACTGAAAAATACGATAAATTTCACTTTTCCGGAGGCTATATCTCAAAAACTATTTGATATTTTTATATAATGGATATATATCATTGCAAAAATATGATGATATATATCAAAATAAATATCATGATATATATCGATCGATATATATCTTCGAATCCTGATTTATACCCTGTTCTGTGTCTGAAAATATGTCCACTTGTCGTACGAGATCGCATACGTTACTCATTTTATCTACGACCATATATGTAAGTAGGCCATTAAAAACAAGTTGCAAGAACAGTAAATGCCTGTTTACGGTTGCTAAGGGTTTACTGTACTAGTTACGTAATATATATATATATATATATATATATATATATATATATATATATATATATATATATATATATATATATATACCGGGAGTTTTTATTATCAGTAAACATAGGGATATGCCATTACCATAGTTACAGTTACAAAGTTTGACAGCAATGCATTAGAGCGTTTATTATAAAAGTAAACATAGGGAAAATAACATTGCTGTCATCTATAATTGTCAAAGTAATAAAACTGTCCTCTTTCAAAATCAAACCGGGTTAATAGGGGATCAAATAGTAGGGCGTTTTTATATAAATGGAAATTTAAATGGGGAAAATTATTTAGAGTTGTTACAAGAGGGAGTAATATTGAGGAATTGTGATTCCAACAAAATGTACGAAATTATCTGCACCGGATATTCCTCCAACGATGGCTAGGACGAGGTGCAGAAGTGGAGTGGCCTGCAAGGTCACTAGATCTTTCGCCAAACGATTTTTTTCTTTAGGGCCACTTAAAAAGTAAATTTTATAATGGTGGTAGAATGAGTATAGAACAATTAAAACGTAGAATTAGTGTTGCATCGCATGATAAAATAATGCTATAAATTAATTTTATAATCGTTTAGGCTATTGTTTACAGGTAAATGGGGGTAATTTTGAACAGTTATTGAATTAAAATTCCTATTTAAACTAAATAAAATTTTCTTTTTTGGTAGTTGAGATTTCACAACTGGTAACCGCACTTCACGCGAAAAAATATATAACTTACCGAACTCTGCTACAGCAGAATGCCACACTCAGTAATGGGTAAAAGGCGTGATGATATATTTATTTTTATTTATTTAATATAAGTCTAGAACACGGAAGTATTTGGAATCATGCAGCCGTATTTCTCATATACGTTGCATCCCTTTCGGGGGAGAGAAAGACGCCCCCATGTATCCATTTCCCATCAGACACTTCGGTTGCCACTTATGCTAAGTCTTTTGTGTGCGCATAGCTCGATCCGCCACTAAAGCAAGCGAAATTGTCACGCGGAATCTAAAATATATTCAAATTTTTAGTGCGCGCCAGCGGTAGATTCCTCATGTTTCGCGTCATTCAAGCCTAGTGCTTGATGTGGGTGACTGGAACATTTGAATGTACACTCTTGTGAACAAATCTGCTGCGGTTTTTAGTTTTTTTTCGGTTTTGGAAGTTGTGACTTGGAAATAGTTTCATGCTAGTTTTAGACGATGGGATTTAGTTTTTCATTTTTAACACTCAGGAAGCTGATTTATGTAAAATGCTTTTCTTCACTTGTACATTTTATAGTATTGAATTGAACACAGAAATAAATAGATATAGGTCACTACGATGAGAAAACAATTACGTCATCAATGAAACAACAAACGACACAAGTTCTTATTTACTTGAAGTCTTTAAAATACGTACAAGATGCAAAAGACTCCCGGCAAAATACCTATTTGTAAAATAAATAAATATATCATCACGCCTTTTACCCATTACTGGGTGTGGCACTCTGCCGAAGCAGATCTCGGTAAGTGATATATAAGTGCGGTTACCACCTGTCAAATCACAGCCCCCAAAGATATAAGTGGAGGGGGAGCCACAAGGGTAGATTTAAATTTGTGAAAATTGTTTGTCGGCTGTGGGGATCGAACCAGGATTCTCAAGATCCACAGGTCGACTCGATACCACTGAGCCATCTACCCCATTTAATATTATTATTAATATTAGCAAAACGAAATCGACAATGTAAATTTGCGCTCAAAATACACACAAACACAAGATTTTTCTACAGTCGCCACTGTAATTGTTTCTATTTTAATAATTTAATTTTCAGCATTACTGTACAGGAAAAATGAAAATTGTTTATTTGCTGTCACTGGTTGTTATCACAACCGTTCAATGAACATTTGATTAAGAGTTGAAAATTCGAAAAGCGAGCGTTTTTTCTCTTTTATCATGCCATGGCAAACTTCATTGAATTGCGCTACGCTTATTAGGGCCGTTTCATATGTCATTAAAATTCCAAGTTTCAAATTAACAGTGCGGTCACGTCAACTAGCGCCTCTGACAAGATACATCGTAATTAATCTAACCTAACCTAATAATATTAAATGTATAAATAAAATACGCAATTTATTTATGTTACGCTGTACAACAGGAATTGAATCCCAATTACAGTACAGGGTCCGCACTCACCGAGCCGCAGTGTGATAGTTTATATAATTTTTAGCTTGAGTGCGATTCGAACTCGGGATATCTGGATTCGAATTCCGTATCGCAATTCACACCACCGTACTGACGAACTAATTTCATTAAATGTATTTCATTTTGCCACATTAACATCAATTTTTAAATATTTGAAGGTTGTTTTTGTAACGGAGATCAAATATAATAAAAATTAACTGAAGTATAGATATTTATAAATACAGTGTTTTTTATTGCCTTTCTCTAAATTGTTTTTCAGAAATTAAATCAAAATGTTGAAATCATTTTCAACTGTTATTAAATTACATGTTTCAATCAAATGATTCAATTATCTTCCCAAAATATCATACACTCGTACAATTGCAGATCGCGATAAATGAAGTAAAAAATGTTTCACAAAATTATATTATATTTATTTAATAACAGCAAACTAACAAAATGTTTTCTATGGATAATGAATCTCCATTCAAAATAAGCAAGGAAAATGAACAATGTAACATAAAAATGAACAATGTTCATCTGTTTATAAACAAAAGATATTTGTTACACGCTCCATCAGCCCTACACATGAAATTGAGATGTAAAAACAAAAGTACATTCACTGGCCCGTGTTTATATTACAGATGAAATTTCTACCGCGGATTGTACCTCGCACATGATTTTATTTTTGCAGTGAAAAGTCGCATTTGGGAGTTGTTCACGCGCTTTAGACCAGAAGTGTTTCGTATCACAAATCGATTCAACAACAAAAAAAATGGCATATTTGTCAATCTTTTCAATGTGGCAACTACGTGTCTGCCGACAAGCGGGGGTGGCTATGCGTGCCGAAAACTGACAAATATTAGCTTCGTTCTTTTATTTCAACAATCACGAGACCCTCTGATGTTATTTGTGAAGTTCTTCAAGAAATTTGCACATATTTTCCGCGTAAATTGCTTGGAAAAAGAATGCGAAGAATATTTGACATCTTGTGGAATTTCGCGAAAAATAGATATAAGATTATCCTTTTCAAAGGAGGTAAATATTCTACTGCCATAATACCATCACTAAAATCTACGCCGCCTAAACACAGACAAAACATAGCGACATCGGAATATAGAACTTTAACATGTGAAATCATATTTTTATAATTTCCTACTTCCCTGATTATTTTAGAGAAAAAAAGCTTCAAATAAATGTAGCATTCCACTTATTTTTTTAAATATCAAACAAATGCGTGACTTCTGTAAATTATTTTAACGCATTGAAATTTTGCATTGTTTAAATTAAATGTCAAAATATTTAACAGAAGAACTTAATTATTTCTTAGTTATTTTGTTTTAATTCCGTGGCTAAAACTATTCAATTGTAATTTAGTTAAAATTTCATATATAATTTCTGCTGTTACAAAACATTAGAAATGAAATTAGTTTATTGACTTTTGTTTGAAGCATAGTAGCTTCGAGTTGAAGTTAAAGCAATGACATGAAATGTAAAAAATAAATTCTGCTAAAAATTCCTTGGTGAAATGTCTCCTAAGTTCGGTCCTGATATGGGGGGGGGGGGGTTGTACCTCAGACCGTCATTACAAAATTCCTGTTCTTTTATTCGAAAACCGCAGGTCGAAATTTCCGTAAAATCTCATCTTAATTTTCAGAGCCATCCACGATTGGGGCTGATAAAATCCGAAGAATTCCACAAGTTTTAAAGAGTTTTGAGATCTCTAGACATTGTTCTTCCTTCCTATCCTGGGAAGAATGCATCCTATCCCTTTACCCCCATCACAAGTCCTTACTTCATCTGTTTCTGCCCTAGGCACCAACTGTTTTATTTGTCATGAAAATTAAGTTGTAAATTTTAGTTTAATCATGATGTTGACGATTCCCCACGCCTAATTGCGGATTAAATCTTCCGTTTTATTTCGGCGGAGATTTCCGCTTCTACTTCCGGTTTATGTGGGTGTTGGGCAGTTGTTTCTAGTAGTAAAAATGAAACTAGCGCCGCTAGGACTTGGAATGGGAAATCTCCGTAGTCTACTTAGTTTTTACGAGTATTGCAGTGCCCGACGGTTTATATGTATGCTAGTATTGAAGTGTGCGTTGTAAACTGGGCTTTAGAATGCATGTGTTGTACTGTGAGTGTGAACTGTCTGATTTTAATATAGGATATTTTTACATTCATTTGCTTTATTGAAATTTTAACTTCCAGTATAATTTTATATTTTAGCGCCTCTAAATAAAATGTTTTTATTGTTTCATTTACTGTTTTAATTTAATCGTTAAAATTATTTTAATTACAATACCCGTGCTAGGTTTTTAACGTGCACACAAATTTTATTTTAATACTACAATATTTTGTTATACATTTAAATAAATAACGATAGTGTTGGTTAGCGTTACAACATTCGAATTCAAAGATATCGAGTTCGAATCCCATTTAAGCTAAAAATATATGAATTATCACACTGCGGCTCGGTGAGTCCGAACCCTGTACTGTCATTGGAATTAAGTTCCTATTGTACATTTTCTGTGGAACAATCGGAAAATATCTTTTTCTACGATTGCTATGAAAAGATGACAATTACGCTCTCATTTGTCATCGTAAAGTTGACGTTTTCTGTGGAACAATCGAAAAATATCTTTTTTGCGCGTCTCCAATGGCAACGCGCGAAAAAGATTATTTCAATAGTTACCAGGGATACAAACAAAACAGAAACTTGTCATATTGACAGTTAACAAAACGAATTTAGTTTTAGACGTATACCTACGTTTTTTAATAACTTTTAAGATGCAATCGTAGAAAAAATTATGTGTGTATCACGAGCGTAAAGTGTCTTTGTTCCTCTTGCACTATTGCAGCTCTCGCCTTCGGCTCGCGCTGCAATTACCGTGCTCGAGTAACAAAGAATCACTTTACGCTCTTAATACACAAATAACTATTGTCGCGCAAAAAATATTATTAAATGCGCGCTTATTACAATAGTTACCAGGGATACAAACAAAATAGTTAAATAGTAACTTGTTATATTGACAGTTGACAGAACGAATTTATTTTCAGTACGTAACTTTTTTAATAATTTAAGATGCAATCGTAGAAAAAAATGATGTGTGTAACACGATCGTAAAGTGTCTTTGTTCCTCTTACACTAGTGCAGCTCTCGCCTTAGTCTCGCACTGCAATTACAAAGAATTACTTTACGCTCTTATTATCGATGTTAAGCTCTTTATGATTTGTAAACTTCATGATAGTTTCTCTTTTCTGGTGTGGATCGAACGTTCAAATATTTCGTCCTGGCAACCGCGATAGGTAAGGTAGGTTAGGCAGGTAGGTATATCAATATTTCATTTTAATTTCAAGACAGTATTTCCACAGATCGATCAACAATAACCTGCCTTTCTCTTGAATGGAAGAAAAGTAATTTCAAGTTGTAGAGAATCACAAATAAAGCACCCGGAGCACCCGGAGCACCCGGAGCACCAGGGGAGAGAATCCTCCATCCGAACCTCTGCGTATACGCGCGATTGCGAATCGTGTATTCATACGTAGATCTCATCTGCAGCAGGCGCCATGGGTTCTAATCAAGTAGGTACTGGCGAACAGTGCTCCTCAAACAACATGAGACTGGAGATGTGGAAACTGTTATTAAAATGCACGAGGGTTTCTTCATCGTAGACAGCCGTGCGTAAGCTTCATTGTTTCGGGTTAGAAGGATGAAATTATTTTTGATGTGAAACATCTATAGGCTCACTTGTAAACCGAATTGTTGGCGTGGCGACGCTTGCCGTGGCGACGGGTCGCCACGCTATACTGAGGTATACATATATATATATATATATATATATATATATATATATATATATATATATATATATATATATATATATATATATATATATTTTATATGTAGTAGAGTGTACGGTGTGGCTTCTCACTCAGTTCGACGTTGTTGTTTACTACGGTACACATAACCTGCGTTTTATTTAATTTTTTATTTTAATTTTTGACAATAAAATATGTGTGATAGTGATAACTCAGAAGATCAAAGTGATCAACCTTGTGCAAAGAAAGTGAAACTACACTATGGCATACTACCAAGTCATCAGTAAGTAGAATTTTCTGTAAGAAATTCGTAATACTTCATTTTTTCATTAGGCTATATTTAATTCCTGTAATAATATTATCTTTTATGCATATTACTTGTACACACACGATGTTTCACATCTGCCAGGCGTCCCATGACGGCTCACATTTTTTTTTATAGAGGCTTTGAATTTGATACCGCAAAAAATTATTTAACACCCTCCACTGATATGACTGGGTGCGATGTATTCAGAATTGCAAATAAAAAATTATACCATTCTTAGAAATCTGTCGTACTCACAGATTTTATTTTTGTTATATATATTCATCGGACCAAGTACTAAGTCTTATGCCGATATGTCCTTTGTGTGGCCGTCACGAGCGGGATTCAAATTCACGACCTTGAGGTCGTGAGTCAGGCCCTCAACCCGTGCGGCCATCACGCGGGACAATTTTTTAAATTAAATTCTTTAATATTAGGTTTAAATTGTCAGATATTATTTACAAAGTTGTCATGAAGCTGAAACAAATACAGGGCCGTACACGAGTAATTTGAAGCCCTGGTGTAAAATATGTATAAGGAACCCTTGATATTTGATTTATCTTTAATTGTAATTTGTAGATATGTCACGGGATAAAATAAATATATCATCAGGCCTTTTACTCATTACTGGGTGTGGCACTCTGCCTAAGCAGATCTCGGTAAATGATATATTTCTTCGCGTGAAGTGCGGTTACCAGCCGTCAAATCACGGCCCTCAAAGATATTAGTGGAGAAGGAGCCACAGGGGTAGATTTAAATTGGTGAAAATTGTTTGTCGGCTGTGGGGATCGAACCAGGGTTCTCAAGATCCACAGGTCGACTCGATACCACTGAGCTACCTAATGTCACGGGATGAAAGTGTCAAATCATAATTCATAAAAATTAGTCGTTTTTTACAGATTTGGTACATAGCCAACTTAATTAAATTACGCTAAATATACAATCAAATAAAATTAATAAAGCATTTTTTATTTTTTTTATTCTGGCGTCCTGGCGGACCAACTGCTAAGGTCATATCCCGCCATTACGCCCTGATCCTGCGTTTTAGATCTTAGAGTCAACAGCAACGCGGGTTTCTCGGGACGGTCACCCATTCAAATACTCCCCGCGCGCAATGTTGCTTAACTCGCGTTATCGCATAGATCAGTTCCAACGAGTTGAGCCATGGCCGTTGACAATAAAGCATTTAATTTCACTTATGTTGTTAAGTAGTAAAATTTAAAAGATTGTGTAGAAAAATGTAAATAAATTAAAAATAAGAACAAAATCACAAACTTCATAATATTTACCGTTCTTTGTTTTAGAAATTTCAATGGTTTCGTTCATATATAAACAATCATCTAAAAACGTTGTTTACGTTAGTAGTTACGTCGTAAAGCTAATAACTCAAATATCTAAATATTTCCATCGATTCAATAATGCGGAAACAATATGCCATATCTAAAATTAGCTCATTCCATGATCCCATCATATCATAGTCATTTCACATCATTTTAAAATCAAAAGAATGCATTTACAAAAAAAGTATCGTCCTTTGACAAAAGCCGGTCGAAGGATCGAAGAGGAACAATTTCCTGCAATATCCTGGGGACATTGCGGTGACCACGTGATGGAGAGAGAGAAGACACACACTCAGATCGCGGTGGAAGAAGACAGAGATACACCCACACACACACACAAGTCACGGATGTGTTGAACTATATCATCTCAACAGAAATATCTGCAGATTGTATTCGCTTGGACACAAGAGCTTTGAGTGGGGCAAAAGTTGCTCCCCACGTACGTCTATGGTAGGTGGAAGAGAGCCCCTTGTGACTACGCCACTGCCCGATGAAAGAACTGAAATTGGAGAACGAAATGGGTGGAAATTTCTGCAGGACCGAATTTAGAAATCTTTCTTTCTTGAAAGGAATTTCAAGATGCAAAGCTCAAAACAAAAGTAAATAATTCACATTACCCATTTATCTTGTTTCTAGAAACTCGTATTAAAAGTGTTTTGAATTACACTTTTAACACTAGTTGCATAAATAGCTATTTTTACCATCAGCACAGTAAGTACATCATTACATACTTGGAAACAGAAATGTAATAAGTCATAAAAATTTGGCATTATGGTAACAATAAAGTAATCGTCGCACTGGAAATATATATTTAAAAACATTTAAGACATTTTAATGTTTCGTAGTTAATAGAAAAAATGTGGTTTGTAAGTGAATTTAAAGATCATAATCGGCCTTTTCGATCTTAAAACAACACTTTGCGCTATACATAAATAACTATTGTTGTAATAAAAATATAAAGTAAACACTTGGCTATGTTTCACAAAATTCAGCCTCCAAGTCACCTTATGAGGGCATCGTCAGAGGCTGGCCAGCACAGTTCAGTTAGTAACCATAGACGCGTTTCGCTCTTATTAGAGCTCATCAGTATGGTATAACTCACTTCTTCACCTAGAACAAAGTTCATGTGAAGAAGCTGGTGACGAAGAACTGTGCCAGCAGAGAATAAGATCTCTAACAAACTAGTAAGATGACATGAGAAGTTTTGTGGAACTGGTCATGCCATCTACCGAAAAAAAGAGAAAGCTACGCAATAGCAATTTAAATAACAACAAAGACAAAATTAATTGTCATCCACCACTTGGTGAAACAAGGTTTAATAAAAATATAAAGTAAACACTTGGCTATGTTAGAGATCTTATTCTCTGCTGGCACAGTTCTTCGTCACCAGCTTCTTCACATGAACTTTGTTCTAGGTGAAGAAGTGAGTTATACCATACTGATGAGCTCTAATAAGAGCGAAACGCGTCTATGGTTACTAACTGTGCTGGCCAGCCTCTGACGATGCCCTCATAAGGTGACTTGGAGGCTGAATTTTGTGAAACATAGCCAAGTGTTTACTTTATATTTTTATTAAACCTTGTTTCACCAAGTGTTGGATGACAATTAATTTTGTCTTTGTTGTTATTTAACTATTGTTTTATTTCAGACTGTTTTTAAATTGACGATAAATTTCCGAGACAGATTTCTTGAAGATGACCTTTTTCAGTAGGTGACGAAATATATTAAATATTCCCAAATCTAAAATATTACGTGGAATGAATGATTTTATTACATTTATAAATGTCAACGTTAGGGGATTTCCGAAATCATCAATTTTTCTTTGTAAAAGCTTGAACAATATTTCCATTAATAATTATAAATAGCTAGAAGGAAGATTCTTGTACGTCAGAGACACATAAATATTCTAATGATCTGTTCGATATTAAAAATATACATCATAGAATATAAATGTAAATAAAAACATATCCGACTATATGCCGTATGATCATTCAGCAGCATGTTCTGAATGTTAAGCAGGCGACTGAAAAAGCCGAAATAAGCGACGATCATAGCGATCGGATAAAACAGAAAGATCCGATTTTTGTTTAAAATAACAAGACATACATTCCTTTATACCTGTATCTTCCATTTCTGGTCCCCTTACGTTGCTGTGAGGCTTCTCCATTGCCGACGTTCTTTTATTTATCGCCTACCGGAAGTACTGACGTATATTTCCCGGTTCAAATAACAAACATTTATCCTTTTGAAGTCACGCACTGAAAACGGAATTCGCATTCTGTAGATATAAATAAACAACATCCTCTGAGAAAGAGATAGCGTGATGCGAAACGAGTGTTTAGGATAGAGAAGAGACGTTTCTTTTTAGTTTATTTATAAAAAGTTAGTCCTAGCGGTAAGAAGAAGTAGTATTGGTCGATCAACTAGGTAAGTTTTTCGCCGCTGTCGGTGGCAGTTGGCACCCCTATTGGCTTGACGTTTATTCGCGATCATGTCTCATGAATTTGAAAGGTTTTTATCTGTTCCACTTGACTTTCCCGGTACCGGTACCACTACGGCAACCGGTTCGAGATGTTTGTGTTCTTTCAAATATTTATGAGTGCTTCTAATTTCTTGTAATTCTGTTAGTTGCTCCAGCGAACTTCAAGAGTCGTGTTTCTTTTCTTTTTCCTCGATGTTATGCTCCATTACCTGTTGATGTTTTTGGATAATTTGCGCTCTATCTTTAACATAACTTCAACCCATTTTTTACCACAACAGGCACGTACATTTTTATCATATAATCGTGTTTAATTTTTTTGTTATTTTCCCATATTTATTTACAAACATCAATAGAATGATGTTAAACACTTGGCATCAATTCCTATTTTGAACTTTTTATAGTCGATTACCTAATACATAGTTTAATAGTAATTTAAGATACCTTTATTTACTCTTTATGCTCGTGATACACATAATTTTTTCTACGATTCTGTCAACTGTCAATATGACAAGTTTCTGTTTTGATTGTATCCCTGATAACTATTGAAATAAGCGTGCATTCAACATCTTTTTCGCGCGTTGCTATTGAAGGCGCGCAATAGTTATTTGTGTATTAAGAGCGTAAAGTGATTCTTTGTTACTCGAGCTCGCGCTGCAATAGTGCAAGAGGAACAAAGACACTTTACGCTCGTGATACACACATAATTTTTTCTACGATTGCATCTTAAAGTTATTAAAAAACGTAGGTATACGTCTAAAACTAAATTCGTTTTGTTAACTGTCAATATGACAAGTTTCTGTTTTGTTTGTATCCCTGGTAACTATTGAAATAATCTTTTTCACGCGTTGCCATTGGAAACGCGCGAATTTAACGTCTTTTTCGCGTGTTGCCATTGGAGACGCGCAAAAAAGATATTTTTCGATTGTTCCACAGAAAACGTCAACTTTACGATGACAAATGAGAGCGTAATTGTCGACTTTTCATAGCAATCGTAGAAAAATGACTTTTCTGATGTATATAATTGTCAACTGTTATTTGTTAAAATTAGGCTGTGTCTAGTATTATACTAAATCACTCAGACAAAGAATTCGAATAAAAATACAGAAAATTATATTTAAACGTTTGTCAATAGTTTTTTCAAAAGTTTATATTTATATATATATATATATATATATATATATATATATATATATATATATATATATATATATATATATATATATATATATATATATATAAGTGGTATCGAGTCGGCCTGTGGATCTTGAAAACCGTGGTTCGATCCCCACAGCCGACAAAAAATTTTCACCAATTTAAAAAAAAATCTACCCCTGTGGCTCCTCCTCCACTAATATCTTTGGAGGCCGTGATTTGACGGCTGGTAACCGCACTTCACGCGAAAAAATATATCACTTACCGAGATCTGCTTAGGCAGAGTGCCACACCCAGTGATGGGTAAATGGCGTGATGATATATTTATTTATTTTTTTATATATATATATATATATCATCACGCCTTTTACTCATTACTGGGTGTGGTACTCTGCCAGGGCAAATCTCGGTAAGTGATATATTTCTTCGCCAAAGATGTTAGAGTGAAGGGGGTAGATTTAAATTGGTGAAAATAGTTTGTCGGCTGTGGGGATCGAACCAAGGTTCTCAAAATCCACAGGCCGACTCGATACCACTTATTTATTATTCTAATTTATCTACACTTATAGTCGGGAAAGTACTGTGCTGGACATATCGTATTTTTAAAACAAGTAATTAAAGTAGAAAAAATATCTTCAACATTCCATTCGCTATTCAATACAAGTAAGTCGCGGACTGTGTACTCACATCAAAGAAGTAACCCAAAAGCAATTTACTGGCATATTTTAAAACAGTAATAAGGAGTTACTGCATCTAACAGCATCATAAAATTATAAGCCCAAGGCAATAAATGCTACATTAAAATGTATACCACTCGCTTCATTTTAAGAACAATTATTTTTTAACAGGTTTCGCAAAGTGGAACTCCATAAAAACTTGGTCAATTTAAATTAATTCTCTCAGATTACGAATCGCCAACACAATTAGCAAAAGTTGTGTGCAGATTAGGAAAAATTAAAATGCAAATGACGATGAAGACTTTTTAGTCCCACCTGGCCGTTGCGGCGTTTGTTTCCTGGCACTATCAGGACAGTAGCCGCGGTTGGAACCGACGATAACGCGGTTACGGCCGGTTATTGCGGCAGTAATGAAGCGTGTTTGTGACAGATGGTAGGTGTGGAGCCAATTAAAAATCTAGTTGTAGAATATCAGTTTTTCGCGTGAATTTGCATAATCAAGTTTGTTTTCTGCACGTGCCACGACTGTCGCGAGATTTGTAATTCAACTCTGTGCAGCATTTTTCAGTTGGCGTTGGTGATTTTCTGATGTTTAATTTTATGCTAGACAGATGCAAGGGATGCATTTTTAAATTATTTTGCTACATTTTCATCCCTCTAACAAAACTGAATTAATTTATTATTCCTTCTCTGCATTTCAAATTTCTCCGAACAAATATAAAAGAACATTAAACAAACGTTCCTGAATTTGGAAAATGTACATGGGAAATCAGTTTTCTGAAAACGTTACAAAATTTAATTGAAATATGTTCAAGTTCAACTTTGAAAGTCCATAACTCAAAAACTAAAAGAGATATTGAAATGCGGTTTGAATGAGTGTATTTCTCGTGCGCTTTTTTGACAATTTTTCAATTTTTTCAAAATTTTTTTCCTCAACATTTCAAAAAGTTGAAAAGATAATGAAAATCTGAAAACACCAGTGCATTTCTGGCGTGAAAATACATAAGTATGCAAATTTTCACAATAAAATTACCTTCTTCTCTAAGGATGAAATGTATCACTGTCTTCAGTTGAAGAGAGTAAATTTTACTTTCATATATAATATAACAAGTAGTATGAAAATTGCTGAAAATATTTTGACATAAATTATGAGTTGTTATGGAAATAGGAAACACAACACAACAACAACGAATGTATATTTATGTCAAAATATTATCTGTCAATTTTCATACTACGAGTTGTATTCGGCTTGAGAATTTACCAAACAAGAGTTAATTAACAAGAATAGTTAGGTATTTATTTACTTATTACAGTTATGAAAATTTTGAATATGAAATGTACACTGAACAAATGTAGAATTGACGTATATGAAAATATTGAAAATATCATTTATTTTATACGTAACCAAAGATATTATTAACAATGGTATTTCCGATGAAATATCACTAGTGATGAATTTCCGACGAAATGTACATTTCATTGGTTCATTTTCAAACAAATTCGTGATCCTATTGGTTGACAGTGACGTGTGGTGAATTCTCAAAGAAATACATATCAATAATAAATGTTGAAGTTTCCAAGTGTCTTATTAATTTAAAATTGATGAGAATACGGCTTAAAGGAAGCATTCTTTCATAGTTTTTTTGAAGCTCGTTATATTCAAATCAATTATAAAAAGAAAATCCATCGTCCATGAACACGCACACAGTAACAGTTCCCTGTGTTTATCTACCCCTCAACAAGTAACTAACTTCACACTAGTTGCTTTACGTTTGTGCCCGCTTAACAGTATTCACTCACTCGCTGTCGCTATCTCCGTTCCTCTCGCATCTTCCTTAACAAACAGCGCGCGTTGAATCTTAGATGCGGGGCTGGAGCGGGGTTCGCGCTGGAAACACGGATTCCTTTGTGTCTAGTGGATTTAACGATTTAACGTCTTACGGACCCCGCGCCACGCTATCCTAACCGATGTTTGTTCAGTGGTTCAAAGTGCATACTGCGAAAACGGCTTAGTGTTAAATACTTTCGGGTTTGATTTGCAAGGAGGAGATTGCTAGATTCGAAGAGGGTGCTTTCAATTTGCAAGAGAGACAAATTATATTCAGTCATTACAACAAAGTTCATTAGTATTTTTCCACTAAATACTTTATAAAAAAAGTTCCAGGTTCAAATCCTCTAGCGGTATCCTAATTTTTCCATGTATTTTAACCAGGGTTCGTAAATATCATGATATTTATAATAAATATCAAAATATCTGATATATAGGATATATATCAGATAAATATCACTTTTTGGATATTTATTTTTTAATTTTAGTTTTTGTACACATTTAGAAAAACTAAAAAATTCGAAAAATTTCACTTCTCCGGAGGCTATATCTCAAAAACTAAACAAGATATGGAAATGTGCTCAACGGCGTTGAATTCCCCGTGTCCGAATTGACTTATAAGCAAATTTTCATACAATTTTATGCAATTTAATATTTTTAATTATTTCCTAAGGGGTACCCCTTTGGTTTTTTAAGATTTTAATTCAATTTTACCAAAAATCCTTAATCGTAGGATTATTAAAACGAAAATTTACATACAAATGTATTTTGACCCACTGAATCCAGTGGTGCAATCTACAAATGCATATGACTTCTGGTTTTCGAGAAAATGTTAAAAAACCGCTTTTTGCGATTTTTTTGGCGGAAAAATGAAAAAAAATTAAAATCGCTGAAACTATGTTTATAAGTTAACTGAAGCACGAGAAAATTAATGCCGTTGAGCGCGTTTTCATATCACATTTAGTTTTCGAGATATAGCCTCGGAAAAGTAGAAAAACTGAATAATTCGATAAATTTCACTTTTCAGGAAGCTATATCTCAAAAACTAAACAAGATATGGAAATGCGCTCAACGGCGTTGAATTCCCCGTGTCCGAATTGACTTATAAGCAAATTTTCATACAATTTTATGCAATTTAATATTTTTAATTATTTCCTAAGGGGTACCCCTTTGGTTTTTTCAGATTTTAATTCAATTTTACCAAAAATCCTTAATCGTAGGATTATTAAAACGAAAATTTACATACATATGTATTTTGACCCATTGAATCCAGTTCAAATGCATATGACTTCTGGTTTTCGAGAAAATGTTAAAAAACCGCTTTTTGCGATTTTTTTGGCGGAAAAATGAAAAAAAATAAAAATCGCTGAAACTATGTTTATAAGTTAACTGAAGCACGAGAAAATTAATGCCGTTGAGCGCGTTTTCATATCACATTTAGTTTTCGAGATATAGCCTCGGAAAAGTAGAAAAACTGAAAAATACGAAAAATTTCACTTCTCCGGAGGCTATATCACAAAAACTATTTGATATTTTTATATAATGGATATATATCATTGCAAAAATATGACGATATATATCAAAATAAATATCATGATATATATCGATCGATATATATCTTCGAACCCTGATTTTAACATATTTATTCATGGCCAACTTCATTGAATTGCGCTGACGCTTATTGTGGCCGTTTCATTCCATCGTTTGCCACACAAAAATTTGTCGTGAATTTTTTTACAGATTTGGTACGTCAAGTAATGTCATCTAGTGATTTTTATTTCAATTAAATGACAAAAACAACTTTAAAATATTTGAAAATTAAAATAAAACAACCTTAAACTATTTGATATTATATGGGGTAGGTAGCTCAGTGGTATCGAGTTGGCCTGTGGATCCTGAGAATCCTGGTTTGATCCCCACAGCCGACAAACAATTTTCACCAATTTAAATCTACCCTTGTGGCTCCTTCTCCACTAATATCTTTGGGGGGGAGGGCGTGATTTGACGGCTAGTAACCGCACTTTACGCGAAAAAATATATCACTTACCAAGATTTGCTTAGGCAGAGTGCCACACCCAGTAATGGGTAAAAGGCGTGATGATATGTTTATATTTATTTAAAAAATTGAAGTTTATGTGATCAAACATATATATATTTATATTTATTTTATTTAAACTATTTGAAAATTAAAGTTAATGATATCAAATGAAATACATTTAATGTAATTGCGTATTTTATTTAAACATTCAATATTATTAAGTTAGGTTAGGTTTACGTTAGTTACGACGTAGGTCGTCAGAGGCGCTAGTTGACGTGCCTGCTCTGTTAGTTTAAAACTAGTAATTTTAATGGCATATGAAACGGCCATAATAAGCGTAGTGCAATTCAATGAAGTTAGCCATGATTTAATACGTCAAGTAATGCCATCTAGTGATTTTTATTTCAATTAAATGAAAGTGGTCATGGTGTCAAGTTACAAAAACAACTTTAAAATATAAAAAATGGGGTAGGTGGTTCAGTGGTATCGAGTCGGTCTGTGAATCTTGAGAACTCTGGTTCGATCCCCACAGACTACAAACAATTTTCACCAATTTTTAAATCTACCCCTATGGCTCTTCCTCCACTAACATCTTTGGGGGCCGTGATTTGACATTTGACATATATCACTTACCGAGATCTGCTTACGGCAGAGTGCCACACCCAGTAATGGGTAAAAGGCGTGATGATATATTTATATTTATTTAAAAAATTTAAGTTTATGTGATCAAACAAAATAAATCTAATGGAATTGGGATTTAATTCATACCTACAATATTATTAGGTTAGGTTAGTTACGATGTATCTCGTCAAAGGCGCTGCTTGACGTGTCTGTTTTGTAAATTTGAAACTAAACAGCCATAATATGCGCGGTACAATTGTATGAAATTGTCCATGACTATCCTAACAACCCATTAAAAATGTAAAGTTTAGAATATGGTCCTTTGCCCCCGTCACCGTCACGTTGCATCCCAATAATCACCTCACCTTCAACACTAAAAGTAACAAGTGACGATTGTAAAGTAAAAAGGCGTCACGAGTCCGCACGAAAGAGATCTATCCGGAAACAAGTGAATAGCAGACGTCGTGTCCGTTCGCTCGGATCACCAACCCTGCAGCCTTGTAGCATTAACTACAGAGTAAAACCCACCCTGGCGACCGATTATCATCCCTATGTGCCGAGTACACAAGGGTGACGCAGCCGAGTGTACCTAGTGGAAGATTTGAGCTTTGCGCGTCAGGTGTGCCCAGATCAAGAAGGCTGGGTTTTTGGTCGAATGGAAACGCGTTTCTTGTTACGTAACAAGCATCTTACCCCCACCACAGCTCGGGGAGTTTTCACGTCTTCAGGAACCAGGACTCCAGGGAGAATAGGGGAGCATCGCACATCTTACAGTGTGAATTGAAATTCTGACTTGCATTTTGGAAATTGTTACCTGCTTTTTATCTCGGCTATTTCCACAAGGACGACATCTTTTCACGAATATTACCGTATGGTTATAACGATATCGGTTTATATAATTAATCACTTAATAATGTTCATTTATATTTATAACTTATAAAGATATTTACAAGCCATTCTGATAGCAATCATATTTAAATTTACAATACTTATTGGCTATACAGGGTGTTTCTATACTTTTGCACGAAACTTTAATGACATATATAATTTGATATACTGATAAAAAATTTTGAAATTCACAAATATTAGAATATTTTATTCCTAGCGAAAATTTGTAGTGTCACTGGTTTAATTCGGAATTTTGCGCCGCTTCTCCATACACTAATTCACTGTTGCTATACATTTTCTCAAATTTCTCCCACAACTTATCCTTTCAATATCGTATACGAAATCAGACTAGGTACTCAAATCAAAATAAGACATTACACCAGGTACGTACATAATAACTAATTAATTATTTGTAGGCAGTGTTTATGCTTTTATTTCATTAGTAACAATTATAAATAATTAAATGTACTATTAAACCTTAATGTTTGCGAATTTCAAAACAATATTTTTGTTCTATAATCAGTATATCAAATTATATGTCATTAAAGTTTCGTGCAGAGGTATAGAAACACCCTGTGTAAATGAGGTTGAAAGTTGACGAAATTTAAATATATAGGTCACAGCTTCTTTTAGTAAGGTAGATTTATCTTAACAAAGATTAATTCTTTTAATATAATATTAGTTAATTCTAACCATCTTTATTGTAAATATTAGGTCTATTATCATTTATTTTTTAAGTACACCCATACCTTGCTATACGGCCGCTCTTTATACGGCATTTCGCTATAACGGCACTTTTCGATTTACGCAAAAAAAACTTTTTCCCCCATTGTATTTGTATTGATTTCTTATACGGTTTCGTGGAACGTATCTAGGCCGTAAAGCGAGGTATGAGTGTACTTAGTTATAGCAAAGGGTACCTTTGTTGTACTTCCAAAATTTCACCACTCAGTAACTAATTCGTTAATAAATTTTATGAGTGGATGTTCTGTAAATGTTTCAGGGGTTTATGCTACCTCATTTGATGGGGTATAGAGCAGGGTTCGTAAATATCATGATATTTATAATAAATATCAAAATATCTGATATATAGGATATTTATTTTTTAATTTTAGTTTTTGTACACATTTAGAAAAACTGAAAAATTCGAAAAATTTCACTTCTCCGGAGGCTATATCTCAAAAACTAAACAAGATATGGAAATGCGCTCAACGGCGTTGAATTCCCCGTGTCCGAATTGACTTATAAGCAAATTTTCATACAATTTTATGCAATTTAATATTTTTAATTATTTCCTAAGGGGTACCCCTTTGGTTTTTTCAGATTTTAATTCAATTTTCCCAAAAATCCTTAATCGTAGGATTATTAAAACGAAAATTTACATACAAATGTATTTTGACCCACTGAATCCAGTGGTGTAATCTACAAATGCATATGACTTCTGGTTTTCAAGAAAATGTTAAAAAACCGCTTTTTGCAATTTTTTTGGCGGAAAATTGAAAAAAATAAAAATCGCTGAAACTATGTTTATAAGTTAACTGAAGCACGAGAAAATTAATGCCGTTGAGCGGGTTTTCATATCACATTTAGTTTTTGAGATATAGCCTCGGAAAAGTAGAAAAACTGAAAAATACGAAAAATTTCACTTCTCCGAAGGCTATATCACAAAAACTATTTGATATTTTTATATAATGGATATATATCATTGCAAAAATATGACGATATATATCAAAATAAATATCATGATATATATCGATCGATATATATCTTCGAACCCTGGTATAGAGTCATGTCATGTATGTATATGTATAAAAGTATTTTCAAATTGTATACAAGAAATAAAATTAAATTCTTGTGCTTACCATTTAGGATAAAGACAGTAGTTGAAGAGTGAATAATGACTTACCTGAAACAAAGAATACATTAAATTAATAAAGGTTTATTTCAAATAAAATATTTGGAAAACTTAATATTATATAACGTATTTTTCTTTCAACTTTAAAAACGTTAAACAGAAGAAAATGTTATGATAAGAAATTTTCAAGTTGTTTTGAAAATACTTAACGTAAATACACATAACAAACTAATTTGTTTTTCCAAAATATGAAAAATGCGATGAGGTTGCTTTTCCACACTTGATCATGATAAAATTGAAACAATTTGGCAATCCAGGTAAAAACTTGTTAAATAAATTTACAGAGATGAAAAACAAATTCAGCTTATAAACTTTTCACTTTTTGAATCTGCGGTTTGGTTGAAATACCGTTGAGTCAATTTTAATTCGCAACGAGGTAAATTGTTAAATTTAAAACCAATTTCTTTTTCAGATTTGTATTTAATATATCCGAAGAGAGAAAAAAAGCAACAAATTTTAATTAAAATCCTTTAACTGTGAAGTTCAACTTCCACTTCCTCCAAAATAAATATTGTAATACTTCAATCAGGGAAATTATTTTTGATCTTTCAATTACGCAAATGTTGATCGAAGCTTCGAAGCTTTACAAAGAGCTAGAAAAAATGAATCTACGTTCGAGGGAAAATATCGAATGATTGTTTATTTTGTTGACCGCGAGGCTTCGGTTAGAGGAGGATTGGTGAGGGTTGAAGAGAAAGAGAGGAATTCTTGCCTCAGGACTCGTCGTTTAAGAGGATGAAAATTGGACTAATTAAAATCTCTTTGCTCATAAGGTTTTATTGTAGCTCTCAAGTTCTTGGTTCTGTGTATGAACTTGTTTTTAACTTCTTATTTTATTTTCTAACTCACCACAAATTGTTGAGATTCTGAATTTAATTGTGAGTTAAAAATAATTAAGTGCTTACATGATTTTATAATTCAACTGTGGTTTCCCTCTACTCTAATATTTTTGATGACCGTGATTTGACAGTTGTTAATGAAAATTCACGGGCAAAAATATATGACTTACTGAGATCTTCCACATTCAGAAATTAAATAAAAAGCGCGAAAAAGACATTAAATGCGCGCTTATTTCAATAGTTACCAGAGATACAAACAATAAAATAGAAACTTGTCATATTGACAGTTGACAGAACGAATTTATTTTCAGTATGTATACGTTTTTAAATAATTTTAAGATGCAATCATAGAAAAAATAATGTGTGTATTACGAGCGTAAAGTGTATTTGTTCCTCTTACATGCCTTCGGCTCGCGCTGCAATTACCGTGTTCGAATAACAAAGAATCACTTTACACTCTTATTATACAAATAACAAATTTTTTAAAAAATTTCTCGAATAAAAATTGTTAATCTATCTATAGAATTATTAGAAGATTTATGTTTGATATCCGAGCAAAAACTGAAAAACTGATGGAGTAATTTCCAGTACTTAGCAGCATCGCTGAAAACTATTCAGTATTCAATCCACAAATATCATATCGTTCGTTGTCCAGTGTTGAAAAAGGCTTCGTAATCTGCACAGGAACGCGTATTTTTATTTCGTTTTTCACCGATTCATATTTTGTTTTCGCATTTCCATAATACCCTTGCGTTGCCTTTGTTAACGCTCCGTTACGCTAACGTGGCGTTAAAAGGTAACATATTTTTTCTTCAAATGCGTGCACATTCATTTCCAAAGCTCGGTAATTCTATACGGACTACACTATGCGTATAGTACAACCAGAAAAACTGTTCGTATGATAAAGAATGCTAGAATATTGTGGTTGCCAATATTTGTTTTCATATCTGTCTTTATTGATGGATGTGGCGACGAATTGTCAATATTTAGCACTGGGATAACAGATTGCTGTTTTATAAATATTATTTAAAGTTTTTAAAGTAAGCAAAGCTATTTTCTATGAAATTTGAGGCAGTTGTTTTAATTTTTTAAGTAAAACTTCTTTACGCACGCTGGGAAATTGGAATAAGCTGGCGAATGCGTTACGAAATTTGTGACGCGGTAAGGCGAACGGAAGTGGAGAGCGAGAGATATAGGAGATATATGGAGAGAGACAGCACGGGCTTGAGTTGTTGAGTAAAGTCAGTGAGGCTGTTACACAAACGGTGACGGGATTTTACGTTATTAGTTATAAAGTAGGTGCCTGGTGCCTTATTTTTTAATTAAATGTATTATTAAACCAGTGACATTAAACATGGATGAATGTTTGTTGTGTGTTGATGGATTTTGGTTGTGAGAAAAGAAAGAGTTCGTATGGAGGAAGTGTTAATGTGGTCAAAACGAGTATCGTGTATCAGGATGAGAATGTTGACGGGTTCGTGCTACCCCATTTAATGGGATATAGCGTGATGTTATGTATGTATGTATTAAAAATGAAATATCCAAATTTTTGCGAATTTCAAAACAATTCTGTTTATTCTATAATCAGTATATCAATTTATATATGTCATTAAAGCTTCGTGCAGAGAAACAGCCTGTATTCCCACATCCGCTAAACAATTTTCCTTAAATTAAAACTACCCCTGTGACTCCCCCTCCACTAACATCTTTGAGGGCTGTTATTTGACGGCTGGAAACCGCGAAAAAATATATCACTTACCTAAATCTGCGGCAGAGTTCCACACTCAATAATGGATAAAAGGGTTGATGATATATTTATTTATTTTCTGAGTTTCGCTTCCCGTTTAGTGCGCTTATAATTCTTTGTAAGATTTTCTAGATTCAATGCATACCTTCTTCGTCTATTCAACAGGAACATTTATTTTTCGTAATGAAAAAATCTATGAGAAAACTAACCATCGTCGCCATTATGCATTCAAAGTTAACTCGAATGAATTGAATTCATCGCCTGCGAGCGAATAGCGAATGCATTGTACTATTTATAGCTAACGTTATTACTTCTCTGAATATATTGAAGACTATGAATACAATATGAGCACATTGTTTATGTTAGTATTTACTAAGAGCACTTTATTGCACTCGACTCAGATTTCACTAATCATATTTTGGTCGCCAATATTTTATGGTTAGTAAAAATTTGAATGAATTTTGAATTGATCGTAAAAGTTTTATTCTAGGTTTATATTGACAGGATTATTCCTACCTTGTTGACATAAAAAATCAGATTGGTGCTATTTACAAAAATACGATACTGCTTTTATATGTACTTATTCACAAATTACACATTTAGAACGATTTTAAATGACAAATTTACGATTCGACTTTTTATTTTAGGCACATACATTGATAAATTGTGTGCAGAGGTATAGAATCATGCGTTTACTATTTAAATATAAATTAATGTCAAAATATTATTTGCAATCACTTGTAATATTAGGTATGAAAGTACATACATACATACATACGTAACATCACGCTATATCCCATTAAATGGGGTAGCACGAACCCGTCAACATTCTCATCCTGACACACGATACTCGTTTCAACCACACTCTAATTTTTTTTTAAATGCATTTTTATTTTATTTGCTTAAATTATAGTTTAAACCCTTAGGAATAAGGGACAATTAATTTAAATGCCGCGCGGAAGTATTTCAGAGGGAAAAAAGCATATATCTATTAGTACTAGTATTTATATATATATTTGATTCGAAACTTTAAACGCGTTTTTCATATATTCATATTTTCAAAATCGGGGGAAAAGAAATCTGAAATACTAATCGATGGATCGTGCTGAATCTTTTTATTTCTTATTCTAAATATAAAATACTAAAAAACTACGGGGGCTTTTTTTTATAAGTGCTTAATTCGTTTTTTATGGTCGTTTTTATACAGAAATTTAGTCCCCGAATAATGAACTTTTTTTTCAAACGTGCGCCATTTTGTTAAAACTCTAAATTTTCAAAATCCAGCCCGTAGTTTTTTAGAGTATACATCAGAGATTAAGAAAACATATCCCTTTTTGATCCAGGTCTATTGCTGTTCCCGGAATGTTTTCACCCGATTTGCCCTACGCGCCGAGAGGAGTCGCCATTTTTTTAATTTCTGACAATTTTGAATATTTTCTTTTTAAAAAAATTTTAACTAAAGTTTAAAGAGTACTAAATAAGGATCCAAAAACAGTTCTTAAGCAGCACGTTTAGATTTCGTTAAAAAAAATCTTGAAAATAACCCTTTTTTTCCTTGTCTAGAATGGCCTTACCCCTTAACACTTCCTCCATACGAACTCTTTCTTTTCTCACAACCACATCACGCAACAAACATACATCCATTCGCTCCTGTACACCTGTTTCGTAAAGTTTCACTTACGCCCACTTCCCTAACAACGAATCTATTAGAAATGAAGGCAGAATCACCTGCATTTCTGCCTACATTTTTTATAGATTCGTTGTTAGTTATGAAAGTAAAGGAGGAAATGAAAAATACAATTTTCAGAATGAGAAAAATAAAACCGCATTTTAAAGTTGGCATTGGAACTGTGCGAACTATGCAGAGCGGAAGTATTTGATCGACGTGGTCTGAACGGACGTTTGAAGCGATCGTGTATTTTTTTATTTGCGCAGATATGAAAATATTGAAGTAACAACACGATCTGACACATAATTTCCCTAACGTTTTATGTCAATTTGAATTTAGCTGGGGCTGGTTATGGAAGGTGACAAGGTAAACCTTTAAGGGTTCCGGCGCGAAATGTTCGTTGTTTCTAAGTTTTGCTCCTCGGAGGGCTGAGACACACTCGCACAGGAAGTTTACACCCCTTTCAAAGAGTGCAACGTTTTAAAACAAGTTTACACGATCGACTATATTTATTCCTTAAGAACATCATTTTGTAAGTATTTGTAATACAACATTTGTATAGTGACATTTACTTTCATACATTAACACACAGTAGGTTTTTAGAAAAAGTACTTTATTTTTAAAAAATAGACAGTTTACAGAAATGTATGTAAGGATGCACAATTTGAAAATAAACCCACCATAATTATGTATCATGTTTGTTTTTAACTCATTCAGAAAATTACACATTATTGCAGAAGAAAGATACAAATAAATAAATATATCACACCTTTTACCCATTACTGAATGTGGCACTCTGTCGTAGCAGATTTTCGGTAGCTGATATATTTCTTCGCGTGAAGTGTAATTACTAGTCGTCAAATCACCACAGGGGTAGTTTTAACGTGGTGAAAATTTGTTTTCGGCTATGGGAATCGAACCCTACTTCTCAATTCCACAGGCCGACTCGATACCACTGAACCCCTACCACAAGCAGAAGAAAGAAAATAAATATATCATCACGCCTTTTACCCATTAATGGGTGTGGCACTCTGCCTAAACAAATCTCGATAAGTGATATAATTTTTTCGCGTGAAATGCGGTTACCAGCCGTCAAATCACGATGGCGAGGGAGCCACAGGGGTAGATTTAAATTGGTAAAAATTGTTTGTCGGCTGTGGGGATCGAACCAGGGTTCACAAGATCCACAGGCTGACTCTATACCACTGAGCCACTTACCCCATTATAAAAAAGAAAGATACTATAATAATTAGTTTATAAATACCTCTTCTTCCGTAATTTAATACCTCGTACATCCACAAATAAACATAACAGCATCAAACCTTCTCACAATAACAATCTGCGAATCACTCATGACGTCATGCAAATCACACATTTCTAGACGAGTTCACGATGCGTCCACAACTGCCTCGTGTCGCTCACATCACATATGCAGTCATCACCAACAGACACAACACTCTGCTACTCTTCACAACTGCGACTGCGACTGAGTTCTTTACTTGCGCAAAATAACTTGTTCACCTTCAGTGTGAGACAAGTTTTCGTACTTCTCAAACTGTGTAATTACAATTTAAAAAGTTCAGGTTGCAAATACGCGAATTCGAATTGTGGATGGCATTGTGAAACAGACAGGAGACTTTGTTGATTACTCATTGGCAAATTAACAAAAAAGAACAGATTTTATTTTGTTTTTGCGACGTTTAGTTTTTTTTTAACTTGTACAGTCTTTTGTAAAATTATGTAGCAATATTTCGGATTGTACAAAAGTGAACCCGAGTTTGATTCTCATAGTCTACAACTGATTTTAGTATACAGGGTGTTAAAATAAAAGTAAAATACTTTGAGGGTATATACAATTTGATTGTTAATTCTTAATTCGCCAACATTTTTAGTGCCACTGGCCGACACTACAATAGCTATTTATGAAACTAGTAAGAAAATGAAGGTCATTACCTTATGCGTGTGAAATTTGCAGATCAAGGCGTAAGGTAATAACCTTATTTCCTTACGAGTTTCATACAATATTTTTTCTACTTCCGTTCTAATAAATACGAAAGAGCGTTTTTGAAATTATGAAATTTTTACATATTTATGAGTTATAAATTCAAAAATAAAAGAATAAAACATCAGAATTCGTCTACCAAGATATCTTAATTTTTTTGTGTTGCTATGTTACCTCATTACTTCACTAGTTAAATAATGCAGTTCATTACCTAACTCAAATAAGTGAAATAAAACGTCTATATCCTAACGGAAGTAGAAAAAAGCCATTTACATGATTTATAATTAACTATTCTAAAACTCTCAAAAATTTTTTTTTTTTTTTTTCACTAATATCAATACGCGAAGTACGTGATATTTTCATCATTTACATTACCATGACAACGCGTATTTTGAGCATTATTTTGTTCCGTATTCTAGTATATATCACTTACCGAGATCTGCTTAGGCAGAGTGCCACACCCAGTGATGGGTAAAAGGCGTGATGGATGATGATGATGTATTCTAGTAATCAAAATGATATCTCGCGCACGCTCCCAAATTATTTGTTGTCAGGTTTCATTAGTTACAACACATCAATAGTGTCAAATTCATATTATTGTTGATTGTTTACCTTCTATTTATTTAAATAAATAAATAATTAATGTATTATTCTTTATTTACAGTTGTAAAAAAAATGTTGTTTGTATTTCGTGGGCAAAATTCGGGTTTGTTTTTTATGTAAACAAAAAATGGCTAAAAAAATAAATTCAACATAAAACTGCAGGCAATAGAAATAAGTTCATTAGTGAATGGACATCATTACAATTTCCACAAATTCTATATAAACAAAATTATTTTTTTTCAAAAACAAAAACCGTAAAAATAAACCTAAATTCAAAGGATTTGTATCATCCCAGGAAGTCATGGTCAGAGGATCTCGATCCATACAAGATTTAATGATGTGCTGGCATCACATTGAGAATGCATGTGAATTTGCAATGTAAATACGTGGAGTAACTCCGAGTAGTGTATCAGCAATGGAATGTGTAAGGTGTATATAGTAAGGTGGGTTCGTTCCAACACCGTTCGTTAATCCAGATTTAGTAGCGGCCCACAGTATAATATCATTTCCAAGCCTACTAGATAGAAATGGAAACTAAGGACTTTAGGATTTCGGGGAGAGGGAGAGAAACGAAGAGTAGAGTGCTTGAAAGACGAGTAATGAATGATGAAGATTGCGCTGAAGGACTCTGAATCGATTTCTTGAAATTATAACAATAATAATGTTTTGTTGCAAAATATACTTTTTCTACAACCACGATTTTGCTCAGTGGTATCGAGTCGGCATGTGGATCTTATGAACCCTGGTTCGATCCCCACAGCCGACAATTTTCACCACATTAAATCTACCCCTGAGGCTCTCCCATCACTAACATCTTTGAGTGCAGTGATTTAACGTCTGGTATCACACTATAAGAAATATATCACTTACCGAGATCTGAAACAGGAGAGTGCCACACCCAGTAAAAGGCGTGATGATATATTTTATAATATTGTTGCTCTATTAATTTATATTTTAATAAGTTTGTTCTGATTTCAATAATATAAAAATGTGGGAAATCTTAGTGATCAGAGAATATGCAACTATTTAGTACGAAGAACAAAAATAGAATAAATATAACACTTTCATGGATCAACAAACTACCAATGACATGGCAAAATGAAAAAATATTTAATTGCTATAAATCAGGGTTCGTAAATATCATGATATTTATAATAAATATCAAAATATCTGATATATAGGATATATATCAGATAAATATCACTTTTTGGATATTTATTTTTTAATTTTAGTTTTTGTACACATTTAGAAAAACTGAAAAATTCGATAAATTTCACTTTTCCGGAGGCTATATCTCAAAAGCTAAACAAGATATGGAAATGCGCTCAACGGCGTTGAATTCCCCGTGTCCGAATTAACTTATAAGCAAATTTTCATACAATTTTATGCAATTTAATATTTTTAATTATTTCCTAAGGGGTACCCCTTTGGTTTTTTCAGATTTTAATTCAATTTTCCCAAAAATCCTTAATCGTAGGATTATTAATACGAAAATTTACATACATATGTATTTTGACCCACTGAATCCAGTGGTGCAATCTTCAAATGCATATGACTTCTGGTTTTCGAGAAAATGTTAAAAAACCGCTTTTTGCGATTTTTTTTGGCGGAAAATTGAAAAAAAAATAAAAATCGCTGAAACTATGTTTATAAGTTAACTGAAGCACGAGAAAATTAATGCCGTTGAGCGCGTTTTAATATCACATTTAGTTTTCGAGATATAGCCTCGGAAAAGTAGAAAAACTGAAAAATTCGATAAATTTCACTTTTCCGGAGGCTATATCTCAAAAACTAAACAAGATATGGAAATGCGCTCAACGGCGTTGAATTCTCCGTGTCCGAATTGACTTATAAGCAAATTTTCATACAATTTTATGCAATTTAATATTTTTAATTATTTCCTAAGGTTTTTTCAGATTTTAATTCAATTTTCCCAAAAATCCTTAATCGTAGGATTATTAAAACGAAAATTTACATACATATGTATTTTGACCCATTGAATCCAGTGGTGCAATCTTCAAATGCATATGACTTCTGGTTTTCGAGAAAATGTTAAAAAACCGCTTTTTGCGATTTTTTTTTGGCGGAAAATAGAAAAAAAATAAAAATCGCTGAAACTATGTTTATAAGTTAACTGAAGCACGAGAAAATTAATGCCGTTGACCGCGTTTTCATATCACATTTAGTTTTCGAGATATAGCCTCGGAAAAGTAGAAAAACTGAAAAATTCGAAAAACTTCACTTCTCCGGAGACTATATCACAAAAACTATTTGATATTTTTATATAATGGATATATATCATTGCAAAAATATGACGATATATATCAAAATAAATATCATGATATATATCGATCGATATATATCTTCGAACCCGGAAATAAATAGGCTGTGGAATACGAACGTTATACTAGTAAAAATGTATGTCGAATTAGATATATAATGAAGGTATTATTAAATAGTTATAAATATTAACTATTTATGTAACTAGTACAGAATGTAAAACTTTATTGCACGAGCCATAAAATATGGCCGAACGAGGCTAATTAATAAGGCGGGTTTCAAAAATTATTTGCGTTTTTAATGCCATTAACTCGGATATAAAATTTTCAAATTATAGTTTAAACTCCAATACAACACAAAATAGAAAAGAAATTTAATCCAATTCCATTTGTCAGTGAAAACAAATTTCATAACCAAACGAAATGATCACACATCCATCCCAGAACATGTCACTCCCATGTTTCCTTCCGTCGGGAAACTCAAGAGAAACGAGTTACGTACCTCAAAAACGCAATGCGCAGGTGAAATTTACCACTGAAATTGTATTGTCGCCAGGTAATCTCCCCGACACGTGCGTTCAAAAAAGCGTTAGCGCAGAGCGAAATTGAAGGAAAAATTGTTTTCTCGTTGGCGTTAGCGAGAGGGCGCTTCAAGCCTGCTGGAGGACCGACGTGGTTATCTCGTGTTGTTCACCGCAACCTGGATTACATTTTTTTTGCACCCCTGCTGATTGAGGAGATAGTTTGTACTTCAAACAAAAAATTTATTGTTTTTATTAAATTAATGGGATAGAACAAGAGATCTCTTATTCAGTTTTTGTTTTTATTCATAGTAATATAATTATAAGTAATGATTTGATGGCTGGTAACTGCATTTCACGCGTAAAAATATATCACTTACCGAGATCTGCTACGGCAGAGTGCCATACCCAGTAATGGGTAAAAGGCGTGATGATATTTATTTATTTATAATTCGATCTGTAACTCATCCATATTTCCAGGCGTAATTCTAACAATTAGTTATTCAAAGAATAAAATTTAAATTTATTAAAGTTATTATATTGGATGTAATAAATGGACTACTGGGATTTGCTGTATTTTCAGTGCGTATACGTTTTTTAATAATTTTAAGATGCAATCGTAGAAAAACATATGTGTGTATCACGAGCGTAAAGTGTCTTTGTTCCTCTTGCATTATTGCAGCTCTTGCTGCAATTACCGTCTTTGAGTAACAATCACTTTACGCTCTTAATACACAAATAACTATTTTCTACACCTGTCAAAAATGTATTTTGCACCCTAGAGCGCAAAATAAGTATTACGCGCACGCTCCCAAATTAATTTTTTGTCAGGTTCCATTAGTTACAACACTTCAATAGTATTAAATTCATATTATTTTTAAGTGTTTACCTCCAATTTATTTAAATAAATCAAAATTATTGTGTTATTCTTTATTTACAGTTGTAGAAATAATGTTGTTTGTATTTCGTGATCAAATTTATTGTTTCTTTGGCGCGTGAGAATGTTACTTTTAGTCGATACCGCAGGTCGAGACAAAAATGTCACAAAAAGATCTGTTTAGGCAGAGTGCCACACTCAGTAATGGGTAAAAGGCGTGATGATATATTAGTTTATTTATTTAAAAAGACACTCATTTTGCGCACTTAATACAAAAATAACTATTTACCAATTCTTTACAAATGAAAAAGTTTTCAGAATTGACATTTAATAATGAAAACAATTTTAGGTTTAACTAAGGAAATCGTTTCGTGTACCGAAACGTTGAATTAAAAATGTACAGAATTTAATTGTTTCTTTTCTGAAGCCTTCCATTTGCCCCACCCTAGTTACGCCTCAATTTTTCACTAGCAAACGTTTCTAAATAATTATTTTAAGAAAAAAATGTTTGAAATAAAAGTGATAGAATATTTATTTTTCTCTCAAATAACAACGAAAAAGAAAATTTATCAAATACGTCAAGATCACGCATTTAAATTTCTTATTGTTTCATAAGACACAGAAGCAATGTCATAGTTATAAAGTTAGTAATGAATTATATCCTTTGCTGATGATTTATTAATAATTGAAAAAACGTTCTCTTTTTATACTTATTGTTCACATTGAACCATTTATAAGTCCAATGTATTAAAAGCAGAAATTAATAACTTAAAAGTTTATTTCTAGAAAGATACCTACACCTATTTCAATCCAAATAATTAAAAATTTTAATATCGCATGTTCATTTTCAGTTGCGAGGTATTTTTTAATAAAAAAAACTACGTGGTTAGAGCAGGTACATTAAATTCAAACCGAAAGTGACCTCTATGTACATATGCAATAAAACAAATCCGAATGAGTACGTATGTTTCGTGGAGTTTGCAAAATTAATTTTTTCTTCTTTACTTTGCGTGTAATAATGTCACATAACCTGTAAGCCAGGCTTACAACGGGATGGTTTAACGATATATCTACATGATGGATAAAAGATTTAATCAAATTTTTCATTAGAAACATAGAGGTTCTTTGATGTTTTTAAAATTAGAAGGAAAACTGAATTTTTAATATTTGTAAAAATATTGCAGCGTAAGGATTATCCTGTATTTCAATAACTGGTTCTGAAGACTTCATTTTTAGATTTTAATTCAGTATTTCATTCAACGAATTTTGTAATAAATAAGGGATGAAAAACATAGATAGATATAATGGACATGTCTGAGCTTACCGCAATTGGTGACATATTTCATAACAGAAAATAGTTTATTAAAATTATTACTCGTAACCAGGCTTCGAAGATATATATCGATCGATATATATCATGATATTTATTTTGATATATATCGTCATATTTTTGAATGATATATATCCATTATATAAAAATATCAAATAGAAATAGAATAGAAATAGATATAGCCTCCGGAGAAGTGAAATTTTTCGTATTTTTCAGTTTTTCTACTTTTCCGAGGCTATATCTCGAAAACTAAATGTGATATGAAAACGCTCTCAACGGCATTAATTTTCTCGTGCTTCAGTTAACTTACAAACATAGTTTCAGCGATTTTTATTTTTTTTCAATTTTCCGCCAAAAAAATCGCAAAAAGCGGTTTTTTAACATTTTCTCGAAAACCAGAAGTCATATGCATTTGAAGATTGCACCACTGGATTCAGTGGGTCAAAATACATATGTATGTAAATTTTCGTTTTAATAATCCTACGATTAAGGATTTTTGGTAAAATTGAATTAAAATCTGAAAAAACCCCTTAGGAAATAATTAAAAATATTAAAATGCATAAAATTGTATGAAAATTTGCTTATAAGTCAATTCGGACACGGGGAATTCAACGCCGTTGAGCGCATTTCCATATCTTGTTTAGTTTTTGAGATATAGCCTCCGGAAAAGTGAAATTTTTCGAATTTTTCAGTTTTTATAAATGTGTACAAAAACTAAAATTAAAAAATAAATATCCAAAAAGTGATATTTATCTGATATATATCCTATATATCAGATATTTTGATATTTATTATAAATATCATGATATTTACGAACCCTGCTCGTAACCTTCAAAATGACACTTCCCGCACGCAACACTCAATCTGGAACAAGTGCTTCCCGATCGACTCGACTGTATAAATTGTAAAAAACACTGGCTCTTTGGAACAATCTAAAATAAATCTGTCTTGATAATAATAAAATCTAATTTATAAAATACAACTTCCCTGAATTTTCCTTTATTCAAAGAGTTATTTGCTAAAATTCAACATTTGTCAGCATCTTTTTGACAACCTCTGAACTAAAGACGTCATTGATACAACTTCTTGCAGATTGTAATTAAACAAAAATCGCGATTAATACTATATAAATAATAAGAAAAAAAAACACATATTGTGGTATATAACAACTTAGTTTAATGGAAAAGTAGGATTATAACAACATAAAATAGATAGATGGCATGATCAGTTCCACAGAACTTCTCATGTCATCTTACCAGTTTGTTAGAGATCTTATTCTCTGCTGGCACAGTTCTTCGTCACCAGCTTCTTCACATGAACTTTGTTCTAGGTGAAGAAGTGAGTTATACCATACTGATGAGCTTTAATAAGAGAGAAACGCGTCTATGGTTACTAACAGTGCTGGCCAGCCTCTAACGATGCCCTCATAAGGTGACTTGGAGGCTGAATTTTGTGAAACATAGCCCCAAGTGTTTACCTTATATTTTTTAATAAAACCTTGTTTCACCAAGTGTTGGATGACAATTAATTTTGTCTTTGTTGTTATAAAATAAATATATCATCACGCCTTTTACCCATTACTGGATGTGACACTCTGCCACCAAATATATCAGTGAAGGGGGAGCCACAGGAGTAGATTTAAATTGGTGAAAATTGTTTGTCGGCTGTGAGGATCGAACCAGGGTTCGCAAAAAACAACATAAAATACTTAAATTAATTAATCTATTTTAGGTTAGGTTTGATATTTGAACTAAAACAATATTTTTAGATTGGGAAGAGCCACAATTGTTACAAGTGTTATTATAAACATTTCTAGTAAAATTTAGACAATTAGAAATCGGAAGTTCCTAGAGCAGCTTGGTTTGCAATTAATAAAGATTGTGTATAATTTGCAGATTCTGGTGTACTCACACAAGTTGAAATTAAAGATTTATTTTTTTTTAAATACTCGAACAAAAAATATTATACAAACCAGGGTTCGTAAATATCATGATATTTATAATAAATATCACTTTTTGGATATTTATTTTTTAATTTTAGTTTTTGTACACATTTAGAAAAACTGAAAAATTCGAAAAATTTCACTTCTCCGGAGGCTATATCTCAAAAACTAAACAAGATATGGAAATGCGCTCAACGGCGTTGAATTCCCCGTGTCCGAATTGACTTGTAAGCAAATTTTCATACAATTTTATGCAATTTAATATTTTTAATTATTTCCTTTGGTTTTTTCAGATTTTAATTCAATTTTACCAAAAATCCTTAATCGTAGGATTATTAAAACGAAAATTTACATACATATGTATTTTGACCCACTGAATCCAGTGGTGCAATCTTCAAATGCATATGACTTCTGGTTTTCGAGAAAATGTTAAAAAACCGCTTTTTGCGATTTTTTTGGCGGAAAATTTAAAAAAAATAAAAATCGCTGAAACTATGTTTATAAGTTAACTGAAGCACGAGAAAATTAATGCCGTTGACCGCGTTTTCATATCACATTTAGTTTTCGAGATATAGCCTCGTAAAAGTAGAAAAACTGAAAAATTCGAAAAATTTCAATTTTCCAGAGGCTATATCACAAAAACTATTTGATATTTTTATATAATGGATATATATCATTGCAAAAATATGACGATATATATCAAAATAAATATCATGATATATATCGATCGATATATATCTTCGAACCCTGAATTACAAACTACGTGCGTGAAGACGTCTTCCGCTCATTCGCGCTATTAAAGACACTCGCTCCTTACAGTCGCTCAGTGCACTTCCCGCACTTAGTAAATAACTATATATAAACAAATTCAATCATGTGATTGATCATCAAGCTATATGGCATGGTGTATGTATGTTCTTGCAATGGGTTTTAATTAATAAAACATTCGAAGTAGCAAACAGAATAAAAAATGTTAAAATATCGTATCGCTTATGATAAAGTTGTCACGAATTTTTGTTCATTTGTCTGTCAAACATTTTAGTTTGTAATTCGAAACGTATCACCTCGTGTCAAGTTACAAAGCAATTGGATTAAAACGTTATTTTTAGAAAATCACTTTATTTTGGAACAATACTTTTGATTGATTTTTAATTCCTCATGTTGTTTATCCATAAACAAATATTGTACTATTTTATATTTACAAAACTAATTTTAATTCCACGAAAAATATTATTTTTAGTTTATTTGAAATGTTATTCAAATAGTATAGATATATCGAATGCATCACAAAATATTGTTCCAGTTGATTTGAGAAAATCGCCTACTAATTTTACTTCCTTGTACAAAGTCAAGAAAGTATTGTAATCGCGGAAATTTTCGGTTTCCAAATTGAAAAAGCTAACAACAATTTTTTTCGAGTGTTCATCATTGTTTTTGTTTTACTTTGCGTCATTTATTTTATAGAAATTTTACAATTTCAATTGTCAAAAAAAATTGAAATACATTCTAGGGATTTATATGACGTGTGGTAAAACTGTTGAATAAATTTTAGCTCAATTATAAATTTTTCTTTTCTTTTTTGTTTATCTCACATGTGTATAGATAGTAATTTAATTATTTTCTTGTAAATTATGTAGTTATATAAAAATAAAGATGTTGATGATTTAAATTCTAAGGTTATGTTATAGCTTCTGTAAAATACGGAAATGTTTGGTAGTGGGAAATATACGATAGCCAAAACGTCAAAATCATTATCATGTACAATAAGATAACATTACCGTTTATTTATTTATTTATGTTACGCTGTACAACAGGAACTTAATCCCAATTACAATACAGGGTCCGGACTCACCGAGCCGCAGTGTGCTAGTTCATATAATTTCTCAAACAAAATATAGCAACAGAAGCAAATATTATTATTATTATTATTTATGTTACGCTGTACAACAGGAACTTAATCCCAATTACAGTACAGGATCCGCACTCACCAATCCGCAGTGTAGTAGTTCATATAATATTTAACTTGAGTAAGATTCGAACTCTGGATCTCCGGATTCGAATTCCGTATTGCTATCCACACCACCGTACTGACCGTATTGTTTATCAAACAGTTCTAATTAGCAAAAACTAATTTCACACCATTTTATTTGTCGATACTCACTGTACGTGTATTGTGATTTAAATGAAATAATCACAACTCGAAGGAAAAAGATAAAAAAGTATTTTGTTCAGTGGCAAGCAAGTCTCCAAGTCTCTATTCGCGCGCGATTCGCTTTCGCCTTTGCGAGGGTCCATAAATCTGAAACCCTTCTTCGAGAATATTACACCCTATTAAATTTTCCTCACAAGGATAAATCCGACTTGTTCTCAAATTTCAATTCACATCCATGATTCTGACTCGGTGCAGGGACGGCTCTACCCGAAATCACAACCAACATTGACACAAAAATGTTTGCTAGAAATGAAATACTCTATTTTTTGCGAATATCAAAAAATATCTTTTTGTTCTACAATCAGTGTATCAAATTATATATGTCATTAAAGTTTCGCGCAGAGGTATAAAAACACCCTGTATATTTACAATAATTTTACAAAAATTCCCATATTCATAAAATCATTTAACAAATTGTTAATGGGGTAAATGGCTCAGTGGTATCGAGTCGGCCTGTGAATCTTGGCAACCCTGGTTCGATCCCCACAGGTGACAAACAATTTTCACCAATTTAAATTTACCCCTGTGACTCCTCCTACACTAATATCTTTGGGGGCCGTGATTTGAAGAACTGGTAACCGCACTTCACGCAAAGAAATATATCACTTACCGAGATCTGCTTAGGCAGAGTGCCACGCCCAGTAATAGGTAAAAGACATGATGATATATTTATATATTTATTTATAAATTGTTACTAATTGATTCCTTAAATTATAAAAATTATATAACTGCATTTATCGATTGTGTAAATTGTCTCGTATCTTTAATCATATAAAGATGTGTAAAAACTTAATTGAAGAAAATAAATTAAATTAGAGACATTAGTTGGTAGCACAAGCTCTGTTTTTGCCTGTTTTAAGAGCAGTGTATTTGGGTGTTTTAGCTATCTCAAACATGTTAAAATCGTGCTCTTAAAACACCCAAAAACAGAGCTTGTACTACCAGCCATTATTTTTAATAATATTTTGGACAAATATAATAAAATGTCGAGTCAAAAAGTGATGAAGTATGTGAATGGAAGGCTGGGATCAAACACAAGGACACAAGGCATCGCGTACTCTCGCACAGAGATACACAAAGTGTGAGAGCTTCCCGACCCGATGAAGGTCCATCCATCAAGTCCAAAATAATTAGAGAATCAAACAAAACATTCAGTTCATTTAACTTATGCACGCTTTTGTTGAAACAAATATGCGCCATCATCTTGGGTGTTACGTACACAAAACCCCCAGCTGCGCCCCTTAGTGCGTACCTCCACCCTTGCTGCACCCCCGCCCCCCGAGTAGTTCACGTGGGAGCCGCGAGAGGCGCCACGGCCGCATTTCATTCCGACGTGAATAGAACGAAATAAAAGCTTTCTGAATATTTGAATCCGTCTGAGAGATTGGATACGAACCCTTTATACTCGAGACTATGTACTATACTCTGCCAAACCGAACTGAAGCCTCGGGAAAAATTTGCAGGAAATGCTACTCGCCAATCAGAAGTCTTATATGAGAACGTACACTCGCGGTAAAATCGTATATTAAGCGCGGTTTCTTAGAAAACTGTCTTAATTTTATTTACAGGGTGGCGATTCAAGTAACATTAATAAATTCCCTGACTAAGTAAAAAAATTCCCTGACTTTATGGTTACATTTCATATATTATATCATATATTGTAATATAATTGTTCTTTTTTATTAAATTTATAGTAAAAGCAAAATCAATTTGTGCTTCTAAACAGGCAAAGACACAACCTTAAATATTGCATACAGAAAAAACATAGCGCGGTAGAAACGTTAGACAAAACAAAACAGTTTTCAATTAGTAAACATCCTTCGGTTATATTTTCATAGATGGCGGTTCTAACTCTTAAGAAGCAATAAAGGGTATTTGTTGCCAATAAAGGTATACTATCTATCTAATAAAGGGTATTGTGCCAATAAAATCTAAAAATAACTAAATACATTTTGAAATAAAAGTTTGTAGTTATTTTTCTAAAATAAAATTAAAACATTTAAAGAACAAAAAACTTTTTTCCCTGACATGGAATAAAATTCCCTGACTTTTCCCTGACTTTTCCCGGTTGTCCAGGTTAGTCGCCACCCTGATTTATCGTCAATCCTAAACAAATAAATAAATATATCATCACGCATTTTACCCATTACTATATGTTTTTTCGCGTGAAGTGAGGTTACCAGCCGTCAAATTACGGCCCCAAAGATATTAGTGGAGGGGGAGCCACAGGGATAGATTTAATTTGGTGAAAATTTTTTATCGGCTGTAGGGATTGAACCCAGGTTCTCAGGATCCACAGGCCGACTCGATACCACTGAGTCACCTACCCCATATACTGTTGAGCGATATTCTGACAAATTCAATTGAAGTTACGACAATTTTTTTTTCTAAGATTGCTATGAAAAGTTGACAATTACACTCTCATTTGTCATCATAATGTTGACATTTTCTGTGGAACAATCGAAAAATATCTTTTTCGCGCGTCTCCAGAATTTTAAGCTCTATAACTTTCATTTGAAGCATTGTTTAAATATTTTTTCTACTTCCGTTAGGTAATAGATGTTTTATTTCACTTATTTGAGTTAGGTAATGAACTGCATTATTTAACTAGTGAAATAATGAGGTAACATAGCAACAGATATCTTGGTAGACGAATTCTGATGTGTTATTCTTTTATTTTTTGAATTTATAACTGTCATTAATATGTCAAAATTTCATTATTTCAAAAACGCTCTTTCGTATTTATTAGAACGGAAGTAGAAAAAATATTGTATGAAACTAGTAAGAAAACTCGGTTATTACCTTACTTATGTGTGTACATAACTCGGCTACGCCTCGTTCTGCAAATTTCACATGCGTAAGGTAATAACCTTCATTTCCTTACTAGTTTCATAAATAGCTATTAAGTTATTTTCTCATGTTAAACGCCTATAACCCGATTTTCGTAACACATCCAGTATACCCAATAATCAATAAGACATATGTAACTATTTTTGTTTCATCCATTTATATTTCCCATACTTCTCCAGAAAACGACAACGTATTTCGTTTGTTGTTGCGTTGTCATAGTTTCAGAAGTGACATTGTATAAAGTTTTCAAAGATCAATATGTAATGAATATATTGTTCTGTTTTATTTCTAATAGCATTCAATGAATTATTAATATTTGTGTACTCATGATATATTGATAACAGTAAAACATATCACAGTCAATTTCATTAAACAAAACAACTGCTGAACGCACGAATATAAAATGTCCCATGATTCGATAATAAATAAAACACCTTTTTTATAAAAAAAATAGCTGTTAAAAACATCATTAATTATTAGTAATCTGGTAAAAACAGAAGCGAAATTAAAATTTAAAACATAACAAATCCAAATCCAGCCAAATAAACAGAACTCTTTTAAAACGAAACCTATCATAATTATTCATAATTGCCGCGATCGATAAAAAACAAAAACATCACGCTAATTAGCTCCTAACGCTCGTCTATTTCTACTCCATTTGCTTTGGTGAAAAAAATGAAAATCAACAATAAATGTTTTGTGCGTTCAGATATTGAAATATTCCGATATTTCTACTTTTTGTTTTTCTTTTCTTTTCACCTCTCGTAAGATCAGGGCGCAACATTTATCCTGGGATTAGAGAGAGACAGAAAATGTATATTCTTTTTCGTTTACTTCGCCTACTCTGATGATATGAATTTTCGTAAGAATTTAATATATTCAAAGTGTTTTGTTCTCTATAAGGGAATTAATTTCTTGTTCTGCTGCGTTAAATTCTTCGTTGCAGATTGTTCATTTTTTTAACATTTATTCATGGAATGATAGAATTAAATATTGAAGGTATTTTCTCAGAAAATTCTTACGTAATTGTAAGAAATAGTGAAACAATGTTTTATTTTCTGCTTACAAAGCTACTTCATTCCAGACATTTTATATTTTCAAGAAGACATCCTACAATCTAGTTTTATAGCCGAACTATTTCAGCATATATTTATTTATTTAAACCATACCATACCTTGACTACAAATATTTCAAATGTAGTTCTCAAGTCGTCAGTCCGAATCGATACCTCTGAGCCACCAATTAAAATCACAGACAAAATGACATGTCTATCACAACCAGGGTTCGTAAATATCATGATATTTATAATAAATATCACTTTTTGGATATTTATTTTTTAATTTTAGTTTTTGTACACATTTAGAAAAACTGAAAAATTCGAAAAATTTCACTTTTCCGGAGGCTATATCTCAAAAACTAAACAAGATATGGAAATGCGCTCAACGGCGTTGAATTCCCCGTGTCCGAATTGACTTATAAGCAAATTTTCATACAATTTTAAGCAATTTAATATTTTTAATTATTTCCTAAGGGGTACCCCTTTGGTTTTTTCAGATTTTAATTCAATTTTCCCAAAAATGCTTAATCGTAGGATTATTAAAACGAAAATTTACATACATATGTATTTTGACCCACTGAATCCAGTGGTGCAATCTACAAATGCATATGACTTCTGGTTTTCGAGAAAATGTTAAAAAACCGCTTTTTGCGATTTTTTTGGCGGAAAATTGAAAAAAAATAAAAATCGCTGAAACTATGTTTGTAAGTTAACTGAAGCACGAGAAAATTAATGCCGTTGAGAGCGTTTTCATATCACATTTAGTTTTCGAGATATAGCCTCGGAAAAGTAGAAAAACTGAAAAATACGAAAAATTTCACTTCTCCGGAGGCTATATCACAAAAACTATTTGATATTTTTATATAATGGATATATATCATTGCAAAAATATGACGATATATATCAAAATAAATATCATGATATATATCGATCGATATATATCTTCGAACCCTGATCACAACATTTTTATTCATCTGCCTACTTTGACAGTTTGATCATTTATACGATGAAAATACCGAATAGTTGTAAGCATGGCCAATTACAGCTCTATTTTGATAATTAAAATATCTTTGCAAAGTCATTAGCAAAGCTGATAATGCATAAAATAAATATAAATATATCATCACGCCTTTTACCCATTACTGAATGTGACACTCTACCTAAGCAGATCTCGATAAGTGATATATTTCTTCGCGTGACGTGCGGTTACCAACCATCAAATCACGGCCCCCAAAGATGTTAGTGGAGGGGGAGCCACAGGGATAGATTTTAATTGGGTGAAAATTGTTTATCGGCTGTGGGGATTGAACCAGAGTTCTCAAGATCCACAGGCAGACTCGATACCACTGAGCCACCTACCCCATAAAAAAAATTAATGACCAACCAAATGGCAAAAATAAAAATATATGTAATCCAGTCATTCGTATTACAAACAGAGATTATAGATTTTTTTTGTTTTGATATAATAATGACAGCTGTCAAGTTTTGTAAATAAATTGATAATTTGTCACTACAAATTAGTCCTCTAGTTACAAATGAGCTATACAACTTTTCTTATAATAGTTATTTACGTAAAAAGTCAGGCAAGTGTTCAATTACAGGATGAGTAGATAGTTTGAAACAGCTTACGAATCATGTACGACGCTTTACTGACGTGTTACGTATAACATTTTACTTGAAACTTATAAACAAATAATACATATTTTAAATTAATTTAAATTAAAAGAAATATTCGACTTACATATTCAGTCAGTATTTTATGTTGCTAAGTAACTAGACACTCACATTTCTTTCATTACCTGCCTAGGCAGGCAATATGTTATTTTCCGGACTAGGCATGCAAAGTAAAACTTTCATGATTCTTAAAAAGTCAGGCAAATGTTTATTTTCCTAACAGTTTCAGGTAAAATTGTTTCGCTGATGGTCTTTAATTTTAGGTTTCACTTAAATAAATAAAAGTAGAAGTCAAATATAATATAATGACATTTACATTACTGTCAAATATTTGATGCGATATTGTCAATTTTCACCAATTTAAATCTACCACAGTGGCTCTCCCACCTCTAACATCTTTGGGAGCCGAGATTTGACGACTAGTATTTCACGCGAAAAAATATATCACTTCCCGAAATCTTCTTACGGCAGAGTGCCACACCCAGTAATGGGTAAAAGGCGTGATGATATATTTATTTATTTTAATAACAATAAAGACAAAATTAATTGTCATCCATACACTTGGTGAAACTAAGTTTAATAAAAAATAGTACATAAACACTTGGCTAATTTTGTGAGACTTAGCCAAGTGTTTATTTTATTTTTTTTTTATTTTTTTTATATTGTTAGTTTAGGTCAATCTTAAAATCTAAGTTTCGTTGTACAAATGGGCATAAGCTAGCAAGGAACGAAAGACTAGGAGAAAACTATTTAGTATTATATTAAGCTATGGTACTAAAAAAATCCGTGCTACCTCCAAATTTCGGAGCGAGTCTTATTCAAATAAAGCACGTGGTCGGGTTCCACCGGGGAACAATATTATTTACAAGTCGGGCAACACTCATGTTTATTTCAACGCCATTCAAAATTCACGAATTAATCTATTTCCAGATTGCACCGTGTAGTGTGCTGTGTGCACTACCTCAGTTCTCGCTGTGGAGAAACAGGAGCGCGAGCGCACATCTTAGCAGGCGGCGGAGCTAAACAATGCACAAACAAATGCACATCGTACACGGCACACTACGAGGCGAAGTAATGCAATGAAACGACTAATTCAATTCAGACTCTTTTGTTCTGGAATCTGGACAGATTTTTGATTTATAAATGAATGTAGATGTGATTAAAGTAGGTAGTTATGCGCATTATGCCTATGGCACCTGGTCGAAGAGCTTGTAAAGCATTTAATTTAGATGTATATATAAGGCTTTACTTTATTTAAATAAATAACAATAATAATATTGAATGTAGAAATAAAATATAAATATATGATATGGAAGATGTGTACACTTTTAAGTTTGAAAGAAGAACGAAAATAAATAAATAGTTGACAGAAAAGTAAACATAAACAACAGAGTAATAATAAGAAGTAACATGGAGACGAAATAATGTAAAATATATCATCACGCCTTTTACCCATCACTGGGTGTGGCACTCTGCCTAAGCAGATCTCGGTAAGTGATATATTTTATCGCGTGAAGTGCGGTTACCAGCCGTCAAATCACGGCCTCCAAAGATATTAGTGGAGGAGGAGCCACAGGGGTAGATTTTTTAAATTGGTGAAAATTGTTTGTCGGCTGTGGGGATCGAACCAAGGTTCTCAAGATCCACAGGCCGACTCGATACCACTGAGCCACCTACCCCATAATGTCACGTCGCCAAACTACTTGATAGCGACGCTACAAGCTCTTCGATGAAACAACAGAACAGAATAAAGCCTTCTACAGTTGAGAAAGAAAAACTAAATTTCAAAAATATGCTAACGTGAAATGAGACACGAAAGATGCGAGTGAAATGAGATACGTTCGTTTCATCGATGAGCTCTTCGATGGAAATAGAGGAGCCTTTATTTTTCGTCGATGACGGGTGCGTTCTGTTGTTTCATCGAAGATGCTCTTCGGCGCTCTTCGACCAGTGTGCCATAGGCATTAAAGTGATGGGTTGTGCATTGAAAAGGTCTGGCCAATGCCACGGTAATACCAGAAAAGTTTTTCTCCTATAATGCATATACAAAGCCAATTTTGAGACAATGTTTTTGTCAAAACGATGAAATAATAGTATATTAAAGACATAGTTTTATAAGATATATTTTATTCGTACGCATTTAGAAAACGAGCCGAAGGCAGTGCGATCAAAGTCTTATAAATTGAGTTATTTATACTATTTTTTTCTATTTTGCGTCTTTTATAAATACTGTTTTTAAATCTGCAATATTTTAAACCGGGTCAATTTAGGGCAATTTATATATGAAATGTTGTGGTTGATAACTGTTATTGACATTTATGCAATTGTTTAGATTTTGAGATTATATTGAACTTATTTTGATGTTCTCAGCTTGATAGTTTCAGTATGTCATCCACTTCTACTAACCGTCTAAAACAAAATGTTGTGTATCGTAATGACTTCCTAATGAACTGGATCAAAAAGATTTTTCTTTTAATTCGCTATATTAAAGATGGTTTACCTGAAATGAACATTTTTAGGGCTACTGGATTAGCGTACTATATTGCTTAACCTGATGAATTTAACTAAATTAAATTAATTACACAACATCAGAGATTTATTTGGTGTTGTGTAAACAATTACTTGTAAGAAGATTTAAATAAAAATTTTAAAAATATACCCTTTAATTTTTTTCTCAAAGTACAGATACACCCTGTATAAGTATCATTAGAATATAACTTTTTATGATAAAATAAGAACATCAAAGAATAAAACTCTTTTCTTTTTACTTCAATTTAAATATAATTAAATTTTTAGAATGATATTGATAATGTTATACTCTAACCTAACTTAAAAATGTCAAAATAATTATCAAATGTTTTTTGATCAGTATAAACTTTGAAAATTAGTATTTCTTTTTTAATAATAATTTTTAAATAAAATAAATCAATGTTTTATAGGAAAAATAGTATGAAAAACACGCATTACAATGCCCAATAGAAATACTCATACTTTGCATTACTCGCCTACTGTATTCGTATTACAATTAGGGTCATTCTAATACTGGTTTTTCAATATACTATAGTTTTAATTACACCCATTTTCATTAATATGAACGTATTTGTTTGATAACGAATTTCGTTGTAAATGATAAGAAAAATTACGTAATACTCAAAATCCAGTTTAGTAATTTCTTACTTCCGAAACTCGCAAATATTTTATATCATCGTAAAATAGTTCAACTCTGAATGAAGCCCAACTATCGCAAAAACTAACCTAGTTCCGGGTTAAAAACGCTTACACATTTCGCTCTCCGGACTTTTCCGGGAACCTGAACTCCGGTGCAGGATCAAGATGAGCAGTAGCGCATATTTTTCAAATGACTCACAAACAGCCACCGCTACATGCATAAGTAAGTAGTGTTGCACGGAAAAACTTCCGGAGTTTTTTCTATTTTCCGGACTCGTACCTGAACTTCGATTATCTATCGCGTACCGGAGTTTTAGACAAGTGAATTTTATAAATATGTGCATAATCGATAGAATATGTCACTAAAATTATAACCAAAATTTATAGTTCAGACAATGAAAATAAGAAAAACCGAGAACTATATCAGTTACAAGTAATTGTTTACCCCTTGGGATTTTTATGATTTTTAAACAAATTGCTCTAAAACTATTTCTCGTACAAATAATGTAACGAAATTTTATATACATATGTATTTCGACGTGCTGAATCCAATGGTGTAATGTTTATGTCCATAAGTCTTATAGTTTTTGAGATAATGGTCAAAAACTGTACGAGAGAAAAAAATTGGCAAACATTTTTCAAAAAAAAAAAAATCGCTAAAAACTTGCTTAAATGTCAATTGAAATACGGGGAATTCAACCTTTCAGACCGCATCTCAATATCTTGCTTAGTTTTCGAGTTATAGCCTCGGGAAAGTTGAAAATCTGATTTTGATAATTGTTTGAAAACAGCAAATCTTCTACGGGTTATAACTCAAAAACTAAGCAAGCTATTGATACCTGAACTTCGATTATCTATCGCGTACCGGAGTTTTAGACAAGTGAATTTTATAAATATGTGCATAATCGATTGAATATGTCACTAAAATTATAACCAAAATTTATAGTTCAGACAATGAAAATAAGAAAAACCGAGAACTATATCAGTTACAAGTAATTGTTTACCCCTTGGGATTTTTATGATTTTTAAACAAATTGCTCTAAAACTATTTCTAGTACGAATAATGTAACGAAATTTTACATACATATGTATTTCGACGTGCCGAATACAATGGTGTAATGTTTATGTCCATAAGTCTTATAGTTTTTGAGATAATGGTCAAAAACTGTAAGAGGGAAAAAAATTAACGAAAATTTTTCAAAAAATAAAAATCGCTAAAAACTTGCTTAAAGGTCAATTGAAATACGGAGAATTCAACCTTTCAGACCGCATCTCAATATCTTGCTTAGTTTTCGAATTATAGCATCGGGAAAGTTGAAAATCTGATTTTGAAAATTGTTTGAAAACAGCAATCCAAATAAATGTCTGATGTTGTGTAATTAATAATTTAATTTAGTTAAATGCAGCAAAGTACGCTAATCCAGTGGCCCAAAAAATGTTCATTTCAAGTAAACCATCATTAATTTAGCGAATTAAAAAAAAAACCTATTTGTTCCCTGATCAGTATATAGCCTTTAATTTTTTTCCGGAAGTATAGATACACTCTGTATTTACCGAAGATAAGAAAATGTATTTGTACATTTTCAAACATTTTGACACATAAGTACCGCTTAAGGTGACATGAAAAGTTCAGCCTCCATCAGTACGGTGGTGCGAATAGCGTTTCCGTATTCAAATCTGGAGATCCTGAGTTCGAATCGCACTGAAGCTAAAAATTGTTCTATGAGTCCGGACCCTGTACTGTAATTGGGATTAAGTTCCTGTTGTACAGCGTAACATAAACAAATAAATAATTCAGTACGAAATGAACCTTCAACAATTTTACTTTTTACGAGATTCAGATTTTGTAAGTAAACATTTTTGATATAAATTTATAATTTGTTGATTATGGGTAATGAGCTCATTACAGATCACGTACAAACAATATGACTATTAAATTCATCGTAAAAACTATTAGTGAAGCATTTATAACTCAACTAAAACTGAAACAAATAAAAATAAAAGTCCGGGGCTCGTGTTTGAAAGCAACGGAGTTTATCAATGTATTCTTCGGTCGTCGCTCGATACGAAGGGTGTGCAGGGGCGACCGGGAGGCGGCTCAGCGCTGCCGGAGGCGGTGGCGGCGGCGGCGTTTTTACTTGTTGAATATTTCACGTGCGAGCTTAGCTCTTAGCGGAGAGACGGGAAGCTGGATCAGAGAGAAAGACGGATATTTTGGGTGTATTGAATTTTATTAATTTAGTATACGGTAACTTTGATGTATTATTTGTGAATCTAAGACGGGAAAATGGGAAGAAGTTTTGTTACGTTTAAGTAATTTATTAGAATACAAAAGTGAGGAAATTTAATCCTGGATTTCCAGTTTTATTAATATGATCTTAAACAAGAAAAAATATGTCGTAAATTTTCAAATAAATAATTCTAATTCACTTGGAAGCTAATTGGATTAAAGTTTCTTGGCGAAACAACAAACATTACTAAATAAAAAATAAATATAAATATATCATCACGCCTTTTACCCATCAGCCTAAGCAGATCTCGGTAAGTGATATATTTTTTCGCGTGAAGTGCGGTTACCAGCCGTCAACTCACGATCCCCAAAGATATTAGTGGTAGAGGAGTCACAGGGGTAGATTTTTTAAATTGGTGAAAATTGTTTGTCGGCTGTGGCGATCGAACCAGGGTTCTCAAGATCCACAGGCTGACTCGATACCACTGAGCCACCTACCCCATTACTAATTTAAATAAATATATAATTAATTACTGGGTATAGCAGATCTTAATAAGTGATATATTTATGCATGTGAAGTGCGATTACCAGTCGTCAAATTACAGCCCACAAATTTACTAATTTAAATAAATATATAATTACGCCTTTTAATAAATTACTGGGTATAGCAGATCTTAATAAGTGATATATTTATACATGTGAAGTGCGATTACCAGTCGTCAAATTACAGCCCACAAATTTACTAATTTAAATAAATATATAATTACGCCTTTTAATAAATTACTGGGTGTAGCAGATCTCGATAAGTGATATATTTATGCAAGTGAAATGTGATTACCAGTCGTCAAATTATGGCCCACAAAAAGCCACAGATGCAATTTTAAAATGGTGACTGAAAACCACAGACTTAGCAAGCCCTATAATACTAATTAATATTTTTTGAGTTGATCGTTCATTAATAGGATTTATTAATGTATACAAAATCATACATTAATGACCCCTATTTATGCATGATTTATAATAATTTAAGATTTTTTTGGATGCTTACAATACACGTATATAATTAAAACAATATTTGGTTCAACTTCTGTAATAATTTATATAAAATAAATTTTGTATATTTATTAGAAGAAACATACCAATGTATAGTACTAAATGTAATCACCAGATGTCATATAGCAATGTGTCAAACACAAATAGGATTTAGATATTTTAAAACACAAACACATTCAAGTCATATGAACTAGATAGAAATAATTTATCAAATATTGCGTACAAAATCCGGACTTCACTAATAATTAAAAAAAAATATTGTAAACAAAAAAATTCAAATAACATTTTAATTCCGATCATCATCAAATAACATTTTTCAATTAGGAAAAAAAAAGAGTTTTTAATAATTCGACTATTAATAACTACAGTTCATGTCGCTCTCTACAAACAGCAGTTCTCAACAGTTAACATACTCTTATAATCCATAAATTGAATAATTTTATAGTATAACTTTTTCACCGAAGACATTCATTAAGTTTAAATTTCTCAAACAATCAATGTTTCTATAATTTCTATAATTGAATCATTATTTGTATGTGATTGATATATTAATGATTGTTTTTTATATTTCACAATTTTGGTGTTTAGTAAACACATTAATTTAATTAGCGATTAAAAAACCCTTCAAAAATGAGTGAGTGCATTTACATATTTTGTATTGTTTTTAAGATATGGACCCCGGAAAAGGTAAACTTTTAGTGTCACTGGTTTAATAGTACATTTAATTATTTATAATTATGTTACTAATGAAATAAAAGTATAAACACTGTCTACAAAAAATCATTTATGAATTAGTTATTATGTAGGTAACTGGTATAATGCCTTATTTTTATTTTTATTTGAGTACCTAGTCTGATTTCGTATACGGTATTGAAAAGGTAAGTTGTTGTGGGAGAAATTTGAGAAAAACGTATAGCAACAGTGAATTAGTGGATATGCTGGTAGTGTATGGAGAAGCGGCGCAAAATTTCGAATTAAACCAGTGACACTAAATATGTTCACTAGGAATGAAATACCCTTTGGGGGCCGTAATTTGACGGTTGATAACCGCACTTCACGCGAGAAAATATATCACTTACCGGGATCTGCTTAGGCAGAGTGCCACACCCAGTAATAGGTAAAAGGCGTGATGATATATTTATTTTACTTTAAATAAATATTATTTCCATTTTTATCAGTAGGCTACAATCTGTACCACCACTTTGTTTAAATAATGTTTCCGCACAGGTAAAAAGCATGGAAAAAATTTTCAAAAAAAAAAATTAATTTTCTCTAGAAACAGTTTAGAACAATATCTATAAAATAAGAAGACACATATACTTTACTGAATTACTTGAATTGTTAGTTCCGTGTTAAACTATCTCACTTGCTTGCTTGTAATCGTATATAGATCAGTTTATCAGTGAATCCAAATTCTGGCAGTATCTCATCATCTAGTGAGTTGTGAATAGAGGAACAAGAGACAGAAGGGTATAGCACAGAGCGAGTCGTGCCGGAGGCCGGGTCTAAAAGCCAATATTGAATGAAGGGGGCGGCGGAAGAGACGGTTGCGGTCGCCGACAGTTATTATTCGGTTGTTCCGGGTTTGAATATGCATATATTGCGGCTTCGCGCTGCGCGGCGATTAGCGACTGTTTGTGGACGAGATTTGGTTTGGTTTGGTGAGTTTGCATGCACTACGATCAATTTATGGATTGCATTTCAACTGAAGAACTGTCACTCAACAGATTGATGATGGTGATTGAAGACTAACTGAGTTATCATCTTTCTGTGTGACATCATTTATCACGAGATTATGTCCACATTTTGCCAACTGTTTCGGTGGAATTGCTAGACTGGTAGTGTGCGTCGATCGTGTATAAAACCTTAATAAATATTTTAAGATATATATATATATATATATATTCGACAGGCGCGGTGGCCGAGCGTGTTAAGGCACATCTCTTAACATACTGTGACGTCACCCGAACCAAGGTTCGTCAGTTCGAATCCGCCTGTCGACAATGTGTGATTTGTCGTAAAATATTTATTTATTTATTTATGTTACGCTGTACAACAGGAATTTAATCCCAATTACAGTACAGGGTCCGCACTCACCGAGCCGCAGTGTGGTAGTTTTTATATAATTTTTAACTTGAGTGCGATTCGAACTCGGGATCTCCGGATTAGAATTCCGTATCGTTATCCACACCACCGTACTGACGGTTACATGTATTTATCACACTCGGGCGCTATAAGCTAGTCACTTATAAGTCTTAAATTATGTAGCATTTGACTACGAAAACCGGCAGTACGGCAGTGTAAAAACTGCGGCTCGGTGTGTCCGGTAGGCCCAGGCCCGATTTGGGCTGTAGCGCCACAGATGATGATATTCGACATCTCTGTCTGTCTAGTAAATTTGTTAGAATTTTTGAAAAATCATGAGCATTCGCCGGGATTATTGTCAGTAATAAAATATAAAAGTCTCACAAAGTTAAGCCTCCAAGTCAACTTATGAGGTCCTCGTCAGAGGCTGGCCAGCACAGTTAGTAACAATAGACGCGTTTCACTAAGCGAGCAAGACAATTAATTTTGTCTTTGTTGTTTTTTATTATTGTCAGTATGTATCTTACCAGTATCAAATGTATCTCCATTTCAACGAGTAGGATTTACTGCCCTTAATAGTTTAATAATTAGTCCACGAAAATGTGTATCTTATATCGCTTAAATAGTTATTTTTCTAGGATTGCTTTGAAAAGTTGACAATAACGCTCTCATTTGTCATTGTAAAGTTGATGTTTTCTGTGGTACAATCGAAACATATCTTTGTTGCGCGTCTCCAATGGCAACGCGCGAAAAAGACGGTAAATGCGCGCGAAATAGCTATTTATGAAACTAGCAAAGAAATGAAGGTTATTACCTTACGCATGTGAAATTTGTAGAACGAGGCGTAGCCGAGTTATGTAAACACATAAGTAAGGTAATAACCTTAATTTCCTTACTAGTTTCATACAATATTTTTTCTACTTCCGTTCTAATAAATACGAAAGAACGTTTTTGAAATTATAAAATTTTGACATATTAATGACAGTTATAAAATCAAAAAATAAAAGAATCAGAATTCGTCTACCAAGATATCTTAATTTTTTTGTGTTGCTATGTTACCACATTATTTCACTAGTTAAATAATGCAGTTCATTACCTAACTCAAATAAGTGAACTAAAACGTCTATTTCTGAACGGAAGTAGAAAAAGATGTTAAATGCGCGCATATTTCAATAAATACAAACAAAACAGAAACTTGTCGTATTGACAGTTGACAGAACGAATTTATTTTCAGTACGTATACGTTTTTTAACAATTTTAAGATGCAATCGTAGAAAAAATTATGTGTGTATCACGAGCGTAAAGTTGCACTATTGCAGCTCTCGACTTCGGCTCGCGCTGCAATTACCGTGCTCGAGTAACAAAGAATCACTTTACGCTCTTAATACACAAATAACTGCATTTATTAAAAACTACTAAAAATTCGTTCTGTCAACTATCAATATGACAAGTTCCTGTATAGTTTGTATCCCTGGTAACTAGTGACCACAATTTGAGTACCGCTGATCTAGATTAACCAAATATGTCTCTAAACTATTATTTAGATTATAATTGACAGTATTTAAATTATGATGTGTCCCAGTAGTGTGTCCGCCCCCACATAAACCGTCATCGTCACCGTCACCGGCTGCTTGCCGCCGCAGTGTTCGCGGCCAACAGCAGCACTTGGCCGCTCCTCGTTGGCTTGCGTAAAACCACACAGTCGGTGTATCGATTATTTTGCACAGTGTAAACGCGGTTTTCCATTAGGCCACTGGTATGTCAAGTGCAATGTGTGACGGCTTCGCGGCTCTCTGTTCATTACGGATATCCGCTACGTTGCCAAGTGTATACCCACCGAACGCCGGGACTGGGATATGTTTGGAGGGGCATGATGTTTCATTGTCAAATTATGAGCACATTGCGTATAGTTTATATTGTCAGTTTGCTATCATTCATTTGTTTGTTAATCTTTTCAAGTCTCATGCTAAATTGCGGTACTACTTATTTAAATAAAGATAAAAATGTTATTTATTTATGTTACGCTGTACAACAGGAATTTAATCCCAATTACAGTATAGAGTCCGCACTCACCGAGCCGCAGTGTGCATTTTTAGCTTGAGTGCGATTCGAACTTGGGATCTCCGGATTCAAATTCCGTATCGCTATCCACACCACCATACTGACGGACTAATATTATGTTATGGAAATTTATACGTTAAATACTGTCAGGAATCATATTATAAAGTAGATATTTTTATTTACATACACTGGCGATACTTTAATGTACTAACACCCTTAATTATTAAGTGCAGGGTAAAAAATTATCAATTATAAACTAGTTTGTTCAACTTCTTCATTTCAATGGTATAAAAGTTACTTATCAAACGTATTATCTAATAATATCTGTAGTGTATACATGATTTTAAGTAGAATTAGTTTTAATTTATAATAATTATGATTACAGTAATATTTGAATCATAATAACCCGATCTTTATATAATTTTTAACCGTTTCCCTCACTAGTGATGAAAGTAAATAACTGTCTTCACTAGTGAGGGACACAATTACTATCACAACTAAATTGAGTAAGGGAAATGTTAAAAAAAATAGTATGTAACAAACGTGGGGAAAGAGCCATTGCAAAACTTGTACTATTGGCACACTCGCTGTCGCTCGTGCTTCGTTTTGCAAGTAAACCCTTTCCTCACTAGTATTACAATATACAATTTATGAAACTGATATTTCCCTCACTCAATTTAGTTGTGATAGTAACCGTTTTCGGCATTAGTGATGAAAATAAATAAATTGCTTTACTAGTGTTTCAAATATTTGTAAATACATTTAAGTTAGGAAAATAATTATTCCAGAATCACTATATTCAGTTACTGTTAGTTATCTTAGATCACAGTCAACCATTAAAAAATTAATAACTTCTTAATAAAATGTATACTTTGTATTATTATAAATATCTAATTTGTATTCAGCTTATTTGAAATTTATAACAATAATTAAAATAAATAATAATTGTAATTTAACATCAAGTTTTTGAAATGAACGCTAATATTTTAGAGAAAATGTTTCAAATACATAAAACGGTATTGTAAAAAATATATTCTTACCAACATCGTTTTAGAAACCGGTAAGCAGCTTGAAAAATAGGACACTTACCTGAAAAGAAAGAAAATCATTAATATATCTTATCACACATTTATACAAAATAAACAACGTAACAATAAATTTTCATTTTTACATTAATCATAGTCAAAGTTCCATAATTACTAGCAAAATAAATCATTTCATAAAGCGAAATAATCCTAGCTGTAAAAAATAAAACTAGCATCAACAGCAGAACCACCTAACGGGCAGGTAGCGAACCACAAGTAATTTTTAATTGGACTACAACACGTTCGCAGTTCGTTATTAGAGACCAAAAGAGTTTTAATGAATACGCAAAACAGATGTTCATTTTTTCCACAGTTAACTAAAATTAATATACGCAGTCCTAATGATCAACCAAATAAAAGGTTCTGTTTGTTATGAATGCAATGTTGTGTAATTACATGTGATAAATGGACATGTTAATTTAGCGAAAAATTAACATGTTATTGTTATTCGGCTCGTTTCAAACACTAAAAAATATATATATAAATTATTGTAAAAAGCATACATGATTAATGAATTTCAAGAGTAAAGTAACATCTGAAGAAATGCACGTTTTTACGAGAATACTTTGTACAAACTTTAAGGTTATAGATTTGTTTTGTACCTTTCTCGAAAACCGCAGTAAATCTCTCATTGTTGTGGATAAATGTATACACTAACACTTATTTAAAGAAATAAACTATATAAAATTAAGTAAAAATCACTATAAAACTTTAAACATGCATTAAAACAACTTGTTTGCACATCACAGATCAGCCGGTACAAGCAACTGTCAACTTGGGGTTTAGTTTGAGCAGGTAAGGTACCACTCTAAAAATAGTGCGAAAAATTTCCCTAAATCTCACTGTACACTACCGTAATTTGAATTGTTGAAATAAATTGATAAAAACTACACAGATCGTAAATATTATTACTGAAAGTAATGTTTATTGTTGAAGTATGTTTTATAAACATAATATTTGTATGCTCCTAGATGCAATAAATTTAATACATGAAGATTGAATTGACTGAATGTGTATTTGATTCATAGGTTAAAATTCCTCAGATGTTCAGATGTTTTGCAAAGAAAAGTAAAGAAAACTACCGACCAATGAGAGCGGGTCTCTCTCGAGCGAATTGAAAATTTATATCGCTCTTGCACATTAATTCTTCCTTACTACTTTTATCAAGATTTATAGGGATTTACTTTTTACTTTAAAATATCAAAATAAAACTAGAAATATGTCATTTTATAGGTTACTCACCAAAGAACTATAGTTCTAGTCGATTCATTGTTTATTTAATAATAGTTATTTATGATTTAAGTCCGGTACATCTATGGAATTTTGATATAACGTGAAATAGTATATTATAATACTAGTGAGGAAAGGCTTTAATTGCAATGACCCTTTCCCACGTGTGTTACATACTATTTTTTCCAACATGAAACCAGAAAATTACATTTAATTTAATAATTATTTTATGTAAATCAAAGGAGTTGTATTTTCAACTGTAAATCACGTTTCCTTGGTCACCATGTCAAATAACATTTTCCAGTTTAGTTGTGATAGTAACCGTTTCCCTCACTAGTAAGAAAAGTTATTTACTTTCATCAGTAGTGAGGGAAACGGTTACTATCACAACAAAATTGAGTAAAGGAAAAGCCTTTTTACTTCCTTGTACGAAGTAAAGGAAGTATTGTAATCGCGAAAATTTTCGGTTCTCAGATTTCAGTGGAAATACGCATTTTGGCCCTCCCTGAGTCCATTTTGACTAATTTCGTCGTGACGTCTGTACGTACGTACGTATGTATCTCGCATAACTCAAAAACGGTAAGCCGTAGGAAATTGAAATTTTATATTTAGGACTGTTATAACATCTAGTTGTGCACCTCCCTTTTTGGTCATTATATAACTTCCGGAAGTGGTACTTTACTTGAAGCCTATAATAGATTTTCATGAAAAACTATATTCAAATATAATTTAAAACCTTTCCAAATTTGGTATATAAGACTAATATATCAATGGAAATAACATAATAGATTTTGGTTAAAATACACTAACCGGAAGTGACACATTACATGAAGCTGCTAACAGTTTTCCTTGAAAAAAAATGGTATTATTTAGAAATAAATGCTTCAAATAAAAGTTTTAGAGAATTAAATTCTGCGTCTAGCACATTAAGAATTTTTAAATTAACCTTTTGCATAAGCGAGATATCTAAATTTAAATATTATATATTTTTTGTTTTTTTTTTAATTAAGTTTGCTATGGATTAGAACAAAAAATAAAAAATAAAAGATTGGATGTCAAATATGTGCAATTAAAAAAATATCTATAGTTTAATACGCGTACAAGGAAGTCATGTGGTGTCCACATCAGATATTTTATAAATAATGTTGAATAAAATTAAATATGTGAAGTAGAACTCTTTATTTCATTATAGTAATAAATATATTATAACGTCTTCTACCCATTACTGGGTGTGGCACTCTGCCGTAGCAGATCTCGGTAAGTGATATTTATGCGCAGGAAGTCGTCAAATCACGACCACCAAAGATGTCAGTGGAGGGTGAGCCACAGGGGTAGTTTTAATGTGGTAGAAATTGTTTGTTAGCTGTGGGAATCGAACCCGGGTTCTCAAATCGACAGCTCGACTCGATACCACTGAGCCTTCTTCATATAATATTATAATTAAGTATTAAAAACTGTTTATTACCAAGCGACCACACGATTTTCCATTGAAGTATCGAATACTGAAAAGTTAAATTTTCCGGAATGAAATCAATACTGTAAAGGATAAAAATTAATAACGGAGTTACTGTTTGTTACCTACGAAACTCAGGGTAACACTACTGTAATACTTATTACGATATCTAGTACTGTAAAGTTTTACTTTCCAGATGAAAATTATTATTGGGAACATGGAAATACGGAATGAATAATTTATTATTAAATTAAAAACAAATACTTTTTGTACAGTGTCTTGAAATGAAAATAATTCTTAAAATTTTATTTTCTTTAAGAATAATTATATAATTTAAATAAAGATAAAATAAAATAGAATTTACGTGGATTTCGATCAAAAGAAAGCATGAAAATTTAACAAAACCTTTAAGACAGTAAATTAAAGTTTAGTTTTTTGTCAAATAAAACGAATTCTCTCGCGATTCCATTTCAAGTTTTTCCTTGATCTCTGTTGGAAAAAAAGTCATATATTTCTGAGGTAGCTTGACAGATCACCACACACAACTCACGAAACAGTCCTCCTCCCTCCTGTTCGGAACGAAGGTCTGTTTGTATTAAAAGGAAAACAGTCGCACGACAACGGAAACAGAAGAAAATCTATTACAGGTATCAGGACGGCCTGCCCCGTTCTGATGTAATTATTTGTTTGGGACAGTCGACGATCGTGTCAACCAAGGACAATGCGATATTTCGTGAATGAAACGCCGAACAACGAATGATGGATGCCCTACGCAGGGGCGGACTCGAAGATATTGTCACTGGCATCGACAATATTACTTAGATTTCATCTATAATGTACTTTCTTTTTTCTTACAATTAGATTATAATCTACTATAAATCTTTTCAAAACTTTATTTCAAGTATATAACTTCTTGCGTGATTTTATAGGGACATTGGTGACAATAAGCTCACTTTTGATTGTTAGCGCAGATCACGTGATACAAAGCCGCCATGTTGTAGCAAATCTCAAACCAATGAAAATAACGTCAACACGTTAGTACCGCCCAAATATCAAACACAAATAGATTTTACGATAAAACATCAATTTACTTACATCAGTGCTTCTCAAAATGGGTCACATCGCCCCCTGCGGGGCGCTAGGAAGACGGCGCAATAAATATAATTTTTATTTATAAAATAAATATATCATTAAGCCTTTTACACATTACTGGGTGTGGCACTCTGCCGTTAGGCAAATCTCGCTAAGTGATATATTTCTTCTACCAGTCATCAAATCACGCCCCCCCCCCCAAGATGGTAGTTGGTTGTGGGAATCGAACCAGGGTTCTCAAGATCCACAGGCGGACTCGATTCCACTGAGCCACCTACCTCACACTGATTTAAATTAAATTTCAAATCAAATTCGTGGGAAAATTAAAGTGTAATTTAAAAATGAAATACGGTAGAGAATTAAGCATGTAAGTTAAATTATGAATGCATAAGAATGTGGTTGCTGATGAGAAAATAAAGACCGTAAAATGAGGAATAAAAACAAGAGGAGTATTTCTAAGAAAAGAAGACATTTGCAAGTAGATTGTAAGTATAATAAGTGCAGATACCGCACAAGAAGTGAACTAACCGTCCATTTAATATTATTCCCGCGAAGCGCTTATTTTTATTTACCTCTTGAATTGCAGTTCAAATAAAGAATTGCTGCGAGACCAAGTACTTTGTGTAATTAGTTAATGCCCTTTTGCTTTTAGCGCTGTCTCACTCATTCCTTTCGCTTAACGTCGTTTTTAATGTCGCTTGTTACCGCATAAATTGAATTTGGTTTGTGTCTTTTGACTGTTTAATGTTTCTGTTAGTCGTTTGTTTGTGTTCGCATTGCGTTGTTTGTCTTTTCGTTTGTTCCCGCGATCGTAACCTCGAGTTGTTTCGACTGTCTTCGCGAGCCTTCGGCAATCGCGTGTCTTGGAATATAATTATAAGTTTCGGATACTTGGATTAAGAAAATTACCTTCTTTTGATGGCTGATTTGATGGGCCTAACGGATATGTTTATTAGGTTATCGGGCCGACATCAAGGAGGACGTGTTTTTACCGGATGCCTGATTCGATTTTAAGGGTTTTCCTTTTGCTTTTTATTCTAATTAGGCTTTTCACTGATTTACGTTTATAAACAACTCTGTTTCCATTTCCCAGCCTTCTGTATCAATTTTCAGACAGACTTTTCTAATTTTGCTACAGGCTCTCCAAACTTTTTCAATCCGCAATCGTTGTTCAATTTGTTTGTGTCATGTATTCTTTAAATTTAATAAAAATATAAAGTAAACACTTGGCTATGTTTCACAAAATTCAGCCTCCAAGTCACCTTATGAGGGCATCGTCAGAGGCTGGTCAGCACAGTTAGTAACCATAGACGCGTTTCGCTCTTATTAAAGCTCATCAGTATGGTATAACTCACTTCTTCACCTAGAACAAAGTTCATGTGAAGAAGATGGTTACTAACTGAACTGTGCTGGCCAGCCTCTGACGATGCCCTCATAAGGTGACTTGGAGGCTGAATTTTGTGAAACATAGCCAAGTGTTTACTTTATATTTTTATTAAACCTTGTTTCACCAAGTGTTGAATGACAATTAATTTTGTCTTTGTTGTTATTCTTTAAATTACTTTATTGATTATTATTGTTAAAGGTAAGGTTCAATCGAAGGCTGTTTTTCCACTTAGATGAAATATGTGCCTAATTGGCTCCGAAATTGACACCTGAACATTTGGTTTGAGATATAAATATTCTTATTATAAATGAAACAAACACATTTTATTTTCTTGTACATACGAGTATTTTAGAAGTTAAAGGTTGAAAATATTGGAAGAAATTGTGTTCAAATATTGACAAATGAATTTAATTTTTGAATAAATTTTTCAAAACTGATTAAAAAAGATAGTAAATCTCTCTCGGTATAGTATATAAAATCTACAGTGTACTTTGCCAAGCTAAATCATTTCAAGTAAGATTTGCTGTTTTCAAACAAATTTCCAAATCAGATTTTCAACTTTCCCGAGACTATAACTCGAAAACTAAGCAAGATATTGAGATGCGGTCTGAAAGGTTGAATTCCCCGTGTTTCAATTGACCTTTAAGCAAGTTTTTAGCGATTTTAATTTTTTTGAATAATTTTCGCCAATTTTTTTTCATCGTACAGTTTTTGACCATTATCTCAAAAACTATAAGACTTATGGACATAAACATTACACCATTGGATTCAGCACGTCGAAATACATATGTATGTAAAATTTCGTTACATTATTCGTACGAGAAATAGTTTTAGAGCAATTTGTTTAAAAATCATAAAAATCCCTTGGACAATAATTAAAAAATTGCAAAAAAGTTAATTTGCTTTAAATGAGCTAAAAATTTGTATACAAGTAGTTTCGAACACGGGGAATTCACTCGTTCAAACCGCATATCAATAGCTTGTTTAGTTTTTGAGTTATAACCCCTAGAAGATTTGCTGTTTTCAAACAATTTTCAAAATCAGATTTTTAACTTTCCCGAGGCTATAACTCGAAAACTAAGCAAGATATTGAGATGCGGTCCGAAAGGTTGAATTCCCCATGTTTCAATTGACATTTAAGTAATAATACAATAATTATTGAAAACAATAAAAATTTAAATAAATTTGGAAATTTTGGGAGTGTGCGCGAAACACGCATTTTGCGCACTAGGGTGCAAAACAGTGCGCAAAATACGTATTGTAATGGTAATGTAAATGATGAAAACATCACGTACTTCGCTTATTGATATTAGTGAAAAAAAGTGAACATTCTTTTTGTTCATTTAATTCTAATTACATTAAAACTACGCCTGTGGCTCCCCCTCCACTAATATCTTTGAGGCTGTGATTTTACGGCTGATAACCGCCCGCGAAGAAATAATATATCATTTACAGAGATCTGCTACCGTGAGTGCCACACCCAGTAATGGACAAAAAATATGACGATATATTTATTTTATCTTCTTTTTCACAAACATCTTTGAATTTAATATAAATAAAATAAATATATCATCACGCCTCTTACCCATTACTGGGTGTGGCACTGCGCTTAAGCAGATCTCAGTAATTTATTCGCGTGAAGTGCGGTTACCAGCCGTCAAATCACGGCCCCAAAGATATTAGTGGAAGAGGAACCACAGGGGTAGATATAAATTGGTGAAAATTGTTTGTCCTCTATGGGGATCGAATCAGGGTTCTCAAGATCCACAGACAGACTCGATACCACTGAGCCACCTACCCCCTTAAAAAAAAGAAGAAATATATCATTTACATAAATCTGCTACGGCAGAGTGCCACATCCAGTAATGGACAAAAGACATGATATATTTATTTTATCTTCTTTTTCGTAAAAATCTTTGAATTTAGTAGAAATATAAATTTGATTCATTCCTCAAAATTGTCAAATAGCTTTGCTATTTTTCGCAAATAATTGTTCATGATAACTGATAGTGAAAGTATATCGAAGTTTTATAAGAAATAAAATTTTAATTAACTTCAATTATTGTCCAGTGTTATCAAAGAATGTATATTGTTTGATATTAATAACAATAATATATTACAGTGACAATGGTATAACAAATTAAAATATTTCAATATCACATTCGAAAAAATACGATCAAACGCCAAATACCTTCATAAACCTACCCAATCTCGCACTTTACAATATAGTCGGTTTTACAAAACCCTCCACCCCCTCCCTTAAACTAACCCTTCGTTTTCATCGCATAACCCTAGCACAGAGGGCTTGAGAGCTGCACTCAATAGATCGCTTACCCAAATAAAAAGCCAGATAAAAAAATGTTTTTATATCAATACGTTCCCGTCCGCAAGTTGCAAGTTTCCAAGTCGTAAAAATAGAATATCCGACATGTTGTAAAGTTGTCGGCAGGGCCCAAGGGCTCCAACTTCGCAGGAATATTACCCACATAACTTGCGAAAAGTCCCGAACATGCCCGGATATTGCCGAATGGCGAATAAAGGTGAATGTAGGTAAATGCTGGATGCGAATCACACCTTGATGGAATTTTCTATACTCTCGAACAAATTCTTCAGCGAATTCTTTTGTTTTATACTATTATTAATCATTGATCGTCTTATTTTATATTATATTTTGTTTCTGTTATATTATTAATTAATTCATAGTACGAGTTTTGTAATGACCCTTTCCCACGTGTGTTACATTTGTTTCAACCTTAAACATTTTACAATACAAGAAATTTAATTTAATTCTCTAAAACTTTTATTTTTTATGGGGTAGGTGGCTCAGTGGTATTGAGTCGGCCTGTGGAACCTGAGAACCCTGGTTGGATCCCCACAGCCGACAAACAATTTTCACCAATTTAAATCTACTCCTGTAGCTCCCCGCCACTAATATATTTGGGTGGCGTGATTTGACGGCTGGTAACCGCACTTCATGCGAAAAAATATATCACTTACCGAGATCTGTTTAGACAGAGTGCCACACTCAGTAATAGGTAAAAGGCGTGATGATATATTTATTTTATTTATTTCTAAAATCAAAATAATACCATTTTTTTTCAAGGAAAACTGTTAGCAGCTTCACTTGATGTATCACTTCCGGTTAGTCTATTTTAACCAAAATCTATTATGTTATTTCCATTGATATAGTAGTCTTATATACCAAATTTCAGTTTTGGATTATATTTACTTCCTTGTACGAAGTAAAGGAAGTATTGTAATCGCGAAAATTTTCGGTTCTCAGATTTCAACGGAAATAGGTGTTTTGGCCCTCCCTGAATCCATTTTGACTAATTTCGTCATGCCGTCTGTACGTACATATGTACGTACGTACGTACGTATCTCGCATAACTCAAAAACGGTAAGCCGTAGAAAATTGAAACTTTATATTTAGGACTGTTATAACATCTAGTTGTGCACCTCCCTTTTTGGTCATTATACAACTACCGGAAGTGGTACTTTACTTGAAGCCTATAATAGATTTTCATGAAAAACTATATTCAAATATAATTTAAAACTTTCCAAATTTGGTATATAAGACTACTATATCAATGGAAATAACATAATAAATTTTGGTTAAAATAGACTAACCGGAAGTGGCACATTACATGAAGCTGCTAACAGTTTTCCTTGAAAAAAATGGTATTATTTTAATTTTAGAAAGGAATGCTGCAAATAAAAGTTTTAGAGAATTAAATTCTGCGTCTAGCACATTAAGAATTTTTAAATTAGCTTTTTGCATAAACGAGATATCTAAATTTAAATATTATATATTTTTTGATTTTTTTAAAAATTAAGTTTGCTATGGATTAGAACAAAAAATAAAAGATTTAATGTCAAATATGTGCAATTAAAAAAATATCTATAGTTTAATACGTGTACAAGGAAGTCATGTGGTGTCCACATCAGATATTTTAATATAGTTTTTCATTAAAATCTATTATAGCCTTCAGGTAAAGAACCACTTGCGGACCAAAAAGGGAGGTACATAACTAGATGTTATAACAGTCCTAAATACAAAATTTCAACTTTCTACGGCTTACCGTTTTTGAGTTATGCGAAATACGTACGTACAGACGTCACGACGAAATTAGTCAAAATGAATTCAGGGATGGTCAAAATGGATATTTCCGCTGAAATCTCAAAACCGAAAATTCTTCCGTTACTTCGTACAAGGAAGTAAAAAGAAAGGAAAGACAACAAAAACAAAGAAATTGATACAAGTAGACTTGAAGGTTACACTATTTAACTATTGGATACCTATAATTATTAATTATTAATTGGTTAGATGTTTCGAGTGTTTACCTGCAATTGTGTGGAGACCATCTTCAGAAACAAGCGCAGTGTACAGGAGCTAATGGATGAATGTTTGTTGTGTGTTGATGGATTTTGGTTGTGAGAAAAGAAAGAGTTTGTATGGAGGAAGTGTTAATGTGGTCGAATCGAGTATCGTGTGTCAGGATGAGAATGTTGACGGGCTCGTGCTACCCCATTTAATGGGATATAGCGTGATGTTATGTATGTATGTATGGATACCTATATTTTTTTTACAATAACCCTTAAAGATGAAAGCCCAAAATTGTTTGAGGTTAAGCCATCGCATTAGCATTGTTTCAAGTACAATTAACATATTGGATATGAGCACTTAGAAGTCAATATTACATTTATTACATTACAAGAAAACCGGTATAAACATCAAGGCTTACAAGTAAAATCGGAGCACATATGTAACAGTAAAATAAATCACATCGCTCCCAAAATCCAAAATTTATAACTTAATAATTCAAGAAAACTGTCACAGCAAAACAAACACATCCATACAGGTGACACAAACACACACGAACGCAATATAGCCAACTTACAATTCTACCTGACTGGCCTGAAAACGAAATAAATTATTCTCGAAAATAAATTATCGCAGTAAAAAATGGAATTGGTACGCGCGTACGCCAAGATTCGACAATTTATTCCCGACACCGAATTTACTTTTAAATGTATCGTTTTAATATTTAGCAGGAGTGAATTATCCGAATACGATATCCGGTCTGTGATGTTCTTCTGTTCTGCGAATTGGGAAATGTATTATTAAGTCTACATCGACAGAAACAAAACGGTTACGCTTTCAGCAAAGCAGACACTGTTTTGTTTCATAAACGACTTCGATTTGATTTCAAGGAAATACTACTTTTTTTAACTTTTGCATATGTATAAATTGAAGTGATATTTTTTTCTTACAGTGTATGTTTTGAAAAGGTAATTCATCATTACCGTGTATTCTCTGTCACTTTGAATATAAATTGAAATGAGACGAAAATTAATTAATGCATTTTGAAATGATTTATGGTTCATAGCAAAATGATTGTAATTAATATAGACTGAATATAAAGCATCAATGAATAAAAATAATTATGTATCAATGAAATAAGAAATTTATAAATATATCATCACGCCTTTTACCCATTACCGGATGTGGCACCACTTTGCCGAAGCAGATCTCGGTAAGTGATATATTCCTTCGAGTGAAGTGCGGTTACCAGCCGTCAAATCACGGCCCCCAAAGGTGGTGGTGCAGAAATTACTTATTAATATGAAATTATATAGAAGAAAATGGCGATACCGGCAGGATTTGAACCTAGGTCCGGCTGTCATTGACACAAAAACAAAGAGAACATGGAGACTGAAGTCCGTAGGACTCTGGTTCAAATCCTGGCGATAACCTAATTTCTTTCTTTCTGAATCAATTAGAATACAAAATATTTTTATTTGAAGTATTTGAATAAATTTTTATAATTGTCACAGAAAAGTTTTATCAAACAATGAAAACATTTGACAATAGGACAAATAAAGCACATTTTTAATGAAGATGCAAATATCTCGTTTATTTTAGTAATTTTGACATTATTATATTTATATGATTTATACTACATATTGTGCAAATAATGGCGAATATAAATTTGAGATATCATTTCCGGTTCTCAAAAAATTGTTTGATATTTGTTTTACATATTTGAAAAGTATGTCAAATTTGATTTATAGTAATAGTAAATATCCTATATTTACCACTATTATATAAAAAAAAGAAAATAGCGAAATTTGAATCATGTAATTTTGAACGATAAAACAACATGGCTACCTGATAAAACTATAACCTACCTATTTATTAAAGTGAGAATAATAAATAAATATAACATCACGCCTTTACCAATTACTGGGCGTGGCACTCTGCCGTTGCAGATTTCGATAAGTGATATATTTCTTTGCGTAAAGTGAAGTTACCAGCCGTCAAAACACGGCTATTAATGATATTAGTTGAGGGAGAGCTACAGGGGTAGATTTAAGTTGATGAAAATTTTTTGGCAGCTGTGGGAATCGAACCCGGGTTCTCAAATCCACAGGACGACTTGCTACCATTTTTATAATTATACCTATATCCTACTATTTTCGCAAATTAAATTACGTTCCATATATTTTCTAGATTTTTAGACTAATAGTTGGTATTACTGTAAAATATGTCGGTAGAAAAAGGTCGAATTTTGTATAACCAACTGTCAGACAGTTGAAATTATATATATTATATTAGCATGCAATGTTGTCAGTTCTCACAAAACTTGCGACAGGCAGTTATATGTGAGGTTAATTCCAGTTTAAATTTCCCGCGCATCATTTCACACATCACAGTCAACGTTTCCGTTTCCTACTGAATCCAACCTTCCCGGCAATCCCTGTCACCTCCGTTCTTATTGGATAATGCCTCTCTGACAACGGCGAAATCCCTGCGACGTTGCCAATTTTCTATATAAACTTCAACCGCTTGTTTACCAATAAACGCTCGCGAAATGATGACAACCATTGGCAGCGCCGTCGAACAAGAAGAAGAACTATTATTCAGTATTTTACAAATACTAAATGTACAATACCTAGCTGAATATTCATCATCCCATTTTAATCATTTCTAGGCTAGACATATACATATACAACCCAGTTTTCAAAAGACTTTGAATTAAATCCTTTTCTAGTCCGATTAAAACAAGTTAATTCAAATCTCTTTCCGAACACCAAACGGTTACGACGTTATATTAAAGTATATCTATATCTATTTTTTTATTTGAGAATATGGTTTAACTTAATTTCACTAACCCAAAATTCAGAATTTCCTAAAATTCTTTTCAGAATGACACGGGAAATAGGTTTGTTTTTCTGATTACAGAAAAATGTTTCAAATAAAAGTCATAGAAAATTAAATTCTGCATCTAAAATTTATTTTAAAAATGATTTATTTATATTATCGAAGTCGAATGAAATGTATATTTATTTAACAATGTGGTTACTAACCGTCAAACAACGTCCTCCTAAAGGTGCTAATGAAGAAGATCCATAGAGGTAATTTTCGTGTGTATTGATGTGTGCCCTGCCCGGAAAAAATTGTAGCGACGCCTATGTCGATCGATTGCAAGTGGGAATCGTTTCTACTTCACTTGGAATTAATTCCTTAATGTGGAAGTAAACATTGATTTTGAATTACGCGGCATAGAAGTCATTTGTTAGTGTACGACCGCAGCGGTTAAATATGACTGTCAGTTGTTTGATTACAAGCGCGATTTGAGTTTTGACTTTTGAATATTGGAATTGTTCTGGTAAAGTAGCGATGGCTTTGTTTCAATCATTCTGTTTATTGTAATTTAATCTGAATTTGAACGGGAACTAATTTTGAAATATACATTGGATTATAATTATCTGTATTTGCTAAATAAACCTCTACCCGAATAACCAATACGACATTAATGAATTACGCACTTTAAACATTAATTTGCAATCGAAATAAAATCAATTTACTTAATTAATTGATCTCTATAAAAAATACGTCACCAGTACGATTTGTTTATGGCATCGCCTACTTCAATTGGGATAATCAACTACCGTTTGAGAACCACTGGTTGAATATAGATTTTTTTATTGCTAATAAATTAACCCCTTATTCGTAATCACTTTATGTACATAACATTTTTTTCAAAAATCATTAATTTGTAAAAAAACATTTAAAAAAAGGATACTTTTTTTCACTAATATCAATAAGTGATTATTTATCGTTTACATTACCTTGACAACGCATATTTCGCAAGCTAGTGCGAAAAATGAGTATTTTGTGCACGCTCCCGAATTATTTTTTTCACAGTAACACATAAATAGTACCAAATTCATATTTTTTTATTGTTTTCCTGTAATTTACTTTCAATTCAATATTTATTGTATTATTCTCTTTTAAATTCAAATGACTTTTTTGTCTCGACCTGCGATCTCGACTAAAAGTGACATTCTCACGCGCAACAAAATTTCGCACACTTAATACAAATAGTTATTTGTGTATTAAGAGCGTAAAGTGATTCTTTGTTACTCGAACACGGTAATAGTGTAAGAGGAACAAAGACACTTTACGATCGTGGTACACACATAATTTTTTCTACGATTGCATCTTAAAATTATTAAAAAACGTATGCGTACTGAAAATAAATTTGTTCTATTAACTATCAATATGACAAGTTTCTGTTTTGTTTGTATCCCTGGTAACTATTGAAATAAGCGCGCATCTAATATCTTTTTCGCGCGTTGCCACTGGAGATGCGCAAAAAAGTTATTTTTCGATTGTTTCACAGAAAACTTTACGATGACAAATGAGAGCGTAATTGTCAACTTTTCATAGCAATCGTAGAAACAAATTGTTATTCGTTTTAGTTTACTATTAAGTTAATACCCTTTATTGGGTAAAAGAAAATAGGGTTCAACAATACTTATTTTACAATTTTGTATAAATGACTAGTGTCAAACACTGTCAAATAGCTTTCACGTGTCGACAACAATGATTACAACAAAGCAGAAATTAAGCAACAGTCCTTGAATATCTTTAACCATTTTCATTCTTTCTCGCGCAATTTTAAATCTCCACTTACAAGGCACGAACCCTCGTCCACGTCCCTACACAATGCTGTCGCCTGTGGCGGTGTCTCAAGTATACCGAGTTCCCCTCCGAGAGCTCAGTGCCGCGCTCAGAAATTTACCACCGAAAAGAAACGTGATTTCAGATAATTACGAACGAAATATAAGACATGAATAAATCGATTAGAAAGTACCTAAAATAATAAAAATTTAAAACTGTGTCAAGAAGAATAAAAACATAGGCGTTGAGGGAGAGTAGCTAATGGAAGGGACACAAGTGTCATATTAAAATAAAAATATATTGATTTAAAATCAACTAGTAAATTTTTTATCCATTCGATAATGAAAAGACATGATTTTAGCGTTTTTTGCATATTTTTTTCCAAGTTGTTGATTTCAAATTATTGAGATATAGATACAGGATGTTTCAAAATTATTGCAAAAAAAATTAAGTGTATAAATTATTTTGCAAAAATAATTACACAATACAACTTCTCATGCTACTAAACTGATAGATTATAATAATTAATAAAAACTGATAAAACATTAACATTAATATCATTTAATTCAAGTTGTGTAATTGTTCTTTCAATGTTTGCTAATTTTTATTCATCACTGTAACCTATCAATTCATTGGTACGATAAATATTTGTTTCAATTAATGTGTAATTATTTTTGATAATTTTTAAAATAGTTATTTGTATATGAAGAGCATAAAATGGTACATTATCGAGCAGCTATCTCTCGAAATCGTTAATGTACATTGGCGCTTCAAACACATTTTTTTTTCTACAGTACTTTTCAAATTATGAGGTAGGTTGCTCAGTGGTATCGAGTCGGTCTGTGGATCTTGAGAACCCTGGATCGATTCCAATAGACGACAAACAATTTTCAACAAGTTAAATCTACCCCTGTGGTTCCCCTCCACTAACATCTTTGGGTGATTTGACGGCTGGTAACCGCACTTCACGTGAGGAAATATATCCCATACCGAGATCTGTTACGGCAGAGTGCTACACCCAGTAATGTGTAAAAGGCGTAATGATATATTTATTTTATTATTTTTACTTTTCAAATTTATTACAATACTTTCAACCGTACCTTCAAAATATGTACAATATAAATTATGTTTAATGAAATTTGGTTTCCAAAAGATCCGGGTTCAAATGTCAAACATCAAATAAAATCACAAGATACCTCAAAGTAAATTTGAATGAATTATTTCTTACATATTTCTTATGGGGTAGGTGGCTCAGTGGTATCGAGTCGGCCTGTGAATCTTGAGAACCCTGGTTCGATCCCCACAGCCGACAAACAATTTTCACCAATTTAAAAAAATCTACCCCTGTGGCTCCTCCACCACTAATATCTTTGGAGGCCGTGATTTGACGGCTGGTAACCGCACTTCACGCGAAAAAATATATCACTTACCGAGATCTGCGTAGGCAGAGTGCCACACCCAGTGATGGGTAAAAGGCGTGATGATATATTTATTTATTTTTTATTTTTATATTTCTTATTTTTACAGCAAAACATTACGCATTGTGGGAAATATAACCCCCAGAAACAATTGAAGAGATTAGTACAACCCAGAAAAAATATACCCTCTTATTTTTACGATGAAAAATTCATGGGCGTGTCATAAAAATATAGAATGGAAGGGCACCAAATCGACAGACAAATCCATTGATTAACAACCACAGAAAGCGTTTAAGATTTGTCCTCATAAAACAAATGACGGCGGATGAAATATGGCGGCAGTTTATCATACATTCAATTGTTTTCCGCGTCTAGTTCGATAAATGGACGAACATTTTCGGTGTTTAACGGCCTTAGTGGCTTGTGATGAATTTGTTGTTTCGATGTTATCGCTAGACGATTACGTGACTAATTTATCAAACTAATTATTATTGCAATTTTAATTTTATGCATTGAAATTTCAAGAAATACTTGGAATAATGAATATTTTAGAAATTATTGCATTCATTAATAAATATAATTATTTGTAAGATGAATAATTCCCACTCCATTCACAGTTTTTAATTTTACTTTTGGAAGCTAAAAGGCAGTACGCTTTATTTATTTATATATAAACTACGCAAAAAAACCAAAATAAATAAATATATCATCACGCCTTTTACCCATTACTGGATGTGGCACTCTGCTGTAAACAGACCTTGGTAAGTGATATATTCCTTCACGTGACGTGCGGTTACCAGCCGTCAAATCACGGCCCAAAAAAATGTTAGTGGAGGGAGAGTCACAGGGGTAGATTTAATTTGGTAAAAATTGTTTGTCGCCTGTGGGAATTGAACAAAGGTTCTCAAGATCCACAGGCCGACTCGATACCACTGAGCCACCTACCCCCCCAAAAAAAGCAACACCTTGTTCTTGTTCTTTCACAGTAATGAAACCAGTGGCACTCAACATATTTACTTTAAGTAAACCACCCTTAATTTTGCGAATTTAAAAAATATTTTTGTTCCATTACTAGTACAACGTGTTATATATACCCTTAAAGTTTGATCCATAAGTACAGAAACACCCTGTATATGTAAAACCACGTTACACTGATAGTTAAATCTTCCCAGTTTCATTATTCCAGTGCTAAAAATTTACTGAGTAATTCACTCTCTACCAATTTCTAAAGGTGCATCTGCTATTACAGAAATTGATACATTATATGAAAATTACATGCAGTGATTATAATTTGAGACTTTATAAAAATTCTCGCATTCAAATCACTCGGAGTTCAACTAAAAAAAAAAAGTTTGAGTGGTTTGGATTTCACTATAAACTATATACACCTTGTCTGTAATTGGGATTAAATTCCTGTTGCATATAAGCAAATAATACTAAAGGTTATTAATTTATTAGTAGGATTAGCATATCCGGATTAGAACTGTCCAATTAAGCTAAACCATATTCTCAATAAAGTTTAAATAAACCCTAATCTAATCTATTACAATTTTATTTACATAATATCCGGAGATTATTTTTTATACGCATCTAAAATATTGTACTAAAATTAAAATTAACTACATTTTTGTTGAAAATTATAAATAAATAATAGCTATTAACATACCTAGGAATGTAATGAGTATCATTACAGCCGCAGATGTCAGTTTAAGACATCTAAGGCCTGTTATGACTCATAACATCCGTGGTTTGTTCAATAGTTTACCGGTTTCAGAATATAAACACCTTAACATCATTTTAGAAGGTGATCAAGTAAGTCTGTGGTCTGTATGTTTTTATTTAACGCCATGGTTATAATTGCTTTGTATCATATTTATAAATAATTTGTTTATTTAAACGTCATAACGTGGTCATCTCTAATTTGAAAGACTGTACAATTAATATATATTATGATAAGCAGGAGAAGTAATCTTTGTATTATTGTTGTTTTGAGTTCCGTTTGTATTAATATTATTATATTATCATTGTGTATTATTTTCATGATTGTTTTGATAAGTTAGTATGGTAATATTACCGTACAGAATACAGTTATTACTTACGTACCAGCCTACTTGCATGTAAACATAGGTTTCATATCCTGAAACCAGTAAATAAATAAATATATCATCCCGCCTTTTATCTGTTACTGAGTGTGGTACTCTGCTGAAGCAGATCTCGGTAAATGATATATTTCTTCATCCAGTCATCAAATCACGGCCCCCAAAGATGTTAGTGGAAAGAGAGCCAAAGGGAAAGATTTACTTAATTTTCAAGTTATTGCATTTAAAAAAAAATTCAGTTTCGTGTGCGCAGAAATATAATATAATTATGTCATTCAGAATTTTTGATAAGTAGCACAGTTATTCAGATAACGATAAGCTACGCAAATATGCAAATAAAATATAAAGAGGAGTGCAAATAAATACATTTTTCTGAGAATAATATTAGTGTACTGCAGTTATACAACATATAATTTATTGTAACGATGTAGAAATCTGTAAATCGCAATGAAACTTATAAAGTATTTTCCCCTTATCAACAAATATTGATGTGATTTTGTTCATTATTTACAAATGAAATATATCACTTACCGAAATCTGCGTTGGCAGAGTGCTACACCAAGTTATGGGTAAAAGACATGACGATATATGTATTTATTTTATAAAGTAATTAAGATAAATAAAAGTATATCCACTTGCTAACAGATTTCTTTCCTGTTTCATTGAGTAACGTTATTATATGGAGTTTTTGTACGTAAGTTGAATTGACAAGTTTTAAATAAAAGTTTAGTTGTTCAAAGCTAGTAGTTAAAGATTGTCTAATAGTTATTTATGGTACAAGAAGTGTGTTATATTACAAATAAGTCACGTGAGAAAAATATTAGTCCACGAGGCCGTCAGGCCGAAGGAAATAATTTTCTGAAATGATTTATTTGTAATAACACACGAGTGGCATACGAAATTTTATCCAACAACTTCAATTAAGACATTAAAATATAAATTTTTACACAATTGTCTACATTTCAAATAATATTCTAGTTAGCCATACTTTCTTGTTTTGTTGTCTAGGTTACTCAAATTTTTTAAATAAACAAAGTTGAAAAAAGGTTGCAGCTGTAGTATTCGAAATGGAAGACGAGAATTTTATTCCCGAAATAATCATTAAGGAAGCGGAAAAAGTGGTTGTTGATATTTTACAAAAAAGTCTAGAAGTTCCTATGAAAAAGAATTTCATATATTTGAAGACTGGATGACAACTAGAAACGTAAAAGGTATGAATGAAAGTGTTTTTCATAGGAAGTTTTAGACTTTTTGGGTAAAATATCAACAACCGCTTTTTCCGCTTCCTTAATGATTATTTCGGGAATAAAATTCTCGTCTTCCATTTCGAATACTACAGCTGCAACCTTTTTTTAACTTTGTTATATTTAAACTCAACAGTGAGTTACAAGTCATAATTTATGCGTGACTTATGACTTATAACTCACGTGTGACTTATAACCCACTTTACTAATCTAAAATGACAACAATAATGACTTTATAAGTAGTGGGTGTTGGATCAAATAATTTTCCATCGTTTGAAAACGCACATTTTTTGTAACATCATCAAATCATAATGAAACTGATACATGTGTAGAACAGAATTGAAATATGTTGTTATTCTTCGTAGATATTATCAAAATATCAATAGAGTAAATGATGAATTTCTAAGTTTATTTCATCCGTTGCCAAAACAACTGCTTGCCTGGAGACAAATGCAAATTGTGAAATGATGGAAGCAAATAATAAATTCAGAAGCAAGTCGAATTATTTGTAAACTGTAATGAATTATTTGTTTAGTTTAAATTTATCAAATGATTGTTTTGTGCTTACAGAGAAAATTTCAGAAGATAATATTTTGCTTGGTGTTCGTGAAATAAGCGGTTTTAAAAAACTTATAAACGACTGAAACTTTTTATTGTTCTCCGTTTATTATTTCATTACGGGCAACAGATGGTCGTCGCTCATAAAAAGTGTTTTAATTTTTCATATTTATTCATTTACAGTCTAGTTTTAAAGGCTTTTAAAATAATAGTATTTCTCATTCACCCGTTCAAACTTTCTGTTCTCTTTAATTATCCTTTCTTAAATTATGGACAATTACAATTGTGCTTTCTTCAATTTAATAATTATGACTTTGGCATAATGGAAATATATTTAATCTAAGATCTAGTTTTTCAACATTGCCAGATAAATTAAAATAGATCGCAACAATATCACAGGATAAAGCGAATATCCCAAGGACATAGAGATATTTTCGTTTAAGATGAAAAAATAGTTTTTACAAAAGTATATGTTAAAACAATTATCAGGTTTTTAATTTTTTTTAAGAGTGGCCCTACTGCATTATATGTAAGTGAAGTTTTTGGGTGTATATAGATTTAAAAATAATGGCTGGTAATACAAGCTCTGTTTTTGGGTGTTTTAAGAGCATGATTTTAACATGTTAGAGATAGCTAAAACACCCAAATACACTGCTCTTAAAACAGGCAAAAACAGAGCTTGTGCTACCAGCCATTATTTTTACATTTTAAAAATTCAAACAACGTTTAGCAACACTTGATTTGTGGTTAGAAATATACACAAGATATTTCAAAATTATTGCAAAAAAATTCAAGAGTATAATATTATTTGATGCATTGAATACAACGAAAAAAATATTTTTTCGAAATTCGCAAAAATAATTGTACATTACTTGAAGCAAACATTTTTCGTGCCACTAGATTAATAGGTTACAGTAATGAATAAAAATTAGTAAACATTAAAATTAATTTGATGAAAAATGTATAACAGTTCTTTCAATGTTAATGTTTACTCATTTTTTATTCATTACAATAACCTATTAACCTAGTGGCACGAAAAATGCTTAATGTGCTATTATTTTTACGAACTTCGCGAAAAATATATTTTTTTAAATCATATTTAAGGACAATATTTTGTTAGCCACTGGTTGTTAGCTATTTGTAATAATTGTATTTAAATCTTCTTACAAGTAATTGTTTACACAACACTAAATAAATGCCTGATGTTGTGTAATTAATAATTTAATTTAGTTAAATGCAGCAGGTCAAGTAAGCTAATCCAGTGGCCCAAAAAATGTTAATTTCAAGTAAACCATCCTTAATTTAGCGAATTTAAAAAAATATCTTTTTGTTCCATGATCAGTACGTCTTTAATTTTTTTCCCGGAGTACAGATACACCCTGTACATATACATATATATGATTTTATTTATCAATTAAAACCCCCCAAATATATACAAGTATATAACAAACAACTCATCAGATTCACGATGTTCAATCCCCATAAAAAATTCACACCCAATTCAAAAATCACCCCCTCACAAAAACAATCAAATCCTCGCTTCATTTCCACCCTAATACCCGGATCGAACCCCACACAATATAAATATTCGATTTCAATATCCCTCCCACTAGCAGACAAGCTCAGTTGTCTGTCAGTAAAATGATCGTGACGCTTCATACTCTTAAGTGAAACACGCCATAATAATAACACTATACAACTTGTGCTTGTGTAGTCATCGAGATAATAGATTCATATTCACTCACACAAACACGTAGAGATACATAGGTACAGAGAGATGAGAGAAAGAGAGAGAAATATTAGTGGTTGTATTGAGTGAGAGTCACCTTAAAGGAAGAATATAGGTATATGTATAAAGCGTGTTATGTTCTGCTTCCGACGCCATTTTGTAAATGAGCTTTAGGAGAGATTGTTACGTGATGAGTACTGAAGATTTTTCAGGAAATGGGTCGTTTATAAAGAATGGTTATAGATAATATAAATCGGTTTTAGCGTTGCTGATAAATACTACACGATACTACTAAATGTATAGTATTGTCAAATTATTATGTACGTTCTACTAACAATGGGGTGCTCCACTAGTAAATTTGTCATTTAACGTACGTGCCATAAGTTTAGCACAAATTTGAGACGCCATAAAATAAATATGTATTTATGTTACGCTGTACAACAGGAACTTAATCCCAATTACAGTACAGGATCCGCACTCACCGAGCCGCAGTGTAGTAGTTTATATAATTTTAAGCTTGAGTGAGATTCGAATTCAGGATTTTCGGATTAGAATTCCGTATCGCTATCCACCGTACTGACGGACTTTTACCCATTATTGAGTGATATATTTCTTCGCGTCAAATGCGGTTACCATCTATCAAATCACGGCCCTTAAAGATGTTAGTGGAAAGAGAGCCACAGGGATAGATTTAATTTGATGAAAATTGTTGATACCAAAATAAATAAATATATCATCACGCCTTTTACCCATCAGTGGGTGTGGCACTCTGCCTAAGCAGATCTCGGTAAGTGATATATTTTTTCGCGTGAAGTGCGGTTACCAGCCGTCAAATCACGGCCTCTAAAGATGTTAGTTCGAAATAAATATGAATGTGTAACTAAGGCCTCCAAAGATATTAGTGGTGGAGGAGCCGCCACAGGGGTAGATTTTTTAAATTTGTGAAAATTGTTTGTCGGCTGTGAGAATCGAACCAGGGTTCTCAAGATCCACAGGCCGACTCGATACCACTGAGCCACCTACCCCATAAAAAAAAAATAATATAAAAGATGACAAGATGCTAAAGAAACAAACATTGGTTTAACACCTTAATTAGATTGGCGAAATGAAATTAGTTGATTGATTTAGATCCAGAATTTTAAGGTCTATAACTTTTGTTTCAAGCAATTTTGTCTAAAATAATTTGGGAACCAATCCGAGCAGAAATACTGTTTTTCCTTGTTAAACACTTTTCGTAATACACCCTGTAGTATGGTCATGTGGGTGCCGTTTTATGGAATTCAAATCGGAAGATCCCAAGTTCGAATCCTACTCAAGCTAAGAATGATATTAACTACCACATTAAGGCTCGGTGAGTCTGAATCCTGTACTGTAATTGGGATACAGTTTTTGTTGCAAAGAGTAACAAAAATAAATAAATAAATATTTCTAATTCATACAATTTTCAATTCAAAGAAAACTTATAGTTTGTTTCTGTTCAATTCCCAATAATTCTCAATGTCTCAAATTGTCAATTCAATTCGGTTTAAAACCCAATCAATAAACTGCATCCTGCCATTACTTTCAACATTACAATAAAAAATAATCCTTTTCATCAAGCACCAAAAACCCGTCATCAAATCAAGTCAAAAAAAAAATCCTCTCGGAGTTATTCGCATTACCATTTGCTACACAAAGACGAAGTCAATTCATCGACATCGTGTCCACGTCCAGTTCAGTATCAGCAGCAAAGTTCTGGCTGGTTCACAATGCTCACACGAGCTGTGTGACGCAATGTGAACAGTTCACATGAAAGGGCAAAGCCGAATTTGCGCGGGTCATTGAGAATGTGACGAACGAGAATTAAATTACCTCTCCCTTCACTTTTAATTACCTGGACACCGTTTTAATTTCTTTTTGATTAATTTAATCCATCGGGAGATTAGGAATTTTGGAACGGGAGACTATTTTGGTGGTGGATTATATTTCATATTGAAATTACAGTCTATGGAAAGATGCTATACTCCTATTTCAAAATCAACTAAAACAGGGAAATTCGCCCAAATAGAAATACTTGTTTTCTATTTACAATTCACATAAATATCAGTTCAAGCTGGATAAATTTAGTTTTCAATACAAGCAAAATTTTGTACCACATTAAAAAGTATCTCTGTAGATCTCCCCTAACATTTTTGGGAGGTCGTGATTTGACGGCAAGTAACTGCACTTCAAGCACATAAATATATCGCTTACCGAGATTTGCAAAGTGGCTTTTATATAAAGAAAATTCGGAATCGAGAGTGATGTGAAAAACAACAAACAAAAGCTTCTCCTTCACTAACTATCTTTAGGTGCCGTGATTTTACGGCTAGTAACCGCACTAGACACGACTAAATATATCTGCTATGGTCGAGTAATGATATATTTATTTATTTGAATCTAAATTTTAGATTTTTAGCATACTTTTCTTTATCCCTTTCAGGCCCCAATTAAAACCTGTTTTTAAAAACTCATCTTCAAATAACATAAGATTAACATATATTAGGCTATTTGGTCAAACGAATTTTGGAAAAAAATGTTTCTTAAAATGACTACTGGGAAAAAATAAAATATACTTATCGGGAATCTTCTCGTTAGAAGACCAATAATCGTTTGATCGCCATAACTATGTTTAAGAATAGTTTTACTTCATCAAATTTTGAAATTTTAAACAATAAATTACGAAACAAATGACCACTTTTAATAAATAATGCTATACACCAACAGATAGCGTTATCCACCAACACTAGAAAGCATAAAATATATATTTTTTAATAGTGGTTTCGTAGGGAAACAATTAAGAACGAAAGGGTTTTTGAACAAAACATGAATCTTGTTTGCTGGTGCCACTACATTTTCTCTACTGTCAAATAGCTATTTCCATGCTCATAAACAAAATAGGACTACTAGAAATTCGTGAACAATCAACAGAAAAATTCTTTGCTAGTCCTGATACAAAATTACACTTCAAACTTTAGTAACGCTTGTAAAAAGAACGTAAAAAAAGTCGCATAATATAGTGCGTACCGTGAGTCCATTTACCTCGTTCAGTTTTAAAATTGCTTTTCACATTAGCGGATAACGTTATATCAATATTAGATTCTCCTCATACCAAGCATACAAAACCATTTTATCCATCATATGAGCAATTGATTCCATTTTAAACCGTTTCACAAAGATCACTTCATTCTCGCGGAAGATAGAATTTCCCGCAGAAAACTTACCCTGACTTTATATTTGTTTCATACCTGTCTGAAACTTTACTGAATTCTCCAAGTAAATACTAGAAAGTTGTTGTGTAAATATCTTAATGTGTAAGACAAAATACATTGTTTTATACAAATAGATAATGTTTGAGTTACTTCAAAGAACAATAAGACATGATCAGTAATTTAACACTTACTGAATTTCTCGAATATAAATACATTTCATGCCTTTGACAATGGGAGATTTCCATCAAATTTTATGAAGTTTAAACACTGTATATGTCATTTCAAGTTTGAGGTAGTTTGAATGACATTTCGGCTACGATTAATACTAGTTGGAAATCATATTTCAACAAACAGTAATATGGACTATTTACTGAAATTCTACCCCAGGTTTAGTTATGGTAATCAACTAAATAATACTTGGATTTATTTTCAATTTCAGTATGAACTATGATTATGAATAGGAAGTACAATGTTTGGGCCATGTTGAACAACACATTCACAATTTAAATATTTTGTTTAGATTCACGTATAATCAACTTGTTACCGGATAAGTATCAAGATAGCGCTGTTGCTTTGCAAGTGAGAGTTTGCGGATTAGACTTATTTAAACATAGAATAAAAATACAACTGCATATGAAAGAATCAGGTTGTAGTAGTAATATCAGAAATAACAATATTAGACTTTCAGATTTTATGGATAAATGCTTGTTTTGAACGAGCGTTAACTGTATGGTAAACCCCGAGTCCGTAGGACGAGAAATTTTATTTTATGTCAGTTTGATACAAGCAAAAAAAATAGTTAGAGCTTGGATATCAAACAAATCTGAAAGATAGCGTGCTATTTGGTAATTTAATTTCCCTAGATAAATAAAATAATTTAGTGTGAAACACATTTTTCTCAACTTGTGAAAATGACATTTCCTTCATTCAATTTAATTGTAATAGTAATCGTTTCCCTCACTAATGATAAAAGTAAAAACCTATTTCATTTGTGAGGGAAATGGTTACTATTACAACTAAATTGATTGCGGGAAATGTCATTTGATTTGGTGACCAAGAAAATGTGATGTGTGTTTGATTTATATAAAATAATAATTAAATTTCTTGTATCGCAAATGCCAAAATATAATTTTCACGTTTAATGGTAAAGAAAAATAGTATGTAATATACGTGGGAAAGGGCCAATGTAAAACTTGTACTATTGGAAGACCCGGTTGTGCCCCAACTTTTGCACTCGTTTTACAATTAACTCTTTCCTTACTATTAGTATAATATACTAATACTTGGTGATTGTTCTTATTGCAATTGAATTTGTTAGAATGTGTGGGCCATGTAGGAAATAAAATGTAGTTGTAAGTTGTTTGTTGTGTGCGGTTGTGTCCAATAGTGGCCTAATTAAAAGGCTTTGGTGGCGGCGAGATGAGGGTAGTGGTGTTTGCTTACCATGTCGCAGTGTTGGGCAAGCGAAGCCTGCTTGACGATGTTGGGATTGTCGAAGTAGTTGATCTCGGTGAAACGGTTGACGATGAGCGTGGCGGGCACAGCAGGCAGTGTGGCGGCGGCAGACACGCTAGCGTAGAGCGGCGGCGGTTGTGCACGAGGTGGCGCAGCACATTGGCCGCAGGGACAGGGGCAGGGACAAGGACACGGACACGGACACGGAGCACAGGCCTGGTGGTGGACGGACACAGCGGCTGGGTATGGTGGTGGCGGCCCCTGCGCCTGGGGCGGCGGGTATAGCGGGGCGCCGGCGCCGGGCCCGACCAGCTCACCGGACGGCAGCGAGGACACCACGGACACGGACGGGAATGGGGGCGCTATGTGGGGGAACGCGGCGGTGCTGTATTGAAAATACGTCGTGGCCGTCTAACCGGACCTCCGCGTCCGACACTCTGATGCACTTACTCTCACGTTCACGACTCCCAATAAACAACAAACTATACGGTATATATATATACTTTATATTCTATAACAACTATATGATATCACCTAGCAACAAACAACACTTGCCTAATATATATTACCTAATATAAGTTACACGTTTAGTTTAGTTTAGTTAACTACGGGTATGTATTGCGAATACTGTTGATTGCGTGTACGTGACTAGTACCGTTTTGCGATGCGTGTGATTGTCTCCGCAGATATGTCGACACTAACCACGACAAGTAATTGAATCGCGTAGGAAACAAACTGTTACTGAGACTTGACCGAGACTGAGGATATGTACAAATGGAAGATTATGTATGTATGTATGATTGACTGCGACGGGGTTTTGTTTGATTGGGGTTGGTTGGCGAGACGAGGCGCACAACAACACTAGAACGACACTTGTACACTGAGTGGCGCGAAACTGGCTCGGCTCGCTTGCTTGAGCGTTGAGCGTTGAGCGCGTTGTGTGTGAATGGTTCGCGGCCTGCGAGCGTGCGACGACCGTGCCGACAGGTTCAAGAAACTCTTGCGCGCCTCTGTTTACCTTACCTACACAATACACGACAACAAACTACTAGTTACGTTTACGTCAACTAACACTAACCTTGGCTCAACACAGTTGTAGATAGATAGATATATGTGATTGTACACACGGCTTATAGTATTATCGGTTACTGATTGTCATGAAATTCTTGTCCGACAGGAGGATCTGATCTATCCCCGTGTCAAAAATACAAAGCAACGTTTAGCAAAAAATCTTACACAAAAATCACAACAAAGATATGATTTGATTCACGTTTTGTACTCGGAGGAACAATTTATCAACAGTTTGGGGGGTTTACATCGACTTGTAGAGTTTAGTTGTGAGACGAAGAAGACGTCGGGTCGTGAAATGGCTTACCAGAGCTGAGCGGAGCGAAGACAGCGACGACGAACGAACGAGAAGGTTGGTTGTTGGACACGGGATGTGTGGGGTATGATGAGGTTCAAGGCAGGCAGAGATAAGTCGTGATAGAGAGGACACAAGCAAGACCACTGCTTCTGAAGGCTGACTTGCCCGGACTGATCGGCTTGCCGGGCGAGCCAGCGTGCGGCGCGTCGCACTCACATCGCGCACGCGTACTCCACCAGCCACCCCTTGCTCTGGCCCCCGCCGCAACCTGATGCATGCCGCGAGACGCGAGACTACGCGACGCTACGGAAAAACTCACGGCACCGAAACATCATCACACAACCTACAACTTCATTTACCCATGCCTTTACAAGAACAGATTTCAATTGTTCAAACATGTTCCACACTAGAATCACTATCGATTCATTTGGACACATGAAAATATATTATTAACAAGCAAATGAAAAAATACACACTGACGTTATCAATCTTGATAAAACTTGATAAAATCATAACGAACTGGTGCAATATTTAAATGACAAAAAGAAAATGACATTAAAGCACAAATATTACACGTATATAAGAATATTGAATAATAGTTATTTAAGTCACGAAAGCGTTTACAGGATGAGTAGATAGTTGAAACAGCTTACGAATCCTGTACGACGCTTTACTGACGTGTTACGTATAACATTTTACCTAAAACTTATAAACAAATAACACATATTTTAAATTAATTTAAATTAAAAGAAATATTTGGCTTACATATTCAGTCAGTATTTTATATTGCTAAGTAACTAGACTCTCACGTTTCTTTCATTACCTGCCTAGGCATGCAAAGCTCTTAACACACAAATTATTTGGTGTCGACGTTTCAATAACTAGTTCGTAACCATTTTCAAGTCGAACAACTCAACAAAGTTGAAGTGAAACAACATAATCGAAATGTAGTCACCAAAAATTCTATTTATGCCAATAACTCTGGATAACTATTTTATTTTTCTTAATAAATTCTTTAAAATTTTTCTGTTTGGTTAGTTTTCAGAGCTGTACTGTTATTGGGCTTTAGTAGCCTGCAACCAAATATATAAATAAACAAATTTTGCTTTTGTAATTCAGGAACAATTTGAGTTTGAAACTATTTTTCTATCGACAGAACTTTAATATGACTTTCCACTACAGTATGAGTTTAAAAACCTAGTTCGAAAATAATTGGCTACCTATTCGTCTATCGATTAAAACCGGGAATAAATATAAACGAAACAGCAACAAACAACAGAGTAACGCAACAAACAGTAAAAGCAAACATAATCCAAATAGGAACAACAACAACAAATAAAAGCAATTGTACGATGTACACTAAAAAAATTAGTGTCGATCAATTCAACGAACGTAGATACGTTCCAAACGAACACACGACCGTGTTACGACCAGAAACCGCACTGGACACATTTACATTATTCCAATAATAAAGTTTGATCTGCCAATGAAAATCCACCGGTCCACGTAGAAATGACCGCCGAGTCATTACGGGTAAAATGAACGGTTACCGGTAAAGTTTTAATATTGTCCAACCATCAGACCCGGATTCAAGAGGTTTTACAATTTTTTCTACTATACAGGGTGTTTCAGGACTAGTGTAACAAACTTTAACAGCTTATTCCAGAGGTCATTTTGAGCCAAAAATGTCATATGAACATAGGTCCTATTCCTTCTAGTTACCAAAATACAAGAGGTTGAAGTTCTATAAATGACACGACATTTCCAAATTTTTGTAATCAAGATACTTTCGGAAAACAAAAATGCGCGCAAATAAGGGATGGGAAAGTTGGCGTCTATTTGGATATTTGTCTTGATATTCTCTGGACGCGTAACAGGCATTACCATTACATAATCCATAAATAAAAATCATATCTGCATATACAGCAGTACTATAACCATCCATTATGAAACAATAATACTATCAAAAGTACAACAATTTTTAATTAAGACAAATAAGGTATGACTTTTCAGTAAAACTCTTGTTTTCCGAAAGTATCTTGATTACAAAAATTTGAAAAATTCGTGTTATTTATAGAACTTCAACCTCTTGTATTTTGGTAACTAGAAGGAGTAGGATCTATGTTCATATGACATTTGTGGCTCAAAATGACCTCAGGAATAAGCTGTTAAAGTTTGTTACACTAGTCCTGAAACACCCTGTATAAAACAGGAAATTAATTCTAGTTACAACTCTGGGGTCCTACAGATTACACCCATACCTCGCTATATGGCCGCTCTTTATACGGCATTTCGCTATAACGGCCATTTTAAATTAAGGCATGTTTTCGATTTACGGCCTAAAATGTTTCGCTATAACGGCAAAAAAACTTTTTCCCCCATTGAATTTGTATGAATTTGTATTAGAATTGATTGATTCCTTATACGGCTTTTCGCTTTGCGGCCAAGTTTCGTAGAACGTATCTAGGCCGTAAAGCGAGGTATGGGTGTATAGGAAAATTTGAACCACTCGAAAGCACTTGTATTGTTTATTTATTTGCTACTAAGCACAACAGTAGGGGTAGATGGCTCAGTGGTATCGAGTCGGTCTGTGGATCTTGAGAACCCTGGTTCGATCTCCACAATTTTCAATAAATTAAATCTATCCCTGTGGCTTTCCCTACGCTAACATCTTTGGCGGCCGTGATTTGACGGCTAGTAACCGCACTTCACGCGAAAAAATATATCATTTACCGAGATTTGCTTATGGCAGAGTGCCACACACAGTAATGGGTAAAAGGCGTGATGATATATTTATTTTATTTAAGCACAACAGGAATCTCAATAAACGTTTCTACGATTTATTTCTATTTCATAAATATTAAAGCTGTATTTTTTGTTTTGCCAAAAAGTATCTACTAATGGCCAATTGTACCGCCAAAGATTAAATTTTGCACTTAGTTTAAATAGAAACAAATCGAAAGTTATTCTTCACTATTATTAATTTAAATCAATGGCGTCAAGTCTGATTTGTGATTTGAAAAATCAAGTTAAAAAAATGAAATAAAATAAATATATCATCACGTCTTTTACCCATAACTGAGTGTGGTACTCTGCCGTAACAGATCTCGGTAAATGATATATTTATGAGCGTAAAATGCGGTTACCAGCAGTCAAATCACGGCCCTCAAAGATATTAGTGGAATGAGAGCCACAGGGGTAGATTTAAATTGATGAAAATTGTTTGTCGGTTGTGGGAATCGAACCCGGATCCTCAAATCAACAGGCTGACTAGATACCACTGAGCTACCTATCCCATAATAGCTTACACATTGCAATAATATTCTTCCAAATTATCTGTTTTCGTATACATAGAATGTAGGTTGCTGTTACGGATTAAAACATAAATATTTATTTATTTTTTGCTTTTATTCCTTGTTGTTTTTTTTTTTTTATAAATAATAACATAAAAGCGGAGAACTGGAACTTGTTTTATTTTTTGTTATAAATAATTTGAGTCAACTCGCCTGTCTGCTATAATAAAACAATAATAAAATAATAAATATAATTTAAATAATCAAACAGAATGATAAATGTATAATCGAATTAAATATTTATCCTCTTCTGTTAATACCAGCATGAAAAATTTTAATTTTTATATCAAATATTTTGGCGGAGATTAAAATTTTGATTACTTAGCATACAAATAATTTTTTTTTCAGTTTTAATTTTATATATGGTATAATCTTCATCAGAAAACAAAAACACGCACTTTGAACATTTTACAAAAATATTTAATATGAATAACACAGACATTCATTTTACGTAATTTTTTCAAAATCACAATTTTTATGTAGAACAACTGCTCTGCAATTGCAAAACACACACAAAAATTTCACGCTGATATAAATGAAAAATTTCTTTAAAATAGTTACGTAATATATATATATATATATATATATATATATATATATATATATATATATATATATATATATATATATATATAGGGAGAGTCTGGGAAGACGAACCGCCCCTTAGCTTTTTTATTATAAGAAATAGAAAAACTTTCGTCATATGGAAGTTTTAGTATATTAAATATACTAATTTATGACACATATAGAAAAATTTTATAAGGTCAGGTTTACATGATACGACTATCAACTTTTATTTTTCAAATAGGAACCTAGAATTATTTTATTTAAATAAAACCCGCCATATTTTTCTCTTTTCAACGATGTATTACTTGTTATAAATGTATATGAAAAAAAATCGAGATAAATAAGATAATTGGGAAATATCAGATAATATTTTTATGGGGTAGGTGGCTCAGTGGCATCGAGTCGGCCTGTGGATCTTGAGAACCCTGGTTCGATCCCCACAGCCGACCAACAATTTTCACCAATTTAAATCTACCCCTGTGGCTCCCTCTCCACTAATATCTTTGAGGGCCGTGATTTGACGGCTGGTAACCGCACTTCACGCGAAAAAATATATCACTTACCGAGATCTGCTTAGGCAGAGTGCCACACCCAGTAATGGATAAATGGCGTGATGATATATTTATTTATTTATTTTATTTTTATTCAACTATTCCAGGTGGCTATGCGTCATTAAAACAAATGTCACAAGGTAAAATTAATGACAACCATGCAGATATTTATTTGTGAGTTGTTTCACGTGTTTTGTCATTAATTTTACCTTGTTACATTTTATTTATTTTTATTTATCTTCCCTTTAAAAAATCGTAACACATTTATAACGTATTCTTCAACAAAATTCCTGAATCATTTAGTCAGTTATCTTCTCTTAAAAAAATTTCTAACACTCATTCAGCATCTTTTAAAATTAATTTTATATTATATATAACGCTTTTTTGTTCGTAATTATTGTTAATTGTGATGTACACTTTGTCTTTATGTTTATAGAGCGTCCGCGGCCTTAGAATCGTGTCTGCAACCCAGCAGAGTCCCTCAGAGCCAGCATCGTCCCCCGAATTGTAAAAGATGCTTTAAGAGAAGATAACTGACTGTAAATGATTCAGGAATTTTTTAAGAGTTGAAGAATACGTTATAAATGTGTTAGAATATTTTTCAAACACAGGTTGACTCGATACTACTGAGCCACCTACCCCATTAAAACATTTTCCTATAAATAAATTCTGATGAGAATTTTTTTAAGGTCACAGGGTGAAACTCCCTTAATCACACCCCTGTATCCAAGCGCGCAAGTTCGCAACAGTAAACATAACATTTACAGCTGCAGGTGCACATAAAAATCATTTATGGCCGAGTTTGAATAAACGAGACCAGTAACATAATATCTATGTAATGGAGTATATGTGGTGCATACGAGAGCGCAGGCGAATGCTACGATGGCTACTACATATTAATGTTTGTATGTACGAGCCCAATTCCATAATGTAATCAATATTGTTTGCTGCTCGAGAGCAAAGTTGTCCCCAGGTGATGCGGCGAACGTATGTCAGAGAGTGTGTGTGAATATGGTTATCGAGAAATGCGTTACTGATATTTCGGATTATTGATTTTCATTGATTTCTATTGGATATTTGTAACCTAAAAGCCAGGGTAATAACTATTAGTTTTAGCCCAAGATGCTTCCAGGTGTGTCGTGTCGTATTATCAATAATCAATTTTGAAATAGTTATTTATTTATGAAAATCATTTCTTCTCGCAAAATAGTGAAGAAATGAAGTTTTTCTATGACTACTATGAACAAATTAAAATTACGATCTAATTTGTCATCGTAAAGTTGACGTTTTCTGTGGAACAATCGAAATAACTTTGTCATGCGTCTCAAATGCCAGCGTGCGAAAAATATAATAAAAGTGCGCATTTCCAATGGCAACATGCGAAATAGTTATTTGTGTATTAAGAACGTAAAGTGATACTTTGTTACTTGAGAATGATAATTGCAGCGCGAGCCAAAAAGGAATAAAGACACTTTACGCCCGTGATACACACATATTTGTTTCTACGATCTTAAACTATTTAGAAAAGGATATGTACTGAAAATAAATTCATTCTGTCAACTATCAATATGATAAGTTTCTGTTTTGTTTGTATCCCTGGTAACTATTGAAGTAAGCGCACATTTAACATCTTTTTCGCGCGTTGCCATTGATATTAATACGCGAATTACTTGATTTTATCATCATTACTATAATAACGCGTATTTCTCGTTCAGTTTTTCATCATAGTGCGCAAAATGAGTATTTCGCGCATACTCCCAAATTCTTTTACATTGTTTTGGTTACAACACATCAATAGCATCAAATTCATATTATCTTTGATTGTTTTCCTTCAATTTATTTGAATAAATCAATAATTATTTTTATTACTCTTTTTTGGCAGTTGTAGAAAAAAATGTTGTTTGTAAATTCATGTTTTGTTGACACATTCGAATGCCTTTTTTGTCTCGACTAAAAGTTACATTCTTACACGCAAGAAAAAAGACTCATTCGCACACTTAATACAAAAATAACTATTTTCTTCTTTAGAGAAGCAAAAATAGCACCATTACTTGTGCTATGTTACAAAAATTAATAGAATATTGAAAATTTGTATCTAATAAAATATAACTTTGATTGCCCTTCGCCATACCCCCCCATTAATTTAATTTTACCAACCATACAATTACGTCCCTCTTATTGTTACACAAGTTTGTGTATTTATTTTTTCTCAAAAGTTATTAGTTAACAAGCAAACTTGACTAGTTGCCTTAAAAAAATCAATGGTTTCTAAACTATTCAAACACAACTATTTGCGAATATACTACAATGGGAAGAATATGCTTTTAAAAATAAAATCTGTTCGAATCAAGAAACAAACCAGTACCGGTGAAACCCTACTACCCAACAACCAAGTCCCAATTGCCACATTAACCACGCTCCACGCACGTCAGTAAATCACGTTTCACGTTCACGTTTTTCTCAACAACGCAGACATATCATTACTGTCGTGATTCCAGGCTAAGATTCACATCTCTAATTTTCATGCCGTTTCTGCTAGTTGGCTGTGAACTTCCACTCCAGTCCAGCATTCAGTTGTTTCGATACACTGCACTGAGTTTCCCGCTTGACGATCACAGCCGAACACGCACGAATGCACGCATGTTGGGTGCATTGTTGTTCAGATGTCTTATCATATGTTATTAATGATGCATTTTTATGCTTTTCTAACACAGAAATGGTGAATGTAACGGTGAAATTTAATTGATTATAAATGAAGTGATTGACTAATTGGTTAGTTAGTTACATTACATTTCACTGGTACGAGTGGTGTATTTAGTTTTCTAACATCTACACTCTCATAATGTTAACAGGATAAATACTAATCGAGCTACTTTCAAGTTTTTACTTATATCTAATAAATTGCAATACACTCATACCTCGCTTTACGGCCTAGATACGTTCCACGAAACTTGGCCGCAAAGCGAAAAGACGTATAAGGAATCAATCAATTCTATTACAAATTCATACAAATTCAATGGGGGAAAAAGTTTTTTGCCGTTATAGCGAAACATTTTAGGCCGTAAATCGAAAACGTGCCTTAATTGAAAAGAGCCGTTATAGCGAGGTATGGGTGTAGTCCGAACTCTGTACTGTATTGGGATTCAGTTTCTGTTAAACAGAGTAATAAAAATAAATAAATATATATGATATTAATTAATAAAAGGCCCACAGGCCGTACATACATCTACATACATACTACAAAATTATTTGATATAAAAATGTTTCAAATAAATTAAATTCTCAATAAAATTATTTTTTTCTACGATTGCTATGAAAAATGGACAATTACGCTCTCATTTGTCATCGTAAACATGACGTTTTCAGTGGAACAATCGAAAAATATCTCCAATGGCAACGCGCAAAAAAGATGTTAAATGCGCGCTTATTTCAATAGTTACCAGGGATACAAACAAAACAAAAACTTGTCATATTGCCAGTTGACAGAACGAATTTATTTACAGTACCTATACGTTTTTAAATAATCGTAGAAAAAATTATGTGTGTATCACGAGCGTGTCTTTACACTATTGCAGCTCTCGCCTTCGGCTCGCGCAGCAATTACCGTGCTCGAGTAACAAAGAATCACTTTATGCTTTTAATACACTAATAACTATATTTATTTTTGGTATTTTATAATCGAAAAGAATGAGTTATGGATAAAAAATTACAAAAAAATTGTATAGCATTTTAACTGTCAAAATTAGTTTGTTCTTCTATCAATTGAGAGAAGAAAGTTGTACTTTTCACCCCTAAGAGATAATTGTCTGGTAACAATCGATAAATTTTTGTTTACTGTTTATATAACCGCAATTTCGATATTCTGTGACCAAAATTATTTGACCTGCTATTTCTATTTAACTTTTATGCATTGGAATGGGATGAAATAGTAATATTAATGTCCAAAGCTTAAGTAAAATATTAAAAGCAATAGGATTGTTTAATTAACCTTAAAAAAACATGGAATAAGCAGAACAAAACAGAGAATTCTAAAACCAAGTCATACAATATTTCGTATAAATATTCGGAAGGTATTTCATAAATAATTACGGAAAAAAATATACAAACAAATTTTTACCCTTGGACGAATTCCATTGATGTTGGGAAAATATTAATTCGTTCGGAATTTCAGAAAAAAATAATGGAATTCGTTTTCGTTCTCGTATCGTGTTAGCGCATTAACAGACTTCTACTTTTGCGAAACGAGAGGGGTGGGTGGGGGGTTATCTGCGAGAACAGGAAACAAATGAACGCGATACGCAGGAAGCGATGTGCGATGCGATGGTGTTCGGTGACCGTTCCACGCCTACTAGGCCGCTTTGTTTAACAAATTAAATTGCACCCTTATCATTGTCTAATTTACAAAACGTGTTTTGGGGGATATAATCAACCGAAATGAAATATTTACTTCCATTCCACCAATTTCTGTCTCTACCTGTTATATACAACATCTCTTTTTGTCATATTCAAACACTCCTTTTACCGTACACCGCTTAAAATGTATATTAAATAAACATTTTTTAACAAATACTACTCACATCATTTAATGTAATTCAAACGATTTGTTAATTACAACCCTTATTTTTAATGATTATCCTAAAGATTAGCACTATCTAGACATTCTGTGACCAATAATTACTTTTTCTACGATTGCTATGAAAAATTGACAATTACGCTCTCATTTGTCATCGTAAAGTTAACGTTTTCTGTGGAACAATCGAAAAATATCTTTATCGCGCGTCTCCAATGACAACGAGCAAAAAAGATGTTAATTGCGTGCGTTACCGATAGCAACACGCGTAAAAGATAATAAATACGCGCTAATTTCTATAGTTACCAGGGATACAAACAAAACAGAAACTTGTCATATTGACAGTTCACAGAACGAATTTATTTTCAGTACGTATACGTTTTTTAATAATTTAAGATGCAATTGTAGAAAAAAAAATGTGTGTATCACGAGCGTAAAGTGTCTTTGTTCCTCTTGCACTTTTACCGTCTTCGAGTAAGAAAAATCTACCCCTGTGGCTTCCCCACACTTTAGGGGAAATATACCACTTACTGAGATCTACTACGGCAGAATGCCACACCCAGTAATAAGTAAAAGGCATGATGATATGGGGTAGGTGGCTCAGTGGTATCGAGTCGGCCTGTGGATCTTGAGAACCCTAGTTCGATCCCCACAGCCGGCAAACAATTTTCACCAGTTTAAAAAATCTACCCCTGTGGCTCCTCCACCACTAATATCTTTGGAGGCCGTGATTTGACGGCTGGTAACCGCACTTCACGCGAAAAAATATATCACTTACCGAGATCTGCTTACAGCAGAGTGCCACACTCAGTAATGGGTAAAAGGCGTGATGATATATTTATTTTATTTATTTTAGTGATGATATATTTATTTGAGTAAGAATGAATTCCTTTACGCTTTTAATACACAAATAACTATTTCATCCACACTTTTTACGAAGCTATCAATGAACTGTCATTATTTTATTTATTTATGTTACGCTGTACAACAGAAACTTAATCCCAATTACAGTACAGGGTCCGCACTCACCGAGCCGCAGTGTGATAGTTTTATATTATTTATAGCTTGAGTGTGATTCGAACTCTGGATCTCCGGATTCGAATTCCGTATCGCTATCCACACCACCGTACTGGCGGACATTATATTAATAGCCACCTATGTAATTCATGAAAATAACATAAAAATACTCGAGTTATCTAATCCAGTAACATAATCTTGATTTTTATCTTCACACAGTTTTAAATATTAAAATTAGATACAATCTGAATCAATCCATCATATGAACATAGTAATTAAATAGTATTAACAATTGCAGTGAACTTACTGTATGGTGTGATTTTAATCTTGGGTAAATTGTGAGAAAGAAAGGTTTGTTCCACTTCAACCAGCAGGAATTACAGTCTAAGAAACCTTAAAACTCAACGATTAACTAATTAGGAATTCCAAGTAAATTATTCATCCAAAAATGTATTCAGTAAGCTCTTCCAAAATAATTTATAACGAATAACACATGCGTGCATCCGGTATGTTTTTATAATTAATAAACTTGGTACACATTAAAGAATTAATGATCCTCCGGTGAATAAAGCTACACGGTCGTCTCACCAACAAAATGGCGGAGTGCTATTGAACTATTTTAGTTGTAACCTTGGCTAATTATGTGAAATACTCGACAATTAAAATGCTTCGTTAAGGTTAATTATTGAACGCACAGGTAGCGTGAAGAAGAATTTACCGTGCCAATTCGAGTGGATAGTTACTTGGCAGTTGGCAACCGTGAATAGAGAAAAATGTGAGAATACATAGAAAATGAGAAGTTATTAACATCGTCATGTTTATTACTATTGCTTTATTTCATTATGTTTACGAACTTTGACCAGATGGAATGATTTTTAATGTGTGATATTACCTTTGTTCGAAGAACGTATTTGAAACGGTTTGATGTACTCTTGTAATTGTCCTGGCTAGGAACTAATCTTGGATTGTTTCGGTGTGAATTAGAAGATAAGTCAAACAATCTATAAATTATTTATTACTATTCGTTGTTAACAGATTGATGAAAGCAATATTATAAAGTGAAAATATGATGGAATGTTCAGGACATGCCTGGATATATTCGAACCGACAAATCAAACGATGAAAGTCGTCAATAATTATAACAATATGTATACAGCGTGTTTTACAATTGATTACACTTATTTTAAGCCCATAATATACTGGTTATAAGAGAGTAAGATTATTTCAAGATTCGTTAAATTAATTGCAATTTACATGAAGTAAACATTTTTAGTGCCATTGGTCTAATACACACACACACACACACATATATATATATATACATTTTTTTATCAGTAAACATAGGGATATGCCATTACCATAGTTACAGTTACAAAGTTTGCCAGCAATGCATTAGAGCGTTTATTTTAAAAGTAAACATAGGGAAAATAACATTGCTGTCATCTATAGTTGTCAAAGTAATAAAACTGTCCTCTTTTAAAATCAGACCGGGTTAATAGGGGATCAATTAGTGGGGTGTTTTTATATAAATGGAAATTTAAATGGGGAAAATTATTTAGAGTTGTTACAAGAGAGAGTAATATCTGCACCGGATATTCCCCCAACGATGGCTAGGACGAGGTGCAGAAGTGGAGTGGCCAGCAAGGTCACCAGATCTTGTGCCAAACGATTTTTTTCTTTGGGACCACTTAAAAAGTAAATTTTATAATGGTGGTAGAATGAGTGTAGAACAATTAAAACGTAGAATTAGTGTTGCATCAAGCTCAACTTTGAGACGCCATAACTCAAAAACTAAAAAAAGATATTGAAATACGGTTTGAATGAGTGTATTTCTCGTGCGCTACTTAACTTGTACCGGTATTTTGAAAATTTTGAAAATTTTTAATTTTTTTTCGAAATTTTCTTCTGTCGATATTTCAAAAAGTTGAAAAGAAAATGGAAATCTGAAAACACCAGTGAATTCCTCGCGTGAAAATACATAGGTATGCAAGAAGAAAATTCGCACGGATAATTTTTTTTGACCATTATAAAAATAAAAAGGAACAGCCCTGCATATGATTGAGATCAAATTAATTATTTCCATGACTGTACTTATATTATAATTTTAAAATAGGGAGAACATGAACAGACAATGGAATATTTTTTTAAATGAAATAATGAGTTGAAAAGAACCAAAAATGACGTTAACACACTCGATTGTCAATCCGCATGTGTAAAACGTAACAAAAATAAAAGAAGCTTTTCATTCTTTATATATTTTGTTGGTACACCTGTATTATGCTCGCGCAGATTAATTTAAATCTTGTTGAAATTGAAACAAACCCTTTCCGTACTAATCTTACTTCAAACAATTTAATTCTAACATGTAAATCTACTCACACCCTTAATTCCAGAGACAAATATTTAAGGTCTTCTAATCCGTATTTAAAAATAATTCTATTCTAAAAAATTCCCCACAATTTCGCATAAAGCTGCCTAATGCGCTTACCTATGAAATCTCAGAATAGAACAACAACCGACTCCAGAATAAATAATTACGCGCGTTGCCCGGAAAAACGAAATCCAGGTAGTCACATCCGGGCAAGAATGGCGGAGGGTGAAACATCAAACTTGAATTAAATATAGCACGTAGCGGTGGGCGATGGACATAATCCTCCGGTAGCTGCTACATTTACCGGACTCCCGGAATCCTGCTCCGGTGGCTCCGGGAGAGATGCGTACATGACGCACCGTAAAAGCGGCGAGTTTTGATGGAAGCGTCACCGATTAAATAAACATGAGAGTGCTCTTTCTATTTTATCTAATATCGCAAGATAACAATTACGTAAATTTCTGACATTTATATACACATTAGTCTAATAGCGCTAAAGTTGAACCGATTTCATCGATTGTCTTTTGTTTTTTCCCATTTTTCCTATTTTCCTACGTTTAGAATAGAATACACACAGAAGCAACTATAAGTAAAATGATAATTGTCAACTATATTTTGATACGAATTATGTTATGGAAATAGAAATATAGCGAGTGCGTAGAACGAGCTGTATTTCTCATTTTCGTAACAACGAATTTAAATTCATGTCAAAATATTATCTGACAATTATCGTATTACGATTTATATTTTGCATGAAAATTTAATAAAATTTCTTCTATAGAATATGTTTACCATCGATAATTTATCATTTCGATATATTTTATCAACAGGCGCGGTGGCCGAGCGTGTTAAGGCACATCTCTTAACATACTGTGACGTCACCCGAGCCAAGGTTCGTCAGTTCGAATCCGCCTGTCGACAATGTATGATTTGTCGTAAAATATAAAATACAGCTACATGTATTTATCACACTCGGGCGCTATAAGCTAGTCACTTATACGCCTTAAATAATGTAGCATTCGACTACGAAAACCGGCAGTACGGCAGTGTAAAAACTGCGGCTTGGTGTGTCCGGTAGGCTCAGGCCCGATTTGGGCTGTAGCGCCACAGATGATGATATTTTATCAATTAATGTTTATGAAAAAAGCTTTTATTTTATTAGTAACTAAGGAGATTTAACTACAGCGAAAAATTATCATTAATTAATTTCACTAATGGAAAACCAACTAAATAGCTTTCACTTAATTGGTTAATTTTTAAACAAATTTGTGATTCTGTTTCGAAATAAATTAACTCTATTTATTTTTATAAATAAATATATCATTACGTCTTTTACCCATTACTAGGTGTGGTACTCTGCCGTAGCAGATCTTGGTAAGTGATATATTTCTTCGCATGAAGTGCAGTCAAATCACGGCCCCCAAAGATGTTAGTATAGGGGGAGCCACAGGGGTAGAAGACCCACTCGATATCACTGATAAACTCTTTAGATACTCGTTTTTTATACACTCGTAACTAAAGAGACATTTATAAAACTTGTTACGTAATATACTATTATTTCATTTATTTATTTAATATGTCAGCAAATAAAGTAGTATTATAACTTTCAATTCCAAATACATATTTTATTTTGTTAAACAATAAAACAATTTGTATCAGACATAACGAAAAACAAAAACAAAATGGAGTAAATATTTTTAACGTAATTCATTAAAAAAACAAAAATGGTGGAAACTTGATGGTATGAGTTAATAGTTAATGATAATATAATTAAAAAATTATTACAAAGCAATATTCTTCGATTAGCATTCGTTAAATAATATTGAAATGTGTCGTTTTAGCTAATGATAGATAGATATTAAATTGAATAATAATACAATAAGCTATTATTGGATGAGTTGCATATACAATAATTTATTTATAGTCAAATATCACTTAATGTAATTTTAGTACCATGATACTGTCCGTTCATCAAATATATCTATTAATTATGCTCTAATAATAATTGAAGGTTGATTGATTATGTGAAATGATAAATAATGTACACGCATGTCAATTTGCTTAATTATTTGCTCGCATTTTCAAACATAACAAACTTGAAATATTAAGTAATGTTTAAACAAATGCAAGCGAGATCACGTGTTTGTTTCGTTTAAAGAAAAACAGAGCATTCTTCCAAAACTAATTTTATTATTGCCGCTGGGCATGGCCAACCAAGCAAGTAGAATTTCATTCCTAGAGAAATATAATTACATTTGCGTTGTTTGAATGCCATTTATAATATAATATATACTTTCAAGATATGAACTAAATAAAATACATGTTAAACACAAATCTAGAATTGAGAACAAAAAAATATACGTACTTAATTCGACTCAATACTCATGAAAAATAAAAATAAATATATCATCACGCAAACACAAAAATGTGACTTCATTTAATTTGGTCTAATATTCTAAATAGAAAAGTAAATTGTTCTATCATACATGATTTTGCTTCAATGTTTGACAGGTCGAATGAACAAAATTAAACTCTAGTTATGAATGGGGTAGGTGGCTCAGTGGTATCGAGTCGGCCTGTGGATCTTGAGAACCCTGGTTCGATCCCCACAGCCGACAAACAATTTTCACCAATTTAAAATCAACCTCTGTGGCTCCCCCATCACTAACATCTTTGGGGCCGTGATTTGACGGCTGGTAACCGCACTTCACGCGAAGAAATATATCACTTACCGAGATCTGCGTAGGCAGAGTGCCACACCCAGTGATGGGTAAAAGGCGTGATGATATATTTATTTATTTTATTTATTTGTTATGTGAATAAAATTTTCAACAGTTGTATCATAAGTAACTATTATCTACAACTGTGTGTAAAGTTAGACATTATGGCACTAATTAAATTTTTACTTTAAGTGCACAAAAAGTGTAACATAACCTAGGTTATATTTATATTTGACAATTTTCATTCTATTTTCAAAAAAGTGACACACTTAATTTTTGTTATACATCAAACTAATAATGTTTCGCTATCATACATAATTTAACAATTTTCACCAATTTAAATCTACCTCTGTGGCTCCCTCTCCACTAACATCTTTGGGGGCAGTGATTTGACGGCTGGTAACCGCACTTCACGCGAAGATATATATCACTTATTGAGATCTGCTTAGGCAGAGTGCCACAAACAGTAATGGGTAAAACGCGTGATGATATATTTAGTTTATTTATTTTACATAATTTAACAATCAAGATGGTGTCGTCAAATCACGCCTTCAAAGCTGTTAATAAAAAGAACATTTGTTGCATGTTTCTATAGCTATTAATAAAGGAAAAACTTGTTGTTTATTTAGAAAATGCAAATCGGATTTTATTTCAGAATTAGATGCGTTATTTATGATATTATATTAATATCAAATTATTTTAGACAGTAAATTTATAAAATGCCAGGTTCATTTACTATTGAATAAAAGGCTTTACCTTTTATTTAATATGATAAGAATTTACTTGTGCGTTATAATAAACTATCACACTGCGGCTCGTTGAGTGCGGACCCTGTATTGTAATTGAGATTAAATTTCTGTTGTACAGCGTAACATAAATAAATAAATAATATTCTAAACATAATAGTATTAAAAGTAGCCGAGATTTAAGGAAAGATAAATGTGAAAATAATGTTTATATTTAAAGTAAAATTAAGCACAAGTCTTTAATCCTTAAACAAATTGTCAACATTTAATTTGAAAAACCAGACAATCTAGATAAACAGTTGACGACTGTGTAAAACAAAAGATGAGGGAAAAAAGAAGACGATCGTGTCAAGAGAGAACAGTTGAACAGTAGAAAAGCAAAGCATGCTATATAAAAATCTTGTTAATTAACGCACAGTGCACATATTAAATCCAACGCTTGGCTGCTGCTGAAAATTGCCTACGAAATTTATTCTTGAAACATTGAACTCTTTATAATTTTCAACGCCACGATTCTCACATAATTAGCTGGGAAATAAGTACCCTCTTCGCCTCTGAATTCCCTCCCGAACCATTGTTATCAGCTATTATTATTTCACTTTAATAGCAGGTATTCTGGTTTTTATGTAATTATTCTTTAATGCTTTAATAACTTATTTAATCACTATAAATATGCTAAATTCCTCGGGTTGTTAATTGTGTGTGCAATTTCTATTATTAATTTATCTTTATGCAATTGTCAAAAATGGCAACATATACGTACGCGATTCTATTTATTTTTTGTATAACGTTGCTATTAGCAACGTCCGCTAAAACTGCAAAAATACCCAAAAATTTGTTAGAAATAAATTTCAAACAAGGTTACCGTGTCCTTGGTTACAGAATCCTATTTATAGGAATGAAATAGTTTTTAAATTAAAAATTTGTAATATATTTTAATGTACATCATGCAGTTGCATAATAGTTATTTATGCAACTGGTGTTGAAAGTGCCACGAATATTGCAAACAAATTTTTTCTACGATTATATAATATATTTCATCAAGTCTTTTACTCAATATTGGGTATGGTGCCCTGTCATAGCAGATCTCGGTAAATGATATATTTCTTCGCGTGAAGTGCGGTTACCAGCCGCCAAATCACCCCCTTTCAAAGATTTTTTTCGTTTCATAAATTAAAAATAATAACGCCTTTTACCAATTACTGGATGTAGCACTCTGCCGTAGCAGATCTCGGTAAGTGATATATTTTTCACGTGAAGTGCGGTTACCAGCCGTCAAACCACGACCCCCAAAGATGTTAGTGGAGGGAGAGCCACAGGGGTAGATTTAAATTGGTGAAAATTGTTTGTCGGCTGTGGGGATCAAACCAGGGTTCTCACCAGGGTTCGAAGATATATATCGATCGATATATATTATCATGATATTTATTTTGATATATATCGTCATATTTTTGCAATGATATATATCCATTATATAAAAATATCAAATAGTTTTTGTGATATAGCCTCCGGAAAAGTGAAATTTTTCGTATTTTTCAATTTTTCTACTTTTCCGAGGCTATATCTCAAAAACTAAATGTGATATGAAAACGCGGTCAACGGCATTAATTTTCTCGTGCTTCAGTTAACTTATAAACATAGTTTCAGCGATTTTTATTTTTTTTCAATTTTCCGCCAAAAAAATCGCAAAAAGCGGTTTTTTAACATTTTTTCGAAAACCAGAAGTCATATGCATTTGTAGATTGCACCACTGGATTCAGTGGGTCAAAATACATATGTATGTAAATTTTCGTTTTAATAATCCTACAATTAAGGATTTTTGGGAAAATTGAATTAAAATCTGAAAAAACCAAAGGGGTACCCCTTAGGAAATAATTAAAAATATTAAATTGCATAAAATTGTGTGAAAATTTGCTTATAAGTCAATTCGGACACGGGGAATTCAACGCCGTTGAGCTCATTTCCATATCTTGTTTAGTTTTTCAGATATAGCCTCCGGAAAAGTGAATTTTTTCGAATTTTTCAGTTTTTCTACTTTTACGAGGCTATATCTCGAAAACTAAATGTGATATGAAAACGCGCTCAACGGCATTAATTTTCTCGTGCTTCAGTTAACTTATAAACATAGTTTCAGCAATTTTTATTTTTTTTTCAATTTTCCGCCAAAAAAATCGCAAAAAGCGGTTTTTTAACATTTTCTCGAAAACCAGAAGTCATATGCATTTGAAGATTGCACCACTGGATTCAGTGGGTCAAAATACATATGTATGTAAATTTTCGTTTTAATAATCCTACGATTAAGGATTTTTGGGAAAATTGAATTAAAATCTGAAAAAACCAAAGGGGTACCCCTTAGGAAATAATTAATAATATTAAATAGCATAAAATTGTATGAAAATGTGCTTATAAGTCAATTCGGACACGGGGAATTCAACGCCGTTGAGCGCATTTCCATATCTTGTTTAGTTTTTGAGATATAGCCTCCGAAAAAGTGAAATTTTTCAAATTTTTCAGTTTTTCTAAATGTGTACAAAAACTAAAATTAAAAAATAAATATCCAAAAAGTGATATTTATCTGATATATATCCTATATATCAGATATTTTGATATTTATTATAAATATCATGATATTTACGAACCCTGGTTCTCACGATCCACAGGCCGACTCGGTATGACTGAGCCACCTACCCCATATTGATTGATGTCATTTTAAATTAAGCTAATTTGAAACATGACTTCCCAAACTTAAAACTATTTTCAATTCTACCCTGTTAATTCTAAAAATTGTATCCGCTAATTTAAATTAACAAAAATATTTACACATATGTAGAAACCAACGATGACTGGAATGGTGAAATCACCAGATCTATATTTAGTTTAGTTGTTGAATTATGGTAAATAAATATTATTTTTATAAATATGTACATAATTGCAACATATACCATATTAAAATTTATACTCAATTACGTTCATTAATAACTCAATTAAAATTGGCCTAATTAATGTTTTCATGAAAATATTAAATTATTTACAAATTTTGAATGACAATATTACAACATTAGATTGATATTAGGCTGAGAAAGTTAAATTTTCGAGTCTTGTTACAACACTTAACAATGGAGTCTTAAAATAGTTATTTGTGTATATGAAGGGAAAAAAGTAAAACTTTTTTCCGAAGGTGTCATTTCATTTTCCGAGCTTAATGCATGGGATAAAAAGTAACTGTCAAAAAATGTTCACTTTTTGTCACTAATATCAATACGCGAAATACGTGCATTTTTCATCATTTACATTACCATGATAATGGACTGTTTTGCAGTCTAATGCGCAAAATGAGTATTTTGCCCCTCAAATTATTATTTTTTATTTACGTTCCATTGTTACAACACATCAGTAGTACCAAATTCAAATTGTTTTTATTTGTTTTCCTTCAATTTACTTGAATAAATCTATAATTATTGTATTATTCTTTTTTGACAGTTGTAGAAAAAATGTTGTTTGTATTTCGTGGGCAAAATTCTAGTTTTTTGGTGCATTAAAATTACTTTTTGTCTTGACTAAAAGTGACAATCTCACGCGCAACAAAAAAAACACTCATTTCGCGCACTTAATACAAAAATAACTATTCTGTCGTAAACAAATAATTGAAAAATAAGGTAACGAAACGTCAAAATTACTGACAAATGAAGAATATGAATTATAACGGTCTTATTTTGAAAATGGGGTAGGTGGCTCAGTGGTATCGAGTCGGCCTGTGGCTCTTGAGAACCCTGGTTCGATCCCCACAGCCGACAAACAATTTTCACCGAATTAAATCTACCCCTGTGGCTCCCCCTCCACTAACATCTTTGGGGGCCGTGATTCGACGGCTGGTAACCGCACTTCACGCGAAGAAACATATCACTTACCGAGATCTGCTATAGTAGAATGCTACATCCATTAATGGGTAAAAAGCATGATGATATATTTAGTTTATTTATTTATTTTGAATTGTTTCCCTGACGCCCATATCATAACGGGTTCATTATGCATTGTACATACATACGAACGTGACAATAACAATAAATCGTACAAAAACTAAATATTTCCGTTACGTTTCGCATTAATTTTCAAACAATTCTATTAATTTTCCACGTAGGTAAGCTCCATAAAATAGCTACTAAATTGTCATGTTGGGCACGTACGGTTCTGCGTAATATCACAAGCACATAAAACATACAAACACACATACCTACAAAGGCACAGGTATGTTTACATGTACATAAAGACGATGCTTTTCAAACAAGTGACAACTTCGACGCACGGTGTTGCCAATGTTCCCAGCGTCTATCTCATCGTCTAAGAGGGGAAGTGAGACGCACACACACACTCTCTCTCTCACACACACACAGGTACAGCAATGCGAGAAAGATCCTTCGTGTACTAACAAAATGTTCACTGCTGTTTGCAGGTGGAAGGAATACTTGGTCGAATGTTTGATATAATTACATTTGTGGCAGGATATGTGAATTGATTGTGTGTCTTTGATTAATTGGCCAAGAACTATTAGTATCATTTCGATCAGGCATTTTAGGTAGGTACTAATAACAATTATATATATACAGGGCCCTGCATTCAAACAAATACCTACTGAAAAATAAGGAACTGTCAAAAGCAACAAAAATTAAAATATATAAGACACTGATAAGACCCATCCTACTATACGATGCAGAGACACAAACAATGACACAAAGAGAGGAAGAACAACTCAGAATAGCAGAAAGGAAAATTATAAGATCAATCCTAGGAGGAATTAAAATAGGAGATAATGAGTACAGATCAAGAATGAATACAGAAATACTGGAAGAACTAGAAGGTGAAGATATCACCAGGAAAATTAAACAACAAAGAAGGAGATGGTTAGGGCATGTCATGAGAGCTGATGCAGAAACAACAATCTCTACAACACTAAAATGGGACCCAAGATATAGAAGAAGAGGGAGGCCACGGTCAACCTGGATTAAGGAAGTAGAAGAAGATCTGCACAAATTAGGAATTTATAAATGGAAGGAAGAAACGAAGAACAGGAAGAAATGGAGTGAAATTTGCAAGAAAATATAAGAGTTTAAGGAAAAGGGCTGATCCCCCTATAATGTGGATCTAGAGAGCTTCTAAGAAGCGGCGCAACCCCTGCACGGGGTGTTAAGCCACCATATATATATATATATATATATACAGGATGTTACACAACTTAGAGCAAAAAATTAAAGGGTATATTCTGTACGACGTGCTGATCATGAAACAAAAAGAATATTTTTTAAATCTCAAACTATTTTCCATGTTTCCCAGTCCAAAATTTTTCGTTGCCATTGCCACTAGGTGGATGATTATGTTAAAGTTATTAATTAAATAAAATTCTATTATAAATAACTGCTAATAATTGAATTGTGTAATTATTCTTTCGTAGTTGATACCTACTTCATTGTTTGTGTTTAATAGGAAAGCGAATCCAGTGTAGTACTACAAAAAATGTTTTAGATTAATAACCCTTAATTTTTCGAATTTAAAAAAAAATAATTTAGTGAAAATTGTTTGTCGGCTGTGAGGATCGAACCAGGGTTCTTAAGATCCACAGGCTGACTCGATACTATTGAGCCATCTACCTCATAATAATAATAATAACAATAATAATAAAAATTATGATGTTTCGTTGTTTTCCACAGTACCTCTCAGTCCCAAATTTTTCTTTATAAAAGCCATTTTTCATTTGTTTGTTACTCTTACATAAAAACAACTTGGGCAACAAGTAGATACTTATTAGATGCAATTTTGAATACTCCAAGTTTCGTACTCGTTTTGCAATGTAACCCTATCCTCACTAGTATTACAATATACAATATTCACGATACTTATTTCAAAATGCCATATTTGGCTCCTACATCGTGTCGTACAGAAACATCTTGCTCGCAGCATAAAAGCTTATTCACCGGACATGTAACGTAAATAACTATTAATGGACTAGGGATGTAATTATTAAAGAGATTTTACTCTAAAGCACAAATATGTTTTTAAATACTGACGCATGAAATAAAATCTTTTAAAACTGGTATCAATGAATAAAACCTGGAAAAACTAAACTGTAAAAATCGGATAAAAGAAAATAATCCATTGGCAACAGGTAGCACAATTTCAATTTCCAGATCACTATCCAGAACTATCTTTGATCCCAGTTCCAATATATATTCACTAATCCCAATGCGTGGGAGAGAAACAGAGATAGAAACAACAAAACGCGATCTTCCATGCCAACTCGATCCATATTGTATGAGGACTGATGACGTAGTTCCGTCATCTCTGTTAATCGCAAAGCCGCGGAACCGATTACCGCTAATCGGGTAACCCGAATTACGGATTATCCGATCGCGTCGTTGTCGGTCAAATTGTTTTGTTATTTATTCATTTTTCTTCTCTTTTCGTTCACTCCCAGAGGGAGGGATTACACCAGCCCCGGTTTATCTTTAAACATGAAAACAAACGCGAATCGTACGGATGGGTGATTGCGGCGTTGCCAAGAATGTCAGTCGGAAATCGAAACGGAAACGAGGTTTTTTTCCGGTTTAATATCATGAAGATTTGTTGAGGATTATTGGTAAATTTTTTATTGGGTTCCATTTTTTTAACTCACTGGTGGTTTGATTTTTTATTTCAAATTGATTTGTTTTGAATGAACACTACTTGTTACTCTGCACAGTAAGAAAATAATCCCAAATACAGTATACGGGACCTACAGCTTATAGTGTCATCCGAACCTCTTATAGCTCATGCTATAAGCTTTCTACTCGTGCAATAAAGTAACTCTTTTCACCCTAGTTGCATAATAGCTATTTATGAAACTAGTAAGGAAATGAAGGTTATTACCTTACGCATGTGAAATTTGCAGAACGAGGCGTAGTCGAGTTATGTAAACACATAAGTAAGGTAATAACCTTATGTCCTTACTAGTTTCATACAATATTTTTTCTACTTCCGTTCTAATAAATACGAAAGAGCGTTTTTGAAATTATGAAATTTTGACATATTAATGACAGTTATAAATTAAAAAATAAAAGAATAACACATCAGAATTCGTCTACCAAGATATCTGTTGCTATATCACCTCATTATTTCACTAGTTAAATAATGCAGTTCATTACCTAATTCAAATAAGTGAAATAAAACGTTTATTTCCTAAAACGGATGTAGAAAAATAACTATTATTTATATTACGCTATACAATAAAAAAATAATTCTAATTATAGTGTAGAGGACCTACAGTTTATAGCGAGATTTCAATTCACAAACTCTCGCATGTGAAGAGAGAACTCTATCATAGTTTCACAACAAGAATAATATCGAATTAATAATTTACGAAAGATTTAATTTCAGAAACATATAAATTAAAAAGCTTGTAATTCAAAAATAAAAAATAACTATATATCATCACGCCTTTTACCCATCACTGGGTGTGGCACTCTCCCTAAACAGATCTCTGTAAGTGATATATTTTTTGCAATTCAAAGCTTGTAATTCTCTAATCGTCAACTAATAGTTGTTTGAAATACATGTAAAAACTTCAAGAATTAAAATTAATCTTCTTGTCACTACCAACTTAACAAAAAATCCCCTGTAAAAACTCTAAATAAAGTTTTCAAGATCGTTGGCTTCATGCCAGAAATTTTCACGGTCAAGGGATCAACAGTTTTCTATAAATTCAAGTTAACTGAAATAATAAACGTGATTTATTTCTCAGATAAAAATGACAATTTCCCGTGACTGCGAGAGAATTAAGACTCGAATTTGAAATAATATTTAGCTTGTGTGTCGCAACTGTTTATGTCCCGTGTCAAACCAATGCCAGATTTATGTTTTCGCAAAAAGAATAAACGGATCCTGCCGGAAAATCGTACAAGAAGCTACTGTTACTTATATTTTCCGTATTTGTTTTTTTTTTAGAAACTTGATTACATTATATCCTGTGTTTCTCAACCTTTTTCCTTTTTCGGTTCAATAAATATAATAATATATTATGTAACAAGTTTTTTCTACTTCCGTTAGGAAATAGACGTTTTATTTCACTTATTTGAGTTAGGTAATAAATAAAAATAAATAAATATATCATCACGCCATTTACCCATTACTGGGTGTAGCACTCTGCCTAAGCAGATCTCGGTAAGTGATATATTTTTTCGCGTGAAGTGCGGTTACCAGCCGTCAAATCCCGGCCTCCAAAGATATTAGTGGTGGAGGAGCCACAGGGGTAATGAACTGTATTATTTAACTAGTGAAATAATGAGGTAACATAGCAACACAAAAAAATTAAGATATCTTGGTAGACAAATTCTGATGTGTTATTCTTTTATTTTTTGAATTTATAACTGTCATTAATATGTCAAAATTTCATAATTTCAAAAACGCTCTTTCGTATTTATTAGAACGGAAGTAGAAAAAATATTGTATGAAACTAGTAAGGAAATAAGGTTATTACCTTACTAGTTTCATAAATATTATATATTATAAACATCTCTTTAGTTACCAGTGTGTAAGAGATTAAAAAACGAGTCACATATTATACTTGTCCTACGATTGCAAATTAAGACAACAACAAAAATGTAAAGTTTTACGAATTATTTAAAAAGTAAGGTTAAGTTATAATGACTAACTTCACTTCCAGGCCGGTAAACACTATGTATTACTCACGGATTGTGACCAATTATATTAAGGATATTACGACAATGCAGTGATATCCGTGAGTAATAATTTGTCCGTCAGTACGGTGGTGTGGATAGCATTACGGAATTCGAATCCGGAGATCCCTAGTTCGAATCGCACTCAAGCTAAAATTATATAAACTGTCACACTGCGGCTCGGTGAGTGCGGGCCCTGTACTGTAATTGGGATTAAAGTCCTGTTGTACAGAGTAACATAAATAAATAAATAAATAAATAAAAAATAACATAATGTCCAAAGGACATATCGGCATATGACCTAAATAGTTGGTCTGATATTTAAATTTAAAATAATAATAATAATAACAACATAAGTAAAATTTGACATCATCCATGTCATACAGCCTCTAATAATTTATATTTTTGTCAAATTTATCTCGATCTAAAATTATAATTTGTAGTTGATTTGCTGTAGAAAACTAGCGTGTAATGGCTATTATTAATTCAGGGCAAATTACGTCAGTCGCCTACAACTTCATCTTCTTGAATAATAGCTATCATTACCCGCTCGCTGCATAATATACTATTATTATTCCCTCGAACCTCTCAAACCGCCATTTACAAGTAGATACATCTTTTGGTCTTTAATCGAATTATTAAATTAAGCTAATTTAATTTAATTTTTCAATTAATACGTCAAAAGTTTTCTAATTTTGTTATTTAAAAGCACCAGAACGTAAAATAAATATTTCTAGGAGAATAAAGAAACCTGAACGTATTGTTGCTACCTGTTCCTGCTGGCGAGACAGACGGTAAAGTTCTGCAGGAAAAGCAGGAACAGCAGCAGGATTCAAAGTTCCGCGTTGTGTCGCTCTTCAAACTTTTAACAATGGAAACCCAACACTCACCTGAAACAATGAAAAGAGAATATTTTAGAACTGAACGCATCTTAGACATTAACTTGATTATTTTGTGTTTGAACAACAATTTATACTTAGGAAATTATTTAGGGAAAAATCGCGATAAACTTGAGAATCATTATATAATAAATAAATAAATATATCATCAAGCCTTTTACACATTACTGGGTGTGGCACTCTTTCGTTGCAGATCTTCAGCCGTCAACTCACTGCCTTCAAAGATGTTAGTGGAAGGGGAGCCACAAGAGTAAGTTTAATTTAGTGAAAATTGTTTGTCGGCTGTGGGGTTCTCAAGATCCACAGGGCGACTCGATACCACTGAGTCACCTACCCCATATCATTATATAATATATTAAATTTTACTGTTCACCTTTTCAGGCTCAAATTAAAATCTTTTTTTTTTAAATCGAAATTTTCTTTACTTTCTCAACTTCAAATAACACAAGATGAACATAAATAAATATATTGGGCCATTTGGTCAAACGAATTTTGGATAAAATATTGGTTTCTCCAAATGACCATTGAAAAAAAAAATACTTGTAGCAAACCTCGTGATTACAAGACCAATAACCCCTAATGGAAGGCAATCGCTTGATCCCCATAAATATCTTTAAGAATATTTCAATCAACGAAACAAATGATCACTCATGGTTATCTGGTAATAAATGAATAATAAAATTTCATACCAGCAGTTGTTTTCTACTAATTATTCAAATTTTAACAATATACAGGATGTTTCTATACCTCTGCACGAAACTTTAATGACATATATAATTTGATATACTAATTATAGAATAAAAATAATTTTTTGAAATTCGCAAAAATTAGGGTATTTTAAGTGTCACTACAACTACCAATTAGCATACTCATTTTCCGTTATTCTTTCACCACGTTTGAAATGGGGAAAAGAACTCTATACTATATAACTGTAATTGCATGAGATCGCAGGAGCCGCTGATAACATCTTTTAATTTTTTAATGATGTGGCGGTTTGCACGGCCCACTTGATGATGATGTCTCGTGCGTAAATTGTTTCTACTGACGATTTAACGAGAAATTACGAAATTAATGAACATTTGCGTATTTCATACAGTTTATAAATGCGGTAACGTGAAAATTGTTTTTAATTTCATGATGAGAACTTTTTATAAAGTGTTTTGAACTGTAAATGATGTTAGTGATTTTTATTTGCGGGTTTTTCATATGGTAATATTGAAACCAGAGATTAAAGAGTACATTTTTAAATTAATACGACATTATTTATTATTACTATTAATACTTATTAAGATCGAACCCGGGTTAGATTCCTACAGCCGACAAACAATTTTCACTACGTTAAAACTACCCCTGTGGCTCATCCTCCACTAACTATCGAATCGGCTTGTGGAATTGAGACCCGGGTTTGATTCCCACAGCCGACAAACAATTTTTACTACGTTAAAACTACCCCTGCGGCTCCCACATCTTTGGAGGCCGTGATTTTACGACTGGTAACCGCACTTCACACGAAGAAATATATCATTTACCGAGAGCTGCTACGGCTATGTGTCACACCCAGTAATGGGTAAAAGGCGTGATGATATATTTATTTTAATTTTATGTTAATCTGAAATGAGGTAAACAACCTGACAATTACAGAGTATAAAAATAAATAAATATATCATCACGCCTTTTACCCATTACTGGATGTGGCACTCTGCTGTAGCAGATCTCGGTAAGTGATATATTTCTTCGCGTGAAGTGCGGTTACCAGCCGTCAAATCACGGTCTCCAAAGATGTTAGTGGAGGGGGAATTACATAGTATGGATGCAAAATAGTATGTTATGCATCAAGGGAGGGACACAACGGATAATCGCGCCCTCCCGTGAGGCATATTATACTTTTCGTAACCAGTGCACAAAAATTACTGTCTTATCGGGACAAATGTCAAATATGGGTTGCGTAACTAGTTACTTAAGAAACTCCGCAAACAGCTAATAATCGTAGTCTCTAGGGAGAGAAACATGCTACCTAGGGAAGAAAAGTCTCAAAAATTATGGAATAAGAACGTGTTTCTTGTGCATGTGGTGTTACGAAAATTACTATTGTAGACTTGAAAATAGCCACAAACCTCGGCCAAAAATTCGTCTTATTTATTGTTTTTTTTTTTGTCTGTGGTTTTTTTGGCGGACCAACTACTCAGATCATATGCCGCTATAACGCCCTGATCCGCGTTTTAGGTCTTATGCTTAACAGCAACGCGGGTTTCTCTGGACGGTATTTATTCTTATTTCCAAACTTATACACGTGGTATAACCCTCGAATTTACATGTCATTTGCTATTTGAAAAATATAGAAACAAATGAAAACTTGCAGAAACTTTGACTAGTTTGAAGTTCCAAGTGAGCAACAGTTACCGAGTTTCTTTCAAACCGTGTTTTGTTTCGTGGCTATGTTTACCCAGTTAATTAATTCCCATGTTTGTGGCGAGCGGCGCGGCGCGGTATCAGCGCAGGGGGTGGGAGGAGAGTCTAGCCGCAGGGTTATTCGTTATCTAATTATATTTCATAATTGCATCGCTCTACCAAAAGCCGCGCTTACAAACGAGAAGATCCCGTGATCCCAGCTTCTGCCGTTTTCTGTTCGGGACGCACGCCACGCCGCCTTGAGCTACACCTATGTTCACCACTCCTGCTTCAGTGGCGTACATGCACGTCACGACGGATCTGATATTGATGGCTAATTATTGGCTTGAGGTAGAACAAAACGCTGGAAGTATTTGATCACCCTCTCTGCCAATTAGATCAGATTATTAATAAATTTCTTAGGATTAGGGAATTATATGATGTATCATTATTATATTACAAGATTTTCAATTTCATTAAGACTTGGAAAATATTATTTTGAAGAGGAATATTAGCATATAGGAACCAACAATTAACGGTACTAATAATCATAGAAAAATAGTTCTTTTTGTTGCGCGTGAGAACGTCACTTTTAGTCGAGACCGCAGGTCGAGAAAAAAGTCATTCGAACGCGCCAAAAAACAAGAATTACAAACAACATTTTTTCTTCAACTATTAATAAATAGTAAATTGAAGGAAAACAATCAACAATAATATTAATTTGATACTATTGATGTATTGTAACTAATGGAACCGGATAAAAAATAATTTGGAAGCGTGCGCAAGATACTCATTTTGCGCATTAGGATGCAAAACAGTGCGCAAAATAAGTATAACTTATTTTGCGCTCTAGAGTGCAAAATACGCGTTGTCATGATAATGTAAATGATGAAAAAATTACGTACTTCGCGTATTGTTATTAGTAAAAAAGAACATTTTTTGACACTTGTAGAAAAAAAGAATTAAAAAAATTTGCTAGTGTAACAGTTATACGATGTAGGTCAAAGGTTCGAAACCCACCCAGAATATGGATGTTTGTAAACGCAAGAACAGTCCTGCGTTTCCAATGGCAACGCACGAGGAAAGATATTAAATGCGCACTTATTTCAATAGTTACCAGGGATACAAATAAAACTGAAACTTGTCATATTGACTTATTTTCAGTACCTATACATTTTTTAATAATTTAAGATGCAATCGTAGAAAAAAATATATGTGTATCACGAGCGTAAAGTGTCTTTGTTCCTCTTACACTATTGCAGCTCTCACCTTCGGTTCGCGCTGCAATTACCGTGCTGGAGTAACAAAGAATCACTTTACGCTCTTAATATACAAATAACTATTTTCTACATTTTTTTTTTATATCAAAATATTTGTAAATACAATGAATTACATTTATATTTGGATTGAATTGAAAATAATTAGAAAAACGAAAGTATAGAAATAAGTTATAACATACATTCAAATATAAACAATTATACTTTGGCTTTGGGGTCCCCATTGATGAGGTGCCTTAGACTGAAGCCTTTTTAGCCTAATGGGAAATCCGGTCCTGATTTATTCCATGATTTATTTATCAATTTGTGTATACTTATCGCGGTATTCCAAAGACGTATCTGCCAGCATTTTAGCTAATGTTAAATATAAATACATAGTATGTAGTGTTTTGTTCTGGGCGCGATGCTCATGCTTGCTATGCTCTGCAGAGGAATGTGCGCTATGTTCGCAAGTTTAAGTTTACGACAAATCGCATTACGCTCATAAATTTCAAGTAATACGTAACTCGTAAGCGAATTTTGGAATTTTCGATGGCGGTAATGAAACGCAATTTGGTTACTTTGTGTTCACGGATTTGCTCGGGGCTTCGGGGCTTCGGGCCTTCAACAAATCTTAAACACTCAAACGGAGAAGAAATACCAACGAATCAATTTTCCAATAATATTCCAGATTATTTTACCTGTATTTAGTTTGCGAAATGAGAATTTCATTTTAGACGGAATTTAATTATGCCATTGTTCCTTTTATCTATTTCTGTATGTTTGTATTTCATTTAGAAAATATAATTAACAGTCGTCGAATTATTGTATTATTATAGAATTAACAATTATTTTTCATAAGAATAAAGAACGTAGACACTTGATGTAGTTTCACAAAATTATTTATTAACAAAGTTGATCGATTTCGGCTTATTAGGCCATCTTCAGAATAATTTTGTGAAACTACATCAAGTGTCTACGTTCTTTAATCTTATTCATAATGTTTCACCAAGTGCCAACGGCTCATACTTTTGATATTATAATTATTTTTCATTTTCTACGACTACTTAGATAGCTACTCATTGTTTACTTCTAGTTAATTGACGGAAATACAGGATGTTTCTATACCTCTGCACGAAACTTTAATGACATATATAATTTGATATACTGATTATAGAACAAACATTTTTTTTGAAATTCGCAAAAATTAGGGTATTTCATTCCTAGCAAACATTTTTAGTGTCATTGATTTAATAGTACATTTAATTATTTATAATGACATATATAATTTGATATACTGATTATAGAACAAAAATAATTTTTTTGAAAAGGTATTTCATTCCTAGCGAATATTTTTAATGTCACTGGTTTAATTCGGAATTTTGCGCCGCTTTTCCATCCACTAACAGCATATCCACTAATTCACTGTTGCTATACATTTCTCTCAAATTTCTCCCACAACAACTTACCCTTTCAATACCGTATACGAAATCAGACTAGATACTCAAATAAAAATAAAAATAAGACATTACACCAGGTGCCTACATAATAACTAATTCATAAATTATTTTTTCTACGATTGCTATGAAAAGATGCCAATTACGCTCTCATTTGTTGACGTTTTCTGTGGAACAATCGAAAAATATCTTTTTTGCGCGTCTCCAATGGCAACGCGCGAAAAAGACGTTAAATTCGCGCGTTTCCAATGGCAACGCGCGAAAAAGATTATTTCAATAGTTACCAGCGATACAAACAAAACAGAAATTTGTCATATTGACAGTTAACAAAACAAATTTAGTTTTAGACGTATACCTACGTTTTTTAATAACTTTAAGATGCAATCGTAGAAAAAATTATGTGTGTATCACGAGCGTAAAGTGTCTTTGTTCCTCTTGCACTATTGCAGCGCGAGCCTTGGTACGCCTCGCGCTGCAATTACCGTGCTCGAGTAACAAAGAATCACTTTACGCTCTTAATACACAAATAACTAATTTGTAGGCAGTGTTTATACTATTATGTCATTAGTAACATAATTATAAATAATTAAATGTACTATTAAACCAGTGACACTAAAAATGTTCGCTAGGAATGAAATAACCTAACGAAAAAATGGGGTAGGTGGCTCAGTGGTATCGAGTCGGCCTGTGGATCTTGAGAACCCTGGTTTGATCCCCACAGCCGACAAACAATTTTCACCAATTTAAAAAATTTACCCCTGTGGCTCCCTCTCTACTAATATCTTTGAGGGCCGTGTTTTGACGGCTGGTAACCGCACTTCACGCGACAAAAATATATCACTTACCGAGATCTGCTTAGGCAGAGTGCCACACCCAGTAATGGGTACAAGGCGTGATGATATATTTATTTATTTATTTTATTTTAAAAAATTTAATCAGTTTATTTATATTACGCTGTACAACAGGAATTTAATCCCAATTACAGTACAGGGTCCGAGCCGCAGTGTGATAGTTTATATATAATTTATAGCTTGAATGAGATTCGAACTCGGGATCTCCGGATTCGAATTCCATATCGCTATCTACCCCACCGTACTGACGGAGTACATCAAATTATATATGTCATTAAAGTACAAAATACTGCTAAATAATGCATGTTTAGAAATTTGTCAAAACTATAAAAAAAATAAAAAATTTATAAAACATATAAAACGAAGAACAAATATAATAAATATGAAACTAGAGAAGCACTTAAAAAATTAAGTAGGGTAGTGAACACAAACAACAACATAATAAGTGCGCAAAAACAAAAGCCACGATGTTGTTATAATTCCTGGAACTCCATCCAAGCATCCAAGCATCCATGCATCCATGCATAAGATAAAAACTTTGAAGCCACTACTGACATTTCATTATAATTATTTAGTTTTAATTGTGAAACCGTACACGGGTTCTCGATACAAGTCCGCTGCGTATGAACTTAATTTAAAGTTTAAATCAGTTTCAAAGTTCAACAAGTCATAACTGCAAGGTAAGTAGGGCAAGGGACGGGTGTTCTACAGGTAGCTGGTGATGTTGATGGCGCTTCTTATTCTTCTTGTTGTGGTTGGTTAGAATTGCTGAAGCAAACTGCAAACTTGCCTTAAATGTGTATTAAGATTTCTGTTGTGGCAGACAGACATGGATTCAACAATATTTTCAATGTTTCGAAATCTTTAAACAAAATTAAATATATCATCATGCCTTTCTGGTTACAAAAATATATAGGCTATGCAAAAAATTACAACGTTAAAAGAATTTTACAGAAATTCGCAAAAATTATTGCACATTACTTGAAGCAAACATTTTTCGTGCCACTGAACTGATAGGTTACAGTAATGAATAACAATTGGTACACATTTATAGTATGTTATGCATTAAGGGAGGGAAACAAGCGATTATTCCCGCGTGTGAAATCGAAGTTTGCCAACTTCACACAAGGGATAATCGCGCTCTCCCGTGAAGCATATTATACTTTTCGTAACAAGTGCACAAAAATTACTGTCTTATCGGGACAAATGTCAAATATGGGTTGCGTAACTAGTTACCTAGGAAATGCCACAAACAGCTAATAATCGTAGTCTCTAGGGAGAGAAACATAATATTTCTTTCCCTAGGGGAGAAAAGTAGTGTTTCTCTCTCTAAAATTAGGGAATAAGAACGTGTTTCTTGTGCATATGTTACGAAAAATTAATTTAATTTAATTGAAGTTTTGTAATAATTCTTATTCATTATTGTAAGTGGTACTAAAAATGTTATGTCCAAGTAAAATGCATTATAATCAGTACATAAAAAAATACAGGGTGTTTCTATACCTCTGCATGAAACTTTAATGACATATATAATTTGATATGCTGATTAGAGATTAAAAATAATTTTATTGAAATTCGCAAAAATTAGGGTATATATGTATATGTAATGACTGTTACACACAAAAAAATGTTAAGTATTAAAAACTGCATCTAATGAGTATCTACTTGTTGTTCAATTGTTTTTAATGCAAGAGTATCAAGCAAACTAGAAATGGCATAACGCCATTCTATAAATAAAATTTTATGATTCTTAAAAAATATTACCAAATTTTATTTATAAAATCCGTTTTTTGTTTGCTTTACTATAATCAAATATACATTCAACATACAGTTGTTATGCAATAGTGGGCATAGTTTAAAAATTAATATAAGTTTTCCTCAGTCCTACCCTGTAAATATGTCACAGATAGAATCAGCCTCATCCTAAGGTAACATTTCAGTTAGTAAAACTATAGAAGTCTGTATTTACAACTTTTGGCTTACTGTGAAAACATGTACGCCAGAAGAAACTTCAGAAATTCATTAAGTGAATAGCAGTTTTCCTTTGTCGGCGGCGAGTTCCAGGTTTCAGATTTCAGGGCTGCTCCAGAACAACTGCAACTTCAGGTGTCTGTGTACCGGACTCGATGCTGCATTGTTTCCAGCGCGACGTGGTAATGAAAACTAACGTGTTTTTATTTATTAAAAGTTTTTTAATAAATAAAAACAATGTGTTTATTTTTCCTGGATGCCACGAGTTTTCCGAACTACTAAATCCAATGCAGTATAAAGTCGTTTAACATAATTCATTTTAATTTTATGCTGGGAGAGAATTAATAGCACTGTTCCATTAGCATAAATTTCATTTATTTATTGTCACTATTTTTCTATTTAAAGACATTTTTCAGAATACACTGGAATAGAAATATCTTGCAAATTTTACGCTGCTATTAGTAAAACTTGGACTAAAACTAAATACTTATCAGGAATAGAATTAAAATGTTACCATTTTTTTTTGGTAACAAAATTCTATTTTTCTGTCAAAAAATGTTTTTACCTAAAACCAGAGTTCGAAGATATATATCGATCGATATATATCATGATATTTATTTTGATATATATCGTCATATTTTTGCAATGATATATATCCATTATATAAAAATTTCAAATAGTTTTTGTGATATAGCCTCCGGAAAAGTGAAATTTTTCGTATTTTTCAATTTTTCTACTTTTCCGAGGCTATATCTCAAAAACTAAATGTGATATGAAAACGCGCTCAACGGCATTAATTTTCTCGTGCTTCAGTTAACTTATAAACATAGTTTCAGCGATTTTTATTTTTTTTCAATTTTCCGCCAAAAAAATCGCAAAAAGCGGTTTTTTAACATTTTCTCGAAAACCAGAAGTCATATGCATTTGAAGATTGCACCACTGGATTCAGTGGGTCAAAATACATATGTATGTAAATTTTCGTTTTAATAATGCTACGATTAAGGATTTTTGGGAAAATTGAATTAAAATCTGAAAAAACCAAAGGGGTACCCCTTAGGAAATAATTAAAAATATTAAATTGCATAAAATTGTATGAAAATTTGGTTATAAGTCAATTCGGACACGGGGAATTCAACGCCGTTGAGCGCATTTCCATATCTTGTTTAGTTTTTAAGATATAGCCTCCGGAAAAGTGAAATTTATCGAATTTTTCAGTTTTTCTACTTTTCCGAGGCTATATCTCGAAAACTGAATGTGATATGAAAACGCGGTCAACGGCATTAATTTTCTCGTGCTTCAGTTAACTTATAAACATAGTTTCAGCGATTTTTATTTTTTTTCAATTTTCCGCTAAAAAAATCGCAAAAAGCGGTTTTTTAACATTTTCTCGAAAACCAGAAGTCATATGCATTTGAAGATTGCACCACTGGATTCAGTGGGTCAAAATACATATGTATGTAAATTTTCGTTTTAATAATCCTACGATTAAGGATTTTTGGGAAAATTGAATTAAAATCTGTAAAAACCAAAGGGGTACCCCTTAGGAAATAATTAAAAATATTAAATTGCATAAAATTGTATGAAAATTTGGTTATAAGTCAATTCGGACACGGGGAATTCAACGCCGTTGAGCGCATTTCCATATCTTGTTTAGTTTTTAAGATATAGCCTCCGGAAAAGTGAAATTTATCGAATTTTTCAGTTTTTCTACTTTTCCGAGGCTATATCTCGAAAACTGAATGTGATATGAAAACGCGGTCAACGGCATTAATTTTCTCGTGCTTCAGTTAACTTATAAACATAGTTTCAGCGATTTTTATTTTTTTTCAATTTTCCGCTAAAAAAATCGCAAAAAGCGGTTTTTTAACATTTTCTCGAAAACCAGAAGTCATATGCATTTGAAGATTGCACCACTGGATTCAGTGGGTCAAAATACATATGTATGTAAATTTTCGTTTTAATAATGCTACGATTAAGGATTTTTGGGAAAATTGAATTAAAATCTGAAAAAACCAAAGGGGTACCCCTTAGGAAATAATTAAAAATATTAAATTGCATAAAATTGTATGAAAATTTGGTTATAAGTCAATTCGGACACGGGGAATTCAACGCCGTTGAGCGCATTTCCATATCTTGTTTAGTTTTTAAGATATAGCCTCCGGAAAAGTGAAATTTATCGAATTTTTCAGTTTTTCTACTATTCCGAGGCTATATCTCAAAAACTAAATGTGATATGAAAACGCGCTCAACGGCATTAATTTTCTCGTGCTTCAGTTAACTTATAGACAGGGTTCGAAGATATATATCCATCATATAAAAATATCAAATAGTATATAATAAATACAGTATACCTCTCATTATTACTTTCATTAATTCTGTTAAAATTATATTCTAAAGATAATTATTACTTTACTAGCTTTTGACTAACTTCACATCAACGACATAAATCCAAATTGTGTGCCATTTGTGATGACATTAACGGCAAAGTCTGAACCATTTCCAAAATTTTTATTTGGTACTCATTTTAGAAATACAAATACAAAACTATCAATGAGTCAGAGTGGCCAAATAAAAGTACATTTATTGAACTATGTGAACAGTTACACACTGCTGTAGCACGCACAGCAGGGCTGGAACGATATTTTTCCACTTTTAGCATTGTCCAATCCCAATTACGTAATCGTCTCGGTAACGACAAAGCCGCTAAATTAGTTTTTATGTTTAAATATTTAAACCAAAAAGAAACTACAAAAAAAAACTAATTTAGATTGGATTTGGCCAAGTGAGTCTCTATCTGCAACGCTATGTTCAGGAAGTTCATCAGAAGATGATGATTTGCCCCTATTTAGGATATAGGATTATTTAAATATTCTTACTATTCTTAGTACTACATAATATTTGTGTATCCATTCAATGTATATTTACTTTTTTTTCATTACCTATGTTAATTTTTTATTTAGGAGTAATAATTTATTTTGTATTTCCTATTGTGATAATAAATGTGTACAAAAACTAAAATTAAAAAATAAATATCCAAAAAGTGATATTTATCGGATATATATCCTATATATCAGATATTTTGATATTTATTATAAATATCATGATATTTACGAACCCTGCCTAAAACTGATAAGAAAATAAACATTTGCCTGAGCTTTAAGACTCAGGAAAGCTTTGCTTTGCATACCTAGTCAGGAAAATAACATATTGCCTGCCTAGAGACGTAATGAAACAAACGTGAGTGTCTAATTACTTAGTAACATAAATAAGTACTGACTAAAATAATTTAAATTAATTTAAAATATGTATTATTTGTTTATAAGTTTCAGGTAAAATGTTATACGTAACACGTCAGTAAAGTGTCGTACAGGATTCGTAAGCTGTTTCAAGCTCGGCATGAAACTATCTACTCATCCTGTAATTAAACACTTTCTTGACCTTTTACGTAAATAACTATTTTCACTGTCAATGTCAGTACGCGAAGTACATTATTTTTTCATCATTTACATTACCATGACAACGCGTATTTCACGCACTGTTTTGCATCCTAGTGCACAAAATAAGTATTTTGCATACGCTCTCAAATTATTTTTTTCACGTTCCATTTGTTATCAATAGTACTAAATTCATAATTATTGTTTTATTCTTTTTTGACAGTTGTATAAAAAATATTGTATGTATTTCGTGGGCGAAATTCGATTTTTGTGCCGATTTACTGTCTCGATTAAAAGTGACATTTTCACGCCCAACGAAAAACACTCATTTCGCGCACTTAATACAAAAATAACTATTATAGATTTACAATAAAACTTCTAATTCATTTTGTACAGGCGCGGTGGCCGAGCGAGTTAAGGCACATCTCTTAACATACTGTGACGTCACCCGAATTAAGGTTCGTCAGTTCGAATCCGCCTGTCGACAATGTGTGATTTGCCGTAAAATATAAAAAATACAGCTACATGTATTTATCACACTCGGGCGCTATAAGCTAGTCACTTATACGCCTTAAAAAATGTAGCATTTGACTACGAAAACCGGCAGTACGACAGTGTAAAAACTGCGGCTCGGTGTGTCCGGTAGGCCCAGGCCCGATTTGGGCTGTAGCGCCACAGATGATGATGATGATGAATTCATTTTGTAGTTTTTTCAACAAATATAATTTTAGTCCATAAATAAAGAAATTAATCGTACACTTGGTTTTTCGCACATATATTTCTTTTTTCTAGTATAATAATCTGGTGAAACACCCTGTACATCCAAGCCCCCATATATTCAAAAGTACACTACAAGTAGGTATAATACAGAGCGGGCACCATATCCATAGTTATCTAATATCTAGTGCACGGCAGCAGATGCAACAGTGTTGGGGGCGGTAGTTGGGGACGGCCGCGCTACAGGTGCGCTGTATCGAACCACTACCACCGCCGCCAACCACTCGATAATTCGTTCTCTGTTGCACAACTCGCGCTAAGTGGAATCATTCATTACATCCCAATTTAAAAACTGCATGGCTGCAAATAGAAAACTCTTTGAAACTCTTGTAGATATAGTTTTGGAGTTTAAATAATCATCGAAAGTGTTTATTTTTTTTTAAATTGGCAATATTTTAGGGTTGTAATTTTCCGAAAGAGGTTGAACAAACATTAGTTTTATTAAAGCTAATATTTTGTATTGCAAAAAAATTACAAATTCATAATAGATGAATTTTTATATTTGCAGCAAAAATGTACCATTTTGTTTTCTTTTTTACTTCCTTGTACGAAGTAAAGGAAGTATTGTAATCGCGCGAATTTTCGGTTCTCAGATTTCAACGGAAATAGGTGTTTTGGCCCTCCCTGAATCCATTTTGACTAATTTCGTCATGCCGTCTGTACGTACGTATGTACGTACGTACGTATGTATCTCGCATAACTCAAAAACGGTAAGCCGTAGAAAATTGAAACTTTATATTTAGGACTGTTATAACATCTAGTTGTGCACCTCCCCTTTTGGTCATTATACAACTACTGGAAGTGGTACTTTACTTGAAGCCTATAATAGATTTTCATGAAAAACTATATTCAAATATAATTTAAAACTTTTCAAATTTGGTATATAAGACTACTATATCAATGGAAATAACATAATAGATTTTGGTTAAAATAGACTAACCGGAAGTGACACATTACATGAAGCTGCTAACAGTTTTTCTTGAAAAAAATGGTATTATTTTAATTTTAGAAATGAATGCTGCAAATAAAAGTTTTAGATAATTAAATTCTGCGTCTAGCACATTAAGAATTTTTTAATTAGCTTTTTGCATAAACGAGATATCTAAATTTAAATATTATATATTTTTTGATTTTTTTTTTAAATTAAGTTTGTTATGGATTAGAACAAAAAATAAAAGATTTAATGTCAAATATGTGCAATTAAAAAAATATCTATAGTTTAATACGTGTACAAGGAAGTCATGTGGTGTCCACATCAGATATTTTATTTTTGTCGAACTATACTCGTAGTATACTGTAAAAGATATAATATTTAACATTTAAGAAAACATACAATCACAAAAACCAATGAATTATTTAGCATTTAATTATCCTTGTGCCCGGTTTTATAAAGAACAGAATAAATTAATTTCCATAGTAAAAGTATTTAAATTAACAAATTCAAATCAATTTTATTTATTTTATGGCAAAAGTACGACTCATTTAAATGAATAAATTAATTTACTTTGGATGTAAATTAATTTACCAATTTTAAAAACAACCATTACTATATTTGTTTGATGTGTACCATGTTTCAATTTTTTTTTTAAATATCAAGCTATACAGGGTGTTCAAAATAAGTGTTGAAGATTTATAGGACATGGAGAAGAATTCGAAATATATGTCGAAATATTTTGTACATGTGACCAAAAATGAACCGTTTTATAAATACGGGAGATTTAATTTAAATGTATCTAATCTTAAGTAAATACCGACAGCCATGATTTTTTTTGGTAAATTTTGAGTAGTTGTTGAGTAGAAACAAAAATTACAAAAATTGTTTTTTTCTACGATTGCTATGAAAAGTTGCTAATTACGCTCTCATTTGTCATCGTAAAGTTGACGTTTTCTATGGAACAATCGAAAAATATCTTTGCCATTGGAAACGCGCGAAAAAGATATTAAATGCGCACTTATTTCAATAGTTACTATACAAACAAAACAGAAACTTGTCGTAGCAGATTTCGTTAAGTGATATATTTTACGTGTGAATTGCAAATACCAGCGGTCAAGACACGGACCCTAAAGATGTTATTGCAAGGAGAGAGAGTCATAGAGGTGGAGTCAAGTTTTCCGGCTGCGGAAATCGAACTCAGGTTCTTAAATTCACAGACCAACATGCTTCTCTACCGCATAAATAAATAACATGAAATCCTGAGTAGTAAATATTTTGGAATTCGGTAGATATTTCATAAAGGAGGTACAAAAACAGAAGCATAACAGTCGTAAAATAAATGTAACTCCGCAGAAGATATCTGCACCCAAATGAAAATACTTAGTTACATAAATCTGCGTCGCGACTTTGAAGTTTCCAGATTTCTCCAGCGCATCTGGAAAAGCGTTCCTGTTTCCAGAACTGAGCAAGACTGAAGCTATAGTGTGTCGAACTAGACTACAAGTGAATCCGTTTTGCCTGAATGCAATCTTAACGCTTCCATCAGAATTTCAATTTACTCTAATCATTTTTATCGTTTCTAATTAATCGCATTACGTCGTGCTATTCTCTTAGACGGTTCCGCACGAATTGAAGCTTCAGTGGCGTGCGGAATTGTTTTCTCTGATACAGAAGATTATTTTGGGATATAAGAGGGTGTTCGTGGGCTCAAAACTCCCTAATTTTAAATTATAACAACCTACAAGAGAACAAAAATGTAAAAAACAACAAAGACAAAATTAATTGTCTTTAAATGCTCACTTGGTGAAACTAGGTTTAATAATAAAATATCAAAATAAACACTTGTCTAAGTCTCACAAAATTCAGCCTCCAAGTCACCTTATGAGGGCATCGTCAGAGGCTGGCCAGCACAGTTGGTAACCATAGACGCGTTTCGCTCTTATTAGAGCTCATCAGTATGGTATAACCTACTTCTTCACCTAGAACAAAGTTCACGTGAAGAAGCTGGTGACGAAGGACTGTGCCAGCAGAGAATAAGATCTCTAAAGAACGGTAAGATGACATGAGAAGTTCTATCGAACCAGTATGCCATCTACCGAAAAAAGCAAAAACTACGAAATAGCAATTTAAATCAAAAACAACAAAGACAAAATTAATTGTCTTTAAATGCTCACTTGGTGAAACTAGGTTTAATAACAAAATATCAAAATAAACACTTGTCTAAGTCTCACAAAACCCTCATAAGGTGACTTAGAGGCTGAATTTTGTGAGACTTAGACAAGTGTTTATTTTGATATTTTATTATGAACAAAAATGTACCCAAAAAGTAGGAAAATGTTGTGCCTTTAAATTAATTTGAAAATGTTTAAAGGCAGAAAATTTTTCTTGAAATATGTTGATCCTGAGTTTAAATTTTGGGAAAAAATATATGGCTTTAGGTTCCTTGAAACAAAACAATTTTCACCAATTTAAAAGCTACCCCTGTGGCTTCCCCTCCACTAACATCTTTGGAGGCCGTGATTTGACGACTGGTAACCGCACTTCACGCGAAAAATATATCATTTACCGAGATCTGCTTCGGCAGAGTACCACAGTAATGGGTAAAAGGCGTGATGATATATTTATTTATTATAATTAATTTTGATTTACATTTAATTAAGTATTTACTTTAAAAATACTAATTAAATATAGCAGAAAAAATATTGATACTATGTCAGAAAGTAAATTTTGTCCTTTAATAGAAGAAAGTGATACTTTTCATCCGTAGCAAAGGAAGTAAAATAATCTTTCCTAGGAAAGGAAAGTAAAGTCACATCCATGGCAACTGAAAAACAACAACAACAATAATTTGTCATTAGTGACATTCAGATGACATCTGTCACAAGAATAGAAAATTTTATCTCAATTTTTAATTTATTTCTGAAAATTTGACTTTCTTATTTCTGACATATGAAATTTCAGTAGATTATTTTGTAGTTTAGTTGTTAACTATCGTAGCTAATTAAGATATTCAACTATTAAGAGATGGAGTTGATTACGATATGTCAAACTTAAGACAAAGATACACTATTAGTTAATGTCATTTGTATTTCTTTGTTTTTTTCTTTTATTTTATGTTTATATTAATAGTGATTTGTTATAAATTTATTTTCAAAATGCTCTACAATTATCATGTCATTATAAATAAATAAATAAATATATCATCACGCCTCTTACCCATTACTGAGTGTGGCACTCTGCCTAAGCAGATCTCGGTAAGTGATATATTTTGTCGCGTGAAGTGCAGTTACCAGCCGTCAAATCACGGCCTCCAAAGATATTAGTGGGAAGAATGTTGTAAGAAGAGTGGGAATAAGTCAGTTGAGATGGTTTGGTCATGTAGAACGTATGTCGAATGACAGATTGGTGAAACAGGTGTATGTAGGTGAAATTGAGGGTGCAAGTTTGCATGGACGGCCTAGGAACAAGTGGATGAATATGATTGAAGGGTTGTTGCGTGAGCGAAAGATTCTGAGCTTGTATGAAAAGAATTATGAATGTGGTTGAAGCAAAAGTGGTGTGTCAGGATAGGAATGTTTGGAGAAAATTAATTGCGGGATAAATATGATGAATGAAGACAAGCGTATGATTCTTGATTTTAGATTAATTGGTTAGATGTTTCGAGTGTTTACCTGCAATTGTGTGGAAACAAGCGCAGTGTACACTAGTGCATGGATGAATGTTTGTTGTGTGTTGATGGATTTTGGTTATGAGAAAAGAAAGAGTTTGTATGGAGGAAGTGTTAATGTGGTCGAATCGAGTATCGTGTGTCAGGATGAGAATGTTGACGGGTTCGTGCTACCCCATTTAATGGGATATAGCGTGATGTTATGTATGTATGTATGTATGGAGCCACAGGGGTTGATTTTTAAATTAATTATAATTTGCAATTAATTATAATTTGTCTCTCAAGTTTAGAGATGTTTCCACTAATTGTTAATTGTAATTATAAATTAGATGAACTAAGCACAATTCACAATGTTTAATTAGCAAGTATACCAGTAAATTGAATGTATGTACCATCCTGTATTTCTCAGTTGGTGTTCCGGTGAACAAGAGCAGCAATGTGGGTGAATTTCACCCGGTATTGATTATAAACAATAGCCGATTGAAGCAGTGGATTCGATAGCAACATTCGATGGCGATCAGAGTGCAACAGTGTTCATGGTCCGTGGAGCAGCAGTCTTGTTCACTGCGTTTGATTATCTGTCTGGCATATATGTTAGTTCGACGAGTGGATGTGTAATACAGCTGATTGAATTGAAATTTCATGTTAGGGTAATCATTGCACCAAGGGCCGAAATCATCGGATATGTACTTTGTTTTAGTGTGATTGTTGTGATGTTTCAGTCAGAGAAGAAATTGAGGTTGGCGCATCCACCATATTTTCACTATTACTATCTAAAAATAAATATTATATTTCTTGCCTGAATTAAATGATTTATACTAGAATATATACTGCAAATAATATATAGGGTCATTCGAATTTTTCTGTCATAAATTTAACTTCAAAATTATCTTCATTACTGTACGTTCAGTCGAAGTCATATGTTAAAAAATTAGTTCGTGGTATGATTCAATATAAATCAGAACTGTGTCGCTGTAGACGAAACCCGTTGTCAATGCCTATCATAGATATAGGAGTCTTTGGGATCGATGCTACGTTAGACACTATGACAGAAGAATTCGGTTGATGCCATACGTCGGACACAGGTGACGTGGTGTAGCGGTTAGCATCTCTGCCCGGCAAGCGGAGGATCCCTGGTTCGAATCCAGGCGTTCTGTCATAAATTTAACTTCTAAAATATATAGGGTGTTTCACTTATTTTAGCCCCATATAACAACGGTTTTTAACCTTTTCGTGACTGCGGACCCGCAAATTATCCAAATATTTATATATATAGTAGGTACTCAAAGTACTGATTATGAAACCGTATTTCTCTTTCAAAATTCGCAAAATTAATTGCACTTTACATGAAGTCAACATTTTTATTGTCACTGGTCAAAGAGTTATTTCTAATATATTAATAATTAAATTATAATTACAAACACTACATTAGTACATTTATTTATTATAAAACATCAGATAAACTCCTATTAGTAGTGTATATAAAACAATTGTAACTATTATTATTAAACTACATAACTTTTTTTGTCATAATAATATAGAAAATAAGAAAAAAGAACACTTAATAACAATAAAATGATTTTATAATAAATATTCAAAATGGTTCTCAGCCTCTTCAATACATTTGAAACAGAATAAGTAGCCGTTTCTATTTGGTCTGCAGATAAAGATTAAATTGATTAGAACAATTATTACTGAACATTTACAGGTTGATATTTACTGAGTTACAATTGTTTTATTTCAAGCAACAGTCATGGCTCACTATTCTTTTTCCGATTAGGTGTATAATAAAGTGCCGGAATTTTACTTTTTAATAATGTAACATATAGATTATTTTACATGACAGTAAAACAAATTTGATGCACATTTCAAATTTGTAAAAAAATATGTTATGTTCCATTTGAAATTTCAAAGTTGATATTAATTACCAATAAACCGGAAATAATATCTTGAACGTACATCTGTCATCAACTAGCTTACATGTTATATTAAAGAAATTGATAAGTTGATAAATAAGCGAGATATTTGCTGGGTCTATTAACATATAACACCCTATATATCGTTTTTATTATAATTATAATACATCACAATGCTTAATTTACCAATTTTTAAATTCGTTTATTTACACAATTAGAATCGCAATCCTAAAATCTCTTCTTGAATAATATACTGGTCTCAGGATCGTTGCAAAATGTGGCAACGCCGCACAATAACCTAACCCACCATAAATATTTCTGTGTTTCATTTGAGCAGAGATTCCCATTTGTAGTGGTACAATACAGTGTTGCCACATGGGTGCTGCGCACACAAGAAGATAAACACTAGACGCAACGGTTAAAACCGCTGGTTAGCGTTTTACCGGTAATGTTGCCGGTTCACGTGGTTGTCCACTCAGGAAATAATTCATAATTTACATGTTAAAAGCAACGTTTTGTAAACGCAGTTCGTTTTGTTATGAACCGAACCGTGAATTATTTAATTTTAGGAATGTGTAGACTTTCAAAATGCAGTTACATTCATGGCAGGGATAGTTGTTGATTTTGTTTGTAGCAGGAATTGTTTCGCACATGTGGAAAGTTAGCTTAACAATGATTTTAATGCTTTTCTAACTTCGTCCAGCTCAACAATTAACATTGTCACTAGATTTATAAATATACAGTTTCTATAAATCTATTTTCCAACCGTTTTTGAAAAATTAAATTATAATTTAGAACTCATTTTTCATTACAATTTACACATTAATTTTAATTAATTTTTCAACCGTTATCTTAATTAAATAAATAAATATATAATATTTCTTCGCGTGAAGTGCGGTTACCAGCCAACAAGTCACGGCCCCCAAAGATGTTAGTGGAGGGGGAGCCACAGGGGTAGATTTTTTAAATTGGTGAAAATTGTTTGTTGTTATCTTAATTAAATAAATAAATATATCATCACGCCTTTTATCCATAACTGGATGGCACTTTGCCATAGCAGATCTCGGTAAATGATATATTTCTTCGCGTGAAGTGCGGTTATCAGCCGACAAATCACGGCCCTCAAATATATTAGTGGTGGAGGAGCCACAGGGGTAGATTTTTTAAATTGGTGAAAATTGTTTGGCGGCCGACTCGATACCACTGAGCCACCTAACCCATTACCTTAAAATATATAAAATAAATTAGTATGTTATGCATCAAGGGATCCGGGAATAATCGCGACCTCCCGTGAAGCATATCATATTTTTCGAAACAAGTGCATAAAAATACCGTCTTATCGGGACAAATGTCAAATATCCTAACTTGGGACAAGTGTCTAATTTTCCATTTGTTAAAAAGGACAAGTGTCAAATTTTCTAACTGTTAAAAGTAGTTCATTGTCCGCTCAGCTAGATGGCTTGTTCGACACCGCAAACAGGGAATAATCGTAGTCTCTAGGGAGAGAAACATTCTCACGAGGGACAGAAACATCCTACCTAGAGAGAAAAACATTATGTTAGGGAGAAAAGCAGTGTTTGTCAAGGACAAATGCGATAAAAACTTGCGATATTTTAAGCCGAGTCAATTTACAGAAACTTGTATATGAAATGTTGTGGTTGCTAACTATTATTGACATTTATGCAATTGTTCAGATTTTAAGGTTATATTAAAATTTGGATGTTCTCAGCTTGATAGTTTGAGTACGTCATCCGCTACTACCAACCGTCTAAAACTAAATATTGCGTATCGTAGTAAACGCTCTTTCGATACGCAACTGGGTTTCATAATGACTTCCTTATGAACGCAAAAGAGAATAAATAGAATGTACTACACGTGCTGAAAGACCGTTGAAAAACACACGTTTTCAACACCTTTATTACAATATACGACAGTGCGGCAAGTTGTTATTTGAACTTATTGAACATATTTATTTAAATTGATATTATGTGGGGAAATAAAAAAGATATAAAAATTAAATAATTTCTTGTATTGTAAAAGGATCGTAGGAAAAATAATATGTAATACACATTTACATAAATGCTTCCCAATGATACTTTTTTAAAATTTGTAATAAAATATACTATTTCACATTTAGTTACAATACTCCCTTATTATAATAAAATTTTCTCAAATCCTGGTATTGAAAGCTATTCTTTCGACGTGCATAAGATTAATAATGACATTCTATTTACTATGCGCAATGCATATAATAGTTGAAGAATATATTCAACTGTTCGAGAATATATGAAATAAAAATATGCGCATGGTATTTTAATTGTGCTAACAATCCAAACTCCATTTGATCCAAAGAAAACTGAAGTCCGGACATGAAGCCTTTGTGCTCCGCGAACGGCAGAAGAAAGCAACGAAACCTTTTTATACTCATTTCGAGCCATATAAGTCCATTACTCCACTAGTATAATCGCCTGCGCTGCGTTCTTGTTATCATATCAAAGACGGCTGCGACCGGTTGCCATGGTGACGCCATAACGAGATACACGCGACGACGACGCTATTTTTGACATGGATTTCGCGAAATTAATGTAAATATTTGAGGATGCGATACCTGGATGTTGTGTAAGTATAGAGTGCTGTGCCAAGCAAGCGAGGCGAAGCTTTTCAAAGGATTAATCTATTGAACTTGCAGTTTGAACTTAGATACGTGAATATCGTCTACTCTGTTACCATCTTATATGGTTACAACGAAATCGGATTGCTCATGTACGTTTTACAATGTTTAGTTCACGTACTTCTTGAATGGAAATGACTCTTACAGCAACAGTCTCAACTTGCCATTCAGGCTTGCTCCGATTTTAAAACGAGTACTTAAATCTACAGGGTGTTTTTATTCTACACGAAACTTTAATGACATATATAATTTGATATACTGATTATAGAACAAAAAGATGTTTTTTTGAAATTCGCAAAAATTAGGGTATTTCATATTCCTAGCGAACAGTTTAAAGCTGGATTTATAATGAAGTAACGTAAGAAGTAACGCAAAAAGTATCGGTAAAGTAAAAAGTTGAGCTTGTACTACAGCTAGTAATGATTTATATTGAAGTAAAGTAAGAAGTAAAGTAAAATATGTAACGCAATAGTTGCCCAACATTCATCTTTCTACCTTACCTTAACTAAAACTTTCTACCGCTGGCCAATAAAAAGTCAGCATTTTGAACGTTGTGCAGAAATCTTTATTATCGACTTATCCACCATTCTCCATCTGTTTATCTGTCAGATTTCATTTTGTTAGTCGAAATATTTTGTATTAAAAATCAATAATAGAACGAAGTATTATCGAGCGAGCAGGTAGAAATGTATAAAATACTGTATGATAAGTCATCAAAAGTCATAAAACCCAATAAACAACAAATAACCTAACAAACGTTATATGATATGACAGAAGTACAGAAATTCGAACTTGATGCCGAAGTAAACGAAAAATACCGAAATAAATGTGAATTTTTTATAATATTACCTCATTGGCTAGCAGTAGTGGTGCTACTTTTTAATATAAATCAACTATTTTCGTTTGCTTTACTTTCTACTTTACTGCAACTGCGTTGCGTTTTGCGTTGCTTCATTATAAATCCAGCTTTAGTGTCACTGGTTTAATTCGAAATTTTGCGCCGATTCTCCATACACTAACAGCATATCCACTAATTCACTGTTGCTATACATTTTTCTCATATTTCTCCCACAACAACTTACCCTTTCAATACCGTATACGAAATCAGACTAGGTACTCAAATAAAAATAAAAATAAAGGCATTACACCAGGTACCTACATAATAACTAATTAATAAATGATTATTTGTAGGCAGTGTTTATACTTTTATATCATTAGTAACATAATTATAAATAATTAAAGTACTATTAAATCAGTGACACTAAAAATGTTCGCTAGGAATGAAATACACTAATTTTTGCGAATTTCAAAAAAAAAATGTTTGTTCTATAATCAGTATATCAAATTATATATGCCATTAAAGTTTCGTGCAGAGGTATAGAAACATTCTGTATTTGCAGTAAACTAAGAATTAAATTGCAAGATATAAGATATATTTGGCCTTGATTGTGGTTGGCTAACAAAACGTCAAAATGAAGACAAGTTACATTACTTTCAATTTAAGTGTAACTAAACATTTCTAGTAACACTAATTTCTAAATAAATATATTATCACGCCTTTTACCCATAACTGGATGTGGCACTCTGCCATAGCAGGTCTCGATAAGCGTCATATTGCTTCGCGTAAAGTGCGGTTATCTGCCGTCAAATCACATTCTCCAAAAATGTTAGTGAAAAGAGAGCCACAGGGGTAGATTTAATTTGGTAAAAATTATTTGTCGGCTGTGGGACTCAAACCCAGTTTCTCAAATCCACAGGTCGATTAGATACCACTGAGGCACCTACCCCATGTTATTATTGTAATTAAATTATGTGTAAAGTATGATTTTATGCAATCAGTATATAAAATTAGCTATTATAACATAGTGCGATAATGAACATTCAGTACGTAAAGTAATTATTTTATGCACTGTTTTTATGGGTTGCGCAATAAAATAGGATTGAATTATTTTATATTCAAAGATGACATTTATTTTAATAATTTGGATATTTTTTGTTACCTGTATGTTGATATTAAGGAATCAAGAATGTTTTGGAAACTCACCTGAAACAAAAGAAAAATAATAATTAATAAAAATAAAATAACTATTTGATTTAGGTAAATAAAATAATGACATCGACAGGTAGGAAGTAATTTTCGAGCTAATGCTTCTCAAATTCCCTAAAAGCAACAGATCCATAAATCCAATTGTCAACAAACGAGACTGACCCTCCGACAAGGACAACACTACTCCATCTTGATAATCCAACTACAGCAGGGCGAGTCCTTGTCCTCGCTACCTGCGCATGCATACAAAACCAAACAGGACCAAAGCCGCCTTAAGCCTAAAATCGAATCCTGCCGTCGCGTCGGAGAGGCTGTTTATCTTTGTCTTTCGTCTGTGCGTGTACTAGTGTTGTCCTTGTTGCGCATGATGGTTTTATGTGCAGACTCAAGGATTGGGAATGCAATTCGGGAGTGTTGTATGAGCTTTGTTTGCAGGAAAGTTGAAGAAAATATATTAGGATTGGCAAAGACATGCATGAAACACAAAACATAATAAGTACGGTGAACCTATTGGAATTAGGTTCTTTTTATCACGTAATTGAGCTTAAATTATTTACTAATTATTGACAAATAAAGTTACTTTATTTTACTAGTATTATAAAGAAGTGTTTTATAGCCGCATAATTGTATTATAATCAGTATTTTATAATGCAGTCGTACATAAATACCTGTAAGTTAGTCGTTTACATGGAAGGTGAAAATAAAATGAAATTATAAGACATAACCTAATTGTACAACATGTTTATTTGTTTATTAACTGTCTCTGACAAAAAGAGTTTTATGACCACGTGATCAAATTATAAATGAAATATTTTTTGTTGTACTGTATGGGGTAGGTGGTTTAGTGGTATCGAATCGGCCTGTGGATCTTGAGAACCCTGGTTCGATTCCCACAGCCGACAAACAATTTTCACCAATTTAAATCTACCCGTTCACTAATATCTTTATGGGCCGTGATTTGACGATTGATAACCGCACTTCACGCGAACAAATATATCACTTATCGAGAACTGCTTAGGCAGTGATGGGTAAAAGGCGTGATGATATATTTATTTTATTTATTTATTTGTACTGTACGAATAAAAATATTTAATTATGCATCTACACGCAGTTGAAATAAATGCAAACGAGCATCAAACAAAGCTCAAAAAATAAATATCGTGCAATACATTTACGCTTCATCATTAGTTAAAATGAAATAAATACATTATTTATTTTTAATTAAAAATGAAATAAATATTAACAATACGTTTCTGTCAATAATGGTCTTTAATTAAGAGAAATAGGGGTTTATTTAGAATAATACAACAAAATTAAAATTGTATTTAATTTTATTGCATAAAATGATAATTAAGTTTTTATTAAACTTTGTTTTTACAACCACATAAAATAAATAGTGCGAAATACACTCAATAAACAAATACGTAATTATAAAGCTGTTATTTTTATAATTTTTAAAATACAATTATATATAGGTTAGAAAAACTTCAGTAAATTTATAAATTAATTAATGTAGGGCTTCCGAAACTTGCAACACGCGATTAATTGTTTTAATTGTTACAGTTAAGTATTATTGTTAACCCCAGCTTTCCATTAAAGTAATTGCATAACTGGGTTGAAAATAATGTGTGTACGGCTCTGTCTAACGAGCATGTAAAGTACGTATTTTTGTTTGTCTTTCTTCATGTGGAAATATGGCAACGCTGCCGCCCACCACACTGGTATGTGCTACTGGTTGCTGCTGCATATTAGCTTTGTTTTTATTTTCATTCTTTTAGTGCAGAAAGACGTACTTAGCTTTTTAAATAATTATAAGCTTATACTATTGTTTCTTGAAGTGAAGAGACTTTGCAATAATTTTTAATTCAATTTGTTTATTTATGTTACACTGTAACAACAGCAATTTAATCCCAATTACAGTACAGGGTCTGGACTCACAGGGCCGCAGTATATAATTTTTTTGCTTGAGTGCGATTCGAACTCGGGATCTCCGTCTCTCCCACCCCACTAACATCTTTAGAAGACGTGATTTAACTTCACGCGAAGAAATATATCACATACTGAGATCTGCTCATTAATTATTTTTCCTTGTAAATAAATAAATATAAATATATCATCAGGCCTTTTATCCATTATTGGGTGTGGCACTCCACCTAAACAGATCTTGGTAAGTGATATATTTTTTCGCGTGAAGTGCGATTACCAGTCATCAAATCACGGCCCTTAAAGATATTAGTATAGAGGAAGCCACAGGGGTAGATTTAAATTGGTGAAAATTGTTTGCCGGCTGTGGGGATCAAACCAGGGTTCTCAAGATTCACAGGCTGACTCGATACCACTGAGCCACCTACCCCATTTTATTACAAACAAATTCAAAGAATTTAAAGGACCTCGGCTATGGCTGTTTAAATATCAGGTGTTTCACTATTCTGTCGACTACTTAATTAAAATAGTTCGAGAAAATTGAACACTATAATTTTAGGCGATTTTTCTATCTATCCACTATGAGATTCGTTTCCTAATTCAAACCATATGATCAGGTGTGGCGTAGAACACATCCATTTAAGAGTTTATTTAATCGACCTAAAATGAATTCTTTCATCTCTGTCGTGTTGCCACCCCTGCCAATGCCTATATCTCTCTCCCGCCAACAGAAACAATGTGTGCATCGCTGTGTGTGTAATGTATTATCCCAATGTTCGCGAGATGAGCGGCTATGTCGCGGTCGCATCGCCTCATTGGCCTGTGTAAACCCGGCTTCAGGGTAGGGGTGAACCATAACGTGGAATCAAAAGGTGCTCTGTGTAAACCGTAGGATCATCGAATAATTAGCTCGATGTTTGGTCAGCTTGCCTAGAGTTAGTGATCATGTGTATTGCGACAGGGGGGGTTTACACGGATATTATTATAAGTGCAAAATAAATATATAAATATATATACGAGACAGGATGTTTCATAACTTCAGATACATACGTTAATGACATATGTTATTTGATATGCTGATTACGAATCAAAAAGAATTTTTTTTTAAATCGCAAAATTATTTTCCATGTTTTCCAGTCCAATATTTTTTGTTGCCACTGCCACTGGGTGGATGATTATGTTAAAGTTATTAATTAAATAAAATTCTATTATAAATAACTGCTAATAATTGAATTGTGTAATTATTTTTTCGTAGTACGTCCTACGAAAGCGAATCCAATGCAGTACAACAAAAAATGTTTTAGGTAAACAACCTTTAATTTTTCGAATTTAAAAAAAATTCTTTTAGATACGTAATCAGCATATCAAACAACATATACCATTAACGTATGTACTCGAAGTTATGAAACACCCTGTGTATTTATATATATGCACTGGCCCCTAAAGATATAAGTGGAGGGGGAGTTACAGGAGTAGTTTTCAATGTCTTAAAAATTGTTTGTCGACTGTAGGAATCGAACCCGGGTTCTCAAATCCACAGGCCGACTCATCCTGTATAAGTAGGTGTAATTATAAAAAACAATGTAATAACAATTTACTGACATTATCGTAAAAAGTAATATTTTTGTACAGCTATTTTAGTACGAGATAAAAATGCATTAAAGTAAAATAGAAATCACGGAATCTTGGCTTTTAGTCACACAAATCCGAAATGATTATAATCATTGATAATAAGTGGTGTCATTAATTTATCGATGAATACCATCTGCTAATATCGAACAGGGGTGAAATTTACGTAATGTATCCTCTGCTGCAATATTTTTAGGTTCTCATCACATTGTCACTTAATTCGAAGTGTCTCGTATCTCTTACAACAAACTGTCCAATAGTAACATCTCTCAGTATCTTTCTCCCCATATTTCATTCTGTTCCGTGTAACGTGTTGAACACATCTCTGTGTGTCTGCGGCGGCTTCAGGCAACTTTTGTTTGATGTTGGCGCGTGACGCATTGAAGATTTAAGCGTATTGATATTTAATAACCTGTCTGAATTACCGTGAAATATGATAATGCCATCAGATGTAGTTACACGCTACACGAACGTTTACAGAGACAGAGTTGTGTTGGAAGTGTCGTCATGAAATGGGGGTTGTATTCAGGGTGGAATTTATGAATGACTTACATGTAATAGATGTAGAAATATTTGATCTTTTGAGACAGTTAGAGATTTGGAGAAATTATGATTATTATGGGGTAGGTGGTATCGAGTCGGCCTGTGGATCTTGAGAACCCTGTGGCTCCCCTTCTACTAACATCTTTGGGGGTCGTGACTTAACGGCTGTTAACCGCACTTCACGCAAAGAAATATATCACTTACCGAGATCTGCTACGGCAGAGTGCTACACCCAGTAATGGATAAAAGGCGTGATGATATATTTATTTATTTTTATTTAAATAATATGGGGTAGGTGGCTCAGTGGTATCGAGTAGGCCTGTGGATCTTGAGAACACTGGTTCGATCCCCACAGCCGACAAACAATTTTCATCAAATTAAATGTACCCCTGTGGCTTCCCTTCCACTGACATCTTTGGGGGACGTGACTTAACGGCTGGTAACCGCACTTCACGCGAGAAAATATATCACTTACCGACATCTGCTTACGGCAGAGTGCCACGCCCAGTAATGGATAAAAGGCGTGATGATATATTTATTTATTTTTATTTAAATAATATGGGGTATGTGGCTCAGTGGTATCGAGTCGGCCTGTGGATCTTGAGAACACTGGTTCGATCCTAACAGCCGACAAACAATTTTCATCAAATTAAATCTACTCCTGTGGCTTCCCTTCCACTGACATCTTTGGGGGGCGTGATTTGACGGCTGGTAACCACACTTCACACCCAGTAAAGGGTAAAAGACATGATGATATATTTATTTTTATTTAAATAATATGGGGTAGGTGGCTCAGTGGTATCGAGTCGGCCTGTGGATCTTGAGAACCCTGGTTCGATCCTAACAGCCGACAAACAATTTTCACCAAATTAAATCTACCCCTGTGGCTTCCCCATCACTAACTGTGGAGACTGTGACTTAATATATCACTTACCGAGATCTGCTATGATAGAGTGCTACACCCAGTAATGGGTAAAAGGCGTGATATATTTATTTATTTTAATATAATATTGCAATAGAAACTGAGGGGTTTGAGATGACACAAAAGTTAAGAACCGCTGTTATAGAGTAATTCTGAAAAATAAAGATTATGAATACTTTATCGATCAGTAACAAATAATGATTGACTTTCAGAATAAAAAGGGTATATTTAAGCTTATTAACAGTTTGACAATTCTTGAAAATATCGCGTTAGAAATATGAAGTTTTAAAAATCTTCATGTCTAACCTCTCGTGACACATTTCATTTTGATTCATCGGGTCGTCAGCAGCTGTTCACCTGGTGCCCCGGTGTCACTAGCGCTCAGCGAATTTCTCGCCAATCAACCGCAGTCAGATCGATTAGGCGCGTCTTGTTTTTGACGCGTGTCGCCCCCAACACCCCTGCCGTCGCCGCGCCACTGAACTGATCATGTCATCGACGAACGATCAACAGAAATAACGACAGCGATTAGCTGTTGGACAAACGTCCGGATCTAATCCCGGATTTAAAGTGTCAACGTTGTAGGAAAACGATTTTTTTGTTGTTATTGAATTGAAGCATCATTTGTTATTGTATTTTGTGTATGGTGACAATTGGATTTTTTGATGTTGTATTTTAAATTCATAGTTCGGCTTGATACTACTGACCCACCTACATTATAGCAATAAATTCTTTAAAAGTTCATGCTAATATTTAATAGCATACAGCAGAAAAAAACCCGAACCCGGCCTGGAACAACCCGACCCGTAGTTGGGTTTCGGGCAGGGTTCGTAAATAGCATGATATTTATAATAAATATCAAAATATCTGATATATAGGATATATATCAGATAAATATAACTTTTTGGATATTTACTTTTTAATTTTAGTTTTTGTACACATTTATTATCACAATAGGAAATACAAAATAAATTATTACTCCTAAATACAAAATTAACATAGGTAATGAAAAAAAGTAAATATACACAAATATTATATAGTACTAAGAATAGTAAGAATATTTAAAAAATCCTATATCCTAAATAGGGGCAAATCATCATCTTCTGATGAACTTCCTGAACATAGCGTTGCAGATAGAGACTCACTTGGCCAAATCCAATCTAAATTAGTTTTTTTTTTGTAGTTTCTTTTTGATTTAAATATTTAAACATAAAAACTAATTTAGCGGCTTTGTCGTTACCGAGACGATTACGTAATTGAGATTGGACAATGCCAAAAGTGGAGAAATATCGTTCCAGCCCTGCTGTGCCTGCTACAGCAGTGTGTAACTGTTCACATAGTTCAATAAATGTACTTTTATTTGGCCACTCTGACTCATTGATAGTTACACTTTTCCACCATATTAAAGGATTTGTATTTCTAAAATGAATACCAAATAAAAATTAGTCAAAAGCTAGTAAAATAACAATTATCTTTAGAATATAATTTTAACAGAATTAATGAAAGTAATAATGAGAGGTATACTGTATTTATTACACACTATTTGAAATTTTTATATAATGGATATATATCATTGCAAAAATATGACGATATATATCAAAATAAATATCATGATATATATCGATCGATATATATCTTCGAACCCTGGTTTCGGGTCACTTGTAAGTTGTTTATGTTGAGTCTGGTTCAAGTCAGATTTGATACGTATAAGTCGGGTCAAGTCTGGGCTATATATTTGTTTTCGATTTTACATCAAATTTTCATGTTTTAATTCCCAAATGTACCAAACTAACATCTTGTGCTCTCGTAAGCAAAATCTTTGTTGAGATGACATATTGAACTGCGATTTGACGGCTGGTAACTGCAGTTCACAAGCATAAGTATATTACTTACTGAGATCTACAACGATAGAGTGCCACTGCCAGAATGGGTGAAGGTATGTTTATTTTTTGTGAATTTTTGGTTGAACCGGTTCAAAAATCGCAAATTTTTAAATTATGTTTCTATATAGTTCAGAGCACGAGAAATACACTCTTTCAAACCGCATCTCAATATCTCTTTTAGTTTTTAAGTTATATCGATTTTTGACTTTTGTTAAAACTCAACTTTGAGAGCCCATATCTCGAAAACTAAAAAAGATATTGAAATGCGGTTTGAACGAGCGTATTTCTCTTGCGCTGCTTAACTTGTACCGAAATTTTACCATTTTTGAAAATTTTTCAACTTATTTCAAAATTTTCTTTTCTCAATATTTTCAAAAGTTGAAGAGATAATGAAAATCTGAAAACACCAGTGAATTCCTCGCGTGAAAATACATAGGTATGCAAATTTGTACATCAAAATTCGCACGGATACATTTTTTATTACAAAAAATCGAAAATGGCTATTTTTTAGAAATTTCTTGGTGTTTTAACGGATTTAGGCCATTTTTCGTTTTTTTGTAATAAAAAATTTATCCGTACGAATTTTGCTGTAAAAATTTGCATACCTATGTATTTTCTCGTGAGGAACTCACTGGTGTTTTCAGATTTTCATTATCTCTTTAACTTTTTGAAATATTGAGAAAAGAAAATTTTGAAAAAAAGTTGAAAAATTTTCAAAAATGTTAAAATTTCGGTATAAGTTAAGTAGCGCACGAGAAATACACTCGTTCAAACCGCATTTCAATATCTCTTTTAGTTTTCGAGATATGGGCTCTCAAAGTTGAGTTTTAAAAAAAGTCTAAAATCGGTATAACTCAAAAACTAAAAGAGATATTGAGATGCGGTTTGAACGAGTGTATTTCTCGTGCTCCGAACTATATACAAACATAATTTAAAAATTATCGATTTTTGAACCGGTTCAACCAAAAATTCACAAAAAATAAACATGCCTTCACCCATTCTAGAAGTGGCACTCTATCGTTGTAGACCTCAGTAAGTAATATATTTATGCTTGTGAACTGCAGTTACTAGTTGTCAAATACATTATGTTATTCCTTAATATTTTCATATAAAGCAAGAAAAAACCAGTGAAATAGTGGTTTCTAGCATTTATCGATTTCAATAAATGGATTAAATTTATGTATTAAACGCAAACAATAAATATCAAACAAAATGAAATTAAAAATAAAAGGCCAAATTATCTGTCATGGAATCTACATCATTATTATGCGTAGTAAAACGGAAATAATTTGTATGAAGTTGAATAATGGTAAATTATCATCATGTTACCTGACATTACTGTCGTAACAAAAAAAGCGAACATAATATCACGTTTTTTAATTTGGGAATAAAATTACCCAAAATAATTTACCAGCACATGTAGACCGTTCGTTGTACTAAATAGGGGTTATTCTCCAAATACGCTACTGATTACGGTCTCCCACCCTTAAAAGGGGGTGCACCTGCGTCTACCTGGCCTTACCTGCGCATCAATATCTCGCAGGCCCTGGAAGCGTGCGCACTACCCCCACCAATACACCCATCTCTCTCCACCTTATTACACCCTGTATAAATCCATCGCATTGGATGATTTCTCTATCTCCTTCTAACAAACGGAGCTTAACTGGTGATTCTAGCTATCTCTTTCTATTCCTGCCCTTGTCGCACTACCGCAGCGTAAGCTTATTGCGATTAATGTTGTCCTTGTTTAGCTAATGGCGAGATGGATCACTTGTCCTTGTTTATGTAACGTTTACTTACATATGTGATACAGTGGACTGGGTGGGTATATGTATAGTTCTGTGGACACTGTTGCGAGTTTTCAAATAATTTTGTTTGGGTGCGCTTTTAATGCAGCAGGATTCATTAATTCTGCTTGCAGGAAGTTTATATCAATATTTGTAAATATTGTTTATGAAATGTAATACTTTCATAAAAGCATGTTATTATACAAAGGAGATATATCTATTAATTATTAAACAGAGTACATAGATGCATTAACAACTGCCTATAGATATATAGATATATTTTAGCAGTAATAAAAAAAAAATATATGAAAAGGTAGAATTACAATAAGTTGTAAATAATTTTAATATTAAATATCTCTTTTCCTAAATAAATAATGTTTTCTCGTGATCCTGTCAAAAAGGTTAATTTTTCTTTCCTCATTTCATCCGTAGAGAAAAAAAATTGCATTCTTTCCTAGGCATGAAATGTATCACTTACTTCTTTGTATTGAGCGAAAAAAAAATTGACAGGTACAGCAAGTATAGTCAAATCCAACAACTAAATAAATAAAAATAAATATATCATCACGCCTTTTACCCATTACTGGATGTGGCACTCTGCCGTAGTATTTTTGAATTTTTGTGAATTTTTGGTTGAACCGGTTCAAAATTAGAATTTTTTTAAATTATGTTTCTATATAGATCAGAGCACGAGAAATCATCATCATCTGTGGCGCTACAGCCCAAATCGGGCCTGGGCCTACCGGACACACCGAGCCGCAGTTTTGACACTGCCGTACTGCCGGTTTTCGTAGTCGAATGCTACATTATTTAAGACGTATAAGTGACTAACTTATAGCGCCCGATTGTGATAAATACATGTAACTGTATTTTTATATTTTACGACAAATCACACATTGTCGACAGGCGGATTCGAACTGACGAACCTTGGTTCGGGTGACGTCTCAGTATATTAAGAGATGTGCCTTAACACGCTCGGCCACGACGAGAAATACACTCGTTCAAACTGCATTTCAATATCTCTTTTAGTTTTTGAGTTATATCGATTTTTGACTTTTTTTAAAACAACTTTGAGAGCCTATATCTCGAAAACTAAAAGAGATATTGAAATGCGGTTTAAACGAATGTATTTCTCTGGCGCTGCCTAACTTGTATTTTCAATTTTTTCCAAAATTTTCTTTTTTCAATATTTCATCAAGTTGAAGAGATAATGAAAATCTGAAAATACCACTGGATGTGGCACTCTGCCGAAGCAGATCTCGGTAAGTGATATATTTCATCGCGTGAAGTGCGCATAAGAAAAGTGTCATTATTTGCCTCAAGCAATATTACATCCCTCGGGCTGCGTACTCAGGATTCAATCTTCACTCTCGACAAATAATGACAAACTTTACTCCCTTGATATAAATAAATAAATAAATGTATCATCACACCTTTTATCCATTACTGAATGTGGCACTCTGCCGAAGCATACCTCGGTAAGTGATATATTTCATCACGTGAAGTGCGGTTATCAGCCGTTAAATCACGGCCCCCAAAGATGTTAGTGGTGGGAGAGCCACAAGGGCAAATTTAATTTAGTGAAAATTGTTTGTCGTCTGTGGGGATCGAACTAGGGTTCTCAAGATCCACAATCCGACTCGATACCACTACCATTTAAAAGTTTACATGCGAAATATATGTTATATGTTGTAAATATTTATTGTATCTTGCACTATTAATCACCAACAAAAATTATTTATCAAAAAATTGACACGAATACGAAAGTTATTTCATTTTGAACCCTTAAAAACAAACAGCTCTTTTAGTTCCATAACAAAGACAGACCAAAGAGATGTTCAATGTCAGAAAGAGAGAGTTGTCGCACCTGTCCGCCCATTGGGAACCCATTACAGATGTATTAAGCGGCGTCCGCGGCATTTACATCACCCCCGTGTCTAGTGGAGGGTGAGCGAACAGCCACACAGCCAGCGAGCGAGCGAGCGCAACACGTGCGGATAATGCATGAACCGCGGCGGGGTTTAGAGTCAATTTCGACGGCTATTTCTAGGGAATTTTGTCATTTTTACGATCTACATAGTAGGTACAACCTGAGGAAATGTTTAGCGGTGAAACAGAGTTTTCTTATTTTATAGGAGGGTGTTATTTTTAATGAATATTGTTAAGTAAAATGATATTATTTTGTTAGGATTGTGTATAATGAGCAACAGAAGTAAATGGATGAACAAAAAATTGAGTAACAAAAAAGTTGGTTGAATTTTGTTTTATGGGACTGTACACTAAAAGATAAATAAAGGGTAGAAACTTAAATGTGTTTTGTTATTTTTACGACTATGATCCTCTTGTACACTCCACGCAAAAACACTTTCAACAAACAATTTAAATTCTTAAATACAAACAGTATTTTATTAGATCCTGCAATTAATTATTTTACAAGAAACATTAATTGTTGCACTGCATCCTTTAAATCACAAAATAATAATAATAATAATAATAAGTTTATTTTAGCTAAAAGCTATATAAATACAAACATATACAACCAATAAGCAAATATAATAAATACAAAAACGATTTATAAGACTTATGTCTCACTCGAGTCTAAGTTTAGTTTTAAATTTAGAATATCGAATCAAATTTATTTATTTATGTTACTCTGTACAACAACTTAATCCCAATTACAGTACAGGATCCGGGCACACCCAGTCGAAATATTCAAATATATCTAGTTTGAGTAGGATTCGAACTCTGGATGTTCAGATTAGATTGCTGTATCGCTAACCACACCACCGTATTTTTGACATGAATATTTATTAATTAATTTGTCATTGTTAACACCAAATATTTAAAGGACAGCGGTGCAATAGGTTAATAATAATTTTTTTCTACGATTGTTATGAAAATATTTAATCGCAAAGTTGTCGTTTTCTGTGGAACAATCGAAAAATAACTTTATCGCGCGTATCCAATGGCAGCACGCGAAAAAGATATTAAATGCGCGCTTATTTCAATAGTTACTAACAAACAAAACAGAAACTTGTAATATTGACAGAACGAATGTATTTATTAATAATTTAAGACGCAATCGTAGTAAAATTATGTGTGTATCACAAGCGTAAAGTGTCTTAATTCCTCTTACAATATTGCAGCGCGAGTTGAAGGCATGCACGAATAATAAAGCATCAATTTACGCTCTTAATACATAAATAACTATTATTTCATACTGTATCGTAATTTCATAATTACAGTAGTGATTATAGTCTGGAAAGTAAGACATTACAGTACTACTACTGTAATAAATATTACGGTACTGTTATCATGAATTTGTTAAGAAACAAATTGTTTTAAATATTTAATTATAATTATTTTAAGATGTCACCTATAAAATATATTTCTATCAGTTGAATACTTTTTGGCGTGTGCTAGATTTGAACCCAGTTTATTCTGGTAACAAGCCATCAGTTAGCGCAGTGTGATACCTGTAGTACAACATCTAAATGTGTAAAATAAGATGACAGATGGTTTAATTCGATGGTATTTTGTTTCGTGGGAGTGTACCCGAAGATAAATGACAGAAACTTGAATATATCTCGGATTGCGAGTTTCATATTTTGGAAGGAAACTGGGCGTGAGTAAATTTTGTTAGATACAGTGTTGCAATATTTACCTGTCTAGTTTTACTGCCTATTACAGGGTTGCAATTTCAAGGGTAGCACATTTCACTAAACCGTAAAAACGCATAAAGTGATTTATTCAAAAAAACAACATTGTGAACTTTTGTTATTTAGATTTTATCCATTTTCTGCAATTGCACATCGCAATGGATTACTTTTTTAACCAGCAGTGGAAACATGATACCCACTGATATTCTTCCTCTATTCATTAACTGTAATCGATCGATATGGTAATTACAACTTTTTTTATTTCAGAATATTATTTTATAAATTATTACAATTCTGGTATTTTGTAACCAGAATAATTTATCCTCACATTTTATTTTTATCATGCATTTTGCTTTTACGTAGCTCTTATTATAAAAAACAATAATGATAACTTTGTAAAAAATGTATTTAAGAGTAATACTTTTTATACTGACAGCATAGAAGAGCAAAATATGCAAAGAATTACAAAACCCAGTTGCGTATCGAAAGACTTTTCATTACGATACACAACATTTTGTTTTAGACGGTTGGTAGTAGCGGATGACATACTGAACCTATCAAGCTGATACCATTAACATTTCAATACAATCTTAAAATCTGAACAATTGCATAAATATCAATAACAGTTACCAACCACAACATTTCATATACAAATTGGCCTAAATTAACTCTGTGTAAAATATCGCAGATTAAAAAAAAATTATAAACGACGCAAAATAGAAAAAATAATATAAATAACTCATTTTATAAGTCTTTAATCACACTTGGATGTGTGCGCTAAAAACATGTTTTATAAAACTCGTTCTTTAATACAGTACTGATTGCAGGAATTCAAAATGGTGGTAATTTATATAGTAATTATTAATTTATCGATAGAGAGCAAATAATGATCGAGTTACAGAGTAGAAAAGATTAGAAGAAGTAAACAACAAAATTCATTTTAATATTGTTAAAAATGTTTTAAAATTATAAATTATATTTTTTTGAGCAAAATGGTGGAAAAGTTTAAAAATCAAACAAAAAGTATTGAAGTATAAATGGTTAAAATATTAATTTAATTTTGCAAGCTTTACCCAGTGAATAATGTATGGAAACGACAAGTTTCAAGCCGCAATTTTAATTTAATTTTCTTCCAAGGGTCGTTTGTTTTTCTTTCGAAACAAATACGAGAATTTTGATATATTTTTAAATGGAAGGTACACATTATATGTATATTATTGTTTATATAAAACTTTGGTGTGCGTAACATGTTTTTGAAAACAAAAACTTTTACCGAGGATGCGTAAAAACATTCAGCGTTGTTGTGACACTTGATCCTGTTTGAAAATATCACAAAAGATTGGAATGGAACAAGATCGTTTTTAATTTTGTGTTTCAACCCAAAACATTATCGTATTATTATAAACAGGTCAAATTACTTTTATTTTATGTTAATGTATTTTTTATTCAATTTAGAAATTATTATGTTTTCGTTGGATATTATTTTAGCTGTATATTAAATTTTAATTTTGAAATATGCTAAATAATTTGACAATTGGCATTTTTGAAATCATGCAACAATAAAAGATATACTTGGTTGCTATTTTAGGAATTATACATAATTTAAGTTTTAGAAACAAACTGAGTTATGTTCGTTTTTGTAAAATGTATTCACAATTTTATATTTATTTTTATTTGAACCCCCTTCACTAGACAAAAATCCTAGATTCTCCCTTGACAACTTCAAATAAAAGTAACAGACAATCATATTCTGTATCTATGTATTTTTATATTTATTTAATTACTGTGTAAACTAGATTAAAAATTATCAGAAATAGCTTTTTCAAAATTAATTGGAAAGCAATAAATGCGTAAAAAGTGATTTCTTTAAATTAAATTATTATTGCTAACTTGTTCGGCAGTACAGTGGTGTGAGTAGTGTTACAAAATTCGGATCCGAAGATCCCGAGTTCGAATCCTACTTAAGCTAAGATTTATATGAACTACCACATTGCAGTTCGCCGAGACCGGACCCTGTACTGTAATTGGGATTCAGTTCCTGTTGTACAGATTTGTATAAATAAATAATAACATTTTTTCTAAAATTATAAAGGACATTTCAGAATTATATGGGGTAGGTTGCTCAGTGGTACCGAGTCGGCCTGTGCATCTTGGGAACCCTGGTTCGATTCCCACAGTCGACAAACAATTTTCACCAATTTAAATCTACCCCTGTGGCTCCCCCACCACTAGCATTTTTGAGGGCCGTGATTTGATGGCTGGTAACCGCACTTCACGCGAATAAATTTATCACTTGCCGAGATCTGCTTAGGTAGAGTGCCACACCCAGTAATGGGTAAATGCGTGATGATATACTTATTTATTTCATTACAGTAAATTTGTTTGCAATAATTTTGAAACACTTGTATATTATTTTATACAAGAAATTAAAATATCCATGTATTTTTTTAAATCGATTTTATATTTCTCGTTTCGTTTTCAAATTTCAATATAATTATAAATAATATATCGTCACATATTCTACCCATTACTGAAAGTGCACTGGGCCGTAGCAGATCTGGATAAGTGATATATTTATTATGGATCAGAATTTAACTGGGATTAAGTTGCTGTTATGCATAGTCGCAAATAAATACATAAACTATCTACACCACGCGATAATTTTCTTGAAAATTAGCAAACAAGTTTCGTATTTTCTATTCTGTTTCATGTTCACTATGTCTGTCTGGATTCGTGATTTCCAATCTATAAATAGTGGCCCGGCGGGCTATTAATTGCGCCCCGCACTAAACGCGTCATTGCTTCATTCGTCCCGCACCCCTCGTACTGCCACGAAGCCACAATTAATTACATCAGATCCCGGATTATTTACGATCGTCATAAAAGGTGTCGACGGCTTCGTCTTGTCGCCTGATCTATCAAATGACTTCGATCAACAGCAATGGTAAGATTTTAGGATCAGATCCTAGGATTAGATCCCAAAGACTTTGAGAAACTAATTTATCTAATTATCTCTTTGGTATTGTTGATTTCTTTTTCTAAGTTAAGTATAAATCATGAAGTCTACCGGCCTGGATTTCCTGAAAATCCTGATAAAATTCGTGAATAAATAAAATATAAATAAATATATCATCACGCCTTTTATCCATTACTGGGTGTGGCACTCTGCCGAAGCAGATCTCGGTAAGTGATATATTTCTATGCGTGAAGTGCGGTTACCAGCCATCAAATCACGATCCCCAAACATGTTAGTGGAGGGGGAGCCATAGGGGTAGATTTAAATTGGTGAAAATTGTTTGTCGGCTGTGGGGATCGAACCAGGGTTCTCAAGATCCACAGGCCGACTCGATACCACTGAGCCATCTACCCCATATACAATTTTTTTCTATTTTACGTCTTCAATAAGTTGAAATTAAAAACAAAATCTGCTATATTTGAAACGAACTCAATGTAGGGCAATTTGTATATGAAATGTTATGGTTGGTAACTGTTATTTATATTTATGCAATTGTTCAGATTTTGAGGTTTTGTAAGTTCAGTATGTCATCCGCTACTACCAACCATCTGAAACAAAATGTTGCGTATCGCAATGAACGCTCTTTCGATACACAATTGGGTTTCGTAATGACTTCCTTATGAACGCAAAATAGAAAAAATCTAAAACTATCAGTAGTTATTTGCACTAAACAAGCAAAGTAAAAGTCTATAGAATTTCCTCTCGGAAAACCCCCAGTAAATCAGAATTTTTCAGATGCAATTCACCCTGAAATAAATCGGCATCGAGCAATGGTTAGTAGCTTCTCTGAAACTATTACTCACATAGTCTTTTAATTGCGTAGATAAATTTCACCTGGCGCAATAACACTTGTTCGAAGCGACGTCGGTGTTAGGTTTTATCGACTCTGTCGGACACTGTGGAATGATGGCGGTGTTAGCGCGGACACTGAGCGCTCAAATCGCTGAAATGAGTGTCGTTACATCGCGGCGATACACATCGCAATGATCGCTTTCATTAGTGGATGTTGGAATAATCGGGAAACTACGTATTTATATCAAGAACATGCCATCATACTCTTCAATGCTAACGGTTTATTTTATAGCCAGGGTAAACCGCGATGCACAATTTCATTTCAAGCTGTTGCTCAAAAATTCATTAGCTGTAAAATAAAGTTAGTCAATTGCTAGTTATCCCTTAATTGACAGTCATACTAGTGGGTCCTGTCTGTTTAGATTTTGAGTTGTAATTAGAGATGGGCGAATATCAAATTTCTCGAATTCGAATATCGAATACGAATATTAATCAGATCTCGAATATTTGAGGTACTCGAATACTCCTAAAAGTTAATTTATTTATTATTAATAATTATTTAATTATGTCCTTTTTCATTATTTGAATGAAATTGTTAAGATAAAATAAAATTAAAACAAAAAAGAAAAAGACGAAAACTTCAAATTTAAGGTGAAACATATGGGCTGATGTTGACGAAAAAAAAATTTGAAATATGGTAAGTCTTCATGATTTTGAAACAAAATAACTTTGTTATTAATAACTTCAAAGTATTGTAATAGCTTTAAGTTTATGTACAAATGATAAAGAAAAACATATGAAAAATTGAGGTCAACATATAGCACGATATTCGAGGTATTCGAATGTTCGCTATACTGACGTTAATATTTGAAAATCTCGAATATCGAATAATGTCAATATTCGCGGTATTCGACTATTCGCGGATGATATTCGTCCATCTCTAGTTGTACTATTGGCGTCAACTATAACTATTTTTAAATTGTTCAAAATTATATCCGCATTTAATAATGATGTAAATATATAAAATAAATAATTCTAAAAATAAATATATCATCACGCCTTTTACCCATTGCTGGGTATGGCACTCTGCCGGAGCAGATCTCGGTGATATATTTAACCCTGGTTCGATCCCCACAGCTGACAAACAATTTTCACCAATTTAAATCTACCTCTGTGGCTCTCCCTCCATTAATATCTTTGGGAGCCGTGATTCTACGGCTGGTAACCCCACTTCACGCGATGAAATGATGATGTAAATAATTAAATTAAAAGATTTTTTTATATTAAGTGCGCAAAATGTGTGATTTTTGTTGCGAGTGAGAAACCACCAAGAAAACAAGAATTTAATCCACAAAACACAAACTGTCAAAAAACACTAATACAATAATTATTTTTTTCTAGGATTGCTATGAAAAGTTGACATTTACGCTCTCATTTGTCATTGTAAAGTTGACGTTTTTTGTGGAATAATCGAAAAATATCTTTGTCGCGCGTTTCCAATGGCAACACGCGAAAAGATATTAAATGCGCGCTTACTTCAATAGTTACCAGGGATACAAACAAAACAAACTTGTCATATTGATAGTTGACAGAACAAATTTATTTTCAGTACGTATACGTTTTTTAATAACTTAAGATGCAATTGTAGAAAAAATTATGTGTGTATCACGAGCGTAAAGTGTCTGTTCCTCTTACACTATTGCAACTCTCGTCTTCGGCTCGCTCTGCAATTACCGTGCTCGAGTAACAAAGAATCACTTTACGCTCTTAATACATAAATAATTATTTTATTGAAGTAAATTGAAGGAAAGCAATCAAAAATAATTATAAATTTGGTACTACTGATCTGTTGTAACCATTAGAAAAATTTGGAAGCGTGTATGAAATACTCATTTTGAACAGTGCAAAATAGTGCGCAAACTACGCGTTGTCATAGTAATTTAGTTAATGAAAAATTCACGTACTTCACGTATTGACATAAAGTGAACATTTGTTGACAATTGCTTTTACATTAACCATTTATTATCATATTTTTCCAAACACCCTATATTTCAAATTTCAGTTGTCAGTACAGTATAATGCGTTGTGCAGCAGTTATTTACTCTATATATTTATTTTTTGTTATAACATAGTTTGAAATAATATGAATTTCTCGTGAAATGCTTTATTAGCTATTTTATAATTACAAGAACAGGAAACCTCATAATACACGTCCGTAAAATAAGAAAACGAATATAAATAAGTAGCTTATATAGAGGTACCTACATTTAATTATGAAATAACAATAATACGAGTACTTTTTTTATAAAAAAAATATGTTTGAATAGAAGCTGTAATCTAATTTAAATTCATAAGTAGATTTTCCAGTGTTTAAATTATTTTCTATTTAGAAAAGTTTTATTAAAATTTTTAATAACTTCAAATGAACATAAAACGAAAAACCTAATTTTCTGTTCGTTTTGAAAAGCGAGTCATTATATTCGTTCTACAAACAAACCTAACGAAGTGGTCAGCTTCAGATTTTTCATCATTGCATCTCTGTCTAACACACGGCCGTTGTGTCGTCATGGCCGTCTGTGATATATAAACCCTCTTGCACTCGGTCACACATAATAAAAACGGAATTTAATTCCGAGCTTATACTGTTTGAAAAGCCAGCTCCGAATTAATTTTATCAATAGTTCAATCTCTTTTTCCGTCGTAAAATTTTCACACTCCATAAATTTACCACAGTCGAATTTCTTTTTTTTTGCAAAAGAAATTGATATTTTATAGCCCAACGTGCCAAAGATCTAGTTACACTGTTATTTTCTTGACCAGTTTTTTTTTTCTTTTTGGGTTGAGATTTTTTTTGGAAAGGACAAAAGACAAATGGTTTCTGTGTAATCAGAATTGATGGCGTAGCTTTTTTCCTTTGTTTTATTTTTTTATCGCGTTGTTTTCTCGTTACCGTTTTTGTTTCGTTGTACGTAAGTAGGTGGACGCAAAGAAAATGCTGAAAAATTACCTCGTGAATTTTGAACGAACCGGGAAAACATCTAAAGGTGTTTTAATTAATTTGCGGTAAATTATGAGCTCGAAGCCGTAGGGTTACGCCGCAGGCAATGCGATTTAGGGTAAATATTTTTTAATGTATTACCAAACATTCGTTCCAATTAAAAACAAAACAAGAGTCGCAACAAAGACATATTTGCGGGAGATATTTCTGAACAAAACAAGACAAATTGCAAAATATATCTTTTTAATTAATTTCAATTTTATTACAATAGGCAATTTTTATCAGACAAAAAATTACAATTTTTCGTGTATTTTCAATTTGCTATAGTTATTTGTATACTAAGGGAAGAATGATATTATTTTCACGAGATAAACATATCGGGTGTACAATTGAAATATGTAACAATGATATATATATTAATATGATGATTGTTGCGTCCCTAATTAAATTAAATCGGAGGTGTAAATACAAAAAAAAATGTTAAGTATTAAAAACTGCATCTAATGAATATCTACTTGTTGCTCAATTGTTTTTTATGCAAGAGTAACAAGCAAACAAAAAATGGCTTTTATAAAGAAATCCCAAAATAAAAACTTAAGATCTTTAAATTCACTCGTGGTAAATACAATTTCTTTTTTACCAACAGCTAAAAATAAATTAAAATGTCTTATAGCCGGTTTCACTAACAAAAGTTTAATTTTAAACTTGGTTTAAATAAATAAAAGCAAATCGAATTTATAACAGCAATATTAATTAATGTATTTAACATGTAATTAATGTATTGATACCATAACAATAATGTCAATTTTTTATTAACTGCTAAAAGCGATAAATGGATCATTACGTCCTTGGTAACAAGGATGTAATGATATACTTACTATGCTAGTAATAGAAAAAAATATATATTATAAATTTTTTAATAATTTGAAAAAAGTGGATTGTGTAAAACGTAGGAAAAGTAAAATTCTCGAACTCTTGGGATTGCATGAATTGGCTAACGCCTCGTTCCACATTTGCTAGCATTGCCCAGGAATATATTACTTTTCCTAATTAATTACACAATATATTATTTTACGTACATTTGAATCGTAATGAACTGTTTTTAACTCTGTCTCTAGGGGTTACGAGACTTATAACGTGTTAGCCCGTGTAAAATTTATAACGGGCTGTTGACATTGGTTATCATGACAACATATCTAATTTTAAACGTTTGACACTTAAATATTTATTGATTAAACAAAATCTGTCAGATTTTCAAAGTTGAACATTTTAGTTATTACGTTATACTATTGCAATTAATTTTATTAAATATACATATATTGCGATTCAAATGCACATAAAACATTATACAATGCTCGACCGTTAACTGAAATTTACAGGCTCGCTAGCGCTCGCCCGTTACCTTTCTATGCTCACCTGTAAATTTCTGTATAACGGTCTTGCAGTGTAAATAACTATTATATGAAGAAATAAATGGCGTGGAACAGTGCAATAATAGAATATTTAGTTTCATACTATTAGAGAGATATAGGCTCAGTTCAATAAAACGTTATCAGCTAATTATTTGCATTGTTAACAATGCAAAAAAGTTGAATTGGAATGAAAAACGCATCTAAATTTTTGATACTTAAAAAGTTATAATTTATATAGTATAAAATAGATCATAATTATTTGTTACAAACATTATATTACCATTGATATTTAAACTAACAATAAATATCAAATTATTATAACATAAAAATCATAAAATATGTAAAATGAGGTGTCAGCCTTCTTGGCCATTGTTAACTTTTAACATGCCGTTAGCTAACTACATAATTAACATTTCTGTATGCAACCGGGCCTTAGAGTTTAAAATGTGTTCCAAACAACTCAGCAAAAAACAATTTCAGTTTTTAAATAAACATTGAAATCAACAAGGATTGACCTCACATACTCTTGTTCGTAAAGCGATTGTGAAACCACCGAACCTCAACATAATAAAAGAAAACAATGATCGTAATGAGATATTTATCTCGTACACAGTTAATTTTTAACGTATAAATTCATTCATAATTCCCGCGTCCAACCTTGCGGCATCCCCAGAATTCCACCTCTAAAACTAATCGAATATCCGGTTAACACTCTACACAAAGTTCCACCACACATCCCATGCTCTCTCCACCCCTTGCCACCCTCCTCCACCCCATTAGAACACCGATAAACTTTGCGAAATTGCTTGATTTCGCGTGTCAGAACATGAAAACATCAGCACATCGTGCACGCACTTCTCGGATGGTGACAGTAACGCCGCGACGCGCAGTGGTAATCCGAGGAGTTAGAGGAAGACGCGCGAGCCACGGAAACTTTGATTATAATTAGGAATGTTAATTTGTGTTTACTTGTCGTTGTCGCTGGCGAAGGCGACGCTTGCCACGATGTTGTTCATATTTTGGTTGGTAGATTTGAGTTGATGTGAGCTTATAACATCATTTGTACACTTCAATTTAACGAAGTACGAAGTATTTTCAAATTGGTGAGATTTGTTAATTTAATAGAAATGTCCAGGATACAGCGCTTGCAACTGAAAATGATGCCCGGAAAATATGTGAAGTAAAATGTAATTAATACAAAATATGGCACATTTGACCAATGAGAATGAGTGCTTTGCGTAGCATTGCACACAATAAAATATTGATAAAGTTAGTAATTTGAATTATAAACACATTTCGTCTAAAGCAGACAAGGCCAAACTTTTTCATAGACGGGCCACATTTTGATTGGAAAATGTATCGCGGGCCAATAACCACATACAGGGTGTTTCAGGACTAGTGTAACAAACTTTAACAGATTATTCCTGAGGTTATTTTGAGCAAAAAATGTCATATAAACATAGGTCCTATTCCTTCTAGTTATCAAAATACAAGAGGTTGAAGTTCTGTAAATAACACGACATTTTCAAATTTTTGTAATCAAGATACTTTCGGAAAACAAGAATTTTATTGAAAAGTCATACCTTATTTGGCTTAATTAAAAATTGTTGTACTTTTGATAGTATTATTGTTTCATAATGGATGGTTATAGTACTGCTGAATATGCAGATATGATTTTTATTTATGGATTATGTAATGGTAATGCCCGTTATGCGTCCAGAGAATACGAAGAAAGATATCCAAATAGAAGCTAACTTTCCCATCCCCTATTTGCGCGCATTTTTGTTTTCCGAAAGTATCTTGATTACAAAAATTTGAAAATTTCGTGTTATTTATAGAACTTCAACCTCTTGCATTTTGGTAACTAGAAGGAATAGGGCCTATGTTCATATGACATTTTTGGCTCAAAATGACCTCAGGAATAAGCTGTTAAAGTTTGTTACACTAGTCCTGAAACACCCTGTATAGGAAATATAATGTTCAAATTTTTATGTGGATATTTTCTGTTGTATTAATCTATGATTTTTTGGACGAATTATAAAAACAAAATATTTTCGGAACTAAAAACTACACCTAATGAACTTATTATAATTATTATTTATCGGTTTCAGAATATTACATGCACAAAAGTAGGCTGCTAAGTAATAACTGTATTCTGTCAAAACAGTCAAGAAAATGAAAATAAAACACAATGATAATATAACACTATTAATACAAACGGAACTCAAAACTACAATAATACAAATATTACTTCTCCTGCTTATCTTAATATATATATATTAATTGTACAGTCTTTCAAATTAGAGATGACAACGTTATGACGTTTAAATAAAAAAAATTATTTATAAATATAATACAAAACAATTGTAACCATGGCGTTAAATAAAAACTTACTTGATCACCTTCTAAAATAATGACAATGACGTTATTCATAAAAGAATTTCAAAAACTAATATTTATTAATAACGTTAACGTTTTTATATTCTGAAACCGATAAACTATTAAACAAACCACGAATGTTATGAGTCGTAACAAACCTTAGATGTCTTAAAATCCTCGCTCTACAAGCTCGGATTTTAAACTGACATCTGCAGCTGTAATGATACTCATAACATTCCTAGGTATGTTAATAGCTATAAAATGTTTATTCTCCATCATAATACAATAATAAATATAAAATTTATATAAATATGTTAATATTACATTCAATTAAATTTAATGAAACGAATGAAGTTATTTGAGTTTCCTAATAATTTCTCAATCTCGGGTTCCATATTTGTGACAGCCATTTTAAAATCTCTTCTAAATATTCATCTGTTTACCTGAATCTTGTTGGGCTATTATTGTAGTTCATAAATAAGAAGGGGTGTTCATAAATATATGTCGAACTAAATATGACAAACATTTTCATCGCAAGTGTGCGTCAATTTACATATTTATCTTTATTTAAATTCCCTTAAAAATTGCAACTATTATTTTCTTTACAAAAAAATCTGGCACTTGGCACAACGTGTCTTCAATTAAACGAAATCATTTGATAATGTTTTTAAATTACTAATGTAGCAGTTATGTTTTTATAATAAAATATAAAACTAAACACTTGTCTAAGTCTCACGAAATTCAGCCTCAAAGTCACCTTATGAGGGCATCGTCAGAGGCTAGCCAGCACAGTTAGTAACCATTCTCTCTTATTAGAGCTCATCAGTATGGTATAACACACTCCTTCACCTAGAACAACGTTCACATAAAGGAGTTGTGTGACGAAGAACTGTGCCAGCAGAGAATAAGATCTCTAACAAACAGTAAAATGACATGAGAAGTGCTGGTCAGCCTCTGACGATGCCCTCATAAGATGACTTGGAGGCTGAATTTCGTGAGACTTAGACAAGTGTTTAGTTTTATATTTTATTATTAAAGCTAGTTTCACTAAGTGAGCATTCAAAGACAATTAATTTTGTCTTTGTTGTTTTATTTAAATAGTTATTTTTTTCTTGAGAAACATTCGATGATGGAGATTCATTACAGTTTTATGAATATCAATTAAGACATTCTAGAACTGTACATTGTTTTCAGTTTAGTTGAATTTTCATATATAATATAACAAGTAGTATGAAAATTGCTGAAAATATTTTGACATAAATTATAAATTATTCTATTTCCTTAACAACGAATGTATATTTATGTCAAAATATTATCTGCCAATTTTCATACTACGAGTTGTATTCGGCTTGAAAATTTACCAAACAAGAGTTAATTAACAAGAATAGTTAGATATTTATTTGCACATTATTAATTAGGTATTACAGTGATGAAAATTTTGAATATGAAATGTACACTGAACAAATGTAGAATTGACGTTTATGAAAATATTGAAAATATCATTTATTTTATTCGTAACCAAGGATATTATTAACAGTGGTATTTCCGATATCAATTTCACTAGTGATGAATTTCCGACGAAATGTACATTTCATTGGTTCATTTTCAAACAAATTCGTGACTCTATTGGTTGACAGTGACGTGTGGTGAATTCTCATTAAAAAATGTAACATAAATATTTTCATTACTCGGTTTAAATTAAAACAAAGTTAGAACTATGAATGTCTGTACACTTGGCAGCTGAAAACTGGTAATAACTTCATATTGTAACGTGGTAACGTGTCAAACACGACTAATATTTCCAGATTTCCGTAGGACTAGTGTCCCTTTCCGATCAGCGGAATATCTCATTGAGTTCGCAGTCGAAGGGTTACACTTACACAGTTGAACTAGCGTCCTCTACGGGCAAATAAGAAGGGCGGCAGTAAATTGTCGGTAATTTGAAATCCCGACGGAGCTGTGTGTTACCGGGGGCGTGCGGGGGTGGGAGCGGCTCACCAGAGACCGATCCATCACTTACCGCCTCCGCCACGGCGCAGCGCAGCCCGCTCGCTGCACGCCACTGAAGCAGCCGGGAGTTTTGCATGATTCTTCCTATAGTTTATCCCGACTGTGTGGAGAGATTATTGGAAGAAGAAGAAGGGGTGATTGAAATATGGGCTTGGAGAGGATGGGCTTTCTAGGGATTTCGAGCCACTTGAAGGCTCGATTGCGTGTCGGAGAATTCTTACAACCGTTAAATAAATTAGCTTACTGCTAGATACTATCAAACTCTACTCGTATTTTTACACACTACTTCAGTGGCCCTCAATCTTTTCAACATCATCTCTCCATTTAATAAGCATGAAAGAAAACCTTCCCATTCAAATACTATCAAAACACAATTTTTCCAATTATTACTCATATTATTATAAGAGTTTAAAGCAAAATAAAATATCAGAGTGATTAATATATATATATATACAGGGTGAGTCTGGGAAGACGCGCCCCCCTTTAACTTTTTTATTATGAGTAATAGAAAAAAATGGTTCATATGAAAGTTTTATTATTTTAAATATACTATTTGATGGCAGATATAGATATTTTTTATAAAGTCAGGTTTACAAGATACGACTATCAACTTTTATTTTTTAAATAGCAACCTATAATTATTTTACTAAAATAAAAACCGCCATTTTTTTCTCTTTTCAACGGTGTATTAGTTTTTATTAATGTATCTGAAAAAAATCGAGAAAAATAAGAAAATTGAGAAATACTAGAAATAATTTTTATACAAATATTATAGGTGGCTATATCTGGGTTCAATTTCACCCTGTATATATATATATATATATATATATATATATATATTATTTTTAATGTGATCGTTGAGCCTGCTTTAAGTTCACTAGCTTTTAATGTCTAATTTATTGCGCTGATTTGTTTTATTAGTGAACAGAACAGGGCAGAAAAGCCAGATTCACAACAATACGCATATTGCGATAATTTTGGGTAAACTGAAATGTATTTAACCCAAAAAATTTCCAAAGAATCTCTTTCGAACTCGTCATTGATAGTTAAATTTCTTCTTTTCTTCTTTTTTACATAAATTTCAAGTTACCATTAAATTATATGTGGTAGGTGGCTCAGTGGTATCGAGTCGGGCTATAGATTTGAGAATTCGGGTTTGATTCCCACAGTTGACAAACAATTTTCACCACGTTAAAACTACCCCTGTGGCTCCCCTCTACGAACATCTTTCAAGGCCGTAATTTGACGGCTAGTTACCGCACTTTTGCTATAAAATATACCATTCACCGGGATCTGCTACGGCAAAGTGCTACACCCAGTAATGCGTAAAAGGCGTGATAATACATATATTTTTTTAGACGCTGATTCGATTCTCACAGGCGACAAACAATTTTCACAAATTTAAAACTACCCCTGTGGCTCTGCCTCTACGAACATCTTTAAGGGCCGTAATTTGACGGCTAGTAACTGCACTTTTGCTATAAAATATATCACTCACCGAGATCTGCTATGGCAGAGTGCTACACCCAATAATGCGTAGACGACGTGATAATATATTTATTTGTTTGTATTAATATAATAAAAACACGATGAATTAATTTTAAAATTAAGCGCATATGCCCTCGGTTGAGAACCTCTGTACTAGACAAAGTTGTAATTCAATTGCCACTTGGTGCACTTAGGTATATCAGTTCAGATAAAACCATGTAACTAAGTTGATAAAGCTGGCTAGCTTACTTCAAATCTCAGTCTTATGGTGGTATTCAGGGATAAATCTTATGTTAAGTTATGGAGACATAAATTTCTAAATAATGACAAAATACATTAATATTTGTTGATAAATATACAATACTTCAAAACGTCATAAGTGTTGTTGCGATTTTGTTTATCATTTAGATATCAGCTACATTAAACAAATTATTTATTATAAAACATATTAAATGTATAATTGTTACAGATAATGTTGCAAGTAGAAGTATTGCTGGAGGAAATGTCAAAAAAATAGTTATTTTACCTGAAACTGACAGAAAAATAAACATTTGCCTGAGCTTTAAGACTCAGGAAAGCTTTGCTTTGCATGCCTAGTCAGGAAAATATCATATTGCCTGCCTAGGCAGGTAATGAAACAAACGTGAGTGTCTAGTTACTTAGCAACATAAAATACTGACTGAATATGTAAGTCAAATATTTCTTTTAATTTAAATTAATTTAAAATATGTATTATTTGTTTATAAGTTTCAGGTAAAATGTTATATGTAACACGTCAGTAAAGTGTCGTACAGGATTCGTAAGCTGTTTCAATTATCTATTTTCGAAGATTTGTATAGTCTTTATCATCCCGATTCTCAAAAAAGTTTTCGAATCCTGAATTTTAGATTAGACAATCTTATTTTATCTTGATATTGTTAACATAATGTAAATCACAATCTGAAAATGATAACAGGATTATCTTACGCTGTATTCAAATGTTTTTGGGAATTAATTTGGCTAAACCAGAATTTAGAACTTACTAAAACTATTTTAAGAATTGAACTGCAAGAGTTGTAATTATTTAACATGCTTGTTAATTTAAATACTTATTTATGTACTTAATTGAATATTTTGTTTTTGTCATGTTTGTTTTAAGTGTTGATTGTTACTGTTTCTCGTTGACAACCACTTATATCAGCAAGCTCTCAATCATGCCAACCTACATATTTACTATTCAATTGTTCAAATAATCTTAAAACCCTGAATCAAAAACTGTCAACTATGTTATGAAATGACAAGTATTACTTTTTGTTTTACAAGAAATATTCGAATCAATGTTCTTGATGCATTTAAAATACTTGTTTAGAATCATGACATATTTCAAGAAGAATATTGCATACTGTTTTAAAATGTAAAATGATTTAATATCGAGAAGTTTTGAAAAATGATTATGAACGTTTTCAAACAAAATTTTAAATTCAGACTGGGGAAAGTAATTATATAGGTATAATTAATTGATAAAATAGATGAATACGAATACAAGTCAAGCAAAATTAATTCAAGATTTAATTAAGAAGTCTAGTTAATTATTCAAAAAGTACAGTTTATTCAAATATTTTCGAGTAAAGTAATCATCAATACAGTTATACAAAACATTCTAAGGTGATGGTTTATATCCCCAGAGATCTGGGTTCAATTTCTCCGTGATTTTATACTTTGTAACCCCATTCCAATTAGGGTTGAAATGGAGTTATATATTGTTTTCAACATGAAATATGAAAATTACATTTCTCTCACTTAATTTAGTTGTGATAGTAACCGTTTCCCTCACTAGTGAGGAAAGTAAATAACTTTCTGACTAGTGAGGGAAACTGTTACAATCACAACAAAATTGAGTGAGAGAAATGTCATTTGACATGATGACTAAGGAAACGTAATGTGCATTTGCAAATACAACTCCTTTGATATATATTTATTTATTTATTTATTTATGTTACGCTGTACAACAAAAACTTAATCCCAATTACAGTACAAGGTCCGCACTCACCGAGCCGCAGTGTAGTAGTTTATATAATTTTTAGCTTGAGTAAGATTCGAACTCGGGATCTCCGGATTCGAAATCCGTATAGCTATCCACACTACCGTACTGACGGACATATATATATACCCATTGTGTGGGTGTGACACTCTACCAAAGCAGATCTCGGTATGTGATATATTTCCTCGCGTGAAGTCCGGTTATCAGCCGTCAAATCACGGTCCCCAAATATATTAGTGGAGGGGGATCATAGGGGTAGATTTAAATTAGTGAAAATTGTTTGTCGGCTGTGGGGATCGAAATAAATATAAAATAATTATTAAATTTCTTGTATCGCAAACGTAAAAATATAATTTTCACATTTAATGTTGAAAAAAACATAGTATGGGAAAGAGCCATTGAAAAACTCATTCTACACTAGTACTACAATTTACTTTTTTTTTCTACGTCATAGTCGAATTATACAGAGTGAGCCCAATCAGCTGATAGTCACGTGACCAGTCAAACTGCCAATGTTATTTTAACTTTTTTTGTTATTAATTGTTAAATTTAATAAAATTACTAAATTTAAAAAAATCATAATTCATACGCCCATGAACTTGGATATCAAACTTTTCTTCCTAGAAGTTAAAATAAATTGACCTTGACAGTTAGACAGGTCACGTGACTATCAGCTGGTTTTAATCACTCTGTATATATGCATTTAAATTTTTTTCGAATTATAAAAATATCCTGTTTATAAAAGAAGTTATAAATCGGCGAATCCACCAAAAAGTTCTCACAAAAAAAAGTCTGTTGACTTCTTTATTTTGATTGGATCAAAAACTTTTTCGGCTACTAATCATCCAATTATAACAAACGTAATAAAATGTTGTTAACCTAGTAATCATTCCGGTCGGGTGCACTTTAAGGGTAGAATTTGAGTTCGTTTGATTTGATTTGTGCGTAGCTAGCAAATTTCCAATGAGAAATAATTTCTGTCAGGCCTGACAGATTTTTGACTGTTCTTGTTCCTGATTCCTGAATCCTGTGAAACGCAGGAACTGAAAGGATCGTTAATCTGCTTATAGTGTACTTTTGTTTTGCAGGAAATTATTTGAAATACAGCTGTTTTCGATTGTGAAACGCACGAAAGACACTTTTAATTATCCCACACTTTGAAAAATAGTATATTATGTAACAAGTTTTATAAACGTCTCTTTAGTTACGAGTATATTATAAATGAATATCTAAAGAGTTTATAAAACCAGTATACTATACTTTTTCAACGATTACAAATTAAGACAACAACAAAAAAATGTAAAAGTAACAACAAAGACAAAATTAATTGTCATCCATACACTTGGTGAAACTAGGTTTAATAAAAAAATATAAACTAAACACTTGGCTAAGTTTCACAAAATTCAGCCTCCAAGTCACCTTATGAGGGCATCGTCAGAGGCTGGCCAGCACAGTTAGTAACCATAGACGCGTTTCACTCTTATTAGAGCTCATCAGTATGGTATAACTCAATTCTTCACCTAGAACAAAGTCCACGAGAAGAAGCTGGTGACGAAGAACTGTGCTAGCAGAGAATAAGATCTCTAACAAACGGTAAGATGACATGAGAAGTTCTGTGGAACAGGTCATGCCATCTACCGAAAAAAAGGAAAAGCTACGCAATAGCAATTTAAATAAGAACAAAGATAAAATTAATTGTCATCCATACACTTGGTGAAACTAGGTTTAATAAAAAGTATAAACTAAACACTTGGCTAAGTTTCACAAATTTTTTTTAAATGTAAATGTAATTTTAATTAATAATGACAGATCAGGAAGCTAAATTCATCCCATGCTTAATATCTCAAGACTAAAGGGTTCGAAATCAAAATTTGTCAACACGTGTTTAAGATGTTAATTAGCTTCATGGACATGGAAAAATACTGCAATTCTATCATATATCATATGTCCGTCAGTACGGTGGTGTGGTTAGCGATATGGAATTCGAATCCGGAGACCCCGCGTTCGAATCTCACTTAAGCTAAAAATTATTTGAACTATCACACTGCGGTTCGGTGAGTGCGGACCCTGTACAGTATTTGGGATTAAGTTTATGTTGTACAGCGTAACATAAATAAATAAATAAATACCATCCATCAACATGTTGGTTTAATATATATCACAAACGCTTGTTTTAAATCTTACTTTACTTCAACTGCATTACTTCTTACGTTACTTTATTACAGGGTTCGTAAATATCATGATATTTATAATAAATATCACTTTTTGGATATTTATTTTTTAATTTTAGTTTTTGTACACATTTAGAAAAACTGAAAAATTCGAAAAATTTCACTTCTCCGCAGGCTATATCTCAAAAACTAAACAAGATATGGAAATGCGCTCAACGGCGTTGAATTCCCCGTGTCCGAATTGACTTATAAGCAAATTTTCATACAATTTTATGCAATTTAACATTTTTAATTATTTCCTAAGGTTTTTTCAGATTTTAATTCAATTTTACCAAAAATCCTTTATCGTAGGATTATTAAAACGAAAATTTACATACATATGTATTTTGACCCACTGAATCCAGTGGTGCAATCTTCAAATGCATATGACTTCTGGTTTTCGAGACAATGTTAAAAAACCGCTTTTTGCGATTTTTTTTTGGCGGAAAATTGAAAAAAAATAAAAATCGCTGAAACTATGTTTATAAGTTAACTGAAGCACGAGAAAATTAATGCCGTTGAGCGCGTTTTAATATCACATATAGTTTTCGCGATATAGCCTCGGAAAAGTAGAAAAACTGAAAAATTCGATAAATTTCACTTTTCCGGAGGCTATATCTCAAAAACTAAACAAGATATGGAAATGCGCTCACCGGCGTTGAATTCCCCGTGTCCGAATTGACTTATAAGCAAATTTTCATACAATTTTATGCAATTTAATATTTTTAATTATTTCCTAAGGGGTACCCCTTTGGTTTTTTCAGATTTTAATTCAATTTTCCCAAAAATCCTTAATCGTAGGATTATTAAAACAAAAATTTACATACATATGTATTTTGACCCACTGAATCCAGTGGTGCAATCTTCAAATGCATATGACTTCTGGTTTTCGAGAAAATGTTAAAAAACCGCTTTTTGCGATTTTTTTTGGCGGAAAATTGAAAAAAATAAAAATCGCTGAAACTATGTTTATAAGTTAACTGAAGCACGAGAAAATTAATGCCGTTGAGCGCGTTTTAATATCACATTTAGTTTTCGAGATATAGCCTCGGAAAAGTAGAAAAACTGAAAAATTCGATAAATTTCACTTCTCCGGAGGCTATATCTCAAAAACTATTTCATATTTTTATATAATGGATATATATCATTGCAAAAATATGACGATATATATCAAAATAAATATCATGATATACGATATATCGATCGATATATATCTTCGAACCCTGCTTTATTATAAACCCAACTAGGGGTGATATTTTACCGTACAGAACTTAGTTAGTGATACATTAATGCAGTTCTCAGCCGTTCAATTATGCATCTCTCCCCAAAAATATGTTATTTTAGTTGGGGTCACGAAGGGAGTTTGAATATTCTTATTAATGAGCTAAAATATGCTGTGTACAAGTTAATATAAAAGTTTTCATAAATAAAGGTAAAAAATAAACATTAATACAATATTTATAAAAACAGCTTACCTGAAGGCATTAAGTCTTATGCGTTCTTATAAATTAACTGAGAACATAAAAGGCGCATTTCTCCATGAATCATCCTTGAACAGAATGCAAACATTCTACGCAAGTTTTTCTGCACTGGAAGGCATTGCGCTCTAGTCTAGTTCTTTACAATTTTAAAATAACAAAATTACCTTCCATTAAGCTTAAGGTTTTTAACAAAAAGTTTCAGAGAGTTCCTTGCATACAATTCCAATAAAAGGGTAAAATAAAAGAAACATCTTCTGGTTAATGAGAACGCAGGAAGTACAAACAAAACTCAATGCAATTAGCGAAGCATCACAAAGAATAAGAAGAAAATCTCGAAAGTTGTAAAAGAGACAGAAGAAGATGACAGCATTGTCATACTTCAATTATTCATTATAATATTTCGGTGAGCACACGCGGACAACCAACTAGTAATTATTCGGCTTATCTGATCACAAATAAACTTCGTGGATGTTCGGTGATCTTCGGGTGACGACAGGGGATGCTTCAACCCCGACTGAAGGGATTATGAAATTTAAATTTGAAGTTCAACAAGGTATTATGTTATAAGCGACGTACCAGCATACAACGAACAGGAAAACTTCAAGAGGACCTAGGTAATCTAATTGAAATTTATCTGATCGTTTCAAAATGTGGAAAACTACGGAAAATATTCATATCACATTGTTTTACTCTTTCAAGCCTCATTTGTACCACAATCTTTATTACATTCAATGCATGGTGGTACAATAGTTGTACCACATATTCAAATAATAAAAAATAAATTAAACACATGTTTTAAACCATTATTTATCGAATATAAATATTTTGCGAAAATATTACAAGAAAATAATGTTTAATATTTTCATAAAATTTTCGTGAAAGACTTAAACGGAACCTGTACTTAAATCTTATTTTGTGTATCGAATAAACCACATTACAAAAATTACTCCTGTAGCTTTCCCTCTACTACATCTTTAGAGGCCGTGATTTTACGGCTGGTAAACACATTTCACATGTATAAATATATCAGCTGATTAAACATTCGTCTTATTTTGCACGTGTTACAGGATTATGTCAACGTATAACTCTTCTGTAGATATATCGACCCATATTTTTATTTTCTACATTCAATTGGTGTAAAAAGTTAAATTTTGAAGTGAAAATTAGATGATTCTACTTTGAATTAGTGCTGTCTGCTGCTGAATCATTGTCTGGAACATGTTATAACTAGAGATGGGCGAATATCATCCGCGAATAGTCGAATGCCGCGAATATTGACATTATTAGATATTCGAGATTTTCGAATATTAACGTCAGTATAGCGAACATTCGAATACCTCGAATATCGCGCTATATGTTGACCTCAATTTTAACCTATGTTTTTCTTTATCATTTGTACATAAACTTAAAGCTATTACAATACTTTGAAGTTATTAATAACAAAGTTAATTTGTTTCAAAATCATTAAGACTTACCATATTTCAAATTTTTTTTGCCAACATCAGCCCGTACGTTTCACCTTAAATTTGAAGTTTTCGTCCTTTTCTTTTTTGTTTTAATTTTATCTTAACAATTTCATTCAAATAATGAAAAAGGACATAATTAAATAATTATTAATAATAAATAAATTAACTTTTAGGAGTATTCGAGTACCTCGAATATTCGAGATCTGATTAATATTCGTATTCGATATTCGAATTCGAGAAATTTGATATTCGCCCATCTCTAGTTATAACAATTGAAAATCAATACACTATGAGTGTTGAATCTATCTTGTCATTTATTATTCATTTAAACTTGTACCACATATCTGTATATCTTTTGTGTGTAAATATTTATATATTTTATTTTTGTGTATTTCTTGTAATTTGACATGTTCTGTTGGAAATAAAACCCATTATTATTATTATTATTATTCATGGGGTAGATGGCTCAGTGGTATCGAGTCGGCCTGTGGATCTTGTGAACCCTGGTTCGATCTCCACAGCCGACAAACAATTTTCACCAATTTAAATCTACCCCTGTGACTCCCTCCCCACTAATATCCAGTCAAAGAAAAAATACCCATACCTTGCTTTACGGCCTAGATACGTTCCACGAAATTTTGCCGCAAAGCGAAAAACTGTATAAGGAATCAATCAATTCTAATACAAATTCATACAAATTCAATGGGGAAAAAAGTTTTTTTTGCCGTTATAGCGAAACATTTCAGACCGTAAATCGAAAACGTGCCTTAATTGAAAAGGGTCGTTATAACGAAATGCTGTATAAAGAGCGGCCGTATAGCGAGGTATGGGTGTAGTTAAAAAAACATGTAATACTTAATTTTTTACCTATATTACCGTCTTATAATTTAATTCATATACCGCTCACTTTAAGTGATTAAAGTAAAACTTTTTAAACCAATTTAAGTGACCAGTACGCATTAAGCAACATAAAAACTGTATAAAACTTACTAATTAATAATTTAGTCTGTCGTATACATCGTACAGTGTTTCAAGACAACATTGAAAAAACTAGTGCTTTATAAAAACTTTACAACCTTGAAGCCATATAGGTAGCATCAACTGTAGCAATGCGTATGTTGTGTGCATACACAACCATTAAAAGAGCATAAAAATATGCACGCGAGAGGATAAAACCTGAGATTAAAATATGCCAGCTGACAGAAAAACTCAAACACAAATACAACATCCCCGACGCCGAATTCAGCCTGGATGAGCATATTAATCATGCCGCAGAAGAATTGTACCGCTGTCACTCAGTCGACAATATATTTCATTCATGCAGCGACCAGGGACGGCTTAGAAGAGGAATGGGGAGATTTCGCCTTGTTAATTTATCTTTTTTATATAAAATACGTGCCAAATGTGCCTCGATTGAGAATTTATTCACCGTTTTAAATGGTTGAAATGATGATAACTGAGATTGTCGATTTGACGAGGATTTCGTTGTTTGTTTGAAAAGGATCTCTCCGTGTTTGATTTATTTCGACGCATTGTGTATTTTATTTATTTATTTCTACCACAAACATATTTAGGTTAGCATAACATTTAACTTCTAATTGGAAATGCAAAAAGCTTTACAATAATAATAATTACTTTAATTATCAAAGGCCAAAGCTCAACTTGTTGGAAGTGATCTAAACGATAATGAACTAACTTCAACCTTTAAAAAATCACTCTTGTAATGTCTCAATCATATCTGCATTGTAAATAATCATTATTGTTCTATTATAATTATTTACATTGCAAGACCGGTAAACAGAAATTTACAGGCGAGCATAGAAAGGTAACAGGCGAGCAGGTTGGTGCTGTGTGAGCCTGTAAATTTCAGGTAACGGTCGAACATTGTACAATGTTTTATGGGCTTTTGAATCGCAATATATGTATATTTAATCAAATTAATTGCAATAGTATAACGCAATAACAATGTGTGATTTGTCGTCAAATATAAAAAATACAGCTACATGTATTTATCACACTCGGGTGCTATAAGCTAGTCACTTATACGTCTTAAATAATGTAGCATTCGACTACGAAAACCGGCAGTACGGCAGTGTAAAAACTGCGGCTCGGTGTGTCCGGTAGGCCCAGGCCCGATTTGGGCTGTAGCGCCACAGATGATGATGAGATGATAACGCAATAACTAATATGTTTAATTCAGGTAGACTTTGTAAATAGTTATTTTTGTATTAAGTGCGCAAAATGAGTGTTTTTTTTTGTTGCGCGTTCGAATGACTTTTACTGTCTAAAAAATAAGAATTTTGCCCACGAAATACAAACAACATTTTTTCTACAACTGTAAATAAAGAATAATACAATAATTATTGTAGAGAGAAACATCTCTCTACGCAGAGAAAAATGCTACCTAGGGGAGAAAAGCAGTGTTTCTCTCTCTAAAATTAGGGAATAAGAACGTGTTTCTTATGTATGTGTTAAGAAAAAATATTTAAGTGTCAGACGTACCAAATAAAATATGTTGTCATGATAACCAATGTCAACAACCCGTTATAATTTGTACACGGGCTAGCCCGTTATAAGTCTCGTAACCCCTAGAGACAGAGTTAAATAAACAGTTCTTTATTATTCAAATGCACATAAAATTTATTTTCAAACAAGCGCAGGAGATGCTGCCTTCATTTCTTTATAGACTCGTTATTAGAGAAGTGGGTGTAAGTGAAGATTTATGAAACAGGTGTACAGGAGCGAATGGATGGATGTGATTGAAGGTTTGTTGCGTGATGATGGATTTTGGTTGTGAGGAATGAAAGAGCGTTAATGTGGTTGACGCGAGTATTATGTGTCAGGATGAGAATGTTGAAGTGATTTGCTTTTTATTTTTTTTTTTATAAATCTTTTAGTTGATGTTTTGTGAATGTGTTGACCATAAGACCTAAACAGAGAATCAGGGAATAATGGCGGCATGTTACCTTAGAAGTTAGTCTGCCAGGAAGCCAGAAAAAAAAAACGTTGGCAAAGAAATTCAGCTAAAGCTGTTATATTTAATTTGATTTAAAATTATATTTATATTGATTCAAATTCTACTAATTATTCTAATCATTTTGAGAACTTAAACCATGGTGGCTGGATTTTAAATTTGTTCATATAATCCTTTAAAACTACAAAAACCGAAATCAAAATGTTTGAACAAAATAAGAAACGTTTTTATTTCGAGTATTTAAAGAAATTGTACTTAAGTGATGGATTTGAAAAAAAAATACCTAAAAAATGAGTAAAAATATTGTTCGTTTTGTAAGATAATTTTCTAATAAACAATAATCCCCGTATAAAATGAAGTAATTTCCTGGTAAAATATCCGTGCACAGTGCAGCAGGAGCTGTTGCAGTTTGCTCCTGCTGAACCCTCGAAGTTCAAGCGGAAAAGCACGACTTAATCCGAAGTCTTAACAAGCGAAACGCCTTACAACGTTACATATTGTGTTAAAAGTTTATATAACATCGTAGATGAAGTTTACGTTTTCATCAGAGTTACGATATGAAGTGCGACGGGCGACGGGCGTCGGGCACCGAACGATGCGTCGACACAGTATAACGAAGCGCAGCCCACCTGCACTTAGTGCCTTTATGGAAATATCCGTCACATCACTAATAATAAAACGCTCGCCAACCGGTAGCGCTAACGGTAACGGTAAAACGGAATCAATCTACGTAAAACCCAGCGACTGAGTGGGAGCTTTGTTGTTCATGCTGCTTTTCCACTAGGTTAGTAAAGCTCATGAAATTATTTTAAAACAAACTTAGACACTCAAAAACTTTTATCAGAACTTCAGTTTTGAAAGATTGAGATTTTACTCAGTTCGGAATATGTTGGTCGAAGATTGAACAGAATATTGTTAGAAGAGTTGGTATAAGTCAGGTGAGGTGTACATATATGTAGAATGAAATACTGGTGAAATAATGATATGTTGATGAAAGATTGCGTGGATTATCTAGAAATAAATGAATATGGCGTAAAGAAAAGATGCATAATGGGAGAAATTAACAAAATTAGATGAAATACATATTTGTGTATTAAGAACGTAAAGGAATTCTTTGTTACTCGAGCACGGTAATTGCAGCGAGAGCTGCAATAGTATAAGAGGAACAAAGACACTTTACGCTCGTGATACACACATAATTTATGTTACGGTTGCATCTTACATTATTGAAAAATATTGAATATAAATTCGTTCTGTCAATTGTCAATATGACAAGTTTCTGTTTTGTTTGTATCCCTGGTAACTATTGAAATAAGCGCGTATTTAACATATTTTTCACGCGTTGTCATTGGAGACACGCGACAATGATATTTATCGATTGTTCTACAGAAAACGTCAACTTTACGATGACAAATGAGAGCGTAATTGTCAATTTTTCTTAGCAATCGTAGAAAAATAATTATGAGTGTAGATAAACTGATAAAGATGTGCCAGGATAAAAATGTTTGGTATCGATTAATTGCAGATTGAGTGGATGGAATAAATGTTGAGTGAATGTTTAAAGTGTTTTTGTTTCCGAATGTACAAGATACGAATACTTACAAAAAATCAAAGTAGTTATTTTTGTATTAAGTGCGCAAAATGAGTGTTGTTTTTTTTAGTCGAGACAATAAAAGTCATTCGAACGCGCCAAATAACAAGAATTTTGCCCAGGAAATACAAACAACATTTTTTCTACAACTGTAAATAAATAATAATACAATAATTATTTATTTATTTAAGCAAATTGAAGGAAAACAATGAACAATAATATGAATTTGAAACTATTGATGTGTTGTAACTAATGAAACCTGACAACAAATAATTACTCATTTTGCGCACTAGAATACGAAACAGTGCGCAAAATACCCATTTGGGTACAAATAATGCGCAAACTACGTGTTGTCATGTTAATGTAAATGATGAAAAAATCACATAGTTCGCGAATTGATATTAGTGAAAAAAATGAACAATTTTTGACAGTTTTAAAGAAAAATAATTGTAGGTAACTTGACAAACAATACAAACAAAACTAAAATGTAAAAAACTATTTAATACTGTATTGTATTATCATGTAAATGACATAATTAAAATATACAATACCATAATGAAGACTAAACATAACTCAAGATGAAATAGTAATTTCAGTCCTGAAACCATTCAGTGTGCTGTACCTTGCAAAATATTATATCAAACGCAAACTAAAAACTAACGAAAGCAGAGCGCTCGCAGCAGACACACAACTCGTTAAATTAAATAAACCTACACCGTTGCAATAATTAGTCGACGTACAACTAAGATGAAATTAAATATTATGCTTTAAAACTTTATTTTTAGATCTGTCAGAAGCAAACCGAAGCAGCAGCAGAGACGAGAGAGATACACTTGTTGAACATGGATTGCAGACATGAAAAAATTAAATAGTTTTTGCTTGCGTCTCGCTGAATAAAGTTTCAGTGGAAAAAAGTCAAATATATTATACTGGAAAAAAGGAATGATGCTTTTAATTACGCGACAGATCAAGAACCAGATATTAAAGGTACATTCAGTAGAAATGGGAAACTTCAACAAAAAATAGGAAATCGTAACAATGTCCTGGTTTATAAAATATTCATGGGGCCCTAAATAGTAAAATAGCTGATATCTTGTCTTATTATTCTCGTTCTTAAAGACCCATAACCATATTTCATTCTTACGAGATGAGGCATATAAAGGTTGTTTCCTCAAAAACGGACAATGTTTTTTTTTGGCCAAATTAATGACTTTAAAGCAAAATTGTTAAATACCTAAAATGTTCAGGAATAAGGAACAAATTTATTAGTGACAAGATACTCTATGGTGGTATTGTTTAAATGGTAACTTATATATTTTGTTTCTACGACTGTCAAAAATGATCAGTTTTTTTCACTAATATCAATACGCGAAGTAAGTTATTTTTTCGTCATTTATACTATCATGGCAACGCGTATTTTGTGTACTGTTTTGCACTCTAGTGCGCAAAATGAGTATCTCGCGCACGCTCCCAAATTATTTTTTGTCAGATATCATTGGTTACAATACATCAATAGTACCAAATTCGTATTATTGTTGATTGTTTTCCTTCAATTTACTTAAATAAATTTATAAATATTGTATTTATTAACAGTTGTAGAAAAAATGTTGTTTGTATTTCGTGGGCAAAATTCTTCTGCAGTCTCGACTAAAAGATAAATTCTCACGCGCAATAAAAAACTGATTTTACGCACTTAATACAAAAATAACTATTTTTCTATGGGCGTTATTAAAATGTCATTTAACTATAAATAAACAAATAAATAAATATATCATCACGCCTTTTATTCATTACTGGGTGTGGCAATCTGCCACACCAGATTTCGGTAAGTGATATATTTCTTCGTACAGTTACCAGCCGTCAAATCACGTCCCGCAAAGATGTTAAAGGAGGGTGAGCAACAGGGATAGATTTAATTTGGTGAAAATTGTTTGTCGGCTGTGGGAATCGAACCAGGATTCTCAATATCCACAGGCCGACTCGATACCACTGCATACCCCATAACGTGCTAACGTAAATAATAATAAATGTATCATCACGCCTTTTATTTATTACTGGGTGTGACACTCTACCGTAGCAAATCTAAGTAAGTGATATATTTATGCAGGCGAAGTGCAGTTACCAGCCGTCAAATCAAAGCCCTCAAAGATGTTAGTAGAAGGTGAACTACAAAGGTAATTTAAATTTCCTGCAAATTTGTCAGCAGCAGTATCGAACCTGGGTACTTAAATCGTCAAATCCACTATGCCACCTACCTCATACATTTATAATAACAATTATATTTTGTTAAAAAAAAATGTCCAGGAGCCAACTTAACTTCAAGTCAAAAATATCGTACATCACATAATCCACAACTAATTTGTGAATATCTTAATTTGACGAGTGATAATTATATATCGAGTTAAAATACAGGGTGTTTCAGGACTAGTGTAACAAACTTTAACAGCTTATTCCTGAGGTCATTTTGAGCCAAAAATGTCATATGAACATAGGTCCTATTTCTCCTAGTTACCAAAATACAAGAGGTTGAAGTTCTATAAATAACACGAAATTTTCAATTTTTTTTAAACAAGATACTTTCGGAAAACAAAAATACGCGCAAATAGGGGTTGGGAAAGTTGGCTTCTATTTGGATATCTGTCTTGGTATTCTCTGGACGCATAACGGGCATTACCATTACATAATCCATAAATAAAAATCATATCTGCATATTCAGCAGTACTATAACCATCCATTAAGAAACAATAATACAGTCAAAAGTACAACAATTTTTAATTAAGACAAATAAGGTATGACTTTTCAATAAAATTCTTGTTTTCCGAAAGTATCTTGATTACAAAAATTTGAAAATGTGTTATTTATAGAACTGGTAACTAGAAGGAATAGGACCTATGTTTATATGACATTTTTTGCTCAAAATGACCTCAGGAATAAGCAGTTAAAGTTTGTTACACTAGTCCTGAAACACCCTGTATGTCATCAAGCAAGAACTGCATTATCGGAACAGGTATATGATCAGTATAAAATCAAATAAGAATGAAACTAACCAAATATAAAAGAAAAGTAAATTCGCTATATTTATAAATCCACTACTCGTTTAAATATGTACCTGGAGTAAAATACGTCGGTAGTGGAGAGTAATATCAGAACACGGTTTTCTCTCGAGACTCAAGAACTTACGTCTTACGTTTACGTTATCGTTAGACCGTTCTACGTCATCAAAAGTTAAACATCTTACAGAAATAGCCCCAGTGCACCAAGTACGCTATACGCTATTCGCCTTCGCGTTCGCTCGAGCAGGTGAACTCGTCCCAACCATCGCACGCAAAAACCTCTACACTACCACATGATTCTTTCAATTGGCATTTTCATCCCATTAGTGACTGGAAGTCTTAATGCAGACTTCAAAGAGAGGAAGAAAGAAGGAGATACGAAGGGAAAGGATGCAAGATGGCATATGATAATCGTTGTGATGTCATTTAGAATGTGGTTAATTTTGTAAAGGATAAAAAAGATCCTTACCTTAATTCCGATGTGAAGTGGAAAATCCGTGTGTGCCAGGGGCTGCGGCGTGGGATGGTGTAGTAGGGGAATCACCGGCAAGGGGCACGACATCATACTGTCTGCCTGAAAGAGAAGAAAGAGATTCATTCATTAGTTTTTTCTATTTTTGGTATTATTTCAGCCGAAATAATTTGTTATGTTATAGGAAAAATTAATATTTTGGATTATATGGTTTTAATAATTAAGTTGACAAGAAACAGATGACATATTAGACTTTGGTTTAATCCATTATCAAATCGAGAATAGACGAGGATTAATTATTTCATGAATTTGATAAGTGGATGTTCTGTAAATATTTCTAGGAGATGAAAAATAATTTTTAAATTAAGAAATAAATAATGTAACTTAATAGTTATTTATGTAAAACGTCAGGAAAACGTTCAATTACAGGATGAGTCGATAGTTTCATACCGAGCTTGAAACAGCTTATCAGTCCATTATCAAATCGAATAGTAAAATTTAAATCATTTTAAAACAAGTCAATAATTTAAGAGGTAAAACGTGACATTCAAACGTTGTTTGATGCACTAGCTTTAATAGTTATTGACGTAAAAAGTCAGAAAAGCGTTCAATTACAGAATGAGTAGATAGTTTGAAACAGCTTACGAATTCTGTACGACGCTTTACTGACGTGTTACGTATAACATTTTACCTGAAACTTATAAACAAATAATACATATTTTAAATTAATTTAAATTAAAAGAAATATTTGACTTACATATTCAGTCAGTATTTTATGTTGCTAAGTAACTAGACACTCACGTTTCTTTCATTACCTGCCTAGGCAGGCAATATGTTATTTTCCTGACTAGGCATGCAAAGCAAAGCTTTCCTGAGTCTTAAAGGTCAGACAAATGTTTATTTTACTGTCAGCTTCAGGTAAATAAATATGTCATCACGCCTTTTACCCATTACTGAAGCACTCTGAAATTTATTTTTAAATAAAAATTTATATTTTTGTTACTTTTTTATCCATTCCAGCATGTGGCAGTCTGCTAAATAATGAAAAGTGCTACTTTAGCTAGGAGTTTTTTGGACACCCAGTAATGGGTAGAATGGAAGAAGGCGTAATGATATATTTATTTTTTTATTTTATTTCCCATGTTAATGCCAATTAATCAAAAATTTTCTGACCTAAAATTGTTATTTCATTTATTTTGGAATTCTAATAAATGGAGATAAACAATAAAAGCTTTCATAATATTTTCCTAATTTAATCTAAACAAAAAACACGTAACAAAACTTTTATCAAAGAATTGAAAACTCAAAATCCATTACACAATTATTATCCACTCGGATAAACAAACTCAAGACGAATTTATAAATTGATGCAATTTTGAAAATCTTTCAGTTTCTTTCTACATTTAGCCAGCAGCATTTTCTTGATGAAATGTCACTAACAGTTTTGATCTTCTACCTTCTATCCCACACTGACGTCACTCATAAAACGACTTGCAAACTTGGCAACCGCGGGCGAAATTTTTGTTACAAGAACGCGAATTTTTTGACCTTGCGAGGAGAATATCTCGATACGGATTGATACAAATGTAGAAGTTTCTTTGTTTGCTAGATTTTCTTGTATGGTTATTTATATTTTTTGAGCGCCTGAGGCTACTTGCGATTTCAATATAAGTTGGAAAAGATTGGAAGAATAATGTGGTTCTGGTAGATTTTTGAATATTTTGGTTTTAATTTTGTTTCGTGGAACACAGAAAAAGTTAATATTATGTATTTATTTTCAACAATTTCATTTTGTAATACTGCTACTAGATTTATAAATTTTGACTATTTTTTTTTTGACAAATAAATAAAATTGAAAGTAGCTCTTTGCAAGATGACGGCTAGAGATTGTAGTACGAGCATAGAAAAAGTACACAACACTTTATCTACGAGAAGAAAAAAAATGTAATTAATACAATTTTGTTATGTAGCTAACTACTAAATTAGACCAAAAGGGTAAATAAAAAAAATGTTAAATATTAAAAACTGCATTTAATGAGTATCTACTTGTTGTTCAATTGTTTTTATGCAAGAGTAACACGCAAACAAAAAATGGCTTTTATAAAGAAAACTAGAAAAATTAATTGTCGTCCATACACTTGGTGAAACTAGGTTTAATAAAAAATATAAAATTTTGTGAGACTTAGCCAAGTGTTTATTTTATATTTTTTATTAAAACTATAGTTTTAATTTGACAAGTCCATTAAATAAATTAATTAAATGGCTTAAATTAGTAATAAATTATCCTTGAAGATTATTGTCAAAATTGTTTGTCGGCTGTGGGAATCGAACCCACACTCTATAGGAAAGACTGAAAATGAATTGAAAAGACATGGATGGTAGTGTCGACAAGTTTGAACGTCGTTCGTTCATTATACTTGAGGGTATATTGTTCCAATCAAAATAATAATAACAACATTAAATTAATAACAATAATAAAAATTATTTTGTATGGGGTAGGTGGCTCAGTGGTATCGAGTCAGCCTGTGGATCTTGAAAACCCTGGTTCGATCCCCACAGCCGACAAACAATTTTCACCAATTTAAATCTACCTCTGTGGCTCCCTCTCCACTAATATCTTTGAGGGCCGTGATTTGACGGCTGGTAACTGCACTTCACGCGACAAAATATATCACTTACCGAGATCTGCTTAGGCAGAGTGCCACACCCAGTAATGGGTATAAGGCGTGCTGATATATTTATTTATTTTTATTTTAAAATTATTTTGTTAGCTGTTTTCCAAAACACTTCTTATCTAAAATTTTCTTTATAAAATCCATTAATAGTTTTAATTAAGTAATCAGACAGTTAGTATAGGTAATTCTGGGTGCTAAATTCCCAACGAATTCAGATTTAGAAGCATATTAATAGAATGTCTTACCCGTTGAACATAAACAGACCAAATATATAATTAAATTTCTTGATATTTGCATATTACACGTTAATATTGCTTGGATAGAGTAAGGTACGTTTTAGTGCAAATGTATGTTTAATAAACTCATATATTATACATTAACCCCAATGTACCCAGGACGCAAAGTTTCCTTGGCTTTACCCACACTAAATAAGCGTTGTCTTCGACGATATTTTCTAACATCTTTGTATTATTTTAGCGGGATTGTTACACAGAGAAAAATTAACATGATTCAGTTTATTAAGTTACAGAATGATTTCAATTTTTATATGAAAGCAATTATAAAATGCAAAATAAAATGTTATCAGAATAAGAACTTCAATTAATTGCGCTAACGCTTATTATGGCCGTTTCATTCCATCGTTTTGCCATATTAAAATTTGTTGTTTTTTTTTTACAGATTTAGTACTTCAAGTAATGCCATTTAGTGATTTTTATTTCAATTAAATGAAGGTGACCACGCTGTCAAGTTACAAAAACAACCTTAAAATATATTAAAATTAAACCTCAAACTATTTGAAAATTGAAGTTGATGTGATAAAATGAAATACATCTAATGCATTTGCGTATTTTATTTATACATTTAATATTATTATTAGGTTAGTTTAGTTTATGTAGTTACGATATATCTCGTCAAAGGCGCTAGTTGACGTGTTGAGTCTGTAAATTTTAATGACATCTGAAACGGACATACTAAGCGTAGTTGTAATAAAACTGTAAAAACTAATATAAGAAAAAACTAAGTTAATTTTAAAGACAATAACTGAATAAACGAAATGAACAAGAATTTAAAAATAAAATAAATATATCATGACGCCTTTTACCTATTACTGGGTGTGGCACTTTGCCGTAAGCAGATCTCGGTAAATGATATATTTCTACGCGTAATGTGCAATTACCAGCCGTGAAATAACGTCCCCCAAAGATGTTAGTGAAGGGAGAGCCACAGGGATAGATTTAAATTGGTGAAAATTGTTTGTCGCTTGTGGGGATCGAACCAGAGTTTTCAAGATACACCGGTCGACTCGATACCACTGAGCCACCTACCCCAATCTAAAATTTTAAAACTTACAAGCATCAAAATCACTAAGATAGACACACTGGTTATTCTGTAACATATAATCTGCTACTGTTATTTGACGTCATAGTTATAGATTATACTCAAATTCAAAATATTAAATTTCAGTGGTAGATTTGTGTGGGTTGTGGATTTGAGACCCAGGCTTGATTTTCACCACATTTAAACTACCCCTACGGCTCCTCCACCACTAATATCGAGATCTACTACGACTGAGTGCCACGCCCAATAATGGGTAAAAGGCGTGATAATATACAAATTTATTTTTTAATTTAATTTGCAAAATTTAGTTTATAGTTAATTTAGAGTTTATAGTTGGTAGTGCTGTACATAAAAATAATTTTTATGTTGAGTGTACAATATTTACGATTCTGTGATGGGCAAAAGAGAAAAAAATGACGTTAGTACAATCAAATGGAATTTTACGATCTCATAGTGACACCTGGCGATTTTATGAATCCATCAGCGCTAGTAAACAAAACAAGCGACTGCGACACAGACTGAATTTTTTTTCAGGTGCGTTTTTTCCATAAATATATTTATATCGATGTTGTAACGCGGCTCAATACCTCAATGCGCTATCGTAAAAAATATGACCAGTTTTTAGCGCGTTTTTTCATCGCTGTTCTGATGCGCGCAAAACGATCCATCACCGAATAAAAACACCGGGCTACCAGCGAAGAATAGGAGCCGACGTTTGGCCTTGCAGGTGCGCCCCAGGACCGGACAGGGAGGTTTTTCACGGGGGAAATTAAACACAATATTCTTTGTTTCCAGAGAACATTTCTCATAAAATCAGGGTTCGAAGATATATATCGATCGATATATATCATGATATTTATTTTGATATATATCGTCATATTTTTGCAATGATATATATCCATTATATAAAAATATCAAATAGTTTTTGAGATATAGTCTCCGGAAAAGTGAAATTTATCGTATTTTTCAGTTTTTCTACTTTTCCGAGGCTATATCTCGAAAACTAAATGTGATATGAAAACGCGCTCAACGGCATTAATTTTCTCGTGCTTCAGTTAACTTATAAACATAGTTTCAGCGATGTTTATTTTTTTTCAATTTTCCGCCAAAAAAATCGCAAAAAGCGGTTTTTTAACATTTTCTCGAAAACCAGAAGTCATATGCATTTGAAGATTGCACCACTGGATTCAGTGAGTCAAAATACATATGTATGTAAATTTTCGTTTTAATAATCCTACGATTAAGGATTTTTGGGAAAATTGAATTAAAATCTGAAAAAACCAAAGGGGTACCCCTTAGGAAATAATTAAAAATATTAAATTGCTTAAAATTGTGTGAAAATTTGCTTATAAGTCAATTCGGACACTGGGAATTCAACGCCGTTGAGCGCATTTGCATATCTTGTTTAGTTTTTGAGATATAGCCTCCGGAAAAGTGAAATTTTTCGAATTTTTCAGTTTTTCTACTATTCCGAGGCTATATCTCGAAAACTAAATGTGATATGAAAACGCGGCCAACGGCATTAATTTTCTCGTGCTTCAGTTAACTTATAAACATAGTTTCAGCGATTTTTATTTTTTTTCAATTTTCCGCCAAAAAAATCGCAAAAAGCGGTTTTTTAACATTTTCTCGAAAACCAGAAGTCATATGCATTTGAAGATTGCACCACTGGATTCAGTGGGTCAAAATACATATGTATGTAAATTTTCGTTTTAATAATCCTACGATTAAGGATTTTTGGGAAAATTGAATTAAAATCTGAAAAAACCAAAGGGGTACCCCTTAGGAAATAATTAAAAATATTAAATTGCAAAAAATTGTATGAAAATTTGCTTATAAGTCAATTCGGATACGGGGAATTCAACGCCGTTGAGCGCATTTCCATATCTTGTTTAGTTTTTGAGATATAGCCTCCGGAAAAGTGAAATTTTTCGAATTTTTCAGTTTTTCTAAATGTGTACCAAAACTAAAATTAAAAAATAAATATCCAAAAAGTGATATTTATCTGATATATATCCTATATATCAGATATTTTGATATTTATTATAAATATCATGATATTTACGAACCCTGCATAAAATGGATAAAAATAAAATAAATATATCATCACGCCTTTTACCCATTACTGCGTGTGGCACTCTGTTGTAGCAGATGACGGTAAGTGATATATTTCTTCGCGTGAAGTGCGGTCAAATCATGACCCCAAAGATGTTAGTTGAGGGAAAGCCACAGGGGTAGTTTTAATGTGGAGAAAATTGTTTGCCGGCTGTGGGAATCGAACCCACACTGAAAATGAATTAAAACGAAATGGATGGAAGTGTCGCTTGCGATATATCATCACGTCTTTTACCCATTACTGGGTGTGACATTCTGCCTAAGCAGATCTCGGTAAGTGATATATTTCTTCGCGTGAAGTGCGGTTATCAGCCGTCAAATCACGGCCCTCAAAGATATTAGTGGAGAGGGAGCCACAAAGGTAGATTTAAATTGGTGAAAATTGTTTGTCAGCTGTGGGATCGAACCAGGGTTCTCAAGATACCACTGAGCCACCTACCCCATACTATTACAGTTAGACAAACATGTAAGAACATTAAACGAATCAAAAAAATAAAGAAGGAAGGAAATGACAGACTGCGTTTGTTTTTCAAAATGAATTTCACAAACAAACTATTAATACATATTACAGTATACAGTATTGGTTATGTGTTATGTAGTTTTGACATTTGCAAAGTAACGTTTTCTAATTTCCCTACGTATATAATCATGAAATTCAATAAACAAAAAATATAAATACCTCTTTCAGCTTCCATGTTATCGTAAATTCCATTGAAATATCACTATCACAAGCACAGAAATTTAAAGAAATACACAAAATCTCAACTAAAATCGTCTACAGTTCAACATGATCCAGGTACGTTCACTACTGATACTGGCCGATAAATTCATGATTCGTCGTTTGCGCAAGTTTGAACATCGTTCGTTCATTAATTTCAAGTACCTACATAACATATATATGGTAAATATTCTTGTCGAATAATTATTGGTTATGAACAAAATATTGGTTATTTGTTATTACTATTAAAATTTTATTTACATGATATTTTTTTATAAATGGAGATAGTAATATACATTTTTTTTCTACAACTATAAAAAATGTGTTTTTGCACCCTAGAGCGCAAAATGAGTATTTCGTGCAAGCTCCCAAATTATTTTTTGTTGAGTTTCATTAGTTACAACTAGAGATGGGCGAATATCATCCGCGAATAGTCGAATGCGGCGAATATTGACATTATTCGATATTCGAGATTTTCTAATATTAACGTCAGTATAGCGAACATTCGAAAACCTCGAATACCTCGAATATCGCGCCATATGTTGACCTCAATTTTTGACTGTTTTTCTTTATCATTTGTAAATAAACTATTACAATACTTTGAAGTTATTAATAACAAAGATATTTTGTTTCAAAACCATGAAGACGTGCCATATTTCAAATTTGTTTTTCGCCAACATCAGCCAGTACGTTTCACCTTAAATTTGAAGTTTTCGTCTTTTTCTTTTTTGTTTGTACTTTTTGTTTTAATTTTATTTTATCTTAACAATTTCATTCAAATAATGAAAAGAACATAATTAAATAATTAGTAATAATTTTAGGAGTATTCGAATATTCGAGTACCTCGATCACATCAATGGTATCATATTCAGATTATTGTTGATTGTTTTCCTTCAATTTATTTAAATAAATCAATTATTATTCTATTATTCTTTATTTACAGTTGTAAAAATATTACTTTTTTTGTTTCGACCTGCGGTCTCTACTAAAAGTAGGTGGCTCAGTGCTATCTAGTTGGCCTGTGGATCTTGAGAACCCTGGTTCAATCCCCACAACCGACAAACAATTTTATACAAATTAAATCTCCCTCTCCACTAACATCTTTGGGAGCCGTAATTTGACAGCTGGTAACCGTACTTCATGCGATTGAATATATCACTTACTGTGATCAGCTACGGGAGAGTGTTACACTCAGTAAAGAGTAAAAGGCGTGATGATATGTTTATTTATTTTTTATTTATTAATAAGATGAATATTAAAAAAATAACTTTGTCATATTTCGAAATGGGTAACTAAAAAAAATAATAATTTAATGCTATAGAACAAAAGGCTACTAAAATGACAACTTTACAGGGTGTTTCACAACTTATTGCACTTATTTTAAGTGATTATGAAGTATTACAAATTAATTTAAATTGTGTAACAGTTCTTTCAATATTTAATGTTTACTAATTTTTATTCATTACTGGAACCTGTCAGTTCAGTGGCATGAAAAATGTTTCAAGTATTGTGCAATTATTTTTGCCAATCAGTACATTGAGTACTATATAAAGTTAACCCAATACCCGCCGCAATTCAATGATCAATAAAAGAATACCTTTTCAGTAAAAATATCTTTATTTGAGTTCTAAAAAACAAGTTTTTGATAATAAAAGTTATACATACTTAAGTGTTAAAATATATCTGACCTTGAAATATAATTGTTAAAAACACCGAAATTAAGTAACTTTGAATATTTTTAAAATTATTGGTTTTGCAAATATTTGAAAATTGGCTGTGACTGGCTGTCATAACATAACTAATTAATATATTCATTAAAAAAAATATACATTTTAAATGTAAAAAAAATTATTACAGCCAAATATTTAAGCATCCCAAAAATGGGACGTTGGCGGTTAATAGGTTAATATAAGTACCGTAAGTTGTGAAATATCCTGTATATCATGACGCCCTTTACCCATTACTGGGTGTAACAAAATTGTATAAGTGACATATATGTTGCGTGTAAAGTGCGATTATCATCCTGAAAAGTTTTGAATGGAGTAATTTTATTGTAGGACAAAGTCTAATGCGTTGCCATAGAGCTATTTACAAGAATATTTCAAATACAGACTAATAAACTCTTCAAAATATATTCTATTGAAATATATTTAGATAATATTTAATAAAACTACTTATTTACTTGAGAATATAATAATAAAGATTGCTTCTAGCGTCAAAACTTTTACATGTTGTAAACGAGAAAAAAAGTTATATAAATCTTCTTAAAAATGAAACATTGCATACAAGAGCTTAATAATTACAACATTAAAAATACATCCATACTTCGTAAGAATAACTCCGTAACAAAAAATTCAACAAGTACTAAAACAATCTCACAACCAATAAGAAGTAAACAGATTAATAAAAGCAAGTATTGCCATCATTTTCCAGTTTTCCTTATATATTTCTCACTGACAACATATCAATATTTCTTTCCTCTCAAGCTGGAAAGCGCTTCGAAAGCTCGACGATTTGTGTATCACATTACACAGAGAGAAACTTATAAGCTCATTACAGACGATAGTTATTACAAGTTTAGCCCAAGACTCCGACTCGGTCGATAAAGTCGTACAGCCTAATTGAGAAATTAATTTCGTGGCTCTGTTTATGCCAAGGAGAGATTCAAATTGAGTGCAATGATGATTTATTCGAACCGTGTACACCGAACCGGTTTCAAGCGGTAATACCGCTTGGGAGACTTAGTGACGGAAGGAATTTTTTGGTATAAATACCTGTCAAAAGGGATGAAAGCGAATATAGGGGTTTGAAGCAAGATGAAAGTCGTGCCAGAAGTTTGTCCTTTCACTTCAGATTTCACAAAATTTATTTTGTTTTGCTGATGACACAACTCAAAAGAAAATTACGCTTTTTATCACTCATAACCTCACAACAATCTTTGAGTACAGATTTTATGACGAAACTTACGAATTTAAACATTTAACCCGTGGATACAATAAATGCCATTGAATTTATCTTCATGTATTAATTGTATTATCGACTTCTTTGAAACATAATATTATTGTTATTATAAATGAAATATAATATGTGAATTGAAAATTGTAATTATTGTAATTAATTTGAAAACATTAAATTTATTCACAAATAATAATTGAAAATAATTTTAAAATACACCGATCAAATTTCTCCCAACCAGTTGGGAGGAGGGTCATAAAAAACCATTTTTCTACAACTGTCAAAAAATGTTCATTTTTTTACTAATATCAATACGCGAAGTACGTGATTTTTTCATCACCTACATTACCATGACAACGCGTATTTTGAGCATTACTTTGCACCCCAGTGCGCATAATGTGTATTTTGCGCACTGTTTTGTATTCTAGTGCGCAAAATGAGTATCTCGCGAACGCTTCCAAATTATTTGTTGTCCAGTTTCATTAGTTACAATACTTCAATAGTATCAAATTAATATTATTGTTGATTGTTTTCCTTCCATTTACTTAAATAAATCCATAATTATTGTATTGTTCTTTATTTGCAGTTACAGTAGAAAAAATGTTGTTTATATTTCGTGGGCAAAATTCTTGTTTTTTGGCGCGTTGGAATGACTTTTAGAGAGCCACAGGGGTAGATTTGTTTGTCGGCTGTGGGGATCGAACCAGGGTTCTCAAGATCCATTGGCTGATTCGATACTACTGAGCCACCTACCCCATGTATGCCATGATATATGAAATTCAAAATTTGGGTGAAATTCTAGTATTTTTGTTAGTGAACAGTTTTGTTTGAGGGTTCGAAGAGGTCAAGCGGTGCTAAATGCACAAAGATGAGTGAATGGCGTAAGATTAATTCATTGTGATAGACGTGTTTATGCTTTGAAACTTTGCAGCTCTACTCAGAAGTTATGTTCGCTTCAGCAGTCTTGCCAACACTCAACAAATGTTTGCATCGTAATCATTTCACGCTAATTTCAGACTTAATACGATTATACTATTAAAAATCACTCACTAATAAATTAAAATTAAATACCTTACATGACATTTATATTCAATCCGTCCGAATAGAATTCGAATCGCACTCAAGCTACAAATTATATATGAACTACCACACTGCGGCTCGGTGAGTGCGGACCCTGTACTATAATTAGGATTAAGTTCCTGTTGTACAGTGTAACATAAATAAATAAGTCATGTCATTTTACTGTTTGTTAGAGATCTTATTCTCTGCTGGTGGCACAGTTCTTCGTCATACAGCTCCTTCATGTGAACTTTGTTTTAGATGAAGGAGTGTGTTATACCATACTGATGTGCTGGCCAGCCTCTGACGAGGACCTGATAAGTCGACTTGGAGCCTGATGTAAATACATAAGTAAGGTAATAACCGAGTTTTCTTACGTGTTGCATACAATATTTTTTCTATTTCCGTTCTAATCAATACGAAAGAGCGTTTTTGAAATTATGTAATTTTTACATATTAATGACAGTTATAAATTCAAAAAATAAAAGAATAACACATCAGAATTCGTCAACCAAGATATCTGTTACTATGTTACCTCACTATTTCACTAGTTAAATAATGTAGTTCATTACCTAACTCAAATAAGTGAAATAAAACGTCTATTTCCTAACGGAAGTAGAAAAATATTTTAATGGGGTAGGTGGCCTGTAAATTTGTGAGACTTAAACAAGTATTTAGTTTGATATTTTTTATTAAACCTAGTTTCACCAAGTGAGCATTCAAAGACAATTAATTTTGTCTTTGTTGTTGTTACTTCCTTGTACGAAGTAGAGGAAGTATTGTAATCGTGAAAATTTTCGGTTCTCAGATTTCAACGGAAATAGATATTTTGGCCCTCCCTGAATCCATTTTGACTAATTTCGTCATGCCGTCTGTATGTACGTATGTATCTCGCATAACTCAAAAACGGTAAGCCGTAGAAAGTTGAGATTTTGTTTTAGGACTGTTATAACATCTAGTTGTGCACCTCCCTTTTTGGTCATTATACAACTACCGGAAGTGGTACTTTACTTGAAGCCTATAATAGATTTTCATGAAAAACTATACTCAAATATAATTTAAAACTTTCCAAATTTGATATATAAGACTACTATATCAATGGAAATAACATAATAGATTTTGGTTAAAATAGACTAACCGGAAGTGGTACATGAAGCTGCTAACAGTTTTCCTTGAAAAAAATGGTATTATTTTAATTTTAGAAACAAATGCTGCAAATAAAAGTTTTAGAAAATTAAATTCTGCGTCTAGCTCATTAAGAATTTTTAAATTAGCTTTTTGCATAAACAAGATATCTAAATTTAAATATTATATATTTTTTATTTAAAAAAAAAAATTAATTTTGCTATGGATTAGAACAAAAAATAAAAGATTTAATGTCAAATATGTGCAATTAAAAAAATATCTATAGTTTATTACGCGTACAAGGAAGTCATGTGGTGTCCACATCAGATTTTTTTAAATAAATAAATTACAAATTTTAAGTTTTGCAAGTAGCCATAAAAGATGTATGATAATATTAGCATTGCAGAGACGTAAATTTGCAAATTATCAAGTGTTGGGATGTCAGTTGGTTTAAAAAGACTTAACACAAAGTTAGGTGACAATAAATAGCGCTGAAAAAGAAAACACCAGCACTTATAATAAATTAATTCATTAATTATGCCAGCAGATTATAACGCCAAGTTGTTCATGTTAGCAGGGAAATATTAATGTTTTGTGCGCCGCATTAAAACTAAATTATGTTGTAAAACTACATAATGGGGCTTTACGGGCGGGATTAACGGGAATTGCTAGCGAACTCTACTCTATATTCAGTTCTAGTGCATTTGTATCTGTTCATATAAAGTATGTATTTGTTTCCCATCAGCTAATAAGCGATATTTGTTGCATTTGAATTTAAATTTTTAGTGGTACTTCCATCGAGAGCTCATTTGTGGAGCTCGTTAAAATTTTCAAGAGACCTATCGAACCTGGCCTGGCGAGATATTGCTACAATTATTTTTTATTTCACTAGAATACTTGTGGTTTAAAGCTCGTTCACAGCTACCCAATTAATCATTACAATTAGCATGTATAACTAGAACTTAAACCTAATTACAGTACAGGATCCGAATTCACCCAGCTGCAGTACAGTAAAGGCTAAAGGCGTAAATTTATAGTCATATATTCTATTTTTTCATATTTAAAATGTTGGCTGTGTATACTTTGTATTAGAAAACTCCTTAATAAAAAAGTTCATCATCATCTGTGGCGCTAAAGCCCAAATCGGGCCTGGGCCTACCGGACACACCGAGCCGCAGTTTTTACACTGCCGTACTGCCGGTCTTCGTAGTCAAATGCTACATTATTTAAGGCGAATAAGTGACTAGTTTATAGCGCCCGAGTATGAGAAATACATGTAACTGTATTTTTTATATTTTACAACAAATCACACAGTGGTTCCAAAAAAATATTTTAATAGCTATTTACGCATGTGAAATTTGCGTAGCCGAGTTATGTAAACAGATAAGTAAGATAATAGCCGAGTTTTCTTACGTGTTACATACAATATTTTTTTACTTCCGTTCTGATAAATACGAAAGAGCGTTTTTGAAATTATGTAATTTTTACATATTAATGACAGTTATAAATTCAAAAAATAAAAGAATAACACATCAGAATTCGTCTCTACCAAGATATCTGTTGCTATGTTACCTCACTATTTCACTAGTTAAATAATATAGTTCATTACCTAACTCAAATAAGTGAAATAAAACGTCTATTTCCTGACGGAAGTAGAAGAATATTTTAATGGGGTAGGTGGCCTGTAATTTTGAGAACCCAGATTCGATTCCCATAGACGACAAACAATTTTCACCATATTAAAACTACCCTTGTGGTTCCTCCTCCACTAACATCTTTGAAGGCCGTGATTTGACGGCTGGTAACCACACTTCACGCAAATAAATGTATTACTTACCGAGATCTGCTACAGCAGAGTGCCACACTCAGTAATGGATAAAAGGTGTGAAGATACATTTATTTATTTATTTATTTATAACAAGGGAGTAAAGTTCGTCATTATTTGTCGAGAGTGCAGATTGAATCCTGATCTACTACAGCAGAGTGCCACACCCAGTAATGGATAAAAGGTATGATGATATATTTTTCTTTTGTTTATTTATTTATTTATAATTGAATATTTTCTTCAACTGCAGATATTTATTATTGGTAGCAAATCGTTAACAACAATGCGACAGTAATTAATACAAATGATAAATTAACAACCTAATGCTTCATTTTAAAATAAATTTAAAATAAATCCCACATTTAACTAAAGACACGGTAGTTCTCAAAATAAAAATACTGTATAGACTTGTTGCATTTTCGAGTCAGAGTGAAAAGTAGAAGTCCTTATTCGGCAGAAGTGTGTTCCTGCTTATCAAAGCGTTTACGTAGTTTTCGTGTTAGCAGCACCTTTCGATTTTTCGCATCCTGAACCTTAAACTCACCCTCCCGCATTTAGACGCGTTTTCGCATAACAAAAGCCTATCATCGTCTCGAGAATAGGCTCATAACCTCAACTATCTATCAGCCACCACAACCACGTGGCACAAAACAAAATCTAATCGAGTTGCTCGGTTCAAAAACGAACACCTTCCTCTCAAAGACTCGTTCGCTCGTTCGTCGTTCGTTCCCATCTCGCAGGCATATTTTCCCATCTGCGGTTAACAAAGACGCCAGCAGGGTGAATGGGAGAAGGGGTGGGAGGTGTGTCTGCATGTAGAGGAAGAAGAAGAAGCACCAGGTAGCGCCAGGAACGCTGGAAGCGCCATGGTAATCATTAATAAAGTGCGCAGATATCTTAATTAAATCAAAACAATATGGCAAAGCGAGATCGAAATTAATTAACCATCGGCGTGCTGCTGGTACTAGTACTGAGCTGAAGGGGGGAACAGGTGCCGCGAACCAATGGGAAATGCCAAACAGTGCTTCTCAAAATTTACATACTAACATACCTATGTTTTCAATAAAAAAACTTTAATTAATTTTACGTCCAATTTCCTTTTAAAATCATGAATTTTTCGGAACATAAGAGCTAGCTAGATTATTTTCTGAGGTCAATAATCTTAGAATCAAAATCGTTAGTCGATTCCAAAATAATTCCCACACACAGGTGGGCATACATTAATTTCTTATATTATCTAATTTGCATCAACGAAACTTATTTGGTCCGATTTAAATACATAAAAGCAAAATGAAGTAACTGTAGTTTATATATGGGGTAGTTGGCTCACTGGTATCGAGTCGGCCTGTGGTCCTTGTGAATCCTGGTTCAATTCCAACAGTCGACAAACAATTTTCACCAATTTAAAAATCTACCCTAAGGCTCCCCCTCCACTAACACATTTGGGAGCCGTGATTTGACGGCTGGTAACCGCACTTCAAGCAAAGAAATATATCACTTACCGAGTTCTACTACAGCAGAGAGCCACACTCAGTAATGGGTAAAAGGCGTGATGATATATTTATTTATTTATATCAAGGGAGTAAAGTTCGTCATTATTTGTCAAGAATGAAGATTGAATCCTGAGGGCGTAGCCCGAGGGATGTAATATTGATTGAGGCAAATAATGACACTTTCCTTACGATATTTTATATATTTACAAATGAAAAAATTCTTTGTTTAACATAAGAGACTTGGCACTGCCATGGCATTTTCTATTTCTATTTTGAGTCCTTTATAAATAAAAATTAAAAAATCAGCGATATTTTAAACCGAGTCAATTCAAGGCAATTTGTATTTGAAATGTTGTGGTTGCTAACTGTTATTGATATTTATGCAATTGTTCTGATTTTGAGGTTTGAGCTTGATAGGTTCAGTATATCATCCGCTACTACCAACCGTCTAAAACAAAATGTTACGTATCGTACTGAACGCTCTTTCGATACGCAACTAGGTTTCATAATGACTTCCTTATGAACGCAAAATAAAAAAAGAAATAATATAATAGGATATTGGCATTAGAGAACTACAATTTAGAATAGAAAAAAATCATGAAATTGATTGAAATCTATAGATTTTCTTTTATTCTTGATCTTGATGGTTGTGATATTGTTGAGCCTTATAAATAGATTGATGTTAAAAAGTTTATATTTGTTTAAAATAACTCAATTTTTACCAAAGTAAATGACTGAAGTTAGTTTTCGGTTCTAATAACGCAGAAAGTCGAGTTTAAATTTGTAAACGATTAGTGTCCATATTTCATATAAATGAAAAGCTAGATTTTAAGTTTCAACCTAAGGTTTATAACTTATTTGATGTTTAAATATGTTTTTCTTCAAGCATACAACAATATTCATATTATGCTACTACACACACTATGTAGAACTAAGTCATTTATTTATTTATTTATTTATTTATGTTACGCTGTACAACAGAAATTTAATTCCAATTACAGTACAGGGTCCGCACTCACCGAGCCGCAGTGTGATAGTTTATATAATTTTTAGCTTGAGTGCGATTCGAACTCGGGATCTCCGGATTCGAATTCCGTATCGCTATTCACACCACCGTACTGATGGACATTATGTTATTAGTACAATAATGTTAGTTATAAAATATACCACAGGCAGCAGCACTTGCTAGGGCAGTCCGGCTACTGGCTCAACGTTACCAATCGTACGATAATTATCATACATGTAGGATAATTAGGGGAATTGTACGATGTACGATAGTAAGTTACTATCGTACAGCGTACTTAAAATGACAAAATATATATAAAAAAAATATCGTGAACATAATTAGGAGTCACAACCCATAATTTTGAGTGTTCCGTACGACAATTTCAATATCTAATGTTGGCAACTGAAGTGAAGTGAGGTTAACTGACTGACAGCCAGTAGTGATAAATATCGTTATTTGTTTCACAAAAAAAATGTCTCAAGAAGTGGATGAAATGCAATTTACACCTCCAGCAATAGCAGAAATCGCAAAGTCAGTCATTCAAACATTGATTCCTGAAAAATCACGTAAGGTTTATGATTTCGCTTATGAGAGATTTGTCAATTGGACTAGAGAACAAAATGTGAAGAATTTCTCTGAGAATGTTATGCTAACTTACTTTACTCAATGATTAAGGCTGAATTAAATATCAAACATAACGTAAACATATGTAAATACACTAAACTAATAGCATTTTTGAAAATATTGAGTTATTTGATACTTCGACAGAAATGACTTGCAACATACCTGTTACATTTGGAAGTAATCAAGGTACGGAAATAAACAATGAAATTTATACAGCTTCTATCTATTAGGATATTGGAACTATCGATACAAATACTGCCAGTAGTGGTTTAAATATTCAAAATTGTAAAATAGAAAACTGTACATTTAACATAACTGTTAATAAAGCGAGTTAGGGAAAAAATTAAATAATTTATATTTTATTCTTGAAATTTACGTTAGAATGCTTGAAGAAAAAATAGTATATGCTACTCGGAGTAGAATGCTCTTTTTTATTTCGCTCAGTTTGCATCGCCTCGGCCGCAAACATCTGAGCTCAATAAAAAAAGACTGCTTTCTACTCCTAGTAACATAATATACTATTAAAGTATCTTATTGGAAACCTAAAATGATTGTGAAATAATTCTATGAACTCTCGTTGACATGAGGCTGCAAGTGTAAAAAATATTCGCTCGCAAATAACGTCACAAATAGAATAAAATGTTGATGGATGTTTTTGTGGGGGACTTGGAATCCTCCTCACTATTAATTCCGCATTTCAACAGAACAGATCTCATATCTCATGATGTGCGCACATATGCGAGTTTGTATTCAGCGGATCACGTCGGAACCGAATTTCAGCGGTACCTGGCCGCTCGACTAATCTCTTTCTGATTGCTAAACTTGTGACAGATATATTAGATCTTAAGCACGTGATGCTCGGAGATAGTTGAGGCAATTCCGTCAATCACGCCGCCGGAAACGACAGCCGGATGTTATTTTGTTTGTGTTTTGTTTTAGATGAGAGGGTTTGATTGGTTGTGGAGATTGCGGAGATTGTCTGTAGATGGTTTAACAAAAAATTCACGTGCATTGTGCGTGGTGCAGGAAATTGTGAAACGAGAACAATTCTATGATTTGATAGAATTTCGGTTTTTAATGCTCGAGATATTTTTAGGAACGATGTGCGTTTGTCTAATTGGAATTTCGCGTAATATGTTAGCGATACATTATCCAATTTGACTCGGTCTCATCAGGCGTGCGTAGCAGAGGAAAACAGAGCAACATTTCATTCTCTGTTAGTTCCATATTTCCACTCATTTGTCACGAATATCTCCCGTAGCTCTAACAACACCTACATGAAGTACACTCTCTACAAAAACTTTCACCCTTAGGACACATTTCAAACAAAGCATTCTCTTCATTTTAACTTAAGAATCAAGTCTTCCAAAATTACTACACAATGTCGTGTAATGTTTCACCTAGACAAGAATTCTTTTCTTTTGCAAACAATCGTATTTTTTATTTATAAATGTATTTGAGAAGCCGGGTTTGATTCCCACAACAGATAAGCAATTTTTATCACATTATATTTATCTGTGTGGCTCCCTCTCTACTAAAATCTTTGGTGGCCGTGATTTTAACCACACTTCACGCGAAGAAATATATCACTAACATGTCAGTTGTTAACTTCACGCCGTGAATCAAGGGTTCGAAGGCACAGTTTGTCGACACGCGTTTAAGATGTTATTTAGCATCATGCAAACCAATAGGTTTAATGACATTTTAATAACGGGTGTAGAAAACAGTATATTATGTAACAAGTTTTATAAACATCTCTTTAGCTATGAATGTATACAAAATAAGTATCTAAAGAGTTTATAAAACGAGTCACATACTATACTTTTTCTACGATCGCAAATTAAGACAACAAAATGTAAACTTTTATATATTAATTAAAAAGTAAGGTTAAGTTACAAGGACAGATGCAGGAAGCTAACTTCACCCCGCACTTAATATTTAATGCAAAAGCATTTCGCAATCGAGTATTAAAGAACGTTTTTTTTCGAAAACTATGTCCCAAAATTAGTAATAATGTATTGAGAAAATTTTGACGTTTAGGATTAATTAATGTGACAACTAATGTCTCCATGACAACAATGTATGTAATATAATTGCTGCCCCGCGTGATGGTCGCGCGGGTTGAGGGCCTGACTCACAACCATAAGGTCGTGGGTTCGGGTCCTGCCCGTGGCGACCATACAAAGGACATATCGGCATATGACCTTAGTAGTTGGTCCGATATATAAATTAAAAAAAAAAATATTGCTATCAAATCTGGTATTCTCTGACCAGCAATTGACAGCTGGTTGGCAATAGAAACCAAACAAACGTTCTAATTTTTTTCTGCGATTTATTGGAATTCGCATTGCATTTCTCAAGAAACTATTCCAGTACACCAGTTAGTTTCCTCAAGCGGGATAAATATGAATAATTGCTCAATTGGAGCATTAAATATAAATTTTGTTAAAGAATAGAAGTATTGTTTCTAAGAAAAAAATAAAGTGACAAATTTAATTAAATTTCTTCTATCAAAAAATTGCAGGATGCAAAAAACACTCATTTCGCGTGTTGATAGTTGTCATGTAAATTTTAACTTTATATGACAGTTTTCGAAAAAAGTAATTTACAATTTCTTTATTCTGTATAGCGAATATATATCCCCAAACAAAGATAAAAAATATAAATCAAAAATAAGTAGAATCTTTTAAAGTCTCTACCGACCATCAAGCTGCAAGAACTGTTTTCATGGAGTGTACCCAGTCATCCACACATCACGGCGTGCAAATCTCACGACGCTTGTCGTACTTATTAATTGTCCACTCATTTGTCTTCGTTAATTTGCGAACGTGTGCGGTAGTACCTGGTGTTCACCGACACTCTGCAGCTGCTGCGTGCGACGTGATAATGCGCTGCCACCGCAGTTTCCAGGTGAAACGGCCGCGTTACGACCAACTCCCCGGCGGAACGTGACAGCGCCAAATGGCCAGAGTTAGAGTTACGTTCGCTGGAGTGGAGTGGAGTGGAGTGTCTTGCCAGAGGGTTGCACGCAATGAGAGACAGATGATCTCGCGACACATTTGACATAAAAATGCTTGTGTATTATCCGCTGTCAAAGGTTTCAAATAGAAAATAAGCTGAACGAAATTTTGTGCTACTTTTACGCAATGCATCTTGAGGCAAATTACAATGCCAGAAAAGGAAAAATTACATTTGGAATGAATTACGATTTAAATACGATATTAAAAAATAAGTTTTCAACAAATTTTACCCATTACTGTGTATGGTACTCTGCTGTAGCAGATCTCGGTACCAATCGTCAAATCATGGCCCACAAAGATGTTAGTGGGGGGAAGAGCCACACATTTGTGGTTCTCAAATCCACATTCCGACTCAATATTACCGAGCCCATAAATAATTTTGACAAATTAAGACATATATATGGGAACCAATAGAATCACGAATTTGTGTGAAAATTTCCACTAGTAAAATTAAAAAATGATTACTTCTTTCATTACATTATAAGTCTTTAATAATAATGCTTTATTTGTACAAGGAGGGAGATTTTATAGCGACAATTTCATTCATAACTTTTCATCCAAACAAATGACAGTATTTTGCTGAATTGATCCAATCACAGTAGTATAACAGCGACAATTTCACTAGTGAAAATTGTCGTAAATCGTTGCTTACATATAATGTTTGTTAACTATTTTGAGTAGATGAATATTGTTGTATTATATTTGACTTTGTTTACTTTGTTTAGTTATGTCAATAAATGAAACAATGTAAATTGATCACCAAGGTAATAGTAGTTTAAAAATACTGCAGGTAACATTTTTTTGGATAAAATATTTCGAGGAATTGTCAAGCCGAATATCATACGAGACTATGATTTTCCTTTGGTCATTTTTGCCTAGATCACGTCTGCTTGTTGCTTTAAGAAAATCTACACTCGTGCTATCGCACTCGTGCTATCGCACTCGTGCACATTTTCGTCGCAACAAGCAGTCGTGATCATGACGACAAAAATTTCCGACAAAATCATACTCACTAATGGTATTATATATGATAGAATCCCTACACCATATCCTAAGCAACCGTTTATTGACATTAAAAATTATAACATTTAAACAATAATTTAAAACGTGAATTCAGGAATAAACAACTGAATATAACTTGAGCCATGAATTTATTTGACAAAATTCCTCATACTTCCTGAGAGAGACGGCAACTCGAGAATTGAAGAAATTTTTACGCAAATCAAAACTCGTAATATGATAATTGTCAGATAATATTTTGACATGAATTTCAATTCATTGTAACGGAAATAGAAAATAAAGTTCGTGCTTTCGCACTCATTATGTTTCTATGTCCATTACAACTCATAATTCATTTCAAAATATTATCGGCAATTATCATATCACTCGTTATATTATAGTTACGAGAATAAAACAAACATTCAATTCAACAATTAATTAGAATATTGTAACTTAAATTGTATTGTTTTTTGTCTCTTTGAAGATGAATATTTTATATTTGAAAGGTTAGAGTTGCATGAAATGTCCAATAACTATTTGCAAGATTAGTAAATATTCCGAATGATAATTTTAAAAATATTGACTTTCAAATGAAGCGGAAATCATGTGATTATATACAAAATACAAAAACTTTCACTTCTCTACGAATTTCAAAACACGATAAAATCATTTTTATCATCATTTTATATTATATAACCCAGCGAGTTACCATATAATTATATTTTTTATTGAATTCCACTTAATTATACCTTAGTTTACATAAGTATAATTAGGATGACGATAATTAATCACGACTAAAAACAGAAGATCCGCGATGCAATATTTCGTCTGTATGGTGTTTAATCATAGCATGGCAGTCTGAGAATATACCTGCTGGGCCGATTGTACGATTGTAGTGGTACACCTGCACGGCATTATATTCATTCTCTATGCAAATCATTAATAGATTACAATTAACAATTAGCATTGTTGCGAGTGTGTACATAATGGATGTAGTACTTGTATAATATCCGAGTCATTATCTATTTTGTGGATTTAGACTTAGGTGTGTTTGTGCTCATTTTCCACAATTTCATACAAGCTATTTGCGGATTTCGAACTTGAATTAACTATGCAAATATCTGCTAAAATGAATTTGTTGATTTGTAGCTCATTTTGAATAAAGCCTTCCGTTCATATCATTTTATTGTGAACTGCTTTATGAGTTTGCAAAACAAACACGACAATAAATTTAAATTTTACATTATTATTTCAATACTCTAATTCTAATCGAATTTTGTTGCTACAAACAGACATAAACAAAATTATATTTACTACTTTTATGTTTCTATTCACGCGTGCGACAGGGCAAGGGCGGGTTCAGAAATCGTATAAGTGGAGGCAGGGGGCAATTACCCTTTTTTCGATAAACAAGAAAAAGAGTTTTAGACATTTAGATTTTTACATATATTTCTAAATCGCTGTATTTTCTGTCGATATACAATCAGAAATTAAATTATTATATAACAACGTATGTTTTTTGACCTAGCAAATCCATCTAATATGACTTCAGGCTTTAATGAAATGTCTATCAAAGCAAGTCCTAAAAGACGATCTTTAAACATGTGAATTCTATTTCTTCCTAATTCGAATGAAACAAATGAAACTTATACAAAATCTCAACTAAAAAAACTAACCCAAGGTTAGGAGGGGCATAGCCACCTTACACCCTCGTGTATCCGCCCTTGTGCCAGGGTATATTGCCTCCCTGGTGGGATAAAATAGTATATGACTCCTTTACACACTTTCTTCAAGAGGTATAACAGAGTCGTGAATCGAAATGGTCCTTATCTAAATCTCATATTTATTTCTGTATATTTTATTTTCTAATAGGGTAGCAAAAAAAAGCATATATAAGATGGTGAATCGAAGGATGCACCATAACATTTTCAATGTTAGTTTTTAAATGTTCTATTATTGACTAATTATTTTATATCAAGTAAATAAATGTTTGACACTAATATTTAGAATATTCTGGAACCGGAAAAAGGACAGAAATTTTTATTGGTAAGTTTCTCAAAATCATCAGTGCCATGAAATAACAGTTTTTAACATCTTTTATTTGTAGCATTTGTTAAGAAGAAAAAAATGAGAGCAGAAGTATAGAGGATCTATAATTCTTTGCTAATACTTAATAGATATATTTAATACAATTTAATGACATTTTGTACACAAATATAATCATAATTAATTCAAAATACAACTGTACATAACAACACGCTATATCCCAATAAAAAGGGTAGCAGAAACCCTTGAAACATTCATCATATTTATCAAGAATTGTCCGTCAGTACGGTGGTGTAGATAGCGATATGGAATTCGAATCCGGAGATCCCAAGTTCGAATCTCACTCAAGCTAAAAATTATATGAACTATCACACTGCGGCTCGGTGAGTACGGACCCTGTACTGTAATTGGGATTAAGTTTCTGTTGTACAGCGTAATATAAATAAATAAATAAATAAGAATCATATTTCGTTCAACCACATTCATATCTCTTTCATACAAGCTCATGTATTCCTCACATGCGGAATCCTTCATCACACAACAAACCTTCAATCACATCCATTCATTCGTTCCTATACACATGTTTCATTCATCTTTCACGCCCACTCCTCTGACGACGAATCTATTGTAAAAATAAAAATATTCTAATAATAGAATATAAAACTAAACACTTGTCTAAGTCTCACGAAATTCAGCCTCCAAGTCACCTTATGAGGGCATCGTCAGAGGTTAGTAACTGTGCTGGCCAGCCTCTGACGATGCCCTCATAAGACTTGACAAGTGTTTAGTTTTATATTCTATTATTAAAGCTAGTTTCACCAAGTGACAATTAATTTTGTTTTTGTTGTTTTATAAAAATATTCTACTTGAATATTATTTATAAAATATACTTTAGTCTCCTTAGAACATTAAACATAATTGTTGTAAAGCCTCATATAAAACCTTTTACAGTAATTGCAGGGTCAGGCTCATACAAAGAGTTTACATTATTTGACATCTAAACCCCCACCCTTATAAGCGTCTTGTACCACCGCTATATTATTTATTATTTTCAGTAGCTATGCTGCTGAATTATTAAAATACTTGTTTGATAAATGCGACTTGTAATTGTTCTCGTATAAACTTACCCCGTGGTGTTATATTTGTCATATGAAAATCAAAAAGGCATTTTATATTACAAGCGGTGTGAAGGTAGAACCGGAAGGTGATTGACGCCCTGCTGCGAAGGGTGGGGGTAAAGAATCTGGTATTGACAGCTTTGTTTCTAATGGTTTGAGTTTTATTTGATTAAGGTGATACGACTGTTTATATCTTGATATTTGACGCGTTTGAAATGTGAGATAGCTCATTACTGAAAATGTTTTAAATTGTTTGGAATATCGTTTCGGAAAAGGGTACAACTTTATTTGAACAAAATTTCTTCAAACCAATTAAATGTGTTACTCATTGTCACGTGTCATTTGTCATTATTTTAATCAATTCTGACAATATTACAGGAACAATTATGCTGTGTTTGATATCGGGTAATTTTTAAATAGTTATTTTTCTACGATTACTATGAAAAGTAGACAATTACGTACTCATTTGTCATCGTAAAGTTGACGTTTTCCGTGGAGCAATTGAAATATAAGTTTGTCGCGCGTATTCGATGGCAACGTGCGATAATAGTATATTATTTAACGAATGAGTAACAACCATTACACTTTTAGGTTCAGATAAATATAACGAAAATATTAATTATAAATAAATAAATAAATATATCTTCACGCCTTTAACCCATTACTGGGTGTAGCACCCTGCCGTAGCAGATCTCGGTAAGTGATATATTTCTTCGCGTGAAGTGCGGTTACCAACTATGAAATACAGGGCCCCAAAGATGTTAGTGGAGAGGGAGCCACAAGGGTAGATGTAATTTGGTGAAAATTGTTTGTCGGTTTTGGGGATCGAACCATGGTTCTCAAGATCCACAGGCCGACTCGATACCACTGAGCCACCTATTAATATTAATTATTAGAGGTTATATATGTGATTGTTCACTACTCGTGAGCAGGGTTCGTAAATATCATGATATTTATAATAAATATCAAAATATCTGATATATAGGATATATATCAGATAAATATCACTTTTTGGATATTTATTTTTTAATTTTAGTTTTTGTACACATTTAGAAAAACTGAAAAATTAGAAAAATTTCACTTTTCCGGAGGCTATATCTCAAAAACTAAACAAGATATGGAAATGCGCTCAACGGCGTTGAATTCCCCGTGTCCGAATTAACTTATAAGCAAATTTTCATACAATTTTATGCAATTTAATATTTTTAATTATTTTTCAGATTTTAATTCAATTTTCCCAAAAATCCTTAATCGTAGGATTATTAAAACGAAAATTTACATACATATGTATTTTGACCCACTGAATCCAGTGGTGCAATCTTCAAATGCATATGACTTCTGGTTTTCGAGAAAATGTTAAAAAACCGCTTTTTGCGATTTTTTTTGGCGGACAATTGAAAAAAAATAAAAATCGCTGAAACTATGTTTATAAGTTAACTGAAGCACGAGAAAATTAATGCCGTTGAGCGCGTTTTCATATCACATTTAGTTTTCGAGATATAGCCTCGGAAAAGTAGAAAAACTGAAAAATTCGAAAAATTTCACTTTTCCGGAGGCTATATCTCAAAAACTAAACAAGATATGGAAATGCGCTCAACGGCGTTGAATTCCCCGTGTCCGAATTGACTTATAAGCAAATTTTCATACAATTTTATGCAATTTAATATTTTTAATTATTTCCTAAGGGGTACCCCTTTGGTTTTTTCAGATTTTAATTCAATTTTCCCAAAAATCCTTAATCGTAGGATTATTAAAACGAAAATTTACATACATATGTATTTTGACCCACTGAATCCAGTGGTACAATCTTCAAATGCATATGACTTCTGGTTTTTGAGAAAATGTTAAAAAACCGCTTTTTGCGATTTTTTTGGCGGAAAATTGAAAAAAAATAAAAATCGCTGAAACTATGTTTATAAGTTAACTGAAGCACGAGAAAATTAATGCCGTTGAGCGCGTTTTCATATCACATTTAGTTTTCGAGATATAGCCTCGGAAAAGTAGAAAAACTGAAAAATTCGAAAAATTTCACTTCTCCGGAGGCTATATCACAAAAACTATTTGATATTTTTGTATAATGGATATATATCATTGCAAAAATATGACGATATATATCAAAATAAATATCATGATATATATCGATCGATATATATCTTCGAACCCTGCTCGTGAGTAATAAATTATAACTCACGACCGTAAGTAATAATCGCATTATCTATTAAGAAATGTATTATTTAATGGTCATTTCAAAAAAAGTTAGCTAATACGTAAAGTAGCGAGTTTTTCTTTGTTTTTTTTTTTTAAAACAAACTGAAACATTGTAATAATATTAAATATAAGTAAATACACATTATTTATTTATTTATGTTACGCTGTACAACAGGAACTTAATCCCAATTATAGTACAGGTTCCGTACTTATCGAGCCGCAGTGTAGTAGTTCATATAATTTTTAGCTTGAGTGAGATTCGAACTCGGGATCTCAGGATCCAAATTCCGTATCGCTATCCACATGTTAATAGTATAGAACATAATAGATAACAATATACCAATCAACAACAAACATGGTCATAATTAAAAGAACATATTATTCAACACAATCTAATTAAGCATTTATTTATCTACCTTCCAATAGTTCAATGATTGTGGTACTGCTGAATGTATTGCAAATGTTTTACCATCAAAGAAAACACATAATCTGATATCAAATGAAAATCATCAAATGATCAGAATCATAATAATATATAATTTCAAACTTATACACGTTAACAAATAATTACGTTCATTAAAATATTATCATAAGTTTCAACCAATAGTACAAATTAATTCAATATAGTTCAATCAAAGAACATACAACACAGTATAGCTGTATCAGTATCATTTGTTTCTGATTTCATAAACAGACAACAATCAACTACACTAATAATTAGATCTATTCAAAGTATACATACGATCTATTCAAAATAAAAATGAACTTAGATTTATAAGTCACATCAGCTAGGAAGACAATGACGCATTTGTTAAAAGACATTGCATGAGATCTTTCAATAGTTAATTTTATTTGTTAATGCTAATTTCAAAGTGATATCTAATTGCATCAAGTCTTTCATGTAGAACTAAACAACATTCTTAACTTAAGCGCAACATAAACTTTAATTAACGTTTGTGTTATTACAAAACGCTAAATAATTAAGGCAGAAAAATGCACAAAGGGAAATTTAAATTGTAATTATCTCAAAACTTAACATTTTCTTTTCGTTTTGTTCTATTTATTTTGCCTACAGAACACGCTAACTTTTCTGTAAATTTCACTGACTCAATGAAATGTTTATCGTTGTAACGTTTATGTTATTATGAAATACAAAAATTAAGGCAGAAATTACACATTGATAATTTGAAATAGATAATTAACTAATTAATTAATGGGGTAGGTGGCTCAGTGGTATCGAGTCTTGAGAACCCTGGTTCGATTCCCACAGTCGACAAACAATTTTCATCAATTTAAATCTACCCCTGTGGCTCCCTTTCCACTAACATCTTTGGAGCCCGTGATTTGATGGCTGGTAACCGCGCTTCACGCGAAGAAATATATCACTTACCGAGATCTGCTGAGGCAGAAGTGCCACATCTAGTAATGGGTAAAAGGCGTGATGATATATTTATTTATTTATAATTAAGTTTGATTCATTAGTTTAGAGGAAAACGATTCAAATAAAAGTTGTAAATTATTAAATTCTAGTTATTTGTATATCAAGGCAAGAAATTAAGACATTTCTTTTCAAGGTGTCATTTCATTTCCCAAACTGAAGACGTGGGATATAAAGCATCTAAACGAAAAATGATACATCCTTTTTTTTATTATATATAATATAATTTTTGACTACCCTATCAAAAAGTAAAAGTTTCAAAATGAATCCTGTTCGACGCTTTACTGACGTGTTACGTATAACATTTTACCTGAAACTTATAAACAAATAATAAATATATTAATTAATTAAAAGAAATATTTGACTTACATATTTAGTCAGTATTTTATGTTGCTAAGTAACTAGACACTCACGTTTCTTTCATTACCTGCCTACGCAGGCAATATGTTATTTTCCTGACTAGGCATGCAAAGCAAAGCTTTCCTGAGTCTTAAAGCTCAGGCAAATGTTTATTTTCCTATCAGTTTCAGATAAAAGTTATTTACTTTCATCACTATTGAGAGAAACGATTAGGTACTATCACAACTAACTTGTCATTTTCACAAGTAATGTTGAAAAAACAATATGAATGTGTGAAAAAAAAAACAACAGATATACTGCCTTGACTTTGATACTTTAGCCGCATCAATAAATCTACCATTTTTTTGCATAGTTAAACAAATAACTATCGTCTGACATTAAACACATCAATTTTGAAAAAAAAATTGAGTATGCCAAAAATCCGACAAAATTCTCGATTTAAAAATGAATAAAAATTGATTAAGATACACGAGTATATTACTAGATGTATAAATACGAGTACAGTAATTTTTTGTATTACACATCGGATATTGAGAAATTAAATTAAATAAATAAATATATCATCACGCCTTTTACCCATGACTGGATGTGGCACTCTGTCGGAGCAGATCTCGGTAAATGATATATTTCTTCGCGTGAAGTGCGGTTACCAGGCGTCAAATCACGGCCCCTAAAGATGTTAGAGGAAGAGGAGACACAGGGGTAGTTTGAATGTGGTGAAAATTGTTTGTCGTCTGTGGGAATCGAATCTGGGTTCTCAAATTTACAGGCCACCTACCCCATTAAAATATTTTTCTACTTCCGTTAGGAAATAGACGTTTTATTTCACTTATTTGAGTTAGGTAATGAACTACATTATTTATCTAGTGAAATAATGAGGTAACATAGCAACATAAAAAATTAAGATATCTTGGTAGACGAATTCTGATGTTATTCTTTTATTTTTTGAATTTATAAGTGTCATTAATATGTCAAAATTTCATAATGGGTGTGGCACTCTGCCGGAGCAGATCTCGGTAAATGATATGTTTCTTCGCATGAAGTGCGGTCACCAGGCGTCAAATCACGGCCCCTAAAGATGTTAGTAGAGGAGGAGCCGACAAACAATTTTCAAATAATTAAATTAAATTGATTAAATAATGATCTATTATTAATTAGAAATAAATATAATGTTTTACATATTTTAAAAATATGTACAATACATAAATAAATATATCATCACGCCTTTTACCCATCACTGGGTGTGGCACTCTGCCTAAGCAGATCTCGGTAAGTGATATATTTTTTCAAATCACGGCCTCCAAAGATATTAGTGGAGGAGGAGCCACAGGGATAGATTTTTTCAAATTGGTGAAAATTGTTTGTCGGCTGTGGGGATCGAACCAGGGTTCTCAAGATTCACAGGCATCATTTCTAATAAGAATAATATTTTGTGTTCAGACTAAAATGTTGCACGTCCCCACTTACAAAGCAAACAAACTGATTCTAAACGACTGAGTACGGCTCTGCTAGATGTCTCCTAATTCTTTATGGGACATAAACAATCTTTTATGCGTTCAGTTATCATAAAAGTCAGCGTTGGTGTGAGAGGACACATATTACGTGCGGCGGAAATAAAATTCAACAAGTTGACTGTGAATGGATTGTCGTGTCGCCGGATCTTTATGAAGGAAGTTCGATTGCTCTTTTGCACTCTGCACAAGTCGCAGACGTGAAATTGCGTTATCGAGTTAGCTAGGAGATACTGTGTCCAATATATTTACTATCTTTTTTTCTATACTACATTTTTTTTCTGTTTGTAACACACGCACTAATAATTCATTTTATATTACAATTTTTAAATAAGAATGCGCTCATAGTGACGATAATTGAATCAATGACAAAAGTACAGTTTCCTACTAATATAATAACTAGGGTTGTGCATTTGACCAGTCAAATATTTTTCGGTCCATTAACCGATAATTTAACAGGTCAATTGACCAAGAAACATTTAATAAAAATCACAATTAAAATTGTAATTTATTTATGTAGTACTGTTTACTACATCCAATATTACTGAAAATGAAAAACCAACAACAAATAATAAACAAAACCACATCAAATTCAAAATAAAGTAAAAGACGTAATGAAATGAAATAATATGTATTTATTTTATTTGTAAAGTAAAGGAAGCAAATTCTCCAGAACCCAGAATACCAAACTAGATATATTCATGTAATAATAGTAAGTAGCTATTTCTATTGAACAACAGATATCGTGGCGGTTCCATTTAGATTATTTGACCGTATTATTTGGCCGTCAAATATTTTTGGTCAATTGACCACGGCACAACCCTAATAATAACTAAGTACGTAAAAACAAATATGCATGCATGACAATTAACTAATATTACACTAAAAGCACTAATTACTACTAAAAACAACCTACCTTATTAAAAGAATCTGTGACCTATATAATTTGTAGGTAAAAGTTAAACGATAAACGAAACACTAAAATGAAGACGATGTTCTCGCATGAGCGCATTTTTAAAGCAAGTGTCTTTAATAGCGCGAATGAGCGGAAGACGTCTTCACGCACGTAGTTTGTATAATATTTTTAGTTCGAGTACTGGTATTTAAAAAAATACATCTTTATTTTCAAATCTTTATCTAAGAGCGTACATAAAATTAATTAGGACATGACCATTTGTTTTACTAGAAACAATTGCTTTAATATTTTGCGAGTTACTTATTCTTATTTCCCAAACTTTGAATAAAGGAAAATTCAGGGAAGTTGTATTTTATAAATTAGATTTGATTATTATCAAGACAGATTTAATTTAGAATGTTCCAAAGGGCCAGTGTTTTTTTTTGTAATTTTTACAGGCGAGTCGATCGGGAAGCATTTGTTCCAGATTGAGTGTTGCATGCGGAAAGTGTCATTTTGAAGGTTACGAGTACAAAAAAAGATCCTTGATTTAATCAAACAATTTTTACTACATTAAAATTACCAGTGTAGCTCCCCCTCTACTAACATATTCAGGAAACGTGATTTGACGGCTGGTATCACTTATCCAGATTTGCCACACCCAATAATGGATATTAAGCATGATGATATATATATTTAATTTAGTAAACAAAAAAATCTAAAACGAATTTGAATGGCGACAAAATGTAGTATCATTTATAACAAACTATTATGGGTACACATATAATGTCAAACATAAACTGAAATAGAACTATACAGAATCAATTATCGATTAATCGGGCTTCCAGTGGGTTCACCTGCATACCACACCCTGTATTGCGCCACCCTGTTCCCCGCACCTCGCACGCCGCGCCGACATATTTACCCCACGGGGTTGTTATAATCAAAGCCAACTTCGACTACACATACTCATGTCATATTTTGTAGCCCGTGGCGTTTTGGCGAAATTAACTGACTCTAGTGGTGTTGCTCCTTTACCAAAATGAGGGTTTTTCAACCCCGCACCTGGTGCCTCCACGTCATCAGAAATAAATTATGGCTTTATAGATATTTTTAAGTTATTTTAATATTAGATAATTAACATTGTTACTTTTTAATTGATTTTGTTTGTTTTATTAGTAATATTTGGTGACAGTGGTAATAATTATTGCTGTATATTTCTCTGGTTTTAATAAAAATAAATAAAGTAAAATGAAATATATATGTAGATTTTAATTATATACAACTTTGATTTATTTATTTATGTTACGCTGTACAACAGGAATTTAATCCCAATTACAGTACAGGATCCGTACTCACCGAGACCGCAGTGTAGTAGTTTTTATATAATTTTTAGCTTGAGTGAGATTCGAACTCGGGATCTCCGGATTCGAATTCCGTATTGCTATCCACACCAGCGTACTGACGGACATTTGGAAACAAGGTAAGCAATAGTAACGGAATATTCGTTTTTTTTTTCACGATTTCATCAGAAAGTAACATTATTCCATGGTCGAGTGTAAAAATCAGTTTATGTGGCATTAACATCGTAAAAAAAGAATACATTTTATATACAACCGGTAAATAATGTTAACTTTATTCTTATCAAAATCTTTACTTAACATGCTATATTATTTACGGAGGGAAATAAAAATGACACGTGCTCCCTAGTTAAATAAAGTGAGTCAATGCCATTTGCACGAGGGAAAAAATGACAAGTACTCCCTAGGGAAATAAAGTGATTCAAAGCATTGGCAATGCCAAATCTAATTTGTTAAATAATGAAATTTTTCGTTTGTATATAAAATATCGTATATAACATGTAAATAAAGTGTCATTATTTGCTCTCGAATAATAACGAACTTAACTCCCTTGTTATATAAACGACGAGAGAAAAAGTATATTTTACTCCCGTTGCTCGAAGAAGAAAAACGACACAAACTTTAATCGTTCATTTATTTATTGAATTATTTTAAATTATTTATAAGAATAAGTATGGCGTTATAGAAATAATTATTTATGCAACTAGTGTAGGCGAGTATTGCAAATTCATGAGTGCATTAAAGTTACTTTTAATACGACTTGCATATACTATTATTTGTACGATCAATTTTTCTAATTACACTATAAATATCAAAAACATTTATTTTGAAGGTTGCGTAACTAAGTTTATTTCGTAGCAACTAAAGACTCACGATTTGCACTGAAAATGAATACATAATGACTCACTTTTCGCACGATACTAGAAAGAGTCAATTTTTATTCTCCAAGAAAAACAGTAAAGCCATAACCATGATAATTGTAAAATAACGGTGTGATTTAACCATTATCTAAATTTACAAATTATTTCTGAAAACTTTACTTTCTGACAAAATAGTGAGAAAAATTATGTGACCTTATACAGAAAGTGTCATTTTTCCTCTGGTGCTTTATATCCCTTGTTTTCAATTCGATAAATTCACAAAGAAATTTTTCACTTTTTTCTCTTGATATACAACTAACTATTATTTATATGAAATACCGTTTAATTACTACTAATAATTTCAATATTTCCCCAATTTTAAAACCAATAAAATTAGTAGAATATATAGAATTTAATTATCATTCACAATTTTAATTTGAACACGTTTCCTGTAAAGTTTCCAGGCAACCTATAGTAGCGCAAAGTACATTTTCCACGTTAATCAAACAAAAATACTTCTAATATTCATCGTCTTCTCGATAATCCGCGAACCACATATTGTATATTAATTATTAATTAACACAGGATATAATCCACGACTATAAAGTTGTTAGCAGGCCTAGCAGATTGGGTACCTGCTGCTGATGATGACTCTAGCGCTGCGTGAACTATGAACTATGAGCTACGAGCTGATGATGATGATGCTGAGCTGTTGACTGGTGATAGACGCGTGAAGTGAGCAGTGAAAGCCTATACGCTAGTTGTTAGTGGATTAACTGTCTGCATGATGTGCTGTGTTGTGTTGATGTGATCGCAGAACACATCTAGCAGATTATATCGCTACGATAAATAGGTAACTATACGTGTTGATTTATGTCATCGACTTATAATTTAATCCTAGTAATGTGTTGTCGTTCAAATTATTACATTTGCGATATTTACAAAAGATCTTGATATTGGTACGTATAGAACAACCAATGGGAAGTAAAGCTAGGAAGGTTTGTTGTGTGATGAATGAAAGAGGAATGAATTTATCTGGAGGAAACTATACATGTGGTTGAAGCGAAGATGGTGTGTTAGGATGAGAATAGATGAGGACTGACAGGCCCGACGAGAGGGGAGGGTAGGTGGGGTAAAATACCCAGGGCCCGTGGAATTCAAAGGGCCCGGATGTGATGCTATTTTATAAATTGCTTTTAATTTTCTACTATTTCACCAATTTTGTATATTCTTTACTAAAACATGTATAACGAAATGTCTTATACACGTTTTCTACAATTTATTACATTGTATAAAGTACTAAATGACGAAATGCTTGATGAATGGTCGGCCCCAGTTGCAAATTTTAAATAAATTTATACACTATTCAAAAGTATATTATTACATTGTTGCATTTTAGTTTCTTATATTACTACATTGTATACAATACACATAGGCAAAGGCTCTATACATTTGTGCGTAGTGCTGTTTTGGTATCCCCTGCATTTATCGAATATGCAACTAGATATTAGATAGTCATACAGTGAGTATACAATACACATCGCTGCACCAATTAACTCAGAATTTTGTATTTAATTTTATTTATATTGTTATAACTTTATTTAGATATTAATAATTCTTATTGTTGTCATACATATATTTATAAATATATTTTTTTTGGTATCTTATATTTAATTAATAAATATTCAAAGTTAAAGGAGGCCCGAATTTGTTTTTTCCCGGGGCCCGCTTTTTCTCTCGGCGCCCCTGAGGACTGATTATTTGATGAATGGATGTTCTATGAATGTTTGTAGGAGATGAAAAATAATTTCTATTTATGAAACTAGTAAGGAAATGAAAGTTATTACCTTACGCATGTGAAATTTGCAGAACGAGGCGTAGCCGAGTTATGTAAACACATAAGTAAGGTAATAACCTATTTCCTTACTAGTTTCATACAATATTTTTTCTACTTCCATTCTAATAAATAGGAAAGAGCGTTTTTGAAATTATGAAATTTTGACATATTAATGATAGTTATAAATTCAAAAAATAAAAGAATAACACATCAAAATTCGTCTACCAAGATATCTGTTGCTAAGTTACCTCATTATTTCACTAGTTAAATAATGCAGTTTATTTCCTAACTCAAATAAGTGAAATAAAACGTCTATTTCCTAAGGGAAGTAGAAAAATATTGTAACTTAATAGTTATTTACGTAAAAAGTCAGGAAAGCGGTCAATTACATGATGAGTAGATAGTTTCATACCGAGCTTGAAACAGCTTACGAATCCTGTACGACGCTTTACTGACGTGTTACGTATAATATTTTACCTGAAACTTATAAACAAATAATACATATTTTAACCCATTTGATCCCACAACATTTTTTTTCTGAATCTTTTAGTAAAACCTTATGTTTTGTATTTATTTATGACATTAATAATATAGGTTTTACAGAACTTTAACTTGCGTGTACCCATATGAGTACAACGGGGCGAAATGGGTTAAATTAATTTAAATAAAAAGAAATATTTGACTTACATATTCAGTCAGTATTTGATGTTGCTAAGTAACTAGACAGTCACGTTTCTTTCATTACCTGCCTAGGCAGGCAATATGCTATTTTCCTGACTAGACATGCAATGCAAAGTTTTCCTGATTCTAAAAAGTCAGGCAAATATTTATTTTCCTCGCCAATTAATAATAATACAAAAATTTAAATTTATTTTTTGCTCCGCTAAAGTCTGAAATTCATTTAGCAATTATTAAAATTACTATAGACAATTAATACAATATCTACTGAATGTAGTGTGAAATCATTTCTCCTCTCGGAAGAAAGTTAAAATAATTTCATGTTTGCAAATGGAAAATCGGATTTGTGGGAAATCTTACTTTATCTAAGGATTCGAAAAGTACACTGCGGTAATCCTTTTACAGGGTGTTAAGCGCTAGGACGGTGGCGCCACGGCCTGGCGAGTGTTTCGAGAACTAGCGGCCGGACTTTGCCGGGATTATCAGAGCAAATCTGTAAAAATCACATACATCGGCCGACTAGCCTGCCTTACAGTCAGCAGTCAGCGTGGCCAGACATAAATCTAACTCTAAGATCTCACTGCCTGCGAAACAACTTCCGAACTTCAAATTAAAAGAGCTCTGCGGTCCAGAAACCGATGGAATCATTTATTATTGGTATGTTGGTGATTTTTGAAATGAATGGAAACGTTCACTAAAAAGACTGGAAATTGAAATGAAATTCATTTTTTCACGATTCTTGCCGACGCCTACATTATATATAAGCCCTGGAATGTCACGCTAGTTTTCAAAAAGGAATTGGAAAATTAATGTTACGCTTTTTTAAACGATTTTCTTATATACAAATTTCAGTCCATCCAGTATACTTTATTAACAGTGACAATAAAAGAGAAAAAATACTTGCATTAATTTAATTAATTATAATTTTAAATAAATATATCATAACGCCTTTTACCCATTACTGGGTGTGGCACTCTGCTGACCAGATCCCGCAAATTGATATATTTATGAGCGTTAAGTGCGATTATCAGTCGTCACAAATCACAGCCCGCTAAGATGTTACTGAAGGGGGAGCCACAGGGATAATGTGAAAATTGTTTGTCAAATGTGAGAATCGAACCCGGGTTCTACAGATCGACTGGATATCACTGTGCCACCTACCCTATAATATAATATAATTTTACATACAATAATTATGTAAATAATGTATGTGTGTTTGTGTAAAAATGAATCTACAATTTCCGACGAAATAAATATTGCTTAAATTATTTTCGGGAAAAGCACTTATTGTGGCTAGATCCGGGACTCAGGATCATAAAGTAATATATATATTTTTCCCTCAAATGATTAATATTTTTGAAATCCAAATGACATCTGTCAAGAAAATAATAAATCGTATCTAAATAAATATTGTTGAAAATTTTAATTTCTCATAAGGTAATGGATAATAGTATATTGTAATAATAGTGAGGAAAGGTTTTAATTGCAAAATGTGTATGAAAATGTTGCAATAATACGAGTTTCGCAATGGCCTTTTCTCACGTGAGTTACGTACTATTTTTTTCACATTAAACGTGAAAATTACTTTTTTGCGTTTGCGATACAACAAAATTTAATAATTATTGAATATAAATTAACGGAGTTAATGGGGTAGGTATCGAGTCAGCCTGTGAATCTTGAGAACTCTGGTTCGATCCCCATAGCGACAAACTATTTTCACCAATTTAAATCTACCCTTGTGGCGCCCCCTTCACTAACATCTTTGGAGGCCGTGATTTAACGATTGGTAACCGCACTTCACGCAAAGAAATATATCACTTACCGAGATCTGCTACGGTTGAGAGCCACACCCAGTAATGGGTAAAAGGCGTGATGATTTATTTGTTTTAAATTTCCGGAGTTAGAAACAAAAATTTAATCTTTCATTTCCTGTTGTACAGAACAACAAATTAAAAATTTTCTTTATTTAAATTTTTCATCCTTGCTCCTACAGATTGTTTTCGTAGTCATTACCGTCTGTCTTTCCGTCAAGATTTTATAAGATTTCCAGACCAAAACATGACTTTAATCTCTTGTAAAAATCAGGTAAAATGGCGTGAGAACATTTGTTAATTACAATAATTAGTACTTTGACTCCATGTTTCAATGTCATCGTGATATATCTCTTAGATTATCTCAAATCTGACCATGAACTTTAACCTTGAAGAACTATTTTTCAACAGATTCTCCAACAATGAGCGTGTATTTAACATCTCAAGACAATGGAAAACGCCAAACGCCTGCAGCAGAGATCCCAAACAGAAAGTCAAAGTTAACGCATTTTATTTATTTATTTGTTAGAGAAGTGGGTGTAAGTGAAGATTTACGAAACAGGTGTACAAGAGCGAATGGATGGATGTGAATGAATTTTGGTTGTGAGGAAGGAAAGAGTTCGTATGGAGGAAGTGTTAATATGGTCGAAACGAGTATCGTGTATTAGGATGAGAATGTTGATGTGAACTGTTTTTTATGAATCTTTTAGTGGATGCTCTATGAATGTTTCAGGGGTTCGTGCTACCCCATTTAATGGGATAAATTAGTAATTTAAAATGTCACCTGGATGTCATTACTGTCAAATCATATCGTTGTTTTCTAATTGACAAAGAAACCATCAAAAAGGCAATTTTCGTTCGAAAAAACACGCATTAAAAGGGGATCATTTCAGTACACGTGTGACAAAAATTACTATTTATCATTTGTAAAAAGTTACCTTTTCCATTTATTCGTTGTCGAAACACTAAAATTGGTTTTGTCAAAAAGACAAAAGTGACATTTTTATTATTTATTTATGTTACTCTGTAAAACAGGAATTTAATCCCAATTACAGTACAGGGTCCGCACTCACCGAGCCGCAGTGTAGTAGTTTATATAATTTTTGTAGCTTGAGTGAGATTCGAACTCGGGATCTCCGGATTCGAATTCTATATTGCTATCCACACCACCGTACTGACGAACATAGTCAAAAAGTTGCGTTACATATAAATTTTGAGAAGCTCTGAGCCTCGGTGATCGCGCTGCGAGAGAGAAAGAGATAAATACGAAACAATTCTGTGAAATTTATGAAGAATATTAAAATCGTCCTTCATTTGTCATCCTCATGAGGGCATTCTTTCCGCTCGGTGCGTTTTGCATTTACAGAGCTACAGAGCTACAGAGCAACGGAGCAACGGAGCAAGGCTTGCTTGATAATGAACTCTTTATAAAATTAAGTGGATGTCAACTTTGTAGCGTAAATAAACGTAAGGAGATTTAATTACCAGAAGCTTATTTGTGGTTAATTACCAGGATAAATTGTCATAAAGAGATGTAAAATATGATTTTGGATTAGGTTTTTATTATGAGACAGCTAAATACGCTCGTAATTATTTTTAAATTGTTGCGCTCTTAAATTTACATTTTGCGTGTAAATATCTATACGTCTTTTATTAAACTCTGGGCGCAGCAGCTCTGCAATTACAGATGACATACATTAATCGAAATAGCTATACAATTACGTCATCATTGAAATAAAAGTAATTCTACATATAGCGAAACAATCTTGTATACACGAGATCCAGCCCGAAGGGCATTATCATCTAGTAATGTTCAATAACTATTAAATTCATCTATGAACCCTAATCGATGCTATTGAGAAAATTGTTCTTTTTCTATTAATTTCAAGCAAATGTATTCTCTTCCCAGTTTATAAAATATATTTAAGAAAGTTGAGAATTACTTGACAATTTAAATTATATACAGGGCTGTTAATTAATACCGTATTTGCCAAGTAATATAGTTGTTCTATATGCGTTGCAGATTTCAGGTAATAATGAAATATATAACGTATGTCTTGTATTAAAACAAATTTATTTATTTATTTATGTTACTCTGTACGACATGAACTTAATCTCAATTACAGTATAGTATGTTCAAAGATATTCGGTTATGGCTTTAACTTACTAAGCCTGTGTTGAACCGCACACAGTAAGAGATTCTACCTGTTGGCGCTCAGGGTAGGATTGCAAAATATTTAAAATCGGAAATCTCTAATCTCTGTGCGGATTACGTATTTCAGATTTACTTGAAATAATATACAATGATACTTTCATGTAACATTTTTTTTTTTGCTTCATTATCAATAATAATATTTGTACAAAATTCTCTGTTTCATTATTATAATATATATAAAAATTAAATTAAATTGGGAAATACTGAATACATACCTGTCCTTGCACCCCTATAAATCAAGCTTAAATCCCTAACAATAGACGCGCTGAGAGGGCCATAACGGAGTATCTTTGAACATAGTATACAGGGTTTGAACTCGTCGAGCTGCAGTGTGGTAGTTCATATAATTTTTAGCTTGAGTGCGATTCGAACCCAAGATATCCGGATTCGAATTCCATAACACTACTAATGATAAGAAATACTATTTTTCTATTTTTCGTTCATAAGGAAGTCATTATGAAACCCAGTTGCGTATCGACAGAGCGTTCATTACGATACGCAACATTTTGTTTTAGACGGTTGGTAGTAGTGGATGACATACTGAACCCATCAAACTCAAACCTCAAAATCTGAACAATTGCATAAATATCAATAACAGTTACCAACCACAACATTTCATATACAAATTTCTCTAAATTGAGTCGGTTTCAAATATCGCAGATTTTTTTTAAATTGTAATTTATAAAAGGCTCAAAATAGAAAAATAATATAAATTACTCATTTATAAGAGTTTTATAGCACTTGTCCTTTGCCCGTTTTCTAAACCTAGACGTGTGCGAAAAAAAAACATGTGAAAACACGTTCTTTAATATACTATTATAAAATTGTAAGGCAATTGAAAACTTTCCTCATTTCCAATGAATTTTCTTCAAAATAAAGTCAAATAAAGTAGAAATTTTAAAGTGGTAGTACTTCATCTCCATTTTCGAATTAAATCGTCTATTCATCAATTTTATGTTCGCGTTCATAATAAAACGAATCAAAGAATTCATTAATTCCGAGAGCAAGTCATGAAATATTAATTATGTCTTTGTTTTTCTAATCCTACACCTTTATAAAGATCTCATAAATGTTTGAGAGCAATTACTATTAAAGCTTTTTAATTTAATTTAAAATTTAATGAAACATGATTCATTCAGCTTTCATTACCCTTTATGAAAATGAAACCAATATATTTCAGTCTAAAGAAAAACATAATGAGTTATGAACTCAAAGGGTTTGTTTGTATTTGTGAGTTAGTTTGTAGTTTCGTCTACAACCCACAGATGTCACGACCAGTTTACAATTCATAACGCTCTGGAAATGGGAGATTCTGGAGATTGTGACACGGTGAGTGTTTGCAAACCGCACCTTTCTGCAGAACTCTTAACAGAATCTTACTTGATTACTTCCGCATTGCAAGATTCCCTACATAGTTGCAGACGAACATTTTTACATATTGCTGAAAGTTTTCATCTCTTATACTTGAAATGTTACAAGATTTAAATAAAAAACAATAAAGACAAAATTAATTGTCTTTGAATGCTCACTTGGTGAAACTAGGTTTAATAATAAAATATCAAACTAACACTTGTCTAAGTCTCACAAAATTCAGCCTCCAAGTCAACTTATGAGGCCCTCGTCAGAGGCTGGCCAGCACAGTTAGTAACCATGTTTAGTTTGATATTTTATTATGTTACAAGATTTATTGCAAATTGCACAATACTGAAATTGTTTTGACTGCAAGCACATAAAATTTGCATTTGTAACAAATCTGGGATTCTGTACTTAATAAAAAGTACAAATAACCAATGAAAGTACATTTGTAGTTGTTATTTTCATTACTTAAGATATTATAACAAGTTCAAATGATAGCAACCGTAGTTACAGAATCCTTTCCCAGATTTAAATAGGGCATATTTTGCTTTTTGTTGTTTTTATCTTAAAATAAATGTTTAACTTAATTTTTCTAGATTCTAAGCAGTATTATCTTCCTACGACCAATTTGCATGCGGAAAATGGTCATTTTCTGCACTCAATTGTCAACATTATTGTTTCCGGTTGCTATAAATACATAAATGACAGTGAGACAATTGAATTCGCAACAACCTTTGATTTTATTTGAGGAAATAAAAACATATCTAAAAATTAAATCATTTCTACTAGTGTAAAATGGTAAATTGTTGTAGACAAAATAGTATGTAATACATGAAATTCTTACCCATTGTGAAGAAAACAATAGGGGTAGGTACATTGATGATGACTTACCTGAAAAAAAAAGAAGAAATATTACTTTAATGACAAATAGAACTGATAAGACATTATTGAAACTTTGATAACATAATAAGAAATTTACATCTACCCTCTGGTGGCCAGAGTGCCACACCCAGTAATGGGTAAAAGGCGTGATGATATATTTATTTATTTATATCTTGAAAATAAGAGTGATGCAATTTTTAATTATAAATTTTTTTTTAATTGAGTTTTTGTGCATTTTCATATGTCGTTAAGTATTTGAGATATATCTTCGGAAAATACAATAAATTAAATTTGGAAAAAATAACTTTTACTTCTACAATATCTTAAAAACTAAACAAAAAATAAAGAAGCATCCTTGTATCAAAATTGACAAGGAGTAACCCAATTTCAGACTCTTTATCGTACGAATATTGTACCGAAAATTAACATACATATGTATTTTGGCCTGCTGAATCCAATAAACAAGTCATCATCAGCATATATCGTCTAATTTTTGAAATATTATGCAAAAACTGTTTTTTGATAAAATTTTGTGACAACTTTGTGATATTTTATTTAAAATATAATAATTGCTGAAATTTTGTTTATAAATTAATTGACGCACAAGAAATTCAATGCCGTTGATCGTATTTTCATATCTCGTTTAGTTTTTGAAATATATCATCGGGAAAGTACAAAATTTAATGAGGTAAAACTTGAAAAAATTCAATTCTTCTTAAAAACTAAACAAAATATGAAGATGTGCTCAACGGTATTGAATTCCTCGTGTACGAATTGACTTGTAATCAATTTTTTTTAATTTAATTTTTCCTCGTTCAACATTTCAATTATGATGGATTTTCAGCTCTGGTACATACATACATAACATCACGCTATATCCCATTAACTAGGGTAGCATGAACTCCTGAAACATTCATAGAATATCCACTCATCAGATGTATCAAAATATCAAACATTATTATCCTGACACAGGATACTAACGCTCCCTTCCCATACAAGCTCATTCATTCCTCACACCCGAAATCCTCCATAACACAACAAACCTTCATTCACATCCATCCATTCGCTCCTGTACACCTGCTTTATTTTTTATTTTTTTATTACTCCCACTCCTCTATCAACGAATATATAAAGGTAAGAATGTAAGCAAGTATCGGTTCGCACTTGTTCAAATAGAAAACGGAGAAAGATGAATCCCAAGTTAGAATCTCATTCAAGCTCAAAAGTATATGAACTATCACACTGCGTCTCGATGAGTGCGGACTCTGTACTGTAATTGGGATTAAATTCCTGTTGTACAGAGTAACATAAATAAATAAATAAATATTCTATTTTAATTCTCTACAAATAAGCGACACAAAATTAGTAACGTATATCTTATTCTACAAATAAATTCAATTGATATTAGTTATTAAATTTAGTAGAAATGCCGTCCGGGAAAACTATTCTATTTCAATATTCTCACTCTCAATCTCATCTTAAGCTCTTACAACAGCTCTTCTAGAAAATCTTCTTGAAAGTGTCGCCAGCATCTTGCTGCGGCTGTGGTAGGATTTCTCAGCTACGGGGCTACGGATCTCATTAAAGAGAGATTAATTGGGCAGTGTGCATCGGGCTTTCAGTTGCCGCAGCCGTCGTTGATGCCTCAAAGACGTTACCGCTGCAAGAAACCCGGTTCTATACGCTACAAACGAAACAGAAATCCGGTCATGTTTGACTTAATGCTTAAGATGGTCTGCGTCTGCAGATCTGTAGAAGCTGTCGACTGCAGATGTTTCAGATGCTGGACGGAATGTATACAACATAAGAAATACAATTTGATGAAGATTCTAGCAAATTACTGCCAATATATTCAATTATTGAATTGAATAAAACTTGGCTTCCATTGACCAAGAAATTATATAGTATGTTATGCATCAAGGGAGGGACACAAGGGATAATCACGCCCTCCCGTGAAACATATTATACTTTTCGTAACAAGTACACAAAAATTACTGTCTTATCAGGACAAATGTCAAATATGGGTTGCGTAACTAGTTACCTAGGAAACGCAACAAACAGCTAATAATTGTAGTCTCTAGGGAGAGAAACATCTTTCTAGGGAGAGAAACATGCTACCTACATAATGTTTCTCTCCCTAGAGTAGAAAAGCAGTGTTTCTCTCTTTAAAATTAGGGAATAAGAACGTGTTTCTTGTGCATGTGTTACGAAAAATATATAATACCCTTGACGACGTGGTATAAAAAAAGGTCAAAAAATTTAAAATTAAGATCTAGAATTAACGATAAAATATACGTCAAAAAGGATCGTCGTCATAGTAACAAAGTCGAAATTGAGTTTATTATTCAACAAGTCATTGTCAGTGGCGTAGCTGGACCTTACTTTCGAGGGAGGAGAGGCGGGGTCTAGTCTCAGAAAAAGTTGCCGATTTATTTTAGAGGGTTGAAAAATAATCGGCTAATGTTGAATTAACGTTTCTTTATTTCATTGAAAAAGAAGATGACAATCAAATTCGCTAAAAATAAATAACTTCCTACATTGTATTTTAAATAATTTCAATTTTATAAAAACGAATTTCGACTAAATATTTGCAATGAATCCGATAACATCGACTAGATTCGCTACGACACATAACATTAATACGTACAAGGAACAATTATAATAAGATTTGTCTTTTCTTCTGCGCAAAAACATTTCAGACTTGTTCAGTATCCACCACTATTTATCTATGATATTGATCTACTTCACATATTATTTTAGAAATTAATACGTTTCGTGGCAACACAATATATTCAATAATTTTGAACACACAGGGTGTCTACTTTTCTCTAAATAAAACAATAATTTGTTTGATGTGTCTGATATTATTTGACATATTGGACAAGAATTGGAAGCTTACTCTAATTTATTTATTTATTTATTTATTCGAGCATTTAATTTAATAATAAAATTAATTATAACAACTATTATTTTATTTTTTCTACACAATCTAGACAAATAAATACTTATTATTAAGTTATCTAATTTGTTTTATTTCTCATGGCACTCTGATAATTGCTTTAAAGCGTGTATTTTCTTTTGCTTCTAACTCGGACATAAAAAACAATTGAACAACAAATTTATACTCTATGGATGTACTTTTTCACTTTGAACATTTTTCTTCAGTACACTTTTGTGCTAAAATTAATAGGTAAAGAGATATCGTTACATCAAAATTTTTACATTGAATTTCCTATGTTCGGAAAAAAGTAGACACCCGGTATATATAAATATAAAAAGTTGTCATTAACCAATCGATTGATTATAGATAATGATTATTAACAAAATCGGAAGGATATTCTAGAAACATATTTTTACAACCTATTTTTTTAATGCTATTTTAAATCAAACTAATGGAATAAAAATTAATTTATAATTTCGCATTCAGACAGCAAGGTTATTGTCTTCTTAAAAGACCTTGACAAACATCAAACACAATTATATTTTAGATCGCAGAAACGATCTAATTCGCAACTTCAACATGCGGAGTTCACGGTCACCAGAAACTATAGTTCACTATACCAAAATTAACAATGTCCCTCAAGAAAATTACTGCTAAATTTTCCACTACAGCTATATTTATAACCTCTATTTTAGGTTCTAATTCCAATGGCGTGTTTTGTGTTAGTGAACAAAGCAGTATGTAAATTTTTATTGTAACGTGTTAAAAAATAAATATGTGACAACCAGCCGAATAGGTATTAATTTTTTAAAGACTATTAAGACCAAATTAAGATTTCGTGCACGTAAATTTATTGTTTGTATTGTTTCAAAAACGGAAATAGTTTTGTGTACCTGGTTCGAGATTCTTATCTCACGAACTATTGAATTAAGAACTTGTAAAGGTGAGATATCTACCTGTTACGTCACACACAACTCACTCAAGAGTTATTTTTGTACTATTGTTGTTCATTTTGTGTTTAAAGTTGACCGTGAAACATAATTTTGATGATTTGTTTAATATGGGAAATCAGTATTTTGCAAAATAAATATGTGGAATCAAATTGCTCACTGTAATATTGGATCTATTTACACATTTTATTTAAAATAGATGACTTCATTTTAAAGCTACAAATTAGAGACAATAATTAAAATATTTCGAAAGAAATACTTACTGAATTTAAATATTTATAAATATACCGTAGCAGATCTCTGCAAGTGATATATTTTTCGTGTGAAACGCGGTTATTAGTCGTCAAATCAAGGGGGACTACAGGGGTAGTTTTAATGTGGTAAAAATTGTTTTTGTCGGCTGTGAGGATCGAACCCGGGTTCTCAAGATACACAGTTCGATTCGATACCACTGAGCACATATCCCAATATTAACTATAGTTATTTATTTAATGTGAAAGAAAAGTATATTATTTTTTTCTCGCACGTGATATTACACAAGGGAATACATATGATTTTGTCTATTTTAAATAAAAATTTGTTCAAATATATGAGTAAAAAAATAATTATACTGACGGTTGCTACAGTTATTTTCTCCCGCTAGGACAAAAAAGGCCATTTTTCTCTCTAGAAACAAAATATCCCACTTTTGATCAATATAAGGTTACAGGCGCAGAAAAAAGTTATAAAACATCCCTTTCAACAAAAAAGTCTTTAATACTTATTTACGATACTAGTACGTAAAGATAGACTTTAGCGGGACAGAATTAAAATGTGAAATTATTTATATAAATGTCATCCTTAAATACTGAAAAATTCAATATTTTATTGAGCCAACCATAGAAACCATGATAAACAGTACGTAAAGTAATTTTATCTTACAGTAATGGTTTTTAACTTATACAACCGTTCGCAATAACAAAAATCCATCTAAAAGTCAATTTTACACTCGATCATAGATAATATTATATTATGTAACAAGTTTTATAAACGTCTCTTTAGTTACGAATTTAACCGAGACATATATTATACTTTTTCCACGATCGCAAATTAAAATAACAAAAAAAATGTAAAATTATATGAATTATTTAAAATGTAAGGTTAAGTTATAATGGCAGATGAAGGAAACTAATTTCATCCCGTGCTTAATATCTCCAACCATGTAATTAAGATGTTATTTATTGCCATGGAAACCAGTATATTAAATGACATTTTAACAACGGGAATAGAAAAAATAATTTCAAATCGTTTTGCACCGGAGAATATACGATATCAAACAGTGCGGATTTATAAAAATATATTTCAGAAATTGAAGCTAAGAGGAACTTCACAGTAAATGAATTTAAAATTTTCCAACGTTCTAGAAAACCATCTTCCCTCTTCTGATGTTTCCTTTTAAGACTGTAGACTCCGTTTATTTACAACCCAGGATATTTTATTGCTTACAACTTCACTAAACCCACCACAAAAGACATATTTATGAAGTCGCTAGTCTGGAGATACTCTGAAAGAGTTGCAGAATTAGCTATTTACTAGTGTTATTTGCGATTTTACAACCGACCGTTGAGCGGACGTGTGAATGGTATGGCTTGTTTAAATGATACTTAAAACTTTAAATTATGACGCCGCAAAAGTAGTTTTGAATCAGTTTAATGTTCCGAAGCAAACTTTCAAATAAACTTACTTGTAAATCTCCACGAAGGAAGAATGAAGAATGGAGATAGATTCTTGAGAAATTGTATAAACGACTGAATTGTTACTTTTTCAAGGTTTTATGACGACTAGAGATATTGAAAACTTTTAAGAGTGTACTTCAGTTGATATCACATTCAAATTATCCTTTTTAAATTTACTGGTACTTTTTTGAAGTAAATACTTATTAATAGACCTTTAATGCCCGTTAAAAAAATACCTAATAACAATAGATGACACTAAATAAAACAAAGATTAGGGTGCGCATTGCTTACTAAAGTATTTTAGACAAAAATGCTTCAAATAAATCAAAAACGGCAGAAATTAAATATAAAAATTTACAAAATTACAAACAATTTTCATCACATTAAATCTACCCCTGTGGCTCTCCCATCACTAACATCTTTGGGGCCGTGATTTGACTGTTGGTAAACATACTTCACACGAAGAAATATATCAGTTACTGAGATCTTCTACGACAGAATGCCACAATCAGTAATGGGTAAAAGTCGTGATAATATATGTATTTATTTGCAAAATTACAATTTAATAGTGTTAACCCCGAAATAACAAACAAATGTGCAACTTAATTCTGTCCAATACTTTGACACAAATATATTACTTGCCGAGATCTGCTACGGCAAGTGTCATACCCAGCAATGTATATATTTTAAAAATAAATTGATTAATTTTAATTTTCGATCGTAGCAAATATGTTGTGTACACCTGGGGTTAAAAATATTTTTTCAACCCTCGAATATTTGCAACCCTTACTGCAGTCTTTAGCACCGGTCCGCAAACAACTACTTTCAACCCTATTAAAAGTACAGTTACATCAATAAAATTTGATAAGTAATAACCACTAAAATAATAAAATATCAATAAATATATCATGACGCCTTTTACTCATTACTGGGTGTGGCAAACTGCCAAAGCAGATCTCAGTAAGTAATATATTTCTTCGGGTGAAGTGCGGTTACTAGCCGTCAAATCACGGCCCCCAAAAATGTTAGTGGAGGGGGAGCCACAGGGGTAGATTTAATACTAAAATAAAAAAAGGAAATACCAAAAACCTGTATTATAATTTACTTCACGTCTATGTTTAGCATGTGATCGTAAAACAAGTTCAAACCACTGTTTACGCCTGCACCAAACATCCAAGCTTATAAAGTAGAAAAATTCAAAACCAGAAACCACAACCAAAAAGTAAAAAACCTCTTTTCCACTAGCAGTGACACAATGATCAGTCATCCAAGCCTGTGTGAAAAAATCCAGGCGGCTAGGAAACAAAAACACATCGTAGACGACTGGCCATCAGGATCAGGCTGATGTAGGTTGACCTGCGCTAAGTGGCGACCTTTTAACCTCGTATTATGTCAATACATCACTTACACTTTGCAGGAAGCCGCCATGGGCCTTGGTTTGTGACGAGAAATAAAAGACGAGCATGTGGACGACCGCCAAGAAGGCTGTGGCGCTCGACTGTGATTTATTGTGATGCTCAGGTGTTTTCAGGAGGAGTGTTATGACTTTTGTGAATGTTGTTCTATATTTTGTTTCTTTAAATTTTTATTGTTTTTCAAGTTTTAAATAAAATACGAACGTAATATCAAGTTGTATAAAGTTCGTTGTACTTGTATTTTAACAAAATGAGTCAAAATACAATAACATTAATCTATTTAAAAAACAATCATATGCAGGTTGTTCACGCATGAAATGGACACACCTAAAATATACATTTAGAACCTCAAAATAATTCAAAATTTCCGCTTGCAAATGCTTCGTTTAATGCATGTTAACAGATGAATATGCCGTTAAGAATATTTTGGGAAGGAATATATGGCTTTAGGATCCTTGAATACTATTATTTATTTATTGGACGTTTCGATGGTTAACCCATCATCTTCAGCATTTGTTAGAACAAAAATATTTTCCAATCCTAATACATATCTGTTTTTTACATTGTCAATTTTTTTTAAATATAGCTTAAATTAGCTTCACGGATAAGCAACTGTCATAAACGTAAAAAGTAACGTAACTTGTGAATTTAACAAGATACACCACATGTGAAAAAAAGTAATCAAGGATCCTAAAGCCATATATTTCTTCCCAAAATTGAAACTCAGGATCAACATATTAAAAGCAAAAGTTAAGAATATTTGTTCAAAAATTATAAATATGGTTCTGTATCATTCAGAGTGAGAGAAATCGAATGCCTTCATATCTCTGTTAGTTTTCGTGTTACAGCGATTTTTGACCTTTTTTGTATATTAATTTTGACAGCATATATCTAGAAAATTAAAAGAGATATTGTAAAGCGGTTTGAACCATTAAGTTATATACATAAATTTGGAAATACCACTTGATACACCGTATGAAAGTACATAGATATGCAAATTTTCGGTGAAAAATTCGCACAAATCTATGTATTTTCACGTGAGAATTTCACTGGTGTTCAATGTTCATTATCGCATGTCTTTTTAAAATATTAAGAAAAAACTTTCAACTTTCAAGGTTATTGGAGCACTAGAAATATTATGGGGTAGGTGGCTCAGTGGTATCGAGTCGGCCTGTAAATTTGAGAACCTGGGTTTGATTTCCACAGCCGACAAACAATTTTCACCATATTAAAACTACCTGTGTGGTTTCTCCTCTACTAACTTCTTTGCGGTCCGTAATTTGACGGCTGGTAACCATATTTTACGCGAGGAAATATATCACTTACCGAGATCTGCTACGTTAGAGTGCCATACCCAGTAATGAGTAAAGGGCGTGATGATATATTTATTTAAAACTATCTGTGTTATTCCTCCTCCACTAACATTTTTGCGGTCCGTAATTTGACGGCTGGTAACCACACTTCACGCGAAGAATTATATCAATTACCGAAATCAGATTCAACAGAGTGCCAACACCCAGTAATGGGTAGACGACGTGATGATATATTTATTTTCATTTTACGTCTTGCTTATTTTATTTATCATTTCAGGAACATGCGTTGCACATGTTCAAACCATCCGAATTGACATAGAATAAATAAATTAATCATCCCGATTTACCCTCAAATGTTCTCCTCCCATCTATCATCCCCTTTAATGTTTACATCTGTGTAGAACGATATTACACGTCTGTGTCGAAGTATAATAAATGATCAAACAATCGAAGCGCAGTGCAACCACTATTACACCACAAGGGCGCGATACACCCAAACAGTTGGTCTTCCTGGAACAGTCCTGCCAACAATGCTTTGTGGACAAGGCACAAAGAGCTCGAGCGAACAACACTGAGTGTGTATGTGCACACACTGCACAACGACAAGTACTTAATTATTTTGAACGATGGTTTTTTGATAATGTTTCAAAGGTTTTTAAATTAGAAAATGTGTCAATATCACCATGATGACGGCGGCTTTCAGCTGGAACGTTTGACCAGAGGACTGGTGTAGTAATTGTGTGCACAATGTCAATAAGCGGTTGTGTACTTTTGTGCAGTTGGCAGGAAAGTACAAAATGTTACGGCCATTTTGTTAATTAATATGAGAAAGGTACATACTCTTTGTGTAAAATCAATTTATAAAATTTTACAAAAAAATAAAAATAAATATATCATCACGCCTTTTACCCATCACTGGGTGTGGCACCCTACCGTAGCAGATGTCGGTAAGTGATATATTTTTTCGCGTGAAGTGCGGTTACCAGCCGTCAAATCACGGCCTCCAAAGATATTAGTGGTGGAGGAGCCACAAGGGTAGATTTTTTAAATAGGTGAAAATTGTTTGTAGGTTGTGAGGATCGAACCAGGGTTCTCAAGATCCACAGGCCGACTCGATACCACTGAGCCACCTACAATTTATTATAATTCAATTTATCCATATTTCCTTCTCTGTTTATCGAATTTTTATACTTGTTTTATACTGAGAAATGCTCTAAGTACAATTGCAAAATTGAATTGAAAAATACAAACATTGCATGTACAATATTTTGCTACAAGTTAAACAAAAATAGCCTATGTTCTAATTTTCAGCAATTTAAATCTACCCCTGTCGCTCCCCCTCCACTACTATCTTTGGAGGCCGTGATTTGACGGCTAGTAACCGCACTTCATGCGAAGATATATATATCACGTACCGCGATCTGCTACGGTAGGGTGCCACACATTTATTAATAAGTGACGTCACCAAATCGATGCCGCGAAACTGTTTAAAGAAAATGAATGAAAAGTTTAAAATTTTTTAGGACATTACTTGTGAAAATTACATTTCTCTCACTCAATTTAGTAGTGATAATAACCGTTTCCCTCATTAGTAATAAAAGTAAATAACTTTCCTCATTAGTGAGGGAAACGAATACTATCACAACTAAATTGAGTGAGGGAAATGTCATTTGATATGGTGATCAAGAAAACGTGATATGCATTTACAAATACAACTTATTTGATTTATATAAAATAATTATAATATTTCTTGTATCACAAACATACAACTGAAATTTTCATATTTAATGTTGAAAAAAATAGTATATAACACACTTGGAAAAATGCCATTGCAATACTCTTATTACAATTAAACCCTATCTTTACTAGTATTACAATATACTATTAATGCTAAAGATAAATTTTCTCACTTTCGGATAGTTAAGAATTAATTATGGGGTAGGTGGCTCAGTGGTATCGAGTCGGCCTGTGGATCTTGAGAACCCTGGTTCGATCCCCACAGCCGACAAACAATTTTCACCAATTTAAAAAAATCTACCCCTGTGGCTCCCTCCACTAATATCTTTGAGGGCCGTGATTTGACGGCTGGTAACCGCACTTCACGCGAAATAATATATCACTTACCGAATCTGCTTAGGCAGAGTGCCACACCCAGTAATGAGTAAAAGGCGTGATGATATATTTATTTTTTATTTTATTTAAGAATTAATTGTAAAAAAAGTAGTTAACTAAATAGTAGTTAGTTGTTGAACTAAATTTTTAAACAAATAATTAAATATTGAATAGTTCAAGCTACATTCAGTCAAGTAATTTGTACTTGTAGTTAACTATTTTTACTTCCTTGTACGAAGTAAAGGAAGTATTGTAATCGCGAAAATTTTCGGTTCTCAGATTTCAACGGAAATAGGTGTTTTGGCCCTCCCTGAATCTATTTTGACTAATTTCGTCATGCCGTCTGTACGTACGTACGTATCTCGCATAACTCAAAAACGGTAAGCCGTAGAAAACTAAAACTTTATATTTAGGACTGTTATAACATCTAGTTGTGCACCTCCCTTTTTGGTCATTATACAACTACCGGAAGTGGTACTTTACTTGAAGCCTATAATAGATTTTCATGAAAAACTAAATTCAAATATAATTTAAAACTTTCCCAATTTGGTATATAAGACTACTATATCAATGGAAATAATATAATAGATTTTGGTTAAAATAGACTAACCGGAAGTGGCACATTACATGAAGCTGCTAACAGTTTTCCTTGAAAAAAATGGTATTATTTTAATTTTAGAAAGGAATGCTGCAAATAAAAGTTTTAGAGAATTAAATTCTGCGTCTAGCACATTTTTTTAAAATTAAGTTTGCTATGGATTAGAACAAAAAATAAAAGATTTAATGTCAAATATGTGCAATTAAAAAAATATCTATAGTTTAATACGTGTACAAGGAAGTCATGTGGTGTCCACATCAGATATTTTAAAAGTAGTTTGTCCATCTCCGACTAAAAGCTATATGTATCTAGTCTTGTACTAATAATTAATTTAATGTAATGAAGCGTAATAAATAAACAAATATCTTATGAAATTATGCAAAGTCAACTGAACACCATATGTCTCCCATTACCCAACAATTTCAACTATGCATCGTCCACAGTGTAATGACATCTACGTTGCAAACCGCCTTGTCTTGGCGACTGGTCAGACGACTTTCTCGAGTTCGTCAGGAGTCAAGCGTTGTCCGAGCACCAGGTTCAAGGCCTCGCACCTGAACTCGCTGACACCGCGGCCGAGTCACGTGACCAGTCAGACATGCCGTCCGGTATTTACCACCGCCAGGAACCGGTTGCACTGCTGAGGAGCGCGCAGGCACGGGCACGGGGACGAGGACGAGGAGGCTAGTGCTGTAACATGTTATACGGAATGGTCTTGACCTTAGAGTTAGAATGTGGATTGTATAAGTGGAAGATTTTGTATGGGAGATATCTGTAGGCTTCAGGAATATTAGATAAATAATCAGAAAATGAGAACGATGTGATCTAGATGCCATCTTGGATTTTCCGATAAATAACTAACATTTTATATTCAAACTATAATAAATATAATTATTACTTTCACTATAGTTAAATTACCTTTTAAACTGCATAGATTACAATTGTATACAGCGATTTTTGACTTTTTTTAAAGCTCAACTTTGAGACGCCATAACTCAAAAACTAAAAGAGATATTGAAATGCGGTTTGAAGGAGTGTATTTATCGTGCGCTACTTAACTTGTACCGGTATTTTGAAATTTTTTTAATTTTTGAATTTTTTTCGAAATTTTCTTTTGTCGATATTTCAAAAAGTTGAAAAGATAATGGAAATCTGAAAACACCAGTGAATTCCTCGCGTGAAAATACATAGGTATGCATATTTTCAGAAGAAAATTCGAACGGATACATTTTTTATTACAAAAAAACGAAAAATGGCAAAAAATCGTAAAAATCTTAAGGCTAACCCCTTTAAAAATCTTCAAAAAACGGCCATTTTCGATTTTTTGTAATAAAAAATGTATCCGTTCGAATATTCTTCTGAAAATTTGCATACCTATGTATTTTCACGCGGGGAATTAACTGGTGTTTTCAGATTTTCATTATCTCTTCAACTTTTTGAAATATCGACAAAAGAAAATTTCGAAAAAAATTGAAATATTTTCAAAATTTTCATAATACCTGTATAAGTTAAGTAGCGCACGAGAAATACACTCGTTCAAATCGCATTTCAATATCTCTTTTAGTTTTTGAGTTATGAGCTTTCAAAGTTGAGCTTAAAATAAAGTCAAAAATCGTTGTAACTCAAAACCTAAAAAAGATATGAAGATGCACTTTCCGCCATTCGATTTCTCGTGGTCTGAATTATATAGAACCACATTTTAATAATGTTCGATTTTTGAACTGGTTCAACTCAAAATTCTCATTATTCGTAAACGAAGAATTTGCGAACAAACCTTTACACAAAAGAACTTTTGGATTGTTTTAAGGTTCTAAATTTATACCTAACGTTTAGTTAATGTAATTTAAAGTAATTCAAATTCATTTAATTTGTTTAAACTTATAGGTACAGTGGGGTTTCAAACCGACAGAGTTAATTTTTCAACAATAAATTGAATGAATTTTAATAAACAGCCGGGCATTAGTATTATTGAAGTTTTGCCTTCCTAGTTAGAACAATCGCCTTACAAACCAGAATTCTAAAGTTTGAACCTTACTAACTACTGCAAATGACGGTGTCCGAGTAATTTAGATTTAGTTTCTGTTGTAATAAATAAAAATAAATATATCATCACACCTTTTACCCATTACTGGATGTGGCACTCTGACGAAGCAGATCTCGGTAAGTGATATATTTCTTCACGTGAAGTACGGTTACCAGCCATCAAGTCACGGCCCCCAAAGATGTTAGTGGAGGGGAGCCACAGGGGTAGATTTAAATTGGTGAAAATTGTTCCTGTTGTGTAGAGCAGCAAATAAATAAATGTTAGACAGTGAAGAACTTTTCAATTTTACTTATACCAAACGTAGGTAAATAAACAAATATTTACCAATCCCTTATGAATATTTCACCTTGTGTAAAGAATCTCAAACGTTTACCTCAAATATAAAATTTACTCGTAGTTGAAAAAAATGAGATGAGAAAAAGAAGAAACCTCGAGTTAGAGTTCTCCGAACGAGGCAGAAGCAATGAAAACATGCGACTATCGATCCGTTAAAAACGTGTCAAGAGGTTCGTGGTCTGAAACTTCGTGTGCTGTGTAATGTAAGTCAGTCACTCTGGGTCGAATTCTTTCGCCGTTTCACTCTCGGAACCGTCTGCGGTTAGACTCGAGGCTTACTTACCAAAATGAGAACCATGGCAGAAACAACTATTGTTATTATTGGTCACTAAATTTATGACGAATCTTTTATTTATTAGAGCAATGTAATGACAAAGAAATAAATAATAAATAAAAATAAATATATCATTTCGGCTTTTACTAATTACTGGGTGTGGCACTTTGCCGAAGCAGATTTTGGTAAATGATATATTTCTAAGCGTGATATGTGGTTACCAGCCGTCCACTTATGGTTCCCAAAAATGTTAGAGATAGAATTTGTTTTTAATATGATGACAAAGAAATAAATAATAAATAAATCAGGGTTCGTAAATATCATGATATTTATAATAAATATCAAAATATCTGATATATAGGATATATATCAGATAAATATAACTTTTTGGATATTTATTTTTTAATTTTAGTTTTTGTACACATTTAGAAAAACTGAAAAATTCGAAAAATTTCACTTCTCCGGAGGCTATATCTCAAAAACTAAACAAGATATAGAAATGAGCTCAACGGCGTTGAATTCCCCGTGCCAGAATTGACTTATAAGCAAATTTTCATACAATTTTATGCAATTTAATATTTTTAATTATTTCCTAAGGGGTACCCCTTTGGTTTTTTTAGATTTTAATTCAATTTTCCCAAAAATCCTTAATCGTAGGATTATTAAAACGAAAATTTACATACATATGTATTTTGACCCACTGAATCCAGTGGTGCAATCTACAAATGCATATGACTTCTGGTTTTCGAGAAAATGTTAAAAAACAGCTTTTTGCGATTTTTTTGGCGGAAAATTGAAAAAAATAAAAATCGCTGAAACTATGTTTATAAGTTAACTGAAGCACGAGAAAATTAATGCCGTTGACCGCGTTTTCATATCACATTTAGTTTTCGAGATATAGCCTCGTAAAAGTAGAAAAACTGAAAAATTCGAAAAATTTCACTTTTCCGGAGGATATATCTCAAAAACTAAACAAGATATGGAAATGCGCTCAACGGCGTTGAATTCCCCGTGTCCGAATTGACTTATAAGCAAATTTTCATACAATTTTAAGCAATTTAATATTTTTAATTATTTCCTAAGGGGTACCCCTTTGGTTTTTTCAGATTTTAATTCAATTTTCCCAAAAATCCTTACTCGTAGGATTATTAAAACGAAAATTTACATACATATATATTTTGACCCACTGAATCCAGTGGTGCAATCTACAAATGCATATGACTTCTGGTTTTCGAGAAAATGTTAAAAAACCGCTTTTTGCAATTTTTTTGGCGGAAAATTGAAAAAATAAAAATCGCTGAAACTATGTTTATAAGTTAACTGAAGCACGAGAAAATTAATGCCGTTGACCGCGTTTTCATATCACATTTAGTTTTCGAGATATAGCCTCGGAAAAGTAGAAAAACTGAAAAATACGAAAAATTTCACTTCTCCGGAAGCTATATCACAAAAACTATTTGATATTTTTATATAATGGATATATATCATTGCAAAAATATAACGATATATATCTAAATAAATATCATGATATATATCGATCGATATATATCTTCGAACCCTGAAATAAATATATCATCACGTCTTTTACCTATTACTGGGTGTGACACTCTGCCGTAAGCAGATCTCGGTAAATGATATATTTCTACGCGTGAAATGTGGTTACCAGCCGTCCAATTATGGTTCCCAAAAATGTTAGAGATAGAATTTGTTTTTAATATGATGACAAAGAAATAAATAATAAATAAATATATCATCACGCCTTTTACTAATTACTGGGTGTGGCACTTTGCCGAAGCAGATTTTGGTAAATGATATATTTCTAAGCGTGAAATGTGGTTACCAGCCGTCCAATTATGGTTCCCAAAAATGTTAGTGGTTAGTAGCCACAGGGGTAGATTTAATTGTTTGTCGGTTGTGGGGATGACAAAGAAGGATGGATTTATTGCTGCGACAGAAAATTAAATTCAGCATCGAAATCACTGAAAATAATTTATTTTTTTAATTTTATTATTACTAATAGTTATTTGTGTGTTAAGAGCGTAAAGTGATACTTTGTTACTTGAACACGGTAAATGCAGCGCGAGCCGATGATGAGAGCTGCAATAGAGTAAAAGGAACAAAGAAAATGAAAATTAATTCATTCTGTCAACTGTTAATATGACAAGTTTCTGTTTTGTTTGTATCCCTGGTAACTATTGAAATAAGCGCGCATTTAATATCTTTTTCGCGCGTTGCCATTGCAGATATTTGTCGATTGTTCTACAAAAAACGTCAACTTTACGATGACAAATGAGAGCGCAATTGTCAACTTTTCATAGCAATCGTAGAAAAGAGTTATTTTAAAAGTAATGAAAAATATTTGAAACATTTGGAGGTCCTTGATGACAAAAAAGTTAAGAACCGCTGCTTTATGACACAGCTTTTGTGAGACTCCCTGTACACGATTTTTAGAAGACCTTTATAATTACAGGGTAGGTGACTCAGTGGTATTGAGTCGGCCTGTAGATTTGAGAACCCGGGTTTGATTCCCACTGCCGATAAACAATTTCCGCCTCCAATAACATCTTTGGGGGCAGTAATTTGACGCCTGGTAACCATAATTTATCACATACCGAGATCTGCTACAGCAGAGTGTCACGCCTAGTAATGCGTAAAAGACATGATGATATATTTATTAATAATAGATGAAGGTATTCTTTCTGCTGTCAAAATTTCCTACATTCTTTAAATAAAAGATACAAAGAAAATATATTCCATTTTCCTTTTATATAATATACTCGTAGGTATGTTTGAACAAGAAAAAGATACATACAACAAAAACAATTTATAATTCCATTTGTTTATCAGAAAAAAAAACAATCAATCCATCAATTAACCCACGTACATGTGCATGACTTTCGAATAAACACAAATCAGCAAAATTAGCTTTAAAAACATATTATCCAAACATTGTATAGTATAATATGTTCTTCACAAAGATCTCTCGCATTGATTCGATCCCAGGAATGTGCATCGCCGTTCATCAACTCCGACCCGAGCAGCTCACGTTTATAATTAGACAATGATTAAACGCTATTTCTAAATAGTGATGTCGCCTCTTGACATGAAGCCATGGCCTGCTGGACTGAGCCTCATTCATTAACTCTACGCGTAATTGAGCCACGCAACTGTTTCTGTTGCTTGTTTTGCAAAGAAAATTACTAGATTTATGGCAATTTGTTTATTTATGGTAATTTAGATAAATGCTGCTTGCAATGTACTAATGAATTACTTAATTCAAATTATAGTTGTTGACGTTTTACACTTGTTACTGCATTAACAGTGTAGAAGAAAATAAGTTACTTGTTAGCTATGTTCATTTGTTGACAACTTGAAAATATTACATAAAAATTATAAGTCTAGTTTCTACAGCAGAGTGTCACACCAAGAAATGGGTAAAAGGCGAGATGATATATTTATTTTCTAGTACATTAAAATAGTTATTTGTGTATTAAAAGCATAAAGTGATTTTTTGTTACTCGAACACAGTAATTGCAGCAAGAGAACAAAGACACATTACGCTCGTGATACACACATCATTTTTTCTACGATTGCATCTTAAAATGATTAAAAAACGTATACGTACTGAAAATAAATTCGTTCTGTCAACTGTCAATATGACAAGTTTCTGTTTTGTTTGTATCCCTGGTAACTAATGAAATAAGCGCGCATTTAACGTTTTTTTCGCGCGTTGCCATCGGAGACGCGTAAAAAATATATTTCTCGATTGTTCCACGAAAATGTTAACTTTACGATGATAAATGAGAGCATAATTGTGAACTTTTCATAGCAATTGTAGAAAAAAAAATGTCTAATAGGGTCGTGAAAAAATTTGTGTCATTTTATTTGTGGCGTGATCCTAGATGGCAGTTTTGGGGGTGGCTGCTAGCAGCACATGTTCGCGGTGTGTGCCACCGCCGTCACCACCGCCTTCAGTTAATTAACATGGTGTCACGCGCAGGGTGCCGGCAGCAGACCAGCGGCGGCGCTTGGGGGTGCAACCAGCCCCACCACCAATCTAATGGACCACAACGAGCTTATTTTGTAAACAAGTTAATTAATCAGTTGTTTATAAACAAATCTAATTCAATTAACTATTGCTGTAGTACTACTTGGCGCAATTATTATTTTGGTCTCTTTACATAAATAATTAAATTAATCAAAATTTTTCTAATGGGCAGTTATACTCATATAGTTAAATAAAATTAATCTAAAATCGAGGCTAACAATGAAAAAGTTTTCGAAGAAAAAAATAATAAAGATCAAAGCAAATTATTATTTAGGCTCCAGCTACATAAAAAAATAGTTAAAATTTTGCTAATGGTTACTTATAGCAATATAAAATAAATAAATAAAAATAAATCTAAAATCTAAGTTAACACTATAAATTAGAACTGTTTTAGATAATTAAAAAGTCATGTAATTATAGTTTCTTAACGTATTTTTTTTTTTTGTATATTACTTTATGTACGTAGTCGTCGCCTACGATAAACAGAGAGTTTCTATTTCTCTGCACGAAACTTTAATGACATATATATATATATTTGATATACTGATTATAGTACAAAAATAATTGTTTTGAAATTCGCAAAAATTAGGGTATTTCATTCCTAACGAAAATATCACTAGTTTAATAGTATATTTAATTATTTATAATTATGTTACTAATGAAATAAAAGTATAAACACTGTCAACAAATAATCATTCAAAAATAAAAAACAACAAAGACAAAATTAATTGTCTTGAAATGCTCACTTGGTGAAACTAGGTTTAATAATAAAATATCAAAATAAACACTTGTCTAAGTCTCACAAAATTCAGCCTCCAAGTCACCTTATGAGGGCATCATCAGAGGCTGGCCAGCACAGTTGGTAACCATAGACGCGTTTCGCTCTTAATAGAGCTCATCAGTATGGTATAACCTACTTCTTCACCTAGAACAAAGTTCACGTGAAGAAGCTGGTGACGAAAGACTGTGCCAGCAGAGAATAAGATCTCTAAAGAACGAAACGCGTCTATGGTTACCAACTGTGCTGGCCAGCCTCTGACGATGCCCTCATAAGGTGACTTGGAGGCTGAATTTTGTGAGACTTAGACAAGTGTTTATTTTGATATTTTATTAAATAATAATTTATTAATTAGTTATTATGTAAGTATCTGATGTAACGCATTTTTTTTTAAATTAAATGTACTAAAGGCATAAATTTAAGCACATAAACTCTTGCTTATAATGTGAAAATAATAATGATCTCTCTGTCATCAAGACATCGCTTAATATTGAATAACTGTTTCTCTTTCCAGGTATTTGTGACAGAGCACGTTCAAGTATTTCGTTGCTCCAAGAGGTAATTGTGTAAAAAATGCGTGAGAGATAGTAAATAAATTTCTTAGAATTTGAACCATTTGAAGTCTGAAGAGAGTGAAAAGCAAATTCCCTAACGTTATAAACCCGGGAAAATCGCAAGATTGTTTTCCCTGCGCCGCGATTTTCATTCTTCCAGTGTGCCCCATTTCCATGGCACGCCGGGATAAAGTATACACGAATTTAATTGGCTATCATTCTTGTGAACGCCCGGACGCCGCAGGTGGAACATATTACATGTGAAATATTTAAATGCGTCCCTTCAGATTTGCCCTCTCTCCTAGGACCTACCAGGGCAATTATCCAGGATCTGGAAGGATCCTATCGTTACTACACTTTGTATGTCTTCATCTGTCTCATTCTTTCACTTGTTTTTCTTCGCTTTTTACTTGGAGAACGTTTATGTGATGATGCAGAATTGAAAGTGAATATTATTTAGATTTTTTTGGTGCTGTTGTTGATTTATTTTTCAGTTTTCATTGTTTTGGTTTAGTATTATTATTATTTTTATCTTGAGGCTAGAATTTAAATTGAAATAACATTATTACTCCTTTTGAAACAACATAAATATATTTCGTTTATAAATAATTTTATTACGAGAATTTCAATATTACAATAATTTTGCGAAAATACGTAATTCAAACAAACAGCTTTCAGGTTTTAATCAAGATTAACGAAATACAACATTTCTTGTAAATTTCTCGTTCATTCATTTCTCGTTTTAATCTCAAGTCCTCAGTCATTGTCTTTTACCTTTTCACGAACAACTTTGAATAAAATTAGACAAATTTAAACTTCTTGACAAATCGTTAAAAGTTCGATCATATTTATAGTAACATACATACATACATAAAATCACGCTGTATCCTATTAAATGGGGTAGCAAGTAATCAATAAATACATAGTCCTGTGCAAGTACACAACACAATTAAAAAATAAAAATAAATAAATAAATAGATAAATAAATTACAAAAATATATCATCATAAAGATAAGAAAGGAAAAGAACATCGACTTGCAATTGTTAATGACAGTAAATTTCTTACAATTACAGTACAAGAAATGAAAAATTAATAAAAAAGATAAGGGAGGAATGGAGTGTCGCAAATTCCACGCAGGTAAAAAACTAAACAACGAATCTAAAATTAAGAATTTTGCATTTGTGTTTATTCATCAAAATAAAATAAATAAATAAATATATCATCTCGGCTTTTACACATTATTGGGTGTTGTACTCTACCATAGCAGATCTCGTTAAATGATAGATATTGCGCTGTAACCAGCTATTTAAATCACTAGCCCTAAAGATGTTAATAAGAGAAAATTTAATGTAGTAAAAATTGTGGCAATCAAACCAATTCGGTTGCACTGAGCCACCTACCCCACATTCTAATACAAAATATAGTTGTTCTCGTCTGATAATTTCGAGACGAGACGAAACAAAAAATGGGCGACATAATCAAGATAAAATAAATAATACTGTCGTTCCTCCAATGTTTCCCGCGTGTCTGGAGATAGTAAGTGTCGTGTTGTACAGAGGGTGAATGTAATTATTGATTGATTCAAGATCGATTTAATTCAGGCGCGACAAGGGAGGTGGCGATGATGGTGGTGGTGGTGGGGGTGACCTGATGACGCTTCACGAGGGTTGATACGAGGTGTTTGCTGCCTGAAGCTAATATTAGAACAAGCGTCACGACAGACACGACACGACACGCGGTCTTGATGTAATGTTCTTGTGAGTCGTTATGATCTGGTTCCTCCCTTAAAGAGATATTTATACCTTGCTCCACATAAGAATGCAGTAGAAAGGAACTTTTGAAGATGATTTTACGATAAATCATCTTCAAAATAATAATAATTTTGATTTTGAACGTATTTCATAGAGCTAATATTATTAAGTTGTGTGATTATTAAAGGTAATCATACCTGTAGTTTTTGACTAAAGTTAATTTATATTATGACAGAAAAATTATGATGACGCCTGGATTCGAACCAGGGATCTTCCGCATACCGGGCAGAGATGCTAACCGCTACACCACGTCACCTGTGTTCGAAATATGGCATCAACTGAATTTTTCTGTCACAGTGTCTAAGCGTAGCTTCGTTCCGAGAGACTCCTATATAGGCATTGACAACCGGGTTCGTCTACAGTGACACAGTTTTTGATTATGAGGGAATCATACCCAAGCTTAGAGCTAATATTATTAAGTTGTGTGATTATTAAAGGTAATCATACCTGTAGTTTTTGACTAAAGTTGTCAATGCCTATATAGGAGTCTCTCGGAACGAAGCTACGTTTAGACACTGTGACAGAAAAATTCAGTTGATGCCATATTTCGAAAACAGGTGACGTGGTGTAGCGGTTAGCATCTCTGCCCGGTATGCGGAAGGTCCCTGGTTCGAATTCAGGCATCATCAGAATTTTTCTGTTATAATATAAATTAACGTATTTCACAGACTTGAAAAACCTTAAATGGTTTAAGTTTACTATAGAAAAACACCTTAAATGACCTCAATTAATTATAATTTTATAAAAATAAATAAATATATCATCACACCTTTTACCCATTATTGAGTGTGGCACTCTGCCGTAGCACATTTCGTCAAATCACAGCCCCCAAAGATGTTAGTGCTGGGGGAACCACAGGGGTAGATTTAAATTGGTGTAAATTGTTTGTCGGGTGTGGGGATCGAACCAGGGTTTTCATGAGTCACAAGCCGACTCGATACCACTGAGCCACCTACCCCATTAATTATAATTTTAATAAAACAAAACAATAGACTTTATGGTTGCAGAATCTATTCATTGGTTCTGTTTGATAACGTTACGCTGATTTGAATTTGAATGTAGAATCAAAATGGAAAAAAATGAATTTGTTGTTCGGTAGATAGTCAAAGGTATTTAATAAACAATAATTCCAGAATGACCACTACAGAAAATTACGTGCAGACCACTGGAATACCGAAACCGAACAATACACAAAACCGTATTATTCGTTATTAACTATATTTGAACTAATTTAAGCAATTTTCATGTGCATATTTGTTGTAAAGCGAAACAAAAGATTAAATGGAACAATAATTAATGCTCTTTAAACTGCATTATTCCAGCAAATAGATAATGCAAATTCCATTAATAAAATAATTATCTACGAATCTGCAACCGTAATTAATTTGCACAAATAGTTATAATTCATTTCGGTAAAAAAGAACGTATATTTCATTATCTCGCCACATAATAACAATAATACAAGTGAATTAACCAACCAAAGCCGGGTTTACACTGCAACAGAGTCCAAAACGAGCAAAGCACGGCTTGCTGCGATCGCGTTGCGATAACGACAACGCAACAAGTTCATAGATCACTCGGCAGAGGCGCGCCGGTCGCAACACGCAACAAGTAAAACAGATTCCGGAAACGCGTACGCCGGAAACGACTACTTCCGGTCTGGGCGGAGATAAACACTGCTGCCACCTGTCTGCAATGCTGACAACTATTTTCGGTACGTTCGTTCTAAGTTGTAAATAATTCATGGTTTGTTAAACACAATGTGCAACCAGGGATACAACTGCGTACTTGCGGTTGCTAACTCGCCGGCGAACTTGCTCCTTAATTAACAATTAATTAATTATTATTTTAACTACATTCTTCCCAGGCTTTTTCTTTCTATTCTATACTCATCTAAAGATGCAATATTTTAATCATTGCAGCAATCATAATAAACATACTAATTTCATTTAAAACTAAATTAAATAATAATAAATACAGTACAAACTTGTACTAATTAATTATAATACCGAACGCAACTTTAAATTACTTATCTCCGTTTTAAACAAGTCTGATTATAAAAACAAACACTGCCTAAACTTGATACTCTTTTAAATTTAACACAATTTTAATTACTATATCAAGTAAATAGTATATTGTAATACTATTGACGAAAGGGTTTAATTGCAATACGAGTGCCCCAATAGTACGAATATTGCTATGGCCCTTTCCCACATATGTTACATACTAACGTAAAACGTAAAAATTACAATTTAATATTTATTTTATATAAATCAAACAAGTTGTATTTGCAAATGTAACCAAGTCAAATGACATTTTCCTGACTTAATTTAGATGTGATACTGTTTCCCTCACTAGTGATGAAAGTAAATAACTTTCCTCACTAGTAAAGTGAGGAAAATGTCATTTTCATAAGTTGAAACATTTTTAAAAATTGAGTTTTTTTTCTGTCAAAAAAATCAAATACAGGGCGTTTCAGACCACCCGTACCCCCCCGAATATCTCGCGAACAACAAAACGGATTGAGAAACAAAAAATACGTCCAAAATATTGAATAACACCAAATGAGAGTACCCCCCCTCACCCCCTGGGGAAGGGGGGGTCACTTCGAAATTCTAAATGGGAACCCCCAGTTTTTATTGCAGATTCGGATTCAGTGATGTACAAAATCAAGCTCTCATTTGGTGTCATTTAATAGAAAATTTAAAAATATTTTGGACGTATTTTTTTGTTTCTCAATCCGTTTTGTTGTTCGCGAATTAATCGGGGGGTACGGGTGGTCTGAAACACCCTGTATAAGTAGCAGAATATTTTGTCCCTTTATTTGAAGCACTATAATATTTGATGACATAATTGTCAAGTAGTTTTGAAAATAGTGTACAAAAAGAAAAGTGGCTGTTACAATTTAGTTATTCGTTTGTTATTTTAGCGTAAATAATTATGCAGATTTCTCGCCAAATAATTTGTAGAAACTATGTTAACATCAATCAGACAAAATCGTGTCAAAATAACCTTAGTCATGTTATTAATTTCCATAATTACTCAAAATGAGTAACTTTATAATAATTTTGCGTGATTATTCAATCTGAGATCACGCAAGCGGTGAATTAGCAAAGAAAAAACAAATCGAGAGTTGAATAAAAAGCGACGATAGAAGTACGAAAAGTGAAGTTCTGGGATCTGCGATGGCCTTGAACGCAATGCGTAACAAATAAGAAACTGAAAGTGAGAGCGCGTCTTGTTTTTGTATTAAGTAGGCTGCGAATCGTGACCCACAAACGTGGACAACTTTACTTTTGTTGCCTAATAAGATGAATCTTTTTTTTAATTGCGGGCATAAGAACAGAATTTTTTTAGACAATTAATTCGACGTAAAATGATTGACATTTGTAGTTCAAAATAATATTGTATTGTTTCAGTTTTGCATTGATAAAATCATATTTATAAACAATACAGACGTAATTAATTATCTCATAAAAAAAACAAATGAAAAACATGTTGAAAAGCCAGTTCATTTTATATTAAATTAATTATTAACCGATAAAAATCTACGTCATTCCATTAAAAACAATAAAAAAACTAATAAAACAAAAAACAATCAGCAATTCTTTAGCAGAAGACGCTACTATAAAACATTTGAAAGCAATTATCTGTCATCACAATTATTAATAACTTTTTAATAGATCGTGAAACAATTGAAAAGGAAGGACAAGGAAAACCTAACTTACCGAATTAAATAATTATTCATCCATATTCAATTGTTATATACACTTGCATCATCTTTATTATTATTAACATGACAAATTAGTTGTCAGTAATTGACACCATAGGGTATAATTTTGGCGCTGCGGTTTGTAATTTGCATTGAAGTGATTGGTGTTTTGATTTGTTTATTTCCGGGTTCTTTTCGTTTGATGTCATTTTTGGTGAGACTTTTGTCATTGAGTTATTTTTAAATTTAAATACGTGAAAAGAAATCAATTTAAATATAGGTTCGATAGAATTTATGTTATGTAGGTATGTAAAAAGTTGTATATACTAGACTCTAAAAATAAAATTGAAAGTAACACTCATATTAATTGTAACGAAATAATAATATATTTGTAGCAACCAAATTAACCGAATAGATGATATTTTTATGATGCTAATAACAACAAATTAGAAACATTTTTTTTGCTTTTAAAGCAATACAATTAGTTCAAACTAAAATATAATCATCTAAAACAGCGGTTCTTAAACTTTTTGTCATCGCGGCTTTAAAGTTTTCTATTGAAATTTTAAATAAGTATTGATTTAAAGGATACATGAAATATATGAACTTAATGTTATTTAAAAGTTTTTAAAATATCTCTATTTTTAAGCAACAAAAAATGACAAATAATTGTTTATTACTGTGGTAATGGCAGGGTTCGAAGATATATATCGATCGATATATATCATGATATTTATTTTGATATATATCGTCATATTTTTGCAATGATATATATCCATTATATAAAAATATCAAATAGTTTTTGAGATATAGCCTCCGGAGAAGTGAAATTTTTCGAATTTTTCAGTTTTTCTACTTTTCCGAGGCTATATCTCGAAAACTAAATGTGATATGAAAACGCGCTCAACGGCATTAATTTTCTCGTGCTTCAGTTAACTAATAAACATAGTTTCAGCGATTTTTATTTTTTTTCAATTTTCCGCCAAAAAAATCGCAAAAAGCGGTTTTTTAACATTTTCTCGAAAACCAGAAGTCATATGCATTTGAAGATTGCACCACTGGATTCAGTGGGTCAAAATACATATGTATGTAAATTTTCGTTTTAATAATCCTACGATTAAGGATTCTAGGGAAAATTGAATTAAAATCTGAAAAAACCAAAGGGGTACCCCTTAGGAAATAATTAAAAATATTAAATTGCATAAAATTGTATGAAAATTTGCTTATAAGTCAATTCGGACACGGGGAATTCAACGCCGTTGAGCGCATTTCCATATCTTGTTTAGTTTTTGAGATATAGCCTCCGGAAAAGTGAAATTTTTCGAATTTTTCAGTTTTTCTAAATGTGTACAAAAACTAAAATTAAAAAATAAATATCCAAAAAGTGATATTTATTATAAATATCATGATATTTACGAACCCTGGGTAATGGTAATAATATATTGTAATACTAGTGAGGAAAGGGTTTAATCGGTAAACGAGTGTTACTATTTTTTCAATAATAAGCGTGAAAATTACATTTTTACATTTGCGATTCAAGAAATTTAATAATTATTTTATATAAATCAAAGGAACTATATTTACAAATGCACATCACGTTTCCTTGGTCACCATGTCAAATGAAATTTCCCTCACTCAATTTAGTTGTGATAGTAACCGTTTCCCTCCCTAGTGAGGAAAGTTATTTACTTTCATCACTAGTGAGGAAAACGATTACTATCACAACTAAATTAAGTGAGGGAAATGTCAATTTCACAAATAATGTTGAAATAAATACGATTCTTTCAATATTTGAAATTTATAGCTTTGAAAACAACTACATAACTTTTAATTAATAACTATAAATAAATACAAAAAAAAAAACTATAAATAATATTTCACAAGCAAGGTTAAAATACAAGTATCTACAAATATAAATATAAATAATTACAGACAAAAATACCAGTAGGAAGAGTTATAGTTAAAATTTATGATAAATTTCAAAATTTGCAGGTTTTTAAAGATTTTTTTCACGAATTCCTGATTAAGAATCACTGATCGCAAACAGTAGTAGATGTTATGTTTTTCAACAACTAAACATTATGTTTTAGAATTTCCTGTGACTGAAATCTTTTTTTGAATTACAAAAATACTAAGCTTTATTTCCATGCCGTGTATTTTTCTAAATTATACAGTTATATTAATAATATCAACCTAATAATTTGAAATGTACATGTAATTTAGAGTCACTTAAACATGTCATTATATATTTTATTGAACTTGAAAACCAGCTAGAATTATTATAAAGTGAACAGATACCACGCACTCCGGAAAAGAATAATTATTTTTGGTTATTTGTGTTGTTAGGTGCTTCTATACAATTGTACTTCTTACATGAATGGTTTCATGTCATTGTATTAGTGAATATGTATAGGAAACTGAAGACAGAGGAATGTGGTAGTATTTCGTCCAATAGGGATTCGTTCGAAATGGTATAACAGTATAAATTAAGAGCGAAACGAGTCTATGGTTACTAACTGTGCTGGCCAGCCTCAGACGAGGACCTCATAAGTTGACTTGGAGGCTGAATTTTGTGAGACTTAGACAAGTGTTTAGTTTGATATTTTATTATTAAATCTAGTTTCACCAAGTGAGCTTTTAAAGACAATTAATTTTGTTTTTGTTGTTTTTTATTTAAATTATATGAACTACCACAATGCGGTTCGGTGAGTGCGGATCCTGTACTGTAATTGGGATTAAATTCATGTTGTACAGCGTAACATAAATAAATAAATAAAAGGAAATTTGTCAACTGTTTCAGATGGAGGAGCAATTTTTTTACTTACGGCTTGAAATATTAAGCACGGAGTGAAGTTAGCTTCAGGCATCTGTCATTGTAACTAATCATTACTTTTTAAATTATTCATAAAATTTTACATTTTTTGTTGTTTTCATTTGAGATCGTTTTATAAACCCGTTTAGTTACGATTTTTTTTTTACTTGAGCTGAGCGAAATGAAACGAATGTATAAAATGCTCGCAACAAAAGAGACGTTTATAAAACTTGTTACATAATATACTATTAAAATTTATTACAAACAAATATTTAATTTTTAAGCACTTTTAGCGATTGTTGTCAGAGCAACGGTCATTAAACTGTTTTAATGGTCGTCGTTAAGAATCGAGTAAAATAAAAAGTAAATAAAAATAAATAAATATATCATCACGCCTTTTACCCATCACTGGGTGTGGCACTGTGCCTAAGCAGATCTCGGTAAGTGATATATTTTTTCGCGTGAAATGCGGTTACCAGTCATCAAATCACGGCCTCCAAAGATATTAGTGGAGTATTGCACAAAAAAATGTAAACTACGTGAATCGAATTGTCTCCATTTTTTTCTGTCATAGACATGTTTAATATGCCTCAAGGAAACAGCATACTATCGTTTGTTATTGTTGCATTGTAATAGTTTAAAATATGACATAACTATCATCCTATTTGACTTGTAGTATACCTAAGTTTTGATGTAACTTAAAATCTGATTACATAGATTTAATATCCCCCGCCCTTAAATTAAGTATCACCTTCTTCAAACTTTCTCTTTCGTCTTCACTTCAACTAACTTCGCACAAATCCCCTTGGTACAAAACCCCACTCTACAGGTACAGTAAAGGTACGTCACTATATGGGTACGTTCACCCCGCTGAGTGCATGGAGCGGCGATCACACGCCATGGCGGCGGCGGCCTGGGACAGAACACACGCACCGCCGCCGGACAGGTATACAGCCGCGGCCACATACGTTCAAAGTCTCGATCACACCGGCGAGATGAGACTACGGAAACTTTACATTTATAAAAACTTTTTTAGGAAATTCAAAACAAGATCTGAGCGACACCCTCTTCCTTTCTTATATTTGATTTCGTTTACTGTGGAGTGTTTCACAGAATTGTTTCACTTTCAAAAACAAAAGCAGAGCGACATTTCTTTTCATTCTAATCTTTTTGACTTATATTCAGTTGTTACTATAGAGTATTTAACTACAATTTTTTAGAATTTACTTCCAAAACAAGCGCAGGTCGATATTTCCTTCATTTCTTTATAGATTCGTTGTTAGAGAAGTGGGCGTAAGTGAAAGATTTATGAAACAGGTGTACAGGAGCGAATGGATGAATGTTTTTTGCGTGATGGTGGATTTTGGTTGTGAGGAAAGAAAGAGTTCGTATGGAGGAAGTGTTAATGTGGTCGAAACGAGTATCGTGTGTCAGGATGAGAATGTAAGATGACGACTGATATTTTGATGAATCTGATGAGTGGATATTCTATGAATGTTTCAGGAGTTCATGCTACCCTAGTTAATGGGATATAGCGTGATGTTATGTATGTATGTATATACTAGAGCTATAAACCGCTCATAATTGGTTCCGTTTAGTTCGTAGTTCATCATACTTTGTCGGTTCGGTTTTTGTTCCGGTTTAAAGTAATGAAATTTTGGAACAATTCATGAATCGATTTGGTTAACTTTTGCAAATATTTTATAAAATTTAATTTTCTAATTTAAATTAATATAAGTATATAAATATCTAAAAAAAATAGAATTCTTCAGATAAACTTATTTATATTTAATCTTAATATAAATAATTTTTCATATAAATAGTTACCTATTAATAACTTTTAGTCCATTTAGTGATATAATTCTTCTTCTCTTTTTCTGATGGCGCTACAGCCCAAATCAAGCCTGGGCCTGCCGGTTTTCGTAGTCAAATGCTACATTATTTAAGGCGTATAAGTGACTAGCTTATAACGCCCGAGTGTGATAAATACATGTAACTGTATTTTTTATATTTCACAACAAATCACACATTGTCGACAAGCGGATTCGAACTGACGAACCTTGGTTCGGGTGACGTCACAGTATGTTAAGAGATGTGCCTTAACACGCTCGGCCACCGCGCCTGTAGTGATATAATTAAAAAATAAAAATCATGATTAATTAAAAACTCAATGATATTTTCCAACAACACAGTACAAAATAACTCCTAAATAAATAATCTAGCTAGTATAAGCAATCTTATTTAATTGACCCCTTTCCTAATTCCTGCCGCCGCACAAAAAGTCCCCAAATCGTATTTCAACCCCTGCGTACTGCGTATTTAATTTATCTAGTGTGAGCTGGGTTCGGTGGAGCGACCGTGACGTAACCCTCAAGAATCGGGCGAGCGGACTTCGGGCACCAGGTAGGTACTACGTAATTACAGCACCACATTAATTCAAGGCAATCTTCGATCCCAGAAACCTGCTCCCTGAATTTCACTCGCTTTCAAATCAGAAGCGAGTTCTTTACTTTAAACTCGAGTTAAATCAAACTGACTTACAGACTGAACTTTTATTTATGATACTGTTTTGAAATATTCGTAAATTGAAAGTTAAATTGGGTCACGCGCTGACGTGACAATATTTAAACCATTAACCAACTTCATTTATTCTTTTATAACAAGAAATGTTGTACACCCTCTAGTTTATTTATTCTTTTATTTGCAATTTTATACAATGCTCAACATTATACAGGATATAATAAAATATCAAAATAAACACTCGTCTAAGTCTCACAAAATTCAGCCTCCAAGTCACCAGACTTAGACAAGTGTTTAGTTTGATATTTTATTATTAAACCTAGTTTCACCAAGTGAGCATTTAAAGACAATTAATTTTGTCTTTGTTGTTTTTTATTATACAGGATATTTTAAACCTTGAATGGAAAAATAAAACTAGAAATTATATTTAAATATTTAAAATATAATTTATAGTTTTAATTTTATATACAGTTTTTAAAATATCCCTGTACAATTTTAGACGTTTATTAAGGACATTGCGATTGAAGACTGTTCTTTTCGAAACGAAATATTCTCCACTATTCTATAATTGCATCATTCTCTATAATGGAGTAGGTGACTCAGTGGTATCGAGTCGGCCTGTGGATCTTAAGAACCCTGGTTCGATCCCCACAGGCGACAAACAATTTTCACCACATTAAAACTACCTCTGTGACTTTCCTTTCACTAATATCTTTGAGGGCCGTGATTTGACGGCTGGTAACCGCACTTCACGCGAAAAATATATCATTTATCGAAATCTGTTTAGGTAGAGTGCCACAGTCAGTAATAGGTCAAAGGTGATGATATATTTATTTATTTATCATATTAAATAGTTATCTAACAGGAGCTTTGAAAATAACCGAATAAACAGTCAAAAGGACCATAAATGGAATTGTGTTTTATGTATTTATTTCTCATATATTTCGTGACGTAATTGTCAATCCATTTGAAATGCCCTCTACTAATTTATTTTCTTAAGAGTTTTTCAAACAAAGAATGTCAAATTTCAAAATAGGTCAAAACTAAAATACATTATAGAATTTATGTATGCCGCAAATATAAGGAAGCGTTAGAGATTCTAGATTCGCAAATTCTTCAAATAATCAGTCCTCGTTACACCATTCCCGCTTCTACCACATTCATAGTTTCATTCATTCCTCACACCCGGAATTATTCATCATGTAACAAAGCTTCAATCACATCCATCCATTCATTCCTATATACCTTTTGAATTAATCTTTTATTCGACATATGTTGCATATGCTTAAAACATCACAAATAATTCACATTTACTCCTCTAACAACGAAGTTAGACACTCTAGTGAAATAACTAAACAACGAACATAAAATCAAGAATTTTGCAATTGTCTTAAATTTCAAACAAAGAATGTAAATAAAAAATAACAAAGACAAAATTAATTGTCTTTAAATGCTCACTTGGTGAAACTAGGTTTAATAATAAAATATCAAACTAAACACTTGTCTAAGTCTCACAAAATTCAACCTCCAAGTCAACTTATGAGGTCCTCGTCAGAGGCTGGCCTGCACAGTTAGTAACTATAGACAAACAAAGACAAAATTAATTGTCTTTAAATGCTCACTCGGTGAAACTAGGTTTAATAATAAAATATCAAACTAAACACTTGCCTAACTCTCACAAAATTCAGCCTCCAAGTCAACTTATGAGGTCCTCGTCAGAGGCTGGCCAGCACAGTTAGTAACTATAGACAATCAAAGACAAAATTAATTGTCTTTAAATGCTCACTTGGTGAAACTAGGTTTAATAATAAAATATCAAACTAAACACTTGTCTAAGTCTCACAAAATTCAGCCTTCAAGTCAACTTATGAGGTCCTCGTCAGAGGCTGGCCAGCACGTTAGTAACCATAGACGCGTTCCGCTCTTATCAGAATTTAGTGAGACTAATGCCTTCATGAAACAACAGAACGCACCCGTCATTGACGAAAAATTAAAAAAAGAAGTTGAGAAAGAAAAACTAAATTTCAAAAATATTCTAACGTGAAATGAGACACAAAAGATACGAGTGAAATGAGATACGTTCGTTTCATCGATGAGCTCTTCGATGGAAATAGAGGAGCCTTTATTTTTCGTCAATGACGGGTGCGTTCTGTTGTTTCTTCGACCAGTGTGCCATAGGCATTAGACAAGTGTTTAATTTGATATTTTATTATTAAAGAATGTAAAATTTCAAAATAGGTCAAAACTAAAATACATTATACAATTTATGTATGCCAGAAAAATAAGGAAGCTTCAGAGAAAGATTCTAGATTCGCAAATTCTAGTAGTAAAATAATAATAGTTTACGTCCAGGTCTTTATTGTGTTTGTGTAATATAAACGTGGTGATTTGGCAACGGAAGTTTACATGTAAACGTGTATTTTGCGTGATGGACGGGCGCAATGCATGCCGCGAAACTATGCTTTGTTATTTTCGTCAAAGCCAAACAGGTGCACTGGAATTTTCAAACGCGATTCAATTTTAATCAGAGACAGGAACCGATGCTGTTTAATAGATGAAAATGTGCTGCGTGGCTATTTTACTGATTAATTACGAGGAACATGGCGGGAAATATTCTGGCAACGTAGTAAAGCAGAACATAGAGGCATTTACTTATTCGCCAATGTTTCTGTGAAACAAAATGGCATTATATTGGTAGATAATTGTCCGTCAGTACGGTGGTATGGATAGCAAAACAGAATTCGAATCTCACTCAAGTTAAAAATTATATAAACTACTACATTGCGGCTCGGTGAGTTCGGACCCTGTACTGTAATTGGGATTAAGTTCCTGTTGTACAATGTGACATAAATAAATAAATAATGCCTCAATGTGCAACAGGTTTAATAGAAAAAGTAAAGTATGCATTATTAAATCTTTGAATTTTTTCCAAAAGCAAAAGATTTGCGTATTTGAAACGCTCAATTTGCGGGTTTAGGTTCATAATCTTCCTCTTCTACCTTTCGGTGTCGAGGTGCGGGTTTAGGATTTGTATAAAATGCGAGCGAAGCGAGCCTTGCTAAAAACATGTTAAAAATTTAAATAAATGTATGAAATTTTCAATAATTTCAACTAAAACCGAATATATCAGCTTTAGTGTGTGAAGTATGTGTCCTATAGGTTTAGGATTTGTTAGTAGTACAAACGAAGCAAGTCTCATCAAAAATAACTACTATATAATATACAGGGCGTTTCTATACCTTTGCACGAAACTATAATGGATTATATAATTTAATATACTAATTATACAACAATTTTTTTTTCTACATCTGTTACAAAATGTTAACTTTTTCACTAATATCAGCTTGCGAAGTAAATGTTTTTTTCATCATTTACATTACTATGACAACGCGTATTTCGTGTACTGTTTTAAACCCTAGTGCGCAAAATAAGTATTTTACGTACGCTCCCAAATTATTATTATTTTTCAAGTACCATTTGTTACAACACATCAATAGTATCAAATTCATATTATTTTTGATTACTTCTCTTAAATTTATTTGAATAAATAAATAATTATTGTATTATTCTTTTTTTAACAATTATAGAAACTATGGCTAGTACCACAAGCTTTGTTTTTGGGTGTTTTAAGAGCACGATTTTAACATGTCAGAGATAGCTAAAACACCCAAATACACTGCTCTTAAAACTGGCAAAAACAGAGCTTGTGCTACCAGCAATGTTTCTTTGGTACGTTCGAATGACTATTTTGTCTCCATCTAGCGATTTCGACTAAAAAAACACTTATTTCTCACATTTAAAGTAATACAAAAATAACTAAAACATTCGTAAAAATAAATGTCCTATCTAATCAAATTAAAATTAGATATCTGCGTGAATTTTTATAGCTATCAATTCAGATGCTCGATGTCCGTGTTTCATTCGGCCATGAATCAAGTAATTTAATATTATTAATGACCAAAATTTGGTTTTTGCCGCATGACGTAAGCGAGATTTAATTTGAAATGATCCGCGAGTGTTTCTGTTTCTAGGAACAATATAAACTATTCGTGTTTGACACATTGCAATATGAAATCTGCCAGCGAGATTTGTTACTAAACTTACAGAATATTCTGTTGTCAAATGTACAGAATCTTTTGTCCTAGAGTTAATAATACTCATCTGCTAGGCTTTGCGGACCTTGAGGAATAGTATATTACATAATAAGTCAGGAAAGTGATGCTTTACTTGACGAAGCGGTTGTTTGAAGTACGAGGCCGTCAGGCCGAGTATTTTAATTCGCTGAGTCAAGTAAAACACTTTCGTGACGTATTATGTATACTATTTTTTCTGAAATCGTTCATATTTATATATAATTAATAATAAATATTTCAAAATGTTTAATTTTTTGGTAAGAATCATATTGGCAGCAAACTACATATCCAAGGTGATAACAAAAGTTGTTGAAAACAATATCTTATGTGAAAAATCTATTGAACATATTTGTGTCAAAAGTAATATTGTTGACAGAGAAGATTTCTTTATAATGTTAGAAAATATAGATGAAAATGGGTATGAGGCGGTATTTTCAAGTACTCCTCCTGAAATCTTAAATCAAGCAACTGCGGCTGTTGAAAATTTATTACCGAGCAAGTCCAAAGACCGATATGATAAAGAGTATGAAATTTTCATGGATTGGAAAAAGCAAAATAATTAGTCAGCAAATGTGCTACTTGCTTATTTTATTTACTGAATCTCCAAGTAATTTACCGATTGCAACAATAAATTTAGCTTCAAATTCGCCAGTGTCATACATAAATTTTAGTATTAATATTATTGATAAATTTTTTTTAGTTATTTAGTTTATTTATTTGAGTCAGGTAAAGTACTTTACCTGACTGTTTTGCAAATGTTTTGGTAAACACTTACTTTCCATACTAAAATGCGTCAGGAGAGTAGACATTTTCTTGACGATTTCAGAAAAAAGTATTTTTTAGAATTGTTACTTTATACACCACCTAGTCGAATATTGATAAAAATTGGAGTTTATTTATTTATTTATTTATGATACTCTGTACAACAGGAACTTAATCCCAATTACTGTACAGGGTTCGCACTCACCGAGCCGCAGTGTGATAGTTCATATAATTTTTAGCTTGAGTAAGATTAGAACTCGGGATCTCCGGATTCGAATTCCGTATCGCTATCCACACCACCGTACTGACAGACATATTTATAGTTTTTTTTTAAATGAACTGAAATAAGTACATTTTCAATCATTGGATAATTTTATATTTATTAGTAACCATCCTTAGTTGGTAACACGAATAAATTAAATCCAAAATCCTAACATTTTTTCTTCAACGTCAACTAATTGAGTAAAAATAATGAATCTGCATCGGGTCATTAGCTCTCATTTCCATCATAGCGTGCCATGACCTCCAACCGGAAACGTAAAAAAACGATGCAAACGCTGTTACCTAATTACATCGACTGTCGTTCGTTGTTGTGACATTGTTGTGTCCGTTTCCGGTCTCCAGACCCAGTTGTTCACCTGGAAATCCGTTCCACGTTCCAGACTTCCAGGATTACGTTTTGCTTTCATCCGACGCGCGACGCCGCGACGTGGACGCGGGATCAGAGAAGGCGTTTGTTTTGTTTGTTCGTTGTTTTGTCAAGATTGAAGAGGAGAGGCTCGCAGCGAGTATTCAATTGCTATGGGTCGTTAATTTGATTGCTTATTATGCAAGATGTATATTGCGCTGCAATAGGATGGCTTTGTTCAATGAAGTGAAAATGTTGCCAAATTTAATGTATTGCAAATTTATTTAGTTTTTATCCAATACATACATACATAAATAACATCACGCTATATCCCATCAAATGGGGTAGTATGAACTTGACAAACATTCACTCATCAATTTTTAACATATGACTTCGACTGAACGTACAGTAATGAAGATAATTTTAAAGTTAAATGCCTATCATAGATATAGGAGTCTTTGGGATCGATGCTACGTTAGACACTATGAAAGAGGAATTCGGTTGAAGCCATACGTCGGACACAGGTGACGTGGTGTAGCGGTTAACATCTCTGCCCGGCAAGCGGAGGGTCCCTGGTTCGAATCCAGGCGTCATCCGAATTTTTCTTTCATAAAAATTTAACTTTAAAATTCATCAAATAATTAGTCTTAGTTATACCATTCTCGCTTCTACCACATTCATATTTTCATCCATACAAGCTCATTCATTCCTCACGCTTGGAATTATTCATCATTTTTTTTTTTAATTTTAATTCATATATCGGTCTAACAACTCAGGTCATATGCCGATATGTCCTTTGTATGGCCGCCACGGGCGGGACCCGAACCCACGACCTTATGGTCGTGAGTCAAGCCCTCAATCCGCGCGGCCAAACGCGGGACAAATCATTTATTTATTTACTATTCAACAGGAAAAAAAGAATTCCAATAACAGAATAATATTACAAAATTACAGAATAAGAATACAAAACAGATAAATAATAAAGAATATAATGAACAAATAAAAATAATGTGACAAGCAAGTATTAACAACTTATATTTGTAGAGAAATAAATTTCTTTTAAAAATCTAAACAAATTTAATAAACGAGTATGATAAAAGATAGTAAATATTTAAAGAAATAACAAAAGTAAAGACACTTTACAACACCGCTAACAATTTCGTTACTTTCCTTTTAAAAGAACAAAAATTATCAGCCAAATCCAATTGCGAACAATAAATGTTAAAATTTAACGGACAATTTTAGTGAGAATTAGTTCTAGCAAAATTGTAAAATCATGTAACAAAGCTTCAATCACATCCATCCATTCACTCCTATATATCTTTTTAATTAATCTTCTTAAAATATCTCAAATAACTCATCTGAAAAGATTGTAGTTAGACACTCTAGTCAAATAACTAAACCACGAATTTAAAATCAAGAATCTTGCAATTGCCTTAATTATTAATTATCTATACGTTCCCCTATACCGGGTATAGAATTGAAATATATGTAACATAGGAAATACAATGGTATTTTTTAATATGATAATTGTTGCTGCTCTAATTAAATTAGACCAAAAGTGTAAATACAAAAAATCTGATGTGGACACCACATGACTTCCTTGTACGCGTATTAAACTATAGATATTTTTTTAATTGCACATATTTGACATAAAATCTTTTATTTTTTATTTTTTGTTCTAATCCATAGCAAACATAATTTAAAAAAAAAACAATAAATATATAATATTTAAATTTAGATATCTCGCATATGGAAAAGGCTAAAAATTCTTAATATGCTAGATGCAGAATTTCATTCTCTAAAACTTTTATTTGCAGCATTTATTTCTAAAATTAAAATAATGCAATTTTTTTCAAGGAAAACTGTTAGCAGCTTCATGTAATGTGCCACTTCCGGTTAGTCTATTTTAACCAAAATCTATTATGTTATTTCCATTGATATAGTAGTCTTATATACCAAATTTGGAAAGTTTTAAATTATATTTGAATATAGTTTTTCATGAAAATCTATTATAGGCTTCAAGTAAAGTACCACTTCCGGTAGTTGTATAATGACCAAAAAGGGAGGTGCACAACTAGATATTATAACAGTTCTAAATATAAAGTTTCAATTTTCTACGGCATACCGTTTTTGAGTTATGCGAGATACGTACGTACGTACGTACGTACGTACTTACGTACGTACAGACGGCACGACGAAATTAGTCAAAATGGATTCAGGGAGGGCCAAAACACCTATTTCCGTTGAAATCTGAGAACCGAAAATTTTCGCGATTACAATACTTCCTTTACTTCGTACAAGGAAGTAAAAATGTTAAGTATTAAAAACTGCATCTAATGATTATCTACTTGTTGCTCAATTGTTTTTTATGCAAGAGTAACAAGCAAACGAAAAATTAAATTTATATCTTTGGAGACCGTGATTTGACGGCTGGTAACCGCATTTCACGCGAAGAAATATATATTTTACCGAGATCTACTACGGTAAAGTACCACATCCAGTAATGGGTAAAAGGTGTGATGATATATTTATTTATTTAATTGCGAAATATTTTTTATAAAATAATCTATTAAACGAGAACTCAAATCTGTGCGTAATTAATTATAGGCAGTTGAAACTGACTGTCCTTCAAATGTTTCCTGATTCCTGACATTAAATAATTAACAAAACCCAAAAAACTGTCATTGAAAGGTATGCCGACATTTCAGCGACGCGATACACCGACAGGCGTCAATCTTTCACTTTCAGTAAATAAACAGTAAGAAACCAACCACAGTGATGCCAACAGAGCACTGCCAGACATAACTGTCAGCGAAATATGTCACCAATAATTGGCAGTTAAGGAACAAATCAATTTTGATTTCCGTGATTTGTACACGAAAATAAACATTCCGGAAAATTGCAAATTTTATTTTGAAAAATAACAAATTGGCGCGGCGATTGGCGGAAATATAACGATATGATGAATAGAAATGAATATTTTTGTGATTTTGCGACATAAAATGAAATGGGGATGAATTTTCAATCACTGCTTTACGTTTAAATTGGTTATTTATTCTGTAGAGCTAATAGTTTTTAATTTTAAATTTGATGGTTTAATTCTTCGTGTCCAGCAAAACTGTTTATATTTTTGAACTTTGTTTTTGAATAAAAACTCGTTGTCGCTCGTGCTCAAACTTTCATACTCGTTTTACAATTAAATCCTTTCCTCACTAATATTATAATATACTATTATTTTACAGTCTAAAACCCACTAGTTGAATATAAAGTTTGTTATTATTAATAAATTAGCCTCCTGACCATTTTATGTGTATAACATTTTTCTCTAAAATTATTAGTTCAAACAAAACGCACTGTCTGCTTTAAACGAAACAGCCTGTATATTTATAGCTACAATCTTCAAACTTATCACAAAATGTATGTTCATAATATTTCTGACAAAAGTAAAATCACCAAATTGCACATGCAATTGTTAGAACATGAATTACAGCAAGGAATTGCATCTGCAATTTTTGTATTACACTGTCGAACATTGACTCAAATTTCAGTAAAGGGGACATTTCATTTCTAGGCAAATCCGGATGCTGTTATTTAGTATAAAGTATTTATTGGAGATTGTAATCTTGCATACAATAGAATGAGCATACCAAGAATCACAAGAAGATTTCTTCCAACAATTCTAAGAAAATTATTATAAAATATCTGATGTGGACACCACATGACTTCCTTGTACCCGTATTAAACTATAGATATTTTTTTAATTACACATATTTGACATTAAATCTTTTATTTTTTGTTCTAATCCATAGCAAACTTAATTTTTTTTAAAATAAAAAAATATATAATATTTAAATTTAGATATCTCGTTTATGCAAAAAGCTAATTTAAAAATTCTTAATGTGCTAGACGCAGAATTTAATTCTCTAAAACTTTTATTTGCAGCATTCCTTTCTAAAATTAAAATAATACCATTTTTTTCAAGGAAAACTGTTAGCAGCTTCATGTAATGTGCCACTTCCGGTTAGTCTATTTTAACCAAAATTTATTATGTTATTTCCATTGATATAGTAGTCTTATATACCAAATTTGGAAAGTTTTAAATTATATTTGAATATAGTTTTTCATGAAAATCTATTATAGTATTCAAGTAAAGTACCACTTCCGGTAGTTGTATAATGACCAAAAAGGGAGGTGCACAACTAGATGTTATAACAGTCCTAAATATAAAGTTTCAATTTTCTACGGCTTACCGTTTTTGAGTTATGCGAGATACGTACGTACGTACGTACGTACATACGTACGTACATACGTACGTACAGACGGCATGACGAAATTAGTCAAAATGGATTCAGGGAGGGCCAAAACACCTATTTCCGTTGAAATCTGAGAACCGAAAATTTTCGCGATTACAATACTTCCTTTACTTCGTACAAGGAAGTAAAAACTGTGGTTAATAAACAGTCATAAATTAAATAAATATACATACATATATTGAACGAATACTCGATACTCAATTATAATACTCGTGTTGTAAGTAGTAAAACCGCAAATTATTACGTTTCCAATAAATGTTTTTGTTCTATTCAAGTAACAAAAAAAAAATGATAAAAAATATTAAATAAAACTCTAGGCAAAGTCTCACAAAATTTAGCCTCCGAGTCACCTTATGAGGGCATCGTCAGAGGCCGGCCAGCACAGTTAGTAACCATGGACGCGTTTCGCTCTTGTTAGAGCTCATCAGCATGGTATAACTCACTTCTTCACCTAGAACAAAGTTCATGTGAAGAAGCTGGTGACGAAGAATTTTGTGAAACTTTGCCTAGAGTTTTATTTAATATTTTTTATTATACCTAGTTTCACCAAGTGCATGAATGACAATTAATTTTGTCTTTGTTGTTATTTAAAAAAAAATGAAGAATAACAACAAAGACAAAATTAATTGTCATTCAACACTTGGTGAAACTAGGTTTAATATTAAACCTAGTTTCACCAAGTGTTGGATGACAATTAATTTTGTCTTTGTTGTTATTTAAATTGCTATTGCGTAGCTTTTCCTTTTTTTCGGTAGATGGCATGACCTGTTCCACAGAACTTCTCATGTCATCTTACCTGTTTGTTAGAGAACTTATTTTCTGCTGGCACAGTTCTTCGTCACCAGCTTCTCCACGTGAACTTTGTTCTAGGTGAAGAAGTGAGTTATACCATACTGATGAGCTCTAATAAGAGCGAAACGCGTCTATGGTTACTAACTGTGCTGGCCAGCCTCTGACGATGCCCTCATAAGGTGACTTGGAGGCTGAATTTTGTGAAACATAGCCAAGTGTTTATTTTATAATTTTATTAAAATAAAGAATATTCTTTGTCATCTGACTAATATGTTTGGCAATTATAACAAAGAAAATATTTACTGTTCTGTTCTGTTATACATGGCGGGCCCTAGAACCAATCCTGGTTTATTTACATTCTACTAAGTATTGAATAATAATGATTTTGTCAACGGCCATGGCACAACTCGTTGATACTGATCCAAGCGATAACGCGAGTTAAGCAACGTTGCGCGCGGGGAGTATTTGGATGGGTGACCGTCCAGAGAAAAACCCGCGTTGCTGTTGACAAAAGACCTAAAACGCGGATCAGGGCGTAATGGCGGCATATGACCTAAGTAGTTGGTCCGCCAAAGAAGCCACAAAAAAAATAAAAAAAATAAAATAAATAATGATTCAATATCCGAACAGAATCGCCAGGCCGGACCATGCACCCTAGACATAAAGACAATACACTACACTCCGCCCAGTTTCTGGCAAGAGCTGGACTGACCTGCTTATACCTTAAATGAAAGATATAGTGCAATGCAAATCAACCGTCGCCACGATACACAAATAAAGTATAACGTCCAGTTTCTGGGATTATAACAGGAAATATTTACTCATTTTTTAAATGAGTTCTTTGCTGACAGTGAACAGCAGTTAAAATGTTAAAAACAACATAATTTTCGTATGAAACAGGCGTAAAGTTATTAAACGGAACGTAAACATTGTATGATAACATCGAAACAGTTTGACTTACAGGTTATGTAGTTCTCTTGGGGTCAAAAATCAGTCGCAGCGGTCGGTAGAGCAGCTAGTGGTGCTATCAAACCATAGAAGAGTGGATATACGAGTTGTACATACCTTAAACAAAAGAAACATCATATTAGGCTAGTGTTTGATGAATACTGATATCCTGATCTACACCATTCACCTTCACTGATTTATGTAATCGCTAAGTAAAGTTTTTAACAACCATTTTATCTAAGTATCGAATGAATTAATTTTTAATAATTTTTATAATATGTTTCTATATAGTTCAGAGCACGAGAAATACACTCGTTCAAACCGCATTTCTATATCTGTTTTAGTTTTTGAGTTACAGCGATTTTAGACTTTTTTTAAAGCTCAACTTTTAAAGCCCATAACTCAAAAACTAAAAGAGATATTGAAATACGGTTTGAACGAGTGTATTTCTCGTGCGCTACTTAACTTGTACGTGTATTTTGAAAATTTCCAATTTTTTTCGAAATTTTCTTTTGTCGATATTTCAAAAAGTTGAAGAGATAATGTAAATATGAAAACACCAGTGAATTTCTCGCGTGAGAATACATAGATATGCAAATTTTCAGAAGAAAATTCGAACGGATACATTTTTTATTACAAAAAATCGAAAATGGCCGTTTTTTTAAGATTTCTTAAGGGGTTTAGCCTTAAGATTTTTACGATTTTTGGCAATTTTTCGTTTTTTTGTAATAAAAAATGTATCCGTGCGAATTTTATTGTGAAAATTTGCATACTTATGTATTTTCACGCCAGAAATTCACTGGTGTTTTCAGATTTTCATTATCTTTTCAAGTTTTTGAAATATTGAGAATGAAAAGTTTTGAAAAAAATTGAAAAATTTTCAAAACTTTCAAAATACCTATATAACGACGTAAACATAACAATAACCTCAAAATTAACTGTCAGACGAAGACAGAAGAATTAATAGTAGAATGAGTACTGAATAGACTAGATGTGTGAGAGAGATGGATAAAAAAGATCGCAATGCTCTGTCATCAGCCTTAATTACATGCAAAACTCAAATATCTTATAAATCAATAACATTTTTGAAACTTTAATTGTCTCTAGTACGATGTTCTTTTGTTTAGTCTTAATATAAATGACAAATTTAATGGTTTGTGACAGTATAGTAAAGGACCCCATTAAAATTATCCGATTCTAAATGAATTAGAAATAATGGCTGGTAGCACAAGCTCTGCTTTTGGCTGTTTTAAGAGCAGTGTATTTGGGTGTTTTAGCTATCTCTAACATGTTAAAATCGTGCTCTTAGAACACCCAAAAACAGAGCTTGTGCTACCAGCCATTAAGATTTAGTCTTTCCATTTCGGAAAGTATTTAGCAATAACTATCTAGAAGATAAGATTGCATCGAAATCACAACACTAAATTAATAATTATATTTAAATTTTTGTTATTTTATTTATTTGACAAATATTTATTGGGTAAGTTTATCCTACAGATATATAACAAATTTTCTGAAATTAGAAAAAAATTTAACATTTTTTAATTAAAACTCGATATCAATGTAAAAAATATGCATGTACCTACAGTGTAGTTCGTTCTCATCTACAGTTAAAATTTCGATGTAAAATGTGTTTCAACATATTTATGCTAATTTCCAATGTAAATTTAAAAGTATATGTTAGTACAGTCATAAAGAAAAACACCGTCAAACGATGTAAAAATTCGTTAGAAATTTTACGAGGTCCGTAATCCGTAAAAAAATCAGTGGGGATCTTCGAACTCTGTCCATCGTTGGCCAACTGGAAAATTTATTTTCGTAATAATAAAGGTTGCAGGTGCTCCCCTGGTTAATCTTGAAATATGGGCCCCCTAGCGCTGTAAATATTACCGTTGGAGAGGGGCAGTGACGTCATGTCACAGCTAACGTCGATAAACGTGTGTAGAGAAACTAACGAACGACTGAATTTTTTAACGTAATTTTATTAGTCAAGCAATTTATTTTGAAATTTGATTTCCATGTTGTTTAAATGCTAAATTGGTGTCGTTTGTGTGACTAGAGTTTTAATAAGATTAAAGAATAACTAAAATGCAGTCTTGTTGAAATATAGAACTCTATATTTATTAAATGAATACGACATACATATTTTTCTATTGCCATGTGAAATTAAATATAAATAAATTTTAGTTTATTTTATATGTGATGATAATGATGATGTTTACGTCATTACTAACGTTTGTTTGGTTTAAATCAGGGGTTCTCAACTGGGGAGGTATTTAAGTATTAGTGTCTTTAAATTTATGTAAAATAATTGCAAGAAGATATCCAGTTTCCCCCAAATATAAATAAATATATCATCACATCTTTTACCTATTACTGGGTGTGGCCTCTGCCGTAGCAGAACTCTGTAAGTAATATATTTCTACGTGTGAAGTACGGTTACCAGCCGTCAAATCAAAGCCCCTAAAGATGTCAGTATAAAAAATGTATGTTTCAATAATGTACAATTATTTTTACGAATTTTAGAAAAAATATTTTTGCATTACAATCAGTACATACAATATTATGTCTTCATTTTTTCTGCAATAATTTTGAAACACCCTGTATGATATGTGTTACTATAATATCATTAAAATGTAAATAATAAAATAAAAGGAATAAATGACAGTAGTTATCAGTACTGAATACGAACAAATGAAACAAAGCATCTCCCAAAAAATTGAAAGCAACAGCCCAACATTTTCAGAACACCCAGTATATTTTAGATTACAAACAGGTGTTCCTATTAATGAACATTCCAGTGAGAGTGATAGAGACAACAATACCCACTGCTCCTTAAAGTAAAACAAAGACAACCGCTTTGCATTAAGTTAATTGAATCGTACGAGTGAGACAACAACATCACAAAATAGTACGTTAGACAAAAACAGCAACACAATGATGCATAATAGATGGCTGCATGATATCATCAACGAAAAAGGATGGAGCGAATAAGGTGAGAATTAGTTAGAAAGAGATGGGTAGGTAGATCGATATATACAGGTACGTACACAAAACAGAAACGGAGTGTTCAAGCCAGAATGATGAGAAAATCGTGCGAATATGCACTAAGCAAATGTGTAATATTTTTTGTTTTACATAAAAAGTCGCATAAAATTTATTATGTACATATGAATCACTGAGTCATGCAAATACTCATATTATGCAAATTACTAATGATGTGGCGTACAAACATTTCAAATCTTTATTTTAAAATTAAATTTATTTTAGAAAAATTCCATTACTCAATAATTATACAATATCTATTCAAATTTTCTCAGGATATATCCGACATAATTAACTATTAGATAATTATCCTGAAACTAAAGTATTGTATACTATATGCAGAAATTTAAATTGCTATTGCGTAGCTTTTCATTTTTTTCGGTAGATGGCATTAATGGTTCGACAGAACTTCTCATGTCATCTTACCGTTTGTTAGAGATCTTATTCTCTGCTGGCACAGTTCTTCGTCACCAGCTTCTTCACATGAACTTTGTTCTAGGTGAAGAAGTGACTTTGCCTAGAGTTTTATTTATTTATTTTTTTTTTACTATTGCTTATAACGTCATAAAAATGAATATACCTCTGCACGAAACTTAATGACATATATAATTTGATATACTGATTATAGAAGGTAGCCAAGGTTCTAACATGGACCATAGAGCAGAGGAAGAAGAAGAATACTGATTATAGAACAAAAAGATTTTTTTTAATTCGCAAAAATTATGGCATTTCTTTCCTAGCGCACATTTTTAGTGTCACTGGTTTAATTTTTAATCTCAATTTTCTCAAAATAATTGTTATACAATATTTATATCATTGAAATTAGAAGAAAATAGACTAAAAAAATATATTCGTTGGTATTTAAAAAATAAATAAATGGTGTAGATGGCTCAATGGTATCGAGTCGGCCTGTGGATCTTGAGAACCTGGGTTTGATCCCCATAAGTGATAAACAATTTTCACCAAATTAAATCTACCTCTGTGGCTCCGTCTCCGTTAACGTCTTTAGGGGTCGTGATTTGACGGCTCGTAACCGCACTTCACGCGAAGAAATATATCACTTACCGATATCTGATACGGCAGAGTTCCACACCCAGTTATGGGTAAAAGACGTGCTTGAATATAGGATTTAATATTTCTGCTTAATTAGTCTCTTATTCCTGATTTTCTTAGTTCATTAATTCACCCAAACAGCACTGATTATTTTAAAGGAAACATCCTGTATACATAGTTATTTTATTCCAGCAAAATATTAAATACCATTGAAGCAAATAAAGCTGATTCAATTTATTATTACATATAATTAGAAGTCTATATAGTAAAATATTGATTCGCATTAGTGTACTTTTATTCTATGATATTAACGTGATCTGGCATCATTTATAATGTTTGAAATATATTATCCATTCAGAAAATATATCATTTCATGTCGTGTTACATTAAAACACCTCGATAGCTCGATGTATGGAAAATATTATCTATTTTATACAAATAAAGCTTGCGATCATTATTTATTAATTTTCTTTTGTTGCAATAGCCTACTATAATGCCTGTAATACAAATAGTAATAAAGAAATAAAAGATAAAACGTATTTTTGTTACTATCAATAATCATAATTTGTAGACATTTATTATCCGTAATTTTATTAAATTATTCTTTGAACAGTAAGTATATCTGGATGTTATCATATAATTGTAATGAATAATTGATAAATATTATTAGAAATTTGAATTGAATGTACATAGTGTGAATTCAACTACGGTAAAATACTATTTTATATAGTTATTAATTAATAATTTAATTTTATAACTAATTACTTACACACATCTGAATAACATTATTATAATTTTTAAGCAGGGTTCGTAAATATCATGATATTTATAATAAATATCAAAATATCTGATATATAGGATACATGTCAGATAAATATCACTTTTTGGATATTTATTTTTTAATTTTAGATTTTGTACACATTTAGAAAAACTGAAAAATTCGAAAAATTTCACTTTTCCGGAGGCTATATCTCAAAAACTAAACAAGATATGGAAATGCACTCAACGGCGTTGAATTCCCCGTGTCCGAATTGACTTATAAGCAAATTTTCATACAATTTTATGCAATTTAATATTTTTAATTATTTCCTAAGGGGTACCCCTTTGGTTTTTTCAGATTTTAATTCAATTTTCCCAAAAATCCTTAATCGTAGGATTATTAAAACGAAAATTTACATACACATGTATTTTGACCCACTGAATCCAGTGGTGCAATCTTCAAATGCATATGACTTCTGGTTTTCGAGAAAATGTTAAAAAACCGCTTTTTGCGATTTTTTTGGCGGAAAATAGAAAAAAAATAAAAATCGCTGAAACTATGTTTATAAGTTAACTGAAGCACGAGAAAATTAATGCCGTTGAGCGCGTTTTCATATCACATTTAGTTTTCGAGATATAGCCTCGGAAAAGTAGAAAAACTGAAAAATACGAAAAATTTCACTTCTCCGGAGGCTATATCACAAAAACTATTTGATATTTTTATATAATTGATATATATCATTGCAAAAATATGGCGATATATATATCAAAATAAATATCATGATATATATCGATCGATATATATCTTCGAACCCTGAATTGAAAAGTAATAAAAGTAGTTTATTAATTTAGATGTGGAATTTTAAACTCCACCACTTTTATTTGAAGGTTTTTTTAATCTAAAACAATGCGCATGGAAAAACTGTTTCCCCATGTTAAACTTCTATAATCCGCCATTCGTGACACACCTCGTATATATAATCAGGTTTTTTTCTGCCGGTACAAAACAAATGAAACGAAATTAGTTGATTACTTTAGATGCAGATTTTTAAGCTCTCTAAAATTGAAGCATTTTTGTCTAAAATAATTGGAGAAACAATGCGCACAGAAAAACTTTATTCTCATGTTAAACACCTATGGCCCGCTTTTCGTGCTACACCCGGTAGAATCAGAATGTGTGATAAAATAAAATATTACTGTAAGTCAAAGCCATCGTCGTACTGCGTTCAACTTTCCAGCAAATGTATTTCATTTGTTTACAAATGAAAACAGAAGTAATCCATTATCTTTCAAACATCAACTTGTCATATAAAGAAATCTTCACTTTCTTATATAAACAACACAAGCACGGTCAGTCATACGCAATCAGCAACAAATCAGTTCTTGCACAATTTTAATGCATGCATCTAGGAGGTGATGGCGGCGGTTGCTCTTATTAGCGTCGCATCCATAACGCGTGTTTTACGCAAACTGTTACGGACAGATTAGTTTTATATTCATACACTCTGTTAGTGTACGTCGTCTATGTTATAGATATACTGCATCGGTATTTATAGAAGCAGAAATGGAAACAGGTTGGCTGTGAGTCTCGCAATTTAATTGGTTTAAATGGGGTTGTAATAATAGAAGGAAGTAAACTAGTTATGAATTTGTGACAAGAAATTCTAAGGTCTTTGTATTTTGCGTCCTTTTAAGATACAAACATAATTTTAAAAAATAAATCAAGAGTAAATACATACATACATGACAACACGCTATATCCCATTAAATGGGGTAGCACGAACCCGTCAACATTCTCATCCTGATACACGATACTCGTTTCGACCACATTAACACTTCCTCCATACGAACTCTTCTTTTCTCACAACCAAAATCCACAGCCGACAAACAATTTTCCCCAATTTAAAAATCAACCCCTGTGGCTCCCTCTCCACTAATATCTTTGAGGGCCGTGATTTGACGGCTGGTAACTGCACTTCACGCGACAAAATATATCTCTTACCGAGATCTGCTTAGGCAGAGTGTCACACTCAGTAATGGGTAAAAGGCGTGATGATATATTTATTTATTTATTTATCAAAATCCATCAACACGCAACAAACATTCATCCATTCGCTCCTGTACACCAGTTTCGTAAATCTTCACTTACGCCCACTTCTCTAACAACGAATCTATAAGAAATGAAGGCAGCATCGCCTGTGCTTGTTTAAAAATACATTTAACACAAATGCAGTTACATACTGTATAGTAAAAACTGAAAATGAAGCAAAAAGATGAGGAAGAAAGGGAGTATCTTCCTGCGCTTGTTTTTGAAACTGAAATCCACACAATTGCAACTGGACACTATAGTAAAAACAGAAAATGAACCAAAAGATAAGAAAGGAAGGGAGCATCAAGAGTACAGCCGACAAACAATTTTCACCAAATTAAATCTACCCCTATGGCTCCGCCACCACTAACATTTTTGGGAGGTCATGATTTGATGACTGGTAACTGCACTTCACGCGAAGAAATATATCACTTACCGAGATCTGCTACGGCAGAGTGCCACATCCATTAATGGGTAAAAGGCATGATGATATATTTATTTTATTTATTTATAATAAAATTAAAATTCATAGCATACGACAAACTTTAGAATAATAATTTTCAAATTCAAAATGAATTAATTATAATAAAAGGTAAAAAATAGGTTTATTGATCTATCAAATTCTTCATAAACGATTTATGAATATATGTAGAAACAATTGAGTAAAACAACATATTCAAATTTCAAACTTATACCAACGCATTAAATGCACAATTAAAAAATAATAAATTACGAAAGGCGCTTATTTATTTTACCTTCAGTTGTATATATGAAGCACTAATATCAAATATATCAATGAAACCTATCCTTTTTATGAAAATATGAAAATTTCGCTGCACCGGCATGTATTTATATTTCGTGAAAGTAAACAATATCGTTGTTGAATTTTGTGGAAGCAAATGTATACAGAACATACGGATACATATTTCACAATTCAATATTATGACAACAGGAATTGTCAATATGATTTTCATTTTAGTAAATATCCAAACATAATAGATAAATTATTCAAAACATTTGTAATAACCCACAACTATCATAATAATTAACATGATACACCTATAGTTAAATTAGCCTAAATTGTGCATTCCACTATATAACATATACAGGTTGTTCACAGAAAGGCGGAACATAGGATTTTAGAAATGTGCGGATATTGGCTCTCCTGTACTTTTTAGAACAAAAGTACAAGAATAATAATTGGTTTAAAATTAAATTCTACGTTTAAAAAGTTTTAGTTTGTTGTACTATCGTGTCTGTAGCAGGGTTCGTAAATATCATGATATTTATAATAAATATCAAAATATCTGATATATAGGATATATATCAGATAAATATCACTTTTTGGATATTTATTTTTTAATTTTAGTTTTTGTACACATTTAGAAAAACTGAAAAATTCGAAAAATTTCACTTTTCCGGAGGCTATATCTCAAAAACTAAACAAGATATGGAAATGCGCTCAACGGCGTTGAATTCCCCGTGTCCGAATTGACTTATAAGCAAATTTTCATACAATTTTATGCAATTTAATATTTTTAATTATTTCCTAAGGGGTACCCCTTTGGTTTTTTCAGATTTTAATTCAATTTTCCCAAATATCCTTAATCGTAGGATTATTAAAACGAAAATTTACATACATATGTATTTTGACCCACTGAATCCAGTGGTGCAATCTTCAAATGCATATGACTTCTGGTTTTCGAGAAAATGTTAAAAAAACGCTTTTTGCGATTTTTGGCGGAAAATTGAAAAAAAAATATAAATCGCTGAAACTATGTTTATAAGTTAACTGAAGCACGAGAAAATTAATGCCGTTGACCGCGCTTTCATATCACATTTAGTTTTCGAGATATAGCCTCGTAAAAGTAGAAAAACTGAAAAATTCGAAAAATTTCACTTTTCCGGAGGCTATATCTCAAGAACTAAACAAGATATGGAAATGCGCTCAACGGCGTTGAATTCCCCGTGTCCGAATTGACTTATAAGCAAATTTTCATACAATTTTATGCAATTTAATATTTTTAATTATTTCCTAAGGGGTACCCCTTTGGTTTTTTCAGATTTTAATTCAATTTTCCCAAATATCCTTAATCGTAGGATTATTAAAACGAAAATTTACATACATATGTATTTTGACCCACTGAATCCAGTGGTGCAATCTTCAAATGCATATGACTTCTGGTTTTCGAGAAAATGTTAAAAAAACGCTTTTTGCGATTTTTTTGGCGGAAAATTGAAAAAAAAATATAAATCGCTGAAACTATGTTTATAAGTTAACTGAAGCACGAGAAAATTAATGCCGTTGACCGCGTTTTCATATCACATTTAGTTTTCGAGATATAGCCTCGGAAATGTAGAAAAACTGAGAAATTCGAAAAACTGAGAAATTCGAAAAACTTCACTTCTCCGGAAGCTATATCTCAAAAACTATTTGATATTTTTATATAATGGATATATATCATTGCAAAAATATGACGATATATATCAAAATAAATATCATGATATATATCTTCGAACCCTGGTCTGTAGTACTAGATATTTCAAAAATAAAATGTGACATTTTTGTGTAAAATCACATAGCCATGAAAATAAAATACAAATAAAACAAAATCTCATTCATTGATCTATTCGTTATTTTATATTACTATATTTTATAATTAATATTAAATATTAAAATAATACAACAATTAAAATTAGTAATTCTTGACTGAACTACCAGAATGAGATTTTGTTTTGTTGTTTTTCATCGTCATCTGATATTTAACAAAACTGTCACATTTTATTTTTTAAAAATCTAGGACCACAGATATACTAGAACAATAAGTAGAATTTAATTTTAAACAACTTTTCATTCTTATACTTTTGCTCTAAAATGTACAAAAGAGCTAATTTCCACATATTTTGAAAATCCTATGTTCCGACCTTCTGTGCACACCCTGTATATTATACAATCTATGATTTGTTAGTGAAGGAGGAGCCAAAGGAGTAGATTTAATTTGGTGGAAATTGCTGTGGGCTGTGAGGATCGAACCAGGGTTTTCTAGATTCACAGGCCGATTCGATACCACTCAACAGCACTCTCAATCCAAAATTTTCTTTATAAAAGCTATTTTTCGTTTGTTTGTTACTCTTGCATAAAAAACAATTGAGCAACAAGTCGATACTCTTTAGATGCAGTTTTTAATACTTAATATTTTTTGTGTTTACACTTTTAGGCTAATTTAATTAGGGAAGCAACAATCATCACATTAAAAAATACCATTGTATTTAATAAAAACATTTGTGAGACTTAGCCAAGTGTTTATTCCATATTTTTTATTAAATCTAGTTTCACCAAGTGTATGGATGACAATTAATTTTGTCTTTGTTGTTACCATTGTATTTTCTTTAATTTTACACCCGATATACGTGATACATTCTACACATTATTGTGTCAACCAAACAAAAAAAATAATAAAATATTTTTCACTTACTTGATACTAAAGTTATCTATCAGTGAGTTTAATAACATATAAATACGACTAATGACTTATACACTCATGAATAATGAAAATATTCTTTAAAAATTCCAATTAACAACAAAACAATACTAGCAAAGAATCCTAACCTATCACAACACCAAAACAAACGCAACCGAAATATTATGACGCGTATGACGTAATAAACAAGTCAGCGTGAAACAATAGCATAACAACACGAACATAGAACATACCTGAAGATCACAGTGCCTGTGAAACTGAACAAAACAAACGTGAATCGGAATCAAGAGCAGGAGCACAAGCACATTTTCACTGCAGGCCACGCGGCTCTGACAGCTGACTCGGCGGGTCGATACTGGCGACGCCGCCGGCAGGATTCTAAACTAACATCCGCGATTTTCTTCAAAATGTTTTTCCGTAAGGATACACGTTACTTGCGAATGGAAACAGATATTTGGATTCTATTTTCTGTACGGTATTTTTCTCTTTTGCGAAATTACTTTTGATATTTTATGTTATTTATTTATTTACTTCTACCTCGCACAACAGAAAATTAATTCTGTAGCTTATAATGAAATATTATATATGACAATTGTGCCATAAGCACAGTGTTTTGTTTCTATTACTTTCCTGATTAACTTGCAGGATAATTATTTAAATAAATTGTTAAATTTTGCTTCTAAATTGATCTAGATATTACATTTTATTTATTCAATTACAGTTAAAATATTAAATAACTGTTTGCATTTGTTTCAGTTTCAAGACTAACTATGACGATAATTATCGTCGTCAAATATTTTTAAATTACTTAATAAAAAAAAAAGTTTTAATTTTTATATTAGTTGGATTTCAGGCTTTTAATGGTAATAAAAAAGTTATAAATTAATTATTCATTTATTTAACCTTTTTTTAACAACAAAGACAAAATTAATTGTCATCCATACAATTGGTGAAACTAGGTTTAATAAAAAATATTAAATAAACACTTGGCAAAGTCTCACAAAATTCAGCCTACAAGTCACCTTATGAGGGCATCGTCAGAGGCTGGCCAGCACAGTTAGTAACCATAGTAACCATAGACAAAAATGTCTATGGTTACTAACTGTGCTGGCCAGCCTCTGACGATGTCCTCATAAGGTGACTTGGAGGCTTAATTTTGTGAGACTTTGCCAAGTGATTATTTATTTTTTTTTATTAATTTAATTTAATAAGGCGACGTTTCGGCCAAAATTTGGGCCATTTTCAAACTACAATTTTAAATAATTAAAATAACAAAATAAAACCTTACCAATAGTATGAATTAACAATAAAATCTACTATTCGGCTTATTAAAAAATAATTAAAATCTTCAGATTTTATAAAATTCCACAAAAAAAAATGTTTCACCATACTTTAATTGAACTGAAAATATGGTTACAAAGAAAAAGACAATATTTTAAGATATCCAGAATAATACACTATCTAATTTTACATTTAGAAGTTAGTATATCTTCATTAAGCAAATATTAAATTTCATTTTATTGCTATTAAAATTTGTGTTTAGCAGACGGCCGCCCTCAATTTAGAAATAATGGCGCCAGAAAATTTATTTATTATTATGATTAATATTTTGATCTTCAAAGCTGATAAACTTTTACAAGTAGTTATAAATTTATTTTCACATCATAATTAAAAGAGATATTTAAGATTTACTGACACGGTATTACTTAACGAAAATTTATAAAACCTTTTGCGTGAAGTGTGATCAAAGCGAAACAAGACACTATCAGCTGTATATATTCGTCCGCGATTATACTCCTCGTAGAAAAAAACAAACAAAACAACATCAAATATATTATTTGGATGTTCACAAAGTGATGTCACAACAATTATCAGAAAAATATAAAAGTACAAAAGTAACCTTGCTCAGAGATAATAGCTGGCTAAGATCTTTTTCTCCAGTTACTGACTTGGATCCTTGCCAGAAATATTTTTTATGTTCTATTAAATGTTATGTTTTTTCATATACGCCGTGGGACGATTAGAAACCGTGTTCACACTTTTAAATATTTTTAATATCTAATTAATCATTGATACTAAAAACATGTACGATAACATTTTACGAATTTTTATCTGAATTTTGTTTTAAAACTGAATAACAGGAAGTAGGAGAAAATGAGACATCAAAAACTAATATTTGTTAATTTTATCGGTTTACTTTTAATACGGCACCATATGTTTGCTTCTTAATGAATACTTTGTAAGTTTGCTATTCGCATGTTGTTTATTTAATGTAAAGTACTGTAGTTATTTGTGTATTTAAGACGCGAAATTATAGCCTGTGTACATTAGAAAAAGTTCACTGTCGAGGCAGACTGTTTTCTGAAAATACCAAATCAACCCTTGTATAAATTTTTTCTATGATTGCTATGAAAAGTTGATAATTACACTCTCATTTGTCATCGTAAAGTTGATGTTTTCAACAATTGAAAAATATATTTTTTGACAGTTTGTGTATTAAGAGCATAAAGTGATTCTTTGTTACTCGAACACGGTAATAGCAGCGCGAGACGAAGACCAAAGCAGCAATAATGTAAGGCACTTTACGCTCGTGATTCACACATAATTTTGTATACGATTGTATTTTAAATTATTAAAAAACGTATACGTACTGAAAATAAATTCGATCTGTCAACTGTCAATATGACAAGTTTTAGTTTTGTTTGTATCCTTGGTAACTGTTGAAATAAGCGCGCATTTAATATCTTTACAAAGATATTTTTCGATTGTTCCACAGAAAACGTCAACTTGACAATGACAAATGAGAGCGTAATTGTCATCTTTTCATAGCAATCGTAAAAAAATACATGTTTGTATTAAATAGAACATAAATGCACAGTACTTATACTAAGTAAGTTGCATGAACTTAATTTTATAATTACATACATATGATGGAATATATAATTAGTAAATTTCACATATTTTCATTATGCGTTTCTCTAACAAAATATGAAAGCGTAAACAAAAATCTGAAACTATTTGGTATAATTATTAAGTATAATGTTGATATAAGTCTACTAAATCAAACTGCTCCTAAATTGTAACGTATATGAAAGAGATTTATATCCACTGGACTCCTGCCAAATCTTACAAACATGACTTGCTAACAATTTTTCCTAGTTATGTTTATATTTCCACATTAAAATAGTGCAATTAGACAGTTTCTCATCTACATGAAATGAACTAATTCAATTTATCTTTCCGCGTTTTGTCATAACATCTTCACAAGTTGATCACAGATATTTTGAGGTTAGAGTTATTGTTTGTTCTTTTAGAACCACAAAGACGGAATTTGTAAACATGTGACATTTATAAAAATTGACTTTTATATGTTTTCGGTATGTTGAAAGCTTTTAACATGGTATTGTGAATATAAATTTGAGTCTGACCTTCTGACAAATTAAACATTTTAAAATGATGCTGATGCTGCTTTGATGTTTACAAGAATCTAATTGGGCATGACTGGCATATCTTTTTAAGAATTTTTAACGTACTACAAATAAACTAAAAAGGTTGACTATACTTATTTTTTTTATTAGCTACTTTATCATCTTAAACTATACTTATTTTTCTTATTGAATTTTTTATAAGAACTTGACAATTTGACTCCTTTAAAACGTAAATTTTTCTTCTTTAAGATAAAGAAAGTAAATATACAGGATGTTCATATTATTTTGTCTACAATTGCTATCTTGAGAACTATAAGAGCTACGAGGTCAGTTAAATTAGCAAACAATTTCTATTTTACAAGACTATTGTAATGAGCATAAAAAATTGTTTTTTCAACCAGTGGTTCACAAACTGTGGATACCAACTATATTTTTTTATTTGCTTGTTCAATAAAGAATTGTATTCTGAATTCATTGATCGTAGTACAATACATTTTCATATTTCATTTCTGCTGTTACCAAATATAACAACTAAAATCTATTTAGATACAGAATTTTATGCTTTACAACTTGAATTTGAAGTATTTTTGTCTATTATAATTACGGAAGCAATGACAGTTTCCCATGTTATACCCGCTTTTCATGACACACCCAGTATACATCATCACATCTTTTATCCATTACTGGGTGTGGCATTCAGCCAAAGCAGATCTTAGTAAGTAATATATTTATGCGAACCATCAAATCGCAGCCACAAAGATGTTAGTGGAGAGGGGAGTCAAAGGGGTAATTTTAATCTGGTGTAAACAATCGACTGTTGGAATCGAACCCGGGTCCGACTTGATGTAATTAGCATCGTATTTTATGAACTCTTGTTAGTGAAGTAAGAGTACTACTATGATGCTACAACCATATAAATATTATGCATCTTTTACAAATTAACTTATTTATCATAAATAAATAAATAATAAATACGCCTTTTACACATTACTGGGTGTGGCACTCTGCCTAAGCAGGTCTTAGTAAGTGATACATTTTTTTCGGATGAAGTGCGATCAAATCACGGCCCCCAAATATATTTTACTGGAGCTCCCCAGCTACAGGGGTAGATTTAATTTGATGAAAATTGTTTGTCGGTTGTGAGGATCAAACCAGGGTTCTCAAGATCCACCACTGAGCCACCTACCCCATTATTTATCATTTAAAATCTACTACAGTATTTAAATATTCTTAGTGAACGAATATTTTGTATTACGCAAATAATCCGAAAACACAAAATATCTATTATCTGGCTAAGAACCAAATCTCTTTTTTGTATAAACATCGAATAAACTCAGTTTATAAATACAACACAAAACATTCACAATACATAACATTCTCTTACAACAGCCGCTCAACACATGTGAGTTGTTTAAATTTACCGCCACGGAATTCAGCGCCTCTCTCGGTCGTTTCCGCATCATGACGCGGGAAATGTTCCGTGACCAATTGGACATGTGTAATTGCTGAACAGGTGTGTCCTATTCGAATAACTCATGCGCTCATAAGTAGCTGTCGTTCACTCATTTGTCAACGTTTGATGAATTACTTTTACGACATTGAATATTTATTTATAGTGAATGCGGAGACTTTTTCTCATTGTTACAATTTTTAACTTGTGACACGAACGTTTACAACATACAATCGGCATTTTTTTTTTTTTATTTAACTAAATTTAAGGATATTTCGACTGCTGAGGTCATTAATATCCTGGTTCAGTATATTTGGTTAAAGTTGTTTACATTATTTATCGGCATTTTTAAATGATCGCACAACCAGATATACAAAATTGATTAAGCGCTCCTCCACCACTAACATCTTTGGGGGCCGTGATTTGACGGCTGGTAACCGCACTTCACGCGAAGAAATATATCACTTACCGAGATCTGCTTAGGCAGAGTGCCACACGCAGTGATGGGTAAAAGGCGTGATGATATATTTATTTATTTATTATTAAAAAATATAAAATAAACGCGTCTATGGTTACTAACTGTGCTGGCCAGCCTCTGACGAGACTTAGACAAGTGTTTATTTTATATTTTTTATTAAACCTAGTTTCACCAAGTGTATGGATGACAATTAATTTTGTCTTTGTTGTTAGCTAATATTATTTATTTATTTATATTTCACTGTACAACAGGAACTTAATCCCAATTACAGTACAGGGTCCGCACTCACTGAGCCGCAGTGTGATAGTTCATATAATTTTTAGCTTGAGTGAGATTCGAACTCGGGATCTCCGGATTTGAATTCCATATCGCAATACACACCACCGTACTGGGGTAGGTGGTACAGTAGTATCGAGTCGGCCCGTGGATTTACGAACCCGGATTCGATTCCCACAAGCGACAATTTTCCCCACATTAAAACTACCCCTGTGGCTCATTTTTTACTAACATTTTTAGGGATCGTGATTTGATCACACTTCACGCAAAGAAATATATCACTTACCGACATCTGCTATGAAAAAGTGTCACACCCAATAAAGAGTAAAAGGCGTGATGATATATTCATTCACAGGCTGTTTTTATATTTCGACAATAAAATTGAAGGATCGATCAAAAAGATTTTTTTTTAAATTCGCAAAATTAATTTTAGAAACACTGGTTTGATCATTATTTCTAATATATCTAATTTTCACCAAATTAAATCTCGACTAACATTCTTAGGGGCCGTGACTTGACGGTTGGTAACTGTACTTTACGCAAAAAATATATCACTTACCAAAATCTGCTTCGGCAGAGTACCACATCCAGTAATGGGTAAAAGACGTGATGATATATTTATTTTATTTATAATAATAATCTTGTTTCAAAAACATCAGTGTTCAGATAAGAACGTTAGACTCAACTCTAGGTATATGATAAATTTTAAACATATTTATCGCTTCCGTCTACAATAAACAAATTCAATTTTTTCTTACTTTCATGCGTTGATTAGTCCTCTTATTTCCATTCGTAGAACCCTCATAAAAAGGAGTTAGCAAAAACAATATTTGTTTAAGGCTATGAGTAATTCAACACGTCTGCCTATTTAGCCACGGTTCCAAGGTTGGCGACTAGCGACTAACTAACGCCTGTTTATGAATTCAACGTGAGAACGGCAGTGATAAGAACACAATGTTTATTCTCATGTACATTCCTTGTCGTAGGTAACGCTTAAAAACATTTCTTATTTATTTAAAATTAAAAATTAAGCTTATTCACATATACATTAACTGTTAACGAAATTTTGAATTTTTTATCTGCAATATGAGTTTAAATATTTCAACATGTTTCAAATTCAGTGAATATATTTTAAACTCATCAATGGCATTTCTCGTTTTAAAGAAATGCTTTTTTTCGTCTTAAAGCTAATTAATTTCGGACTCAAATCTTTAAAATGTAAATTGTTGTCATCTTAAGAATTTTTATTTCAAAAACAAAATATATGAATGTATAATTCTTGGATATAACCTAGTTTATTTTGATTTTAAATTTATTGTAATTTTAAGAATATACAACTCAAATATGTATTCATCTCTTTTACCCACTTTTGGGGTTTTGGGTGTGCCTTACTATTCCTGAAATTACAGAATCCCTAAAGGTAATTGTAATACTAGTGAGCAAAGGGTTCAATTGCAGAATGAGTATAAAAATTAGAGCACGAGCGATAGCGAGTGTTGCAATAGTATGAGTTTTGCAATGGCCCTTTCCCACGTGTGTTACATACAATTTTTTTCAATATTAAATGTGAAAATTACATTTTTACATTTGCGATTCAAGAAATTTAATAATTATTTTATATAAATTAAAGGAGTTATATTTACAAATGCACATCACGTTTTTTTGGTCACCATGTCAAATGACATTTTCCTCACTCAATTTAGTTGTGATAGTAACCATTTTTCCTCCCTTATTTTACCTGAAACTAACATTTGTCTGAGCTTTGACTCAGAAAAGCATTGCTTTTCATGCCTAGCCAGGAAAATAACATATTGGTATTGAAAGAAACGTGAGTGTCTAGTTACTTAGTAACATCAAATACTGACTGAATATGTAAGTCAAATATTTCTTGTAATTTAAATTAATTTAAAATATGTATTATTTGTTTATAAGTTTCAGGTAAAATGTTATAAGTAACACGTCAGTAAAGCGTCGTACAGGATTCGTAAGCTACTACTCATCCTGTAATTGAACGTTTTCCTGACTTTTTACCTAAATAATTATACATTCATCACTAGTGAGAAAAGGTTACTATCATAACTAAATTGAGTGAGGGAAATGTCATTTTCACATGTAATGTTGAAAATAATTAGTTCAAAAAGAATTTCAATACGATTGGTAACTTGAAAACAGAATTATTACAAAGAGATTTATTATTTTGAGTGGTTGTATTAAAACAAAACAATACAGCGAAATTAATTACAAACAATAGACAATAGTTTTAAATACAAAATTAATTGAAAATTATTAATTACTCATTGCAAAACAAACAATGGAAACAAGAAACAAGAGGTAAAAAATAATGACATTTAATTTAATACAAGTAGGTATTATATTAAAATAACAAAACTAGATTTGTATAAAAATTAATTTAAAATTCAATTTTAATTTTATATACAACATATTTCTATTCTGGCAGCAAACTTCAAACAATTTTCAACGACTCACCGAAAATAACTGGTCCAAACAATACTAAGTCACGTTATTTCCATTGTTTCTCTTGCATAAATCAAAGCTTGGATCACAGCAGTATTTAGTAAATTAACCCGTGATCAAATATTTATTATATCTGCAATTGTAATTTGTTTCAAATCAGCTTCATCATCGTGCAATGAAAATCATTCATAACTGCATTTAGGAATCATGCATTCATTTATTAAAAACAAATAATATATTTATTGAAAATGCTGGATCATGTACACGTAGAATTTATGTGCGTCATTGGTTCATTGATATTGAACTGAACTATATCATAAAAAATATAAAATAAACACTTGGCTCAGTTTCACAAAATTCAGCCTCCAAGTCACCTTATGAGGGCATCGTCAGAGGCTGGCCAGCACAGTTAGTAACCATAGACGCGTTTCGCTCTTATTAGAGCTCATCAGTATGGTATAACTCACTTCTTCACCTAGAACAAAGTTCACGTGAAGAAGCTGATGACGAAGAACTGTGCCAGCAGAGAATAAACCTTGTTTCACCAAGTGTTGGATGACAATTAATTTTGTCTTTGTTGTTATTTGAACTATATCACCTTAAAACATAAATGTTAGGTAAAAAAATAAATAAATAAAGATGCCGAAATTTGTATGAAATTTGATCGTCTACCTCTTTTACTTAACAACTATTGAAAGTTTCTATGGGAAATAAAAGTTGTTTTTATATTAAGGGATGAAAGTAATACATTTCTTCCCGAAGATGTTGTCTGATTTTCTAAACTTAAGGCGAGGGTTATAAAGTACCTGTGGGAAAATTACACTTTCTTCACGAGGTATAAATATAATTATTTCCCTACATATTACAAAGTAAAATTTTGAGAAATAAATTAGATATTAAAATAAGTTCCTTGCCTAAAGGCGAAAAATTTACTTTTTCTACGACAGTTAAGTGCGGTTACCAGCGCCGACAAATCACGGCCCCCAAAGATGTTAGTGGAGGGTGAGCCACAGGGGTGGATTAATTATGGTGAAAATTGTCGGCTTTTGGAATCTGATATGGATTCTCAAATCCACAGGCTGACCCCAATAAAAAAAGTCCTATATTTTAGAGTTTTCTTAAATTTGTTGATTTTGCAAATAATTTTTCAATTGTTTAGTGGAGGGGGAGCCACAGAGGTAGATTTAAATTGAAGAAAATTGTTTGTGGCCTGCATGAATCGAACCAGGGTTCTCAAGATCCACAAGCCGAATCGATACCACTGAGCCACCTACCCCATAAATACAAATAAAAATAAAATAAATATATCATCACGCCTTTTACCCATTACTGAGTCTGGCACTCTGCCTAACCACATCTCGGTAAGTGATATATTGTTTCGCGTGAAGTGCGGTTACCAGCCGTCAAATCACGGCCCCCAAAGATATTAGTGGAGGAGGAGCCACAGGGATAGATTTAAATTGGTGAAAATTGTTTGTGTCCTATAGGAATCGAACCAGGGTTCTCATTATCCACCCGAATCGATAGCAGGGTTCGAAGATATATATCGATCGATATATATCATGATATTTATTTTGATATATATCGTCATATTTTTGCAATGATATATATCCATTATATAAAAATATGAAATAGTTTTTGAGATATAGCCTCCGGAGAAGTGAAATTTTTCGAATTTTTCAGTTTTTCTACTTTTCCGAGGCTATATCTCAAAAACTAAATGTGATATGAAAACGCGCTCAACGGCATTAATTTTCTCGTGCTTCAGTTAACTTATAAACATAGTTTCAGCGATTTTTATTTTTTTTCAATTTTCCGCTAAAAAATCGCAAAAAGCGGTTTTTTAACATTTTCTTGAAAACCAGAAGTCATATGCATTTGAAGATTGCACCACTGGATTCAGTGGGTCAAAATACATATGTATGTAAATTTTCGTTTTAATAATCCTACGATTAAGGATTTTTGGGAAAATTGAATTAAAATCTGAAAAAACCAAAGGGGTACCCCTTAGGAAATAATTAAAAATATTAAATTGCATAAAATTGTATGAAAATTTGCTTATAAGTCCTATATATCCTATATATCAGATATTTTGATATTTATTATAAATATCATGATATTTACGAACTCTGCCACTGAGTCACCTACCCCATTATACATTCATTATAATTATGTTTCTAGATAGAAAAGATGTTTCATTATTCAAAGTGTGGAATTTAATTTTCCAAATGCATAGTATTCATTCTTCGAATAGTATAAATGATTATATAAAATATAAATGTTGCTCTATTCTAAATAAAAGATTAGTTATGTAAATCTTAATTTTCTCAGTATCTCAGTAGTTTGATAAGAGTTTTCTCATATTACGACTGTCTGGAAACGCCTTAAAAAAATAATCCTTGCGTTGATAACTTCAATCGTAATATTGACATAACTTCCAAGTCTAGAACTTCAACATGCGTATATAAATTCAAGAGCTGGATCAAATCGTGCCATGAAACAAAAACATCTGAAATTAATTACAATATATCATCACACTTGTTACCCATTACTGAGTGTGGTACTCTGGCGCAGCAGATCTCAGTAGATGATATATTTCTTCGCGTTAAATCAATTTAATATAATAAAAAATAAATAAATATATCATCACGCCTTTTACTCATTACTGGGTGTGGCAATCTGCCTAAGCAGATTTCGGTAAGTGATATATTTCTTCGCGTGAAGTGCGGTTAACAGCCGTCAAATCACCCCAAAGATGTTAGTGGAGGGGAAGCCACAGGGGTAGATTTTAATTTGGTGAAAGTTGTTTGCCACCTACCCCATTCAATTCAATATTATCATAATAATTATTAAAACCTAAGTTATATTTAAGTTTGACTGTTATATAATACGCGTAGTTTCATGCCACAGGGGTAGTTTTAAAGTGGTGAAAATTATTTGTCGGCCGTGGGAATCAAACCCGGGTTCTCAAATCCACTCGATGCCACTTTAACAAAACTATAATAATGAAAAACACGTGTTATCGGTCATCGAAGTATATATTTACATATTTTACACTATTTTATTACTATTTATATATAAATAGAAATAATTCCCCTTGTGGCGAACAAGAAATGCAAAAAGTAAAGAACTAATCTAAAATTAGAAAACAGGTAATTTGTAATAGAAATTCATAGCAAAACTAGTTTTAAAACTAGAAATTTGAAAAAAATTATTAATACATTCATGAAATCTACTTTCAATAACAACATGATGTTCTAAAATTTGTAAACGTATAACGGTTACAAATTAAATTTTTGGACGGATTTCAAAATTATATCAGTAACAAGTACTGGCGCGGTGGCCGAGCGTGTTAAGGCACATCTCTTAACATACTGTGACGTCACCCGAGCCAAGGTTCGTCAGTTCGAATCCGCCTGTCGACAATGTGTGATTTGTCGTAAAATATAAAATACAGTTAGCTACATGTATTTATCACACTCGAGCGCTATAAGCTAGTCACTTATACGCCTTAAATAATGTAGCATTTGACTACGAAAACCGGCAGTACGGCAGTGGAAAAACTGCGGTTCGGTGTGTCCGGTAGGCCTAGGCTCGATTTGGGCTGTAGCGCCACAGATGATGATGATGATCAGGAACAAGTAGATAATAAAAACTATAAATTCTATTCGTTTATTGGAACAATAATATTATAAATTTCAATTTTCTCCTCCTGTTATTAAACGCTATATAACGTACTGGTTTCCATGGCGCTAAATAACATCTTAATCACATGTTGACAAGCTGTGGCTTCGAATGTTTTAGTCACGGTATGAGATATTAAGCACGGGGTGAAGTTAGCTTCAGACATCTGTCATTGTAACTTAACCTTACTTTTTAAATAATACACAAAATTTTACATTTTGTTGTTGTTTTCATTTGCGATCGTAGAAAACGTATAGTATGTGACTCGTTTTATAAACTCTTCAGATACTCGTTTATTATACACTCTTAACGAAAGAGACGTTTATAAAACTTGTTACATAATGTACTATTTTAACATTTAACGCTGTGGCTTCGAACGTTTTAGTCACGGCTTGAGATATTAAGCACGGGATGAAGTTAGCTTCAGGCATCTGTCATTGTAACTTAATCTTACTTTTTAAATATTTCCTAAAAGTTTACATTTTTGTTGTTATCTTAATTTGCGATTACAGAAAAAGTATAGTATGTGACTCGTTTTATACACTCATAACTATAGAGACGTTTATAAAACTTGTTATATAATATACTACTTACTATAAATAAGGTTTAAGAATTAAACTAAGTACAGATGGAGATACTCCCTTCCTTCCTTATCTTTTTTGCTTCATTTTCAGTTTTTACTATGTGTGTGTAATTGCAATTGTGTTAATTTTTTTTAAAACAAGCGCAGGCGATGCTGCCTTCATTTCTTATAGATTCGTTGTTAGAGAAGTGGGCGTAAGTGAAGATTTACGAAACTGGTGTACAGGAGCGAATGGATGAATGTTTGTTGCGTGTTGATGGATTTTGGTTGTGAGAAAAGAAAGAGTTTGTATGGAGGAAGTGTTAATATGGTCAAATCGAGTATCGTGTGTCAGGATGAGAATGTTGACGGGTTCGTGCTACCCCATTTAATGGGATATAGCGTGATGTTATGTATGTATGTATGTATGTTTGTAAGGAATTTTGCAAAAACCATACTTTCATATTTATACAGGTGATTACAAATATACTGATCCCTTTAAATATTACTTGTTTATTTATTTTCAACACTGGACAACATAAATTAAATCGTAATACCAGTAGAGAGAGCCTGCAGGTTATAGTGGAATCTGACCACTCAGACACAATCGTATTGTGTTGATGCAAGTTGAAGTCAGCAAGATTTGAACCCGTGAACTTTTGCTTGCTGAGCAAAAGTATGTATTTATTTCTGCTGACTTTATATTTTATAAATATAACCACAGAATTAGGTATACTAAGTTTACATGCAGTTTTTGAAACCTTTTTCAAGTCATTTTAAGTTTTGAAATTACCAATTATCAAACCTAAACAAAATTACTTGGTTTCGACTTAAAACTAGTTTCAAAACTAATTATGTAAACGCTTAAATATCAGTTTTGAAGTACCGCATGCGTACTTTACAAACATTTTCTGTTGCTTTGATGAAGTTCTAATCTACAAATAAACTGATAGTTGTAACCTGCTTGGTGTATAATAATAGTTATTTGTGTATTAAGAGCGTAAAGTGATACTTTGTTACTCGAACGCGATCCGAAGTCAAAAGCTGCACTAGTGCAAGAGGAACAAAGACACTTTACGCTCCTGAACTGTCAATATGACAAGTTTCTGTTTTGTTTGTATCCCTGGTAACTATTGAAGTAAGCGCGCAAGTTATATCTTTTTCGCGCGTTGCCATTGGAAAAGTACATTTGAGGCCCCGCTTTAAAATATGATAAAAGATGCGATAAATAATCTTTAAGCCCACTTAACATTTATTGTCGCCATACATCACTTGACTGCCCTAACCTTCAATTGATCTCTCAATAAATCAATCAAGCCTAGATCTTTTACCGCGCGTTAAATTGAATCAAACTCGATGATTCACAACTCCTGCCGAAAATATCCTCCGTCACGCAACATTCTTCGTAACAGTATGTTTTTAGCTCGTGTAATATAAATTCAACAAGTGTTATCGTAGTTGGCCATGTTCCAGGACCGGCTGCATAATAAACGCCTCGGCTACCGATAGTCAACTTCCACTGATTTTGTTTTACATTTTTGTTTTTTTTTACATGTGTGGTTACGGTTCATCGGATGTTGCCAGTGGACATAGCGAACCTTGAATGCTGATGGTGTTTGTATGTTTCCTGTCAACTGTGCTACATCCGGTGCACGTTGCCAACCGTGACACTAACAATGAGAAGTGGCAACTGCGTTATGGAATTTTGTGATTACAGGTGTAATGTTCGGAAATTTTTTTTTTTGTTCTGTTATTTTGTTCAATTGTTTGGTACTGAGTCATGAACTGTGTTTGAGAAAATTTTCAAAACAAGGTTTACAGTATTTCTAACTCGCAGCTGTCAAATGTTTCTAAATAATTTTTTTTGCGCGTCTCCGATGGAAAAAGATGTTAAATGCGCGCGTTTCCAATGGCAATGCGCGAAAAAAATATTAAATGAGCGATTATTTCAATAGTTACCAGGGATACAAACAAAACAGAAACTTGTCATATTGCCAGTTGACAGAATGAATTTATTTTAAATACGTATACGTTTTTAAATAATTTTAAGATGCACTCGTAGAAAATATGATGTGTGTATCACGAGCGTAAAGTGATTCTTTGTTACTCGAGCACGGTAATTGCAGCGCGAGCCGAAGGCTATATTGACAACTAAAAAATATCTACCATGCGATAGTTCGAAATAGTACCACTTGTGGCGCATCGTTTAGCTTCAATCGGGAATTCAAATCAACAATAATGCTTAACGAAAGTCTATGTGATTAAATTGAAATAGGAAAGTACAAATGACTGGAAATCTAATTAAAATTGTATGTTATTTAGCAAACTACTGATGCATTTGACATGAATAAACGTTTCGATTTAACTATTATGAAATTAATAATGAAATAAACCAACCATGATATATATTTACAGGGTGATAACTGCAAATTTAACTATTAATTTTTCATATTTTCTCTTGTGAAAAGGAAAGTATGTCATCATGAAATGTAATACGGTTCTACTTTTCTTTGTTAAACGACTAAACTAATTTTACACGCTTCAAAACAAGTAAAGATCCCCGTCTGTCACGTGATACATCATCACTGCAACGTATTGTTTTTCTAGCGTCGCTCCAGTGACATCTGTCAACGTTTCTAATTATTATCTTAGTGTCAACGCCAACTTTGCTGTCATTCGAGAAATAAAGAATTTGTAAAGACTCGATTATAACTTAACTATGAAATGGGTCTTAATCACGCGTAATTCATTAATATTTACAGCGATTATTTGTCGCTAAAATACTAGGAAATTATTTGCAGGACACCGTCTGAAAGTAAAATATTCTTTCCTCTCATTTTTTGTTTTCATTTTTCTACAACAAAAATATTCACTTTTTTTCACTATTATCAATATGCGAAGTACGCAGGGTTCGTAAATATCATGATATTTATAATAAATATCAAAATATCTGATATATAGGATATATATCAGATAAATATCACTTTTTGGATCCTTATTTTTTAATTTTAGTTTTTGTACACATTTAGAAAAACTGAAAAATTAGAAAAATTTCACTTTTCCGGAGGCTATATCTCAAAAACTAAACAAGATATGGAAATGCGCTCAACGGCGTTGAATTCCCCGTGTCCGAATTAACTTATAAGCAAATTTTCATACAATTTTATGCAATTTAATATTTTTAATTATTTTAATTCAATTTTCCCAAAAATCCTTAATCGTAGGATTATTAAAACGAAAATTTACATACATATATATTTTGACCCACTGAATCCAGTGGTGCAATCTTCAAATGCATATGACTTCTGGTTTTCGAGAAAATGTTAAAAAACCGCTTTTTGCGATTTTTTTTTGGCGGAAAATTGAAAAAAAATAATAATCGCTGAAACTATGTTTATAAGTTAACTGAAGCACGAGAAAATTAATGCCGTTGAGCGCGTTTTCATATCACATTTAGTTTTCGAGATATAGCCTCGGAAAAGTAGAAAAACTGAAAAATTCGATAAATTTCACTTTTCCGGAGGCTATATCTCAAAAACTAAACAAGATATGGAAATGCGCTCAACGGCGTTGAATTTCCCGTGTCCGAATTGACTTATAAGCAAATTTTCATACAATTTTATGCAATTTAATATTTTTAATTATTTCCTAAGGGGTACCCCTTTGGTTTTTTCAGATTTTAATTCAATTTTCCCAAAAATCCTTAATCGTAGGATTATTAAAACGAAAATTTACATACATATGTATTTTGACCCACTGAATCCAATGGAAAAATATTCAAATGCATATGACTTCTGGTTTTCGAGAAAATGTTAAAAAACCACTTTTTGCGATTTTTTTGGCGGAAAATTGAAAAAAAAATAAAAATCGCTGAAACTATGATTATAAGTTAACTGAAGCACGAGAAAATTAATGCCGTTGAGCGCGTTTTCATATCACATTTAGTTTTTTAGATATAGCCTCGGAAAAGTAGAAAAACTGAAAAATTCGAAAAATTTCACTTTTCCGGAGGCTATATCTCAAAAACTATTTCATATTTTTATATAATGGATATATATATCATTGCAAAAATATGACGATATATATCAAAATAAATATCATGATATATATCGATCGATATATATCTTCGAACCCTGGAAGTACGTGATTTTTCATCAAATAAATTAACATGACAACGCGTATTTTGCACCCTAGTGAGCAAAATGAGTATTACGCACACGCTCCCAAATTATTTTCAATAGTACCAAATTCATATTATTTTTAATTGTTTTCCTACAATTTACTTGAATTAATCAATAATTATTGTATTAATTATATATTTTTTGTAATTAAGTTTGCTATGGATTAGAACAAAAAATAAGAAAAAAATAATATCAATGTCAAATTACGTCAAATATGTGCAATAAAAACATGTAGATATAGTATATACGCGTACAAGGAAGTCATGTGGTGTCCACATCAGGATTCAATAAAAAAAAATATTGTTTCTAAGTAAAAGTATAAGCAGATGAGTAATAAATAGTATAAATAAAATGATTACTTATACAAAATTCTTTACGTCGCAATATTTCTAGAATTAACAATTACCATTTTCAATGCCATTAACAATCATTTAATTTAAATTCCTCGCAATAAAACTACATATAGTAATTTCAAATGAGCTTGACAACAACGTCAATAAGAATGTGCGCATATCTCCTGCTATCGAACGTTGCCCAAATAAAATTGATAAAAATATAATTGTTCGTATTTGCAGAATTCCATCGTTTTGAAATTTAAAAATATTAAATAAATTCCATTACCATTTAGTGCATGGATCTAAGGACTAATAATGCGAGTATATTGGTTCCAGGGACGTATTCTATTATTTTATTTCACGAGAAACTAACACGGACACTATTTGTGATTCCATTTATTGTAAATTGGCAGCGATTTCATTTTGTACGTGACTAGAAAAGTTTCTAGATTTGGTGAAACAATCTGTGAGCTAGATGCTGCTGTGATGTAGCTTAAAAAAATCTGATGTGGACACCACATGACTTCCTTGTACGCGTATTAAACTATAGATATTTTTTTAATTGCACATATCTGACATTACATTTTTATTTTTTTCTTATTTTTTGTTCCAATCTATGGCAAACTTAATTTAAAAAAAACAAAAAATATATGATTTTTAAATTTACATATCTGGCTTATACAAAATGCTAATAAAATAATTCTTAATGTGCTAGACGCAGAATTTAATTCTCTAAAACTTTTATTTGCAGCATTTATTTCTAAAATCAGAATAAGTCCATTTTTTTTAAAGAAAAACTGTTAGCAGCTTCATGTAATGTATCACTTCCGGTTAGTCCCTTTTAACCAAAATCTATTATGTTATTTCCATTCTTCGTACAAGGAAGTAAAAAACGAAGTGTTAAACAAAAGACGAACAACCATACACTGCTTTAATAAATTTAAATTATTATGTTTTAAACAAGAACGATAATTTATTACATATGCGGATTATTTCGGATGCTATTAAATTTAATAAATATTCATTAGAATTAGGAGAAAATAAGTTATTTAATCATTATTCCGGATACGGAATTTATGAGAAAATCAAAGCAAATTTTATGTTACAGCAGCTATTAAAATTAAATAACATTAATAAATAAAGGTAAATATACTTTCCAAACATGGATTTCAACACATAAATAAATGGTAGTTTTATATAACTGTTAATTAATTATATGTATTTTTCGTAACACATGCACAAGAAACACGGTCTTATTCCCTAATTTTAGAGAAAGAAACACTGCTTTTCTCCCCTAGAGACTATGATTATTAGCTGTTTGCGGCGTTTCCTATGTAACTAGTTACGCAACCCATATTTGACATTTGTCCCGATAAGACGGTAATTTTTGTGCACTTGTTACGAAAAGTATAATATGCTTCACGGGAGGGCACGATTATTCCCTTGTGTGAAGTTGGCAAACCGAGACGTAAGCGAGGGCCGAAGGCTCGAGCTCAAGTCGCACGCGGGAATAATCGCTTGTTTCCCTCCCTTGATGCATAACATACTATTATAATATTAAAAGTATATTTTTATTTACAATATCTGCTTGTTGTATCTAACTGCTTAACTTTAACAACATCAAATATTTTTAAAATTCAATTATTATTGTTTTGATAAAAGAATGTTTCATGAACTATAAATTGAAAAATATTTAGTTAGTAGATTTGGAATTAATCCATTGACTATATTCAATTGTAAAATAATATATCAATGCTTTGTTCATTTTTATAATAACACAACAAATATTGATTGAATGATTTTGAAATAAATAATAAAATAGAAATAATAACAAGTTGTTTATTTATCGGTGAAATTTTGTAATCATATTTTCGACTGGTTTAGAACAGCCCGTCAAAGTAGCTGGCAGCCCGGTAATGTTTAATGGAATATTTATTTATTTTTTAAATTTATTTAATTATGTTACGCTGTACAACAGGAACTTAATCCCAATTACAGTACAGGATCCGCACTCACCGAGCCGCAGTGTAATAGTTCATATAATTTTTAGCTTAAGTGAGATTCGAACTCGGGATCTCCGGTTTCGAATTCCGTATCGCTATCCACACCACCGTGTTTTTATGTATTTTATCTCATTTTATGCATTTTATGTTGTAATTTCTAAATGATTTTTTTCACTTAACTGACAGATAAGTAATCTGTAACTTCATTCCTACAGTCTTAATTGTTCTTAACAATGCATATTAAAATGCAAGTCTGGCATTTGTTTCTTTGTGTCTTAAAACAAAGTAGAGGGGGTGTGGAAACTAGGTTATCGCAACTATGTTGATCTCCTTTTGTTTTGAAATATTGTTTCGAATTATTGAAGTATTTGTAAAGTACCTAATCAAAATTTCTGGTTTGGTAATTTTGAAATTTTTTGTGCTCTATTAATGACTAAATAGAAATTCATAGCTATTAAACAAATGTTTGGATGACAATTTAATTATTTTGGTAATGAAAATTATAATCGGAACTAAATGCCTGTGGCATGATAATATAATGATAATTAAAACTGAATTATGTTGCTTAAAATATAATTACATGCGATGAAATTAACAGTTTTTCAATGAAAATTAAATTTTATGGATGTATCAAAAAAATTGTACATTTGATAATTCTGTTTTTTTTTTTAATATTATAACTAAAATAAATATATCATCACGCCTTTTACCCATCACTGAGTGTGGCACTTCTCCGTAGCACATCTATAGTTTAATACGCGTACAAAGAAGTCATGTGGTGTCCACATCAGATTTTTTAATTAAAATAAACAAAAAAATGTAATAAAATAAAGTTATTAAATATAAATAAATAAATATATCATCACGCCTTTTACCCAGTACGGAGTGTGGCGCACTCTGCCGCAGCAGATCATCACGTGAAATGCGGTTCTCAGCCGTCAAATCACGGCCCCTAAAGATGTTAGTGGAGGGGGAGCCACAGGGGTAGATTTAAATTGGTGAAAATTGTTTGTCGGCTGTGGAGATGGAACCAGGGTTCTCAAGATCCACAGGCCGACTCGATACCATTGAGCCACTTACCCCATAAAGTTATTATATTAAAAAAATTACATCAACTCTTTGTTCCAATTTGAGCCACTATAAGCGCATTGTTATTTAAAAATTACGATGGATAATAACATATCAACCAGCCTGTATATTTGAAAATATTTGAATTTTAATGTGGCAACAACAGTCGAAAAAAAAATCTAGACACGCTGTATAATTTTAGATTAACTTTGTGTTAGATTATAATTACAATAAAAAGCCTGCATTTTAATTTTCCCAGTGCAGTCCCGTTAATTACCTTATCGTGACGTATAAAAACAACAAAACAACTGCACCATCTTCACACCTATGCTTCCAGTCACAAACAGTTGCACATCTACCGTACACCGTTCCGTTGGATGGTTGGGTAAACATTCGAGCATCACCGTTAGTACAACAGCAACAACGAACAACATCCATCAATGCAAAGGACAGGAGAACAATCAATGAAGGAGCATTACTTCACCGTGTTTATGGATTTATTAGCGGGACTTGGGACACTGGAGGTGGTGCTTGAGTGAAGTGGACGCTGAGAAGGATCCTGCTTTACCGGCAACAAGCGAATGAGCAACGGGAAACAATCGCAATCACAGATGTGACGAAGGTACTCATGGAATGTTACTGTTATGTCTAGTAGGAATCAGAACTGTCATTAGAAGATCATTCTCTAATTTGGTTGTTGATATTTGAAATATTTAACAAAAAATCGTGTGGTAAATTCAAATATGTAACTTAGGAAATATGTACAATGATATTTTTTTAATATCATAATTATTATTTCCCTAATTAAATACAAAAAATGTTAAGTATTAAAAACTGCATCTAATGAGTATCTACTTGTTGCTCATTTGTTTTTTATGCAAGAGTAACAAGCAAACGAAAAATAGCTTTTATAAAGAAAATTTGGGATTGTGAATGCTGTGGAAAACAACGAAACTAAATATTTTTTTTGGATTAATTACTTTCATTATTAGTTTGACCTCAAGTGCAAATATATATCACTTACCGAGATCTGCTAACAAATGGAAGGAATTAAGAAATAATAAAATGGATGAAGCAAAATAGAATATTTAGAGAAGATTAAATGAAGAATGAATGTATAAATGTTCGGCGAATGTTTCAAAGATTTATGCTACCTAAATAAATGACAATCGGGATTACAACTTTCCTCACAGCACACTATCATTGCGGAGTGAAATAGGTATAGTGACTCAAGCGACTTGGTATGCTTCTTGATTCCTATACGACACTTAAAATCACCGTAACAAAATGGCAACCGTTTTGAACAAATAGACATTTTTTTTTAATTGTTAATTTTAAATATCATCACCCCTTTTACCAATTATAGGGTGTGGCACTCTGCCGTAGCAGACCTCGATAAGTGATATATTTCTTCGCATGAAGTACAGTTATCAGCCGTCAAATCACGATCCCTGAAGATGTTAGTGGAGAGGAAGCCACAGAGGTAATTTAAATTGATAAAAATTGTTTGTCAGCTGTGGGAATCGAACCCGGGTTCTCAAATCCACAGTTACGACTAAACTTAATATGTGATACATATTTTCGAAGGCTTGACAATCCCTAATGTAGAATTTTTAAAGATAAAAAATATTTTTTCGTTTTGGAATAAATAAAACTCCAAGTCATCGATAACATTGTTTATATTACTTTTAATTGCAGTGTTTTCAGTGCCTAACTTATACTGTTTCAATAATAACAGCAAGTAAACATTATTATTAGCAATAAAAACAATTTGTCGGGTTATCTACATTTAATTAGCAATAGAATACCAGCAGTACTCAAGTTCTATTTGCTTCTAATTATTCTTCAAGTACTTCTTCTCCAAACCCAAACAATGCCAGCCTGCTAGACAGCAGTGTGTCAAGATCTCCTCCTGCTACTGACAACTGCCGCCTGGCGTTGTTCAGTTGTTTCAAGAGGTCGCTGTGCTGTTCCTGCAGCGATTGGCGTTTGTTCTAAGGTAAATGATGCTAATGTTTGCATGACGTGTTCTATGTATGGATTTGTATTTAGTGGTAATGTGTTAATTAGATTTACCTGTTAACTGATTATGGCTTATTAACCTGAGATGATTTGTGGTATTACGCCAGGGACGGATTCAAAGATTTTGTAACTGAATTTGGTAGTAGTTAGTAAATGTATTTAGGAGGGGTTATCATTAGGGTTCAAATAATATATGAGATTAAGTTTCGCTCGGAAAATAAGAAGAGAATTTTCTTTAAATATTTTCTGAAACAAAAAGAAGTAGAATACCAAGTTTCATCAAAATCGTTGCAATCAATTCCGAGGCTTCATACAGACATGAATTGCTCTAATTAGAGCAGTCTTTCTCAAAGTGGGCGATAACGCCCCCTTGTGGGCGTTGGAGACCTACAGGGGGGCGTTAAGGCGTCCAGAAAAAAATGGGGAGCGTTGGCGTGGTTTAAGGGGGTGATGGTTGATTTGTAACTTCATTTACTTTATATTTTAAAATTCGCTAAAATTAAAACCTACCTACTACTCAATATCGAATAATTAGTTTATATTTCTGCCCTGAATGATGTCTGACTGACCTGACAGACCTTTATAAATTGCTTAATGATATGAATCTCCAAATTCAAGGCGATTACTTGATTTTGTGTGAACGTGGATTTAGCGCTGTGACAACGCTGCTTACTAAAAAGAGAAATCGTTTGCATGTTACCGAATGCGGCGATTTACGACTGTTTTTTAATAAAATCGAGCCTGTTATCGACAAACTTTTTAAAAATCATCAAATTCATCCATCTCATTAAATTAGTTTTAAAACTAAAATTGATTACCTATCTATATTGTTTCTTTTAATTTGATTAAAATATATTCTTAATATTATAAAGTTGCCTTTTAATTGCTCTCACTGGTAAAAATGTCTAGTTGAGAATGTATGTTTAAACACCAGAACTGACTAATATAGCACACTATAACTAACTTAATTAAAGTAATGAAATTGTGGTTTAGGAGTGTATAAAAAATTGGGGGCGCTGAAAAATAATTGATTTTCAAAGGGGGCGGTAAAAGAAATAAGTTTGATAATCACTGAATTAGAGTATAGGATATCTCTCATTTATTAGCATTACCGGTAGTGATATCGCTGCACAAGCGAGAGTTTGTGTGTTCAAATCTTGCAGACTACAATTTATAACTTAAAACCTACTGCATGTTTCGTATAATTGTCGTACTGTATTTACGATTGTCGGAATCAAATAATTAACAGAAAAAACATAGCGGCATATTAGAATCCCGAGTTTCTCTTTATCGTGTACTACTAACAACTATATTTAATATAAACTGTATACAGGGTGTGCACAGAAAAGCGGAGCATAGGATTTTAAAAATGTGCGGAAATTGCGGATCTACTGTACATTTTAGAGCAAAAGTACAAGAATAATAATTTGTTTAAAATTAAATTAAGGCGATGCTGCCTTCATTTCTTATAGATTCGTTGTTAGAGAAGTGGGCGTAAGTGAAGATTTACGAAACTGGTGTACAGGAGCGAATGGATGAATGTTTGTTGCGTGTTGATGGATTTTGGTTGTGAGAAAAGAAAGAGTTTGTATGGAGGAAGTGTTAATATGGTCGAATCGAGTATCGTGTGTCAGGATGAGAATGTTGACGGGTTCGTGCTACCCCATTTAATGGGATATAGCGTGATGTTATGTATGTATGTAAAAAGTTTTAATTTGTTATACTAGGGTATCTGTAGTACTAGATATTTAAAAAATAAAATGTGACATTTTTGTGCAAAATCACATAGCCATGAAAATAAAACAAAATCTCATTTTGACAGTTCAGTCAAGAGTTACTAATCTTGATTGTTCTATTCATTGTTTTATATTACTATATTTTATAATTAATATTAAAATAATACAATGGATACAACAATTAAAATCAGTCATTCTTCACTGAACTATCAGAATGAGATTTTGTTTTGTTTGTTTTTAATTTTCATGACTTTTACAAAAATGTCACATATTATTTTCCAAAAATCTAGGACCACAGACATACTTGTACAATAAATTAAAACATTTTAAACGTAGAATTTAATTTTAAACAACTTTTCATTTTTGTACTTTTGCTCTAAAATGTACAGGAGAGCCAATTTCCGAACATTTGTAAAATCCTATGTTCCGACTTTCTGTGAACACCCTGTACATAATAATTACAACAAAATTAGTACAAAAACTTATCAACGCAAAACCAAATAAATTATGAAGTTTTGACAGTAGTGCGATACGAATATTTAATACAACATATTATCACCTGATGTCATATTGATATGTGTCAACAATTAGGATTAATTTCCGTTGTAAATAAAAATGTATATAGATAGGTACAATGTCAAATGGATTGACACTTACGTAATTGAGTTTGTTCATAATTCAAGACATACGTTACTCATTTTGTTTACATCATTTGCGGCTTAATAATCCAAAAAGAAAACAACAATAAAGTTCGTTTATTGTAATGTTCTCATGATTTTTAAAAATTTAGTTTCATTGTTTTAAAACTAAAATAAATTATTGTCCAATAAACAATAATTCACTTACTAATTTATTAATCGTAAAGTTTAAAAACTTCTTGCGTTATTTGTAAGAACAAATAAATTCAGCAATTATAGAATGATTTATTTACATACCCACATAAAAACTGAAAAATTCATTTTGATCACGAAAAGGACATTGTTTCTAATCTGCTATTAGTCAAAATTACAAATAGTTTGATGACATAATACTATTTCAAATTCTAAGTACTTTTTAAGTACAATGAAGTACATTTTAATTGGTCTAGATTAGTACTAAATTAATTGGGTTTAATTACTAATTAACTCTTTGTCTCTCTTTGTATCACCCAGTAAAATCTAAATTTAGATCTTTTAAATTTCATTTTGTAATATTCAGTATTTCCTTTTAATGCCAATACACTCATGTCAACAATACTTTTTTCTCTCCTAAAGTGTGAAATAACTAATAAACAATCGAGTGTGCGGTGACATCATCCTTCTTGGAAGCGTGACGTATGTGTGAACTCCAGAAACAAGTAACACACAACTAAAAATAATAGCGCGAAAGTTAAAACTGTCTGTCAAAGTGTTGGACTTTTACGATCGACGAATGGCGACCAATAAACTGTGAACGACTGTCACATTTAACCGACGACGCTCGCGGACATGGCCCAGATCCAGGATGTCTGGCGCGAGAAACATATTACTTTTTGGCGGGAAATCCAACTAGTTTAATATCTCAATACAAATTATTTTACAATTAGTAATGTCGTATTTTTAGTTTACAACTTAACTCGCTGTCAAGATAAGTTATTGTATACTTAATTTTTTTTTAAGTCGAACCTGAAATTGCTTCATTTTTGGCTACAAAATACTGAGACAAAAATTACATTCTCACGCGAGGTGTATATTTTTTTCATAATTTAAGTCAGATTAAAAACGAAAAAATAGTTATTTTTGTATTAAGTGCGCAAAATGAATGTTTTTTGTTGCGCGTGAGAATGTTACTTTTAGTCGAGACAATAAAAGTCATTTGAACGCGCCAAAAAAACAAGAATTTTGCCCACGAAATACAAACAACATTTTTTCTACAACTGTAAATAAAGAATAATACAATAATTATTGATTTATTTAAGTAAATTGAAGGAAAACAATCAATAATAATATTAATTTGATACTATTGATGTGTGGTAACTAATTAAACCTGACAACAAATAATTTGGGAGCGTGCGCGTTAGAATACGAAATACTCATTTTGCGCACTAGCGTGCAAAATAATGCGTAAAATACGCGTTGTCACGGTAATGTAAATGATGAAAAAATCACGTACATTTTTTGACAGTTGTAGAAAATAGCTATTTATGAAACTAGTAAGGAAATGAAGGTTATTACCTTACGCATGTGAAATTTGCAAAACGAGGCGTAGCCGAGTTATGTAAACACATAAGTAAGGTAATAACCTATTTCCTTACTAGTTTCATACAATATTTTTTGTACTTCCGTTCTAATAAATACGAAAGAGCGTTTTTGAAATTATGAAATTTTGACATATTAATGACAGTTATAAATTCAAAAAATAAAAGAATAACACATCAGAATTCGTCTACCAAGATATCTTAATTTTTTTGTGTTGCTATGATACCTCATTATTTCACTAGTTAAATAATGCAGTTCATTATCTAACTCAAATAAGTGAAATAAAACGTTTATTTCTTAACGAAAGTAGAAAAAAGCTTTTTCTGTACAGTAATCAAAGAAGAAATGATAGTTAAAACATATCAAATATATTTAAGTATCTTCATCTTCTGTCCGATTATTTCTGAACATTATTATAAGTACGTCGTCGTAGTTGTAAAAATAACAGTAGAATTATCGGTAACAAAGCAACAAAAGAGTCCTATTGCGCTAAGTAAACAACAAATATAATGCTAATTTGCAAACAAACAACTATCATCTAAATAGTAAAAAATGCGCATTTTTGTGTCGCTATCTCAGTCCCACCTACGTAGCGTTTTCAATCTCAAGGGCATTTATTAATTTCAATCCAACAGAAACAGTTTTTGTTTCGCATTTAATTGTCCCATAAACTCGCGGTAGTAAATAACTAAGACGCCAAGAAAATTGTAAATTTTGGGAACCCCGAGTTGATCACAAATTAAGTGAAAGTTAATTTTGTCTGTGGCAGAAATTTATGAGGGTTGAGATTGATTAATAAATACGGAAGGATATTTTGCTTTACTGCCAAATTTTATTGTTCTGTTAATTTGAAGTTAGGACGAGTTTAAGAAAGTGTAAGATTCTTACCCAATGATGAAATACCGGTTTCAACGCAGTAGGAATAATTTATAGATGACTCACCTGGAAAACAGAAAAAAATTAGATTGATGTAATTTGCTGTAGGAATGATGACAAAAAATTAATGATGAAATATTTTATAGATGCCCAAACAAATATACACGGTGAGTTTATTTTTTAGATTACTTCTAGTTAGGGTTGTGCATTTAACCAGTCAAATATTTTTCGGTCAATTGACCGATTATTTGACCGACTATTTGACCGGTGAATTGACCAGTCACTTGACCAAGAAACATTTAATTCTTCTTCTTCTGATGGCACTACAGCCCAAATCGGGCCTGGGCCTACCGGACACACCGAGCCGCAGTTTTTACACTGCCGTACTGCCGGTTTTCGTAGTCAATTGCTACATTATTTAAGGCGTATAAGTGACTAGCTTATAGCGCCCGAGTGTGATAAATACATGTAACTGTATTTTTATATTTAACGACAAATCACACATTGTCGACAGGCGGATTCGAACTGACGAACCTTGGCTCGGGTGACGTCACAGTATGTTAAGAGATGTGCCTTAACACGCTCGGCCACCGCGCCTGTATTGACCGACTATTTGACCGGCCAATTGACCAGTCACTTGACCAAGAAACATTTAATAAAAATCACAATTAAAATTTTAATTGATTTATATAGTACTGTTTACTACATCCAATATTACTGAAAATGAAAAACCAACAACAAATATAAACAAAACCACATCAAATTCAAAATAAAGGGCAAAATAAAGTGAAAGACGTAATGAAATGAAATAATATGTATTTATTTTATTTGTAAAGTAAAGTAAGCAAATTCTCCAGAACCCAGAATACCAAACTAGATATAATCATGTAATAATAGTAAGTAGCTATTTATATTGAACAACAGATGTCGTGGCGGTTCCATTTAGATTATTTGACCGTATTATTTGGCTGTTAAATATTTTTGGTCAATTGACCACGGCACAACCCTACTTCTAGTATCTTCCCAAGAACTATAAGATATATAAAGTCGGTTAAATTATCAAATTTGTTTCATTTTCGGAACGAATTTAATGATATGTTTGTTTTTCTTCAAACTAATACATAAATGAATAAATATATCATCACGCCTTTTACCCATTACTGGGTGTGACACTTTTCCTAAGCAGATCTCGGTAAGTGATATATTTTTTTAGCGTGAATTTCGGTTAGTAGCCGTAAAATCACGCCTCCCAAAGATATTAGTAGAGGGGGAGCCACAGGGGTAGATTTCAAAATTGTCGTCTTATAAATATTCATACTAATAGAGAAGTAATACAAATGCATGTAAAGTAGATTGAATAGCACCCTAAAAATGAAGAAAATATCATTCTTCCCTCGGCTCAAGAAATGTCTCATTTTCTTCTCATGATATACAGTAGTATATTGTTATACTAGAGAGGAAAGGGTTTAATTGTAAAATGAGGACGAAAGTAGGAGCAGCTTTTACCCAGTGTTTAACTTGCAAACGTAAAAATTATATTTTTATGTTTGCGATTCAACAAATTTAATAATTGATTTATATAAATCAAAGTTATGGGGCAGGTGGTTCGATCCCCACAGCCGACAAACAATTTTCACCAAACTAAATCTACCCCTGTGGCTCCCCTCCACTAACATCTTTGAGGATCATGATTTGAAAGCTGGTAACCGTACTTCACGTAAAGAAATATATCACTTACTGCTACGCCGGAGTACCACACCCAGTAATGGGTAAAAGGCGTGATGATATAGTTATTTATTTATATTTACGATATAGATTCACAAAAGAACTTAATAGTTACTTCAACATAATTTGATATTGTCTGTTATGCAAAATGTTATATCGTAGAAATTTGAATTCTTTGCATTTTGTGTTGAATGAATTTTTCTAATTTAGCAAACTTGGACAGCGAATAAAACGTACATATTTGATGACGTCATTGTCAAATCAACAGACATTCAAATTAAATTAAGAATTTTTGTTAGGTTAAATAAAATTTAAAAACCCTAAAGAGCGCAAGAAAAATTCGCAGATGAAAATCTGTCGCATCCATCGTCAATTTTTCGGTGACAACTTTTTGTTGTCAGTTAAAAATTCGAGAATCTACATGATTTGACAATGGCAGGATTTATTCACAATTCGTCATTCCTTTTATTCATACATTCAACCGGCCAGTTAAAAATTTGCATCAAAATACGAAATCAGGTCTTCGCCGTTCGACGTTCGATTGTCCAGTCGGTTCACTCATTACAGATGCTGTCATTTCGGATTTATTGAATTCTAATCTTTGCTTTGGAAAAAGTTAAACGACTGTCATTGCAAAATTTAATATTCCCGTGTCGATTCAACAAAAAAATCTTGATGGTGTTTTGTTTCACCGGACGCGAAGGCGACGCGTTCGCTTTTTGTTTGAAGCTATTCCATTTTAGACATTCCTAACTCGGCCAGCAAACAAATGTTTACATTTTTTTTTTGCAATTCTACTCAAAAGGAACTACTTCCCAATTACAGTAGCTTATAATAATATTTTTTTGGATCTAAGTTAGTTAGCAAGATTTGAATGTGTTTCCAATAGCAACAAGCGACAAAATATTACAGTCTAGCTTATCTCCAATAGCAACAAAGAGAAAAGTAATAGTTCCGCTTGTTTAAAAATAATTATTTTTCAAGCATTTTTAAATAGTTGTATAAAAAATATTGTCTGCACCTCGAACAGAAAGGGTTCTTGGCGCTCTTGTATGGTTAATCAAAATCTATGTGCGAGCAAAAATAGACTACTTTCTGCCATGGGTATACAATAGCTATTAGTGTATTAAGAGCACAAAATGGTACATCTCTCGAAACTGACAATATATTTTTTCGTTCGAAACATACAAAAGATTTTTTTCTAAAATCACTACAATAATTTGTTACATTTTAAGTAATTAATTTTACAAATTTTTAGTGCTACAATAACATCAAAAATTAAAATTGTTTTTCTACTTCCGTTAGGAAATAGACGTTTTATTTCACTTATTTGAGTTAGGTAATGAACTGCATTATTTAACTAGTGAAATAATGAGGTAACATAGCAACACAAAAAAATTAAGATATCTTGGTAGACGAATACTAATGTGTTATTCTTTTATTTTTTGAATTTATAACTGTCAGTAATATGTAAAAATTTCATAATTTCAAAAACGCTCTTTCGTATTTATTAGAACGGAAGTAGAAAAAATATTGTATGAAATTAGTTATTACCTTACTTATGTGTTTACATAACTAGACTACGCTTCGTTCTGCAAATTTCACATGCGTAAGGTAATAACCTTCATTTCCTTACTAGTTTCATAAATAGCTATTATCTACTGTCACTTGTTATTATCGCACTCTTTAATAATAGTTTGATTTAGAGTACAAAAATTCGGATAACAAGCGTTTTTTCTGTTTTGTCGTGACATTCTGCGTTGACAAATGCAAGCACAAATTCCTACTTTGTATGTCGACTGTAGAAAAATAACTATTATGTATACCTTGAGCAGAAAGTAGTCACAAGTCATATAAGGATCGTCCAATATTTTACGATTTGTCAATGGATACGATCAGTTTTGAGAATTGTCGAATTGGGACTATATTGTTCTGTTCCAAGGGTGACTAGATGGCGTTTGTCGTGGTGATGCGGTTTTGTTTTCTGAGCACACTTTGTTTGGCGTATTTTTGATGAGAATTCTTGTTAATTTTTTTACAGATTTTTTTTCTGGGTTTTTAATTAATTTTGAACCTCAAAGTTAAAATTTGTTTGAGGAATGCTTTTGTATTTATTTGTTGGAAATATTTTATTATTTGTTTTTACAATCAAACATTGTAAATCAATTATTCATTTAAATTTCGAACTATGGTCAGTAAAAATTCATTTAAATTTCGAACTATGGTCAATAAAAATTAATTTATATTTCTAGTTTATTAAAAGAATTGTTAAAATAGTTATTTGTGTATTAAATTTGAAAAGTTTTGGATTATATTTTAATAGTTTTTCATTAAAATCTATTACAGGCTTCAAGTAAAGTACCACTTCCGGAAGTTATATAATGACCAAAAAAGGAAGGTGTACAACTAGATGTTATAACCGTCCTAAATACTTCATCTTTCTACGGCTTACCGTTTTTGGGTTATGCGAGATACATACGTACATACAGACGTCACGACGAAATTAGTCAAAATGGATTCAGGGATGGTTAAAATGAATATTTCCGCTGAAATCTGAAAACCGAAAACTTTCGCGATTACAATACTTCTTTTACTTCGTACAAGGAAGTACAAAAACATGAAGATCACCTGATATTGTTTTGAAACATTTAATAATAGCTATTGTTTTAAGAAACTATAAAATAACACTAGAGCAACAATATAGCTTTATAGCTTAAGTTCCGATGTTTAATATTTTGTAAAGAATTTTATTACGTTTCAATGAACACGGTAATAAAACCAGCTCCAGCAATATCATCTTCATTAGATTGTTTTAAGCTAGTTTTCTTTTTGTCGTCACGTGCACCACCACCACCACCACCACCACGGTTTATACCCCATCATTAACCGGCTCGTAAACCAGTGGCGTTCGTGCGCAGCCTCTCGGCACCACTATTTATCGATTACACATTTACGTTTAATTAATTTATAAGTACCATTAAAACTAATGTTTTTGCCCGCATTTTCAAACCGTTGTAATGCAGTGTCCGTGTATAAGTGTGTGTGTGTGTTAGTGCAGGGAATATCGGGAACTTCGGCCCACTTACGGCCAACTTGATGCTCCCTTGTTTCAGATAATTCATGCGGGCCATTGGCGTAGAACACACGGGGCTTTGGGAGAGTTTACCCGGTTTGCTACGGTAATGTGATTTGTATTTAGTGAATATTACCGGTTTGAATATTAGCTTTATACATGCGGGTACCAACATATTTTACTTATCTATGTCATTTCATTACTGCCACTGTATCAATTATTGTTTCATTTGTTTTTTATATATTTGGGTATCAGATATAATTTTATTTTTCTACGATTGCTATGAAAAATTGACAATTACGCTCTCATTTGTCATCGTAAAGTTGACGTTTTTTGTGGAACAATCGAAAAATATCTTTGTCGCGCGTCTCCAATGGCAACGCGCGAAAAAAATATTAAATGCGAGCTTATTTCAATAGTTACCAGGGATACAAACAAAACAGAAACTTGTTATATTGACAGTTGACAGAACGAATTTATTTTCAGTACATATACGTTTTTTAATCATTTAAGATGCAATTGTAGAAAAGATTATGTGTGTATCATGAGCGTAAAGTGTCTTTGTTCCTCTTACACCATTGCAGCGCGAGCCTAAGCCGTATTCGAAGTGCTCGAGTAACAAAGAATCACTTTACGCTCTTAATACACAAATAACTATTTAATAGTTCAAATTATATTCACAATTTAATGTAATAACACTTGAAATAACATGAAGAATAGAATTTAGAATCATCTCCAAGAGTCTAACTGCTATTTATTTTTACTCGGCTCAACTTTTCAAATCAATCGTAAAAAGATAATATCTTTTCCCTATTATGTCCGAACGAACTTTATGGTGCTATTCTGTAATTTTCTATAACGCTGCAGTTCTGTAAATTTGAACAAAAGCGCATAAATACATTTAATGCTATTTGACAATCAAATATGATGCACTTTTGTTCAGATTTGCAGATCTGTAGCGTTATAGAAAATTACAAAATAGCACCATTAGTTGCTGTAATTGCAGTCAATGGGGTAGGTGGCTCAGTGGTATCGAGTCGGCCTGTGGATCTTGAGAACCCTGGTTCGATCCCCACAGCCGACAAACAATTTTCACCAATTTAAATCTACCCCTGTGGCTCCCTCTCCACTAATATCTTGAGGGCCGTGATTTGACGGCTGGTAACCGCACTTCACGCGAAAAAATATATCACTTACCGAGATCTGCTTAGGCAGAGTGCCACACCCAGTAATGGGTAAATGGCGTGATGATATATTTGTTTTTTTTTTTGAGAAAGCAGTTAAATAACAAAAAATAATAAATAAAAAATGTATCAATAATATTAGAAATAATTCTTCGAATAATATTTTGTCATGTAGTTGAAGTATTAAAAAAGTTGGTGATAAGTATCATTCATATAAATAATATAAAAATACTCGCCACAAATGGCGCAATGAATAAATATAGTAATGAAAAATATCACCAGCATTATATAAACACTTTAACGACTTGTGAAATAAATCATAGTTGATTTTATAGAAAAATCTGGCAGTTACAACAGGCAAACACATAAAACTTTATCAAATGCATTTTTCATTTTCGTTGGTATTGTTTGAAATTTGCAAGTTTCATTGCACTGCTATGAAACTTTATCGTTTATTTAATAATGCATTACTGATGTGGACTCATTTACTTCAGAGCAAATATAACTTTTACGTTATACGAAAACTATTTTCATGCGACACATTATTCTTCACATTTATAATATCACCTTACATGATTTCGTTAATTTAGTGAAATAATTCATACATTCACATTTAGGCCGGTGTAATATTGTCAATTCTGTGACAAACATAACAATATGACGTCACTTCATTAAGTTTGAGAAACATATCTGATTCTGTCATTCTCTTTGATTAGAGTTTTGATAGATCAAATAAACAAAATCATTCAATAATTAATGATTTATCTAAGTAAATTGAAGGAAAACAATCAACAATAATATAAATACTACTGATGTATTGCAAGTAATGGAATCTGACAAAAAATAATTTGAGAGCGTGCGCGAAATACTCATTTTGCACATTAGGATGCGAAACAGTGCGCAAAATGCTCATTTTGCGCTCTAGGATGTAAAATAATGCGCAAAATACGTTTTGTCATGTTAATGTAAATCACGTACCTTTCGTATTGATATTAGTGAAAAAAAATTACATTTTTGACAGTTGTAGAAAATAGTTATTTGTGTATTAAGAGCGTAAAGTGAGTCTTTGTTACTCGAACAAGGTAATAGTGTAAGAGGAACAAAGACACTTTACGCTCGTGATACACACATAATTATTTCTACGATTGCATCTTAAAATTATTTAAAAACGTATACGTACTGAAAATAAATTCATTCTGTCAACTGCCAATATGACAAGTTTCTGTTTTGTTTGTATCCCTGGTAACTATTGAAATAAGCGCGTTGCCATTGGAGAAACGCAAAAAAGATGTTTTTTGATTGTTCCACAGAAAACGTCAACTTTCCGATGACAAATGAGAGCGTAATTGTCAACTTTTCATAGCAATCGTAGAAAAAATAATATATGTAACATGTAAAAAAAATTAAGTTGCCAAACTTTCGTGATTTCTAAATTCATCCCACAATTGCTATCATCTTCCAGGAATATATATCTTTTCCTACTAGTTACATAATATACTATAATTATTAATAAAATACGTTCTAGGAAAACATAAAAATAATATTTTTACCATATTTCACAACTAGTAAAAAAACCCATACACCGCAAAAGATAACGTAAAAAAGTAATCTCATATTAATGAATATTTAATTACAAAACAGTAATCTACTTTCATAAAGAAATTTTACTTTATATTCCAGATGCTCTAGCTTTATAAGAATTCACAAGATCGTGATATGTTAACAAGTAGATTACATCTAGTAGTCTCTGCAAACAATTAAAGCCCTGTTATTAATAATCCAAGCCAACAGGTACGGCAGATCAGTGAACTGAATTCAAAGTCGACGTGCATCCTGTTCATGTTATATAAAAAAAAATTAATAAAAAAAAAACTATTTAAATTGTAGAGGAAAAATTTGATAATTTCCGCCGGACTGTATGAGTCATTACTTTGCTTTAGTTCCACAGGTTTATTGTACTTGAATTCTACAAAAAAAAAAAAACAGTACATGTAAGGTGGGAAAAAAGTGAGTAGGAACCCGAACCGTAACCGATATTAACCTTATTATGAAAGCGTAACCGAAAACTGAATTGTTTAAAAATATGGAAACCGAAAAATTAAACGAAAATTTAATTGATTCTGTAAATAAAAATTAAAATGAACTGATAAAATTTCGGTTATAAAACCGGTAAATTTAAACCGGTATAAAAATATATCGCTAATTGCAGTAAATGTTATTAGTATTTAAGTATTCATATGAAAAATTCCTTTTAAAAATATGTAGTTTCGATTATTATTTACAACTTTGGTGACCAAATTAAGAAGAATATTAAGAAGTGTACAAAATGTAGGAAAATTAGTATTTTTGTTTAAATCTGTAAAATAACTAACAAATAATAGAAAGATAAATGAGAGTGACATTTTTCATATGAATTTATGATTTAGTTTATTTATATTTTTTAATGATTCCATTTTATTAAATATTAATTCATTTAAGAAACAATTATTGAAAATTATTTTGTGTTTTACAAACAACCTTAAAAATGTTTTTTCAACAGTTAAATTTTTATTAAGACACTTGTTTTGTTCTGTACCAGAAATATAATTAAATTAATAAAGTATATAAAAACAAGAAATGATTTAAATGAAATGGGGTAGGTGGCTCAGTGGTATCGAGTCGGCCTGTGGATCTTGAGAACCCTGGTGTGATCCCCACAGCCGATTATATTTAAAAATAAATACATTGAATTAAACCAAAATTTAAATCAAATTTAAATCGGGGCAACCCTGTTTAAATATTAAAAAAAATATAATTGTATATATAGTAGCTCTTGATAAATGAAAATCCTTCAAAATAAAAATGATTGTAGAGACCTTTAATCTTTTGCGATTCGAATAAATACGTTGGCTGTATTAGAAATAAAGGTAGACACATATTTTAAGACTATTATGGCATCTGTGAATAATGCATGAGGAGGCTGTTTTATTGAACTGTATAAATTAGCCTTGACTATATACAGACAGATAACAAAACAATAGTATCGTTTTTAGCAACTGCCTTTTAGAAAAAATATGAAACGTTTCTAGAATCTATTAACAGTGTCCTGTCCTGTCCTGTCCTGTCCTGTCCTGTCCTGTCCTGTCCTTCCGCACCAAGATGCACTTTTACCTTTCAATACGTACGAGTTCTCTTTGTTTGAAGTTTCCTCAGACCACCCTGCTGATTAAGGGTATTAATATGCAAATTATATTCAATTATTCAGACAAAATTAAGGATATACAGGGTGTTTTTATAATTTGGGAAATAAATTTGAGGGTATATATTTTATGACGTATTAATTTAGATGGGTAGTTCGTGATCGATTCGTTTAATTGAGCCACGAAGTGAACCGGATCGCTAAATGAAAAAATATCCTGCGCACCGTTCCGATTGCTAGATGCTCTGAGTGAGTCTGTACTAGGGCTGTGCAAAATAATCGATTAATCAAATTTAGTCGATTAATCGATCAAATGATTATTTGATTAATCGATTAATCAAAATAATCGATAGTGAATGCCATAAAAGCTATGAACAGGCTTGCAATATTTTTACTATTTTTTGAATCCCTTCCTGAAATTCCTCTCCTCTTGCTAATCTGCTAACCACATTGACAATTTATTTCCCCTAGTAGTTCTCCAGCATTCCTGGATTCTTCAATCTCCCCTCCACCCAATTTCCTCTTTCTCCCTATCAGTCTTACAGAATCCCTCCACACTATATACAAATACACACATACACCTATGCGGTAACACACATCGTGTCCGGCTGATAACAGAACGCAGCTCAAGCTCAGGAACAAAGCGTGCTGTGTCTGTTCACGTGCTGTTTGTTGCACAGGGGAAGCTATGTCGAGGGGTGAGGGTATTGTGCGAAGTGTGGTGGCGAACAAGGGCGTGTTGTATAGAGACATGAGACAGCTGAATCACGTGACGTCATGTGACGTGCTGGAGCAAACCAACAAGTTGAAGATAGAGAGGGATATTCTAAATTAGGGTAGGTTATCAAAAACAGAATTATGAACTAATTTTTGTTATTATTTATATGACTAAAATTACAGTATATTTTTAATGTTAAATTTATATATGACAGAAAAATTCGGAGGGTCCCTGGTTCAAATCCAGGCGTCATAAAATAAAAACAGAGAATTATCTTTGACGATTAAAAAAAAGTTAGTTTTGTATTAAATGCGCGTAAAAATATCACTTTTAGTGGGCATAAAAAAAAGTCATCCGAACGCGCCAAATAACAAGAATATTGCCCATGAAATACAAACAACACTTTCATAAAAGAACAATACAATAATTATATGTTTATTCACATATTTAAAAACAAAATAAAAATCAAAAATAATATGAATTTGTTACTATTGAAGTGTTATAGCCAAGTAGAAAAAATAATAATTTGGGAACGTGCACGAAATACTTATTTTGCGCACTAGGGTGTAAAAGAGTACGCAGAATACACGTTATCATGGTAGTATAAAATAAATAAATAAATATATCATCACGCCTTTTACCCATTACTGGGTGTGGCACTCTGCCGTAAGCAGACCTGGGTAAGTGATAAATTTCTTCGCGTGAAGTGCGGTTACCAGCCGTCAAAGATGTTAGTGAAGGGGGAGCCACAGGGGTAGATTTTAAATTGGTGAAAATTGTTTGTCGACTGTGGGGAATAAATGATAAAAAAATGCATGTCAATATTTATTCTATTACAGAAAGTAATACGAAATGAGTATTATTTGTATGAATTAAAAGAAACAAATCTAATTATAAATAGTTACACAAACAATGCTAACGCTATTTGAAAATGTATTTAAATAAAACAGCGACCTATGAACTTACTTACATATGTTTAACTATTGTTTACATGAAAATAATTGCACAAAATTAAATAGGTATTTTAGCTGAAACTGACAGGAAAATAAATATTTACCAGAGCTTTAAGACTCAAGAAAGCTTTGCTTTGCATGCCTAGTCAGGAAAATAACATATTGCCTGCCTAGGCAGGTAATGAAAGAAACGTGAGTGTCTAGTTACTTAGCAACATAAAATAAGGACTGAATATGTAAGTCAAATATTTCTTTTAATTTAAATTAATTTGAAATATTTATTATTTGTTTATAAGTTTCAGGTAAAATGTTATACGTAACACTTCAGTAAAGCGTCGTACAGGATTCGTAAGCTGTTTCAAGCAATATGTATAGATATATTTCTAAACCGCTATATCTTTTTTCCTGATTCGAATGAAACAAATTAAATTTATACAAAATAATCCAGGGAAGGGGGTATTAGATACTAATCTATCTGTACGATAGAAGCCCTATTTAAATTTACAAAATAGTGTATATTTAAACATACATTTCAAATTACAGAATTTTTTTATAAAGGTACAATTGATCTCATACTAAAGATTTTTGTAGTAGGCATATGAAATGTTTGTAGTCGTCCACAAACAAAGAAGCATCATATAGAGTCATAAAAAAGAATAACGTTCCCAGATGCACCAAACAAATATGCATGGGAACCAAAACATCAGTCAAAGTAAAACTTACACAGCAAAAACACAAAAACAAAATGTATGAATGAACCAGCCACACATCTGTTTGTTTTAATTCTTGAATTTATTTTCGTTTTATAAAATTCAGTTGAACGTTTTTATTTTTAGCAATTAACAAGAAAGGTCGAACGGTGAAAAAATTCAACAAAAAGTTATGTTAGAGAAAAAGTAGGAGAATTCTACTGAGTACTGCACTGCCGGGCTTTTTTTAACCGACGAATTCACCGATTTATTCTTATATCAGTTTGTAAAGATAGAGGACCCCAATCTGATTTTTTACTCGTCCAACAGCTGCTGGAAGCTTATCTAATGATTGTTAACTGAATACAATATTTAGATGTTCTATTCCAACAGTCTTGATTCAATTTCAATTCAATTTAGCTATTGTAATATGATTATAAGGGTTCCCACGCTTTTCTAAAACATTAACTATTGCTTTTGTATCTATTTTTTAGATGTAACAGGAAACTAATTTCCAAGTACAGTACAAATGAAGATATTTATTTCATTTATATGCCTTCTTTTGTCACCTGATTTCTTACAGGCAATACAAATATGAATAGGATTTGAACCCGAAGTCACAGGATTGCTGTAATCTACACTATATATAATATTTGTAGGTTCCTTTTAAAATTTTATTTATACAGGGTGGTGAATGGAAGGACGCACCATAGTGTTTTCAATGCTATTTGGAAATGTTCAATTATTGGTTTCAATAATTATTTTTCATAAAAAAAGTGAAATAGTTTATTGTAGAGAATTTTTTTTTTGTATTTTTTTTTGATAATAATTTTTATAATTTTACTCTATCTGGAGCCGAAAAAATGCCGGAAATAAACTCTTAATTAATATCACATTTGTTTTGTTATTTCATGGCACTGATGATTTTAAGACAATTACAAATAAACATTTTTCTACGATTGCTATGAAAAGTTGCAAATTACGCTCTCATTTGTCATCGTAAAGTTGACGTTTTCTGTGGTACAATCGAAAAATATCTTTTTCGCTCGAAAGATATTAAATGCGCGCTTATTTCAATAGTTACCAGGGATACAAACAAAACAGAAACTAAAAAATATTAAATAAACACTTGGCTAAGTCTCACAAAATTCAGCCTCCAAGTCATCTTATGAGGGCATCGTCAGAGGCTGGCTAAACAGAAACTAATTATATTGACAGTTGACAGAACGAATTTATTTTCAGTATGTACATGTTTCTTAATAATTTTAAGATGCAATCGTAGAAAAAATGATGTGTGTATCACGAGCGTAAAGTGTCTTTGTTCCTCTTGCACTATAGCAGCTCTCGCCTTCGACTCGCGCTGTAATTACCGTGTTCGAGTAACAAAGAATCACTTTACGCTCTTAATACAGAAATTACAATTCTTTGTTGAAATTCCTCGATATGATTTAATAGTGCAATGTACGAGCGAAGCGAGCTGCGCCAAACATAAATATCACTTTACTAATCTCTAACAAACTGCAACAAGAACTTAATGCTAATTACAGTACAGGATCCGGTCTCACCGAGCCCCAGTATGTATGATAATTCATACATTTTTAGTTTGTGTGAGATTCCAACTAGATATTTTCCAATCAATTTGAGTAGAAACGCATTCTGGGGGCCTAAAACGGTACGACCTTAAAGTCATGGGTTCGGATCCCGCCCATGACGGCCATTTATAAAGGACATATCGGCTCTGAGAGTGCGGACCCTGTACTGTAATTGGGAATACGTTCCTGTTGTACAGCGTAACATAAATAACTAAATAAATAAATGTGACAGTAGTAGTTGGTCCGATACATATACAGGATGTTTCACAACTTAGAGCAAAAAAATAAAGGGTATATTCAGTACGACGTGCTGATCATTAAACAAAAAGATTTTTTTTTTAAATTCGAAAAATTAAGGGTTGTTATCCTAAAACATGTTTTGTAGTACTGCACTGGATTCGCTTTCCTATTAAACACAAACAATGAAGTAGGTTTCTACGAAAGAATAATTACACAATTCAATTATTAGCAGTTATTTATAATAGAATTTTATTTAATTAATATCTTTAACATAATCATCCACCCAGTGGCAGTGGCAACGAAAAATTTTGGACTGGGAAACATGGAAAATAGTTTTGCAATTTAAAAAAAATATTTTTGTTTCATGATCAGCACGTCGTACAGAATATACCCTTTAATTTTTTGCTCTAAGTTGTGAAACACCCTGTATATAACAAAAATCACTTGTTGGCTTGGCTAACTAGTTCACAATTATATTTTGTCGAGTTTATTACTTTGTAATGGTGAAAATTCAAAGTTATCTGTGTAGCATTCTACTTTTAGTTGGCAGGCTTATAACATAAACTTAATAAATTTTATTAGTAGCTCCGATGTTGTGGGTGTATTAAAATTTCTATTGTGGTATTTAATTTCACATGGTTAGTCACAAGATTATTTATACATTTCCTGAGGCGAATCGAAATTCAGATCGTGTTTGAGCGCCATGGAAACATCTTGCACTAATTTATGTTTGTATATTATAATGTACTCGAGCTTTCTGAGTTCGGCTCTGTCGCCGCCAAAATTGGACGTGTGTCAGCCATGTTGAACGCAGCCGTCAAAACGCCATATGGACTGATCATTCTCTGTCTGAGAACTGAACTAAGAGTAGGCACCCTTATGGCGCCGGTTGCTAAGCAACCAACACAATCTTCTCGACTCGGGATTATAATTCGCAGTAAGTGCTGTCGACTGGCCCGATGCCCTTCAAAACAAAAACTAGCACCTCCCCATGCCCTTACTAGAAACCAGGGGCGATAAATGGTACAGTTCCGACCAAAGAAATCGTTTGACACACTTGAAAGCTAATTAATTCTCTTTTACATCAAGTGTCAGTGTTTAACTACTTGCCGGTCATTAAAAATATCGATTCCGATTGTTTTGACATGTCAACATGACTCAAAACAATTACACTCCATAACACAAAGGAAGTAATTACTGAATACCTACATAATATAACTTGATAATGATTTTACCACTGGTTATTTACATAACCCCAAAATGTGTTTCAGTTTCTTTGTTGTCAAGCTAATGGCTCTTCACGTGAGTCGAGAACCAGTTTCTGGAATTTGACTGTTGCTTAGCAACATGGACGCAGCATCATTCGAGCATAAAGTGTTAAAATAACAATGGAGAGAACACAACTGGGTGGAAAAAGTGTATTTCAGTGAGTGTTTGTTTGTACTCACCCTTTAAGCATGTAATGTAAGCGTTGCTTTCAAGCAAGCAACAACAGGTAGCGTCGTTTTGAAATGGACGCTTGAAGCCGGTATCACACAACACAAGTCAACTCAACAACTCACAAATCGAACCAGTGGGCCGATGCAAAACGTGCACAGAACAGAAAACAGAACAGAGAATTGAGAATATCATGGAATCGTAGCATAAACACACACAGTCACGCACGTACACTAAGGCACTAAGGCGGGCGATGCGAAGCGAGCAGTGTTGCGGTGCTGAGCGTCTGATGCGCGAGCACACCCGAATATGGCCGAAATACGCCGAGACACCTTCAATTATTTGACATTGAAACGCGCGCGCATGGCTCAGCTACCTACGATCACAACTGACTTAATTCAAAACTACCAAAGAATTCGAGATATTTTTCCACAAAATTAAAGGAAATTTACAGGAAAACTAGAACATTACGATCGATACTGTGTCCTACATTTTTTCAGGGCGTACTTTATTTATTTTAATAATTTAGTTTGACTTCATTACTATTTTGCATGCACAATCTTTTATTACTTTTTTATATCGATGAAATATTTTCATTAGCACATTAATTTCTACAAATTAGTCATGTATAATTATGAAAACAATCATCATTTAATTTTAATGTACCAGTACAGTTCATTACAAAAGTTTATTGCAGTGATGAAGTTTGTTTTAAGCAGAATATATTTGAACTCATCATTTTTCGTAAATGGAAAAGTAGGTTATATTTCATTTCGAAAGAAATTGATCACCACTTATAATTTCATTAAACATCTAACCTGTTTTCATTACTGAGTTCGCCTCCGAATTTTAATTCGGTTTCTGGCAATCATTTTATATTTTCTTGGATAAATTTAAAGTAATTTGCCTTCATTTTCTCATTCATAACAAAAAATATCGTTACAGGAAATCAGAAATTATCACTTTTTGCTAACTGAAAAATTATTCTTCATTTTGTAATAACTGCAAAAAAGTTAGATATCTGCTTACTCGTTGTTAAGTTTTAGACGAATTTGCACGTTATTTTGTATTTATTATCTATTCTTAAAATATTTATTAGATTAGAAACAATAACAATTAAAATAAATGAATTGTACTTATAAATAACTCAATTCATTTATAGTACAGAAATGAGAAATTGCTTTGCTTATATAAATATTAAGGAATATCATCATGTATTTGATGGCTGGTAACTGCAGTTCACAAGCATAAATATATTACTTACTGAGATCTGCAACGATAGAGTGCCACTGCCAAAATGGGTGAAGGCATGTTTATTTTTTGTGAATTTTTGGCTGAACCGGTTCAAATATCGAATTTTATTAAAATATGTTTCTATATAGTTCGAAGCACGAGAAATACAATCGTTCAAACCGCTTTTCAATATCTTTTTTAGTTTTTGAGTTATATCGATTTTTGACTTTTTTTAAAACTCAACTTTGAGAACCGATATCTCGAAAACGAAAAGAGATATTGAAATGCGGTTTGAACCAGTGTATTTCTCTTGCGCTACATAACTTATACCGAAAATTTAACATTTTTGAAAATTTTTCAACTTTTTTTCAAAATTGTCTTTTCTCAATATTTCCAAAAGTTGAAGAGATAATGAAAATCTGAAAACACCAGTGAATTCCTCGCGTGAAAATACATAGGTATGCAAATTTTTACAGCAAAATTCGAACGGATACATTTTTTATTACAAAAAATCGAAAATAGCCATTTTCTTGAAATTTCCTAAGGGGTACCCCTTGGTGTTTTTACGGATTTTGGCCATATTTAGATTTTTTGTAATAAAAAATTTATCCGTGCGAATTTTGCTGTAAAAATTTGCATACCTATGTATTTTCACGCGAGGAATTCACTGGTGTTTTCAGATTTTCATTATCTCATCAATTTTTGGAAATATTGACAAAAGTAAATTTTCAAAAAAAGTTCAAAAATTTTCAAAAATAATAAAATTTCGGTATAAGTTAAGTAGCGCAAGAGAAATACACTCGTTCAAACCGCATTTCAATATCTCTTTTAGTTTTCGAGATATGGGCTCTCAAAGTGGAGATTTTAAAAAACTTAAAAATCGATATAACTCAAAAACTAAAAGAGATATTGAAATGCGGTTTCAACGAGTGAATTTCTCGTGCTCCGAACTATATAGAAACATTTTTAAAAAAATTTCTAATTTTGAACCGGTTCAACCAGAAATTCACAAAAAAAAAATCATGCTTTTGAATCATTACTGGCAGTGGCATTCTGCTGTAGTACATCTCAGTAAGTAATATATTTATGCTTGTGAACTGCAGTTACCAGCCGTCAAATCGCGGTTCAATATGTCATCTCAACGCAGCTTTTGCGTGCGTACTCCTGAACTAACACTTACACACACCATGGTTGACACTTAGTAGTTACTGGAAACGTTTTCACCAATATGCATAGTGGAATCCACAGATAGTTCGTTCCTCTAAAGCCTTCATATTATTGCATAAAAAAATACAAAATTATTCTGTATTTTGGAAAGAAATAATGATTCCAAAACTAGTACATTTTTATCAAAATTCTTTGTAGCACAAATTAGTTGATCCTCGATTTTATTTTTCTTGTTCAGATCACATTTGCTAGGAACCTTCGTCAGTCTTCAGACTATTTTTGACAAAAAATATTCTGTGACCGTAGTGGTAAAAGTTTATGGTTACCCCGCAATAAATATATATCTGTTTTCAAATCATAGTCGCTGCGAGAGCACAAGATGTTAGTTTGGTTGCATAGTTTTGTACATTTGGGAAATAAAATATGAAAATTCCTGATTCAGTACTGTAATTGGGATTAAGGTCCTATTGTACAGCGTAACATAAATAAATAAATATTATTGTAATTTATTTTTTAATAATTGAAACATCCTGTAATATGTAGGATGTGAGAGTATTTTTTTAGATATACTACACATCATTTTGTTGTTTTTTTTAGAGAGTATTTTTTGTTTTGTTAATTTAGTAAAAGTAAGTCTTCGGGTAAACAATCTCACTTCAGTTGTTATTCAGTATTATGTAAACAAACAAGCATCGCATATCAAACAAAACACAATCGTATGGAACCAGGTCACTTAGATTCCTTCATCAGAGATCACTCTTGCTTTCTCGACAAGTATTCCGCGCTCCTCGTCGACGTCCGCCACTGGAGACGAGCGGTTCCGTTACGCAAGTGGTTCAAGTTCACTACGCATGCGCAGTACTTGAATTGAATTCAACTGTTTGCCGTTTCGTTTCGTTTGTGCATGTGGAGCAATTATAGGGACACTAGAAGTCTGCGAGGAGTTGTTCTGTTCACTTTCCCTGAACGAACGACGCGCTCATTTGAAAGTGTAAATAATCGCGCTACCGTTAAGCATTGCGGATCGGTCATGGTGTGAAGATGATACTATTTGTTTGATCTAGTAGGTTATGACACTTTGTTTCCCGCCAAATTTAAATAGATTCTCTGTATCACAAGTGTAAAGTTGCATTATTGCAGCTCTCGCGCTGATCGAGTAACAAAGAATCGCTTTACGCTCTTAATACACAAATAACTATTTTTTTCAGAATTTTTATCCGAACTTCGAAGTGCATGTTGAATTGGGTAGATGGCTCAGTGGTATCGAGTCGGGCTGTAGTTCTGGAGAACCCTGGTTTGAGCCCCACAGCCGACAAACAATTTTCACCAATTTAAATCGACCCCTGTGGCTTCCCCTCCACTAATATCTTTGGGGGCCGTGTATTGACGGCTGGTAACCGCATTTCATGTATCACTTACCGAGATCTGCTTAGGCAGAGTGCCACATCCAGTAAAGGGTAAAAGGCGTGATGATATATTTATTTATTCTATTTTAATCAACTTTTGAAGTGAATATTTTATCTTAACTTCGGTGTTTTATTCAACTTTCAGATCGAATTTATTATCCGAACTTTGCAACAATTTTTTTATGCGAACCTTGGATCAGATTCAAGAGAATTTTATTTCGATTTGAAATTCGACTTCGGATCGAACTGGATTCGGATATCAAATAAATTTCAAAAGTAAATGACGCAAAGTTAAATCACAGAATTCCAAAATGGCGCAATCATGAAAAATAACTGTTGTCATTAATTCATTGATTGTAACAGATAATGATCGACTTACAGAATATGGAGGTGCTTGTGATCCAAGACAAACATTATACAAAAAAAATTAAGCAGAAAAGAAACGTCATAAGTCTTGAATAAAACTGAACAAAATGAAAAGTTACTTGCACCGAACTTATAGAATGATAAATATATTTGTACAGGCGCGGTGGCCGAGCGTGTTAAGGCACATCTCTTAACATACTGTGACGTCACCCGAGCCAAGGTTCGTCAGTTCGAATCCGCCTGTCGACAATGTGTGATTTGTCGTAAAATATAAAATACAGCTACATGTATTTATCACACTCGGGCGCTATAAGCTAGTCACTTATACGCCTTAAATAATGTAGCATTCGACTACGAAAACCGGCAGTACGGAAGTGTAAAAACTGCGGCTCGGTGTGTCCGGTAGGCCCAGGCCCGATTTGGGCTGTAGCGCCACAGATGATGAAATATATTTGTAGTTAAGTGAAATAAAAATATAATAAAAAAAGTACACATTAATGATATTCACAATTATTTAAAATTAAACATAATGGCTGGTAGCACAAGCTCTGTTTTTGGGTGTTCTAAAAGCACGGTTTTAACATGTTAGAAATAGCTAAAACACCCAGAAATACTGCTCTTAAACAGGCAAAAACAAAGCTTGTGCTACCAGACAATGTTTTTCAAGAAATTTTAATTTATTTAAAAGAATTGAACTTCATTTCGTTACCAGGTACCTACTTTTGTTTTGTTTCGCGTTGTCGTTTATCAATTTTGTTAAATAATGCCTAAAACATTTAAAATGTTAGGTAATTCTTTATACATTGCATTTAATTTTTTGCATATTCTATAAACGTAGCCGTGTCTTTGACGTCATTATTATAATTACAAATTTTGATGACGTCTTTCTTCTGCTTAAATTTGTTTGTATATTCACTTTGTTTATCGTGTACATTTTCAGTATTTTTCAGGAAATCAACAACGTATTTCATTTGTTTTAGAATTATCTAGATTTCAATTTGATCAAATCAGCATTAGTCAAAATGTCAAAACACCATCATTCATTTTCATTTAAACCATTATAGTTTTGTAAGTGATTATAATTTATTGAACATTAATTCCTCTAAATTGTATACTAGTTATTTTTAAACACATTTTCAGAATTTCTAACATTGCTCAAATACCCTATTCAAACTTTCTGTGCATTCCAAGCTTTCACATACCTTATGATTTCCTTCACAATCCTTCCAAATATCTTGTTCCCTGCATCGCAGTAACAAGACACTGAGAATGAATTGAGGATCCAATATTCAAATTAATAATTTATTTTCAATTGCAGTTTCTGTACTCGTATAATTAAACTGTCATCGTATTAACATTGGATGAAACAAACGACGCGTGATTACATTTAATCCTAACATTGGTGTTTAATGTGTGTGGCAATTTTAGAATTATGATTCCTGCATTTGTGTTTTATTTGTTTCTGTATTTCGGTTTTAATAACATACAAATAAATATAAACTAAATAATTTACTGATTTATATTTCATATTCAATTAGTTTTGTGTTGTTTCCTACTCGGGTAATTTTCATTATTGGAAATTATATTTATACTGTTCTATGAATTTTATTGATATTAACATTTTTCAATCAACTGAAATGGTAACAGTTATATAATTACTTTTACCTTTTACTCATTTAATTGAAATTTAAAACATATTTTAATGAAACCATTTTTTATTTAATTAATTTACTTCCAATATATTTTCCTTTTAATACATGTCACGGACTTAAATCATCTTGCTATTATATCAAAATTTAATCTACTTAAAAAGAGTCTTGAAATTAAATAATACCAAAATATGACGCGTTCAACATGGGTTTTTGAGATCGCCAAAATCTATTTTCGGGGTCATTTTGATCATATGAACTTTTTAAGGGGTTAAAAATGGGATGGGAGGATGAAATTACGATATTCAACTCAAATAGAGTTTTAGGTTAAAAACTAGTTTTTGGGGTCGCTGAATCTATTTTCGGGGTTACTCCTGGGTAAACAATGTTAAACGCGTAAAATTTTGGTATTATTTAATTTCATTTATGGCTATTCTTGCTTTTACCACCTCTCAGGGGTGGTTTGTACCCCTACCAAGCAATTTCCAGAAGAAAAGAAATAAGGGTTGAATATTTTTTTCGAGTTGTATTAGTATGCCAAGTTTCATTTAAATCGATGAGTGACAGTTGGGTAGTGTTACTTGTTAGTTTACCAATTTTTCTTTGTTATAATTTATTTAGTTTGTTTATGTAAAAATGAATTTTACAAAAGACGAATTAGTTAACATGGTATTTATTCTCGCCGAATTTTAATTTCTGTGAGTGATTATTTATTAATAAAAACATGAATAGTTTCTGTACTGATCATTTTAAGACTATAATGAATAAGAACTGTTTTAAAGAGAAACAAAAGATCTTTCAAATTTTGCAAAAATATTTAGGGTATTGCATATCTTTGCAGATATCTGAGCATTTTAATTTAAAATAAAGTTTGTTTAAAAAAAAATCGGTAATATTTAAAATAATCGAGTATATATACTATGTTCAAAGATACTCCGTTATGGCCCTCTCAGCGGGTCTATTGTTAGGGATTTAAGCTTGATTTATAGGGGTGCAAGAACAGGTATGTATTCAGTATTTCCAAATTTAATTTAATTTTTATATATATTATAATAATGAAACAGAGAATTTTGTACAAATATTATTATTGATAATGAAGCAAAAAAAAATATTACATGAAAGTATCATTGTATAACAATTCGTCATTTAGTTAAATAATGCAAATAAACAATAGTGTCATATATAACAATAAATACAAAATATTACATTGCTATTTTATAGTTTAATTTTGCGAGTTCATTATTATTTCAAGTAAATCTGAAATACGTAATCCGCAAAGAGATTAGAGATTTCCGAATTTAAATATTTTGCAATCCTACCCTGAGCGCCAACAGGTAGAATCTCTTACTGTGTGCGGTTCAACTCAGGCTTAGTAAGTTGAAGCCATAACGGAATATCTTTGAACATACTATATATATATATATATATATATATATATATATATATATATATATATATATATATATATATATATCTCCAGTAGATATCAGCTCCCAATTTTAAAAACACATTTGTAGAATATTGTGTACAGCACATATTGTCCTCTTTCCTGTTCATTTACAATTTATATCATTTTTGGAATATAATCGCACAAATACATATCAGCACGCACACAAATAAACCGTGTTATTACTGATAAAAAATAACAAAACCACATCACAAAAAATTACGCGTTGATATCTAAAATACGATCTTTCCCTGCGCTGCCACTGCGATGTGATATACTCAGTCGAACACAAAACCAAACCTGCTGTTTTATCATAAACAGCTGCTAGTTGCCACCGAGAGTAATTATACTCTGTGAACACCGAGAATGCCTTTTCAACACTCAAAACACACCCCTAGATTATGTTATTATAACGAGGTATTTTTTTCTAAATACATACAAGGATACACTGAATAATTTAATTTAATGAAGTTAACAAAAACATGCGTATCTTCCCAGCTGTCAAACATTCAGAATTTTTTTTCTTTCTAATAAATCCATTTTGTAGTGATGTCACGGTGGTTCTAAACAATTTATGTTGCCTAGCAACACGTACGAATTGATCATGGCAACGCGCGAAAAAGATATTAAATGCGCGCTTATTTCAACAGTTACCAGGGATACAAACAAAATACATAGAAACTTGTCATATTGGCAGAAGACATAATTAAAGTGTCTTTGTTCCTCTTACACTATTACCGTGTTCGAGTAACAAAGAATCACTTTACGCTCGTAATACACAAATAACTATATTGTATAATTGAGATCAAGTTCCTATTGCTCCCTTCCTTTCTCATCTTTTGGTTCATTTTCTGTGTTTACTATAGAGTGTTCAATTGCAATTGTGTGGAATTCAGTTTCAAAAACAAGCGCAGGGAGATACTCCTTTCCTTCCTCATCTTTTGACTTCATTTTCAGTTTTTACTATACAGTGTGTAACTGCAATTGTGTTAAATGTATTTTTAAACAATCGCAGGCGATGCTGCCTTCATTTCTTATAGATTCGTTGTTAGAGAAGTGGGCGTAAGTGAAGATTTACGAAACTGGTGTACAGGAGCGAATGGATGAATGTTTGTTGCGTGTTGATGGATTTTGGTTGTGAGAAAAGAATGAGTTTATATGGAGGAAGTGTTAATGTGGTCGAATCGAGTATCGTGTGTCAGGATGAGAATGTTGACGGGTTCGTGCTACCCCATTTAATGGGATATAGCGTGATGTTATGTATGTATGTATTCGTTGTTAGAGAAGTGGGCGTAAGTGAAGATTTACGAAACTGGTGTACAGGAGCGAATGGATGAATGTTTGTTGCGTGATGATGGATTTTGGTTGTGAGAAAAGAAAGAGTTCGTATGGAGGAAGTGTTAATATGGTCGAAACGAGTATCGTGTGTCAGGATGAGAATGTTGACGGGTTCGTGCTACCCCATTTAATGGGATATTGCGTGATGTTATGTATGTATGTAATAAAATAAAAATAATAGTTTTGAAAAAAAATGTAGTGTAAAATTCTTTTAATTTTATGAAACTAGTTGTAAAATATTCTGTCTTGTTTCGCTGTACATTTGGGAATTAATTTATCAATATGAGGTAAAATAAAAACCGAACATGTACTTGTTAATTTCCAGTGAAAATATCATTCATCATCACACCAATACGTAATCAATAATGAACATTACCGCCATTAGCATATTACCAACCAGTTGTTATTCATTTCCGGCCAAAACAAAACACAAACGTTACATTAAAACAAAACGCGGTTAGCAGCAACGAACGCGCCACGTAACATATTGTTCCGGGTGGCATTTTTATTACCCGGAACCCCGGAAAGCGATTGACTACAACTCCGGTATCTAAATGAATGATCACGATCACAGATCGTACTGACATCTGTTAATGTGTGGGTGGAAACAATGAACTCAGACTTTGATGTTATCAAGTTGTCATTACTGTCGATGATGATATATGTATTATTGTAATGAATATGTCACTATTGATGCGATATTGTTTGTTGGCAGTTTGATTATTGTTATTGGTTATGCGGTCTGCTAGTAGAATTAATTGCGGCTTCAAGTTTCAAATATTCTAATTCATCCGTCTCTCGCTAATTTCAAAAGATTTCATTTGAAAAATATAACACCATACAGGGTGTTTCAGGACTAGTGTAACAAACTTTAACAGCTTATTCCTGAGGTCATTTTAAGCCAAAAATGTCATATGAACATAGGTCCTATTCCTTCTAGTTACCAAAATACAAGAGGTTGAAGTTCTATAAATAACACGAAATGTTCAAATTTTTGTAATCAAGATACTTGTGGAAAACAAAAATGCGCGCAAATAGGGGATGGGAAAGTTGGCTTCTATTTGAAAATCTGTCTTGGTATTCTCCGGACGCATAACGGGCATTACCATTACATAATCCATAAATAAAAATCATATCTGCATATGCAGCAGTACTATAACCATCCATTATGAAACAATAATACAATCAAAAGTACAACAATTTTTAATTAAGACAAATAAGGTATGACTTTTCAATAAAATTCTTGTTTTCCGAAAGTATCTTGATTACGAAAATTTGAAAATGTCGTGTTATTTATAGAACTTCAACCTCTTGTAATTTGGTAACTAGAAGGAATAGGACCTATGTTTATATGACATTTTTTGCTCAAAATAACCTCAGGAATAAGCTGTTAAAGTTTGTTACACTAGTCCTGAAACACCCTGTATAGTTCGTTCTCGACTCTTAAAGCCGGTATTACTCGGTCAACATTTTCATTATTTAACAAAACTTTTGTATGGCAAGCACGATTTCTTTTCTTTATTTTAACAAAATATCATAAAAATATATACTTAATATTTTGTTGTTGTCATTTATGACAGAGAATTACCTAATTAATTTCAGACATACACTTTTTATGGCTGAATTTAATGCATTTTTTTTAAATTACCCGATATTATTTGATGTACTGATTATAACGCAACAATTATTTTTTCGAAAAATGTCATATAAAGTTAAAATTTACATGACAACTATCAACACGCGAAATGGGTGTTTTTTGTCTACAGAACGCAAAAGACTTTTGCATGCAGATCTGGTGACCTTGCAGGCCACTCCACTTCAGCACCTCGTCTTAGCCATCGTTGGGGAATATCCGGTGCAGATAATTTCGTACATTTTGTTGGAACCATACTTCCCAATATTTACTCAATATTACTCTCTCTTGTAACAACTAATAATTTTCCCCATTTAAATTTCCATTTACATAAAAACGCCCCACTATTTGATCCCCTATTAACCCGGTCTGATTTTGAAAGAGGACAGTTTTATTACTTTGACAACTATAGATGACAGCAATGTTATTTTCCCTATGTTTATTTTTAAAATAAACGCTCTAATGCATTGCTGTCAAACTTTGTAACTGTAACTATGGTATTGGCATATCCCTATGTTTACTGATAAAAAAACTCCCGGTATATAGGATTACAAAACTTAAACTATTTTAAAACTGTATTTAAACTTAATAATAAATGCATGATTGGGATCAAACCTGAGATCTTATAAATATAAACTATTGAGAAATTCAGTGATCCGGTATCCGTACAAATTTAAAATGATGTTAAAGTAATACCACATTACTTGTAAAAGAAGCAGTATCAAATTCTGAATCCATGGCAAAGGAAAACGTGCGGAAAAACGACAAAAAAATTAATTAGGAAATTCCATATTTCCAGAATGTCCCCGTTCAAATATGAAACCATGAAACAGGGCATTTTTGGCGCTTGCCGGCAGAGAGCAGCAGCGTTTGTCCGGTCGCCTCGTTGTTCTGCGACTCAGTTAATTAACTTAATTCAGCTCAAATCCCGATGTAATGCTTTTAGTGAGATTAAATTACTGTTTTTATACTAAACTGGAACCAGATAAAACACGTGAGATTTAGAACTCTACCCCGGAAAAGAGGAGAGAAGGTTTTCGACGAAGATAAAAGATACAGAGGCCTCAAAACTAAAGGAAACTTTATTTTCTTTCTGCGATTTACATATTTTGTTCTTATTTGTTTGTAGTAAATTCACTCAAGATAATCGAAGGTTTAATTTCTTTGGATTTTTAAAGCATATTGGTATCGCTTATGTTCCATTGATAATCATTTTAAAATTATTTTACATTAAAATAATTTAAATAAAAGATTCGACGAACTACATTTTTTTCACACTTTTATTCAATGGCGGTTTTACATATTTTGAGACCTAAAAATCCGGGTTCGATTCCTACAAGCGACAAACAATTTGCCGTGATTTGATGACTGGCAAACACATTTCACGCGAAGAATGTATCACTTACCGAGATCTGCTACGGTAATTACACAGTAATGGGAAAAAGGCGTGATGATATATTTATTTTATTTTTGAGATCTAAAACGATATTGCTTTTTAGAATGTTACTGTTATAAATTATATACAATAATAGTATATTATATAACTAGCAGGAAAAGTAATTATTCCTGGATGATGGTGGCAATTGTGAAAAGAGGCGTTAATCCAGTGCTGCAATCAACATAGACCGGGAAGTTTATACTGCTGTTTGACAGTTGATATAACCTAACAAATATTCTGTAATTGTTCTTATTATTATTTATGGTCGTAGATAAAGTATAATACACAACTGGAATTGTAATGCAATTACAATGTTCGTGAAATTACTGCACTCGCCAAGGATCGTGCGCAACTTTTTCACTCGCATGTAATGTGCTTATTACAGTTCTTGTTATGTAATATACTATTTTATCCAACTGAATTATATACTAAAACCGTTATAAGGATGATCTGACGTCATCAACAGTGATAGAACTTAATAAAATCGTATAGACTGATGCAATATTTAAATAGGTACCAATTTAAAAAATAAATTGACATTGAATCACAACTCTAATATAAGAATATTGAGTAATCTATAAACATTTTTTATAAAAATTCCCCTAAACCTGCATCAATAAAAAGCAAAAAAAAATCCCCAATTCCAATAACTTACTTCTTCTTTAATCTCAATAAATAAACACAACCCAAATAAATAACTCGTAACCAAAGGTCCCCGAAGTCCACGTGCCCTACCTTTCCCAAAAACTTACAACACCTTCGTCGTGGGCAGGCCAAGGCCCCAAGGGCGCCACTGGCTGCCAGTGGCGTACGCACGGAAAGAAATTAAGCTCCGTAACGTTTTTAATATTAAATGACGCAGACAGCTGCGAGTCGCTTCCAGGCCATTCTTTTTTCCCAAAGACAGATTTGATGATGTTTTTAGTACTGTCACTGGTGTATGTGTTTTATTAAAAGCTTGGGTAATGGAAAAAAGTAGCAGGCGTGGACAATAGGCTTCATTTAGTTTAGTTTCTGCGTCTCTTCCAGCCGGATGTTTTCTTTAAATTTGTTCTTGCGTATGATGTACGGAATCTTGTAATTGTCGAGCTGTTTTTTATTTTTGTTTTAGCAGGAAATTTAGGCTAATGTAAGGGCATGTTATTCTTTTGAAATTCGTCTGTAGTTCCTTATTAAGATAGAATTTTAAAATAAATATTATGATTTAAAGTACAAACTGGAACTGTGATTTTTATGCGATGAAATTGAGTCATGTATTTTAATTTTTATTTTTAAGCGCAGAGAGATACTCCCTTCCTTCCTCATCTTTTTTTACTTCATTTTCAGTTTTTACTACACAGTGTGTAACTGCAATTGTATTAAATGTATTTTTAAACAAGCGCAGGCGATGCTGCCTTCATTTCTTATAGATTCGTTGTTAGAGAAGTGGGCGTAAGTGAAGATTTACGAAACAGGTGTACAGGAGCGAATGGATGAATGTTTGTTGCGTGATGATGGATTTTGGTTGTGAGGAAAGAAAGAGTTCGTCGTGTGTCAGCATGAGAATGTTGACGGGTTCGTGCTACCCCATTTAATGGGATATAGAGTGATGTTATGTATGTATGTATGTATTGTTCGTGCTGTCAAAATGTTAAATTTTCTTCCCTCAATTGAGAGACAAAAGTAATACTTTTTATCTCTAAAGAGGTAATCCAAACATCCCGAGTTCGAATCTCACTTAAGCTAATAATATATTAAATAGCACACACACACTGCGGGTGAATTCGGACCCGGTACTATATTTGGATTCCTGTTGTACAGAGTAACATAAATAAATAAATAAAGTAAATTTTTGCTAATTTTAAAATCACTTTATAAACTGAAAAATCCGTTTTTACCGATCTAGGCCGCAAAATACGATCAGAGCGATTGATAAAAACAGATCAAAATATTAATGTTTCCATGGTGACTAGGTGATTTGTCTTTGATGGTCGCAAATAGTTATTTGTGTATTAAGAGCGTAAAGTGAGTCTTTGTTACTCGAACACGGTAATTGGAATTGCAGCGTGAGGCAAAGGTGAGAGCTGCAATAGTGTAAGAGGAACAAAGACACTTGATACACACATAATTTTTGCCATTGGAAACGCGATCATTTAACGTCTTTTTCGACGTGCGACAAAGATATTTTTCGATTGTTCCACATAAAACGTCAACTTTACGATGACAAATGAGAGCGTAATTGTCAACTTTTCATAGCAATCGTAGAAATCTATTAAGTTGTATCCCGAACGTAGTAATCTCTAGCTTCAGTCTGCAAAGAGCTATTGGTATTCACGAACAATTCTTGAATATACTTGATGAACATGCAAAATAGAAAATGTTCTGTATCTCCTGAACGAAGTGTAGTCATTATTAAGTTGTTAATTAACAAGTTAATTAGTATTTTAGGTTATCCTACACATATTTTCCTTCTAAGCTGTGAATTGTCAAATCAGTAAATTAAAATCACATTTATTTAATTAATTACGTGATTACGGGGTGCTGGGCGAAGGACTAATTACTGAATTATGTTTCAGAATTAATTACAAATGATAACGAAGGGCCGACGACAGATACGGCCTTTCACACTGCTTCGCTGTGTGTCACCATTCAGATAAGAATTCACCGGACTGAGGAAAAATCTACTTTTGCTTCATGTAGCTCTTTGCCATTGATATTAATTACATTAATTAATTGGTAGAGTTACTAAATATAGAAAATATGTTATACGTTTGTTTATGTCTTTATGCTGTATCATAGCTAACTTTATTGAAATGCGCTCTCGCTTATTATGGTCGTTTCATTCCATCGTTTTGCCATACAAAATTTTGTCAAAAGTTTTTTACATATTTAGTACGGCAAGTAATGCCATCTATTGATTTTTATATCAATTGAATGAAAATGACCACGCTATCAAATTATAAAAACAACCTTAAAATATTTGAAAATTGAAGTTAATGTGATAAAATGAAATAGGTGGGGTAGATGGCTCAGTGGTATCGAGTCGGCCTGTGGATCTTGAGAACTCTGGTTCGATCCCCACAGCCGACAAACTATTTTCACCAAATTAAATCTACCCCTGTGGCTTCCCCTCCACTAACATCTTTGGGGACCGTGATTTGACGACTGGTAACCGCACTTCATGCCAAGAAATATATCACTTACCGAAATCTGGTACGGTCGGGTACCATACCCAATAATGGGTAAAAGGCATAATAATACACATACAGAGTGTTTCTATACCTCTTTACGAAACTTTAATGACATACATAATTTGATATACTGATTATAGAACAAATTTTTTTTTTGAAATTCGCAAAAATTAGTGTATTTTATTCCCAATGAACATTTTTAGTGCCATTGGTTTATTTCGGAATTTTGCGCCCCTTCTCCATACACTAACAGCATATCCACTAATTCACTGTTGCTATACATTTTTCTCAAATTTCTCCCACAACAATTCAAATAAAATCTTTGGACATAATTACAGACTTTATTTTCTTATCTTATAATCATTAAACAAATTATAACCATCATTTCTTGTAGTAATATCGAATATAAAAGAAAGTATAAAATAATACAATAAATTTGGGTGATTACCTTGACAACTGAAGACAATACAACACCATTATTGGAATTATTAAATTAAAATCACATGAACAAAACTCACAAAATACGTCCACACAGCACAATAATCAGAGAATAACTGAACGACCAAGAATCATATTTATCTAATTAGGGACAAATTTGTTTTAACCAGAGACGAACATAGTTATGTAAACTAACTACGTTAATAAATTAAAGTTTACTGTGTATAGTAGAACCAACTGAAAGAGATTTTAGAGTCGAAAATTATTTGTTATTTATTTCTTCTCGTACATTCACTGGAAAGTATCAATTATTGTTTCATTTGTTTTTTATATATTTGGTTATCAGATATAATTTTATTTTTCTACGATTGCTATGAAAAATTGACAATTAGGCTCTCATTTGTCATCGTAAAGTTGACGTTTTTTGTGGAACAATCGAAAAATATCTTTGTCGCGCGTCTCCAATCGCAATGCGCGAATAAAATATTAAATGCGAGCTTATTTAAATAGTTACCAGAGATACAAACAAAATAGAAACTTGTCATATTGACAATTGACAACGTATTTATTTTCAGTAAGTATACGTTTTTTAATAATTTAAGATACAATCGTCTTTGTTCCTCTTACACTATTGCAGCTCGAGCCGAAGTCGTATTCGAATAACAAAGAATCACTTTACGCTCTTAATACACAAATAACTATTTAATAGTTCAAATTATAATCACAATTTGTAGTACATTTAAAAACTTGAAATAACATGAAGAATAGAATTTAGAATCATCTCCAAGAGTCTAACTGCTATTTATTTTTACTCGACTCAACTTTTCAAATCAATCGTAAAAAGATAATATCTTTTCCCTATTATGTCCGAACGGACTTTATGGTGCTATTCTGTAATTTTCTATAACGCTGCAGTTCTGTAAATTTGAACAAAAGCGCATAGATTTTTATTCTCTTTCTCGTACATTCACTGGAAAATTATAATTTTGTGTGTGAATATTCAATATTACTACCAAAAAAATACAGTTTTTAACATTTATTTACAACCTCAGCTAGATTACTCCCAAGAGATTTTAACATATCTATACTTTTTTCGACGACAAAGATTCCTAGTTTATTTTGTAGAAAAATGCTTCAAATAAAAAAGAGAGACAATTTAATTATGTATTTGTTAAAACATTTTTCTCTACAATAATTTAGAATGATTTGACAACGAAAATCTTTTGAAAATCTCATGAAATTATGGCTCATATATTTTCTGCTCCCAAACTGTTCTAAATTGTTTTAGAGAAAAATACGGTACTCATTGCATTACACCAGGTACCTACATAATAACAAACAACAAAGACAAAATTAATTGTCATCCAACACTTGGTGAAACTAGGTTAATAAAAAGTATAAATTAAACACTTGGCTAGGTTTCACAAAATTCAGCCTCCAAGTCACCTTATGAGGGCATCGTCAGAGGCTGGCCAGCACAGTGAGTAACCATACTGATGAGCTCTAATAAGAGCGAAACGCGTCTATGGTTACTAACTGTGCTGGCTAGCCTCTGACGATGCCCTCATAAGGTGACTTGGAGGCTGAATTTTGTCAAACCTAGCCAAGTGTTTAATTTATACTTTTTACATAATAACTAATTCATAAATGATTATTTGTAGGCAGTGTTTATAATTATAAATAATTAAATGTACTATTAAACTAGTGACACTAAAAATATTCGCCAGGAATAAAATATCCTAATTTTTGTGAATTTCAAAAAAATTCATTTTGTTTTATAATCAGTATATCAAATTATATATAAAGTTTCGTGTAGAGGTATAGAAACACCCTGTTATACCAGCGAATTAAAATGTCACGAATACAATCTCCATCTTAATTTACTACCCAAGTCATAAACATCCCCTAACCCACAGGAAAGTTTTGGAAACACCCCCTCCTTGCAACGCCACAGAGTACACTTGCAGGAGCATATGTGCACTTTAGGTAAATGCAATGATGCAACAGTTACGTTGTTGTGACAGTGTAACAACGGCTTGCGATGCTACACCGCGAGATGGCCCCGTGAGAGCGCATTATGAAATTCCGGGGGTGATGCAGCCAATTCCAGGGTGTATTATGTGCTGATACTGTAAGGGAAATGATGCTGTAGAGAGAGAAACTACATGAAGTGTGTCGTGTCGTAGAACTGAAATGCAAATAGCGACATAATTTATAAAAAAAGAATTGATAATTTATAATACTCTCTCTATTTTGTAACTCGATTATTATTTGCTACCAATCGATAAATAAATGACAATATTTAAGTTTCATGATTATTCTATGGATTATCACCGTTTCAAGATTCGGTGATTAAAATCACTTATATAAACATCTGATGTGGACACCACATGACTTCCTTGTACACGTGTTAAACTATAGAAATTTTTTTAATTGCACATATTTGACATTAAATCTTTTATTTTTTGTTCTAATCCATAGCAAACTTAATTTTTTTTTAAATCAAAAAATATATAATATTTAAATTTAGATATCTCGTTTATGGAAAAAGCTAATTTAAAAATTCTTAATGTGCTAGACGCAGAATTTAATTCTCTAAAACTTTTATTTGCAGCATTCCTTTCTAAAATTAAAATAATACCATTTTTTTCAAGGAAAACTGTTAGCAGCTTCATGTAATGTGCCACTTCCGGTTAGTCTATTTTAACCAAAATCTATTATGTTATTTCCATTGATATAGTAGTCTTATATACCAAATTTGGAAAGTTTTAAATTATATTTGAATATAGTTTTTCATGAAAATCTATTATAGGCTTCAAGTAAAGTACCACTTCCGGTAGTTGTATAATGACCAAAAAGGGAGGTGCACAACTAGATGTTATAACAGTCCTAAATATAAAGTTTCAGTTTTCTACGGCTTACCGTTTTTGAGTTATGCGAGATACGTACGCACATACGTACGTACGTACATACGTACGTACAGACGGCATGACGAAATTAGTCAAAATGGATTCAGGGAGGGCCAAAACACCTATTTCCGTTGAAATCTGAGAACCGAAAATTTTCGCGATTACAATACTTCCTTTACTTCGTACAAGGAAGTAAAAAGTGTGAACAAAATAGTGTATTATATATCTAGGACGAAGCCCAAGGGCTACAAATCACCGAGGAAAAAATTTGCATTTTCTCCCGAGGTGAAATATATACTATTTTTTATGAACTAAGTAAAACTAAAAAAATAATTATTTTCAAAATGACACTTTTTTCACTCAATTTAATTGTGATAGTAACCGTTTCCCTCACAACTAAATTGAGGGAGAGAAATGTGATTTGACATGGTAACCAAGGAAACGTGATGTGCATTTGCAAATACAGCAAATTATTTATTTATTTTGCATCTCAAACATAAAATAGTATGTTATGCATCAAGGGAGGGAAACAAGCGATTATGTCCGCGTGTGAAGTTGACAAACCGAAACGTAAGCGAAGGCCAACTTCACACAAGGGATAATCGCGCCCTCCCGTGAAGCATATTATACTTTTCGTAACAAGTACACAAAAATTACTGTCTTATCGGGACAAATGTCAAATATTGGTTGCGTAACTAGTTACCTAGGAAACACTGCAAACAACTAATCTCTCTAGGGAGAGAAACATGGTACCTATGGAAACATAATGTTTCTCTCCCTAGGGGAGAAAAGCAGTGTTTCTCTCTCTAAAATTAGGGAATAAGAACGTGTTTCTTGTGCATGTGTTACGACAATGTAATTTTCAGGATTAATGTTGAAAAAATAGTATGTAACAAAAGTGGGAAAGGATGATTGCAAAACTAATACTATTGGAACACATATAATGATTTAGATTTAACGAAATAATAAATGTAAATATCGATGTAAGAAATATATTTGAACGTAATAAACAATTTTTTTCTTCATTTTAAAGTCTCCTTGAAAGTTTATCAATTATAAAATTTATAATTAATTCAATGCTTGTTTGCAAACTAAAATTATTTTGCAATTCAAATGACAGATTATCAAAAACAAATTTTGTTGATAAATAAATACAATAATATTTAACAAGAAATGTTAAATTAATTCAATGTTTAGCCGGGCGAAATTGGTGGCGCCGTACTTCAAAAGCACCTGCGATGATTCTCAAATTTATAACCAACCTATAACCATGTAACTTGTTTATAAAATATGAGAAAGCTATACATGAACAGGGTATCAGACAATTCCTGTGGGACCAGCCCTCAATCCCGAGTGCTGTTGAATCAAAGCTTCTGAGTACGGTCCTGAATACCTGAATTTATTAGCTTCTTATACTTATTAATAAACGTATACATACTGCATTATTTATAACAGTGTACAAGATTTTTAGGGTGTTCGATGTTAGGGGAAAATGAAGTTGGGGACTTGGAGATTTAGTTTTACCAAGTTACAAACTTGACGATATAGGTTATGAGAGTTTTTCTAAAGTTTTAAAAGTAGTAATTGGAAATTTCTAGTTAATATGTTTGAAATTATGACAACTAAAGGGGATAAGTTTAATTATGAATATAATAATTAATCATACTTATTAATAAAAGTAATTATTGTTTATTCATTTGTTATATTGAGAATTACATGACATCATTATTACTTCATCGCTGCATCTTTCATTTTGCATTACTGTATTTTTATTATATTCCCGAGGTATACATATTTTTTTTTTAAAATTAAAATAAAATTTTTCTGAACAAATGCTACCTAGATGTCACTAATATTATACTACTGTCGTGAGTATGGCATACCTTTTTTTCCCTAGAGAATAAATATTACTTTCTTCCCTTGGAATGAAAAGTACCATTTTTTTCCTCAATTGAGAAACAATTAAATAAATAAATATATCATAACGCCTTTTACCCATTACTAAGCGTGGCACTCTGTCGTAGCAGATCTCGGTAAGAGATATATTTCTTTGCGTGAAGTGCGGTTACCAACCGTAAAATCACGGCCCCCAAAGATGTTAGTAGAAGGGGAGCCACATCGGTGATGAAAATTGTTTGACGGGTGTGAGGATCAAACCAGGGTTCTCAAGATGCACAGGCCGACTCGTTACCACTGAGCCACCTACCCCATTAATAAAAATCAAGTAAATAAATAAAGCTAATATGCAAATAATATGATATTAAAATAAAATAAATAAATAAATATATCATCACGCCTTTTACCCATCACTGGGTGTGGCACTCTGTCTAAGCAGATCTCGGTAAGTGATATATTTTTTCGCGTGAAGTGCGGTTACCAGCCGTCAACTAATTAAATTAATAGGTTTTTCAGTGAATTTCCAAAACATTCCGAGTAGATTACTGGTAATCTCCGTTAATCCAGGCCTGTGCTTGCTCTCCTCGCGGACAAATTGACTAAAATCTCAAGACGTTTGAACCATGATTCAATATCGAAACATCAGATGCCAACTCTGATTAATACCTAAGTTAATTTGTCATGTTTACTGGTGATTAGTTTTGGAAAGGATTTGAGATATTTGCCTCAAGGTTTCAGCACTAAACGCTGACTGGAACATTCCTGAAAAACAACCCCGTTTCATCCTGAATTTATATTTTATTATTTATACAGAGAAAATTAGTCTTTGAATTTCGTCCTTCTAGGGGTCGGTATTTTCATTAGGAAATATTTTGAGGAATTCTGTTAATTAAACAACAAAGTTATTTTTCGATTGTTCCACAGAAAACGTCAACTTTACGATGACAAATAAGAGCGTAATTGTTAACTTTTCGTAGCAATCGTAGAAAAAAGTTATTTTTTGACTGAAAATTTGCTTACTTATGTATTTTTATCTCTTTAACTTTTTGAAATATTGATACGGGATTGTTTTTAAATAGTATTTTTTTTTAATTTTGATAATTTAGATGTAGATTAACAACTGGAGTTTGATACCGCACTGTAATAAAAAATGCACATGTGCAAATTCGTTGTCAGTAGCAATTTATTTTCCCCGCTCGTAAAACTTAAGAATGTTAGTAAATAATGAATTTTGGTGTCAAACAATTTCACCAAATAAATTGTATAATGCAAATTGCGGCGAAATTATTTCTGCTATTTTTCTACGTTTAACCAATTAGATAACATCAACAACCAATAAAAACAAAATATGTCAAAGCCAAATTCAAACCCATCAACTCTCTCCATCTAAACAATTCTTACGATTTAAACATATGTCGTAATCCTTATACGAAGTATAACGTCATGATCCATGTTTTGAAAGTTTCGCAAAATGCGAAATCAGGTTTGAAATCGCACAGACAGAGCGTACTGTTTGAGAGACAGTAAACAGTTGCTAGCGAGGGTTCAGAGGGTCCTAGCTCCTACAAGGGTCCTCCAGAGCCCTTGCAAGAAATGAGGGAGGAAAGGGCAGATGAGGAATTTACACAAAGATGGCGTAGGAACTTTGTACTGCTGGTCTATATTTCTAAAATTGTTCTTTTAATGTTACCATCTGAAAAATACTATTTTAGTTCCAGTTACATGTAATGTAATGTAAGGGTAATTTTAGTGCATGTGCGACAAAATAGTATATTGTAATACTAGTGAGGAAAGGGGTTAATTGCAAAACGAGTACAAAAGTTTGAGCACGAGCAATAATTTTACAATGGGCCTTTTCCATGTGTGTTACATACTATTTTTTTCAACATTGACCGTGAAAATTACATTTTTCCGTTAGTGATACAAGAAATTTAATAATTATTTTATATAAATCAAAGGAGTTGTATTTGTAAATGCATATCACTTTCCTTGGTCACCATGTCAAATGACATTTCCTTCACTCAATTTAGTTGTGAAAGTAACCGTTTTCCTCACTAGTGAGGAAAGTTATTTAGTTTCATTACTAGAGAGGGAAACGGTTACTATCACAATTAAATTGAGTGAGGGAAATGTAAAGTTGGAAAAAAAAATCATTTTTCTACGATTGCTATGACAAGGTGACAATTACGCTCTCATTTGTCATCGTAAAGTTGACGTTTTCTGTGGAACAATTGAAAAATATCTTTGTCGCACATCTCCAAAGGCAACGCGCGAAAAAATGTAAAATGCGCCTTCGGCTCGTGCTGCAATTACCGTGTTCGAGTAACTAAGAATCACTTTACACTCTTAATACACAAAAAACTATTTGCGTTGCAATCAGTACAACAAATAATATATACATATCCTTATTTCTATAATTTTGAACCAGCCTGTATTTTCTTATTTATTTGTCTTTAATCTGACGAATACCTAAATACTTAATCATCATTGAGTATTATAATATAGTGAATAACTGAAATCGTTGAAAAACAATTCGCCATAAACGTAGAAATTTAATAATACATGTAGAACAAAATGTATGTTCCTGAAATTGATGGACATGATCGAACGTTTGTTGCATGAATAAAAAATTCCAAATAGGAAGAATAAACAAGTTTATACGAAAAGAATTATGAATGAGAAAAAGCAAAAGTGGTGTGGCAAGATAGAAATGTTTGGCGAAAAATGATTACACAATGAATGAATAAATGTTCAGAGAATGTGTCAAAGTTTCGTGCTACCCCATTTAATAAGTTATGATTAAAGCCCGGATATTTAGGCACTTAAAAACACCCAAATAAGCAGGCATATAAGTCGGTATAATAATGTAGGGTTCTCATTTTATTAACTATTATACCAATTCAAATTATGTAGTATACTTTGATTCACAAAATATTACGAGCAATTGCTCTATGAAATTTTCGGAAAGGGACTGTCTTCGGTCTGTCAGAACTTGCTTGTAAGCTGAAAACTTCGTTCGACATCACAAAATGTGACAGGGGCATTCTTATATTTAGCCATATCGTCTAAAGTTACCTCAGCTCCATTGATGGCAGACACAATTGAATTGCCACGTAAAATTTTGACTAAAACACGTATTTTTTTTCGGCATTTTAAATTCACACACAAAAACTTGATTAAAGTAAGTACATTAAATATTATAGTTTAGGTTGAAACACTTTATCGAGTGCTGAATTAGTCAACGAAGTGGATGATACATGGCGCTGATAAACCTTGTCTGCTCAATAAAAGTTAAAATAGGCAACAAAAATAGGCAAAATAGGCTGTATAAGGTAAAATAGGAACAATAACCAAAATATAGAAAAAATAGGCTCTAAGGCACGAAAAAAAAAACCTTCCATTACACGTAAACATATTACCTATGCAAAGAAAAACTAAATTGCCTGAAGTATATTAAAATTTGAATCTAGGCAATTGCCTAAAAATCCGAGCTGTAGTTATGATGTTAACATGTAAAGCTGGAGTCACAAGGTCATTGTTTACTTCATTCTCTTTTGTCAAATTATGTATGATGATGTTACATCATTCAATTTGATGTATGATGAAATCTATAGGAGTGTCAGGCGGTTATTCTTTTCATTAGAGTACACATCAGAAACTGAATTCCATTCGGATATAGTCGATTTTTTAATATAAGTTTACTTGTTTATTTATGTTGGTCTGTACAACATAAACTTAATCCCAATTACAGTACAGGGTCCGGCCTTACCAAGCCGCAGTGTGGTAGTTGATATATTTATAACTGGAGGGAGATCTTCAAATGCTATCACCGTACGGTCGAACAAGTTTAAGACATCTATGATTTAACTTATGAACTGCTGTTTGGTAGACGAAAGTTGTAAATAGTCAATGGGCTACGAATGCTTGATATTTATTTATTTTATTTTTAAAAAAACATAAAATTAATAAGTATTTTGATTTAGTACGACCGCCTACATATCTACTAAATATGAGAAATGTTTATTTATTTAAAGAGAGCGATTGTAATTATTATTTATATTAACATAAATTAAATTGTTTAAAGTGCTTTTATTTTTGTACATACGTGTGTATCTACATTAATGCGGGATTATAAATAAACAATTTAATTACACTGTTTATATTTATGAACAGATGAAGACTAAACAAAAATATACATTTACAAATTAACAACATATGAGAATACATCAAATAGTTTTATAGAATAATAAATTAATTTACGGCAAACATTAAATTATTAATATAGACAAGAAATGCTTTGTCATATTATTTCAACAATTTAACTATTCTTAATAGTAACTGAACTGAATATGTAAGTCAAATATTTAAATAGTTCTTTTAATTTAATTTAAATTAATTTAAAATATGTATTATTTGGGGTAGATGGCTCAGTGGTATCGAGTCGGCCTGTGGATCTTGAGAACCCTGGTTCGATTCCCACAGACGACAAACAATTTTCACCAATTTAAATCTACCCCCGTGGCTCTCCTTCCACTAATATCTTTGGGGGCCGTGATTTGACGGCTGGTAACCGCATTTCACGCGAAAAAATATATCACTTACCAAGATCTGCGTAGGCAGAGTGCCACACTCAGTAATGGGTAAAAGGCGTGATGATATATTTATTTATTTATTTAATAGTAACTGAACTGAATATGTAAGTCAAATATTTAAATAGTTCTTTAATTTAAATTAATTTAAAATATGTATTATTTGTGTATAAGTTTCAGGTAAAATGTTATACGTAACACGTCAGTAAAGCGTCGTACAGGATTCGTAAGCTGTTTCAAACTATCTACTCATCCTGTAATTGAACGCTTTCCTGACTTTTTACGTAAATAACTATTATTATAACCCAAAAGAACATCGCTTGATAAGCACCTGACGTCGTAAATATATGGTAATCGCCCACCCCTAGTAATTGAAATTAAGTTCCTATTGTACAGATTAGCATAAAATAAACATAAAAATTGCAGGTGCAATATACAAGTAATTGAACAATTCTAATTTGTGCAATAGTGTTGTTCATACAAAATATACCATTTACTTTCATTCTTGTTCTTGCAGACAATCATATTTGCAATGCTTGCCATGAAAATAGAAATAAATAAGAGACTTATTTGTTATTCTGTACAACAGGAACTTGTTAGTGGTTGGAGAGCTACAAGGGTTGATATTAAATTGGTGAAAGCCAGTTTGTCGGTTGCGGGAATCGAACCACAAGCCGACTGCATATCCACTAGAATATAAAACAGGAAAAATTGCAATTTATTGCTGCTATAAATTGCACGAAAAATTGTTACTCAATATAAACTTTTAGTTTTCGGAACATAAACATGAAAAATGTAAGTAGCAAGTAGTGGCGCAATATAGCAGCATGTGTGAAAATAATAATAATCGTAAAGTTAATAGCGATCACAAATTAAGAAACTTTTTTTCTGATAACATAAAGATATTCTTAAAACGTTAATACCTAGATGGAAGAAGTACTCAAGATAATCCTTTCATCTAAAGACATCGCGTTGCTTATCATAAAACTGAGTACATCAACAACATAGTGGATAAGTTTTTATTATCATACTGAAAAATCATATTTACAGCCAGTAGTAAGGATGGCATCTCTCATAAACTAAATAGTGAAATTAAGGTTGAGTACAACATAAATTTAATGTAGCTTGCTTGGAAATAATTTTAGGATTATGTTTTCTGTCTTATCTTCCGTACGAAAGATTTTATATAATTGATGTACTTTAATCAGTTTATTTTTATGAATTATATCTGGATCTAATTAGAAATTTTAATTTACAATTATAATTAATTGTTAGTGTTTGGGTTCAGGGCATCGAAATACATATGTATGTAAATTTTCATATATAATATAACAAGTAGTACGAAAATTACTGAAAATATTTTGACATAAATTACGAATGTATATTTATGTCAAAATATTATCTGTCAATTTTCATACTACGAGTTGTATTCGGCTTGAGAATAGTTAGGTATTTATTTACTTATTACAGTTATAAAAATTTTGAATATGAAATGTACACTGAAAAAAATTTTTCAATTGACGTTTATGAAAATATTGAAAATATCATTTATTTTATTCGCAACCAAGGATATTAATAACAGTGGTATTTCCGATGAAATTTCACTAGTGATGAATTTCCGACGAAATGTACATTTCATTGGTTCATTTTCAAACAAATTCGTGATCCTATTGGTTGACAGTGACTTGTGGTGAATTCTCGTTATAATATTTATACGAGAAATAATTTTAGAGCAAACAGTCTAAAAAAACCTAAAGTCCCTTAAGAAATTTATAAAAAAAATTGTTTACAAGTCAATTCGGACACGAGGGATTTAGTGCTGTTAAGCACATCTTCATATCTTGTTTAGATTTTAAGATATAGGCTGCGGAAAAGTTACATTTTTTACCAAATTTTACTTCATCGGATTTGGTACTTTCTCGAGGTTATATCTCAAAAACTAAAGGAAATATAAAGATGAGTCTATTAGCAAATTTTCAGCAATTTTTCAAAACATGTTTTTAAGCAATATCTAAAAAACTAGAAGACATTTGGACTTGGGGACTTTACCATTGAATTCAGCGAGTCAAAATATATGTATATGTAAATTTTCGTTATAATATTCATATGAGAAAGAATTTTAAAGCAAACAGTCTGAAATTGACCTAAAATCAAAACAAATCACGAAATTTAAAAAAAATGAAATTATTAAACACTTATAAAATATGTTGCTTGCAAGTCAATTCGGACACGAGAAATGTCATGCTGTTAAGCACATCTATATATCGTGTTTAGTTTTTAAGATATAGGCTCCGAAAAAGTTACACTTACCAAATTTTACTTCATTAGACTTGATACTTTCCCGAAGCAATATCTCAAAAACTAAATGAGATATAGAGATGTACTAGATGGTATTACACTTATCGTGCTTTAATTCAACTGTAAAAAATTCAACAATTACAATATTTAAAAAAAAATTGAAATCTCTACAGAAGAAATTTTTTAAAACTTTAGCTAGACACTCGTGAGACTCATACGAGCAAAAACAAACGAAACCGAGAATAAGATCGATATTTCTGACCAAAACATGAAGAATTTTTATCTATTTCTCGTCTCATCTCGCCTCGCGTGCATCCCTACGATATATCCACCACACTAATGGACTGTTAGTAGTAGATTAACGAACTTAAAAAGTAAAACACAATTTTGTAAGCAGCCGTTATAAGCAACATACCATCGCTCATCAAATGAGTCAACAAACAATAACGCAAGTAATTGTGCTCATCATCCTTAACAAGTTGGCTCTGACCGCAGCCGCAGGTGACTCTGACTGCAGTGTGACCCCGGAGCCTTGCCTCTATGCATGACTGCTGCGTACTGTTACAATGCACCAACGTTCAATTAACTCCACCTACGCCACGCACACTGACACTTTACATTAATTGTTACGTCATTTGATGCACATGAAGATGCAGATGTTATTCTAAGGATAACTATAACTTGTGTAATAAGGAAGGATAGTAGAATTTCATAGTGAAATTCGTGTAGTTTCAAAAATAGTTATTTTTCTACGATTGCTATGAAAAGATGACAATTACGCTCTCATTTGTCATCGTAAAGTTGACGTTTTCTGTGGAACAATCGAAAAATATCTTTGTTGCGCGTCTCCAATGGCAACGCGCGAAAAAGACGTTAAATTCGCGCGTTTCCAATGGCAACGCGCGAAAAAGATTATTTCAATAGTTACCAGGGATACAAACAAAACAGAAACTTGTCATATTGACAGTTAACAAAACGAATTTAGTTTTAGACGTATGCCTACGTTTTTTAATAACTTTAAGATGCAATCGTAGAAAAAATTATGTGTGTATCACGAGCGTAAAGTGTCTTTGTTCCTCTTGCACTATTGCAGCTCTCACCTTCAGCTCGTGCTGCAATTACCGTGCTCGAGTAACAAAGATTCACTTTACGCTCTTAATACACAAATAACTATTGTGTATTAAGAGCGTAAAGTGATTCTTTGTTACTCGAACATGCTGCAATAGTGTATGATACGCTCGTGATACACACATAATTTTTTCTACGATTGCATCTTAAATTATTAAACAACGTATACGTACTGAAAATAAATTCGTTCTGTCAACTGTCAATATGACAAGTTTCTGTTTTGTTTCTTATCCCTGGTAACTATTGAAATAAGCGCGCATTTAATATCTGTTGCGTTGACAATGGAAACCTATTAATACAGTGGCTCGATACAAATTTGCTTCAAGTAATATGCAATTATATTTGCAAATTTCAGAAAAATTAGTTTTGTGTAGTATTCTATTGTGGAAAAATATTTGATCCCAGCTTCTCAAATCCACTGATTTATCTATCTCATTAAACTATAAATAAATGAAAAGCATGTCCCGCGTGACGGTCGCGTGGGTTGAGGACCTGACTCACAACCATAAGGTCGTGGGTTCGGATCCCGCCCGTGGCGACCATACAAAGGACATATCGGCATATGACCTTAGTAGTTGGTCCGATATATAAATTAAAAAAAAAAAATGAAAAGCAAATTATGTTTTGGCCTAAAAAGAATAAAATTCAAGAATTCACTTCTCGTTCGAAACAAACAACAATAGCTAAACAAATGGAATCGTTAACCTTCTCCCCTCCACAACAAACATTCAAATTCTTTGAATCACCTCGTTGTGGACATTCCAGGCCTTACATCGTCCTCCAGAGAGCAACCTTGGTTCCCGAATCCTTCTCCAACCAGCAATCCTACCTCCCCATCACAAGGGAGAAATCACAGATCACAACTTCCTCTAGGAAACAAACGCCAAGCGCCAAACCCCAGACGAGGCATACATCCGAGACAGTTGCCGATCTACGATTTATCAGCGCGACAATAGACGATCTCGAAGTCAGGTAACGCGCATGTAAAACAATTGCCAAGGAAAAGGAAACGGTGCGGAGATAGTGGATGAAGATGGAGAGATAGTGAGAAGAACTATAAATTATAGACATGAAAGAAACGAAATATGTATTGAATATTTTAGACCATTAACGAAATATTAAATTTGAAAACCTGTAAATGAATTGATAAATGAGATTTTGTCACACTTGCACTGAAATGGCTCCTTTTTAATGGGTGTTTCTGCAACAAAAATAGCCTTTTTCAAGTGGTTCAATTTCCTCCTTTTTTTCTGGTAAAAATTGTATATTATGTCACAAAACAAGAAACGCATTAAAAAGGGGTCATTTCAGTGCACTTGTGATAAAAAGTCCTTTATTTTCCTAAGCCGGAACGTCTATTTTAATTCGTTTAAATAGAGCTCTTTTTGGCCTAGGAATGTAATGTACTATTAAGTGAAATATCAAGTATCATTTAGTAGCAAATTAATGAATCGAATTGTTGACACAAATATTTATTACTTCATTTGACATTATTTCTCGTTTTATATTGTTTTAATAAGTTACATTTAAGAGTCAGCGGTACAACAATTTTCATGTATCCTTGGATATAATACTCTACTCGACCAGAAAAATTAACTTTTCACATGAGTAAGCGGTAAATGTCTACTTTTCATTCATGAAATAAATATATCATCAGGGCTTTTACCCTATATGATGTGGCACTCTGCTGTAGCAGACCTCAGTAAGTGACATATTTATGCAAGTGAAATGCGAGTACCAGGCGTCAAATCACGGCCTCCATAGATATTAGTGGAGAGAAATCTATAAAGGTAATTGCAGAAATGCCTACTTTCATGGTCATATTTAAAAATCTTCGTTGTACATAAAACTTAATGTTTATTTGTTCATATGATCCATATTTCAAATTTATGACGTGGCAAATAATTGCAGAAATGTACACCAGGTGTGCTAGAGCTGTCTAGTAACCATGGTTTAATTGGACCTTATGTTAACATTTGAACATTGATTTTTAATAAAATTAAAATCTATTTAATTAGTATTTATCTTATTGTTTCTGATTCAATGTTAATTATTTTATTAAACACTAAATTATTTAGAATAAAATAAAAATAAATACATATATCATCACGCCTTTTACCCATTACTGGGCGTGACACTCTGCCGAAGCAGATTTCAGTAAGTGATATATTTCTTCGCGTGAAGTGCAGTTACAAGCCGTCAAATCACGGCCACCAAAGATATTAGTGAAGGGGGAGCCACAAGGGTAGATTTAATTTGGTGAAAATTGTTTGTCGGCTGTGGGGATCAAACCAGAGTTCTCAAAATCCACAGGCCGACTCGATACCACTGAGCCACCTACTCATAAATGAAGAAAAAAATAAATATAAATATATCATCACGCCTTTTATCCATTACTGGGCGTGACACTCTTCCGAAGCAGATTTCAGTAAGTGATATATTTCTTCGCGTGAAGTGCAGTTACCAGCCATCAAATCACAATCCCCAAAGATGTTAGTTTAGGGGGAGCCACAGGGGTAGATTTAAATTGGTCAAAATTGTTTGTCGGGTGTGGGAATCAAACCAGGATCCTCAAGATCCACAGGCCGATTCGATACCACTGAGCCACCTACTCATAAATGAAGAATAAAAATAAATATAAAATAAATATAAATATATCATCACGCCTTTCACCCATTACTGGGTGTGACACTCTGCCGAAGCAGATTTCAGTAAGTGATATATTCCTTCGCGTGAAGTGCAGTTACCAGCCATCAAATCACGCTCCCCAAAGATGTTAGTTTAGGGAGAGCCACAGGGATAGATTTAAATTGGTGAAAATTGTTTGTCGGCTGTGGGGATCAAACCAGGATTCTCAAGATCCACAGGCCGATTCGATACCACTGAGCCATCTACTCATAAATGAAGAATAAAAATAAATATAAATATATCATCACGCCTTTTATCCATTACTGGGCGTGACACGCTGCCGAAGCAGATTTCAGTAAGTGATATATTCCTTCGCGTGAAGTGCAGTTACCAGCCATCAAATCACGCTCCCCAAAGATGTTAGTTTAAGGGGAGCCACAGGGGTAGATTTAAATTGGTGAAAATTGTTTGTCGGCTGTGGGGATCAAACCAGGGTTCTCAAAATTCACAGGCCGACTCGATACCACTGAGCCACCTACTCATAAATGAAGAAAAAAATAAATATAAATATATCATCACGCCTTTTACCCATTACAGGGCGTGACACTCTGCCGAAGCAGATTTCAGTAAGTGATATATTCCTTCGCGTGAAGTGCAGTTACCAGCCGTCAAATCACAGCCACCAAAGATATTAGTGAAGGGGGAGCCACAGGGAAAGATTTAAAATGGTGAAAATTGTTTGTCGGCTGTGGGGATCAAACCAGAGTTCTCAAAATCCACAGGCCGACTCGATACCACTGAGCCACCTACTCATAAATGAAGAATAAAAATAAATATAAATATATCATCACGCCTTTTATCCATTACTGGGCGTGACACTCTTCCGAAGCAGATTTCAGTAAGTGATATATTCCTTCGCGTGAAGTGCAGTTACCAGCCATCAAATCACGCTCCCCAAAGATGTTAGTTTAGGGAGAGCCACAGGGATAGATTTAAATTGGTGAAAATTGTTTGTCGGCTGTGGGGATCAAACCAGGATTCTCAAGATCCACAGGCCGATTCGATACCACTGAGCCATCTACTCATAAATGAAGAATAAAAATAAATATAAATATATCATCACGCCTTTTATCCATTACTGGGCGTGACACGCTGCCGAAGCAGATTTCAGTAAGTGGTATATTTCTTCGCGTGAAGTGCGGTTACCAGCCGTCAAATCACAGCCACCAAAGATATTAGTGAAGGGGGAGCCACAGGGAAAGATTTAAAATGGTGAAAATTGTTTGTCGGCTGTGGGGATCAAACCAGAGTTCTCAAAATCCACAGGCCGACTCGATACCACTGAGCCACCTACTCATAAATGAAGAATAAAAATAAATATAAATATATCATCACGCCTTTTATCCATTACTGGGCGTGACACTCTTCCGAAGCAGATTTCAGTAAGTGATATATTCCTTCGCGTGAAGTGCAGTTACCAGCCATCAAATCACGCTCCCCAAAGATGTTAGTTTAGGGAGAGCCACAGGGATAGATTTAAATTGGTGAAAATTGTTTGTCGGCTGTGGGGATCAAACCAGGATTCTCAAGATCCACAGGCCGATTCGATACCACTGAGCCATCTACTCATAAATGAAGAATAAAAATAAATATAAATATATCATCACGCCTTTTATCCATTACTGGGCGTGACAAGCTGCCGAAGCAGATTTCAGTAAGTGATATATTCCTTCGCGTGAAGTGCAGTTACCAGCCATCAAATCACGCTCCCCAAAGATGTTAGTTTAAGGGGAGCCACAGGGGTAGATTTAAATTGGTGAAAATTGTTTGTCGGCTGTGGGGATCAAACCAGAGTTCTCAAAATCCACAGGCCGACTCGATACCACTGAGCCACCTACTCATAAATGTAGAATGTATGAATCAATTACAAAACAACCACCTTGGACAGTCGAATGACATCACAAATGTAGCCAGAACTACACACACGTGTCGTTAGTTCAACCACTGGGCCATCTTGTATCTCTCTCACACACCGCGTCACCAGCACCAACACAAAGAAGTTTCTTGTTGCTGCATCAGCACCAGCATCAACACAGACTCGCCAGACTCTCACAGTTGCCACTCTCGGCTTCATCTGTTTCTTACGTCATCACGAATTAAAGACGGTGTTTACTTCTTCTTTATATGAGACTAACCTACTCGGATGGAAAAGGATTCCGCAAAAGGAACCAGCTTACATTTCTGTTTCATTCAACACATACATTTATCAGCGATATTACATGAAATTGAATTTGAAGTGCCCGAAACTTCAATTAATAAAATAAATAAATATATCATCACGCCTTTTACCTATTACTGGATGTGACACTCTGCCGAAACAGATTTCGGTAAGTGATATATTTCTTCGTGTGAAGTGCGGTTAACAGCCGTCAAATCACGGCCACAGGAGTAGATTTAATTTGGTGAAAATCTTTTGTTGCCTGTGGGGATCGAACCAAGGTTCTCAAGATTCACAGGCCGACTCGATATTCTTCTCTATTCTGAAATTCGATCAATTAGCGATCGATAAATTAATTACAATTTTTAATATTACATAATTATTACAATTTCGGTATTTTGTAGTCACAATTATAAAAAATAATATAATGACAATTCACTCACAGCATCTTAAAGAGAGGGATTAAAAAGCAATATTTTATATTGGCAGCTTCGTACGAGAACTAAATGCATAAAAAGTCAGAACTTGTTATTCTGATCAGTGGCGTTCCTAGGGAATAATTTTGCGACTCCCTGCCCCTGTTGATTTTTATTCCAGAAAGCTTCGTGTGCTTGTTACTCTTGCATAAAAAACAATTAAGAAACAAGTCGATACTCATTAAATGCAGTTTTTAATAGATATAGTTATTTGTGTATTAAGATTGCAAAGTGATTCTTTGTTACTCGAGCACGGTAATTGCAGCGCGAACCGAAGGCGAGAGCTGCAATAGTGCAATACTTTACGCTCGTGATACACACATAATTTTTTCTACGATTGCATTTTAAAATTATTTAAAAACGTATATGTACTGAAAATAAATTCGTTCTGTCAACTGTCAATATGACTTTTTGTTTGTATCCCTGGTAACTATTGAAATAACTGCGCATTTAACATCTTTTTCGCGCGTTGCCATTAGAGACGCGTGACAAAGCTATTTTTTTATTGTTCCACAGAAAATATCAACTTTACGATGACAAATAAGAGCGTAATTGTCAACTTTTCATAGGAATCATAGAAAAAAGATTTTATTCCAAAGTTAGTTTGAAAGAAAACATCCTGTATAAAGAATTTTAAGTAATAATTACGAGATTCAGTTATTATTTAAAAGTTATTTAAAAAAAGACGTTAAAAATTGTTTATATCTCTTGATCAGTTTGGGATGAAAATGAGAAAAGCTGTTTAACAAGTCTTGAGATATTACAATTTCTCTGCATGGTATACCTTACGAGTATAACTGTGCGAGCTAGATCAGTTCGCTACTCCATTTTGAAGAGTCCTGCTCCTGCTGGGCACAAAAGGTCATGGTTTTGGGTCACGCCTCAGTTTCTGGGTCGTGAACAACGAGCAACTAACACAGGTGGTTAGGACGAACAATGAAAATGAAGAAGTGTTAAAGGTGCTGACCTTGAACGAACGTTTAAACACTTGTTTAAATAATCGAAAGGATTTTGGTTTGTTTTGTTTTTGCTGATGCTGTAGCCAAGGACGAACAGAAAAACTCCTCCTTATTTAGCAAAAATATTAAATAGTTACTTCCATTTATAGAATCAATAAATAATTTTCTACTTGTGACGATAATTACTGTAAGGTTGTCAACTTGATCGAACTAGAGGTTGGTAAGATGATGGCAACAAGAACAAAAGATAGTCAGAAGACATAAATAAGATGCAGTGTATTTATATTATTATTTTCTGAAATATAACTGTCCGTCAGTACGGTGGTGTGGATAGCGATATGGAATTCGAATCCGGAGATCCCGAGTTCGAATCTCACTCAAGCTAAAAATTGTATGAACTATCACACTGCGGCTCGGTGAGTGCGGACCCTGTACTTTGCTTAGCTTTGGGATAATTGGGATTAAATTCCTGTTGTACAGCGTAACATAAATAAATATAATACCAGAAGTATTATTTGATATTTCATCGAAAATTCCAAATGTTATGTTAAAAGAACAAAAGTTGCATAAGTATAAATGCAATTTGGTTATATTTAGCATCTAAAGAAAACGACTCTTCTGAAATCTGCAGGATGCAAGTGGCACGCTAAATCTTACAAACATGTTTGATGACATGCAAAATGAGTTGAAGCATGTCCTCTGAAAAACGACGTGAATTTGGAGCGAATCATCTTGTTAGTAGTGTCCAGTTCAACCAATCTGTCAGCTTGAATTTTACGCTGGATGACAATTATTTTCATAAATATTTAGTACGTCAGCGGTCAAGAATGTGCTACCAAATATTAGTCACACAGATTTAAACGATTAAATTTTCAGTTGGATTCATTTTAAATCCGTCTCATTTCTTGTTCAAGTGTAAATTAAAGAATAGAAGAATTTTTTAATTTTTACTGTTTACACATTTTGTATAATAACAAATTTATCCGTGATTTGACGGCTGGTAACTCAATACAATATATTTTGATAATTTTGAACACCCTTGTTGTATTCATTAGGATTATATAAAGAATAAAAAAATTAACAAAAATCGTTCCATCACGAAATAACATCAAAATTACAATTGAAATAACAGTTTTTTCTACAACTGTCAAAAAATGATCATTTTTACTTCCTTGTACGAAGTAAAGGAAGTATTGTAATCGCGAAAATTTTCGGTTCTCAGATTTCAACGGAAATAGGTGTTTTGGCCCTCCCTGAATCCATTTTGACTAATTTCGTCATGCCGTCTGTACGTACGTATCTCGCATAACTCAAAAACGGTAAGCCGTAGAAAATTGAAACTTTATATTTACGACTGTTATAACATCTAGTTGTGCACCTCCCTTTTTGGTCATTATACAACTACCGGAAGTGGTACTTTACTTGAAGCCTATAATAGATTTTCATGAAAAACTATATTCAAATATAATTTAAAACTTTCCAAATTTGGTATATAAGACTACTATATCAATGGAAATAACATAATAGATTTTGGTTAAAATAGTCTAACCGGAAGTGGCACATTACATGAAGCTGCTAACAGTTTTCCTTGAAAAAAATGGTATTATCTTAATTTTAGAAAGGAATGCTGCAAATAAAAGTTTTAGAGAATTAAATTCTGCGTCTAGAACATTAAGAATTTTTAAATTAGCTTTTTGCATAAACGAGATATCTAAATTTAAATATTATATATTTTTTGATTTAAAAAAAAATTAAGTTTGCTATGGATTAGAACAAAAAATAAAAGATTTAATGTCAAATATGTGCAATTAAAAAAATATCTATAGTTTAATACGTGTACAAGGAAGTCATGTGGTGTCCACATCAGATATTTTTCACTAATATCAATACTTGAAGTACGTGATTTTTTCGTTACCATGACAACGCGTATTTTGCGCATTATTTTGCACCCTAGTGCGCAAAATGAGTATTCGTATTCTAGTGCGCAAAATGAGTATCTTGCGCACAGTCCCAAATTATTTGTTCTCAGGTTTCATTAGTTACAACACATCAATAGTATCACATTAATATTATAGTTGATTGTTTTCCTTCAGTTTACTTAAATAAATCAATAATTATTGTATTATTCTTTATTTACAGTTGTAGAAAAAATTAATTTTGGACCCCGAATTTGTAGATGAACAAACCATCGTCCAAAGCGCTCAGTTACCCATGTCTTGTTGCCGCAATAGGTCAATTTCAAGCAGCATAGAACGGTAGCAAATTCATTGAAATGATTACGTTTTAATGACTGGAAAATAGTCGTTAAACATAAGGTCAATGGTGCAAATAATCATCGACACACGTCAATTTGCAAGTCAAACAGTAATTTAGAATTCCTCTTCCGTCTGAAAACATAATGCCATCATGCAAAATAACGATGACCATTATCTAACTCTGCTCTGCTAGAAACAAAAGCCTCTCATCGAAAAGAAAAACACAGACAATCACCGTTTCAACTGTTTCTGCGAAGCTAGAGCTATCTGACAGCGTTTTCCGTAACAAACGAACTAACGGACATGTTTTTCGGAGCCATATTATATATTATTTTCGTTGTAAAAATAAAATAAGTGAACGCGGAATAAATCGCAAACACGGTGAGATCTCGAGAGAAATTCAGGGACGGACTTGAGAAAATGGAGAATAAATAATCACCAGGTAGACTGGGCCTCTTTTCTTTCTCGAACAAAAAGACGAAACAAATTTTGTTTCTTTGTTATCGTCTATAAACTATCAGAGTAGTATTGAGAATATTTCAGTAATATATGTTACCCAAGGTACATTGTAAATTAAAAATAATATATATCATTACGCCTCTTATTTATTTATTTATTTATTTATTTATTTATTAAGCTCTCTACAGGACAAAGTCCCAATTACAGAGGGCGTATGAAAAAAAACAATACAAAAAATAACAACAAAACATACGTTACCATGTATAACAAAACAAGTATAAATTAATAAATCAAAAAAGTATGAAGCTGTGATTTAACAAAATTAACAACTATTTGTGTTCCATATCAAACAGAAAATTCCTAAATAATTTGTCCTTAAATATACGCAAAGTATCACAAAAAATATCAATATTATACAATTGTAGGTTTATTTGATTGAAAGTAGCACACATATACCTAACTGTCCTAACTCCTAGCTGTCACTAATATCAAATTATACTACTGCCGTGAGTATGGTTTACCTTTTTTCCCTAGAGAATAAAAAATTACTTTCTTCCCTTGGAATGAAATGTATCACTTTTTTTCTCAATTGAGAAAAATATTTTTTTTTATCATATATCAAGAAGTTAAATAATAGCTATTTGTCCCGCGTGGTAGCCGCACGGGTTGAGGGCCTGACTGACGACCATAAGGTCGTGGGTTCGGGTCCCGCCCGTGGCGGCCATACAAAGGACATATCGGCATATGACCTAAGTAGTTGGTCCGATATATAAATAATAAAAAAAAATAAAAATAGTTATTTATGAAACTAGTAAGGAAATGAAGGTTATTACCTTACGCATGTGAAATTTGCAGAACGAGACGTAGCCGAGTTATGTAAACACATAAGTAAGGTAATAACCTTATTTCCTTACCAGTTTCATACAATATTTTTTCTATTTCCAATAAATACGAAAGAGCGTTTTTGAAATTATGAAATTTTGACATATTAATGACAGTTATAAATTCAAAAAATAAAAGAATAACACATCAGAATTCGTCTACAAGATATCTTAATTTTTTTGTGTTGCTATGTTACCTCATTACTTCACTAGTTAAATAATGCAGTTCATTACCTAACTCAAATAAATGAAATCAAACTTATATTTCCTAACGGAAGTAGAAAAATAAATATATCATCACGCCTTTTACCCATTGCTAGGTGTAGCACTCTGTCGTAGCAGATCTCGATAAGTGATATATTTCTTGGCGGTCGAAATAACGACCTTCAAAGATGTTAGGGGAGAGAGAGCCACAGGGGTAGATTTAATTTGGTGAAAAATGTTTGTCGGCTGTGGGAAATTTCCAGTAAGGTTTGGTATTTAATTAATACCTTGCATGCCTTGAGTTCAGAAAAACTTCAGATAATACAAGAATTTTTTAAAATAATATTTTTGTTTTTAAACTTTTTATCGGATTATAAATTAATCAATTAAATTTATAGCTGTCATATGTTGTAAAGTAATGTATAAATATTTTTATTGAATATTATGATTTATACCTCAAGTTGGAGGTCAAACAATCTTGTTAATCCGTTTTCAATTGAAAACAACTTTAAATTCATCTCCGATCAAAATTTGCATTTGTATCTTGCTTGCCTGTATTTAGTTTGTCTAGACATCAAAATTATACCGCCAAAAATAAATTAAACGGAAACAGAAGCAGTAGCAAGAAAAAATAACAATTCCTATCCTGGCGTCCTCCCTTCAAGGACAGCTCCCAGGTCCGGAGCAGGGGTGGTCCCAGCTCCAACAACCGGTTGCGCTCCTTTAACGATGTGACGTCACACCAGCGGCGCGCGCGGGAAAACAGGCACAAAGCGCTGATTTCCCAATCGACGCCATTGTTCCGCGAAGACAATGTGCATGCGTCGATGGTTTTTTGTTGCTTTTTAATAAAAATTCGCTCGTTCGTTCAGGTGTCACCCCTCCCCCTGCTGCCGGCCCTGTACTGACAGACAAGAGGCACTGCTTACGCTGAATTGATTTTTTGCGAACGTTTTTGTTTTCTCGCGCGATTTTTCTGCTTGAAGATAGGATCAGAGGGTGCTACAAAAACAGGGGAGATAAAAATGTCGGAAATAAAATATTTCAATTAATCTTATGCTCTTGATCGTGAATATTGAGAAGCTGGCGCTGCCATGAATTTTAAACAATACAACGAATATTGACAATCAGTCAATATAGAAGAAACTGACTTCAATTCTACAGGGTATAACATCCAGGTAATGTACACATTATTATGGGGTAGGTCTGTGGATCTTGAGAACCCTGGTTTGATCCCCACAGCCGACAAACAATTTTCACCAATTTGAATCTATCCCTGTTGCTCCCCCTTCACTAACATCTTTGAGGGCTGTGATTTGACGACTGGTAACCGCACTTCACGCGAAGAAATATATCACTTACCGAGATCTGCTTCGGTAGAATGCCACACTCAGTAATGGGTAAAAGGCGTGATGATATATTTATTTATTTATTACAAAATTTGAAACACAAAAATTATTTTATTTAGAAGGTTGCAAAATCGCTGATAAAATCGGTTCGGTTTCCCCGTCACGGGTCATAATACTTTATTTGTTCGGTTTTTAGTTTCGGTTCAAAGCAATTAAATTATGGTTCAATTATTTTAATTATTTTTAAAAATAAATATTGCTGATAGTTTATAATTTTAAAATAACTAAATAAAAATATCATCACGCTTTTTACCCATTAATGAATGTAGCATTCTACTATAGCAGATCTCGGTAAGTGATATATTTCTTTGCGTGAAGTGCGGTTACTAGCCATTAAATCACAGCCCCAAAATTAAAAATTGTTTGTCAGGTGAGAGAATCGAATCGGGGTTCTCAAATACACAGGCCGACTCGATACCACTGAGCTATCATTTACTACTACATTTTACACATTGCTGGTGACAAAATACAATTTTAAAATAACTAGATATGATATTGTTGAATTCTGAATTAAATTATTAATATCATGTTTATCAAATATTGACATCTGAAATTAATAAATAACACAAAAAAAACTCCATAAACTTTCATATAATAAACTAGTCGAAAATTTAAATTCAAATCAATTATAATCATCCCTCTCACAAAAAAAAAAACATTCTACAACCCATTACCAGTACGTTCGCTCACCATTGGTGTCCGCATCAAAATGATTAATTAAACCATCCCCTTCCACCGCTGCGCCATTGTTTAATTTGTCAAAAGGACAGAGAAACTCGGTCGTTGGGTAAAGAGTCCTGAAACAGTTGACGGTCGTCGGTCGACGCTTGTTTCCATAGCCAACGTTGATTGCTGGAAAACCGACTGCAGGAATGAATGAGTGGGTAGCAGACTGCAATAAGTGCAGGACTGTTGCAAGAACTTAAAGCAGGAATCACTTTGGTGGGCAGTCACTGCTAATTTTGCTCAAACCTCTAGAAAATTATATCTTATACTCTCAAACGAATATTTCTTGTTTGTCTCTGTCTGCCTATAATATAGGAATCGGCTCAACGGATAAAATTTTGAATTCTAATAATTTACACCTTCCGGAAAATTCATTTCATACGTCACTTTGATAGAACTTTCAGTAACTATGCCGCCATTATCTACTATAAATAAGTAAATAAATAACTTCTAGCATTTTTCATAATATTTTCAGCAATGCATTGAAGTGTAATAGTCTATAGTCTAAAAGAAACATTTTAAGTTTAAACAAATTAAATGAATTTGAATTACTTTAAATTACATTAACTAAACGTTAGGTATAAATTTAGAACCTCAAAACAATCCAAAAGTTCTTTTGTGTAGAGGTTTGTTCGCAAATTCTTCGTACATACAAATAATGAGAATTTTGGGTTGAACCAGTTCAAAAATCGAAAATTATTAAAATGTGGTTCTATATAATTCAGACCACGAGAAATCGAATGGCGCAAAGCGCATCTTCATATCTTTTTTAGTTTTTGAGTTACAGCGATTTTTGACTTTTTTTAAGCTCAACTTTGAAAGCCCATAACTCAAAAACTAAAAGAGATATTGAAATGCGGTTTGAACGAGTGTATTTCTCGTGCGCTACTTAACTTGTACAGGAATTTTGAAAATTTTGTAAATTTTTCAATTTTTTTCAAAAATTTTTTTCCTCAATATTTCAAAAACTTGAAAAGATAATGAAAATCTGAAAACACCAGTGAATTTCTCTCGTAAAAATACATAGGTATGCAAATTTTTACAACAAAATTCGCACGGATACATTTTTTATTACAAAATAACGAAAAATGGCCAAAAATCGTAAAAATCTTAAGGCTAACCCCTTAACAAATCTTTAAAAAACGGCCATTTTCGATTTTTTGTCATAAAAAATGTATCCGTTCGAATTTTCTTCTGAAAATTTGCATACCTATGTATTTTCACGCGAGGAATTCACTGGTGTTTTCATATTTACATTATCTCTTCAACTTTTTGAAATATCGACAAAAGAAAATTTCGAAAAAAATTTAAATATTATCAAAATTTTCAAAATACATGTACAAGTTAAGTAGCGCACGAAAAATACACTCGTTCAAACCGCATTTCAATATTTCTTTTAGTTTTTGAGTTATGGGCTTTTAAAGTTGAGCTTTAAAAAAAGTCAAAAATCGCTGTAACTCAAAAACTAAAAGAGATATTAAAACGCGGTTTAAACGAGTGCATTTCCCGTGCTCTGAACTATATAGAACCATATAATAAAAATTTTGACTTTTTGAACTGGTTCAACCAGGAATTTACATCTGCATGTTTATATGTCAAAATTCGGTCATTCTTGACAATGGCAGTTCTGTAATAGCAGATCCTAATAAACTACACATTTTAAACCGTTAAGTACAGTAACCAGTTGTCAAATCACAACTACCAAAAAAGAAAATTTTATTTAGTTTAAATAAAAATTTTATTTCAATACAAAATTACCCCCATTTCCTGTAAACAATAGCCTAAACGATTATAAAATGAATATATCACTTACCGAGATTTGCTACGGTAAAGTGCCACACCCAATAATGGGTAAAAGGCGTGATTATATATTTATTTTTAGTTTGTTATACGAGTAAATTATTAGAAACTTCGCGAAAATTAAAATACTGGTCTTAAATAGTCGGCGAAAAATATTCTAAATAAAATATTTCCAATTTCAATAAAAGAAATAAATATCCAGGCAAGCGAAACAGTATGTTGCTTTGTGATTGACAGACAGAAAACCGAATCACGTGTGCTGTGGCGTGGAGTGTGCCGAGAAACGTCAATATTCTTACACGGGTGTCAATTGGATGGTCCGCCTGTCAGGCGTCACAACATCCATTTTCTTTTCTTTAGACACTGAAGCTACCAACAAAATTATCAAAATATTCTTCAATTTTATAACAATCATTATTTGTATAAAATAAATAAATATACCATCACGCCTTTAACCCATTACTGGGTGTGGCACTCTGCCGAAACAGATGTCGGTAAGTGATATATTTCTTCGCGTGAAGTGCGATTATCAGCCGTCAAATCACGGCCCCAAAGATGTTAGTAGTTAGAGCCATAGGGGTAGATTTAATTTGGTGAAAATTGTTTGTCGGTTGTGAGGATCGAACTAGGGTTCTAAAGATCCACAGGCCGACTCGATATCACTGAGCCACCTACCCCATATTTATATTATTTACATTATTTGTGTATATAAAAAAAAATGAAACATTTTTTCCCGAAGGTGTCGTTTCATGTCCCGAGGGAAAGGCGAGGAATATAAAGCACCTAAGGGATGAATGACACTTTGTTCAAGAGCTTGAGCTACATATACATACATAATTTTTTACCACCCTATCAGAAAATAAAACTAAGAAATAAATTTGAAATTTAGATAAAATTTATTATTCTCTTGACACTAATATCAAAGCATACCGTTGTTTTCCAATTGTTTTGGATATGGCTTTATTTCCCTTCCCTAGGAAAGAAAATTGAACTATCTGACAAGGTTTTAAAAATATGTATTTACGTAACAAGACCTGAAAGTAAAACTTTATTGAACAAGCCTATTGCCAGCTTAGGAGGGTGTGTTACATATAATTTTTTTGCGACTATTAATAATAAATTATACGTAAAACAAAAAAATACGTACTCTCCGATCTAGTTTGATAAAATATTTATTTGTGTATTAAGAGCGTAAAGTGTTTCTTTGTTAATCGAACACAGTAAGAGTGTAAGAGGAACAAAGACACTTTACGCTCGTGATCCACATAATCTTTTCTACGATTGCATCTTAAAATTATTAAAACATATACGTACTGAAAATAAGTTCATTCTGTCAACTAACAATATGACAAGTTTTTGTTTTGTTTGTATCCCTGGTAACTATTGAAATAAGCGCGCATTTAATATCGTTTTCGCGCGTTGCCATTGCAGATATTTTACGATTGTTACGATGACAAATGAGAGCGTAATTGTCAACTTTTAATAACAATCGTAGAAAAACAGATTTTCCGATCTAAAAACTGATCAGAAACGAAGAATTTTCTGCCCTGTCACAAAAAACATTTGAATAACTAATTATTTTTAAATAAATAAATAACTAATAAAATATCAAACTAAACACTTGTCTAAGTCTCACAAAATTCAGCCTCCAAGTCACCTTATGAGGGCATCGTCAGAGGCTGGCCAGACTTAGCAAGTGTTTAGTTTGATATTTTATTATTAAACCTAGTTTCACCAAGTGAGCATTTAAAGACAATTAATTTTGTCTTTGTTGTTTTTTATTTAAATTGCTATTTCGTAGCTTTTGCTTTTTTTTTCGGTAGATGGCATTACTGGTTCGACAGAACTTCTCATGTCATCTTACCCTTTTTTTAGAGATCTTATTCTCTGCTGGCACAGTCCTTCGTCACCAGCTTCTTCACATGAACTTTGTTCTAGGTGAAGAAGTAGGTTATACCATACTGATGAGCTCTAATAAGAGCGAAACGCGTCTATGGTTACCAACTGTGCTGGCCAGCCTCTGACGATGCCCTCATAAGGTGACTTGGAGGTTGAATTTTGTGAGACTTAGACAAGTGTTTAGTTTGATATTTTATTATTAAACCTAGTTTCACCAAGTGAGCATTTAAAGACAATTAATTTTGTCTTTGTTGTTTTTTAAATAAATAACTTTTCAATAAAGTTAATTCTAATTTGAGGAATATAAAATTACAAGTGTAAATTGTTGATTAAAAATGTATCAATCGTATTGCAGCGTATGTCCGGCCCTGGATGTCCCGAGGGCCGTACTCGGGAAAATTCCCACATGACAATTTCAATTTCCCCTCGCCATGGAACAAGTCTCCTCTCTTTCCCACCACCTCTCTCTGTCACCCATGATCAGAGAGTGCGTTGCACACAGCAATAATCTGTCCAGTGAACGTATTATTTTACAATTAAATTTTCAGTTTGGTTTTGAAGTGTAGTTAATGGTATCCGGGTGTTGTTACATTGAAGCAGAGGTGGTTGTATGCGTTACTGCGTTGTTTAACGCTGGTAAATAAACAGCAGGTAATGAATACCTGCATGAAAGAATTCTGCGGCGCGCCCGTAGGCGTTTATTAAAATGCTACATATGCACAGAGTACACATTTGGCTCGAATAAAATAGCGCAATTAAAAACTATAAAAACTAAATTAAATATAGTTGCTTGCTATGCGAATGGAGACGAAAATTTGAAGACTTATAATTAAAGCCCGGATATTTAGGCTCTTAAAACACCCAAATAAGCAGGCATATAGGCCGGTAATTACTCTAAAATAGGCGGGATTTTAGGCAGCCTAAATGTAAATAATTTGTTTAAAAAAAAATAAACGAATCCTTTTTCTAATATTGGTACTCGTATCTACTTTTCGTTAGAAAAAAATAATCATTTTAAACAAAAAATTAACGCAATCTGAAAAATAATAATGTAGGGTTCTCATTTTATTAACTATTATGCAAATTCAAACTATGTAGTATATTGGGACTGTCTTCGGTCAGTCAGAACTTGCTTGTAAGTTGAAAACTTCGTTCGACATCACAAAATGTGACAGGGGCGTTCTTATATTTAGCCATATCGTCTAAACTTACCTCAGCTCCATTGATTAATGGCAAAGACACAATTGAATTGCCACGTAAAATTTTGACTAAAAAACGTTTTTTCTTTCGGCATTTTAAATTCACACACAAAAACTTGATTAAAGTAAGTACTTGAAATATTATAGGTTAGGTTGAAGCACTTTATCGAGTGCTGAATTAGTCAACGAAGTCTGCTCAATAAAGGTTGGAATAGGCCACAAAAATAGGCAAAATAAAAGGCAAATAAAGTAAAATAGGCACAATAACCAAAATATAGAAAAAATAGGCTCTAAGGCACGAAAAAAAAACCTTCCATTACACGTAAACATATTACCTATGTATAGAAAAACGAAATTGCCAGAAATATGTTAAAATTTGAATCTAGGCAATTGCCTAAAAATCCGGGCTTTACTTATAATTCTTTACTACACTTCACATAAGAATATATTTATCACAAAACTGTCATCGAAACTATGTTTAAATTTATAAATCATTTATAATGTCAAACATATTTTACAAGCGAGGTATAATAGTATATTATATAACAAGTTTCATAAATGATTGTATAGAAACAAGTCATATACTATACTTTTTGTACGACTGCAAATTAAAATAATAAAAAAAATTAAAATACATATATTATCACGTCTTTTACTCACTACTAGGTAAGTGCTATATTACTTCACATTTAATTAAATAAATTAATAAAAATAAGGTATTACACCAGATACGTACCTAATAATTAATCAGGGTTCGAAGATATATATCGATCGATATATATCATGATATTTATTTTGATATATATCGTCATATTTTTGCAATGATATATATCCATTATATAAAAATATCAAATAGTTTTTGAGATATAGCCTCCGGAGAAGTGAAATTTTCCGAATTTTTCAGTTCTTCTACTTTCTCAAAAACTAAATGTGATATGAAAACGCGCTCAACGGCATTAATTTTCTCGTGCTTCAGTTAACTTATAAACATAGTTTCAGCGATTTTTATTTTTTTTCAATTTTCCGCCAAAAAAATCGCAAAAAGCGGTTTTTTAACATTTTCTCGAAACCCAGAAGTCATATGCATTTGAAGATTGCACCACTGGATTCAGTGGGTCAAAATACATATGTATGTAAATTTTCGTTTTAATAATCCTACGATTAAGGATTTTTGGGAAAATTGAATTAAAATCTGAAAAAACCAAAGGGGTACCCCTTAGGAAATAATTAAAAATATTAAATTGCTTAAAATTGTATGAAAATTTGCTTATAAGTCAATTCGGACACGGGGAATTCAACGCCGTTGAGCGCATTTCCATATCTTGTTTAGTTTTTGAGATATAGCCTCCGGAAAAGTGAAATTTATCGAATTTTTCAGTTTTTCTACTTTTCCGAGGCTATATCTCGAAAACTAAATGTGATATTAAAACGCGCTCAACGGCATTAATTTTCTCGTGCTTCAGTTAACTTATAAACATAGTTTCAGCGATTTTTATTTTTTTTCAATTTTCCGCCAAAAAAATCGCAAGAAGCGGTTTTTTAACATTTTCTCGAAACCCAGAAGTCATATGCATTTGAAGATTGCACCACTGGATTCAGTGGGTCAAAATACATATGTATGTAAATTTTCGTTTTAATAATCCTACGATTAAGGATTTTTGGGAAAATTGAATTAAAATCTGAAAAAACCAAAGGGGTACCCCTTAGGAAATAATTAAAAATATTAAATTGCTTACAATTGTATGAAAATTTGCTTATAAGTCAATTCGGACACGGGGAATTCAACGCCGTTGAGCGCATTTCCATATCTTGTTTAGTTTTTGAAAATAGCCTCCGGAGAAGTGAAATTTTTCGAATTTTTCAGTTTTTCTAAATGTGTACAAAAACTAAAATTAAAAAATAAATATCCAAAAAGTGATATTTATCTGATATATATCTTATATATCAGATATTTTGATATTTATTATAAATATCATGATATTTACGAACCCTGTAATTAATTAATAAATGATTATTTGTATGCAGTGTTTATACTTTTATTTATTTATTTATTTATATATGTTACGCTGTACAACAAGAACTTAATCCCAATTACAGTACAGGGTCCGCACTCACCGAGCCGCAGTGTGCTAGTTCATATAATTTTTACCTTGAGTAAGATTCGAACTTGGGATTTCCGGATTCGAATTCCGTATCACTATACACACCACCGTACTGATGTAGTAACATCATTACAAATATGCTATTAAACTAGTGACATTAAAAATGTTCGCTAGAAATGAAATAACTTAATTTTTGTGAATTTCAAAAAACATATTTTTGTTCTATAATCAGTATATAAAATTGTATATGTCATTAAAGTTTCGTGCAGAGGTATAGAAACACCCTGTATACTATTATGCGTTTATGTACATTCAAAAACTGAAAAATTTATTACAAACAATATTTTTAAAACTGTATAATACTTATAAATATAATACTGTAATCAAAGAAATTTATTTCCGCAATTTGAACAGACATGCTTATAAAACTTTTTAAAGACCATTCATTAATTTTGTTTTTAGATTAAAAATATTCGATGGCATATCTAGAATATATTTTCTGGTTTAGAAGGTTTAACAGCTTTAAAACCTTTTTTTTAAACATTATTAATCATACTCCGTCAACAAATGTGTCACCAAATTTTATATATTTCAGTGTTGATAGTTTATGTTGCCAAATATCAAATTCACGATTATTTTAAAATGAATTAGATACTTTTAACTGAATTAAAATTTATAGCACGAATTAAATCAGTGACACTAGAAATGTTCGCTAGGAATGAAAAAGTCACCCCAAAAAACAATAAAGGAATAAAATAACATTTATGGGGTAGATGGCTCAGTGGTATCGAGTCGGTCTGTGGATCTTGAGAACCCTGGTTCGATCCCCACAGCCGACAAACAATTTTCACCAATTTAAATTTACCCCTGTGGCTCCCTCTCCACTAATATCTTTGAGGGCCGTGATTTGACGGCTGGTAACCGCATTTCACGCGACAAAATATATCATTTACCGAGATCTGCTTAGGCAGAGTGCCACACCCAGTAATGGGTAAAAGGCGTGATGATATATTTATTTATTTTATTTTTATTTATTTTATAAAATCGTTTTGCAAATTTATTTCAAGCATTTAGTCGGTGAAAGGCTTGTGGCTACTTGTGATTATGTTGATTTTTTTATTTAATTCAATGTTTATTTCTTGTGATATTAGACTGTTTTTTATGTTTCTTTCAGAATCATGTCAAAACTTATTTTTGCGGTTAGCATCTCTTCCGAATTGGAAAAAAAAGTTTCAGATAAAATTAACTTATTTTTTTTTCGTAGAATACGAATCTGCAATAAAAAAATGGGGGTTCCCGTTTAAGGTTTCAAAGTTGTCCCTCGCCCCACCCCCTGGGGGTGGGAGTTGGGGTTTGTGTTTGGTGTGCTTAGATAGGTTTTTGCAAAATATATAATACGTGTTTTTTTGTTTCTTGATTCGATGTGTATTTCTCGAGATATTTCACCGTCCCGGAACTTTTTAAACACCCTGTATATTTAGATATGGTAAGATAATACCAGTTGTCAAATTATGGCACCCAAAAATGGACGGGTTCAGTAGAACCGAGATTATTAAAAACCCATATTATTTTATGATTTTTTTGCAATAATTCCAAATAATATAATAGTTATTTGTGTATTAAGAGCGTAAAGTGATTCTTTGTTACTCAAGCACGGTAATTGCAGCGCGAGACGAAGGCGAGAGCTGCAATAGTGCAAGAGGAACAAAGACACTTTACGCTCGTGATACACACATAATTTTTTCTACGATTGCATCTTAAAGTTATTAAAAAACGTAGGTATACGTCTAAAACTAAATTCGTTTTGTTAACTGTCAATATGACAAGTTTCTGTTTTGTTTGTATCCCTGGTAACTATTGAAATAATCTTTTTCGCGCGTTGAAATTGGAGACGCGCAAAAAAGATATTCTTCGATTGTTCCACAGAAAACGTCAACTTTACGATGACAAATGAGAGCGTAATTGTCATCTTTTCACAGCAATCGTAGAAAAAGTATTTATCAGGAATTTGCACATCATATTGAATACTAGTGATATTTAATTAATATTAGAAACGATGAAACAACAATGACACTTTTATGTATTTTGCGTTAAATATAGCATATGTCATCAGTGAATCAATACAGTAACAGAGTGCTCACGTTTTATAAAACACGCACGATTATATTTTATTCCATTTGATCCAGTGTGCCTCGCTGTTCTCACAAAACAAACCAGGGATCTATTTTTATTCGAAGCGATCGCGAACGCGATATTACCGATTCATTATTCATTTGTTCACGTTAGTGTCATCGTTTGACACGTGGCGGCATGGCAACACGATGTGATGATGACGTGTTAATCTTTTTGCATTTAAAAATAAATTATGATATAGTTCAGTTTCACAGTGATGAGTGCCAGAATTTTGAGAATTTAAATTCAGCGTAAAATTGGAGTAATTTGTTGGCGCAAAGTTGGAATCGTTAATTAGACGAAGTCGCGACCAGAACTGACTTATGATCAAAAATAAACGATCAATGAATGTGCGATAGATTGTAGCCATAAATTTCCTTCATTTAAGAACTTACAATTTCACTCTTTAATGCAAAGTCTCTACGGATTTTTATCTTCTTTATAAACTTTCTTATTTCATATGTTGTACAAGTTTAGTTATTTGTATATTTAAAATGAACTTAACGATCGGTACAACAGCCGAGGAAGACAACATTCTAAAAAAATAAATAAATATATATAACAACAAAGACAAAATTAATTGTCATCCAACACTTGGTGAAACAAGGTTTAATAAAAAATATAAAGTAAACACTTGGCTATGTTTCACAAAATTCAGCCTCCAAGTAACCTTATGAGGGCATCGTCAGAGGACGGCCAGCGCAGTAACCATAGACGCGTTTCGCTCTTATTAGAGCTCATCAGTATGGTATAACTCACTTATTCACCTAGAACAAAGTTCATGTGAAGAAGCTGGTGACGAAGAACTGTGCCAGCAGAGAATAAGATCTCTAACAAACTGGTAAGATGACATGAGAAGTTCTGTGGAACTGGTCATGCCATCTACCGAAAAAAAAGGAAAGCTACGCAATAGCAATTTAAATAACAACAAAGACATAAATAAATTGTCATCCAACACTTGGTGAAACAAGGTTTAATAAAAAATATAAAGTAAACACTTGGCTATGTTTCACAACATTCATTTTTTTAAAATAAATATATTATCACGTCTTTTACTCGTTACTGGAAGTGGCACTATGTCGTAGCAGATTACGATAAATGATATATTTATTAAATATATCATTTATCTAGACGAATCAGCAGTACGGCAGTGTAAAATATACAGCTCGGTGTGTCCAATAGGCCTAAATCCGCAATGAATTGAGGCGTCAGAAATGATGAATGATAACGTCCTCCGTTTAAAAAGTGTATAAATTATATCTGCATCTTGCTATTTGAAATGAAGTAGGTAATGAATCTATGAATCAAATATATATAATAATTCCGTACAATAAATCTGAATAATAGATTAGGTATTGTTTGAAAATGTTTCATGTTCAGTGAACAATTATATCTCAGGTGGAATTTAACAATGCATATGCTGTAACTAGATTTTCCAAGAAATATGTGTTCAATTGTACACGGTGATGAATTGTATTCTGTTCAACTCGCAAACAGAGCTGAAACAGGCCTGCTCCTTCCAGTTAAGAGATTGCTGTTCTTGTTCATCAAGAATATATGTTGATTTACTGACAAAATATGCTTCTTCATTTTCCATTGCGTCTATTTATTTTCACATTTAAATGGGGAAACTAATAATTTTTTCTATTTTACATTATTAAGATGTCATTTAACGTACTGGGTTCCATGGCACTAAATAACATCTTAATCATATGTTGAAACACCATGGCATCAAACGTTTTAGTCACGGGGTGAAGTTAGCTTCAGGTATCTATCATTATAACTTAAACTTACTTTGTAAATAATTCATAAAACTTTACATTTTGTTGTTGACTTAATTTGCGATCGTAGAAAAAGTATAGTATGTGACTCGTTCTATAAACTGTTTAGATACTCGGTTTTTATGTACTCGTAACTAAAGAAACGTTTATAAAACTTGTTAAATAATGTACTGTGTTCTCGTTATTAAAATGTCAGTTAACGTTTTTTTTTCCAAGGCGCTAAATAACTTCTTAATTACATGTTGACAAGCTGTGCTTTATAACGTTTTAGTCACGACATGAATATAACTACTGACATATTAAATACGGAGTGAAGTTAGCTTCTTGCATCTGTTATTGCAACATAACCTTATATTTTAAATAATACATAAAACCTTACATTTTTATTGTTTTAATTTGTGATCGTAAAAGAAGTATAGTATCTGGTTCGTTAATAAACTCTTTAGATACTCGTTTTTATGACCAATCACAGTATATACTACAAAACATCTGATTTAATAGTATATTATCGCAGGGTTCGAAGATATATATCGATCGATATATATCATGATATTTATTTTGATATATATCGTCATATTTTTGCAATGATATATATCCATTATATAAAAATATCAAATAGTTTTTGTGATATAGCCTCCGGAAAAGTGAAATTTTTCGTATTTTTCAATTTTTCTACTTTTCCGAGGCTATATCTCAAAAACTAAATGTGATATGAAAACGCGCTCAACGGCATTAATTTTCTCGTGCTTCAGTTAACTTATAAACATAGTTTCAGCGATTTTTATTTTTTTTCAATTTTCCGCCAAAAGAATCGCAAAAAGCGGTTTTTTAACATTTTCTCGAAAACCAGAAGTCATATGCATTTGTAGATTGCACCACTGGATTCAGTGGGTCAAAATACATATGTATGTAAATTTTCGTTTTAATAATCCTACGATTAAGGATTTTAGGGATAATTGAATTAAAATCTGAAAAAACCAAAGGGGTACCCCTTAGGAAATAATTAAAAATATTAAATTGCATAAAATTGTATGAAAATTAGCTTATAAGTCAATTCGGACACGGGGAATTCAACGCCGTTGAGCGCATTTCCATATCTTGTTTAGTTTTTGAGATATAGCCTCCGGAAAAGTGAAATTTTTCGAATTTCAGTTTTTCTACTTTTCCGAGGCTATATCTCGAAAACTAAATGTGATATAAAAACGCGCTCAACGGCATTAATTTTCTCGTGCTTCAGTTAACTTATAAACATAGTTTCAGCGATTTTTATTTTTTTCAATTTTCCGCCAAAAAAATCGCAAAAAGCGGTTTTTTACCATTTTCTCGAAAACCAGAAGTCATATGCATTTGAAGATTGCACCACTGGATTCAGTGGGTCAAAATACATATGTAAGTAAATTTTCGTTTTAATAATCCTACGATTAAGGATTTTTGGTAAAATTGAATTAAAATCTGAAAAAACCAAAGGGGTACCTCTTAGGAAATAATTAAAAATATTAAATTGCATAAAATTGTATGAAAATTTGCTTACAAGTCAATTCGGACACAGGGAATTCAACGCCGTTGAGCGCATTTCCATATCTTGTTTAGTTTTTGAGATATAGCCTCCGGAAAAGTGAAATTTTTCGAATTTTTCAGTTTTTCTAAATGTGTACAAAAACTAAAATATAAATATCCAAAAAGTGATATTTATCTGATATATATCTTATATATCAGATATTTTGATATTTATTATAAATATCATGATATTTACGAACCCTGATATTATGTAACAAGTTTTATAAACGTCTCTTTGGTTTAGTGTATAAAAAACGAGTAGGTATCTAAAGAGTTTATAAAATGAGTCACATACAACAATTTTTTATAGCTTTTATGGATTATTTAAATAGAAATGTTAAGTTACAATGACAGATGCGGCTTGAAATATTAAGCACGGCGTGGCTTAATATTTCAAGCCGCGACTAAAATGTTCGGAACCTCAGCTTGTCAACATGTGATTAAGATGTTATTTAGCATAATGGAAACCAGTATGTTAAACGACATTTTAATCACGGAAATAGAAAAGAATAAATAAATAGTAAACATAAACAGAAGAATAACAATACGACGAAATAAACTGCTTGATAGCGATGCTACATTCATATGAATTTAAGAAATTTATAATCACTTTTAGCCACACATTTTTCTTTGAATTATAAAATAAAAATAAACTTAGATGCAGAATTGAAATCTGTAATTTTTTTTTTGAAGTATTTTGCGCACAGAAAAACACCTATGGCCAGTTTTAATTAACACCCTGTAGGTAAATATAAGTATATATTCATCAAATAAACTAAACTAATTCAACAAGTTCGTAACAAAATAAAAAAGTGTGAATGCACATTCACAAGGTTCACGTTCACCCTGAAAGCAAAATCAGATCCGAACCTTCGCCTCGTATTAAGTGAATCCTAGTCCGTCACAGAATACTTCATCGTCAAATAACTCAGTCATTCACCGTCACTCGCATTTTAAAATGAAATTTCATAAAAATCCTCGCAACACGTGCAAATAAATAACAGGAAACCCTGCTGCGAAGATAGGTACAAGCAGAATCCACATTTAATTCAGAAACATAAAAGAACGCAAAAAGAGCCTCGCGCTGCAAGAATAACATCCCGGCTTACCTGAAGCCCTCTATAATATAATCTGCTAACATATTGAAAAACCGCGGTTTTCATTTTTCATATTACGTATTATAAATAGAGTTTTCACGATTTCATCAGCAGCGAGCGGTGTTGAGTTGCTCCGTGTTGCGTTGTAGATTTCAGTTTTCAGGTTTCAGGGATTTTATTTGCGCGAAGCGACAACCTGCGAGTCTGTGACTGAAGTGTGGTAATGGATTGATGAAATGTGTTATCAAATATTCACGGACAGTCCTACACGATAAAAGCACGCTACAAATTGTGTCATTTCATTATTTATGCTTTTCAAGCTATTCTACATTTTAAAATGGAGAAATTTTGTCACTGTCTTGTCCGGGTAATACAGGTGTTCGTACTGTTAAAGTCGAGTAGCACACACAACGAATACATCTTATATCTGTAAAAAAAAGAATTCGCGTGTTCAAATCCCGATGAATTTAATTTATATACAAAATAATATGTTACTGTATTTGACTGGTTAGAATTGTATAATGACGGTACATCCCTTATTATACAGGGTGTTCAATATAAGTAACTCACCATTGCTACCTCCAGATTTGTAAGAGATATGAGTTTAGTTAGCAATAAATTGTCCTACTGTCAACAACTTATTACAAAATGTAATATATCTTTTTATAAAACTAATAAAAATTAATAAAATACCACAACCGACAAACAATTTTCACCAATTTAAATCTACCCCTGTGGTTCCCTCCCCACTAACATCTTTACACGCGAAGAAATATATCACTTACCGAGATCTGCTTAGGCAAAATACCACACCCAGTAATGGGTAAAAGGCGTGATGATATATTTATTTATTTATATTTAAAATACTCGTAAATGCTGTGAAGGTGGAAATAAAACTTTGTACGCCGACATGCTTGCAATTAATCTTTACTGGATGCTTGTTTCTTCTTTGCTCGCCCCACAACATTTCCAGCACGTCCGTAAAAAGTAATTTACTACGCTGGCTACGTAAACAACCATTATAGGACGATTTAAAAACGGTTGAAAAAGAATTTAAAACCATTTTTAAACAAGTGGAAATATTACTTTTCTCTTTGGTCCTATTGGGACCAATACAAAATTTCTCCGTTTATTGGAGAAAATCGGAAAAAATAAAATACACGTTTGTTGTTCAGGAAACAATATTTTTCCCTTATCAAATGATTACTAAAATAGCATACTTTGTGTCATGAGAAGGGCAGTAAAGTGATTTTCATAGTAACGGAAAAATCGTGACATTTGTCAAGAGAATAATAATATTATCTAAACTTCTAATTTAATTTAAAGTCTCTGTCGTTAAGTTCATTTAAATATCATATTAAGAAGTTATTTATTTAATATGCACTTTTTGTCTAACTTATTTTATTTATTTTATTTGTTTAATACAATTTTTTGAAATGATGCAATTTATTTAAATGTATTCTGTTATATTGTATTTTATTTGTTTATTTTTTCTATTTTGTACTCTGTACTCATTATATTCATTAGGTACATTTTCTTTATAATTTTTGTAATCTTATGTACGTGGTTGGGTGGAAGAACAGCCTTTGGCTGAACCCCGCCTTTGACATGTGTCAATAAAGTCATTATTATTATTATTATTATTATTATTATTATTATTATTTCTAAAAATTTTACGTTCAGGTAGAATAATAGGTAGTGAAAACAATTACATGAAAACTTCGGGTAGAAATATCCCACTTTCTTCCCCTGGTATACTATTTTAAGCAACTATATTGAGTACATTTAATATAATTTCAACAAATTTTTAATAGCAGTTTTAACGGACGTTGCCATTAACAACACTCAATAAAACCGCTTTAACGGCGTCTGCTAAAAGCTACATAAAATAATGTAATATTGTACAAAAAAGATAAACAGAATAGTATTTGTAAATGTTATTCTTTTTACAATTACATAGGAAAGTATACAAATCAAAATTTATAAAAATATTAAATAAATAAATATATCATCACGCCATTTAACCATTACTGAGTGTGGCACTCTGCCGTAGCAGATCTCGGTAAGTAATATATTTCTTTGCGTGAAGTGCGGTTACCAGTCGTCAAATCACGGCCCCCAAAGATGTTAGTGGAGGGGGAGCCACAGGGATAGATTCAAATTGGTGAAAATTGTCGGCTGTGGGGATCGAACCAGGGTTCTCAAGATCCACAGGCCGACTCGATATCACTGAGCCACCTACCCCATAAAAATATTAGTTACAGCAAATAGAAAATATTTATAAAACTTGAAATTAAGAGCAGTTATTTTATCGAACCAGGGTTCTCAAGATCCACAGACCGACTCGATATCACTGAGCCACCTACCATATAAAAATATTAGTTACAGCAAATAGAAAATATTTATAAAACTTGAAATTAAGAGCAGTTATTTTAAAACCATCACTATTTAGGCCCTTTTAAAGCATTTCCTTCACTGTATCCGTGAATGCAAAACCAGGTCCTTTTATATATCTCGGAGTGATACAATTATTTGAGTATTCGTAGAATGCGATGTAGTCTGCATTGATTTAGTTTGTTTTGTTTCGCTCATTAGCAAACACAAAATCAATCATCTCACAGTTTTCCGCGCTAATCATCCACATCATTACATACAATTCCCAGGACCAGCACCAGCATCGTATACCTGCAGCGGGCAGCGACAGTCGATTGTTCCTCCTCACTGTTCAGTGCATATCGGAGTGAATGGGCACAAACTGGAAACTGTTATACTGTTAACCAGCGCGCTACAAATGAAACAAACACGCATCATCGACAGAAGTTCCACGCCGACTGTCGACTGTTGTATTTCCGGCCCATTGTTTCACAAACAGCGCGCATTGTGTTTCATTGTCACCGGATTCACCGGAGCTCTGGAACTGACTCCCGGCTCTCGACTCCGGACTCTACAGAAGGGAGTTAGAATTTTTACAGCCATGGCGCTGTTCATCTGTTCTACGTTCGTTTGTTACGAGTAGTTTGCTAGTTGTTAGTTTGTCTGTTAGGGTCTGTTGTTGTTAGTGGATTTTGTATTGTGATTGTTTTGAAGTTGGCTACAATGATGTATGGATATTTTATTACATGCGTGGTATAGTGCATCAGCTGCATTCTGCTAAATTAATCACAATATTAACTCCTATTCACACTAATTTGAAATATACTCGTAAAATATAATAAAAAATATATTATTTCAATAGAAAAAAGACATTTAACTAGTGGGAAAAGTGCCACTTTATTACACCAGCAGGAAGCTTGCAGCACAACCCGTACATGAATGTTGCAACTCATAAGTGCAAAAAAAAACACTTTTAACACAAATTACATACACTATTTATTTTATATTTATTATTGTAATATGATGCAAAACAAACATTTTCCATTATTAATAATAATTATAAGTTCATTAGATGTAGTTTTTAGCTCTAAAAATATTTAGTTTTTATATTTCGTCCAAAAAATGACACAAAAATTTGAATGTTGTATTTCCGATACCGGGTGTTTCAAAATTATTGCAAAAAAAATAAAGATATATATTATTGTATGTACTGATTAAAACACAAAAATAATTGCACATTACTTAAAACAAGCATTTATCGTGCACTCTACTTAGGTTACGGTAATTAATAAAAATGAGTAAACATTAAACACTAAAAGAACTATTCATCATCATCATCTGTGGCGCTACAGCCCAAATCGGACCTTGGCCTACCGGACACACCGAGCCGCAGTTTTGACACTGCCGTTCTGCCTGTTTTCGTAGTCAAATGTTACATTATTTAAGGCGTATAAGTGACTAGCTTATAGCGCCCGAGTGTGATAAATACACGTAACCGTATTTTTATATTTTACGACAAATCACACATTGTCGACAGGCGGATTCGAACTGACGAACCTTGGTTCGGGTGACGTCACAGTATGCTAAGAGTTGTGCCTTAACATGCTCGGCCACCGCGCCTGTAAAAGAACTATTACATAAAATTAATTTTTAATCATTACTGCAATCAATCAATCCATTGGCACGAAAAATGTTTGCTACAATTAATGTGCAATTATTTTTACGAATACCCTTTAAAATGTTTGGTAATAATTTTGAAACACTTTGTATAATAAGTAGTGTAGTGATTGTCCCGCTAGCAACTATTCAATCAAAATGTGACTCAGCTATAAAAAAGTTTGGCCATTTCTGCTCTACATGGAATAAATACAGAAAAGCCTACTTTCTGTCATGGTTGTATATAAATTTATTTTCAAGTAATTGTAAATGGTAATATAAATAATAATGTGTGTAGAACTAGCAGAAAGTGTCTACTTTCTCCTCCAGGTACACAAATAACTATTCCTTAACAATAGTTTATAATGGAACTGAGCTAAAACAATTTATTAAACCATTTTTTATTTTTTATTATTAATAGGTTAGTTGAACCATATCTATTCTTTTAAAAATGTTCGAACTAGCTAACAAAGAATCAACAGTTCCTAAGATGCAACAGCTCTCCACTGGGTAAATAAAGGTCAGCGGAACGGAAAAAATGAGCAAATTGAACTCCTTCCAAAGAGAGAGATAACACGTGTTGAAGTGAATGTAGCTAGACAATGGAAAGAGAAAGCCCAAACCAATTTCCGCAAATGACAAAAGATATGGAAGGTAAATCCATGGACCGGAAAATCAATCTCTAATATTTGCTCAACGTTGAAAAGTCTGCCACCGCTAGAGCTATCAGGAGGACAGAGGAGGGTAGAGGGGGGAAGAAGAAGGGTATAAGAACTGGACAAGAGATCACAAGGTTGCGAAAGAGCTAATGTCTTCACTTCTCGCGTTATTAGCTCTTTGATTGCTTAACAATGGAATTGGATCATCTTTGACATGGATAATTTACCACGATTTTGTCATTCTCTATTGAAGTACAATCACATAGATTTATTCTGCGTCCATTATTACCGTCAATTATTTATGTAAATATAAGTAATTTAAAATATAATTGCGCCAAAGTGATTTGGATTCTACTATTATATGTATTATTTATGTCATCAACAAAGAGCTAAATGTAATTTTAATTAAATTTGAATTTTGTGTTTGACTTTAATAAATCAAATCAAATCGAAGTAAAATATGAAAGAAACAAATGAACATCAAAATTTATTTAACAGATTAATTTTGTAACATATTATGATTTGTTTATTTGTTTCTTTTATAACACGCTGATTGTTATGAGATTTGAATTAAATTAATGTTAATTTAAAATGCATTTTTCTCAAATCTTTTCTAATGTGAGGGTACTGAATTTAGTATTAGTTGAATCCACCGTAAAGTGAGAACGGAAGAAGAGAACTACATGATTTTTTTCTTATGGAGTAAATTTGCAGCACGTGCCGAAAGCGGGAAAAATAAACTTTTCTCACGCAGTGTACAAACTATTTTTTCCACGATCCCAAAGATATAAAATGATTCTTAAAAACAAATAAATATATCATTACGCCTTTTACTCATTACTGGGTGTGGCACTCTGCCGTAGCAGATCTCGCATGAAATGCGGTTACCTGCCGTCAAATCACAGCCCTCAAAGATATTAGTTGAGGGGAAGCCAGAGGGTTAGATTTAATTTGGTTAAAATTGTTTGTCGGCTGTGGGGATCAAACCAGGCTTCTCAAGATCTACAGGTCGACTTGATACCACTGAGTCACCTATCCCATAAAAATATTAGAAATAATTATTAAAACATGAAATATTGTAATTGTCTTTATTTTTTTGTAAAAAATGAATAGAATGTCAAGACAACTCATAATCATTTTATTAGCACCGGGACTAAAATACTTTATTCCCGTCGTCATTGGCAACGACAAATAACAGCATGGCGGATTACTATCATGATTTTGATGTCAGCCGTGGAAAAAACAAATTTACAGGTAGTATTTACTGACTGAAAATAACTTTCAGTAAAAACAAAGAAACCAATTTGCTCATAAACAAAGCCTTAAAAACACCCTAAATCATTCAGGGTTAATTTCGCCATTCTGTGTTATATTTTCATTGATATTCCATCATGATGACGTCATTAATACATAATGAATTGTTTACTGTGCCTACTGCGTTGTTTAAATTATTCACTTATGAAAATGAACATCGAGCGCGAGCGCGAGCGCAGCCGACGCCGATAAATTCGCTCGTCATTTTAGCGCAAAATAGGCGCGATGCGTCGTTGTTTCGGATAATAGCAGCAGTGATAAGTTGGCCCTGCATGTGGTGAGTGGGGCGCAAGAGACACAACAGGGATTTGCCGCAATTATAAACGGTTTCAATATTTATGGATGATTGTTTTGCTAATGGGAATCATGTTTAACAGTGCCATGAATTTTCAATGATGAAATTAATAGTTACCTATCTACCTTCTCTTCAACGGTGCATGTAATCTGATGTTTTTATTATTTATATCTAAATGGTTCACAGCCAACTGTAACTGATTGTTGAAATGGGTATCTCTTTATAACTAATTTTCGCTATTTTAAAACTTTTCCACAATAGTATATTACAATGAAAATGCAAGATCGGTATGTACCTAACAACAGAAAGAGAAAAAAATTGCGCGACATGTATTAAAAAAAAATGATCGGAAGTATTTGATCGTTTCTATGATACAAAAATTGAGAGAGAAGTAAAACATTTTACCCATTTCAGGATATGAAACCTATGTTTATATGCACAAAAGTAGACTAGTAAGTAATAACTGTATTTTGTACGTAATATTACCATATTGATTTAGCAAAACAGTCAAGAAAATGAAAATAAAACATAATGATTAATATAACACTATTAATTCAAACGGAACTCAAAACAACAATAATACAAAGATTACTTCTCCTGCTTATCATAATATATATTAATTGTACAGTCTTTCAAATTAGAGATGACCACGTTATGACGTTTAAATAAACAAATTATTTATAAATATGATACAAAATAATAACCATGGCGTTAAATAAAAACATACAGACCACAGACTTACTTGATCACCTTCTAAAATAATGACAATGACGTTATTCATACAAGAAAAAATAATATTTATTAATGACGTTAACGTGTTTATATTCTGAAACCGGTAAACTATTGAACAAACCATGGATGTTATGAGTCATAACAGGCCTTAGATGTCTTAATATTTTTCTTTACAAAAAAGTTATGACAATTACAATATTTCATTTTTTAATAATTATTTCTAATATTTTTATGGGGTAGGTGGCTCAGTGGTATCGAGTCGGCCTGTGGATCTTGAAAACCCTGGTTCGATTCCTACAGGCGACAAACAATTTTCACCAACTTAAATCTACCCCTGTGGCTCCCCTCTACTAACATCTTTGTGGGCCGTGATTTAACAGCTGGTAACCGCACTTCAAACGAAGCAATATGTCACTTACCGAGATCTGCTACAGCAGAGTGCCTCACCCAGTAATAGGTGAAAGTCGTGATGATATATTTATTTATTTATTTATTTATATACAAATACATTAATTTTGCCTATAATATTAAATTCAGAAATTATCAAATATAATACCCCGAGAGCTTGAAAATTAGAGGGATTTTTGAGCAAAACTTATCTCAATCGATGCTACGCAGGGAAACAAGAGGGAAATACCCGATTAATTTTCAAGCTCTCGGGGTATTCGGCTGATTATTTTTGATGATTCTGAATAGCGCATAGGTTACAACTGTCAGAAAAATGATTGTTTATCGCCTAGCAACCTAGCCGGGAAATTATCGAAAAATTATCGTATATAATATCACAAGGGGCTCAAGTTTTATTAGTAAACTTTTCTTGAAAACATTGTTTACCTAGCAACATCGTGAGAGTCATCTGTTCGAATAAATCCATCGAGCTACGCTCTCCTGATTTATTCTGAGCAGATGACTCGAAGGATGTTGCTTAAAGGTAAACAATGTTTGAAAGAAAAGTTTACTGATAAAATAAGAGTCGCGAGTGGTATTTGTGAAGAATATTTCTCGAATGATATCTCTATATTTTTGTATTAAATTAAAAATTTATTTTAAATGTGATTATTTTAATTAGGTATTAAAGTTGTTACAATTTATTGTGCAATTATTAAATACAATATTATTTGGAATATTAGATTTTTTGGAAATAACATCGCCACTACTTGTGCTAGGTTCTTCAGGAGCTATTTCATTTGTAGTAATGCAGCTTGTTGATCGTAGGTTTTGTATTATGTTTAAATGATGTTCCGCATCTAATTGTAAATAGGGTTTTATAGAAGATGCGCTGGAATGCCCTGTAATTTTTATAAGTTCTTGTTCACCTATCTCTTTTTTTGCTAATTCTGATTTCTTATTTTCTATTTCGGTACAAATTGCCGCCAAAGACGCATCTCCAAAACGATTCACTTCTGACATTTTAGAAAACTGATTGTTTATTTTGAAAATGTGGTGTTTGTTTCTCTTAGGCAACGGCGATTTGTCGGTGACAAATGGTCTTGGGCATTTACCGCGCGACAAACCCCCGTTGCCAAGGCATTTGTTACTGTAATTGTTTATGAAACTATGTAAAATTTGTCAGTATAATTGACATAAGTGAAATAATCGATATAATTTAGACCTAATTGTACCACGTGATGTTAAATGCCACGCTCTTATTGGTCGAAATTGGGGTTGAAAAAATAATCAAAATAATAGTTGCATTTGTATGTTCTGTAGTAGGTAATAATAATAATAATAAATTAATTTTAAAATATGCTGAGTTAGCTAGCAGTCGTAAACAAATTTGTCTGAGAAAATGTCAGTGAATAATTCGAGCATATTAAATTGAAACTCATATTTTAATTCGTTTGACAAAGGGTTTCTAAACATGAAAAGATCTTTTGAGGTAAATTCCATTATTCCTGAAGCATTTAAACAAAAAGGTTTTTATTTAATAATGCAAAGTAGACGGAACGGCCTTGTGACAATTTTAAATTCTACCGTAAAAACCAAAGAAACTTTGTTTAAACCAATGAGTCAACTTGAAATGTTCTTACCTAGTGGTGATGATGACTGTGACATCTTTCAGAAGAAGTTAACATCGAGGACAATAAGAAAAGAAGTTCACTTACCTGAAACAAACAAATGAATACATTAATTTAAAGTTTACATAGGCGCGGTAATCAAGCGTGGTAATGAACATCTCTTAAAATACTGTGGCGTTTCCCGAACCAAGGTTCGTTAGTTCGAATCCGCCTGCCGACAATGTATGATTTGTCGTTGAAATATAAAAATTACAGCTACCTGTATTGATCACACTCGGGTGCAATTTTTCAGTACTTCTTATAGTGTATTTGTCTGTTAGTACGGTGGTGTGGATAGCGATACGGAATTAGAATTCGGAGATTCCGAGTTCGAGCTAAAATTATATATGAACTACCACACTGCGGCTAAAACTTGTTTTTTTTTCGTGAAACGTAAGATTAAGGTTTTGATGTCAATTTACAATTAAAAAACTGTCAGTATCGCTTCAAATGAACTCTCTTTTAACCCTTTGGAGCCGTAAAATGAAGGTAAATTTGTTATAGCATCGAACGTCCCCCTCCAAACCATCAAACTTTTATTCGGAAAGTTTTTTTGTCTGATGTACTCGTTTCGAGAAATTCCCCTGGCAAGATTAAAATTGGACACCCTGTATAATATTTATTTAAAATATAGTTATTAATTTTTAACATATGACTTCGACTGAACGTACAGTAATGAAGATAATTTTTAAGTTAAATTTTTATGAAAGAAATTAGTTCGTGGAATGATTCCCTATAAATCAGAACTGTGTCGCTGTAGACGAAACCCGTTGTCAATGCCTATCATAGATATAGGAGTCTTTGGGATCGATGCTACGTTAGACACTATGAAAGAAGAATTCGGTTGAAGCCATACGTCGGACACAGGTGACGAGGTGTAGCGGTTAACATCTCTGCCCGGCAAGCGGAGGGTCCCTGGTTCGAATCCAGGCGTCATCCGAATTTTTCTTTCATAAAAATTTAACTTAAAAAATATAGTTATTAATTCTGTATATAACGACATAAACATAACAATAATTTCAAAATTAACTGTCAGTTAGTAGAAGACAGAAGACATGAATAGTAGAAAGATTTCTGAATAGACTAGAAGTGCGAGAGAGATGCATAAAGAAAGATTGTAATGCTCTGACATCAGACTTAATAACATTAAAACTTAAACATCTTAAAAACCAATAACCTTCTTGAATCTTTCATTGTCTCTAGTACGATGTTTTTGGGTCTAGCCTCAATTACAAATTTTCTATTTTGTTACTATAGTAGACCATCCCATTGCTTGTTTACTTCATTTCTAGTAACTTAGTTACTGTTTACTTGTTGTTATTTAGTTACATAATTTGTTTTTAAATTTATATATCGGACAAACTACTTAGGTCATATGCCGATATGTCCTTTGTATGGCCGCCACGGGCGGGACCCGAACCCGCGACCTTATGGTCTTCAGTCAGGAGCTCAACCCGCGCGGCCATCACGCAGTTACTTAATTATAATTAGTTTTGTTGATTTAATATTTTTTCACGTTTCTTGTATTGAAACATCGAATTAAATCATTTTTAAAATATAATTTAACCCTTACATTAAATTCGTATTGGAAAATTCTGGGTTAAAGCTGTGACGCTACTTTCGAATCTCCCTGTAAGTATATGACTGACCTAGTGACCATATAATTTAATCATTATAGACTTTTTCTGTGTTAATATCCTGAGTGAATCATCACGCTCAGCAAGGTTGATGTCAGTCACGTGTACGCTGTTCGCAGAACGTTTAACGGCTTGTAGTAGGGGTAAACAGCCCCCCTTGTAGGTCATCATTAGCTTGTTTACACACCCATTCGTGTTCGCACGTGTTCACCTGTCGCCACCCTCTACAAGGGTGTCTCGCAGCCAATCACATCATTAGATTAGAATAGCGGAAATTGATTGCTGAAGATTTTTACCGAAAATGATAAGTTCGGTCCTGCAATGTTTAAATTTTTATTATAAAACTCAAACACTTTCATCCGGAAAGCGAATCAAAAGACAAAGGTAAAAAAAATATTTGTAAAAAAGCGTAAAAAATGAAATATTTATATAGGTTTATGTGTCAAAGGGGGAATTTCCTTTAAACCGACTCAGACCAGAGGTTCTGAAACAACAGTAAAATAGCAGTAATGTCCCTGCAGTAAAACAAAACACACATCAACAAAGTGCTTTTTCATGGGTGACTAGACCATCCTAAAACAAAACACAAACCACCTGTGCGGTGTTTCCACATCGTATGTCGAGATCAGAGTGGGCTGTGGGCTGTGGACTGCGTAGCTCATGAACATGCAAATGAACTGAGCACATTCGCGACCAATTATTTGTGAAACTAATTGTTTCGCTTGGTTGACAACTGAAAAACAAATAATTATCGGACGACCACAGTACGCTTTGATGACAGTGTTCGCTGGTAATTGTCGGTGTGTTTTTGTTTATTTATCATTTTATTTAGTTTCATGTAGTTATTTTAATTGTTTTTATTTCCAACACTGTGTTGATTTTAAGCTTTAATATTTTAAATTGCGCTTCGGTTGTTTATTTATTTTGGCATTATTTTTGTTGCTAGATTTAGTTTTAATGGAAAATATTGGAAATATACAAAATAGGTTAATTTGTGCATGTACATTCATCTTTTTTGTTACTACTGTAACAAATTGAAATTTTTCAAATAAATATAAATATTAACTCTCTCTCTCTCTTTTTCTCTCCTAAATAGTCATCTACATGGGCATTGTGTTGCCACAAGACGAGACGAGATAACTTTTTGAGATCGAATTATTATAACAATTATAATAACAGTAAATAAATTTAATACTTAATAAATGACATTAAATTAAAATAAATTCAAAATAAACTTAAGCTTGATGATATACAGGGTGTTTCTATACCTCTGCACGAAACTTTAATGACATATATAATTTGATATACTGATTATAGAACAAAAAGACTTTTTTGAAATTTGCAAAAATTATGGTATTTCTTTTCTGGCGAAAATTTTTAGTGTCACTGGATTAATAATACATTATGGTGTATTAGCTCAGTCGTATCAAATTGTCCTGTGGATTTAAGAACCTGGGTTTGATTCCCACAACTGACAAACAATTTTCACCACGTTAAAACTACCCCTGTGGCTTTCCCTTTAGGGGCCATGATTTGACGACCGATAACTGGACTTTACGCTCTTAAATATATCACTTACCACGATCTGCTATTATAGAGAGTTACACCCACTAATTGGTAAAAGACATAATGATATACTATTTATTTTAAATTATACTCCATAATAATTTAATCAATTTCTATAATCTTATATACTCGTATCAAATAATTTATTATTATTATTATTTAAGAAAATTATAGAGGTATTTCGGCAGCTAAGGCCACTAATACCCCGGTACATTGGTTATATACACATATTTAAATTACATATCATTAAATAAATATAATAAAATAAAATAATTGATATGTCATGAACATTAGGTATCTTGGCAAGAACTGAGAATTTTGCCTCAACACATATGTTCATAATTCAAATCAGGGGAGTAACTGAAATTGACAGGAATTTGATCCTTGGAGATTTGAAGCCTACATTAGCTTATGATGGATTATGCTAAAGATTATCTCTTGAGACTGGGATTGACTTAGTATGTGGGAAATCTTTCAGAATATACTATTCATGCATCAAGCATTTGTTATTAGTATAATAGTTACCAAAACAATAAATCATGTTAATATTATATAGGAAGAAGAAAAGTTTCATCAAAACTGACAAAAAGTTTATTCTGCCTCATACTAGTAAATTTGTAACATACATTTTCGCACCTTTTATGCCTGATTTTATAATGGACAGAATAAATTTACTTTAATATTAAATACAGGTTTGTCAAGAGAAGAAGGGGAAGAAAAGCCCGAAGATGGGAAGACGACATTAAGACCGTAGCAGGGAACACATGGTCTAGGACAGCAAGAAACCGCACGGAATGGACAGAATTGGAGGAGGCCTTTGTCCAACGGGACAAGAATTAGGCTTTATTATTATTATTATTATTATTATTATTACAGGTTGCTCATTTTATTTTGTCATCTATTGCTAGCTCGAGAACCTATATATATAATTAGCAAGCAATTTCTATTTCATTGTAAAGTTGACGTTTTCTGTGAAACAATCAAAAAATAACTTTGTCGCGCATCTTTAATGGCAACGCGCGGAAAAGATGTTAAATGTGCGCGTCTCCAATAGCAACGCGCGAAAAAGATATTAAATGCGCGCTTATTTCAATAGTTACCAGGGATACAAACAAGACAGAAACTTGTCATATTGACAGTTGACAGAACGAATTTATTTTAAGTACGTACAAGTTTTTTTTAATAATTTTAAGATGCAATCGTACAAAAAAATATGGGTGTATTACGAGCGTAAAGTGTATTTGTTCCTCTTACACTATTGCAGCTTTCGCCTTCGACTCGCGCTGCAATTACCGTGCTCGAGTAACAAAGAATCACTTTACACTCTTAATACACAAATAACTATATTATACACTAAACGTATATCTTCAGCAGAATAGAAAATAATGTGAGAAAGAAAAAAAATTGCGGTGATTAAGTTCTTATTTCACTTAAAATGAGTGAGATAAGTGACTCTTAATTCACGGGCGTAGATAATAGCTATTTATGAAACAAGTAAGGAAATGAAGGTTATTACCTTACGCATGTGAAATTTCAGACAATATTTTTTCTACTTCCGTTCTAATAAATACGAAAGAGCGTTTTTGAAATGATGAAATTTTGACATAATAATGACAGTTATAAATTTAAAAAATAAAAGACTAAAACATCGGAATTCGTCTACCAAGATATCTGTTGCTATGTTACCTCATTATTTCACTAGTTAAATAATGCAGTTCATTACCTAACTCAAATAAGTGAAATAAAACATCTATTTCCTAACGGAAGTAGAAAAACATATTTAAATGATTATAGTTGAATGTATGTACGAGTATACGATTCTCTCCTCTGTAAAATGTAATTAGTGAAACAATATAAATGAAGTAATTTATTTTTTGTGTAAATTACAAATAAATTTTATTGAAACTGTGTGACAATCCCCAATTGAAAACGTAACAAATGCAGTATTTACTTTAGTCGTAATGAATTAGCTTTGATGTCACCTGGATGAATTCATTTGTTTTATTCTGAATACCATTAAAAATATGAATAATTCGTATTTACAGAATGCGCCACGTTTGAATTTTATGCCGAACCACCTCACTGAATATTTGATAATATTTTGCTGAATAACGTTTTAAAGTGATGAATTTATTAATTATTAATTGGTGTTTAATTAGTTTTTGTGTTCCCTCGAAAATAACTTATTAAAAATGCATGGTGGCCGCAGGCTATGCTTTTTGCAATTTTATCGACATTTTTCGGATTCGTGGTCGTCGACAAAACTATAAAAAATTACTTTATTAAAATTTATATTAACAGTTTTTTTAACTTCTTATTTCTCGTTCATATACCGAAATAAAAATACTTGCATGTTTTATATTAAATATAAAAGTGTTGTTAATAGAAAATTGTTAATTTTTAATTAAAAGTGAGACATAGCAGAACTTGAAATGTACAACCGATTGTTGTTCCAGTCCATAAAATTGTTGTAAATGTTGTTTCGTTTCGGGAAATTATGATAAATGTTGTTCTCATGCATGATTAAAACTATTGTTCGGATTCTTAATTTTTATTTAACTATTAAGTAGGTTGAATGAAGTCGGTTAATAATCGATACATTTTAACATGCTCGGGTTAGTTGCCGAGATTATTAACCGCTGATTAATACATGAGTTAGATACATATGTCGTTGATCGTACTTTTTTAATTTAAAAAATAGCAATCAATTTTGAAGTTTTTTAATATAAATAAATAAATATATCATCACGCCTTTTAATCTGGGTATTCGCGTGAAGTGCGATTACCAGCTGTCAAATCACGGCTCCCAAAGATGTTAGTGGAGGGGGAGCCACAGGAGTAGTTTTAAGGTGGTGAAAATTGTTTGTCGGCTGTGTGAATCGAACCAGGGTTCTCAAGATATCCACAGGCCGACTCGATACTACTGAGATCTACTTAATGCAGTTGCATAATAGCTATTTGCGAACGGAGTAAATTAATTTTTACGGGCGAGCTGGAAAGTTTGCCGGGCGAGCAATGAAAAATTAAGCTTCTATTATTTAGCAGAAGCAGAGCTCAGTAAGTGATATATTTATTCGCGTGAAGTGCGGTTACCAGCCGTCAAATCACGGGCTCCAAAGATGTTAGTGAAGGGGCAGCCACAGAGGTAGTTTTAACGTGGTGAAAATTGTTTGTCGGCTGTGGGGATGGAACCAGGGTTCTCAAGATCCACTGGCCGACTCGATACTACTGAGATCTACCTAATGCAGTTGCATAATAGCTATTTGCGAACGGAGTAAATTAATTTTTACGGGCGAGCTGGAAAGTTTGTCGGGCGAGCAATGAAAAATTAAGCTTCTATTATTTAGCAGAAGCAGAGCTCAGTAAGTGATACATTTCTTCGCGTGAAGTGCGGTTACCAGTCGTCAAATCACAATCCCGAAAGATATTAGTGGAGAAGAACCACAGGAGTAGTTTTATAATGTGGTGAAAATTGTTTGTCGGCTGTGGGAATTGAACCTGGATTCTCAAATCCACAAGCCGACTCGATACCACTGAACATTTGCATGAAAAATTTTGTATGCTTCTCGGCCGCAAAATAATTTGTTGTGTTCAAAAAATATGGGGTAGGTGGCTCAGTGGTATCGAGTCGGCCTGTGGATCTTGAGAACCCTGATCCGATCCCCACAGCCGACAAACAATTTTCACCAATTTAAATCTTCCCCTGTGGCTCCCCCTCCACTAATATCTTTGGGGGGCGTGATTTGATGACACAAATAATCATCTCGCGGCTTAGATACCCAAATAAATATTATTGTTCAATAGAAAAACAAATAAATGCATCCAAGTCCGCAAAGATACAAACCATTCACCCAACAGCAAACCTAGAGTCGTACAGTACAAGTAACGTATGTATATTTAGTGATATGCTAATAGGATGATGAATATGGTTAGTCCATCAACACGACGCGTTAATCATGTCGTGTGACGACAGTAGCAGCAGCAGCAGCAGCAGCACTAGCGCCACCGCCGCCATGCGGCTTCGCGGGTAATCAAAGCGTCGCGGCGGCGGTCGGACACGTGCGAATATATTCATGTGTGGGTCGAGGGAAGCCATGCCATCTCTCGAGGAAAGTTTCACTGAGAGTACAAATTGAGGATGCGGGAATGTATAAATATTAATATAAAATTAACTTATTTTGGTGAAAATATTGGGGTTATTTATGTTTCACTAAATATATGTCCTAAAGCGATTTATTCAAAATTGTAGATACATTTATTTTGAAATTGTATCAGGATATACAATTCATTTTACTTGGTTAATTTGTCCTGTCAAAATTATGTTTTAAATATTAGTTTGACAGTTAAATATTACATAATTGTTTGTATTTGTTTCACACAAATAACAAATTTTCGCATTATTTCGTGTCGACATTTCATTCTCTCAGAGCCAGTCGTACGAACAAAAGTTATTCTACTCTTAATAATTAATAACTGATTAGTTACAAATTTGTTGTACAGCGTCTTTGATATTGTTTGTCCGACCTGGCCTACTGTTTGTGTCATGTTAAATAAAATTTATCGAAACTTTAAATTGAATTTTCTCAATATTTTTGTTATATAAGGATATAAAATGATTACATGGTTGAATTCAGAAAAAAATAATCTATCGAATAGGCTTACAAAATATGTATAATCCCATTTGAAAAAATATAACTTTGTGTTGTAACTTGAGAACCACTGGTTTAAAAAATTATTTTATTCTTTAAGCAGGTGTTCCCCTTGGTCTTCTATAACTTTTCTTTATAATATTTTTTTGTAACTATAATAATAAAGAAAATATAGGCGGTGGTTGGTTTCGCTGTTACACCCTGTATACCATCCATTGAGAAATCTAGAAAACAATAAACCACCATAAAAATGTAAAAATCCAACAAAAAAGAAAATAATTATGCGATGTATTTCTTTCTTTTCTTATTCGCGAGGAAAGAAAGCTTCTCAAGAACAGAGAAGGAAAATAAGAAGATCGCAATCTAATAAGGATCTCGTTGCATGGTTGCTGCTTCAGGCGATACTTGCATGAATATGTGAGGATGTGTGTGTGTGTGTGTGTGAATGAAGTGGCCCAGTGAAATATAGAGCATTTATCAAAGGCGTAATTGCTTACAGACGGACTTGGCAACAGGAACTACGTTTTCGCAGCGCAAAATTGTAAATTAGGCATGCAGCCCAGTGCAGAAACGGACTAGCCCATTCTACATCTCACACAATAATTACGCGAACTTAAATGCGTTATTTGCTGCCTTAAATGCTTATTCTTGGTGGTGTGACAACGGCACGTGGTGCTCACTAGTTGTGTGGCGAGCATCCATCCATTTACTACCTACTACTTGCGTTATTAATTCAACTGAAGCCAGCTACAAAAATTACTTTTAAACACATTTTTTTATATTTGAAACAATTGTTCATGAATCTGACAAGAAAGAAATTATATATTACGTGAATGTGTAAAATATAAAATAAACATTAGAAATTAAAAATAATTATTTTTAATACATGAATCAGTAGTAAATATAACTTTTACCTGAAACTGACAGGAAAATAAACATTTGCCTGAGCTTTAAGACTTAGGAAAGCTTTGCTTTGCATGTCTAGTCAGGAAAATAACATATTGCCTGCCTAGGCAGGTAACAAAGGTCAGTGTCTAGTTACTTAGCAACATAAAATACTGACTGAATATGTAAGTCAAATATTTCTTTTAATTTAAATTAATTTAAAATGTTTATTTTTGATTTATAAGTTTCAGGTAAAATGTTATACGTAACACGTCAGTAAAGCGTCGTACAGGATTCGTAAAGCTACTTATCTACTCATCCTGTAATTGAACGCTTTCCTGACTTTTTACGTAAATAACTATTATATACTCACATAATAAAATAAACACATTATTAATGAAATTATTGTGTGTGAAGGGTTATTAAAATGTCAATTAACGTACTACTTTCCATGGCGCTTAATATCATCTTAATCACATGTTGATAAACTGTATTTTCTAACGTTTTAGTAACGAAGTGAAGGTAACGACTAACATTAAATTCAGGGTGAAGTTAGCTTCCTTTATCTATCATTGTAATTTTACCTTACTTTTTTAAATAATTCATAAAACTTTACATTTTGTTGTTGTCTTAATTTGCAATCGTACAAAAAGCATAGTATGTGACTCGTTTTATAAACTCTTTAGATATTCGTTTTATATAAACTCGTAACTAAAGAGACGTTTATATAACTTGTTACATAATATACTATTAAATTATATATTAACTTGATAATTTAACTATACTCGAACAGAACATAACAAACAAATTGAAAACCGATATTTTTTCTATATTTATTATTATAAACTAATAAGTAACATTAAGCATTTGTTTAAGTACCAATTATAATTCGATAAATATATTATTACACTATAAATTATTACAAAAGTTTAATGTATGTTATATTATGTATTTATGTAATAAAATTACAAAAATATAAAAGTTGGGTTATAAAATATAAATGTGTGAAAACTGTATACACTTAGATGTTTTTCTGATAAGAATATCAAATAAATTTATATTTTCATACTGAATAAAAACACCTTGACATAATCTTTATTGACATCAATGTAGCAACTACGTGCCCCTATAATTATTTTTTATTTGTCTCACTAGTTCATGTTTTAGTATAATTAAAACTAACCATAGACGATAAACAATTTATTTAAAATATTGAAATAGACACTGTTTCTGATACAGCTCTGTTTATTTTTAAAATAACGTAGGTCTCGAAAAACAAAACACTACATAAACTAGATATTCTGATTATAATATATTAACCAGACAAATTAATTATAGAACGAACCACAAATTGACATTTTTATTTATTTCCATTTATAAATCAATAAATTAGTTTCGTCCATAAACAACTGCTGTTAAATCTGACATAAATGATTTCTATTTTTATTACGGAATGGAGAAAATATATAGAACGGTTCCTATTAGAACATAACTTATTCCAGTTTGATTTAAGTGCCTTAACATTATAAAAAAAATATTTAAATTGAAGATACTATTTTTGAAACTTCTCTGCTAAGTATTTTAATCTAAAAAAACAACTTTTTTCTACGGTTGCTACGAAAAGTTGATAATTACGCTTTCATTTGTCATCGCAAAGTTGATGTTTTCTGTGGAACAATTGAAAAATAACTTTTTCGCGCGTTCGCATTGGAGACGCGCGATATTAAATGCGCGATTATTTTAATAGTTACCATAGATACCAATAAAACAGAAACTTGTCATATTGACTGACAGAACGAATTTATTTTCAGTACGTATACGTTTTTGAATAATTTTAAGATGCAATCGTAGAAAAAATTATGTGTGTATCACGAGCGTAAAGTTGCACTATTACAGCTCTCACCTACGGCTCGCGCTGCAATTACTGTGCTCGAGTAACAAAGAATCACTTTACGCTCTTAATACAAAAATAACTATTTCTACGATTTCTATGAAAAGATAACAGTTGCATTCTCATTTGTCATCGTAAAGTTGACGTTTTCTGTGAAACAATAAAAAAATAACTTGTTGTAAAGATGTTAAATGCATGCGTTTCCAATGGCAATGCGTGAAAAGAAATTAAATGCGCGCTTATTTCAATAGTTACCAGGGATACAAACAAAACAGAAACTTGTCATATTGACAGTTGACAGAACAAATTTATTTACAGTACATATACCTTTTTTAATAATTTAAGATGCAATCGTAGAAAAAATTATGTGTGCATCACAAGCGTGAAGTATTTTTGTTCCTCTTGGACTATTACAACTCTTGCAGTTACTGTGCGCGAGTATTAATCACTTTTCTAACTGTGCTGGCCAGCCTCTGACGATGATCTCATAAGTTGACTTGGAGGCTGAATTTTGTGAGACTTAGACAAGTGTTTATATTAATATTTTATTATTAATCACTTTATGCTCTTAATAAACAAATAAGTAATAATTTGTCGCAGAAGTTATGTACTTTTGTTTCTATCATGGTTCCCTTTCGACTTAGGGGTAGCAATTGCACCCCTGAGCAGGGTAAACTTTAGGGGTGATAATCAGCAGTGCAATAATTCTGCTATTAATGTATAAAAATCAGTTACAATCAAATTTCTCCCTATAAATAGTTGAAGCCGTCAACTGGAGTCTGGAGTACTGACTGTAGCAGACGCGGTACACGATTTAACACTTACCGGCCTGTTGTGCTGCACCTAATGCAATGCGTGGTGAAACAATGACGCAGCGGTCAACGTCATGGCCAATGCTTTCTTCTTTCTTTCTGTTTCTACCCTGTTGACGCATCTGCCATCTAGCTGGAAGGAACTACAATGGACGTGAAATTTTTCAACTCTTTTTATATTACTGCTAGAGAATTTGAAATACTTAGTATTGCTTTCTACCGGCAATAGCTAAATTGTGTTCTAGGTTCCTATATTATAAATAAATAAATCTTCTTCTTTCAATGACACTGCTGCCCAAATCGGGTCTTGGTCTATTGGACTCACTAAGCTACAGTTTTTATGCTGCCGTACTGCCGGTATTCGTAGTCTGATACTTCCTTATTTAAGACGTATAAGTGATTAGCTGTATTTTATATTAAATAAATAAATATATCATCACGTCTTTTACCAATTACTGGGTGTGGCACTCTTCCGTAAGCAGATCTCGGTAAGTGATATATTTCTACGCGTGAAGAGTGGTTAACAGTCGTCAAATCACGGCCCACAAAGATGTTAGTGAAGAGGGAGCCACAGGGGTAGATTTAAATTGGTGAAAATTGTTTGTTGGCTGTGGGGATCGAACCAGAGTTCTCAAATTCACAGGCCGACTCGATATCACTGAGCCACCTACCCCATAAATATACCGGGAGTTTTTCTTATCAGTAAACATAGGGATATATCATTACCATAGTTACAGTTAAAAAGTTTGACAGCAATACATTAGAGCGTTTATTTTAAAAGTAAACATAGGGAAAATAATATTTTCAGCAATGCATTTAAGTGTAATAGTCTATAGTCTAAAAGAAACATTTTAAGTTTAAACAAATTATATGAATTTGAATTACTTTAAATTACATTAACTAAACGTTCGGAGCACGAGAAATACGCTCGTTAAAACCGCATTTCAATATCTCTTTTAGTTTTTGAGTTATGGGCTTTCAAAGTTGAGCTTTAAAAAAAGTAAAAAATCGCTGTAACTCAAAAACTAAATGAGATATTGAAATGCGGTTTGAACGAGCGTATTTCTCGTGCTCCGAACTATATAGATACATATTATAAAATTTTTGACTTTTTGAACTGGTTCAACCAGAAATTCACATTGCATGTTTATATGTCAAAATTCTGGTCATTCTTGGCCATGGCAGTTCTGCAATAGCAGATCCAGTAACCAGTTGTCAAATCACAACTACCCAAAAAGAAAATTTTATTTAGTTTGAAAAACTTAATATTTCGAGCTTACAAAAGGTGCGTGACGCTTCACAGTGAGAATAAGGGGTAGGCGTAGTTATAAATATATAAATTAAAAATAGTATGTTATGCATCAAGGGAGGGAAACAAGCGATTATTCCCGCGTGTGAAGTTGGCAAACCGAGACGTAAGATCGAGCCTTCGGCCCTCGCTTACGTCTCGGTTTGCCAACTTCACACAAGGGATAATCGCACCCTCCCGTGAAGCATATTATACATGTCGTAACAAGTGCACAAAAATTACTGTCTTATCGGGACAAATGTCAAAAATGGATTGCGTAACTAGTTACCTAGGAAACGCCGCAAACAGGTAATAATTGTAGTCTCTAGGGAGAGAAACATCCTACCTAGGGAGAGAAAAGCAGTGTTTCTCGCTCTAAAATTAAGGAATAAGAACGTGTTTCTTGTGCATGTGTTACCGAAAAATAATTTTCATCATTTTAAAACTACTCCTGTGCCTCCCTCTCCACTAACCTTTTTGAGGGCCATGATTTGTCTTCTGATACCAAAAACTGCCACAGTCAGTATATATTATAAAAAAAAACTACTGACCACTCTCAATATTGGCAGAATCAACAATGACGCTAAAAACAATTAAAATTGTAATTCAACGCTTGATGACCAGAAAATCTCCAACGAAGCACACTCATACACATCAATGTCTGCTAGATTAGCTCTGATCGTGTGACGTCACACACGCTACATGCGCCCGCGCTTTACGTGAGTGTAGAAATTACCCGGAATTACGGTGCGGATTATTTGACGGCGGCGGAGGCGGTAGCGGCGGTTCAGCATTAGAGAGGTGATAACTGTGACATCGCAATGTAAGGCTTAGTATGTTTGCAGATGCCTTTATCAAGTATTCCGTTTGCAAGCTACTAATTAACGGTTTAATTGTTTGTGGAATTGCAATCCAGGACCGGAAAGAAGAGTTTCTTAAAAGGACTTATTTATTTTCGTCTCACAGCCGATAAACTATTTTCATCATATTAAAACTGTCTTGTAGCTTCCCCTCCACTAACATATTTAAGGGGGCGTAATTTGACGGATGGCAACTGCACGTTAAACGTATAAATTTATATCATCGAGATCTGCTACGATTCTTACACCCAATAATAGGTAAATGGCGTGATGATACACATATTTTGTTTTTTAATTAATTGGGCGAAAAAAAGGATTGTTTATCTCTAGGGAAAAAAGAAATCTGTAAAATTTCTCGAAAAATTGTATATGGCAAAACAATGATATGAAACGGCCATAATAAGCGTTAGCGCAGTTAAATAAAGTTAATTATGCATTAGTGACATACAAGAGCCATCTGTTAAGAAAATAAAGAATCCTATCTAAATTTATAGTTTCTGATTGAATAGTAAAAAAAATATATGTATACCTCGTTAAGAAAGTGTAATTATTTTCTTTGGTGCTATATATAAAATGATACTTTCAAGAAGAATGATATGGTATTATTTTCTTTCCTAGAGATGAAAAGTATCACTTTCTTTTGTCAATTGAGGGATAAAATACTTTGTGATAGCCGTGAAAAATAATTATTTATCTAATTAGAGCAGAAAGTAGTCTATTACCGTTGTAAGTGTGGCAAAGATAATTTCTGCTCGTGGTGTAGACATTTTAAAACCGTTTGAAATCGTATATTGTCATACTAGCGAGGAAAGGGTTTAATTACAAAACGGGTACAAAAATTACAGCACGAGTCAGAGTGACATACTATTTTTCCCAACATTTAACGTGAAAATTACTACTATTTATTTTTATTAATTTGCTAATTATTTTATATAAATCAAAGGAGTTGTATTTGCAAATGCACATCACGTTTCCTTGGTCACCATGTCAAATGACATTTCCCGCACTCAATTTAGTTGTGATAATAACCGTAACTCTCACTACTGACGAAACTTATTTACTTTTTCTACTTCCGTTAGGAAATAGACGTTTTATTTCACTTATTTGAGTTAGGTAATGAACTGCATAATTTAACTAGTGAAATAATGAGGTAACATAGCAACATAAAAAATGTTATTCTTTTATTTTTTGAATTTATAACTTCAAAAACGTTCTTTCGTATTTATTAGAACGGAAATAGAAAAAATATTGTATGAAACTCGTAAGGAAATAAGGTTATTACCTTACTTATGTGTTTACATAACTCGACTACGCCTCGTTCTGCAAATTTCACATGCGTATGATAATAACCTTCATTTCCTTACTAGTTTCATAAATAGCTATTAACGCACTCAGGTTCTTCCCCATAAATAAACAAGTGCTTGCTTTTCTTAAACAAAAATGAAAAGAACAGTCGTAGACATTTAACGAAGCGAGTAAAGCAAACCTTTATCAATTCTCATAATTGAATATCAAGTGATAAAAGTTGTTTGAAAATTTTAATCAGGAAATTTCTTAATTAAAAAAGTGTGTAATTTTTCAGCTTTTAACTTTGTCCGCTCGATGTTGGATCGTGAATATTTATATAACGAGGTTTATGTATCGGTGTTCGTCCGATAAGAATTCTTCCTCCGAGTTTCATGGTGCAGGGACGGCAGCAGGGGGAGGTAATTTAATTCTGGCGCAGGTGGCGAACGTCTGACGGTGTATTGATACTGATTTCATAAAAGAGCTTTTAAACTTTTCAGTTATGTTTTTTTATTGATTTCATTTAATAATAGCAATTCAACTGTTCAACTTCTTTTCTTGAACTCTTCCCTGACAAAATTCTTCTTTTTATTTTTTTCTCTTCGAAATATTCGACGTTTTATTTATATTACATATTTCATTTTACTATTTAGTTACTATTACCCAGTAATGCTTAAAATTAAGATTTGAAGTTGACACTTAAACTTTGAATATATTATTTGTAAACAAAATGTTAAAAGAGAAAAATAATACGATTCATCATTATAATAATATATCATCAAGCCTTTTACCTATTACTGGATGTGGCACTCTGCCGAAGCAGATCTCGGTAAGTGATATATTTTTCGCGTGAAGTGCGATTACTAGCCGTTAAATCACGGCCTCCAAAGTTATCAGTGGAGGGAGAGCCACAGGGGTGGATTTAAATTCATTTAGATTCATTCATTCATGTATTTACTTACTGAAATTTAAATACGACTTAAGCTTTTACTTGTATTATTAGTAGAAATGGGTAGTTTGTGATCGATCCGTTCAAGTGAGCCGGTTTTGTAAATAACGAAAAAAACTATTTATTAAAATCTTTAGGATTTATATACATTCAATAATTTGTCTGGTATTAAATAGTTAACACGCAAATTAGCAGATTCTTTGATATCACAAGGAAGGTCTGTCTCGGATTCAGAACTCATTTTTCAATAATGACATAAGCTTCATATTTAAACATTTTATTAATTTATTTTCACGGCAACGCTTTGGTAAATTGATTCATTGATTTTGAAATATACTGAGCTATCAGAAACCTAAAATTTTATGTTTTTAAAAAAATATTTTAGCGGAATTAGATAAAATTTTGTATGTAATACATTATGAAAACGTGATATTGTTTGACTCACATAATTTGCAAAACTCGCTTCGCTCGTTTTGGCAAATATTATGTTCGTCAAACAATATCAACCTTTTCATAATTGGTTACGTAATAGTATGTTATGCATCAAGGGAGGGAAACAAGCGATTATTCCCGCGTGTGAAGTTGGCAAACCGAGACGTAAGATCGAGCCTTCGGCCCTCGCTTACGTCTCGGTTTGCCAACTTAACAAGTGCACAAAAATTACTGTCTTATCTGGACAAATGTCAAATATGGGTTGCGTAACTAGTTACCTAGGAAACGCCGCTAACAGCTAATAATCGTAGTCTCTAGGGAGAGAAACATGCTACCTAGGGAGAGAAACATAATGTTTCTCTCCCTAGGGGAGAAAAGCAGTGTTTCTCTATCTAAAATTAGGGAATAAGAACGTGTTTCTTGTGCATGTGTTACGAAAATAATTATTTTTTGTAAAATAAAAATAAAATAAATATATCATCACACTTTTTACCCATTACTGGGCGTGACACTCTGTCGTAACAAATATATGAATGCATGATGTATTTAATTCGAATATAAGTTGTCTTACTGTGGGGCCCCCCAAAAATTTTATGGTCTGAATCGGACACAGAACTCTAACTTCACAAACAAACTCCTAATTTTTTAACAATCTTTCATTTTACGCCAACATATTAATTACTAATTCTAACAATCTACTTTAAAATAACAATGAAATTATGTAGCTAGATTAAAACAAAAAGCAATAAACATAATGTCCAGATCAACAGGTGTTCAACTAAACTACAGTTTTAAAATGAACATACATTCACATTGACTCGAATTCGGCTCGTCTCATATATTATCTCCTCAAACCTCCACGGCTATCTGTGATGCGACCACTCGATGCGAAAAACGATACAAGCTGTAATTGTAATAATGAAAGTAACATTCGATTACATTGAATTAACTTCAATTAATACCTCCGGGTAAATAATTAGTCACTCGACAATAGGGAAGCCGTTTTACTGTTAATTAATTAAATTACATGTTTTAATTGTTGATAATATATATGGCATAGTCCACGATGTAAAGTGAATGCAAACAATGTGATATTAAATTATTTTGCGCAATTATGCTATGGAATTTAATAATTTAATATTTTGGAAATGATTTATTTTGATTGTTAGATAGATGTTGGTTTTGCTGAAATATTTATAGTACATATACCGGGTGTCTAATTTATTTATGTTATACAGATGGCTCCGTGGTATCGAGTCGGCCAGTGGATCTTGAGAACCCTGGTTCGATCCCCACAGTCGACAAACAATTTTCACCAATTTAAAAATCTACCCTTGTGGCTCCCTCTCCACTAATATCTTTGAGAGCCGTGATTTGACGGCTGGTAACCGCACTTCACGCGACAAAATATATCACTTATCGAGATCTGCTTAGGCAGAGTGCCACACCCAGTAATGGGTAAAAGGTGTGATGATATATTTATATTTATTTTATTTTAGAAAATAAAAGCTAAATTTTCATATTGTTATTAAATTTAAAATAAAATTGTAAATATGTAAAACATATTCACAATTTAATAATTGTACTTTTGTTAACAATAATAGCTATTTAAAATTTAAGTATTGCCATGAAAAATAAAACAAATAACTTTAAATTTGTATTGACAGATATATAAAAGTATGTACCACCAAGGAAAAAGTTTATTTTTTCTAGATGAATACACTATATTTGGTTGCACTAATAAAATTTAAATTTAAATTTTACATTATAGTATATTATGTAACAAATATTTTAAACGTCTCTTTAGTTACGAGTGTATAAATAACGAGTTTATAAAACAAGTCACATACAATATTTTTTACAATTAAGACAACTACAAAAAATGTCAAGTTTTACGAATTATTTAAGAAGTAAAGTTAAGTTAACGACAGATGCTTGAAGCTTACTTTAGCCGTGACTAAAACGTTTGAAGGAACAGCTTGTCAACATGTGATTAAGATGTTATTTAGCGCCATGGAACCCAGTACATTAAATAATATTTTAATAACGCGAGTAGAAAATAGGATATTATGTAACAAGTTTTATAAACGTCTCTTTAGTTACGAGTATACAAAGAGTTTATAATACGAGTCACATACTATATTTTTTCTACGATCGCAAATTAAAACAACAACAATATGTAAAGTTTTATAAATTATTTAAAAAGTAAGGTTAAGTTACAATGACAGATGCCTGAAGCTAACTTCACCCCGTGACTAAAACGTTCGAAGCCATGGTTTGTTAACATGTGATTAAGATGTTATTTAGCACCATGAATTCCATTACGTTAAATGACATTTTAATAAAGACAGTAGAAAATAGTTTTATTATATTATAAGTGAGTAAAATAAGTCATTATACGCGATTCTTACTTACGTATGATATTCAACGTTTTATTTTACAGTAGACATTTTTCTAAAATAAAATTAGAAAAAGATTGAAACTAAATTAAATGATGAAATTGTTAGTTATTTATAGTTACTATGGATTTAAACATTTGGTCACAAAACGATTGTTTTTTGTAATAATTTTGAAACATCCTGTATAGTTACATATGTACGTAAATATGTAAAATGAGAGTACTGGTATATTTGGAACCAGTACAAAAACCTATAATTATATTTGTTAATGCATCATTTCAAAAAAAACTTTTAAAATTAATATTTCGGTGATAATTAATTTGACTAATAATGGAAATATTCATTTGGAGTTATTAAAATTTTCATTATAATCAACATACTAATATTATTAAAAAGTTTTGCTAGGTATTCATTAATAAATTTTGCTGGCATTTGAAACAATAGAGCTTTTAATTACATTTTTTACATCGTATGCAAATATACAATTATTTTTACATGGTATTTAAACTATTTATTTTTGTCATTTATACAACGAATTTAAAAGGCTTGTCTAAGTCTCACAAAATTCAGTTTCCAAGTCATTTTATGAGGTCCTCGTCAGAGGCTGGCCAGCACAGTTAGTAACCATAGACCCGTTGACCTCATAAGTTGACTTGGAGGCTGAATTTTGTGAGACTTATTTTATATATTATTATTAAACCTAGTTTTACCAAGTAAGCATTTAAGGACAATTAATTTTGTCTTTGTTGTTTTTTGTTTAAATATTTTACTTCATTTCATGAAATAAAATCATTGTTGAAATGACTAATATTTGTTGTATTTGATATTTAAACAAATATTTTATTTAGCAACGTTGAAAATTGTACAAATGTAAACACATCTGTGTAAAAAATAGCAATATGTGTTTGTTCAAAGTTGATGTTTATTCGTTGGATGTAGATTTTCCGATGTTGAAAAGAAAAGAGTTTATAAAGTTTTCATCTATGAAAAACAGACTGTTTTGCATGTAAATGTTTTCTATAGGCGATAGGGGTCAGTTTGGACGCCTATAAATATTAAATATATGGATGGAAAATGCGGATCTTCGCACGTCAACATCTCCCTTCACAGGGTCGCATTTAGAAAAAGTTACAAAATATTTTTCTCAAAATATAGCAGATACAGTGCTAGGGAAATGTAAAATAAATAAATATAAATAAATATATCATTACGCCTTTTACCCATCACTGGGTGTGGCACTCTGCCTAAGCAGATCTCGGTAAGTGATATATTTGAGGTTACCAGTCGTCAAATCACGACCTCCAAAGATATTAGTGGTGGAGGAGCCACAGGGGTAGATTTAAATTGGTGAAATGTAACCCGTAAAATTAGTAAACTAATGTGTAATCTTGTCAGAACCTCTATAAAATATATCAAATTTGACCAGTGATAATGTGTAGCCTAGGAATAAAAAATAAATAAATAAATATATCATCACGCATTTTACCCATCACTGGGTGTGGCACTCTGCCTAAGCAGATCTTGGTAAGTGATATATATTTTCGCGTAAAGTGCGGTTACCAGTCGTCAAATCACAGCCTCCAAAGATATTAGTGGTGGAGGAGGCACAGGGGTAGATTTTTTAAATTGGTGAAAATTGTTTGTCGACTGTGGGGATCGAACCAGGAAACTAGGGAATATAATTTACCACGCATACCCGACTTCATTGAATTCTGCTATTATTATTATAGCTGATTTATATGTCATTAAAATTCCTAATTTCAAATTTATAGAGCGGACACGTCAACTACCGCCTTTAACGAGATACTTCGTAACTAACATAACCTAATAATATTGAATGTATAAATAAAATACGCAATAACATTTAATGTATTTTATTTTATTATATAAACTTCAATTTTCAAATATTGGAAGGTTTTTTTACATTATTTTTCAAATATTTTAAAGTTATTTACTGGGTGTGGCACTCTGCCGTAGCAGATCTCGGTAAGTGATATATTTCTTTGCGTTAAGTGCGGTTACCAGCCGTCAAATCATGGTCACCAAAGATGTTAGTGGAGGGAGAGCCACAGGGGTAAATTTAAATTGGTGAAAACAAATATTCTGTAATTGTTCTTATTATTATTTATGGTCGTAGATACACTACTCGAATTGTAACGCAATTACATTACTCGTGAAATTACTGCACTCGCCAAAACTCGTGCGAAACTTTTTTACTCGCACGTAATGTTCTTGTTACAATTCTCGTTATGTAATATACTATTTTGTAACTTGACAGCGTGTTCACTTTTATTTAGTTGAAATTTGGAAAAAAATCACGATAAATGTTTATATAGTAAAACAATGCAATGAAACGGCCATAATAAATGTTAGCGCAATTGCATGAAGTTGGCTATGTTTGGTACATCAAGTAACGCCATCTAATGATTTTTATTTTAATTACTGACATATTTTGTTCTATTCATTTAGCCCATTGTTTTTCAGCAGTAATAATACAGCATGTTAGGGCGCCATTTTGTTTCCCAAAATTGCTTGAACAAAACAAATTTAATTTGCGCGAACAACAACAGCTCGTGTCGTTTCTGTACAGTATTTATTCCATGGTTTATGAATCATATAAAAGGTTATATTTATTTTACAATGTTGCCACATTATTAATGCACTAATTAAAAATTAACAACACTCAAACTTCACCCCAACTCTCATAACTTTAAACAAACATAAACTTCCCTGTCCAGCGTGTAAGTTACCAAAGATAACAATCCACTATTGTCCAAGTTCCGAATTGTTCCTGAATGCTGCCCTGCTCCCTCGGGGGTCTACCGTATAATCTGACATATACACACACATATACACAGTTGGTGTACTCGAGGGATTCGTGTTCAGCGCCTACTTGGATGATGGACTGCTGTCTAACATGCTAATCAGTCGGTGAAGGGAAAGAGCATGGACACACAAAGAGTTGGCTGTGGATTGGTCTTGTTTTGTTTTTCTTATCGCTCCAGGAAAACGTGAAAGTGTGAGCAACACCCGGAAAGGTGGTACAGTAAGAAAATAATTATGGATTCTTTGTTTATTTCTTTAGTTTTCTGATAAAATACGTGTTAGGAAATGTATATACTTGTTGGGCTAATTTATAGTGTCATTTGTTATAAAAACATACATAACATTATGCTATGTCCTCATTAAGTGAGGTAGTGCAAATTGAACATATCTTAATTTATATCCTGGTACATCATCCGCAATCATGATTTCTTTCTGACATGCTCGTCAACTCCTCTTATCCGGAATCTTTTGTTTATGTAACAAACCCTCAATTAGTGATGTATGATGCGGCGAGAGTGAGTACTGTTGCATCTCGCCTTGGAATGAAATAAAAATGAAAGGCGAGAGCGAGCACGATTTTAGAATAGAAAATTAGGGTTGAGATCCATATAAAGACTGCGAGGAAACCTTATTATATATATATATATATATATATATATATATATATATATATATATATATATATATATATATATATACAGGCTGTCCCATTTTACATTATCTTATTGAATATCTCGAAATGAAAGCATTGTAAATTGAATTAATCACCAATCAGTAAACTTAACATGAAAATTCTTGTTAAAATCAAATCATTCATGATTAGTTTATTTAATGTCCTGTTTTCGCCCCCCCCCCCAGTGTTAAGGATTGATATTTTCAGAAATTAAGGTAATGATTGAAACACCAAATGTTATTATTTATAAAGTTATTGACACAATATTAATTCACGAATATTTTGCACGAAAACCTGTTGGAAATTAAACAAAAGTATCCAGATAAAACCTACATATTTTTTAACGCTCTTCAGAATCTGCAATAAAAAATAGGGGTTCCCATTTAAAATTTTTAAGTCGACCCCCTCCCGGCCCCCCTTGGGGGGCTAAGGGGGCCATTTTGTCAAAATTCGATGTCCCCCTCAAAACCATGACGATTATGATTCGGCATACTTTTCGGTAAAATGCTTTCATGTCAAGATATTCAAGAAGCTAATGTAAAATGGGACTGCCTGTATATATATATATATTAATTTTGTTCGTATGTACTATATAAATCACCTCTTTGACCCATTACTGAGCGCGGCACTTTGCCGTAGCAGATTTCGGTAAGTGATATATTTCTTGGCATAAATTGCGGTTGCCAGCCGTCAAATCGCGGCGTCCAATGATGTGAGTAAAGGAGGAGCTACTGGTATAGCTTTGACGTGGTGAAACCGTTTGTCGGCTGTGGGAATCAAACCCGGATTCTTAAATTCACAGTCCAAATTTGTACCACTTTACGTTGCAATATTAATATTTTAAAGACTTTTTTGCACGTGTCCAAGTTTAGAAAACGAACCGCAGGCGAGTTTTCTAAAGGACAAGTACGATAAAAGTCTTATAAAATAAGCTATTTATAAATTAAAATTTATTTAAAACATCTGCGGTATTTTAAATCGAACCAATTTAAGGTAATTTGTATATGAAATGTTGTGGTTGGTAACTGTTATTGACATTTGTGCAATTGTTTAGATTTTAAGATTGTATTAATTTTTTTATGTTTTCAGCTTGATAAGTTTACTATGTACTAATCAACCGTCTAAAACAAAATGTTGTGTATCATAATGAACGGTCTTTCGGAGCTTCGTAATGACTGCCTTATTAACGCAAAATAGAAAAAAAAATGTGACATTCTGTCCGCGTCAAGACAATATTTATTTCAGTGGATCATTCAATTGAAATATTAATTTCTAATATCCGCTTAATAGAGATGTCCGTTATAAGAAAGTTATTTTTTCGTTTCTTACTTTCATCGCCAACTACCTTACTACACGCAAAAAAACTACCCTCTCATATCTATCGGTCTTACATCCCTTCATACATAATTCATCGTCAACCCCAGGAGCTTGCACCCCCGCGGAGGCGGGATACTCACCTCCCATCATGGAATATGCAACCGGTGGTCACTCATATTGCACGCTCGACACAGAACAGAGAGAGATAGCGATAGATACTCCGCCAAATTTCACATTCAAATCGAGGTAAGCTCTGGACGCGACCACAGCTACTTTCAAGTAGCATACCAGCATACCGTATGATGCGCAAACGGAAAACTTATGCATTATGAAATGCTGGACAGGAAGTTATTTTGTGTAGTGTGGTTTGGGGTGTGTATTATTTAAATTTGAAGGGATGGTTTATTTTTTAATTAGCGAGAGATAAAGGTGGCTAATGGACAATATATACAGGGTGGTATATCGGTCTGTATTTTATTATTACTCGATTATTTTAAATATTACCGACATTTTTAAAACAAACTTGATTTTAAATTAAAATGATATGAGTGGTCAGTGGTATCAAGTCGACCTGTGGATTTTAAGAACCCTGGTTCGATCCCCACAGCCGACAAACAATTTTCACCAATTTAAATCTACCCCTGTGGCTAACCCTCCACTAATATCTTTGAGGGCCGTGATTTGACGGTAACCGCACTTTAAGCGAAAAAATATATCACTTACCGAGATCTGCTTAGGCAGAGTGCCACATCCAGTAATGGGTAAAAGGCGTGATGATATATTTTTATTTTAATGATATGCAACTTTATGTTTTCAAATAAAACACCTTATATATTTTTGCAAAATTTTAAAGATCTTTTTCTACGATTGCTATAAAAAATTGACAATTATGCTCTCATTTGTCATCGTAAAGTTGACGTTTTCTGTGGAACAAACGAAAAATATCTTTGTTAAATGCGCGCGTTTCCAATGACAACGCACGAAAAAGATATTAAATGCGCGCTTATTTCAATAGTTACTAGGGATACAAACAAAACTGAAACTTGTCATATTGACAGTTGACAGAACGAATTTATTTTCAGTACGTATACGTTTTTAAATAATTTTATGATGCAAATCGTAGAAAAAATTATGTGTGTATCACGAGCGTAAAGTGTCTTTGTTCCTCTTGCACTATTGCAGCTCTCGCCTTCGGCTCGCGCAGAATTTTTATTTCTTTTATAATAATAAATTTTAAATAACAAGTAAACCAATACAATGCCCAATAGTAATACTCATACTTTGCTTCACTGGCCTGCGATTCGTATACACAAACTGTATTCGTATTACAATTAGGGGCATTGTAAAACTAGTTTTTCAATATACCATTTCATAATTGTAAAAAGCGGTAGTAAATCAAAAATACTCATTTCAAAATGTAAAAAAACAATATCCTATCATTGTAAGATACGTTCCTAGTTCCCGATAGTAAATCTACATGAAAGATGACACAAAAACTCTTTTAAGATTAATTTATGTTCACAGGTTCAAATTAAAAACTGTCTATAGAATCACGTCGAAATGATAAATGCTTTTCCTCAGCGGGGGGTACACAAATATTTTCAAATCCGGGACCCAGGTAAACACGCTTCACACCGGAAAACCCGGAAAATAAAGTGAAACCAATGCACGTGAGAAGAAAACGTGCGAATACAGGGAGCTGTAGACGAGAAAAAAATGAATAACGATGCTCATTAACGAAAAGAACATCGGAAAATATTTTTCTGAGGGTTTTACGTGACGATAACTATCAAAATTATTTATATTTGTACGTGTAATCACGGCTTGGGAAGATATTCGATAATATGTTTCACTTTAATTCGGTTTGATGAAATATGACTATTGGAAATGAAATAAAATATGTGGTGGAAATATAAAAATGAGTAATACTATTGTTGACCTGAAGAAGGAACAAGTTTATCAAGTAAATTTCAATTATACCTGATCAACTATTCAGTCTAGAAATGAATAGTGAATAGCCGGTTCAGTATCGTGAACAATGAGGTAGGTAGCTCAGTGGTATTGAGTCGGGCTGTGGATCGTGAGAGCACTGGTTCGATCCGTACAGTCGACAAACAATTTTCACAAAATTAAATCTAATCCTGTGGCTTCCCCTACACTAACATCTTTAAGGGGCGTGATTTGACGGCTGGTAACATCACTTCACGCGAAGAAATATGTCAGTTACCGAGCTAGCTTTGCTGCGGCAGAGTGCCAAACCCAGTAATGGGTAAAAGGCGTGTTTTCATTTAACTAATTAGTTATTTTGTACTTAGTTAATTTTATTTCGTAGTAAATATTTTATTACGTTTATATCAGATATGAAAGTAATAAAATTGGTTATTATGTCTTATTTTCCTTTTCTAAATGTTTGGGTATTATTATTAGGCTTATTTTTATGCGCTGTAATTAAAATTGGAATGTGCAGATTATTACAATTTTTAAAATATTTATGATATTAAATATTTCTACACATATTCAATTATTTGTCAAACCAGCGTCCTAAATTAATATTAATTTTTTATAATGTTTCCATACACAAAATAATTAAAATTTCATCAGGAAAATATTTAATGTAGGTATACATTAAAAAACAAATTGACATTTTTGTGAAACGGGGATTGAAATATATTATACATGACGTGTAATTAAAATGCACCGCATTCCATAGCTATAAAAATAATTTATTTACCTATAAAAACCATTAAAATGTATCATTTTCAATAATATGTTATTTCACTAATAGCAATTTGAAAATAGACGAAACTACTACGATTCTTAAAATTCATAAATAATTAATAGACGCAAGTAGCTGGCTCGAATCTTATTTAATTCAATTAACAAAGAAATTAAAAAAAAAACTGTAATTGAATGGTTCATAATTGACTATAATTTGTAGGTCTGTAATTAAGAATTGTTTTATTATAAATAAAATTAAGCGAAAAGTGAGTTATTACTTACTGATTTTATGTGCATAAAGTAATTGTTTATCGCACAGTGTAAATTAAAATAAACTTAATTACGTAACCTACAAAATAAATGCTTTTTTCTACGATCGTACAAAAAGTTAGACATTATGAACAAATTTTTAGTGCAAAATTCAGCCTCCAAGTCAACTTATGAGGTCATCGTCAGAGACTGACCAGCACAGTTAGTAACCTTAGACGCGTTTCGCTCTTATTAGAGCTCATCAGTATGGTATAACCCAGTCCTTCACCTAGAACAAAGTTCACATGAAGAAGCTGTGTGACGAAGAATTGTGCCAGCAGAGAATAAGATCTCTAACAAACAGTAAAATGACATGAGAAGTTCTGTTGAACCAGCAATGCCATCTACCGAAAAAAGCAAAAGCTACGAAATAGCAATTTAAATAAAAAACAACAAAGACAAAATTAATTGTCTTTGTAGTTTTTTCTTTTAAATAAATTTTTAGTGCATAAAGTGCAATAAGACATTTTTAACAATAATTGCATAAATAAATTATTAATGTTTAAAGTGAAATAGTAACAACTGTAACTGTGAGAGCTCGATCGTCGAAAAAAATGTTATTTTATAGATACATTGGCTGGTAGCAGAAGCTCTGTTTTTGCCTGTTTTAAGAGCAGTGTTTTTGAGTGTTTTAGCTATCTCGAACATGTTAAAACCGTGCTCTTAGAACACCCAAAAACAGAGCTTGTGCTAGCGGCCATTTTGTTTTACAGAAAATAAATTCGATGTTAAATCCTAACTCCGTTGGATAAGCGTTTCACCTAATGTCAGTTATGTTTGAGTGATTTTGTTACAAGTGAAAAAATATTGAGTGCTTGAAAATAAAAATCTGAGAGTGATTGACACATTTACTTGGAAAGGAATTTTTTTACCTTTTGGAGAAAGGTTTCACCCTAGAAAGAAGATTTTATTACTAAAAAATTGTTCTTATTGGTTGATTTTTTTAGTTTGTTTCATATGATTGGTTGAAAATACGCCAAGAGAATTTATTTGAAGTATTGCAATCTTAACGCAATCGATAAAACTTACTTCAATTTAAATAAATAAATAAATATATCATCACGCCTTCTACTCATTACTGGGTGTGGCTCTCTGCCTAAGCAGATCTCATCATCATCATCTGTGGCACTACAGCCCAAATCGGGCCTGGGCCTACCGGACACACCGAACCGCAGTTTTTACACTGCCGTACTGCCGGTTTTCGTAGTCAAATGCTACATTATTTAAGGCGTATAAGTGACTAGCTTATAGCGCCCAAATGTGATAAATACATGTAACTGTATATTATATTTTACGACAAATCACACATTGTCGACAGACGGATTCGAACTGACGAACCTTGGTTCGAGTGACGTCACAGTATGTTAAGAGATGTGCCTTAACACGCTCGGCCACTGCGCCTGTAAGCAGATCTCAGTAAGTGATATATTTTTTCGCGTGAAGTGCAGTTGCCAGCCGTCAAATTACGGCCTCCAAAGATATTAGTGGAGGGGAAGCCACAGGGGTAGATTTAAATTGGTGAAAATTGTTTGTCGTCTGTGGTGATCGAACCTGGGTTCTCAAGATCCACAGGCTGACTCGATACCACTGAGCCACCTACCCCATTTCAATTTATATTAACACGTTGACTGCCACGGCAATTTTCAGAATTCCGGTCTAAAAAGCCAATTTCATTTAATCATTTTATATTATTAAAAACTCTAATTATATTACATAGTAATCATCAAAAAGCATAGAAAATGTATTTTTTTAATTATATAATTATTTTTTTATAATTATATTTTCTGTTTATTTATTAATAAAATTTCTGTTCATGTAGCCAGCATTGATTTTTTGTTCTCTTCCCAGAAGCCATCTATCCATATTAGCACTGATATGTTACGAGTTTAATCGTAGCTGCGCGAAAATGGTAAGTAAACACAGTACGAGATAACTCGTAGTCGGCGTCCTAGCAAAGAACGCAATCTACGAGTTATCTCGTAGTTGGCAGTCAACGTGTTAAAATAATTCGATTGTGCATCAGTGACTACTGTAATTGTTATTAAGTTCCTGTTGTGCAGAGTAAGAAATAAATATACCAAATGGTAAATGGCATCCAGGCGCGGTGGCCGAGCGTGTTAAGGCAACATCTCTTAACATACTGTGACGTCACCCGACCCAAGGTTCGTCAGTTCGAATCCGCCTGTCGACAATGTGTGATTTGTCGTAAAATATAAAATAGAGCTACATGTATTTATCACACTCGGGCGCTATAAGCTAGTCACTTATACGTCTTAAATAATGTAGCATTTGACTACGAAAACCGGCAGTACGGCAGTGTAAAAACTGCGGCTCGGTGTATCCGGTAGCCCAGGCCCGATTTGGGCTGTAGCGCCACAGATGATGATGATGAAATGGCATCCAAGTGAAATGTAAGTAAGTAAAAAGCAGGGTTCGAAGATATATATCGATCGATATATATCATGATATTTATTTTGATATATATCGTCATATTTTTGCAATGATATATATCCATTATATAAAAATATCAAATAGTTTTTGTGATATAGCCTCCGGAGAAGTGAAATTTTTCGTATTTTTCAGTTTTTCTACTATTCCGAGGCTATATCTCGAAAACTAAATGTGATATGGAAAAGCGGTCAACGGCATTAATTTTCTCGTGCTTCAGTTAACTTATAAACATAGTTTCAGCGATTTTTATTTTTTTTCAATTTTCCGCCAAAAAAATCGCAAAATGCGGTTTTTTAACATTTTCTCGAAAACCAGAAGTCATATGCATTTGAAGATTGCACCACTGGATTCAGTGGGTCAAAATACATATGTATGTAAATTTTCGTTTTAATAATCCTACGATTAAGGATTTTTGGGAAAATTGAATTAAAATCTGAAAAAACCAAAGGGGTACCCCTTAGGAAATAATTAAAAATATTAAATTGCATAAAATTGTATGAAAATTTGCTTATAAGTCAATTCTGGCACGGGGAATTCAACGCCGTTGAGCGCATTTCCATATCTTGTTTAGTTTTTGAGATATAGCCTCCGGAAAAGTGAAATTTATCGAATTTTTCAGTTTTTCTACTTTTCTGAGGCTATATCTCGAAAACTAAATGTGATATGAAAACGCGGTCAACGGCATTAATTTTCTCGTGCTTCAGTTAACTTATAAACATAGTTTCAGCGATTTTAATTTTTTTTCATTTTTCCGCCAAAAAAATCGCAAAAAGCGGTTTTTTAACATTTTCTCGAAAAACAGAAGTCATATGCATTTGAAGATTGCACCACTGGATTCAATGGGTCAAAATACATATGTATGTAAATTTTCGTTTTAATAATCCTACGATTAAGGATTTTTGGGAAAATTGAATTAAAATCTGAAAAAACCAAAGGAAATAATTAAAAATATTAAATTGCATAAAATTGTATGAAAATTTGCTTATAAGTCAATTCGGACACGGGGAATTCAACGCCGTTGAGCGCATTTCCATATCTTGTTTAGTTTTTGAGATATAGCCTCCGGAGAAGTGAAATTTTTTGAATTTTTCAGTTTTTCTAAATGTGTACAAAAACTAAAATTAAAAAATAAATATCCAAAAAGTGATATTCATCTGATATATATCCTATATATCAGATATTTTGATATTTATTATAAATATCATGATATTTACGAACCCTGGTAAAAAGTGCATTCTTCCATATTCCATCCATTCTGTAAAACATTTAAGCATCGGAAACCTGAACAGTATTCTCCGTTCAACGTTTTGAAACTTTGTGACAGTTGCAAGCTGATACATAATTCAGAAACCAAACTGAATTTGAATTTATGATTCCATTCACTTCGTCGCTTAGAATTTCAGTTCTGTTTTATTTTTATTTTCTGCATTTAGATGCTTTGTGCTTTAATATGATCCAGCTCTTGCCCCCGCCGTGCAGTACACCACTGGGAGTGGATAGTCTACCTGCACAGTGGATTCTTAGTACGGGTTGCAGTGAGGAGGTTTTTATCACGCCTGCTTTGATGTCGTTGGCATTTTTATTATTTTAACGGGAGTGTTGCTATTTTAAAATCCAAATAGAATAGATGTAAAATACGCCAAGATGGCTTTGCTCGCGTGAGATATATTTCAAGGAATTTGCGTGTTTTATACAGGTTTTAAGTAATGAGCTGGAGAAGATATTTTGCAATACTTCGACAAAAGGTCATTGACTTAAAAGTTTCGTGCAGCGTATTAAATACCGGCAAAGTAAAACAAGTCAGAATTTAAATTTGTTGTAATTATAGCTATTAATATACCTAGGAATAACAACAAAGACAAAATTAATTGTCATCCATACACTTGGTGAAACTAGATTTAATAAAAAATATTAAATAAACACTTGGCTAAGTCTCACAAAATTCAGCCTCCAAGTCACCTTATGAGGGCATCGTCAGAGGCTGGCCAGCAATGTTATGAGTATCATTACAGCCGCAGATGTCAGTTTTGTAAGACATCTAAGGCCTGTTATGACTCATAACATCCGTAGTTTGTTCAATAGTTTACCGGTTTTAGAATATAAACACGTTAACGTCATTAATAAACATTACTTTTTGAAATTCTTTTATGAATAACGTCATTGTCATCATTTTAGAAGGCGATTAAGTAAGTCTGCGGTCTGTATGTTTTTATTTAAACGTCATAAGGTGGTCATCTCTAATTTGAAAGACTACAATTAATATATATTATGTTAAGCAGGAGAAGTAATCTTTATATTATTGTTGTTTTGAGTTCCGTTTGAATTAATAGTATTATAGTATCATTGTGTTTTATTTTAATTTTCTTGACTGTTTTGACAAGTCAGTATGGTAATATTACCGTACAGAATACAGTTATTACTTACTTACCAGCCTACTTTCGTGCATGTAAACATAGGTTTAATATCCTGAAACCGGTAAAGATTTTTTACTATCAATTTAACTTTGAGAAATACAGACTAACAAAATGTTAATCTTACGTATCTTTTTAAAAGATACTGACAGAGTTTTGTTTATCAAAATTGATTAAAGGATATATTTGAAATATATTCAGTATTTCTTCGATCATTATTTCTAGAGTTTATGGTGGCTCAGTGGTATCGAGTCGGCCTGTGGATCTTGAGAACCCTGGTTCGATCCCCACAGCCGACAAACAATTTTCACCAATTTAAAAAATCTACCCCTGTAGCTCCTCCACCACTAATATATCATCACGCCTTTTACCCATTACTGTGTGTGGCATTCTGCCTAAACAGATCTCGGTAAGTGATACATTTTTTCGCGTGAAGAGCGGATACCAGCCGTCAAATCACGGCCTCCAAAGATATTAGTGGAGGAGGAGCCACAGGGATAGATTTTTTAAATTGGTGAAAATTGTTTGACGGCTGTGGGAATAGAACCAGGGTTTCAATATCCACAGTTCGACTCGATACCACTGAACCACCTACCCCATAAATGTCTGATTCTTATAATTAAGACAAGTGCCTGTAAAACCATGTGAAGGAATGTACCGTAGCTTAACAAAGGATAAAAACTAGCCTATAATTCACGTCGACATTTTTGCCATAGTTTCAGTATAACTTTGTTGAAGTGAACGCTAACAGAACACACATCTTGCAGCTTTGCCTCGTGTAGAAGTAGACAGATCGTAACTGAATTAACATAGTTGCGGAGTTGTTCAAAGGATATGTGAACGCTCGTACATGCAACGCAAACATGTGTTTCTTGTGCGAGCTGCGAACTTCTGGCGAAGATATCCAAGTAAACATTCAAGTAGCAATGTTACCGTAAGCTATGCTGGATGAGGGTGATGTTGGCGGTAGACTAGACCAGAGCATCGAAAACTTTATTTCATGGAGCAAGGTTATGTCGCACGCAACTTAATAATCTAAACTTATTTAAATTAAATAAATATATCATCACGCCTCTTATCCATTACTGGCTGTGCCATTCTCCCTAAACAGATCTCGGTAAATGATATAGTGGTGGGGGAGCCACAGGGGTAGATTTAAATAAAAATATCATTACGCCTTTTATCCATTACTGAGTGTGGCACTCTTCCTAAACAGATCTCGGTAAATGATATATTCTTCTTCTTCTTCTTCTTCTGATGGCACTACAGCCCAAATCGGGCTAGGGCCTACCGGACACACCGAGCCGCAGTTTTTACACTGCCGTACTGCCGGTTTTCGTAGTCGAATGCTACATTATTTAAGACATATAAGTGACTAGCTTATAGCGCCCGAGTGTGATAAATACATGTAACTGTATTTTATATTTTACGACAAATCACACATTGTCGACAGGCGGATTCGAACTGACGAACCTTGGCTCGGGTGACGTCACTGTATGTTAAGAGATGTTGCCTTAACACGCTCGGCCACCGCGCCTGCTAATGATATATTACTTCGCGTGAAATGCGGTTACCAGCCATCAAATCACGGCCCCCAAAGATATTAGTGGAGGGTTAGTCACAGGGGTAGATTTAAATAAAAATAAAATAAATATATCATTACGCCTTTTATCCATTACTAAGTGTGGCACTCTACCGAAACAGATTTCAGTAAGTGATATATTTCTACGCGTGAAGTGCGGTTACCAGCCATCAAATCACGGACCCCAAAGATATTAGTGGAGAAGGGAGCCACAGGGGTAGATTTAAATAAAAATAAAATAAATATATCATCACACCTTTTACCCATTACTGGGTGTGGCACTCTTCCTAAGCAGATCTCGGTAATTGATATATTACTTCGCGTGAAATGCGGTTACCAGCCGTCAAATCACGGCCCCCAAAGATATTAGTGGAGGGTTAGTCACAGGGGTAGATTTAAATAAAAATAAAATAAATATATCATCACACCTTTTACCCATTACTGGGTGTGACACTCTGCCTAAGCAGATTTCGGTAAGTGATATATTACTTCGCGTGAAGTGCGGTTACCAGCCGTCAAATCACGGCCTCCAAAGATATTAATGAAAGGGGAACCACAAGGGTAAATTTAATTTGGTGAAAATTGTTTGTCAGCTGTGGGGATCGAACCAGGATTCTCAAGATCCACAGATCGACTCGATACCACTGAGCCACCTACCCCAAGGAATAAATTTAGAAAAACTCAATATATTTACCCATTACCGGGTGTGGCACTCTGATATGATACGAAATAATGACTGACATATTAATTTACATCCAAAGTAAATAAAATGTAAATATGACAAGTTTTAATCAAATTGACGTCAGAAATAAATTATTAAATTACGTTACACTAGTCTGTATATAATATAGTATTATTGTTACACCCTGTATATAATATAGTATTATTGTTAAAATAAAGTGACGAAGACCTGAAGATAGATGACACTTTCAGAATAAATTAACTAGTCCACACAGAAAAACCAGAATTATTTATTTTACTTTAAGAAGAATGATATTTCATAATAGTTATTTGTGTATTAAGAGCGTAAAGTGATTCTTTGTTACTCGAACACGGTAATTGCAGCGCGAGCCAAGGCGAGAACTGCAATAGTGTAACAGGAACAAAGACACTTTACGCTCGTGATACACACATAATTTTTTCTACGATTGCATCTTAAAATTATTTAAAAACGTATACGTACTGAAAATAAATTCGTTCTGTCAACTGTCAATATGACAAGTTTCTGTTTTGTTTGTACCCCTGGTAACGCGCATTTATAATCTTTTTCGCGCGTTGCCATTGGAAACGCACGTACTTAACGTCTTTTCGCGCGTTGCCATCGGAGATGCGCAAAAAAGATATTTTTCGATTGTTCCACAGAAAACGTCAACTTTACGATGACAAATGAGAGCGTAATTGTCAACTTTTCATAGCAATCGTAGAAAAAATATATTTTTCAATCAATCAATACTCAACAACTGTTACACTAACCGACTAGATTTTTTAATTTTTATTATTAAATAATTTGGAATCATAAATAATATATAAAATATCAAAATTTAACAAGTATAAATGTTTGGCTAAAACATTTAATCCATAAAACAACAAAAATATATGTCTCTAATTTTATTATTAAACTAAATTCTGACATACTGTCAGCTTAGAATCGAACACAAAACCTCCAGGATATCAAGCCATCACCAAACACACAAAACATTAACTATATTTTCTGCCATAAAACCGTTTAATGCAGAAAATAACAAATTTCCAAAACATAAATAAGTAACACCTCATTTGTATTTATAAAACCATAAAACAGCTAATCTCAGTGTCAACGGTCACCAAGGGAAACATGTCGTTATTAATAAAAGAAACATCTATCACACGTTGTCCTGATTCAGAGCCTGTGTCACTCCTGAAAATATTAACGAGCTCGTTATATAATCCCTACTTAATATCCTAAATTTAATCAGGTGACACAGCCAACCAGAGACACATTACTTCACGCAATGGCGCCTAGTTCGCAATCCTGCCGCCAGAGCACAAAGCAGGAATGTGAGAAGCTAAGATGTTATTGGTACATATGCGTAAGCGATTTAGGGGAGATTTGCTGGAGAGCAGTGGCACCAAAACTTTTGCTGAATGTTGTTTAATTGGGTCGGAATATTGTACCTGAAGCCTGATCTTTTTTAAGCAAGATAATTATAAATTAAACAAACTATGTATTGTATATATTTTGAACTTAATGTGCTATAATTATTTTTATAACAACAAAGACAAAATTAATTGGTGCCCATACACTTGGTGAAACTAGGTTTAATAAAAAATATAAAATAAAACTTGGCTAAGTCTCACAAAATTCAGCTTCTTCACGTGAACTTTGTTCTAGGTGAAGGAGTGGGTTATACCATACTGATGAGCTCTAATAAGAGCGAAACGCGTCTATGGTTACTAACTGTGCTGGCCAGTCTCTGACGATGCCCTCATAAGATGACTTAGAGGCTGAATTTTGTGAGACATAGCCAAGTGTTTAATTTATATTTTTTATAATTATTTTTCTACAACTGTCAAAAAGTGTTCAATTTTTTGCACTAATATCAATACGCGAAATACGTGATTTTTTCAAGATTTGCAATACTATGACAACGCGTATTTTGTGCACTGTTTTGCACCCTAGAGCGCAAAATAAGTATTTTGCGCACGTTTCCAAATTATTTTTTGTCAAATTCCATTGGTTACAACACATCAATAGTAACAAATTAATATTATTGTTGATTGTTTTCTATCAGTTTACTTAAATAAATCAATAATTATTGTATTATTCTTTATTTACAGTTGTAGAAAAAATGTTTCAATTTCATTTCCAAAATTCTTGTTTTTTTGGAGCTTTTGAATGACTTATTTTGTCTCGATTAAAAGTAACATTATCACGCTCAACAAAAAACACTTTTTATGACTACAAAAATATCTAATTATCGTATGATTATCATAGCTCTCTTGTGATATACAAAATTTTATTTTACAGTAGCAGTTTTTTTTACAATCAAAGTAGAAAAAGATCAAAATTAAATGACAACGCTGTCAAATAAGTGAAATATCATTGTTGTCAAACTGTTATATTAAAAGAGGTTGTTAGTTGTTTATGAAATATTTTAGTCACATGTGAATATATGCTGAAACAATTGCATAATGTAAACAAAAAGCGCTACTACATTATTTCTATCATGATTTTAATGCTATACAAATTGACTTTTACGCCCGGTCGTAGGAAAATTCATATTTTTACAAATGACATCTGCTTATAACAACCAAAATATTTCAACATTTTGTTGTATCCTACCTAACCTAGATGACTCATTATCATTAGTCAAACTTGACATATTTTATTCATACTTTTTACTTCACAGATTCTACGTTGTTTACTTCGCGTTGATTGCACTATAGATGAGGGAATTAACAAGAAAATAGTATTAGCTAGAAAACTACTTCGCCAATTTTCTTTTTTTTTCCAATATCCCATTCGAGGAAGATGTGTCATCTAGTTAACACACCCACCTCTGCGTCGTGGTCCAGGAACCACAGGTGGTCGAACCACCGTTAATTACGTCACTATGGTAACCAGTCGTGATTATTTCAATAAAGACATTTCATGTGGTATTGTCTGCTTCCGACAGGCGGCCACGACCGATCCAAGCTGGCACGAGGCGATGTTCGACTGTTTGAACCTCAATTGTTCGGTGAGCTAATTGAGACGGTTGTTTTTGTGGTAAGGCTGTCTTACTGAGCTAATTTAACGGTTTTTTTACTGAAAAAGTTTGTAACTATACAGGGTGTTTCATAACTTCTGGCACTTATTACAACCCTATACAGTACTCAACATACTGATTATGAAACATATTTTTGCAAAATTCCGAGAATTAGTTGGACATGAAGTAAACATTTTTAGTGCCATTGGTTTGAGAGTTATATCTAATATATTAATAATTAAAATATAATTAATAATTAAAATATAATTATAAACACTAAATTAACCCATTTATTAATTATACAACATAAATAAAGATAAATGCCTATTAGCAGTGTTACAATTATAATTTAATTATTAATATCTTAGAAATAACTCTTAAACCAGTGACACTAAAAATGTTTACTTAATGTAAAGTGCAATTAATTATGAGAATAAAATATAAAATAAACACTTTTCTAAGTCTCACAAAATTCAGCCTCCAAGTCACCTTATGAGGGCATCGTCAGAGGCTGGCCAGCACAGTTAATAACAGCGAATCGAGTCTGTGCTGGCCAGCCTCTGACGATGCCCTCATAAGTTGACTTGGAGGCTGAATTTCGTGAGACTTAGCCAAGTGTTTATTTTATATTTTATTAAACCTAGTTTCACCAAGTGTATGGACGCCAATTAATTTTGTCTTTGTTGTTAATTTTGAGAATTTTGAAACATCTTTCTGTTTTATAATCAAGACATTGAGTTGATATTGTTAAAATAAGTACCATAAACTGTGAAACACCCTGTATACCTCTGGAAGTATATGGAAATTTAATTGGACATGCTTGTTCTTGATTCTTTTCTTTTTTGATTTTTATGTTTTAAATGTTTCTAAAAATGCGATTATATTTTTAATTCTTTTTAACAAAATAGCCAATTAATTTTATAATATTTTTTTCATAAAACTCAACTTTTAATAACATTCTATTGTGAAAAGTTTATTATCCAATACGTTACCAATAGCCAATTAGCCTGTCATAGAAATACAAAAAAATAATAATTTATATAATAAACTACAGAGTACAGGCCAGAAAAAAATCCAGACTTACGGTTTTAAAGATAATAGGTATTAGTATGTAATTGTAGTTATAAATTTACTAGAATAATGTAGAGTGCCACACCCAGTAATGGGTAAAAGGCGTGATGATATATTTATTTATTTTATTTATAATAATGCAAAAATGATAATTTATTTAGAATAAGAAAATAAAAATAAAAAGTACAGCAAATAAATGATAAAAATGTAATAGTTTCAAATTTGGGCAGTATTATTATTTATTTATAGTATTCTGCACAACAAATAATTCATAAAACTTTACAATTGTTTTATTATTTTAATTTGCGATTGTAAAAAAGTATAGTATGTGACTCGTTTTATAAACTCTTTTAATACTTGTTTATACACTCGTAACTAAAGAGACGTTTATAAAACTTGTTACATAATATAGTATTTTCTACTCCCGTTATTAAAATGTCATTTAATGTACTGATTTTGAAAGCGCTAAATAGCATTTTAATTACATGTTGACAAAGCTATAATATTTTAGTCACGGCTTGAGATATTAAGCACGGGGTGAAGATAGCTTTAAGCATCTGACATTGTAACTTAACATTACTTTTTAAATAAATCATAAAACTTTATATTTTCTTGTGGCGCTAAATAACATCTTAATCACATATTGACAAGCCGTGGCATATAACGTTTTAGTCACGGGGTGAAGTTAGCTTCAGGCATCTGTCATTGTAACTTAACCTTACTTTTTAAATAATTCTTAAAACTTTACATTTTGTTGTTTTGTCTTAATTTGCGATCGTTGAAAAAGTATAGTATGTGACTCATTTTATAAACTCTTTAGATACTCGTTTTTTATACACTCGTAACTAAACAGACGTTTATAAAACTTGTTACATAATATACTATTGCGAAAACTACGAAGCTTTAGACTTTAATCTATTAAATTTATCGACAAAATGAAGTACTGATTTTAATTCTTCGTGTGTACTATTTTCACGGGTTTCTACAAAGCAAGATATGTCGATGGAGCTGTCGAAATAACACACCCCTAAACGTAGCTATTTAACCCGAAACCCACCACAAAACACGTCTATTCAATCTTCCCTTCATTGTTACTTCTAAAGCCAGCGTTTCCTGCTAATAATATGTCAGGTGCCGAAGTGGCCTTCCTGCACCTTCACCCTAAACACACCCTTATGCCCTGACGGCTATAAGGTCGAACCTCCCTCTTCCTCCAAATCCACCACGTGTATAATTCAGCACTGTAATAATGTCGGTATGAATAATAACGTAGACGTGCGCGCAACTCCAATGCATTATAAATGAACGGCGCTGATTAATTATTAGTGGGTCCGGCCCTGTGCGCCGTGCGGTAAGTCGGGAGGAAGAGCAGAGGATTTGCCTGTGTTTATATATTTACACGTGTGTGCAATTAGTTGTAAGGTGGCTTTGGAGGTATTGTTATCCTGGAGCTGGATTATCGAACTGCCTTGTTTTGTTTTTCAAAATTTCCGACAGGATTACAGTGACTAATTACTACAACATTAATTATTTATTGTAATCTTTTTTCTATGCGACATATTTCTTCGCGTATTGTACTGTTACCAGCCGTCAAATTATGCCCACCAAAGATCTTAGTGGAGGGGAAGCCACAAGGGTAGTTTTAATGTCGTGAAAATTGTTTCATCTTAAAGAATTATAATTACTATTTTCACATTGATACGACAATGCCTTCATTTCTTTATAGATTCGTTGTTAGAGAAGTGGGCGTAAGTGAAGATTTATGAAATAGGTGTACAGGAGCAAATGGATGGATGTGAATGAAGGTTTGTTGCGTGATGATGGATTTTGGTTGTGAGGAAGGAAAGAGTTCGTTAATGTGGTTGAAACGAGTATCGTGTGTCAGGATGAGAATGTTGACGGGTTCGTGCTACCCCATTTAATGGGATATAGCGTGATGTTATGTATGTATGTATATTAGGGTGGCCCTTATTTTGGGTAAGTTCGAATTTTGTCGGTCTCCACCAAAAATCTGGTTTAAAATCACAAAAAAGTAATAAATAAATTTTTTGAGATTTTTAAAATAAGTTTAATCCGTGCCTCTAGGCCACTGTCACTTATACACATTTACAAATAAACACTACAAATCAAGGTTCGAAGATATATATCGATCGATATATATCATGATATTTATTTTGATATATATCGTCATATTTTTGCAATGATATATATCCATTATATAAAAATATCAAATAGTTTTTGTGATATAGCCTCCGGAGAAGTGAAATTTTTCGAATTTTTCAGTTTTTCTACTTTTCCGAGGCTATATCTCAAAAACTAAATGTGATATGAAAACGCGCTCAACGGCATTAATTTTCTCGTGCTTCAGTTAACTTATAAACATAGTTTCAGCGATTTTTATTTTTTTTCAATTTTCCGCCAAAAAAAATCGCAAAAGCGGTTTTTTAACATTTTCTCGAAAACCAGAAGTCATATGCATTTGTAAATTGCACCACTGGATTCAGTGGGTCAAAATACATATGTATGTAAATTTTCGTTTTAATAATCCTATGATTAAGGATTTTTGGGAAAATTGAATTAAAATCTGAAAAAACCAAAGGGGTACCCCTTAGGAAATAATTAAAAATATTAAATTGCTTAAAATTGTATGAAAATTTGCTTATAAGTCAATTCGGACACGGGGAATTCAACTCCGTTGAGCGCATTTCCATATCTTGTTTAGTTTTTGAGATATAGCCTCCGGAAAAGTGAAATTTTTCGAATTTTTCAGTTTTTCTACTTTTACGAGGCTATATCTCGAAAACTAAATGTGATATGAAAACGCGCTCAACGGCATTAATTTTTTCGTGCTTCAGTTAACTTATAAACATAGTTTCAGCGATTTTTATTTTTTTCATTTTTCCGCCAAATAAATCGCAAAAAGCGGTTCTTTAACATTTTCTCGAAAACCAGAAGTCATATGCATTTGAAGATTGCACCACTGGATTCAGTGGGTCAAAATACATATGTATGTAAATTTTCGTTTTAATAATCCTACGATTAAGGATTTTTGGTAAAATTGAATTAAAATCTGAAAAAACCAAAGGTACCCCTTAGGAAATAATTAAAAATATTAAATTGCATAAAATTGTATGAAAATTTGCTTATAAGTCAATTCGGACACGGGGAATTCAACGCCGTTGAGCGCATTTCCATATCTTGTTTAGTTTTTGAGATATAGCCTCCGGAGAAGTGTAATTTTTCGAATTTTTCAGTTTTTCTAAATGGGTACAAAAACTAAAATTAAAAAATAAATATCCAAAAAGTGATATTTATCTGATATATATCCTATATATCAGATATTTTGATATTTATTATAAATATCATGATATTTACGAATCCTGCTACAAATGATAAAATATATGTGGCTAAAAATATTATAAAATAAATTAATAATGTTATAATCCATATGAATATTATTCAAAAACAGTCTAAAATAATCAAAACTAGTTTATAAAACAAATTGTTGGAAAATAATCATTACTGTGAATCACTTTTTGCGTATTTAAAAAAACTCAATTTTTGTTAGTTTTTGAGCACCCGTTTAGCAATAAACAATCATATAAAATTATTGTTTATTGTAATCGATCGATTCGTTATCTCATCTGGTTTAATTCCCGCTTGGAATTGTGTCAAAATATTGAAAAACGAACAAGTTATTGCATTTTGAATAGTCACTGCTCAGCAGTGATTTGGGAACTGAAGGCAAAAGGGAATGTGGCCTAGAGGCACGGGTTAGACTTATTTTAAAAATCTCAAAAAAATAATTTATTACTTTTTTGTGATTTTAAACCAGATTTCGGGTGGAGACCGACAAAATTCGAACTTACCCAAAATAAGGGCCACCCTAATGTATATGCATTGATACGATATTTATTCATTTATCCAACAGATACTTATCCGACAGTTTACCTGTAGTTGAAAAGACCAATCTATGGTATTAATAAGTATACTATGTTCAAAGATACTCCGTTATGGCCCTCTCAGCGGGTCTATTGTTAGGGATTTAAGCTTGATTTATAGGGGTGCAAGGACAGGTATGTATTCAGTATTTCCCAATTTAATTTTATGGAGAACTGAATGCAAAGTAGTCAAAGAACAAGTTATTTCACATTTATCGTCTTTGAGTCTCTGATACAATATGCGAATAGACGGTAACATTTTTTCGGCATACATTGCATATATTTTGTGTCGAATTGTATCTTCTTGAAAAGAATTCACTATTCTCGAATTGCCCGCGTCACGCCTTTTCTTTCTAGGTCTCACTCCACTTACTATATCACGAACAGTATTGTACGGCACTTTCGTCATTTCTGATGTTTTTATCAGAGCCGAATTGTCACCTTCACTATCTTTTTCTTTTAAATAGTTATTCACATTTGAAACTATTTCTTTCGCTTCTTGCGGCAAAAATGTCTGTTTAATTTTATCACAATTTTCAACTGGTAAAACATCAGTATTATCTTCTTCAAATGGTCGCCACATATTAAATACGTATATTGTTGACCTCAGTACGAAAGTTAATATTACTACTGATTTTAAATTTAAAACTCAGTAAGTATGCCTTTGTTATCTTATTTTCCCTAATATGTAATAATACCGGTTTAATTTTGCGAATTCATTATTATTTCAAGTAAATCTGAAATACGTAATCAGCACAGAGATTAGAGATTTCCGAGTTTAAATATTTTGCAATCCTACCCTGAGCGTCAACAGGTAGAATCTCTTACTGTGTGCGGTTCAACACAGGCTTAGTAAGTTAAAGCCATAACGGAGTATCTTTGAACATTCTATAATGTTACAAGATACAGATTTTGAAGGTTAATACTTTGTTTCAGCGCACAGCGCAAATTCATAAATTTTGTAAAAGTTGAAAAGGTCTTAGTGTAAGTATAATATCCAACGCAGAATAGTAGAAACTCTGTTTCCATTGAAGATAAAAGTCAAGTCGAGCATAAAGAAGAAACACCCGCTTGAAAACATAACGCATAAATGAACGGAACGTACACACGGTATACAGTAACAATAACAGTGCACATAAGCAGTTAAACAAACACAACAAACATAACGTAAATATGCATTATTGAGAGCAAAGCAGAAAGCAAGAATGTGCTCTTACCTTTGATCGCCTTAGCACTTTTAGGCCCCTAAAAGAGAGAGAAAGAGAAAATTAAAAAAAGATCACATATAAGACAAGAGAGATAACATATATACAAGATGTAAATGGATGGACAATGCATCAACAATGCACAGAACAGAGACAGACAAACATTAAACATAGTAACAGGAACAGTAAGAAACGGGAGAGATAAAGTAAGACAGTCAAGTCAAAAGCCGAAATGGTAAACCGAAATATACAAAATTACATACATTTCATATTACAGTAGCAAAAAGAACTTCATAGAATATTGTAAAACAGACGACAGTGCATTATATGTTTACATATTTACAAATTTAAAATGGTTCAAAATGATTTTGCAGAAAAATCACTGCATGTACTAACCCTTTCGTTCCTAGGGATTTTATTACGAAATCACTATTCAAATAATTATTTTATGCTTTCTAGTAGTTTTATTTATTTATTTACTTTTTTTTTTTGTGGCTTCTTGGCGGACCAACTACTTAGGTCATATGCCGCCATTACGCCCTGATCCGCGTTTTAGGTCTTTTTGTCAACAGCAACGCGGGTTTTTCTCTGGACGGTCACCCATCCAAATACTCCCCACGCGCAACGTTGCTTAACTCGCTTTATTTACTTATTTATTTATTTATTGAATTTGGCATACAAGTATACAACAAGTATATACTTAAGTTTAGCTGTGTCATATTACATGTTTGAAATATTTTTTTTAATAAGGAGAAGCCTTATTTATACAATAAAAAAAATTTCATATGAAACATAAATAGGTACATAGTTATTAATAAAATCAATGATTCTTGCGCAGATAAAAATTACAATAAAATAATAAGTTAAACACATAAGTTACATCCTGAAACCACCTATCATCTATCTATTGGCGCATAGCATTAGTTATTACAAGATCATTTGTTTCGTACATTTATCTTTATTGTGTAAAAATTTGATGAAGTAAACATATTTTTAAACATATTAATAGGGATCAAGCGATTGCTTTTCATTAGGAATAATTGGTCTTCTAACGAAGAAATTCGTGGTAAGTATATTTTATTTTTTTGTCAGTGGTCATTTAGAGAAACCGCCATTTTTCTCGTTTGACCAAATGACCTAATAATTTATGTTAATATTATGTTATTGGAAGTTAAGAAAATAAATACAAGTCGTTTTAAAAAAAGATTTTAGTTTGAAACTGAAAGGGCTCTATGAAACTTTAATGACATATATAATTTGATATACTGATTATCAGGGTTCGTAAATATCATGATATTTATAATAAATATCAAAATATCTGATATATAGGATATATATCAGATAAATATCACTTTTTGGATATTTATTTTTTAATTTTAGTTTTTGTACACATTTAGAAAAACTGAAAAATTCGAAAAATTTCACTTTTCCGGAGGCTATATCTCAAAAACTAAACAAGATATGGAAATGCGCTCAACGGCGTTGAATTCCCCGTGTCCGAATTGACTTGTAAGCAAATTTTCATACAATTTTATGCAATTTAATATTTTTAATTATTTCGTAAGGGGTACCCCTTTGGTTTTTTCAGATTTTAATTCAATTTTACCAAAAATCCTTAATCGTAGGATTATTAAAACGAAAATTTACATACATATGTATTTTGACCCACTGAATCCAGTGGTGCAATCTACAAATGCATATGACTTCTGGTTTTCGAGAAAATGTTAAAAAACCGCTTTTTGCGATTTTTTTGATGGAAAATTGAAAAAAAATAAAAATCGCTGAAACTATGTTTATAAGTTAACTGAAGCACGAGAAAATTAATGCCGTTGAGCGCGTTTTCATATCACATTTAGTTTTCGAGATATAGCCTCGGAAAAGTAGAAAAACTGAAAAATACGAAAAATTTCACTTCTCCGGAGGCTATATCACAAAAACTATTTGATATTTTTATATAATGGATATATATCATTGCAAAAATATGACGATATATATCAAAATAAATATCATGATATATATCGATCGATATATATCTTCGAACCCTGCTGATTATAGAACAAACATAATTTTTTTGAAATCCGCAAAAAATAAGGTATTTCATTCCTAGCGAACATTTTTAGTATTACTAGTATAATTCGGAATTTTGCGCCCCTTCTTCATACACTAACAGCATATCCACTAATTCACTGTTGCTATACATTTTTCTCAAATTTCTCCCACAACAACTTACCCATTTCAATACCGTATACGAAATCAGACTGGGTACTCAAATAAAAATAAAGCATTACACCAGATACCTACATAATAACTAATTAATAAATGATTATTTGTAGCCAGTCAATTATACTTTTATTTCATTACCAACATAATTATAAATAATTAAATGTACTATTAAACAAGTGACACTAAAAATGTTCGCTAGGAATGAAATACCCTAATTTTTGCGAATTTCAAAAAGTTCTTTTTGTTCTATAGTCAGTATATCAAATTATATGTCAGTTTCGTGTAGAGGTACAGAAACACCCTGTATATATATTTTATTTGTTCAACTTAAAATATAGATATATCGTCTTAAAATAAAATTATGACAAATTATATTAGAACTTAAGTTCAGTCGTTCAAATATTATTCCAATTCCATGTTATATATATACGCAAAAGCACCGAAATTAACAAAGGAATAAATAAATATTTCTTTCAGCTTATTATTCGTAAACAGTACTAACGAAATATTCTCTTCGTACAAAGAACAAATGCTGATCAAAGAAACCCTAGTACCCCAATAAGTGACCAATTCTATGTCCAAAGCCAACTGTAATTCTATTAGGCAAATTATGTTGAAGCTATCAAGAATAACTGCATTAACGAGGGTTAATTTCTACTGCTGCATTGATCATAACCTAGTCGTGTGCAAGTGCAATTACACCATCATGCTCAATTACCAGCTCAAATTCGAATCAATTCACCGTAGATACAGAAGCCATGGAGTACTAGCACCAGATACATTCCACAAAGATACGGAGGAAAGCAGAGCCCCAGCTCTCAATCGGTAAGTTGCAAGAGTCGATAATTTGGAAAACAGGCTTGATAGAATTCTGAAGGGAAAAGAAGGAAAATGCGACTTCAAAGTAATTGGCTGAGAATGCTTGGATAGTAGATTATATATTGTAGAACGAATAACGGGTGAATGATTAGTGGGATGAGTGTATGTTGGTGAAATTGTGGAGGGGAGGAAGGGTGGTATTAAGTCGGACTGTGGGTTTGAGAACCCGGGTTGGATTCTCACAGCCGACAATTTGCACTTATGTGCCTCTGACATACTCGTATATAAATGAAAAATAAAATAATTAAATAAAATAAATAAATAAATATATCATCACGCCTTTTACCAATTACTGGGTGTTGCACTCTGCCTAAGCAGATCTCGGTAAGTGATATATTTTGTCGCGTGAAATGGGGTTACCAGCCGTCAAATCACGGCCCTCAAAGATATTAGTGGAGAAGGAGCCACAGGGGTAAATTTAAATTGGTGAAAATTGTTTGTCGGCTGTGGGGATCGAACCAGGGTTCTCAAGATCCACAGGCCGACTCGATACCACTGAGCCATCTACCCCATTCATAAAATAATTAATTTAGTATATGTAATTTGATCGCATAAAACACGTAGAAAAAGTGAACTTTCTGGACTACTGTAATTGCTGTCATCGTTTGGGAATACGAGAAAATCTTCCAATAGTTCCATAATAAATTTATTATTTGGAGGCAGTGATTTGTCGAAATTTCACGCGGAGAAATATATATCACTTACAGAGATCTATTACGGCAGAGTACCACAACCCAGTAATGAGTAAAAGACGTGATGATATATTTATTTTATTTTTCTACTTCCGTTAGGAAATAAACGTTTTATTTCACTTATTTGAGTTAGGTAATGAACTGCATTATTTAACTAGTGAAATAATGAGGTAACATAACAACAGATATCTTGGTAGACGAATTCTGATGTGTTATTCTTCTATTTTTTGAATTTATAACTGTCATTAATATGTCAAAATTTCATAATTTCAAAAACGCTCTTTCGTATTTATTAGAATAGAAGTAGAATAGTTATTTGTGTATTAAGAGCGTAAAGTGATTCTTTGTTACTCGAGCACGGTAATTGCAGCGCGAGCCGAAGGCGACAGCTGCAATAGTGCAAGAGGAACAAAGACACTTTACGCTCGTGATACACACATAATTTTTCTACGATTGCATCTTAAAGTTTTTAAAAAACGTAGGTATACGTCTAAAACTAAATTCGTTTTGTTAACTGTCAATATGACAAGTTTCTGTTTTGTTTGTATCCCTGGTAACTATTGAAATAATCTTTTTCGCGCGTTGCCATTGGAAACGTGCGAATTTAACGTCTTTTTCGCGCGTTGCCATTGGAGACGCACAAAAAAGATATTTTTCGATTGTTCCACAGAAAACGTCAACTTTACGATGACAAATGAGAGCGTAATTGTCATCTTTTCATAGCAATCGTAGAAAAAAAATATTGCATGCAACACGTAAGAAAACTCGGTTATTACCTTACTTATGTGTTTACATAACTCGGCTACGCCTCGTTCTGCAAATTTCACATGCGTAAGGTATTAACCTTCATTTCCTTACTAGTTTTATAAATAGCTATTTTATATCTAGAAATAAATGGATGGAAATGAGTGATGATGTTTCCAAGTGAGAGGAATAAACGAGATTGAATGAAAGGATTATGAGTATGGATGGTATGTAAGACTTGAAATGTTTGGTGAAGATTAATTACAGAATGAATGTTAAGCAAATACTTGGTAACATGATATACAGATGTTCTAAGAAAATGTTAGTATACCGAAAAAAGTAAATTAAAGAACAAGTTGTGTAAGACAAGCCGCAGGCGAATTTTCTAAAGGACAAGTGTAAAAAAAAGTTTTATATAATGAGTTATTTATACTATATAATTAAAAAAAAATCTGCGATATTTTAAATCGAGTCAATTTAGGGCAATTTGAATATGAAATGTTATGGTTGGTAATTGTTATTGATATTTATGCATTTGTTCAGATTTTTAAGTTGTATTGAAATTTTGATATTCTCAGCTTGACAGGTTCAGTACATCATCCGCTACTATCAACAGTCTAAAACAAAATGTTGCGTATCGTAATGAACGCTTTTTTGATATGCAAAAATTACGTCAAATATGTGCAATAAAAAAAATATGTAAGTATAGTATAATACGCGTACAAGGAAGTAATGTGGTGTCCACATCAGATTTTTATTATTTTTGTAGGGAAAATAAATTAGTGTAGTCTTATAACCACGATTTTTTATTTGTCGACCGGTTTCAGTTTGTAACACTGAACCCATCTTCAGGACAAACTTATATATATACATATATAAATTACCACTTTATATATGTATACAACACAATATGTACAATTTGTTTTATTCTTAAGAAGTTTTTGTATCAATACGTGGAAACCTATAATTAGTCATTCTTTGACTGTTGGTTTCCCTTAAGAACATAAATAAATAAATAAATAAATATATATATATATATATATATATATATATATATATATATATATATTATAAGACTACATTCATTTTGTGATACTTAGCCAAGTGTTTCTTTTATATTTTATTAAACCTAGTTTCACCAAGTGAATGGACGACAATTAATTTTGTCATTGTTGTTTTTTATTTACATTCATTTATTTTTTCTAAATTATCATCAACCAACTGTGAGTGCAATATAACTCATTTTTAAATAGATTTCTTCCATTAAATTGATATGCTAATAAAAGGACTCAATCAATTTGATATTAGAGAAAATCTTTCTACCTTTGGTGTCAAAATGTTAATTATTTTCATCAGTTATTATCAAGCAATCATGTTGTTATAATCATTTGTTTGTTGAAATACTAATACAAAAAAAAATATTATCCATAATTTTAACTGTGTTTTCGACGAGATATTTTTGTTTTGTTTGACAAATAAATTTATTCTGAACTTCATTAGGAGTATTTATATTCTCTACAAATAATTAGTAGCATCTAGACTCTAAATTAGTAAAACTCCGGAGAAATCCGGCCTTCCTTTGTAACCGCCTCCCACGAAACCAAGTTGGCATTTCTGCCACAGCTCCTCCAAGTGTCCTGCTGAAGATGCTGAGTGCGGTAGCCCTCTAAACGCAACGTAACATTGCAGTAACCGCATCACGTCATCTGAACACAATTTGTGTGGCAATTATGGAACAATTTAACCGATAATCCATTGCATATTCATTGCTAATTTCGGTGAACAATGTCTCATGCCGCTTGCTTTGTGTCAGCAAACCGCCGATGTAGTTGTATGCGCATGCGCATGCGTTAGTTAGGCAGGAGTGCAGAGTGCAACTGCAGCAGGAGGCGAGGATATTCACTGGGAATTTGGAGTCGTGGCTGATACTCTATGCGCTGTAATTGAATCGGGAATGTGTTTACTGGCCGAATTGTTGCTACTGTTCACAGATGACCGGTTATTGTTTTTGTGAGTACACAAAAAAAATTGATCGTATCCTGAATACTTATTTATTTACATATTGGGTAGGTAGCTCAGTGGTATCGCGTCGGTCTGTGGATTTGAGAACTTGGGTTTGATTCGCACCACGTTAACACTATCCCTGTCGCTCTTCCTCCAGTAATATATCACTTACCGGGACCTGCAACGGTGGAATGCAACACCCAGTAATGGGTAAAGGGCAAGATGACATATTTATAAGTTTTTTCATAAAAAATCTGATGAGTGATTTTTAAATAAGAAAATGATCTACTAGTAACATAATCGTCAGTACGGTGGTGTGGATAGCGATACGGAATTCGAATCTGGAGATCCCGAGTTCGAATCTCACTCAAGCTAAAAATTATTTGAACTACCATATTGAGGCTCGGTGAGTGCAGACCCTGTACTGTAATTGGGATTAAATTCCTGTTGTACAGCGTAACATAAATAAATAAATAAATTAATAACGTAAGAACAGGCGCGGTTGCCGAGAGTGTTAAGGCACATCTCTCAACATACTGTGACGTCACCCGAACCAAGGTTCGTCAGTTCGAATCCGCCTGTCGACAATGTGTGATTTGTCGTAAAATATAAAATACAGTTACATGTATTTATCACACTCGGGCGCTATAAGCTAGTCACTTATACGCCTTAAATAATGTAGTATTCGACTACGAAAACCGGCAGTACGGCAGTGTAAAAACTGCGGCTCGGTGTGTCCGGTAGCCCAGGCCCGATTTGGGCTGTAGCGCCACAGATGATGATGATGGATTAATAAAAACAGTAGCTTAAGATTTAATTCAGAAAACTAACACAAAATATCAATATTAAGTTATCCAAGAAACGAGAATCATCCCATGGCTTTCTGCAAATTGAAACCACAACAGTTCTAACAGGTACCAACAGTGAAAACCTCAGGAAAGCATTCCACTGTAGTTCCCTTCCTTACCGACTAATAACCCTAACCACAGACACAAACCAGAATATAGCAGCGTACTTAAATATTAACTTGTACAAAGTTGCTACTTAAAATAATCCGCGAGTGAGACACGAACACGAAATTACCGGTTCAGAACAGTTCCGGAACCGGAAACCACGATCATAATCCGCGCACCTGAACCCGGAGTCGCTCCGTACTGCCCGGACGCGGAATTACTCCCCGGTGCTGTGTTTTTGTCAAGAAGACTAAGAGTTGTTTTACTGGTCTGTTGAGAAGTTTCAACTCTTGTGGTATGTAAGATTTTACAGAAGTTATTGGAGAAGTGACGATTCTATTAGTTCATTTCTTACTAGAAGGCTGTATACAGCGTGGTTCCCAATTATTGCAAAGAAAAATGAGGGTATTTGATATTATTATAACGGAAATAGTTATTTATGTATCAAGAGCGTAAAGTGATTCTTTGTTACTTGAACACGGTAATTGCAGCGCGAAGAGACACTTTACGCTCGTGATACACACATAATTTTTTCTACGATTACATCTTAAAATTATTATAAAACGTGTAAGTACTGAAAATAAATTCGTTCTGTCAACTGTCAATATGACAAGTTTCTATTTTGTTTGTATCCCTGGTAACTATTGAAATAATCGCGCATTCAATATCTTTTTCGCGCGTTGCCATTGGAGACGCGCAAAAAAGATATTTTTTGATTGTTCCACAGAAAACGTCAACTTTACGATGACAAATGAGAGCGTAATTGTCAACTTTATAATAAAATGGAACACTTTCCTGACTTTTTACGTAAATAACTATTTTTGTACGATCCTGTCCCTCAATTGAAAGAAGAAAGTGATACTTTTCCTCCCTAGGGATTATAAAATGCCACCGATAAATAAAAAATTTGATATTTTTACTGAAAACGTCTCCGTGATCACACATTCATATTTATAATATTCATTTCAAAATTAGATTTGTAAAAAAATTTGAAATTTTTTAATAAACAAAAGCAGTCTGCCTCGACCGGTCTAATTTTTCCTTCGTCGCACACATAAATATAACTAAAAAAAAAATTGCTAGCGTCAAGAAATAAGTCTTCTTGTTTATAGAAGAAACAAAACAGAAAATGATACATAAAACATTTACGTTTTTAATTAAACCAAACTATCAAATACATTATAATTAATGACAAACAGATATGACAGTTTTGTGTTTACTATTTCAGGAATATATTAATAATCCACTGATTAAATAATACATAATTACATTGATAGAGTTTCACACATGCGGAAAATGTAAATCACCATCGAAATTTTCACATCCGATTGGCCGCGTATTTACACATTCACTTCTTTTTTATTTAGTTAATCCGGTAAATTAACAATTCGCAAATAATGCATTTAATTACAACGGGTTATCATAATGTTAACATAAATTATGCGGTCCATGGGCGCACGTTGCCGAGGGCAGGTATTTTTTCGTCTCTTGGCGATGACATTTGCATGTCCGTTATCTTTGTTTCAATCACTGATTAAATTATTCACGCGGTTAAATATTCATTGCAGCCCTATCTACCGTGGAATGTCGGACTGCCGAATAAGGGTTTGAGTCCCGTTTGGGTGTTTTGTGGTTACTTGGGGGTGTAATTGGTTTGTTATTGGTTTAACGCAGGTATATTTCCCAGAGAAATTAGGTAAACTGTACCTGTATTTAACTTATTTCTATTTTTGTTTATATTTGACTGAAAGCACGAGAAAGTACTAGATAAGATATTTCAGCAATCAGAATTACTCCCTGATAGATATATAGGGTGTTTCGATATCAATGCATGAAACTTTAAAAAGTTATATAATTTTTGTAATTAACACAAATAAGTACCTTTTATTTGAATTTAATTATGTATTAAATACGTTAACATCGAAATAAAATGATTTATTTATTTACTTATGTCTCGGTTTGCCAACTTTACACAAGGGATAACTACGCCCTCCCGTTAAACATATTATAATTTTCGTGTGCACAAAAATTACCGTCTTATCGGGACAAATGTCAAATATCCTAACTTGTCCCAAGTGTCAAAATAGACTTTTACCTGAAACTAAACAGGAAAATAAACATTTGCCTGACCTTTAAGACTCAAGAAAGCTTTGCTTTGCATGCCTAGTCAGGAAAATAGCATATTGCCTGCCTAGGCAGGTAATGAAAGAAACGTGAGTGTCTAGTTACTTAGCAACATCAAATACTGACTGAATATGTAAGTTAAATATTTCTTTTAATTGAAATTAATTTAAAATATGTATTATTTGTTTATAAGTTTCAGGTAAAATGTTATACGTAACACGTCAGTAAAGCGTCGTACAGGATTCGTAAGCTGTTTCAAGCTTGACATGAAACTATCTACTCATCCTGTAAGTTTCCTGACTTTTTACGTAAATAACTATTTCAGGTGGTTTCATTATCACCCTGTTTCTAGTCGATAAATAATTGTATACACGTATTTTTTTGAGAAATTGCCACGTAATAGAATCACGAATTTGTTTAAAAATTTACAAATGAAATAAAAGTTATTACGATTATTTTACATTATTGAAATTAATAAGTGTTAATTTTTTACTGTAATTAAATATCTTTAGTTACCAATAAACCAATGTTATTTTCATAAAGCTCAATTGAAAAAAATATATCGAATTGGCAAATTCTAGATGGGGACCTGCTTCTACAGAAAACATTTTTGCTCAAGCTATATTTCAATAACAACCCTTGATTGATGTCCAAATATTATTGGCAATATTCATATCACTTGTAATATTATGACAAGCTAAGTGAACTAGAAGCAATATTTGTTAACACAAAGTAAATAATCTTTTACTATAGTAAACGTTTTCTTTTTAAATTGTTTATCTGTGACCGGAAAAAGAAATTTTAAACTTTACAACCTTGTAAATAATAACTGAAGTATATATTTGTAATAATCACAGATTTAATTAAAAATATAAGTACTCGTATTTTCATTTTTTAATTAATTTTTCGGATCACTAGAACTTATTAAATTATTCAGAATGAAACTTTCGCGTACTTTTTAATTAATTTAACTTTGAATAAACTTCGAACAGCCAAATATCAAGGGACGACATCGACATCAATTCAGGTGGAAACAGGATTAAAAAATATCAATCACCCGAAAAAAATGAAATTCATTTACAATTTATAGTCTTTCAAGAATGAAGTGAAAGCTTTGTGGTAATATTCCGCGTACCAAGAGGGCTTATTAAGAGCGGAACATTCAAGCGCCAGAGTTCTGGAAGACGTAGTGCAGGCTTGGCGACGTCTGCAGCTCTCCAGGGAGCAACGTTTCTAGATCATCCATGTGGATAATGGAAAACACTCTGTAGGAGTTTACCTTACCGCTAGTAGCGGCTCCGTCGGGTATCAAAACAAGACTTTTGGAAAATTAAACAGTTTTTCAACCAAGACAACTTCAAAGATTTCTTACCAAATCTGACGAAAGGTCTGAAGAATATTTACTTTTTTAAACCGGTCTTTATAAGTTGGAGATATTTTTAAGTAGGTTTAGAATGCCATCCGTGATTAATTTTATAAATATTTCATTTTCAGATTAAAGTGATTCAAAAATTATTATATTCAAACAATTTTCACCAATTTAAATCTACCCCTGAAGCTAATATCTTTGAGGGCTGTGATTTGATGAATGGTAACCGCACTTCACGCGTAGAAATATATCACTTACCGAGCTCTACTTACGCAGAGTGCCACACCTAGTAATGGGTAAAAGGCGTGATGATATATTTATTTATTTTTTTATATTTATTTATGTTACTCTATACAACAGGAACTTAATCTCAATTACAGTACAGGGTCCGCACTCACCAAGCCGCAGTGTGGTAGTTTATATAATTTGTAGCTTGAGTGAGATTCGACCTCGGGATCTCCGGATTCGAGTTCCGTATTGCTATCCACACCGCCATACTGACGGATATAATAAGAGAAAAGACAAAAGTAATATTAGTTTTATTGATATATAATGCTGTTCATTACTCCCGGTCGTGATTAATAATTCATTACTTATGAATTGTGACAAATTTGATTCACATTGTTACAACAATGCAGCGATAGCAGTGAGTCATAATTTATTATTGATACATTGAGGTTGCTATAACATCGCAACTAAAGTTTGATATTTGCGTCATAAAAATGTAATTACCAGTTGAGTAGTCGTACAAAAAGTATAGCATTAAACTGACATGTAATAGCTATTACTCATTCGATAATTCCTAATGAGTAATAACTATCATTATACGCTCGTTAAATATTATAATATTAAAGTCATACAAATGTAATTACTAGTTGAGTAGTCGTAAAAAAAGTATAGTATTGAACTGACATGTAATAGCTATTACTCATTCAATAATTCCTCATGAGTAATAACTATCATTATACGCTTGTTGAATAATATACTATTAAAGTCATACAAATGTAATTACTAGTTGAGTAGTCGTACAAAAAGTATAGTATTGAACTGGCATGTAATAGCTATTACTCATTCGATAATTCCTCATGAGTAATAACTATCATTATACGGTCGTTGAATAATATACTATTAATTATTTATGTTTAAAAAAATATTATTACTTATGGCGTCGATGGATTAATGGTGTCGAGTCAGACATTTTTAGAAGCCGTCACCTGATTATTGGTGACTGCATCATCACGCATTCTACCCATTACTGAATGTGGCACCCTGCCGTAACAGATCTTGGTAAATGATATATTTCTTCGTATAAAATGCGGTTACCAAACGTCAAATCACGTCCCTCAAAGATATTAGTGGAGAGGATGCCACAGGGGTAGTTTTAACGTGGTGAAAATTGTTTGTCGGCTGTGGGAATCGAACCCGGGTTCTCAAATCCACAGGCCGATCCGATACCTACAATATGTACCTACAATTATTTTATCTAATTATCTATGAATCTCACTCTTTAAACTTTGCTAATGAACTTTTGACATGAATTTTATTTTGTATTCTGCACTTTTGGCAATGACGATAAACCAAGACAATTTGCAGCGGTTTGTCGAGAGCTGTGAAGTGAATATCCTACACGATACCACTGAGCCACCTACCCCATATAAATACAATATTTTGATTTAATTACTTAGCATAAACTATGTATATTTCTATTTTCTCTGACAGTGTGCGTAATCTTGTAATTATACCATTCTTGTCATCTTAATTAAAATTATTGCAAAGTGCAAGGGGTGCTAATAATAAATTCCTAATTAAATTTAGAACAATAACTAGAACGTAGTAAACATCATGAATGCAATTGCAGCAGTCAAGTTTCCAGTGTTGTTTAATTAAATTTAAAACATAAATAAGATAAAAAATAGATACAGTTTCAGGAACATCGTTGAAAAGAACGAACACGCGATAGAATGAATGTTCTGTAAAATGAAACGGCATTGAGTTGGTTAAAAATAGAGAAGCGCTTCGTGAAGTAATAAAGTAATATGTCGGGACTCGGGACGAACTAGTCCAGTATCTAGTCGAGGAAGGCGGTGGACGGACAACAGACTACACTACTCTATTGTCATCAATTTTATATTTTTCTATTTCATTCAATTGAACAATATTACTTCAGCTTAGGTAACAAGCAACAAAAGTGCTTTTTTTCTATTTCATCCCTTTCAATTGTATTCTTTTTTATTTTATTTCTTATTCTGTTATGTATTCATTCGGACAGTAATAATGAGACTTTACGTTAGCTACTTTTCTTAATAACTCTAACGAATCTATGCTTTATTTCTGAGGCTAGCATGTTACAAGAAACTGAATAGTTGATTTATGCATATGATATTTTTGTTATTGTGCATTCAAATATGCGTTGTATTATCTTCGACATCAGAAATATCTAACCTAGATGATACGAGTTTCGCAGACATTTAAGTTATAGACGAATTTACACGTTATTTTAGTATTTATTATCTATTCTTAAAAGATTTATTAGATTAGAAATTGCTTTGCTTATATAAATATAAAGGAATAATATAATGTATTTGACGGCTGGTAACTGCAGTTCACAAGCATAAATATATTATTTACTGAGATCTACAACTATAGAGTGCCACTGTCAGAATGGCTGAAGGCATTTTTGGTTGAACCGGTTCAAAAATAGAATTGTTTAAAAATATGTTTCTATATAGTTCAGAGCACGAGAAATACACTCGTTCAAACCGCATTTCAATATCTCTTTTAGTTTTTGAGTTATATCGATTTTTGACTTTTTTTAAAACTCAACTTTGAGAGCCCATATCTCGAAAACTAAAAGAGATATTGAAATGCGGTTTGAACGAGCGTATTTCTCGTGCGCTACTTAACTGATACCGAAATTTTATCATTATTGAAAATTTTTCAATTTTTCCTCAAAATTTTCTTTTCTCAATATTTCCAAAAGTTGAAGAGATAATGAAAATCTGAAAACACCAGTGAATTCCTCGCGTGAAAATACATAGGTATGCAAATATATATTTCCGAATTGACTTGTAAGCAAATTTTCATGCAATTTTAAGCATTTTCATTTTTTGTAATTATTTCCTAAGGTTTTTTCAGATTTTAATTCAATTTTCCTAAAAATCCTTAATCATAGGAATATTGTAACGAAAATTTACATACATATGTATTTTGACCCACTGAATCCAGTGGTGAAATGTTTAAATGCATAAGTCTTATAGTTTTTGAGAAAATGTCAAAAAACCGCTTTTTGCGATTTTTTTTTCGCGAAATTTGGAAAAAAAATAAAAATCGCTGAAACTATGTTTATAAGTTAACTGAAGCACGAGAAAGTCAATGCCGTTGACCGAATTTTCATATCGCTTGTAGTTTTTGAGATATAGGCTCGGAAAAGTAGAAAATTTGAATAAATATGATATATCTGAAAAATGAAACAAGATATGATATTGCGCTCAACGGCATTGAATTCCCCGTGTCCGAATTGACTTGTAAGCAAATTTTCATGCAATTTTAAGCATTTTCATTTTTTGTAATTATTTCCTAAGGTATATACCTCTGGTTTTTTCAGATTTTAATTCAATTTTCCTAAAAATCCTTAATCATAGGAATATTGTAACGAAAATTTACATACATATGTATTTTGACCCACTGAATCCAGTGGTGAAATGTTTAAATGCATAAGTCTTATAGTTTTTGAGAAAATGTCAAAAAACCGCTTTTTGCGATTTTTTTCGCGAAATTTGGAAAAAAAATAAAAATCGCTGAAACTATGTTTATAAGTTAACTGAAGCACGAGAAAGTCAATGCCGTTGACCGAATTTTCATATCGCTTGTAGTTTTTGAGATATAGGCTCGGAAAAGTAGAAAATTTGAATAAATATGATATATCTGAAAAATTAAACAAGATATGATATTGCGCTCAACGGCATTGAATTCCCCGTGTCCGAATTGACTTGTAAGCAAATTTTCATGCAATTTTAAGCATTTTCATTTTTTGTAATTATTTCCTAAGGTATATACCTTTGGTTTTTTCAGATTTTAATTCAATTTGCCTAAAAATCCTTAATCATAGGAATATTGTAACGAAAATTTACATACATATGTATTTTGACCCACTGAATCCAGTGGTGAAATGTTTAAATGCATAAGTCTTATAGTTTTTGAGAAAATGTCAAAAAACCGCTTTTTGCGATTTTTTTCGCGAAATTTGGAAAAAAAATAAAAATCGCTGAAACTATGTTTATAAGTTAACTGAAGCACGAGAAAGTCAATGCCGTTGACCGAATTTTCATATCGCTTGTAGTTTTTGAGATATAGGCTCGGAAAAGTAGAAAATTTGAATAAATATGATATATCTGAAAAATTAAACAAGATATGATATTGCGCTCAACGGCATTGAATTCCCCGTGTCCGAATTGACTTGTAAGCAAATTTTCATGCAATTTTAAGCATTTTCATTTTTTGTAATTATTTCCTAAGGTATATACCTTTGGTTTTTTCAGATTTTAATTCAATTTGCCTAAAAATCCTTAATCATAGGAATATTGTAACGAAAATTTACATACATATGTATTTTGACCCACTGAATCCAGTGGTGAAATGTTTAAATGCATAAGTCTTATAGTTTTTGAGAAAATGTCAAAAAACCGCTTTTTGCGATTTTTTTCGCGAAATTTGGAAAAAAAATAAAAATCGCTGAAACTATGTTTATAAGTTAACTGAAGCACGAGAAAGTCAATGCCGTTGACCGAATTTTCATATCGCTTGTAGTTTTTGAGATATAGGCTCGGAAAAGTAGAAAATTTGAATAAATATGATATATCTGAAAAATTAAACAAGATATGATATTGCGCTCAACGGCATTGAATTCCCCGTGTCCGAATTGACTTGTAAGCAAATTTTCATGCAATTTTAAGCATTTTCATTTTTTGTAATTATTTCCTAAGGTATATACCTTTGGTTTTTTCAGATTTTAATTCAATTTTCCTAAAAATCCTTAATCATAGGAATATTGTAACGAAAATTTACATACATATGTATTTTGACCCACTGAATCCAGTGGTGAAATGTTTAAATGCATAAGTCTTATAGTTTTTGAGAAAATGTCAAAAAACCGCTTTTTGCGATTTTTTTCGCGAAATTTGGAAAAAAAATAAAAATCGCTGAAACTATGTTTATAAGTTAACTGAAGCACGAGAAAGTCAATGCCGTTGACCGAATTTTCATATCGCTTGTAGTTTTTGAGATATAGGCTCGGAAAAGTACAGAATAAATATGATATATAAAATGAAAGAAATACGCTCGTTCAAACCGCATTTCAATATCTTTTTTAGTTTTCGAGATATGGGTTCTCAAAGTTGAGTTTTGAAAAAAGTCAAAAATCGATATAACTCAAAAACTAAAAGAGATATTGAAATGCGGTTTGAACGAGTGTATTTCTCGTGCTCTAAATAGAAACATAATATAAAAAATTTCGATATTTGAACCGGTTCAACCAAAAATTCACAAAAAATAAACATGTCTTCACCCATTCTGACAGCGGCACTCTATCGTTGTAGATCTCAGTAACTAATAGATTTATGCTTGTGAACTGCAGTTACCAGCCGTCAAATCGCGGTTCAATATGTCATCTCAACGACGCTTTTGCGTGCGTACTTCTGAACTAACACTTACACACACCATGGTTGACACTTAGTAGTTACAGGAGACGTTTTCACCAATATGCATAGTGGAATCCACAGATAGTTCGTTCTTCAAAAGCCCTCATATTAATGCATGAAAAAATACAAAATAATTCTGTATTTTGAGAAGAAATAATGATTCCAAAACTAGTACATTTTTATCAAAATTCTTTGTTGCACATCCAGTATATATTGAGTAGTATATGTCACCTCCGCCAAATTTCGCCGGGGGTCATCCACACTTATCTGAACCTCTTCAATTCTTCCACAATCCTTTACTTGTACGTGCAGTGAATGTTAATTACCGCTGACCCAGCACCGCTAGGATAATCCCCCACTCCTATGGACCTGTCCCTTCCCCCACTCTACAAACACGCCGGCCGACTGGCGACAGGATAACGAGGGAAAAAATGTAATCGCGCGAGTAACGTTTTTTGTCCAGCGATAATTTTGTTTTCATTATTCCGGTAGAGGCGCTACGTGCAATGTAAGGGTTTGTGTCTATGCTAAGTTGGTTCTTAGCGGGTGGCGCTGAATATCGGCGAGAGCAAACGTTTGTATTTGTCTTTAAACAAGTGCGAAGTTAGTTTTGTTTTGTTTGAGCAGGAATTTTTGTTTGCGTTTTGGGAAATTGTTTTTTAAACTGCTTAACCGGCGAAATGAAGATATTGTTCACGGTGTTTTTGTTTACTAATTATTCGTGAGTTTCTTTATCACTACCAGAACAAATTTTAATCTTCTTACGAGTATTATATTCTCAAATGTTTTAGAAAACCACTCGTCCTGCGGAATCATGATTTTCCAAAATAAGACAAAATATATTCAAATATTTTTAACACACACATCGTATTATGTAGGGAGTTTCTATACCTCTGCACGATACTTTAATGACATATAATTTGATATACTGATTATAAAACAAAAAATTTTTTGAGGTATTTCATTCCTAGTGAACATTTTTAGTATCACTGGTTTAACAGTACATTTAATTATTTATAATTATGTTATTAATAAAATAAAAGTATAAATACTACAAATAATAAGTTATTATGTAGGTAACTGGTATAATGCCTTATTTTTATTTTTATTTGAGTACCTAGTCTGATTTCGTATACGGTATTGAAAGGGTAAACTGTTTTGGGAGAAATTTGAGAAAAATTTATAGCAACAGTGAATTAGTGGATATGCTGTTAGTGTATGGAGAAGCGGCGCAAAATTCCGAACTAAAATTGTTCGCTAGGAATGAAATACCCTAATTTTTGCGAATTCTTTTTGTTTTATAATCAGTATATCAAATTATATATGCCATTAAAGTTTCGTGTAGAGGTATATAAACACCCTGTATATGAAAATATCTAAAATACGACCAGATTTTCATGGTGAAATATGGTAATTTTAACATTTAATTATCCAATTTGATTTCCAACAGCAGTAAATTTTCCAGCGACAAAGGTAAGCGAACGTATGCTACTGGTAATTACTATAAATATTAAATTAAAAATTGTAATGTGCAGGAAAAATGCTTGGATTAATGTACGTGGGTCCGCACCCGTAGTAAAAGGGTAAAAAATTAACCAAAAACAAACAATTTACGGGAGCATAACATGCACAAAAGGACAATAAAAATCGTCAATTTGTCGCGAGTTATTGTCAATTTCAACAAGTCCCAAATGAATTACGTTTTTCCGCTTCCAGGCTAATCCAGTTATTCGGGGCGGCCGGAGTTGAACCCGGAGCCGAAGCCGATGCTGCCACACGCACCGCACAGTAATGCATTCGACAGAGCCGCACTTGCCAAATTAACCGCAACATTACTTTATATACAAACGGGAAATAATGTTGACTTTATTCTTATCAAATTGTTACTTGATGGGCTTCATTATTTATCAAGGAAAATAAAAATGACTACCTAGGGAAATAAAGTAATTCAACGAATTTTTCCGTCTGTATATAAAATATCGTATATAACATGTGAGTAAAGTGTCATTACTTGCCTCAAACGATTACATTCAAACTTCGCTCGCTACAAATAATAACAAACTTTACTCCCTTGATACATAAACTACTATTTTCTATTCCTACGCTTTAATTTACTTATCAAATATTTATTATCTGTATTGTAATGACATCAATAACAGGACAACGTTTACTGTTTTCATTGTTTCCATGGTTTTCTGAATCCAATAGTAATGTTTATTTGTTTTTTTATAATCAAAAGTAATATTTATTTTAATAATTTGGATGTTGGATTTGGTCCTATAAATAACTATATATACAACTTGCGTATAATGTACCCGTGTATTAATAGCTACCATTATAAACTTATTGCATAATATACTATTTTTACAACCACTATGTAAATCAATCATTTTATGTACATTTCTTGATAGATAATCAATTCGTTACTCACAATCGTGAGTAATAATCTATTACTCCTGCGCAACTATGGCCGTGAGTAATAGTTTGTTATCACATCGCAATGTGGTAGTTCATATTATTTTAGCTTGAGTGGGATTCGAACTCAGGATCTTCGGTTCTGATGCATTGTCAACAGCATAATCCAGTAGCTTTCAATAAAATTTCAACTGGTCACTTGCACAGTAAGCTATTTTTTTAATACGTCCCTGTTAGCACCCCATGTATATATAGATTAACTCAACATGAACACATTCAACGAACGAAAAAACTGAGTTATTACGAAACAATTGAATTCGATGCGAAGCGAGCCACGAATGGAATTAAACATTTTAAAAATGCAAAACTACGGAGACTTGGCCTACTGCTCTCTCTCTATCTATCTCTCTCTCTCTCTCTTTCGCATACATGGGCTGCGGCGGGGTTTTCACCCGGGGGCGCGCGCCAAATTACATTTTTTACCTTGAATTCAATTAACATTAACCATAACGGCGAGCGTATGTACGTTTCGGTCTGCCGACCGGGACGTTGAATTAAATTTTAGAATAAACAATCAAGGCACGATGGTACGTACAGTCGGTGTATTTCTGTTTTACGTTTACCGGCAGATTGTAAATGCTTGTTAATCAAATAAGAATATCATTTCGTGGAATGATTATTTGAGTGAATTTTGAGGTGAATTTCTGACGGCGTCAAAGGGAAATTGTATGAAAATTGATTTGAATTGCTACGGAAAATTTGCTTTTACTTTATGATTAGTAAAGGTAATATCAAATCAATTTGTTCAACCTTTTTATTTATACGCAAAATATTATTTTAAGATACACAGGATGTTACATTTATAGCGAAATGAGTGTTTTTTTGTCTACAGAACGCAAAAGACTTTTGCATGCAGGATGCAAAAGTTTTTTGCATCCTGCAATTTTTTGATAGAAGAAAGGCTCACAATTTAATATTTGTTACTTTATTTTTTTGCTTAGAAACAATACTTCTATTCTTTAACAAAATTTATATTTAATAGTTTAAGAAGTATATATTCGACATCTCTGTCTGTCTAGTAAATATGTTAGAATTTGTAGCTCCAGTGGTAGAGCAGTCACCTAGCGAGTGAAAGGTTCTGGGTTCAAATCCCGGCGAATGTTTATATTTAATGTTCCAATTGAGCAATTATTCATATTTATCCCGCTTGAGGAAGCTAACTGGTGTACTGGAATAGTTTCTTGAGAAATGCAAAGCGATCCCAATAAATCGCAGAAAAAAATTAGAACGTTTGTTTGGTTTCTATTGCCAACCAGCTGTCAATTGCTGGTCAGAGAATACCAGATTTGATAGCAATTATATTACATACATTGTTGTCATGGAGACATTAAATGTCACATTAATTAATCCTAAACGTCAAAATTTTCTCATTACATTATTACTAATTTTGGGACATTGTTTTCGAAAAAATGTTGTTTGATACTCGATTGCGAAATGCTTTTGCATTCTCGAATGTAAAAGTAACATTTCGCAATCTAGAATAAAAAATAACTATTAAATCCCTACATTCACACTAATCGATGTTACAAATAAAAATTCTTGTTTCCAGGCAAATGTATGCTCTACGTAAATTACAAAATATATCTAGGAAAGATGAAAATTGCTTGAAAACTATTCAAATACAGATACAGAGTTTATGGGGTCTGGCGTAAAATTCGCTAAATCTTATTTATAATCTATATTATCTGGTCAGAGAGAGGTCTGAATATAAAATTAGTTTTCCACCGCACTTCACGCGAAAAAATATATCACTTACCGAGATCTGCTCCGGCTGAGTGCCACACCCAGTAATGGGTAAAAGGCGTGATGGTATATTTATTTTTTTATTTTATTTTTTTCCACCGAAAATCTTAATCGAGCATAAAATAGTCATTGAACAAAATCGCATTACATTTTGCATTTTACAATAATCTTAATAAACTTTGCCATGAATATATCAACAACAATGTCCAATCAAAATATGCAACAATGTTCCAAAATAATCTTCCATGCAATCACAAACAAAATGGAAGGATGGACGACCATCACGATTTTTGAAACCGTTTATTCCGAATGCAAATTCACACACGGCGTATCCAGTTTTCCATCATCACGTTCACATGACGGCCACGTGGCGGCAGCACCAAGCGATCTCTAGACCGGAAGTAACAATTTCCCTAACCGGAAACAATCAGCGACCCCCGATAACGAGTTGCCATTTTTGAAATGGAATATCGAATCTGCATATTCGATTAGTACGACATTTAGTTGACCGTAAGTTTGTATAGGCCGTATGCGCTGGGTGATAAGGGTGAGTTTGATGCAGAGGGTGGGGATTTCGATCTGTCAGGGTGGACACCCTGCGAATAGGTGCTAATGACTGCAATTATGTCCCTAAAGACCGGGCCGTGCAATTTTCATCTCGGCGGATGATGTATGGAATAATTGAAATGATTTTGTGAGGTCGTCGGGTTTTTGTGGATTGAAAAGATAAAATATTTAATACGCAGTTTGTTTTTTAATCGCCTACCGTGATTCTTAAATACATGCATCCATATATTATTAACTTTGCTTGTTAACTCAATGCATTTATTAACAATCACTCATAATTTTATTTAATCTTATCCAATTAGTGCACAAAAACGAGTTTTATACGACATGTTTTTTTTTCGCACGAGTCCAAGCCGTGGGCTCGATTTCTAAAGGACAAGTACGACAATTTATATTATTTTTTTCTATTTAGCGTATTTTATAAATTAAAATTTCTAAAAAAAATCATTGAATTCAAAATAAAATTCTCTATCGAACAAGCAAATAAAAAAAATATAGTTCCATTTAAAATAACAAAGTTGGTATGCACAGTTTGTTAACCACTGCTTGAAAAAACATTTTTTATGCTCATTAAAATAAATATATCATCATGCCTTTTACCCATTACTGGGTGCGGCACTCTGCCTAAGCAGATCTCGGTAAGTGATATATTTTATCGCGTGAAGTGCGGTACCAGCCGTAAAATCACGGCCCCCAAAGATATTAAAATTAAAATAAAATAAATAAATATATCATCACGCCATTTACCCATTACTGAGTGTGGCACTCTGCCTAAGCAGATCTCGGTAAGTGATATATTTTATCGCGTGAAGTGCGGTTACCAGCCGTCAAATCACGGCCCCCAAAGATATTAAAATAAAAATAAAATTTATAAATATATCATCACGCCATTTACCCATTACTGGATGTGGCACTCTGCCTAAGCAAATCTCGGTAAGTGATATATTTTATCGCGTGAAGTGCGGTACCAACCGTCAAATCACGGCCCCCAAAGATGTTAAAATAAAAATAAAATTTATAAATATATCATCACGCCATTTACCCATTACTGGATGTGGCACTCTGCCTAAGCAGATCTGGGTAAGTGATATATTTCTTCGCGTGAAGTGCGGTTACCAGCCGTCAAATCACGGCCCCCAAAGATATTAAAATTAAAATAAAATAAATAAATATATCATCACGCCATTTACCCATTACTGGGTGTGGCACTCTGCCTAAGCAGATCTCGGTAAGTGATATATTTTTTCGCGTGTTACCAGCCGTCAAATCACGGCCCTCAAAGATATTAGTGGAGAGGGAGCCACAGGGGTAAAATAGATTTTTTTGCGAATTTAACCGAGCTCGTAGGTCTTATAGTTCTCGAGATAAAATAAAATGAACACCCTGTATATGTATGGGGTTAACGGCGGTAAAATAACGGCCCTCAAAGTGGGTAAATGGGTAAAAACATGTAGTAATATTCTGTTTGTAGTATAAACACCTGGAATTTTAATTAGTAAATATAATTAATTTCATTAGCACAAAATTACAAACAGAATTGTATGTAGACCTCGCGTGAGAATGAACCTACTTCAAGTTACCCCTTAACCCAATCCTGTCATTTCCGTTTGGTATTAACAAAATTCAACAACAAACAGAATATAACCTAAGGACAAAATAATTGTAACCAGCTGCCAAAAAGTTAATTAGCTGACAAGAGAAACAGGGTCGATTGTTAAAACAAAACACATTCGTACAAACAAAAACAACAGTAGAACACGCGGGCTTTGCTGGTGACGTCACATGGATTTTTCAAACAATCCCGGGTTTTTTTTTGCAATATAAATAAATAATGCGAATTCTTTATTGCAACAGCGGGTCTTCATGATTGCGAGTCTTGCGAGTTACTTCTTTATTCACTTTGTACGCGGAACAAAATATGTTAAAATATTGATATAACTTTGAAAGCATTTTTTGTACAATGCAAATTCAGCGCGAGGAAGAAAGGACTCGTGCAAATGGCGAAGGAAATTGTTATATATTATTCACTACGTAATGTGCATTCCATATAAGCGCTAGCGCGCCAAGCGTCAGCTTCTGCTATTAATTTTTTTAAACGTGAAGTAGGTAATTTTAAATTTAGAAAAATGTACAAGTTGCTTCATATTTCATCTGGCTGGTTTCACTGTATGACATGATACAAAAACTATAATGGCCTACTATGATTCAGTAAACACACCATGATATTATGTTCCAACCCTGGTGCCAATATCATGCTTGTTACACTATTTAGATTTAAATTGGAGAAAATTGTTCCCACTGTACCACTGAGCCACCTACCCCATATATCTGAATTTTATTAAATAAATAAAAATAAATATATCATCACGCCTTTTATCCGTTACTGGATGTGGCTCTCTGTCGTAACAAATTTCGATTAGTGATATTTTTCTTCGCGTGAAATGCTGTTACCAGTCGTCAAATTACAGTCGCAAAAACGATAGTGGAGGGAGAACCAAAGAAGTATATTTAATTTGATGAACATTATTTGTCGGCTTTAGGAATCGAACCCGGGTTCTCAAGATCCACAAGCCGACTCGATACCACTGACCCTCTTAACCCAAAAATAAAAATAAAATAATAGTATGTTATGCATCAAGGGAGGGAAACAAGTGCACAAAAATTATCGTCTTATCGGGACAAATGTTAAATATGGGTTGCGTAACTAGTTACCTAGGAAACGCTGCAAACAGCTAATAATCGTAGTCTCTAGAAAGAGAAACATGCTACCTAGGGAGAGAAGCATAATGTTTCTCTCCCGAGGAGAGAAAAGCAGTGTTTCTCTCTCTTAACCCATTAACCGCCAACGTCCCATTTTTGGGACGCTTAAATATTTGGCTGTAATCATTTTTTTTACATTTAAAATGTATATTTTTTTTAATGAATATATTAATTAGTTATGTTATGACAGCCAGTCACAGCCAATTTTCAAATATTTGCAAAACCAATAATTTTAAAAATATTCAAAGTTACTTAATTTCGGTGTTTTTAACAATTATATTTCAAGGTCAGATATATTTTAACACTTAAGTATGTATAACTTTTATTATCAAAAACTTGTTTTTTAGAACTCAAATAAAGATATTTTTACTGAAAATTTATTCTTTTATTGATCATTGAATTGCGGCGGGTATTGGGTTAAATTAGGGAATAAGAACGTGTTTCTTGTGCATGTGTTACGAAAATATATCATCACGCCTTTTACCCATTACTAGGTGTGGCACTCTGCCGTAACAAATCTCGATTAGTGATATATTTCTTCGCGTGAAATGTGATTATGAGTCGTCAAAGCGCAGTCTCACTTATATTACAATATACGAGTCACAATTGTCAGAAAACATTTTTTTCTATGGAATCTCTCGCTTTCTATTTTTTAATATGTAAATAAGTATTTTAATATAAATACTATCTAATAAAATTCAGATATATGGGGTGGGTGGCTCAGTGGTATCAAGTCGGCATGTGGATCTTGAAACCCTGGTTCGATCCCACAGCCGACAAACTATTTTCTCAAATTTAAATCTACCCCTGTGGCTCTCTCTTCACTAACATCTTTAAGAGCCGTGATTTGACCTCTGCCAAGGCAGAGTGCCACACCCAGTAATGGGCAACAGGCGTGATGATATATTTATTTTTATTTATTTAATAAAATTCAGGTATATGGAGTAGGTGGCTCAGTGGTATCGAGTCGGCCTGTGGATCTTGAGAACCCTGGTTCGATCTCCATAGACGACAAACAATTTTCTCCAATTTAAATCTCCCCCTGTGGCTCCCTCTTCACTAACATCTTTGGGGGCCGTGATTTGACGGCAGGTAACCGCACTTCACGCGAAAAAATATATCACTTACCGAAATCTGCTTAGGTATATATATATATATATATATATATATATATATATATATATATATATATATATATATATATATATATGTTTAAAAATTAAAACAACTTATGACCAATTTGTAAACGTTTATTTCCAATGCATCTTACTGCTACTGCAGACCAAACATGAATGAATGAATAATAATAAGATTATATACAATAACGTCGACTACATTATTAGCGACAGATTATAAAACAATAGCTCTGATTCACAAACGGGTGACGAAAGCATCCATCTGGGGGGCTAGAGAGGACTCAGCGGGCCCAGCGTCATCCCGATAAAGCTGATGCTAACATATATATATATATATATATATATATAATCCCGTTATTCCATTCCGGAACATAGGGCCTCAACAAGGTGTCGCCATCTGACTCTGTTTTTTGCAGCTTCTTTAATTTCTGGCCAGCTTTTCCCAGTTCGAGAGGCCTCCTCCAGGCCCGACGAGAGGGGAGGGTAGGTGGGGTAAAATACCCAGGGCCCGTGGAATTCAAAGGGCCCGGATGTGATGCTATTTTATAAATTGCTTTTAATTTTCTACTATTTCACCAATTTTTTATATTCTTTACACACATAGGCAAAGGCTCTATACAATTGTGCGTAGTGCTGTTTTGGTATCCCCTGCATTTATCGAATATGCAACTAGATATTAGATAGTCACACAGTGAGTATACAATACACATCACTGCACCAATTAACTCAGAATTTTGTATTTGATTTTATTTATATTGTTATAACTTTATTTAGATATGAATAATTCTTATTGTTGTCATACATATATTTATAAATATATTTTTTTTGGTATCTTATATTTAATTAATAAATATTCAAAGTTAAAGGAGGCCTGAATTTGTTTTTTCCCGGGGCCCGCTTTTTCTCTCGGCGCCCCTGGCCTCCTCTAACACTGTCCTTCTCCATGTAGATGTGGGCCTACCTCTCTTCCGTCTGCCTTGAGGGTTCCAGTCTAATGCTTGTCTCAGATATTAGTGTACCAAAAAAATTTAAAAATTTGCAAATGTTTAAAAACAAACAACAGCAGAATTGTATTTTGATGTAAATACGAATACTCCTCAAGTAAATCCCATGTCAAACAAAAGACGTGTACGCTTGCAAGCATCTCTGTAGGCGTCGGAAAACTCACATCCCCGAATGTAAAACAAGTGCGTAGCGTCGCTCAAAACGTGGTGTCGTCGTCGGCACGGCCGCCATGTTTTATTTATAGTCCACTTACTGCTCCGGTGAACTAATCGGGATTTGCATTGTAACTTAAATCAAAGATGCGGCTAGGACAGAGTGGCAGCGGCGACGGGAAAGCGGGGACGGGGGCGAAGAGGACAACGCAAACAAGAGCGCCTAAGCCGGAAATCGAACTCAGACCTTCTATATCCGGTGCGGGTGCTGGTGCGGGTGCGGAGCTGAAACCAGGATGTACTTATCTGGAGGATAGAGGCCTGTGTGCCCAAGGGCAAGTGGGCTCACTCCGGACCTGGCCATACACGAATGCCTACCGATGAATTTGCTACAAGCTAAAACAAACTAGGACGATATTTTGACGCGAAAATGTGAAAATAAAGCCCAAGATTTAAATACTTGGGTGGCACCCTTTTACGCTACCGACAGAATTTTATACTGAAATTCACAGTCAATACAAACATTGTATTAACAATTTTCACTCATTTAAATCTACTCTTAAATCTTAAATCTAATATCTTTGGGGGTCGTGATGTTAGTGGAGGGGGAGCCACAGGGGTAGATTTAATTGTTTGTCGGCGGTGGGGATCGAACCAGGGTTCTCAAGATCCACTGAGCCACCTTTCCCATAAATAGCTAATCTGTTTCATAATTAGTACGTTGAACACTACAGGGTGTGGCAAAAGTTTGGAAACGGTCAAATATCTCGAAAACTAATGAACCAATTGCCAAACAAAAAAATACGTCCAAAAAGTTTTCAAAAACTCTACTCAACTTTTTTTGGTATTTTTGAGTAGAGTTTTTGAAAACTTTTTGGATGTATTTATTGTATGGCAATTGGTTGATTAGTTTTCGAGATATTTGACCATTTCCAAACTTTTGCTACACCCTGTATATTTTTTTTTTAAATTTATAAGATAATGATTCACTTTAAATTAAAACCAATTTATTTTGAACTTCCATTATCTTTATTAGTAGTATCAGTTCACCTGATGACGATAGCAGATTTGCGCTATCGAAACGTTGTGTTATAAATTGTTAAAAGTATTTTTTTCACTAATAAAGATAATGGAAGTTCAAAATAAATTCATATAAATGCAATTAATTTCCACTAGATCCGTAGTAAAATTTAATTACCATGGCAACGAATTAATGCACTACTTTCACAAAAGATAATCCCTCACGTGATAAAATATATAATAATAAAACCGAACTACAGAATATAACCTAAAGAAGTCCTACATGTTCGTTCTACTTCCATGAATCAGAAATTATGATTTTTTTGTGCTCCATAGAATAAAAGCAAATCCTTTAGTGGCTCTAATCGGATTAGAATAAAGGTATGCAATTTTTTACATCTAACATTAAATATTTCATTCTCTTTAAATAACGAAACAAACGGAATCGAAAATGAAAACAAAACACAGAGAAGACTAACTCAAAATCCGTGAAAAAGTGAAAAGCGAAAATATAATTCCATTTTCTTAGGACTTCAAAAAGAAGTAGAATTGAATTAGGGAGAAATTCCAATTAGTGGGTGAAAAATTAAAAAGTGGACGCACTCCTCGCATTTGGCGGCTAGGGTTCTGGGTAGAGTGGTGAAATGAATAATTGGTTGGCGTTTAATCCGGGGAATAATCCCGGAGCTGGCTAGGCTCCGGCTCCGAGTCGTCGGATCGTCCGGAAGGCCGACACTGGATACACCGCGTATGCAAACACCATCGCTACAATTCCAGTGCGTGCCAAACTGTTTCTCATCACTAAAGCCCGGATGTTTAGGCAATTGCCTAGATTCAAATTTTAATATACTTCAGGCAATTTCGTTTTTCTATACATAGGTAATATGTTTACGTGTAATGTAAGGTTTTTTTTTGTGCCTTATAGAGCCTATTTTTTCTTTATTTTGGTTATTGTGCCTATTTTACCTTATACAGCTTATTTTGCCTATTTTTGTTGCCTAGTCTAACTTTTATTGAACAGAAAAGGTTTATCATCTACTTCGTTGACTAATTCAGCACTCGACAAAGTGTTTCAACCTAACCTATAATATTTAAAGTACTTACTTTAATCAAGTTTTTGTGTATGAATTTAAAATGCCGAAAGAAAAAACTTTTTAGTCAAAATTTTACGTGGCAATTCAATTGTCTTTGCCATTAATCAATGGAGCTGAGGTAACTTTAGACGATATGGCTAAATATAAGAACGCTCCGTCACATTTTGTGATGTCGAACGAAGTTTTCAACTTACAAGCAAGTTCTGACAGACCGAAGACAGTCACAGTATACTACATAGTTTGAATTTGCATAATAGTTAATAAAATGAGAACCCTACATTATTATTTTTCAGATTGCGTTAATTTTTCTTTAAAATGATTATTTTTTTCTAACTAAAAGTAGATACGAGTACCAATATTAGAAAAAGGATTCCTTTATTTTTTTTAAACAAATTATTTACATTTAGGCTGCCTAAAATCCTGCCTATTTTAGAGTAATTTCCGGCCTATATGCCTGCTTATTTGGGTGTTTTTAAGAGCCTAAATATCCGGGCTTTACTCATCACATTGCGGAACCTACAATTTATTGTAGACTTCGAACCACTCGGGCACAATTACATTTCTGGTAATTTGTTTATGTTTATTACAAACTTCATTGAATTGTGCTAACGCTTATTATGGCCGTTTCATTCCATCCTTATGCCATATACAAATTTGTCGTGAGTTTTTTATAGATTAGGTACGTCAAGTAATGCCATCTAGTATTTTTTTTTGCAATTAAATGAAGGATCAAATTACAAAAACAATCTTAATAGCTATTAATATACCTAGGAATGTTATGAGTATCATTACAGCCACAGATGTCAGTTTGAAATCCGATCTCGTAGAGACATCGAAGGCCTGTTATGACTCATAACATCTGTGGTTTGTTCAATAGTTTACCGGTTTCAAAATATAAACACGTTAACGTCATTAATAAATATTATTTTTTGAAATTCTTGTATGAATAACGTCATTGTCATCATTTTAGAAGGTGATCAAGTAAGTCTGTGGTCTGTATGTTTTTATTTAACGCCATGGTTACAATAGTTTTGTATCATATTTATAAATAAACTTTTATTTAAACGTCATAACTTGGTCATCTCTAATTTGAAAGACTGTACAATTAATATATATTCTGATAAGCAGGAGTAGTAATCTTTGTATTATTGTTGTTCCGTTTATATTAATAGTGTTATATTTTCCTTTTCTAGACTGTTTTGACAAGTCAGTATGGTAATATTACCGTACAGAATACAGTTATTACTTACTTACCAGCCTACTTTTCTGCATGTAAACATAGGTTTAATATCCTGAAACCGGTAAAAATTTTGAAAATGGAATATAAACTCTTATGTATTAATTAAAAGGTAAGATTAAGTTACAATGACAGGTGCCTGAAGCTAACTTCACCCCGTGCTTAATATCTCAAGCCGTGACTAAAACATTCGAAGCCACAGCTTGTCAACATATGATTAATATGTTATTTAGCGCCATGGAAACCAGTACATTAAATGACATTTTAACAACGGGAGTAGAAAAAAATGTATTAATTTCTGTTTAGTACTGCTGATACAAAGACTACTGAGAGGTTGGGTTAGAGTAATAAAAATTCAAATTGTAAGATTTGCATTTTAAATGGTTTTCCATGGGGTGCAGACAAGACAATGACGAAAAGAACATTTTACTATATTCTTATTTCGCTAAACTATTTGTTAGCTTATTATATTCCCTTGTATGTTCTCGTCAATAATAACAAAACGACTATTATTGTACAGAACTGTCCTCGTATTAAATAATGTTCAGATTATGTAAACAAAACAGACATATTAAAAATATATTAATACGAAACTTTGCCATTTCAGCTGGAAAAGTTGTTTTTTTTAGATAATAAGAAAAACAAATTAAAACTGAATTAAGGTGAGATTTTAATATAGATAAAGGGACATGATATCCAGCTATTATAAATAAAATAAATAAATATATCATCACGCCTTTTACCCATCACTGGGTGTGGCACTCTGCCTAAGCAGATCTCGGTAAGTAATATATTTTTTCGCGTGAAGTGCGGTAACCAGCCGTCAAATCACGGCCTCCAAAGATATTAGTGGTAGAGGAGCCACAGGGGTAGATTTTTTTAAATTGGTGAAAATTGTTTGTCGGCTGTGGGGATCGAACCAGAGTTCTCAAGATCCACAGGCCGACTCGATACCACTGAGCCACCTACCCCATATCCAGCTATTATAATAACATAATATTATCAATACCACGAAATTAATATTAAACCACATTTAAATATAAAATTTTCCACCAATTTAAATCTACCCCTGTGGCTCCCCCTAATGATATATTTATTTATTTTAAATATAAAATTTGTACTATTTACAAATGATGACAAATTACTTATGTAGCAGATCTCGGTAAGTGATATATTTCATCGCGTGACCAGACGTCAAATTACGACTCCAAAGATGTTAATGGAGGGGGAGCCACAGGGGGAGTTTCTAAATGATGAAAATTGTTTGTCGGATGTGAGAATCGAACTCAGGTTCTCAAATCCACAGGCCGACTCGATACCACTGAGCCACCTACCCTATATTGTAAAAACTTATTTACAAGACTACACTTAAATAACTATTTTCTGATTTTAAAATAAATAAATGTATCATCACGCCTTTTACCCATTACTGGGTGTGGCACTCTGCCGTAAATAGATGTCGGTAAGTAATATATTTATTCGCGTGAAGTGCGGTTACCAGCCGTCAAATCACGGCCCCCAAAGATGTTAGTGGAGGGGGAACCACAGAGGTAGATTTAAATTGAAGAAAATTGTTTGTTTTAAATTTAATTTAAATAATAAAATCATAATAATAATAATCATCATAATAATTTTTTAAATAATTCTCAACATTTTATAAATCAAATATGTACTTGCGAAAACGATGAAAATGATCTAGTCTTAAAATAATTTAAATCTATGTATTATCAAGAAAGCTGGAACTATAGTTAAATTTAACCAAGGTGAAAATGTGTAAACGTTGCAGTTGTGACGTAATTATTCGTTAAAATATCTTTGTATAAATGATTATAATAGTATTTATTTTAAAACTAATTTAAATTCATTTAAATCTATGGATATAAACTATAGTTAAATTTAGTAAAGGTGTAAATGTATATAACCACGTGTAACGCAGCAGTTATGACGTCATTCTTTAAAATGCACTCAAAATCATTTTAAAAGTACCTTAGATAAATTTAAATCTATAGATATAAACTATAGTTAAATTTAGGAAATTTGTAAATGTATGTACGCACATATATACTGTGGCATTGTGACGTCATGACTGTTTAAAAATCGTTCAACACTTTGTAAATAATATAGCGAAGGTTGCGTTTAAATTTGTGTACAAAGTGTAGATTATTTACAATAATATACAGCGTGACAAGTACGAGACCACAGCGCCCAAATTATGAGGATATAAACCTCGCAGACCAGCACATCTTCATCTTATTCCCAGTGAAGTTGGCGTTGCATTCTCCCATGCTCATCGCAAGATCATAAAGTATAAAGTCTCCGCAACCCAACACACGTAAACTCAAGTGCAGCAGGAGCACTCACACAAATGTACTTGTCAGTAATGATTTAGCATGACGTCATCTGGCGAGTAAATGTGATTGGCTGCAGTGGACCGTGAAAGAAACTGGCGTCTGGCTTCATTAAACACCGGCAATGTTCAGCTGACCGACCGCAGTAAACAATACTGGCTATAGTAGCATTCGCATTCCTGCCCAATTACTGAATTCGCGATTGATTTTAATACGTTCTCGTGTTGATATGTTATCAGTAACGATGTGTACGATTGGATGGTTTGATAAGAACCACGCTGTGATAGGTTCTAGTTGAGATAAATGAGATTTACTGCGCAACTTATTTTTATGTGTGTAAACAAACTCAATTTAACATTAGGCGCGATTTAAAATCATGAATAAACTAGGTAGAAGCTATTTAATTAATAGTTTGTTAATAAAACTTGACAAATATAGTCGCTTGATGAATTCTGTTTATAATGAGGATATTTACTATGACAGGTAACTAGTTAATTAACGTGTAATTCAACCCTTTAATGTTATGAATGTAATATTTAAAATTTAAACTTACCCAATCATTATAAGCCCCGGGCGTGAAGATGCGTTGAGAAAACTCGAAGAACCACACTCACAATCAATTCTATAATTTACTGTCTTATAAATACATAAAGCACTTTAAATAGATAAATGTCACAATAAATAAACACGCCGATTGCTAACAAGTGGTCGCAGCAAATGGCGGCTGATCACTGAATCACAAAATAAATACAAACAAGCGTCTAAATGCAGTGATAATGCACAATAAATCACACGTTCTAATGTAAAAATCTATAAAAATACTGTTCTAATACTGTTTACCGTAGTGTTTGGTCCGATACGTTATGTGATCACATTGGTCCGCTAGAAAAAAACCGTCTGTCACTTTCATGTGTCACTGGGCGTGCATCAACTCTGTCGGCAAACCCGCACGTTTATATTACCGACACCGCGGGAAAACGGATTCTGGAAAACATTTTCCACATTTTAATATGCCTAATTTAATTATCCCACATGATATGATATTTTCCACCTGCTAATTTCATATACCCAACTTTTAACCAATGCTAACATCGAATAAAAATGAAATCAATCAGTTTATATTAATTGCAATAATTTTAATAATCGTTATTTGGATTTCACACTTTAGTGAAAAATAAAGGAAAGCTTGAACTTTCATTAAATTTATCTTTTATTAATAATAATTAGCGACATTTCGGCACATTATTTTGGCCATTTTCAAACACATTTGTAAATAAATTAACTTTGAAGTTACATAGTAAAATTATAATCAAAAATTAAATTTATTCGGACTTTCAAAATTTAGTTTTTGATTATAACTTTACTATGTAACTTCAAAATGAATTTATTTGCAAATATTACTTGAAAATGGCCAAAATAATGTGCCGAAGCGTCACTAATTATTATAAATAAAAAAAAATTATGAAAATTTAATCTTCTTTTTTATTTTTACTAAAGAAATCCTGAAATCCATGTAACAATCATTCGGCTTATTAAAAAGAACTAAAATCTTTCCGATTTTAATTTTTATTACTTTATTGTCTTATTTTATTATTATTCTAGTAATTTATTTATGATGTCAGTAATTTTTTTTAATATTATTAGTTGTGTTAAAACATGTATTATAGTACAGATTTTAGCATGTTATATTTTTATACCAATATTTTTAATTAATCGGGCGCCATCAAAAAGTTTCCATGCTCCTAGCTCGCCCCTTATCCCACATGATCCGATATTTCCCACCTGCTAGTTTATATTATTTACAATAATTATAAATAAAATTCATTCAAAACTTGAACACATTTATTAAAGCTTCTATTATGGTAATTATTGTAATTTAATATTTTTCCAAACAGAAAAATTAACAAATACAGTTTAACAACAATAATAATTACAATCTTATTTTGTACACTCAATGTACAAACTCAGAAATGATTTTGTCATTACATCATATTTAATAAATAAATACAAGAAAGAAGTTTTTATGAGGTGACAATCTATGATTTTCATTTACACACTTACTTATTGTTTAATTTTATTCATTACTGTACCTCCAGCGCCACCAAGCTACCTTCATTCTGTCCCAAACATTTTCAACACTGAAACAGAAATATTTCATACATATTTAATTTTAAAAATCAGGAAATTATGTTTACCTGTCCATGGCTGGTCTAACATCAAGAAGAGCAAATTGAAATTTATTATCTATAGCTCCGCCATCGTAATAATCAATTACATAACGAACTTCTTTTCCACAACGATCGACAATCCAATCGTGACGATCGAAAGGTAGTTCATAACCCATTAGTTGACGAATTCTGGCTCTGGGGCTGTACTGAGTCGCTTTACCACCGAAACTTTTTAATCTAAGCAAGGAATTATTAAAAATTTAATTTATTTTTAAATGGTTATTACTAATATTTCTACAGATAAAATAAATCTGTGTCGAGCTGAGACTTTGTTCTATGATTGGTTGAAATCGCGGACAATTTGTATTATTAATTTCTATCGATTGACAATTTATTCTATTAATTTCTCTCGAATGTAAACATAGACAAACTGCTCCGTTTCGTTATTTTCTGTTTAAAATAATTGTTTTTCTAAATATTATCTAGCTAATAAAAATAAGGATTTGTAATCTAGTCATTTTGATTTCATAAATTAGTGGCAGCTATTAAATTTTGTCATTAAATTGATAGTTTGTTATTGTAAATTCGACTGCTAGACATGAAATATAAACGCCGCTGTATACGATTTCGATTTTCACATCCGCTAATTGATTCTGGCTACATTTAAATTATCTTTTAGTGGCGGAAGAGCCGATTCAACGACTGGTAACAACATTTCACTGGCAAATGTGTGTTTATAAATTTAGTATCTATTTATTTATGTGAACATTGTAAAAAATAATATTTGTGAGAAAAAGAGGCAAAAAATGATTTAATTATAAGTACCTAGGGTCTGCACATTCTTTGGCATGTAACGCCTCCCACTTCAAAACTTCTAGCCACGCTTGTTCATTATTAGCATTATGAATTTTGATGATATCGTCCATATCTTTTTGTTTTAAATCATCATCTTTCCATCTCCAACCTTTCCGCAGCATCGCATTCCAAAACATCTAAAAACAAATCAAATTTCAATAACATACTATATTTAAAATATTTGTTAATTACTTGTTGACTAGGATACACCCAAAAGTCTTTAGAACCATCTTCTGTAACTTTTGGAATCGAAGAAACTTGTCTTTGAGTTGGTAGAATGAAGGGCTGATCAGGAGCTGGTCTCTGATTCGGAGCAGGCATCTGAAATCTTCAGGTTTTTACTTTGTTTATAGTTAAACAAAATTATTCTTACCATGTTAAGAGGATTAATTTCATCATGTTGCACTGGACATTCCGATTTATGTGTTTTTTGGTGCATGGGACATTCAGGGGGAATGTCGTTCCCATTATAATCTCCTTGTGCAAATCTTGAATGGTTCTTTGATAGATTGGAAGATTGTTCATATGCTGATGGATGAACGATCTGCGTCGCTGCTATCTCAGCAGCGGATACAGTATTTCCCATTTTTAGTTAGCTTCTACAACAGACAGCAAATATAATAGGTTATGTTGAATTATGCAATCAATATATGATAAAACTCAAGAAAAACTTTAAATTAATATAGTGGAGTACATACCAATAATTTACGTTGACTATGATAAATATTATTTAATTATTGTACATGTTACACTGGAATTAAGGTGAAATTCCAAAACAGATTTAAAGTCGCAATGTGACAGCGACGTGAGATGAATGAAATGATACGCCGATTTGTCGCTAGATGGCTAACTTGATCAATTTCTTTGATAATTCAAATACGTTTCCAACTGTACTTCGAAGTTTAAATTATTGCCCTTTCTATAAATAAATAAAATATATCATTACTGAGTGTGGCACTCTGCCGAAGCAGATCTCGATAAGTGATATATTTCATCGCGTAAAATGTTGCGGCTTTCAAAGATGTTACTGAATGGGAAGTCACAGGGGTAGTTTTTTACGCTGTGAAAATTGTTTGTCGCCTGTGAGAATCGAACCCAAGTTCTCAATTTCATAGGCCGACCCGATACCTACAATTATTGTATCTAATTATTTATGAATTTCACTCTTTAAACTTTGCTAATGAACTTTTCACATGAATTTTATTTTGTATTCTGCACTTTTGGCAATGTCGATAAAGTCCTAAAACTAAAACAATTGATAGTTTCTACCGGAAATAGTCTGTAACTGAGGTCAATAATAACTTGGCATTCTTGAGTAATAATAGTTTAAATTTGAAGGCGTTTTGCAGCGGTTTGTCGAGAGCTGTGAAGTGAATATCCTACACGAATACGGACAATAAGACTGAGCTACGAAGATGAGGCAAGCAGGTGAAGCACTTGCAACGCACGGAAATGCTTGCTGTGATTGTTGTGCAACGTTTCTTTGGGTGGGATCCAATTATTCTAGATTTTTAAGTCGGCGAAGGCTTTGAAGATTTACTGCGAAGTTCAGCAAAATTTTATTCAACTGACATTTATTACTAGCCATAGATTTATAAATCTGCAATATATTAAACTAGTTTATTAACATCTTTATCTATGTGTTTATTGTTTACACATTTTGTGATCTAGATATTTAATATATTTGCTTCAAATCTGTGAAGATTAAATACATTTTATGTTAGATAATGAAAATGGGTGTGACAAGCAATTTCTACCAAATTAAAACTACCCCTGTGGCTCTCCCTCCACTAACCGCACTTCACGCGAAGAAATCTGCTACGGCAGAGTGTCACACCCAATAATGGGGAAAAAGCGTTATTATATATTTATTTATGTATTTGTTATATGCATTTAAAAATAATAATTTATAAATAATGTAAGAAGAAATCATTAAAATATACTTATATGCATTTTAAGCATGTAATTTTTTGTGTAACCGCGTGCACAGTTATTTACAACAATGATGTAACATGCCTCAAGAAATCTTCTTCTTGTTGTTGTTCTTGAAGAATCCCGTTAACGATTGTAATGAATTAAAATTATACGTGATATCATCATTACAACTTGCAAAATATTTGCGGCTTTTTATATTTAAATTAAGCAAATAAAATTACTACACAATTTTATTTAACCGCTAATAAGAAGTAACGCCCGAATTTCACCGATAATTGTTATTTACATTATAAGGGATGTAGGTGATATTTACCAGTCGAGGAAGTTTACGCACGAGCAATAGCGAGGGCTGGTAAAAAGTTCAAGACTGCTCAAATTATACCTACATCCCGAATTGTATATAATATTTTTTCCACTCCTACATTCTAAATTAATTAAAATATTAACATTTAATTTTGACGTTTCATCAATTTATTTTTGACATTTTTCATTTATTTGATCTGTGATTTTTGGTTGCTAGGATATGAATAGTTTGTTTATAAACAACGTCAAAACTGTGAAATCGAAGAAGTAGCAAGTAGTGTCAGTTCATTTTTATTACCGGCAGAGTCAAAGAAACGCTACGAATTAGCATATAAATCATTTAAGGATTGGTGTCAACATAAGAACGTTACTGCTATTTCAAAAACCTCTCTTTTGGCTTATTTTTTCGAAAAATCTGCTGTATTCAAGTCTCCAACAAGTTTATACATACATACATACATAACATCACGCTATATCCCATTAAATGGGGTAGCACGAATCCGTCAACATTCTCATTCTGACACACGATACTCGATTCGACCACATTAACACTTCCTCCATACAAACTCTTTCTTTTCGCACAACCAAAATCTATCAACACACAACAAACATTCATCCAATCGCTCCTGTACACTGCGCTTGTTTCTGAAGATGGTCTCCACACAATTGCAGGTAAACACTCGAAACATCTAACCAATAATCTAAAATCAAGAATCATACGCTTGTCTTCATTCATCATATTTATCCCGCAATTAATTCCTATCCTGACACACCACTTTTGCTTCAACCACATTCATAATTCTTTTCATACAAGCTCGTTTATTCTTTACGCTCAGAATCTTTCGCTCACGCAACAACCCTTCAATCATATTCATCCACTAGTTCCTAGGCCGTCCACGCAAACATTCACCCTCAATTTCACCAACATACACCTGTTTCACCAATCTGTCATTCGACATACGTTCTACATGACCAAACCATCTCAACTGACTTATTCCCACTCTTCTTACAACATTCTTCCCAATCTCACATTCATCATACACCAATGTATTCCGGACACGATCTCTTCTAGTATATCCACACACACCCCGCAAATATCTCATTTCCACAGCAGTTATACGCCGTTCATGTTTCTTCATCCATACCCAACATTCACTACCATACATCAACGTAGGCACTAACACACCATTATAAACTCTCAATCGAGCATCTCTGGATACATTCACGTTCCGAGTAAAGGTTCCCAGAGCACCCAATATCTTACATCCAGCAGATACTCTTCTTTCAATCTCTCGATCAATACGTCCATCCCTCGAAAACACACTCCCCAAGTATACAAACTCATTTACTTGACCCAATCTCACACCATTCACCGAAACATTGCAATCAGTCACCAAATCACTCTTCTCAAACACTAACACTTTACATTTATCAACATTCAGTAATAGATTAAGTTTATGTTGTGAATATTCGATCAACAGTTTTTATAGAAAAAAATACTGACATATTTAAATATGGATAATGTGGCTTGTGGCAAGTGCAAGAACAACAGCATAGAAATTAAGATAAAACGGGAAGATATCGAAATTTTGTAAATAATGTGACAAATTGTAATAACTGTACTATTAACATACAAATCAATGAATAAAATATCAATAATAAATGTGTCTCTATTTTTTACTCTAGTGATGTAAATTTTCACTTACATCCCGTCGTCAATGGCAACCAATATCTTCCAATACCTTCCTAAAAATAAAGTAATAATAATCTACTTTCAGTGGTAAAATAAAAAATAAATAAATATATCATCATGCCTTTTGCACATTACTGAGTGTGGCACTCTGCCGAAACAGATCTCATTTCATCATATTTCATCGCGTGAAGTGCGGTTATCAGCCGTCAAATCACGGCCCCCAATGTTAGTGGAGGAGCCACAGAGGTAAATTTAAATTGGTAAAAATTGTTTGTCGCCTGTGGGGATCGAACCAGGGTTCTCAAGATCCACAGTAGTAGGAGTGGAAAAATGTCAACTGTTGTTTCAAATAGTCCTGTCATTAGATTTGGAGGTATCTATTATTCTTCACTTTCGAATTAAAGTTATTGTGATTTTATTGGGACACCATATAAGTATAAGTCATGTGTTTATCTTTAAGTATGAAACATCGTATGGGTATGAATAAAGATAAGATTTTTGTTTGACCACATTTTTTGTTATGTAATATGTCAAAAGTATTACGACACGACATTTTGATTATGTTACGTTATAACTGAATTCGGATGTGACATTCATAGTTTCTTAAAACAACTACACATATGTCTATAGGAACTTATATTTTTTACTAGATCTATATATCTATTTTTTTTTAAATTTCTGTTGGTACTTAAAAATGTGACATCATCTCATACAATTTAGTCAATTACTCTAAATAGAAACATGTTTATTATTCTGTCTTAAATTTGATACAAGTTTTCAGCATTATAATAAAATAAATATATCATCACGTGTAACTGCAATTGTGTTAAATGTATTTTTAAACAAGCGCAGGCGATGCTGCCTTCATTTCTTATAGATTCGTTGTTAGAGAAGTGGGCGTAAGTGAAGATTTACGAAACTGGTGTACAGGAGCGAATGGATGAATGTTTGTTGCGTGTTGATGGATTTTGGTTGCGAGAAAAGAAAGAGTTTGTATGGAGGAAGTGTTAATGTGGTCGAATCGAGTATCGTGTGTCAGGATGAGAATGTTGACGGGTTCGTGCTACCCCATTTAATGGGATATAGCGTGATGTTATGTATGTATGTATGAATCACGTCTTTTACTAATTACTGGGTGTGGAACTCTGTAGTAGCAAATCTCGGTAAGTGATATATTTAAGCGCGTAAAACCATCAAATCACTTTCCAATGGTGTTAGGGATAATGCTAATGTGATAAAAAAAAATTGTCGGCTGTAGCAGATCTCGGTAAATGATATATTTAAGCACGTAAAGTGCAGTTACCAACCGACAAATTTCGACCCACAAAGATGTTAGTAGAGGGGAGTGGCAGGAGTAGTTTTAATATGGTGAAAATTGTTTGTCAATTGTGGGAATCGAAACCGGATTCTCAAATCCATAGGGCTTGATACCACTGAGCCACCTACCCCATAACTGTTTGAATTATTATAAATATTCCTAAACCGGAACGAGCTACATTTTAATTTTACACAAGTTACAATATACGTTTTGGTTTAGGAACGTACAGGACTTTTTGTCACAATTGGACAGAAATGATCCTTAATAATAATTACGTCACAAAACAACACACGCATTAAAAACGCCCAGAAACAAGACGACAAAAAACCATCTGAAAAAGATTATTTACGATTCAGAAACATGCATTAAAAACAGGTCACTTCAGTACACGTGAGACAAAAAATAAATTTTGAAAGATTTTGTTTCAATTTTCATCTTTCTTTAATTTAAGTCGTAGTCTGTATTTTACATTTTAAAATGGAATAAATTTCTAACATATTTATAGAAAGAATAGTACAAATCTTCCCGAACGTTCTTAAAATGAACTCAATTCAAATATGCCTTGGACTTGTTTCAGAAACAATGGAAACTTCATTATAAAACAAAGATTGTTTTCCTCATTAATTTTATATCCTATTAAAATAATAATTACATGTGGCGATTTCAAAATGTCTTAGACGGTCCATTGTTGTCGCGGAACTATCTTATCAACAAACAACAAACTTTAGTTGCTTTAGAGCTGTAAACAGCAGGGAAATATTGTGTAAAATTTTGTATCTATCATTAAATTAAATTATAGTACACGACGAAATTCATGTTATTATGGTAGTAATCACATTATTTTGTTTACACTGGGAAAAATAATTCTTCCTTCTTTGTTGATAACTAAGTCCGTCAGTATGAATGCCTCGTAGGTAAGGGTAAATAACTAGATTACCCTAAAATGGGGTAGGTGGCTCAGTGGAATCGAGTCGACCGACAAACAATTTTCACAACTCTCTCTCTCTCCCACAACTAACATCTATAGTAACCGCACTTCACGCGAAGATATATATTATTTACAGAGATCTGCTACGAAGGAGAGACACACCCAGCAATGGGTAAAAGGCGTGATGATATATTTATTTATTTACTCTACAATCTATACAGCTCAAAGTTATACAGGGATATTTTAAAAATTGAATGTAAAAGATATAAGAAATACAGAAATTTACAGGCGAGCATAGAAAGCTAACAGGCTCTCTTGTGCTCGTCTGTTAGCTGTGTGAGCCTGTAAATTTCAGGTAACGGTCGTGCATTGTACAATGTTTTATCGCAATATATGTATATTTAATAAAATTAATTGCAATAGTATAACGCAATAACTAAAATGTTCAATCAAGGTAGACTTTGAAAATCTGACAGATTTTGTTTAATCAAAAAATATTTAAGTGTCAAACGTATCAAATTAGATATTTATGTTATCATGATAACCAAGGTCAAAACAGCCCGTTATAATTTGTACACGGGCCAGCCCGTTAAAGTCTCGCAACCCCTAGAGACAGAGCTAAATAAACAGTTCTTTACTATTTATTTATTTATTTATTTATTTATGTTACTCTGTACAACAGGAACTTAATCCCAATTACAGTACAAATGCATATAAAACATAATCTTAAATACATATTTATAAAATTTAAACTATTCAAATATTTCTAAGAAAAATAATACCTTAAGTATATTTGAATATAATTTATAGTTTAATTTGACATTTAATTTTTTAAATATCCCTGTACAAACTAAAAAATAATATAACCCCTAATCCTTAGGGGTTAAATTATTTATTAGTTAGTTCTTAGTCTTAGATTTTTTACATTTATTTTATCCCTGTACAAAATAAATAAATAAATATATCATCACGCCTTTTACCCATTACTGAGTGTGGCACTCTGCCTAAGCAGATCTCGGCAAGTGATATATTTTGTCGCGTGAAGTGCGGTTACCAGCCGTAAAATCACGGCCCCCAAAGATATTAGTGGAGAGGGAGCCACAGGGATAGATTTTTAAATTGGTGAAAATTATTTGTCGGCTGTGGGGATCGAACCAGGGTTCTCAAGATCCACAGGCCGACTCGATACCACTGACCCATCTACCCTGTACAATTTTATATATTTATTTATTTGTTCCTCTGCACAACAGGAACTTAATCCCAATTACAGGAGGCTTCCACAATCGTATTTTTGGATGTAAGTTGAAATCAGTGAGATTTGAACTCATTACCTCTTGCTAATTAATTAGTAAACGCAAATTTTATTTCGGTTTTATCCATTGGACTACAATTGTCTGTACGAGAACAATTGCCAACATGTATTTTTCTTCATGAGTTACTAACCTTTATAAGAAATTCCTCAAAGTTTATGTAAAATATCTAAAACTAATTAAGACAGGACAACATTGAAAAATTAGCATACATACTCATTCCATCTTAACAAATGCGTCTAGCGTGTAATTTAAAATTGCATAAACACCATTTATTTTTTTAATTAAAAGCAACTAAATAACTAATTAGCAACCTATCCAACGTAGTTTTGCTGCATTCAATAGAAGAAATAATTCTTCATTTCGTAGCCACTTAGAATCAACAGTAGTAAGCAGTGCTTGTTGAATACAATTAATTATTCGCACAAAACAATGCAACAGCGATTCTCATAAATAATTGAATGATATGTAGGTGTGTACGTGAATGAATGAATTATGTTATGCGAAGTTTGTAATCGGAGATTTTGGACGTTTTCGTCAACCGTGATTCCTTTCTATTAATCATTAGTTCATCAGAAATTAAATTAGGTAATTATGGGGTAAAAATCTCTGTTGTAACGAATTTATTAAAAGTGAATCATTCGCCTAATTAAGATTGAAGAAATTTTCGAATTCGAATTCCGTTTAATAAATAAATAAATATATCATCACGCCTTTTATCCATTACTGGGTATGGCACTCTGCCTAAATAGATCTCGGTAAGTGATATATTTCTTGGCGTGAAGTGCGGTTACCGGCCGTCAAATCACGGCCCCCGAAGATATTAGTGGAGGAAGAGCTACAGGGGTAGATTTAAACTGATGAAAATTGTTTGTCGGCTGTGGGGATCCACAGACCGACTCGATACCACTGAGCCACCTACCCCATTTCATTTAATTTCCGTTGAATGTGGTGAAAACTATTTTCCCGTTTTGGAAATCGAACTCGATACCACTAAGCAACTAACATTGCAAAATGACACATATGTACTTATAACTAGACGTCAAATCAACATACCTACAGATGATAGCCACCAAAGAATGAATTATAAAAAAGAATATCCCTATAAGGCTTTTTATTTATTTATTTTTTATTTTCACCAATTTAAAAAAATCTACCCCTGTAGCTCCTCCACCACAAATATCTTTGGAGGCCGTGATTTGACGGCTGGTAACCGCACTTCACGCGAAAAAATATATCACTTACCGAGATCTGCTTAGGTAGAGTGCCACACCCAGTGATGGGTAAAAGGCGTGATGATATATTTATTTATTTATTTTTATTTATTTTTTATTCATGTTACTTAATCTCAATTACAGTACAGGGTCCGCACTCATCGAGCCGCAGTGTAGTAGTTCATATAATTTTTAGCTTGAGTGCGATTCGAACTCGGGATCTCCGGATTCGAATTCCGTATCGCTATCCACACCACCGTACTGACGGACAAATATAAATAATAATTTAAACAACAAACATGAAATTATTAAATTAATGTTGTAACAAAGTGTGTAATGTTGAATTTGATTGAGTCCTTAACTTTTAAATATACTTGAAACATAAAATAAATGCTAACAATGTGTAATATATCAATAATAAAAATTTTATTAGTATTCTTCGAAACCTGTCAGATCTTTAGGAAGTATTTAATGATTTATGTCATTGTGAAAAATTTTAATTCAGAGACAATTGATACATTAGGCAATAAATAAATTTCAGAAATAATTATTGTACCCACCAAAATTTCGTGATCTTATATTACACCTACACTTCAAAATAAAAACTGTGTTTGAATTTGAACTATTATTGTTCTCATCCACTCCCAGAATTAATGCTATTTTATTTTATTTCCTATTAAAATAAATAATATCACGCGTTTCATACATGATTTCAGACAGAAAACAAGAAACTAAAACATATGCATTTATGTATGCTGTGATCAACACATGAGATACTTTTTTTTGTTTTCTAAAATCCGAAGGCCAACGCGATTCCATTGAGCTATCTATCCCATTAAATTTTATTTCATACATTATGACTTTACTTTCCTTCTCTAGGGAAGAAAAATATAAGTTTTTTTCCTTGGGATGAAAACTATAACTTTCTTCTTTTAAATAAAATAAATGTATCATCAGGCCTTTTATTCGTTACTGGGTGTGGCATTCTGCTGTAGCAGATCTCGGTAAGTGATATATTTCTTTGTGTGAAGTGCGTCAAATTACGGCCAATGAAAGTAAATAAGTTTCCTCACTAGTGAGGGAAACGGTTACTATAACAACTAAATTGAGTGAGGGAAATGTCATTTGACATGGTGACTAAGGAAACGTGATGTGCATTTGCAAATATAACTCCTTTGATTTATATAAAATAATTATTATATTTCTTGTATCGCAAACATACAAATGTAATTTTCATGTTTAATGATGAAATAAAAATAAAATAAATATATCATCACACCATTTACCCATTACTGGGTGTGGCACTCTGCCTAAGCAGATCTCGGTAAGTAATATATTTCTTTGCGTGCGGTTACCAGTCGTCAATTCACGGCCCTCAAAGATATTAGTGGAGAGGGAGCCACAGGGGTAGACTTAAATTGGTGAAAATTGTTTGTCGGCTGTGGGGATCGAACCAGGGTTCTCAAGATCCACAGGCCGACTCGATACCACTGAGCCACCTACCCCATGAAAAAATAGTATATAACACACGTGGGCAAGGGCCATTGAAAAACTCGTTTCGGTCGTGCTCAAAGTATCGTACTCGTTTTGCAATTAAATACTTTCCTCACTAGTATTACAATATATTATTTCCATTTATATACATATTTTCAGGAGGAATAAATATTTTTTATGGTGAAAAAAGAACGATAAAAAATAATCGCATTTTTGAAAATGTGCAATTTTCCCTTTTTACATCCTCAAGGGGTTGGGAGGGTGGAGGTGGTTGGGGTATAATTACGAAATTAAAAAATATTGCGATCTTTTTTTTTTTCACCATAAAAAAATATTTTCTTTGGTATGACTGATACATTCCTAAAATATTGCTCCCTATTTTTCGAACACCCTGCATACTTTACACAAACGTTATAGAAGAAAAGTATTTATTCTAGAGATGGGCGAATATCAAATTTCTCGAATTCGAATATCGAATACGAATATTAATCAGATTTCGAATATTCGAGGTACTCGAATATTCGAATACTCCTAAAGTAATTAATAATTATTTAATTATGTCCTTTTCATTATTTGAATGAAATTGTTAAGATAAAATAAAATTAAAACAAAAAGTACAAACAAAAAAGAAAAAGACGAAAACTTCAAATTTAAGGTGAAACGTACGGGCTGATGTTGGCGAAAAACAAATTTGAAATATGGTACGTCTTCATGGTTTTGAAATAAAATATCTTTGTTATTAATAACTTAAAAGTATTGTAATAGCTTTAAGTTTATGTACAAATGATAAAGAAATACATAGTCAAAAATTGAGGTCAAAATATGGCGCGATATTCGAGGTATTCGAATGTTCGCTATACTGACGTTAATATTCGAAAATCGTGAATATCGAATAATGTCAATATTCGCGGCATTCGACTATTCGCGGATGATATTCGCCCATCTCTAATTTATTCTTAAAATAATTTAAGATTTCTGATGCAAGATGTGTCAACCTCTTTGAAGATGAATTTTTTGTAATATATTATATGGCTGAAATTACCGTAAATTTTTATTTTAAAGTTAAATTTATATATGACAGAAAAATTCGGATGACGCCTGGATTCGAACCAGGGACCTTCTGCTTGCCGAGCAGAGATCCCTGGTTCGAATCCAGGCGTTATCCGATTTTTTCTGTCATATATAAATTTAACCCATCTCTGCCCGGCAAGCAGAAGGTCCCTGGTTCGAATCCAGGCGTCATCCGAATTTTTCTATCATATATAAATTTAACTCTTTGAAGATATTTTCCAAAATTTCGTTTTCTTGTAAGTTAATAAACATCTGAAAGCGAATGAATGACAGGTGAAAACTAGTATCACACAGGTCATAGTAAGCCGGCAAAGTAGAACTCCGCCACTTCCGTTGTCTTCTGATGACACCGCAACATTGCAATACAATGATTCGTTGAACGTCTACGAACATCCATTGAACGTAACGTCACCGTAGCTACGCAGGAGACTTTCTATGTCTACGCATTGCGTCATGACAGAACAGAACGGTATGTTCTACACTTCTTCTCACCAGCAAATGCGTTATTCAAGGTTTTTTAATTGTTTTTATTATCTATGTAAAAGGAGAATGGTCTAATATCTCGTGTTATTAAAAATAGTTTAAATGGACGAACAGGAGTTTTCTTTTCCTGCGTCTCACTGCGATGTGAAGACGGAGACGGTTCTCAGACAAAACAATACAAATTAGCTTCATATTTACATGAGTATTCATAGTAATTTTTAAAGAGATTTAATAAATGGGAAATTATTTATTACAGACTTGTATCATATAGGAAGTAAAAGGATATACATTTTTAATTCGACTGTTATATTATAAATATGACAACAGGTTTTATTTTTGGATTTCAGTCAATATTATTTTTTTATTTAGTCAACTCTTCGACTGACATTTCAGCCTTCTTCAGGACTAAATAATATTAATTAAAAAATAACATTCGTTGACAAAAATTAATAATGATAAAAATATTTTGCAAATTAAATTTTTAAAAGAAGATAAATAAATAAAATACATTTTGACATCTTTAAAAAAATTAAATTTATCATATTTTACTATAGTTATTTGTGTATCAAGAGCGTAAAGTGATTCTTTGTTACTCAAGCACGGTAATTGCGGCGCTGCAATAGTATAAGAGGAACAAAGACACTTTACGCTCGTGATACACACATAATTTTTTCTATGATTGCATCTTAAAATTATTAAAAAACGTATACGTACTGAAAATAAATTCGTTCTATCAACTATCAATATGACAAGTTTCTATTTCGTTTGTATCCCTGGTAACTATTTGTAACTATTGAAATAAGCGTGCATTTAACATCTTTTTCGCGCATTGCCATTGAAGACGCGCGCATTTAACGTCTTTTCCAATGGCAACGCGCGACAAAGATATTTTTCGATTGTTCCACAGAAAACGTCAACGTTACGATGACAAATGAGAGCGTAATTGTCAACTTTTCATAGCAATCGTAGAAAAAATATTTTTATCATTATTTTTTAATTAATATTATTTAGTCCTGAAAAAGGCTGAAGTGTCAGCTGAAACATTGACTGTTTTCATAGGAAGTAAGACTAGTAAATCTACTAGTCGGCTTTTCAAATATTTTTTAAGCAAAGAAATATATCTCTTACCTAGATCTGCTACTCTTGACCCTTTTGGCTTATTGGTTATTGTATAATCTGATTGAAAGGTTAGTAATCAATAATAATTTGAGAACATTGAAAAGGTGTATCTCCTCAAATCAATTTCGTAATCGATTACTTCAAAATCCGTGTAGATAAATTACTTTATTTTAATTTCGTGATATAGTAAACTAACCGGAACAATTTGTTACCTTCACAAATAATTCCATCAAAATCTCTGGCCACTCAAATCAATTTGCTTGATTACTTTCACGTTTTTAATAATCCTCCATTAAGGAACAACCGAACATTAACGCGCTATGAAGATTAGAATGAAGATCACGTTTACTGCGAACCTTGAAGAGCAACGCATTCTTTGATCCATCCTGATGTCGTAGAATCACACGGCTATGGAATCTAGTGTTATACGACCTTCGACATTTTACCGTGTATTGCTATTGGAGGATGTACAATCATACTGAAAGGTAATCTTTAGATTGAGATGTGAACTGATCTATTCAGATTATGACAGACTTAAGTTTTGAATATTAATAATAGAAATTTGTACTTTAAATGGCGTGTGAACATATTGAGACATATTTTTTGTTATTTTCTCAGACATTTTCCTACAGTAGTATCAATTCTAATTTTTTTCTGTGCGCCTTTTACGCATTACTGGGTGTGGCACTCTGTCTAAGCAGATCTCGGTAAGTGATATATTTTATTCGCGTGAAGTGGGGTTATCAGTCGTCAAATCCCGGCCCTCAAAGATATTAGTGGAGGGGGAGCCACAGGGGTAGATTTAAATTTGTGAAAATTGTTTATCAACTGTGGGGATCGAACCAGGGTTCTCAAGATCCACAGGCCGACTCGATACCACTGAGCCATCTACCTCATTTCTTTCGAGAAATATATCAATAAATTTAATGACAAAGAAAAATTGTTATTTGCGTATTAAGAGCGTAAAGTGATTCTTTGTTACTTCTTCGTCTCGCGCTGCAATAGTGTAAGAGGAACAAAGACACTTTACGCTCGTGATATACACATAATAAATTTCTACGATTGCATCTTAAATTATTAAAAAATGTATACGTACTGAAAATAAATTCGTTCTGTCAACAGTCAATATGACAAGTTTCTGTTTTGTTTGTATTCCTGGTAACTATTGAAATAAGCGCGCATTTAACGTCTTTTTCGCGCGTTACCATTGGAGACACGCAAAAAAGATATTTTTCGATTGTTCCACAGAAAATGTCAACTTTACGATGACAAATGAGAGCGTAATTGTCAACTTTTCATAGCAATCGTAGAAAAACTTAATTTTGACTAACTCATAATAACTTTCAGAATTAAAAACCGTATGTCCCGCAAGATGGCCGCGCGGGTTGAGGGCCTACTGACGACAATAAGGTCGTGGGTTCGCCCCCCCCCCCGGGCGGTCATACAAAGGGCATATCGGCATATGACCTGAGTAGTTTGTCCGATATACAGGTTGTTTCAGAACTTAGAGCAAAAAATTAAAGGGTATAGTCTGTACGACGTGCTGATCATGAAACAAAAAGAATTTTTTTTTAAATTCGAAACATTAAGGGTTGTTAACCTAAAACATTTTTTGTAGTACTGTACTGGATTCGCTTTCCTATTAAACACAAACAATGAAGCAGGTACGAAAGAATAATTACACAATTCAATTATTAGCAGTTATTTATAATAGAATTTTATTTAATTAATAACTTTAACATAATCATCCACCCAGTGGCAGTTGCAACGAAAAATTTTGGACTGGGAAACATGGAAAATAGTTTTGCGATTTAAAAAAAAATTCTTTTTGTTTCATGATCAGCACGTCGTACAGAATATACCCTTTAATTTTTTGCGTTGTTGTGAAACACCCTGTATAAATAAATAAATAAAATCTGTATGTCCGTCAGTACGGTGGTGTGGATAGCGATACAGAATTCGAATCCGGAGATCTCGAGTTCGAATCGCACTGAAGCTAAAAATTATATGAACTACCACACTGCGGCTCGGTGAGTGCGGACCCTGTACTGTAATTGGGATTAAATTCCTGTTGTACAGCGTAACATAAATAAATAAATAAATAAATAAATAAATAAATAAATAAATATACAATTTAATTGTTCCAAAAATTATAATGAAACTGATAGTATTCCAAAGCCACAGCAATGTAAAGAAAACTAGCGAATCTAATAGCATTCAAGGCTCGTTCGATTCCATAGCTCACCGCGATGTTGTCGTTGTAGCTGCGCATCGCGCATTGCTTTCTCTCTCGCGGCTCTAAGTCGCGACCTTTCACCTGGTGAGAAAGTTCTCATAACCGCTACGACATCTGCCACCACCAGCACCAAACTGGATGTCGTATTTGTGTTGTGTTCTAACACTGTAGAGTCATTAGCTACTGATTGGTGGCTTATGATAAATTAGAAAAGGTCAAATACCTCCGGAAACAAGAAATACAAGATGAAATTTAAGAAGATTTACTTATTTATGAAATTATTTTAACTAAAAAAGATTTGTGTTGTCTTTGGTGAATTCATTGTTGAGATTTGTAGAACCAATACAGTTAGAACTGATGAAATGACATAATGACAAAGATAATTTTACTAACATCAATTTATAAATATAAATAAATAAATATATCATCACGCTTTTTACACATTAATGGGTGTGGCACTCTGCCTAAGCAGATCTTGGTAAGTGATATATATTTCTTCGCGTGAAGTGCGGTTACCAGCCGTCAAATCACGACCCCCAAAGATAGTGGAGAGGGAGCCACAGGGATAGAATTAAATATAAACAATATAAATATATCATCACGCCTTTTACCAATTACTGGGTGTGGCACTTTGCCTAAGCAGATCTTGGTAAGTGATATATATTTCTTCGCGTGAAGTGCGGTTACCAGCCGTCAAATCATGGCCCTCAAAGATGTTAGTGAAGGGGGAGCCACAGGGATAGATTTAAATATAAACAATATAAATATATCATCACGCCTTTAACCCATTACTGGGTGTAGCATTCTACCGAAACAGATCTCTGTACGTGATATATTTCTTCGCGTGAAGTGCGGTTACCAGCTGTCAAATCACAGCCCTCAAAGATGTTAGTGGAAGGGGGAGCCACAGGGATAGATTTAAATATAAACAATATAAATATATCATCACGCCTTTTACCAATTACTGGGTGTGGCACTCTGCGTAAACATATCTTGGTAAGTGATATATATTTTTTCGCGTGAAGTGCGGTTACCAGCCGTCAAATCATGGCCCTCAAAGATGTTAGTGAAGGGGGAGCCACAGGGATAGATTTAAATGTAAACAATATAAATATATCATCACGCCTTTAACCCATTACTGGGTGTGGCACTCTGCCGAAACAGATCTCTGTACGTGATATATTTCTTCGCGTGAAGTGCGGTTACCAGCCGTCAAATCATGGCCCTCAAAGATGTTAGTGGAACGGGAACCACAGAGGTAGATTTAAATTGGTGAAAATTGTTTGTCGGCTGTGGGGATCGAACCAGGGTTCTCAAGACTTATTATATATAGAATACAATTCTCAGATTTCAAAACGAACTGTTTTTTTTTTATACAATATAATGGATTGATGGTCCATAAGAGTCGAACCCAGTTACCTGTAATTACAAGCCATCGTTTTATCTTATAGGATATACAATTTCAAAAAAGTAGCTTGAAGATTGCGTATCAAATCTTAATCACTTCTAAAAATTGCTATGAACGAATTATAAAAAAAAATCATCTAATTATTCTAAAATCGTGATAATGATCTCCGATAGTTATAGTATAATTTCTTCTAACATTAACATATCATTTGGAATTTAGTTATGACGCAATAATCGCAGAAGTTCTGCCACGCATCACGATTTCTGTATTAACGAATTAAGAAACTTAACCTTAAAGCCTAAGGCAAATGCTAACGGAGATGATTTAACTGACAGTAACAGAATACCTTCAAACAAAATCGCATTCTCAAAATATCACAGGCTGCCGTGAATCACGCACTTGTTTCATACCTTCAAATGTTTATTTTTAACACAGGTAAAGTGGAAAATAACCTGTGTTTTCATGATGTCATTTGTTTAATTTTGCTTTGTTGTCGTCATGAAATATGAATGATGATTTATTTATCATTGAACAACGGTTAAATGTCAAAGTAGTGTTTGTGGTATTTTGTTAAATTACACATAAACTAACTATAATTTATTGTTATTGTTAATAACATACACACCTTTTATATATATATATACATTTTTATAAAAATAACAAATATGTTTCGTAAATTTCTATTTTTATTTACATTATCGATAAGATTAGATTTCATCGATCAAATTAAAGATCAATCGAATGATTTATATACTAATGTATCGCTTACAGGGGTTCCTAATTTATGATAAATCTTCTACTATACTACAAACATAATTTATAATACATGTGAACAAAACGAAACATCAGAGCATCAGTATATTTAACAATAATAAACAGTGATTTTCAAACTTTCTTCCTGGAGTTTATTTTCCGTAAATTACTCTTACTTTCTCTTCGAATATAATAAAATAATTACAATAATATATCATCAAATATTATGTTTAATATATTACAATAAAAATAATTACTGTCAATACAAATGTGTTGTCTTATAATTCGTCCGTCAAATTAAAATTCAAATTTATTATTAAATTATTCTATAAAAATGTACAAGATTGTGAATTATAAGAACAATGCATGAAAATTAAACAATTTTCTCTTAAACATCTTGGGAGGCTTATTTCGCACGTGCTCGGGTGTCCTCGGCAATCTTCGGTCTTACGTCATTTCGTGGGAATTGTTACAGATTAACTAACCGTAAAAATCAGATGTATGTAACTGTTACACCAGTTCAATTGTATTACAATAAAAATAAAATAAATATTTATCATCACGCTTTTAAGCCATTGCTGAGTGTGGCATTCTGCCGTATCAAATCTCGGTACCAGCCGTCAAATAACGGCCCCGAAAGATGTTTTGCCAAACAAAACCAAAGAGTAATTTTTAATGTAGGAAAAATTATAATTTTCTGCTTCTACTATGGGGTAGGTGGCTCATTGGTATCGAGCTGGCCTGTGAATTTAAGTATCTGGGTTCGATTCCCACAACCGATAAACAATTTTCACCAATTTAAATCTACCCCTGTGCCTTCCCCTCCACTAACATTTTTGGTGATCGTGATGTGAAAGCTGGTAACCGCACTTCATGCGGAGAAATATGTCACTTACTGAGTTATGCTACGGGAAGTACCAAACCCAGTAATGGGTAAAAGGCATGATAATATATTTATTTATTTCTGTTACTATTTGACAGTAATAATTGTCAGCTATTTGATTTGTAAATGCAGAACACATCATATAATAATCACGCCTTTTACCCATTACTGGGTATGGCACTCTGCCGTTGCAGATCTCGGAAAGTGATATATTTTTTCGAGTGAAATGCGGTTACCAGCCGCCAAATCACAGCCCCCAAAGATGTTAGTGGAGGGGGAGCCACAGGGGTAGATTTAAATTGAACACGTAGAAATGGGTAAAAGCCGTCTGAATTTTCAATTTTTTAATTTCATTGTTCAATTTAAAATATTAATTTCGTGTTTCGTCATATAAGTAAGAAGGTTTTAGTCTATTGTGAATAAATTAATATTTAATCTTTAGTAAATCTGTTTAAAGGGCAAAATTTAAATAAGAGCTTTGTTCATTTAGTGTCATCCTTCGATATTATGTCAACAACTTAATTGAGTTTAAGAATTTAAAAGTCAAATTTGCAAATTGACATTTATATGTAATTTATTTTATTTCAAAAATTGAAACTATGTATTACTCATAAAATAAGAGTAAATTTGTGAAATACCAAAAAATAAAAAATGAAAGTCAAGTATATTACTCAATTACTAGTTTATATTTAGTAATGTGTGATCCGAATTATTTAGATTTCAGGTTCAGTTAGTGAAAGGATGACGGCGATAATTCATTGCATATTTGCTAACATTTACTTCTTTCTATTAGCTTTACATCTCAACGACAATCCATTAAAGGTATTTAGCAACCAATCTTGCTCTTATTTAGTTCTTATTTTGGAGAACGCAATTGTAATGAGCGAGTAAATCGACTTTTGCAAGAAGATTAACAATTCGAATGACAACTTTTTCTTTCTACAATAATGGCTGGCAGCACAAGCTCTGTTTTTGTCTGTTTTAAGAGCAGTGTATTTGGGTGTTTTAGTTATCTCTAACATGTTAAAACCGTGCTCTTAGAACACCCAACAACAGAGCTTGTTCTACTAGCTATTATTTTTATTAACTGATACAACTAAAACATTGTACATTACGATTTAAAAAATTGTATATAAAATATAAATATACATATATCATCACGCCTTTTACTCATTACTGAATGTGGCACTCTGCCTAAGCAGAACTCGGTAAGTGATAAATTTCTTCGTGTGAAGTGAGGTTACCAGCCGTCAAATCACGGCCCCTAAAGATGTTAGTGATGGGGGAGTAGATTTAAATTGGTGAAAATTGTTTGTCACCTGTGGGAATCGAATCAGGGTTCTCAAAATCTGTAAAATGTAAAAAAAAATATAAATAAATATATCATCACAGTTTTTATTCATTATGAAGTGTGGTAATATGCTGTAGCAGATATTGATAAGTGATATATTTATTCGAATGAAGTTCAGTTACCAGCCATTAAATCATCCAAAGATTTTAAAATTGTAAATAACTTTCGTCACTAGTGAGGAAAACGGTTATTATTACAACTAAATTGAGTGAGGGAAATGCCATTTTAACATTGTTGAAAAAATACCACACTGCGGTTCGGTGAGTTCGAACCCTGTACGGTAAAAGAGTAGCATAAATAAATATAAAACTATAAAAACATAGCACTCATCAAATGACATATATAATTAAATAATTATTACCTATATAATTATTTGAGGTTATGGAGCGAAAATATCGGAACTTATTTGTAAACGTTGCGTTTCTTTTTATTTTGAAAGATGTTAAACGTCTTCTTCTATAATTAAAGTGAAATATCTGACAGAACACATGGTGTATCCGCTGGTCAACTCAAATAATTTTGACGTCTGTAAATTAGAAACATCCTCATGAGTCCAGAGGAAAGATTTTGTAACTTGCGTCAACTTGTATCAAACAAACTAATTTGTTACGTTTCAGTAACTGTTTGGTTAGTTATTACGTTGTTAGTTGCACGCAACGAAACAAGACCAAAAAATAAATAAATAAACAATCTAATTGTAGAATCTTTAAAAAATGAAGATGTTCAAATAGTCGTTTACTTTCTTCATTATTCTTTTATAAAAAAAAATATGTTGTTACATAAATTCAATTACCTTGCTATTTGGCATAACTTATTTATTTTTCTACTTCCGTTATTAAAATGTCATTTATCTACGACCGTGTATAAAATTAACTTTAATTAACTGTTTTTATTTCTTGAAATGATTGTTTAATAACTAAATTCATTAGTCACGGGTTGCCCAGCAACAAGTGGTTAAAATTACTTTACGCACTTACTTCCTCCTTTGTCGCTCGCCAAACAAACTTTCCAGCTCGACACACTAGCCACGTAAATAACTATTACTGCACACAATTTGAAATTTCAGATTCAGTTCTTTCGTCGCTTTTTACTCGTATTTACAGTACAAAATTATTTACCGGACATTTACATGTTGACAAACTGTGATTTCGAACGCTTTAGTCACGGCATGAAGTTAACAACTGACATAATAAACTCGGAGTAAAATTAGCTGGATGCATCTGTCTTTTCAAATTAATAATATCACTTTCCATTTTTGTTGTTGTATTTATTTGCGGTCGTAAAATACATAGTATGTGACTCGTTTTATAAATACTCGTTTTTATACGCTCGTAACTAAAAAGACGTTTACAAAAGTTGTTATATAATATAACATTATTTATTTGTTATTCTGCACAACAGGAAACGAATTACAATTACATTAAAAGAGGCTTACAGCTTATTTGACCAAGACTTGATCACGTGAACTCTTGTTTCTTGGACGAAAGTTGTATCCGCTGCGCTACAACTTTCATAGTAAATACAAGTGTTAATTATTATGACACATCCTGTATGTTGCAACATCTATCGAATGTCGAATTGTCAAATGATTTATTAAACATTAAACCTGTTAATATTTTTGTGTTGGTACTCCTGAATTAATTTGAATATTTAAGAGTGTTTTTATAAGCATACGATGCATTAATGCACGGTCATTACCACTAAAAACTTGATCTTGAATCAACGATAAAAAGAGAAAGTGAAAACATGAAAAAGATGTCAACCAACAACCAAAATTTTAATCATCACATACTTGTTAATTTCTTATTTATACTTAAACTTAATCGTAGGTGCTTGTTGTAAGACATAGCTTTTGTATTCCTGGTTGATTATTAGTGGTATAAAGTTTGCTAAACATTAAAAACAGATAGATAGTTATTTGTATTGCTAGTTCAGAAACTGAAACTTTGCGAGTGCGAGTATATTTTGATAGAACGAGGCTTTTAAATACAAGCACTCGTAATAGTATATTACATAACGAGAATTGTAACAAGCACATTACGTGCGAGTGAAAGAGTTGAGCATGAGCCTTAGCGAGTGCAGTAATTTCACGAGCAATGTAATTGCGTTACAATTCAAGTTGTATATTATACTTTATCTACGACCAGAAATAATAATAAGAACAATTACAGAATATTTGTTAGGTTATATCCGTAACATCAACTGTCAAACAAATGAAAAATTTCTTGAGATCAGTTACGTTATATACGTATAACGTAACTAGTGCAGTAATCCCTTAGCAACCGTAAACAAGCATTTACTGTTCTTGCAAATTGTTTTTAATGGCCTACTTAAATATATGGTCGTAGATAAAATAGTTTTTGGGCCTGTGGGAATTTAACCCGGGTTCTCAAATCCACAGGCCGACTAGATACCACTGTTAAAGCCGGACGCCAGCGCGAAAAGAAATGTATTGAAAGACATTTTAAATCATCTATTTGTTAATGTCTTACTTTTTTATTTATAGATAGATAGTCACGATATCATAGCTTTTGTTTCTCTTGTTGTTAGTGTTGTTGCACGGCCTACTTTACTATTAATATTAAATATCATTTCGCTTTTTTTTTAGAGATTTACTGTTCACGTAACATGATATGTGGACGAGTTGTATCATTTTTCTGTTAATTGACATTTTTATAGTTTTGGCCCACTTTAAAATTTTAGAATGATCTATTGTTTTCTTGTACAATAGCCCTAATTAACCAAATTACTGAAAATCTTGTTAAGAACTTGATGGCAGCCATATTTGTATTTTTTGTTTTGTTTTTTTTTTTTGTTGGAACAATCAGTTTCAAAAGAAGTAAAAATATTTCAATCAGTAAAAACGGACTGGTTGAAAAAAGTAATTACCAAAATATCAAGTCTGATAATTAACAAAATAAAGGCACATTCAGCAAAAACTAACCGAAGGAAATGTTCACAATTACCATCACTCTGTCCAGTAGCCGGATTTCTTTATCTACCAAACAAAAATAATTACAATATTATCCTTATATCATGTTACCACAGAGATGATAATGCCGCAAAAGAGGATGTGCTGTCTATTGCGTGTCGTCCGTAAATACCAGGGTCGCAGGAGGTATTTAATTCTGAGCGTTTTCTTGTGTGATGAACTATGAGTTCTGACTTTCTGTGCATTTTTTATTGTTCTTCGAGTAGGCCGTGCTGAGCTGGACAAGTGATATTCAGATGTTACTCACGGCTCATGGTTGCCCAGGATGTTTTGAAATCGAAAATGATTCTTTTGTCATGCGGCAAATTGGATGGAAATTCTTTGATGTTCAATTGTTGAAGCTCTAGATGCAAATTAGACGATGCAAGAAGGATTACGGCAACTTTTTAAATGGAACAATCACAAATTTAAATATCTTCTTTAATTTTATAAATTTGTAGTAATAAAAATACTTTTACTGGGTGTGGCACTATGTCGTAGCAGATCTCGGTAAGTGATATATTTCTGTGTGAAGTATGATTACCAGCAGTTAAATCATGATCCCCAAAGATGGTAATGGAAAGGGAGCCATAAGGGTAACTTTTAATATGAAGTCAAGTTTGTCGGCTGCAGGAATCGAACTCGGGTTCTCAAATCTATACGCCAACGTAATTCCGTCCCATTAAATTTTTGGCATAGAAATGACTTTACTATCCTTACCTTTTTTTTGTCTGAAATGAAAAGTATTTCTGTCTTTTCTCAATTTAGGACAGAAAACATTTGATAGGGTTATGAAAAAATAATTTCCAAAATTTATATCAACAAATCAAGAATTCTTGTCAAAATTAATCTTCATTTTTATTCTAATTAAGACCAGATCAACTCAAATTTAAGTAAAATAAAAAATATTAATAAATCATCAAACATTACTGGGTGTAGCACTCTTTTCGTAGCAAATCTCGGTAAGTGATATATTTCTTTGCATAAAGTGCGGTTACTAGTTGTCAAATTACAGTCCCCAAAGGAATAGTTTTAACGTAGTGAAAATTGTTTGTCGGCTGTGGAAATCGAACCCGGATTCTCAAATCCACAGGTCGAGACGATACCATTCATTATAATTAATTAATTTAATTTATACTATTTATTTTCTTAAATATACGTAAAAGAATTTTTAACAATTATTAAAAAATAAAAAATCTAATTACAAAGATGATATGAGCCTTCAACTTTCGATTTTTATTTCAATCGTCCTTTAATAATTAATTATTGTAATTAGTGGTGACATGAATGACACAAAATTACATATTTCTATCGTCATCAATATTAATAGGAACATTCATGTCCTTATACAGAGATTATTTTTATTTTCGCTTACTATTTCGGGATCTTGTGATTCATAAATACACCCAGTTTTGTCATAAAATATTTATTAAATAAAACGAATAATTAAAAACATGATTTATAATTTTTTTCTAATGGCGAAATTCAATATATATATCTATTAGTTTTGTAGATCCGTGAATCTGTAAATGATGAATAAAATTATTAAAATGTGGTTCTATATCATTCAGAGCACGAGAAATCGAATGGCGGAAGGCGCATCTTCATATCTTTTTTAGTTTTTGAGTTACAGCGATTTTTGACTTTTTTTAAAGATCAACTTTGAAAGCCCATAACTCAAAAACTAAAAGAGATATTAAAATGCGGTTTGAACGAGTGTATTTCTCGTGCGCTATTTAACTTGTACCGGTATTTAAAATTTTTTGAAATTTTTGAAATTTTTTCGAAATTTTCTTTTGTCGATATTTCAAAAAGTAGAAAAGATAATGGAAATCTGAAAACACCAGTGAATTCCCCGCGTGAAAATACATAGGTATGCAAATTTTCAAAAGAAAATTCGAGCGGATACATTTTTTATTAAAAAAAATCGAAAATGGCCGTTTTTTTAAAATTTCTTAAGGGGTACCCCTTGGCGTTTTTACGGATTTAGGCCATTTTTCGTTTTTTTGTAATAAAAAATGTATCCGTGCGAATTCTATTGTGAAAATTTGCATACTTATGTAGTTTCACGCCAGAAATTCACTGGTGTTTTCAGATTTTCATTATCTTTTCAAGTTTTTGAAATATTGACGAAGACAAATTTTGAAAAAAATTTCAAAAATTTTCAATATTTTCAAAATACCTGTACAAGTTAAGTAGCGCACGAGAAATACACTCGTTCAAACCGCATTTCAGTATCTCTTTTAGTTTTTGAGTTATGGGCTTTCAAAGTTGAGCTTAAAAAAAGACAAAAATCACTGTAACTCAAAAACTAAAACAGATATGAAGATGCGCCTTGCGCCATTCGTTTTCTCGTCGTCTGAATTATATAGAACCACATTTTAATAATTTTCGATTTTTGAACTGGTTCAACCCAAAATTCTCATTATTTGTATGTACGAGCTCTTAAACGAAGAATTTGCGAACAAACCTCTACACAAAAGAACTTTTGGATTGTTTTGAGGTTCTAAATTTATACCTAACGTTTAGTTAATGTAATTTAAAGTAATTCAAATTCATTTAATTTGTTTAAACTTAAAATGTTTCTTTTAGACTATAGACTATTACACTTCAATGCATTGCTGAAAATATTATTTTCCCTATGTATACTTTTCAACTTTTTAACTGTAACTATTGTAATAATATATCCCTATGTTTACTGATAAGAAAAACTGCCGGTATATCTTCGCGTAAAGTGCGGTTGCCCGTTGTCAAATCATGAACCCCAAAGATGTTAGTGGAGTGGGAGCCACAGGAATAGTTTTAACGTAGTGAAAATTGTTTGTCGCCTGTGGGAATCAAACCCGAGTTCTCAATTCCACAGGTTGATTCGATAAATAGTAGAAATATTCATGAAATGTCTACAAAATAATGACTAAGTTGTAAAATATGTTGAATCAATCAAATTTTAGAACATAAAAGAAAAGCCTACGTTCTGTTAAAATTATCATACGATTACCATACTCGTATTAGCATTTATATTGTTGTGACATCTTTGCCTAGTGTTTACAGTTGATTATTTGCAAAGTTACAAACCTTGAAAATTAATCAGAATTTTACCCACACGTAAGTTATTTACTTAAATAGCGGTGTATTGTTTTGCAATTGTTAATTGTAGAAAACTTGATTCATAAATCATTTTTTCTACAATTATGTTTATTTCCTTTTTTGTTGGCATAAAATATGTGAAATATTGCAATGACTAAATATAAATTTTATTGTCATTTTCTTGCTGATTTCCTGGTGCAATTTAATTGCATCTTTAAATAAGAATTAAGATGCAATAAAATACATGAATGGAATTAATTAAAAATTAATCACATAAGTGGAAAATTCTTATGCTTTTTATTTTTAGTCCTTTTTACACTTTATAAAATGTTACGTACGTCGATTATTAATTTATAAGAGCAATTGATTGTAAATTCGGCTCATTGGGACTATACAAGGTGGTGAATCAAAGGACGCACCATAAAGTTTTCAATGTTATTTTTGAAACGTTCAACTATTGGTTAATTATTTTACATTAAAAAAGTTAAACATTTTTACATTTTTTGACATTAATATTTATAATTTTAGTCTACTTGGAATAAGAAAAATGACAGAAATATTTATTGGTAATTTTCTTAAAATCACCAGTACCATGAAATAACAAAACAAATGAACTAATTAAAAGTTATTGTTTTTATCTGTCATTATCATAATAAATCACATTCCACTAACATCTTTGCGGGCCGTGATTTGACGACTGGTAACCGCATTTCACGCGAAGAAATATATGACACCAAAATCTGGTACAGCAGAGTGCCACGCCCAGTAATGGGTAAAAGGCGTGATAATATATTTATATTTTTTATATAAATATAATAAACTCTTCATTAATATCACATTTGTTTTTATTTATGTGTCTTTTCAAACATCTTTATAAATGTAATTTCTCTTTCATTCATTTATATTGTTAATAATTTTAATTTGGTTCGCAACTTTTAAAATGCTTTCATTAATAATCATTGTAATTCCTAATTGGTATTATTATTGAACATTCGAGTCGACCTGTGAATGTGAGAATCCGGGTTCGATTCTTACAGCTGACAAACAATTTTAATAAATATAAAATAAAATATCATCACGCCTTTTACCCATTACTGGGCGTGGCACTCTGCCATAAGCAGATCTCGGTAAGTGATATTTTTCTTCGCGTGAAGTACGGTTACCAGCCGTCGAATATCTGCCCCCAAAGTTATTAGTGGAGGGGGAACTACAAAGATAGATTTAATTGGTGAAAATTGTTTGTCGGCTGTGGGAATCGAACATAAAAAATTACCTCTGAGGATTCTCCTCTACCAACATCTATAGGGGCTATGCTTTGACAGCTGGTAATTACTTATCGTGATCCGCTACGGCATAGTGTCATGCCTAGTAATGGATTAAAAGCGTTATGATATATTTATTTATTTGAATATAGCATTAGAGCTCGCGAACTACAACTTGTGAGTCAACAGTTCTACCTATAGTGCTACAACTTCTCGTGCGTAAATCTAAGGAAAAGAAGATTGTTACCAACGTGTGAAAAAAACATAAAACCGTTCACTTTACTTCTAATTAACCTTGCAATTACAACAACATTGCAGTAACACCCAAAAAATATAACCTAATTCAATCTTGCGCCAATTAATAATAATTTCCCGTATCATTTAAACCTATCACTAAATAATTACCACAGATTTCACAACAAAATAAATAAAAACAAAATCGAATCGTGCGACAGTCCCCAGGCGATGCTCAAGTTTCCCAATCAAGGCCTTCTTGATGCATGTATATCGTTGTGGGATGATAGTGAAGCTAGTCACGAGAAGAATGCATTATTTGAAGACGTGTTAAAAGTATCAGTCGTGTACAGCGATGGAAACTGATCTTAACTGATCTGAGTGATCTTAGAGACCATGAATGGTAATGCACTAGTTACGAAACACGTAAGAAGAGACTTTATGTTTATGGGATTGGTATTACGGGAAGAAGGAATTTTGCAATGATAATTCACCGGTGTCAAAGGTCCCTAAAATAGAAAATCATTTATGGAGAGTTGTAGCATCAAAGTTGAGATGCTGCTACAAAAGCGAGAGTACATACATCACTAATTTAGTAAATCATACGCGTAATTAGGTCTAAATTTTGTACTGAAATACTGCAATTAGTATTATAAACGAAACATAAGAATTTATTGACATTAATAAGTTAGATCATAAATATATCGAAATAATTTTTGATTTGATTAATTGCCGCTGATTTTACGCACACAAGATCTGCTACGGCAGAGTGCCATACCTAGTCATGTGTAAAAGGCGTGATGATATATTTATTTATTACAACTTATTTATAAAATAGAAAAAACGTAAATACCTTGAAGATATTTTAAACTACGCGTCGTATCTTTCAAAACACTCTGTTCTGTTCTGTTAGAGATACATGGCGGGTCCTAGAGGCAATCCTGGTTTATTTACATTCAGCTAAGTATTGAATAATAATTAGTCAATATCCGAACAGAATCGGCAGGCCGGATCATGCACCCTAAAAAAGTTAGAAATGACAAGAGACATTGGAGTAATTTTCTCGTCTAATTTAAAATTTACAGAACACACAAATGATGTTTGCAATTCTGCTACCAGAATCCTAGGCTTCATTATTCGTATTACTAAACCCTTCATTGATATCTCAACTTTAAAAATGTTATACTGTGCTTTCGTTATGTCCACATTGGAATACGCACTCCATATTTGGTATCCCTCATATGAGTATCAGTCAACAGCTCTCAATCGTATACATCGACGTTTCCTAAAATGTCTGTCTTTCAGACTAGATGCCGAATATCCTGAACGTGGTATTGATCAAAACATCTTACTACAACGTCACAATATGCCTAGTCTTACTACTAGAAGGAAAATACAGACTGCTACATTTTTATTTATGTTATTAAATAATAAAATTGATTGCCCATACTTATTGTCAAGTATCACCCTGCATGTTCCTAGGACTACTTCTAGATATTCCAGGACATTTTATCTGCCTACACCAAACACGGACATACTCGGCAAATCTCCGATCCACGTGATGTGTCGTAATGCGGAAGATGTATATGACCATGTATTTTTGTAATTTTTCTTACCCATATATTGTGAAATATTAATGTATTTTGTATAATAATTCATTGTATTTGTTTACTATATAGATATAATTTTATGTTTCCCTGTAATTGGATTCTGTTGGGAATAAATCGTTATTATTATTATTATTATTATTATAAAGACAATACACTACACTCCGCCCAGTTTCTGGCAAGAGCTGGACTGACCTGCTTATACCTTCAATGAAAGACATAGTGCAATGCAAATCAGCCGACGCCACGATACACAAAAAAAGTTTAACATCCAGAGGACTCCCCAATTTCAAAGTAAAATCAGTGTTGGGTGACTTTTTCAACCACACTTTGTTGCTTCTTTCCAAAATGCACCTCAAGTTTAGAGGGCTGGCTTACTAGTAGTTGAGTTGCTTTCCCAATTGCTGTTTATTTATTTATATTACGCTGTACAACAGGAATTTAATCCCAATTACAGTACAGGGTCCGCACTCACCGAGCCGCAGTGTGATAGATCATATAATTTTTTAACTTGAGCGCGATTCGAACTCGGGATCTCTGGATTCGAATTCCGTAATGCTATAAACACCACCATACTGACGGACTGTTTATCGTCTCTTTCAAAACACTCTGTATATGAATTATAATAACATTATTTAAGGACAAAAAAAATGGTTGTAAAGAAAGCAATTCATATTTCCATATCTCGATCGTATCTCAAGATTTTTATTTAGTTTACATAGAGAAGATACGCCTCTATTCACGTCAGACTTACAAAAAATGAAACTTTCTTCTTCCACTGATACATGAATAAACTACGTAGGAAGATAACAGATACAGTATTGTACACGGAACAGTAAAAATCCGTAAATTTTATTACATTCCGCGTTTTCTTATTTACCTGCCATTGCTATACTATTTTCATTTTAAACTGGGGGGATCGGCATAAAACGATTAAATGCACCGCAATTACGTTTACAAAGGAACTCAATATATAACCCGTTATAACTAGTGTCACAAGAATAAAAACAAAAAATTACAATCTTTAAATAAGTATATTTCTTTATTCATACGATAAAAGTATAATATATTATAAATATTATATACAAACATAATTTAAAGATTTACCTACATTACTCAGTCTGATTTAGTACAGGCTATTTAATCATCTTATTGAGTAACATAACTGCTAATTGAATAATTTAATCCGAATTAGTAATTTTTATGACAACAAAGACAAAATTAATTGTCATCCAACACTTGGTGAAATAAGGTTTAATAAAAAATATAAAGTAAACACTTGGCTATGTTTCACAAAATTCAGCCTCCAAGTCACCTTATGAGGGCATCGTCAGAGGCTGGCCAGCACAGTTAGTAACCATAGACGCGTTTCGCTCTTATTAGAGCTCATCAGTATGGTATAACCCACTTCTTCACCTAGAACAAAGTTCATGTGAAGAAGCTGGTGACGAAGAACTGTGCCAGCAGAGAATAAGATCTCTAACAAACTAGTAAGATGACATGAGAAGTTCTGTGGAACTGGTCATGCCATCTACCGAAAAAAGGGAAAGCTACGCAATAGCAATTTAAATAACAACAAAGACAAAATTAATTGTCGTCCAACACTTGGTGAAACAAGGTTTAATAAAAATATAAAGTAAACACTTGGCTATGTTTCACAAAATTCAGCCTCCAAGTCACCTTATGAGGGCATCGTCAGAGGCTGGCCAGCACAGTTAGTAACCATAGACGCGTTTCGCTCTTATTAGAGCTCATCAGTATGGTATAACCCACTTCTTCACCTAGAAAGTTCATGTGAAGAAGCTGGTGACGAAGAACTGTGCCAGCAGAGAATAAGATCTCTAACAAACTGGTAAGATGACATGAGAAGTTTTGTGGAACTGGTCATGCCATCTACCGAAAAAAAGGGAAAGCTACGCAATAGCAATTTAAATAACAACAAAGACAAAATTAATTGTCGTCCAACACTTGGTGAAACAAGGTTTAATAAAAATATAAAGTAAACACTTGGCTATGTTTCACAAAATTCAGCCTCCAAGTCACCTTATGTAATTTTTAAATGGTCAATCATAGGAAAAAAACAAGAATAATTTTAGGCTGAATACGACCCTTAAAAATTTACCTGTTGTGACCATCGTTAAGCGATTTGTGGTAGGCGCACTAATAGATTTCGTTTTATCGTTTTATGCCGATCCCTTGGGTTTAAAATGAAAATACTATAACGTCAAATGAAGTAAACAATTTGTCAATTACATATAGTATGGATGTGAACATTTTTCTTCTTATGCAGAATGACAATTTTGAGAAAATATAGGAGTCAAGGCTATTAAAAAGTATTTCCAATATCTTAAGAATAATTTCTATATTGGAAAAAGTATGTGTGGTATGTGTAAGATTACATAAGTATTTAGAAAAAAATTGTACAATTTGTAATTTATTTTTGACAGAATTAAAAACTGGTTTATGGCGTAATTTGTGATCTAGTGATCCACTTGTATGTAATAAAAACCTGTACTCATCGATCGTCCATTTTTTACAGTTTACGTAATAGTAATCGAATATGCGTGTGTGGAATAACATGTTTCTCAAAATTTAACTACGATTTTATTTGTTAGATTTCTAATGAATACTTGGTAAGAAAGTTTGACAACTGCTGTAAATAATCACGAAATTTATTCTGTGTATATTAAGATTGCGCTGATTTAATACGTGATGAATAAAGAAATTTCATATGTTTCAGGAACTGAATTAAATTATAGGTTCCAGCTAATTTAAAAATTGTTTTACTTATTATCATTTGTCCTACTAACTAAAATTGTTATGCATCAGATAAAAGCATAAACTTAAACATAAAAATTAATATGGCATTCGCATAATTTAATTTCAAAACAAATTCGTCCTCACATAATTTGTACCCGCAATATTGTATATCACTTTTTGGATATTTATTTTTTAATTTTAGTTTTTGTACACATTTAGAAAAACTGAAAAATTCGAAAAATTTCACTTCTCCGGAGGCTATATCTCAAAAACTAAACAAGATATGGCAATGCGCTCAACGGCGTTGAATTCCCCGTGTCCGAATTGACTTATAAGCAAATTTTCATACAATTTTAAGCAATTTAATATTTTTAATTATTTCCTAAGGGGTACCCCTTTGGTTTTTTCAGATTTTAATTCAATTTTCCCAAAAATCCTTAATCGTAGGATTATTAAAACGTTAATTTACATACATATGTATTTTGACCCACTGAATCCAGTGGTGCAATCTTCAAATGCATATGACTTCTGGTTTTCGAGAAAATGTTAAAAAACAGCTTTTTGCGATTTTTTTGGCGGAAAATTGAAAAAAAATAAAAATCGCTGAAACTATGTTTATAAGTTAACTGAAGCACGAGAAAATTAATGCCGTTGACCGCGTTTTCATATCACATTTAGTTTTCGAGATATAGCCTCGGAATAATAGAAAAACTGAAAAATTCGAAAAATTTCACTTTTCCGGAGGCTATATCTCAAAAACTAAACAAGATATGGAAATGCGCTCAACGGCGTTGAATTCCCCGTGTCCGAATTGACTTATAAGCAAATTTTCATACAATTTTAAGCAATTTAATATTTTTAATTATTTCCTAAGGGGTACCCCTTTGGTTTTTTCAGATTTTAATTCAATTTTCTCAAAAATCCTTAATCGTAGGATTATTAAAACGAAAATTTACATACATATGTATTTTGAGCCACTGAATCCAGTGGTGCAATCTACAAATGCATATGACTTCTGGTTTTCGAGAAAATGTAAAAAAACCGCTTTTTGCGATTTTTTTGGCGGAAAATTGAAAAAAAATAAAAATCGCTGAAACTATGTTTATAAGTTAACTGAAGCACGAGAAAATTAATGCCGTTGAGCGCGTTTTCATATCACATTTAGTTTTCGAGATATAGCCTCGGAAAAGTAGAAAAACTGAAAAATACGAAAAATTTCACTTCTCCGGAGGCTATATCACAAAAACTATTTGATATTTTTATATAATGGATATATATCATTGCAAAAATATGACGATATATATCAAAATAAATATCATGATATATATCGATCGATATATATCTTCGAACCCTGTACACGAGTACTGAAATGACCTATTTTCAATGCGTGTTTCAGGAATGAAAATAGCCTTTTTCAGGTGGTTTCATTGTCACCCCGTAAAAATTTGAGCATTAAAACTGGGCAGTAATGATAATTACGCCATAAAACAAGACAAATTATAAAAATATCGACATTTTGTTAAAAATATTCAATGTACAATAAGTCATATTATTTTATAAAAGTTTTTTGTATTTTTCGTTGTTACTTTTTGTGCTTATAATCGCATCTGATGATCGCTGTCGTACAGCTTAAACGTTATGCTATAAATAACTGCAAATATAACTTGTTCATAACTGGTAGCTGAATAGTTTTTTTTAATTTTATAAAAATATTAAAAAATAATCATACAAAAATGTATATAAAAAATAAATTTTAAATTGTTTACAATTTATTTTTTCCGTTAAAGCCTAAAATCTAATTAACATTTATACAATTATATCTTTCGGCTTTTGTATTAAAAAAAATAAATTAAATAATAAATCAAGACATAATCATAAGATCCGTTTCAATCTAATAATAATTAAAAGTCAATAATTCTTCTGCAGTCAAATCAAATCTTCAACTATCTACGTCACACAAGGATGTTGAAATCTGCCACGCCTTCTATAAACTATAAAGGACGCCCCTCTACATAAACCTCCATCTTCTTCTGCTTCTTATTCTTTTCATTCCACAGCACACTACAGCAACTACATTCTACAACGTTTAGAAAAACGTTTTGTAGTTGCATTTTGTTACAACACACCAACGCAAGAGATGATATTATTTATATTCGAATGAAGAATGTTTCCTATTAAGTTATTAAATGTGAGAAAGTGTTTATTAAACTTGTATGTGTCGTGAGAACAGATGTCACTGCGCGTAATTTCTGTTAAATAAATAGTTGAGGTTTATGTAACAGAAAACAAGAGAGATTTATTTTGATAGTTAGTTTCTAATTATAGGTTAGGAATTTATTGTTACCGTTAGGACAAATTGCTCTCAGACTAATTTTATTTTATTACTGTACAAAGTGTGTTTAGGAATTACAAATATTTGTATCAAATCTGGTGGTCAAATTTGATACTACACATTGGGACTTTACAGATGTCAAATGTCTAGATTTTATTTTGATGTAGAAGAAAAATGTTGAATTTTACCCAGTGTTTGTTTTTAATATAATATTTCCAGATTCATAATAGTAATATGAATAACATGAGAGGAAAGATTATTATTTCCATCCGCGGGGAAGATTTCAGGCAATAATTACACGAGGGAGGAAATGACACTTTGTTCTAGAGATATAGACAATATTTTTAAGATGATTCTTTCATGTTATTAAAATAAAAATTTTCAATACTTACAATATATAAATACATAAATAGATATTTAAGACTGTATGAACGGTTGCTATGAAATAAGGGAGTAAAATAGTTACTTTCCTCCCTGGAGAGAAGAATAGTTTCATTTCTGACTAGGTAAAGAATACCTAACTTTCGACCCGCATAAGAAGGAAGAAAAGCTTACTTTCGTTTATAGTAGTAAGTTTTTTCACAATAATAAAATAAATAAATATAAAATTATATTAAAAAACACTAGGTTAGTTTCAAATAATGTAAAGTTTATTTTACATTATTTGAAACTAACCTAGTGTTTTTTAATTTAATTTTATTATAAAATGTTTCAACGAGAACCGACAGTAAAATCTATCGAATTTATAAATAAATATATCATCACGCCTTTTACCAATTACTGTGTGTCGCACACTGCCATTAGCAGATCTCGATAAATAATATATTTCTTCGCGTGAAGTGCGATTACCAGCCGTCAAACCACGATCCTCAAAGATGTTAATGGAGGGGGAGTCACAGGGGTAGATTTAATGTGGTGAATTTTTTTTTGTCGGCGGGGATCGAACCAAGGTTCTCACGATTCACAGGCCTACTCGATACTATTGAGCTACCTACCTCGATAGTAAAATAGTCTAGCTTCAATTAAGTGAAGAAAGTGATTCTTTTCATCCCTAAGGAAGAAAAGTATATATTTACACGAATTAAAATAGACTTTTCGGTTCGATTTGTCATGTTATTTACTTATTAATTTAATATTTAAAAGTAATAAAATGAATGTTTTTATTACAATTAATTATTAGAAGGTTAATTTAATATTAGCGAATATGAAAAAATGAAATTATTTTTCATATCTAATAAAACTTTCCTTTTAATAGTTTATAACTTTGTGTGTGATTTATGTTTTTATAATATATAAATATAATTATCAATTTTGTGCTTTACTAAATAATTACAGGGCCGTACTAAGCACCAAAATATTTGAGTAATGATTGCAATGATTATAATGATTGTACAATTAGAGGTTTGTACTGTAAAAAATAAAATACCTAAAATTATTGAAATGTTAAATTGAATTGAAAGTTAAATACTATTGAAGAAGCATAATAATAACAAACACAGAATTTGCAATGTCATTAAAACTAGTTACTTGAATACCGAATAATGATATAAAATTTAATAAATTCATCAATCAGTAAACAGCAAACAGTTGAATGACTAAACTATTCAACCATAAAATTCCTTGACTCATCCTTCATCAATTAACCTTGATAAAACATCCGAAAACTTCTTGTAACTAAATAGCATTAGGCATGAAAACAAAAGCGCTCGCACAAATATTAGCGCAAGGATCACACGGGAACTGAAGTATTAGAGGAGCATCTTCGGAATCGAGTCAGCCATGAGAAAAAACAAACACAGACATGACTACAGCGACCTTAAATGCCACGACTTTCACTTATTTCGCCTACCATGATGAGATCTCACCGTTGAGGCATCTGCTTTGCTATTCCACCACGCAGGAATCCTAGCGTATTACTTACTTCTGAATGTGGGCTGGGCAGTAGTATATATTGTTACTGGAGAATTCTTGAACGAAGTCATAAATATCTACTGAACGATATGGGTTTGTACTTCTAAAATGGTAATAGACTTCGCGGATTTATTGACAGATGATGAGTGGTTTTTTTGTTTTTTTCGGTGAATAATTTGTTTATTTTTAGACAAAGTTCAAGGACTTTTTATGACATTAACAAATTGATGCTATTTTGTTTTATGGAAATATCTTATGAATTTTTCGTGAAGATAAGGTGTTACTAATTATAACGTTAAAAGAATTTGTAAACAATAATTTTAATATTTATCAAAAAAAAAAAATTATTTTAGAAAATCACAGTGATTATAGAGACCATCTATTCTACAGGACCGGTTTTGAGCATAGGAAAAATAGCAAAATGTTGAGGCCAGAATATAATAGTATATTATTCAACGAGTATGTTATGATAGCTATTACTCACGAGGATGAAGTTGGCGACTTGCGTAATTTATCCTAATGAGTAATAGCATTACACGTGTGTTCAATACTATACTTTTCCTATGACTAATCAACTGGAAATCACACTGATAAATAAGTAAAAATTATTAAAGATTATATGACGTAAATGTCAAACATTCATTGCGTTGTTATAACAACATCGACATGTTTGTGACTAACAACTTATTACTCACGGCAGTTGCTACATTGTCATCGCAACCTCGATATGATTGGCCATAACCCGTTGCTAATAAATTATTATTCACGGCCGTGAGTAATTAACTCCATTGTTTATTAAGAAATGTACATATAATTATAATATTACCTAATGGCCATAGAAACATATTTTTATCTTGAAAAACTACTTCAAATTTGTATTAATATATACAGGATGTTTCAAAATGATTGCAAAAAAATTATAGGGTATATATTATTTGATGTACTGAATACAATACAAAAAGAATTTTACTAAAATTCGTAAAAATAATTGCACATTACTTGCAGCAAACATTTTTCGTGCCACTGGACTGATAGGTTACGGTAATGAATAAAAATTAATTTATTTTAATTAAAATTGTGTAACAATTCTTTCAATGTTTAATATTTACTCACAAATTGAAATAGTTTTCCTAGACCTAAAAGAATCTTAATCCGGCTCTGGCAAGACAATTACATCATAGTCAGGTTCTTATAAAAATCTATAGATGATTAATTTAATATTAAAGTGGATATTTACTGAAAGTATATTAAGTTTTTTTAACTGCACTCGCAAATAATTATAATAGCGAACTCATATTTCTTCTTCCTGATGATAATTCTATCCAAAATTCACTTTCAGTCGAATGAGTTCCTTTCATTAGTTGCAGTGCATTACTCTTCTCAAAAAGAGTTCCGACAAAAAAATAATGGCTTCTTAATTAGATAGAACGAAATACGTACGTTTACCATTAACCATTAACGGGCCATGTGATGTATAATGAACTTGAAGCACGTAAATCGTGCAGAGAAAGAAAATCCGTCACTAAATACACTAATCAAGCATGCTATGATACTATGCCTGCAGCCACAGATAGCGTGATCCTCTTTTTCCAAATTCCTTTCTAGTATCGCACCACTATACTTTTCAATCGATTATTTGCAGTCAATATTAAAAAAATTGCAATGTACAGCTTTCAGAACTAATATTTTTACCCATTACTGAGTGTGGCACTCTGGCATAACAGATTTCGGTAAGTTAAATATATATTTCTTCGCGTGAAGTGCAGTTACCAGCCGTCAAATCACGGTCGCCAAAGATGTTAGTGGAACCACAAGGAGTAGTTTTAATCTGGTGAAAATTGTTTGTCACCTGTGGGAGTCGAACCCGGGTTCTCAAATCCACAAATAATTATATTAAGTTTTATAAACATAATTGGTGGAATTTTTTTAAATCAAATTTTTTATTTTTCAATTTACTCCAATTATGTTACTCTTGATTGTAAAATTTAAATTGTTAATTGTCGATTCATACTAGCATTGCTTGATAATGGCCCAAATATTGGCCGAAACGTCGCCTTTTTAGGTTAATGAAAAAAATGAATAATTAATTTTACCTTTTAATTACAATTAAAGCCTGAAATCCAAATAATATACATACATAACATAATTATTAAATTTGATATGTACCATCGCAAAAAAGAAACAAAATTATAAATAAGTAACACATAACAAGTAATCAAGCAAGTACCAAGTAAAGAAGTAAACAATCAATTATAATTAAGTGATTAACAGTAATTGTATTTAATTTATTTACTGCAATCATAGTAATTTCTTATTCACGTTTTCTTATTCTTGTATATTTTGATAGATGCTCTGACCAAACTATATCCCCAAAGTATAAAAACTAAGAATTTTTGAGGATTTCAAGTCAGGTTTTATATAAAAAATAAATATATAATCACGCCTTTTTACCCATTACTGGGTGTGGCACTCTGCCGTAAGCAGATCTCGGTAAGTGATATAAATCTTCACGTGAAGTGCGGTTACCAGCCGTCAAATCACGCCCCCCAAAATGTTAGTGGAGGAGGAGCCACAGAGGTAGATTTAACGTATTGAAAATTGTGGGAATCGAACCAAGGTTCTCAATACTCACTCGATACCACTGAACCACCTATCCCATTAGGGGAAGTCAGGTTTTATATAAAAAATAAATATATAATCACGCCTTTTTACCCATTACTGGGTGTGGCACTCTGCCATAAGCAAATTTCGGTAAGTGATGTATATCTTCACGTGAAGTGCGGTTATATTATTTTCATTTTAAACTCGAGGGATCGGCATAAAAAGATTAACTGTTCCTGTCCCATATAACTACAATGAAATCCATTAGTGCGGCTACCCCATATCGCTTATCGATGCTCAAAATAGGTAAATTATCAAGGGTTGTAATCAACCTAAAATTATTCTTGTTTTTTTCTATGATTGACCGTACCGGCGAATGGGGCTGTACAACCCTGTGTGAACCTTGTGAATTCAGATATGACGGATCATATTTTGAGTTTTTACTTCCTTGTACGAAGTAAAGGAAGTATTGTAATCGCGAAAATTTTCGGTTCTCAGATTTCAACGGAAATAGGTGTTTTGGCCCTCCCTGAATCCATTTTGACTAATTTCGTCATGCCGTCTGTACGTACGTACGTACGTATCTCGCATAACTCAAAAACGGTAAGCCGTAGAAAATTGAAACTTTATATTTAGGACTGTTATAACATCTAGTTGTGCACCTCCCTTTTTGGTCATTATACAACTACCGGAAGTGATACTTTACTTGAAGCCTATAATAGATTTTCATGAAAAACTATATTCAAATATAATTTAAAACTTTCCAAATTTGGTATATAAGACTACTATATCAATGGAAATAACATAATAGATTTTGGTTAAAATAGACTAACCGGAAGTGGCACATTACATGAAGCTGCTAACAGTTTTCCTTGAAAAAAATGGTATTATTTTAATTTTAGAAAGGAATGCTGCAAATAAAAGTTTTAGAGAATTAAATTCTGCGTCTAGCACATTAAGAATTTTTAAATTAGCTTTTTGCATAAACGAGATATCTAAATTTAAATATTATATATTTTTTGATTTTTTTTAAAATTAAGTTGGCTATGGATTAGAACAAATTAAAAAAATATCTATAGTTTAATACGTGTACAAGGAAGTCATGTGGTGTCCACATCAGATATTTTTGTCAACGTAATTGAGGTGCATTTAATCGTTTTATGCCGATCCCTCGAGATTAAAATGAAAATAGTATACCAGCCATCACGCCCTCCAAAGATACTAATGGTGGGGGGAGGGGCACAGGGGTAGATTTAACATGGTGAAAATTGTGGAAATCGAACCAAGGTTCTCAAGATCCACAGTCCGACTCGATACCACTGAGCCACCTACCCCATTGGGGGAAGTCAGGTTACTAGTCATCTTGTAGATCATCAACCACTCTCATCTGTGGGTGTCGATTAACAATGATTTTAACGATTAATCATTCTAAAATCGTATTGTTATAAACTCATCAAAATTCATCCATGCAAATATAGACATACAACAAACAATTAGTTGTAACATAATCTCACTTAAATCTTATTTAAACCCACAACATTCACGCCTACTCTTCATATCACTTCACCTCTTCAATATCTTCATCTTGTATGTCTTCCCGTGTAACTACTAATTATAAATAAAAAAGGACAACGTATCAAGATGCAGGATAAAAACAACGCTTACATTTCACAACTTTGCCGGTTTTTCTGCGAAGAATTAAAATAACTTATTAAAATAAATAACATTTGAATGGGTGTCAAGAACAGATGGATTTTGTAATTTAATAAAAACATAATTGTGCATGAATCCTCTTCTAACTAAAGTTTTAAATATTGTAGTGATGATGAATAATAATGTATTAAGATTGATTGTAGTGATATTAGATAATTTTAAGTTACTTACTTCCTTGAACTTTGTATATTATTTATCCAAATAATTTGTGGGTCAATCTATTCATACATATATATTTTATATTTTCAAGGTATTTACAACAAAAAATACGTTTTAGTATCTTCAATTTTAGGTTAATGTCAATAAAGTTTTTGTTTATGTTCTAATGAGTAATTAAACAAATTTAAAACAATTAGGTGCACAATTAAGTATGCTTAATTGTAAATGTTATTAGGTTTTCTGTTTTATTTATTTATATTTAATGGATGAGCAATGAGGCAAAAATTGTCGTTATCCTTGACGATTTTTTGTGTCCCTTTTGTATAAAGTTAATTGACCGCAACTAAATCTAGAATTCATTTGTTTAAACAAAGAATTGAATGATGATTATTTCGATAAAAACTAAATTTAATGTTGTAATGATGTCATTTGTTTTTTCGGTTCAGTTATTAAAAAAATGTTATTTGCATAAGAAAGAAATCAAATTGATTGATTTTGTTATTATTAAGTAATTAATTTAGATTGATAAAGGATGATTCAATAATATTGATTTATTTATAGTTCGATTGGTGAGAGGCGTATTTCTATTGCCATTTTTTTTTAGATTTAAGTTACACTAACTAAATCAAATTATTTATTTGATTAACATATTTCTTGATAGGTGATTCAGTGGTATCGAGTTGGCCTGTGGATCTTGAGAACCCTGGTTCCATCCCCACAGCCAACAAACAATTTTCGCCACACTAAAATTACCTCTCTGGCTCCCCCTTCCACTAATATCTTCAGGGGCCGTAATTTGGCAGCTAGTCACGCGAAAAATATATCACTTATCGAAATCTGCTTAGGCAGAGTGCCACACCCAGTAATGGATAAAAGGCGTGATGATATATTTATTTATTTATTTTACTTATTTCTTTAAATTATTTTTCAGTACTACAATTACTGATTCGGATTCAGTTTGAAATAATGTTCAGTTCAGTTCAGTTCGTTATGTTTTCTAATTTATCTAAACTGATTTAAGTGAACCAAGTAACATAACGGCAAAAGGAAGACAAGTTTACTCATCACAGTTCAAAATTAAAATTATTTCTTGAATTATGTGGTTATAATGGGGTCCTCACAAACTACTAAATTTGTCATTTATATTAGGATAAGACCCAAAAACATCGTATTAGGACAAGTTTCAAAAATTTTATTGGTTTTTAAGATATTTGAGTTTTTGATGCCAATAAGTCTGACATCAGAATATTGCGATCTTTCTATAACCATCTTTCACGCACATTTAGTCTATTTTTCTACTATTTATGTTTTCTATCTTTGTCAAACTGACAGTTAATTATGAGATTATTTATTTATTTATGTTACGCTGTACAACAGGAACTTAATCCCAATTACAGTACAGGGTCCGCACTCACCGAGCCGCAGTGTGGTAGTTCATTTTTAGCTTTACACCCAGTAATTGGTAAAACTCATGATGATATATTTATTTATTTATTTTTTATTCAATTTTGGATGTGGAAAGCGAACGCTCTAAAATTGTAGATTAAATTAATAGTATATACTGTACGACAATCTGCCAATTACATAATATGTGTGCGAAAATAATATATTGTATCACTAGTGAGGAAAGGGTTTAAATCCAAAACGAGTACGAGCTATGCAATGGCCCTTTCCCATATATTTATTTATTTATTTATGTTACGCTGTACAACAGGAACTGAATCCCAATTACAGTACAGGGCCCGCACTCACTGAGCCGCAGTGTAGTAGTTTTTTTTAATATAATATTTAGCTTGAGTGAGATTCGAACTCGAGATCTCCAGATTCGAATTCCATATTGCTATCCACACCACTGTACTGACGGAATAATTATTGTTATATTTGCATCGTTATATAATTAATATGGTCATCATCATCATCATCTGTGGCGCTACAGCCCAAATCGGGCCTGGGCCTACCGGACACACCGAGCCGCAATTTTTACACTGCCGTACTGCCGGTTTTCGTAGTCGAATGCTACATTATTTAAGGCGTATAAGTGACTAGCTTATAGCGCCCAAGTGTGATAAATACATGTAGCTGCATTTTATATTTAACAACAAATCACACATTGTCGACAGGCGGATTCGAACTGACGAACCTTGGCTCGGGTGACGTCACAGTATGTTAAGAGATGTGCCTTAACACGCTCGGCCACCGCGCCTGTAATTAATATGGTACTTAGATAAAATTTTGCCTAGTTCCAAACAATCAAACTTATTCACGATTCCGAAATATTTCTGTATGTAGAAAACACCCGTGTTAGCTCACCGCAATCACACCTACACACACACACACAGAGACTGTATCCGATTCCGATACCCCCACGAGTAATCCTTTCACTAGCTGTACATCCCAACCACTTGGAGTGAAGAAGCTGCGTATCTACTATCGGGATGAGCCGAACTCAAGTCAGTCTTCGCCCGAAGAACATGAGGTGCGTTACAGTGCATACCGCGGTGCTTGCGCTCTTAGGTAAGTGACAAGTGCTTGCAATTATAAGTGATACAGTGAGGGATTAGTGCGCTATGACGAGGTTTGATTCGCAAGATTTTTTACATTTCTTGTTTTTGTTTAAGACAGTAATTGGTTTATTATTAAAAAATACTTTTGGTTTAAGTTCTACTTTATTTATTTCCGTTTATTAAACGTCGATATATTTTAAAGTACTTACGAGTATATTTAGTTTTTAAGTTACGATTGTTACTTCGGAATTCCTGAGTTTGAATCCTATTCAAGTTAAAAACTACGCGGCTCGGTGAGACCGGATCCTGTATTGTAATTGGAATTAAATTCCTGTTGTACAGAGTAACATAAATAAATAAATAATTGGTCATTTAACTGGATGGAATTAAATTATTCAGAAGGTTTCGGGTTCGAATTTTAATACAATGATTGGTTTTGAAACCTCGTTAAAATTTTATTTTTAATTAGTTTCTGTTAAGTAAATACTTAACAATTAATTAAATTAAAATTGGAATGAAAACCGGAAGTCTAAGGTGTCAGGTACAAATCCTGGTTGTATGGCAATTTTTTTCTTTCTATAATTAAATTTGATAAATTTAGATAATAAATAATTAATTTATAGTGCTAAAATAAATATGTAATTTACCTATGATTTTAAGTGAATATTTAAATTCGGTTAGGTATTAATTTTTATTTAATGAATAATTAATAAAAACAATTATTCAAGATATTTAGTTAATCAATGCAACTGTTTTAAATCAACTTGTAATATTTAAATTTTATGAACAGTAGTTGCACAATTGATTGCGCTCTTGTTTCACAATCAAGAGATTGCGGATTCGAATCTTGTAAACAATATTATAACTGTTTCTAAATTATTTTCGTACTACTATTAGCTGTAGGTCTTCTGTACTGCAATTTGAAATAATTTCGGAAATTATAATTTTTTTTCATTTATTTATTATTTATTAACGATAAAATTAGCATTATCAGAGCTATAGTTTTATTTTCTTTAAAGCAGAAAAAATATTTCTTAAATAAATAAATATATCATAAAAACTTTTACCTATCCTGTGCCGTAGCAGATCTTGGTGAGCCGTCAAATCACGGCCCCCAAAGATATTAGTAAAGGGGGAGCCACAGAGGTAATTTGAGTGTGGTGAAAATTGTTTGTCGGCTGTGGGGATCAAACCCGAATTCTCAAATTCACGGTCCGAATCGATACCACTGAACCACTTACGGCGCCAAACTTGTGAAATAAAAAAATATTAATATTTTAATATCCTATCTAATTAAATTATGTAAATAATTATGATCTGTAAATAAACATAAATAATATCTATTAAAATCGTTTAATAATTAACAGAAAAAATATAATTATTTTAGTATTGATGTTCTATATTTTGAATAAACAAACTAATAAATTAATAAGTCTAGTCAATTAAGAGTTTAATTTAAAGAAAAGCCTTTAATTACATACTGCTATACGACAAGTAAATAAAATTGTATATTTCAAAAACTTGTAATGTGACATATTCCCTAGCGGAAACAAATTTATCATAGTACTCTAACGAGTATAAAAAGCGGTCAGAGCGATAAAAATCTACCTAATTCCAGTCCTGCACAACAAAAGCATCCTCGATTGACAAACATCCTTTCTACGCATATTAACCAGCAAGAGATTTCAACGACGCCTCAAGCACGACACCCGACCTTGGGACTCACAACCAGCATAACTCACATGTATTTCTGCTCACTCCAACAAACATAAAAAATAAATGAAAGTAAAAATAATAATAAAACAGTTGAATCAAATATGTTACGAAACGGTGAAATGAAATAAATGTGGCTGAATGTTCATGTGAACGCGTTGATAACAATGAGCATTATTTGTTTTTTCGCACGCGGTTGTTTTAATTGTGCGACAGCGACCGATGTTACGGAAATTGTTCTATGAATGGTGGAAAAGTGAAATAATTTTGTTATTATGTGCACGCCAGGGGTTCCTCGTCACACGATGAGAACCAATTACACCGAAAAACTTTGTTAGTTTACTCGAAATTTACATTATTTTCTAATTAAATATTTATTTATTTGTTACGCCGTACATCAGGACCTTAATCCCAATTACAGTACAGGGTCCGCACTCACCGAGCCGCAGTGTGGTAGTTCATATAATTTTTTAACTTGCTTTCACAATTGCTGTTTATTTATTTATTACGCTGTACAACAGAAATTTAATCCCAATTACAGTACAGGATCCGCACTCAAAGAGCCGCAGTGTGGTAGTTCATTTTAAGCTTGAGTGAGATTCGAACTCGGGATCTCCGGATTCGAATTCCGTATTGCTATCCACACCACCGTACTGACGGACAAATATAATAAATATAACAGGCTTCCATCATGAAAAACGATTCCTTACAAAGTACATACATACATAACATCACGCTATATTCTATTAAATGGGATAGCATGAACTCCTGAAATATTCTCAGTATATTCTCATCCTAACACACGATACTCGTTTCAACCACATTTCCTCCATACGAGCTCTTTCATTCCTCAAAACTAAAATCCATCATCACGCAACAAATATTCATCCATTCGCTCCTGTACACTTGTTTCGTAAATCTTCACTTACGCCCACTTCTCTAACAACGAATCTATAAAGAAATGAAGGCAGCATCGCCTGCGCTTGTTTAAAAATAAATTTAACACAATTGCAGTTACACACTGTATAGTAAAAACACCAAGGATTGGGATACAATTTGATTGAAAATGGACTTATCTACTTCAAATCTCTAAATAGCACTACAATCCTTCCTCTGTGATAAGTTTATTAAGAGTCCTTTGAAGAAGTCCTCCACGTATTGTGTTTGTTCCAGGAGTGTTCGCAGTCCACCACCTAGCCTCGGCACAATACCTAAACAACCGGCCGTACCCTACGTACAGCTTAGAGCAAATGCCGGACACGCGCTTCACGTGCCGGGACAAGGTGCTTGGTGGCTACTACGCTGACTCCGAGACGCAGTGCCAGATGTTCCACATCTGCGTCAAGGTCGCCGGACTTGGGGTGAGTTACAAATAAAATGAAGAATGGAAACATTGGAAAAATAAAATAAATAAATATATCATCACGCCTTTTACCCATCACTGGGTGTGGCACTCTGCCTAAGCAGATCTCGGTAAGAGATATATTTTTTTCGCGTGAAGTGCGGTTACCAGCCGTCAAATCACGGCCTCCAAAGATATTAGTGGTGGAGGAGCCACAGGGGTAGATTTTTTAAATTGGTGAAAATTGTTTGTCGGCTGTGGGGATCGAACCAGGGTTCTCAAGATCCACAGGCCGACTCGATACCACTGAGCCACCTACCGGAAACATTGGAATAATATCAAATTTGAATCACATGGCGACCGTGGCTCAGTTGATTTAAACAGAGCATTTGATAGAAGAAAGCTATCAGGTTCAAATCCAGGCGTTATCCCAATTTTTCTTTTTATAATTCAGTTTAATATCATTAATTATTGTTTAATATTTATTTAAAAATACAAATTTGTAAAAGATTTTAACAGGTTTATTTTCATAATTCCGATATCAAATGTTTATAAATCATTTTTCACGATCCTGTTACAAATTTCTTCCCTTAATTAAAGTAAGAAATTAATCTTTCGGTCACACGTGTACTAAAATGACCTTTTTTTAATGCGTGTTTCTGGAACGAAAATAGCCTTTTTCAGGTGGTACATTACAGCCTCGTTTCTGGTTGAAAAATATTTCATAGCTCTAAAATTGGCCAGTAATATTTTTTTTACCGGTTTCAGGATATTAAACCTATGTTTATATGCACAAAAGTAAGTAAGTAATAACTGTATTCTGTACGGTAATATTATCATACTGACTTGTCAAAACAGTCAAGAAAATGAAAATAAAACATAATGATAATATAACACTATTCATACAAACAGAACTCAAAACAACAATAATACAAAGGTTACTTCTCCTGCTTATCATAATATATATTAATTGTGCTCTCAAATTAGAAATGACCACGTTATGACGTTTAATTAAAAAAATATTTATAAATATGATACAAAACAATTGTAACCATGGCGTTAAATAAAAACATACAGCCCACAGACTTACTTGATCACCTTCTAAAATGATGACAATGACGTTATTCATAAAAGAATTTCAAAAAACAATATTTATTAATGACGTTAACATGTTTATATTCTGAAACCGGTAAACTATTGAACAAACCACGGATGTTATGAGTCATAACAGGCCTTAGTTGTCTACGAGCTCGGATTTCAAACTGACATCTGCGGCTGTAATGATACTCATAACATTCCTCGGTATGTTAATAACAAATAGATATAAGCCACCTGTCCTGTAATTAGAATTAAATTCCTGTTGTGCTAAGTAAGTAAATAAATATGAACAGTATATTTCATTACAAAATTTATGCACAATTTGTATAAAATCCCACAGTAATTACATAATATGTTTCCAATTAATTTATTAATAATAAAATTAATTCCTTCAACAAGTTTCATAACTAGGTAATATATTTTTACTTGATTTTATCCTCAATTAAATAATAAACAATTACTTATTACCTGACGAAACTAATAACGTAATAAGAACATATTTATTACAATTAACAATGCTATTAGCAACAATACCAATTACTTATAATTTCATAAGCAATTGCCTTCAACGCATTAGCACGTCTCATTCTACTTGGCGCGTAACTATAAATCAAATTCTATATCCAATCAAAACGATTTTATTTCTCCATACATAACTCGTCTCAAACCAGAACCAGACGTATTAAATCAACTATGTAACTATATAATTGGTAATTAAACAACACACATACATGCATACGTAATTCTTTTGGTCAACTACAGAGAGAGCGTGAACGAGCATTTTTGATTATTCTCTTGGTTTCTATTTACTTGACTCGAAAGCTATGAGAATGATATATTACGCATGATTATTACAATGTATCTTTGCGTTTCAGATGCAAATTATAAATTATAATTCGAAAGTGGTGCTCATATTTTATTAAAAGTAATGTGAATTCTTCTTTACAAATTGAAAAAAGATAATAACATTCTTTTCAAGATTCCTGTTTCTTGATGTTCGAATGTTTTCATGTTCACTTTTTAATATTGTAAACATTTATCTATTCGCCAAACATTCGTGGCCTGCCATACCACTTTCGTTTCATCTATATTCATTATTATTTTCATAAATGCTCGTTTATTTTTCTCAGTCGAAATCTTTTATTCACACAACATACTTTTAATTATTTATATCCAGCCATTTATTTTTATATCGTCTACGCAATCTGTTATAAACCGATCTATAATTAATTGTTATTTTGATATTAAGGGCACGAAAGTAGAGTATTTTTGTTGCGCGTGAGAATATTACTTTTAATCGAGACCGCTAGGTTGAGACAAAAAAGTTATGTAATAGCTATTTATGAAATTAGTAAGGTAATGAAAGTTATTACCTTACGCCTCGTTCTGCAAATACATAAGTAAGGTAATAACCGAGTTTTCTTACGAGTTTCATACAATATTTTTTCTACTTCCGTTCTAATAAATACGAACATATTAATGACAGTTATAAATTAAAAAAATAAAAGAATAACACATCAGAATTCGTCTACCAAGATATCTGTTGCTATGTTACCTCATTATTTCACTAGTTAAATAATGCAGTTCATTACCTAACTCAAATAAGTGAAATAAAACATCTATTTCCTAACGGAAGTAGAAAAAATAATTAATTGCGCGATAGGGCGCGAAATAAGCGTTGTCATGGAAATAATGAAAAAGTGGCATACTTCGCGTGAAAAAAAGTGAATCCTTTTTGACAGTACATTACGTCCCAAGGCTTAGGTACGTAAGGAACTTTTTGCCACAAGTGTACCGCCCTTTAATGCTATTTTATTTGTTGAACAAAAACAAAAACCAAACTATACTCACTGACATGAAGTTAGTCACAGAGCCCTAAGCTCATTTGTCTTGTTTTATTACGTAATTGTCAGTTTTAAAACTATACATTTTTACTGGCCAGAAACGGGGGCAACAATTAAATCATCTAAACCATCTAAAAAAGGCTAAAGGTCATTTCAGAACACGTGTGACAAAATAGAATTGTTTGCAATGATAAACTATTAATTTATTTGCTTTATAAAATGACTATACCCAGTCTCAAACAGTTTCTACAGAGAATTCTTAAAAATAAATTAATTATAATCTTTTGCATTTTTTGTAGAGATGGGCGAATATCATCCGCGAATAGTCGAATGCCGCGAATATTGACATTATTCGATATTCGAGATTTTCGAATATTAACGTCAGTATAGCGAACATTCGAATACTTCGAATATCGCTCCATATGTTGACCTCAATTTTTGACTATGTTTTTCTTTATCATTTGTACATAAACTTAAAGCAATTACAATACTTTGAAGTTATTAATAACAAATATATTTTATTTCAAAACCATGAAGACGTACCATATTTCAAATTTGTTTTTCGCCAACATTTGAAGTTTTCGTCTTTTTCTTTTTTGTTTGTACTTTTTGTTTTAATTTTATTTTACTTAACAATTTCATTCAAATAGGACATAATTAAATAATTATTAATAATAAATAAATTAACTTTTAGGAGTATTCGAATATTCGAGTACCTCGAATATTCGAGATCTGATTAATATTCATATTCGATATTCGAATTCGAGAAATTTGATATTCGCCCATCTCTAATTTTTTGTTTAAATCGAAGTTCGACCCTAATTAAGTTGCGCAAATGTTAATTAATATTAACAAAATATTAAAAGACTGAAGGTGAACAGGTGTCTAGATAAAACGTAATTATATAACACAAATTAACATATTAATAAATTTTGAATAATAAAATAAAATAGAAATCAACTAATAATAAATTAAAGATTTCCCGCAAGAAAGTGACATTATAAAAAATTTAACGATTTTCCTATGAAAAAACTCCAAACGTAATTCAGTTATGAATCTAGCTTTCTCCAATTAAGATCCGTCTGCTTCATCTGCCGAAGAGATAGTATCTTCTTCGTCTTACGGCGTTGAAGAATGCAGTGGTGCAAGCGTTATGTAATTAGAGAAATTATCATGTTTGTAATTGCCGCCAACAATCCAAGATGATTGTTTCATAGACTCCTAAGATAAGTGCCTGGAATTATTTTCCAAAGATTGAAGATGACTTACGTAATTATTGTTTATAAGGAAGCAGATTTTTGTTATTCTTTCAACATCTACATTCTTCTGTATGTGATTATTTTGTTTGAGGAAGTGTAAGTAGGCGATGATGGCTGATACATGTTGTTACTTTTGTTTCCAGGTGCAAGATTTCCGATTTTTGTGTCCGAATGGAACTGCATTTGATCAGGATAGTCAAATTTGCGCCGATTGGGATGATGTTGATTGTGAAGCTGCCACTTTGTATTATTCCAGTGACAACTTCGATCTTTACCGCGTTGGATCAGGTAAATATTCTACCAGAAGTTCTCAATAACAGACAACACTATTATAACACTTTTATAACAAAATTTTCACTTTATTCTGGCTCTGGAGAATGGAGCTACATAATTTCGAGATCTTGGCTGACTTTAAACATATTCTATTTGTCATTTGAATCAAATCTTAGGTACCTGTTTCTACTAAAATATATCACTTATTTGTCATTCTATTTGACTTACTTTCTTCATCTACTTTATCACAACTGTAATAATAAAGATAATAGCCATTATTCTTTATGTTTTTAATCACCTTGTATATTAGTCAAAGAAACATTTATTATCAATTTGAATCATACCACTAGGATTTGAACGGACCTTTTAGGCTGCTATAGTTTTGTATAATTCAGTTGGTTTAAAAGATTTGACTGATGTTTAAAGATAAATAAAAATAAATAAATATATCATCACGCCTTGTACCCATTACTGGGTGTGGCACTCTGCCTAAGCAGATCTCGGTAAGTGATATATTTTTGTCGCGTAAAATACGGTTACCAGCCGTCAAATCACGGCCCTCAAAGATATTAGTAGAGAGAGAGCCACAGGGGTAGATTTTTTAAATTGGTGAAAATTGTTTGTCGGCTGTGGGGATCGAATCAGGGTTCTCAAGATCCACAGGCCGACTCGATACCACTGAGCCACCTACCCCAGGTATAAATCCTGATGGTATCCCAGTTTTTTTATCTCTATAATTAATTAAAAATTACCAATTGAATATAAAAAATACTAGTTTAAAAAAATGTTAAATTACGTTTCTATTAATTCTTGAATATGACAAGTCTGCATTTGCAGATTTCGATAGCTGCTAAATAATGTAGTACAAATTATGAGTTATTAAAACTACCCCTATTACATATTTGGGGGCCGTGATTTGATGGCTGGTAACCACATTTCAAGGGAAAGAAATATATCACTTATCGAGAATGCCACACCCAGCGATGGGTAAAAGGCGTGATGATATATTTATTTTTTATTTTATTTGTGAAGAGTGAAAAGTAGTCGAATCCAACCTTTTAGAATGTCACCATAAAACACATTATTTTCTAATTTTCTTTTCAATTTTATTTTCACTGCACCGGTCTTTCTACTTTCGTATATCTGCCGGATAACGTTCCGTTATCCATCATTTTATCCGAAGGTCGCTAGCCTCTCTTCCATTCAAATAAACTAAACTCCAATGGAGGCAAATTATCCCCAGGTTACGAGACCGCTGCATTCGCCGGTGAAGACGAAGGCACCTTCCATCTTCAGCGCTCTGAGACAGGCGACGCTCGTTTAATCCGCGAGCACCAGTCCCAGCGTGTGAACCAGCAGACCGACTACAACACCGTCGTGCCCCCACGTCGTCCATCGCCGCCCCAGCAACGTGGGGAACGTGATCGAGACATTCTCCGCGCTTCACAAAGCGGTAACTTCTTCAACAACCGCAACGGAGGCAAGGAGGAAGATGATTACTACAATGACGATAGACAACCAAACCAGAACCAGGATGTACCGAAAAAGAAGGTCACCCGGAAGTTCAACCAGAGGAAACCAGCTGAAGAGACTTATGAACAACCCCAAGTACAAGCTCAACCTCAAGCTCAAACTCAAAGACCTCAAAGACCTACAGGATTTGTTAATAACTTCGCCGGAAGCATTCGACCAAGTAGTACTACTCTTAAACCAACTACTGTTGAACAATATCAGCAGGAACCTAGAAGGACAAACCCAAGAAATCGTGGTGGAGAGAGACAGTATAATAATGCTGAAAATTTCAGAAATAATGACTATAATCGTAACCAACCAGTTAGTACTCCTGCTCCTTTCAGGGCTCCTGATAACAACAATAACAACAACAAGCAATATAAGAACACCAATCGTCAAACAACTCAATATAACAATCAGTATGACAATGGTCAATACAACCCGACAACATCAGCACCTAAATCTACTTTTAACAATAACAACCAGTACGATAATCAACGTACTACGCAAGCTGCCAGACAAACTTTCAACAACAACCAGCAGTATCAAACAAAACAACAAACTGAAAATTATCCTTCAACTCCTGCTGTAAATAAACAACAAACATTCCAGAATAAACAAACTGAAAATTATCCTACTACTCCAGTAAAACAACAGAACTTTAACAACTATCAAACCAAGCAAACAGAAAACTACCCGACTACTCCAGTCAAACAACAAAGTTTCAACAACAATTTCCAAACGAAACAAACTGAAAATTATCCGTCTACCCCAGCAGCTCAAAACTACAACTCTTATCAAAACAAACAAAGCGAGAATTACCCTTCAACGGTAGCCAAACCAAAACAAACTGAGAATTATCCATCGACCGTCAGTCCTTTCAAACAACAAACCACACAATTCAAAAAGGAACCTGAGAATTATCCAACAACAGTAGGATTTACCAACAACCAAAATTTCAACAATAAACAATATGATATCCCAAAAAAGACTACCCAATTTAAACAAACAGAAAACTATCCTACCACATTTGCTCCTAGCAAACAAACCCACCAGAAATCTACTACCCAATATTACCAACCTAAAGAAACTGAAAACTACCCTCAAACCAACAACAAGCAGTCTACCCAACAATACAACACTCAATATGAAAACACAAGAAATCAATACCAATCATCTCAACAATTTTCGACAACTAACAGACCAACAACTATACATACCCAATATACCCCAACAGTTCCAAAACAAACTACCCAATTTCATGCTTCAACTACCCCATCCGCTAGATTTTCAAAACAGTTCGATGAAACATCTTACGATGATGGTTCTTACAACGGAAAATACGAAGACGAGAAATACAAACAAGAGGACGAATTTCTAAAAACAGCTCATAGTCAAAACTTTGCCAGCGCTCGAAATGAATTACTTAGTAGCACCAAAACTGGAAGCAGTGCTACCACACAATCACCTAGACCCTTTTCAGTAACTACTCCAATCACAAGAGCAAGTAGCCCTGCCAGACAAACGCAATCAGTTCCGAAACAAACTCAAGTTGTTCCAAAACAAACACAAGCTGTTCCGAAACAAACTCAAGCTGTTCCAAAACAAACACAAGCTGCTCAAAAAACAACTCAATTTGATAAACAATCGTCCAGACCAGAACAACAACAACAACCGAAGAAAAAAGTGAAGGATGTCAGTTACGACTATGCTTATTATGATTCAAACGTAGGCAGTGAACCCGATTACGATATTGGAACGGAGTTTTCTAAATCCACCAAGAAATCGAATTAATTAAATGATAGTGCTGAGATATGTTGAGAACTGTTTTTATTTGATAATTTTATTATATTTTTAACAGATAAGTAAGTGTTTAATTTAACGAAATTTGAACAGTATTTGAGGATTGTCCATACAGTATTGGTTTTAACAACTTGAAGAGATGAGTACTAATTTAAGAATGTATATAATTTGTAGTTTACTCAATTTATATTGAATAAATACTTTTTATAATGTCTGCCATATTTATTCACTAATTTAAACATTTCTCATTTATTCCTTTCATCCACAGAAGAAACTGAAGGAGACCTTTGTTCGTCAAAATAAGTAATTTTAAATTATGAAATATTATTTTGTAATTTATTCCAGCTATTTGTCATTGTTAATCATTCTTATTTTTATAAATAAAAGATCGGTTGAAATAATATAAGAAGAACAAAATTTTCTACCATTTAAGTATTTTTCTTTATAATAATTTAACAGTTTAGAACAGTAAGTATACAAATAAATTTATCAATATTTTCTCTTTCAAACTAATTAGTTTTATCTTTACGTTAAGTACGATAAATTAAAATGAATTAGTTATTTTTGTATTAAGTGTGCGAAAGGAGTGTTTTTTTATTGCGCCAAAAAACAAAAATTTCACCCTCGAAATACAAACAAATTTTTTTCTAAAACTGTCAAAAAAGAAAAATACAATAATTATTGATTTATTCAAGTATATTAATACTTATTTTGCGCTCCAGGATGCTGAACAGTGCGTAAAATACTCATTTTGCGCACTATGGTGTAAAACAGTTCGCAAAACACGCTTTGTTAATGTAATTTACGAAAAAATCAAGCTCTTCGCGTATTGATATTAGTGACAAAATATGAACTCTATTTTATAATTAATTAATTTTGCAGTATCTAATGAATAATAGTAGTAATTCATTAAATTAAGAAAAATAAAATAGTTCTATTTATAAAACAATTGATAAATAAGAATAATTAATATAAAGGCAATAAATGAAAGTAAATCTGTGATCTGCATATATTTTATATTATTTTTACACTACAATATACACGACTACAAAGTAAAACAAAATTATAAATATATTTTGTAATCTATAACAATTTACTAATCTAAATAATTTTATACAGTTTGTTATCGATGACAAAATATAATAACATCCATTTAAACAAAATTCAAGAAAAAAGAAAAAAACAATTAACAAAAAATACACAAATTTTTCTTTTTTATTGAATTTTTGTATCAACTACTCAGAGAGCATTCAGCATCAAGATTAAACACAATTTGTTCATAAATTATTTGTTGCATAAAAAAACAATAAAATAATTAAATAAAGATACTTTTTATAAGTTCTACCACATATTTTTCCTAAAAATTTGTATAAAAAGTTACATATAATAATAGATATAAATTTATAGAAATATATAATTTTCTTTTTAAATTAAGGAACTATATCATATTGGGAGCGAAAGTGAAAATTCTAACGATTTACAGATCTATGTTGATTGTATTCTCTTCACTTTGGCACTATAAGATCATACACTCAATTGTTTACAACTCTCAAACTTTTCAACAAAGTTAAGTATTTATTTAATCTGGTCAGTATTCATTTAGTTAATCACAATTATCATTTACATCTTTGTGGTTTGATTTTTGTACAAATTAATTTATCAGAATCGAAGTAAGTACCATAGTCACACACAAATTTCATATCTAGAACTTGTGTTTCCGAATAACCTGGAGTGCAATAATGAAACAATCTACAGTCCCTTGGGTCTTCATAGAATTTATCCATTTGTTTATTAAAACAGTTGAAACTTTTCATCGTGTCATAAGTAAATCTTCTTGGAATAAAGAACGTTTTTGTTATTGGTGTAGTTGATAAAGGACTTTTAGTATTTTTTGGTTCTGTTGGGTTGGCACTTTTTGACAAAGGAGCATCAGTAATTGCAACATCATCAACAGTAGAAACAGTTGTTGTTGTTGTTGTTGTGGAATGCAATTTAGATTCAGGAATTATTCTGTTTAATCTATGGCTAACAACTTCTCCGGCAACTTCTTCTGAAGATGTAAATGTTGTAGAAGAAGGGTTAGAGAGTTTGTTTCCTCGTAGTTTTAATAAAGATGGCGACATATGAATAGTTGCAGAACTAAATCTATGTCTAGAAGTTGGTCGTGTTCTTGAAAATCTTTTATAAGCTGGTTCTCTTGTTCTTAGACGACTATATCGTGTTGTTGTTGTAGTAGTAGTTGTTGTTGTTGTAGGACTGTCTGTAGTTGTTATTTCATTTGAAGACTCATCTTCAGTTGTTACAACAGGAGTTGTTGTTTCTATGTTTAGCTGTGTTGTAGTTTCAGAGTTGTAAAAATTGTCTAAATTTAAAGTAGTTTCTGGAATTTCTGTTGTATAATCGTTGTATAATTCTGTTGTTGTTGTTTCTGGGTTATAAGTTGTAGATAAAATAGTTGTCTGTTCATCAGCAGTAAATTCGTTAGGGTTGTTTGTTGTGGTAACAATGTTATTAGAATATTCTGTAATAGTGTGTTCACTTTCTGTTGAGGTTCCAATATTTTCTTTTGAATCGATCTCTTCTTGTTGATCTTTTTCAATAGTAGTCGTTTCTTGATAGTCAGTTGTTGTTTCTAGTTTTTCTGGATATATCCAAGTTTTCTCTTCTAGTTCTTGTGGCATAAATGTAGATATAATTTCATTATTTTCTACCGTCGTGGTCATAGGTACTTCTGTAGTATCTTTCTGATACTCCTGCACAGATTCTGTAAAAGTATTTGCTTCGATTGTTGTTTCTTGTGTTATTATTTCTGAAGAAGGTGTAGTACTTTCAATTGTAGTAAGAATTGTATCAGTGTCTGTTGTTTTATTTTCTAAATTATCATATACAGCTGGTTCGTAATTGTCATCTACATATTCGTAATAATAATCGTATTCTGGTTCAGGAGTTTTTGTGTCATTTTCAATTGTTTTTGTTGTTTCTTCTACAAGTTTTGTTGTAGTGTTGTTATAAGTTAAAGGTTCATAATTATCATCTACATAATCTGGAGGAATCCAATGAGTAGTTTGTTCAATTTCATCATTAGATACATCCTCTTTAGCATTATTTTCCTCTTCTTCTACATCTCGTTTCCTCCTGGGTTTATTGGGTACTTTAGGAACATCGTGATAAAAAGGATCTAACCCTACGTCGCCTTCTTTGTATTCATCGTAAGAATGAGGAGCTTTACCTAAAATATGTGATCCTATTGTCCCTAAGCTATAGTTCAATCTCCTGCCACTTGCATCGCTGACGCTAGCGCTAGCACTGACAATGATCCTTGGTCTTTGATCATTTGATCGTTTGGTCTCAACGTGATGACGACTTAATGAAAATGGAGCAGGGGAACTGAATGTTAAAGGAGGTAAAGTAGGGAATAATGGTAGAGGTAATTGTAATGTTGGTTTATCTGTGCGTTGATAGTTTACTTGAGGTTTAACAGACGGAGGGAAAGTAGAACTTACATATGGTTTATTTTCTATTCGTTTAGTTGTTGATGCACTAAATATTTGTTGTTGTTTCTTCGTATTTGTTGATTCGAAATGCATATTGCCATCGTAACCCAAATCGGAGTATTCGCTTGAAGGTAAATCCGTGTGGTAATCTACATCAGAATTTTCAGTTTGTTGATAACTATAATCGTACGTAGGAGCTTGCTGATAACTCTGTTTGTTACTTGTGTGTTGCAATCCATAACTAACAACCGACTTGGGTTTCTGTGATGACGTAATACTTTTCTGTGACGTTCTGTCGTCTTTATACACACTCGAATGAGTTGTCACCGTTATCCTGGAATCTCCATTGAAATTCTGTTGTTGGAAAGACACTGAAGGACTCTTAATAATTGGAGGACTTCCAGGAGTTAGTCGGATGTTGATCTCCGACGGGTTAAACCGGATATCAGGTCCTCCATTGATCGGAAACTGATTACTGGTGATTACTTTCGGTGTACTGTGTGTGATGGGTGATATCGTCGGTACAGGAGTTGTATAGAATGTTCCTCTGGTTGTTCGGGAGGTGCTGGTCGACCTGGGGGTCGTCGTCGACGTCGTAGAGGAAATTATTGGTGGTTCTGTATTTCCCGGCTCTAGAATATAAATCTCGTGGTTAATATCACTTCTGGGTGGAATATTAGTGCACCAGGTAACCAGCAGAGAGTGTAATCATTATTAGTGAATATAAATCATTTAGAAAATTGTATGGGGATAAGAATAAGTATCTTCCGTCTTGTTGTGCAATGTTAGACATCCAATGAGCCCACACCAATTACTGTTAAACACCATAATGATAAAATTCGCGCACACTCACACTTTCACACTGAATATTAGTTAAAGTAATTATAGCAAATAATGCAAAAGCGAGAAAATTTTGCGTGCAACATTTGAAAAGCAGCTTTGCAGAACGATTTTGTTTTCACTAAACCACGTACGTGTTTAGGTTTAATTTGATGGTGCTAGCTGCTAATGCACGGAAATAATATAAATTAGAGTTCGACTTGTTAATATTAGAAATATTAGAAATTCTTTTAGAAAATGCAACAGTCGAATAATTTACATCTGTTGCTAAGAGATGACATCAGCGAAAGTGGCAGACATAAGAAAAATAAATTCCGTGCATTCCTACATCGAAACAACAACACGATGGCGCGGTACACAATGATTAAAAAATAATAACTTCAAATTTATTGATTTGTACAACAGCTGATTAATCTTAATTATAGCACAGGAATTCTGTAACGCATGCTTGTGAATCAAGCGCGTTATCACTAAGCCACAACTGATCAAGGCAACATATGAATTTATTTATCGTAATTGGCATTTATTATTTTTTTATGTAACATTTATAGTTATTTTATACCTAGGCCGTAAAATTATAATAATAAGTATTTGACGTATCGAAGAATGAACTTGCCGAGTGAGGTAGACGATATTCTGATAACACATTTCGCGGACAAGATGTACACAATTTTTTTCTAATTCTGTTATTATATTGTCATTTAATGTACTAGTTTCCATGACGATATATAACATCTTAATCACATGATTTAGTCACGGCTTGAGATATTAAGCACGGGGTGAAGTTAGCTTCAGGCATCTGTCATTTTAATTTAATCTTCATTTTTATATAATTCAAAAAACTTGACATTTTGTTGTTCTTAATTTGCGATCGCAGAAAAATTCTAGTATGTGACTCGTTTTATAAACTCTTTAGATACTAGATTTTTAAAAAGACGTTTATTAAACTTGTTACATAATATACTATTATGCAACTGCATTATGTACCTACTTCCAAACTAATTAAAAGTTTAAATAGTAGTTTATTATCTATAAATATGTTTATGTTACCAAGGAAACGGTAACATTGTAATAAATTTATTTTCAAAAAATATTGTTTGTTTTAGCACCAGCCGTTAAAATTGTTTTAATGGCCGTCACTAAGCAACGAAAAATAAAATAGTATTTGTAGACAAAAAATTGAACTTTATGGCTAGAATGACGCACATAAATGTTAAATTTTTTGACAGTTGCATAAAAAAATGTATTCATGCAACATGTCAAATAAGAATAAATCTTTAAACAATTCTTTGAAAAGAGAATCCGGTATATTTAAAAAATGGTAAACAAAATCTAATCTCTCATCTAAAAGGTAAAAGTAAAATCTTCTGAGAGATTCCTCGCGATAAAAGCAAGAAATTCCCAATAAATATTCATTGAAGGTTATCCACTTTTCGGTTATGCGTAACTGAGCAGCCAACGAAGTCAAGTTATTGATTATTTATCAGATTCGCGTTTAATAAACGTGATCGCCACGACACGACGACCTTGACTGCTCCAGAGTACCAGATTGCAGCAAGCTTTTCCAAAGTGTTGAAATAAATCAGGTTATCAGATTCATATCGTCATCTTGTTTTAATTGGTTCACAACAAAAAAACAAATATAACAACAAAAGTCATGGCTAGCTTTCAACTTGCCGAAATTGTTACTGAAAAATTGTAAAGAAACGCAGAAGATTCTAGTTTTTTCTATATAAGAATTTGACATTAATTACAAATTAATTAATTATTATATTTAGACGTTTTTGTTAAGAAATATACGAGATCTAACGATGAAGGTGAATGGAGCGATTAATTTAGTATGAAGATAAACAAGGTGATTCAAAACTTCATGAACTAAATTCAATGACAGATACTACTTGATATAAGATTCGCAAAATTAAGGACAGTTTACCAGAACTAAATATTTTTAGTGCTGCTGGTTTCAAAGTTATTTGTAATATAAATAAATAAATATATCATCACGCCTTTTACTCATTACTGGGTATGACACTCTGCCGAAACAGATCTCGGTAAGTGATATATTTCTTCACGCGAAGTGCTGTTACCAGCCGTCAAATCATGACTCCCAAAGATGTTAGTGGAGATATATTAATAATGAAATTATAATTATAAATGCTAAAATAATATATTTATTAATTAGACAATGTCAGATGAATATCTATTTTTAGTGTTTACAATTTTAATTTAATTATTTATGCTACTCTGTACAACAGGAAATTAATCCCAATTCTGCACTCACCGAGCCGCAGTGTGGTAGTTCATATAATTTTAGTTTGACTGGGAGTCGAATTCGGGATCTTAGAATTCGAATTCGGATAATTAATTAAATATTAGAAGTAACTTTCAAACGATTAGCACAAAAAATGTGTACTTCATGTGAATTTTGAACAAATTCTTTTTTCTACAATTGTCAAAAAATTATCACTAATATCAATACGTGAAATGCGTGATTTTTTCGTCATTTACATTACCATGACAACGCGTATTTTGCGCATTTATACATGTAATGACTTAGATATCAGCAAAAATTTAATAATTTTGAAAAAAAATCTATTTTCAAAAATAATTGATTACATTTATGGAAGCACCAAGTTTGAAAAAGAGCACAGTGAAATCCAACAATAATTTACAGAAACAAACGAAACGAATATCGCACAAAGACAAAAGAAAGTTTCATTTGATCAAATACACTATGATATCTAAAATGACAAAGCAGAATCTAAGTTTACGATAACGTATCAGATCTTACCGAAAGTTATTCTCTCATACATTTTCTACATTGTTTCCAAGTGCATATAGTTATCATTTTACTAAGTCACTTTCTATAGTGACATATTATTAATAAAATTGTTTGAAATACCGTCGAGCCTCGTACAGTCCAAGAAATCGAAGCAGGAGCGTAGACTACATGTAAGCTTTTAATAAAATATATCATCACAGCTTTGACCCGGTAATTAATCGCCGATAAAATATGGGGTAGGTGGCTCAGTGGTATCGAGTTGGCCTGTGGATCTTGAGAACCCTGGTTCGATCCCTACAGCCGACAAACAATTTACACCAATTTAAAATCTACTCCTGTGGCTCCCTCTCCACTAACATCTTTTGGCCGTGATTTGACGGTTGGTAACCGCATTTCGCGCGACAAAATATATCACTTACCGAGATCTGCTTAGGCAGAGTGCCACACCCAGTAATGGGTAAAAGGCGTGATGATATATTTATTTATTTATTTATTTAAAATCTACTCCTGTGGCTCCCTCTCCACTAACATCTTTTGGCCGTCATTTGACGGTTGGTAACCGCACTTCACGCGAAAAAATATATCACTTACCGAGATCTGCTTAGGTAGAGTGCCACACCCGGTAATGGGTAAAAGGCGTGATGATATATTTATTTATTTTATAATATATAAGTATTAAATGCACAGTTTAAGATTGTTTATTAATTTTTTTACTTTAACTTAACAATAATCTTTCTTATTAAATTTGAAAATAAGGAATTTTATTTATTTATTTGTCATTTACTCAATTCGGGTTTATTCGTTTATTTTCGGAAATGAACCGAAGGTAAGAAACCTATTCACATTACAATTAATATATTTTTAAATGAATGTTAACGTTATCAAACAAGTTAGAACATAGCTCACCAATTACTTTGCATCGTCGATAAATCTTGGTTTGCACTGAGCCAGCCTAATCTAGTACAGTGCAAATGGTCACAGTGATAGCAATGATTTCAATGTTTTATGGTCGTTTTAATAAATATTTTAATATGTAAAATTATTTAAATGGTGTGATCTAGTGTGTCTTCATGTTTCAAGTGTTGTGTATAAAAGAAACATTAATATTTAAGTGATAATGAAGTAGAATAAACTGTGTGGAGCGACTAGGAAGTGAACAATGGACAATATGGGACGTGATCGTAAGGTGGTTCCTGTTCAAAGTAAGCAATATTTTAATTTCTAGTAGTTTTTAGTTTTTTCAATAAAATGTTATAAACATATCCACAACAAAATTACGTCTGTTGCTTTCGCTCTACTATCATCTTTGGGAGGCAGGCGTGATTTGACGGCTGATAAACGCAATTCACACGCATACTGAGATCTGCTACAGCAGAATGCCACATCCAGTAATGGGTAAAATGCGTGGTGATAAATTTATTTATTTATTTTATATTTCTTATTTAATTTGAAAATAATGAATTAAATTTAAAAAATATTTTTTTTATAACTCGCGAAATCGTGTTTATAAAATGTGATATGCACATTTTTCATAATTTAGACTATTAACTTTGCCTATTTAATTTTATATCTAGCTTTGTAATTAAATATAGTATACGCAAAGTACCTAATAATAATATTTCATGGTGGTAACACCCACATATTCAATAAACATTTGAAATTTATTTTATTTTTACATGTATTTAGTTAGAATTCAAATTCATAATTATTTATTTACAATTTTCACCAATTTCAATCTACCTCTGTGGCTCCCCCTCCACTAAGATCTTTGAGGGCCGTGCTTCGACGGCTGGTAACCGCACTTCACGCGAAGAAATATATCACTTACCGAAATCTGCTACGGGGGAGTGCCACACCCAGTAATGGGTAAAAGGCGTGATGATATATTTATTTATTTATTTTTAATAAATATGTGCTTTGTACTTTAATGTAGTTATTTAATTATAAAAATAATTAATTGTAATAATTTTACATGACCTAAGCAATAACAGCAAAACTGACAGATTTATGTTTGACATTTTTTCCACTAAGCTTGATTTCACAAAAAAAATCCCCAAAACAAAACTATGTAGCTCGATTTTTGATAAAAATTCACTTTGTAAACATAATATTTTACGCTAGCATTAAAATAAATATAATTTAAATGCACCTATAGGCAAAATGAAAACTCTCCGCCTCTGAATCGTATCTAACTAGGAATTCATTTAACAAGTGAGTATCATTATGTAAAAAAATTAAAGGTTCCATTTCATATGTGACTGCAAATAATTTACAATTACGTAAAGTATTACATGAATTAAATATAATTGTGTCGACTATACAAACAAAAAATTTTAATGTATAAAATAAGCATAATATAGAAAGTTATATGTTTTAGAAAAAGTTTTGCGTAATATTAACTATTAACGTGACAAGAAAATTATTAATACCGCTCACACAAAAATGTCTTTCTTTCATGATATCACGAAATCTGCAATTTCATTAAATTATTAACTGACAGATAGTCACTTTCAATTGCAATTGATCTACGCACAAATATAATTAATTACTACAATTTAAATATTAAATATCTTTTTTCTACGATTGCTATGAAAAGTTGACAATTACGCTCTCATTTGTCATCGTAAAGTAGACGTTTTCTGTGGAACAATCGAAAAATATCTTTTTTGCGCGTCTCCAATGGCATCGCGCGAAAAAGACGTTAAACGCGCGCTTATTTCAATAGTTACCAGAGATACAAACAAAATAGAATCTTTTCATATTCACAGTTGACAGAACGAATTTAATAATTTTAAGATACAATCGTAGAAAAAATGATGTGTGTATCACGAGCGTAAAGTGTCTTTGTTCCTCTTACACTATTGCAGCTCTAGCCTTCGCCTCGCGCTGCAATTACCGGGTTCGAATAACAAAGAATCACTTTTCGCTCTTAATACACAAATAACTATTCATTTTATCATTTTGTTTGTTTGTTTGATTATTTATTAAATGTTAATACGAATAATTTGTGAAGAATATTATTATTTGCACATTTGTTTCTTTCGAAATGAATTCCAAAAAGTCCATATTCCGTGCTGACAATACCATTTATGTTTATAAATTAGAGAAAGCAAAAAAGAATATTTCCATTCAATACACTTCCCACAATTAAACAAAAACACCCATAACCCAGCACCATTTCTCCTAATGAACCAATTAATCAATTACCAGATGAACTGTGGACCAAAGAACAAAAGCGAAATTAGGCCAACAATGCAAAGCATCGCTTGTTAATTAGCGAAGTTGTTGGTGTTAATTACAGCAGAAGAAAGAAGCTTCGCGAAAGCCGCAGTTGAATAGAATTGGCGAGAACTGAGAGTGTGAAATGATGACTTACCTTCGACTATAGGGGGCGCGGTGTTCCCGTACAGCTCGAGGTTGAGGTGGTAGAAACGTTCTGACTTGGAGCAGTCCACTTCGTCGACTCGTTCGCATACCCTGGTCTCCTACAACATGATGATGATGTTATTTTATTATATACAAACAGGGACACATGATGAAAATATAATAGTATGTTATGCATCAAGGGAGGGAAACAAGCGATTATTCCCGCGTGTGAAGTTGGCAAACCGAGACGTAAGCGAGGGCCGAATGCTCGAGCTGAAGTCGAGGTTTGCCAACTTCACACAAGGGATAATCGCGCCCTCCCGTGAACCATATTATACTTTTTGTTACAAGTGCACAAAAATTACTGTCTTATCGGGACAAATGTCAAATATGGGTTGCGTAACTAGTTACCTAGGAAACACCGCAAGCAGCTAATAATCGTAGTCTCTAGGGAGAGAAACATCTCTTTAGGGAGAAAAGCAGTGTTTCTCTCTCTAAACTTAGGGAATAAGAACGTGTTTCTTGTGCATGTGTTACGAAAATAAATTATTGCCATTTTGAAATAATCTGCTACATGTTTCAGTGATGATGATTTTGTGTTATGCTAGTTAGAACTATAGAAGATTACCTCCCTATTCTGTAACTGAATAATTATCTGTAATTAATCGATATATTAATGATTTTTTTTTTATTTTTCATGATTACTTACAGAATAATTTATTATTGCCGTTTTATATATCATTAAAATTACATGTTTTAAATTTAAAAAACGGGCCCATCAACTAGCGCCTCTGGCGACATACGTCGTAACTAACATAACCTAACCTAATATTATTGAATGTATAAATAAAATACATAATTCCATTAAATATATTTCATTTTATCACATTCAATTTTCAAATATTTTAAGCTTGTTTTACTAACATCTTTGGGGGCCGTGATTTGACGGCTGCTAACCGCACTTCACGCAAAGAAATATATCACTTGCCGAGATCTGTTTAGACAGAGTGTCACACCCAGTAATGGGTAAAAGGCGTAATTATATATTATTTATTATTATTATAGTTTTACTTTATTTTCAAATAATTTTTTGCAACTTTACAGCGTGGTCACTTTCATTTAATTGAAATAAAAAGCACTAGATGGCACTATTTGACGTACCAAATCTGAAAAAAACTCATGACAAAATTGTATATGGCAAAACAATGAAATTAAACGGCCATAAAGTATCACTTTCATCTTTCAATTGAGAAAAGTAAATTTTACTTTCTGACAGGGTTTTAAAAATAGTATATTGTAATACTAGTGAGAAAAGGGTTCAATTACAAAACGAGTACAAAAATTATAATTTACTAGTTTTGCAGTGGCCGTTTCTCACGTGTGTTACGTACTATTTTTTTTCAACATTAAACGTAAAAATATAATTTTTACGTTAAAGAAATTTAATAATTATTTTATATAAATCAAAGGGGGAGGATAGTGATACGCAATTCGAATCCGGAGATCCCGAGTTTGAATCTCACTCAAGGTAAAATATATATATATATATATATAAACTACTACACTACAGCTCGGTGGCTGAGGACCCTGTACTTTAATTGGGATTAAGTTCCTGTTGTACAGCGTAACATAAATAAATACATAAATTGAGTGAGGAAAATATTATTTTTACAAATAATGGTTTTTTTTTATACCGATATCTTCGAAAGCAAAATGCATAAGTAAAATAGAAATAAAAGAATAAATAACAATCGTAATTTTTGATTTACTTAAATAAAGTCAGCAAGATTAGAACTCGCGAACTCTTACTAAGCAGACGCACCTGCAATACGTCTATCTGTAACTTTGACAATAAATTCATCCCACATTCCTCACAGTTAATAACTTACAGCACATTGAAGGAGTGTTCATGTTCACACTTCAATTCCTGCTAGTCATACACTCAGACATCCTGGTACAAATGCAAAACAAATGAAGCACAGTCTCTTCAAGGGCACAGAGAATGTAATCAATCCTCGTAGGCCCTGGAATCTCCACGGGTGTAACTCAATTACAAATTACACCATGAGGTAGTCACCAGTCACCATCTAAGTGAGCTAATTGTACAAAATCGTGTAGGAATTCAAGTTAGATTGTGATAGAACTGGCGATTCCAGGAAAGGAAGTTTTTCGTAAGTTTTAGAAATTGAGAATATTTTGTAATTTTACTTCCGATGTTGTTATTGTTACGAACTAAAGAGAAATACTTTATTTACTAATTAAAAGTTAATTAATTATTACTGGAAGTCTTTAATCAGCTGTTATTTAAGCTATTTAAGTTATTAATTATGACATTAAAATTATTGTTGCAACATAAAAATTTATTTCTACTTTACAATAACCAGAAATGCTCAAACATTCTTTCAAGACGATCTTTAAATGATTAATTATACATTTCCAACTTTTATATTTTTCCACTCTCATAATTTTCTCATTATTATGATTTAGAAGCAACTAAAAAAAAATACAACAGGGACAGGGAAGGATTTAAAAGTCATTTTTCTAACAGGAACTTATTTCCAATTACAGTACAGAGTCCGGACTGATTGAGCCGCAATGTAGTAGTTCATGTAATAAGAAATATGCGAATATTTTGAATGAGGAAAGCGTGAAAATCTTTTGAAAATACTATAGTTCTAATTCCAGGATGGCATTTGATTGTTGAGTGACCTTAAATTTAAATTAGAATTCAATTATTGCGGCGGAAGAATATGCGTTTTATTTTGATTCACATGTCTGTTGTAATTGAATTGGGCAGCTAATTGTAAAGTCAAGGTTTTGAATAATTATACTGGGTGTTTGTCGGATAAGATGAAACACTTAATTGTCACTTTTCCTAAGTAGGCGATGACTGGCGAGTCTAGCAATTGTTACGCTTTTTCTACGAATTATCTCGGAAGAAAATAAAACTGAAATTGAAATCTTCTAACGGGATTAGTTTTTTTTTGTGACATTAAATCAAGCTAGCTAATATTTGTTTAATATTTTTAATCTAGTTTGTTATTAAAATAAAAAATAGAACATCTCTGTTTAGTTTGACAACTTTTTAAACACTAAAAAATTGTTAACTAGATTCTAATTTACACATTTCCAATTTCTCCATAATTGGTTAACCTATTATTATTAACAAGTATTGTAAGTGAAGAAATATTTGTGGTTTAGAAAACAAATACCTAAATCGAAATAAAACTTGAAGATTTATTTAATACAATAAATTATAATAAGCAGTAAATCAAATTTAAAAATAAATGTTCAATAAAAAAATCATGCACTCATTCATATATGAACAGAATTTAAAATAAATCTTTTGTTGAAACTTTGATTAATGGAATGCAGTTATCGCAAGGATCAATTCGTTCGTACTTTGAAAAATTTAACTAAAAATGTACTCGATTTTCTAAGCTAAGCTGTTATACTTGGATTAGCTAAACGATTCTACTAATATTGTAACCCATTATAAAACCCAAATTTAAATGAAGGACCGATATAACTTCCTAGGTACGCCCCTGGATTTACTGTCAAAATAAATTAACTATACTTTGTGCCACCTAAGAACAGCATTGCAAAGTATAGAACGTATTTGATCTTGATTGTGATTGGCTAACAGATTTGACGGCTGGTCATCGCACTTCACGTAAAGAAATATATCACTTACCGAGATCTGCTATGGCAGAGTGCCACCCCTAGTAATGAGTAAAAGGCGTGATGATATATTTATTTATTTATTGTTAACCTCAAATGAGGTACACAATTTGTTAATTACATAGTATGGATGCGAAACAAATAATTATATATATGAATGTACAGTTATACTTCGCCTACAACATAAATATTTTGATTTATATAAAGATGTTGCAATTTATAACTGTTAACATGGTTTAATTTCCCCATGCAAATACGAATTTCAATTCCAGTGTCATATCCTGCATTCTTAGCTGGGGCAGAGTATAGCTTCAAACTTTGATTTCTTTATTTATTTATTGATGTTACGCTGTACAACAGGAACTTAATCCCAATTACAATACAGGATCCGCACTCACCGAGCCGCAGTGTAATAGTTCATATTATAATTTTTAGTTTGAGTGAGATTCGTACTCGGGATCTCCGGATTCGAATTCCGTATTGCTATCCACACCACTCTACTGACGGACAATTTGATAATAATAACAATAAAAGCAAAGTATGAAGGTTAATGGAGCATGAGTAACATGGGGTGATTTGATGTCGTTCTGGTTTACCTGATCGAAGACAGTGCCGTTGAGGCACAGGAAGCGGATGTCCATGGGCTCATCGAGCTGGCCGATGGTGCACACGTGGAACATCTGACACGAGGTCTCAAGGTCGGCGTAGTATCCCCCGATCACCTTCCCCACACACGAGAAGTTCGTGTCGGGCAGGTTGTCGAAATCCAGGTACTGCAAATATAAAACAACAACAAATAAATATACATTACGTCATTTTAGTTATTATTAGATATAGTCACTCTTATCGTTACAGATCTTGAAATGTGATATATTTTTAGTGTAAATAGCAGTTATATCAATGTTTAGTACAAAATTTCACCACTAGATGTCATAGTGTAATATGTTAAACCATGGCCAACTTCTTTCATTTGCGCTAAATTACTTAGTTTTAAATTTACAAGATATACGCCGAAACTAACATAACCTAATAATAATAATAATTATATATATATATATATATATATATATATATATATATATATATATATATATATATATATATATATAAATAAAATATCCAATTCCATTAAATGTATTTCGTTTAATCACATAAACTTCAGGTTTCAAATATTTTAAGATTGTTATTGTAACTAGAAAACGTGGTCACTTTCATTTAAAAGAAATAAAAATCACTAGATGGCACTACTTGACGTACCAAATATATATATTGAATTGTACTACGTTTATTATGACCGTTACATATGTCATTAAAATTTCTAGTTCCAAATTTACAAAGCGGGAAAGTCAACTAGCGCCTCTGACAAGATACGTCGTAACTAATATAACCTAACCTAACCTAATAATATTGAATGTATAAATAAAAAAACCTAATTCCATTAAATGTATTTCATTTTATCACATAAACTTCAAGTTTCAAATATTTTAATGTAGTTTTAATTTAATTTTCAGATAGTTTAAAGTTGTTTTTGTAACTTAACAGCGTGGTTACCTTCATTTAATTAAAATAAAAGTCACTAGATGGCGTTACTTGACAATAGAATGAAACGGCCATAATAATCGAAGGAAGTCAACGCAAAGTGTTATATTTGACGTATTTGATTTCTTTTTGTATTTTTGTTACATTATTGTTACATAGTATCTTATATTGGAAATGATTTCGATTTGAGTGCCATCTATTGCATTCTGAGCAGAAACACACTATAGTATGAGTACTTATTTACTTGAAGAAGTAAGGAAGCGCTGATCGCTTAACACTCAGCATTCTTTCATATTTCAGTAGGTTGGTAATGACATGCAAATTCTCCGGAAACAATTTTAAGAAAGTCCAGCTCTCGTTTTCGTTTCGCCCGTTGTTTGAAATAGTTTCGTCATAAAAATGAATTCGTTTCCAAGTTCAATTTACATATTATAATGAAGAAATAATTGCCGTGATATATTAATGTTTTGTAAACAAAATGTATTCTACTTTCAAAATATCGAAATAATTCGAACTGCCAGAGGCGATAATCAAATTGTGATTATATATGAACGCATATTTATTTCTACCACATTCCAAAAATAACTAGAATATTACTAAAAAAAATTCGCTTCCTTATTTTCTTACATTGAGAATTCACTACACGTCACTGTCAACCAATAGGATCACGAATTTGTTTGAAAATTAACCAATGAAATGTACATTTCGTCGGAAATTCATCACTAGTGAAATTTCATCGGAAATACCACTGTTATTAATATCCTTGGTTACGAATAAAATAAATGATATTTTCAATATTTTCATAAACGTCAATTCTACATTTGTTCAGTGTACATTTCATATTCAAAATTTTCATAACTGTAATAAGTAAATAAATACCTAACTATTCTTGTTAATTAACTCTTGTTTGGTAAATTTTCAAGCCGAATACAACTCGTAGTATGAAAATTGACAGATAATATTTTGACATAAATATACATTCGTTGTTACGGAAATAGGAAACACAACTCGTGCTTCGCACTCGTTATGTTTCCATTTCCATAACAACTCATAATTTAATATTTTCAGCAATTTTCGTACTACTTGTTATATTATATATGAAAGTCCGTCAGTACGGTGGTGTGGATAGCGATACGGAATTCGAATCCGGAGATCCCCACGGGCGGATCCAGCGGGGGGGGGGGGTCATTGGGGTCATGACCTCCCCTAAGCATGAACTTTTCTTTTAATGTTGGCCGTAATATTTAATAATGATGTCATTATTTACAATAACTCAATTTGTTAAACAAATTAAATACAAAAATATTATCTAAGAACATAAAATTCTAAGATAATTAAGAACTATTGTTTAATTCATTATTCTAATAAATAGCCAAAAACCAATATTTTGTGGGGATATTATTTCGTCCCGCAGATGGGAGAGGTATTCTATTTAAGACCTAGTCAAGTATGTGACTACCGACATTTACACTTAGAAAATCAATTTCTAATTCAATAATTTTTGAATTCTATCGAAGAACCGTTTACGTATTGAAACTTTATGATTTAAAAAGTGTTGGCGTTCTTAGGAGAAATTTTTGAGGTGAAAAAAATAATTGTTATCTAAGAATATTCTAAAGATGATTTAATGTTATTCAATGTGATTTAATGTGAATTAATGTGATTCCAAAGATGATTTAATGTGATTTAATGCGATTCCAAAGACGTTTTAATGTGATTGTAAAAATTATTTAAAGCAGGAATATAATATGAGCAAATACAAATGTTTTTGATATTTAGAAGATGGGCAATACCCCCCCCCCCTCCGAGACAAAATTCACTCCATGACCCCCCGCTAATTCGAAGTCTGGATCCGCCCCTGCCGAGATCGAATCTCACTCAAGCTAATATAAATTATATAAACTACCACACTGTGGCTCGGTGAGTGCGAACCCTGTACTGTAATTGGAATTAAGTTCCTATAAATAAATAAATTTAACAATCTTGTAAAATGCCAAACACGTCTTGAAGTCAGTATTTGTAGTTACAATTAATGAAGACATAAAAGCAATTATCAGTAGACATATCATCAGTTAAAAAGGAAAGAATCACAAAAATACCAACTATTAATAGCAACAACTTAACCTTTAAAATAATGCGAATAGTTCAGATGTTTTGCGCTCTCAATTGTCTCAAGGCCAATGAAGAAGACTCTGCAATAGGTGAAGATAGATGACGTCATCGATAGGCTACTTGATTCTGAATCTAGTTTGCTTTTCAGAAGTTATTTATTGAATTTTGTAATCGATGATGCCATTCTATATGGGTTAGTAACAGGATGGTATAGAAGGACATAATGGAATATAAATCCGATTGGAATTTGTTTTTTAACATATCAAGAGTGTTTTGTTTCTTTTTCATGCAATAAAATCTTAAGTATGCAGTTTTTTCTTAATACAGAAAAACCAAATGAATAAATATTTAACTGTGACATAGAATAAATAATTTAAAAATAGTAACAATTATTGAAATTTGACATAACTGAAAACTTGTTTCAACTAAAATAATATTACTAATCGTTATTTAGATTTTGAGTTCAACGAATTTTGATTAGTCTTTTGTCATTAAATAGGAATTGGGGTAGTACGAACTTTTGAAATATTTACTAAATATAAATATCGCTGACTTCAATTTATACAGGGTGTTAAAAAAGTGTAAAAAACTTTGAGGTTGTATACATTTTAATGTGCTGATTTTCAGTAAAATAGTACTTTATTTTAACATGTTGCCAACTTAAGACCCTCCGATTTAGCAACATACCGGACGTTTTGTCACACTTGCACTAAAATGACTCCTGTTTAATGCGTGTATTGTTTTGTGACGTAAAATCAAATAAATTAGAAATTTAAAATGTCTTCTAGATGTCACTAATGTCAAATCATACCGTTGTTTTCTAGTTGGACATATAAAATTAAGATCGGCCAGAAACGGGACAAAAATGAAACCACCTAAAAAAGGAAGTTCCAGAAACGCGTATTAAAAAAGGTCATTTCCGTACTCGTGTGTTAAACAGATTTTTTTCAAAATACGTAAAATTAAGACCATAGATATTAAATAAATGAAAAATAAATATATCATCAAGCCTTTTACGCATTATTGAGTGTAGCACTTCACCGTAGCAGATCTCGGTAAGTGATATATTTCTTCGCGTGAAATGCGGTTAGTAGTCGTCAAATTACGCCCTCAAATATGTTAGTGGAGGGATAACAACAAGATAAGTTTTAATGTAGTGAAAATAATTTGTCGGCTGTTGGAATCCAATTCAAATGCACTGATTGTTTTAAAGGAAACACCCTGTATACATTCAAAAAAATTGTTCCGATTCCACTATAAGCTACTGTAATAATTAGGATTAAGTTCCTGTTGTACAGAATAACCAGGGTTCGTAAATATCATGATATTTATAATAAATATCAAAATACCTGATATATAGGATATATATCAGATAAATATCACTTTTTGGATATTTATTTTTTAATTTTAGTTTTTGTACACATTTAGAAAAACTGAAAAATTCGAAAAATTTCACTTCTCCGGAGGCTATATCTCAAAAACTAAACAAGATATGGAAATGCGCTCAACGGCGTTGAATTCCCCGTGTCCGAATTGACTTATAAGCAAATTTTCATACAATTTTATGCAATTTAATATTTTTAATTATTTCCTAAGGGGTACCCCTTTGGTTTTTTCAGATTTTAATTCAATTTTACCAAAAATCCTTAATCGTAGGATTATTAAAACGAAAATTTACATACATATGTATTTTGACCCACTGAATCCAGTGGTGCAATCTTCAAATGCATATGACTTCTGGTTTTCGAGAAAATGTTAAAAAACCGCTGTTTGCGATTTTTTTGGCGGAAAATAGAAAAAAAATAAAAATCGCTGAAACTATGTTTATAAGTTAACTGAAGCACGAGAAAATTAATGCCGTTGAGCGCGTTTTCATATCACATTTAGTTTTCGAGATATAGCCTCGGAAAAGTAGAAAAACTGAAAAATACGAAAAATTTCATTTTTCCAGAGGCTATATCTCAAAAAGTAAACAAGATATGGATATGCGCTCAACGGCGTTGAATTCCCCGTGTCCGAATTGACTTATAAGCAAATTTTCATACAATTTTATGCAATTTAATATTTTTAATTATTTCCTAAGGGGTACCCCTTTGGTTTTTTAAATTTTAATTCAATTTTCCCAAAAATCCTTAATCGTAGGATTATTAAAACGAAAATTTACATACATATGTATTTTGACCCACTGAATCCAGTGGTGCAATTTTCAAATGCATATGACTTCTGGTTTTCGAGAAAATGTTAAAAAACCGCTTTTTGCGATTTTTTTGGCGGAAAATAGAAAAAAAATAAAAATCGCTGAAACTATGTTTATAAGTTAACTGAAGCACGAGAAAATTAATGCCGTTGAGCGCGTTTTCATATCACATTTAGTTTTCGAGATATAGCCTCGGAAAAGTAGAAAAACTGAAAAATACGAAAAATTTCACTTCTCCGGAGGCTATATCACAAAAACTATTTGATATTTTTATATAATGGATATATATCATTGCAAAAATATGACGATATATATCAAAATAAATATCATGATATATATCGATCGATATATATCTTCGAACCCTGAGAATAACAAATAAATAAAAATAAAATAATTTATTACAATATAACAATTTAATTAGTAATAACATCCCACAATAAAATATTAAATCAAGCAGGTGTTCTACATAAGTCACTCTAGAACACTAGATCAATTTCTTAGTTTCTAAGCCAGGTTCACACCATACATCACTAATAATAAACTTCTCAATCACTATCACTTTCTTCTAATGTTAATGCTATCGCAGCTAGAAATCGATCGCTATGGACTGACTGGTCGATAGTATCAAATCAAGTAGCATTCAGATGTGAACTGATTAATAATTCATGTCGGTTAGCGGGAACGGGAATCGCTTCCGGTAATGCAGTAATTGCAGAGGATGACCGGAAGTTGTAGGAGAAAGACGAGATTTTGCGTAACATTAATTAGCAAGCCGAGAGGAATATTTTTTTAGATAATAGTGCACTTCACTATTTATTATTTGAATAACTGCTATGAAATCACGCGGAACCGTCAAACATATTAAAATAAAAGTTGATAATTTATCTTCTTTGTATTACATGTTTGTTGATTTTTTGTTTTTGTATTTTGTATTAATTAATTAATTAATTTGGTACAGAACAACACAAGTGTCTTAATAAAAATTCAATTGTTTAAAAAACATTTTAAAAGTTTTTTTTGTAAAACAGACAAAATAATTTTCAATATTTATTTACTACATGATTTAATAGTGAATACGAAAACATCAAATTTCTTGTCCGAATATGTCACCCAAGTTATAAACACGTATAGTCGAGCATATAGTAGTTTTAGTAGTTTAATAAATTTGTAATGTGCAATAATATTGGAAACTACATACTATTTAAATGAATTTTTCATATAAATAGTTAAATACTAATATCTTTTTACTTCAATTAGTGATATAATTTATTATATTATTTTTATGTAATATTTTTGTCAGCAATTTTTTTGGAATTTGTATGATAGTTTGTTCAAACAATTGTTTTTTTTTGTAGTTATTATATCATGGTAATTTGATAATTTACTGTTTGTAATATTTGTAAGTATTTTTTTTTGTAAATTAGATCTTTTGGAAAATTTGGATTTGGTTTAAAAAAACTATTGGGAAATAACATTTTGGAAAAAATAATTATTGGAAAAAATGGCATTGGATTATTAAACTATTGAAAAAAAGAAGTGCATTAAATGGATTGTATAAATTGTCGTATAATCAAAAAAATATATATATGTATCAGTTGAAATTTCAAAGTTAATATTAATTACTAGTAAACCAGAAATAATATTATGAATCCATCATCAATTAGCTTAAATATTCCTGCATAAAATCATGTTATATATAATAAATTGCCAGGTTGTTAAATAAGGAAGATATTTGCTCATTTAAAATATAACACCCAGTATGAATTGTAGTTAAAACTCGTAATGTATTTATTTATTTATGTTACGCTGTACAACAGGAACTTAATCCCAATTACAGTACAGGATCCACACTCACTTAGCCGCAGTGTGATAGTTCATTTTTAGCTTGAGTGAGATTCGAACTCGGGATCTTCACCGTACCGACAAACATATATAAGAACATCAAAATGACAATTGCCAAATCAAGAATTTCGTTTCACAAAACTGTCAACAAATTCCAATTACCTAACCTAGCAAAACTACAAACTTTGACCCACAATTTTGACCCTCTTCCTCCCACACACCTCATCCCTGTCTATCTTCAAGAATGCATCATCTTCATGCAGATTTCAGCTTCGCAGTGTACACATACATATCATTCCTCCATACTAAACAAATACTCAGTTCTCAGCTATGCGATACTAGTGAAACTCGAAGATTACTGACACGACAAACAGGTACATATAAACAGCGTCTTTACTTTACTTATGTATGTGTGTGTAGGTTGAGATGAGCTGTATTGTAGCGGTGAAGGATGTTATGCAAATCTGATGATTTATTATATCCGATTGTGGGTAATGTGGATTTGATTTCATAGGAAAGTCATGTTTACAATACTAAATACTCGATATATCAAGATGATTGAAAGATTGATGCGTGAATGTAAGATTCGGAGTGTGAAGAATAAACGAGGTTGTATGAAAGGTATGATGAATGTGGTTGAAGCGAAAGTGGAATGTCTTTTATCCATTACTGTGTGTGGCACTCTGCCATATTTTGCGCATTATTTTGCACACTAGTGCGCAAAATGAGTATCTCGCGCAAGATCCCAAATTATTTGTTGTCAAATTCCATACAACTGTAAAAAAATGTTTTTCACTAATATCAATACGCGGACATCATTTACAGTACCATGACAACGCGTATTTTGAACATTATTTTGCTCTCTAGAATGCAAAATGAGTATTTTATAATTATTTTTTGTCAGGTTCCATTAGTAACAACACATCAATAGTATTAAATAATTATTATTGTTGATTGTTTTCCTTCAGTTTACTTAAATAAATCAATAATTATTGTATTATACTTTATTTATAATTGTAGAAAAAATATTGTTTGTATTTCGTGGGCAAAATTCTTATTTTTCGCCCTGCGGTCTCGACTAAAAGTAACATTCTCACGCGCAACAAAAAAACACTCATTTTGCGCACTTAATACAAAAATAACTATTTTTATATTCCATTGGTTACAACACTTCAATAATACCAAATTCATATGATTTTTGACTGTTTATATTTAATTTATTTGTATAAATCAATGATTATTGTATTATTCTTTTTTGACAGTTGTAGAAAAAATGTTGTTTGTATTTCGTAAAAGTGACATTCTCATGCGCAACAAATAAACGCAGATCTTGGTAAGTGATATATTTCTTGACGTAAAATGCTGTTATCAGCCCTCAAAGCATGGCCTCCACAGACGTTAATGGAGGAAGGTGAAAATTGCTTGTCTGCTGCGGAAATCGAACCCGGGTTCTCAAATCCATAGCTCGACTCGATACCACTGAGTTATCTACCCCATTAATAGCGGGATGAATCTGATGAATAAGAACAAGTGTCTAACTAACTTGCAAGCATTTATTTCTAAAATATATTTAAAATCATTTGACAGCGAATATCGTATATGTGAAGATCTTTTAAAAATGCATTAAAAGTCTAATATGGATAAAAGTGACTCATTTAGCAATCTTAAAATACATTTTCAGTTAGTATTATATACAAGAATTTCCTTTGAATATTACAATTAGTTCCAGAGATTAAGAATAAAGGATAATGAATTTAAAATATGGCTCATTATCAACTCAACGCCCACTTCAAAATAACAGAAAAATATTGTGCAACTTACGAAATCTAATAAACATGTTTATTTTTCAATTAAACAATTGTGTATATGAGTCATAAATCAAAAACAGAACAACATATTTCACAATCATGAAAAATACTAAAATTGGCAGAAAATTAAAAACACATCATAATCTTCATCGCCCACACATGCTTTTCTTCCCTATCTTAATCTGGGCGTAAAATTAATCATTGTAAACCATGCTTCAGTAAAATTAATAAATTAAAGTCCCACCAATGTTGCGAAAGAGACATATTAATTCTTTATCACATACGCAGTCTTTTATGGAAAGTAGCGATGGTGCTTATAATTGGCTGAAATCATCTGTCACCTGCACGGAAAAAGAATGCCATATTGCCAGAGCTAAGCTGACAAAAGTACATTGAAAAATTAATACCTATAATTAAAGTGAAAAGGAATTAAGTAAGTCGTTTGTCTGCAACAATAACGCCGGAAATATCGCGCCATTCAATGTTAATTTCGTTTTACGAATTTGTAGAAATTCATATTACTCGTGAACAGGGTTCGTAAATATCATGATATTTATAATAAATATCAAAATATCTGATATATAGGATATATATCAGATAAATATCACTTTTTGGATATTTATTTTTTAATTTTAGTTTTTGTACACATTTAGAAAAACTGAAAAATTCTAAAAATTTCACTTTTCCGGAGGCTATATCTTAAAAACTAAACAAGATATGGAAATGCGCTCAACGGCGTTGAATTCCCCGTGTCCGAATTGACTTATAAGCAAATTTTCATACAATTTTATGCAATTTAATATTTTTAATTATTTCCTAAGGGGTACCCCTTTGGTTTTTTCAGATTTTAATTCAATTTTCCCAAAAATCCTTAATCGTAGGATTATTAAAACGAAAATTTACATACATATGTATTTTAACCCACTGAATCCAGTGGTGCAATCTTCAAATGCATATGACTTCTGGTTTTCAAGAAAATGTTAAAAAAACTGCTTTTTGCGATTTTTTAGCGGAAAATTGAAAAAAAATAAAAATCGCTGAAACTATGTTTATAAGTTAACTGAAGCACGAGAAAATTAATGCCGTTGAGCGCGTTTTCATATCACATTTAGTTTTTGAGATATAGCCTCGGAAAAGTAGAAAAACTGAAAAATTCGAAAAATTTCACTTCTCCGGAGGCTATATCTCAAAAACTATTTGATATTTTTATATAATGGATATATATCATTGCAAAAATATGACGATATATATCAAAATAAATATCATGATATATATCGATCGATATATATCTTCGAACCCTGCTCGTGAATCATTATTGGAAATTTTAAAAGAAAAAGATATTTTTCCTAGAGGAACAACAAGTTTAAGCGAAGTTTTAAAAGCTATAGGCTATAAACGGCAAATAAATATTTTTCTACTGTCAAAAAATATTCCCTTTTTTCACTAATATCAAAACGCGAAGTAGGTGATTTTTCCATCATTTACATTGCCATGATAACGCGTATTTTGTGCACTGTTTTGCACCCTAGTGCACAAAATGAGTATTTCGCGCATGATTTAAATTGTTTTTTTCTACAACTGTCAAAAAATGTTCATTTCATTTTCGCTAATATCAATACGCGAAGTACGTGATTTTTTTCCATCGTTTACATTGCCATGACAACGCGTATTTTGTGCACTGTTTCGTATTCCAGTGCGCAAAATGAGAATCTCGCGCAAGCTTTCAAATTATTTGTTGTCAGGTTTCATTAGTTACAACACATCAATAGTATCAAATTCATATTATTGTTGATTGTTTTCCTTCAATTTCCTTAAATAAATCGATAATTATTATATTATTCTTTATTTATAGTTGTACAAAAATATTGTTTGAATTTCGTGGGCAAATTTCTTGTTTTTTGGCGCGGTTTGGATGACTTTTTGTCTCGACCTGCGGTCTCGAGTAAAAGCAACATTCTCATGCGCAACAAAAAACTCTCATTTTGCGAACTTAATACAAGAATAATTATTTTATATTCCATTGGTTACAATCAAATTCTTATTATTTTTGACTGTTTACCTTTAATTTATTTGAATAAATCAATAATTATAGTGTTATTCTTTTTAAAAAGTTTAGAAAAAATGTTATTTGTATTTTGTAAAAGTAACATTCTCACGCGCAACAAATAAACGCTCATATCGCACACTTAATACAAAAAATATTTAATTTCAATTATATTTACGGCAAGAAAAAAATATTGACTTAAAAAATTTGCATATTTATTAACATTCAATTTATAACAGTCACTATTATAAATTCAATTTTAAAACTTATTTTGAGATCTGTCAATTTCAACATTTGCTAATTTAAATTTATGTATTGTTTTTCCATTGACTGACAGCCAATTACTGCATATTGTAAATCCATTAACAAAATATTAACTTTATTAATTTCTTATCAATAAAATGTATCATAACGGAAGTAGAATTATTTCATCCATACATCAATCTTAATTCTTTCCTATACATTGTTCTAATCTAAAATCTTTAGTTTATAAATAAGTCGTTTAGAATTAGAGAAAGTTCAACGATTTTTTTATCACAGTGATTGATTTGTTGACATTTAGTCGCGATGTTCATTTGTCTTGTACCGTATAACCATGGTTACAATTACAGGACCGGACGTGTAATAAATTCGTTGAGAAACATCTGAAGATGCTATTAAATGGTGTACACAATAGATGTAATTAATTTTAGAAATTGGAATCTTCTGTCAGTTTCATAAGTTTAATCATAGATTGTGATGTGTATGCAGCCATGTATTATGCTATTTGACATGATTATAAATCTGCTTGGAAGAAGATTCATGTTGATTTATGGATAACAGAGCAATTTCAGAGACTGCTAGGGACTTGGAGTAATTTTGTTTTAATTGGTTTCCTTGAAACTTAAATACGAACGTACTAATGCAAACTAAAAATAACTTGTTTTACATTTCAAATCGTACGTACTTGCATATTGACCCAAAATAATTATTAATGCATATATTGAAGATTTGAAAAATAGCACCCGTCCTAAAATAAAAGACGTACGTACGGTGTTGATGTTGGGTGTTTCTTGAAGTGTATAGTTTTTGATACTTTTTTCAATTATAAATAAAAATAAGTATGTGAATGATTATAATAATAGTTAAAAGTAATACAATTAGAAATAAAACAAGAGAACATATAAATCTTACGTAGTTTTTATACATTCGTAGAAGTGGAAAGTATTAACAAAATGAAGTGTTGTTAAAAGCAAGATTATAAACGAACAAACAAAAATTATAAATTTGATAATATAATGAGTGGCCAGTTTTTATTAATTAACATAGATAATCAATTTCTAACAACTATATTTAATAAATATTTACGATATGTATAATATGGAAATTAAATAGTTTTTTGTGTATTAAGAGCGTAAAGTGCTTCTTTGTTACTCGAGCATGGTAATTGCAGCGCGAGCCGAAGGCACGAGCAGCAATAGTGTAAGAGGAACAAAGACACTTTACACCCGTGATACACACATCATTTTTGTTACGATTGCATCTTAAATTATTAATCAACGTATACGTACTGAAAATAAATTCGTTCTATCAACTGCCAGTATAACAAGTTCCTGTTTAGTTTGTATCTCTGGTAACTATTGAAATAAGCGCGCATTTAATATCTTTTTCGCCCGTTGCCATTGGAAAATTCTGATGTGTTAGAACGGAAGTAGAAAAAAAAATTGTATGAAACTCATAAGGAAATAAGGTTATTACCTTACTAGTTTTATAAATAGCTATTTTCGCGAGTTGCCATTGGAGACGCGCGACAAAGATATTTTTCGATTGCTCCACAAAACACCTCAACTTTACAATGACAATTAGGAGCGTAATTGTCAACTTTTCATAGCAATCGTAGAAAAAGAACTATTATTCAAATCAAATAGATGGCTCAGTGCTATCGAGTCGGCCTGTGAATCTTGAGAACCCTGATTCGATCCCCACAGCCGACAAACAATTTTCACCAATTTAAAAATCTACCCCTGTGGCTCCCTCTCCACTAATATCTTTGAGGGCCGTGATTTGACGGCTGGTAACCGCACTTCACGCGACAAAATATATCACTTACCGAGATCTGCTTAGGCAGAGTGCCACACCCAGTAATGGGTAAAAGACGTGATGATATATTTATTTTATTTTATTTAAATATATAACCGTTTTATCTACGATTTAAAGTTGATATCCTTTCCTAACTATTTCAAATGATACAACATTTAAAATCTCAACAACTGTCTGTCATGCTATTATCCTGCTTAAGATCAACTTGTACGTGATTATTTAACTCATCTGTCATCTCACATCGTGATGAGACCGTCTCATCAACTAAATCATCATCATCATCATCTACTGACTGTCTGCTAAGTCTTTCAGTCCAATACAAGATCCCAGATAAATAAAAGTACGTATTAGGTAATTCGCGTGCACTTTCACAACCAGCATAATAATTGTAGGCACATTAACTATACCGTATATCGTTCAAGAACTGTTGTGTATACTCTACTCAAAGCTATGTGCACTACGATCATAAAAACTGCATCAGCTTGTAACTGTATTATCACGGTTTATCACCAGTTCTCGTCGGTTATACGCGAAACATGAATTTATGGAACCGGGATGCGAATTTTGGTATTGTACCTCTGCACAGAGTAACAATATTAACAAAGACAAAATTAATTGTCATCCATACACTTGGTGAAACTAGGTTTAATAAAATATAAACTAAACACTTGGCTAAGTCTCACATAATACAGCCTCCAAGTCACCTTATGAGGGCATCGTCAGAGGCTGGCCAGCACAGTTAGTAACCATAGATGCGTTTCGCTCTTATTAGAGCTCATCAGTATGGTATAACTCACTTCTTCACCTAGAACAAAGTTCACGTGAAGAAGCTGGTGACGAAGAACTGTGCCAACAGATAATAAGATCTCTAAAAAACGGTAAGATGACATGAGAAGTTCTATCGAACAGGTGAGGAAGTGAGTTATACCATACTGATGAGCTCTAATAAGAGCGAAACGCGTCTATGGTTACTAACTGCTGGCCAGCCTCTGACGATGCCCTCATAAGGTGACTTGGAGGCTGAATTTTGAGAGATTTAGCCAAGTGTTTAGTTTATATTTTAGTAGCAATATTATATCTTGGCCAACTTCATTATATTGCGCTGTTGTTTATTATGACAGTTTCTTTTCTTTCGTTGCTCGCCGCACAAATTTTCCAGCTCGCCCGTAAAAATTAATTTACTACACTGGCCACCTAAATAACTATTACAAAACTCTAGTATTTCTCTTAGCTACGGGAGTAAAATATTCTAAGCAACAGGCCTAAATACACTTTTCTCCTTCGTTATTAGCAACGAGAAACAATCTTATTCCTTGGAAAAATAGAATTTTATTTAAAATTGTCATTCCATTTAATGCTTATGGCACACTGGTCGAAGAGCATCGATGAAACAACAGAACGCAGCCGTCATTGACAAAAAATAAAAGCTTCTTAAGTTAACAAAGAAAAACTAAAATGCAAAAATACGCTAACGTGAAATAAAACACAAAAGATATGAGTGAAATAATGCCTATGGCACACTGGTCGATGAGCGTCGATGACCATCGATGAACTCCTCGATGAAACAACAGAACGCACCCGTCATCGCCGAAAATTAGAGGCTCCTCTATTTCCATCGAAGAGCTCATCGATGAAACGAACGTATCTCATTTCACTCGTATCTTTTGTGTCTCATTTCACGTTAGCATATTTTTGAAATTTAGTTTTTCTATCTCAACTTGAGAAGCTTTTATTGTTTGTCAATGAAGAGTGCGTTCTGTTGTTTCATCGAGGAATTCATCGATGGTCATCGACGCTCATCGACCAGTGTGCCATAGGCATAAGATACTTTCGTTTCATCGATGAGCTCTTTGATGGAAATAGAGGAGCCTCTATTCTGTTGTTTCATCTAATACAGTCCAGACTTGTAGTAGTTTTAAATCACTCTATATTTTGTTGTAAAACGTAGTTGTCTGTGCCAATGTAGAGTTTGTAAACGCACTTGGTGGCCACGCCTGGTAGTCACCACATCAACAACCAGTGTGAATATTCTGATTAACCTGATTTTCCTCAGTGAAAGTCTGTCCACTGTGATCAAACCACGATATTTCTACTTTTATCAAACTTATTTACACAAAATTCAGTTTTCACTGTCTTTAAGAACCCATAGCCAACTAAATACTTCACTCATTGCAGAGTCTCGTAGTCGACCAAGTCTACTTCCGCATTACTCGTCCGTTAGCTACTCCACATCCGACAATTTAATTACAGATTTTTCTCATTTCGGAGATAGTTTGAGGATGTTGGTGATCTCATAATAGAAAAGTTGATGGTTTCATTTTTTTGATGATCGCAATTTTGGAGATTTAGCGTGTCATTGACATTGCTGAGTGATACAGTATTTTTAGAGATAGACTATAATTGGTAAATTAATGTATAGTGAAAAGCTGCGAATAGAGCTATCTAATTAGTATTTAAAATTAGTAATTAAAATTAGTAATTGCAATTGTCAACTAGAATTTTATTTAACTACAGTAATTATAATATTGTCCGTCAGTACGGTGGTGTGGATAGCGATACGGAATTCGAATCCGGAGATCCCGAATTCGAATCTCACTCAAGTTAAAATTTATATAAACTACTACACTGCGGTTCGGTGAGTGCGGATCCTGTACTATAATTGGGATCAAGTTCCTGTTGTACAGCGTAACATAAATAAATAAATAAAATATGTAAGTGATAATTAAAATAGTTCAAAGACGCAAAGCTCTTTTATGCTATTTTTTTATGTAAATGTCAGTTTATAGGTATTTATGGTAATGAAGTACATGAGTAATTACAGCGCGTAGCCCTGTAAAATTTTATAGGTTCATAGAAGAGACCTGTAAAATTTTACAATGCTCATAAAAAAAACTAATATAAACTAATTTAAAGTTATTACTTGCAGCATTCGCAATATTTTAGAGATATATTTTCTTGAGCTTACAAGAATAAAAATGAAGTGCAGTTACCAGCCGTAAAATCATGGCCCCTAAAGATGTTAATGGTGAGGGAGCCACAGGAGTAATTTTAATGTGGTGAAAATTGTTTGTCAGTTATGGGAATCGAACCCAAGTTCTCAAATTCATAGGTTGACTCGATACCACTAGACCAGCTACCCCAAATTTTCTGCAAATAAATTGTCAAACAGTCAAACGAGATGAAAATAAAACCAACAAAGTCGAATGCATTCAATGTTTTTCACACAGAATTCTTAAAAAAATAACTATAACTAAAATAAACATATCATCACGCCTTTTACCCATTATTGGGTGTTGCACTCTGCCTAAGCAGATCTCGGTAAGTTATATATTTCTTCGCGTGAAGTGCGGTTATCAGCCATTAAACCACGTCCCCCAAAGATGATAGTGGAGGAGGAGCCACAGGGGTAGATTTTAATTTGGTGAAAATTGTTTAATGGATGTGGGGATCGAACCAGGGTTTTCAAGATCCGCAGGCCGACTCGATACCACTGAGCCATCTACCCCATAACTATTGTTTTATTTTTTTGATTTATGTTACGCTGTACAACAGGAATTTAATCCCAATTATAATACAGGGTCCGCACTCACCGAGCCACAGTTTGATAATTCATATAATTTTTTAACTTGAGCGCGATTCTAACTCGGAATCTCCGGATTCAAATTCCGTATTGCTAACCACACCACCGTGCTGACGGAGAGGCTATAACTAAGTATAGAAGAAATAGTAATAACAGATTTATAAGAGTGTCTCGGTGTCTCTAATATTTAATATACTCGTATGTCAAGTGCACTAAAGCGCCAGTTGGGTCCAAAGCAGTTCCGTGTTTAAGATGCAATACAAATATTTACCAAGATTTAATAATAAATAAATATTTGTTTATGAGCATAAAAAATTAATAATGATATTTAAATATCTCGCCGTGAAAAAATTCCAAAAATCTATCGGGGTCACTAGACCGTTAAAACGCACGAATTTCGCATTAACCACCTTTCTTCTTTCCGTCGCCTACTAGGATCATGATTCACATCACACATCACGCTCACTTTTTGTTAATAATTCTGCATCGATCAGAGAAATTCAAACACTTTCCCTCACAGATCATCTTACACGATTTTCAAGTATTTTTCCATAGATTGCTACTATTATGACTGGAACAAGTAGACATGAATTGAGAACGAATTCTTGTAATGTTGAATATCAATATTTAAATTGCATCCTTCTTATATATATACAGGGTGTTTCTATACCTTTACACCAATCTTTAATGACATACCGGGAGTTTTTTTTATCAGTAAACATAGGGATATGCCATTATCATAGTTACAGTTACAAAGTTTGACAGCAATGCATTAGAGCGTTTATTTGTTTTTGAGTTACAGCGATTTTTGACTTTTTTTAAAGCTCAACTTTGAAAGCCCATAACTCAAAATCTAAAAGATATATTGAAATGCGGTTTGAACGAGTGTATTTCTCGTACGCTACTTAACTTGTACAGGTATTTTGAAAATATTGAAAAAAAAATTTTCAAAATTTTTCTTCCTCAATATTTCAAAAACTTCAAAAGATAATGAAAATCTGAAAACACCAGTGCATTTCTCTCGTAAAAATACATAGGTATGCACATTTTCAGAAGAAAATTCGAACGGGTACAATTTCTATTAAAAAAAATCGAAAATTTTTGGCCATTTTTCGTTTTTTTGTAATAAAAAATTTATCCGTGCGAATTTTATTGTAAAAATTTGCATACTTATATATTTTTATGCCAGAAATTCACTGGTGTTTTCAGATTTTCATTATCTTTTCAAGTTTTTGAAATATTGAGGAAGAAAAATTTTGAAAAAAATTGACAAATTTTCAAAATTTTCAAAATACCTATACAAGTTAAGTAGCGCACGAGAAATACACTCGTTCAAACCGCATTTCAATATCTCTTTTAGTTGTTGAGTTATGGGCTTTCAAAGTAGAGCTTAAAAAAAAGTCAAAAATCGCTGTAACTCAAAAAAAGATATGAAGATGCGCTTTGCGCCATTCGATTTCTCGTGGTCTGAATTGGTTCAACCCAAAATTTATACCTAACGTTTAGTTAATGTAATTGAAAGTAATTCAAATTCATTTAATTTGTTTAAACTTAAAATGTTTCTTTTAGACTATAGACTATTACACTTCAATGCATTGCTAAAAATATGATTTTCCCTATGTTTACTTTTAAAATAAACGCTCTAATGTATTGCTGTCAAACTTTTTAACTGTAACTATGGTAATAATATATCCCTATGTTTACTGATAAGAAAAACTCCCGGTATATAATTTGATATACTGATTATAGAACAAAAAGAATTTTTTTGAAATTCGCAAATATGAGGGTATGTCATTCCTAACAAACATTTTTAGTGTGAGCGTAATTTTTTACTCCTCCACTAACATCTTTGGAGGCCGCGATTTGACGACTGGTAACCGCACTTCACGCGAAGAAATTTATCACTTACCGACATCTGCTTACGGAAGAGTGCCACACCCAGTAGTGTGTAAAAGGCGTGATGATATATTTATTTATTTTATATTTTTTCTCTTAAATAATATCGAAACGTTTTACTGCGGAAATATTCCTGCAGAATGTATTAAGATCTTTTGAAAACTGTATAAAGCTGCTGTCCTTACAAAAAAAAATTTAAAAAAATTTCCACGCGGCGATATTTGTAAAATGTATGTTTTTGCGAGATTGCTCAACACTTAACATAGTAAAGTAACAGGAAACTAGTTCTCTGACTTTACTGGTATATTAATCAGTTATTACATAATTTGCAACTAATTGCTGTTGTAAACTGGATGAAAATATAAAACATTTATATGAAATAATAATATCTAGATAGTTATTGTACACAAAATGGCGTCTCGTTCGATGTCACGATATTTGTACGACTATGTAAATTGTTCTTGTTAGTTATTACTAATCAACCACATTCTCCTAAATTAAACCTAACCTATAATGAACTCTTGATGAATAACTTTATAGAGATTTTAACAATTTTAATGTTGCTTTTACGTATTGAAATTATTTGATAATTTATAAAATAACTAAATATATCATCACGCCTTTTACCCATCACTGGGTGTGGCACTCTGCCAACGCAGATATCGGTAAGTGATATATTTTTTCACGTGAAGTGACCAGCCGTCAAATCATGGCTCCCCAATGATATTAGTGGTGGAGGAGCCACAGGGGTAGATTTTAAATTGGTGAAAATTGTTTGTCGGCTGTGAAACAAATAAACAATTATTTTTTTTACAAATTTTTATACATCCTTTCATTATAGGTATTCTTAGCAAAACTACAAATTTTTTCCTAATTTCAATTTAAATGTATGGTTCCATAAATAGTAGTAATACTGAAAAAGTATTTCATATAAATTTTCTAACACTTTTTTAGTATAAACTGTTGAATAAGATATTAAACAATTTCTTTGACCTGAAACTGACAGGAAAATAAACATTTGTCTGACCCTTAAGACTCAGGGCAGCTTTGCTTGCATGCCTAGTCAGGAAAATAACATATTGCCTGCCTAGGCAGATAATGAAAGAAACGTGAGTGTCTAGTTACTTAGCAACATCAAATACTGACTGAATATGTAAGTCAAATATTTCTTTTAATTTAAATTAATTTAAAATATGTATTATTTGTTTATAAGTTTCAGGTAAAATGTTATACGTCATTAAAGCGTCGTACAGGATTCGTAAGCTGTTTCAAGCTTGGCATGAAACTGTCTACTCATCCTGTAATTGAACGCCTTCCTGACTTTTTAAATAAATCACTTTAACACGATGAGTCAAATATAAAAAATCTCAATAAAATTATAATTTAAAACCAAAAGGTGAAATCTTCTAATGTCCTTTTTTCAAGGCCCACGTCAAATAAAAAATAATGTTTTAGTGTTTTGTTTCAACAAAAACAAATGCAGAAATCTTTACGATATCTTTTGTTTAACCAGGTCACTTTGAAATGTTATCAAAAACACTTCATGAATGAAGTCATTTTTCTAAGTAAACAGAAATAAAACGTACAATGGCGACACATGATTTATGCTCAACTTGTGTTACACGAACAAATCTAAAACTAAGTAGAATTTTATTACACTTCACACCTTTGATTCAGGTAATATACGAGTAACACTTGCCTTGACATTTGAAATAAAATTACTTTAATTTCATTGAAACTCTCTTTGAATTAAAATATTTCTTTTTGCAATGGTTTGCAATTAATAGTACTTAATAATTAATCTTTGTTATTAACAAAGTAATGAACCATTTACATTCTTGAATTAATCAGAAGTCAATGGTACTTTAATGAATAAAAAAAATTGACTTACCCCTGGTTCTATCACACTTATTACATATCCAAAATTGAGTAGAGACAGCCAAAGGACACCTTTAACAAAAGAAATTCAAATTAAATAAATGTAGTATTTTAAATTTATCTTGAGCATTCGGCATCGTATAATAACAATTATTTAATAGAGAATAAGTTAAATAAACATATTTATTGGAAACATTTTTGTCTAAAATATTTAAGTTTGACAGAAGATCGTACATTTGCCGCTGTCAAATATTTTCGAAAAGCAAATGTAGTAGAAAAATCAGTTTGATGCTGGATTTTTGTAACAATTAAATTTAATAATTAACAATCATAACATTTATAATATGGCATTTCATTTTTTAAATTTTGATTGTCACATAATTTAAAAACATTTTTACCATTTTTACAAAATAATAATGTTTAATTTAATAATATAATACAAGGTGTTTCAATAGGTACAAAACAAAATGGTAGATACCTACATAAAATACTGATTTCGAAACAGATTTGTTTTTTTTTTTAGTTTCGAACTTAAGTCTAGTTTATTTGAAGTAAATATTTTTATTACCACTGGTTCGATACTTATTTATAATTAAATTAGAATTAAAAACATTACATTAATATATTTATTCATTATACAATGTCAGATAAATGTCTATTTGTAGTGTTAACAATTATAATTTAATTTTTAATATATTAAAAATAAATCTTAAACCAGTGGGACTTAAAATGTGTGCTTTTTAACTTCATCTGCAGTAAACATTTTAAATATCAGTGATTTGACAATTATTTCTAATATATTAATAATTAAATTATAATTGAAAACACTACAATAATCAATTTATTTATTTATACATAACCTCAATTTGTAGTGTTTACAACTATAATTTAAATATTACATGTATTAGAATTAACCCTCATATCAGTGGCACTAAAAATGTGTGTTTCTTCAGCTTTACTTGAAGTAAATATTTTAAATACTGAATTGACAGTTTTTTTTAGTACATTAATAATTAAATTATAATTAAAACCACTGCAATAATTTATTTATTTATTTCTACAAAATTAAACAAATTACTATTTGTACTGTTTACAACCAAAATTTAATTACTACATATATTAGAAATAACTCGTATACCAGTGTCACTAAAAATATGTATTCCTTTTGAAGTACAAATAATATTACGAATTTAAAAATAAATCTATTTGATTCGAAATCAATATATCTTGTAATATCTACCATTGTATTTTTCCCCTGAAATATTAAGCACCCTGTAATATAATACATTTAATAAATTATATTTTTATTGATGCATTATTTTTATTTCCAAATATTTCGAAAAAAATTATATGATGCCGAAAAGTATAAATCTTTTTAAAATACTGTACTAACATTTCTTAAAACTCATTCTTTTCCACAAATATTTATTTCACTACACTATAATTAAAACTATTCACTACTTATCAATATCAATTGTTTTAAATTAAAACAAATTCAATTCTTTGAGAACACTTGAGTAGTGCTGAAACAATTTCACTCTATGATTGATATTCACTTATTGTTCCTATATTAGAAACAAATGAAACCTACTCTTGGAGGGTGTTACACTTCGACTGTCAAATGTTTCTAGGATTCGGCTGCCGACTAGTCTGGTACCGGGTGTAAAACCCACAAAAGTAAATGCCGGTAAATGCCAAACCATAAGGTCACTACAAGAAAAATTATGTCTCATCATTACTAATAGTTCTGCTGCCTTGTGTTTTGGAAAATTGATACTTAATGGCCCCAAATCTGTGATTATTGATTTACCACACCATTTATTATTTCAAACTTGGAATTAAATTGATATTTTATTGTAATGGACATATTAATTTATTAGAATTTTATGTGGAACGAATGTTGTGAAACATTTCCTGTTTACATGGGTGTAGTTCTAGTTCATTTGTTTTAAATAATGTGTAGAAGCTTACTAGGATGTATTTTTAGTGTATATTAGTCACATTTGTGCCATGGACGTAATACACTAATTTATTATTATTAGGTTTTTGAATTTAAAGCGTCATATAGCGTGGGAATTTTTGAAGAAAATTTTAATTTTGTTGGTAATTATTCATTAAGGAAGCAGTAGATTATTTTCGGAACTAGACGCACTAAAATATACGTTTATTAATAGATTGTTTTTTAAGAACATTTAAAATTATACAGGAAAATAGTTACCATTCCTGGGTGTGATCCAAAATCCAAATTAAATAAATATAGTTTTTTTAATTTATCTTGAGCATTTGGTACCTTATAATACAATTATTTACTAGAGAATGAGTTAAATAAACATATTTATTGCAAGCATTTTTGTCTAAAATAATAAAGTTTGACAGCAGATCAAATATTTCCGAAATAAATAAATATATCATCACGCCTTTTACCCATTATTGGATGTGGCACTCTGCCGAAGCAGATCTCGGTAAGTGATATATTTATGTGCGTGAAATGCGGTTACCAGCTGTCAAAGTACGGCCCCCAAAGATGTTAGTTGGGGGGAGCCACAGGGGTTGATTTAAATTGGTGCAAATTGTGAAACACCTTGTATTATTTATTTATATCTCTTACTATTCTTGAAATTTAATTAGTGCTAAAATAAATCAAAATCTGATTCCACTCCTACGCTCAAAACTGAACAAAACGCGTGCTGATATATTTATTATTTTTTTACTATGAATATCAATAAAGTCAATTAATTTCTTATAAAGTTCAACTAATCATCAACCTCATGAATAAATGATAAAATGATGTAAGTCTAGCCTAGTGTCAAATTCCTTTAAAAAGGCGTGTCAAACACAATACACACGAATCAAAATCGAGCTCCAAAATGATTTCACCATCAACGTAAAAAATGTATCAAACCGCATTAATTTTCAAATTATCTACAATGCCCGAGGAACAATATTTTCGAATACTTTAATCGGAAAAAATTTCTAAATGTTATGTGACGTCATTACTGAGTCATTAAGCTAGATAATTATTTAGAGCGATTAATATGTGCATATTTGAATGTTAATAAGTTTTGTTAAAATCTTCCGGGATCACACTACTTTTTATTTTTCTTCTGTAATAGGTGTAATAATAATATTATTAATTATTTAATTATAATGGAAGGTGTAATAGTAATTTAATGCAAAGTTTCACTTTCAAACTTAAATAAATATTGGTGAGAACTGAATTAATTGATGGAGTATTAAATAAAAAGTTCCATTTCCGATTTTTTGTCATGATTTAAGACAATTTTTACATTTTGAGATAATGAAAACGTTTAATTAACTGTGGGAAACTTTTTCAAATTTATTCTTAAAACATTTTGAAATTTAAGTTAAGAGCTGAAGTATAAATTTTAATGGACAAGAACATTAATAAATTTCGAATTCGGAAAGAAATTTAAATTATAATTCTTTTATATATTACATATTTATTTATTATTGCTACTCTGCATAACAGGAACTTAATCCCAATTACAGTACAGGGTCCGGACTCACCGAGCTGCAGTATGGTAGTTCATATATTCTTAGCTTAAATGGTTTTCGAACTTGGGGTCTTCGGATACGAATGTTGTATATATACAGGGCGTGTCATTCATGATTATTTCCCTAACAATTCCATTCATAACTTTTCATCCAATCAAATGACAGTATTTTGCGGAATTGAACCAATCACAGTAGTTTTACAGCGACAATTTCACTACTGAAAATTGTCGCAAATCGTTGCTTAGATATAACGTTTGTTAATTATTTAGAGTAGATGAATATTGCTGAATTTAATTTGATTTTGTTTACTTTGCTTAGTTATGTCAAAAAATAAAACAATGTAAATTGATCACCAAGGTAATAGTAGTACATATCATTAATTATTGTTTCAATTTTTAGTATTCATAATCTAATATAAAATAACAAAAGATAGATAGTGGCATTTGTTTTAAATATTCGCACGGTTAATATGTAGAAAGAAAGTTGGAACAACAATCCGGAAATAAAAAAATTATCCTAAATTCGTGAAGAGTACAATATAAATTACATAAAAGTGACATTTAGAAGAAAGCTAAAGTCGACAAAACATTAATAAAATTACTAATTAAATCTTCTTTCTTAGCAATAAATAATAAGTTGATTAGCTAGTTAGATTTGTTAGGGATTTATTTTTATGTAGGTGGTACAATGAGTAAAGAATAGTTCTTTATTGATTTATGTAACAATAACAACAAGTTTTAGTTTGGTACCACTGGGAGGTAAGGTAAAATGAGTCATGGCCGGAAACATTGTAAAAATCAATTTTACAATTGTTATAAATATATTAATAATTAAATCTTCTTTGAAACAGATGTAGCAATAAATAATCAGTCGCCTCGTTGAGTGTGCTTCGCTAGGTATTTATTTCTATGTAGGTGGTATGACTGTAAAGCTAATGACGGAGTCCCGGAAGAGGAAGAACAAGCAAAGCTGACAGCTTCTTGTCATCAGTCGAGGAATTACGAGAAGATAAGACGAAGTTCTCATCGGATTTTGTAATAGTTCTGCTAACAATACTGCGAAGATATCATTTGAAAATTTGCGCAATTTTAATTTGTTTTATGATATTTGTTAATTATTTTAATTCGACTTTCTTAGTTAAGCATGCGAGATGCCTAAAACTAGCTGAAGACAAAGGCATACATAATTTGGGAAATTGAAAAATTAGCTATTATTATAAGAGACAACAGAACAAATCAGTAATAAAATATTACATCTAAATTTGTATAAATTCTATTAAAATATTTATCTGAAACTAACAGGAAAATAAACATTTGTCATTTCGTGCACTTTATACAAAAATAACTATATTCACTTAAAATAGTTTATACCACCAGTTCATAAAATATTTTTCGTAACACATGCTCAAGAAACACGTTATTATTCCCTAATTTTACAGAGAGAAACACTACTTTTCTCACCTAGGGAGAGAAACATTATGTCTCTCTCTCTAGGTAGGATGTTTCTCTCCCTAGGTAGCATATTTCTCTCCCTAGAGAACTGTTTCTCTCCCTAGAGACTACTATTATTAGCTGCTTGCGGCGTTTCCTAGGTAACTAGTTACGCAACCTATATTTAACAGTAATTTTTGTGCACTTGTATAATATGCTTCACGGGAGGGCGCGATTATCCCTTGATGCATAACATACTATACTATTCTTTTTGAAACACCCTGTGCTGTTTTAATTTGCCACATTTCATAAATTTTTGTTGTGATTTGAAATGTTACAGTTTGAAACTTTTAACATTTTGTTTCCTTTTGGTCGTCACAATTTGAAAATATTTGTTATTAGCACATTTTTGTTGATACGAATTTAAATAGGACAAGAAACTTTCTACGTCCAATTTTATTATGACCAATTGATCTTTCGATAAACCTTATACACCTACGACAAAATATCAAAGCCACAGCTCGTCGAATGATTGATTTACAAGTTTGATTGATTTGCAAGTTTGATTGAATTGATTGACAACCTGCAGACGTTGACGATTCCACTGACATAATTTATCATGAGATCCTTTGATGTCTGCATCAGTTGAAGCCCTACTGACCGATTTTGCTGTTTCTGTTATAGTCGTTTAAATGAGAGAAATTTGACCATTCATATGGAAATCACTCGATAAGGATCGTCTGGTCTCTTGGGAATTAGTTTCTCTGATGCACCCAAATTATTATTATTATTGATGACAGAAAATTTTTAATTTATTGTTTTAGTAATTATATGGAATGTTTCCTTTACAACAACTAGTTTTTTTTTTAGGGGAATTAATGAATATAGATAAACTGTTTAAATGACTAATTGATCAGTAATAAAAAACCCTATATTGAACCAGTGGTTAAAACATTTTCATCAATTTAAATCTAACCCTGTGGCTCCTCCTCAACTAACATCTTTGAGGGGCATGATTTGATGGTTGGTAATCGTACTTCACGCGAAGAAATATATCACTTACCGAGATCTGGTATGACAGAGTGCCACACCCAATAATGGGTAAAAGACGTGATGATATATTTATTTATATATATTTTTTTTATCAAACTGTACAACAAAATTGTATTTTTTAAATGTTAACCTATATTTTTTTAAACTATTAGCTAGAATGTTTTTCAACAATATTAATATTGTATTATTTTGGAAGAGTTAATATTATAAATTAGAAATAATGTTGCAATTTTGAAATAATAATAATAATAATAATATTTTATTTCTGGAGATCAAACATACATGAAATAGAAAGAGTCAAAAAAAAAGAAACAGTAAGTTACAAAAATTACATTCTATCTCCTAAAAATTCGGTGACAGTGTAGTAACATTTTGGATATAAGAATTTAAATAATTTATTTTTGAAGACATTAGTAGATACAGACATTTTAATGTCTTCTGGCAAGTTATTAAAAATTAAAGCTCCAGCATAAGATACATTGTGCATGAAACAAATACAAACAAGTGACACAGGTAACAGATAGTTTTGTTACTTATGTTATTAATTGTTTATCTTTGCAATCATTTAATTACTTAATAACAAAAAATGGCTTTATAATTGTAAGAACTAATGAATTTATCATTTGTTTGTATTTGTTAATTTCACTCAGTGGTATCAAGTCGGTCTATGAATTTCAGAATCCGGATTCGATTCCTACAGCCGACAAATAATTTTCACCACGTTAAAACTACCCCTGTGGCTCCCCCTTACACTAACATCTTTGAGGGCCGTGATTTGACTACCGATAACCGCATTTTATGAAAAAAAAAAATATAAAAGTTACCGAGATCTGTCACGGCAGAGTGCCACACCCAGTAATGGGTAAAAGGCGTGATAATATATTAATTTATTATTACCTACTTCAATATTGTAACAATATTAATACGACTGTGACGTAGGTTACGCAAACATGTTATATTTTGTTTCAAAAAAATCTAGTTCAAGTGCCAAATTCAGATCCAACTAGACGCAAAGTTAACCTTAAATGGTTAAATTATTATCTAGAAATAAGTTGTATATTTTATTATTTCATTAGTTATATGAATTTATCTATTATAATATAATAAAAAAATAAATATATCATCACACCTTTTACCCATCACTGGGTGAGTCACTCTGCCTAAGCAGATTTCGGTAAGTGATATATTTTTTTTCGCGTGAAGTGCGGTTACCAGCCGTCAAATCACGGCCTACAAAGATATTAGTGGAGGAGGAGCCACAGTAGATTTTTTTAAATGGGGTAGGTGGCTCAGTGGTATCGAGTCGGCCTGTGGATCTTGAGAACCATGGTTCGATCCCCACAACCGATAAACAATTATTATAATATAATTAATAATAATCTACAAAGAAAATAATTTCAATTAATATCCTTGTTTGACAAATCAACATAAATAATATTTAATCGAAATTTCTTCAGGCAAAAGACATTCATAAATCTTTAGTAAATATTTAATATCTTCTAAACGATTCATTAATAATCTAAACATGCATTAGTATAACAACGAACATTTTAAATATTTCCAATTAGGAATAAATCATAACAATCTATTAACTTTTACTTTCCTATATTTGAATCACTTGATAAGAATTTATGATCAATCAAAAGAAATATGGAAAGTATAACAACAAAAATTAACCGCATTATTGATTTCTGCGAAGCTATGCTATCTTTAGAATTTATTGTATATTACGTCAGTCGTTTCTCCAAGTATCTACATTAGAAAATTAAATTTAAACGTAGACTATTTTAAATTTTTTCAGTTTAATTACGAAATTTTATATATTTGCTTGGAATATGTTGATCCTCAGTTTCAATTTTTGAGAAAGAATATTCCTTCCCGAAATTTAATATAAATATCAAATTCTTGTGCATTTTTATATAACAATAAAAATGTTATTTTACCTGAAACTGACAGGAAAATAACATTTGCCTGAGCTTTAAGACTCAGGAAAGCTTTGCTTTGCATAACTAGTTAAGAAAATAACATATTGTCTGCCTAGGCAGGTAATGAAAGAAACGTGAGTGTCTAGTTACTTAGGAACCGTGTATTGCATACTATTTTTCGTATGATCGATTTTTTAGTTTATTTATTTATGTTACGCTGTACAACAGGAACTTAATCTCAATTATAGTACAGGGTCCGCACTCACCGAACCGCAGTGTAGTAGTTTATATAATTTTTAACTTGAGTGAGATTCGAATTCGGGATCTCCGGATTCGAATTCCGTATCGCTATCCACACCACCGTACTGACGGACAGTTTTATTCCTTTGATTTTAACAAATATCAAAGTCAAAATTTTCATTAAATTACAATAAACATCATCATTGCATGTCGTTGCTGAGGAAACAAATTTTTATAATAAACAAATTGCTTTTATTAGAAAAGTGACATTTATAGAAAAATTTATAAATTATTTATACATTATCAGAGACAGTATTATGGACAGTGAAATAGAAGAAGCTTGAAAGATTGCTTGTGATTCTTGAATACCTGCAAAATCCAAGAAAATATACTATAGTTTCATAGCAGCACTGTTATTTTGCTCGTTTCTATGGCAACTTATCGCAGTACTGTAAATTCAACTTACATGCTTTATAAACAACGTCTGTAAGTATGTTAAAAAACACGAGCGTGCGAAAATAGATATCTCATCACGCCTTTGATCCATTACTGGATGGGTACTTGCTGTAGCAAATCTCGGAAAGTGATATATTTATGCACCGGAAGTGCGGTTATCAACCGTCAAATTACAGCCCCCAAAGTTGTTAGTAGAGAAGAAGCACAGGAATAAAATTAAATATTGTTTTTGCGTAAAAATTATTGTCAAATTAAGTTCTTCGTATCATTTTTTACAAATGAAGCTACGAATTTTTGATGACGTCATGTGAAGTAAATTTAGTATATAGTATAAATGTGCAATATTCTTATAGTTTGAAGTTAATCTAACCTTTGATAAATTAATTAGCAGTAATTTCTTGTACTTTATGCAAATTTGTTTTTTGTTCAAATGTTAATTTATGTAGCAGCACTTTATAAGTCGATTAGTGTTTGTTTTTAAAATAGAAACAGGTGCTCTATTAGATTATTAGATTATTCATAACTGACTTTTAAGTTCAACTAAATATCTTTAATCGATATTTTTTTGTGCGCTGTCGAAAATATTTAAAACTTTAAACATTTCAATTTAGTTATAATTTAGTGTCTTTACAGTCATTAAAATCGCAAGAAAATTAATAATGTTTATTCATGAACGAATTAGAAAAAATTTGAATGATGTAAGAGTTATAAGATGTTTACCTCGAATTGTTATTGTTTAGTGTCAATACAAAGAAAATAAACAATTAAAGTTCATGCACTGGACGTAGGCAGGACAAGAAGAAATTATTAAACAATTGAATTAAATGACTTTGACCTTTTCATCAGTATTTTATGACAAATTTGATGACAGTGATATTTTTTAATGATCACTTTGTATTTAATATAATTAAACTGACTTCTTATTACCTTTTGAAAAAGTAAAATAATTTTTCAATATTATTGGCAAATTTAATGTTCTTTAAATTTACTACAATACTGGACTATGGATTTATTTATTTATATATTTATTTATTAAAAATAAGCACTTAACAGGACAATGTCCCAATTAATGAGATCACCAAATCACCTGGTTCGATCCCCACAGCCGACAAACAATTTTCACCAATTTAAATCTACTATCTAATATCTTTGGGGGCCGTGATTTGATGGCTGGTAACCGCAGTTCACGCGAAAAAATATATCACTTACCGAGATCTGCTTAGGCAGAGTGCCACACCCAGTAATGGGTAAAAGGCGTGATGATATATTTATTTATTTTATTTATTTATACCAAATCACCACTAACATCTTTGGGGACCGTGATATAACGGCTGGTAACCGCACTTCACGCGAAGAAATATATCACCTACCAAGATCTGCTACTGCAGAGTGCCACATCCAGAGATGAGTAATGATATATTTATATAATGATATATATTTATATATTAATTAAAAAATATATATAAAAATGATTACATAAGTATTTACGTGAGTTTGATATCCACAACTAAAATTATACCTGTGGCTCTCCCTTTGCTAATATTTTAAGGGCTGTAATTTGACAGCTGGTAACCGCACTTCACGCGCATAAATATATCACTTACCAAGATTTGTTACGACAGAGTGCCACACCCAGTAATGAGTAAAAGGCGTGATGATATATTTATTTTTATTTTGTTCTTTAAACTTTTAGTTGATTATAGGTAGCCCCACAACTTCACATACTATGTGGATTTCTGGAGCAAATCCGTCAAGGACGGTCGTTGGCGCGGTGCTGTGATTTTGCTGTTAATTGCGGCGGTCCACTCGATACGTTGATATATGGAATGTGAATTGAAATGTAACTGGTTGTAAGTTATGTAATATTACTTTCATTTAAATGTGTTTCAGTTTTAATTTTAAACTCTTACTTTAATAAGTGCAATATGGAAAAGTAGTTTAGTCTGGTACACTGTTCTGATAATTGTGACCAATTAGAAATTAGAATGGATTGAGTATTATACATAAATCATGATTAAAAAGTGACCACAAGGTTTATTTTGTCTGTGTAATCATGGTTTAAATCTAAAATAAAATAAATAAATATATCATCACGCCTTTTACCCATCACAGTGTGTGGCACTCTGCCTAAGCAGATCTCGGTAAGTGATATATTTTTTCGCGTGAAGTGCGGTTACCAGCCGTCAAATCACGGCCTCCAAAGATATTAGTGGTGGAGGAGCCACAGGGGTTGATTTTTTTACATTGGTGAAAATTGTTTGTCGGCTGTGGGGATCGAACCAGGGTTCGCAAGATCCACAGGCCGACTCGATACCACTGAGCCACCTATTGTTCAAAATTGTTGATTTACGAGATATATTAAGTTTTATTTATTTGTTACTCTGTAACAGCAACTTGATTTCAATTACAGTACAGGAACCTACAGTTTATAGTTGAACCAGAACCACTCAAACCCAATCGCATTTTTTAATATATATTTATGCATTTAATCGGTACAACAAGAACTTATTACCAATGACAGATTGACCGATTGGTAGTATTTTAGCTTGAGGAGGATATGAACTCAGAATCTCTGAATTTGAAAGCTTTAACGCTAAACACAATACAGTCTACCGGATATAAATTGAAGTCACCGAGATTTGAACGCGCGACCTCTTGTTTGTTACTTAGTAAACATACATTTTAGTATATTAAAAATGGTAGCTAACTAAGATCTGCAATTACAGAACCGTCAAACTGAATATTGATTAATTAGGCATATTATATTTTATTTACATATATACCGAGAGTTTTTCTTATCAGTAAACATAGGATTATATCATTACCATAGTTACAGTTAAAAAGTTTGACAGCAATACATTAGAGCGTTTATTTTAAAAGTAAACATACGGAAAATAATATTTTCAGCAATGCATTGAAGTGTAATAGTCTATAGTCTAAAAGAAACATTTTAAGTTTAAACAAATTAAATGAATTTAGATTACTTTAAATTACATTAACTAAACGTTAGGTATAAATTTAGAACCTCAAAACACTCCAAAAGTTCTTTTGTGTAGAGATTTGTTTGCAAATTCTTCGTTTAAGAGCTCGTACATACAAATAATGAGAATTTTGGGTTGAACCAGTTCAAAAATCGAAAATTATTAAAATGTGGTTCTATATAAATCAGACCACGAGAAATCGAATCTTCATCTTCATATCTTTTTTAGTTTTTGAGTTACAGCGATTTTTTACTTTTTTTAAAGCTCAACTTTGAAAGCCCATAACTCAAAAACTAAAAGAGTTATTGAAATGCGGGTTGAATGAGTGTATTTCTCGTGCGCTACTTAACTTGTACAGGCATTTTGAAAATTTTTCAAAATTTTCAATTTTTTCAAAATTTTTCTTCCTCAATATTTCAAAAACTTGAAAAGATAATGAAAATCTGAACACACCAGTGAATTTCTCTCGCAAAAATACATAGGTATGCAAATTTTCACAAAAAAATTCGCACGGATACATTTTTTATTACAAAAAATCGAAAAATAGCCAAAATTCGAAAAAACACCAAGGGGTACCCCTTGGGAAATTTCTAAAAAATGGCCATTTTCGATTTTTTGTAATAAAAAATGTACCCGTTCGAATTTTCTTCTGAAAATTTGCATACCTATGTATTTTCACGCGAGGAATTCACTGGTGTTTTCAGATTTCCGTTATCTTTTCAACTTTTTGAAATATCGACAAAAGAAAATTTCGAAAAAAATTGAATTATTATCAAAATTTTCAAAATACATGTACAAGTTAAGTATCGCACGAGAAATACACTCGTTCAAACCGCATTTCAATATCTCTTTTAGTTTTTGAGTTATGGCGTCTCAAAGTTGAGCTTTAAAAAAAGTCAAAAATCGCTGTAACTCAAAAACTAAAAGAGATATTGAAATGCGGTTTGAACGAGTGCATTTCTCGTGCTCCAAACTATATAGAACCATATTATAAAAATTTTGATTTTTTGAACTGGTTCAACCAGGAATTCACATCTGCATGTTTATATGTCAAAATTTTGGTCATTCATGAACATGGCAGCTCTGCGATAGCAGATCTTAATAAACTACCAGCCGTCCAATTATAACCCCTTCAAAGATGTTAGTCGAATTACCAAAAATAATTTTTAATGTGGTGAAAATCTATTTATCGTCTGTAAGACTCGAATTCTGGTTCTTAAATTCACAGTTCGATACGATATTACTGAACAATCTACCCCTTTCATCTTTCAAAAAGATAAATGACTTAAACGAAATTAGTACCATGCCTTGAACATCACAAATATATTCAATGATATAAGTAATTGTCAATATCTTATCTACTTCATAAATAGATATTTAAGAACACAAATCTCGGTTAAATGATTTTATAATTTCTTTTGTAAATAGAAAGAATCTTTTACGATTCTTGTCAAGGAACTAATTAGGAAAAATTAGTCTGTAATAATTTCTGGTGTTTGCAGTAGTCTTATTGCAACTTTATGAAAGGAAATAGCGAGAAGCAGTATTCAGTTATATGGAAATCTACGTAGAAAAACAAAATAATAAACAAATGTCTTCAATTTTACAAGAAGTGATCTACATTTCCAATCGTAAACATCCGCCTAACTAAATCATTTAATTGCGGCTAAGTAGGCGCTAATGATATTAATTTCTTCTCCTAATTAAAACAAAAATGCATCGACAAATAAAGTAATACACATTTGACTATTTTATTAAATATCTTACAGTTTGATTTTCAAAAAGGATTTAGCTAAACATGAATTTTGAATTAGTCCGATTTAAAAAAAGTCCGAAAACCAAATGGTAACAAGATTAATTAATAATTATTTGTTTATTAAAAGTGTAAAGTGATTCTTTGTTAATCGAGAACAGTAATTGCAGCGTGAGCTGAAGACGAGAGCTGCAATAGTGTAACACTTTACGCTCGTGATACACTCATAATTTTTTCTACGATTGCATCTTAAATTATTTAAAAAACGTATACGTACTGGAAATAAATTCATTCTGTCAACTGTCAAAATGACAAGTTTCTGTTTTATTTGTATCCCTGGTAACTATTGAAATAAGCTCGAATTTAATATCTTTTTCGCGCGTTGTCATTGGAGATATTTTTCGATTGTTCCACAGAAAACGTCAACTTTACGCTGACAAATGAGAGCGTAGAAAAACGTTATTATTTATTAATTTGAGCTACTCTGTACAACAGGAATTTAATTGCTAATACTCTACAGGGTCCGGACTCACTGAACCGTAGTCTTGTAATTAATACTATATTTATAGCTTGAGTGAGATTTGAACTCGGATTCTTCTGATTCAATAGTCGTAACGCTAACCACACCGCCGCACTTTTGGACACTATTTTGATAATATGTTTAGCTTAATTGGACTAATCAAAAATTCAGGATTAGCTAAAACTATTAATATATTTTGGAAGAAACAAATTTAATGATGTAATTATCTTCCGATGTAACATAACCTATACAATAATAACATTAAATTGTTATACTTAAGACTGTTGTTGCACTGTCTTTAATCCCCATGTGAGGCTGCCTTCGATTTAAACCACTGAGCTACATATAAAATAATCAAGTAAGTTGTTGAGCAATCTAGGGGCAGCAACAAAAATCTGACGATCGACTGTTCATGGCCGCTGTGACGTGTATGTAACAATTGCCACCCGCTATAGTTACGTGAATGTCGTTCGACTGATGATATATTTAATATTGCGAAATTTGCTAAAGATATACGAGTATTTTTATATAGGAGTGACAGAGAAAGGAGACATAATTATGTTGTCATGGTATAGATATAGACAAAGTATGTTACATGCTTTAAAGAAAGAATATGTGAACTAATTTTATTGACAAATGACTGACAAGAGTTGACCATCGAAATTTAAATTAAATCTTATATGTATCTGATCTACAAAATAAAATGTTTTCTAATTTAACACTATACTTTCAATCTTTAACTTCAAACATGTATTAATTTATAATAACAATAATGCCAGACTATTCGGTACCTAGATTATTATACTGGATGTTTTACGAAAAGCAGGTCATAGGCGATTAACATAGGAAAACAGTTATTCGGTGCGCATTGCTTTTCAAATTATTTTAGATAAAAATGCTTCAAATAAAAGTTGCAGAGCTTATAATTCTGCATCAGAAACAATAAACTAATTTAATTTTTTATATTTTATAACGACAAAAATTAAAAATGAAAATTAACAAAATTAGAATTAAAAAAATAAACTATATCATCAAGCCTTTTATCCATTACTGGGCGTAGCACTTTGCTGTAGCAAATATCGGTAAGTGATATATTTCTTTGCGTGACTTGCGGTTATGAGCCGTCAAATCACGGTTCCCAAAGATGTTAGTGAAAGGAGAGCCGCAGGGGTAGTTTAAACGTGGTGAAAATTGTTTGTCAACTGTGGGAATTGAACCCGGGTTCTCAAATCCATAGGCCGATTCGATACCACTGAGCCACTTTTATATTTAATGATTACTGTATTGATAATCACGTTTTCGGAGTATTCTGACAAATTTATGTCATTTTCATGCATTTTTCTGTTATTATAAAAAATAATGTAGTAGGTGGCTGAGTGGTATTGAATCGGCCTGTGGATCTTGAGAACCCTGGTTCGATCCTCACAGCCGACAAACAATTTTCACCAATTTAAATCTACCCCTGTGGCCCCCACTCTACTAACAATCTTTCGAGGCCGTGATTTGACGGCTGGTAACTGCACTTCACGTGAAAAAATATATCACTTACCGAGATCTACTTAGGCAGAGTGTCACACCCAATAAAGGGTAAAAGGTGTGATGATATATTTATTTTATTTTATTTCAAAAAACAGTCGCAGACGACACTTCCATCCATTTATTTTTAATTCATTTTCAGTCTTTTCTATAGAGTGTGGGTTCGATTCCCACAGCCGACAAACAATTTTTTCCACATTAAAACTACCCCTGTTGCTTTCCCTCAACTAACATCTTTGGGGGTCCGCACTTCACGCGAAGAAATATATCACTTACCGACATTTGCTACGACAGAGTGCAACACTCAGTAATGAGTAAAATGCGTGATGATATATTTATTTATTTTATGAAAAATAATAATACATGTCAGTCTGTCAGATGTCAAACCAGTAAACGTACACAAATTATTTAAAATTTATTCAAATAACCAACGCCTGTTGGTCTAATAATAACTCACAACTAAAAAAACGTAACAGTAAGTAAAGTAATAAATGTTTATGAATTCCAGTCAAGGTCAAACGTCTCATATAAAGACAAGTATCTTATATACAAGAGGGCGGGTGTATTGTTCTTGATCCGGGTTGGCGTGACGCTGGCGGTGAAACACTTACGTTCAATTGTTTCTTGTTTCTTTTGTTTTTTGTAGCGTTGATACAGTTTTGTTTTTTGCTGGACAACAAAACACGCAGGAGGGACATGTCACGACTGTTATATCAGCGTGTGTTGGTTTTTTTTTTATTGTTTTTTTTTCGTGTGTGATTTGGGGCCAGGTAATTATCTATCTTACGATCGAGTTTCTCCCGTCAATTTATATGTTTTATTGCTAGATAAAAGCAGAACTTTTTTATCTATATGATAATCTATGGGATAAGTAATGGAACTAGTTTGAGTTTTATAATTGTATAATCTATGTTAACATAAAATCGAACACAATTATATTGTGCATGTTGTATTGACATTAAAATATGGGTCTTATCAGATGGATATACTATACTAAATATGCAATATGTTACTGCAATAATATAATATTTAACTAAATGAAACTGTTAATTTGTGTATAATACAATTATTTAGGACTTTTTATATTTAATGATTACTTTATTGATAATCACGTTTTCGAAGTCTTCTGAAAAATTTATTTAAAACTACCCCTGTGGCTCTCCCTCTACTAACATCTTTGGCTGCCGTGATTTGACGGCTGGTAACTGCACTTCATGTGAAAAAATATATCAGGATCCCAAAATGAGTGAATAAATAAATAAATAAATTCTTCCTGGAGATGTCGTTTTATTTCCTGAGCTGAAGACGAGAAGTATAAAATATCTGAGGGTAGAATTATACTTTCTTCACGAAGTATACCATCTTAGAAAGAAATTAGGAATTTAAATAAATAAATATATCATGACGCCATTTATCTATTACTAGGTGTGGCACTCTGCTGTAGCAGATTTCGGTACGTGATATGTTTCTACGCGTGAAGTGCGGTTATTAGCCGTCAAATCAAGCTCCCTAAATATGTTAGTTGAGGGGGAGCTACAAGGGTAGTTTTACCGTGGTGAAAATTGTTTAGCCGATGTGGGAATCGAGTCCGGGTTGTCAAATTCACTGGTCGTTTCGATACAATTAACCACCTACCCCATTAGAAATTTAGATAAGATCTATTACTTATGCCATGTCCAACTTCATTAAATTGCGCTACGCTTATTATGGCCGTTTCATATGTCATTAAAATTCCTAATTTCAAATTTACAGAGCTTGTATGTCAACTAGCGCCTCTGACGAAATACGTCGTAACTAACATAACCTAACCTAATTTAATAATATTGAATGTATAAATAAAATACGCAATTCCATGAAATGTATTTCATTTTATCACATAACCTTTAATTTTCAAATATTTTAAGGTTGTTTGAATTTAATTTTCAAATATTTTAAGTTTGTTTTTGTAACTTGACAGCGTGGTTACTTTCATTTAATTGAAATAAAAGTCATTAGATGGCATTACTTGACGTACCAAATCTGTAAAAAAAATTCACGACAAATTTGTATATGGCAAAACTATGGTATGAAACGACCATAATAAACGTTAGCATAATTGCCTATTTTCTTAATAGATACAACAAATTTTAATTGAGATTAAGTTCCGGTTTTGCAGTGTTATAAAATAACTAATAATTATTACATTATCATGAAAACTAAAATAGAAAAGAAATATACCAATTTAGAAATAGTGTTACTGTTACTGATAGTAATAAGTCAGTCCAAAATCAGTTACTTTCATTTTACATTTTAATCAGTTGTGTAACAATTTGACTAAACGTTTTGCATTTAAATGCACAAATACTTTCACTAACGGTCAAAGGATAACTAAATGCCAAAATTTGATCTAAGGAACCGCTGCCCAGCCGAACACAAATCATTTTGCATTTTACAATCAGTTATTTAGCGGCCAACTTGATGATAAAAATAAAAACGCAATGATGTTTAAAAACTTGAAATGATTAAGTAATATTATTTAAGAGGTTTAAAATCGGGGTCAACTTGAATTGAATGTGATAATGGCCCCAAAATTAAACCGTCACATTCTGAAAACAGATTCAATTTATTTTTTACTTTCATTTTATTTGTTTATTTTTTAATATTTTGCAATATTAAATAGATATTGGATTAGACAGTTTTAGATAAATATATCTATATCTTACTTCTTTATATGAAAAAAAAAATACGGTAGATCGTGACAAAAAAAGTTCTTCGAACGCGCTAAAAAACTAGAATTACGCCCACGAAATACAAACATCACTTTTTCTATAACTGTCAAAAAGAATAATACAATAATTACTGATTTATTTAAGTAAATTAAATATTATATATCATCATATCATCACGGCTTTTACCCATTACTGGGTGTGGCACTCTGCCTAAGCAGATTTCGCTGAAGTGCGGTTACCAACCGTCAAATCACGGCCCTCAAAGATGTTAGTGGAGGGGGAGCTACAAGGTTAAATCTAATTTGGTGAAAATTGTTTGTCGGCTGTGGGGAGATCGAACCAGGGTTCTCAAGATCCACAGGTAAATTGAAGGAAAAAATCAAAAATAATATGAATTTGGTACAATTAATGTGTTATAACCAATGAAATGTAAAAATAAATAATTTGAGAGCATGTGCAAAATACTCATTTTACGCACTAGGATGCGAAACAATATGAAAAATACTCACGTATTTCGCATATTAATATTAGTGAAAAAAGTGAACATTTTTTGACAGTTGTAGAAACAATTTTTCTATCACCTTCATTCAAAATAAAGTGAAGTTCTTTTAGAATTCTTGGAAACAATAAAATTTAATTCTCCGCCATTTGCACGGTTTTTCAAGTAATAAAATTAAATAAATAAGTTAACAATTAACATTCTGGAACAGTGGTATTAATAGTGAAGTAATTAACTACTTGAAAAATAGAAAAAATGCATTTCCTTTTACACTAATCTCAGTTGCAGCAGCTGCAGGCAGCTAGCTGTGATATAATCGTATGTCGACTGTTTATAGAGTGTGTAACAATTGCGAACAATTTCTTTTGTTACGCGCTTTGTGCCTTATTTGATATTGCGTTCACTTTCGAATGATATCAAATTACCTGCTGATTAATCTAGGAACCATACATCATTTGAATTGCCATTTAATTGAAAGTAAATTATATTTTATAAATTGAAATATACATTCACTTGTTTAGCTGTAAATGTCATTTTGTTACATATTATAAGACAGATAATAAATGAAATAGTAACAGAACAACTCTATTTTTAGCAAGATTTCTAATATAACTAAATAAATAAATATATCATCACGCCTTGTACCCATTACTGGGTGTGGCACTCTGCCTAAGCCGATCTCGGTAAGTGATATATTTCTGTCGCGTGAAGTGCGGTTACCAGCTGTCAAATCACGGCCCTCAAAGATATTAGTAGAGAGAGAGCCACAGGGGTAGATTTTTTTAAATTGGTGAAAATTGTTTGTCGGCTGTGGGGATCGAACCAGGGTTCTCAAGATCCACAGGCCGACTCGATACCACTGAGCCACCTACTCCATAAATGTATTTGGAGGAGCTAATGGTACACAAAATGTACAAGCTAAACGAGTTAGTCTCATTGTTTTCTTTCATATTAAAGTTACAAAAAAATGCTAAATAATAAAGATATAGAAGACAAAAAGGGACATCTGATTATGGCTGAATAATATATTGAAAAACTAGTTTTACAATGACCCTAATTGTAATTTATTTATTTATTTATTTATTGAATAAGCACTCAACAGGACAATGTCCCAATTATAGAGGGCATATAAAAAATTACAAAAATTATTGATTAACAATAAATGCGATATACCAAAAAAAGAAACATATTAATATGTATTTACAATTAGAAAAATTAAATATATTATGCATATCCGAAAAAGCCAAATAGTTTGTTTTTAAATGATTGTAAAGAATCATTGGATATATCAATATTATCATTATCAAACCGATTAAAAATAGTACAAATACGGCTTATAGGACACTTTAACTCGTAATTAGTTCTTACAGTTTTTATGTTGAATAAAACTTTCTGTCTAGGGTTACAATTACGTGGTAGGTTGAAATTTACAAAAAACAATAAACTCGAATCATCAATAACATTGTTTAAGAGTTTATACAAAAAAACACAAGATTGAATGTTCCGGCGATTGTCGAGTGATAGCATTCGAAACTCATGAAGAGAATCACTATAATGGAATGAAGAGTTACTATCAATTAGAGGTTTAGTAAATTTGTACCAACAATGTCTAACAAATTTTCTCTGAATGGTTTCGATTGCTCTAATTGAGGTTTTATACAGTGGATTCCACAATAAAAAACAATATTCCAACTTAGCACGTACAAAACAATTGAACAAAGATTTAAGAGTGGACAGCTTTTAATATGATTACAGATGGCGTATACGAACCGGAGGCGAGTTACACAAAGTATAAGTATTACAATTGAGCATTGTAATACGTGTCTTTCATACTGTATGTCTATAACGCATTGATTTATTATTTATTTAAAAATTATATGGGGTAGGTGGCCTGTGGATCTTGAGAACCCTGGTTCAATCCCCACAGCCAACAAACAATTTTCATCAATTAAAATCTACCCTTGTAGTTCCTCCTCCACTAATATCTTTGGGGGCCGTACTTTGACGGCATTTTACGCACATAAATATATCACTTACCGAGATCTGCTACGGGCGAGTTGACACACCCAGTAATAGGTAAAAGGCGTGATGATATATTTATTTAAAAATTATTATTAAAAAAGAAATAAAATTATTCAAAGTTAGAATTTAATTCTTTTTGTTCTATAAGTACGGTGGTGTGGATAGCGATACGGAATTCGAATCCGGAGATCCCGAGCTCGAATCGCACTCAAGCTAAAAATTATATAAACTACTACACTGCGGCTCGGTGAGTGCGGATCCTGTACTGTAATTGGGAGTAAGTTCCTGTTATATATATATATATATATATATATATATATATATATATATATATATATATATATATATATATATATATATATATATATGTCAGTAAAGTTTCGTGCAGAGGTATAGAAACACCCTGCATAGAATGTTCCATTTAAAAATATAAAGCTGCGTATCATAAAACAAAAAATAAAATATTCGCTGTTCCTCGTCAGACATCCTGTATACCCTTAATTTTAATCAAGTTTCAAAACAATTTTTATATAAATATCTATACCTCATTACTTTTTCCATTTGAATTCGGTAATTTTGAAGAAAAAAAAGTATGTAACGAGCCTAAGCTATCACCCAAAAATTATTTATGCAAATTAATCAAGTTGCAAATAATCACACAATGCGATAGCATAACTGCACATTCCGCTATTGAGGACCGACGTGCGGAATTCAAACCCAGTAACTGATGACGTGCAGAAATGCAGATGAATCACTCAGCCAGGGTGGGTGTTGCACGTGGGCACCGGTGACTTGATGAGTGTCGGTGCTGATTTCAGTAAAATTCTTTTGTTTTCCTTGAATGCAACGATATATAGTGCTCACTTGGAAAACTTGCTAAATATTCATTTGTTATGAAGCAAAGTGACTTGCTTTTATAAAGGTTGAGGTTAATATTTAATTGTACTAATTTTGTACAGGGTGTGACGCTATGTTGCGGTTAGAGAAATGAATTAGATACAGGAAATTCCCTCACATATTATTTACTAGAATTTTTTTATTGTACAAATAAAGCATACAGAACAAGCCTGTTTAATTATCATATTGGTTTATTTGCTCTACCGGGTGTAGTCTCTTGGTCACCGAATTTATCTTTCTTTTAATTCCGCGGCCTAAATACGCAAATATCTATTTCCTTATACAAACTGATTCAATACGTTTGGAGAAAAAAAATTACAGCGATAATATGGGATCAAAACATACAACTTTATAGTACCATAGATTTGATACTTATTTTGATTTATTGATAATTAAATTATAATTGTAAACACTACAAATAGTCAATAAATACATAAATAACATCAGATAAATTAATATTTGAAATGTTTTTAAATATAATTTAATTAATGTATTAGAAATAATTTTTATATCAGTGGAACTAAAAATGTATACTTCATGTAAAGCGAATTTTTATAAATTCTTTTTAATCCGAAAATAATAGTACCATGTAGTATCTGTTATTTAATTGTTTTTCTGTAGTATTGAAACACCCTATATTATTTTATTTCAAACATTTTTCTCTAAAATAATAATTGAAAGTAAATACATGCAATTATTCCCGCGTATGAAGTCGAGATTTGCTAACTTCATTCAAAGGATAATTGCGCCCTCCCGTGAATCATATCATATTTTTCGTAACAAGTGCACAAAAATTACCGTCTTATCGAGACAAATGTCAAATATGGATTGCGTAACTAGTTCATTATCCACTCAGTTAGATGACGCGTTCGACACAACAAACAGGGAATAATCGTAGTCTCTAGGGAGATAAACATTTTGTGTCTCTCCCTAGAGAGAAAAATTGTGTTTCTCTCCCTATGGAGAAAAGCAGTGCTTCTGTCTCTAAAATTAGGGAATATGAAAGTGTTTTTTGTGCACGTGTTACGAAAAAATATATGTACACTTTTTACGTACAAGTACAAATTAATATAAATAAATAACTATTTGCCTCATTAATTTTTGAGTTCACAATGTTGAAATATATTTCATTCAAGCATAGATATTTGTCTCACAATAATATATATTATGAAATTAACAATATTTATAGCTGATACTATTTAAAATAATATGAATATATATTTCACTTTCTATGTCTACATATACAGCTATAGCAATCAAATCTCTCAATCGATCCAAATACCCAATGCGTATAAAATCATTAATAATGTGTACACACATTTGTTTCGCTTTTCTGCGTAAAGTACAGTTTCTGCAACATTTAACCAAGAAAATTTATTGTTAGTTGTGTCACAATGCGGACAGATTTCAACACAAGGCACGTTAGTTGGTTGGCAATAGTGGAAAGAAAATTAACACACGCACTGATGGCGATTGTCAACTATTTACTGTAATAATTTATCAGTATTTTGTGTAAGTTTTTTTCTAAATAAAATAAATTTTACACTGATATTTTTTCCTCTTAAAAAGGAAAACTAATTTTCCTCAATAATTCGTAAAAAAAAAATTGAGTTTATTGTGCATGTCGTGAGAAATAGTATATTGTAATACTAGTGAGAAAAAGGTTTAACTAATTAATTTAATGGCTCTTTTCCACGTGTGTTACATAATATGTTTTTAACATTAAACGTGAAAATTACATTTTTACGTTTGCGATACAAGAAATTTAATAATTATGTTGTATTTGCAAATGCACATGAAGTTTCCTTGGTCTACATGTCAAATAAAATTTCCCTCACTCAATTTAGTTGTGATAGTAACCATTTCCCTCAGTAGTGAGGAAAGTTATTTATTTTCATTACTAGTGAGGAAACCGGTAATTATCACAAATCAATTGAGTGAGGAAAATATCATTTTCACAAATAATGTTGAAAAAAGTTAATTTTTTTCCTACACAAGAAATGTAAAGATCTGTCAAGAGAATAATAAATTGTATCTAAATTTTTAATTCATTTTAGAAAATTTTACTTTCTGACGCGATCGAGAAAAAATAATATGTATACCTCGACCTCGTGAAAAAAGTGTCATTTTTCCATTAAAGTGCTTTATATCCCTTGCTTTTAGTACCTTCGCGAAGAAATATCTCACTTTTTTTCCTTGATATAGAAATAACTATTAAAAAGTATTAACATGATTAATAACAAAATGATACGTTTACATTTCTTACCAAATGTCAAAAATAAGAACATTTGTAATTTAATCATTATTATAAACAGATAATAAATATTTTATTTGATAAAACAATTGCAGCTATTAAAATTGACAGTTTGTCACTGTAAATCAATTTTTTAGTTACAGAATTTTAAAAAAATTGAACTATAATGGAACCCATTCTATCAGCTAATTAAAATTTCCGTATTTTGTGGCAACTTTCAACTGTAACATTAGGTAGCTTTTGTTTTTATAAAATTCGAAAGTTAAATTGTGATAGTGTATTGTCTTTGGTGTAATTTGAACACATATTGTATTCGACAGTTTTTTGTTTCCAAGGCCGCCTTGAGCAAAAAATTGGACTATATTTCCGTGACGATTTAAACAATTAAGTTCAATGTTTTATTACAACAGAACAGTTTTGGCAACGAATTTTAAATTATGCTTGTTAATTGGTCTATAATAATTAATAAAGAAATCGATTATTAGGACATCGATACTAAAATCGTGTCTAGGTTATGTTTGGCATGGCATACACAGTCTTTTATTGTTTTTGTAATTTGGATAATTATTTAAAGTTTATTTAAATTAAACATTTGAATTAATGACTTCTCAAACTAGACAAGCGAATGTTGTAAGCACACTAGGATATCTTGTATATGGAAATAGAACCTTTAAATGACAATAAAATATGACAATAATTTTTTATTGTCCTTTAAAAATTTATTTTGATCACAATAAACTTAAAAAAATATAATAAATTATAAATATTACGTGGGTGTCGAAGATTGACTACAATTTGTCCAAAAAAGCTTTTAATAGCTTATTTAAATGTCGAATATTTTGGAAAGTAACATTAATAATAATCCTGTAGACCTTGTAGAATTTCAGCTGTTAAACAAGTACATTCCTCATAAAATCTAAAGTACAGTCTTACATCAAACTTAATAGTCAAAAAACTAAAACATTTTCTACAAATCTTGACACATCCGGTAAGAAAAATATGTTTACTACAGGGTGTTCACAAAATTAATTACACTTTACATGAAGTAAACATTTTTAGTGCCACTGGTTTGAAAGTTAATAATTAAATTATAATTATAAACACTACAATAGTCAATTTATTCACTATACAACATCAGGTAAAATACGTAAATATCATCACGCCTTTTACCCATTACTGGATGTGGCACTCTGCCGTGGCAGATCTCGGTAAGTGATATATTTCTTCGCGTGAAGTGCGATTACCAGCCGCCAAATCACAGCCCTTAAAAATGTTAGTGGAGGGAGAGCCACAGGAGTAGATTTAATTTGGTGAAAATTGTTTGTCGGCTGTGGGGATCGAATCAGGGTTCTCAAGATCCACAGGCCGACTCGATACCACTGAGCCATCTACCCGTATAGTAATTAATTAGTCATGTTATAATTATAATTTAATTATTAATAAACTGGAAGTAACTCTTAAACCACTGGCATTAAAATGTTTACTTATTGTAAAGTGCAACTATTAATTTCGCGAATTTGGAAAAAAAAATTCTGTTTCATAATCGGTACATTGAGTACTATATAGGGTTAAAATACGTACCATAAGTTGTAAAACACCCTGTATATTCGACTGAGAATTCTTATAAAAACTTACCTTGCAAAAATATTGTTTTCATTCTGGTATGGCAAGGCATGGCTACGCCGCTGAAAAAAAAGAGAAACGATCAAAATAATTGAATATATAAATTCCTAAACCAAAAAATTAATCCTTAAAAATATGTGATAGAAAGTTTAGATTGGAATGTTAAAAATAATTCTGAATTAAATAATAACGGAAGAAATATTAACTCGATACATAAATGGTATTTTAATTTTCAAGATTAAATAGTACGTAATTGAAAGTATTTATTTAACCTTCGAACAAATATTCGACATTTGTGTTGCACTTAAAATTATTGAATTTGTACTATTAAACCAGTGACACTAAAATATTCACTAGGAATGAAATACCCTAATTTTTACGAATTTCAAAACAAATATTTTTGTTCTATAATCAGTATATCAAATTATATATGTCATTAAAGTTTCGTAAAGAGGTATACATGTTTACGTTTGCGATACAAAAAAAAAAGAATAAATATATCATCACGCCTTTTCCCCATTACTGGGTGTGGCACTCTGCCTAAACAGATCTCGGTCAAATCACGGCCCCCAAAGATATTAGTAGTGGGGTAGCCACAGGGGTAGATTTAAATTGGTGAAAATTGTTTGTCAGCTGTGGGGATCGAATCAGGGTTCTCAAGATCCACAGGCCGACTAGATACCACTGAGCCATCTACCCCATTAAATTTAATAATTATGTTATATAAATCAAAGCAGTTGTATTTGCAAAAGCACATCACGTTTCCTTAGTCACCATGTCAAATAAAATTTCCCTCACTCAATTTAGTTGTGATAATAATCGTTTTCCTCACTAGTGAGGAAAGTTATTTACTTTCATTACTAGTGAGGGAAGCAGTTATTACCACAAATAAATTGATTGAGGAAAATATCATTTTCACAAATAATGTCGAAAAAAGTTAAGTTTTCTAGTATAGAAACAGCCTGTGAAAACTTTCGGAAATAACTGATAGCAATGCATTTGCCACGAAAGTTATTTAAACTTCATTTATATATTTTTCTAAATGATAAAGTAGATCATATAGTATATGACTACAATTATATGTGAGCTCCACTGTTTCAGATTCACATTTTTATAAAATCATTACGGCTATACGGAATATCAATTAAGACTTTCTAGAACTGTACATTGTTTTCAATTTAGATGAAATTTAATTAAAAAAATAAAATAAATAACTTAAGGGGTAGGGCCACTCTAGACAAGGAAAAAAGGGTTATTTTCAAGATTTTTTTTAACGAAATCTATACGTGCTGCTTAAGAACTGTTTTTGGATCTTTATTTAGTGCTCTTTAAACTTTATTTAAATTTTTTTTTTAAAGAAAATATTCAAAATTGTCGTCCGAAATTAAAAAAAAATGGCGACTCCTCTCGGCGCGTAGGGCAAATCAGGCAAAAACATTCCGGGAACAGCAATAGACCATGATCAAAACGGGATATGTTTTCTTAATCTCTGATGTATACTCTAAAAAACTACGGGCTGGATTTTGAAAATTTAGATTTTTAATAAAATGGCGCACGTTTGAAAAAAAAGTTCATTATTCGGGACTAAATTTCTGTATAAAAACGACCATAAAAAACGAATGAAGCACTTTAAAAAAAAGCCCCCGTAGTTTTTGAGTATTTTATATCTAGAATAATAAATAAAAAGATTCAGCACGATCCATCAATTAGTATTTCAGATTTCTTTTCGCCCGATTTTGAAAATATGATTTCGAGAAAAACGCGTTTAAAGTTTCGAGTCATATATATATATATATATATATATATATATATATATATATATATATATATATATATATATATATAAATACTAGTACTAATAGATATATGCTTTTTTCCCTCTGAAATACTTTCGCGCGGCATTTAAATTAATTGTCCCTTATTCCTAAGAGTTAAAGCTATAATTTAAGCAAATAAAAAAAATATGTATTTTTAAACAATTTTAGAATGGCCTTACCCCTTAACAAATATTTCATGCACAGCCCTAAACAAATCCCAATATTCCAAATCTCTCAAATATTTCAATTGCAGGTTTTTTCTGGACCTCGGCGCGCTGCGAACCAAAACCTGCATTCATCGCCAACGTCAGTAGTCAGTGTTTAGTGTCTCAGTGTTCTCTACCGTCCTGCTAGCGTGAAATCTCAATCCGAAGCATTTCCATAAAACCGTGACATTCGGCGATGGCTCGAGAAGGTTGACCATCGAACAAAAAACAAAGTTCAACAACATAAATACGGACCAAAAAATGCCGTCAACACTTCGACAGCACTTCAGATCTCTCTGATAACTGCATATCTTTATCGGTGAGTACTGACAACTGTTTCTTTCTTTTTTATTGGTTATTCATCTGATTGATTGATAGAAGTATTTATTGATTTTATGCTTTCGTTCATTGGTAATCAATTATTGTTCGCGATTTTTAGCATACTGCAGATACTAGAAAAAAAGAGAGAAGTTATTTCTTACCGAGTGTTTTAGGAGACTGGGGATTATTTTCATTTATCATTAATTTTAAGAATTTGTTATATATCCGGTTCAAACTTGAAAATATAATTATGTTCAATATTTTCGAAATACCATTACAATTTTATGACAAATTAAATAGTTTATTTTTAAATTAGAAATATTTATAGACGATATTATTACTTATTAATGACGTATGCTCAATTATTAAGTATAGATTGTGTCAAATAATTTGACAAATACGTCATTTAATTTAATTGTAAGGTACGGTACAATTCATTTTATGCCTGTCATGTACATTTTTAAATATATCTAAAGAAACTAACAATTTAAGGACGAAGGTTATAAAAAAAAACTGTATATTTATAAATGTGATAGATGTGTCAGCGGTATCGAGCCGGACTGTAAACTTACCCCTGTGGCTCTCTCTCCACTTAGGTTACCAGCCGACAAATCACGGCCCTCAAACGATGAATGAATGATTAACAAAAGGTGAAAATGGTGGTTAATAAATTTTTATTCAGTTTTAATTTGTCAATTAAAAAATGTATGTGTTTTTGGAGAAATTATAAATATAAATTAATTAAATAAATATACATTACACTTTTACCCATTACTGGGTGTGGCACTCTATCGTAATAAATTTTGGTAAGCGAAATATTTATGCACGTAAAGTTAGGTTACCAGCCGACAAATCATGGCCCTCAAACGATGAATGAGTGATTAACAAAAGTTGAAAATGGTGGTTAGTAAATTTTTATTCAGTATTAATTTATCAATTAAAAATGTATGTGTTTTTGGGTAAAGTACAAATATAAATTAAATACTTAAATATACAGTGACACGCCCAGTAATGGGTAAAAGTGTTATTTAATTAATATATATTTATAATTTCTCCAAAACATTTACTTTTTTTAATTGACAAATTAAACTTCATCTCTTATCGTACTATTACTATTTAAGTTTACTATTTTCTATTTTGTCTTATTTAGCATAAATTTTTAATTTACTTGTAGCTAAATATGGTTTTAAATAAAGCCGAAATATAGAAAACCATTAAACCTTTACTCATTTTATATCCTTTATATTTGACTTTTAAACATTAAGATTCATCATTATTGATACTTAAGTCAAAATTCCTAAGAATAAAATTCACAAAAAAAGTAAAAGTAAAATTACTCTAAATACTGAATAGCGTAATTATTATAATTTAAAAATAATCATAACATATAAAATGTTATCAAGAATATATTGATCAATAATTGATAAATATTCAATTACAGAATAAGGAGATAAATTATTTGTTTGTTGCTCTGCACAACAGGAACTTAATCCCAATTACAGTACAATTATAAAAAAATCTCACTAAAAATGAACTACCACATTGCGGCTCAGTGATTTCGGGCTCTGTACTGTAATTGGGATTAAAGTCCTGTTGTACAGAGTAACATAAATACATAAATAAATAAATATAAGTCAGCGAAGTTTGAACGCACGACCTCTTGCTTATTAATTAATAAACACAAGTTTTAAAATGAAATATACTTACAAAAAATTGTCAAACAAATCGACATCACAATAAATCCAACACCGTACACTCGTACACCACTCACGAGCTGCTGTTAGCAAGGACGCAAACCGCTAACTAGCGGGAACGCACACCTCGCAGCGACACCCGCCAATGTCACACACGGGTTCACGTATTACGTAAGCTGTAACCCACCAGCCGGGTTAGGATCTAGACACGGCGAACTTTAAGAACCAGTTCGTTTGTTTTTTATTTTATTATTACGTTTTTTCTGATGGTGACCAGTGAATGGAGATAAGATTAATTGTTCCCCAAGTTGGTTTGTGTGTGTTTTATTGTCGAATTAATTTGATATGTGGTTGTTATTAAGTTTAATAATGACGTCCAGTATTTGGGAGTAAATGTTATGTCTATTAATAATAATAATAACAATAATAATAGGTTTTAGATTGTGTACAATACCTACATTTCATTTTAGATTATTATTTTGTCATTTGTGAAACTATGTTATACAGGGACGTATTAATCTGTACTTTCTATACTTGATGAAATGAAATATTTATTTGTATGTCAAGGGAAGAAAGTGAGACATTTCTTCTCGTAGGAACCGTTTTAATTCTCGAGATGAAGGCAAGGGATATAATAATAATAATAATAATAATAACGATTTATTCCTAACAGAATCCAATTACAGGGAAACATAAAATTATATCTATATAGTAAACAAATACAATGAATTATTATACAAAATACATTAATATTTCACAATATATGGGTAAGAAAAATTACAAAAATACATGGTCATATACATCTTCCGCATTACGACACATCACGTGGATCGGAGATTTGCCGAGTATGTCCGTGTTTGGTGTAGGCAGATAAAATGTCCTGGAATATCTAGAAGTAGTCCTAGGAACATGCAGGGTGATACTTGACAATAAGTATGGGCAATCAATTTTATTATTCAATAACATAAATAAAAATGTAGCAGTCTGTATTTTCCTTCTGGTAGTAAGACTAGGCATATTGTGACGTTGTAGTAAGATGTTTTGATCAATACCACGTTCAGGATATTCGGCATCTAGTCTGAAAGACAGACATTTTAGGAAACGTCGATGTATACGATTGAGAGCTGTTGACTGATACTCATATGAGGGATACCAAATAAGGAGTGCGTATTCCAATGTGGACATAACGAAAGCACAGTATAACATTTTTAAAGTTGAGATATCAATGAAGGGTTTAGTAATACGAATAATGAAGCCTAGGATTCTGGTAGCAGAATTGCAAACATCATTTGTGTGTTCTGTAAATTTTAAATTAGACGAGAAAATTACACCAAGGTTTCTTGTCATTTCTAACTTTTTTAGGACAGTGTTGGTAATATTGTATTGAAACGTTATGGAATTCTTACGACGAGTATACGAAAAAAAAGCAGCATTTGTTAGAATTCAGAAACAGTTTATTATTCTCACACCAAGTCACCATAGAGTCAATATTTGCCTGCAACAATTCGGCGTCTCTTCTTATATTAATTTCCTGAAAAATTTTAATATCATCTGCAAAAGCAAGAACGCGGCAAATAAACAACTGAAGAAGTTCATTTATAAATAATAGAAACATGAGTGAGCCTAAATTAGACCCTTGAGGTACCCCAGATGTTGGAATGTATTGAAATGAGGAGAAACCATTGTAATAAACATAGTTAATACGATCTGTTAGATAAGATCCAACTAGGAACTGCGCCAAAGTTACTGATTTTTTTAAGTAATAAACCATGATCGATTGAGTCAAATGCTCGGGAAAAATCGGAAAAATATAAACCATCTGAAGGAAAAACTGACATTTTTTTCACGAAGTATACATATCTTTTTTTTACTATTCTATCAGAAAGTAAAATTTTCAGAAATAATTTATAAATTTACATACATACATACATACATACATAACATCACGCTATATCCCATTAAATGGGGTAGCACGAACCCGTCAACATTCTCATCCTGACACACGATACTCGATTCGACCACATTAACACTTCCTCCATTCAAACTCTTTCTTTTCTCACAACCAAAATCCATCAACACGCAACAAACATTCATCCATTCGCTCCTGTACACCTGTTTTATAAATTTAGATATGATTTATAATTTTTCTGAATGTCACTAAAATCAAATCATACTGTTGTAATATCATTTTCAACAGTAATGTTGAAAAAATACATTTTATCTGAAACTAACAGGAAAATAAACATTTGCCTGACCTTTAAGACTCAGGAAAGCTTTGCTTTGCATACCTAGTCAGGAAAATAGCATATTGCCTGCCTAGGCAGGTAACGAAACAGACGTGAGTGTCTAGTTACTTAGCAACATAAAATACTGACTGAATATGTAAGTCAAATATTTCTTTTAATTTAAATTAATTTAAAATATTTATTATTTGTTTATAAGTTTCAGGTAAAATGTTATATGTAACACGTCTGTAAAGCGTCGTACAAGATTCGTAAGCTGTTTCAAACTATCTACTCATCCTGTAATTGAACGCTTTCCTAACTTTTTACGTAAATAACTATTTTACGATATGCCGCACAAAATCTCAACTCTTTCTTAGCACAATAATAAGGAAAATTAATTTCATGTGAAAAAAAGTTATATCCAAAAGAAAAGCGCTTTTTCCATTCATACGAATGCCACATTCGCTATGTTCTTATTTATTTATTTATGTTACGCTGTTCAACAGGAACTTAATCCCAATTACAGTACAGGGTCGGCACTCACCGAGCCGCAGTGTGGTAGTTTATGGCAAATTTTTAACTGAAGTGGGAAAAATAATCATTGCTTTCCTCTCTACTTTAGCAAATAATTATGGTGCATATTATCCGCATATTTAATTTTATTAAATTTTTCTGGACAGACATGTAAGAAAAATTTAATGAAAGAAAAGTTGTCACTTTAAAAGGCCAATTTGACGATGATTTTTTTTTGTTTTTCCAAGAAAATGCATACATGATAATATATGAAGTAACTTTTTTCTGACAATTTGTTTGATGAAAAAAAAGTGATTGATTATTGGTTTACTTTCAGCACACTTATCTTCTTACTAACTACCATTAATAATAGTTATATAATTCGTTGCTAATGAAATGCTAATTACATAAAGAAATAAATTAACCTTTAAGATCTCTCAGACAAATTGATTGCTTTCTTCGCTAATTAGATAATATAGTTTGTTTTTCTACCGGAAACAAAAGCGAGACGCATTGTCTAAAAAACTATTGTTTTTTTCTCGTTTGAGTTTTGTTTGAATTAATTTGCATTTTAAGACATTTCTTCCTTATATAGAAGTACAAGAACTTGCTGTAAGAGTATTAAATATTAAATGAAATGTAATTTTTCAATGTCATCTTACGTCATAATGTTAATTATAAAAATTAATTATTAATATGAAATGATTTGTCTCCTTTGGGAATTAGATTGCTGGACAAATGTTAAACATGACGTTTACGGTGACAACGAATTGACATTTTGAGTTTTGCTATCTTTATCAGTATGTTTTAATTTATTACTCATTTATTGTTTTCATTCGTTCATATCTTTATAAACTGGATACTAGATTGTTTTAATTGCCTAAAATAGATTGAGAAATAGTAGAGGTTTTATAAATTTCATGTTTCGTTTAGTTCTTGAGATATAGCCTCAAGATGAGAAGAATTTTTCTCAAATTTTACTCAGTTTTAACTACAGTGGATATGGAGCTGGCAACGTGGCAATTTCACTATTTAATTTTGGACAGAGGCAAGAGAAAATGTAACAATTGGTATAAATTGTTAGTTGTTTATGGTTGTCAATTGGGTTTAAACATTTTAATCACATGTAGATAATTGCAAATTTTAATGTACATCAAAACCGGTACTATAAGATAATTCCGTCAGTACGGTGGTGTGGATAGCGATACGGAATTTGAATCCGGAGATCCCGAGTTTGAATCTCACTCAAGCTAAAAATGAACTATCACACTGCGGCTCGGTGAGTGCGGATTCTGTACTGTAATTGGGATTAAGTTAATGTTGTATAGCGTAACATAAATAAATAAATAAATACTAGTGAGGAAAGGGTTTAATTGCAAAACGAGTACGAAAGTTAGAGCACGAGCGAAAGCGAGTGTTAGAATAGTACGAGATTTGCAATGGCCCTTTTCCACGTTAGATGCCATTAAACGTGAAAATTACATTTTTACGTTTGCGATACAAGAAATTTAATAATTATCTTATATAAATCAAAGGAGTTGTATTTGTAAATACAAATTACGTTTCCTTGGTCACCATGTCAAATGACATTTCTCTCACTCAATTTAGTTGTGATGGTTACCGTTTCCCTCACTAGTGAGAAAAGTTATTTGCTTTCATCATTAGTGAGGGGGAAACGATTACTGTCACAACAAAATTGAATGAGGGAAATGCTATTTTCACAAGTAATGTTAAAAAAACTATTACCTACCTACTATGTTTTATAGAGCAAACTATAGAAATAGTAAATATTGTATTGCTACTGGTCTATTTGGTCTTTTTATCATGAAAATCTGTATCGTCATCAAAATCTATATTATAATGAAAATCTGTTCATTAATGATTATTGTAAAAATAGTGATAAAGCATATTTAAGCAATAAATTAAAGCTTGGGACGTAAAAAAATAAACTTTTATTCATAGAATAAAATAAATTACGTGATAATATGATTTGTTTTCCACCAAACTTTATTGGTACATTGAGCAGGGTTCGAAGATATATATCGATCGATATATATCATGATATTTATTTTGATATATATCGTCATATTTTTGCAATGATATATATCCATTATATAAAAATATCAAATAGTTTTTGTGATATAGCCTCCGGAGAAATGAAATTTTTCGTATTTTTCAGTTTTTCTACTCTTTTCCGAGGCTATATCTAACTAAATGTGATATGAAAACGCGCTCAACGGCATTAATTTTCTCGTGCTTCAGTTAACTTATAAACATAGTTTCAGCGATTTTTATTTTTTTTCAATTTTCCGCCAAAAAAATCGCAAAAAGCGGTTTTTTAACATTTTCTCGAAAACCAGAAGTCATATGCATTTGTAGATTGCACCACTGGATTCAGTGGGTCAAAATACATATGTATGTAAATTTTCGTTTTAATAATCCTACGATTAAGGATTTTTTAGAAAATTGAATTAAAATCTGAAAAAACCAAAGGGGTACCCCTTAGGAAATAATTAAAAATATTAAATTGCTTAAAATTGTATGAAAATTTGCTTATAAGTCAATTTGGACACGGGGAATTCAACGCCGTTGAGCGCATTTCCATATCTTGTTTAGTTTTTGAGATATAGCCTCCGGAGAAGTGAAATTATTCGAATTTTTCAGTTTTTCTAAATGTGTACAAAAACTAAAATTAAAAAATAAATATCCAAAAAGTGATATTTATCGTATATAATATCACAAGGGACTCAAGTTTTATCAGTAAATTTTTCTTGAAAACATTGTTTACCTAGCAACATCGTGAGAGTCATCTGTTCGAATAAATCACGAGAGCGTAGCTCGAGGGATTTATTCTGAGCAGATGACTCGAAGGATGTTGCTTAAAGGTAAACAATGTTTGAAAGAAAAGTTTACTGATAAAATAAGAGTCGCGAGTGGTATTTGTGAAGAATATTTCTCGAATGATATCTCTATATTTTTGTATTAAATTAAAAATTTATTTTAAATGTGATTATTTTAATTAGGTATTAAAGTTGTTACAATTTACCTTGACACTTTTTTGTATTTTCTGATTTCTTATTTTCTATTTCGGTACAAATTGCCGCCAAAGACGCATCTCCAAAACGATTCACTTCTGACATTTTAGAAAACTGATTGTTTATTTTGAAAGTGTGGTGTTTGTGTCTCCTAGGCAACGGCGATTTGTCGGTGACAAATGGTCTAGGGCATTTACCGCGCGACAAACCCCCGTTGCCAAGGCATTTGTTACTGTAATTGTTTATGAAACTATGTAAAATTTGTCAGTATAATTGACATAAGTGAAATAATCTGATATATATCCTATATATCAGATATTTTGATATTTATTATAAATATGATGATATTTACGAACCCTGACATTGAGTCAATGAAATTAAAGATAATAAAATAAATATATCATCATGCCTTTTACCCATTAGTGGGTGTGGCACTCTGCCTAAGCAGATCTCGGTAAGTGATATATGTTTTCGCATGAAATGCGGTTACCAGCTGTCAAATCACGGCCCCAAAGATATTAGTTTAGGGGGAGCCACAGGGGTAGATTTAAATTGGTGAAAATTGTTTGTCGGCACTAAGCCACCTACTCCATAAAATAAAATAAAGATGGCGTCTAAAAGTGAGGTTAATGTAACACAATCCTCACTTCACTAACAAAGTGAACGTGATTTGCTAACAAACCATGAACTAGTGTCTACATAACGGTCGCATCTCGAGTATTGTGCGGTACAAATCAGTTTGCGGTAACAGTCTCCGAGTCCCCGCGACCTTGATAACGGTGCTGTAGTGTGCCGCTAGTCCGCCATTGCGCCATGAATGAAACATCTGACGATCTGACACGGTGGACTGTGAAGATGGGAGGGGATGACGCCATGGTGTTAGAAGCCAGAGGTCGCTAGATGCGTTTAGCGTTTTCCGTTTGTCGTTTCGCTCGTTTCACGCGTGGGAAAATTCTACTTTTGTTTTTCTGGTTTGTACGGTTGAGGTTGAGGCTGCATCTTGAAAGTTGTTGCTGATGTATACGAGTGTGTGCTTCTTTGACATTTACTTGTGTATGATTAATTTAGCGAAATTAAAAGAAAAATCTATTTGTTCCATGATTAGTACATCTTATAGTATATACCCTTTACTTTTTTTTCCCGAAGTACACTCAGTATATATAAAACCATTGATTTTTTAATTAATCATGATTTTTGGAAATTTTTAAATTATATTATTTATATATAAAAATCGGTTATTATTGCACATTACAAGTTTTAACATGAATTTTTTGAATTACATGCTCGACTATATGTGTTTACAACTTGGGTGGCTGTGGTAGGTTATAATGTTCGTATATGAAATTTGATGTTTTCTTATTTAAATTCGTTTAATAAATAAATATTTAAGATTATTTTGTCTGTTTTACAAAAAACCTTAAAATGTATTTTAAACCACTGAATTTTTATTAAGACATTTGCCTTGTTCTGTACCAGAAATGTAATTAAATCTTGAGAACCCTGGTTCAATCCCCACAGCCGACAAACAATTTTCACCAATTTAAATCTACCCCTGTGCCTCCCCCTCCACTAATCAAGATCTGCTTAGGCAGAGTGCCACACACAGTAATGGCTAAAAAGCGCAATGATATATTTATTTATTTATTTTTACAAAAAAAATCACACTAATTTAAATCAAGATTTAAATCAGGCCATTGAATTATTATTAAGACACTTGTCTTGTACAGAAATATAATTAAATCTTGAGAACCCTGGTTCGATCCCACAGCCGACAAACAATTTTTACCAATTTAAATCTACCCCTGTGCCTCCCCCTCCACTAATCAAGATCTGCTTAGGCAGAGTGCCACACCCAGTAATGGGTAAAAAGCGCAATGATATATTTATTTATTTATTTTTACAAAAAAAATCACACTAATTTAAATCAAGATTTAAATCAGGCCATTGAATTATTATTAAAACACTTGTCTTGTTCTGTACCAGAAATGTAATTAAATCTTGAGAACCCTGGTTCAATCCCCACAGCCGACAAACAATTTTTACCAATTTAAATCTACCCTTGTGCCTCCCTCTTCACTAATCAAGATCTGCTTAGGCAGAATGCCACACCCAATAATGGGTAAAAAGCGCAACGATATATTTATTTATTTTTACAAAAAAAATCACACTAAATTAAATCAGGCTATTGAATTATTATTAAGACACTTGTCTTGTTCTGTACCAGAAATATAATTAAATCTTGAGAACCCTGGTTCAATCCCCACAGCCGACAAACAATTTTTACCAATTTAAATCTACCCCTGTGCCTCCCCCTCCACTAATCAAGATCTGCTTAGGCAGAGTGCCACACCCAGTAATGGGTAAAAAGCGCAACGATATATTTATTTATTTTTACAAAAAAAATCACACTAAATTAAATCAGGCCATTGAATTATTATTAAGACACTTGTCTTGTTCTGTACCAGAAATATAATTAAATCTTGAGAACCCTGGTTCAATCCCCACAGCCGACAAACAATTTTTACCAATTTAAATCTACCCCTGTGCCTCCCACTCCACTAATCAAGATCTGCTTAGGCAGAATGCCACACCCAGTAATGGGTAAAAAGCGCAACGATATATTTATTTATTTTTACAAAAAAAATCACACTAAATTAAATCAGGCCATTGAATTATTATTAAGACACTTGTCTTGTTCTGTACCAGAAATATAATTAAATCTTGAGAATAGCATTACGGAATTCGAAACCGGAGATTCTGAGTTCGAATCGCACTCAAGCTAAAAATTATATAAAAACTATCACACTGCGGCTCGGTGAGTGCGGACCCTGTACTGTCATTGGGATTAAATTCCTGTTGTACAGCGTAACATAAATAAATAAATAAACCCTGGTTCAATCCCCACAGCCGACAAACAATTTTCACCAATTTAAATCTACCCCTGTGCCTCCTCCTCCACTAATCAAGATCTGCTTAAGCAGAGTGCCACACACAGTAATGGGTAAAAAGCGCAATGATATATTTATTTATTTTTACAAAAAAAAATCACACTAATTTAAAACAAGATTTAAATCAGGCCAACGCTGGTTAAGAATAACTGGTTTATGTAACAATTGTAGATTACAGTAGTTGAATAGTTCTCAGAAAAAATAAATCTTAGTTTTGTGAATCATGACATTTGAAACAATCTCACTGACCATTATCCATTAAGCAACGTTGGTAGTACTGTAACAAGTTAAGAAGGCGGTCTCAGTCCGATTTTACATCGTTCGCAGTTTTTAAGAAGCGAAGATTCGACTCTGTCTGACATTTGCGATGCACGACCGACCTGTCATTTGAAAAATCATCCGCGGCTGCAATTTCCTCGTCTGTTTCTTACAACTTACGTAACCAGCACTGCTCACACTGCTCACTACGATTCATACTCTTCATTCTTCGTGTTAGCGAGTAGCTGACTTTGATATTTGAATGACCAATGACGATAATATATTCCATGGTTTGATAGCGCAAATGTTAAAGCGGTAATTTGACATGGTTTTAAAGGTTGAACGGGATATTAATTTTGTTGAAGATTGAGATTTTTAATTGATGAGCCTGACATACTTTTTTATGTATTTTGTTCGAGGATGTTTCATATATTATTACAAGTTTTAAAGATCGTGATATTTGTATTTGAAAGGGACAGTTTTAAAACAAATATCAATCAATGATATTTAAAAGTTTTATGTAATTACTGGTTACTCTAGGGCAGTGGTTTCCAAACTGTGGGGCGCGAGATTGTTTTGAGGGGGGCGCGCTATATAAAAATATAATTGAGGCTTATGAACACATTCTCCATTTACATCATAGCACACACGTGTTTCTAACTAGCGCTCGCAGTAAAATATCCCTAGTTTAACAAACAAAGCCTTAGAAATTTTATTACGTTTCGTAACATCTTATTTGTGTGAAACAGGCTTTTCCGCTGTAACTGTTTTAAAGACAAAATATTGAACTCGATTATTCGTTGAAAAAGAATTGCGAGTGGCGATATCTGCAATGACTCCCCGGTTCGAGAAACTGAAAAACAAGCGCCCATTCAGCACACTCAACAATTATGATTATATTTCCAATCTTATTACAATTTTATGTTTATAAATGTTGTTGCATTATTTTGTTCTATTATCATGTTGTAATAAACATAATTTTGGGTTAAGAAAAAGATTTGTTATAACAAATATCTTATATAATAACAATATTTGTTTATAGTAGGTACTCATTTTTTTTATTCTATAAAATAAATTATTTACGATTTTTGAAGTTAGGCTGTTATAAAAAATGAAGGGGACGCGACAATTTTTTACGGAAAAAAGGGGCCGCTGAGAGAAAAAGTTTGGAAACCACTGCTCTAGGGAATCATTTTATATTTATTAGTTTATGGACGATATCTTGATTTTAGTTATTCCCTATTTTGTATATTAAACTGATCTGGTATCGACAATAGGAAGTAACTAATTTAATTAACATAAAATAAGGAACACAGTTTATATATACAGGGTGTTTCACAACTTAGAGCAAAAAATTAAAGGGTATATTCTGTACGACGTGCTGATCATGAAACAAAAACATTTTTTTTTAAATCGCAAAACTATTTTCCATGTATCCCAGTCCAAAATTTTTCGTTGCCACTGCCACTGGGTGGATGATTATGTTAAAGTTATTAATTAAATAAAATTCTATTATAAATAACTGCTAATAATTGAATTGTGTAATTATTCTTTCGTAGTTGATACCTACTTCATTGTTTGTGTTTAATCGGAAAGCGAATCCAGTGCAGTACTACAAAAAATGTTTTAGGTTAACAACCCTTAATTTTTCGAATTAAAAAAAAATCGTTTTGCACGTCGTCCAGAATATACCCTTTAATTTTTTGCTCTAAGTTGTGAAACATCCTCTATATACTACGCAAAAAAACAATACTTTTCAAACCCCTAAAAAACGTAATTGTCAAGATCATATAACTTAGTTGAAAATAAGTTGTTTTCAACGTAATCGGACTCAAATGAAAGGTTGAAGTCTCTTTTACCCATTACTGGGTGTGGCACTCTTCCGTAAGCAGATCTCGGTAAGTGATATATTTCTTCGCGTGAAGTGCGGTTACCAGTCGTTAAATCACGGCCCCCAAAGATGTTAGTGGAGGAGGAGCCACAGGGATAGATTTAAATTGGTAAAAATTGTTTGTCGACTGTGGGATCGAACCAGGGTTCTCAAGATCCACAGGCCGACTCGATACCACTGAGCCACCTACCCCAAAGTAATTATGAATGGGAATAAACTGAAAGTAGTGTGCCAAGGCAGGAATATTTGGCGAAGATTAATTGCAGAATGAATAAATCTTCAGTAAATGTTTAGTAAAACGTAAACGAAAACTGTGTAAGATCACTTCAGTGATTTAGTTTTTATATATTTACGTACATTTGAATCGTAATGAACTGTTTACTTAACTCTGTCTCTAGGGGTTACGAGACTTATAACGTGCTAGCCCGTGTAAAATTTATAACGGGCTGTTGACATTGGTTATCATGACAACATATCTAATTATAAACGTTTGACACTTAAATATTTTTTGATTAAACAAAATCTGTCAGATTTTCAAAGTCTACCTTGATTGAACATTTTAGTTATTGCGTTATACTATTGCAATTAATTTGATTAAATATACATATATTGCGATTCAAATGCACATAAAACATTGTACAATGCTCGACCGTTAACTGAAATTTACAGGCTCACACAGATAACAGGCTCGCTAGCGCTCGCCCGTTACCTTTCTATGCTCGCCTGTAAATTTCCGTATAACGGTCGTGCAATGTAAATAACTATTACATACAGAATAAACTAGTTAGTGTAGTTTTGTTAAAATATCGTTTAGTTCTATTGTAAAATACGGTACTACAATATCCCTATCTTATTCGGGAATAAATGTTATTATGGTCTAAATAAACACTTACGCAGCCCTAATATAACATGGAAAACAAAAATTCTAATCTACAAAACCCTGATACTCCCTGTCATAACCTATGGAGAGACTTGGGCGCTATCAAAAACAGATGAAACGGCGCTACATATTTTTGAAAGAAAAATTCTTAGAAACATTTTTGGAGCGGTCTGTGAAAACGGAATATGGCGTAGACGCTATAATTTCGAACTATACAATAAGTATACTGAAACAGCAAATAAAGGAAGGGATATCGTAACGGTAATTAAATTAGGGAGACTACGCTGGGCAGGCCACGTCGCAAGAGCTAAGGAAAACTATCCACCAAAAAAGATTCTCACGGCAAGACCAGGGGGCGCTAGGAGCCGTGGTAGACCAAAACTTAGATGGAAGGACGGCATGGACAACAACGCAAGTAGCATAGGCGCTACGAACTGGCAGAGGCTGGCCAAGGATCGGAAAGAATGGAAGAAAAAGCTTGAGAAAGTCGGAGCCCACATCGAGCTGTTGAACTAAATATGATGATGATGATGACACTATCCTTTATAGCTATTTTAGTTTTAGTAACAATGTACCATAATCCAGATGTATATGATTTACAAAAGTGGTTTAATAATCGTAAATTATCAGTTTTGAAAAGATTATTGGAAGCAAATAATTTAAAGTATTGCCTTTTCTTTTAGTTAGCAGCAGGGTTCGAAAATATATATCGATCGATATATATCATGATATTTATTTTGATATATATCGTCATATTTTTGCAATGATATATATCCATTATATAAAAATATCAAATAGTTTTTGTGATATAGCCTCCGGAAAAGTGAAATTTTTCGTATTTTTCAATGTTTCTACTTTTCCGAGACTATATCTCGAAAACTAAATGTGATATGAAAACGCGCTCAACGGCATTAATTTTCTCGTGCTTCAGTTAACTTATAAACATAGTTTCAGCGATTTTTATTTTTTTTTCAATTTTCCGCCAAAAAAATCGCAAAAAGCGGTTTTTTAACATTTTCTCGAAAACCAGAAGTCATATGCATTTGTAGATTGCACCACTGGATTCAGTGGGTCAAAATACATATGTATGTAAATTTTCGTTTTAATAATTCTACGATTAAGGATTTTTTAGAAAATTGAATTAAAATCTGAAAAAACCAAAGGGGTACCCCTTAGGAAATAATTAAAAATATTAAATTGCTTAAAATTGTATGAAAATTTGCTTATAAGTCAATTCGGACACGGGGAATTCAACGCCGTTGAGCGCATTTCCATATCTTGTTTAGTTTTTGAGATATAGCCTCCGGAAAAGTGAAATTTTTCGAATTTTTCAGTTTTTCTACTTTTACGAGGCTATATCTCGAAAACTAAATGTGATATGAAAACGCGGTCAACGGCATTAATTTTCTCGTGCTTCAGTTAACTTATAAACATAGTTTCAGCGATTTTTATTTTTTTTCAATTTTCCGCAAAAAAACTCGCAAAAAGCGGTTTTTTAACATTTTCTCGAAAACCAGAAGTCATATGCATTTGAACATTTTTCCATTGGATTCAGTGGGTCAAAATACATATGTATGTAAATTTTCGTTTTAATAATCCTACGATTAAGGATTTTTGGGAAAATTGAATTAAAATCTGAAAAAACCAAAGGGGTACCCCTTAGGAAATAATTAAAATTATTAAATTGCATAAAATTGTATGAAAATTTGCTTATAAGTCAATTCGGACACGGGGAATTCAACGCCGTTGAGCGCATTTCCATATCTTGTTTAGTTTTTGAGATATAGCCTCCGGAAAAGTGAAATTTATCGAATTTTTCAGTTTTTCTACTTTTCCGAGGCTATATCTCGAAAACTAAATGTGATATGAAAACGCGGTCAACGGCATTAATTTTCTCGTGCTTCAGTTAACTTATAAACATAGTTTCAGCGATTTTGATTTTTTTTCAATTTTCCGCCAAAAAAATCGCAAAAAGCGGTTTTTTAACATTTTCTCGAAAACCAGAAGTCATATGCATTTGTAGATTGCACCACTGGATTCAGTGGGTCAAAATACATATGTATGTAAATTTTCGTTTTAATAATCCTACGATTAAGGATTTTTGGGAAAATTGAATTAAAATCTGAAAAAACCAAAGGGGTACCCCTTAGGAAATAATTAAAAATATTAAATTGCTTAAAATTGTGTGAAAATTTGCTTATAAGTCAATTCGGACACGGGGAATTCAACGCCGTTGAGCGCATTTCCATATCTTGTTTAGTTTTTGAGATATAGCCTCCGGAAAAGTGAAATTTTTCGAATTTTTCAGTTTTTCTAAATGTGTATAAAAACTAAAATTAAAAAATAAATATCCAAAAAGTGATATTTATCTGATATATATAAATATAAAAAAAATATATCATCACGCCTTTTACCCATTACTGGGTGTGGCACTCTGCCTAAGCAGATCTCGGTAAGTGATATATTTTGTCGCGTGAAGTGCGGTTACCAGCCGTCAAATCACGGCCCTCAAAGATATTAGTGGAGAGGGAGCCACAGGGGTAGATTTTTAAATTGGTGAAAATTGTTTGTCGGCTGTGGGGATCGAACCAGGGTTCTCAAGATCCACAGGCCGACTCGATACCACTGAGCCATCTACCCCATATATATCAGATATTTTGATATTTATTATAAATATCATGATATTTACGAACCCTGGTTAGCAGTGTATCTTGACTAATCGAAGACACTGCGTATTATTTAAATTTCTTACTTAATAGTAGAGAAAATACTCAATAAATTAAATGTAATGCTTGCAAATGATGTACACTTGAAATGTGAAGGTTTCCTTAATTTGGAAGACTCTTACCAATAACTCTTACATGCATGTCGATCACGTACGCTTTATATAGATCTCTAATGTCGTAACCTATGAATGCTTTACTAACACCAACGCGTGTTACTCAAGAATCAGTAGCTATTTGTGGTTTATTAAAAATGTAACAACACTGTCCCTGTCGGCAATCGAATCCTAACGCAATAACACTTTCATTTTGAGCAATTATTTACTTGAATTTCATGTAAAAACGCATTGAGATATTGTGCGATACATTCTGACTTTTTAATGTAATACATGATGTTGTTTACGATATTCGATGTCGTTTTTATTTTATCGAAAGTTACTTCGAGTAGTTGTAGTTTCTCCAGAGTTATTTCATATCTCTGCAATAGCTCACCGGAGACTACAGTATTGAAAACTGTTTATTTATTTACTTATTATACTGCGTAATAAAAACATAATCAAAACTAAAACTTTTCAAATAATACTCATAACATTAATGTAAAACTACATAATTATGAAGATGATATTATTACGATGTAAAAGATTTGATGTGGACATCACATGACTTCCTTGTACGCGTATTAAACTACAGATATTTTTTTAATTGCACATATTTGACATTTTTTGTTCTAATCCATAGCAAACTTAATTTATAAAAAAATCAAAAATATATAATATTTAAATTTAGATATCTCGTTTATGCAAAAGGCTAATTTAAAAATTCTTAATGTGCTAGATGCAGAATTTAATTCTCTAAAACTTTTATTTGCAGCATTTATTTCTAAAATTAAAATAATACCATTTTTTATTCAAGGAAAACTGTTAGCAGCTTCATGTAATCTGTCAATTCCGGTTAGCGTATTTTAACTAAAATCTATTATGTTATTTCCATTGATATAGTAGTCTTATATACCAAATTTGGAAAGTTTTAAATTATATTAGCAGATAGTTTTTCATGAAAATATATTATAGGCTTCAAGTAAAGTACCACTTCCGGTAGTTGTATAATGACCAAAAAGGGAGGTGCACAACTAGATGTTATAACAGTCCTAAATATAAAATTTCAATTTTCTACGGCTTACCGTTTTTGAGATGTGCGAGATACATACGTACGTACATACGTACGTACGTACAGACGTCACGACGAAATTAGTCAAAATGGACTCAGGGAGGGTCAAAATGCGTATTTCCACTGAAATCTGAGAACCGAAAATTTTCGCGATTACAATACTTCCTTTACTTCGTACAAGGAAGTAAAAAACGCAACACTTTGCAAACCCTCTAAAAACGTGATTTTCAAGATTATGTAACATAGTTGAAAATAAGTCAATTATCAACGTATTCGGGCTCGATATCTACCCCAATTTTGAGCATTGTAATTACCGTAAACAATAACCAACATATATTCGGTCCTGTATGGCCGATTCACAATTGCAACTGAAAGTGAACTCTCCATTACGTAATGTTCGCCCCCGCCGCCCTCTTACGTTAACTTTACGTTATGTGTAACTTTCCTTCTGCCATAACGCTGTATTAAGACCCTCGTTACTTACTGATATACTGTCTGCTTCTTTATATAGGTGAACTTATATAAGTCATAACGTTTTATTTGTTGTAACCTTACTTTCTATCTGAATGGGATATAATATTTTCTCAGGATTATAGCTGTGACGATTACTATGTCAATGTGGGAGATATTTGACAAAGTGTTGGAGGATTGAATGAATTGGATTGAATAATCATCGAGAAATCTCGAAAGGAAAGATCTTATTTATTAAAACACTATTTTTGATTGTTGAATCTTATAGGTGATTTTAGTTTAATCTGTAGGTAGATTCGTAAAACGTATTAGTCGGTAATATCATTTTTAATTCCTTTTGTACACCTAAAAAAGAACTATTAATTATAGGATTAAGAGTAAATATACAGGGTGTTTCAACAGGGTAAGTTTTTTTTTAAACAACCAATCAGTTTTGTTGACTAACAAATATCTTTAGAGAAAAAATACATACACAAACTAAATCAATTATAACATAAAAAATTGATAAATTAAGTAATAATTGACTAAAGTTAATTTATATTATGACAGAAAAATTCTGATGACGCCTGGATTCGAATCATCAGAATTTTTCTGTCATAATATAAATTAACTTTAGTCAAAAACTACAGGTATGATTACCTTTAATAATCACACAACTTAATAATATTAGCTCTAAGTAATAATTATTAAAGATCTGCCAGTAACTAATCTAATTGTTTAAACAAGTGAATCCCTGGTAACTATTGAAATAAGCGCACATTTAATATCTTTTTCGCGCACATTTAACATCGTTTTGTAATAATTTTAAATTGTTCCTCAAATCAATTAGTATAAGAAACTAATTATAACTACATTAATAATAGGTGGTTCAGTGGTATCGAGTCGGCCTGTGGATCTTGAGAACCCTAGTTCGATACCCATAACCAACAAACAATTTTCACCAAATTAAATCTAGCCCTGTGTCTCCCCTTTCACTAACATCTTTGGGGACCGTGATTTGACGGCTAGTAACCCCACTTCACGCGAAGAAATACATCACTTATCAAAAGTGCCGCACAATGAGTAAAAGGCATAATATAAAATAAATAAATAAATATATCATCACGCCTTCTACCCATTGTTGGGTGTAGCACTCTGCCTAAGCAGATCTCGATAAGTGATATATTTTGTCGCGTGAAGTGCGGTTACCAGCCGTCAAATCACAGCCCCTAAAAAATATTAGTGGAGGGGCAGCCACAGGGATAGATTTAAAAGGTGTGATGATATATTTATTTTATTTTCACTCGTTTCTTCACTTCAAAGCCAATTTATCAAAATCATCAATCAATATATGCACATTCTTAAGTACCGTTAATAATGGCAAATTCATCTGGAACGGAGTATATACCACGGTATAAATCAGTGAATGTCTAATCTAGTGTCGAATGTTTTGAAAGTAGGCGCCGCATTTTCATTATTTTGTTTTATCGAACAAATGCTAATTAGAATTATTTCTCGTGGGTGTAACTACATTAATTTCATATCTAATCGACATATCGTTCGTGTTTTGTCTTTTCTTTCCGCTTGAACTGTTTTTTGTTTCCTTAGCGACAGTTGAACAGATATTGAGCAATATTAGGTGTATGTAGGATACTCTAACGGAATTTTCGTTGAAGGTGATTTTTTCATATTTTAGTTAGAAAGTTTTATTTCTGGATTTAAATTAACTGATTTATTATTGCATTATTTAGTTGGCATACCAGTGATACTACAAGTAATTTGACATTTTAATTTTTTCAGGAACTAATTATAATACAGTAAATTTTAATTCGAAACTTTTTAATGTATCAATACAAAACAGATATGTGTTATTGATATTATTGACAGTCACTTTACAATCCTCTCGGTATTTGAATATTTTTTGACCTAGAATCTCAAACACAGTGGTAGGGTGTCGGCCTATATATTTGAGAATCCGGGTTCGTTTCCCACAGCCGACAAACAATTTTCACCAAATTAAAAAACTGTAGCTTTAGCTCCACTAACATCTTTGAGGCCGTGATTTGACGGCTGGGAACCGTAATTCACGCGAAGAAATATACCGAGATCTGCTACGGCAAAAATTTACATACCCAGTAATTGGGCAAAAGGAGTGATGATATATTTTTTTCATTTTTAGTGTCAAATGCGTTTGTTAATTTTCTGCTCTTTAATTCAGAGATATATAAAGTAAGGAATGTCCCTTTTTCGGGAACGCTACATAATAATTTCTTAGAAATAATACAGGGTGTATCAAAATTATTCAAAAAAAATAATTAAAATATATAAATTATTTGAAGTATCGATAATAATGAAAAAACAATCCAAATTTTGCAAATATAATTAAAAACGCCTTACAAGTAACACTACCCAACTGTCACTCACCGATTTAAATGAAACTTAGCACTCTAATAGAACTCTAAAATAATATTGAATTTTTTTCTTCCGGAAATTGCTTTTTAGGGGTACAAATCATCCTGAAAGATGGTAGAAGCAAGAATCGCCATAAATGAAATTAAATATTACGCGTTCAACATTGCTTACATTACACAATACAAAATAAATAAATATATCATCACGCCTTTTACCCATTACTGGGTGTGGTACTCTGCCTAAGCAGATCTCGGTAAGTGATATATTTTTTCTCGTGAAATGCGGTTACCAGCCATCAAATCACGGTCCCCAACGACATTAGTGGAGGGGGAGCCACAGGGATAAATTTAAATTGATGAAAATTTTTTGTCGGCTGTGGGAATCGAACCAGGGTTCTCAAGATCCACCTACATTACACATTCGCCATCATTATTACAATAAGCAATAATTGTGATTTTTATAATAATATCTATTCCGGCTCTGTTACCTAGGCAAGTATGCCAAGCCCAAAACAGCAAAACAGTTGACAATCACGCACACAGCACGAGCTGATTTTGCACTACTGAGGTTGGTCGTACATTCACCGTTCACCAAACATTCGACAATCGACTTTGACGTTCAATTGTTGGCTAATACGTTCAAATCACAGGCCACTGCAATCTTGATGTTGTATTCTGTCACTGACAGTTTAAACAGGAAATAAAGTAAATGTCAATTATTCTATTAATAGCTAAATATATTTGTGACATTTTGATATTATTGCAGAATAAAATAGAAATTATTTTGGGATTTAACTATTGTTACAGTCTGAGATGTAACAATAATTATTATTGTAGAAAGTTTTGATGTGTTAACAAACTTCTTTTTTTTGTTATTGTTGGGAAGACATACAATCATATTTTAATATAAAATTATAATGATCTTATCGATAAATTATTGATACACAACGATCAATACAAAAATAATAAAATAAATAAATAAATATATCATCACGCCTTTTACCCATTACTGGATGTGGCTCTCTGCCAAAGCTGACCTCGGTAAATAATATATTTCTTCGCGTGAAGTGCGGTTACTAGCCGTCAAATCACTGCCCCCAAATATGTGAGTGGCGGGGGAGCCACAGGAGTAGATTTAAAATGATAGTGAGCCACCTACCCCATAATACATATTGAGATATTGAATAAAGATAACAAATGAAAAATAAATTAAATATGTTTAAAATATGAACAGTAAAATAATAATAATAATTTTCTATTTGTTCATAAAAGCAATAATAAAATAATATACGTCAGTGATTTTTGATCTAAATTCATTGAATGAAGTCTATTTAAATTTCAAATTAATGTAATAAAATAATACAATGTCGCTAACATCAGATACATATCAAATAAAATTTAAAAGTTAAATAATTTATTTTCTAAACATAAATTTAAATAACAACAACATGTAAGAACAGTTAATAATATGTAATATCTTTTATGAATATTGTTTTCAAATAAATTATTATTTAAAACAAATTTACATATGAATTTAATAATTACATTAGCATGACAGCAATTACAGTTATGGAAAATAATACATAAAATAATAATTAAATAAAATTATTATTCATCTTTTATTATTACGTATTATACAAATAAAAACATATTTTTTATTAGCTCCGTGGAAATGCATCGAATTGTGCAAATTATTTTCATCACATTAATATTATGTCTATAATGTCTAATATCTTTGGTGATTGTGCTTTGACGGTCAGTAACCGTTTGAGTAATTTAAAACGAATACAGCGCTACTAATGGGAATTGAAGACCGAAACATATGTGAACTAAAATGCAATTTCTTTTGAATCTCTACAAAATATGTCAAATTTGACCAATGATTATTAGTTTAGAATTAGAAACTTAGATAGCGTCGAAAAAACAAAATGTTTACAGATTTTACTTTTATGAACAGTCATTTGAATTACAATCTTTTATTATTTTTTTAAAATCAATTATAAAGTAAAAATTAAATTATATGTTACCTTATATGTTCATTAATATTAGAAATATAATATTTTTTAAATTAATTCATTTTTCAAATAAAATACGAACAACAAAGTAAGCTCCATTCGATGAAAGCTCCTGGTCGGTTTTATATGAATTTTTTTCACGATCTTGTCAGAAAGTAAATTGTCCTTCAATCGGGGGAATAAAGTGATCCAGTTTCGTAAATCTTCTCTTACGCCCACTTCTCTAACAACGAATCTATAAGAAATAAAGGCAGCATCGCCTGCGCTTGTTTAAAAATACATTTAACACAATTGCAGTTACACACTGTATAGTAAAAACTGAAAATGAAAAAAAAGATGAGGAAGGAAGGGAGTATCTCCCTGCGCTTGTTTTTGAAACTAAATTCCACACAATTGCAATGGACACTTTATAGTAAAAACAGAAAATGAACCAAAAGATAAGAAAGGAAGGGAGCATCTCCCTGCGCTTGTTTTTGCAATAATAGTTATTTATGACACAATGACGGAAAATGCAGTTTTTCGTATGAATGAAGGATATTGCTGGACGAAACAAAATCTAATATGAATATGAAAAGCTTTTTTGTCCACGAGTCATACACTATATTATATTCTGAATAGAAAATTATATGTATACCTCGTGAAGAAAATGTCATTTTCCTTCTGGTGCTTTATATCACTAGCATTCTACTTGAGAAATAAAACGACATCTCCCGGCAGGAAATAATGTGACACTTTCTTCCCTTGATATACAAATAACTTTTTTCTACTTCCGTTAGGAAATAGACGTTTTATTTCACTTATTTGAGTTAGGTAATGAACTGCATTATTTAACTAGTGAAATAATGAGGTAACATAGCAACACAAAAAATGTTATTCTTTTATTTTTTGAATTTATAACTGTCATTAATATGTTAAAATTTCATAATTTCACAAACGCTCTTTCGTATTTATTAGAACGGAAGTAGAAAAAATATTGTATGAAACTCGTAAGGAAATAAGGTTATTACCTTACTTATGTGTTTACATAACTCGGCTACGCCTCGTTCTGCAAATTTCATATGTGTAAGGTAATAACCTTCATTTCCTTACTAGTTTCATAAATAGCTATTTATTGATTGGTTATCGAGAGCTATTATTGCAGAAACTTCACACTCAGTACATAAATACATAACGGCGATGAAATATTTATATATTTTATTTTTTATTACGCTAAGATAATTCCTTTCATGCTGATTTCTTAAGAAACTAAAGCGGTAAAAGTACAATCAATTGATCAATCACCAATCATTTCAATTGTTAGCATCAACTTGTAGTTGACAATAGTTCTTGTGCCGATTATGCGAGCCTTGACACCCTTTTTGCGAACTGACTTAGGATGGGCAGCTATGCAGGAACTGTGTTGCTAATGCTATAGCTTAGTACTTGTATAATCACAGTCTCAGTGTGACACTCTTCCTTGGCGCCATCATACTTGGAGAGAACTTGTAATGTTAGGTTGTGACGTTATGAAAGTAGGTTTACATTTCTTTTTTAATTCACTCCTGATAGAACTATATGCAGTCCTTTATTTATGTTACGCTGTACAACAGGAACTTAATCCTAATTACAGTACAGGGTCCGGACTCACCGACCCGCAGAGTGCGATTCGAAGTCGAGATCTCCGGGTTCAAAAACCAGCCATACCAACGATGGACATTTTAATAGTATAAATTTTTGAGCCGCGACCCAGATTTGGGTAATAGTTTTGAATTCGTGACAAACAAAATAATGAATTCTGCATATAGAAAATCTATAACTTTCAAAGTGCAGTAGCTTAAAAAGTATTTAAAATGATTTTTGTACATATGCATCGTATCCTGTTATTTTAAAAGTACTATTTTTGTTAAAAATAGTACTACACTATTTAATGTCAGGAAAGCTTTGCTTTGCATACCTAGCCAGGAAAATAACATATTGCCTGCCTAGGCAGGTAATGAAAGAAACGTGAATGTCTTGTTACTTAGCAACATAAAATACTGACTGAATATATAAGTCAAATATGTATTTTAATTTTAATTAATTAAAAATATGTATTATTTGTTTATAAGTTTAAGGTAAAATGTTATACATAACACGTCTGTCAGTTTTTTTAACTTTTTGTTCTCGTATTTGCAAAATTTTAAAAGGTTCTTCATATATTTACAAATTCTACGCATTTAAAATGCCTTAGTTTACTGCTGCCATCTAGGAAGAATTTTAGTAATAAGTCTGACAGGGATTCAATTCTTCCCGAACCACGATTCATTGTCTCAATAATTTATTATTAGAATGAATTATGATTACTGGCCGACATTTTGTGACACCTGTTTTAGTTAGGTATAGTCTGCACTACTGTAAATAAATAAATAAATATATCATCACGCCATTTACCCATTGCTGTTTGTGGCACTCTGCCTAAGCAGATATTATATTTTTTCGCGTGAAGTGCGGTTACCAGCCGTCAAATCACGGCTCCCAAAGATGTTAGTGGAGGGAGACCCACAGGGGTAGATTTAAATTGGTGAAAAATGTTTGTCGGCTGTGAGGATCAAACCAGGGTTCTCAAGATCCACTGGCCGACTCGATACCACTGAGCCACCTACTACCGTAAAAAGTTTTATTAGATAATTAACTAAACACTTTTAACTGCTAATCCTATTGATTACCTATTTATTATTTCTGTTTCTATCGTCAATTGTCCGTGTAAATGACAAGTAAATTTCAGTTAATAAGCTACTTGATTACCACATTATCTTCAGAAAACAAACAAGTGAAACCGATCTGAATCGATTGTCATGTATTATTATTTATTCACCTCTTCATGATTACAACAATCCACATATAAAGCATTTCAACTTGCAACTAACCGAACTTGACTCGAATTTTTAACACATTCATCGGTTGTTTTCTCCTTAGTTCCCGCCATCGCCACGTGATACTAGTGTCGCCATGCTCTACTTGTCCTGATATTTGAAAGTGATATGGTAACCGTTAACCGTTATGGTTTATGGTCGATAATTGAATAATGTGTAATTGTATAATTTTGATGAATTAACTATACTTTTTAGCGTTTGTTTGTTTGTTATCTTCGATCTTAGTTGCGCAAAGTTACGGTGACTGTGACATTGTTTTGTTTTTTTTAATTGCTAAGTAGGTACTCTTGGGTTTTTAATTTTAACACGTTAAAGAATTTAGTGAGTAAATATGCACGGTTGGCCAACAGGAGATATGGTGGTTATTTTGTTTTTGTGTAAAGTCATTTTTGTTTTAATTATTTTTAGTTTGTCAGCTATTTAAATAATTGTTATTTAACAAATTAATAGCTATCATTATTTTGGTATTATAGCTGAGGTTTTAACAATTTACTAAAATTGTAATTAGTATTATAAAATATTTTAATTTCGTGTACGTAAATGATAAGATTATCGTAACGTGATAAAAGAAAAATAATGTTTTTGTAATTATCCGTGGAAAATTAAAAACTGCTACTACAATTGTTTACAAATGTTCTCAAATTATCTTTAAAATTGTTATTTGTGTATTAAGAGTGTAAAGTGACTCTTTATTACTCGAACGCGGTAATAACAGCGCGAACCGAAGGCAAGAGCTGCAATAGTGTAAGAGGTACTTTACGCACATAATTTTTTGTACGATTGCATCTTAAAATTATTAAAAAACGTATACGTACTGAAAATAAATTAGTTCTGTCAACTGTCAATATGACAAGTTTCTGTTTTATTGGTATCCCAGGTAACTATTGAAATAAGCGCGCATTTAATATCTTTTTCGCACATTGCCATTGTAAACGTGCGCATTTAACATCATTTTCGCTTGTTTCACAGAAAACGTCAACTTTACGATGACAATTGAGAGTGTAATTGTCAACTTTTCATAGCAATCCTAGAAAAAAAATATTTTTCAAAAATAGAATTTAAAAATAAATTGAGTGGCTTTTGACAATACAGATGTATGTTCATTTCTCAATAATTATTTATGCATCAAGGGCATTATGCAGATGATAATGCATAGAGAGCGACAGTGATTAAATAAAAATGCATCAAATTATGCTAAGAAAAACAAAGATAGATGTAATGGACATATTTGAGTTTACAACATTCTGTGACATTTTTCGTTGTCAATTATAACAATTAATTAATTTAATTTAATTAGATGTTTTAAGAACTGTATACGTGAGTGTTTTAGTTATCTGTAATGTAATGTTAAAACCATACTCGTAAAACAAAAATTGTTGTACCAGTTATAATTATAAGTTAATAACCTTTTATAAATCTTTTGAATATAAAACAAGAAAACGGTATTTTAATATTTACAATTTAATAAATAAATGCATGATTGTTGAAAAAATACATAGCGTGACAAAATGTAAAATATCATATCTATGGAACTTGCTAAAAAACATATAATGTTACGTTACAATGAAATGCCAACATAAACAATCACTAAAAAGCTTATATGACATATTAGAGCACATCTTGCATTCGTGCAGATATCTGATACATATATCACGATCACAATAATTCATGAGTTGTTGATATCTGATCACACAGTTACAATAAAACACAGTCACAAAAGTAGACGAATACTTTATTAATATTCTAAACAGGTTTACATAGAAACTGAATCGAAGTGTTCAGCAGAAATTTTCGCTTCTACAGTTTCTAATTTTATTCCCCATAAAACACATTTCGATTTTTAAACTTGTAATATTTTAACCTACGGATTAACATAAAACTACGTTTCAAAAACAGGACTATACAGGGTGTTTCAATATTATAATTGCAAAAAAAAGATATATATTATATACGCAAAAATATTTTTTCCCAAAATTTGCAAAAGTAAAATATAAATAAATATATCATCACGCCTTTTACCTATTACTGGATGAGTCTCGGCCGTAGCAGATCTCGGCAAGTAATATATTCACGGCCTCCAAAGATGTTAGATATATTATAGTAATCAATAAAAATGAGTAAACATTAAACATTGAAAGAACTGTTACACAATTTTAATTAAAATAAAATAATTATAATCATCACGCCTTTTACCCATTACTGTGCGTGACACTCTACCTTAGCAGATCTCGGTAAGTGATATATTTCTTCGCGTGAAGTGCGGGTACCAACCGTCAAATCACGCCCCCTCAAGATATTAGTGGAAGGGGAGCCACAGGAGTAGATTTAAATTGGTGAAAATTGTTTGTCGGCTGTGGGGCTCGAACCAGGGTTCTCAAGATCTACAGGCCGACTCGATACCTCTGAGCCACCTACCCCATGCAAAAATGCTGCGTCACAGTGGTTGAGAATCACTGCCCTAGAGTAAAGTGTAATTTCCTCCCTTGTATGATTACTGCCCTCAACTACACTATAGGTATTAAAAGTCACCCGCAAGAATAAATAATACACTTTCCTCCCACGTTATACAACTAGCTATTATTTTCTTGAAACGAATTGAATTGTACAAAACAAAATGAGTGAATTTATGTCCTAACCAAAAACAAATTCAATTATGAAATTGTTAAGCTATTCGCCATGGTCTATAATATAATTTAATACATTATGTATTACGTAATATCATAACAAATAAATAGAAAATAGTAAAAAATCTGTTTGAGTAAATAACAAATCATATTTTCTCACGGCATTCTCTCAAATCGCTGCATCGTTTCTGTATTTTATAACAAGCATATCAAATGGTAAATGAAGTGTATTTTTTACGGTAATAAACCAATAGTAAATGTTTAGTAGCATAACAAGAACCAATAAGCATTATAAAACTTCAACAGGAAATTAAAAAGCCTCGTAGAACGTTGCCTACGGCTCACATCCGTTTTGCAACTGTTCCATAATATGTCGAAATCTACATTCGCTTGTATCGTATCGTAACCAGTTCAAGTCGCGGGTCTCGGTTCTCAATTCTCGCTTGGATATTATAGTAACCGGGTTCTATACGGCTGATATATTTATGATCTGTTTCTGTAGTGCCGGCTCCTAAAATGTACATAATTCATTAAATACATTCCTTTCATGAAAGTTATTTTTCTAATGTGAATAAGAGGTTTCTTTGCAGCTGTAAAGAGAAAAACATGAGGTGTAAGACTATGCAGATATTTGTATTATATAACTACCGGGTGGAACATCATACCAGTGTACATAGGCGATTAACATGAAAAAACAGTTTTTTTGTGCGCATTGCTCCCCAAATTATTTTAGCCAAAAATGCTTCAAATAAATGTTGTAGAGCATAAAATTCTGCATCTACATCAATAAACAGAATTACATTTACATGCGTTGTAACGACAGAAATTAAATTAAAAAATATTAAAAATTACGTTGAAAATATCAAATAGCCATGGAAGTGAAACAAACATAGATAGATGCTTGACGTTTGACAGATTTCCTGATTTAACACCTTGCGAATTTTTTTATGGGGTCATCTTAAATGTAAAATTTATTAGCAACGCCACCCAAATATTAATTCTTTGAGAGAAGCTATCGTGGATAAGTGCGCCTTAATCACAAATAGGCAGCTCGCTAATGTACGACATTCCTTCTACAATAGACTTTGTTATTGCTTGGCTGAAAATGGAGGTTTATTTGAATATTTATTGTAATAATAAATTGTAGTGATTATTTTATTGAGAGAATTATTGTTTGATATTTGAATTATAATAGATAGGTTATAATTTTTACATGACCAACCCTATAAGAAATAAACGTTTCATTGAAATGTACAATTGTTTATTTATTATTAAATTGTAATAATAGGTATGAATTAATATAATAATTAATATTTTTTTATTAAATTTCTGTCGTTACACGCATGTAATGTAATTCTGTTTATTGATGTAGATGCAGAATTTTATGCTCTACAACATTTATTTGAAGCATTTTTGGCTAAAATAATTTGGGGAGCAATGCGCACGGAAAAACTGTTTTTTCATGTTAATCGCCTATGTACACAGGTATGATGTACCACCCGGTATATAGTCGATTTAAATATTTCAATATTATTTTTACTTCATTGTACGAAGTAAAGGAAGTATTGTAATTGCGAAAATTTTCGGTTTTCAGATTTCAGCGGAAATACTCATTTTATACGTATGTATATATCTCGCATAACTCGAAAACGGTAAGGCGTATAAAGTTGAAATTTTGTATTTAGGACTGTTATAACATCTAGTTATACACCTCCCTTTTTGGTCATTATATAACTTCCAGAACTGGTACTTTATTTAAAGAACAAGTGAAAACGCTCAAAAAATCATATTCACAGAATATTTTTTGTCAAAAATAGCAACCAAACTAACATCTTGTGCTGTCGCAGCGACTATGATTTGAAAGCAGGTATATATTTATTGCAGGGTAACAATAAACTTTTACCACTACTGTCACAGAATATTTTTTGTCAAAAAAAGTCTGAAGAATTCCTAGTAAATGTGATCTGAACAAGAAAAATAAAATCAAGGATCAACTAATTTGTGCAACAAAGAATTTTGATAAAAATGTATTAGATTTGGAATCATTATTTCTTCCCAAAATACAGAATTATTTTGTATTTTTTCATGCAAAAATATGAAGGCTTTAGAGGAACGAACTATCTGTGGATTCCACTATGCATATTGGTGAAAACGTCTCCTGTAACTACTAAGTGTCAACCATGGTGTGTGTAAGGGTTAGTTCAGAAGTACGCACGCAAAAGCTTCGTTGTGATGACATATTGAACCACGATTTGACGGCTGGTAACTGCAGTTCACAAGCATAAATATATTACTTACTGAGATGTACTACAGCAGAATGCCACTGCCAGTAATGGTTCAAAAGCATGATATATTTATTTTTGTGAATTTTTGGTTGAACCGGTTCAAAATTCGAAATTTTTTAAAATATGTTTCTATATAGTTCAGAGCACGAGAAATTCACTCGTTCAAACCGCATTTCAATATCTCTTTTAGTTTTTGAGTTCTATCGATTTTAAACTTTTTTTAAAACTCAACTTTGAGAGCTCATATCTCGAAAACTAAAAAAGATATTGAAATGCGGTTTGAACTAGTGTATTTCTCGTGCGCTACTTAACTTATACCGAAATTTTATAATTTTTGAAAATTTTTCAACTTTTTAAAAAAAATAAAATTCTCAATATCTCCACAAGTTGAAGAGATAATAAAAATCTGAAAAAACCAGTGAATTCCTCTCGTCAAAATACATAGGTATGCAAATTTTTACATCAAAATTCGCACGGATACATTTTTTATTACAAAAAATCCAAAAATGGCCCAAATCCGTAAAAACGCCAAGGGGTACCCCTAGGGGTTTTTTCGAATTTTTGCCATTTTTCAATTTTTTTTAATAAAAAATGTATCCGTGCGAATTTTGATGTGTGTAATTTGCATACCTATGTATTTTCACGAGAGGAATTCACTGTTTTTCTCAGATTTTTATTATCTCTTCAAATTTTGGAGATATTGAGAAAAGAAAATTTTGAAAAAAAGTTGAAAAATTTTCAAAAATGTTAAAATTTCGGTATAAGTTAAGTAGCGCAAGAGAAATTCACTCGTTCAAACCGAATTTCAATATCTCTTTTAGTTTTCGAGATATGGGCTCTCAAAGTTGAGTTTTAAAAAAAGTCTAAAATCGATATAACTCAAAAACTAAAAGAGATATTAAAATGCGGTTTGAACGAGTACATTTCTCGTACTCTGAACTATATAGAAACATATTAAAAAAAATTCTAATTTTGAACCGGTTGAACCAAAAATTCACAAAAAATAAATATATGCTTTTGAACCATTACTGGCAGTGGCACTCTGCTGTAGTACATCTCAGTAAGTAATATATTTATGCTAATGTCTATTTTATTTCTAAAATAATTTCACGACATATATGTTAGTTAACTGCTAGTTAATAACATAATATTTTGAGGTTATGTAAAATCTAACGCCGGATGATTTTATGGCCAGTCCAACCCTGACCTGCATGCAAGGCTATAGAAAATTAAAGTTACAAAGTTTTTAATTTAAATACGTAAATATATGCTTGTATTTTTAATTTATGACTTGACGTTGTTTAGAAAAATGATACGATTTTAAAAATGTATAATTAGTTGACGGGAAATGTATATCTGTGCCATAATTAATTAATAATTTGCATAATGCTAATAGAACTTTACTCAGATGAGTTTCAATGATTTAAAGAGAAATTCTAAATCTGAAAATGAATTCCAGTTTAGAAGAATAACAAGAAATATTATAAATGCAAATAATATTCGAACGCAAAAGCTGACAAGCGTTAACAAACGTAAATAATAATCTGATTATAAAGAAATAAAGAAATCTTTTTTTTAGTAAAACAAAACATTTTATAATAATAAGAAATATTGTTAGAGAGCGTAAACTGATTCTTTGTTACTCGAGTATGGAAAATGCAGCGCAAGCCGAAGGCGAGAGCTGTAATAGGATAAGAGGAATAAAGACACTTTACGCTCGTGATACACACATAATTTTTTCTACGATTGCATCTTAAAATTATTAAATACCGTATACGTACTGAAAATAAATTCGTTCTGTCAACTGTCAATATGACAAGTTTCTGTTTTATTTGTATCCCTGGTAACTATTGAAATAAACGCGCATTTCTAATCTTATCGCTCGTTGCCATTGGAGATATTTTTCGATTGTTCCACAGAAAACGTCAATTTCACGATGACAAATGAGACTCGTATTTTAATTCTACATCGTATTTTACCATTATCAGATTTTAAAAATGAACTTTTTCATATTTAATACAGCGAGTTAAGAGAAGCTTACACTGTTTTAATACAAGAAATAATAATCAAAATCATTTGTCAATTTAATGGTGGAATTATGATTAGATTCATAAGTTTTGTAAATCAATAAATGATGAACAAAATCGGAAAGAAACTTACGACTTTATGTAATATTTATCAACAAAAATTGATGTAATTTTCTTCATTATTTACAGATTTATAAACGTACAGATTTATCACAGAAATTCACCATAAATAACAGTAAAAACAAATGAATTATTCTGTCAAAAATATTTATCCATTTTTTAATTAACATTTTGTACTAATATAAATCAGTTGACATATGCAAGACAGTTAGCATAATTTCCAAACAATTTCTAGTGAAATAAAAATATCAGGTTTCCTCCCTGACCACTCGTTTCTATTTCCTCTCGGAAACCTTACTTCCGGAAGCCAGAAAGTCTTAAGAAAACAGTATTAAGTATCACCATCACGCTATTGGCTTCTATCAATAAGTACATGCAATATACTGTTGCCATGAAATAAACTTTTATTAAGTAAAAAATGTCCTTGTCCTTGTTTGTGTGAACGCACCTTTATAGTGCAAAAATGTTCGATTGTTAGTCATAGATTTCGAAGCATTTCTTCTGCCGAGAGAGACAAACTTCATATTTATTATAATTGCTTTAAGTAACACAAATTATTAGCATTTTTTTCCGAAATAATATGAAGATAATTATCTTTTTATTATTGTTATTACTATTATTATTATTATTATTTAGATAACTGTATATTGTCGTTCGAGGAAAAGAAAATTATTTGATGAGATAAAATTGAGCAAAAGAATTTTTGTTATTGTATGTGTGTCAATAGGTATTACAAGAAATAAACAATCATCATTAAAAGAACATATTGTAAATGCTATGGAAGAAATTAAAACATGCTGAATAGGAAAAGGAATAATCAGTGTTGTACAACAAAACATTTTGGGCAAAGCTCGCTTAGTTAGGACTTACTTCTCTTGACATATTTTCAATTAATCAAGGCCTGATTCAAACTTGATAAGGCCCTAAGCTATTTGAGATATGTGGCCCTTTATACATCCAAATATTCTATGTCAGTGCCAAATATACCACTTGCTCACTCAGACAATTTTTTTTAGGAGGCCCCCAAAAAAGTGGGGCCCTAAGTTATAGCTTGTGTACAAAAGATTTTAAAATTCAACCAATAACTACAGTTTTCTAAATAAATATATCATCACGTCTTTTACCCATTACTAGCTGTGGCACTATGCCAGAGCAGATCTCGGTAAGTGATATATTTCTTCGCGTGAAGTGCGGTTACCAGCCGTCAAATCTGCAGTTTTATACTGATTACGTTGGTAGGATAACATCCCGTCACCAAATAAATGTGATGTAAATTTGATACAATAATAGTTTATATAACAAACGAGTAAAGTCATAATTTGTCGAGAGTGAAGATTGAATCTTGAGGGCGTAGCTCCAGGGGTGCAATCGCTTGAGGCAAATGTACTATTAAACCAGTGACACTAAAAATGTTTGCTAGGAACGAAATACCCTAATTTTTGAGAATTTCCAAAAAAAAATTTGTTCTATAATCAGTTTATCAAATTGTATATGTCATTAAAGTTTCGTGTAGAGGTATAGAAACACCCTGTATATATATTTTTTGTATAGCAAACTTATATCGTTATAATAATAGTTTCTTAATTTAAAGACATTTAAATTTCTTATCAGTGTTATCGATGATCGTTGTTAATGACTCCAGCTTGATAATGACGATATTTCCTAACATTAATGAAAGTTAAATTCTTTCGTCGTTTCAACAAAATTGTAAATATCAAAATATTATTTTGAAAACAGTAATCGTGATAGGACAAAACTATTAAGACATACATATATGATAAATCCAATTAAAGAAATCGGTAGTTAATGGCTTAATGAATTCTTATATTTAAGAAGTAGGTAACACAATTAAATAGGTCATTATTTAATTTAATTACTCTACGTATATTTGAAACGTATCATTTTGATTTTCCAGATTTCCCGTAAGAGTTATCAAGGAAGTGGTCCAAGAAATGACACTCACCTGTTGTGATAAGTTCATCATCGAGATCCATTCCAACAGAGGTCAGCCTAGCATCCCACTGGATCAAAAGGTCACGCTAACAGTTGCCAATCCAGGTAAAACAAAACAGAATCACCAACAAATCAAATGACAACACAACACAGTGACACACAACTCAAGTCTACAAGAACAGTTGGCTGCGCTAAACAAATGAACACCTGCGCGCCAGCACCAAGAATGAAACAGTCGACGATCGCGTAGTTCGCGGGTCTCCGCCGTGGGCCGCCGGCCAACGCACCAGGCACGCACTAAGGGGGACATTGACGGAAAATCTAATTGAAGGAATTTTGGGTCATCAACTGGTAAGTGTAATAATTATGAAATATTTGGTCTTTTGCGGGGGTGGATGACTGTCTACAGCTCTCTGGAGGAAACGACTGTCGTTTGTTTAATTTGTTTAATTCCTAGTTCCTTGATTCTTGCTTCATACAAGCATATATTAGATTTAATTTTGTGACATTAGATTTAAAAATATGTCTGGTGTCTAGTCGGCTAGCACAGACTTCTTGATTTAGGTTTTAGTGAAAATTAGATTTGATTACGTATGACGTAATATTACTGGGCGTCTATTACTCACACTGTTGCCATAGTAACAACGAGATTATGTGTTTTATTGAGCATTCTTAAAAAACTTAACTATTGTGTAGGTGGCGTTGAAATTTTCAATTTATAAAACACTTTCAATTTCTATTTAAAAAAATAAAATAGCGAATGTCATTTCATTTCAAATGTTGAATGTAAAATAATTAATAATAGAACAGGACAAATAATTACATTATTTGCTAAAGTTCTCTTTTGAAATAGAATAATTTTTCTAGCAAAAAACTGTTAATTCGATTTTAACTGAACTTTTATATCTTGAAAACTACGATTTCGGTGCAAAATTAACAATTTTCCATTTGTGATAAATGGAGAGAAAACTTTCAAATAGCAATTGTAGTTACTAAAGCCCCCTTTACAATTGAAAATTAATATATCTTCTGAATATTTTTAGTCTTACAATTTTTGATAACGGATAATTTTTAAAATGATATCAATTCGTGCCTTGAAAAAAACATTAATTAAGTAATTTTCTGTCATAATTGACAACGAAAAACGTCTCCGATTGTTCAGTTTAGAAGAACCATCAATTTTTTCACCGTTTCCAAAATACATTTCTAAAAAGCAACGTTTTTGGTGGTTGGTAAAAGCTATACCGTTTAATAAGATTCAAAATTATAAATTTGAAATTAATTATTTGTCATAATTAACAACGAAAATTGTCAGCGTGGTAAACTCAGATATTACTCATATCTTTCTTTGTTTTTTAAGGCTCGATTTGATGCGATTTATTTTGAATCACCCGATATCTCAACAATAGTTCTTCTTTAAGAAACATCCTGTATTCATGTAATCATATCTATACAATTAATTTAAAAAAATTCATTAGAAGATTATACAAATTTATTTACACTAAAATAAAAAAAATATTGACAATATTTTTTTTAAATATCTTCTGTTCTTGTGAAATCATTTTACATACAGGTTGTTTCTATACCTCTGCACGAAACTTTAATGACATATATAATTTGATATATTGATTATAGAACAAAAAGACTTTTTTTAATTTCACATAAATTAGGGTATTTCATTCCTAGCGAATATTTTAGTGTCAGTGGTTTAATAGTACATTTAATTATTTATAATTATGTTACTAATGAAATAAAACAATAAACACTGCCTACAAATAATCATTTATTAATTAGTTATTATGCAGGTACCTGGAGTAATGCCTTTTTTTAATTTTGTTTATTAAATCAGTGACATTAAAAATGTTCGTTAGGATGAAATTAGCTAATTTTTGCAAATATCAAAAAATAAAATATATAAATTTTTTTATCAATTAATAATTTTTTTTTATAAAAATTATTCTCTTTTAAATAATTAATGTCTATAGGACTAAAATTACTGATACATAATATTGTTCATTCTACTGTTACTTTGTTTTTTTTTTCATTCTCGTTATTCAGTTTAAAGATTGCTTTCTTGCTTTTTTCAATATCTTTTGTCGACTGAATAACGGAATAACTGAGTTAATAAGACACTAAAATAGTCTTGAATACGGTTCTGCGACAGGTGTAACGGCACACGATTTTGACCCGTATTTAAAAGTAATTTAAACGCTATTTCAAAGAAAAGCAAATCAACTTTTACTGTCTAGTGAGAGGTATATATTATTATATATTAAATGGTATTGGCTTTATTAGAATTCAACAAAATTGCAGCTCTCAATTTAATTTAATTTTAAATATATTTACATTTATTTCCAAAATATTAATTGCTCTAAATCTCAGCAAAAGTCTTAATTTCACGCTTGGAAAATTCTGCGTGAAAAATTGATATATTTTTTATACAATCTTCATTTATTTTCATCTAATATCGCAGTGAAAAAAATTAAATTAAAAAATTATAAATAGCCAGTAATGTTTTTACTAACTATGATGTAACAATGAACTTTGGTTGTGTTAATCATCGCGAAATAATTGAACATCGGTTGTAAACATCTTTACTACAGTTACAGTTAGGTCAGAAATGACGAAGTAAAAAAATAAATGACGATTTGAAAACAGCGCAGGCGGTTAACTTGGACTGTTTTGGTTACGGTTCATTGTCCCAGACACAAAATATTACTATGTACATTTGTTAGTGAGCTATTTACCTACTAAATTATTTAAAAAGTTTTATTAATTTGTTCGTATTTTAAAAGTTTCTTTTTGTCCTTGAAAAAATCTGTAATTAGGGCCTTCAATTAAAATGTACACTGCTCAATATTGCACAGAGATATTTTAAAAATGTAAAATTTAAATGGATGATGAGTAGAATAGCGTCCAGTAATTAGTAGTTAATTTAAAATAGTCGAAATTTGGACAAGAGAGTAAATAAAACCACTTCAAATACTCTTTACTACTTTAAATTAACAAGTAAAATTTAAACTAGAAATTGTATTCAAATATCTAAGGTATTATCTTTCATAGAAATATTTGCATATAATTTATAGTTTTAATTTTATAAATATGTGTTTAAGAAGCCTTTTATACAGGGTTCGAAGATATATATCGATCGATATATATCATGATATTTATTTTGATATATATCGTCATATTTTTGCAATGATATATATCCATTATATCAAAATATCAAATAGTTTTTGTGATATAGCCTCCGGAGAAGTGAAATTTTTCGTATTTTTCAGTTTTTCTACTTTTCCGAGGCTATATCTCGAAAACTAAATGTGATATGAAAACGCGCTCAACGGCATTAATTTTCTCGTGCTTCAGTTAACTTATAAACATAGTTTCAGCGATTTTTATTTTTTTTTCAATTTTCCGCCAAAAAATCGCAAAAAGCGGTTTTTTAACATTTTCTCGAAAACCAGAAGTCATATGCATTTGAAGATTGCACCACTGGATTCAATGGGTCAAAATACATATGTATGTAAATTTTCGTTTTAATAATCCTACGATTAAGGATTTTTGGGAAAATTGAATTAAAATCTGAAAAAACCAAAGGGGTACCCCTTAGGAAATAATTAAAAATATTAAATTGCTTAAAATTGTATGAAAATTTGCTTATAAGTCAATTCGGACACGGGGAATTCAACGCCGTTGAGCGCATTTCCATATCTTGTTTAGTTTTTGAGATATAGCCTCTGGAAAAGTGAAATTTTTCGAATTTTTCAGTTTTTCTACTTTTCCGAGGCTATATCTCAAAAACTAAATGTGATATTAAAACGCGCTCAACGGCATTAATTTTCTCGTGCTTCAGTTAACTTATAAACATAGTTTCAGCGATTTTTATTTTTTTTTCAATTTTCCGCCAAAAAAATCGCAAAAAGCGGTTTTTTAACATTTTCTCGAAAACCAGAAGTCATATGCATTTGAAGATTGCACTACTGGATTCAGTGGGTCAAAATACATATGTATGTAAATTTTCGTTTTAATAATCCTACGATTAAGGATTTTTGGTAAAATTGAATTAAAATCTGAAAAAACCAAAGGGGTACCCCTTAGGAAATAATTAAAAATATTAAATTGCATAAAATTGTATGAAAATTTGCTTATAAGTCTATTCGGACACGGGGAATTCAACGCCGTTGAGCGCATTTCCATATCTTGTTTAGTTTTTGAGATATAGCCTCCGGAGAAGTGAAATTTTTCGAATTTTTCAGTTTTTCTAAATGTGTACAAAAACTAAAATTAAAAAATAAATATCCAAAAAGTGATATTTATCTAATATATATCCTATATATCAGATATTTTGATATTTATTATAAATATCATGATATTTACGAACCCTGCTTTTATATGTTTAATGTTAATTTTTAATTTAAAATTCAAATTTTAAAATATCGCTGTACAATTTTGAGCATTGTAGCATATTATAATACAAGATCGGTAAATGCGTCATTACAGGACAAGAAATTTTTTGTTTAGTTTTTAATGATGACTTATTGAAAAAATAAATAAATATATCATCACGCCTTCTACCCATCACTGGGTGTGGCACTGTGCCAAAGCAAAGCTCAGTAAGTGATATATTTCTGTGCCTGAAGTGCGGTTACCAGCCGTCAAATTACGACCTGCAAAGATGTTAGTAGAGGGAAATCCTCAGGGTTCAATTTAATGTGGTGAAAATTGTTTATCGTCTGGGGAAATCAAATCCGGATTTTCAAATCCACAGACCGACTCGATACCACTGAGAAATAAATGTAATAACGAAAAAAAAAATATGAACGAAATCATTTAATAAATATTTAGATATTACTTCTTAAATGACGAAATATCAAAATGACAGTCAAATAAAGATCGTTACAAATTATAACGAGCTTGTTTTGTATTGTTTCCATAGAAACTACTGTCAGTTCAGTAAATTATTTTTTTCAAAATTACTTGTGAAAATGACATTTCCCTCACTCAATTTAATTGTGATAGTAACCGCTTCCCTCACTAGTGATGAAAGTAAATAACTTTTCTCACTAGTGAGGGAAACTGTTACTGTCACAACTAAATTATATGAGAGAAATGTAATTTGACATGGTGACCAAGGAAACGTGATGTGCATTTGCAAATACAACTCCTGTGATTTATATAAAATGATTATTAAATTTCTTGTATCTCAAACGTAAAAATGTCATTTTTACTTTTAATATTGGGAAAGGGGCATTGCAAAACTCGTACTATTGAAACATTCGCTTTCGTTCATACTCCAACTTTCGTACTTGTTTTGCAATTAAATCCTTTCCTCACTAGTATTGCAATATAGTATTTAGTCATACATAAAATAAAATAGATTAAAAAATAGTCCATTTAAATTTGAAGTAAATATTTGAGAAAAAAAATATAATATTACTTAAGTATTTAGTTGAGAATATGCAATTTTCAAATTGATTAAAAAAGATACTTAATTACAAATAATTAATATTAAATTTGTAGATGAACCAATTTAATTAACCGGAAATGAGAGTACGGAAGTAAATTACATGAAAAATCAATTTTCAATAATATTAAAGTTTTTTTTTTGCAGTTATAAATGTTTGGGAACTGTTAATGAACTTCATGTAATCAAGTTTGACTGAAATAAATTTCTATTATTAAAAAAAGTTAAAAAAATTATTTTACTTTCTCCAAAACTATTCATAAATAATGTATGATAGCTATTCAACTAAAAACTGTGGCAAGAGTAATTAAAAATGAATTCATCGTTCGAGAGTGTTAATTGTATTATATAAACATTCTTTTCCTGCTTGAATTTTTACGTTTGATATAATTTTGGTGACAAATGTTTCCATAGTTTAACAAATAAATTAATGTGATCAGTGCTATACAATTACCTGTGTACAATAACAATTTGTTTAACCTTGAAAGAACTTTTATCTCTCCGTAATTAGAAATGAAGTAATTATACTAATTAAATAACAAGAATTGTGCTTAACCGGATATAAACATTATTAACGTTTACAAAATCCTAGTTACCTGTGCATGATAATCAATTGTTTTGTGATTACAAATTGTTCATTTGTTTAAACATCTGTCATTGCTACCACAATAAAATTAGAATAAAAACTAAAAGTTTAGAGAATTTGTAATTTTAAATATTTGTAGAATTAGTTAAGACAAAAGTTAATAATTTTAGAGTACAGTTAAAATTTGAGGAAAATAAAACATTTGAAGAATCCTAGTTCACGACAATCAATTGTTTTCTGAGTACAAGCTGTTCATCTGTTTTCAATGTTAAATACGACAAAATATTGTGCTTTAATAATAATTTAAAGCAGTTTTTAATGGTGATTTTGAAATAAAAGAAGGTATGTTATAATTATTTATAATCTGTTAAATAAGTACAAAATTATTTACATAATAATAAAAACCGTATCGAATATAATAAAAATACTAACAAATATAATATAACAACTTTAGCATTTTTATTATAAATAGCAAACCGTAAAATTTAATAAACTATTTACAAGTCATAAGTTATGTATTTCTACATTCAGTCATCATCAACAACTTTTATCACAACTTTTCCGGTACATTTTTTAGCTTCAATATATTTTACAGCTTCATCAATATCTTCCAATTCGTATTCAGCACTGATAAAAGCACTAATCATTCCTTGATCTGCTAAATCTAATGTATCACTTATTAAGCTTCGATAGAATTCAGGATTTGTCGATCTTAATCCTTCTATGTTTACCATTGACAGCCATGAATTAAATGGAGGTATTGGTATGGAGTTATTTGAAATCCCAGCGTATAAAATTTGACCTTCTGGTTTAATACTGAAAAGAAACTTTATGTAATAGTTGTTAATTAGGTACATTCTTAATTACCATGCGGTTACTAATTTATGGTAGTCTTCTCCAATTCCATCATAAATAATATCAGTTCCAGCAAATTCTTTGGTTAGATTTTTATTTTTGAATGTACTTGTTTTGAAAGCGCCTCTTTCTCGAACAATAGTTGACAGTTCTTCTGATTGACATATTCCAATTGGCTAGAAAATATGTTTGTTTAGTTAGTTTTAACAATGTTTTAATAATAAATTTACCTTTGCTTTATAAATATTTGCTGCAACATCAATAGCAGCTAAGCCCAAACCAGCCGGACCTGCAGTAATCAATATTTTTGTGTCTTCTTTAAGAGTTGACAAATGAGAAAAAGCGTACATTGCATTTGTGTGACCAAATATTAGCACAGCAGCATCTTTGATTTTGATGTTACTTGGTAAACGCCAAACATCAACAGCATCAACCTAAATTTTAAGGCAATGTCATGTCTGTCATTATTTTGAGGTTATGTTTACTTACTACGCACTGTTCGGCGAATCCGCCTCGATTTTTACTCAAAACAGCAACTCGTTCTCCTACTGTAGCAACATCTGCTTTTACATTTGTACCTACTTCCAAAACTTCGCCAGATAATTCGTAACCGGGTACAAAATTTTCTTTGATGTTGATTTTCGATTGAGTAAAATCATTTTTGTTTAAACTACAGTAGTGGACTCGTACTCTTACTTGATTCTTTTCTAATTTCTTCACTTTGTTTATTTGATTAATTATGAGCGGTTTATCAGCTTCTTTTAATAATGCAGCTTTGAATGATTGTAACCTATTTTGTTGCACGTTGTTGTTTTTGATATTAAACAAACATTTGTTTAAGATGTTACGCGCAAAGATAGTACACATTTTAATAAATTGTATCAAAATAATGCGCAAATTATTACCTATCAACTAAAAATAACATTTAAGTATATGACAGTCAGAATTGCCACAACTGGGGGAAAAATGAAAATCACTAAACTGGACAAAAATTCTGATGCGTATTCAGCCTGAATTTAAGCATCCTAAAATACTGCTGTGTAGAGAAAGTGTATACTTTTTAGCGCATTCTAAAATTGTAATAGAAAAAATAAGAAAATTGTAAACTGTAATTAAAATAATTTTTGCGTAACAAATGTAACCGGAACATCGTTGTTCCAATAAAAATACTATTAAAAATAAAAGTATTTCCAAAATGTGAAACTATAGTTAAATATTGTAAAATCTTTTTTATTTCAATATTTTATTGCTTCGTTTTAATGTTTCGTATAAAAATGTAATTAAAAAAGTATACCAGGTGTAGAATTTAAGTATATAGGAAATACAATGGTATTTTTTAATATGATAATTGTTACTTCCCTAATTAAATTAGACCAAAAGTCTAAATATAAAAAATGTTAGGTATTAAAAACTGCATCTAATGAGTATTTACTTGTTGCTCATTTGTTTTTTATGTAACAGTAACAAGCAAACGAAAAATGCCTTTTATAAAGACAATTATAGCTTTAATTTGACAAGTTTATTAAATAAATTAATTACATTACTTCACCGAAATTAATAATAAATTAATCTTAAACATATTTTATTCCAAATAATAATAACAATGAATTAATGATAATAATCATGAATAATTATTTTGTTTCGTTGTTGTTCACAGCATTCTCAAACCCAAATTTTCCACATAAAAGCCATTTTTCGTATATATTAGCTATATTATATTTTAATGCTACACCCGGTATATTTATTATTTAACAGAAAATCATATATTTTTTTAATTTAGATATTTTAAATTAGGATATTTTTTTAGATTAGATATGCATTATAATATTTAAAACGTAGTTGTTTTTCTTTTCTAGTTATTTGATTTTTTATTTAAATATCTGGAACAAACACAAACAAGTGTTCATTTAATTTTAAACTACCGAACTGTGTTTATTCAAAATCAAATTAATCATTTAGTTCAAAAGTAGCCACATTCGTATTAGGTGTCAATAAATTGTTTACAAATATTTCTCGCATGTATAAAAGCATTTAAAATACATTTCGGCATATGAAAAAGAAGGAAGTCCATATCTCACTCACAAGAAAGACAAGGATCAACTTACTACTCGACAGAGACCGACACAGGGATCTGTTCAATTTCAAGTGTTGTTCCTGCAATACTACCTTTACCAAAAACATTCACTACAAATATTTCTATCCTTCCAAACAAAATCAACTATAAAACAAGCGAATTTACAAACAATATTTTATCAGGAACAAAAAATACAAACATATCATTTTGACAAGAAATTAAGTAATGTTTGAGAGTGGCAAATATTTTTAGGATGGTTAGTAACATTTTTCTCCTGGCGCCTCAGTCTGCGGCTGTCTGAGAACGGATCCTCGGCTCCTTGAGTCGTGTTTATGATTTTTTTGGCTCTGAAAGTGTCATAATTTGGCCCGATAATTGCATAGGTGCCCTGAAGACTAGACGCAGCTTCGTGCAGTTGTGAACAAATTGGCCACTTTAGGGTTTTTGTCATCTTATGGTGACATATTACTTTTTTCGAATCGGTGCCTATTTATTACTCATCCGGAAAGGATCAAGTAGTTTATGTCCTGTGTTGTGATAGCCAAAATTATACACTCATTTAATGATAAGAAATAAGTGAACGTTTATGAGCGAAAAAATATTACTTTTTAGAATAGAGTGTTAATGGAATTAAGTTCCTGTTGTGCAGAGTAACAAATAAATAAATCATATATTTAAATTGAAATGTCTGCCTAATATCGCAAGAGGCTTGGAGGAATTTCCTGACACAAGTGGACGTACGGTAATCAGTCATTAAGTTCACATAATCCTGCTTCTCAGACTTTAGACTCATGGTCTGCTCTAAATAAACTCATAACTCGCCTCACAAAAAGAAACAGAGCCGCATTTATTCTGGGAAAGCATATTTCATAAACCTAAAGACCATTCCTCAACTATCGCGCTTCGAGCCTTCGGATTTTACATTTTATAAGCGACAATGAAAAACTGTATTTTGTATAACGTATATTGCAACCACTGAAAAATATTACAATATAACTTCGTCTTATCATCAGAATTACCAAATTTTTTATTGCGCAGTTATTGATAAATACAGTTTAAATTTTGACAGTAATACCAATGTCGCTGTTGTCTTTCTTAAACTGCAATTAAGAAATAATTAGTTGATATCCGTTCATTTATATAAATAAATGAAAAAAAAAATAATAAAAAGTATAAAATAAACACTTGGCTATGTTTCACAAAATTCAGCCTCCAAGTCACCTTATGAGGGCATCGTTAGAGGCTGGCCAGCACAGTTAGTAACCATAGAGGCGTTTCGCTCTTGTTAGAGCTCATCAGTATGGTACGATTATAACTCACTTCATCACTTAGAATAAAGTTCACGTGGAGAAGCTGGTGACGAAGAACTGTGCCAGCAGAGAATAAGATCTCTAACAACAGGTAAGATGACATGAGAAGTTCTGTGGAACAGATCATGCCATCTACCGAAAAAAAGGAGAAGCTACGCAATAGCAATTTAAATAACAACAAAGACAAAATTAATTGTCATCCAACACTTGGTGAAACAATGCCCTCATAAGGTGACTTGGAGGCTGAATTTTGTGAAACATAGCCAAGTGTTTATTTTATACTGTTTATTAAACCTTGTTTCACCAAGTGTTGGATGACAATTAATTTTGTCTTTGTTGTTAATAAAAAAATATATCTTTTAGAGGTCGTCTTAGATATGTTCAATTTGCAAATAAGTATAAACAAACCATCGAAAAATGTTTCTATATATTAGTTGCAGTTCTTTGTAAATTATAACTAAATTAATTTAATAACGAGAGTTCAAAATATATCTTAGAGGCACTTTACATTATAAAAAATACATAATAATAAAATAACAAATAGCTGCAAGAAGTCGTGATGTATGCGTAGTAACAGAGTATTAAGATAACATAACACGACGTAATAAAAGCAATTAGTGCTCGATGAACAGATAGAAACAAATAATCACCCACACAGAGACAGGGCGGTTCCCATGGGAACCTGGTAGAGTTGTGTGGTCACACACAGATACACTAACACGTACAGAACGCGTGGAACACGTCAACCGCGCGTACTAATAAAGTAAATGGGTGTTTTCTTTAACAAAGTATCTAATCTAAACAAGTGCTTCAGTCTTAGCATAAGCATAAGCATAAGATGTAACGGTGTACAGCAGAGCTTTCTTACGGGCTTTGGTATATATCTATATTCAACAAGAGATTTATAACATAACAGATATTTAGATGATGTTTTAAATAATACAAACATAACTAAATATGAATAAATAATAAATATATCATCACGCCTTTTATCCATACTGGGTGTGGCACTCTGTCATAGTAGCTCGTGTTAAATAATATATTTATACGCAAGCAATGCAGTTACCAGCCGGCAAATCATAGTCCCCAAAGATATTAGTAGAGGGAGAGGCACAGGGGTAGATTTAATTTGGTAAAAATTGTTTGTCAGCTATGGCAATTTAACTCGGGTCCGTCAGTACGGTGGTGTGGATAGCGATATGGAATTCGAATCCGGAGATCGCGAATTCGAATTTCACTCAAGCTAAAAATTATATGAACTACCATATTGCGGCTCGGTGAGTGCCTGTACTGTAATTGGGATTAAATTCCTGTTGTACAGCGTAACATAAATAAATAAATACAAGAGATTTATAACATAACAGATATTTAAATGACTTTTAAAATAATACATATATACATAACATCATGCTAAATCATTTCAAATAGGGTAGAACAAACCCTTAAATTATATACTGGCAGGGTTCGTAAATATCATGATATTTATAATAAATATCAAAATATCTGATATATAGGATATATATCAGATAAATATCACTTTTTGGATATTTATTTTTTAATTTTAGTTTTTGTACACATTTAGAAAAACTGAAAAATTCGAAAAATTTCACTTCTCCGGAGGCTATATCTCAAAAACTAAACAAGATATGGAAATGCGTTCAACGGCGTTGAATTCCCCGTGTCCGAATTGACTTATAAGCAAATTTTCATACAATTTTAAGCAATTTAATATTTTTAATTATTTCCTAAGGGGTACCCCTTTGGTTTTTTCAGATTTTAATTCAATTTTCCCAAAAATCCTTAATCGTAGGATTATTAAAACGAAAATTTACATACATATGTATTTTGACCCACTGAATCCAGTGGTGCAATCTACAAATGCATATGACTTCTGGTTTTCGAGAAAATGTTAAAAAACCGCTTTTTGCGATTTTTTTGGCGGAAAATTGAAAAAAAATCAAAATCGCTGAAACTATGTTTATAAGTTAACTGAAGCACGAGAAAATTAATGCCGTTCAGCGCGTTTTCATATCACATTTAGTTTTCGAGATATAGCCTCGGAAAGTAGAAAAACTGAAAAATACAAAATTTCACTTCTCCGGAGGCTATATCACAAAAACTATTTCATATTTTTATATAATGGATATATATCATTGCAAAAATATGACGATATATATCAAAATAAATATCATGATATATATCGATCGATATATATCTTCGAACCCTGTATACTGGACATTTATTTACCAGATTCAACCTGCAATTAATTATTTGTGTATTAAGAGCGGAAAGATGGGGTAGGTGGCTCAGTGGTGGAACTTGAGAACCCTGGTTCGATCCCCACATCCGACAAACAATTTTCACCAAATTAAATCTACCCCTGTAGCTCTTTCTCCCCTAACATCTTTGGGGGTCGTGATTTGAAGGCTGATAACCGTACGGGAGCCACAGGAGTAGATTTAATTTGGTGAAATTTGTTTGTCGGCTGTGGGGATCGAACCAGGGTTCTCAAGTTCCACCACTGAGCCACCTACCCATTAATCTAAAGAAACACACCTAATTTGTTGATAGGCCATACAACCTTAAATTGAGCTTACAGATCTGAAGCGCAACTTTTAAAATCGATTGTTCCACAGAAAATGTCAACTTTACGATGATAAATGAGAGCATAATTGTCAACTTTTCATAGCAATCGTAAAAAATGTAATTAATATAATAATGATAGATAAAAACAATGACGTTTAAGTCTAACACCGATGATTTTAAGAAAATTGCCAATAAACATTTCCGTCATCTTTCCGGTTCCAGGTTGAGTAAAATTATTAGTATATTACATAATAAGTCAGGAAAGTGATGCTTTACTTGACGAAGCGGTTGTTTGAAGTACGAGGCCGTCAGGCCGAGTATTTTAATTCGTTGAGTCAAGTAAAACACTTTCGTGACGTATTATGTATACTATTTTTTCTGAAATCGATCATATTTATATTTTATCAATATAATTAATAATAAATATTTCAAAATGTTTAATTTTTTGGTAAGAATCATATTGGCAGCAAACTACATATCCAAGGTGATAACAAAAATTGTTGAAAACAATATCTTATGTGAAATATCTATTGTAATCAAAAGTAATATTGTTGACAGAGAAGATTTCTTTATAATGTTGGAAAATATAGATGAAAATGAGTATGAGGTGGTATTTTCAAGTACTCCTCCTGAAATCTTAAATCAAGCAACTGCGGCTGTTGAAAATTTATTACCAAGCAAGTCCAAAGACCGATATGATTGGAAAAAGCAAAATTTGTCAGAAAATGTGCTACTTGCTTATTTTATTCACTGAATCTCCAAGTAATTTATCAATTGCAACAAATAATTTGGCTTCAAATTCGCCAGTGTCATACATAAATTTTAGTAACTTAAGCAATTGTATATTTAGTATTAACGTTATTGATAACAATAAATAAAAATCTTCTTACATTTTTTAGTTATTTAGTTTATTTACTTTACCTGACTGTTTTGCAAATGTTTTGGTAAACACTTACTTTCCATACTAAAATGCGTCAGGAAAGTAGGCATTTTCTTGACGATTTCAAAAAAAAATATTTACGTGAAAAAATTCACAAAGTTTTCCTTCATAATCAACTGTTTTTAATTTCCTTAAATTAATCAGTGCCATGAATCGTCTTGCTCATCTACAACACTCATAGATTTGCACAACATCGAAACAACAAAAACATAAACGCCATTTATGTTAACCGATAACAACGTCCATTTAACTTATCATTTCGCAGTGCATCTGAGAGTTTTTCTGCATCGTTCCCATCCATAACTCACTGCTCAGTGCTTTCACGTGTCTATCGCATTTCGTCGCGACGGTCGACGAGTCACTTTCGCGATAACTTGGCTCCAATTGATATGTACCCGGGGGCTGGGTCTTGTGTTCTCTGCCTGAGGGCTTGGGCAGCGTCTCTGGCGGCAACTCTGGTACGTGAGAACAAGACAAGTGGAGCCATATATCCGTGATGTGATCGGCCATCGAGGTACGTTTTACACGAAACTGGTCATATTTTCAAATGGAATGGGAACGAGGAAAATCTCCATCCGTTCTGGATTTCAGTCGTAATTTGTAAACTTAAAAGCGCTTTTAAAAGTTGCGCTTCAGATCTGTAAGCTCAATGTAAGGTTTTATAGCCTATCAATAAATTAGATGTGTTTCTTACGAAAAGGATATTAAATGCTCGCTTTTTTCAATAGTTACCAGGGAAAATTAATTGCGGGAGAAATATGATGAATGAAGACAAGCGTATGATTCTTGATTTTAGATTATTGGTTATTATTGTGTGTTGATGGATTTTGGTTGTGAGAAAAGAAAGAGTTTGTATGGAGGAAGTGTTAATGTGGTCGAATCGAGTATCGTGTGTCATGATGAGAATGTTGACGGGTTCGTGCTACCCCATTTAATGGGATATAGCTTGATGTTATGTATGTATGTATGAGTTTTATTTTATTTTCCCTCATTCAAAATAATAATGAGTAGCTATAATTAAATATTGAAAATTTCTTATTTATAATTTTTTTATGGGGTAGGTGGCTCAGTGGTATCGAGTCGGCCTGTGGATCTTGAGAACCCTGATTCGATCCTCACAGCCGACAAACCATTTTCACCAATTTAAATCTACCCCTGTGGCTCCCCCTCCACTAACAACTTTTGCTACCCCATTTAATGGGATATAGCGTGATGTTATGTATGTATGTATGTATGTATGTATGTACCAGGGATACAAAAAAAATAGAAACTTGTCATATTGATAGTTGACTGAATGAATTTAATTTCAGTACATATACGTTTTTAAATAATTTTAAGGTGCAATCGTAGAAAAAATTATGTGTGTATCACGAGCATAAAGTGTCACTATTGCAGCTCTCGCCTTCGACTCGCGCTGCAATTACAGAGAGAATCACTTTACGCTCTTAATACACAAATAATTATTTTTTTGTTATTTCATGGCACTGATGATTTAAACAAATTACCAATAAACATTATCATCTTATAAATATGAATGTAAAAAAATGCAGAAATTTTTGCTATTTACTTTTTTGATGTAAAATAATTAGGAAAGCCAATAATTGTACATTTCAAAAATAGAATTGAAAGCATTATGGTGCGTCCTTGATTCATCACCCTGTATTTACCATAAAATAAATAAAATTTACTCAAATGTGTCAATTTAAATAAATTTACTATGAATGTAAATTTATAAAATCAGGCATTAGTGGTTCTTGTTTCGGTTTTATTTAAAAAAATATAAATAAATATATCATCATGCCTTTTACCCATTACTATTGTTGTTAGTGGAAGCCACAGGGGTAGATTTAATTTGTTGAAAATTGTTTGTCGGTTGTTGTGATCGAACCAGGGTTCTCAAGATCCACAGGCCAACTCGATACCACTGAACCACCTATCCCATTCTTATTATTAAGAGTAAAAACTAAAATGTATGAATAAGTTTAGAATTTTAAAATATTAACAACAAACAAAATGGAATAATTTTCTTCGAATATATTTTCTGACGAACGTCACTGCCCTCGCTCCACATTCACGCACTGTTCTCCGCTGGTCATCTGTTTAATGTAGCGACCACGGCGCCACCAGGTCGAGTTACATCTCAGTCTCGACTCCCGCTGTGCACCCCGGTGTAGACACCCCATGGTGTCCGTCGTCTCCGTGACCGCCCCCAGAACACCCTGGGGCCTGACGCTTTGACACCTTATAACTGTGACCTAGAACTTTATAAATGAACGACTGTAAGGAGAGAAGGATTTCTGTATGTGTTTATTTTATGATGCTTTGTAAGTTCCGATTTGTGAAAGAGTCTTTGTTGTTTTTTTTTATCAATTTTGGATTAGTGGTAATGCTTGGAAGGTACCGACATATTTATGGGACACCATTTAACTATTAGTTTTTTTTGTTTGTTTTAAATTCTTGTAATTTTTTATCTGGGTGGTATTACTTATACAGCGCAACCAATGGGAAGTAAAGCCCGGAAAATATGTAAACTAAATTCGATAGATTTAACTGTCGGTTCTCGTTGAAACATTTTATAATAAAATTAAATTAAAAAAACACTAGGTTAGTTTCAAATAATGTAAAGTTTATTTTACAATACGTATTTCGGTCGACTAGACCATCATCAAAATTTTGATTGATTTTGTTTCTATAAACTATGTAAACATGTCTTTTATAGCTTTTAAATAAGTTATAAACAGACGAGTAACTAATAAATTATATATTAGATTGTTTCTTAATATATTTTAAAGATTTTCTCCAATTTTTTCATTTTGAAAATAAGGATCTACTTAGTTTTTTATATTTGAAGCATTTCAAATCAAATACAACAAATTCTTTTTTTTCTATTCTCGTTATTAAAATGTTATTTAATTCACTGGTTACTATGACGATAAATAACATCTTAATCACATGTTGACAAGCTGTGGTTACGAACGTTTTAGTCACGGTTTGAGATATTAAGCACGGTGTGAAGTTAGCTTCTGGTATGTGTCATTGTAACTTTTTAAATAATTCATGAAACTTTACATTTTTTTGTTGTCTTAATTTGTGATCATAGAAAAAAGTATAGTATGTGACTCGTTTTATAAACTCTTTAGATACTCGTTTTTTATGTACTCAATTCGCTTTGTTCATCTCGTGTAAAAATAACTAAAGAAACGTTTATAAAACTTGTTACATAATATACTATTTTCGAGTATTGAACATGAAATTTATCTTTTTTTAGAGATGGGCGAATATCAAATTTCTCGAATTCGAATATCGAATACGAATATTAATCAGATCTCGAATATTCGAAGTACTCGAATATTAGAATACTCCTAAAATTATTAATAATTATTTAATTGTCCTTTTCATTATTTGAATGAAATTGTTAAGATAAAATAAAAATAAAACAAAAAGTACAAACAAAAAATAAAAAGACGAAAACTTCAAATTTAAGGTGAAACGTATGGGCTGATGTTGGCGAAAAACAAATTTGAAATATGGTACGTCTTCATGGTTTTGAAACAAAATATCTTTGTTATTAATAACTTCAAAGTATTGTAAGATAAATGATAAAGAAAAACATAGTCAAAAATTGAGGTCAACATATAGCACGATATTCGAGGTATTCAAATGTTCGCTATACTGACGTTAATATTCGAAAATCGCGAATATCGAATAATGTCAATATTCGCGGCATTCGACTATTCGCGGATGATATTCGCCCATCTCTATCTTTTTTATACAAAAATCGTGTAAAAAGTAACAGATTTTTCAATAATTTGAAAAATCGTAAACAAAATGAATACTATATATTTTTATTAGTTTAATTTTCCTTTTTTTTTCACTATATATTTATCTTATTGCAGATCATTGCTATTGAAATTTTGACATGTGTCAAAATAATTTTTAACTTTAATTTACGTAAAATTAATCTAATATCAAAATGCAAAAAAATACGTGTACAACATGTAATGAAAGCATCTTTTTTCACTCATTTAATTGATACAAATTTTGGCTTCGCCGTCGTTCCCCAAATTCAAATTCATGAGAACAATATTGTTTTCATTACCATCTGTACAAATATCCTATGAAGAACATTTTTACTTCATCCACATTCATAATTCCTCGTTTATTTCGCCCACTCGAAATACTTCGTTCAAACACAAATCTTCACACAATCTTTCACCCTCAATTTCACCATCATACATCCTAATTTCATGGGAACTCAGTGGTTTCACTCCTGTGTCTCTCTCTCTCCATTAACATATTTGGCAGCTGTGATTTGACGGTTGGTAACCACATTTCGCGCTCATAAATATATCACTTTCCAAGATATGCTAGAAAATGGTAAAAGGCGTAATGATATACTTATCTTATATTTTTAGTTATATCCTAATTTTGAGTAAATTCGCAAATTTACATTTAATGCAGTAAAAAAAGTAACCTAAGTATTTGTACAATTTTCATATCAATGTCTACAGGAACAAAAAGAATCCGTTTTAAAATCGTCATCAATTTAAAATTGAACACGATTTTCATATTAACAGGCAATCAATCATAATTCCAAATATTGACTACTGCCTTCATTCTGATTGGCTGGAGGGCGTGTCACTTATGACGTCATCTCTACATGCTCCTAAAACAAAATATATTTAGGGTTCTCCAGCATCCACCGCTTCAAACAATAATAACCTCTAAACACGTCTGTCATAACGACATACACACATGTTTTCATCATTTCATCTCTTGAGTTGAAGCGAATTTGAATCTTAAAGAAATGGGTTTTAAGGATTATACAGGGTGTTGTGTATAATCTGGACCATTCAATTTTTAAATATGACGCATGGGAGAGTATTTTAGCATAATTAGTTTAACTGTCGAACTAAACGGTTGATTAGTATACATTAATTAACCATAACAGCATTTATTTTGATTTTATATGTAAGTAAACAATTGAAACTGAAATAAAAGTGTAGTGTTACAAATATGGTGTGAATTATTATTTAATTTATTTCTCAAAATGATAAGTGCGAACGATTCATATCAGATGGAAAACCAGAGTTACCAAAACTGTGATACAACAACATCAAATTGTATAACAACGCCATTTTCTGTAAAAGACATTCTTAACCTTAACATGACTAACGACTCTCAATACATCGACAACAATGTACCATATTTAATACCAAGTAAAGACCAGTACCATTATGAAGACGAATATTCGCATCAATGGGACAATTCTTATTCAAATTATCAAACATCAGGATACGAATCTTATTCATATCCTGCTGGATACTACACAGAACAAATGCAACACAATAACAATTGCGGAAAGGTGGATGGTTGCTATGGTGATTTTGCAGCGATGACGTCACAAACACAACAATTTAGTAACTGTGTTAATTTTGAAAATAAAAGTTTGAAAGTGCAGCAGGAAGTCTCTTCGACGGAAACTGAGAATATAAGTAAGTACAATTTATTTTTTCTCTATTTCTATTTAATTATCTTAATATCTAATTTAATTTTAATTAATATCAAATTGAAATTAAATATCTATGGGTGAAATGTCAAATTTAAGGACTACTATTAGCCTTGCAATACAAACAATTCCTAATATTTTAAAAGGTTCTTCAATTTCTGTGAAATATTTTAAATGAAAATTGAATTTATAAAATAATGAAACCGAAATTTATAATTACTATATGCAAGTTAATTTTACAATTAAAGAAATATCCAATTATATTTATTTAGGTCTAATATATGGATGTATTCGTAAAATAAGAAAACATACAAATAATTTTAAATGCTTTTAACTTTTTTCGGAAAGTACATATTATTTATAATAAAACCAATAAAAACACTTTAATATTTAATTATTTAGTTACTTTTCATATTTATTTGGTTTTTATGTTTTTAATGATAGAAGAAATTGTGGAATAATGAATCAAATATTACACTTTATTTCAAATAAGTAATTGAAGAACCCTAAAATATTAAATGCTACATATAATTAATAAATACTACTGAAAGTAAAAATATCTTTAATTTGTTTAATAGTTTTAATATTGGCGTGATTTTGTCGGTTTAAAAATTAAACCTAAAATTGTGTATGAAGCGAGTTTTGGCAGAAATAAGTTTCTGCCATTTAGAAAAGTCACTATGTAGCATAAAATTATCTGTCAACAAAAAAAAATTCACATAGTAAACAACAATTAACATAATTCTCATAATGTCCGTCAGTACGGTGGTGTGCATAGCGTTATGGAATTCGAATCCGAAGATCCCGAGTTCGAATCTCACTCAAGCTAAAAATTATATAAACTAGCACACTGCGGCTCGGTGAGTGCGGACTCTGTACTGTAATTGGGATTAAATTCCTGTTGTACAGCGTAACATCAATAAATAAATAAATAATTTGAAGTAGGATTTCGATGCAATATCATTTAGTTGTGTAACAGATAAAATTAATAAAACTTAGAAGCTTCAAATATATAGTTACATTTGTCCTATAAAATGGGGTAGCACGAACCCTTAGTACATTTATTCATCCTGCAATTAAGCTCCACTTCTTGTTCAAACATTCCAATCCTGGTATACCACTTTTACTCCAGTCAAATTCATAATTCCTTTCAATTAAGATCATTTCTTTTATTCAGAATCATTCATTCACACAACAGTCTTTCAATCATATCATTTCATTTATTATTAGGATATCCACACAGTTTTTCACCCTCAATTTCTCTACGATACACCTGTTTCACCATTCTTCCATTCAACATTTTATTTTATGGGGTAGATGGCTCAGTGGTATCGAGTCGGCCTGTGGATCTTGAGAACCCTGGTTCGATCCCCACAGTCGACAAACAATTTTCACCAATTTAAAAATTTACCCCTGTGGCTCCCTCTCCACTAATATCTTTGAGGGCCGTGATTTGACGGCTGGTAACCGCATTTCACGCGACAAAATATATCACTTACCGAGATCTGCTTAGGCAGAGTGCCACACCCAGTAATGGGTAAAAGGCGTGATGATATATTTTATTTTTATTACATAACATTCCTCTCAATTTTACAATCTTCATTCACAAATTTATCTTATCCTGACGAACCACTTTTGTTTTATATATATTCATATTTTTTTATTTATTTCGTACAATCGAAATCGTTCGATTATGTAACAACCTTCAATCATATCAATCCAATAAGACATTCATGTAATTTCTCACCCTCAAGATCACCAATACCCCATCAAATAGGCTAGCATGAATCCTTGAAACATTCACAGAACATCCACTCATCAGATTTATCAAAGAATTAGTCTTTAGAGCTAATATTATTAAGTTGTGTGATTATTAAAGGTAATCATACCTGTAGTTTTTGACTAAAGTTACGCTTAGACACTGTGACAGAAAAATTCAGTTGATGCCATATTTCGAACACAGGTGACGTGGTGTAGCGGTTAGCATGCCCGGTATGCGGAAGGTCCCTGGTTCGAATCCAGGCGTCATCAGAATTTTTCTGTCATAATATAAATTAACTTTAGTCAATTAGTCTTTAATAATAAAATAACAAACTAAACACTTGTCTAAGCCTCACAAAAATTCAGCCTCCAAGTCAACTTATGAGGTCCTCGTCAGAGGCTGGCCAGCACAGTTAGACAATAGTTTAGTTTGATATTTTATTATTAAACTTAGTTTCACCAAGTGAGCATTCAAAGACAATTAATTTTGTCTTTGTTGTTTTTATTTGAATTAGTCTTTGTTCAACATTCTCATCTCCACACTTACAATCTTTCATTAAGCACCAAACCTTCAATCACATCCATCCATTCGCTCATATACAGGGTGAGTCTGGGAAGACGCCCCCCCCCTTTAACTTTTTTATTATGAGTAATAGAAAAAAATGGTTCATATGAAAGTTTTATTATTTTAAATATACTATTTGATGGCAGATGTAGATATTTTTTATAAAGTCAGGTTTACAAGATACGACTATCAACTTTTATTTTTTAAATAGCAACCTATAATTATTTTACTAAAATAAAAACCGGCATTTTTTTCTCTTTTCAACGGTGTATTAGTTTTTATTAATGTATCTGAAAAAATTCGAGAAAAATAAGAAAATTGAGAAATACTAGAAATAATTTTTATACAAATATTATAGGTGGCTATGTGAAAATAAACAAAATGTAACAGTGTTATACAACTTAACAAACTAAAGCAACAAATTCAGTAACAAAAACAACTTAAAACAAATTATTTTCACATAGCCACCTATAATATTTGTATAAAAATTATTTCTAGTATTTCTCAATTTTCTTATTTTTCTCGAATTTTTTCAGATACATTAATAAAAACTAATACACCGTTGAAAAGAGAAAAAAATGGCGGTTTTTATTTTAGTAAAATAATTATAGGTTGCTATTTAAAAAATAAAAGTTGATAGTCGTATCTTGTAAACCTGACTTTATAAAAAATATCTACATCTGCCATCAAATAGTATATTTAAAATAATAAAACTTTCATATGAACCATTTTTTTCTATTACTCATAATAAAAAAGTTAAACGGGGGGGCGTCTTCCCAGACTCACCCTGTACACCTGTTCAATTAATCTTTCAATTACACCCACTTCCTTAATGAATAATTTAAAAAAATATGAGAGGAAGGGAACGTTGATTTGCGTTTGTATTTGAAAATAAATTCCACACAATTGCAATTAAACAAAATAAATATAAATATATCATCACGCCTTTTACCCATTACTGGGTGTGGCACTCTGCCTAAGCAGATCTCGGTAAATGATATATTTTTTCGCGTAAAGTGCGGTTACCAACCATCAAATCACGCCCCCCAAAGATATTAAACACTATAATATTAGGTCCAGTATTATTAGTTGTGCTTGTAAAATATGTTAGTATTATTTGATTTTTTCCAGAAAACCAGCAAGTAACGAGTTCAAAAACTGAGCTTCGCAAATCCGTCCGTCAGCGCGCCAAGCGAAAACCTCGCGTACTATTCTCTCAAGCTCAAGTCTACGAACTTGAGCGTCGTTTCAAGCAACAACGTTACCTGTCCGCCCCCGAGAGGGAGCAAATGGCCCAAGGGTTGAAACTAACCTCCACCCAGGTGAAAATCTGGTTCCAGAACCGGCGCTACAAGAACAAACGACTGAAGGTGTCACCTGACAAGCTAGACGACAAGGTGATGATCACCCAAGCGGTCAATCAGACGGTGATGCAGGTGAAAAGTGAGCAGGGGTGTACAGGGACGCAAGGGGGGTATCAGCAGTTTGGACAGTATGGGTATTTTATGGAGGGGTATGAAGATTGTGGAAGATTGTGGTAATTTTCTAAAGAGCGTGACATATTTATAAGTTGTTTTTGATGAAATTGCTTCAAATAAAAGTTAAAAATAATTTAGTTTTCTCCCGTTTTTATTTAAATACATTTTTCCCTTAAATAATTTTGAAAAGGTTGACAGCGGAACATATATAATGCCATAATTTTATGAGATTTTCAAAAGATTTTTCATCATTAAACCTTTTAAAATTATTTTAAATAAAAATGCGTCAATTTCAATGCCTGTGAATTTGAGACCCGGATTCGATTCCCAAAGTCGACAAACAATTTTCACCAAATTAAATCTATCCTTGTGACTCCCCTTCTAGTAATATCTTTAGGGGTCGTGTATTGACGGCTGGTAACCTTACTTCACGTGGAGAAATATATCACTTACTGAAATCTGATACGGTAGAGTGCCACATCCAGTAATGAGTAAAAGGCGTGATGATATATTTAGTTTATTTGAAGCATTTTTCCTTAAAACAATTTAGAAAAAAGGTTGACAGCGAAAAATATACAATGCCATAAATTTCACGAGACTCAAAATATTTTGATATTTTGCGCCGTCAATCATTTCTAAATTATTTTAGATACAAATGCTTCAATTGTTTGAAACATTTTTCTCAAAAATAATTTTGTAAATCTTGACAGCGGAAAATTCCATAATTTCATGAGATTTTAAAAAGTTCTTGGTATTTTTCACAGTCAAATTTTTCTAAATTATTTAAAATAAACATGCTTCAATTAAATGAAATAGAAAATTAAATTTTCTCCTTTTTAATTTGAAGCAATTTCTCTAAAACAATTTAGAAAAGTTTGGAAGCGATAATGCGATAATTTGATGAGATTTTCAAAAGATCTTGGCATTTTTCGTTGTCAAATCATTCTAAATTATTGTAGAAAAAAATGTTTTAATAAATACATAATTAAATTATTTCTCTTTTTGATTTGAAGCATTTTTTTACAAAATAAACTAGGACTCTTTGACGTCGGAAAAAGTATAGATATGTCAAAATCTCTTGGGAGTAATCTAGCTGAGGTTGTAAATAAATGTTACAAACTATTTTTTTTTTGGTAGTAATATTGAATATTCACAAACAAAATTATTGTTTTCCAGTGAATGTACGAGTACAAATAAATAACAAATAATTTTCGACTCCAAAATCTCTTTCAGTTGGTTCTACTATACACAGTAAACTTTAATTTATTAACGTAGTTAGTTTACATAACTATGTTCGTCTCTGGTTAAAACAAATTTGTCCCTAATTAGATAAATATGATTCTTGTTCGTTCAGTTATTCTCTGATTATTGTGCTGTGTGGACGTATTTTGTGAGTTTTGTTCATGTGATTTTAATTTAATAATTCCAATAATGGTGTTGTATTGTCTTCAGTTGTCAAGGTAATCACCCAAATTTATTTTATTATTTTATACTTTCTTTTATATTCGATATTACTACAAGAAATGATGGTTATAATTTGTTTAATGATTATAAGATAAGAAAATAAAGTCTGTAATTATGTCCAAAGATTTTATTTGAATGTTGTATGTCGTTTTTAAGTTTATGCGGATCTCTGAACTGTGGAAATGTTTATAAATACTCGTTAGTTTGTAAATTAGTTACCATTATTAGTATGACTTAATTAATAAAGTGTAGGTAAAACACGCAAATAATTATTTGTAAAATAATAAACATGGAAAATAAAATAAACTACAAACATTAATATCATTTTAGATGCTCTCTTTTCTTGCTATCATCGGACAATTTCATTTTTATATTTATATTTTTCAGTTAATTATTAAGTAATTTTAAGGTATTTTTAAAAGAACTTCTCGTCTGTTAAACTATTAAACTACATATTATATACCAAAAACTAACTTTTTTTATACCCGTTTGCATCAACGAAACTGTAAGTTGCAATTGTTTCACAGCAATGTAAATGTACTTTATGATATTTTAATTTGCTTTGCTCTTATTTATTTAAATTTTATTTGTGCAAACCACCATAATAATAACGTAGTTTTATTTGTAGCATTTTTGTTCTAAACTAATTTAGAATTGTTTGACTATGGATAATATACTGTGCCAAGTTCTTTTGAAGATCCTATATTTATTAAAATTGTATTTAAAATATTTTTGAATCCATTTATATTATTAGTCTAATTAATGTTATTAAATAACGCCTTTTCTTTTAAATATTGTTTTATAATTAAGAGTGAAATTGAGATGAATGTTATTAATTGTGTGTGTGTTGAGATGAATTTGTTATGTGAAATGAATGTCGGATGAAATATTGGTGGAATTGAAGGTGAAAGACACTAGGAATAAATGGATAGATATAAATGAACCCTGGTTTGATTCCATAGGCGACAAACAATTTTCACCAATTTAAATCTACCCCTGTTGCTCCCCCACCACTAACATATTTGAGGGGCGTGATTTTACGACTGGTAACCTCACTTCACACGAAGAAATATATCACTTACCGTGATCTGCTTATGGCAGAGTGCCACACCCAGTAATGGGTAAAAGGCTTGATAATATATTTATTTATGATTGATTGTTTATTAAGACGACCTTATTTGAACGAAATTATAAATGTAGATGGTGTGTCAGAATTAGAATGTTTAATTTCAAGGTGAAATTAATAAATACAGTTTATTAAATAACATTTTACATTTTAAACAATATTTTCATAAAAATAAATATATCATCACGCCTTTTACCCATTACTAGGTGTGGCACTCTGCCGTAAGCAGATCTCGATAAGTGATATATTTCTTCGCGTGAACTACGATGACCAACCGTCAAATCATGGCCCCCAAAGATGTTAGTGGAAGGGGAGCCACAGGGATAGATTTGAAATTGGTGAAAATTGTTCTCAAGATCCACAAGCCGACTCAATACCACTGAGCCACCTACCCCATACATCGTGCTGTTGATAATAAATTCAGTAACCTATAAATAAAGCTCGACGCGTACTATCTGCCCCCACAACTCAAATAGTAACACTTTGAATTCCGCGATATCAGTGGCCCAGTATCAGAATCCGGTGCCAAAGGCTTTTAGGTTAAAAGGTGATCTGGCGATGAGTGCAGCAGCAATTTGCCAGACACGACTACGATATGTTACAATTCACCAGTAGTAGATAGTCATAGGTTAAATTTAGGTGGTTCTTATCAGAATTATGTCGTTAGTGGAAGAATTATTGCAGGAAACTTGTTCGTGTCAAATAAATATACAGAAAATATTCGTGTAACTAACTACATTAAGATTCTACGTTCTATAGAATTGATTTAAGTGTTATTTGTTATTGTTGTTGATTATTTTCTTGCAAATTTCAAAATAGACTTTAATTAACATCTATTAAAGAACGTGAAGAAAGACGCAATTAATTTAAAACATTTTCAGTTTTTACTATACAGTGTGTAACAGCAATTGTGTTAAATGTATTTTTAAACAAGCGCAGGCGATGCTGCCTTCATTTCTTATAGATTCGTTGTTAGAGAAGTGGGCGTAAGTGAAGATTTACGAAACAGGTGTACAGGAGCGAATGGATGAATGTTTGTTGCGTGTTGATGGATTTTGGTTGTGAGAAAAGAAAGAGTTCGTATGGAGGAAGTCGAAACGAGTATTGTGTGTCAGGATGAGAATGTTGACGGGTTCGTGCTACCCCATTTAATGGGATATAGCGTGATGTTATGTATGTATGTATGTATGAGTTTTATTTTATTTTCCTTCATTCACAATAATAATGAGTAGCTTTAATTAAATATTGACAATTTCTTATTTATAATTTTTTTATGGGGTAGGTGGCTCAGTGGTATCGAGTCGTCCAGTGGATCTTAAGAACCCTGATTTGATCTAATTATTAAAATCTATCCTTGTGGCTTCCCCTCTACTAACAACTTTTGCCCATTACTGACTGTGGCACTCTGCCGTAGCAAATCTGTAAGTGATACATTTATGCGCATGAACAGCCGTCAAATCATGGCCTCCAAAGATTTTAGTGAAGGGGGAACCACAGGAGTAGTTTTAATGTGGTGAAAATTGTTTGTCGGCTGTGGAAATCGAACCTGGGTTCTCAAATCCACAGGTTGACTCTTATATAATTATTTTATCTATTTGATACATAATTTTCTTCTGATTTTAACGATATAAATATTATACAGGATCACAATTATTTCGTAAAAAATGGTATTAAATATTAGAAAGTAACAAATAGTTTTGTTATTTATGTAATCGCGAAGATAAACAATTGTTGATATATTACTGTCAAATTCGTAACCATGGATATGACAAATTCCAAATTTCACATCAAAATAAACTAGAGATAGGCGAATATCATCCGCGAATAGTCAAATGCCGCGAATATTAACATTATTCGATATTCGAGATTTTCGAATATTAACGTCAGTATAGCGAACATTCGAATACCTCGAATATCGCGCTATATGTTGACCTCAATTTTTGACTCTTTTTCTTTATCATTTGTACATAAACTTAAAGCTATTACAATACTTTGAAGTTATTAATAACAAAGATATTATATTTCAAATTTGTTTTTCGCCAACATCAGCCCATACGTTTCACCTTAAATTTGAAGTTTTCGTCTTTCTTTTTTATCTGTACTTTTTATTTTAATTTTATTTTATCTTAACAATTTCATTCAAATAATGAAAAGGACATAATTAAATAATTATTAATAATAAATAAATTAACTTTTAGGAATATTCGAGTACCTCGAATATTCGAGATCTGATTAATATTCGTATTCGATCTCTAAAATAAACTCATGATTTCAGTGATTTAAATTACTCTAATTACCGGTTTTATGACGACAAATTAATTTACTACTAACTAAATAAAATGTATTCATTTGACAGTAATATGCCATGAAATAAATAAAATTGATATCAAATACATGTACCGTGGAAGTTAATTTATTGAGCTATAATTACTCTAATTGAAATTAATTTCTTGTTATACATAGTATCATATAAATGATGATATAAACTTTAATAACAACATTTTATAGTTTTTGAATTGATATTCTTAATGTATTAATGGGAATCAGAAGCGCAGCACAGAATGTATTTAAAGTTTTAAATTTCAATGTTGACACAATGTAGATGATGTATGAACTGAATCCACATATCACATAACATACGGTAATGTTAATCACAGGAAATCAATCATACGTACTATACAGGGTGTTTCACAACTTAGAGCAAAAAATTAAAGGGTATATTCTGTACGACGTGCTGATCATGAAACAAAAAGATTTTTTTTTTTAAATCGCAAAACTATTTTCCATGTTCCCAGTCCAAAATTTTTCGTTGCCACTGCCACTGAGTGGATGATTATGTTAAAGTTATTAATTAAATAAAATTCTATTATAAATAACTGCTAATAATTGAATTGTGTAATTATTCTTTCGTAGTTGATACCTACTTCATTGTTTGTGTTTAATAGGAAAGCGAATTCAGTGCAGTACTACAAAAAATGTTTTAGGTTAACAACCCTTAATTTTTCGAATTTAAAAAAAAATTTTTTTTGTTTCATGATCAGCACGTCGTACAGAATATACCCTTTAATTTTTTTGCTCTAAGTTGTGAAACACCCTGTATATATATAATGGAATAGATGGATGAAGGTTTGTTTAAACTTTTAAATTATATTATAAAAATTTAATGAGTAGTTGTAGCTGATTAGTTAATACTCTTGATTTTCAAGCGATAGTTAGGTAATGATTTTATTTTATAAACAAAAACACATACAACTAGAAGTAGATACAAATTTTAAAATAACAGTTTTTGGTGTTACCACGTGTATATGTGAAAATTAGAGATGGGCGAATATCAAATTTCTCGAATTCGAATATCGAATACGAATTCGAGGTACTCGAATATTCGAATACTCCTAAAATTATTAATAATTCATTACATGAATGAAATGGTTAAGATAAAATAAAATTAAAACAAAAAGTACAAACAAAAAAGAAAAAGACGAAAACTTTCAATTTAAGGTGAAACGTACGGGCTGATGTTGGCGAAAAACAAATTTGAAATATAGTACGTCTTCATGGTTTTGAAACAAAATATCTTTGTTATTAATAGCTTCAAAGTATTGTAATAGCTTTAAGTTTATTTACAAATGATAAAGAAAAACATAGTCAAAAATTGAGGTCAAGATATAGCGCGATATTCGAGATATTCGAATGTTCGCTATACTGACGTTAATATTCGAAAATCTCGAATATCGAATAATGTTAATATTCGCGGTATTCGACTATTTGCGGATGATATTCGCCCATCTCTAGTGAAAACCAATAGAATCGCAAATTTGTTTTACTTTGTTAAGGACTCTAGAAGTTTAAAAGCAGATTTAATTCCATTTTAAGTTGTTGGTACCCTGTGCTGTAATTGCAATTAAATTATAGAACATGCGTGAATAAATTATTATTTATGTTACGCTGTACAACAGGAATTTAATCCCAATTACAGTACAGAGTCCGCACTCACCGATCCGCAGTGTAGTAGTTTATATAATTTTTAGCTTAAGTGAGATTCGAACTTGGAATCTCCGGATTCAAATTCCATATTGCTATCCACACCACCGTACTGATGATAATAATTAAAAATATAATAAAATAAGAATTAATTTAAAAATTATTTTAGTAATTTAAATACAACTGCTGACATCTATTTTTCAAGCACAAAACTCTGCTAAAAATAACTAGAGCAGAACTGTATTCGATCGTGGCGAGGTTACGTAGTTCACGAATCTTGTAAGAGATGTTGCTGTTGTGAATTCAACCAAACCCAAGATACATTTAATATTCTGGCATTTACTTCAAAATTAGTTTCATGTAAACCAATTAAAAGCATTTTAAGACTGTATTATAGATAGAATAAACATGGTCTATATATTTATACAAGACATTTGAAAAACAGGATATCCTTTACGAAATTGTTTCTAACATAATTTTTACTTCTAAATATTCAAATTATTAGATCAGATTTAACTTTATTACATATAAGAGTCTGGCAGTACGGTGGTGTGGATAGTGTAGCGGAATTTGAATTCGGAAATCCCGAGTTCGAATCGCACTCAAGCTTAAAATAAACTACCACACTGCGGCTCGGTGAGTGCGAACCCTGTACTGTAATTGGAATTAAATTCATGTTGTACAGCGTAACATAAATAAATTTAGCGAGAAAATAATAATATCGCCAGGATTTGAACCTGTGACATTTGAAATTCTTTCTTCTAATTGAGGTACGGTTTCATGTAATTCAATATGTTTGTTATGTTAAAGGCTGACTCGATATTAAAAATAAAAATTAAAATTTAAAGAACATTAAGTTTGGATTATATGGAGGCGTAAGCTATTGACAGGAATTTAATTTTCACTTTATTATAATTATCCCTGTGGCTTCCCCTTCAGTAACATTTGTGGGGGCCGTGATTTGTCGGCTGATGACCGCACTTCACGTGCAAAAATATATCACTTAACGAGATTTACTTCGGCAAACTGTTTAATTTATTAATTTTTCTTTGTTATAATTTATTTAATTTCTTTACGTAAAACTAAATTTTACGAAAGACTAATTAGTAACATGGTATTTATTCTCGGTGATTTTGTTTTCATTTTAATTAATTTTATAATCTGTTTTTACTAACATCTATGGGACCGTAATTTGACGGCTAGTAACAGCACTTCATGCGAAGTAATATATCACTTACCGAGATCTGCTACGGTAGTGTGCCACGCCCAGTGATGGATGATATATTTATTTATTTCATTTCTGATTTCTTCTAAAATTTATAGGTGATAATTTAAAATTTCCTAAAATAATAAATAAAATAAATATATCATCACGCCTTTTACCCATTACTGGGTGTGGCATTCTGCCGGAGCAGATGTCGGTAAGTGATATATTTCTTCCCGTGAAGTGCGGTTACCAGCCGTCAAATTACAGCCCCTAAAGATGTTAGTGGAGGGAAAGCCACAGGGGTAGATTTAATTTGGTGAAAATTGTTTGTTGTCTGTGGGGTTCGAACCAACCACCTACTAAAATAATTGAATAACAAATATTAGTAGAAATAATCCACGCACGATATTATCTGAATAAAATAAGTATGAATAATAAAGTAATACAATATCACTTCTCCGCTGTTCTCCCACAAATCAAACAATCAACCGATGATCAAACAGCATTGATTTTCGCTTATGTCGGTGAGTGTACACTTCACTCGGGTGATATGTTTGCATTGGGTAAAAGCCATCGCCGCATGAGCCATGGCACAACGTGCAGAGAAAGCGAACATCGCAGGGTGCCATGCGCGCCAGTAAACAAGAGTCAATCGCGGCTTCAACACAAAGCTGCCGATAGATGCTTGGATTGCCGATTGCGTAAATAGCTTCTTTAATAACGGCGCCTGAAATAGATCAGAGGACAACTTGGTTAATGTGCATGTCATGTCGTTCAGCAGAGATTTCTGCAAGTGTATGGTCAATACAATCGTTATTTCTATGTTTAATTCAATAGCCATTCATTCTTCTCAAGACATTTGGATAAACTGACAGATAAATAAGGATTCAGAAGCACCAGTTCGATTCTTAGAACAAGCAAAATGACCCTGTCAGGATATAAAATTTTTAATAAACATTATGCAGTTGCGTGAAAAACATATTTTTTCTACTTCTGTTAGGAAATAGACATGTTATTTCACTTACTTGAGTTAGGTAATGAACTGTATTATTTAACTAGTGAAATAATGAGGTAACATAGCAACACACAAAAATTAAGATATCTTGGTAGACGAATTCTGATGTGTTATTCTTTAATATTTTGAATTTATAACTGTCATTAATATGTCAAAATTTCATAATTTCAAAAACGCTCTTTCGTATTTATTAGAACGGAAGTAGAAAAAATATTGTATGAAACTAGTACGGAAATAAGTTATTACCTTACTTATGTGTTTACATAACTCGGCTACGCCTCGTTCTGCAAATTTCACATGCGTAAGGTAATAACCTTCATTTCCTTACTAGTTTCATAAATAGCTATTATGCACCTTGGACGCGAAATAATAAAAAAAACGCTTGCAATTAATTGTTACTGGACTCACTGAATTATAAAAGTCTTCGTCGTCCGTTTCATAAACTTTCCAGCTCGCCCGTAAAATTTAATTTACTACGCTAGCCATGTACATAACTATTAAATTTCTAATTTATTTCTGAAAAGTTTATTTTTTGACAGAATAATAAAAATATTAAATTGCCCAATTCTCAACAAAGTTTTAGCTAGACCTTAATTTAGGACATCTGACTACGATTGTCTTTTATTAATGTAAATCAAGTTTTAGCTAAACCTTTATTTAGGACATCTGACCACGATATTCTTGTAATTGTGTAATTGGTGCAATTAGTCAATAATCTCTGACATTGGGTTATAGTAATTTATTATATGACAAAACTTGAAAACATCCCTTCTTGATTTGAAACCCTTCCAGAAAAAGGAAGTGTCTGAAGATAACTCCCCAGTCCATCCGGTGCTGGTCTTAAAAACCATTCGACTTTGTTTAAGTGATGGAACGGCGTGAGATGTGATTACAAAAGCACGCATCGTTCGCACGTGTGTGTGTGTTTACAGGGCATGTGTCTGTATTTTGATTGAATCTGTTGGGAGCCCTGAAGCGTTTCCGCTGCCGGTTTCTTGCTGCACTAATCGACATACCAACCAATTCCATTAATATATATATCACTTACTTTCAAGAGCATTCATTATTTCACGTGTTCACGCGGAGTTCTCTGAAAATTATACATATTTTTTGATATTGTAGAAAATTAGATTTCTTTACTGATAATTTAGCTAAACATTATGAACCTAGTCAGTTTTGGAACGACAGATCTTAGTAGAGTACATATTATTTCCTTCATTACATTGTCCGCCAGTACGGTGGTGTGGATGGTGATATGGAATTCGAATCGAATCTTACTCAAGCTAAAAATTATATAAACTACTACACTGCGGCTCGGTGAGTGCGGACCCTGTACTGTAATTGGGATTAAGTTCCTGTTGTACAGCGCAACATAAATAAATAAGCCAATCAGAATGCTTAATTTGCACTAAGAGGACGATTTCACAGCGATAACATTATGTCGAGATCTAATTATGTAATTTTTGACACTTGACTGTCCGTTTATATGCAACAACTATTTAAAATTTTACCGATAAATTCTTGACTCCCAATATATTACCTATGATCAAAATTCTATTATGCTGTATGTTGGTGAAAATGAGAGTAAAAGATTGTGTGGACGACTTATGAACAAAAGATTTCTAGTGTGAGAAACAAACGAGCTTGTATGGAAGGAATTATGATTGTGGTTGAATCAAAAATGATGTGTTAGGATAGGAATGTTTGGTGAAGATTAATTGCGGAATGAATCTGATGAATAAAGACAAGCGCTGGATTCTTGATTTTAGATTTGTTATGGGGTAGGTGGCTCAGTGGTATCGAGTCGGCCTGTGGATCTTGAGAACCTTGGTTCGATCCCTACAGCCGACAAACAATTTTCACCAATTTAAATCTATCCCTGTGGCTCTCCCTCCACTAACATCTTTGGGGGCCATGATTCCACGGCTGGTCGCGAAAAAATATATCACATACTGTGACGTCACCCGAGCCAAGGTTCGTCAGTTCGAATCCGCCTGTCGACAATGTGTGATTTGTCGTAAAATATAAAATACAGTTACATGTATTTATCACACTCGGGCGCTATAAGCTAGTCACTTATACGTCTTAAATAATGTAGCATTTGACTACGAAAACCGGCAGTACGGCAGTGTAAAAACTGCGGCTCGGTGTGTCCGGTAGGCCCAGGCCCGATTTGGGCTGTAGCGCCACAGATGATGATGAATATTTATTTAGTTTGGAAAGTAGATATCATTGAAATTATAAAATGGATTTGAACGGTAGTACCTCCTCATATAAGGGAGAATGAACAAGAGTAGCAACTAACGATGTAAGTGATTCGAAGACAATGGTGGAGTTAGCATGACAAAACACTGCGTAAAGAACGGTATTGTTGCCCAAATGCAATAATTACATGGTCTTGTGCAACCGCCTGGACCGGCGAGATAGACAGAGACGAGTATATTCTATTCCTTTTGGATCCTTATTCTGTCTCTTTTTATATTGCATGATATTCACTATTCGGAAACAATTTACATATGATCTTATGCGTGTACCTATAATATTAGACAAAATAACACAATTAGATTTTGAGTACTTATTGCAATATTACTCCTTTGGTGCCTAACAAAAATACAAAATCGACTAGTCTTTTAAAAAGAAAATGAGACGATATTGACGTTTAATTTTCTTCAAATCTACTGTGTTCTTTATGTTACAATTTGTGGTTAAATTTTATGATTAGTGGTCACACATATTTATTTATTTTCCTTTGTTTTGTTAAAGTTTTTAAACGTAAACTGAAATACATGAATCTTCAAAAGAATTAAGATTATATCAAATAGAGATACAGTCATAAATCCTAACAGCGCATCAACAAACATAAATACCCGTTACTGGGTGTGGCACTCTGCCTAAGCTGAACTCGGTAAGTGATATATTATTAACAAACAAATTATTATAAAAACGTTTTAACGGCCGTCACTGCTAGCAACTTAAATAAAAGTGATATCTAAAAAAAATAGACTTCTTGAATATTTTGAATATTGATTATGAAAGTTGTCTTTTTGAACAAAAAATCGTGTGATACATTTTTCAATTATTTTTAAAATAATGTAAAAATACTACAATTTCATTGGTTTAATTCTACTTTTATGGAGCAGGTTGCTCAGTGATATCAGCCTGTAGATTTGAGATCCCGGATTCGATTCCTACTGCCGAAAAATAATTTTTACTACTTTAAAATTAGTAGCTCTATTTTTACTTCCATGTTTAGGAGACGTGATTTGACGGCCAGGAAACGCACTTTCCGTGAATAAATATATCAATTACTGAGATCTGCTACGGTGGAGTGTCATACATAGTAATGGGTGAAAAGCGTAGAGATACACCCATACCTCGCTTTACGGCCTAGTTACGTTCCACGAAACTTGGCCGCAAAGCGAAAAGCCGTATAAGGAATCAATCAATTCTAATACAAATTCTTACAAATTCAATGGGGGAAAATGTTTTTTTGCCGTTATAGCGAAACATTTTAGGCCGTAAATCGAAAACGTGCCTTAATTGAAAAGGGCCGTTATAGCGAAATGCCGTATAAAGAGCGGCCGTATAGCAAGGTATGGGTGTATATTTATTTATTTATCACCCATGTGCGGTAAACGACTTATTACATCTCTGTTAACAAGAATATGGGATAGGTGGCTCAGTAGTATCGAGTCGGCCTGTGGATCTTGAGAACCCTGGTTCGATCCCCACAGACGACAAACAATTTTCACCAATTTAAAAAATCTACCCCTGTGGCTCCTTCTCTACTAATATCATTGAGGGCCGTAATTTGACAGCTGGTAACCGCACTTCACGCGACAAAAATATATCACTTACCGAGATCTGCTTAGGCAGAGTGCCACACCCAGTAATGGGTACAAGGCGTGATGATATATTTATTTATTTATTTATTTGTTAACAAGAATGTAATGATGTACTTACTGTGTTGTTGGTAAAAATAGTATATTATAATACTAGTGAGGAAAAGGTTCAATTGCAAAATTAATACGAATAATGGAGCACAAATGATAGCGACTTTTGCAATAGCCCTATACATACTATTTTTTTCAACATTAAACGTGAAAATTATATTTTTACATTTGCGATAAAAGTAATTTAATTCCATTATTTTATATAAATCAAAGGAGTTGTATTTGCAAATGCACATCACGTTTCCTTGGTCACCATGTCAAATGACATCTCCCTCGCTCAATTTAATTATGATAATAATCGTTTCCCTCACTAGTGAAGAAAGTTATTTACTTTCCTCATTTGTGAGGGAAACGGTTACTATCACAAATAAATTGAGTGAGAGAAATGTCTTTTTCACAAATAATGTTCCTTAAAAATTTTAAACTTTTCATTCATAATTTTCTTGAAAAAGTTTCGCGGCATCGATTTGGTGACGTCACTTAATTAATAAATGTGTGGCACCCTGCCGTAGCGGATTTCGGTATGTGACATATTTCTTCGCGTGAAGTGCGGTTACTAGCTGTTAAATCACGACCCCCAAAGATGTTAGTGATGGGGAAGCCACAGGGGTAGATTTAATGTCATTTTCGCAAGTAATGTAATATTTATTTTACAAATTTTTTGGTGGAGGAGCAGGTTGTTATTTTTTATTAATTTAAATATTTATTTATTTATTTATTTATTTACAACCTTCCAACAGGATAACAAGTATCCCAATAACAGGAAGGTTAAAAAAAGCAAATACAAAAAAAATAGCACAGCGTGCTTTCAATAAATAAACACATGATCACAAAAATTAAACACAGAATTATACTTAATTAGCTGACATAACTGTTTTCCGAAACTAAATATTCAGTAGTAAGGCAGTCTATAAAATTTAATAACTTAGAAAATTAATTGAAATCGCGTCAAAATGAATTAATGATAAAATTTTAAGAGCGTACAAAACAATTTGTGCCATGACTTAGTAAATAACATAAAATTAATCCGACTAAAAGCACATAGAAGTATGCTGCTCCAGGGTGGTATTAGGGTATAAAATATCTCGCACGTGGCGCGTGGCAAGGAAATTAGTTGTCGTGATGTCCGCACTTCCTGTCACGTGGCGCTGTAGTCGCAGCCGTGATGACAATAAAATTTCCGGTTTTGTAAACAACGAGTTAATTACTCCACCGAGGTTTGTGTTTTGTTTCCATGTTTATTTTGTTTGGCAACCGATTCTAGGTTTTATATGATGCGAGGACGTAGTTTAATAGCTCTGTTTTGTTTTTGACAGTTTGGATGAAGATTGGGTTGAGGATAATTAAAGTATATTATTAGGAAAAGAACTCATTTTATATAGTTGTTAAAACTTTCTGGAAATTGAGCACAAAAACAATCATTATTATTTTAAATTCAACTTTTTAGTTATATACGATTTAGAATAACTTATGACTTTTATAATAGCTATAATAATTAGTTTAATTTATTTCAAGTAGGATTCAGGCAAGGATTATTAACAGGTATAACATATCTAAAATTTGGTATACGTACACCCTGTATATTTCTTGCAGTCCAACATTTGCAAATTAAGAGAGAATGCTTATAAATTAATTTGGGGATATTTAACGAAAAAAGTTTACAATTCCTGTACCTGTCAATATTAATTTAATATCTATGCAGAGAATTGAATAGAGTTTTCAATGCTTTTTAAAAAATATTCAATTATTGCCTTCTCTGATTATTTTATATCAAAAAAAGTTAAATAGTTTACTTCTGCATTTTTTAAACACTAGTATTTATAATTTTACTCTAATTGAAACCGGAAAAATGATACAAATATTTATTGACAATTTTTTTAAAAATTATCAGTGCCGTGAAATAACAAAATAAACGTAATTTTAATTAAGAGCTTACTTTAATTTAATGCATGGAAAAGTTATTTTTTCTACGATTGCTTTGAAAAGTTAACAATTTCGCTTTTATTTGTCATCGTAAAGTTGATGTTTTCTGTGGAACAATCGAAAAATATCTTTGTCGCGCGTCTCCAATAGCAACGCGAGAAAAATATATTAAATACGCGCTTATTTCAATAGTTACCAGGGATACAAACAAAACAGAAACTTGTCATATTGAGAGTTGACAGAACGAATTTAATTTCAGTATGTATACGTCATTTAATCATTTAAGATCCAATCGTAGAAAAAATGATGTTTGTATCACGAGCATAAAGTGTCTTTGTTCCTCTTACATAACAATGGATTTTGTAACCACGTAACTGATGTTGACTAACAAATGAATTACTTTTATAAAAAAATACATGTAGACCAGTGCCACTAAAAAAGTACTCTTCTAGAAGTATGTCCATAATTTTGCGAATTTTGTAAAAATTATTTTTGATTGTGAATCAGCACATCGAAATGTAAACCGGGTGGAACATCATACCTGTGTACATAGGCGATTAACATGAAAAAACAGTTTTTCTGTGCGCATTGCTCCTCAAATTATTTTAGCCAAAAATGCTTGAAATAAATGTTGTAGAGCATAAAATTCTGCATTACATTTAGATGCGTTATAACGACAGAAATTAAATAAAAAAATATTAAAAATTACGTTGAAAATATCAAATAGCCATTTAAGTGAAACAAAAATAGATAGATGCTTGACGTTTGACAGATCTCATGATTTAACACCTAGCGAATTTTTATGGGGTCATCTTAAATGTAAAATTTATAAGCAACGCCACCCAAATATTAATTCTTGGAGAGAAGCTATCGTGGATAAGTGCGCCTTAATCACAAATAGGCAGCTCGCTAATGTGCGACATTCCTTCTACAATAGACTTGGTTATTGCTTGGCTGAAAATGGAGGTTTATTTGAATATTTATTGTAATAATAAATTGTCGTGATTATTTTATTGAGAGAATTATTGTTTGATATTTGAATTATAATAGAGAGGTTATAATTTTTACATGACCAACCCTATAAGAAATAAAGTTTCATTGAAATGTACAATTGTTTATTTATTATTAAATTGTAATCATAGATATGGAGTTTTTTGTATGAATTTTATTGAATAATTAATTTGTCGGGGGTAAAATATCAAATAGCTATTTGATATTTTCAACGTAATTTTTAATATTTTTTTATTGAATTTCTGTCGTTACAACGCATGTAAATGTAATTCTGTTTATTGATTTAGATGCAGAATTTTATGCTCTACAACATTTATTTGAAGCATTTTTGGCTAAAATAATTTGGGGAGCAATGCGCACGGAAAAACTGTTTTTTCATGTTAATCGCCTATGTACACAGGTATGATGTTCCACCCGGTATACCTTTTTGTTAACACCCTGTATAACCAATTTTTAATACAGTTAGTGATATATTTTCCTATAAAATAAATGTGAATGTCATAATTTCACAATTTAAATCTCAGTCTAGGATTCTTATCCGATTTTAAAGCAATCCTTTTCCGTATCAGTGTATCCTTGGCTTGCCTCAGTGAGTGAAAGAGGACACCGCAAACACTCTCGACTCATCAATATCCTCTCCAGAATTATTGGTTTCGACGTAATAAAAACCCAGCCGTTTTATTGGCCAGCACATTAGAGAGCCGCGCTCATTGGCCAAGTATCTCTCAGCGGCAGACAAGGATAGTCGATGAGAAGAACCCACTTTATTCACGCACACCAACACGCGATATTCACCCTTACGAACTTTTAATATAAAGACAACAGTAATATCAGTATTAATTACAAAATAAATAATTTATTATTATTTAATAGATATTAATAATAAAATATTATTTATATAATTTTTGTGCTATAAATTATTTATCAAAAAAAAAAGATTTTTGACAATAAAAAATTTGTCGCAATCTTTGTTTTTAACTAAAAAGAAACTAATGTTTCTTCTGGGGTAAAAATGTGATTTTTCGGTAGTTTTTTGAAGGTAGTTCTTGTGTAAAGGAAGCAAAAGGATGAAAGTTAAAAAACCAACAGATTTAAGCGGTGAGAGAGAAAGAGAATGGTATGACAGGCAAGTTGTTTAGAGAGAGACACCCTCTTACACGCTCTAAGAGAGATAGGACGCCCTCAAGTAATGTCAGAAACAATTTGGTTTGATGTGCAGTTAGTTGTATCGCAGATTTCGAAGAAGATACACTTTAAATTACCCGCGAAATTAATCATTAACATAAAGCTAATTATAAATATATTTATGGTTTTTATTTCGTGATGATATGAAGATTTTTTTCGTATTTTAAAATTAAATAAATAATAGTGACCTTTACGGAATTGTACGTTTATAAAATGGATGACATTTCGTCGAAAACAAGTGCTAATAATAATAGTTTGTCAGTGACTCCATTTTCAATTAATGATATTTTGAATAAAAAGAAGGTTGATGCTGCAATTTCAAGTGAAATTGCTTTGGACATGACGAAAAACACGGTTACCACTAATAAAGGTAGGTACAAATTATTATTATTATTTTAATATATTAGACATAATTGTAGTCTCATTATAGAGCTCTAGCCTAATAAGCAACTATTGCTAGGTTCAAATCTTGCTTACTTCAATTTATAATAAAAATACAAATGTATCTAATTTTAATATAAGCTACATAGTATGAACAGTAGTTGGACGTTGGTGCCGATCTCTCTTTACAAGGAAGAGTTTACTGATTCAAGTATCGCTAATTTCAACTTATAACCAAAAATATAATTGTAGTCACTATTTAGATTCTCCTACTGATACTAGAGTAATTAGAAATTAATTTCTTTTTTCGCCCTTATCTGCTAAAATTTTCATTTAAGATTAATTAAAAATTAGTCAAAAACAAAACAAATAAATTGTTGATTAGAGATTTTGTTGAATATTAAATGTAACAATTATTTTCTTGCGTTTAGGAAGGATTATAAAATAATTCTGATAACGCCAAACACATTTGATGAAAAGTATTTTTTTCCCTCAATTGAGAAAAGTGAAGCTTTTCTACCCTATATAAAGTAAAAGGTCATATCCGTGGCAATTGGGAAACAATGGTATATTTTAACATTAGTGCCATCCAGGTGATATCTTAATATTTTATATTCTCATTGAGTAATGAAAATTTATACCTCGTGAGAAAGTGTCACTTTACCTGTCAAGGTGCTTTATATTCCGAGCTGAACTTTTAGGCAGAAATGTCTCACTTTCTTTCCTTGATATTTAAGTAACTATAGTTTTTTTAATTCTTCTAATTTTTTTAATATGTTAATTAAAGTACGTGGAATTCAATGTTAAATATAGCTTGCTTAGTTATTGAAAATTAAATTTGTGATACTGTGAAGAAATAGTCATTTATGTTATAAGTCTGGTAATTAAGTTATTACGGTATGAGTAAGATGTTTTCGTACGAGGCGACGAAAGAGCCTCGAAATTAGTACTGTAATAGTTATTTACGATATAAGTGTTGTATAATACGTATATTGTACAATGTTTTACCTGATTTCATGATACAAGAAAACAAGATTGATTTTTTTAAAATTTAACTATTTTCTTTTTGTTATTATTTGAAGCGTAAGTATATTGATAAAATTTTCTTCAAAATTTAGGTTTTATTGTTTATGTTAGACTGTCATTTTACTGTCAACATTTATTACAGCACTTGTATCGTAATAGAACTCATTACGACACGATCGTTAGTATTATAATATCGATATTACATTATGAAATTAGGTAAAAATTATTAACAGACGTACGACGTACAACGTTCTATTTCACACTGTGTCGAATTTAATTATTAAATTTTATTATTATTTTATGGGGTAGGTGGCTCAGTGGTACCGAGTCGGCCTGTGGATCTTGAGAACCTTGGTTCGATCCCCACAGCCGACAAACAATTTTCCCCAATTTTAAAAAATCTACCCCTCCACTAATATCTTTGGAGGCCGTGATTTGACGGCTGGTAACCGCACTTCACGCGAAAAAATATATCACTTACCGAGATCTGCTTAGGCAGAGTGCCACACCCAGTGATGGGTAAAAGGCGTGATGATATATTTATTTATTATTTATTTTATTATCATATTTTAAACTTGAAAATGACTTCTTATAGTATATTATACATCTCGGAAAAGGAATGCATGGTTTTTCATGAGGTGTAATTTGTAACCAATGAGCCGTAGTAGCAGTGTAGAGCTATTGCTTTACAAGGAAGAGTTCGATGGCATAAACAATTAAAATAACAGTTGCAACCGAGTACCTCAAATTTCTCTATAAGCTGTATTAAAAATTATTAGTCATAAAAATAGTTCGAAATACATTTATTCTTCTAGGAAAAATCAGTTAATAAATTAACAAAAAAATCCTTGAAATTCAACCCCAATCGTTCTTGAACGATTAATATGACAAACACATCAAGGTGGCTTAGACTGGAAGAATAACAGTAGAACATCGTCATAAATCATAGGTCGCACGATTCTAAAAGCATTACAGCTACAGGCAATTACTGAAATTAAGTAATGGAAAGCACAAAAAGCTTTCAGGCGAAATGGCCGGTTGAGTAGGTACCTCGCCGTGCCAGCCGCCATTTTGCAGCCCCCTGTCCCCACACGTGACGTGAGCGCATCATTGTTGTTGCATAATGCCGCCGAATGACAATAGATTGAGAATGGGTTATTTTTAAAACCGCTGAAGCTAATGTTGACTGAAAGTCAAGTTATATAAGTTAGCGCTTTTTTGGAAATGGAAGAAAATTGAGATGTATGGAAGGAATTGTGTGGCCTGAAGAAAACTGGGGGAATTATGTCAAAAGAAAATGGTATTTTTCCTTTTGATGATGTTTATCTAGCATTAGCTTTTATTTCATAGTCATTATATTAAAATACTTATTTATTTTAATAATAATATTTTAATCCACCAATCAAAACGTGCCTTAGGGCAATTACCATGTATGTCACAAGGTTCCAAGTTAACAAATAGTATTCGACATTTAATTATAATTATATGTAAGAGTTCGTAGTCGGTACTTGATAAAACATAATAACAATTCGTCTAATAATATACATCTAGTTGTGTTGCAATTCACATTTATTAATGTGACGATTGTTTCGTCCTTTTGGACATTTTCAAACAACTGAATTGTGAAATAACTAAGTAAGTTATATTGTTTATTGTTAATTATAATTGTTTGTCAATGTTACTTTTAAGCTTTAGTCATAAAAATTATGAGTAAATTGACAGAATTGTTACAAAAAAATTCAGGCATTAATAAACCAACTCAAACATATTGCTTTCAGGTATCTGCACTTCGCCTTCGGCGTTGTGTTGTTACCAAGTAACGTGCTTTTGTAATAATAATGTAATAATAAAACACCGAAAGAAAAATAGCATTCCCTCCCGAAGTATATAAACTATTTTATTTGACATTTATTAGTTTTAAAGTTATTAACAACAGTGAATATTTATATAAACAAGTTTTTCTGAAATCGTCAAGAAAATGCCTACTTTCCTGACGCATTTGCAAAACAGTCAGGTAAAGTACTTTCCTGACTAGTCAGGAAAGTACTTTACCTGATTCAAATAAATAAACTAAATAACTAAAAAATGTAATAAGATTTTTATTTATTTTTATCAATAATATTAATACTAAATATACAATTGCTTAAATTACTAAAATTTATGTATGACACTGGCGAATTTGAAGCTAAATTTATTGGAGATTCAGTAAATAAAATAAGCAAGTAGCACATTTGCTGACAAATTATTTTGCTTTTTCCAATCCATGAAAATTTCATACTCTTTATCATATCGGTCTTTGGACTTGCTCGGTAATAAATTTTCAACAGCCGCAATTGCTTGATTTAAGATTTCAGGAGGAGTACTTGAAAATACCGCCTCATACTCATTTTCATCTATATTTTCCAACATTATAAAGAAATCTTCTCTGTCAACAATATTACTTTTGACACAAATATATTCAATAGATTTTTCACATAAGATATTGTTTTCAACAACTTTTGTTATCACCTTGGATATGTAGTTTGCTGCCAATATGATTCTTACCAAAAAATTAAACATTTTGAAATATTTATTATTAATTATATTGATAAAATATAAATATGAACGATTTCAGAAAAAATAGTATACATAATGCGTCACGAAAGTGATTTACTTGACTCAGCGAATTAAAATACTTGGCCTGACGGCCTCGTACTTCAAACAACCGCTTCGTCAAGTAAAGCATCACTTTCCTGACTTATTATGTAATATACTATTGTTTATGTCAAATGACATGATATTTCTAAATTGAAATACCAAGAATACAGCAAAGAACCCTCGAAAAAATCCCAAGAAATTGTTGATACAGCTTCTGCATCTGTTCTGTCAAAATAATATAAACTCTCTTGAGTATTAATGTGCACATTATTTCCTTAGAGAGCCCTTAGGGATAAAATGTTTTACTTTTGTTCTGATAACAGTCAAATTCTACCAGTCGTGAAAAAAAATATTATATTTGCAATGCTCCTTGGAATAGTTATAAGCCGAAAATTACAAATATTTGGAACTTAATCCCAATTGTAATTATTTATTAATAATAAGCAAGATTTGAACACCAAACTATAAAATAACTAACATCTATGAGCCATAATTATCTCTAATATACATTAAAATATTTTTGAATCATATTTCTTCACTTGTGTAATTTGTTATATAGACCATCATCACCTGCTGCACCTTACAGAACCAGATACGCCAGTATCCCCAGATCTGCAACTGGCGTCTTCTCCAGCAGTACAAAGCTCAAGTTCCACAACGACGGCAGCAGGACGCAAGAAGCGCTCCAGAGCCGCATTTACCCACGCGCAGGTCTTTGAACTGGAACGTCGGTTTAACCAACAAAGATATCTTAGCGGGCCTGAGAGAGCTGATCTTGCGCACAGTCTTAAACTTACGGAGACACAGGTTAGCTGAAGGATATATTAAGATTGTGATAATAGTTATAATGGCGGTTTGACAACTGCTGATCTTAAGGAGGGATATTATTTTTTATTTATTTATTTATGTTACGCTGTACAACAGTAATTTAATCCCAATTACAGTACAGGGTCCACACTCACCGAGCAGCAGTGTGATAGTTTATATAATTTTTAGCTTCAGTGCGATTCGAACTCGGAATCTACGGATTCGAATTCCATAACGCTATACACACCATCGTACTGTAAAGTTTTACTTGATCACTTATTTGATTGACTTACTTTGTTTGTTTATTACTGTCACCGGCAATGTGTACAATGCAGTATTTATAAGCTGGTACCAGAAACTTTTAAATGTTATTTTTGAAATGTCAAATTATTGGCTTTCCTAATTATTTTATATCAATAAATTTAAATAGTTTATTGTAGAAGACAAATTTATGCATGGGTCCTAATAATGTACAGGCAGATATATAAAAAAGCCCAAATTAATCGCTAATGCCATTTTTAGTTCCAATTTTAATTCCTTTTTTCATTCACAAACCTATAATTTGTGTGGCAGTACAATGATGTGGCTAGCGTTACGGAATTTGTTTCCGGACATCCCAAGTTCGAATCCCACAACAGATAAATAGTTATTTGTGTATTTAGGCCGCGAAATGATGGTTTGTGCGTGTCAAAGACTAATTTCTGACCGCACTAAATCATTTCGCGATCGAGGTGCAAACACAAATTTTCACGGAACTGAATAATGTTCATTAAAAAAACTTAAAAACTTATTACAAATTTAATTTTCAAATTATGGTTATTATATGGAGACTTTTCAGAAGAAAACAAGTTGTTTATTTGTAGGCGTCATTTTGTAAACCTTGAATTTGATTGATTTAAAACAGCCTGCTAAAGTAGCTGACAGCCTGGTAATGAATTTTTATTTCCACCTTCGATGGAAATGAAGTTTTATAGGCATTTATGGTAATTAAGTAAATGAATAAACACAGAGCGTGGCTCTGTAAAAATTTACAAGCCTCATAAAAAAACTAATATAAACTAATTAAATGTAATTATTTTGAGCATCTGTAATATTTTCTATATATTTTCTTGAACTGTAAGAAAATCGCCTTCAAAGTCATCGTCGGGCATTAAATCCATTTTTTCAAATTATTTCTAGAATTCACGAAACTGTTGACACTGACAGTATTTATTTTTTCATCACAACAATATGACAACGTCCAGCTATAAATTGTCTTACCGCCAACAACTTTAAGTTACAAAGTGTAATGTATCTTTTTATAAAACTAATAAAAATTTATAAAAAAAAGGATTTAAAGGTGGAAATTAAACTTTGTACGCGACACACTTGTAATTTATCTTTACCGGGTTCACTGAATTATAGAGGCTCGCCCCGCAAACTATCTAGCTCGCCCGTAAAGATTAATTTACTAACTTGAAATAACTATTGTTGGGCTGTTTACAAAAAAGTTGAATTTTACTTTGTTTGAAAGTTGCATGAAAAATATGCCGCAGTGCAGCTCGGTGAGCCCGGCCCCTGTTTTATAATTGGGATTAAGTTCCTGTTGTCCTGAGTAGAATAAATAAATAAATATAACTCCTTATTCTGTTTTTAAAATGCATAATTCTAATAAACGTCATTTTAATTCGAAATTAAACTAGGGTTAATGAAATTTCCAATGTAATCCTTCTGGTAATGTATAATTTTCAATTTGATATTTTTTTTAGGTGAAAATCTGGTACCAAAATCGTCGCTACAAAACAAAACGAAAACAGCTCCAAATGCAAGAATCTACTATCTTAAACCAAAACGCCAGAAAAGTAGCCGTCAAAGTTCTAGTCAAAGACGATGTCCCTCTTTTCCTCCAACACAAATCTCCTGTTTACCAAAAGAGCGGATACTACCCTGACCCTAAATCCGAGATGTTCCTCTATGACCAAATCCACAAAAGCCTCCCAAAATATGGAAAGAATTTCCAACAATCAATGATGAATCTATGTCAGCAATATAATACTTCAATGCAATTGTTTCCATATTTTTCTTATTATAATCCCAATGCCCTAGCGGCGAGCTTGACAACAAATGTGACAAGTGAAGAGGACTTAACAAATGAAAATCGAGAACATCAGTGATTGTTCTTTGTCTGTTGATGATGTTTTGTTTTGTGCACTGCACATTGTTACTAGATTATTGCAATATTAGATTTTAAGAGTGTACATAGCTTTTATTTATGCACTGTAGTGTACCTGTGTTTATAATTAGTATAATAAATTGTGCACAAATTAATTGTTTGTATTTTAATGTTTAACCTTTCCTAAAATAAAAGATATATCATTATTTTGTCTTTTGTGCTGTTAGAAAATGTTTATTTATAATTTTATTTTGTTTATTAACATTATTTTTTTTTATTTGTTTACAGGAAAATATTTGAACTTCAAATTCCAGTTACAGGGATATATGGTAAGTTTATTTAATTTATCGTAAATTCGTTTCAATATTTTATCTTTTTGATACATTAAATTTATCGCCTTCGTCAATCATATTTTTTATATAAATTTTGCATGTTTATTTATTTTTAAATATTCGTGCTTTAATCAGCAATATTTAATGTAGAGGTTTTTCAAAAGATTTTGATATATTCGACGTAATAAATATTCTTGCATTCTGTCAAACCGATTGTCAAATGTTGCTAAAGTTTTTTAAACTTATGATGTAATGTGTAAAGTGAGTGCGTAAAAGAATTACTTTACACACTCGTATCATACTATATTTTATCTACGAACTAATTAGAAAAAAGAAAAATACAATTTATTAGATAACCTTTTTTAATTGTATACTAATTATTAAATTTGTACAGTTGTTTACGTTACTAATTATAATATAATATATGGAGTAGGTGGCTCAGTGGTATCGAGTCGGCCTGTGGATCTTGAGAACCTTGGTTCAATCCCCACAGCCGACAAACAATTTTCACCAATTTTTAAAAAATCTACCCCTGTGGCTCCTCCTCCACTAATATCTTTGGAGGCCGTGATTTGACGGCTGGTAACCGCACTTCACGCGAAAAAATATATCACTTACCGAGATCTGCCTAGGCAGAGTGCCACACCCAGTGATGGGTAAAAGGCGTGATGATATATTTATTTTATTATAATATTACAATCTACAATAAATTTATTTTTTTGGAGATTTTGCCTAATGTGATTTTATTTCAAAGCAACTTGAAAAAATTAAACTTCGTGTGGTATTTATTGAAATAATTTAACGAATGGAGGGATTTATTAAAATCATGGTTTATATTCTCGTTTTCCAATGAAATGAAAATAAATAAAAATGTATTTGTTATAAACTGTTCTCTTTCCAGTTTCTTCGAAGTCAAATGACAAAAGTGATTTCTATGTTTCGCGGTATTTATCAAAAATCCCCGGAATAATAGCTAAAAAACAAACTAAAATAAATAGTTTGCAATATAACAACGGAAGAACGCAGTTCAAAACAAAAAACTATCACAACATACATATCTCAATCTCATTATTACAAAACAAACTTGATTATAATCGGATAATTTCTAAACATTCTTCGCTTGTTAAAACAAACAACCACTCTAGATTCCGTCACAAAAACGCTTCTCAACTGTTTTGTAAGTTTTTCTCAATTTTGCGTACGTCACCGGAAGTCAGAGTTGAAACAAATTACTATCGCAAAGTAGCAGCATTTTCATGCAAATTTCTGCTACTGTGGCGATGAATGAAGGCGCAAGATCTTCTTCAGATATTCTGAAATGGAAGAAGAAGAATAACTGCAGTTGAGAAGCAGTGAAAGCAATTACGAATTATGGTTGATAATTTTGAACGGTGAATGCGGAAGGTAATTTAAGTGCATTGTCAGTTACTTCTGCAAAGATGCATATTTAGATTTCTGGATGATGAAATTACTTTGAAATTATTTCGTCTTATTTTAGTTTATTTGTTAAATGGTTCACTAGTTTAGATTTGAATTATCGTCTCAAAGGAATGTAAAAGCAAATTTATGAATAATTTTGATTACTTACATAAACGTATACATAGTGTTCCACGAAATCTGAATTATAGTTTACCGATACCCTTGCCTGCTGTAATTTGTAACTATTCACTAGAATCAATTAATTTTAGGTACTATAAATAATTAATGCCGTTAATTTTTTTTTTTTGAATTTTCCGAAAATATAATATAACATCTTTGGGGGCCGTAATTTGACGGCTGGTAACCACACTTCACGCGAAGAAATATATCACTTACCGATATCTCCTACGGCAGACTGCCACACCTAGTAGTGGGTAAAAGACGTGATGATATATTTATTTTATTTTATTAATATATTTTCTAAGATTGCTATGAAAAGTTGACAATTACACTTTCATTTTTTATTGTAAAGTTGACCTTTTCTGTGGAACAAATGAAAAATATCTTTGTTCAGTTCAGTATTGTGCATACATTGCTAAGCCAAGAATAGTAGCACGGGATAAGTATTTTACTGTGTAATTAGGGTCGCGCCAGACACCATAAACTCTATCTGTATTTGAATGGCTTTCAAGCAATTTTCATCTTTTCTAGATATATTTTGTAATTTACGTCGAGCATACATTTGCCTGGAAACAAGGATTTTTAATTTAAATAAATATATCATCACGCCTTTTACCCCTTGCTGGGTGTGGCACTCTGCCTAAGCAGATCTCGTTAAGTGATATATTTCTTCGCGGTTACCAGCCGTCAAATCACGGCTCCCAAAGATATTAGTGAAGGGGAAGCCACAGGGGTAGATTTAAATTTGTAAAAATTGTTTGTTGGCTGTAGGGATCGAACCAGGGTTCTTAAGATCCACAGGACGACTCGATACCACTGAGCCACTTACCTCATCTTTTGTAGCATTCATTAGTGCGAATGCAGTGATTTTAAAGTCATTTTTCCAAACGGTCGCTGGACGTACTATAAGTAAACTTTTTGTGAAGCTAATACCCTGTTAAAAATAGATTTTTGACTAACCAGTCGTTAGTATAACTAACAATAGTGTAACCATGATTTGAACAAGTGATTCTAAATTAATTTAGGCCAGAAATTCGATATATTTTTAATTTGAAATCTCAACAAATTGAATGTCTATCTCTAAGAAGCAAATCAAAATATTTCTCAAGTCTTATCAACACATTTCTTAGCACTTCCGTTCGTTCAAAAGATTTTTGTTCATCTCACCTAATATTATAATATTTACCTCTTGTCTTTCTTCGCGCAATCCAGTAGCCTGCGTATCGTCTTTTCCTTGCCGCCCTCTTGCCGTCGCAGCACCACCGACGTTGCCATCTTCTAACACAAACCATGTTCAGCCACTTCTTTCGAGTGTCGTACTTAAGTCTAAGTTCTGTTTATATTTGAACTACTATTTTCGTGTATATATTAAGTGGGCATCACTTTGTGGATGATTCCTTCTGGGGGGCAAAGAGAGAGTGTTGGATTAGAGTGATATCAAGAGCTCGTGGTGATTTATAAAGATGGCTAGCGCGAATTTGAACTCTGAAGAGCGGTGCTTTCGGTCTTCGTTATTGGTGATTTATTGTTTAGCGAAGCTTGTGTTGTTTATTTATGGTTTGGAATCTTGAGTTAAGTATCTACTTATGAGAGATTTATGTTTAAGTGCTACTTGCGACGCAGTAGGGCTTCCATCCAATCATTCCTCTGACGGAAAACACAACTTATTCATATTCATTATACAGGGTGTTAAAAAGGTATATACATTTTGATGTGTAGACACTTTTTGCTCGTAGTACACACAATATTTATCATACCAACATTTAAGAATGCTTGAAAAAGAATTTAATTTTTTTTAAAGAAGCACACTAATTAACTTGTCACTATACCTATTTTACTCCGTAACATACGTCATATCTTCGTGAACATACGCCACAATATTAATTTTTTTTACAAACCTATCAGAAACGTCTAAAAGTAACATTCTCACGCGCAACAAAAAAACACTTCGTACAAAAATATCTATTTTTATATATTGTTGATGAAAGTCGACATTTTAAAACTAAAAATCGTGTAAAAAATAACACATTTTTAACTAGTTTAAAAATGTAAAAAAGTAAATATTATATTGTCATTGATTTAATTTTACCTTTTTCATTAGTTTTATTTATTGATCTCCTTAAAGTTCATTTAAAATTGATGAAAAGGTTGACATATATTAAAATAATTTTAAATTTATATCTTCAAATTGATGAAAGAAGTATTGCTTCATTACTATTTTTACAAATATCAAAGAAATTAAAATTTAGTTTTTTTAATAACAATAATAATTGGGTAGGTGGCTCAGTGGTATCGAGCCGGCCTATGGATCTTGAGAACCCTGGTTCGATCCCCACAGCCGACAAACAATTTTCACCAATTTAAATCTACCCCTCCACTAATATCTTTGGGGGCCGTGATTTGACGCACTTTATGCGAAAAAATATATCACTTACCGTGATATACTTAGGCAGAGTTCCACACCCAGTAATGGGTAAAAAGCGTGATGATTATTTTATTTTTTTATAATGGGTAAAGACGTGATGAAATATGTATATTTTTCTCATATTTAAGTGCAGGGAAATGAGAAAAGTAAAGTATAATTAAGAGCAGTTGGCACTTCACGCGCATAAATATTCCACGTACCGTGATATACTTAGACAGAGTGCCACACCCATTAATGGGTAAAAGGCGTGATGATTATTTTATTTTTTTCTAATGGGTAAAAGACGTGATAAAATATGTATATGGTCTTCATATTTAAGTGCAGGGAAATGAGAAAATTTAAGTATAATTAAGAGCAGTTGTAAATGTTGCTGAGACCACCCCTGTGGTAGAGGGTAGTTCTGGGTGGCATGTGAAGTTGTAACCTAATCCAGTGCAGGAGCAGTGCGCGCCCAATGGGCACTATTTAGATTATCTACGGCCGAGGAGATTTCTCGTAGTAATTTCATATTGTTTATATGTTCACTTTGAGTGCTGCCATATGCGACAGTCTTTGAAACACTTGACTTACGAAAAAATTGTTTGTAAATTTAATACGCTTATTGTAAACAGTGGTCCTGGGACTCGCTAGACGGTACTCAGATTTCGGTTTGGATTTCACTGCACTCCAGTGAATGCTAATGCCACTGGCAAATACCATCATTTTAGTTTCTTCATCTCGTGTGATTTCAAAACTCTTTTTAGTCCCTTGTTACATCGTAGGGGAGAGTTGTTAAAATTGTACTACATTTTAATCTTTACTGGGCTCATTCGACTGGTTTTTTTGTATTATTCAACCTGAATTTGTATGAAAATTTTAGTCTAATGAAATAAAATAAATAAAAAGTTCATCATACCTTTTACTCTTTTGTGGGTGTTTCACTCTGCCGTATCAGATCTCGGTAAGTGAGATATCTCTTCGCGTGAAATCACGACCCCCAAAGATGTTAGTAGAGGGGGAGCCATAGGGGTAGATTTAAATTGGTGAAAATTGTTTATCGGCTGTGTGGATATAATAAGACAATAGAAAAAATAGACCTCCACGGTAAAGTATAATTTTCTTCCTCGTGTGATTATTGCCCTCAGCTACACTTCAGTCATCCGCGGGAGGGAATAATACACTTTCCTTCCACGTTATGCAAATAGTTATTTTCTAAAATAGTGCAAGAAATGATTCATTATTTCAGTACAAAAAATGAATGTTTATTGAACGCTGTTAATGGCAATTCTGCGAACATCTTTAGCGGCCGTGATTTGACAGCTGGTAACCGCACTTCACGCGAAAAAATATATCACTTACCGAGATTTGCTACGACGGTGTCACACACCCAATAATGGAGAAAAGGGTGTATCTGTACTCCGGGAAAAAAATAAAGGTATATACTATAAAACGTACTGATCATGGAATTAAAAGATTTTTTTTTTAATTCGCAAAAAAAATTGCATTGTATTTAAAGGCAACATTTTGTTAGCCACTGGCTAATTTTAATAATTTTATTTAAATCTTCTTACAAGTAATTGTTTACACAACACCAAATAAATGTCTGATGTTGTGTTATTAATAATTTAATTTAGTTAAATGCAGCAGGTCAAGCACTAAAGTATGCTAATTTAGTGACCCTAAAAATGTTCATTTCAACTAAACCATCCTTAATTTTGCGAATTTAAAAATAATTCTTTTTGTTCCATGATCAGTATGTCTTATTGTTATTGTGCATACCCTTTAATTTTTTTCCGAAGTACAGATACACCCTGTATATATACAGGGTGTAACAGCGAAACCAACCACCGCCTATATTTTCTTTATTATTATAGTTACAAAAAAATATTATAAAGCAAAGTTATAGAAGACCAAGGGGGACATCTGCTTAACCCAATACCCGCCGCAATTCAATGATCAATAAAAGAATACCTTTTCAGTAAAAATATCTTTATTTGAGTTCTAAAAAACAAGTTTTTGATAATTAAAGTTATACATACTTAAGTGTTAAAATATACCTGACCTTGAAATATAATTGTTAAAAACACCGAAATTAAGTAACTTTGAATATTTTGAAAATTTTGCAAATATTTGAAAATTGGCTGTGACTGGCTGTCATAACATAACTAATTAATATATTCATTAAAAAAAATATACATTTTAAAAGTAAAAAAAATGATTACAGCCAAATATTTAAGCGTCCCAAAAATGGGACGTTGACGGTTAATGGGTTAAAGAATAAAATTTTTTAAACCAGTAGTTCTCAAGTTACAACACAAAGTTATATTTTTTCAAATGGGATTATACATATTTTGTAAGCGATAGAGTATTTTTTTCACCTACTGATCATGCAGAATAAAAGTCACAAATGTTGGAACAATATAGAGTCGATGGTCGGTGGTCACAGCTCTCTTCGTTAGCGTCGCAATCAACCATCGAAGCGTGAAACTCGTTGCTCTTATTCGTCATTTCAATTGCAAACCGCAACACTTAGTATCTTTTCATTCCAATCAGTTCTATTATTCCAAGCCCTTCACCCTTCGTAATCCTAACGACAATCATTACTCACTACTCGTGATTATTCTTCTACTTTCTCCCTTTCGACTTGTATTACTTTACAATTGGTAACGAGAAATACTTACTTATTTACGAGCACTTTATTAGTACTTTATAAAAGGAATTATTGTCCTTACTTTATTTTAACCATATGTTTATATTAATTTATTCGTGGTAGTACTAATTCATCGGCTGCTATGCACAACAGGAATCCCAATTACAGCAAGAGAAACTGTAGCTTATAATGAAACTCGAATCACTCAGATAATTATATTTTTTTGGATATTAGTTGAAATCGGAGAGGTGTGAAATAAGTCCTGGTAATTCAATTATCTAACGAAGTTTTTTTTATAAATAAAACTAAAAAATATCACATCGAAATCATAATTAAAATAATGAAAATTAAGAGCGATTTTTTCCCCGTAGGATAAGCTAAAAGGCAGGTTTTATATAGCGATCATAAATGAAATACAACAAATATATCATCACGCCTTCTACCCATTATTGAGTGTGGCACTCTGTCGTAACAGATCTTAGTAAGTAATATATTTCTTCACATGATGTATGATTACCAGCTGTCAAATCACGGTCCGTAAAGAAATTAGCGACGGGGGAGCCACAAGGGTAGTTTTAACGTGGTGAAAATTGTTTATCGGCTGTGGGAATCAAACCCAGGTTCTCAGATCCATAGGTCGACTCGATTCCACTGAGTTAATAAAATATCGTTGTTGTGACACAACCCTAACTATAATTTTTTGTATGTATTAATTTTTGCTCCCCACTAATATCTTTGGGGGCCGTGCTTTAACGGCTGGTAACTTCACACGAAAAAATATTTCACTTACCGAGATCTGCTTAGACAGAGTGCCACACCCAGTAATGGGTAAAAGGCGTGATGATATATTTATTTATTTAAAGTTAATTTATATTATGACAGAAAAATTCTGATGACGCCTGGATTCGAACCAGGAACCTTCCGCATACCGGGCAGAGATGCTAACCGCTACACCACGTCACCTGTGTTCAAAATATGGCGTCATCAGAATTTTTCTGTCATAATATAAATTAACTTTAGTCAAAAACTACAGGTATGATTACCTTTAATAATCACACAACTTAATAATATTAGCTCTATTTATTTATTTATTCATTTCTGTTTGTTACATGGATACATAAGTTTATCAGGAACCTTGTCGGAGATTGAAATAGCTGGCGTAAATGTTGTTGGTATTATTATTAAATTAATTAGTCACAAATTAATTAAATACTTAACAGAAGTGCACAATGAAGTAATTATTATCGCAACAAGTGTTTGTTATAAAAAAGCTAATAACACATGTCAGCATAAATGTTAAGATGCAGATGTAAACGTTGATGATGATGATTCATGAATTGTACAAAAAAGTAAACACTATTGAAAATACATTATAATTATTGCTGCTCATATCATGAAATATTTAAAGTAAGAATTATTTTATTTTTTTATCACATACTTAGAAAACTCGAATTTCTTCTCAAAAAATTGTGAGAATTATATTATATAATAAAGTCAACCCAAACATACTTAAGATTTTTCTTTCAACATATAAATAAACGAATATACCCTTGACGACGTTCGTCTATTCACCGGGTCAAAAAATGTCAAATTAAGATCTAGAATGTAGGAAACAAAGTAAAAATATGAAATAAAAGTATCGTCGTCATAGTAACAAAATTGTAATTGCATTTTTTACTCAACAAACTAAAGTCATTGTTAACGTCAAAATTTCAATTGTAATTTTGATGTTATTTCGTGATGGAACGATTTCTGTAATTTTTTTTATTCGTTATCTAGAGCACCCTGGTTCGATCCCCACAGCCGACAAACAATTTTCACTAAATTAAATCTATCCCTGTGGCTTCCTCTCCACTAATATCTTTGGGGGCCGTGATTTGACTGCTGGTAACCGAACTTTACGCGAATATATATATCACTTACCGAGATCTGCTTAGGTAGAGTGCCACGCCCAGTAATGGATAAAAGGCGTGATGATATATTTATTTATTTATTTTGGTTATATAATCAAAACGAATGTTCAAAATTATCAGAATATATTGTATTAATCCACTCAATAGACAAGAGAATTTGACAAATAATTATTTTCGTTATACCATTGAATTTATTCTTTAAAAAAATAAGATTAGCTTTTTTTATAAATCAGGTTAATAAAGATTAATATTCAGCAGACAATATTGAATGAAAGTAAACCTAAAACAAATAAATATCAACCCTTTACCGAAAAATAATTCATTACCAAAATCCCATTGATATCAAGTTACTCTTTCCCCCTCGGTATTTATGTCTTTCGTCCGGCGTTAAATAGATTTTCGTGGTTCGTCCCGTCGCTAAACGATCAAGTGAACATTTTCACGTCAGCAAGAACATCTGAACGTCTTTCATCGCTTATTCTGGTGATAACCTCTCTCCAAGTCAGTCAATACTTTTTTCTGATCAATCACAAGCAATTTGATCTAACCACAGCTTCTAACAGGCCCTAATAGGGGTGGCCGGCGTACGCGACCGATTTTATTTGAAAACGCTTCAATCAAGCGACCCTTGACTTCCCCGCAACTTTTACAAGGGGATGATACATGGAGAGAGTGAAACACTTCGGGGGAAATCGGCCACACTCGTTTTGATTGAACTTTGCTGGGTTATATACAGAGTGTTTTTATACCTCTGCGCGAAACATCAATGACATATATAACTTGATATACAGATTATTAAACAAAAATATTTTTTAGGGTATTTCATTCGTGTCACTAGTTTAATAGTACATTTAAATTATTTTTCTACTTCCGTTAGGAAATAGACGTTTTATTTCACTTATTTGAGTTAGGTAATGAACTGCATTATTTAACTAGTGAAATAATGAGATAAAATAGCAACAGATATCTTGGTAGACGAATTCTGATGTGCTATTCTTTTATTTTTTGAATTTATAACTGTCATTAATATGTTAAAATTACATAATTTCAGAAACACTCTTTCGTATTTATTAGAACGGAACTAGACAAATATTGTATGAAACTAGTAAGAAAATAGGTTATTACCTTACTTATGTGTTTACATAACTCGGCTACGCCTCGTTCTGCAAATTTCACATGCGTAAGGTAATAACCTTACTAGTTTCATAAATAGCTATTATAATTATGTTACTAATGAAATAAAAGTATAAACACTGCCTACAAATAATAATTTATTAATTAGTTATTATGTAGGTACCTGGTGTAAAGTCTTATTTATATATTTTTTTAATTAAATGTACTATTAATCCAGTAACACTAAAAATGTTCGCTAAGAATGAAATACCCTAATTTATACGAATTTCTACAAAAATATTTTTGTTCTATAATCAGTATATCAAATTATATATGTCATTAAAGTTTCGTGCAGAGTTATAGAAACACCCTGTAGTTTAATATTTACAGATTTTATAGATTTTTTTAGAATATATTTTAATTAAGATTAGAACATTATTATACATAGGGAAAAATGCACTTTATGTGTTATTTAATCCTGGTAGGATAAACGGACCCTTATTACACTGATATATTTTATTTTTACATGAGACAAAAAAAGAACAAATTTTTAATCATTATTTAGAAAGATTTGTGCTATTAACACATCTCAAGTACTTACAGATTTGTTTAGAGTTGCATCATAAATTATATTTAGATTTAATTACTTTCATTAAATCATTAAAATTTTGATACTTAATTTACATTTTGTTTTAAAGTTAATATGACTCTTCTGATATTCTGTTTTAAACATGTAACAAATATTATGATTTCTAGTATGTGGAATATTAAATAAAATTTAAATCGCCCAGAGCGCAAAATGATTAACATTTTTAACAAATTACATGATGAATATAATTTATTTTAATCTATGTATATTAAATACGTTTTTCTATCTCGCTGAAAAGTGATTAATTTTCGTCCACGTGTCGTTTCTACGTTACGGAGTAGAATAGGTATAGTGACAATCGATTTAGCATGCTTCTATGTCTTTGAGGGCCGTGATTTGACGACTGGTAACAGCTCTTCACGCGAAAAAATATATATATCACTTACCGAGATCTGCTTAGGCAGAGTGCCACACCCAGTAGTGGGTGAAAGGCGTGATGATATATTTATTTATTTTATTTATTTTATTTATTTACGTATTGATTCGTATAGGATATGGAAAACAATTTGAGCAGGTGTACTTTTAATTTTAACATTGTTATTATTACCATTTTTTCAATTCATTTATAATTGACATTTATATATACAGGGTGTTTCACAACTTAGAGCAAAAAATTAAAGGGTATATTCTGTACGACGTGCTGATCATGAAACAAAAAGAATTTTTTTTTAATTCGAAAAATTAAGGGTTGTTAATCTAAAACATTTTTTGTAGTACTACACTGGATTCGCTTTCTTATTAAACACAAACAATGAAGTAGGTATCAACTACGAAAGAATAATTACACAATTCAATTATTAGCAGTTATTTATAATAGAATTTTATTTAATTAATAACTTTAACATAATCATCCACCCAGTAGCAGTGGCAACGAAAAATTTTGGACTGGAAAACATGGAAAATAGTTTTGCGATTTAAAAAAAAAATTTTGTTTCATGATCAGCACGTCGTACAGAATGTACCCTTTAATTTTTTGCTCTAAGTTGTGAAACACCCTGTATATATATACAGTTGAAAGCTTTAAATGTATTTTATGATATTTTTTCTATTTATGTGAATATTAGTGAAAAGTAATGCACGAGACGAATCTGTTGGAGTTGGTCTGATCTTTTCCCGCGAGGGAACTTTTGTAAGTCTCTGGAACTAGTTGACAAGTCGAGCAAACTTTTTGTTGGCCAATCAAAAGCTATTCTGAGTATACTTTATAGGAGTGTGCGAGAGCATAGAGCAGAGCCGAGAGCGTTTATCTTCGACTTTATATAAATCGCAAATTTCTAAATTCCGTCTTCGTAACTTACCATCATTCTCACTTTTGTGCAGAACGTTTCGTTTCTTTTCAACCTCAGACATTTCACTTCTTCTGCTAATTCTTTTATTGCCTGGAAAAAAGAGGCTGCATCGGAGTTAATTGACCCGGATAATTCGTAATTAGTCATCGGGAAATTAGCTCATTTATTAATTTGCTTTTTCTCTCGGAATCTTTTAACATTTCAGTTTATATAATTATGGGTGTTTTTCTCGCGACTATTTTTATTGAAAGTTATTAAAACTTATTTTAAATTAATGGTTTGAGGGTTTCAATTTGTTGCTCGTTATGATCTAGGTTTTGTATTTAGGTGAATTTTGTGCCAATTGGGGTTGAAGTTGCTAACTGAACAACTGATATTTTCATATATAATATAACAAGTAGTATGAAAATTGCTGAAAATATTTTGATATAAATTATGAGTTGTTATGGAAATGTAAACATAACGAGTGCGAAGCACGAGTTGTGTTTCCTATTTCCATAACAACGAATGTATATTTATGTCTGGTCTATGGTCAAAATATTATCTATCAATTTTCATACTACGAGTTGTATTTGGCTTGAGAATTTACCAAACAAGAGTTAATTAACAAGAATAGTTAGGTATTTATTTACTTATTACAGTTATGAAAATTTTGAATATTAAATGTACACTGAACAAATGTAGAATTGACGTTTATGAAAATATTGAAAATATCATTTATTTTATTCGTAACCAAGGATATTAATAACAGTGGTATTTCCGATAAAATTTCACTAGTGATGAATTTCCGACGAAATGTACATTTCATTGGTTCATTTTCAAACAAATTCGTGATCCTATTGGTTGACAGTGACGTGTGGTGAATTCTCAACAAAATATATTATTGTTATTAAAATTGAAATATGTTATGTATTGTACGTATTTTTGGAGTTAGAGATTGAAAATATTGTAGTTATTTTAAAGACAAACAAATGAAAATATTTTTAAATTAAAAAGCAAACCGCATATACATTTTTTCTTTGAAATTTCCAAGTTCAAATGGATTAAAATATACTGAGGTATAGATGACTATATTTATATATATATAATGAATTTTTATAACCGTTGTCATAAACGATATTGAGTAATTATTCCAAATTACAAATTATTATATGTCATAAATTTAATGTTTTATTGCAATACTTTCAATATATAATATGTTTCATTTATAATCCTGTTTTAAAATAGTTTTTTTTGTGTACCTTGTATAGAAATTAATCTATTACTCACGCTTGAAGAGCATCATGGACACTTTCTGCTCAAGGTGTTTACATTATTTTATATACAATCATTTAGAAATGCTTGAAACATAATTTATAATCATTCTTGATAGATTTTCTCATTTTAAATTCTATTAGATCAGAAAAACTCACTTTTCGGACATGTTCGAAAGTAGGGCAAATGTGTTCCGGTGCTAACTTCAGACGCATGATTTACCTTAATTAGTTGTCATAAAATATTGCTTATCACAATCAAAGTTTTATAAATTAATCTAGAGCATTTTAATTAAAAGTGGTTTAAGTAATTGCTTTTTGTCAACATTATTTGTGAAAAAGATATTTCCCTCACTTAATTTAGTTGTGATAGTACCCGTTTCCTACGCTAATGAGGAATGTAAATAACTTTCCTCACTAGTGAGGAAAACAACTTAATTGAGTGAAGGAAATGTCATTTGACATGGTGACCATGGAAACGTTATGTGTATTTGCAAATATAACTCCTTTGATTCATATAAAATAATTATTAAATTTCTTGTATCGCAAACGTAAAAATGTAATTTTTACATTTAATGTTGAAAAAAAATAGTATGCAACATATCCGTCAGTACGGTGGTGTGGATAGCGATATGGAATTCGAATCCGGAAATCCAGAGTTCGAATCTCACTCATGCTAAATATTATATTAAAAAAAGTACCACATTGCGGCTCGGTGAGTGCGGACCCTGGACTGTAATTGGGATTCAGTTCCTGTTGTACAGCGTAACATAAATAAATAAATAAATATATGGGAAAGGGCCATTGCATAGCTCGTACTCGTTTTACATTTAAACCCTTTCCTTATTAATGTTACAATATATTATTTTCGCATCCATACTACGTAATTGACAGATTGTCGTACAGTGTACTATTAATTTAATCAACAATTTTAGAGCGTTCGATTTCCTCATCCAAAATTGAATAAAAAATAAATAAAAAACAACAAAGACAAAATAAATTGTCTTTAAATGCTCACTTGGTGAAACTAGGTTTAATAATAAAATATCAGAATAAACACTTGTCTAAGTCTCACAAAATTCAGCCTCCAAGTCACCTTATGAGGGCATCGTCAGAGGCTGGCCAGCACAGTTGGTAACCATAGACGCGTTTCGCTCTTATTAAAGCTCATCAGTATGGTATAACCTACTTCTTCACCTAGAACAAAGTTCACGTGAAGAAGCTGGTGACGAAGGACTGTGCCAGCAGAGAATAAGATCTCTAAAGAACGGTAAGATGACATGAGAAGTTCTATCGAACCAGTAATGCCATCTACCGAAAAAAGCAAAAGCTACGAAATAGCAATTTAAATAAAAAACAACAAAGACAAAATTAATTGTCTTTAAATGCTCACTTGGTGAAACTAGGTTTAATAATAAAATATCAAAATAAACACTTGTCTAAGTCTCACAAAATTCAGCCTCCAAGTCACCTTATGAGGGCATCGTCAGAGGCTGGCCAGCACAGTTGGTAACCATAGACGCGTTTCGCTCTTATTAAAGCTCATCAGTATGGTATAACCTACTTCTTCACCTAGAACAAAGTTCACATGAAGAAGCTGGTGACGAAGGACTGTGCAGCAGAGCAAAAGCTACGAAATAGCAATTTAAATAAAAAACAACAAAGACAAAAAAGCGAAACGCGTCTATGGTTACCAACTGTGCTGGCCAGCCTCTGACGATGCCCTCATAAGGTGACTTGGAGGCTTAATTTTGTGAGACTTAGACAAGTGTTTATTTTGATATTTTATTAAAAAATAAATAAATATATCATCACGAGTATTACCAATTACTGGGTGTAATAAATAGAATAAAATGAAATAATATGAAAATGTGATATAAAGAGCAACAAAATATGATGTATGTATGTACATGCATGTCTCTATTTACATTTCTATTGGCTAAAGTAAAATCCATTCGCCCACATCCGTTGCAACTGTGTGCTTGGTTGGCAAAAGCATTCCGCAAGTGTCGTATTCACAAACATTTCCTCTGCTAGCGTGGTGCTAACTCCGCGCAATTACACGGTGATCAAACGCTATTTACACCGCGGGGTCGCGGGATCGCGGGGTTGCGTGCGTGCGTGCGTGGCGGGACGCACTCGCTCTCTCGGTCACTGTTGAGAATGGCAAGTTAGGTGTCTGTTCCGTGAATACTATGAATATAACTCAATATATACTTGCTGTGTATATACACAGAGGTTTCACTGAGCTTTTAGTCGTTTAATGTTACTTAAACACACAAACATCTCACTGCCGGTTCGACTACACTGTTACAATTTCACACGGAATTATTTCATCATTTATTTGGATTTATTGATCAGAACGGAGAAGGACTAGGTTCCTGTATTTAATCCTTACAAGTGCTTTACAATCCTGAGCAGGATTCGATCCCGATATAATAATAATAATAATAAACTTTTTGATTCGAAATCAATGGCGAGGTTCCACCTAACCAAGTTACATATAAAGATTAATTATATTACAAAACAAATAAAAGATAAATATAAAATATATAGTAATGCTAAACACGCTAAACTCAATTTAATTTGTACAAATTCTTTATAATCAATTTAAAAGATTTTTCGTAACACATGCACAAGTAACACGTTCTTATTCCCTAATTTTAGAGAGAGAAACACTACTTTTCTCCCCTAGGGAGAAACATTATGTTTCTCTCCCTAGGTAGAATGTTTCTCTCCCTAGGTAGGATGTTTCTCTCCCTAGAGACTACGATTATTAGCTGTTTACGGCGTTTCCCAGGTAACTAGTTACGCAACCCATATTTGACATTTGTCCCGATAAGACAGTAATTTTTGTGCACTTGTTACGAAAAGTATAATATGCTTCACGGGAGGGCGCGATTATCCCTTGTGTGAATTTGGCAAACCTCGACTTCAGTTCGAGCCTTCGGCCCTCGCTTACGTCTCGGTTTGCTAACTTCAGACGCGGAAATAATCGCTTGTTTCCCTCCCTTGATGCATAACATACTATAATATCCACGATGTGCTTTGGTAATAATCTGATCAATTCAACTATCTATAATTTTTTTAAATGAAATTGGCTAATTATTCATAAATGATAGTTAAATTTTTTAGCAAAATTATTACGGTCCTTGTATTAGGTAAGGGATGTAAAGCAGTTGTGGGAAGAATCAGGACTGATTTATCAATTAGGCAAGAAATTATCGTGTGTCAGGATGAGAATGTTCTGTGAATGTTTCCGGGGTTCGTGCTACTCCATTTAATGGGATATAGCGTGATGTTATATAATTTTTAGAAGGGATTCTATTTGTTATACACCCATACCTCGCTATACGACCGCTCTTTATACGGCATTTCGCTATAACGGTCCTTTTCAATTAAGGCCTAAAATGTTTCGCTATAACGGCAAAAATAACTTTTTTCTCCATTGAATTTGTATTGATTCCTTATACAGCTTTTCGCTTTGCGGTCAAGTTTCGTGGAACGTATCTAGGCCGTAAAGCGAGGTATGGGTGTATTTTATTATTTTCTTAACCTTGACCCCCTCCCCTTATGGGTGCCCATTTCTAAAGCGTCCATGCAATCTCTCGCCCTTAATTTCGCCAACACTCCACATTTGAATATTAGTTATTAATTTAACTTCGAATTATCGTTTGTGCCATGATCTCCGTTTACTGTTAACAGTGTACAGTAGCAAAGACAGATGACTGACGGATTGTTTTTACAACATACATCACAGCATCCTCATCTTGCCATCACCGGACTTACCGATCATTCCATCTTTGTCTTGCACATGGGTTTCCCGGTGAACGGGTAACTCTTGTACTGTGCGTAAACTACGTATCCACTAAAACAGTGAATAAAAGATATTATTAGGTTTAGGTTGAGTTTAATGGGTTGTCGGTGTGGATTGTTTGGGTCGGTTAGTACAGACCGCGCTTGGAGAGACTTGCATGAGTAAATAAGATGGTTTTATCGGCTTCCGTTCGAGTAAGCTTGATTTACATGTATTACAAATAATTTTTTATATGGGGTAGGTGGCTCAGTGGTATCGAGTCGGCCTGTGGATCTTGAGAACCCTGGTTCGATCTCCACAGCCGACAAACAATTTTCACCAATTTAAAAAATCTACCCCTGAGGCTCCTCCACCACTAATATCTTTGGAGGCCGTGATTTGACGGCTGGTAACGCGAAAAAATATATCACTTACCGAGATCTGCTTAGGTTGAGTGCCACACCCAGTGATGGGTAAAAGGCGTGATGATATATTTATTTATTTTTTTATTTACAAATAATTTTTTTTCTACGATTGCTGTGAAAAGATGAAAATTGCGCTGTCGTTTGTCATCGTAAAGTTGACGTTTTCTGTGGAGCAATCGGAAAATATCTTTTTTGCGCGTCTCCAATGGCAACGCGCGAAAAAGACGTTAAATGCGCGCTTATGTCAATAGTTACCAGGGATACAAACAAAACAGAAACTTGTCATATTGACAGTTGACAGAATGAATTTATATTCTATACATAACATATACGTTTTTTAATAATTTTAAGATGCAATCGTAGTAAAAATTATGTGTGTATCACGAGCGTAAAGTGTCTTTGTTACTCGAACACGGTAATTGCAGCGCGAGCCGAAGGCTATAAAAACTAAATTTTCTGTCACATTTATTTAGAATATATTTCTCTGACATAATATTCGAAAGTTTAGGGGCATATTATTGTTGACTCGAACACCGAGACTTTATGATTTAATAATAAATACTCTTATTTAAAACAATCAAATATGCTTATGAAAAATGAGTAAGTTATGCTGTGGCTCTGGGAAGTTGAATATGTAGCACAAATATCAAGTTTTTCCATAATTGGTGTCGAATTCAGGACTTTTAGAATACAGTACACCATAAGTACAGTACTGTAGTGCAGATAAACAAACCTGTAAGGCGTAATTTTAATTTACATAATTTAAAGCAAAAGTTGATTGAATTGAAAATAATAGTTTAATAATAAATTAATATTATTTATTAATTATAATCTTGCAGGAAATTTGTACTAGAAATTAATTATTTAATAGTGTTGAGTTATCTTGTGGAAGGAAGCCACACTTTTATTTATAGTTTTGTTTTTAAATTAGTCTATTTAATTAAGCTTTCAATAATTTATTATATTTTGTAAATAATAAATTTTTTAGTCAATTTAGCATTAAAAGTATAATGAAATGCTACTGAAATATAGATGGCACTGTGAAGTGAGTAAATAAACCAAAAATAGAAGAGTCCTTTTTAGTAGTTTCACTACTCACCACCAGATGATTTGCAAAGCTTGTTTTGAGCTTTTTGCTTGGTTGAAATACCACCCAAGTTAATTAGCAGTATTGATTAAACCTTCTTTATTCATATTATAAATGAACTATAATTAAAAACATGAAACATCACCTCATACCATGCAAACTACATTTTAATATAAAATGAAAATGTTGCTTTCTCATTTAACATTCAACTGTTAATTAACAACCATGCAAGAGTGAAAATCTGTACTTAAAACATCAAACGCTAAATCTGAAGGAATTTTAATCACTTTTGCAAAGAAACAAAAACACATCACGGAGGGGGAGCTCGGGCCCTTCTGGCGATATTTCAAAATCTAAAACAGTCTATCATAACCACAATTACATACGTCAAACATTTACGCGCGCCCACGAACGCACTTAGACGCACAGGTGAGCTATTCCTGTCTTTCTCACAAGCCTGGTTGTGTAGCATGATGTTATCCTTGTCTACCACCCAGAAACAAAAGAATCACACCTAACATGGCTTCCTACATGGCAACGCCATTCAGGTGTTGGTCGATGGTGTTTTTTATCGGTGCGACTGCCCTCTGCCCACCCAATAAGTGAGTCGCTTGAAACAAATGCCGACACCTTGTAGACATCGTGGCTCGTTCACCAGCGCTTTGCTCGACACGACGTAAGACATCACCAACACGATAAGGAATGGTAACATTAGCGTGGACAACTTGGCCTAACCCGCATACTAATTTCTTTTTTTATTATTATTATTTTAAAAGAACGCTAAAGTGAAACAGTCTACAATCTCATAGTTTTTGATTCGTTTCCAATATGTTGTTGGTTAAAAAAAAAACATTCTTTGGATTTTGGGAATTGTGTATTTTAATAGTTTAATGTCGAATACTAAAAAAGTTATCTCTACAGTATGTCAAATGACTTGACAATTATGCCAATAAATTTATTTTCGTAACACACGCACAAGAAACACGTTCTTATTCCCTAATTTTAGAGAGAGAAACACTGCTTTTCTCCCCTACATCATGTTTCTCTCCCTATGTAGAATGTTTCTCTCCCTAGGTAGGCTGTTTCTCTCCCTAAAGAGATGTTTCTCTCCCTAGAGACTACGATTATTAGTTGTTTGCGACGTTTCCTAGATACCTAGTTACGCAACCCATATTTGACGATAAGACAGTAATTTTTGTGCATTTGTTACGAAAAGTATAATATGCTTCACGGGAAGGCGCGATTATCCCTTGTGTGAAGTTGGGAAACCTCGACTTCAGTTCGAGCCTTCGGCCCTCGGTTACGTCTCGGTTTGACAACTTCACATGCGGGAATAATCGCTTGTTTCCCTCCCTTGATGCATAATATACTATTACAGTATGCGACATACGTTCATTATTTTGTTTTTGTTACAAATTTCCACATTTTCGCAGAAAATAATAATATATTTTGATATATTTGTACGCATGGGAATGGGGTAGGTAGCTTAGTGGTATCGAGTCGGCCTGTGGATCTTGAAAACCATGGTTCGATCCGAACAGCCGACAATCAATTTTCAACAATTTAAATCTACCCCTGTGATTTTACCTTCAGTAACATCATTTGGGGCCGTGATTTGACGGCTGGTAACCGCACTTAACGCGAAAAAATATATCACTTACCGAGATTTGCTTAGGCAGAGTGCCACACCCAGTGATGGGTAAAAGGCGTGATGATATATTTATTTTATTTATTTATTTATACGCATGTGGATGGGGTAGGTGGCTCAGTGGTATCGAGTCGACCTGTGGATCTTGAAAACTCTGGTTCAATACCCATAGTCGACAATCAATTTTCAACAATTTAAATCTACCCTTGTGATTTCCCCTCCAGTAACATCTTTAGGGGCCGTGATTTGACGGCTGGTAATCGCACTTCACGCGATAAAATATATCACTTACCGAGATCTGCTTAGGCAGAGTGCCAAACCCAATAAAGGGTAGAAGGCGTGATGATATATTTATTTATTTATTTATGAAGTGTGGTTACCGGTCGTCAAATTACGACTTCCATTTAAAGAAACTTAAAAGTTAGGTTAGGTTGACTTCCATATTAGTTTTCTGTACAACTAGAAAAGAGAAAAGAATGACGATTTCTACAAGAACCAATCAAAGAATTTCATCCATATTTTCCATCCAAGCTCTGTGAATCCTCCCTCCATTCCGATACAAATCCAGTCGCTTCAGTGGTGAACAGTCCAGTCAACCAACACTCGTCTTATTGTGTCGGTTGCAGGCAACCGCGGTAATTAGTTTCCTTATATGGCAGCACAAAGGCACCGCCGCGGCTCAGCGAGCGGGGTTTGGGGCGGCAAGGGGGCCCGCGAATTAGCAACGTCACATCACCGAGCATTCAGCTGGAGCGGCGTGCGGAGACTCCGCGGATGGAGGATTGGGCCCCGCGGATATTGTGGACCACCTCTGGGAGATTATGACATTAGAGTGGTTTGATTGTTGATGAGGTATTAGGCGACTAGGACTGTTAGGAGATTTGAGCTTTGAGGTTTTGCGAAATTAATAAGTTATTTTATGGGATAGGAGGCTCAGTGGTATCGAGTCAGCCTGTTGATCTTGAGAACCCTGGTTCGATACCCACAGCCGACAAACAATTTTCAACAATTTAAAAATCTACCCCTGTGGCTCCCCCTCCACTAACATCGTTGGGGGGCGTGATTTGATGGACTGGTAACCGCACTTCACGCGAAGAAATATATCAGTTACCAAGATCTGCTATGGCAGAGTGCCACACCCAATAATGGGTAAAAGGCGTGATGATATATATTTATTTATTTATTTATGTTATGCTGTACAACAGAAGTTTAATTTTAATTACAGTACAGGGTCCGCACTCACCGCTCGCAGTGTAGTAGTTTATATAATTTTTAGCTTGAGTGCGATTCGAACTCGGGATCTTCGGTTTCGAATTCCGTATCACGATTCACACCACATATATATATATATATATATATATATATATATATATATATATATATATATATATATATATATATATATATATATATATGCGAAAAAAGATTCATATTGAATTTGTAGGTGTTTCAATTCTACAACTCTGTCACCTCATGAGTCAGGTTTCATTTGTTTTATTTAGTTACTGTTGATGAAATATTTGTCTGAAAGTTAAACGTTACATATTTCTTTACATTGATTTATTTCCATGACTAACTATGTTCATTTATACACACATAATTTTTTCTACGATTGCATCTTCAATTATTAAAAAATGTATACGTACTGAAATTAAATTCGTTCTGTCAACTGTCAATTTGACAAGTTTCTGTTTTGTTTGGATCCTTGGTAACTCTCCTAAGTAAGTCTGTGGTCTGTATGTTTTTATTTAACGCCATGGTTACAATTGTTTTGTATCATATTTATAAATAATTTGTTTATTTAAACGTTATAACGTAGTCATCTCTAATTTGAAAGACTGTACAATTGATATATATATATATATATATATATATATATATATATATATATATATATATATATATATTATGATAAGCAGGAGAAGTAATCTTTGTATTATTGTTGTTTTGATTTTCGTTTGTATTAATTGTGTTTTATTTTCATTTTCTTGACTGTCAACAACAAGTCAGTATGGGAATACAGTTATTACATACTTACCAGCCTACTTTTGAGCATGTAAACATGTAGGTTTAATATCCTGTAACCAGTAAATAATATGATTTGCTGTCTTCTCCCTCCTGAATGCGTCCCTGCTCTAAATGCCTTTATGCAGTGGACCCACAAGCTCGACAGCCGTCAGCCACTTGATTCGCGTCTTTTGTGTTTCGTCAAAACACCATCGCATCGCATTCAGATTTCAACGCCACCACTTCACAAGCCACTCACCACTAACTGAGCTCATTATCAAATTATCATTCATCATTCAAACACCAGCCAAACCGACACAGACCTTTTTATTCTTCAATGCCACACAGAAAAACAAATTAAAAAGATTCTCTTCTCCTGTTTCCAGACTTTACAGAAACTTTAGTTTTATTATATTTATATAAATTACAAAATATGCAACAATACTCTGGGGGCTAAATGGACTCGCAAACTACAAATGCTGATTAGTATGGTTTTTTTTTAAATTAGTAAGAAACAAACATCTTAATGATAGTATTATTCTTTTAATTACTGTCGCAGTCATTAACAAACAGGATTAATTAAATTGAAATTATAGTTATAAAGCAATTTACAAAATAATATGGTTGTTCCAAAAATTTTGAGTTTTTGCAAGTGGTTCATTAGGTCAGACTGTGGATTTGAGAACCCGTGTTCGAAACCCACAGCCGACAAACAATTTTCACTCTAGTGACTTCTCCTCCACTATCATCTTTGGTGATTTTTACACTTCACATGTTCGTCAGTACTGTGATGTGAATAGCGGTACGGAATTCAAATCCGGAGATCCCGAGTTCGAATCTCACTCAAGCTCAAAAATTATATTAACTATTACTCTGCGGCTCCGTGAGTGCGGACCCTGTACTGTAATTGGGATTAAGTTCCTTGTTGTACAGCGTAACATAAATAAATAAATAAATATAAATAAATATAAAATAAATATATCATCACGCCTTTTACCCATCACTGCCTAAGCAGATCTCGGTAAGTGATATATTTTTTCGCGTGAAGTGCGGTTACCAGCCGTCAAATCACGGCTTCCAAAGATGTTAGTGGAGGAGATGCCACAGGGGTAGATTTTTTAAATTGGTGAAAATTGTTTGTCGGTTGTGGGGATCGAACCAAGGTTCTCAAGATCCACAGGCCGACTCGATACCACTGAGCCACCTACCCCATAATAAATAAATAAAGAAATAAATAATAATTTCAACCAAATACTAGAGAGTCCTTTTTAATATGGTAAATTGTGCAAGTACGGTCCTGGTAAAGAGTTTCCTGCTCGTGCACATTTAACTACATAGCCTCGTATGAAGTTTGTTGTTTTTCTAGTGATTAAGCTTCAAGTTTGCTAAAAACATGATTGTGAATTGTGAGTTAGGCGCCTCTTGATGCACTAGAAGTTCGTGACTGTTTTCCAGCCGTTACTAACAAACGTGAATACGGATTAATGGCTTGCAAATAGACGCAACACGTTACTAATTGTTTCATTTTATATTCATGCTGTTTATGACATTTTCAAAAGGACATTTTCTATACTTTTGGACAGGTTTACATTTATCGAATTGTTTTTCCAAGTGTTTTGATTTCCATTATAAACTATACCTTCCTTGAATTGTTATTTTGATTAGGTTTAGGTTCTCTAGATTTGCAAATAAATAAGTATGTGCTGTATTTATTTATTTTTTTTACATTTCAACAGCTTTAGACTATAAACAAATAATAGTAGAATAATTTAAATAAGTTTTCTCGTCTTATGGTGTATCTAGTCCGTCAGTACGGTGGTGTGGATAGCGATACGGAATTCGAATCCGGAGATCCCGAGTTCGAATCGCACTCAAGCTAAAAATTATATAAACTATCACACTGCTGCTCGGTGAGTGTGGACCCTGTACTGTAATCGGGATTAAATTCCTGTTGTACAGCGTAACATAAATAAATAAATAAAAATAAAATACTCTGTTCCATCTAAGATTGTAGCATATATTTGGCCTTGATTGTAATTGGTTAACAAAATGTCAAAAATGAAGACAAATTTACCCAGTACAAAATACATTGAAAGCAATTTGTGTCTGCTACATTTCTTTCAATATTTATTATAGTATAATAATTAACGTATTTGATTTTTGAAGAATGAATTTGAATGAAGAAAAAGATAAAAATACCGGAGAAATATTTGTTTTATATTTCGTTTAAAATAAAGAAAAATAATTCGTATATGACTTTATGAACACATATTAAAACGGATTTCGATCGTAGTGCCATCTACTACACTGTATTCTCAGCTGAAACAAAATATACCCACCTTAATTGTGATTGGCTAACAAAATGTTAAAATGAAGACAAGTTTACACAGTACAAAAAACATTGAAAGCAATTTGTGTCGGATGCATTATTTTCAATATTTATTAAATAAATAAATTAGTATCATCACGTCTTTTATCCGTTACTGGGTGTGGCATTCTGCTGAATCAAATCTCGGTAAGTGATATATTTTTTCGTGTGAAGTGCGGTTACCAGCCGTTAAATCACGGCCCCCAAAGATAATATTGTAATTTGTAATGACGTATTTGATTTTTGGTGATTAAAGAAAACGAAAAAATCTGATGTGGACACCACATGACTTCCTTGTACACGTATTAAACTATAGATATTTTTTTAATTGCACATATTTGACATTAAATCTTTTATTTTTTGTTCTAATCCATAGCAAACTTAATTTTTAAAAAAATCAAAAAATATATAATATTTAACTTTAGATATCTCGTTTATGCAAAAAGCTAATTTAAAAATTCTTAATGTGCTAGACGCAGAATTTAATTCTCTAAAACTGTTATTTGCAGCATTCATTTCTAAAATTAAAATAATACCATTTTTTTCAAGGAAATCTGTTAGCAGCTTCATGTAATGTGCCACTTCCGGTTTTAACCAAAATCTATTATGTTATTTCCATTGATATGGTAGTCTTATATACCAAATTTGGAAAGTTTTGGATTATATTTTGATATAGTTTTTCAATATATTATAGGCTCCAAGTATGGTACTTTACTTTCCGGAAGTTATATAATGACCAAAAAAGGAGGTGCACAACTAGATGTTATAACAGTCATAATTATAAAATTTTAACTTTCTACGGCTTACCGTTTTTGAGTTATGCGAGATACATTACGTACGTACAGACGGCACGACGAAATTAGTTCAGGGATGGCCAAAATGCGTATTTCCGCTGAAATCTGAGAACCGAAAATTTTCGCGATTACAATACTTCCTTTACTTCGTGCAACTTCTCTTAATTTTTTTTATTCTTTCCTTCGTCTTAACATTTTCTCCCTCTTTATATTCATCTTTCTCTCTAAGAATTTTTATTCTCTTTTTGTTGTTAAATTTTCTAGCTTTTTATTCATCTGCTTGTCGTTTTTCAGAAATGTATTTCTTCATTCTACCCTTCTTTTGCCTGTTTGATTGTTTCTTTCCCATCCTTTAATTATTCAATGAATACAACGAAAGGTGCACAACTAAATGTTGCTAATGCAATGACATTGACATTTAATTTTTTATTTTTTTCTTATTTTTTGTTCTAATCCATAGCAAACTTAATTTTTTTTAAAAATAAATATATAATTTTTAAATTTAGATATCTCGCGTATACAAAAGGCTAATTTAATAATTCTTAATGTGCTAGACGCAGAATTTAATTCTCTAAAACTTTTATTTGCATCATTTATTTATAAAATTTAAATAATATCATTTTTTTCAAGGAAAACTGTTAGCAGCTTCATGTAATGTGCCACTTCCGGTTAGTCTATTTTAACCAAAATCTATTATGTTATTTCCATTGATATAGTAGTCTTATATACCAAATTTGGAAAGTTTTAAATTATATTTGAATATAGTTTTTCATGAAAATCTATTATAGGCTTCAAGTAAAGTACCACTTCCGGTAGTTGTATAATCACCAAAAAGGGAGGTGCACAACTAGATGTTATAACAGTCCTAAATATAAAGTTTCAATTTTCTACGGTTTACCGTTTTTGAGTTATGCGAGATACGTACGTACGTACGTACATACGTACGTACATACGTACGTACAGACGGCAAGTCAAAATGGATTCAGCGAGGGCCAAAACACCTATTTCCGTTGAAATCTGAGAACCGAAAATTTTCGCGATTACAATACTTCCTTTACTTCGTACAAGGAAGTAAAAACAATACGGGACAAATATTTTTTTTATATTTCGTTTAAAATAAAGACATCTCTTATGGGGTAGGTGGTTCAGTGGGCTCGAGTCGGCCTGTGGATCTTAAAAACCCTGGTTCAATCCCCACAGTCGACAAACAATTTTCACCAATTTAAATCTACCCTTGTGGCTTCCCTTCCACTAACATCTGCAAGGGCCGTGATTTGATGGCTGGTAACCGCACTTCACGCGAAGAAATATATCACTTACCGAGATCTACTTCGGCAGAGTGCCACACCCAATAATGGGTAAAAGGCGTGAAGATATATTTATTTATTTTATTTATTTATTTATTTATTTATTTATTTATTTATTTATTTATTTATTTATTTATTTTTTTTGGCTTCTTGGCGGACCAACTACTTAGGTCATATGCCGCCATTACGCCCTGATCCGCGTTTTTAGGTCTTCTGTCAACAGCAACGCGGGTTTTCTCTGGACGGTCACCCATCCAAATACTCCCCGCGCGCAACATTTATTTATTTATTTATTTATTTATGTTACACTGTACAACAGGAATTTAATCCCAATTACAGTACAGGGTCCGCACTCACCGAGCCGCAGTGTGATAGTTTATATAATTTTTAGCTTGAGTGAGATTCGAACTCGGGATCTCCGGATTCGAATTCCGTATTGCTTTCCACACCACCGTACATATAATTAAAAAGGATTTAGATCGTAGTGCCATCTGCCGTACTGTATTTTTAGCTGAGACAGAGTATAGTTTTGTAACCTACTGTCAAATCATGCCACCCACAGACACTTCAAATTAAAAATTAAACCTAAATTCCTAGTATGAGATCTTGAATTGCATACATGAATGTGATACACATTTCCCAATCTCTCCGGCCAATTGCCAAATCAATCGATAAATCAGCAATCAAGTACACCAACATCAACATCGACAGGTCCTACCCACGGTCCATTCGCAGTGGTCCATGGGCCATGATCTAAACAAGTTAAAGCGGCGCGGCGCGCTATGTGAGCCGCGCGAGCTTTCATTAAGCAAGTGGTTAGATTTATGTGTCGGCAGAGATCAAAGCCAGCTAGGTGTGAGACCAATTGTTGCCGTGACAAAACACTGCGAGGTAATTTACCGACTCGAGTGGTCGAGGGCCGAATGAGACGAGGATGGCGAGATTGTTGCTGGACGATGCTGAAAATGACGCGGTTTACACTTGTTTCTCAGTGGATACGAGATCTACTGTCAGGCCCGACGAGACGGGGTGGTAGGGGGGGTAAAATACCCAGGGCCCGTGGAATTCAAAGGGCCCGGATGTGATGCTATTTTATAAATTGCTTTTCATTTTCTACTATTTCACCAATTTTTTATATTCTTTACAAAAACATGTATAACGAAATGTCTGATACACGTTTTCAACAATTTATTACATTGTATAAAAATGACGAAATGCTTGATCAAGGGCCCGAGTTGCAAATTTTAAATAAATTTATACACTATTCAAAAGTACATTGTTGCATTTTTGTTTGTTATATTACTACATTGTATACAACACACATAGGCAAAGGCTCTATAAATTTTGCATAGTGCTGTTTTGGTATCCCCTGCATTTATCGAATATGCAACTAGATATTAGATAGTCATACAGTGAGTATACAATACACATCACTGCACCAATTAACTCAGAATTTTGTATTTAATTTTATTTATATTGTTATAACTTTATTTAGATATTAATAATTCTTATTGTTGTCATACATATATTTATAAATATATTTTTTTTGTATCTTATATTTAATTTATAAATATTCAAAGTTAAAGGGGCCCCGAATTTTTTTCCCCGGGGCCCGCTTTTCCTCTCGGCGCCCCTGTCTACTGTTGCAGAGCTTCTACAGAGCTTTCGGAACTCCTATTATATAATTAAAACAATTTTGGATTTTTATTCTGTAAAGCCTGCATGGCATGATTAATGTTTTTGTCAATTTACTTAAATTGCATTATTTAAGTGAAACAAGTGACAAATTGAATACAGCTAACGTAAAAGAGCAATAGTATGTTATGCATCAAGGGAGGGAAACAAGGGATAATCGCGCCCTCCCGTGATGCATATTATACTTTTCGTAACAAGTGCACAAAAATTACTGTCTTATCGGGACAAATGTCAAATATGGGTTGCGTAACTAGTTACCTAGGAAACGCTGCAAACAGCTATTAATCGTAGTCTCTAGGGAGAAAAACATCCTACCATAGGAGAAAAGCAGTGTTTCACTCTGTTAAATTAGGGATTAAATTGCATTATTTAAGTGAAGCAAGTGACAAATTGAATACAGCTAACGTAAAAGAGCAATAGTATGTTATGCATCAAGGGAGGGAAACAAGGGATAATCGCGCCCTCCCGTGAAGCATATTATACTTTTCTTAACAAGTGCACAAAAATTACCGTCTTATCGGGACAAATGTCAAATATGGGTTGTGTAACTAGTTACCTAGTAAACGCCGCAAACAGCTAATAATCGTAGTCTCTAGGGATAGAAACATGCTACCTAGGGGAGAAAAGCAGTATTTCTCTCTGTTAAATTAGGGAATAAGAACGTGTTTCTTGAGCATGTGTTACGAAAATATAATATCGGATGATTAAAAAAATGGCAGCAAATCGTGCCATAAAAAAAGTATGTCTAAAATTAATTCAGTAATTACTTGTCATTATTAACAACGAAAAATGTCACAGATTGTTCAATTTAAGACTTTTTTCAATTAAATAAATGTAATTGGTTCAAATATAATTATTTTGGTGGTCGATGAAAGCCATACCGTTTAAATATTACAATAATCAATAAGATTCAAAATCATAAATTTGAAATTAGTTATCTGTTATAATTGAAAACGAAAAATGTAACCGATTATGCTAAGCTCAGATATGCCCATTATATCTCTCTTTGTTTTCATGGCAGGATTTGATTTTTTAAACATCCCTTATCTTGTTATTATTCTTGCATATTTCAATAGCTGCCCTGAAGACGTATTCTGTAACTGATCCGTTATTGTTTAATTTTTATATTTCAAAATACGCCTACTGATAAATGGTTCATTCATTCCGTCTAAATATTTTTATTTTCACCAAATTAAAACTACCCCAGTAGCACTGCTTTCACAAACATTTTTGGGAGCCTTGATTTGACGGCCGGTAACCGCACTTCACGCGAAAAAATATATAATTTACAGAGATCTGCTGGTGCAGAGTGCCATATTAATTTATTTATGTTACGCTGTACAACAGGAATTTAATCCCAGTAACAGTACAGGATCCGCACTCACCGAGCCGCAGTGTGATAGTTTATATAATTTTTAGCTTGAGTACGATTCGAACTCGGGAATTCCGTATCGCTATCCACACCACCATACTGACGAACTCTAATCTATCTAATAATGGGTAATGGGTATTTATTTACGATTGATTAAGAAAGTTATTTGAAACTATTTGAAATGAAGTATTTCTTTGTATAAAATAATTCTATCAGTGACAGAAGATCCCGAGAGACCTTTAAAACAAATAAGGCAATTTCCTTCACTTTTCTATTCAATCATCTATCATATTCCTCATCATCATCATCATCATTAGACTGACGATGTCGTGATGTGGTGTGGCATTAGACGTGGAGGACTTCACGCCCGCAATATGACATCTTCAGCTCCAGCAGTTATAATGTCCTTCACTTATTTCATACATTTGATGGTTTAATACTAGCTTTTGTGCCACGATTCGTCCTAGTGGGTGTTTGTTGGTTCTGAACGAGAATAACACAGATATCATGGCATATGGACAACGTAAAAGAAAATATCGTTTTAATATCGTGGTTGACATGTTGTTATTAAGCGTATGCGGTGGTTGAAAACGTATAATATAAACAATTATATAAAGAATAAAAAATATTAAATAAACACTTGGCAAAGTCTCACAAAATTCAGCCTCCAAGTCACCTTATGAGGGCATCGTCGTGAGACTTTGCCAAGTGTTTATTTAATATTTTTTATTAAACCTAGTTTCACCAAGTGTATGGACGACAATTAATTTTGTCTTTGTTGTTATTTAAATTGCTATTGCGTAGCTTTTCCTTTTTTTTCGGTAGATGGCATTACTGGTTCGACAGAACTTCTCATGTCAACTTACCGTTTGTTAGAGATCTTATTCTCTGCTGGCACAGTTCTTCGTCACCAGCTTCTTCACGTGAACTTTGTTCTAGGTGAAGAAGTGAGTTATACCATGCTGATGAGCTCTAACAAGAGCGAAACGCGTCTATGGTTACTAACTGTGCTGGCCAGCCTCTGACGATGCCCTCATAAGGTGACTTGGAGGCTGAATTTTGTGAGACTTTGCCAAGTGTTTATTTAATATTTTTTATTAAACCTAGTTTCACCAAGTGTATGGATGACAATTAATTTTGTCTTTGTTGTTAATTATATAAAAGTTTTATAACTTTAATTCGATGTTAAGGAAAAAACATTTGATTAGTTAGAGTGAATCATCACAAAAATCATAATTAATATGCGATTTTTTCGATCTACATATTTTAATTAATTTCTGTAATTAGCGGCATTCAAATGAAATAGTGGATATGTCCTAACATTGTCATATGCAATTTGGTAAATTACTACTTATCAAGAGTGGACGAGCGCGTTAGAGCGTAGATCACTGCTTATTGTGACGTAAGACACCCGTGTAGTTCCGGGTTCGAGTCTACTAGTCGTCAAGTAAATGTCGCAATACAATTTAATCATGTACTCTGTATTGTAATTAGATTTAAGTTCGTGTTTACAAGGTAACAGGGATGGAACAAGGATTTTTTGTTGGAGGGGGCACAAATGTAAACAAATATAAAATAATGAATACAGTTTATTGTAAGTGTTAATAATAAAATAAATAGAGAGAAACTAATAATTAATTAATAAAACAGTTTTTTGGTTTAAGTTATGTTCAATTTATTTATTTCGACGTTTGTAATTTTATTATTTTCTTCCTTGACGAAAAGACACGTTGAGTCTACTGAATCGTCGAAATAAATACAGGGGTTTCAGGACTAGTGTAACAAACTTTAACAACTTATTCCTGAGGTCATTTTGAGCCAAAAATGTTATATAAACATAGGTCCTATTCGTTCTAGTTACCAAAATACAAGAGGTTGAAGTTCTATAAATAATACGAAATTTTCAAATTTTTGTAATCAAGATACTTTCGGAAAACAAAAATGCGCGCAAATAGGGGATGGGAAAGTTGGCTTCTATTTGGATATCTGTCTTGGTATTCTCTGGACGCATAACGGGCATTACCATTACATAATCCATAAATAAAAATCATATCTGCATATTCAGCAGTACTATAACCATCCATTATGAAACAATAATACAATCAAAAGTACAACAATTTTTAATTAAGACAAATAAGGTATGACTTTTCAATAAAATTCTTGTTTTCCGAAAGTATCTTGATTAAAAAAATTTGAAAATGTCGTGTTATTTATAGAATTTCAACCTCTTGTATTTTGGTAACTAGAAGGAATAGAACCTATGTTCATATGACATTTTTTGCTCAAAATAACCTCAGGAATAAGCTGTTAAAGTTTGTTACACTAGTCCTGAAACACCCTGTATAGAACTTAAATAAAGAAAATACTGTTTAACAAAAAGGGAGATGTACATATGAAGCATAAATAAATATATCATTACGTCTTTTACCCATTACTAGGTGTGGCACTCGCCCATAGCAGATCTCGGTAAGTGATAAATTTTATCGCGTGAAGTGCGGTTACCAGCCGTCAAATCACGGCCCCCAAAGATATTATTGCAGGGGGAACCACAAGGGTAGATTTAATTTTGGTAAAAAGGGTTCTCAAGATCCACAGGCAGACTCGATACCACTGAGCCACCTACCCTATGTACTTGAAACATAAAAAGATTAATTTGCCATTAGAAATAAAAGCTACACGCATCACGCATCTACAGATAAATATCTTGTAATTGCATTCTTCATGAATTTAACAATACAAAATTATTTATAATTTCCACGGCATCTAGAATTATATCGCGATAAATATAGTACAATAAAGCTAGTCTGGACAACCTTTCCTGTATCATTGTAGAATGTAAATATGTTTTCAACAATCAAGAGTGCTCAACTGAGCATGTCGTCACTGGAAGACATAAAAACAATTAAAATAATTTAATATTTAGATAACATTCATTAGTTTCCAAATATGCATTTATTAAAATAGATTTGTCTTCTCTAACGTTTTATATAATTATAGATTTGTGTATGAAGCAAAAATGTATTGAAAAAAATAACATATATACATTTCGGAGAGGCCCAAGCAGGGCCTATGAGCCAGCCTCTTAAATGTGACACTGTAGAGTAACAAATAAAAATAAATCAATAAATATTGAAAAACAAATTAGAATAAAATCAGATTAGAATTATATGACGACAGTAGTTTAGTTGGTTTAAAGTATATTTTTTTCATTTTCACTTCTTGCTATAGAGTGTCTAACTGCAATTGTGTAGAATTTACTTTCAAAACAAGGGCAGGACGATGCTTCCTTCATTTCTTTATAGATTTATAGAGTGGACGTAAATGTAAGATTTATGAAACAGGTGTACAGTCCGTCAGTACGGTGGTGTGGATAGCGTCATGGAATTCGAATCCGAAGATCCCGAGTTCGAATCTCAATCAAGCTAAATATTATATGAACTACCACACTGCGGCTTGGTGAGTGCGGACCCTGTACTATAATTGGGATTAAATTCCTGTTGTACAGCGTAACATAAATAAATAAATAAATAAATAGATGGTTTTGATTGTGGATTTGTTGCGTGATGATGGATTTCGGGTTTGAGGAATGAATGAACGTTAGTGCGATTGAAGTGAGTGTCGTAAGTCAAGATGAGAATGTTGGAGGGGTTTGATATTTTGATGAATCTGTTAGTAGATGTTCTGTGAATGTTTCATGGGTGCATGTTACCCCATTTATGGGATATAGCGCGGGATGTTATGTATGTATGTACTTAAAATACTAATTATAATAACTAAATAAATATAGAGTGCAAATATTCGGTTAAATATAAATATATAAATAAATATATCATCACGCCTTTTATCCATTACTGGGTGTAGCACTGTGCCGTAGCAGAACTTAAATATAAAGCGTGAAATGTGTAATATATATAATTATATAATTATATTTATTAATTAGCTGATTAAGATAGTTACAAAGGCCAAATTATGTAATAATTTTAAATTAGGTATATTAGAATCTATTTAAAAAAGTTAATGTGAAATCCATTATCACCAAAACTCAATGTGTGAGTAAATTGCAAAAGTCTATTACAACATTTTTCTAGAAAATCTATTATCTACCAACATCAAAAATAAAAGTAACTACTAAAAAAACTAGTGACAGTAATGCTTCAATGAACACATATCTCATTCAGCTTCCGTTGGAGGTCCATGCCACTTTCCATTTTGGAAATGATACGCAATTAATTACTAAAAAAAGTAATCAAACTTCAGTGACAAAAAATATCAAAGACTTAATAAGAAAATTATTTATTATGATGAAGAGAAAAACCAGAGACAAGTTAAGACTCTTTTTTCAACTGCGTTTTTTTCTCAAACTCATTAGCAACGAAATTATGTCAGAAAACAAAAAAAAATGAATTAAATAGGACTTATAATTTACTTGAACAATTATGAGAATGAGTAAAAATAAATTATAGTTAATAATTTGGAGATTTTTAATTTGATTCCAGGTTAAGAAGTCGAATTAAGTTGTAATATAGTGAGCATTTTTCCTTAATCTGTTTTCGCACGCTTTATCATAAATTCTTAGTGTAATTTATGTTTTCTTTAACTGACTTACTTGGCCATATTTCTCGCATTATTTACTGCGTTCAAACACACGAACTTACGAAAACGCCATACATCATTGCATAATATTTTCGTTATTCTAAAATCTTAATATCCGATACATTACATTTTTATTTTTTATTATTTATTATTTATTGTGTAGTTTACTGATTTTAATTTGATTTGAACCCGCAGATCCTGAGTTCGAATCTCACTGCGTCTCGGTGAGTTCGGACCCTGTACTATAATTTGAATTAAGTTCCTGTTGTACAGAGTAACTTAAATAAATAAATATTGTCAAGTAATCATAGTAAAACTTACTGTCATCTGTTAGGGCAGAGTGTCAAATAAAAGTATATATGCAACGCAAAAATAATTTATCGTAAATTGGCAAAAATAATTGCAGATTACTTGAAACAAACAATTTTTGTGCCACTGGACAGATAGGTTACAGAAGTGACATAAAGTTTATGTTTTCCGTGGAGTATAAAAATATAACTTTTTCTGTCAACTGTAAAAAAATGTTTACTTTTTTCACTAATATTAATATGCGAAATAAGTGATTTTTGCATCATTTGCATTACTGTGACAACACATATTTAGCGCACTGTTTTGCACCCTAGTGCGCAAAATAAGTATTTCGCTTCACGGTCCATTGGTTACAATTCATCAATAGTACTAAATTCATATAAATTTTTATTGTTTTCCTTCAATTTACTTGAATAACTTAATAATTATTGTAATATTCATTTTTGATAATTGTAGAAAAAAATGTTGTTTATCTTTCGCGGGTGAAATTCTTGCTTTTTGGCAGCACTTGTTTTTAGCTTTGTCATTGTGTATATCTTTCTTTATATTGTTATTTTTAAAGAAGCTCCTTTAGTTAAAGAAGGTTGCCGAATTCGGCTAATAAATAAAATTTGCTAATTCTCAAGACTTCTTTATTTTTTTACTCTTTCAATGGTATAAAACAAAATTAACTTATACCGTTATTCAACAATCATGTTTGATTATAACTTTTTCCAATTCTTTTCATTTACATGCATAAAAGAATTGCATTAAATTCTGTGAATAATTTCTGTTTTACATTTTTAAAACTGCATATATAATTAATTAATATTTTTAACTGCACTTTTTAAATTTAGATTTACAGTAATTGTTCAGTGTTGTACTAAATATCAATCCCCAAACAACCAAATTAAATTCTATTTTTTTTCGTATTCAATCATTTAATTTCAGAAATTAAATTTAACAGCTGAATGTTCAACGACGTTATAACCAAACTTTAGATGTTTATATAAAATTATGAAATAAGTTTAGTTTCCTTAATATAATTGGCTGTTTTACTTAAAAAAAATACACCCATTTAAAAACAATTATTATTATATTTTTAATTTAGTTTAATAATTTAATTTCTGAATTTAGTTCACATAAATAACAAAAACAAAATGATGTACTTGCCAAGCCATTTGTTAGGGTGTATATTATCATCACGTCTTTTACCCATTACTCTTTTGTAGCAGATCTCTGTAAGTGATATATTTCTTCGCGTTAATACTAAAATAGATCCGATAAGATCAAACAAATATAGAAATAGGACTATCAAATTATAAATAAATATATCATCACGTCTTTTACCCACTACTGGGTATTGTACCCTCCCGCAGCAGATCTCAGTAAGTAATATATTTCTTTACGTGAAGTGCGGTTACCAGCCACCAGCCGACAAATCACGACCCCGAAAGACATTAGTGGAGGGGAACCACAGGGATAGTTTTAACGTGGTGAAAATTGTTTGTCGGCTGTGGGAATCGAACCCGGGTTCTCAAATCCATAGGCCAAACTCGATACCATTGAGCCTATATGTATGTTTACAAGAATAATAATAATTTATAAATAATGAAGAAATATTATTTTAAATGTCTAACTTTTTACTACATTCTTTCGTCGGACAAGATATACTCGTAATAAAACCTTTTTTGGGAATTTATGGTTGAAATGACTTATTCAGTTTTTATGAAAAATGCCACCAAAGTAGCACCCTCATAAAATTCAATTCACCCTTTACCTTCCTTTACAGAAACCCACCTATACCACAAACCCAAAATTCTCGCACAAAAAGCGCCGAAAATCCATTACAATCACTTGCCCGTCATAACTCCCCATCATTAGGTGAAAATATTGTCATTTCGATGTTCTATCCTGACCTAACGTCTCAGTTAGGTGTGTATACAGGGTGGTCCTGAACCCAGGCGGCCGGCTATATCACTATTAGTGTCGGCTCGTTATTAATGCTATCGCGAGCCGCGCGGGTAACTAGACAAATGGCCGGCGCGGTAAATTACACCCCGCCTGGAGCCGGCCCTGTAATTTCCTCAGCCGAAAACACCTTCCAGCGGCCGGGCCTCTAATTCGGCGGGACCGAGCGCACTGCTGCCACTACTGAAGGAAGAATCAAGACTCTGATCAGCCGACTGTTTGTTTCTGGAGAGGTTTTTTGTGCTTGGAGATGATTTTATGGTTTATTGATTTATTTCAGGTTGTTTTGGAATTCTGTGGTTTTTTACAAAAACTACTGTGAATTACTTTTTTATTTTGCAAGCTTTGTAATATAATAATGTTTTGATGCAATCTATCTTTACTTGAAATTGATTTGAAATTCACAGGGAATTGTAGCATTGCATAGCGCTGCAATTACCGTGCTCGAGTAACAAAGAATCACTTTACGCTCTTAATACACAAATAACTATTGCTGCTCTCTCTCAATTAATATCTTTGGTAGCAGAGATTTGACAGCTGGTAACTGCACTTTATACGTTAAATACATTATTGAGATATGCTACAGCAGAGAGCCACACCCAATAATGGATAAAAGGTAAGATTATATATTTATTTAAGTACATAACTTTGAAAACCCGACAAATAATTTTCTCGGCATTAAAATTGCTCTTGTGACTCCTCCCTCAACTAACATCTTTGGAGGTCGTGATTTGGAATTCCGTGGTTTTTTACAAAAACTACTAAATCTACCCCTGTGGCTCCCCCTCCACTAATATCTTTGGGTGCCGTGATTTGACGACTGGTAACCGAACTTCACACAAAGAAATATATCACTTACCGAGATCTGCTTAAGCAGAGTGCCACACCCAGTAATGGGTAAAAGGCGTGATGATATATTTATTTATTTATTTTAAATTAAAGGTGTTGTATTTTCATATATAATATAACAAGTAGTATGAAAATTGCTGAAAATATTTTGACATAAATTATGAGTTGTCATGGAAATGGAAACATAACGAGTGCGAAGCACGAGTTGTGTTTTCTATTTCCGTAACAACGAATGTATATTTATGTCAAAATATTATCTGTCAATTTTCATACTACGAGTTGTATTCGGCTTGAGAATTTACCAAACAAGAGTTAATTAACAAGAATAGTTAGGTATTTATTTGTACATTATTAATTAGATATTACAGTGATGAAAATTTTGAATATTAAATATACACTGAACAAATGTAGAATTGACGTTTATGAAAATATTGAAAATATCATTTATTTTATTCGTAACCAAGGATATTAATAACAGTGGTATTTCCGATGAAATTTCACTAGTGATGAATTTCCGACGAAATGTACATTTCATTGGTTAATTTTCAAACAAATTCGTGATCCTATTGGTTGACAGTGACGTGTGGTGAATTCTCAAATGCACATCACGTTTCTTTTGTCACCATGTCAAATGACATTTCCCTCACTCAGTTGTGATAGTGACCGTTTCCCTCACTAGTGAGGAAAGTTACAACTGAGCCACCTACTCCATAATAGCAAATAATAACAATAATAATACAATTAAATAATGATAATATTAGCTAGCAATTTGTTTTATTTACACTTACATATAGTGCGATTGTATTAGAAAGGTATTGAATTCCAAGAAGTATATTAAGTTATTATTTACTAGTCGAAATAATTATTGTTTATAGATTGAATAAACAAGCATTCGTGTTGTCCACAGCGACCGGCTTACAGATTTGTTATAATGTGGCATTCACGACTCTGTAGCGAGCAACGACATGGCAACGAAATGTGTTTGTACAACGGAATGTTTTAATTTTTATGTGGGACTTTATGCTACGTATTATGTTGCATACTATGTTGTTCTGTATGTATTCGTTTGTACCTAGATTGCAATCAGTTCGAGTAGTGTTTTTGTTTGCTGTATTACCCGTTGTTAAGTGCAAATAAACCGCGCTGTGAATTGTAAATTATTTTTAATTTACTGTTTTATTGTGGTTCATTTTCATGGCAGCAGCAAACGAAGTCTAGCAGAACTATAAACAGGAGGAAATGCTGTGTTGATATATTCATGACAAGTTTATTTATTTATTTGATACTCGGCACAACAGGAACTTGATCCCTATTACAGTACAGGGAGGAGGGAGGAGCTACAGCTCGTTCAGACGCAATTGTAATTTTTTTATATTTAAATTGGAGACAGTAAATATGAACACACGATGTTAGGCCAGTGAATAAAATCCAGGTAAAATTTGTGTATATTAATATGAAACAAGAGGTCGTACGTCCAAATTCTGCTGACTTCAAGCTAAACAATGATACATCAACCATTTTCTATAGACTGACAATTATAATTTTAAATAAAACGTATTAAGTTTAATACCTATTTGTGTATTAAGAGAGCAGAATGGTACATTGTCAAAAGGCAATTTCTCGAAATGGAGATTGTAAATTTGTACTTGAAACACACGCAAGATTTTTTCTACATTCGCCACAATACTTTTTTCCATTTCAAGAATGTAATTTTACAAGTTTTCAGCGTTACAGGACATGAACAATGAAAATTGTTTATTTGCTGTCACTTGTTGTTATCACAACGTTTAACGAACGTTTTGATTTATAGTTGAAAATTCGGAGAGCGATTTTTTTTTTTCTTATGTCACGCGCGAGTGACATTTAACATTGACAAATGCAAACACTTTTATTTTTTTTTCACTAATATTAATACGGGAAGTATGTAATTTTGTTATCATTTATATTACCATAACAACGCGTATTTTGCGTATTATTTTGCACCCTAGTGCGCAAAGTAAGTATTTTGCACACTGTTTCGTATTCTAGTGCGCAAAATGAGTATCTCGCGCACGCTTCCAAATTATTTGTTGTCAGATTTCATTAGTTACAACACATCAATAGTATCAAATTCATATTATTGTTGATTGTTTTCCTTCAATTTACTTAAACATATCAATAATTATTGTATTATTTTATTTACAGTTGTAGAAAAAATGTTGTTTGTATTTCATAGGCAAAATTAGTATTATTTGGTGCGTTCGAATGACTTTTATTGTCTCGGCTAAAAGTAACATTCTCATTTTGCGCACTTAATACAAGAATGACTATTTTATACAGTTGGCACAATATTTTTTTTTCCACATTAAGTATTTAATTTTATAAGTTTATTGTTTATTTGCTGCCACTGATTGTTACCAGAACGTTCAGTGAACATTTGATGACATTTTAAGTTGAGAAATGCAAGCGCAAAAGTCTACTTTGTATATCAACTGTAGAAAAAACATAATAATATGTAGTTCTAAAAGAATTCTTGAAAATAGGTAATTAGGCCTTAGTAATCCTTGGATAGTGGAATAAATTAACAATTCTGATTCATTTAAACTTTATTGGACGTTTCGAACGTTAAAACACGTTCATCTTCAGCTGTAGATATATATATATATATATATATATATATATATATATATATATATATATATATATATATATATATATATATATATATATATACAATGTTAAAATTGGTGAGTGATGTTGTAGACAAATAATTTTATTGTATTTTAACATTGTATATATATCTACAGCTGAAGATGAACGTGTTTAAACGTTCGAAACGTCCAATAAAGTTTAAATGAATCAGAATTGTTAATTTATTCCACTATCCAAGGATTACTAAGGCCTAATTACCTTTTTAAATTTGATATAACCTTGTTTGAATAAAAGATAAAATTTCAGCAGTAATGTCATTACCGCGGCATTAATTCATTTTTAGTTTACTTTACCCGACTTTTACCGATCTTTAAATCAAGTTAGCCGTTGAAAAAATATCTAAAGCAACTGGTTTACAACTCGCGCAGTCTTTGCAGACTTTTATTCGATCAACATCCTGAGCTGGACTCATAAACATGGATGGGTTTCGTAATGAAATATGAAATATTCGATGCGATTTGCTGATGTGATGACGTGTGGGTGTCCGATCTGTTTCTCATCAACTGCAAATGTACCACGCGAGTTCAGGAGCTATTTGTAGAGTTCCTGAAATTTCACTCGTTCATATTTTTATTATTTGCTTGCTTGAGGAATCGTCTTGAACAGCTGCGGATTCAAACATTTGTATTTACTATCTTTGAAATCGAAAAAAGATAATGCCGTTTACATATGCGATTCTGTCCACAAAGTTAATGTTTATATTTGACAACTTATTACTTGGTTAATAAATTTTAAACAAGGTTGATTACTCTTTTCTGGTATTATTAAATAAAATCACAATAAACAAATGAAGGTAGATATTTAATTTACACATTTATGATGTAGAAGATTCGATTCCCGCAGCCGACAAACTTAAAAATTACTTTTTCTACGATTGCTATGAAAAGTTGACAATTACGCTCTCATTTGTCATCGTAAAGTTGACGTTTTCTGTGGAACAATCGAAAAATATCTTTTTTGCGCGTCTTCAATGGCAACGCGCGAAAAAGACGTTAAATTCGCGCGTTTCCAATGGCAACGCGCGAAAAAGATTATTTCAATAGTTACCAGGGATACAAACAAAACAGAAACTTGTCATATTGACAGTTAACAAAACGAATTTAGTTTTAGACGTATACCTACGTTTTTTAATAACTTTAAGATGCAATCGTAGAAAATATTATGTGTGTATCACGAGCGTAAAGTGTCTTTGTTCCTCTTGCACTATTGCAGCTCTCGCCTTCGGCTCGCGCTGCAATTACCGTGCTCGAGTAACAAAGAATCACTTTACGCTCTTAATACACAAATAACTATTTTCTACGATTGCTATGAAAAGTTGACAATTACGCTCTCATTTGTCATCATAAAGTTGACTTTTCTGTGGAACAATCTAAAAATATCTTTTTTCCGCGTCTCCAATGGCAACGCGCGAAAAAGACGTTAAATGCGCGCTTATTTCAATAGTTACCAGGGATACAAACAAAACGGAAACTTGTCATATTGACAGTTAACAGAATGAATTTATTTTCAATACGTACATGTTTTTTAATAACTTTAAGATGCAATCGTAGAAAAAATTATGTGTGTATCACGAGCGTAAAGTGTCTTTGTTCCTCTAGCACTATTGCAACTCTCGCCTTCGGCTCGCGCTGCAATTACCGTGCTCGAGTAACAAAGAATCACTTTACGCTCTTAATACACAAATAACTATTGCTGCTCTCTCTCAATTAATATCTTTGGTAGCAGAGATTTGACAGCTGGTAACTGCACTTTATACGTTAAATACATCATTGAGATATGCTACAGCAAAGTGCCACACCCAGCAATGGATAAAAAGTGAGATTATATATTTATTTAAGTACATAACTTTGAAAACCCGACAATAAAATTGCCCTTGTGACTCCCCCTGCACAAACATCTTTGGGGGTCGTAATTCGACTGCTGGTAACCACAAAAAGTGCCACACCCAGTAATGGGTAGAATCTTTATTGAAATACATAAATCAGTAAAATCAGACGAGTCAGTGTTTTAGAAAATGACGGCTTGTTTAAACTCTTTTAGTACTGTACTGAGAAGAATCTTAACACCGTGAGTACTGTGAATGCTTGTCCCCCTGAATACAGACCTGTGACATCCGCATACACGAATACACACATACGAATGCTGTTTCCGCTTGTCATAATGAATTATCTCTTTGATATACACAAGAAGAAACTAATTCTGATGCGTGCTCGTCGGTCGCATCTTGCATCGCATCCAGGATCTCAGAGTCAGCGAAGCTGTTTGATGAGTGACTTCACTTCACTTCAAATCTCATTCGTCGCTTTTTTTCTCCTCGAGATTTTCTCAATTATCTCTCGATAGTGCGCAACTAATTGTTTCATTTATTTTTATCGTTTATTTGTCGATGAAGATTTATTGCTGATTCTCGGATTCCCATAATCAAAAACTTTTCTTTTTAAATTAAGCTCATAATAAGTTAATTTAGTTTTATAATAGTGTCATGGATTAATTATAAATGTTAGCCAGCCATATTATTTTTTCTAGTAATATAGTTGAACAGTTCAGGTGATGGCTTGCGAATTGTTAATAATAATAGGATTCAAATATTTTACTACTGCATTAGTTATAACTACATATATAACATTACATGTCCCCCACCCCCCTTAGGTTAGTTTTTTTTTTGTTGAGATTTTGTATAAGTTTCATTTGTTTCATTCGAATTAGGTAGAAATAGAAGTCACATGTCTGAAGATCGTCTTGCATGACATTTCATTAAAGCCTGAAGTCATATTAAAAAATCTGATGTGGACACCACATGACTTTCTTGTACGTGTATCAAACTATAGATATTTTTTTAATTGCACATATTTGACATTAAATCTTTTATTTTTTGTTCTAATCCATAGCAAACTTTTTTTAAATAAAAAAATATATAATATTTAAATTTAGATATCTCGTTTATGCAAATAGCTAATTTAAAAATTCTTAATGTGCTAGACGCAGAATTTAATTCTCTAAAACTTTTATTTGTAGCATTTATTTCTAAAATTAAAATAATACAATATTTTACAAGGAAAACTGTTAATAGCTTCATGTAATGTGCCACTTCCGGTTAGTCTATTTTAACCAAAATCTATTGTGTTATTTCCATTAATATAGTAGTCTTATATATTTGGAAAGTTTTAAAATATATTTGAATAAAGTTTTTCATGAAAATCTATTATAGGCTTCAAGTAAAGTACCAATTCCGGTAGTTGTATAATGACCAAAAAGGGAGGTGTACAACTAGATGTTATAACAGTCTTAAATAAAAAGTTTCAATTTTCTACGGCTTACCGTTTTTGAGTTATGCGAGATACGTACGTACGTACAGACGGCACGACGAAATTAGTCAAAATGGATTCAGGGAGGGCCAAAATACCTATTTCCGTTGAAATCTGAGAACCGAAAATTTTCGCGATTACAATACTTCATTTACTTCGTACAAGGAAGTAAAAAAAACAGACGTTGTAATATAGTAATGAGGTGGCTTAGTGGCTCGAGTCGGCCTGTGGATCTTGAGAACCCTGGTTCGATCCCCACAGCCGACAAACAATTTTCACCAATTTAAATCTACCCCTGTGGCTCCCCCTCCACTAATATCTTTGGAGGCCGTGATTTGACGACTGGTAACCACACTTCACGCGTAGAAATATATCACTTACCCAGGTCTGCTTCGGCAGAGTGCCACACCCACTAATGGGTAAAAGGCGTGATGAAATATTTATTTATTTATTTATAGATATTTAATCTCTAAAAAAACTTTGAACATTGTGTTTTATTGAATGAATAAAATAAAATTTCCTCTTGCATCCGAACCGTGACATTATCCAATAACAAAGAAGTATCTGTCTAATTGAAACGCGCAGTTGCACTTAAGAATCACAGTTCGATGCACAAAGGCAGGTGCTACGAAAACAATACTTATTACAATTTTGAAGAATTCGTATAGCGAAGTAAATTAAAGTAAGGTATAATGTTATAACAAGCTAGCAAGACCGATGTAAGATCCTAGCGAGATACCAACGCTCGGTATTAAAGGATAATTGCCTGTAATCACTTTTTAATTTTATAATTTTAATTGATCTTCGCCATGGCCTCTGCATTTTATACTGCACAGTAATGCAATAATAATTTTCTTTGTAATTATATTGATCTCAATAAATATCTTGTTTCTATAACACATATATAAAGCTAATTTTGTTCGACTGTTTTTGTCAAAAACGACGACTTAAAATTCAATTGTAGGAACTTATTTATGTGTGAAGTTGTCGTACTGTAAACAGATACATCATTTTAGCTATCATTAGAATATACGGTTATAACTTAAAATAAACGTTATGAAAGGTGCTATTCTATGTTACTAATACATTGTTTTTGTGTTTATAGAGATATCAAGGAACCTGCAAGCATCTTCAGCGGCTTCAGTATTATGCTCCTTCCAGCATCATCGAAGCTGGTATCATCGTGGACATTATCATCTTCTCTTGCAAGATCTCAGCGGCATCAGCAAAGTCGACTTCGAATATTAAGTTTGTAAGATATCGACTTAGGGAGATAACATTGTTATCTCAATTTTTATTATTTTTTATAAATAATAAAGCTTCGATTTTGCTAAAGTTTTTTATTAAGCTTCTAGGATCTCAGGCTAAATGTATATTTAATGAAAATCCCCTAAATTTTTATTAGTATAATAGATAATTCACTTTAAGGGTGGTTTTTTATATTTCCGAAATTAAGGGTCGTAGGGAGAAAAGTTTCAACCAAAAGCTGTAGAGAATAAAAGAAGAAACAACTTTTATTTGAAAGAATTTTTCAAATAATGTCTAGTTTCGATGAAAATTGTTAATATTTTAACGTTATTGTTATTTCAAATTTTCGACACATAAAGTGGTGACGCCACTGAAATCACACAATAAAATTCGAAACTTTTTTAATAATAAAAAATAATCAAAATTGAGATAACAATGTTATCTCCCTAATGCGATATCGTCAATTTCGAAAATTCTACTGAAAAAATTAATTAGGCCATAGTTTTTGTGTAAATTTCTAATTAATATTTTATTAATCACAATAGGAAGAATGTCAAACTAAAGTGAACCCTAAATACATGTAACATTAGATAAAAAATCGAATACAATACAGGAACAGAGCTTCATATAAAAGCAATAGTTTTTTAACTTTTTTTCAAAACTATGAGGTTTTTTAATGAAATGTTTCAAATAAAAGTAGCTTATTATTTTATTCTCTACAGCTTTTGGTTGAAATATTTTTCTCTACAACCCTTAACTTCGGAGATACGGAAAACCACCCTTAAAGCGAAATATTTTGGCCTTGTTCCCGGTTCCGCATCAAATATAAAGCCCTACAACATGCATGCAAAATTTCAGTGCGATCGGAGATACTTTAATTTAAAAAAATGGATTTGAAACTACTTAATTTTGACCGATATATGCCATTTCGCTGAAATTTTGCATGCATGTTCTATGGCGTCATATTCGATACGAAGTCCAGAAAAAAAAGTTGTCATTAAATAATTCACCCGTTCCCTCACATCTAACGGGTTTGTTTCGCCCACTCTCTCACATTTTTCTCTGGTTTTAAAAGAATTTAATTTGAATAAAAATTAATCTTATTTACACTTATTTGGGATGTATTTATATTATAGGATATGATATTTTTAAACAATAGAAGCACATGTAAATTTGAACTTGTTTATTAACATTTTAAAATTATTTGTGTTACTAACATTTTATTTTATAAATAGTATTACAATTAAAGTACAATATATTTATTTTAAACAATAAAAACTATGTTTTACAATGTTTAATTGACAATATATTTATTTTTTAACATAACTATTATATTTCTCAAACAACTTATTACTTACTCTTAAAGAATAATTATGTTTTAACAGAGGTATTGTAAATTATCTATTTAAAACTAATTTATTATTGTTTTGAATATACTAAATTACTATAATTTTTCTTTATGTTTATAGAGCGTCCGCGGCTTTGGAATCGTGTCTGCAACCCAGCAGAGTCCCTCAGAGCCAGCACCGTCCCCCGGAGCCGACACCAGCTGTCAGTCACATCAACTAGAAAACCTCCCCAAAAATAAAATAATATTTACCATGTATTGTATTAAATTGTACTTGTAATATAAATATTTGTCTTGTACACTATTAAAATGCCAATAAATGAATTGAAAATAAATTCTATTCTTTTATTTCGTGTATACAAGTTAAATAAAAAATAAATCTAAGATGGCCTGATGTGCTGTATAAAATATGACTGCTCTTCTACATCACCCTGTATTGTACTTGTATACTATTTTAAAATGACAATAAATGAATTTAAAATAACGTATATTTTTCTATTTATAATATCCTTTTCCCACAATCAAACACTTCATGAATGAATTAATCGTTTAAGCGGCAAACAATATCCAAGATGGCAGACGGGCTGTTGGAATGTAAAATATGTCTGGTATCTACAACGTAAATTCCCGCCAAAAAGTATCAGGCGAGTGAGCTCCTCAACATTCTGCTGCCCGGATACAAAACTGCATATTCCGGCGTCGGTCTCAAGTGCTCTGTCGGTGTGAGTCTTTGTATGTATTGGTGTGTCTGTGTATGTGTATGTGTTGGTGTCTAGAACTGCGATTTTTCGAAAAGAAACACGCTAAAATGACGAATTTTGTATCAGGAGAACAGAATATTCAGGAGTTGCCTCAAAAAAATTCACACCAATACATACAAAGACTCACACCAACAGAGCACTTGGGACCGACGCTGGAATATGCCGTTTTGTATCCGGGCAGCAGAATGTTGAGGAGTTCTCTTGCCTGATACTTTTTGGCGGCATTTCAACGATGAATTTACATTTGAATACCAGTCATATTTTTACACAGGCCATCTTGGATTTCTATTTGGCGCTTAAACTATCATTTCATTCATGTGTTGATGGTTGATGGTAATAAATAAAAGATTGTAAGTTATTTCAAATTCATTTATTGTCATTTTAAAACTGTATACAAAAGATATTTATATTACAAGTACAATATATTACAATATAAAATGATTGACAATAGTCTGCATATAAAAGACATTAATATTTACATTACAAATATATTATATGTTGGTTGACAATATTATTTTAGATTTTTATTTTAGGGGGGGTCTTCTAGTTTACGTTTACAGCTGATACCGACTTCGGGGATCTTGCGAGTAATCTAGGAGACGATGTTGACTCTGGGAACTTTGCAGAAAGTGATGACGCTGTTGATGACATCAGAGGCTTCAAGACGAATTCCGTGCTCCATGTTCGCTACGGGGACGATTTCCAACTCCGTGGGGGCTTTATAAACATAAAAACAAAGTATTATATTTTGAATTTACAATAATTATAAACAAAATAAAATTATAAATAATATTAAATCAATTTACTCACGCTCTGTCCGCTGTGCTGTCATTCTGGGATGTTTTAAGAGAAGATGGCGACTCTGGTGACGGTGTCCACGACAATAACAGCTCAAGATGATGTTGAGGCTGCAGAAAATGATCTTATATATCTTACCTCTAATGTAGGGTAGTAAATAAATATCTTACCTCAATTCTGAAGTAGGTAATGAATAATAAATTGTATTTAAGATATACTAATATATTTTATTAAAACTATTATTACAAGTACAATATTGTTTGGGGTTGTTATTTTATTTTTGGGGTGTTTTACTGCACATGTGCAGCTGATGTCCGAGAATCTTGCGAGTAATCTAGGAGACGCTGCTGACAATGAAGACTCTGCAGACCTTTAGAGCAGTGTATCAGTGGTAGGGGTAAGTTCTGCACCAATAAGAACACATAAACATGTGTGATACATATCGAGATATATATTTTTCGATGTAAAACGTATCCTAATTATTTTACAGAAAAATGCTTCAAATAAAAGACACGCAGAATTAAATTATCTACCTTTTTTATTTGAAATATTTTCCTGTAAAATAATTCAGTAACGCTGGACAAGGAAAAAATTGTAACTAGTTCAGTGGTAACCACAATTTAAACTGCTACAAAATATGAATTAATAACTTACGTTAGACAGTTTTATTCAGTAATATCGTCGTGGTTCTCCCTACAAAGCTCTTGCATCAGAAGAGACAGTCCGGCCGTTCAATCTAAAAATTTGTCCGATCTGTACCGTAATTGGCATTAATTTCCTGTCGTGCAAAATAGCAAACATATTGAATATATTTTTTATTTCAAACACTACTAACTTAAAAAACAAATGCGTTGATTGAATAGAATAGTAATCAAACAAATACAATCAAAATTAAACAATGCTAAATCATTACTTTGTTTAAAATGACATTCATAATTTAGCGATTTACGTTAAAACTAGACGTTATTTGAAGAAATCTTTCAAATAAGAATTGTTTCTTGTATTTTTCTCTACATCTTTTGGTTGAAACTATTTTCTATACAACCCTTAATTTCGGAGATACAAAAAATCACACTTAAAGTGAATTATCTTTTAAACTAATAAAAATGTAGGGGATTTTTATAAATATACATTTAACCTGAGGTCCTAAAAGCCACATTCCTATGTCCCGAAAAAAAAGTTGTCATTTAATAAATCACATCCCTCACATCTAACTAGTCTTATTCGCCCACTCACTCACATATTTCACTAGTTTTAAAAGAATTTAAATGAAAAAAAAACGTATATTAGCGCGTAATATAGGTATTCTTTGCTTTCTATACTGCCAAATGAAATTAGCCGTTTGTAAATAGTTTCAATTAACACTTTAAATTACTCCAAAACAATAAAATTTGCTAACAAATGACAGTTCACTGTAAATTTCGACTTCTGTTCACTAACGTGATTGGCGGAAATCTACGAAGTTCTACTAATAGTCATAGTGTCATATGGGAAAAATTACTAATTTTAAAATTTAATAATTTTTAGAACATGTTGATAAAATGTTTTGTTACCCAATTTGAATTTGAATCATAAATATATAAACATGCCTTTTATCCATTACTGGATATAGTAGTCTGCCACAACAGATCTCAATAAGTGATATATTCATATACGTGAATTGCGGTTACCAGCCGTCAAGTCACACCCCCTGAAGATGAAGGAAATTTTACCTTGTGTTTGTCCAATAGGCTACGATCTGCGATCTGTAATACACAAGAAAAAAATACAACTTACTTTGGGGTTTGTGACTGAAATACTGAAAGTGAATAAATTAATGAGAAAACATGAAGTCGTATTACGTCATCATATAATTTTATTATCACCTATATTCACAAACATGTATAAGCATATGTCTAACTAAATCATATGATCTATATAACAAATATTGCAAAGAATCCTTGCCTTAATCACAAGAACAATCTAATAATAAATAAACTAAATGTAAATCGATTTATCATCAATATACTCGTAATAATTACAGATAAAATTACAAGTGAATTCTAGCTAAAGAATTGTACACTGGAATATGGACACAACGTTCATACACTCTACTCTAAATATATACAATTTGTACAATTTCGATGTTAGGAATTATTACAATACCATCGCTGTTGCCATGGTTTTCAATATGAAAAATAAATTAGCATGTTGCTTTTTCTCGCAAATCATTTACAACATAAATACGACAGCGGTGGAGAAAGTGTGCTGTGGACTATACAAACAAATGAATGTAGGAACTGTTAGTGTTTTGTTTCGCTACGGATGTCACCATCGGTTACGACTCGCATCATAATGTTGATGTAGCTTGAATGATGATTGCTTTCCTTAGAAGATTGTAAATCATTTGATATATTTTTATTTGTTATTCTACGAAATCGAAGAAAAGGTACATTTCAAAACAGAAAGAACATTTTTAATTTGGAAACTAAGGTGACCTCACCTTTATTATCAATCTTCAAATAAATACAGGGCCGGTAAAATAAATTATTTTGAAAAATGGTTCAAATGGAAAATTAAATTCTTTTATATATGTCACCGCACCCTTTACCCATTACTGGGTATGGTACTCAAGCACTCTATAAGTGATATATTTCTTAGGGTGAATCAACCTTCAAATCACGACCCCCAAAGATGTTAGTTGAGGGGTAGATTTTAATTTGGTGAACATTGTTTGTCGACTGTGGAACTTGAACCAAAGTTCTCAAATCCACAGACCGACGCGATATCACTGAGCCATCTACCCCATAACAACTTTATTTTAAGCACTTTTTTTCTAAATTTTACAAAAATAAGTACGTCAATGTCAATGTTTCAGGATTCTGAAACTGGCAGAAATATAGCCAGTTATTACTTCTAAATCTTAGACGAAACAAGTAATTCATATTCTGTTGCCTTGAAAGTACGAACAAAAAAAAATTAAAAAATTGTATCTGCAGAAAATAGGGACCTTAAATTATATAAATATCAAGAAGAATTTTTTTTTTTAATATTTCACAGCACACTGAATCCACCAAAAGAAACCCCCTCCAAATAACAAAATAAAATCACATCACGTATCAACCAGTGGCAGCTTTCATTACAGGAAAACTAAAGAAAAAATCTTATGTTACATCAAGATAAATTGATGTATAAGCCATGTCAAATGGCATGACAATTACGTCATTGAATTCGTTGCGGTACAAGAAGGATGTTGAATGCACGAAGATCCTCACAGCGTACAAGGGCTTCCTCGAGAATGTCTTTTCATTTGTTTCTGTCATTGACATGTTCAATATTTCTCAAGAAAACAATCACATATTTCATTTGATGGTGTCTTATCATGACGTAATTGTCAAGTCATTCGACTCGTCCTATATTAATCATTATAGCGAGTTTTTCTATAGTTTTATAGTACTTTGAATGCCGAGTAGTTTGGGTTTTTAATCTTCAAATATTGATATTCCATCAGTTTTTTTAACATTTCTTCTAAAGGTTTGTTTATCAATGTTGCGATAAAATGACAGATAACCTGTCAGATTAATGGAAACATATTGCAACGAAATCACAAAATATAAATTATTCAAATTATATTTACTGCTTTCTACTCTATTTTCTTCCACATCAGTTATCTGTTTCTTTATCTCAATACTGATAAATAGGCCTAAAAAGAAATGTTTCTAATTTGTCAGATTAACTGATGCAATGCACATCTGATGAAAAATATTTTGAAGTTTGAGAAGAGAAAGGTATCACAGTTTATTTTAAATATGTTGCTGTTCACGCCATTACTTTTTAAGAAGAGACATATGTCAATCGTTTTCTTTACTTGATAAAACTTTTTTATATGACAAACAGAAAAGTGTGATGTCATTTAATACAATTTGGTCAAATACTTTTCTTATTGTGTCATGTTTTGATTCATTGTTTGAAGTTTTAACAGTTAAGTGAAGAAAATTAAACTCAAGTTTTTAATATAATTATAAGAATTTAAATTAGTATAAATATGATTTAAAGTTTCGGTTAAGTGGATCACGATCTAGGTTATGTTTATGTTTGCCAGTTTTCACTCTAGTGGAAATAATGATTGTTTGACATATCTAGAGCTTAAAGTATGTGACGTCAAGAATGAATTGTGACTCTGTTTTTCACAAAGTAATGACGTGACCATTTTTATATGTAAAATAAACTGTACAAATTTATAAAAGTAAATTTTGGCTACCACCGTCGTGAAAATAAGTACGTATATTCACCTCAACAAGAAATTAAAGCTATTCTTCTTCCTCTTCCACTTCAACTATTTCTCCGGTGACATCATCAACCCTTTCTGGCAATCTTCAGCCCCAACTACCGGCTTCTTCTTAAGTATCCCTAGGTCCTGGACATTCTCGAGGAAGCTCTTGTGCGCGGTGAGGATTTTCGCGCTTTCAACATCTTTCTTGAGTTCTTCCATGTCTCTTTTGAGCTTCGCCCGTCGGTTCTGGAACCACGTAATGACTTGCGCGTTGCTCAGTCCTAATGAAGAAGCGATCTCGTCTCGATCAGCAGGACTAAGATATTTTTGATAAAGGAAACGTTTTTCAAGTTCAAAGATTTGGTGATTGGTGAATGCTGTTCGTGATTTTCTTTTCTTTTTAGGTTGTTGTCGGTTGTTGAATAGGTTGAGGTGATTTTGGCCGTCTGAAACAAAAGAAAGAAGGTATTAGCGACCTTGTTTAAAATATTTTAAATATAAATAAATAAATATATAATCACGCCTTTTACCCTCTGCCTAAGCAAATCTCGGTAAATGATATATTTTTCACGTGAAGTGCAGTTACTAGCCGTCAAATCACGGCTCCCAAAGATATTAGTGGAGGGGGAGCCACAAGGGTAGATTTAAATTGGTGAAAATTGTTTGTCGGCTGTGGGGATCGAACCAGGGTTCTCAAGATCCACTGACCGACTCGATACCACTGAACCACCTACCCCATTTTTACTTCCTTGTACGAAGTAAAGGAAGTATTGTAATCGCGAAAATTTTCGGTTCTCAGATTTCAACGGAAATATGTATTTTGGCCCTCCCTGAATCCATTTTGACTAATTTCGTCATGCCGTCTGTACGTACGTACATATCTCGCATAACTCAAAAAAAAGTCGTAGAAAATTGAAACTTTATATTTAGGACTGTTATAACATCTAGTTGTGCACCTACCGGAAGTGGTACTTTACTTGAAGCCTATAATAGATTTTCATGTAAAACTATATTCAAATATAATTTAAAACTTTCCAAATTTGGTATATAAGACTACTATATCAATGGAAATAACATAATAGATTTTGGTTAAAATAGACTAACCGGAAGTGACACATTACATGAAGCTGCTAACAGTTTTCCATGAAAAAAATGGTATTATTTTAATTTTAGAAATAAATGCTGCAAATAAAAGTTTTAGAGAATTAAATTCTGCGTCTAGTATATTAAGAATTTTTAAATTAGCCTTTTGCATAAGCGAGATATCTAAATTTAAATATTACATATTTTTTGTTTTTTTTTTAATTAAGGTTGCTATGGATTAGAACAAAAAATAAAAAATAAAAGATTTTATGTCAATATATGTGCAATTAAAAAAATATCTATAGTTTAATACGCGTACAAGGAAGTCATGTGGTGTCCACATCAGATTTTTTTATATATAATTTCATATATATGTTGAATGAAAGAATGGTAAAACATGTATGGTAGTGAAATTCAAGGTGAAATATTGCGTAGATGATCTAATAATAAATGAAATGAAATGATGAATGGTGTATTGCGTCAACTAAAGAAAAGACGAGATTGTACGAAAGAAATTATGAATGTAAATGAAGCAAATGTGATGTGCCAAAATAGGAATATTTGGCAAAAATAACTGCAGGATATCGAATGAAAGATTGGTAGATATATGTTGGTGAAATGAGGGTGAGAGATTGCGTGGATGACCTAGAAATAAATGGATGAATATGAATGAATATTTGTTGCATGAGCGAAGAATGAGATAAGCAAATATTTATTTATTTATGTTACGCTGTACAACAGGATCTGAATCCCAATTACAGTACAGGGTCCGCACTCACCAAGCCGCAGTGTAGTAGTTTATATAATTTTTAGCTTGAGTGCGATTCGAACTCGGGATCTCCGAATTCGAATTCCGTATCGCTATCTACACCACCGTACTGACGGATATGAATGAAGGGAAAGTGATGAATAGCTAGGGTTGTGCATTTGACCAGTCAAATATTTTTCGGTCAATTGACCGACTATTTGACCGGTCAATTGACCAAGAAACATTTAATAAAAATCACAATTAAAATTGTAATTTATTTATATAGTACTATTTACTACATCCAATATTACTGAAAATGAAAAACCAACAACAACTAATAAACAAAACCACATCAAATTCAAAATAAAGGGGAAAATAAAGTAAAAGACGTAATGAAATGAAATAATATGTATTTATTTGTAAAGTAAAGTAAGCAAATTCTCCAGAACCCAGAATACCAAGCTAGATATATTCATGTAATAATAGTAAGTAGCTATTTCTATTGAACAACAGACGTCGTGGCGGTTCCATTTAGATTATTTGACCGTTTTATTTGGCCGTCAAATATTTTTGGTCAATTGACCACGGCACAACCCTATGAATAGCAATGTTTAGCGAATATTAATTGTACTATATATCTAAGTAATGTTTTTGTGCTACCCCATTTATTACCATCGTTGAATGAATAAAAAAGTGACTGTAGCAGATTAACAAAGGTAAAATAAAAATAAGAGTGACGAAACGCCAACTAAATATGGGGTGCAAATAAATGCATTCGAGTGTGTTTAGATGACTTGCCTGCAATGCTAGTGCTATACCGAGAAAGACAATAAGATAGCAAATTAAGTTGATTACTTTGCAGATGGTTAAACTTTGTCTCTACTGCATTCTTTTGTAAAATGAAGTATAGTTATAAATTTGTAATTACAAATGAAAGACTCAACAACAAAATTAAATTAAACAATTTATCTTTCATTAACTTTCTAATAAAATAGGTAATGATAATGTTTTACAATTTACAATTTTACTTTATAATAGAAAAGTTATGTCAACGTAATTAGCTATTTTCTATTTTATAAATTTAATGAAACTCATTATAGATTATCTCTCGGCCTCGGTAGTTCAGTGGTTAAGACAATGGCAAGTTGACAATAGCAGGATTCAACCCGGAATAAGCCATTGCAAAATTGTAACTCAAATCGTTGATTGAAAATAACTAACGAAAATTATTTGTTTGTATCTTTAGTAACTATTAAAATAAGCGCATATTTAATATCTTAGATTGTTCCACAGAATACGTCAACTTTACGTTGATAAATAAGAGCGTAATTGTCAACTTTTTATAGCAATACTAGACAAATAAATAAATAAATTTCATAGTATAGGGAATAAATTATTGAGTCGGTGATTGGCTGACAGTTAGTAGTGATTGTGACAAGTAACATTCATTTGTACTTTTTACTTCCTTGTACGAAGTAAAGGAAGTATTGTAATCGCGAAAATTTTCGGTTCTCAGATTTCAACGGAAATAGGTATTTTGGCCCTTCCTGAATCCATTTTGACTAATTTCGTCGTGCCGTCTGTACGTACGTACGTATGTATCTCGCAAAACTCAAAAAAGGTAAGCCGTAGAAAATTGAAATTTTATATTTATGACTGTTATAACATCTAGTTGTGCACCTCCCTTTTTGGTCAATATACAACTACCGGAAGTGGTACTTTACTTGAAGCCTATAATAGATTTTCATGAAAATTATTTTATTTTAATTTTAGAAATAAATGCTGCTAATAAAAGTTTTAGAGAATTAAATTCTGCGTCTAGCACATTTTTTAAATTAGCTTTTTGTATAAACGAGATATCTAAATTTAAATATTATATATTTTTTGATTTAAAAAAAATTAAGTTTGCTATGGATTAGAACAAAAAATAAAAGATTTAATGTCAAATATGTGCAATTAAAAAAATATCTATAGTTTAATACGCGTTCAAGGAAGTCATGTGGTGTCCACATCAGATTTTTTTATTTACTATCAGTTAATACCTTATTTTCACGTTTTTACTCAATTTTGTGTTTGTGGCGATATTTACAAGTTTAAAAAAGTTTCTTTACATTTTTTCGCTGTATAAATAGTTCGCCTATAGCACACCTTTAACTATAAAGTTACAGTGAGACAGAGTATACAGGACGTACTATAGCGTTTTCAATACTATTTTTAAAATATTCATTTACTGGTTTCCTTAATTATTTTACATTAAAAAAATTAAATAACTTATTGAAGAGAAAAAATGTATTTTACTTTACCTGTAACCAGAAAAATTATATAAATGTTTATTGGCAATTTTCTTAAATTATTAGTGCCATAAAATAACAATACAAATAAAAATATATGATCACGTCTTTTACCCATTACTGGGCGTGGCACTCTACCGTAGCAGGTAATACATTTCTTCGTGTAAATTGCGGGTATACCAGCCGTCAAATTACAGCCCTCAAAGATGTTAGTAAAGGGGTAGCCACAGTGGAAATTTTAATATGGTGAAAATTATTTGTCGGCTGTGGGAATCGAATCCAGATTGTTAAACTCGATACCACTGAGCCACCTACCCCATAATTCACAAAATACGATTGTACCCTACCCTTAGTAGTTAGTAAACTGTAAATTATTTGTACTGTACTTGAGTTTCAATTCCTGTTGTGCTGTGCAGCAAATAACTAATGACTTTAATTGTGAAATTGAAAATTCGATTTAGAATTCTAATTCTATAGCTGAGAACAGAGACCACCTTAATAGAGATAAACATCTCGATCTATGCCATATTGCTTCAGGAATTAATTCCGTGCAGTTTTATTAACAATATTTCCGCGATAAATTTATGTAATAATTTACTTTGAAACATAAATTATAGAATAATGAAACAAAAATATTAATGAAGAACGCGGTGAAATTTGTTAAAAGCATCGAAGTGTGCAATGCAAATTCGGCTCACGCAACCAAAACTGCAATCACAAATTGCGTCAATTATCTTTACATTAAACTTTATAATAAGTTGTTGATCGTAAATCGAGTATAGGTAGAAATATGTCAATAACATATACCCACAATTACGCGTAATAAACTAGAATTTCATCCGATGTAAATTATCGAAATAAACCAATTATTTATTCAATTATTTAAATTACTCACTTGAGTGCATGTTGAAAAATTAATTCTCAGAATCTTGCAGTTAAAATCAACTGTTTTACTCCAATAATTTCCGATAATTTGATCGCCTGGAGACAAAACTGCAAATGAGTGGTGTGGCCTGGATCCTGAACTGATCGGGGATCACTTGCTGGTGACTGCTCACCGCGCATTCACTGAGCCGCGTGATCACGCGAACACACGCATGGGTAACATACATACGTGTGTTATTACTTGAACGGCGAATTACCTACTGTTTGTTATGGAAATTTACCTGAAGACTTACTGAATTATTGATATCTTTGTTTATTTCACTGTTGCGAGAAGAACTTGACTATAACGTCATGAAATCTGTTCCGCTATCAAGTTTTTCTAAATAAGTTTCAGGTTACGAATTATATTTTCTATACCTACTTTTTTCTAAAACACGCTTCTATAATAGATATTTGTATGTTATGGGAAGAAATTGAGGTATTTATTTTTGCAGGTTTTGATTCATTAATAAAGATACTTTTTTCAAGAAATATATTTAATTTTTTTACTACCTATTAAAATATAAAATATCCAAAAGTCAATTAGAAATTTAAAATTATAATTGTCTTGCCATGTCACTTGGATGTCATTACACAGGGTGGTAAATCGAATGACGCAATGCTATTCTTGAAATATTCAATCATTGCCTCCCCTAATTATTTTAGATCAAAAAAGTAAAATAGTTTATTGTACAGGAAGTTTTTTCTACATTTTTTGACACTAATATTTATAATTTTATTCTACCTGGAATTCTGCACTTTTTTCAATATTTGCCAAGAAAGCAACCCTTAGAAACATAACTTACTATGTTGTAGTCTTGCGTCAAAACTGACGTAATTGATAAATCATGATATCTGCAATTGCAGATCTGGCACATCCAGCTTCAATTATACAAACAGTCGTGTTTCGAATACACCCATACCTCGCTATATGGCCGCTCTTTATACGGCATTTCGCCATAACGGCTCTTGTCAATTAAGGCACGTTTTCGAATTACTTTTTTCCCATTGAATTTGTATGAATTTGTATTAGAATTGATTGATTCCTTATACGGCTTTTCGCATTGCGGCCAAGTTTCGTGGAACGTATCTAGGCCGTAAAGCGAGGTATGAGTGTATTCCTTCAACTTATATCCGAAGAACACAACCAAATTTGAGTGGTTCGAGTTTCACTATAAGCTATAGCTAACTCCCCTGTACTGTAATTTGAATTAAATTCCTGTTGTACAGAGTATCAAATAAATAAATAAATTTCGTTGTCTCATAATTCCAACAGCATTTCGCGATCATTCCAAGTCTCCACTCATTCTCTCCTCTCTCTCTCTCTCCTCCAGGTGAGACGCAGGGAGGGCCACCAAGTCAGGAGGCGTGTTCTTGCGCTGCCGCGGCGGCTGGCAGGTGTGACTAATAGCGTGCCTTTGTGCGGCTCCGTGCCGACACCGGCCCAGCGATGTATCCGACATGGTGTACCAGCCGAGACGAGCACACCACGAGGATGAGTTAGCTGGGCAGCTGCACCCGTGCCAACCTACAGCGGAGCCGACACAGCGGTCAGTGGATAGCAACATGTTTAGAGCGTGGACGATTAGAGAGATTTGAAGAATTGATTTTCAGAAGAAATACTAGGTTTACTTGGTTTAGATATTGGGCAACTGTAAATCTTCAAGATAACGTTTTTAAATATTGCATTGTATTTAATAATTAAATCACACAGATGTTTCGAATATTATTTAAGAATAACCCTACAAGAAAATTTATATAAAATCACGTGACTACATCAAATGAACAAATTGATTGACCTAAGAAAGTTCAAACTGAGCTTTAAACAATAAATCGAAACATAAAAATATAGATATATTTTGTGATACTTTGCGTGTATTTAAGGACAAATTATTTAGGAATTATCTGTTTGATATGGAACACAAATAGTTGTTAAATTTGTTATATCACAGCTTCATACTTTTTTGATTAATTAATTTATACTTGTTTTGTTATATATGGTAACGTATGTTTTGTTGTTATTTTTTTTTGTATTGTTCTTTCATATGCCCTCTGTAATTGGGACTTTGTCTTGTAGAGAGCTTAATAAATAAATAAATAAAATAAAATAAAAAAACATCACGCTACATTCCATCGAATGGGGTAGCACGAACCTTTAAAACATTAACTCTTTGTCAAACATTCTCATTCTCGCTTCAACCACATTCATAGTTCCCTCCATGGACGCTCATTTATCCATTCGTCTCACCCTAAATTCACCATTACACAACAAACCTTCAATCACATTCATCTATTAGCTCATATACACCTGTTTCATAAATCTTCCATTCGACGTACGTTCCACATATTTAAATCACCTCAATTTACTCACGCCCACTTCTCTAACAACGAATCTAATAATGAATATAAATAGGAAAAAGGAAGGAAGTGTCGTTTGCACTTGTTTGTGAATTAAATTCCATACAATTGTAGTTAGACACTTTATTATAGTGTGAGTAAAGAAAACCAGTGATTTAAGCTGTTTTCCATTTTCAATATTTCACATAAGTCAATTGTGTGTCATTCTGCCGTAATAGATCTCGGTAAGTGATATATTTCTTTGCTTGAAGTTCGGTTGCCAGCCGTCAAATCACGCACCCTAAATTGAAAATTGCCTGTCGACTGTGGGAATCAAATCCATAGATTGACTCGATACCACTGATGCACGTACCCTCAACAAATTAAGTAATAAATATTGTGCGTGTCCGTGCCACTGTTTGGGTACCGCAGTTGGCGTGCTTTCCCATCTTCAGTCTTCACTAATGTCTTAAACTATGTAATCCTAAAAAGTATTGGTATTTTCTTGCGAAATTTGTGGTTTTTTGAGTTTAAGTGCGTCATTTGGAAAAATATACGTCATTATTATTGGTCTGTCTCACTTGCTAGGTGTAATTTCTCTCACTAGATGGCTCCAGCAGCGCTCTGGGACCTTTCAAAGGTAATTGATGGCAGATCTAAATTAATTACAGATATATCTATCAGATTATCTCGTAATAGATAGGTGCAACCGACCAGGTTTTTTCTTTCTAGCTTAATAGTTATATCGAATTAAATGGATTCTAGAATTGAGAACGAACAAAAAAACCCGCTTTGAAAAGAAGCGTAGTGAGTCTTTTGTTTTCTTAATCTTGTCTAAATTAATTAACAAAAGTCAAGTCACCTGATGAAAAAAATTGAATGACTTTATTTCGCAAAAAATAATTGAAGTGCGATGATAAACTTATATTAGATACGTGAGTACGATATATGCAAATAATGCAGACATATAATTGAAATTTTAATGTTAAATAGTTTCTCTTAATAATATAATGCGTTTTGCTTCTATATTCAGAGTAATTTTAATAGAAAAACATACAATAATTGACATGAAACATACAAACATGTTATTTATATAATTGTTTATTAGTAAATGTCAAGTTTCTCTTTTTATGTCATAAGAAATTAATATTTAAATTATATAAAATACATATAATTTAAAACATCAAATTGAATTATCTCAACAGCAGTGTTTAGTTGAAAAGTTGCTTCATTTTGAAATTGAAACAAATGAAATATTTTGCCTCACCCAGAGGCATCTAGATCCAATTAAACGCTCAATAAAGTTTTGTGGAGCCAAACATTTCGGGAACTTTTTGAAATGTAAAGCGAGAGAGAGAGGAAACATATGTAACATTCAAAATATGACAGGTATTTTCAGAGAACACATCGCTCATCGCCACAGCGGAGAATTATTAAATCGCGGGGACTTTTTCACACAGGGCCGTACCAAAAACAATATTCCTTACATTCTAATACAGTAAAATGGGGTAGGTGGCATAATAGCATCGAGTGGATTTGAGTTCGTTTCCCAATAAACAATTTTCAACCCTTTTAAAACTACCCCTGTGACTTCCTCTTCACTTGAATGATTTCATGACTGATAACTGCATTTCAAGCAAAGAAATATATCACATACCGAGATCTGCTACTACACTCAATATTGGTTAAAAGGCGTGATGATATATTTATTTATTATTTATAAAATGCACAAACAATGCTTAAATAAAAATATGAATTTATATCAACACATATTTCTCTGCCGCAGTAGATCCAGTTAGGTGATTTATATTTCATGTGAAATGAAGTTACCAGCCGTCAAATCACGACATCCAAATATGTTAGTGGAGGAGAAGCAAGCGGAGTAACTCAAATCCACAGACCGACACGATACCTCTAAGCTATCTATTCCATAATAATAATAATTATAATATAATAATTATTATAATTAACAAATGCAAAGTAAACAAGTAACTAAGTAACGAAATAAATAAGCGATTATAATATAATAAATATACGGTAGCGAAGTTTATACATTTCAATAGCTTTCCCGATTCAAATAATGCCTGGCAACGATTTTTATTATCTTCAAATTTAATTTGAAACAAATTATTTTCATTGTTCGCCTGACTGTTTTTTTTAGTAATCTAAAAGATTCATTGCAAATGAATAATACAAAAGTGATATTATATTCGAACCGAGAAATCAAACGATGCACGTAATCACTAATGTTTTTAATGACGTCATTTATACCAACATCTAATAAATAAAAATAAATAAATTGTTTTGTTAAATAGCTTTTTAAATCATGGATTTAATTTTAGTTTAAGGATAAAAGTTGATGTGTAATATTAATTTTGATTTCATTTTGAGAAATGTATTAATGAATTTTTAATGTACTGTTCTTAGCCATTAAATCATTGATGTTTCTTTGTTTTTTAAAGAGTAATTTTTATGTTCTATCTTATAAAGTACTATAATAAACGTAAATAACTATTTTATCTTCAATTCCGTCAAAATAATTCTAGCAAATAATTGTATAATATTAAGATTTTTTGTTCGTTTGGGCGAGTGGGGCCCTGCCGGTCCCCGAGTTATTTTTAACCTGCGACACATAGCGGCATTTTAATATTTTAAATTAGCGTGAATAGATGACAGTCGCCACTTAAAACAACATACATCGCTTCCACGGGTTACTTGATGGTTTTATTGCTTCGCATCGCGGCTTCGCAGCCAACACGTCACACCACACAACGCCGCTCTTTTATTTTCCTTCCCGTGATTCTATTTTTTATTACAATAATCCTAGACAACCATGCTACCACACGATTCCTCACTATTTCAGTTTTTATTGAAGTGTTAATTGTTTCTGAGTTCGAGAGGATTTTGACATTTTTGATGGTAAAAAAACTAACCAATGAAATGAAGGAACAGGATGAAGTAAATTTTTAATGAATTTATTTGGGAGAAGCAACAATTAGCGCTAATGAATCGTGAAAATAAAATTTTAACAGCTGACTATAATTAAGATAAATCCGAGAGGTTTAATTATTGCTGTTTAGAATCATGTTAATATTTTTGTTGCAACATTAACTTGATAAATTAATGCCTCAAATTTTATTACTTCGTAGCGTAATCATCATAGGCGTACGTTAAATTATTAAAAAGGGACACCGACAAAACATTTATATAAATGGACGAAAAATGTTTGACTCTGTTTTCGATAAATATACTCAAATAATTTTAATAAAATATTTTTTATTGTGATTTACTTTTATTTCAATTCATTATCAAAAATTTATAAATCCACAGAAGGTCAGTCCTCAGGTTTAATTGTCCGAAAGATATGTAATATTTAGAAACAATAGAACATAAATATAATTTAATATTTTCTTTTCTGTTTATAACTGATTTAAAAGTAATAAAAGACATGTTTTCACAATTTAAATGACAGTTAACATAAATAAAAATGTCAATATCACGTCAAATATTCGATAGAAATGTCTTCATTTGACAGTTTACTTCGACTTTCTTCTGTTTATTTAAGTCAGACCGTTGCTTACGTTATATACAAGGTTTGAAAGGTGACACTGATTTGCCAGTAAAAATGAGGGAATAAACGTTGTTAGAAATGGCATCAATTTTCTTATTTTAAATGAACCATCCTGTGCATTTTTACATTTTTAAATTCTACATTCAATAAATATGACTGAACGCGCAAATTCTAAACACAAGTTACGAAAAGCATATGTTTAATAAAATATGATGATACTAATTCGCTCTTTGATCGTGTTAAATCTAGTATAAAAATAATATCCCACGTGCATATACCCAAGCTAATATATTTATCTAAAGTTCACGGTCACAAAATGAAGTCAATTTGTCAAAAATTCTCATCAAAATATTAATTACAAATCAGTGAGTCGAACAGAGACAATCCAATAAAACACTTGTGTTTACCCTAACTGTTCATGTTCATCCCCCGGATCGTTTAGCACATTTAGGGGTGGGGGCGGGGGTGCGTCGAATAATCGCCTCACACTTTGGCGAATTCCAAATCACCCCAACGACCATTAATACGCATTAAGTCCACACATATTGTCGCCCCAAACTGAAGGTGATACTGTGTGATTTCTGCTTGATTGCTCGCTGTTTGGGGGCGCACTTCTCACTGAGATTTCACCCTCTAAGAATAAATGTGATCATTGCAAGGTTTATTACGGTTTTTTGTAGGACACACTCCATTGATTTGCTGGTATGGACATATTAAATTGTGAATTACATATGGAAATAAACATAATGCATAACATTAACCTATACGACTGTATAATTTCATAATTTGCTGCTTGACTTTTTATAGGTATTTAGTAGATAGAGGTTTGCAGACCTACATGACAGCGATGAAAATGTCCAGGTATTTTTACATACTTTAACTTCATGTTATATCCCATATCATGAGGTGGCATAAACTGTTCAAACATTCATATTCAATTTCAGAAATGCCTTATTTATATTATAATCTTTAAGAAAGTGCTTCCGAGCAAAGGAAATAACGGGAGGTGACAAGTTCAAAATGAAAATTAAAAATATCTGATGTGGACACCACATGACTTCCTTGTACACGTATTAAACTATAGATATTTTTTTAATTGCACATATTTGACATTAAATCTTTTATTTTTTGTTCTAATCCATAGCAAACTTAATTTTAAAAAAAATCAAAAAATATATAATATTTAAATTTAGATATCTCGTTTATGCAAAAAGCTAATTTAAAAATTCTTAATGTGCTAGACGCAGAATTTAATTCTCTAAAACTTTTATTTGCAGCATTCCTTTCTAAAATTAAAATAATATCATTTTTTTCAAGGAAAACTGTTAGCAGCTTCATGTAATGTGCCACTTCCGGTTAGTCTATTTTAACCAAAATCTATTATGTTATTTCCATTGATATAGTAGTCTTATATACCAAATTTGGAAAGTTTTAAATTATATTTGAATATAGTTTTTCATGAAAATCTATTATAGGCTTCAAGTAAAGTACCACTTCCAGTAGTTGTATAATGACCAAAAAGGGAGGTGCACAACTAGATGTTATAACAGTCCTAAATATAAAGTTTCAATTTTCTACGGCTTACCGTTTTTGAGTTATGCGAGATACGTACGTACAGACGGCACCTATTTCCGTTGAAATCTGAGAACCGAAAATTTTCGCGATTACAATACTTCCTTTACTTCGTACAAGGAAGTAAAAACAAGAAATAAATGGAATCGAGTGGAGTTGAAAACCCAAGTACGAATCTGACATTTAAACTACCCCTGTGACATCTTTGGAAGCCGTGAATTGACGGCTGGTAACTGTACTTCACGCACCTAAATATATCACTTACTGAGATCTGCTACAGCAGTGTACCACACCCAGTAATGAGTGAAAAGTACAAAAAATAAAATAAATAAATATATCATCACGCGTTTTACCAATCACTGGGTGTGGCACTCTGTCTAAGCAGATCTCGGTAAGTGATATAATTTTTGGCGTGAAGTGCGGTGACCAGCTGTAAAATCACGGGTCCCAAAGATGTTAGTGGAGGGGGAGCCACAGGGATAGATTTAAATTGGTGAAAATTGTTTGTCGGTTGTGGGGATCGAACCAGGGTTCTCAAGATCCACAGGTCGACTCGATACCACTGAGCCACCTACCCCATTAAAAAAAAGTACGATGATTTATTATTTAAGAAACAGATAAAAATAACAACTTTTCTATCCAAATTTCTTTCGTATTTTGCTCATATCTCGAAAACTGTTGGCTGTCATATTATCCCTATATTTTGAAGAACTAAATTTTCATAAATTTTCCCCTTAATTTTCTTTCAACATTGCGTACTAAATTAATTTTCCAGAGGAATATCAAGTTTCATCATAATCTCATGCAAAATTATTCATTTCTCTCCATAGATGTAAAATATACTATTTTGTCAAACGTGCACTGAAATGGTTCTTTTTAATGCACATGTCTGAAACAAAAATAGCCTTTTTAAGTGGTTTCATTGTCGCCCCGTTTCTGGCCCGGCGAAAATATTATAGCGCTAAAACTGGGTGGTAATGAAAATTACGCCACAACAAAATACACATTAAAAAGAGGTCATTTTAGCGCACTTGTGACAAAAAGTCCTGTTACGTTCCTAGAGCAGGGAGTTTATTTTAACTCGTGTAAAGTTGGAAACTCGTTAAAATAAAGCTCGTTTCAGCCTAGGAACGTAATGTGCTATTATTTTATAAATATTTTTTTCTTAAATAAAGCATTAATAGGAATTTGGTCAAATGAACTTGAACATGTTTTAAGTTTGGTGTGCTAACATCCGTGTAATATCCCATAAAATGGAGTGGCATAAAACTGTGAAATGTTCGCAAACAATTGAAGAAATGTATAGTGTGTTTTATGACGAAAAGCAAAATAATCTATAATAATTGTTGAAAACCTTATAAGCAAAGATCAATTTAAAAATGTGACACGTTATCACAATAAATCAAGTGTCAAGTTTCGGAGTTCTTGAACCGAGTCAGTCTTAGAAGAAAAATCATCTAAGAAAATGGAAAATCGAAGAGCGTCAGACACTTTGTTATCCATTCTGAGCTTCGCGCTGGTCATATAACGAAATCACCAATTACGAGTCGCGCTGTTCTTTTGTCACCGGTTGCCGAGACGCCATTTTGTTTCGCACACAACAGAATCCACTTTCACACTTCAACTGTTTTATTATGATTGTCTGATGCGATGTTTCCGAATATTGGCGAGTTTACTAGCGATAAGTTTCTGATTTCTATTAGCACAAGATGTTATTTTTACTTGGTTAGGAAACAGTAAAAACAATGGTAAACGGATTTCGAATTATCGAGATTTGCTTTGGGTCGTGTTTTTTTCAAAGCTTAACGACGTTCACATTTATTAGCTTAACGTGCGCGCTATTTTTAATATTCTGTATCATGTTGACGCCTTGCTTCTTTTCATGTTTGTGCGCTAACCTGAACATATACAATCATATTTTTATAATTTCCTGCTTGCCTTATTATTTTAAAGAAAACAATATTAAATAAAATAAAAATATATATTTCATCACGTCTTTTATCTATTACTGGGTGTGGTATAAAAGTATCATTGTATACAGAGTGAGTCTGGGAAGACGCCCCCCCCCCCTTAACTTTTTTATTATGAGTAATAGAAAAAAATGGTTCATATGAAAGTTTTATTATTTTAAATATACTATTTGATGGCACATGTAGATATTTTTTATAAAGTCAGGTTTACAAGATACGACTATCAACTTTTATTTTTTAAATAGCAACCTATAATTATTTTACTAAAATAAAAACCGCCATTTTTTTCTCTTTTCAACGGTGTATTAGTTTTTATTAATGTATCTGAAAAAATTCGAGAAAAATAAGAAAATTGAGAAATACTAGAAATAATTTTTATACAAATATTATAGGTGGCTATGTGAAAATAAACAAAATGTAACAGTGTTATACAACTTAACAAACTAAACAACTTAAAACAAATGTTCAAAATTACGACCATGTTCTGTAATACAAAAATTTAAGCGCTGAACGTGATGTGTTCGAACATCTGCCAGCATGTTTCGCGAAATATTTTGGAAAGCATTTCGAATACGCTCTTTCATGTCTTCTGCATCTGTAGGTATCTTCTGGTAGACAAGATCCTTGACGTATCCCCAAAGAAAAAAGTCCATAGGCGTAAGGTCAGGAGATCTTGCTGGCCATGAAATATGTCCACCTCGTCCTATCCATTGTCCCCTCCAGTGATTATTTAAATAATTCCGAACATTACCGGCATAATGTGGTGGCGCTCCGTCATGTTGGAATATCAAATTTTGGCGGACATTTAATGGAATATCTTCCAATAATTCAGATGCAGAAGACATGAAAGAGCGTATTCGAAATGCTTTCCAAAATATTTCGCGAAACATGCTGGCAGATGTTCGAACACATCACGTTCAACGCTTAAATTTTTGTATTACAGAACATGGTCGTAATTTTGAACATTTGTTTTAAGTTGTTTTTGTTACTGAATTTGTTGCTTTAGTTTGTTAAGTTGTACAACACTGTTACATTTTGTTTATTTTCACATAGCCACCTATAATATTTGTATAAAAATTATTTCTAGTATTTCTCAATTTTCTTATTTTTCTCGAATTTTTTCAGATACATTAATAAAAACTAATACACCGTTGAAAAGAGAAAAAAATGGCGGTTTTTATTTTAGTAAAATAATTATAGGTTGCTATTTAAAAAATAGAAGTTGATAGTCGTATCTTGTAAACCTGACTTTATAAAAAATATCTACATCTGCCATCAAATAGTATATTTAAAATAATAAAACTTTCATATGAACCATTTTTTTCTATTACTCATAATACAAAAGTTAAAGGGGGGGGCGTCTTCCCAGACTCACCCTGTATATGCAAATAATAATAGAAAATAATTTAAGAATTTAGATTAAAATTTCTTATTTGCTGGTATTTTTTGTCCTATTAATAATAATATATCATCACACCTTTTACCCATTACTAGGTGTGACACTTTCCCGTAGCAGATCTTGGTAAGTGATATATTTCTTTACGTGAAGTGCGGCTACCAGCCGTCATATCACGGCCCTCTAAGATGTTAGAGGAAGGGGAGCCACAGGAGTAGATTTTAAATTGGTAAAAATTGTTTGTCGGCTGTGGGAGTTAAACCCGGGTTCTCAAATTCATAGGCCGACTCGATACCACTGAGCCACCTAAAAATTCACTTACGCCCACGAATTTACAAGGATAAGAAAGGAAGGGAGCTTCAATTAGCACTTATTAATGAAAGTAAATTCCAAATAATTGCAGTCAGATATTCTATAGTAAAATAAAATAAATATATCATCATGCCTTTTACCTATTACTGGGTGTGGCACTTTGCCGTAGAAGATCTCGATAAGTGATATATTTCTTCACGTGAAGTGCGGCTACCAGCCGTCATATCACGGCCCTCTAAGATGTTAGTGGAGGGGGAGCCACAGAGGTAGATTTAATTTGGTGAAAATTATTTACCAACTGTGGAGATCGAACCACGGTTCTCAATAAATTCAAATTCAAAATTCAATTAGAAATTAGATAATTTTGAATTCGATTGTAGAAGTGGTAGCAGATTAGGAAATAATTGAGCATTGTACTTACGCCTTACAAGTGAGAGTTCGCGAGTTCAAATCATGAAATCTCTTCATTTAATAGCAAATGAAGAAGCATGCAAGTTGAAGAAAAGTTAATTTTTATTTACTGTTATAGTAATTTCATATGACAAGTACTTTCGTCACTAACAGCGCATATTTAATTGCACAAACTGTAGTTTTACTGAGATGTGGATAATTTGTTGATGAACTGTGCAAATGATTTGACAGTTTCAAACTAGGAAAAGTAGAAATGAATGTTTGTTTTGCAAAATGTAATAGGCAATGAATCACTTAGATTACTTGGGAGAAATACGACTGTATAATTTCATAATTTGATGCTTGACTTTTTATAGGTATTTAGTAGATAGAAGTTTGTTTATATAACGACTTGGAGACCTACATGATAGCGTTGAAAATGGCTACATATTTTTACATATCTATACGAGTACATTAACTTAACACCATGTGCCATCGAATTACCTAACATTCGTTTATTCATTTCGTTCTGCAATTCATCTTTATATCACTTTACCTCTATCCACATTTATTATTTCTTTCCTACAATCTCGTTACAAATTTAGTTCCCAAAAAAAAACCTTCAATCAGGAGGTTGATTCTATATCTTGCGTGAGCAGTTGCGTGATTAAATTTGCGTTAGTACAATGTATGACGTCACAGTTTCTGTTCTGGTGTCGAGCATAGGGAATTCCGTGCTTAACGTTTTTGCGCCAAATTTTGTGTTGGTAATGGTTTTGAAACTATAACTGTCAGTTGCAATCACATGTCATTGTTTGTCAACATCGTTTTGTAGTTTTTTATACGATTTTATTATGGCAGAAGATAGAAAACGTGATATGAACGCTACAGAGGAGCAAAAACAAATTTTAATAAACTTTATGGCAGATATGGCGTTGATAACGCAAAATGACAAGAAAGTAAAAGACAAACATAATGTTAGAATGAGACAGGTTGTGTCGCAAGTAAGAAACTGGAGCTACGGAGGTCACGCATCTATATTTGCGTGTCTCACAAGAAGTGACGTCATACCTATTAGTTCTTTAAATGTCCGATAGATGGTTTACTATATGCATGTGACATATCTGTGTTAGAATGGGTGCCGCAAGTAGTCACGCAAGATACAGAATCAGGCTCCATATCTATTTATTTATTCGTGAATCACGTAAAAAAATGTTATTTTTTCGCCCACATAAGATCACTTTTTGACCGGAATATCCGTTTTTTATCGAACTAGATCACATAATATAACCAGAATGATCGTATTTTGTTTTAAGTACGACCGTATTTTATTAATAGCTTAACATCGAAAGAAATAACTAAATAATAGTTATATTTGTATTTGTAAACAATTATCACCAATTTAAATCTACCCCTGTGGCTCCCCCTCCAGCCGCCACTAATATCTTTGGGAGCCGTGATTTGACGGCTGGTAACCGCACTTCACTTACCGAAATCTGCTTAGGCAGAGTGCCACACCCAGTAATGGGTAAAAGGAGTGATGACATATTTATTTATTTATTTTGTATTAAGTGCGCAAACTGAATTGTTTTTTGTTGCGTGTGAGACAAAAAAGTCATTCAAACGCGCCAAAAAAAAACAAGAATTTTCTTACTAATACTGGAAGATAATTTATTTTATAAATATGTATTTAAAAAGCGTTTTATTTATTTAATATTAAGTGTATTTCAATACGTATATATATAAGAACTAAATCTAATGTAACATTTGTCGTTGGTAAGGTAAGTAAACATTGTATTTTAATTCCTCTTATAAAATATCGTGTTGTCGCGAGGGTTGAAGAGCGTATAGTAGGCGATGGTAAAGCGACGCGAAAGCCGCGTCGACGTCGACACTAGCGAATGCGCTGGTGGAATGCTCATTTTCTCATCAGCGGTAAATCGGCTGGAAAATAGCGGGGCCGTCGTAGAGCGGGCGCCGTATTTATTGCGCGCCCGTGTCAACCCCGGCAGAGTTATTGTTAGCACCGCCGCCCTCCGCCACCAGCCCCCATGTCCCTGGGGGCGGTGAACACTCCACGCGGCCCGACGACAACCAAAGGATACGACACTACAGTGCCGAACAAAATGTTACACAACATTCATTAATAACACTGAATTTTTATTTCAAACTACTCCTGTATGTTGCAGCTCTGCATTTGCAGATCTTCATTCGTAGAAATTACATTACAAACAATCGCAGCCCAAAAGTAAAACTTGCGTTTATTTATTAATTTTTTAATTAATAATTAATAATTTAAGTAACTTGTATCGTTCTGCGTTGAATTAATTCATTCTTATCTTGTTCACCTGATGATGGTCTAGTCGACCGAAATACGTATTGTAAAATAAACTTTACATTATTTGAAACTAACCTAGTGTTTTTTAATTTAATTATTATCTGTTAGATCTAAACGTCTACTTGAACCATAGCTAACTTTATTGAATTGCGCTAACGCTTATTGTGGCCGTTTCATTTCATCGTTATGCCATATTAAAATTAGTTTTTACAGATTTAATACGTCAAGTAATGCCATCTATTGATTTTTATATCAATTTAATGAAAGTGACCACGCTGTCAAGTTACAAAAACAACCTTAAAATATTTCAAAGTTAAATTAAAACAAGCTTAAAATATTTATAAATTAAAGTTTATGTGATAAAATGAAATACATATATATATATATATAATATTATTAGGCGCTAATTGACGTGCCTGCTCTGTAAATTTGAAACTAACAATTTTAATGACATGAAACGGCCATAATAAGCGTAGCGCAATTCAATGAAGTTGATTATGCTTGAATTTGAGTTTGGTTTTACATAAAACTGAATTGCAAAGTTAAACAATTTGTCATAAGAAGCCTTGATCTCAGGTTCAAATCCTGGCGGTACTACAATTTTTCTCTTTATAATTCAATTTGTTGTAATTGTAACCTGTTTTAATGAATTTGAAGCAATGAAGAATGAATGTGTTTGTAAGATGTTGTGTGCCACTGGTGTAAAGTAGTTACTCGTCAGTAAGTCACGCGTTAAGAACTAACCAAGCTCCCGTCTCGAGTCGCGGGTGACTAGATTTAATACAGTTCAGTCACGACTGCAACGAACATTCGAGCATCGTTCTCACCATCCTTCCTTCCTTGCCTCATTTTTGTCATTTTCACTTATCATTTATTCACCAGCACCAGACTTCCAAACTAACCCTCACTTAATTTGCCAGCCTGAAATTGAATATTAATTAAAGGAGCAAATAATTAATCGTCGAGAATTATACGATCTGTTCCTCTAATTAGTCTTCTTGTTGCCTTGCTCGTTTCGCTCGGCAGCTGCTTTCTGGGAACTTCTGACTGTTAAGTTGGTAGCGCCGAAATTATCCAGCAGGTTATGATTATGATGGGTTATTTAAGTGCACGGATTCAGAACTTCAAGATGTTGCAGTTGTCGACATTATATTTCAGTAAGCGATTTCAAATTGTTTCTAGATTTGAGAGTTACATAAATTTATAGTAGAAGAGAGGCGTCATCAAAATTTGTAACTAGAATAATGACGTCAAAGACGACTACGTTTCTAGGATACACAAAAAAGCAAATGCAATGATTAGTGCATAAATGTATTATAAATTTCCTAACATTTTAAATGCTTTAGGCATTATTTATCAAATATATAACACAACAAAATTGACAAATGACAGCGCAAAACAAAATGCAATGAGTAAACAATTGAACTTCAATTCTTTTAAATGAATTAAAATTTATTTAAAAACAATGGCTAGTAGCACAAGCTCTGTTTTTGCCTGTTTTAAGAGCAGTGTTTTTGGGTGTTTTAGCTATCTCTAACATATTAAAACCGTGCTTTTAGAACACCCAAAAACAAAGCTTGTGCAACCAGCAATTATGTTTAAATTTTAAATAATTGTAAATATCATTATTATAATTTTTTTTATTTAACTACAAATATAGGGTGTTTCAGGACTAGTGTAACAAACTTTAAGAGCTTATTTCTGAGGCCATTTTGAGTCAAAAATGTCATATAAACATATGTCCTATTCCTTCTAGTTACCAAAATACAAGAGGTTGAAATTTTATAAATAACACGAAATTTTCAAATTTTTGTAATCAAGATACTTTCGGAAAACAAGAGTTTTATTGAAAAGTCATTTGTCTTAATTAATTTTATTTATTAATAATAACATGCATACGAGTTCAAGGCGCTCATTTTGAACACTTCCTGTAATTTTTTTTAAATTTGTTATCTTATTTCATATTGTGTTAACCTATTCCATGTTTGGTTATGTTGTTCTGTGTCTATTTAATTGTGTCATTTTATGTTCTTATTCGTTTATATTAATAAATAAAACTAATTAAGATAAATAAGGTAAGACTTTTTAATAAGACTCTTGCTTTCCGAAAGTATTTTGATGAAAAAAAATTGAAAATTTCGTGTTATTTATAGAACTTCAACCTCTTGTAGTCTGGTAATTAGAAGGAATAGGACATATGTTTATATGACATTTTTGGCTCAAAATGACCTCAGGAATAAGCTGTTAAAGTTTGTTACACTAGTCCTGAAACACCCTGTATATAGCACTCTATCAGGTGCACGTAAGTTTTCATTTTGAACAGTTTTATTTAAAAAATTTTTGTATAGAAGATTTAAATGTGATAACAGCTACTCTAAATTATATCTTATTCTAACTCACTGGTGCTGGTAAACATTTGGGTATTTTAGTTCTAAAAAAAGATAAAGAATGTACAAAATATCATAATTCAGTTCACGAAAACAACACCAGAGCTCGAGTTTTTGGTTCAGTGAAATTTATAACTTGGTAAAAAATACAAGAAACTAGTGTTTTTGCTTGTCAACTCACTATTACAGTTGTTGACATATAAATGAAGCAGCAGTGAACATAATACTGTATTTTGTAGACTACTTACTTAATTTATTACCGCTATAATTAAATCAAAATTTGACAGCAGTTTTTATGTAATTAATCATAATATTACAGATTGTATCATAAAAACAACTTAATTAAAACTAAGAACTCATTTTTAATTGGAATTTTACCCGCATATTAATTCATTGAATTCTAAACATAAAATTCTATTACAGAATTAAAAAGGAAGAACATCATTTCTAAAAATTTTAAATTTATAAAATAAATAATTATATCATCACGCCTTTTACCCATTTCTGAGTGTGGCACTCTGCCGTGGCAAATCTCGCTAAGTGATATATTTCTTCGCGTGAAGTGCGGTTACCAGTCGTCAAATCACGGCCCCCAATGATATTAGTGGAGGGAAAACCACAGGGGTGAATTTAAATTGGTGAAATTTTTATAAAACGTTTTATGGGGTAAGTGGCTCAGTGGTAACGAGTTGGCTAGTGGATTTAAGACACCGGGTTCGATTCCTACAGGCGACAAAAAAATTTCATTAAAAAACTACCTCTGTGGCTCACTCTTCACTAACATCTTTGGAGGCCGTAATTTGCCAGCTGGTAATCGCACTTCACGGGAAGAAATTTATCACTTACTGAGATCTGCTACGATAGAATGCAACACCCAATAATGGGTAAAAGGAATGATTTTAAAATATATTGTAAAAATTGTGCATATGTTTTTCTTTTAGTAAGGAAGGAAATAGAAATTTCTTTCAGTGTCGTCCGTCAACAGGAGGGACACTCCGCAAAGTAAATGAGAGCAGCTATTAGAGGCAGTTTTAAAACGGTTCGGCACTTATTTCAACCCAAGTGTTGTGACAGTAGTGATTTATTTTTGTTTTGGGTCTCGTGTCTAAAATGTCAAATTTTGTACCACTTGAGTGTTTGTTTTACTGACAGGTTTGGTTTGTCTGTCACTTAGAAGATTACAGTCTTTCAATTTTACTTTTGATCTATTCTTCATTAATATTTAGCGAGTATTTACCTCGTATATGTATAATTACGAATTTGTTTTAAAATGAACCAAAAAAATGTAAGCTATTTTGATATTTTTTCACTAGTGAAATTAATAAGTAATAATTTTTCACTGTAATTAAATTAAATTACGAAAAAATATTTAACAAACTAGAATCATTGCAAACGTCAAAAATATTATTTCAATTGTTATTTCGTGATGGAACGATTTCTGCAATTTTTTTTATTCGTTATATAGTCATAACGAATAGAACACGGGTGTTGAAAATTATCAGAATATATTGTACACGCAACATATTATTTTAAAAAAATTGAACACACGTGTTGTGTTATACAGGGTGGTGAATTTTAAATGTTCAGTTATTGGCTTCCTGAATTATTTTACATCAAAAAAGTTAAATACTTTATTGAAGAGGAAAACTGTCTAAATATTTTGACACTAATATTTATAATTTTACTCAACCTGCAACCGGAAAAATGACGAAAATGTTTATTGGTAATTTTATTAAAATTATTAGTGACTCAACAAAATAAAAAGTTATTATTTTTATCTGTCATTATTATAATAATTAACTTTTTATGTATTAAATAAAATAAACAATTTTTGAGATCTACCTAGATCATTTTCTGAGACCAAACAAATATTAGAATATTTATTTATATATAGATAGTTGTTTTTTACATAATTTAAAAACATTAATTTGATTGAAAATTGGAAAAGTTTTCTCATTTGTCCGAAAAGCTGCACTGTTTGTCCTTGTGTTATAAATAAGTATTATTTTATAATTAAAAATTTAGAAAGCAGAAGAGAATGGACAACATCAAATAAACAATAATATATATAATATTGTCGAAAGTTAGTTTAATTAAAAATGAAATGATAGGTAAGTTATAAATATGTTTAGTACTCGTATGTTGTCATGAAAGTACTTTGTGCAATTTTGAAAGAGTGCAAATTGAAAACGTACATCCGGTAGAAATGTAAGTAAATTAACATATCATCAAGAGTCTAATGAAACTGTAGTATTCATAAACGAAAATTAAAATCAACAGCGTCTAAAGCATAATTACATCTCTCGCTAAACGGCTACTAGCACTACACTACATGACGACTAATTGACTAATTTAAAATTAGACATCAGTGAAAATATCAAAGCGCCGGTTTAGAGCGCCATCTAGCTGTCGTCAGATCATCTTCCTGGCAGCTGTTGGCGACGCTCGACTGTTTTACTGACAGTTTATTCAAACAGAACGCGATCGCAGAGAGCCTTGCTCGAGCTTCGTGTCACATGAGCTTCAATTCTCCGGAGATATAACGTACGACGTTTATATTTTTTTAATGTGAGATGTGGTGAGTGCTGCCAACGAAATAGATGATATTTTCAGGGTTTTTATTGGCTCGTAATTCTGCTGTTGACGAATTTAAAGTGCGATAATTTTTTAGTGATTTCTTGAACCTAGAATTTGGAATTTATGAACTGTTAATGGTATTATTCTTGGAAGTCTTTTGCCAGGACTCTGTTAGTTAATTATTTACGATTTATTACTCATTTCAAATATGATAACCTAGCATATGTATATTATCCTATACGAATTAAATAAAATTAGTACCTAAATAAATATATCATCTCCCTTTTTACCCATTACTAGGGTGTGGCACTCAACCGTGGCAGATCTCGGTAAGGGATATATTTCCTCACGTGAAGTGCGGTTACTAGCCGTTAAAACACGGCCACCACAGATGTTAGTGGAGGGGGAGCCACAGGAGTAGATTTTAAATAAAAATAAATATATCATCACGCCATTTACCCATTACTGAGTGTGGCACTCTGCCTAAGCAGATCTCGGTAAGTGATATATTTCTTCACGTAAAGTGCGGTTACTAATCGTCAAAACACGGCCCCACAGATGTTAGTGGAAGGGAAGCCACAGGAGTAGATTTTAAATTGGTAAAAATTGTTTGTCGGCTGTGGGAGTCAAACCCGGGTTCTCAAATTCATAGGCCGACTCGATACCACTGAGCCACCTAAAAATTCACTTACGCTCACGAATTTACAAGGATAAGAAAGGAAATTTGCACTTGTTAATGAAAGTAAATTCCAAATAATTGCAGTTAGATATTTTATAGTAAAATAAAATAAATATATCATCATGCCTTTTACCCATTACTTGGTGTGATACACTATAGTAGCAGATCTTGGTAAGTGATATATTTCTTCGCAAGAAATGCGGTTACCAGTATAGTAGGAAATTAAAAATTAATCAAAAAGATAAGGAAGGAAGGGAGTGCCGCTCTGCGCTTGTTTTCGATGGTCAATTTCAGCAATTTCAGATAAATACTCTATGTATCAAGAGTAAATAAATCAAAAGATGAGAATGGAAGGAAAGTGAATTTCTCACAAACGAATAAACTAAAAAACGAATCTAAAATCAGATTCATCCCGCAATTAATTTTTGCCAATCGTTCTTATCCTGGCACATCATTTTCGATTCAACCAAATTCATAATTACTTTCATGCAAGTTCGTTGTTCTTCATACTTTCGTTCACTCAAAATGAACACCTACACCCTACATTTTGTTTCTCAAAATATAGAAACACCCTGTATAAACTAAAGGCTGTATTGAAATTAAGAATAATTTTGTATTTTGCAGTGCAGCAAATAACAAATAAAACTATTAATAAAATAATTTCTGTGAGTATTTTAAATCAATTTTGCACACCTACCATTTAATAACAAAGGCGTAATAAAAGCATCACAATAAAAGTATTAATTTAAATATCGTAAAGGATAAAAAAAATACGTTTATACACACAATTCAATTCGATTTGTATACCCATTAGCCACACAAACAAACACAAAAGGATAATACACATTATTTATACTATAAAATTAATTGAACCAAATGGTATCTATGTCTAGATAAAAAACTATATTATGCTCCCTTTGACAGATGTATAAAAAATGACTTACGCCTTCACAGAAGGGTAGCTCACGACTCACCCTTCGCTAGGCCACGCCCCTTGCCGCCTATTGGTGGAAAATGTAAACATATTGTGACATGACAAATATATATTATCATATCGTGTTGATAAATATATCAATTTCAAAATGAAATCTCACTGATCACGAACGACTGTCATTTGTATTGTAAAAACGCTCGTGAACAAATGAATTTGTTTGCTAGAGGAAGTTAGGTATAAATGTGTTGTTAGGTTGGCAATTATCAGAACATTTGCAAATGAGGATGTTAGTTTGTCAACGCGATGCTAGAGGGATACTTGGCGCCTCTGATGACAGGAAGGAAATGATGGGCCTTCTCTTGTTTTTGAGAATTCTCTAAGGAGAGATTTATTATTAATTTTCATATATAATATAACAAGTAGTATGAAAATTGCTGAAAATATTTTGACATAAATTATGAGTTGTGAGTGCGAAGCACGAGTTAAATAAATAAATAAATATATCATCACGCCTTTTACCCATCACTGGGTGTGGCACTCTGCTTACGCAGATCTCGGTAAGTGATATATTTTTTCGCGTGAAGTGCGGTTACCAGCCGTCAAATCACGGCCTCCAAGGATATTAGTGGTGGAGGAGCCACAGGGGTAGATTTTTTACATTGGTGAAAATTGTTTGTCGGCTGTGGGGATCGAACCAGGGTTCTCAAGATCCACAGGCCGACTCGATACCACTGAGTTGTGTTTCCTATTTCCGTAACAACGAATGTATATTTATGTCAAAATATTATCTGTCAATTTTCATACTACGAGTTGTATTCGGCTTGAGACAACAAGAGTTAATTAACAAGAATAGTTAGGTATATATTTGTACATTATTAATTAGGTATTACAGTGATGAAAATTCTACATTTTTTCAGTGTACATTTAATATTCAAAATTGCGTTTATGAAAATATTGAAAATATCATTTATTTTATTCGTAACCAAGGATATTATTAACAGTGGTATTTCCGATATCAATTTCACTAGTGATGAATTTCCGACGAAATGTACATTTCATTGGTTCATTTTCAAACAAATTCGTGATCCTATTGGTTGACAGTGACGTGTGGTGAATTCTCTATGAAATACAGTTCTTACGATTGTCTCCATATTTTAAAAATGAAAAGCTATTTTCACAGTTACTCAATTAACAATTATAATTATGTGTTACTGGAAGCATTTTAAACATTTTACGTTTCAAATTACAATTAATAGCATCATTAGTGAATTAGTGAGAAATGACATTTCTAGAAAAAAAACTTTGAAAAGGAACATAAATAACCAACAACGAAATGTAAAAATTGCTTAATTGAAGTCTTTTTTGTACTGTGTTATTATTACCTCGTCCATATTTTCTGAGTACTGTATAAAATTCTAGTTAACAGGTAAATTGTAACTGTCAAACAAATCAACATTTTAGGTAACGATAGAAGATAGATGCAAAACAATAAGACAAATATTTTAGTTTTGGCAGGTTTTACCAATAAAAGTAAAATTTTAAATTTGAAAATAAAAGTAAATCAAAGTTACATACATGTCAAATAGAGTAATTGACATTGCCGTCATGCACTCGATTCGATATTATTTATTTAAATCAAGTTTAAAATTTAGCTTTTGTTGGTAAAACCAAAATTAATGTCTTATTAAACCAGTAACACTAAAAATGTTCGCCAGGAATTAAAGACACTAATTTTAGCGAATTTAAAAGAAAAATATTTTTGTTTTATAATCAGTATATCAAATAATATATGTCACTTAAGTTTCGTGCAGAGGTATAGAAACACCCTGTATGTGGCAACTAAGGAAAATTATGATTGGTTGATTTTATTATGAATTATATAAACAAATGAATGTCAAGATATTACAATTAATTTATTTAGTTACTGTTAAAATTAAGTTTATACATTTGTTCCAGTTTCATGATTAATTATGTAAATAATATAAATTTTGACAATTTATTAAATTAATTTTAGCAATATGTAAAATTAATTGTGTCAATTACTTTAGATAGTGAATTTAATTATTTATAACTTTTATTTAAAACATTTTCCTTTAAAATAATCAGTAATGGTAGTGGAAAACTTTAACGGGGCACCCTGTATAACTTGATTATAACAAAATAAATGCGGGAGTACGTACTTTATAACAATAAAATCAGTTAATAATAAGTATAGTTTCTCAGTTTTAATATGTAGAAAATATTTTTAAAATAATAACAATAATAAGGGTCTATTTATAGCGACAAAAAAAAACCTAAAATTGATCCATCCAAAAACGTGTCACGCATGTCATATCATAGTTCTCCATCACACCATTTTTTTATATAAACAGCTAATAAATTTGATATCGTTAATTTCGGTCGCGTGTCTAGGGTTGGCAGCCCTGCATGCCACGAACCACCTCTCCGCCCCCTAAATACGCCCCTGTCCTACATACGTCGTAAAACATGTGAACGAGTATAAAAATTCTTGTTCCCAGAACGACATTTTCTGACATAAAGACTCGGGATTATTCAATTGTACGGAAAGTTTTCTGGGAATTTTCGTTAGCAGATGTTGGTACAAATGATACAAGGCTTTCTACGTTGTTCTGGATAACGGAATACCAACTTGATGGCTTTATCTTCGTAAGTGTTTACGTTTCTTTATGATATATTTTTCTATAGCTCTACCAGAAGAAATGCAAAATGAACTAAATTATAAGTTTAAACTAATCTTTATAAATGTAATTTCGCCTGAATCGTCAAATTTTACCAATAATAATGTCTAACCTAAATAGAGTTGAAAACAGTAAAATATTGATGGATTTAGTAATAGTATTTAAACAATTATAAACTCAGTCAATTTTATTTCTTGCAAAATAACTCGTTTTCTTGATAAGCATTTCATAGATTTTCCAAATTGCAATAAATCATCAACAGAGACCGCGGAACTTTTTTTAGAAAGGGGTCGCGAAATTTTTTTGACCGGAGTAAAAATAGAACACAGATAAATTAAGGTAATTAAAATAAATAATTAGGTGAGATACATTATATTAATAATATAATTTGTTTTTGTCAATTAACGTAACAGTTTTATAAAGATTTTACATCCGTATAAATTGAAAAAGACAATTTTACTCTATTGCTCTGATAACTGTCATTCGTTCTGCGGTTTTATTGATGAATATTTTAATCACCTTATTTAAATCAATGTCTAATGTTTTAATTTTCTGTATATGAAGAAAAACTAAATGAAACAGTCCTTTTTGTAACATTGAAGTACGGTTCCAAGTCAAAATAATTAGAATAATTGAATGACATAATGAATAAATTTATTATTTTTGTTTGTAAAAAAACTATTGTTAATATGTATACATGCTGACTTAATATAACTTGTAACGGATTGTTAATTTATTGCTATAGTATCGGTTTAGATTTTGAATTCGTACTCGTATTTTAGTTAGGTATTTTATTTTATTTTTTGTGTCCTGAACAGGGGTTGCGGCGCAACCCCCAAAAATGTGTGCCACTTTCGCGGCCACTGATCATCAAAAACGATTATAATATCATAACAAGTCATTTAACCATGAAACATGAAACAAAATACAATCATCGCCGCCTTTAACAAAAACCAAACGTCAACAAAATTCCACTTGAACGAAGTGGTGAACGAGAATGATAAGCTTAATGCACGAATCATTAGCCGCTCGGAGAAGTAAAACAACGACTTAGTTTGACTTGTGGCGCTGTTTAAAAAAAAATGGCTGCCGGGTGTCTCCGACAAACTAACTAGGGAGGGCCCTTTACCTGATTACGAGATGATAAGGGCGATGGAAAGAAAACAGAAGGCTCGAGGTAGCCATATTACAGAAGATGTTTTTGACTTTGTTCAAACCGCAGAACTATCAAACAAAAAGAGTACATTCCAACTAAATAGAAAATAGGTAACGAATTTTATAGTTTTAAAGCTAAACTAATTAATCACATAACAACTACATATGTAACGTTATAATTTAGGTATTAATGTGTTAGAATATGGGGTAGGTGGCTCAGTGGTATAGAGTCTTGAGAACCCTGGTTCGATCCCCACAGCCGACAAACAATTTTCACGAAATTAAATCTATCCCTGTGGCTCCCCCTTTACTAATATCGTTGAGGGCCGTGATTTGACGACTGGTAACCACACTTCACGCGAAAAAATGCATCATTTACCGCGATCTGCTTAGGTAGAGTGCCACATCCAGTAATGGGTAAAAGGCGTGATGATATATTTATGTTATTTATTTTTTATGTGTTTCAATAAGTTTTAAATTTATTATTATTTTGTTTTGTCATCACTAAACAAAAATGTATATTTTGTACAAGAACTGGCTATCAGTGGATAGCACTGGTTACAGATTCCACTATGGGAGATAAATAAATATGTATTGATTTGACTTTTACCAAAACTTCATTAATTTATTGAGCTAACCATGGCAACCATGGCAAACAGTGCGTAATAGTACATTACGAGCTTTATTTGAAATAGTTGTCAACTTTACACAAGTAAATAGAAGTCGTCAGTGGCGCTATTTGACATGCCCGCTCTTTAAATTTGAAAGTAGAAATTTTAATGACATATAATGAACGTAGCTCAATTCAATGAAGCTGGCCATGATCTGGACTAATGATATAAATAACTATTAAAAAAATAATAATTTGGAAGTATTTATATCAAGTAATTATCGCGTAATATTAAAACAAAATCCTGCTGAAGATATAATTTTATGTCATTTGTCGTAGGTGGAATAAAATGAACCAAAAATCAAATTTAAAATTAGTCCCAAAAATCATCTGAGTTGAAGTTCGTGTGAACGAAATTCTATTTCCGGTGGAAGCAGCCAACCAGCGAAACGAACCCGAAACAATTGATCGTCGTGCGGTCGGCACGAACCAACAAACAAACGAACATCACAGCCAGAGAAATGGAGAGGCCACGAAATTACAGACAGCCTGTGTCTAGAAAGGGTGTGATGTCATAATTAATAAAAAGAAACTTTTATAATAATTTCCGGCCGACAGTTGGCCCCCCTGGTTTTGAAATATTGCTACACATTTACGAATGTCTAAATTACTCGAAAATGGCGGCTTTGGGTAATTGCTTTCTTTGTAGGGGTTTTTTGTTTATTTTCACTAATAATACCGTGTTTAGTTAATAGGGTGTTTTACTCCATTTTATGTAATGATGGTAATGCCTTTTTTAAGATTTTCGTTTGTTGTTTTGCCTGGCACTCTTTTGTTCTTATTGCAGATTCGAAAACGCGCCAACAGATGGACAATTACATGGTGTATTGTATTTTAATTGTTTTTATGAAAAAATTAAATGATAGTCTTACATAGAGGTAAATATATATTGATGTGTTTATAGCTCTAAAGAGTGTTTATAGTTATGTGATTATATGGACTTAATTACTGTGTAATATTTTCTGGGAAGGCTCGACTCGTCCTCTTCAAAGACATGCGAAATATGTGCAAGTATTTATTTCTCAATCTTATCAAATTTCATTTACACTGCACGACTAATAACTTCATGTTTCATTGAAAACCGAGATTAATTTATATTACCTATTTATTAAATTCAAACAAAATATTTTTTACATCCGCATAAATAACTAAATAATCTATTACATAAATGAAAAAGAAATTAAGTATATGGATCAGTCATTTTTATCAATTTAACGTTGGATAAACTGGGAATAGATCTGTTTGTAAGTAGATAATTTTTTTTTTCGTTGATTTTTGTAAAATATACTTCATTTGGTAAATAATTAAGACAATTTTGAGCAATATTGTAAATCTGTAAAATGGTATCTTATAGGAAATCTGTAAAATATAACGATTTTCGTTAATCTGCATATATTGTCGTAGAATTGTAATTTTATCTGTTAGATTTGCTGAAAATTAACCAAATTAATCCAACAATATCAATAAATGCAAGTTTATGAAATTGTACATTTTGACAGATGAAATAACATATTATTGTGAAAATTTATTAATTCTATATTAATATTAAGTAATTTCACCTCACAATTATTTTGAAATTTCACTCCTTTGCTTAACAGTTAACAATCAAGATATTGAACTTTGTAATGTGACATTTTCCAGACTCAATTTAGTTGTGATAGTAACCGTTTCCCTCACTAGTGAGGAGTAATTTACTTTCATTACTAGTGAGGGAAACGATTACAATAACAACTAAATGAAGTGAGGAAAATATCATTTTCACAAGTAATGTAAAAATAATTAGTTATAAAAATGTTAAAATAAATATATCATCACGCCCATTACCCATTACTGGGCGTAACACTTTGCCGTAGTAGATCTCGGTAAGTGATATATTTCTTCACATGAAGTACGGTTATCAGTCGTCAAATTACGTCTCTCAAAGATATTGAGCCACAGGAATTATTTTTAAGCAGGGTTCGTAAATATCATGATATTTACAATAAATATCAAAATATCTGATATATAGGATATATATCAGATAAATATCACTTTTTGGATATTTATTTTTTAATTTTAGTTTTTGTACACATTTAGAAAAACTGAAAAATTCAAAAAATTTCACTTTTCCGGAGGCTATATCTCAAAAATTAAACAAGATATGGAAATGCGCTCAACGGCGTTGAATTCCCCGTGTCCGAATTGACTTATAAGCAAATTTTCATACAATTTTATGCAATTTAATATTTTTAATTATTTCCTAAGGGGTACCCCTTTGGTTTTTTCAGATTTTAATTCAATTTCCCCAAAAATCCTTAATCGTAGGATTATTAAAACGAAAATTTACATACATATGTATTTTGACCCACTGAATCCAGTGGTGCAATCTTCAAATGCATATGACTTCTGGTTTTCGAGAAAATGTTAAAAAACCGCTTTTTGCGATTTTTTTGGCGGAAAATAGAAAAAAAATAAAAATCGCTGAAACTATGTTTATAAGTTAACTGAAGCACGAGAAAATTAATGCCGTTGAGCGCGTTTTCATATCACATTTAGTTTTCGAGATATAGCCTCGGAAAAGTAGAAAAACTGAAAAATTCGAAAAATTTCACTTCTCCGGAGGCTATATCTCAAAAACTATTTGATATTTTTATATAATGGATATATATCATTGCAAAAATATGACGATATATATCAAAATAAATATCATGATATATATCGATCGATATATATCTTCGAACCCTGTTTTTAAGTACTGAAAATTGCTTTGTAAATTTGAATTCTTAAGTACAATATTCTTTGTCTAGATATTTGTATTAATTGTGTTAATTTTACTTAATTTATTGACTGTTTTTTATACGCATATGTTTCGTTAACAGATATTTCAATTTAAAATATTTTTAATAGTAATTAATGTGTTGTGGAAACCATTAAACTTTTTACCTAGTAATAAATTACACGTAAGCGATCAAAAATGTGAAATACCATTTCAAATCGTTCTAATATCTACATCCGGTATTTTGCCAGAACGAATTTATGAACTGAAGGTACCGAAACAATTTTCGACTTGCTGAAACTATTGTCGACGTCTAGCGCAAAACAATAGAGAAATAAATAATTACTGCCACCCACACTTCGGGAAATTAATTACTGGTCAAAAATCTGGGCGAGAGTTCATGAGTAGTTCACGCATCACGCTTCATGTGAGGTCGACTAGAAATACATTCATGTCACGATGTATTTTACTTTCGACTCAATGCTCTATTGAATATTAATGAACAAGTACTTATGGTTTATTTATTAATTACATGGAAATTATCGACATGGAGGCTGGTAGCCAACCGGGATTTTACTAACAGATGCGTGAACAAAATTTGCGTAAGAGTAAACTACAACTAGAAATGAGCAAGTTTATGTAAGACGCCGAATGGTGTGTAGCTAGTAATATATTATATCGCCTCTCATCAAATGGAGTAGCAAAAACTCTTGAAATAAACAGTTTTCTATTAGATGCACCCTAACTTGTAACTTGGCACACAAGTTTCGATTCATGCACAGTCATAATTCCTTTTATATAAGCTTGTCTCATCTTTCGTTCACGCAACTAATCGCCAATCATATCTATTCATTTGTTCCTAGATATCTAAGCAATCTCTCACGCTTAATACCAACACGCACATACCTTTCAATCTAAGGACATTCTTTTTAAACTCCTTCATTCCTCTTCTAGTCATCTTTCGTTCAATCAACAAACTTTTAATTATATTCTTCAATTTATTCCTACATTGTCTACACAATCTTTCACCCTCAATTTCATCAACATACACATGTTTCACCAATCTTTCACTCTAACGGAATTCTCCTCAAACTCCCTTATTCCTCTTCTAGATATCTTTCATTCAGGCAACAAACTTTTAATTATATTCTTCAATTTATTTCTACATTGTCTACACAATCTTTCACCCTCAATTTCATCAAAATATACATGTTTCACGAATCTTCCACTCTAACGACATTCTTCTGAAACTCCTTTATTCCTCTTCTAGATATCTTCCATTCAAGCAACAAACTTTCAATTATATTCATCCATTTATTCCTAGATTGACTACGCAATTTTTCACCCTCAATTTCACCAATCTTTCACTCTAACAACATTCTTCTAAAACTCCTTTTATTCCTCTTCCAGATATCTTTCATTCAAGCAACAAACTTTCAATTATATTCATCCATTTATTCCTAGATTGACTATGCAATTTTTCACCCTCAATTTCACCAATCTTTCACTCTAACGACATTCTTCTGAAACTCCTTTATTCCTCTTCTAGATATCTTCCATTCAAGCAACAAACTTTCAATCATATCCATCCATTTATTCCTACATCATCTACGAAATATACACATATTTCACTAATCTTTCTATCTAACGACATTCTTCTCAAACTTTGTTCTTTTCACTAGAAATCTTTTGTTCCCTTAACAAACTTTTAAACTGTGTTTTGGCGGTTGGTAAAAAATATGTCATCATCAAACTTCTTCAAAATTTTGCTTTATCCAGTAGCCAATATGAAAACGAGCTTAATGGAAGAAAAAATTAAATTGGCAAATAAAATAAACAATGTAAAAATATTTTGACGTGCGCCAGTGGAGATGCCAGCTTGTATATAACAACTGCATATCGTTCAAACGTCGTTAATAGACGTCGTTGAATGAAGAAAATCAAGTTACCGCCGCGTCGACGATCCACGTCCGGACAAGCCGTGAAATTGTCCCTTTTCATTTCCACGGGATTCAATTTAAAATTCGGACTTGATGCTCGTTTATTTGTTACGGCGTGACGGCGACGCGACCGCAGCCTGATTGGATCGTTTTGTGAACGCCAAGCTAAGCTTGACCAGATGTTCGAATGTTCTTTGCCACTGAGCAACGAAAAAATACACGGCGAGGGAATCTTTACAAGTTACATCTTTACCTATTTAGTTACACATCAAAATTTCATTGGGAAAGTGAAACTGATTTCCGTCAATTCAAAGAATATTACCTTCATAATGATCGAAAAAACTCTTTTAAATTATGTATATCTATCTTCGATTTTCGGCGTTGCTTAACCTAAGATCTAAAGGTACCAAGATTTAACGGTTGGTCTCTCAAATACATCCACAATATAGTATTAGTTATTGCACATTTTAATGGATTCTAAAGGCCTTCTTTTATTTCAATAATTTTTTTTTCAGTCCTAGGGGAATTGGGCCATTTTTGAAGCATTGGCAGATAAGTCACATAAATACAAACAATATTTTCTTGTATTTATATTTAAATTATCTTGACATTTTAAATTTGACTTTTAAATGTAATTAAAAAAAATTGTTTGTATTTATGTGACTTATCTACTAATGCTTCAAAAATGGCTCAATCCTTGAAATTGAAACGTTAGCAATAATATAAAAACAATTATTGAAATAAAAAATCCATTCAACAAGTTTTCAAGACAATTTTAAATCTAGTTTTTACTGAAAATTGAGAAGTAAAGGAAAATATATATTGTGAGTTAATAAGAAAAGATGCAAAAGTTTCCATGTTTACTAAGAAGCGATAATGAAGTTCAAGACGAGTGCTGAAATCGCCCCGTGTTATTAGAAAAGTGGTCTGTAGATTTGAGAACCCGAGTTCGATTCTCACAGCTGACAAACAATTTTCACCACATTAAAACTACGCCTGAGGCTCTCCCACTACTAATGTCTTTGGAGACAATGACTTGACGACTGGTAACCGCACTTTACGCGAAGAAATATATGACTTACCGACATCTGCTACGGCTTAGCGCGACAAAATTATTCTTTAAGGGCCGGTTGTTCCACTTTCAGTTATATATTGGGTTTAAATTTAATCTTCTGTTAAGTTCAATTTCTGTTGTTCCATGTGTGGTTAAAAATTACAAGCGGAATAAATATGAGCTACCGGCAAGATCGCTAATAGAGGCTTCAACTACTAGTTAGAAGAGTTACCAGCGGAATATTTAACCGAATGCACACGAATGTAAACACGAAGTAGTGCGAAATATCCACATTTTTATTACTTGTGTGTGCTCTCTTGAAAGTTCATACAACTTATACCAGGTTTGTAATAAATAATAATAATGAATATTATATATATATATATATATATATATATATATATATATATATATATATATATATTCGAATTCTCTTCTACCCTTCTTCATATAAACATATCAAAAAATAATTCATTATATGAAAAACACTGAGCAAAATTGTGTTGAATAAATGCAATTTTACAGATTTTTACCGAAAATGGATTTTGGTTGCCATGGATATAGTAGTGAGAAATTAAACAAACATTGTAGAGATGGCTGTCATTCTCACAATGACATTTTAATAATTCACAGAGACAATAATTATAGATTAGTCATAATTTTTCATCATCAAAAACGTAAGGAAAAATTAAACTAACTTGAAATGTTAAATTTGTTACAAAGAGATCGTCCTTTCTTGTTATTATCACTCATTTTTTTAAATATTTATGAAATATGGAAAGGATAACAAAATTACAGACCATACACTAAACTAAATCAACACACTGAAAACAAGATTCTTTACGCAATTTCCTCAAATTATGACAGGCAGGGCTACCAACCTCATAAAAATTACTCATATTTTAAGTCTCTGATAGCTAACCTTCTGTTAACTACCTATAGAATAAATAAGTATTGAACAACTCAAAAATGCTATTCTTCTGTTAGCGAAGCGGAATAAACATAACTAGTAGTTAGTAAACCAAAACTTTATCAGAAGATGGAAAAACCGGGCCTAAGAGGCGTATGTTTGAAACAGTTTAAAATATTTTGCGAGGCAAAAATTCCATTTAAAAAATCGTCCCTGCCAGCGAAATAACTCAATCCCCATTTGAAATGAATCCTGAGCCATTGAAAAACGTCTCAATTAGAAAAGTCAAATTGTTGTTGGATTCTGTTCACCACACACATCGCCATCAGGCCATCCGCGTCCCGCTCATGTGTGCGGCACTCACGAGGTGCGGCTCAATGCAATGTGCCGCTCTGTAATTACATCTAATTGGCTAGCATTACATGGCATATTGGGCACGGGCGACGTTGGCATTGTTCGCATGCACGTGTGATTGTGTGTGTGGGACATGGCTTACTACGATACTATGTGTTTTTTGGAGCCAATATTGATTTTGACTGAATCTAGGGTAGGTAGCTTGTTTAATTGCTCGAGATTAAATGGAGATTTTGTGTAATTATGATGAATTGTGGTGTTAAGTGGATAAGTATATCATAGGGTATTTATTATAATTATTATAATTGTATATTATCGTAGATTAGTATAAATAGCATGAATATATTGCACCAAGCTAAATGTACAGATATCTTGTTAAGTTTAACAAAACATATTTAATCACTACCTGCTAATTGAATTTAAGACTAATCGAAAAATAATACAAATTTGCTTTGCTTATTTGGAACACCATGTCGTTTAATTTGGATAATAAATGTGTTATCAAAAGTGGACTAAAAATATGCAAATATCTGAAAGAAATATTTTTTTTGTGTACATTAAATATTTTTAGGTTATTTAAAATTGGAATTGACTATCATATTTAATTCCAAATCAACTTAAAAGAGATACAAACAAATAAATATATCATCATGCCTTTTACACATTACTGGGCGTGGCACTCTGCCTAAGCAATCTCGATAAGTGACATATTTTTCACGTGAAGTGCCGTCAAATCAAGGCCCCCTAAGATATTAGTGGAGGGGGAGCCACAGGGGTAGATTTAAATTGGTGAAAATTGATACAAACAAATATATCAAAATGCTTTTTACCTATTACTAGTTGTAGCACTCTGCCATAGAAGATCTTAGTAAGTGATATATTTATACGCGTGAAGTACGGTTACGAGCAGTTAAATCAGACAATAATAACAGGGGAGCCACAGGGGTAATTTTAATGTGGTAAAAATTATTCGCTTTGGGAATCAAACCAGAGTTTTTAAACCCGCACAACTTCGTATTTTTATATAGTGTTAATGTGGTCGAAACGAGTATCGTGTGTCAGGATGAGAATATTGACGGGTTCGTGCTACCGCATTTAATGGGATATAATGTGATGTTATGTATGTATGTATGTATGTACAATAATTTGTTTAATTACTTATTTTAGTAGTAAGTATATAAACAAATATACAGGATGTTTCACAACTTAGAGCAAAAAATTAAAGGATATATTCTGTACGACGTGCTGATCATGAAACAAAAAGAATTTGTTTTTAAATCGCAAAACTATTTTCCATGTTCCCAGTCCAAAATTTTTCGTTGCCACTGCCACTGGGTGGATGATTATGTTAAAGTTATTAATTAAATAAAATTCTATTATAAATAACAGCTAATAATTGAATTATGTAATTATTCTTTCGTAGTTAATACCTACTTCATTGTTTGTGTTTAATAGGAAAGCGAATCCAGTGCAGTACTACAAAAATGTTTTAGGTTAACAATCCTTAATTTTTGGAATTTAAAAAAAATCTTATTGTTTCATGATCAGCTCGTCGTACAGAATATACCCTTTAATTTTTTGCTCTAAGTTGTGAAACACCCTGTATATAAAATGTCACTCTCTGTAAAAGGTTTTTAGTTGTTAATAACAAACTATTATTTAGTGATTTCATTCGTCGTTTCGCACCACCAAAGAAAACAAAAAGTAGTCCTAATTCCATTCATAAATTAGCATCTCCTACACTTATAAATGAATGTGGGTATATATGTCAGTCTACACTAGAGATCAGCAGCAGGGGGCTGGCATGACAGTGACATGCCACTCCCTCGTCCTCGTCGCTAATGTCGTGTTGACATATCCAGCGCCACCCCGGCGCTGCGGACTGTGGTCACGTGTGAAACCATCGGACCATCTGTTCACAAGAGGACGACGACATGACAAGGAGGAGTACTTCCGCTCGGAGGACAACTGTCCTCAAGTGTTCATTGAGGTCTGGTGAAATATAGATAAGGTATTGATGGATTCAGGTTGATGTAAGAGACACTAGAAGGAAATAGGTAAGAATTCTGTTCTAGCAAATTTCAGTGATTTAGCTGTTAAAATATCACGTACACGGGGGGGGGGGGGACAGGACGGATTGGAAGCGACAGCTGAATCAGGCTAAGGACCAAGGATGTCTGTAGAGCCAAATCAAGAAGAAGAAGAAGAAGCTGTCAAATAATAATGGGTGTTCTAAAATCATATTATAGATTTAGAAACTATATTAAAACGCGCATTGAAATACAAACAAAGTGAAAATGTTGTATTTCTCGGGTAATCGAAAATGATCCCAAATTTCTTATTTCAAATGGAACACCTGTATATTTTGCAAAAATTAGAATGTACATAACATTCTGAATCCAACCATGTATAAAAAGTGCATTTTTAGTTATAAATCAACGTATAAATAACAACTAAATTTATTATACTCTTGATTCTAATACATATCTAAGTTGCAATTATGGAAACATTGCATAAAACAAAACAAATTCTGCTATTCTACTGTTTACGATACTTAATTTAATTGGAAGAGATAATATTTCTATTCGCGGTAGGTGGCTCAATGGTATCGAATCGGTCTGTGGATCTCGAAAACCCTAACAGACAAACAATTTTCACCAAATTAAATCTACCCCTGTGACTTTCCGTCCACTAACATATTGGGAGGGGCTTGATTTGACGGCTGGTAATCGCACTTCACGCGAAGAAATATATCACTTACCGAGACCAGTTATGGTAAGTGCTACACCCAGTAATGGGTAAAAGGCGTGATGATTTATTTATTTATGTATCTTTCTATTTTAAAAAATGACGAACATTTTAAAATTTTCAAAAATTCATCACAATATTAAACTAAAACAGGTATTTTCTACGATTTCTATGACTTTGTCGTGCGTCTCGAATGACAACGCGCGAAAAAGATACTAAATGCACATGTTTCCAATGGAAACTCGTGGAAAAGATATTAAATGCGCGCTTATTTCAATAGTTACCAGGGATATAAACAAAATAGAAACTTGTCATATTGACAGTTAACAGAACAATTTATTTTCAGTACGCATACGTTTTTTAATAATTTTAAGATGCAATCGTAGAAAAAATGATGTGTGTATCACGAGCTTAAAGTGTCTTTGTTTCTCTTGCACTACTGCAGCTCTCGCCTTCGACTCGAGTAACTAAGAATCACTTTACGCTCTTAATACACAAATAACTATTACTTACTTAAAGGTGAATTTTGAAAACTGCTTTCATATGTTATTCCTCATAACTTTTATTTCAACCATATCAGTTTGTTTATTCCTTCGCGCAACACATCTTCAATCATATCAATTATTTACAAATCAAAACTGAATTTATCATAAACATATTTATATTTTAAAAGTAATACATTATATAATTATACGTAATCTTGAATTCGGATAGAGTTATTTAAACCGAGTGTCTTTTTAAAAATTGTTAATGTATACAAAAACAACAACAAATGAAATTTATTTTATGTTTCCTAGAAATCATTTTATTACTTACCACTTATTTAAAATTACACTCGGTAGGTAAATGACTGCTATATAACTACTATTTTATGGGATTCTTCGTTAGTGATGACACTGTTAATAAGTTTTATAAATATTTCTAGTATTTATTGACTTAAATAAAATAAATATATCATCACGCCTTTTACCCATTACTGAGCGTTGCATTGCCCAGTAGCAGATCTCGGTAAGTGATATATTTTTACGCGGTGACCACCCGTAAGATTACGGCCTTCAAAGATGTTAGTAGAAGGGGAGCCACAGGGGTAGTTTTAATGTGGTAGACGACATTCTGAGAGTACATCCAACACAATTTAATTATAAGTTATATAATATAACAAGTAGTATGAAAATTGCTGAAAATATTTTGACATATTATTATATGGAACCCACTCACAAAAACTGCTACAAATAGTATAGAGAAAGTGCAAAAGAAATTTGTAAGAGCATTACATTGTAAAAAGCATAAAGTATATCCATTTAAAATAGCTTATAAGGATCAGTTGAAAGAAAATGATATGTTAACCTTAGAGGACAGAAGGAGTATATGTGAGGTACTCTTCATTCATAACAATTTAGATGTTATAGATTTACTCCAGGAAATTCCATTTCGGGTACCCAACCGACAACTAAGGAAACGAGATGATATGTTTTATGTCGACAATAATACGTATTCTCAGTTAAATAAATGCTACCGAACAATAAATAGATATATTTCTTTGGATAAGGAATTAGATTTATATAATGTAAAAAGAAATGCACTTATAAATAGGCTAAAGAATATATGTAAATTGTAAATAATTTAATATGTAATAACTTTGTGACTGGAATTATGTAAAAGGGTCTTAACCTGTATTTTTTTTCAGTTTAAATAAACTTAATAATAATAATAAATTATGAGTTGTGTTTCCTATTTCCATAACAACGAATGTATATTTATGTCAAAATATTATCTGTCAATTTTCATACTACGAGTTGTATTCGGCTTGAGAATTTACCAAACAAGAGTTAATTAACAAGAATAGTTAGGTATTTATTTGCATATTGATGAAAATTCTACATTTTTTCAGTGTACATTTAATATTCAAAATTAACGTTTATGAAAATATTGAAAATATCATTTATTTTATTCGTAACCAAGGATATTAATAACAGTGGTATTTCCGATGAAATTTCACTAGTGATGAATTTCCGACGAAATATACATTTCATTGGTTCATTTTCAAACAAATTCGTGATTCTATTGGTTGACAGTGACGTGTGGTGAATTCTCAGTATAATACCATTAGTGCCTATGCTTTTGGCGGAATTTTTTGTCGTCATGATCACGACTGCTCGTTGCGTCGAAAATCTGCACGAGTGCGATAGCACGAGTGTAGTTTTTCTTAAAGTAACAAGCAGGAGTGATCTAGACAAAAAAGACCAAAGGAAAATCATAGTCACGTATGGTATTCGGTTTGACAATTCCTCGAAATAGTTTATCCAAAAAAATTATTACCTTGCTGATCAATTTATATTGTTTAATTTTTTGACATAACTAAGCAAAGTAAACAAAGTCAAATAAAATTCAACAATATTCATCTACTCAAAATAGTTAACAAACATTATATCTAAGCAACGATTTGCAACAATTTTCACTAGTGAAATTGTAGCTGTAATACTACTGTGATTGGTTCAATTCAGCAAAATACTGTCATTTGATTGGATGAAAAATTATAAGTGGAATTGTCAGTATAATATAATAGATCATTGATTTAAATTGTATGAAATGTAATTTTTTGTTTGATAAATTAATTATTATTATTAATTATCGAGTCGGTCTGTGGATCTTGAGAACCTTGGTTCGATCCCCACAGCCGACAAACAATTTTCACCAAATTAAATCTACCCCTGTGACTTCACCTCCACTAACATCTTTGAGGAGCGTGATTTGATGGTTGGTAACTGTACTTCACGCGAAGAAATATATCACTTACCGTTATCTGCTTAGGCAGAGTTCCACACCTAGTAATGGGTAAAAGGCGTGATGATATATTTATTTATAAATATAAAACTATAATTGGGGAGATTAAAAAGCTCGTTAATTTAACTGTACCGCTGATGCTGTCATATAGGTATAATATTAAGGTTCTTTCTTTTGACATTTCTAAACCATAAATGGTATTTTTGATAGATTCAGCTTCAACTTCAACTTCAAGGTTTAGATGATCGTGTGATTATAGAAAAAACCGCTGTTAGGTGAAATCCAAACGATATAATTTTCTCACACACAAAAAATCAATAAACCATGAAAAGCGTCCCGATTCCCGAGGTATCGTCGATCGTATACATTCTCCACAAATCATCATTCGTTTAGCACAAGATTCAATCTGCATGTCTGCAGGGCGAACAACGAAACAACACACCATCGAGCACAGTACAACACGATCGTGTTTTGTTGTCCTGTATTCATGGGTCCACGCTAATCATTTCCTGGAGCTGGAGTCCGCTGATTCGTTCAACATCTTCGTCAGTTTGATCGATTGTTTGATCGTTGGTTGTCAGCGATCGACAATTGACGATCGATACTTCACACTTATGCCAGTGGCGGAGAGTAAGATTTTCACTGTTGTTTATACAACTTGAATTTGTAACATTATTACGCAATGGGGTCACAAAATTATAAATTAGTCATTTATATTAAGACTAGACTAGACGCCTAGACTATATTAGATTAGACTAGACTATATTTGAAATACTTCGTGCCAGAGACTAATATAGTAAAAAATATAAAGTAAACATTTGGCTATGTTTCACAAAATTCAGCCTGCAAGTCACCTTATGAGGGCATCGTCAGAGGCTGGCCAGCACAGTTAGTAACCATAGTTTTTATTTGTTATTTAGATATTTCAGTTTTTAGTGGCATTAACATTATCTTTCTCACACACACACACACACACTCGCGTACATCTAGGTCATTGCGAATTCTTTCCACTTTACATGTCTTTTGTCTTCGTCTACCTGACAAATTTTTTTTTTAGTTATTGTTTTACTTTCGTCATAATATGCAACATTGATAAGTTTGTTTTCAATACATACATATATATAATTTATTTTGTTGTTAGGTTATGTGAGGGGAAAGACATGCTGAATGGTATATATTAACTCGTACCAGTGGAAATTAAACCTTCGACTAAGATAACCTCCCAGTTTATTTATTCTTCTTTTTATACTCATATAATTTTAAATTATTTTCCAGAAAATGAGTGTTTTTATTGTGCGTGAGAATGTCACATTTAGTCGAGACAAAAAAGACATTCGTACGCGCCAAAAAAAAACAAGAATTTCGCCCACGAAATACAAACTGTCAAAGAAGAATAATACAATAATTATTGAGTTATTCAAGTAAATTGAAAGAAAACAATCAAAAATAATATGAATTTGGTACTACTGATGTGTTGAGTACTTAAATAGTTAAAGATAAATGTCCGTCAGTACGGTGGTGTGGATAGCGATATAGAATTCGGATCCGGAGATCCCGAGTTCGAATCTCACTCCAGCTAAAAACTACCACACTGCGGATCGGTGAGTGCGAACCCTGTACTGTAATTGGGATTAAGTTCCTGTTGTACAGTGTAACATAAATAAATAAATAAATAAATACATAAATAGTATTTGACTCGCATATTGTAGTTATAAACACTCGGATCTTATTGTAAACTTAATCCTCATGTAAAATAAATTACACTTTATGCTCGTTAAATAATGTACTATTATGTAACTTATACTAAAGCTTTATAGACCCTTGTTAATAATGCTAAACAAGCTTTAGACTATCACCTTATTAGATGTATTTTTTGCAGAGGCAATGAGCCAATTTGTTTTCAATTTAAAACAAACTTTTCTTTCAACATTTCGTAGAATCACATCTCCTCGTAGTTATCTTCCTCACTCGATTTTTGTTTGTAACAAAAAAAACATGTTCCTAATAACAACAGGCGTCGATCATGCTAAGATTAATTAAATTATAGTCGGAAAACGAGTCTGTTTACTCGTCTATTAGCGCGAAGAAAAGACACGTTATCATCGCGGCAGTGGCGTCCGTCTCAGCGGCACGGGGGCACAAAGAACAAACTCACGATCAATCACCTGGTAAAGGGTTGTTTTCATTAACCAGGTTAATTATCCCGTGGTAATTAGTGCGGTTGTGGTCTCTGGAAAAATACTGCTTCGTCATAACACGGAGACGGCTGTGACGCGACGAGCGGGAGCTCCGTGCTTCATAATCGATTCATTCGATCAAAACTCATTTCGGTTAATGAATGAAACGAATTGGATGGAAAGACTCTCTTTACACACAAAGAGATTATTTTGTTTCGTTAGAAATTTCATACGAATCAGTTTGAAGTCTTCATCAAGATTTTTTTATTATTTATTTATTACTCTGCACAACAGGCACATTTACAATATTTATTTATTTATGTTACGCTGTACAACAGGAACTTAATCCCAATAACAGTACAGGATCCGCACTCACCGAGCCGCAGTGTGGTAGTTTATATAATTTTTTAGCTTGAGTGAGATACGAAGTCGGGATCTCCGGATTCGAATTCCATATTGCTATCCACACCCCTGTACTGACGAATGGAGGACTTCCAATTTATAGTCGAATGTGAAGTACTTACACATAATAATTATGTTTTTTCATTTAAGTTAAAGTTTAATTTTGCACTACATTTATTTTTTCAACATTACTAGTGAAACAACATTACCCACAGCCGACAAACAATTTTCACCAATTTAAATCTACCCCTGTGGCTCCCCTTCCACTAACATCATTGGGGACAGTAATTCAACGGCTGGTAACCGCACTTCACGCGAAGAAATATATCACTTACCGAGATCTGCTTACAGCAGAGTGTCACATCCAGTAATGGGTAAAAGACGTGATGATATATTTATTTAATTTAGTTGCGATAGTAACCGTTTCCCTTACTAGTGAGGAAAGTAAATAACTTTCCTTACTAGTGAAGAAAACAGTTACTATTACAACTAAATTGAGTGAGGGAAATGGCATTTGACATGGTGAACAAGGAAACATGATGTGCATTTGCAAATACAACTCCTTTGATTTATATAAAATAATTATTAAATTACTTGCATCTCAAACGTAAAAATGTAATTTTCACGTTTAATATGGACAAAAATAGTATGTACAACATGTACAGAAAAGGGCCATTGCTAAATTTGTACTATTGGAACACTCGCATAATGATTTGTTGAAAACATATCAAAATAAATTATCAACTATAAATACATAAAACTTTTGTTTTTCTTTTTGGATAAATTTATATTTGTCATGAAACGATATAACCTAGTAATTTGACAAAAAAAAACTGAGATATGAACGCACTAAGAAAACTCAAAGAATTCATGCATAGTCTTCTTCTTACATCATTTTAAATTGTTTTAAATGAGCGTCATCTTTTCATTCCAAGGAAGACTTGTTAAAGGTCGCACCAAGCATATACTTAGCACAACTCCATCCAAAAACAATTGACAATAGCGGTGTGTGGCAGACAAAAATTAGCATGAAATAGCAACACATGTATACCTTGTAGAAAGTTTTGAAAGTCGTGTTGATTTAGAAGTTGCATTTAAACACTGATCGTCGATTGTTTTAGTGAAACTGGCCACTAGATGTGTGAAGTTGATTTATGTCACTTGGATTTTCATCATTCTTGCAAAAATACTTAAAAGCTTTTACGTTTGAGTAAAGTGCGCGTTGAGTACTATTTGATTAATTGATTAGTGAGATTATTGTTTCTTTATGTTGGTATGTTTGTAAAGAATTATTGTTTGAAAGTATTAAGAAATAACGGTAAATAACTTATTGTGTTTATACTTTATTTTGAATATAATATTCTTTTGTTAGCATTTCCTTATTTTACATATTGTTTAAAAGCAATATTGGTAAACAGAAATTTTAATGAATTTTCATAGAATTCTGGAAAACCAATGTTAGTATCCCATAAGTCATACGTTTACTGATTAAATATATGTAATACATGTACACCTGTGGACATAATGATCATACATAAAACAAATATTAAAATTGATTACTCATTCTTCTGTTATACTCCAATGTATTAAAAGTGTGAATAAATACATAATTTAAATAAAATATCCTATTTACATATTTGTTCATCTTCTAGTGCAGCACGCCAGCTAAGTAATAACCTATCAATTAATTCGTTATGTGTTGTTAAGTATGATGCTAAAACCACAATAAATAAGGAGAAGCATATTATTTGTGATTTACTACTTCATCATTCATACACACATACAAACGCTAAACTTCATTTGCACTACCTTTGACAATATGTAATAAAAACAAAATAAAAAATAAATAAATAAATATATCACGCCTTTTACACATTTCGGTATACTATGTTCAAAGATACTCCGTTATGGCCCTCTCAGCGGGTCTATTGTTAGGGATTTAAGCTTGATTTATAGGGGTGCAAGAACAGGTATGTATTCAGTATTTCCCAATTTAATTATATTTTTATATATATTATAATAATGAAACAGAGAATTTTGTACAAATATTATTATTGATAATGAAGCAAAAAAAAAATGTTACATGAAAGTATCATTGTATAACAATTCTGAAATACGTAATCCGCACAGAGATTAGAGATTTCCGAATTTAAATATTTTGCAATCCTACCCTGAGCGCCAACAGGTAGAATCTCTTACTGTGTGCGGTTCAACACAGGCTTAGTAAGTTAAAACCATAACGGAATATCTATGAACATACTATAACTGATATATTTCTTCGCGTCAAGTGCAGTTACCAGCCGTCAAATCACGGCCCACAAAGATATTATTGGAGGGGAAGCCACAGGGGTAGATTTAATTTGGTGAAAATTGTTTGTCGGCTGTGGGGATCTTTTGACAATATGTAACAAAAACAAATTAAAAAATAAATATATCATCATGCCTTTTACCCATTACTGGGAGTGGCACTATGCCGTAGCAGATCTCGGTAAGTGGTATATTTCTTCGCGTGAAGTGCGATTACCAGCCGTCAAATCACGGCCCACAAAGATATTAGTGGAGAGGAAGCCACAGGGGTAGATTTAATTTGGTGAAAATTGTTTGTCGGCTGTCCCGGGGACCCTTTGACAGTATGTAATAAAAACAAATTAAAAAATAAATAAATAAATATATCATCATGCCTTTTACCCATTACTGGGAGTGGCACTATGCCGTAGCAGATCTCGGTAAGTGATATATTTCTACGCGTGAAGTGCGATTACCAGCCGTCAAATCACGACCCACAAAGATATTAGTGGAGAGGAAGCCACAGGAGTAGATTTTTTAAATTGGTGAAAATTGTTTGTCATCTGTGGGGATCGAACCAGGGTTCTCAAGATCCACAGGCCGACTCGATACCACTGAGCCACCTACCCCATTAATTAATTAATTAATGTATCTAATATTATAACTTTGTACGTCCAGCGATCTTTTGGAAATGGCATATTAAAGAACAAAGTTTATAAGACAAGTTTTTTCGCACATGTCCAAGTTTAGACAAAAGTCTTATAAAATGAATTATTTATACTATTTTTTCTATTTTGCCAATTTCCTCTAAAATAATTTAGAAAACAAATATCTAGTTTACATATCGTTGTAATATTAAATATTCTTGAAAATAAAACAGTTGTTTGAAAAAAAAATCATAAAATTTTACAACCTAGGGAAAGAATTACAGCATTCCACTTTCAATTAAAAATATAAAGTAAACAATTATTGCACCACGCATTTGCTACGAGGTTATCCGAGTAGAAACGAAGAAGAAATAAGTGAAGCGAGGCAAAAGGGACAATGAGGTTAGGAATATACAAAACGTGTAATAAAACTGCACTGGTGACGTCATGCGTAAGACTAATTCAATTACTGGACTGTAATTAAAAATACGATATTCAGTGGCGTGCAACAAGGGTGGCCGTTTACCCCTACGTTTATATACAAACACGCGAAGAATATAATACATTTCAAACATCACAAAATAATAAACATTTTTTCTCTTAATTTTGAAAAAAGGTTGCACACTTTAAAACTTTGGTGTGGTTAGCGTTACGACATTTGAATCCAAAGAACCCGGGTTCAAATACCACTTAAGGTAAAAATACTTGATGAGTCTAGAGCCTGTACTGTAATTGGAATTAAGTTCTTAAAATTAAAAAATAAAATAAATATATCATCACACCTTTTACCCATCACTGGGTGTGGCACTCTGCCTAAGCAGATCTCGGTAAGTGATATATTTTTTCGCGCAAAGTGCGGTTACCAGCCGTCAAATCACGGCCAACAAAGATATTAGTGGTGAGGAAGACACAGGGGTAGATTTAAATTGATGAAAATCTTTGTCGGCTGTGGGAATCGAACCAGGGTTCTCAAGATCCACAGGCCGACTCGATACCACTGCGCTCTTAAAAATACCATCATCATCATCATCATCATCATCTGTGGCGCTACAGCCCAAATCTGGCCTGGGCCTACCGGACACACCGAGCCGCAGTTTTTACACTGCCGTACTGCCGGTTTTTGTAGTCAAATGCTACATTATTTAAGACGTATAAGTGACTAGCTTATAGCGCCCGAGTGTGATAATAAACACATGTAACTGTATTTTATATTTTACGACAAATCACACATTGTCGACAGGCGGATTCGAACTGACGAACCTTGGCTCGGGTGACGTCACAGTATGTTATGAGATGTGCCTTAACACGCTCGGCCACCGCGCCACCATAAATAAAACTAATTCCTGAATCTTGCAATTGCAGATCTTTGTAAACGTTAAAAACAGTTATAGTTCATTAAATAAGAAATTACAATATCAAATTTGAAACACCATTCAAAAAGTAATACAATTTTGAATTTATATCTAAAAAAAAGATATTACTTGAATTTTGTCTGCATTTTGACATTATGTCAATCACGATTAATCTCTTGCTGTATGCCTATAGAGACATTGAAACTATACAACCCGTTATAATAAATTAATTAACAATAGCCAATGAAGTTAGAACAATTTGCAATATTTTATCCTTTTATGTGAGGTATGAAGCCAATGTATTAACCACTGGACAGTTAGACAATTCCCTCATTTTAAAATTCTAAGAAGAAATATTTATAATTTACACATTAGTGCTAATTACATTAGAATTTATTGTGTGCTGGATTGGTAGAATAATATTTCATTCATTCTTGTTGCTCGGTTTTATTGTACTATAAATGATTTATTAATTAATTAAGTAAACAAAAGAAAACTTCATAATTGATGATAAATTATGTGATATTAATTGAACATGCTTTACAGTTAATTTTATTATGGCGAATTTAATTTAACGCTTGACTTGCATATAAACAGAGAAGTACAGTTTCACAAACTCTTTTTCTACATTTTACTCTTTCTACAAATTTGATTCATCATATTTCCAAGAACGAATTGAGGAGGAAAAATTACTGAAAGTAATAAAACAAAATGATTATTATTTTGGGTGTCGGAGAAGTTATGGCACATCAAGTAGGCACTGATTGAACGAACGTCAGGCCAAAGTAGCATTTTTAATATGAGAATAATTTACATCATATTTACAGATGAAAGTCACGCGAGATAAGGCAGCTCTGATAGCGATGCCGCCTCCACCCACCCCCAGGGCAATGTGCCCACTGGGCTAGCTCGCGCAGACGCCCCTGGTGCCCAAAAAACGTGGCGGGGACGAAAGAAAATTAGAAAATATTTATATTTCAAAATCATAGTTTTTATTACGCGTTTCTTAGTCAATTTTCAGAACGAAAATTCTGCATTTTAATATCATTTGTTTTGAATGTATTACAAAAAATAATAATTAACTCCTTCCGAATTTTTTTCCCGGATATGAAGTAATACTCGAGGGTAGATTCGGTTTTCATACCGTATCGACACCAACATTAAAAAGTAAAAATAATTTAAGTTTTATATTTTGCTTGAAATAATCAAGTTATGATAGGATAATAGATTCATGACAATTTGAATCAAGTAAATTGACAATAAAAAAAACAATTTGTTAATGTCAAACTGACATTTTGACACGAAAAAATTAGCTTTACTTAGGCAAGTCAAGTAATAAAAAAATTCTGTGTATCGATTATTTAAAACATTTTGGGAACCTTTAACCACGGAAAGTAAAATATTCAACTTGTCAGAATTTTTTGGATACACTATAGATATATTTACATTGAAATGTAGTTACAAGTCATTACATCGCGTTACTCCAAATGATTAATTAATATAAACAATAAAAATCATTTACAATTTTATTTATTTTAAAATTAATTTCAAATATATAGTAGCTATTTCAATCGTGAAGTTTCTATTGATCTAATCGCTCAGCTGTTTAAAGAAAAATACAGGGAAACAAGAAAATGTTATTTCCATATTTCATGTTAGACTGAAACACTCGAATTTCATACCTATTTAGTCAGTCAACAGCAATACACAGAACAACGCAAACGCAATGAAACTTAGCAGCACGCGCGAAAATTCCCCAGGACGCATATTTCCAAATTCTCCTCCAGTACAACCACAGAATAAATATTATACAGAAGGGATACTCCTATACAAGCCACTGTGAGACAAAAATAAATAAAAAGATGCATTTAATTTAGATTTGATCTAATAAAAAAATAAATAAATATATCATCACGCCTTTTACCCATTACTGGGTGTGGCACACTGTCTAAGCAGATCTCGATAAGTGATAATTTTTCCCGTGAAGTGAGGTTTAAATTGGTGGTCGGCTGTGGGATCGAACCAGGGTTCTGAATATCCACAGGCCGACTCGATACCACTGAGCCACCTACCCCATATCTAATATTACATATAATGTTATTCTGACTGATTTTGTATTCTTTTCCAGAACTACTAGATTTACTGATTCAGAATTAGAATTAGAATAATCTATTTCTCTATATAAATCAGTTGGTTCAGTTCAGTTAATCACGTTGTTTAATTTATCTGAACTGATTTAAATAATCCAAGTAGCTAATGGAATAACTAATTATAAATTAGTTCGACATTCAATATTTCATATTTTTTTTAAATGCTTCTTGTAAAAAATCGAAGAACTAATATATTTCACGATCCTACAAAGAGTAAAGTTTTCATCCCGCACTTTAGAAAATAAAGTGATAATTTTCATCCCTCTAAAAGAACTCATTTTTTTCCCTAGGGAAGAAAACTACATCCATATTTATGGCGACTGGATAACAATAGTATGTTATGCATCAAGGGAGGGAAACAAGCGATTACAAAAATTACTGTCTTATCGGGACAAATGTCAAATATGGGTTGCGTAACTAGTTACCTAGGAAACGCCGCAAACAGCTAATAATCAAAGTCTCTAGGGAAAGAAACATCTTTCTAGGCAGAGAAATATGCTACCTAGGGAGAGAAACATAATGTTTCTTTCCCTAGGGGAGAAAAGCAGTGTTTCTCTCTCTAAAATTAGGGAATAAGATCGTGTTTCTTGTGCATGAGTTACGAAAAGGTATGATTTAACATTAATGACATCCAGGTCAAGAGGATAATCTTATCTAAATTTCTAGGTTTGTAAAAAAAGTTATTCCGAATATGTCACGAAAAGCGAGTTATACGCGGGTTTTTCTGTGCGCGTTGCTTCCCAAATTAATTTAGAAAAAAATGCTTCAAATACAAGTCGTAGAGTCTACAATTCTGCAACAAAATCAATTAATCAATTTTATGAAGGTTTGTAAATTTGGTTTGTCTGAATGCGAGTAGGATTAGTAAATGCGATTCGTGCGATGGTATTGATTTTGCGTCTGTGTTGTCCGAAAGTCAGTCCCTAATTATTGCGTTTTAATACGGGGTTTTCTTATATGTGGCGTGTTGGCCTATAATAACTCACCGCTGTGTAATACGTACGTTAACGAATACGAAAACCGAACGAAAATGTTAAATTATTCTCTCGTTCGTTCTTTGGTTTCGAGCTCGTCGCTTCATGAATAACACATTTTGTCTACTTCTTACTCTTCGTACTCGCGATTTGAATCATTATATGTAATCACTAACATCTGATATCTAGCTGGCCGTGCACTGCGCCAGCATTTAATAAGTAGGAGTGTCTTTAGTAAGTTTCAATTCAAAACTGCGCTTAAAATGCAAATGAAATATTGCAGGTACCAGACAGAACAATTATTTCAATTTCACGTTTGTTTATAACTTCGTCATTTTATAATAAATTTTATTTATTTCTTTATTAATCACAATAATTTCACCATTAAATTAAATCACTAGCTTAAAATTTATTTAAAAAAAAACAACAACAAAAATTAATTGTCTTTAAATGCTCACTTGGTGAAACTAGGTTTAATAATAAAATATCAAAATAAACACTTGTCTAAGTCTCACAAAATTCAGCCTCCATTAGAGCTCATCAGTATGGTATAACCTACTTCTTCACCTAGAACAAAGTTCACGTGAAGAAGCTGGTGACGAAGGACTGTGCCAGCAGAGAATAAGATCTCTAAAGAACGGTAAGAAGTTCTATCGAACCAGTAATGCCATATATCGAAAAAAGCAAAAGCTACGAAATAGCAATTTAAATAGAAAACAACAAAGACAAAATTAATTGTCTTTAAATGCTCACTTGGTGAAACTAGGTTTAATAATAAAATATCAAAATATTGTGAGACTTAGACAAGTGTTTATTCTATATTATCAAATGAGTTAGCAGTATTCTCATTCAAATACACCTTCCTCGATTCAACCATATTCACGTTCCTTCCTTACAAACTCATTTATTCCTCACATTCACATACATCCATTCGCTCCAATTCACCTATTTCATCTTTATTTCACTTACGCTTACTCCTCTAACAACGAATCTATAAAGATAAATAAATAAAAATAAATATATCATCACGCCTTTTACTCATTACTGAGTGTGGCACTCTGCCGTAATCAGATCTCGGTAAGTGATATATTTTATTCGCGTGAATTTTTCGTATAATTTTTAGTTTGAATGCGATTTGAACTCGGGATCTCCGGACTTATTGAACCAGATCACTTATTTATTTGATTGACTTACTTCACTCACTTTTTTCCAGTACTAGATTTACTGATTGGGATGTTTGCTTAAAATAAGACTCCCAATTAGTGCATCATTTTTCTTAATTCATCGAAAAACAACTACCAGTCGTCAAATCACAGCCCCCAAAGATATTAGTGGAGGGGAAGCCACAGGGGTAGATTTAAATTGGTGAAAATTGTTTGTCGACTGTGAGGATCGAACCAGGGTTCTCAAGATCCACCGACCCGATACCACTGAGCCACCTACTTCATATTATGACAGAATATTATTTGTATTAAAAAATCTAAGTTTCCTGTTTATCTTTTTAAAAGGAATCCTTGAATAATTGTTAGCCTAGGACCCAACTCAGACATAAGATTCAAATTTGCGTGTGATAGTAATGAATAAAGCGGCCACTGAATCATATAGACAGTATCAATTCCTTCTCCATTCAAATATCCGGCCTCGTACAATAAATTCCTCTAACCGACCACGTAACCGTCGGCCACCAAGTCGGATAATTGAAAAGAACAACTCGGGCTCAATAAAAACCTGCAAACACACGCGTAATCCAGATTAAAGCGATCTGTGATGTGTCTACGTAATCGTGAGTTATAGGGGCGCGTAAATCAGCCCCCGAGGGTAGGTGGCGGTGGCGGTGGTACACAGAGCAGGGTGCGCGGACCAAGTGATGAACGGCGGGAATTTGTCACCATTATGTTGGCTGAACTGAATCGGAAGTGGCTGTTGCCTGACGGTACTGACGCATGTCAATGTGGGATCTTTTTGCTTTGTTGTGGGCTGTGATTTGTTTGCTGTTATTTTTAAATTGAACCGCAGCATATTTACCACAGTTATTTTTATAAGCTTTGACTCTCTGCAAAACAGGAAATTAATTCCATTAACAGTACTGTTAACCTACAACTTAACAGTATTCAAAATTTAGGATGTAACTTTTAATTGTAAGTTAAAGACGAGAACTCTTACTTGTAAAACGGAGCGTATAACCATTGTACTTCAACTGCCCATGACAAATAGCAATGACATAAAACTTTCTTCATGTTTACTCGTAAATACAATTTCTAAGAAAATCCATTTTGCCAGACCATTGCCAGGCCAGAAAAACTAACCTTTAAAAATAGTACAGTCAACTGTTAAAATCAATTATTTAAAAGCTCAAAAGCCTAACTGTTTCATATCCGCTTACTCGTAAAGTAAGAAGTCCGGATTCAAATCTTGCCGTCGGTAGGATTTACCTCTCTGTGCAACAACAACTTTTGGTGCTATTCTGTAATTTTCTATAACGCTACAGTTCTGTAAATTTTAACAAAAGCGCACAGATTTTTATTGGAAAATACATTTAATGCCATTTGACAATCAAATATGATGCGCTTCTGTTCAGATTTACAGATCTGTAGCGTTATAGAAAATTACTCACCGAGCCGCAGTATATGATATATTTTTAGTTTGAATGGAATTAGAACTCGAGATCTTCCGATTCGAATGCTGTAACTCTACCTACATCACTGTACTGCCGGATTGTATAATTACGCGATAACCGAGCCAGACAACATTCTGAATACGCCAAACACATTTTAAAGCAAACGTATACATTTTTTTCCATCACCAGCAGAAGTAGGAACATCATAACATCTTTGGTAATCGAAGTGCAGTGAGTTATATATCGTCCATGGGCAATAAAGACAAATTTGACATTGTTTTTATAGTAAGAATACATTAATTATTGCAAATAATAAAAAATCGACAATATTGCATTGACATATATTCCAAATTATGAAACAAATTAAAATTTTGTATGTACCATGAAATTTAATAATATATTATGTAACAAGTTTTATACACGTCTATTTAGTTACGAGTGTATAAAAAAACGAGTAAAGAATTTATAAAATGACTATACTTTTATTACGATTGCAAATTAAGACAACAAAAAATGTTAAGTTTTATGAATTATTTAAAAAGTAAGGTTAAGTTACAATGATAGATACTTGAAGCTAACTTCACCCCGTGCTTAATATCTCCAGCCGTGACTAAAATGTTCGAAGCTACGACTTGTCAACATGTGATTAAGATGTTATTTAGTGCCATGGGAACCAGTACGTTAAATGATATTTTAATAATGGAAGTAGAAAAATAATTATTAATAAATAAATAAATATATCATCACGCCTTTTACCCAGTACTGGATGTGGCACTCTGCCATAAGCAGATCTCGGTAACTGATATATTTCTTTGCATGAAGTGTGGTTACCAGCAGTCAAATCACGGGCCCCAAAGATGTTAGTAGAGGGGGTGCTACAGGGGTAGATTAAATTGGTGAAAGTTATAATACAAAAACTAGAAAATTTATTAGAAATTTGTATTTAAAAATCGTGTTATATTATCTATAAATATGTTTCTATAACCATCACGGCAATGGTAACTTTGTTTGAAATTTATTTTCAAGAAACATTTAATATTTTTATAGTTTTAGCGGATGATACCCTATAGAAGTAAATAAAAAATAAATTAATGAATATGTCATCACTTCTTTTACCGATTAATGGACGTGGCACTCTGTAGTAGCAGATTTCAGTAAATGATATATTTTACGCGTAAAGTGTGATTACCAGTCACCAAACCACGGCCACCAAAGAGCTATTTTAGTCTAGTAAAAATTATTTATCGACTGTGGGAATCGAACCCGGGTTCTCAAATCCACTGAACCACCTACCCCATATAAAAAAGTATTAACAGTTGAATAAAATATAATTCCGAGATATAAAAATATGATTTCTTCCTCATTTAGCAAATATCTTTTTAACAACCCTTGTATATTATATGAAACAGCGTATTCAGTCTCTCTAACCAAGGTATTTAAGCCCGGTTCAAACTATCAAATAACCAATTTAGCAACGCAAGTCCCGACTCCGGCATTACCCGGAAGAAACGAACTCGCAACTCGCGTTCGGCGAAACTTGGAAACAAATCTGTGTAACGCGATACGAGACACATGCAGCACGCATGCACTCACACACACACGCACGCACGTCTCTCTGCGTGTGTGTGAGTGTACAGCGCACGCAAATCAGCCAATAACAAAGTCTAATACAATTAGTAAGCGATACTACAACTATAGTTTGTTGCACGAAGCGATGAGGTGAATGTTGCTGGGCTAACTGTGCCCGCGTACCAGAAGATTTGGATTACAGATTCATTAAAGTATAAATATTAAATGGGGTAGGTGGCTCAGTGGTATCGAGTCGGCCTGTGGATCTTGAGAACTCTATGGTTCGATCCTCACAACTGAAAAACAATTTTCACTAATTTAAAACTACTCTTGTGGCTCCTCTACTAACATCTTTGGGGGCCGTGATTTGACGACTGGTAACCGCTGGTAATATCACATACCGAGATCTGCTACGGCAGAGTGCCACACCCAGTAATGGGTAAAAGGCGTGATGATATATTTATTTTTCTTTTATTAAAGTATACCTACATGATTTGCCCGATAACGCCATGTTACTTAATAACAATATACAATTCATACTCATTTCATTAATAATATGACGCTAGGTTTCAGCGTGAAACATTCACTGTCCTGAGACGCCACTTCATCCACATTCATAATTCCTTTCATGTCAACAGTCATGATAGGGTGTCTTTGTTCAGATTGATTTAGTGATAACACTGTTCCTTTGAACACTACATCAACGATTCTAAATTATTATTTTTAACATATGACTTCGACTGAACGTACAGTAATGAAGATAATTTTAAAGTTAAATTTTATGACAGAAAAATGGTTCGAATACGAATTTTTCTGTCATAAAATTTAAATTAGTTGTTTTTCGCTGAATTAAGAAAAATGATGCACTAATTGGGAGTCTTATTTTAAGCAAACATCCTAATCAGTAAAGTATTACCGATCAAATAAATAAGTGATCTGGTTCAATAAGTCCGGAGATCCCGAGTTCAAATCGCATTCTAACTAAAAATTATATGAACTATCACACTGCGGCTCGGTGAGTGCGGACCCTGTACTGTAATTGGGATTAAATTCCTGTTGTACAGCGTAACATAATAGCTATTTATGAAACTAGTAAGGAAATGAAGGTTATTACCTTACGCATGTGAAATTTGCAGAACGAGGCGTAGCCGTGTTATGTAAACACATAAGTAAGATAATAACCTATTTCTTTACTAGTTTCATACACTATTTTTTCTACTTCCGTTCTAATAAATACGAAAGAGCGTTTTTGAAATTATGAAATTTTGACATATTAATGACAGTTATAAATTAAAAAAATACAAGAATAACACATCAGAATTCGTCTACCCAGATATCTGTTGCTATGTTACCTCATTATTTCACTAGTTAAATAATGCAGTACATTACCTAACTCAAATAAGTGAAATAAAACGTCTATTTCCTAACGGAAGTAGAAAAACAAATAAATACTTATTGTATTCTAGACAAATGTCACTAATGTCAAATCATACCGTTGTTTTCTAGTTGCCATGAATATGACATTATTTATATTCTTCCTTAAGGACGAAAAGTATCACTTTCTTTTCTTAATTGAAGGACAAAAAGATTATGAAAAAAATTGGCAATAATTCTCTTTTATGTTTATCCGATGTTAAATTGACAAAAATGTCATTTCTACATAAAGCTTTTATAGACAATAATAATTATAAAATGTCACTCTGAATCCATTACCAAAACAACTACTTTCATCAATTATTCTGATTAGATAAAAGCACATTCACGAGCATCTACAATTATCATAAGCGCAATTAAGTAATTAAAGTGAAACAATGGTCGTGGGTCCGTGCTACCTGATTCGTAGAGTGCCTAATAAAAGTGTCCAGACTTTTAGAGCGACAGTAAAGTCGAGCGGAGCTCTTCACCATGTTGCCGCGCTGTGCATTGTGTTGCCATGCCGACAAAGACGCCGGAAAGTGTTTCTAAAGTCAAGGATTAATGGCTTACTGGTTGTAAATGGTGTACACTAACCATCAATGGTAATGGTGGTAGTGCTGGTAGTGGTAATAGTGGTTTCTATGTCCAACCATCTTTTGTATTGTTATTAACATGTTTTTTCTCTCAGGTATTTCCGAAATCACCTACATTTTTTTATTTTAGTTAAAGCTTCCGATAAAAAATAACTCATTTATTTTGTTTATTTATTTGTTACTTATCCTGGGTTTACCAGTAACTAGTGTAACAAACTTTAACAGCTTATTCCTGAGGTCATTTTGAGCCAAAAATGTCATATGAACATAGGCCCTATTCCTTCTAGTTACCAAAATACAAGAGGTTGAAGTTCTATAAATAACACGAAATTTTCAAATTTTTGTAATCAAGATACTTTCGGAAAACAAAAATGCGCGCAAATAGGGGATGGGAAAGTTGGCTTCTATTTGGATATCTGTCTTGGTATTCTCTGGACGCATAACGGGCATTACCATTACATAATCCATAAATAAAAATCATATCTGCATATTCAGCAGTACTATAACCATCCATTATGATACAAAAATACAATCAAAAGTACAACAATTTTTAATTAAGCCAAATAAGGTATGACTTTTCTATAAAATTCTTGTTTTCCGAAAGTATCTTGATTACAAAAATTTGAAAATTTCGTGTTATTTATAGAACTTTAACCTCTTGTATTTTGGTAACTAGAAGGAATAGGACCTATGTTCATATGACATTTTTGGCTCAAAATGACCTCAGGAATAAGCTGTTAAAGTTTGTTACACTAGTCCTGAAACACCCTGTATATTAAGGGAAGAAAGTGAAACATTTCTTCCCGAAGGTTCCGCCTCATTTCTCGAACATGAGCCATACATACCGGATGTCTACTTTTTTTCCGAACATAGAAAACACAATGTTAAAATTTTGGTTTAGTGATATCTCTTTACCTATTAATTTTAGAACAAAAGTGTATTGAAGAAAAATGTTCAGAATGAATAACTGCATCCATAGCGTATAAGTTTGTTGTTCAATTGTTTCTTATGTCCGAGTTAGAAGCAAAAGAAAATACACTTTAAAACAATTATCAGAGTACCATGAGAAATAAAACAAATTAGATAACGTAATAATAGGTATTTATTTGTCTAGATTATGTAGAAAAAAGATAATCATAGTTGCTATAATTAATTTTATTATTAAATTAAATGCTCGAATAAATAAATAAATTAGAGTAAGCTTCCAATTCTGGTCCAATATGTCAAATAATGTCAGACACAACAAACTAATTATTGTTTTATTTCTCACGGCATTCGGAAAAAAAAGTAGACACCCGGTATAACTACACTACAAACAGTTATTTATCTGATATTATATAAATAAATAAATATATATAATCACGCCTTTTACCCATTACTGGGTGTGGCACTCTGCCGTAGCAGATCACGGTAAGTGATATATTTCTTCGCGTGAAGTGCGGTTACTAGCCGTCAAATCACGATCCCCGAAAGATGTTGTCGGTTGTGGGGATTGGAGCAGGATTCTAAAGATCCCCAGGCCGACTCGATACCACTGAGCCAAAATTTATATAAATCGTAGTTCTGGATCTGCTGCATGAATCTGCCTACAATATTCTCTGCAATACTTTCTCGTAATAACAATAAATCATTAGAGACATAATATGTCGTGTAAAATAGTTTCCAAGAAAAAAGAAAACAATCTCAATCTCACAATTTCAAGTTACACTGAGTGGTATATATTTACCCAAAGAATTCCAAATCGCGCCATTAAAAACTTTTCTCATATAAAAACCCCACAACAACAGTTATTCCTCGAAAACTTTCCCAGTACAATTTCCAAATTTGTTTCATGATTACGAAACTGAGATCTGACACGAACTTATTTCATGAAAACAATTAAGAAATTAAAACCAAACAGTAAAAAAAACAAAATCACGATAGAGAGAAACAAGTGGAACATCTGGAAATGGTAACAAATGACGGGTATGCGGCTAAGAATGACCGGTATTCAATTAGGAATAGGGCAGGTATGTTTGAGTGACATCTTCAGATTAGCGCAAGAACTACCGCAACGTTTACTTCTTTCACACCTCGACTGACAACTTGCATCACGTAAGCTGGGAAGAGATTTTGTTGCCAGAAAGATATGTTTATTTTTATTTAGGTGGTAATACTGGGAAATATTTTAATGAACATTTAATTAAGTTGGTATTTTTGGTGGATGGTTTGAATGGTTCCATTAAAATTTTTGACGTGGTTTCGGAACAAAAAGATTAAATGAATTGTTACTGAAATACGACATGCTATAACTAAAATACCTCACTCATTTTTTTTAAACAATAGGTAACGAACTTAAATTACTTCAACTTTTTGTACTCACTTCTAAATACAGAAAACTTCAGGCCACGCCAATCGCAATTTTGAATTTATTTAAGGTACTTTAAATACTGTTAGACTAACAGGAACTAAATCCTGGAGTACTTTCATAGAATGGAGAATGACTGTTGTTCGTACTTTATTTGTAAAACTATTTAATGAATAAATGGACTATTGTAGTGTTTATATTTATAATTGAATTATTAATATATTGTAAATAACTCTCAAATCAGTGGCATTCAAAATGTGTATTTCATGTAAACTGCAATTAATAAACATAAGTATATTTGGAGTTATACCGGGTGTTTCTATACCTATGCACGAAATTATAATTGCACATTCAAATTCGTAAAAATGAAGGTATTTCATTACTAGCAAACATTTTCACTGGTTTAATAGTACATTTAATTAAAATAATAATAATAATAAGGCATTAATTTAGGTACCTATATAATAACTAATTAATAAATGATTATTTGTAGACAGTGTTTATACTTTTATTTCATTAGTAACATAATTATAAATTATTAAATGCACTATTAAACCAAGTGACACTAAAAATGTTTGCTACGAATGAAATACCTTAATTTTTACTAATTTCAAAAAAAAATATGTTTGTTCTATAAAAAGTTTCGTGTAGAGATATAGAAACACCCTGTATACATAATGAAAGTATTATTTATTAATAGATAAAACAATTTTTAATTTGTAAAATTTTATCCATGTAATTACTACAGTTAATTGTTCTCTAGGGAAAGAATAGTATATTGTAATACTAGTGAGGAAAGGGTTCAATTACAAAACGAGTACGAAACTTTGGAGCACGAGCAGGCTTAACAATGGCCCTTTTCCACGTGTGTTACATACATCAAAGGAGTTGTATTTGCAAATGCACATCACGTTTCCTTGGTCACCATATTAAATAAAATTTCCATCACTCAATTTAGTTGTAATAGCAACCGTTTCCCTCATTAACTTTCCTCACTAGTGAGGGAAACAGTTACTATCACAACTAAATTGAGTGAGGGAAATGTTATTTGCACAAGTTATGTTGAAAAAAATGAATTTTCCTCATTATTTGAGTTTTCTGCGCATGCCGGGACACGTGTTAGTTAAGTCTAACTTAAGGTATGAAAAACAAAATCCTTTTAAAGTAACCGTTGCTTAGTCTAAAATTGCAATATAAGACCTACTTAGAGTAGATGAATTTCTATGCGGCCACATATGAAAACCAGAAAGTTTCTACTTTGTAAATAAAATGCTAAGAGTTTTATATAATTTTGTAATTAATTTTGAGAAGTTTATAGAATTATAGAGAACGTTACAAACATTTCAATTCATTTTAAACGCATTTATCTTCATAATCATAAACTATGATCTTCAATAAATCATCTTCCTTCTTTCTTTATCTAATTATATACACATTTATCATGACGAGAAAACTATGATTAAGAAATTAAAATAATAAAACGCATTTCACAAATATTACAATTTTACCGCATTTCATCTTTATAAAAGCATTAATTTTCACTATAAACACTCGTAATTAAAAATTATTTGCAGACATAAATTTAAAAAATTAATGTCCCGAAAGTAAAATCAAGTCATAAAAATTCAATTACAACATTTTGACATTTTACCATCGTTACCATAGTAACTACCCATCAACAAAACATAAAAAACAACAAAAAATCTACAAAGCCTTTCCGAAAGATGCCGTCAATAGATCCGCCCAAATTCCCCAAAAATTCCTTCCAACTTAACGCTAGCTCATCACAGAGTTTTGAAACATCATCTCTTATGATCGCTTACAGAATCTGAATCCGGTTGAGGCCTGGGGCCCGTGGTTATTACCGGTTTATCGGTTGCTGGTCACCGGTAGCCGGACACGTAGCGACCGCAATTATTTTTAAATTGTGAGAACCGCCGTCGACGATCCGGGATCACTTGGATCACTTGATTTGGTTACGAGAATTGAACGGATCGCTTGCTGCTCAACAGAAGCGAAAAATAAATCGGATTCTACACAATGAGGATGATTGGAGAAATCATGTTCATTGTTTTTTTGATCGTACTCGTTAGATTTTTCCGCTTGGCTTATTGTTTTGTTATAACTACAAGTTAATCATACAAATAAACTAATCACATTTTCAATTTTTTTTACGTCAACTTTAATCATTTTGGAAAGATTATCTCGACGTCTTTTTTCGAAATTATAACTAATACAACCATACTTCTAACGACAACACGAAAATTCTCGAACATTTTTTCGTAACACATGCATAAGAAACACGTTCTTATTCCATACTTTTAGAGAGAGAAATACTGCTTTTCTCCCCTAGGGAGAGAAACATTATGTTTCTCGATGTTTCTCTAACTAGGTAGCATGTTTCTCTCCCTAGAGAGTTTCCTAAGTAACTAGTTACGCAACCCATATTTGACATTTGTCCCGATAAGACAGTAATTTTTGTGCACTTGTTATGAAATAGTATATTGTGTGGCAAGGGGTGAAACAAGACGATTTCTGACGAGGGCGAGAGTTGGCTGTCATCGCCCTGGTCTGAAATCGTCTTTGTTTCATCCCGTGCCACACACTATATTTTTCACATAACTCAACAACACATCCTCTGACCACGATGTAGCTTCTTCTGCTTCTTTCCATTTCACAAATTTATCGTAACAAGATAAATATTTTTCCTTAGATTTTGTGGGCAATAAATCAAGGGAAGCTGCTAGGGCTTTTTCAGTAAGATGTTTTGGGGTACACATTTTATTTGTAATTTATTAAAATCTTTGACAACGATTTGACGACAGCTGTCAGACGATTATGATTTTATTCGCTTTTGTTTATTACAAATGCGATTCTGACAGACTTGAAATAAACACATAAATAATAAATAAATGAATGTGCCGGGCAGAAACAACGTTGTTTCTGACTGACACAGTCGCATTGGTCTGAATTTGTCTTATTTCGACTGGCAAAACAGAGATCAAAACTCGCTGTTTCAATGCATGTGATATGAAAAGTATAATATGCTTCAGGGGATGGCGCGAGAATAATCGCTTGTTTCCCTCCCTTGATGCATAACATACTATAAAACCAGTAAGAAAATGCAACGAGAAATATCATAGACGAAACGACGAATTATCTACAATCATATTTATTTTTTTGTTGTATTACACAACAGTTAGGCAAATTTTGCCACTCAAATATCAAATACAAGAAATATAAAAGACTCGCAAAAATTATATCAGTCTAGTTTTAGTCGTAATTGAAATATAACCTACGAATTTGCATGACATATAGTTAGACACCAGTAATAAAATGCTACGAGAAAATTAAATATAACGACTTGAATTTATGGAGCACGAGTTCAATATTTTCTATATGTATAAGTTTTAAAAGTTTTATCATAATGTTAAAAATAAAATTGTTTCATACTTTGAGCAGGAATCAGCTACCGGTCGTGTCCCACGTCGTCGACTATCAAAAACAGCACCATTTGAATTCCTATGAGGTCTATTCAGTCAATTCAACACCACTTCCACCCACATATTAATGTTTCCTTTATACATCACACACTAATACGCACAATAATGCACATTTTAAGCCAATTTACGCATTAAAATATCATTAAATATACAGTAAAATATTCACAAAACACTGAAAACACTTCGATCACTGCAAGAGCCCGCACTCGACTGGCTAACTCGAATAAACGAACATTGTTAATTGGCAAGATATGCTGTAACTAGTTCGGTAACGTAAAGATATTTTTATTTATCATTAAATATTACGACTCATACCCACTAAATATAATGTACAAAATTCTATAGCTTACGAATGTATACGGAAATGAACGAACAAATACGATTAGTGATTTTCAAATATTTTACAAAAAAAATTGAATATAACATCACGTTTTTTATCCATAACTGGTTGTGGTAATCTGTTGTAGCAGATTTTGTTAAGTGATATATTTATGCGCGTAAATGCGATTGCCAGCCGTCAAGTCGTGCCCCCCAAATTTGTTAAATATATATTATACGGCAATATCTAAATATTACTACAAATTTTCAAACAATATTTTTGAGGCAAGTAATTTGTAAAATAAATATATATATCATCACGCCTTTTACCCATTACTGGGTGTGACATTTCCCGTAGCAGATCTCGGTAAGTGATATATTACTTCGCGTGAAGTGCGGTTACCAGCTGTCAAATCACGGCTCCCATAGATATTAGTGAAGAGAGAGCGACAAGGGTAGATTTAAATTGGTGAAAATTGTATGTCGGCTGTGGGGATCGAACCAGTGTTCTCAAGATCTACAGGCTCGATACCACTGAGCCACCTACCCCACGATTTTTAATTACTTTTAAAATTAATTTAACAGTATAGTAATAATTATATTTATTACAGTTTCAACCTCAAATTTTCTACATTAAAAAAAAAACTTTTATAAAAATTGTTTCACAATATACTATTTTCAACTCTCGTTATTAAAATGTCATTTAATGTACTGGTTTCCATGACGCTAAATAACATCTTAATTACATGTTGATAAGCTGTGGCTTTAAACGTTTTAATCACGGCATGAATATAACAACTAATATATTAAATACAGGATGAAGTTAGCTTCCTGTATGTGGCTTAACCTTACTTTTCAAATAATTCAAAAAACAATACATTTTGTTGTTGTCTTAATTTGCAATCGTAGAAAAAGTATAGTATGTGACTCGTTTTATAAACTCTTTAGATACTCGGCTTTTATATACTGTAACTAAAGAGACGTTTATAAAACTTGTTACATAACAGCCCACTTCTGAAAAGAGTTTTAACACAATTTTGTTACCTCTTATCGTGATGTTATGTATGTATATATGTACGTAATATAATCTGCAATTGCAGAGCTGAAAGCTGTGCCAATGAGAAGAACAAACCATACTGATATTTATTGTAAGAGGAATGATTTCTTTTTCATTTCGAATTCCAAGAAACCAATACTTGTCACATGACAGCCCAATTCTGAAAAGAGATTTAACACAATTTTGTTACTACTTGGTTTTCGGAAAGTAATTTGTATTAACTTTGAAATATCGGGCTAGAATAAAATAAGCTAATCAATAATTCAAGATTAGCTATAACTTATATGAACCCACAGCCGACAAACAATTTTCACCAAATTAAATCTACCCCTGTGGCTCCCTCTGCACTAACATCTTTGGGGGCCGTGATTTTACGGCTGGTAACCGCTCTTCACGCGAATAAATATATCACTTACTGAAATCTGCTTCGGCAGAGTGCCACACCCAGTAATGGATAAAAGACGTGATGATATATTTATTTTATTTTATGTATATTATTTGAAAATCGGATTGTGAATGCATTTGGTAAATACAATAAAAGTTAAATTAAAAATATGCTCTTGAGAATAAGTTACCTATTTTGTTATAAAAGTTAGCAAACTTTTTCTGACACAAAACTTGTTTCTGTTTAAGAATGTTTACAACAAAATAACCAAACTACAATCTTCACTGGGCTTGAGTTCCCTCGCTGTAAACAAAACAAGGTGCAGACCATTTTTTATTGTTCCCGAAAGAGCGTAGTAAATCCATGAGTAGTTCTGGTGGTCCGTAGACCTAACTCGAAGCCTTGGGGGATTCCAACCAAACTCTAGCAAGACAAACTGCCTCTCTGACTAAATTGCGGATGCTACTAAAATATATGACTGACATTTCTCTACACATTTGACAGGTTTGGAAACATAATATCGTCCCGCAATTTGTCAATGATTCGCTAATGGATGACAAGAAAATTAAAAAGAAATTTGTCTTATAAATGTGAAAGTTTTAATTTTGAAAATTGCTATTTTAATTATTAGAAAGATTGGTGATTGGTGTTTTGATTATTAAAAAAGTAATTACACTGACAGATTAATCTAAACAAAGATAAAGCTACTAATCTTGGCATTATAATTATGTGCAATTTAACAATTGTATGTAGTAAGTTAATTTATATAATTTTTTATTCCTGTAATTTTCATCGCTACGTTTATGACAAAAAGTCAAATGTTCAGGCGCTTTTTTGTTACATTACTTTTTCTGCTGGTACTTTTATGTCTAGCGCATTAAATCATTTATGTTGCTCGCATTATTACATTTGCTTCCAAATTTTATTCATTTCACAGTTTAGAAAAAACTCTACATTTGACACTATATAAAACATTAGTACCAATTATATGGGAGCTATAATTTATAATTGCAAATGAACCAATCGGACGCAGAAGTGTTATAATTGTTCCAAAACTCATATTCATTTTAAAAGAACTGTAAACTAAACTAAAAATATATATATATATATATATCTGTCGTAGCAGAGCTTGGTAAGTGGTATATTTATAAACGCGTGAAGTGCAGTTACCAGCCGTCAAATCATGGCCCTTAAAGATGTGGTAATTTTAATTATGCAAATTAAACCCAGGTTCTCAAATCAACAGTCCAACTTGATACCACTGAGCCATCTACCCCATAAACTAAACTGTGACTTTATTTTGTGAAAGAACGAATAGAATTCAGGCTGAATAAAATATTCAAACCAATTCAGTAAAAACGAGCCATTCCGAAGCGAGAAGTATTTTGAATATATGAATATAATAGAAAGTTTGTTGCATGAATGAAATATGAAACGAAAATGATGTGACCGGATAGGAATGTTTGGAGAAGATTAATTTGCAGGGTGAATTAGGGTCTCTAGGAATAGATGGATGAATATGTTTGAAGGTTTGTTATGTGAATGAAAGATGAGACGAACTTGTATGAATTATAAATGCGAATGAAACGAAAGTGGTATGTCCGGATAGGAATGTTTGGCGAAGATTAATTGCAGGATGAATTAGGATCTCTAGGAATAGATGGATGAATATGTTTGAAGGTTTGTTGTGTGAATGAAAGATGAGACGAACTTGTATGAATTATAAATGTGAATGAAACGAAAGTGGTATGTCCGGATAGGAATGTTTGGCGAAGATTAATTGCCGGATGAATTAGGATCTCTAGGAATAGATGGATGAATATGTTTGAAGGTTTGTTGTGTGAATGAAAGATGAGACGAACTTGTATGAATTATAAATCTGAATGAAACGAAAATGATGTGTCCGGATAGGAATGATTGGCGAAGATTAATTTGCAGGGTGAATTAGGGTCTCTAGGAATAGATGGATGAATATGTTTGAAGGTTTGTTGTGCGAATGAAAGATGAGACGAACTTGTATGAATTATAAATGTGAATGAAACGAAAGTGGTATGTCCGGATAGGAATGTTTGGCGAAGATTAATTGCAGGATGAATTAGGATCTCTAGGAATAGATGGATGAATATGTTTGAAGGTTTGTGTGTGAATGAAAGATGAGACGAACTTGTATGAATTATAAACGTGGATGAAACAAAAATGATGTCTCCGGAAAGGAATGTTTGGCGAAGATTAATTGCAGGATAAATTAGTGTCTCTAGGAATAGATGGATGAATATGTTTGAAGGTTTGTTGTGTGAATGAAAGATGAGACGAACTTGTATGAATTATAAATGTGAATAAAACGAAAATGGTGTATCAGGATAGGAATGTTTGGTGAAGATTAATTGTAGGATGAATAAATATTTAGTGAATGTATCATTTTGTAAGACGTATCGTGATGTTATGTATGTATGTAATATAATCTGCAATTGCAGAGCATAAAGGTGTGCCAATGAGAAGAACAAACCATACTGATATTTATTGTAAGAGGAATGTTTTCTTTCCCATTCCGAATTCCAAGAAACCAATACGTCTTTCTACCGTGTGAGATCTACAGATTCAGTTGTTTTTTCAGTTCGATTCCATTATCGCGATGTGGGCGGGGCGAGGGGGCACGCAGTGCTACCAACAGAGACGTGATGCGGCCACCGTTCGGAATTGAATTTGAAATTGAATCAATTTGCGCTGTGGGAACTGCTGTTAATGATATCACAACAACTCGCATACACTACACACTCAGTTGGCTGTGCGTTGTGTTGTTGTGGCGACCGTGTTATGTTTCATGTGTCAGTGTGTGGCAGGGTGATGTGACACAAAGGGTGATGCATGAAGGGTAAACGTTTGTTTAGGACCCGTAAATGGGAGATTATTAACACTGCAGAAAACGATTTTTGGATTTTATGGCTCGATTAACCGGATTACATTTCGATTTCTATACTTTGTTATTGCTTTTTGGTCCTGCTTTAATTCAATTCAATTATACTATCATCTGCTCGAAATCATTATAATTAGTTTTTTATATATATATTTTTAAAGTAAATACTTATTAAATGATTAAATTAATTATCATTGGCCAGCGCAGAGATTTCAATAACTATCTGAAGCCAACGTAGTCCTGGGTTCAAACCTCAGCATAGGCAGAATTATTCCCTATAAAATAATTATCCTATATTTTTATAGAAGCAATTCTTGTTTATCTGTGTGTTAGTGGAGGAGGAACAACAAAGGTACTTTTAACGCAGGGTTCGAAGATATATATCGATCGATATATATCATGATATTTATTTTGATATATATCGTCATATTTTTGCAATGATATATATCCATTATATAAAAATATCAAATAGTTTTTGAGATATAGCCTCCGGAGAAGTAAAATTTTTCGAATTTTTCAGTTTTTCTACTTTTCCGAGGCCTTATCTCAAAAACTAAATGTGATATGAAAACGCGCTCAACGGCATTAATTTTCTCGTGCTTCAGTTAACTTATAAACATAGTTTCAGCGATTTTTATTTTTTTCAATTTTCCGCCAAAAAAATCGCAAAAAGCGGTTTTTTAACATTTTCTCGAAAACCAGAAGTCATATGCATTTGAAGATTGCACCACTGGATTCAGTGGGTCAAAATACATATGTATGTAAATTTTCGTTTTAATAATCCTACGATTAAGGATTTTTGGGAAAATTGAATTAAAATCTGAAAAAACCAAAGGGGTACCCCTTAGGAAATAATTAAAAATATTAAATTGCATAAAATTGTATGAAAATTTGCTTATAAGTCAATTCGGACACGGGGAATTCAACGCCGTTGAGCGCATTTCCATATCTTGTTTAGTTTTTGAGATATAGCCTTCGGAGAAGTGAAATTTTTCGAATTTTTCAGTTTTTCTACTTTTCCGAGGCTATATCTCAAAAACTAAATGTGATATGAAAACGCGCTCAACGGCATTAATTTTCTCGTGCTTCAGTTAACTTATAAACATAGTTTCAGCGATTTTTATTTTTTTTCTATTTTCCGCAAAAAAAATCGCAAAAAGCGGTTTTTTAACATTTTCTCGAAAACCAGAAGTCATATACATTTGTAGATTGCACCACTGGATTCAGTGGGTCAAAATACATTTGTATGTAAATTTTCGTATTAATAATCCTACGATTAAGGATTTTTGGGAAAATTGAATTAAAATCTGAAAAAACCAAAGGGGTACCCCTTAGGAAATAATTAAAAATATTAAATAGCATAAAATTGTATGAAAATGTGCTTATAAGTCAATTCGGACACGGGGAATTCAACGCCGTTGAGCGCATTTCTATATCTTGTTTAGTTTTTGAGATATAGCCTCCGGAAAAGTGAAATTTTTCGAATTTTTCAGTTTGTCTAAATGTGTACAAAAACTAAAATTAAAAAATAAATATTCAAAAAGTGATATTTATCTGATATATATCCTATATATCAGATATTTTGATATTTATTATAAATATCATGATATTTACGAACCCTGTTTTAACGTGATGAAAATTGTTTGTCGGCTGCGGGAATCGAACCCGGGTCAAATCGATACCACTGAGCCATCTACTATAATTAGTATAAATCTAATGATTAAATGTTAAGTTAATATTTCAAATTTAATATATTATATTAATTATTATATTATTTAACCAATTTAAATCTACTCCTGTGCCTCCCCAACCACTAATATCTTTGGGGGACGTGATTTGACGGCTGGTAACCGCATTTCACTCGAATAATATATCACTTACCGAAATCTGTTTAGGCAGAGTGCCACAATCAGTAATGGGTAAAAGGCGTGATGATATATTTTTATTTAAAATTTCAAAAATTGATTGTACCTATTAGAAATGAAATTTATGATTATCCAATAGCACTCATCAATTTAATTAAGCTCATTTTGTTTTCTTGTGAAACATCCTGTAAATTATTTTTTCATTATACCTTCATTAAATGGTATTAAATGTCATTTAACCATATTTTAAAATTCATTAATTTTGTATTAATTTACACACTTAATTCCTTACATGGTGAGTCTTTAATTTCCATTTAAATCATTTTAATTAAATGATTTATTCATGATGACGACTTCTGTATTTATCCGCGAAATACCAAGAAATATCTGCAATAAATTCAACTTGACACCTAGTAAGAATATTTGGCGTAATGGTTTCACAAATTCTTTCGTTAATAAATAAAAACAATTCTGTTTCATTCGCTCCATCCCGTCTCATTCTTGTGGCTAAAAACTACAATTTAACTTTTTCTGTCACAACCTTTCTTTTTCGGTGGTTTTTGCTCGGTGTCTCGTCTTAATGTCCGTTCGTATGTCCCGCCGTTTGTTCGCTTGCAAAACAGCTGAATGTCGGAGTGTGCAAGGCACTCTACGATGTACGGATCGTTAAATGCGGCGCAAGGCTTTGGTTATTATAATACAGTTAAATACTGGCTAGTGGGCTTTGGCTAGCCGCGAGCCGCCTTGTAGTTGTGTGTGTGCGTGTGTGTGATATATTAGCTGTGTTTTTTCAACTGCAGAAGTTCTAACTTTGACTAGATTGATGTTTTTCTTGGTGTCTACAAGATGGCTACTTAACATTTTTTACAAAATATATTAGTTTTTGTTGTTGTTTATTATGTGCAATTTGATTTAAAAAAAAAACTTTTTGATACAGACCTTTTTAGACAATAATTGTTTTTTATGTTTGACTGTACCAAAACTACTTGATTTGTGACACAGTTTACTGTCTATAAAATAGCACTTTATTGAACTAGTCCGATAAAATATCAATGTCAAATAATGTAATTAATAAATTCATTTGCATTTATTGCAATGTTTTGTACATCTTTTCGGATTCATCTAAGTTTTGATACATTATAAAAAATTTTCGACTAGTTTAAACAAATAAAAATATCATCACGCCTTTTACCCATTACTGATTGTAGCACTCTGCCCTAGCAGGTCTCCGTAAATGATACATTTCTTCGCGTGAAATGCGGTTACCAGTCGTCAAAGATGTTAGTGGAGGGCAAGCCATAGGGGTAGTTTTAACGTGGTGAAAATTGTTTGTCGGCTGTGGGAATCAAATCTGGATACTCAAATCTACAGGCCGACTCGATACCACTGAGTACTATTAAACCAGTGACACTAAAAATGTTCTCTAGGAATATTCAGCGAATTTCAAAAAAAAATACTTTTGTTCTATAATCAGTATATCAAATTATATATGTCATTAAAGTTTCGTGCAGAGGTATAGAAACAGTCTGTATATGTATTTTTGGCAAGACTCGCTTCGCTCGCACTTTAAACAAACTGCATATGCTGTACACTCACCACCCATTATATTAGATTTTAGTTCAAATTATGGGGTAGGTGGCTCAGTGGTATCGAGTCGGCCTGTGGATCTTGAGAACCCCACAAACGACAAACAATTTTCACCAAAATTAAATCTACCCCTGTGGCTCTCCCTCTACTAACATTTTTGAGGGCCGTAATTTGACGACTGGTAACCGCACTTCACGCGAAGAAATTACCGAGATCTGCTCCGGCAGAATGCCACTCTCACTAATGGGTAAAAGGCGTGATGATATATTTATTTTATTTACAAATTATTTTGAATTTTATACATTTAAAAATATTGAACATGTTCTCGGCAAGGCTCGCTTCACATTCCAGATATTTATTTTGAACAAATTTAGTTGGTGACACATCTTAAAATTGTATCTGACAGAGTTGAAATCCTGATAAAATAAACTAAATATATTTTTGATAAATAAAATAAATAAATATATCATCACGCCATTTACCCATTACTGGATGTGGCACTCTGCCTAAGCAGATCTCGGTAAGTGATATATTTTTTCGCGTGAAGTGCGGTTGCCAGCCGTCAAATCACGGCCCTCAAAGATATTAGTGGAGGAAGAGCCACAGGAGTAAATTTAAATTGGTAAAAATTGTTGGTCGGCTGTGGGGATCAAACCAGGGTTCTCAAGATCCACAGGCCGACTCGATACCACTGAGCCAACTACCCCATATTTTTGATAGCAGATGAAATGAGTAATTTGGTTGCAATGGTCAACCGGTGTCAGTAATACGAGTTCGTTAAACAGTATTTAGGTATTTTCAATAAAAAACGAAGCACACTAAACCCGAAATAAGAAAAAATGAGTCGGGTATTGAATCCGACACGGAGCACGGACGAAGCAAGAAGCGAACAGCACGTGAAACTCGTTGCACTGGACACAGAGAGAATGTGATATGGTCTCCACATATATAAAGTTGTCTGGTCACTCAATTAGCCGCCTAACGCTCGATATTTTGTTCTCGCGGCTCCTTTGACTGTCTTGAACCTCCAATTAGTGCGAACCGTCGCTCCAGGCGTCGGCGGCCTCTTTGAAGTCGGAAAAATACCTGCCACACGCTAGACTGTGACTCTACACAACACACTACTTATATTACCTCGCACAGTCTAATCGCAACGTCTTCCAGAGCTAGCGGTTAGATTGTGTTCTATCAAATAGAATGATGCGCGATTTGCATGTTACTGTATGGTGAAACTCACATTCTAACCACCACTTTCGGATTACATTTACCAGTGAGAGATTTTGTGTAAAATCACATTTGAACATGCTGATATTTATCGATGATGAGATTGTGACCAACATTCTTGTTGATTGTAAGTGTTGCGACTGTTTATCAATCCGTACACTCACCGTCTAAATCCAGATGACAACTTTTAATTATTTCTCGGATTTTTAAAATATTTTTCTTGATGAACAGATGTGAATCTCAGGGGCGGATCCAGACTTCAAATTAGGGGGGGGGGGGGTCATGGAGTGAATTTTGTATCGGGATAGAGGGGTGGGGGTGTATTGTCCTATTCTAAATATAAAAAACGGTTCTTCGATAGAATACAAAAATTATTGAATTAGAAGTTGATTTTCTAAGTGCAAATGTCGGTAGTCACATACTTGATTAGGTCTTATATAGAATACCTCTCCCATCTGCGGGTCGAAATAATATCCCCACAAAATATTGGTTTTTGCCTATTTATTAGAATAATAAATCAAACAATAGTTCTTAATTATCTTAGAATTTCAAGTTCTTAGATAATATTTTCTATTTAATTTGTTTAACAAATTAAGTTATTGTAAATAATTACATCATTATGTATTAGGGCCAACATTTAAAAAAAAAGTCCATGCTTAGGGGGAGAGGGGTCATGACCCCCATGAATCCCCTGGATCTGCCCCTGGTGAATCTTGAAAACCCTGGTTCGATCCCCACAGCCGACAAACAATTTTCACCAATTTAAATTTACCCCTGTGGCTCCTCCTCCACTAATATCTTTGGGAACCGTGATTTGACGGCTGGTAACTGCTGGTAATATCACTTACTGAGATCTGCTTAGGCAGAGTTCCACACCCAATAATGGGTAAAATGCAAGGTGATATATTTATTTCTTTTTTATTAAAGTACCTACTTGATATACAATTCATACTCATTTCATTAATAATATGACGCTATATTTCACTCGCCGGAGACTCTACTTTCGCTTCATCCACATTCATAATACCTTTCATGACAACACTCATGATAGAGTGTCTTTATTCAGATTGATTTAATAATAATACTGTATCTTTGAACACTATATCAACGATTCTAAATTAGTTGTTTTTCGCTGAATTAAGACAAATGATGCACTAATTGGGAGTCTTATTTTAAGCCAACATCCCAATCAGTAAATCTATTACTGCAAAAAAGGGAGCGAAGTAAGCCAATCAAATAAATAAGTGATCTGGTTCAATAAGTCCGGAGATCCCGAGTTCAAATCGCATTCAAACTAAAAATTAACGAAAAATTCACGCGAAAAAAATATATCACTTACCGAGATTTGCTTAGGCACAGTGCCACACCCAGTAATGGGTAAATATTTTTATTTATTTTAAAAATATTTTTGTTGATGAACAGATGTGTTTTGTTTTTGTAAGTTATTAGGATTTAAATCTTTTATTAATCACTTATTCTAAGGTTTCTAAATTTACGGAACGGCATATTTTGTGTATTTTTATTGAGTTTAGAGCTACTTCATGGTGATTAGACTAATTTATAGGCCAGGTTCTAAAAACAATCTTGCGACACTCTTCGAAAAAAATTATTAATTATTTTTTACATCATAAACTATTAATTTAGTGTCACTAACTTATAACACTAAGATTATTTTTGTAATCACGAATTTATGAAAATTTACGATCAGACCGTATTACGAAGCAAAAAACTAAATACATCATTTCATTAATTTGTCCAAACTTTTAATACAATTTTTTTCCTGTTTACCACGACGTTATTATAAATATTTCATGATGGTGACATTTTTCTAATTAGCCGAAAATAATGATTTCCGTTTTATTTAGAAGTTTGGGAATTTGTAATTGTCACATTCTATCATTTACACGACACACAACAAAATTATATAATATAATAATATAACTGCATGTTTCGCGATTACTTTCATAATAACGTTTCCGCTTGTTTCAAATTTGTAATTATTTTGGAACCACCTGAATTTATAATTAGATACTTTTTGTAAATATACATTAAAAGATAACCGAAAATATTAATTACATATATTATTTAATTTAGGAACAATCAAATTATGTAGCATAATAAAACATATTTTTTAATTAAATCGATGTATATTTTAGATATATATAAGCAGCTGGCACTTTGCACACTTATTTTTTTAAGTGAATTATTATTGTTATTTTAAATTAAATACATTTTGTATTGTTTGTATTATTAAAGATAAACGTTGTAAGTATAATTGTATATGTGCAAATAATAATTTAAGAATTTAGATCAAAATTTCTTATTTGCTGGTATTTTTTGTTCTATTAATTATAATAATAATAATAATATATCATCACACCTTTTACCCATTACTAGGTGTGGCACTCTGCCAAAGCAGAACTCGGTAAATGATATATTTCTTCACGCGAAATGCAGTTATTAGCCGTCAAATCACGGCCCCCAAAGATGTTACTGGAGGGAGAGCAACAGGAGTAGATTTAATTTGGTGAAAATTATTTGTCAGCTGTAGGAATCGAACCAAGGTTCTCAAGATCCACAGGTCGACTCGATACCACTGAGACACCTACCCCATAATTAATTATAAAATATAGTTATTAATCAGAAGTATTTAAAAATAAAAACTGTAACAAATTAATGCAAAACCATTTATAAAATATATTTCATTCATGAAATAAACGAAAAAAAATACAATTTGAGGATAATGACAAGCCTTGTGACATAATAGTTATTTACGTAAAAAGTTAGGAAAGCGTTCAATTACAGAATGAGTATATAGTTTCATGCCGAGCTTGAAATAGCTTACGAATCCTGTACGACGCTTTACTAACGTGTTACATATAACATTTTACCCCAAACTTATAAATTAATTTAAATTAGAAGAAATATTTGACTTACATATTCAGTCAGTATTTGATGTTGCTAAGTAACTAGACACTCACGTTTGTTTCATTACCTGCCTAGGCAGGCAATATGTACTCGCAGAGGCGGATCCAGGGGGTGGGTCATGTGGGGTCATGACCCCCCCCCTAAGCATGGACATTTTTTTTAATGTTGGCCCTAATACATAATAATGATGTCATTATTTACGATAACTTAATTTGTTAAACAAATTAAATAGAAAATATTATCTAAGAACTTATAATTCTAAGATAATTAAGAAGTATTGTTTGATTTATTATTCTAATAAATAGCCAAAAACCAATATTTTGTGGGGATATTATTTCAACCCGCAGATGGGAGAGGTATTCTATTTAAGACCTAGTCAAGGATGTGACTACCGACATTTGCACTTAGAAAATCAACTTCTAATTCAATAATTTTTGTAGTCTATCGAAGAACCGTTTTTTATATTTAGAAGATGGGCAATACTCCTCCCTCTCCGAGACAAAATTCACTGCATGACCCCCCCTAATTCGAAGTCTGGATCCGCCCCTGTGTACTCGGGCATATATGTGTATTACTTGTAATATATGTACTGCAAAAGTTTGCAGTAAAATGAGAATATTTGGCATGACAGGGAATCTCCAAGTAGCTTACATCTTCGCAAGACTTGTCCGGCGAATAGCCTCACAATCTAACCATCAGCGATCGTGCAGTGACCGCCCATAATATAATAATATCCTTTGATAGATGGACAACGCATACCCTGATCTCACTGGAGCGGCACGCCTCCTTCCACGCTAACCAACCTGAGCGATCGTTGCCGCTTCTCTCAGACACTGTCATATGTTATGGTTAAGTATTTTGGACCTCACACATTGGGAATTTCGAATTTTAATCCGCCGCGCGCCACTTGCATTGTTACCAACTGCGTAACGCTGAATTAACTGATGTAGGGGAAGTGTAATGGTGGTAGTGGCGGTACTGTGTAAAGGGGCCAGCTGAGTGTAAACTGGAAATTAGTAGAATGGTGTTAAAAGTTTTTTATAGTCCATTAAAATAGTTTCTTTTTGTGGTTGATTCAGACTTCTGAACAAATATTTTGCCTTCGTACCTTTTATTTTAATTTCACTATGGGAGACATTTGAGTTGCTTACATTAAAACATACATGTTGGAAACACGCCCCCTCCTTCCAGAAGATGTTGGTAAAGGGCGAGTTACCAGCCGTCAAATTACGGCCACCGAAGATGTTATTGGAGAGAAACCCAAATGAGAGACATTCCAGTAGCTTTTGGGGATCCTCCTCCCCCCTGAAAATGTTGGTAAAGGGAGAGTTACCAGCCGTCAAATTACGGCCACCAAAGATGTTATTGGACAGAAACTAAAAGTATAATTTGAATGCAGTAAAACTTATTATTCAGCTGGGGAAATTGAACCCAGATTCTCAAGTCCCCAGTCCAACTCGATACCAGATTAGCAGATCTTGATTAGTGATATATTTATGCGCGTGACCAATCAAATCTCTACCCCTGAAGATGTTAGTAGTGGGAGAGCCACAGGAATAATACTAATTTGGTAAAAATTGTTTATCGGTTAAGGAAATCGAACCCGGGTTTTAAATTGATACCACTGAGCCACCTACCTCATAAAAAGATTAAAAGAGAAAATAAATTTGATGAAAACATAAATAAAAGGAAAATTAATTTAGTAAAAAATTGAAATTCGCGTATATCTGGTAGTACGGTTGTGTGGATAGCGATATGAAATTCGAATCCGGAGATCCAGAGTTCGAATCTTTCTCAAGCTAAAAATTAGAGATGGGCGAATATCATCCGCGAATAGTCGAATGCCGCGAATATTGACATTATTCGATATTCGAGATTTTCGAATATTAACGTCAGTTTAGCGAACATTTGAATACCTCGAATAATCGCGTTATATGTTGACCTCAATTTTTGATTATGTTTTTCTTTATTATTTGTACATAAACTTAAAGCTATTACAATACTTTGAAGTTATTAATAACAAAGACATTTTGTTTCAAAACCATGAAGACGTACCATATTTCAAATTTGTTTTTCGCCAACATCATTGAAACGTACGGGCCGAAGAAAAAGACGAAAACTTCAAATTTAAGGTGAAACGGTTGCACCTTAAATTTGAAGTTTTCGTCTTTTTCTTTTCTTTTTTGTTTGTACTTTTTGTTTTAATTTTATTTTATCTTAACAATTCCATTCAAATAATGAAAAGGACATAATTAAATAATTATTAATAATAAATAAATTAACTTTTAGGAGTATTCGAATATTCGGGATCTGATTAATATTCGTATTCGATATTCGAATTCGAGAAATTTGATATTCGCCCATCTCTACTAAAAATGCACACTGCGGCTCGGTGAGTCCGGATTATGTACTGTAATTGGGATTAAGTTCCTGTTGTACAGCGTAACATAAATAAATAAATAAAGGAAGAAGCTTTATCAATCTGTGATTGCACCCTCTGAAGAATATTGCTGCGCCCCCAATATGGGTCGCACCCACCGCAATATTCATCTCTGTATGAGTGAAAAGAATGTATTTATAGTATGGTTATTTATTAGCTACTTACTTCGCATATATTATTACAATATGGCAAACAAGAAAATCTTTTCGAAATTAGAAAATGATGTTTCTAAATTTGTAGATACGTACATCATAATGCGATTATCAGATAGATCATATATCATTAGAAAAATATATTATTTAAGTACAGTTTTAATTATAATTACTTATAATGATGACAATAAATTAAATTTACTATGTTGATAGGAATGTCCATCAAATAAGAACAAATAAATTTTATATTATAAAGTCAGTTTCTATTAGCTGACGTCAGAGATACTTTTGTAAACGCACCTTTATAGTTAACTATCGGTGTTTTAAAATACGAGCAAAGCAAAAAAATCCGCCAAATTGTGCTAAATTGAGATAATATATTTGCATAATTTCTTCATATTATTATACTGATACCCCTTATTTTTAACTCATCGAGTCTAGCAAACTTTCATACAACTATATTTATATAACTAGCATTTAATTCAGTCACTAAACAGTGCTTCTCAAATTTTATATATTTAGGTTCGATCCCCACAGCCGACAAACAATTTTCACCAATTTAAAAAATCTACTCCTGTGGCTCCTCCTCCACTAAGTGATTTGACGGCTGGTAACCGCACTTTACGCGAAAAAATATATCACTTACCGAGATCTGCTTAGGCAGAGTGCCACACCCAGTGATGGGTAAAAGGCGTGATGATATATTTATTATTTATTTTTTTATTTAGGGGCAGCTACACTAACATAATTTAAATAACAAAACAAATAAATGTAGCAAAATTATTTTGATATAGTTTACCTAAAATGCATTTAAAATGTATTGCCTATGGCACCCGTTATCGACGAAAAATAGAGGCTCCTCTATTTCCATCGAAGAGCTCATCGATGAAACGAACGTATCTCATTTCACTCGTATCTTTTGTGTCTCATTTCACGTTAGCATATTTTTGAAATTTAGTTTTTCTTTCTCAACTTTAGAAGCTTTTATTTTGCGTCAATAACGGGTGCGTTCTGTTATTTCATCGAAGAGCTCTTCGACCAGTGTGCCATAGGCATAAGTAAAGCCCGGATATTTAGGCTCTTAAAAACACCCAAATAAGCAGGCATATAGGCCAGTAATTACTCTAAAATAGGCGGGCTTTTAGGCAGTCTAAATGTAAATGATTTGTTTTTAAAAAAATAAACTAATTTTTTTCTAATATTGGTACTCGTATCTACTCTTCGTTAGAAAAAAATAATCATTTTAAACAAGAATTACCGCAATCTGAAAAATATTAATGTAGGGTTCTCATTTTATTAATTATTATGTAAATTCAAATTATGTAGTATACTTTAATTCACAAAATATTACGAGCAATTGCTCTATAAAATTTTCGGAAAGGGACTGTCTTCGGTCAGTCAGAACTTGCTTGTAAGTTGAAAACTTCCTTCGACATCACAAAATGTGACAGGGGCATTCTTATATTTAGCCAAATCGTCTAAAGTTACCTCAGCTCCATTGATTGATGGCAAAGACACAATTGAATTGCCACGTAAAATTTTGACTAAAAACGTTTTTCTTTCGGCATTTTAAATTCACACACAAAAACTTGATTAAAGTAAGTACTTTAAATATTATAGGTTAGATTGAAACACTTTGTCGAGTGCTGAATTAGTCAACGAAGTAGATGATAAACCTTGTCTGCTCAATAAAAGTTAGAATAGGCAAAATAGGCTGTATAAAGTAAAATAGGCACAATAACCAAAATATAGAAAAAATAGGCTCTAAGGCACGAAAAAAAACGGGCTTTAGGCATAAGTAATGTTGAATTAAACATGAAGATGTATGCCGTATGAGAATATTATGAGTCTTAAATCTTGTGGTCACTTCAAGAATACGTAATAAAGAAGATTTATTTTTAATATCAAAAATTTGTAATAAATTCATTCACGTCTTGCAGCCTAAAATATAAGCAACGTTGGCGATTTCAAAATAACCGTTCTCATACTTAAAATAACAAACTGCCTTTTGCATTGAGCGAAAATATTTTTTGGCAATAATTTACGAAATTACTAATTACTGTTGACAGACGAAAATGTACTTTGTCCTTTATATAAATTCTCTTGACAGAGCTGGGTGTTCTACCCACAAATCTTCACGAATTGGCAACATCGCAAAGAATATATATCTTAATTAATTTTACACATTCTCTCTCGAGTATTAATAGTTGAGTAACCCATTTATCTGTTCCTGATTTTGAAACAGATTTTGTGTCTTATAAATTTAATTCATTTTGTTTATTTCTCAAATAAACTTTATTTATTATTATTCACAAGGAACAGTAATACAATGTATTCTTCTGGGTTGTTTATACGTTTTCATCACGACGTGAACATATAATTTTGTCACTACTTTATTAGAAATTAAAATTTTCAGAAATCAATTAGAAATTTAGATAAGATTTAGTATTTCTGGAAATATACTACTTAGATATCGCTGATACCTTGTTTTCCATGTTATCTATGTAAGTAAAAAGAGTTGTTTTTTCCAGGGTTCGAAGATATATATCGATCGATATATATCATGATATTTATTTTGATATATATCGTCATATTTTTGCAATGATATATATCCATTATATAAAAATATCAAATAGTTTTTGTGATATAGCCTCCGGAAAAGTGAAATTTTTCGTATTTTTCAATTTTTCTACTTTTCCGAGGCTATATCTCAAAAACTAAATGTGATATGAAAACGCGGTCAACGGCATTAATTTTCTCGTGCTTCAGTTAACTTATAAACATAGTTTCAGCGATTTTTATTTTTTTCCCAATTTTCCGCCAAAAAATCGCAAAAAGCGGTTTTTTAACATTTTCTCGAAAACCAGAAGTCATATGCATTTGAAGATTGCACCACTGGATTCAGTGGGTCAAAATACATATGTATGTAAATTTTCGTTTTAATAATCCTACGATTAAGGATTTTTGGGAAAATTGAATTAAAATCTGAAAAAACCAAAGGGGTACCCCTTAGGAAATAATTAAAAATATTAAATTGCTTAAAATTGTATGAAAATTTGCTTATAAGTCAATTCGGACACGGGGAATTCAACGCCGTTGAGCGCATTTCCATATCTTGTTTAGTTTTTGAGATATAGCCTCCGGAAAAGTGAAATTTTTCGAATTTTTCAGTTTTTCTACTTTTACGAGGCTATATCTCGAAAACTAAATGTGATATGAAAACGCGGTCAACGGCATTAATTTTCTCGTGCTTCAGTTAACTTATAAACATAGTTTCAGCGATATTTATTTTTTTTCAATTTTCCGCCAAAAAAATCGCAAAAAGCGGTTTTTTAACATTTTCTCGAAAACCAGAAGTCATATGCATTTGAAGATTGCACCACTGGATTCAGTGGGTCAAAATACATATGTATGTAAATTTTCGTTTTAATAATCCTACGATTAAGGATTTTTGGGAAAATTGAATTAAAATCTGAAAAAACCAAAGGGGTACCCCTTAGGAAATAATTAAAAATATTAAATTGCTTAAAATTGTATGAAAATTTGCTTATAAGTCAATTCGGACACGGGGAATTCAACGCCGTTGAGCGCATTTCCATATCTTGTTTAGTTTTTGAGATATAGCCTCCGGAAAAGTGAAATTTTTTGAATTTTTCAGTTTTTCTACTTTTCCGAGGCTATATCTCAAAAACTAAACAAGATATGGAAATGCGCTCCACGGCATTAATTTTCTCGTGCTTCAGTTAACTTATAAACAGGGTTCGAAGATATATATCCATTATACAAAAATATCAAATAGTCTATAATAAATACAGTATTATTACTTTCATTAATTCTGTTAAAATTATATTCTAAAGATAATTCTTACTTTACTAGCTTTTGACTAACTTCACATCAACGACATAAATCCAAATTGTGTGCCATTTGTGATGTCATTAACGGCAAAGTCTGAACCATTTCCAAAATTTTTATTTGGTACTCATTTTAGAAATACAAATCCTTTAATATGGTGAAAAGTGTAACTATCAATGAGTCAGAGTGGCCAAATAAAAGTACATTTATTGAACTATGTGAACAGTTACACACTGCTGTAACAGCCACAGCAGGGCTGGAACGATATTTCTCCACTTGGCATTGTCCAATCTCAATTACGTAATTGTCTCGGTAACGACAAAGATTAGTTTTTATGTTTAAATATTTAAACCAAAAAGAAACTACAAAAAAAAAACTAATTTAGATTGGATTTGGCCAAGTGAGTCTCTATCTGCAACGCTATGTTCAGGAAGTTCATCAGAAGATGATGATTTGCCCCTATTTAGGATATAGGATTATTTAAATATTCTTACTATTCTTAGTACTATATAATATTTGTGTATCCATTCAATGTATATTTACTTTTTTTCATTACCTATGTTAATTTTTTATTTAGGAGTAATAATTTATTTTGTATTTCCTATTGTGATAATAAATGTGTACAAAAACTAAAATTAAAAAATAAATATCCAAAAACTGATATTTATCTGATATATATCCTATATATCAGATATTTTTATATTTATTATAAATATCATGATATTTACGAACCCTGGTTTTTTTCAACATTACTTGTGAATTGACAGTTCCTTCACTCAATTTAGTTGTACTAGTAACCGTTTTCCTCACTAGTGAGGGAATAGCTATTTATGAAATTAGTAAGGAAATGAAGGTTATTACGCATGTGAAATTTGCAGAACGAGGCGTAGCCGAGTTATGTAAATACATAAGTAAGGTAATAAACTATTTCCTTACTAGTTGCATACAATATTTTTTCTACTTCCGTTCTAATAAATATGAAAGAGCGTTTTTGAAATTATGAAATTTTGACATATTAATGACAGTTATAAATACAAAAAAAAGAATAACACATCAGAGTTCGTCTACCAAGGTATCTGTTGCTATGTTACCTCATTATTTCACTAGTTAAATAATGCAGTTCATTACCTAACTCAAATAAGTGAAATCAAACGTCTATTTTCTAATGGAAGTAGAAACACGGTTATTATCAAATCTAAATTGAGTGAGGAAAATGCCATTTGATATGGTGACCAAAGAAACGTGATGTGCATTTTCAAATACAACTCCTTTGATTTATATAAAATAATTATTAAATTTCTTGAATAAGAAATTTAAAAATGAAATTTTCACATTTAATGTTGAAAAAATTAATGGGAAAGGGCCACTGCAAAACTCGTACTATTGGCACACTCGCTATCGCTCGTGCTCCAACTAAAGGCCGTGATTTGATGGCTGGCAACACCCGTCAATATATCACTTACTGAGATCTGCTACAGTAGAGTGCCACGCCCAATAATAGATAAAAGGCGTGATGATATATTTATTTATACACTCTCAAAAACATTTCTAAATATTTGTCAACTAAAAAAAATGTGTTACTCATCAATAATAATAATAATAATAATACTTTATTGATTCGAGATTAAATTAGCGAGGTTCAGTAAACAGCTGATCTTCCACCCAGCTATACAAAATAATACAAAACAATTAAACATAGTAATTAAAGTATTCAAAAACTGTTGACAGTTATTAGAACAGAAGTCTTTACTATTTCTTATATAAAATGTAAATAAAAATAGTAGCACAGGATCTGTTTTTGGCTGTTTTAAGAGCAGTGTATTTGGGTGTTTTAGCTACCTTTAACATGTTAAAACCGTACACCCAAAAACAAAGCTTGTGCTACGAGCTAATATCAGACGATCTTGTAAAATATGTGTTGATGAAGTAGCTATTGAACCTCGCAGTAAAATAATAACAATAACGGTTAAGAAAACCATCAAAATTTGTCACAGTGCTTTTGCCCCATTTCTGTATCAACTCTTTAACAATTTATCAATTTTTACATGAATAATAATCACGATTAAACATCAACCCAGTGTAATATTTGCGCCATCATCGCAGAAAGATTACCAGGGTCTTTTTGCGTCGTTCACAAAAAACTTATTGTATCGTCAGCGTAAAATTATAACAGAGAAAGCATATAATGTGGCCGGCTCACAATTCTATCAACAATTCAATTAAGTGGCTTGCGAGACAGTTGACTGCGCATAGAGAGAAAAACAACGCGTCGGTTTTGCAGGAGAATTGGAATTTTTGTAATGATCTGATTTGCAAGAACGGGGTGAAGAATTGATAATTCGACGCAGTGGCGTGTGGTGGCACTAAGAGACGTTTGTGTGAAAGGAGGCATTGAAAGGAATTGGTTCTGTGACGAATTTAAGAACTTATTAATTGAGATGTAGTAGATATATTTAAGGTTGAGATTGATTCATATTTCTTTAGATAAAATCTCGTAGTTTTTACTTCAAACTGACAAAAAAGTACATATGAAACGAGAAATAAAATTAATAAAAATTATCTATTACTTAAGGTGACATTCTGCTGTAGCAGATCTCGCTAAATGATACATTTATGCACGTGAAGTGCGGTTACCAACAGATAAATCACGGATACCAAAGATGTTAGTGCAGATAGAGCCACAGAAGTAATTTTAATATGTGGGAATCGAACCCAGGTTCTCAAATCTACAGGCCGACTCGATACCACTGAACCACCTACCCCATAGAAATGTAGTAACAATAAAATTTTATTTTTATAAACACAATTATTAGAGATGTACAATTTATTTTTTCTAAACTGTCAAAAAATGTTAATTTTTTTCACTAATATCAATACGCGAAGTACGTGATTTTTTCATCAATAATATTACCATGACAACGAGTATTTTGCGCATTATTTTGCACCCTAGTGCGTAAAATACTCATTATATATTCTAGTGCGCAAAATGAGTATCTCGCGCACGCTCTCAAATTATTTGTTGTCAAGTTTCATTAGTTACAACACATCAATAGTATCAAATTAATATTATTGTTGATTGTTTTCCTTCAATTTACTTAAATAAATAAATAATTATTATATCATTCTTCATTTACAGTTGTAGAAAAAATGTTGTTTGTATTTCGTGGACAAAATTCTTGTTTTTTGGCGCGTTCGAATGACTTTAATTGTCTAAAAGTAACATTCTCACGCGCAACAAAAAAAAAACACTCATTTTGCGCACTGAATACAAAAATTACTATTTTCACGGCCCTATTAGAAAACACAATTTTCTTGCCTCAATTGACAGAAGTAAGTGATACTTTTCGTCCTTAGGGAAGAAAATAAACAAGAAATCTTTTTATTTTATTTATGCTTCTCTGTACAACAGAAACTTAATCCCAATTACAGTGCAGGGTCCGAACTCACCAAGCCGCAGTGTGCTAGTTCGTATAATTTTTGGCTTGAGTAAGATTCGATCTCAAGATTTTCCGATTTGAAAGCCGTAACGCTAACCACACCACCGTACTGCAGGACATGAAGAATAAAGAAGCCAATTCAAAACATAACAAACATGTAAAGTAACGCATCTAAAGTAGATGTAATTATTATGTAGATGTTATAATATGAAAAAGTTTGCATCGAATGAAATGTTTAGCTTTACAATGAATCCCTAGTGTTGTAATTATAAGCAAGCGTAAAATTTTTGTTGTGGCTGCGCGAAATGATTGAAGCCTAGCACTTATTAGTTTGCTAATTATCTTCTAACTGGATGTAATTATTGTACAACGAGAATAATTTACCTATAATACGATGTGAAAATTGAGCGGTGGTTTCATGATTACTTTGTTGTTGCATTGCACGGTTCGAATCTGAGATAGAAACTTGATTCTACGCTGAGAAATGGGTTTTATTGCAATATGAAGGCAACTGGTGTCATAAAGTCGGATATTTATTGGATTATTCACTGAATTTGTATTACTTGTTTCATTTATATTTGATTAGATTTCTTTAACAATTATAATATATAGACTAATGATTAAATATGGAATGTTTATTTATTTCATTGAGGTTACTGTATAACCTTACATTATAATACATTATTTCTACAAATATAAATAGCTAATTAATTTAATTATACTTTTGTATTGCATTTTTTTATGTTTTTTCAATTAGTTATATTATGGTTCATTTAGTACAGCAGCTAATATCATTTGAAATTTTCTATTAAAAAAATTAAAATACTTGAATCTATGTATACAGGGTGTTCGATTTAAGTGTCCCATTGCTACCCACATTATTCATCAAGAATAAATACCAAGTTAACTAATTCCTCTTCTGTATTATTCATTTTTTACTATTACAAAGAAAAATTGATAAACTAAATAATAATTAACAACAAAGATAAAATTAATTGTCATCCAACACTTGGTGAAACAAGGTTTAATAAAAAATATAAAGTAAACACTTAGCTATGTTTCACAAAATTCAGCCTCCAAGTCACCTTATGAGGGCATCGTCGTGTTACTAACTGTACTGGCCAGCCTCTGACGATGCCCTCATAAGCTGACTTGGAGGCTGAATTTTGTGAAACATAGCTTCGCACTCGTTATGTTTCCATTTCCATAACAACTCATAATTTATGTTAAAATATTTTCAGCAATTTTCATACTACTTGTTATATTTATATATGAAAATTCGGATAATAAATTTAAAAATATTAGAAGTATTAAATGTGCTATTAGGTGCAGTGTAAATCAAAAATCTTCACAGTTTTAAGATGCCTTTTTATTATTAAATTTTTTATATTAGTTGGATTTCAGGCTAAAATTGGAATTAAAAAGGTAAAATTAACTATTCATTTTTTAAACCTTTTTTAATAACCTAAGAAGGCGACGTTTCGACCAATATTCGGGCAATTAGCAAGCAATTTTTGTATGAAATAACAATTAACAATTTTACAATCAAGGGTAACATAATTGAAGTCAGTTGAAAAATTAAAAACTTGTATACCCCTCAAGAATCACATAGTAACTTTTATTATTTAAATTCAATTTTTCATGTAGTTGAAACAAGAGAAAATAGCTGATAATATTCTATGCGACTGGGCATAAAAGTAGTTTCACTATAAATAATCTAATTGTAGAATAATCGAGTAAAACATAACAACATAATAATAATTAACAACAACAAAATGAATTCGTCTTTTTCTATTCAAACCCACGAAGCAAATCCACATTTATTCGCATGCTGATGACTTAAACACAGCAACACTTTATAATTTTTTGTGATAATTCGCTGGTTCTCATTACAATTGTCATAATGACGGTGGTTATTATCCGTAAGAGGCGGGATTTGACTGAGTTTAATGTGTTTGATGCTTGTGTTACGTCCACGGCGACGTAACGTACGTAAGGGACGTAGTAATGAGAGCCGACGGATGTCGTAAAATGTAATTAAACAGCAGTGCACAAACGTTACTTTACAATTGCAGTGAAAATTATACGTACAGAAGTTTTTATCAGCAGGATTATTATAATTTCAAAAAGAATAAAGAGCTGTTTAAGCAACTTTACAGATTTTATTTTGCTGGAAGAAAAACTAAATATCTCTTTTAATGTGTGTTGTTTTATAATTTATAACTTTAATGTACAGTTTACTAACGGAACTTAAATAAATAAAAGTATATCGAATGTTTAACAAAAGCAATAGCATTTATTCCTTATTACAGGGAACTTCAATTTCTTTACGTTAAACCAAGTATAAAATTTGTAAATTCGATAGATTTAACTGTCGGTTCTCGTTGAAACATTTTATAATAAAATTAAATTAAAAAACACTAGGTTAGTTTCAAATAATGTAAAGTTTATTTGTGTAAAATAAACTTTACATTATTTGAAACTAACTTAGTGTTTTTTAATTTAATTTTATAAAATTTGTGTTTTGTTTTTGCAACTGGTTTTAATAAAAGCTAATTTAATATTTGACAGAAATGTCAATAACATATAGGTAATTTTGTATTGATTTTATTTATTTAGGGCCGTGATATCAATTCAATTATATTAATTATAATTTTTTGGTGAGTTATTTTTTTGTTTCTCATAGCTTTAGTTTTATAAACGATAAATTGATACATTTCAAAAGTAAATAATTTTTTGTCAACATTACTTGTGAAAATGATATTTCCCTCACTCAATTTAGTTGTGATAGTAGCTCTCACTAATGAGGGAAATGGTTACTATACAAGAGTGAGGAAAATGTCATTTGACATGGTGACCAAAGAAACGTGATGTGCATTTGCAAATATAACTCTTTTGATTTATATAAAATAATTATTAAATTTCTTGTATCGCAAACGTAAAAATGTAATTATAAAATAGTATGTAAACACAGGTAGAATAGGGCCATTGTAAAACGTTTTATAATTAAACCCTTTCTTCACTAGTATTACAATATACTATTATTCATTAAAATCGAAGTTTTGTCAGTAATGTTATATATCCAATAAAATAAACAAAATTGATTTGAATTTTTTACTATGGGAGTAGATTTATTCAATCATTCATAAAACTGTGCTTGAAATGAATAAATTTATTGGTAACTACTGGAAAATAATATCAGATCTACAACTAAATATCAAATTAAACTTTTGACATTACAAGATGTACAACAGATATACTTTTTGCTGAAATACATGCATCTATACCGAAGAAAAAATAAAGGTATTATCGATACACTTATAAAATTGAATCAAATTACAGTATATGGGACCTACAGCTTATAGTAGTATCTGAACCGCTCAGTCGCACTTGTATTTTTTGTTATAAATTGAAATTTGCAATTTGACATCCTCATTGATTTATAATTTCAGATTGTTATACAGGGTGTTTCAGGACTAATGTAACAAACTTTAACAGCTTATTCCTGAGGTCATTTTGAGCCAAAAATGTCATATGAACATAGGTCCTATTCCTTTTAGTTACCAAAATACAAGAGGTTAAAGTTCTATAAATAACACGAAATTTTCAAATTTTTGTAATCAAGATACTTTCGGAAAACAAGAGTTTTATTGAAAAATCATACCCTATTTGTCTTCATTAATTTTATTTATTAATATTAACGAATACGATTTAGAGAACAAAACATAAAATGACACAATTAAATAGACACAGAACAACGTAACCAAACATGGAATAGGTTAACACAATATGAAATAAGATAACAAATTTTAAAAAAATTACAGCAAGTGTTCAAAATGAGCGCCTTGAAATCGTATGCATGTTAATATTAATAAATAAAATGACTTTTCAATAAACCTCTTGTTTTCCGAAAGTATCTTGATTACAAAAATTTGAAAATTTCGTGTTATTTATAGAACTTCAACCTCTTGTATTTTGGTAACTAGAAGGAATAGGACCTATGTTCATATGACATTTTTGGCTCAAAATGACCTCAGGAATAAGCTGTTCAAGTTTGTTACACTAGTCATGAAACACCCTGTATAAATTTCGTTATAAACAGTTCCATCACTATCGCTCAAATATAAATCACCAGCAAAAGAAACATTTGAAATTTTGTTCAAATAAATAAAAGAAAATCTAAATTACCTATTAAATGGAATAACTGATATTGCAGTCTTACATTCGATTTGCTTTTATTTATTTAAACCAAAGTAATAATTTGTTGGCGAAATTAACAAAATGAGTGTAGCTTAAAACAATATAGAATCAAGAAATAATATCAGATCGCGGTCAACAGTTTCAACCAATATTTTTATACTAATTGTTACTTGATATTTAAGGGATGGTGGTGCAATTGTCCATTATTGTCTTTACAGTTTCTTGTAGCCATAAAATACGAAAAGTTATTAAAATTGTGCATGATTTGAACATAGTATTACCTAGAACAATAATACAAAATAGCAAATAGAATTTTTGTCTAATTTAGACAATTCTCTAATATTATGCTCTAATATATATATAATCAGTTTGAGTATCTGGTTATATATAGATATTTTCTACGATTCTTATTCATATTTCAAATGTATTTTCCTTCAATTTTTGTCCACTTGTGAAATGTAATCAGTAAATTTATAGTGTATATGTCATTTAAAATGAGTGTTTATTACTTCTATAGTATTTAATTTCTATTGTATTATGTCACAATGTTTAAAATATTTTGGTTTGTATTTTTTCTGTTTTCAACCCTCAGTAATTAGGGTAATTTTGTCCTGTTGAGTGGTGTAAAATAAATAAATAAATATTGCTTTTATTTCGACGGTAGCAAGAAAGATTCATAAATATGAATAAATTTGGAAATTACTTGAATTTTTATGAAACTCCTGGTATTGGGAACTATTTAAAAGACAGAATAAGATTGTTGTTTAGTCTTCAATATTTTTTCAACCTTATGTGTACAAGATATTTATATAAATAAGTTTGTTCCAATTGGAACTAAATTGATAATGATTAATTAGTTCTATGAATGTATTGAATCATTCTTCTATATACTATGAATTCTAGTTGAAAAGTATTAAATGTTTTTAAATTAAAATTCGAATCAAAATTATTTATTTTATGACATATACAGGGTGTTTCAGGACTAGTGTAACAAACTTTAACAGCTTATTCCTGAGGTCATTTTGAACCAAAAATGTCATATAAACATATGTCCTATTCCTTCTAGTTACCAAACTACAAGAGGTTGAAGTTCTATAAATAACACGAAATTTTCAAATTTTTTTAATCAAGATACTTTCGGAAAACAAGAGTCTTATTAAAAAGTCTTACCTTATTTATCTTAATTAGTTTTATTTATTAATATAAACGAATACGATTTAGAGAACAAAACATAAAATGACACCATTAAATAGACACAGAACAACATAACCAAACATGGAATAGGTTAACACAATATGAAATAAGATAACAAATTTAAAAAAAATACAGCAAGTGTTCAAAATGAGCGCCTTGAACTCGTATGCATGTTATTATTAATAAATAAAATTAATTAAGACAAATAAGGTATGACTTTTCAATAAAACTCTTGTTTTCCGAAAGTATCTTGATTACAAAAATTTGAAAATTTCGTGTTATTTATAAAATTTCTACCTCTTGTATTTTGGTAACTAGAAGGAATAGGACATATGTTTATATGACATTTTTGGCTCAAAATGACCTCAGGAATAAGCTGTTAAAGTTTGTTACACTAGTCCTGAAACACCTTGTATAACATTAGGTTCGACTGTTACTTTGAATGAACAAATTTGATTTACTTAGGAAAGTAAACTCGGAACACGAAACTATTTTTATTTTGTTTTTGTTGAAACTGTCTATGGATTCTTTTAATTTCAACAGGAAGAAATTTAAATAGTCCTGCATTATTTCCATTCTTAATTTGTTAGTTTTTTAGCTGAATAAATTCATATAAAATAATCTGTAGCATCCGATTGTGTTACATTGTATTATTACAAATATACAGATTATGACAGATAGAAGAGTAGCATTAACAAAGAGTTATAATCTTTCCGCTTTCGTGTTCTCCGTCGTGACAACAAAGTAAATGATGAAAGTGTGTGTACCTGCACTGGATTCGCCGGCGTTTTGATCAAACGTCTTGCTGGTCATCTGAAAGAGCGCGTCGAGAGGTGTCGACCCAGGTGCCTTCTGCTGCTGCCGTTGCCTTTGAGCCGCATTTGTCACAATGTCCGGAGAACAACAATCACTGGTGACGCTACTCGACCGGTCGCTCCCCGTCTCGCTGGCGTAGCTCGCCGCGTTAAACCCAGCGAACTCTGGCCTTAACAACGCCATCTGCTGAGCCTTCAACTGCCGGTGAAACCGTTCGAAACTTTGTTGGGCTTCGGTGTCCGGGTCCAAGTCCCATGGCCGGACAATCCGAGAGGAAGAGACAGCTTTATTCGAAGCAGGGCGATGGTTGAGAATGTCCATTATAGAGAAGGATTTCACGCCGTCGGTACGGTCCTCCACGTCTACTGTTGGGGATATTCGTTTGTCTGACTGGATGTGGACCATCTTTAGTCGTTTTAAAGGTTTGAAGTAATCGTCGATTTCTGAATCTGTTCCTGTACATCGACAGTTATCGATGTTGTTGTCCTGGTGATAGTCTGGGGAATGAAGATCTTCTCGCAAGCTTGGAGATGGTTCTCGACTGGATACTGTGTAGTTTTTTGGGGAATTTAGCGCTGGACTTGGACATCCGACGCTTATTTCGTCATCCGAAAGGTATTTTGAATCGTCGTTTGTTTGATCAACCGCCGAGGGGCTTGAAGCTCGAGACGAGACCGGACTGTCATATTTGGAAGCGAGATATGGCGACATTTCTCGTTGTGGGGTATTTGTCATCATAGGTTCTGTGTCTTGCATCGTAGGCGTAAACGCGGGGACTGTCTTTCAATTGTTTATGTACTTATTCGTACATTATTCGCGAAACAATAACACATCGATAGTTCACAGTAACTAAATCAACATCACTTATGTTACGGCACTCAATCCGCGAATATTCATTCAACTGTCTGTGGCAGTTATAATTAAGTCTATGCCATTATTAATAATAATATTAGTTGGGCTGTCAAATATGATTCAAATCTAAATCCTCACAAACACAAAGTTCACAATGTCACAATTCCTAACTTGCACTTAAAATCACAAAAAACCGCAGAAAACTTGTGTTAATCGGAGTACAAGATTGGGTGGCTAACTAACACGTGTTGGTTCACAGGTCTGATAACAAGTGAACGTCGGGAAGCTGCAGTCAACTGTCGGACAGCTATTTAGCTCGCCCCGCCTTGCAGAGGCGTGACTCTCACCCCCCAACCAATCGCCAAGCGCGAACAAATAAAACACGTCAGATAAAAAACGCCGCTTGTGTCCCATTGGCCAGGTTGTTAAATAGGTGTACTTTGTTTTACGTTGACAGCGACGAATCGGAGTGCAGGAAATGATGATATAGAGGTTTATTTCGTGTGAGCTCCAAGATGAATTAGGTTTTGTTTTACGTACAGATTTAAGACGTTTTTAATGTAAATTATTCTGGTTTATGACGATTGCAGTGTATTCCTTTATTGCAGGTATAAATTTGGTATATTTTATGGAGGCGAAATTTTATGTAGTGCGCTCTGCTCTTAATTGAAACAACGAAACAAGTTGCGAATAAAATTGAAATTAAACACGAGTGTTCACGGTGGTCTTTTGTTGCTATGGCGACCGTACCGTTCATAATTCCTGATCGTAATAAAGAAAAATTCCAATCAATCGATATACTTTCCAACCATTGAGTTAATTGGAATTTTATTATTCATATTTTGATACACTCATTACTGTAGAAAGTTTCTGACACCAAAAAACTGGTGTAGTCGTCGTACTGAAACCACTGTTCTCAGAAACAACAAATTGCCACCTTTATTCAATTATTATAGATAAATAAAATCTACCTACCAGTCTGCCAGCGTCAAGCATCGTAAAAACAGAAAAAAAACACTCATTTATTTTATAATAAAATTATATTTTATAGGTAATTTTATTTTACGTTTCTTTTACCAATTAATTCTAGTAAGTTAGTAATTAATATTTCTAAGAAATATTTTTTATTGATATTAATTTTCTCTAAACAAAAATAAAACATATTTTGCGACAATTTGAAAATTTATGCTCAAAACTATAATTAAAAGATTGAGTACAGAAATTGATTAGAACTTCAGTAGCTTTTAAACTATGAAAATAAGAGTCCCAATTTGAATCCCACCGACAGTTAAAATATGTAACAGTAAAGCTGACGTAGCCTCGGAGAAATAAGTAAAATGACGTACGAATATATCTGTTCAATTCTCTAACGATTCTAAAGAAAAGTAACAATCTTAATAATAATTTGTTCAAATTAATAAAATTAACTGCTAATGTCAAAATAGTAGTTATTTAGGTAAAAATACTGGAAAGCGTTCAATTACAGGATGAGTAGATACAGCTTACGAATCCTGTACGACGCTTTACTGACGTGATACGTATAACATTTTACCTGAAACTTATAAACAAATAATACATATTTTAAATTATATTTGAAATATTTGACTTACATATTCAGTCAGTAGCATCTCTCAGCAAGTGATATATTTATGCGCGTGAAGTGTGGTTACCAGCCGTCAAATCTCGGCTATCAAATATGATAGTAGAGGGTGGCGCCGCAAGGGTAATTTTAATTTAGTAAAAATCAATTTGTCGACTGAGAATCTAACTGGAATTCTTAAATTAACTGTCCAAAGCGTTGTAATTATATATTTATATAATAATCACATACAACTTGCAGTACGATGGTGTTGTTAATGCTACGGCATTTGAATCCGAAGACCTCGAGTTCGAACCCCACTCAAGCTACAAATATATGAACTAAAAGTACTAAACTACGACTCGGTGAGTTCAGATCCTGAACTGAAATTGAGATTAAGTTCCAGTTGTGCAGAGTAAATAAAATAAATATATCATCACGCCTTTTACCCATTACTGGATGTGGCACTCTGCGTAAGCAAATCTCGGTAAGTGATATATTTTTTAGCGTGAAGTATGGTTACCAGCTGTCAAATCACGGCCCTCAAAAATATTAGTAGAGGAGGAGCCACAGGGGTAGATTTAATTTGGTGAAAATTGTGGAAATTGAACCAGGGTTCTCAAGATTCACAGGCCGATTCGATACCACTGAGCCACCTAACCCATTGTGCCGAGTAGCATAAATAAATAAATTAATTAGAGTGTATGTCTATTTATAACTATTATAACATTAAAGTAGACATATCATCTTACCAGTTTGTTAGAGATCTTATTCTCTGCTGGCACAGTTCTTCGTCACCAGCTTCTTCACATGAACTTTGTTCTAGGTGAAGAAGTGAGTTATACCATACTGATGAGGTCTAATAAGAGCGAAACGCGTCTATAGTTACTAACTGTGCTGGCCAGCCTCTGACGATGCCCTCATAAGGTGACTTGGAGGCTGAATTTTGTGAAACATAGCCAAGCGTTTACTTTATATTTTTTATTAAACCTTGTTTCACCAAGTGTTGGATGACAATTAATTTTGTCTTTGTTGTTATTAAAGTAGACAGTTTTCGTAACCTTTCGTCCCAGTTCTTTATATTATTACGTTTCGATGATATCCTGTTACTTAAAAAACAAAATACATTTCGAACCAACAAAGATATCAATTTCAAAAACACATTTTTATATCATTAACAAAAATATATCGCCATCATACCACAGCAGTTAAATATACGAGGGTCGTTCAATAAGTCCTTAGAAAAAAGTAGAAAAAACACTTTTTTTGGGTAGATTTTTTTTTATTTTTCTACATAATCTCCTTTTAGCTCTATACACTTCTCTAATCGTTTTCCCAAATTTTTTAAGCCGTCCAAAAAGTAGTATTTCGGAAGCTCCTCAAAATAGGCTTCCGTTTGGGCGATGACCTCCTTATTGGACGTAAACCTTCGTCCGCCAAGCCATTTCTTTAAGTTTGGAAATAAGAAAAAGTCACTGGGGGCCAAATCTGGTGAATACGGTGGATGTTGCAATAATTGGAACTTTAATTCCATAATTTTGGCCATCGCAACTGCGCGGGTGTGCACACGTGCATTGTCTTGATGAAAAAGGATCTTTTTGCGTTTCAAATGAGGACGTTTTTCTTTTATTTCTTCGCTCAGCCGGTCCAATAACGACGCATAATACGCTCCTGTTATCGTTTTTCCCTTTTCCAAATAGTCGATGAAGATGATTCCGCGTGCATCCCAAAAGACCGTTGCCATAACCTTGCTAGCCGATTTCTCCGTCTTCGCCTTCTTCGGAGCCCGTTCGCCTTTAAAAATCCACTGTTTTGACTGTTCTTTTGTCTCTGGAGTGTAGTAATGTATCCAAGTCTCATCCACAGTTATGTATCGACGCAGAAAATCTTCAGGATTACGACGGAAAAGCGCCAAAACAGCCTCAGAGTCCACCACACGATTGCGTTTATTCTCCACTGTAAGCAACCGCGGCACCCATCTTGCCGAGATTTTTTTCACACCTAATTTTTCGTGCAAAATTAAAGTGACTGTGCCTTGTGATATGCCTGTAGCCTCAACTATTTCGCGCACTTTGATTCGTCGGTCACTTAAAACCATATCGTGGATTTGGTCAATCATTTCGGGGGTAGACACTTCTACAGGGCGTTCGGAACGATGTTCATCTTTTGTGGATGTACGGCCACGTTTAAACTCATTCACCCAATTGTAAATAGTTGCAAACACAGGAGCAGATGTGCCATGAACTTCATCCAACTCAGCTTTAATTTCTTTCGGCGTTAAGCCTTTTAAATACAGATGTTTAATCACCGCTCGAAACTCACTTTTATTCATTATTATAAACAATCAAAAGTTTTTTACTACAATTGACAACAACAATGAAACTACGTGACGGCTAAAGCTAAAACTCTAACAGTTGACTAGTTAGGAGTGCTGCTTACTGGAAAAAATTCATTTTCGATACTACGAGCACCATCTCTTGGATTTTCTAAGGACTTATTGAACGACCCTCGTATCATTTCCACCACCCCTATAAATTAATTAATTTCCCGTTCTCATAATTCACTCAACAAAACGACAAACATAAAAATATATCAAGTCTCTACAGGACCCTTTTCATCCCTTCAACTCCATCTGCCCGCCCCGGTCGCCCCGCATTCGACGCCTATGGTGTCTAACAGAATCGTCAGCCAAGTAAACTACCCCTGACAGAGATAAAACCATAGCAAGATTAATGTGATAGACAAAGAAGGAAAGAGTTGGCAGATGGGTTACATGTACGTGTCATGATGTTATGCTCCCCCCCCCCCCTGTGACGGACGGCCATGACGACAAAAGGTGTATGTAATTACAGGACCTCACACAAGATGTGTTAATATGAAGACGAAATTCTGGTCCGCTATTCTTTGAAACTGAATTTTTTAAGGCGGGTCTGAAAGTAATTAATTTGTGTTGGATTATAATTAATTTCAAAAGTGGTTGTTTGTAATTTTTCATGCACAAATATATCCCTATTTTGCTTTCTGTATTTTTTTTGAATGTTACAAAAATATTTGTTTCTATTTTGCATTCATATGGTAAGGAAAACATTATGAAATCCAGTTACGCATCAGATCAGGATTTGAACATCAAATCAGATTTTGCAGTCATTAAACATATTGACTAGTAGCACAAGCTCTGAGTTTTGGGTGTTCTAAGAGCACGGTTTTAACATGTTAGAGATAGCTAAAACACCCAAAAACACTGCTCTTAAAACAGATTAAAACAGAGCCAATATGTATAATTATTAAAATATTTGGCATATTTAATTGTATTAAGTAATAAATCATATTATTATAACTTTAACTAATACTTTTGTTACCTATTTTTAAAATTTAATTTTAAAATATTGAAAGAATCTTAAAAATATATTTTTTCTATTTTGCGTTCATAAGGACGTCATTACGAAATCCAGTTGCGTATCGAAATACAATACGCAATATTTTATTTTAGAAGGTTGGTAGTAGCGGATGACATACTAAACCTATCAAGTTGAGAACATCAACATTTCAATATAACCTCAATATCTGAACAATTGCTTGAATGTCAATAACAGTTACCAACACCAATATTTCATATACAAATTTCCCTAAATTGAGTCGGTTTAAAATACCGCAGCTTTATGTAAATATTAACTTATAAAAGACGACAAATAGAAAAAATAGTATAAATATATCATTTTATAAGACTTTTATTGCACTTGTCCTTTAGAAAACGAGCCGCAAGCGAATATTGACCGAGTGCGAAAAAAACATTTCTCGTTCTCGCTCTTTAATATACTATTAGGTAAGTATGTTTAAGTATGTTAATTTTTACATCTGTAAAACATGAAGAAATACATTTTGTATTTTATACTTTATTGATATTAAACATAATATTCACGCAAATTGTATTTCTATTACAAATAACTAATAAAATTATTAATTTACTTTGTTATAACCTTGTAACTAAATATTTATGGAATTATTATTAATTAGTAATTATTTATTTTTCACTTAAACTTATAAAATGTAAAAATATATATTATATATCATCACGCCTATTATTACCCATTACTCATCGAGTCGCTCTGTGGATCTTGAGAACCCTGGTTCGATCCCCACAACCCACAAACAATTTTCACCAAAATAAATCTATCCCTGTACCCCCTCTCCACTAACATCTTTGGGGCCGTGATTTGACGACTGATAACCGCACTTCACGTGAAGAAATATATCATATATATATATATATATATATATATATATATATATATATATATATATATATATATATATATATATTATTATTATTATTATTATTATTATTAGCGTGTTAAGGCACATCTCTTAACATACTATGACGTCACCCGAACCAAGGTTCGTCAGTTCGAATCCGCCTGTCGACAATGTGTAATTTGTCGTAAAATATAAAATACAGTTACATGTATTTCTGACACTCGGGCTCTATAAGCTAGTCACTTATACGCCTTAAATAATGTAACATTCAACTACGAAAACCGGCAGTACGGCAGTGTCAAAACTGCGGCTCGGTGTGTCCGGTAGACCCAGGCCAAGTAAGAATAAATTGTAAATAATTTGACAGAAATAAAATAAATATATCATCACTCCTTTTACCCATTACTGGGTATGGCACTTTGCCGTAGCAAATTACGATAAATAATCTATTTATGCGCAGTTTCCAACCGTCAAATCTCGACCTCCAAATATGTCAGTGAAGGAAGAGCTACGGAGATATTTTTAAAATGGTGAATATTGTTTGCCGGCTCCTGGAATCGAACTCAAACTCGATACCATTGAGCTACTTAATAGGAAGATAATTTTAATAAAAAAATAACAAGCAAATAAAAAATCTACGTAACTCATAAAATAAAAAACAAAAGCAATCGAGGGTATATGACGTTGGCATTTGAGTCCGGTTTATAAAAAAAAGAAACTATAAATTAAAAAAAGATCTATATGTATGTTTTGAAATTGATGTAAAAGCAAACTAATTATATAAATTACATTTATCAGAATTGATCTACACGTATTTCCACAAATGAATTCATCTTCCATAACCTAAAATTTAATAAAACCATCATCCTTTACAAAACATAGATTCCAACCTCACAATAGCAAATATTCTCCGAAAAGCTCTAACGAAAAGCACAATTAGAGCTTAAACTGAATTTATTCTCAACTAACCCGGCCATTACAGAGATATATACTTTGATAAGACAGTTGAATGATTATTTCAGGTAAATTGACGTAACAATAACAAACAATGGACATTAGTCGGTGTGTATGAATGCATTATTGATGGAAATATCGTCCGCTATCGCTGAAATGTATCAGCTTTGTATGAAGCCTTTACGTTAATAAATTCTCTTTGCGTCGGCATATATCAGGGTATCGTGGCAATTGATGTAAGTGATACTTTTATAAGCTGGTAAGTCTGATGGACTTGATATAGGACGTGAGGGTTAAGAATATGTTGTTACAATTGTTCACAAATTAGAATAGACAAGGCTGTGTTTATTTTACAAATAATATGAGCATGTGGGAATTTTGCTCCATGTTTATTATTAATTTTTCAAATATATATTATTTATTTATTTATTTATGTTACGCTGTACAACAGGAACTTAATCCCAATTACAGTACAGAGTCCGCACTCACCGAGCCGCAGTGTGATAGTTTTTATATAATTTTTTAGCTTGAGTGAGATTCGAACTCGGTATCTCCGGATTCGAATTCCGTATCGCTATCCACATCACCGTACTGATGGACAATATTATACAGGGTGTATCTGTATTTTGGGGAAAAAATTAAAGGGTATATTCTATAAGACGTACTGATCATGGAACCAAACAATTGTATCGTATTTAAAGGCAACATTTTGTTAGCCACTGGCTATTTTTAATAATTTTATTTAAATCTTCTTACAAGTAAATGTTTACACAACACCAAATAAATGTTTGATGTTGTGTTATTAATAATTTAATTTAGTTAAATGCAGCAGGTCAAGCCATAAAGTACGATAATCCAGTGGCCCTAAAAATGTTCATTTCAAGTAAACCATCCTTAATTTAGCGAATTCAAAAATATATATTTTTGTTCCATAATCAGTACGTCTTATAGTATATACCCTTTAATTATTTTCCCAAAGTATTATGGGGTAGGTGGCTCAGTGGTATCGAGTCGGCCTGTGGATCTTGAGAACCCTGGTTCGATCCCCACAGCCGACAAACAATTTTCACCAATTTAAAAAATCTACCCCTGTGGCTCCTCCTCCACTAATATCTTTGGAGGCCGTGATTTGACGGCTGGTAACCGCACTTCACGCGACAAAATATATCACTTACCGAGATCTGCTTAGGCAGAGTGCCACACCCAGTGATGGGTAAAAGGCGTGATGATATATTTATTTATTTATTTAAGTACAGATACACCCTGTATATTTTTTAATTTCAAATTAAGATTCGTTTTTTTCCATCTTTGGATAAAGCTTCGGATGGGGTTAACATTCCTTCGCCAGATATCATTATATTTTGTTAATTTAATTAATATACAGGGTGTTTCACAACTTATGGCACTTATTTTAACCTCACATAGTACTCAACTTACTAAATATGAAACTAAAATATTTTTTTTTAATTCGCAAATAAACATTTTAAGTAGCAGATCTCGATAAGTGATATATTTTTTCACGTGATTAGCTGTCAAATCACGGCCTTCAAAGATGTTCGTGGAGAGCGATCCACTAGGGTAGATTTAATTTGTGAGCCACCTACCTCATTATACAACTTATTTAATTCATATAATAGCTATTTATGAAACTAGTAAAGAAATGCAGGTTATTACCTTACATATGTGTTTACATAACTCGGCTACGTCTCGTTCTGCAAATTTCACATGCGTAAGGTAATAACCTTATTTCCTTACTTGTTTCATACAATATTTTTTCTACTTCCGTTCTAATAAATACGAAAGAGCGTTTTTGAAATGATGAAATTTTGACATATTAATGACAGTTATAAGTTCAAAAAATAAAAGAATAACACATCAGAATTCGTCTACCAAGATATCTGTTGCTATGTTACCTCATTATTTCACTAGTTAAATAATGCAGTTCATTACCTAACTCAAATAAGTGAAATAAAACGTCTATTTCCTAACGGAAGTAGAAAAAATAATTATTAAATTTTAATGTGATGCAAATTGTCGGTTGTGGGAATCAAACCCGGGTTTTCACATTTACAGTTCGACTCGATTCCACCAATTTAAAAAATATATATTTTATTATTTCTTTATTTTAACAGTAATAGTAAATTAAATTACTTATTTCCCACAATATTATCATAAATCTTTCATAACAATTTCCTAATATCTCCGTATATAATACTGCCAACTTAACATACAAAAAATCAGCAACTGATCTCCATAGAAGAGTCATTAGTTCATATCCTATTTCTAGTGGATATTGAATCGTCATTCAGTAACAAATGCCTCTAATTAAAGGGCAGAGGGTTGCTGTATTATTTGAGCTCAATGCAGGGTGTTTAATACACATTAACAAACCGAACTTTGAGCTGTATACGAGGGTTGCTGAGGGCAGTGGGCCAGTACGGTACTGGTTATGTAAGGAGTCAATGAAGATGAGAAGTGGTAATTTGGACGATTGGACTATCAATTTCCGTTATCTGATTCGTGTTGCTGAACAAATTACTATAACATTTATATATTCGATTGTTTTTGTAATGTGACTGTGTTTGTGGTGTTATTATTTTTTGTGGTTTGTGAAGTGAGAAATTAGGTTTGGGTGGGTTGAATTTTAATTTTGGAAATTATAGACTTGTGAGTTTGTGTTTGATTAGTTTGGGAATGAGTCAACAGTAAATTAGGTTGAATTGGGCAGCCGGTTAAATAATATAAATAGGTAGGTCTTGCAATTTTGAAATTAAGTTTGTGGCTCATTTATTTATTTATTTACTAAACTGCGTATACACGAATTAAAAGATAAAAAGGGAAGGGAATGTCGTACTACGCTTGTTTTGAAAAGTGAATTTCACATAAGAACCGAAATCGAATGTAATGCCTATGGCACACTGGTCGATGAAACAAAAGAACGCACCCGTCATCGACGAAAATTAGAGGCTCCTCTAATTCCATCGAAGAGCTCATCGATGAAACGAACGTATCTCATTTCACTCGTATCTTTTGTGTCTCACTTCACGTTAGCATATTTTTGAAATTTAGTTTTTCTTTCTCAACTTTAGAAGCTTTTATTGTTTGTCAATGAAGGGTGCGTTCTGTTGTTTCATCAAAGAGCTCATCGATGCTCATCGATGCTCATCGACGCTCATCGACCAGTGTGCCATAGGCATAAGAGAATTTTGATATGTACTTTTCTATGAATGTGATTTCATATAATTACAGGTAAACAAATCTAAAATCAAGAATCCTTGTTTTTAATCCAAAGCTGGATTCAGAGTTCACATAACGTAACTTAAGTTAACTAACCCGTAACTTAATTAAATAAAAAATTTATATTTCATAGTTGTCGAAACTACAAACGTAATATACGTTTACCTGAAACTGTCAGGAAAATAAACATTTGCCTGATCTTTAAGACTCAGGAAAGCTTTGCTTTACATACAATTATTTTGTTCCACTAAACCTATTAATTTATCTTCCTTCCATTTTGTTCTGTTTTTAAGGCAGCAAAATAGTTATTTTTATATTAAGTGCACGATATGAGTGTTTTTTTTGTTGCGCGTGAGAATATCACTTTTAGTCGAGACAAAAGTCATTTGAACGTGTCAAAAAACAGGACTTTCGCCCACGAAATACAAACAACATTTTTTTTCTACAACTGTCAAAAAAGAATAATACCATAATTATTGATATATTCAAGTTATAACAAATGGAACTTAAAAAAAAGATTGGGAGCGTGCGCAAAATACTCATTTTCCGTACTAGACTGCGAAATATTAATTAATCAATTGAATTATGACAAATGACAGATAGCTTCGACCAGTTTCGATACCAATCAATGTATTACGATATAGAATATGATTACATCAAATGTTAGGTTACTTTACAGGCCCTTAAGTTACGATAACTATGAAATACTATATGGCATTTCATATATTGAAAATTTTGTTTTGTTAAATTACGTTACATGAATTCAGAATTCACCTTAAACATTTCGTATAATAACCTTACAAATACTAGGTTCTAAATAAGCTAATAAATTATTACAATAAAAATTCAGATTTAAGTATCAACATTAAATTTAAAATAATTATGTACCCCTCTTGTAAAACAAGAATATCATTTCGTTTAAGAGTATATCATCATTACCAAACAATTTTGTAATACACATAAATCTCCTTGTCATAAGTACCAACTTTCAAGTCCAAACCCCAACCATTGAAACCATGCCAACCATCAAATAAAAAGGTCTTCTAACGATAGTTAACTATCCATTATTGCGATTCCCAGACTATATTGTCCGTTGCCATTGTATAGTACTCCAGATTCATCAGTAGCAGATTTTTATGCCGTTGTCACTTTACGGTGCGTTAGCAAACAAGGCTTCATCACTCACAAACAAGTTCATTGAGACATATTTTGGGCTCTGGGGGCATAGCGTTTGTGTTGTTGGTGACAATGGACCGATGGTAGAGCCGCCAGTGGTGACGGATCGCATTGCGCCACCGAGGAGCGTGTCACGTGACTGGTGACAACTGACTGTCGGGATTAGGGCGGGATTGTTGAGTGTTGTGGGAAATAGAGCTGGTCAGATGAATTTTGACAGTGAAAGGAGGTTTAGTTTTTATCGGACATATTTCGTAAATACGACGGATGATGTTAGTTGCAACACCGAAAATAACAAATTATCCGACTTTATTTATTACTACGAGAGGTTCAAATAAATAAATATATTTTGGATGACATGGTATAAACAGTTTTGTATATTCACTTACAAGTAACACTACCCAACTGTCACTCACCGATTTAAATGAAACTTGGCACACTAATAGAACTCTAAAAAATATTAAACCCCAACTTGTTTTCTTCCGGAAGTTGCTTTTTAGGGGTACAAACTACCCCTGAAAGGTGGTAAAAGCAATGAAATTAAATATACCAAAATATTACGCGTTCAACATTGGTTACCCAAGGGATTTTGAGATCGCTAAAATCTATTTTTCCGGTCATTTTGATCATATGCCCTTTTTTAAGGGGTTAAAAAGGGGATGAGGGTATGAAATTACGATATTCAACTGAAATAGAGTTTTAGGTTCAAAACTAGTTACTCGGGGGTTTTGGGGCACTGAAACTATTTTCGAAGTTACCCCTGGGTAACCAATGTTGTTTTATCACCTTTTACGGGTGGTTTGTACCCCTAAAAAGCAACTTCCGGAAAAAAAGAAAATAGAGGTTCAATATTTTTTAGAGTTCTATTAGTGTGCCAAGTTTCATTTAAATCGGTGAGTGACAGTTGGGTAGTGTTACTTGTTAGTCCAAAAATGTAAAATTTTTAGTACGGTGGTGTAGTTAACGTTACAGCATTTAAATCCGGAGATCCCGAGTTCTAATCGCACTCAAGATAAAACTATATAAACTACCACACTTCAGCTCGATTAATGCGGACCCTGTACTGTAATTGGGATTAATAAATATTACAAAATTTCTGTTATGTTCGACTGCATCATATTACCTTGTTTTATGACACTGTTTACTGTCCATAATCGGGTACTTTATTGGACTAGTACGATAAAAATGCAAAATTGGACTATTGTCAATGTCACATTAAAACAAAATTCAAAAGAAATATTTAGACACCATTTTCTGTATGTATTATATGTCTTCATACAATTGTTAGATATTCTCTTGCATTACATGCAAGATCTTTTATTTCTTTTGGAACGTCTTCAATGTCTTCATCCATCTCAACACTTTTTTCACTTTGACAATTTGATAAATAAAACAACAAATGCATATCAACGAAGCACACTTTGAGATGCAATTAAATGTTTTAAGAGAAAATATTCTTCATGCAGTCGAACATAAAACATTGTATGCAACTCGTACATAATCGGACTTTATAGACTCGCCTTATTTATTAACCTCGCTCGCTGCGCTCGCTCTGCCATAAAATTCGGCTCGTCCAATAAAGACTCAAATTATGTACTTGTTACATAAACTACTATTATAGTCTTTAAGAATTAAGCAAATAAACACAAAAACTTGTAATTTAGGAAGAGAAACATAATAAGTATTTGGTACTTCTTATGCCATAACTAGAATTTTAATTTATGTTTGAAAGCGATCATATCACCTAATTTACATTTCGAAAACAATTTTTGAAACCTGTATCCTTTTTAAATGACTTCAGAATTCTTTACAAATTACTGGCAAATTGCCTGGTAGGTACAGTAATAAAATCTTTTTAATAACCCCCTTTACATAACTAGAAATTTTTATTACAGAAGCACAGCCTTGATTCGCAGCAATTCATTAATTTGTAGCAATTAGAAGTGCAAAAATGAAAATACACTTACGTAACCACACATCAACAGAAATCTGCTTCAATCTGTTGTCGTTTGAAAGCATGTACATGCACAGTAGCGACTGCGCTTTGTCGAGAATGTCAGGCGACGCATGTTGATTAATTTACTCATTTTGCTTTGCTTTCCACTGTTTTGCATTACATTATAGTGTTATTAGCGTCAAGTTAATTAATCTTTCTTATTATGCCTTGCGATTCTACATTGAAATTAGAACTGTTGCCGATGAAACAAAGATAAAATGCCTTTTGTGTAATATAGGAGTTATAACTTTATTATTGAGATTGGTATTGATTATATAATTTATTGTAAATTATTATTATATGTTATTTATATGTACATGAGTAAGTGAATATTGTAATTTTATCAAAAAGTAACGATTAATAATAATATTTACAAATTATTGTAAATGTGATGACATCACGTCATTACGTTTTGAATCAAGAAATGGCAAGTAAATATATTAAATAAATAAAATAAATATATCATCATGTCTTTTACCCATTACTGGATGTGACACTCTGCCTAAGCAGATCTCGGTAAGTGATATATTTTTTCGCGTGAAGTGCGGTTATCATCCGTCAGATCACGGCCCTCAAAGATATTAGTGGAGAGGGAGCCACAGGGGTAGATTTAAATTGGTGAAAATTGTTTGTCGGCTGTGGGGAACGAACCAGGGTTCTCAAGATCCACAGGCCGACTCGATACCACTAAGCCACCTACCCCATATATATATATATATATATATATATATATATATATATATATATATCTGCTTCTTTGTTATATACCGTCTATTGTAGAAGGAATGTCGTACATTAGCGAGCTGCCTATTTGTGATTAAAGCGCACTTATCCACGATAGCTTCTCTCAAAGAATTAATATTTGGGTGGCGTTGCTTATAAATTTTACATTTAAGATGACCCCATAAAAAAAATCGCTAGGTGTTAAATCAGGAGATCTGTCAAACGTCAAGCATCTATCTATTTTTGTTTCACTTCCATGGCTATTTGATTTTTTCAACGTAATTTTTAATATTTTTTTATTTAATTTCTGTCGTTATAACGCATGTAAATGTAATTCTGTTTATTGATTTAGATGCAGAATTTTATGCTCTACAACATTTATTTGAAGCATTTTTGCCTAAAATAATTTGGGGAGCAATGCGCACAGAAAAACTGGTTTTTCATGTTAATCGCCTATGTACACAGGTATGATGTTCCACCCAGTACATATTAAGCGTGTATAAAACCTCAATAGTGAATTTAAATATGTTATTAGCTAAGAGCATGTTAAAAGTTAACAATGACCAATATTTTATATGTTATAATTTAGCTTGAGTGGAATTCGAACTCGGGATCTCCGGATTGTACTAAAATTCTTAATCAGAAGTTTTTCCTTTACTAATTCAATTCTATGACTTATTAAAGATTTTCAGATTTATAAATCTTAGATTTATGTCAGAATTCCACCATTTATTCCACTTACAATACCGAGTCCAAAATCACAGAGCCGCAGGGATGTACTTTAAATAATTTTAGATTGAGTAGGATTCGAACACAGGATCTTCGGATTCAAAGTAGTGTACTTGTCAGCCATTAAATCACGGCCTCCAAAGTGGAAGGGGAATCATAGGGGTAACTTTCGTGTTCTCCAGTTATTACAAAAAAATATGTAATATGATTTATTCATGTTTGAGATGTATCTGAGCGATCGTAGAATTTTGGCACGCTCCTCTGTCCTGTGTGGAGAGTAAATGTCATAGCGTCTAAAACCGATACATCGATATCCCAGAATGTCGACAAGTCCATAGCGTCGACAAACCATAGCGTCGACAACTGATTATTACAATGAACCAAATGAATCGTCGTGTTTGGAGGAGGGGGTGGAGCACCGATTTGTTACTCGCTCTCTACACGATGCTCTGTTGTTTTGTTCCGCACAACAACAACCGAACATCGACAACCTGGGTGTTCGCATGTTCGCTACACACACAACACACAATAGCCCAGGCTCACGTTAAATGCAAGTTAATGTACTGACAACAATAGCTAATATAGTTATTGTAACTCGTGGGCTGACTTTTCTACACCTCTTTGTTCCACATTCATGTTGTCTCTCTTAGGGTGAGATCACAATCAATCCACTCCCAAAACAACCATACTTAAACCAAATCACATTTTGAGTGCTGCATTTCTTTAGAGGATATACAATACTCACAGATATAAGGTAATTAAAAAAAGTGGCACTAAAGTAAAGACTATAACCTAGGTTATGTTACATTTGTTGTGATTTGACAACTGGTTACTGTACTCAACGGCTTAAAATGTATAGTTTATTAAGATCTGCTATCGCAGAGCTGCCATGTTCATTCCTGGTTGAACCAGTTCAAAAAGTCAAAATTTTTATAATATGGTTCTATATAGTTCAGAGCACGAGAAATGCACTCGTTCAAACCGCATTTCAATATCTCTTTTAGATTTCGAGTTACAGCGATTTTGGACTTTTTTTAAAGCTCAACTTTGAGACGCTATAACTCAAAAACTAAAAGAGATATTAAAATGCGGTTTGAACGAGTGTATTTCTCGTGCGCCACTTAACTTGTACCGGTATTTTGAAAATATTGAAAATTTTTCAATTTTTTCGAAATTTTCTTTTGTCGATATTTCAAAAACTTGAAAAGATAATGTAAATCTGAAAACACCAGTGAATTCCTCTCGTAAAAATACATAGGTATGCAAATTTTCAGAAGAAAATTTGAACGGATACATTTTTTATTACAAAAAATCGAAAATCGCCGTTTTTTGAAGAATTCTTAAGGGGTTAGCCTTAAGATTTTTACGATTTTTGGCCATTTTTCGTTTTTTTGTAATAAAAAATTTATCCGAGCGAATTTTGTTGTAAAAATTTGCATACCTATGTATTTTTACGAGAGAAATTCACTGGTGTTTTCAGATTTTCATTATCATTTCAAGTTTTTGAAATATTGAGGAAGAAAAATTTTGAAAAAAATAGAAAAATTTTCAATATTTTCAAAATACCTGTACAAGTTAAGTAGCGCACGAGAAATACACTCGTTCAAACCGCATTTCAATATCTCTTTTAGTTTTTGAGTTATGGGCTTTCAAAGTTGAGCTTTAAAAAAAGTCAAAAATCGTTGTAACTCGAAATCTAAAAGAGGTATGAAGATGCGCTTTGCGCCATTCGATTTCTCGTGGTCTGAATTATATAGAACCACATTTTAATAATTTTCGATTTTTGAACTGGTTCAACAAAACATTCTCATTATTTGTATGTACGAGCTCTTAAACGAAGAATTTGCGAACAAACCTCTACACAAAAGAACTAATGGATTGTTTTGAGGTTCTAAATTTATACCTAACGTTTAGTTAATGTAATTTAAAGTAATTTAAATTCATTTAATTTGTTTAAACTTAAAATGTTTCCTTTAGACTATATACTATTACACTTCAATGCATTGCTGAAAATATTATTTTACCTATGTTTATTTTTAAAATAAACGCTCTAATGTATTGCTGTCAAACTTTTTAACTGTAACTATCGTAATGATATATCCCTATGTTTACTGATAAGAAAAACTCCCGAGGAATAAAATGATATTATCAGTGTTCGAAATAGGAATGGTCTAATTGGGAAGACACCATGCCTGTCTGTTTCTAGTGGGCTCTGGCGGCTTTATGTGTCCTCAAAGTGCAATATTCATAAGTTATATGAGCGATTTTTAATTTGACAGAGGCAGGAGGCAAGCCGACAGCCCGACAGCCCGACACCCCGACAAGGTATTGTGTGATGAGAGATGATGTATTCGACCTATTGGGACGTGGGTTTATGAATATTGATAATTTGATATGGGGTTAGTGATTTTTAGGCGGGTAACTAAAGAGAAGTTATTTGATTTTAAATTGAAATTAGATGTAAATCAGGGATTGCCATTATACTATCGTTTATCTTATTACTTTTCAAAGATATTTCTACTGATATTTCCACTCGGAACAAGATTATTTATATAAAATATCTGATGTGCACACCACATGACTTCCTTGTACACGTATTAAACTATAGATATTTTTTAATTGCACATATTTGACATTAAATCTTTTATTTTTTGTTCTAATCCATAGCAAACTTAATTTTAAAAAAAATCAAAAAATATATAATATTTAAATTTAGATATCTCGTTTATACAAAAAGCTAATTTAAAAATTCTTAATGTGCTGGACGCAGAATTTCAAACCCTACAAAATCAATGCCGTTATTTTAATTTAATCGTGACTCTCGAGCGAGAACGAGACGAGGAACGGTAAACTTCATTCGAGAAAAAGAATGAGACAAATATTGCTAAAAATGAGGCAGCATCAATATTTTATATTTTTTCTACGATTGCTATGAAAAGTTGACAATTACGCTCTCATTTGTCATCGTAAAGTTGAAGTTTTCTGTGGAACAATCGAAAAATATTTTTTTGCGCATCTCCAATGACAATGCGCGAAAAAGATATTAAATACGCGCGTATTTCAATAGTTACCAGAGATACAAACAAAACAGAAACTTGTCATATTGACAGTCGACAGAACGAATTTATTTTCAGTACGTATAAATTTTTTAATAATTTTAAGATGCAATCGTAGAAAAAATTATGTGTTAAATGCGCGCGTTTCCAATGGCAACGCGCGAAAAAGATAATAAATGCGCGCGTATTTTAATAGTTACCAGGGATACAAACAAGACAGAAACTTGTCATATTGACAGTCGACAGAACGAATTTATTTTCAGTACGTATACATTTTTTAATAATTTAAAGATGCAATCGTAGAAAAAATTATGTGTGTATCACGAGCGTAAAGTGTCTTTGTTAGTCTTACACTATTGCAGCTCTCGCCTTCGGCTCGCGCTACTATTACCGTGTTCGAGTAATAAAGAATCACTTTATGCTCTTAATACACAAATAACTATTTCGTCTCGCCTAGTGTCGCCTCGCGTGCCTCACTAGTCATATTCTATCTACCATTAAATTTTCTCTTGAGTTTTGAAGCACCTTGTATAATTCAATCCTAATGCAACAGAAATAAGACTTACGCGACATTCATATTTAATCACAAGCGTCAATATTCGAGCGTATTAAATATTTTTAACATCTTTGAGGGCCGTGATTTGACGGCTGGTACCTGCACTTCACGCGATGAAATATATTGTCGAGCAATGGGTAAAAGGCGTGATGATATATTTATTTTTTTATTATTTAAATATTTCTGCAATAGAATAAAAACTAACAAATGATAAATAAAAATATGATGTGTACACCACATAACTTCCTTGTACGCGTCTTAAACTATAGATTTTTTTTTAATATCACATATTTGACATTAAATCTTTTATTTTTTTATATTTTGTTATAATCCATGGCAAACTTTTTTTTTTAAATCAAAAAATATATAATATTTAAATTTAGATATCTCGTTTATGCAAAAAGCTAATTTAAAAATTCTTAATGTGCTAGACGCAGAATTTAATTCTCTAAAACTTTTATTTGCAGCATTTATGTCTAAAATTAAAATAATACCATTTTTTTCAAGGAAAACTGTTAGCAGCTTCATGTAATGTGTCACTTCCGGTTAGTGTATTTTAACCAAAATCTATTATGTTATTTCCATCGATATAGTAGTCTTATATACTAAATTTGGAAAGTTTTAAATAATATTTGAATATAGTTTTTCATGAAAATCTATTATAGGCTTCAAGTAAAGTACCACTTCCGGAAGTTGTATAATGACCAAAAAGGGAGGTGCACAACTAGATGTTATAACAGTCTTAAATATAAAGTTTCAATTTTCTACGGCTTACCGTTTTTGAGTTATGCGAGATACGTACGTACGTACAGACGTCACGACGAAATTAGTCGAAATGGGAGGGCCAAAATGCGTATTTCAACTGAAATCTGAAAACCGAAAATTTTCGCGATTACAATACTTCCTTTACTTCGTACAAGGAAGTAAAAATTGAGATCGCAAAATACGTAACCCGACTTGACTGCCTTACGACTTTTTCTATTTTCCGAATTTCCTTCATTTAATAATATTGTCAGGTGGTAATAAGGCGTAATAATATATTCATTCTTTTACGTAAACGACTAAAGGCCTAAAGGTGTCTAACGCCACCTCTCGTCACACTCCTGCGGTAGGTAAATTTCCATTTCCTAACTTATAAAACAAAATATTCATGTCGAATGGTTACCGAGCAGGTGTGGTTACCTAACGGTTAAAACCGAACCGAAACCGTGTTCAGAACGTGGTTAATACTTAATAGTTGGTTCGGATCAGCTGCAACGGGACACACATAATTCAGGGTTTTGACGATTTCATAATTCCTAATTACGGTCCTGGTGGGTTATTACTGCCACGGGCACGTGTTAATGAAATCATTATCATTTTGGGACCGTTTATTTATCGGGAGAGATGGAGTTTTTATTTATTTATGCTAACATTTTCATTCGATTCATAAATATAATTTAAGTTTATATATGTCAGGATAATTGTTATTAATTGATTTATAATGCAGTCTAAATGTAATCTGATTTAAAATTTAATATAGGTACCAAATTAATTATGGGTTGGATAGCTCAACACTTAAATACAACATTTATGCTATTTCAAATCGATTGACAATTACGTCATTGAATTGCATAAGATATATGTAAAGCTCGGTCTCATATCGTTAATCTTTACTTTATACTTGCTTGTTGAATTATGTCTGATGACGTCACAGATGATAATTAAAAAAAAAAAAACCTAGGTTATTTTACAATTAATATAATCTTAAAATAATACATAAAACAAAATAAATAAATATATTATCACATTTAAAATTCTAGAAACCAATGTACAAAATAAGTAAATAATATGGTCATCACGCCTTTTACTCATTACTACATGTGGCTCTCTGCCGTAGCAGATCTAAGTAAATGATATATTTATGTGCGTGAAGTACGGGTACCAGCTTTTATAAAGAAAATTTGGGACTAAGCGTGCTGTGAAAAATAACGAAACAAAATAATTTTTATTATTATTATTTGTTAATTTATTGTTATTATTATTTTGAATAAAATATGATAATATATGTTCAATTATAATTTATTATTAATTTCGGTTAAGAAAATTAATTAATGAACTTGTCAAATTAAAACTCTAATTTTCTTTATTAAAGGTATCTTTCGTTTGCTTGTTACTCTTGCGTAAAAAACAATTGAGCAACAAGTAGATACACATTAGGTGCAGTTTTTAATATCTAACATTTTTTGTATTCACACTTTTGGTCTAATTTAATTAGGAAAGTTAAAATCATCATATTATGAAAATACCAATATATTTCCTATGTGGCATATTTCAATATTACACCCAGTATATTTGGCCAATTGCACCAACAAAACTCACCCTCCTCTATCACCTTTGGGTGACTTAACTACTAGAAATAAATATAAATATATCCAAGTTTAAAATTACTGGTCTGTATGTAATTATAGAGTTTTTATAATTAATGGGTAAAAGTAAAATATATTTGTTTATATTTATTTAGATCGTAAAACAAAACACACAATCTGATAATAATTTCATTATTTGTATAAATTTAATTTTAATTTACAATTAAAATTAAACATATCATTTTGAATTTATCTAGTATATATTTTTTATTTCTTTGAAAATTTAATTGAAAATATGTTAGATACTTAAAATATCAATATAACGATTAATATTTTATATTTTAATTATTGTAATAATTTTATGATGATGTAAAATTATCGGTACGAGCGCAAATGCTTCATTTAAATGATTAAATACAGCAAAATATAATTTTGTTATTACAAATAATTTATTTAAAACGTCATTTGGATATTCCAATAATAATTACTCAAAACATAATGTTTTAATGGCTACAAATTTAACTTTCAAATCGTTCAAGAACCATTAGTAACAACTAGTTATTAATAAAGTTATTCAAGCAATTATATCCAGGCGTATAATTTCGTTTAAAATGTATCAATTTTCTTCTAAATCCAGACTTTAACCTAAAAATTAATTGTTATTAGTCCTGTTGGCAATAAATGACATTCTACAATTGATCAAATTAACATATTCAAAACATTCGATTATTCACGGCAAGAAAATTAAACCATAAAAATATTTCTAATGTCCAATAATCGTTCATAAAAATCTGCATTTCTCTAAAACACGGAAAAATTAAACCACATTCATACATTCGGTCCATACAGAGCCGGACCTAAAAAAGACCCCAAATTTTACGAAGGCGAACATTAAATAATCCTTTATTACAGTTAATATTAATATTGATATTTTACCATGTTTCAATTGTTTTAGTTTATTGTTTTATTTCAAGCCACAGTCATGACTCACTATTCTCTTTCCGATTAGCTGTATAATAAAGTGCCCGCCATTTTACTTTTTAATCATGTAACATATAGATTATTTTACATGATTGTAAAGCAAATTTGATGCACTTTTCAAATTATTATGTATTATGTTCCATTTGAAATTTCAAAGTTGATATTAATTACTAATACATCGAAAATGATATCATAAACGTACCTCCGTCATCAACTAGCTTACATGTTATAAGAAAAAAATTGATAAATAAGCGAGATATTTGCTTGGTCTATTAAAATACAACACCCGGTATATATATATATATATATATATATATATATATATATATATATATATATATATATATATATATATATATATATATATATACGCCGTTTACCCATTACTGGGTGTAGCACTCTGCTGAAACAGACCTCGGTGGGTTGTAAAATTATGCGCGTGAAGTGGGGTTATCAAATGACGGCCCCCAAAGATGTTAATAGGAGGAGCCAAAGGGGGGTAGATTTAATTTAGTGAAATTTGTTTATGGGCTCAAAAATTTAGTAAAAAATATTTTTGAAAAGTACTTTTTGATTTTCAATTAGTCAATGATTTATGTTTACTTGGAGGAAAAATAGAACTTATAAGAAAATGAAAATAGTAAAATGTCTTGATGTTTCAGAAATTCAGCACCAGACACATACACTACATTTTAAGGGAAGCAACACCCTCTTCAATGTTAGATCCAGCCCTGGGTGGAAATCAACAGTCCTCCATTAAACCGACTTGTGATTGTTCTTGCAATTAGAGTAAAATTACACAGTAGCGGCGTGATAGGGCACTCGCACTTTACTTTCCCCCCTCTGTTGGCGAGGGGAATTTCTTCAAGGGGAAGACACGAGGTAGTGTAGTGTGGAGAAGTTTATGTTATGATATGCCGTGCCTGTTTGGAATTACAACTGGCCCTATTATATTCAAATGCGTTCGGAATTCAAATTAAATTGCATGGCGTGTAATAAACCAGTTGAGTACTCGCGGTGTCCATGGGCGGCGCATGTGGGCTGCTATTTATCAGCTGTTTTATATTTTTTAAGATAATTAATTTATTGGCGTGTGCATTGTTCGTATTAATGTATTGCTTTTGTTTTCTTCTTTGATTTTACGGTGAAATTTATAACATTTTAAGCATTTTATTTTAGACTAAAATTTGCATTCATTGCTACATCACATCTGGCGGTAACATTTGGTACTAAACTTTAATATGTTTCTACACTCAAATATACAATGCAACCTATAAGAAGTGAAACACGGCAAATAGTGTTATTTCGTCTGCAACTTCACAAAATGTCAAATTTGACTAATAATAATAATAAGTAGCCTAGGTAACGTTAGAAAGAACAAAATTTTCATAGATTTTTTTTCGATAAACTGTTATTTACATTGTACATACATACATACATACATAACATCACGCTATATCCCATTAAATAGGGTAGCACAAACCTATGAAATATTCACAGAACATTCCCTAACAAATTCATCAAAATATAATTCAACCACACTAACGCACAACCATTCCTCACACCTGAAATCTTCAACACGCAATAAACCCTCAATCACATCCATCCATTCACTCATGTACACCTGTTTCATAAATCTTTCACTTGCGCCCATTCACCTAACAATGAATCTATAAGGAAATGAAGGAAGCATCGACCTGCACTTGTTTTGGAAGTAAATTGCAGTTAGACACTCTATATTAAGAACTGAAAATGACTGAAATGTCACGTGATATAAGTTGAGGTTAGTTGTGAAAACAAGGCTTATAAATAAAACTTTGTTTAATAATAAAATATCAAAATAAACACTTGTCTAAGTCTCACAAAATTCAGCCTCCAAGTCACCTTATGAGGGCATCGTCAGAGGCTGGCCAGCACAGTTGGTAACCATAGACGCGTTTCGCTCTTATTAGAGCTCATCAGTATGGTATAACCTACTTCTTCACCTAGAACAAAGTTCATGTGAAGAAGCTGGTGACGAAGGACTGTGCCAGCAGAGAATAAGATCTCTAAAGAACGGTAAGATGACATGAGAAGTTCTATCGAACCAGTAATGCCATTTACCGAAAAAAGCAAAAGCTACGAAATAGCAATTTAAATAAAAAACAACGAAGACAAAATTAATTGTCTTTAAATGCTCACTTGGTGAAACTAGGTTTAATAATAAAATATCAAAATAAACACTTGTCTAAGTCTTTGTTTCTTTCTTTCCCAATATGGCTATTTTTCTTTGACTGCTGGCCATTAGTACGTCACAGTGACGTCATATATCTCTTGTAGACATTTTTAATAACTTTTTTCTTGTTAACTATTAATAATTCATCAATTTTTAAACTACGAGCATTATAAACAATAAAAGTAAGCATTAAATTAAATGTTATTTTGTTTTTTAATATTAGATAAAAAGTATCAATATAAAACAATCTCCATTTGATCAAAGTATCAGAGAGAATATTTTCTCTGTGTGTTTCACTGTCAAGAAATCTGAAAATTCTTCTGGAAAAGAGCGCCATAGGAGAACAAATCTCGTACGCCTTTGTGTCCCGACCTTTCCACAGATATCTCAGCTCGCATTTCAGTGCGTTTTTTCTCCTCGATTACCAAGAAACGAGTTTGTTTTTGTTCCGTCGATTGTCCTTTGTTGTTTCTATTCGCGCGCGGGTTTCTCGCCGACAAACGACAAAAATGCCCGATTCTGTAATTGTGCAACTTACACATGTAACGCCGCCATCTTGAGTCCTGTTTGTGGCAGAGCCGCACAGCGGTAGATGAGAGAACTACCACTAAACGCACCATATTTATTAGCAAATTACGCGTAGGATACAATTCTGACAAGCCTTGATGATGTTGTCATTTTTGTAATTGAAGTTAGATTGGATTGTTGAATTTAATTGTGATAAATAGAATCTTATTTATTACAGACGAAAGAAATTTGAAGAAGAATATTATTAATAGATTTTAATTATGAATGAAGGAAAATTTTGATATATTTTTAATATAAAAAATTAAAAAAATATATCACGTCTTTTACCTATTACTGGATGTGGCACTCTATCGTAGCAGATTTCGGTAAGTGACATATTTTGCGCGTGCAGTGAGGTTACCAGCCAACAAATCACAAAGCTTCTCTACTATACCTATTATCTAAAGCGTTCGGCTAAAAGTATAAATTTATGACAAAATAAAATCCGCATTAATAAATTTTTAACACATGACTTCGATTGAACGTACAGTAATGAAGATAATTTTTATGACAGAAAAATTCGGATAACGCCTGGATTCGAACCAGGGACCCTCCGCTTGCCGGGAAGAGATGCTAACCGCTACACCACGTCACCTGTGTCCGACGTATGGCATCAACCGAATTCTTCTGTCGAATCCAGGCGTCATCCGAATTTTTCTGTCATACAAATTTAACTTTAAAATTATCCGCATTAATAAACCTTTCTTTTCATCAACTAAAAAACAAAAAACTCCACTTTGGAATGCGTGTAAAATCTGTCCAATTTGGTAGGAATCTATTTACGATGTGACAATTAGGCGGCCTGGATCGGTGGGGCGGCGCATCCCCTAATAGCTTTGAAGCTGAGCGCCGCCTCACACACGAACATGGATACAAGATGTGTGGACGCCGCAAAGAACTGTACCGGATAACACTGCGACTAGACGACGTGTCTACAAATTATGATGAATTGGTTTGAGTAAATGATCTGTCTCTAGGAAATTTGCAAACTCTAATATTTCAACAGAGAGATTTTATGTTTAGACTTTAGGACCAGGTTTTATAAATAATATAATAATGGGGTAGATGGCTCAGTGATATCGAGTCAGCCTGTGGATCTTGAGAACCCTGGTTCAATTCCCACAGGCGACAAACAATTTTCATCAATTTAAATCTACCTCTGCGACTTCCTCTCCTCTAACATCTTTGGGGGCCGAGATTTGACGGCTGGTAACCGCACTTTACACGAAGAAATATATCACTTACCGAGATCTGCTTAGGCAGAGTGCCACACTCAGTAATGGGTAAAAGGCGTGATGATATATTTATGTATTTATAATAAATTTACTCCCATGGTACATGTATTTAAATTAACAAATTTTAAACAATTTTATTTATTTTATAGCGTATATAACATTACCGTCATTTGTATGAATAAATTTTATTAACATTGGAAGTAATAGTTATTTACGTAAAAAGTCAGGAAAGTGTGTAATTCCAGGATGAGTAAATACAGCTTACGAATCCTGTACGACGCTTTACTGACGTGTTACAAATAATAAATATTTTAATTTAATTTAAAAGAAATATTTGACTTACATATTGAGTCAGTATTTTATGTTGCTAAGTAACTAGACACTCACGTATCTTTCATTACTTGCCTAGGCAGGCAATATGTTATTTTCCTGACTAGGCATGCAAAGCAAAGCTTTCGTGAGTCTTAAAGGTCAGGCAAATGTTTATTTTCCTGTCAGTTGCAGGTAAATTAATTTTTCTGAAATCGTCAAGAAAATGCCTACTTTCCTGACGCATTTTAGTATGGAAAGTAAGTGTTTACCTGACTCAAATAAATAAACTAAATAACTAAAAAATTGAATAAGATTTTTATTTATTTTTATCAATAATATTAATACTAAATATACAATTGCTTAAATTACTAAAATTTATGTATGACACTGGCGAATTTGAAGCTAAATTTATTGGAGATTCAGTAAATAAAATAAGCAAGTAGCACATTTGCTGACAAATTATTTTGCTTTTTCCAATCCATGAAAATTTCATACTCTTTATCATATCGGTCTTTGGACTTGCTCGGTAATAAATTTTCAACAGCCGCAGTTGCTTGATTTAAGATTTCAGGAGGAGTACTTGAAAATACCGCCTCATACTCATTTTCATCTATATTTTCCAACATTATAAAGAAATCTTCTCTGTCAACAATATTACTTTTGACACAAATATATTCAATAGATTTTTCACATAAGATATTGTTTTCAACAACTTTTGTTATCACCTTGGATATGTAGTTTGCTGCCAATATGATTCTTACCAAAAAATTAAACATTTTGAAATATTTATTATTAATTATATTGATAAAATATAAATATGAACGATTTCAGAAAAAATAGTATACATAATACGTCACGAAAGTGTTTTACTTGACTCAGCGAATTAAAATACTCGGCCTCACGGCCTCGTACTTCAAACAACCGCTTCGTCAAGTAAAGCATCACTTTCCTGACTTATTATGTCATATACTATATTCAATATTAAGTTGACAGTTTTTACGTATTATGACAAGTTGGTCAAATTATGTTTTTACTTTTATCAATAGAGAATTATTCTATATAGTAACAGTAAACGTCAAAGGGAATTCGAATCACTTACTTCCAAAATGAATAAAAGTAAAATGACTGTCGAACGTTTGAAAGTAATTGTATATATCTTTGTTATTTATGACAGGATTTGATGCCATTTTAAAAATCACCCTATATATAAAAATATACGATAATGTTTTCCTAGTTCATACTGTAGATGTCCTGTACTGTAATTGAAATTAATTCCTGTTGTGCAGAGTAACAAAAATAGATAATTAAACAATAGAATGCAACTAAAAATGTTATCTTAAGTTTATGATTTATGCGTGATATCGCTCAAATATATTCATCATCCTATTCAAGATTAATCTTTCAGGCTTAAAACATTTTTTAAGATAGCATCCGTATACTAATTGCTAGACTTTATAGTTTTATTAATTCAATAAAAAAGCTCTTACCTTTAAGATGCTCCGACTCTGCTCCTTTTAGTGTAAGTTTAGCGTCTCGAGGTCCGTCGCTACCAGCTATAAAAATAAAAATATTTTCAGAATGTTTCCTTTTGTGTTGTCTTCATAGAGTAACTTTAATAGAATTAAAGGATGAAAGAGCAGGTGTATTTTTTTAATAAAACAGGGAAGGTGTGTTTCAATTTCTAACCAGGATTAAGGATCGATTTTTTAAGTGAAAATTTGCCCAGAAGTAATCGATGAGCGATTGTATTAATTGATTAGTTCTTTTGTACGGCAGCAAGTTTTGCAGCGTTGAAAATTTGTACGTTATCTGGAAATATTTAAACAGGTGACCGATACAACAAGAATACTTTTAAATGCAGGTGTTTAGTTTTATAAATTTAAAAAAACTTTTCAAACTTTTCAAACATTTAAGATAAGTTTATGATTAGTGGGAGTGTCTTATTTGGTATAGAATAAACAGGGAAGAGAACGAACTTGTATTTACCTTCATTACTTTGAAAACAATAAATATAAATGTAATAATTTTATAATCAAATTGAATTATGTAATTTATTTTTATGGGATAAGTGGCTCAGTGGTATCGAGTCGGCCTGTGGATACTTAGAACCCTAGTTCGATCCCCACAGCCGACAAACAATTTTCACCAAATTAAATCTATCCCTGTGGCTCCCGCATCACTAGCTTCTTGAGGGGTCGTGATTTAACGGATAGTTACCACACTTTACGCAAAGAAATATATCACTTACCGAAATCTGCTTAGGTAGAGTAACCTAGTAATGGGTAAAAGGCGTGATGATATATTTATTTATCTTATTTTATATTTGTTAATTCAAAATATTTTTGTTCTTTTTCATGAGCCGAATGATATAATTTTATAATTGTGAATTGAGTTGACTGTACACGGTTTTATCTTTAAATTTTTGTTACTTAAAAATTACGTTTTTTTTTTATAATTGAACCATGTAACTATTAAAGTTATTTTATATGTATTTTTATTGCTTGAAAAAAGCCAAAATGTAGCCAAATAATAATTAAAAAAAATTGTTTAAAAAAAGTCCAATTGAAAATTATAATATTAAAATAAGTAAATAAATAAATATATCATCACGCCTTTTACCCATTGCTGGATGTGGCACTCTGCCTAAGCAGATCTCGGTAAGTGTTATATTTTGTCGCGTGTAATGCTGTTACCAGTCGTCAAATCACGGCCCTCAACGATATTAGTGGAGAGGGATCCACAGGGGTATATTTAAATTGGTGAAAATTGTTTGTCGGCTGTGGGGATCGAACCAGGGTTCTCAAGATCCACAGGCCGACTCGATACCACTGAGCCACCTACCCCATTTTATAATATTATAAGGAGAAAAATCGAGATATCGACAAGATATGAATCTGTGACCAATTGGTAAAAATTTTCTTTTATTAACAGTGTCACTGCAGATTACTCTAGTGTTCAGTCTGTCAGAATGTGAAAGAGTCATGGGTTCGAGGCTGACTTTGATCCATAACAAAATGAAGAGAAAAATTTGAATAAAAACAAATAAGAATTACATGATAACTATAGATTAGTTGGTTGAAAGCAAATAACCAGAGTTTATAGGTCCTAGGTTCAAATTTCAATATTCTCCAGGATCCAAATATGAAAAAAAAAACAATGGTAAAAATAGAAGAATTTCATTTCTGCCTGTTAGGTTTTTATAGATATTAACAAGTATTCATATCAAATAGCTTATGTTATAAATAAAATAAATATATCATCACGCCTTTTACCCATTACTGGGTATGGCACTCTGCCGAAGTAGATCTCGGTAATTGATATATTTCTTTGCGTGAAGTGCTGTTATCAGTCGTCAAAGATGTTACTGGAGAGGAAGTCACAAGGGTAGATTTAAATTGGTGAAAATTGTTTGTCGGCTGTGGGGATCGAACCAGGGTTCTCAAGATCCACAGGTCGACTCGATACCATTGGATTTGAGAGCTAATAGTGAAAAAAGTAGTATACAGGGTGTTTCAGGACTAGTGTAACAAACTTTAACAGCTTATTCCTGAGGTCATTTTGAACCAAAAATGTCATATAAACATATGTCCTATTCCTTCTAGTTACCAATATACAAGAGGTTGAAGTTCTATAAATAACACGAAATTTTAATTTTCGAAAAAAACAATAGTTTTATTGAAAAGTCATACCTTATATGTCTTAATTAATTTTATTTATTAATATTAACAAATACGATTTAGAGAACAAAACAAAAAATGACACAATTAAATAGACTACAGAACAACATAACCAAACATGGAATATGTTAACACAATATGAAATAAGATAACAAATTTTAAAAAATTAATGCAAGTGCTCAAAATGAGCGCCTTGAACTCGTATGCATGTTAATATTAATAAATAAAATTAATGAAGACAAATAAGGTATGACTTTTCAATAAAACTCTTGTTTTCCGAAAGTATCTTGATTACAAAAATTTGCAAATTTTGTGTTATTTATAGAACTTCAACCTCTTGTATTTTGGTAACTAGAAGGAATAGGATCTATGTTCATATGACATTTTTTGCTCAAAATGACTTCAGGAATAAGCTGTTAAAGTTTGTTACACTAGTCCTGAAACACCCTGTATAAACCACGGTTGAGAAGATCATTATTGACCATGCGCCTTGTACCATCTTGGCGCTAGGAAAATAATAATCATCTTCTCAACCTTGGTTTATAATATACTATTTTGAAACTGGTGTAGAAGTTAAAACCAGGGTTGGTTGAAGGCAAAAATACAAAATAACGGAACAGTAGAATTAAAATAATTCTACGTATTTATACAAATTTGCATACGTACACGAAACAGAAACATACCTCGGAGCAAAACCGCAAAATTTACTTAAAAATACTTCCTTAATCAAGACATTACTTACAGTATTACACCATATGCTTACCCTCATTTTTATGTAAATTCCCATTTAAAAATAAAGTTATCACCGCATATGCTCCAATAATACAATCAAAACCGCAAACAAAATAAACAGTTCGGCCTACTTTCATCAAGATATTTTTCTCAACGAGGTGAAAATGTATATAATTGAAATTGTGTCGAAAAGAAACTCTTCAATGAATGCAAAGGCATTGTTGAGATAGCATGCAAAAACGAACAGTTTGAGAATGACTGGAGGGAGAAACAGATGACACCACAATAATCGGTGTTCGAATATATCAAAGGAGCCGCCAACGCGATTTGGGTGTTCCTGACGAAGAGAGCAACACCTCTCATCATCAGTGCGATGAAGAAAACTTGATACTATTCTTTGTAAGTACGAGAAAGACAAAAGATGAACGAGTGAGATGGGAAGAGGTCTGTATAGAATATACTAACAAGTAGAGATTCAGGGTTATAATATGTTTTAGTGCGTCGAATTAAGAATTATTCTCGGCTTAATTTTTTTTATACCCTGTTGTATAAGCGGCACTTTTGAGGTTTAAATTGTTGACATAACTCCGAGCAATTAACAGATTTAATAGAAATTTTTCACCACTAATATTCTTGTAAGATTCGGCGCTAAATTATATTAATCAAGATAATTTTCAATCTTTTGGTTTTTAGTTACCTTAGAAGTAATTTCTTCATTTCATAATTACAGCTAATTAATTACTAGTTTTTGTTTAATTGTTGATACGAAAAATTGAAAATATAATAAATTAAATGAAAAATAAAATCATCTTGCAATTAAATTGTTATTCTACTAGATCCCCACGGCCGACAAACAATTTTAACCAATTTAAATCTACCCCTGTGGCTCCCCCTCCACTAATATCTTTGGGGGCCGTGATTTGACGGCTGGTAACCGCACTTCACGCGAAAAAATATATCACTTACTGAGATCTGCTTAGGCAGAGTGCCACATCCAGTAATGGGTAAAAGGCGTGATGATATATTTATTTATTTATTTATTTATTCTATTAGAAATTATAAATATATTATCACGGTTTTTACCCATTATTTTGTATGGCATTTGACCATAGCAGATCTCAATATGTAGTATATTTATGCACGGGAAAACCGGTTATAAGCCGGCAAATCACGGCCAATAAACCATTGTGTTTTATTTTCATTTTCTTGACTGTTTTGACAAGTCAGTATGGCAATATTACCGTACAGAATACAGTTATTACTTACTTACCAGCCTAATTTTGTGCATGTAAACATAGGAAACCGGTAAACTTATTTATTTATCAAAATAAGTTCAAACCGATTCTGAACTGAACTATTCTACAATACATATTCTTGGAATGTACTCTATTGCAAAAAACAATAATTTATAAATTTATTAGATACGTATGATTTAAGTTTGATTAACTTTATGTTTAAATAGATATTTTTTAATATGTTTTCTTTGAAATGTAGTTACAAGACTAGTTTTAATTTTAACGTTTATCAAGAACTAATAAGATGGTTCGATTTCAAGAAAATATTAGTTATAAAACCTTCTTGCAATTATAGCAGGTGTTTCTCTTTCAGTTAATTAAGTTATTTGTTATATCAAATTAAGAGTATTCCTAGAAACAAGCTATAATGAAGATATGAATGCGACGATAATTAAAATACAATCATTATGACAATTACAATTATAGATTTTTGTAGTAATTCGCTTACCGGTTGCTAAAATCATTCAGCTTCAACTGTTTGTTGATATTAACTAAATTGCTTTTTTGAAGATACGGGTTAAGACAGGTCAATGTTTACTTTATTTTTATTTGTCATACTAGTCCGTCAGTACTGTGGTGTGGATAGCGATACGGAATTCGAATCCGGAGATCCCGAGTTCGAATCGCATTCAAGCTAAAAATTATATGAACTATCACACTGCGGCTCGGTGAGTGCGGATCCTGTACTGTAATTGGGATTAAATTCCTGTTGTGCAGCGTAACATAAATAAATAAATAAATAAACTATGTATGATGACGTCACATGATTGAGTTAATTGTACGATGAAAACTAGCGCCCAGTTTGCATAAAGCTATGTTAAATATGTTGTTAGCTAACTGCATATTATAAGTTAACAATGGCCAAGATGGCTGACATCACATTTTACATATTTTCTGGTTTTTATGTTCTAATTTATTAATATCAACATTAAAATTAATGGGGTAAGTGGTTCAGTGGTATCGAGTCGGCTTGTGGATCTTGAGAACCCTGGTTCAATCCCCACAGCCGACAAACAATTTTAACCAATTTAAATCTACCCCTGTGGCTCCCCCTCCACTAATATCTTTGGGGATCGTGATTTGACGGCTGTTAACCGCACTTCACGCGATATGCTTCGACAGAGTGCCACGTGATGATATATTTTATTTTTATTTAAAATGTTTATTGTTAGTTACTTAACAATGGTAACACAATATTTGTAACAAATAATTATTAGTTTAATGAATATGACTGAAATTATAACGTTTTAAATTACTGAAATGTCAAAAACTTTGACATTTGTTAGATGTGCGTTTTAAAAAATTTTAATTGAACTTTTTCGCAATGTTCACATCGTTTTATGTAACCGGGCTATTTGGTTTATAAATTTTGTCTACTCCCGTTATCAAAAAGTCACTAAACATATTCGTTTCCATGGCGCTAAATAACATTTTAATCAAATGCTGATAAGCTGTGACTTTGAACGTTTTACTCACGGCTTGAGATATTAAGCACGGGGTGAAGTTAACTTCGTGCATCCGGAATTGTAACTTAATATTACTTTTTAAATAATTCAACAAACTTTACATTTTTTGTTGTCTTTATTTGCAATCGTAGAAAAAGTGTAGTATGTGACTCGTTTTATATTATACTCTCGTTATTAAAATGTCATTTAACGTACTGGTTTCCATGGCGCTAAATAACATCTTAATCACATGTTGACAAGCTGTGGCTTTGAACGTTTTAGTCACGGCTTGAGATATTAAGCACGGGGTGAAGTTAGCTTCATGCATCTGTCATTGTAACTTAACCGTACTTTTTAAATAATTCATAAAACTTTATAATTTGTTGTTGCTTTAATTTGCGATCGTAGAAAAAGTACTCTTTAAATACTCGTTTTTTATACACTCTTAACTAAAGAGACGTTTATAAAACTTATTACATAATATACTATTTTAGTAGTTTGATTTTTTGTGTTTTTTACTTCCTATAATAGATTTTCATGAAAAACTATATTCAAATATAATTTAAAACTTTCCAAATTTGGTATATAAGACTACTATATCAATGGAAATAACATAATAGATTTTGGTTAAAATAGACTAACCGGAAGTGACACATTACATGAAGCTGCTAACAGTTTTCCTTGAAAAAAATGGTATTATTTTAATTTTAGAAATAAATGCTGCAAATAAAAGTTTTAGAGAATTAAATTCTGCGTCTAGCACATTAAGAATTTTTAAATTAGCTTTTTGCATAAACGAGATATCTAAATTTAAATATTATATATTTTTTTATTTTTAAAAAAATTAAGTTTGCTATGGATTAGAACAAAAAATAAAAGATTTAATGTGAAATATGTGCAATTAAAAAAATATCTATAGTTTAATACGGGTACAAGGAAGTCATGTGGTGTCCACATCAGATTTTTTTTTGACATGTTATGCAGTTAGTTCTAAGTTGATGTCATATATGATTATATCTTCCTTGTTGAAGTTATGAAGTTTATATTTAATAATAGATATATTATAAGGCACTAAAATAATTATTATTCAAAATAATTTACGTTTATTACATCTAATAACTCAACGCAAATGGAATCATTTAACTACTAGTAGGTAATAAACGATTTAATAAGTATTCAATTTTATACAACATTTGCGCCAGCCAGCGAGTGCTAAATGATGTCTTGCGACCATGTAACCGCAAATACGGGTACGAACCAAATAACAATTACAAATGCAATAAATTTATGCAGAATCGGCTTAGAAACAAACAACAAATACATATTTTACAACGCATTGTTTCCTACAATGAACATGTATTTTTCTTCGTATCATGCACTTCAATTCCTTTCAATATTAGACTGATTTGTTTTCTTATTTATTTATGTCAATATTTTTAAATATTTTATTCTTTTCATTTACTTACAAAGTAAAGAGTAAAACCTAACAATAAGATATAGGTACTCATATAAATACTTTAACTTAACGGTAACTATTAAATTTTTATTTTTTTCCACGTAAATATTGGCAAGGTTTATTGAAAACTTTAGTATGCCGCTACTGTAAAGTTTTATGTTTACTAACGAATTTATGGTTTGAAATATGCTCATTGTTTACCACATACTTTGTTTCAAACATACGTATTCTTTTCTTGTCAAAATTTTATTGTTAAGTGATTTATTTCTTGACATGCGTTAAATAAATTCATTGCTTTGTTAATTTGTTTCTCGCGGAATTATTTCCCAAATGTCTATCGTAAAAGGAGGTATGGTAATCGAGACAGAAACTCATTTTTTTGTGAATGAAAATATGTGTATTTATCCCTCATTAATAACAAGAAAATTGGTTAATAAAATAAAATAAATATATCATCACGCCTTTTACCCATTACTGGATGTAGCACTCTGCCTAAACAGATCTCGGTAAGTGATATATTTCTTATAGTGTGATACCAGACGTTAAATCACGGCCCCCAAAGATGTTAGTGCTAGAGGAGCCACAGGGGTAGATTTAAATTGGTGAAAATTGTTTGTCGGCTGTGGGGATCGAGCCAGGGTTCTCAAGATCCACAGGCCGACTCGATACCACTGAGCCACCTTTCAACAGTTATTTGTTCCTCGAAAATAGGTCTCCAATATATAGTTTTCAATAGGAGTTTATATACGAGGAATGAAAGTAGATAACTTTTCTCACTAGTGAGGGAAACGGTTACTATCACAACTAAATTGAATGAAGTAATGTTAAAAAATATACATTTTCTTGTTTCATCATCATCTGTGGCGCTACAGCCCGAGATCGGGCCTGGGCCTACCGGACACACCGAGCCGCAGTTTTTACACTGCCGTACTGCCGGTCTTCGTAGTCAAATGCTACATTATTTAAGGCGTATAAGTGACTAGCTTATAGCGCCCGAGTGTGATAAATACATGTAGCTGTATTTTATATTTTACGACAAATCACACATTGTCGACAGGCGGATTCGAACTGACGAACCTTGGCTCGGGTGACTTCATAGTATGTTAAGAGATGTACCTTTACACGCTCGGCCACCGCGCCTGTATTTTCTTGTTTAGGGATGATAATAGCTATTTATGAAACTAGTAAGAAAATGAAGGTTATTACCTTACGCATGTGAAATTTGCAGAACGAGGCGTAGCCAAGTTATATAAACACATAAGTAAGGTAATAACCTATTTCCTTACTAGTTTCATACAATATTTTTTCTACTTCCGTTTTAATAAATACGAAAGAGCGTTTTTGAAATGATGAAATTTTGACATATTAATGACAGTTATAAATTAAAAAAATAAAAGAATAAAATATCAGAATTCGTCTACCAAAATGTCTGTTATTATTATTATTTTATTAATCGATCCAACAGGATACAAGATCCCAATTACAGGACGATTATACAGAATACAAAAAATAAAAGAATGAGTTGTCACAAAAGAAATAGACAGAAATATAAGAAAATATACAAGTAACTTAAACAGAGAAATAATTAATTAATAAACGCTTAAATCTAGGTAAGGAATCGCCAAATATGTCAATGATACATGATATATTATTATATGCTACACAGAGTTGTCTTATAGGGGATTTCAATTCATAATTAGTCCTAGCTCTTTTGCAATGAAATAGTGCTTTATTTCTTGAAGTGACCCGTGGAATATGAAATAATATTAGCTCAAGACTACATGCATCATCAATATAGTTGTTAATTAATTTATATAAGTAGAGAGATGACTGTAAAGTTCTTCTGCTACTTAATGACATTAAGTTCACTTCAGGCAATAAATTAGAATAGTTGCTATGTTACCTCATTATTTCACTAGTTAAATAATGCAGTTCATTACCTAACTCAAATAAGTGAAATAAAACGTATATTTCCTAACGGAAGTAAAAAATATTACTTTATTTTTTGAATTTATAGAAATTTGCTATTTCAAATCTATACAATTAGATACAAAGTATGATGGACAATTTATTAATTAGCTAGAAATTCTTGGAAAAAACAAGAATAATAAATAAGTAATTACGCTAATATTGTTTTAAAACAGGAGTTAGTTACAGAAATGATTCATTCATCGAAGGTTGATTATTAAAATTCCTTCTTCAATGATCGCTGCAACAGTCACCAGCTGGTGTCGAATCCGATCAAACTTTCATCAAAGCGATTCGCTTAATTTTACGATGAAAACACTGTAATTTCTACGAGCCCTGATTAATTCCAAGGTCTTCCTACGCCAGAACAGCATATTTCGTCCAAATCTAAACGAGTTCAGTGCTTCTGGCTCTCAAATATGCTAATGATGCTGGGGCTATAATGTCACGCATAAAAAATACCACCGAGCGTGGCTTACATATTGTGATGTTGTCATTCATTTATTTCTAAATTATAGTTGATTCGTTTACAACTATAATTTAGTATTATAAGTGCTTTATGATTTTGTTTTCAAGGCATTTATAGATTTTATATTTCAGCTACAATATTTTCAAAGATTTTGTCGTAAAAGGCTTTTCATGGCCCAGTCAAAAAGTTACATTTTCATTCCTCAATTCAAAATAGAAAATACACTTTTCATTCTGAAGCAAGAAATTTTTTTTTCAACATTACTTGTGTCCGTCAGTACGGTGGTGTGGATAGCGATACGGAATTCGAATCCGGAGATCCCGAGTTCGAATCGCACTCAAGCTAAAAATTATATGAACTAGTACACTACGGATCGGTGAGTGCGGACCCTGTGCTGTAATTGGAATTAAATTCCTGTTGTACAGCGTAACATAAATAAATAAATAAAATTACATTTTCCTAACTCAATTTAGTTGTGATAGTAACCGTTTCCCGTTGTAGATTTAGTATTAGTTTTATTTATCGTTTAACTATTAGCTACAAATTTAAGTATATAGGTCACAGGTTCTTTTAATAACGTAGTAGAAATTAGTTCTTTTAGTATAATATTAGTTAATTATAGTTTTATTATTTACTTTATTATAAATATTAGTTCTATTATTTTTATTTATTTTTCAAGTATTTAGTTATTAGGTTAGTAACAAAGTATACCTTTGTTGTGATTTCAATTTTTGTCATTAATTTTAAAATCGTAATATTTATATAAGCACATCTCTTAACATACTGTGACGTCATCCGAGCCAAGGTTCGTCAGTACGAATCCGCCTGTCGACAATGTGTGATTTGTCGTAAAATATAAAATACAGCTACATGTATTTATCACACTCGGGCGCTATAAGCTAGTCATTTATACGCCTTAAATAATGTAGCATTCGACTACGAAAACCGGCAGTACGGCAGTGTAAAAACTGCGGCTCGGTGTGTCCGGTAGGCCCAGGCCCGATTTGGGCTGTAGCGCCACAGATGATGATGAATATTTATATAAATATAGTGATTTACATTTAATTTGAGTTCTAGAACTTTGAAAAGATTAAATTATTAAAAAATTTGGTAAAAGCGTGCATAATTATTTTCTTAAATTTCGAGACAAAATTAAATTGGAACAAGACATTTCTAATATCACTAATAAAATACAGAATTATAAGAATCTGAAGTATATCGCGCTTGTCCAATAATTTTAAAACATATGCTGTCAGATTTTTTGTTCGTGCACAGATGTCTTATTATCTACAGTTTTTTGTTTTTGCTAATTATCTTGTTTTAGAATTTAATTTGTCTTAACCAGATGTCATATTAAAGTCAATTAAACCAGTTCAAAAGTATTAATTATTGTATTATATAACTAGGAAAATATTTTAAAATTTATTATAGAATAAAAACAGAAGCAAAATAGTGAATTCATGCGAAATACAAATAGCCAAACTGCAATCTTTTCTAACTAAGCTACCTACCTAGCAATTGTTTGTTTATGTCACCCATAAAAGTTTGCTGGAAATAAAAAATTATTACTCATATTTTTCGTCACACTCCATATAACTTTACATAATGTTATCACTTTGAACATATTTGCTATTTAACAATAATAAACGAACTATACCGGGTGTCTGAAAACTGCCATTTTAACTGACTTGGGGGCACTTACCTCATTTTTTAAACCATTACAATGCAATAACAAATGAAATAGGTTATTGTTTTGTTAAGGTATATCGGAAATATAAATAACAAAAACAAAATGATCTACATATGTCTTGTACAACAAACAAATTTTTGCTTTTCTAGTAACTTTATGGAAAGAGAATAATAGTAAATAGTACGAAAAATTCCACATTATTCCTTGATTAAGTTTATTGTTCTTCAATTATTATATACATACATACATACATAACATCACGCTATATCCCATTAAATGGGGTAGCACGAACCCGTAAACATTATCATCCTGATACACGATACTCGATTCGACCACATTAACACTTCCTCCATACAAACTCTTTCTTTTCTCACAACCAAAATCCATCAACACACAACAAACATTCATCCATTTGCTCCTGTACACTGCGCTTGTTTCTGAAGGTGATCTCCACACAATTGCAGGTAAACACTCGAAACATCTAACCAATAATCTAAAATCAAGAATCATACGCTTGTCTTCATTCATCATATTTATCCCGCAATTAATTATTATATAATATAATTATATGGGGTAGGTGGCTCAGTGGTATCGAGTTGGCCTGTGGATCTTGAGAACCTTGGTTCGTTCCCCACAGTCGACAAACAATTTTCACCAAAATTAAATTTACCTCTGTCGCTTCCCTTCCATTAACATCTTTGGTGGCTGTGATTTGACGGTTGCTAACCGCACTTCACGCAAAGAAATATATCACATATCGAGATCTGCCACATACTACATGCTTAAATACATTCTGTACCGTCCACACCGTAATTTTCAGTCGAACAAACTATATTTAGACAGTTTTCCACAGATACTCGGTATAAGTCCATTGTCAATAAAAAATAATTTAAAAGAAGATAATTTAAGAATAAAGCTAAAGAATTGAGACTAAACGTGTTGGACGTTATCGCCTAGCTTCAGTTTAATGGCTTTAAAAAATGTGAGAATTATCAGTGTGCGCTGGAACGCTTACAGCTAATTACGAAAACGTGAAAACCATACATAATGCAGTAAAATATAGTTGTTAATATCGCTCAACTAACACATTACTCAAATCATAAACTAATGCCTCTGGAGAAACTGCGAAATTTAAGTTTGATGGAAATTGATAATATCAAATCGAATGTTTTACAATTTTTTGATTAGCTTTTATATACAGGGTGGTGAATCGAATTGCGCACCATAGCGTTTTCAATGCTATTTTTCAAATGTTCAATTATTGGCTTCCCTAATTATTTTATGCAAAAAATACCCAGGGCCCGTGGAATTCAAAGGGCCCGGATGTGATGCTATTTTATAAATTGCTTTTATTTTTCTACTATTTCATCAATTTTGTATAGTCTTTACTAAAACATGTATAATGAAATGTCTGATACAAGTTTCCAACAATTTATTACATTGTATAATAATTACAAAATGCTTGATCAAGGGCCCCAGTTGCAAATTTTAAATAAATTTATACACTATTCAAAAGTACATTATTACATTGTTGCATTTTTGATTTTATATTACTACATTGTATACAACACACATAGGCAAAGGCTCTATACATTTGTGCGTAGTGCTGTTTTGGTATCCCCTGCATTTATCGAATATGCAACTAGATATTAGATAGTCATAGAGTCAGTATACAATACACATCGCTGCACCAATTAACTCAGAATTTTGTATTTAATTTTATTTATATTGTTATAACTTTATTTAGATATTAATAATTCTTATTGTTGTCATACATATATTTATAAATATATTTTTTTTTGGTATCTCATATTTAATTAATAAATATTCAAAGTTAAAGGAGGCCCGAATTTTTTTTCCCGGGGCCCGCTTTTCCTCTCGGCGCCCCTGATTCCCCCCACCCCTATATGATTTCTGGATCCGCCCTTATAAGGGGGTGCATTCCGTACAACTTGACACACGAATAAAAAATATGTACGCAAAATAAATAAACTGATCATCAGGGAAACATTAATTTTCTAATCTCTGTTTGTAAAGTTTTACCAATTTCTGTGATCATATGAGTACTTTCTGAACTAGATCGGTAAAGGCAGATTTTCCGATCCAAAATGTGATCAGAAAAAACTAATGTTCTGGGCGGTCGTGAATCTTATATTTTAAGAATAATAAATTGTATGTATGTAAGAATTTTACATTTAATTATAATTAAGAAAGTAAATTAAAAACTTGAAAATTGTCAACTTCTTATCTTAATTTATTTTATTTAATTTTCAAGTTTACTGGAATAAACGCATAAATTAGAAACTTCTATATAATTTAGTTTAACAATTCAATTATATATCACATACCGAGATCTGCTACGGCAGAGTGTCACGTCCAGTTATAGGTAAAAGGCGTGATGATATATTTATTTATTTATATTTTATTTCTCAATTTAATTGACTGCACGGAACCCAGCATAAAATATTTTATGCTATTACGCGTAAACAAAGTTTTGACATTCTGATTTTTAAAAATCTAATTATTTGATGAATTAATGAAGGGGGCTGCCGCCATCTCTGATGTCCAATCATTGAACAACGTTTTGTGTTCAATAAAAATCAAATGTAATAAATGCACAGTTCTAGAAACAATGAGTGAAAGGCAATTAAATCTTATCAGCATGTTCACATATTTCACATTACAATATATCTTAAATGAAGCATATGCGAATATAAGTATAGGTATTATTTTCAGAACAACTTGCGAATGAAGTCATCAAAATTGTGTGTATCCTTTCTGACGTCACGTGGTCCTTAATCACTTTAGAAACGAATTAAATAAACGACCAAAAGAATAAATTTATTCCAAAAATAATTTAGAAACATGTAGCGTGATTAACCAAACTGTATTCACTGACATAAAGTTAGTCATTATGGCCCCACGTTCATAAAAAAGTTCTTTTGTCACATGTGTGCTGAAATAACCCATTTTCAATGCGTGTTTCTGGAATGAAAATAGCCTTTTTCCGGTAGTTTCATTGTTGCCCCGTTTCTAGCCGGTAAAAATTTTATAGCCCCAAAACTGGGGGGTAATGATAATATCATCATAAAACAAAACAAATGAGGAAAATAAATAATAATAATAATAGTTCGCAGGATGGGTGGTTTTCTAAAATAATATGTTGAGTGGCTCAATACAATATAACGAATAAAAAAATGAGCAGAAATCGTTTCATCACGAAATAACATCAAAATTACAATTGAAATAATAGTTATTTAGGTAAAAAGTCAGGAAAGTGTTCAATTACAGGATGAGTAGATAGTTTCATGCCGAGCTTGAAACAGCTTTACTGACGTGTTACATATAACATTTTACCTGAAACTTATAAACAAATAATACATATTTTAAATTAATTTAAATTAAAAGAAATATTTGACTTACATATTCAGTCAGTATTTGATGTTGCTAAGTAACTAGACACTCACGTTTCTTTCATTACCTGCCTAGGCAGGCAATATGTTATTTTCCTGCCTAGGTATGCAAAGCAAAGCTTTCCTGAGTCTTAAGGGTCAGGCAAATGTTTATTTTCCTGTCAGTTTCAGCTAAAATGTTTGAGGCTAGTAATGACTTTAGTTTGTTGCATGCAATTACGACGATGCTTTTTAATGTATTTGTGGCTGCAAGATTTCATATTTTTTCGATCATTCTAGATCTTATTTTATATTTTTTTACCAAGTGAATATACGACAGTGATTATATCACGTCGTCAAGGGTATATTCGTTTATCTACATGTAGTAATCAAGGAAAATTTGTAAGAATTATTGTTTAATTTTATTATGAATTATATAATCAGTATTATCAATTGTCATTTATTAGATTTGAGCCTGTACTTGTCTAAGCTTGGTGTTACATACATATAGTAGAAAATCATAAATCTCTATATAATAAATCATGAAAAGATTTTAATTATCCAATGTTATCCAATTGACAGATTGGTGCCGAAGTTCAAACAAGAGATGTCGAAGTTAAATGAAAGATGACCAAATTCTATCATGTCACCTGATTGGTTGATGATGCGTTTAGTATAAATCATAAAATTCGCTTACGTTACCTCTTACGTTACTTCATGACAGTAAGATGGTGTGGATAGCGATATGGAATTCGAATACGGAGATCTTGAGTTCGAATCGCACTTAAGTTAAAAATTATATGAACTACTAGTACCACATTGTGGCTCGGTGAGTGCGGACACTGGATTGTAATTGGGATTAAGTTCCTGTTGTACAGCGTAACATAAATAAATAAATAAAAAATTAGTGTGTACGGCCCTGCCCTCTTCCAAATCGTCCCAAGTCTGTCGAGCCGCTCATCATCATCAGACGAACACAGACAGATAAAGCGCTGATAATAATTTAACTAATTAGTCTAAAACTGTGCAACGGCGGTGGCGATGGCGGTGGCAACGGCGTCTGTGTCTCAGCAGCGGCATTATGTCGTAGCAGGCCGTGGCCACGAAGACGACACTCATTTGTTACATTAAATCGGCCATGGCGCGCTACCGCCGCACACTACCATAGATACTATAGCTAACGCTTGATGCTCAGCTGTTTAGCGATGCTCGTATGTCACTCATTTCCGACAGAACGCACTCTACTAATAACCGACTAACGTGATCCTCATTTCGGATTTCGTTTGTTTTTCTACTGCTTTTGTTTTACACTGCCAACTAAGAAAACTCACAGACTCATACTAATTTGCAATTGTCGCGTTGCTTGTATTTTTAGATATATTTGAACTAGCATATTTATTTATTTTTTTCGTTGACACAAAGTTGACAAAGGTATTTTTAAAATATTACAATATTTTTGGCCAGAACAACCATGATTTTTTTTTGCTTCTACGCTTTTAACCACTGGAATCCGGATTCGATCATTAAAAATATTCAAATTTATGTAGAAAACTATGAAAATTCAAAGCTGAAGTTTCTAGAGCTATAATTAACCTAATTTTTGAGATATTAGGTAATTATAAAAGCACATTTCTGTTAAATCAGAGAGTAAAATTGTCTTACCTTAATTGAGTGAACAAAATGAGTTTTTTTGTATCTAGCGAAGAAAGTAAAGACATATTCATAGCAACTGAAAAAGAACGGCGTGTTTTATTTATTTATTTATTTATTTATTTGTTACACTGTACAACAGGAATTTAATCCCAATTACAGTACAGGGTTCGCACTCACCGAGCCGCAGTGTGGTAGTTCATAAATTTTTTAGCTTGAGTGACATCCAAATACCGTCTGTCAAGAGAATAATAAATCTTATATATTGGAAAAATGATTTCATAAATATTTAAAATATCTATGAAGAAATCAAGAATTGTCGAGAAGTAGTTATAATGCCTATGGCACACTGGTCGAAGAGCATCGATGAGCATCAATGAGCTCTTCGATGAAACAACAGAACGCGCCCGCCATTGATGAAAAATAAAAGCTTCTAAAGTTGAGAAAGAAAAACTAAACTTCAAAAATATGCTAACGTGAAATGAGACACAAAAGATACGAGTGAAATGAGATACGTTCGTTTCATCGATGAGCTCTTCGATGGAAATAGAGGAGCCTCTATTTTTCGTCGATGACGGATGATGCTCTTCGAAGCTCTTCGACCAGTGTGCCATAGGTATAAGATGTATCTGTGTTTTGAAGATAAATCAATCAGCAAGTGAACATAGGATATATGATGTAGGTATTGGTAAGGGAATATAGGTAATAATAGCGTACACTTCTATGTAAACAGTTGAAATAGGTTAATTTGAACATACCTACATAATTCCATTGAATGTTACATTGTTCCTTATGCGTTCTTGAAAACCATAATCAGGGAAACAAACGAGAGAACAAAAACAAAACCAGAATAAAGAGCTGGTAAAAACAATAGATCTGGAGTTAAATTCCATTGCTTTTGTACACAATGCTCTCATTTAAAGTCAGAGCATAACAGTATGAAGGCGAAGGCGATAACAAACAAATGCCGGTGTAACGAAATGTCTTGACGTGTTATACGCGTGTTCAACTAGCCTCCACATGCACTCTACGTACACGTACACCTGATCGTGTCGTGTCGGGCTTTAGTTAGTCATGCTCAAGTTGCTCGTCTAACGAGTAACGAGTGTAGAGTGCAGCACACCACACCACAACCAAACAGATGTATTTATAAATGAACGTCGGGACTCGGCATCTCTTCATCTTCATCTTCATCTTCAGCTTGTCTCATGTAGAGATGTGATACTTTGTTTTGTTGTTATTTCCGGACCAACACTTCATTTTGTTATTGCCATTCTAACGCACAAAATTTCGGCAACATGCTGGAGCTCTTTTAAAAGACATGTGAAAGCAAATGTTTTCTGCTGTATCTCTTTGGGGGTTCATTCGTATTTAGAAAAGACTTACCCTGTCGCAGAGTCATATAACAAATAAGCCACTAATTATTAGTTCCAATATTAAATTCAACTTTACTTGACAGTAAGGAATAGAAAATTAATTAAATACTTCTTGGCCAAATTTAAGATTTCAAAGAGGGGGTGGCGATAGGGGATCGTGCTTGGCGACATAAGATAAGTTTTCGAAAAATATGAAACACGTGTTTTTTTGTTTTTTGATTCAATGTGTATTTCTCGAGGTATTTCACTGTCCCGCAACTTTTTGAACATCCCTGTATAACATAATTATTTAATAATGTAATATTGCAGTTGCCATTTGTATAAAAATTAACAAAATGTCAAGACTACAATAATACTTTATTCCCGTAGTTATTGGCAACGATAAATAACAGCATGGCGGGTTAAAATGATCTTAATGATATAGAAACCAAATTTGTATCCCGGTTGTGGAAAATAGTTTTTTGTATATTAAGAGCGTAAAGTGATTCTTTGTTAGTCGAACACAGTAATAGTGCAAGAGGAACAAAGACACTTACGCTCGTGATACACACATACGATTGCATCTTAAATTACTACAAAATGTATACTAAATATAAATTCGTTGTGCCATTGGAAACGCGCGACAAAGTTATTTTTCGATTGTTCCACAACAAGCGATTATTATACTTTTTGTCTCCAATAGTAACAAGCGGGAAAAACATTATCTCTTGTTCCCTATAGAATAGAAATATTTACGCGTGTTTAAAAATGATTTCTTTCTACAACTGTCAAATATTGTTCTCTTTTTTCATATCAATCGTAGAAAAATAGTTATTTGTGTATTAAGAGCGTAAAGTGATTCTTAGTTACTCGAGTCGAAGCCGAGAGCTGCAATAGTGTAAGAGGAACAAAGACACTTTACGCTCGTGATACACACATAATTTTTTCTACGATTGCATATTAAAATTATTTAAAAACGTATACGTACTGAAAATAAATTCGTTCTGTCAACTGTCAATATGACAAGTTTCTGTTTTGTTTGTATCCCTGGTAACGCGCATTTATAATCTTTTTCGCGCGTTGCCATTGGAGACGCGCAAAAAAGATATTTTTCGATTGTTCCACAGAAAACGTCAACTTTACGATGACAAATGAGAGCGTAATTGTCAACTTTTCATAGAAATCGTAGAAAAAATATATTTTTGGTTTACGGATAAATATGTGTTAGCCGTGTTTAAATTCCGGCCAACCGTGTTTCCCTGCACAAACAAACAAAGCTTTTCTTCATGTCGTCATTCTAATTAGTGATTTAATTAGCGCAAATGAAGTAATTGGGTGTATGAGTTGACTGGTAATTGTGCACAGTTTTGTTCTGATTTGTATCCGTATTGTGCCGTGGATCGTGTAGTGTTCGTGAGAGCCGGCAGCGTCCAGCACTGAGAATACACTCACTCACTGCAACGCGGAATCCACAAAGCGAACATCTACTTAACTATGTAGATACTAATTATAATTATATGGTGTTAAAAACTGATTATCTTCTTTGCCATCGCGTAATTGCTTTGTCGAGAGGATACAGCGCGTATTCGCGAATTCACGCTGGCGGACCACACTTGAAGAGACTGTACTCCGCGGAGAGAATCTATTTACAAATAACTAAATTACTTGGGAATTACTGGTTATGTGGGTGACTTCAGATTTGATTAAAGGTTTGTTCAGAAAACGAGTAGTGCTGCGAGAATGTATAAACGAAATACTTCCATGTAAACCGAATATTAATAATAATAATAGTAATATATCATCACGATTTTACTCATTGCTTGGTGTAGTACTCTGCTGTAGCAGATCTGGATAAATGATATAATCTTTCGCGTGAAGTATGGTGACAAACAATTTTCACCAATTTAAATCTACCCCTGTGGCTCCCCCTTCCCAAACATCTTTGGGGACCATGATTTGACGCATTTCACGCGAGGAAATATATCAGTTACCGAGATCTGCTTACTGCAGAGTGCCACGCCCAGTAATGGGTAAAAGGTGTGATGATATATTTATATTTATATATAAATCACGCCCCCCAAAGATGTTAGTGGAGGGGGAGTCACAGGGGTAGTTTTAATGTGGTGAAAATTGTTGGATGTGGGCATCAAATCCGGGTTCTCAAATTGTCATCATTTGAAGAATGATTTTAATTCAATTTTTTGTTTGTTTAACAAATCAATTTATTAGAAACTTTATTGGAAGATAAAAATATTAGCTTTTATAGTTCTAGGGGGATAAATAATATACATCTGAATTAGTAATTAACTATTAAAATATAATTGAATATCAAATTGATTACGAATTAATTATTTGGCTTCATAAATTGATTATTATTGTTGTCATTACTTATTATAGAGTAGATGGCTCAGTGGTATCGAGTCGGCCTGTGGATCTTGAGAACTCTGGTTCGATCCCCGTAGTCGACAAACATTTTTAACCAATTTAAATCTACCCCTGTGGCTCCTCCACCACTAACATCTTTGGTGGCCGTGATTTGACGGCTTGTAATCGCACTTCACGCGAACAAATATATCACTTACCGAGTAATGGGTACAAGGCGTGATGATACATTTATTTTATTTTATTTATAAATTGATTATAATTCTACAAATTCTCTATTTTGCCGTTCTGATTAGCATGTATCAAATCTATCTCAAGATAATTACAAAGTATACTTGCAGTTTGCTAATAAGGCCACATCTTCTAGTTGTGTGCATCGTGTTAGTGACAAGACGATTGGCCGGAGTCCAGGCAGCTGTCGCTCCCCGGCCAATCAGGACGTCGATTAGTGACCGCGGCGATGCGAGGTTGTTTATCTGCGAGAGGAAGCCGAGCGACGCAGAGGAGCCGTGAGGAAACGACACGGAAACCTAAACACGACTACAGAGGGAGACTGTTTTCATAGTAGTTAACTGAAGTACTTGAGGGTCTTTTCACTTTTTACTTGTAAGAGTTAAATTTGGATGTGGTGATGGGGTGGAACTGAATAAACGGGACAACAGCTTCTTAAATCAGAGTTATGAGGAGATGAGGTTATTTTTGGTAACCTTGGTTTTTAAGGAGCAAAGACCGATTAAGATATAATCGTGGTCAATGCAGGAGCTATTTGGTAAGCCTTCGGTTCGATTCCAGGCTATGGTAAGGATGATATGTTTATTAGGGTTAAGAATAGAACATCTTTTGTAGAGTTATTTAAAAATTTCTATATTAAAAACAAACTTTTTCTTATAAATAAATATATCATCACGCGTTTTACCCATCACTGGGTGTGGCACTCTGCCTAAGCAGATCTCGGTAGGTGATATATTTTTTCGCGTGAAGTGCGGTTACCAGCCGTCAAATCACGGCCTCCAAAGATATTAGTGGTGGAGGAGCCACAGGGGTAGATTTTTTAAATTGGTGAAAATTGTTTGTCGGCTGTGGGGATCGAACCAGTGTTCTCAAGATCCACAGGCCGACTCGATACCACTGAGCCACCTACCCTTTTTCTTATAAATAAATATATCATCACGCCTTTTACCCATCACTGGGTGTGGCACTCTGCCTAAGCAGATCTCGGTAGGTGATATATTTTTTCGCGTGAAGTGCGGTTACCAGCCGTCAAATCACGGCCTCCAAAGATATTAGTGGTGGAGGAGCCACAGGGGTAGATTTTTTAAATTGGTGAAAATTGTTTGTCGGCTGTGGGGAGCGAACCAGGGTTCTCAAGATCCACAGGCCGACTCGATACCACTGAGCCACCTACCCTTTTTCTTATAAATAAATATATCATCACGCCTTTTACCCATTATTGGATGTGGCACTCTGCTGTAGCAAATTTTGGTAAGTGATATATTACTTCAAGGGAAGTGCGATTACTAGTCGTCAAATCAGGGCCAACAAAAATGTGGAGAGGGAATCACAGTTTTTACAAAGTTTCAAATTATTTTGAAAACTTTGTATCATGTATTATGTCAAATGTTTCTAAATAACCAAATTTAAAGAGAAAATAATTGGGTACCGCCAGGATTTGAACCTGGCATCTATGAATTCAAGTCATATGCTTTTACCAACTAAGCTACGATCGACATGTAATGCATATCTGACTTGATCCTGGTGATATCTCAGTTTTTCACTTTATAATTCTATTAGATTTCATCAATTGCTTAAAAATACTAATTTAGTTTATAAATAATTTTAAATAAAATAAATAAATAAATATATCATCACGCCTTTTACCCATTACTGAGTGTGGTATTCTGCTGAAGTAGATCTCAGTAGGTGATATATTTATGCGCGTGAAGTGCGGTTACCAGTCGTCAAATCACGGCCCTCAAAGATGTTAGTGGAGGGGAAGTCACAGGGGTAGTTTTAATGTGGTGATAATTGAACCCGGGTTCTCAAATCCACAGTCCAACTCGATATCACTGAGCCACCTACCCCTAATAATTTTAGAAGCAAATATTTAATGAAAATGTTATAGAGAATTAATTTTTCTACCATTTTCATTTGAAACATTTTTTATATAAGATAGTGCTTCCCAAACTGTGGTTCAAGGACCTCTGAAGATCCCCGAAGATCAATCAACGGGTCTTTAAAACTTTTCAAGCTAGTAAATATTTTTTACAATTTCTTAATGAAAAATAAAGTATTTCTCTTCCTATTATCTTTGATTTGAATTGAATCCACCAAAATTTCACGTAAACAATAGGATTAATAGTCTTTAAGGGACTTAATAATTTTTATACTATAAAAGAGTCTTTGGATAAAAATGTTTGGAAATCTTTTCCTATTTATATATTTTTTAAATATTTTAAACAAAAATTATATGTCAAACGTTGAAGGATAAAAGTGTATTATTAATAAATGTTTAAATAACTTTGCAGTGCCTGAAAATAACGAGCCTCCAGTATTTATCTATTATGCTTACTATCTTTGACCGATCTGGTTACTAAAACTAAATAAAATAAAAATTATAATATGCATTTGATAACCTAATAATTGTTCATATATTATTGGAAAACTCTAGTAATATTTGTGAATACCGGAACATAGAAAACAAATTCTTAGAATATTTAAGTACGGTCCTGGCGTATTTTAGAAACAAGCAGCGCCATCTAGACTTTGGAAGCTAAATTCACTCGGAATACAAACCAACGAGAAATATTTAGTAGCGCGCTATATAGCTATATTTAGTGGTTTAGTTTTAAGTCCCTAGATGGCAAACCGTGTCAAAAAACTACCCTTATATGAAATATATTTAATATTTTTGTTCTTAAAGTGAAATATGTTCAAGATTAATTTCATATACAGCTTTTTTTAAAATTAATACAAATATATATTTGTTTTTTTTTATCTGATACAGAACTGAAAAACCTAACAAATTTTTAATTCAATTTTCTTTAATTAATATATCAATAACCCAAGTATTACCAATATTAGTATATTAATTAATTAATTTCTTCAATTAAAATATTATACAACCTAGTGGCATAGCTAGCACTTAGTGGGCCCTGCATAATATATTTCCATGAGGGTTTGCTCATTAAAAAAAATAGCCTGAGTAAGGAAATGGTTAGTTTAAACAGTCCAATTTATTAATAATATATTTTAAAATAATTTGTTCAAATTGAAATAAAACTTAGATAATAAAGAAGAAGAAAATAATATCTAATAAATATATTAATTTTTCACTTTGATTGGCTGATTACGTCTCTTATTCTTGGCGGCAATGTATCATTGATATATACAATGGTTCCTATGACCCTGATACAACCACATTTTCAATCACAAATTAATTCAATATTAAAACAATAATAATTAAAAGTGTTTTAAAAACAAATCCGAATTTTATATTCCGTCACATAAAAAGGAAAATTTTTTTATTTATATATTTCATTGGAATTTTATAATGACAATTGTAAAAATAAAAATAAAAAACTATAATCTATGGATTTATGTGACATGTGGTAACGCTGTCGTCGTTTCTTAACTGTACATTTAGAAGAATATACTTGAAATATTTAAGACACGAGAAAATGTTCACACTTTTTTTCCACTTCACATGTGTGTCGATAGTAATTATTTTCGTGAAAATTATGTAGTTAAGAATTTGAAAAGAAAGATATTGATATTTTGATGAAATAATTTCTTAGGTTATAACTTCTAAATTGTAATATATTTTTAAAATGATCTTCCTATTCTATTTTCTGATTAATATTTTATAAAATATTATATTGTATGGGGTAGGTGTCTCAGTGGTATCGAATCGGCTTATAAATATTGAGAACCCTAGTTCGATCCTCACAGCCGACAAATAATATTCACCAATTTAAATCTACCCCTGTGGCTCCCCTCCACTAACATCTTTGAGGGCCGCGATTCGACGGCTGGTAACCGAACTTCACTTCATATTTGTTTGACATTAAAAATTCTTTCAAATAAAATAAAATAAATAAAATATATCATCACGCCTTTTACCCATTACTGGGTGTGGCACTCTGTCTAAGCAAATTTCGGTAAGTGATATATTTCTTCGCGTGAAATGTACTTACCAGTCGTCAAATCACGGCTATCTTTAGGGAGCAGACCGACTTGATACCACTGAGCCACCTACCCCATAAATAAATTGTAATAAAAGAATATTTTGAAATGACAATTAAAATGTGGCTGCGTGATAGTGTCAATCTTACAAAATAAAAAGTTACCAAGAACAGTTTAATAATAGCCTCTATTATTAAACTGTTCTCAGTGTAATAATGAACCAATTGTGAATGCTAAATATAGAAATAATAGAATATGTTCAACTTAAATTTAAAATTAGCTAAACCCCTTCTAAAATTCTCTTCTAGACATCCAAATCTTTGGGACAAACGCCCGATAAGCGGTCTGTCTGGTGTGCCCCCCTTGCCCCGCTTGTCACTTGTTCATCCTGAGCGGCTTGGCTATAAAATGTGAAAATCACTTAATAAAACGGCACTGCCCTAACGACATTGTGTATTTGCTGTAACAACGATGTACTCATGTTGTTAACTTAAACACTTTTCCGATTATTAACGACGAACATGTAAAGTGCATTAAGCTGGTCACTTCGACTTCCATCGCCCAGGTTGGCTTCATGCTAAGATCACAATAGCCGAATATTGCCGAACTAAATATTATATAAATAAATACATATTTCATTACACTCAAGACAATCAGATCGTTATAGATGATACATTTATTTAAAACTGATTATTCACTTCATGCGAGAAAAATATATCACTTACCGAGATCTATTTAGGCAGAGTGCCACATCCAGTAATGGGTAAAAGGCGTGATGATATATTTATTATATTTATATTTAAATATTACATATGGGTTTATGAAATAGCGTGAACATATATTTATTTATTTTAATATGGAATTGCTCTAGATGTAGTTATTATAGTTGGACAATGGATTTATAATCTAATGATCCGGGTTCAAGTTCAGCTAAAAATGTTTAGCGTATATACCGGGAGTTCAAGATAACACGAGAAATCAGTTTTTTGTAAGTCAAAAGTGCTTAGGAAGAACTTTCATATCAAATTACATATGCCATTTTTACACTTTATTTAGTACAGATTACTTCATTTAAATGGCATATCTTTGGGGGTTGTGATTTGACAGCTGGTAATCGAATTTCACGGGCCAAAATTTGCTGTGACAAAATGCCACATCCTTCAGGGTAAAAGGCATGATGATATATTTATTTAATTTTAAATGCAAATTTATTAAAATATTTCGAGTATTTCACTGATTATTTATGATTGATTTATGCCGACTTTCACGTTTGTTATTAAAATTCGAAACTATAGCTTGTCCCAGCAACTATTAAAAGCAGATTTTTACTGCTACATTAGTTAAAAAATTTATGTTAGGGACATAAAAAAATAAATAAAAATTACCACGCTGCTGAGTTAGAAAAACACCTTAAAATATTTCAAAATTAAAGGACTCGTAAAATATAAATAAAAATAAATGTCATCACGTCTTTTACCCATTAATGGGTGTGATCGGTAAGTGATATATAACTTCGCGTGAGGTACGGTTACCAACCGTCAAATCAAGGCTCCTAAAGACGTAGAGGGGAGAGCCCCAGGGGTAGATTTAATTTGGTGAAAATTGTTTTGTCAGTTGTGGGAATTGAACCTGGGGCCGACTCGATACCACTGATCTCCTACACCATAAAACGACCTTAAAATATTTTAATTGCGTATTTCATTTATACATTCAATATTATTAGGTTAGGTTATATTAGTTACGATGTATCTCGTCAGAGGCGCCCGCTCTGTCAATTTGAAACTAGGAATTTTAATGACATATGAAACGGCCATAATAAGCGTAGCGCAATTCAATGAAGTCGACCATAACATTAGTGACATCCAGATGACATCTGTCAAAAGAACAACAAATTTATCTAAATTTCTAATTTATGTCTGGAAATTTTACTTTTTCATAGTGTAATAAAAGTATACCTCGTGAAGAATGTGTCACTTTGTTCTCAAGTGCTTCATATCCTTCGGGTCGGGAAATGAAACAGCACATTCAGGCAAAAATGTCTCACTTTCTTTCCTTATTATACAAATGATTTTTATTTATTATTATTTTTATAAATTTATCTGATTTTCTAATTGTTTATTATTCATCTTCAACTATCAAATAAATAAATATAAACGAGTTAAAAAAACAGAATTCTTGTAAGACTAATTAGCGAAGCCGATCTTTGCCGAAAGCACCCGACGAAGTTTCCATCATCAGTGTCCCCATAATAGCCAGTATAATTAATGCCCTGGCTAGTATTTAAATAGTATTAATAGGCTATTGCTTTTAGTGTAATCGCACAGACTTTTATAGCAGGTTAAGAAACATTTCAACCTAATCTTTTACATAAACACGTCCAATCGTCCAGGTGAACTCTGTCCAGGTACTCAAGTCTGATATCGAGGAATGAATTGTACGATCCCGGACACATAAAACCAGGCAATCCGGTCCTTAATCACGGCATTGTTTCCACGTTATCTCGGGAATAAAACGATACGGCCCTGCGAGATTAGCTTGGGTTAGTTAATAGTTGTTTTATTGGGAGGATGTTTTGATTTGCATGAGGAGTTAGGATTTTAAGAAAATGTTATGGCTTTTATATTGTGCTCTTAATTGATTTCGAGTATTTTTACCTAATGGGAATAAGAAGCCAGAGTGGTACAACATTTTTTTTATTACTCAGACTGAAAGTGAAACTTTCTTCTCTCAATTGTGACAAGAATAATTTCATTTCAAACAAAATTGAAAGATACTAAGTAGTATCAATTCACCTGATAACGATAGCAGATTTTTTTGCGCTATCGAAATGTTGTGAAATAAATGTTTAAAGTATTTTTACTAATAAAGATAATGGATGTTCAAATTAAATTGGTTTTAATTGAAAGATACTTACTAGTATTATTTTTTAATAAAATAAAATTAAATTTATTTGTAATTTTTGCTACTTATTTCGTCTCCAGAAAGGAAAAACTAATTTTCTTCACTATTTCAAGAGAAGGAAGTTGAGTTTTCTGTGCATGCTGTGGAAATAGTAAGTTTTTTTTTACCGATAAGACTGAAAAATTACAATTTAACGGCGTATAATGACAAAACGCACAAAGCCACAAACAAAATCACTCAGTTTGATATTTACTTGTATTTGGTTGCAAGGTTTTTTGTTTATAATTTGTTTATTTAATGTAACACTTTACCACAATAATTTGTTTAATAATGTGTTCATTTTAGCATAATAAATATATAAATATATAATCTCGCCTTTTACCCATCACTGGGTGTGACACTCTGCTTAAGCAGATCCCGGTAAGTGATATATTTTTTCGCGTGAAGTGCGGTTACTAGCCGTCAAATCACGGCCCCCAAAGATATTAGTGGAGAGGGAGCCACAGGGGAAGATTAAAATTGGTAAAAATTGTTTGTCGGCTGTGGGAATCGAACCAGGGTTCTCAAGATCTACAGGCCGATTCGATACCACTGAGCCACCTACCTCATTTTAGTATGTGAGTATATAATAGTATATTATGTAACAAGTTTTATAAATATCTCTTTAGTGTATAAAAAACGAGTATCTAAAGAGTTTATAAAACAAGTGACATACTATACTTTCTTTACGACCACAATTAAAGACAACAACAATATGTAAAGTTTTATGAGTTATTTAAAAAGTTAGGTTAAGTTATAATGACAGATGCTAACTTCATCCCGTGCTTAATATCCCAAACCGTGACTAAAACGTTCGAAGCTACGGCTTGTCAACATGTTGTTTGACATATATGTAAACTGAAGCTAACTTCACTCCGTATTTAATATGTCACTAATTATCTTCAAACCGTGACTAAAACGTTTGAAGCCACAACTTATTAACATGTACTTAAGATGTTATTTAGCGCCATGGAAACCAGTACGTTAAAAAGCATTTTAATAACAGGAGTAGAAAAAAAAACATTTAGTTAGTTTACAAATTAGTTTTGTTATAATAGTTTTGCTAGTATTCAATTATTTTAAAGTTTTCTTCTTTGAACTAACAATAACAATAATCGTACATTATTCCTAGTATATTATTTTGTCATCTGCAATTATGAAACAGTCTAAGATTCATCAAAATTAATAGCGGCGTGTGAACACTTTAAAAAATGGAAATAACATGAATAAATTGTCAAATGCACCTGCTGGTTCTCTTCTAGCAACTCATCCATTCAAACTTAACATTATCTAGTTACCAACCAATAGAACAGTACTTTTACGTAAAATTACTACAATTATTGTATCTAGAATTCTAAGAAGAGAATTAGCATTGTGTAAGTGAGTGTACCGTGTACCTAGTATAAATGCTATATGCACACACTATTGGTTAGCGTCGTCAGTATATACAATAGTTAATTCATGGACTGTCAATGGCAGCTTGCTAACTGCTCACGGAGTCTATTATCAGATATTTTCTTTGAAATTTAAATTAGACAAGACGAACGTCTTTGTTGAGTTTATTCAATATTTATTGATGGAATTGTCATGTGCAAGTTTTCTCATTTTTATTTTTAATTAGATGGCTCAGTGGTATCGAGTCGGCTGTGGATCTTGAGAACCCTGGTTCTATCCCCACAGCCGGCAGACAATTTTCACCAATTTAAAAAATCTACCCCTGTGGCTCCCCCTCCACTAATATCTTTGGGGGCCGTGATTTGACGGCTGGTAACCGCACTTCACGCGAAAAAATATATCACTTACTGAGATCTGCTTAGGCAGAGTGCCACACTCAGTACTGGATAAAAAGCGTGATGATATATTTATTTATTTATTTATTTATAATATTATTTACAAGCAATTGTAGTTTAGTGAATAATATAAATATAAATATATCATCACGTCTTTTACCCAGTACTGGGTGTGGCACTCTGCCTAAGTAGATCTCGGTAAGTGATATATTTTCACGTGAAGTGCAGTTACCAGCCGTCAAATCATGGCTATAACTCGAAAACTAAACAAGATATTGAGATGCGGTCTGAAAGGTTGAATTCCCCGTGTTTCAATTGACCTTTAAGCAAGTTTTTAGCGATTTTTATTTTTTTGAAAAATTTTAGCCAATTTTATTCCTCGTACAGTTTTTGACCATTATCTCAAAAACTATAAGACTTATGGACATAAACTTTACACCATTGGATTCAGCACGTCGAAATACATATGTATGTAAAATTTCGTTACATTATTCGTACGAGAAATAGTTTTAGAGCAATTTGTTTAAAAATCATAAAAATCCCAAAATAATTAAAAAATTTCAAAAAAGTTGATTTGCTTTAAATGAGCTAAAAATTTGTATACAAGTAGATTCGGACACGGGGAATTCACTCGTTCAAACCGCATATCAATAGCTTGCTTAGTTTTTGAGTTATAGCCCCTAGCTAGAAGATTTGCTGTTTTCGAATAATTTTCAAAATCAGATTTTCAACATTCCCGAGGCCATAACTCGATAACTAAGCAAGATATTAAGATGCGGTCTAAAAGGTTGAATTCCCCGTGTTTCAATTGACTTTTAAGCAAGTTTTATTTGAGCTTCGCTTATAGTCAAAAATTCCTAGATCCGGCCCTGATCATTATATTTGCTTATGGCAAAATATCCATGATTTACTATTGCATTTCACACATATATAAATAAGTGATATTGAAAGAAGTGTTTTTAAGAATGTAGTAATTAGAAGATAAATTAAAATGAATCTCGTCCCATATAACCAATGATGAACAGTATAATTAAAACATGCAAAGTAATTTCTAAACAGCAACGTCACATTAACTAACACTAAATATGTAAGTGCATTAATTAAACGTAAAAGCCTGGCATCGTAAGTGTATAATAACACATCGACTCGCACTTTTACAAATTGGCTGATTACGATTCGCCATCATCGTAACTTATACCAGACAAATGATACCAACAACGAGCTCTGCCAACGTTTATAGCTGCTTGGTGTTAATGTGCGAATAAAATTTGTGTAAAATGTTGTATTTATAGAGCGGTCATAAATTACACCAAACTAGTCTCGCCTACTGTCAACATCTGTCTTACAAAACACAACATTGAGAAATGTATGCATTCTTTTTAAACGAAATTCATTCAATCTTCATACCGGCAATACGGTGGTGTGGATAGCGATACGGAATTCGAATCCGGAGATCTAGAGTTTGAATCGCACTCAAGCTAAAAGTTATATAAAACTAGCACACTGCGGCTCGGTGAGTGCGGACCCTATACTGTAATTGGGATTCAGTTCCTGTTGTACAGCGTAACATAAATAAATAAATAAATTAATACTCAACGGTATGATTTGGCATTAGTCACATCCAGATGACATTTTAAATTTATAATTTATTTGATTTTATGTCACAAAACAAGACACGCATTAAAAAGAGGTCATTTCAGTGCACTTGTGAAAAAAGTCCTGTACGTGCCTAGGTCAGGGAGTTTATTTTAACTCGTGTAAAGTTGGCAACTCGTTAAAACAGAGTTCGTTCTGGCTTAGAAACTTAATATACTATTTTCTACTTCCATTAGGAAATAGACGTTTTATTTCACTTATTTGAGTTAGGTAATGAACTGTATTATTTAACTTGTGAAATAATGAGGTAAAATAGTAATAGCCTTCATTTCTTTACTAGTTTCATAAATAGCTATTATGACACTGTTTAGAATCTATAAAATAGTACTATATTGGGCTAGTACGATAAAATAGTAAAATAGCAAAACTATGTTTAAAAAAGTCAAAATAATTATTATACCTAATTAATTAATTAATATCTTTGCATTTAATGCAATTTCTTTTAATTTCTTCAAGATTCTTTTAAGTCTTGAGACATTTTAAACACATTTATTCATTGTTTTTGACAAAATTGCTAGTTTAATAATTAATTATAATTAATATTGTTAAACAAAAGCAACAACAAGGCATACTATGTTTTTCACATTAACATATTTTAAGAAAATTAATTGCCTTCAAGGCAGTCGAACATAAAGCTTTGTATGGTTGGTGCAATAAAGTGTACTTGTAACAAAAATAGCTATTATTTGACTGGTTTACTTTATTTACTTTATCGCCACAACTGGATTTATTATTAAGATTATTAATTTGCTTAAATTAATTAGTTTATTTATTTCAGTAAGTCACGTGTAAGGATTGCAGCAAGAGTTTAAGAGGAATTATGAAACATGCAAAAGTAATAAATTACAGCAATTTTTCTGTACAGTTTTTTGTATGTTTTGAATAATGCGAGAAGTATAATAAATGTCTGTTTTCAATTTAAAACATAATAGCATGAAATCGATTCGTGAACACATTACATTAAAACATAGAACGTACGAGTGAGTATATTCTATAATACACACTTATCATGGAAGGAAATTAATAAACCAGTCAATTCTTTGACTTCGTATAATCATTAGAGCAGATAGACTTGAAAAATGACTTATGCGCACTCAAAATAAACACACGCCATTGGACAGATTTCAATTTATAAATAATTCCACGTTGCGGGACAGTTGAATGTAGTCACGGCTCACTTGATTGCGGAGCCGTGCGCACGGGCATGCACGGGGCGGTACACACGCCTGCGCGAAGCTTGAGAACAACCACGTTTCGTCTATTGTTTCAAATCGTGTTCAATATACCGACCGACGTCCTTAATGTAATAGTCGATCCAAGTCGCTTATTCGTTCCTTGTCTTAATCGAAGATGGCTGCGCACGCCGCCAGCGATTGTCGGCTGTTGAGACGATGCGATGCGATTTTGTCTGACCGACTAAATGCTTCACTAATGATTGCTGTCTGAAACCCGACAGTTTTATTTCGCTTCAATCATTCCTCCGGAATTCATTCCAAAATCAACTTATTTTTTTTTCTTATTAATTTCTTTATTAGTACCGCGGAGGACGTATTTCTTCTTCATTTTTATTAATTTATTTATTATAATCATAAAAGTAAAATTAAAAGAACTGCCTCAATTAAGTAAAGTCCACTTCATTAAAATTACTCGTTTCAAATTTACAAAGTGGACACGTCAACTAGCGTCTCTGACGAGATACATCCTAACTAACCTAATCTAATAATATTTAATGTATAAATAAAATGTATGATATTTGTTAATTTTGTAGCGATAAACAAAAGTAATCACAATTGAATGAAAGAACAAAGCGACCGAGATTGTGCTTCGCATTGGTTGTTTTATCTGTCCGTATAAAGTTATCATCGGCATCGTGTCGAGCGTCGGTACAAACACATAACACACCCGTTGAAATAAACACAATATCCGAGTGGGCCATGCTCAGCACCTCGCCAGGCCGCCTGCGATGTCAGATGGGCCTGCGGTAAACAGTAATTCAAAAACTAATTACCAGGCGTCACAGTAAAGTAGCAAACAATGTTTCAATTGTTCGAACGCTCGTCAATTATTCCTTCAATTAGCTTTTGTTTCTAGTTTACAGTTATGTCTCGCGCACACACACATAACCTCACTCTTTCTACACGGCGCGGGCACATGCGCGATGCCGGCGTCCGCGCGTGAAAGCGCTGCGCACGTATCAATTTTACACGTGCAATTTCGTTGCTCTAATTGATGACCCGTAAAAAAGAATCGTAATTGCGCTTCTGTTTCCGGGTCGCTTTAAAAATATTGTTCTGTGCGCCGTCAACTGGTTTTTTTTGTTGTTTTTGTTTCAGTTTGTTTTGTTTTTGGGAAAATTATACTATGATGAAAGAACGCACAAAAAATTGTTTGACAGAAATATGTATAGACAAATTTTGTTTGTTATATTGTTAAGTGTATACTCAGGTTCAATTGTTTTCTTATTTCTTTTGTTAAAAAATTGTTTGAGTTGTCGAAATATAACTTGTAAACTTTTTCTTCCATCTTCTAACGTATAATTTAGGCATTATGCACATACTTATTACTTTCATATCAATAAGTAGTTTGTTTTAGTTCAGAAATAACTTTTCATTCATATGTTCAACAGCAGATACATAATTCATTTTTTTTCGATCGTTATTGTTACGTTACTACTCACATTACAAAACAATAAATTTATGTCATAAAATGCAATGCTCAAAATTGTATAAGGATATTTTAAAAATTGAACGTAAGATTAAAACTATAAATTATATTATAAATATGTATATATATTAAAATTAACATAAATTATATTCAAATATTTCTAAAAAAAATAATAACTTAGGTATTCTTACAAATTATTAAATATAATTTAAAGTTTTAACTTTACATTCAATTTTTAAAATATCCCTGTACAATTTTGGGCAAACATATATTTATTTATTTATTATATTCTACACAACAGAAAATTGCACATTTTCCAAGATGCGATAATTTTTTATAGTTCACAATAAAAAATATTTATCGTAACTCAAAAAAATTTCGATTTTCCCTCTTTCCACCCCTAGGGGGTAAGGAGATGAGGTTGAAATTTGCAAATCAATTACAGTTTTTTATGAAGAATGTAATAGTGCAATAAAAAATGAGGGTTTTTATCAGGGTTCGAAGATATATATCGATCGATATATATCATGATATTTATTTTGATATATATCGTCATATTTTTGCAATGATATATATCCATTATATAAAAAATTCAAATAGTTTTTGTGATATAGCCTCCGGAAAAGTGAAATTTTTCGTATTTTTCAGTTTTTCTACTTTTCCGAGGCTATATCTCGAAAACTAAATGTGATATGAAAACGCGCATTAATTTTCTCGTGCTTCAGTTAACTAATAAACATAGTTTCAGCGATTTTTATTTTTTTTCAATTTTCCGCCAAAAAAATCGCAAAAAGCGGTTTTTTAACATTATCTCGAAAACCAGAAGTCATATGCATTTGAAGATTGCACCACTGGATTCAGTGGGTCAAAATACATATGTATGTAAATTTTCGTTTTAATAATCCTACGATTAAGGATTTTTGGGAAAATTTAATTAAAATCTGAAAAAACCAAAGGGGTACCCCTTAGGAAATAATTAAAAATATTAAATTGCATAAAATTGTATGAAAATTTGCTTATAAGTCAATTCGGACACGGGGAATTCAACGCCGTTGAGCGCATTTCCATATCTTGTTTAGTTTTTGAGATATAACCTCCGAAAAAGTGAAATTTTTCGAATTTTTCAGTTTTTCTACTTTTCCGAGGCTATATCTCGAAAACTAAATGTGATATGAAAACGCGCTCAACGGCATTAATTTTCTCGTGCTTCAGTTAACTTATAAACATAGTTTCAGCGATTTTTATTTTTTTTCAATTTTCCGCCAAAAAAATCGCAAAAAGCGGTTTTTTAACATTTTCTCGAAAACCAGAAGTCATATGCATTTGAAGATTGCACCACTGGATTCAGTGGGTCAAAATACATATGTATGTAAATTTTCGTTTTAATAATCCTACGATTAAGGATTTTTGGGAAAATTGAATTAAAATCTGAAAAAACCAAAGGGGTACCCCTTTGGAAATAATTAAAAATATTAAATTGCATAAAATTGTATGAAAATTTGCTTATAAGTCAATTCGGACACGGGGAATTCAACGCCGTTGAGCGCATTTCCATATCTTGTTTAGTTTTTGAGATATAGCCTCCGGAAAAGTGATATTTTTCGAATTTTTCAGTTTTTCTAAATGTGTACAAAAACTAAAATTAAAAAATAAATATCCAAAAAGTGATATTTATCTGATATATATCCTATATATCAGATATTTTGATATTTATTATAAATATCATGATATTTACGAACCCTGGTTTTTATTTAAGTTTTTAAAAATCACCCTCACCCTGCCTGCCAGGAGGGTGAAGGTATGTTTGCATATTCTGTCTGAATAGTTTTAGAAAAATAAAAAACACGTGTTTTGTAACTTTGTCATCGAATGCTTCGTTCTCGAGATATTTAAGCGTTTCCAGACTTTTTTAATACTGCATATTTGACATAAAATGAAATTATTGTTAATGTCACTTCTCGTTCATGTTTACGTTCTTACTATCATTTTATTTTGAACGAATCTTAATTGCTATAAGTTCCAATATAAAAATATATCATTATACTCTGTATTAAGGCAAGTAAATTGAGAAAAACAACAAAATTTGTCGTATTAATTACGTCACAAAAAACAAGAAAATTGTAGCATTTTCTTGAATTCTCAAACTAATAGTTAGGTATTGGACAAGATGTTATATAGTGATCTGTTTCTCTCCCTTAAGCCGGGGGCAGTGAATGTCGTGACAGCCCCGTCATGGGGGCGGCTGACACACATACAACGTATATAGGGCCCTTGGCAGTGCTTCTTCACAACCTACTAATTAAATAAACAAAGAATTACACGAAATTGGAAATTACTCATGTCTACCGTTATTTAACTACCGTCTACCATGCGTCTTTTGTTTTTAACCGTTGAGAAGACACTCAGAAATAATAACCTATCGATTACTTGAATTATAAACTTCATTTACAATTCATTTCATTGTAAATTCTTTCTTCTTAAAGGTATTATGATATTTTTTAATACTTTTTATTATTCAAATTTACCATCCGTGATTTATAATAATCGACATTAGCGCCACAGTAGCTGGTAGCACAAGCTCTGTTTTTGGGTGTTCTAAGAGCATGGTTTTAACATGATAGAGATAGCTAAAACACCCAAAAATACTGCTCTTAAAACAGGCAAAAACGGAGCTTGTGCTACCAGCCAATATTTAATATAGTTTTATCAATTTAAAGTTAAATTTATAACAGAAAACTTTAAACTTTAAATTTACCATCATCACTGTGTTTTCAGTCATGTCATATAACAAAAATCTGATGTGGACACCACATGACTTCCTTGTACGCCTATTAAACTATAGATAGTTTTTTAATTGCACATATTTGACATTAAATCTTTAATTTATTATTTTTAGTTCTAATCCATAGCAAACTTAATTTACAAAAAAAAAACAAAAAATATATAATATTTATATTTAGATATCTCGCTTATGCAAAAGGCTAATTTAAAAATTCTTAATGTGCTAGACGCAGAATTTAATTCTCTAAAACTTTTATTTGCAGAATTTATTTCTAAAATTAAAATAATACCATTTTTTTCAAGGAAAACTGTTAGCAGCTTCATGTAATGTGTCACTTCCGGTTAGTGTATTTTAACCAAAATCTATTATGTTATTTCCATTGATATAGTAGTCTTATATACCAAATTTGGAAAGTTTTAAATTATATTTGAATATAGTTTTTCATGAAAATCTATTATTGGCTTCAAGTAAAGTACCACTTCCGGTAGTTATATAATGACCAAAAAGGGAGGTGCACAACTAGATGTTATAACAGTCCTAAATATAAAGTTTCAATTTTCTACGGCTTACCGTTTTTGAGTTATGCGAGATACGTACAGACGGCACGACGAAATTAGTCAAAATGGATCCAGGGAAGGCCAAAATACCTATTTCCGTTGAAATCTGAGAACCGAAAATTTTCGCGATTACAATACTTCGTACAAGGAAGTAAAAAATCAGTATAGTTTAATCAGCAAATTTTATATTATGTAAAACTCGTGTCCATGGACAGCCGCAAAAGTTAAATTTTGAAAGCTTAGAAATCACACTTAAATTGTATGTTTTCTTATCGTATTTATCAACAAATTGATCAAATATCAAAAGCAAATTATAGTCCTATCGGGAAGAAATCAGTAGCTACTATTTTCCTCATAACATTAATGACTTTGATAAGATCTCTCGAGTGACCGCTAGCGAATGCTCCGTTTCGTTATCGTCAAAAAACCAGACTGTTTAGTAAAACATAAATTGCGTTCAATTATTGGAGGACATATTTCGTGATTTATCAATATTGATGAGTGATTATTTAAGAGCGAGGATACATTTTGTTGAAATCACGTCATAACAATTTATTTATTCGTGTTGCATGATTATTCAGCCTAGTTGATGTATTACAAACCGTGTCTCATGAATTATTTTCATGTCGGTTTCATCAGTTAATTGTGATTTTTATCGAGACCTTATTTCGGAAATTACACTTTCCGTACAATTGAAATTCGGTAGAATTTATATTATTTATTGTTCTCTTTTTTTTTCATTAACTCAACAATTTTATTTTATTATATTATGTAATAATTTTATTAATAATACACATTTCAACAGATCTATAAATTTTTGGTAATGATTTCCTTTTTTCACAATCCTGTCCCTCAATGATAGATGAAAGTAATACTTTTCATCATTAGGGACGAAAATAATTTAAATAGAACCGTAAAGGAATGTAGGCTTTTTTACATTTATATTATTATATTTGCCAGCTACTTATGTAGAAAGTAATTTTTCTGATCAATGAAAAATGAAGCCATATCTATGGCAACTGAAAAACAACTGTCAATAGTTATGGCCAACTTCATTGAATTGTTCTACGCTTATTATGGCCGTTTCATGTTATTAAAATTCCCAGATTCAAATTTACAGAGCGGACAAATCAACTAGCGCCTCTAACGAGATATGTCGTAACTAACATAACCCACGTGTATTTCATTTTATCATATAAACTTCAATTTTCAAATATTTTAATACTGTTTTACATTAATTTACAAATAATTTAAGGTTGTTTTTATAACTTGACAGCGTGGCCACTTTCATTTATTTTAGATAAAACGTGATTTCAACAAATTTTTAAATGGTAAAGCGATGGAATGAAACGGCCATAATAAACGTTAACGCAATTCAATGAAGTTGACCATGAATTAGTTACATCTAGTTGACATCTGTGTTGAAAATAATAAATCTTATTTAAATTTCGTTTTAATATACATAACTTATTTTGTTTATGTGATTTACTTGTTTAATAATAACCAAAAAAATTAAATGATCGTCACCTATCATTCATTTAATTCAATTTTTTATTTATTTATTTATTGTTCTGCACAATACGCACTTAATCCTAATTACAACACATGGGACCTACAGTTTATAATAGAATTCGAACCACTCAAATAAATCGTATTTTTAATTAGAGTTTGTCAATCAAACACATTTGTAAAAAGGGATTAAAGTTGGATTTCTTAGAATCCTTGGAAATTCAGATTGCCATTAAGGACCAGCTAACGGTTACGAATGAACAAATAGATTTGTACCGTTCACCTTTAATACGTCCGCTTTAATCTCTTTACAACTAGGTTTAAAATGTAATTTCCATCCAAATAATTATAGTTACCTCTTCGGTCTGATCTTATCTTATTTTCTTCCAACTATGGTCATAAATGTATTTTTCCCAAACTAATTGTACTTACATCTGTTTTCAATCATGTATCTCCCACTTCTTGTGTCAGAATTCTTGTGTATACTATTTATAAGTCTTACTCTAATGTACAAATTCATTCATATCTTGTTCACCTGATGATGGTCTAGTCGACCGAAATACGTATTGTAAAATAAACTTTACATTATTTGAAACTAACCTAGTGTTTTTTAATTTAATTTTTGTATTTTTAATTGTTTTGAAGTTCAAGTCAGCGAGATTTAAAATCGCGAATTCTTTATCATTATCTGTAAATATAATAAATTATGAAAAAAAAAAAAAAATTAATTTTTCAAATACAATATTTCCGTCTAGAGCCCCTCCAAAGTACTGTAACAAACTATAACTAACTTAATAACACGATTATAATAATTAAAACTGAGCAGATATCAATAACTTAATTGCAGACGCCATTGTCGCTATTATACCCCAGTGGGGGGCGCGGGAAGGTGGTGGGGGTGTTACATAAAGTACCCAGCAACTCAATTACTCACTGGAGAAAATGATTACGGTCTCCCCAGCACTTTAATTACCATTAATTATGTTACAATTAACACGCAGCCATTGTTAGCGTTAAACAGATGTCCCCTCTAGTCCTGGCACTAAGAGACGAGGGGTAAGACGCCGGAATGGATGCTGAGGAGGAATTTAATAGAGGTTTAAAGTTAAGTGAAAATATGAGCGTGATATCGCGAAGAAGATTCAATATTATATATTAAAGCAAATCGAAAATACAGGTTTTCTGATAAAATTGAAGACTCTATGTATTGAGTATAATTATACAGGCTGCTTTTATACTTCAAGACAAAATATACAACATTTTTATAATAGTACGAGTTTTGCAATGGCTCTTTTCCACGTGTGTTACATAATATTTATTTCAACTTTAAACATGAAACTTACATTTTTACGTTTGCGATACAAGAAATTTAATAATTATTTTATATAAATCAAAAGAGTTGTATTTGCAAATGCATATCAAGCTTCCTTCGTCAAAATGTCGAATTACAATTTCCTCATTTAATTTTGTTGTGATAGTAACCATTTTCCTCACTAGTTAGGAAAATTATTTCTTCAACTTCCGTTTGGAAATAGACGTTTTATTTCACTTATTTGTGTTAGGTAAGGAACTGCATTATTTAACTAGTTAAATTAATTAAATTAAGATATCTTGATAGACGAATTCTGATGTGTTATTCTATTATTTTTTAATTTATAACTGTCATTAATATGTCAAAATTTTATAATTTCAAAAACGCTCTTTCGTATTTATTAGAACGGAAGTAGAAAAAATATTGTATGAAACTAGTAAGAAAACTCGGTTATTACCTTACTTATGTGTTTACATAACTCGGCTACGCCTCGTTCTGCAAATTTCACATGCGTAAGGTAATAACCTTCATTTCCTTACTAGTTTCATAAATAGCTATTCTAGCTCTTGTTTTTAAAAGTGATTTTCACATAATTATAGGTAAACACTCGAAGAAACTAAACAACATATCTCAAGTCAAGAATCATGCACAAGTCCTTATTCATAACATTCATTCATCAAACATGACACACCACCTTCGCTTCAGCTACATTCATAATTCCTTTCATTCAAGCTCGTTTGTTCTTCACACTCGCAATCTTTCGTTCACGGAACAATATTTCAATCATATTTATTTCTAGGTTGTCATAATATAATGCAGCGGTTCCCAACCGGTGGGTCGCGACCCACAAGGGGGTCGCCTTAGCTTTTTTGGGGGGTCGCCTTGGCTTTTTTGAGGGGAAAAAATATAATCACTAAGTCCTAAAATATATTTTGTCAAACCTTTTATTTTTTGTTTTATTGATCAAATATGCGAAAGGGGGGTCGCGAACATTTTTAAAAAACTAAAAAGGGTCACGATTAAAAAAAGGTTGGGAACCACTGATATAATGGTTCACTCTCAATTTCACTAAAATACACCCGTTTCGCTAATCTTTCATTTTATATTCGAACTAGCATAGCTAAATGGACTCTTCTAAAGATCTTTTTTTTCTACAAAAGTATAGATAACCCTATAGTTGTCTACAGTGGTCATTGACGAAACAAAAGATCAGCGACAATTCCTCAGCCTGTTTGGATCGGCCCACGACCTCAAAGTCAAACCTACTTCGTCCGGTCAAACGTAAGAATTATATATTTTTTTATAATGACATATATTTTGGAAAACGTGAGTTTATATTAAACACCGGTTGAGCAGAGCATTTAGGGCAACATTTAAGCGATGAAAACTGTACGAATGATCGCAGCAGGCCACGAACTAATATCTTTTAAAGTGTTGGTAACCGCTTGTTTTTGTCCAAGATGAAAAACGTTTTATTCGAGAGCATTATGGACTGACATTAACGTCGTTTTTATTAGATGGATCTAGATGGCATTGCTTTGTGTTTTGTAAAACAAAATACAAATGATTTTTTCGTTTTCCGATGTGTAGATGTTTCAGGAATTCATTATTTAGTTTTTATGACAAAATAAAAATTAAATAATATCTAGATAGCGTGAACAACATTTTAAGGCAAGACAATAGAAAAGCGAATTAAAATAATATTTATACTCTATTTACTTACATTAATTCAGATAAATCTGATCAGATATCTAAACTGAAATGAACAAATTGTTGTTTCTCTTGAAGTAAATTATAAATAAATATATCATCACGACTTTTACTCATTACTGGATGTGGCACTCTGCCGAAGCAGATCTCAGTAAGTGATATATTTTTTTCGCGTGAAGTGCGGTTACCAGCCGTTAAATCACGGCCCCCAAAGATATTAGTAGAGGGGGAGACACAGAGATAGATTTAAATTGGTGAAAATAGTTTTTCGGTTGTGGGGATCGAATCAGGGTTCTCAAGATCCACAAGCCGACTCGATACCACTGAGCCACCTACCCCATAAATTATTACGAGATGAATTAAATTCTAAGAGAAAAGTAAGGGAAAGACAGCCAAGAAATGAGTAATCTGATTTGGTAAGTGTATTATTTCTTTCCTAAAAACGAAAGTCCATAGCAACCAAACAACGATATAAATTGACGTTAGTCATGACCAAATTTATTGCATTACGCTTACGCTTATTATGGCCGTTTCATTACAGATTTGGTACGTCAAGTAATACCATCTAGTAACCATGCCTTCAAGTTACAAAATCTACCTTTAAATATTTGAAAATTAAAGTAAAACAACTTTAAAATATTTGAAAATTGAAGTTTATATGATAAAATGAAATTGCGTGTTTTATTTATACATTCAATATTATTAAGTTAGATTAGGTTATGATGGTTACGTCATATGTCGTCAGAGGCGCTAGTTGACGTATCCGTTCTGAAAATTATAACTAGGATTTTAATGACATGAAACGGCCATAATAAGCGTAACGCAAGTCAATTAAATTAGCTATGAATTAGCGACACACAGGAGACATCTGTCAAAAGAATAATAATCTTAACTAAATTTCTAATTTACGCGAAAAATGTCTAAATTTCTTAGTCTCATTTGATATGTAAATAATTTTAAAATTTTGATAGCTAATTTAATATGACACGTTTAAAATCTAGAATAGATTTAAATTTACTACATTCTTTCGTGAAATGAAATACAAAAACGATAACGGCAAAATATTACTCACAACGCTTATTTATTTTTATATTTTGTTTCGAAATATTTACTATTTAAAAATGTCGCAATTCTTCTAATGATTATGGCTATACTCTAGTTCCTGGTTTGTTTTTGATAGAGTGATTATGTTAAATGTCAAAACGTTTAAAATAATTTGAAAGTTAAGGAGTGAACTTTACGTTTAGAATGTTAAAAAGATTGTTGTTATCTTAAGTTTCGACTCCAGTAATTAATTTTGAATTTGTCATTGTACTATTCTGGCATTAACAACTTGGATTTAATTTGAATTAATGCAATTTTTGTGTGTGCTTAAATATATCAAGTAGACATTACAATTAAATTACGTAGATTTAGATGTTAACTTAACGCAATAGGAAATTCTAAGAATACTTTACTATATAATTACTATGTTACTTAATGACCTTTGACAGAATTAATTTCTGTCAGCTTTATTACAAACTTTAATTACAAAGAATTAAGAAACTGCAAATTCATTTAAATACTAGTACGTAATTAAATCTAACATTATAATGTCAATTTTCACATTTATTATCTACTTCAAACAAATTATCGGATAATTAGTTTGTTTTAATAGTATTTGAAAATTTTTTCTACGATTCAATTAAAGCTTTTAAAACAAATTTAAGAGCAGTTATGTGAAATTTAATTTTATTCTATATTATTAATTAACATCTTATACAAACTTATTTACTAAATTAGAGATATTTAATTGTTATTTTTCTTGTATTTAATAGCTTATAGCTAAATAAATAAATATATTATATAGCTATGAAAAGTTGACAATTATGCTCTCATTTGTCATCGTAAAGTTGACGTTTTCTGTGGTACAATCGAAAAATATCTTTGTCGCGCGAAAAAGATGTTAAATGCGCGCATTGCCATTGGAAAAAGATTATATATGCGCGCTTATTTCAATAGTTACAAGGATACAAACAAAACAAAAAAACTTGTCATATTGACAGTTGACAGAATTAATTTATTTTCAGTACGTACACGTTTTAAAATAATTTAAGATGCAATCGTAGAAAAAAATATTTGTGTATCAGGAGCGTAAAGTGTCTTTGTTCCTCTTGCACTATTGCAGCTCTCACCTTCAGCTCGTGCTGCAATTACCGTGCTCGAGTAACAAAGAATCACTTTACGCTCTTAATACATAAATAACTATTTTGTGAACTTAATAAATTTTATTCTCGTTTTTCCTTACTTTCAGAATGATTAGTTACATTTGTTTAACTAAGCAAAAATATGTTTATTAATTATTTTAAAAACTCCCATGTCCAGTGGTACCGAAATTGTTTACGTTTAGTAAACTAGCCTTAATTTTGCGAATTTTGAAAAAAATCTTTCTGTTTCGTAATTAGTACGTTGTTGTGAAACACCCTGTATAATATGCTTCATTAATAATATTTTGTTCCAAATAGATCAGAAAATCTATTGAATTTTTTTTTAAATCAAAAAGATTTTAATTCGTTTTTTAATATGCCGAATGGTAAAGTTTGAAAAAAATATTTTTAAATAATTTTATTTCAGGCTTCAATTAATAGTAAAAAAGGTAAATTAATATTCATTTTAAATTCTTTTTTTATTAAACTTTGAAGGCGACGTTTCGGCCATTATTTAGGCCATTTTGGCCGAAACGTCGTTTAATAAGAAAGGGGTTTAAAATTAAAATTTAATTTACCTTTTTTACTATGAATTAAAGCCTGAAATCCAACTATTTAATAAGGTTTTTTCAAGAAAATCAATTAGTGGCATGATTCACGTAAAATGAAGCACCCGTTATGAAAACCGCAAAGGTACAGAAAGTAATTACTCTTGTGATTATTTATTCGAAGCCATCGATTGTTCGATACTACGATACGATAACCCCCTCTCCTAGCCAACCCACACAGAATATGAATTTAATCGTGAGATATTTTCCGAAATGAATAAATAAAAATTGAAATCGTTGATGTAACCAATAGAGATAATTCTATCCAACTCTCGCCATTACCATCAAGATTATTCAATATTTATAGAATAACGAGTCTCGTGCCATCCTTGTCTACCTCACTATCGTCATCTCTCTCTAAATGTCTGTAAACGCTCTTAATGACATTTTAAAAACAAAGGATCACATTTTACTGCACATGCGCGCTTGACAACGTGTTTCGTTTGTTTTTTATGCACGTCTCTGTTTCGTTTTTTGTGTTTTGTTTCTTCCGACAACGGCAGGACTCATGGCTGGCTAGATCGCTGCAATACGGATAATTGACGTTGATTATAGACTGAAAAGATCAGTTAAACTACACAAATGATATAATGATTGTCGTAATACGCTCCACTCGAATCGAATTGTGATCTTTGTTTATTACTGACCGCCGCGATCGTTCCGTCTTTGTTCAAAGATACCTTTCTTTGTCTACAGGTTGATGTGTAATTTTCATCGCCGTTTAGAGAAAGAAATATGTGGAAAATAATAAATACGCTTACCTTTGAGTCTGACTGCCTTTTGTTGTGGGGTACTGCAATTGTTTCAACGGAGCACTAACGCACTGCACTCGCGAAATCTGAAACAATTTTTTTTATAAATTAGTTCTTTGTATATTAAAAGAAGAATGGCATTTTAATTTTATTTACTATCCTATTAGAAATTAACATTTTCAGAAATAAATTATAAATTATTTTTGTGACATATGTCACATAGATGTTACTAATGTCAAATAATATTGTTGTTAGACAATTGCCATTGGTAAAATGTTACTTTTATTCTCTACTGACAAAAAATGTTCAATTTTTTCACTAATATCAATATGCGAAGTACTTGATATTTACATCACCATGACAACGCGTATTTCGTTACAACACATCAGTAGTACCAATTTCATATTATTTTTGATTTTTTTTCCTTTAATTTTTTTGAATAAATCAATAATTATTGTGTTATTCTTTTTTAATAGTTGTAGAAAAATTGTGGTTTGTAGTTTGTGGGCGAAATTCTTGTTTTTTTGCGCATTCGAATGAATTTTTTTTTCGATCTAGCCGTTTCATGCAAAAGTGACATTCTCACATCTCACGAGTAACAAAAACACATTCATTTTACGCACTTAATACAAAAATAACTATTTTCCCTAGAGATGAAAAGAATCATTTTATTTATTTATTTGTGCTTCTTTCTACATCAGGACTTTAATCTCAATTACAGTACAGTCTTGGAAAATAGTTTTTATACCATTTAGCAATGCTTGAAAAAGAATTTTAAAATGACAATTTTTTCACGTGTGTGGAAAGTAATACTTTCTTTATGAGTAGGCGATGAATTTCATCTTTCGCGTAATATATACAGAAAAGCTAGTTGCCATAAATTGGGCTTCACTTTCCTTCCCTAGGGAAAAAAATACGTTCTTTAATAGTAATAACTTCTCTCCATTGATGGAAAAAATGTACTTTTTTGTAGAATCATTGAAAAATACATTTTCATACAACTATCTAAAAAGATAATAGGTATTTATTTTCACGAGTCTGTTCACGAAATTTATTTTTTTGTACAATACTGCTTTATTTTACGTTGTTATTAACGATTTTATTTTAAAAATTTTATTTAAAAACGTGCACTAAAACGGCTAAAATATCAAATATTTTATCTAACACATCACAGTCCAGTTCAAAAATTCGACATCTAATAATATTTGACTGTTCCAAGATTATAAAACTCATATATCCCGAGGACCGTAGTTCCAGAGCCGTACTTGCAGAATTAAGTAACAGTAACAGCGTGATGATATATATCTTTAAAAAATTAACATTCGGAAGTATAATTGTTTTGTTTTGGAAATTGTACGGAAGTAGAAATTTAGTGGTTTAACCTACAAACTGAGCAATTACAATTATTTAAAATTTTCGAAGTTAAATCGGCAGGTGTGAAGCTGACAAGTATATTTAGCAGAGCACCAGATGTGTATGCGTCTCTGAATCGTGTTTTCCGTTTTCGCAAAGTATGTTAGCATACAAATCGCTAGCGTAGCGAAACCACCGTTACTAAATAGCTAGATACTAAGTTGAGAGCTGTTAGCACAACTATTTAAGGAAATTTTATTATTTTTATTGCCAATTGCTTTGCGACTGCAATTTACCGACATGTAATCATATTTATAATCATATATTTCAGTGATTTACCCACACTCTATCTTACTTAACATCTTAACAATCTGTTATTAAAGAGAATGTAAAATATTAATATACATGACTATTTTACATAATCTATAACTTACAGATAATACTAGATAGTTTTTTGTTGTCTGTTTACATCAGGGACTCGAACAGATACGAAACTGGAACCGAAAACCGCACCGATATTTACCTTTTTATAAAACCATAACTGTAAACCAAAACTGGTATTTATTATTTTGAAATATTGAAAACAAAATTGAACCGATATTATTTCGGTTCTAAAACCGTAAATTTAAACCGGTATAAATAACGTATTGAACCGAAAATAATAAAAATATGAAGAAGAATATAAATTACTAGTTTTTCTATTTTGCATTAATAAGGCAGTCATTACAATACCCAGAAAGAGCGTTCATTACGATACGCAACATTTTGTTTTAGACGGTTGGTAGTACCGGATGACAAACATATCAAGATGAGAACATTAAAATTTCAATATAACCTCAAAATCTGAACAATTGTATAAATGTCGATAATAGTTACCAACCACAACATTTCATATACAAATTTCTCTAAATTGACTCAGTTTAAAATAACGCAGATTTTTTTTAAATTTCAATTTATAAAAGACGCAAAATATAACAAACAGTATAAATAACTCATTTTTACTTTTATGTTCGACTGCATCATATTACCTTGTTTTATGACACTGTTTACTGTCCATAATTGGGTACTTTATTGGACTAGTACGATAAAAATACAAAATTGGACTGCTGTCAATGTCACATTAAAACAAAATTCAAAAGAAATATTAAAACACCATTTTCTGTATATATTATATGTGTCTTCATACAATTGTTAGATATTCTCTTGCATTACATGCAAGATCTTTTATTTCTTTTGGAACGTCTTCAATGTCTTCATCCATCTCAACACTTTTTTCACTTTGACAATTTGATAAATAAAGCAACAAATGCATAACAACGAAGCACACTTTGAGATGCAATGAAATGTTTTAAATATAGGTATTGAAAATCATATTTTAAGAGAAAATATTCTCCATGCAGTCGAACATAAAACGTTGTATGCAACTCGTACATAATCGGACTTTATAGACTCGCCTTATTTATTAGCCTCGCTCGCTGCGCTCGCTCTGCCATCAAATTCGGCTCCTCCAATAAAGACCCAAATTATGTACTTGTTACATAAACTACTATTATAGTACATATCTTAAAAAACTCTTTCTTTAATATGCTATTTTACATTTTTATAAAGTTGCAGTTTTTACAGTCGCAATAGGGCTGGAAAATTATTTTTGAAGATTGCAGAAAACATACATACAAATTATTTTAGATAATTTGCATATTAATTACTTAAATGTATTAGTTTTTGAACCTAAAACGTTACGAAACCGAAATGTATCATTTTAAACAACCGAAACCGAAACCTATATAATTTTTTTTTAATCGTAACCGAAATTTTACAGATATAAAAACCGTTACCCGTAACCGAACACCAAAATATTTTTGTTCGAGTACCTGATTTACATTGTGTCAAGCAATTTTCAATTTTCTTAGACATTTAAAGTTAAATTTATGACAGAAAAATCCAGGTAATGCCTGGATTCCAACCGGGGTCTTCTACTTGCCGGGAAGAGATGCTCACCGCTACACCACGTTACCTAGGTACGAAATATGGTGTCAACTGAATTCTTCTACCATAGTGTCTAACGCAGCATCGATCCCAAGACTCCTATATGATAGGTATTGACAATAGGTTTCGTCCGCAACGACACGTGTCTGATTTAAAGGGAAATTATACCACGAACTAATGTTTTGTGAGACATATTTTGTAACATATAACAACAAACGAAAAATTTGTTTAATATCAACTAGTTCTTACACAAGGATGTAAAAGTCATTTGTCTACATGAAATATACCAATCTTTCATTCGTTCAAAACTACGCACAATTTAAATAGTTATTTGTGTATTAAGAGCGTAAAGTGATTCTTTGTTACTCGAACACGGTAATTGCAGCGCGAGCCGAAGGTGAGAGCTGCAATAGTGTAAGAGGAACAAAGACACTTTACGCTCGTGATACACACATCATTTTTTCTACGATTGCATCTTAAAATTATTAAAAAACGTATACGTACTGAAAATAAATTCGTTCTGTCAACTGTCAATATGACAACTTTCTGTTTTGTTTGTATCCCTGGTAACTATTGAAATAAGTGCACATTTAATATCTTTTTCGCGCGTTGCCATTGGAAACGCGCGCATTTTACGTCTTTTTCGCGCGTTGCCATTGGAGACGCGCAAAAAAGATATTTTTCGATTGTTCCACAGAAAACTTCAACTTTACGATGACAAATGAGAGCGTAATTGTCAACTTTTCATAACAATCGTAGAAAAAAATATGTAAGCAGTCTTTTTAGCCGCAACAGTTTCAATGATAAAGTGAAGATATGCACCAATCTTCCAAGATCTCGAAGAAAGACAAATTACCAAGAATTTAAGCATTCGATTAACAGATCCCGATAACATCTCCAACGATTGACGACTTAAGTCGAACATGGCGAGTCAGCAAAGCCCGGTAGCATTGCACATGAGCCGCAGACACAAGCGTAACACATTCCTCATCTTTCGTTAATGACTGTGGCTCATTAGCGCACCGCTGCCGCTCCCGAATTACTCAGAAGCATTCAGAGTTAAAGATAAGCTTGGAAACGATCCTCACTTGTCTTTCAATTCATTTTATTAGAGCCGTAAAGACATTTCTGGGATGTAATTAATTGAAACATTTATTTTGTTTTAATCGGCGTCATCGTAAAATTGTTTTTTATCGATTTTAATAGTTTATGGACCTGCATTTTACAGGCACATATTTAGGGGGATATTTAGATTTTAACGTGGTATTAAATTACATAGATTACACAATAATTGAAAGACATTAGTTTTATAAAATATAGGTAGGATCATTTATAGCTAGAGGTTGTCATGATGTTGTGATGAAAACTACTATCAGTGTCAACAATTAAGTGAATTTTAGAAATAAATAATTTGAAATAATGAATTTAATGCCCGATGAAGACATCGAAGGCGATTTTCTTGCAGTTCAAAAAAATATACAAAATATTGCAGGTGCTGCAAGTCATAACAATAAATTTTATCTACGACTGTTCGGGATTTAAATTGTTATTTTTATAATTAAATATAAATTTAATTAAATTTCAAATCAAAGTAGCAACATGCGCTGATTGTTTTCTAAATGATAGCAACGCGTATACAATCGCCACAACCAAATAAACAGAAAAACTTTGATTTTGCCTTTACGAGTGTGTAGAATAGTTCGATAATAGAAAATGAGCCTTTCAGATATAGATCTGCCTTCAGATATAGAAGAAGCAGCGTCAAACGTTATTTTGGATCTGGTTCCTCAAAAAGCAAGAGTAAAATATCAACTGGCTTATGACAGGTATGAGAAATGGTGTGAAGAGGAAAAAATGAAAGATACAACAAATGAAACATTTTGGGAGGAAAAGAAAATGTGTCTCCAGTATCACACAATATAGAAATTACTAATTCTACGGTAACATCAAATCATCCAAATGTGTCAACATCTGGCATCAATTTATATAGCTATAAAGACTGTGTTATAAATGTATACAATAAATAAGTTTTCTTGTGTAATTTTCTTTAGTTTTTTTCCTACATTTTGCATTATCGCTTGCGCGTGCGGTAAAAATTCAAAAAACGCACGTGTGCGGTAAAGTAAGTCATTACCTGTCTGAAATGAGTGGGATATTAAGGATATATCGCACGGTCGTAGATAAAGTGTTATTTACATTGAAAGTTGAAACACAAATTTATAACCGGGCTATTAGCTACTTTGGTGGGCTGTTCTAAATCAATGACAAATATGATTACAAAATGCCGCCGATAAATAAACAACTATTTACTTTTTCTAAAAATGTTTCCTTGGTTACACATTCATATTTATAATAACCATTATTTCGAAATTAAATTTTGAAGTTTTTTAATAAACATTATTATAAGAATAGTGTATGAACCTCGTGTTTTTGTCAAAAATAGATAAAATTCTGTAATAATAAATGTATTTTAAAATGTAATTAATTGTTGTAAGTCCAACTCTGTGTCCACCCATTTAGACAGTGATTATGTTATAAAATCGAATAGAATTTTTACTGTTCATTAAATAAATCGCTCCTATTTGATACGTAAAAAGTCTCCTCGTTTGAACGAACGTACACAGTTTTTGTTTAATTCCTCCGGGCGCGGCAATCGTTTCTCAAATTGCTGCGTCAAATTGTTCTGTTTTCCTTGAATCAATTATATTCTTTCAAACTATTATCACCAAATATTTTTACAATTATTGTAATCTTACAAGCAACGTACTTAATTTCGAGTCGAACTGAAGATGTTCTCTGCTCGAAGCGAAATCAAATTTGCGGCTTTCCACGTTGTGGTGCTGAAGCTGTTGCATGAAATAAGATTCTTACAATTACGATGCTGTATGAAATCACTGTAATTTTTACGCTATAATAATAAATAATTTTATAATAACAGTTTATATGTTTGCTTCAGGGTTATTGGAGTAGCAAAGCAGAATTGAATTTAATTTTATTGCTTATTAACTTTTTTAAATTGTCATGAGGTGGAAGGCCATGAAAACGTTTTTCATTTATTTAAAATTACAGTAGTAAATATTTTTCATATATACTGATTTTAATTACTTATTTAGTTACTATAAGAATGTTACTTTTTTGTGCCACTATTGGGATTTTTAAACCATGGCAAAATTTGGAACCACAACAAAGGTACACTTTGCTACTAATTTAATAACTAAATACTTGAAAAATAAATAAAAATGAATGATAATAGAAATAATATTTACAATACATAAGGTAATAAAACTATAATTAACAAACATTATACTAAAAGAACTAATTTCTACTACGTTATTAAAAGAACCTGTGACCTATATACTTAAATTTGTAGCTAATAGTTAAACGATAAATAAAACTAATACTAAATCTACAACTAAGGATAACCCAGAACTATATTCTATATAAATTAATAATGAACCACTACTAGCAAACACTTAAAAAAAGAAAAAAACAAAGAAATACAAGTGACAGCAACGCTAAGCTTATGAAAACCAACTGTAAGTGTACCTTTGTCTCAAGTTTAACATATCACCATCTCTTAGTACTTGAATATCCCAATATGCACATTTTTCTCTAGCCTCGGGCCACTAGTACGTCACAGTGACGTCACTTATTCCTTCACAAATATTTAATAATTTGTAATCAAATTAATTAATAAATATATCATCACGCCTTTTGCTCATTATTAAGGGTAGCATTACGCCGAAGCATATCTCGATAAGTGATAAATTTATGCGCGTAAACTGTGGGGTACCAGCCGTAAATCTTCGAAAATATTGAAAATTGTTTGTCTGTTATGAGAATTGAACCCGGGTTCTCTTATTCACAGGTCGACTAGACACTCCATTTTAATTCATTAAAAAGGTATTTTAAATTCTGGGTTAGGTCGCTCAGTGGATTTTGGATTTAAAAACTCGGGTTCAATTCCCACAGCCGACAAATAATTTTTATCACATTAAAACTACCCCTGTGGCTTCCCCTCCACTAATATCTTTATGAATCGTGAAACCGCCTTTTACGCGCATAAATATATCACTTACCTAGATCTGCTTCGGTAGAGTGCCACACCAAGTAATGGGTAAAAGGCATGATCATATATTTTTTTATTTTAATTTCTTGTGAGTAACCCCATTTCAATACCGACGTAAATTAAAATCAAAAATTTGTCCTAGAATTTATCTAAAATTTGAATGTTATAGTACAGCTCATAAAATAAATAAATATAAATATATCATCACGCCTTTTACCCATTACTGGGTGTGGCACTCTTCCTAAGCATGAAGTGCAGTTACCAGCCGTCAAATCACGGCCTCAAAGATGTTAGTGGAGGGGGAGCCTCAGGGGTAGATTTAAATTGGTGAAAATTGTTTGTCGACTGTAAGGATCCAACCAGGGTTCTCAAGATCCACAGTCCGACTCGATACCACTGAGCTATTGTTAAAACTGTGCTGTCCATAAATTCTGTATTTAGATAAAACGTTGTAGACCACGTAACCACAACGTCACAACACAATCAGCCCAATAATTCACATCGGTAAATGGACAACTAAGAGCTCACATCACACTGCATGTGACGTCACATTGTAGTTTGGCCTGGTGGTACCGTGGTGCGGTTGTGGACACAGGACACCCCTAACGACACACGGCCGGTCATTAAAGCCGGAATTAGAGATTCCACTTGAAGGGCGTTAATTATTAAGTTAGACCTTTCTGCTCGATATCACTAACCGCCTTTCAAACTGAAGACTATATTTGCCTTGCTTTTAGTTTTATTTTAATTTTTTATTTTGTTATTCATTTATAGAGTAGGTGGCTCAGTGGTACCGAGTCGAACTGTGAATTTGAGAACCCGGGTTTGATTCCCACAACCGACAAACAATTTTGGTATCAATGGTATTGAAATTAAAAATAATGACAAGTACCACAAGCTTTGTTTTTAGGTGTTTTAAGTAGGGTTGTGCCGTGGTCAATTGACCAAAAATATTTGACGGCAAAAAAACGGTCAAATAATCTAAATTAAACCGCCACGACATCTGTTGTTCAATAGAAATAGCTACTTACTATTATTACATGAATATATCTAGTTTGGTATTCTGGGTTCTGGAGAATTTGCTTACTTTACTTTACAAATAAAATAAATACATATTATTTCATTTCATTACGTCTTTTACTTTATTTTGAATTTGATGTGGTTTTGTTTATTTTGTTGTTGGTTTTTCATTTTTAGTAATATTGGATGTAGTAAACAGTACTATATAGATAAATTGCAATTTTAATTGCGATTTTTATTAAATGTTTCTTGGTCAATTGACCGAAAAATATTTGACTGGTCAAATGCACAACCCTAGTTTTAAGAGCACGATTAAAACATGTTAGAAATAGCTAAAACACTCAAATACACTGCTCTTAAAACAGCCAAAAACAGAGTTTGTGCTACCAGCCATTGTTACAATATTGAAGTAGACTATGCAATAAACAAATTCAAACAAATGATACAGGTGACAGATAATTTTGTTACTTATGTTATTAATTGTTAAAAGATGGCTTTGCCTAGGTAACAGTCATATTAGTGTAGTGCATAGTCTACTTCAATATTGTAACATTGGCTGGTAGCACAAGCTCTGTTTTCGGCTGTTTTAAGAGCAGCGTATTTGGGTGTTTTAGCTATCTCTAATATGTTAAAACCATGTTCTTAAAACACCTAAAAACAAAGCTTATGCTACCAGGCAATATTTTTATAGGATAGATGATTCAGTGGATAAATATTAGACATTAATTCGCCCAAAAAAGAATTGGTTGTTTTGAAGGAAATATTTTGCATAATATAGGTTATATATTAGGTAGTAAGCAAGATATACGTTGACATTTATAAACATAACCTAACTAGCATAAGACTATATATAACAAACAAATCACAAATACCTGTACTTTGCTCTTATTTTATAGTAAATTTTATGGAATTAGCACTAGCACAAGCACAATAATTCACTAATAAAACACAAAATCTCATTTAAAACTGTCCACGGATCAACGATACGAACGTTCTAACTTCTAACTGAACACGTGAATTTGTTGACAGCGCAAGTCTGAACATCGTTCGTCAATTAATTTGCGACAACTAGCGACGAATATTTAGACATGAAATGGTATAATACATATTACATATTTAATTTCTTTAAAAGAACAATAAATAAATATATATATTTACCGGGTGTCTACTTTTTTTTCCGAACATAGGAAATTCAATTGAACAACAAAATTATACTCTATGAATGCAGTTTTTCATTCTGAACATTCTTCTTCAGTACACTTTTGTTCTAAAATTAATAGGTAAAGAGATATCGCTAAATCAAAATTTTAACATTGAATTTCCTATGTTCGGAAATAAAGTAGACACCCGGTATATATATATATATATCATCACGTCTTTTAACCATTGTAAGGTGTGACACTCTGCCGTAGCAGTTCTTTATAAGTAATATATTAAAGAACATGAAATGCTGTTACTAGCCGTCAAATCACGACCCCCGAAGATATAAATAGTGGGGGTGCCACAAGGGTAGTTTTAATGTGGTAATATTTGTTTGTCGGCTGAGGGAATCAAACCTGGGTTCTCAAATTCACAGTCCGACTCGATACCCTATAAATAAAAGTAAATATAATCTTATGTCATTTTACCCATTTCTGGGTGTTATATAGTTTACTATAACAGATTTCGATGATTGAAACAAGTAGTTTTGTATGTACCAGTCGTCAAGTTAAGCTCCCAAAATACTAGTAATTTTGTAATTTGACAAAAAAATTATATGCAACATTTCAACTCAATTTTAACTTTCTATTTCTACTAAGATCTGCAATTTGAGAACTGGCTATCATTATGAGAAGAATGAGACAACATATTTGTTTATATAAATAAATAAATATATCATCACGCCTTTTATCCATTACTGGGTGTGGCACTCTACCTAAGCAAATCTCGGTAGGTGATATATTTCTTCGCGTGAAGTGCGGTTACCAGCCGTCAAATCACGGCTCCCAAAGATATTAGTGAAAGGAGAGTTTATATATTTTTGAATTATTTAAAAATTGAGATATCGTCGTTTCTGACAAATTATTAATCTAATGTAAAAGGTAGGCGTAGAAGTAGCAATTTTGAAGTCAGTGTTCTCGTCGCAGGACAGGAAGAAGAAGAGAACGATGAAACTTGACGGACCTAACGATGAATGACGCACTCGCAAAGATTTTCAAGTGTGCGATTTGGAACTGTTCAATATTTAAAATCGTCTCACTCGACAGTCGAGAGTCGACAGCTAATTGTTCTTGACTTACCCCTATAGCCCGTGAAATATTCACCGACCCCTTTTTTCACTGGAATTCTACGTTTATCTACGCTGCTCTTTTGTTTCATCCAGGGGCGTGCAAGAGACCTTCACAAGTTCAAAATACAACCGCGCGATTAATCTAGGTATAAATGGATAGATATTATTGATAGTTTGTTTGAAAGCAATTATGAATGTGGATGGTATGTCAGGATAGCAACGCCGAAAATTAATTGCAAAATAGAAATAAATATATCATCACGCCTTTTACCCGTTACTGAGTGTGGCACTCTGCCTAAACAGATCTCGGTATGTGATATATTTTTTCGTGAAGTGTGGTTACCAGCCGTCATATCACGGCCCCCAATGGTATTAGTGGTGGGGAAGCCACAGGGGTGGATTTAAATTGGTTTCTTGCAAAATGTGTCTGAAGAATAATGTTCAGTAAATTGTTTAAGGGTTTGTGCTACTCCATTTAAAAAGATAGCGCGTAATATTATTATAAAATCTAGATTGGAATTAATTTCTTCTTTAGCAAAGCAATAAATAAATAAATTTCAACTTCAATTTATAATCAAAAATGCAATAGTGTTCAAATGATTTGGAATTCTTTTACAAGCTGCAGACATCTTGTATTAACATTAAGATTAATTTCCTATGGGGTAGATGGCTCAGTGGTATCGAGTCGGCCTGTGGATCTTGAGAACCCTGGTTCTATCCCCACAGCTGACAAACAATTTTCACCAATTTAAATCTACTCTTGTGGCTCCACTAATATCGTTGGGGGCCGTGATTTGTTGGATGGTAACCGCACTTCACGCAAAGAAATCTATCACTTATCGAGATCTGCTTCGGCAGAGTGCCGCACCGAGTAATGGGTAAAAGGTGTGATGATATATTTATTTTATTTTAATTTAAATCTACCCCTGTGGCTCCCCCTCTACTAATATCGTTAGGGGCCGTGAATTGAAGGCTGGTAACCGCACTTCATGCGAAGAAATATATCACTTACCGAGATCTGCTTCGGCAGAGTGCCACATCCAGTAATGGGTAAAAGGTGTGATGATATATTTATTTTATTTTAATTTAAATCTACCCCTGTGGCTCCCCCTCCACTAATATCGTTGGGGGCCGTGATTTGAAGGCTGGTAACCGCACTTCACGTGAAGAAATCTATCACTTACCGAGATCTGCTTCGACATCCAGTAATGGGTGAAAGACGTGATGATATATTTATTTTCTGTTTGAAGAATAGCAAATAGACAAGTAAATAAATTGTTACAGTAGAAAGTTATAATTGTGGTGTAATTTTTAATGTCTTAATTATTATCTGAGTTATTTAAACCGTTGTTTGCTTTCTCCAGTTGCTTAATTTGTAATTTAAGTTGTTAAATTGTTTTGAGACTAATTGTTAATAACTTAATTTCTTTTGGATTAAGGTTTGCACGCTATTGTGTTTATGTTTTCCTCATTCCAAGGAGTAAATTGTGTAAGCAAAGTTTTTAATTATTCTGTGTTATACGATCATGTCTCTTTTAGTTATTAAATAAGTGATATATTTGTTAGAGAGAAGTGCAGTTACCAGTCGTCAAATCCCGGCCCCCAAAGATGTTAGTGGAGGGAAAGCTTGATACCATAATGTACGGGTTTATTAGTATGACGACTGGTGACCACTTTCTGCAATAATTATATGCTGTGCTACTCGTATTACAGCCTAATGAACATATTAAAATCGCAAAATGTTAGCAAAGCCACAAAGTGTACAATATATAAGACAATAATTCGACCAGTGGTTATATATGGTGCAGAAACCTGGGTTAAAACCAAAGCAGACGAAAGAACCCGAAGAACATTTGAGAACAAAGTGCTAAGAAAAATCTTCGGAGCAGTAAATGAAGATGGAGAATGGAGAATTCGCATGAATTTCGAGCTAGAGCAACTATTTAATGACAAGAGCATAGTATGTGTCATTAAAATGCAACGACTCACATGGATTGGTCATGTCATACGCATGGAAGAATCAAGAAATGCAAGTAAAATATATAAAGCTAAAATCTTCCTAAGTCGACCGAGAGGAAGACCCAGAAGCAGATGGGCGGATGAAGTAGAGAAAGATATAAGAATAATGAAAGTAAAAAATTGGAGGAACGCAGCTAGAAATCGAGAGCAATGGAGGAAAATTGTAGGAGAGGCGCATATCCTTCTGGAGTAGTAGAGCCGGGAAAGAAGAAGAAGATATATTTGCACGCCACTGTTGGTCGTCGTCCCCAGCGGCATCTGGTGTCAGTTCTTACTTTGATACGAATTTCCATCGACGGCAGCAGCACTGTCGCCTCTTTTCCCCCACCCCCTATTGAAATTCAACTGTTTTAAATCCGTGTGCATAATTCACGCGACCCTTTTTAACGCCAATTAAATCCGGCGAAACGTTTAGACGTATCGGGAGTTTTACACACCCCGTCCGCCCCCGCATAGCACTCTGCGATCTTCAGTTGTCTTTTCCCACCCGCGGCAAAGCGCAGAGAGCGGGTTATTCACTATTCATTGGCGTTCATAATCAGCTAAAATGCGTTAATATTGGAGGAGATACCGTGTTTTGTTTTCATTTCATTTGTTGTGAAATGCTAAAAGTGTTTTGAGGCACGTAATTTTATGATGGGATATTGGAAATTTTAACTGAAATTTTTTGATACCTAACAAATATTTTAAATAAATAAATAAATATATCATAACACCTTTTACCCATTACTGGGTGTGGCACCTTGCCGTAACTGATCTCGGTAGGCGATATATTTTTTCGCGTGAAGTGCGGTTACCAGCCATCAAATCACGACCCCCAAAGATGTTAGTGGAGCCACAGGGACAGATTTAATTTGGTGAAAATTGTTTGTCGGCTGTGGGGATCGAATCAGTGATTTGCCCTACGCGCCGAGAGGAGTCGCCATTTTTTTTAATTTCTGACGACAATTTTGAATATTTTCTTAAAAAAAATTTTAAATAAAGTTTAAAGACCACTAAATGAAAATCCAAAAACAGTTCTTAAGCAGCACGTTTAGATTTCGTTAAAAAAATCTAGAAAATGTCCCTTTTTTTCCTTGTCTAGAGTGGCCTTACCCCTTAATAACAAGAAAATTGTTAAATAAAATAAAATAAATATATCATCACGCCTTTTACCCATTAGTGGATGTAGCACTCTGCCTAAACAGATCTCGGTAAGTGATATATTTCTTATAGTGTGATACTAGACGTTAAATCACGGCCCCCAAAGATGTTAGTGGAGAGGGAGACACAGAGGTAAATTTAAATTGGTGAAAATTGTTTGTCGGCTGTGGGAATCGAACCAAGGTTCTCACTGAGCCACCTACCCCATAATATTTAGCAAGAAATTATAAAAGTTTAGCAAATCCGACAGCAATATTTATTAATTAATTCGTTTGATATGTTATCTTTATGTCAGTTTCCTAACAATTTCACTAATTATAGCTATCAACATACCTAGGAATGTTATGAGTATCATTACAGCCGCAGATGTCAGTTTGAAATCCGAACTCGTAGAGCGAAGATTTTAAGACATCTAAGGCTTGTTATGACTCATAACATCCGTGGTTTGTTCAATAGTTTACCGGTTTCAGAATATAAACACGTTAACGTCATTAATAAATATTATTTTTTTAAATTCTTTTATAAATAACGTCATTGTCATCATTTTAGAAGGTGATCAAGTAAGTCTGTGGTCTGTATGTTTTTATCTAAACGTCATAACGTGATCATCTCTAATTTGAAAGATTGTACAATTAATATATATATAGTATGATAAGCAGGAGAAGTAATATTTGTATTATTGTTGTTTTGAGTTCCGTTTGTATGAATAGTGTTATATTATCATTGTGTTTTATTTTAATTTTCTTGACTGTTTTGACCAAGTTAGTATGGTAATATTACCATACAGAATACAAATATTACTTACCTACCAGCCTAGTTTTGTGCATGTAAACATAGGTTTCATATCCTGAAACCGGTAAAAATCTTAACCTGTTCACTGTCGATTCGGTCTTATAGACCGAAAATAAAATTTCCCTTTGTGCTATTTCGTGTATTGTAGCGTATTGACTTGAAATCAAATTAGCGAAAAAATACGTGATTAATTAATCGAAACATCGAACAATAAATGATTACCCTAATTAAATTACTCAATAAAAATACAAAAACGAAATAAAATATTCCACCTCTGTGAATAATTAACCTCTAAAAAATAAAAATAAACTAATCAATAGATACAGCTTAATAAATATCATTATACAAAGTCGAAACAATACCCACAGCAGCGAAATATCGCCCACCAAATAAAATTGTCGATTTATTTGTAAATCGGACGGGGGCACGATTTGCGCCCTTACTTCCAGTGACAATAGCGCCGGGGTTCAAATCCCGAGGGAGGCATTTTGATATCGCACTCAGTCAAAGGTAACTTTGTTAAACTTCGGGGCAGGCATTTGTATAAAACCGAGCCCTATCCATTATTAAACACACCGTATACATTTACAGTCGCCCAGTGCGAATACTCTCCCTCCAGTCGGAAAAAATGGACAGGAATCTTCCACGATTTCTCAGGACTGTTGGGATTGAGGATAACTAATTTTCTACGTCTGTATTGTTGTAAAACGACGTGCCGGATGGCTCTCTTTACTCTCCTGGTGTCTGGAGAGAGACAGGAAGTTGTTTCTCTCTTGCTGGGAGGTGCTTCACTTGTTCTCATCCGTTTGTGTTTTGTTACGTTTTTCGTTTCGTTTGTGTTTTATACAGTGGTTTCCTACTTCCAGGCAGATTTTTAAAATGAATTAAGTTGTGATTTAAATTGCTCTGGTTTTCGGAGCGAACTTTACTTATTTTTCAAACACGAGAATTACTTTTCGAATGCCATATTCTCATTTTTATTCTTGCAACTTACTCCAATCTCATATTTACCTATCAATTATTTATTGAAACAATAGGATATTAATTTTAGTTACATTAAGACCGATCTAGGAATAAATGGATGTACATAATTGAAGGTTTGTTGCGTGAATGAAAGATTTCAAATTGGAGGAATTATCGGACTTACAAAAGTGGATGAACCGAAATGTTTGTCAAATTTAATCATCTAATTAATAATGTTTACTTGCTATTCCATTTAAAGGAATGTTATACGTACAAGAGACCTGCAGCTTATAGCCAACTTTGAACCATTTGATTATAATTTGAAGATATGAAGATTTAAACCAACTAAGGTCTAAATATCAAGTCGGACTGTGGATCTGAGAACTAGGGTTCGATTCTTACATCCGACATTTCTTCGCGTGAAGTGTGGTTACCAGCCGGCAAATCATGGCCCTCAAACATGTTAGTGGAGGAGTAGTTTTAATCTGGTAAAAAATTTTGGTTTTGATATCAGAATAACAGGAAGAAGAACTGGAAGGAAAACTGAGGCAGACTATTTTCTGAGCGCATCAAATTATTTCTCGGTCTACTGAGGAAAGGGTTTTACAATAGTTCTTTCTCACGTGTGTTACATATTATTTTTTCAACATTAAATATGAAAATTACATTTTTACGTTTGCGACACAAGAAATTTAATAATTATTTTATATAAATCAAAGGAGTTGTATTTGCAATTACACATCACGTTTCCTTGGTCACCATGTCATTTTTCTACTTCCGTTAGGAAATAGACGTTTTATTTCACTTATTTGATTTAGGTAATGAACTGCATTATTTAACTAGTGAAATAATGAGGTAACATAGCAACAGATATCTTGGTAGACGAATTCTGATGTGTTATTCTTTTATTTTTTGAATTTATAACTGTCATTAATATGTCCAAATTTCATAATTTCAAAAACGCTCTTTCGTATTTATTAGAACGGAAGTAGAAAAAATATTGTATGAAACTAGTAAGGAAATAGGTTATTACCTTACTTATCTGTTTACATAACTCGGCTACGCCTCGTTTAGCAAAATTTCACATGCGTAAGGTAATAACCTTCATTTCCTTACTAGTTTCATAAATAGCTATTCCCTCACTTAATTTAATTGTGATAATAACTGTTTCCCTCACTAGTGAGGGAAGTTATTTACTTTCATCACTAGTGAGGGAAACGGTAACTATCACAACTAAATTGAGTGAGGGAAATATCATTTTCACAAGTAATATTTATGGATATAAAATTATATTCAAGTTAAAATCTATTGTAAATCCTGTCGTAACACTTTGTTCATATAGTTTGAAAATTCATGGTTAATTCAGTCGTCTTATAAACTTGTCGAATTACCCAAACATTAACAATCCTTCAATCCTCATCCGCCACAAACAACAAAACAAAATCCACAATAAAACAGCGCACACTACATATTTCATCACATCGTATAACCTTCTATCCTAAGCTCTAAAAAACCTTATCAAAATATCATCCGACCCAACATGAGGTCGGTAAAAGCGGGCCCGGTAATTCGGGAGCATCTTAATCACAATTATCCTCATACTGGCCCGTAAACCTTATAGCCCGAAACACTAACAAAAAATCACGAAATAACTTGGCATTCCAACGAAAAATTGCCATCATGAAAGTTTAAGCTTTCGGCTGGCTTCGGAAGCGCTCGGGACTGATCGGCAGGGGTTGGTGAACACCCGATTCACCCTCTTCCAACTTAGATACTTTGTTATTGTCTTTAAAATTTCATTTACATTTTTTTTGGGTTCCTGCACTGCAAAGTATATTTATACTATTTAACGCTGACTTACAGAAATTTAAATATATTTTCAGATTTCACTTTGTAAAAAGAATAAACGGTCAAACTTGAAATATAAATTCAGAATCTCAAAACAAAATAAAAAGTTTTTTCGTAACACATGCACAAGAAACACGTTCTTATTCTCTAATTTTAGAGAGAGAAACACTGCTTTTCTCCCCTAGGGAGAGAAACATTATGTTTCTCTCCCTAGGTAGAATGTTTCTCTCCCTAGGTAGGATGTTTCTCTCCCTAAAGATTACGATTATTCGCTGTTTGCGGCGTTTCCTAGGTAACTAGTTACGCAACCCATATTTGACAGTAATTTTTGTGCACTTGTTACGAAAAGTATAATATGTTTTACGGAAGGGCGCGATTATCCCTTGTGTGAAGTTGACAAACCGAGACGTAGGGCCGAAGACTCGAGCTGAAATCGAGGTTTGTCAACTTCACACAAGGGATAATCGCTTGTTTCCCTCCCTTGATGCATAACATACTATTCTAGGTTTGCAAAAAAATATATAGATGTGAATTTCTTTTTAGTTTCTGAATTACAGCAATTTTTGACTTTTTTAAATCTCAACTTTGAGAGCCTATATCTTGAAAACTAAAAGAGATATTGAAATGCGGCTTGAACCAGTGTATTCCTCGAACACCAATTAACTTACAAGCCAATTCGATCCGCATGATTAAACCATTCTTATCAATCTAATAATTATGAAAAAGCAAATATGAACGTATTCAAAATAATATTATGTATCATCATTTGTGGCGCTACAGCCCAAATCGGGCCTGGGCCTACCGGACACACCGAGCCGCAGTTTTTACACTGCCGTACTGCCGGTTTTCGTAGTCAAATGCTACATTATTTAAGACGTATAAGTGACTAGTTTATAGCGCCCGAGTGTGATAAATACATGTAGCTGTATTTTTTATATTTTACGAAAAATCACACATTGTCGACAGGCGGATTCGAACTGACGAACCTTGGTTCGGGTGACGTCACAGTATGCTAAGAGATGTGTCTTAACACGCTCGGCCACCGCGCCTGTAATATTATGTATAGTGTGTAAAAATATGTATGATTTTAAATTTGCTAAACTTGCTTAAATCAGCCCGAAACAGCACGTGCCAAATCGCGAGGTTAGTTCCCTGGATGGTGGGGGAAGAGGGTGTTTAGCCCCTGCGCGCACAGTACTAAAGTTTGATATTGTTTTATTTGCAGCCCCAGGTCCGGCGCTAACTAAATTAGTTCCCTGGTCCGATTTGTATTCCGCTATTGCCTCTGTTTTGTTATTGCTCGGCGACCAGGATAGTTTGCAGTTAGATTTTGATGGCCAGTGGCGTAGTAACAGGGGTGGTAACTAGAGGAATGGCTCCGTAGAGAATGGAAATTTCATTAGTAATAAGTGTTATATTGCTGTTAATTAATTTATGGAGCTTTATTCTGAAATGTATGATGATGCTGCGATGAGTAATTTATCGTTATGACTTGCATGCATTTCTTTCATTTGAGTGCGGTCATTATTAATGACATGTAATTGATTAAAATCTTAGCACAAGTTTAAATAATTTTGCCATTTTTTTATGCGATATTTTTTCTATTATAGTTATCGGAAATTTTATCAGAACAGGAAAAAACTGATCTTAAGGTGTATAATTTTGATATTACTATAAGGGCAATTGTGATAGGTCAGCACCCTCGTTTCTTAACTAAAACTTTAGGAAAATATTTCGATTGTACTATAAACCTGTGCCATTTAATAAGTTTTATTATTTATTAAATGCCTGGTGCTTATTGGTTGAATTTTCAATTATAATTGATTGAAAATAGATTAATAGTTATTTTTGTATTAAGTACGCAAAATGATATTTCTTGTTGCGCTTAAGAATGTCACTTTTAGTCGAGACAAAAAAAGTCATTCGAACGCTCCAAAAAACAAGAATTTCGCCTACGCAATACAAACAACATTTTTTCTACAACTGTAAATAAAGAATAATACAATAATAATTGATTTATTTAAGTAAATTGAAGGAAAACAATCAACAATAATATTAATTTGATATTATTGATGTGTTGTAACTAATGAAACTTGACAACAAATAATTTGGAAGCGTGCGCGAGATACTCATTTTGCGCACTATACGAATAATCATTTCTCGCACTAGGGTACAAAATAATGCGCAAAATACACGTTGTCATGGTAATGTAAATGATGAAAAAATCACGTACTTCGCGTATTGATATTAATGAAAAAAAATGAACATTTTTGACAGTTACAATTATCTCGGAAAAAAACAACAACGTACTAGAGATGAATATAATTCAGTTTGTAATAAAGAAGAACATTTAAAACGAGTTCTCTACGGCACTGGAATGTCCAAGCATTGGAAAGCCATCCAGTAAACCAGAACAAAATCCGTAAAAATATGAGCATCCATAAACTGTGTTCGTGACTGATTGGTACATGGTTCAAATCCTATCCCATTTTATCCCCTGTATCCAGTAGCCACCGCTCGGGTCTTTAAAAAATCATATTTTAATTCAAACCGACCATTTTTACACCCGTTGGCAAATAAAACAATCGCGAGTGCAATACTCGCAACGCGCAAAAACGCATAAACTATATTAATATCTCGCCGAGGTATAAAAACGCCCGAGTCGTTTTGCTTAAATATTAACGGTTTTATCGATATTAACAGATCATTAATTCTGTTACAGCTCGCACTGGCAAACCGTAATTTTTTTCTAAGGATTGAAGGTAATTGTGGTTTAGTGAATGATATTTTCACACGTAATTTTTCTTTGTTTAATCGTATCGGTCCGTTGGAAATGTAGCTAACGCGAATAAATGCGATTTTGTGGTATAAAAGATCTATTGAAACAATTCAAATGAAGAACAATATACTCTTGTGTTAGTTATGTTTATAGCATATTGTTCCTGTTTTTAGAACTGATTATTAGATGATTATTATTATTAGAGTGTGCTAGTGAATTTTTAAATGGATTTATAACGATTACGATTGTCTACTGTTCGCTATCAACGAACTGTGATCTCACCTGTCAGAAATTGTCGCGGAACATCTGCTAAAAACTTTAATACGTTTACGTTTTTTGTCTTCGTCATTTTCAGAATTTATATCAACATGACTAAAATATTTTCATAATTTTGTGAACGACCGACCTTAAATTCAGATAGATATTTACTTTCTTTAATGTATTTCAAATTTCTATTGTTTTTTATACTTATTACTTCAATTTAAGCAGGAAATTAATCTAAACTACGGTAAAAATTATTCATAGCTTTAATTTATTTAGCTAATTGGTGTTAACACGAAGCTACTATTTAAATTTTATTATATAACTTTAAAAAACTTACATTAAATAAAATCTGATGTGGACACCACATGACTTCCTTGTACGCGTATTAAACTATAGATATTTTTTTAATTGCACATATTTGACATTAAATCTATTATTTTTTGTTCTAATCCATAGCAAACTTAATTTTTTTTTTAATCAAAAAATATATAATATTTAAATTTAGATATCTCGTTTATGCAAAAAGCTAATTTAAAAATTCTTAATTGTCTAGACGCAGAATTTAATTCTCTAAAACTTTTATTTGCAGCATTTATTTCTAAAATTAAAATAATACCATTTTTTTCATGGAAAACTGTTAGCAGCTTCATGTAATGTGCCACTTCCGATTAGTCTATTTTAACCAAAATCTATTATGTTATTTCCATTGATATAGTAGTCTTATATACCAAATTTGGAAAGTTTTAAATTATATTGGAATATAGTTTTTCATGAAAATCTATTATAGGCTTCAAGTAAAGTACCACTTCCGGTAGTTATATAATGACCAAAAAGGGAGGTGCACAACTAGATGTTATAACAGTCCTAAATATAAAGTTTCAATTTTCTACGACTTACCGGCACGACGAATTTAGTCAAAATGGATCCAGGGAAGGCCAAAATACCTATTTCCGTTGAAATCTGAGAACCGAAAATTTTCGCGATTACAATACTTCCTTTACTTCGTACAAGGAAGTAAAAATCGTAAATTGTTGCAGGAAAGAAAAGAAAAGAAAAAGTTATGTTCAAAACTAGAAACGGTAAAGTCATTTTCCTTACTAATAGGTTATTATTTAGTTCGGGTAAATATTTTAGATGAAATCCGAGTTGAATTCATCTATTTAAAATATCCAATAACCGAATTTAATCCACTCCGAAATCGGATTTTGAGTCAGATCAAATTAGCATTCTCTTGAATAGGTTCCAATCCAAAGTTTAGATAAATTATCCGACCCGAAAATTAGATAAAACATCCAATCTGAAAGTTGAAACCCGATTCGAAATTCGGTTAAAATTTTAGATCCAAAATTGGGATTAAATACCCGATCCGAATTTTTTTTCACAGATTTTCCCGCGGTATTAATTGCCTACTCCTGCTTACTGCATTTATAACGGGTAATTAAAAAAGGATATAAAATTATTTAATGAAAAAAAATAGGTAATTATCATTTCGTTTCCATCCTAATCTTTCTGTTTCTTTTTAAATTCTTACTATTGAGTATCTAACTACAATTGTGTGGAATGTTCTTCCAAAAACAAGCGCAGTCGATCCTTCTTTCCATTCTTATCTTTATTATTATTATTATTATTATTTATAGATTCGTTGTTAGAGGAGTGGACGTAAGTGAAAGATTTATGAACAGGTGTAGAGGAGTGAATGGATGGATGCGATTGAGGGTTTGTTTTGTGATGGTGGTTTTCGGGTATGAGGAATGAATGAGCTTATATGAAGGGAGCGAGTATCGTGTGTCTGGATGAGAATGCTGAACCAAGACTGATTTTTTTATGAATATATTAGTGGATGTTTTGTGAATGTTTCAGGGGTTCGTGCTACCCCATTTAATGGGATATAACGTGATGTTATGTATGTATAATTTGTCATAATTAACAAGGAAAAATGTCAGCGATTGTTGTACATGCCCATTATATCTATGTTTGTTTTTCATGGCATTTTTTTTTAAATCACCCTATAAATAGTAGACTAGTTTGTATTGATTTGATTAGGATTTTGGTAAGTTTTTTGGGAATGATTCGAATTCGGATTCGAAAAGGAGTGACTGCAACTTAACAGTGGCCAACAGCACCCGTTCCGATTGTGTATTCCACGGCGGTATTGTTCAACAGTCGTTCTCTTGTTTTATCTCATTCTCTTCTCCTCTCGCATGCGGTTGGCTGCCAGTCCATAGCTCACTCTTACATATCTGTATCTCTCTCCATCGCATGTATCCTTCCCATCACGTCGTCCTCGTCTCTTCCGATTGTTAGTCTTTTGTCTCTGTCGACGTCACATCAATTTTTCAAAGATGGCGCGAAACAAATGAGCACACCGCCAAATTGAAGTAAGAAATAGCGGTAAGCTTCTGTTTTACGGCGATGCGACTATACGGTTATGCTTAACCGACTTCGCTGTAGTGAATCATTTAGGCCGCTCGGAATTCTCTTAGTGAATTTGATGGCTGTTTTACTGCGCGCGTGTGTTTGTTTGTGAGGTTATGTTGTTACTGGATGATGTCGCATGCAGCCGATGCTCGATTGTTATTTGCTTTGGCGGAAGACATAACTTGAGGTACGGTGTACGGTTCATGCTTCTTGTTTTCTGTACGTGATTTGAAAATGTGATGCATTCAATGTAATTGAATGAGATTTGTTCGGCTAGCGGCTAGCCGAACTGAGTTATATGTTCTAGGTTTACAACTTTATCACAGAACTAGCTGCCTTTCCAATACGGAAAATACGAAAATAGTCTCGTAAACAACGAAAACAAGAATTCATAGAATTTCCTCATATTTTTCCTACTTTACTGTCGTCATAATCCATGTCATAAGAGAAGCCAATTAGGTCATCATTCACAAGAAATCGTAGTCTAGTGAATAAACCCTTATAAACATTTGATATAGATGGCTCAGTGGCAGGCCCGGCAGTTGGTGTTGAATCCGAGTGGGTAGTTGACTTGGGTGGGGGTTCCTCCCTCTCCACATCCCACCGAAAAAGTATTTAAAGAGAAAAATACGAAACATAATCGATTTAAACATTTTAATCGTTATTTCCCGCCGTAAATTCAAAGGTAGAAATTCGATCATATTCATTAATAAGTGTGAAAAGTCAACTGAAATAATCTTACACTGATAGAATTGAAACAATGAGCATTTAAATATTGAAATATAACAAAAACTTTCTTTCATTTTGTTTAACCAATTAACAACTATTGTTAAACGATGTAAAGTGAATAAAAAGGGATATTGACGGTTAGGAAAGAGGTATTTCTGGAATTCAGCATTTATGAAATATTTTTCTCACCCAAAATCCCGAGTGGGTACTACTACCCACACTACCCACACTATCTGCCAGGCCTGCTCAGTGGTATCGAGTCGGTCTATGGATTTGAGAACCTGGGTTTGATTCCCACAGCCGACAAACAATTTTCACCAAATTAAATCTACCTTGTGACTTCCCTTCCACTAATACTTTACACAAAGAAATATATCACTGAGATCTGCTACGGCACAGTGTCACACCCAGTAATGGGTGAAAGATTATATATTTATATTTATTGTATTTTAAAAACTTGGATTAAGTATAAATAAAATTGATGGCTCAGTGGTATCGAGTCAGACTGTGGATTTGAGAACCTGGGTTCGATGCCCACAGCCGTCAAACAATTTGCTCCACATTAAAATCACTTCTGTGCCTACGTTTTCTCTGACATCTTTGGGGACCGTGGTTTGACAGCTTGTAACCGCATTTTACGTGTATAAATATATTATATACCGAGATCTGTTAAGGCAGAGTGTGCCACACCCAGTAATAAATAAAAACCTGATGACATGTTTATTTCATTTTATTTTAATAAAATTTTAAATGTAAATATCAAAAACAAAATGAATAACGTATAACAAACAAATTCATTGACATACTACGCAAGTCATTAGAAATGAGTTATATTTGTAATTACTATTATCTTGAGAACCTTGGTTCGATCCCCACAGCCGACAAACAATTTTCACCTAATTAACTCTACCCCTGTGGCTTCCCCTTCACTAACATCTTTGAAAGCCGAGATTTGACGGCTGGTAACTTCACGCGAAGAAATAAATCACTTACCGGAAGAATGCCACATCTAGTAATGGGTAAAAGGCGTGATGATATATTTATTTATTTACAATAATATAATTTCTTAATTTTATAAGTATGTAAAAATATATGCCATGGCAACAAAAAACAAATAAAATACAGGATTACAACAGAAACTATTAGAAAATGAATTGTATTATGTATAGACAGAAAAAAATATACGAGAAGTACTGTCTTCTCCAGAAATATTAAAACTGCAAATCAAACGAAGAACAAACAAAATGAATGACATAATTGTCAATCCATTTGACATGTCAAATAAATGATTTACTAACGGCAGTATGAACAATAATTGCTACCCCTTCCAAATTCAGTAGAAGCCTGTCAAAACAAAAACAATTACCCCAATATCCAACAAAACTAATTCAACCCCAGTACTACAAAAAGAATCATTAAAAATATATCAAGAACCAATAAAAAACAACAGCACCAAAATCATTAACAGTTGGATGTGACTGCCATATTTGTAATGATCAAACCATCACCCGCTCGCGTCACCGGAAACAGAAGAGGGCTGAAGCCCCCTTGGCCCCGGTCGTGCGTCCGGCGATATCATTAACAAGCGTGTTTAACAGCGCGCTAACAGCCAGCCTCGTAAAAACGCAAACTGTTTATTGGGGTGCAATAAAATGAACTGTTAGCGATCATGTTTTAATGTTTGCTGGCTAAACTCGGAGTAATTAAAATATTAAATGACGGTTAAATTCCGACGTTTTGTTTCTAATTCTCGGACAAATTAGAGGAAATTAAAATAGCGGGATTCATTTTGATAATGTCGTACAGAGGCGGACACGGGGATATTTTAGAAAAATTAAGAACATGTACCGGATTTATCCAAACATTTTTAATTTTATACATAATTAAGGACATTTAATTCTTCTTTAATACAGTACCTAATAAAACAAATAAACAAATAGAAAAATTACAGTTAATATAGGGGGTTTCTGAAATATTTTAATATAATTTATATTAATTTTTATATACAGGGTGGTGAATCGAATTGCGCACCATAGCGTTTTCAATGCAATTTTTCAAATGTTCAATTATTGGTTTCCCTAATTATTTTATGCAAAAAAGTTTCAATTAAAAGTTTTAGGGCATAAATTTCTACATCGCAATTCGATTCACCACCCTGTATACATATTTATAATATAATTTATAGTTTTAATTTTATGTACAATTTTTAAAATATCCCTAGACAATTTTGAGCAGTACATTTAATGATATATATTTATTTGTGTATTAAGACCTTAAAGTAAATATTTGTTACTCGAACACGGCAATTAATTGTATAAGAGGAACAAAGATACTTTACGCTCGTGAAACACACATAATTTTTTCTACGATTGCATCTTAAAATGATTAAAAAACGTATGCGTACTGAAAATAAATTCGTTCTGTCAACTGTCAATATGACAAGTTTCTGTTTTGTTTGTATCTCTGGTACCTATTGAAGTATGCGCTCATTTATTATCTTTTTCGCGCGTTGCCATTGGAGACGAACGACAAAGATATTTTTCGATTGTTCCACAGAAAACGTCAACTTTACGATGACAAATGAGTGAGTAATTGTCAACTTTTCATAGCAATCGTCAAAACATAATTTGACTTACTTTACGATCATGACGGAAATTATGATTTTTCAGTTCTCATTTGTCAACGGAGAGTTATAGTTTTTCGAGGAACAAGCGATTATTTTACTTTTTGCCTCCAATAGCAACAAGCAGGAAAAACATTATCTCTTGCTCCCTATAGAATAGAAACATTTCCGCGTGTTTAAAAATGATTTCTTTCTACAACTGTCAAATATTGTTAATTTTTTTTCACTAATATCAATACGCGAAGCACGTGATTTTTTCATCATTTACATTACCATGACAACACGTATTTTGAGCACTGTTTTGCAGGCTAGAGCGCAAAATGAGTATTTTGTGCACTGTTTCGCAATATCAAGAACTCTTAGAAAGCTTTAACGGAAAAATGTTACCCATAGAGATATCCAACTGAAGATCTCCTACACCTAAAATTATATAAAATCAAGTCGAAATTTATATCAATTTTTTCGAATTCATTAATATTCCAAAATTAACAAACAGACAGATTTATAATGAATATATTTGCGGAGAGTTCAATTTTATTTTATTCCTACTGTTCACTTTGTCAGTTTGATATAAAATATAGGTGACGCTGTGTTTTTATTCTCCATGTATACTTTATTAGCTTGCGGATGTTTATAAAATAAATGTAATGTCAGCTGTCAATCTCACGTTCTTTCCATGCGAAAATATTAAAATATTGGTTTTATTTATATTGGGGCTGTCACACACTGTGACGACTGCGGCTCTTCAGTTTATTGAAATGCTGTGAAAATTCTACAAGCCTCGTAAATTTATTATGAATTAATTAATATGTAGCTATAAATAAGTTGACTCGTGTAGAATACTTTGTTCACTTTATTGTCAAATTTCAAATGTTGTACCTGCATCTCTAATTTAAATTATTGATAATTTGTACTGATTCTCTAAAGTAAAGTTATACAAAATGTCCCTTAAAATATGGGAAGTAAGTTTGTCGCAACCATTACTTTCCTGGTTACTTGACAGGAAAAATGTTTAAATAAAAGTTAAAGAGAATTAAATTCTGCATATAATTTTACCTATTTAGTCACTGTTGTAATAAAGGTTAAACAGTTAAAAACTATACAATAAAATATCAAAATAAACACTTGTCTAAGTCTCACAAAATTCAGCCTCCAAGTCACCTTATGAGGGCATCGTCAGAGGCTGGCCAGCACAGTTGGTAACCATAGACGCGTTTCGCTCTTATTATTTTATGAGACTTAGACAAGTGTTTATTTTGATATTTTATTATTAAACCTAGTTTCACCAAGTGAGCATTTAAAGACAATTAATTTTGTCTTTGTTGTTGTTTATATAAAAACTATACATTTATTTTTCTATGATTGCTATGAAAAGTTGACAATTACGGTCTCATTTGTCATCGTAAAGTTGACGTTTTCTGTGGAACAATCCAAAAATATCTATGTCGCGCGTTGCCATTGGAAAGATGTTAAATGCGCGCTTATTTCAATAGTTACCAGGAATACAAACAAAACAGAAACTTATTATATTGACAGTTGACAAAACGAATTTATTTTCAGTACGTATACGTTTCTTAATAATTTGTTCTACTTCCGTTAGGAAATAGACGGTTTATTTCACTTATTTGAGTTAGGTAATGAACTGCATTATTTAACTAGTGAAATAATGAGGTAACATAGCAACAGATATCTTGCTAGACGAATTTTGATGTGTTATTCTTTTATTTTTTGAATTTATAACTGTCATTAATATGCCAAAATTTCATAATTTCAAAAACGCTCTTTCGTATTTATTAGAACGGATGTAGAAAAAATATTGTATGTAACTAGTAAGGAAATAGGTTATTACCTTACTAGTTTCATAAATGGCTATAAGATGCAATCGTAGAAAGAATTATGTGTATCACGAGCGTAAAGTGTCTTTGTTCCTCTTACACTATTGCAACGCTATTACCGTGCTCGAGTAACAAAGAATCACTTTACACTCTTAATACACAAATAACTATTTTCCTATAAATGTCACTTTTTACTTCCTTGTACGAAGTAAAGGAAGTATTGTAATCGCGAAAATTTTCGGTTCTCAGATTTCAACGGAAATAGGTATTTTGGCCCTCCCTGAATCCATTTTGACTAATTTCGTCGTGCCGTCTGTACGTACGTATGTACGTACGTATGTATCTCGCATAACTCAAAAACGGTAAGCCGTAGAAAATTGAAACTTTATATTTAGGACTGTTATAACATCTAGTTGTGCACCTCCCCTTTTGGTCATTATACAACTACTGGAAGTGGTACTTTACTTGAAGCCTATAATAGATTTTCATGAAAAACTATATTCAAATATAATTTAAAACTTTCCAAATTTGGTATATAAGACTACTATATCATTGGAAATAACATAATAGATTTTGGTTAAAATAGACTAACCGGAAGTGGCACATTACATGAAGCTGCTAACAGTTTTCCTTGAAAAAAATAGTATTATTTTAATTTTAGAAATAAATGCTGCAAATAAAAGTTTTAGAGAATTAAATTCTGCGTCTAGTACATTAAGAATTTTTAAATAAGCTTTTTGCATAAACGAGATATCTAAATTTAAATATTATATATTTTTTGATTTAAAAAAAAATTAAGTTTGCTATGGATTAGAACAAAAATAAAAGATTTAATGTCAAATATGTGCAATTAAAAAAATATCTATAGTTTAATACGCGTACAAGGAAGTCATGTGGTGTCCACATCAGATTTTTTTACTAATATTAATACGCGAAGTACGTGATATTTTCATGAATTACATTACCAAGACAACGTATATTTTGCACTCTAATTCGCAAATAATATCTTGCGTATTGTTTCGCACTCAAATTGAAGCCCTAAGAACATCAAGAAGCCATGAACCTTTTAATAATTTATCGGCCCATTAAACACTGTGAAAAAATTCCTATTACGGTCCTGATTGGAGGTATTTGGTTAAGACCAACAGAGAACTGATTAAAGATTTCTCAGTACCAAAGAGCAACAAAAAAAAATTAATAACGAAAAATTTTTCAAAGCGAAGCACAGAAAAAAAATTAATAATAACGGACTTGACGGACGGCATTTAAATTATGCACGATGGAAAATTTAAAAGAAATTACGTTATAAGGTGTAATTTCATTTGCTGAAACAGCTGAGCGTTCGTAATTGGACAGCGATTCTCGGAAAATCAAAATGGCTCCGAGAAATAAAAGCAAAACGAATCGCAGGGAGAAAAAAACGCCAATTAATACTGAAAACAAAACACTCTCGACCAGCCGTTCTCTTGAGTTCCTGCATAGTTCGTTCGCAGTTACTTGTCCCTGCGAGGGCGCTGCCTTTACCAACGACACGCCCATCATCACATGACCGATTCGTCATCACTTCATCTTCTTTTGTAGGATCATCTCATTTTAATATAACCCTATAATTATTTTTTAGTTTTTTGATTAAAATGATTCATTGTCATCTAATCAAATAGATGGATATTTAAACCAAACTAATTTTTATAATTACATTTTGTAGCTAATGTCGTTGGAGGGTCAAGATTTGACGGATGGTAACCGCAAAATTACAAAGATTTTGTTATTTGTTGTAGCAAATTACCACCTACTGAAATGGGTGAACTAATTAATTTTATTTTTATGCTTATTATTTATTAATTATTATTTAAAGAAAACAATTTAATCAATGTCAGGATATGATTTCGGAACTCTTAGCATATTAACCATCACATACTAAATAATAATTGATTTTGTCAGATGATAAATGTTTATAAAAAATATATATATTATAGTTTATTATTTTCAGAATTCAAACGACACATTTGTTCTCCAAGTTACAATATTTATTTCTCTATGTCAACCCGGGTTCGATTCCCACAATTTACAAACAATTGTCACCACATTAAAACTACCCCTGTGGCTTCCCCTCCACTAACGTCTTTGGGGGCCGTGATTTGACGAACGGTAATCGCACTTAATGTGAAGAAATATATCACTTACCGAGATCTCCTACGGTGGAATGACACACCCAATAATAGGTAAAAGGCGGGGTAATATATTTATTTTATTTTTTGTCTCAACTTTCTCTATTCATATCTTTCGTTTAATAATTTGACAATTTATATACGCAGAAAAAACTGTAGAACAAAATGTTTTATATTTTATAATTTTGTGTTTAAAATGTGTTTTAAAAACTATTAGCGTGGCTGATAACGACGTGTCAAGTTTATCGAAAAGGTGTCCGTCAGTACGGTGGTGTGGATAGCGATACGGAATTCGAATCCGGAGATCCCGAGTTCGAATCTTACTCAAGCTAAAAATAATATATAAAAACTATTACATTGCAGCTTGGTGAGTGCGGACCCTGTACTGTAATTGGGATTAAATTCCTGTTGTACAGCGTAACATAAATAAATAAATAATTTAGTCCCGCGTGATGGTCGCGCGGGTTGAAGGCCTGACTCGCAACCATAAGGTCGTGGGTTCGGGTCCCGCCCGTGGCGATCATACAAAGGACATATCGGCATATGACCTTAAGTAGTTGGTGCGTTATATAAATAAAAAAAAATAAATAAATAATTGTCAGTCAAATGTTAAAAATATAAATATAAATGTGTAATTTAGTCACTATTATAAATAGTTTATGAAAACAATGACATTTTATAAGTAAATTAATAGCTTGTCACAGTAAATAAAATTTCCATTTTCATAATTATTTAAAGAAAAAAAGACCTGTAATAATAATTTTACTAATTGGTTATAAAAGTATGAAATGAGTTGGTACGTCATCAACATGAATCCACAATGAATAGTTGAAGCCCTCAACCAGTGGCAAATACCTCCGACCAAACTCCTGACTCAAGAGAAGAAAAAAAACCTTTAACAGAAAGATATTCAATTTGGTTGGAATCAGTTTAATCCAATGGGAAATAGTTAGAGGCGGAGCCTCCCTACAGCACGCGTCGTGCGATTGGCTTCGCGATCAACACAGGCCGAGGTGCCATGGCAACAACCGGCCCGCGTGTTAGTAGCTCTTCGACCAAGTTACCGAACACACGTCGACGAGGAACAAGACCTTTATTTAGTGACTTGCTATCTCAAAATGCGTTTAAGCTTCAATTGTTTTGTAGTTATTAATTGTGTTTAAGTGTAGTGACTTTATCCAAGACAGATTGTGTTTTAATCTTGAAAATGTCGGACCACGAGTTAACAGAAGATGACCACGAAGAAATCAACGTCCTCGATACAGACAGTCGCTTATCTCACAGTGAAAGCGAACCGCGAAGTCCGTGTTCGAGCCCTGACACAAGCAACCCTCGTACATCAGTATCTTCTAACCACACACTACCATTTAGTATCTCGAATCTCCTGGGTAAGAACTTTGAAGATAAACCAGGTGACGTGGAGGACCATGGAGATGAGCACGACCATGGGGATGATTCCCACGTCACGATGGGTAGTCTTATGTACCCAGGGATGCACACACAACAGGGAGCAATGTTCGCGGCACACAGAGGAGCATTCCCGACGGCAGGGTTTTACGCTGGTGGTGGCGTTTTGAGGGTGCCGGCTCATAGGCCACTTGGGGGACCTGGATCACCTGGAGCAGTGTTTAGTCCTTGGGCTCTGGGACTCGATCCTGTGTTGCAGAGATCGGCGGCAGCGGCGGCGTTTGCCAGCCAGGTTGTTAAGGACAGATTAAGTGGTAAGTGAAAATATTTTTCAATAAACGATAACTTAAAAATTAAAAATAAACAATTTTACATTTTTTTGGCATTAAGGTGGTAAAAATATAACCACATTCTATGTTTTAAATAATTTTTCAGTCAATATTCTCAATCCTATATTAAACTCGATTATTAAATTCTCTTTGGAAACTGGATTTTCAAACAATCATACAGATATTGTTTGTATTTTATATTATTCCAAAATTTTCGCTGTGTAATAACAATAAAATATTAAATATAATAATATTTTTAAAATTATAAAAACCTACAACTATTGTTCATTAAATTAAAATTTAGGTAGGCAAATGTATTGTTTAAAAATCACCGTAGGTAAAACTTCACCGTCGGTGAATTTGCGTCATTTTCGTACGTTTAAATATGAATGCGACAACATACTGCGCAACTAAATAATAATGAAATTTGAATTATTTTAATTTACATTAATTATAGCGAAAACTAATTTTATAAATTAATAATCAATATCAATTACAAACTACAATTATTATATGCTTCATATCAAATTTACATAGGTATTTATTTTACAATGAAGCCACCACCCCTAAAATGAGAAACTATTTAAGTTTGTAAGTACTATTGTCTATTATTTTTGTAATTAATTTATATCGAAATTATAGGGTATTTCTCAAATTATTTTATTTTCTTAAAACACATGTAGTGACTAATATTAATAAGGATTGTATATCTTAATAGCCTGAGTTCGATTGCCCAAAATTAATTTGCAATAAATTTGTCTCTAAACAGGGTGTTTCAGGACTAGTGTAACAAACTTTAACAGCTTATTCCTGAGATCATTTTGAACCAAAAATGTCATATGAACATAGGTCCTATTCCTTCTAGTTACCAATATACAAGAGGTTGAAGTTGTATATATAACACGATTTTTTCAAATTTTTTTCGAAAAAAACAATAGTTTTATTGAAAAGTCATACCTTATTTGTCTTAATTAATTTTATTTATTAATATTAACGAATACGATTTAGAGAACAAAACATAAAATGACACAATTAAATAGACAGAACAACATAACCAAACATGGAATAGGTTAACACGATATTAAATAAGATAACAAATTTTAAAAAAATACAGCAAGTGCTCAAAATGAGCGCCTTGAACTCGTATGCATGTTAATATTAATAAATAAAATTAATTAAGACAAATAAGGTATGACTTTTCAATAAAATTTTTGTTTTTCGAAAGTATCTTGATACAAAAATTTGAAAATTTCGTGTTATTTATAGAACTTCAATCTCTTGTATTTTGGTAACTAGAAGGAATAGGACCTATGTTTATATAACATTTTTTGCTCAAAATAACCTCAGGAATAAGCTGTTAAAGTTTGTTACACTAGTCTTGAAACACCCTGTATATCTTCAGACACACGAAAATACCTATATATAAGTACAGAAAATATAATACGCAATATAAAATGTTACACATTGTATTAATGTAAAATTCGAACATGAAAAATTTCAAAATTTTTATTAAATTTGTATGATTACGTTTACAATGTAATAGACCACACATTTGGTTCCGACTCATCAAAGCAAACAATTATACATATATTAAGACCTTTGTCGGCGGATTATTTAATTTAAATACAGGGTATTTTTCTTAATATTTCAAGTATTATCTTACAGGAAATAAGTAAAGACCGCCCGAATGAAGAAATAACATACGTAACAAATAAGTTGTACGCAGTAGCGGACTTACAAACTATAAAATATGTCTGTATTGTGCACATTTATTTACTTAATTCATGCAATTAAATAAATGGGATCTTCTTATAAATATTTGAGTGTAGGTTACATTTATTTTTGCCAGATTGGTAAACAATTACCAATCGGTAAGCGATAATAGTATATTATTTCACAAGTTTTATAAACGTCTCTTTAGTTACGAGTGTCAAAAAAGAGTATCTAAAGAGTTTATAAAACGAGTCACATTTTGTACTTTTTCTACGATCGCAAATTAAGACAACAACAAAATAGGGTAGGTGGCTCAGTGGTATCGAGTCGGCCTGTGGATCTTGAGAACCTTGGTTCGATCCCCACAGCCGACAAACAATTTTCACCAATTTAAATCTACCCCTGTGGCTTCCCCTCCACTAATATCTTTGGGGACCGTGATTTGACGACTGGTAACCGCATTTCACGCGAAAAAATATATCACTTACCGAAATCTGCTTAGGCAGAGTGCCACACCCAGTAATGGGTAAAAGGCGTGATGATATATTTATTTTATATTTTATTTATTTACAACATGTAAAGTTTTATGAATTATTTAAAAAATAAGGTTAGGTTACAATGTCAGATGCTTGAAGCTAACTTCACCCCGTGCTTAATATCTAAAACCGTGACTAAAATAGTCGAAGCTACGGCTTGTTAACATGTGATTAAGATGTTATTTAGCCAGTACTTTAAATAATAAACAGGAGTAGAAAAGTAAATAAAAATTAAACATTTCTCCGTGCTGAAGGGATGTTCTGTGAATGTTTCAGGGGTTCGTGCTACCCCATTTAATGGGATATAGCGTGATGTTATGTATGTATGAGCTTGTATTTATTTGTTTATTAATGTTACGCTGTACAACAGGAATTTAATCCCAATTACAATTACAGTACAGGGCCCACACTCACCGAGCCGCAGAGTGGTAGTTTATATAATTTGTAGCTTGAGTCAGATTCGAATTCGGGATCTCCGGATTCGAATTCCATATTGCTATCCACACCGCCGTATTGACGGACGTATGAAGGGAATATAAATGTGATTGAAGCGAGGATGAGAATGTTGAACAAAGCTTGATTCTTTGAGAAATCTGATGAGTGAATGTTCTATGAATGTTTCAGGGGTTCGTACTACTCCATTTAATAGGATATAGTGTAATGTTATGTATGTATGTACTAGTATGTGAATATGGTTGAAGCGAGGATGGTATGTCAGAATTAGAATATTGGACGAAGACTGATTCTTCGAGAAATCTGATGAGTGAATGTTTCAGAGATTCATGCTACCTCATTTAATGGGATATAGCGTGTTGTATGGAGGGAACGTGAATGTGGTTGAATCGAATGGTGTGTTAGAATGTTAATGTTAAGACGAAGATTGATTCTTTGAGACTTGCAGTCTTCGTTGGGCATTAAATCCGTGATTTAAAATTATTTATTTCTAGAATTCACGAAACTGTTGACACTGACAGTAGTTTTTTTTTATCACAACGATCACAACATCATGACAACGTCTAGCTATAAATTGTCGTACCGCCAACAACCTTTCATTACAAAATGTAATGTATCTTTTTATAAAACTAATAAACAAAAGCTATGAAGGTAGAAATAAAACTCACTGGATTATGGAGGCTCGCTCCTTCGTTACTCGCCCCACAAACTTTCCATCTCGCCCGTAAACATTAATTTACTACGCTTGGCACGTAAATAACTATTTAATTTCGCGGGCAGAATGTGAATGTTACAAAGATTCGTGCTACTCCATTTAATGGGATATAATGTGATGTTATGTATGTACGAGCTAATATGGAAGGACTGTAATGATGGGGTGTCAGGATGAGAATGTTAAACAAGGAGAGATTTCTCAACAAATCTGATGAATGGATGTTCTATAAATATTTCAAGAATTCGTGCTACCCCATACTATAGGATATAGCGTGATGTTATATATTATTGAATGGGAATTAATATCTGCAATATGTATCACAAGCGGAATTTGTAAATTTATTAAAATTACTGATGCTGTGGGGCCCCAAATATCGGGGGCATTGACTGTCTGTAATAGTATTTGAGGTTGTATGTCAGATTTCGGCGTAGATCGAATTAGAATCTATTTTATAATTAATTTTGAAACTTAAATTACTGACAGTCTTAATAATTTTACAAAAGTTGTTAAAAGCATTCTTGTAAAACAGAACAAACCAGAAAATAATTTGAAACCACAAACATTCCATGTTGTCCTATAGTGAACCAATTCAATATCAAACAAGGCATCGACCATCTGTCAGTAAATCGTCACCCGTTCTAACCAAAAGACCCTATTTAATAAAACCACTTTTAAAGGTACAACTATAGAAATCCACCATTAATTTCCTGTTGTGCAGCGCAATAAATAAACAAATCATATTATAATAATAATAATAATTTATTACCTAACAGAACAATCCATTAACAAGGTCAAGTATAGTAACCGTATAACATAAAAATATACCATATTGATAAATAACAACCATAAATATAAATAATAACATTACATTATTCTGCAATTGTATGTACAAAAGTGGATTCACTGACTCAACGAATTTCTCTCAGCGAACAATTAAAAATATCACAATTATTGCACACCAAATTGTAACTGGAAGTGATAACGAAAATGGGCGATCTAAGCAGCATGTTTGTGTTGACTTTAAATGTGAAGAAAGTATTAGAAAATCTAGTGCAAAATCTGGCCACTGAAAAATATATCTTGGAAAGTAAGTAACTGCAATCAGTTTGGTTATGCGTAGTAAATAAACAACAATTATGAACCATGTTAGTTATCTGAATTCTGATAATAAAAAATAAATAAATAAATACCGGGTGTAGAATTGAAATATGTTGCATACGAAATATATTGGTATTTTTTAAATAAGATTGTTGTTTTGCTAATTAAATTAGACCAAAAGTGTATACAGGCGCGGTGGCCGAGCGTGTTGAGGCACATCTCTTAGAATACTGTGACGTCACCCGAACCAAGGTTCGTCAGTTCGAATCCGCCTGTCGACAATGTGTGATTTGTTGTAAAATATAAAAATACAGTTACATGTATTTATCACACTCGGGCACTATAAGCTAGTCACTTACACGCCTTAAATAATCTGACTAAAGAAACCGGCAGTACGGCAGTGTAAAAAACTGCGGCTCGGTGTGCGCGGCCCCTGTGTTCCGAAACGGAATGATGGGACATCCTATATAAAAGTGTAAATACAAAAACAAAATGTGAAGTATTAAAAACTGCATCTAATTAGTGTCTACTTGTTGCTTAATTGTTTCTTTTTTATGTAAGAGTAACAAACAAACGAAAATTAGTTTTTATAAAGAAAATTTTAGATTCAGTGTGTCGTGGAAAACAACGAAACAAAATATTTACTATTATTATTGTTATTAATTTATTGCTATATTGTTTTGAATAAAATATGACAATACACGTTCAAGTATAATTTATTATTAATTTCGGTTAAGCAAATTAATTAATTTATTTAATGAACTTATAAAATTAAAACTATAAGCTATCTTTCGTTTGTTTGTTACTCTTACATAAAAAACAATTGAGCAACAAGTAGATACTCATTAGATGCAGTTTTTAATACTTAACATTTTTTGTATTTACCCTTTTGGTCTAATTTAATTAAGAAAGCAATAATCATCTTATTATATAATTCAATTCTACATTCGGTATATGATCATACCCAATACAGAATGTGGCACTTTGCTATAGCAGATCTCGGTAAGTAACATATTCATGCATGTAAAGTGCGATTACTATCCGTCGAATCACATCCCCCAAATATGTTAGTAGAAGGAGATGCTACAAGGGTAATATTTAATGTGATAGGAAATTGACTAAAGTTAATTTATATTATGACAGAAAAATTCTGATGACGCCTGGATTCGAACCAGGGACCTTCCGCATACCGGGCAGAGATGCTAACCGCTACACCACGTCACCTGTGTTCGAAATATGGCATCAACTGAATTTTTCTGTCACAATGTCTAAGCGTAGCTTCGTTCCGAGAGACTCCTATATAGGCATTGACAACCGGGTTCGTCTACAGTGACACAGTTTTTGATTTTAAGGGAATCATACCCAAGCTTAGAGCTAATATTATTAAGTTGTGTGATTATTAAAGGTAATCATACCTGTAGTTTTTGACTAAAGTTAATTTATATTATGACAGAAAAATTCTGAATGAAGAATTTTTCTGTCATAATATAAATTAACTTTAGTCAAAAACTACAGGTATGATTACCTTTAATAATCACACAACTTAGTGATAGGAAATGTTTGTCGATTTGGGAATCGAACCCGAGTTCTTAAATCCACAGTCCGTCTCAATGACATTAATAAAATAAAAAAATAAAATAAATATATCATCACGCCTTTTACCCATTACTAAGTGTGGCACTCTGAATAAGCAAATCTCGGTAAGTGACATATTTTTTCGCGTGAAATGCGGTTACCAGCTATCTATCAAATCACGGCCCCCAAAGATATTTGTTATAATTCTCATTGAACAATGTTGAATGCATGTCACACAAGGAAGCGTATACATGCTTGTGGTATATTATCGCAGGTATTCTTGCTGTGCATTGTGTCGGTAATTGCGGACGTCGCTTTATCGGCGCAACAGCAAGTACTGCTTTGCTACTGGGAAATTCTTCGCGTGGCAATTTGATGTCAACATATCTGCACATATACACAGCATTATAAGAAAGTAAATAAAAGTAAAATCTTTACGCTGTTCAAAACTCTTACTAAAAGTTAAAAGTTGGGCCCCAATTTCATAAAACTTCTAACACATGTAAATAGTAAATTGTCACCGTATAATTACTAAAGAATGGTTTAAGTAAAGGGTGTTCAGAAATTGGGTGACAAGAACGATTCTTTTATTAATTCGGAGTCAACAATTGCATTGCAAAAAATTGTACAGATTTTTGTAAAGCCACGCAAGCTTTAATTCTGTAATCAAGGAAGCTGTACCATTATTACAAATATTTGGTATTTTTGCAATTTTAGTAGACATTGCCAATAGCAGCGGTTGATAAACCGTTTTAACTAGCGTCTGTAATAGCAATGTAAAATAAAATTGAATTGCACAAACTGTAACTATCAAAAAAGAATAATTCAATAATTATTGATTAAGGAAAACAATAAAAACTAATATGAAATTGGTACTATTGATGCGTGCGCGAAATACTCCTTGCGCACTAGGTTGTAAAATATAAATAAATAAATAAATAAATAAATAAATAAATATATCATCACGCCTTTTACCCATTACTGGGTATGGCACTCTGTCTAAGCAGATTTCGGTAAGTAATATATTTCTTCGCGTGAAGTGCGGTTACCAGCCGTCAAATCACGGCCCTCAAAGATATTAGTGGAGGGGAATAATAATAATCATTATTTCGAAATTAAATTTTGAAGTTTTTTAATAAACATTATTATAAGAATAGTGTATGAACCTCGTGTTTTTGTCAAAAATAGATAAATAAAGATCACGGCCCTCAAAGATATTAGTGGAGAGGGAGCCACAGGGGTAAATTTTTAAATTGGTGAAAATTGTTTGTCACCTGTGGGGATCGAACCAGGGTCCGCAAAATACGCGTTGTTATGTAAATCACGCATTTCGTGTATTATATTAGTGTAAAAAGTGAACTTTTATAGGCAGTTGTAGAAAATAGTTATTTGTGTATTAAGAGCGTAAAGTGATTCTTTGTTACTCGAGCACGGTAATTGCAGCGCGAGCCGAAGGCAAGAACTGTAATAGTGCAAGAGGAACGAAGACAATTACACCTCCCAAATATATTAGTGAAAGGAAAGCCACAGAGGTAATTTTAAATTGTAGAAATTTAACCCGGGTTGTCAAATCTTCAGTCCGACTCGATACCACTGAGCCACCTACCCCATAAAAAATAACTTCATGAATAGAATTATATACGTAAACATTAACTTTTTTGACTCGGGTTTTATTTACAAATCTAGACAGTTCTTAGCTATTTACTGTATAAAGTAAAAAAACATTTATTTAATATTATGGAAAGCTGTAAAAAGCTACAAAACCGCAAGCTTGTCCATTACTAAAGATTAAAAATACTTTAGGTGTTTAGCACATCGCGTGCAAAGTTGATTACTAAACTTAGCATTAGTCTACTTGAGTTATCTTTTACTGTTCTTCAGCGGTACTAAAATTATTCTTAATTCATATTTTAAAATATCTATTCTTCGTTTGAAATATATAATTAAATTTCAGTATCAGTTACTGGAATATACAATTAAAGATAGTATAAAACAACCGAAGATAAAATAGGAATAAATTATTTAAATTGCTATCGTATTAAGTTCCAAAGGGATACACAACATATGTTCGTTTATTGCACCATAGCAATGAAAAACAGATGAACAAAATAAAACACCGAACAAACTATTCTTGTTAAAGTGGAACAATTCATTATTACAACATTTATGACGTTTATAATTAACAATGCAGTTGCACTATTGCACTGTAATGAAGAAAAAATAGAAGATGCAACTTTCATTTGTTGAAATCTTGAAAGAATTATTCTTCCTTGAAAGATGGAATCAACTCCCAGGATGAGGAAGTGTGGAAATCGGTTAGAACCTATTGTTGAAAAATATTTCTCAAAGATTAAGTTTTAATTTTACTTTTGTTTCGGCCAGGAAGGCAGGAAATTTACATAACATATGTTTGCTTCCAATTCAAGACATTTCATACTGTCTTTAATACATTTTTAGGAAAATAAAGTTTTTCTGAAAATTGTACAACACTAATTAACAGCCAATAGAAACATTACAGGGTGTTTCAGGACTAGTGTAACAAACTTTAACAGCTTATTCCTGAGGTCATTTTGAGCCAAAAATGTCATATGAAGATAGGTCCTATTCCTTCTAGTTACCAAAATACAAGAGGTTGAAGTTCTATAAATAACACGACATTTTCAAATTTTTGTAATCAAGATACTTTCGGAAAACAAGAATTTTATTGAAAAGTCATACCTTATTTGTCTTAATTAAAAATTGTTGTACTTTTAACTGAATTATTGTTACATAATGGATGGTTATAGTACTGCTGAATATGCAGATATGATTTTTATTTATGGATTACGTAATGGTAATGCCCGTTATGCGTCCAGAGAATACCAAGACAGATATCCAAATAGAAGCCAACTTTCCCATCCCCTATTTGCGCACATTTTTGTTTTCCGAAAGTATCTTGATTACAAAAATTTGCAAATGTCGTGTTATTTATAGAACTTCAACCTCTTGTATTTTGGTAACTAGAAGGAATAGGACCTATGTTCATATGACATTTTTTGGCTCAAAATGACCTCAGGAATAAGCTGTTAAAGTTTGTTACACTAGTCCTGAAACACCCTGTATATTAAGCATGGTTGAATTACTTAAATTACGAGGCAAAAAGTAGAAACATTTTCGTGTGTAAAATATTAGTTTGACATTTAAAAATTGTCAACAAATATACACTTTTTCACTAACATCAGTACGCGAAGTAAGTGATTTTTTTATTATTTACAACACGTATTTCAGGTACTGTTTTACACTCTAGTGCGCAAAATGAGTATTTCGCGCACGCTCTCAAATTATAATTTTTTCATGTTCTATTATGGGGTAGGTGGCTCAGTGGTACCGAGTCGGCATGTGAATCTTGAGAACCTTGGTTTGATCCCCACAGCCGACAAACAATTTTCACCAATTTAAATCTACCCCTGTGACTCCCTCACAAGTAACATTTTGAGGGCCGTGATTTGACGGCTAGTAACCGCACTTCACGCGAAGAAATATATCACTTACCAAGATCTGCTATGATAAATAAAAAAATAAAATAAAAATATCATCACGCCATTTACCCATTACTGGGCGTGGCACTCTGTCTAAGCAGATCTCGGTAAGTGATATATTTTTGCGATTACCAGACGTCAAATCATCTGCTATGATGATGATGATATATTTATTTATATTTGACAAATTTGTGGCAACCTTCTATCCTAGTTCAGCTCTGAAAAAAGAGTTTCAAATCGTTCTTCAAACATTTAGATGTTGTTTGTTTTAATTTTAGCGAATTTGAAAAGGACTTAAAATTGGAACTAAAAATAGAAGCTATTAGCAACACAGAGGGAAAGCTGATGATTCATTTATTAGAATCGGAAAATAGGACGAATAAATATTTGTAGTGTTTGCAGAATGTTCGATTCTGTTCGAGTCGAGTTCAATAAATAATGAACGTTGTCTGGGATTTGACATTCAATTAACTTTTTGCTAGAACTAATTATGATCTCATGTTATAAAATTACAATTACCATTTTGTATAATTTAGAGAAAACACAAGCATTTAAACTTTTATATCTGACAAAACATGAACCGGAAATTACTAATTAAATAGCGGTAAATGATTAAAGAGAACCTGAAACTATTATATTATTTTATCTACTTCAATTATACATTTTGGTTGTTAATTATATATTTCTATTTCAATGTCATATTTTAATATTGCCTCACCCGCTAATCTTTGTGCCACAATTATCCACAATTCAATTAAATTCATTATGAAATCAACTTATATTTAACACAAATTTTCAATTATATTTTTAAATTAATCTTTACTTTTTCTTAAGTTTTGCAAATAATATTTGTATTACCAACAAATTAATTCCTGATAATTAAAGCCCGGATATTTAGGCTCTTAAAAACACTAAAATAAGCAGGCATATAGGCCGGTAATTACTCTAAAATAGGCGGGATTTTAGACAGCATAAATGTAAATAATTTGTTTACAAAAAAATAAACGAATCCTTCTTCTAATATTGGAACTCGTATCTACTCTTTGTTAGAAAAAATAATAATTTTAAACAAAAATTAACGCAATCTAAAAAATAATAATGTAGGGTTCTCATTTTATTAACTATTATGCAAATTCAAATTATGTAGTATACTTTAATTCACAAAATATTACGAGCAATTGCTCTATGAAATTTTCGGAAAGGGAAACGTTTTTTCTTTCGGCATTTTAAATTCACACACAAAAACTTGATTAAAGTAAGTACTTTAAATATTATAGGTTAGGTTGAAACACTTTGTTGAGTGCTGAATTAGTCAACGAAGTAGATGATAAACCTTGTCTGCTCAATAAAAGTTAGAATAGGCAACAAAAATAGGCAAAATAGGCTGTATAAGGTAAAATAAGCACAATAACCAAAATATAAAAAATAGGCTCTAAGGCACGAAAAAAAAACCTTCCATTACACGTAAACATATTACCTATGTATAGAAAAACGAAATTGCCTAAAGTATATTAAAATTTGAATCTAGGCAATTGCCTAAAAATCCGGGCTTTACTGATAATATAGTACTCTTAAAACAACTTGACAATGATGCTATGACAAATCTATCTATATTTATATATACAGGGTGTATCTGTACTTCGGGAAAAAATAAAGGGTATATACTATAAGATCATGGAACAAAAAGAATTATTTTTTAAAATTCGCTAAATTAAGGATGTTTACTTGAAATGAACATTTTTAGGGTCACTGGATTAGCGTACTTTATTGCTTGTATTGTATTACATCCTGTATAGTTAATTAAAATATATGAAATTTGGAAAAATATTAAGTAACCAGTTTTAGAAAAATTACTGCATAAAAAAGAAAAAGAGATTCATTTTATGTGTTTATAGTTTGTTTTGTTCTAATCGAAACCAGTAAAAATGATAAAATGTTTAAAGTAGAATGTTTAATATGCATGTATGAGAGCTGAATGATGTAGTAATATGAGTCTTATGAAATATTAGTCACGTTTTGAAAATCATGTTGGCTACGAGTATATGAAATGTATTATGTGCTTTTTGTAATTTCTCGATTTCAAAACAATGGCCAGCTTATCAAATCTTTTCAAATACCCTCATTAGAAACAAAAGAACAGTTTAAAATTAATGGTGTAATTACGGGCAATTTGTGTATGCTACGGTTCTGTAAATCTGTAATGAATTAACAAAATCTCGTTTACCTTTCTTATCGTTGCGATTTTGTTTACCTACTTAACCATTTGTAACATATTCTCAATTGTTAAGAAAGAATAATAATCAGTGGAATTGCATTCACAGAGTAGCCAATACGCATGTATTAGTTATTAATAATAGTTCTTATTTTTAATTATAAACTGCCCTCATTCTATATTTCTATTGTTGTCTGTTGTTTGTTTGCTCGAAACAATTAATTTTGGTGTTTCATAAACAATTGTAACGATACAGAAAATATTTGGATCTGTCCCACCGTACAACGAACGGCCATGGTTCCACTATAAATTGTGATTAAATTATTAAAATAGGTATTTTAATCAAATATTTAATATATATTATTTCTTATTTAAAGAATATGTTACTTAGATAAAATGGTTGTGAAATACTGCCTAGTTTGAAATTTTGGTTAGGTTTACATAAATCAGTGAAGGGAAAGTCAAACTGAATGGTACTTAGATCAGGATATCTTTCTAGTAGTAATCAAACCTTTGACTAAGGTAATGTAATAATATGAAGGCTTTAGAGGAACTAACTATCTGTGGATTCCACTATGCATATTAGTGAAAACGTCTCCTGTAACTACTAAGTGTCAACCATGGTGTGTGTAAGTGTTAGTTCAGAAGTACGCACGCAAAAGCTTCGTTGAGATGACATATTAAACCGCGATTTGACGGCTGGTAACTGCAGTTCACAAGCATAAATATATTACTTACTGAGATGTACTACAGCAGAGTACCACTGCCAGTACTCGTAGTTCAAAAGCATGATATATTTATTTTTTGTGAATTTTTGGTTGAACCGGTTCAAAAATCGAAATTTTTATAATTATGTTTCTATATAGATCAGGGCACGAGAAATGCACTCGTTCAAACCGCATTTCAATATCTCTTAGTTTTTGAGTTATATCGATTTTTGACTTTTTTTAAAATTCAACTTTGAGAGCCGATATCTCGAAAACTAAAAGAGATATTGAAATGCGGTTTGAACGAGTGTATTTCTCTTGCGCTACTTAACTTTTACCGAAATTTTACCATTTTTGAAAATTTATCAACTATTTTTCAAAATTTTTTTTCTCAATATTTCCAAAAGTTGAAGAGATAATGCAAATCTGAAAACACCAGTGAATTCCTCACGTGAAAATACATAGGTATGCAAATTTTTACAGCAAAATTCGCACAGATCCATTTTTTATTACAAAAAATCGAAAATAGCTATTTTTTGAAATTTTCCTAAGGGGTACCCCTTGGCGTTTTATCGAATTTTGGCCATTTTTCGATTTTGTGTAATAAAAAATGTATCCGTGCGAATTTTAATGTAAAAATTTGCTTACCTATGTATTTTCACGCGAGGAATTCACTGGTGTTTTCAGATTTTCATTATCTCTTCAACTTTTGGAAATATTGAGAAAAGGAAATTTTGAAAAAAAGTTAAAAAATTTTCAAAAATGGTAAAATTTTGGTATAAATTAAGTAGCGCACGAGAAATCGAACGGCGCAAACCGCATTTCAATATCTTTTTTAGTTTTCGAGATATGGGCTCTCAAAGTTGAATTGTTTAAAAAGTCAAAAATCGACATAACTCAGAAACTAAAAGAGATATTGAAATGCGGTTTGCGCCGTTCGATTTCTCGTGCTCTGAACTATATAGAAACATAATTTAAAAAATTTAGATTTTTGAACCGGTTCAACCAAAAATTCACAAAAAATAAATATGCCTTTACCCATTCTAACAGTGGCACTCTATCGTTGTAGATCTCAGTAAGTAATATATTTATGCTTGTGAACTGCAGTTACCAGCCGTCAAATACATGATGTTATTCCTTAATATTTATATAAGCAAAGCAATTTCTCATTTCTATACTAGAAACGATTTTAGTTGAAGTTTGAAATTTAAATCGTTTATTGATTGCCACTGAGTCATCTACTCCATATTAGAAATAAAATTCGAACAAAAAGCAATTTCCATTCTGTTAAAGCGTACGTATGTTATGTATGTCCGTGCTCCTAAATAAAATAAGTTCTCGCCGCCACTGTCAGAGGGTGGCAAAATCTCAATAACAATTGTCTTCCACGTGCAGTGGAGCCATTCCGTCGCTATGGCAACGAATAAAAATGAAAAATTGACAGTCGCTCGATGGCGTTTTTTCTTCGGTGCGTCTTCTCCGATGCAGCCACCCCCACGCCGGGAGTAGTTACTCGCGTTTTTTAATATTACGGTGTTTTTAACAGAGATGAATTTCAAAGTGGCTCGTCCATTATTAATGTAAAGCGTTGACTGGGGAGCCTTCGGGAACATATGCGCCGTTTTGTCTATCGCGAGACACAGGGAACAGGATGATGACAAAACGCTCTGAACACATCTTCAGCTTCGAATCTTTCATTTCATTCTCAATCATACAAATACTAAAATATTTCAAGCTGTTCAGAATTAAAAAATAATCATTTCAATACAAGAATAACAAATATTCGATCCCCACAACCGACAAACAATTTTCACCAATTTAAAAAATCTACCCCTGTGGCTCCTCCTCCACTAATATCTTTGGAGGCCGTGATTTGGCGGCTAGTAACCGCACTTCACGCGAAAAAATATATCACTTACCGAGATCTGCTTAGGCAGAGTGCCACACCCAGTGATGGGTAAAAGGCGTGATGATATATTTATTTATATTTTAATAACAAATATAAATAAAATAAATGTATCATCATGTCTTTTAATCATCGCTAGGTGTGGCATTATGCCGTAGCAGATTTCGGTAAGTAATATATTTCTTCACGTAAAGTGCGGTTACCAGCCGTCAAATCACAGCCCAAATAGGCATCTCTTAATGGTTGATATCCCAATATAGTTATATAATTGTATTATTTATTTTACCTGAAACTGACAGGAAAATAAACATTTGCCTGAGCTTTAAGACTCAGGAAAGCTTTGCTTTGCATGCCTAGTCAGGAAAATAACATATTGCCTGCCTAGGCAGGTAATGAAAGAAACGTGAGTGTCTAGTTACTTTGCAACATAAAATACTGACTGAATATGTAAGTCAAATATTTCTTTTAATTTAAATTAATTTAAAATATGTATTATTTGTTTATAAGTTTCAAATAAAATGTTACAAGTAAAGCGTCGTACAGGATTCGTAAGATGTCATCCCGTAATTGAACACTTTCCTGACTTTTCACGTAAATAATTATTAATTTGATGATTCCTATGGCTATAAGTAGGTATGATAATTTAAACAGTACCTAATGATGCAGAAAAATTCTACTCATAAAATCTCTAATCTAGATCATTTTTTTATGGTTAAATCTTGGTTAGTTTCTAATTAAACAGCTGTTAAGAAAACCGAGAGTTAAATTTAAACAGTTGCACAATTTATAGAAACTTATTATTTCTTCATTTCTTCACACTAATAAAACTATAATTTTTTTTCGTAGGTGCATTTTATTTGCTGTGGTAAATTTAAGAAATCGTTATTATAGCAATATTTAATAGTTTTAAAACGATTTCACTTTTCAAAACAATCTTAAACTGTGGGTATATTGATATAAATATTAGTGGTTTCATATTTTATACGTTAACGTGTTTTACACTTTACTTATTTTTTATGTATGAATATAAATCTTGTGTATAGTCGATAAAATTCTACATTAACGTGACATACTAATTGATGGGAGTTATAAATGTTTTAAATTAACGATAACACTGAAAAGGTATGCGAAATTGAATTAGTACTTTCAAATTGGACATATTTTCTCTTTAATCGGACACATTAATCAACATCATAAAAATTAACAAACTCTACTTTGTGCCAACTACCACCACTTGTTTGTAATTTCTTTGCAAGAATTTTATCTTTTATTACCCAAGTAATTAATAATAGTTATTGGTATACCTACGCTATGAAATGAGTATTTGGCGTATTGAAAGACTTCATTCTGAGTATGCTAAACACAATTCATAAACTAGTTGAACACAATATTTGTCAAATATTAAGTTCTTAATTCTGCCCGCGAAATTCAATAGTTATTTACGTGCCAAGCGTAGTAAATTAATGTTTACGGGCGAGATGGAAAGTTTGTGGGGCGAGTAACGAAGGAGCGAGCCTCCATAATCCAGTGAGTTTTATTTCTACCTTCATAGCTTTTTTTATTAGTTTTATAAAAAGATACATTACTTTTTGTAATGAAAGGTTGTTGGCGGTACGACAATTTATAGCTAGACGTTGTTATGATGTTGTGATCGTTGTGATAAAAAAAAAACTACTGTCAGTGTCAACAGTTTATAACTACTGTTAGTGTCAACAGTTTCGTGAATTCTAGAAATAAATAATTTGAAATCACCTATTTAATGTCCAACGAAGACTGCAAGTCTCAAAGAATCAATCTTCGTCTTAAAATTATCATATATAATATAACAAGTAGTATGAAAATTACTGAAAATATTTTGACATAAATTATGAGTTGTTATGGAAATGGAAACACAATTCGTGCTTCGCACACGTTATATTTCCATTTCCATAACAACGAATGTATATTTATGTCAAAATATTATCTGTCAATTTTCATACTACGAGTTGTATTCGGCTTGAGAATTTACCAAACAAGAGTTAATTAACAAGAATAGTTAGTTAGGTATTTATTTGCACAGTGATGAAAATTCTACATTTTTTCAGTGTACATTTAATATTCAAAATTGACGTTTATGAAAATATTGAAAATATCATTTATTTTATTCGTAACCAAGGATATTAATAACAGTGGTATTTCCGATGAAATTTCACTAGTGATGAATTTCCGACGAAATGTACATTTCATTGGTTCATTTTCAAACAAATTTGTGATCCTATTGGTTGACTGTGACGTGTGGTGAATTATCATTCTAACACACCATTCGCTTCAACCACATTCACGTTCCCTCCACACATCACGCTATATCCCATTAAATGAGGTAGCATGAACCTCTGAAACTTTAACTCATCAGATTTCTCGAAGAATCAATCTTCGACCAATATTCTAATTCTGACACCATCTTCGCTTCAACCATATTCACATACTAGCACATACATACATAACATTACACTATATTCTATTAAATGGAGTAGCATGAACCCCTGAAACATTCATAGAACATTCACTCATCAGATTTCTCGAAGAATCAAGCTTCAACCAATATTCTAATTCTGACACCATCCTCGCTTCAACCATATTCACATACTAACACTTACATACATAACATTACACTATATCCTATTAAATGAAGTAGCATGAACCCCTGAAACATTCATAGAACATTCACTCACCAGATTTCTCGAAGAATCAAGCTTTGTTCAACATTCTCATCTTGGCTTCATTCACATTTCCTTTCATACAAGCTTATACATTCATATAACATCACGCTATACCCCATTAAACAGGGTAGCACGAACCCTTGAAACATTCACAGAACATCCACTAACATTAATAAAAAAATCAGTCCAACATTCTTATCCGATACTCGCTACAACCACAATATAAGCTCATTCATTCCTCACACCCGAAATGCATCATCACGCAACAAACCCTGAATCACATCCATCCATTCGCTCTTCATTTTATGATGACGTAAAACTGTAAAGTATTACAAGAAACGAACAAAGTTTCATTCGCGATAACTGCTTCTTGAATATCCACCGCTTTTCAATTATTTATTACAAATTCCTGGGAATGCATTGAGCATGTAACGTTGTAACGCACTCGTTACGCATATGTTTACGTACGTGTAAACCACTTACGTTACGTTCGCAAGTATCGCTTCATCATTTTATCTCACTGGCGTGTATATGCGGTCGCATAAAACAAACACTATCTGCGTTCAACGCACAGCCAACTAAGTGATGTGTAACCACTTACAAGAATGTTACTAGAGCGCTGAATTAGAATGTTTGCTAAACGGACCATGGATTACTTACTTCGACTTTGTTTTATCTTTTGGCGAAGTATTCGAAATTATTTCAAAAATTAACTTTGTAGATCAAGTTGTTCATTTAGAAATTTTTATACAGATGGCCCATGAAAAGATGGAGATAACATGGAAAAACAGTTAAAAAAAGTAAAATGCAATAAAATTCAGTAAATACTTATGTTTTATTGCAATTTATGACAATCTAGAGATGGGTAGTTCAATTGAGCCGGTTCAGTACCGCGAACAAAGTGAACCGGAGGTTGGAATATCTGCTCTAAATATGCATTAAAATATATTTATCCAACACCCACTACTTATAAAGTCATTATTGTTGTCATTTTAGATTAGTAAAGTGGCTTATAAGTCACACGTGAGTTATAAGTCATAAGTCACGCATAAATTATGACTTGTAACTCACTGTTGAGTTTAAATATAACAAAGTTGAAAAAAGGTTGCAGCTGTAGTATTCGAAATGGAAGATGAGAATTTTATTCCCGAAATAATCATTAAGGAAGCGGAAAAAGCGGTTGTTGATATTTTACCAAAAAAGTCTAGAACTTCCTATGAAAAACACTTTCATGCATACCTTTGACGTTTCTAGTTGTCATCCAGTCTTCAAACATATGAAATTCTTTTTCATAGGAACTTCTAGACTTTTTTGGTAAAATATCAACAACCGCTTCTTCCGCTTCCTTAATGATTATTTCGGGAATAAAATTCTCATCTTCCATTTCGAATACCACAGCAGCAACACTTTTTTCAACTTTGTTTATTTAAAAAATTTGAGTAACCTAGACAACAAAACAAGAAAGTATGGCTAACTAGAATATTATTTGAAATGTAGACAATTGTGTCAAAATTTATATTTTAATGTCTTAATTGTAGTTGTTGGATAAAATTTCGTATGCCACTCGTGTGTTATTACAAATAAGTCACTTCAGAAAATTATTCCCCTCGGCCTGCGGCCTCGTGGACTAATATTTTTCTTGCGTGACTTATTTGTAATATAACACACTTGTACCATAAATAACTATTTTCGAAAACTGTCATATAAAGTTAAAATTTACATGACAACTATCAACACGCGAAATGAGTGTTTTTTACATCATGCAATTTTTTGATAAAAGAAAGGCTCACAATTTAATAAAATTTGTCACTTTATTTTTTTGCACTGCGAATCCCAATAAATCGCAGAACGTTTGTTTGGTATCTATTGCCAACCAGCTGTCAATTGCTGGTCAGAGAATACCAGATATGATAGCAATTATATTACATACATTGTTGTCATGGAGACATTAGATATCACATTAATTAATCCTAAACGTCAAAATTTTCTCATTACATTATTACTAATTTTGGGACATAATTTTCAAAAACATTGTTTGATACTCGATTGCGAAATGCTCTTGCATTCTCGAATGCAAAACTAACATTTCACAATCTAGAATAAAAAATAACTATTCTTGTAATCAGGGAAATAATAGTAACACGCATGTCCCAGTTTTCCGTATTTATTTCTGTATAGAAGTGAGTTTGCTCTAGTTTGTGTGTGAGTCCGACCCTGTCGACTTGCTCATTGAAAGCATTCCTGTGTCAGCATTAGCCGAGCCGGCGGGCCGCGATTGCAGCTCACGCAGGTTTTTTGTCCCCGTGTCCGTGTCCGTGTTAAGCTCTCGACTCGACTAAAACGCCCGATGATTAATACTCGCTGATAGCCCAGAAATTTTAATAGCTCCTTAATACACTCATGTCCTCGGAGATTTATTGCACGAATTAGGGGTGTACAAGTTTTTTTAGAAGTTTATCACCGCTACGTAAAAATTAAAAGTGCGATGCGCATTTGCATATTCGATCACTAACGACTTCAATGTTAACCAGATTTACAAACACTATACTTGAGCTGAATCATCCGCCTAATTGGGTGATTCTAGTTGGCACCTGAACACTGATCATTTTGAAACTAGATATTATGGGGTAGGTGGCTCAGTGGTGGATCTTGAGAACCCTGGTTCGATCCCCACAGCCGACAAACAATTTTCACCAAATTAAATCTACCCCTGTGGCTCTCCCTCCACTAACATCTTTGGAGGGGGGGCGTGATTTGACGGCTGGTAACCGCATTTCACGCAAAGAAATATGTCACTTATCGAGATCTGTTTCGGTACAGTACCACATCCAGCAATGGATAAAAGGCGTGATGATATATTTATTTATATTATTGTTATTATAAATTAAATGTTATATATTCCATATAGGAGTACTTTTAATATAATAAATAAATATTTTATCACACCTTTTACCCAGTTCTAAGTGTGACATTCTGTCGTAGTAGATCTCGGTAAGTGATATATTTTTTCGCGTGAATTGCAGTTACCAGCCATCAAATCACGGCCCCCAAAGATATTAGTGGTGGAGAAGCCACAGGGGTAGATTTAATGTTCTCAAATGCAATACAATTTTATAATTTTGGGAGTGTCAAAAAATACGTATTCCATTTACCATCTAACTAACTAAAACTTACTAAAATAAATCACTTATTTGTTATTGTATTTGATTAATAATAATCCACCTGTCAGATCAATCAGTTTATTCAGTTCAGTTATTTTATCTGAACTGATATGAGTGACCTAAATGTCATCTATTTGCATTCGACTGTAAAAAATAACAAAATATTATTTGATTTAAATCCGGAAATATAAAAATAGACTCTCTTCCTTCCCACAGCCCCCTAAATCCATGTAAAGAAAGGATCACAGGCGAAATAAGAAGAATAAAGTTCTCAGCGACGTTTGAATTTATTGAAGAAACGATCTATCAGCTCCGGAGGTATGCGGAGCTTTTCCCCCTCCCCTTCAGGTCTCTCTCCATTTCAATAACATAAAAGCGTGCACGAATAACGTACAATTTTACCAATATAGCTCCGATACGCTGTCAAAATGGATTTCCTTTTTAAGTGACAAGCGAACACAGAAAACTGTATTTTCCAACATGCTCCGTCACGAATTATACTACATCAAAATATATCAGTCAATAAGAGATTGCTAGTGTGTGGGCCATCTCACCCTGGGTTACCCTACAATACCGCGAAATGCGATACATTAATTCCTGCAAATTTGATACTCATTTTTAAATGGAAAATACTATTTTTGGCATTAATTACAAAAATAGCTCAGTAGATAAAACTTTCGTTTATTAATTAACTAACAACAGGTCGTGTGTTTGAATCTAGCTTACATCCAAAGAAATACAAAATAAAAGTTACAAATTATTTGTTTTTGCAGAAATTAAATGTATGGTTCTTAATAATGAAAATATTAAACAAAAGTTGACTTACCTTTATTTGTAGTTCCATCTCTGTTTAATTGTATAAAAATCTGAAAAAGAAATTAATAAAATTAATAAATGTAATATATATTTTGCGCTCTATTCTTTTTTGACAACAAATTTTATACCAAACATTAATATGTTTCTGTTGTCAAATTTTAAATTTTTATTTGTTTTTACTTTATATTCATAATATTAGTTATGGGCAATGTCAAATGACTTGACAATTCGTTCGGCCTGCAAACAGGGAATAATAGTAATCTCTAGGGAGAGAAACACTCTCACGAGGTACAGAAGCATCCTACTAAGGGAGAAAAGCAGTGTTTCTCGCTCTAAAATTAGGGAATAAGAGCGTGTTTCTCGTTTTGCAATTAAACTCTTTCCTCACTAGTATTACAATAGCTATTTATGAAACTAGTAAGGTAATAACCTTATTTCCTTACTAGTTTCATACAATATGTTTTCTAACATCCGTTCTAATAAATACGAAAGAGCTTTTTTGAAATTATGAAATTTTGACATATTAATGACAGTTATAAATTCAAAAAAGAAAAGAATAACACATCAGAATTCGTCTACCAAGATATGTGTTGCTATGTTACCTCATTATTTCACTAGTTAAATAATGCAGTTCATTGCCTAACTCAAATAAGTGAAATAAAACGTCTATTTCCTAACGGAAGTAGAAAATATACTATATACTATATACCTAACCTAACCTAACTCAAATAAGTGAAATAAAACGTCTATTTCCTAACGGAAGTAGAAAATATACTATTTTCAAACGTCATTTGGTGACAGAAAATGAACAACTGTCGACGGTTGCTAATGGTAACGGAGTATTTTTACGTTGATGTTATCTTAAGAAATATTGAACAAATAAAATTGAAAAGATAAAATAAGTTGAATGAATTAATAGTAATCATCACCCTCATTGGTCCGCCATTTTGTGACGTGAAATCGTCGATATGTCAATCATCAATTTAATCCCGCAAAGCTTTATCAAACAGTAAATAATGTAGGTACTTTAATATCGGTATAATTTACAGTCTTGTGACAAAGTGAAAAAGCAAGTTAATATTCTTGTTCGTCGTCGATACTAAATAAGAGGAAAGTTAAATTGACTTGATAAGTTAAAGTTATCCTGTACGCAGGAAAAGTTTTTACGATGGTTCGTCGCTTCGTTGTCGTCTTTACGTTGGCAACTCTGCTCAAGTAATGGATATTTTAATGAATAATTGAGTGAATGGTGCGTTAATGGCTCTCGTTCACGTACTTGTCTACAAATTGTTCTTTTGTTTATTGGTATATTCGCTATCGAACAAAACTCGTAAATACAGTATTAAAATTTAGTAGAGGGTTTTTTTTATTCTTGGATTTGATTAAAGTGTAATGTTACTTATTTATCGATGTCTGGTTTTGATATTTATTATTGCCTATTTTATATTTCATTCAATGTTGAGAAGATTATATACAATGCCATCAGAAGAAACATCTCTCGGGCAAAATGTAAACTAATTGAACATTTTTAAACCAACGTTACTATTTATTTATTACTGAGTGTACGCTGCTGCATTACTAATTTTGTTTTTTGTTTTGTTTTTAATTAAAAACTAAATAACTGGAAATTAATCATTTTTCTACCTACCATTTTAATAATTCAAATGTTAATGAAAAGTGTAAAATTTGTATTATTGACTGTATTGTCCAGTTTGTTTGTTAAAAATAATAGATACAATAGTACATTATGAAAAAAATACAACAATAGAAATTAAAAAAAAATGTTATTTAGCTTTCCCTAGAGCTGGTTTTACTATGAAGCCCCCCTCCCCTTCCGCAATTTCAAGAGCCCTAATGTAAAAAAAAACATATTGCATAATAAATAAAACCTATACTATACTGAAAATGTTATATGAATGAAATGACGTCATCAAGCTTGATAAAATTTAATAAAATCATAAAGAAACTGATGACAATTTAAAAACGAAAATAGCATTGAAACACAAATCTTACATAAGAATATTAAATAATAGCTATATTTACTATTGAATCATGTATTCAAAATAATCATTTTTAATTTCTAATGTTTATTTTATATTCTACACATTCACATGACACACAAAATCGAGTTGTCATTGATCTGTCAGATTCATGAACAATTGTTTAAAATATAAATAAATGTTTAGAAGACTTTGATCAAGGAGCATCTTTGACTTTGACATACAGTAATTTATAAAGGCTATATTATAACAATGCCGAGTACAATGTAAAATGAATGACAAAACACGTGAAACAAGTAACAAATAAATATCTGCATTGTTGTCATAAATTTTACATTGTTACATTTTGTTTAATTTCGCATAGCCACCTAGAATAGTTGAATAAAAATAAATTCTGACATTTCTCAATTATCTTATTTATCCCGATTTTTTTCATATACATGTATGACAAGTAATACATGGGGTAGATGGCTCAGTGGTATCGAGTCGGCCTGTGGATCTTGAGAACCCTGGTTCGATCCCCACAGCCGACAAACAATTTTCACCAATTTAAAAAAATCTACCCCTGTGGCTCCCTCTCCACTAATATCTTTGAGGGCCGTGATTTGACGGCTGGTAACCGCATTTCACGCGACAAAATATATCACTTACCGAGATCTGCTTAGGCAGAGTGCCACACCCAGTAATGGGTAAAAGGCGTGATGATATATTTATTTATTTATTTTATTTTACAAGTAATACATCGTTGAAAAGAGAAAAAAATGGCGGTTTTTATTTTAATAAAATAATTCTAGGTTCCCCTTTAAAAATAAAAGTTGATAGTCGTATCATGTAAACCTGACTTTATGAAAAATTTCTATAATGTCATAAAATATTATATTTAATATACTAAAACTTCCATATGAAGAAAATTGTTCTATTTCTTATAATAAAAAAGTTAAGGGGGGGGGGGGTTCGTCTTTCCAGAATCACCCTGTATATACAGGGTGTTTCAGGACTAGTGTAACAAACTTTAACAGCTTATTCCTGAGGTCATTTTGAACCAAAAATTTCATATGAACATAGGTTCTATTCCTTCTAGTTACCAAAATACAAGAGGTTGAAGTTCTATAAAACATGAAATTTTAAAATTTTTGTAAAGATACTTTCGGAAAACAAGAGTCATACCTTATTTGTCTTAATTAATTTTATTTATTAATATTAACGAATACGATTTAGAGAACAAAACATAAAATGACACAATTAAATAGACACAGAACAACATAACCAAACATAGAATAGGTTAACACAATATGAAATAAGATAACAAATTTAAAAAAATTACATCAAGTGTTCAAAATGAGCGCCTTGAACTCGAATGCATGTTAATATTAATAAATAAAATTAATTGAGACAAATAAGGTATGACTTTTCAATAAAACTTCTTGTTTTTCGACAGTATCTTGAGTACAAAAGTTTGAAAATTTCGTGTTTATTTATAGAACTTCAACCTCTTGTATTTTGGTAACTAGAAGGAATAGGACCTATGTCCATATGACATTTTTAGCTCAAAATTACCTCAGGAATAAGCTGTTAAAGTTTGTTACACTAGTCCTGAAACACCCTGTATATATATATATATATATATATATATATATATATATATATATATATATATATATATATATATATATATATATATATATATATAGCACCCTGTGTCAAGTGATATATTTTGATGACGTCAGTCCATCCTCATACCATTTTCAGTATACATATCGCAAACATTTAATAGAATGTTGAATAGAATAATCAGTAAACAAGTAAATTGACCCAAATCATACAATGTAAGTAGGTACATTATTATAAAATTTCTTATCCACAAATACCCATACCTACTCACAAACGATAAAGCGTATTCATGGTAAAGAAAAGCCTGTTTCCGCTCTCGTCTCGCATTCTCCCCTCAGCGATGTTTTCCGCGGGAAACCTGTCATTTTCACTTAGTTTTCCGCTCGCGGTTTCACCATAAAACGTGGCTGCCTCGGCGAATAGTAGCGAGCGAGTTTGCAGTCGCATCAGCAGTCCCCTCGCATCCACGGCGGGGGCGGTGACGCCGTTCCCGGATCTAAACGTCACGGGGAATTTCAAGTGTGCGTAAAATGTCCCGCAAATTGTTCGGGTTAAATGCATGGCGATAGATATTACATATATTCACTACAGACTTTAAACCAGGGTTCGAAGATATATATCGATCGATATATATCATGATATTTATTTTGATATATATCGTCATATTTTTGCAATGATATATATCCATTATATAAAAATATCAAATAGTTTTTGAGATATAGCCTCCGGAGAAGTGAATTTTTTCGAATTTTTCAGTTTTTCTACTTTTCCGAGGCTATATCTCAAAAACTAAATGTGATATGAAAACGCGCTCAGCGGCATTAATTTTCTCGTGCTTCAGTTAACTAATAAACATAGTTTCAGCGATTTTTATTTTTTTTTTATTTTCCGCCAAAAAATCGCAAAAAGCGGTTTTTTAACATTTTCTCGAAAACCAGAAGTCATATGCATTTGAAGATTGCACCACTGGATTCAGTGGGTCAAAATACATATGTATGTAAATTTTCGTTTTAATAATCCTACGATTAAGGATTTTAGGGATAATTGAATTAAAATCTGAAAAAACCAAAGGGGTACCCCTTAGGAAATAATTAAAAATATTAAATTGCATAAAATTGTATGAAAATTTGCTTACAAGTCAATTCGGACACGGGAAATTCAACGCCGTTGAGCGCATTTCCATATCTTGTTTAGTTTTTGAGATATAACCTCCGGAAAAGTGAAATTATTCGAATTTTTCAGTTTTTCTACTTTTCCGAGGCTATATCTCGAAAACTAAATGTGATATGAAAACGCGCTCAACGGCATTAATTTTCTCGTGCTTCAGTTAACTTATAAACATAGTTTCAGCGATTTTTATTTTTTTTCAATTTTCCGCCAAAAAAATCGCAAAAAGTGGTTTTTTAACATTTTCTCGAAAACCAGAAGTCATATGCATTTGAAGATTGCACCACTGGATTCAGTGGGTCAAAATACATATGTATGTAAATTTTCGTTTTAATAATCATACGATTAAGGATTTTTTGTAAAATTGAATTAAAATCTGAAAAAACCAAAGGGGTACCCCTTAGGAAATAATTAAAAATATTAAATTGCATAAAATTGTATGAAAATTTGCTTATAAGTCAATTCAGACACGGGGAATTCAACGCCGTTGAGCGCATTTCCATATCTTGTTTAGTTTTTGAGATATAGCCTCCGAAAAAGTGAAATTTTTCGAATTTTTCAGTTTTTCTAAATGTGTACAAAAACTAAAATTAAAAAATAAATATCCAAAAAGTGATACTTATCTGATATATATCTTATATATCAGATATTTTGATATTTATTATAAATATCATGATATTTACGAACCCTGCTTTAAACTGATGTTTTAGGTTATTGTTAATACAGGGTGTTTCTATATTTGATGACCTATATTTAAGGGTGTATATTACATAATGAACTGATAACGAAACAAACATATTTTTTTCATAATTCGTATAATTTAGGGTAATTTACTTAATGTATAAATTTTTAGTACCACTAGTTTTATAATTATGTAATTATGCCTAATAATTAAATTTTAATGTAGACACTACAATAGTCAATTTATACAGGGTGTTTCTATACTTCTGCACGAAACTGACATATATAATTTGATATACTGACTAGAGAACAGAATTTTTTTTTGAAATTCGCAAAAATTTGGGTATTTCATTCCTAATGAATATTTTTAGTGTCACTTGGTTTAATAGTATATTTAATTATTTATAATTATGTTACTAATGAAATAAAAGTATAAACACTGCCTACAAATAATCATGTATTAATTAGTTATTATGTAGGTACCTGGTGTAATGCCTTTATTTTTATTTTTATTTGAGTACCTAGTCTGATTTCGTATACGGTATTGAAAGGGTAAGTTGTTGTGGGAGAAATTTGAGAAAAATGTATAGCAACAGTGAATTAGTGGATATGCTGTTAGTGTATGGAGAAGCGGCACAAAATTCTGAATTAAACCAGTGACACTAAAAGTGTTCGCTAGGAATGAAATACTCTTAATTTTTGCGAATTAAAAAATAATAATTATCTAATTATATATGTCATTAAAGTTTCGTGCAGAGGTATAAAAACACCCTTTATATCAGATAAATGATTATTTGTTAGAAATTATTAATATATTAGAAATAACTATCATTCCAGTGGTACCTACTACAAATGTTTATTTTAAGTAAACTGCTAACCGCACTTCACGCGAAGAAATATATAACTTATCGAGATTTACTACTGCTGAGTGCCACACCCAGTAATGGGTAAAAGGCGTAATGATATATTTATTTATTTTTTATATTTCTCTTTATATAATAACAGTAGAAGTAAAAAAAAATAAATATATCATCACGCCTTTTACCCATTACTGGATGTGGCACTCTACCGATGCAGAACTTGGTAAGTGATATATTTATTCGCGTAAAGTGCGGTTACCAGCCATCTAATCACGGCCTCCAAAGATATTAGTACAGAAATAGCCACAGGAGTAGATTTAAATTGATGAAAATTGTTTGTCGGCTGTGAGGATCGAACCAGGGTCCTTAAGATCCACAGGACGACTCGATACCACTGAGTCACCTACCCTATAACAGTAGCAGTGTAGCTTTCAGTTAAAAAAACCTGAAGACTGAATGTTTTTATGAGTGGTATTATTTTGAAATATGGCACATTTTCATTTCCGGCACGCCACTGTCCGTCTGCAAACTAAAACAGGCTCACATCTCACATATAAAAAGACGCCGCTCAGCCATTTACTGAAGTCTACAACCATAACTTTAGAGAATTTTAATATAGCCGCGGTTCGCGAGTGTATTACTTTACAAGCCACGCGGGAACGCAGCCATCTTGCCGCCCTCTGCCTCCACCCCGACCCTCCCCCCACCATCACCCACACACAGGGGGTGGAAAGATGCGATGGAAGCCGGTCTCAACCAACGTCAAGTAATCTGTATTGATTTTGTTGTAAATGGTGAAAAGTTTTCACACGTTTCAATGATTTTATCTGCCAGGTTTTTCAACTTTTTTTAGGGGTTGTTTATTTTTATTTTTTTAGTTTGTAGTTTATGGTCTGCTGAGACTATTGACGCTTATATTTAACTAGCTACAAGCTGCCTTCGTGTTTCCAGTTTTCAAGATACTTTTTTTTACACAAAATTTAAACTTTATTCAATATAAAAATTAATTCCAAACACTTAAATATTCTCTCGTCTAATAGAGTTATTCTCGACTCAAAAGTCTAACATACATTTGGTGACGTCATCACTCTACGCATGCTCTGATTATAAATTAATATTTACCCTTCAGATTGAAATTACTCCTGTGACTCCATTTCTTTGGGGGCTGTGATTTAACGGCTGGTAACCGCAGTTACATTACTTGTAAAAATGACATTTCCTTGGCTTAATTTAGTTGTGATAGTAACCGTTTCCTTCACTAGTAATGAAAGTAAATAATTTTTCTCACTAGTGAGGGAAACAGTTATTATCACAATTAATTGAGTGAGGGAAATGTCATTTGACATGGTGACCAAGGAAACGTGATGTGCATTTGCAAATACAACTGCTTTGATTTATATAAAATAGTTATTAAATTTCTTGTATCACAAACGTAAATATCTGATGTGGACACCACATGACTTCCTTGTACGCGTATTAAACTATAGATATTTTTTTAACTGCACATATTTGACATTAAATCTTTTATTTTTTGTTCTAATCCATAGCAAACTTAATTTTTTTTAAATCTAAAAATATATAATATTTAAATTTAGATATCTCGTTTATGCAAAAAGCTAATTTAAAAATTCTTAATGTGCTAGACGCAGAATTTAATTCTCTAAAACTTTTATTTGCAGAATTTATTTCTAAAATTAAAATAGCAGATCTCTCGTTAAGTGATATATTTCTTCACCACACTCAAAGATGTTAGTGGGAAGGGAGCCACAGGGGTAGTTTTAACGTGGTGAAAATTGTTTGTTGGCTATGGGAATCGAACTTTAATAACAAAAACATATTTATGGGGTTTGAAAATTATTTGTTTTTGGCTCTTTTGCGTTTAAAGTTTGGCGACCCCTGTTCTAGAATATAGAAAAGTAAAAATATCTCAACATTATTAATTTATAATAATTGAATAATTTATGATTAAAGTATAATTCAACAATAAGTAACATTCAGATACATTTATCATTAGTCATTTATCCATAAATATACCAACAAAACAAAACTAAAACACACTATAAAAATCAACTAACTAAAACATATTAAACCGATATAAACACACAATCACCCTCCGCTCCCCTATAGTCCTGTTGAACAAACACATTTCCATTCCCCGTTTAGTATCAAATTAATAAATACTGTATTGCGTGTCAACCAGCAATAACTACCTATCCTGCTTGTTGTCCTTCCGGCTATCTGTTCCCACAAGATGGCCGCCACGCCGCCACTCATACACATGGCCCCTGTTTACCCTACGAGGCGGGTAATGGTATGAGGAAATGAATTACAGCAATGGCCACTTTATATTATTTATTTGTCATATACTCGGCATTACAATTATTACTCGGGAGCTAAAATGGAGGAATTTATTTATATTGAAATAGAAAATTGGCCGGATAAGTATTGTGTAATGTATTTAATGAAAATGGTTAATATATTATTTATTTTTATTTGTAGGTTATGTGCTTTATTATACTAATGCTTGGTTGTGCTTCAACATATTTTAGTAAAAATTCTTTTTTTTTTACAATATTATATATAAAGCAGGTTGGTTAAAATCTTGATTAAAAAAAAATAATCAAAAATTAATAATGTTTGTTTTTTTAATTATATCACTAAATAGAATAAAAGTTAGTAGTATTTAACTATTTATTTCTTTAAAAATATGTGGTTTTGATTATTATTGTACATTACAAGTTTTAACACGAATTTCTTAAACTATATGCTCGACTATACATGTTTGTAACTTGGGTGGCTAAATTAAGAAATAAGTTAGGTGTGTAGGTGGCTCAGTGGTATCCAGTCAGTCTGTGGATCTTGAGAACCCTGGTTCAATCCCCAAAGCCGACAAACAATTTTCACCAAATTAAATCTACCCCTCGTGGCTCCTCCTTCACTAACATCTTAGGGGACGCGAAGAAATATATATCTCTTACCGAGATCTGTTACGGGAGAGTGCCACACTCAGTAATAGGTAAAAGATGTGATGATATATTTATTTATTTAAATAATACGTTAATTTTTTTAATGTTATTGTCCCGTTCTTCTAAATAGATATGATATACTAAAACTTAATTTTTGATTAAAAGTTTTTACATATATAGCAAACAAAACAAATATAAGAATGTAAATATAAATATAAATGAACACACGATACCATTGAATAAATTACACGACAAATATGTATGTATAAACTTCATTACATAATTACATTGACCGCCATTTTGTAGCGACATAAAACTCAACAATCACAATGAATACAGCAGTAGATAATAATCAACAACATATTCATAGCATTATATTAAATGATTATAGGCATTTGAAATAATATGTATTATGCAAATACATATTCATTTACCTAACATAAACATGTTTTACTTTTCTGAAAACACGAAAATATATAAATAGAAATAGAATATCAATAATCATCAAGTTGTGACGTCACAGAAAGAAATAGGATAAGTTAATACAGTATCCCATTAAAACTGCTCCATAGATCAGTAATGTCGGTAATAAGTTTCTCTGTTACTATTACTTTCTTCATTACTTCAAAATAAAAAGCTTTAAACAAAGTTTTAAAATAATTTTTATGCTTGTACTTTTGCTCTAAAATAAACAAGAAAGACAATTTTCGGTCATTTTTTAAATGGGGTAGGTGTGTATCTTGAGAACCCTGGTTCGATCCTCACAGCCGACAAACAATTTTCACTAAATTAAATCTATCCATGTGGCTCCTCTTCCACTAACATCTTTCAGGGACCGTTATTTGACGGTTGGTAACCGCATTTCACGCGAAGAAATATATCACTTACCGAAATCTGCTGAGGCAGAGTGCCACACCCAGTAATGGGTAAAAGGCGTGATGATATATTTATTTATTTATTTAAAATCATGTGTTGAATAAAAAAAACGTTTTCAAATGTTTACGAAAGAAGAATTAATAGATATGATTCTAATAATTGGTGAATCGACTGGAAAAATTGAGAAGGGCAAATTTTTTTTTATTGTTTGCAAAATAAGTTAAATAAAATAACCAGCAAATGTATACTTTTTTGACATTAATTTAACACTGTTACATTTTGTTTATTTTCACATAGCCACCTATAATATTTGTATAAAAATTATTTCTAGTATTTCTCAATTTTCTTATTTTTCTCGAATTTTTTCAGATACATTAATAAAAACTAATACACCGTTGAAAAGAGATAAAAATGGCGGTTTTTATTTTAGTAAAATAATTATAGGTTGCTATTTAAAAAATAAAAGTTGATAGTCGTATCTTGTAAACCTGACTTTATAAAAAATATCTACATCTGCCATCAAATAGTATATTTAAAATAATAAAACTTTCATATGAACCATTTTTTTCTATTACTCATAATAAAAAAGTTAAAAGGGGGGGGGGGGGGCGTCTTCCCAGACTCACCCTGTATAACTCGTCTTCGGCTTGGGAAATAAAACAGGCTTTGAGAAGAAATGTCTCACTTTTTTCCCTTGGATCATTGCACTTAGGATCTTAATTATTAATACATAATTTTACCAGTAATTAAATAAGTAAATGCAAAATTGAAACTTTATTTGAAACCTTTTGCTGTTAAATAATGAAACCAGATATTACTTATTTCAACCAGAGACCTATAGAGCTCTTTCCATCGTTTTAAATCACTCGACTATTCATGAAAATGAAGTAAACAGTCTTCTACAAGTTGAAAATCCATTTGTTTCGCTAGTCTTTATAATTATTTTATTTTAAGTTTATAATGATCCTGTTTTAATTTTGTTGAACATTAAGTTAAAATGACTTTTCATTCTCGGTAGAACATTGAGACAATCTCTTGACAGACGAGCTGTCTACTACACGTTTCAGTGGCACTGATTCAAAACACATTTTTTTGTAATTCACATGTAATTACGGATGTAATTATGTAAAGTAATTAGTCACGACAGCATGGAGAGAGAACGAGTAGCGGAAAAAGAGAGAAAAGAGAAGATCTCTGTCTGTCTGTATTGTGTTGGGAATATTTTACGAATGGGAACAGTTATTGTAAATACAAATATGAATGCATAAATTATTAATAAAATAATATCTGATGTGGACACCACATGACTTCCTTGTACGCGTATTAAACTATAGATATTTTTTTAATTGCACATATTTGACATTAAATCTTTTATTTAATTCTCTAAAACTTTTATTTGCAGCATTTATTTCTAAAATTAAAATAATACCATTTTTTTCAAAGAAAACTTTTAACAGCTTCATGTAATGTGCCACTTCCGGTTAGTCTATTTTAACCAAAATTTATTATGTTATTTCCATTGATATAGTAGTCTTATATACCAAATTTGGAAAGTTTTAAATTATATTTGAATATAGTTTTTCATGAAAATCTATTATAGGCTTCAAGTAAAGTACCACTTCCGGTAGTTGTATAATGACCAAAAAGGGAGGTGCACAACTAGATGTTATAACAGTCCTAAATACCAAATTTTAACCTTCTATGGCTTACCGTTTTTGAGTTATGCGAGATACGTACGTACGTACGTAACGTACAGACGGCACGACGAAATGAGTCAAAATGGATTCAGGGAGGGCCAAAAAAATAAAAGTAATAACGATCAAAGATTACATCAATCGAAACGTTGTGTTATATATATTTCTAAAAAGACAATGAAAGTTCAAAATTCATCTTTTATTATCTATTTGCTGGGGTGCAGGCTCATTTTGTTTTTCTTTTGTTAAACATACATACAGGTGTTTCAGGACTAGTGTAACAAACTTTAACAGATTATTCCTGAGGTCATTTTAAGCCAAAAATGTCATATAAACATAGGTCCTATTCCTTCTAGTTACCAAAATATAAGAGGTTGAAATTTTATAAATAACACGAAATTTTGAAATTTTTGTAATCAAGATACTTTCGGAAAACAAGAGTTTTATTGAAAAGTCATACCTTATTTGTCTTAATTAATTTTATTTATTAATAATAACATGCATACGAGTTCAAGGCGCTCATTTTGAACACTTGCTGTAATTTTTTTTAAATTTGTTATCTTATTTCATATTGTGTTAACCTATTCCATGTTTGGTTATGTTGTTCTGTGTCTATTTAATTGTGTCATTTTATGTTTTGTTCTCTAAATCGTATTCGTTTATATTAATAAATAAAACTAATTAATATAAATAAGGTAAGACTTTTTAATAAGACTCTTGTTTTCCGAAAGTATCTTGATTAAAAAAATTTGAAAATTTCGTGTTATTTATAGAACTTCAACCTCTTGTAGTTTGGTAACTAGAAGGAATAGGACCTATGTTTATATGACATTTTTGGCTCAAAATGATCTCAGGAATAAGCTGTTAAAGTTTGTTACACTAGTCCTGAAACACCCTGTATATTTCTAAAAAGACAATGAAAGTTCAAAATTCATCTTTTATTAGGAACTATCTATTTGCTGGGGTGCAGGCTAATTTTGTTTTTCTTTTGTTAAACGTACATACGTAGACACTAAACTTGTACTAAATATGTAAAAATGATCAATATCAATCACAGTTAAATTATAGAAAATTATATAATATTTTATTTTTATATTTAGTACAGAAATTATCAATCTAAAAAATGTTTACTTGAATGTTCATATATTTTCTTTTTCTCGTCAATTCAACTTGGTTGAGTAAGGAAAAACAAATATATCGCCGAAAACTAGATTAATAATTTTAATGGATGAAGCTGTTGGCGCCCGATGAAACATGATTATAAAAGTAAAATAAAAAACAAATTAAACAATATCACTTTATTGTACAGTTTTGGCTGTTATCTCATCATCAGAAATGAATAGTTTAATTTCATTTTTGAAGATGGTATAACATTCAAAATTGTACAATAAAGTGATATTAATAAGTTAGTAAATAGATTAATAATTTTAATAGATGAAGGCTGTTGGCGCCCGATGAAATATGATTATAAAAATAAAATTAAAAACAAATTAAGCAATATCATTTTAATGTACAGTTTCGGCTGTTATGTCATCATCAGAAATGAATAGTTTAATTTCATTTTTGAAGATGGTATAACATTCAAAATTGTACAATAAAGTGATATTAATAAGTTAGTAAATAGATTAATAATTTTAATAGATGAAGGCTGTTGGCGCCCGATGAAATATGATTATAAAAATAAAATGAAAAATAAATTAAACAATATCACTTTATTGTACAGTTTTGGCTGTTATGCCATCATCAGAAGTGATTAGTTTAATTTCATTTCTGAACCCAAATTGTACAATAAAGTGATATTGTTTCACTTGTATATTTTTTAAAATTTTATTGTTAGATTAATTAAAATATTGGATTAAAATGCTTCAAATTAAAGATATGAAAAACAACAAAATAAGTTAATAACATTTGATAACAGTAACTACAACTAAAATGTCATTTGACATGGTAACCAAGGAAACGTGATGTGCGTTTGCTTTGATTTATATAAAATAATTATTAAATTTCTTTAATCGCAAACGTAAAAATTAATAAACCTATAAAAACATTTCATATACTATATTTATATTTGATACCATGGAAGATTAAAAGAAATAGTCAATAGTTGTATAAAATAAGTAACATTTATAATAATCTACGACATTCTATAAATCTATTTATTTATGTTATTTATAGTAACAATCAATTTGATTTGTCGATATTTTATTAGTATTTCTTATTTGATGAGATGATTACGATTTCTTCAAGGAATTAAAAATCCTGATAACCACATTGACCATTACATGAAACAAAAAGCAATCAACATGCTATGCTACCCGTCATCGCGTTATCCACGAAAACAAAAACGCATCGTTGCGGAGCCCACATAAAGAAACAAACGAAGCACGACCACGAAACCACTCCAGCGAACAGTTGAGAATCACCGGGTAAAAACCGCCACAACGCCAGCCATTCCATTCGGTCGCAGCCTACTACAATTAGAGCAGCCATCATGAATTTTATAATAAAAATGATCAGTTCCATAGGCATATTACACGTTAGCCAGAACCAACGACTCGCAATTGTCTATTACAGCTTTCTGCTTTACCGGCAAATAGTCGACAGTCGGGTCGAGTCTCACGTGAAAACGTCATTAGTGAACCGGCCAATAGGAACGCTTGATATAATAGAATTTTTTCGGACCCAGCAAACCAAATTGGACTTTACGAAAAATAATACTCTAAAGTTTATTTCTGAAGGGGAGGAGTTATGCTTTTGTTTTATAAAAACAGCTGAATGCTAGCTACTTATTTAGAGCCATTGAGCGATGATTATCGTGCTCATTTCGAGTAATTTGTTTTATTTGCTAGCTTTTTAATTTGATTAAATTACTGGCTCAATACAAGCGGCTGATGGCAGACATAAAAAAAATCATATTAATTCTGATGCAATTGTTATTTCATGTCGATGAATAAAAATGCTGACCAATCGTAATCGGAATAAGTTTTTTTTTTTTGTTGAGTCTATTGATTGTTTGAATAAATAACATCCGTTTTACTTTTGTTATTGTTCAATGTTGCGATAGTCATCTATTTATTATTTTTGTACGTTTTATGTTCAAGCACATCAAAATTATTTCAAATATAATTAACTTGATTTTTAATGGAAAATAGAATTAAGTATCGTTATTTTTTATTTTGATTTTTAATCATGTTTTAAATTGATTTTTAATTCGGTTATTGTGAATGATAATTTTAGAGGATGTATTTTAATAGCCAATTTTATACTACTGTTTATATATTTTCATGTTTAAAATAATTACTGTTTTAATGACTACATTACTAAATTTAAATTGAAAATGGAATTTAAACCCGGATACTCTAATAAGCAAAAATTACTATTACGATTCATTATACTTTTATTTTTACATTGCTATTATTTGATATTAATGCCACTATTAAAATAAGTAAGACATCACGAATATTATCAACAAAATAAAATTAAAATATTTCCTAAGATACATCACACATATACTAAATATCACATACAGTATTTCAAAATTTGTTTAATTATGTTTTAATTTTAAATACTTGTAAATATCATTATTATATATTTTTTTTACTTACTACAAATATATTTATGGAAGTAAGTGTTCGTTCTGTACATAGGTGTATGTGGTTAGTGGTAGTTAGATTTAGTTGGACACACAATATGATTCATCATGTGTCCAAAGCGTTGATGTTTGATGAATAATTAACATAAATGACATGCGTCCATGAACGCGTTATTAAATATAGATACGTTATCTGTCTTTGTAATGTGTATTATGTATATGAAAATGACACATGTAATATAGTTATTTAACGCAAATGATCTAAATATGGACTTAGTTTTATCATAGAGTAATTAGGTTGATTTGTATACCATGTTTTTAGACACTGGAACTGTAATTAAGGCTAGTGCATTTCCAATTTCAAACTCTGTCATTATTTACTTATTTACCTTCAAAATAAATTGGTGGAATTCTGTAATAAATCCATAAGTAATGAACAAAATCGCATCAATGTTTGTGGATAAGTAGAAAATATTTCATGAAGTCACAAGTTGCGTTGCGGTTTTGTTCTTTATTTACAGATTTGCGGATCTACAAAACTTATGTATTTACATAGATTTCCAACATGAATTCATTTTTTTATAAATCAGGTTAAATTTAATTTATACCTCTTGTTGATTTCTGCAATAAGTTTTTGAAAAATACAGAACATTAGACAACTCAGCCCGCAAAAAATCAACTGTTTTTAAACAGCCTGACAATAGTTATTTATATGGCCAGTGTAGTAAATTAAGTTTTACAGGCGAGCTGGAAAATTTGTGAAGCAAGCGATGAAAAAGCAAGCCTATATAATCCAGTGAGCCCAGTAAAAATTAATTGCAAGAGCGCCGCGTACAAAGTTTTGTTTTCAGCTTCACAGCATTTTTTTTATTTATTAATTTATTGGTTTTATAAAAAGATACATTACATTTTGTAATGAAGGATTGTTGGCGGTAGGACAATTTATAGCTAGACGTTGTCATAATGTTGTGGACAACTAATGTCGTGTCAACAATTTCGTAAATTCTAGAAATAAAGATATGGAAATGCGCTCAACGGCGTTAAATTCCCCGAGTCCGAATTGACTTATAAGCAAATTTTCATACAATTTTAAGCAATTTAATATTTTTAATTATTTCCTAAGGGGTACCCCTTTGGTTTTTTCAGATTTTAATTCAATTTTCCCAAAAATCCTTAATCGTAGGATTATTAAAACGAAAATTTACATACATATGTATTTTGACCCACTGAATCCAGTGGTACAATCTTCAAATGCATATGACTTCTGGTTTTCGAGAAAATGTTAAAAAACCGCTTTTTGCGATTTTTTTGGCGGAAAATTGAAAAAAAATTAAAATCGCTGAAACTATGTTTATAAGTTAACTGAAGCACGAGAAAATTAATGCCGTTGACCGCGTTTTCATATCACATTTAGTTTTCGAGATATAGCCTCGGAAAAGTAGAAAAACTGAAAAATTCGAAAAATTTCAATTTTCCGGAGGCTATATCTCAAAAACTATTTGATATTTTTATATAATGGATATATATCATTGCAAAAATATGACGATATATATCAAAATAAATATCATGATATATATCGATCGATATATATCTTCGAACCCTGCAAATGGTAAATGGAATACAGCTTTCAAAATACGTTGAACGTCCCTGAGCGCCTCGCGAAGACAGTCAACTTTCGGCGATGTCAAAAAACGCATCTTGGCCACGAATTGACACTTAGCGTAAAGACAACCGGCTCGTTAGGTTTATACGTTGACGCAACGTAGTTTAATGTAACATATAACGCAAACGCAAGTTAATTGCAGACATGAAATACACGTGTTTTATTACACCTTCCGACGGTGTTGAAACATAATCGGACAAATTTGTATTCACACCACGGAACTAAGAAACTTAGAGGTTAGATTCAATGCTGGGAACAGCGAAACAGGAATTGTTTCAACTAACAATATTATCAACAAGATTTTAAAATTACACTCAAGCTAAAAATTATATGCAGTGCGGTGAGTCCGGATCCTGTATTGTAATTAGGAATAAGTTTATGTTGTACAGCGTAACATAAATAAATAAAAATGTTGATGTAATTTTGGTCATTATTTACATATTTACGGATCTATAAACTTAGACAATCACCACAGAATTCCATCTTTAATGACATTACCCTAGAAAAATTCTGAATTGGAACTTTTTACCCATTACTGGGCGTGGCGCTCTGCCTGAGCAGATCTCGGTAAGTGATATATTTATCACGTGAAGTACGGTTACCAGCTATCAAATCACGGCTCCCAAAGATATTAATTAAATATGTAAAATAAATAAATATATCATCACGCCTTTTACCCATTACTGAGTGTGGCACTCTGCCTAAGCAGATCTCGGTAAGTGATATATTTATTCGCGTGAAGTGCAGTCGCCAGCCGTCAAATCACGGCCCCCACAGATGTTAGTAGAGGGGAAGCCACAGAGATAGATTTAAATTGGTGAAAAGGGTTCTCGATACCACTGAGCCACCTACCCCATAATTAAATATATGAGTAATGAATTTCCGGATGTTGTTTTAGCCACGTTCCCGATGGCGCGACGGATCGGCCACCCATACCAGAACCGCACACCTCCGAAGCGGAAGAAGCCGCGTACCTCGTTCACGCGGTTGCAAATCGCAGAATTAGAGAAGCGCTTCCACAAGCAGAAATACCTGGCGTCCGCCGAGCGAGCTGCACTCGCCAAGACGCTCAAGATGACCGATGCACAAGTCAAGACGTGGTTCCAGAACCGACGCACCAAATGGAGGTAACACATTCAATATATTCTGGATGTTTCTAATAAATACATACATAAACATTATTTCAACTTTGTCAATAGTAAAAGGACGCTATTTCGGGAGTCTTATTTATCACCATGACAACTATATTATGTATCCCCTTTTCATAAAAACAAATTCTTAAAAGCTCATTTTCTTATTTTGCTTCTGCGCTTTACTATAACATACCCAACGTTTTAAAATCTCTGTCCATTAAATCTTTTAAATTAATTATAAAGAATTTATACAAATTAAATTGAGTTTAGGGTATTTAGCATTACTTTATATGTTTCTTTTATTTGTATTGTAATATAATTAATCTTTATATGTAACTTGGTTAGGGAGAAAATCAGCCTTAGGCTGAACCTCGCCATTAATTTCGAATCAATCAAGTTTATTATTATTATTATTATAAAAAATATAAAGTAAACACTTGGCTATGTTTTACTTCTTCACCTAGAACAAAGTTCACGTGAAGAAGTGAGTTATACCATACTGATGAGCTCTAATAAGAGCGAAACGCGTCTATGGTTACTAACTGAACTGTGCTGGCCAGCCTCTGACGATGCCCTCATAAGGTGACTTGGAGGCTGAATTTGTGAAACATAGCCAAGTGTTTACTTTATATTTGTTATTAAACCTTTGTTTCACCAAGTGTTGGATGACAATTAATTTTGTCTTTGTTGTTATTATTATTATATTAAAAATGCTATTTTTGATTCTAAGACAAAAAAACTGGATAAAAGAACAATATATTTCAATTAAAATAAAATAGTTATTTGCGTATTAAGAGCGTAAAATTATTTTTTGTTACTCGAGCACGGTAATTGCAGCGCGAGCCGAAGACAAGAGCTGCAATAGTGCAAAAGGAACAGATCATTTTTTTTCTATAATTGCATCTTCAAATTTAAAAAAGTACACGTACTGAAAATAAATTCGTTCTGTCAACTGTCAATACGACAAGTTTCTGTTTTGCTTGTATTCCTGGTAACTATTGAAATAAGCGCATATTTAATTGCCATTGTTCCACAGAAAAGTCAACTTTACGATGACAAATGACAAATGAGAGCGTAATTGTCATCTTTTCATAGCAATCGTAGAAAAATACTATTTCGAGTCTAGCAATATTGCAAGACTCCGCTAGGCGTCGTTCGAAAGCTTTTATTTTTATTCCTAATGAAATAAATAACAATTTTGTCCCTTACTAAGATCTTTAGAACAAAATAATAAAACAAAATGAGTAATGTTTTTATATATAGATTAATATATAAAAATCGTAAAAATCCTTATTATGTATCATTTATAACATCAATGGTATCTTGTTCAAATACCAATTTCAAACCTAACAAAATAATAAACTTCATAAAACAATGTTGTGATTTGTATCCATTCATTGACAAGTGAAAATCGTCGATGTTACTAGTAATCCATTTTAGTAGTTCAGTAAAAGAATGTGGCGATGTCAAGTCGTTAGTCTTATTGATACAAGTGGACACACTATCTCTGTGTGTCTCTGTCTCGGTTGTCGTCTCGTGCGATTCTGTTTCGGTGTTGCGATGCGATGCGGTTCGGTTGAGGTTGTTTGTCTGTTGTTGCCCCACGACAGAACCGTACAGATTAGATTAGTGAGCAACTCTACACGGAGTTGCTTGACATGAACGCTGATCGCTGATCACTTTCACTGAATTGCTAGGACATTCAATTCTCAACGACGACGAGGAGGAGGACTTTATTTTCTACCGAAACGCTGATTTAAGGGGTAAGGCCACTCTAAACAATTTTTTAAATGCATTTTTTTTTATTTGCTTAAATTATAGTTTAAACCCTTAGGAATAAGGGACAATTAATTTAAATGCCGCGCGGAAGTATTTCAGAGGGAAAAAAGCATATATCTATTAGTACTAGTATTTATATACCGGGTGTAACATGAAAACCTGGCCATAGGCGTTTAACATGGGAAATCAGTTTTTCCTTGCGCAAAAGTGGCCAATTGATTTTTGGCAAAAATGCTTCAAATACAAGTTGTAGAGCTTGAAATTATGGATCTAAATCAGTTTTCAGATTTTATTTTGCACGTTTTGTAAGCGAAATAATCGCATTAATATTTTATAAGAATTTCTACTTTATAGTGATAGCCATGGAATTGAGACAAAATGATAAACAAATGTATGACGTTTTAACTGTCAGAAAAGTTTAGTTTTAAATGGATTTGTGATTTATTTAAGTGAGAAAGGTGATTGTTGTTATATCATTATTGAAAATGGATAATAACCCTTTTGTAATTTAATATTATTTCTAAATAAATAAAATAATTATTTACGTAAAAATCTATTATTTATTATAATAAATATTAAAAAATTATAAAATAAAATTATCCATTTTCAATAATGATATAACAACAATCACCTTTGTCACTGAAATAAATCACAAATCCATTTCAAACTTAACTTTTCTGACAGTTAAAACGTCATTCATTTGTTTATCATTTTGTCTCAATTCCATGGCTATCACTATAAAGTAGAAATTCTTATAATATATTAATGCGATTATTTCGCTTACAAAATGTGCAAAATAAAATCTGAAAACTAATTTAGATCCATAATTTCAAGCTCTACAACTTTTATTTGAAGCATTTTTGTCTAAAATCAATTGGCCACTTTTGCGCAAGGAAAAACTGATTTCCCATGTTAAACGCCTATGGCCAGGTTTTCATGTTACATCCTGTATATATATATATATATATATATATATATATATATATATATATATATATATATATATATATATATATATATATATATATATATATATATATATGACTCGAAACTTTAATCGCGTTTTCTCGAAATCATATTTTCAAAATCGGGCGAAAAGAAATCTGAAATACTAATTGATGGATCGTGCTGAATCTTTTTATTTCTTATTCTAGATATAAAATACTCAAAAACTACGGGGGCTTTTTTTTAAAGTGCTTCATTCGTTTTTTATGGTCGTTTTTATACAGAAATTTAGTCCCAAATAATAAACTTTTTTTTCAAACCTGCGCCATTTTGTTAAAAATTAAATTTTTTAAAATCCAGCCCGTAGTTTTTTAGAGTATACATCAGAGTTTAAGAAAACATATCCCTTTTTGATCCAGATCTATTGCTGTTCCCGGAATGTTTTCGCCCGATTCGCCCTAAGCGCCGAGAGGAGTCGCCATTTTTTTTTAATTTCTGACGACAATTTTGAATATTTTCTTTAAAAACAACAAAGTTTAAAGAGCACTAAATAAAGATCCAAAAACAGTTCTTAAGCAGCACGTTTAGATTTCGTTAAAAAAAATCTTGAAAATGACCCTTTTTTCCTTGTCTAGAGTGGCCTTACCCCTTAAACAAACTTCTGATACATTACTTTTTATAGTTTAGGTTTACTTATCTCAAACCATCGAAGGTTTTGTAAGTCCAAAAGACGAATTTACCAAAAGATTATACCAAAATTGCATTCCCTTTTCTTCAAATACATTCAAAACAATAATATAATAAAATTGGTTCTCCTAATACTAAGTTATCATTAGTTATTAACTACTTAAAGCGTCTAAAGTTTGCAACTGTAAAATACTGAGGTTACAAACAATTTTCAACATCAAATTTTTGACTTTCCCGAAGCTATAGGTCAAGAACTAAGCAAGCTATTGAAATGCGCTCAACAACATTGAATTTCTTGAGTATAAATTAACTTATAAACAAATCTTTTTAAAAAAATCCTACAACAGTTTTTGAACATTATCTCAATAATTATAAGAATTATAGATTTGGGGATTACACCATAGGATTCAGCAGGTCACAATATATATGTATGTAAATTTTCGTTACAATAATGTTTATATTTTTTTTATTAATTTTAATGGAACACTACTATTAAAACAAGTATTTATTTTTAAACGAAGTAGCATTGAAGGAAAAAGTAATTCAAATCGTAGCGTAAAAGATAATGAAGAAATCACCCAAGCTAATCTGTAGTTAGCAGCTACCCACCACAAACAAAAACACCCTCGTACCAGATAAAACAAGCTCACATCGAAACAAAACACAAGTGCAGAGCAAGCATCAGAAACATAAAACAGCAGACGTTAGACGCGGCGTAACGGCAAACGTAACGTAACAGTAACAGCGCTGCCAAATGAAATAACGCGCCGTCCGCAATTCGATTACCGGGTGTTTTACCCACAATGCACCGCAACGGAAGCCCTGGAAAAGCGCCGGAAAAGACGTTCTACGTTTCTACTGTTAGTCAATTACGCTAACGCGATCTGCTGCCGCCTTCGAAGCAGCGGCAGGCTTCCTTTACGTTCCTCCTTCGGACGAGACAGCGGCGCGCGTCACGAGGAAATAAAAAGGCATAGACGTACATGTAATGTGCTAGTAAATTGCATCGTAAATTTATAAATGATATTACGGAAATCCTGTTTATTTACAAACAACAAATATGATTCTAAATTTTCATTTAAAATTATTTGAAATTGGAGGCTACAGTTTATAGATTTAAGTTGAAATCAGCGAAATCTGAACCGAAACTTTTGCACCTATCTGAGTCGTACAAAAAACGTTTTTTAACGCAATTGTCAAACAAATTTAACGTTTTTGTAATCAACTTAGCAAAAATTCATTATTAGCCACTTTGGCGGTCTTTTGTAAACCAATCAAAAACATGATTAAAAAAATTGTTATTTTTTTCTGAAATTCTCTCCTTGGTTATACATTTATATTTATAACAACCATTATTTCAAAATTACATTTGTAATAAATTTTGAAGATTTTTTAATGAACATAAAAATACAAAAAAAATGTATGCACCTCGGCTGCGAAATAATTTGCTGCACTCAGAATATAGTCTGCCTCGGCTTTCAGCCTCTGTCGCCGAACTTAGTTTATTTACTTATTACTTATCTGAGACGGACGAAATACGTGATTTTATTCATTAAAATGGCAATGGTATAATAGCTTTTTTCAACATTATTAATGAGATGACACTTGAAATACAGTTTTTTGTATACTAAGGATTGAAAGTAGTTCTTTGCAGAACTTAGTGGTATCGAGTTGGACTGTTGATTTGAGAACCTGGGTTCAATTCCTATAGCTGACAAACAATTTTAACCCCAATAAAATTATCTCTGTAGCTCTCGTACCACAAACATTTGGGGGTAGGGCGTGATTTGACGACTGGTAACCGTACATCACGCGCATAAATATATCACTTATTGAAATCTACTATAGCAGAGTGCCCACCCTATCGGGTAAAGAGGCGTGATGATATATTTATTTGACTTTATTTTTTTACTTCATTTTCAGTTTTTACTATACAGTGTGTAACTGCAATTGTGTTAAATGTATTTTTAAACAAGCGCAGGCGATGCTGCCTTCATTTCTTATAGATTCGTTGCTAGAGAAGTGGGCGTAAGTGAAGATTTACGAAACTGGTGTACAGGAGCGAATGGATGAATGTTTGTTGCGTGTTGATGGATTTTGGTTGTGAGAAAAGAAAGAGTTTGTATGGAGGAAGTGTTAATGTGGTCGAATCGAGTATCGTGTGTCAGGATGAGAATGTTGACGGGTTCGTGTTACCCCATTTAATGGGATATAGCGTGATATTATGTATGTATGTATAAGAAATGCTAGACTTATTTATGTAGTGGCCACCCTTGATATGTATCGTCTAAAAATCTGCAACTTCAGAGCTTTCCTACAGATAACTTTAGAAAAAGATTTAACGTTAATGGCAGAGTAGAAACAAAAAAAAATCATAATGTGGGGCTACATTATCATTAGGTATAAGAACACCGAAAGTAAAGTGATTCTAAACATCTTTATTTCAAGTTCTTCCCTTAAATTATACCCTTATAATAGACGCCATATCCTTTCTATCCAAAATTCTCACGTATCACCCACATCAAATAATAAACCTATTCTTAAATCATTTCGTCTTATAGTAGTCTTTAAAAAATCATTTATCTTGTCGATCCCAAAAATGACACAAAAAAATATTTTCCCATCATCAGAAAATATTTCCTTTTTTACAAAAATAAATAAATATATCATCAGGCCTTTTACCCATTACTGGGTGTGGCACTCGCCGGAGCAGATCTCGGTAAGTGGTATATTTTCGCGTGAAGTGCGGTTACCAGCCGTCAAATCACGGCCCCCAAATATATTAATTAAATATGTAAAATAAATAAATATATCATCACGCCTTTTACCCATTACTGGGTGTGGCACTCTGTCTAAGCAGATCTCGGTAAGTGATATATTTTCGCGTGAAGTGCGGTTACCAGGCGTCAAATCACGGCCCCCAAATATATTAATTAAATATGTAAAATATATAAATATATCATCACGCCTTTTACCCATTACTGGGTGTGGCACTCTGCCTAAGCAGATCTCGGTAAGTGATATATTTATTCGCGTGAAGTACAGTCACCAGCCGTCAAATCACGGCATCCAAAGTGGAGGAGGAGCCACAGGGGTAGATTTAAATTGTTGAAAATTGTTTGTCGGCTGTGGGGATCGAACCAGGGTTCTCAGGATCCACAGGTCGACTCGATACCACTGAGCCACCTACTCCATATTTCCTTTTTTATATAATAAAATTAATTATTATTCTATTCTGTCAAAAAGAGACGTTTTTTGATTAGTATATTTAGTACTAAAACTTAATCTAATTTGAAATAATATATTGCAATTGTTCATTTATTAATATTATTTTTAGAAGAAATCTAAACAAAATGATAATTAGTAATGCACTAAAAAAATAAATGAATTCAAAAAATTAGCATTGCAAATAAACTAATTCATTCCTATTAAGAACAATTTGTCTGTGGAAATGTTAGGTTTATTGAAAAGTAAGCGTGAAGTGAAAGGTTAAATTCCTCGGTGCTCGATAGATATACAGGGCGTTCGCTTTCAACGCGGGGGGCAAACAGCAACGACCAACACGGCGCCACCGATTTTGTTCGACACGGTATATCCATTACTCCGACCAGGTAATTAACAGTCCGCTCTGTTTGTTTGCTTTTAAGAAGTGAACTACAAGAAGACAAGCTGGTGACATCGAGGAACGAAAGGTTTTAATTCGACGAACAAAAAAACGAACAAAACGTGGTAGAGGAAAATAGAAGTGTTGAGCAGATTCTTAGAGTGAAGAACAAATAACTATATTATTTATTTATTTATTTGTACAACAGGAACTTAATCCCAATTACAGTACAGGGTCCGCACTCACCGAGCCGCAGTGTGGTAGTTCTTATAATTTTTAGCTTGAGTGAGATTCGAACTCGGGATCTCCAGATTCGAATTCCGTATCGCTATCCACACCACCGTACTGACGGACTTACTTTTATTAATAAATTTATCATCACGCCTTTTGCCCATTACTGGGTATGGTACTCTGCCGTAAGCAGATCTAGGTAAGTGATATATTTTTTCGCGTGAAGTGCGGTTATCAGTCTTCAAATCACGGCCCCCAAAGATATTAGTGGAGGCGGGGAGCCACTGGGATAGATTTAAATTGGTGAAAATTGTTTCTACTAAATTATATTTATCTGTTTACTGAAGAGAAGAAAATGATACTTTTCGTCCCTAGTAAAGAAAAGTAAAGCTATATTCATAGCTCTTGGAAAACAAAGGTATAATTTGATATTAGGACATTTAAGTGACATTTGTCAAAAGAATCATAACTTGATTAAATTTTTGAATGTTTTACTTTCTGATAAGGTGGTGAGAAAATTACTGTATACTTTAAAAATAAAGCGTCATTCTTCTCTCAGATTCTTTATAATATTCCTCATCTTTGGCTCAGTGGTATCGAGTCGGTCTGTGGATCTTGAGAATCCTGGTTCGATCCCGACAGTCGACAAACAATTTTCACCAATTTAAAATCTACCCCTGTGGCTCCCCTCTACTAACATCTTTGGGGGGCGTGATTAGTCAACTGGTAACCGCAGTTCACGCGAAGAAATATATCACTTGCCGAGATCTAATTCGGCAGAGTGCCACACCCAGTAACGGGTAAAAGGCGTGATGATATATTTATTTATTTTGTATCATAGCACATCAAAATGCATATACCTTTTTTAAAGATTGTTTTATTTATGTTTCTTATCAATATTCTCAATTATTTGTTTTACCGTAAAATTTGGGCAAATGAGACAAAAACAAGATTTTTTTATTCCATTCTTAATCTCAAATAGATTGTCGAGAAATGTCCGAGAAAAGAAGAGTTGTTTTCTTCGTACGCCTATAAAAATCCGCAGAACGCTATTGGCATTTTAATATATAAGAATTTCTATAAAAACCACGGAAGCCGGTCCTGGGCTCATCACAATCAAAAACAATTACATTTTTGTTTGACATTTCGTGGATTATACCAAAAAAAAAATCCACTTTGCATCCGTAATAAAAAGTCGTTTTAACCGTGAAAACTCTCGAGTCCTGTGTTAGCACGACGCCATGTTTAACAAAGGATAATTAAAAAATGATCGCCACAATTTGGGCGACGTTAAATTTCAGGCTAATTAGCACGCAGGAGGTTAGTACTAATTGCCATTATAAAGTTACCTGCCTGGAGAGTAGACAATGTTCCCCGAGTTCCCCTACAGACTACAGGCTTGCCTTGCATGGTTACCAACTGCTGAATATTTAAGTTCCCTGGTGATTAAGTTTTTCTTAATCTTTTTAATTTCTTCCTTTTAAAGATTGGACCGTTCTTTTCAGAGTTTTAATTAAGCATTGATGCATATTTTAACTTCGGATTTTACCTGGTAGACGGAAAATTTTAACAACTACTTTTCAACATTTTTAATCCCCTTCTTGATAAGAAGACAACGTTTTATTCATATTTATGTTATCAGACATTCGCTTTCATAACTTTCATTATTATTGTATTGTATGTAAAAAAAAAAAAACATCACGTACTTCGCGTATTCATATTAGTGAAAAAAAGTGAACATTTTTTAACAGTTGTAGAAACTAGTTATTTGTGTATTAAGAGCGTAAAGTGATTCTTAGTTACTCGAGCACGGTAATTGCAGCGCGAGGCGAAGGCGAGAGCTGCAATAGTGCAAGAAAGATATTTTTCGATTGTTCCACAGAAAACGTCAACTTTACGATGACAAATGAGAGCGTAATTGTCAACTTTTCATAGCAATTTTTGCAAATGTTCTCGATCGTAGATGAAACAATATACGATAAATATAGCTAAAGCAACTTTACATACTAGTATCGTAAATAACTATTATGTAACTAGTATACAAAGTATCACTTTATTACACGAGTGGGAAACCCATAAGTGCATACAATCTACTTTCAACACGAGTTGTATATATAATTTTTTATAAGATTGTATTTTAATTAATTAATTAGTTATACTAATTTAATTAATTACGTATGTAGTTCAATTTGTTTCGTAACAGAATGTGTGATAAACAATTACTTTTCTCACTGAAAATGAGTTCATAATGACTCACTTTAAATATGATCGTTGGGAAAACAATTTAGAAACAATTTGAAGTAGTTCCATTAAATGTAATGTGTCCCCTTATTGAGATCTGTGAATGCAGATCTTTCTCTCCCTAAAGTATGTAAAAAGTATGATTTGTAGGTAGGTAGTTATTTATAGAATGTATTCTAAAAGCAAATCGTTAAATTTGCTAGGACTGTATTTGAAACATAGTGTGTATAATTTCTTGTGCGCTAAATAATTTAGTGAGAATTTCTTCTGTCATTTGCGGCTTGAAGTTCAACTGAGTCATTAAAACAAAAGCTCGCGCTTGCCTTCAGTAGTCAGACGATCACATTAAGCATTACTTTACGTTTACCCAAATCCACTTTATACCAACCAACCAGCACGAAACTCCCCTAAACACTCGAACAAAACAACACGAAATTATGTGCGAGGAAAATCCGAAAACTTCTCTTTACGAAGCGTACGTTCATTAAATTTAATCAGGATCAAGTCAGAGTCAATTTAACTTTAAAAACACGGACATTCTAGCGTTGCGAAGACCGAGCATTCCCGAGTGGCCACGAAGTTTGCCGAGGTTGCCGGTGGTAGGGGAAGGAAGCGATGGCGCCCGGAGTGGCTTTGCAACGCCCGGAGGCGCCCGGAAAGCGCCGAGCTAGGGGTGTTGATACAATGAAGCTTTCATATTTAATTAACACGTTAATTAAACTACGCGTGGTGCGCGTATGCCAATAATTCGGACCGCCTTATATCCGAGCGGACAATTTGTTTATATTTATTTTTTCACATTCTTTACAATTTATTATAAACAATCTTCCACTATCAAACATTAATTTATTTTATTCAGAAAGAGTATATACATTTTCATACCAAATAATTATACAGTATGTTTCGTAAAAATTAAATCATATGTATTTAAAAAAAAAAATTAATAATAATATTGGAGAAAAACTTAAAAGAAAAAGAAGTTGTCAGTTAAGAAAAAAATACTTCGGTATTGTCAAAATGTATGTTTACAGAGTGTTCATAAAGTCAGATTGAGATGAATATTACAAGAATAAAGTACCATAAATATTACAAATAAAAATAAATATTTTGACTATCATCTTACCTGCATTTTTTTTTAATGGATTTTACTTTATTTCAATGACTATGATACGAAAAAGATGTTCTTATTTTGATTATGAATATCAATTAAATTGCAATAGAAAATAGAATTTAAAATAGTATATTTGTCCGTCAGTACCAGGGTTCGAAGATATATATCGATCGATATATATCATGATATTTATTTTGATATATATCGTCATATTTTTGCAATGATATATATCCATTATATAAGAATATCAAATAGTTTTTGAGATATAGCCTCCGGAGAAGTGAAATTTTTCGAATTTTTCAGTTTTTCTACTTTTCCGAGGCTATATCTCGAAAACCAGAAGTCATATGCATTTGAAGATTGCACCACTGGATTCAGTGGGTCAAAATACATATGTATGTAAATTTTCGTTTTAATAATCCTACGATTAAGGATTTTTGGTAAAATTGAATTAAAATCTGAAAAAACCAAAGGGGTACCCCTTAGGAAATAATTAAAAATATTAAATTGCATAAAATTGTATGAAAATTTGCTTATAAGTCAATTCGGACACGGGGAATTCAACGCCGTTGAGCGCATTTCCATATCTTGTTTAGTTTTTGAGATATAGTCTCCGGAAAAGTGAAATTTTTCGAATTTTTTAGTTTTTCTAAATGTGTACAAAAACTAAAATTAAAAAATAAATATCCAAAAAGTGATATTTATCTGATATATATATCCTATATATCAGATATTTTGATATTTATTATAAATATCATGATATTTACGAACCCTGCAGTACGGTGGTGTGGATAAACAATATGGAATTCGAATCCGGAGATCCCGAGTTCGAATCTCACTCAAGCTAAAATTGAACTACCACACTGCGGCTCGGTGAGTGCGAACCCCTGTACTGTAATTGGGATTAAATTCCTATTGTACAGAGTTACATAAATAAATAAATAAATATTCAAAAATTTCAGTATAAAATTTAAAAAAAATACATTAATTAATAAGCCACAAAATTACAACAAATAATGCTTGTAATAGACAATAGCTGTAAAATATAAAATGTTATTTTTTGTTGTAGTGTGATTACTAAGTTTAGCATTTAATAGAATGAAATTAGATGTGGATAATTTTCTGCAACAGTTCTCTACAGAATGGGTAACTACATGAACCAAAAGATTACTATAATCTTCTTCTTTGATAATAAAAAATTATAAAATTATAAAAAACGTAGGTATCTATGTGTATAATGATTATAATTTGTGTTGCACTTGCACAAAACAAACATAAAAAAATAAAAAATTCTACGGAATCTGAAGTTTCTTTTTTACCCATAGACTTCTTCAGGTTTAGGGACTTTTCTTCGAGTTACAAATTAGATACAAATTTTTCTAAATTAATTAGGTTTTAAAATATATTTATCATTTTATATACGTCGTTAAACACGAATTTCCTACATACTAACGATGAATTTTACTGCATTTTAGCTTGAGGAATTTATAAGAATATTTAGTGTTTTTTTTGTCACAGTTTATTTTCATATTAACATAATTATAGAACTGATTTTTTGTCATATGACATGACAGAAAGTACAGTGATGATAAATTTATGACAGAAAAGTTTAATTTAGCTGTTATTGCTCAGCTATTATTAGCTATTATTTTTTTACAATTTTCATCAATTTAAATCTACCCCTGTGTCTCCCCTCTATTAACATCTTTGGAAGCCGTGATTTGATGGCTGGTCACCGCACTTCACGCGAAGAAATATATCACTTACCGAGATCTGCTTCGGCAGAGTGCCACACCCAGTAATGGGTAAAGGACGTGATGATATATTTATTTATTTATTTTTTTAATATACAATAAATTAACTAAACTGCAAATAAGTTTTTTTATTAAAAATGAAAAGTAAGATTATATAGTTTTATAATATAACCTAAGTAATTATTAATTTGAACTCTAACCTAATTAATATATATATATATTTGCGAGTTAATAATTACATACAATATTGCTGTATATAATACATAGTACATCATGTTCGACGTTTCTCGCAACCCCCTTGCCAATGTTTCCTATCTCTCCAATCTTCCTCTTCTAGATTTCTTATTTCCATAGCTTCTCGTACTCCCTCAATCCACGTTCGCTTTGGCCTAATTAATAAATATAAAAATAACTTAATTTCAAATGTTAATTTTGGAATTAAAATAAATTATTTTGATAAAGAAAAATAGTATTGATAACACGTAATTGTAATACTTATATTTGATATATATTCAAATAAGTAAATAAATATATCGCTTTTTTACCCATTACTGGGTGTAGTAGTTAGCCGACGCAGATCTCGGTAAGTGATATATTTCTTCGCGTGAAATGCGGTTACCAGTCGTCAAATCACGGCCCTCAAAGATGTTAGTGAAGGGGAAGCCACAGGGGTAGATTTAATTTGGTGAAAATTGTTTGTCGACTGTGGGAATCGAACCAGGGTTATCAAAACCCACAGGCCACCTACTACTACTACTACTACTACTACTAATTAATAATGACACATTTAAACATAAATGAAAAATAGTTGAAAATCTTTGTGTGTAGGGTTGGTGTTGAAATGTGCCGCTTTGGCGTTTGTAGGGCAGTACTACAGGTGTCTCGCTAATCGCACCCGACGTTCAATTATTAACAAAGTACTCTGGTGGATGTGGGGGTCGGTGGGGGGTCGGTGGGATGCCGGGTGCAGGGAGTGGCGGTTATGGCGGCAGCGGACGCGTCGTTGCGGTTGCGGCGATATTTTAATTATGATTTACATAGTGAGCCTTGATAAAAGCAATTTGCCGACACCGTAATGGATTACCGGCCATATTTCATCGCTCGCAACTCAATTTGTATTATTAGCACGAGCATTATCATAACAGGCGTCCAATTACCAACACCCGGTAGCGAGAAACAAGCTAACTAACTACATTGAATACGAGTAACATTCACCTCACCACGGTAACTAAATGCTGGACGAGTACGAGTGCATTCCACGAATACATTTACACTAATTCAACACATTTTTTTAGTCATTTAATTAAGCAAAAAAAAGTGAAATCTCTTCAAAAGAAGCCCTCATTTTTATTCAGTAAATGGAGATGAGCTTTTCTAGAAATTATACAACTTTAGCATGTCGTTTCTTCTGTTGTTCTTTTCTATTATAAATTCAATAAAAAAAAGATCTTAATTTAGATATTTCAGCAAATAAACATTATTTGCTTAAATAACTTTGAGCGAATAGTGTTAAAATTGTCACTTTATTGCATGAGTGCTTCAAGCACCGAAAGCGAATGTTGCAAATCTATGAGATATGCAATAATAGTATATTATTCAATGAGTAAGTAATATAAGCTAAAGAGAATGAAGTTTGCAACACGAGCCGAAGGTGAGTGTTGTAAATCATTCGAGTGAGTAATAGCTATTACTTGCGAATAGAATACTATACTTTATCTACGACTATATGTTATTCTCGTATAATAAGATTTTACAATTATTTTTTTGTTACATTATGAATAAGTCAGATTGCTTAAATTTTTTGTTTTTATTTTTATTTAATAAATATTAACACTACTTAACACGGAATAAGTAGCCCATAATGACGATGATTTATATTTATCAGAAAGTTCGCCAAAATATACTATAAGAACATTTTCCGAAAAGGAATTTACATTTTTGCGTATTCTCCAATCCATAAAAGCTTTATAAACTTGTTCATACTTTTTTTTTGATTTTTCGTGCAGTAAATTTAAGAAACGTACGTGTGCTGCTTCTACAATATCTGGTGGAGTACAAATTTCACTTTGTTCGCTTTCAGAATCCATAACTCACATGTATAATCACACAAATTACAGTATTATTGTAAACAAAAACGTTTTAAACTAATTTTGACAGATAATTAACAATAGCGCGCTTCACTGTTTCATAGCATACTTAACGCGCAGCAATTATCGTTATTTTTTGATTGGCTATTAAAGTGTTAAGTAATGAAAATTCAGACGTGTGATTGGTCGTGAAGTGTTGAATTATTACTTAACACTGTCAATAATGATTAATATTACTTATCATAAATTTCATAAGTAATGAATACATTATTTAATACTCGTAAGAATAGATAAAATTATTTACTTTTCTGACTAGTGAGGGAAATGGTAAATATCCCAGATTCAATTCCGATGGCATCTCAAATTTTCTATGTTATAATAAGATTTAATTAAAAACTTATTCGAATTTTTGTAGAATATAAATTCATAATTCTTTTAGTTCCACTCGAAATTTAAACAAGTAAATATCTTCGAATAAACTTTTCAAGTTCAAAAGTATATTTAAGATTAAAGTTCTTCTATTGCTATTTAAATTTAACTTAAAAATTTTAAATGAATGTAACGACCTGTGTTATCAACTGTTTAATGTGTTTTTATTTTTAAATGAAGTTCAAAATGTGAAATTAACATTTGTTATCAAAAGTAAAGGCATTTAAAATACCGATAACACTAGCAGTTAGTAAGTGAAAAATTCAGTCAATTAAAATGCTTCAAAATACTACAAAAAGAACTTGAACACGTCGATAATTATAAAATAATAAGAAATATATTAAAATACGAATAATAAAAAGATAAATGAGAGTGACATTTTTTCATAAGAATATATGATTTAGTTTATTTATATTTTTTTATGATTTCATTAAATGGTTATTGTCTTTTGTTTAATATTATTCATTTAATAAATAGATATTGAAAATTATTTTGTCTTAAAAATGTATTTTAAACAACTGAATTTGTATTAAAACACTTGTTTTGTTCTGTACCAGAAATATAATAATACAAACTACAAAACAAAATAAAAAAATATTTAAATAATTGATTTAAACAAAAATCACTTTGATTTAATTAAATGATTTAAATCCGACCAACCCTGGATTTTAGACAAAAATAAAATCAAATTCAAGTTTCTAGCAAAAAAAAGTGAATTAAATAAAAATGTTCTCTAAATTTATGTGTGTGTTTCTCTAACTTAAATTTGAATGTGATTGCTAATTCTGGTACATCATCCACATTCATAATTCCTTTCTATAAGATTGTCTCATAATTCTTTCACGCAACAAACTTTCAATAATATCCATTCATTTATTCCTACATCATCTATTCAACAACATCAAGTGCACCAATTTTTCATTGGACATAACCAAATTAAAATCCGCCAGAAAATATACGAGCAATTATGTTCAGTGTCAAATTATTTATTACATGAATGGTGTTAGATGTTATTTTGATGATAAAATTTCGATTAAGCCAGATAAAAACACAATTATTTCACATTGTGCCTTTTATCTTAAATGAAATCCGCATATAATACACAATTTAAATTTAAATTATTATGGCTAATTATTTTGTCAATAACACTTCAGAGGACAAAGATTTGATCTGGAGACAAAAATACATTTAAATTCTGGGTCACGCTGCTTTCAGTGGCACGAAATATAAATCATTTTAGCTTGAATTCCAAGTTAATCAACTTACATAATTACAAAAGGATATTTCTTTTAATTTAAATATTATGTGAAATATATACAGGGTGTTTCACAACTTATGGCACTCATTTTAACCTCATAAAGTACTCAACGTACTGATGAACAATAAACATTAAAATTTATTTTATATAATTGAAGTTGTATAATAGTTTCTTTTCTTCAACATTACTTGTGAAAAATGATATTGCCCTCACTCAATTTAGTTGTGATAGTAACCGTTTCCCTCACTAGTGATGAAAGTAAATAACTTTCCTCACTAGTGAGAGAAACGGTTAATATCACAACTAAATTGAGAGAGGGAAATGTCATTTGACATGGTGACCAATTAAACGTGATGTGCATTTGTAAATACAACTCATTTGATTTATATAAAATAATTATTATATTTCTTGTATCGCAAACGAAAAATTGTAATGTTGAAAAAAATAGTATGTAACACACATGGAAAAGAGTCATTACATAACTCGTTGTCGCTCGTGCTCCAACTTTCATACTCGTTTTGCAATTAAGCCCTTTCCTCACTAGTGTTACAATTACAAGTTTACTAGTTTTTATTCCTACCTACCAGACCAGTGACACGAAAAATGTTTGTTTGCAGTAATGTGCAATTATATCTACGAATTTTGAAAAAATATTTCTGTTTCATAATCAGTGTGTTGAGTACCACCTATATGAGGTTATAATAAGTGCCGTAAGTTCTGAAACACTTTGTATAAAACAGATTTTTTCTAAATTCAGTCAATAATTTTTTATTTCGTTGACGTTTCGACCAACACTTCAGCTTTCAGGATGAAATAAACTATACAATATATAATATTCTTTAATTTTTCAAGATTAATATCACTAATCATTTTCAAAAATTTAAAACAAAAGATGGAAACTTCGACAAAGTAAAAAAATACTTGACTGAATTCCGAAAAGTCTATATTATATTTATTTTAAATAATTGTTGTTCCGTTTACATGATATTAAAATTACGACACGAAGTCAAATCATTTTTGTTGTTAAATGTCAATGCCAAATAAAAATTGCTAAAATCCTAATGCTATTTTAGATGAATTATTTGATTAAAAACTTTTTTATTTATAAAAATATAAATAAAAATATGATATTATTTCCTCTTTTGTCATTGGTTATTGTAAGCGCCCAATCGACAGCTCGAATGAGTGATACTTATATCAAAAATTAATTTAGTTTAAAGTTTAAACCAATCATATGATTGTGGAGGCGTGGCCCAACTATTAATTATTATTAATTGCATATTACTGGAATTTCATAGACCATTTTCAGTTTAATTATTAATGCGCACAAATTGAATGACCAATTAGAAATATTTATAGATGATTAGTTTAACTAATTAATATATTATATACTATATTCAACATTTATTGCATATGACGTCATCAGAAACACCTGTATCCTTCTTACTGTCAATCATTGTTACTTAAAAATGCTTCAAATTAACAAAAAAAAAGAAAATAAGAAGAATTAAATTTTCTATCTCATCATATGTAATATACAGGGTGTATCGAAATTATTACAAAAGAAATAAAGGGTATATATTAAATTACTTGATGTATCAATTCTAACGAAAATCATCCGACATTATAAAATATATAAAATTGTGAAACTTGGCCCACGATCTCGTCCGACAATTTTTCGCATTTTTAATTTTAGAATTGCATGTGATTGTTTATCATCTGCAAATGCAGAGCTAATTAAGAGAAAGACGTGATCATATAGTTATTTGTATCACTAGTCCAGAAACTGCTATTTTGCGAGTGCGAGTATATTTTGAAAGGACGAGCCGCAGGCGAGGCGTTTAAATACGAGCACTCGCAAAATAGTTTCTGGACGTGTGGTACACAAGATTTTTCGCGCCGACGTTTTTGTAAATTTAATAAAAAAAGTTTAATTTATTACTCACATTCTAAATGTCAGGGAATTTTTTTATGTTGGTATTATCTAATTGTCAAAACTGTACTTTTAATTTTAATTAATTATTTATTGTTCATCAATTTACATCTTCAATAAGTTTAATTACACAGTACACTTTATTTAATAAACATAAAACATAATTCATTTTTTTGTCTATTTCACGACTTGTCATCAACATATTTTATTTGGATTTTACATTGCTAATTCAATTATAATTACTTATAATTTTGTTTAAAATATATGTATAAATATTCTGTTTTCTTGTATTGAAAATATTTTATCATAATGCAATATTTTGACATTTCGTACGTTCAGGAGTTCGCTATACTAGCGATGCCAACATATAACCATAACAAGTCACTAATTTTTACCGGCCTCGGCCGGTAACACATGGTTTCCGGACGATTTTTTGTTATGTAATACTGCTAATGCCGGACGGTGGCGCGAAAAATAGATTTAGTTTTCATGTAATGTAATGACAGATAAGCTTGTAAAAAAGTAAAAAAGTCAATGGAATGAAATCCGAAGAATAAGGCAACAATGGGCCATCAGTTTAAATTTTCAAAGCGCCATTAAAACCAGGCTGAAGTGAGTGAAGCGAGTCAGTGGCAGGCAAGTGTGGAACATGAAAAATTGAATCCTTTCTTTAAAAAGGACTTTCATTTCTCGGTTATTTGTCTTTCCAGAGCGTTCCATCACATGAAATATTAAACGAAAAGCTTTTATGTAGCAAGCTCTTGCACAGTAACACACAAGCACACTTCCACGCGCAAACAGACAGATATTCACGCGAACAAGACATCTTCAACGCCTTCTTACTGCTCTGCCCTCAGCTGTCTCTACTCTTATATCTCACCGAGGATGATACATCGTAAACGACTTCAAATCGCATATACAGGGTGCTTAATCGAAGCACGCATCATCACGTTTTTAATGTTTTTTTTAACTGGCTATTTATTGGGTTTCCTAATTATTTACAATACTTTATTGTAGAGGAAAACTTTATGCATTTTTTGACACTAATATTTATAATTTTACTATACCTGGCACCGGAAAAAAGACGGAAATGTTTGTTGTTAATTTTCTTAAAATCGTCAGTGCCATAAAACAACAAAACAAATGTACCAATTAAAAGTTATTGACTGGTAGCACAAGCTTTGTTTTTGGGTGTTCTAAGAGCACGGTTTTAACATGTTAGAGATAGCTAAAACACCCAAAAACACTGCTCTTAAAACAGCCAAAAACAGAGCTTGTGCTACCAGCTATTGTTTTTATCTGTCATTATTATAATAAATAACTTTTCCATGAATTAAATAAAATAAATTCTTAATTAATATCGTATTTGTTTTGTTATATTATCAATTAACATTTCCGTCTTTTTTCCGGTTCCAGGCAATGTAAAAAAAATGCAGAAATTTTTCTATTTAACTTAGGTAAAATAATTAAGGAAGCCAATAATTGAACATGTATACCGGGTGTCTACTTTTTATTTGTGTATTAATAGGGTAAAGTTATACTTTGTTACTCGAGCACGGTAATTGCAGCACGAGCCGAAGACGAAAGCTGCAATAGTGTAAGAGGAACAAAGACACTTTACGCTTGTGATACACACATCATTTTTTCTACGATTGCATCTTATATGATTAAAACATGTATACGTACTAAAAATAAATTCGTTCTGTTAACTGTTAATATGACAAGTTTCTGTTTTGTTTGTGTCCCTGGTAACTATTGAAGTAAGTTTATTTATTTATTTATAACCTTCCAACAGGATAACAAGTATCCCAATAACAGGAAGGTTAAAAAAAGCAAATACAAAAAAAAATAGCACAGCGTGCTTACAATAAATAAACACATGATCACAAAAATTAAACACAGAATTATAAAATTATAGACTACAGTAAATGTACATTCTTATATAAGTAATTTTTAAATTGCTGAAGACTAAAGTAAAATATATCTACTACATCATCAGTTGAACTTTCAAAATCATTAAAGATGAGACATAGCCTTTTAAATGGATCCTTAAGTTCTTAATTTCTTCTTAAACGAGGAAGATGAAATGTTTGAAGGGATCTTGATGAGAGACGTGGAATTTTAAAATAAATATTACCTAAACCTGAGACATCATCAATGCTATTTTGTAGTAGTTTATAAAGATATATTAGAGAGCATAATTTGCGCCTGGAATCCAATCTATGCATATTGAAATAAGATAAAGATACAGTATAGCTATAGGTTATTATATTGAAAGAGCCAGATGTTTTACGCATACAGAATCTAACAAATTTTCTTTGTACCCATTCTAGTTGAATGCTATATGTATCATAAATTGGATTCCACACAATAAGACAGTACTCAAGTTTAGTTCTGACTAAGCAGTAATATAAGAATTCTACATTGTAATTTTTTAATTGTTCCATAGAAAATATAAACTTTATGTTGATAAATCAGAGCGTAATTGTCAACTTTTCATAGAAATCGTAAACATTTTTATCTTTTGTCCAGTGACGTAATAATTCTTCTATCCAATAACAATACAGCAAGCTCACGTGTATCTTCTGTCTCATTTCATTACGTTGATACTCGTCATTTTAAGTCCTGTTGTGCAGAGTAACAAATAAATAAAAATTAATTGTTATTAATTGATGCAAAAAAAGAAAATCTAGCAGTGTTGCAAATCTCACAATGTCAGAGCCCCTATTTTGAACAAGTGTGTCCGTTCTCCGTTGAAAAGCGGTTGCTGGTGCGTGAAACAAAGACAGCACTACACAAAGAGACAGTTGTGTTGAACTCGTCGACTTGCGCGTGTAAATATTTAAATCGCTAAACACTAGACCGGTGTCTACGTGCATTATTTAGCGGGCCGCTCTGTCGGCTTGTGCATTATCCAGGGGCTTTTAGGGCTGTCAAACCCCGGCGGTCGGCCGAGCTGGCCCGCTGTGGCCATCGCGCACGAACTCACGAGCTACCGACCGAGCGCCCAGAACCGCACTCCAATCACTGCACTCTAGTGTACGATGGGAATAGAATACCGAATACCATAGATATATTGGGATATTGAAAATCTGCAGAACAGAACTTGATTTATCACTAGCATTCATCAACATTTTAAACTTCACACAGCTCAGCTACAACCGCGACACTAACTGCATTGAACACACTGATTGACCTAGAAAGGTTCATTACTTCAAGTTGACTTTTAATCACTATATTGTAATACAAGCGTTGAAAGTGTATCATTGCAAAGTATGTATGTTCCAGTCACACAAGTTTTCCAATGGTCTTTCAACACGTGTATTACATACTAGTCGTATTTTTCTTATATCCCGTTTACAAAGCGAATTTTGTGCAACTGTTTTTGTCAGAAATAGTGCAACAAAGTTCAACTGCTTTTGGGGATATTTTGTATGAAACTAGCTCAATTCGTGTCAAATTATTGCAATTAATTGTTTTTATAATAAAATAAATTGAAGAAAATGAAAAGCACTTTCATATAAAAAATTAAAAGTTTATAGTTTTTATAACATAAATAAATAAATAAATATATCATCACGCCTTTTACCCATTACTGGATGTGGCACTCCGCCTAAGCAGATCTCGGTAAGTGATATATTTTGTCGCGTGAAGTGCGGTTACCAGCCGTCAAATCACGGCCCTCAAAGATATTAGTAGAGAGGGAGCCACAGGGGTAGATTAAAATTGGTGAAAATTGTTTGTAGGCTGTGGGGATCGAACCAGGGTTATCAAGATCCACAGGCCGACTCGATACCACTGAGCCATCTAAAATAATCTAGATAATTATTAATTTAAACTCGAACCTAACTAATAAATGTAAAAATTAAATTATTTCAAATGTTTATTGATCTATCAGTGTTACCATCTTTATATTTTTATTTTTAAAATAAAAGTATAGGAAAAATAATATGACATTATTTAAGTTTTAAATTTTCCAAATAATATCATAGGTTGTTGCTAATTCCATTGTCTCACTGTCATTTTTTGTATTTAAGACTACCGAAAAATAATAATGTCATATTGTAGACACATGAATGCAGAAAATAATCACTTTCCGCACTGTCGTAGGAAATATTATTTTCTAATAAAACTATTGAAAGGGTATCATATTTTTTCCCTGATAATTTAGCATTTTACTTTATGGGGTAGGTGGCTCAGTGGTATCGAGTCGGCCTGGGGATCTTGAGAACCTTGGTTCGATCTCCACAGCCGACAAACAATTTTCACCAATTTAAAAAATCTACCCCTGTGGCTCCTCCTCCACTAATATCTTTGGAGGCCGTGATTTGACGGCTGGTAACCACACTTCACGCGAAAAATATATCACTTATCGAGATCTGCGTAGGCAGAGTGCCACACCCAGTGATGGGTAAAAGGCGTGATGATAAATTTATTTATTTATTTTACAAGAAATTATTAACTTTTTAGATCTGTTTTTATTTTCTCAATTGATATCAAAAATTGTCATTTTTTGTATTTGTAACAATTGAAAAAAAAATTATTTATTTATTTATTGAAAACAATAATGTCATTCTGTTGACACTTCAGTGCAGAAAATAATCATTTTTTGCACGCAAACGACTGAGAAAAATGAGTCTTTTTCGTACTGTCGTAGGAGAAATATATACCCTGTCCCATCTAAGAACACAACATTGCATATAGGGGTGTAATTGACCTTGATTGTTATTGCCTAAAAAAAGTTTACATAGTACAAGAAAAACACTAGTTTCAAATTTATATTATTGAGGATGTAACTAAATGGTACCTATCGTTAATTTCGCTCATAAAATGTGAAACAAATTTTTGAAATAATTCTCATCACAATACGGCCCTGTTCAACTAGTGGGCATCTCCTGTCGTCGCATGTACCAGTAACTGGTATAGCGGTAATTGTTACCGGTTAATTTGATCATTATTAAAACGGCACCGCGTTAATATTCACCTGATGACGGTCGGCAGAGAACGGCTCTATTATAACTTTATGCGTCCTCTGTGGCAACCAGCAACGAGCAACCGGTCCCGCTTTGGAACCGGTAAGGGATGCCATTACCGGAACCGTTTAGGCTACTGAAACGGGGAGTGAGGAACGGTCAGTGCTGCACTGGGTGACTAAATATAGACGGGGTAAATCGTTATATACCGGTGAGATGAATGCGGATTAATTCTAACAAGCGATCATATACAAGAATGTTGCTTTGATGATCATGATTATTTTACAACAGGGAATCGAACCGTAAAATTTTGGGGTTCGATTACGGTTATCGGTTTTTTTGTCAGTGAAATTTCGGTTTTGTTTATCGATTTTTTTTATGGTTATATAAGAAGTCGTTTCCAAAGCTAGAAATTTCAAATATTGTAAAAATCATATTTGATCATTATCAGAATAAGAAATGAACTTTTTTCGAAAACTGTCATATAAAGTTAAATTTACATGACAACTATCAACACGCGAAATGAGTGTTTTTTGTCTACAGAACGCAAAAGACTTTTGTATGTAGGATGCAAAAGTTTTTTGCATCCTGCAATTTTTTGATAGAAGAAAGGCTCACAATTTAATAAAATTTGTCACTTTATTTTTTTGCTTAGACTTCTTTCACAAAATTTATATTTAATGTTCCAATTGAGCAATTATTCATATTTATCCCGCTTGAGGAAGCTAACTGGTGTACTGGAATAGTTTCTTGAGAAATGCAATGCGAATCCCAATAAATCGCAGAAAAAAATTAGAACGTTTGTTTGGTTTCTATTGCCAACCAGCTGTCAATTGCTGGTCAGAGAATACCAGATTTGATAGCAATTATATTACATACATTGTTGTCATGGAGACATTAGATGTCACATTAATTAATCTTAAACATCAAAATTTTTTAATTACATTATTACTAATTTTGGGACATAGTTTTCGAAAAAACGTTGTTTGATACTCGATTGCGAAATGCTTTTGCATTCTCGAATGCAAAAGTAATATTTCGCAATCTAGAATCAAAAATAACTATTTTCATTTTCTCCCTTACAAATAGAATAAATAAATAAATACAGGGTGTTTCAGGACTAGTGTAACAAACTTTAACAGCTTATTCCTGAGGTTATTTTGAGCAAAAAATGTCATATAAACATTGGTCCTATTCCTTCTAGTTACCAAAATACAAGAGGTTGAAGTTCTATAAATAACACGAAATTTTCAAATTTTTGTAATCAAGATACTTTCGGAAAACAAGAATTTTATTGAAAAGTCATACCTTATTTGTCTTAATTAAAAATTGTTGTACTTTTGATTGTATTATTGTTTCATAATGGATGGTTATAGTACTGCTGAATATGCAGATATGATTTTTATTTATGGATTATGTAATGGTAATGCCCGTTATGCGTCCAGAGAATACCATGACAGATATCCAAATAGAAGCCAACTTTCCCATCCCCTATTTGCGCGCATTTTTGTTTTCCAAAAGTATCTTGATTAAAAAAATTTGAAAATTTCGTGATATTTATGGAACTTCAACCTCTTGTATTTTGGTAACTAGAAGGAATGGACCAATGTTCATATGACATTTTTGGCTCAAAATGACCTCAGGAATAAGCTGTTAAAGTTTGTTACACTAGTCCTGAAACACCCTGTATATCATCACGCCTTTTATCCATTATTGGGTGTGGCACTCTGCCGTAGCAGAGAAAGATACTATCGTCAGCAGGTGATGGCAGATTTTTTGCGCTATCGAAACGTTGTACAATAAATGTTTAAAGTATTTTCAAAATAAATTAGTTTTTAATTCAAAATATCTCTTATCAACTTGATAATTGTTTCTAATGTGTCTTCTTCTTCCAGACGCCAGACAGCAGAAGAACGCGAAGCCGAACGACAAGCAGCCAACAGACTGATGCTGTCCCTGCAGGCAGAGGCTCTGAGCAAGGGGTACATGGGCGAAGGACCGCCGCCTCAAGCTGCACCCCCAGCAGATACCGCGCTGTCCGCGCTGCAGAACCTGCAGCCCTGGGCGGGGCCCTACAGCACGGGACCTTCTCAACCCAGTCTACCAGTCGCAGAACCCATCTGCTGAGCGTTCACCAGGTGGTAGGGGACGGTGAGCGCTACCTGGAGGACTGTACTTGATCAGGGATATTTTCACAAGTAAAATGATGGAGAAATTTGCACAAAATATCTTTGAAAATTATGTATACACCATGTCATATGAAATGAACTATTCAATCACGCTATAAATATTAATCAATAATGCGAATTTTTTGTTATCAGTTTCACGCAAATACTCGTATATTTTGTTTGATGTTTACAAAATATATCTAAGAAAGTAGTAAATTATTTGACTCTTATACAGGGTGTTTCAATATTTCAGGAACAAAATTAAATACTACTTGATATATTGATCTAGGATTAAAAATAATTTTTTCTACTTCCGTTTGGAAATAAACGTTTTATTTCACTTATTTGAGTTAGGTAATGAACTGCATTATTTAACTAGTGAAATAATAACATAGTAACATAGCAACACAAAAAAATTAAGATATCTTGGTAGACAAATTTTGATGTGTTATTCTATTATTTTTTGAATTTATAACTGTCATTAATATGTCAAAATTTTATAATTTCAAAAACGCTCTTTCGTATTTATTAGAACGGAAGTAGAAAAAATATTGTATGAAACTAGTAAGGAAATAAGGTTATTACCTTACTTATGTGTTTCAAATTTCCTTCATTTCCTTACTAGTTTCATAAATAGCTATTTTCTACAACTGTCAAAAAAGTGTTAATTTTTTTTTCACTAATATCAATACGCGAAGTACGGGATTTTAAAATAATTTACATTAATATGTTTTGCACCCTAGTAATATGGTATCAAAAACTGTCCATAAACTGTTTGTCTATTTAAATAGTTTCAAGCAATTATCAACTTTCTTAGAAATATTTAGTAAGCTGTTATGAGAATATATTTGCGTGAAATTAATACCAAACAAAAAATTATCACAATATCATCGATTAGTGTATATAGGGTGATTTAAAAATCATTTGTTCCCAACCTACATAATTGAATTTATTTTTATTTAAAAGACATAATGTTATTTACTTTTTTTATATTTAGTTAATTCGAAGAAACAATAAGTGTTTATTTTATTTGTTATTACGTTATCATTGTTTCAAAAATGATTTTCATCTAAATGAACATGGCGTATATATGATTAAATTGTAAAAGCTAAAAAAAATTGAGTACAGTCCTGCAAACCCCTCACGCAAAATAGAAAATTCGTTGAAGACATATTCTTCATAATTTGTGCAAAATGGCGAACCCAGTGTTAGTGTAACAAACATTAAAGTGCAGTGACAAACTTTAGACGCGCACTGGTGAAACAAACACAACAGAAACAAAAAACACACAGTGATATATAAATAAATTATGTTTCAGATACCCTGAAATAAGTAGTGTGATCTATTATTACTATTATTATTGTATATGTATAAATGTAGATAAGACAAACAAACGTACATACAATTACATGTAAAAGCGCCTGCGCAATAATAGCTATTAAAAATACATTAAAATCGAATTGTTGTGTTTTTTTAATAAAATCTCATAAACGCGAAACATTCATTTTAACGTCAAATGAATCAAGTGACCTTTGGGAAATTGAGATGAGATTACGGTAAGTGAAAACAACTGCACTGATTATTTTATCCTATATGTATCTCTCCTATTTAGTAATTCGATTATTACTTGTTACTGGTCAATAAAATAAAGACACTTTACGCTCGTGATACACACATAATTTTTTCTACGATAGCATCTTATATTATTAAAAAACGTATACGTACTGAAAATAAATTCGTTCTGTCAACTGTCAATATGACAAGTTTCTGTTTTGTTTGTATTCCTAGTAACTATTGAAATAAGCGCGCATTTAATATCTTTTTCGCGCGACAAAGATATTTTTCGATTGTTCCACAGAAAACGTCAACTTTACGATGACAAATGGAAGAGTAATTGTCAATTTTTTTTAACAATCGTAGAAAAAATAAATTTTAGGTGGCTCAGTGGTATCAAGTCGGACAACAAATTAAAATAATCCTTGTGTCGTACTTTGCGCGCATAAATGTATCACTTACCAAGATCTGCTACGGCAGAGTGCAACATATAGTATTGTGTAAAAGGCGTTTTGACCTGACAAAATATTTGTTTAATTTTTCATGACAATTTGTACGCTCAAATACTGAAAATAGGCAATTTTATTATATTTTTATTTAATGAAAGACATATTTGATAAATGATTTCTATGTTTAATAACTTTTAAATGATTTACCGTCCAATTTTAAATGATCCATTAAAAAAACTATCATTATATATCTTACATAATATATAAATTATATAATATATTATTATATTAATATTATTAAAGGTCATATGAAAGTAAATGCAATCTAAAATGGTTTTGACAAATTGCTTTATCATTAATATAAAATATAAATAAATAAATATATCATCACGCCTTTTACCCATTACTGGGTGTGCAGATCTCGGTAAGGGATATATTTTTCACGTGAAGTGCGGTTACCAGCCGTCAAAACACGGACCCCAAAGATGTTAGTGGAGGGGGAGCCACAGAGGTAGCTTTAATTGTGGTGAAAATTGTTTGTCGGCTGTGAGGATCGAACCAGGGTTCTTAAGATCCACAGGCCGACTCGATACCACTGAGCCACCTACCCCAAAAAATAATCAATATAATACATTCAATATTTATTGATATCAGCCAAAATACCGGAATCAAACCCGGATCGCTTGCGCTACAACTCGTCACTTAATTAGGCTATTGTCGGCTGTGAGAATCAAACCTGGGTTCTCAAATACCACTGAGCCACCTACCTCAAAAAATGAAATGTCAAATTATGAATGTAAAGTAAATATAATTTTCTGATTTCGTTAATGCATAACAGAAATGTGTAAATTGTGATTAATTTTGTAGTAGGCATCGTATATATAAATAATTGGGTGAATAAGAAGTAAATCTCTAATCTGTAGAGATAATTTACAGCTGGAAAACGGCGAGTATTTCTTATTCAAAACTCATTAATTCCCCGGAAATTTGGGGGTTACAGATCGCAAAACAAATCAAATTACAAAGAGTGCTGTGAGGGCAAACAATCGCACGATCATTTAGAATACGATACACTTGCACCAGTGCCAGGATAGGGGTTGGGGGTGTTATAACCGCATATTGTCCGGAAGGGCGCGCACAATTGGATTAGCCGATTTGCGTCAGGCCTATGAGTAATGGTCGGTAACGCAGGGCCCCTCTTTATCGGCTCAGCCCTCGCTGATTAAAATGTAATCTAATATAGTCATTCTCTTCTGTTCGGATGGGAATCATTCACGGAACAGATAATAGCGTATTTTTGTTCGATTGATTATTGCTTTGCGTTTGTTTTTCTCTTTTTCTAAACATACCGGATATTACAAAAATAATACCGCATTTATACAGGGTGTTTCAGGACTAGTGTAACAAACTTTAACAGCTTATTCCTGAGGTCATATGAACATAGGTCCTATTCCTTCTAGTTACCAAAATACAAGAGGTGGAAGTTCTATAAATAACGCGACATTTTCAAATTTTTGTAATCAAGATACTTTCGGAAAATAAGAATTTTATTGAAAAGTCATACCTTATTTGTCTTAATTAAAAATTGTTGTACTTTTGATAGTATTATTGTTTCATAATGGATGGTTATAGTACTGCTGAATATGCAGATATGATTTTTATTTATGGATTATGTATTGGTAATACCCGTTATGCGTCCAGAGAATACTAAGACAGATATCCAAATAGAAGCCAACTTTCCCATCCCCTATTTGCGCGCATTTTTGTTTTCCGAAAGTATCTTGATTACAAAAATTTGAAAATTTCGTGTTATTTATAGAATTTCAACCTCTTGTATTTTGGTAACTAGAAGAAATAGGGCCTATGTTCATATCATATTTTTGGTTCAAAATAACCTCAGGAATAAGCTGTTAAAGTTTGTTACACTAGTCCTGAAACACCCTGTATACATACATAACATCACGCTGTATTCCACCAAATGGGGTAGCACACACCCCTATAATATTCATTATATACAAATTATCTTCATCATACATTTCTATATCTACACTATTTTCTCTTCAACCACATTCCTAATTCCTTATCTCATCTTAATCTCTCATTATTTGTTTGTCAGCTGTGGGGATCGAACCAGGGTTCTCAAGATCCACAGTCCGACTCGATACCACTGAGCCACCTACACCATAAAATTGGATATTATCGTTAAAAATCATATAGCCGTGGAAATAAGAAACAATTAAAACTAAATTTCAATGTGACAGTGCAGGCAGGTTTTATTAAACTTATTTGTTATAATATGGAATTAAATATGTTTGTACTTGCATGGAAAATCTGACAAATATAAAATATCCTTGGAGGATTAATTTATACATACTTAAAAAAATTATTTACATTGGCTGAGATATCACAGATTCGATTTGAATATCAAATATAAGTTAGACAAATTTATACGTTATTATTAGTAATATAACATGCAAAATAATGAAGTTTAAATTTATATTAAGTTTTTGAATATGTCACCATTCCTTACCAAACAGTACTAGCCTAATCTATCATAACAAATATGCCTAACATTCGACAAATGATAACACATTTAATAAATGTACAGTAAGACAATTCGAAACTATAACAAATCAAACAAAAATTAGTCATTCTTTGTCATTCATCCGAACAGTTTACGTTTTTGAAAAAAATTGAAATAATTATATTATTATAATGAAAATAATATTCTCGTCTTTGTATGAGCAATCGGCATCAAATTATGAACTTTTTGCGTCAATCCCACAAAATTGATATGATCATGTTAATAACAGATCTCTCGTTGAAGTTGTGTGTCGGTTGTCGTCAAGTCGTTTGCAAGTTCTTAGAAGCACATCAACAACCGATTCATTGTTGTTTCGTTGCACAAACATCTGAACATCACCAGCCAGCATCGCTCGCTTGATTATGATTGCTGATGATTTCTTTTCAACGGATTTTTTACAGTGTATTAACGGCCGATGACGAAATTAAAGTAATTTCATGAGATCTGGAAATAGAAAAAAGCGAACGCAATAACGCCTTTAGTGTCTGACTGTCAAGAGTGCTGTAAATGTGATGCTGTTTTGTTGTGTAATGTTGCCAACTTAAGATTTTGCTAAATTTTTTGTTGTAATCATTGTTTGGTTTTTATTAAGTGTTGAGCACGACAAATGACATTTTAGTCAGAAGAATAAATTGCGCGTTGAAACGGTTTACTCGGGAACGCTCATTTTATCCAGGGACGTATTCCATATTTTTATTTATAGTTCTAAAATTATCCTTAGTCAGTATCAATATATTCAGTTCCTGCTACCAAGGATAAAAATTAAATAAATAAAATCATCACGCCTTTTACCTATCACTGGATGTAGCATTCTGCCGTAGCAGATCTCAGTAAGTTATATATTTATGCCCGTGAAGTGCAGTTACCAGCCGTCAAATCACGGTTCTTAAAGATGTTAGTGAAAGAGGAGTAGAATTATAGAATGAACCCAAAATAATTTATTTGAACAATGAACTTTTTTCTACGACAATGCTGAAAGTACTCACTTTCCGCATTCGTTTCCGTACGGAAAGTGATAATTTGCTGCACCTTATTTTGACATTTTGTTAGACAATTACAATTAAGGTCAATTATCTTGTAATCCTGCGTTAGGTGGCATAGGACACATACTACAGTGCAGAAAATGATTGTTTTCTATACTCATGTCAACAGAATGACATTGTTTTAGCTTGTCATAAATACACAAATATGACAGTGAGATAACAACCTTTGATATTATTTAATGAATTAAAAAAAAATCTAAAAATTTTATAATTTAAAGACCATTGGAAAAATTGAATATTTCAACATTAGTTGTGAAAATGGCATTTCCCTCATTGAATATAGTTCGATAGTAACCATTTGCCTTACTAGTGAGGTAAGTAATTTACTATCATCACTAATGAGGGACACGGTTATTATCACAACTAAATTAAGTGAGGGAAATGTTATTTGACATGGTGACCAAGGAAACGTGATGTGCATTTGCAAATACAACTCCTTTGATTTATAAAACATAATTAGTAAATTTCTTGTATCGCAAACGTAAAAATTTTCACGTTTAATGTTGAACAAAATAGTATGTAACACACGTGGGAAAGAATTATTGCAAAACTCGTACTATTGTAACACTACCTGTCGCTTTTCATCCAACTTTCGTACTCGTTTTGCAATGAAACCCTTTCAACACTTGTATTAACATACAATATACTATATTATAAAATATTATGCGTGAATATCAGTTTGTCGGCAGTGTGAATCGAACTCGAAGCTTCAAATCCACAGAAATAATCTACACAATGACAGTGGCGGATCCAGCGGAGGGGTCATGGGGGTCATGACCCCCCCCCAAGCATGGACTTTTTTTTAAATGTTGGCCATAATAGTTAATTGGCCCTAATACATAATAATGATGTCATTATTTATGATAAATTAAGAACTATTGTTTAATTTATTATTCTAATAAATAGCCAAAAACCAATATTTTGTGGGGATATTATTTCGACCCGCAGATGGAAGAGGTATTCTACTTAAGACCTAGTCAAGTAGGTATGTGACTACCGATATTTGCACGTCTATTTCAATTATTTTTGTATTCTATCGAAGAACTGTTTAGATATTGAAACTTTATGATTTAAAAAGTGTTGGCGTTCTTAAGAAAAAATTTTTAGGTGGAAAAAAATTATGTTATCTAAGTATATTCTAAAGATGATTTAATGTTATTCAATGTGATTTAATGTGAATTAATGTGATTCCAAAGACGATTTAATGTGATTTAATGTGATTGTAAAAATTATTTAAAGCAGGAATATAATATGAGCAAATACAAATGTTTTTTATATTTAGATGATGGGCAATACCCCCCCCCCCCCCCCCGAGTTAAAATTCACTCCATGACCCCTCCTAATTCGAAGTCTGGATCCGACCCTGTACAATGATGTACATCATCCAAATAATACGAGTATAAAATACACTGTCCAAACAAAATATTCTACAAAAATGTTCATTCACAACATTAAAGTAAAAACTACACAAGAGAAAAAGTTCTCTAGCCAGTCTATCAAATCTGCACTCATTCCTTGTCACTTAACATGGTATTTCCATTAACCGCAAAGGTCGAAACACCCGGTATATATAATTATCCAAGGTTACACACGATGAAAAACCACCCACCCACTTGAATGAAACAACACACTATCACACAGCGCGCTACATACAAACTAAAACCATCTTTGTCGGCTAGAAACTAACTTCTTTCATTCGTCATCATCTTATATATCTAATCGTTTCGTACTTATTGACAAAACATTATTTGTAATTACATTTCATTTCTATTTCTCTGACAGGAAACGCCAAACCACAAACTGTACAGCACTGCAATGACTCACCATCTCGTCAAAGCGGCACCTGTTAGAAAAGACTGTATTTTAGGGTTTGTTATATTTGCCACTCTAGTGAAATGATTCTAGAAGCAGCAACCCTATAATTTAAACGGCAGAATGACATTTTCTGAAATCTCACGTTTCCTCTTTTGTTTTAGCGGTCCGATTAGTTTTTGTTCTTGCGTGCGATGGTGTGATGTTTTCAGAAATGGGTGATATCCTGTTTGGTAAGAGGTTGTCCGCACCATTTAGGAAAGGAAGACGGGTTTTTTTCTTGGTGTTTATTGAGCAAATTACATGCTTAAAAAGACAAAAGTTTGTTTTTATCTGTTAATGAATTTTTGCGGTAGTTATAAATTTGCGATTAAATAGAAATTTAGCAAAGTATCCTTGTATTCACACAGCTATAATATAAAATACATTAAAGCGTTATTATGCGACATTAGTAAACACAACAAGAGAATAAAAATACTAATTAAACCGCAGCTTAACACACAGCCATCTTTTTAATGACAGATTATTAAATGTCATTTCAAATTTCTTAATTTATCATATATTGTCTCATGGCCATCTTGAGAACCCTGGTTCGATCCCCACAGCCGACAAACAATTTTCACCAATTTAAATCTACCCCTGTGGCTCCCTCTACACTAATATTTTTGGAGGCAGAGTGCCACACTCAGTAATGGGTAAAAGGCGTGATGATATATTTATTTTATTTATCTAATAATTAATTGTTATTGGTAATAACGAACAATAACGATTCTTGTCAGAACTCCAAATATTTTTTCTACGATTGCTATGAAAAGTTGACAATCACGCTCTCATTTGTCATCGTAAAGTTGACGTTTTCTGTGGAATAAGCGCAAAATATTTTTTTTGCGCGTCTCCAATGGTAACGCTCGAAAAATATATTAAATGCGCGTTTACTTCAATATTTAGTCTTATGTAGAAAACAATGAGGAATTTAATGGTAAGGGCATCAGGTCCGTATCTAGGCTAAATTTTGAAATACAGAGTAGTTAAAGAAAAAATGTAAGACTAAATTAAATTTTCAAGAAAAAATTACTTTTCCTGAGAATATATCTCTAAAACTAAACAAGATATGAAGATGCGCTTAACGTCATTGAATTCCTGGTGTATAAATTGACTTATAAACAAATTTTCAGCAATTTTTAAATTTTTCAATTTTTAACCAAAAGTGCCGCCCTTCAAATATTTCTTTGGACGATATCTCAAAAACTAAAAGAGATACGGGGCTAAATATTTCACCGTTGCATTCAGGACGACGAAATACATATGTATGTAAATTTTCATTAAAATATTCGCGCGGGAAAAGTTTTTAAAGCAAAATATCTAAAAATGGCCTAAAATCGAAAAAAACTTAAGGGGTACCCCTTAAGAAATTTTCAAAAAATGAAAATCGCTGAAAATGGCTGAAAATTTGCATATAAGTCAATTCGAACATGAGAAATTCAATGCCGTTGAGCGCGTTTTCATATTTTACTTAGTTTTTGATATATAACCTTCGGAAAAGATGATTTTTCCTCCAATTTGAACTCAATTTCAAGTTTTGTGTCACTAACAAAATTATCCTTAAATTTAAATCAATAATAAACTTACATTTATATGTAAAAATAATAAACACAAATAACTATTACAAAATAAAAAGATATATTATGTACCTTTCAATTTTTAAAGTATTTTTCTACTTCCGTTAGGAAATAGACGTTATATTTCACTTATTTGAGTTAGGTAATGAACTGCATTATTTAACTAGTGAAATAATGAGATAACATAGCAACACAAAAAAATTAAGATATCTTGGTACACGAATTCTGATGTGTTATTCTTTTACTTTTTGAATTTATAACTGTCATTAATATGTTAAAATTTCATAATTTCAAAAACGTTCTATCGTATTTATTAGAACGGAAGTAGAAAAATATTGTATGCAACTAGTAAGGAAATAGGTTATTACCTTACTCATGTGTTTACATAACTCGGCTACGCCTCGTTCTGCAAATTTCATATGCGTAATAACCTTCATTTCTTTACTAGTTTCATAAATAGCTATTTCGATATTTTTATACAAACTTTCTACTATTATAAAAATTGTAAAATAGTGATAAAAAAATTAAGATATTGTTACATACATACATAGAAACAAAAAAAATACGCTAAATCCCATAAAAGGGTAGTACAAACCCTTAAAACATTCACAAACATCCAACTTCAAGTCAATCTTTGTCAAATATCCTCATTTATAATTTCCCTAGAACATTGATACTTTCCAATAACGTATTAACCTGCACTCGTATTCCACTCGTGCATATTACGTTGTTGGAATGCACAATAAAACATTTACCAAATATGAATCAATGCTCGAGGGCAGATTCGGTAAGACACCAGCACAAAAAAGTAAAAATAATTTAGGTTTTATATTTTGCTTAAAATAATCAAGTGTATTACAAATAATATAAATAAATAAATAGATCATCATGCCTTTTACCCATTACTGAGTGTGGCACTCTACCTAAGCAGATCTCAGTAGGTAATATATTTTTTCGCGTGAAGTGCGGTTACCAGCCATCAAATCACAGCCCCCAAATAATATCTGAAATAATTTCCGGAAGGTAATCTGCGGGCTCGTTAGTATCGTCTCCCCCGCTAGGGCGGCACTGCCCTCGCTGGCGGCAGTAGCAGTGGGCGTTGAACACAAACGATTTTTGTGGGTTTGTGGATTTTAAAGACCGGAAAAGCAAACACTTACCACTGCTTCTATTTTCTCATCATTTCTGGTTCCTGTTTCACCAGACTCTGTGGGTGGTGGCAGTGGTTTTAACCGATTGTTATTACTACATTTTTTACGAATTTTGTGGTTTTGTTGTCGTCATACACTAGACAAATGAAGATGTGGAGCATAATTTAAATTGAATTTTGGTTTTTGACCGTGGGAATGGTTTGAAAGGGAAAGAAATATTTATAATTTTCTATTGCATTAAATAAATATGGGGTAGGTGGCTCAGTGGTATCGAGTCGGCCTGTGGAGAACCCTGGTTCGATCCCCACAGCCGACAAACAATTTTCACCAAATTAAATCTACCCCTGTGGCTCCCCCTCAACTAATATCTTTGGGGGCCGTGATTTGACGGCTGGTAACTGCACTTCACGTGAAAAAATATATCACTTACCGAGATCTGCTTAGGCAGAATACCACACCCAGCAATGGGTAAAACGCGTGATGATATATTTATTTATTTGTATCAATTTTTATTTTCCGTTCTGAAGATAATTTGATGTATTATTTCTGTACAAAAATGAATGAAATTAAAGTAATTTTCCGGTATCAATCAATCAATCAATCAAAATTCCAAATTCACCCTCGCATTAATCGTTTTCATTTGACCGAGTATAACATTTATAAACTCATCAAAATGCAAACATCAAAAACAATTAACCCCTCATCAACCAGCTCAACTCATTCAGAGGCTTATCAAATATCACTGATCAAAACTACCCTAAAGGAGGGGATGCGACTCTCAAAACACACCCGATCCCACCTATAAACAGTTGAGCTTCAAGCAATGAGCATACTCCTAATTTTATTTCACGCGTCCCGCGAAACAAATGACAAATAACAGGGGTGGGGGCGAGTAATTGATCCCAGGGGTGGCCAAGAGCATACAAGGCATGCACAAGAGTGTTCAGGGGTGAGAAAATGAAATTGTCCACGAGTATCAGGTTACAATAACCATCGGATATTGTGATTGAAATATTTTGTTGTGTTTTTATATTCATATTTGTGTGAGATTGAGCATCAATAAATTATTAAAGGTGTTATATAGGGTGTTTCTACAATTGAACAAATTTTTAAGATATACAGGGTGTTTCTATAACCATGTATGAAAATTTAATGAATAGGGCAGGTAGCTTAGTGGTATCGAGTGGAACTGTGGATTTGAGAACTCGAGTTCGATTCTAACAGCCGACAAACAATTAAATCTACCCCTGTGGCTCCTCCTCCACTAACATTTTAGGGGCCGCAATTTGACGGTTAGTAACTGCATTTCACGCTTCAAGAAATATATCACTTTCCATGATCTACTACGACAGAGTGCCACACAGAAAATAAATTTGGTTTTCCAGAAAATGAAAAGTATTACTTTCTTATCTCAACTAATGTTTGTTTTTACACCGATTGACTTAAATAAATAAAACCAAATCGAAGTAAAATTTACAGTGCTGTCAAATTTTTTATGCGATATTGTCATTTTATATCAAACACAAAATTTAAGTTTCATTGGTGCAAACGAGCAATAGAAAAGAAAAGTTTACTTTCTGACATTGCCGTGAAAAATAGTACATTACGTTCATAGGTCGGAACGAGATCTATTTTAACGAGTTGCCAACTTTACCCTGAAATGACACCTTTTTAATACATGTCTTATTTTGTGATCAATTTTAGGGCCATAAAATTTTAAACGATCAGAAACGGGGCGGTAATGGAACCACCTCGAAAAGGCTATTTTCGTTCCATAAACACGCATTATTACAAAGGGGCCATTTCTGTGCATGTGTGACAAAATAGTAGTTTATGTAACAAGTACATAATTTGGGTCTTTATTGGACGAGCCGAATTTGATGGCAGAGCGAGCGAGGCTAATAAATAAGGCGAGTCTATAAAGTCCGATTATGTACGAGTTGCATACAACGTTTTATGTTCGACTGCATGGAGAATATTTTCTCTTAAAATATGATTATGTCAATACCTATATTTAAAACATTGAATTGCATCTCAAAGTGTGCTTCGTTGTTATGCATTTGTTGCTTTATTTATCAAATTGTTAAAGTGTAAAAAGTGTTGAGATGGATGAAAACATTGAAGACGTTCCAAAAGAAATAAAAGATCTTGCATGTAATGCAAGAGAATATCTAACAATTGTATGAAGACACATATAATACATACAGAAAATGGTGTTTAAATATTTCTTTTGAATTTCGTTTTAATGTGACATTGACAGCAGTCCAATTTTGCATTTTTATCGTACTAGTCCAATAAAGTACCCGATTATGGACAGTAAACAGTATCATAAAACAAGGTAATATGATGCAGTCGAACATAAAATAAATTACAAACAGATTTTTATTTCATACCTGAGTGTTTTTAAAAGTTTTTGCAGACATCTATTAACATACTAGTTAATAAAATATTTCCTCATTTAAAAAAAAACTGTCCTCGTCAACTGTTATAAAAGAAGTAGGCAAAAACACAGAAGAAAGTAGAAAAACCTAGTGTTTTGTTGGCAATTCATCAAAGTAAGTGTTGTACAACAAACAACAACACAGCCACTAACTCCTCAATCACAAAACCCTTTTTATCGACATGTAAACATCAGAGACTGAACGACACTAACACAAACAGAAGAAGAAAGCTCGTAGCAACAGTCGTTGTTACAAAGAGCTAGTTGAGTCGTAGTCCATGTGATCGAAGTGCAATAAATAGCACATCAGCGGTAGCGGAAACGGAAATGACAGCTCAACTTAATCCCGTGGCTACCAACTCGTCTTGACCGTAATCGCCCGTCCGATACCGTTCGTCCGCCAATAATTCAACTGGTCAAGCACCCCTTACATGAAGGCTCACCCCTAACCAACAACTATGGCAAAGCGAATTTTTTTATTACGACATAAATATTTATTTCAGATTAATTTTAAAATAAAATAAATAAATATATCATCACATCTTATAGGGTAGGTGGCTCAGTGGAATCCTGGTTCGATCCCCACAGCCGACAAACAATTTTCACCAATTTAAAAAACTACCTCTGTGGCTCTCCTTCCACTAATATCTTTGGGAGCCGTGATTTGTCGGTTGGTAACCGCACTTCACGCGTAAAAATATATCACTTATGGAAATCTGCTTAGGCAGAGTGCCACACCCAGTAATAGGTAAAAGTCGTGATAAATAAATAAAATAAAAATAAATATATCATCACGCCTTTTACCCATTACTGGGTGTGGCACTCTGCCTAAGCAGATCAAGTGATATATTTTTTTCGCGTGAAGTGCGGTTACCAGTCGTGATGATATATTTATTTATTTATTTTTATTATTACATCTTTTAATTTTTGAAATAAAACTTCAGTAAAACAAATATGTTATACCCTTATAAAAGCACTTGTCACCCCTCAATAAATACTGTAAACTACACTCTACCCTCTAAACTACCCTTACAAAATGCACATTCAAACATAATCGTTTTGCTGCGTTGAACATTGACTCGTGGACTTTCGTTTCGTCTTCTTGATCAGTTCATAAACAGATCCAGATCACGCCACCAGGCTGCACGCACGAGGGGGAGAGGGAGGGGAATAATTCAATTGCTGCAATTTCACCCCTCACTCACACACACACACACAGGAGCTTTTACGCTGTAACAATTAAAGTTTCAAATACACGATGGTCATAGAGTAGCGACAATGAACGAATTAAAATCTTTTTTTCTGTTTTTCTTTTTAGGACGAGAACAGGAGTAATTGACGTTATTTTTCGATAGCAGAGTGGAATTTAATTTAAAAATATTTCATTTTTGCATTTAGGTAATTTACGATGGCAGATAAAAATTTACGAGTTAATGTGAATTATAAATTGAGTGATTTAAATCAGGAAATGCACTTGAAAAAATGTGCAAACTTTAATAATTTATTTTGCTTTATAGGGGGTTTTATCCCTATTACAATTGCCTGTCAATTAATAAATTAATTTCATTTATATTTTTATAAAAATGGCGCATGCAAAAATCTAATTATTTTTATTGTATTAAAATTTTCTACATGTCGCACACAAAACACAATAATTTACAGACATGGGTGTCCAAAAGTATTAATTGCTTTCAACAAATATACAAACCAGAACTTACAAATAAAAAATAAAATAAATATATCATCACACCTTTTACCCATTACTGGGTATGGCACTCTGCCGAAGCAAATCTCGGTAAGTGATATATTTTTTCGCGTGAAGTGCGGTTACCAGCCCTCAAATCAAGGCCCCCAAAGATATTAGCAGAGGGGGAGCTACAGGGGTAGATTTAAATTAAACCAGAACTTACTAGATCCAGAATTTAGTAATCAATTATTATTTAATAAATATATCATCACGCCCTTTACCCATTACTGAGTGTGGCACATTGTCGTAGCAGATCCCAGTAAGTGATATAATTCTTTACGTGAAGTGCGGTTACCAGCCGTTAAATCACGCCTTCCAAAGATGTTAGTAAAGGAGATTCATAGGGGTTCTCAAATCCACAGTCTGAATTGATATCCCACTGGGCCACCTAATTTTACCTCCAGTAATGCTATCTAGTAGTTTTTATTTCAATTAAATTTTTAAAATTAAACTAAAACAGCCTAAAAAAATTGAAAATTGATGGAATTGCGTATGTTATTTATACATTCATTATTATTAGGTTAGGTATGTTGGTTATAACGTAACTCATCAGAGGCGCTAGTTGACGTGCTCGCTCTGTACATTTGAATCTATGAACTGTAATGACATATGAAACGGCCATAATAAGCGTAGCGCAATTCAATGAAGTTGGTTATAACCCAAGAACATTATCATCTAGTAATGGCCGTGGTGCATTAATGACTGTAGCATTGTGTGAACAGAGCAGGAATTATGAATCATAATGCCCCTGTGTGTATCACTTACTAAGCTCTACTACGGCAGAGTACCACACCCAGTAATGGGTAAAAAAACGTGATAATATATTTATTTCATGCTTTTATAATTCAATTTATAGGGTAGGTGGCTCAGTGGTATCGAGTCAACCTGTGGTTCTTGAGAACCCTGGTTCGATCCTTACAGCCGACAAACAATTTTCACCAAATTAAATCTGCCCCTGTGGCTTCCCCACCACTAACATCTATGGGGGCTCCGATTTGACGGCTAGTAACCGCACTTCACGCGAAGAAATATATGTATCACTTACTGAGATCTGCTTTGGCAGAGTGCCACACCCAGTAATGGATAAAAGACGTGATGATATATTTATTTCATGCTTTTATAATTCAATTTATAGGGTAGGTGGCTCAGTGGTATCGAGTCAACCTGTGGTTCTTGAGAACCCTGGTTCGATCCCTACAGCCGACAAACAATTTTCACCAAATTACCTCTGTGGCTTTCCCTGCACTAACATCTTTGGAGGCCGTGATTTGACAGCTAGTAACCGCACTTCACGCGAAGAAATATATCACTTAACGAGATCTGCTTTGGCAGAGTGCCACACCCAGTAATGGATAAAAGACGTGATGATATATTTATATAATTCAAATAGCAGTGGACCTTCTAATCTCAAATTAATTGAACAGCAGTCAATACATTTTTGATTTCAGTTTAAATTAATTTAAATTTAAACCATTGTAGCTCTCCCTCCACTAATATTTTGGGGGCGCAATAATATAACTCAGAAATTTATAATTATTTGCTTCAAACTATTATTTTCTTAATCAAAATTATATTATATTTATTTTGCAGTGTACCAATACATCTTTATATATCTCTCATACATGTTTTTTTCTCTAGGGCTGATGAATTCACACACCCCATAACCCCAAGAGTATGTTCCAACACCATAAGTTCATTATAAGTCAATCAACTAACATCTCACAAAGTAACAACGGCCATTACAGACAACAGAAGTAACAGCAACATCAACTTCAACAGCGTTCGTCCGGATAAAACGGCTCATTCACAGATTAAATCAGCAGGCGTTAGGGGTGCTACGCCCCCTTGGTTAGTAGAAAGCATAGAGATGGGGATGGAGCCCCACTCAACAATTATAAAGTTGTTTGAAAGAGACGAAAGTGACAGACAGAAAGATAAATGATTAAAGGATATGGTTGCAGTTTTATTGTCGATTTATTGAATTACGTTTTTAATTTAGTATTGGACAAGTAACCTGTTTAATCACTGGTAGTATGGACTATTGTAAGTGACAAAATTCAGTTACAAATATACTGATACAGGATATAATCAAGTTAAAAATAAAATAGAACCTTAAAACAACACAAATTTCTTTAGATGTATGTATGCTTCGTTTTGGTTCAACCAGTTCAAAAATTGAAAATTTTACAATATAATTCTACATCATTTACATCACGAGAAATCGAATACCGTTGAGCACAGCTTATTTACTCTTTTAATTCAAGAGAAATACCGATTTTTGACTTTTAAAAATTTTTAATCTTAAAGACTAAAAAAGATATTGAAATGCTGTTTAAACCAGCGTATTTACTCTTTTAGTTCGAGAGAAATACCGATTTTTTACTTTTAAAAATTTTTTATCTTAAAGACTAAAAGAGATATCTACTAACTGTGCTGGCTATCTCGAAAACTAAAAAAGATATTGAAATGTTGTTTAATCCAGCGTATTTCACTTATACCTAAATTTTGAAAATTACTATTTTTTTTCAAACTTTTTCTTTGACAATATTTAAAAAAGTTAAAACCGAGATAATGAATATCTGTTGCTTCACAGATAAAAGTTTCAGAAGAAAAAATCTTAAAATGGCCTAAATTCGTAAAATCTTTAATCCTTAAGAAATTTTTAAAAAATAACCATTTTCGTTTGTATTATAAAATTTCGAGGCTTAAAGTGGCCTCCTGGTAAAATCGGCTCTGGTAGTTCCAACGACGAGTTTATTTTTAATGAGCTAATACATGAATCCCTCGACAATTATTCGAGAGCTCGTCGCATTTGATTGAACTATTGTGTCCGCACCTTAGGGAGATGTCCCATTCCAGAGGGAATGCTGGGAACATGGCCATTGAAAAAATGAAGATATCACAAACATTGGAATGATCAAAATTTGTGCATAATAATAATTCTCGTCGACAAAAATATATTTAGTTTCTTGAATTCCAATATAAGCTATATTAATTGATAAATATATGGGGTAGGTAGCTCAGTGGTATCTAGTCGGCCTGTGGATCTTGAGAACCCTAGCTCGATCCCCACAGCCGACAAACAATTTTCACCAATTTCAAATCTATCCCTATGGCTCTTCCTCCACAAATATCTTTGGAGGCCGTGATTTGACGGCTGGTAACCACACTTCACGCGAAGAAATATATCACTTACCGAAATCTACTTCGTAACTAACCTAGCCTAACCTAATAATATTGAATGTATAAATAAAATACCCAATTCCTAAATATATATTTCATTTTATCACATCAACTTTAATTTTCAAATATTTTAAGGTTGTTTTACTATAATTTTTGTTGTTTTTGTAACTTAATAGCGTGGTCACTTACCATAACAGATCTTAGTAAGTGATATATTTATACATTTATGCGGTTACCAGATGTCAGAGTTCGTTCTCCAAAAATGTTAGTTGTGGGGAAGCTACAGAGATAATTTTAATGTGGTGAAAATTGTATGTCGGTTGTGGAAATCCACAAACCACTGCGGCAAAAACCCTTATGTTTTTAATAATAGCTATTGGTTCTTGTTCTTCATCAAGATGTGAATTAAAGGTAGAGTCAATCGCGTTAACATTCCGAAAAATTCTGGCGACATAAAATATCAGCGCTCTATAAAATAATAAGCTGAACTCACGCAAACAGTTTAAACAGACTGGGGACTTGTAGTTGTATCGCGACTAGGCACTTTTGGTAGGAACCAATTTCCGGAAAGACACCGATTATACTCTACCCCTCGGCGTCTATTTCAGTCGTATTGATTGTAAGGTAAGAAATATCTGAGGACAGACATTTGTCACGCAACAAAACAAAACCAAAATTAGTTTTGAAAGTTTGTCATTATTATTGCCCCCGCTGCCCCGCTAGAGACGACTAGCCCCAAATCGAGTACAGAAATCTTGAACAACGAGCAAATGTCGTGATAAAACGACGGCCGTTTAAAAATAATTATTAATAATGCGACTAATTGTGTGGCAAACGAAATTTGATGGAATTCTCTTAACCATTATTTAATTGAACCGTTATTCTGTTATTTTAGCACGAATTACATTTGATGTTATCAATTGTTTCGAAATTATACGTTTTTATAATAATTTTCTTACTGTAGGTATATACATAATTGAATATGTTTCAAACTAAAATTTGTTTCATTATCAACCGAAAAAAACTGGACCCAAATTAATGCATTCCATAAATATTAAAGCTATATTCTTAGATGTCTGTTCAACAAACAAAATACTATTAATTATAAACATCAACATAACTAATAAACGATGTATGAACACTATAAAAATTCCTACCTTCCATTGAAGTCCTAAAATCTGCCCCCAGCATGAAAAAGAAACTGCATAAACAAGTCAAAATAGTTTGTTTATCAAAATAAATCAAGTTCACACGCACTCCCGCACTTCACAACACCAAAAATATGTAAAAATACACACACAACACTAGACAACTTTGTCATTTTCACGAAATATTAAGATGGCTGAATTAAATAAACAAGAATAATCAAGCGAAAAGTACAATAATTAATTAGTAATCTGTCAGAATAATTTTATTTAGTTTTTAGAGCTGATAACCAATCAGATTAAAGTATTTGAATAGATTTTGAAAGATATCAGACTAGTTCTGCCATCTGTGGAGAAATATTTGAACTTTTGTATTGTGCTAATTTTAAATAATTTGTATTTTAATTGGTATTAAAAAGCAAGGTAAATTTCCTATGAGAGGTAGTTCTTTTATTAAAAACCAATAGAGTATACATTAATTTGTAAATATGGAACAAGTATTTCTCAAAATAAATATGATTCTATTTAAGACGGTTTATCTTATTGAATTTCACATTTTAAAATATGTTAAGTAGTGCTTTTACCAATACTGCATATTTACAATGATTAATATTTTTTGTAAAAATAATTTCAGAGTCTACCATATGAAAAAACAACATATAATCAATATAGGACGCATAGTTTGTACATGATAAATACATTCAAGTTGTTATAGTAGTAATCTAAAGAGAAAAAAAATAAGCAGTTAAATAAAATGTAAATATATACATGAAACAACAATGAGTTAATTATAAAACCTAAATCTAACAATATCATAATAAAATAATTTTTACTTAATCTATTAGCACGCTCTAACGGACACTTTAGAGAACCAATTCTAAATTTTAAAATCAACAACTTATCATTAGGTACTCAAAATCTATCCACACATTTTCAAACTTAAAATCTCTAAATATTCAATCCTACACCTACAGAAATTCCTACCCACTAGTACCTAATGAATCAATACCAACAAATCACAAACAAGCGATCAAATCCTTGAAAGGAGTTCCCGGCATATCTTTAACCTTGTTAAATGTCTCAACGAAGGATTTTCTCTGATTATCGTTGCTAAGACTACGGTAGAAATCTGCTCCAGTTATACATAGCATCTTCTTGTCCTCGTATTCGTATCTGCCTATTCTAGATTGAATGTAAGGAAACAAAGAACGTAGCCAAGTGTTAGTGCTAGCGCTGATGAAGAAACAAGTCAGGCACCAGGTTGCCATGCCAACTGGAAGAGATTGGGTGAAATTTGACAAACTACAAACTACCCAGTCTTGGAGGAGAAGAAGTTGAGAACGTTCACAAGCTCTTTCAAAAACCTAAAGAGATAAAAACATATTACTTTCGTTTCTACGAAAATGATATTGTTATTTACCAAGAAAACAACACCGCTCAAAATTTTCGGATGCGGTTGTTGAGGAGAAAGAAATTCTCCAATAACTTTTGTTAAAATTTCTGATGGAGGAAAGAAATCATTTAAAATATTCGGTAAAACTGAACATAACAGTTCAACTTCAAAAGGACAACTCTTTTTGATGCGATCAAAAACGGCTGAAACTTTTTCAATCATTTGAACAAAAAGTTCTGGATCACTTTGAACCACTCCATTTGGATTGTCTGCATTTAGTTGTTCTTGCGAATCTAAAACAAACAAATAAAGTACATTCGATACAAACTTTGAATAATTCAAATTAATATTTACCCATATACATGCAAGTTAATAGCAATTGTAGACCGGGTAAAGAATAATTCGGATTAGAATTTTTCAGTTTTTCAAGAGCTATTTTTGTAACTTGTTCAGCGACTTTTCCCGAGATGCACTTTTTAATAATCAGTCGTTCAAGACCTTGCATTAATGCATTGTGAATTGAAATCGGAATGTTGTGTTGCGATAATAAACTCAGAGCAACTTGTAACACGGACGGAACAATATCCGTTTCTGTTATTTGTTCTTCTACGTTTTCAAACATAAAAAACGCTAAAGCCCACATTATTAGTTGATGTTCTTCGGACTGACTTAAAACACTAAAATAAAGATTAGAAAAACTTAAATAATAACTAGTTTATAAAACTTACTTAGTATTGGCATTAATGTGGTACTGAATATAATCAATTGCAATAGGATGCATAAGTTGCGTTTCTTCCGATAATCCACCAATAATAGTGTTACCAATGACACTACTTTGTAACAAATACAAAATTCCATGTAAACTAGATATTTTCGATGGTAAAAATCCACTTTTTAAACTGGTAGCTACCATTTTTTTCACTACTTCATATGTATCTAAATCCTAACAAACATACATGATTTAAATTTGTAAAAAAATATTTTAAAAAGTAAGTTATTACTGGAGTTAAAACAGCAGTGGCTTTACAAATTCCAACAACTAAATACTGATGCAAGATTTCATCTTCAGCTGGATGCGATTTAGAAAGATTTAAGCAAACATCTAACATCCAAGTAAATTGAGATTTTTCAGTGAAAATATCCGACAAAACCAAAATTGATTTGATTACTTCGTGAAGCAATCTTAAAGGAGTATTATTCTATAAAATAAAGTAGATTAATTATTTGTTCAAGGCAGTGGGTTATTTTGAATGTACCTGCGGTTTAATCCACTGAGTATATAAATCCAATAAAAACTGCAAACAAGAATGCAAATCTAATCCACTTTCAGTCAAATACTTTTGTCTTTTTAAAAATGCTTGTGCCGGTGAACTGCTTTCTTTAGAAATCTCCGCAATTTTGACTGAAATCCACAAATACTCAATCGATACCTGACTATACCCATACCCATGATTATAAACTCTCTCAAAGTTAGGTTTTTTAAAAATATGACTTAAAGGAAATTGAGCTGTTGTTAATTTCGTATATTCTTGATACTTCCAGAACAGGCTTTCATGTGCTAAGCGTAGTTTGTGAATTGCAGCACTGGAACAATCTATATCGTTGTCTCTGGAAACATGGATCAAGTTGGATATGTGTGGGTCTCCAGGAACTGGAACTAGAAGAGTTTGGAGAAGCAATGCTGTGATTGCTTGAACTGAAAGGCTTGCAGAATGAATTAAAGATGCAATTTCGTCTGGCATGCTGTCTTCAGTTGGATTTGCGCTTAAAACGCTTAAGAGACACATCCAGGTTTCTTCGAACTGTTGTCTACTCGTCCATCCTAACAAAGTTATTCTGGAAGAATATATTACATTATCATCCACAATGTCACCGGAGGGTGATACATTTTCTTACCTAAATATAAACTCTTCCAGTATGTCAATCTCTTGCAGAAAATCAATCGGTAGAGGTGGAACGTGAGTATTAAAAGTGCCGGATAAATCAACTTGCCACCCTTGTTGCCAAGCATTTGGTGGCGTCAAAACATACGAATTAACCAACGGTAAACGCGACAAAGAGATAATTATGCTTTTAATTGGTTTTAAAAGAAAATCTGGAATAGGAATTTGCGAATTTTGAATTTGTTTCACCCAAGTAATCATCACAGAAAGCTGGTAGCATGCATGTCCAGCCGAAAGTGTTTCCATATTCTCTAAAGTTGCCCTTAAACCGTGGGTAGGTAAACTAGGCAACGGCTCGTGGTGTAAAAGTAAAAATTCGATAGAAAAATAAACTGAATTCACAGAGGAACACAACCAAGAACAATAACTGTCAAGACCAAGAATGCTGCAAAAATTATTTTGTTTAAAAATAATATTCACACAATTTAAGACCATGTCTATGAAATTTGGAGTAACAGTTTCTTGGCTGATAATTTGATAGATAATAGATTCGAGACATAAAACCCCAAATTTGGCGAAATCTTCGAAATGATTGTCTGGAATTTTGGTGTTTGGTAAATCTGGAAGAGATTCTAAATAACAAGTAACTGTCGGAATTAATTTACAAAATGTTTGCCAGAAAGTGTCGTCTGAAAATAATTCTCCCACTCTTTTAACATATTTTTGTTCCGAAGGGGGTATTTCTCTACCAGATGCTTTATAAACCTAAAAAAGATATTTATATATCGTCCAAATAAAAAATGATAAATATATTTACCTGATGAGGTTTAGGAATCAAGCTCTTAATGTAAGCAATATGATTCAATAGCGTGATGACTGAAGCCTTCAACAAAGGATTCTCATCATCACTAGAATTATATTTCACAGCCTTTTTGACCAAAATAATACAGTCTTTTAAAATAGAATTATTAAAATCAACGTTAGACATAATTGACAACATATCTTCGTAATCTAATTTGCTTAGAAGTTCCGCTGATTCCTTTCCGGAATAAGTTGTCTGATTGCAATGATTTTTCACTTGAGATAAATACCAAGCTTTATTTATAGTTATATTTTTAATATTTTCTGGGTTTAAATTCCGCCGTTGGTCGAATTCTATTGGAGATAAATCATAACATTTACTTCCTAATCGGTTCAACAAACTCACTAAAGTTTCGTGTCTAAAACCAAAACAATTAATATTTTTTTATTAATAAATTTAAAAATATTACTTTTTAATAATCTTAGCTTTTAATAAACTATTTATAATAATATTTAGATCGTCTTTGGCTAATTGTTCCTGTACTTCTTCCATGGACATTGTTAATAAGAGTTCTGTTTTTCGACTTGCTAGACTAGATGCAAATCTAGATAACGCCAATTGTCGACAGTTTAATAATCTAGGAATAATTAATAATAAAAGTGCTCCACTTTGTGACGGATGTGCGTTTTCTACTGTTCTTAAAAGTTTATCTATGAAACATGGCTGTAAAAATATGTGATTAATTATAAAATGTACTTTTATTTATTAAGTAAATGTTACTTCTGTAATATCTTGACATCTGGCACCAATGGCTTGAATAAACAATCCACTGGCAGCAGAATTTCGATGAACTGTAGCAATTAATTCAGAAACTGGAACTTCGTTCGATAATCGAACTACGTATTCAATATGATTTACTAGCAACCAGGTAAGCTGTTCTGCGTCACTTATATTTTCACACTACAAAATATTCACCGTCAAATATCAAATTAAATTTTTCATTCAATTTCTTACCAGATAATCGCAGTACAAGATAGTTCCTCCAATTTTAACAATCTCTAAATTAATACAGTTTAATTTAAAACTAGTTTTAAGTGAATCTGGCGATAGATGAACAATGCCATCACATTTTGGAGTCTGCAGAATCATAGACCAAAAACTTTTATCATTATAATTTAGAAGAGTTAATAAATAACACCATTCTAAAGCTAATATTGGACAAAATGGAGCTAGTTTCAAAATAATATTATTTACATCACTTATTTGTATTGGTTCTACTTCAGTATTTTGCGATGATATTAAATGGATTGCGGAATTTGCTATTTTACAATGACTCCCTGTAAACAATTACCAATAAAATTCATTTTTTAATTAATTAAAAATGAAATACCTGATTGAAACATGTGAACACAATACATCAAATAAACCGAAAACTGTTCAAAAATATAATTATCACAATTTCCTTCTTCGTTAAAAACTTCTAAACATTTTTCGCTGGTGATACCAACGACTCGAAAAATAAAACGTGCAAAAATTTCGGAAGGTGGAACTCCATCAAGTAAATGAGAAGGATTTGAAACATTCAACGGATCTGGTGATACTTCATTTGTTGCTACATCGAACACACTTCTTGTAGAAAATTCTGACTGTATTTCACCAATTCGCATTAGAAGAACATCTTCTTTTACTTGCGAAACCGTCATTGAAAGAGTTAGAATCATTCCTAGCCAATAATTCACCGATTTTATACTTGGAGACTAAAATTATTCATCGATTAACTTTAATAAAATACTGGAATTATTATTATTTACCTGTTGTGATGGAGGTTCGCTAAACAAAACTTTAAGAACATCAGTAATCGGTTTAAAAACAATGGGATTCAAAGCAACAATCAAATTATACAAAGCAATCTGCGAGTCAGAATTTTCAAGTCTAACTCGATTCTGCCCCAAAACCGGTAGTAATATCTCAGCAATTTGTTTCGACCATCGATTCCATCTTTCTCCATTATCGTTACAATATTTACTTTCGTTTACTACAAGAGCTAACAACTGAATAACTTGAGGATATTCAACTAATCGCAACAACATTGAAAACAAAACATCTCGAGTGGTTTCTAACTCTTTTATATCAGTAACTGTATTGTTTTGATTTCGAAAAACAAAAATGTCCTCGATAACTGGAATAATTGCTGGGATGAAATGAGTTAGAGGTGATTGGCCGCTGGCCATTAAACCATCGCATAAATGGATGATTTTTGGAATATTCATTATACTTTTTGAATGTTGCTTTTCGTAAGATAAGTGCACCAAGAATTGGAAAATTCTTGGAATCAACTCTTCTGCTAAACTGCAAGAAAATATTGTTTACCACCGTTACAACAATAGGCAAATTGAATAAAAGATTAGTGAAATTGAGGAATAAATTTATGGAAATGATTGAACATTTGTTTCGTGAACGAAAGATGAAGCGAGCTGTATGAAAGGAATTAAGAGAATTGATTTCTCTATGTGAATTATAAATAATTTTAGTACTTACTGAATTTGTCCTTCTTCAATAAACTCGAATTGTTTCAAAACATATCCAATAAAAATTTGATCAGAATCCAGTAAACAATAATTGACTCTAAGTTGAACTAAATGGCTTAAAAGTTGCAAAACAATGCATTGTAGTCTAACATCACTTGTAATTGTGTATTGCTTAAAAAATAAAAATATTACTTTAAGAAATTAATGACTGAAATGATTATTAAATACCTTTAAGGCTTTAATGACCATAGGTTCAAATAATCGAATATAATTTCCCAATGCATTTTTATCTGCACATCGCGACAAACTTTTAAAATTAACTGATTGTTTTCTGTCCTTTCTGTGTAAATACCCCATAACTGTATGATCGCTATCTTTATCTAATTTATTCACATTTTTAACTGTTTCTATACTGTCAGTTAAATTTTCATACATTGATTGAAAAATATTATAATAAAATCCAGATTTTTCTAGTTGTATATCCTAGATAATATTTATATAAATAAATCAAGAATAATAAAAATAAGCAAATTATCTTACGTATGAATTTCCTTGGAAAGATTTGGACCTTAAACCAATATCATTAATTTGAAAACATAAATTTGTTCCAAATAAACATTTTAACAATTGTAGAACGCAGTAAACAGTAGATGTAGATTCTAAAATAACAGTAGAACGTAAATAAAATAAAAGTTCTTCGGCTATTCGACCCATTTCGTTAACAGAAGACATTTCTAAAACTTGAGATAAAGTGTCTAACGTTGTTTTTAAAAGTTGTAAGAACTTCTCACTTGCATCTGAATCTAGAGTTATCTATAAAAAACAGTTTATAAATATTTTAAAAGCAATTATTAAAAAATAATTATACTTTATAATTAGTGTATGCCATTCTCAAAATATCATAAAATTTCATATAATGCGGCAAATTTGCAAAATATCCCATTGCAGTAAATTTACTACTTTCACTTTTCTTGTCCGATTTTTCATCTTTTTCTGAAAAATACCAATAATTATTTGAATAAACACTGATTTTTGATTAATTTTTACCTGAAGAATGTTTAACAGAAGAACTAGATTTACTTTTCTCATTAATATCGCCTTTACTTCTACGCTTAATAGGAGATAAGCTCGTAGCTGCCGGTAAATTAGACAAAACTGGCTTTGTTGGTGGTAAAGTAGGCAAACTTTCATCAATAATATGGCAAAAAATATTTAACAATCTTACAATATGATGCAAGAACTGTTCTGTGATTTCTGCTATATATTTATCAGCATACATATCCCATAATTGTTTGTTAGATGGATCAGGATTTAATTCATCAGAATTTTTCAAATTATACACCGCGATACCTTCGAAAAAATATGGATAAAATTTCGAAAAATGATTGTAAATGATTTAGTACCTGAAAATATGTTTCCGGCTAAACTTAAAAGCCACTGATGACAAGTGATTTCTTGGCTTATTGTAGTAGTAGTTAGTAAAGTCACACAAGTATTTAGTAATCCACAAGCGCTACTAAAATTAGTCTCAATATTTCGATCCGGACTGTCGGCATTTTGTGAGAATGATCTTTGAAATATATCAGCTTGACTACTCTTCGTGGATTTTAGACGTCCGCAGTTCCACGCTTGATAATATTTTGTTGTTTCGTAAAGATTTGCTAAGAGATACAATGCTTCACTACTTCCGTACTACAAATATTTTATATTAAATTATAAATTCGAAATAATTTTAATAAATTAAACTTACTGCCGCATGTTTTGATGAAGGATTTAAAAGATTTTGTGATAAGTAACTTATAATTCTCGACAAAGATTGTTCAGCAGCATAATTTACTTCAGAACCAATAGAATTATACGGATTTGGTAAATTCTTTAAAATGCGATTTTCAAAAACATTTTCGTCTAGTGAATTATTAAACATATTATTTAAATATTTGTTTTTGTAATGTATTGCACGTGTTGTTGTTAAACATTGGTTTGGAAGATCTTTTGCGTTGTATAGGTTTGTAATAATTCTAAAATTTTGTTATTAAAATACGCAAAACTATTAATAAATATATATTTTTATACTTCACAATAGCAGAAGCGGTTGCATGTCGCACCCTTTGATCCTCATCTGATAATAAAGTAAATAAAACATTGTGAATTATTTTATCCTGAAATTCGCAGGTTCCAGTTACGAACTGAAGAGTTACAAATGGAATTTCGCAAACAATTTCGACTAATTTCACCTGTTAATTACAAATATTTATTACCCAACAAATATTAAAATTCAAGATATAGCTCATGTCAGGATATACAGAGTGTCCCAAATAAGATGTGCATGCATGGAGATTTCAAGAACTACAAAACTTCAGTTTAATATAAGATAGAGAGGAAAGTTTCAAATAAAAATTAAAGATACTAAATCTCTATTTACACTTGAGAATTAATATAATTTTTTCTATAACTGTCAAAAAATGTACTGCATTTTTTCATCAATTACATTGCCATGACAAAGCGTATTTTGCACCCTAGTATGAAAAATGAGTATTTTGCATACTGTTTTGCATCTTACAATTAGTGCGCAAAATGAGTATTTCGCGCACGCTCCCAAATTATTGTTTTTCACGTTCCATTTGTACATCAATAGTATCAAATTCATATTACTTTTTTATTGTTTTCCTTCAATTTACTTGAATATTTTAATAATTGTTGTATTATTGTTTTTTGACAGTTGTAGAAAAAAATGTTGTTTGTATTTCGTGTGCGAAATTATTGTTTTTTTGGCGCAACAAAAAAAACACTCATTTTCGCGCATTTAACTATTTGCAGTAACCAATTTTTGAGATATAACAAAGTTATCTACCACTATTTAAAAATTAAAATATTTGAATACTTTCGTTATTTCCTCTTTTTTTTTTAAATAAAAAATCGTTAATTGATCTACTAATTTGGCCAATTTTGTACCTCTTCCAGTTCTCGAGATTTCCATGCATACGCATCTTATTTGGGACATCCTGTATAAAAGTTATGTACCTTTACAAGCCAATAGGGATTTTTAACAAGTGTAGGTAACAAATTTAAAACCGGTAAAATTGATAAACTATTAATGGATTCAATGACATTAGTCATACAGGTCCCTATTCCTATTAAACTTAATCTTGAACAAGTGGAAGATTCATCTTGTAAACTCTACAAAAATAAACAATCAAAATTCATAAATTATCGCTAAAATAATTAAAACTTACTTTTACTAGCAGCTGCATCAAATATTTCAATTGAAAAACTTCACTACGCTCAGTCACTAAATTCTCCGCTACCCATTTATCATAATCACTTTGAGAGTGAATCAAAACAGCTCTAATAAAATTTCCAACTAAATTACTAACACTTCCTCTTAGCTGAGGATCTGCATGATCGCTAAAGAGTAAAATTTCGGAAATCTGTTGCTTTGAGAAGATTTTTTCATTACTTTTGGCACTATCACCTGATTTGGCACTATTTTTATCAAGATACATCAATAAAATTGTAGGATAATATTGGACGATACTCGAAATACAAGTAAGAGCTAAAGACTTTACGGAAATTCTAACACTTTTATCTGGAACTAAATTATTTGGATGGCCGGTCAGTAAAAATGATTTTGTTATAAATCTAGCACAATATTCTAGAGGAACAGAAGTATCGGTGAATGATCCAATATCAATTTCCTATAAATATGTTAATGATTAATTAATTAAAAACGATAAATTTTAGTGAAAAATACCTGGTACATGACAGTACTTTCATCAACCGTAGCAACTTTTTCATTTACTAATTTCGGTGAACTTTTTTCTGAAGGTATTCCATCAGAAACATCCTCAATTTGTTTTACTGAGTTATTACTACTGTCTATTATTTCAAAAGTTTGATCTATTGCACCTATGTAGATGTTACTGTACTCACAGTTATCTGAAACAGTACTGTCATTTTTATTTTCAGATGCTGCTGATTCAGCTGCAACGTTAGTAACAATTATTTGTTGTGCAGGTAATTTGGAACTTTCTATCCATTTTTCTATATCGGTTTTTATTTCAGTAACTTCGTTGTCGACTAAAGATGATTCGTCTGCTAGTGTTCTAGTTGTTGCTACACTTATTTGACCTATAATTTATTGTCTAATTATTTCTGTTTTAACTGAAAATATTTTGTTTCTTACTAAGTGAACGATGTTTAAGTTTCATACAAGAAGAATCAGAAGTGGTGATCCGGCTTCTTGTTATTCCTTGCGGTGAAACAAGAGTGTTGATTAAATCGGATGGCGCATTTTGTAATAAAGTGTTTAAAGTTTCTAAAGCTGCATTTATTACATTATGGTCGGAATGGCTTGCGTAGTGCAAACATAATTCATAAACCTTGAATATTATAAAATTATTTTCCGTAAAATAAGAAAAGAATTAATTCATTTCTTACTTGAATCATTCGACTGGGCGATAAAGAGTTATCGTTGAGACTTCTCTTTACTCCAAAACTACCTTTTAATTCCTGATCGCCTGTTGTTTGTTTTACATGAGGTAATATACTTCGCAAACAACCCAAAACACCCAAAATTAATGGGGTAGAGTGTTCGTTTGTTACAGGAATTAATAAATCTATAAGTTTTATAGATTAGAAGAAATCGCGACATAATATGAAATATTACAAATAATAACGTACCTAACAAAGTATTTAGAACGTAGCTGATGAAAATGTGTGGTTTTCGGCATTTTATACAAACTGTTATTATACAGGTAGTTGCTGTTCGTCTTAATACTGCTGATGTATTTGATATGTTTTGAAGAAATGCTTTTAATAAACACTGAAAAATATTTAGCATGTATTAAATGTTATTTAAATAAATTGAAAAAATATACAATTTTTTCATAATATTTACGGTTTATTAATTTTCTGAGAACTAAATTTTAAATCCGTGCCCTAACTAAATAAACGAATACATCATTCTATTGTTTTCTTTTCTATGATTGTCTCTTGTCTGTTTATTTCTTAAGTTATTGACTTGACATTATCACATTTCTACAGATAATGTTATCAAATTTGCTGCCATTAAACTAATCTTAAAGTAATAACATATAATAAAGTTAAATACCTTTACGTCGTTATCTGTAGTGAAACTACCTAAGGCATCCATAATTTTTGGCAAACTATTCGCCAAGGTCTCATGAAGCGATTCTTCCGATCTTTCGGCGATTTTAGTTATACATGGAACAAGATTGTTAACATATGGTTTTCCTTTATGGGGACGAATCATGTGACAAAGTTGAGAGAATCTCCATAAAGCAGCACGTAAAGATCGAGCAGAACCATTCTTTTTAATTTCTTTATGCAGTTCTAGTTGAACTTTGATTATGTTTCCGTTCGTCATCGCCTAGCATCAATACCAGATTATAATTTCATATAAACTTTAAGATTTATATATAAATTACCCGTATTATTCTATTCAAACTTTCGTCTGCAATCATCCGAACGTCAGATTCCGGATCGTCACATAGCTGCAGCAATATTTCGATGGAAAAACTAAGTAAATTTGGAAAGTTTGTAGCAACTTTAACACTAGAATTACACATTGCATCTCCGATTATGTTACAGTGTAATATTTTATCTTTCTTCCTAAAATGCACACAGCAATCAGAGTGATTTATTAAACAGGTAGTTATAAAATTCATACCTTGCTGTTGAATCTGATGTAAGGTTAGTTGACAACAGAGATTTTAAGGAGTCTAAAGACTTCATAAGTCTTTCCTGAGTAGCCATGATTACTAAATAATCTGTTTAACATAAACTATGCTTATGTAGACATTACACACTGATAAAAGGACACTGTTGATGTTTTGAACTCGTATTTTGACATTCCGCTTTTGACATTTTACGATTGGAACTGATTCGCGCATGCGTTACTCTTACAACTTTTTTGACCTTGTTTTGATTGAAATGCATTTTATAAATTTAATTAAACTTTATTAAAATAATTCACAATAATAATACAATACATAAACAAAATAACTTTTTACAAATAAAACTTTTCTTCAGAAATAATTCTTCTCGAACTTACACACATCTCAATCCAATCTTCATTTATAATTTTAACATTTTCATTCTTAACTTCATTCAGTTTCTCTTTAATTAATTCTACGCGACTGCGATCACTAAAAAACTACAATTATTTTCAATATTTCACAGAATTTATGTAAAACAAACCTTGTATGAATAACTACATGAGTCACAAAACTTTCTATTTGATCACATTTTGTTCCTCCGTAAAACAGAAAATCAATCTCAATAGATTTTAATAAAGAAATAGTTGGTGATGATATATCATCAACAATCAGATAATTATCAAAATAAACAAAACAAGATCGAAACAAACCCAGAGGATTGTTGAAAGATAATTCTTCATCAAAAATGATATATTCTTGAGGTAATAAATTTAGATAGTCTCCCTAAAATAACAGAAAATTAAATAAATATAATAAATTGAAATAATACAAACCTACTTCTTTCGTAATATTTTCCAGAACATTTCCTAACGATTCTTTAGTAGCAAGTTGTAAAAAAGAATCTCCGTATTTATCATATCGGTTAGAAAATAAAAGTTTGGTTTTTTCACTAGTAACAATCATGTCATCTGGACTTAAATTTAATAATTTTGATGACAAATCCATAACTTTTATAATCCAATCTAATTTGACAATATCAAAAGAAGATGAAGCAATTTTAAGTTTAATTGTTGGAGTAATATTTCCGACAAGAGTACAAAAAGTATTTGGACCTGTAAATTGGACGACTCGTCCTCCGAATTCTTTTATTTTAACTTCTATATTTGCTTTGGTAAATTCTTCATTTCCGGAAAGAACGCAAAATTCTTTATCGATTAACAAAGTTGATTTTTGTTGCACGTCGAATAAGTGATACAAGGAACCACTTGTGTCTTGAACTTTTCGTGCGCGTTTTGAAGGAGAAACTTCGAGGTCTCCTTCAGTTAAATGTCTGCCGCTTAATTTTTCTACAGCTTTATTATCTTTCGTTAATTCTTTTAATTCTGTAAGTGTTAAACAATTATACCATGGTTTGTCGTATCGAATTTTTTCTACACGAGGAAATCTTAAAGTATAATCTGTTTGGAAGTCGGAGGATCTTGCTAACTCGGATGCTTTCACTTGTAAAACGCAAGATTTTCGAGGATCAATCCAGCAATCAGGTTTTTCTTTTTTCCAAATGATTCCTTCAGGATTTTTATTTTTTTCGAATGATTCCCAATAAGGATTTAATTTAATTAATAATTTGTCCAATTCTTCTATTGTAAAACCTGAAGCAACCTTTGCAAAGGTGTGAAATTCGTTTGGTGATTCTCCTAAGAAAATTGTAATTTAAAATTATTTTAATATACTTTTTAAAAATTATTTACCAGTGTCATTTGGATTTATAGCAACTCCTAATAAGAAACTGCTGATCAAACCTTTTCTTTTGCCTTCACCGTAGTATCCCCCAAGAATTATAAGATCTAATTCTGTCATTAAACCGTCAAAAAACTAAAATACAAAAAAATGATGTACTTCGAAAATATATATTAAATTTTATTACCTCTAATTTCATTTTCCACCAACCAGCTTTTCTATTATTTGGTTTATAAATTGAATGTGGATCTTTAAAACAAATTCCTTCTTCTTTTCTGTCTACAGATTTATTTAATTCTTGCATTAAATCTTGTCTAAAAATAATTAGTTTTACAAATAAATATTTTAACAATTAAATAATTTCTTACTTTGTTTTTACTTCTAAACGAGAACTTTTCATTATTATCCCTTTGATTGGTTCAAATAAATTATCTAAAATTTGTAATCGTTCTACAAGTGGTTTATTTGTTAAAATTCTATCATTTAACAAAAGAATATCGAAAACAACAAAACACGGTCTATGTACATTACTAGTTGTTAATTTTTTTACGTCAAAACTCATGCCTGGAAAATATTTCAGTAATATTTTCTTAAATCTGATTTAAATATGTTTACCTTTCGATCCAAAGTCTTTTGTTTTCGTGTTCCATCCCATCATTTCACCGTCAAGAATAACACTATTAATATTTGAAAATATCTTAGATAAATGAGGAGTAATTAAGCCTAATGTTTTATAATTATCTCCATAAATATTAGAATAATCGTAACCATTTTTAGAAAAATATTTGAAGATTCCATTCTTCATATGTAATTGAAATCTTTCTCCATCGAATTTATTTTCGACATACAAATACTTGTCTTCTTTTACAACTTGATTCAAAACATTTGAATCGCAATGAAGGGACAACATTGGACGAAAGGGTGTAAAAATTTCAACATCTAATTCGTGTAATCTGGTGGAGATATCTTTTAAAGTTGCGCATATCTAAATAACAATATGATTAAACTAAGAATATTATAAGGATTTATTTTTTACTTTGGATAAATTACTGCAAACATCGTATAGATCAGCAGCATCTGGATGAAAAACTTTTAAAATTCTATCGTTACCTAAACCTAGTCTCATATTTTTTAAAATAATTCTAATGATCCATTTTTGTTCTTCTGCTGTGCTAGATTTTATCATCTTGCATAACTCATTCTCAACTTCACCTAATCATATGTATATATTTATTATTTTATTTCTATTGTAAATGAAAAAAAAAATACGTACGAGGTTGATGCTCAGCATGCTTCTGGGACATCTGATTCAAGTGATTATTTACATCAGCAATTGTTAGTGTACTACTCTTTGGACACCATTTTCGGAGCACCCAAAAAGCTACATCTGCAAAATCAGTGGTGCTTTTTGTGTTTGAACTAATTTTATTGTATTTTAGAAGTTGATCGGCATCGTTTCCTCGTAAACATAATGTGCGGACGTAAAGTTTTGAAAACGATGTTTCCTTTAAACCGTAAGGAGTTCGTTCTCTTTCGTATTCAGGGACAAGCAGTCGTAAAGCTGGATAAAATGTTGATTCCTATAATTTATTATGCCATTTAGTAGAAAATTTTAGTGCGAATTTCTCGGATAACTTACAGCATCAGAATTTTTATCTATTTCTTTGTACGAATGTATGAACTCTAATAATACTTTTTCCTTATCTGCAAATTTTGTACATTTCTGAATTTTTTCACAAACATCGCAGAAAGTTTTAAAAGTAATGCGTGAATCTGCCATAATTAGATAATCAGAATATTTAAATAACAATGGTCACGTCAACATGACAGATCCACTTGTAAATATGTATGAAGTTTTCTCTTGAAAACAAGAGCCATCTACCATCTGCGACTTGTGTTCTGTCGAGTGTTATGTTCTTGTGTTCACGTCTCATAAACTGATAAAATTATTGCAAATGGCAGTGCAAAAAACATGTTATGTTGAATTTTAGCTTTTGTAAAACGAAGTGAGATTTGTTTACTTGCTATATCAACTAGTCAGCTATATATTATATTGCCGTAAATACAAATAATCGCAGCAGAATGGCGAAATTAGTTGATGTGTATCGTACAGACAGGCCTCTCGGTAGGAGACAACTTCCACTTGTCGTCGATGAAAATCTAACGGTAATAATTTATGTTTTCTGAATTGAATAAATCATATAGCATGAAACATATACCCTAATTGTACCATATTTTCTTACGACGTATGTACGCGTAATCTAAGTTTACACCTAACCCTAAACACATGCCTTTTTTCAAGTGACCTAATATAATATTTTCTTTTGAAGAAATTTATTTCAATGTATATTTTGTACGTAATATTATAATGTTTTGTAAATACGTCCTCGTTGAATTTAAAACAGGAAACAAATCACCACGAAATACACATTATTTTAGTTTGACATATAATAATACACAATCTATTTATACTTATATTTGTATGTAGATGGTGATGGATTTGAATTCAATGGGCCTGATTTGTGATAACAAACCTGTAAAAGGTAAAGAACTAGAAGAATTTACACGTAAGGTAGAGTTATTAACTCCTGCAGAACTCGGTTCAGCTTTACAAGTCACAAAAACTGACATGCTTCGAGTTTTAAACCAAGCTGTCCCTTGTGTTGGTTGCCGGAGAAGGTAAAACAGTTAAGTAAACGTTTCATTAAGATATTTACAACGTAACTGTTTTCATTTACAGCGTTGAAAGACTGTATTACCAGCTGTTCAAGTGTGGTCATCCTACTTTAGACCCACTAACTGTGAATCAAGATGGAGTGATTACTCTCAGGGCAGATAAGCCTGTAACTCCGTCAGTTTTAGCAACTCTGTTTCATGGACACAGGTATGCGACAGTGTAGTTTTGTTATATAGGTTCGATTGACGGTTGTTTCGTGTTTGTGTGTCTAGTTCTCGGTTAAATAATCTAGTGGATAGCCAACCCCGGCGCTCGAAGAAGAGCCACCGATGCTTGTTGCATTCGTTGGACTCGCAGCGGAGTCGACCCATAACGCCCGCGTGGCGCGACGTGTGGGAGTGCATGCGGCAGCAGTGCAAGGATGAAGTGGTGCTCATTGAGTCCACCACCCTGCACATGACTCTGGAGAACTACTTGCGCAAGCATAGGTTTTGCGGTGAGTGTCGTACCAAGGTGCTGCGCGCTTACACGCTGCTCGTGGAAGAACCAGAGCCGTGCAAAGAGAAAGGTTATGTTTCTGCTTTATATTCCGGCATCAAACGGTGTCTACCCGATAAGCATTTACATTTGCAGACTAAAACTGATTACATCAGCAAGCTTATTTCCCGTGCCGAGCCTGAACTTATGGGCAGGTATGACATGATGTATGTTTTTTGTTTTATTTTCTTACTACGAGGCACTGACATCCTTCTTAACACAACCTACACTAAAACAAATATTCCAGTTCATTCAAAGCTTTATTTATATTTGTTGTAGGTTGTGATAACGATGTCGGATCTTCGCTTTTTACTAATTATTTTTATTTCTAAACTGATAATATCTTGACTTGTTTTGTTTTACATCCAACAGTCGCCGAGAACGACACGCAAAAACGTTAGAAATCGCCCAAGAGGAAGTGCTGACTTGTCTAGGGATCTGTGTATACGAGCGCCTGCATCGGATCTACGTGCGTATGAGAGAAGAGGAGTGCACATGTCAGGTGTTCGCTGCCGTTGCAGTGGACACGCTGTGCAGGAGCTTCGAGACTGCCGTGGAGATGAAACAAGGCATCTCGCAGCTCGAGCTCTTGTATGAGGAGCTCACCAAGGAGGAGCAGCTCAAACAACAACGCAAAGAGCAAAAGAAACTGAAACGGCGCAGGAAGAAGGAACGTATGGCTGATGAGAAGGAAAATTGCAACCGGTGTGAAACACCAACAGAGGACGAACAACCAACGCAAACTAACAGTAAATTGTGTTCTTGTGCAATAAGCATTGTTAATCCCAATGTGAAACAAAGTTTAGAAAAAACTTGCTTGAACTGTAAAGACTGTAGTAACAAAAAGACGGGCAAAGGAAAATGTGTCAACGGGAACGAAGAAACTAACGCTAAGGACACTACGAATTGGTACGACAGCGAGAGCTGTAAATGCTCATTGAACTCGTCAGTGAAGAAGAATAAAAAGAAAAACAAAGACTCCACATCAGAATTTTGCTTCTCAAGCAGAACTCGTTCCCACGGGCCGTACGACTGTGAGCAAGACGATAGTGACCTTTCAGACAAACCTCTAGCTTTGGAAGTGAACAAACAAGGTGTGAAAGAGACGTGGTCGTCAAGCGAACTGTCGCATGACTGTGGTTACTCATCAGAGAATAACAATGGTTGTTGTGAGACCACGTCTGGGACCTCCAGTCTGCCTAGTTCTCCAGAAGGCTCAGAAATGGCGTGTTCAGGGAGCTGTTGCAACCTGGAGGCGGAGTGTCATGCAGACTACAAACATTCGAAATTCTTTCCCACTAGGGGGAATAGTATTAAGCTCAGTCTGCAGCAGATGCTAGAGGTGAGCATATGTTTTTTTATTGTTGTAGTTAGTGTTAAAGACGGATAACATCAGAATATTATTGAATTATGTTAGGATTCGTGTTCTTCCGACGAAGAGGGTGAAGGAAGTTATATATCGGCAGAAGAAGTCCGGGAATTCCAATCAAAAGTACGGCATCTGTCCGAACAGCGCGAAGAACTGAGACAGACGTTGAGAAATCGATTCGCGCAACTATGCGTGAACGGGCCGCAACAATCGCAGGGGAACCGCGCTCTCAACTAAACAAACGCTAATGCAACTTCCTGGTAACGTTCTTCGTTCTTCAAGAACAGGCGCACAAGTCCTGATTATCATGATTTTATATACACAAATATTTCATTGTTTCATTCGTTGTGAAGCTTTTTCCAACGAATTAGATTTTTTAATTTATTATTTGTAAAATTATTATTGAATTAAAAATTTTGTTTAAGAATCATTGTCTTGGTTTTTATATTCTATATTGTATCAGTGGCTTTATTTTTAATTATTTTAAGATAATAAAGATGTGCGTTCTGAATCCAGTGATATTGTATATAGTTGGTAATTTGTTGCATTCCATTTATGGGTGTATTGTTAAAGTATAAATCGTTTTGTATAGCAGAACATTGTATGGACATATACTATAATATAAAAACATAATGTGGTTCTTATGTATTGTTGATAATATTACAGTGTATTAAAAACTTGAACATTCAAATAAACTGATTAAAATTTATCAAACTAATCCCTTTTCATTTAGCTAAATTTTTATCATAACACGTGATATAATCAATATATCAAAGAATTACGTTTTATTTTATATGCATTGCGAGGCAGGTACAAAATATTTGCAATTAATATTTAATTTCATTAATTACAATTTACTTATAACAAAATATATTATTGTTTTTCTTTAAAACTTTTAACAATAAATAAGTAACAAATTTGTATATCACAGCAGTTCCCATTTAAACTAAATTATGATCTCAAAAACAAAAGTTACCGATATTCAGCGATACAGAGCGAAGCATTCGTCCCTCCAAAACCAAATGCATTTTTAATGGCTATTCTTCTATTTTTCGACTTCCATTCTTGTTTTATATTTGGTACATAATTCAAATCCATTTCTTCTTCCAGTTCATCGATATTAATTGTTGGTAAAAATACACCTTCCTTACAACCTAAAACTGTAAAAGCAGCTTCCAAATTTCCAGCAGATCCTAAAAGATGTCCATGAGCTCCTTTGGTTGATGAAACAGCTAATTTATAACAGTGGTCTTTGAATAAAGTTTTGATAGCTCTAGTTTCAATAACATCTCCTAACGGAGTAGAAGTAGCATGCGCGTTAATGTATTCAATATCATCTGGTTTTAAATTAGCGTCTTTTAAAGCTCGTTCCATGGCTAAAATTGCTCCAGTTCCATCAGCTTTAGGAGCTGTTAAATGAGCTGCATCACCAGATAGACCATAGCCCAAAATTTCTGCATATATATTCGCATTTCTATTTAAGGCATGTTCTAATTCTTCTAGAACAAATATGGCTGATCCTTCTCCCATAACAAAACCATCTCGTTTTTTATCGAATGGTCGAGATGATTTTTCTGGTGTATCATTGAAAGAAACGCTTAAAGCTCGAAGACGACAAAAAGCTGCGATAGATAATGGAGAAATGCAAGCTTCTGCGCCTCCACAAATCATAACATCGGCTTCGCTTCTTTGAATAAACCGAAATGCATCTCCAATTGCATGGGCTCCCGTTGCACAAGCGGTTGATACTGAGTGATTTGGTCCTCGAAATTCGTATTTTATACTAATGTGGCCTGATGCCATGTTTGGCAGAATTCTTGGCACGAAATATGGACTTATCTATAAAATATATTATTTTTGAAATAAACGGTAGTGATAAATCAACAGAAATAATTTTTGTTGATCTGATAAAAAATTTATAACTCACTCGATTATAACTTTTCTTCAACGCATCATTCGTGTCGCAAATGTCTTTCAGATCAACCATTCCCATGCCAACAGCTACTCCTGTTTTTTGTTTTTCATCTTCATCTTTTGGAAACCACTTTGCGTCTTCAAGAGCTTCTTTGGCAGCTATTAAAGCATAAGCAGATGCTGGTGCCATCGTTCGAAGATCACTTTTAGAAAAATAATCATTGAGATCTAACGGTTTTTTATTTCTAAATAAGGAACCTGCTACTTGACAAGGGAGTTTATTATATGCATCTCCTTGTAATTTTGTTATTCCACATCGTCCGTCAATAAGATTTATCCAAGATTCTCGAACTGTACACCCCAACGGTGATAGCATTCCTAATCCTGTTACTACAACTCTTTTCATTTTAATAAAGTCTACTTATCTAAAATCTTTAGTAATAATTTTTATCTTGTTATGAAAATTTTAAATGCGATTTCTGAGGTTATATTATTTCTATATTTCAGGTTAGATATTCTGTGATTACTGTTACTGATGAGCATGCGTAATGATCTATAAATGATCTTGGATGAAGATGATACAGTAATCCTTTGTATTTTGTAGTTGTTGTTTACATTTTATCACAGTTTTGTCGTACATTCTGATTATTTTTCAATATTTGATCACAATGATTCGAATCTATAACAATGTAATTGTATACTGTTAGTATTAGATTAAGATAAAAGTGTAATTTTAAAAAAGGTATGATCTGTTATGGATGTGGGTGGAATTTCTGTTAAACAAACGGCCTTGGGATGCCCATAATTTCTTGCAAACAACTCATCCCATTTCAGAGGACAACAAAATCAGAAAGAGATCAAATAAATACAATTAAAGATGTCAAAGAAAAGCGATTGTCAATATAGTTTTTTCAGTGACTGAATTATTTGCTATGTTTTGCATGGTGAGTACAAATAATCTAATGTAAATATTTATTTTGTGACAATAATTATCTCCGCAGAGGAGTGTTTTATGTTATTACTCATAATCTTATGCTTTGTTAGCTGTTAATTATGTGTAATTAACTTGTTTTGTTCTTCCGCATTCATCTCCAAGAAATTCTAAAAGATTAATTTAGGATGCTATGATGTCAGATCCTATGATACATTTTAATAATAAGTTTTAGTATAACATTCATAATACAGTACACAGATCAGTGTTAGTGAAACATCTTTTCATTTTAGGAAATCTTCGGTACTACAGTATGGGTTGTGTTAGCAGTCGGAGAGATATAAATGACATCCATCCCAACATCTTTCAAGTGATGAACGTTGATGAACTTGGACAGCATGTAAGTCCAGGGCAGCTAGAGCTAACAGAATCAGAATTAGTGCTCTACCAGCGCGGTAAGGCAGCTACACGATGGCCACTGCGTTGTTTACGTCGCTATGGTTTCGACGAAGAAATCTTCAGTTTCGAATCGGGACGGCGGTGTCCCACCGGACCAGGAATTTACGCATTTCGTTGTCGGCGGGCCGAACAACTCTTTAACCTTTTACAACAGAACATCCAGCTAAGAAACATGGCCGATGATATTGTTTTAGCTGCCAATGAACTTTCCATTCCTGCTGTGTCGTCCGGTCCGCCAGTTTCATCTCGTCAGCCTAATGATCAAAGTTATTTAGACTCTGTAAATAGAACAGTTCTTCCACGAACACAAAACAATAGATTTAGTCGGCCAGGTTCGGTGACTAGCAACGGACCGGCAAGTCCACCGTCGGCGTCGTCTCCAACGCCAATTACATCCGAGTCGACAGCTGTTTCGGAGCACAATAATAACAAAAGAACACAGCCCTCGTATAGCAACACTCTTCCATTGTTTGAAGCTGATAGCGTCGCCAGTAGTACTGTGCAACCCTACATGAATCTAGAACCAACTTCGTCACCTACTTTAAGTTCAAGTAGTGAACCATACGCTCAACTGAATATGGATTCAGAGGCTGAATGTTGTCATCTTTATGTGAATGTTACCCCAGGTGAAACTTCCACACAAAAAAATGTATTCGAACCTTCAGCATTGTTGGAATGTGACGAGAAGAAAGAAGAAAAACATTGTTACGCAAATTTTAACCCGGGTGATATAGAAACAACGCATTTGAATGTTCGGTTGCCACAGAGTACAAATGCACAAATCTCTATTCCAACAGATATAACGCGTACAGTAAATTACATAGTGTTGGATTTAGGGTTGAAGACGGATACGACACCGGGATGTACAAGTACAGCTGCTTTACCCCCCGAAAGTCCGCGAAGGTCCGCTAAAGGCTACGCGACCATTGATTTCAACAGAACAGTCGCACTGTCGCATTCTGTAAATCCTAGCTCGGATGTAGATAACGAGGGGTCGCGGAAAACACGACATAATTCAACAATTGGTGAGCTGGCGCCAATTCTTGCCCGCCACAGCACCTCCCTAAGTGATTGAAACATCGAACATGCTTCAGGCAGTATCGATTATTGTGATCTTCACCAAAGCGTTTATAACGCCAAATTTCGGGACTAGCCAGTTTTTTTTTGTAAATTTTACAAAATGCCAAAGATATTTTATAATTATTTTAATTTTCAAGACAATTAAAAGTGACGTATTATTTTCATTATACATTTGCGTTAATGTAAGGAAAGATATATATAAAATGTATTTAATTTTTAATAAATATTGTCAATATACATGTTTAAGTGTTTATTCTAATAAATATTATTTCGAAGTTTTCCGCAATATTTCAAGTGCAAGTTATGCAAGGTTACCCATATGATTTGCTTGTAATATAACCTACGAAATTTCTAAATTTTCTATTAAAAAAAGTGCAATTAATTAATTATTTACATATTAAATAATAGATTATATCGACATCTACAGATATAGGGTTTTATTAATCTATTTACGCTAGGTTTTAAAAATAATATGCACAAAATAGGTTAGGTATTGTTGACATCTCTGATAAGCTACAAAAAATCAAGAGTAATAAAAATGGATAATTCGGATCAAGATAAAAAGGTAATTATAGTATGCAGTTAACAGTTAAACAAATAAATACTGCAATATGTCATTTGTCAAAGATTCTTTAATTACGATTTTGTTTTAGGCTGTTATGTGGTTTGGAAGAGACATTTCTAAAATACCCTGTTTTAGAAACACTTTTCTCTACGGAATAGGAGGAGGCATAGGAGTAGGATTAGTAGCCTTTTTGTTCACAAGCAGACCTCAACTATCATCTCACATAGCTGTTGCATCATTTAGTGTAATTTGCATGTCTTATTGGGTCCAATGTAGATATAAGTATTCACGAACAAAGTTTCAATTAGCTCAAATAAAAGCAGGTATGCAGCAACATATTATGTATGAAGGAACGCATGTAGAAAAAGAACTTATGTCAGAAAATGCTAAAGATGTTTAAATAGTTATTGTGTAAATAGTATAATTTTGAATAAAGAAATTTACGGAATTTATCTCTATTATTATATTATATTGTAATAGTTTTAATTAGAATTTCATATTCGTAATAATTTAAAAATAGAGGAGCTCATGACAACAGATGAACATGTACTGTTGCTAATGTTTTGCCCGTTTTGCCAAATATAAATCAAGTATTTTCTGTCAAAATTTATTAGAAAATGAAATTTAATATTGGGGAATATGCTTGCTAACACTGTTTCTTATTTATTTTCATTGAAGATGGTGAACTACGGGTGAGGTTTACCGAAACAAATTTATAAATCGCAGTTTTGCCAAAAATTTAAGAAAATAAACAAACAATAATTCTTTCGTAACAAATAAGACTACTACGATCATATGATGACGAAACATAAAAATATAACAAAAATTGGTACTTATCAATTTTGTAATGATAATAATAATTAATTAAAAGTAAATACTAAATATGTATTTTTATGTCTTATTTGTATATTGCATACTGGAGATAACTTATTTTTTCATTAAGCGATTATCATATTTATAAGGTCACAGCAGGCCAGTTATATATCTGATAATTATTTTACTAGCTGGACTACTTTAGTGGAAAGAAAGTCATTTATTCTCAGTTCGCTTTCGGCTCGCGTTCATGTAGTGTCCAAGTCACATTATCATTATTGTTGTGCGACAATGAATCAAACACATTCAACATTGGTGTTTTTTGTTAATGGCAAGAAGGTAAGAAACAAAAGATTTATTATATTTCAAATGTTTATTAAACTATTAATTTTTTATCAAAACTTATTAAAGAAAAAATATAAAACTAATTTTAAAACTTTAACTAGAGCAATTATTTAATCGTTATGATCTACCATAATCATTTGCTCCTATTAAACTGCAATTTTATTCTTAATTCTTTTTTATGAAGTGTTTTCAAAACAACCTTGTATCAAGAACTTTTCTTTTTTAAATTTTGTTTGTTAGTATCTAGTCAAATATTTGTTATTGTTAATGCGTAAATTTCGTTCTTCATATATATATTTGATAAGAGTTGCTAATGTAATATATTACATATTTTAACATTTATTGCGACATATTCATATTTGTTATATTTATCGTTTAATGATAATTTTGTTTAATTTTAAAGCACGTTTCTTACAAACACCTAAAATGTAATAATTTATTTGCTTTACTTTAATTTTTATATTTATAATCTTTTAGATAGAAGATAGCAATGTAGAACCCGAATGGACTTTATTGTATTATCTTAGGAATAAATGTATCCTTTTATAGTTAATTTATTAAATATGTAAACCAATAATTGGTTAATTAAAATCAACTGATTTGTTTATGCATTTTTTAATATTCTGCTATGCAACTATTACAACAATCCTGTAGAGGTGGTCTACTATTTCACCGATATTTCAAATATTTTCTTTCAATAAAAATTCAGTAAAATTAACAGGAACAAAACTAGGATGCGGCGAAGGAGGTTGTGGTGCCTGTACGGTGATGCTTTCCAAATATGACCGCAAAAAAGAGAAAATAGAGTATCCTTTTAATCATTTTCCAATATTCCAACTATTTAATTCGATTTTTCTTTAACACAAATTTTTCTAGTCACATAGCAATTAATGCTTGCCTTATGCCTCTCTGTTCGTTGCACGGCTTAGCAATAACAACAGCAGAAGGAATTGGCAACATGAAAACGAAACTTCATCCAGTTCAAGAACGAATTGCAAAGTCTCATGGTTCCCAGTGTGGGTTCTGCACTCCGGGAATTGTAATGTCTATGTATACTTTACTCAGAAATAATCCGAAACCATCTATGGCGGACCTGGATGTTACTTTCCAAGGAAATCTTTGTAGATGTACTGGATACAGAGCAATTTTGGAAGGGTACAAAACATTTACCGAAGATTATGAGCAAGCACAGAGAATGACGAATGGTTTCACTTGCGCTATGGGAGACCAGTGTTGTAAAAATAAGACTATTGAAACTTGTACTAATAAAGCAGAACCATTGTTTGATAAAAATGAGTTTACTCCGTATAATCCAACTCAGGAATTAATTTTTCCTCCTGAACTGAAATTAAATCCAGAGTATGATCATCAAGAACTTGTGTTTAGAAGTAAAAATGTTCAGTGGTTACGACCGAACAAATTAGAAGATTTACTAACGATTAAACAAAAATATCCAGATTGTAAAATCGTTGTCGGAAATTCTGAAGTTGGAGTAGAAACTAAATTCAGACGTATAATTTATCCAGTACTTGTTCAACCAACTCTTATTCCAGAACTGAATCAAATTACAGAGACTAATGAAGGTTTAAAAGTTGGAGCAGCAGTAACTCTTGATAATTTGGACAAGGCTCTGAGGAAACAAATGAAAATCAAAAAACCGTACGAGACGCACATTTTTGCTTCTATTGTTGATATGTTGTATTACTTCGCAGGGAAACAAATTCGAAATGTTGCGGCAGTTGGAGGAAATATCATGACCAGCAGTCCAATTTCTGATTTGGTACCAATTTTCACAGCAGCTAATTGTGTTCTTGAAGTTTGCAGTAAAGAAAGAGGAACTAGAGAAGTAGTTATGAACAGCGACTTTTTCACTGGGTATCGGCGAAACATGGTTAAAAACGATGAAATTTTAACAGCTATTTACATTCCATTTTCAAATGAAAACCAATATTTTTATGCTTACAAACAAGCTAAAAGACGAGATGATGATATTGCTATTGTTAACTGTGCAGTTAATGTTGAGTTTGCAAACAATTCTATAATTATTTCTGATATTAAAATTGCTTATGGAGGAATGGCTATCACTACTGTTATGGCTAAAAATACCCAAAAGGTACTAATTGGAAAACCTTGGAATGAAAAAACTTTAGAGCTGGCTTATCAAGAACTGGTCAACGATTTACCAATTTCTCCAAACGCTCCAGGAGGAATGATTCACTACAGAAGATCTTTGACTTTGAGTTTATTCTTTAGAGCTTATTTAGCCATCACTCAACAATTAGAAATAAGAGGCTGTGCCAAAATGCCAAAAGCATTTAAAAGTGGAATTGAAGGTTTTCATAACAAAGTTCCGCATAGTTCTCAATATTTCCAAGTTTTGCCCGGAAAAGAAAAGACTAACTATGTCGGAAAACCGATTCCCCATGTTGCAGCTTTTAAACAAACTTGTGGGGAGGCTTTATATTGTGATGATTTACCAGAAATCAGAGATGAACTATACATGGGTTTAGTTCTCAGCACTGAAGCACATGCTGAAATTCTGAAAGTAGATGCATCAGAAGCTCTGAAAATGGAAGGAGTGCATGCATTTTTCTCTGCTAAGGATTTGACCCCTCGACAAAATACAGTCAAGCCAATTTTCAATGATGAAGAAGTTTTTCGATCTAAATTAGTAACTGCAAAAGGACAAGCTATTGGAGTTATAATTGCTGATGATCAAAATATTGCTCAGCTATCTGCCAAAAAAGTTAAAATTACTTATAAAAAACTTTCTCCGATCATTGTTACGATTGAACAGGCAATTGAGCATCAATCTTTCTTGAGGAAAGAACCAACTAGAATTGTAAATGGAAATGTTGAAGAAGCTTTTAAGAAAGCTGATCATGTAATTGAAGGAGAATGTCGTACTGGTGCCCAAGAACACTTTTATTTAGAAACGCACAGTATTATTGTTAATCCTAAAAATGAAGATAATGAGTATGACGTTATTTGCTCTACGCAGCATCCTCAGGAAGTATCTGTAAGTTTTATCAAATTTTTCAGCAATAATATGTTTCAATTTATTCATTTTCTAATAGAATTTGATTGCCGGAATGCTAGAAATTCCAGTGAATCGAGTAATAACAAGAGCGAAACGTTTAGGAGGTGGTTTTGGTGGTAAGGAGTCTCGCAGTTTAGTTATGGCGCTTCCTGCAGCTTTTGCTGCATCTAAACTTGGAAGACCCATTCGTATTATGTTAGATCGAGACGAAGATATGGCAATAACTGGTAGTAGGCATCCTTTCTTGCTTAGATATAAAACTGCTTTTAATAAAGAAGGAAAAATTCTTGGATGTAGAATTAAAATTTACAGTAATGCTGGATATTCTTCAGATTTATCTCAAGCTGTAAGAAATTATTATTTTTATTACGAAAATATTTATTTTTAATTATCGTCTGTAGGTTTTAGAAAGAGCAATGTTCCACTTTGAGAACTCTTACAAAATTCCGAATGTAGAGGTTCTTGGGTGGACTTGTAAAACAAACCTTCCTTCTAATACTGCGTTTAGAGGTTTTGGTGGGCCTCAAGGAATGTTTGCTGGCGAAAATATGATTAGAGATATCGCTGAATATTTGAAGAAAGATACCAAAGATGTTCAAGAAATTAATTTGTACAAAGAAGGTGATAAAACTCATTTCAATCAAGAATTAACTTATTGCACTTTGGATCGTTGCTGGAACGAATGTATAACAATGGTGGATTACGAGAAACGCAAAGCTGCTGTTGATAAATTTAATAAGTAAATTTTAACAATATTTACAAATATTATTTTAATTACTCTATATTTTTTCCTAGTGAAAATCGTTGGAAGAAACGAGGAATTTCTTTAGTACCAACAACATTCGGAATTGCTTTTACATTTTTGTGTTTGAATCAAGCAGGAGCTTTAGTGATTGTTTACACAGATGGATCAGTTTTATTATCACATGGTGGAGTTGAAATGGGGCAAGGTTTACATACTAAAATGATTCAAGTTGCTAGCAAATGTTTAGGAATTCCAATAGATAAAATATACGTAGCTGAATCAGCAACTGATAAAGTACCAAATGCTTCTGCTACTGCTGCTAGTGTCGGCTCTGATTTGAATGGAATGGCTGTAAAAGTAAGTTCATAAATTTACCCAATTCTGGTTGGGAAATATTTTTTTTTAATTTTAGGAAGCGTGTGAAAAAATAGCGAAACGTTTAGAACCCTTCAAAAAGAAGAATCCAGAAGGAACATGGGAAGACTGGATCAAAACAGCTTACAACGAACGTATCGGATTATCCGCTACCGGATTCTATGCTACTCCAAACATCGGTTATGATTTCGCAACAAATTCAGGAAATCCTTTCAACTATTTCACTTACGGCGTCGCTTGCAGCGAAGTTGAAATTGATTGTTTAACTGGGGACCACCAAGTTTTAAGCACAAACATTGTTATGGATCTCGGGGAAAGTTTAAATCCTGCGATTGATATTGGACAAGTGGAAGGAGCTTTTATTCAAGGATATGGGTTATTTACAATGGAAGAAATGTTGTACTCACCCCAAGGAGACGTCATCACAAAAGGTCCTGGAGCGTACAAGTTGCCTGGATTTGGGGATATTCCTGTAGAGTTCAATGTGTCGTTGTTGAAAGGAGCACCGAATCCCAGGGCTATCTTTTCTTCGAAGGTGAGTATCCTGGAAATTTATTAGGATTGTAAGGATTGTCGAAGGATGGAAGGATTAATTATGATTTTTGTAGGCTGTTGGAGAACCACCTCTGTTTTTAGCAAGTTCAGTTCTGTTTGCGATTAAAGACGGAATTAAATCAGCGAGAAAGGAAGCACAAATAGAAGGGAATTTTAGATTAGATGCTCCTGCTACTTCTGCTAAAATTAGAGTACTTTGCGAGGATCACTTAACTTCTAAAGTAAGTTTTAATTATCATTTGAATTAGTAAAATTATTAATATATATTTTTGTAGTTCAAAATGCCCGATCCAAGTACCTACACACCATGGAATATTGTACCTTAATTTTTTTAAATAAATGTAATTAAATTAAGAATAACTAAATAATTGTTGTTTATTACTACTTTATTGTTACAAGCACAAACTACGAGGCAATATATACTATTATTTTACGCTTTACAATTTATACAATAACACAATTTTTATTTATCCTTTTTCTCATCTTTTTTACTAGATACTATTTTCTTGAAAGCCGTTGTCTTCTTTCGAATGAAATTAGTAAAAGACTCAATTTTTAACAATCTTAAATATTTTCTTGATAAGCTTTTCTTGACGCTTAAATCCGACGAATTTTGAGATACATTTTCAACAGTACTATTACTGGTTTTAGAAACTAAATCAAATTCTGAATATTTAGATTCAAAATCCGATTTAGATAAAAAGTTTTTCTTCTTTAAAATTACGTCTACGGGAATTTCTTCCATTTTACTTTTTTTCTTTACACTGGAATCAGTAGAAGAATATTTTCTTTTAGACTCATTAGTACTTTCATTTGGCAGTAACAATAAGCTGTCTAAAGCAATTTTATAATTACTTTCATTACTATTCGATAAACCTGAAATGTTACTTGCTAACTCAGATATTTGGCTTGGCTGTATTACAAACTCATTCCGTCTTCTAGTTGAATTGTCTGTTTGAATTTGATTGCGACTTTTAGCTGGTTTTTCAATTATAATTTCTTCATGTGAACCTTTTACAAAGTCACTCCGCGTTTTAAGTGGTATTTCAGGTTGAATTTCAAGTGGTAATTTATAATTACTCGAAGGAAAATTATCAACTTTTATTTCTTCCGAAATTGAGGTAACTAGTGCTTTTCGGGGTAATAAATTCCATAAAGGATGTTTATGTAAAACACTACGTACTTCAACTTTATTTACAGACGTTCTAATAGGTTCAACCTTTCTTGGCAGTTTAAACTCTGATACTTCTGCAGAAGGTTGTTCAACGCAACAAAAATGTCTACAAACTTTTCCTAAATCACTTAAAATTGGTTCATGATCATATCTATGTTCAGTTTGTAATTTTGAATGAAATAGTAACTGTGAGTTGTCTTCACCGATTTGTTTCGAACTATCTATTAATATTGGAAAGGCTGTTACAGACTTTTTAAGTGGAGCCGGTCGAATTATAGTTGGTCCAGCATGTCCGGAAGATTTCGGTCGAATTAAAGTTGGTCGAGAAGTTTCTGTGGGTGTAGGTCTAATAATAGTTAGTCCAACAGTTTCAGCAGGTTTAGCTCTAATAATAGTTGGTCCAGTAGTTCCAGTAGATGTAGGTCTAATTATAGTTGGAACAATAGGTGAATGTTCAACTACAGTTATATCTTTTGGTAGTTTAAAATCTGATTCTTCTCTAGTGGGTCGATTATCTGGACAACAAAGATATTTGCATGCTTTTGGCAAATCACAAAAAGTAGGAACATGTTGACCATGAATATACCGATCGTCTACATAGTGATTATAATATTGATATGCCATCTGAGTGTTATCTTCATTTACTTGTTTTGAAGGTACTTTTTTCTTAGTTCTAGTTGGTTGAGGTCTAATAATAGTTGGTCCAGTAGTTCCAGTAGGTGTAGGTCTAATTATAGTTGGTTCAATAGGTGGATGTTTAACTACAGTTATATCTTTCGGTAGTTCAAAATCTGATTCTTCTCTAGTGGGTCGGTTGTCCGGACAACAAAAATATTTGCATACTTTTGGCAAATCACAAAAAGTAGGAACTTGTTGACCATGAATATATCGATCGTCTACATAATGATTATAATATTGATAAACCAGTTGTGTATTATCTTCATTTATTTGTTTTGAAGTAATTTTTTTCCTAGTTTTACTTTTGTTTTCCGATTTTGGTTTTTCTATAGTTTCAGTACTGTTTGGTTGAGTAAATAATGAAGAATTCTTGGATAGATTAGAATCAAAGCAACAAAATTGGGTACAAACTTTCGCTAATTCGCAAAGATCTGAATCCTCGTCGTGATGATGTCGATGGTGATGATGTCTGTGGACGGTTGGTTTCGTTGAATAATATACAAACTTACTACCTGTTGTTTCATTTATTTGTTTTGTTCGCATAGATAATTTAGACTTTTTGCGTTTTTGTTGAGGAGAATCTTGTTTGTTTACAGATAAATATCTTAAATCGCCTTCGTTATATTTGAAAATACGTGGTGATCTATACATAGTAATTGTTTTGCTAGATAATTTTGAAGAATGAATTTTTTTCCCGGCATTATTTTTAGTAGAATGACCTTTAAATTTAGATTTAGTTAATTTATTTGGAGAAAGAACTAGTTTTACATTGTGTTCCTTTAGCTGTTGTTTCGGTTTTTGTTTAAGAATATTTGTTTCTTTTTTGATATTTTTTATGTTTTCTTCCGAAAATTTTGATTCAAAAATGGACGACAGGTTTCCTATAAATGTAGAAGAAACATTATTCTATTTTTAAATATTAATAACTGTATAGATTTATAACTAACTTTTAAAGACAGGGACGGATTTTTCGGTCTGGCTCCAGTTTTTGTACCAGGTGGTGAATCCATTTTTAAAGGGTATGATTGTAAAAATGAACTAATTTGTTGTTTTACTTCTCCTACTTTGTGAGGCAAAGCATCTTTTTCGGTACTTCTTGGAAAATTTGAATCAACTTCTAAAGGATATGCATTTATTGGAGTTCGGTTTAACGTATCATCTTCTTGTCCAGAAAATTCGTAGGGAAATAATGAATGTTCTTTTTTATTTTTTAAAATAAAATCTTTTGGAGAAATTTCTCTTTTGCTAGTTTGTTTATATAATGGAATTCTAGATTTACTTTTTTGATTTGATTTTGGAGGATCTGAACATAAAGTGAGTGTAGGATTTAATGCTATTTTGTCCTCTAAAGGTTTTGTTTCTGATGGCGATTCCTCAGATTTCTTTTCAATCTCTAAAATATATTAAAGTAAACAGATTTTTTTTATTTGTTATTCAAATCTGTCTCACCTGGTGGTTCTGGTTTGTTCTTTAACTTCATTTTTAAAGTCAAATAGTAATCTTTCCGTTTTTGGAAACTACTATTTACATTTTTAGTAAGCTGATTTGTCCTTGCAGATAAAAATGAACAGTTTTCAATTGCACCTGGTTGAGGAATTTTAGATTTTTCGGCTTTTTTCGATTTCTCTTTTCCATTACGTTTTTCTTCAGGAAGGGAATTTAAATCGAAGTTTGATACACTGCTCGGCATTTCACACACAACTGAAGAAGCAACAGTAGAATTTCGAGAAGATGTGCTTTTACAGAATTCTTGTTTACTTGGCAAAGTTTTTGATCTTTTGAAATTGTCATTAATTGAAAATAGTGTATTTTTTAAATGACTATCATCACCAATAATTGCAACTTGGGAACTAAATGTAACAGAACTACAATTTCTTTTAGTTTCTGTACTTTTTTTCGAAATTGGTTTCTTTACTGGACTTGCAATTTTAATAACAGGTACTAAGGGAGCGTCAATTACAGCATTATGTATTTTATTTTGTTCTAATATAACTGGATCTGGCATAATACTAACAGGATACGTAGCCATTGTATTTTTGCGTTTAAAATCGGTGCTATTCAATATTTCATTCGCTCGAGGTGAAACTTGCAGAACATTTCGTGGTACTGTATTTTGTTTTGTATCAATAATAGTCACAGAATCATTTTTGTTATGATTTATTTTTAACCGGTCCGTTTTTGAGATTGTTTTTTCAGGATTTAGTGATTCTTTTTTGAAACTATTTTGCCTGGAAGGCGGTTCTGTTTTTTTAGGACTATTTGTTTCTCTCCTCAATTTTGGCGGAGTTCTTGACCGACTTCTGTCTCTTTCTTGTACAAGATTGTTTATTAAACTGCAGAGCTCTTCAATTTTGTTGTTGTAATCTGAGTTACTTGTAGGATGTTCTTCTTTAAACAGATTACTGATTTTTTCTCTCAATATTGCATTTTCATCTTTAGGTAATTTTCTTGGTGATGTATCTCTTAATTTTTCTTCTGTTTTAAGCGGCTTTCTTGGAATTCCTTTTCGTTTGCTAGCTATTGAAATTGTGTCGTCTTCTACATTTTGTATTGTACTTGGTGTAGATTGTACGTTAGTTCGATTAGATTCAAGAATTCGTGATTCTCTTGGATCATCTATTCTTCTTCGAGGTATTGTTGGTCTTTTCTGGTTGACAGGCATTTCTAAATGATGATGAGAACCTTTGATATTCACGCATTCGAAAATACTTACTCCCATTCTTTTCTTCTTTTCTCGTTTTTTCTTTTTATTAGAAATGTTTTGATCTCCAGAAACCATAGAATTTGCCACACTTCTACTACTGAAATTTGATTTCATGTACAGTTCATTTACTGAAGAGCGCTCCAAATTTATAATATCGTTGAAGTTTGTTTGTTGCTCCACGTCTTTCGTATTTGGTTTGAGAAGTGTTGGTTCCAGAGTGTTTGAGGTAACAATTATTTTTCGATGCTTCTTGTGATGGTGATCATTCTTCTGTTTCTCATTTTTATTTTGCTTGTTTGTTTCATCGTTTTTCAGAGCGAGAACAAATTCAAAAGCAGCACGTTCTTGTTTCTTCAGCTGTATTGTATTTGTATTACTCTCATTTTCAACTACCCTATGTTTCTTTTTCTTACATTTCATTGTGTCTAATGCGTCTTTATTGAGTTCCGTTTTGGAGTTTGGAATTTTATTGACTTCATAAACTGAATGAGCAACAATATTTTGACGAGCTGTAAATGGAGAAGGAGAAACTTCTCTAAAGGGTGACGGGGAAAGTCCCCTAAAAGGTGAAGGAGAATACATTCTGCATTTCTTTATATTAATATCACTTCGAACACGTTTAACATGTATGGTTTGTTTATTCTTAGTCCGATGTAATGAATAATTTCGCTTACTGGATCTTGTACCGTCGAAATCCAAACAACAGAAATTTGAATTTTGCAATTTGACTATGTTTGTATTTTCAGGGAATTTGAAATTACTGACATCGTAGTTTTCTTTGTACAAAATTTCATTTGAATTAGGAATATCTTTCACTGGATATTCGAAATTTCTACAAAATGGAGCTGGTCCTATATTATCAGGAGGTAATATGGCGGAAGTCCCAAATTGTTCTTCAGTTTGAACCATTTTATTAGTTACATTAAATTTCTCTACCGAAGTTAAATGAGTACAACTTTTCGATTGCTGAAGGGAAAACTTTTTGTGGAACACACAAGAATCTATAGATGATCGAAACACTTCAAAACTGATTTTTTCTTCTTGTACAACGTAATCAATGTTAATGACACAATTGCTTGATTTGATGATTTCTACATTAGATGATTTGTTGTCGCTACTAGATGACATGTCATTGAGATTTCGATTTGAAATGTCACACAACATACGATTCATGTTAAATCTGTTTCTGAGGTCAGAAACAGATGGTCTCGACATTTTAATATTGATGGCTCATTTTTAGTACTTAATTTATTAAAACACGATGTTTAACTAAAATTTTTGTAAGATCTTTTAAAAGATCGCGTTTTTACTCTCGCTTGTTTTAAAATTGACAACTCTGAATTTTAAAAATCTAGTAACGCTTTAGGATATTTTTGGGTAACTGGATGATGTACAGAGTGGATAATATTTTTGTAGTGTAATATATATTAACATATTTTGTACATTACTTTTATACACTTATAAATTGTTATTGGTTGGTATATACAAAAAAGCACATTATTAAATATATCAAACGTACCACAGACCGCATTTCTGACCTCCAAGGAATATCTTTGAGTGGGAAGAAAAAAATGTATCGCTTTAGCATCTAAAATGCAATATAATACTGTATGCCACCGTAAATATAAAACAAGGTTTTATTTATTTTGGACAACAAGAAAACAAATTAATTCTTCTAAAGTAATCACAGGATTATATTACAAAAATCTTTTAAAAACACAACTTCGTACCTAAGAACTAGTGTATATAAATATTTATAGACTTTTTCCTGTTAGAAGCAAGTATGTACGTAGAAAATTTCAATTTTATATTCAGTATTATTTGTAAATAATACTATACAAAACTGAATAAAATGAAATAAAATCATCTATTTCATCATCTTTTCAAGATGGAATAGATACCAAAAGGCCTAAAATAAAACAAATAAAAAGAGTTACCTTTAAGAATGCTATACTCTGCCAGAATGTCTGCCACTATTGTCTAAAGATTCATTTGAATTTCCCGATCCTGAACTCAGTCCTATTGCAACAAACATAACACAAAAATGTAATAAATTCCCAAAACAATATCAGAAAAAATACAAACAATCAATTATATGTACTATTATTAATATATATTAAAAAAGAAACAAAAATATAACGGCTTTTTAAATATATTTTGATAAAGATTGTGTGAATTAAAATTGAAACTCACCTTTATGCGTACGAGGTTTATTTCTTTGCGGTCCTCGGTAATCTCTATCCTCATCCCGTTCCCAGTGTGGTGGCGGTCTCGCAGACTTGCCACTGTACGGACTATACGTCCGTTGCATGTGTGACGTTGGAGGCGGCGGTGACCTCCTCCGGTAGTCACTGTCAGGGTACGACGGCGACAGGGGTGGGCTGTCATCGCGATCATACGGTGAGTAGGCCCTCGAATCGGGCGAGTAGCGCCCATGTAACGGTGGAGAGGACATCCGGCCTAAAGGCGGCGGGCGGTGGTCCCCAGGGAACAGCGCTGGAGGCGGTGGCATGAAGGGCGGGACACCTTTCAAAAATAGTTTTTTAGAATTTGACATACTTTAATTAAACTAATGATAAGAGCAATTCTGAGATAATTAATTTCACGGAAAATTTGATTATGAAAATAATTATTAATTTGACAGAATTTAGTAAAAAAACAAGTCCAAATATTCCTCTAGTCTACATTGTGGAGCGATTACCAAACAACGTTCGGAAAGTGATAAAATTATTTCGAATTAAATTTGTCAGTTGTTACCTGGTATTGGGGGCGGCATAAACGGCATTCCAACCCCAGGTGGTGGAGGCATGAAGGGCGGCATCCCTGGAATTGGTGGTGATGTGGTCATATGATCCCGATGTGGGAATAACAGTGGTGGTGAACCTGGGGCATCTACTTGGCTCATATGTAGCGGAGATACAGGTATCTCGCCATTTGATTCTAATGGTGACATAATTCCTACAAATCATGATTTTATTTCAAACATTTTTTTATTATTATTTACAATATTCAACTTACTGTTAGACAGTTTTGACTCGTCTGCCATGTGTGAAGAGTTGTTAAGATTTTTCTCTACGATGGTTAATCGGTTTCGTAGTTGACTAGCATCTTGTTTTGATTCTTCAAGTCTTCGTTCGGCTTGTCGCGCAAGCACCCAATTATCGTGCGATTTCTTCTCCAACATTGAAATCTGACTCTTCAAGCTTACTTCTTGATCAAGAATTTCTTTCTTTAGTAGTTCGTTTTGGGCCCTAAAAATTATAATTGTAAATTTGGAGATACTTAATTGCACATCATAGTTTACTTGTAATTCTGCAACTCTTCTTGAATCCATTTGATTCGTTCGATTGTCGAAGTCGCTTCGCCTTCTTTCTGCATGAACTTTGATTCATTTTCATTTATTTCCCTAAAATTTTAATCATCAATAAAACTTCAAAATATATAAATTACTTTCATACTTTTGTAATTGGGTCTCCTTGTCTTTAAAGTAAGCGGATAGCACTTCAAGTCTGGTTTGAGCTTCAACTTTTTCCTTCTCTGCTTCTTCGAATTTATCTTTCAATATCTTCACTTCTTGAATCATCACCTGCACTTCTTTTTCAAACACTGATTTATTATCAATCTCTTTCTGTAACTTTTCTGCCATTTTATGTTTTTCGTCTCTTAATTGTTGTACTTCTGCTTTAACGTGACTTACATCTAATAAAGCCATTATAGAATCTTTATTGCTTTGGACTGATTGTATTTCTTTCATCCCTTGCTTTAAAAGATCGTATTCATTATTTTTGAGATCAAGAACTCGTTGAGTATCTTCAATTCTTTGTTTAAGTTTCTTGTTATCTTCTTTCAAAATATTTATTTCATAATTGATTTGTTTCATAGTTGTTTCATATTCTGATTTCAGTTTTTCATTCTGATCTTCTAGTTTATTTTCAATGTTGTTCTTTTCTTCTTGGGCAGATAGTAAATTGACAACCATTTTATTTAATTCTTCTTGTAACTGAACATTTTTTTCATTGGCTACGGTAAGTTCAGTTTGTAACAATTCATTTTCAGTACTTTTTGCACCCAAAGTTATTTTCATAGAATTGATTGTTTCTTGTTGTTCGTTCAACTGTTTTTGAAGATGTTCAACATTTTGCATCAAATGTACGTTTCCCGTTTGAGAAGTTAAAATTTCTCTCAACATTTTGTTAAGTTCCATTCCTGCTTCAGTAGCATTTTCTAATTCTTTTTCTAAATTAGAAACATGTTCTTCTAGTTCTATTTTTGCTTGTTTTGATTCTTCTAATTCTTCTTTCAATAATGTTACCATTTCATTGGACCCGAAGGAAGAATCTTCAATCGATACTAACCTTTCTTTTGTTGTTTTTAGTTCATCTTGTACTAATAAACATTCTTTTGTTGAGATCAATAATTTCTTTTCTAAAGTGTTTATACTTGCTATTAAAGTACTATCTTTTCGTTTTTTCTCAATGTAATAGAATCCCAAAGAAAATAATAGAACTGTTACAGCAGTTAAAGATAAATATAAAAACATATTGTATGCATTTTCCGGAAGCTCAAAGGACCAAGAAATTTTATCACCACTGTCAATACTTTCATTGTTAACATCATTATGATTGAGCTCTCCACACAGAGCAGAGTTGTCACTTGAAGCACAACTTTGCATATCTAGAAAAGGTGTCACTTAAAGTTACAAACAATAGACTATGATTTTTGCTTTGTAATTCAACACAATTGATTCTGAGGGGGAACGTGATACAAAAACTTTAAAGATAAGCTCATTACTTCGTGGCAAAAATTACACTATAGTGCTGTCGTAGTGAAACAAATATAGCTATTTATATTTAAAGAAGAGTCTGGCAGGTATTATCATTTTACTAATAATATATTTTTATTGCACATTCTTAATTAAACAAAAGATGTTTTCTTGATATATTCTTTAACCTTTCATATTTCTATAACAACAAAGTCATAGCACTCGCTATTTTACATATCATGAATAAATATTAGATCGTGCTACATGTGAAACTTTAAAAATGTGTATTTAAACTATTCCATTTCTAATGCACTAGTTAGTTAATTGTGCGTTAAATGAAAGGTCAATTTCATAGGTAAACAATTTCTAATTGTACTTGACAAAAATGTCAAGATCAAATGTTTTGAACTAAACTTTCACGAGGTAATTTTTTAATAAAATAAGTACATACCTGACTGAGTTGGGGCTTCCGGTTCAGATTGTGGTGGTAAATATTTTTCTACTGGTTTTTCTTGAAAATGTGATCCCCACATGGATTCATACACTCCACTGATTTGTTTTGATGTTTTTTCTATCGTTTCCTCAACAATTTCACTACTTTTTATATTTTCACTAATTGTTTCTTGTGTTGGTACTAGTTCATCCTCTGATCCAAATACACTATTATACATTTTAGATAAGAAACCTGGTTCATCACTTTCTTCTACAGCACTATCAGTAACTTCTTCAACTTTTGCACTTTGCTCAGAACTATGTTCAGTTGTAAGTTTTTCAACAACTGGGTCTTCAAAAGAATCGGAAACATTTTCAATGCTTTGGTCTAAATTCTTGTCGATATTTTGCGGAATCTCTTCAGCAACTAAAGAATTATATTTTGATCCTACTGCGTCAATAAATGTTGGTTCTTCTGCTTTATCATAATTTATTTCTTTATCTTCTATTTTTTCTTCCAAAATGTTTTCTGATGTTGTAATTTCATATAAATCTTCTTCATTTTCCGTTTCTTCTTTAGATTTTGTTTCAGTCTGTTCAACTTTGTCGTCTTTTGTTTCAGTATGATCAATTTTTTCATCTTTTGTTTCACTCTGCTCAACTTTATCATTTTTTACTTCAGTCTGTTCAACTTTTTCATTTTTTGTTTCAGTCTGTTCAACTTGTGCATCTTTTTTTTCCTCATTTATTTGATCGGGTTGTTCAAATGCAATTTCAACTTTTTCTTTGGTTAAATCTGACTGAATTTGATCGTTTACAACAACAGGATTTTCAGTGAAAGTTTCTTTTACGTCATATACAGGTGGAATAACTTCATCCACAGTTGCTTGAGTTGTAGGAACAATTTGTTCAACCATAGGAAGAGAAGACGGCTGATTTTCATTACTTATAGATGGTAAAAGATTTTCAGGCACTTGAATTTGAGAAGCATCAATCTTTAGCTCGTCTTTCTCTTCTTTCGGCGGTTGGTGGAATAAATTCAATGGATTAGGTAAATCAGAAGGCACGCCATTTTTCTCTTCCACTACATGTGGTATTTCTTCTTTGTTTGTCTCATTTAACTGTTCTGATTTTGGTTCTACAACAACTTTTTGAGATAGTTCAGTCAGTGTTTTTGTTACAGATTCAACATGGGGAGGTTCTGGATCAACGGGTTTTGAATCATTTAAGTGGTCCACTTTATCTTGAACTGGTTCTGGTGAAGATATCACAGAAGCTGAATTATTTTCATTTGTTTCTTTAACATTTGAACTGTCCACTACAGTGTTTACAGACTCTGGTATGTCAGTTGCGTTCACATTTTTTTCTTCAATTACTTCAGTGAAAACTGGTATTTCAGTTACGTTAACAGTTTTTTCTTCAATTACTTCAGCGGAAACTGGTAATTCTGTACTTGTTTGGACTTCTTCAGTGGATATTTCTACATTTTCATCCTCCTCATTTTCATCTTCAACTTCACCTTCGGCCTCGTCTTCTAGATCGTTATCGTCCTCATCTTCAAAGAAATATTTACTAATTTTATCAAAAACGCTACTATTTACATAATCATCAATTTTCATACCTTCAGTATTTTCTTCCTTGCTGATTATATTTTCATCAACTTTTTTAACTTCTTTTATTTCAGGTATTTCTTGAGAATTTAAATTATCAACAACCAATTTTGGGTCGGGTGTAATGGTTTCCGTTTCAATTTTTGTATCTGTAGAAGAATTTTCTGGTGGTTGAACTTCTGAAGAATCTACACTACTTGGCGTAGAAGAATAGTCTGAATTGGTGTTGTCACCAGATGGTAAGTAAATAGTAGTTCCATCAAGTACTTCGTAAGGAGGCGTAACAGCATTTGGAGAAATTTGATCTTGGACTGGAGCCTCCACTGGTGATGGAGTTGCTTCTAAAGCTGGCTCAGAATTAGGATTCTCTATTGATATTGTAGGTGCTGGATTTAATTTAGGATCGTCTTGGCCTTCAGTAGGGATTAAGAATGGTAACTTAGTATTCAAGACTTTAAATTCTCGGACTAATTTTATAGGTACGTAGCCTCGTTTTCCATTAATTTCTGCACCCCATAAGTCTAACCGAGTTCCAGCTTCTTTGCTGAATATTTTTACTGCGACATTTGGAGAAAAGGATAATATTCGACTGTCGTCACTAGAATATCTAAGAAGCGTTTTTGCAATCGAAACTGGTTCTGAAAAATAAAATAAACAGATTTATTTATATAAAATGTTGTAAAAGAACAAGGTTAGTATAAATGATAAGTTCTATAGCATGGTATGTACCTGAGCAATCTTTATTAGCACATTTTCTTAAATCAGATATTTTAGCATATGTCACAATGAAATTAAGGAAAATAAATAAAAATATTTTAAAATTTGTCATTGTGTCATACTTGAAGCACCACAAAACACCAGAGCCACATCACTTCTTATAAAATGCAGTATAACCAATAGTATTATAAAAAATAACTGCAATATTCCCTTTTTGCAGTTTTACTATACTATCATTTTAAATACCAAAATTTAATATATATAAAAATATTAATTGTATCTGAAATATGTATTATTGCTTTTGTATAAATAATAATGTTAAATAAATAAAATATTGTTGTTAATACTAGTGTAGTTTTATTATTATAGCATTTATGTAAAAGCAGCAATACCCTAACCTATCTCAACTATAGTCCTACCGTTCAAATGTATTACAATCACTCAGTAACAGTTCCGCAACAATACATCAGCCAGCAATAGTTTTATTAACTTCTGTGAAGTATGATTGCTGCCAAGTCTTTAGCAGGTCTCTAGGTCTATATGACGTCAAGTAGTAAATCTTCAACCATTCATTCATCTACTCCTAAATCGTTCACGCATCATTCATCCTCAATCTCACCTACAAATATTTTTCTCGCTATTCGTTCAACCGACATACGTTCGACATTTCCAAGACACCCAGGCTGACGAACACTTACTCCTCTAACAAAATTCTTCTCAATTTAGCACTTATCATTCACCAACATATTCCACCCAATCGCACCCTGCAAATATCTGATTTCTACAACAATTATACGCCGCCAAATAATTTTATTCAGCGGGTTGAAAAATTCTAAACTTAGCTTTTGTTTGAACATTTCAAATAATTCCGTATTCTTATGCCAGGACAATTGTACACACAATCACTGCTAATATGAACGCCGGCTAAGGGTGGCTAACTTCAATGTTCCGCAATCGAAAGGTCTTAAATTATTTTAGAGATAAATGCTTTCAATAAAAATGAAAAGAATTCCAGTTAGGTACCTACAGATATAGGTACCTATAATAATAAATATTGAAAGTGTTATAAGAAATATTCAGAGCTCCTAAGCCTCTTACATCGTCGAATTGTTATATATTCGCATAATTTAAATCTAACATGTACATGCATAGCTAACGCGAATATATACAAATTTAAAAGTAACTAACTAGTAACATTGTATTTTTAATAACTCCTAATCTAAATGTAATTGATCTGCAACAACTAATCTCCCCCGCCCTGCAACGATACATGTACCCTGAATATTTCCTGGTTATTTAAATACAAATAATTAAATTTTGTATCATTTTTATTTCAATTTTTTAATCTCTAAAACAATTTCATAGGTGAAATTTAAATAGCGGCAGATTTATCGAAATCTATTGCTAGGTATAAATGTGTCCATAACGTCACATTAACCGTAATATTTCACTTTTTTGTTGATTTCTTATTGAAGTACATGTATTTGTTTTTATGTGTACGTAATTTTATAGCTGAGAGTTTAACAGGGATGAAATAAATCAAATTTATTGCTGGAGACGGAAGAAGTCACACATGACGTACATATTGATGACGTGATATCGCTGTGTTGCAGTGCTCCTTTAAATCTATTGCTGGGTACAAACGTCTAATACTTCTATTTGGAACAATGTATAAATTTTTAGTTATTTGTTTATTGTAGTAAACGTTATTGTTTATAAATATAGTAAATTTCCCGTGATGAAGTTTAATAGTTAAGGAAATAACTATTGCTGGCTAATGTATTGCTGCGGAATTGTCACTGACAGCCAGCAATACATTTGAACGGTAGGACTATATTTGAGGTAGGATAGATTATTATAGCATGGCTAACCTGTAAGAATTGTAACAAATGTCGGTAAGCACAATTTCATTTCTAGCGATTAGTAAATTTAATGTCAAAGATGGAGGGAGTTGTTGTCATCTGTGACGTTTTTATATAATTTCTTTACCCGTTATGTTATAAAATTTTTAGCATTGTTGTCATGATTTTGTAAAAAAATACACTTTTTGTTGTATACTATTTTAAATGTTAATATTACATTGGTATCGAGAAGAATAACTGTGATCTGGTAAGTACAATGGTGTCTAATTATCTTGTTTGTGTATTTTGTTTATATTGCATAATTAAATATTGAGCAAGTAGGAAAATTGCAAGTTTAGATGGCGAATAATAATTATTAAAATATGGTAAAATAAAGTGTTTGCAACGTATAGTAATTGTTATTTTTTGCACGTGAATCATGATTATTTCAAAGCATTACAACAAATCTGTGACGTGATTGTGCGTGATTAGATACCTAAGATTAAGTTTTTTTTTCATAATATAAAAATTTTCTGTAAGCGCAGATATCAATAGTTCATATGAATGAAATATAGACCTATTTAAGAACTAAATCCGAAATGTCAAGCGAAGTAAATAATTTGACACATTTTTAAAAATAGATGGAGCATTCAATGGATCCATACGAACAACAACTACTATCTGTTTTCAACAGTTACGATATTTCTCGTCGTGGAAGTTTGGACCGAGAAGGCTTATTACAACTCTGTAATTCTCTTCAACTGGAAGAACAGGGAGTAGAGTTGATCAAATGTTTATTGACTGATTCCAAATCACATGTTACATTTACCGAATTTAAAGACGGCCTCTTAGCATTGTTGGGGAATGTACAAAATAGTCGACAAAAACTCGATTTTGATGCATCTTCAGACAGTGAAAGCGAATCTCCAGACAGAGAAGTTTCACCTAAATTCGTTTATGGTTCTAAGAAATATGGCAGACGATCGCGCCCGGAAAGCACAGAACAAATAGAATTATTTGATGATCATCCAGACGCTGATCTTGAACGTAATTCCGAGGTATTCATGGAAAAATACGAGAATAAATCATTAAAAAATTTAAACAAAGTACAGCGATCTAATTCACAGAGTGACGTCACACATTCCCGAAAACGAAAAACAAGCGGCAAACTAAAAAGATGCACATCGTTCCCTGGTAACCACGAGATGGAACGTCAGTTCAAGAGTTGGAATCAAGAAAAACAATCAAAAGACAAAAAAATTCAATCTCCAAATGTAGAACAGAATAACAGCATGTTACGATCGGCTTTAGAGCAACTTGGAGTTGGTGCTGATGGTTATTTGAGCCATTTAGAGATTATAAGAGTATGCGAATATATGGGACTGCACAAACTGGCGAAAGGAATGCTTCAACAGTTGCCCAATAAACAAGAAACAGATCTGAATAGAAAAGTAAGCATCGAAGAATTTTTAGAAGTTTTACAAAAAGATGATTGCGTGTATGAAATATCGCCGACCCATACATTAAACACTACTTTAAATAACAGTTGTATATCAGAAGATTCAGTATTATTTCCAAACAACAAAGCTTTACAATATATTACGATGGGTCCCAATGGCTCTGGGATGATTTCCTCTCAAGCTGTTGTGGAACTCTGGGAAAACGCGGGAATTGCATCAGCAGCAAATCTCCTTCAAGAACTCGGATTTAATGAATGCACAATTGGAATTGTTGATCTTGCGACAATTCTAGACGATGAAATTCGAACCTTAAATGATTCCAGAGGAGACATATCATTCAGCAATATGAATATGAATCCACATATCGTTCTTTTACAAGCATCGATTGCTTTGTATCAGTCGGAAGTGAAATATTTAAAGTCACTTTTAGAGCAATTAAGCGCAGAAAGAGACAAATTAAGAAGCGATATTGCAGATGCGAATCATCGAGCATCGCTGCTAGCGCAAGAAGTTGATGATAATCATGCGAAAATGGAGAAAAGCACTCAAAATCAAGTCAGATTAATTGAACAAAGACATTCTGATATGCTGAAAGAACTGACCAGCCAATTTGTCGGAGAAAAGGAACACATTTCTCTTTTAAACAATAAATTAGAACAAAAAATATTTAGTCTTGAGACAGAAGAAGCAAAACTTCGATCTGATTTACTGGCAATTCAAAAATACAACAATTCTTTAGAAAAAGAAAACCATTCCCTTTCCAATCAATTATCAGAGCTGGAACAAATGAAATCATCTCTGACTGAAAAAGTAAACGTTCTTGAAAACGAATGCCAGAAAATTACCGAAATAGAACGCGAAAGAGATCAACTTGAGCCTTTACTAAAAAAGTTATCTATTTTACAAGTGGAAAATGCAGAACTTCGTGATAAAAACGATGAGTTATGTACAGAAGTAGAAACTTTAAATTCGCAAGTGAGTGCGATGCGCGCTAAAATGTCAAGCACGCCTACGTTCAATGCCAATATATGCAATCAAGTAGGTTATGGCGAGGAGAATGTGTCAGTTATTTGCGAAGGTGTCGTCGGCCTTGGTGCGATCAAACGTCGCGTAGATTCTCCTTCAAAAGACAATGAGTGTAGTATGGAAACGGAGAGTCCTCGTTTAGGAAAAGTTCGCCGTTGTTATCAAAAAAACCAACCTGGAGAAGTTCTCCTCGAAGCCTTGGGAACTCAACTTCCGTTCAATTCCAGCGAGAGCGGTTTCGAAGCAGAACTGGACTGCTTGGATTCATCGCTATCTTTTACCGGAAGTGAAGCATGCAGCACAGATGAAATTTCACAGCTACAAGCAAAGATTACGTATTTAGAACAGCTTCTGCTACAAAATTCGATTAAGCTCCCTGGAAGTTCAAAGAACGTGGTAAGTTAGTCACACAGATAAGTTGTTTTTTCAATTTTACACTTTGTATTGTTGTACGTCTTTCTATTTTTTATGTGGTGTAGAGATAAGATATTACAATTTGATTTAGTAGTGATAATGGCATTTTCTATGATAAGTGCAAATAATTGAACCAGTATTAATTTTGATAACGTTGATTGAATTACTATTTTGTCGTACTATTTGTTTTATTTTGGAATTGAAGCACTGAGCTCAAAAGGGTATTATTTTTTTTATTATTATTATTTATATTTAATTTTAACGGAGAAGCTTTAGGAAATTTTAATAACAGATTAAGGTAGCTTTAAATAACTGCTTATACAGTTGAATACTCATTATTTTAATATATTTTTATCTTAGATATAATTTTAGCTCATGTGCTCCATTCCTTCAGCTTCTCCGGAATTTTCATTTCCTACTTATATATTTATGCTTTGTTAATTTCATATTATAGTTTTATTTATTAATTTTTATTTATTTTGTAATTATATTTTTTATAAAATAAATACAGTTTATTAATTTATGTTCCTTTTTTCTTTTGTTTTGATTCCGGAGAAGCTGAAGTGTTTTAATTAACGATCTAATACTAATTACTTTTTATATATTAGGGTGATAACGCAAATGACAACCAAACCAAAGCACAACTTGTCAAACGATGCAAAGAATTAGAATCAGTTTTAGAAGAAGTTCATCTTACGATGAATAAAATGATCAGCACCAGGTCAGACTGCAAAGACAAATGTGATTTATTAACTCCTATCTCGCAGTTAAGTGATAAACTAAAGGGCATTGTACTTGAAACTTCTTCAGACGAATCTCTTCAAAGCACAGCTACAACTATCGTTTCCGTGGACATGAAAACCCCAAGAATTGATTCTTCCACAGAAACAGATGAAAGCTTCTCAAACATGAAGGAAAGCTTAGAAGAGAAAATAAAAGTAAACAAGGAATTAGTAGAACGTTGTGATGATCTTGAAACAGCTCTAGATATGTTACGCAACGAATTTGATAACTGTGAAAATTATTGGTCTAATAAACTAGACGAGGAACGACAATTATTTGATCATGAACAAAAGCAAAGCAGTGATAAATTAACAGAACTGCTAATAAAAATTTCAGAATACGAAGAACAGTTCACACAACAACAAGATACAATGGACGGAAGATTATCTCCGATTGAAGAAAAGGGATGTCTGGAAGAACAATTCACAGAGTTAGAAGAAGAATATGATGAATTCAGATCACAAATGGAAGCTACGATCGAATTAAAAGATAAAGAAATCGCTGCTTTACAACAAAAATTAAATTCCTCTCAAGTTAAAATCACATCTGAAGCTTGTATCCAAACTAATTTGACCGAAAATTCCAGAATCATTCCATTAGAAGTTAAAACAAATAACCTTACCCATGTAATTGAATCCACAAATATTTTTTCATCTGAAACTTTACCTCATGCTTGGCAATATCCTCCTAACACTCAATCTCAGCCTAATTCAGATTCTATTGATTCTTCTGCGATAATTAATAATACTAACATTCCCGAGCGTGATTATATTAATCCTACTTTTATTTGGAATAAACCAGAAAATGAAAATCGTGAATCCAGCACATCTCCTAGTAACACTGAAAATAATAGTCTATCAAGCATAAAAATTGAAAATCAAACTTGTTCTTCACTTCCTCCGAATATTTCCTGGCAACCTCCAACATCTGCCCCGTCTCCTCAGCCGCATTCATTAAATTATATTCCTGATAATTTGCAAAATAACAATTCTTGCAGACCAAAACGAACGAGAAAACACGATAGGAATATTTTTACTACACAATTACGGCCTCAGAAGAAAGATCAAGAATTTTATAAACATTCAGAAAATGAAGGATTGGTAAACGGACCTCCAAGGTGGAATCTAGCTATGCACAATGGCGATCAGACTTGTGTTGTACCTCTAAATAGCATTCATCATCTCCATGGACGATTGAGAGAACTCGATCAACATTGCAGACATCTTCAGTTTATTTTGAAGCAACAACAAAGGCATTCTGAAAGTGTGATGCATCGTAAGTACTCATTTTATTATTACGAGCGGAAATCGTTTATTTGCGTTGCTTAATTTTCTTCATAAATTAGATAAACAAGATAAAAATGAATGAAAAAGTGATTAATTACGAAATTCCGAAATATTTATTACAAAATCAAATTCATCATTGATTATTTATTTTAAAGTAACATTATTAACAAAATGAATCGGAATTTTTGTTTGTTTGATAAAATAAGATTAAAATTAATCCATCTGATTCGATTATTGCAACAAAATTAGATTATTTATTGACAACAAAACATTATATTAATTATTGAGAACTAAATTCTGATACAAACAGTCGTACTTATTGGTAATATGCAACTTCGAGTGATTCGGAAGCTACTGAGATTGAGATAAAATTTCTGTTTAGAATAAAAATAACGACAAACAGTAGTTTATAAATGAATAATGAATGAAAGATTGTTATGGTACACTGATTATTTGCAGATTGTTGGCAACAACACAGAGAAGAAGTGAGCGAACTGCAAATGCAGATGAAATCACTTCAAGACAAACTAGCACGTTCAGATATGCTCGTGAAGGATTTATACGTAGAAAACACTTACCTCATGGCAAACAATCAACGGCTGGAGCACCGTTGTCACATGCTAGTGCAATGCAGCTCGGAAAGCACATCTGTCTGACGAAGACATCATTGTTTCTAAGTATTTATTGTTGTAATACACGAATTTAATATATTTAGGTGCAAAATATCATAAAAAAGTGAAGTATTCAAGACATAAATGTGTTTGCGCACAAATAACGTGATGGCGTTGATGTATCTCGTGCCATGGCGTGTCTTGTGAATTTGGAGTCCGTATTGCGTGCCTTTTTGACTGTTTTAGAGCCTAATCTTCAACACAGCAGCATATATCATATTGATATATAGTTACCTACTTCGACCTTGTTACAAATCTATTTACCTGAGAAACTTGTTACTTATTTTGTAGAAATTCTACGATTATATTTAGATAACGAGATATTAAGGGTATTTAAATTTTAGTTTATATTTTAATATACATAGATTTATTTCTGTACCACTTAACTCACATCATTATCCAAAGATATTAAAATTCATGTATTCTATGAATATGTTATGTATACTAATGTTTTGAAAATAAAGTGTCATATAACTAGAGTTACATTAATAGCATATTATATAACAGGTTCAACAATAGTTTATTTGTCCTAGTTTATAAACAATTTATAAATACATTCCATTAACTAAATAATCAGCATCGTGCGCGTAGGGAGATTTTCCTCCCCTTCGCATACGTCTACGCACAATTCGTAAGCGACAGCCAATCAGAATTGCCATTACACATGTCAAGCATACTCCTGAAACAATTAAACATTTTAAAACAATAATTATTTGTACATTTAGGTCAAAAAAGCTGCTGTTTCATTTCCGAGTTGAAAGCGAAAGATATAAAGCATCTAAAGGAAGATGAATACTTTAATCGCTAGACATACATATCATTTTTTTCACTACCTTATCAAAAAGTAAAGTCTTCGGAAATAAATTAGACTAATATAGAATCATAGTGTTGTTTTTAGTTGCCATGAATATGTTTTTACTTTCCTTCCTTAGAGATGAAAAGTAACTTTTTTTACTTTCTGACAGGACCATGAAAAATAAATTAACTGTGGAACAGTTGATAAATGATTTATTTTGTACCTAATGTAAGCGATAGAATTGCACCTCCAGGTCTTTCAGCTTCACCATCCATTAAATCTTCAATATGTTGTTTCAATTCTTCAGCACCAGATACGTGCGAATGCGAATGTTCTTTCGCATGATGCGCAATATCTTTTTTAATATTTTTCAAATCATGTTCATGTTCTTCTGATGTTTTTACTGTTTCCTGTTTGGTTTCTTTCTCCACCGTTTTATGTTCAAATTCTTTTGGTTCTCGAATTACTGTGTGATCGTACGATTTTGACTCTGCTTTCGTATCTAATTAATTTATATTAATAAATAATATATCTATAAAGATATGAAAACCTTACTTATTAAATCAGTTTTCCAATTCTGCTTCACGTTCACACTTGGTCGATACATCTGGTTGTTTTGATCTAGAAAATAAAATAATAGTTAATCTACAAAAATATGAAAAGTTTTCGATTATTTACCATTAACATTTGGTGGTTGAGGCACCTGTACTGGTTGCCAATTATCATTATTATTCATATATGGATTTACTTCGGCTAAAATAACATAAATAAGTATTGTCTTAATTCATATTTATTTTTGCACGATATGCAAAGCAGCAAGTTATGTTTACAAGTTACTAATAGAGAAGTAATTACTTATCGATCGAGGGGTGGTAAGTAATGAAAATTAAAATGTCAAGATAAGTTTCAAATATTTATAAATTTTAATTTTGTTATTGCATCGATCGTGCAACAAAGTAATAAGTATTGCAGTCAGTAAATGTGTAATCGGTAGGAAGTACTTACTGCCCTTAATACATAAATAACTATTAGTTACCATTCATTGGCGGACGGTTTTGCGGCCAATTCTCAGGAATTTGATACTGAGACCTGTACACATCTCCATAATAATTAGTAAGTTTTGGATATTCATTTCGAACGTTCATGTCAGCGTACTGCGGTCCAGCTCCACTGTAAAATGTATGTAAATTACTTGTTTATTATTTTGCGAAGAATTGTAAGTATATACAGTATGTACATTTGATACTACCACTGAAGTATTTAGTTGTTAGTTTCTATCTAAATTCAAAGCCAATTCAGTGCAGTTACTACAAGTGCTTCAGCTAGATCTATTCTAGTTGAATAGTGTGCTAGTGATCAACAAGTATAAAATATCGATACCCTTCGAAACAATTGTATCTTTACAAAATTTCTGCTGGTTGTAAATGTAAAGAATAATGAAAGAAGAAACTGGTTTGTATGTAAAATGGTATAAATAAGTAATGGTGCATAATGAATGACAATATGGTATCGATATTGAACTTTGAATTTGTCTAGAAGCACATCATCATTGCAGTCTGAGACTAATTCAGCGATCTCACCCCCTGGTAGTATCGATGTATTGGCCGAGGGCCAATGCGCGGTGCAGGGTCTGCATTGCGCCCTTATATTTATACCTGTCAGGGGAGTCCACTACTTGTAGCCCGCTTTCCTTGTGGTTGAATATGTGACTGTTCTTATCTGCAATTATAATACATAAATATATCATCACGCTTTTACCTATTCCTGGGTGTGGCACTCTACGCGTGAAATGCGGTTACCAGCCGTCAAATCACAGGAAACAATATGAAATAGTGTACAACCGATGTAAAGAATAGTGCGTTGATAAAGGGGTAGTTTACATTCCAAAAAGAATTGGTTATTGATGATACGGAACACGAATATATACAAGAAGGTTCTACATACTAGTTAGCAATGAGGAATATTCAAAAAATATCCAATACAACGTTTTAATGTTAATAATTGCAATAATTGTACTTTTACTTTTAACATTAATAGTTTGAATTAATAATATGTATTGTTAATTATGTTATAGAGCGCAATAAAATTTATATTAGTGCAATAAAGTTTTTATTGCAATATTTATTACTTCGCGTGCAGTGCGATTACCAGACGTCAAATTACGGTCCTCAAAAACGTTAATAACATATAAATAATGTTAATAATCGCTGACTGAATATCACGGACTTGAGTAGTCCGTGTGCGAACCATAAATGTATCCACAGTTGCTTGATTAATGGCGAATTGCTCCAATAAAAGTTAAATTTTTTTAGTTTAAATAATTTTGTTTCGAGATCGAATGTTTAACAACAATGTCATTTATTCTATATGACCAAGTTCAAATTTTATATTTTTGGCGGTCAACTATCTGTTTATAATGGTGTGTTAGTGCCTACTTTCAGTAACGTACGCAGCGTAAAATTAGTAGGGAGGCAACAACATTTACGGGCCCCTAATATAAATCCCAAAAGTTTTCTAAATACGTATATTTTAAACTAAATTTTCATTAATCCACTACTATAGAGGTGAAGTATTTGCGGGAAGTATGTAGATCTCGTATAAGATGAAACCGTTTCCGGAATACGTTGGTAATAAATGTAAGATTGAGAAGAATATTGTTAAACGATTGAATGTGTATCAGTTGAGATGGATATATATATATATATATATATATGAGTCCCATCATTCCGTGTCGGAACATAGGGGCCGGGCACACCGAGCCGCAGTTTTTACACTGCCGTACTGCCGGTTTCTTTAGTCAGATTATTTAAGGCGTATAAGTGACTAGCTTATAGCTCCCGAGTGTGATAAATACATGTAACTGTATTTTTATATTTAACGACAAATCACACATTGTCGACAGGCGGATTTGAACTGACGAACTTTGGTTCGGGTGACGTCACAGTATGCTAAGAGATGTGCCTTAACACGCTCGGCCACCGCGCCTGCCGTTTCCGGAATACGTTGGTAATAAATGTAAGATTGAGAAGAATATTGTTAAACAATTGAATGTGTATCAGTTAAGATGGATAAATGACCCAGGAATAATTGAATGTATATGATTCAAAGTTTGCTGAGTGAATGAGTGATTCCGAACGATGAAATAAACGAGTTTGTATGAAAAGAATTAGTATGCCAGGATATATATGTTTGCTGAAAGTGAATTGTAGAATGAATCTAATAAATAAATGTGTATTTAATGTTTCAAAGGTCCTTGCTACCCTATTTTATGTAATAAATGCTGATGAATTGTTTACCTCCGTATGGTATGTTGGGCGGCATCACAGGCATCTGATTCGCCTGGTGATTGATCCAATTATTGTTCGGTGAAGGCCTCGGCGCTACAAACGGCTGCTGGGGTGGAGACTGGATCATCGGCGGCTCATTATACGAGGCCTGTTGACCCACCGACTGACCTCGAATCTCGGAAGCAGGCCGCAAGAAGTCGGTATTGTCTCGAGATACATCCATAGGCGATTGAATTCGTGGATTCTGTTGCACTATTGATGATGATTGATAATTGTCCACTAAGAGTGGTGGGAGTGATTTTCTTAACTGATTCTGGAACAACATATTATTGAAGGTTCAAGTTGAGACCGAACCACATGTTTTACAAACTAGATACTTTCATTTAGAGTTTTAAATAACTCATTTATTTATTTAGGGCAGAGATGACATTGGATGAGAACAATTGACAATTTATTTATTTATTTAAAAATCTATTGCCTATGGCACACTAGTCGATGAGCGTCGATGAGCTCTTCGATGAAACAACAGAACGCTCCCGTCATCGACGAAAAATAGAGGCTCCTCTAATTCCATCGAAGAGCTCATCGATGAAATGAACGTATCTCATTTCACTCGTATCTTTTGTGTCTCACTTCACGTTACCATATTTTTGAAATTTAGTTTTTTTTTCTCAACTTTAGAAGCTGTTATTGTCAAAGAAGAGCGCGTTCTGTTGTTTCATCGAAATCGACGCTCATCGACCAGTGTGCCATAGGCATAATATTATAGTTTTTTTTTCTTTAAATATGTGTTAATTTTGTCTTACATTTTGTTCATAAATGTTGCTCCTAACAACGGGCAGTGGTAGAGGTGGAGGTGGAGGTGATGGCGCCACAGTCGTCACCAGTTCCGGACAGCCCAACTCCGGGGCTTCATCACTTCCGTCCGAGCACTGAGGAATCCCATCGCACGCATTGTAGATGGCAATACATTCGCCGGAAGTATGGCATTCAAACTGGTATCGACTGCAACGTCTTCCTGCAAAAAAGCAACAAGATTTTGTTAAGAGAATAGAATAATAATAATATTTAAAAAAAAGAATAAATGAATACGCCTTATAAAATAGAGAAATACGATTTAACTATGGTCTTGTCTTTACTCTTCAATTTACGTGGTCCCGATGCGTAACGAATAACATCCTTGTGGTAAAACAATCTGGAATCGGATATTAAATTAACTACAAACAACCAATTATGATTTTCGCGTGTTCTTCACTATTGCGATGTTTAAATTACATGCTTACTTGTTGGAAATAACCTCGGAGGTATGTACGTACGTATGAGACGATTCGGGATGCTCTCAATTGAATAATGACTATTTATCTTTAAAAATAAGTCTTGAATTGACCTTGAAATGACTCAAAACTACGCACATACGACGGACGTAATGATAGGTAAATGAACCTGATTATTTATAATAAGTGAAATTAAGTTCCAAACTTTGTAACAAAGGCAAATATATTTTAATCTTTTGTTTGTATTTTTCAGAAAGAAACTTGAAGACTAATTAAAGCTATTTTCTAAATTTCTTTTTCAAGTTGTTGTGTAGGAATAAAGATACATGTAAAATTTACATTTTTGTTATTTATAATTTTTGAGAGATGAAAGATTCATTGCGATAAGATAATTATAAGTGATAACGTCATAATTGTAAAGTGCACTTTTAGTAGCATCAATTTATAAATTAATATAATGGTCTTAAGTGGGGAGAAATTACTTTTGTCCGGTCTTCAAAATGACTGAAGTATTACTTAGTAAATCAGTACAGAGTTTTCAAGTACCTAGTAGGTACATCGACTGTCATTTGTTACTGATTACGACAGTCAAATATTTTCAGATTAAAATCTTATTTGATAAATAATCAATTAATCTATCTATGATTAATATAAAAGATAACAATTTTACTTTTACTGATAATTATAATCAAAAGTAAAGATGATCAGTGAAATATCACCTGTCAGTTATGCAGTAAATTTCTAGCAAGGAATGCAAATTTATTATACTAGTAAAAGTTGAAATTCCATTGAAATTATAAGTTAATAATTAGTTCAACAATGATTATAACTTGAAATCATAATTATACGCATGTAAATTTACGATAAATAATATTAGTTTTACCTCATTAAAAAAATATAGTAACAAATAGGTTAGGTATAAACGTTAAATAGTGTTTCAAGTGTTTCTCATCATTTGGACAATAGAAGAAATGTGTACACGAAAGTTGGTGAGTACAAAAAACGTTTTATTTACTATTGATGATGTTTTCGCATTGTTAAAATGAGAATCAGTATATAAACGATCTTTTAAATACTTTATGGAATTCTCATATCTTCAAACAACACGTATTTAAGTTTATTGTTGAACATCAACGAAATGAAAATGAATTTTACTGATGAGAAATTTATTTTCATTATTTGAATAATACTGACACAAAATACTTTTAATTTTTATGTTGGTATGCGTGCAGCTATGTGGTAAAAATATTTAGTTAGAATATTTAAGTACTGTGACATATTATTCCGATTACAAAATTGGTGAAAATAATAATATTTTGAAAGCGGAAAGTTATATAAAAAATAATTTAGAACAGATAACATTTTTATGTCAAAATAGTAGTTCGTGCGTAATATTTATTACAGATGTTAAATTGTTTTTAAGAAACGAAATTAAAATGTTATTTCATAAAAACATTTTATGGTCATTCACTTTAGATTTTTTGATAATTTTTAGATAATAAATAGCGCTATTGAAATCTATTGTTTTATCTTATCTACGTAATTGGAATTTTTATTTTAATGTTACTTAATTCGGTATTTTTTTAACGATTAACGTAAAAATAGACTAAAATAAATGACTGTCTCAATTTGGTTATGCATCAAAGGAGGCGAATGTTTTGTTCAAAATAAATTTGTCCAAATTTTAATAATAGATTTTATTTCCACCTTCTGTGTAAATGACACTTTATAGGTAACTATGGTAACTTTATAAATGAATAATTTCAACGCTTAGTCCTGTAAAATTTTACAGGCTCATAGAGGCTCATAAAAAAACTAATTAAAAGTTATGACTTGCAGCATCTGCAATATTTTGTATATATTCTTGAATTGCAAGAAAATCGCCTTCGAAGTCTTCGTCGGGCATTAAATCTATAATTTCAAATTATTTATTTCTAGAATTTACGAAATTGTTGACACTGACAGTAGTTATTTTTTTTTATCACAACGATCACAACACCATGACAACGTCTAGCTATATATTGTCCTACCGCCAACAACCTTTCATTACAGAATGTAATGTATCTTTTTATAAAACTAATAAAGTAAATTAATTAAAAAGCGCTGTGAAGGTAAAAATAAAACTTTGTACGTGGCACTCTTGCAATTAATCTTTACTGGGCTCACTTTCTAGCTCGCCCGTAAAAATTAATTTACTACACTGGCCACATAAATAACTAGTCATTTTCAATATTTTGTTAAATTAGTCAAATTTTGAAACAGTGTCAATTTCAGAAAATATTAACTTTGTTTGAAAATCATAAAAACTTGTCAATTTTTGAACAATTAGAACAAGCAGCAAAGAAAATGAATCCGGACGAATTTCTAGGGCACGAAATACATTTCCACGGCCTACGTGAAATAATTGAAAAGGATTCCTAAAATTTATAACGGTTCATTTAAATAATAGATTCCAGACAGTTGAATATCGTGTAGGATGATCCTTGAGAACACGAAATGTAAATTATAACTTTACAAACAAATACTAATAAATTTTCTGCAATCTATTATCAAAATTAAAAATATTAAAATTTATAAGCTATCATTATTCATCTGTTATTTATTTTGACTCACTTATAAATTAATTTTGCCCTTGAATATTTTAATATTTAATAGGTACCGAATTGTGAAATATAACTAGACTTTAGATTCAAAGATATTACAAACACTGTTTTGATTTTATTGTTAATCACAAATTAATTATTAATTTTATATAACTTCTATAAACTTAAATTGCAAGGAATTTAATATACTGGGTGTTGCAATTTACAAAAATTATAGAATTATTATTTACAAATAACTGCGGCAGACGGCAGGCTCGCCTGTTCTAAATGAAGTATTACATTCAGTAATAAAATGTATCAATGCTATTAAAGCTAATGCCAAATGTGAGCGTCTCTTCAAGCTATTTTGTGAAAAACAAAATGCAGACCATGTGAGACTTTTATTTCATACTGAAGGGAGATGGCTCTCTAAAGGGAGCTGCTTGAAAAGATTACTTACTGTGTTTCGTTAACAATTTTCTAGTGATTTCTTCCTAAAACCTGTCATTTAAGTTCCTTAATTGAACAATTCAATTTTTTAATATTAAAAATTATGTATATGTTACATAGGGGGGCATAAGAATTTTAGAAAGACTTAGGTGGAGCATGGCACAAAAAAGGTTGGGAAACACTGGTCTAGTGTTTGATTAAGTGGTGTATATTTCTCGGCCACCCTGTATAACCTCTCCTCATAATTAGTGCGTACACTCGAGTACACATCTAAACCAAGTAAAAAGAGAGTTTTTCGCTGTAGTGGAGATGGAAGATTCCTGATTAGAGTAACGGCAAACACACACAGCTCAACTTTCTTACATCGTCGTTCAGTTTGTTCCCAGCATTCAACCTAACTGAATCCAACTAGAACCACAGTTAAACCTGTCTGTCCTACAGTTCATACTTGCGTAATCACGCTCGTTGCTAAGTTGTTTGTTGAGTTTGTTGATTTGACGTGTGGTTGTTATGGCTTCGAAATTGAGAAGAGCGCCTCTTTTTGGCTACAGTGATGGGAGTTATTGTGTGACTGCGTATCAAAATCCTGCTGTGGTGTGCCCGGTAAGTGTTTCTCATTTTGCTGCTTAATTCGGAGTTTATTTTATTACAAGATAATATGCTTGAGATAGTAGTTTAAGATTGATTGATATGTCATATCGACTGTAATAGAATTAATTATGGGTAAACACGAGAGCATGTTTAATCTGTAGTACAGGGAAAACACAGAACAGTTCACTTTTAAAATTTATAATAGTACAAGATAACAATTAATTTCAATTATGATTATACTTACTACCATATTTTAATAATACTAAATTTAGTTACTTATTTATTTATTTATGTTACGCTGTACAACAGGAACTTAATCCCAATTACAGTACAGGATCCTCACTCACCGATCCGCAGTGTAGTAGTTCATATAATTTTTAGTTTGAGTGAGATTCGAACTCGGGATCTCCAGATTCGAATTCCGTATCGCTATCCACACCAGCGTACTGACGGACGGATATTTGTTTTAACTGTTATTATTATTATTTTTTAATTAAACAGAAATGATAGGGTTTATGGCTCCTCAGTTGCTCGTTTGTTGATGGTGTGACAACGGCACGCGGAGTTCATCGTTTTGGGTTGTTGCATGGTGGTTACTATTTTTATTTTATATTTAGATATGATTAAAAATCAATGTTTACTACTAACATCTTTGGGGGCCGTGATTTGACGGCTGTTAATTGCACTTCACGCGAAGAAATATATCACTTACCGAGATCTGCAACGGCAGAGTGTCACACCCAGTTATATTTATTTGTTTACTACTATACTAGTCTGTACAACAGGAACTTAATCCCAATTACAGTACAGGGTCAGCACTCACTGAGCCGCAGTGTGGTAGTTCATATAATTTTTAGCTTGAGTGGGATTCGAACTAGGTAGCATCGGATACGAATTCTGCAACTGTAAGCACAATAGTGTACTATATTACACTATAATATAAATAATAATAGAATGTATTATTTATTTTATAAGTAACAGTAAATTTTAAAAAAAGTCTGTCAAAATCTAAAATTGTCAAATTGTCTTCTCCAAAATTATATAAACAAAAGATGTGATGCTATTTATTATACAGGGTGTTTCCTGTATGAGAACCATTATTGAGATTTCTAGAATTTTAAAAGATACAATTTCGATAAAATTAGAGTAAAGTTGATATTGTAGGATGTCAATTTAACAGTGTTATTGTTTTTGTAAAAATAAATGCATATATTATTGCAAGAAAAATGTTTTTCTACAACTGTCAAAAAATATATACTTTGTTTCATTCATATCAGTACGCGAATTACTTTATTTTTTCATTTATCATTTACATTACCATGATAGCGCGTATTTTGCTCACTGTTTTGCACCCTACTCATAAATACTCATTTTGCGCACTATTTCGCACCCTAATGCGCAAAATGAGTATTTCGCGCACACTCTTAAATTATTTTTTGTCACATTCCATGTTTACAACACGTTAATAGCACCAAATTCATCTAATTTTTTATTTATTGAATAAATCAATAATTATTGTATTATTCTCTTTTGACAATTATAGAAAAAATGTTTTTTTGAATTTTTAGAGACTTGTACATTTTTTTGACAAACAGAATCATCTGATAAAATTAATTTTTATTATATACCTGATGTTAAAAGTATGGGTTCATTTTTAGTAGATAAAGAAACACTTTAACATCAACTGTGGATAAAGTTTTATCTATTTTTACAAAATAACAAAACAACGATTGCTATGATATTTTAAAACATTCAAACGACTTGACATTTTAATATAGAAATTAACTATTAATTATTATTTAACATCTCGTACAAAATAAAATAATATAACAACGAAGACAAAATTAATTGTCATCCATACACTTGGTGAAACTAGGTTTATTTTTTTTAAATAATATATTATACACGACGATAAAGAGTCTTTATAGCTCACACGCTCATTCGTCGCCTGTAAACTACTATTTTTCACTTGTCCATAAAATATCTCTTTATCGTCTTGTATAATAAATAACTATTCTATATGAATTATCCAGCAGTATAGTGTTGACTTTAACATTACTGCATTTAAATCCGAAGTAGCCGAGTTCAAAACTCACTCAAGATCAAGGTATAATAACTACCACACTGCGGCTCGATGTACTGTACTTTAAGTTCCTGTTGAACATAAATAAATAAATAATTCACTGAGATCTGCAACTGCAAACTGCCACTCTCTGAATTTTATAAAAAGCTTGATCATATATTTATATATTTTATTTCTATTTTCTATATTTGGTTATGATTAGCATATTTACTGATTTAATAACAAATGAAGCTATAAATATATCTTGAACATCAGTTTAATTATGATAATTTATAGATGTGTATTAAAAGAGAAATTTTCAGTAGACATAAAATAAATATCGAATTGATTTAGATCATTTTCTCTTATCATTAACGATATCTCTATAAAATTAATAAAATTATGATTCTTTCATTTTAAACCAGATTTATAAATGCTTTAATGAATTTAACAAGAAAAACTAACAACCTGCTCTAAATAAATCATTGCTTTAATTCCTTATCTCCGCAATTTCTCTCAAAAACAGCGCCGTCATTTGTTTAAATACCCACCTCTTTTGTCTATGTTTATTTAACCAAATCGGTAGTGTTTTTTTTTTTTAGAGATTTACGGAAAATAGAAAGATCGTGCTACTTCTGAAAGCTGAGATTTGCATACAAAACAAAATCGCAACGGTTTTCTGAATCTCACACTCTATTACACAATCACGAAATGATTTTTATTTGCTTTGAAATGAAGTGATATGAGGATTGTAATTTATCGGCTGACAGAAATAGAATTAACCGTTTTCTAGCAGACGGATGCAGATACTTATGTGTGTTTTTCTTATGTTTTAACCTCGGTTAACCGTTAAGGCATAAAGTAATACCGGTTATTATTCAATAAATTATGGATTTCTATCTGTGATTTCGTGACGACTAAAAACACAAAAACCTCTATGTTCTATAATATTATCTATCATGCATGATTTTTAATATTCCATTTCGTTTAATTAGTATGCTTATATTAATTATTATAATTATTCAACTTTTTAAATATAGATACAAGAAGTTTATTAAATTAATAGATTTCTTCAGATTTATTAATTTGATAAATATCTAATCATACACACATATAGTTGCTCGATTTTATAAAGGACAGAATAAATTTACTTCAATATTAAATATATTAAATATATATATATATATATATATATATATATATATATATATATATATATATATATATGAACTACCACACTGCGGCTCGGTGAGTGCGGATCCTGTACTGTAATTGGGATTAAATTCCTGTTGTACAGCGTAACATAAATAAATAAATAAATAAATAAATATTGAAATTGACAAATTCGAATCAATATACAGGGTGTTTCAGGACTAGTGTAACAAACTTTAATAGCTTATTCCTGAGGTCATTTTGAACCAAAAATGTCATATGAATATAGGTCCTATTCCTTCTAGTTACCAATATACAAGAGGTTGAAGTTGTATATATAACACGAAATTTTCAAATTTTTGTAATCAAGATACTTTCGGAAAACAAGAGTTTTATTGAAAAGTCATACCCAATTTGTCTTAATTAATTTTATTTATTAATATTAACGAATACGATTTAGAGAACAAAACATAAAATGACACAATTAAATAGACACAGACCAACATAACCAAACATGGAATAGGTTAACACAATATGAAATAAAATAACAAATTTTAAAAAAATGACAGCAAGTGTTCAAAATGAGCGCCTTGAACTCGTATGCATGTTATTATTAATAAATAAAATTAATTAAGACAAATAAGGTATGACTTTTCAATAAAACTCTTGTTTTCCGAAAGTATCTTGATTACAAAAATTTGAAAATTTCGTGTTATTTATAGAACTTCAACCTCTTGTATTTTGGTAACTAGAAGGAATAGGACCTATGTTCATATGACATTTTTGGTTCAAAATGACCTCAGGAATAAGCTGTTAAAGTTTGTTACACTAGTCCTGAAACACCCTGTATAACATTATTGTAAAAATTTGGACAGTAATTTAAATGATTACTTCCTTAATTACATTATAAGTCAATCAGAAGGCTTCCAGGCAAATTAGAGAACATATAGTTAGGTAGTGAATAAAAAGACACAAGGATGATTTTCACGTGACTATATTTTTTCCCGGATTTCTCAAACAAAAGGTTATTATCTTTTAACGCACTTGATACTAGGTTATCAATTTAAGAAAATTAATGAATGTGTTTAATTGTTTGTTTCGTAAATAAACAAAAGCTAATAGAGTATGAGAAGTTATTAAGTATGTAAACAATATGAAACCGATATCCTAAGTTCCCATGTGATGCAATGTTTTGTAATTAAAAAGGAAAATATCAAGTGAATATCTGGAACTTTCATTTGTTATAATTAGGAAACATTTTCACTTTTAATTATGGTTGTGTTAACGAGTAACAAAAGTTGATGAAACTCTGTAGTAGTGGAAATAGATTTTATGATAATATTTGTAAAATTATTGTAAATTTTTCCTTTGAATAAAATATTTAATCTAATTCGGAACTACTAAAGATTTATTTCAAATTTATTTACATATTTATGGGGCAGGTAATTGAGTGATATCTAGTTGGCTGGTGGATTTGAGAACCCGGTTCGATTCCCAAAGACGACAGACAATTTTTACCACATTAAAATTACTTCTGTGGCTTCCGCGCCACTAATATCTTTGGGTCTCGTGATTTATCTTTTGGTAACTACATTTCTTGGGTATAAATAATATCACTGAGATCTGCTACGGCAGAATGTCACATCCAGTAATGGGTAAAAACCGTGATATTTATTTATTTACATTTTTTATATGGGGTAGGTGGCTCAGTGGTATCGAGTCGGCCTGTGGATCTTAAGAATGCTGATTTGATCCCCACAGGCGACAAACAATTTTCACCAAATTAAATCTACTCTTGTGGTTCCCCCACTACTAACATCTTTGGGGACCGTGATTTGATGGCTAGTAACCGCACTTCACGCGAAGAAATATATCACTTACCGAGATCTGCTTAGGCTGATGATATATTTATATTTATTTATACATTTTTTATTGAGGAAAAGTAAGAGTTTTACCAATTTCATTTAAATCTGTCAACATTTTATTGTTTTCGACGTTGCCTGGGTTATTATTCATTTTCATTGGTCGACGAATTTTTTTTTGTACGATCATTAAATAATACATACTTTATATGGTTCGCAATTAATAAATACAGAATAATGAAAAGGAAGTGTTGAATAATGGATCATTATTCAATATTTTTTAACCCAATCAGATTATATTATATTATTATAGTAGCACCATTATTTAGTAGTTTTTAAACCAATCTGTTAGAATAATTCATATTTTTATTTTCATTTTACTTAGAAATTACTCATGTTTGACGTTTATAATGTAACCTCTAACCTCTAATAATGAGTGAAATAAGTCATTATACACGAGTGTGATCATTCTCACGAGCATATAATGACATTTCACTCACGTTTGATATACAACGTTTTATCTTACAGTAGTAGTTTGTCTACAATTTATTTATTTATTTATGTTACGCTGTACAACAGGATCTGAATCCCAATTACAGTACAAGGCCCGCACTCACCGAACCGCAGTGTAGTAGTTTATATAATTTTTAGCTTCAGTGAGATTTGAACTCGGGATCTCCGAATTCGAATTCCGTATCGCTATCCACACCACTGTACTGACGGACATAAATAAAGTTAGAAAAAGGTTAAAAACTAAATTGAATCGAGAGGCTGTTAAATTAATGAAATATCACTGTTATCAAGCTATTAAATTGGTATAAATTGTTAATTGTTTTATGGATTTGAACATTTTAGTTACCTAATTAATTGCTGGTTGTAGTCACTGAATCAAATATCGTTACTGTAAGAGATAAGTATATTATGTAACAAGTTTTATAAACGTGTTTTTAGTTACGGTTTTTTTAATACAAGTTGAACGCGAAGCGAAGCGAGTGTATAAAAAACGAGTATCTAAAAAGTTTAGAAAACGAGTCACATACTATGCTTTTCTATGATTGCAAATTAACAGAACAAAAAATAAGTTAAATTTTATGAATTATTTAAAAGGTAAGATTAAATTACAATGACAGATGCCTAAAGCTAACTTCACCCCAAGCCGTGACTAAAATGTTCGAAGCCACGACTTGTCAACATGTGATTAAGATGTTGTTTAGTACCCTGGAAACTAGTACGTTAAATAACATTTTAATAACAGGAGTAGAAGAAAATTATTATTTTCCTCAAACTACAATCTGAAAGTACAAAATCCTGTTAGATGGTCGTGAAAAAGTATAATGTTCAACTCGTAATAATTGCTATCATAACGCGCTCGTTGAATAATATATTATAGTTGGTCTATGTATCTTTGAGGGCCGTGATTTGACGGCAAGTAACCGCACTTCACGCGAAGAAATATATCACTTACCGAGTTCTGCTACAGCAAAGTGCCACACCCAGTAATGAGTAAAAGGCGTGATGATATATTTATTTATTTATTTTATATTTGCTTCTGCTGTATTAATCGTTTTAAACTATTTAACTAAAAAGATTTTAAAACATATTTTCATTTTGTAATAAAAATAAAAGAATTTCACTTTAACAATTGCCAACTGATTCTGCATAAAATATATTTCGCAACACGTATATAAATACAATTAATTGACGTTTATTATATAACAAAATAATTAGTAGTGTGCTATGCACACGAGACATACGATATATAATTACAAAAATTAAAGTGTGATGTTCGAAACACATTTTCTTATTTCTTCATTAGCATTGAAGCGTCCAGCGTTCATGATGCGATGGTCAGTCACTTGAGACGAACCAAAATAACAATCGGTTGCACATTCATGTAAAGTGCTTAATATTCGCTATTACGACTCTGTGTTATTTTATGTGAAGTATGAAATGTGCTGCACTAATTAAAATTGTTGCTAAATGTGATGAAATAATGGTATATTTTTAATCACGTAATTATTAGGAAATGTATTATTTAATTAATTAATTCGAGTGTAAGGAATAAATGAGCTTGGTAAGAAATTATGAATGTAGATGAAGCGTGATGTGCCAAGTGTTTGGTGTTGATTAATTACAGGGTGAATCTAATAAATGAATACTTCAAGGGTTGATGCTACTCTATTTAAGAGGACAAAGTATGGAGGCAAATAATTACATTTTTTTTATCGGACTTTAGATTTAAGTACCCGGGTTCGATTCCCACAAACAATTTTTACCATTTTAAAATTATCTCTGTGACTTCCCCTTTACTTGCATTTTTGTTGGACGTGATTTGACAGCTAGTAACCACACTTTAAACGTAAAATTTTTTACTTTCCAAGATCTGCTACAGGGGTGTCATACCCAGTAATGGGTAAAAGGCGTGATGATATATTTATTTAATAATAAAATATCAATCTAAACACAAAATTCAGCCTCCAAGTCAACTTATGAGGTCTTCGTCAGAGGCTGGCCAGCACAGTTAGTAACCATAGACGCGTTTCGCTCTTATTAGAGTTCATCAGTATGGTATAACACACTCCTTCACGTAGAACAAAGTTCACATGAAGGAGCTGTGTGACCAAGAACTGTGCCAGCAGAGAATAAGAATTTTGTGAGACTTAAACAAGTGTTTAGTTTGATATTTTATTATTAAACCTAGTTTCACCAAGTGAGCATTCAAAGACAATTAATTTTATCTTTGTTGTTATATATTTATTTATTTATTAATAAAAATTGAGAAGTTATTATGTTGCCATGGATTCAGAAGTGATGTAATCGTCAGAACATTTGACATGAGCTGTATTATTAAATTTAAAATACTACTAATGATTAATAACTATGAAACAGTCATTATATTTAATTAATAAATAAAAGATAATTTGCTTTTCTTAATTTTCTTCCTGCCGTGACCCGTTCAACATAAGACTGTTGCGGGTAGTTTGACAACTGATTAATAGCAAAAGTTTGAAAAAACGTTGGCTTCTGAAATAGTTCACGTATGAGAACTTGGAAAACAAGTTCACGTGAATCTAAAAACTCGGTCATCCGTAATTTATTTGTTTGCTTGCCATATTCACTTTTGTACACTCGCCAAATTTGAAAGTCGAACGATTTCCATCAAAGAAGACGAACATTTAACTTATGAAATCGTAAATTTTGATTTATCGTACCATAAATATTAGTTACTTCACCTTAACCCATTAACCGCCAACGTCCCATTTTTGGTACGCTTAAATATTTGGCTGTAATAATTTTTTTTACATTTAAAATGTATATTTTTTTAATGAATATATTAATTAGTTATGTTATGACAATCAGTCACAGCCAATTTTCAAATATTTGCAAAACCAATAATTTTAAAAATATTTAAAGTTACTTAATTTCGGTGTTTTTAACAATTATATTTCAAGGTCAGATATATTTTAACACTTAAGTATGTATAACTTTTATTATCAAAAACTTGTTTTTTAGAACTCAAATAAAGATATTTTTACTGAAAATTTATTCTTTTATTGATCATTGAATTGCGGCGGGTATTGGGTTAAGAATCTACTTTTCTTTGTAAAATTTCCAAATTTGCATACTTTTTATTCATTTTAAGATTTTACTATACAGTGTCTAACTGCAATTGTGTTAAATTTATTTTTAAACAAGTGCAGGCGATGCTGTCTTCATTTCTTTATAGATTCGTTGTTAGAGAAGTGGGCGTAACTGAAGATTAATAAAACAGGTGTACAGGAGCGACTGGATGGATGTGAATGAAGGTTTGTTGCGTGATGATGGATTTTTGTTATGAGGAATGTGGTTGAAACGAGTATCGTGTGTCAGGATAGGAATGTTCTGTGAATGTTTCAGGGGTTCGTGCTACCCCATTTAATGGGATATAGCGTGATGTTATGTACGTATGTATGTATGCATATTTTAATATCATGTGTAAATTTTAATCATACTTGTTTTTATTATTTAAATCTCGAAGTAAAAGTAACATTCTTTTGGTAATGATGAGTAAGTATAGAAAGTAATGATAGCAAGCTGTGTGTGAAAAAATACATTTACATCTTGATGTTTTAAACAAATGAATATGAGATTGTATCTGCTGCTAGAAACTGTAACAATTGCTGCTTTTTAATTATTCTCTTGTTATTTGAATGTCAAGTGTTTTGTATCAAGGGCGCGTGTCCAGCATCCTTAATTATTTACGAAACAAAAGAATGATATTAAACAAGATTAATTAACTTAATGTTAATCGCCTCTAAATTATATTAGAGAAAAAGTTTCAAATACAAATGAAATTTACTTCTTCATGTATAATTCTTTAAAATTAATTTAGGTCTATTGTAAGAACCGAAAACGAATCAAAAAAAATAAGAAAGGAAGAGAGTGTCCTCTGCGCTTGTAGTATCTGTCATTTTTTTGTTTAGCACTATTGAAACATCCTGTATAATATTTGATTTTTTACAGACAATTATCGAAAATATATTCATTTTTTAATAACATCATTAAAAAAATAAAATTAATATTCAAATTATATCAATTATTTTCGTCCGACAAAGAAGCTCAATGATTTATTATTGTATACACTAATTAACCAATTAATTAACGTACATTTCTATATCAGATACATTTTATTCAACATTCAAACAAAGAAGAAAAATAATAAAACTTCTAAATTTGCATAACAATTTAAGTATAATTTTTCCCATAAGTACAATTTATATGGTCATAGAAACGCAGGATAATTATTTGGTGAACTGAGTATAAAAACAGATAATTTCTTACTCATTGTACTAAATAGCTCATTGTTTTTAAATTACTCTCTTAGAAAATAATTGCACATCTTGAACAAATTCATGTGAATATTAATAGCTACAAATGTAAGAAACAAGAACAAGTGAAGTGAGCGAAAGTGAGATCGTTCAGAAAATTAAAAAGAAAATTGATTTTCGCGCTTTTCAACTTGGTTAATTAGTCAGTGTACTAATTATTATAATTAATTCGTACATTCCATTTCATTTACTATATACTTTATTTACATTTTTAGAGAAATATACACGGAAACAAAAATGTAATACACTTTTAATCCACATATGAGGCCGTGTTTTGACGGCTGGTACCCGCATTTCAAGTGAAAAATATATCACTTACCGAGCTCTGCTATGGCAGAGTGCCTCATCCAGAAATGTGTAAAATAAAATTAAAATAAATAAATATATCATCACGCCTTTCACCCATTACTGAGTGTGGCAATTCTCCGTAGCAGATCTCGGTAAGTGATATATTTCATTGCTTAAAGTACGGTAACCAGCGGTCAAGTCACGGCCCCAAAAGATGTTAGTAGTGGAGGAGCCACAGGGGTAGATTTAATTTGGTGAAAATTGTTTGTCGGCTGTTCTCAAGATACCACTGAGCCACCTACTATGGGTAAAAGGCGTGATGATATATTTATTTTTAATTTATTTAAAAGTTTGTCACAAGATGGCAGCTTTCTTCCTATTGACACTACAGTACTTTTAGCCCCAAGTGTGAAAATCTTTTGAACATACCTTAAATGTTTGTTGGATTGCAGTTATTTCACAACTTTTTTACATTTGAAAGTCGAAAATAAATATACAATTTTCTTCTTCACAAATTTCAATTTAAACTCTTAATTTATGTAATAATGTATGAAATTGTAATAATATGAATTATGTAATTATGATATTAATTAGCGTTTTCCTTGTCAAATGAAATTATAACTCTCTCAGAATTGTGCAAAACATAGAGGCAAAATTTTCAAAAGTTTTCTATTGTTTGCAACGCTTTAAATGGACAGTAACAATAATGAACATGTGTGAAACTTGCGATCTCCTTTGTTAAAAACATATTCACTTGTTTAAAATTTCGACATACCTTGTTTTTTATGTTAATTCAATTGTTTTACGCATGTTAACTTGGAGATTTTTTCTGCAATGCAGTTGTTATATAATTTAAAGTTTGCATGGAAAATTTTCATGAGGAAATAATTATTTTTTAATTAAAATTTCTTACCAGATGCAGTTTTATTAGCTTCAATGCGAGGCATAATTTCTTTCAAAATTTTCGACTGAATTGTAGTAGTTGATGTTGATTGTGTAGGTGGCGTCTTAGTTACTTCTTCACGAATATTCAACTCTGCTTGCTGTGCATCTTCTGGTTTTCTAAAAAATATATCATAGATTTAATCATTATGAAAAGAAACTTAACAATATAATATAGTTCGTTTATGACTAAGTTACAAATGTAATCTATTCCAAATTTTCTTAGCCTGATACACCATTTTTCTTTGCATAATATCTACCTATGTATAAGGTTTATGCTTTCTCATCCACACCCAACATTCATTACTATAGATTACTATAGATCACAGTAGGCACTAACACACCATTATAAATACTGAATCGAGGGTCTGTGGGCTCTAAATTACAATGTCGATTTGACATATTTTGAGATTTGACGGGATTATATTTTTGGGGTTCATGCCATTTAATTAACTAATAGGTTACTTGAGTTCAACAGCCGAACTTAAAATATAAATTTAGAACTTTAAAATTAGGCAAGTTTCTTTAGAAGTATGTTTGAAAATGCTTCGTTTGAGAGATGTCATTTAAGGGTGATTTTTTGGTTAAACCAGTTAAAAAATCAAAAATTTGTATAATATGTTTCTATATAGTTCAGACCACGTGAAATCGAATGGCGCATCTTCATATCTCTTTTAGTTTTTGAGTTACAGCGATTTTAGACTTTTTTTAATCTTAACTTTGAGAGCCCATATCTCGAAAACTAAAAGAAATATTGAAATTCGGTTTGAACGAGCGTATTTCTCGTGCGCTACTTAACTTATACCGAAATTTTTTAATTTTTGTAAATTTTTGAACTTTTCTTCAAAATTTTCTTTTCTCAATATTTCCAAAAGTTGAAGAGATAATGCAAATCTGAAAAAACCAGTGAATTCCTCGCGTGAAAATACATAGATATGCAAATTTTTACATTAAAATTTGCACGGATACATTTTTTATTACAAAAAATCCAAAAATGGCCTAAAATCGTAAAAACACCAAGGGGTACCCCTTAGGAAAATTTCAAAAAATGCCTATTTTCGATTTTTTGTATTAAAAATTGTATCCGTGCGAATTTTGATGTAAAAATTTGCATACCTATGTATTTTTACGCGAGGAATTCACTGATTCAGATTTTCATTATCTCTTCAACTTTTTGAAATATTGAGAAAAAAAAATTTGAAAAAAAGGTGAAAAATTTTCAAAAATATTAAAATTTCGGTATAAGTTAAGTAGTGCAAGAGAAATACGCTCGTCAAACCGCATTTCAATATCTCTTTTAGTTTTTGAGATATGGGCTCTCAAAGTTGAGATTTAAAAAAAAGTCAAAAATTGCTGTAACTCAAAAACTAGAAGAGATATGAAGATGCGCCCACCGCCATTCGATTTCTCGTGGTCTGAACTATATAGAAAAATATAATAAAAATTTTTTATTTTTGAACTGGTTCAACTAAAAAAAACACCCTTAAATGACAATTATCTCTCAAACGAAGCATTTTCAAGCATACTTTCTAAATTTATATTTTAAGTTCGGCTGTTTAACTCAAAAACTAAAAGAGATATTGAACTGCGATTTAAACGAGTGCATTTCTCGTGCTCTGAATTATATAGAACCATGTTTTCATAAATTAAAAAATTTGGACTGAAATTTGAGAAATTTGCTAATGGTGACATTCATTTTTGCGTTAGTTACTTCTTCAGAATGATAGGCCCCCAGAATTTGCCAATTTTACTTGAACATAAAGACGGTCTTTGTCACTATCTTTTTTGTTTTTAATTTAATTAAAGTCCTTCAACATCTAGTCTATTAGGACTATACATTGGAATTTACAGTTTGTATTGTTTTACATAATTATTTTTTGTTTTGTTTATTCTATATTTTGTTTATTTCAATATCTTACATGTCGCAATAATAAAACAATAACCAACATAAAATTGCTTTGTAGATGGCTCAGTGGTATGGAGTCGGCCTGTGGATCTTGAGAACTCTGGTTCGATCCCCACAGCCGACAAACAATTTTCACCAAAATTAAATCTACCCTTATGGCTCCCCCTCCACTAACATATTTGAGGGCCGTGATTTGACTGCTGGTAACCGCACTTCACGCGAAGAAATAAATCACTTACAAAGATCTGCTTCGACAGAATGCCACACCCAGTAATGGGTTAAAGGCGTGATGATACATTTATTTATTTATTTTATATAAAATTGCTTTCGTAAAATTCCATAGCATTCGATGCTGAATATTTATTACCTTAACCTGGTGAGGTCCTGTTCATGTTTCGTCAACTTGATTTGATTCTCAAGCTCGTTAAGATGTCTGTTGACAGTGAGTACGGCACTGGAATAATTAGCATGGCGCGTGAATTTGCACTTGAAGTCTTCCGGGGGGCCGCAGTGGAACAGGTAACAACTTCCTGGACTCTGTTGAGAAACAACATCAAGCAACATCACCAGCGGTACTTATATCTCTATGAGTAGTTGGCGTTGGCGTGCGACAAATGCACTCGGATGGAAATTATTGTACAAGGTTTTGAAGAGAGAAAATGCCGCATAATTGTCGGTTTTACTTTTTTAAATACAGTTACTTTTTAAATCTCTCCATTTATACTAAACGATGCTTATGTTAAAGATTCTTATTTTCATATACAGGTTGGTGAATCGAATTGCGCACCATAGCGGTTTCAATGCTATTTTTCAAATGTTCAAATATTGGCTTCCCTAATTATTTTATGCAAAAAAGCTTCAAATAAAAGTTTTAGGGCATAAATTTATGCATCTAAATCAATAAACATAATTTCCATTACATGCTTTGTAACGACAGAAATTAAATATTAAAATGTAGAAAGTTGTGTTGAAAATACAGAGAGCCATGGAATTGAACAAAAGATAAATAAATGCTTGGCGTTTTAACGTCAACGATTGACAGATAAAACGGCCAACGTTGTCGTTTTGACAGATTCTTTTTGTTTCATGATCAGCACGTCGTACAGAATATACCCTTTAATTTTTTACTCTAAGTTGTGAAACACCCTGTATAACACAGTTTTTCATGGTTTTGAGCTAACAACACCTTGTGCTGATAACTGATGAACAAACCCTAAAATATTTATCCCTTTCTTACCTTTTCCTCGTAAACGAAAACATCACAAGTATTTGTCTCACAACATAGTCTCAAACATTCTTCTCTGCTTCCCAAATCAATCTCATTTAAATATTTCGCTCCCATGTTCCTGGAATCCTGTGTCCTGATAATTTTATCTTTGTGCACATCGAAATTATCAATGCAAGTCTGTAAATCAATATCACTACGTTTATTAACAGCTCCTGCGACGAACAACACACAAGTACAAATCGCAAAACACACAAAGAACTTTTTAACAGAAATTAGACACATTTTTAATGATTACAACACTAGAAAATATAAGATTCGATGTATCAAAAACTACATATAAAAGTCATATACATGCGTGCATTGCTGATGGTGGCGCTAGTGTACAACTGGATCATAGATGTTGTGGATTGAGCGATGTGCTTTTATTTTCATGCTGGTATAGTCAGACAAAGAGATTGAACCCCTGAAATGTGGTATAGAAGCTCCTAGAATCGATTGTATTTTTAGAAATAAAATTCAATTATGAGAAAATTTTATCGCAAATTTTCTTGCCACTACCATATTTATTTTGTATGAGAGAGAGCATGATTTGACGACTGGTACTACTGCACTTTAATTGTATGAGAGCTGTTACTCCCATAAATGGGTGAATTAAATTTTATTTTGTTCAAATTAAAATATTAATAAAATGTTTGGAAAAAATAAAAATCTTGCCAAAATCTCTTTTTAATTGTCGAGTTCAAATGAGGTTGGCGGATCAGTGGTACCAAATCGGTCGGTAGATTTGAGAACCTGGGTTCGATTCCCACAGGAGACAAACAATTTCCACCACGTTCAAATTATCCTGTTTCTCTCCCTTCACTAACACTTATTGGGGGCATGATTTGACGGCTGCTAACCGCACTTTACACAAAGACATATCACTTACCGAGATCTGCTATGGCTAGTGTCACACCCAGTAATGGGTAAAAGGTGTAACGATATATTTATTTATTTTATTAAATGGATTAAAAATTTACTGTTTTTAAAATTATATTCGAATGGTTTTTGAAAAATTGGAAATAAATTTATTGTTTTCAAACTTGTTTCAATAATTTCAGACTTTTAACTTAAAAAATATGGACAATACATAGTATATTTTATTTATTATAACAATAATATTTAGTTTCCAAAAGAGGCGTGTTCGGTGGCAACCCAATTTGGCGCATTTCTGCTGCAATTTCATATTTATTTGTCTAGCTATATGTTTTCAATTAAATTCTTATTATGATTCATTTATTTTTATTTACAAACTACTTTTATAAACAATTGCACATCAAGCCATAATAAAAATTTATTTATAATTGTATTTAGATTACATTTATCGCATTAATTTTATAATTAAATTGACACTTATTTATAAATTATAATCTGTAATAAATGAGTAATATTTATTATTAAACATTATAATTTGTTTATAAATGTAGTATTTTGATGATCAGTCCAGTGGATTTTAATATCTATGTTCTAGTATGTTGTGGCATCAGCTGGAGTTTAAACTGTATCACACAATCAATATAGCGGCGCAGGCGTTTCGCATTTGTTCCTTGTTTCAATTGGTTTATCAGTCTTCACTTGTTTATAAAACAAAAAAATTAAACATTTCTAATGTCAAAACAGATATTTACAATTAATTCGTGAATAATATAATTTAGCTAATTAAATTGTTTATTAATAACTGACGATAAGGCATGTATGAAAACATCGAGTATATTTCCAATTGTTTTTCTTCTGGAAATCTTCCCAAAATTCAGAATCCACTTTTCCGCGTGTCATCATTTAAACTAAACCACCCAGGTGGGGAGTGAACCACTTCGGTAAAGATCGCTTCAGCAGTCGAAGCCAGTCGAAACCAGCCGCGGTTTTCCACAAAATCGGTGCAGTATTGAGTATCCCGTGTTGTTGGTTGGTTGTGTTTTGTTCATTGACCGGCAGTTGTCTGGTGTTTGTGCTAGGTGTGATTTAGTGCGGTGCCTGAACCCTACGGAGCGGGCGGTGGCTAGGACCCTTTGGATACCTGAAGTTTGAGGTGTGTCTGTTAGATTGTACACATTAATTTTATTGATCATTTTGCTGATTGTAGCAGTTGGGGATGATTGGATGTTTCCTTTGATGTTCGGTTGTTACCGGTTGGATTAGGGTTGGAGTTGGCTGGGGATTTATTATTTTCGACAGGTATTCAATTATTGTTTTATGTACATGATTTTTGACTCATTTTAAAAGGAACTTAAAATGTTTTTCTACTGTTTTTTGTTTGTTTGTAATAGGTGATAATTGTGGATTTAAAGTGGGCTTTGACTTTTTTGATTATCATTTGTTTTTAATTTATTAATCATTCATTTGTTTTGTATAGGTGATTATTTTTTAAATTGATTTCAAATGTTGAAATGAATTTTGACAATATGTAAGTACATACTTTGTTAAATTTTAAAATAAATTTGAATAAAATATATTTTTTTCTTTGTTTAGTAAATTTTATAGACCAATGATTTGTAGATCGCTATAATTTGTATTTCATTTATTAAAACTATTTTAGTTATGTCTAATTTTAATATGAATTTTAGAATTTCGATCGGCATTTGTTTCTAACATATTATAGTTAATTTTTGTAAATTAATTGAATGAATTAGTGTAAAATTTTCGTACATAATTATAGGTTCATTATTTTACAATTATGAGCGGCATTTGTTTGCAAGATATTATTGTTAATTTTTGTGAATTACTTGAATGAATTAGTGTGAAATTTTCGTACTTTTATTTATGATAATTTGTGCAGTGTAGTGTACAAAATATTTCTGGAGAAATTTTGTTTCGTTTCAGAGATTCTGCGATATGAAAAGAATTTTTTGCCGGTTTGATTATGCATGGAATTTCTATTCTGTTTACTATGAATATTAATCCTCTCTTTAAATATTCTATTTCTGATGTCTTCAACAAGTTTCAAATTTTTGGCTGGCAGTTCGAATTTATTCGTAGAAATTGTCGCGTTCTTTGAATTCAATATTTTCAAAATAAAATTGTTATGGCAAATTGAACAGTGTTTTCGAGGTAATATAATTTAATTTTTCTCGTCTGTTAAGTAGTAATTAATATTCATAGGTTCTTAAACAATAGCTATTTTTTAATTACTACATAGCATATAAAAGAGCTATAAAATGAAAAATTCATGAACCATATGTACATATAATTAAAAAAAAAAGTTTTTCTAATAAACGTAGGTATAAAACAACAACCTGAGTAACAATAAAAATAAACAAAACATTGTTTAGCGTTATGACAAACACCGCTTCGCCGTTGTTTATTGTCTACTCCACGAAATAATTGCAGTGTGTTCGCCCCGCCCGTCAAGGTCATTATACCCATGTCTACGATTCGCTTTTGTTAATTTCACGGATTTCTCTTCTCTCTAAATCCTCTTCATCTCTCTACTCCCACTTTAATTCCTTCTTTCTTCATAAAAAATACATTCAGATTCTATCCCAGCAGACTCCACCTCAGGGCTGTAATTGTTTTTAAGATGAATTGTTTTCTTTTGTTTTCTGGTTGATTGTGTGTTGTTTTTCGGCTGTTAAAATGAATAAATGGCCTGAGATCGTTAAGATCGCGTGTTCGATAGAAGAGTTAATGCAATTTGTAGTTCATGATTTGTAACGAACTGGAAATTGTTTGACGACTGTTATTGCACGTTCGGAACTAACTTCCTAGGTAACTAATCATAGTTTCATGCGAGTGACGTCAAGATTGTAAACGAATTTAATGCACTAAACTACCATCATGTTTTGGAGCTTGAGACTCAATTATGCGGGCATATCTCGCATAAAAAAAACCTACTTACTATTAAAGTTTAATGCAAACGAAAACTGGATGAATGATAAATAATATTCACGTCATGATATTCATCACACAGACAAAAACAAAAACGTTTTATAAAAGTAATTAATGGGGGCAGAAAAATTAATATAATATTAATATATAGTATTATTCAAAATGATAACTTTATATATTTTAAAATGTTCTTTTACAACAATTTGAAAGTATTTCCAATGACAGATAATTATTTTATAATTAAATTACAACTAATAAATAAATAAATATATCATCAAGCTTCTTACCCATTACTGGGTGTAGCACTATGCCGTAGCAGATTTCGGTAAGAAAATGACTAAATTACTATTTATCAGGGTTCGTAAATATCATGATATTTATAATAAATATCAAAATATCTGATATATAGGATATATATCAGATAAACTTTTTGGATATTTATTTTTTAATTTTAGTTTTTGTACACATTTATTATCACAATAGGAAATACAAAATAAATTATTACTCCTAAATAAAAAATTAACATAGGTAAGTAAATATACATTGAATGGATACACAAATATTATATAGTACTAAGAATAGTAAGAATATTTAAAAAATCCTATATTCTAGATAGGGGCAAATCATCATCTTCTGATGAACTTCCTGAACATAGCGTTGCAGATAGACTCACTTGGCCAAATCCAATCTAAATTAGTTTTTTTTGTAGTTTCTTTTTGGTTTAAATATTTAAACATAAAAACTAATTTACCGGCTTTGGCGTTACCGAGACGATGACGTAATTGAGATTGGACAATGCCAAAAGTGGAGAAATATCGTTCCAGCCCTGCTGTGGCTGTTACAGCAGTGTGTAACTGTTCACATAGTTCAATAAATGTACTTTTATTTGGCCACTCTGACTCATTGATAGTTTTGTATTTGTATTTCTAAAATGAGTACCAAATAAAAATTTTGGAAATGGTTCAGACTTTGCTGTTAATGACATCACAAATGGCACACAATTTGGATTTATGTCGTTGATGTGAAGTTAGCCAAAAGCTAGTAAAGTAAGAATTATCTTTAGAATATAATTTTAACAGAATTAATGAAAGTAATAATACTGTATTTATTATAGACTATTTGATATTTTTATATAATGGATATATATCTTCGAACCCTGTTTATAAGTTAACTGAAGCACGAGAAAATAAATGCCGTTGACCGCGTTTTCATATCACATTTAGTTTTCGAGATATAGCCTCGGAAAAGTAGAAAAACTGAAAAATTAGAAAAATTTCACTTTTCCGGAGGCTATATCTCAAAAACTAAACAAGATATGGAAATGCGCTCAACGGCGTTGAATTCCCCGTGTCCGAATTGACTTATAAACAAATTTTCATACAATTTTATGCAATTTAATATTTTTAATTATTTCCTAAGGGGTACCCCTTTGGTTTTTTCAGATTTTAATTCAATTTTACCAAAAATCCTTAATCGTAGGATTATTAAAACGAAAATTTACATACATATGTATTTTGACCCACTGAATCCAGTGGTGCAATCTTCAAATGCATATGACTTCTGGTTTTCGAGAAAATGTTAAAAAACCGCTTTTTGCGATTTTTTTGGCGGAAAATTGAAAAAAAATAAAAATCGCTGAAACTATGTTTATAAGTTAACTGAAGCACGAGAAAATTAATGCCGTTGAGCGCGTTTTAATATCACATTTAGTTTTCGAGATATAGCCTCGGAAAAGTAGAAAAACTGAAAAATTCGAAATATTTCACTTTTCCGGAGGCTATATCTCAAAAACTAAACAAGATATGGAAATGCGCTCAACGGCGTTGAATTCCCCGTGTCCGAATTAACTTATAAGCAAATTTTCATACAATTTTATGCAATTTAATATTTTTAATTATTTCCTAAGGGGTACCCCTTTGGTTTTTTCAGATTTAATTCAATTTTCCCAAAAATCCTTAATCGTAGGATTATTAAAACGAAAATTTACATACATATGTATTTTGACCCACTGAATCCAGTGGTGCAATCTTCAAATGCATATGACTTCTGGTTTTCGAGAAAATGTTAAAAAACCGCTTTTTGCGATTTTTTTGGCGGAAAATTGAAAAAAAATAAAAATCGCTGAAATTATGTTTATAAGTTAACTGAAGCACGAGAAAATTAATGCCGTTGAGCGCGTTTTAATATCACATTTAGTTTTTGAGATATGGCCTCGGAAAAGTAGAAAAACTGAAAAATTCGAAAAATTTCACTTCTCCGGAGGCTATTTCTCAAAAACTATTTGATATTTTTATATAATGGATATATATCATTGCAAAAATATGACGATATATATCAAAATAAATATCATGATATATATCGATCGATATATATCTTCGAACCCTGCTATTTATACAAATGTGTGAGGAAAATAGAAAAGTAGGATAATTTGTGGTGCCTTAAAAATATCAAATATATTCTTCTGAATTTACAGTCGAATCAAAATTTATTCGTCAGTGTTACCACATGTTACATATATCCCTAGATTGTAGTTCGATCTTTTTTGTAATTGAAATTGTAAAATTTCGATGAAATAAATGCGGCAAAATAAAAATAAAATTACTCTACTCCAAACAGCTCTTGCGATAATATAACATCTTGTAAAACTCATATAATAATATACTATTAAAATATGGGGTAGGTGGCTCAGTTGTATCGAGTCGGCCTGTGGATCTTGAGAACCCTGGTTCGAACCCCACAGCCGACAAACAATTTTCACCAATTTAAATGTACCCCTGTGGCTCTTCCTCCACTAACATCTTTGGGGGCCGTGATTTGACTGCTGGTAACCGCATTTCACGCGAAGAAATATATCACTTACCGAGATCTGCTTAGGCAGAGTTCCACACTCAGTAATGGGTAAAAGGCGTGATGATATATTTATATTATAAAATCTAGCTTCAATCAAACCTATGTCTGTGTTAGTAAACTGTAAAGTAGATTGCACAAAGTAATAAATTTCTAAATTTAAATTAATGAATTCATCGAAAATTTAATGAACCTAGTTGAAATTCGGATCGATAGTTTTATAATGAAGAAACAGACTAAAATATTCCATCAATTTAACTTCAAATTTACAATCACGCCAGTTCATAAATTTCTAAATTCTTCATTAAACAATACAAAATTTCTAATAATTTCTATTTTTTAATTCAAAATATTATATCACAGTTGCATATCGAAACAAAAAACAAAAACAAAAGACTAACTTTCCATCTGCAATCACAAATAAACAAATGACGATGGAATCATTCAGGAACTTGTCAATGAAATACAGAGCAACCGCGATTTCTCTTTACGTAATGATTCACTTCACTCTTGATTATTTTAGCAGTGTGTCTTGACATTGAGCGAAGCGCTCATGTGAGTGCGAGTGTGTTTGTGAGAGCGTGTGAACTGCGTGAAGGTCCCTGAAGTCAGAGTCGGATGTTTCGTATGAATGTTGGACGCATACCAACCATATCGTGTATCGTTCTATCGTCCGGAACTTCCTGTCGTATACTTGTATCCAAGTTGTAAATCAGTTGGTTATGTTACAGATAACATAATAGACGCTTTTAGGGAATTAGTTTCTGAATGGTTGGTAATGGTAACTAATGGATGCGGATATTCAATGTTCATGTTACCGATTTCCTGCTGTCAAATGTTTCTAAATTGATTTGAAGCAAAATGGTTCAAAAGTTTACTTTTATTTTACATTACATTAACATTTGTGGAGACGTGATTTGACGGCTGATAACTGCACTTCACGCGACGAAATATATTACTTACCGAAATCTGCTTTGGCAGAGTGCCACACCCAGTGATGAGATTTATTTGCAGATTAAAAAAAAATAATAATAAGAAAATATATGATGTTTAAACTGATTTTGAAATATATTTTCCATTATGTAACGATTCTAAATTAATTTTTCTACTCGCGTTATTAAAATGTCATTTAACGTACTGGTTTCCATGGCGCTAAATAACATCTTAATCTCATCTTGACAAGCTGTGGCTTCGAAAGTTTTAGTCACGGCTTGAGGTATTAAGCTCGGAGTGAAGTTAGCTTCAAGCATCTGTCATTCTAACTTAACTTTGCTTTTTAAATAATTTATAAAACATTTTGTTGTTGTCTGCGATCGTAGAAAAAGTATAGTAAATTATTGTACATTATAAACAATTGCAACAAGAAAATAGTTTTATTGTAGACACGTGTGCTATTATAATATAATCAAAGCAAACCACAAACAAAAATAAATTAATATAAACATAAATATTGTATAACGACCACAAGAATTGTTTTTGATAAGAAATATGTTTCAGTTTTATGAAAAAAAAACAAAACATAAATAGTGAGTCATTATTAGTTAATACTTTATTATTATTTTATGCAAAATATATGGAAGTATTTTATTGTTACTATGATAACAATATTTAACTTAAAACAAACTAATAAAACCTAGTGACTAGAATAACACCCAGTATAACATTCCTGAAAGATCTTGTATATTTTTGTATACTATTTCTTTTAAATTAATTAACTGGTAGATAATTGAACTTTCCATATTGAAGCATTGATTTCTAAAATAATTTAGATAATAAAAACAATACTTTCGATATTCCTTCGAAGACGCTACCTAAGTATCACTTTAATCATTGATATTTTCCTCTAAAAGCATGTATTTTCCGATGAACCACCTAGACCTAGCTAAATCTGACCATTTCCCCTAGTTCTCTGAAGACGCTAACCACTATCTCTGTTTCCTCTGTTTAGAAACGTACGCCGGTGGTGATGGACTGCGGCATCGCGAACGCGTACCCTACGAGTGGAGCCGGAGCCCCGAACGGCATCATGGCTGGCGGCGCCGAACGCTCTCCCGCTAAGTCGGGCCTGCGGGTCAACTTCAGTGACAAGGGTGAGGTCAAGGAACGCAGGGAGAAGTTCCTCACAGCCAAGTATGGACACCATCAGATGAGTCTCATCAGAAAGCGTTTAGCTGTGGAGATGTGGTTGTATGAGGAGCTGAAGAAGCTGTATGAGACCTCTTCGGTAAGTGCGATATTTGTTCTTTATGTTTCTACAGATTCACTGAATGGAAGTGCACTTTAGGGCGCTTTGATAAAAAAAAAAACATAAATAATAATTAAATCAAAATAAAATGGAACAGAGAACTTATTTATGTGTAGTAAATTAGTGTTTACGGGCGTGCTGGAATGTTTGTTAGGCTAGCGACGAACGAGCAAGCCTTTATAACCCATTGAGCCCAGTAAAGATTAATTGCAAGCGTGCCGTGTACAAAGTTTTATTTAGACCTTCACAGCGTTTTTTTTTATTAATTTATTAGTTTTATAAAAAGATACATTACATTTAATAATCAAAGGTTGTTTGCGGTAGAACAATATTAGCTAGACGTTGTCATGGTGTTGTGATCGTTGCAATAAAAAAAACAATTACTGCCGGTGTCAACAGTTTCATGAATTCTAGAAATAAATAATTTGAAATAATGGTTTTAATGCCCAACGAAAACTTCGAAGGCGATTTTCTTCCAGGTTAAGAAAATATACAACATATTGCAGATGCTACAAGTAATAACTTTTAATTAGTGTTTATTTATTGAAATGACAGTTCATGAAAACAAAATCAGCCAACATTTTGTTGTTTCCAACGCTACCTAGGTTACGCATTGTCATTTGTCAAATCTGTCATATTTTATAAAAGTTCTAATTTAGTTGACAAATTTTCCGCTGTTTTATTGTTCTATTGGTTGCGTTATACTCTGTATAGTATTTTAGTAATAGACTCGTTACTAAACGTCCATTCTTTTGCTTGTCCCATTTTGCAGCCTCATTAATATTCTTTCAGTTTCTGAACACCACTAAATAAAAAAACAACTGAAGGCACATTGAATAATGTTGCTCTCAGCGTCATTTGTGCTGCGTTCGGATTTTGTTACATGTACCGTGTGTATGGACATAGACAGTCAGGGCCATTGAATCAAAATGTCTCCATTATTTACTTCCCAGAACGTGTTTTTTTTTGTTTTCCTTGCTTGTTTTTTCGTCCGTCCAATGAATTACATTCTTTCATATCTTTCAATAAAAAATGAACCGTCGGTGTTATTGATTATAAGTTTTTATTCACAGCAAATTGAATTAAATTTCAGTTTACGTTTCACGCAAAAGAGCAATTTATTTAGTCTCCAATTAGACTGAAAAAAAAAACAAATGCAGTACAGACGTTACCAACATAAAACGAGAAACTTTCTTGCAAAAACTGAATCGTCGAAAGAAAATTACCTCCCCCTTCTCACCTTATTATCTTGTTTTCAGTGTAAAAGAGGGGGTGTCTACAGATGGTTATTCACCTTAAACCGTCGACAAGATATGCGTACTTACATCTTATGCCTTTATGCTTTGCCTGCATATGTGTGTGTGAGGATTTGTGTGTGTGTGAATGTGGATGGCTGACTCCCTTGTGCCTGGCTTGCTGCGACCTTGTCAGGTCGTGAATTCGAACAACTCATTGTTTTATACTCGTATGAAACTAGAGAGAGATGGCTATAACATGTGGTAATGTGATAATAAATTCACAAATTTGTTAGGTGTAAATGGGATTTTTGTAGGTTTTTGTGGATTTATGAAATTTGTTATGAAATGGAGTTAACTTTTTTGGGTGTTAAACATGTAATTTAACTGAACTTTTGGGATTATGATGTGTCGTACATTATAATTTACCTTTTTTTGTTATATGTCTTTCGTCTACGGTTTACGAAAAACAGTAGTTTAGTTTTTATTTATTTCAGAACATTTCGACAGTTGGTATTATACAGGGTGTTTTTAGTATATACTTCAGGAAAAAATAAAATGGCAGACATATTACAAACATCTTGAATATAAAATATTTTTTTTTTAATTTGCGGAACTATTTGCACTTCACATACAGATATATTTTTAGTGCCACTGGCTTGATAGATATTTAAAAATTATAATTGTAAACACTACAATTAATCATTTATCTGACATTGTTTTATGAATAAATTAATTATTGTATTTTTTACAATTACAATTACAATTACAATTTAATTTTTTAATTTATTAGTAAGTAAACAATAAAAATGTTTTTTCGGGTAAACTGCATTTAATTTTGCGTATTTCAAATATAAAAATTGTTCCATTCTCACGCTGTTTAATTACGTACAATACGTAAAACAAACAATCTATTAAAATCGTCGATATGTACTGAACGGTAGCAGACACTAATTTAGCTTCATTTGAATTGTGCTAACAACGCTTATTATGGCCGTTTCATTGCATCGTTTTGCCATATAAAAATTTGTCATGATTTTTTTTTACAGATTTGGTACGTCAAGTAATGCCATCTAATGATTTTTATTTCAATTAAATAAAAGTGACCACGCTGACAAGTTACAAAAACAACCTTAAAATATTTGAAAATTAAAGTAAAACAACCTTAAAATAATTAAAAATTGAACTTTATGTTATAAAATGAAATACATTTAATGGACTTCCATATTTTATTTGTACATTTAATATTATTAGGTTAGGTTAGATTATATTAGTTACGACGTATCTTATCAGAGGCGCTAGTTGACGTGTCTGTTCTGTAAATTTGAAACTAGAATTTTAATGATATATGAAACGGCCATAATAAGCGTAGCGCAATTCAAATAAAGTTGGCCATGATTTATGTTTTAATTTTTAAGTTGTAAAGAGAATCAAATAAAGTTTTATTTATATTATTAACTTGCCTTAATTCATACCGATAATAATTTCACACTTTACAAACATAATAATTATTGTGAGATACAATAATAGTATGCGTCACAAAAAATTGACAGATACGCCTAATAAAATTTAAATATCATTTTCATGTTTATCGTAACGATATTTTTAGTTACATACTGCAGAAGTACTTGTATTTCGTATGAGTGAACCGTTAACAATAGAATAATATTCAAATGATCTATTCATAGTTATATGTATGACTCTTGACCCCAGGTCAAACTGGGTTGGGCACACATCCCGTTTTATCCGACCATAACTCCCTCACTGATTAATGAAACAAAAAACAAACCCTCATATGACAAAAACAAGTATGGAGCTTTAAAACCACTTCACTTTGTTTGACAGATAGCAATTTCAAATTTTGTAGGCGGTTGCTTTGATCTACTAACTAATGAACAGAGTATCTGTTTGATTTTATCGACTTTATTAATATGAGCTTTTAATTTAATCTTCATGGGGTAGGTGGCTCAGTGGTGAGAACCCTGGTTCGATCCCGACATCCGACAATTTTCACCAAATTAAATCTACCCACTTCACGATAAGAAATATATCACTTACCGAGATTTGCTACGACAGAGTGCCACACCCAGTAATAGGTAAAAGGCGTGATGATATATTTATTTATTTATTTTAATTTAATCTTGATAGGGTAGGTGGCTCAGTGGTGAGCACCCTGGTTCGATCCCCACAGCTGATAATTTTCACCAAATTAAATCTACCCACTTCACGAAAAGAAATATATCACTTACCGAGATTTGCTACGACAGAGTGCCACACCCAGTGATGGGTAAAAGGCGTGATGATATATTTATTTATTTTAATTTAATCTTAATGGGGTAGGTGGTTCAATGGTATCGAGTCTTGAGAACCCTGGTTCGGTTCCCACAACCGACAAACAATTTTCATCAAATTAAAACTACCCTTGTGGCTCTTCCTCCACTACCATCTTTGGAAGCCGCGATTTGACGACCGGTAACTATACTTCATGTGAAGAAATATACCACTTACCGAGATTTGTTACGGCAGGGTGCCACACCCAGTAATGGCTAAAAGGCGTGATGATGTATTTATTTATTTATTTTAATTTAATCTTGATGGGGTAGGTGGTTTTCACCAATTTCAATCTACCCCTGTGACTACCCACTAACATCTTTGGGGGCCGTGATTTGACGGCTGGTAACCGCACTTCACGCGAAAAAATATATCATTTACCGAGAACTCTTCAGGCAGAGTGCCAAACTCAGTAATGTGTAAAAGGCGTGATGATATATTTATTTATATTTACTTGAATAAATCAATAATTATTGTATTATTATTTTTTGACAGTTATAGAAAAAATGTTATTTGTATTTTGTGGACGAAATTCTTGTTTTTTTGCGTGTTCAATGATTTTTTTGTTTTGACTAAAAGTGCCTTTCTCATACGCAACAAAAAAGCACTCATTTCGCACACTTAATCTAAAAATAACTATTTTCATCATTATTTTTGTTTTATTATAATTTTCTTACAAGGAAAATTAAGATGCGATATGTTTTTTAAACCAGAAGATGAAATTGTACAGAATATCAAATACATGGGGTAGGTGGCTCAGTGGTATCGAGTCGGCCTGTGGATCTTGAGAACCCTGGTTCGATCCTCACAGCCGACAAACAATTTTCACCAATTTTAATCTACCCCTGTGGCTCCCTCTCCACTAATATCTTTGAGGGCCGTGATTTGACGGCTGGTAACCGCATTTCACGCGACAAAATATATCACTTACCGAGATCTGCCTAGGCAGAGTGCCACACCCAGTGATGGGTAAAAGACGTGATGATATATTTATATTTATTTATATCAAATACATGAATAAAACTTGATAAAACAGTTTAATTACTACCATTTAAAACTATTCTTAAAACTACAAATTCCAATTAAATTTTACAATATTATTGTGGCAAGTGAATCAACGTCCGTTTAATTATATACATTAGTGTAACATTTTTATTTCTGTACCTGTCGTTTCTGTCCACTCGCGTCGTGACTCAGGCCGTGCTCTTAAACGGAAGAAAAATGATTTTAATGCTTGCCTTCATCTTCAATCTTTTATATTTAATGTTCTTACAACTTGCGATGCAAGAAGATAAACACTACTTGTTGGTGTAATGTATATTTATTTATTAGTTTCTCTTTGACATCTGGCGTGATGAGATTATACAGATTTTACCGGAAATATTGTAATTTATTGTTAATTAAAGATTTTCACATACTGCCTTGGTAATGTTGTGTTTTCCTGCTGGAGAGATATTTATATACAAGACAAATAAATTGCAGTTTCTACCAACAGCTGATAATTATAAATGTTATTAATCATAAAAACTATATATAATTATAGTTATTTCCTAGAGAATTCACCACACGTCACTGTCAACCAATAGGATCACGAATTTGTTTGAAAATGAAGCAATGAAATTTCGTCGGAAATTCATCACTAGTGAAATTTCATCGGAAATACCACTGTTACGAATAAAATAAATGATATTTTCAATATTTTCATAAACGTCAATTGAAAAAAATATAAATAAATAAATATATCATCACGCCTTGTACCCATCACTGGGTGTGGCATTCTGCCGTAGCAGATAATACTATAACACAATAGAAGTGCAGACACAAAGAATAAAAGAGTTGCAAATGCAATGAATGAAATTGAACTGAATTAAAATGCGTTTTATATTTTTGGCTCGGATCCAAAAATATCAGTAGTAAAAATAATAATATATCAATTTCTCCTTAGTATAAATATAGACTCATTAAATTTTTATTTACTGTATTTTCTAAACAAAAATGAGTAACAAAATAAACTCTCCCAACAAAAACAAGCAAAACTAAAAATAATATAATTCCTTGAAAAAACTCAACAACGTATCATCTTCATTCATTTATTTTTTATAAAGTTCTGGTTTTCGTTTCCTTGGCAACTAAACCTGCAAAACCGGATGTAAGGAAGAAGTCTGCAAGAAAATAAACCAGCGCTGTCCTTTTCTCTTGGCGATAACACGAACTAAAATGCGATAATCGTGTGGAGTATGGCCTGTAAAAAGCGCAATAAGTGTAGTGTAAACGTACTGAGACCAGCCGGCTAAAATTAAACATGTAAACATAGTGAACACATGGCAAACTATGATGTTTTGACTGACGAGTTTAGAGACTGACTAATTTGAAAATTAAATGTTTTGTCTGGACACGCTTTGATGTTTTAGACGAACATGATTCGTTACTTCTTCAATTCTTTATTTTCATAAACATTTAATTGAAATTCGAGGATATGTAGTTAGAATAATCGCCTCACACGGAAGTATTTGTGAATTTAAAACTCAGACACCTCAGTTTACAACCTAAATATATACTACATTTGACAGGTTCAGATTCTATATTGAGTTGTAAGTCCCCTGTACTGTAATGTTGAGATTATGCAACGATCAAATTATAAAATTGAAATAAAGTAAATAAACCACAAAATTAAGTCATACATTAATATAGTATATGGGGTAGGTGGCTCAGTGGTATCGAGTCGGCATGTGGATCTTGAGAACCTTAGTTCGATCCCCACAGCCGACAAACAATTTTCACCAAATTAAATCTATTCCTGTGGCTCCTCCTCCACTAACACCTTTGAGAGCCGTGATTTGGTAACCGCACTTCAAGCGAAGAAATATATCACTTACCGAAATCTGCTACGACAGAGTGCCACACCCAGTAATGGGTAAAAGGCGTGATGATATATTTATTTATTTATTTATATTTATATGTTCGTGTCGTGATATATAATGTAGTTTATTACTCATGACTGTGAATAACCAATTATTACTCACGGATTGTAACTAGTCACAACTAAGTTGCTACGATAATGTAGCAAGGGCCGTGAGTAATAATTTTTAAACTAACAAATATATCGAGGTTGCTATAACAACGAAAGTAAAGTTTTACTTCTAATATAATTACTGTTACATTACTTATAAAATAAAATAAATATAAATATATCATCACGCCTTTTACCCATTGTTGGGTGTGGCACTTTTCCGCAGCAGATCTTAACTTGAAGTGCGGTTACCAGGCGTTAAATCACAGCCCCCAAAGATGTTAGTGATGGGGGAGCCACAAGGGTAGTTTTAGTGAGGTGAAAATTGTTTGTCGGCTGTGGGAATTCAACATAATTATAGCATATTTATTTTTATACTTTTAAACAATTCTTTCAATATTTTTAATTTAATTTCTTGATTTAGTAGACTCTAACATACATTGGAATTAAGTTCCTGTTACGCATAGTAACAAGTAAATATTTAAATTTGCACATGTACCGAGATCTGCAATTGCAGAACTGGCACGTACAGAATAAAAATAAATGTTATTTGATTTAAAATCAACATTTATATGTATGTATTGTCACGATATTCGAAATCGTATAAATTTTATTGCTCAAATCCAAGAGAGAGTAATATTTTTTCAGGATTAAAAAAAGAAGATATAAATAAAACAACCTGACATTTTTATTGGTTGATATATATTTTCTCGCTTCGTGGAATCTTTTGTCCTTATCTGATCTGAATTCTAAGTCTAAGCTTGAAAGAGAATCTCAATTAAGATAATTTATTTTTCTCATTTGTTCACTGATTCCAAGTACATAAATCTCTGAAACGTTCTTAATCTATCATCGAAGAGATTCAACTGTTAGGTTTCAAAGTAAATATTTATTTTAAAACTTACATCATTTTAAGTATAATAGTATAACTGTGATTTTATGAAACATTTTTATCGAGTTTTATCTTAATTTGTTGATAACAATATTGATTGTTTTACTTTTACTAGGTACTTCGTAGTTTGATACAAAATTTAGGTCACTATTATTACAATTAAATTTAAGTTTAATAGCAACTATTTAAACATAATCATTAATTTATTAATGTCGTTTACATTTTGTCTGTGTGTTTAAAATTGAATAAAAATCTAAAAAATGTGATATAATTTTTGTTATATATTTATTTATTTGTTACTTTGCACAACCAACAGGAAACAATTGCAGTTCAGCTTATAGCTGAATTTGTTCATGCAATTGTCAAAGTTGACATTCAACTTTTTTGAAAATAGACGACAAAAATTAAGCTACTTTGGCGGTCTATTCTAAACCAATTAAAAACACGATTACAATCAAATTGATATTTTTTCTGATAACATATCTTTGGTTACACATTCATATTTATAATAACCATCATTTTGAAATATGGGATAGGTGGCTCAGTGGTATCGAGTCGACCTGTGGATCTTGAGAACCCTGGTGCGATCCCTACAGCCGACAAACAATTTTCACCAATTTAAATCTACCCTTGTGGCTCCCCTTCCACTAACATCTTTAAGGACCGTAATATGACGGCTGGTAACCGCACTTCACGCGAAGAAATATATCATTTACCGAGATCTGCTTAGGTAGAGTGCCACACCCAATAATGGGTAAAAGGCGTGATGATATATTTATTTTTATTTATTTTACATTCTCCTTATTTCGCGACTTAGATACACAAATAACTATTTTATATAAATTAAAATCAGCGAAGTTTGAACTTACTAATTATGTAATAGTTCTATTCTTAAAACAAATGAACTTGTTTATTGAATGAATTAATTGAATCAATAACAAGCTAATTAATTTATGATTCATGATAATGATCTTTGAATGAAGCCTATACAAATTAAGAATTGCCTGTTACTAATGTACTCAATCTAATCTTAAAAGTGAATATGTCATTTAATCTGTACATTACTTGAAACCTGGACATTTTCAATCTTATCTGAATTATTCCAATAAATTACATTTATCTTAAGGATGTCATTCCGGCTTCTTAACTTACATACAGTGCAGTAAGCAAACATGTTATTTTATCTTATATAACATATTATGTTATTATACATTTATAGTTACTATTTAAAAGATAAGAATAATATGGCAATATTAATTATGCTACCAATAAATTATACACATAAATATATATATATATATATATATATATATATATATATATATATATATAGGGAGTTTTTCTTATCAGTAAACATAGGAATATATCATTACCATAATTACAATTAAAAAGCTTGACAGCAATACATTAGAGCGTTTAGTTTAAAAGTAAACATAGGGAAAATAATATTTTCAGCAATGCATTAAAGTGTAATAATCTATAGTCTAAAAGAAACAATTTAAGTTTAAACACATTAAATGAATTTGAATTACTTTAAATTACATTAACTAAATGTTAGGTATAAGTTTAGAACCTCAAAACAATCCAAAAGTTCTTTTGTGTAGAGGTTTGTTCGCAAATTCTTCGTTTAAGAGCTCGTACATACAAATAATGAGAATTTTGGGTTGAACCAGTTCAAAAATATTCATATATTTTTTAGTTTTTGAGTTACAACGATTTTTGACTTTTTTTTAAGCTCAACTTTGAAAGTCCATAACTCAAAAACTAAAAGAGATATTGAAATGCGGTTTGAACGAATGTATTTCTCGTGCGCTACTTAACTTGTACAAGTATTTTGAAAATTTTGAAAAATTTTAATTTTTTTTCAAAATTTTTCTACCTCAATATTTCAAAAACTTGAAAAGATAATTGAAATCTGAAAACACCAGTGAATTTCTGGCGTGAAAATACATAAGTATGCAAATTTTCACAAAAAAATTCGCACGGATACATTTTTTATTACAAAAAACCGAAAAATGGCCAAAAATCGTAAAAATCTTAAGGCTAACCCCTTAAGAAATCTTCAAAAAACGGCCAGTTTCGATTTTTTGTAATAAAAAAAGTATCCGTTCGAATTTTCTTCTGAAAATTTGCATACCTATGTATTTTCACGCGAGGAGTTCATTGGTGTTTTCATATTTACATTATCTCTTCAACTTTTTAAAATATCGACAAAAAAAAATTTCGAAAAAAATTGAAAAATTGAAAAATTTTCAAAATACATGTACAAGTTTACTGATAAAAAAAACTCCCGATATATATGGCTGTGTGAATCGAACCCGAGTTCTCAAATTCACAGACCGACTCGATACCACTTAGCCACCTACCTTACAAATATACTAATGTAAACAATTACATAATATTTTAATTGAAAGAGTAAAATAATTTTCTTTTCTTCTCTGTCGAAACTTCCTCGAATCCAACTTACAAATCTCATAATGCATTTTAAGTCAGTGTTTAGACAGTAAGATATGGCTTAATCTTTTAAAATTAAGGTGGATAAATAACAATGGAGACATGGACATTTCTTCAGAGTGGACGACAGACAAGAATAACATGCATTCCGGTTGTTAAAGGCGATAAGACAATGACAAATGTTTCTCTGGACATTTTATGTTATGCAAGCGTTCTGTCGCTCGTGACATGAGTTTTAACCAACTCAGGACACACACATACAACCGTAAATATATACACAAACACATTCATCATTTTACTTTCATGTTTAGGTGGCAACTTGTTCCTCAAAACACAATATTTTGAATATAGTTTTGGTAGATAGCTAAATGGAATTGTGTATGAATTTGAGTTCGATTCCCGCAATCGACAAACTACTCCACATTATAGTTATTTGTGTATTAAGAGCGTAAAGTGATTCTTTGTTACTCGAGTATGGTAATAGCGCTACAATAGTGTAAGAGGAACAAAGACACTTTACGCTCGTGATACACACATCATTTTTTCTACGATTGCATCTTAAAATTATTTAAAAACGTATACGTATTGATAATAAATTCATTTTGGCAACTGTCAATATGACAAGTTTCGGTTTTGTTTGTATCCCTGGTAACTTCTATAATATTTTTCGCGCGTTGCCAACGGAAACGCGCAAAAAAGATATTTTTCGGTTGTTCCACGGAAAACGTCAACTTTACAATGACAAATGAGAGCGTAATTGTTAACTTTTCATAGCAATCGTAGAAAAATATTATTTCTGTGGCTCTTCAACTACTAACATCTTTGAGAGCCGTAATTTGATATATATGATATAACCATATTATGGGATAGGTGGCTCAGTGGTATCGAGTCGGCCTGTGGATCTTGAGAACTCTGGTTCGATCCCCACAGACGACGAACAATTTTCACCAATTCTGTGGCTCTCCCTGCACTAATAACTAACCGCACTTCACGCTAAAAAATATATCACTTACCGAGATATGATTGAAGGGTTGTTGCGTGAGCGAAAGATTATGAGCGTGAAGAATAAACGAGCTTGTATGAAAAGAATTATGAATGTGGTTGAAGCAAAAGTGGTGTGTCAGGATAGGAATGTTTGGAGAAAATTAATTGCGGGATAAATATGATGATTGAGGACAAGCGTATGATTCTTGATTTTAGATTCATTGGTTAGATGTTTCGAGTGTTTACCTGCAATTGTGTGAAGTTCACCTTCAAAAACAAGCGCAGGGAGATGTTCCCTTCCTTTCTTATCTTTTGGTTCATTTTCTGTTTTTACTATAGAGTGTCCAATTGCAATTGTGTGGAATTCAGTTTCAAAAACAAGCGTAGGGAGATACTCCCTTCCTTCCTCATCTTTTTTTACTTCATTTTCAGTTTTTACTATACAGTGTGTAACTGCAATTGTGTTAAATGTATTTTTAAACAAGCGCAGGCGATGCTGCCTTCATTTCTTATAGATTCGTTGTTAGAGAAGTGGGCGTAAGTGAAGATTTACGAAACTGGTGTACAGGAGCGAATGGATGAATGTTTGTTGCGTGTTGATGGATTTTGGTTGTGAGAAAAGAAAGAGTTTGTATGGAGGAAGTGTTAATATGGTCGAATCGAGTATCTTGCGTCAGGATGAGAATGTTAACGAGTTCGTGCTACCCCATTTAATGGGATATAGCGTGATGTTATGTATGTATGTATATACTTACCGAGATCTGCTTAGGCAGTGTGGCACATCCAGTAATGGGTAAAAGGCGTGATGATATATTTATTTTATTTATTTATTTATGTGTTACAAATTGTAAAATAATAACAAACAAAAAGGCATTAAATACATAAAAAATTACCTATTTCTCGATATTAATCATGTGTATACATTAATAATTTATCGAGTAAATGAATCGTAAATGAAATCATATTTAACAATCAAGGCTAGTAACAACTAACATGTGATTCATAACAATACATATTAACGAATATTAAATTACAACAAAGCAAAAAACAAAATGAGTCAGTGGTTTCAACATCAGCTCTGGCTGATTGAAAATAATTGGAACTTCATAACTTAGCGTCAAAACGCAAATGAAATCTTTAATATTCTCTTATGCTTGATTGAAATTTATTGACGACATGAAAATAAAATTGTTCTTCTTTTGTTAACAATGGAAAATAATAAATTGCTGTTAGTTGTTTAGCGACTTGTAATTTCCGCGAATTTTCGCTACTTTTTCGGTACAGCTGCCTTAGTATTTATTACATAAGTTTTGAAACTATCCTTCTTTATGTATTACTTATGATTTTGATATCAAATATAAATTATAAAATCTGGAACACGATGAAACATATAAATTATTTAATATTTACAAGTTGTTTGAATTTTTTTCACTTTTAACATATGGAGAATGAAGTATTAAGACGATGAATTGTGGCCTTAGACATTCCGGGTTTGATTCTAATTCTAGTTAAATGTGTAGTACTTTCGTATTTATGTAAATGGCTCTTTGTACAGTGTCAGATAAATGCCCATTACTGGGTGTGGCACTGCGTAAGCAGATCTCGGTAAGTGATATATTTTTACGCGTGAAGTGCGGTTACCAGCCGTCAAATCACGACCCCAAAGATATTAGTGGTAGATTTAAATTGGTGAAAATTATTTGTCGACTGTGGGGATCGAACCAGGGTTCTCAAGATCCACAGTACCACTGAGTCACCTACCCCACATGATTATTTGTGATGTTTACAAATATAATTTATCATACAGGGTGTCCCATTTAACTTGACAACTTGAAATAACTCAAAAAATATGCGATGTACGAAAAATTGAGCCAAGACCAAATCTTAACAGTTTTGAAGGGGGAATCATTCTATGCTAAAATCAGGACCCCCCTGTCCCCAGTGCGTGGGGCGGTGGGCAACATTGAAATCTTAAATAGGAACCCCCATTTTTTATTTCAGATTCTGATTCTACGGACAAAAATACATAAGTTTTGTCCGTAGAATCCGAATCTGAAATAAAAAATGGGGGTTCCTATTTAAGATTTCAATGTTGCCCACCGCCCCACCCACTGGGGGCAGGGGAGGGTCCTGATTTTAGCATAGAATGATTCCCCCTTCAAAACTGTTAAGATTTGGTCTTGGCTCAATTTTTCGTACATCGCGTATTTTTTTAGTTATTTCAAGTTGTCAAGTTAAATGGGACACAGGGTTCGTAAATATCATGATATTTATAATAAATATCAAAATATCTGATATATAGGATATATATCAGATAAATATCACTTTTTGGATATTTATTTTTTAATTTTAGTTTTTGTACACATTTAGAAAAACTGAAAAATTCTAAAAATTTCACTTTTCCGGAGGCTATATCTCAAAAACTAAACAAGATATGGAAATGCGCTCAACGGCGTTGAATTCCCCGTGTCCGAATGACTTATAAGCAAATTTTCATACAATTTTATGCAATTTAATATTTTTAATTATTTCCTAAGGGGTACCCCTTTGGTTTTTTCAGATTTTAATTCAATTTTACCAAAAATCCTTAATCGTAGGATTATTAAAACGAAAATTTACATACATATGTATTTTGACCCACTGAATCCAGTGGTGCAATCTTCAAATGCATATGACTTCTGGTTTTCGAGAAAATGTTAAAAAACCGCTTTTTGCGATTTTTTTGGCGGAAAATTGAAAAAAATAAAAATCGCTGAAACTATGTTTATAAGTTAACTGAAGCACGAGAAAATTAATGCCGTTGACCGCGTTTTCATATCACATTTAGTTTTCGAGATATAGCCTCGGAAAAGTAGAAAAACTGAAAAATTCGAAAAACTTCACTTCTCCGGAGGCTATATCTCAAAAACTATTTGATATTTTTATATAATGGATATATATCATTGCAAAAATATGACGATATATATCAAAATAAATATCATGATACATATATCGATCGATATATATCTTCGAACCCTGATGGGACACCCTGTATATTAGAAATAACTCTCAAACTAATGACACTAAAATTTGTACGTCATAAGAAGTACAAATAATTTTGCGAATTAAAAAAAAATCAGTATATTATATAGTATCTGTTATTTTATTTTATTTTTCTTTTGAAATAATAAAACACTCTGTATTATTTCTTTATAATAACATTTTCCCGCACTCACCCCATTAATAAAACGTTTAAAAAACAAATAAGAATAAAGAACGTAGACACTTGATGTAGTTTCACAAAATTATTTATCGATTTCGCCTTATTAGGCCATCTTCAGAACGTTGACTGATTAAAATATACTATATACTATATAAACTGTGTGTAACTTGTATTTTAATCAGTCAACGATCTGAAGATGGCCTAATAAGCCGAAATCGATCAACTTTGTTAATAAATAATTTTGTGAAACTACATCAAGTGTCTACGTTCTTTATCCTTATTCATAATGTTTCACCAAGTGCCAACGGCTCATACTTTTGATATTATTAACAACAAATAGTTATTAATACAGGGATTTCGCCGTCATGGCTCAGTCCATTTTCGTTCTCTCGTTCCCTATTTGATATAAATGGCTGTACTCGGAAGTCAGATGCGCCAGTTCGTCGACCGGACCAACCGACCTAACCGACCCGCTCCATCAAACGAACGCCGACCACTAAAAATTTCACGTGTCTGAGAAGGTAAAGTGGAAGGGAAAGCAATGATTTCGCAGGGGAGAGGGCAAACAGGCCAAGTCCTGTGGGATAGCAACAAAAAAGATGGGAAAACTATAGAACGAAGATTTGTGTTGTGGAAAGGAGTTGGAGTCATAATTTATAGTTGAACGAAAGGGAAGACAAAAATTGTTGTAGATGATGCTGAGAAGAAAAAGGGAAGAATGAGGTATAGGAAAAGTAAAATAGTTAGGATAACCTTCATTTTATTTGCAATTAAGTTAATGTCAATAAGAATTCGCTCAGCTCACCACTATTTTCACCTGTTAACATCTCTGGAACCGTGGTTTGACGACTGGTAACTGACTGAGACCTCTGCTAACAATAAAGTGTTATACTCAATAATGTATACAGGGTGTTTCTTTTAAAACAATTTGTGCTTTTTTAGGCGAAGTAATGTATTTAGAGAAAAATGTTATAACAACAAAGACAAAATTAATTGTCATCCAACACTTGGTGAAACAAGGTTTAATAAAAAATATAAAGTAAACACTTGGCTATGTTTCACAAAATTCAGCCTCCAAGTCACCTTATGAGGGCATTGTCAGAGGCTGGCCAGCACAGTTAGTAACCATAGACGCGTTTCGCTCTTATTAGAGCTCATCAGTATGGTATAACACACTTCTTCACCTAGAACAAAGTTCACGAGAAGAAGCTGGTGACGAAGAACTGTGCCAGCAGAGAATAAGATCTCTAACAAACAGGTAAGATGACATGAGAAGTTCTGTGGAACGGGTCATGCCATCTACCGAAAAAAAGGAAAAGCTACGCAATACCAATTTAAATAACAACAAAGACAAAATTAATTGTCATCCAACACTTGGTGAAACAAGGTTTAATAAAAAATATAAAGTGAACACTTGGCTATGTGTCACAAAATTCAGCCTCCAAGTCACCTTATGAGGGCATCGTCAGAGGCTGGCCAGCACAGTTAGTAACCATAGACGCGTTTCGCTCTTATTAGAGCTCATCAGTATGGTATAACACACTTCTTCACCTAGAACAAAGTTCATGTGAAGAAGCTGGTGACGAAAAATGTTATATTCATAAAATAATCACGTATTTAACAAATCTAATATTCAATCCCCCTCTACTAATATCTTTGAGGGCCGTGATATAACGGCTGGTAACCGCATTTCACGCGAAAAAATATGTGACATAATTTGATGCCATTTTTATTGAATTACCCTATATTTAAATGTCATTATTCAAAAAATTACTGATTCATAAAAAGGGTCATTAATAAGTAATATTTTTTACTTGAAAATAAACATTTGTCTGAGCTTTAAAACTCAGGAAAGCTTTGCTTTGCATGCCTAGTCAGGAAAATAACATATTGCCTGTCTAGGCAGGTAATGAAAGAAACGTGAGTGTTTAGTTATTTAGCAACATAAAATACTGACTGAATATGTATGTCAAATTAATTTAAAATATGTATTATTTGTTTATAAGTTTCAGGTAAAATGTTGTACGTAACACGTCAGTAAAGCGTCGTACAGGATTCGTAAGCTGTTTCAACTATCTACTCATCCTGTAATTGAACGCTTTTCTGTCTTTTTACATAAATAACTATATACTGACAGTTTTGTATAAGAGCAAAATGCAAGCAAAAATAAAATAAATTATTTTGGTCACAATTTCGCAATCATAAAAAATAAAAGCTATTATAAATTTATCGAAAGGTCAAAAATTGCTATCCTAATGACAACTATTGAAAATTCTAGAACATTGAGTTGCTTTATAAATACTTTTGGCAAATGTTCATAAATAATAAAAATATTCATGACTAAATAGAATAATTTAGTTTTGTTATTTTGCATGCTAAGTTCAATGTATTTTTAAACGTTACCGGAAAATAATGTGTGTATTTTTTATCTGCAATTTCAAAACCGGAAGAGGAAATGATAGTAAATTTAATCAAAAGTTGTTGAACAAACCTAATAAAAATAATTCACATCATTCATCATCATGTTTTCTTGTCAAGTGGATAATCTTTGTTTTTTATCGTTTCTCATTTTTTACGTCTCTTCTTCATTTTTATCATTTATCATCGTGTATATTACACTTTTAAACTCCAATTTTAATGTGTTACCAGACAAATTAATGGGTGTTCAAAAAGTACTTAGAATTACGCTATTAATTCAATTTTACATGTAGTTGTTCTGCAATTTTAGATCTGGAAAAAGGGTAATGATAATTTTTAGGCATTGAAATGAGCTGGTATTGAACACAGATACCGAGAGGCTCTAGCTATCACCTTAAACCACTCATCTACATGTTGTATCATCAAGTTATATTGTTTAAAAATGAATGATTTTGCGTCCTGTATTTGAAATAAAAAATGTATTTCAAGAGTTAGATATGTGTCTCAGTAAATCAAGTAGATAAAAAATGTAGTCTAGTAATATTTCATGGGTCAGTAACTAGAATCTAGAATATTCAATCGTACCAACTGAATTTCAGTGGTAGTAAAAATACCTTGTAGTTCCTGGACCACTAACGGTGAGCAGCAACGAACAATGAACAAGAAACTAAACTGGGTCAAACCTCTGATTCGACGAAATCGTCTAAACTCTAAATATTCGTCGCCGATTCCGTTTCACGTAGTCATCTAGGGCGGCCTTGGAACAAATAATAAAACAAGCGGAAGTCGAATTCTCCAAGACATCTAGCAAGTACTGAAAAGAGTACAAGACAGATGAAGAACACGAAAACAATAGCTGCACGAACAAAAGAATGTATAGTTTTTAGACAAATATGTGACAGTTGAAATTTTAAAAGGTTGTAATTCTTAAATTGAAACTGTTTTAACGTTTTTAAAACGAGAGATAAGAGAAAAAACAGAGTTTAACTGACAAGCTACATATACAGAGTGTTACACAAAACATAGACATATACAATTATAGCATAAAATGTTAAGATGTACTAATTAGGAAAAAAATCCTTAGGTGCTTTGATCGAATGAAGATTGCGTTTAGTTTGTACTTTATTTGCAAAATGAACTAATATATAAAAAAACAACAAAGACAAAATTAATTGTCTTTAAATGCTCACTTGGTGAAACTAGGTTTAATAATAAAATATCTAACTAAACACTTGTCTAAGTCTCACAAAATTCAGCCTCCAAGTCACCTTATGAGGTCAGAGGCTGGCCAGCACAGTTGGTAACCATAGACGCGTTTCGCTCTTATTAGAGCTCATCAGTATGGTATAACACACTTCTTCACCTAGAACAAAGTTCACGTGAAGAAGCTGGTGACGAAGGACTGTGCCAGTGAGACTTAGACAAGTGTTTAGTTAGATATTTTATTATTGAACTAATATAAAAAAATCTCATATTAAAATATAATTTCATATTTACTCATCTGTTTATATATATAGTGTTCCTTTTACTCCGCTGCGGAGCATAGGGCCTCGACGAAGATTTTCCATTGGTTACATTTGGTGGCCAGTTGCTTCACTTGGTTAATTATAAGTTAGTAATTTGTTTGCTTAGTGAACTTGGTTTGCGTTTAGACTAATCAGAAGGCAGCAATGATTGGCTCTAACACTATGTTCCAATCTTAACTGGAATGAACTATAGTGTTTAAGTAATTATGTAAAATAAGAAATATTATTTTTGTAGAAAATAATTAGGAATGCAATGGCCGTTTAAAAACAAATTTCATGTGTCCTGAATTTCATGTAACAGGCTGTATATCATAGTAAATTGTCATTAAGAACCTCATTTACTATTTAAAAATGCCCCTGTTCTCATTTACTCAGCTTAAAAACAAAAATTCTTTGGTAATTATTTGTTTTTACAGTCTAATAAATGACCTAAAAATATATTCATAATTTTATTATGTGAAACAGCTGAGTTGTCTTCATTACAAACAAATTGTATAATTTGCGTTGTAAGCAGTTTGGGTTTTGAACTCAGCGATTTGTGCGTTCAACTTGACATTTTAATTTAACGAGTACGAAAATACTTCACCTCCGGTTACTAAATATAAAGCTACGCACTCTACGCACACAAGATCTTTACTTAGATTCTTTGGATTAGTTTTCAGCCCGAAGCCAAACTGAAAAATATAAATAAATATATCATTTAAGACTAAAGACTATATTCTATACTCTGTCTTTGTGTATTACTTATGTGGTAGGTGGTTCAGTGGTATCGAGTCGGCCTGTGGATCTTGAGAACCCTGGTTCGATCCCCACAGTCGACAAACAATTGTCACCAATTTAAATCTACCCCTGTGGCTCCCCTTCCAGTAACATCTTTTGGGGCCGTGATTTGACTGCTGATAACCGCACTTCACTCGATGAAATATATCACTTACCGAGATCTGCTTTGGCAAAGTGCCACACCCAGTAATGGATAAAAAGACGTGATTCATATATTTATTTATTTTATTTATTTATTTATTTGTCTTTGCGTATGAGGTAGATGGCTCAGTGGTATTGAGTCGGCCTGTAGATTTAAAAACTCGGATTCGATTCCCACAGCCAACATACAATTTTACATACATAACATCACGCTATATCCCATTTAATGGGGTAACACGAATCCCTGAAACATTCACAGAACATTCTCATCCTGACATACGAACTCTTTCCTTCCTCACAACCAAAATCCATCAACACGCAACAAACATTCATCCATTCGCTCCTGTACACCTGTTTCGTAAATCTTCACTTACGCCCACTTCTCTAACAACGAATCTATAAAGAAATGAAGGCAGCATCTCCTGCGCTTGTTTAAAAATACATATAACACAATTGCAGTTAGGTACTCGATAGTAAAAACTGAAAATGAATAAAAAATGTGAGGAAAGAAGGGAGCATCCCTCTGCGCATGTTTTTGAAACTGAATTTCACAAACAATTTTCATAACGTTAAAACTACCCCTGTGGCTTCTCCTCCACTAACATCTTTGAGAGACGTGATTTGACAGCTGGTAACTACACTTTACGCAAATAAATATATCACTTACTGAGATCTGCTATGACAGAGTGCCACACCTAGTCATGGGTAAAAGGCGTGATGATATATTTATTTATTTATGTTTCAAGTACATCTCCCTTTTTGTTAAACTTATAATTGTAATAATAAAACAGTTTTTTTTTTAATTTAAATTCTGTATTTATTTCGACGATTCGGTATGCTCAACGTGTCCTTTCGTCAAGGAAGAAAATAATAAAATTACAAACGAAATAAATAAATTGAACAGAAATTAAACCAAAAATAACTGTTTTATTAATTAATTATGAGTGTCTATATATTTCACAAATAATATACTATTATCAAATAATGAAAACATTGACCGTGTGACATCGTCTTGAAACATTCTTAATGCCTTTTTTATGTAATACCTTGTATATATTTTAAATTTCAAATCACAGCCTTCTACAACTGAAAGTTCATAACCATTGATTGAAATCTCTCAGATTCCGTGAAAACTGGTGAGATAATATTTGCAGCTTTCCAGCGTGAAAACTTCTATGTTTGATGGAAAATTGAAGGTTTGTTTGCGCGTTCTTGTAACGAAGTTATCGACAGTTAAAATGTTAGAGGTTGCTCACGGCTTGTGACTGATATAGGAAGGAAAAACGAAGATAGAGTTTCTTCGTTTTATTTCAGTTTCAGGCGGTAAATTTAGATTTACACGATCGTTACGGTAATCAGGGACGGACTGAGGACTGACAACTCCCGTCGACACTTACATAGATTTAGGTCTGCGAAAAATATGGTCGTTATCTTCATTTTTGACTTCAAATGCAGTACACCCATACTTCTCTATACGGCTGCTATTTATACGGCATTTCGCTATAATGGCCCTTTTCAATTAAGGGATAAGGCCACTCTAGACAAGGAAAAAAAGGGTCATTTTCAAGATTTTTTTTAACGAAATCTAATCGTGCTGCTTAAGAACTGTTTTTGGATCTTTATTTAGTGCTCTTGAAACTTTATTTAAAAATTTTTTTAAAAGAAAATATTCAAAATTGTCGTCAGAAAATTAATAAAATGGCGACTCCTCTCGGCGCGTAGGGCAAATCGGGCGAAAACATTCCGGGAACAGCAATAGACCTGGATAAAAAAGGGATATGTTTTCTTAATCTCTGCTGTATACTCTAAAAAACTACGGGCTGGATTTTGAAAATTTTGATTTTTCACAAAATGGCGCACGTTTGAAAAAAAAGTTCATTATTCGGGACCAAATTTCTGTATAAAAACGACCATAAAAAACGAATGAAGCACTTTATAAAAAAAGCCCCCGTAGTTTTTGAGTATTTTATATCTAGAATAAGAAATGATAAGATTAAGCACGAGCCATCAATTAGTATTTCAGATTTCTTTTCGCCCGATTTTGAAAATATGATTTCGAGAAAAACGCGTTTAAAGTTTCGAGTCATGTATATATATAAATACTAGTACTAATAGATATATGCTTTTTTCCCTCTTAAATACTTCCGCGCGGCATTTAAATTAATTGTCCCTTATTCCTAAGGGTTTAAATTATAATTTAAGCAAATAAAAAAAGATGCATTTTAAAACAATTTTAGAGTGGCCTTACCCCTTAAGGCACTATTCGATTTACGGCCTAAAATGTTACGCTATAACGGCAAAAAAAACTTTTTTCCCCATTGAATTTGTATTAGAATATTTGAATTCCTTATACGGTTTTTCGCTTTGCGGCCAAGTTTCGTTAAAAGTACATAGGCCGTAAAGCGAGGTATGGGTGTAATAACAAATTAATAATGAGATGACAATAATTTTGATTTGACGGTTGCTAACTGCACTTCACGCGAAAAAATATATCACTTACCGAGATCTGTTCAGGAAGAGTGCCACACCCAGTAATGGGTAAAAGGTGTGATGATATATTTATTTTCATTTATTTATGACAACAATTTTGGATATACCATTCCAACTACGTAATTGAATTTATTTGTAATAAAACACATACGTTCAACATTCGGGAAGCGAGCTATTATTAAACCAGTGACACTAAAAATGTTCGCTAGGACTAAAATACTCAAGTTTTTGGGAATTTCAAAAAACATCTTTTTGTTCTATAATTAGTATATCAAATTATATATGTTATTAAAGTTTCGTGCAGAGGTATAGGAACACCCTGTATATATTCTATCACAAACAAGTTCGCAAACGTAATTGGCACTCCATGTGACATGGGTTATACCTGTTTTTGGGTTAAATGGTAATTTACCTTCATTTGTCGTGTGTTGTATTTTTGTTTTTCCTTTTTAAATTCGTGTCTACAAATGTTAATGTGTTTAAATGTAACACATGCAGAGAAATATAAATGAAAGCTTTAATTAAAACATCATTAGCAACTGAAAATAACTTTATTTTCTTAAATGTATTTTAATTCATGCTTTTTAGCATAACTGTACTACAGTCCATTAAATTTAAAAACAAGTGAGCGTTGAACTTTTCCGAGAAAAAAATCCTTTGATGTCTGTTTGTAGACATGAAAGAAAACTCAAATAAAACTGAAAACAATTTCCTAAATAAATTCAGGAAAATTTAAACGTAAATTCTACCTTTTATATTGACCATAACTTTCTTTAAAATTGCAGTAAACTTTCTGTAGTAATATCATCTTTAACGGATATCGCAAATGTAAAATATGACTCATGAAAAGAAATAAATAAACAAAAAAGAAATGATTGCACAGGCCGGAAAAGAGTTTCTAGTTACAAGTCACTCAAAATGATCTGTCAAACATATGTCCCAAAATCATAATTTAATGGGTGGCTTCCTTCGCAACCGGATACTCTTGTTATATGAGAATACGAAACAGTTGAAGAATGATTAATTGGACAAATCAGGAATGATTCACTAGAGGTATTCAAGTAATCTTACATAGATTTCTAATGTTTATCTGTAACTCTTCTATCGATAAGTAAGAAAGTAAGGCTTCATTCATGCTCAGATATTTATTCAGAAGTCTGATCAGACTTGTGAACAGATTTCTGAACAGATAAAGTCAAAGATTAAATCAGTTATCTGTAGCAAATAATAACAATGGGGTCATGCCACATTCTGAGAGCAGTCCTATTATATTATACGTAAGTGAAGTATTATGGTGAGTTTTTTAAAGTAACCAATTAATTTTCCTGGCTATCTGTAGAGAAAAATAAATATACAAACTTGTATAGCAAGGAAGGGAATATAATTATATGGTTGGTAATAGTATATTGTGACAGTAGTGAGGGAAAGGTTTAATTGCAAAACGAGTACGAAAGTTGCTGTCGCTCGTGTTGCAATAGTACGAGTTTTACAATGACACTTTTCCACCAGGGTTACATACTATTTTTTTTTCTACAACCATTAAAAAAAGTAGGCGATTTTGAACTTATTTTTATTATGAAAGTAGCAGATTTTTGCACTAGTGCAAAAAATGTGAATTATTTCTGCACTAGAGCAGAAAAGTAATTTAATATAAATAAACTCTATACAGTATACTTTCTTGAGTTTGTTTGTCATTGTCAGTTGTCATGGATACATTAAACCAGGTATCTTTCTAAAGTTTCTAAATTAATAAAAAATTTCAGAGATGTTACAATTACTGAAATTTGTTTTATTATTTTTATTAAAATTTGGTTTATGGTTGTAGAAAAAATAGTGTACGCAACTCGTGCAGATGGGGTTTTTTTGAACTCGCGGTCCACTCATTAAAAAAAAACCATCTTTCTGCACTTGTTACGTAAATAACTATTTTCAACATTAAACGTAAAAATTACATTTTTATGTTTGTGATACAAGAAATTTAATAATTTATATAAATCAGAGGAGTTGTATTTGCAAATGCACATCACGTTTCCTTGGTCACCATGTCAAATAACATTTCCCTCACACAATTTAGTTGTGATAGTAACCGTTTCCCTCACTAGTGAAAAACGTTATTTACTTTCATCACTAGTGAGGGAAACGGTTACTATCACAACTAAATTGAGTGAGGGAAATGTTATTTTCACAAGTAATGTTGAAAAAATAAAATTATCTCTGAAGAGAGTCAAAAATTTAATGATATTTTGGCGCTGCAGGAATCTCGGAATGTGTATTTAAAACGCTGTAACAAAATTCATGTTTACCGAAAATTTATTCAGTAAATTTCACTTTTGATTGTCTTTAAATTCCATATGCAAATTTATATTGGCGTCGTCGGTGGCCATGATTGCTCATGACATTTGAATATCGGATTACGGATTACGTTTGTGACATGTCAGAATTTATAGTCAACCCAGATTCGCAAAATGGTGTTGGATATTTTTTATAGATTTACATTATCTCATATTTATTTTGGATTTATAAATTATTGATTTGGTTTTATTATTCCGGAAGAATTCAATTAGATCGGAAGTAATAATGCAAAATAAACTAGAAGTACTTACACCTCGATACACATTTTTGATATAAATACTTTGGAGGGCTATTCTAATCCAATATAAAACATGATTACAAAATGCTGAGGATAAACAAAGAGATTGTTATTTTTTTCTGAAAACACTCCTTAGTTACACATTCATATTTATTTCGAACTAACATCTTTAGAGGCCTTGATTTGACAGCTGGTAACCTTGTTTTACGCGAAGAAATATATCACTTACCGAGATCTGGTGCGGTAGAATGCTACACTCAATAATGGGTAAAATGCGTTCCTTGGTTACACATTCATATTTATTTTGAACGTTAAATCTACCCCTGTGGCTCCCCCATCACTAACATCTTTAGAGGCCTTGATTTGACAGCTGGTAACCGTAATTTACTCGAAGAAATATATCACTTACCGAGATCTGCTGCGGCAGAGTGCCACACTCAGTAATTGGTAAAAGGCGTATTGATATACAGGGTGTTTCACAACTTAGAGCAAAAAATTAAAGGGTATATTCTGTACGACGTGCTGATCATGAAACAAAAATATTTTTTTTTTAAATTTGAAAAATTAAGGGTTGTTAACCTAAAACATTTTTTGTAGTACTGCACTGGATTCGCTTTCCTATTAAATACAAATAATGAAGTAGGTATCAACTACGAAAGAATAATTACACAATTCAATTATTAGCAGTTATTTATAATAGAATTTTATTTAATTAATAACTTTAACATAATCATCCACCCAGTGGCAGTGGTAACGAAAAATTTTGGACTGGGAAACATGGAAAATAGTTTTGCGATTTAAAAAAAAATTATCTTTGTTTCATGATCAGCACGTCGTACAAAATATCAGGGTTCGAAGATATATATCGATCGATATATATCATGATATTTATTTTGATATATATCGTCATATTTTTGCAATGATATATATCCATTATATAAAAATATCAAATAGTTTTTGAGATATAGCCTCCGGAGAAGTGAAATTTTTCGAATTTTTCAGTTTTTCTACTTTTCCGAGGCTATATCTCGAAAACTAAATGTGATATGAAAACGCGCTCAACGGCATTAATTTTCTCGTGCTTCAGTTAACGTATAAACATAGTTCCAGCGATTTTTATTTTTTTTTCAATTTTCCGCCAAAAAAATCGCAAAAAGCGGTTTTTTAACATTTTCTCGAAAACCAGAAGTCATATGCATTTGAAGATTGCACCACTGGATTCAGTGGGTCAAAATACATATGTATGTAAATTTTCGTTTTAATAATCCTACGATTAAGGATTTTTGGGAAAATTGAATTAAAATCTGAAAAAACCAAAGGGGTACCCCTTAGGAAATAATTAAAAATATTAAATTGCATAAAATTGTATGAAAATTTGCTTATAAGTCAATTCGGACACGGGGAATTCAACGCCGTTGAGCGCATTTCCATATCTTGTTTAGTTTTTGAGATATAGCCTCCGGAAAAGTGAAATTTATCGAATTTTTCAGTTTTTCTACTTTTCCGAGGCTATATCTCGAAAACTAAATGTGATATTAAAACGCGCTCAACGGCATTAATTTTCTCGTGCTTCAGTTAACTTATAAACATAGTTTCAGCGATTTTTTTTTTTTTTCAATTTTCCGCCAAAAAAAATCGCAAAAAGCGGTTTTTTAACATTTTCTCGAAAACCAGAAGTCATATGCATTTGAAGATTGCACCACTGGATTCAGTGGGTCAAAATACATATGTATGTAAATTTTCGTTTTAATAATCTTACGATTAAGGATTTTTGGGAAAATTGAATTAAATCTGGAAAAAAAATTGTATGAAAATGTGCTTATAAGTTAATTCGGACACGGGGAATTCAACGCCGTTGAGCGCATTTCCATATCTTGTTTAGTTTTTGAGATAAAGCCTCCGGAAAAGTGAAATTTTTCTAATTTTTCAGTTTTTCTAAATGTGTACAAAAACTAAAATTAAAAAATAAATATCCAAAAAGTGATATTTATCTGATATATATCCTATATATCAGATATTTTGATATTTATTATAAATATCATGATATTTACGAACCCTGCAAAATATACCCTTTAATTTTTTGCTCTAAGTTGTGAAACATCCTGTATATTTATTTTTACCTCTTAAAAATATTGGATCATCATTTTAATATATTTTGGTGTTTCCTGTTTAATTTTGTGATGGCAATTATTTGACCGTTGATATTTAATGAATAGGGAGTGCTGTGCCGTGTTTATTTTCTTGACGTCAATTCTGCAGCATTCTGAAATGTCACATCACTACAAAATACCTCATTTTCAAAGTAAAAATATCTAGAGTAAGATATATTTAGATTTTTTACGCATTGACATATTTACATGATATTTTAAACACTCCGTTTGCCAAAATAAATGTTGCTTTATATACGGAATCACCTAGTAAGTTGTTCTTTCTGTTTTAAAAGCATTTCCGAACTCATTTAAAATCCAGTGCATTCAGAACTAAAGTGCAAAGATAAACTAAAATATTGAATGACTGAGTGACGGATAAATAAAGATGACAAATATGAGAAATTTCGAACAGGGTTTCATATTTCTTTCTTATATTTATTCTTGGTATAAAGTAGAAGAAATAAAGCATTTCTTTCACAATCCTTAACGTTCTGATTCGCTATAAATTCTCCTGTTCTGAATTTGGTTTAATTTCTTGTAGAAACTATGAATTTAATTTAAAAATATGAGAACGTTTTACAAATTCAAAATATATCAGTTACCAAGATCTGCTGCAGCTGAGTGCCACACCCAGTAATGGGTAAATGATGTAGATTTAGAGGCGACAAACAATTTTTACCAAATTAAAACTATCCTATAATAACTTTGGAAGCTGTGATTTGACAACTGGTAACCGCACTACAAAGGCGCGGTGGCCGAGCGTGTTAATGCACATCTCTTAACATACTGTGACGTCACCCGAACCAAGGTTTGCCAGTTCGAATCCGCCTGTCGACAATGTGTGATTTGTCGTAAAATATAAAATACAGTTACATGTATTTATTACACTCGGGCGCTATAAACTAGTCACTTATACGTCTTAAATAATGTAGCATTTGACTACGAAAACCGGCAGTACGGCAGTGTAAAAACTGCAGCTCGGTGTGTCCGGTAGGCCTAGGCCTGATTTGGGCTGTAGCGCCACAGATGATGATGATGAACTGCACTACACGCGAAGAAATATATCACTTACTGAGATCTGCTACGACAGAGTGCCACACGCAGTAATGGGCAACAGGCGTGATGATATATTTACTTATATATTAACCACAAAATATCAAGAAAAATCAAGATATTTTGATTGAGAAACAAGGAATCAAGAAGTCTTGGCGAAGCACGAAAGAGGAAATAAACCAATCAACTATAATTAAATCCTTAGTCATTGGAAGATTTGAGATTACGTGATAGGCTAACAATATTCTAAGAACTGTCAAACAGACTTCCAACTCTTGTATCGTTATTTATAAAATAAAAATTGTTTCGATCTGCGTCATCATGTTTTTTTCAACAAATTAATTACAATTCAAATTATTTGTTTCTGACAGTTGCGAACAAGAAAACTTTCATAGTTGTCATTTTCTTTTGAAACTAAAATAAATGTTGCAGAGTTTTCATCTGGCAATTACTGTCAGTTACAGTTTAAAAATCAGAATGTAATTTTAAGTTTACAAACTATAAATTCATTGCAAGAGTTCAAGAACTTCTAATGACATTACAGCATGTTCGGTTTCAATTACGAAGTGATAAAAACATTTAGGGGGAAAATACATGTTCGTTATCAGATATCTGGTTAGCGTACACGAATTATTAACGTTATGTAACTCCAGATAATGCTATCAGGAACTTGTGATCAATATTTTATGCACAACTTTTGAATTTGATTTAGACAGGGTGGCCACTAACCTGGAAAACCGGGAAAACCGGGAAAAGTCAGGGAATTTTATATTTCTGGAAAAGTCAGGGAAAAGTCAGGGAATTTTATTCCATGTCGGGGAAAAAAGTTATTTGTTCTTTAAATGTTTTAATTTAATTTTAGAAAAATAACTACAAACTTTTATTTCAAAATGTATTTAATTATTTTTAGATTTTATTGGCAGAATACCTTTTATTAGATAGATAGTATACCTTTATTGGCAACAAATACCCTTTATTGCTTCTTAAGAGTGTGAACCGCCATCTATGAAAATATAATCGAAGGATGTTTACTAATTGAAAACTGTTTTGTTTTGTCTAACGTTTCTACCGCGCTATGTTTTTTCTGTATGCAATATTTAAGGTTGTGTCTTTGCCTGTTTAGAAACACAAATTGATTTTGCTTTTACTATAAATTTAATAAAAAAAAACAATTATATTACAATATATGATATAATATATGAAATATAACCATAAATTGATAAATAAGTCAATATTCTAGAAGTCAGGGAATTTTTTTACTTAATCAGGGAAAAGTCAGGGAATTTATTAATGTTACTTGAATCGCCACCCTGTTAGACTAGAAAGATTTCAACATTTATTAACTTGATATTTATTAGAAAAACAATTTTCACCAATTTAAATCTACTCCTGTGGCTCCCCCTCCACTAATATCTTTCGGGGCCGTGATTTGATGGCTGGTAACCGCACTTCACGTGAAAAAATATATCATTTATCGAGATCTGCTTAGGCAGAGTGCCACACCCAGTAATGGATAAAAGGCGTGATGATGATGATATAGTTATTAGTTTTTTTACAACTATTATGATCTTTTATTGTTTAAAGAATTTATTTTAAATACATTACATTTAATGTAACGGACAAGTAATAATCATATAAGGTGATTAAAAAAAATGAGTGTGCTTGGAGCACTCACCGAAAGTAAAACTTCTTTCGCAATATACATATAAGTATAATATTTTTTGTGTATAGGTTTTAATAAGCTTTTATATTTTTTAGTTTCTTGATATAGTATATTTTAAATATTTAGAAAATATTTTTTATTAATACATTTAATAAATTGATTGTTTTTAATATTATTAAATAAGAAGTTGTAACGAAATCAAATAGTTTTAATATAAATAATTATTTATGATACAAATGTGTAAAATAAAGAACAATTTATTAAATAACATTTTTTAGTTTTATATTAATTGTTAAATTTGTACAGTTGTTTATGTTACTAATTACAATATTACAAACTACAATTAATTAATTACTTAATTGTTTGTTGTATTTGGTTGCAAGGCTTTTTATTTATTATTTGTCGTTGCTAGGATATTCGTAACAGAAATTGTTTAATAATGAAAGTCCCATTTAATTTTTTTAGTATATGTGTATAGAAAACCATTTTACTTGTCGACTCCTTATAAACATTTTTCTTTCCATCTTCCCGTTAGTTGAGATGTTCAGTTGTTCCCAAGCCACCTATATAATGTTTTATTTATTGTTTTTCTTTTGTTTTTTTCCATGTACCGGTGTAGGTATAACGTCAGTGTTTTGCAATGGGCAGCAAAACTTCTTTAAAGATTAGTCACTGAATTAAACACCCCAAACAGGTTTTTACTATGGACACCTCACAGCTATACTCACTCAAATCATTTACAAAACATTTCACAGCACGCTTTATAAATAATCAATAGAGTTCCTCTAACAAATGACTATCTACAACACAGCTTTTTACAAATAAAATCATTAGGATTTTCAAAAAGTTTTAATCGCTATCCGGGTTATTAATTAAATAAAGTAAATAAATATATCATCACGCCTTTTAACCATTAATGGGTGTGGCACTCTGCCTAAGCAGATCTCGGTACGTGATATATTTTTTCCGCGTGAAATGCGGTTACCAGCCGTCAAATCACGGCCCCCAAAGATATTAGTGCTGGAGGAGCCACAGGGGTAGATTTAAATTGGTGAAAATTTATTAATTATTGGTCAAATTTTACATAATTTGGAAATAAACGGATTTAATTCTTACCGAGATCTGCTTCGGCAGAGTGCCACACCCAGTAATAGGTAAAAAGGCGTGATGATATATATATATATTAATTCTTAGCGTACTTTTTTCTCAACAGACAATAGAATTAAGAAAAATGTAAATCAAAGTATCCTTCGTAACAATTGAAGCGAGAGTGAAACAAATAACTCTCGCCAATCTGTAACAATAAATTGACCATCAAAAGGAAAATAAAACAACATAGCATCACTAAGTGTCTAGTGAACACTCAACATTCATCTGTTTATTCCTCTGCACGTAGCATGAACAAATGAATGTGCACACGCAGTTCTTGTGTTCAACACAACACGTCTGACTTCAAGTTGGTTGCTTTATTCAACAAAGATGCTTCGCCGGAGGCTTTTTGTATTCTATCAATGAACTCAGGAATCGATTATTAGATTCCAGTAAAAGTGACGCACTACAGAAACATTTACTTTCATCCGGAAGCTTCACTTTATTTCTATCAAAAAGTTATATCTACTTAAAAATTCAATTACATCTTTCATATTTTTTATTAGATTTACGAAGCTATCATTGAGCTGTTTGTATTCTTTTTTGATAGCTAATAAATAAATAGTTTGAAAATAATATAAAAATGCCAGAGCAAATTATTCCAAAGTTTTTATAATCTTTTTGGGCTAGATGACTCAGTGGTATCGAGTCGAATTGTGGATTTGAGAATCTGGGTTCTCCACAACTAACAAACAATTTTTACCACATTAAAATTATCCTTGTGTCTTCCCCGCCATTAACATTTGAGGGGGTCGTGATTTGACGGCTGGTAAGCGCACTTCACGCGCTTAAATATACCAAGATTTACCCAGTGGAGAACTAAAATATGTACAATTAAATTTTTTTAATATGAATTGCTTCCTTAATTAAATTAGATCAAAAGTGTAAATACAAAAAATGTTAAGTATTAAAAACTGCATCTAATGAGTATCTACTTGTTGCTCAATTGTTTTTCATGCAAGAGTAAGAAACAAATGAAAAATGGCTTTTATAAAGAAAATTATTGCCTTAATTTGACAAGTTCTTTAAATTGCTTAACCTAAATTAATAATAAATTATACTTGAACGTGTATTGTCATATTTTATTCAAAATAATAATAACAATATATATTAATATCAATTATTTTATTTTGTTGTTTTTCGTTTGTTTGTTACACTTTCATAAAAAACAGTTGAGCAACAAATAGATACTCATTAGATGCAGTTATTAATACATAACATTTTTTGTATTTAGACTTTTGGTCTAATTTAATTAGGGAAGCAACAATTATTATATTAAAAAAATACTATTGTGTTTCCTATGTTACATATTTTAATTCTACACCCGGTATAATAATGATCTAGTTACCAAATAGAAGAAATAAATTCAAACATCGCGATGTAAACGTGCTAACTTAACTTAAAAATTATTGTAACCATTGTTTGAGAACTGCCGTGTTAAATTATCACCCATTAAATTTGAGTACGTTTTACCGTAAGTAACCCAAAACATAAAACGGGGTTAAATTTACTCTAATAGCGTGAAAAAAAATTAATAATAACTCTTCACATTACTGTCAGTACATTACCTTCGAAATGGTCTAAAAACAAAACAATTTACATTTTCCGGTAGCCCGGCACGGCACACCACGATACGCAAATTGACACAGGAAAAAAACAGATGCCAGCTAGAAAAACAAACAAAAAAGAAAAAATCGTCGCATTCCAAGGCATTGCATCTGGTTTAAACAATGGACTTAATTTCGAAAAGGATATGGGTATTTAACTATGGATATATGTATATTTAAAATGTGGGATCTTAAGTCAAGGTCAAACAAAGAGAGAATATTGACATTTAGAGTGATTCACGCATAGATAGTCATGGACGGTGCGTATCATGAGTAAAACGTGAGCTCGAAAAACCTTCATGCATAATATGAGTATATGATCTCACCCTTTGATAAGAAATAAAATATTGAAGGTTTCTGCGGAGAGTTTCGAAAAATATTTAAATTTTTTCTACCGAGTAAAAGGAAAAATATGGATGTATCTATTTTAATGTAATATATGGGTTAGATAACCAAGCTATAGTTAAACCAACAAGAAATGCACTTTAGATTGGAATGCAATTTGAACAGCGGTTTGAAATTCTAAAAATAGGTAATTATATGATCGAGCTCTTTACCCATTACTGGGTGTGACAGACAAGTGATATTTAGTTCGTAGTCAGGTAAACTCTCTTACTCTTTAAGAGTTATACTATATTTCAACGTGATGATGGATTTTGATGGGGTAGGTGGCTCAGTGGTATCGAGTCGGCCTGTGGATCTTGAGAACCCCACAGCCGACAAACAATTTTCACCAATTAAAAAAATCTACCCCTGTGGCTCCTCCTCCACTAATATCTTTGGAGGCCATGATTTGACGGCTTGTAACCGCAATTCACGCGAAAAAATATATCACTTACCGAGATCTGCTTAGGCAGAGTGCCACACCCAGTGATGGGTAAAAGGCGTGATGATATATTTATTTATTTATTTATGATGGATTTTGGTTGTGAGGAAAGAAAGAGCTCGTATGGAGGAAGTGTTAATAAGGCCGAAACAAGTATCGTGTGTCCGGATGAGAATGTTGATTTGAACTGATTTTTTTTTTATGAATCTTTTAGTGGATGCTCTATGAATGTTTCAGGGGTTCGTGCTATCCCATTTGATGGGATATAGCGTGATGTTATGTATGTATGTATGTATGTAAAGAGAGAATGAGAGAAAGGGAGTATGCCCGCGTACTCCGGAAGCAAAAGTCCGGCACCGTTCATGATTTACTAGTCAACAACTCAAATACGGTCTGTCTCTACTTCCGTTCGCCCTATTGCGTCACAAATTTCGTAACGCATTCGTCAACTTACCCCATAGTTGATCTTGATAAGTGATATTTAGTACCAGTCGTTAAATTACACCCTCTAAAGATGTTAGTGGAGGCGAAAATCAGTTCGAACTAGCGTTCTCAAACTGTCAATGTCAATTTATTTTAACTTCTAGAAAGAAAAGTTTGGTATCCAAGTTCATGGGTCTATTAAATACATCAACGTAATCTAAATTAATAACAAAACAAGTTAAAAGAGATTGACATTGACAATTTGACAGGTCACGTGAGTGTCAGTTGGTATTTATCATCACTCTGTACTATATATAAACATGTCTTCATTTTGTCGTTTCCTTCAGTCAATTTTATACAACCACACTGTAATTTTGCACCGAACGGACTATAGTTACAAAATATTCTTTAAAAAAAAAAATGAGCTATAGTTGCGAATATTTATGGTAATAAATGAATAAATCCAATCCTGAACTGGTTCCGCTGACAAGACCTCATGCAATCTTCAGGGATTACCTTTCACCATCCCTTCATCCAGAGCTATCCTGTATCCAGGCTTCCGGACCATATCCCGTACAGCATACAGGATCGATCTACCCTTCCCTCAACCCCTTGTATCAACTAAAACACCACCATATGTGTCGTGTGTTCGTGTTCTCTATGTGGGCTAAGCCTACTGCAATCTGCCAAAATGATTTGGTTGTATTTGGATGCGATGGTTTCTTGTTCGCTGTGCAACAAATGAACATCACAAACAGAACACTAACAAAAGACAAAGAGGATCGATGCTATTGGTTGGATAATTTAGGGGTGTAATAGATATTGTTGAGAGTTTTGGGCATAGAGTTTTAGTTGAATAAAAAACAGTTATTTCGTTCATTCTTGATCTTAATTTTACAATTTTTGATCTGGTGAATATACAAAACTGATTGTACCACGTCGTCAATGGGATATTCGACTAACGTCTTTTGAGGCCATAGTTTGACGGCTGGTAACCACATTTATACGAAAAATATATCACTTACTAAGATTTTCTGTGGCAAAATGCGTGATAAATCAATAAATATATCATCATATCTTTTACCCATTACTGGATGTGGCACTTGTCATATCAGATCTCAGTCAATGATATATTTCTTCACGTGAAGTCCAGTTCCCATATGTCAAATCACGACACCCAAAGATAGCAATAATGAAATCTTTTAATTGATTTAAATGCAGAATTTCATTGTTTACAACTTTTCCTGTAATCAGAAAAGCAATTGTAGTGGAAAACTAATTTCCCATGTTAATGTTATGGGGTAGGTGTCTCAGTGGTATCGAGTCGGCCTGTGGATCTTAAGAATCCTGGTTCGATCCCCACAGCCGACAAACAATTTTCACCAATTTAAATCTACCTCTGTGACTCCCCGTCCACTAATATCTTTGGGGGCCGTGATTTGACGGCTGTAACCGCATTTCACGCGAAACATATATCATTTACCGAGATCTTCTCAGGCAGAGTGCCACACCCAGTAATCGGTAAAAAACGTGATGATATATTTATTTATTTATAGCTTATGGCATAATATTTGTAGAACACCCTGTAAAAAATGTAGAATGTTAGGGGTAGAATATAAAATTATGCACCAGGGTGGCAATATATCCTGGCGCTCCCTAGTTTCAAACATTCACTGAACATTTATTCATTAAATTCATCCTGTAATTAATCTTCAATAAATATCCTTATCCTGTAATATCATACATGTTTCTGGCACATTCATAATTCCATTCATATAAGCTCATTTATGCCGCCCTGTCGAAATCTTTAAATCTTCATTCATATATCCATACCTTCTAGATCATTTCAGCAATCTCTCACCACAAATTGACCAACACACACCTGTTTCGTTTATTCGATTCGTGCTGCAAATAATTATTTTTCCTTTAATTTAATTATCTCTGAAACTTGTCCAAAAATTTTCCGGGTTGTAGCTTTCGTTGGTTGCATTGCATGTTCGATTAAGCATAAAATAATGGAAGACTAGGTACAATTCTTTTGTTTTCTATTAATAAATATGTAATCATTAGTGACTCACGAAATTCTAGAAGCATTATAGATCATCTAAATACATAAATTTACATTGGATGTGATAGATTTATAATGTTTATTATTAAATATTTAATGACAATTTATTCACAACGAAAAATTATTATAATTACAGTTCAACAAATACTGCAAAAAATGTAACAAGTTAATTTAAATAAAGCATCATTCTATTAAAGTAAAACAATGAATAAACAAAAATTGTCTACAGAAAATCTTGATGTTTTGTTTGAAAAATGCTACAGTTTTCAGGTCTAATATGGCTACTAACCGACCCGACTATTTCGAAACAATTGAGAGTAGGTAGTCTCAGGTCCACGAACCACTTATAAGTATATCGTCATCGATTTTAAACTGGTTTCAAATGTAATTCATTTGATTTTTAACAAGACAGCGAGATTAACAATAGGATTTGAATCATTTTAATTGTGTTAATATTTATGATTATTCTTCTTGATATTTCATAGCGTTTTTCAATATATACTATGTCGTCTTTAATCCAATTACAGGAGTGAATAATACTGTACTGTATTTTAGTGGTTTTATATAGGATATTTCAAAATTATTGCAAATAAAATTAAGGGTATATACATGTCCGTCAGTACGGTGGTGTGGATAGCGATACGGAATTCGAATCCGGAGATCCCGAGTTCGAATCGCACTCAAGCTAAAAATGAAATAAAAACTACCACACTGCGGCTCGGTGAGTGCGGACCCTGTACTGTAATTGGGATTAAATTCCTGTTGTACAGCGTAATATAAATAAATAAATTACGCTATATACAAGCTCATTCATTTGTCACACCTGAAATAGATTAAGACTAAAATCAATTTCATATCACCAATTATTTTCAAGTTATAAGCGAAAATTCGAAAGAAAATTGAATAGAAATATTTTTATTCTTCACTTTAAACTTCCTTCTCTCATGCTATTTCCGCAGCGAAACTTTTCCAGATATTAAATGATTTTAAAAAACAGTAAAACTGACAAGGTAACAAAAAAAATTATTTGGAACAAAAATTTTTTGAGATAGAATTGAATTGAAATGAAATTTAGTATGAGTATTTTTACAAGCAAACGTCATTTGGTTATGCATTCTACTAATAAAATAAGTCCTTTTAAACAGGGAAAAGAGAATGTTGAGATTTTTATTTAATAAAAGAAAGAAAAGGAATATAATACTTATTTTTATTTATTAAATAAAAATATGAGCATCTAGATACGAGTTTATTTTCATACTTTCAAGAATTTACGTAGCCATGATACGATCTTCAGCTGTTTATCGCACAAATCAGGCCATAAAAACGACATTTATATGAAAATATATTTTTCGTTTTCACCACGCATTATCTAAATATATCCGTCACAAATTCAATTATGAGATTCGTGTCCGGCTTTCCACACCTTCTATCACGTAAGACCCAATCAAAAATTAAAAACTGATCAACAAGAAACCACCATTATCACAAATTTAATTAACAATCCGCCTACGTACAGGGCCGGGCTAACCCAGGGGAAATTTGATACTGGAACATAATAAACTGTTTTCTATTTCAATTGATATTGTATTTTGTTTTTGAAATAGCAGCTAGTTCATTGTTTTCCCGTAGGAGCAATGTGTTATTAGTGTGGGAGTGTTTTGTTTAATTTTGCCAACTATTGGGGTAGGTGGCTCAGTGGTATCGAGTCGGCCTGTGGATTTTGAGAACTCTGGATCGATCCCCACAGCCGACAAACAAATTTCACCAATTTAAATCTACCCCTGTGGCTCTCCCTCCACTAATATCTTTGGGGGCCGTGATTTGACGGCTGGTAATCGAACTTCTCGCGAAGAAATATATCACTTACCGAGATCTTCTTCCGGCAGTGTGCCACACCCTGTAATGGCTAAAAGGCGTGATGATATATTTATTTATTTATTTCAAATCTTAACAATGAATTTATTAGAGCTAATATTATTAAGTTGTGTGATTATTAAAGGTAATCATACCTGTAGTTTTTGACTAAAGTTAATTTATATTATGACAGAAAAATTCTGATGACGCCTGAATTCGAACCAGGGACCTTCCGCATACCGGGCAGAGATGCTAACCGCTACACCACGTCACCTGTGTTCGAAATATGGCATCAACTGAATTTTTCTGTCACAGTGTCTAAGCGTAGCTTCGTTCCGAGAGACTCCTATATAGGCATTGTGACACAGGGGACGTGGTGTAGCGGTTAGCATCTCTGCCCGGTATGCGGAAGGTCCCTGGTTCGAATCCAGGCGTCATCAGAATTTTTCTGTCATAATATAAATTAACTTTAGTCAATGAATTTATGATCTTTTCCTTCTATAAATTTAAATATGTTATTAGGACACTGCGTTGTCCTTGAACTTGCAGTGACGTTTGCACGAGATCTCGCATGGCGGTTTTGAACCCTGTAGCTTAGCACCACGTCCACGGCTTGCTTCACACGCGACCATGAACCACATCCGTTACCCTTTCTTTTCCCTTCCACCCCTGTAATATCATAATTATGTCACAACGTCCTAGACAGGCTATTGTCACAAAAGAAGATCAACGACGAATCATTCTTCACAATAGATTAATTTGTGAGATATTTTAAGAATTTAATTTGATTGATTAAATCTGTAGATGACATATTTTTTTTGCCTACAATAATTACTTGTTTCTCTATGTCGCTTAATATTTTCTATACCTGTAATATTTTACAAGACTCATAAGAAAGAAAAAATAAATAAATATATCATCACGTCTTATACCCATTACTGGGTGTGGCACTCTGCAGGAGCAGATCTCGGTAAGAGATATATTTAAATAAATAAATAAATAAATATATCATCACGCCTTTTACCCATTACTGAGTGTGGCACTCTGCAAGAGCAGATCTTGGTAAGAGATATATTTCTTCGCGAGAAGTACGGTTACTAGCCGTCAAATCACGGTCCCCAAAGATGTTAGTCGTGGGGGAGCTATAGGGGTAGATTTAATTTGGTGAAAATTGTTTGTCGCCTGTGGGAATCGAACGAGGGTTCTCAAGATCCACAGGCCGACGCGATGCCACTGAGCCACCTACTCAATAAGAAAGTAATATAAACTAATTATAAGTTATTAATTACAGCATCTGCAATGTTTTGTATATATTTTTGAACTGCAAAAGAATCGCATTCGAAGTCTTCGTTGAGCATTAAATCCATTATTTCAAACTATTTCTAGAATTCATGAAACTGTTGACACTGACAGTAGTTATTTTTTTTTATCACAACGATCACAACACCATGACAACGTCGAGCTATAAATTGTTCTATCGCCAACAACCTTTCATTACAAAATGTAATGTATCTTTTTATAAAACTAATAAAAATTAATTAAAAATCGAAGTGAAGGTGGGAATAAAACTTGTAATTAATCTTTACTGGGCTCACTGGATTATGGAGGCTCGCTCCTCCACAAACTTTTCAGCTCGCCCGTAAAACTTAATTTACTACGCTCACACTTAAATAACTATTGTCGGACTGTTTACAAATAGTTGGATTTCGCGGGTTGAATTGTGCGCTTAAATGTCAGTTTTATTTGACAGTTGCATAAAATTGTTTTTTATTCTATGAAGCAAGAGTACGCCTGTTCAAATCTCGCCAAATCCAACTTATTATTTTAAATAATACGACAATAAGCCACTGTAATTGTAAAATAAATAAAAGCAAGGACAATTTCTATGGTGCATATTTGTTTTTTGTACTTGTAAATGTAATCAAAAGTACAAATTTGTAATTGTTTTTAATTGATGAATATTCAGACGAGCAATTTAAATAATTGAATATAATTTTGGGACAAAGCAAAAGCAGAGTAAATAAAGCGACTATTTTACGAGAAAATCTGACGTGTTGAATTTTTAATCAAGTTTACCCTAGTTATTTATAACAGAATATAAGTTATATTGATTTTTTATTATTTGTTGAAACTCTTTTGTTTCTTACATACAAGTATCGTGACACTAAAAGAATATAATGTAAATTTATGGAAAGTAGTGTACACAGGTACACTATGATATGAAAATATCAGATAATAATAAATGATATGTATTTAATTCTGTTTATACTATATTTTTTCATACGGCTGCTTAAATTATTTCTAAAAAAAAATTAAAGTGTACTTTAATAGTATATTGTAATACTAGTTTAATTGCAAAACTAGTACGAGCGATAACTAGTGTTCAAATAGTACGAATTTTGCAAACGTATGTTACATACTATTTTTATTTCAAGTAATGTTGAAAATAAATATTTACTACAAAACTAAAAATATGATAGGAGTTTCTACGATTTCTTATTCTTAATCTATGTTAAAATTGCATCTTTGGGGGCTGTGTTTTGACGGTTGATAAACGGGCATAAATATATCACTTACCAAGCTCTGTTATGGCAGATTGCCACATCCAATAATAGACAAAAAGGCGAGATGATATATTTAAGGTATTTATTTATTTATGTATTTATTCTATATATCCGTCATTTTTGGCTAAAAAGTATGTATGTACTAAAAACAAAATTATATATGTAAATAATTATATGATATAATGGATGCATAGAATACGACAGTAATAGTAACAAAGAATACTATTGTTACGGAATGAAATAGGTATAAAAACAAGTTAACATAGAATGACCAAAATCAAATATTTTCTTAAAATTCTAAGGTTTGGAAATCCCTCTTGCGTTCTAGTTAATTTGATTATATTATATATTAAATTTCCTGTTACCATCATCTTCCTGTTGTGCAGGCTAGTAAATAAAGTTTCGTCATTTTTTTCTGTAAATTCAGAAATTCCATATTTAGCGTAAGAAAATGAACCTACCAAATAAATTAAACTTGGTTATCAACATGATTATGAAATATCTATAAATATTCGATAACAAGTTACTGCAAATTATATGTAAAGTTTTCAATATTCCAGTTGATAGATAGTATATCATTACGCATACTTTAGTTAAGTAGGTATTTACTCGTTTGTAAGTTTGTATTTCTGTAGATAACAGGAATGATTTATACCATAGTGGAAAGATTCTAGTTGCCGATTTGCCGGAAATGGTCTAACATTCTAACAACATTTGCTTATCACGATGGAATATGGAGTAGATGTTTTTATTTACATACTTTAACATATTTCGTTGCGCATTTGTTCAAATAGATTAGATATCGATCATCAGAATGTCTGTGGTTTGCGAAACGAAACAAAAACACTTAATTGAAACAGAATCATAATTTACTGCGTAAATATAATTAAATTCCTACGTTACAAATATGAAACAATATTATAAAACTAGTCAAAATTCAAGTCATTCTGTGCCTATTTGAACAATCGGTATAATGCCATTTTTTTATTTGTTTTCATCATCTACAAAAATCTTTGGGGACCTTGAATTGATGGCTGATTGTTTTAAAGGAAACACCCTGTATATAAATACTCTCTCTTATGGGGTGTGTGGCTCAGTGACATCGTGTCAGCCTGTGAAATCCTGGTTTGACAAACAATTTTCACCAAATTAAATCTACCCCTGTGGCTCCCCCACCACTAACATATTTGGGGTGATTTGACGGCTAGTTACGCGAAGAAATATATCACTTACCGAGATCTGCTACGACAGAGTGTCACACCCAGTAATGGGTAAAAGACGTGATGATATATTTATTTATTTATTTCCACTTCGCAATATTATTGATTAGTAATTGCAGTCACCAGCTGTCAGCTTCTCACACCCATAGATTGTTTTTCATTAACACAGTGACCTGAAATATATGTACCTAAGTATTATCATTTTTAGATTTCAGCTGCGATTTTGTTTTTTATATACTGTTATCTACAGATGTTAAAGTGAATCACTCACCTAATTGGGTCTGAAATTAACAACTGAAAACTAATCTTGTTGAAACAAAATATTATTGTTATTATAAATGAACATATTGTATATTATACATATTTTTCAAGTTAAAGATTGAAAATATTGTAATAAATTTGAAAACATTACATTTATGTGCTGATAATAATAAAAAAATGTCGACAATATTTTCATTTAATTTCTCACAATCCATTGAGAGGAAAGTAATAAAAATTTTAGTATATTTATAAATAAGGCGTGATGATATATTTATTTATAAATATACTGATTTATTATAGCAAGTAATTTTAATTATTCTTTATGAGGCAGCAACTAAAATAAGCATTTTTTTTTTAATTAACCATGATTATTTGATTTTATTTTTTGTTATTAGTTACTGTTTATATGAAAAATTCGTTTAAAAAATATGTAGTTTCGATTATTATTGCATATTACAAGTTTTAACATGAATTTCTTAAACTATATGCTCGACTATACATATATACAACTTGGGTGACCAAATTAAGAAATAAGTTAGGTGTTGAAAAAGCAGGCAAATTGGTATTTTTGTTTCAACAGTTTTGTTTAATATTAATTCATTTATAATAAATAAATATATTTATATATATTTTAAACTTACCGAGATCTGCTTAAGCAGAATGCCACACCCAATAATGGGTAAAAGGCGTGATGATATATTTATTTATTTTTATTTTATAATAAATAAATATTGTTTTACAATAATCCTTAAAAATTTTATTAACACACTTATTTTGTTCTGTACCAGAAATATAATTAAATTAATACAAAATACAAAACAAAAAATCAAAAAATGATTTAAATCAGTGATTTAAAAAAATCACACTGATTTAAATCACGACTTTAATCAAAAGATTAAAATCAGGCCAACTCTCTCAGCTGTTAATTTAGTAGCAACACTATCTGTTGATTTGAGAACCCAGGTTCGATTCCCAGAGACGACAAACTGATTTTCACCACATGGAAAATTATCCCTGAGGCTCTCTCTGTACTAACATTTTTGAAGATCGTAATTTGACGGTTGGTAACTACATAAATATATCACTTAGTGAATTTTACTCGACAGAATGCCATATTTTTTTATGTAATAAGAATATCAGTTTTGTACGCATAAAGTATCAAATGTCAAATTATGAAAGTTTAGTTGTGTAATTGGACTTCGTTTAAAAAAAAATTAAAAACTCCAATTAATTAGTTAAAAGCATGTCAAACAACATACTCAATCATGATGATAACAATCTTCAAACATTCAATCAAGCATTTCAAATAATTTTTACAACCACAGATAAATATATTTCAAGTTAATCATCATTCATTTATTAGTGAAAGAAAAAAATAATTTCATGAATAATAACATCAATTTCAAGTCAAGTCTGTGAGTCGATTCAATCTAGTGAGCGCGTTGCGCTTCCCATCACTGCCAACAAAGCAGATGCTCCCAACAGTAACAAAACACCATCGCATCACATAAACATAAACCCATGTCCACGTAATTACGAACTGTGACCGACAGTCCGCCTTGCATATGTAATGTACGCTTTAAAACTACGACACACTCACAGTCTAACATCTAACCGTTCAACGTGGGTCATCGCTCTTCACTTCTTCACTCCTTCACTTGTTTCTGAAAAGCGCGCGATTTCGTGGCGCGAAACGACGAAACGTTTGTCGTTTGTCAACAGATAACTCATCAGACGCTCCTTTGTTTTAAAGTTTAAACGCTAGTTAGCGTAGAGTGCTCTGACTGATTCATTGCGAAAGTTTTTGTTTTGTGGGTACCTGAGAATTTACTCATTAAAAACGGTATATGTTAGATTGTTAGACGGTGACAATTCGTATTAGTTTTCATAATTTTAAACTAACGTATGTTGAAATAATTATAGTTCTTGTTTTGCCTTCAACGCGATGACACATTGTGATTTTCAGTTGTTTTTGCAATGACTAAAAACTATTGACAGTTGTTTCTTGTAACACTAATTGTGTATGTAATACGTATACATACCAAGGAAACTTATACGTCATTTACAACATTAAACATTTTACGAAAACTACTCCATGAGAAATAAATTAAAAGCGTTACATACATATTTTAAAATGAAATATCTAAACTTACTTCTTAAGTTCTTAAATATGCAATTTTCATGAAAAAATTGTAAAATTTTGAATTTCTCTTTTGTACAATGCATTTTATGAGTAAATGGAATTCAAGAATTAATCCTCATTTAAAATGAATCCTTCATATAAATAATTGATAGCCAGTCTTGTGTTTCCATTTCCACGAACTGAAAATTCAATAAACGGCTGTCATTTGTTATAAAAGTTTAATAAAGCGTCGTCCGTCTGGCAACCCGACAGACATCATCGGGCGACTGGTTGCCGACACACAAAGCGAAAATAAAAATGTGAATTTTGCTGATTTCTGGTGTTTTTGTTTCAGGTGCAGGATGAATGCAGGAGCGATGAAGTTGAAGTCGATATCGATGAACTGCTCGACATGGACAGCGATGATGAAAGACGGACACATTTACAGGTCTGTATCACGATTATTTCATTGATATCATTTGAATTCAAGTTAAATTGAGCTGTTTCAAATCTAAAATAAATGTTTTGTTCATTATCAAATGCTAAAGCTACATGTCAATTTTAGAAGCTCAACTTCATTGTTAGCTAGATAGTGGGACTGTAGCTCTGCAGTTGCAGATCTTACTAGAGGACAAGAGACATGATTTTTTGAAAGAACAGCAATTTTGTCCTTTAGGTTAAAATAATGAAAAAATATGCGTTTCTGTTCATAAAGATATATTTTTTTACAATATTTTGTAGGTTTTTTTTGCGACAGCCGCTTAAACATATTTTTTACATATTGATCATAAAAATCGTCCTTTTAAGAACTATTTTTAAAATCGTGAAAAAAATGGAAATAATAAAGAAAATTAAACACTACGTTCTCATTGGTTAATTTTCCTTTTCAGTTTTCATTATTTATATTTATTTATTTACATATTGATCATAAAAGTCGTCCTTTTAAGAACTATTTTTAAAATCGTGAAAAAAGTGGAAATAATAAAGAAAATTAAACACTACGTTCTTTTTGGTTAATTTTCCTTTTCAGTTTTCATTATTTATATTTATTTATGAAATTTTGATGTCTCTAAAAATAATTTTTAATTTTTGTATTAGTAAAATTAAGTGATACCTCTAGCGTTGTCGCCGTGCATCAATTTCAAATTTATGAAAAAAAATTTATTACTTTTATTATTAGTTCTGCAAATAATAAACTATGTATGTCGGCCAGTTTTATTGGTAACTTCCTTTAAATGTACCAAAATACCAAATATTTTTTGGAGGTTATATAATTATATTTATGAATATAAAACAATTTTTAAATTAAAATTTGTAATAAATTTTGCAGTTTAAAAAAATATGTACATCTCATCTATGAAATGAGTTTGACATTCTCAGAATATCGTCTGCCTCTAGCATCAAGTTAATAAATAATTATTAATATGAAAATTAAAAAAGAACATTTCTAAAAAAAACTTTCATGTTTAACTGCACTTAAAAGTATCTCATTAAAATTCATTTGTTACGAGCAAAAAGAAAATTGTGAAACTTTTTGTATCTACAGAAATTTTCCTTCTATTGTGCATTAATCATCCTCTTCACTCTGTTTTATTCATGCGTGTATCTATAACAATAATTAGACCAATTAACTATTAGATCTGCTGAGAACAGAATTTCACTTTCAAGTCCTGATTAATACTCGAACGTGTAATGCTAGTTATTCTCACGATCACTTATAATTACTCTAAGACAATTTTGTATTTATCACTCGAGGAATAATAATTATTTAGTACAATCACACGTCTGATTAATTGTTGGTAATTTGCTGAAAATGTGTAATCAGCTTTTGCTACTAATTAGCGCGCTATTTCTTCTTAATTAATGAAATATATTGTTGATCCATGTATGAATAGAATGCGATTTGTTATTGTAGGATTTTACGGAATTTTATTTGATGTTATTAACCTTTTTTTTATTTTTAGGCACTGTTGACTAATGCCAAGAAGTCTCAATCTGATGTTAAGGTATACATTTTATTATATTTATTGTCTTTTCCTTAAAATTGGTGTAGTTTAAACGTTTTCTTCTTCCGAAAATAATTGTTTTTGTGATGCCTACTGATGTATGTTTGTTTGTGTTACAGAAATTTATAAACGATCTTCTAGATAAAGCAAAGACTCTTTAAACAAAAATAGTGACATGCCAATATAATTTGGTAACACAGTGGAAAGACAATTGTCGTTTTCGGCATTATTAGCCAACTAAGATCTCGGAAGCCTTGTAAGAGTGAAGTTTTAAAAAACAGTTGGTTTAAAAAAATTACCATCCGTCCTTCAACGACATCATTCATCAAGAAGAACGAATCATCTCTCCAATTCAACATCAACAAACAATTGATTTATAGAACAGGAACAATCAAGGATCGAGCATCATCCAGCATGTGATTTTTTTGAACCAACCAATTGTTTTAACAACCAGAACGGCATAGACATCATCATTAATTTTTAGAAGCAATATGAAATCAGTTGCAATCTAAACCAAATAACAGTTGGTGCGTCGATGTGACGTTGTTTGGTTCAGAACACAAGTTACTGTAGTCTAGTCCGTGTGCAACAACCTATTTAACATAGTATCAGTCATCATATAGCAACTGCCAAGTAACACGCTAAGTGTGTTAAGCTACAAGGCCCTCCACCCAGCTTATGATCCGAATATTATGAAATTTTATCCGTGTTTTAGGTAATAAATGATGTAAATGTTGGTAATTATTCATACATTCAATTCCCAATTTTCTATTAATAAACAGTTGTAAGTGTTATTAAGAGCCAAAGGATTTTTTTGTAAAAAAATGTGCAGGTACGACATGCAGTGTACAAAAAAATATATAGACGCTTTCAAAAAGTATATCATTAGTGAGACCCTGTTGTCCGTTGTCGGAAATCAGTATGCATGGGTATAGTGTGTTCTGCGTATGTGTGATCTCATGTTTCTCAATTTTTGACATTTTGTATCATAGATAATATCTAGTTCGTTTGTAATCTTTTCTGTAAAACTTTTATTAATTGACATGACATTGTATAATAAAGTAATTATCATCTAATCCTATTTTATTTCCTGAACAGTTTTTTTCCTGTCTTTATTTAATTTTTCAGGTGATTTCGTAATTCTTTTTTTTTCTTTTCTGTTGTGTTACTTACTTTTAGTTCACAATTTTTGATAAATTTAAAAGTGCGAGGTATGTAATTATATTTAAAATACACTTTCAAATTGCTAAATGTAATAATTTTCTCACATTAAATTTTAATAATCTCTAAACTAGTTAAATATTATTTTATTGTATAATTCAATTTACACGAAGGGAAACATAATTGAGTTGAGAGTGTGCCTTGTAACAGTTATGTAAATTTGGAATGACATTAATTAAATCTGTCACAAAATCAGAATGCAGATAAGGTATTATTAACTTCATGAAACGCCTGATTGTGTGATAAATATTTAAACAGCTTTGTGTGAGTTTTGCCTAGTGTGACGTAAATTCAGATTTCAGTAAGTTTGATGCTAGTGCCACCTACTGTCATTCAGAAATTTGTTAACCTGAAATCAATGGAAAGGTAATCAAAAATTTGTTAATTTTATTGATTTATAATACAAACTAAAACTATTTTAAAGATCGATACTCAAAAATAGTTTTTTTGTTCTTTATATTGGCGAAGTCACTGCAGTAGTATGCGCTTGCGTGCAGCGGTTACCATTTTGTCAATGCAAAAGGCAAAAGTGTAATATCTTTGCACGAGGATATTTATTCTAATTACTGTAGATAAGTAGTGTTAATATTAATCATTATGGCTCCAGGAGAAAATAACAAAGCTACAATGGATTTAGCTGCAAACCCAGAAGACAACAGTGTTTTTTCTGACCAAAAACCTCCTTCGGACTCCGGAGAAAAATCAGGAACTGTAGCTGAACTTGATGAATATGCTGATGAGGTATTGTTTTTCAACCTTTCTAATATAGTTCTTAATATTTGTAATACTATACAATACTTTCATCATTCTTGTTACATGATTTTCTTTTTGTTTTAATTATAACCTAACTTTAAAAATAATCAGTACAAGATTGAATTATTATACTAATACGGCCAAAACAATAATGAAATATTTAAATTTTATGCAGACAAATACGTTACTACTATTTTTGTATTCAGCCTGAAGAAACCTTCTCCGAACGACTCTGGGGTCTCACAGAAATGTTCCCCGAATCATTTAGAAATATAACGCACTCCGCAGCCGTCAAAACTTCATGCGGAATCAAGGGTTTATATGGTCTTTCTCGAAATGTTGTTTGGATTTTTGTAAGCTCATCAGTTATTCTTTTTGCTCCATTAATTTTTGAGGTAGAAAGAGCACAAATGGAAGACATGCAACGATCTCAACATAAACAGGTAAGTTATGAAATTATAATGATTCCGTAGTAAATTTTGAATTGTTATTTGTTTTAAAGATGTTATTAGGCCCCAACACAGCCTTAGCGGGTGGTGGTCCTGGTCAGGGAGTCCCAATGCCTCCAATTCACCGATAAATTTCTTCTGTGTGAACAGAATTACAGCAAATCAGCTAGGTTGTCGTAATATACAACAATATTGCGGAATTGTTTTATATTTGACTGTTTCCCAACCTCTCCTATATCATATTATTTTATAGTCAACGCATTTTTCATAGTTCGCAGATGTGTGAATTGTCATGTAAAATTTTGTTGTAGTAATAAAATTAAAAGTTAGATAATCAGTTACCAGTTACAAAGAATGTATTTCATAAAAACAAATGCCCATCAATTTTTAGCCAGATGTTACATAATTTAAATAAAAGAGTAAGTTTGCAGTAAATTAGTTATTTGTTTTTCGGCATTTGTTTGTTTTGGTTGGGTGTTTGTCGGTTTCTTGTTTTGGTACTACTGTTAGATATGGCTACCATAAATATTTCTGATTAGAAAAAGAATGTTATGAATCAGATGTTATTTATAAATTAGTGATAGATGTAACAGTACACATTTTTATTTTAATGCGGAAATAAGTGTTTGGTGATTTTATTTTTATTTATAAAGTGATTAATTGCGATAACAACAATGGCAAATACCGGAGTGTTACCTTTCGTTCGAGGGGTTGATTTTACCAGAAATGATTTCAGCGTGAGTTTACATCATCCTGCAATTATTCTATAGCATAATTTGCACAATTTAATGCTTTATAGGAAAAAAAATTTCCCGATGCGGTTCGGTTGATGACAGGAGTACAATGGCTCAAATTAGACCGGACCAATTTAACAGAAATTCCCAAAGAAATGGGAAAACTGTTAAAATTGGAACACTTATCATTAACTAGGAATAAACTAGAACGTTTGTTTGGCGAACTTACTGAATTGGGTTGTCTTCGCACTTTAAACTTACGACATAATAAGGTAAAGAACTCTGGCATTCCAGCAGAGTTATTTCACCTGGAGGAACTTACCACTTTAGATTTAAGTCATAATAACTTGAAGGAGGTTCCTGATGGCTTGGACAAAGCCAGGTCACTTCTTGTCCTTAACCTTAGCAACAACCAGTTAGTATTTTGTTAATCAGGAAATTATCCAGATATTCATTTTGATTTTATTTCAGTATTGACTCTATTCCAAATACCTTATTCATAAATCTGACTGATTTATTATTCCTAGACTTAAGCAACAATAATTTAGAGACTTTACCACCTCAAACAAGAAGACTTGCTAATTTACAGACTCTTATTTTGAACCATAATCCTTTGGGGCACTTTCAACTAAGGTAACGTTTTTCTATAGCATACATTTTAAAAATCTAAATTAAAAATATGTTGTAGACAACTTCCTTCTCTTATAAATGTGGAAACATTGCACATGAGAAATACACAACGTACTTTAAGTAACTTTCCTACAAGTCTTGAAAGCTTAGCAAATCTAACAGATTTGGATCTGGCTCAAAATAATTTACCCCGTATACCGGAAGCTCTTTACTCTTTACCAAACATAAAACGATTAAATTTAAGCGATAACGAAATCGCTGAACTATCGACAGGTAATTTTTATTTATAATGTAATTGTTTACGTAATTAATCTGATAATTTTTATTAGCAATGGAGTTATGGCAACAGTTGGAAACTTTAAATCTGTCTCACAATAAATTAACAAGTTTACCACCTTCTTTATGTAAAATATCGTCTTTACGTCGGTTGTACTTAAACGACAATCAATTAGATTTTGAAGGAATACCTTCTGGTATTGGAAAATTAGGCCGACTTGAGATATTTTCAGCTTCTAATAACCAGCTTGAAATGATTCCTGAAGGTTTATGCAGGTTAGTATAAAAAAATTAATGTTTTTTATACACTATTTTAATAATAAAATATATATATAGATGCGGATCACTGAAAAAGTTAAATTTGAGTTCAAATCGCTTGATTACTTTACCCGACGCGATTCACTTACTAACTGATTTGGATTCATTGGATTTGCGTAAAAATCCTGATCTAGTTATGCCTCCAAAACCAACAGAATTTGCTAAAGGATCCGGTTTAGAATTTTATAACATAGATTTTTCATTGCAACATCAATTACGATTAGCAGGAGCGAATGTTCCAGCACCTGCTCCTACTGCAAGTATGAAATATTTTTAATACACCAATCAATCAAGAATTGGAATTAATTCTGAATTGTTTCAGATACTAGTAAAGATCCGATTGCACGTAAATTGAGACTGAGACGTGGAAGAAGGGATCAAGAAGAAGCTGATCAAGATCAAGCCAAAATATTAAAAGTGAGTTAAATTTTAATCATAAAAATTTGGTTTTATAATTTACTTTTTGTTAGGGTATGAAAGACATTGCCAAAGAAAAGAATACAAACAAGACTGCCGAGGACGTAAAAGCTGAATCTTTAAAGTAAGTTTATTAAATTAAATTTTTCTAATATTTTATTCAACTTTGTTATTAAATTAGACCTAAGAGGTGGGATGAAACACTGGAGAAACCTCCACTAGATTATTCAGAATTTTTCGACGACGACGCTGGACAACTTCCCGGATTAGCAATTTGGGAAATTGAAAATTTCCTTCCCAATCGTATAGAAGAAGCCGCCCATGGAAAATTCTATGAAGGAGATTGTTATATTGTTCTTAAAACATTATTGGATGAGACTGGTTCTCTGAGTTGGGAAATTTATTTTTGGATCGGCGAAAAAGCTACGGTAATCTAATTTATTTTCTTTTTAATTTCGAAGTTGTTTTGACTGTAAAATATTTTAGTTGGATAAAAGGGCTTGTTCTGCTATTCACGCAGTAAATTTACGCAATTATTTGGGGGCACAATGTCGCACAATTCGCGAAGAGCAAGCGGACGAATCCGAAGAATTTTTAACTTTGTTTGATACAGAAATTACTTATATTGAAGGAGGACGAACTTGCAGTGGATTCTTTACTGTTGAAGACATGGTAAATAGAAACAAAAATCCTATTTTCATATTAAGTAAATCAATAAATTTATTAATTTTTCATAGACATACGTCTTAAGGCTATACAGAGTTCATGCTGCTGGCCATTCAATTCATTTAGAACCAGTGTTAGTAAACGTCGATTCTTTAGATCCTCGTTATGTTTTTGTTTTGGATGTCGGGTTAAAAGTTTTCATTTGGTACGGTAAAAAATGTAAAAATACTTTAAAATCCAAAGCAAGATTATTGGCTGAAAAAATTAATAAAAACGAACGAAAAAATAAAGCTGAAATCATGACTGAAGTTATGGGGGATGAAAGTAAAGAATTTTGGATAGCGCTTGGAGTATCTTCAGGGGTGAAACCAGAAACTCCGCGAGAGGTATATTAAAAAAAATATATATAAATTTTGTAGATCTTATATAAAACTATTTTTAGGAACATGTAGATCAAAATTTTCTACCAGTTACTCCCAGATTATATCAAGTCAGATTGGGAATGGGGTATTTGGAGTTACCCCAAGTCGAAGTTCCTCATGCCAAATTAGTCAACACTTTGTTGAACAACAGGAATGTTTACATTCTAGATTGTTATCTGGATGTTTTTGTCTGGTACATTTTAATCTGATTACTTGTCTGATATCAAATTATTGCACATAAATACAAATAAATAACAAAATAATGTTGCAGGTTTGGTAAAAAATCAACAAGATTAGTGAGAGCCGCAGCTGTTAAATTATCACAAGAATTATTTAACATGATAGACCGCCCAGATTATGCTCTTGTGACTCGTGTTCAAGAGGGAACTGAAACACAAGTATACAAAAATTAATTTCATGTTAATGTTTAAATTAATGAATAACTTTAATAGATTTTCAAATGCAAATTCCTCGGTTGGGACGAAGTAATAGCAGTCGATTTTACACGAACTGCTGAATCTGTCCAAAAAACCGGTGCAGACCTAACGAAGTGGGCAATGCAACAAGAAACAAAAGCAGATCTAGCTGCTTTGTTTATGCCTCGGCAACCTGTTATGCCACCCGCTGAAGCCCAGCAATTGTTCGAAGATTGGAATGAAGATCTAGAAGCTATGGAAGCATTTGTTCTAGAAGGGAGAAAATTTGTCCGACTACCAGAGGAAGAACTCGGTCATTTTTACAGTATGGACTGTTACGTATTTTTGTGTAGATATTGGGTTCCTGTGGATGATGGTGATGATACTGAAACCCTTGAAGATGACTTCCAGTGTGTGGTTTACTTCTGGCAAGGAAGGGAAGCAGGCAATATGGGCTGGCTGACTTTTACGTTCACTTTGCAAAAGAAATTTAAAGCTCTGTTTCATGATAAATTAGAAGTTGTTCGTACGCATCAACAACAAGAAAATTTAAAGTTTATGTCGCACTTTAAACGTAAGTTTATTATCCATCAAGGGAAACGAAGCAAAGAAAAGACAAGGCCAACTACTGTAGAATTTTATCACTTACGCTCAAACGGAAGCCCTCTTTGCACAAGACTAGTTCAGATTAAACCTGATGCTACTGCTCTTAATTCTGCTTTCTGGTAATCAAAATCATTCTTAATCTTTCGAAACATATTTTACCTTGTCTTATTTTAGTTATATATTAAATGTGCCTTTTGAGCAAGAAGCGGAAGCAGGAATCGTCTATGTTTGGATTGGATCTAAAGCAGATCCTGAAGAAGCTCGCCTAGTTGAAGAAATCGCTGAAGAGACCTTTAACAGTCCTTGGGTTAGCATTCAAGTTCTTGCGGAAGGAGAAGAACCTGAAAACTTCTTCTGGGTGGCTCTTGGAGGTAGAAAACCTTTCGATACCGACGCAGTTTTCATGCAGTATACAAGATTGTTTCGTTGTTCGAACGAGAAAGGATATTTTACTGTTTCGGAAAAATGTTCTGACTTTTGTCAAGATGATCTAGCGGATGATGATATTATGATTTTGGATAATGGAGAGCAAGTTTTCTTGTGGCTTGGAGCCAAATGTAGTGAAGTGGAAATTAAATTGGCTTACAAATCAGCACAGGTAGGGAATTTATTTTGTTTATTTGGAAATATAGTTTTCATTTGGTGATTTATAGGTTTATATTCAACATATGAGAGTAAAGCAACCAGATAGAGTAAGAAAATTGTTTTTGACTCTCAAAAATAAAGAATCCAGAAGATTTACTAAATGTTTCCATGGTTGGGGATTGCACAAAAAACCGCCTGAATAAAACGGTAAGATTTTGTATATTTAATATTATAATGAAATGTTTTTTATTTAATTTTTATATAAACTTATTAATGGATTGATTGATTGTATTAAACGAAAAAGTATTATTCGATTTGAATATAATTTATTTTAAATTATACAATAACAACGATGTAATATTTATTCTTTGTTTGAAACATAATTATGTTATATATTTACATTAAATAATAAAGTTGTGTACAATAAATAGAGAGTCAATAAATAACATTTTGTACTACAACACAATCTTAAATATATTGAAACTTATTGACTATTTCAATCATCATCGTCGTCGTCATCCGAAGGAACAAATAAGTCGTTTTCTTCTAAGAAGTTTGCGATAGTTTTGCTAATCGCAGCGCCGACTAGAAGGCCTGGAATCACAGCACACACGATGCCCATAAGTCCGAAAGCCGATTTCTCGGGTTCGGGCAAAAGGGCTCCTGTTGATGAAGTTGTTGCATTTCTCTTCATTGTTTTACGAACTAAATCAGGTTTGTTAAGTATGTAAGCGTTATTTCTAATAAGTACGATAGCTCTAGATAAAACCATTTTGCTAATTTAATTTATTCGTAGTACTTCGAGGTTATCTTTCCGATAACAATGAAATTTAATTTTAACTAATTATCACTCGTTCTTATCAACAAGAATTGTAATAAAAATATTTAAAATACTGCAATTTAACCGCAGTGAGTTATTTGATCTATTTTTATTGAAATTTTATTGCAGCCATAATAAAGTTCGTTTTTTGGTTAACTGGAAATGTGTCAAAGTAATCTTTAAATATAGGCGTTAAATATTATTCAAATAAAATGTTTATGGTTTTTGCGGTGTGTATATTGTGTTGTACTTTATATTTGTATTTATAGATATATTGAAGATACAGATCGCCCAGCACAAGCATTTGTCGGATTGTAAAAAAACGCAGATATACTACTAGCGACACAAAAATTATCTGTCAAAATAGAAGTGATAAAGGTGTCTTCACAAAAAATTGTATATAGAAAATAGGTACAAATTTGTAAAAATGGATATATTAACAACTAGCCTAGAAGCCCTATTACGTACGTATATTTTGTAATTTTTTTTGCTTGCATATTATACAGTAGGCAGGTTAAAATATTCACAGTTCGCAGTAATCTAATTAAACATTTAATAATTGTGTACATAATAAATGTTGTAGAAAGAGCAACAAATCCACAAAATGAAAATGTTGATAAAGCAGCTGTGGAAGCTTTTTGCGCCCTTGTTAATAAAGAGAACGAAGGTTCTCACATCGCAATCCGGCTGTTAGCAACTAAAATTCATGCACAGCACGAACGAGAAGCTTTACAAACACTTGGGGTAAATAATTCATACAACTATTTTTTCGTGATACTAACTCATTATTTTTTTCCAAGGTACTCGATTCTTGTATGAAAAAATGTGGACCTTCATTTCAGTCAGAAGTCGGTAAATTTAGATTTTTAAATGAAATGATTAAATTGGTATCCCCAAAATATTTAGGCTCACAAACTCCTGCTTTAGTTCGTATGAAAGTTTTACAATTATTACAAGTTTGGACTGAAGATTATTCTCGCGAAACAAAAATAAAAGAAGCGTACGACATGCTAAAAAAACAAGGTGTGGTTATTGAAATTCCTGCACAGAAACCAGCTGAACATTTTCCAGCGCGGCCACAGAAAACAAATTCCATTTTCGATAATGATGAACGATCTCGGTTACTACAAAAGTTACTTCAAAGTAAGAATCCTGATGACTTACAAGCGGCGAACCGGCTTATCAAGACTATGGTTAAAGAAGTAAGTAGAGCAACCGCAATTAAATGACCACATTATTTTATATGCTTTTGTAATTTAAAGGATGACAAACGAGCTGAATTAGTAAGCAAGCGAGTCATAGAATTAGAAGCAGTACATAATAATATCCGATTACTTAATGAAATGCTCGACAATTATCGTCCAGGACAATCATCTTTGGATGAAGTTGATCTCATTAAAGAATTATATCAAAGTTGTGAAAGATTACGACCGAATGTTTATCGATTGGCCACAGAAACTCAACAGAACGAAGAAATGCTAAGTAAGATTATTTTCATAAAATTTAAATCCCATTTTTAATAATTAAATATTTTCAGGAGAAGTTTTACAAGCAAGTGACGAATTAGGACAAGTTTTCGACAAATATGTCACAATTATTATTAGGGGCGGAGCACCTCCTAGTAGGACATCAACTGACGGTGACTCACTTTTAGATTTAGGATCTCCAAGTGAATCTCAAGCACCGTCATTACTCGATAATGCAAGTGTTATCAACAACAATCAAAAAAAGAAACCAGAAATTACATCAGCATCAAACATGGACGCTCTCTGTGATATATTTTCTTCTTCAGTATTGTCAACACCCAATTTATTAGACGCGACGATATTGCAGCCTACAGCAATTCCACAACCCACCGCGTCAAGTAAGTGCTGTCGTCATTTGTTAATTAAGAATATTGACTTGATATTTTGTTATCGGTTCTTTTGTTTTTGCTTATAGTCGGTAATAATTTGCCTACTTCAGATTCCGAACAATCAAATAGTAAATTAAAAGCTTTAGAAGATTTAGATGTTTTGGGCGAAACTTTACTTAAAGAAAACTTATCCGGAGCTACTAGTAGATTAGGACCTTCATTTAACAGGTATAAATATTCATTTTCATACTAATTCATATTACATTTATTTGAGTTTTATATTTTTAGAACTTCTGACAAAATTCCAATGAATCTATTAACAAAGCAAGTTGTAACAGAACCGCCACCTACTCCTGCTACAAACAAAATACAATCTGCACCTCCTACGGGTGATGTAGCATCCGGTTTAGATTTAAATTTCTTGATTGGAAAATCAGAAAAGAAAACTAGTTTACCACCAGAGGTGCCTAATACTAACGGAGATGATTGTATGGTTGATTTATCTGATGACAAATGCCTATCAATTCCTCCAGTTTCCGATCAAAAAATTCTTCCATCCGTGACACAAACCATAACAAAAGTAACTCCGAAAGAGTTACACCCTCCGCCACAAGAAAACAAAACTCAAAAGTTAGAAATTAAACCAATGACAGATTTGTCAGTAACACTTGAAAGTGTTAAGCCAAGTTCCATTCCGCCTTTAACAGTATTGGAAGAGAAAAATGGAGTTACAGTTCTTTTACATTTTGCGAAAGATAAACCCAGGGAAGATGTGCAAGTTATTGTTGTTACTACTTTAAGCAAAAATACTTCTCCTTTATCGAATTATCATTTTCAAGCTGTCGTTCCTAAGGTGAGTCAATTTTTATTTGTTAACATCATTGGGGCGTGGTCCAATTTTGGACAATTGCCCAAACTATTTTTTGAGGCATTATTAAAACGCAGAGGTTCTAGCCACATATTTGAAATTTTATTTACAAATTTAGAATAATTTTATACGCAGTCAGCAACATTAACAAAAACTTTATATTTCAATGAACAACTAATCATCATTAAGTTTGAGGTAAAAATGGTTTATCTTAATTCTGAATCACTATTGGAATTGCGTTTCTCTTTTATTAATAATCCACGTGAAAACAAATATTTTAGTCCAAGAATTATTAATAATTAATTTTAAATAATCATGGATAAAAACATCATACAGAGATCAATATACCGGGTGTGGAATTGAAATATGCAACACAGGAAATACAATTTCCATGTTTCATTTGTTTGTTACTCTTGCATAAAAAAGCTATTGAGCAACAAGTAAATACACATTAGATGCAATTTTTAATATTTAAAATTTGTTGTATTTACACTTTTGGTCTAATTTAATTAGGGAAGCAACAATCATCATTCGAGTATTAAAAAATACCATTGTATTTCCTATGTTACATATTTTAATTCTACACCCGGTATTATTTGCACAATTTGATTGAAATTTTTATGACATACTTTAATATTTTTAAATTTTTGTATCCAATTTATGATTTTTTTAGAAATTAATGACAGCTAAAAGCCCTACAAAGTTTTGAGATGTTCTATTATTTTTTTTATTATCTATTGAATTTTAGACCTCTAAGATAAAACTACAACCACCTTCTGGTTTGGAGTTACCAGCGCACAATCCATTTTTACCACCATCAGCCATCACACAAATAATGCTTCTCGCTAATCCAAACAATGAGCAAGTTTCGCTTAAATTTATGATCAGTTACACCATGGGCGATGAAATGTGCACAGAGATGGGCGAAGTTGAGAGCATACCAAGTGTGGCGTAAATATAAACGGTTTGATGTTCCACGACAGTTCAGTATAAAATGAGTAAATAAAATTAAATAGCTTTGTTATTCAATCGCATTTAATTTATGAATAATATAATCACAGTTTGTGAGTTGTTTTGTAATTTGATTGCTGTGTAAATGAATGTTTGAAATGCGATTGTGTAATGAAATCAGAACTGAAATGAGATTGGAGACTAGTATTATTACGCAAAGCTGCAGATACTTAATTTTAGGAATATCTATGGCATAATTAATAGATCATGAGATTTTGTCGTTGACCATTGAATTTGTATTGTATTGTGTTAAGAAACTGATGTCGAATCCAATTTAAAAGTATTTAATTGTTGAGTTATATATTAATTTTATTTTATACTCGCTTATTTGCTTTATAGACACCGCGGTTGCAGGGGTCGTAACGAATCTTGTTATTTATTATAAATTTCTATGAAATTTTATTTTGTGTATCAATAGACTGTACTTATTTATGTGATACTTCACTTCTTATTATTTTTGTAAATAGAAGTGCCAATCCTAAATATATTTTAATCTTTATGTTTAACTTAATTTTATCTATAAAAGAAAGAAAATGGACAGTGTACACTTAACAATATTTAATCATAATATAGTTATGAATAAACTACACTGTGTCTCTAAATGCTAGTGCAGTAATTGCTTTGTTATGCCCCGCATAATCCCGCTCTATTTCGCCCGTTTCAACGTTCCACAGTTTTGCGTAACCATCGGAAGATGCTAAAAAGTCAAATCAAAACAACAATTATTTAATTTACATTTTTAAATAATGATAGCTACCTGTAAAAACATATTGTGAATCTGCGCTGAACACTGCATCCCAAACCCAGCGTTGATTATCATGTTTCAGTTCTTGAACTAAAGTAAAATCTGTAGTGTTCCATATTCTTGCAGTTTGATCTGCAGATGTAGTCACCAAAAGTCTGTAAGTCAAATGTATATTAATCTCTGTGTTTATGAATTTATGATTAATATTACTTTGAGTCCGCACTAAATTTGCATCGCAAAGCGTAGCGTTTATGTGATTCGAATTTATGTCTTGGAGTTAATTTTGTTGGTTCGCTGTCGACTCCGTCACTTAAACTCCAAATATAACAGCGCCCTTTGTTGTTTACAGCTGCCATATATAAACCATTTGAATCTATCGATATATCTTGAATAGATGCTTCAGGTTCTGGAATCTGTTAGGAATAATATTTATGATTATATATTCTCGTATAAATGTTAATTATACTTACGAGTTGTTCATTGTGGTCAGTCTTTAAGTCCCAAAGGTGAATGACACCGCTTTGATCGCCTACTAATAATTCTGTTTCATTTGGATGTAAACAGACGCAGTTAACTGGTGCAGAAACTTGGAAAATTCTTTGGCATTGAAGATTCCGGGTTCTCAGGTCCCATATTTTGGCTGTGCAGTCTTCACCGCCTGTATACATCCATTTACCATCTTTCTGAAAGCCCAAACCAGTGACATTTTTGGTAACTCCCTCGTAGTTGATGACTGCGTTTGGATTATTGGATGCTAAATCATACATGCGTATGTGTTGATATCCTGCTGCAGCTAATAGTTGTTTATCTGGAGTAATTTCTAGAGCATTCACTTGCTGAAATAACCATTAATTAGTAAAATAATTAATATTATTTGTTTGTAGTAATTACCGAATCTGCATGTTGACATGTTCTTTGACATATTCCACTGTGCGTTTGCCATATTTTAATTGTGTGATCGTATCCACCTGTAGCAAATATTGCTTGTTCACTATCTCCTGAACCGTCTAAAGTCATTTTTATGTCTAATATTTATTTATTTTCATTGATTACAAACTTCCAGTTTTAACCTCAAATATTTAGTTACTTAACTTTGTCCCTAGAAATGTTATGGTTAGTAACATATCTGTCATGCAAATGTGTCATGGTGCTTAAATAATTTTTAGAGTTTTGTAAGTTTAAGATCTATTTATTACTATAATTTAAACATCTGAGCTTCAGTATTACAGGTAAATTAATAATTTAATTTGTTACTTCAATTCTTTGTAATCTATGATAATATTATAAGTGTGGTTATATTCTAGTAAGAATCTAATTTATGTAAGGGAATATTTTACATTTCTGAATTAAAAGGAGTATTACGCATGAGATTATGCATACAAAATATATCAGATGGTAGATAAAGGTTGTAAAAAGAAGTTCTAGTACTTGATATCAAGTACAGAGTATTATATCTATTTGGGAAACCCTTTTGTACATTCATTTAATTGCTATCACACCTTCAAAAGATGTACCTATCAAAATAATCGAAAATAGAATCCTTATCAAATTTTTTTTCAAGTCGATAAGACCAGTTATAAGTCATCATTTCCTATCGTGATTAGTCTTATTGTTACAATCAGTTGCTTTTTGTGAGGCGATTTAGTCCTAGTGCTTTAAAACAATTCTTATTTTGTGTTTCAAGTTGATTTTAAATGCATTTTTACATTTCCTGACGGTTAGTCTAGTGCGCAAAATAAATTAAAACCAATTAAAAGTTATTGAATTAATTACGTGCGGTTGTCATTAGTGAGGCACAATTTCTTCTCTAATTATTAAAATTTGACGTTCAATGGGTAAACCACCGTTTAGTATATTTCAAACAACTCCGGTTGTTTGCCATTCTTCAAGACCTAATCGTCAATCGATGGAAGCTGTTGTAAATTATGAAGGTGTGGTAAATACATGCCACAAGTTCATTGAAGTGCTAATAAAGCAGATTGATCCTCTGAACTACATTGCGTTTGACTACAGCTTTATACCACCGCGATAGCCAAGGCAGAATCTCGGAGAACGCGGAAATTACCTTGCTTATGAAGCACATTTTTTTGGTGGTGGTCAACCATAAGTAAACCAAAAGACTATTTTACCCATTACTTATGGATTAATTAACATAAATATAAGTGCTAAACACTAAAGACATTACTTAGCATTACTCTTAATTAATTATAATTTAGAAAGTAATATAATAAACTACTATCACAATGCCTGTTCTAAACTTACAGCGTGCTTATAAATATATAATGTACGCAACGAAGAGTCCTTCTCCACGAATTAATCAAGACGATTTGAAGTGCAAGAATGGCTGTGGATTCTTCGGAAACGCGGAATGGGGAGGTAATATCATTTGTAATTATTCTATGTAAAGAACAAAGAGTAGTGATTGTGCATTTTTAATAAGTTTATCAAACATTGCACTCGACATCCCATCATTGTTTTTGAATTAATTGATGCAAATAATTTTTACAATTTATATAGATTGTTTAATCATGTTCTTGGAAAGATATAAGTAATTATTACTTTCCCTTTTATGGTTGAAATTGAGGTTGAAATTTAAAACTTCTTGGAAAGAGAAATTATTGCTAAAACATAATAAAATTTAATGTTAATTTTAATGTTTCAAGGCAAAGTTTGTTATCACGATTTTTAATGCTGCGCAATTACAAACAAAAAAGTTAAGCTTTATTATTCGTTATAAGAAATAAATATGAATAAATCACTAAACAAAAAAAAATCCATAAATTATATTACATAGTTCGGACAAACTATTGTTTTCTTTAAATATGAATTCTGAAAACTTTTTCAGTATCTTATTAAATTAAATGTATCATTATATTTTATTGTACTTTGTGAAAATAACATAGACACATTATTTTATAGGGTATTGTTCAAAATGCCATCGCGACTCTTTGCAAAAAGAGAGACAACGAAAATCAAGTCACCATTCCGATCACAGTCCAAAGGCAGCAATCACAGGTTTCTCCAAGTTTGAAGAAAAAAAGAAACAACAATCGGACAAGAAGAATAAATATTTGAAACCGCTGAATTTGCTGCGTAAACCATCATCGGCTAAAGGTATGTTATTCGTAAACATCAAAACAATTTGTTTTCGTCATTAATTGCAAAATATGTGACAAATATTTCCCCTTATTTGGTATTCAATGAATAAATTTAAAAAACAAACAAAAAGATTTCAGATAAGATTTAATTGGACATTGTTTCCTTAAGTTGCTTGTTTTATCATCAATTGTTTGTCGCTAGTCCCTAATTGATCTGTTTTTATTTTTTAAATCTTGTCTGAAGTCTGGACCAAATGACCTTTCACATTCGTCCTTATCACATGGTTTAATCATTTTTATGTACTAAGAATAATCATTTCGTGTTGTCATTTTGTGTTTACTGCTACATTGCTATTTGATTTATACTTTGCGCGGAATTTATTAATTATAAAGTGTTTGATAACGTATCAAAAATGTAAAAATTAATTATTAAAAGTGTTTCTACAATCAAGTACACTCAAATCAGTATTATCTCTAATTTTAAGAAACTTTTCGGCAGATACTGCACGGCCTGACATCTATCAAGAGCTTCAAGCTCCTAATCCTGATTTAGATAAGCTAAAAGTGGAGTATATCACTACTTTTGGTCACCTCGGTCCGAATATCGATCAAGATATCCACCGATGCATTCAAGTGTTTTGTGTGAACATGCGTAAGAATGTTGATATCAGGTCGGTTGACGAGGTCGCTGAGTACGCGCAGAATTTTTACAACAAGGTATCGAAGAGGATGGAAACCAATGTGGAATATGTGAATATTAGCCCGGAAGTCAGGGAGCAGTTGCTGAATTTCGTCGAGAAATTCACGATGACTTGCTTGTATAGGTACAATTTTTATCAAATACTTTATTTTAGAATTATTAATAATTTGAAACATAATTAATGCTCGAAAACTAATAAATAATATAAATATTTTTCATTTTTATTTTCTCCAGGGTATTATTCTGCCCAGCATCAACCTCCGACGAAGAAAAAGATCTCGCCATCCAAGACCGCATTCGCCAACTCAGTTGGGTGAACGCCGATAATCTGGACTGCCGAATCAGCGAGACCAGCGTAGAGGTACGCGACCTAGTATATGCCGCCATCAACGACCTGCTTGGAATGGACTCCGTGAAGGCGCCTCAAGACAAGCTGGCCTGTGTGGTACGCTGCTGCAGGAGTGTCTTACTAGTCCTACAACAGTGCCAAGGAGGTCCTGTCAGCGCAGATGAGTTCCTGCCTGCTTTGATCTTCGTGGTACTAAAAGCGAATCCAGCGAGGTTGAAGAGTAATATTCACTACGTTACAAGATTTTGTAATGATGCTAGACTAATGCAAGGGGAGGCTGGATACTACTTCACTAATTTGGTTAGTTTTTGAAACAAATTGGCGATGACAATTTCTTAAATATATATTGCTTTTTGTGTGTTGTAGTGCTGCGCTGTCTCATTCATCGAAAATCTGACGGCCGAATCTTTAAACATGTCAGAAGAAGAATTCTCCGGGTATATGTCGGGTGCTATCACCACAGTCAGCGCATGGGAATCAGCTTTGGTGGCATGTGAAGGTATGCACCAGCTCTGCGAACACCTAGAACTACTAAAAGGACTGAATGATCGTAACGCCGTCGTCCAGGATGAAACCACGAAGTTGAGGGATGAAATGGATAAATTCAAAGTATAAAACACGGCAAAATTATTTTTCTACATTTATTAATTTGTTTTTGATTCCAGGAAGATATAAAAATAAAAGTAGCAGCAGTTTTGGCTCGAACACCATTAGATATTAAACCGCGTAAAACTCCGATTGATTTAGACAGAGATGACTCAGTAAATGAAAATTTACCACCACCAATAGTTCCTGTAGTAATGACAAGTCAAACACCAACTGAAACTGAACCAACTGACGAATCAATGCAAAGTGAACCAGACACTAAATCAGAAAGCTCTGGATCCAAACAAAACTTCTACATGCAAAACATTCAAATCCAACCTTTGACACTTGAAGATAAAAACGATAAATTAAAAGGCAAAAAAACGCCAGAGGCTCCCGACGAAGAAGAAATGAAAAAATCAGAATCAAAAGAATTTTATAAATCACCGTCATCCATGTTTAGATTCGGTACTTTTGACTCACAAAACTTCGACATGTTAGTTACTCCAGATGATATAGTTAACGATAGTTTTTTGTTAGGATTATCTACAGTTAATTACGATATAGATGTATCTGATATCAGCGGGGAAAACAGTATGGCTGATGATGTTTCACCCGACAAACACTCAATTAAATCTCCTATACAAAGGGACCCTTTTAGTCCTGTAGGAAACAGTCCTTGCGTCATAGCGCAACAACCTTTAGTTCCATCTACTCCTTCAACATCCCAAAGTTCTCAAAATTTCACTTTACCAATTGTTCCCAAAAAATCCGATTCGCTTTTGGAAACTAAAGTTTCCGATTCGCCAGAAAATTTGCCATCGCCAATAAAACCGGTAAATTCGGAATATTCCGGGTTTTCTAAACAGGGATGGCAGATACCGAGTATTCCATGCCATACGGGAGATTATAGTTCTTTAAATTCGTCCACAGAGAATGTCAGCCATTTTAGTGCTCAATTGTCAACGGAAAGTACTGGAAATACTGCTGCTGGTTCTAGTAACGTAAGTACAAATGAAAAGAATCAAGAAAATAAGAAAGATGATGCAGTTGTCAAAGTTTTGGGTGGCATTATGGATACTTTTGATAAATTGTTTTAATTTTTTTGTTAGCATGTATGTTCATTGTAATTTGAAAGGTGATAATTATTATTTTATTTATGTTTTTATTTTTTTATCTTCTTTTATTTTTGAGAACTACACTTACACAGCTGAAATGTCAAATTAACTTATAAAAATAAACAAAAAAATAATAAAAATATTAGAAAACCATTATGGCAACTAAAAAAAATAATATTTTTTTACGGCTGTCAAAAAATGTTCATTTATTTTCACTAATATCAATTAGCGAAGTACTTGATTTTATCATTTACATTTATCATAACGAGTATTTTGCGCACAGTTTAGCACCCTAGAGCGCAAAATGAGTATTTCGCGCACGCTTCTAAATTTTTTTTACGTTCCATTTGTTATGAGTAGTACCAAATTAATATTATATTTAATTGTATTCCTTCAATTTATTTAAATCAATAATTATTGTATTTATTCTTTTTTGACAGTTGTAGAAAAAATGTTGTTTGTATTTCCTGGACGAAATTCTTGTTTTTTTGGCGCATTTAAATGACTTTTGTCTCGACCTTGCGTAACAAAAAAACACTCATTTCGCGCACTAAATACAAAAATAATATTTTAAGGTATTTATGAATTAATTAAAACTATATTATTGTTATATTTTTTAAAAATTATTAAGAATAAATATGAATTGATTGTTTTATAGTTAATGGTTTGTTTAAAAGAAATAATTTGATATTTCGCTGCATTTTATATATTTTGTGATAATAGTTTTAAATACAATACAGTAATAGATTATATAATTATCAGTTATCAGTTATACTTATAATAAATACAATTATATACAAATATATTGAAATCCTTACATAAAAATGATTAAATACACTGTTGACCACACAACAAATAACTTAACTATGACTTTCGACCTCTATGTGGTGATTTGTCGCGAAGGGTTTGGCGAGGGCGGCGTCTTGTTGGGCCTCAAGACTCATGTAGTGCTCTCCGGCGGGGACTGGGCTGTTAATATTCACGTCCGACACGTACAAGACGGGGGGAGCGTCTCTGTTGGTCTCTGTTGTCATGGTTTCCACGAATCTGTATGGCACTAGTTTCTTCTGCACAAAATATTTCAAATATCTTTCATTGTTCGTCTTTGTATTTGTCAGAGAATAGTTTGGCATGTCAAGCAATTTTAAACCTTATTACGTATATTATCAAATAAATGTTTAATATTAACTTAAAAGAGAGTACAAATTTTAAATTGGCTAGTATTCTATATATTTAAAAAAGTTTTAACGCATAAAAAAACTCAAAATGCGTGATATTTTTAATTAGTTGGCGGAATTAGCCCCATTTTTAGAATACTGGCCAAAATATTTAGTAAGATTGTAATATTTATGCGTACCTGATAGTTGACAGATTCCTTGTAATGTCGTTTAGTAGAATTCATTTTAATAGACACAGAAGTGGAATACCAGACTGGTACGGCTAGTGGCATAAAGTAGCATGTTGTTTCATATCTGTCAAATAAAAACAAAACAATAAATATTCGATAAGTGACTGACTGCAATTGTTTTACTTTTTGGGAGCTGTATATTTTGTTTGTGGTACGTCGTTTGGTAGAACTGTTGTTCCGTTTTGTGCCATTTTGGATCGTGTAGTACGTCTAAAAAAAAAATAAAAATGTTAAATTTGGTTGTTAGATGTGTTGTTGTCTTACATATAAACTGGACGTTCAATTATTTGTACAAATAAAATAATTGAATTCCATTCTTTGCAGATCATTGCTGGGAGCAATTTTTTCTTTTTGCGAGAATATCTTAAAGGTTTGTTATTATTTTCGATATTCATTTTGGTTTCTTGTTTGATAGATAGTTCAATACTACTGTTCTTGGATACGTTTACTGGTATATTAATATTTTAAAATATAATAACTTGTTGAAACGAAAATTTTGAGCGGGACAAGAATTATTAATTACAATTGAATAGTTAGTTTAATTAAAAATATAAAATATACAAATTTATGATAGAATCGCACATAGAAATTTTATTTAATAATTAGAGTTTCATTGATTTATGATTTAGATACAATAAAAAAGAATTAATTTAATTCTGACTGATAAATTTCTATGTAGAGCATTTTTATACTTTATTTGAAACACGCTAGTATGTATGAATCTGTTTGGACTTGTAATATTTTTTAATTGGTACGCCAACAAAAAATTCAAGCTAGTGCCAGAATTGTTTGTCAGTATATTTCGGATCGTTGTAAAACGTATATGTTCTTTTGTTTATAAGTGTGAAAAAGTAAAAATAAAAATAACTTGTACAACAAAGTAAATCATACATCATTGTTGTTACATTATCATCATATTCATCATAGATAATGTAATTAAATTAAAATAAATTAGAATAACAGCATTGCCATGTTGTTTCTATCGAGTTATCGCACATGTCGATTCTGTGTGCAAGTGTTTATGATTTTGGGTGTATGAAAAGTGAATTTCCGCGAGTGTTTCGTGCAGTGCAATGCTAATATTGACTCACCCGGTGGAAGAACGATCGTTGATTGACAGTGAAGTGCTCCTTGGAGACTGTGACGTGTTGATGGTAGCGGTTCCTCGGGTTAGACTTGCAGATCTTCCTCGGCCTCGGCTGCGATCCCGGACTAGGTAGGACAATTTTATAATTTAGTTTTTGAAAGATTTACAATTATTTTTGGTGTAGTTTAAATTGAAAAGGAATGTTATTAATGAGCGAGTTAAAATCTTGCTCATTTCAACTTACGAGTATATTAAAAAATACAACTGTCATCGCTTGTAAACGAGATTAAATTTTATTATTATTGTTACAAGTTAAAAGAATGATTCAAAATCTTTAAATTCAATAAAATTATTACCTACTCAGGTAGTTCTATGTATATTAACGTGGCCTACATAATTTATATTAATTAATAAATTTAATTATCACACAATACGATATATAAATATCTAATTATACAATGATAACTGAGCGAATGTAAAAGATGAGATGAGTAGTTAACGAAAATTGATTTCAGCACACAATAATAGTTATTTAGATCATAAAAATCATTTTAACTAACATTCACTCAAACTATAAAATTCGACTTGATAAATAATGAATAAAATTAGTTTATAGTTTTGATGATTAATTTATGATAATGTAAACTAAAAATAAAATTAATAATTAATTGGTAATTATATTAGTAATTACTATGACAAGAATAACTCCTACTTGGTACATGATGTGTTCACAGTTAAAGATAAACTTTTATTCGGCGAAAATCAAAAGAAAGTAAACCGTGATCTGTGATAACATGACATAATGATATAATTTTTCTTTAAAGCATCAGTTCATTGCTTTCTTAGACCATTGGGGGCAAACTCATATCTTATTTACACATACTATTCATTTATTTTTATTTCTCAACAAATGCTAATCTTGGTCAGTTACAATTTATCATGCTATCAATTTGCAAAATTCTCGAACACAATATATTTTTGTAATATACTAACGTCATGTTATATTGTCATTAATATAAATAATGTAGTAAAAAAAAAACAGCTTGCAACATATTTATTTCTTGATATAAGTTTGAGTGACAGTTAAAGATTACTTTGACCTTAAGGGTCACTTCTGGGCAGATGTAACGTTTATTTTTTTATCTTTTCGCATTCTTTTGTTTTGTTTTGATGTTTCCGCCTTCTAGATTACCGATTTTCAGAGAAATTCGCACATGGAAGGGGTTTTTGTAAATGTAACGTAAGACAATAAGACATTCTTGTATGGATAGATTTATTGTAGTTGAAACCACCCCACTTGGCTATAAATTACAACAAGTTGCTTGTTTAACAACTATTGTATGTTTGTGAAATCTTAACATTTTAATCGATCATGTTGCCTCGATAAATTAAGTTTTGAAATATGTTTAGAAGATTATATTGCACGAATGTTAATTTGCAAAAATAATCAATACCGATAGATTAATTTAAATTTATGATATCAACAATAATTTCATAACATTGATACTGATATTAGGTAATACATTATTTGTTTATTTTTTTGTTGCTAATTAAAAATTAAATATAGTCGCGTCCCTGACATTGAATAATAATAATTTGATTAAACTAATATTTTATTTTTTATTAATTTATCGGAATAATAATAATATTGCTTGTAAATTAAAAACCTTAAGTACATTGAATTTTCTGAGGTAGTTTCCCAGTATTTAATAACGGGGCTTTCTTTAAGATTAGGTAAAATAAGGGCTCGAGATTGCAAAGTTATTATCTTGAACATTCAATATTTTTTTGTTGTGTCAAATCTTTAAAAATTATTTTAGAGAAACATGTTTCAAATAAAAGTGGTAAAAAATGTAGTGCTCCACAATTTTTAGTTGAATTATTTTTCTAAAATTATTTAGAAATGTTTTAGAGCTTGTAATATACGATGCCAAATTTGTATTCATATATAAAAATTGAAAAGGGCCCGCCAATAATTATTTGTCCAGGAAAGTCTTAAATCGGTTTCTGTTTTATATATCGGATTAAGTTTCTATTGTCTAGCATAATAAATAAGTAAATAACAAATGTATCCAATTAGTTATGAATTAAGTAAAGTATTAACAATGAAAATACATTTCTCTGTGTTACAAGCAGAGTAATGCATTTATTAAGAAAATCTGAATACTTACAAACTATATTTCTGGATGTTCATGAAAATTAGCGAAACGTCAAAACTGACAAGTAAGAAACAAGCGAAGGCTGCGTGCTTATGCAGTGAAAAACATTTTAAATATGAATGGTAGCTACTAGAAACAACGGATTCATTTATCTTGATACGTTCTCAGTGGGCTATGAGATGAAAGAGGAGAGAAGACACAGTGTTTTGTTTATTTTGCGGGCCGCTGGAAACTTTCAACTGTCATAGTATAGCGGGGTTGTTAAAGATCAAGTTGTCATGGACAAAGTTTGAACTAACAGCTGATAAATAATTACTGTTTTGTTTATGTTATATTTTTAATTAGAAAGTGGATGATGCAAAAGTAGAAATTATTGAATGATTGTTTTGGAGCCTATTTGTCTAGTGGGGTCAACAGAATAATTTAGATAATTTTTAGTATTTTCCGGGGTCATAGATTCTATAAATATACGCTCACTCTTTCCTCGAATACTTTTCGTTATGCACTTACCACGATGGCTACGAAATCTTACATACACGGTTTAAAAACCAAACTTTGTGATCGCGGTTTCTCTACTAATATCTGCAATTGCAGAGCTCCTGTATATTTGAAAATGCGTAAAAGTACTTTACTTTTTCCTCGAATAATTTTCATTGTTTTCGTTACCGTACACTTTCGCAGAAGTCTAAGAAATGAAAACGAACCGTAATTAGCTTCTTCGTTTTCACCAGATAAAAACGACCCTCTACTTACATCTGGAGGTTGTTGTTATTTGACAAGTGGTTAAAGTAATGGCTTTTTAATCCTGAAATACTGGGTTCGAATTTTGCAGTTCATCTATTCTTTTTAAGATGTACTAAGAACCCACGTAATTTGTGGTTCATCTTTCATTGATGTTTTTACGAAATTCGCAAAATTGTTCGAATAATAATAATTAAAATTTACTCAGGTATAAATCACTTTATAATAAACATGTTAGTTTGACATTTAACAATTATTATCTTTCTTAAAATTGTTTTAGAGAAATTATATCAAAATTTTGAAATTATTCTGCATTAATATTTGCACATAAATTTAATATTTTTAAATTTATTATAATACTTTCAACTTTTAACTTATACACAAAACATAAGATATCGAATTTGAATTCCGTTTAAAAAAAATCTTGTAAGTGTCTTTATGGTTGCCTTAAATTGACGGTTGGTTATTAAATCTACTACATTGAAAATTAAATAAAAGTATCACATCACACTTTTTGATTAATTTTTTAGTGTTATAGCTCTGCATTTGCAGATTGCAGCAAAAAGAGTTATTATAAAATAAAAATTAATTATGGGATAGGTGGCCCAGTGGTATCGAGTCGGCCTGTGGATCTTGAGAACCCTGGTTCGATCCTCAGAGGCGACAAACAATTTTAACCAATTTTTAAATCTACTCCTGTGGCTCCTCCTCCACTAACATCTTTAGGGACCGTGATTTGGCGGCTGGTAACTGCACTTCACGCGCAGAAATATATCACTTACCGAGATCTGCTTACGGCAGAGTGCCACACCCAGTAATGGGTAAAAGGCGTGATGATATATTTATTTATTTTATTTTATAAATTAATAATTAATTATGGGATAGGTGGCCCAGTGGTATCGAGTCGGCCTGTGGATCTTGAGAACCCTGGTTCGATCCTCAGAGGCGACAAACAATTTTAACCAATTTAAAATTTACCCCTGTGGCTCCTCCTCCACTAACATCTTTGGGGGCCGTGATTTGACGGCTGGTAACTGCACTTCACGCGAAGTAATATATCACTTACCGAGATCTGCTTACGGCAGAGTGCCACACCCAGTAATGGGTAAAAGGCGTGATGATATATTTATTTATTTTATTTTATAAATTCATAAATATATCATCACGCCTCAATACGTAATACATTCATCAACAAATATATCATCACGCTTTTTACCCATTACTCGGTGTGGCACTCTTCTGTAGCAGATCTTGGTAAGTGATATATTACTTCGCCTGAAGTAACGTCAAATTTCGGCCCCGAAAGATGTTAATAGAGGGGGAATCACAGGTATAATTTTAATGTAGAGAAAATTGTCGGCTGTGGGAATTGAACCCGGGTTTTCAAATCTACAGTCCGACGCAACATCATTGAGCCACTTACCACGTAAAAAGTAAATTACTCAATCATACCTACACTATATTTTGGAACGTACAATAGAACAAGTCTTGAGTCATAAAATTGCATCATCATTGAACGATAATATTTAAATATAAATATTGTTCATTTACAATGATTAATATGTCCAAATATTGAAACAAGTATTTCAGGAAATTCCGATAAAAAATACTTGAGAATAAATAAGATAAATGACACGATGTGACAAATAAATTGATAATAAAGAAAAATATTCTTTTCCAAATAAGTATGTTTTAAGAAATAAAAAACAAATAATATGTTTGCGAAGAAAATACCAAGACAAACAAAACAATAAATTCCGAAAAACAAATGATGCTGTAATGAATGAGTAATCATTATATTTCAAAATCTGTGTAAATTCTGAATGTCAGGCAAATTGTATATGGACTTGAATTATGAAGAAGTTTATGTAAGGAGTATAAAAAAGGAACACAAGTTTCTTTTAAAGCGAAGAAGCTCTTAAATTTTAATCTTAATTAAATATGCAGAGCGGAAGGTCTTAGCCCAGAAGGAGATTAAAGTATAATCGTTATTTTTAAAAACAATTTTCAACTTTTTAGCTAAATTTTTGTCAGATATACCGATCAATCTGTTTACCAATAATTAACTAAATCATTCACATCCTTGATTATGATTCGAACATTGGAATTACATATTTGTATTTTATTTTGTTTTAATTAATAAATGATTTATATGATAAACAAGTAAAATCCCAAGAAAATATTGACATAATGAAAAATATGGAATATTTGTTACAATATTAAAATATATGTTTGGAAATACTAGATTTACTCAAACGATTTAAAAAAATAAAGATTCGCTCATTTTGATTTTACAGATTAGAAAAATTAATTAAAACCTTTTACTAAATATGCCTAATGAATTAAATGAAAATGAAGACAAAAAAGTTTTGTAAATTTAAGATTACTCAGGCGTTTAATAGGGTTCTTAAATTATTTTAGACAAAAATATTTCAAATAAAAATTGTAAAGCTTAAACTTCTTAAACTGCTATTAAATCAACAAATTAATTGTATTCTCTAAGTTTTGCAGAAATTAAATATGAAAATTTACAAAATTGCTATTTAATAAGTAAGAATTAAAACAAAATTACAAATGTCTGTATTTGAATAGTTGTCAAACAATTTTAATTTTTCTTAGATATATTTTGAAAAAAATAGTAAATTTTTAAAAATTCCACTCGTTCAAACCACATTTTAATATCTCATTTAGTTTTCGAGATATAATGTCCCAAAGTTGAGTTTTTAAATAAGTCAAAAATCGCTGTAACTCAAAAACTAAAAGAGATATAAATTATACAGAACCATATTTTAAAAATTTTCGGTTTTTGAACTGGTTTAACCATAAACTCAATATAAAATTTATTTATTTATGTTACTCTGTACAACAGGGACTTAATTACAATTACAATACAGGGTCCGGATTCGCCGAGCAGCTGTGTTCATATATTATTAGCTTGAATGGAATTCGAACTCGAGATCTTTGGATTCGAATTCCGTAACGCTAACCACACCACCATACTGTCGGGCCAAAATGCGTTTTTTTTTGTTATTTTTCTTACGACCGGGAATATTTGATCGTTTCTATGATACAAAAATCGATAGTTCAGCTGTATATTTGAATATAATTTATAGCTTAAATTTTACATTCAATTTTCAAAATATCCCTGTACAATTTTTAACAGTGTATAATACTACAAATATATTAAACTTTCCTTATATTATATTAACCGGGTAACCGCAACTAAATCTACCTATATTTTGTTATCTACATTATAATTTTATAAATAAATATAAAAACACGATTAGAAAAATTGTTTTGAGATATATAACCAATGAATAGATCCAAAACTAAGCTCACCTCAATATATAAAGAAACAGTAGAATATCTTTGGCAAGTAGACGACAGTCGAATGTTTTAGCTGTAGCCGGTGAAACAACTGAATAGCGAACTGCACTGGTAATCGATTCTGCAAACACTGACTAACTACGGCTCGCAATTCGAAAACTGAAGTATTTCTTATCTTATCAACGGCTTTATATGTGCAGACGCGAGTTTTTTAATCGTAGCATGCTATGGAATACACCACGCACCATCATTTGTTCCGCCTTGCATATATGATGTCACGAGACAAGGATTGTTTTTTGTTTCAATACGATTTTGTTTTAACGAAGTTTATACTGCGAAGGCTGTGCTTTATTTTCATAAACTTTGTGTGAATTAAGAGCAATGGTTGATTTAATTGGTTTTTCAGTGGAAAATTTATTTTAATTATTGTGTTCGATATCGCAAGGATATATTGATTTGTGATTTGTCAATATTTATTATTATTTAATGTGAAATATTTTATTAAATCAACATAAACAGTGTGTCAATCAATAATTACGCAATTATTTTGGAAATTGAAAATATTTTAAATTTAATAAATTTTTCCATCTGTCGAAACAATAATTGATTTACACAGTTGGCAGTAGTTACTTTAAAATATACTAATACAAGTTTTAATTTAAAATTATATGGTAGGTGGCTCAGTGGTATCGAGTTGACCTGTGAAATTGAGAACCTGTGTTCGATTCCCACAACCGACAAACAATTTTCACTATCTTATATCTACCCCTGTGGCTCTCCCTCCACTAACATCTATGGAGAGATATATCACTTACTGAGATCTGCTACGGTTACTAAATTAAGTGAGGAAAATGTCATTTCCACAAGTAATGTTGAAAACCCCAAATTATTCAAATATTGGGTCTGTTTACTATATTAAAGTTAACCGTTAGTTGTAGCACCTACGCTAGCGCCGTCACAAGAGAGAGAGAGTTTGCACTTGAAACTTAAACTTATAACCGAAAATACAACTGCAAGCGAGTGGTACAGATTCAACTATAAATTATAGGTTCCGTGTACTAAAATAGGGATTCACAGATAAAAACAGTTTAATTTTATTGAAGCACCCTGTATTTGTAAAGATGTTAAGAAGGGTTAGCATATGCATAGTACTGTCAACTTTTGTTTGTAAATAATGCTGTTTGAAAAAAGTTAATTTGTAAATTATTCAACGTTTTTTCGATTCATTTTACGTGGGCAAAGTTTCCCAGAATTCCATACACGGAGTTGATGAACTAAAAATTTTATACTTTCCTTTTTCGGATTTCAGTATGCAGTCATTTTTAAATATGTGTAAATATAGTACTTAGGTAATAATAGCATAATATTAATAATTCCATTGAAAGTATTTTAGACGGTTAATGAATCATACGGAAAGATCATTCATATATGTGGTTAAATATTTATATAAGTTTTCTTGTAATCTGAAATAGGTCACAATTTTCTTGTTATTTTCTCCCTCTCAAAAAAAAAAATGAATTCCCCTATCGATCAGTAACAGATAATGATTCATCGCTGAAAAATTATATATGTCCATCGTGGGTACCTTGACTTGACGGATGGTAAGCTTAGAAAGCTCAAAACAAGCTTGAACTTAACAGTTAAAAAGAAGTCATTAAATTCGTAAAAAATGTAATAGTTTTTTTTACTATTTTTGTGTGTGCCCCCATGGAAAGATATTTTGACGCCAGCACTGTGCATGGCCGAATCTTCCAGGCGGATTCAAGGGTTTTCAAGGAAAATCTAATTTATCATCGAGTACGTTCAACTTAACGGTGTAATGTAAAAACTCTATCGATTTGAAATTACTAGGGACTGGGTTGCCGTTTACGATTTCTAAAGAATTTCCTTCCGGTGCCGGAAACCCGGACCCTGGAGTCTGGACTTTCATGACTAACATGACTTCTTGACTCTTGAGTAAATTTCCGCGATTGTCATATGTTACGATGTTTTGATGTTTATTATAACATTTATTTTAAAGGCGTGATCTGATTCATTTATATATTTGTTTTGACAAATGATGAATGTTCTATTTTTAGTTTGATTTCAGTTATTTTTGATGTTGTTTTGTTTTGATAAAAGATTTTTTAACGAATTATTTTATTGTTAGCAACTATTTTGCAATATCGTTATTATTAATTAATTTAAAGTAATAATTGATCAATAGTCTTTGTTCACGATTTTCTAAATATAGTAATTATATCATATATAATTAAAATTTCTGCTAATTATATCATTATTCCTTGTCAAACACGAGTTAATAAATTATAAAAATGCTCCGACAATATCATAAGTTCATATAAAAATAAAATTAGCGTATCAAGAATATTACATTTATCGTTCTGTAAATATTAACATCGACTTTATGAACGTTTTAGAGAATTTCCGAAATCTGAACTAATTCTGTTTAAACCACAAGGAATGCTAATATAGAATGATTTGTGATTGGGGTATTCTGGGGATAGGGAATATCCGATATCTTCCCTTTAATTAAATTCGGTTTACCCAAACATTGACATTTATTTGTCTTTTGTACTTTTTGCAAATTTCTTGATTTTTAACTACTTTTGATTAATAGAATTATTGGACACTTTTGGACACTGAATACGAAAATAGTTATTTGCGTAAAAAGTCAGGAAAGCGTTCAATTACAGGATGAGTAGATAGTTTCATGCCAAGCTTGAAACAGCTTACGAATCCTGTACGACGCTTTACTGAAGTGTTATGTACCGGGAGTTTTTTTTATCAGTAAACATAGGGATATATCATTACCATAGTTACAGTTAAAAAGTTTGACAGCAATACATTAGAGCGTTTATTTTAAAAGTAAACATAGGGAAAATAACATTTTCAGCAATGCATTGAAGTGTAATAGTCTATAGTCTAAAAGAAACATTTTAAGTTTAATCTAATTAAATGAATTTGATTTACTTTAAATTACATTAACTAAACGTTAGGTATAAATTTAGAACCTCAAAACAATCCAAAAGTTCTTTTGTGTAGAGGTTTGTTCTCAAATTCTTCGTTTAAGAGCTCGTACATACAAATAATGATAATTTTGGGTTGAACCAGTTCAAAAATCGAAAATTATTAAAATGTGGTTCTATATAATTCAGACTACGAGAAATCGAATGGCGCAAAGCGCATCTTCATATCTTTTTTAGTTTTTGAGTTACAGCGATTTTTGACTTTTTTTAAGCTCAACTTTGAGAGCCCATATCTCGAAAACTAAAAGAGATATTGAAATGCGGTTTGAACGAGTGTATTTCTAGTGCGCTACTTAACTTGTACAGGTATTTTGAAAATTTTGAAAATTTTTCAATTTTTTACAAAATTTTTCTTCCTCAATATTTCAAAAACTTGAAAAGATAATGCAAATCTGAAAACACCAGTGAATTTCTGGCGTGAAAATACATAAGTATGTAAATTTTCACAATAAAATTCGCACGGATAAATTTTTTATTACAAAAAAACGAAAAATGGCCTAAATCCGTAAAAACGCCAAGGGGTACCCCTTAAGAAATCTTCAAAAAACGGTCATTTTCGATTTTTTTTAATAAAAAATGTATCCGTTCGAATTTTCTTCTGAAAATTTGCATACCTATGTATTTTTACGCGAGGAATTCACTAGTGTTTTCAGATTTCCATTTTCTTTTCAACTTTTTGAAATATCGACAAAAGAAAATTTCAAAAAAAAATTAAAAATTTTCAAAATTTTCAAAATACCGGTACAAGTTAAGTAGCGCACGAGAAATACACTAGTTCAAACCGCATTTCAATATATCTTTTAGTTTTTGAGTTATGGCGTCTCAAAGTTGAGTTATAAAAAAAGTCAAAAATCGCTGTAACTCCAAAATTAAACGAGATATTGAAATGCGGTTTGAACAAGTGCATTTCTCGTGCTCTGAACTATATAGAACCGTATTATAAAAATTTTGACTTTTTGAACTGGTTCAACCAGGAATTCACATCTGCATGTTTATTTGTCAAAATTTTGTTCATTCATGAACATGGCAGCTCTGCAATAGCAGATCTTAATAAACTATACATTTTAAGCCGTTAAGTACAGTAACCAGTTGTCAAATCACAACTACCAAAAAAGAAAATTTTATTTAGTTTAAATAGGAATTTTAATTCAATAACTGTTCAAAATTACCTCCATTTATCTGTAAACAATAGCCTAAACGATTATAAAATGAATTTATAGCATTATTTATTTGCTCTGGAGGAATCTCATGCGATGCAACACTAATTCTACGTTTTAATTGGTCTACACTCATTCTACCACCATTTACTTTTTAAGTGGCCCCAAAGAAAAAAAAAGATCTGGTGACCTTGCAGGCCACACCAATGAAAGTAAATAACTTTCCTCATTAGTGGAAACAGTTACTATCACAATTAAATTGAGTGAGGGAAATATCTTTTGTCCCAAGAAATGTAACATCATAAATATATTTCATTTCCATATTTTATTTATTTCATAATTTCTGAATTGCTAACTAATTACAAACTAATAATTATAAAATGAACTATATTAGATGTAACACTAAATCCCCGAGATAGACAGATACAAGTATACGTAGTTATCGAGGTATCCAGATCTGCAAAGTCGGAATGTCACTCAAGGAATGCCATCCAGAACCAGAATCAAATTTTCGCCGATTTGTAGCTGTTGAACTGAGCGTAAAACCCTTTTAACTTTCCTGGTTCCCAATCGCAATTTCAAGTGTGCTATCTCATCTGTCGGCTCTGTGTCTCTATGTTCAACTGTTCTTGTTGCTAAGCAATTAGAGATACTAACTACTTACAAACACATCAATATATCATGATACACTTGATTTCAATATCATTTTAATTTATTGTAAGATAAGTAAAAAGTAGGAAAAAAAATTAATATATTATTGTTTAGGAAGCAATTTATGTATGGTAAAAAATATTTACATAACGAAACATTGACAGATAACAATATTTGTTTAAACAAAAAATTGTATACAGATTTCATATCTTTGTAAATTTCTTTTATTTTGTTTTGTAACTTTGCATGTTTGTAAGATTATTTGCATTTCTGAATAACACTGCATGAAATGCAAACTGCATTTTACGCCTGATATTAGGGTTACCTACTTTCTGGGGTAACTGCACTCTGACATGCACTATTTTCTGATGTTCTAAAAAAGTTATTTATAAATAATAATAAACGTAACAAACTAAAATAGTTTTACAATATTTTAAACTTTTGAAACTGTTATGGGAAAACGACTCAAGATGTATTTATTTTGAAGGATAAATCACTTTCTTTTATTTCTGCTACCCATCCATCGAGTCTTACATTTTCAATTGTTTATTTGGTAAATTCCAATCATTCAGATCTCACTTCTGACACCAGTTTTTGTTATGATTTAGAATTTGTTGCGATTTATACACCTTTAGAGATTTTGATTGAATTAGAATAATTAAGTTTGTAATTTATTTATATATTATATATAATACACTACAAATATGTATAAATTTATCTTAATTTGATTATTTTAGAGATTTCGTTAATTAAAATATAAATAAATAAATATATCATGACGCCTTTTACCCATTACTGGATGTGGCACTCTGCCTAAGCAAATCTTGGTAAAAGATATATTTTTTCGCGTGAAGTGCGTTATCAGCCGTCAAATCACGGCCCTCCAAAGATGTTAGTGTTGAGGGAGCTACAGGGGTAGATTTAAATTGGTGAAAATTGTTTGTCGGATGTGGGGATCGAACCAGGGTTCTCAAGATCCACAGGCCGACTCGATACCACTGCGATTTAATAAAATAAGACTTATGGAGCGGTTTTATAATAAAAATGTTAAATATCTACAGTTTTGCAGAACGTGGAAAATCTGCTAATTCATGGATTTATTTTGAAGAACTTAAATTATTACTGTTAACAGTGCTCAACGAATTGTAAACAAAACTATAAATTTTCTAGCGAATTTATAAATATATGGCATGGATATCATTTGTGAATCTGTTAACAATATTTTAAAAAATGTTTTCCTATAGCGTATATTCAAAGCCAATTTTGTGACACTGTTTTTGTTAAAAACTATTTTGTACAACTGTTTTTAGGAACTTTTTTATTTGTACAGTTGTCGTCCTGTCAAACAGGCACATCATTTTAGCTGTCATTGTTCATATAAGTATCATTAGAATTTACTTTTTATGATAAAATACAAATTTCAAAAAATTAAATACTTTTATTTTTATTTAAATTTAAAGGTATTTATTTTTAGAATAATATTGCTACCAACCACAGCCGACAAACAATTTTCACCAAATTATATCTACCCCTGTGGCTCCCCCAATACTAACATCATTGGGGGTCGTAATTTGACGGCTGGTAACCGCACATCACACGAAGAAATCACAGTAATGGCGTGAGGATATATTTATTTATTTTATTTTCTTGTTATCAACTTTGATCATTTTTATTTCTTTTTTAATAATACTATAACTAGACATAGTTTGTAGTCGAATAAAATGTGATTAGCACAAACGGTTGTTCATATGTAAATGCTTATGTAGCATTGTTTGGTTATGAAGTTGACCTCGTTAAATCGCTCGTCACTTGTTAATATTTGTACACTGTTTTAGCATCAGGTTTACAAAACGTCTGTTGTTTGCTAAGCCAACGTGATGTCTGGACAGAGTTTACTTTTCATCCCTTACGGAACAATCCAAACTGACCTTTATTTTCTACCAACATTAAATAGTTTACATCTACTTTCATTCGGATTTTTATTTTATAGACTGTACTTAGGTTTTTAGTTCATATGACTTTTGTATTTAAATAACAACAAAGACAAAATTAATTGTCATCCAACACTTGGTGAAACAAGGTTTAATAAAAATATAAAATAAACACTTGGCTATGTTTCACAAAATTCAGCCTCCAAGTCACCTTATGAGGGCATTGTCAGAGGCTGGCCAGCACAGTTAGTAACCATAGACGCGTTTCGCTCTTATTAGAGCTCATCAGTATGGTATAACTCACTTCTTCACCTAGAACAAAGTTTATGTAAATAAGCTGGTGACGAAGAACTATGCCAGCAGAGAATAAGATCTCTAACAAACAGGTAAGAGGACATGAGAAGTTCTGTGGAACAGATCATGCCTTCTACCGAAAAAAAGGAAAAGCTACGCAATAGCAATTTAAATAACAACAAAGACAAAATTAATTGTCATCCAACACTTGGTGAAACAAGGTTTAATAAAAATATAAAATAAACACTTGGCTATGTTTCACAATATTCAGCCTCCAAGTCACCTTATGAGGCCAGCCTCTGAAGATGCCCTCATAAGGTGACTTGGAGACTGAATTTTGTGTAACATAGCCAAGTGTTTATTTTATATTTTTTACTTTTGTATTTAGCGATCTTTTAGTACGGACTTTAAGTATTAAGACTGTACCTATCAAGTAAATTTTTGGTACAGTATATTTCAAAAGGTTCAGATTCTACATTAATCTGCAGGTTCTTTACAGGATTAAGTTCCGCAGCCTATTAAATAAATCAAGTAGTATTTGATTGAAGTATAATTTAGTTTCAACAGAATGTAGTAATTTTGCGCCGGAGTATCCATGTTTGCGTGTGCATTTAGCATACCACTCTGCATATATGGTCCGTGGACTCGTCGTAAATAAGAAATATGAATTTTTACCACTTTTTAATGGTAGTAAAAACGTTGTATCTGTGCCGACAACTTTCAAACGTGAGTTTTATTTGTACCGAGTTGTTTGTTGAAATGCGTGCGCACTGTTCACGGCCCACTATGACTACCCTTGTCATAAACGAACGTGTGTTTAAATATTTTTGTTGCAATTAAATCTTGAGGGATTTTGATAAAAACTGCGACGGTGGCTGAAATTTAATAGTTTTTTGTCCGTATTTTTAATGAGTGTAAAGATATGAAACAAATTTTGTCGTTTTGGCGAAAAGTTAATATTGTTCTTTTATGTTTTAAATTAGGTTTGATAATCAGATTTGAATATAATGCTTGTTTCACGATTATTTAACAGGATCTTGTATTTTTAGGTTGTTATTTAAAAAATAAAATAAATATATCATCACGCCTTTTACCTATTATTGGGTGTGACACTCTGCCTAAGCAGATCTCGGTAAGTGATATATTTTGTCCGGATGCCGTTAAATCACGGCCTCCAAAAATATTAGTGGAGCGGGAGCCACAGGGGTAGATTTAAATTGGTGAAAATTGTTTGTCGGCTGTGAGAATCGAACCAGGGTTCTTAAGATCGACAGGCCGACACAATACCACTGAGGTTGTTTGAGGAAACTAATAAGTTTTATACAGGGTGGTTCATTGGTCTGTATTTTTTTTACTCAATTATTTCAAATATTACCCAAATATTTTCAAAGTTTATTTTAAATTAAAATGCCCATGCAGTATAAGTTTTTCTACCGGGTTCCATTTGGAACATTCTATATATTTTTGTAAAAGTTTAAAGATTTTTTTGTTTCTCTTTAAAACAGTTCTTAATCATTATAGTCCTAAAATGATCAGTACAGAAACTATTCATATTTTTATTAATAAATAATCACACGGAGACAATGAATAAGAACCTTACTTTTTAAATCATTTATAAAACTTGACTTTTTTTGTTGTGTGAATTTGCGATCGTAGAAAAAGTATAATATGTGACTCTTTTTATCATCTCTTTAGATACTCGTTTTTTATACTCGCGTAAATAAAGAGATGTTTATAAAACTTGTTATATAATATACTAATATGTAACACGTGAGTAAAGTATCATTATTTGCCTCAAGCGATTGCATACCTCGGGTTACGCACTCAGGATTCATTCTTTGCTCTCGCCAAATAATGATGAACTTTACACCCTTCATATATAAACTACTATTATTTTACAATAGCTGTTTTTTATGTATATTATATTGTTGTCTTCAGTGACTAAAATGAGAAATTATTCACATGTGACTAAAATGTTTAAATCTATTTCAACCATAAACAAGTAAATAGCATCTTTATTCAAGTTAGTTTGAACTTGTTTGTAACTTCATTGTAGAAAAACCGCTATTGTAAGATAAAACGTTGTATATCACACGTGAGTAAAATGTCATTATGTGCCCGTGAGAATTATTACACTGATTGATAATGACTTATTTCACTCATTTATAATAAATAATGAAATTACTTTGTCGATAATCAGGAAAAAATGATTATTCAAAAAAATGTAAAATTAGCGTTTAACTTTTATCCCGGGTGCAACAATGAACCCAAGTCCACTTGGCTAATGAACCAAGGACTCCAGTCACTTACTTGTGCAATATATTGATCCCCAGACGGGCCCATGCAGGTACGGACTGAGGGGTTGGATTTCAGTCCTTGGTATTGAATTGTAAGAGCTTCTGTAATTTGATCCTCTTTTAAAATAATCTGGTTCGTCTTGTTCTAAAGACTTTTGGCGATCGAGTTGTTGCCAGAAATCTCTTGCGCCCACAGACTGTATCGCCATTTTGTTTCACAATGCGCTGAAATTTTGAAGATTCATTTTTATAATTTAGATTGTAAATCAAAATAAGCATTGGTTGAAGTTTGTGGTTCAGGATGCAAATAAATAAACAGAGATAATTCAAACACCGCCAAGATTTGAACTTGGGACCTATTAATTCAAATAATATACAGGGTGTTTCACAACTTAGAGCAAAAAATTAAAGGGTATATTCTGTACGACGTGCTGATCATGAAACAAAAAGAATTTTTTTTAAATCGCAAATCTATTTTCCATGTTTCCCAGTCCAAAATTTTTCGTTACCACTGCCACTGGGTGGATAATCATGTTAAAGTTATTAATTAAATAAAATTCTATTATAAATAACTGCTAATAATTGAATTGTGTAATTATTCTTTCGTAGTTGATACCTACTTCATTGTTTATGTTTAATAAGAAAGCGAATCCAGTGCAGTACTACAAAAAATGTTTTAGGTTAACAACCCTTAATTTTTCGAATTTAAAAATAATTCTTTTTCTTTCATGATCAGCACGTCGTACAGACTATACCCTTTAATTTTTTGCTCAAGTTGTGAAACACCCTGTATAAACCACTAAAATGTATACAACCTGAAATTCGCATACCCTATCTGTCTACACTAAACCATGGCTACCTACTCTTATTATAACCGTTTCATTCTATCGTTTTGTCATATATAAATTTGTCGTGAGTTTTTTTACATATTTGGTACGTCAAGTAGTGCCATCTAGTGATTTTTATTTAAATTAAATGACAGTAACCACGCTGTCAAGTTACAAAACAAGCTTAAAATATTTGAAAACTAAAGTAAAAACCCTTTAAAATATTTGAAAATTAAAGTTTATATGATAAAATGAAATACATTTAATGGAATTGTGTATTTTATGTATACATTCAATATTATGAGATTAGGTTAGGTTATGTTAGTTACGATGTATCTCATCAGAGGCGCTAGTTGACGACAGAGGGGCTTGGTATGGCGGTAGTTGCTCAGTAAAAACTTATACCGTGATATTCTTTGCTTAGCAATGTATGCACAATACTGAATTGTGCAACTGGTAATATTCTGTACTGAATGTAAACGAAAGTTACAGGATGGTATTAGATATATTTAGAATTATTAACATAAATAATACACATTATTTTCATAACAACAAAGACAAAATTAATTGTCATTCATTTACTTGGTGAGACTAGGTATAATAAAAAATATTAAATAAAACTCTAGGCAAAGTCTCACAAAATTCAGCCTCCGAGTCACCTTATGAGGGCATCGTCGGAGGCCGGCCAGCACAGTTAGTAATCATGGACGCGTTTCGCTCTTGTTAGAGCTCATCAGCATGGTATAACTCACTTCTTCACCTAGAACAAAGTTCATGTGAAGAAGCTGGTGACGAAGAACTGTGCCAGCAGAGAATAATATCTCTAACAAACTAGTAAGATGACATGAGAAGTTTTGTGGAACTGGTCATGCCATCTACCGAAAAAAATGAAAAGCTACGCAATAGCAATTTAAATAACAACAAAGACAAAATTAATTGGCATTCATGTACTTGGTGAGACTAGGTATAATAAAAAATATTAAATAAAACTCTAGGCAAAGTCTCACAGCTGATGAGCTCTAACAAGAGCGAAACGCGTCCATGGTTACTAACTGTGCTGGCCGGCCTCCGACGATGCCCTCATAAGGTGACTCGGAGGCTGAATTTTGTGAGACTTTGCCTAGAGTTTTATTTAATATTTTTTACATTATTTTCAAATAAAATAAATATATAATGTATTAGTAGATTTTCATGACCACCCTTGAGGTAATACTATCAACTCATTACCCTTGTTTATTGTAGTAATTTCCATATTTCAAAAAATAATTTAATCTCAATTTTTCACTATTTGGTTCAGAGTCTAATGAATTAAAATTAATAATAAATGGCTGGATAGATTTCAACAGTCACAGCGTATTGATTTTGAATTGCTATAACATACATACATACATAACATCACGCTATATCCCATTAAATGGGGTAGCACGAACCCGTCAACATTCTCATCCTGACACACGATACTCGATTCGATCACATTAACACTTCGTCCATATAAACTCTTTCTTTTCCCACAACCAAAATCCATCAACACGCAACAAACATTCATCCATTCGCTTCTGTTCACCAGTTTCGTAAATCTTCACTTACGCCCACTTCTCTAACTACATGTTCTAGACAATTATTCACCATTAGGCAGCATTAATTTAAAGTAGAGATAATTAAACGAATTATTGAATTTTCATTTCAAAATTTAATATTCTTACTTTTGACACTAATTTAATGTAAAAAATAAGAATATGGGTCGATATATCTACAGAAGAATTAAAAATAATACTTTAATACAATCCTGTAACTCGTGTAAAATAAGACATATGTATAGTCAGTTGAGCAGTTCAATATTGTTCATACTCTAAGTCAACAATAGCATCACGGGATCAATATTTTACTGAGTAACTATGGTCGCGCCAGGCCCCAATAACTCTATCTGTATTTGAAAAGTTTTCAAGCAATTTTCATCTTTCTTAGATATATTTTGTAATGTACGTAGAGCATACATTTGCCAGGAAACAAGAATTTTTAACAGTAACATCGATTAGTGTGAATGAAGGGATTTAAAAGTCATTTTTCCAAATAATCGTTGGACGTACTATATTTAAGCTGAGATAGAATAAAGCTTCAAGTATTTAAAGCTTTTAAAATCGTAGTGTAAAATAGTTTAAATATATATTTTTACATTACGTAAAAAATATGTTTACCATACATAATTATTAATGTTGATACAGATGATAAATAAATATGTGCATTTCATATTATTATAAATTTGTTAAAAAGTATAATTATATACATACTCGACACATCAAAGCTTTGAATTTTGATACTATTACGAAATATATAGTTACAACAAAAAATGTTTTTAATTGCGATAATTTGAATTGTCTTTTTATAAACTGATATTTCAGAAGAATGTTCTGAACTTTGTTTGAAATGTTTTGATTTTTATTAATTATTCACGAGTTTAATTAACTGATCAAATTATCTCAAATATTTTAAATTCCTTTCATACTTTTAACGATACATTTTCAAGTTTTCTAATTTGCATTGCTGTATCGTTGTTAATTAATAATAGACGTAATAAAATATTTTAATAGTTTTTTAGTAGTTTACTCGTACACCCTGATTTTCAAAAATGTTTTGGCTAATTTTGAATACTGGTTGAATGAAATTTAAAAAATCCTAATTCTTGTTTCAAGATGATTTAAAGATTTATGTTTTAATATTAGATAAGAATAAGAACATAATTCTGAATTAGCTAAACCTTTTTCATAATTGAGTTGTTTTTGTAAATGTAAACATAAAAATGAAAATAAAGTTTAGTATAAACAGAAAAATGAAACAAAGCTGAATGTTATCTATAAATTTTTAAAAACTGACATTTCTATTTACTAAAATAATTAACAAAAAATTCATACCTATCGATTTAAAAACCTATTGAAATTATTTCCTGAAACACTTACACAATGTTACAACTTAAACTTGAAACATGTATTGTTAAAACAAAACACAAACTTTTATTAAAAACAAAAGAAAATCGCAACGTATTGTCGTTTTGTTGAAAAATGAGAAAATTGGCACAGGTCCGAACTGGTAAGACAGTTACCGCAAAATGACGGTTACTTGAATCTTGAATCTGTAAATGATGTCACCGCCTTTTTGTGGGGGAAACAGTTGAAGAACGTTGACCGATATGACGTCACTACAGGTGTATGTGAATTATTTGCCTACCAAGCGTTTGTATTATGTTTTTTGTTTTCTTTTTTTTGTGTGTCGTGGCCTACTGAAAAAAACTTAGAATGCTGTCAGATGTTCATTTTTTCTAGTGTTTTTTTAAATTTTGTTTAAGTTCCTTTAACGTCCAGTTCTGGCCGTTAATGTTTTCATAAAAAATATAAAAGTGGTTTTATGGACTGGAGATTATTATTATTATGTCAAATTGGATTTAAAGATTTAATTTGAGCTCTTTGTACCGTGAATAAATTTATTTTGACACCATTTTTTGTTATAACAACTTTATAATATATTATTTCAAGTTTTTTTTCTTATTTCTACTTTATAATTCAAACTGTCAAAATGAAAATTCGAGCCAGCAATGAATAAAATTTTCTTTATTTTTTATTCATACAAAAACATCTTTTCAGAAGAGTGTATTTGACGGCTGGTAACCGTATTTATACAGCAAAGTTTCATACTCAGAACTTACTATAATACCGTGAGGATATATTTATTTAACAACAAAGACAAAATTAATTGTCATCCAAAACTTGGTGAAACTAGATTTAATAAAAAGTATAAAATAAACACTTGGCTTTATTTTATTTATTTTATTAATTTATTTCAACTTGTATTTTGAAAATAATTTATTTTTTCTTTGCTAAATGTTGCAAAATTATCTTAAAGAAAACTCAGTTAAAAATAAGGAACGAAATAACAGACCTTATTCTTAATACGGGATTAAAGTTAGTTAATATTCTTATTGTCCCTGATCTATCCATTACGGTACAAATGAGTCAATGCTTCGATGACATCATCACCAGCAGGATAAATACCTTCTGTTCGCTTAAGCCGCTCCAGCAATGACCAAAATCGTTTTCCCTGCAATTAGTGCAGAATTTAACAATGCATAATTGTTGTTTTATGTTCGAGCGGCTGTTCCTCCAGGGCTGTATCGTGTATGAATCACAACACAGCAATGAAACCTGTTTTATCTTTGAGTTCAATCTACACTTCATGTTTGTACGCATGTGTGAGAGGAATATTTAAAATTTAAATGAGATAAACGTTACAACAAATCTGCGGTAGTAATAATAAGTAGTTATTATTTTAAAATGGATATCTGTTTGAAGAATTGATAAATAAATACAGGGTGTTTCAGGACTAGTGTAACAAACTTTAACAGCTTATTCCTGAGGTCATTTTGAGTCAAAAATGTCATATGAACATAGGTCCTATTCCTTCTAGTTACCAAAATACAAGAGGTTGAAGTTCTATAAATAACACGAAATTTTCAAATTTTTGTAATCAAGATACTTTCGGAAAACAAGAGTTTTATTGAAAAGTCATACCTTATTTGTCTTCATTAATTTTATTTATTAATAATAACATGCATACGAGTTCAAGGCGCTTATTTTGAACACTTTCTGTAATTTTTTTAAAATTTGTTATCTTATTTCATATTATGTTGACCTATACCAAGTTTGGTTATGTTGTTCTGTGTCTATTTAATTGTGTCATTTTTTGTTTTGTTCTCTAAATCGTATTCGTTAATATTAATAAATAAAATTAATTAAGACAAATAAGGTATGACTTTTCAATAAAACTTTTGTTTTCCGAAAGTATCTTGATTACAAAAATTTGAAAATTTCGTGTTATTTATAGAACTTCAACCTCTTGTATTTTGGTAACTAGATGGAATAGAACCTATGTTCATATGACATTTTTGGTTCAAAATGACCTCAGGAATAAGCTGTTAAAGTTTGTTACACTAGTCCTGGAACACCCTGTATAAATATATCATCACGCCTTTTACCCATACTGGGTGTGGCACTCTGCCTAACCAGATCTCGGTAAGTAATATATTTTTTCGCGTGAAGTACGGGTACCAGTCGTCAAATCACGGCCCTCAAAGATATTAGTGGAAGGAGAGCCACAGGGGTAGATTTAAATTGGTGAAAATTGTTTGTCGGTTGTGGGGATCGAACCAGGGTTCTTAAAATCCACAGGCCGACTCGATGCCACTGAGGTTGGTGCAATAATTGTTATTGTATTAATTTGCTTAGAATGTTGTTCATGAATTTGTTTTTTTTACACGATCAAGTATTTTAATAGTATATTGTAATACTAGTGAGGAAAGGGTTTAATTACAAAACGAGTACGAAAGTTGAAGCATGAACGATAGCGAGTGTTACAATAGTACGAATTTTGCAATGGAACTTTCCCACGTGTGTTACATACTATTTTTTTCAATGTTTCTATTATATTTTCACGTTTGTGATACAAGAAATTTAATAATTATTTTATATACGACTATAAATAATATAAAAATTGACTAATTTTTATTAAATTAGTTGCATATGTTAGTCGTATATAAAATATAGTATACAACTGGCTATAACGGCTATTATTACCTCGGATGATTACAACCCTTGCTTGCTCCGCTCGCTCGGGTTGCAAACTTCATCCTCGGGAATAAGAGCATCCATTATAGCGTCGTTGTATAATATACTATTATATAAATCAAAGGAGTTGTATTTGCAAATGCATATTATGTTGTCAAATGATATTTCCCTCAATCAATTTAGTTGTGATAGTAACCGTTTCCCTCATTCGTGATAAAAGTAAATAATTTTCTTCACTAGTGAGGCACACGGTTACTATCACAGCTCAAGAAACTTTAAATGTTGTGACTTTAATCTTAATATTTTATGAGGAAAATTTTGGGAAAACTCGTACGATGTTGTTATGTAGAGTCATGAAAGAAAAGTTCTGAATAAATTTCTCTTTTCTTCTTGTTGCAAAGTTTGTCCATTATGCAAGATGATTGATAACTAAAATATTTATATTAATTAATGAAACTTTGCTGAAAATTGAATAGGTAAACTCTCCATTAAATTATATTTACCTTAATTCGACCGTAGCCACACAGCCACTGTTATACTTTTATTCAAAGTAATTTTATTCATATTTAAAGAAAAATATTTATTTCGAAAGCAAATCTAATTTGCTCTCCCGGGAGTTGGTTTAGTATGGAAAATGTCACGTAGTTTTTAATTTACTCTAATTATTTGATATTTGAACCAATTTGCATTTTAAGTACTTTCAAATACAACTCCACGTCCCATTTTTATAAATTGCAATGCACTCGACAACCGTAGTAACCTATATTTTAGTTTTATTTATTGCATATTGTGCTATTATATATCGCGAGGAAAAATTGAATTTGAATTTGAATTTTATGCCAAAAATCGGTCCATCACGAAATAACATAAAAAATTACAATTGAAATACAATTTTTGACATTAACAATGACTTTTAACATATGACTTCGACTGAACGTACAGTAATGAAGATAATTTTTTAAAGTTAAATTTTTATGAAAGAAAAATTCGGATGACGCCTGGTGGTGTAGCGGTTAACATCTCTGCCCGGCAAGCGCAGGGTCCCTGGTTCGAATCCAGGCGTCATCCGAATTTTTCTTTCATAAAAATTTAACTTTAAAAAAAATTAACAATGACTGTAGTTTGTTGAATAAAAATAGTATATTATGTAACAAGTTTTATAAATATCTCTTTATGTACGAATGTATAAAAAACGAGTACTTAAAGAGTTTATAAAACGAGTCATATACTATACTTCTTTACAATCGCTAAATAAGACAACCAAAAAAAATTTAAAGTTTTATGAATGATTTAAAAAGTAAGGTTAAGTTACAATGACAGATGCCTGAAGCTAACTTCACCCCGTGCTTAATATCCCAAGCCGTGACTAAAACATTCGAAGCCACGGCTTGTCAATATGTGAGTAAGATGTTATTTATCGCCCTGGAAAACAGTACTTTAAATGATATTTTAATATTGGGAGTAAAAAAAGCAATTACGACGATGCAAAATATCATATTTTTTCGTTATTTCGCTTAAAAATATAATAATTATTTTTGGTTTAATTCCCAAAGTCCTGTTGTTGCAAGAGTCGGCTAACATCTCTTTTCACAATTGTCAGTATCATCTGGGAATATATTACTTTTCCTACTAGTTACATAATGCATTATTTTTCGGTTTTATATAAGCAAAGAATGTAATTACTGCACTATTTTTCAAACAAGCGCAGGGAGATGCTCCCTTCCTTTCTTATCTTTTGGTTCATTTTCTGTTTATACTATAGAGTGTCCATTGCAATTGTGCGGAATTCAGTTTCAAACAAGCGCAGGGTAATACTCCCTTCCTTCCTCATCTTTTTTACTTCATTTTCAGTTTTTACTATACAGTGTGTAACTGCATTTGTGTTAAATGTATTTTTAAACAAGCGCAGGCGATGCTGCCTTCATTTCTTATAGATTCGTTGTTAGAGAAGTGGGCGTAAGTGAAGATTTATGAAACTGGTGTACAGGAGCGAATGGATGAATGTTTGTTGCGTGTTGATGGATTTTGGTTGTGAGAAAAGAAAGAGTTTGTATGGAGGAAGTGTTAATGTGGTCGAATCGAGTATCGTGTGTCAGGATGAGAATGTTGACGGGTTCGTGCTACCCCATTTTATGGGATATAGCGTGATGTTATGTATGTATGTATGTATGTATTTTTCAAAATGTTTATGTAAATCTATTATTCTACAGAAATATCTTAATATACGAACAAACAAAAAAATAACAACTTGTGACTCGGATTAGTTTTGCTATATTATCCGTCAGTACGGTGGTGTGGATAGCATTACGGAATTCGAATCACACTCAAGTTAAAAATTATATAAACTACTACACTGCGGCTCGGTGAGTGCGGACCCTGTACTGTAATTGGGATTAAGGTCCTGTTGTACAGAGTAACATAAATAAATAAATTTATAAATTATCCTTACCTGTCTTTCTGGATCTGGTAGTAAAATTGGTCGGTTTAAATCTATAAGGACACCCACATTCTCTGGCGAAAACAGGATCGTCTTTATTCCATTTTTCAAAAAGTCGCGACACTTCCATAGCACGCTATGATGTTAACATTACTGCCACAATTCAATTCTATCTTCTATATAATGTGAATCTCACATACAATCAAATTTATTTATAGTTCGAGACTTCATTTCAAAAAGGCGATGATTAGATGCAATTGTTTGTTTTTTATGTTTTGTATAAATCAAGTTTTAATTCTGTACCGCTTTGTTTAGATGAAGAATTGAATTTTTGTAAATTACCTGTGATAGGAAGTGAGGATGTTTAACATACCGGATGTGAAAAGGTTGCACTGACTTTTGTTTGTGTATCAATTGTTTCGTTTTTACTATGAGAGCTGAGTCATATGAGAAAATGTACATACATACATCGAAATACGTCTGTTGCCCAATTAAAATTGTGAATTTAAAAGAACATTTATTTAATTATTAAAGAGCTGTTGAAATGAAACATATAATTTTTTTAATATAAATTGAATTTTGTGAGACTTAGACAAGTGTTTATTTTGATATTTTATTATTAAACCTAGTTTCACCAAGTGAGCATTTAAAGACAATTAATTTTGTCTTTGTTTTTTTTTAAATTTAAATTGCTATTACGTAGCTTTTGCTTTTTTCGGTAGATGGCATGACCAGTTCCACAGAACTTCTCATTACTGGTTCGATAGAACTTCTCATGTCATCTTACCGTTCTTTAGAGATCTTATTCTCTGCTGGCACAGTCCTTCGTCACCAGCTTCTTCACGTGAACTTTGTTCTAGGTGAAGAAGTAGGTTATACCATACTGATGAGCTCTAATAAGAGCGAAACGCGTCTATGGTTACCAACTGTGCTGGCCAGCCTCTGACGATGCCCTCATAAGGTGACTTGGAGGCTGAATTTTGTGAGTGTTTATTTTGATATTTTATTATTAAATTGATTTAAACAATTGACAGTAGTTACTTTAAAATATACTAATACAAGTTTTAAACTAAAATTACATGGTAAGTGGCTCAGTGGTATCAAGTTGGCCTGTGGATTTGAGAACCCGGATTCGATTTCCACACCCGACAAATAATACCCCTGTGGCTCCTCCTCCACTAACATCTTTGAAGGCTATGATTAGACGATTGGTAACCGCACTTCACGCAAAGAAATATATCACTTACCAAAATCTGCTTTGGCAGAGTGCCACATCCAGTAATGGATAAAAAAAACGTGATGATATATTTATTTTATATATATATATATATATACAGGGTGTTTCAAAAAACATACAATTTCATTCTTATTCGGTTATATCATGCTTCATCCACATTCTTAATTACTTTCATATAAGTTCATCTCATCTTTCGTTCACGCATCAAACATTGACTCATATTCATTCTAAAGTTAATTTATATTATGACAGAAAAATTCTGAGGACGCCTGGATTCGAACCAGGGACCTTCCGCATACCGGGCAGAGATGCTAACCGCTACACCAGGTCACCTGTGTTCGAAATATGGCATCAACTGAATTTTTCTGTCACAGTGTCTAAGCGTAGCTTCGTTCCGAGAGACTCCTATATAGGCATTGACAACCGGGTTCGTCTACAGTGACACAGTTTTTGATTATGAGGGAATCATACCCAAGCTTAGAGCTAATATTATTAAGTTGTGTGATTATTAAAGGTAATCATACCTGTAGTTTTTGACTAATAATAATAATATAAATTAACTTTAGTCAAAAACTACAGGTATGATTACCTTTAATAATCACACAACTTAATAATATTAGCTCATATTCATTCATTTACTGTTAGATCGTCCATGCTACCAAACACCAACGTATTCCGGACATATTTATATGTACAGATGTTTTCTTCGACAAAACGTTGAAACAATTCCATCAGAATTATTCCTTTCCCCTTTTAGAGAAGGTAATAAATCGTACGCTTGATAATATTAAAACTTTGGCCACATTAGCAGTTCCGCACGATATATCCAAGTACGCAAGTGTATTCACAACTGCCGTGTAACAGACAATTCATCTTGCAGATAAAAGTTTACATAGGGTAACACGCCCCTTTCGCCCCCTTCAAACCGCCACTACTGCGCTATCAACAGAATCAACGCCTACATCGATGTGTTACGCGTAAGCCTACAAAATTTATTGTTCACACCATCGAAGGAAGGAAGGATCATCTTTGTATTACATCAGTGAAAGATTGTAAAGTTTACGTTAGGAAAATATTATTTAATTATTATTTTAGGCGCGGTGGCCGAGCGTGTTAAGGCACATCTCTTAACATACTGTGACGTCACCCGAGCCAAGGTTCGTCAGTTCGAATCCGCCTGTCGACAATGTGTGATTTGTCGTAAAATATACAAAATACAGCTACATGTATTTATCACACTCGGGCGCTATAAGCTAGTCACTTATACGCCTTAAATAATGTAGCATTCGACTACGAAAACCGGCAGTACGGCAGTGTAAAAGATGTGGCAAGGAATAGGGTAAATGTAATATCAACTCCTGTGGCTTCCCCTCCACTAACAACACTTAAAAATATATCAAGTACCGAGATCTGCTACAGTTCCACAGCCAGTAATAGGTAAAAGGCGTGATGTTATATTTTTTATTTATATTGGTTTCTATTTAATAATTCGGGTCATATAAATAAAATAAATATATCATCACGCCTTTTACCCATCACTGGGTGTGGCACTCTGCCTAAGCAGATCTCGGTAAGTGATATATTTTTTCGCGTGAAGTGAAGTTAAGACATCTCAAATTAATTGTAGATCTCTGAAATTAAATCAAAGACGTCTTAAAATGAATTAGAGATGTCTGAAATTGAATAAAAAACGTCTTAAATTCATAGAATGTATTTTTTATAATTGCATGGGTAAAACTAGAATTTCATACGTTCCTAATTCAATTTAAGGCGTCTTTAATTAAATTCAAGGCGTCTTTAATTAAATTTAAGACATCTTGAATTGAATTTCAAATATCTCTAATTCTATTTAAGACGTCTTTAATTCAATTTCAGACGTTCTAATATGTTCAAATTTTTTAAGTCACAAATTTAATTAATGACGTCTTTAATTAAATTTAAGACATTTTCAATTTAATTTCACACGTCTTTAATTCTATTTAAGACGTCTTTAATTAAATTTGAGACGTTCTAATATGTTCTAATTTTTGAAGTCACAAATTTAATTAATAACATTTTTAATTAAATTTAAGACATCTTGAATTGAATTTCAGACGTCTTTAATTCAATTTGAGACGTTCTAATATGTTCTAATTGTTTAAGTCACAAATTTAATTAACGACGTTTTTAATTAAATTTAAGACATCTTGAATTGAATTTCAGTCGTCTTTAATTTAATTTGAGACGTCCTAATATGTTCTAATTTTTGAAGTCACAAATTTAATTAATGACGTCTTTAATTAAATTTAAGACATCTTGAATTGAATTTCAGACGTCTTTAATTCTATTTAAGACGTATTGAATTTAATTTGAGACGTCCTAATATGTTCTAATTTTGGATGTCACAAATTGAATTAAAGATGTCTGAAATTTAATTAAAGAAGTCTTAAATTGTATAAGAGACGTCTTAAATTGAATTAAAGACGTCTTAAATTCGACAAGCATGTCCCAAATTATTAAATAAAAACAAGTATGGCATGCTATAGTAAACCATAATTGTGATATTCTTTAATATACGATCAATATTTTTCAAAATAAAAATTAAATTTAAAATATTTACATTAATAATTCCTTCTAGAAAAGTTTGCAGTTTGAAGATTTAAATAAAGTTTTTTAACGTAATTATAAAGTAGTGAGTGCAAGGAATAAGATTCTCAGATGATAAGTTTTAATCGATTTCTGTTAATTTAATTTTAAAAAGTTTTTACAAAGCAATGTGCTTATTGAATATCCTAACCCGGATGTCAAAACCAGTGGTTCTTACGCGCTAAATTTCATTTTTATTCTCCGAAATTTTCACCATCTTATTTTAATTGTTTTATGACTTTTTAATTAAACAATGTTTATAATTTACGCTGGAACGAAAGTTTGTAAAATAGAAAATAAAAGAGGTCAAGTTTTAATACGAGCACAATAGTATGTGACGTAAAAAGTAAGTTTTATTTTTTGTATGACGTATGAAAATGTCAGTATGACTACAGATTACTTTGTCTACTACAACATGTGGAATTAAATTGTCATGAAAATATATCAAAATATGCAACAGCCATATTAAAAGAATGTAATAAGAATTATTTCTTCAATTTTAACTATTTATTAAATATATAACTACAGAATCAATAAGTAACTACAATCAGGGCTAATCCAATTTGGCCCTACATTTAGTTTTTTTTTGTTCAGAAAATTTTAAAGAGCGTTATAAATTACTACAGACTTAGTAACTAAATAATTCTGATTATACTATATTTATATTTTATTTAAAATCTATTCTACGAGTATGTATCTGGTTACTGAAATTTAAAAATGCAACGTTGCGCGTCGTGTCGCGTCACAACTTGTTGGGAAATATGATTTTGTTTTGTCGACAAGTTGTGTTGTGTAGTAGTCGCCAGATTATACGCCGAAGATTTTGCAGGAAATGACAAAAAAAATTTTGTACTTTCTTTTCGTAACACATGCACAAGAAACACGTTCTTATTCCCCAATTTTAGAGAGAGAAACACTGCTTTTCTCCCCTCGTAGACATTATGTTTCTCACCCTAGGTAGCATGTTTTCTCTCCCTAGAGAGATGTTTCTCTCCCTAGAGACTACGATTATTAGCTGTTTGCAGCGTTTCCTAGGTAACTAGTTACGCAACCCATATTTGACAGTAATTTTTGTGCACTTATTACGAAAAGTATAATATGCTTCAAGGGAGGGCGCGATTATTTCTTGTGTGAAGTTGGCACGCGGGAATAATCGCTTGTTTCCCTCCCTTGATGCATAACATACTATTTATTTATATTTTGTTGTTATATGTTTATATCAATAATTATTGTATGTATTAATGTATTAATTTATGATGTTATTGTTTTATTTAAGGTAAAAATATATCAGAAATATGTCAGTTAATCAACAGAGGGGGCAAAATTATTCTCTACGATGCAATAATGTCATGTGTTGACACTTGAGTACAGAAAATAATAACTTTTCGCATGCAAATTAGTAGGAAATACATATTGTGTAACCTTGTTGTTCTCTTTGGCATACAAAAATATTTATTACATATAAAATGAAAAAAGTTGCCAATTAATTAAAAATTTGTATAAAATATTATTATGAACTATAATAAGAAATAAAAATAAGTGATAAACTTATTTCACTTAATTAAAAAAAATGTGTATTTTTATCAATCATATCGCACTAAATTTCAATTAATATTTAGAAAAAAATGACCCTCAAATCAAAGTGCAAAATAAAAAAAACCAATAATTAATTGAATTATATAGATCTCTGTGATTCCGTTATCTAGTTGGCATTGGCAAAGATAAAAATGAATAGAATGTGTTTATATGACACTATTTCTTATTTGGATCAGTATGACACTTGTGTGACACTTCTTCAAGATCTGAGGCAAGGATTAGCCATAATTAGCAAAAAATAATTAAAAATGCGTTATAATATATAGATAGTTGTGATAATTTATTGGGTAATTAATTAATTTATGTCAATGTTAACATTCTTTTGTCGGAATTTATAAACATAAAATATTGGATTTATTTGCAAAATTTATAATATGAAGGCAACAAGCGCAGGCGATGCTGCCTTCATTTCTTATAGATTCGTTGTTAGAGAAGTGGGCGTAAGTGAAGATTTACGAAACTGGTGTACAAGAGCGAATGGATGAATGTTTGTTGCGTGTTGATGGATTTTGGTTGTGAGAAAAGAAAGAGTTTGTATGGAGGAAGTGTTAATATGGTCGAATCGAGTATCGTGTGTCAGGATGAGAATGTTGACGGGTTCGTGCTATCCCATTTAATGGGATATAGCGTGATGTTATGTATGTATGTATGTATGCATATTAATTGAAATATTTATTGATATTTTATTCGCTCAAACGTTTTAAATTATTAAGCTTTTCTTATAAAAAATAAACATAAATAAATATATCATCACGCCTTTTACTCATTACTGAGTGTGGCACTCTGCCGTAACAGATCTCGGTAAGTGATATATTTCTTCGAGTGAAATGCGGTTACCAGCCGTCAAATTACGGCCCCCAAAGATGTTAGTAAAGGGGAGAAATAGGGATAGATTTAATTTGGTGAAAATTGTTTGTCGGCTGTGAGATCGAACTCGATACCTCAAAAAATATTTGATTGTGTATTAGTGTTGATTTTAAATAAGATGATCGATTAAAACGATTTTATTGTTGAAATACTAAATAATTGTTTGAAATAAATTAACGGCGTTTAACTTAAAATGTGTTATTTATATTATAGTTTGCAGTTGCATTAAATTATTGTGTACGCCTCGTCCGTGAAATATGTTTGTCGTTCTCAGAATGTCGTCTGCTTCATACAAATAATTACTAATTTATGCTTCAAACAATATTATAATATTAGAAACAGACCAATACCCATTTTAATTTTAATTATATATTAAAATCAAGTCAGCATTGTCAAACAAAACCCTTCTGAAATATTCATTTCAATTAAAAACAAAACAAAAGGCAAAATCAGTCCGTAAACAAAAACAAAAGAGCCACTCATTTGTTGCTCTTATGTCGATAGTCAATTATTTACAAAGGAAAGGAAGAAACAAGCAAACATCTAGATATGAATATTTTCGTGGCATGGGAATGTTGCACTTGGCGTGCGTGAAGAGCGTGAAGAGCGTGAATCGTTGGCAGTCATTTGTTATGCTAATTTAATTAACAACACATCTTGACAGTCTTGACTTGCAGAGAACTTTTGCTGATAATTGATAACTGCCTGCAGATGAAATCTATTCAAAATGAAAAGTTTTCGGCAAGATGCACAATCAAATTTAACGCGCGTTTCTTGTAAACAAGTGGAGGAGATTGAGTTATTATTTACTCCTTCCCCTAACATGTTTGTTATGAGGTTTCACGATAATATGGAAATTCATTATTTCAAGAATATGGACCAATACAATTTATTCTAGTCGTTGTATATTTAGACTTTTTTGTTTCTTTATCTTCCATGTTTAATTAATAAGTAAACATATTATGCTGGGTAGTAATTAAATAATTTATATATATATATATATATATATATATTTATTTATTTATTTATTTATGTAACTAAGTAAATAAATAATTGCAGCGCATAGCCCTGTAAACTTTTACAGGCTCATAGAATAGAACTATACAAATATACAAGGTTCATAAAAAAAAACTACTCTGTATTTGCTATATTTTGTATATTTTTTTAAACTGCAAGAAAATCGCTATCGATGTTCGTCGGGCATTAAATCCATTATTTTAAATTATTTATTTTTAGAATTCACAAAAGTGTTGACACTGACAGTAGTGGTTTTTTCATCACAACTATCACAACACCATGACAACGTCTAGCTATAAATTGTCTTACCGCCAACAACCTTTCATTACAGAATGTAATGTATCTTTTTATAAAACTAATAATATAAATTAAAAAAAAAACTGTGTGAAGGTAGAAATAAAACTTTGTACGCGGCTCGCTTACAATTATGGTGGCTCACTCTTTTGTTTCTCGCCCATGACCTTTCAAGCTCGCCCGTAAAATTTAATTTACTACGCTGGCCACGTACACAACTATTACAGTACTAGTACTGTAAAGTATGATTTACCGGACTGAAATCACTATTGTAAACATGGAAATACGATGCAGTTTGAAATAAAATAATCTTCTCTCAATTGAGGGAAGAAAATTTAACTTTCTGAGTGGGTCGAGAAAATTACTTTTTCTGATAGTTTCAGTGCCATATAATCGTTTATTACTTTGTTACTATGGCTACACTTACAAAGTACCAGTTTTCAAAAAAACATTAAATTTCCTTTTTCAGTCTTGAAATTGAGGTGAGAGCTTGCGTGATCGATTTAGGATCTCTACGAATAAATGGATGAATATAATTGAAGGTTTGTTGCGTGAATGAGAGGTGAGATGAGATGACAGGAATTATGGATGTGAATGGTGTACCAGGAGAGAAATGTTTAACGAAGATTAATCTATATTAATTGTTTGTGTGGTTGGCACTTGGTGAAACATTTTAAATTATAAAATTAAAACACTTGGTAAATTTCACATAAAGATGATTAATCTAATTAATAAATGTTCAGTGAAAGTTTAAGGATTCGTGCTGTCAAATTTGATGTAATTTGACGTAATATAACAAAAAAGAAACAATAAAAATACTCTTTTCAAAGAGATGTAATAACTGGTTAAAAATTTTAAAGTGTTTTAAAAATAAAGATATTTTATTTAAGGATGCTGCTTACAATGCTCTCGTGTAATACTGGTTCCGGTTGTTTAACCTTTAATGTCTCAAATGTTTTGACTTTCAAATGTTCGAGGATTATTCTGTTGACACCTCAAACATCACCAAATGTGTTTCAATTATTCATTGAATGATAGTATACACGTAAATAAATTTAGATTGGAATTCAACCAAAATTTAGAGAAAAAATAAAATAGTTATGTAATGTTTGGGCCTAAAGATTTAGTCTCTATTTTGTGGAGTTTTCTTTTTATCGTCATAAGGTGGAAAACTGAATCTTCATACACAAAGCCTTTGCGCAAGTTCGCTCAGTGGCCACCAGAGTAAGTTATGGCGCTAGCTCCGCGTAGATAATAAAACCTGATACCTACTCGCGTTACGTTTTGTGTCCGAGTTTTATTATTTTCTGTAAAGCTGCAAGGATTTTTGGAATTTTGTTTAATAATTTATTTAGGAATTATTCAAAAGTTATTCTGTATTTCCTGGATTGTTTTTCTTTTGTTTTATGTGGATAAAATATTTAAATCGTATTCGTGTTATCATTATTTTGTCTTTATTTAAATGTTCATATTTTTTAACTTTATCAAGGATTATTTCATCACCACCTAACCTATTAAGATTTATTATAAATAAATAAATATTTAAAACAAATATATCATCACGCCTTTTACTCATTACTGGGAGTTGCACTCTTCCGTAGCAGATCTCGGTAAATAATATATTTCTTCGCGTGAAGTGCGCTTACCAGCCGACAAATCACGGCCCCCAAAGATGTTAGTAGAGCGGGAGCTACAGGGATAAATTCTATTGAATGATTATGGAAAAAGAATACTATTTAACTCGTTGGTTAATAGCAATTATAATTGCTATCATAACACGCTCTATTTTTCCTTAAGGACGAACAGTATTACTTTCTTTTCTCAATTGAGGAAAGAGCATTTTACTTTCTGGCAGGAGCTTGAAAAAAAAATTATATTTAAAATAAAAACTATTTATTATTAAATATATAAATATAATAAATAAATATATCATCACGCCTTTTACCCGTTACTGAGTGTGGCACTCTTCCTAAGTAGATCTCGGTAAGTGATATATTTTTTCGCGTGAAGTACAGTTACCAGCCGTCAAATCACGGCCCCCAAAGATACTACTAGAAAGGGAGCCACAGGGGTAGATTTAAATTGGTGAAAATTGTTTGTCGGCTGTGGGGATTGAACCAGGGTTCTCAAGATTCACAGGCCGACTCGATACCACTGAGCCACTTACCCCAAAAAAAAAACTATTTATTATTATATAATAAACAAATAATATTAGTAATGTATCTTTTGATTATACTACTATCGTTTGATAATTGTACAAACTGATCTTTTATTTTGTGAATTTGTTTTCTTGGAATCTCGAAGTTCCGGGAAAACTAAATGATATGAACGGAAGTAGGCAAGTTGTATGTTCTCTCCCGGAGAATTACAGGAACAATTTGTTTTGCCTCGCAAAACACGAAGCTTCTACATTCGTGTTCACCGTTCGCTTTGCGCAACGGTTTCAGAGACACCGACGAATTTTCTTCAATATAGTTAGTAGGACAACAAACGGAATTCCTTGATTCCTGATTGAAGTTTACGTATCTACAAATAAAAATGTTTACTTAATAAATCCTTCAAACATTACATTTGATTACGAAATAGGATAAGAATTTTAAATCATAAAAATCTACTATTTTCTAAATTCTTGTTTTCAATAATATGAAAGGCACATATTTATTTATTATCTGCATCAACGTTAATAATTATGGTAAACATATTTTTTACGTAATGTAAAAATATAAATTAAACTATTTTATACTAGGATTTTAAAAGCTTTAGATACTTGAAGCTTTATTTTATCTCAGCTTAAATATAGTACGTCCAACGATTATTTGGAAAAATGAATTTTAAATCCCTTCGTTCCCACTAATCGATGTTACTGTTAAAAATTCTTGTTTCCTGGCAAATGTATACTCTACGTAGATTACAAAATATATCTAGGAAAGATGAAAATTGCTTGAAAACTATTCAAATACAGATAGAGTTATTGGGGCCTGGCGCGACCCTAGTTACTCAGTAAAATACTGTGAAATCTTGCGAAGCTATTCTTGGTTTAGTACAATATTCAACTGTTCGTCTAACTATACATTCGCCTTATTTTGCATGAGTTACAGAATTGTATTAACTTATAATTTTTTATTCTTCTATAACATGTACCAGATAATTATTTAGGAGCAGGCAGCACTAATTCAAAGTATTATCTAATTTTCACATCAAAATTTAATAATAGTATATTATTCAATGAGTAAGTAATATAAGCTATTACTCAAGAGAATGAAGTTTGCAACACGAGCCGAAGGTGAGTATTGTAAATCATTCGAGTGAGTAATAGCTATTACTTGCGAATAGAATACTATACTTTATCTACGACTATATGTTATTATGTAATAAGATTTTACAATTTTTTTTTTAAGTTACATTATGAATAAGTCAGATTGCTTAAATTTATTGTTTTTATTTTTATTTAATAAATATTAACACTACTTAACATGGAATAAATAGCCCATAATGACGATGATTTATATTTATCAGAAAGTTCGCCTAAATATACTATAAGAACATTGTCCGAAAAGGAATTTACATTTTTGCGTATTCGCCAATCCATAAAAGCTTTATAAATTTGTTCATACATTTTTTTTCGGGCAGTAAATTTAAGAAACGTACGTGTGCGGCTTCTACAATATATGGTGGAGTACAAATTTCACTTTGTTCGCTTTCAGAATCCATAACTCACATGTATAATCACACAAATTACAGTATTATTGTAAACAAAAACGTTTTAAACTAATTTTGACAGATAATTAACAATAGCGCGCTTCACATAGCATACTTAACGCGCGGCAATTATCGTTATTTTTTGATTGGCTATTAAAGTGTTAAGTAATGAAAATTCAGACGTGTGATTGGTCGTGAAGTGTTGAGTAATGAATTATTACTTAACATTGTCAATAATGATTGGTATTACTTATCATAAATTTCATAAGTAATTAATACATTATTTAATAAGAGTAGATAAAGATTATTACTTAATACGCTAATTCAATGTAAAAAATAATAATATGGGTCGATATATCTACAGAAGAAATAAAAAATTATACATTAATACGTTCTTTAAAAAATAAATATTTGTTGAATTATACGAAAAAGTCACGTGTTTGAGAGATCTATTAACAAAATATGTTTCGTAAATATTTGTAACAAATAAGAAATGTATTTAAATGATTCCCACATTGTTTTTGGTATGTTATCAGTATAAATACATATTTGCTTATTTGATAGTTCTGTTTACACGTTTAAATATTTAACTGAAAATCGATTTATAACGTTTTTCTTTTGTCTTATCGGATATGTTTGTTTTCGCTCTTGACACAAATAGCTTTTAAACGACACAAAATTTGTATTTAATTTGATTTCGATTTAAAAATTCAGCCAGGTACCCACAAATGTAAGTGTGTGGTTGCAAAAACGAAATTTTGTTTTGAGAGTGAATATTGCCGATTTTAAACTGGCCTAAACTAATATTTACTTTTTCAAAAGAGTTAAGGGACTTTACCTTCAATGTTTGGTTTCGTAAACGATTTACAAATGCACAAAAAGTTTAAAAGTTACTGTTTCCCTCAAGCATGAGCTCTCAAAATGTTTAATACAGATTATTAGTAAAACTTGTAATAAAATAGTAGTGGGAAGAAGAATATAGTGTGACATTTCTTATCTGTAAATTACCTGATGTAAGAATGATACTTTCTTGCCGAGGTATACATATTTTCTGATTCCATAAATGTATTTACAAACAACGTGAAAACCTATTTTTGCAATGTTTAAATTTTGTCTGATTAATCTTATTTTTTATTATGTATTCTATATTTTAAGTTAATCTGTTTTTGTATCTTTGTGCTGCTCTGTTATTGGGACTTTGTCCTGTTGGGCAGCTGAATTTTCAAATAAATAAATAAATACATATTTTGTTTTTTCACTATACAATCAGAAAGTTACATTTTTTTAAATAGAAGTTTAGATAATATTTATTTACACATTAATGTTACTAGTGTCAAATAATACTGTAGTTGTCCAGTTGCCTTAGATATTACTTTACTTTTCTTTCTTATAAATGCATAATGTATCTTTTGTCACATCTGTACTGAAATGACCACTTTTTAATGCGTGTTTCTGGAACGAAAATAGTCTTTTCCAGGTGGTTTCATTGTTGCCTCATTTTTGGCCGGTAAAAATAGCCCTAAAACTGGCTGGCAAAATGTTTGTAGCCCTAAAACTGGGCGGTAATGATAATTACGTTACGTCATTTCAGGGCACAAAAAGTCCTGTACGTATATTTTAACTCGTGTTAGCAATTCGTTGAAATAGAACCCGTTCCGGCCTATGGAAATAATATACTATTATTTTATACTGTATCGTATTGAAGATAAAAAGTATCACTTTCTTCTGTCAATAAAAAGAAGAAACTTTTACTTTCTAACAGTCGAGAAAAAGAGTTTTTTCTACTATCTTAGCCAAAAAGTAGACTTTTCTTTACTCATATTTCGGTTGAAATTAGACCATTCTCTCTATACAGAGGAAAGTAAATGCTTTTCTCTCTTATTTATTTATTTATTTATAGCGCAAGTATTTGTTAATTTTTATTTAAATGACATGAAGGAATGATTGTAGTTTTTTTGACCTCTCTTCCCTAGGAAAGAAACAATTACTTTCTTCCGTATGGATGAAATGTATCACTTTCTTCTTTTAATTTAGGAAATATAATTTAACTTTGACAGCAAAGTAAAGAAATAAATAATTTTAACTATTTAAAAAAAGAGAGTTGCATAAGACAAATTACTTAAAGAATGAATTAATCCATGTAAGAAACAAAAGATAGATATTTCAATTGTTCCAACACCTCCATTAAATGCACAAAACATCCGAGAATCAAATTGAGTTAAACAACTTAAAACAATCGACTGGCTTCTCTAAGTAAAGTCCACTTGTTCAATTACGATCGGGTACCTAGTTAATTATTCACTTCTCAAGTAAACGGAAAACGAGAAAACTCACCCAAACCGATCTGGCAACAATGTAGCTTGGCTTCAGTAATTAAATCAATTCACTTATCCCATGTTGACATGATGATGGTTTATTTAATTCCGCGGACGACTGTAGACTTTTCACTAGTAGGTACCGGTTGGGTTAAATTTCAGTGTTCCCGTTACCGAGAACGGTTTGATGTTAGCGGGAAATGGAACCGGAAAGTCTTTCTGTGTTTACTTACTCTAATCGGAAACAGAAGAGAAATTGAGAGACGGGTTCTATTCAAGTGTTGATGCATAATTTTTGAAATGAAGTTATTGGTAAAAAATAAATTAATTTTTAGTTTTAAAAAATATATAATAATTTACAGCCTATTTATATTTGCAAATGTCCTTTGAGAGATATTGATATGTGAATTTTTAGTTGAACCAGTTAAAAAATAAAAAATATTGAAAATATGGTTCTATATTAGGGTAGGTCGAAAAAAATAGATTTCGTTCTCTAGGGTTTAAAAAGTGTCGCAACTGCCCTGAAATATGTTACTGTAATAAATTTAAATTAAATGGGGTAGGTGAGTCAGTGGTGTCGAGTCGGCATGTGGATCTTGAGAACCCTGGTTCGATCCCCACAACCGACAAACAATTTCCACCTATTTAAATCTACCTCTGTGACTCTTCCTCCACTAACATCTTTGGGGGCCGTGATTTGATGGCTGGTAACTGCACTTCACGCGAAGAAATATATCACTTACCGAGATCTGCTTAGGCAGGAGTGCCACACCCAGAAATGGTTATGATATATTTATTTATTTTATAAATTAAAATTGTTTATTGAATTTGCCGTGAAAAATCTTATGTATTACACATCCAGAAACTATTTTGCGAGTGTGAATATATTTTTGAATACAAGCACTCGAATAATAGCAGTATTTGAACTAGTAATACAAATAACTATGACAATTATGTAACAATCACATTAACATAATTACTACACATTCACGGAAATATCTCGCACGTTTCTATGCGCATGCATTTATTTATATAACATACTTGTAATACAGGGGCGGATCCAGACTTCGAATTAGAGGGGGGGGGGGTCATGTAGTGAATTTTGTCTCGGAGGGGGGAGGGTTATTTCCCATCTTCTAAATATAAAAAAAACATTTGTATTTGCTCATATTATATTCCTGCTTTAAATAATTTTTACAATCAAATTAAATCGTCTTTGGAATCGCATTAAATCACATTAACTCATCTTTGGAATCAAATTAATTCACATTAAATCACATTGTATAACATTAAATCATCTTTAGAATATACTTAGATAAGAAAATCAATTCGTCGTTCGCTTTTTGCAAATTTAGTGATGATTTTATCGACGTCAATCTGGCAATAGGCTCACATCCGCTGAAACACAGTGCTAACGGAATTGGCTGAATCATGAAGGCGGTATCGACTGTCTGCTGTTAACTAACAATATGTTTTAGATGTAGGAGAATGTGTAGCTTTAAGCAAAATTACTTTTCTATAAACAAGTATAAACGTGGTGAGGAAAAGTAATTATTTTTTCATCTCAAACATTTCCCCTACGAACGCCAACACTTTTTAAATAATAAAGTTTCAATATCTAAACGGTTCTTCGATAGAATACAAAAAATACTGAATTAGAAGTTGATTTTCTAAGTGCAAATGTCGGTAGTCACATACTTGACTAGGTCTTAAATAGAATACCTCTCCCATCTGTGGGTCGAAATAATATCCCCACAAAATATTGGTTTTTGGCTATTTATTAGAATAATAAATCAAACAATAGTTCTTAATTATCTTTGAATTTCTAAGTTCTTAGATAATATTTTGTATGTAATTTGTTTAACAAATTGAGTTATCGTAAATAATGACATCATTATTATGTATTAGAGCCAACAAATTTTAAAAAGTCTATGCTTAGAGGGGGGGTCATGAACCCCATGACCCCTCCCCTGGATCCACCACTGTTGTAATATACATACACATTTCACTGTATCAATGTGTGTGTGTGTGGGTGCGTGTTAGTAAATCATCTCGTTACACCAGAGAATCCTAAGCAACGGAATGTAGCTAATAAACTGAATTTGCAATTATAGCTCTGCAACTGGGGTCCGAGGACAGCAGCTGCATAGTGATAGAGATAGTCAGTTGCGAGCTGGTCAACAACTCACAGATGCAATAATTTTGTTTGCGGTGAGTTTGAACTACGAACTCGCAATGCCGGATATGTAACATTAATTGCTTTCACGTGATACTTAATTACTGAATTTACACTTTATATCATCAGATGAATCAGGTAAATCAATTAGAAAGTGTTGGCGATCTATGAAAATTGTGATTTTCATTGCTGTTGCTTTCTGGATTAGTTTACAGGAAAAGGTTTCAAATAAATATGATGTCCCATCATTCCGTTTCGGAACATAGGGGCCGGGCACACCGAGCCGCAGTTTTTACACTGCCGTACTGCCGGTTTCTTTAGTCAAGTTAATGTAAGACGTATAAGTGACTAGCTTATAGCTCCCGAGTGTGATAAATACATGTAACTGTATTTTTATATTTTACGACAAATCACACATTGTCGGCATTCGGATTCGAACTGACGAACCTTGGTTCGGGTGACGTTACAGTATGCTAAGAGATGTGCCTTAACACGCTCGGCCACCGTTTCAAATAAATGTTGTAGATAATTAAATTAGCTTACACATTTTATTTCACTTATTTCATTAGTGTTAAAATTAAGTTTAAAAGTTTTTAGCGGGAATTGGAATAAACGGTAATAGTTATTTGTATGCCAAGAATTGCAGACTGAAGCTAGAGATTAGAGGGAGCAGTGCCGGTTTTGCATATTTTTTACCCGGAAACAATAGTATTTTTGGGGCCCGAGCCCCTTCAACTAATAAGTTTTTGATACGAAATAACTTCCACTTATTAATTTTTCTTTTGAAAGGTAGTTTGGGATTCGTATTTTGTTCAAATTGATGGAAACATATATTTATTGAAAATTGTATTTATGAATTATGTAATAGTTTATTGTAATACTAGTGAAGAATGGGTTTAATTGCAAAACGCTATCGCTCGTGTTCCAATAGTACGAGTTTTGCAATAGTCCTTTCCCATGTGTGTTACATACTATTTTTAACAACATTAAGCTTGAAAATTACATTTTTACGTTTGCGATACAAGAAATTTATATTTTATATAAATCAAAGAAGTTGTATTTGCAAATGCACATTATTTTTCCTTGGTCACCATGTCAAATGACATTTCCCTCACTCAATTTAGTTGTGATAATAACCGTTTCCCTCACTAGTGAGGACAGTTATTTACAACTAAATTGAGCGAAAATAATGTTGAAAAAAATAAATATCATTTCAACATTCTTGTACAAGTTAATCTCTAGAATATTTAATGAAATTGTTTATAACATGTAGAGGATTTAATCTTGTAAAATATAGCAATAGAAATTTCAAAATAATTTCTAAGATATATAGGAAATTATGTATTTTGCTCATACATATATTATTTATTTTGTATTAAAATTCTTTATTAATATACAAAACTTGTTTGTTTTTTATTGGATATTATTAATGAATATACAGGGTGTTTCACAACTTTTTTTTTAAATCGCAAAACTATTTTCCATGTTTCCCAGTCCAAAATTTTTCGTTGCCACTGCCACTGGGTGGATGATTATGTAAAAGTTATTAATTAAATAAAATTCTATTATAATTAACTGCTAATAATTGAATTGTGTAATTATTCTTTCATAGTTGATACCTACTTTATTGTTTGTGTTTAATAGGAAAGCGAATCCAGTGCAGTACTACAAAAAATGTTTTAGGTTAACAACCCTTAATTTTTCGAATTTAAAAAAAATTCTTTTTGTTTCATGATCAGCACGTCGTACAGAATATACCCTTTAATTTTTTGCTCTAAGTTGTGAAACACCCTGTATAGGTGTCATAATTAAATTCTAAACTAAAAATAGTATTAGTAGTTAAATGTATGGTATGTCGCATCGAATGAAAACCGTTCCTCGGTGACCATCTTCTCACAACTGTCTAACTGGCCACTGGACACCTACATCCAGATCCTGTTCTCAGATTACCCTTCCACATTCCCGAGACATCCGACAATCACTCCTCCCCTCCGCCCCTCCATCCCTAGTGCCAGCCTGGAGCTCTCGTTTAACAACCGAGATTGCGGTTAGCTAACACGGATATGTAATTACAATTCTGTAAATCAAACGACAGCGGTATCGGCACAGAATAAGGAATCTTTCCATGCTGACGTCACCACGTAGAGTTGGGGTAGTGGCCAGGTGGTGCTGCGTGACGTCACAACGGCGGACAATTCCCATGTATTTACAATTTAAATGACGTTGGAGAGCAAGGGAACGGGAGGACGGTCTTTTGAGGCGATGGGTCCGCTATTCGATCCCTTGTCGCGCTGCATAGAGGTTTAGATTGGGAATTTCGGGACAGTGCTACCAGACATTTTAAAAAATGTTTTTGGAGTATGAGATTGAGAAGAATGGGTTCGTGCAGGGCCGTCTTTAAGACAGAACATAATAGACAAATTTATTAATATTTGACATTTTATATTTTTTTGGGTCCGCTATTCGATCCCTTGCAGGGTTCGAAGATATATATCGATCGATATATATCATGATATTTATTTTGATATATATCGTCATATTTTTGCAATGATATATATCCATTATATAAAAATATCAAATAGTTTTTGAGATATAGCCTCCGGAGAAGTGAAGTTTTTCGAATTTTTCAGTTTTTCTACTTTTCCGAGGCTATATCTCGAAAACTAAATGTGATATGAAAACGCGGTCATCGGCATTAATTTTCTCGTGCTTCAGTTAACTTATAAACATAGTTTCAGCGATTTTTATTTTTTTTCAATTTTCCGCCAAAAAAATCGCAAAAAGCGGTTTTTTAACATTTTCTCGAAAACCAGAAGTCATATGCATTTGAAGATTGCACCACTGGATTCAGTGGGTCAAAATACATATGTATGTAAATTTTCGTTTTAATAATCCTACGATTAAGGATTTTTGGGAAAATTGAATTAAAATCTGAAAAAACTAAAGGGGTACCCCTTAGGAAATAATTAAAAATATTAAATTGCTTAAAATTGTATGAAAATTTGCTTATAAGTCAATTCGGACACGGGGAATTCAACGCCGTTGAGCGCATTTCCATATCTTGTTTAGTTTTTGAGATATAGCCTCCTGAAAAGTGAAATTTATCGAATTTTTCAGTTTTTCTACTTTTCCGAGGCTATATCTCGAAAACTAAATGTGATATGAAAACGCGGTCAACGGCATTAATTTTCTCGTGCTTCAGTTAACTTATAAACATAGTTTCAGCGATTTTTATTTTTTTTCTATTTTCCGCCAAAAAAATCGCAAGAAGCGGTTTTTTAACATTTTCTCGAAAACCAGAAGTCATATGCATTTGAAGATTGCACCACTGGATTCAGTGGGTCAAAATACATATGTATGTAAATTTTCGTTTTAATAATCCTACGATTAAGGATTTTTGGGAAAATTGAATTAAAATCTGAAAAAACCAAAGGGGTACCCCTTAGGAAATAATTAAAAATATTAAATTGCATAATATTGTATGAAAATTTGCTTATAAGTCAATTCGGACATAGGGAATTCAACGCCGTTGAGCGCATTTCCATATCTTGTTTAGTTTTTGAGATATAGCCTCCGGAGAAGTGAAATTTTTCGAATTTTTCAGTTTTTCTAAATGTGTACAAAAACTAAAATTAAAAAATAAATATCCAAAAAGTGATATTTATCTGATATATATCCTATATATCAGATATTTTGATATTTATTATAAATATCATGATATTTACGAACCCTGATCCCTTGTCGCGCTGCATAGAAGTTTTAGATTGGGAATTTCGGGACAGTGCTGCCAGACATTTAAAAAAAATGAGATTGAGAAGAATGGGTTCGTACAGGGCCGTCTTTAAGTCAGAACATAATAGACAAATTTATTAATATTTGATATTTTATATTTTTTTATGTCAAACATTTAAACATTATTTTAAGTCGTAGAACATTTTGTTCTGTATATTTTTATTTAATAAATTATTATTTGTCCGTCAGTACGGTGGTGTGGATAGCAATATGGAATTCGTATCCGGAGATGCCGAATTCGAATCTCGCTCAAGCTAAAAATTATATAAACTTCCACAGTGCGGCTCGGTGAGTGCGAACCCTGTACTGTAATTGGGATTAAATTCATCTTGTACAGAGTAACATAAATAAATAAATAAATAAATTATTTACTCAAAATTAAATAATTAAATTAGAGGAGTGAGGGTGAGTTATATGAGATGTTTAGAGCATGTGAAACGTACGTCAAATGAAAGGCGAATGAAAAAGATGTATAGGAACGAATGGATGGATGTGATTGAAGGTTTGTTGCGAGCTGAATGTTTCTGAGTGTGATGAATAAATGAACTTGTGTGGAGGGAAATATAAATGTGGTTGAAGCGAGAATGGTGTATTAGGATGAATCTAATGAGTGAATGTTGCTAGGGTTCGTACTACCACATTTGACAAGATGTATTGTTATGTATGTATGTAAATACTTACAATAATTTGAAGGGTTCAAATTGAATTATAAATAGAAAAATTTAATTTCATCAATAGTTAAAATAAAATAAATATATCATTACACCTTTTATATATTACCAGCCGTCAAATCACGGTTACCAAAGATGTTAGTGAAAGAGGAGCCACAGGGGAAGATTTAATTTGATTAAAATTGTTTGTCACAGGCCAACTCGATACCACTGAGCCACCTACCCCATATTTCCTTAAAATACTAGTTAAATTTGAAGGGTTATTATTTATATAAAAATGAATGTTCCTTTTAAACTTCTAGGAAGGATTTAAAACGGACCTGCTAATAAATGGCAAAATTTTCAAAAGCTTTTACTATTATTTAATTTTACAGCGAAAGAATTTTGTAAAGAAAATGAAAGAATTTTTACCTGTCTTCATTCTTTTTTAATCATGAACTTTTGTGTTGGATATAGTGTTGCTGATGTGTCAAAAATATTGACTTTACCCATCTCAAAATTGATATTGAGCGATAGAGGTATGAAAGTACATTGTTATTTTAGAGAACACAGAATTCACTTTTGTCAATGCAACACCGTGCGTTCAAATCTTTCTGAATTTACAACAATATAAACAAATATCATTATTAATAAATATCAAAATAAACACTTGTCTAGGTTTCACAAAATTCAGCCTCCAAGTCACCTTATGAGGGCATTGTCAGAGGCTGGCCAGCACAGTTGGTAACCAACTTTGTGAGACTTAGACAAGTGTTTATTTTGATATTTTATTATTAAACCTAGTTTCACCAAGTGAGCATTTAAAGATAATTAATTTTGTCTTTGTTGTTTTTTTTTTTAAATATCATTATATTTGAGTGGTTCGGGTATCACTATAAACTGTAGGTTCTCTCTACTCTAATTTGGATTAGGTTCCTGTTTAGTTTAGCAGAGCAACAAAATGAATAAATAAATATTGGAATGTGACAAACGCGAATGAGAACTGATTTTCATTAGGTACATTAAAATTGGACCTTACTCTTAAATATTTGGGGGCAATGATTTGTCGGCTGGTAACCGTTCTTCTCACGCAAAAATATGCAACTTAACGAGATTTACTGTGGCACAGTGCAACACTCCAGTAATAATATATTAAATGTTATTAAATTACAATTTACAAGTATATACATATATTCTCGGTTATCATAGTATTGTATCAATTTTCTTCCAAAGCTCACTCGTTCGTTCGTATTATAGTTGAAAACTTTTATTACTTGAAGCATTATTTGAAAGTTCTTCAATTGTTCGTATATTATATTGAACTGAATTTTATTCAGGTTACTTATTTTATTGAATATTTCAATTGCTTTCTTTATATTATCTTGAAAACTATATGTAAATTTTTACCAAAACAAAACTATTTATTTTATAAAATTTTATTAATTTATATTTTATTTATTTATGGATCTTGAGAACCCTGGTTCGATCCCCATAGTCGACAAACAATTTTCACCAATTTAAATCTACCCCTGTGGCTCTCTCTCCACTAACATCTTTGGAGGCTGTAATTTGACGGCTGGTAACTGCACTTCACGCGAAGAAATATATCACTTACCAAAATCCAGTAATGGGGGAAAGGCGTGATGATATATTTATTTATTTATTTACATTTTATTTTATTGAAAACCACATCGATATACTATAGTGCGATGATCGAGCGCGTTAGAGTTACTAACTGCTTGTTGAGCAGTCCTGGGTTCGAATCTACTTGGCATTTAATCATACTTTCTGTACTGTAATTGGAATTAAGTTCCTGTTAAAATAAATATATTTTTGTCAAGATTTAGTTTCTCAACTCTGTAAGTTAAGAGGCAGAGATGGAAATGTGAAAAATTTTGAAGAACCTTAAAATTCCTTGAGGTTAAGCCATCGCGTTACTGAGCTAAAACTGAATAACTATTCATATAAAAATTTTATTGCAAAGAAATAAAAATTCGTTTTGCTAAAAAAAAATGTAACTTTTTTTGTTGATTGTAACCACGGTTTGAGGACTACTGATCGAGAGAAATCTTCAAACAAATTCGTCGTTTTACATTTAATGCTTCGATTGAACTCCTTACAAAATGTGTTTGCTTGTGACGGACAGACAGAATACATCAGAGCTACTTGAATCTTCATATATAACATAGTCGATCTGAAAAACTCTGTTGCCAGTGCCGTAGATATAATTTCACGCATCTTAAAGCAAATTTCAAGTTTCATACATAACCAAGACAAGTGCTAGTTAATATTTAAAATATGTAAAAGTATATATTGTTTACGTGCGTTTTTAAAATGTCATTTAACGAATTAATTTCCATGGTGCTAAATTTCATCTTAATCACATGTTGACAAGATGTGGCTTCGAATGTTTTTGTCACGACGTGAAGATAATAACTGATATACGAGTATTAAATACGGAGTGAAGTTAGCTTCTTGCATCTGCTATTTTGTAACTTAACCTTACTTTTCAAATAATACATTTTGTTCTACGATTGCTATGAAAAGTTGACAATTACGCTATCATTTGTCATCGTAAAGTTGACGTTTTCTGTGGAACAATCGAAAAATATCTTTGTCGCGCGTTGCCATTGGAAATACGCTCTTATTTCAATAGTTACCAGGGATATAAACAAAACAGAAACTTGGCAGATCGAATTTATTTTCATTACGTATACATTTTTTAATAATTTTAAGATGCAATCGTAGAAAAAATTATGTGTGTATCACGAGCGTAAAGTGTCTTTGTTCCTCTTGCACTATTGCAGCTCTCGCCTTCGTCTCACGCTGCAACTACCGTGTTCGAGTAACAAAGAATCACTTTACGCTCTTAATACACAAATAACTATTTTGTTGTCTTAATTTGCAATCGTAGAAAAAGTATTCATTCGTTTTATAATCTCTTTAGATATTCGTTTTTTATACACACGGTTCACTTCGCTCAGCTCGTTTCAAAAAAATGTAACTAAAGACACATTTATAAAACTTGTTACATAATATACTATTTCACGCATCTAGCAAACAAAGTTGACATTTACACACACACAATTCATGCTGTAAAATTAAACTTTTCGTAAACAACTCATTATTGGGCTGTCAGAATAAATAAATAAATAAATATATCATTACGCCTTTTACCCATTACTGGGTGTGGCACTCTGCCTTAGCAGATCTCGGTAAGTGATATATTTTTTCGCGTGAAGTGCGGTTACCAGCCGTCAAATCACGGCCCCCAAAGATGTTAGTGGAGGGAGAGCCACAGGGATAGATTCAAATTGGTGAAAATTGTTTGTCGGCTGTCAGCTAGGTTATTAATGTTTTTTATTAACATTGATTAAATTTGAAATAAATAATTCGTATATTTTCGGAGTCGTTCTTGAAAAAGTATATTCTCTTACGCTGCTGGTTCTTTCCCTCGTATTGTTAGATTCTACAAAACCATCCTGCGACGTTCACATTTTTCTGTAAACATTCTCGCATCGAAGTGAGTTAGTTTTGTTCCGTAGTTCGCCGATAGTTGACGACTTTTGGGTTCTGCGAAGCTGAACCGTTGAAGCAACGAAGCTAGAATGTCTACAGTCAACTGGAGCAAATCAATTTAAGTTTCTGTAGTTTTTCGAAAGAGTAAGAAATTGTTTGAGACGTTTTTGTAGGTGGATCGGTTCTAAGAAAGGTAATTTATGGTTTTCGGACTTGTTACGCAAATAGATTTTTAGAAGTTCGGTGCGAGAAATTTGTATGCGGTGTGTGTTAGCTGAGAGCGGATTATTTTACAGAAAAAAGGAAATCGTGTTTTCAATTTAATTTCTTTATAAAAGAATGTATGAAATTTTACCAATAAGAACTTATGAAATAAGTTTAATTTTTGTATTATTACTTACATATACCTCTGCACGAAACTTTAATGACATATATAATTTGATATACTGATTATAGACATTGAATATATAAACTCTTAGTATTTATATATTCAATGTTATAGAACAGCTATGGGGTAGGTGGCGCTCAGTGGTATCGTGTCGGTCTGTGGATTTTGAGAACCCTGGTTCGATCCCCACACTCGACAAACAAATTTATCCCTGAGGGTTCTCCTCCACTAACATCTTTGGAGGCCGTGATTTGACGACTGATAACTGCACTTCACGCGAAGAAATATATCACTTAGCGAGATCTGCTTCGGTAGAGTGCCACACCCAGTAATGGATAAAAGGCGTGATGATATATTTATATATTTACTTATTATAGAATAAGAATTATTTTTTTTAAATTCGCTAAAATTAAGGGTATTTCATTCTTAGCGAACATTTTTAGTGTCACTGGTTTAATAGTACATTTAATTTTTATTTTTTTTAATTTATATATCGGACCAACTACTAAGGACATTTAATTATTTATAATTAAGTTATTAATGAAATAAAAGTATAAACACTGCCTACATATTTATTAATTAGTTATTATGTAGGTACCTGGTGTAATGCCTTATTTTCATTTTTTTTAATTAAATGTACGTAAACATAAAAATGTAATTTTCATATTTAATGTCCGTCAGTACGGTGGTGTGGATAGCGATACGGAATTCGAATTCGGAGATCCCGAGTTCAAATGTTACTCAAGCTAAAAAAATAATTACTACCACACTGCGGCTCGGTGAGTGCGGACCCTGTACTGTAATTGGGATTAAGTTCCTGTTGTACAGCGTAACATAAATAAATTAATAAATAATAGTTTGTAACACATGTGGAAAAAGGCCATTGCAAAACTCGCTGTCGCTTGAGCTCCAACTTTCTTACCCGTTTTGAATAATCCCTTTCCTCCTTATTATTACAATATACTATTTCAAACGTTATTGCTACTTGTAAGTTTATCCATATTGCGAAATTTAAACATTTATATTTTGAATTTATTACAACCCTTTACTTTAGGAAACGCGTTCAAAATAAATTTAAACAGATACGATATAATATGGGGTAGGTGGCTCAGTGGTATCGACTCGGCCTGTCGATCTTGAGAACCCTGGTTCGATCCCCACAGCCGACAAACAATTTTCACCAATTTAAAAAATCTATCCATATGGCTCCTCCACCACTAATATCTTTGGAGGCCGTGATTTGACGGCTGGTAACCGCACTTCACGCGAAAAAATATATCACTTACCGAGAGAGTGCCACACCCAGTGATGGGTAAAAGGCGTGATGATATATATTTACGATATAAATCTACAATTGTTTTTTCATACCTTTTTTGCTAACAACTAGATAACAATTCTGTATTTCACTTGACTCAAAAGAAAACAAACTCCATGTATCATTTTGAATTCATTTCCAGTGGAACAATTAAATTGATTAGAAAGTAAATATATGATGACAGTGAAACCGTGCAAAACATAAATCAGTTGCAATAGGTTTTTGATCTACTCACAAGAGAGTACTCGTTTTGATGTCGTGCGAACCGGAACTAACCGGAATAAACCGGAAGTGTGCCCGGAAGGGATGTCAACATTGACCTATGCTTCCCCGAGGAGAATGGTGTTTACATTGTTGATCGCCTTTAGATTGTCAAATGTTTTTTGTAAGACGTTTTGATTCCGGAGAAAAATGGTGGCAGTTGAGTTTGTAATTGTTTTACATAAATTGGAAATTTTTATATTCTTATAATAATATTAATGAAAATGTGAATTTTTTAATAAACTACTGGTTGTTTATGAATATTATTAAAATTTTGTTGTAATTAGTTTAAATCAGGAATATTTATAAATTATAAGTATTAAAACAATTTTCACCAATTTAAATTTACCCCTGTGGCTCTCTCTCCACTAATATCTTTGAGGGCCGTAATTTGACGGCTGGTAACCGCATTTCACGCGACAAAATATATCACTTACCGAGATCTGTTTAGGCAGAGTGCCACACCCATTAATGGGTAAAAGGCGTGATGATATATATAAATATATTCTTAATAATAATTTTCATGTTTTTAAGTATTAAAGTTATCAATTCATCAAGCTATTTATTAAATATTTTGATACTTTAGTTATAAAAAGATATTAAATTTTCCGTTGTCCAAATGTCTAAATTATTTAAAATAGAAGTAATAGAAAATTTTATTTGCATTTAAAATAAAGATATACAGACTGCTTCAAAATTATTTCAAAAAAATTAAGAATATATAATATTGTATGTGTTGATTATAACGCAAAATTATTTTTTCCGTCATTCGCAAAAATAATTGCACATTACTTGAAACAAACATTTTTTGTGTCACTGGTCTGATAGGTTACAATAATGAATAAATATTAGTTAACATTAAACACTGAAAGAACTGTTAAATAAATAAATAAATATATCATCACGCCTTTTACCCATTACTGAGTGTGGCACTCTGCCTAAGCAGATCTCGGTAAGTGATATATTTTTTCGTGTGAAGTGCGGTTACCAGCCGTCAAATCACGACCCTCAAAGATATTAGTGGAGAGGGAGCCACAGGGGTAGATTTTTAAATTGGTGAAAATTGTTTGTCGGCTGTGGGGTATATATAACTACATAATATAAAAAAAAAATATCATCACGCCTTTTACCCATTACTGAGTGTGGCACTCTGCCTAAGCAGATCTCGGTAAGTGATATATTTTTTCGCGTGAAGTGCGGTTACCAGCCGTCAAATCACGGCCTTCAAAGATATTAGTGGTGAGGAGCCACAGGGGTAGATTTTTTTTTTTAATTGGTGAAAATTGTTTGTCGGCTATGGGGATCGAACCAGGGTTCTCAAGATCCACAATCCGACTCGATACCACTGAGGCACCTACCCCATGAAAAAACTGTTAGGCAATGAAATTAACGTATCGAATTCCAAAACTGACAATTATAGCCTAATATGCAAAGCTATTAAATGCAAATTAATAAAAAAATTGTAATTTATCTGAAAATAATTGATTCTATTGTAAATGTCTAGTGTCTATTGGTTCTTGGGGGTTTGTGTGAACAAATAGAATTCGAGGAACGCAACATACAAATATTGAATGTAGTTAAATCAGAACAGAGACGAGAAACAGATGAGAAGATATTTGGTTGTTTGTAACCGTCAAACTGAAGTGAAGGAAATTAGTATTGCTTAGTAATTAAAGTAATTATTTACTAGCACTAACCGATTCTCTGATTAAATAGCTCTCATTTGTTTACATCTACTTTACATTACTTTTACTCTGGAAAAACCTTTTTAGAAGTAAGAAGTCTAAATTAAATAAACAGGAATAAAATTAAAATATAAAATAATTATTTCATTACTGGATGTGGCACTCTGCTGTAACAGATTTCTGTTAATAATATATTTATGTGCAACTACTGCAAGTACCAGCCGTCAAATCAAAGCCACGAAGATGCTAGTGGTGGAGAAGATTCAGGGATAATGTGGTAAAAATAACTTAGTCGGTTGTGGGAATCGAACTCGGTTTCTCAAATCCACGATGTTCCAATCCAATCCGAAATCTGATATTAAATTCGGATCGAGTTTGAACCAAAGATTGGATATTATATTTTATCCGACAGTTGGATAAAATAATCCTATCAAAGTTTGAATAAAACTTCTAATCCGAAGTTCGGATAAAAATTTGTGGTGTGAAATTAGAATTAAGTATATAAATAAATAAATAAATATATCATCACGCCTTTTAGCCATTACTGGGTGTGGCACTCTGCCTAAGCAGACCTCGGTAAGTGATATATTTTGTCGCGTGAAATTCGGTTACCAGCCGTCAAATCACGGCCCTCAAAGATATTAGTGGAGAGGGAGCCACAGGGGTAGATTTAAATTGGTGAAAATTGTTGGTCGGCTGTGGGGATCGAACCAGGGTTCTCAAGATCCACTGGCTGGCTCGATACCACTGAGCCACCTACCCCATAGAATTAAGTATCTAATCTGAAATTTTTATATTAAGATACAAAATGATTTTTAAAAAGTTTCTCTTGTTTTTTTACAACTAAATTAATAAATAAATATATCATCACACCTTTTACTCATTACTGGGTGTGGCACTTTGCCAGAGCAGATCTTGGTAAGTGATATATTTATTCGCGTAAAGTAAGGTTACGGGCCGTCAAATCACGGATACCAAAGATGTTAGTTTCAATAAAATTATTAATTTAAATTTATCCGTAAAAAAATGTTGTCAAACTTTAACAAGTGTTTATTTAAATTTTTTATTAAAACTGGTTTCACTGAGCAGATGACCAATTAATTTTGTCTTTGTTTTTATTTTGATTTAATTTATCCGGCCTAAGAACATAATGTACTATTTTTCTCTTTATAAATTGGAGTAAAACCAGATATGATTTACATGGCGACCGAAGCTTAGTTGGTTAGTTCAGTTCCCAAATTTCTCTAAAATAATCAATTCAATACTTATACATATTTTATTCATTGCGTACAAATTTTCTTTGAAATATTTTTACATGTTTAATCATTCAAAAGTCTCAAGGTCAAGTCGTAACAATATCCTAATTTTTCTGTCTATAATTCAATTTCATTCTGTCATATTTCAAACGCTATTGTGATACACGTGTTTTATTACATAATTGAATGAATCGTTGTTCTAACTGGTTTCAAAACGTCAGCCATCTTAGTTCAGTGATCGCGTCGGTTCATTTGTCAGTGTGCAGTTTCTCTGCTATTTTTGTTCGTTTTATGGCGTAAATATTCGTGCTTCAATCATGTAAATATGTAAAATCGCGATATAAGATCTTGGTGAACTGTTTGGTGTATGTGAATTATTAATAGATTCAAGTAAAGTGTCGTATTTAATTTGTGAATGTTTTGAGCGGGCGCGTGTATTTAGTGCGGCAGTGATAGTGTTGGTGGCCCAGTAAATAAAATGTCCGGGCTTGTTTCTGTAGCTTCGAGGCAAGGTAGCTCATGGTGTCAATATCGGTGAGTAATGTCTATGATTGACTAATAATTTACTATATAATGACTATATGTGCATATTGGTGAAAACGTCTCCTGTAACTATTAAGTGTCAACCATGGTGTGTGTAAGTGTTCGTTCAGAAGTACGCACGCAAAAGCTTCGTTGAGATGACATATTAAACCGCGATTTGACGGCTGGTAACTGCAGTTCACAAGCATAAATATATTACTTACTGAGATGTACTACAGTAAAGTGTTACTGTCAGTAATGGTTCAAAAGCATGATATATTTATTTTTTGTGAATTTTTGGTTGAACCGATTCAAAAATCGATTTTTTTAATATGTTTCTATATAGTTCAGAGCACGAGAAATGCACTCGTTCAAACCGCATTTCAATATCTCTTTTAGTTTTCGAGGTATGGGCTCTCAAAGTTGAGGTTTAAAAAAGTCTAAAATCGTTGTAACTCAAAAACTAAAAGAGATATGAAGATGCGCTCACCACCATTCAATTTCTCGTGCTCTGAATTATATAGAAACATAATTTAAAAATTGTCGATTTTTGAACCGGTTCAACCAAAAATTAACAAAAAATTAACATGCTTTCACCCATTCTGGCAGTGGCACTCTATCGTTGTAGATCTCAGTAAGTAATATATTTATGCTTGTGAACTGCAGTTACCAGCCGTCAAATACATGATATTAATATTTATATAAGCAAAGCAATTTCTAATCTAATAAATATTTTAAGAATAGATAATAAATACAAAATAACGTGCAAATTCGTCTAAAACTTAAATGTCTGTGAAACTCTTATCATCTGGGTTAGATATTTCTGAGGTCGAAGATAATACAACGACTATTTGAATACACAATAACAGCACTTTTTTTTAAATAATTACAATCCCTAATAAATAGACCCTCGGCCAGCAGACCACGGTTCCAAGAACAGTAACACTGCAAGTTGCTGGGTTTAGCGGGTGCATAGGGGCAAATACGAAAATTGTATTTACTCCGGAGCGGCCTTAAGGATTTTTTGAGCCCCACAGATAATTTGATTATAGTGAAGCAAAACTTTAATATTAAAAACCAATTTCAAATTCATTAATGACATTGTCATTTGTGCATTTTAACAAACCACTTAATAGTTCTAATTAAATGAAAATAGCATATAATTCTTAGTTCTGCATAGTTCTTGGAGTAGCTTACAAAGCTATATTTGATTCCCCTATCACAATCAAGGAGTTAATTTCGCTAAAAAGCTTAATGAAATTCGCAGCACGCCACCAGGGCTTCACAGCTTTTACTTCAGAGCTTCGGAGCTTGCGAGCTTCCGAACTATGAACGCATCATCATGTGTTAAACGACTGTGAATTATGCAAAAGTTCATGAAATCTGTACAAGTCTGTCTCTTTCTAGCCTCGATGTCATATACTCTAATGAGTAATTGAATTAGAGTGAAGTTGATGCTTAAGGCACGTGCCTAACTTCACAACTTCTAAGGTGACATTTTATTCGAGAAATTGTTCGCATTCTTGGGTGTGTGAAGTATGCATGCTATTCTTATCTAAGAAAGAATTTGACTTTATTATGCGATGCAAGACTTGCATTTCTTATAATACATAATATAATTATTTTTAAAAAAATATTAAATAAAACTCTAGGCAAAGTCTCACAAAATTCAGCTTCCGAGTCACCTTATGAGGGCATCGTCAGAGGCCGGCCAGCACAGTTAGTAACCATGGACGCGTTTCGCTCTTGTTAGAGCTCATCAGCATGGTATAACTCACTTCTTCACATAGAACAAAGTTCATGTGAAGAAGCTGGTGACGAAGAACTGTGCCAGCAGAGAATAAGATCTCTAACAAACGGTAAGATGACATGAGAAGTTCTGTCGAACCAGTAATGCCATCTACCGAAAAAAATGAAAAGCTACGCAATAGCAGTAACCATGGACTAACTGTGCTGGCCGGCCTCTGACGATGCCCTCAGAAGGTGACTCGGAGGCTGAATTTTGTGAGACTTTGCCTAGAGTTTTATTTAATATTTTTTATTATACCTAGTTTCACCAAGTGCATGAATGACAATTAATTTTGTCTTTGTTGTTAATTATTTTTTATTTTTGTCATGCGTACATCTTTTTTTTTAAATTAAATATGCGGGATTTAGTTATATATTTAGCAAAGAAACATTTTCCGGATTATCACTTTTTTTGTCGAGGCAAGAAAATTTTAGTTTCAGACATCATGAAAAATAGTATATTGTAATACTAGTGAGGAAAGGGTTTAATTACAAAACGAGTACGAAAGTTGCAGTACAAGCGATAGCGAGTGTTCTAATAGTATGAGTTTTGCAATGGCCCTTTCCCACGTGTGTTACATATTATTTTGTTCAACATTAAACGTGAAAATTATAATTTTACGTTTGTGATACAAAATAAAATTATAAGTTTATATAAATTAAATGAGCTGTATTTGCAAATGCACATCACGTTTCCTTGGTCATCATGTCAAATGACATTTCCCTCTCTCAATTTAATTGTGATAGTAACCGTTTCCCTCACTAGTGAGGAAAGTTATTTACTTTCATCACTAGTGAGGGAAACGGTTACTATCACAACTAAATTAAGTGGGGGAAATGTCCTTTCTTACAAGTAAAGTTGAAAAAACATAATTTATTTATTCTGAGATGAAATGTTGAAAATAATAGTAGTTTATATATCAAGGGAGTAAAGTTCGTCATTATTTGTCGAGAGCGAAAATTGCAATTGACTTTTTACTGTCCCATCAAAATATATTATTTAAAAAAAGAAAATTAAATAAGATGTCATCTGAATGTCATTAATGTTAAATCAAAGCATAGTTTGCCAGTTGCCATGGATTTACTGTCTTCCCTAGGGAAGAAAATTTTACTTTCTTGCCTAGCTATGAAAGTTATCACTTTCTTATGCCAACTCAGGCATTTATCTGATGTATAATGAATACATGAACTATTGTAGTATTTATAATTATAATTATTAAAATATTAGAAATAACTTTCAAACCAGTGGCACTAAAAATGTTTACTTCATGTAAAGTGAAATTAATTTTGCGAATTTTGAAAAAAGTTCCTTTGTTTTATAATGAGTACGTTCAGTACAATATAGGATTAAAATAAGTGCTATAAGTTGTGAAACACCCTGTATAGTCTAATTTTGAATTAATAATATTTTATCTTTTCAGAATTTGTAGCAGAACAAATAACACTCTTCAAGACTTTATCAGTAAGTTACCAATTATTTTTATTAATTCAACCTTGCTGACTTTAACGTACTCGTTACATCCAAAAATACGATTATATCTGAGTGATTCAAATTTCATTATAAGCTGTAGGCATCCAAAAATAACAAAAATCCTAATTTCGCGTTGTGATCGTCTATTAAAATCACCATCACAAAACTTCAAAAATATCGCCACTCAAAAAACCTTCGTTCTAACACATTTGATATCATTCCCGTCAACTTTCCGACATTCGGCGTCTCTTGTCTCTCGTCTCCGTTTGGCGCAGAGTCAACAGGTTGATTGGTGTGCGCGTGAGCACATTGCGAGCGTCGCGACGCGGAGCGTCTGTCGGAGCGCTCAGTGAGGCCCGCGAGTGTCCTCTTGGACGCCGACGCCGTCGTCACGCCGTTGTTGTATCGTCGTCGTCGTGAACATCGTCAGTCGCGATTACGTGAAGTTGGAATGTTTGTATTTATGATTGAGATTTGCGTATTTAGTAGGTTGTTCATTATTTTCTATTGTTAATAAGTTTTGATAAATTTTTAATTGATGTTTTGAAAATTTGCGAAGTTTTGTGGAAGTTTGATAATTTTATTTATTGTTATGAGTAGTTATAACTTGGTTTAAATATTGGAATATACTTTTGGTTCAAGTTCTTTTTAAATATAAATGAACTTAAATCAACTGTGAATTATAATTTGAAAACTATGAATTCGGAAATATTATTGTTTAGTTTGATTTAAATAAATAAATAAAAACAAAGTGAAGTAACACGAAATATTGTTGTCAATCAGGCGAATAGTTTTTATTTGTTTAAACTAAGTTTAAAATTATGCTTTAGGCAATTCAATTTATATAAATTGTTTTCTATTTTGTAATAGTTTTCAAAATTATTAATAACTTTTGATAAGTTTTAAATTAAGAATTACTGTTTCAAAAATATTACGTGTAAAAATTAAAATTGATTGTTATTTTTAAAATATTATTATTATGGCAAAACTTAAATTTTAAACTTTGCTTAAATAAATAAAAACAAATCAAAGTTACATGTCATATGGAATAATTGACATTGCTTTTATATATTTAAATTAAATTTTAATTTTAATTTTTGTTAGTTCAACTCTATTTCAACATCTATTAGAAAATTTACAAAAAAAAACTATAAAAATGTGTGTATCTTTTTAGTTCTTAAATATTTCGTAAATTAATTTACCAAAAATTTTTAAAATTAATTTGTTTGTATATATTTTATTAAAAGCATTATTCTGTATAGTAATTTGGGCACATTTCATTGCGCAAAAGATGTGCAAATCTTGAACAATGTCATTGACAAATTCCTATGAAAATTTTTATTTAATTTATATGTCAATGAATGCAACAAAAACAGCATAAAGTATTTTTTCTGATAATTGTTATGATAGTAAATAATTTGTTTTAAAGAAAAAAATAAAAATTAAATTAAATATCAATATTTATTTTAGTAATATTTTAACAGAACGGTTTGTCACATAATTTGATAAAAGCATAAATATATTATTTTATAGTTAAAATTAATTATGAAATTTAAATGAAATATATTTAAAAATTATTAATTTATGATTCATTATAAAAGAGTAGATACTTTAGTGAATTTTATATATAAAAAAATTAAATTGTGGTGTAATTTTGTGCAATATTGTACAAGTCATTAATATTTTAAAATTTAAAATTAGTACATTACTTAAACAGATTAATATCTGTATTAATAACGGGCATTTTAGACAACATTTTATTACATTTTGGCAGTTCTTTATGTGGTTTTATAAATCGATGTTTAATTGTTTTATGATATATTATATTTATAAATAAAAATAAATAAATATATCATCACGCCTTGTACCCATTACTGGGTCTGGCACTCTGCCTAAGCAGATCTCGGTAAGTGATATATTTTGTCGCGTGAAATGGTTAATAATAATTTAAAATTTTTCAAATTCATTATTGTAAGTTTAATTTTAAACGTACGAATATAGCTAACATTAGAATTTTAGTTTATGTGTGAAGTTACGTTCTAATTTTGTACCTTATTGTTTAATTTATCTGCGACTGTCGTCAGGTAGTTTTAGTAGAACTATAGAACAATTCCAATTTTAAGTTTTTAATGATTTTGTTCATTTCCGTAGAAAACCCAACAAAGTACGTAAATAATTCGAGCAACGTTTTGACTAATACCAGTGAATTATAAATGCAAATATTCAAAACTTTCCCCGTAAGATTTCAGATTTAATTTCAAACTACAACACTCATCCACAGCTGTGCTAAAAACGAAAATTTCCTACTGCTGTTATCCTTAACAAATGTGACAAAACAATAAACAAAATGTGTGTTAAACAAACAAAACTAGAGTCGTGAGCTGGTGAAAACAGTGAACAGTGATCATCATGGCTTACTCACATAATTCATTGCATAATTCGTCTCTTCATAGTGATGGCAATTGTCCGTACATCAACAACTGTTCACCTATCACATATCGAAGGCCAATTCGGCTGAAGAACGTCTGTTCCAGAGCTGAATCGTTTGATTCGTTGCATTTCAAAGTGTCCGAAGTACGTATCTATTATCTTTGAGGTTAAGTTTTATCGGATGTTGTTGACATTTTACCGCAGGCAACACGCTTTAGCGATGTGTGTTACGGGATCTGTTTGATCTTTGATTTTTAGACAGAAAGGATTTCTTGGTTTATTTGGTCTGATGGTATTGTTAATTAAGTTTGATGCCATTGGATTAGATAATTAATTGAATTTATACATTTATCCAACACCCACTACTTATAAAGTCATTATTGTTGTCATTTTAGATTAGTAAAGTGGTTTATAAGTCACACGTGAGTTATAAGTCATAAGTCACGCATAAATTATGACTTGTAACTCACTGTTGAGTTTAAATATAACAAAGTTGAAGAAAGGTTGCAGCTGTAGTATTCGAAGTGGAAAACGAGAATATTATTCCCGAAATAATCATTAAGGAAGCGGAAAAAGCGGTTGTTGATATTTTACCAAAAAAGTCTAGAAGTTTCTATGAAAAACACTTTCATTCATACCTTTGACGTTTCTAGTTGTCATCCAGTCTTCAAACATATGAAATTCTTTTTCATAGGAACTTCTAGACTAATTTAAAAATTCTTAATGTGCTAGACGCAGAACTTAATTCTCTAAAACTTTTATTTGCAGCATTTATTTCTAAAATTAAAATAATACCATTTTTTTCAAAGAAAACTGTTAGCAGCTTCATGTAATGTGCCACTTCCGGTTAGTCTATTTTAACCAAAATCGATTATATTATTTCCATTGATATAGTAGTCTTATATATCAAATTTGGATAGATTTAAATTATATTTGAATATAGTATATAGTATAGTAGTATAGTTATGCGAGATACATACGTACGTATAGACGGCAGGACGAAATTAGTCAAAATGGATTTAGGGAGGGCCAAAATACCTATTTCCGTTGAAATCTGAGAACCGAAAATTTTCGCGATTACAATATTTCCTTTACTTCGTAAATAAAAAACTACCTATGCTTGTCTTATTTTATTAATAATTAGAACAGTCCTGAAGTGTCGCCATTTCTAATGTTTTAATTATTAATTAGATTAATTAGTAAAGCCTAAAAATTCAACCAAGCAGTAGTGCTTTATTTATTTCTACCTTTTTCTTCAATTATATTTTAATTACAGTGACTAATAATGATTATTGTATTCGTACGTGGAACAAAGCACAATTATATTTTCTAACATCAAAGATTACTAATTTATATAATTGTTATATTAATATTTAAAGGAATCAACATTGTGAATAAAATAATAAATTGTTTAATACTTCAATAAAAGAAAATTAGTTGTTAATGACAACAAAAAACAAAGCAGAAAAGACCAATAGAATAATTTAATTTGTTTCAAAATAATTAAAATTATAATACGATTTTGAGACTAATTAACAATTGTTTCATTATTACTTAATGAGCCAATAATTGCAAATGTTATGTTAAAGGGAAATTAAATATTCAATTTGTTACATAAATTTTAATTGCGATGTTTATTTTTGAAGTAATTAATAATTTTTACCGTTTTCAGGATATTAAACCTATGTTTACATGTGCAAAAGTAGGCTGATTAGTAAGTAATAACTGTATTCTGTACGGTAATATTACCATACTGACTTGTCAAAACAGTCAAGAAAATTAAAATAAAACACAATGAAACTATAATACTATTAATTCAAATGGAACTCAAAACAACAATAATACAAAGATTACTTTTCCTGCTTATCATAATATATATATATATATATATATATATATATATATATATATATATATATATATATTCATTGTACAGTCTTTCAAATTAGAGATGACCAAGTTATGACGTTTAAATAAAAAACTTATTTATAAATATGATACAAAACAATTGTCACTATGGCTTAACTTAACTTTTAACATATTTTTATTAACTGATGTTAAATAATAAACATATTAATTTCATGTACAATTTAATTTGTCGAAGAACAATCACACTGACAGTTAAAACTGAGAGTTAAAACAATTTAATTAATACGAACTATTAATTAAACTAAGTACTTCATTACTCTGGACATTGTTATAATATTAATTTATGCAGCATTAACTTTATTAACATCAAATGAAACAGAATGTCTGAAGTCTGCTACCTCCAATGATTTACAGCTCCATTTTTCAACATTTTGACAAATTATTCGCTGAAAAATACTTTCAACTAAATATTCTTTCCAGTATTTATTCGTTTGAAAGATTTTGTGATATGTTTGAAGATAAAATTATGTTTATTATCTCTGCTAGAGAATTATAAACAAATTTTAAACTTTTATTACTTTGAAATGATATTAGCTGAGGGTGAATATTACTAAACTTATATTTAATATGTAATTAAACTAAAATTAGTTATAAATCTATTGTAACACATTTTCTCTTGCAAGTAAAGTTTTAATAGGCGGTAAAAATTGTCCAAGGAAGAAAAATTTTAATCGGTTAATTTTATCGAACTTTTGAACTTTACCAGTTATCAGTTATTAAAAAAAAATTAGAAACTTTAAACTTTAATCAGCGTACTACAACATGTTAAGAACTAAATTAAAACTTGCTTTAAAAATATGAAATGTTTTTTCAAATACATTTATTTGCCTTTAAGATTCAAGAAAGCTTTGCTTTGCATGCCTAGTCAGGAAAATAACATATTGACTGCCTAGGCAGGTAATGAAAGAAACGTGAGTGTCTAGTTACTTAGCAACATAAAATACTGACTGAATATGTAAGTCAAATATTTCTTTTAATTTATAATATGTATTATTTGTTTATAAGTTTCAGGTAAAATGTTATACATAACACGTCAGTAAAGCGTCGTACAGGATTCGTAAGCTGTTTTAAGCTCGGCATGAAACTATCTACTCATCCTGTAATTGAACGCTTTCCTGACTTTTTACTTAAATAACTGTAGTTTGAATAAATACTGAAATAGTTCTACTAGAAGTGAAAGTAATACTTTCTTTCATAAATTTTAGCCACGACGGTAAAAAAGCATGTTAGTAAAATTTTTAATCTTACTTTTTTAGTTTAATATAGTAAAGTGTATTTAAAAAATAGTTTTAATTTTGTCCTAAACATTTAATGATTTAATGATTTCTGATTTATTTTTTATTATTGTAGTACTGTCCTATTTTTTCGAAATCCTTTTATTATGGACATAAATATTATTGTACTTCTATAAACAAAATTTAAAATTAAAACATCTCGAAGCTAAAATACATATTAAATTTGAAATTTACATCGCCGGAAATGAAAAAAAAATCCTTATTAACATAACACACAATAGGGCTTGACATACTTCTCAACCAATATTGCAGTGGAATAAAAATGCACCGCAGATGTGCAGATGTTCATTTTAAATAGACGGCGCCATTTTGCCAGAATAATGTCCGCAGCTTTCAGCCTCCGGTTATAGGAGATGGAAAACAAAACAACGTCGTTGTGAAACACATGCATGTGTGACGGGTTGCTATCCCTTGTTGGTTGTTGTCATGGACAACTTTGTAAAACTTACATGCTCAAATTCAACTTAGATATTTTTTGTGAGTTTCTTTTTGTTTTTTTTTCACTGTCAGAAAGAAGTTAGCGTTGATTTTATTTTTTGTGTCTTACGGTAATAAATATATCATCGAGATTTGGACAGGTACATCAACTGAAAATATATAAAATTGATCTATTGGCTGTTCAGTTACCTAGGAAACTTAATAAACAATTAAACATATTTTTATCTTCTTTAAATTATGTATAAACATACAAATAAATGAAGTTTGTATATTATTTATTATTTATGTATTTATGTTACGCTGTACAACAGGAACTTAATCCCAATTACAGTACAGGGTCCGCACTCACCGAACCGCCGTGTAGTAGTTTATATAATTTTTAGCTTGAGTGAGATTCGAACTCGGGATCGGATTAGAATTCTGTATCGCTATCCACACCACAGTACTGACGGACAATAGTAATTAGTCATTTAGGAGTGTTATAATGTATCATTTTACAATACGACAGGAAAAAATATAGAATGAGGCCGTATTTATCGATTTATTTACATAATATAAGAAAAATTGTAGCAAAATTTACATATTTTAAATTTAACAATATTTTTTATTTTTATTTGAGGTTAACTAGATTCGTTGATTGTCAGACTGTCATTTTACTGTCAAAATTCATTACTTGCATCGTAATAGACATCATTATGACACGCTTTTTAGAATGGAGCAAATGGCTCAGTGGTATCGAGTCGGCCTGTGGATCTTGAGAACCCTGTTTCGAAACAATTTTCACCAAATTAAAATCTAGCCCTGTGGCTCCCCCACCACTAACATCTTTGGAGGCCGTGATTTGACGGCTGGTAACCGCACTTCACGCGATGAAATATATCACTTACGGAGACTGCCACACTCAATAAAGGGTAAAAGGCGTGATGATATATTTATATTTTATTTACGCTTTTTAGAATTGTAATATTGATATTATGTTATGAAATTAGATAAGTTTTGTTACGTAAATGATAAAGGTTGTTGTATAAACCAAATATGCATCTTATAAATATTTGAATACATTATAAATATTAATATATATGTTTCTGTTACTTTGAATGTATGAACAAAAAAACGAAGCATTTTGCGAGTAGAGTTGATAGGGATTATTTCTGGTTGTTTACTTTGTATGTGTACATATTTTTCTGATATTCAGAGCAATAAATAAATAAAATAAAATTTTATTCGCAAATTGAAAAGATTTATCCAATTAAATAATATTCTACAAATATCCAATTAATATTGAAGTTGAACTATTCCAGCGCCGCACAATATCAAAATAACTTAATTCCGAAATAAATTAGGTCCGATTTCAGAGTCTAGAGCATTCACAGAAAATCAATTTTTATTCAGAGCTCAGGAGATACGCCCTCTTTTGTATGCTCACATAAGTAGATCGTCAGAACGGTTACATTCATATTGCTAATCTGATGTCCCTTCGCTGTGATTGTCAACTGTTTGCCAGTGAACATACTGAGTAGACAGTCAACTGTTTGAGTTCTGTGTCTGTCATTGTTCGATCGGCGATTGTTACCATTAGGGTAGGTTTTTGTTTTATTGATTTTTCGGGATATTTTCTTTCACGGCGAATTTTAAATTTATGAAGGTCTTACACCTGTGCTTTGCCTCACATTTTAATCTTATGTGTCAGGATAGGTTGCTGTTTTGCTTTTCGGTGGGGATTGATGTTGCTACCCAGGATATTGGGAAATCATGGCATCATCATTTTCATTTTTCAAGAGAGTGTTGAACTTAATTTATCATAAAAATTATTCTGAGAATTCACCACACGTCACTGTCAACCAATAGGATCTCGAATTTGTTTAAAAATGAACCAATGAAATGTACATTTCGTCGGAAATTCACAGGGTTCGAAGATATATATCGATCGATATATATCATGATATTTATTTTGATATATATCGTCATATTTTTGCAATGATATATATCCATTATATAAAAATATCAAATAGTTTTTGAGATATAGCCTCCGGAAAAGTGAAATTTTTAGAATTGTTCAGTTTTTCTACTTTTCCGAGGCTATATCTCGAAAACTAAATGTGATATGAAAACGCGCTCAACGGCATTAATTTTCTCGTGCTTCAGTTAACTTATAAACATAGTTTCAGCGATTTTTATTTTTTTTCAATTTTCCGCCAAAAAAATCGCAAAAAGCGGTTTTTTAACATTTTCTCGAAAACCAGAAGTCATATGCATTTGAAGATTGCACCACTGGATTCAATGGGTCAAAATACATATGTATGTAAATTTTCGTTTTAATAATCCTACGATTAAGGATTTTTGGGAAAATTGAATTAAAATTTAAAAAACCAAAGGGTTCCCCTTAGGAAATAAATAAAAATATTAAATTGCATAAAATTGTATGAAAATTTGCTTATAAGTCAATTCGGACACGGGGAATTCAACGCCGTTGAGCGCATATCCATATCTTGTTTACTTTTTGAAATATAGCCTCCAGAAAAATGATATTTTTCGTATTTTTCAGTTTTTCTACTTTTCCGAGGCTATATCTCAAAAACTAAATGTGATATGAAAACGCGCTCAACGGCATTAATTTTCTCGTGCTTCAGTTAACTTATAAATATAGTTTCAGCGATTTTTATTTTTTCTCAATTTTCCGCCAAAAAAATCGCAAAAAGCGGTTTTTTAACATTTTCTCGAAAACCAGAAGTCATATGCATTTGAAGATTGCACCACTGGATTCAGTGGGTCAAAATAAATATGTATGTAAATTTTCGTTTTAATAATCCTACGATTAAGGATTTTTGGGAAAATTGAATTAAAATCTAAAAAACCAAAGGGGTACCCCTTAGGAAATAATTAAAAATATTAAATTGCATAAAATTGTATGAAAATTTGCTTATAAGTCAATTCGGACACGGGGAATGCGCCGTTGAGTGCATTTCCATATCTTGTTTAGTTTTTAAGATATAGCCTCCGGAAAAGTGAAATTTTTCGAATTTTTCAGTTTTTCTAAATGTGTACAAAAACTAAAATTAAAAAATAAATATCCAAAAAGTGATATTTATCTGATATATATCCTATATATCAGATATTTTGATATTTATTATAAATATCATGATATTTACGAACCCTGGAAATTCATCACTAGTGAAATTGATATCGGAAATACCACTGTTAATAATATCCTTGGTTACGAATAAAATAAATGATATTTTCAATATTTTCATAAACGTAAATTTTGAATACTAAATGTACACTGAAATGTAGAATTTTCATCACTGTAATACCTAATTAATAATGTGCAAATAAATACCTAACTATTCTTGTTAATTAACTCTTGTTTGGTAAATTCTCAAGCCGAATACAACTCGTAGTATGAAAATTGACAGATAATATTTTGACATAAATATACATTCGTTGTTACGGAATAGGAAACACAACTCGTGCTTCGCACTAGTTATGTTTCCATTTCCATAACAACTCATAATTTATGTCAAAATATTTTCAGCAATTTTCATACTACTTGTTATATTATATATGACAATATATATATTTTGTAATTGAATTTAATTGGATTATTTTTCAATTATTTATAATTTTAGACAATTGATTTGTTGAATATCTGTTACTAATTTTATCTTAAATTTTGTTCGAAAATAAATATAATAAATAAATAAATATATCATCACGCCTTTTACTCATTACTGGGTGTAGCACTCTGCCTAAACAGATCTTGGTAAGTGATATATTTCTTCGTGTGAAGTGTGGTTACTAACCGTCAAATCACGGCCCCCGAAGATGTTAGTGGAAGCCACATAGGTAGATTAAAATTGTTTTCTGGCTGTGGGGATCGAACCAAGGTTCTCAAAGTCCACAGGCCGACTCGATACCACTGAGCTACCTACCCCATAAATATAATGTACGTATTAAATAAAATGACAATTATACTAATAGGCAGGAATAAGAAGTAAAATTACATTTTTACGTTCGCTTACAAGAAATTTAATAATTATTTTATATAATTTAATGGGGTAGGTGGCTCAGTGGTATCGATTCGCCCTGTGCATCTTGAGAACCCTAGTTCGATCCCCACAGCCTACAAATAATTTTCACCAAATTAAATCTACCCCTGTGGCTTCCCCTCCACTAACATCTTTGGGGGAAGAAATATATCACTTACAGAGATCTGCTAAAGCAGAGTGCCACACTCAGAAAATGGGTAAAAGATGTGATGATATATTTATTTAATAAAAAATATAAAATAAACTCTTGGCTAAGTTTCACCTCTGACGATGCCCTCATAAGGTGACTTGGAGGCTGAATTTTGTGAAACTTAGACAAGTGTTTAGTTTATATTACTGGTTCGATAGAACTTCTCATGTCATCTTACCAGTTTGTTAGAGATCTTATTCTCTGCTGGCACAGTCCTTCGTCACCAGCTTCTTCACGTGAACTTTGTTTTAGGTGACGAAGTAGGTTATACCATACTGATGAGCTCTAATAAGAGCGAAACGCGTCTATGGTTACCAACTGTGCTGGCCAGCCTCTGACGATGCCCTCATAAGGTGATTTGGAGGCTGAATTTTGTGAGACTTAGACAAGTGTTTATTTTGATATTTTATTATTAAACCTAGTTTCACCAAGTGAGCATTTAAAGACAATTAATTTTGTCTTTGTTGTTTTTTATTTATATTTTTTATTAATCCTAGTTTCTCCAAGTGTATAGATGACAATTAATTTTGTCTTTGTTGTTATATATATTTATTTATTGAATTGAAAATGAATTAGGAACAACAAATTATTTGTATCACACAGTCCACAAACATCTGTGTGTGCGATGATTGTAGATTTGTACAATTTTGTATAAATCTTAAAATAATACAGATTTACGCTCGTAAAGAAATATCGTTACATAAAGAGTAAAACTGTAAAAGATTATCAAAACTGCGTATATATATCATCATTAAATGCGTTTTTAAGTACTGCAGCATAAACAAATGAAGTATGAAGTCCCTAGTAAAATATGGCGGCTACATCTCCAGTTGATGATATTTCTTTTACGCCTGTAATCATATTTCATCTCAAATGAAATCTTTCTTTACTCGACGGACATTTTCATATATCTGTCACAGTTTTAAGTATTTCTGAACTTGTTTCAACTTAAATAACAAATGAGGTTTGTTATACTTTTATTTTTACGAGGGAGACACAATTTTGTAATGAATAATTTTAGGTTATTAGTCGAAACTTGCTACTTAGGAGAAAAAGTTTAGGAATTTTGTTTCTTGCGCATTATCTTTGTTTAAGCTGTGACTCCAATTGTAATTTTGAATTTGTTTTGCTTCATTTTAGATAAAAACTTGTGTATTGTTTGAGATGTTAGTCATTTTGTAACGAACTTGATACGTGTACTTTTGCGGTGATTCGTTTGTTTAAATATGTTTGCTGAGGTTCGATTTTAATTAATTTTATTAATTACATACTGTAGTGCAGTTATATTAATTATATAAAATGGCTGTGAATTTAAATAAACTAATTAAGACATTATTTTAGTTATATAATTATATTTGTGTAGTGGCTATATGTCTTGAAAATAGTAATACAGTAAATAATAATTAAAAATAGAAGTAGAAATATATTAAAACTAATATTTTAATAGCCAATTAAAAGTCTGACAAGTAGTTAATTTTGTGGTGTCAAATACTTCTAGTCGTATTTTATGCAGCTGTCAAAAATAGTTAATAGTAGGTTTTGTCTACGAAATTCATTTTTATGGGGTAGATGGCTCAGTGGTATCGAGTCGGCCTGTGGATCTTGAGAACCCTGGTTCAATCCCCACAGCCGACAAACAATTTTCACCAATTTAAAAAAATCTACTCCTGTGGCTCCTCCTCCACTAATATCTTTGGAGGCCGTGATTTGACGGCTGGTAACCGCACTTCACGCGAAAAAATATATCACTTACCGAGATCTGCTTAGGCAGAGTGCCACATCCAGTGATGGGTAAAAGGCGTGATGATATATTTATTTATTTAATTTAATTTTTTTGTACAATAATATTTTGTTTTACTTTGCTACTAGAGATGGCCGTTAAAACGGTTTTATTGTTCGTTACTATTAACATTATCCGCTAAAACTGCTGAAATATTTAAATTATTTATTGGCAATTAGCTCTTTGGTTATAGTATCTTATGATTGGAGAGATGGCTCAGTGGTATTGAGTCGGCCTGTGGATTTGAGAACCTGGGTTCGATTCCCACACCCGATAAACAATTTTCACCACATTTAAATTACTCGTGTGGCTTCTCCTCCACTAACATCTAATGAGTGCTGTGATTAGACACCTGGTAAGTGCACTTCATACAAAGAAATATATCACTTACCAAGATCTGCTACGGCAGAGTCTCACACCTAGTAATAGGTAAAAGGCATGATGATATACTTATTTTATTTATACCTTATGAATAAGTATAAAACAATATTTATATTCAATTTTATAATTTTTTTTATTGTGCTTATTGTTATGAAAGTTGACTTTTTCTACCGAAAAATCATATAGAAAGTGTTACATTTTTCAACTATTTTTGAAATCGTAGATAAATATAAATATATCATCACGCCTTTTACCCATTACTGACTGTGGTACTTCTCCGTAGCAGATTTTGGTAAGTGATATATTTCTTCGCGTGAACTACAATTACCAGCTGTCAAATCACAGCCCCATAGATGTTAGTGGTGAGCTACAGGGGTAGTTTTAACGTGGCAAAAATTGTTCTTTTTATATCGTGAAAAAAGTATATTCCGAATCGGACTGTGGATTTGAGAACCCGGGATCGATTCCTACACACCATATTAAAATTACCCCTGTGACACCCTCCCCCCTTCATTAACATCTTTCACAAGGCATGATTTAATATCGTAATTAATTATATTATACAGGGTGTTTCAGGACTAGTGTAACAAACTTTAACAGCTTATTCCTGAGGTCATTTTGAGCCAAAAATGTCATATGAACATAGGTCCTATTCCTTCTAGTTACCAAAATACAAGAGGTTGAAGTTCTATAAATAACACGAAATTTTCAAATTTTTGTAATCAAGATACTTTCGGAAAACAAAATTTCGCGCAAATAGGGGATGGGAAAGTTGGCGTCTATTTAGATATCTGTCTTGGTATTCTCTGGACGCATAACGGGCATTACCATTACATAATCCATAAATAAAAATCATATCTGCATATTCAGCAGTACTATAACCATCCATTATGAAACAATAATACAATCAAAAGTACAACAATTTTTAATTAAGACAAATAAGATATGACTTTTCAATAAAATTCTTGTTTTCCGAAAGTATCTTGATTACAAAAATTTGAAAATGTCGTGTTATTTATAGAACTTCAACCTCTTGTATTTTGGTAACTAGAAAGAATAGGACCTATGTTTATATGACATTTTTGGCTCAAAATAACCTCAGGAATAAGCTGTTAAAGTTTGTTACACTAGTCCTGAAACACCCTGTATGTATATAAGAGATATAGTTAAAGAAAGATCGCAATGCCCAGACGTCGGACTTAAAGGCATTAAAACTCAAATATCTTAAAGACAAATAAAATTTATTTGTCTCTAGTACAATGTTTTTGGGTCTAGTCTCACTTTAAATGATAAATTTACTAGTTTGTGGCTACAGTGGAGAATCCCTTTGTCCCTACTATCAAATATCCGAATTCAGCGACTCTCGACTTGAAACAAGTGAAGTACCCGGTCAATTTACACAATTACAGCGCCATCATCACTCTGTGGCGGCGGTTAAAACTAACTCTCCACAGGAAAACGTGATAGCTACATCCGTGTAATTCATATTTATACCTTAAAGCAAAAATAATTGTAGATGACAGCGGTACGAAAATGATGACGCGAATTTGTACATCCTAGTATTTCTATTTAAGCTTGTTCGTGGTTTGAGTTCGATGTTCAGATGTTCTGATGTTCTGATGTTACAAGGTGATTGTCAGATGTTATGCTTGGTTCTTTTTTTAACCACAGTTTGATTGGTACATTGATAATTGCAAGGTTGGTTATGGTTGTTTGATGGTTATTTTGCAAGGTTGTATAAGGTCGAATTATGCAATTGTTTTGTTTTGACTTGTCATTCGACAATTTAAAATTCTTACGTGGTTGAATTTTATGGAAATTTATTAATTGACGAATTAAGGATATATTGAATATTTATTCACGGATAATTATAGTTTCAGGAAGATGAAAAATATATCTAGCTTTTAATTAAATTCGACAACGTCAGATTGGTTTAGATTCCATGTTTTCTTTCTTGATGTTTTGTTATTGTTTGTTAAAAATAGTTTTGTTCTTAATTTTATTTTAATTGCAAACTAATTTAGGGAGTCGAATCAAACTTGAATTGAAAGTCGGTTTGGAGGGAAATATTTTGTCCGGAACTAAAAGCGAATCGAAAAACAAATTAGCTCTTAACGGTTTAGATACTAATTTATAAAAAATTTAATTTATCGTCGTTTCATGTTAGAAAATAATGTGAGTTAATTTTTTATTATTTGTATAAACATATTTATGGCTTAAATAAATTGAATAGGTTTTAAATTTAATAGAAATGTGATTTCAAAATTCCATTTATATTTTTGTTGTGTAATCTTATAAGAAGAATTAGTAAGTAATTATTTTCCATAGAAAAGTTTATTAAAATATAATATATATATCATCACGCCTTTTACCCATTACTGGCTGTGGCACTCTGCCTAAGCAGATATTTTTTCGCGTGAAGTGCGGTTACCAGAAGTCAAATCACGCCCCCAAAGATATTAGTGGAAGGGAAGCCACAGGGGTAGATTTAAATTGGTGAAAATTGTTTATTAAAATATAGTAATTATTTATATTGTAAATAGTATATTATGTCTCTTTAGTTATGACTTTCTTTCGACTCAAGATAAGCGAATAGCAACAAAAAACAAATTTGCAATTTGCTTGAAACACCCTGTATACGAATGAATTAACTTAATCAAATTTTCGCTCCGTTCTTAATCTAAATTCTCCATATTCATTCATATGATTTATGCCTAATCCAGTCCTGTCCACAATGCTACCAACTGTTCCTCTGCACATCTGTGCTCCGAGAACCACCACCCGCACCCATGTCGACCCAACCGACCCAAACCCACCCAAATATTCCCACGGACCCGCTGACCTAAGCACATAACTCTCAATCAGTGAAATGGCGGGTATGAGTTGTGAACATGAAGACAATGAGACGTAATTGAAGGAAAATGAAATATTGTATTGAAGGAATATCGCTGGTTATGTATTAGGGTATGCGTTATTATTTAGGGTGTTTTGGATCTGTGGAATAAGTGTAATAAAGTATGAATTATTAATGACATTGTGAAGGGTGCTTCAAGATTATTAGTTTTGAATTCGTTTGTTTTGTATCATAAATAATTGACAAACTTTGATTAGCTTTTGTTCATAATGACAGTATGTAATAAATATTTAATTATTTATTAATGTACGCCCGTAATTCTAGAGGTTCAGTAATATTAACCAACAAACAATTTTCACCATATTATTGTGGCCCCCCCCCCCCTTTACTACTTTGATGGCTGGTAACCGTACTTCACACACAAAATATATCCCTTATCGAGATCTGTTACGGTAGAGTGCTACTCCAAGTAATGGGTAAAAGGCGTGATGATATATTTATATTTTATTAGCATAGCTTTTAAATTTTGTTAAAGTTTAAAAAATGTTATTGGTTTTTAAGATATTTAACTCTGACGTTAGAGAATTAATTTTACCATCTCTCTCGCACATCTACTCCATAAAATGTCTTCTGTCTTTATCTAACAATTAATTTTGAGGTTATTGTTATATTTACGTCGTTATATGCAGAACTGATAACTATATTTTAAATAAATATTTAATATATATTATTTCTTAATTCATAAATACGTTACTTATTGTTAATGATTGTTAAATACTGTCTAGTTCGAAACTTTGATTATTTAAAGATCAACTTTGAAAGCTCATAACTCAAAAACTAAAAGAGATATTGAAATGCGGTTTGAACGAGTGTATATCTCGTGCGCTACTTACCTTGTACAAGTATTTTGAAAATTTTGAAAATTTTTCAATTTTTTTCAAAATTTTTCTTCCTCAATATTTAAAAAACTTGAAAAGATAATAAAAATCGGAAAACACCAGTGATTTTCTCGAGTGAAAATACAAAAGTATGCAAATTTTCACAAAAAAATTCGCACGGATACATTTTTTATTACAAAAAAACGAAAAATGGCCAAAAATCGTAAAAATCTTAAGGCTAACCCCTTAAGAAATTTTCAAAAAACGGTCATTCTCGATTTTTTGTAATAAATAATGTATCCGTTCGAATTTTTTTCTGAAAATTTACATACCTATGTATATTCACGCGAGGAATTCACTGGTGTTCATATTTACATTATCTTTTCAACTTTTTGAAATATCGACAAAAAAAAATTTCGAAAAAATTTTCAAAATTTTCAAAATACTTGTACAAGTTAAGAGCGCATGAGAAATACACTCGTTCAAACCGCATTTCAATATAAAGTTGAGCTTTAAAAAAGTCAGAAATCGCTGTAACTCAAAAACTGAAAGAGATATTGAAATGCGGTTTGAACGAGTGTATTTCTCGTGCTCTGAACTATATAGAACCATATAATAAAAATTTTGACTTTTTGAACTGGTTCAACCAGAAATTCACATCTGCATGTTTAGCCATCGTTGGGGAATATCCGCTGCAGATAATTTCGTACATTTTGTTGGAACCACACTTCCTCAATATTTACTCAATATTACTCTCTCTTGTAACAACTCTAAATAATTTTCCTCTTTTAAATTTCTATTTATATAAAAACGCCCCACTATTTGATCCCCTATTAACCCGATCTGATTTTGAAAGAGGACAGTTTTATTACTTTGACAACTATAGATGACAGCAATGTTATTTTCCCTATGTTTACTTTTAAAATAAACGCTCTAATGCATTGCTGTCAAACTTTGTAACTGTAACTATGGTAATGGCATATCCCTATGTTTACTGATAAAAAAAAACTCCCGATATGTGACTACAATTATATGTGAGCTTGAGTTTGAGATTCACATTTTCTTAAGTCTTGTGTCACAAAATTTATAAAAAATTATTTCGGTTTAATACATAGTATTTAAGACTTTCTAGAACTGTATATAGTTTTCAATTTAGATATAGTTACATAAAAAGAAAACTGTCGTTGGAAGTTCTCGCATATAAGATGATACAATATTTGTTTTAAATATTTGTATATTTGGAAGTGTATAAAAATGAATTTATAAAACCTTTACTGTAACATAATCTCTCATCTACTTTATTCGTAATTCTTCTTTTCGTACCTCTTTTCATCCCCTGTTATTTTATCACACTTTTCAACTTCTTTCTTGCAACACTCAGCATTTTTCATCAGATTCCCTTTCATCTCAAATTAAAGGGAAAGAGTTCAAATTTGAACAAATATGATCCTTAATCAAATCAGACAGAAATCGACGGAGAGACCAATCACGAAATTGTTGCTTGGCAACAAAATTGCTTTTCTAAAACGAACATAAATTTTGAAAGTTTAATATTCAAATTAGTAAGAATTTAAGTTAAAGAATAAATATTTTTGGAACTGCCGTAATTCTTGAATAATAAGACAATAAAATATGTTTATCCGATAATATTTGAGTAATAATTTTGTTTTAATCAGTTGTATCTTCTACAAAGTTTTGATTGTGAATTAGCATAACGTAAGAAGGTAACGCAAGTGAATCGATGTTCTGGAAACAATTTCACAAGTTTGTGTTTGCATTTGGACTGAGGTTTTGTTCATTTTGTTCTTCACCTGGTTCTTGTTCTTGCTTTTGGTTATTTTCACGATAGATAAAATGTTCATCTCTATCGAAGATATGAAGATGCGCTCATTATTTCGATTTAGCCTTCAGAAAAGTTAAATTTCTCTTAATTTAATTTTTTTTACTTTCCCGAAGCTATGCATTAAATCTAAATGGGATGCGCTCAACGTCATTGAATTTCTTGTCCAAATTGATTTATAAGCAAATTTTTGACAAATGTCTTCTAGATTTTGAGATAATGTTTAAAAAAATGTTTTTTCTACAACTGTCAAAAAAGGTTCATTTTGTTTTCACTAATATCAATACGCGAAGTACGAGATTATTTCATCATTTACATTACAATGACAACGCGTATTTTGCGCATTATTTTGGACCCTAGTGCGTAAAATGAGTATTTTGCGCACTGTTTCGTATTCTAGTACGCAAAATGAGTAACTCGCGCACGTTCCCAAATTATTTGTTGTTAGGTTTCATAAGTTACAACACATCAATAGTATCAAATTAATATTATTGTTGATTGGTTTCCTTCAATTTACTTAAATAAATCAATAATTATTGTATTATTCTTTATTTACAGTTGTAGAAAAAATGTTGTTTCTATTTCGTGGACAAAATTCTTGTTTTTTTGGCGCGTTTGAATGATTTTTATTGTCTCGACCTGCGGTTTCGACTAAAAGTAACATTCTCACACGCAACAAAAAAACACTCATTTTGCGCACTTAATACAAAAATAACTATTTTTTTAAAATTTTTGGTTGTTGTATATTATTTTAACTGCTTGTCCATGTCCAACATACTTGTAGTTTGTATTTTTTGACAGCCTGTGTAGAGAAATATATTAAATAACAACAAAGACAAAATTAATTGTCATCCAACACTTGGTGAAACAGGGTTTAATAAAAAATATAAAGTAAACACTTGGGCTATGTTTCACACAGTTCTTCGTCACCAGCTTCTTCACATGAACTTTGTTCTAGATGAAGAAGTGAGTTATACCATACTGATGAGCTCTAATAAGAGCGAAACGCGTCTAAGGTTACTAACTGTGCTGGCCAGCCTCTGACGATGCCCTCATAAAGTGACTTGGAGGCTGAATTTTGTGAAACATAGCCAAGTGTTTACTTTATTTTTTTTTATTTTTTATTTTTCTTTAGAAATATATTAGAAACAAATTATGAAAATGCTTTTAAAGAATGGATAAACATTTTGTTTGCATGTTATGAATATAAATAATCAACAGATCTGTCAACATGGACGCAGTCCATAACCATTAGAATAATTAGTGAGGCCATCAGTTTGCTAAATGATTGTGTGCGTTTATTAGCTTCAACTGAACTGAAATGAACTGAACTCTGATCGATTTTTAAAACGTGCTCATCATGGTTTTTATCTCTACTCTCTACTGTAAATGATATAACACTCTATACCATATAAATATTTAAAAAATTAAATATTAGTACAATTTACATACATACATAACATTACACTATATTCCATTAAATGGGGTATCAATAGATTCTCAAAATAAAAATAGTTACATTGTATTTAAAATTAAATTAAAAAACACTAGGTTAGTTTCAAATAATGTAAAGTTTATTTTACAATACGTATTTCGGTCGACTAGACCATCATCAGGTGAACAAGATATCGACCGAAATACGTATTGTAAAATAAACTTTGCATTATTTGAAACTAACCTAGTGTTTTTTAATTTATTTTTTTTATAAAATGTTTCAACGAGAACCGACAGTTAAATCTATCGAATTTACATTGTATTTCTTGGGCCTAGAAGTATTTTAAGGCGGCCCTGGTATTACAAAATCAAACCATATAAAGTTGGAGAATGTATCTATACTAAAATACGATATTAATTTTGTGGTATAAATTTCGCCGTAATTTATAATTTCTTATCTGTTGGAACTGTGAACAATGTCGAGTGAATGTTTACGATTGTGAACGGTCACTTATGTTTTGTTCAGTGTCCACGAATCGAGGAAAAGGACAAAACAATGTTCTCCCGCTGAGAAAGGACAATAACATTCGCCAACTAAAGATAAATTAAATTCAAGACTTAATGACTTTACATTCTCGGACTTCGGACCCTAAAGTACTCGCTACATCGCCGAGGAATTAAATCAAGAACTTGCTAAACTGTGCGCGGATTTTCTACTGCTTAATCGAGTAAATTTAAATTTTGTAAAGCGTTTGTTCATTTATGGAGAAATATCGATATAATTTTGTGGAGTATTCGCGATTGAATCATAGTTAAGAGAATAATCAATCTTTTGAAAATTTTTAATTGATTTCCGAATATTTTATTTTCTGATAGGGTACTGGAAAAATTATATGTATACCATGTGAAGAAAGTCTTGCTTTATATTAGAGATGGGCGAATATCAAATTTCTCGAATTCGAATATCGAATACGAATATTAACCAGATCTCGAATATTCGAGGTACTCGAATATTCGAATACTCCTAAAAGTTAATTTATTTATTATTAATAATTATATAATTATGTCCTTTTCATTATTTGAATGAAATGGTTAAGATAACATAAAATTAAAACAAAAAGTACAAACAAAAAAGAAAAAGACGAAAACTTCAAATTTAAGATGAAACGTACGGGCTGATGTTGGCGAAAAACAAATTTGAAATATGGTACGTCTTCATGGTTTTGAAACAAAATATCTTTGTTATTAATAACTTCAAAGTATTGTAATAGCTTTAAGTTTATGTACAAATGATAAAGGAAAACATAGTCAAAAATTGAGGTCAACATATGACGCGATATTCGAGGTATTCGTATGTTCGCTATACTGACGTTAATATTCGAAAATCTCGAATATCGAATAATGTCAATATTCGCGGCATTCGACTATTCGCGGATGATATTCGCCCATCTCTACTTTATATGAAACTGCACCTTCATGAAGAAAAGTCTCACTTTCTCCCTTTGATACACAAATAACTATTATATAAATTAGTATTTTTTAATCAAAAGAGAGAGATCAATTAATTTAAAATTTAAATAATAGTTCAGTTGTTAATAGCACAATCTCAGAGTCAAATCCTGGCATTATCCTAATTTTTATTTCCATAATTCAACTTAATAAATGGGGTAGGTGGCTCAGTGGTATCGAGTCGGCCTATGGCCCTTGAGAACTCTGGTTCGATCCCCACAGCCGACAAACAATTTTCACCAAAATTAAATCTACCCCTGTGGCTCCTCCTCCACTAATATCTTTGGGGCCGTGATTTGACGTTTGGTAACCGCACTTCACGCGATGAAATATATCACTTACCGAAAACTGCTTCGGCTGTGTGCCACACCCAGTAATGGGTAAAAGGCGTGATGATATATTTATTTAATTTAATAAATAAATAAATATTAACATTAAAACAAATTCAAAAAATGTTCTTTAACAAATTATAACTTGGCATAGCAGAAAATGTTTCCATTGAGTGTAAGGATTTAAAGGGTCGGCCTGCAGGGACAGCACAACCCCCGGGCCCCCGTCCGTCACGTCCGCCTCTGACACGCTACGTTATGTGCGAGGAATGTCTGCATGTCTGGCCCAGACGCCAGGCCTACTGAGATTTCGCGGGATGAATGAAGCTCGCTTGAAATTTGTTTCCGGTACAGAATGTACGTGAGGATCTTCCTTCTATTTTTCGATGGTGGAAGAGGAAGATGAAATGTTAAAGAGTATGTATGTGTAAGGGTTCTAAAAAGTATCAGATTTTTATAAAACTATTTGTGATGAAAAGCCCAGTTTTCATAAAACACTCTAATTTTAATAAAATAAAAAAAATAAATAAATATATTATCACGCCTTTTACCCACTATTGAGTGTGACACGGTTACTAGCCGTCAAATCACGGCCTCCAAAGATATTAGTGGTGGGGGAGCCACAGGGATAGTTTTAATGTGGTGAAAATTGTTTGTCGGCTGTGGGAATCGAACCTGAGTTCTTAAATCCACAGGCCTACTCGATACCGCTGAGCCACCTACTGGAATTTTACATAAAAATAGTAATAATGCATGGAGTAGAATTTATTGTTATTGTTATTCTGCCATGTTTATTTGCATTTATCTCAATATTTCATTAAAACTTTATTCTCGTAGGAATTAATAACAAAATTATAATTAGTTTTTTTCTATTCTCATTATTAAAATGTAATTTAACGTACTGGTTTCCATGGCGCTAAATAACATCTTAATCACATGTTGATAAGTCGTGGCTTCAAACATTTTAGTCACGGCCTGAGTTATTAGCTTCAGACATCTGGCAACTTTACCTTAACCTTACTTTTTAAATAATTTATAAAACTTTACATTTTGTTGTTGTCTTAATTTGCGATCGTAGAAAAGTATAATATGAGACTCTTTTAATACTCGTTTTTTATACACTCGTAACTAAAAAGACATTAATAAAACTTGTTACATAATATATTATAATTTGAATTATTTGTTTCTATACTACTTACATAATTTCTTTTGTGAATTGAATATATTCTGCTCAAATGCAACTTTTCGTTATTCGTATATCTCTTTTTATTGTAGAGTAAATACGATGATCGACTGTTTGAATAATGACGACACTTTGATAATCTGAATATCAGTCTAATATATTTTGAAAAAGTTACACTTCCAACGTTTCGGCGATAACCATCGCCTTCTTCAGGGATATGTAACGTCTAGTAATTAATATAAACAAAATGTTTAAAAAAACTGCACATAATAGTCACAATTTAAAAAAAAAAAATAGTCAAAACGGTATTCCGATTATCAAAGTGTCGTCATTTCTTTTTATTGTTTCAATTCTGAATATCGTTTCGCTAACTTCTATTCATAGCTTTGCATTCGACGATAAGGTGATGTGTATATCTATATAGAATTAAATATCACTCGGACAAGATTCGAACTCGCGCAATATGGTCAACAAACCATTATTCTGATTACAGATCAATCATGGTTGATGTTCCGGATGTTGACATTCTAAATATTTTTTTATTATTTTTGAATTATTGGGCAAATAACTTGTACGTGTTAAAATTGAACATGAATTTAAAATTATTTTAAAATTATTTTTTCATGTTCAAGTAATGTTTTTATGAGATTATCTACTTTAAATTTTAACTTTTTCAGCCAAAGACAAAATATGACTGTGACTATTCCTTTTTTTCTTGTGTTACGTACCTTGAATATCTAAATAAGTAAATAATATAAAATGATTGATATATTTTAACATCTTTATAGGTTAGATCAATCAAACTTGTCAAACTTCCGAAGAGCACAATATTCTTAAAATATATCTTTTGACATTTAGAAATAATTAACATTTAAGTAAAAATCCTTATTGACGTAATGTCTTTCTTGTCTTTATCACTCAGATGATTTGAAACCGCGAGGTAGGGTTCATATCTCAGCCATCTTGACCACGGAACCAGTATGGAGTCCCCCGAGAGTCATTTGTTACGTAACATAACCTATACGCGTTCACCTCAGCTGCAGTATCTCAGTTAGCCATGACCGTACCATGACCACTACGTGACTGGACGACTGTACTAGATCGTCGTTTGTTTTGTTCTACGAGTCATGGCACTCTGGGATTCTGATTCCGATGTGTTTTCCGGTGTCTGGTGCTAGTAAAATTTACGTGCATTTTAAAACGAATTTGTGAATTGAAGGTTTTTTAATGGAATTAAGATTAGTCAATCACTTAAGGAAATTGTTCTATACATATGGCCTACGTGAGGATATAAATAGAATGAAGGACATCAGGTTTATTAAAACAAAAAAAAGTAAAATTTCCAGGACTAAATTATTTTATTCTTACTTACAAAGTTGTAAGAAAATCTCAGTAACATAAAAAGAGCTTGATATATTTAAATACACTCATTCGAAACATTCGGTAGTAAAAAAAAAATTAGAGATGGGCGAATATCATCCGCGAATAGTCGAATGCCGCGAATATTGACATTATTCGATATACGAAATTTTCGAATGTTTTCCTTTATCATTTGTACATAAACTTAAAGCTATTACAATACTTTGAAGTAATTAATAACAAAGATATTTTGTTTCAAAAACATGAAGACGTACCATATTTCAAATTTGTTTTTCGCCAACATCAGCCCGTACGTTTCACCTTAAATTTGAAGTTTTCGTCTTTTTCTTTACTTTTTTGTTTGTACTTTTTGTTTTAATTTTATGTTTTCTTAACCATTTCATTCAAATAATGAAAAGGACATAATTAAATAATTATTAATAATAAATAAATTAACTTCTAGGAGTATTCGAATATTCGAGATCTGGTTAATATTCGTATTCGATATTCGAATTCGAGAAATTTGATATTCGCCCATCTCTAAAAAAAATATATCATCACGCCTTTTACCCATTACTGGGTGTAGCACTCTGCCATAGCAGATCTCGACGTATTGCGTGAATTGCGATTATCAGCCGCCAAATCACGGCACCCAAAGATGTTAGTGGAGAGGGAGCCACAGGAGTAGATTTAATTTGGTGAAAATTGTTTGTCGGCTGTGGGGATCGAACCACATTCGGTAGTAGGATATATGTATATCGGATATTTCAATATTACTGTGGATTTAAGGACTCTGATTTGATTCCCACATCCGACAAACAATTTTCACCACAATAAAATTACCCTTGTGGCTCTCTCTCTACTAACATCCTTGGGGGCTGTGATTAGACGGCTAATAACTGCACTTTGCGTGAAGAAATATATCACTTACCGAGATCTGCTACGACAGAGTGCCACCCTCAGTGATGGATAAAAGGTGTGATGATATATTTATTTAGTTATTGGTTACAACACATCAATAGTACCAAATTTATATTATTTTTGTTTGTTTACTTGAATAAATCAATAATTATTGCACTATTTATTTGACAGTTGTAGAAAAACTGTTTCGCGACTAAAAATGACATTCTCACGCGAAACAAAAAAAAACACTTATTTTGGTTTATAATAAAATAACTATTAGTTAATTTCAACAATTTTAACAACATGCAAATTTTCATTTATTACTGTACAGAGATTAAAATTAATTACAAATATCTTATTAAATCTAATAATTAATTGAGCAGGGCCAGTATAAAATGTAATCAAATTTCAAATTGCTAGAGAAATTAGCATATTTACAAAGCAACAAATATACATATTGACAGTTTCGTCGGCCGTAAACACGCTCATTATCGGGACATAACCACACGAAATTAATTTAAAACAAACACTACGCCGAGTATCGCATATCATGTGTAACATCTGGTTATGGTTTGTTTCATAGTGTAATAATGCATGCAAATTATTAACATGGCACCATACAAATTAATAAATTATTGTGAAACATTATGTTCAACGAAAACAGAAATTTATTTACGGATTATGTTACGAAACAATGAAATATTTTGTTTAGAAATTGGTTCATTATTTTTATTTGATTTTCAAAAGATATGAACAGATAATATTTCAGTTTATTATTAAATATTGTACTGGTTTCTAATTTTCTTCAATTTTAAATAAATTAAAGATGAAATAATTACGAATTTTCAATTCGTTATTTGAATAAATATAAGTTGAACATTGAACATGGGATAACTATTTCATTCTATAAACCATTTGTCTATTTAAATAGTGTCAAGCAATTTTCAGCTTACTTAGATATATTATTTAAACTGCGAAGGGATATATTTGCGTGAAATTAATAAGAAATTAATTTTTTTTTATAAAAGCATCGATTATTGTTAATAGAGAAATTTAAAAGTTATTTTTCTACAACTGTCTTTTTTTCACTAATATCAATAAGTGAAGTATATGATTTTTTCATTATTTAGATTAAATTGATGACAGAAAAATTCGAACCAGGGACCCTCCGCTTGCCAGGCAGAGATTCTAAACGCTACACTACGTCACCTGTGTACGAAGTATGGCATTAACTGAATTTTTCTGTCATAAATTTAACTTTAAATTTATCATTACTGTACTTTCAGTCATGTCATATAGCAAAAAAAAACAATTATTTAGATTACCATGACAACGCGTATATTGCGTCCTAGTGCGCAAAATGAGTATTTTTTTTAACGTTCCATTGGTTACAACACATCAATTGTACCAAATTAAAATTATTTTTAATTTTTATTTAATACATAAAACATAAAAGTTACGGTAATTTGTAAGAAAATATAAAATTTTTAAACTATTACAAAATAAAAATGTTAAAATTATTGATATACTTGATTTATATTTCAATTGAACAAATATAGTATGTTATGCATCAAGGGAGGGAAACAAGCGATTATTCCCGCGTGTGAGGTTTGCCAACATATTATACTTTTCGTAACAAGTGCACAAAAATTACTGTCTTATCGGGACAAATATCAAATATGGGTTGTGTAACTAGTTACCTAAGAAACGCCGCAAACAGCTAATAATCATAGTCTCTAGGGAGAGAAACATCTCTTTAGGGAGAGAAACATGCTACCTAGGGAGAGAAACATCCTGAAAAGCAGTGTTTCTCTCTCTAAAATTAGGGAATAAGAACGTGTTTCTTGTGCATGTGTTACGAAAATTTGTTTACATATTAATCATGATTGAAGGACTGTAATTCAGCAAATTTTTAAACGCTAACTTTTTGAATTTGAACACACTGTATTATAAAATTTTACATGACTTTATGCTCCATATATTTTAGTAAACAAAAACGTTGATATTATTTTCCAAAGTTAAAACTAATTAACTAGGTCAGTTAAACGACCTAAAATGTCAACAAAGGATTAAAAAACTAATTTAAAAAAGTTTTAGTACTATTATAGTTTTTATAATATGAAGCAAAACGTTTATATATAGTTGTACAAACAATTTAACTGAGAGCTGTAGGCTTGTATATATAGTGATATAGATGTTCTGTTACTGTTAATGTTCGTAGTGAATAAGACATAACAAACTTGAGCAAAGTAACAAACTTGTCCGTTATCTGGCAAGTGGCATAACAAGGTAGCAGGTAGAAATACGAAGATGACACTGCAGACGCCTGAAACTGAAATGGCAGATACCAACTTCAGCACAAAGAATAAACATTATGACAAAAAGAAAAAACAACTTATCAAAGAGAAATATATCATTATGCTGTTTAAATAATTTTTTTTATGGGGTAGGTGGCTCAGTGGTATCGAGTCGGCCTGTGGATCTTGAGAACCTTGGTTCGATCCCCACAGCCGACAAACAATTTTCACCAATTAAAAAAATCTACCCTTGTGGCTCCTCCTCTACTAATATCTTTGGAGGCCGTGATTTGATGGCTGGTAACCGCACTTCACGCGAAAAAATATATCACTTACCGAGATCTGCTTAGGCAGAATGCCACACCCAGTGATGGGTAAAAGGCGTGATGATATATTTATTTATTTTTATTTATAAATTTGAGTGCTGAAACTCTGTGTTTGTAGATGTTTAACCTTCCTTCAGGTTACAGTCTCCAAAGATATTTGGTGCGAATTTTAAACGGGTAAGAAATGTTGGCGTTGAACCAAGATTATCTAGACCATAAACCAATAAGTAACTTGCTAAGCTATCAACCTTATTTTTCATAATGGTGCATTAGTTTCAAAAAATGTTTACATGTAATTAAACGCGATGGCCTGTGACCTGAGATATTCTGGATTCAAAACTTAAAACATTTTTTAAATTGATTTCAAATCATTTTTGTGTTTCATTGTTTACCTACTAAATACTTTAAATACACATTTTTTTGTACTAGTCAAATATACTTGAATTATTTTTTCGCTACAGTACATTTTTTTTGATTTTCAATTTTAGTACGTCGTGTGTTTTTTGGACCAATTTATTTTACAATAATTTAAGAACGTTTTGACATACCGTGTGTCTACTTTCTTTCCGAAAATAGGAAATTAAATGTTAAAATTTTTATTTTGCGATATCTCTTTACCTATTAATTTTAGAACAAAAGTATACTGAAGAAAAATGTTCAGAATGAAAAATTGCATTCATAGAGTATAAATTTGTCGTTCAATTGTTTCGTATATCCGAGTTAGAAGCAAAAGAAAATACACGCTTTAAAACAATTATCAGAGTTCCATGAGAAATAAAACAAATTAGATAACTTAATAATAGGTATTTATTTGTCTAGATTATGTAGAAAAAAGAAAATAATAGTTGCTATAATTAATTTTATTATTAAATTAAATGCTCGAATAAATAAATAAATTAGAGTAAGCTTCCAATTCTGGTCCAATATGTCAAATAATGTCAGACACAACAAACAAATTATTGTTTTATTTCTCATGGCGTGTATTTTCTTTTGCTTTTAACTCAGATATAAGAAACAATTGAACAACAAACTTATACTCTATGGATGCAGTTTTTCATTCTGAACATTTTTCTTTAGTACAATTTTGTTCTAAAAGTAATAGGTAAAGACTTTCCTATGTTCGGAAAAAAAGTAGACACCCGGTATTAGGGTGGCCCTTATTTTGGATAAGTTCGAACTTTGTCGGTTGCCACCCGAAATCTGGTTTAAAATCACAAAAAAGTAATAAATTAATTTTTTGAGATTTTTAAAATAAGTTTAACCCGTGCCTCTAGGCCACTTTCACTTATACACATTTACAAATAAACACTACAAATGATAAAATATATGTGGCTAAAAATATGATAAAATAAAATAATAATATGATAAAAATGTTATAATAAATATGAATATTATTCAAAAACAGTCTAAAATAATCAAAAATAGTTTATAAAACAAAATTGTGGCAAAAGAATCAGTATTGTGAATCACTTTTTGCGTATTTAAAAAACTCAATTTTCGTTAGGTTTTACCCATCCGTTTAGCAATAAACAATCATATAAAATTATTGTTTATTGTAATCGATCGATTCGTTATCTCATCTAGTTTAGTGCTCGCTTGGAATTGTGTCAAAATATTGAAAAACAAACAAGTTATTGCATTTTGAATAAAGTCACTGCTCAGCAGTGATTTGGAAACTGAAGGCAAAAGTGAAAGTGACCTAGAGGCACGGGTTAAACTAATTTTTAAAATCTCAAAAAATTAATTTATTACTTTTTTGTGATTTTAAACCAGTTTTCGGGTGGAGACCGACAAAATTCGAACTTACCCAAAATAAGGGCCACCCTACCCGGTATATGCATTTTTGATAACGTCATTAGTCTTTCTAAAAATGTAGCAATTTATTTATTCGCAATTAATAACACAACAAAACTGTTAAGTAAAGCCGCATACCAATTATAAAAAACAAATTAAAATTCGAGATATGCGATTTCCAAATCCTACATTGCTCATAAAGTCTTTTTATCTCGCCGACGGAAAACATTTAAAAACACGTAAATGGAGAATGAATTGTGGGAGTTACCAACAGTCACCTAACATTTTCCACAAATTAAACGTAAATAAACATTGAATTTCTCTTGAATACTTTTCATCCGTTTAATATTTCCTCATGGATGTAATAATTTTTTTAATTCGTGGTTAAATAAAAGACATTTCATATGTTGTTATCCGGAAAAATTTAATAGCAATTAGTGTTAATTAACAATGTTATAAAGATAATGATGTTGGTTATGTTTTGCAATATTTTGCAGTAAATACCATATTTTTTTTGTTTTGCATGATTCATTCTATTTACATAAATAAAGGTGTTGGATTTATACAAATATTTAATTAAAATCAAATTCTGATAATTTTTCTTATTTATAAATAAGTTTCCTTATGGTTCAAGTCTAGTAGGTGCAGCATATCCAGAAAGTAAACCCGGAAAATATTTGAACTAAAGAGTAATTTTACCTGATTCTTTATGAATTATGTTCAATTTGAGTAATAAGAAACTTAGGTAGCTTTCAAAATAACAAAATATTGACCGTTTCAATTCAATAATTAAGGGGTAAGGCCACTCTAGACAAGGAAAAAAAGGGTAATTTTCTAGATTTTTTTTAACGAAATCTAAACGTGCTGCTTAAGAACTGTTTTTGGATTTTTATTTAGTGCTCTTTAAACTTTATTTAAAAAAATTTTTAAAAGAAAATATACAAAATTGTCGTCAGAAATTAAAATAAATGGCGACTCCTCTCGGCGCGTAGGGCAAATCGGGCGAAAACATTCCGGGAACAGCAATAGACCTGGATCAAAAAGGGATATGTTTTCTTAATCTCTGATGTATACTCTAAAAAAACTACGGGCCGGATTTTGAAAATTTTGATTTTTAACAAAATGGCGCACGTTTGAAAAAAAAGTTCATTATTCGGAACTAAATTTCTGTATAAAAACGACCATAAAAAGCACTTAAAAAAAAGCCCCCGTAGTTTTTGAGTATTTTATATCTAGAATAAGAAATAAAAAGATTCAGCACGATCCATCAATTAGTATTTCAGATTTCTTTTCGCCCGATTTTGAAAATATGATTTCGAGAAAAACGCATTTAAAGTTTCGAGTCATATATATATATATATATATAAATACTAGTACTAATAGATATATGCTTTTTTCCCTCTGAAATACTTCCGCGCGGCATTTAAATTAATTGTCCCTTATTCCTAATGGTTTAAACTATAATTTAAGCAAATAAAAAAAAATGCATTTTTTAAAAATTTTAGAGTGGCCTTACCCCTTAAAATATGTTTTCTATTGCTTTAATAGTATGATATGTAACGAGTTTTATAAACGTCACTTTAGTTACTAGTGTATACAAAATGAGTAACTATATAACGAGTTTATAAAACGAGTCACATACTATACATTCAGTCTTATTCTTGTGACCATTGTATTCAATACAATATCATAAACTTTGCAATTACGATTACAAGGTCCTTTAAGACATTGTAATAATTTGGTATTCTCGTAACACCTTGTAAACAAGGAAATAAGATATTTTATGAATTACGATATTGTAATCTATACAAGTATGAAAGCAATAATAATTGTTACCAGCATAAAATGCAATTGTTTTGATGAATGAAAAACTGTTTGAAATTATTTTAAAGTGATATTAAATAATTGAATTGTTATCTACGATCGCAAATTAAGACAACAACAAAATGTAAAGTTTTATAAATTATTTAAAAAGTAAGGTGAGACCAGTACGTTAAATGACATTTTATAACAAGAGTACAAAAAATTAGTTATAAACATAAAGATAAATACGTACAAAAAACAACCTTCAAAATGTCCCTAAATCTGCATATCAAATTGATAAAACTAGAAACTAATTTGTCCATGTTGAAAAATTTATAAATTTATTAAAACAATTACATTGAAAATAAATCGTATATATGAAGAAATTATAAGATTACGTTTTATTTTTAGAAATTTGTGGCATGCTGACAGATAGATGTTTTGATCAGCAGTTGTCAAACAAAATCTTATAACTTATTTTTTCCGGATATGAGGATTTCCACATCCGACAAACATTTTTAACTTAATTAAAATTATCTCTGTGACTCTTTCACTAACATCTTTGGAGGCCGTATTTTTTCGGCTTAGTAAAATCACGCGCATTAATATATCACTTACCGAGATCTACTACGACAGAGTAACACATCCTATAGCATAAAAGACATGTTAATATATTTATTTATTATATTTTCACCCATTTTTTATACTTTTTAAATGCAGTATTTTGGCGACGACATTTTATGATTTCTGGTTAATTAACTATCTCTAAAATACTAAATTTTCAATTGACTATATTCTCTTCTCTATTAAGTTTTAAACAAAAGTATAAATTCAACAAGCTAGACGTAAATTTAGTGACAATTTAAAATAATTTGACAGATCTTAATAGTTATTTACGTAAAAAGTCAGGAATGTATTCAATTACAGGATGAGTAGATAGTTTAAAACAGCTTACGAATCCTGTACGACGCTTTACTGATGTGTTACGTATAACATTTTACCTGAAACTTATAAACAAATAATACATATTTTAAATTAATTTCAATTAAAAGAAATATTTGATTTACATATTTAGTCAGCATTCTATGTTCCTAAGTAACTAGACACTCACGTTTCTTTCATTACCTGTCTAGACAGGCAGTATGATATTTTCCAGACTAGGCATGCAAAGCAAAGCTTTCCTGAGTCTTAAAGCTCATTCAAATGTTTAGTTTCAAATGAACTTATTTATTTTATTTTAAATAAATAAAATAAATAAATATATCATCACGCCGTGATTTGACGGCTGGTAACCGCATTTCACGTGACAAAGTATATCACTTACCGAGATCTGTTTAGACAGAGTGCCACACCCAGTAATGGGTTAAGGGCGTGATGATGATGATGATGTTTATTTTATATTGACAAATGAAATTTGTACAAAATGTGAAATGGCAGTTATCAAATTTTCTTAAGAATCGCTTCAACAAAACAAACACATTTCAATGCAAGTACCAACGTTCTAAACCTAAATCATCACATCTCGAAGCCTAAAACATTTTTTCATTTCCCCAGGGGTCACATTTTGAGAGCCACTTTTCACAGCGTCCATCTCGTATATTGTCTTTTTCCACGCTATATTTATTTCTTTTCCTTCCTCTTGGCGCAAGAACCGATCGGAGGCACGTGCCTCAATTCACACCACATATAATAATTGGAAGATGGTAAACTCTTTCTTTATAAAGCCTTCTTAAATTTCACCGTAAATCAAAGGTGCTAAATGAATGTCGAAAAATTATACTTCGGAGACCAATAAAAGAAAAACGTGAGTTCTTTATATTAATTTGATAAATAAATTTGAAATACTAAAATGAGATTTTTGATGTTGTTTTGTTATGGAAAGACGGTCGACAGTAGGCTAATTGAATGCTGCTCAATTAGTCAGATTTTTTTCTAGATTTTCCAAAAAGCTTTCAAATTGTAATTAGATATGATTATGAGCTAGTCAGATTGAAGAAGTACAAACGGTAATGCATTTCAAATGGCACCGTTTATGTTTCGCCAGTGGCGTACTGCACTTTTTTTCACACGATCGAAATATTAAAGCTATAAGTTTCATCATCGGATTCTCACAGTCGACAATCAGTTTTCGCTACCCCTGTGGCTCACCCTCCACTAATATCTTTGAGGGCCGTGATTTGCCGGCTGGTAATCACACTTCACGCGTATAAATATATCATTTAGAGAGATCTACTACAGCAGAGTGCCACATCCAGTAATGGGTAAAAGGCGTGATGATATATTTGTTTATTTATATTTTACAGACTTTTACAAAATAATACGTTTCGTGGCATCACAATATATTCGATAATTTTGAACACATATTGTATATGACAATTTCAATATCATACATACATACATACATACATACATAACATCACGCTATATCCCATTAAATGGGGTAGCACGAACCCGTCAACATTCTCATCCTGACACACAATACTCGATTCGACCACATTAACACTTCCTCCATACAAACTCTTTCTTTTCTCACAACCAAAATCCATCAACATGCAACAAACATTCATCCATTCGCTCCTGTACACCAGTTTCGTAAATCTTCACTTACGCCCACTTCTCTAACAACGAATTTATATGAAATGAAGGCAGCATCCCCTGCGCTTGTTTAAAAATACATTTAACACAATTGCAGTTACACACTATATAGTAAAAACTGAAAATGAACTAAAAAAGATGAGGAAGGAAGGGAGTATCTGTCTGCGCTTGTTTTTGAAACTGAATTCCACACAATTGCAATGGACACTATAGTAAAAACAGAAAATGAACCAAAAGCTAAGAAAGGAAGGGAGCATCTTCCTGCGCTTGTTTTTCAATATCCATTCGAGAAATTATTCCAATGATTTAGTTTCTCTCAGACCACATGTTTATTGATTTCTATCACGACACATGCAATTTGGCATTAGAAGACATTTCTTCACATTCGGTGTCTCGATTATTTAACGTCAATTGATGTCGTCATTTGTTACCAAGCAACCACGTTCATATAAATAAAAATTGTCTAGTGGTATTACCCTCGATTATTTGAGAATCTATTCTGGTTAACCAAGTTAGCAAAGTTCTATCTACGTACGTAAAAATGAATTACGTTAATTTTTAAACGTATTTCTCATGTACTCACAACTTGATAAAAAATTGCTACCGCATTTCATAGATAACTAGATCTCAATAGCTAAGCTATTTTTAAACTAGGGAAAATACTTAAATTTCCTTTAAAGATTACCATAAAACTTCCTAACGTCACACTATTAAGGTCGTACGTCCTTTGTTATCGAAATAAATATTAGTAATGTAACGCTTTCTTAGGCAGATTATAGTGATTAAAAGAATTGGTTCGTTGTCACTTTTAAATCATCATAATTTCAACACAATAAACATAAGTATTTCTACTTGCATTACATTATTAAATATATATTATTTGTACATTAATGATTCGCATTACGATACAGATTTTCATTATGACACAGATTTTGACCAATAATAGCACTGCATTTATTATTTCCATGATTTTCATGTTTTGTTTAATAAAAAAAAAAATATATCAATTACTGAGATCTGCTTAGGCAGAGTGCCATACCCAATAATGGGTAAAAGGCGTGATGATATATTTATTTTATTTATTTTTTTAAATAGTATATATTTTTGACATGAAAAGTTGATATTTATTTGAATAATTTTGTAAAAAAATAGTGTTTGTAACTCGTGTATAATATACTATTATAGAATTGTCCAGCAAAGTATCTTTACCAACCTGGACTACAGTTGCAGCCCTCGCTACACTTGAGCTATAATCTCTCTAGTCTTGGTTAGAAAAGCGTTACTTTTCATTCTTCGTATATAAATAACTATTTTATATAATAATATAGAAACGCTTAAAATAGTTATTTATGGTATAAGTGTATAAATGAAGGTTTTTATGCATGAGTTGTGAAGTTTAAGGCAGCACGAGGTTGAAGGTGAGTGCCTTAATCGTAAAGCCCTTCTCACACTTGTATCATACAATATTTTATTTACGAACTAATTAGAAAAAAGAAAATCAGCAAATACAATTTATTAAATAACTTTTTTTAGTTTTATATTAAATGTTAAATTTGTACAGTTGTTTATGTTACTAATTACAATATTACAATCTACAATAAATTAATTATTTCTTACCGATAAGACTGAAAAATTGCAATTTAACAGAGAGTATCGACAAAACGAACAAACTATAAACAATATCACTCAGTTTGACATTTGCTTGTTGTATTTGGTTGCAAAGTTTTTTGTTTGTTATTTGTCGTTACTAGGATATTTATTAAAATAATGAAACTTTTATTTAATTTACATTGAGTCTTTTATGCACGATTTGGTATTTATTTAAAAGTACACTTCACACACAATAATTTGTTTAATAATGTGTTCAGTTTAGTATATAAAATATTTTATAAATCATTTTGAACAGTTTTAGAAAACCCCAATTTCTATCATGGATATATAAGAAAACTTTTAATTTTTTATATTTTTAATACAAATTCTATGATTCAAATTACACGAACAATGAACTTAAAGACTTAGAAATGTGTATTATCGCACGAATCCCAATAAAGTTGTTAGTAAAATGATGAATGAAGGCAAGAAAATTCCCTGGTGACGTCACTAAACACCAGACGTTCACTTGTCGTTTGTCATTGTATAGATACGTGAAGGATTGAATGAATGCAGTTACGGGTTTGGGACTGGCCTGAATGTAGAATACGCAACAGTGACGTCATTGAGTATACTTAGTTTTTATTGTTTGCGGAACTGAGGAATTAGGACTGTTTACGAAATAACAATTGAATTGAATATACATACTTTAAACAATAATAAAATGAAACGAAATTTATATTATGTAGCTTTTTTGTTGCCCGAAGCAACATAGTTTATTGTTAGTATAACATAATCAATGGAAAAATAGACTATGTCTCATTGATGAAAAAATATAAACATTTTTGACAGTAGTATAAAAAAATATTTATTTAAAAATATGAGTGATTTCATGCATCCTTGAATGCGTCACTCTGCCGTAGCAGATTTTACGCGTGCAATTACCAGCTGTCAAATCACAGTCCTCAAAGATGTTTCTAATTAGGGAGCCACAGGAGTAATTTTATTTTGGGGTTCAAATACATATCCCATAAACTGTTTTAAATCATTTATTCAAAATTATTTTCTAAGATGACCATTTCATTTCAGCATTCGTAAATTTTTGTAATTGTAGAGCGTAGCTCGATAATAACGATTCTTCATTTATAATTAAAACAAATGCTTGGGAGTTGAAATATAGCTATAGTTAATTTCAGACCAAAAGCAAGATTTGTTATTGTTATTATTTACGCCAACAATAAAATAAATTCATTTTTGTTTAGCTTTATCGAATAAATTATTTTCGAAAACGGTGAACAATCTTAGATTGTTACATAAAGTTAATTATTTGTCTACGTAAACAAACTAAAAATAAATAAAAAATAAATTTAAAAATAGAGAAAATTTTATAAATATAATAAAACTTTGAACAAATTAACTAAAAACGACATGCATGCAAAAGTACTCAGACATGCAATTTTCTATTTAGTTATTGATTACAAACTCGCCCTTTACCCCACCACAATTTTACAAAGTTTTCAAATCACCATGTGCATGAGTCAAAAACACCATAATTAACAGGTGGCAGTTAGGTTTGATAACACTTTCCCAGTTTTCCACAATCATTGTGGTTAAAGTCATTCCTCAAAACTAATTTCTACTAATTTCTCGATAGTATTTAAATCAAGTGTCGTTGAATGGGGATTTCAGTCTTTCGCGAAGTGTGCTGTCTTACTAAAACATTTGAGCGTTTGACAGCTAGATCGTTGTTTGTTTATTTTCTTCGTTTGTTTCGTTTTAATATTTTTATCGTATTTATTTTATTTATAAAGACCTTCGTAATTTTCTCATAACATTTAGAAATAATAAACTTGACGTTTTACTCAACATCTGGGTAAACAGTTTTATTGTATAAGCAAATATTGATCAGTATTTGAAGATAAATTAACTGAAAGTGAGAATGGCGAGATCTATGGTGTGCCCGCTTAAAAATTGGGGGAATGGACAAGTTACCTATGACCGACTTAATGCCTCTAGTGACGTAAGTTTAAAAACAAGGTTTTATTCAATTTTTACATTTTTACATATACAGGCTGGTGAATCGAATTGCGCACCATAGCGTTTTCAATGCTATTTTTCAAATGTTCAATTATTGGCTTCCCAAGTTATTTTATTCAAAAAAGCTTCAAATAAAAATTTTAGGGCATACATTTCTGCATCTAAATCAATAAACATAACTTCTATTACATGCTTTGTAACGACAGAAATTAAATATTAAAATGTCGAAAGTTGTGTTGAAAATACAGACAGCCATGGAATTAAACAAAAAATAAATAAATGCTTGGTGTTTTAACGTCAACGATTGACAGATAAAACGTCCAACGTTGTCGTTTTGACAGATAAATTGTTCTATAATTAGTATATCAAATTATATATGTCATGAAAGTTTCGTGCAGAGGTATAGAAACACCCTGTATAACTGATTTAAAAGTAATATGTAACAATATGAGCTATCTCATTGTTGTTATGTTGCGTTTAGGTGAGATTGGTTTCGTGTAATTTGACACTCGTGACCACATGTGCCATTAAGGCTGAGTGTGACATCTTTTGGTTTTCGAATATAGGGCATTAAATTATAAAAAGAGACAGTTATAGTTAATATTCTTAGAATTCCAACAAGATTTCATGTTCGCGTTATCGGCAGAACCTAGAAGCCTTGTTTTCATAATTCAAATGACAATAAATTTGTCAACATTGTGTTATTTCCAACGTTACCTAGGTTATTCATTTTCATTAGTCAAATTTGACATATTTTGTAGATTCAAACGAAATTATACTTTAGTTTATACAGCGGGATTAATCGGTCTGGATATATTTTGCGTGCTTCATTTTTTGTTGTTGCATTGTAAATGATTTTCAATACTTTAATTACAGTATAGTTTCGTTGTTATCCTTTACAAAATAATTTTGTAGTTATTTATCATCATTTTAATATTTCAATAGCTAAATAAAATTGACAATCTATACATGTCAAATTATTGCCCTTTTTACATACAAAAATGGTATATTCTTTATATTATTTTTATATACTCTATTTTACTTTAAAATAATTTAGAAACATTTAATTATTTGTCAACAGTTCTTTTGAAAATACTTACAATTTATTAATTCTTAGGTTTATTAAAACACTGCAATATTTAAATAAAATTATTATTCAACCACAAATGACTCGACGACTTAAGACTTAAGTAGAATCACATTCATGAAAAGTAAACAATTTAAACATAATAATAGATACAGAGAGTGAAAGATAATATTGACAAAACTACATTTAATTTTATTTGTTAATTATGAGAAAACATGTACAATCAAAAATGCAAACGCATTAAAAATAATTTGACAAATAATAAAAACAATGACTTGTGATCCAGTCACAATAGAAACTATTAAAATAACGCCTTTTACCCATTACTGGGTGTGGCACTCTGCCATAGCAGATTTTGGTATGTGATAAATTTTCGCGTGAAATTCGGTTAAATCACTGCCCTCAAAGATGTTAGTGGAGGATGAGCCACAGGGGTAGTTTTAACGTGGTGAAAATTGTTTGGCGGCTGTGGGAATCGAACCCGGGTTCTCAAATCCACAGGTAGAATCAATACATATTTTCCGGGTTTTGAATGTATTGGAGGGTTAAATAACATAAAAAACTTGTAACAATGACAGCGCAGAATCAATTTAATTTTTTTCACTTTAACCGTCAGTACAGTGGTGTGGATAGCGATACGGAATTCGAATCCGGAGATCCCGAGTTCGAATCTCACTCAAGCTAAAAATTATATGAACTACTACACTATGGCTCGGTGAGTGCGGACCCTGTACTGTAATTGGGATTAAGTTCCTGTTGTACAGCGTAACATAAATAAATAAATAAATTTTAAAAAATAAGAAATGGAATATGCTTTATAACATTTAATTTTTGCATTTTTTATAAACACAAATAAATAAAATACTCTTCATAACATACTTGTAACAAAGTTTCTTCTGTTGTTATTAAGAAATTGCCTCCGTTCTTTTTTAAGATCTTACACAAAACAAACGTTGAAAATTGCAATTAGAAGTTACCTAGCCACCTACTCGTAGCGTTAAGTGTAGAAATTAAACCAACAAACATTGGCACAGCTCTGCCACTGATTTAATTACTCGGCTATTTACAGATGCTTCTTTACTCAGCTCTAAGAAAATTGCGCAAATGAATCGGAAACAAAATGTTAATTAATTTAATTTTTGTTTAATTATTGCACGAGAAAATTAATTACATTTTTATACCTTGCACAGCAAATGAATTTGCTACGAATTGAAATGATTTATTTAGTAAGTTTTGTGCGTGAAGTGATGGCTAGTGGCTAGGAAGATCTGGGTTTGATTTCAGGTCAGTTTTTTTTTAAGTATTCTCTTTGAAGACGATATGAGGAACTATTTGAGTTTGTTTTTATTTTTTCTATTCATCTCTTTTGTTTTTGGCAATAGTTATTACAGAACTGCCATAGTATCTCTATTTTTTGTGAAAATAGTTATTTTTGTATTAAGTGCGCAGAATAACTGTTTTTTTTTGTTGTGCGTGGGAATGTTACTGATAGTCGAGACAAAAAAGTCATTCGAACGCGCCAAAAAACAAGAATTTCATCCACGAAATACAAACAACATTTTTTTACAACTGTCAAAAAAATGCAATAATTATTGATTTATCCAAATTAATTGAAAAAAAAAACAATCAAAAACAATATTAATTTGGTACTACTGATGTGTTGTACCCAATGGAATGTAAAAAAATCATTGGGAGCGTGCGCGAAATACTCATTTTGCGCACTATTATGTAAAACAGTGCGCGGAATTCGCGTTGTCATGACAATGTAAATGATGACAAAATAACAAACTTCGCGTATTGATATTAATGAAAAAATGTTCATTTTTTGTTACTAATATCAATAAGCGAAGTACGTGAATTTTTCTTTATTAACATTACCATGACAATGCGTATTTCGCGCACTATTTTACACCCTAGTGCGCAAAATAAGTGTTTCGCGTATGCTCCTAAATTATTTTTCGTCACGTTCTATTGGCTAAAATACATCAATAGTACCAAATTTATTTTATTTTAGATTGTTTTCCTTCAATTTACTTGAATAAATCAATAATTATTTTATTATTCTTTTTGACAGTTATAGAAACATATTGTTTTTATTTCTCGTTTTTTGGCTCGTTTAAATAACTTTTTTGTCTCGTGCTGCGGTCTCTACTAAAAAAAACTCATTTCTCGCACTTATTATAAAAATAATTATTTATTTCTGTAGTGCAGTTTACATATATAAAAATAATAAAGTTTGTAATATGTTCGTACTAATTTAAATAGGTAAAAAAGTTTATGCGATGAATAAAATTGAATTAAAGAATTAACATTAGTATTCCGCTAATAAATGTTCCTTTGAAGTTTAATTTCATTACATGCAAGCGTTTCAAATATTTATTAATTATATACGAAAACGAAATTCGCTAAATTCTGGAGAAATATTGAGATAAATTAACAATACTTTAAATTAAATATAAATTTTGTCATATCTCATTGAGAATGTATTTCATTTTATTTTAATGAAATACATACCATACATTTTTATTGAAATTAAATTTAACCCAATACCCGCCGCAATTCAATGATCAATAATAGAATACCTTTTCAGTAAAAATATCTTTATTTGAATTCTAAAAAACAAGTTTTTGATAATAAAAGTTATACATACTTAAGTGTTAAAATATATCTGACCTTGAAATATAATTGTTAAAAACACCGAAATTAAGTAACTGAATATTTTTAAAATTATTGGTTTTGCAAATATTTGAAAATTGGCTGTGACTGGCTGTCATAACATAACTAATTAATATATTCATTAAAAAAATATACATTTTAAATGTAAAAAAAATTATTACAGCCAAATATTTAAGCGTCCCAAAAATGGGACGTTGGCGGTTAATGGGTTAACATAATTTTGACTCGCTATTTGGAGTTCAAAAAATAAAATTGTAATAGCTATTTATGAAACTAGTAAGGAAATGAAGGTAATTACCTTACGCATGTAAAATTTGCAGAACGAAGCGTAGCCGAGTTATGTAAACACATAAGTAAGGTAATAACCTTATTTCCTTAGTAGTTTCATACAATATTTTTTCTACTTCCGTCCTAATAAATACGAAAGAGTGTTTTTGAAATTATGAAATTTTGACATATTAATGACAGTTATAAATTCAAAACATAAAAGAATAACACATCAGAATTCGTTTACCAAGATATCTTAATTTTTTTGTGTTGCTATGTTACCTCATTATTTCACTAGTTAAATAATGCAGTTCATTAACTAACTCAAATAATTGAAATAAAACGTCTATTTCCTAACGGAAGTAGAAAAAAGCCATTTAAATGACATTCAAATTCAAAAACTACCTACTCATTATCATTGGTTAAAGTTTGACATATTTTAAAAAGATTTACAACTTTTTCAAGCTTCACTTCTCGTTGGTTGCACTGTGCATTTTGTATAAATAGAATATCAACGATGGCCTTCTGTATTCATTGTTTCGCATCTCCTCTTCGTCAATAGTTAATTAATCTTGCCACAGATTATAATTCTCTAAGTTGCCATCAAAATATAATTTATGAACATATAACAAGTTGTATCTAGACACCTTAGGGCTAAAACAACGAATGGAAAACGGAACAATCACTGAATACAGCCCACCTGATTCGGCCAGTCGCCATATATCATTATATTCTATAGAACGCACTCAATAAATTATTGCTTAACAAGCGAGCATCGTAGCCGCTTACTTGCTTATCTTAATACGGACATCTTTGTAGCGTATCGGTTGCAGAAGTCCGGATTAATCCTTCAATGGAATATCTTCCGGGAAACGGGAATGAAATCCGGGAGAGTGGTTTGCCTTTTGTTTAATCAAATATTTAATCTACCGTTCTATTTTCTCAAAGCCTTCTCGATTTCGATGGGGAGAAAGTCAGAATTATTAAGATGTACTATACATTTTTCAAATGTTATTTTCTGCTTTTGTTCATTTGATTTTCGATTGTTTTCGAGAATTACATTTCTTTTATATTTTTAAATCTTTTATTGCTAGTTCTTCTTCCCGGGCAGATTCATAGAAATGATTAAATTTGAAACTGTCAAATTGCAATGATTTACGAAACAGATTTTTTTTTATGATCAACACTATCGCGGGTTTCTCTGGACGGTCAGAAATTGTGTGTTTTTTTAAATATTTATATCGCACTAACTACTAGGTCATATGCCGATATGTCCTTTGTGTGGCCGTCACGGGCGGGACTCGAACCCACGACCTTGTGGTCGTGAGTCAGGCCCTCAACCCGTGCGGCCATTACATGGGACAATTGTTGTTAAATTTGTATTTATCGTTAGTGCTTCATGGATCATATTAAGTATACTCATTCAGTTGCGTTTCTAGGGTGCGCCCGCGTTGGAGAATAATTTTGCAACCCCCTCCCTTTCCCTGTTGATTAACTGGAATATATCTGAAATATTTTTACTTTAAGGGGTAAGGCCACTCTAAAATTTTTTAAAAATGCATTTGTTTTTTATTTGCTTAAATTATAGTTTAAACCCTTAGGAATAAGGGACAATTAATTTAAATGCCGCGCGGAAGTATTTCAGAGGAAAAAAGCATATATCTATTAGTACTAGTATTTATATACATATATATGACTCGAAACTTTAAACGCGTTTTTCTATATTTTCAAAATCGGGCGATAAGAAATCTGAAATACTAATTGATGGATCGTGCTGAATCTTTTTATTTCTTATTCTAGATATAAAATACTCAAAAACTACGGGGGCTTTTTTTTAAAAGTGCTTCATACGTTTTTTATGGTCGTTTTTATACAGTCCCGAATAATGAACTTTTTTTTCAAACGTGCGCCATTTTGTTATAAATCAAATTTTTTTAAATCCAGCCCGTAGTTTTTTAGAGTATGCACCAGAGATTAAGAAAACATATCCCTTTTTGAACCAGGTCCATTGCTGTTCCCGGAATGTTTTCACCCGATTTGTCCTACGCGCCGAGAGGAGTCGCCATTTTTTTTAATTTTAGACGACAGTTTTGAATATTTTCTTTTAAAAAAATTTTTAAATAAAGTTTAAAGAGCACTAAATAAAGATCCAAAAACAGTTCTTAAGCAGCACGTTTAGATTTCGTTAAACAAAATCTAGAAAATGACACTTTTTTTCCTTGTCTAGAGTGGCCTTGCCACTTAAATAAAACACGGGCACAGAAAATGTAGCAGCTCTCGTCATTTATTTAGTTACATTCTTCGATGGTTTAAATCAATCCTTTAAGCATGTTCTTCAGAGCCATCGTCTCAATGCACCCACCTATCAATTCCATTTGTCATTTCATTTTATTCTTGTACTAATTATTTTAAAATATCGTAGTTTCTGTATCACGTTTCTAAATTTAATTCTGTAATTACAGACGCGTATAATATCTGTTCACGTCATAATTCCTTATCTTTATGATCGAAACAGAACAGAAGTTCTCACCTACCAAACCTAATTAATTATTAATATAGCTCTATGCTACTAACAAAATTAACTACTAATAGTATCACCAGAACTTACTAATCTAATTAATTGTTTTATTAAATTACAACTTTAATCTGATTATCTGTTCCTCTACAATTTTATTGTACACCTTAAAACTTAAACTAACACAGAAATAATTTTCATTATAAATTTTATTGTTTAGTATAGCTCATTTATTATTTATTTATTTATTTATTTATGTTACTCTGTACAACAGGAACTTAATCCCAATTACAGTACAGGGTCCGCACTCACCGAGCCGCAATGTGGTAGTGTATATAATTTTTAGCTTGAGTGAGATTCGAACTCGGGATCTCTGGATTCGAATTCCATATTGCTATCCACACCACCGTACTGACGAACAACAGGGTGTTTATATACCTCTGCACGAAACTTTAATGACATATAGAATTTGATATACTGATATTTTTTTTTGCAATTCGCAAAAATTAGGGTATTTCATTCCTAGCAAACATTTTTAGTGTTACTGGTTTAATAGTATATTTAATTAAATAAAAAATAAAAATAAGGCATTACACCAGGTAGGTACCTATATAATAACTAATTAATAAATGATTATTTGTAGCCAGTGTTTATACTTTTATTTCATTAGTAACATAATTATAAATAATTAAATGTACTATTAAACCAGTGGTACTAAAAATATTCGCTTGGAATGAAATACCCTAACTTTTGCGATTTTTTTAAAAATTCTTTTTGTTCTATAATCAGTAAATCAAATTATATATGTCATTAAAGTTTCGTGCAGAGGTATAAAAACACCCTGTATATTAATATTAAATTCCAGTAATGAAACCGGAACAAATGTATTACATTTAAATATACATACATATTATAAACTTGATTTTAACAATAACTAAATACATAAAACAGAATTTAATACCATAGAAGCGATGGTAACGAAAAACTTGTTATTAGCATTTGATATTCTGTATGTTACCTAACATATTTTAATTTGGCAATACTGTAAGGTAAGGAACAGAGGTTATTTTTCAAGTTTTACAAATAAATTTGAATTAATATTATGTATAAACATTATTGTAACATTGGTCCAAATAAGCACATGTCTATCATCGTTTCAAAACAAATATTTAGTACAGTCCATACAAACATGAAACCCATTACGAATTCAGCACCCTTCCGAATCAAACCACGCGTCAATTATTCACAAAGGTCTGCTTAAAACATCAGAGAATCCCCGGTCCGCGATTTATCGAATTCCTTGGGTTTGTTCCTTGCCTGTTCGAAATTTAATTAACATCAGTCGAAGTGAACGTGTAACGGTCCTTGCCACTCGCCACACCGCCATCTATCGGGACTGGACGGAACTAATAATGGTTCCGGTGTCTTGCAGTGTAAACACCGGGCGATAGGGAATTGTTGATGACCGCAAAGTAACGTGATATGTGACAAATGAAACGCGGTTAAATAGCTTTTATTTGTGGTTTGTTTTAAACTGTGGTTAACTGGGATTTGTGGATTCGGAGGCGATTCTTAGAAACAATTGTTTGCGCGCTAATAGTACTTTCGTTTTGTGATTTACTTTCATCAAAATTATTTGTTTATTTATTGTAACACATTATGTTGAACACAAAATATTTATAGTTTGAAGTACGGAAGTTGTATGACGTCATAAAACAATCGCAAGTAGAATTGCAGGGCTCGTACATACAAATAATGAGAATTTTGGGTTGAACCAGTTCAAAAATCGAAAATTATTAAAATGTGGTTCTATATAATTCAGACCACGAGAAATCGAATGGCGCAAAGCGCATCTTCTTATCTTTTTTAGTTTTTGAGTTACAGCGATTTTTGACTTTTTTTTAAGCTCAACTTTGAAAGCCCATAACTCAAAAACTAAAAGAGATATTGAAATGCGGTTTGAACGAGTGTATTTCTCGTGCGCTACTTAACTTGTACAGGTATTTTGAAAATTTTGAAAATTTTTCAATTTTTTTTTAAATTTTTCTTCCTCAATATTTCAAAAACTTGAAAAGATAATGAAAATCTGAAAACACCAGTAAATTCCTCGCGTAAAAATACATAAGTATGCAAATTTTCACAATAAAATTCGCACGGATACATTTTTTATTACAAAAAAACGAAAAATGGCCAAAAATCGTAAAAACACCAAGAGGTACCCCTTAAGAAATCTTCAAAAAACGGCCATTTTCGATTTTTTGTAATACAAAATGTATCCGTTCGAATTTTCTTCTGAAAATTTGCATACCTATGTATTTTCACGCGAGGATTTCACTGGTGTTTTCATATTTCCATTATCTCTTCAACTTTTTGAAATATCGACAAAAGAAAATTTCGAAAAAAATTGAAAAATTTTCAAAATTTTCAAAATACATGTACAAGTTAAGTAGCGCACGAGAAATACACTCGTTCAAACCGCATTTCAATATCTCTTTTAGTTTTTGAGTTATGGGATTTCAAAGTTGAGCTTTAAAAAAAATCTAAAATCGCTGTAACTCAAAAACTAAAAGAGATATTGAAATGCGGTTTGAACGAGTGTATTTCTCGTGCTCTGAACTATATAGAACCATATAATAAAAAATTTAACTTTTTGAACTGGTTCAACCAGAAATTCACATGTGCATGTTTAGCCATCGTTGGAGGAATATCCTCAATATTTACTCAATATTACTCTCTCTTGTAACAACTCTAAATAATTTTCCCCATTTAAATTTCCATTTATATAAAAATGCCCCACTATTTGATCCCCTATTAACCCGGTCTGATTTTGAAAGAGGACAGTTTTATTACTTTGACAACTATAGATGGCAGCAATGTTATTTTCCCTATGTTTACTTTTAAAATAAATGCCCTACTATTTGATCCCCTATTAACCCGGTCTGATTTTGAAAGAGGGCAGTTTTATTACTTTGACAACTATAGATGGCAGCAATGTTATTTTCCCTATGTTTACTTTTAAAATAAACGCTCTAATGCATTGCTGTCAAACTTTGTAACTGTAACTATGGTAATGGCGTATCCCTATGTTTACTTATAAAAAAACTCCCGGTATATATATAGCAAAACAATGGAATGAAACGACTATAATAAGCGTAGTATAATTCAATGACGATGTCAATGATAAATAATATCATTATTTTCTAGTAGAGAATAATTTTTTGTTCACAGTGATAAAAAATATGATCGCGTCTAGATATCTAGATTTCAAAATCGTAGATGAGTAAGTTATTTAGAACTAGGACAGCTGGAATACAGATAAAAGTTTATATTTGCTGAATTGGAAACGTATCTACAATTTAAAATATCGTTTCTAGAAAGTAAACATATTTAAATTTAAAATTGATCTCATATCCAAATCTACCTAAAATATACTCTTCATACAAGCTTATAAATATGACATAAAAATCTTGACGAAATTGAAAACAAATATTTAAAAACCAGATAGGAATTTGTAATGTTAGTTTTTAGTTAAAATGTTTAATAATTGTTGCAATTGCACTTTTAATTAAATACCCTGTTTCCTCCACAATCGCAGTAGAAGATGTTGCCTTGGCATTCTTCATTCCCCCTCTGTGAATTTTAATCTCTGGACCGTCCAGATCCGTACCAGACATTTCCTTAAACGCCTTTGTTGTGTTTTAGCTACAAAGCACTGTCTTTTGTTCTTATTTCTTTCGCTTTGCAAATACCAAGGTGCAAGAAAATTGAACATCGAGGAATGTGAAACAAACGACGGAATGTTTAATGTGTGGCTTGTTTAGATATTGTTTTCTGGATTTTGTTATAGTTAATTGATTTTAAGGATAACTTTGAAAGAGTTTTTGTAGTCTGTGAAGAAAATATTTTATTTTTAAGTGGAAGGTTTTATCAGTTTTTTGTTACTTGACATATTGTAAGATGGAAAAGACTTTTATCTTAAAAATAAAAACGGAAACTGAAATATGTCTGTTCACTTGAGGTTGTACTACAAAAAAAAAATGTATTACATTTATATGCAGAGTATAGAACTCCGGTTATATCGTGTCAACAATTTTGTAAATAAATAAATATAAATATATCATCACGCCTTTTATTCATTACTGGATATAGCACTCTGCCTAAGCAGATCTCGGTAAATGATATATTTTTTGGGTGAAGTGCGGTTACCAGCCGTCAAATTGCAACCCCCAAAGATATTAGTGAAGGGGGGGGGGAGGGTTGACAAAAATTCATTACTGGGCTAGCAGCAACTTTGGCGGGCTGTTCTAAACCAATAAAAAACACGTTTACAAAATGCCGGCGATAAATGAACAAATTGGTAATTTTCTGAAAACGTCTCCTTGGTTCATATTTAAAATAAGTATCATTTTGAAATTATGGGGTAGGTGGCTCAATGGTGTCGAATCGGCCAACAAACAATTTTCACCAAATTAAATCTACCCCTGTGGCTTCTCCTCAACTAACATTTTTGGGGGCCGTGATTTGACGTCTGGTTTACCGCACTTCACACAAAGAAATATATCACTTACCGAGATCTGCTACGGCAGAGTGCTACACCTAGTAATGGGTAAAAGACTTTGCTAGTTTTTAAAGTTTTGTGGATCTTTTCTATATATTAATTGTAATAAATATTTAGCTTTAGGGAGGACATTAAAATACTGTTTTAATTAATTAAGGGTCATATTGTAAAGCCTGTAATGTCAACAAAACATACAAAGCAATTGCCTTCGGCTTACACGGTAACTTCAGTCCGTTATTAAAACTTTGTTTCAACAAAGTAAAAATTGTTACTCGAGAACTTTTAACATTAAAAATAAATAGTACGTACGCATTATAACAATTAATAATTTTTATGACAAATATGTTTCTTAAGACGTAGGAAATTATGAAAGTTCCAGGTAACTTGTCACTTTATATCATATCTACTTATGACATTTACGTCAACAATTAATTATTAACAATAATTACTATTTGATTGACTTGGACAGCATTTCCGTTTTGCTTAATACGGGTGCTTCAAAACTTGAATTTTAGTAATGGAAATGCAATTTAGTTGCCAAAGATGAGTTGCAAAAAGTTTATATTCAACTACAAATAAATAAATAAATATATCATCACGCCTTTTATCCATTACTGGGTGTGGCACTCTGACTAAGCAGATTTCGATAAGTGATATATTTTTTCGCGTGAAGTGCGGTTACCAGCCGTCAAATCACGCCCTCCAAAGATGTTAGTGGAGGGAGAGCCACAGGGATAGATTTAATTTGGTGAAAATTGTTTGTCGACTGGGGATAGAAGCAGGGTTCTCAAGATTCTTAGGCCGACTCGATACCACTGAGCTACCTACCCCATATTCAACTACATATTGTTTTAATAGATATTGCATATTATTTCTATTCAATAAATATAATAATAATAAAGTCTGTACACACCAAATTGAACGAAAAACGTGTAAATAAAAAGAAAATGTTACTTTGAATACTTTTTAACGGGCTGTGGCTCCCCCTTCACTAACATCTTTGGGGGTCGTGATTTGACTGCTGGTAACCGCACTTTACGCGAAGAAATATATCACTTACCGAGATCTGCTACGACAGGGTGCCACACCCAGTAATGAGCAAAAGGCGTGATGATATATTTATTTATTTTTAAACAGCTATATCAGTTGCACTCAACATGTAAACCACCCTTAATTTTGTGAATTAAAAAAAAAAATTATGTTCCGTTATCAGTACAACGTGTTATATATCCTTAAAGTGTGATCCATAAGTACAGAAACACCCTGTATAGTGTATTACTGATTATTGATTATAGAATGATTGCAAACTGTGAATAGATGTAATATGTCCAGACAAAAGCGGATGATTTTTATGATCCTGAACGCTGAAAGGATCGAAATCAAGGGTCCTGAAACAGACAGCATTTCACTGATAAGTGCTTTGATAACCATTCTATCATTTCATATTTGAAAGCGATTGTCTGTATGATTTTCCTATTGATTAAATTAAACTCATTGCCTGTGAAATTGGAATTATTTATATGACTTCAACACATTTCGAAATTTCATTACCGGTATTTTTAAAACTTCTAAGTCATATATCATTACATCATTTAGTAAGTTTCTTGGGCCCTATGAATTATTAGCGGGCCCCTTTTACAAATATATAAGCAAATTTTAATTGCTATAAATTACCTATTGCAAATTTAGTCATAAAATTATTCAATTTAATTTTAATTAAATTACGACAAACAATTTTCACCAAATTAAATCTACCCCTGTTGTTCCCCCTCCACTAATATCTTTGGGGGCCGTGATTTGACGGCTGGTAAACGTACTTCACGCTAAAAATATACCACTTACCGAGATCTGCTTAGGCAGAGTGCCACACCCAGTAATGGGTAAAAGGCATGATGATTTATTTATTTAAGTTACGACAGTTGAATTTAATGTGTCATTAAACAGATAAATAATTGATCCACGCTATTACCAACATAAGAAATTGTAATTTGAGGAATCATTTTAGTAAAAGGTGAACCTGACAACGATATTTAAATTATAAAATTTATTTTTTCAATTTTGTGTCAAGGAAAATATTTTGAAACCCAGTTGCGTATCGAAAAACCGTTCATTATGATACGTAACATTTTGTTTTAGACGGTTGGTAGTAGCGGATGACATACTGAACCTAGCTGAGAACATCCAAATATGAATAATTGCATACATACATACATACATAACATCACGCTATATCCCATTAAATGGGGTAGCACGAACCCGTCAACATTCTCACCCTGACACACGATACTCGCTACGACAACATTAACACTTCCTCCATACGAACTCTTTCATTCCTCACAACCAAAATCCATCAACATGCAACAAACATCCATCCATTCGCTCCTGTACACCTGTTTCGTAAATCTTCACTTACGCCCACTTCTCTAACAACGAATCTATAAGAAATGAAGACAGCATCGCCTGCGCTTGTTTAAAAATACATTTAACACAATTGCAGTTACACACTGTATAGTAAAAACTGAAAATGAAGTAAAAAAAAAGATGAGGAAGGAAGGGACTATCTCCCTGCATAAATACCAATCACATTTCATATACAAATTTCCATAAATTGACTGGGTTTAAAGAATCGTAGATTAAAAAAAAATTAATTTATAAAAGCCGCTGAATAGAAAAAATAGTATATATGACTCATTTTATAAGACTTTTATAGCAGGCGTTTAGCAAAAGAGCCGCAGGCGCAAAATATATCACTTACCAAGATCTGCTATGGCACAGTGCCACACCTAATAATAAGTAAAAAGCGTGATGATATATTTATATTTTTATTTTGTATATTACCTAACAAGAATGCCAGAAGACAGACAAGCAAAAGTAGCGTGGAATGCAAGAACAACACAGAAAAGGAGGAGGGGAAGGCCAGCGAAGACATGGGAGAATAATATAGAAGAAGTAGTGAACAGGAATCAAATTAACTACCGCGAAGCTAAACAGAAAGCAAAGAATAGAAAGGAATGGAAAGACTTTATTAACAACACAATATAAAACAAAGAAGTAATAATAATAATAATCTCGACACCCGAAAGGGTATAAGAGATATAAAAAGATTATAATAATATTTATATTAAAAACAACATTTATTATTTTACAATAAACAAAAACTAAATTCACAATTAAAACATTATCAGGAACATAACATAATATTCTGTTTCATCTCTAGCACTTAACACTATAATATAATCACTGTCTCCGGTCCCGGGTACACCACAAGACCCCAAATTGAGTCCTAGCCTGTCATTGACCCTTCTGGTTTCCCTCTTTCCTCTCTGTCTACCATGCAGTATGAAATTGTCTGCTAGTGGAAAGCATCTTCAGCAGCGTCGTCGCACCACGTGGTCGTACAGGACGACGTGTTCGTATATGTCCGTGGGGACGGTAGTTCGTGTAGTGTGCCATGCAGAGATGTATTGTGGGTTTACATTCACAGTTTTGCGATCGTGCCAGCATTGGAATAGTAGGCCGTGGACCGGGTCGATTACCACCTATAAAGACATACAAAATATACAGGGTGTTTCAAAATTATTACAAAATAATTTAAGAATACTTTAATGTACTGGATAAACGCAAATATAGTTGCAGATTATTTGAAGCAAACATTTTCAGTGTCACTGGACTGATAGGTTACAGTAATTAATAAAAAATAGCGCTAGTGTGATAATAGTATATTATGTAACAAGTTTTTATAAATGTCTCTTTAGTTGCGAGTGTATAAAATTGCAAATTAATACAACAACAAAATTGTAAAGTTTTATGAATTATTTAAAAAGTAAGGTTAAGTAACAATGACAGATACCTGAAGCTAACTTCACCCCGTGCTTAATATATCAAGCCGTGACTAAAACATTCGAAGCCACGGCTTGTCAATATGTGGTTAAGATGTTATTTAGCGCCATGGAAACCAGTACGTTAAATGATATTTTAATAACGGGACTAGAAAAATAAATAAATGTTGCCCCCACTGGGGTAAAATGTAAATTCATATTTCTGAAATATTTAGATTTACATTAACTTTATGTGACATAGTGTACTACTTAATTTCTTTGCTTATATAGGATTTAAATGTAATCAGGGATTGAAATGGAAAATTTCACGACCCGGAACGCAAATGTAATATTATGATGCAATTTTAAAAAAAACCTGATCAAGAAAATACGTTTAGTTCGAAGATCATTTTCGTTTCAACCAATTTTTTAAATAAAAATTGTTTATTTTTTGTTGTTGACTGTTTTCAAATAAAAAAAAATACACCCAGTAATGAGTAAAAAGCGTGATGATTTATTTATTTTATTATTTATACGAGTAATTGTAGTTGGCTCAGTAGTATCAAGTCGGTTTGTGAATTTAAGAACCCGGGTTTGATTCCCACAGACGACAAACAAATTTCACCAAGTTAAAACTATTTCTATGCCTTTCCTCCTCTACTAACATTTTTTGAGGTCATAATTTAACGGTTGGTAACACGTAGAAATATATCACTTGTCGAGATCTGTTGCGGCAGAGTGCCACGCCCAATAATAGGTAAAAGGCATGATGATATATTTTAATTTTTTGTACCGGTTTGTTTGTTGTTAATAAATAATCAAAAACATTAAATTCTAATTATCCTAAAAAAAAACGCAAACCCCAAAAATCCTGTTAACAATTTTCCCGTAAAACAAATTCATTTATTTGCTGTCAAAACTCAAACAATTGAATATCATTTGCGGGCACGGAGCCTGAAGCCATTCCCGGTAAATTCGCCTTTAAATCACCCGATAATAAGAACCAAATTCGCGGCGTCAGTGTTTGCACAGCGGAGGTGAAACTCTGCAGCAGCACCACACTGGAGTGGTGGCGACGCCACGTACTACAACATTAGGTACATTGTATTCGCAGCAAATGAACTTGAGATATTGGCCGATGTATTTAATTAACGTAATGAAATTTGTAGTTACTTCACAGTACTGGTGCAAATTTGCGTGCTTGCGCCAGCGGCATAGTCAATATGGCTGATTGAAAACTAAATGTTTCGGTTGAAATGAAATGAAATTGAATGTTGAGAGATTGCAACTGCGGTTTGCTGTTTGTTACAAATTTCTTCAAATATGTTTTTCTATGTTGCGTTCATAAGTAAAGTGACCACACGTCCCGATTTTGGCGGGACAGTCCCGCTTTTTGGTGGACTGTCCTACGTACAAACGATTTTTAAAAATGTCCCGCTTTTTAGAAAATATCTGCATTTCTTATTTGGTTGTCTGCAAATGTAGAAACAGACAAAAAATGGACGGAGTTACTCCTTCATTTTAAACAGAATAATATTCCTTATCAAAATATTTTGAAAATTGTAAAATTTGCGCTCTCCCTTCCAGGAACAAATGCAGCAACAGAACGTGTTTTTTCTAGTATCAATAAAATATGGACAACTGAAAAAACGCAGTTGAACATTCAAACTTTAAAATCTATATTAAGTGTAAAATATAATTTGACATTTTAATAAATGATCCGAATCTATGAAAACTATGACCGTGAAAGAAAATGATATTTTTTTTAAATAAAAAATTTAATTTGATTAAATATCATGATGCTCAAATTATTATTTTTTACAAATATTTTTATAGTTACCAATAATTAATAATAAATACATTTTTGTACAAGTATATGAATGTATACAATAAAATATATATATATATATAACTAAATTGTAATTCTCATTTCATCCCATTTGTCCCGCTTCGTCTTAATGAAAATGTGGTCACTTTATTCATAAAGAAGTCATTAAGAAATTCAGTTGCGTATCGAAAGGGCTTTCATTACGATACGCTACATTTTATTTTAAACGGTTGGTAGTAGCGGATGACATATTGAATCTATTAAAATTTCAATATAACCTCAAAATATGAACAATTTAATAAATGCCAATAACAGTTACCAACCACAACATTTTAAATACAAATTGCCCCAAATTGACTGGGTTTAAAATATCGTATTTTTTTTAATTTTGACTTATAAAGGGTGTTAAAAAAAGGATAAAATAATTTTCAAGGTATATTCACAATCAAAAAGAATTTTTCATGGACATGCTTCTAAAAGAGTACATTTCTAGTGCCACTGGTCGACACGTAATTTTTAATAAAAATAATAATGGATTTTGTAACCACGTAACTGATGATGATAGGGTAGGTGGCACAGTGGTATCGAGTCGGTCTGTGGATCTTGAGAACCCTGGTTTAATCCCCACAGCCGACAAACAATTTTCACCAAATTAAATCTACCTCTATGGCTTCCTCTCCACTAATATCTTTGGGAGGCGTGATTTGACGACTGGTAACCGCACTTCACGCGAAGCAATATATCACTTACCGAGATCTGCTTAGGCAGAGTGCCACACCCAGTCATGGGTAAAAGGCATGATGATATATTTATTTATTTATTTTTTATAAATCTACCTTTGTAGCTCCCCCTCCATTAATATCTTTGGGACCGTGATTTGACGACTGGTAACCGCACTTCACGCGAAGCAATATATCACTTACCGAGATCTGCTACGGCAGAGTGCCACACCCATGGATAAAATGCGTGATGATATATTTATTTTATTTATCTCAGACTTGGAGAATTTCATTAGGCAAAAAAATCTCCAGGGGTACTTCATAACCAATAAAACTGATATCCTTACGTTGCAGTATGCGGACGATATAGTGATATTTGCTTATTCACAACCAGATATTCAAAGAAAATTAGACGCATTAACAGAATATTGTAACCTGAACCAGCTTACAGTAAATGCGGATAAAACAAACATTGTTCATTTTCATGTCGGTAGACCGCCAACACGACGTATGAAGCATTTCTGTCAAAACAGAGAGATAAAATTTATAGGCAAATATACGTACCTTGGAGTCACTTTCACAACTTCAGGCCAATTCAAGGAAAATACTCAAGGGAGATTAAGCATAGGTAGAAGAACCACAGGAGCCATAAAGAGTACTATGCTGAAAGCAAAAATGCATTCCTGGCATACTAATGAAAAATTGTACAACACTGTACTTGTCCCTTCGCTATTATATGGTGCCGAGGTATGGGGCCTCTCACAATGTGAAGGTATCGAAAAAGGGTTAACAAATTATTTTAAAACCATATACAGCTGGCAAAAAACAACCCCAAACCATATAGTAAGAAGAGAAACTGGAACAAGAAACCTAGAAGTTGCAATTGTTGAAAAAACCCTTAGGTTCTGGTATAGCATCTTAATTATGCCGGAGTATAGATACGTTAAAATCTGCTACGAGAAACTATTAGCTCTGAATGAGAAATCACCAGCAAAAACCTCAAATGAAAAACAAAACAAATATAACTGGACAAGAAAGTTACAAACCGTACTCACAGAAGTTAACCATGCCTGGGTTTGGGAAAAGCAGAGCTGCGTGATATTGAAAGAAGAAACCAGTAATATAGTAATGGCATACAATGAATCACTATACGAAACAGACTCTCAAAGAATCATAAGCTCCTCATACAATACTAATTATCCTACCTACATAGTAAGTCAAAATTACCTCTCCTTAGATATTCCTTTTAACATCCTAAAACTGTTTGGCCAACTCAGAACTGCAAATACTAAAGCATTCCATCTTTATCAAGACAGATTTTGCCACAAGCTTAAGGAAGATGAAATATGTAATATTTGCAACCTCTTTGAAGAAAATACACTCAACCATTTCCTATTCACTTGCCCCATATATGCTCCTGTCCGGAAAAAATTCATTCAAAAACATATTAGAAATCCAGCGTCTGCTAACCAAGACCTATTTGCCGAACCGTCCAGGGAGAAGATGTTCGATATATATAATTATTTTAAAACTGCTTTGAAACTAAGAGCTTTTGTATTAAACATTTAAAATTAACTCTGTTAACAAAAATAACTGTATTTACCAATCCCCACTTTCTTTGTATGAAATTATTTTTCTCCAAACAAATAAATATTATTATTATTATTATTATTATTATTATATTTATTTTATTTGTAACTGATGTTGAATAAATAACAAATGAATTATTTTCACTAAGTCAAGTTAATTTCTAATATAGTTTTTGAAATAATGGTTGTATTTTACTAACATATCTGTTAGTTATTTCCTTCGCTTAAGATTCGGAACAAATAAAAGGATAATCTTAATTGGCTGCGTAAACATCCTTAATCCTTGAGATCAGTAATTCCTAAAGTAAATTAAGTAACGCGAAATTCTTATATAACTTAATTTCACGAGCAGTTACAGTTATCTAATCAACTTAAATTAATTGTTAAATGAAATGTCAAGAGATGGCCTTTTGTTTAAAGTTTAAATGAATAATATTTGATCAAAAATTTAAATTCTACATCAAGTCTGAACAAGCTTAATTATTGATTATGGAAACAAATATTTATGTTCGAAAAATTAATTTAATTAATTTTCCGAGGAAATTATATTTTTACCTTAAAATTGAGGGAATTATTTCTTGTAATTGTGTTATTTCGCCAGTGGTAGTAAGAGAGATCGTCTAATCGCGGCCAGAGTCGTTGCTTTCCCTGAAACATGGGTACCCAGTCTTGTTTTTGAAGGCGTTCTGCGTAATCGATATATCCGGAAACTTCAAATCCGGTTCTTGTAAAACTACGAAGAAATATGATCGTCTAGAAATGAAATATTAACAAATTAATTAATACCGTCCGTCAGTACGGTGGTGTGGATAGCGATACGGAATTCGAATCCAAAGATACCGAGTTCGAATCTGATTCAAGCTAAAAATTATATAAACTAGTACACTGCTGCTCGGTGAGTGCGGACCCTGTACTGTAATTGGGATTAAGTTCCTGTTGTACAGCGTAATATAAATAAATACATGTATCACATCAAATCATTAATTTATTATTTCTATTTTACGTCCTTAAAAAAGTCATTATGAAACACAGTTGCGTATCAAAAGAGCGTTCATTACAATACGCAACATTTTGTTTTAGACGGTTGCTAGTAGCGGATGACATACTGAAACTATCATTCTGAAAATACAATTTTGAGTAGTGAACTTTAGCGTACTACCAAAGAGCATAAATTACATAAAGAGGAACGGCCCTGTGTATATAAGTGTTATACTAAAACTTATGGTGAGGTAGCTGCGGGGTAAAGAGAAACTGTTCTATGACTTGGCGCTATGTAAGTTGAAACGTCTAATAGATGAACTACGATGCACAGTCATGAACCGCTTTTGCTCTTCACCCCGGTCGCAGATTGTCATGACTAGATTTTGGGTACAGTAGGTTTTATTTTACGATGTGTTGTTGACACATATAATTAAAATAGGTACATAGTTATGCCATTTGAAAAGAATATTATTTCGCATACTGAATTGTTTATGAATACATAATTATGATCCAAAGCAAAATATATATATATATATATATATATATATATATATATATATATATATATATATATATATATATATACCGGGTGTAACACGAAAAGTGAAACAGGCGTTTATCATGGCAAATCAGTTTTTCCGTACGCATTGCTTCCCTAATTATTTTAGGAAAAAATGTTTCAAATAAATGTAAAGCATAAAATTCTACATCCGAATCAATAAACAAAATTCATTTTGACTACTTCATAACTGCAGAAATTAAATTTGAAAATTCACGTAATTTCAATTTAATAGTAATAGCCATGGAATTAAAACCAAGAGATGAACAAATGCGTAACGTTTTATACGTCAATGTCAGAATAAATTGTCAAAATAATTTTTACGTACTAAATATTTATTTTCTAAATAAAAATTTAATAATAATAAGGCAAAATATTTTTTAGATTTATTATTTAAGAATAATAAAATAATAAACTCGATAAAATATTTAAGGTAGGTTGTTATTTAACAAATTAATTAATGTAAAATAAATTTAGTTCAATAAAAACATCAACAAACTAACTATTCTTAAATTGTTAAATTAGATGTTCAAATAGTCCACCGTTTTGAGCTAAACAATAACCTAATCTGTTGTAGAAGCTTTCTCGAATATTCTTTAATTGTCGATTATTTATTTTCTGGCATTCTTGTAATATAGCATTTTTATGTTCTTATAAATTCTGGTATCTTTTTTTATAAACATAAGATTTTAAATGGCCCCATAAAAAAAATCGCACGGATTTAAATCTGGCGACCGTGCTGGCCAGTTAACTGGTCCATTTCGTCCTATCCAGCTTTCAGAAAATACATGGTTTAGATATTCCACAACTTCTCTAGTGCTATGTGCAGGGCAGCCTTCATGCTGGAACCACACATTTTCTTTGTTTGTTTCAACAATTTGTGGTCCAACAGCATTAATTAATAAATTCAAATATGATGCTGAATTTATTCGTTGGATGAAGAATGGGCCAATGATTTTATCACCAAAAATTCCTGCCCACACATTGACAGAATGACGATATTGTGTCCTCGATTCTACAATATTATGTGGATTATTTTGTGACCAGTACCGATAATTATGACAGTTTGGTTCGCCATTCATGGTAAATGTGCATTCATATGTGAATAAAATACTACTTAAAAATTCTCTATTACAATTTGATTTCTCCATCATTATTTCACAGAATGAGGCACGCAGTTCAAAATCTCGTTCCAAAATATTTTGGTGGTTTTGAAATTTAAAAGGAATGTATTTATGTTTTTTGAGAATTCTATGCACTGTCATAAAATGTATATTTAGTTCTCTGGAAATTTCCCGCACACTCATTGTTGGCTCCAGTTCTATTAAAGCAAAAATATTTTCTTCATTGTTATAAATTCTTTCATTTATTTCTTTCTTGAAATTTAGTGTTCCTGTATTTTCAAACTTTACTATAAACCTCTGAATAGTTGCTGTACTAGGAATATCATGATGCTGCCAAATAGCGCTAATATAGTAATGTATACTCTTTGGTACTACTTAATAGTCCATTAAAGAAGAACATAATATCAGAATAGCAGCTACAATACTTGTAGTAATATATTTGTCTAAAACTTATGTCTAAAAATCTTTCAAACTTGTAGAATGCTTGAAAGTAGTAATTACATTTCTATGTATTCAAATGTTTCCCTAGTTAAACATTCAAATTTTCTCTGTTTAGCACTTAAAATTAAACATTGTACTTCTCAAGTCATATAATATGAACAATTTTCTCCTAAGAAAATTTTTCCCTATAGTGTTGTTGAATTCCAACAATTTTACATTTTACTTATGCCTTATTAGGGTGAAACAACTGAAATATAAACAGAAAATACATCTGTGAAACGAGAAGTTATTGAGAACTTCTCTTGGGAATTTTCTCATTTTATAATTTGATTTTACTTCGATCCCAAGACGGATATTTGGTTATAAATTTATATTTCCAAATGTTCATTCAAGATATCTAGATGATAAATGCATGTATAATATCGTACATGCATTTATTGTTTTTTAAAACTGAATATATATATGGTGGCTTAACACCCCGTGCAGGGGTTGCGCCGCTTCTTAGAAGCTCTCTAGATCCACATTATAGGGGGATCAGCCCTTTTCCTTAAACTCTTATATTTTCTTGCAAATTTCACTCCATTTTTTCCTGTTCTTCGTTTCGTCCTTCCATTTATAAATTCCTAATTTGTGCAGATCTTCTTCTACTTCCTTAATCCAGGTTGACCGTGGCCTCCCTCTTCTTCTAATCCTGGGTCCCATTTTAGTGTTGTAGAGATTGTTGTTTCTTATCAGCTCTCATTACATGCCCTAACCATCTCCCTCTTTGTTGTTTAATTTTCCTGGTGATATCTTCACCTTCTAGTTCTTCCAGTGTTTCTGTATTCATTCTTGATCTGTACTCATTATCTCCTATTTTAATTCCTCTTAGGATTGATCTTATGATTTTCCTTTCTGCTATTCTGAGTTGTTTTTCCTCTCTTTGTGTTATTGTTTGTGCCTCAGCATCGTATAGTAGGATGGGTTTTATCAATGTCTTATATATTTTAATTTTTGTTGCTTTTGACAGTTCCTTATTTTTCAGTAGGTTAAAACTGAATTAATAATAATAATATGAATGATTCCCGTTAGGAGAAATAATATGAAACTGGTCTGTCAAGATATGAATGTTTAACCAAGGTTCGTCAGTTCGAATCCGCCTGTCGGCAATGTGTGATTTGTCGTAAAATATAAAATACAGTTACTTGTATTTATCACACTCGGGCGCTATAAGCTAGTCACTTATACGTCTTAAATAATGTAGCATTTGACTACGAAAACCGGCAGTACGGCAGTGTAAAAACTGCGGCTCGGTGTGTCCGGTAGGCCTAGGCCCGATTTTGGCTGTAGCACCACAGATGATCCCTATTTTAAAGCAAATTTTCAACATTTTCAATTTAATTTCTGTCGTTATAAAGCATACAAAATTAATTTTGTTTATTGATTTTAATGTAAATTTTATGGTCTACAACATAAATTTGAAGCTTTTTTTCTATAATAATAAGGGAAGCAGGAAATTATAAAAATATAATTTTATATGTTACAAGTCCTTTTTTATGGAAATTCTCTAAGTAATAAAAATGTAAGAAATACAATTATTCAAAGAATACTCCCGCCTTCTTTGCGTTTATGTCACGAAAAAATAAAAATTGGTTCTATTTTATTAAATGATCCTCTTCTTGCGTTTGAAGTTCATTAGCTTCCACATCTCAAGAGCTAATTGTCCTGCAGGACAATTAATCGCAGCGTTACAAGACGCAAGACTCCGGCATAGAATAACGGATAACGGTTGCGGCGAACAAAAGCCGATCAGTGGTCGGTAAAACAGACCGCAACGTCACCAATCACTCGTCGATAAAGCAGAAGTTAACGCGGGAATTAAAAATTACAAGGGAACACCAGTTTTTATCTCGGGGCTGTCATTGTGGCTTTGACAAATTAATTTCGATTTTATGCGTTTGAAATGAATTAAATTTTTATGTGATTCTTTTAGCACTTTTCAATTTGTTTGGAGTAGATATCCCAGTACATTAAAACGATGGTTTTCAAGCACGGGGCCTTAGATTTTGTTTAAAATAATTATTTATTACAAGACATTAATTCTAACTGTGGAAATAAGAACCCAAGTTGAAAACCTGTAACTTACAATTCTCGGTAACGTGATTTGACGGCTGATAATCATATTTACACGTCAATATATATTTTATTGACTATTTTATAGAATATAAATTATTTTTTATTTTAGGGGGTAGAGCGCTCAGTTCAATTCAAATCAACATATTTTATATCCTAATAAATGGGGTAGCACGAACCTTTCAAACATTTTTACCTGAACATTTATTTATAAATATGTTAGAACTTTTGAAAGGTTCTGGGTTCAAATCCCGGCGAATGCTCATGATTTTTCGAAAATTCTAACATATTTACTAGACAAACAGAGATGTCGAATATATACTTCTTAATTTATTTATAAAGTTCGTTTTGTAATTAATATTCTCAAAACAATTTTCACAACTTTAAAATTACCTCTGTTCCACTAACATTTGTAGTTTATCACTTACTGAGATCTGCTACGGCAGAGTATCACACACAGTAATGGGTATAAGGCGAGATGATATATTTATATAAAACAGTCTGACAAAGAACTCTCTCATTCATGCAACAAAGATTGAATCAAATTAATCAATTTATTTCTTGATCATCCCACAATTTCACATCCTCAATTTTATCAACATTCACTTGATTATTAATATTTAGTCTCTCCCAAAATTGGGTAAAGGCATGTTGACATTTCTTTATATGTTTGAATCTTACCGCTAATTTTCCAGTTCGATTTCCTTCTTCTCTAACCGCAAGTTCGCATAACAAAATTTCTTTAATCTCAATTCCTTTGCTAACTAAATCTGTCGGTAGATTTTTAGGGAAAAAATAGTTTTTAACTGCTGTTAAACGTTTGTAGAATTGTTCTCGAGTTAGTGTATCTCCCGACGATCTGAAATTAATTATTTTATATTTAAAACGTTACTCGTTCTTAAATATGTATATCTATTTTATTCAGATTTTTAAATGTAAATTAGTTAATTTGTTAATTTAATAAATTTTATTAATAAATAAATCAATATATCATCACGCCTTTACCCATTACTGGGTGTAACAAATCTCGGTAAGTGATATATTTCTTCGCGTGAAATGCAGTTACCAGCTGTCAAATCACGGCCCATAAGATATTAGTAGAGGGGGAGCCGCAGGGGTAATTTTTAATGTGGTGAAAATTGATCTACCATAGCAGATATATTTCTTTGCGTGAAATGCGATTACCAGCCGTTAAATCACGGCCCCCAAAGATGTACTAGCAGGGGAACCCGGGTTCTACCAGACGTCAAATCACGGCCACCAAAGATGTACTGGGTACCCGGGTTCTACCTCATATTTAATTAAAAAAAACATTTAATAAATTTTAATATTAATAATTAAAATAAGTTGTAAGTTTATAAACAGCTATAAATTATATTTTTTTTTGTGTAGTTGGTATTTGTAATAAGTGTTGATTTGTTGAAGTTGGCAACGAGACATAACAGTCAGTTGTCAGCAATTCAGTAGTAGTGAATGTAATTTTGTGTTTTATCGTGTTTTAAATTGTGTCTCTTCCAAATATGATTCTTACAAGAACAGGTAAATCTAAAATACGAGTAATTTATAGTTAGAGTAAGCTAGCTGTAGATAAATGGTTAATACATTTGCTTCATAAGTGTTAGTTAAATTTATTATCATCACTGTACTTTCATTCATGTCATATGACAAAAAATAAGTGTTAGTGGTTATAAATCTCGTTAACAACATAATTTTAACAATAATATCTTGTATAAAAATGATCTATGTTGAAATGTTAACTTCAAATTCAAGTAGTTCCATGATTCATCTTAACCTCAATCTAAGCTAAACATTTTTACCTTCAATATCGTTTATTTTCTACTTCATATACTCGTAAATAGTATAGAGAAGTACATTTTGTACAACTTCTATTTGAAGCAATTTTACTCTTTAATTATTAAGTGATGTTTAACAATCAAAGTATATTATGCTAAAAATATCTACACAATAATTGGGATAATAACCTATCGCGTAATTGGAACCAAATAACTATCAATATATCACAATCTCATGTGACATATGAATACTTCGTACAGGAAATTTAGTGGGACATATTAAAATTCATTTTGATTTAAAATTCCAAACCTGTTAGTTTATTAATTAGGACAATATTATAATATATGCATTTCATACAAGTATAGTAGGTATATAATATCAATGTTCGTATATATTTAAATGACATTGAAACAAATTTGTTTATTAATATTTTAATTAAAAATGATTAAAATAATTCCTGGTTTGGGAATATGTCTGGTGTAATAACTAATTATGTGTTACAACAATAATATGAATAAACATATTTTTAATACAGTAATATTATTAATATATTTATTAAATTCAGACACAAATAAATAGATGTACAGGGTGTTTCCTGTACGAGGGCTAACATTAGTATAGGGTGGTTATAAAAGTGGCATCAATTCGTACCATAAAAAACAAAAATAGATATAATGAGTATGTCTGGGCTTATTTATCACAATCGGTGGCGTGTTTTGTTGTCAATTATTGCAATTAATTTCATGCATACGTTTTTTTCTTCTTCATGGCACAATTTGGTGCCATTTTTGCCAATTGTGCCAGAAAATTAATTTCAAATTTATGATTTTGAAAATTATTGATTATTGTTACATTTAGACGGTATGGCTTACATCAACTACCAAAATAATTATATTTATTTCATTAAAAAAAGTTTTTCTAAATTGAACAATCGGTAACATTTTTCGTTTGTTATAAATAAATAAATAAATATATCATCACGCCTTTTACCCATTACTAGGTGTGGCACTCTGCCTAAGCAGATCTCGGTAAGTGATATATTTTTTCGCATGAAGTGCGGTTACCAGCCGTCAAATCATGGCCCTCAAAGATATTAGTGATGGGGAGCCACAAGGGTAGATTTAAATTCGTGAAAATTGTTTGTCGGCTGTGGGGATCGAACCAGGGTTCTCAAGATCTACAGGCCGACTCGATACCACTGAGCCACCTACCCCATTTCGTTTGTTAATTATGACAGATAATTATCTAATTAAGTGTGAGGAATAAATGAGCTTGTATGAAGAAAATGTGTATGTGGTTAAAGTGAGAATGGTGTGTCAGGATGACAATGTTTGGCGAACACTGATTTTTTGATCAATCTAATGAGTAGATATTCTGTGAGTGTTTCAGGGGGTTTGTGCTGCCCCATTTAATAGGATATAGCGTGATGTTATTTCATTTGTTTTCAAAAACAAGCGCAGAAGACACACCCTACCTTTCTAATATTTTTAGATTCTTGTTAAAAAAGTGGGCGGAAGTGAAAGATTTATGAAACATGTATAAGAGTGAATGGATGGATGAGATTGAAGGTTTGTTGTGGGAGTGTGAGGAATAAAGCGTGGATGTTGTGATAAAACTGATGAGTGAATGTTTCAGAGGTTTGTGTTATCCCATTAGTTATGGGGTTGAAATAACAGCCCGGGAACCGAGTTATTTGAACTAATTTGACAAGTAATGATGACAAAAAAACTGATTGCCCATGTTTTTGTCTATGTACCGTTTTTTTGTGATATACCCTGTATATCACTTATCGAGTTCTACTTTAACAGAATGGAAAATGTTATTTATTTAAATTATGTTTTTAAGTCAATATCCTTATTCTTTCCGCTCAATATTATGTATCCTACCTAGAATAAAGCAGTCTAGAAATAATAAAATTTCAAATCCTTAACATAAAATGTTATCGTATGAACCGACGACAATAAAAATAACCCCACTCGTTTAAATTTTATATCCCAGGGTGCTAAATATCATAAAATATTCGTACCTGTATCCAAGTTCCGAGATCTGTCTGGCATCTAGTGTGCTTTGCAAGTTTGCAAGATCTTGACACGTGACCATAGAGTCCAGGTAATCCTCGTAAGTGTTGAATTTTAACAGGCGACGATCGCCTTCCAGTTGCATAGTCATTTTGGTAAGTGTTAGGGTGGTTTTTTACAGCCGAAAAATATTACAAAAAGAATTAATTGAAATTTTGTAATTTGTAACTTTTGTTCTTGCCAAAGGATAACAAGAATTTGATTAATGAATTGCTAATAAGAAATGGCAAATTTGGAGACCAAAATACGGTTATCCAAAAAATAATTTCAATAAATTTGTAATTTAGTGTTACTATAGATATTTAATAACTGAATTCAGCCATTGTTGATTGTTTTAAAACAACTAGTCCTTTTTTGGGTGAATAAATGACTTTATGTTCAACTGCATCATATTACCTTGTTTTACGACACTGTTTATTGTCCATAATCGGGTACTTTATTGGACTAGTACGATAAAAATGCAAAATTGGACTGCTGTCAATGTCACATTAAAACAAAATTCAATGTGTCTTCATACAATTGTTAGATATTCTCTTGCATTACATGCAAGATCTTTTATTTCTTTTGGAACGTCTTCAATGTCTTCATCCATCTCAACACTTTTTCACTTTGACAATTTGATAAATAAAGCAACAAATGCATAACAACGAAGCACACTTTGAGATGCAATTAAATGTTTTAAATATAGGTATTGACATAATCATATTTTAAGAGAAAATATTCTTCATGCAGTCGAACATAAAACGTTGTATGCAACTCGTACATAATCGGACTTTATAGACTCGCTTTATTTATTAGCCTCGCTCGCTGCGCTCGCTCTGCCATCAAATTCGGCTCGTCCAATAAAGACCTAAATTATGTACTTGTTACATAAACTACTATTAATAGTTATTTGTGTATTAAGAGTATTAAATATTCCAAGAACTATTCTCAACAAAATTAACAACAGTTTTAAACTAAATCTCAACGATAAAATTACCGTATTTAAAGTAAAATTAACTTTAGCTAACCACTCTAAATGTTCTAAATTTATAATCCTATTGTAGAAAATGTTCATCGACAACAAACCTCTGTCCTCTTTGTGCTACACAAAAGAAGCAAAATTAACTTTTATTTAATTTGTATCTATTGTACGCTCTTGTACGTTTCGTGTTCACATTATATTCAGTTTACTAAATTGAATTTTCTCGAACTGCTGCAACTCTTTTTATTACCTAGTGCTGAAAAGTTACTTTGAAAAAATCATTTTATTATTAAGATTATGATTTTTAAATAAGAATGCGCTCATAGTAAAAACAAAAGTACATTTTGCTATTAAACTAATAACTAAGTACTTGAAAAATAAATAAAAATTAATGATAATAATAGAACTAATAGTTACAATTAAGAAGATATACAACTAATATTATATTAAAAGAACTCATTTCTACTACCTAATTAAAAGAACCAGTGACCTATATACTTAAATATGTAGCATATTGAGAGCCGTGATTTGACGGCTGGTAACCGCACTTCACGCGAAGAAATATATCACTTACCGAGATCTGCTTCGGCAGAGTGCCACACCCAGTAATGGGTAAAAGGCGTGATGATATATTTATTTATTTATTTTACAATTAAATTTGTAATAAACTTTGAAAGTTTTTAATGAGCATAACGCAGTGTGCACCATGATAGCGAAATGATTTGGTGCTCTCAGAAACTTGTCTACCTCGGTTGCTGAACCTTTTTTCGACTATTTTTTGATTTGGTTAAAGCAGTTTACTCTCATGACATAATTTTATTAATGAACACAAAGATTAAAAAAAAATATTTATATCGAGCAATTTATGTATGTGCCGCTCTGCTAAAATTAAATATAAAAGTCGTATTAAAAGATGTTACTGACATAGTATGAAATATAAATCCGGGAATTTCGGCAAGGCTCTCCAGAAAAAATTTACTACCTCTTCAGTTTTGTATTTCCGCCGTTTTGGCGATGTTATTCATAGTTTTAGAACAAAACATCGGTTTCATGGGTAGCTAGATCATTTATCAATCGATTTTATAACATTCGATCCAAAACAGATTTCCCAGATTTGATTCACGGTCGGAGAAATTTCGTCTCGATGAAAAATAGTCGGATAGATTTGATTCTTTACAAACCTATTTATCATATTTATTTTGTATTGTGAGATTATGCGATGTTCATTTGTTATGTTTGATTGACAAGGGATTGTTAATAATATTGTTTGAGAGTTGGATTTTGATTGACATTTTTAAATCCATAAATATTTAACAACTTTTGTTTATTTACATGCCATAAATCAGAGTGGAATATTTGTACATTTCGCCAATTTACAAAAATATAAACGCAAATATTGAATTCATTTTTCTGTATAGTCCATATACAAAGTAGTCATTTGCGCTTGCATTTGTCAACGTAAAATGTCACTTGACGCTTATGCGCGACAAAACTGAAGTAGGTAACTGGGGTAGGTGACTCAGTGGTATCGAGTCGGCCTGTGGTTCTTGAGAACCCAACCCTATTTCGATCCCCACAGCCGACAAACAATTTTCACCAATTTAAAAAAGTCTACCCCTGTGGCTCCTCCATCACTAATATCTTTGGAGGCCGTGATTTGACGGCTGGTAACCGCACTTTACGCGAAAAAATATATCACTTACCGAGATCTGCCTAGGCAGAGTGCCACACCCAGTGATGGGTAAAAGGCGTGATGATATATTTATTTGATTTTATTTTCAAAACAGATTTTTCGGATTTCAGTCAAATTTGTATTTTTTTATTTCGTCGATGTTTTTACTGACACTTCAGCCTTCTTCAGGACAAAGTAAAATTAATGAAAATATAAAATTCTTTTTCTATGATAGCTATGAAAAGATGACAATTACGCTCTGATTTGTCATCGTAAAGTTGACGTTTTCTGTGGAACAATCGAAAAATATCTTTTTTGCGTGTTTCCAATGGCAACGCGCGAAAAATATATTAAATGCGCGCTTATTTCAATAGTTACCAGGGATACAAACAAAACAGAAACTTGTCATATTGACAGTTGACAGAATGAATTTATTTTCAGAACGTATACGTTTTTTAATAATTTAAGATGCAATCGTAGAATAAATTATGTGTGTATCACGAGCGTAAAGTGTCTTTGTTCCTCTTGTACTATTGCAGCTCGCGCCTTCGGCTCGCGCTGTAATTACCGTGTTCGAGTAACAAAGAATCACTTCACGCTCTTAATACATAAATAACTATTTAAAAATTGTTTTTTTTATCATTATTAATGAATTATTAATGAATAATGACAAAAAACAATTTTCACCAATTTAAAAATCTACGCCTGTGGCTCCCTCTCCACTAATATCTTTGAGGGCCGTGATTTGACGGCTGGTAACCGCACTTCACGCGACAAAATATATCACTTACCGAGATCTGCTTAGGCAGAGTGCCACACCCAGTAATGGGTAAAAGGCGTGATGATATATTTATTTATTTATTTTTATATAATATACCTAAAAATCTGAAAAAAAAGATGTTAATATTTTGTTGATTTAAATTCTCAGGTTATGTTACAGTTTACTAAATCATAATATCGTTTTATATTGATCTTTTTATTGAGTTTTCTTAATAATTATCTGCCGTTGAAAATGCTTTCAAATTGTTATAAAAGAACATTTTAAAATATTTGAGGTTATCATTTTAAAGTGACATTTGCAAAATAAATAGTTTTCTGTATACAAAATTTGTTATATCAAACGGATATAATATCTGCCACTTAATTTTTTTCCTGAAGTATTGAAACACCCTGTACATACATCAAAACAAGCCACTACTTTGTAGTAAGTTTTGAAATTTAAAATTCATAGCTGTACCAAAAATAAAAACAAAACTAACCTTGTTTTACAATGTACCAGCACTTAAATAAAAATCCTTAATGTTTATTATTTTACTAAAAATAATTTAAATTTTACAGCTTGGAATATGTTTATACTACATTGTCCTTTCTCTTCCAGGGTACATCATGTTCACGCGAATCCTGTCTGGGAAGCGTGATGTTCCCTACGAAGCACTCTGGGGAACCACGTGACTCCCACGAGGTGCTGCGGTATGCCAAGGACTTCCTCGACCAGTACTTCACCTCCATCAGAAGGTAGGAGACCTCTTCAGCATTATATAGCGTTATAACGAACACGTGCGGTTATAAAGTGTTAACTAGTTCATGTTTGTATGTTTGTGGTGGACGGAATATGGAGTTTTAGTTTCTAACCTCTAAGGCAGGCGTGAAGGATAATGAAATGATGTAAGGATTAGTTTTATTGTTGTGTGTTTAGGTAGTATGTCAGTCGTTAAGATATGCGCTACATTAATAGTAATAATTAAAGCCCGGATTTTTAGGCAATTGCCTAGATTCAAATTTTAATATACTTCAGGCAATTTCGTTTTTCTATACATAGGTAATATGTTTATGTGTAATGGAAAGTTTTTTTTTCGTGCCTTAAAGCCTATTTTTTCTATATTTTGGGTTATTGTGCCTATTTTACCTTATACAGCCTATTTTGCCTATTTTTGTTGCCTATTCTAACTTATTGAGCAGACAAGGCATTAATTTTTGTTTAAAATGATTATTTTTTTCTAACGAACACTACTGTACCAATGTTAGAAAAAGGATTCGTTTATTTTTTTAAACATTTTTTTTACTTTAGGCTGCCTAAAATACCGCCTATTTTAGAGTAATTACCGGCCTATATGCCTGCTTATTTGGGTGTTTTTAAGAGCCTAAATATCCGGGCTTTAGTAATAATGATTATGACGGTTTATATATTTCATTGGTAGGTGGCTCAGTGGTATCGAGTCGGCCTGTGGATCTTGAGAACCTTGGTTCGATCCCCACAGCCGATAAACAATTTTCACCAATTTAAAAATCTACTCCTGTGGCTCCCTCTCCACTAATATCTTTGAGGGCCGTGATTTGACGGCTGGTAACCGCACTTCACGCGACAAAATATATCACTTACCGAGATCTGCTTAGGCAGAGTGCCACATCCAGTAATGGGTAAAAGGCGTGATGATATATTTATATATTTATATACAGGGTGTTTCAGGACTAGTGTAACAAACTTTAACAGCTTATTCCTGAGGTCATTTTGAGCCAAAAATGTCATATGAATATAGGTCCTATTCCTTCTAGTTACCTAAATACAAGAGGTTGAAGTACTATATATAACACGAAATTTTCAAATTTTTGTAATCAAGATACTTTCGGAAAACAAAAATGAGCGTAAATAGGGGATGGGAAAGTTAGCTTCTATTTGGATATCTGTCTTGGTATTCTCTGGACGCATAACGGGCATTACCATTACATAATCCATAAATAAAAATCATATCTGCATATTCAGCAGTACTATAACCATCCATTATGAAACAATAATACAATCAAAAGTACAACAATTTTTAATTAAGACAAATAAGGTATGACTTTTCAATAAAATTCTTGTTTTCCGAAAGTATCTTGATTAAAAAAAATTGAAAATTTCGTGTTATTTATAGAACTTCAACCTCTTGTATTTTGGTAACTAGAAGGAATAGAACCTATGTTTATATGACATTTTGGGCTCAAAATAACCTCAGGTATAAGCTGTTAAAGTTTGTTACACTAGTCCTGAAACACCCTGTATATATTTCATTTTATGGACTGGTTTTAATGAATAGGTTGCAATAAAGTTTTTGTCCGTCAGTACGGTGGTGTGGATAGAATTATGGAATTTGAATCAGGAGATCCCAAGTTCGAATCGCGCTCAATTAAAAAAATTATATGAACTATCACACTGCGGCTCGGTGAGTGCGGAGCCTGTACTGTAATTGGTATTAAATTGCTGTTGTACAGCGTAACATAAATAAATAAATAAAATTTAATTGCTTATGTGAGTTTTGTAAAATATACATAAGATTATTTCGTTTAGATGTTAGGCAAAAATTGACTTTGACTTCATTGTCAAATTACTATAGTACGGAAAATTAACGGTATTATCATGGCCAACTTGCTAACGCTTATTTTATGTGGGAAATGTATAATTAATATTTGTAATAAATGGGATAGATGGCTTACAAGTAACACTACCCAACTGTCACTCACCGATTTAAATGAAACTTGGCACACTAATAGAACTCTAAAAAATATTGAACCCCTATTTTTTTTCTTTCGGAAGTTGCTTTTTAGGGGTAGAAACCACCCCTGAAAGGTGGTAAAAGCAACAATCGCCATAAATGAAATTAAATAATACCAAAGTATTACGCGTTCAACATTGGTTATCCAGGGGATTTTGAGATTGCCAAAATCTATTTTTGGAGTCACTTTGATCATATGCACTTTTTTAAGGGGTTAAAAATGGGATGGGGGATGAAATTACGATATTCAATTGATATACAGTTTTAGGTTCAAAACTAGTTATTCGGGGGTTTTCGAGGTTACCCCTGGGTAACCAATGTTAAACGCATAATATTTTAGTATTATTTAATTTCATTGCTTTTACAACCTTTCAGGGGTAGTTTGTACCCTAAAAAGCAACTTCCGGAATAAAAAAAATAGGGATTCAATATTATTTATAGTTCTATTAGTGTGCCAAGTTTCATTTAAATCGGTGAATGAAAGTTGGGTAGTGTTACTTGTCAGTTTACGATTTCATCGTCTCACTCGTAATGCAGTAATAATGTTTTTATCTTACTAGTAACATAAAAATAACTATTACCAGTGACAGTTTCATTGTTTCGCATTCTATTGCTTTTATTCAAACTTAAATTATTTGTTAGGACACAGAAGGACCCTTAGGTCGGTCCTGATAAGTTATGAAACATATTAAACAATTTGTACTCGAGGTTTTAGGAAAAAAATAATTATCTCACACATTGAGGGATATTTAGTAAAAATTCATTAATTTCTTTAAGCTTATTGATTATTTATTTCATCCCGAAAACCAATTAACCCAGAAAACATAATCTTGTAGTTCATTACAAAACCGTACTAATATCATCCACCTTTTAATAAGTAGAGCCCAAAAAAACCTTGATGGCGAAAGAGGAAACCTTTTTAGCATGCGCTATCTGAAGCACATGTTCGTATATTACCTTCTCAGTAACAGAGTCGTTTGGAGAGCCCTACAGTCCGATTCTGCTAGGCAGATCAAACGAGAGTCTAAACAGAACTGAGAGCGGTCTCTTTTTTCCAATGCCTTAATGGGTATCTTCCCAATTCGTCCATTTCCAATTCGAACGAAAAGATAATTCATAGCGCACTGAAATTGAAATAATATATTTTTCAGTAGCAATGTCCGATAAAGTAATAGTTGATTTTTATGGACAGAATAGCGAACATAAATGTTAACATGTTAGAATTTTTGAAAAATCATGAGCATTCGCCGGGATTTGAACCCAGAATCGCTAGGTGACTGCTCTACCACTTGAGCTACAAATACTCGACGAATGTTCATGATTTTTCGTGCATTATAATTTAGTTGTTAAGTAAATTGTAAAGTGACATCAAATTTGTAATGAATTGACATATTGATGTCACTTCACAATTTACTTAACAACTAAATTATAATGCACGAAAAATCATGGATACTCGCCGAGTATTTGTAGCTCAAGTGGTAGAAAGTGGTGAAAGGTTCTGGGTTCAAATCCCGGCGAATGCTCATGATTATTCAAAAATTCTAACATATTTACTAGACAGACAGAGATGTCGAATATATACTTCTTAAACTATAAATGTTAACTTTTTGTAGTTGCATAATCGCTATTATTTGTTTATCAAGGGAATAAACACATTTCTACGAGAACGTATAAGTATGTTATGCATCAAGGGAGAGAAACATGCAATTATATCTCTTAATTTAAGATCGAGAAATGTATCACTTTCTTCTCCTGGTATACAATTTGAGACTTTTTAGAATTTGAAATTTGATAAAATTTATTATTCTTCTTACAGATGTCACCCAAATGTCACTAATTTTAAATGATATCATTGTTTCTCAGTTACCATAGTATATCTTTACTTTTCTTCCCTAGAGGCAGCACTTTCTTCTCCGAATTGAGGCAAGATAGTATGTTATGTATCAAGGGAGGGGAACAAGCGATTATTCCCGCGTTTGCCAACTTCACACAAGGGATAATCGCGCCCTCCCGTGAAGCATATTATACTTTTCGTAACAAGTGCACAAAAATTACCGTCTTTTTTTTCCTTCTGGCTTCCTGGCGGACCAACTGCTAAGGTCATAGGCCGCCATTACGCCCAGATCCTGCGTTTTAGATCTTAGAGTCAACAGCAACGCGAGTTTCTTACCGTCTTATCGGGATAAATGTTAAATATGGGTTGTGTAACTAGTTACCTAGGAAACGCCGCAAACAGCTAATAATCGTAGTCTCTAGGGAGAGAAACATGCTACCTAGGGAATAAGAACGTGTTTCTTGTGCATGTGTTACGAAAAATTATTTTCACTTGTCTTTTATTATTTTTTTATATATAATACCATTAGTGACTATGATTTTAAATTCTGTTTGATAAATAAATAATCTCCTCGGACATATTTGATCAAAGACCGAAATAGCAATGTCCCAAATATGCGAAGAAGGAATTCACTTACTAAAAAATCTCAATGAGATAAACGTAGAAAAAAAATGAATGCATTGAGTATGTCATAATGTAGCTGTGGAAGTGTTTTAGCTGGTACATTGGCCATTCCGGGACTTGGCAGTAATTTAACATTTCGCCAAAGAATATTGCACTTGGGATTCGAAATATTTTTAGCGCGATATTTTAGCTGACTTCACGATCGAACTGAACGCGGGGCTCCACAGTTATTTCAGAATGTTATTGGTTTTTATCGAAGAAATGAGATGAACTTGTACATTTTATTTTATTTGAACCTAACCTAAAATTATTGTTCAATATAAAATTGTTATTTCTGGAGTCAATGAAATTGTCTTTTGTTTCAAAAGTTTATAAACAACCGATTACGAGTGACTTACTATATTTATCGTTATCAATTGTTTTAGACAATTGTTATTTATATAGGGTAGAAAGTGAGACATTTTAACCAAAGTTGTCGTTTCATTTCCCGAGCCAAAGGCATGAGTTATAAAGTACTTTCTTCATGAGGTACATATATCATATTTACACTACTCGATTAGAAAGTAAAATTTTCAGAAATAATATACACATGTAGATCAGTTATTCTCTAGAAAATACTTATTTATATTATAAGTCCGATAATAGTTATTTACGTAATAAGTCTGGTAAATAATTTTTTACGGTACAAGTAAGATGTTGCCGTACGAGGCGACGAAAGTGATGCGTCTAAAATTTCAAAATGTAAAACTAATATCATTACTACAATCATGGAATAATAGCTATTTATGAAACTAGAAAGAAATGAAGGTTATTACCTTACGCATGTGAAATTTGCAGAACGAGGCGTGGCCAAGTTATGTAAACACATAAGTAAGGTAATAACCTTCATTTCCTTACTAGTTTCGTACAATATTTTTTCTACTTCCGTTCTAATAAATACGAAAGAGCGTTTTTGAAATTATGAAATTTTGACATATTAATGACAGTTATAAATTCAAAAAATAAAAGAATAACACATCAGAATTCGTTTACCAAGATATCTGTTGCTATGTTACCTCATTATTTCACTAGTTAAATAATGCAGTTCATTACCTAACTCAATTAAGTGAAATAAAACGTCTATTTCCTAACGGAAGTAGAAAAAAAATAGGTTACTTTCTGTTTTACGGATGAAAAGTACCGCTTTCTTTTTGAGACAAGAAAATTTTCTGACAAACTTTTAATAAATATTCAAATAATGTATGTTTTTAGAAGAGCAGTTATTTTGTATTCCTGCTTTAAAAATTGCTAGTTACAGCCCTGCAAAACTGTCAAAACTTATTTCAGCTCGTCCTTTAACTATTTTCATTATTCTGCTAAATTAATTTTAGTCAATGATTTAACATTCTTGTTGAGAAAAATAAAATTGTAAATGTAGTGTAGAATATTGCCGAGTGTTGAAATATGTCTGCTATTACACTGCTCCAAGAAGATGATTTGATCAATTTTTCCCATTTTTGAACAATACATTTCTCATTTAACAACGACATTTATTTTCGCAAAAATAAATTGCAAATATGAAAGCAACTCTTCACTGAATGTGCGAAAGAAAAAATACCTTCAATCTTATAAATGTGGTGGAAAACTCGTGTGATTCTGTTTCCTTTCTAAACGAGTATATATTAATCTTCAAAGATTACTTAATTATTTTTGCAAGAAATGAACTCTTCTTTTATGAGAGGTATTTTAAAGTTTTAGGTGGAATTTTCTTGAAGAAAATCCCTGAATTTGTGTCAGTATTAGTGTATTTTTCTGAATACCATCTCGGATAGAGAACTCTATACAAGTCTATTTCGGAGTATTACCTTTACTGTCTTTTATCTTTTATCCGACACTGCTGCCACCTTTAAGCTTCGAGTTACACTAGAACTGAACCGGAACCAGGCTTTACTTGGGAAATCTATTGTTAGCAACGAAATATTTTCATTTAACATTTATTGGTGTTATGAACACTAAAAGAAAATTATCTACTTTTATATTATTACCGTCAGTTTATTGTAACGTGAAATATGGGATTTGCTGTATCCATGGTTACGAATTTGACAGTAAAACAAAAGTTATTTTACTCATTCCTCAACAGAATTCGATGTGGTATATATTTCTGTGCACGATTACCAGTCGCCAAATACGGCCCTCAAAAACATAAGTGGTAAAGTAATCACAAGATCAATCAATTGTCGGATGTGAGAATCGAACTCAAGAAAACTATTGATTGCTTTTGAAAAAACTGTTAGCAAGTAATTACATAATAAATGACTTATAAATTTTCCAATATTCAAATGTGATTCAGTGCATCTGTCGAAGCGTATTGAAAGTTTATTCATTTTTCCTTAAATAAAGTCAATTTAACTTTGTTTCGCTGCGTTTTTGTTCGACAAACAGACATATCCCCGACTCCGCCCGCAGCCAGTGCAGTCCAAGCTCAAACATCTGACTGAGTCGATATTCGAAGATAAATATTCGAATGGAATTGGCCGCTGGCATACATGAATAATATCTCGATAACGCCGGTTGTAAAAAGGAAATTGTGCAGAAACTTGCTACTTGCGCAGTAATAACGTCCTCAATGCGTATTTTTTACTTGCAGGAATTTTATACCACGACCTGAATTTTAACAAAACTTTATTTCAAACTTGAATACCGTTTATTTAAATTGATGCGATTTTAATCTGGGATTATAATAAAAAATATTTGAATTGAAGTTAAAATAATGATTCATTTAGATTTATAAGAAATCTTTTTTACTTTCTTAGGCATGATAAATTGTTTTTGCAAACAACCACAAATCAAACAAAAAGATAATATTGATTAGGTACTTAATTATAACGTTTGTGATTTGATTAAATTTAACACTCACATAATACATACATGTACTATTTATGGCTTTTATTAATAAATGTTAACTTTTTTGATAGTTGCATATTAATATTTTAAGAAGTTTTTTCTACGATTGCTATGAAAAGTTAACAATTACGCTCTCATTTGTCATCGTAAGTTTACGTTTTCTATTTAACAATTGAAAAATATGTTTGTCGTGTGTGTCCAAAGGTAACGCGCGAAAAGGATATTAAATGCGCACTTATTTCAATAGTTACTAGGGATACAAACAAAACAGAAACTTGTCAAATTGACAGTTGACGAATTAATTTTCAGTACGTATACGTTTTTTATTAATTTAAGATGCAATCGTAGAAAAAATTAAGTATCTTTGTTCCTCTTACACTATTGCAGCTCTTGCCTATTACCGTGTTCGAGTAATAAAGAATCACTTTACTCTCTTAATACACAAATAACTATTATATTTAATATTATATTACATAATAAGTCAGGAAAGTGATGCTTTACTTGACGAAGCGGTTGTTTGAAGTACGAGGCCGTTAGGCCGAGTATTTTAATTCGCTGAGTCAAGTAAAACACTTTCGTGACGTATTATGTATACTATTTTTTTCTGAAATCGTTCATATTTATATTTTATCAATATAATTAATAATAAATATTTCAAAATGTTTAATTTTTTGGTAAGAATCATATTGGCAGCAAACTACATATCCAAGGTGATAACAAAAGTTGTTGAAAACAATATCTTATGTGAAAAATCTATTGAATATATTTGTGTCAAAAGTAATATTGTTGACAGAGAAGATTTTTTTATAATGTTGGAAAATATAGATGAAAATGAGTATGAGGCGGTATTTTCAAGTTCTCCTCCTGAAATCTTAAATCAAGCAACTGCGGCTGTTGAAAATTTATTACCGAGCAAGTCCAAAGACCGATATGATAAAGAGTATGAAATTTTCATGGATTGGAAAAAGCAATATAATTTGTCAGCAAATGTGCTACTTGCTTATTTTATTTACTGAATCTCCAATAAATTTAGCTTCAAATTCGCCAGTGTCATACAAAATTTTTAGTAATTTAAGCAATTGTATATTTAGTATTAATATTATTGATAAAAATAAATTAAAATCTTATTAAATTTTTTAGTTATTTAGTTTATTTATTTGAGTCAGCTAAACACTTACTTTCCATACTAAAATGCGTCAGGAAAGTAGGCATTTTCTTGACGATTTTTAAAAAAATTATATTTTTTGGGAACTAATCCTGACTAACTAAAAATAATTTTGCCATCAAAGTAAAATAATCCAGGAGCTTAACCTTAAACAATACAAAATTATCCAGGTTCGCATAAGGGTAATATAGGTAATACTCAAGTAGAAGTGGCAACCTTGTTCAAGTTTCATGGAGAGGGTAACGACTGATTGTCCTGGCGGGATCACACTAAGCTCCCGCAGGACTCGCGCTTACCAGTGTTGCCAAACTGTTGTAAAACAGATGGATGTAACGGAACTCTTCTTCGCGAACACGTCGCAAGAATGTAAAAGGGACAGAAGAGAAAAATGAATGGCGCTATTAAAAACAAAGTAATGTTTGCGTTTTGCAAAAAGATTTAATTGGTATGCAAACCAGGTATTGGAGGTTTATCTAGACTGACTTCAATGAAAGTAAAAATAAGTTTGTAGAAAAGAAAGAACTTTCCAGTGCAATTAAAATCTTTCTCAGCTTTGTGCTTTCATCTGAGAATATATGTTTATTTGTTACTGTGCATAACAGGAACTTAATACAATTTTCACACAAGGTACAATCAACTCACTAGTAACCTTACTATAGTATATTATACAACCAGCATGGAATGGTATCCATTTCCTACGAGTATGAAATCATACGAGTATGAAATGGACATTCCATGCGAGTTGTACAGTATACTTTTTCTACGACCACGATATTATAGCCCTATTAATGTATTTTTCAATAATAAAGATGTCCCAATTTCACTATTCCTGAATGACATTTCAAAGTTAGTAACAACCAGCAGTAACAACAAAATAAATATTAAATAAAATAATAAAAATATTAGACTGATATTCCAATTATCTAAGGTTCTTCAATAAAAATAATACCTGAAATAGATCTTCGACATCAACAACTATTAACGTTGACAATCAAAACAACTTAAATCATAAGCTTAAAAGTTCATGTTCACCGAAAATGATTTTTAATAATTGTAACAATATTACATTCAATATCACTAATAATAAATAACTAAATAAGTGATTCAATAAATATTTCTTGTCAACGGCCATGGCATAACTCGTTGATACTGATCCAAGTGATAACGCGAGTTAAGCAACGTTGCGCTCGGGGTGTATTTGGATGGGTGACCGTCCCGAGAAACCTGCGTTGCTGTTGACTAAAAGACCTAAAAACGCGGATCAGGGCGTAATGGCGGCATATGACCTGAGTAGTTGGTCCGCCAAAGAAGCCAAAAAAAAAAAAATATATTTCTGTTTATAATATTATACTAAAACAAAATAAATTCTTCAACCATTCTCAGTTTATTATTGACAGCTGGAATACGGCATACTGCCGAAATTCAGACTGGAATGATTTGCCGAAGCGCGCCAGTTTTTAATTTGAAACAATTTATCATTTTTGACAGAACTAATATATAACATTTAATAATAATAATAATTTGGAAAAATCTTAATAATTTAAATGTGAATAAAGCCGATCTTAATAACATAATATTTAACAACTGTCAAAACATTACATTTAATATAACCAACAATAAATAATAATAATTCTCTAATTTACGTCTATTTTATTTTTTTACGCATGCGTTTGTATATTTTTCATGTGTAATTTAAAAGAAAATTGCACCTGTACTGTAATGAAATGACCTGTACTGAAATGAAATGACCTGTACTGAAATGACTACAAAACAAATACATTTCGCACGATGTCTTGCAATGTACCTCATTTCCATAGCAACAAAAAACATACAATGAGCAGATTTCTAAGTGGTCGTAGAAAAAACAATTTGTCTATTTAAAATATATAATTATGTTGTTTGTGCTCTGCGTCGTACGGAATATACCCTTTAATTTTTTGCTCTAAGTTGTGAAACATCCTGTATATACTGCGCTTTACTATATCCCTTGTATTATTATTGTCATCCATCACTTGTAATAAGTGTATATCACTTTAAATGCAATACATTATTATTATTATTTATACAATTTTCACACACAATTCCACTAGTAGAAACTAATCAAAATAGTTTTCATTTCATTGGTTTATTTTTAAACAAATTCGTTATTCTATTAGTTTCTACATATACGTAGCAAATTCTCTAATCAATTTTTTCAAAGGTGATCAAAACATGAGATCAAAAGAATAGCCAATTCAATAAAATATTAAATTAATAAACTACTGAAGTAAAAACAACACAATTTGTAACTTGCTCACACAGAATAAATAAAAATGAACTGTCAAATTAGTTCAAGTTTCAAACAGAAATTTTGTAATAAAGAAATGTGTACATAAACTACCTACGCACTAAAACAAAAGCTGCATTTATCTCGTAAAGTTGAAGAAATCAAGTATGCTGTGTAATCAATCGAGTAGAAAATAAGTTTTGTTTTCTCTTTCGATCGGTCTCGTGTTTTTTCTTTTAGTTCTTTGTATTTTCTGTATAACCTACACTCTATTATTCTATTATGAATATGAATTTTGCAAAAGAATCTATCGTTCAATGTTAAAAATTCATAAAAATTCTACAATTTTATCATATTTATAATATATAGCTATAACATGTCAAGTGGCTTGACAATTACGTCATAGTATTTGTTTGTGCTACAGACACATGTAACTAATTTTGTTTCGTCATTTAAATTTCCATAATTTCGCAATGGGTTTAGAAAAATCTAATTAAATTTTTGAAATCATTCCATTTACATCTTTAACCGCACTTCGCGCGAAGAAATATATCACTTACCGAGATCTGCTAAAGCAGAGTGCCACACCCAGTAATGGGTAAAAGGCGTGATGATATATTTATTTAAATCATTCTTTGTCATTATTTGCACCTAAATTTAATGTACTTTTTGTCCATTTTTTGACGAAAATAAATTTTAAATCTTGATATTTTAATATTAAAGTTTGCAAAAATTCCTAACTTAGTTTGAAAACATCCAACAATTTTTGCATTAGTCATAGCGAAAATTTTTCATTAAATTAATTTTTTTAATGAGCTTTTTGCCTTCATTTTCACTTTCTTTGCTTTTATAAAGAAAATTTCAGTTGATAAGATTTAGTAGCTATATTTTTTATGATTTTGAGACTCCCTTTACTGTAAGAGAAAATATAATATATTTTTTCTGCAATAAAAACAATAAAATTTGCATTTTAATTTTATACCCGCAGGTCCACATTCATATAAATTATTCATTTGTTTTTAAAACTCTATTGTAATTCTGGAATTTTTGCATATTTATTTATTCATTATTTTTTCCATAAATTTAGACATATTTAAATTACACAGTGTGACACAGCGAAGTCATATGTCATGTAACAAAATTTAAATATTTACCTAGCTTTTTATTTAATGTAGTTTTTTTAAAATTAATTATGTGCCTTATTGGAAGTAAAATTGGCACATGTTCTTGTAAAGTTGTATATCTTCTAAACTCCCTTATTTTTGTGTGATCAAAATTGTAATTTGTAAGAGTCTAATTTAATACTGTGTGTTACAAAAATAAAATTCCGAGTTCAGAAATTAGTAAAGTTAGTATAGTATTTGCTTTCTAGATTGTCATACATTTTTTCTTTGAATTATTAAATATGTTTTCACCACTAAAGTTAATTTATATTATGACAGAAAAATTCTGATGACACCTGGATTCGAACCAGGGACCTTCCGCATACCGGGCAGAGATGCTAACCGCTATACGACGTCACCTGTGTTCGAAATATGGCATCAACTGAATTTTTCTGTCACAGTGTCTAAGCGTAGCTTCGTTCCGAGAGACTCCTATATAGGCATTGACAACCGGGTTCGTCTACAGTGACACAGTTTTTGATTTTAAGGGAATCATACCCAAGCTTAGAGCTAATATTATTAAGTTGTGTGATTAATAAAGGTAATCATACATGTAGTTTTTGACTAAAGTTAATTTATATTATGACAGAAAAATTCTGATGACGCCTGGATTCGAACCAGGGACCTTCCGCATACCGGGCAGAGATGCTAACCGCTACACGACATCACCTGTGTTCGAAATATGGCATCAACTGAATTTTTCTGTCACAGTGTCTAAGCGTAGCTTCGTTCCGAGAGACTCCTATATAGGCATTGACAACCGGGTTCGTCTACAGTGACACAGTTTTTGATTTTAAGGAAATCATACCCAAGCTTAGAGCTAATATTATTAAGTTGTGTGATTAATAAAGGTAATCATACATGTAGTTTTTCACTAAAGTTAATTTATATTATGACAGAAAAATTCTGATGACGCCTGGATTCGAACCAGGGACCTTCCGCATACCGGGCAGAGATAGGCGGGATTTTAGGCAGGCAAAATGTAAATAATTTGTTTAAAAAAAATCAACGAATCCTTTTTCTAATATTGGTATTCGTATCTACTTTTCGTTAGAAAAAAATAATCATTTTAAACAAAAATTAACGCAAACTGAAAAATAATAATGTAGGGTTCTCATTTTATTAACTATTATGCAAATTCAAATTATGTAGTATACTTTAATTCACAAAATATTACGAGCAATTGCTGTATGAAATTTTCGGAAAGGGACTGTCTTCGGTCTGTCAGAATTTGCTTGTAAGTTGAAAACTTCGTTCGACATCACAAAATGTGACGGAGCGTTCTTATATTTAGCCATATCGTCTAAAGTTACTTCAGCTCCATTGATTAATGCCAAAGACACAATTGAATTGCCACGTAAAATTTTGACTAAAAACGTTTTTTCTTTCGGCATTTTAAATTCACACACAAAAACTTGATTAAAGTAAGTACTTTAAATATTATAGGTTAGGTTGAAACACTTTGTCGAGTGCTGAATTAGTCAACGAAGTAGATGATAAACCTTGTCTGCTCAATAAAAGTTAGAATAGGCAACAAAAATAGGCAAAATAGGCTGTATAAGGTAAAATAGGCACAATAACCAAAATATAGAAAAAATAGGCTCTAAGGCACGAAAAAAAAACCTTCCATTACACGTAAACATATTACCTATGTATAGAAAAACGAAATTGCCTGAAGTATATTAAAATTTGAATCTAGGCAATTGCCTAAAAATCCGGGCTTTAATGATTAAATTAAAAGCAGGCGCGATAGCCGAGCGTGTTATGGCACATCTCTTAACATACTGTGACGTCACTCGAACCAAGGTTTGTCAGTTCGAATCCGCCAGTTGACAATGTGTGATTTGTCGTTAAATATAAAAATACAGTTACATGTATTTATCACATTCGGGAGCTATAAGCTAGTCACTTATACGCCTTAAATTAACTTGACTAAAGAAACCGGCAGTACGGCAGTGTAAAAACTGCGGCTCGGTGTGCCCGGCCTCTATGTAATGATGGTACATCATTATTAATGATTAAATGAGTACAAATAGTTATTTTTGATTTTCAGTTCAGTTCCATTGTTCAAATAACATATCTTAAATTGCTGCTACGAGTAACAATAAAAAAAAATACAAAAGATAATTGTCCTCCCAAGTACATAACCTTAAATAAGAGTAATATTTCTCATTATCTGCCTGAAACAGAAGCAAAACAACTGTTGTCCACTCACAGAATTCAGCGGCCCCAACAAAGAACAACAGAAATCACTGATCCAAATAACTAGGAAATTTTGCAGTCGTAGATTCGCAACAAAAACCTAACCCTAACCCATTGCAGGACAATAGTTCCTGCTCAATTCTCATGCAGGTAATACTATCCTGTGTCCTTACTATTCTCTGTATTCATTGTTGTGTTCTGTTGTTTCCTAAGTTTTGATTTGTGAATGTTTGTGGATGTTAAATATTCTGCAGTATCGTATTGTATGCACTTTGTTTGTGATTGTGTTACGAGGAGCAGATGCAAGGATGATTGTTCATGAACTATAACTGGATAATTTTGTGTTTAGGATTTAGTGTTTAGATGTTTAGATGTTGTAAGCTGTGTTGAAAGTTATGCTATTCAGCACTGAAAACTTGTAACTATTATGAGCGTTTTAAAAGAAAGATAATATTAAAATAAAATAAATAAATATATCATCACGTCTTTTACCCATTACTGAGTGTGGCACTCTGCCGTAAGCAGATCTCGGTAAGTGATATATTTTTTTTTCGTGAAGTGCAATTACCAGCCGTCAAATCACGCCCCTAAAGATATTAGTAGAGAGGGAGTCACAGGGGTAGATTTAAATTGGTGAAAATTGTTTGTCGTCTGTGGGGATCGAAACAGGGTTCTCAAAATCCACAATCCGACTCGATACCACTGAGCCACCTACCCCATGATAATATTAAAATAAAATAAATAAATATATCATCACGTCTTTTACCCATTACTGGGTGTGGCACTCTGCCGTAAGCAGATCTCGGTAAGTGATATTTTTTTTTCTCGTGAAGTGCGGTTACCAGTCGTTAAATCACGCCCCTAAAGATATTAGTGGAGGGGGAGTCACAGGGGTAGATTTAAATTGGTGAAAATTGTTTGTCGTCTGTGGGGATCGAACCAGGGTTCTCAAGATCCATAATCCGACTCGATACCACTGAGCCACATAGGTACCCCGTATTAAAAACATAATATTATTTTACTAATTTTCATAAAACTAGCATTCTAAAAACCCTGGTTCGATCCCTACAGCCGAGAAGCAATTTTCACCAAATTAAATCTACCCCTGTGGCTTCCCCTCCACCTAACATCTTTGAGGGTTGTGATTTGACGGCTGGTAACCGCACTTCACGCGAAGAAATATATCACTTACCGACATCTGTTTCGACAGAGTGCCACACTCAGTAATGGACAAAAGGCGTGATGATATTATTTTTTTATTTAAGTAAATTGAAGGAAAAATCTAATAAGAAAGATTGTAACCAAGGGAAAAACACGAATTTTGCGTATCTATAGCGATGTAAATATGTCCTTTTTTGACATTTTCAGAAAAACTAGTTTTGTTGTTGTAGAAGAATTAATATTATCAAACCTACATAAAATAATTATTAATATTAAGCTGGATTTTAATTAGGAGTTAATTCATTTTTATGGCCTATTAATGTACAATAATTACCACCGTAATAAAGTTTTATTACCAAATATAAATCATTCTATTAATAAAGTCAATAGGTTTACGAACAGTCATAAAATATTATATTCAATTTTTGCTGCAAATGTTTCATTAATTAAATTTAGTGTGTGTCATTAGTAAATTATATACTAAAATTTTATACCATTTACTATAGAATATTTTCTAGTATTCCTCAGTTGTTGAGTGATTTGGATTTCTTTAAAAGACGCTGTGCTGGAACTGCATTTCCATTAGCACAACCTTGCATAAGAGGCATATCAGCCATTTCAATATTGAAATAAAAAGACATGTTTATTAATTTTTTCAACTCTCGTTATTAAAATGTCATTTAACGTACTGATTTCCATGCCGCTAAATGACATCTTAATCACATGTTAACAAGTCATGGCTTCGAACATTTTACTCACGGCTTGAGATATTAAACACGGGGTGAAGTTAGCTTCAGTCATTGTAACTTAAACTTACTTTTCAAATAATGTATAAAACTTTACATTTTTTTTTGTTAACTTAATTTGCGATCGTAGAAAAAGTATAATATGTGACTCGTTTTATATACTCTTTAGATACTCGTTTTTTTAATGACCAATGACAGTGCAAAATACAAAACATATTTAAATTAAATTATTGGTAATTCGCGTCAACCAGTGGTATTAAAAATGTTGATTTTAAAGACCCCGTCCTTAATTTTGCTAATTTTGTAAAAAATCTTTTTGATTGAGATATATACCCTCAACGTTTTTAACACTTTTTAACATCCTGTATCATGCTATTTTATCCATTTATGAATAGCAGATTTTCATAATTGATGTACTTATTTTTTTAAGTAAAAATATTATTTCTCTTGGTAATAAATAAATCAAAATCACCTCTCAAATGTCAATAGTTTCAAATAATTACAGTTCGTGATAAACTATCTCAAACTAACTAGTGCCCAACTAAAATCTCCATTCCTAATTTACATGTATACTTTAATGCGCACACACAATTGTCGTCAAGCTATTCCAAAACTCTACCTTAAAGCTGACGTCATCAGAAGAGAGAAACTATCTCTATTCTTCTCTGACATATTCGTAAGTAAATAGCTCTGTCTCTGTTCTCCGTGAATGTAGTTTGGCCTTGTTGGCGCAAGTCCTTATCACTGTGAATGACTTCGATCGTTTCATGGCCTACGTGGATCCTGGATCAGAATGGAAAGCCGAAACAATGACTGCCAAGTATGCATAACGCTCTACTATTCAGAGTTAATGAATATTTTTTTAAGTTAGTGGATCTCATCGTTATTAAGGGGAAATTATGGTGTCTTTAGGGGAAAGGAAAGCGGTAATGAGACAATTATTTTGATTAATGCAATACGTTAAATACAACATCTGGCTCTGAATTTGAATTTCAAATTATTTCTGTCTATAAGCGCCTCTAAAACTACACGATTTCAAGAGTTTTAAAGATCTTTAGAGGCCGTGATTTGACGGCTGGTAATCGCATTTCACACGCAAAAATATATCATTTATCGAGATTTGCTATAGAAGATTGCCACGCCTAATAAATTTGAGATATTAAAATGATACATCCAGAGTGATGACATAGTTATTTTTATTTACTTTTTAATTGATTTCTCCTGTGGAGGAATTGTTGTAACGGTAGAAATTGTTTTGAATTGTTGACCAGCGGTACATGGAAGGTATGCGGAAAGAGATTTAATCAGAACTGTTTGGAATTATTTCAAAGCTGCTTGCAAATTAAAATAATTTTTTTTAATTTGAATATTTGGGTGCCTCAAATTTACCGCCATGTACTTCATCATACTGTGGGGATCCACTCCATGTACACCATATAATCCATGACACTTTTATTTTTATTGTTAATATTTTATGTAATTTTTTTGTATTTAGTCTGGCGAGACTGGGAGTTGCTAGAAGAAAAAATATTATTATTATTATTGTTGTTTTTACTTCCTTGTACGAAGTAAAGGAAGTATTGTAATTGCGAAAATTTTCGGTTCTCAGATTTCAACGGAAATAGGTATTTTGGCCCTCCCTGAATCCATTTTGACTAATTTCGTCATGCCGTCTGTACGTACGTACGCACGTATGTACGTACATACGTACTTACGTATGTATCTCGCATAACTCAAAAACGGTAAGCCGTAGAAAATTGAAACTTTATATTTAGGACTGTTATAAGATCTAGTTGTGCACCTCCCTTTTTGGTCATTATACAACTACCGGAAGTAGTACTTTACTTGAAGCCTATAATAGATTTTCATGAAAAACTATATTCAAATATAATTTAAAACTTTCCAAATTTGGTATATAAGACTACTATATCAATGGAAATAACATAATAGATTTTGGTTAAAATAGACTAACCGGAAGTGGCACATTACATGACGCTGCTAACAGTTTTCCTTGAAAAAAATGGTATTATGTTAATTTTAGAAATAAATGCTGCAAATAAAAGTTTTAGAGAATTAAATTCTGCGTCTAGCACATTATTTTTAAATTCGCTTTTTTCATAAACGAGATATCTAAATTTAAATATTATATATTTTTGATTTAAAAAAAAATTAAGTTTGCTATGGATTAGAACAAAAAATAAAAGATTTAATGTCAAATATGTGCAAATAAAAAAAAATCTATAGTTTAATACGCGTACAAGGAAATTATGTGGTGTCCACATCAGATTTTTTTGTTAGTGGTTGACGTTAGTAGAAAATAAATATAAATCTTCAGAAAAAAAAATTACATAAAATATTAACAATAATGGACTAAATGGATCCCCACAATACTTTTATTTAAAATATTACGAAATGTTATGTGTTATTTATATAAAAGAAAATACGAGAAATGAATGTGGGAAAATGAATTCACTCAATTAAAAACAATTTTGAGCTTGTTATTTATTTCCAAGTGAAGTGAAAATGATCGATATATTGGGTGGCAGGATTAAGAACCGAGTTGGCGTCGGTGTTAGTGCAACTTGTTGACGCATAGCGCTGCCATCGCGGCTTAACTTCACGGTTATTAACTAGAAGACCACAACTTCATTCTTCCAGAAATTAATACCTGGTATTGGCTTTGCCCTCTGCTGTTTTCTCTTGAGATATCGTTTATTTTCAAACATTTTGCTGTGAATTCTATCGTGAAAATAGTTTCCGATTGGCTGTACGGATTTTTTATTTGTCCAATTAATTTTGTTCTTAACTGAAAATAAATAAAATCAATTAAGTTATTGACATATGCAGACATTGTTCTTAAAATTTATTAGTTGCTAAGTTATTCACCTACTAAGAGATGGCGTTCATCTCGATATGCCAAACATGGTCTTTATAAGGTCAGCATTGCTGTCACTTGTTTTTCTTTTTTCGTTGTAAAATTTTGAATCTTATTGATTATTGTAACATTTAAGCCGACAAACAATTTTCACCAAATTAAATATGGGGTAGGTGGCTCAGTGGTATCAAGTCGACCTGTGGATCTTGAGAACCCTAGTTCGATCCCCACAGCCGACAAACAATTTGCACCAATTTAAATCTACCCCTGTGGCTCCTCCTCCACTAATATCTTTGGAGGCCGTGATTTGACGGCTGGTAACCGCACTTCACGCGAAAAAATATATCACTTACCGAGATCTGCTTAGGCAGAGTGCCACACATAGTGATGGGTAAAAGGCGTGATGATATATTTATTTATTTATTTATTTTAAATCTACCCCTGTGGCTCCCCCTTCATTAATATCTTTGGAGGCCGTGATTTGACGGCTGGTAACCGCACTTCACGCGAAAAAATATATCACTTACCGAGATCTGCTTAGGCAGAGTGCCACACATAGTGATGGGTAAAAGGCGTGATGATATATTTATTTATTTTAAATCTACCCCTGTGGCTCCCCCTTCATTAACATCTTTGGCGGCCGTGATTTGAAGGCTGGTAACCGCACCTCACTCGTAGAAATATAACACTTACCAAGACTTGCTACGGTAGAGCGCCACACAAAGTAATGGGTAAAATGCGTGATGATATATATTTTTATTAAACGATATAGCTTTCACCGACCATCAAAATAATTTCAATCAATTACATTTATTTATTTATTTTGTACATTTATTTTATTCATTCAAAAGTCCTTCTGAATTGAACAATCTCTATGACATTTGTCGTTGTAAATTATAATTGATAATTACCTAATTAATTTCAGATATACGTAATTTTTTTCTTGACACGATTTCATGCCATTTTTGCCAATTGTGCTAGATCAAGATTTTATCTAAATTTCTAATTTATTTCTGAAAATTTTGCATTTATCCTTTAGGTGCGTGCCTTCGGCGGGAAAAAAAAGTGGCAATTCGTGAAGAAATGTCTCACTTTCTACCCTTGATAAACATATTATAAGTTATTATGATTTGATTTAAGTGAATGAAAGTAAAAGAAAACTTAATTCTTCCCGTCTTTTAATTTAATTTTTTTTTTCTTAAAAATAATTTATTACCATATACCTACGTGAAAGATATTCACAGTTATTTATGTAAAGAAAATTCTATAATTGTTTCTTGTATAATTAAAATTTCTAATTTTAACTTCACTTTCTTTCGGCAAAAGAAAATTTAGAAATTATGCAGAAATTAATTTTTCTTTTTGGCGTAAGAACCCAATCTAACACTCTGCAGGTGTTTCAAGTGAAATTTATGAATATTTTCAATATCCTGAAAGGGTTACTTTTAATATATATTTTAATTTAAAATATAATAAATCACTTTTGACGTTTTGTGTACCTACTTGAACCACGAACGGAAATTATGAGGCAAAATGATTTTCATTTTACTTTATGCAACAACCTAATCTAATTAACATTTCATTTTTCAAAATGACAAATAATAACAATAACTTTTTTTGTAATATAACTTTACTGATATGAATGATATCATTTGGTAATTTAGTTATTGTTGAATGCTAATATGATTAATTTTTCTTTTCAAATCGAGAAGAATGTATTAGGAACTGTTGACGCTTGTGACACGATGATAAATTGAGTTATTTTGACATATGAATTATGATAATGAATGTGCTGAAAGATTTTGATTATGTGTTCAAAATTTTGTATTGTACAAGAAAAAGAATAAAAACTTAGTTGTGATTAAGTTTAAATAAAAGTCTCCTATAAATTCAAAACGGTTCGACTTTTTTAAGCTCTTAATTAAAACATATTTTGAATTGTAATGAACATGGAAGGACTCGTAAATCAAATAAATACAAGATGATGTTTCAAATAAATTCAAGCATAAATATTTATTTATTTATGTTACTCTGTAAAATAGAAACTGAATCCCAATGTGGTAATTCTTATAAATTTTAGCTTAAGTGGGATTCGAATCTTTGGATTCGAATTTCGTAACGCTATCCATACCACCACATAGTGCTGAATATATTATACAGGGTGTTTCAGGACTAGTGTAACAAACTTTAACAGCTTATTCCTGAGGTCATTTTGAGCCAAAAATGTCATATGAACATAGGTACTATTCCTTCTAGTTACCAAAACACAAAAGGTTGAAGTTCTATAAATAACACGAAATTTTCCAATTTTTGTAATCAAGATACTTTCGGAAAACAAGAGTTTTATTGATATGTCATATCCTATTTGTCTTAATTAATTTAATTTATTCATATTATCATGCATACGATTTCAAGGCGCTCATTTTGAACACTTGCTGTATTTTTTTAAAATTTGTTATCTTATTTCATATTGTGTTAACCTATTCAAAGTTTGGTTATGTTGTTCTGTGTCTATTTAATTGTGTCATTTTATGTTTTGTTCTCTAAATCGTATTCGTTAATATTAATAAATAAAATTAATTAAGACAAATAGGGTATGACTTTTCAATAAAACTCTTGTTTTCCGAAAGTATTTTGATTACAAAAATTGGAAAATTTCGTGTTATTTATAGAACTTCAACCTCTTGCATTTTGGTAACTAGAAGGAAAAATGACCTCAGGAATAAGCTGTTAAAGTTTGTTACACTAGTCCTAAAACATCCTGTATATGAATATAAAAATTAAGTGGTAAAAAAGTATTTACAAATTAATATAAAAATTAAATTGTTCGAAACCCTAATTACAACAAAAACGAATTATGTAACACTTTTCTGTGCGGTCTTCACATATTTTACTTTTATTTTTTAACACCCTGTATTTCACACAATCATATTTTTTGAATCTAAGTTGAAGCTAAGAACGTACTAAATTTAGTAAACTTACTAAGTTATTAGCAACACAATAGTTAGACTAGACTAGAATATTTGATGTGATTGTTAATTTTCGGTTCACGTAAACTAATTAACATTTTAAGGGTGGGTACAAATGTTTTATAAAATCGTAAACATTAGTGTCACAAACTTAACGTTCTGTAAAGTCGCTTTTGTGAGAACTCTACACATGTTATTATAATAAGCACGCAGAACAAAGGTCTGTCTCAGTCGTTTTGAATTTGGATTCTAACTCAACATTTGAACTTCACGTAACCCCGCATAAATTAACTAATATCGCTGTAAAGTTGTGTGTTATGGAAATATATGCATTGCTTTTCAAATCGTTGTGCGCTGATGATCTAATTCATTTCTACGCAGAAGTTTATTAACAAAATGAAAACGCTCATTTCTCAATTTGTGCACGGACATATAAAATAGATGCTATGCATATTTTATTACTTCATTAATATGCTAAATACGGTAGGCTCACAGTATACATCATCTTAAAATGATTCGTTTACTTGCATTTATGAATTTGTGACAAATTATTTTTTCACAACAAACAATATATGCAGAAAACTCAAATTTCTTCTTCCGAAATAGTGAGAAATAGTATATTGTAATACTAGTAAGGAAAGGGTTTAATTTGAAAAACTAGTACGGGCGATTGCGAGTGTTCCAATAGTACGACAACCACTTTCAATGTTATTCGTACTGTGTAAGCCTTGCAATGCAATATTTTTATCTGGGACAGGGTTAGAGAAGTGGGCGTAAGTGAAGATTTACGAAACTGGTGTACAGGAGCGAATGGATGAATGTTTGTTGCGTGTTGATGGATTTTGGTTGTGAGAAAAGAAAGAGTTTGTATGGAGGAAGTGTTAATGTGGTCGAATCGAGTATCGTGTGTCAGGATGAGAATGTTGACGGGTTCGTGCTACCCCATTTAATGGGATATAGCGTGATGTTATGTATGTATGTATGGGACAGGGTATAAGTCTGTATTTCTTTAAATTCCTAGATTTAATTTGCAAACAAAAAAGAAAATAAACGCATACATTTATGTAAATAGTTTCCATTTAAATACAGTACATTTACAATATTTAACAATTACTTGACTACATAAACATCAAATTACGCCACAAAATATTCATGTTTTAAGTTTTTTTTTTCTTTGCTTCACATTTAGAAAACTACGCTTGAAATTTTGTGAATCTCTGCGAGATTTCAACGCACATTAAAATGGTGAAAAGGCTTGAAATGCATTATTAAAACGTCGCCATCTCTATGACGCGAAGCGTACCCACTTGCTAAACGCTCTAAATTACTAAATTATTTAGCGGAGATCAGAGGCAAGGATGAGAGTAAATGATACTGCGGCGCACGATTTTTTTCGACGCGCAAATGAAGAGAAACTCTTGCAAATATTTAATGTGTTTAGGTGGATCTGCCTCACTGCAAACGGATTATGAGCAAGGACAGCAGTGGCGTGCAGATTCTTCAATTAGGGGTTGCGAAAATATAAAATAAAATAAATAAATATATCATCACGCTTTTTATCTATTACTGGGTGTGGCACTCTGTCTAAGCACATCTCGGTAAGTGATATATTTATGCGCGTAAACTAGCCTTCAAGTCACGGCCCCCAAAGATGTTAGTGGAGGGGGAGCCACAATATCATAAAAAATAAAATAATAATAATAATAAAAATATAAAAAATATCATTCGAGGCAAAAGTCGCTCAAATTTTACCTTTGAACCTATTTTTCCTACGATAATATCATATTTTACACTATTAAATATGATTTAACTTTTATTTTTTTAATCTTCTGAAATAATATTTAAGATTATTGCAAATTCCATTGTATAATAACTTATAACTTATGGGGTAGGTGGCTCAGTGGTATCGAGTCGGCCTGTGGATTTTAAGAACCCTGATTCCCACAGCCGACAAACAATTTTCACCAATTTAAATCTACCCCTGTGGTTTCCTCTCCACTAATATCTTTGAAGGCCGTGATTTGACGACTGGTAACCGCACTTCACGCAGATCACAAGATCTGCTTCTGCAGAGTGCCACACCCAGTAATGGGTAAAAGGCGTGATGATATATGTTATTTATTTAGTTAATAACTTAAAAAGATCAGAGTTCAGGTGGCAACTTTAACTCAAATAAGTGCATAATTCACCTGAATCACATTATAAATTGACGTTATAAATTATTTATTACATTATATTTAATATAAATTTTTACTGTCAACAAGTAAATATATAAAATAAAAACAAATTCATAATCTTTTAAGAGAGAAGTTAATTGTTATAGGGCAATGAAATCCTTGTTGGGACGCTCATGCCTGAATATATCGTAAATTTTATGAAAGTACATGAACATAATTACAATTTTTAATGAACAATTATATATCAGAAAAAGTATTTATTTTTCCTGTGTTTTCTGATCATTTTATAAAATTACAAGCTTACAGGCATAAAATGTAATGCCATTTAAACTTATCATAAAAGTTCTTTTATTTAACAAAGTATTTAAATAATGTATTGTTATCTTATAAATAAAAACTTCCTACTTCATATTACTACAATTATATATATACCGGGAGTTTTTTTTTATCAGTAAACATAGGGAAAATAACATTGCTGTCATCTATAGTTGTCAAAGTAATAAAACTTTTCTCTTTCAAAATCAAACCGGGTTAATAGGGGATCAAATAGTGGGGCGTTTTTATATAAATGGAAATTTAAATGGGGAAAATTATTTAGAGTTGTTAGAAGAGAGAGTAATATTGAGGAAGTGTGGTTCCAACAAAATGTACGAAATTATCTGCACCGGATATTCCACCAACGATGGCTAGGACGAGGTGCAGAAGTGGAGTGGCCTGCAAGGTCACTAGATCTTGTGCCAAACGATTTTTTTCTTTGGGGCCATTTAAAAAGTAAATTTTGTAATGGTGGTAGAATGAGTGTAGAACAATTAAAACGTAGAATTAGTGTTGCATCGCATGAGATTTCTCCAGAGCAAATAAATAATGCTATAAATTCATTTTATAATCGTTTAGGCTATTGTTTACAGGTAAATGGGGGTAATTTTGAACAGTTATTGAATTAAAATTCCTATTTAAACTAAATAAAATTTTCTTTTTTGGTAGTTGTGACAACAGGTGACTGTACTTAACGGCTTAAAATGTCTAGTTTATTAAGATCTGCTATCGCAGAGCTGCCATGTTCATGAATGACCAGAATTCTGACATATAAACATGCAGATGTATTAATATATATATATATATATATATATATATATATATATATATATATATATATATATATATATATATATATATATATATATATATATATATATATATATATATATATATATATATATAATTCTTTTTTAATAATAATTTTTAAATAAAAATTAAACCAATGCATTATAGGAGAAAAATAGTATGAAAGACACGAATTACAATGCCCATAGTAATACTCATATTTTGCTTCACTCGCTTGCGGCTCGTATATACAAACTGTATTCGTATTACAATTAGGGTTATTGTAAAACTAGTTTTTCAATATACTATTTTATCATCGATAAAACTTGATATTTATTACTTTTATAAAATAAAATCGTTTGAAGTTATGACACAAATATGCATATAAATGTATGTCGATAAAATTGCAAAATATCCAAACCGCAAGACGTAAAATTGTTTGCTTGTTTGCAGAAACATAAACGTCAAACTGCAACCATAACATGAACAATAGATTTCCGAGCTATTGCTGCTTCTTCGTCAAACAATTATTGTCTATAAAAATGAATTGTCTACTAGAAATATGTACATTGTTGCAGAATTTTAAACCATACTGCTCAAAATTGTACAGGGATATTTTATAATCAATTAGTTTCAAATATTTTTTAGAATACCGAAGGTATTCTTTTTTTTTAGAAATATTTGAATATAAGTTATAGTTTAAATTTTATAAATATATATTTAAGTAGCCTTTTATTTATTTAATATTAAGTTATAATTTTACATACAATTTTTAAATTTTGTGGAGTGTATTTTATTCATTTATCTTGAGATTTTAATAGATAACGATTGACTTTTATTTATGTATTTGATGTTTGGATTTTCAACTTTTGACTTGAAAAATTTGAAAATAATTGATGTGTGAAAATAATTTATTCGCTTGATAACGATTGAGGTAATGATATTGTTTTTCAAACTTTTTCTGGAATAGTCAAAACTTCTTTGATTTTTGTTTAATTAATTTTGGAAATAATTATTCCCGAAAGTTCCCCCACAACAAAAGTTTGAAACTCATCCTAGCTGCTACATAAATAAATAATCCATTCTAACTTACAAGATTACCCAGTTCTACCAACTTAAATCAACTTCCAAACTGAATGAAACACTTCGTGAATGAATAAAATCGACGATTTCCAATAATAACGTTCACTAATTAATTTTATCTACTCTTATTAAATAATGTATTCATTACTTATGAAATTTATGATAAGTAATATTAATCATTATTGACAATGTTAAATAATAATTCATTACTCAACACTTCACGACTAATCATACGTCTGACTTTTCATTACTTAACACTTTAATAGCCAATCAAAAAATAACGATAATTGCCGCGCGTTAAGTATGCTATGAAACAATGAAGTGTGCTATTGTTAATTATCTGTCAAAATTAGTTTAAAACGTGTTAGTTTACAATAATACTGTAGTTATGGATTCTGAAAACGAACAAAGTGAAATTTGTACTCCACCAGATATTGTAGAAGCCCGAAAAATCAAAAAAAAAAGTATGAACAAGTTTATAAAGCTTTTATGGATTGGCGAATACGCAAAAATGTAAATTCCTTTTCGGAAAATGTTCTTATAGTATATTTTGACGAACTTTCTGATAAATATAAATCATCGTCATTATGGGCTACTTATTCCATGTTAAGTAGTGTTAATATTTATTAAATAAAAATAAAAACAAAAAATTTAAGCAATATGACTTATTCATAATGTAACATAAAAAAATAATTGTAAAATTTTATTACATAATAACATATAGTCGTAGATAAAGTATAGTATTCTATTCGCAAGTAATTATAATTACTTACTCATTAAATAATATACTATTAATAAACGTGGATATAAGCAATTCCTACATCTTAATATATCTCCTGCAATATAAGGAGTTTTAAACTAAACTACATAATTTATCATGTAATTTCATAATAGTATCAAAAGTGAACATTTTTTTATAGAAAAAAATATAATTTCAACAAACAATACAACAGTATCTAATCCCTTAACACGATTTATAAATTAGAAAAATGTAATTTCCGGCATGCGGCACTCACAGAAACCGCTCTCTACAAATAACAAACTCTGGTGGTCTTGTAACATATTGTTGAATGGTTGGTTGGTTTGTGTGTTGCAGGAAGGACACTCCGTCGCACGTGTCTCGCTGGGAACAAGTGAAGGTGGAGGTGGAGACAACCGGAACTTACACCCTCACAGAAACGGAACTCGTGTACGGTGCCAAGCTCGCCTGGAGGAACTCTGTTAGGTGTATTGGGAGAATTCAATGGTCCAAACTGCAGGTAAGCACAGACTTCATTATTGACTACCTCTCTACTAACATCTTTGGGGGGCGTGATGTGACGGCTGGTAACTGCACAAAAAACATTTACTGAGATCTGCTACGGTAGAGTGCTATACCCAGTAATAAGTAAAAGGCGTAATGATATATTTATTTATTTTATAAAATGAATGGATTGCTCGAGGCGGACTACATTCTGAGTACGTTAAACACATTTCATGTACGTGATGTACACATTATTTTCTTTTGCCGATTGACATTAAATGTGAGTTTTTGTTGACAATTGACAGGCTGTAAAGTGCTATTTATACAAATAGCTAAGTAATTATCAAAAAAATATTTACATTTACGTTATGAGATTTCAGGGTGGCGACTAACCTGTAAAACCGGGAAAACCGGGAAAAGTCAGGGAATTTTATATTTCTGGAAAAGTCAGGGAAAAGTCAGGGAATTTTATTTCATGTCAGGGAAAAAAGTTTTTTGTTCTTTAAATTTTTTAATTTAATTTTAGAAAAATAACTACAAACTTTTATTTCAAAATGTATTTAGTTATTTTTAGATTTTATTGGCAGAATACCCTTTATTAGATAGATAGTATACCTTTATTGGCAACAAATATCCTTTATTGCTTCTTAAGAGTGAGAACCGCCATCTATGAAAATATAACCGAAGGATGTTTACTAATTGAAAACTGTTTTGTTTTGTCTAACGTTTCTACCGCGCTATGTTTTTTCTGTATGCAATATTTAAGGTTGTGTCTTTGCCTGTTTAGAAACACAAATTGATTTTGCTTTTACTATAAATTTAATAAAAAAAATACAATTATATTACAATATATGATATAATATATGAAATGTAACCATAAATTCATAAATAAGTGAATATTCTAGAAGTCAGGGAATTTTTTTACTTAATCAGGGAAAAGTCAGGGAATTTATTAATGTTATTTGAATCGCCACCCTGGATTTTGTTCACGAAGTTCATCTTTCTTTGTACAATTCTACTTCATTTTAAATTAAGAATCACATTTTTTCCCAAGCTGTCAAATTGAATAAAACGATAGATAATAATAAACGAAATCCTGATAACATAAACATTGACAGTAGAATTCTTCATGTAATAATTCGTCGCGGTAAATTCAAATCGAATCACCCTCAATCTCATAAAGTAGAACCATCCCCTAACGCAGCCATACGTAAAGAAGTAAGATGCTAATCTCGTACCCACCTGGAATATCAAACAGAACCAAACAGTTTGGTTCTAGAACCGCTTCACGGACACGCCAGCCGCAACTGCAGACGACAACCAACAAGATCGAGCTCCAAAGTGAAATTTATATCGCTCCCCATTCTCTCCGCAAGATGCGAATAATATCCCCGCGCTTCTGCCATGAAATTATACGGATCATTTGTAACGAAATTGCGCTAGAATCGAAATGGAAATTTTCATTTGCTCTTTATCGGATACTTTTCTACAGGAGTTTTCAATCAGTTATCATCTGTCAGTACGGTGGTGTGGATAGCATTACGGAATTCGAATCGCACTCAAGCTAAAAATTATATAAACTATCACACTGCGGCTCGGTGAGTGCGGACCCTGTACTGTAATTGGGATTAAGGGGTAAGGCCACTCTAAAAATTTTTAAAAATGCATATTTTTTATTTGCTTAAATTATAGTTTAAACCCTTAGGAATAAGGGACAATTAATTTAAATGCTGAAATAATAATTGATGGATCGTGCTGAATCATTTTATATCTTATTCTAGATATAAAATACTCAAAAACTACGGGGGCATTTTTTTAAAGTGCTTCATTCGTTTTTTATGGTAGTTTTTATACAGAAATTTAGTCCCAAATAATGAACTCTTTTTTCAAACGTGCGCCATTTTGTTAAAAATCAAAATTTTCAAAATCCAGCCCATAGTTTTTTAGAGTATACATCAGAGATTAGGAAAACATATCTCTTTTTGATCAAGGTCCATTGCTGTTCCCGGAATGTTTTTGCCCGATTTGCCCTACGCGCTGAGAGGAGTCGCCATTTTTTTTTAATTTCTGACGACAATTTTGAATATTTTCTTTAAAAAAAATATTTAAATAAAGTTTAAAGAGCACTAAATAAAGATCCAAAAACAGTTCTTAAGCAGCACGTTTAGATTTCGATTAAAAAAATGACCTTTTTTTTCCTTATCTAGAGTGGCCTTACCCCTTAAATGTCTGTTGTACAGCGTAACATAAATAAATAAATAAGGGTGATTTAAAAAATGTATCAAATAATGCCATGCAAAACAAATATAACCGTATCATAAAGAAAATTTTCTCCCTTCAATTGAGAAAATACTGATTCCCCATATTAATTGTCTCTATTTATTTGAGACTCAGGGGACATAAACTAATTGAAAACTATGTAAGTAATCTAGCTGTTAAAGATCTCGTCTCAAACTTATCTAACAATCATGAACATATGTTAAGATTATCTAATACTCAAGTGTCGTCGCCTTCATAGACGTCCGTACATACAGGGGCGTATATCCGGAACGCAAATCCCTCTATAACATTGCTGGAACACGTTCTGTCGGGGATTCCCCGTCACGCCAGCCTACTGAATATTTAACATGCCATCGTCAGCGTCCGTAATCTCTCGTCTCAGTTAGCCATGAAAACAGCAAAGCATCAAGAACGGTCGCGGCACTCTTGATTTTCACATCTTGCATCTAGCGCCGACGCGGATATTTATGGCACTAATTTAAACCACGTTTATCGCTTGTCTGCGATCTTCTTTTGTCGCGAACTACCCCATTGATTAGTGAGGATTTCTGGATGTTAGTGTTCTAGGGCTATTAAATGGTATTTGCTGGTAAATGCTTTGACAGATTGTCGAGCGAGCGCTGAAAAATCGAAGAAACAAAAGAATGTAAAGCTTGGCTGAAAAGTTGAACGTCGACATGAGTTTGTTGACAGGGTTCTTGAATTTTATTGGTTTTCAAACATGATAAGCATATTTCATTTGTTTTTATTACTATATTTTGACGCTATAAGCTGAATAAACATTATTAATAATTCTGTTTATAAAATGTTCCGTGCAAATATGAACACGGATAACTGATTTATCCTGAGTTTAAAACCTCACTTCGACCGAATTTCCTTTCTAAAATAATAACTTATTGACTTATGATGGCACCAACAAAACAAAACTATTTTAAAAGTAGTTTAAATATATAAAAACATAATTACATTACATTAAAATCTGTGGACTTATGTTAACTTCAAACAATTCAATTAAAATTGTAACATAGAAAGTAAAATATTGTTTTCAACATTACTTATGAAAATGATGTTTCCCTCACTCAATTTAGTTGTGATAATAACCAGTTCTCTCTCCAGTGATGAAAATAAATAACTTTCCTCACTAGTGAGGGAAATGGTTACTATCACAATTAAATTATGTGATGGAAATGTCATTTGACATGGTGACCAAAGAAAGCTTAGATTTTAGACCTAAGCTTTGAAACTACTCCTCCTAGTTTAAAAATCGACTATAATTAATACAAATGTCAAGTTGACAACCTATATTTACTTTTAAAATATACGCTCTGATTGGTATAAAATTAGTAACCTTGAATTTGGCAAATCCCATGTGTTACAATAAAGTATTAATGTCGTCTTCAAAATAAGTCAAATAAGACCATTGTCAATAACCTAGATGACTCTGGAAACAGTAAAACAGATTTCAATGAACTGTTGTTATTTAAATTGAGAGAATATGTTCTTCTATTGTTGTTTCTTTTTGTCAACTCGATCTTGTTTTGTATTTGCGTGTGTTTGGAAAAGGCGTTGTTCTATTGTTCCATCGATCGTCTTATGTTGTTTTCGTAGGAAAGGTGCCGAGGCATGTTGAAATAGTACACAAGTATTTGTCAGTGTAAACAGACACTACTCCGCTAACACAGACAGTTTAAATAGACCTCGAAGTTCTTTTTTATTTTTTATTCTTTCAATGGACGATTTGGATGAGAAGAAAACATTCCTTTAGAATTTGTTGAATTTGGTGTAGTTCTGTTTGTGGTCGAATCAATCTCTTCAATCATATTTCAAGAGTTTAATTTAAGATTTACTCCATCCATTTCTCGAACATCAAGACAAATTATTTAATCAATAGGGCATTAGGCATAATGCGATTTTTCGACTACAAATAAAACTGCACTAAATAAATATTTATTTATAGAGTTAATAGATTTATTCCTACAACAGAACAAATAATCATTAAATTTGTTTTAACATTTAATAGAGGCATAAACAGACATAATAAAAGCATTTTATTTGATGACACCTTTCTTGCCATTAACGTATTTTTGTGTTCTATTTATAACTGTATTTTGGAAGGTGTTATTTACGATGATAAAGTTCGTATACATTACACATTATATGCAAATCCGATTAAATTTATACATGATTGAAATACTTTACATTTACAACACAGGGTACAAAGATTTAAGTTTATTTCACTTCAGAAAATTACAAGACGTATAATATTATTTCACTTAGGCAAAGAAATGAAAATTATTACATTTATTTAAGATCTTTTTTACTCTTGCTTCCTTTCCAAATTTCATCCTGTTTTTTTTATCCATTACTGCAGTGCTTTCCAAACTTTTTTCTCAGCAGTCCCTTTTTTCCGTAAAAAGTTGTCGCGCCCCCCTCATTTTTTATAACAGCCTAACTTCAAAAATCGTAAATAATTTATTTTATAGAATACAAAAAAAATTGTACTATAAACGAATATTGTTATTATATAAGATATTTGTTATAACAAATCTTTTTCTTAACCTAAAATTATGTTTATTACAACATAATAATAGAACAAAATAATGTAACATTTATAAACATAAAATTGTAATAAGATTGGAAATTATATTTAATTTAAATTAGGCATATTTAATACAATATAATCATAATTTTTGAGTGTGCTGAATGGGCGCTTGTTTTTCAGTTTCTCGAACTGGGGAGTCATTGAAGATATCGACACTCGCAATTCTTTTTCAACGAATAATCAAGTTCGATATTTTGTCTTTAAAACAGCTACAGCGGAAAAGCCTGTTTCACACAAATAAGATGTTACGAAACGTAATAAAATTTCTAAGGCTTTGTTTGTTAAACTAGGGATATTTTACTGTGAGCGCGAGTTAGAAACACGTGTGTGCTATGATGTAAATGGAGAATGTGTTCATAAGCCTCAATTATATTTTTATATAGCGCGCCCCCCTCAAGGGGGCGCGCCCCACAGTTTGGAAACCACTGCATTACTGGGTGTGACAGAGTGTAGAAAATAATCATTTGCCGCAAGCAAATAAGTTTGGAAGTACTTCCTTTTACCCATTACTGGGTGTGGTACTCTGTCGTACCAAAGCTCGATAAGTGAAATATTTGTGCTCGTGAAGTGCGATTACCAGCTGTCAAATCACGATTACCAAAGATTTGAGTGAAGATGGAGCTATAGAATTAATATTTGTATTTCGGCTGTGGGAATTTAACCCGGGTTCTCAAATCCACAGTCCGACTTGACACCACTGAGCCACCTACGCCATATAAGAAATTTTTTAACCTAAATGTCGTTAATTTTCAAATAGATATATATGAAAAACTTTTAATTCATTTAGAAAACTTGAAATATAATTCTATTATTTTTAAATGAAAAACGTGGAAACAAAGTGTTTCCGTTCTCTTCGCAAAGTGAGAAAATATAAGTCATTATTTTTCAAACAATCATATTTCACAGCAACCAGGCACAAAATGGCGGAAAGTGAGGTTATGATTCATGCACATAAGAAAATATTCCCTGAGGCAAATTTTAACGAGTTCCATAGCATACTACGCATATCTGCAGATTTAACAAAAGTATATTTCATGTTAACCTGAACTGCATCTTTTAGCATTGTAGTCGTGGTTCAGCAGATTGAATAGTCGCCTGACAAGCGAGATTTGCAGAATTTAAAACACGATTCTAAAATAAGTAACTGAAATTTGTATAAACAATAAATAATGCTTTTAAAATGAACTATAACAACTAAGCTGTAACGTTTGGCAACAAGGCTCTTTAGAAAATTTCATAATCGTTTTTGAAGGCTTTACATTTCCGCGCTAATATTTATCAAATTCCAAACAACTCGTTTTCAAATTATCTTTTCGCAATTCGCGCGTCAAATAAAACAATATAAAACAAAGGAATGTTTGACGAAACAGTTGAACATCGCATCGCAACATCACGTTGCCTTTGTTTTTTGCGGTTGTCTCACTTGGGTAATATGGAGTTGTGTGCGGCATCTGTGCTTCTAGTTCGAATTTGAATATTTGAATCATGAATGAACGACGAAAAAAGGAAAGAGAAAATTTATTTCGAAGCTCGGAGAGTTTGGATGGGGGTTCAGTCACGTGTTTCGCGAGTTTTCCGCTGAAATTTGTTCGCATGTTTCTCGATACGATTGATCTGAATTCATTTCAATTAATTAGAGAATAATTTTTATGATAAATAGAAACCTATATAAAAAACACAGTTATTTAGGAATACAGTAATAAGTAAAATAAATGATGCCAAATTTAAGTCTCAACAACTTTATTTAAAATATGTTCTTGTAAAATAATCAGAAAAGCAACTTATTTATCGCTTGTGGCCTGTGGTACGGTTTTCGTTGACACCTTGTACAAAAATAAACAATAAATACATTCCAGGAAAAAGATTATCTTTGTGCACATATTAAAACAAAAACATTTCATCCATTTTCAATATTTTGTCAGCTTTGAGGTTAACCAAAAAAACAATAGAAAAAAATCGACAACCACAACACAGAACATAGGGTTTGAGATTGTCACGCCACGCCGTCAACTGTTCTGTCTGTCATGACGTTAATTTAACCAGATTTTGTTTTGTTTTGTTGTAGGTTTTCGACTGTCGCTACGTCACCACCACGAGCGGCATGTTCGAGGCGTTGTGTAATCACATTAAGTACAGCACGAACAAGGGCAATATCCGGTGAGCAGATCTACTTTCCCTTCTTATTTTTCTTTATTTTCCCCCAAGCGGTTTCGAGATGTCCTGATCTAGAAAGCGGTGACTTTTAATGTTTTGTTTCTCTTCGCGCGTTTACGGGTTATCCCATCATAGGAGCCTGTGATGATTGCTTGTTTTTCGTTTTTGTTTTGTTTTTCTTTTGTTTCCTACGTGATAGAAATGCTTATCTTAGTTGCAAATTAAAATATATTTATAGGAAAATTAAACTTAAATAATCATTTTCTTTACTTTTATATTAAAATTGGTTACTAACTGTGCTGGCCAGCCTCTGACGATGCCCTCATAAGGTGACTTGGAGGCTGAATTTTGTGAAACATAGCCAAGTGTTTACTTTATATTTTTTATCAAACCTTGTTTCACCAAGTGTTGGATGACAATTAATTTTGTCTTTGTTGTTATTAAAATTATATTTTTATTATAAAAAAAATCTTATATGTGAATATGAATTTATCAATTTAATAATTTTTAATCACAGGTAAACACATGAATTAGTTACAATATTTTTCGGTTGATTGTATCTTTTTAATTTGGAGAAAATCTTATTTCAACCCATAACAATTTTGTTAGGTTATAGCCATGATAAATATATAAAAATCGTTTATTAATAAAAATCGTGCATTAATAGGGGTCATTAATGTATAATTTTCTATACATTAATGAAAGATCAACGGAAAGAATTATGTTAGATGCTAGAAACTAGACACAGTAAAGTATGATATTTTTTAGTTTCACTGTTGAAATAAACATGAAAATTGAGAAAGTGTCCATGAAAACTTGTTGGAAATCTAATAATAATAAAAATACCTCTCACATTTGATTTTCCACGCCGTCAAAGAATCTCACATTCACATGTTTTACAATTTCCCAGTTTGATTTTAATCCCATTTCTGCCGCCGTGAAATTTCTTTCGACCAAGTACAAAATATGAACCTCCAGACGATATCCAGATACCCGAAGTCCTTCAGTGTTTCCGCTTATCCCTTCCACCACTTCCGGCATGATGTTCACTCCTCTCGGAGAGGAGAGGAGAGAGGGATGCATAACGAATGTCGAGAAGACAGTTTCTGCTTGGCCGCTTCACAAATATCTTGACAGGGACTGAAATTGGTCCAACATTTGTTTTATATTTTTTGCTGCGATTTTTCGTCTTGCGGTGTAAATGTACACCGATTTTATATGGGATATTATCACATTTTTTAAATAAATCTTTTAGATTTCTATATTTGGAATTCAAAATTGTGTTGACTACAAGTTTATATATTTATCTGAATAGTAAGTTCAATGATTGAGGTTGGTTATGTTACATATGAAAGTTTTTACGAATTTTTAAAATTATTTTAATATCTTTTGACAAAATACCCTAAACAGAGGGTTATAAATGAGATGAGGGTGAATCTCATAAATATTTTTATGAAATATTGTTGTGTAAATAAAACTGACGTTATAATGAAAGTTCGTTGACAGCTAGATTAATTTTATCAAATTTTCAACATTATTTGACGTACCTTACATATCTACAGGATGTTTTTATACTTGATGATCACACTTAAAAGATAGTAAACAGATTTTTTTAATTCGTAAAATTAAGTGCAATTTACCTGCAGTATAGTATGTTATGCATCAAGGGAGGGAAACAAGCGATTATTTCCGCGTGTCAACTTCACACAAGGGATAATCGCGCCCTCCCGTGAAGCATATTATACTTTTCGTAACAAGTGCACAAAAATTACTGTCTTATCGGGAGAAATGTCAAATATGGGTTGCGTAACTAGTTACCTAGGAAACACTGCAAACAGCTAATAATCGTAGTCTCTAGGGAGAGAAACATCTCTCTAGGAAGAGAAACATGCTACCTAGGAAGATAAATATAATGTTTCTCTCCCTAGGGGAGAAAAGCAGTGTTTCTCTCCCTAAAATTAGGGAATAAGAACGTGTTTCTTGTGCATGTGTTACGAAAAACATTTTTAGTACCACTGGTTTTGTAATTATTTCTTATACAGGGTGGTGAATCGAATTGCGCACCATAGCGTTTTCAATGCTATTTTTCAAATGTTCAATTATTGGCTTCCGTAATTATTTTATGCAAAAAAGCTTCAAATAAAAGTTTTAGGGCATAAATTTCTGCATCTAAATCAATAAAAATAATTTCTATTACATGCTTTGTAACGACAGAAAATAAATATTAAAATGTCGAAAGTTGTGTTGAAAATACAGACAGCCATGGATTTGAACAAAAAATAAATAAATGCTAGGCGTTTTAACGTCAACGATTGACAAATAAAACGTCCAACGTTGTCGTCTTGACAGATAAAACCGCCAAGCATTTATTTATTTTTTGTTCAAATCCATGGCTGTCTGTATTGTCAACACAACTTTCGACATTTTAATATTTATTTTCTGTCGTTACAAAGCATGTAATAGAAATTATATTTATTGATTTAGATGCAGAAATTTATGGCCTAAAACTTTTATTTGAAACTTTTTTGCATAAAATAATTAGGGAAGCCAATAATTGAACATTTGAAAAATAGCATTGAAAACGCTATGGTGCGCAATTCGATTCATCACCCTGTATATTATAGGATAAATGATTCAGTGGTATCAAGTCCATCAAAGAATTTTTACCATTAAAACAATTCACTTGTTTAAAATAACACTCAAACAAATTTTTGTTCAAATTGCATAATGTAATATAAATATCAGTCTCTCCCTCCAGATGTGTAACTTAGAATCAACATCTAGTTGGTATAGAAACTATATAAACAATTAGCGAACGCAAACCATCGCAGGGCACCTCGATTCAGCTGCGTCTATCTGCGGCCGCGGCCTCCTTGGTTTCACTTGCAGCTAATTAAAGACGCACACGGCCGCCGCGCGCCGCGCCGTATCCAATTAAGCGCTGTGCTCTCAGTGCTGAATGTTGAGCGAGCGTGATGGATATTAAATTGTCAGTCCGCTTAATCACATTTCAAGTTAAACTTTCAAGTGGTAAATCTGTAAATTTGCTTGTACTACACATCACATGGAGTCTGTCGTTTCTGTTTCATTCATTCAATTAATTGCGTACATTGCTATCTATTATTGATAGAGTGGCTGGAACTCAGCAACTCTTGCGTGAATTACTACGTTCTGTAATTGCGTTTAAAATTTATTTGTGTTACACCCACAATACTTGAATTTTAAGATACATAACATTTATTTATTTATAATAATCCACCCAACAGGACAAAAGTCCCAATTACAGGGGGATGGAAACAAAATATTATACAAAATAATTGTTTATATAGAAAAATAAAGTAATAAAAAATATTAGAATTATTGTAACAAGTAGAAAATATATACATATATGGAAGTATAAAGCAAAATTATATGTGAGATACAACAGGTAGAAAAATAGTAAGCAAAAAACGCTTAAACTTAGCCAGAGAATCTGCGAATATATCAATATCGAAATTTGCAGCAATATCATTCAGAACAGGCGCGGTGGCCGAGCGTGTTAAGGCACATCTCTTAACATACTGTGACGTCACCCGAACCAAGGTTCGCCGGTTCGAATCCGCCTGTCGACAATGTGTGATTTGTCGTAAAATATAAAATATAGTTACATGTATTTCTCACACTCGGGCGCTATAAGCTAGTCACTTATATGTCTTAAATAATGTAGCATTTGACTACGAAAACCGGCAGTACGGCAGTGTAAAAACTGCGGCTCGGTGTGTCCGGTAGGCCCAGGCCCAATTTGGGCTGTAGTGCCATCAGAAGAAGAAGAAGATCATTCAGAACAGTACATAATTGCCGGGTTGGAGATTTCATTTCATAATTTGTTCTAGCAAAAGCTATATCTAGGCGGGGCCCTAGCCAATCGCAAACGATGGGCCCCGCCCCCTACCCACGACATGTAAATACAATAACTAAATTTCAAATAAACAACGAACATAAAATCATTATTTGCAAAGAATTGTACAATTTTTTTTAAATCATTTTGCGGGCCCCTATTTGACGGGGGTCCCTAGGCAATTGCCTAGTACTGCCTATTGGTTGATCCAACACTGGCTATATCCCATTAAATGGGATAGCACGTATAGAACAAAAAGGTTTTTTTGAAATTCGCAAAAATTAGGGTATTTCATTCCTAGCAAACATTTTTAGTGTCAAATATATAAATTCCTTATTTTATTTAAAATCAATTCTATTGATTCGACTCGACAAACACCATTTTGTCTTATTTGAAACACAATCTTTTACAATCAATATATATCTAGAATGTCCACCTATATCCAGAAAACATAATATAGGCAGTTCCTAAACTGTTCTTTATTTTGTACGATTCCATTTCATTTACATGAAACTTAAAACTTTATAGAAACACTCTTGTGCACGTACCATTATAAATAGTCAATTATGATGAATATAATTGACAGACATCCATCGAATCAGTCAATTTATGTCATTGTTTAGGAAAATTTTAATTTTTAAATATACAGAATATTCAATTTAAGTGTGCCATTATTACTATCTCGAAAACTATATTTTCTTTTTTATAAATCACATATTTCTGTCCCTAGACGTATAATATATTATTATATACGACTAACTAATAATATTATCATTATGTATGCGTTTTTTGCTATATATTAATCCCGCCGGGAATAATGGTCATTATTCCCGCTCGTGAACCAATCAAAATGCTTAAAACATGGATCATTGTTTTATTGAGCCATCAGAACAGTGTTGCCATAGCGACTCATATTTAAATTAAACATGCTCGTTGCTAAATTCACTGTTGTTAACGAATCGGAAACAAACAAAACGAAATCATCGTTGAGAAGTTGTCAAAAACGGTCTTGCAAATTGTGTTAAATTATTGTGTTTAACTGTAATTGAAAAAATGGACAGTTTTACAGAAGACAGTATATCTTCTACATCACCAAAAATAACGAAAATCGCTGATGCTACTACATATGGTTTATTACCGCAAAAGTCTAAAAATCTCTATGACAAAGCATACCAAAGTTTTATGGACTTTCGTATTAAAATGAAGACAAATTCGTATTCAGAAAATGTATTGTTAGCATATTTTACTGAATTAGGTGAAAAATACAAATCATCTTCATTATGGTCTTTTTTACTCCATTTACTCATTTCAATTAGATGTAAATTTATTAGGTAAATAGATGTAAAATTAATAGATAATAAATAATATAAAAATTGACTAATGTTTATTAAATTAGTCGTATATGTTAGTCGTATATAAAGTATAGTATACAACTCGCTATAATGGCTATTATTACCTCGGATGATTGCAAACTTCATCCTCGGGAATAAGAGCATCCATTATAGCGTCATTGTATAATATACTGTTATAATATAAATTGTCTGATGTAATTAAAAATAAGGAATATAATTTTAAAAGAACATAAATAACTTATTTTTCCATGTCAACGCATTTTTAATCTAAATGTTTTTGAAACAATTTTCTTCCTCTTCAGGTCAGCAATCACAATCTTCCCCCAGCGGACAGACGGCAAACATGACTTCCGGATATGGAACCCTCAGTTGATCAGCTACGCAGGATACCGGAACCAAGACGGTAGTATCACCGGCGACCCCGCGAACGTGGAGTTCACCGAGGTGTGTCTACGGCTCGGCTGGCGTAGTGCGCACACTAAGTTCGATGTGCTTCCGTTGGTGCTCTCCGCCAATGGGCATGATCCAGATTACTTTGATCTCCCGGCGGAATTGGTGCTCCAGGTGCCTCTCTCCCATCCCAAGTAAGTGAAGATTCTTTATTATTATTAAATATAGTTGAAAAGTAATAAGCAGGAATCCAGTCAGAAATTATACGGTTATTTTTTACTGAGCCAACGTTTCGTTGCCAAGCGCAACTTCATCAGGGCAGAGCAAAAAGTATGTGTAAATAGTTACAAGATAAAATGTTAAACAGAACATCAAAAAAGATGTAGTCAATAGTAAAATATAACAAACAAAATAACGCCGAAAGCCTCATCAAACAGTTGAATAACAGTGAAAAAAGTTTTTTTAAATATTATGTTCTACAAACAAGTCAGATAACGAGCAACTGTTTGATGAGGCTTTCGGCGTTATTTTGTTTGTTATATTTTACTATTGACTACATCTTTTTGGATGTTCTGTATTTTATTTTATCTTGTAACTATTTACACATACTTTTTGCTATGCCCTGATGAAGTTGCGCTTGGCAACGAAACGTTGGCTCAGTAAAAAATAACCGTATAATTTCTGACTGGATTCCTGCTTATTACTTTTCAATTCCTACCCACAGTCGCTTATTTACAAAACCTTCCATTAAATATAGTGACTATTTTTAATTAATTTAAATTGTCTGTGGGGTAGGTGGCTCAGTGGTATCGAGTCGGCCTGTGGATCTTGAGAACCCTGGTTCGATCCCCACAGCTGACAAACAATTTTTACCAATGTAAAAAAAAAATCTACCCCTGTGGCTCCTCCACCACTAATATCTTTGGAGGCCGTGATTTGACGGCTGGTAACCGCACTTCACGCGAAAAAATATATCACTTACCGAGATCTGCTTAGGCAGAGTGCCACACTCAGTAATGGGTAAAAGGCGTGATGATATATTTATTTTTTATTTGTCTGTGTTTTCATTTCAAAGTTATTACGTACTTTTTGTTTTTGTTGTCTTGCATCTATCAAACTATTAAGGCTGTAATATTATTTTATGATGTTCAAATAAAACTAAAAGTAAAGTAACTAACATTAAGATTTTAATTAATCTTTGTAATAAACATGAATCAATAGCTTAGATTTGAAAATTCTACTTTATTTTTTCGAAAAACAATTATAATACAATTAATTAATTAAACTAGCAGTTTTTGGTTTTTAAATTGCTTTATTAATTTAGATTTTCTAACATTTAAACCTAGATTCAAACAATTGCTTATCGACCAATACAATTACATAATATATATCTAAACTGTCAAAATGGAACAAATCGTTACTAAAATTATATATTTAGTCTTTCTTATTCAACGAAGATCATTTCGTTATTATATCATCACTTAGGGTCGGTGAATCATTTGCTTAACTTGTTCATTGTAAAACAATTTTTTTAATAACCAGTTGTTAGTTACTGAGGAGGTTATTACTTCCTTGTTAATTACTAACAGTACTCTAACTATGGTTCATACAACTAGCCCTTAATCTATTTGAGAATAAGAAAAAATATTAACATTTGTATTTCACCAAATTAACAAGCGTGGCTAATTCAATTTTCTATTATTTCTGCAAAACATATGTATAATAAATGTAGTTTAATTGAATGTAGGTATTAAAATATGGTGTCCCGTGGATTTAAGAACCCAAATTCTATTCCCGCAGCACACAAACTTAATAACTTCACATTAAGCTGGAATTCTGTCTAAATTTATAAGTTTTGTAGATCTATAAATTAGAGATGGGCGAATATCATCCGCGAATAGTCGAATGCCGCGAATATTAACATTATTCGATATTCGAGATTTTCGAATATTAACGTCAGTATAGCGAACATTCGAATATCTCGAATATCGCGTCATATGTTGACCTCAATTTTTGACTATGTTTTTCTTTATCATTTGTACATAAACTTAAAGCTGTTACAATACTTTGAAGTTATTAATAACAAAGATATTTTGTTTCAAAATCATGAAGACTTACCATATTTCAAATTTGTTTTTCGCCAACATCAGCCCGTACGTTTCACCTTAAATTTGAAGTTCTCGTCTTTTTCTTTTTTGTTTAAATTTTATTTTATCTTAACAAATTCATTCAAATAATGAAAAAGACATAATTAAATAATTATTAATAATAAATAAATTAACTTTTAGGAGTATTCGAGTACCTCGAATATTCGAGATCTGATTAATATTCGTATTCGATATTCGAATTCGAGAAATTTGATATTCGCCCATCTCTACTATAAATCTATAAATGGTGAACAAAATCGCAACGAAACTTATCTTTATAAAATATTTTCTACTTATCAACAAATAAAATTATAGATTTATCACAGAATCCCATCATCTTATTATTCCAGTGGCTCCCCATCACTTCACGCACATAATATATCATTTACCGAAATCTGCTACAGCAGAGTGCCACATCCAGTAATATTAAAATACTATTAATTTTATTCGTGCAGCAGCACTGATTTATATATAGTACGCTATCAACAATAGTAAATTGCTTCGTTTTAATTTTTTACATACATACATACATACATAACATCACGTTATATCCCATTAAATGGGGCAGCACGAACCCATCAACATTCTCATCCTGACACACGATACTCGATTCGACCATATTAACACTTCCTCCATACAAACTCTTTCTTTTCTCACAACCAAAATCCATCATCACGCAACAAACATTCATCCATTCGCTCCTGTACACCAGTTTCGTAAATCTTCACTTACGCCCACTTCTCTAACAACGAATCTATAAGAAATGAAGGCAGCATCGCCTGCGCTTGTTTATAAACATTGTAAATGAAACGTCATAAAAATTGATGTTTGACATAACAATTGAATAAGCAATTTGAAGTATATTTTGTTGTTGATAAATTAGTTAAAATAGTATAATTATAAAAAGTGATGTTGTTTGCAGATATGGATGGTTTGAAGAGCTGGGCCTGCGATGGTACGCGTTACCCGCAGTTTCTGGAATGATGTTTGACTGTGGAGGCCTGGAATTCACTGCTGCCCCGTTCAACGGCTGGTACATGAGCACGGAGATCGGCTGCAGGAATCTCTGTGATGTACAACGATATAACCTCCTTGAGGTGAGTGCCATTCATATGTTTATATGAGAATAAACAATTAAATAAATATACAGGGTGTTTCAGAACTAGTGTAACAAACTTTAACAGCTTATTCCTGAGGTTATTTTGAGCGAAAAATGTCATATGAACATAGGTCCTATTCCTTCTAGTTACTAAAATACAAGAGGTTGAAGTTCTATAAATAACACGACATTTTCAAATTTTTGTAATACTTTCGGAAAACAAGAATTTTATTGAAAAGTCATACCTTATTTGTGTTAATTAAAAATTGTTGTACTTTTGATTGTATTATTGTTTCATAATGGATGGTTATAGTACTGCTGAATATTCAGATATGATTTTTATTTATGGATTATGTAATAGTAATGCCCGTTATGCGTCCAGAGAATACCAAGACAGATATCCAAATAGAAGCCAACTTTCCCATCCCCTATTTGCGCGCATTTTTGTTTTCCAAAAGTATCTTGATTACAAAAATTTGAAAATTTCGTGTTATTTATAGAACTTCAACCTCTTGTATTTTGGTAACTAGAAGGAATAGGACCTATGTTCATATGACATTTTTGGCTCAAAATGACCTCAGGAATAAGCTGTTAAAGTTTGTTACACTAGTCCTGAAACACCCTGTATAATACTTGTTATGCAAGAGAATATGTCAATTACAAAACAGTCGTGTATTAATACCGATCAATCAAAGTTTGGCTCAAACTATTAGCAGTGTTCCATAACTTCATTAATCTTATTGGAGCATGGAAGGCAGTCAAATAGCCATAACAAGCTATTACGACTTGGTGAACAGATTTAGTATTAATTTATTGACGATTATGACTTTCTATACAGAACAGAATCTGGCAATTCTTGTCTTCATAAAACAGAAATAAACATAATCTTGAATTGAAAACAAATAAGCAAAAGATACATACATAATTATTATATGAACTACCACACTGCGGCTTGGTGAGTGCGGATCCTGTACTGTAATTGGGATTAAGTTCCTGTTGTATAGTGTAACATAAATAAATAATAAAAAATTAAAAAAAAATAATGTCGCGCTATATCCCATTAAATGGGGTAGCACGAATCTCTACGACATATTTACAAAACATCCACTAATTTGGTTAATAAAAATTGCAGTTAGACACACTATAATAATAACTAAAAATTAATCAAAAATAAATTTACGCGGTGGTGATTGGCTAATCACTGTTGCGGATTTACAAAGTGAGATTCATTTTTTTTTTTACTTAACTTTATAATTATGGTGATATTTCGATGAGTACGAGGTAGGTGGCTCAGTGGTATCGAGTCTGTCTGTGGATCTTGAGAAACCTGGTTCGATCCCCGCACCCGACAAACAATTTTCACCAATTTAAAAAATCTACCCCTGTGGCTCCCTTTCCATTAATATCTTTGAGTGATTTGATGGCTGGTAACCGCACTTCACGCGACAAAAATATTTCAATTATCGAGATCTGCTTAGGCAGAGTGCCACACCCAGTAATGGGTAAAAGGTGTGATGATATATTTATTTATTTATATTTTGATGAGTATTTAAATTTTACTATGTAAATCAGTCTACTATCAAGTTACAATAAAATCTCCATCTTTAAGCTGTTTACAGAGTGCCATGAAAAATAAAACAAATAATAGTATTGTTTAGTATTCTTTCAGTTTGACAGTTTGTGTTCTTTAACCCATTAACCGCCAACGTCCCATTTTTGGGACGCTTAAATATTTGGCTGTAATCATTTTTTTTTATATTTAAAATGTATATTTTTTTTAATGAATATATTAATTAGTTATGTTATGACAGCCAGTCACAGCCAATTTTCAAATATTTGCAAAATTTTAAAAATATTCAAAGTTACTTAATTTCGGTGTTTTTAACAATTATATTTCAAGGTCAGATATATTTTAATACTTAGTATGTAAAACTTTTATTATCAAAAACTTGTTTTTTAGAACTCAAATAAAGATATTTTTACTGAAAAGGTATTCTTTTATTGATCATTGAATTGCGGCGGGTATTGGGTTAAATTGTTACTTTGGTATCATTAAGATTAAAATAATGGAATGATTTACTACAAATGAAAATCTTTTCATTATTTTGTAAACAGCTTAAAGATGGAAATTTTAATTTACCTGTATCTCGTGACAAGATCGTCGTATATCAATAAATAAGAGCTCGTTGGACGCAGTTTTTAATTCTGAACAACTTTTGTATTTCAACTTTTGCTCTAAAATTAATAGGGAAAAATTTATGGCGTAATGAAAATTTTACCATTGAATTTCCTATATAACAAAAAAAAGTAGACACCCGGTATATTGTAACATTAATTTTGTTAATATTATAGTTGGTTTAATTGAGCGACGTAACTCTCCTTTGAGAGAATGCACAATCTAACTGCAATCTAAATTTAAATTTCCATATGAAGCCAATGAATCTGCGGTTCTCTTTCATACGGTCAGTTGAAACCTCACGAAATTCACGACAAATTACCAAGTTCTGTTGCTAGTGGTGCTCGCGCAACACTTGAACAGTTTACGTTCCAGACAACATCACTCGATGCAATTAACTTGTAATTAATGAACATATTCGTAGACATAAGTACGTTATGGCGTTATAAGATTATGAAATGTCTTGACGTATACATTTATGTAGCTTCATTTGCGTTTGTTTCTTTCGATATTTATTTACAAGCTTAAATTACATTTATATATGTACATAATTTCGTACTCTGTCCCAGAAAATAGAGGTAACACGAACCCTTGAAACATTCACTAAACATTTATTCATTACTATTATTGATTTAACATTCTTATTCTGATACACAATCCACATTCATAATACCTTTTTTCTACGACTGCTATGAAAAGTTGACAATTACGCTCTCATTTTTCATCGTAAAGTTGATGTTTTCTGTGGAACAATCGAAAAATATCTTTTTTTGCGCTTCTCCAATTGCAACGAAAAGACGTTAAATACGCGCGTTTCCAATGGCAACGCGCGACAAAGATATTAAATGCGCGCTTATTTCAATAGTTACCAGGGATACAAACAAAACAGAAACTTGTCATATTGACAGTTGACAGAATGAGTTTATTTTCAGTACGTATACGTTTTTAAATAATTTTAAGATGCAATCGTAGAAAAAATTATGTGTGTATCACGAGCGTAAAGTGTCTTTGTTCCTCTTACACTATTGCAGCTCGCGCCTTCGGCTCGCACTGCAATTACCGTGTTCGAGTAACAAAGAATCATTTTACGCTCTTAATACACAAATAACTTATTTACGCATCTCCAATGGCAACTCGCGAAAAAGACGTTAAATGCGCGCGTTTCCAATGGTAACGCGCGAAAAAGATATTAAATGCGCGCTTATTTCAATAGTTACCAGGGATACAAACAAAACAGAAACTTGTCATATTGACAGTTGACAGAATGAGTTTATTTTCAGTACGTATACGTTTTTAAATAATTTTAAGATGCAATCGTAGAAAAAATTATGTGTGTATATCACGAGCGTAAAGTGTCTTTGTTCCTTTTACACTTCAGCTCGCGCTGCAATTACCATGTTCGAGTAACAAAGAATCACTTTACGCTCTTAATACACAAATAACTATTATACAAGTTCTTCTTATCTTTCGCTCACATAACAATTCAATATTACTTTAACATTTATCCAAAAAAATTAACTGCATGTGATTTAAATTTTATTATACGCTGTAGAGTTCCACTTTAATTTCTAACTAAAAATACAAGTGATTTAGATTCAATTATAAGTTTTAAATGTTTCGTTCGTTTTGCAATAATAAATAAATGAAACACTATAAAAATATATCACGTTTTGTGATCATTAGCTGAAAACAATTGACTAGGGGTTCAATTAACATATAAATCATGTCCTAAATAACCCGATAACATCAAATTATTCACCAAATTACAATTAAGCTTCATGTGCACAATGCGCTAACTTTAAAACAGCACACACGTGAAATGTATCAATATGCATCTGCAGGTGACATATCAATAACATTATTATAAACTTATAAACAAGGCTTCCACATGCAACAGCGATTGCGTAAACTGGCAACGTTGACAGCTCTGTTGCAATCAAATTTAATCGTTTACAATGAACTGTAAAGTGCCAATAGCTTTTGACAAGTGTGCTAATAGTAATGCTAATTATTAATTATTATAGTTAATAAAACAGAAATTTAGTACGTAAAATAATAGCATCCTATATTATAAAGTTAACGGTTTTCAAATTTAAAGTCTTTTGATAATTTTTTTAAAATCGTTTTAGAAAAAAAATTACATTATAGTATTTTATTTTTAGGAAGAACTTTTCAATCGCTGAATTAGTATTACTTATTATTATTATTATGGAGTTGGTGGTCTAGTGGGTATGCAGTCGGCTTGCAGTTCTTGAGGACCCGAGTTCGATTCCCGCAACTGACAAAATGGCTTTCACCAATTTAATATCAAGTCCTGTGGCTCTCCCTCCACTAACAACTTTGGGGGCCGTGATTTGATGACTAGTAACTGTAGTTCACGCGAAGAAATATATCACTTACCGAGATCTGCTTACGGCAGAGTGCCACACCCAGAAATGGTTAAAAGGCGTGATGATATATTTATATTTATTTATTTAGTATTACTTATTTCTCATGTTAATAGCTTGTGGTACAGTTTTCGTGGACATCCTGTTTATACTCTAAACCAGTAGTTTCCAAACTGTGGGGCGCGCCCCCTTAGGGGGGCGCGAGATTCTTTCGAGGGGGACGCGCTATTTAAAAATATAATTGAGGCTTATGAACACATTCTCCATTTACATCATAGCACACACGTGTTTCTAACTCGCGCTCGCAGTAAAATATCCCTAGTTTAACAAACAAAGCCTTAGAAATTTTATTACGTTTCGTAACATCTTATTTGTGTGAAACAGGCTTTTCCGCTGTAGCTGTTTTAAAGACAAAATATCGAACTCGATTATTCGTTGAAAAAGAATTGCGAGTGGCGATACCTTCAATGACTCCCCGGTTCGAGAAACTGAAAAACAAGCGCCCATTCAGCACACTCAAAAATTATGATCATATTGTATTAAATATGCCTAATTTAAATTAAATATTATTTCCAATCTTATTACAATTTAATGTTTATAAATGTTATTACATTATTTTGTTCTGTTATTATGTTGTAATAAACATAATTTTAGGTTAAGAAAAAGATTTGTTATAACAAATATCTTATATAATAACAATATTTGTTTATAGTACTCATTTTTTTGTATTCTATAAAATAAATTATTTACGATTTTTGAAGTTAGGCTGTTATAAAAAATGAGGGGGGCGCCACAATTTGTTACGGAAAAAAGGGGCCGCTGAGAGAAAAAGTTTGGAAACCACTGCTCTAAACTGTAGACCTACTATATTGTAATTGGAAATTGCTAAATAAATACTTAATAATAGTTGATTTTCTTCTCCGCAGACAATCGCCCATCACATGAAACTGGACACCCGCACTCCGGTGACCCTCTGGAAGGATCGAGCTCTTGTGGAAGTGAATCTCGCAGTGCTCCACAGCTTCCAGCAGCTCAACATAACGATCGTGGATCACCACACGGCATCCGAGTCTTTCATGAAGCACCTGGAGAACGAACAACGCTTACGGAACGGATGTCCTGCTGACTGGGTGTGGATTGTACCTCCACTATCCGGCTCAGCTACACCGGTGTTCCACCAGGAGATGGCGTTGTACTATTTGAAACCATCGTACGATTATCAAGTAAGTTCTTTTTATTATCTAATTAAAAGTTTATAAAAGATGTTATAATATTTAAAGTTTATTCATTCTTATTTTCATATTTTTATAAATTTTTCAAGTTTCCTTCTGGCCATAACAGTTAAAAACTAAGAACATATTTAAAAACATGACTATGCAACTTAATTATATATAATTAGTACCCGCAAAACTTATTTAAAAGTGCATAAGAAGCATTTTCGCTCAAAAAATCTAAAAAGTATAAAATTTAAATATCTTATCGAATTTTTTGCTGTATCAGCAACATTGTTATCTCTTTTTCTGTCCGAATTTTAATATACTTTCCACTAAAAGTGACAAATGAAAGAAAATATTTTAATCCTTATAATCCTCTTTAAACAAAGAAATAAAAAGCTGTCATTGTTTAAAATCCTTATAAATTTGTGTCTTATCTCACGGGCCATCTATTTTACTCGCTACTTTTTTCAAAACAGGGTTTAAATCTTGCAATTAAAATTATCTCTGTGGCTTATTTATTATTAATATCTTTGTGTTGGTAACCACACTTAACGATAATTATTTCGTCTGGATAAAACAGTTATTCTTAGCTTAAATCTTAATTATTTTATAATAATAAATTGATATATTTTCGCGACCCTGTAAATAAGTATACTTTTCATTCCTAGATAAGAAAGTAAATTTTTCTTCTCTAGGAAAGAAAAGTAAAGCTATATCCATGGCAACTAGACAACAACCATATAATTTGATATTGGTGAAATCTGCATGTTTTTCTCCATTACTTTCAATAATATTAATAATATTTTAAGCTAAAAAAATAAATTTTATCATTTACCAACATTTTCTGGTACAAACAGATGCATTGAAAATGGAAGTTTTATCAAAAATTACTACATTACAATTCATATTTGTAGAAAAATGTAAATACACAAAATGTAATATTGAAATTTTGAAATTAGGATATTTTAAATTTAATTCATCATTGAAAAGGTTTCCTCTTATATAGGGAGTATGCTAACCATTCTGCCACCACTAACTAATGGAGGGTGATTGTTTCCTTTTTAGGAGGCGGCATGGAAGTGTCACGTCTGGAAGAAAGACCGCGAACCTGGAAAGAGCAGCAAACCACAAAGGAAATTCCACTTCAAGCAAATTGCAAGGTAAACGCAATCGGTGTTATCTGCCGCTAAATTTTTCATTCATTTCATTTTGTGGACGGCTCGGTATGAAAAGTATTGTGTACCCGTGGCTCAAATGTTTAAATTGTTTCAATTCTGCTTGCCGAACGTGATTTTTCAACAATTTTTAAAGTGTTTATCGACCTCAGCTCAGCTCAAGGAAAATTTCTTTTCTTTTTGTATTGTTCAGCAGATCTACTTACATTGTACCTACTTTATTCCTGAAGTAATCTTTCTTTCAGATTACTTAATACACGCCTAACAAATTACGTTGTTATTTCCTTTAGACAAAATGTAATCTATTACAATAACTATATTCTATTTGCCATTTAAATCAAATATAATTTACAAACAATTTTCACCAATTTAAATCTACCCCTGTGGTTCCTCGTCCACTAATATCTTTGATGGCCGTGATTTGACGGCTGGTAATCGCACTTCACGCGAAGAAATATATCACTTACCGAGATTTGCATAGGCAGAGTGCCACACCCAGTAATGCGTAAAAGGCGTATGATATATTTATTATTTATTTATTTAACTTACAAATTATTGAAACAGATCACTTATATGCCATTTCATTTGACTGACTTACTACGCTTTATTTAATCTTTAATCTCCATTACTAAATTTACTGATTAAGATTCAGCTTGAAGTAATTCACTTTCCAAAATCAATCAGCTTGTTCGTTTCACGTGGATTTATCTAAATTAATATAAGTGAACCAAAGAGCAATTGGAATACAACTAATTAATTACGTGTCATTTGATGTACTCTTTAAAGAATTTCTTTCATGATGTTTTAACTCTACACTATTTTTAATCGTGATCTCTCTCCCTTGCCCTTCTCTATTCTGTAATTGGATCAATATGGCAACTTTTTATATTTTATAGTTTATAAATTACTATCATGTCGGCATTGTGCAACTAAAATCATTTATTCTATTATTGCCAGAATGAAAATATTACTTTTAACCAGACTTTTTAGGAAGTTATTAGTAAACTGTCATTATATTCTTGTAACATTTACTTAATTTCTTTTTCCACTGACTAATAATTTGTTTGTCATCAGAGCCGTGAAATTTACGTCAAAACTCTTTGGACGTGCGTTATCTCGTCGTATAAAAGCAACAGTCCTCTACGCAACCGAAACCGGAATCTCTGAAAACTATGCTAAAAAGTTAGGTGAGATCTTCGGGCACGCTTTTAACGCACAAGTCCACTGCATGGCAGACTATGATATCTCGAGCATGGAACATGAAGCTCTCCTGCTAATTATCACCTCGACTTTTGGAAATGGTGATCCACCCGAAAATGGAGAAGTAAGAAAATAATTCAAGGTGTATTGAAGGATAAATGTTAATAGTTTGTTTTTTGTTATATAGGATTTTGCGAAGAATTTGTACGCGTTGAAAATGAGTGAATCTGGAATTGTCAATGGTGATGAAAAAATGAGGTAAGAATTTATATCTGCCTAATGAGCTTTTAAAATAAAAGATGCTTAGCACTTTAATTAATCTCTTACAAGAAATAAAATTTAAAACAATTTTATATTATTTAAAAAATAATACAACTGCAACAACAAAATATAACTTTTATTAATACATATTATTGATTTACTTTTTAAAATAAAAAATACTTTCAAAAAGTGAAAAAAAAAGTATGCATCAACATAATATTTCTTATTGCTTTTAAATATTTAAAGTCTCTACTTTCTATCAACATCAAACAAACAATATTATTATGACAATATTTTTCTAAATATCATCGCAACAATTTATAAATCGTAAAGCACAGTGCGACGTGCATATATCTTCTCTAACTTCGCTTTTCTAACACGCCAGCATGGCGATGGCGACATCCAAGTCGTTCATCAAGGCCAACAGCCAGAGCGACGTGGCAAGCGGCGCCAACAGACCCTTGGATCGCCTGGACTCACTCAGAGGCTCTGTGAGTGATCCACTGAGTGAAGACACCTTCGGACCACTCAGTAATGTCAGGTACCTTGCTTGCTTTAATATACCTAGTGATGCTTCTTAACCATTAAAAAACAAGAAGATTTTGTTAGAGACAGAACTGTTCCATATCATATTTTGAATTTACTAGTGAATGTAACTTTGTACTGTTACAAAGAAAGTTGTTTTCATTTTGTGATTCTGTCTTTTGACTAACAACTTTCAATTAATTTGCTTTGTGCAAATGAGTAATTTTAATTATTCAGATCAATGTTTATTCACGAATAAATCTACCTATAAAATGCATCGATGCATGTTCGAAAACATACACAAAGTAAATATTCCTTCGTAACTGCCGATATGTTATCTCACGCTCCAGGCATCAACTCTTTGCGTTTCAGTAAACAAAACTAACACCCACACGTGTTGTTACAGATTTGCGGTGTTTGCGCTGGGATCCAGTGCATACCCCAACTTCTGTGCGTTCGGCAAGTACGTGGACAACCTTCTTGGAGAGTTGGGCGGAGAACGGCTGTTGAAGATGGCCACTGGAGACTCAATGTGTGGGCAGGAACAAGCCTTCAAGAAGTGGGCTACCGAACTCTTCAGGGTAAATAAATTAGAAATATTCCTGAACATTTATTTATTAGATTCATCCTGCAATTATTCTCCGGGGTTTCCACTTTTAAAATTGTTAATATATTAATTTCTTCTTTCAATCTTGTAATCTATATGTCTATCTCTATACACAAATATATAATCTCACGCCATTCACTATTTTAATTTTGAAAACAATACTATTTTTCCCCGGAGAAGAAAATGTTACTTTTTAAAGAAAGTGTCATCTATATTTGACTGATTTTTTATATATAATTGAAAGAGTGTAAACACAGAATAAATTAAGATTTATTTTATTCTATTCTATACTGGTAATTTGCTTCAGGTGTCTTGTGAAACATTTTGCCTTGATGACGACGACGCTTTCCTAGAAGCAAACCTAGCACTTCAGACTGAAACTCTTTCCGTATCAACAGTAAGATTCGTTGAAGGAAAAGCCGATAGCATTGGACCAGCATTAACAAAATGTCACAATAAGAAAGTCGCTGCTTGCAAACTGATCTCTCGCACAAATCTTCACGGACACAATGCTACTAGAGCAACTCTTCTTCTTAAATTCAAGAATGCTCATCCATACATGCCAGGAGATCATGTGGGAGTTTATCCCAGAAATAGACCTGAACTGGTAGACAAAATCATCCAAAGAATGAAAGTAAGATTCATTAATTATCCATTAAACATTTATATTAACTAAAGTATTTCTATTTAGGGTTGTCCAGATCCAGACACACCAATAGAACTTCAAATTCTGAAAGAAAACCATACGTCAAATGGAGTTGTCAAAACTTGGGTAGCCCATGAAAAACTTCCTGCAATATCTCTGCGAGAAATGCTTTCCAGATTCCTGGATATCACCACACCTCCTTCGCCAAATCTTTTGCAACAATTTGCAGCTATTGCCACTGAAGAAGAGGATCAAAGAAGATTAAATCTTTTAGCAACAGTAAGAGTCTCAGCTATAAATGTTTTGAAGGAGAAAAAGAAACAATATTGATTTGTGTATAGGATTCTTCAGCATACGAAGATTGGCGACACTGGAGATATCCTCATCTTCTGGAAGTCCTGGAAGAGTTTCCGTCCGTGCAGCCCTACGCACCACTATTATTCACACAACTGAATATCTTGCAACCTAAGTTCTATTCGATTTCGTCGAGTCCATCTGTACATAGGGATGAACTTCATCTCACTGTAGCTGTCGTTGTTTACAGAACACAAGGTGAGGTTTTTCTTTTAAATATGATTACAAGTTTATTATTTAGTGGAGGGTAAAGAAGAATTTGTAATGTTTTAGATGGCGAAGGACCAATTCATTTTGGAGTCTGCTCGAATTTTTTACAAGATATTCCAGAAGGAGATGACGTGTATCTTTTCGTCAGAAGGTTAATATTTATACACTATTATTTTGTATTTCGCTAAATTTTGTTATAATTTTCAGTGCTCCAAATTTCTACCTTCCAACGGATCCAACTAGACCTGTAATCCTAGTAGGTCCTGGCACAGGAATCGCTCCTTTTCGAGGATTCTGGCAGGAACGATACGCTCAACTTCAAACCAGAGTTAACGTCGGTAACATGTGGCTCTTCTTCGGATGCAGACAAAAAGAACTTGACCTCTACCACGAAGAAAAAGAAGAAATGTTAAAGAAAGGAGTCCTAGAAAAAGTTTTCTTGGCTTTGTCAAGAGAACCAAACTTCAAGAAAGTAATAATTAGAAAGAAATATTAGTGGAATATTTTAATAATGTTTAAATGATTTTCCAGACTTATGTTCAAGATTTAGCACTGAAAGAAGCCTCAGAAGTTTATAGGTTGTTGGTTATTGAAAGAGGACATTTCTACGTATGCGGTGATTGCAAAATGGCAGAACATGTCTACCAAACTTTAAAGAAAATTATTCAAAAGCAGGGACAAATGACGGACTCGGAAGTAGAAGCGTACATGTTGTCATTAAGAGTAAGTACAATATAGTTAAACTAAATCCTCGGGAACAAATCTGTATTATCTAGGATGCTTTATTCTCATTGATCAATATCACAACGAATCCGATCATTTATTTATTTGATTGGCGTACTTCGCCCACTTTCGTTTCAGTACTAGATTTACTAATTCGGATTCAGTTTGTTTAGTTCGGTTCATTTACCAATTGGGAAATGGAAAACAAATATTGTTAACTCGACGCCTTATTATTTTTCATTCAGTGGATAGCACAAAGCCTTGAAACATTTCAATGATTGTTAAACTAACTGTAGGATGAGAGCCGCTACCACGAAGACATCTTCGGAATCACTCTGCGAACAGCGGAGGTACATAATCTTTCCCGCGAGTCTGCACGCATTCGTATGGCAACGCAGCCCTAGCAACGACACCGTGGCAACAACGCCAACAACGTTGTTCAACTCTTCAAACAGATATTTCTAACATAACATAACCTAATATAGTACTATCTCTCACTATCAATATCATAACTTCTAACTTGTATCTCTGAGATTTACTTCGCTTCAAATGGTGTACGGATCAAGAACTCGCTGATATATTTAAAATAAAGATTGATACTGCTTCTCACAAGCAGTGAGTCTCTAGTTATATATAAAACATATCGATCTGCATTATTTTTATTATACATATTTAAATGAATTGATATTTATGACATCTTGCTGTTTGGTGAGATAAAGGTATATATCGTTAAAGATTTTATCCGCTTCATGTTTGTCATGATCTTGTAAATGGTAAGACTGTTTACCAAATAATACATTATGAACAGAATGTATTATATTATGATATTTGCATTCCTATACTGTACATATTTTCAAAATAAATATCTTCATGTTCACAAGAATAGTAATTCCTATTTTTGCAAAATAATATTAATACAAATTGCCATTACTAGATTGTTTAATATTGTGATAACTATTTATGTTTCATTCAATTTTAATAATCACTTTAAATTAACGTAGGTATGTATTATAATGGTATGCTCTTGGTCTATGTGTCCCAAAGTAATTTTAAAATTTAAATTAGGACCAAATACTGAAAATAGTAACAATTTTAGTTCTCCAAATTATTTGTTTAAAGCAAAGTAATTATTTAGAAATGTTTGTCCTTTGCGACTGTTTACGACTTGACAACATATAAATTCTGAATTGTATAGAATATGCTAGAAGACCACCGAAAATTAAATAATAAACTACACTTGTTTGAAATATTTTAACAAGTAGACATGGAATCGTTCTACATCTGACCAAGTGCTTCGAGACTATTTTCTGCAATTCCGTTGTCGATGCTGTGGTCCTCTTCAACATCACCAACCAGGAGTAGGTGTTTTTTTTTTCTAATATTTAAAGGTATGAATTCTAGACTAAAGATGTCTTATACTACACATATATGAAAACAAATGATTGCATTTTATTATTTATTGCTTTTACAATTACATTACATCAAAGCTAACATTATATTTTACCGATTTTTTATATATAATTGAAAGAGTGTAAACACAAAATAAATTATGTTTTATTTTATCATTCTAATTTAGTTATTGTCTATATAAATTAAGTGCAATTTCTTCAAATTTTATAAATAAAAATATAATCTCATTTAATAGTTTTACTTTAATAGCTGTTTACAAATTTGAAATATACAGAAATGAAATAAAACTAAAATAGAAGCAGACAGTGATAAGTGGTAATCAGTCAGTGACAGTTCCGCAGCAAAACATTATTAGCCAGTAATAGTTTCATTATTTCCATAACTATTAAACTTCATCATGTGAAATTTAGTATATTTATAGACAATAATGTTTACCACAATTAATTGAAAATGGACACATTGTTCCATGTAGCAATATGAGACGTTTATACCCAGCAATAGATTTAAAGGAGCACTGCAGAACCACAACGAAGTGACGTCATCAATATATGCACGGTATCTGCGTACACATATAAACAATTACATGTACTTTAATAAGTAATAAACAAAAAAGTGTAATTTTACTTAATTGAGATGTTATGAACACATTTATACCTAACAATAGATTGCGATAAATCCACCCCTATTTAATTCTCAGCTATGAAACTTCTTACACATATAAATAAATACGTTTACTTCAATAAACTACCAACAAAAAGTGAAACCTTGGTTAAAATGAGGTGTTATGACCATATTTATACGTAGCAATAGATTGCGATACATCCACCCCTATTTAATTCTCAGCTACGGAAGTATGTTAAGTGGCAAAGACTCAGTTCACGGAGCAGTAACATGACGTTTGACTTCAAAGCACGTCACAAACGTTTCGTTGTATTCAGTAATAGATGGCTCAGTGGTATCGAGTCGGCCTGTGGATCTTGAGAACCCTGGTTCGATCCCCACAGCCGACAAACAATTTTCACCAATTAAAAAATCTACCCCTGTGGCTCCCTCTCCACTAATATCTTTGAGGGCCGTGATTTGACGGCTGGTAACCGCACTTCACGCGACAAAATATATCACTTACCGAGATCTGCTTAGGCAGAGTGCCACACCCAGTAATGGGTAAAAGGCGTGATGATATATTTATTTTATTTTCAGTAATAGATTCCGATAAAACCGTCCCTATTAAATTGATTAGTTTGATTTGTTTAATTAAAGTACAATAGAAATTCAAGAATTGTTTCCCTATTTCTATGTTGTAAATTTAATCATATTTAAAGTACTAGTTTCACTTAAATTGAATGTTTACATACTTATTTCTATATTTAAATATTTTAAATACTGGTAAAATTCATAAACACTTAATAAAAAAACAATTTTTGAATTAATGTTATTAAATATATGTTATTTTCAATAAATAATATTTTTTATACATAAAATACACTCCAAGACATTTTGATGTGCACTGGTTTGCTCTTTGTAATCACGTGGTGCGCATGTACTGCCTGCCCCTAGTTTAAATGTATCGACAGTGCCAGCTAGATTTGCTGGTAGATAATTAGTGTTTTTGAGTGAAAATATCAATAGATATAAATAAAACATAGTGTCTTCCGTAAGTATAAACTTTAATCGGGCGATTTTGATAGAAATTCCACGTGGACATATAGTTTTTGATACTTAAAAATGTATGAATAATATGTTACATGAATGGCTTGTTACCGAACACATAGAAAAAAATACATTTTAACAATTAAATTTGAGATAAACGGCTTTAGCATCATATTTGAACGTTTTAAAACGTAATATTCTTTCAAATCAATATAATATTTTTGCATATCTTTAGATTTTAACAGTTATAAATAGTATTTCTATTTCGAAAAACGTGATATATATTATTATTTACATACATAAATAATATTTTTTATACAAGAAAATGTGTAAATGTATTATTTTTTAATGTATTTTGTTCATTTTGTATCGATTTTTAAAAGAATTTAGTTAGTTCAAACGATAAATTTGCCGAAGTGAACGTGTTCGTTACATAAGTGTAGTCAGTATGACGCTGGGTATCGTTGAGTGTAGCTGAATAAAATATTTGTACTTTATAACAAAATAATGGGTAAAAAATTCATTTGATTAATATTCTAACATTTTCGATAGATATTTGATTTTAAATGTAGTGTAAAAATGTACTTTGTAATGCATAATGCATTTTATTAGTTGGTTTTACTAATGGTTAATTATTATTCAAAACGATATTCTAATCATTTCGAGTATTTATCTGAATTTTTAAATTTCATCAGTTAAAAATTTAATTCAAATATTGTTCATATTACTTATTATCATTTACATATATAAATTTTGTTTTCTATGCATTTAAATTTGGTACAAGTATTGATTTATTGTCTGTTTCGATGTTAATTAAACAAGTCTGTGCATGCAAGTCCACCTACTCTCAACAAGCAAAACCATTTATTCGAGTTTTCAGCGTTGACCAATACATGTACAATTGAACATTTTTTAAACGGCTGTAACTTTTAAACTAGTCAAGATAATTGAAATTGGGTTTAAATTTGGAATTCTCCATATTTTGAACTATATTTAATCATATTTTTATTATGAAAATGTTTGTTGAAGATTGATTCTTTGATTAATCTGATGAGTGAATTGGTTTCAATATAAACCTACGTTTCGTACATCTGTGTAAAAGCCATTTAATTGAGCCCTTGCCCTAAATAATTTTGTTCTTCTATAAGTATTTTTGATGTGGTAAATTGCGTAAAATTGAATGTTTTTAAAGACAAAGCCTTTGGAAAATCGAAATTCCTTATTTTCTTCAGATTTCCAACTTTCTTGAGGCTAAATCTCAAGAACTAAACGACATATGAAGTTGCGCTCAACGGCATTGATTTTTTCGTGCTTCAATTAACTTATAAACATATTTTCAGCCATTAAACCATACACTTATATATTTGGTAATTAAAAAAGAAATTATTTAAACTTGAATTAAACTTATACAAGTTGTTTCACAACTTAGAGCAAAACATTAAAGGTATATTCTGTACGACGTGCTGATCATGAAACAAAAAGAATTTGTTTAATTCGAAAAATTAAGGGTTGTTAACCTAAAACATTTTTTTTAGTACTGCACTGGATTCGCTTTCCTATTAAAAACAAACAATAAAGTAGGTATCAACTACGAAAGAATAATTACACAATTCAATTATTAGCAGTTATTTTATTTATAATAGAATTTTATTTAATTAATAACTTTAACATAATCATCCACCCAGTGGCAGTGGCAACGAAAAATTTTGGACTGGGAAACATGGAAAATAGTTTTGCGATTTAAAAACAAATTCTGTTTGTTTCATAATCAGCACGTCGTACAGACTATACCCTTTAATTTTTTGCTCTAAGTTGTGAAACACCCTGTATACTAATATAATGGACTGTAATCGCCCAAAATCTGCAATTGCAGATTAGGCATGTGCATACTGAACCCTTTAGAGTTTGTTTCATTCATGAACTTTGAATAACCTAATATTCTTTATAAAATCTTATGAATTTTATATGAAAAACTTTTCATTTCGCTAAAATCCACGTTTAATTAAATTAATTGAAATACCAAACTATTTTATTTTTATTATTTTACGTTTAAATTATATACATATGTTTTAAAATAATTATAATTTTTATACATAAAATACACTCCAAGACATTTTGATGTGCACTGGTTTGCTCGGAAGGTCGCAGGCGCTGCGTCGACTAGTTCATAACTTGTAAGCGTGGTAGCTAGATTTGCTGCTAGAAAATTAGTGGTTTTAAGTAAAAATATCAATAAATATTAATAAAATATAGTGCCTTTCGTAAGTATAGATGTTATTCTGACGATTTTGATACAAATTTCACCTGGAAATATAGTTTTTGATAATTAAAAATGTATCAACCTTTTTATTACATAAATTGCTTTGTACTTAACACATATATAGGATGCGATAACATAGGAATATTACATTTCAACAATTAAATTTGATATAAACGGCTTTAACATCATATTTGAACATGATTTTTAATAAATTTTCTTTAAAATCACAATAATATTTTTGCATATCTTTAGATTTTAACAGTTATAAATAGTGTTTTTATTTCGAAAAGCGTGATATATATTATTTATTATTATTTACATACATATATATTACTTTTTATACATGAAAATGTGCAAAAGTACTGAATTTGAAAGTATTTTCTTTATTTTATATAAATTTATAAAAGTATTTGATTTGTTCAAACGATAAATTTGCCGAAGTGAACCTGTTTATTCCATAAATTTAGTCTTGTATGACGCTGTGTTGTTGAATGTTGCTGGATAAATAATTGTACGTTATAACAAAATACTGGTAAATAGTTAACGAGAACATTATTCTAATATTTTCGATAGATATTTGTACTTACAAATAGTGTAAAATGTACTTTGTAATACATATCAGCTACAAGTGTTACGACATCTTAATAATGTATTTAACTAGTTGGTTTTGCCAATTGTTATTATTATTTCAAAACAATATTCTATTCATTTTGAGTATCTTTCTCAATTTTCATTTATAAAAATTTAATTCAAATATTGTTAATGGCTAAATACGTATTCATGTTATTTATTATCATTTGCTTTCTATATAATTAAATTGGTAAAAGTAATGATTTGATGGCAGCGGAAACAATAATTAAACAAGTCTGTGCGTATTCAAGTTCACCTGCACTCAACAAGCAGCGTTTACAAATACAGTCTTAATAATATTTACTCAATTCAGCCATTTTGTAGTTGGTGATGGCATTCGAAAGCCTTCTAAATGGTAGGTTCTTTTTTAAAAGCTTTTTCGAGCTATTCTATTAATTGTTTTCTCTGTTATCATTATTAACTTTAATAAATGTTATGAAGTGTGCTACTAATATATTGTTTTTATGTTTATAGGGACATCACGGGTATCAACACACTGGAGGCATCAGCAAAGACGAGTTTGAATATTAAATCCATGTAAGAATATTGTAATTTTTTAATTATTTGTTTAATATTTATTTGAGAATTTGTGAGATAAATTCATATTCAGTTTAAAATAATAATAGTGAATAGTAACTAGATATTTGTTAATGATAACTCTAGTAAATTGTTAGCTAGTGTCAGTTATTATGAAGGGTAATTAACTATATTTTTAATTGTTAAACCTTCCGGAATAATTTTGGTCAAAAATATTTCAAGTAAAAGTTGAATATAAATAAATGTTATAAGTATTTCTGTCGTAAAATAATGAAAATGAATATCCCTGAATAGTCTAGCGGACATTGTATTGAAGTGAGTGCTGGTGAATGAGGGGAATGAGGGGGAGGCACCTAGGAAGGAAGCCATGTTTATTATCGATTAGCTAAACAAAAGTTAGCGGTAATTAGCAATTACAATTAATAGTAACTGTTTATTGTTTGTTCCAGACGTAATCGGAGAGAAATGCGAGCACTGGATACTCATCCACAACGAGAGAAGAGATTGGAATCTGCAGAACCGGAGTCGAGGAATTTAAACAGAATGAGCTTCGCCAGAGAGCAGCTGTCCTGCTCTTATTGCATTCCTGCGCTGATTGGGAATTGGTACCGATCGATATTTTAAACAAATCATTAGAAATACTTGGAGAGCTGGTGTTGACTCAGACAGCAAACACCGTGGTGATGGTGTCGACGACGATCGCTCTTCAGAAACCTACTCTTCATGTCGGCAGCAAGAGAAGAGAATGGAATCAGACGGAAATGTTCTGGCATTGGTGAGAAACTGATTTATAAATCAAATCACGCCTTTTACCCATTACTGGGACATTATTCACGTATAAACGTTTTACGTTTTAAATTTGTTTACTTTTATAAAAAAAAATATAACAATAATAATTTATAAGAATTAATGAAAAAAGTTAAATGAGAAATATTTTATTTGAAATGTAGACATGTTGTGTACGTTTCAATGTATTGAGTTGTGTCATCAATTAGTTAACTAATTAACTAGTCGGGCGAGTCATCATGCAACGAGCTCGAGCTCCGCACTTGCAAACAAAACGGTCACCAGAGCTGGTCGCTTGAAAATAATCACGTGCTAGTTAGTTGTTAGTTAGTGACACGTTGTGCTAGTGATTAGTGTCAAAGGTGAGCAAATATATTTCTATCACGAGCAGTCCGTGTATTTTGTAAATAAAGTTCACAAATACTTTTATCCTTTTTGGGTAATTATTTCCAATATTTAAAATATATAAGAGTTTTAAAAGTTTTCTTTACAATATTTAAATTGGGTTGTACGTATTTATCATCATTTAAAACAATGACCTACAGCTGTGGTGGCTGGAATTTGACCCAATAATGGGTAAAAGGTGTGGTGATGTAATTATACATTCAATTAATTAATTAATTAATGACAACATCGTAACACAAGAGACTTGATATGTTTAACACTCGCTCTGTGTTCATTCAGGTGACTTTGGACAACTGCAAGAAGTCGACGGAGAATCTGGAGCACCAGGAAGCCGAGCTGGAGGAGATGATGGCCCCGGGGACTTGATGTTTGATGGCGTGTCCGAACGCTTCACTTCCAGTACTTTTGCAAGTGAGTGTATCTTTTAAAATTTAAATTGACTGTAAATTATAAAATGGCTGAAACTTGTACAATTAAACATTTTTTTAAACGGCTGTAACTTTTAAATTAGTCAAGATAATTGAAATTGGTTTTAAATTTTGAATTTTCCATGTTTTCAACTATATTTAATCATATTTTTATTATGAAAATGATTCTTTGATGAATCTGATAAATGGATTGGTTTCAATATAAACCTACGTTCCGCGTACATCTGTGTAAAAGCCATTTAATTGAGTCCTTGGCCTAAATAATTTAGTTGGACGATTAAATATTCTTCTAGAAGTATTTTTGATTTGGTAAATTACGTAAAACATTAATTATCTCGTGCTTCAATTAACTTGTAAACATATTTTCAGTCATTAACCAAACACTTATATATTTGTTAATTAAACAACTAATATAATGGATTGTAATTGCCCAAAATCTGCAATTGCTGATTAGGCATGTGCATACTGAACCACCTTTAGAGTTTGTTTCATTCATGAACTTGGAATAATTCTAATATTCTTTACAAAATCGCATGAATTTTATATGAAAAACTTTTCATTCCGCCGCTAAAATCCACGTTTAATTAAATTAATTGAAGCACCAAATTATTTTATTTTAATTATTTTACGTTTAAATTATCTACATATTTGTTTTAAAATAAGTTTAAATAGTTTTTCAATCAGTCATTTTGAATTCAACTATAAATGTCAAGTGTGGAATTTATTTATCACTAAATTAATTTTGGCACACCTACAATCAATTATAGGCGGGTAAAAAAATCCGTAGACTATTTTGGGGGCAAGTACATTAAAATATTAGTTTTCGGGGTTAAATGCTGTTTATAATTAAAAAATATGTTATGAACGTTAATAATAATTACTAATAAATAATTTGGATGCATACTGCGCCACTGATACAGTTCAACGTTTTATGAATAGATGGCAGTAGTATGTTAGTTGTCAGAAACTGATATTTGACAAGTAAACTAGATTTGTAAAATGATGTGATTTTAAACTAAAATGTTGTTAATTAGCAACAAATGTAGTAGAATAAGTAAGTTTGAATTAATTCCTAATGCGCCAATGTCGTTTTTAGGTATGGATTTCATGTCAGAGAATGAAAACAACATTTGTCGACTTTAAAACCAATTATTATGGAAGACAATGTTTACAATCACCACAAATCACCGACAAAACCAACTTGTGGACCTGGTGCACCAGGTTGTAGATGCACAGTGAAACCGCCAAACAGGTGAGATGATTTTTTATTTATATTTTTGAGGCTATATTTTTTGTTTCTTTGTACTTTTAAAATATCTCTATTAGTACAAGACTTACGCGCCGCTAAATAAATTAAATTATTTTTTTAATTTAATTACTTTTTAAACAATGAGTGTATCTTTTAAATGACTAAATGTGGGTTTCCTTTTACTATTTCTAGTATTCTCACTCTCAAAAGTTATGATGATTATGAAACTTAAAATAAACATGATGAAGGGTGCTATGCTATGTTACTAATACATTGTTTTTATTTTTATAGAGACATCATCAAGATGTTGAAGTAGCTGGTGTCATTGGAGCTGCCGCCATCCAGAGCTTGGAGCAGCTGGAGCTGGTGTCACCGTGGACATCATCATCAATGTAAGTACATTGTTATTTTTTTAATTATTTGGGTAAAAACAATAATAATAATGATGGTGAATGATTAGTAACTGACAATCTACTAAATATTCATTAATGATAACGGTAGTACATTATTAGCTAGTCAAGGGTGATTAATTATAAAGCTTGTCCCAGAAAAAATGTCGCCTATAATTTTTAACTAAAAACCATATAATTAAATGAATTTTTTAAAAACTATTGAAGACTTTATTGTTCAACAACTAAATAGTACATAATAGCACATATATTTACATTTTAATTATGATTCATACAAAAGTTGCGCAATTTCCTTTTCACCCCATTCATTAAAATTTGTACAACATAATCAGATATTATTTTTGTAATTTGTTTCCACTTATATTTGAAATTATCGACAGAATTGGTTTGTTTCTTATATTTTAATAACTTCTGCTTCATATGGGCCCAATATTTTTTGATTGGGCGCAATTCAGGACAATTTGTAGGATTTTTAGATTTATGTACAAATTCTATATGTGGGGTTTCTTTTATACCAATCAATGACATTTTTTGTGTAATGACATGTTGCCAAAATAGTACTGGTGTGTTATGAAGCCTTATAAAGGGCAATAATCATCTTTCAATACACTCGCTTAAATATCTTTCGCCATTGGAACAAATGGCCTGCCAATACAAGCATCTTTTTTGTGAATTTTTCTATTTTAATTACCTTCAATTAGCTACAAATTTTCTGAACCTTCCAGAATAATAATAATGACCTGGTCGAGATTTTAATTCAAGTTAACAATACGTTTCGACATCCATGATAACACATAATTTTTTTGATATCACTTTAAAGTAAAGTTTTCTTGATCTTGATTTTGTGTTAGTTTCTTGCTTAGTATCCCTGTTAGACACTTGTTTTTTTAATGACTTTATAGAATTCTTTAGCTTAATTTTCTGGACTGTTGATTTAGTAGTTTCAAATTTTTTACCCAAATCTCTCACAGAAAGATTTTTATTTTTACACAAAGCCTTTAAGACATTTTCTCAATATTTTAATCTACAAATCCAGGTTTGCATCCACTTCCACATTATTTTTTGTGTATCACCCGTTTCATTATATCTTCTTAACACCCTTTGAACAGTCCTTGTTGTAGATTTTAACTCTAAAGCTACTTTTCTTGTGGATATATGCCTATTTTGAACACATTTGTACAAAATATTTTCGCGTAATTCTTCGTGTTTTGATGACATCTTTGTAGAATTTAGTATGAACGTTGGCAACTAATTGTTTTTGTATAATGCATAGCAAACTAATAAAAACGTATCACATACAAATTTGTATATCTATAAAAGCAGTAAACGAAAAGACCCAAAATCTAAGCGACACTTTTTTTCTGGGGCAAGCTTTATTTTACTTTAACAATTATTTTTCTCCTAAATTAATTGATGTCCGGTTCAAAGCAGAAAATTAAAATTAATCTCCTTTAATAATTTGATTTTATTAGCGGTGACTTTTACCTAATATTTAAAATATATGAGTTTTAAAAATGTTGTTTACAACATTTAATTTTGAAGTGGTTTGAAAATGTGGACTGTCTATAGTTTTGTTTGTAAATCTGGTTAATTTTATTAATTTTTTGAGAGAAAATATGAACGACAGTTTTTCCGTAACTTTAGATATAAACATGTTTTAAAAACGGCTGTAATTTAGTAACCAGTCAACCGGGTTTCAACATTCAATTCCTCATCTGTTGACCATAGTTTCATCCCTTAATATCAACCCTCCAGAAAATAATTAATTTTAAAATAAACGTTATTGAAGCGAGGATGGTGTGTTGGGTTGTGAATGTTCTGTGAATGTCTCAGTGGACAATTATTTACAATTGGTTTAAACATATAATTTTTTTTTTGATAATTTACTATTCTTTAATATTAAAAATTACTTTTAAAGATTGTTTAGTATTTTTAATGATAGATGCTCATATTAAATTGAGTTTTGCAGTTTACGCAAATTATCTGAATGCGGCATTCAGTCCCAGGAGTCGAGCGCCATGGCCACGCTGTCCACGGGTTGCTTCAACACACTTTAGGAACAAAAGATAAGTACAAATTTTATTTATATTTTAATTAATCTAAAAAATGAAAATAGTTATTTGTGTATTAAGAGCGTAAAGTAATTCTTTGTTACTCGAACACGGTAATTGCAGCGCGAGCCGAAGGCGAGAGCTGCAATAGTGTAAGAGGAACAAAGACACTTTACGCTCGTGATACACACATAATTTTTTCTACGATTGCATCTTAAAATTATTAAAAAAACTTATACGTACTGAAAATAAATTCGTTCTGTCAACTGTCAATATGACAACTTTCTGTTTTGTTTGTATCCCTGGTAACTATTTAATATCTTTTTCGCGCGTTGCCATTGGAGACGCGCAAAAAATATATTTTTCGATTGATCCACAGAAAACTTCAACTTTACGATGACAAATGAGAGCGTAATTGTCAACTTTTCATAGCAATCGTAGAAAAAAGAAATTATTAATAATTTATTTAGAATTTTATTGAGACACAGCCTTGACATACATCTGCTGTCTTTTAATTTAATTTATTGTTAGATGTGAGAAATATTTGTTTAAAGTGTTTTAAAAGTAAATTGCTAAATTCTAAAAAACGTTATTATTTTACTTTTGTTTATACTAAATAATAATATATTAATAATTTCTAATAATAATAACAGTAAACTGAATAATATTGTATTTGAAGTGTATGTTAGATGTGTGTATGTTTCAAATTCACTTTAATCTCATTCATTGGTTGTGAGTGTGTCATCAAATAGGTCGTCGCTGCGAGTCTGCAACAAGAAGTTCACTTGCCAAACAAACGTCGTCGTCGTGTAATTTAACTTTTGTCTGCCTTATTTAAAGGCCTTCATAACTTCATAACCGATATCGTATCGTGGGCTTGATTTATAGTTATACTATAAGATCAACTTCTCGAGTCGATATCGTGTTTGTTTTTATTGTTTACTCACTACGTACATTTTAATTTAGTTAGTTAGTTGCTGCCTTAATAGGAGGCCATCCTAACTGTGTGTAGTTCTTTTCGTGGGGTTGATTTATTACTATAAATCAATTTTACGAATCGAAATTGTGTAGATCGATATCTATCGTGGGTTTGATTTGAAATCAACCTCACGAGTCGATATCGTGTATTTTGTATTATCCACCAAAAAACGCAGGCCCCACGTGGGGCCCCAACATACATCCCATCACCAGGAGGCAAGTTTGAAGCGTTTCGTGATCCGGGTTGGGGCGAGTCCCTCGCGAGCGTGCTGCTGAGTGTAGCTAGAAGGTGTAAGCCGATGCCTTGGGTGGTCGAGTTATCGAATCACAGGAACCATATTGTCCAATGAGTCATTGGGAGATCTAGACATAATTCGACTGTTCGAGCACTGCGAAATCTTCCCAGCAGTCGGGTAGGTTGGTAGGCGGTGAACCGAGAGGTCGTGGGCACGGAATATGCTCAACGTTTTTGCTAACTTGACAAGCACGCTTCGGTTGCTTTGTCGTAGATTCGTAGCTAGTCGTTGGCAAAAACTTAGGTAAGATAGGGTAGGGTAGGGAGAAGAAGATGGCACCTTTACTGAAGACTACGTAAAATGTGAGTCTCTTTCAGGTTCTTCCTAACACTTGACCGATATCTTATCGTGGATATGATTTATAGTTATACTATAAGATCATATTCACGAGTCAATATCGTGTCTTTTATCTCTACGTACATTTAAATTTAGTTAGTTTAGTTTCTGCCTTGTTAGAAGGCCTTCCTAACAACTGTGTAGTTCTTTTCGTGGGGTTGATTTATTACTATAAATCAATTTTACGAATCGAAATTGGTTAGAACAATATCTATCGTGGGGTTGATTTATTTCCATAAATCAATTTTACGAATTGATATTGTGATATCTATCGTGGGTTTGATGTGTAATCAACCTCACGAGTCGATATCGGATGTTTTGTATTGTCCACCATAAAACGCTGGCCCCACGTGGGGCCCCATCATAGCGTTTCGCGGTTGCTTTGTTGTAGATTCGTAGCTAGTCTTTGACAAAAACTTAGGTAAGATAGGGTAGGTAGGGAGAAGAAGGACACCATCATTGAAAACTTACTTTTTTTTTCAAGGAGTATTTGTACTTGTTTTTAATAATATTTTGTTGCTAGGTGCGGTGGTGAATGAAGAAAACCAACGTTTCCTGTTGGTGATTACATCAAAATGCTGGGAAGATTCATCAGCAACAGAATCAACAGCTTCTCTTCAAACATATCAGAAGATGACTGCAAAGTCAACGCAGAATGTCATCAAGACCGCTGCCTCCAACATCAATATAAGATAATTATTAGTTTTAAGTGGGTTGTATTTAATCGAGCACCAAAATATCAGCTTTAAATAATTCATATTCAATATCCAAAATACTAGACTTTGCTAATCTGTTTATCAATTTAAATATCAAATATTTGTATTTGCTATTTGCCATATTAGCATTTAATTTTCCATGAAGCTTATTTACTATTATATTTAAAGATCAGTTAGTATTTTTTTTATTATTATTTTTAGTATTAATTTAATTATTTCAGACTATCAAAATATAATTTAACTAGGGTTAAAAATATATATTTTTGGTGTTTAATAAATATATTTCTGGCAAGAGCAACACAGTTCTTATTGATTATTGATGATACAATGATTTCGGTGCTCATTTAAATTATTCCCTTTTTAAATTATTTGGGTAAAAGTCGGTTAAAAACGGTAATAAATATGTTGTTTTAAATTAATATAAAATAGCGCAATTGTGTACAAGGGAGAATGTGAGTGAAAATGGACAGAGAGTGATTGATTTTATTCTGTGTAATGAATGATTGATGCGCGGTTTTTCAGTTCATTCTGACATTTATATGACATAATTATTTGTCGCAATTTTGTTGAGCGACTTGGTCGTGTTAGAAGACCGAAAATAATTAGAAATATAGTAAAACCGTCAGAAGGATATCATTAGAAATATATTACAATATACACTTTTCTATTTACTATTTCATATACAATTTAATTCTTTTTTTATTGAGTTAATTTGTAATTTTACGTATTCATCTTTTTTCTGCCAATTTGCACCAATTTTTAATTGTCTGCCCCCATTATTTTTCTCTTTTTCAAATTATTTAAACTTTTGCTAGAATTTTAATGAACTCGTACCTGACATAGAACTTAAATTTAATCTTGTACATTATTAATATTTGTATCTTTGGACTAGAGAACTTTTAAAATTTTGGCCCTACAGTATTAAATGAGGCAGAAATTTCCTCCCAACACTTTTCTTCTCCTTAACACAATACTTTATCAGTTTTTTTTTCATTCTATACATGTTTTTAACTCTCACTAAATCTATTAATAATTCAACTTCATTGGTGGAAAAATTTGCAGCTCTTTTAATATTTTCCATCATGTGTATATAAATATATTTCTTATTTTACCTGTGACAGAATATAAACTGAGGCAATGATTATCATTTTCTTAGAATCCCAAATTACACAACACCATAAAATTATGTTTACATTCAGTTTAGGTTCAGCTGAACTAGATTAATTTGACAAGTTATAAACAAAAAAATGTTGAGGCTCAAGTTCAAGGTTCAACTGAAAAACCGAGCATGAGAAGTGTATTTGATGGTGTCGCGTATACGTCTGGATAAAAGTTGGTGAATGAGGGTGTTAGAGATATGTCTGTTGAGTAAATAAATGAATGAAGGAATGGTACGAATGATGAATTATATTGTGGAATGAATCAGATGTTAGGAATAGATGGTGTGAGTATTTTAGGGGTTTGTATGTTAGCGTAAATGGACTGAATGGTTGTAGTGAAATTGCAAGAGAAAATGTTAGAGGTGAGAATGATGTCGGCTTGAATGAGATGTTGATGTATGGAGGTGAGAGGTTATTTGACTCCTGATGATTGGAAATGCGCGCACGCAGTTAGAGTGTTTGAAGGTAACGAGGCTGCGGTAGTGTCTGCGTTACCTGGTGCGGATGATGTTGTTGTAAATGATTTCAATAAATGAAGCAGAAAACGATTTAAATAATGTTAATTAATGATAATGTGTTAGTAGAATTAATAAATAAAACCACTTAGAAGTTAGTTTTATAAATTTGGCAATAACATTTATTGGTAGATGTGGTTTACAAAACAAATTTACAAACACTTATATATTGTACAAATACAAACACATTGTTAATAGAGAGAGGGACTGTTTAGGGAATGTCCTTTAATGACAAGGGCTATGAACATCTAAATATTCATTCATTAGTTTCTGGTCGGCCCTAACGGCTTTCTTAATTTTAAAAGCTTCAAGGAAAGTGAATCGATATCCTTTCCTTTTATATGTAGAACTGACAAATTACATATAGAACTTTTATGATAAAAATCTATCAAGTGTTTAGCTAGATTAGACTGGGTACTTTTGATCATATAATTATAACAATACTCTTTAAATCTAGTCTGGAAACTTGGTCCTGTTTGCTCTATATAAACATATTCACAATCTTTACATTTAATTTAACAAATGGTCTTTATTCATTAGTTTATTATTATTAGTATATAATGTCAAATTTCCTCCAATTCTTGGCCATACTACGATTCATGTCATTAACATAATTTATTTTTTATAAATTGATTTAAATCTAGTTTCAAAGTGTAACAGGATAAAATTAATTTCTTGTAATTGATCTAATTTTCTTATTTATTAGCTTCACTTTGTTTGCTGCAATATTTAAAATGATTATAATTCAGATCATCAGATAAATTATAAAACGTTGCTAGCTTTATATTACATGGGTGATACAAATTAGTGGGTTTCCTGTAAATATTAAAATTAAATGTATTGTTAATGTGTTGGATAGTAATGGCCAAGATATTTATGCTTTTATGAACTTTCACTTCAGTGGTGAATTATGTATTTTAATCAAATGAATTAAGGACATTTAGTAGTTGTTGCTCCTGGTGTAAAGGGATAAAACATCGTCGATATATCTATAGCAAAAATGTAAATATTTTAGGAGGTATTTATTGGAATTGAGGCATATATATTCTCAAAATTGTTTATGAATATTTCGGATAATAAAGACCCTCATTTTGTTAATTACAAATGTCACCAAAGAGCAAAAATAATTTGTTTGTAGACAAACTTCCAGCAAGTTTAAAGTTACATGGTTAACTTCAAGCTGTTTTTAATGATGTTTAGAAATTTGAAAATTGAAATGGAAGTAAATTCCCAAAACCTCCCTCTCTCTATTAACAGAGTTGGTTTGTATTTGAACTACATATAAGTGTTTGCAAAACCAAGTGTTTTTATTTATTAATTTTAAATCACGTTTCGCCGAATGCAAACAGCTTCATTAATTGAAATGATGAATGTGTTAGTGTTTGAGAAGAGCGATTGCAATGTTTCGGTGATGGATGATGTGAGATTGGAGATGATATGAATGTGTTTGTATATTAGGGTAGTATGTGATCGAGGTATGGACGTATTAATTCAAAATACATTGGTGTATGTTGTATGATGACTCTGAGATTGACATGAATGTTGTTGAAAGAGTGAATATAAGTCAGATGAGATAGTTTAGGAATGTGGAACGTGTGTGGAATGGAAGATATGAATGAACTTTTATGAATGTATATGTATGTATTTATGTTTGAAGAGTTGATGGTAGATTGAGCATGTGGTTGAAGCAAGGATAACTGAATGTTTCTGGGGTTCGTGTTACCCCATTTAATAAGATATAGCGTGATGCTCTGTATAATAATTATCTTTACAACATATATATTATTTGTTTAAACTATATAATAATGAATGATTCACTTTAAAATTATAATGATGAATCGTTCTCATCTGTAACACAATACTTTGCTAGCTGACAATTTATTATACATACATATATATTTTTTTATTGTAACATTAGCAGATTGTCAGCTACTGAAACATTGTGATACAGTGACAGTTAGTATAAAAAACAAACAAATTACGAATGATTAACTAGATTTTTCATTGTTAAACGTTCCGGCATTATTTTATACAAATATATTTCAAGTAAATGATTGATATAAATAAATTTGAATCAGTTTTATTTTAAATATTATTCTCTAAACAACTTATGACCGATTTAAATAAAGTTAATCAAATCATTCTCCATCGATTATTTATACTAACAGTCAACATATTTTTTAAATAAAGATAATGAAATACTTTTACCCAAAATAATTGTATCAAAGTATTAATTCTAAAAGTTTCCTTTATAATAATTAAATGGATTTCTTTTTAAAAATTGGGAAAACTGACAGAATTGATATTTACTAATGATAATAAATAAATATGTTTTAAGTAGATAGTTGACAATAACTTTGTTTAACACATATTTATTCTTTAAGAATAAGAAATAGATACCTATTGTAATAAGTTATACACACATCTTATTACAATATTCTTTATTCTTAAAAAATAAATATGTGTTGAAGAGATTTATTGTGAATTATTTAATTTAAAATATAGTTTTTATTGTTTAAGATAAATAAGTAAATAATATTATTGTAATTAAATATGTAAAAATAATAACAAATATGTTTTAAATAGATAGTTTACAATAACTTTGTTTAACACATATTTATTGTTTAAGAATAAGAAATAGGGTACCCATTGTAATAAGTTAACATATATCTTATTACAATATTCCTTATTCTTAAAGAATAAATGTTTGTTGAAGAGATTTATTGTGAATTATTTAATTTAAAATATAGTTGTTATTGTTTAATATAAATAAGTAAATATTGTAATTAAATATGTAAAAACAATAATTCATTCATTCATCTGTGGCGCTACAGCCCGAATCGGGCCTGGGCCTACCGGGCACACCGAGCCGCAGTTTTTACACTGCCGTACTGCCGGTTTTCGTAGTCAAATGCTACATTATTTAAGGCGTATAAGTGACTAGCTTATAGCGCCCGAGTGTAATAAATACATGTAGCTGTATTTTTGTAAAAACAATAATATATGTTTTAAATAGATAAGTTTACAATAACTCTATTTAAAACATAATTATTCTTTAAGAATAAGAAATATTGCAATAAGTTGTTTGCGAAAACATACATCTTATTGCAATACGTCTTATACTTCAAGAATACATATGTTATTAAATAATATTATTGTAATTAAATATGTAAAAATAATAACAAATATGTTTTAAATAGCATAACATATTTATTGTTTAAGAATAAGAAATAGGGTACCCATTGTAATAAGTTAACATATATCTTATTACAATATTCCTTATTCTTAAAGAATAAATGTGTATTGAAGAGATTTATTGTGAATTATTTAATTTAAAATATAGTTTTTATTGTTTAAGATAAATAAGTTAATAATATTATTGTAATTAAATATGTAAAAACAATAATAAATGTTTTAAATAGATAAGTTTACAATAACTCTATTTAAAACATATCTATTCTTTAAGAATAAGAAATATTGTAATAAGAAAACATACATCTTATTGCAATACGTCTTATACTTCAAGAATAAATATATTTTAAAGAGACTTATTCTAAATTAATTTATTTAAAAAATAGTTTGTATTATAAATAAAATGTACTTGTAGTTAACAATTCTAAAATAAAATGTTAGTAAAACTTGTACACAACTTTGCAATGATAATAAATATTGTTTATATTTATACATACCTTGTTGTTTTTAATTTTTTTTCTCACGGGTTTTTTAGGACTGGGACTGCTTTCTTTTACTTTAAATGTCAATGGTTGAATTTAAAATGGCGTCTATTTAATTATTTACATTTAAATACTTCCATTTAAATTTCTATTAATCAGCCATTTTGTTCCTCCCATATATAAAATTAAATTCAATTAAGTTTCAATTATGAGGAGGAGCAATAGAAGAAATGAGGGCGGTAACAACCAATTAAGAAAGCAGTGATGCCAATTCACTATAACCAAAATTCAGTAAAGATACCTCCTCGCCGTTCTGCGCCCCGGATACAAACCGACCAAATTGGAGCAGATCCTGACAAAATTTCAAAGTTTTTTTCTTAGTTCTAAAATTGGTCACCAGGGGGCAGCATCAATCATGTATGCATGGTGGTGCTATCTATTGTTAAGTTTTTGAACTAGAAAAAAAGTTCGAGTTTTTTTGGTCAGGAATTGCTCCAAATTCGTCGATTTGTATCCGGGGCGCAGAACGATGAGGAGGTAACTTTACTGGATTTTGGTTATAGTGAATTGGCAACCCTGTTTCTTAATTGGTTGTGTTGACTCCCATTAAATCTTTCGTGGCTCCTCCTCTTAATTTATATTTAATTGAATTTCATTTAATATATGGGAGGTACAAAATGGAAGACAAGTTAATTGAATTTGAATAAAATATTTATATTTACAGAAGGAAATAAATGAAAGAATGGCAGCCATTTTAAACACTTTTATTGACGTTTTAAATCAGTATACAATAGAAACTAACATCTGTATTACAATATTTATTATAAATACAATATTTAAAGCATTCATTACAATTTATTTATTACAAATTTATATTATAAATACAATGTAAAACATAATTATTACAATTTTTATTAAATATATAATATATTATTGAAAAAAATATTATTTAATTTCTGGGGTGTCTTTTAGAATGTAGGATTGCTTTATAAGTTATTTGAGGAACTTTTTAAGAGGGTGATATTTTATAAATGGATTTGAGGGACATTTAGTAAGATGGCTATTTTATAAATGATTTGAGGGAGTTTTTGGGAGGATGATATCTTATAAATGAATTGGAGGAAGAACAATTTTATAATTGATTTGAGGGACTTCATGAGAGGAAATATAAATGTATTGGAGGACTTTTCGAGAGGATTATATCTTGAAAATGAATTGGAGGAATTTTTGGGAGGAAGACAATTTTATAAATGATTTGAGGGACTTCATGGACGGAATTAAAAATGAATTGGAGGACTTTTTAGGAGGATTACTATCTTACAAATGAATTTAAGGACTTTTGGGAAAATTATAACATTACAAAAGATTTGAGGGAGTATTCAGAAAGATGACAATTTTATAAATGATTTGAGAGATTTAATGAGGATACCTATCTAAATTAATTTAGAATAAGTCTCTTTAAAACATATGTATTCTTGAAGTATAAGACGTATTGCAATAAGATGTATGTTTTCGCAAACAACTTGTTGTTTTTACATATTTAATTACAATAATATTATTTACTTATTTATATTAAACAATAAAAACTATATTTTAAATTAAATAATTCACAATAAATCTCTTCAACACACATTTATTCTTTAAGAATAAGGAATATTGTAATAAGATATATGTTAACTTATTACAATGGGTACCCTATTTCTTATTCTTAAACAATAAATATGTGTTAAACAAAGTTATTGTAAACTATCTATTTAAAACATATTTGTTATTATTTTTACATATTTAATTACAATAATATTATTTACTTATTTATCTTAAACAATAAAAACTATATTTTAAATTAAATAATTCACAATAAATCTCTTCAACACATATTTATTTTTTAAGAATAAAGAATATTGTAATAAGATGTGTGTATAACTTATTACAATAGGTATCTATTTCTTATTCTTAAAGAATAAATATGTGTTAAACAAAGTTATTGTCAACTATCTACTTAAAACATATTTATTTATTATCATTAGTAAATATCAATTCTGTCAGTTTTCCCAATTTTTAAAAAGAAATCCATTTAATTATTATAAAGGAAACTTTTAGAATTAATACTTTGATACAATTATTTTGGGTAAAAGTATTTCATTATCTTTATTTAAAAAATATGTTGACTGTTAGTATAAATAATCGATGGAGAATGATTTGATTAACTTTATTTAAATCGGTCATAAGTTGTTTAGAGAATAATATTTAAAATAAAACTGATTCAAATTTATTTATATCAATCATTTACTTGAAATATATTTGTATAAAATAATGCCGGAACGTTTAACAATGAAAAATCTAGTTAATCATTCGTAATTTGTTTGTTTTTTATACTAACTGTCACTGTATCACAATGTTTCAGTAGCTGACAATCTGCTAATGTTACAATAAAAAAATATATATGTATGTATAATAAATTGTCAGCTAGCAAAGTATTGTGTTACAGATGAGAACGATTCATCATTATAATTTTAAAGTGAATCATTCATTATTATATAGTTTAAACAAATAATATATATGTTGTAAAGATAATTATTATACAGAGCATCACGCTATATCTTATTAAATGGGGTAACACGAACCCCAGAAACATTCAGTTATCCTTGCTTCAACCACATGCTCAATCTACCATCAACTCTTCAAACATAAATACATACATATACATTCATAAAAGTTCATTCATATCTTCCATTCCACACACGTTCCACATTCCTAAACTATCTCATCTGACTTATATTCACTCTTTCAACAACATTCATGTCAATCTCAGAGTCATCATACAACATACACCAATGTATTTTGAATTAATACGTCCATACCTCGATCACATACTACCCTAATATACAAACACATTCATATCATCTCCAATCTCACATCATCCATCACCGAAACATTGCAATCGCTCTTCTCAAACACTAACACATTCATCATTTCAATTAATGAAGCTGTTTGCATTCGGCGAAACGTGATTTAAAATTAATAAATAAAAACACTTGGTTTTGCAAACACTTATATGTAGTTCAAATACAAACCAACTCTGTTAATAGAGAGAGGGAGGTTTTGGGAATTTACTTCCATTTCAATTTTCAAATTTCTAAACATCATTAAAAACAGCTTGAAGTTAACCATGTAACTTTAAACTTGCTGGAAGTTTGTCTACAAACAAATTATTTTTGCTCTTTGGTGACATTTGTAATTAACAAAATGAGGGTCTTTATTATCCGAAATATTCATAAACAATTTTGAGAATATATATGCCTCAATTCCAATAAATACCTCCTAAAATATTTACATTTTTGCTATAGATATATCGACGATGTTTTATCCCTTTACACCAGGAGCAACAACTACTAAATGTCCTTAATTCATTTGATTAAAATACATAATTCACCACTGAAGTGAAAGTTCATAAAAGCATAAATATCTTGGCCATTACTATCCAACACATTAACAATACATTTAATTTTAATATTTACAGGAAACCCACTAATTTGTATCACCCATGTAATATAAAGCTAGCAACGTTTTATAATTTATCTGATGATCTGAATTATAATCATTTTAAATATTGCAGCAAACAAAGTGAAGCTAATAAATAAGAAAATTAGATCAATTACAAGAAATTAATTTTATCCTGTTACACTTTGAAACTAGATTTAAATCAATTTATAAAAAATAAATTATGTTAATGACATGAATCGTAGTATGGCCAAGAATTGGAGGAAATTTGACATTATATACTAATAATAATAAACTAATGAATAAAGACCATTTGTTAAATTAAATGTAAAGATTGTGAATATGTTTATATAGAGCAAACAGGACCAAGTTTCCAGACTAGATTTAAAGAGTATTGTTATAATTATATGATCAAAAGTACCCAGTCTAATCTAGCTAAACACTTGATAGATTTTTATCATAAAAGTTCTATATGTAATTTGTCAGTTCTACATATAAAAGGAAAGGATATCGATTCACTTTCCTTGAAGCTTTTAAAATTAAGAAAGCCGTTAGGGCCGACCAGAAACTAATGAATGAATATTTAGATGTTCATAGCCCTTGTCATTAAAGGACATTCCCTAAACAGTCCCTCTCTCTATTAACAATGTGTTTGTATTTGTACAATATATAAGTGTTTGTAAATTTGTTTTGTAAACCACATCTACCAATAAATGTTATTGCCAAATTTATAAAACTAACTTCTAAGTGGTTTTATTTATTAATTCTACTAACACATTATCATTAATTAACATTATTTAAATCGTTTTCTGCTTCATTTATTGAAATCATTTACAACAACATCATCCGCACCAGGTAACGCAGACACTACCGCAGCCTCGTTACCTTCAAACACTCTAACTGCGTGCGCGCATTTCCAATCATCAGGAGTCAAATAACCTCTCACCTCCATACATCAACATCTCATTCAAGCCGACATCATTCTCACCTCTAACATTTTCTCTTGCAATTTCACTACAACCATTCAGTCCATTTACGCTAACATACAAACCCCTAAAATACTCACACCATCTATTCCTAACATCTGATTCATTCCACAATATAATTCATCATTCGTACCATTCCTTCATTCATTTATTTACTCAACAGACATATCTCTAACACCCTCATTCACCAACTTTTATCCAGACGTATACGCGACACCATCAAATACACTTCTCATGCTCGGTTTTTCAGTTGAACCTTGAACTTGAGCCTCAACATTTTTTTGTTTATAACTTGTCAAATTAATCTAGTTCAGCTGAACCTAAACTGAATGTAAACATAATTTTATGGTGTTGTGTAATTTGGGATTCTAAGAAAATGATAATCATTGCCTCAGTTTATATTCTGTCACAGGTAAAATAAGAAATATATTTATATACACATGATGGAAAATATTAAAAGAGCTGCAAATTTTTCCACCAATGAAGTTGAATTATTAATAGATTTAGTGAGAGTTAAAAACATGTATAGAATGAAAAAAAAACTGATAAAGTATTGTGTTAAGGAGAAGAAAAGTGTTGGGAGGAAATTTCTGCCTCATTTAATACTGTAGGGCCAAAATTTTAAAAGTTCTCTAGTCCAAAGATACAAATATTAATAATGTACAAGATTAAATTTAAGTTCTATGTCAGGTACGAGTTCATTAAAATTCTAGCAAAAGTTTAAATAATTTGAAAAAGAGAAAAATAATGGGGGCAGACAATTAAAAATTGGTGCAAATTGGCAGAAAAAAGATGAATACGTAAAATTACAAATTAACTCAATAAAAAAAGAATTAAATTGTATATGAAATAGTAAATAGAAAAGTGTATATTGTAATATATTTCTAATGATATCCTTCTGACGGTTTTACTATATTTCTAATTATTTTCGGTCTTCTAACACGACCAAGTCGCTCAACAAAATTGCGACAAATAATTATGTCATATAAATGTCAGAATGAACTGAAAAACCGCGCATCAATCATTCATTACACAGAATAAAATCAATCACTCTCTGTCCATTTTCACTCACATTCTCCCTTGTACACAATTGCGCTATTTTATATTAATTTAAAACAACATATTTATTACCGTTTTTAACCGACTTTTACCCAAATAATTTAAAAAGGGAATAATTTAAATGAGCACCGAAATCATTGTATCATCAATAATCAATAAGAACTGTGTTGCTCTTGCCAGAAATATATTTATTAAACACCAAAAATATATATTTTTAACCCTAGTTAAATTATATTTTGATAGTCTGAAATAATTAAATTAATACTAAAAATAATAATAAAAAAAATACTAACTGATCTTTAAATATAATAGTAAATAAGCTTCATGGAAAATTAAATGCTAATATGGCAAATAGCAAATACAAATATTTGATATTTAAATTGATAAACAGATTAGCAAAGTCTAGTATTTTGGATATTGAATATGAATTATTTAAAGCTGATATTTTGGTGCTCGATTAAATACAACCCACTTAAAACTAATAATTATCTTATATTGATGTTGGAGGCAGCGGTCTTGATGACATTCTGCGTTGACTTTGCAGTCATCTTCTGATATGTTTGAAGAGAAGCTGTTGATTCTGTTGCTGATGAATCTTCCCAGCATTTTGATGTAATCACCAACAGGAAACGTTGGTTTTCTTCATTCACCACCGCACCTAGCAACAAAATATTATTAAAAACAAGTACAAATACTCCTTGAAAAAAAAAGTAAGTTTTCAATGATGGTGTCCTTCTTCTCCCTACCTACCCTATCTTACCTAAGTTTTTGTCAAAGACTAGCTACGAATCTACAACAAAGCAACCGCGAAACGCTATGATGGGGCCCCACGTGGGGCCAGCGTTTTATGGTGGACAATACAAAACATCCGATATCGACTCGTGAGGTTGATTACACATCAAACCCACGATAGATATCACAATATCAATTCGTAAAATTGATTTATGGAAATAAATCAACCCCACGATAGATATTGTTCTAACCAATTTCGATTCGTAAAATTGATTTATAGTAATAAATCAACCCCACGAAAAGAACTACACAGTTGTTAGGAAGGCCTTCTAACAAGGCAGAAACTAAACTAACTAAATTTAAATGTACGTAGAGATAAAAGACACGATATTGACTCGTGAATATGATCTTATAGTATAACTATAAATCATATCCACGATAAGATATCGGTCAAGTGTTAGGAAGAACCTGAAAGAGACTCACATTTTACGTAGTCTTCAGTAAAGGTGCCATCTTCTTCTCCCTACCCTACCCTATCTTACCTAAGTTTTTGCCAACGACTAGCTACGAATCTACGACAAAGCAACCGAAGCGTGCTTGTCAAGTTAGCAAAAACGTTGAGCATATTCCGTGCCCACGACCTCTCGGTTCACCGCCTACCAACCTACCCGACTGCTGGGAAGATTTCGCAGTGCTCGAACAGTCGAATTATGTCTAGATCTCCCAATGACTCATTGGACAATATGGTTCCTGTGATTCGATAACTCGACCACCCAAGGCATCGGCTTACACCTTCTAGCTACACTCAGCAGCACGCTCGCGAGGGACTCGCCCCAACCCGGATCACGAAACGCTTCAAACTTGCCTCCTGGTGATGGGATGTATGTTGGGGCCCCACGTGGGGCCTGCGTTTTTTGGTGGATAATACAAAATACACGATATCGACTCGTGAGGTTGATTTCAAATCAAACCCACGATAGATATCGATCTACACAATTTCGATTCGTAAAATTGATTTATAGTAATAAATCAACCCCACGAAAAGAACTACACACAGTTAGGATGGCCTCCTATTAAGGCAGCAACTAACTAACTAAATTAAAATGTACGTAGTGAGTAAACAATAAAAACAAACACGATATCGACTCGAGAAGTTGATCTTATAGTATAACTATAAATCAAGCCCACGATACGATATCGGTTATGAAGTTATGAAGGCCTTTAAATAAGGCAGACAAAAGTTAAATTACACGACGACGACGTTTGTTTGGCAAGTGAACTTCTTGTTGCAGACTCGCAGCGACGACCTATTTGATGACACACTCACAACCAATGAATGAGATTAAAGTGAATTTGAAACATACACACATCTAACATACACTTCAAATACAATATTATTCAGTTTACTGTTATTATTATTAGAAATTATTAATATATTATTATTTAGTATAAACAAAAGTAAAATAATAACGTTTTTTAGAATTTAGCAATTTACTTTTAAAACACTTTAAACAAATATTTCTCACATCTAACAATAAATTAAATTAAAAGACAGCAGATGTATGTCAAGGCTGTGTCTCAATAAAATTCTAAATAAATTATTAATAATTTCTTTTTTCTACGATTGCTATGAAAAGTTGACAATTACGCTCTCATTTGTCATCGTAAAGTTGAAGTTTTCTGTGGATCAATCGACAAATATATTTTTTGCGCGTCTCCAATGGCAACGCGCGAAAAAGATATTAAATAGTTACCAGGGATACAAACAAAACAGAAAGTTGTCATATTGACAGTTGACAGAACGAATTTATTTTCAGTACGTATAAGTTTTTTTAATAATTTTAAGATGCAATCGTAGAAAAAATTATGTGTGTATCACGAGCGTAAAGTGTCTTTGTTCCTCTTACACTATTGCAGCTCTCGCCTTCGGCTCGCGCTGCAATTACCGTGTTCGAGTAACAAAGAATTACTTTACGCTCTTAATACACAAATAACTATTTTCATTTTTTAGATTAATTAAAATATAAATAAAATTTGTACTTATCTTTTGTTCCTAAAGTGTGTTGAAGCAACCCGTGGACAGCGTGGCCATGGCGCTCGACTCCTGGGACTGAATGCCGCATTCAGATAATTTGCGTAAACTGCAAAACTCAATTTAATATGAGCATCTATCATTAAAAATACTAAACAATCTTTAAAAGTAATTTTTAATATTAAAGAATAGTAAATTATCAAAAAAAAAATTATATGTTTAAACCAATTGTAAATAATTGTCCACTGAGACATTCACAGAACATTCACAACCCAACACACCATCCTCGCTTCAATAACGTTTATTTTAAAATTAATTATTTTCTGGAGGGTTGATATTAAGGGATGAAACTATGGTCAACAGATGAGGAATTGAATGTTGAAACCCGGTTGACTGGTTACTAAATTACAGCCGTTTTTAAAACATGTTTATATCTAAAGTTACGGAAAAACTGTCGTTCATATTTTCTCTCAAAAAATTAATAAAATTAACCAGATTTACAAACAAAACTATAGACAGTCCACATTTTCAAACCACTTCAAAATTAAATGTTGTAAACAACATTTTTAAAACTCATATATTTTAAATATTAGGTAAAAGTCACCGCTAATAAAATCAAATTATTAAAGGAGATTAATTTTAATTTTCTGCTTTGAACCGGACATCAATTAATTTAGGAGAAAAATAATTGTTAAAGTAAAATAAAGCTTGCCCCAGAAAAAAAGTGTCGCTTAGATTTTGGGTCTTTTCGTTTACTGCTTTTATAGATATACAAATTTGTATGTGATACGTTTTTATTAGTTTATAATAAAAAAATAAATATATCATCACGCCTTGTACCCATTACTGGGTGTGGCACTCTGCCTAAGCAGATCTCGGTAAGTGATATATTTTTGTCGCGTGAAGTGCAGTTACCAGCCGTCAAATCACGGCCCTCAAAGATATTAGTAGAGAGGGAGCCACAGGGGTAGATTTTTTAAATTGGTGAAAATTGTTTGTCGGCTGTGGGGATCGAACCAGGGTTCTCAAGATCCACAGGCCGACTCGATACCACTGAGCCACCTACCCCATTATTATTATTAGTTTGCTATGCATTATACAAAAACAATTAGTTGCCAACGTTCATACTAAATTCTACAAAGATGTCATCAAAACACGAAGAATTACGCGAAAATATTTTGTACAAATGTGTTCAAAATAGGCATATATCCACAAGAAAAGTAGCTTTAGAGTTAAAATCTACAACAAGGACTGTTCAAAGGGTGTTAAGAAGATATAATGAAACGGGTGATACACAAAAAATAATGTGGAAGTGGATGCAAACCTGGATTTGTAGATTAAAATATTGAGAAAATGTCTTAAAGGCTTTGTGTAAAAATAAAAATCTTTCTGTGAGAGATTTGGGTAAAAAATTTGAAACTACTAAATCAACAGTCCAGAAAATTAAGCTAAAGAATTCTATAAAGTCATTAAAAAAACAAAAGTGTCTAACAGGGATACTAAGCAAGAAACTAACACAAAATCAAGATCAAGAAAACTTTACTTTAAAGTGATATCAAAAAAATTATGTGTTATCATGGATGTCGAAACGTATTGTTAACTTGAATTAAAATCTCGACCAGGTCATTATTATTATTCTGGAAGGTTCAGAAAATCTGTAGCTAATTGAAGGTAATTAAAATAGAAAAATTCACAAAAAAGATGCTTGTATTGGCAGGCCATTTGTTCCAATGGCGAAAGATATTTAAGCGAGTGTATTGAAAGATGATTATTGCCCTTTATAAGGCTTCATAACACACCAGTACTATTTTGGCAACATGTCATTACACAAAAAATGTCATTGATTGGTATAAAAGAAACCCCACATATAGAATTTGTACATAAATCTAAAAATCCTACAAATTGTCCTGAATTGCGCCCAATCAAAAAATATTGGGCCCATATGAAGCAGAAGTTATTAAAATATAAGAAACAAACCAATTCTGTCGATAATTTCAAATATAAGTGGAAACAAATTACAAAAATAATATCTGATTATGTTGTACAAATTTTAATGAATGGGGTGAAAAGGAAATTGCGCAACTTTTGTATGAATCATAATTAAAATGTAAATATATGTGCTATTATGTACTATTTAGTTGTTGAACAATAAAGTCTTCAATAGTTTTTAAAAAATTCATTTAATTATATGGTTTTTAGTTAAAAATTATAGGCGACATTTTTTCTGGGACAAGCTTTATAATTAATCACCCTTGACTAGCTAATAATGTACTACCGTTATCATTAATGAATATTTAGTAGATTGTCAGTTACTAATCATTCACCATCATTATTATTATTGTTTTTACCCAAATAATTAAAAAAATAACAATGTACTTACATTGATGATGATGTCCACGGTGACACCAGCTCCAGCTGCTCCAAGCTCTGGATGGCGGCAGCTCCAATGACACCAGCTACTTCAACATCTTGATGATGTCTCTATAAAAATAAAAACAATGTATTAGTAACATAGCATAGCACCCTTCATCATGTTTATTTTAAGTTTCATAATCATCATAACTTTTGAGAGTGAGAATACTAGAAATAGTAAAAGGAAACCCACATTTAGTCATTTAAAAGATACACTCATTGTTTAAAAAGTAATTAAATTAAAAAAATAATTTAATTTATTTAGCGGCGCGTAAGTCTTGTACTAATAGAGATATTTTAAAAGTACAAAGAAACAAAAAATATAGCCTCAAAAATATAAATAAAAAATCATCTCACCTGTTTGGCGGTTTCACTGTGCATCTACAACCTGGTGCACCAGGTCCACAAGTTGGTTTTGTCGGTGATTTGTGGTGATTGTAAACATTGTCTTCCATAATAATTGGTTTTAAAGTCGACAAATGTTGTTTTCATTCTCTGACATGAAATCCATACCTAAAAACGACATTGGCGCATTAGAAATTAATTCAAACATTTTAGTTTAAAATCACATCATTTTACAAATCTAGTTTACTTGTCAAATATCAGTTTCTGACAACTAACATACTACTGCCATCTATTCATAAAACGTTGAACTGTATCAGTGGCGCAGTATGCATCCAAATTATTTATTAGTAATTATTATTAACGTTCATAACATATTTTTTAATTATAAACAGCATTTAACCCCGAAAACTAATATTTTAATGTACTTGCCCCCAAAATAGTCTACGGATTTTTTTACCCGCCTATAATTGATTGTAGGTGTGCCAAAATTAATTTAGTGATAAATAAATTCCACACTTGACATTTATAGTTGAATTCAAAATGACTGATTGAAAAACTATTTAAACTTATTTTAAAACAAATATGTAGATAATTTAAACGTAAAATAATTAAAATAAAATAATTTGGTGCTTCAATTAATTTAATTAAACGTGGATTTTAGCGGCGGAATGAAAAGTTTTTCATATAAAATTCATGCGATTTTGTAAAGAATATTAGAATTATTCCAAGTTCATGAATGAAACAAACTCTAAAGGTGGTTCAGTATGCACATGCCTAATCAGCAATTGCAGATTTTGGGCAATTACAATCCATTATATTAGTTGTTTAATTAACAAATATATAAGTGTTTGGTTAATGACTGAAAATATGTTTACAAGTTAATTGAAGCACGAGATAATTAATGTTTTACGTAATTTACCAAATCAAAAATACTTCTAGAAGAATATTTAATCGTCCAACTAAATTATTTAGGCCAAGGACTCAATTAAATGGCTTTTACACAGATGTACGCGGAACGTAGGTTTATATTGAAACCAATCCATTTATCAGATTCATCAAAGAATCATTTTCATAATAAAAATATGATTAAATATAGTTGAAAACATGGAAAATTCAAAATTTAAAACCAATTTCAATTATCTTGACTAATTTAAAAGTTACAGCCGTTTAAAAAAATGTTTAATTGTACAAGTTTCAGCCATTTTATAATTTACAGTCAATTTAAATTTTAAAAGATACACTCACTTGCAAAAGTACTGGAAGTGAAGCGTTCGGACACGCCATCAAACATCAAGTCCCCGGGGCCATCATCTCCTCCAGCTCGGCTTCCTGGTGCTCCAGATTCTCCGTCGACTTCTTGCAGTTGTCCAAAGTCACCTGAATGAACACAGAGCGAGTGTTAAACATATCAAGTCTCTTGTGTTACGATGTTGTCATTAATTAATTAATTAATTGAATGTATAATTACATCACCACACCTTTTACCCATTATTGGGTCAAATTCCAGCCACCACAGCTGTAGGTCATTGTTTTAAATGATGATAAATACGTACAACCCAATTTAAATATTGTAAAGAAAACTTTTAAAACTCTTATATATTTTAAATATTGGAAATAATTACCCAAAAAGGATAAAAGTATTTGTGAACTTTATTTACAAAATACACGGACTGCTCGTGATAGAAATATATTTGCTCACCTTTGACACTAATCACTAGCACAACGTGTCACTAACTAACAACTAACTAGCACGTGATTATTTTCAAGCGACCAGCTCTGGTGACCGTTTTGTTTGCAAGTGCGGAGCTCGAGCTCGTTGCATGATGACTCGCCCGACTAGTTAATTAGTTAACTAATTGATGACACAATTCTTATAAATTATTATTGTTATATTTTTTTTTATAAAAGTAAACAAATTTAAAACGTAAAACGTTTATACGTGAATAATGTCCCAGTAATGGGTAAAAGGCGTGATTTGATTTATAAATCAGTTTCTCACCAATGCCAGAACATTTCCGTCTGATTCCATTCTCTTCTCTTGCTGCCGACATGAAGAGTAGGTTTCTGAAGAGCGATCGTCGTCGACACCATCACCACGGTGTTTGCTGTCTGAGTCAACACCAGCTCTCCAAGTATTTCTAATGATTTGTTTAAAATATCGATCGGTACCAATTCCCAATCAGCGCAGGAATGCAATAAGAGCAGGACAGCTGTTCTCTGGCGAAGCTCATTCTGTTTAAATTCCTCGACTCCGGTTCTGCAGATTCCAATCTCTTCTCTCGTTGTGGATGAGTATCCAGTGCTCGCATTTCTCTCCGATTACGCCTGGAACAAACAATAAACAGTTACTATTAATTGTAATTGCTAATTACCGCTAACTTTTGTTTAGCTAATCGATAATAAACATGGCTTCCTTCCTAGGTGCCTCCCCCTCATTCCCCTCATTCACCAGCACTCACTTCAATACAATGACCGCTAGACTATTCAGGGATATTCATTTTCATTATTTTACGACAGAAATACTTATAACATTTATTTATATTCAACTTTTACTTGAAATATTTTTGACCAAAATTATTCCGGAAGGTTTAACAATTAAAAATATAGTTAATTACCCTTCATAATAACTAACACTAGCTAACAATTTACTAGAGTTATCATTAACAAATATCTAGTTACTATTCACTATTATTATTTTAAACTGAATATGAATTTATCTCACAAATTCTCAAATAAATATTAAACAAATAACTAAAAAATTACAATATTCTTACATGGATTTAAAATTCAAACTCGTCTTTGCTGATGCCTCCAGGGAGTTGATACACGCTGAGGATGCTTGCAGGTCCCGTGATGTCCCTATAAACATAAAAACAATATATTAGTAGCACACTTCATAACATTTATTAAAGTTAATAATGATAACAGAGAAAACAATTAATAGAATAGCTCGAAAAAGCTTTTAAAAAAGAACCTACCATTTAGAAGGCTTTCGAATGCCATCACCAACTACAAAATGGCTGAATTGAGTAAATATTATTAAGACTGTATTTGTAAACGCTGCTTGTTGAGTGCAGGTGAACTTGAATACGCACAGACTTGTTTAATTATTGTTTCCGCTGCCATCAAATCATTACTTTTACCAATTTAATTATATAGAAAGCAAATGATAATAAATAACATGAATACGTATTTAGCCATTAACAATATTTGAATTAAATTTTTATAAATGAAAATTGAGAAAGATACTCAAAATGAATAGAATATTGTTTTGAAATAATAATAACAATTGGCAAAACCAACTAGTTAAATACATTATTAAGATGTCGTAACACTTGTAGCTGTTATGTATTACAAAGTACATTTTACACTATTTGTAAGTACAAATATCTATCGAAAATATTAGAATAATGTTCTCGTTAACTATTTACCAGTATTTTGTTATAACGTACAATTATTTATCCAGCAACATTCAACAACACAGCGTCATACAAGACTAAATTTATGGAATAAACAGGTTCACTTCGGCAAATTTATCGTTTGAACAAATCAAATACTTTTATAAATTTATATAAAATAAAGAAAATACTTTCAAATTCAGTACTTTTGCACATTTTCATGTATAAAAAGTAATATATATGTATGTAAATAATAATAAATAATATATATCACGCTTTTCGAAATAAAAACACTATTTATAACTGTTAAAATCTAAAGATATGCAAAAATATTATTGTGATTTTAAAGAAAATTTATTAAAAATCATGTTCAAATATGATGTTAAAGCCGTTTATATCAAATTTAATTGTTGAAATGTAATATTCCTATGTTATCGCATCCTATATATGTGTTAAGTACAAAGCAATTTATGTAATAAAAAGGTTGATACATTTTTAATTATCAAAAACTATATTTCCAGGTGAAATTTGTATCAAAATCGTCAGAATAACATCTATACTTACGAAAGGCACTATATTTTATTAATATTTATTGATATTTTTACTTAAAACCACTAATTTTCTAGCAGCAAATCTAGCTACCACGCTTACAAGTTATGAACTAGTCGACGCAGCGCCTGCGACCTTCCGAGCAAACCAGTGCACATCAAAATGTCTTGGAGTGTATTTTATGTATAAAAATTATAATTATTTTAAAACATATGTATATAATTTAAACGTAAAATAATAAAAATAAAATAGTTTGGTATTTCAATTAATTTAATTAAACGTGGATTTTAGCGAAATGAAAAGTTTTTCATATAAAATTCATAAGATTTTATAAAGAATATTAGGTTATTCAAAGTTCATGAATGAAACAAACTCTAAAGGGTTCAGTATGCACATGCCTAATCTGCAATTGCAGATTTTGGGCGATTACAGTCCATTATATTAGTATACAGGGTGTTTCACAACTTAGAGCAAAAAATTAAAGGGTATAGTCTGTACGACGTGCTGATTATGAAACAAAAAGAATTTGTTTTTAAATCGCAAAACTATTTTCCATGTTTCCCAGTCCAAAATTTTTCGTTGCCACTGCCACTGGGTGGATGATTATGTTAAAGTTATTAATTAAATAAAATTCTATTATAAATAAAATAACTGCTAATAATTGAATTGTGTAATTATTCTTTCGTAGTTGATACCTACTTTATTGTTTGTTTTTAATAGGAAAGCGAATCCAGTGCAGTACTAAAAAAAATGTTTTAGGTTAACAACCCTTAATTTTTCGAATTAAACAAATTCTTTTTGTTTCATGATCAGCACGTCGTACAGAATATACCCTTTAATGTTTTGCTCTAAGTTGTGAAACAACTTGTATAAGTTTAATTCAAGTTTAAATAATTTCTTTTTTAATTACCAAATATATAAGTGTATGGTTTAATGGCTGAAAATATGTTTATAAGTTAATTGAAGCACGAAAAAATCAATGCCGTTGAGCGCAACTTCATATGTCGTTTAGTTCTTGAGATTTAGCCTCAAGAAAGTTGGAAATCTGAAGAAAATAAGGAATTTCGATTTTCCAAAGGCTTTGTCTTTAAAAACATTCAATTTTACGCAATTTACCACATCAAAAATACTTATAGAAGAACAAAATTATTTAGGGCAAGGGCTCAATTAAATGGCTTTTACACAGATGTACGAAACGTAGGTTTATATTGAAACCAATTCACTCATCAGATTAATCAAAGAATCAATCTTCAACAAACATTTTCATAATAAAAATATGATTAAATATAGTTCAAAATATGGAGAATTCCAAATTTAAACCCAATTTCAATTATCTTGACTAGTTTAAAAGTTACAGCCGTTTAAAAAATGTTCAATTGTACATGTATTGGTCAACGCTGAAAACTCGAATAAATGGTTTTGCTTGTTGAGAGTAGGTGGACTTGCATGCACAGACTTGTTTAATTAACATCGAAACAGACAATAAATCAATACTTGTACCAAATTTAAATGCATAGAAAACAAAATTTATATATGTAAATGATAATAAGTAATATGAACAATATTTGAATTAAATTTTTAACTGATGAAATTTAAAAATTCAGAAAAATACTCGAAATGATTAGAATATCGTTTGGAATAATAATTAACCATTAGTAAAACCAACTAATAAAATGCATTATGCATTACAAAGTACATTTTTACACTACATTTAAAATCAAATATCTATCGAAAATGTTAGAATATTAATCAAATGAATTTTTTACCCATTATTTTGTTATAAAGTACAAATATTTTATTCAGCTACACTCAACGATACCCAGCGTCATACTGACTACACTTATGTAACGAACACGTTCACTTCGGCAAATTTATCGTTTGAACTAACTAAATTCTTTTAAAAATCGATACAAAATGAACAAAATACATTAAAAAATAATACATTTACACATTTTCTTGTATAAAAAATATTATTTATGTATGTAAATAATAATATATATCACGTTTTTCGAAATAGAAATACTATTTATAACTGTTAAAATCTAAAGATATGCAAAAATATTATATTGATTTGAAAGAATATTACGTTTTAAAACGTTCAAATATGATGCTAAAGCCGTTTATCTCAAATTTAATTGTTAAAATGTATTTTTTTCTATGTGTTCGGTAACAAGCCATTCATGTAACATATTATTCATACATTTTTAAGTATCAAAAACTATATGTCCACGTGGAATTTCTATCAAAATCGCCCGATTAAAGTTTATACTTACGGAAGACACTATGTTTTATTTATATCTATTGATATTTTCACTCAAAAACACTAATTATCTACCAGCAAATCTAGCTGGCACTGTCGATACATTTAAACTAGGGGCAGGCAGTACATGCGCACCACGTGATTACAAAGAGCAAACCAGTGCACATCAAAATGTCTTGGAGTGTATTTTATGTATAAAAAATATTATTTATTGAAAATAACATATATTTAATAACATTAATTCAAAAATTGTTTTTTTATTAAGTGTTTATGAATTTTACCAGTATTTAAAATATTTAAATATAGAAATAAGTATGTAAACATTCAATTTAAGTGAAACTAGTACTTTAAATATGATTAAATTTACAACATAGAAATAGGGAAACAATTCTTGAATTTCTATTGTACTTTAATTAAACAAATCAAACTAATCAATTTAATAGGGACGGTTTTATCGGAATCTATTACTGAATACAACGAAACGTTTGTGACGTGCTTTGAAGTCAAACGTCATGTTACTGCTCCGTGAACTGAGTCTTTGCCACTTAACATACTTCCGTAGCTGAGAATTAAATAGGGGTGGATGTATCGCAATCTATTGCTACGTATAAATATGGTCATAACACCTCATTTTAACCAAGGTTTCACTTTTTGTTGGTAGTTTATTGAAGTAAACGTATTTATTTATATGTGTAAGAAGTTTCATAGCTGAGAATTAAATAGGGGTGGATTTATCGCAATCTATTGTTAGGTATAAATGTGTTCATAACATCTCAATTAAGTAAAATTACACTTTTTTGTTTATTACTTATTAAAGTACATGTAATTGTTTATATGTGTACGCAGATACCGTGCATATATTGATGACGTCACTTCGTTGTGGTTCTGCAGTGCTCCTTTAAATCTATTGCTGGGTATAAACGTCTCATATTGCTACATGGAACAATGTGTCCATTTTCAATTAATTGTGGTAAACATTATTGTCTATAAATATACTAAATTTCACATGATGAAGTTTAATAGCTATGGAAATAATGAAACTATTACTGGCTAATAATGTTTTGCTGCGGAACTGTCACTGACTGATTACCACTTATCACTGTCTGCTTCTATTTTAGTTTTATTTCATTTCTGTATATTTCAAATTTGTAAACAGCTATTAAAGTAAAACTATTAAATGAGATTATATTTTTATTTATAAAATTTCAAGAATATTGCACTTAATTTATATAGACAATAACTAAATTAGAATGATAAAATAAAACATAATTTATTCTGTGTTTACACTCTTTCAATTATCTATAAAAAATCAGTAAAATATAACATTAGCTTTGATGTAATGTAATTGTAAAAACAATAAATAATAAAATGTATTGCATTTGTTTTCATATAGTATTTGTCAATTTTTTAATCATATTTACTTTCACGTAGCTATTACAATTAAAGGGATATATGAATATTGTTTCTACATATTGCATTAAAGGGTAAGGCCACTCTAAATTTTTTTCAAAATGCATTTTTTTTATTTGCTTAAATTATAGTTTAAACCCTTACGAATAAGGGACAATTAATTTAAATGCCGCGCGGAAGTATTTCAGAGGGAAAAAAAGCATATATCTATTAGTACTAGTATTTATATTTATATATATATGACTCGAAACTTTAAACGCGTTTTTCTCGAAATCATATTTTCAAAATCGGGCGAAAAGAAATCTGAAATACTAATTGATGGATCGTGCTGAATCATTTTATTTCTTATTCTAGATATAAAGTACTCAAAAACTACGGGAGCTTTTTTTTTAAGTGCTTCATTCGTTTTTTATGGTCGTTTTTATACAGAAATTTAGTCCCGAATAATGAACATTTTTTTCAAACGTGCGCCATTTTGTTAAAAATCAAAATTTTCAAAATCCAGCCCGTAGTTTTTACATACATCAGAGATTAAGAAAACATATCCTTTTTTGATCCAGGTCCATTGCTGTTCCCGGAATGTTTTCGCCCGATTTGCCCTACACGCCGAGAGGAGTCGCCATTTTTTTTTAATTTCTGACGACAATTTTGAATATTTTCTTTAAAAAATATTTAAATAAAGTTTAAAGAGCACTAAATAAAGATCCAAAAACAGTTCTTAAGCAGCACGTTTAGATTTCGTTAAAAAAATCTAGAAAATGATCCTTTTTTCCTTGTCTAGGCTGGCCTTACTCCTTAAAAATCTTGAAATTTATTATAGATTAATTTGAGTCATTGTAGGGTGCCTCTAGATCATTGGAATAATCAGCGCCATCTATTACATGTTTTCTATACTAATTGTCAGCGGGAATGGCAATGCAAAGCAAAAATATACGAACACGATTTATACGCTATGAACATTGGAGTGGGCGTTGTTGTCGACGCTATGAACTTGTCGACATTATGGGATGTCGATATCGATATAGCGGTTTTAAACGCTATGACATTTATTCCTTTATTTAGTAAAAATTAGATATCGATTATGAGAAATAAACTCTCTTAGCCGATGCACTCTAACGAAGCTGTTTACTGCATCCTGGGATATTTACATTAAATATATATTATGTATTTTCAAATAAAATTAATTTATTAGATAAAAAAATTGTAACACAATTAAATATAAACATGTAAAAATATTTTATTTCGACTTCACTAGGCAGATTGCAAATATAGCTCCAAATAACTGAAAATAAAATGAAATTATTTTTAAAATTTACAAATACATTGTTCGCATTCTTCTCACCACGAAACTTAACCCTATAGAGTTTGATCATGATGTTTAAAATAAATAAAATTATTCATTAATTATAAACTGTAAAATCACAGTAGTTTTATCACTAATTTTATATAAATATTAATAAATAAAGACGTTCAAATTCACTATGTATTTATTAAAATCACGAAGTGTAATATCGGCAAAAAGGAGTATAAGTAGATACCGCTGAGATTCGTGGTTAAAAAATGCGGCTAATTACTATGTTCACATGAAGGATAGATTCATATTAAATCCAATGTTGCTACTGAGAACTGAATGTAAATATAGTTATTTGTGTATTAAGAGCGTAAAGTGATTCTTTGTTACTCGAGCACGGTAATTGCAGCGCGAGCCGAAGGCGAGAGCTGCAATAGTGCAAGAGGAACAAAGACACTTTACGCTCATGATACACACAGAATTTTTTCTACGATTGCATCTTAAAATTATTTAAAAACGTATACGTACTGAAAATAAATTCATTCTGTCAACTGTCAATATTACAAGTTTCTGTCTTGTTTGTATCCCTGGTAACTATTGAAATACGCGCTCATTTAATATCTTATTCGTGCGTTGCCATTGGAAACGCGCGCATTTAACGTCTTTTTCACGCGTTGCCATTGGAGACGCGCAAAAAAGATATTTTTTGATTGTTCCACAAAAAATGTCAACTTTACGATGACATATGAGAGCGGAATTGTGCACTTTTCATAGCAATCGTAGAATAAATGAATTTTGGAATGGTTCACTTCCAGCACGGTGTAGTCTATAAGATGGCTGTTCATCAAAATATACAAAATATTACAGATGATAACTTTAAATTAGTATCTATTAGTTGCTTCCATGAGCCTGTAAAATTCAGGATTACGAACTGTAATTACTCATTTACCTAGTTACCATAAATGCTTATAAGGTGTCATATATATAGAAGGTGGAAACAAAAAATCATTACCGGATTATCAGCTTCTTTGGCGAGCTGTTCTAAACCAATCAAAAACATGAATACAAAATGTCGCTGGTAAATAAACAACTTATTTTCTGAAAATGTCTCTATATAAATAAAATATGTGTAAAAAGTTTGTGTGCACCTCATCCGCGAAATAATTCGATGCGCTCAGAAAATAGTCTGCCTCGGGTTTCAGTCTCGACCACCAAATTTTTTCTTCGACCCACACAAACGATCATTTCGCGGCCTATACAGGGTGTTTCACAACTTAGAGCAAAAAATTAAAGGGTATATTCTGTACGACGTGCTGATCATGAAACAAAAAGAATTTTTTTTTTAATTCGAAAAATTAAGGATTGTTAATCTAAAACATTTTTTGTAGTACTACACTGGATTCGCTTTCCTATGAAACACAAACAATGAAGTAGGTATCAACTACGAAATAATAATTACACAATTCAATTATTAGCAGTTATTTATAATAGAATTTTATTTAATTAATAACTTTAACATAATCATCATCCACCCAGTGGCAGTGGCAACGAAAAATTTTGGACTGGGAAACATGGAAAATAGTTTTGCGATTTAAAAACAAATTCTTTTTGTTTCATAATCAGCACGTCGTACAGAATATACCTTTTAATTTTTTGCTCTAAGTTGTGAAACACCCTGTATACACAAATAACTACATTATTTATTAATGATACGATATAACTACGTAATTACAATTGTCCTGTAAAAGATCTTAATTGATGTCAAATCAATTTTGTATGTAGTAGGCGTACTATATTATTTTGAAATCGGACTGAATACAAAGACATGTGTATCACACCGAACGATATTCGTCCATTCTCATTCCAAAACTCAGTATTTCATGTGAACATAATAGTTATTTAGGTTTTAAATGAATGTAATCATACCTCTACAACACAGATAACAATTGCAACAATTGCCACAGTTTTCACAGCGCTGTCGATTGTTTTAAATAATGTTTCACCACATCCATTTAGAGCAATGTTCTCTTGTTTTGTACATTTGTCCTCATTGGGTTGTCCACAACAGCCTCCTGGAAAATCTAATATATCCCAATGCAGAAGTAAAACATAATCGGCTGGACTATCCACTCCGCAGCATTCAAGCTACAAAACAATCAAGTATTTTTAAAATGTGCACATCTTTCTCGATGTCAAATGTTCCTAAATTATTTTAAAGACAAATGCTGCAAATAAATAATACGAAAACTTCATTTTCTACTTTGAATTAGTATTTTAAGTAAATACTTAACAATTGATGAAATCAAATTGAATTATAACAAAATATGCTTTAAACCAACTAAGTTTTTTTCTGTATTTTGTTGGTTGACCAGAGTTCATAAGACCCAGGTTCAAATCCTGGCGGTATCCCAATTTTTATCTTTATAATTCAATTTAATTCTACCACTTTTATTTTAACCATTTTTCTCTCAAGTAAATCAGAAACATTGGATAGTAGATCAAGATCAAAACCAAAAAGACATCAAATTTTTAAAGATTGTGAATTGTGTGCTACGCTTATTATGGCCGTTTCATCATTTTGCCATATAAAAATTTGTCGTGAGTTTTTTTACAGATTTGATACGTCAAATAATGCCATCTAGTGGTTTTTATTGTAATTAAATGAAACAACCTTAAAAAATTTGAAAATTGAAAACGATTGAATGAAACGGCCATAATAACCGTTAGCACAAATCAATTAAATTGGCCTTGGTTATATTTGATGTACCCGCTCTGTAAGTTTAAACTAGGAATTTTATGGATATGGATAGTCTTCATTGGACATCAACGATATATTTTATGTACAACGCAACTAAATTACTTATTTTAGAGAAAAATGTTTCAAAAAAAGTGTCAGAAAACTTAGTTCTGAGTATATTTTATTTCAAGATCTTATTTATTTATTTTACGCTGTACAACAGGAACTTAATCCCAATTACAGTACAGGGTCCGCACTCACCGAGCCGCAGTGTGGTTGTTTATATAATTTTTAGCTTGAGTTAGATTCGAATTCTGTATTGCTATCCACACCACCGTACTAACGGACCTTGTTTAAATGTCTTAGGTAGTACTTACTTCAGACTGCATAGATTGGAAAAGATCTTTAATAACGTTATCTTTGTCATTAGTGTATTCCATGAACGCTTTTCTCATTGCTCCAGTTACTTCTTCTTTGATACTGGTCTCATTGTTTTTCATGTGAACAATTCCATAGATACCTCCGGCTAATTGCACAATTAGTATGACGATTAAAATGATTGCGTACTGTAATAAAATAATGCCGCAATTAATATAATGACACAAAACACTTTTACTTCATCCACATTCTTTATTCCTTTCAAATATGCTCGCAGCAAATACAGTTTATTTTGAACATGGCGATGTTCACATCGCAGAGTATCAAGTCTAGATAATGTATACTTTTTTAATAATATGCTTATAAAAAACAACTCACAAAACACATACCTACTCCACACACGCAAGACATTTTCTTTGATTTTAATTAAACTAAACTAAAAAATTATTGCACATTTCAGTGTCACTGATTTGATATTTATTTCTGATATATTAATAATTAAATTATAATTGTAAACACAATAGTGAATTTAGTCATTATACAACATCAGACAATTATATTTATAATTTGTAAATAACTATCAAACTAGTAGTACTAAAAAAATGTTTACTTCAAATAATCTGCACTTATTTTTGCAAAAGCAATGAAACTCTTTGTATAACAGAGAAGGAAATATATTTACTTGTCATGTTTTGGTCCGAAAAATAAAAATATTTGTTTTTTTCTACTCCAGCATCCAGTTATTTAACGTACTGGTTTCCATGACGCTAAATAACATTTTAATCACATGTTGACAAGACGTAGCTTCAAACGTTTTAGTCACGGCTTGAGATATTAAGCACGGGTTCAAGTTAGCTTCAAGCATCTGTCATTGTAACTTAACCTTACTTTTTAATCATAAAACTTTACATTATTTTGTTGTCTTAATTTGCGATCGTAGAAAAAGTATAGTATGTGACTCGTTTTATAAACTCTTTAGATACTCGTTTTTAACTCGTAACTACAGAGACACGATTATAAATATACCATTTTGTTTTATGATCGATATGTCATATAATATATAGCCTGAAATTTAGTATACAAATACCCTGCAGATAGTAAAAATTAGAGATGGGCGAATATCAAATTTCTCGAATTCGAATATCGAATACGAATATTAACCAGATCTCGAATATTCGAATACTCCTAAAAGTTAATTTATTTATTATTAATAATTATTTAATTATGTCCTTTTCATTATTTGAATGAAATGGTTAAGATAACATAAAATTAAAACAAAAAGTACAAACAAAAAAGAAAAAGACGAAAACTTCAAATATAAGGTGAAACGTACGGGCTGATGTTGGCGAAAAACAAATTTGAAATATAGTACGTCTTGATGGTTTTGAAACAAAATATCTTTGTTATTAATAACTTCAAAGTATTGTTATAGCTTTAAGTTTATGTACAAATGATAAAGGAAAACATAGTCAAAAATTGAGGTAAACATATGGCGCAATATTCGAGGTATTCGAATGTTTGCTATACTGACGTTAATATTCGAAAATCTCGAATATCGAATAATGTCAATATTCGCGGATCATATTCGCCCATCTCTAGTAAAAATATATTTACCGTCGTCAACATGCAGGAATTATTTTTCATAGCTCCACAACATCCTAGGAACGCTATGAGAAACACAATGACACCAACTGCTATCGTTAGTGATGGTACAATATTTAGTCCTGATACATCTTCCATTAATTTGTTGTACTCATCCACGGATACATAGAAGAAACTACCCACTCCAATTAATACAACTCCTACCGCCTAAAAATGGAAAATGTCATTTAACAAAATGTTGTTAATAATCAAATGATAAAACTAAAATAATAAATATATCATCACGACTGTTACTCATTACTGGGTGTGGCATTCTGCCGTAACAGATCACTGTAAGTAAAATATTTCTTCGCGTGAAGTGCAGTTACCAGCCGCCAAATCACGGCCTCCAAAGATGTTAATGGAGGGGGAACCACAAGGGTAGATTTAAATTGGTGAAAATTGTTTGTCGTCTGTGGGAATCGAACCAGGGTACAATAGCATAATAATATATATTTTTATTTATTTATTTATTTATTTATGTTACGCTGTACAACAGGAATTTAATCCCAATTACAGTACAGGGTCCGCACTCACCGAGCCGCAGTGTGGTAGTTCATATAATTTTTAGCTTGAGTGATATTCGAACTCAGGATCTCCGGATTCGAATTCCGTATTGCTATCCACACCACCGTACTGACAAATAATATTACAACTTTAAATAAATAATTGCAATGTGTTAATTTTTCTTCTTTTAGCAACGGGTCTAAAATATACATTTTTCACGACCGAAAATATTTGACAAAAATCGGGACAGAAGTAAAACATTTTATCCCTAGGTTCTCTAGGGGGAAATAATATGCACATTATTCCTCTAGGGAGTTTTTATTATTTTGATAGTTCAACTGTCAAATACAATGAAACAAATAAAAACTAAATAACAGCTGCAGATCAACAATTTCTTGAGATTCTTTCGAGGATTATTCGTTGTATTCTTAATATTCCAATTAGAATTATAATTAAATTTCACATACATTTTCGTGGTTGTCAAGAAATTTTATTTTGTATCAATAATTTAATAATGTCAAAAAATATGAATAAATTCTATTTTAAAATTACTATTTTAGTTTTTAATCTTATTTAAGTTAATCTTCAATTTTTATTATTAAAATCGCCGTTTATATAAATTAAAATTCGCTACTGTAAATATCGTAAATGACTGAGATAACTAAATAATATCAAGAAGCCAATGATTACTTCAATATCAGGGATTATAAATTTTCTCTGAAGGAATCAATAGTTTAAAATTAGAATAAGTGATTAAAAGGAAACAGACGATGTTATCAAATTTCGTAAAACTTAGGTAGGTAGTATATCTTTATTTAAACTTTGTCAAAGGTGGGTTACTTATATTTGAAAACCATTACTAGATAACATTTTGTTATTTACACTACTTAAGTCACCTAATTATCTCTTATCTTATCAACTGTCAAATAGAGATAAATATTTTTTATTAAAACGTAAATGTACACCAATAAAAACACAGTTATTAATTTTATGAATTTTGGAATAATATTATTGATAATATTTTTATTAATTACTAATTTCATTAAACTTGGGATATGTTAAACTCAATACCCGAATATATTCAAAACCCAAAATAGCTATTTATGAAACTAGTAAGGAAATGAAGGTTATTACCTTACGTATGTGAAATTTGCAGAACGAGGCGTATGAAATTTTGACATATTAATGACAGTTATAAATTAAAAAAATAAAAGAATAACACATCAGAATTCGTCTACCAAGATGTCTGTTGCTATGTTACCTCATTATTTTACTAGTTAAATAATGCAGTTTATTACCTAACTCAAATAAGTGAAATAAAACGTCTATTTCCTAACGGAAGTAGAAAAAATATGCTCCATAACCCATTTTTTAAATTTATCTAAATTGAGTGAGGGAAATGTCATTTGACATGGTAACCAAGGACACGTGATATAGATTTGCAAATACAACTCCTTTGATTTATATAAAATAATTATTATATTTTTTGTATCGCAAGCGTAAAAAAGTAATTTTCAAGTTTAATGTTAAAAAATAGTATGTAACACACGTGGAAAAGGGCCATTGCAAAACTCGTACTATTAAACACTCGCTGTCGCTCGTGCTCTAACTTTCGTACTCGTTTTGGAATTAAACACTTTCCCCACTAGTACTACAATATACTATTCTACAAACATCGTTTGACATGTTAATATAACAAATAATTTGTTTAATTAATTAATTTAGTAATAAAAGATAATTTCTGAATCGACAACATAAGGTATTGTATTTCAAATTTTAATCAATATTATAGAATTTTCGAATTTATATAAATGATAAAAAACTAAATTTTACTGTTTTCAATTTTTTTATAAAGATAATCAGGCGCATATGATCTCTTCGAGCTGTTATCATAAATTAGTTTTTATTTGTTCATACATTCCAAATAACACATGAATTAATATTTCCGAAACGTAATAGATTTAGAGTAAATACGATGATCGAGTGTTTGAGTAATGACAACACTTTGATGATCGGGATATCAGTCTAATATATTTTGAAACGGTTACACTTCCTACGTTTCGGCGATAACTATCGCCTTCCTCAGGGATCTACAGGTAATTAAGAGGAACTTATTATTTAAATAACACAGCAACAAAACAAAATGTATAATAAGTAAATAATAAGTTCCTCTTAATTACCTGTAGATCCCTGAGGAAGGCGATAGTTAACGCCGAAACGTAGGAAATGTAACTGTAATAGATTTAGATTAATAATGGCAAGACCAAAATTTCTAATTAGAGTAATTTTGAACTTTGAAAAAGTACTCAATCTATTTATCACCCGGTCAGTACGGTGGTGTGGTAAGCGTTACGGAATTCGAATCCCACTCAAGCTAAAAATGAGGACTCTGTACTGAAATTGGGATTAAGTTCCTGTTGTACAGCGTAACATAAATAAATAAGAAGCACGCCATTGCTGGCTTTTTTTATGGAAGAGATAGAAAAGGTTAAATAGGCAAAGTATACGACAAATTTAATGGTATAAAATTCAAAATAACTGAAGAACTTATAACCAATATAATTTTTTTTAATACCACATAATACCACCCAAAAAAATTAAAATTGCCATTGATTTTTATGTCAACTTTTTCTTAAATATCTCGCTTAACATTAACTTTAGCAACATGGTAATAATGGACTTTTGTTAAGCTTGGAAAAGCTATCGGATGGTATTATTTTCAATATGGCGTTTCATTAAAATAAAGACTTATTTAATCTTTAATAATACATTTTTTTGTTAAGCTTTGGAAACGCTATCAGATGGAATATTTTTTTTAATATGACAGACTTATTTAATCTTTCATTTTACACCAGTAAATTTGGCGAAAAATGGACACGATTTTGTTCATTTAATCGCACTTGTGCAATAAAGTTACATTTTTCGGTAGGTGACTCAGTGGTATCGAGTCGACCTGTTGATTTGAGAACCCGGGTTTGATTCCTACAGCCGACAAACATTAAATCTAACCTTGAAACTCACCCTTCACTCACATCTTAGGGGGCGTGATTTGACGACTGGTAACCGCACTTCACGTGAAGAAATATATCACTTACCGACATCTGCTACGGCGGAATATCACACCCAGTAATGAGGCAAAGGCGTGATGATATAATTATATATTTTAACACGGTTGATTACTGTCATTTAAATAATGAGAACCTGTCTTCTATTTATATTTAAATCGTATACACCCATACCTCGCTATACGGCCACTCTTTATACGGCATTTCGCTATATCGGCCATTTTCAATTAAGGCACGTTTTCGATTTACGGCCTAAAATGTTTCGCTATAACGGCAAAAATACTTTTGTTCCCATTGAATTTGTATTGAATCCTTATACGGCTTTTCGCTTTGCGGCCAAGTTTCGTGGAACGTATCTAGGCCGTAAAGCGAGGTATGGGTGTTATGCAAAGAAAGAATATTCATTGATATATTTATATTGTTCGCAATATACGAATAAATAAAGAAGCATTTTTCGTTTTCATCTCTAGTCCGTTTACCTGTACACAATATTTATTAAAAATAATCTGTTTTGTAAGAACATACCAAGCAGGCAAAGTTGAAAACGAACATAATAGTTCGTACCATCCCAGTAAGGCAACCCATTATCGTTTAGTTTTTAGTTTCAATCTTAAATTACACAACACTAAAGAAGACCAACTCGCGAATAATAATTTACACTGTGAATATATACCTATTTTATCTGTTATCTTATCTTATCTTTAATATTCACTTTTACGGCTAGCATGATCACAATTGTTTAACCAATTGATTGTTAACATCATTTTCGGAATTTGTGAATCATCATTTATATAAATATTATGGAATTTCACAATATAAATGATTTTATCATCATGTTGATTCAATAATTAAGATATTTAATGATTACCAAATAGTTTTGCTCTTGATGTTTTTCAAAGAAAATATTATTGTTATTATAAATAAATCGTGTGTCAAACAATTTTAAATTCTTTTAAAAATACAAGATATTATGTTGTTTTATCTTTCATTGAAGTATATTCCTCAAAAATATTTAGAAATGCTTGAGATCCAATAATGTATAGATTCGAAGATCAAATAATAACAAAAGTTGTGAAATACAAGAAAAAAGTTATAATAACTTACCACAGTTGTTAAATTGTAGCAAAAGAACATAATCTTCAACATAAAACAGATGCATTCTTGAACCATATTTTTTTTTCGGTTTATAATATAATTTAATACTTCTATCTAAAAAACTATTTTAATACTAACTTACTACATTAGCAAACTGACATTTTCATATTTTGTGAATCACATGTGTACATTTGTTATCTGCAAAAATTGGTTTCTACATTCACATATCTCCTATCTACATCCCTAACCGGAAATGATACATCTGCAATTTTCTAAAACTCATTTTTATTTAAAAATACAAAATAATAGTAAAAAATTAATTATTTTAAAAATAAATCTTCATAAAAATTTTATAAATTGTCATTTTAATCACACACGTCCAGAAATGGCTTTAAATAGTTTTAAATATTCGCTGTATTATAATATAAAAATATCTTTTTTGAATTTGACGTATCAAAATTAATTTGTTTATAATCAAACCAATAATTTGTTAATTAAGGGCAATTATTAACTATTGCAGGCCAAACAAAGTCCACACAGTGCTGCTCCTAACTATAAAACAACATAAAAACAATTAATTATTATTATTATTACTAATACATCAAGTCATATTTGCCGACAATATTTTGAAATGAATTATGGGTACTCGCTATATTTCCTATTTTTTTAACAACGAATTTAAATTCATGTCAAAATATTATCTGATATTTTTGGCGTGAGAATTTAATAAGCACTTGCTCATCAAGAATTTGCCATTTCAATAGGTTTTTTTGTAAAAAAATAAGACATTTGAGGTCTGCAAACAAAGCCGTTACCAATAGCAACGGTCTGTATAGAACCTTGATCTGTAATGTTCATTTTCTGTTATCAAATGAAGTTCCAAAAATCTGTTTTTTTACCAATGAAAAATAAACAATAACGTTCTCATTTTTCTTCGTAAAACAATATAAAAATAACTTTGTTACAAACAAAACAGAAACTTGTCATATTGACATAACAAATTTATTTTTAATACGTATACGTTTAATAATAATTTAAGATGCAATCGTAGAAAAAAATTGTGCGTATCTAGAGAGTAAAGTACCTTTGTTCCTCTGACACTATTGCAGCACGTGCTCGAGTAACAAAGAATCACTTTACACAAATAACTATTTGGAATACATGCAAACATTAAAATATATTTGACTATATATTATATTTTACCTCAACACAGCAAAAGACGCTACTAGTCCAAGCAACGTTTTTTGTATATTTGACAATTGTATTTTCCACAAGTTCACGACAACCTCGTTTGTAAGCTTGATCTTTTTGACATTGAACCAACACAAATTTAGAACAACAGGACAATGGCAAATCGCCTGAGTAATCAGCAGGTGATTCTACTCCGCAACACTCAAACTAAAATTTAAAAACTTTAAACTGTTGGTAAAATACTTATCACAAAATTAATAAAACTTCTAAATGATATATAAACATAGAAATACATACATCCCAACGAAATTGAATTAAAACATAATGGCTGGTAGCACAAGCTTTGTTTTTGGGTGTTCTAAGAGCACAGTTTTAACATGTTAGAGATAGCTAAAACACCCAAATACACTGCTCTTAAAACATGCAAAAACAGAGCTTGTGCTACCAGCCAATAATTTCTAATAATATTGGATAGGTGGCTTAGTGGTATCGAGTCGGCCTGTGGATCTTGAGAACCCTGGTTCGATCCCCACAACCGACAAACAATTTTCACCAATTTAACTCTACCCCTGTGGCTCTCCCTCTCCACTAATATCTTTGGGGACCGTGATTTGACGACTGGTAATCGCACTTCACGCGAAAAAATATATCACTTACCGAGATCTGTTTAGGCAGAATGCCACACCCAGTAATGGATAAAAGGCGTGATGATATATTTATTTATTTTATTTATTTATTTTTATAATTTCTAATTGTTTAAAAAATAATAATAATAGGTGATTAATAAATCGTGCTATTAAAAAAAATGTATGTATGACCAAACATGCACCTATTTTATTTATTTATTTATTTATTCATTCGAACAGGCAATCGCCCAATAATACAATATGTGCGTATAAGTAGTACGACTTTACATATTTCATTTTACATGTACTCACATTTCATTCCACATACTCAAATAATTCCTCCCTTTTAACAACATTCTTCTCAATCTTATTCTCATCATACATCAGCTCTAGTAAGTACTATTAAATAATGTTAATTGTAAATACTTACATATCTTTGAATAATATCAAAACTTCTTCTGACTCCCGCATCAGCCTCAAACCTTTTAAATGATTTTGTAAAATCTGAACCAAACTTTTCTTTTATTTGGCGGTCAGATTTAGTTAAAAGCACAAGTGTGACAACGAATTGAGCCAAAAAAATTGCAAACATAACTGCTGAGTACTGCAAGAAAAAATACTGTTTTCTTTCAAATAATTTAGGCACGACAGGAATATTGAACCACCCTATTCTGTAATCGATCGATAAATGACAACCACTACATAAAAATTATCCCTGTTGCTCTCTGTTCACTAACATCTTTGAAAACCGTGCTAATATATCAGTTACCGAGATCTGCTACAGCAGAATGCCTAGGGATGTGCCGTGGTCAATTGACCAAAAATATTTGACAGCCAAATAATACGGTCAAATAATCTAAATGGAACTACACGACATCTGTTGTTCAATAGAAATAGCTACTTACTATTATTACATGAATATATATAGTTTGGTATTCTGGGTTCTGGAAAATTTGCTTACTTTACTTTATAAATAAAATAAATACATATTATTTCATTTCATTACGTCTTTTACTTTATTTTCCCCATTATTTTGAATTTGATGTGGTTTTGTTTATTATTTGTTGTTGGTTTTTCATTTTCAGTAATATTGGATGTAGAAAACAGTACTATATAAATTAATTACAATTTTAATTGTGATTTTTATTAAATGTTTCTTGGTCAATTGACTGGTCAAATAGTCGGTCAATTGACCGAAAAATATTTGACTGGTCAAATGCACAACCCTAAGAATGCCACATCAAATATCAGATAAAAGGCGTGATGATATAAAGTTTTTTCTTTATTAATTTAAAAATTGTGTTTCTATTTTTGAACATGCATTATGAAATCAGAAAGAATTTATTTGTGATCTTTGCCTGCAGTTACAGAATAGGAAAGTATGTATATTTACCACATATAGACAAAGCTTGTTTTCTCGTCTGGCTCCACAACAACCAATACGGGAAAGAATGAAAACACTGATAGCAAGAAATAAAATCACTGCGAAAGAAGAAGTATTTCCTTTCCCTACATTATCAAATCCAGAGCTTCCTGCTATTGCAATAGACGCGATTATAATTATAATTAGTGACCCAATCTACAACAATATATTATTTCAATACTAGTATTAATTCAATTTATTTATTTGTTATTCTATCACAACAGAAACTGAATTACAATTGCAGTAGCTTTTAGCAGAATCACTCAGATACAACCGTGTTTTTAGGGGTAGGTAGCTCAGTGGTGGATCTTGAGAACCCTGGTTCGATCCCCACAGCCAACAAACAATTAAATCTCCCACTAACATCTTTGAAAGCCGTAATTTGATGGCACTTCACGCGAATAAATATATCACTTACCGAGATCTGCTTAGGCGGAGTGCTACACCCAGTAATAGGTAAAAGGCGTGATGATATATTTATTTATTTTACAACCGTGTTTATTTTATATACGTTGAAGTCAGTGAGATTTGAACGCACGACCTCTTGCTTGTTTTATTTTACAATTGCCACTGAAATTACTTAAATTAGTATAAATGGATTATTTTTTCTGAATCAATAAATATTAGTCAAATAAAATGATAAATTAGTAAAAGTTCATTAAATTTAATCTAAATGTAAAATGATTATTCTGTGTCAATGTAAAAGTCATCAGTGAAAAGCAATATCAAATCATGCAAATTTTGTCAAAAACATAAATTAGGGTTTGTTTTTTGAATGTGCGAGGTAAGCGAGCCTTGTCCGAAAAACGTTTATAGTTAGGGTAAAGTTAATACTATATTACTGTTCTTTTACTCATTCTGTCTTGCCATTTGCTTGTAGTCAGATCGCATTAAAATCTCGTTAAAATAAATTGTAATTCAGTCTGAAAAACTCGTTAGATTATGTTTTACTTACAGCAGAAACAATATTTAAAACTTTTAAAATAAGCTTTGCAACAGCAGCACCCAAACAACACATCTTGCAGATTTTATGTCAAAAACTGTAAAACAAAATTATTCTTATCCGCAGCCTACGCGACATACGAGATAATTAAAATATAAAAAACATATTGATAATTAATTAATCTTACTTACACGAAATGGAATCCTTTAAACTTGAAGAATTACTTCTCACGAAACACAATAGCAACACACCGCGAATTATTTTTTAGATATCCCACAGGACAACTTGAATATCGCCACTTTTAAACTTAGCATAAATAAAAGTAAAGCGGCAGTTATATGTCAAATAAAGCAAGTGACATTGCTGTCAAACATTCGATTTACTTTTATTTATTTAAGGGGTAAGGCCACTCTAGACAAGAAAAAAAGGGTCATTTTCTAGATTTTTTTTAACGAAATCTAAACGTGCTGCTAAGAACTGTTTTTGGATCTTTATTTATTGCTTTTTCAACTTTATTTCAAAAATTTTTTTAAAGAAAATATTTAAAATTGTTGTCAGAAATTAAAAAAAATGGCAAATCGGGCGAAAACATTCCGGGAACAGCAATGGACCTGGATCAAAAAGAGATCTGTTTTCTTAATCTCTGATGTATACTCTAAAAAACTACGGACTGGATTTTGAAAATTTTAATTTTTAACAAAATGGCGCACGTTTGGAAAAAAAGTTCATTATTCGGGACCAAATTTCTGTATAAAAACTATCATAAAAAACGAATGAAGCACTTTAAAAAAAAGCCCCCGCAGTTTTTGAGTATTTTATATCTAGAATAAAAAATAAAAAGATTCAGCACGATCCATCAATTAGTATTTCAGATTTCTTTTCGCCCGATTTTGAAAATATGATTTCGAGAAAAACGCGTTTAAAGTTTCGAGTCATATATATACATATATATATATATATATATATATACTAGTACTAATAGATATATGCTTTTTTTTCCTCTGAAATACTTCCGCGCGGCATTTAAATTAATTGTCCCTTATTCTTAAGGGTTTAAACTATAATTTAAGCAAATAAAAAAAAATGCATTTTAAAAAAAATTTAGAGTGGCCTTACCCCTTAAATCAAGTCACTTAAGGAGTGGCATTCGATATTCTCATAATACAAGACACGAGTTGAATACATTATTTTTTTTTACAATCAAGTTTGAACTATTATTTTATTTTAGTAATAACATTTCAAACGTCAAAAACATTTATTTGCATCTTAAGTTATGTAATTAAGTTTCGTAGCAATTATACGTTTTATCGGACGACTTATTTTATTACTATTAAAATAAATATCAGTTTTAAATGTGAAACAAAAAAACTCTATTTCCATTCCCACAGCCGACAAACAATTTTCATCATATTATGGCTTCTCCCTCACTAAAATCTTTGGGGACCATAATTTGACGGCTGCTAACTGCCCTTCATGCGCATAAATATATCCCTTAATGAGATGCTACAGCAGAGTTATTTTTATTTATTACTATTTTATAGAAACAGTAAATGCTGTAATGTTAATGATCAATAATTATTGATTATAATCTGTATCATAATGATTATAACTCATAATAAAATTAACCAATTATACTTAAGAATTTTAATTGGTTGTTACATATAAATAAACGAATATATCTTTGACGTAGTATAATAATCACTTTTCTATATACACCTGATCAAAAAATGTAAAATTAAGATCTAGAATGAACGAAAAAATCATCGTCGTCATAGTAACAAAGTCGTAATTGCATTTCTAACATTAAAATTTTTATTTCAATTATACTTTTGATGTTATTTTGTGATGGAACGATTTCTGCTAATTTTTTATTCTTTATACAATCATAACGAATACAACCCCCAAATTATCAAAATATATTGTATTAATCCACTCAACATTTTAGTCCCACGGACCAGAGTCGGATTAACATTAGGCGTAGCCCTAGACAATCGCCAACGAGGAGAAATATGCATGCATAAAATAATATATTTTTTTGAGTACTCACCGATGTTGACAGCATGAACTATCTTCCCTCGATGTACAGAGAACAGGAACATCCATTGACCAATTGCATGTCCAATATAAAACACTCACTGACAAAATACGACACTTTACACCACTGAGCCAATAAGTTAAACACATCAGAAGATTCACCAAGATTTTATGTCGCGATTTTACATATTTTCTAGATGAAAACGTAGATATTTACACCATAAAACACAAACAAAATTCAAGTCACAGAGAACACTGCCAACGCTAGACAAACTAAGATGGCTGACTAATTGAAACCTGTTGAAACTACGTTAAACAGTGGTTTATGTAATTAATTTATTGTAAAAAAAGGTAGTGTGCCAAATGTTATATGCAGAGTAGATTTTAATATAAGTATCTATGATTTTAGTTAGATATTTCGATCAAATACGAAAATAAAAATATAATGAAAACTGTAAATAACAAATAATTAAATGATTTATTTTATTTTCTTATATAGAATCATAATACATACCTATACTTGTGTATGTATATGACAAAATAAATATTTAGTCATATAAGATGTTTTTTTTTAGTATTTAACCTATTTTAAAATTGACTTTCTGATGAATAATTATCTGGTAGCTGCACTCTTAATTGCGGTGCATTTGGTAGCAAGAAGGCCAAGATAAGTGCACATATACCAGCTGACAACTGTAAAACAATTCTAAATATACCATCTTGTTAAAAAGTAAAATTTTGTTTCCTCAATTTAGAGAAGAAAGTGATACTTTTTATTCCTAAAGAAGAAACTAAATTATTATTCTCTATGTGAGAATAATAAATCTTATTTAAATTTATTTTTGATAATTTTACTTTTTGATAGAGTAGTAAAAAAAAATATAAATATATCATCACGCCTTTTACCCATCACTGGGTGTGGCACTCTGCCTAAGCAGATCTCGGTAAGTGATATATTCTTTCGCGTGAAGTGAGATTACCAGCCGTCAAATCACGGCCTCCAAAGATATTAGTGGTGGAGGAGCCACAGGGGTAGATTTTTTAAATTGGTGAAAATTGTTTGTCGGCTGTGGGGATCGAACCAGGGTTCTCAAGATCCACAGGCCGACTCGATACCACTGAGCCACCTACCCCATATATTGTATTAAATGCGTGAAATTAGCCAAAAGCCACGAAATACAAAAAATATTTTTTCTACAACTGTTAAAAAAGAATAGTACAATAATTATTGTTTTATTCAAGTCAATTGAAGGAAAACAAATCGTTAATAATATGAATTCGGTATTCTTGATGTGTTTAAATGAAACCTGAAAAAAATAATAATTTGGGAACGTCCGCGAAACAATAATTTTGCACACTAGAGTGCAAAATACTCATTTTTTCTACACTTTTCACTTTTTCCACTAATATCAATACGCGAAGTACTTGACTTTTTCATCATTTACATTACCACGCCAACGCATATTTTGCGCACCATTTTACAACCTAGTGCGAAAAATGAGTATTTTGCGCACGCTCCCAAATTATTTTTTCTACGATTGCTATGAAAAGTTGACAATTACGCTCTCATTTGTCATCGTAAAGTTTACGTTTTCTGTGAAACAAACAAAAAATATCTTTATCGCTCGTTGCCATTGGAGACGCGCGAAAAAGATATTAAATGCGCGCTTATTTCAATAGTTACCAGGGATACAAACAAAACTAAAAATTGTCATATTGACAGTTGACAGAACAAATTTATTTTCTGTACGTATACGTTTTTGTTAATAATTGAAGATGCAATTGTAGAAAAAATTATGTGTGTATCACGAGCGTAAAGTGTCTTTATTCCTCTTACACTATTGCAACTCTCGCTGCAATTACCGTGTTCGAGTAACAAAGAATCACTTTACGTTCTTAACACACAAATAACTATTTTTGTTAGTATCAAATTCATATTATTTCCAAAATAAATAATAAAATTGAGAACCCTGGTTCGATTTCCACAGCCGACAAACAATTTTCACCAATTTAAATCTACCCCTGTAACTAATATCTTTGAGGGCCGTGATTTGACGGCTGGTAACCGCACTTCACGCGAAAAAATGTATCACTTACCAAGATCTGCTTAAGCAGAGTGCCACACCCAGTAATGGGTAAAAGGCGTGATGATATATTTATATTTTTTTTACAAAAATTCAGAATGTTTGAGAATGAAGCCATCAATAGATACATGTTTAACTTGCCTCAATAACACAGAATATCAAGCTAGTCCACGCTATAGTCTTCATGGCCTGGATGTAACATAGTACGAGTCTAGAACGACATCCTCTCTTGTAGGAGCCATGTACCGTGCAGTCCTCCATCGCATTCTTGTGCTGGTTCCGACAGCAAGAGTTTGGTATCCTGTTGTTGTATTCTTCATATGATACTACTCCGCAACATTCAAACTAAAATATAAAATAAAATATAAACTAAACACTTGGCTAAGTCTCACAAAACTCAGCCTCCAAGTCACCTTATGAGGACATCGTCAGAGGCTGGCCAGCACAGTTAGTAACCATAGACGCGTTTCGCTCTTATTAGAGCTCATCAGTATGGTATAACTCACTTCTTCACCTAGAACAAAGTTCATGTGAAGAAGCTGGTGACGAAGAACTGTGCCAGCAGAGAGTAAGATCTCTAACAAACAGTCTATGGTTACTAACTGTGCTGGCCAGCCTCTGACGATGCCCTCATAAGGTGACTTGGAGGCTGAATTTTGTTTTGGCCAAGTGTTTAGTTTATATTTTATTAAACCTAGTTTCACCAAGTGTATGAATGACAATTAATTTTGTCTTTGTTGTTATTCAAAGTAAAACAACAATACACGTGTTCCATTTAACTTTTGGATCAAATTTAACTCACACTTATTGAACCAGATCACTTATTTATTTCACTGAATTTCTTCACTCATTTTATTTCTAGTACAATATTTGTTATAATTTTTCATCAAAGTTTTTGGACTCAAAAACTAGATGAAATATGCAATTAGAGATTTTACTATTAAAGTCAAAATATATACAGGGTGGTGACTCGCTCAGCCGGTCATAGGGATTTAACATGGGAAATCAGTTTTTTGCAATTTCCTGCTTCCCTAATCATTTTAAGCGAAAACTCGTCAAATAAAAGTTTTAGAGCATCAAATTTTGCATCTACATCAAAATCTACAACAGAATTACTATTACGTGCTTTGTAACGACAGAAATTAAATATGAAAATGTCGAAAATTACGTTGAAAATATTGATAGCCATGGAATTGAACAAAAAAATAAATAAATGCTTGACGTTTTATCTGTCAAAACAACGTTTGAAGTTGTGACTAGAATATGTATTTATTATGTCCATTATATATATATATATATATATATATATATATATATATATATATATATATATATATATAAATTCAGTCAAATAAAAAGATAAGTGATAAATAATTAAAATAAATATGAAATGTATTATTTACTTTTCTCTGGATAATATTAAAAGTGGCTTTTACTTCTTCGTTAGTTTCCTGAAGTTTAAAAGCTGTCTCCATATTTTTACCATAAACTTGTTGTGCTTTCTGATGACTATCAGTAACGAATATTATAATTGTACAAATTAAATGAACAATAAAAATTCCAAATAGTGTTCCAGCATACTGCAACAAAAAACAATGATTCCCTTATTATCCTTACAATTTTTAAACAAATATGTGAAGAAAGGACACATTTGACCACGATACGAAAACGGAATCACATTTTTTGACATTCGTTTCGTACTCAAGTGTGTCCTTAACTTTCTTGAACACTTTACAAATATACATTTTCTTGCCTCTATTGAAACATGTAACAGAATTATCAATGAAATTGTGTTCAATTTCTTTTTAAATGATAAGATTGCGATCTACGCATATACATTAGGGTGGCCCTTATTTTGGGTAAGTTCGAACTTTGTCGGTCTCCACCCGAAATCTGGTTTAAAATCACAAAAAAGTAATAAATTAATTTTTTGAGATTTTAAAAATAAGTTTAACCCGTGCCTCTAGGCCACTTTCGCTTATACACATTTACAAATAAACACTACATACATACATAACACTACAAATGATAAAATATATGTAGCTAAAAATATGGCAAAACAAAATAAAAATATGATAAAAATGTTATAATCAATATGAATATTATTCAAAAACAGTCTAAAATAATCAAAAATAGTTTATAAAACAAAATTGTGGCAAAAGAATCAGTAATGTGAATCACTTTTTGCGTATTTAAAAAACTCAATTTTCGTTAGGTTTTACCCATCCGTTTAGCAATAAACAATCATATAAAATTATTGTTTATTGTAATCGATCGATTCGTTATCTCATCTAGTTTAGTGCCCGCTTGGAATTGTGTCAAAATATTGAAAAACAAACAAGTTATTGCATTTTGAATAAAGTCACTGCTCAGCAGTGATTTGGAAACTGAAGGCAAAAGTGAAAGATTATAACATTTTTATCATATTTTTATTTTATTTTGCCATATTTTTAGCCACATATATTTTATCATTTGTTGTGTTTATTTGTAAATGTGTATAAGTGAAAGTGGCCTAGAGGCACGGGTAAACTTATTTTTAAAATCTCAAAAAATTAATTTATTACTTTTTTGTGATTTTAAACCAGTTTTCGGGTGGAGACCGACAAAATTCTAACTTACCCAAAATAAGGGCCACCCTAATATACATGCTAAGTATATTTGCACAGAATTCCGCATAAGTTTTTGTTTGTTTACCACATATAGACAACGTTTCTTTTCTAATCTAGATCCCAGATAACCGATAAGGAAGATAATAATAATGCAAGTTTCCACAAATATAATTCCTATTAATGTAAATATATCTCCTGTGCCTATTTTGTCGTAACCAGCTACGCAAGTAGTTTTTGCGATGCAAACTATATTAATTATAACTACTGCTCCAAGCTATAAAAAAACATATTTTAAATTTTAAACTAATTTTATTTATCATATACAGGGTGTTTCACAACTTAGAGCAAAAAATTAAAGGGTATATTCTGTACAACGTGCTGATCGTGAAACAAAAAGAATTTTTTTTAAAATTCGAAAAATTAAGGGTTGTTAACCTAAAACATTTTTTGTAGTACTGCACGGGATTCGCTTTCCCATTAAACACAAACAATGAAGTAGGTATCAACTACGAAAGAATAATTACACAATTCAATTATTAGCAGTTATTTATAATAGAATTTTATTTAATTAATAACTTCAACATAATCATCCACCCAGTGGCATTGGTAACGAAAAATTTTGGACTGGGAAACATGGAAAATAGTTTTGCGATTTAAAAAAAAATCTCGTTTCATGATCAGCACGTCGTACAGAATATACCCTTTAATTTTTTGCTCTAAGTTGTGAAACACCCTGTATAATTCTTTTCATACAATGTCGTGTAATCTTTCATTCACGCTACAAATCTTCATCTATATACATTTATTCTTAGATCGCTCATATAATCTCACACCCTCAATTCAACAACATACACATTTTTCATCAACGTTCCACATACTACAGATTCAGTTTTCTAACAATATTCTTCTCAATCTCACTCATATCATGCACCAATATATTCCCAATCTTGTAATAAAGTTAATGCACTTACAGCACAAATACAATTTAAAACGGTTACAGCTATTTTCAAACTGTTAATAATTGTCAAATGCATTTTGACTAATGTCAAAAATTATAAAACAAAATAGTAACTTCAACGGTGACTTTGACTTATTATTCTAATCAAATAATATAACAGTTTATTAACTATAATTACACAAGAACTTTTTATTTTTTCTAGCAATTTGACAAGAACCACTATTTTAACAAAATCATGAAATTTATCCAAAGAAAATATTCTATTATCCGCTGTCAAAGTGACAAAATTGTTTATTGTTTGCGGCTTACTTTGTATTGTAATTTATCATATTTATTTAAAATTAGGTAATTTGAGATATTCTATTATTGAATATATTTGCGTTGATAGTCAATTATCAATTATCTATCAAACATTAAAATTAAGACAAGTTTCTATTTTGTAAATTAAATTAGCGTTTCTATAATAATGAATTTAGCAGAAACATTAATTATTTCTCTTTTATTTTTTTAGGTGAAACAAGATATAGAATTGAGAGTTCTCGAAAAGGTTTTAAAAATCTTTGTCTTAAACCTGAGAAAACTCAGTTAGAGGTTGTCATTTTTCACAATTTGTTTTAAATGCGAAAAATAAAACGTTATCACATAAATTGTCACAAAAAAACAACCTTATTTTTATTGAAATTACAAATATTCGTACAATTAACTTACATTGATAATGTTTGTTTATAAAAATAATAGCACAAATAGTTATTTTAAATATATTTAAATACCTCTTCTAGCTTCGTTTCTATACGAATTAACCAAGCAAATTGCAAACAGGGCAGCTACAATCTAAAAAAAGGAAAAAACATTATTCACAAAAATTAAAATAACAGCCGAATTCTCAAAAATGTTTAACTAATTTTAACATTTGGTTTAGATAATTAAGTAAATAAATAAATATAAAAATATCATCGCGCCTTTTACGGTAGGTGATATATTTAAGTGGTTACTAGCCGTCAAATCACGTCCCTCAAAGATATTAACGAATAATTTTAATGTGGTTAGTTAATTATTTTAAACTATATCTTATTCTTCAAAATATTTACAGAGACTCTAATTTAATTGTTACTATCTTGTTTTCAGAATAGATATGATTTAGATTATTTGTATAATATCAGTTTGGATTAAAATTAGCTAAACCAAAATTCAAGATTAGTTTATTTTTTTAATTCGACTGTAAAGTTTATATGTATACCTCTGTTGCGCAAATACCAAGAGCAACATAAGAAACAATTTTCAAACTCTTATTAATTAATTTGTATAATTTGTCAGAACAACCATCTTTGTAAGGGCTTAGACATGGCTCACTTTCAGCCTTACCGCAGCAAGTACCCGGTAATGCCATTTTACCGTAATCATCAGGTCCTTTAACGCCACAACATTCCAACTAGAATAAAAATAAGCTCAGTCAAATACATTCAACACTAATAATAACCCATTTTATGCGTTTTAATTAGAGATGGGCGAATATCATCCGCGAATAGTCGAATGCCGCGAATATTGACATTATTCGATATTCGAGATTTTCTAATATTAACGTCAGTATAGCGAACATTCGAATACCTCGAATAGCGCGTCATATGTTGACCTCAATTTTTGACTATGTTTTTCTTTATCATTTGTACATAAACTTAAAGCTATTACAATACTTTGAAGTTATTAATAACAAAGATATTTTGTTTCAAAACCATGAAGACGTACCATATTTCAAATTTGTTTTTCGCCAACATCAGCCCGTACGTTTCACCTTAAATTTGAAGTTTTCGTCTTTTTCTTTTCTTTTTTGTTTGTACTTTTTGTTTTAATTTTATTTTATCTTAACAATTTCATTCAAATAATAAAAAGAACATAATTAAATTATTATTAATAATAAATAAATTAACTTTTATGAGTATTCGAATATTCGAGTACCTCGAATATTCGAGATCTGATTAATATTCGTATTCGATATTCGAATTCGAGAAATTTGATATTCGCCCATCTCTAGTTTTTATGGTTGAATTTAGCATGTCATATTAGGTGTTCCATTTAAAATAAGAAACTTGGCATCACTTCCGGTTACACCGGAAATAGAATACTTTCACTTTTTATGCAATTTAACGCGCTTTTCGATGTATTTTCTAAATCTTTAATATGAATGTAATTGTATATGTAAAGTTCGATATGTTCTAAATATTGTTTTACTATTTTCATTTTAAACCGGAGGGATCGGCATAAAACGATTAAACGTCCCTGTCCCATATAACTACAATGAAATCTATTAGTGCGGTTACCCCAAATCACTTAACGATGGTCACAATAGGTAAATTTTTAAGGGTCGTATTCAACCTAAAATTATTCTTGTTTTTTCCTATGATTGACCATTTAAAAATTACTAATTCGGATTAAATTATCCAATTAGCAGTTATGTTACTCAATAAGAAGATTAAATATCCTGTACTGAGTAATGTATGTAAATGTTTAAATTATGTTTGTATATAATATTTATAATATATTATACTTGTATCGTATGAATAACGAAATATACTTATTTAAAGATTGTAATTTTGTTGTTTTTATTATACACGTACCGGCGAATGAGGTTGTACAACCCTGTGCGAACCTTGTGTTCCTTTGTAAACGTGATTGCGGTGCATTTAATCGTTTTATACCGATCCCTCCAGTTTAAAATGAAAATAGTATATCAGTCGAAATAGTTGGAACATGTGGAACAATGGATGCAAAATAGATGGTACGGTTGTGAAGTTGAGGGTGAAAGATTATTTAGATAACCTAGGAATAAATGGATAGATATGATTGAAAGATGTCACGTGAAGGAAAGATGCAATGAACTTGTATGAAAGGAATTATGAAAGTGGATGAAGCAAAAAGATGCATCAAATGAATAAATGGAACATAGCGTGATATTATGTTCTTGTATAATACTGACCTGAGATTGGAATTCATTAAAGAATTCTTTTATAGTGTCATTTCTATAGTCTTGGAATGCTCTATATAATTCATCGTCCATTGTCTGTTTAGCAGAAATCGAATCATCAGATTTAATTTGAGTATAGCCGTAGATACCAAAACCCAGTTGAACCACGAAGAACAGAATCAAAATCACAGCATACTACAAACAAAATATTATATTTTTAGCTTGTCAAACGTTTCTAAATTATTTTTCGTAACACATGCACAAGAAACACGTTCTTATTCCCAAATTTTAGAGAGAGAAACACTGCTTTTCTCCCCTAGGGAGAGAAACATCTCTCCCTAGGTAGGATGTTTCTCTCCCTAGGTCAGAATTCTGAAGATGGTGTAACAACCGAAATGTACATCAATATTAATCATTAAATTATTTTGAAACAAAAAAACCGAGGGTTATTACTACTATTTATTTTGAATATGTTTCAACGAGAGCCAACACACACGTCCATAGAAATTATATATTTAGATATTTTATTTATTTATTTCTTACCGTGGTAAGCATGCATTGACTTCTTTGGCAAACTCCACAACATCCTAAGAAAGAAATGATGAAAATCAAGACACCCAGAGCTATAATAAACGAAGGTACGATAGTATTGTTCTGTTGAGTTGCTGCATCGATTTTGTTTATTGAAACAAATGCTAAAGATCCAACTACTATTAACACCAATCCTACAATCTGTAAAATAAATATTATGTTAGGTATCCACTTACTTATTTACTTATACTAAGTATTGATTATTTTTTCATATTCAAATAAAATTATTACGACATACGTATCCAGAAATCAATTAACTGAATTTATTTGTAAATGATAAGATAAGTTTGCAAGTATTTGATTTTATCTGGAATTATAAATCACTTAAAATTTTCGTTTGAAATGATATTAGCTTCCAAAAATTAATTTAAAAAAAATATGGCAGAACAGTTCTCAAAAACCTGTTTTACAGCTAAAATATTACAAAATAATAAACATATAAATTAAAGTATTAATAAAAATTATTAGCTTCTCAAAATTAATTTAAAAAGAATAACAGAAAAGTTTTTTAACATCTAAAATATTAATTTACATCTTTCTAAATTTGTGTAGCCGTAACAGGCGGGATTCGAATCAACGACCTTACGGTTGTGAGTCAGGCCCTCAACACGTGCGACCATAACGCAGGACATTAAGACTTATTATTAATAAAAATGTAATTGAAATATTCAAGTTGAAAAAACATACATTACATAAATACTAATTAAGTTATGCGTAATTAGATATCAAATTGATGTTATCTTATATTTAGTTATACTTATAAAATAATTAAAACTTACCGAGCACAAGAAATTAAGTAGAAAAACAAGATTTTTAATAATGCCTGTAGCACAACCCATTTTTACGTTGTATTTTATTCGCAGCCAAAACGAGAAATGATCGATTATTATTTTCAAGTTGCTAACTGCTTTTATCTTATCAATATCTAAATATTTACATAACGTTACTCATATTTAGGACTAGGAAATTATCCTTGGGTCCTCTCCCTCTTCTATCATATTTGGGGGCCGTGATTTGGCGGTTGGTTATCAAACTCCATCAGCAAAATATATCAACTGTCCGGCAAAGTGTCTCACCCGTTAATAGGTAATAAAAAATATAAATAAATAAATATATCATCACGCCTTTTACCCATTACTGGGTGTGGCACTCTGCCTAAGCAGATTTCGGTAAGTGATATATTTTTCGCGTGAAGTGCAGTTACCAGTTGTCAAATCAAGGTCCCCAAAGATATTAGTGGAGGGAGAACCACAGGGGTAGATTTAAATTGGTGAAAATTGTTTGTCAGCTGTGGGGATCGAACCAGGGTAATGATATGTTAATTTATTTTTATTTTAGTACAATTTTAAAAATCTTATTTAATTCGCAAAATAACTAATTTAAACTGAATCCATAAGAAAATTTGTGTCGTTTCCGATTACACCAAAAATATAATATTTACACCTTTTATGAAGATTGACGCGTTTATTTACTTTAAAAAATATTTTTTGGGGGAGCCTATTTATTGGTACATCCGGTATTTGCATCAAAATCTTTTGAAAATATTTTATTAATTTTGCAATGCTGATCTTTTATGCCAATATATAAAATGACATAATGATAAATCTGTATAATTTAAAAACAATTTTTTTATTCAAATTTTTGTGAGAAAAAAATTGTTAAGACATCGGTGTTTGAACCCGGGAACTTGTACTATCCGGCCAGACGACAAAGAAACATACTGATAAGCTCGATTTATAACAGAGGAAACGGAAGCGAGCAAAAAAATCCTAAAACAAATAAGTATAAAATATAAAAAACCCTACATAACACAAATGAATAAATAAAACTCAAATCAACATATATATCATCACGTCTTTTATCCATTACTGGGTAATATATTTATGCGCATGAAGTGAGGTTACCAGCCGTCAAATCACGGCTCCAAAATATGGTAATGGAAGAGGAGCCACAGGAATAATATAAAATAAATAAATAAATATATCATCACGCCTTTTACCCATTACTGGGTGTGGCACTCTGTCTAAGCAGATCTCGGTAAGCGATATATTTTTTCGCGTAAAGTTCGGTTACCAGCCGTCAAATCACGGCCCCCAAAGATATTAGTGGAGAGGGAGCCACAGGGGTAGAATTAAATTGGAGAAAATTGTTTGTCGGCTGTGGGGATCGAACCAGGGTTCTCAAGATCCACAGGCCGACGCGATACCACTGAGCCACCTACCCCATTAATAATAATAATAATAAATAATAATAATAATAAATAATAATTATAATCGCATATTACTTTACAAATCTCGATCATATATTTATGAGCTTGAAGTGCGGTTACCACCCGTCAAATCACGGCCCTCCAAAGTCGTTAGTGGAGAAGAAGACATTGGAATAATTTTTATAAATGAACATAATAAAAAAATAATAATTATAATTCCATATTATTTTACAAATGTACATAATTATTGTAATGATTTAAGTAAACATTTTTTCAATCCAAAAAGGAATAGCCATAACATTTACAATCTGAAAACAAAACTTAATTAACATGAATTTGTAATAATAATGTTACAAAATACCTACTCCAATACTAGCCATGGTCATTGCAGTAATAGAAGTTGCAGTAACATAATTTACTGTAAAATCATACATGATATTTCCACAGCCTTCTATCCAATGATCAATATTATTGGAACAGAATTTTTCTGAACATTCGTAACACTCGTAACAGCAGCTTGCAGGTAATTGTGTCACATTCTCATAATCTGTTACGTCATGTACTCCGCAACAATGATACTAAAATAAATATACCAGCACGCCAACATTAAAATACATCATCACGCCTTATACCCATTACTGGATATGGTACTCCACCGTAACAGATCTTAGTAAGTGATATATTTATGCACATGATGTGCAGTTACCAGCCGTAAAATCACGGCCTCAAAGATGTTAATGGAGGGGAAATCACAATGTGGTGAAAATAAAAATAAATATATCATCACGCCTTTTACCCTTTATTGAGAGTGGCAGTCTCGGTAAGTGATATATTTAATCGCGTGAAGTGCGGTTACCAGCTGTCAAATAACTCCCCCAAAGATATTAGTGGAGGGGGAACCACAAGGTTCTCAAGATCCACAGGCCGACTCGATACCACTGACCTACAATCCGATTCGATATCGCAGAATATGAAAATTAAATTATTTACAATTATTTTTTACATTTGAATGCATTCTTGCATTCGGGTTCGATTCCCACAGCCGACAAACTATGGTCTCCACGTTAAAACTATCCTTGTGGCTCCACCTCCACTAACATCTTTGAGGGCCGTGATTTGACGACTGGTAATCGCACTACACGTGAAGAAATATATTACTTACCGCGATCTGCTACGGGGATGTACCACACCCAGTGATGGGTAAAAGACGTAATGATATATTTAATTTTTTCATTTAAAGCAATTTGAAAATTTAAGTTTTATTGGTACAACTGGTGTCATTAGTAAAAGATTGTTTTGGTAATTATGTACTGTCCCGAAAATATTGATCAACATTAAAATAGATTTTTATATCAATAAAGTAATATTGAGTATCTGGAAATAGATAAGCTCGTTTAAACGATGGCTAGTTAATATTTGATACCATCTAAAGATAATTTTACAACATTATTTGAAGATTTGATTTAACCGCTGGAATAATAATTCAGCTACAGCAGAGCTGGTATACCCAAAAATGGGTAAATGATTTAACAATAAATTAAAATGTACTTACTTGTGATTGTACTTCATAAAAATCTGTGTTTATATCACCATTTTTAAAAGAGTAAGAATAAACTCTTTGAATAAATCTGGTTTTTAATTCATCATCTGTAACTCTAACATATTCATATGCACCAACTACTAATAGTATTACATATAATATTAACCAACCCATTCCACACTAAAAAATAATAATTCAATCAAAAAAAGCCCCTGATTTAATCTGAATTTAAAATTACAAAATAGAATTAATTTACCATCAACACTGCAGATTTCATATTTTCTTGCATAAACCTAAACATAATCCAAGAAGTTACGAATATAATTACTCCCATTGATATCATTACTCCTGAAGCGTGATTAAAATCGTAAACAATTAAATCATGATGTTTCTCAATTAATACATAATACACACTTCCAAATATTATTAAAAACACGCTTATAATCTGAAAAAAAAAACAATGATGAAACAACAGTTGACTAAATATTTTAATAATAAATTGTTGATAACCTAGTTTCTTTAGAAAAGTAATAAATTAGGTAATACTTACGAAATTTAAAATAATTATTGCAACATGATTAATAGATTTGGCAGCCATATTTGCTACCTAGAATAAAAACACAAATGCATCGATATTTGACATGATTAATATGTATCTATGTATTTATCAGTTGCCTGAAAGAAAATTTGTAGCAAAATGATAACTACGTAATTAACAACTAGTGAAATAATCTGTTTTATTTTAAAAATATATAATCTACTTTTTAAAAGATAAATACTAATCTATAAAACAAAAGAGAATCATAATCATGTTTCTCTTATTTAAAAAACAGTGAATAAAATTATCTTAATTATTTCAGTAAAATCTATTAATTATTAATAACTATATTCGAGATTTATTTATTTTAAATGTTGTACAAAATTACATATAAAATTATTACAATATAATTTTCTCATAGATATTTAAATAGTTAGTATAAAAATAACAACTAATTGTTCGAAAATTAAAAGTGTGAACTTTGAATCTATTTTGTTATTAATATACTTATCGAATCACAAACAACAATTTCAACATTTATATTTGAAAAAAATATGACGCCCGCATGCTATCAAAATAAAAATTTGAATAATCATTATCAACAAGTAAAATAGCTACAATAAGAAAATATTATTAAACTCTGAATACTTTTTAATAACACAAACAAAATGAATCAAAACATGCAGAACTTTAGAATATATTATTCGAGAATTGAAATTCTATTCTCTTATCTAGAAAGCTTTGAACAAGAATCGAAAACAGTCGAAGTCACATATTAACGATTCGTTTTTGTTTTTATGGATACCTCCTTCTTGATTCGTTCCTCAAGGTACTTGCTAAGCAGATTGCGAACAGGGCGCCAACAATCTAAAAAAACATATTGAAATATTACCAAGAACTAGTCCTGAGAGAGCTCGCTAAGCAGATTGCGAACAGGGCGCCAACAATCTAAAAAGATATTTACACATTACCTAACAGATACAAATAATATTCAAATAAATCTTCATTTTTTATTTATTTTTGACCGAAATTCATTTCTAACGTTGGTAGTAAAAACACATTATAATGGACTCCAAATTAAAATAGCAAAATTGCTTATGCCTATGGCACACTAGTCGAAAAACATATGAGAGTATCGAAGAGTATTTTGGTGAAACAACAGAACGCACCCGTCAGTGAACTGTCATATCATTCTTTTTTATTACAATAGCTATGAATAAAAAATGCATAAAAATACCACGGTACTATTATTCTGAAACAAGAAATATATAAAATAATCATCAATTAATTGCAGATTATAATCAAGTTACAGAATAGTGAGGTTAATTTTGATCTGTCATCTTCACTTAAAAACAAAGATATTGGTTCATACCACTATTATTAATTTTAAATAATTGACTCACCAGGTGCATTGTGCATTCAAAGTGCTTAAGCAAATCTATCAGTTTCTAAAGTAAGCACTTGCACATAATAAGCTAGCAAGACTTAATGTCATGCCTTAATTTAAACATAACCTCAATTTGACATCTTTATAGTTAAATAAAACATACCTCAATGGCAGCAATGCCTCCAACGACGTACGCCACGGTTTTGACACTGCTGGTGATAAAGTGCGACAGATTGCTGCCGCAGCCCGACGTGTAGGCGTGCAGGATATCACATTGTTCCTTCTCTTCGTAACCGCAGCAACTCGCCGGAAGAGCCAGACTCTTGTAGTTTAGCGGGCCGGTGGGACCACAACAGTGGAACTACAAGAAAACAATAGTTTTATTTATTTGTTTCTGCCTTTATTCTGTTTTTAATATTTACTGCTTTGCAAAATTTAATTTCAATTTTATTTAGTGAGATTTTGATTAAACATTGGCGCCACTACTGCATGAAATGGTTTGAAGTTGACGTATTTCGGAGTATTATTAATAATAAATTCATAGTTTCAAATTTATAGACCGGACACGTCAACTAGCGCCTCTGGCGAGATACGTCGTAACTAACATAATCTAACCTAACAATACTGAATGTATAAATAAAATATATAATTTCATTAAATGTATTTCGTTTTAATTACATAAACTTCAGTATTAAAATACTTTAAGGTTGTTTTACTTTAATTGACAAATATTTTAAGGTTGCTTGTGTAATTTGGCGGCGTGATTACTTTCATTTAATTGAAATAAAAATCACTAGATGGCATTACTTGTTTTACCAACTCTGTAAAAAAAACTTACGACAAATTACTCTATGGTAAAACAATGAAATGGAACCTATAATAAGCGTAGCACAACTCAATGAAGATGGCCATGATATCATAAAATATCACAAAATGATATTCGGTAACGATTATGGATAGATACATTAAAACTAAATGAAAAAAAAAGTTAATGACTCTATGCTGACATCGGCGAACTTTCACTAAATACTCCCATCGTCAGTTAACTTACATACTAGCTTGGAGCTAAATTTCAAGGTCAAGTGAAATCAATTAACTGAAATGAAAACGTATCAAGTATGTTTAACTTACTTGTTTTTGCATAACATCGAAGAACTCCTGAATTTCCTTGCTTCTCTCGTGTTCCTTGAAGGAATTCTCCAGAGCTTCAGTGATAACTGGGGTAATGTCGTTGCCGCTTTGTTCTTTAACTTGCAAGTAGGCGTAGATTCCAATTGCCAATTGGATGGCGAACAGTGTCAACAAGAGAACAGCATACTACGAAACAAAAATATAAAATAAGACAAGGCATCAAAAAGAACGCTGTGGAAATTTACAAACTATCAAATATTAGACAGATATGAAACTTTAATATTTTTAATATAAAAATGTTAAACATTAAAGACCATATCTAATGAGTATCTACTTATTGCTCAATTGTTTTTTATACAAGAATAACAAGCAAACGAAAAATGGCTTCTATAAAGAAAATTATAGTTTTAATTTACTTAATTAAATTGATTAACCGAAATAAATAATAAATTGTACTTGAACGTGTATTCTCATATTTTATTCAAAATAATAATAACAATAATAATAAAAATTATTTTGTTTCGTTGTTTTCTCCACAGTACTCTCATTCCCAAATTGTCTTTTTAAAAGCCACTTTTCGTTTGTTTGTTGCTCTTTCATAAAAAACAATTGAATAACAAGTAGATACTCATTAAATATAGTATTTAATTCTTTTTATTTATACTTTTGGTCTAATTTAATTAGAGCAGCAACAATAATCATATTACAAAAATACCATTGTATTTCCTATGCTAAATAAAATTGGTTCAAATTTATTAATTTAAATATATTTACTATTTATATAACCGGGCATTGTTCCAGATAATTATGTTGACAGTGACAGAAAAGAAAGCAAATATTTTTTCTAATTATCACATATCTACTTTTACAAACAATAAGTTTGTAAATAGTGTGTTTACATAAAAATGATTTTACACATTTTCTACAAAATAAATATTACTTAAATTCTTATCGAAAAAAGCGCCTCTTGCGGCTAAGTTTAACACTCATATTGCCCTGGTTTTTCAGGCTTTGTAGAATAACGTCGACGATGATCTAGTAATTAATATCGTGCACATTTTCATTTATTTCAGTTTCACAACAATCTACATAAATTACAATTCCTAATTTTAATTTCATTAATAAAATAATAAAAATGAAATATATATATAATATAATCTGATTTAAATACAGAATTTAATTTTCTAGAACCAAAGTTTGTAGACCGTGATTTTTATTTGAACCTTTCGTGCGAATTATACTCAGAAATAATGAAGTCATTGTTACAAATTTTCCAGGGATATATTGAATGATGAGTTGAACACTTACCGTGACCAGCATGCAATAGCTGTCCTTGCAGACACCACAGCATCCGAAGAAGGCGATCAGGAAGACGATGATGCCCACAATCAACACCAGCGTCGGCGCAATTTGGAATTGTGTGTCTACGACTGTCTTGTATGTGTTGATACTCAAGTAGAACATAGCACCTATACCGATGAGGGCTATGCCAGCCAGCTAAAAAAACACAAACAAATATATCTGTGAAATATTGTACACTACGTCACTGGCTATTGGAAATTAAGGTACTTATTAGGATTCCAGTGATTGCAAAACAAATACTTATTATCAGTATTGACAGATAACCAGGGTTCGAAGATATATATCGATCGATATATATCATGATATTTATTTTGATATATATCGTCATATTTTTGCAATGATATATATCCATTATATAAAAATTTCAAATAGTGTGTAATAAATACAGTATACCTCTCATTATTACTTTCATTAATTCTGTTAAAATTATATTCTAAAGATAATTGTTATTTTACTAGCTTTTGGCTAATTTTTATTTGGTATTCATTTTAGAAATACAAATCCTTTAATATTGTGGAAACTATCAATGAGTCAGAGTGGCCAAATAAAAGTACATTTATTGAACTATGTGAACACTGCTGTAGCAGCCACAGCAGGGCTGGAACAATATTTCTCCACTTTTGGCATTGTTCTCAATTACGTAATCGTCTCGGTAACGACAAAGCCGCTAAATTAGTTTTTATGTTTAAATATTTAAACCAAAAAGAAACTACAAAAAAAAAACTAATTTAGATTGGATTTGGCCAAGTGAGTCTCTATCTGCAACCGCTATGTTCAGGAAGTTCATCAGAAGATGATGATTTGCCCCTATCTAGAATATAGGATTTTTTAAATATTCTTACTATTCTTAGTACTATATAATATTTGTGTATCCATTCAATGTATATTTACTTTTTTTCATTACCTATGTTAATTTTTTATTTAGGAGTAATAATTTATTTTGTATTTCCTATTGTGATAATAAATGTGTACAAAAACTAAAATTAAAAAATAAATATCCAAAAAGTGATATTTATCTGATATATATCCTATATATCAGATATTTTGATATTTATTATAAATATCATGATATTTACGAACCCTGCAGATAACATTATGAAGGATAATTTTAGATGGTTAACAGGGTACAATTTTCAGAAGTAAATTAAAAATTTAAATTTATTTTTTTTTCATTTATATATCGGACCAACTACTAAGGTCATATGCTGATATGTCCTTATGGTTGCGAGTCAGGCCCTCAACCCGCGCGACCATCACGCGGGACTAATTTATTATTCTCTTGACAGATATTATCTGGATGTCACAAATATCAAATCATACCGTTGTTTACCAGATCAATTTACTTTTTTGTGTAGGGATAAAAAATATCACTTTGTTCTCTCAATTAAAGAAAGATAATTTTAGATTTGGTTGTAAGAAAAATATATAAAAGCGCCTAATTAGACACCTAAACACTAATCATTTTGAAAACAAATTTCATTCTAAAATAAAGTAAATATATCATCACGCCTTTTATCCATTACTGGATATGGCACTATGTCGTAACAGATCTCGGTAAGTAATATATTTCATTGCGTGAAGTGCGGTTACCAGCCGTCAAATCACGGCCACCAAAGATATTAGTGGAGGAATAAGCCACAGGGGTAAATTTAAATTGATGAAAATTGTTTGTCGGCTGTGGGGATCGAACCAGGGTTCTCAAGATCCACAAGCCGACTCGATACCATTGAGCCACCTACCCTATAGATATCATTTTATATACACGGTGTTATATTTTAATAGACCCAGCAAATATCTCGCTTATTTATCAACTTAGCAATTTCTTTCATATAACATGATTTATACAGCAACATGAAAGCTATTTGATGACGAATGTACATTCATGATATCACTTCCGGTTTATTAGTAATTAATATCAACTTTGAAATTTCAAATGGAACATACTATATTTTTTTACAAATTTGAAAAGTGCATCAAATTTCCTTTACAATCATGTAAAATAATCCATATGTTACATTATTAAAAAGTAAAATGGCGGGCACTTTAATATACACCAAATCGGAAAGTGAATAGTGAGCCATGACTGTGGCTTGAAATAAAACAATTAACTAAAACAATTGTAATTATTATTATTAAACGAAATAATATTTTTCTTTGTCATAATAATACAGAAAATAAGAATAAGGGACACTTAATAACAACAAAATGATTTTATAACAAATATTCAAATGGCTCCCAGTCTCTTTGTTATAAAATCATTTTGTTGTTATTAAGTGTTCTTTATTATTATTTTCTGTATTATTATAACAAAAAAATATCATTTCATTTAATAATAATAATTATAATTGTTTTAGTTAATTGTTTTATTTCAAGCCACAGTCATGGCTCACTATTCTCTTTCCGATTTGGTGTATAATAAAGTGCCCGCCATTTTACTTTTTAATAATGTAACATATGGATTATTTTACATGATTGTAAAGAAAATTTGATGCACTTTTCAAATTTGTAAAAAAATATAGTATGATCCATTTGAAATTTCAAAGTTGATATTAATTACTAATAAACCGGAAGTGATATCATGAATGTACATCCGTCATCAAATAGCTTACATGTTGCTGTATAAATCATGTTATATGAAAGAAATTGCTAAGTTGATAAATAAGCGAGATATTCGCTGGGTCTATTAAAATATAACACCCTGTATATGGTACTTATTTTTGGTAATTGGTTTATTATAACAAATATTAATTATGATTCTTTAAAATAATTCGAACATACTATGATCCCAAACAATATTACATTTATTTAAACTTCGCAATTACGAGTCCAATACAAAGAATAAACTATGTTGCTTATAAAAGCATGTTTTTTCCAAGACCAGGCATTTGCATCAGCAATCCCCGTGAGCTCTGGGGTTCCCCTGTTTAACTCAGCAGTTTTCATATGAATGCGTCAAACATGCATAGCACACTGTGTCGAGATAAATTGACCTTATTTTAAAGACTGCTTACACATTTAATTTTTATAATTTATGTGCAATAACTAATGATTATTTCAAGTTTTTGTTTTAATTTCTCAAAAACATATGGAAGGAAAATAAACAAATATTATTATATTTTTATAAATATAGTCATTGTTTGTTGTGAAGTTCAAATCTCAAATGAGGTAGGTGGTTCAGTGGTATCGAGTCTATCTGTGGATTTGAAAACCTGGGTTCGATTCCCACAGCCGACAAACAATTTTCACTAAATTAAATCTACCCTTGTGGCTCCCCCTCCACTGATATCTTTGGAGGCCGTGATTTGACAGCTAGTAACCGTACTTCACGCGAAAAAATATATAAATAAATATATCATTACGCCTTTTACCCATCACTGGGTGTGGCACTGTGCCTACGCAGATCTCGGTAAGTGATATATTTTTTCGCGTGAAGTACGGTTACCAGACGTCAAATCACGGCCTCCAAAGATATTAGTGGTGGAGGAGCCACAGGAGTAGATTTTTTTAAATTGGTTAAAATTGTTTGTCGGCTGTGGGGATCGAACCAGGGTTCTCAAGATCCACAGGCCGACTCGATACCACTGAGCCACCTACCCCATCGAAAAAATATATCACTTACTGATATCTGCTACGGCAGAGTGCCACACCCAGTAGTGATGATATATTTATTCTAAAATTATATTTTATAGTTTAAGAATTATATATTCGACATCTCTGTCTGTCCAGTAAATATGTTAGAATTTTTGAAAAATCATGAGCATTCGCCGGGATTTGAACCCAGAACCTTTCACTCGCTAGGTGACTGCTCTACCACTTGAGCTACAAATACTCGGCGAATATTCATGATTTTTCGTGCATTATAATTTAGTTGTTAAGTAATTTGTAAAGTGACATCACTATGTCAATTCGTTACAAATCAACAACTGTAGTATGCAGCGGCCAACAGCCAAGGAAGAAATAGTTTAAGAATTATATATTCGACATCTCTGTCTGTCCAGTAAATTATAATTATAATGCACGAAAAATCATGAATGTTCGCCGAGTATTTGTAGCTCAAGTGGTAGAGCAGTCACCTAGCGAGTGAAAGGTTCTGGGTTCAAATCCCGGCGAATGCTCATGATTTTTCAAAAATTCTAACATATTATATTTTATGTTTAAAAGACAGTTCAGAGAAACAATATCTATTTTGTTATTTTCAACTTTACCTAGGTTACTCATTATCATTAGTCAAATTTGACATATTTTGTAGAACTCAGTAATGGGTAAAAGGCGTAATATTTATTTGTATTTAAAAATAAATTAAAAACAAAGTTCGCGAATAATTTTAGAATGTAATCTATCACTAATTAATTAAATTACAAACATACAGGATGTTTCATTTTCAACTTGAAATAATAAATACAAATATGTAAGAATTAGAATAAATTTCACGATAGATATTGGTTCATTCTTGACCTGTATTCAGCAAGGTTTGCACCGCTTATTAAGTCCAACTAACACAATGACAACATGAAGGTTAAAAGACTAACCGCAACCTACCGATGTTTAATGAATAATTTAAACACATGCAATAAACACTTTTGTTTTACGTTTTACCCTACATGAATCGTGAGTCGTGATCGTGAATCATAAGCACTTGACGTGAATAACACCAGTATCATTAAATAGAGAAAAACAAATCATTTCATACTTGACATAATTTTATTAAGAATGAAATCATAATTTAATCAAAAATATAGACAATAATATTTAAGTATCTATGAGAGCGTAATTGTCAACTTTTTATAACAATCGTAGAAAGTTTTTTTTTACTTGTATTTGAGAGAAAATTATACTTTTTATCCCTAGGCAAGAATAGTCATTTTCGTAACACATGTACAAAAAACACGTTCTTATTCCCTAATTGTAGAGAGAGAAACACTGCTTTTCTCCCCTAGGTAGCATGTTTCTCTCCCTAGAGACTACGATTATTAGCTGCCGGACCAGATTTTGGTATCAGAAGACAAATCATGGCCCTCAAAGATGTTAGTGGAGAGGGAGCCACAGGAGTAGTTTTAAAATGATGAAAATTATTTTTCGTAACACATGCACAAGAAACACGTTCTCATTCCCTAATTTTAGACAGAGAAACACTGCTTTTCTCCCCTAGGGAGAGAAACATTATATTTCTCTCCCTAGGTAGCATGTTTCTCTCCCTAGGTAGCATGTTTCTCTCCCTAGAGAGATGTTTCTCTCCCTAGAGACTACGATTATTAGCTGTTTGCGGCGTTTCCTAGATAACTAGTTACGCAACCCATATTTGACATTTGTCCCGATAAGACAGTAATTTTTGTGCACTTGTTACGAAAAGTATAATATGCTTCACAAGAGGGCGTGATTATCCCTTATTTGAAGTTAGCAAACCTCGACTTCAGCTCCAGCCTTCGGGCCTCGCTTACGTCTCGGTTTGCCAACTTCACACGCAGGAATAATCGCTTGTTTCCCTCCCTTGATGCATAACATATTATTCTGTATTAAATGCGTGAAATGAGTGTTTTTTGTTGCGCTTGAGAATGTCATTATTATTTCACAATTCCCCCTCCATTGACTTTGGAGGGCTATGATTTGACGGATGGTAACTGTATTTCACGCGCATAAATATATCATTTACCGAGATTTGCCATGGCAGAGTGCCACGCCCAGTAATGAGTAAAAGGTGTCATGATATATTTATTTAGTTTATTTTTGAATGCTTCAGCTGTTTATTATTATTGAATATTGTGTAAATATATGAGAAATATCGAGTCGGAGTTTATCAGTTTTTGCCGGATGCACTTTCTATTGTACCAGTTTGTCACGTGATAGTTATTATATAAAATTACACCTTATATTGCAGAATTTCAAGGTTGCTGTGTTCCCATTTATTATTTACGCTTTATTCAAACATAACTTCACTACATTATACTTTTCAACCTCAATTTGAAACTTGAAAATAAAAGAAGAAATATTTTAAACTGCATAGTTATAAAAATGGTAGTTATTTAGTTTTGTTTATACACCTATAGACATAAATTATTTATTGCCTTTAATGTTTTACAGCCGAGTTTATCGATTTAGTTTAAATTCTTTTATTGCATTTCTCAGAATTTTTTAAACAATCTATACAAATGATAACTTACGACGGTTCAACAACTAAAATTTAAAATTATACTAGACAACTAACTCATAAAATTAATGTACCGTTTATGCGTAACATTCATAATTTGAAATTTATTTTTTTAAATATTATTTCTGACTAAAAATCGAACAAGCAAATAAAAAAAATTGGTATCCAAAGTTTGTGAACCACTGGTTGAAAAACAAATTATGCTCATTAAAACAGTCTTGTAAAATAGAAATTATTTGCTAATTGAATCGACCTCGTAGGTCTTATAGTTCTCGAGATAGCAATAGTGGACAAAATAAAATGAACAGCCTGTATACAACTAACTATACAGTGTGGTGACCGTGACACCGGAACATAGGACTTTAACATGTAAAATCATATTTTTATAATTTCCTGCTTTCCTTAATATTTTAGAGGAAAAAGCTTCAAATAAATGTCGAGCATAAAATTCTACATTTAAATCAATAAACACTATTAATTTTACATGTTTTATAACGACAGAAATTAAATTGAAATTGTTGAAACTTAGCTTAACCCATTAACCACCAATACCACTACATTCTTACAAATTCAGTGGATTACTGCTCATTGCAAACTATCCTTTTTCAAATTGCAATAAAATGTATACAGGTATCTGTTGTACGAGGGCCCTTACATCAAGAACTGTAAAGCATGCATCTTCGGTTAAATTAAATAAAAGTTGTTACCCTAATACAGCGCTTCTTAATCTTTTCGTCATCGCGGACCCTTAAATTTGCCAAATAATAATACACTGAACTAATATACTGAATGTTTCTATACCTCTGCACGAAACTTTAATGACATATTTAATTTGATATACTGATTAACGTCCCATTTTTGGGACGCTTAAATATTTGGCTGTAATCATTTTTTTTACATTTAAAATGTATATTTTTTTTAATGAATATATTAATTAGTTATGTTATGACAGCCAGTCACAGCCAATTTTCAAATATTTGCAAAACCAATAATTTTAAAAATATTCAAAGTTACTTAATTTCGGTGTTTTTAACAATTATATTTCAAGGTCAGATATATTTTAACACCTTAAGTATGTATAACTTTTATTATCAAAAACTTGTTTTTTAGAACTCAAATAAAGATATTTTTACTGAAAAGGTATTCTTTTATTGATCATTGAATTGCGGCGGGTATTGGGTTAAAAATATTGATAGCTTTTGAATTATAAATAAGGTAGAGGCATTTTCAAATTGATAAATCCAATCTTGGTTGTTATAAAGAGACAGACAAATTATCCATCAAATAAGTGAAATAATATCATATTAATAAATAACTGTTAATGTTGGAGTAATTTTGATGCATTAATTTTGTTTTTAGGTAAAACTCTTTTATTCCTTTTTATGAAATTTGTCACGGAGGCCTTGAAGATTGGCCCTTTTTATAATAAACAAATGATGAACAATATCGTTCATTTGTTATTATTCTCGTTGCTAAGCAATGACCTAACTATAAGTAGGCTAATTGATTTTTTCACGCGACACTTAAAAACATTTGAATTGGTTTTACCGCTGCCTACGATGTGTGGTCGATGTAGTGGTTAAATTAAATAGATAAATTGCAGAAGACACGTAATTAATATACTACTAGTTTAGAAAACATACATTTATGTGTTGAGTTTGAACCAATCACAGTCGACATTTTTAAACTATGACATTTGAGAGTGGGAATTACCTATTTAGTAAACAAGTGAACAATGATGTGAAATAAAGTGTTTGAACTATTTTTTTTCAAGGAAATTAATGGGTTTTTAATGTAATTACTAATAGATACATTTCCGGCAATTTTATTTATTTTTACCATATTTTTGTTCTTAATAAAAAAAAATGAACTAACAGATTAATTCTTAATAAAATACTTATTATTATTAAAAAAAATTGACATATTCCGAAATATACAGGGTATACAACATGAAGAGTTTTTCTACGATTGTATTTTAATGTGTCAAAAATTGTTTTTTGGCTGTGGGAATCGAACCCCAGTTCTCAAATCCACAAGCCGACTCACTACCACTAAGCCACCTACCCCATAGTGCATTATAATGAAATATAAAAAGTTTTAAGCACTTTACGCGCTTAAATATATAACTAATTGAGATCTACTACGGCAGAGCGCTACACCCAGTAATAGGTAAAAGGCGTGATGATATATTTACTTATTCATATATTAATAAATGACAAAAAAAAAGTAATATAATTTTGATAGCATTACAAATTGAAAGAAATCGTAGACAAATGACAGTCGAACTTTTGGAAGTAATGTTTTATATGCCATAACATAAATAAAATTGATTTGAATTTGTTAACTTAAATATATTTACTACAAAAGTAAATGTATTCTGCCCTCTATAAAACTAGGCATTAGAGATGAAATGATGCCGGGATTTGAACGGGAAACTATTTACTATTCTGCTAATTGCTATATTTATATTTACGGAAAAATATGATTAAAAACTGTTTATTATTTGTTTATAAAATAAATAAATGAATGAAGTAAATAAACATATTTTTAGAAGCTGTTTGAAACCAATTTGTGTTGATGCCAAAAAACGTATCATTCAACAAAATAAAGTTTCATCTAATTAAAAATTTTAATTTTAATTATGAGTAACGTTATTTATAATTCATATTTATGTAAAATTAACACCAAAGCGAAGAGAAAATATAAAATTAGCATATTTTTTCTAAATTTTCTGGTTTGTACAACTGTTTATATACCGTTAGAACCTCTGAAGATAAAATATATTTTGGGAATTTTTCAACGTCGGTACAGTCGATTACAAAATTATAAAATATAATCTGAAACTTTGAGAGCAAATCTTGTACCCCTTTTAATATTTGCAAAGGGCTAAACTGGCCAAACCAGTTCCTAAACTTTTCTACTTATTATTATTATATTGAAAAGAACTTATTGTCACATGGTACTGATTATGGGGTAGATGGCTCAGTGGTATCGAGTCGGCCTGTGGATCTTGAGAACCCTGGTTCGATCCCCACAGCCGACAAACAATTTTCACCAATTTAAAAAAAATCTACCCCTGTGGCTCCCTCTCCACTAATATCTTTGAGGGCCGTGATTTGACGGCTGGTAACCGCACTTCACGCGACAAAATATATCACTTACCGAGATCTGCTTAGGCAGAATGCCACACCCAGTAATGGGTAAAAGGCGTGATGATATATTTATTTATTTTATTTTACTGAATTCTCATACTCCTATCTTTTTTTTTGTTTTTAGTTATTTTAGTAACGGCATAGTTCGACTATGATATCATTTATAAAATTTAATTCTCTCATAGTTGAATACAAAAACAAGTGAGGTAGGTAGATACCATTTACAAAATTCTATGATGTCATAGCTATGACGTCATTACCATAAAATAATTTGTATGCAAAATGTAAAATAGTTTAGCAAATTTTACTTGCAATTTATACTATACTGAATGTTTCAATACCGCAGAAAAAAATCAAATGACACATGATTTAAATTAGGTGCAGTTTGTTTGGAGTAAACATTTTTAGTATCACTGGTTTGAGAGTTATTTCCAATAATCTGACATTCCGAAAAAAACAAAATTTTAAACCACAATTAGATAAATACTGATATACAAAAATGTGGTTAAAAAATACTAGAAAATTATTAGTCAATTTCAAATAAAAAATGTAGGTAGAACCAGAATAAACAAACCGGAAAATAGAGAATAATTATTACAAATTCGAATTCCATTATTACGCATTTGATGACGTCATACAAAATTTCTGTCTAGTTAGCATTGACGGTGACTCACAAAACAAATGCATGACGTTCTACCTACGTCGACTGATCTTCTTGCACACTAAACAAATGACAAACAAAACCTAGCTGGCTATGATTTATATTTAAATCAAAACAGACAAGACATAAACATTCGACAATCAATGAAACAAATTCTTGCATTTATTATCATTGTTTGCATGTTGTTTCAACTGTTTCAAAGATAATTACATTTTGTTTCAATGTAATCACCAAGGGCAGGATATAAGAATACTAGTCAGAGACAGGACTTAATTCATTAAAAACTTATTGTTAAACAATTCAAAGCTGCGTACTTACTTTTTATTCTGTATACCATTTAACTAAATTGAGAGTTATAGATATTTAATACGAATAAAAACTTATTTATATCTAAATTAAAACCAATTTTAAAATGTATTTTTAGACGACAGATACATAAATAGTTGTTTTATGTATCCTGACAAACAATTTTCACCAATTTAAATGTACCCCTGTGGCTTCCCCTCCACTAATATCTTTGGGGTCCATGATTTGACGGCTGAAAACCGCACTTCAAGCGTAGAAATATATCACTTACCGAGATCTGCTTCGGCAGAGTGCCACACCCAGTAATGGATAAAAGGCGTGATGATATATTTATTTTATATGTAGTCTTTGACACCGTAAAATTGTTTCTTTTTTTGACATCTGTCATAGACTACTTTACGGACGCAAAATTAATTGTCAAACAAAGACAGAAGACATGAATAGTAGAAAGCATTCTGAATAGACTAAATGTGCGAGAGAGATGGTTAAACAAAGATCGCAATACTCTGACGTCAGACTTAATAACATTAAAAACTCAACCAATAACATATTTGAAACTTTAATTCTCTCTGGTACGATGTTTTTGGCTCTAGTCTTTATATAAATAACAAATTTTCTATTTTAATATAATTATTTTATTTTCACTTTGATATTTATAATTACAATTTAATTTTTGAAATATTAGAAATAACTTCCAAAAAGTATTTACTTCAAGTAAAGTTTCATTTTACGAATTAAAAAAAATCCCGTTTAAAACTGGACATAACCGTCAGTACGGTGATGTGGATAGCGATACGGAATTCGAATCCGGAGATCCCAAGTTCAAATCTCACTCAAGCCAAAAATGAACTACCACACTGCGGCTCGGTGAGTGCGAATCCTGTACTGTAATTTGGATTAAGTTCCTGTTGTACAGCGTAACATAAATAAATAAATAAATGAACAAATTTGTAAATACATTATTAAAAGACTCTATGAACTATATACTTAAATTTGTACCTAAAAGTTAAAAAAACAAATGAAACTAATACTAAAACTACAACTATCGACAACACATCTATATGAATTAATAATAAAAAATAAATAAATAAATAAATAAATATATCATCACGCATTTTACCCATCACTGGGTGTGGCACTCTGCCTACGCAGATCTCGGTAAGTGATATTTTTTCGCGTGAAGTGCGGTTACCAGCCGTCAAATCACGGCCTCCAAAGATATTAGTAGTGGAGGAGCCACAGGGGTAGATTTTTTAAATAAATAAAATAAATATATCATCACGCCTTTTACCCATCACTGGGTGTGGCACTCTGCCTAAACAGATCTCGGTAAGTGATATATTTTTTCGCGTGAAGTGCGGTTACCAGCCGTCAAATCACGGCCTCCAAAGATATTAGTGGAGGAGCCACAGGGGTAGATTTTTTAAATTGGTGAAAATTGTTTGTCGGCTGTGGGGATCGAACCAGGGTTCTCAAGATCCACAGGCCGACTCGATACCACTGAGCCACCTACCCCATAAGGGGTAGATTTTTTAAATTGGTGAAAATTGTTTGTCGGCTGTGGGGATCGAACCAGGGTTCTCAAGATCCACAGGCCGACTCGATACTGCGGACAAATACAAAATAAAAGAAAAAAACAAAAAATTACAATAGACAACAATGGTAGGTGTATAGAGACTAACTGAAATTGTCAATTTGTCGCACATATTAAAAGTAAAACATCCCAATATGTTAAAAGTCAGCAAGAATTAAAAACGTAAAATCGCGATGTTTTGTTTGAGAGCATCTGGTGCAAGTCAGTTATTTCTGAAGCACCTCACCTCCACTTTTGCTACAGTTTAAAATAATTTCAAAGTTATCAGACCAGATAAAAATACAAATTTAAAACCCAGTTTACAATCAAAACCTTTCCAATACAATGAACAAGTTGAGTAGCTAGCAACAGCAACAGCAACGCATACGAAACGAACACCGTTCTAAATATGTTTCTCTGTTGCGCAATATCACATTAAAATGCTGTATGGACACTCCCACCTTGCTGTTTATATTCTACGCCCATGGGACATACGTTGCATGTCCTCACTGCATTCATTACTTCTTACATGCCTTCAGTTTTAAACCATCATCAGTCCTGTTTTTATTTTCATACTTTAATTTTCACCAATTTAAATCTACCCCTGTGGCTCCCTCTCCACTAATATCTTTGAGGGCCGTGATTTGACGGCTGGTAACCGCACTTTACGCGAAAAAATATATCACTTACCGAGGTCTGCTTAGGCAGAGTGCCACACCCAGTAATGGGTAAATGGCGTGATGATATATTTATTTATTTATAATTTTCATAAATTAATAACAAAAATTTCAAAACGATATACCATTATTATTTATTTAAAAATATAGGCTGGTAGTACAAGCTCTGTTTTTGGGTGTTTTAAGAGCACGGTTTTAACATGTTAGAGATAGCTAAAACACCCAAATACACTGCTCTAAAAACAGGCAAAAGCAGTGTTTGTGCTACCAGCCAATGTTATCAATTCTATATATAAGAATTAATTTTGTCATATTCTAAAAATAATTATGATAACTCTTATAACAACAGGATAAATCACATTTTGTTTTACACAATTAAAATTATTTTGCTGACAAAAATATTTATAACAATTCCACTCATAGCTAACAACAAAGACAAAATTAATTGTCATCCAACACTTGGTGAAACAAGGTTTAATAAAAAATATAAAGTAAACACTTGGCTATGTTTCACAAAATTCAGCCTCCAAGTCACCTTATGAGGGCATCATCAGAGGCTGGCTAGCACAGTTAGTAACCATAGACTGTTTGTTAGAGATCTTATTCTCTGCTGGCACAGTTCTTCGTCACCAGCTTCTTTCACATGAACTTTGTTCTAGGTGAAGAAGTGAGTTATACCATACTGATGAGTAAAGCCCGGATTTTTAGGCAATTGCCTAGATTCAAATTTCAATATACTTCAGGCAATTTCGTTTTTCTATACATAGGTAATATGTTTACGTGTAATGGAAGGTTTTTTTTCGTGCCTTAGAGCCTATTTTTTCTATATTTTGGTTTTTGTGCCTATTTTACCTTATACAGCCTATTTTTGTTGCCTTTCTAACTTTTATTGAGCAGACAAGGTTTATCATCTACTTCGTTGACTAATTCAGCACTCGACAAAGTGTTTCAACCTAACCTATAATATTTAAAGTACTTACTTTAATCAAGTTTTTAGTCAATACGTGGGAATTCAATTGTCTTTGCCATTAATCAATGGAGCTAAGGTAACTTTAGACGATATGGCTAAATATAAGAACGCCTCTGTCACATTTTATGATGTCGAACGAAGTTTTCAACTTACAAGCAAGTTCTGACTGACCGAAGACAGTCCCTTTCCGAAAATTACATAGAGCAATTGCTCGTAATATTTTGTGAATCAAAGTATACTACATAATTTGAATTTGCATAATAGTTAATAAAATGAGAACTCTACATTATTATTTTTCAGATTGCGTTAATTTTTGTTTAAAATTATTATTGTTTTCTAACGAAGAGTAGATACGAGTACCAATATTAGAAAAAGGATTTTTTTAAAACAAATTATTTACATTTAGGCTGCCTAAAATCCCGCCTATTTTAGAGTAATTACCGGCCTATATGCCTGCTTATTTGGGTGTTTTTAAGAGCCTAAATATCCGGGCTTTACTGATGAGCTCTAATAAGAGCGAAACGCGTCTATGGTTACTAACTGTGCTGGCCAGCCTCTGACGATGCCCTCATAAGGTGACTTGGCGGCTGAATTTTGTGAAACATAGCCAAGTGTTTACTTTATTTTTTTTTTACCACTCATAACTTTTCATTCAATCAAATTACAGTATTTTTCGGAATTGTCGCAAATCGTTGCTTATAGATATAACGTTTGTTAACTACTTTGAGTAGATAAATATTGTTGAATTTTATTTGACTTTGTTTACTTTGTTTAGTTATGTTAAAAATTAAACAATGTAAATGAATCACCAAAGTAATAGTAGTTTAAAAATACTGCAGGTAACATTTTTTTGGATAAAATATTTCGAGGAATTGTCAAACCGAATACCATACGTGACTATGATTTTCCTTTGGTCATTTTTGTCTAGATCACTCCTGCTTGTTGCTTTAAGAAAATCTACACTCGTGCTCTCGCACTCGTGCAGATTTTTTTCGCAACAAGCAGTCGTGATCATGACGACAAAAAATTCCGAAAAAATCATACTCACTAGTGACAAGATTTAATTAAACAATTTAAATAAAAGTTAGTTTTTCCTCAAAGAAAATTATTTCTAAGGAAAAATTATTACAAGAATATATTGATTATTTCATTGAATCCAATAGCTTATTTTCCTCTTAACTCCGACCAAACACGAATATATTTAAAAGTAATTGAATAAAACTGAATATTGAGCGCAACCTTCATCAAATTCTTTTGAAAATTCTGTACTTGGTTATCTGTGAGATTTTCTCTTAATCAGTATTAAATTACAAATTAAATATGAGCAGAAAAATCTGGTTCAGGTCTTTATTTAATCCTGTAAAATTTATGATACAAATGTTTAGTTTTATTTTCCATGTTTACATTTAAAATAAACACTGCATATTTTGTGCTACTATCTCATGCTAATGCTAAATTTAATTAAAAAAAAATAAATAATCTTGTCCCAAGACACGGTAATATTAAAATAACTACTAACATAATCAACTAATTAAAATGAAATTACACTAATTGAAATTGTCTACTGTGAACAGTTATTGTCATGGTCAGAACAATTATCAACTGGTGCTAAATAAAAAATATATTTTTCAAAATGGTTACTTTGCAAATTGTTTCAATGCTGTAAAATGCTACTTTACCGGTCTATGCCGCTAAAGGCGTCAAAATAATACTTTACAAATGTTAACAATTATTTATCTTGGTAAATATATCATCACGCCTGTTATCCATTACTGGGTGTGGCACTCTGCAATAGCAGATCTCGGTAAGTGATATATTTCTTCGCGTGTCAAATCAAGGCCCACAAAGATGTTAGTGGAGGGGGATCCACAGGAATAGATTTAATTTGGTGAAAATTGTTTGTCGGCTGTGGGGATCGAACCAAGGTTCTCAAGATCCACAGGCCGACTCGATACCACTGATTTATCTTGGTAAATAAAAATAATATATGTTTTAAACAATTTGTAAAATTTATAATTAGATTTTAAAACTCAATGGTATCGAGTCGACCTGTACCGACAAAAAATTTCAGCACATTAAAATTCTTTGAGGGCCGTGATTTTACTTTCCGTGCAAAAATATATAATTTATCGAGATCTGCTACAGCAGAGTTCCACACCCAGTAATGACTAAAAGGCGTGATGATATATTTATTTGAACGCAAAATAAATCATTAACTATTTTAATAAAATATATGTAGAGGTCATATAACGTCACAAAATATTTTTAAAAAAATATGCGATATGACAAATGACCTGTTATTAGTCATCTGACATGTGATTTCTAGAATTGTGGTTTAAAACATATCCAGTTTATCTGTTATCAATGTTTTCTGAAATTCATTGCTCATGTAGTTACTGAAATGGAAATTTTATGCTTAGAATAGCCAATTATGGAATAATAAGTTAATAGCAAAAAATTAAATCACACACCAACAGTTTTTTAGGTTAAAAATTATGGTTATTTATTTATTTATGTTACTCTGTACAACAGAAACTTAATCCCAATTACAGTACAGGGTCCGCACTCAACGAGCCGCAGTGTGGTAGTTCATATAATTTTTAGTTTGAGTGAGATTCGAACTCGGGATCTCCGGATTCGAATTCCGTATCGCTATCCACATCACCGTACTGACGGTTATGTCCGGTTTTAAACGGGCTTTTTTTAATTCGTAAAATGAAACTTTACCTGAAGTAAATAATTTTTAGCTTGAGCGGGATTCAAACTCAGGATCTCTCAAATCGTCAAATCAAATTGTGCTACCATCCAATGTTATTTATATTCATATAGGGTAGGTGGCTCAGTGGTATCGAGTCGGCCTGTGGATCTTGAGAACCCTGGTTCGATCCCACAGCCGACAAACAATTTTATAAATAAATATATCATCACGCCTTTTACCCATTACTGGGTGTGGCATTCTGCCTAAGTGATAAATTTTTTCGCGTGAAGCGCAATTACCATCCGTCAAATCACGGCCGCAATGATATTAGTGGTGGGAGAGCCACAGGGGTAGATATAAAATTGGTGAAAATTGTTTGTCGTCTGTGGGGATCGAACCAGGGTTCTCAAGATCCACAGGCCGACTCGATACCACTGAGTCACCTACCCCATACAAACAATTTTCACCAAATTAAATCTACCCCTGTGGCTCCCCCTGTACTAACATCTTTGAGGGCCGTGATTTGACGGTTGGTAACCGCACTTCACGCGAAGAAATATATAAATAAATAAAATAAATATATCATCACGCCTTTTACCCATTACTGGGTGTGGCACTCTGCCTAAGCAGATCTCGGTAAGTGATATATTTTGTCGCGTGAAATGCGGTTACCAGCCGTCAAATCACGGCCCTCAAATATATTAGTGGAGAGGGAGCCACAGGGGTAGATTTAAATTGGTGAAAATTGTTTGTCGTCTGTGAGGATCGAACCAGGGTTCTCAAGATCCACAGGCCGACTCGATACCACTGAGCCACCTACCCCAATCTGCTACGGCAGAGTGCCACACCCCGTAATGGGTAAAAGGCGTGATGATATATTTATTTATATTGATATTTTTTTTTATTCTCTGCTTTAGCCTGAATGAATTATGTATTGAAATAAATAAATAATAAAAATGAAATACTTTTTATGACATGTTTTAATCGCTACGTCGTGCTTATTTTGATAACAACAACAAAAGGCTATAAATTCACTGAAAAATTTTGTAAAATCTAGAAAATATGACATTGTTTTAATTAGGGCAAGTGCATGTTCTATTACCACCTATTAAAATGTAATGAAACTTAACTCGTTTATGTTGCTTTTGAGAGCAGTTAATTCAATAACTACGTTCATGCATTCATCACTATGCAAAATGAGATAATGTGACGTTTAGTACATGTTATCTGCTGACTGTTTTTGAAATAATAAATAAAATGCGTTTTAAGATTTGCTATTAATAATAACAATGAGGAATGCGCATTGAAACTTGTGTTGTTTACGTTTAAACGTTTTAAAAAATCTTGCATGGGCGTCGAAAATATTTTTTTTTCAATATTTATTTTTTCTTCTTTTGGCTTCTTAGCGGACCAACTGCTAAGATCAACAGCAACGCGAGTTTCTCGGGCAATATTTATTAATAAACAATTTGTTGAATAATTTGAGAAATAAGTTTTTCGTTACTATTGTCATTGCCAATTTAATTGAATTGTGCCAGCGCTTATTATGGCCGTTTCATTCCATCGTTTTGCCATATATAAATTTGTCGTGAGTTTTTTTTTTACAGGTTTGGTACAAGTAATGCCATCTAGTGGTTTTTATTTCAATTAAATGAAAGTGATCAGGTTGTCAAGTTATAAAAATAATAAAAGGATATAAATTTTTTATTTTGAAATAATACTTCTTTTTGGAATTCAGTCAGTTTTTTATTTTTTATTATTACGTCGACGTTTCGGCCAACTCTTTAGCCTTCATCAGGACACTATTATAAATTAATTAACAATTATAAAAATAATTAATATAAAATATAAATAAATATAAAAATAATCTTAAAATATTTGAATATTGAAGTTTACGTGATAAAATTAAATACAAAATAAAAATAAATAAAATAAATATATCATCACGCCTTTTACCCATTACAGAGTGTGTCACTCTGCCTAAGCAGATCTCGGTAAGTGATATATTTTTTCGCGTGAACTGCGGTTACCAGCCGTCAAATCACGGCCCCAAAGATATTAGTGGTGGAGGAGCCACAGGGGTAGATTTTTTTAAATTGGTGAAAATTGTTTGTCGGCTGTGGGGGTCGAACCAGGGTTCTCAAGATCCACAGGCCGACTCGATACCACTGAGCCACTTACCCCATTTACAGGAATTGGGTATTTTATTTATACATTCAATATTATTAGGTTAGGTTATGTTAGTTACGACGTATCTCGTTAGAGGCGCCCGCTCTGTAAATTTGAATCTAGAAATTTTAATGAAATGGCCATAACATGCATAGCGCAACTCAATCAAGTTGGACATGCTATTGTTCGTTTGATTATAGGAAAAATATTTAAATGCACGTTTAAAGTTTAAATTTTGTTTCTAAATCAACCTAGATATGATATTTTATTTATTTAGTTACTATTAAAATCAAGTTTGAAATATGTATGTGCTAGTTAAACATTACACATTTGTTCCAGTTTCATGACTAACTATGTAGATAATATTAATTTTTAACAACAAATTAATTTTAGCTGTAATGAAATAATTAAAATAAATTGTGTTAATTAATACAGCATTTACTTCTCTTCAATTTTTATTTGAAACATTTTCCTGTCAAATAATCAGGGAAGCTATGGTAGTGGAAAACTTATTTCCCATGGCACAGTTTTTAACTATAACAATAAATATTCATTTGTCATATTTTACCAGTTAAATCATTAATTAATAAATGTTCAGAAAAAATGGCAGCCCTACGTTATTTTATTGTCCCGAGAAAGTTTACTGCATTTAAATAACATTAACTAACATTGACCAATAGAAAACGATAGAATTCATGTCAAAATTTTACTTCTATTGGTCAAATATTTTAGTTACTAGTTCAACTGTTTTGGCTGTACTGGGCACTTATATACACACAACATAATATCACATAACATATACTCAAAAGTCATCAGATATGAAGAAGAGAAATAAAAGCGGTTAAAATGTGTTTTTGTTCAAAATAATCTATAAAGCCTTCAAAAATTTAAATACAATACTAATGAAATATTATTTAAAAGAATGAACCAAAATCTAAGAATCCTGGATTCAAATAACTTATTTATTTTGGAAATGAGCTGGTCCTGAATAAAATAAAAATAATTTTGAATTGCTGAAAGACATTCAAAAGCAACACACGCTCAAAAATTTGCCTCAAATTTATGAATATGTTGTAATATGTTACCAAAATACATTAAAATGATTAGTACTCCCGCGAGTTTTAAAAGCTTACTAAATAATATGTTAATTTCAAAAACTAATTAATGGATGGATTAATTAACAATGTATAATTTATCTTGTGACAAATTTTATAGACTTTTAAAATATATTCAATTTTATTTTGTTATTCTGCAAAGAACTTCGTACCAATTATAAGTGAGCCCAGCTTACAGTGAAATCCGATCCACTCGTCAACATTCATATTTTATATATATACAGGGTGGTAGATGGAAGGACGCACCATAGCGTTTTGAATGCTATTTTTCAGATGTTCAATTATTGGCTTTCTTAATTATTTTATATCAAAAAACTTAAATAGTTTATTGTCGAGGACAAACTAATGTTTATAATTTAACTCTACCTGGAACCGGAAAATATATATTTTTTAAATCATTAATGCCATGTAACAAAACAAATGTGATATTAATTAAAAGTTTATTTTATTTCATACATGAACAAATTATTTATAATGACAGCTAAAAACAATAACTTTAAATAAGTTACATTTGTTTTGTTAGTTCATGGCAGTAATGATTTAAAAAAAATACCAATAAACATTTCCGTCATTTGTCTGGTTCCAGGTAAAGTAAAATTATAAAAAATGTAGAAAAACTATTTAATTTATTTCATGTAAAATAATTGAACATTTCAAAAATAGCATTGAAACTGTGATTCGCCATCCTGTATATAAGTCGTAATCAGCGAGATTTGAACGCACGACCTCTTGCTTAAAAAACAAGTTTAATCTTGGGTTACGATTGCCCATTGTCTCAATAATAAATAAATTTATTTTTTTTCTCTAAATAAGAATTGAAAAATTCTAGCGGCGCCTATGAACACCGACAATTAACTGTGTGACGTTAGAAGTTTTTCAAATGCAAAATGGTCTGAAAAAACACGTAGAGCTAGCAGTATCCCACAGAAAAATTCCCCTGACCTCAAGAGTTATAAACAGTGATGAAGTCATAACTCTTCAAGCATTTATCTCTACGTTTAACTCGTTGAATTTCAAGATCATAAATTTATTCCTACATTCGTTGGACTAATTCGAAATTAATTAAGTTTTTAGATATTTGCATCACGAAGTTTCTTCTATAATAATTTCTGCTAACAAAGGTTTGAACAGGAAGGAAGTATCATATTTCCGGTGATCATGATCAGAATAATTAAAATACTATAACGGCCTTATTTCAAACAGGTTACAAATGATGATTTCAAAACAGGTGTTCACATGTATACACACCCAAACTAACTAAAAATAACTTACCACAAACAAGAAGTTAAAGACGAACATGATCGCTTTCACAAGCCCTGTAGCACAACCCATGTTTGCTGATTGTTGTTAACAAAAGATTCTAACACAACTAATATGAAATGATTACAACAATGTTCACTCGAAGAACGCCAAACTTGCACTGGTGAGTCGAGCGAGGTTTAGTAGCGACTGGCAAAGTGGCGAGTTGGCTTGACTGCAAGCAACGACAGAACAGAAATCACTCGGAGCTGTTGTGAGCAAACCAGCAAACGTGCTGCTAAGAAAAACCTGTTTGATTCATTCAGCGTTTCTCAAACGGTTTGTTTCATTGTGATATTATGAATGATTTTGGCGGTTACCCGCAAATGTGCATTTTTACTAGGAAGTAAAGGATACAGATGAGTCAAATTCTAGAAAATGTACGATTATTATTCACACATAATATAGTTATTTCATTTCTTAGTTTCAAATTTACAGAGATACGTCGTAATTAACATAAATAAATATATATATCATTACACCTTTTACCTATTACTGGGTGTGGCACTCTGTTGTAGCAGATCTCGGTAAGTGATATATTTCTTCACGTGACGTTACCAGCCGTCAAATCACGGCTCCCAAAGATGTTAGTAACCTAACCCAATAATACTGAATGTATAAATAAACCCAATTAAAATATTTAAAAAAATTAACTAAAACAACCTTAAAATATTTGAAAATTGAAGTAAATAAATATATCATCACGCCTTTTATCCATTACAGGGTGTGGCACTCTGTTGTAGCAGATCTCGGTAAGTGATATATTTCTTCACGTGACGTTACCAGCCGTCAAATCACGGCCCCCAAAGATGTTAGTAACCTAACCCAATAATACTGAATGTATAAATAAACCCAATTAAAATATTTAAAAAAATAACTAAAACAACCTTAAAATATTTGAAAATTGAAGTAAATAAATATATCATCACGCCTTTTATCCATTACAGTGTGGCACTCTGCCGAAACAGATCTCGGTAAGTGATATATTTCTTCGCATGAAGTGCGGTTACCAGCCGTCAAATCACGGCCCCCACAAATATTAGTGGAGGGGAGCCACAGGGGTAGATTCAATTTGGTGATAATTGTTTGTCGGGGATCGAACTAGGGTTCTCAAGATCCACAGGCCGACTCGATACCACTGAGCCACCTACCCCATTGAAGTATATGTGATAAAATAATAGTTATTTGTGTATTAAGAGCGTAAAGTGCCTTCGGATCGCGCTGCAATAGTGTAAGAGGAACACAAACACTTGACGCTCGTGAAATACACATAATTTTCATGAAAAAGTTTGAAGATTTCTGTTCTGTTACGCACTTCGGTTCCACAGTTTTTTGTTTTTGATTCATGTAACTCTCACAACAAAGAAAGTTTTTAGCATTACAGAACAGAACACACCTGATTTAAATTAAAAAAATATTTTAAAACTGAACTAATCTGATATAAGCTAAATTATTAATGAAATTATTAAGCACACAAAACACATTAATTGTTTATATCGGTAGTCGATATTAATAAATAATTTCCTTTTAAATATTGTTATGACTCACAGAGATGATGCAAAGTTTCCAAGAAGTACAAAATTATGAATACCCTATGGGAAACATTAGAATAATTAAATTAAACTCATGGATATAAATTATTTAACTAATCTCGTTTTATGTACGACGCAGCAATTTAAAATATAGGTATATCCCGATAAGAATAATTCTTGACTGTCTGTGTATGCCAAAGATCTCGGAATTGACTCAAATGATTTTAATTAAACTTGGTATTCTATTTATTTTTTATTTAGAAAACAAACTAGCTAGGTTTTACATACATACATACATACATAACATCACGCTATATCCCATTAAATGGGGTAGCACGAACCCGTCAACATTCTCATCCTGACACACGATACTCGATTCGACCATATTAACACTTCCTCCATACAAACTCTTTCTTTTCTCACAACCAAAATCCATCAACACGCAACAAACATTCATCCATTTGCTCCTGTACACCAGTTTCGTAAATCTTCACTTACGCCCACTTCTCTAACAACGAATCTATAAGAAATGAAGGCAGCATCGCCTGCGCTTGTTTAAAAATACATTTAACACAATTGCAGTTATACACTGTATAGTAAAAACTGAAAATGAAGTAAAAAAGATGAGGAAGGAAGGGAGTATTATCCTCCGGAAAATTAATTTAGTATGTCATTTTAAAAGGATGAGGTAGGTGGTTCAGTGGTATTGAGTCGACCTGTGGATCTTGAGAACTCTGGTTCGATCCCCACAGCCGACAAATAATTTTCACCAATTTAAATCTACCCCTGTGGCTCCCCCTCTACTAATATCTTTGAGGGCCGTGATTTGACGACTGGTAACCGCACTTCACGCGAAAAAATATATCACTTACCGAGATCTGCTTAGGCAGAGTGCCAGACCCAGTAATGAGTAAAAGGCGTGATGATATATTATTATAATTATTATTATATTAAATAAAGAAGCATGTCAATAGCCCAGTAAGTGTTTCTTTTCTACAGTTTTGTGTGGGACATGGTATATAAGAGTACTTTTTATTTTTTGACCTTGCCTAGGTGTAAAGAATACCTGGCGTTGTCAAGGTTATGCCAAAATATTTTTTGTAATAGTTGAGCATCAGAGCATCTCCAAACAAATGAATAAACAGAAAGTTTAAAAAAATGGTATTTATTTTGTTACAAGCGAAATACTAAAATTACTACATGTTTCAGAAGGATAAAACAAGTACTTGTCAATTATATAAATTATCTGTTTGTTTAACAGTTGGTACGCTTGTTAGTAAGTTTATAAAAGAACTGGTTAATAATTAAGTAATCGTTTTAATCAGTGTTATTATCTTAATATTATAATCTAAGTCGACATGTTTATAAAATTATTACATTTTATATTGCATATTTATCTTGACATATTATATAATTACTAACAATAAATACTAGGCAAGCACGATAAAATAAAAATATATTTTATAGTTATTTGTATATGTAGGCCGTGAAATGACAGTCGTATCGAAGAATGAAGCAGACGACATTTTGAGTACGACAAACTACTTTAACAGACAATGTTTTGTTTGTACGACCGTGTGTAAAAGTGATTTTTAGGTGGTTATTTCGCAGTCTAGATATACAAAAAAATGCATATATTAGGATCGATTTCGCTGTACAATACTAGATAATGTCAAAGCAAATAAGCAGCCAATAATCTAAAAAAAATAATATAAATTAATAATTATTATATATTTAAAATAGTTATTTTTCTACGATTGCTATGAAAAGTTGACAATTACGCTCTCTTTTGTCATCGTAAAGTTGACGTTTTCTGTGGAACAATCGAAAAATATCTTTTTTGCGTGTCTCCAATGGCAACGTGCGAAAAAGATATTAAATACGCGCTTATTTCAATACAAACAAAACAGAAATTTGTCATATTGACAGTTAACAGAACAAATTTATTTATTTAATTATGTGTGTATCACAAATAACTATTGTGTATTAAGAGCGTAAAGTGATTCTTTGTTACTCGAACACGATAATTGCAGCGCGAGACGAAGGCGAGAGCTGCAATAGTGTAAGAGGAACAAAGACACTTTACGCTCGTGATACACACATCAATTTTTCTACGATTGCATCTTAAATTATTAATAAACGTATATGTGCTGAAAATAAATTCGTTCTGTCAACTGTCAATATGACAAGTTCCTGTTTTGTTTGTATCTTTGGTAACTATTGACATAAACGCGTATTGAATATCTTTTTCACGCGTTACCATTGGAAACGTGCAACAAAGATATTTTTCGATTGTTCCACACAAAACGTCAACTTTCCGATGACAAATGAGAGTAATTATCAACTTTTCATAGCAATCGTAGAAAAAAAAAATTCCTACCTCAGTGATGGATATTGCTATGGCAATAGAGCCCAATTGTATGCCAATACTATGGAAAAGATCTTTAATTTTGTTTAAACATCCAAATGAAAATAAGTTTGTAGAAAGTTTTTCCAAATTTTTAAAGCACGTGTCAGGTATCATTGAAAAATTTTCATACGTAGCGAAAGGTCCATTTACACCACAACATTCTAACTACAACAAATTTCAAACTGTCATTCCGATCAAATATAGTAAAACCAAATAGAAGCAGTCCTGCTCTAAAAAGTTTTAATGTTCATTATTCGTGTTTAACTATAGCCAACTTCATTCAATTGCACTATGCTTATTTATTTATATTATGCTATTCAACATAAACTTAATCCCATACGTCGTAACAATTTTTTTTTATAACAAAACAATTTATTTATTTATTTATGTTACGCTGTACAACAGAAATTTAATTCCAATTAAAGTACAGGGTCCGCACTCACCGAGCCGCAGTGTGATAGTTTATATAATTTTTAGCTTGAGTGCGATTCGAACTCGGGATCTCCGGATTCGAATTCCGTATCACTATTCACACCACCGTACTGACGGAATGAAATGAAAGGGCCATAAAAATAAGCAATGATTTGGTTTGTAACATTGTAACATAACATCTAGTGTTAAAAATTGTAACTAATGATGGTATTTATAATTTTGTTGTTGTTTATATTATAGTTATTTAAGTATTAAAGGTAGTACGAGCTTTTGTAATATTTGTCAAAATTTTTGTTTCGTTAACAGCCCTTCTAAATTATCACTTCTGCTTGGTTCTACTATACATATTTTTTAGAAATGTTTTGTTATTGACTGTACCTTAACTTCGACTGGTCCTAATGTACCTCGTTCTTTTTCTTGTTCAATAATTTTCCCAATATTTTTTTCCAATTTTCCGTTGCTGATTTCAACAAATGCAATTATTACCACAACTAACTCAATAATTAATAAAATAATTAATAAAATGACGAACTGAAACAAAAAAATCTCTGTAAAGAAAAAGGCGGCAAAATATATATTTTTATAATATGCATGATTATTTTTGAAGGTATTTAAGATAATTTTCATCATATGTGTCTAACCGCGATTAAATTATCGAGCGGAACAAAAAAAACGATAAAAATATAACAAAGGCCAATGACAAACTTATCTCAAGCAAAGAAAAAAAACACAAACAATATTTTTTAAGCTGTTCATTAAGAAAAATGTATTATTTTGGATTGTTTTTGAATCTACTGCTCTAAAAATTCAGCTGCGATTAAGTAAAAAATTGAGACAAACCAGAATCAGAATATTTTTTTTGTATTCATGTGAAAATTAAGATATTTTTAATATATCTCAAGTTAATATCAATGTATTTCACAATTGGTTTTAAGCGTACGTAAGCGGTAATAAATTTGCTACTTTTTAATTAATTTATTTATTTATTTATGTTACGCTGTACAACAGGAATTTAATCCCAATTATAGTACAGGGTCAGCACTCACCGAGCCGCAGTGTGCATTTTTAGCTTGAGTAAGATTCGAACTCGGGACCTCCGGATTCGAATACCATAACGCTATTCACACCACCGTACTGCCTGGTTAAACAAACAATTGTTTTTCAACATTACTTATGAAAATGGTATTTCCCGCACTTAATTTAGTTGTGTTAGTAACCGTTTTCCTCACTAGTGAAGAAAGTAATTAACTTTCCTCACTAGTGAGGGAAATGTTATTTGACATGGTGACCAAGGAAACGTGATGTGTATTTGATTTATATAAAATAATTATTAAATTTCTTGTATTGCAAACGTAAAAATGTTCATGTTTAATGTTGAAAAAAATAGTATGTTTCCCTTTCTTCCCTTAAAATATAAATAATAATTAATATTCTTACCACTATAAGCATAGGTCTATTTTCTCTGCTAGCTCCAATACATCCAAAAAATGAAATAATAAATGCCAATGTCCCAATAGCAATAAACAAGTCAGGTGCTATAGGAAAATCATCCCCTAAATATTGAATAATAGATTCAATTTTCAATTTATACACAACACCTAACGCTAGAATCGCTATACCAAAAATCTGCAACAAATTGTTTAAATAATCTAATCATAGATGGCTTATGAATATTCATAAAACAAAAGAAGATACTTACAGCAAAAATAAAATTAAAAATAAACAAAAGAAACTTCACTGCCTTGATTCCGAAAATCATCGCAGATGATAACGTTACAAAAAGAATGCTCTTTTTGTAACAATAAACCCGAAACTGAGATTTATATTGAAAGCATAGTCTTTCTATCTCTATAAATAATTTTGAGTGAGATTAAATGTTATCTTATAAAACATCTGATAACAGATATCTTTAATTCAATTATAAACAGGGGTACACAATAACATATGTCATGTAATATGCCATGTTAACGACTTTAATTATAATTTTCCGAACTCAAACATGTTCATTTGTCAATCATTTTATCATATTTTGTAGCTTACATTGTTTTATACTAATTTCATGACAAAATAATATAAAAATTATCAGGCATAATGACTATAAAATAGACACAAAAAAGTGTTAAAAAAGTTAACATTCATGTTTATTTTTCAATACAATAATAAGTTTTCGGACGTTGCTAGTAACAACGGCCGTTAAGTGATTTTAATGGACGCTGCTATTGGCAATGAAAACTTACGAAAAATATTTGTTACAATGTAATTGTTAAAATATTACCGTTTTGTAGGTTATTATATTTTATAGGTACCATAATATTGCATAATACTTATTTTTCTACGATTGCTATGAAAAGTTGACAATTAAGCTCTCATTTGTAAAGTTGACGTTTTCTGTGGAACAATCGAAAAATATCAGATGTTAATGCCGCTCCGGAGTAGAAGCGAAAACGCTCAAAAATGGTATCAACTTATCTGCTCTTCTAACTGACCAAATTTATTCAAATTTTATATAAATAATGATGATTGTCAGTCAGTTTTTTGATAAAGTTTATAATAAACAAGTTACAGTCATTTTTGTGTTTGGACATTATCAAACTTTTCACAGATTACAGAGCATTTCAATATACAATTTGTATATGAAATGAAAATAAAACTTTTTGTCAATCCCGTTCAAGAAAAAACTGTATATTTGTTTTCGATTTTTACATCAAATTTTCATGTTTTAATTCGCAAATGTACAAAACTACGCAACCAAACTAACATCTTGTGCTCCCGCAGCGATTTTGACTGTGTGTGTTGAGATGACATATTGAACCGCGATTTGACGGCTGGTAACTGCAGTTCACAAGCATAAATATATTACTTACTGAGATGTACTACAGGAGAGTACCACTGCCAGTAATGGTTCAAAAGCATGATATATTTATTTTTTATGAATTTTTTGTTGAACCGGTTCAAAATTCGAATTTTGTTTTAATATGTTTCTATATAGTTCAGACTACGAGAAATCGAATGGCGGTGGGCGCATCGTCATATCTCTTTTAGTTTTTGAGTTACAGCGATTTTTAACTTTTTTTAAATCTCAACTTTGTGAGCTCATATCTCGAAAACTAAAAGAGATATTGAAATGCGGTTTGAACGAGCGTATTTCTCGTGAGCTACTTAACTTATATCGAAATTTTACCATTTTTGAAAATTTTTCAACTTTTTTCCAAAATTTTCTTTTCTCAATATTTTCAAAAGTTGAAGAGATATGGCAAATCTGAAAACACCAGTGAATTCCTCGCGTGAAAATACATAAGTATGCAAATTTTTACAGCAAAATTCGAACGGATACATTTTTTATTACAAAAAATAAAAAAATGGCCACCAAGGGGTACCCCTTAGGAAAATTTCAAACAATAGCCATTTTTCGATTTTTTGTAATAAAAAATTTATCCGTCCGAATTTTTCACTGAAAATTTGCATACCTATGTATTTTCACACGAAGAATTCACTGGTGTTTTCAGATTTGCATTATCTCTTCAACTTTTGGAAATATTGAGAAAAGAAAATTTTGGAAAAAAGTTGAAAAATTTTCAAAAATGGTAAAATTTCGGTATAAGTTAAGTAGCGCACGAGAAATACGCTCGTTGAAACCGCATTTCAATATCTTTTTTAGTTTTCGAGATATGAGCTCTCAAAGTTGAGATTTTAAAAAAGTTAAAAATCGCTGTAACTCAAAAACTAAAAGAGATATGACGATGCGCCCACAGCCATTCGATTTCTCGTGCCCTGAACTATATAGAAATATATTAAAACAAAATTCGAATTTTGAACCGGTTCAACCAAAAATTCACAAAAAATAAACGCTCATTCACCCATTCTAGCAGTGGCACTCTATCGTTGTTATCTAGCAACTTTACGATATTCATTACAGTACTAGTACTGTAAAGTCGTACTTTACGGACTGAAATAACTACTATAAACATGGAAATATGATACAGTATGAAATAATAGTTAATTGTGTATTAAGAACGTAAAGTGAGAGCTGCAATAGTGCAAGAGGAACAAAGACACTTTACGCTCGTGATACACACATATATTTTTCTACGATTGCATCTTAAATTATTAAAAATTGTATACATTTAGAGATGTGCATTTTACTTGAAACCCGACCCGACCCTCTCCGACCCACAATCGTGTTTCGGCCCTGTTGTAAGTTGTTCTTGTCAGGTTTTTTATATTTTATCGCGCGTGACTAAGTTATATTTCGATTGTTCCACGGAAAACCTCAACTTTACGATGACAAATAAGAGCGTAATTGTCATCTTTTCATAGCAACCGCAGAAAAAAAATGTTATATACACATCAGCCATAAAATGAGTTTGATGTTCTCAAAATGCCGTCTACCTCGACAGACATGTTCATTCTTTGAGACGCTAAAATTTATTTCAAAGTTTTAGATATTCAACGAATTTCTTTTCAAAGGAATGCTTTCACGTTTTGAAGATGTTGGTTTAATTTGTTCTTTTTTGTTTAAAACTGCACTTAAATTACAAAATATTCCAACTGCAATAATCTGTAAATTAATATCAATTTACATTATAAAATATTAGTGTAAATAAAACAATTTTACCTGAATAATGACGAAAAATAAAATTAAAATAATAAATTGATATTGTTGTTCTTGAACAAAAATTGTTAGCGAATCGAGACAGCCATCTTTATAGAACTGGCCACTTTCACAAAAGCGTGCAGCTTTAGTTGTGTTACAACAAGAAATTGGGACAAAGTCTGCACCCAATTTTGAAAAACTTTGTGGGCCTTCAACACCACAGCATTTCAGCTAAAAATATGTCCATATTTATAACAGTTTAATTGTGTGATATTTTAAAAAAATATAAAAAGATATTGACAGCGGTGGGATTCGAACCCACGCCCTTTCGGACTGGTGCCTAAAACCAGCGCCTTAGACCGCTCGGCCACGCTGCCTTGTGCAAAAATATGCAACGAAGATTATTTACCTGAAATTGTAAATTATTCCATTCTTCTTTTTTTATTTGTAATTTTGTGTAATTTACATATAAATTATCCATAATATCATTTATATTAGAATGTATTCCATTTCGAATATTTAATGCCCAAACACCAATAATTAAGTCAATAATTGAATTCATTATAAATGATACACAAAGCTGTAATAGAATTGGTAAATAAAAAAATGTTTTATAATTATTATAAATAAATACTTAACTGTAATTATAGCAGTTCGGTTTTCTTTTAAAATGCCTGTAATACCATGCCATAATCCAAAGAAATGTGCAAAGTTAAAGAAAATTACAATAATTGCGGGCCAATACAAAATAACAGGTAAAAATAATCTGTACTGTGCAAGTAATGCTAAAATATATGATGTTAGACCCACAACTGCAATATCTGTAATCTTTAACATATTTTAGTTGGTTTTTGTTTGTTTAGTTTATGTAAAAATATAATAACTTACGCATAATGCAAAATGAAAAGAACAATATAAGAGTTTACAACACTTTGTCAAAGCCATTTTATTCTTTTACACTTAATTAATTAAACTTTTCTTCAAACTTTCTAATTATTTTTATCTGATAACACTAAGATACGACTTAATGATAAATGATAAGAAAAACAAATAAAATAGTTCATCTTGGTACAAAAAATAGTTACACTTATAATTAGATTATTTAAATTGTCATTAAATCATTATTGGGAAGTAGAAAAATTTAAAAAAATTGCAATTTGTAATTCCCCGAATTTTGGCGCTAATTTTATTAGTATATTACTGCCATCTTCAAATTTAAAAGTGAACTAAGATATTGTGATGAAAGTGTCAGTAACAAGATACAATCCTGAAAATATTCCAAATGTGCTGTTATAATTAATAAATAAGTATATTTCCAGATTATAATTAATTAGATAAGTACAATGTATAGTCTACTATATGGTTTTTACAAATATATGATACAAAAAGATGAATATTGTGTCCTTATTTTGGGGTTAGACAACGCAGGCAAAACGGTGAGTTGACATTTTAGTACCAACATAAAGTATTTCTAGTGGGTTTCTACGTTTACATTGGGTTATGTAATAGACTTATCTCGAGGCGGCAAAAACGAAGTTTACGAAAAATTATAAAGGATTGAATCCTAGTAAAATTACAACTACAGTTGGCTTAAATATAGGAAGGATAGATATTTCTGGTATTCAGCTTAATTTTTGGGACCTCGGAGGACAGACAGAATTGCAGTCATTATGGGACAAAGTAATTATTTGTTAAAACAGTTTTATAAACTTGATAATAACATTTAATTTTCAGTATTACGCAGAATGTCATGCAGTTATTTACATTGTTGATTCTTCAGATCGTGAACGTATTCCAGATTCCAAAGAAACTTTTGGTATTTTACGGCATTCTTGAAAATAATCTATTAATATAAATATATGTTTTTAATTACAGATAGAATGATTGCCAGCGAAAATTTACAGGGTATTCCGTTGTTAGTGTTGGCCAATAAACAAGATATACCTGATTGTATGGGTGTAAGAGAAGTTAAGCCGATTTTTAATAAAAATGCCCATTTGATCGGCAGAAGAGATTGCATGGTTATGCCTGTTTCAGCTCTTACTGGGTAAGATGTTTAAAAAAATGTTAGTACCTAATTAATTTTTTTGTTTTTTGTTTTAGTGATGGCATCGATGAAGGAATCATCTGGTTGGTGGATTGCATAAAACGAAATAGTTACCTAAGGCCTCCAAGAAATCAAGAAGAATTGTAAATTTAAGAAATATTAAAAATTATGTATTTATTTATAATTTTGTAATAAAGTATATTTTATTTTGTAAGATATAACTTTGTTTACTTTTCATGAACTGTTTTGAATTTTGTTATGATAATTCTGAGATAAGATGCAGGTGCCTTATCAGTACTGATAGACAATTCAGGTGCGCATATGTGTTTCAGGAAGGTGTGATTTATAGTAAATCAGTCATTTTAAACATATTTTTAATTAATTTATCATTGTTTTTGTACTAATGTATCCATATTACGAAGATAATGACTGGAGTGTCTTACCACCAGAACTAAACCGAAGGTATTTTTTGAGAACAGACGTTCATTTGAACAAAACGTATTTGCGCATGTATGTAAACGTGAAATTGGATGTGCATGAATAAAAATCACGCATTTTAAAAGAGAATATTAAAAATATGTTTAATTGTTGATTATTGTACGTTTAACGTGATAAATTGTTGAGCTTTTGGTGGATTTTTGTACTTGGTAGCGGGAAATGGGTTGTTATTGTTGCGTGTCAAGCCATTTGCATTTTTATTGAAGCATTTTGATGTGGAAATAATCAATAACATCATAAGTTAATTAGAATTTTTGCCACATACAAATATCTATTTATTAAACATCGTGTCTAGTTTATGTTACTTCGTTTACATGTAGTGCCGACGTCATTAGCGGCCATATTGCTGTTTAGTCGGCCCATGTATGATGTTACGAGTTATGTGCAATTACATAGGTGTTGTTACGTGATTATTTTTAATTGTTTTATTAATATTTTGGTAAGAATAAATTTAATTATAACAACAGTGGGGTACCATTAACTTGATCAAGTCACATATGACTAAAAAGGAAACGACGATAATTGCATCGAATTTGTTAGCTCACAACAAAATGAACGTGAGCTGTCAAAGTCGACGTGCAACTGTGATATTTGTTCCCTTTTTAGTGGATGGCTTATTTTAGCTTTCTTTGTTAAATCCACTTGGCAGTGATATACAAGAAAATATCTGCTATAATTCACATTGTAGTGAAATACTCTTGACATTACTTATATTACCAATTAACAGCCTGTAATATTGATAATAATCCAGTTTTAGTGTGATTTTTATTGCATTTTGGGTTATAACATAACCACATTTTCATTAACTAATCGCTGGATAATAAAACATATGTTCTGGATTTGTGATACATTGTGAAATTTATTTATTAAGACACTAACGAGTTAATTTATCTAATACGGTTGTCAAAATTTGTGGACAATTCATGAAGTTCATGTGGTGAAATACATGGATGACTGATATGACAGCTGAAGTTGACAATTGCTTACATCTAATTTGACAGAACTTTGCCCGCTCATAAAACTCGCTAGTGTGTGCTGTGTGCTCCGTCCTGTACATTGAAATCGCAACATGAATGTGTCTGATCACGGGTAATTCAATCTGTTCTCATTTTATTTTAACAACATGTCACTCTAATTATTGTGTTTCTATAGATTCAATCCGGCCTTTAACATGGCCACCATAAAACAAGCAATTAACGAAGCAGTGGAGAGAGGTATTCTTACACAAACATTACTTTTTATACAAATGTTAATTCGGTTCATAATTTTTAGTTCGGATGCCCACGCCGATGCGGCTAAGGGATCTGATACGTCAGATCAGAGCCGCTAGGACTGCAGCAGAAGAACGAACAGTAGTTAACAAAGAATGTGCTTATATTAGATCCACTTTTCGCGAAGAAGATTCAGTCTGGAGGTTTCTGAAAAGTTGACGTTTTAATTAAGTATTTACACTAATTATCTTGTCGTTGTAGATGTCGAAATATAGCAAAGCTGTTATATATTCACATGTTGGGATATCCGGCTCATTTTGGTCAACTGGAATGCTTGAAACTAATTGCTAGTCCTCGTTTTACAGACAAGAGAATCGGATATCTCGGTGCCATGTTACTTTTAGACGAACGGCAAGATGTTCATCTTCTTATCACAAATTGTTTAAAAAAGTATAACACCACAAATCTAACTCAAAATAATCTCTAAACAATATTTTTTTCTTACAGTGATTTAAACAGTTCTACACAATTTGTAGTGGGCCTTGCTTTATGCACTTTAGGTGCGATTGCTTCCCCAGAAATGGCTAGAGATTTAGCAGCAGAAGTAGAACGATTAATGAAATCTCCAAATGCGTACATACGGAAAAAAGCAGCACTTTGCGCGTTTAGAATAATCAAACGTGTTCCAGAGCTCATGGAAATATTTTTACCTGCCACTAGATCACTTCTGTCAGAGAAAAACCATGGTAAGAAATAAACAAATATGTGCTCACTCCTTCGATGCATAAATTTATTTACAAAATTATTCTAACTTATCTACAAGTTAAAATATTTATAATCATACTTTTCTAAGTGACAGTTAAACAGTTGATGATTTTTGTTTATTTTCATAGGTGTGTTGATCACTGGAGTAACCCTAATCACGGAGATGTGTGAGAATAGTCCGGACACGTTAAGTCACTTCAAAAAAGTAAGTGTTGGTGTTGGTGATGGGTTTTGTTCGTGCTCGTACCTTGTCTAAGGCGTAGACGTGCCGTGAGGATTCAGAGAGTGGCATGTGAGACTAATGTTAGTGTTTGTTTGGTTTAGGACTGTGCCCATCGTGAGGTATGCAATGACTGTCTTCTTGTCTGCATGATCTGTTATTTGTACAAATTTTTGCATGATGCTTTTACACAGGATTACATTTTATTATAAAGTACGATCATTAAGGCCCTTCGCATTCACCGCAGAGAATATTGCATTAATTAATTAATTGCAATTTGTGAAAACATTGTGAAAAGTGTTCAATTATGTCTTCACATGGCCAGTTGCATCAGCGAAACTTAATTTAAAGCTTGGTTTAAAATATAAAAGTAAATTCAAGTTACATTTTAGATTGACATGCTTTTATTTATTTAAACTAAGTTTTATTGGTACAACTGGCTATTATTGTAAAGTCTAAAAGTTAGTTTAATGATCTCACTGTCCTCTAAAGTGACCAAATACGTAATAATTATATACTTTAAATAACATTTTGTTTTTGTCATAATTTAACAAAATGATGTTGCACCTAAATACTTTTTTTCTAGAAGTATAATAATTAACGAGTACTTAATTTTTGTTTATTCAAGCGAAACGTAGAATTTTCAAATTTTCTTTTCGCTGCTTTATTTTAAATTAAAGTTATAGCCAATAAATTTGGTAACAACTAATGTTTGTTTAATTAATCCTGTATTTACAATCACAAGCTTCATGCAGATCACTTATAAAAAGCTTATATTTCTTTCAGGAGCTATTTCACGCAATTGTACATGATTTAATAAATTTCTAGGGCTTTTAAAATATGTGTGGCTTCTAATTTTCGACAAGTTGTCGAATATAACATTTGTTTCACAATTTTGAAGTGTGTTCACAGCTTTATATGTTATTGATTAACCATTAATTAAAAAAAAAATGATGTATAAATATTATTTTATACGTGATGTTGATTGTTGGTATTTGTTTCAGATTGTTCCTAATCTTGTTCGAATTTTAAAAAATCTTATCTTAGCTGGTTATTCACCAGAGCATGATGTTTCCGGTGTGAGTGACCCTTTCTTACAGGTAACACTTTTTCTTATTAATTATTTTGAGCAAAATTGTAAGTAATATTTTTTTCAGGTGAAAATTTTGAGATTACTGCGCGTTTTGGGTAAAAATGACGTTGATGCATCAGAAGCAATGAATGATATTTTAGCTCAAGTCGCCACAAACACTGAGACGAGTAAAAATGTGGGGAATACAATTCTGTATGAAACTGTGCTTTCTATTATGGATATCAAATCGGAAAGTGGGCTTCGAGTAAGTACTGACTAATGTTTTTATTGTGCAATTCGTATAACAGGTGAATCACAATACAATCAAATTTGTTTTTCATTCTCTAAACATTTTGTTTTTAATGACTTGTTCATTTTCAAATGTTTTATTTCGTAACTTTTCTGAATAATTATTTTAATTGTTTTGTTTTAAGTAATAATAAATATAATAACTGTCGTATATATTTATGAATATAAATGTGTTATTTAACATTCATTAAGATATAATTGTATCTCATTAATTATGCTTTTGACTTTTAATGTGATAATAAATTTTCGGTTTCTTTTAAAATAACTGTATGCACGTAATTATTTTTCAACAAAAACGAGGACATAAAACATGAGTTTCAATATATTTTTTACTTACGTTTAAATTAACGTAACGAATAACTGATAAGTTTTTTGCCTGATAAATATTTACGTTTTATTTTTCTGTCAGAATTATATAGAAATATATCATACTTTTTTCAAATTTTATTTTTCATGTTTACAGTTTATCGTCACCCTTGTTTTGATTCAAATTTCTATGTCATAATTCTGTATTACTGTCGACTTCTTAACAGGATAAATTAACAGCAAAGTTAGTACATAACTACGTTGATCAAAAATACATTTTCAACAATTCAACTTTTAATAAATATCTACAGGTCTTGGCAATAAACATCCTGGGTCGTTTCTTGCTCAACAACGACAAGAACATCCGCTATGTCGCTTTGAACACCCTCCTCAAGACCGTCTATATCGACACTTCCGCAGTTCAACGTCACCGTACCACGATCCTCGAATGTCTCAAAGATCCCGACGTGTCCATTCGTCGCCGGGCCATGGAGTTGTCCTTTGCGCTTGTCAATACCCAGAACATCCGCACCATGATGAAGGAACTCTTGATATTCCTGGAGAAAGGAGATCCAGAGTTCAAGGCGCACTGCTCATCGAGTATAGTTCATTCGGCTGAGAAGTACGCCCCGAATAAGAAATGGCATTTGGATACGCTTCTTAAAGTCTTGGTTGCGGTGAGTTGAATGATGATAATTAATAGGGAATTGTAAATACAAATTTTAATAAACTATAGGCTGGAAACTACGTCAGAGATGACGTCATCTCCTGCACGATACAGCTAATCTCCGAGACTACAGCCCAGCAAGGATATATTTCGTTCCAACTCTGGCAAGCGTTAGCAGAAGACATTGCGGACAAGCAACCGCTGATCCAAGTCGCAGTGTGGGCTATCGGTGAGTTTGGCGATCACCTCATCAACGGCTCTGTGGAAGATGTGGGAGATCCCGCCGATAGACCTAGTGAAAACGATGTCATCGATGTTTATCAGCGGTTGTTATGGTCTCCGCAAAATTCGTCAACTACAAAGCAGTATACATTGATGTCTTTGACGAAACTGAGCACCAGATTTCCAACCGCTAATGAGTAAGATATTATATTTGTTTGTGAAGAATGAGCCACTTTCATTTTCTATTTTCTTGTTAGTCGAATAAAGCAAATTATAAACTCTTTCGCATCAAGTCTACACATAGAACTTCAACAACGTGGCGTAGAATTTTCACAGCTCTTTGGAAAATATGCTAGTATGAGAGAAGCCCTTCTGGAAAGAATGCCTCCTATGGAAGTCGTCAGGCAATCAGGCAGTGATATACAAGCGAATGGAGATATGGAAGACATGGAACCTCAAAATGATAGTCCTGTCCACCAAAGCGATTCAGTAAGAAACAAGAATCTCAATAAGAATCAGATTATTTTATCAAAAAATATATTTTTTCTTCCAGAACGCACTACTCGACCTGCTGGGCGGAACAGACGGTTCCGATCTAGACATAATCCGCCCTCCAGAGTCCATATCATCCAGCATCACACAGGTATCCAGCAACAACCAGGATTTGCTGGACCTTCTCGGCGGTCTGGACATGACTCCAACAACGCCCGTTGTTGAGCCCAGCATCGGCCTCATCAACAACCTGACCAATAACAACAATGGAACCGTCCTTTTTACCAACAACCAGAACTCGAATTTTTTAGTAGATGGACTGCTAAATACGCAGGACAACCACGGTGAGTTGAAGAAGACACAGGGGTGTATTAGCTCAAAGAAAAATTGAGAATATTTTGTTTGTTACAGTGCCCAAAGTGTCGAATATAACGGCGTTCGATAAAGCAGGACTTAAGATTGTGTTCTCGTTGGAGAAGACACCTGATTGTGAAAGTGTTTCTATTTGTATGACTGCGACTAATGGCAGCACGCTGCCCATGACAGAGTTCTTGTTTCAAGCAGCTGTCCCAAAAGTAAGAAAAATTTTGTTCCAAAATTTATTTGTCACATCTGCCACGTAATTAAATATATTTTTGGAAATTGAGTATCAAAATCAGATTCCTTAATAAAATTAATTCAAATTGTTTCATGTTGCTTTAAAATAAACTTCATCATTCCAAGTATGGCTTTTATTTGTTCTAAATTTAATGTAGCTTATACATAAACTGTTACTATGCTATGCGACGAATAATCGCTAACTATCAGTTAATTTTGTTTTTCAGGCCTCAAATCATTTTAAAATTAATTTTCAGCAAAATGTTCTAAATAAATCTGCGTTCACAGCTATTCGTAATTATTAATAGGATAGCTGTAAACGCAGCTTAAAAGTGTGCATTTATTTCTAAAATTATTTAGGAACGTTTGGAAGCGAAAAATAAAATTAGTCAGTTTTAATCGGTTATTCATACTAGAAGTCAATATGTTTTAAATTTGATTTTTTATTAATTAATTCATAATTTTTTGTGTGTTAGACATTCCAATTACAAATGCTATCGCCATCTGGAACCGTGGTAGTTCCAGGCGGTAATGTAATTCAAGTACTACGAGTTACAAACCCAAATAAGGTAACGCAATAGTTGATTGTAATTTGTTGAGTGAAAATTGTAAATCCTACCTTTTGTAGACTGCGTTGCGAATGCGTATCCGACTGTCATATTCCGTCGACGGCGCCACCATCCAAGAACAGACGGAAGTAAACAGCTTCCCCACTGACATCTGGAACTGACGATGTCTACTGGACCCCAGCAAGCAGTCCTGGAAAACAAGACTCACTGGATAAGACGAATCGTTGTTAGCGGAAAGTAGCGTAATCAGGTTCAGCACAGTGGCGCACTTCAGTACTTAAGCATCATATTATTTTTATGTATGTCTAAATAAATTTAAACACAAAAACATTTCAAGTGGAACAAATGTGAATCTGAAGTGGTTTGTATATCAATCACTACGTGTACCAAAACTCTACTTATGTAAATCAATTTATATTTAATTATTCGCTTATTATTTAATTCTTACTAACTTGCTGCTAACTCAACTTTAAATCATTCCAAATTAAAACTATTTCGTTGTGCTCACATTATTGACTAATTTTTGGATTTTGTTACGAGTGATGTAGCGTTGAGTTAGTGATTAGTTTGATATTTTGTAATAAATAAATCGCTACACTCGTTAAAAGCGACTTGTGACAGGTGGAGGGAGTCTTTTAACCATAGTTGACCATTTGTTAATTATTCATGAAACAATTGTGCGACTGACGGATTTATTTTTAATATCTGATCATTATCTACCAACTTTCGAACAGTTGAATTCTGAAATCAGTTTCCAGGGTAACATGAATGAATAAATGAGCATCTGATCTATTTATTGTTTACCGATGCGATTTTGTTCCAATTTGGCAACTGTTTGAAGGATTTAGCTGATAGTGTCGTCATGAAGTCCTAAACTTCAAATAAACGCTTTCTTAAATATAGTTTTTGTACATATTTATGAAAGTTTATTTTTGCGTCCATTCAAACATTGATTGTTTATGTGCAAAAAATTGTAAATATTTGTTGCGATAGTTTCATTCGATAGTCTCTACTGTGATGCGATTTATTTTATGCAAGTGTGGAGTATTTTGTATATAAAATAAATATTATTACAGTAGATATTACATTAAAACATTCCTCGCACATTTAAAAGTCAATCATCTCAAAATCTTCAAATCTTCGATCAATTTAATCAAGTCATTGTCTAAATGTGCGAGATCCTGTAATGTAATTTCCTATCAGTGTATAAATAAAATAGTGGCTGATATTTTTCTTGTTTTATTTGCAATATATGACAAAACAAATTATTTATTACACAAATATTAATTTAAAATTAGTTTATTCCGCAACTTTAGGCGCAACGCTATTGAAAAGCCGGTCTTTGATCATCTGGGCCATGAGTCCATGGATGATTTCAATGGTGGTTTTACAGCTGTCCTTCGTGGCTTTCAGAAGTTTATCTTCCGTGCGTTTCTCATGTGGGTCAGAACCACCAACCATGAAACCGCCGCGACCTAAAATCATTTCCATTTCACCAGATTCTCGAACAATATTTTTATAATTTTCTTACATAATGCTGCTTCAGATTGTTCCAGTTTATCGGACAGATCGAAGATTTGTCCAGTGGTATAATCAGCATTTGTTAACAAACTAGAAGAACTTAATGTATTTACCCAATATTTATTCCACAAAGAATCTAAAAGTTTTCGATCTAAAGACGATTTAAAATAAGTAACTTCTAACGAGTAATATTGTTTGCAATGAACACCAAAATCTTCAATTTTATTCAATGGAATTGTTTGGTATTCTGATGGTTCCTCATTTGCTGGTTTGTACCCCTACAAATACTTGAATTATCCATCCGCTTCATTTTTCTAAATGTAAATTTACCTTAGGGTAAGTACGGAAAGCACCCAAGCACACTTTTCCAGCGGAAATCGTTCTAACTGGATCAATAACAATAGCTACGAAAGGTTCCTGGAAATTTTGGTTCAACATTTGTGTACTAACATCTATTCCAGATAACCAACAACCGTAACCAGGATGACTATGATACCAGCCAATCGCGTTTTCATGTCTTCCAACCTAATTTCAATAAAATATTTACTAATTACTTGGTTAATTAATGAATTACACTGAAGTATGTACCAATTTAGCGGCTTCAATGTACGCTGTCATGTATTCATAAGCTTGTGCTTGTGCATTAACTCTAGTTTCTGTTCCTTCAACGGGTAAGGCGAAAGAATCCATCACAATCATAGTATTAGCGTCAACTTTTCCTAAAAGAAGCCCCATCACTTCTAAAGTTCCTCCAGAACGGGCATGCATTACCATTTTGAGTAAGGCTAGAGCAGAGATTTTTATATCTTTGAAAAAGTGAGGGCTGGAATTATAACAATTAATAAGATCAATTTATTTATTGAAAATGATTTGATATTACTCCTTTTCCCATGGTTTTGCAGCTAATATATCCTGTTGTTGCTTCTTGTCGTATCGGTAGATTTCATCTACAGCACCAACGGTGTCCATTTTATTTGACAATTCCCAAGTCTTTTGGGCAATTGTTGCCTGACTATCACTGGAGGTACTAGCACGATTCATATTTGCAATAATATTTTGTTACTTTTTTCTAACCACTTTGTTCGGAACTGTCGTTGTCAAAATCAAAATATCACAAATCAGTGTTGCCAACATTTGTACAACAAAGAATTTTATTTTGTAAATAATTTTATATATTTTTTTAAATAAATAAAATTCGCATTACTACAGTTTACATATTATATTTTAACTTGTGCTTTATTTGCTCATATAATTTTATATAATTACATCGTTTACCCCTCCACCAACGTAAATAGTGATGAAACAGCAAGTAATTTGAATGATTAGTTATAAATTAAATATTAAGTTAAATTAAATTAATTATTTGTAATTAAATAGGTAGGTAAATAAGACATATTTATATAAAACTACATTTTACATTATTTATAAATTTTCTGTCGTTTCTGTCATTCGCATTCGCACATGTCAGATGTGCGTGTAAAAATAAAAATTTATTATGTAAATTGAAGTGAAAGCCCTTAAAATTTTATTATGTAAGACCTTTTAAAGTACTTGCTTTGATTTACGTCATACTTGTCATGGGCACTTATTAAGAGGTCAGATTATTTAAGCCTTCGAAAATGATTGTATATAACTAGCAAATATTCGTACAGTTCCAACTCATAACGAAACATTGTCCTCTCTATTCACAAATAATAAATTACCGATAAAATTACGTTATCAGATAACAGTGTCATTTTTCATTTTACTGATTAGGTTTCTTTTTATATAAGACATTTAATAGCCGTAAGTAGAGCCAAAGTATTCAAGTTGCTTACCGAAGCAAATCATTAACTTTTCTATATATTTCAGCGTTGAAAAGAAAATCTAAATCATGGAGGAATTATCTTTATATCTACAAGACTACAAAGAAATTGTCGGCAGCATTGCAAGTATTGTAACAATTGGACAGTTCTTAGCCGGTGGTTTTATCTGTAAAGATATTTACAAAAAGGGATCTACAGATGGAATTTCAGCAAATCCATTTCTTGGTGGTGTTATTATGTAAAACAAAAACACTATTGATTCTATTTTGTTTTAGTAATATTCATCTGTTATTTTCAGAGGGTTCTTGATGTTGCAGTATTCAATAATGCTTAATGATAGTGCTATGCTAACTGTTAATATGGCTGCAATAGCATTAAACATTGTATATTTTGCATTTTACATGTTTTACTGTGATAAAAAGGGAGAAGTAATGAAATCTTTAGGTATTGGACTAGCTATGATGGCAGTATTAATTGGATATACTAAAATTGAAAATCAGGAGCTTGTTGAATATAGATTTGGGCTTATTGTTACAATTTTAATGTTAGTTTTGATTGGAAGCCCATTATTAGAAGTTGTAAGTTTATATTTTTGTTTGTACTTTGTTGCATTTAATCACTAATTCGTTATATTCCAGAAAAGTGTAATTCGAAACAAAGATGCATCGTGTATACCATTCCCAATAGTGTTATGTGGAACAGTCGTATCATTTTTGTGGCTACTGTATGCTATCATATTATTGAATGATTTTATGATTGTAAGTTGATTTATTTTTAAAATTAGTGCATAGACTGTACTGTATTGTTTCATTACAGTTCCAAAATTTGATTGGTTTGGTCCTATGTATAGTACAGTTGACTCTGTGCTTCATGTATCCTGGAGAATCAGAACCAGATAAAAAGAAGGGAGAATAACGAGCGAGGGTTTGGTTCTATTAAACTACGATTATAGAAGTATTTTTATATTCTGTTTGTCGAAATACATTCCGAACTATTTTTGTATACTTGTTATAGATGTGAGACAATAAATTTTATCATATTTTATGTTATCATTGTGACTTTGCAGATTCATATGTATTGTTAAATTGTTATATAATGAATAAATTTATAAATAGTATTTTTGATTTTATCTTTTCCTAGTAAAGACAACAACCGAGATATGAAATATAGTAGTTTGAGATACGCTGGAAAACTCGATCAGTAGTAGTAAATATTTGCACAAATGGTGGGGGAACCACAAAGCAGGGCACTTGTTTTTGTAGTGGGGTTCTAATGACGCTCGTGACATCTCTCTTCAGACTTGTTCATTTCCATCAATGACATTTGCGATTCGTTAATTTAGAGTGATGTCACAACTGTAGTATCTTGTCAAAAGTTTTCGTTCAGAGCGTTGATCATGTGCGTAAGATGACAAAGTGTGCTTCTAATTGAAAATACAAACAAAAATCAAAATGACAACTGCAGTATCCCCTGTGTATCATACGATATGTACAAAACTGAACTTTCTTTGCCCAAAAGTGGATTTGAACTGCTTGTCTAGAGCAGTATTTTCACGGAACTTACACGGTGACAGAAGATATGTGTCGTGTTTAAAGAAAATTAGCGGGAAATGTCTTTCAACAACTACGAAATGCTTTTTAAACACGAGTGTCAGGTTATATGGAACAGCTGCAAGGCCGGAATTAACGGGAGGTTTATCAAAACTACAAGCTCAGGAATTAACTTTGAGATTAACCAGCGAAGAACGAGCTATGCTTTTAACTGCTTTGCAAGAATTTCAGGCGAAAATGGTTAAGGATGAATATTTAGGTGAGCATCAATTTTCAAAATGACGCATTTTAGAAATGATATCATTATTTTTAAATTAACATAAGTACAAGGTTTATGAACAAACCGACTTAACCTTATATTTATGAAAACAATTATTGTTGATTCGGTTTTCGTAGATCCACATACTGTTATTATTTTTTAATAGATCATAGTCCAGTTTTTTACGCTTCTGTTTCACATACCTTGTTACTTTTTTATAGTTGAATTAAATATCACGGCGTACAATTAAAAGAATTGTTTTCTCTTTAATGGCTACAATAAAATTTCTAATATTTATTTCTTGGCGCCCGCCCGTACGTTATCCTTTAATCTTTTATTGGATGCCTTTGTATTTCCAGCGGCGTAACATACAAATAGTTTAAGGTACTTTAAAGGTAAACTTATTTTGTAATAATATGTACATTTAAAGATGTCAATACACAAATTACACATCGTATTATCATAAAACGACCTTGATCTAGAATTCTAAAAACCGATTTAGATTAATTGTATTCTAACTTACAATTGTACAAATTGTATGTGAATCTACATCGATCATTTCATTTTTGTAACAGCTGTAACGATTTTCTTTTTTTGGTCATTTCCATGACAACGACATCAACATAAAATAAATTAACAAATCAAAGTAGTCATTTTAAAAACATAAATACGTATTTAAAAACTAATTATTTAAAAATAATTATTAGTTGGGTATTCAAGGAATAATAAATATTTGAAAAAAAAATGGATGTACGGCTCTGATCTGAAGGGATGTGTGTAAAGAAATATAAAAATAAATGTAGCACATCTTATTGAATGAAATGTAATCGATTCTAGTGTCACATGGGAAGTGTGAATTCCCTAGTGACCTAAATAAAGTACAGTATAAATTCTTACTTTTGTTGGCCTGACGTTTTCACTTGAGAGGTTTATTTCTTCAAAAAAGAACGAGAAACATGTTGAATCATTAATCATTTTTACCCCATTTCACCCTTAACTTTACGTAGTATTTATTTCAGTACTTGAGTGTCGTTTGTTATTCAAATGAATGCAAATGTCTTTAATCATAATGTAGAGAGGTAGAATATATTTTTAGAACCCTCATTGTTTAGAATACTTTAAATTCTTTTCTTCCGCCAAAAAGTTTAGTTTTTATTTTCTTGTACCTTCAACCGCATATTTCGCATGCATGTGTACAAAATTTGAAATTTAAATTCTTCGTATAGGGTAGAATTAATTTACATATCTTGCAAACTTTAACAAAATTAATTTAAAATCTCAGAACATATATTTAGTTCTATAATATAAAAAAGTTGTATTATTGGCAAAAAAAGAAAAGTTTTGATTTTTCAATTTTTTTTGTTATGAATAATTCAACGGATATTCGTTATTACAAAAAAAATCTGGTATTCAGTGGAATAATACAATTTTAATTGCTTAGGGCAAACCAATAACTAGGGAAATTAATGTATTTACCAATCGTTAATTAGTTTCCAAGTTATAATCAATATTTATCTGTCAACGCTTTGAACAGAAATGTTAAACGGAAAGGAATTTAATATGTATTTTGTAAGTTGTGTAATTAATTCTTATTTCATCATACACGGTAGTTTTCAAATATTAAAGATTTTATGTAAAACACAAAATATCAAAATTAATTATTTTTTTTAAATCGTATTGCACAGGTTATACAAATTTATTTAAATTTTATTAGTTTATTTACTTAATAATTCTAACTACCTTTGACATAAAAATAGCGATAAAAATTGAAATAACATCAGATTTGAATTACATGGATGCCGTAGCTCAGTTGGTTAAAGCATTTAACCGGAATTCAAAGGTCCCAGGTTCAAATTTTGTGGCACCCCAATTTATAATAACATTAAATTTTACACTATTTTATTTTGAACCCGAGTGTACCTAGGCAGGCGGAACCTAGTACTACTGAGTCGCGCAATATGCATTATTTGTGTTAAATATAAGTTTTGTCTTTCAATTTAAATTATAATAAATGTTATGAAAATTGTGAGCAGTTTCTAATTTTCTGGGAAAAAAACTGATAACTCTTTTGTTTTTAAAATTTAATGTTATATTTGAGTTATAACTCATACAATTTAGGAAATAACGAAATAATTGGTATTAGATAAAGATGAACAATGGACCTTAAATTTATATTGTTTATAGGAATAAATAAATATGTTTTTGTTTGTTCGTAAACTCGTGTAATAATAAATGTTGTAAGAGTCGTAGGAGTCGTATTTATTTGCTGAATTTCGAGCAGGTCAGCTAGCAGCATCCCGTTGGCGTAGCAAATTCGGGAGACCAAGTAAATTACCATCTTTAGGTGACGTGGACCCAACCGGAAGCTACTGTGAAGTTCCTGAAGACTGGCTTAAAAAGAAATATGGTATGCCGTCTATTTTTTTAGCTTCCGGCATCTACTAACAACTGTTGGAGTGTGTGCATGAATCTTAGGGTCAGTGACGTCATAAAACAGCTTTCCAGCAGCCGTTTGTCATTTGTTGTCATAGTCTTTAGTGATAACATTAATAATTGTCATTTGTTTTGCATTTCATGCTTCCGGCATCATTTCATCGTATCACAAAGTAAGAGTAATTGTCATATTAATGTTCGTATATATCATTCTGAGATATTCCGGAACAATTTTAACTAACTACTAATTCTGAACACTATTTTTTATTACTAATCTATCTTCTGAAAGTTCTGAAATGGATAATCTATCACATTTTGACTCTTTTGATGTTGTCTACTCTTTCTCTCGTGCAGATTCATATTTAATCTTCGCACAGTAAGTCGTCTGGTTGAGCTTTTTCAATAAAGTCTCTTTTTGTCAATGTTATTCAATGTTAGTTTTGTAATTTTGTTGCATAGATTAGTCTCAAATCTGTGATACTTTTCTTGTAGCATGGAATTTTTGCATGTTTTTTCAAGTTTAACTCCTCTGTAAATATTAATTGTTGTAAAATTTATGTTTCTACAGCAACAAAATATATTTGTCAACTTTTAAATATGACAATGTTGCTAAGAAAATTTCGTAATTTGTTTAATAAAACAAAGAATCCGATCTTTCAGATGTTATTGAGCCAGTAAACAACAACAAAATAATTTGGATAAATAAAACTAAAACATTGCTCTTTTTTGTTAAATGTTTGTCGTTTTTTGATTAATGGGTCTTCAAGAACCAAGAGCATGTTTTTAATCAATATAAACAAAAGATTTACGCAGCAATGATTAATTTGAATGATGTTTTCTTTTAGCGGCATCAGTGACACCACCATCAACAAAAGAGTTAGTAGGAAGTACGTAAAGAATAACAAAAATGAAGTAATCATGTAATTACAAAAATCCTAAATGTTACAGTTTCAACTGCTAATTCAATTCCATTTATCGGTTTTGGATTTCTGGATAACTTTATTATGATTATTGCGGTAAGTATCTACACACCTGTTTGATAACAATAAATAATCGAATTAAACTTTGAAACTTACGTGATAATATATTACGCGAATCACTACAAATTAAAAATCACTTGTTTAATCTATTTTTATCACTGTAATTAACTTTAAAACTAATTATTTCACTCATCAAAAGTTTATAATGATATGTCAAAAATATAACTGTCACTTGTTTTTGTAACAAGGTTTTTTATTGGATAATCGATGGTGACGTCATTCACAGCCACTTTAATTCGTTATAGGATGATATATCAAAAATGTTATTTGATCTATTATTATCACTGTAATTAACTTTAAAATAGATATTTTCATTCATAAAAATCATTCCCTTAGTTATGACTTGTCAAAAATATAATTGTCATTTATTTTTATAACAAGATTCCTGAATTCTTTCTAGGGCGATTATATCGACTTATATTTGGGATCATATCTCTGCATATCAACAATGGCTGCAGCTGCATTAGGAAACACATTTTCCGATGTAATGGGAATCGGTTCGGCATATTACGTCGAACGATTTGCTAATTACGTTGGCTATCAACCACCGAAATTAACACCAGTTCAGTTAGATATGCCAGTTTCACGCCAATTTGCAAACTTGGGACGAGTCTTAGGCGTCACTTTGGGATGCCTTTTAGGCATGTTACCTTTATTGTTCCTACCGACAGATGAAGAGAAGAATAGAGAGAAGAATGCGATGAAAAAAGCAGCAACAGAAAATGTTAAAGATGTTACAAAGACGGAGTAAGAAAAGATTGATTCAATTAATCATTTCGAGCGCTTTTTGCTTACAGAGTTACTATATCAGGATGATAGAATAAAGTAGGTAAGTGTCTAAAAAAGACGGATAGATGATAGATGGCCTAATTTATTACAGAACAGTCTGTATTTTTCTGAGTCATATTGATTATTTAATCAAAAATGGGCTAAAATAGATATTAATTTATAAATGATTTATGTAATATATCAAGCGAGTGACGTTATTAGTATAATGAATGTTAATATATTTCTTCGCCTAATAAATTGTTCCTAATTTCGTCTGGCAATTAACTTAGTTCTTTTCTAGTAACTTATTAATAATTACGTTGTTAACTTTTTATATATTTTACAAAGTTTGTTGATGAACTTTTATCGATATGTAATGTTATTGTTACCTCTGAGATTTTAACAAACTACAAACTATTAGATTTATAGATATTTTATGAACTGCTGATATATTTTAAATGTAAATAACTTTTAAGTATAATATGTGAATATAGAAATGTCACCAAAAAAAAACAAGCTTGTTCTTGAAAATGTTTTGTGAAATCTGAGATTTCGTCATTTTGATTGGTTGCCAAAATTGCAAATCCTAATTTTGCCCAATAATCTTCACCGTCCTTAAAAATGACCAACGAGAAAACTACGTAGAATCTATGAGTGTTTTCATATCTCAGGTTTCGTAAAACTAGAATTTTTGTAGTAAAAATCAATTATTATTAATTAGAAATAATAATTGATTATTAGCTCAATTGTTTCTGTTGTAAAAATAAAACTGTGCGTATAAATGTTTATTTAATAAAAAATACATTAAGTATATCAGAATCATTTATTTTTGAGCTGGTATACATTTAATCACAATTAATCCTTAAACTCAAAAATTAATTTATTGAACATTTGATGTTCCTTAAGTAAGAAAAAAATATTAATAGGCGCTTATTTGATTTAAATAAGGCCTTAAAGTTGTAAACACCGTATCTGTCCACTCCTCATGCCAAGATCTTTCTAATTGCTCTTGAAGTCTAACTTTGGTAGCTTTATGAATTTTGTCTTGTAAATTTAACTTCTTTTGTCGTGCAATTGACATATCTACCAATTTATCATGCGCGAAATTTTTGTAGTAATTATTCGGTAATTTTATTCCTTCGTACTCATGAGTTCTTGAAATATCAGTCAACCAGTTCATGATCGGATTATTCCACCAATCCCAGTTTGAATCGTCCAAATCCTCCGAAGCTTCACAGCCAGAAAATTCGTTATTGCAAGTAATTGAAGCCAAGATAAAACCAGTCTTAAGAACATTCACAGGATCCAAATTTTTGTATCTTGATTCGTATTTAATTTCATTTGCGATGAAAACCTCGATTTCTGTTGTAGAATTGGTATCACTGGATTGAACAACAGAGTGAGGAGCATGTAAGGATGTTCCAGGTATTTGGCTTGCAAGAAATACTGAACCGGCGATAGTTAAAACTCCAACTGCGTATGTCGCTGCTAGAACAGCAGAAACGGCCAATAATGTTTGGAGGATATTTGATAATTCGTAGGCGGTAATGAGATATTTTATTTCGGTATAGGTGAACCACCCTCTTCGAGAACCTTCTCGTAAAGCGATATCGGCTTCCAGTTGCTCTAGCCGGTCCCAAAATGCTGGTTCACGAACGAAAACATTCCAATCCTAACATAAATTCAATGTTGAGATAATTTGGACATATGAAATGTATATCGAATAAAAAGTTGCTAGAAATGAAGGAAAAAGGAATAAGTGAAAAATGTGGGGAATAAACGAGCTATGAAATTATGATGTGAATGTTACTGGATAAAAAGTTGCATGATGTTGATAGCGTTATCAGCTTAAACGATAATAAACTTACAATTGCATTCAAGAATTCTTTCTCCAATTTACAAAGTTCAGCAACAGTAATCTCGCCCGATTTTGCCCATTCGTCAGTAAAAACTTCATCCTCTTCACCGTCGTCATGTAAAAATTTACTTGATACCATCTGAGAAACAAATGCCGATCGAATATGTGTTCAATTAAAAATGATTTATTTATTTACCAATGAAATCAAAAACAGTTTTGATGGTGCCACTTGTTGCAGATACTCAGGGTTGCAATTTTTGAGACGTTCCAAGTATAATAGAGCCAAAACAAATGAACAGGGTGAAACACAAGCATTTCGAGATATAGAAGACGCATCCTCACAATACAAACGATTTAAAGAATTTCCTTGTTGAGCTTCAGAAAATATTTCAGATGCCAGTTCTGAAATCAACAGATGTTACTTTCGCAATCATTTTTTATTTTCTAAAATAGGTTACCTGAAACTGGTAAGCTCAAACGATCAGTTTTGGGCAGCTTTCCATAATACAAAGTTTTTGTAATCCGAGATAAAAATTTGTTATGCTGACCCATGGACTGAAATGGGTTATTTTTTAAATAGGACGAAACTCATGAACTTAACCAAAAATATTCATACCTTTAACGGTCGTCTGCATTCTTTGCCACGTTCTGGTATTTTTGACATCGTCAAAAACTATTTAAATTCAGTGATTTGTATTGCGTATTATCTCAAAAGTTGCAATAATTTAGTGACGAAAACAACTGTTTATTATGGCATGTAAGTGGCGTGACATTACCATAAAAAGATGAAAGTGAATCAACTTGAGTCAAATCATAACCCAAATCTCAATCTGGACCCCATTTTTTAAAGATTGTTATAACCTTAAATAAATGTTTCAATGCATTTTAAACACCTAGAGTATTACTACAGCAAATATCATAAAAACTCAAATATATAAAATTTATTTTTAAAAATATTAAAATTAGAAAATTTATACAAGAATGTTTTGAAACGGGTAGTAGCGAACGCATTCTGTCAAACATTGACAAAGACGCCTTGAATGCAGAGTGCTTGTTTGTTGTGTACATAGTATTATTTTCATTTTAAGATATGGCCCAACGTTTCCCAGTGCCTGGCCCTACTCAGGGCCCAACAGGGCCCCCTCAGCAACGTTATCCACCACCGCAAAATCCATCTTTACGTCAGTATTCTGGACCAAACTTTCCGGTAAATTTTTCACCTCATATATTAAGTATCAAATAAATCGGATTTTTACTTTGAACCCTCAGCAACGTAGTGGTTTCACGCCACCACCAGCAATGGGGCCCGCTGGAAGTGGTGGTACGATGATGCAAAGACCTCCTCAACAGCAGTATTCACCCATGAGAGGAGGACCAATGCCGAATCCTCCGGTAGGAGTTAAAAGACCTCAAGACACCAGAGGTCCTATGCCACCTTCCAAAAAGTAAACAACTTACCATCTACCTGAAAATCATTTCGAACTAATTATTTTTCTTACAGTGACTTCTCTCATTCTACCAGCAAGAAAAAGAAAAAACTTGCAGACAAAATCTTGCCTCAAAAAGTTCGGGATTTAGTCCCAGAAAGTCAGGCCTACATGGATTTGTTAGCATTTGAGCGTAAATTAGATGCAACAATCATGAGAAAAAGATTAGATATTCAGGAGGCTTTGAAACGACCCATGAAACAAAAACGAAAACTGCGAATTTTTATTTCAAATACTTTTTATCCTAGCAAAGAACCAGGGGCAGAAGGACCTGATGGTCCAGGTCAAGAAGGATCCGTTGCCTCATGGGAATTGAGAGTTGAAGGAAGGTTACTTGAAGACTCAAAGAATGATCCGAATAAAGTTAAGCGTAAGTTTTCTTCTTTCTTCAAAAGCTTGGTTATTGAGCTCGATAAAGATCTGTATGGACCCGATAATCATCTAGTAGAATGGCACCGTACTTTGACTACACAAGAAACTGATGGATTCCAGGTAATATTTTTCAATTAAATATCGAAGAAAATCGAAATGTTTTATATTTTAATCTGTTAGGTGAAGCGTCCAGGCGACAAAAACGTGCGATGCACAATTCTTTTGCTACTGGATTATCAACCACTTCAGTTTAAATTAGATCCAAGGTTGGCACGACTTTTAGGTGTTCACACACAAACACGTCCAGTAATTATTTCTGCTCTTTGGCAATACATTAAAACGCACAGGTACAAGTAACTCTTGCCATAGTTTGTAAAATTTAACAAGAAATAATTTCTCCAGATTGCAAGATGCTCATGAACGCGAATTCATCGTCTGCGATAAATATCTTGAACAAATATTCGGATGTCAGCGAATGAAATTTGCTGAAATTCCACAGAGATTAAATCCATTGTTACATCCTCCAGATCCGATAGTTATCAATCATGTGATTTCCGTTGAAGGCGGCGCAGAAAGTAAACAAACCGCTTGCTATGATATTGATGTTGAAGTCGACGATACTTTAAAAACTCAAATGAATAATTTCTTGCTTAGCACTGCAAGTCAGCAAGAAATTCAAGGGCTTGATTCGAAGATTCATGAAACTGTTGATACTATTAATCAGTTGAAAACTAATCGTGAATTTTTCTTGAGTTTTGCAAAAGATCCTCAACAGTTTATTCATAAATGGATTATAAGTCAAACTAGAGATCTGAAGGTAATTTGTTTTTACCATTTTACAACTTCTTGAATATAAATATGTATTTATTTATTTCAGACTATGACTGATGTGGTTGGAAATCCTGAAGAAGAAAGAAGAGCTGATTTCTTCTATCAGCCTTGGGCACAAGAAGCTGTTTGTCGGTATTTCTACACTAAAGTACAACAAAAACGCGCCGAATTAGAACAAGCTTTAGGTATTCGTAATAATTAAATATTGTTTTCTAAACTTTTTGACCATTACTCACTTATATCATTAACAGTATATTAGTTCTGGGATTTAGTTTACTAGTATATGTATTTGTATTAAATAAGAACAAGTAATTGTACGTATAGTGTTTTTAATAAGTGATAATAAAAAATTTAAAAAAAACTTTGTGCTTGTACATTGGGCTAATACGGACCTAACAATAATTTCATTTCTTATCTCAATGATAACTGAACAATTGCAGTTAAGGAAAGTACATTGAATATTGCAAAATTTAACAATTTAAACAAAGAGTGTTTGTTATTTTAAAAGGTTACAAGATAACTATCACATGACGGCCATCTGTGAGATAAAACTGACACCTATCAGCTGTTCATTGTTATGACGTAATTAACAGAGATAATTATTTTTCCACAAATGCGACATATTTTTTGTTGTCATAAAAGAAAATCATGCTCAACAGTTTCCTACGCAAAAACTACACTATTTCGTTATTGTTAAAATCATATTTGATGTAAATTAAATGACGCTTATAAATTCAAGGTTATAAAACTTGTATGACATAAATCAAGTGATGGTGAGTTATTTACGGAACCAGGTCATACATTATTTAAGTATAAGGATTATATTTTAGCCATTAAAATTAATGTCTGCTATAATCAACACGTCACAAGCTTCCCAAGCTTGCAGTGAGAAAAACGAAGCTGATAATCTGTTGACAACTCTTTTGTTTTACGTAAAACAGTGTCAAGCGCGTTTTGGTGGCAAAACAGAACTTGCTACCGAGTTTGATCATAATGTTGCTGGATTGTGTTGTTCCTTAGAAGCAGTTATTTCTCATGGTTTAAGATCAAGACCACAAGATGTACCTCAAGGATCAGCACTTAAACAGGTGTCTGACATTGTTTCAAATAGTCTTAGTTTCAACAATGAGATGCCTACTTTCTGGCATTTTGTTAAACATCACTTAACAAAACATGAACAAGAAAGATATGCAGTTCTTAGACAAATTTGGACAGATACTGGTAGAGGCAAAGCTTGGATTAGATCTGCATTAAACGAACGCTCATTAGAAAGGTATATTTTAAATTAATATCTTTATGTTAAATAATAATTGTGTATTTTTAACTTTTAAGATATTTTCATTGTTTGCTAAGCAATACGGAGTTATTAAGTAGATATTATGAAGATTGGGCACTTCTGTGTAATCAAGAAAAGAGCGCAATGCTACCAAATATGGCAGCAGGTTTGTTTACATTTTACTAAATTTTTACTTTGTAATCATATAATAAAATTTACAGGTTTAGGTCCAATTTTATTTGCAATAAGTATAGATAAGCCAGAATTAAATAACGGAGATTGTAGTTTAAGTAAATTAAAAAATCAAAGTGAGCCAATAATTATGTCAGAACCAAATACTCAAAAAGGAGAATTGAAAAAGAAGAAACGCGTACCTGCACAAATTATATCATTTGACGATGATGATGAAGAAGATAATAAATCTTGCCTTTCTTATACGAGCGGTTCATCCGTTTCTCAAGATAAAAACATTCCCAGCCAATCAGAAAATTCAAAAGATACTTCAGTATTACCAGAAAAGCCAAAGAAAAACTACGTTATAGAATGTTTTCCCAGTTTGTCAAAAAATACATCACTAACTGAAAAATCTCAGGAAAAAGAGTCCAAACCTACGGGACCTTCTACGTCTCGAAATGTTGATGTTACTTTAACACCAGTCCAGCATGTAGATATCGGTGAACTGATCCTAGTCGAAACAGAAATCGATCAATTTAGTTCAGAATCACCAGAAAGTGTTGATGGAACTATAGAAATGCCGACAGATATCGTCGCTGTTTTAACTACAGTTGAAAATAAAAACAAAGAAGAGCAAAGTCATTTGCAAGAAAAAATTGCGGGTCTAATCAACGAAAATGACAAATTAAAAACGAGACTTAAAAAATATATTAGTGCAGTTCAAATGTTAAGAACTGATGGGGGTTCTGCGCATAAAGCTCTTGCAGATTTGAGTTTTTCTGAAGATAGCGGCAGTGAAGATATTGATAATTTAGTAGAAGCCAAAGTTTATGAAGATAAATTAGTCCAAGTAAGTATACGACCGTAATATCGATTATTTTTCTTCGCCAAAAGTTGGCAATTAAAAAAATGATACGTCTCGGGTCCCGCTAATCTACAGCTCAATTTTTGATTGAAAACGGTTGTGAACTGCATCAGTTTTACATACATCTAATTGTTTTCTAATAATCCTGTAACTAGAAAAGAAAACTAAATCCATATTCAAGGCAACTGATAAACAACGGTGCGATTTGACATTAATGAGAAAAATAAATCTTATCTAAATTTCTAATTTCCTTCGGCTCGGGAAATGAAACTGTACCTTCAGGAAGATATGTCCCACTTTCTTCCCTTAATATATAAGTAACTATTGTTGTTTTTAAGGTGGCAGAAATGCACGGTGAATTAATGGAATTCAACGATCACTTGCAAAAATTATTAGGACAAAAAGAATCTTTACTACAACGATTGCGGTCAGAGTTGGCGGAACTTCGAGGACCATTACCGAGTGATAAAATTAGTTTAGATGAAGAATCATTTGAAACCGTTGGTTTGGTTAGCATTTGCGTTCCTTCGGCTTTCCTTACAGGTAAAATATTATTTTCTTGAAAATAATACAAATTCAATCATACATTCTGTAGGATCAGGATCCGAAGCTCACCACGTTTACCAGATTTACATAAGAGCTGGTAACGATGACTGGAATATTTATAGAAGATACGCTCAATTTTATGCTCTTCATAGCGAACTAAAAAAATTGGATCCTATTGTTTCTAACTTTGATTTTCCTCCCAAGAAAAGTCTTGGAAATAAAGTAAAAAATCTAAGATAAATTTTAGGTAGTTGAATAATTAAATGTATTTTATAGGACGCGAATTTAGTTGAAGATCGAAGAAGAAGATTACAAACTTATTTACGAAGAATTCTTGCTCATTGGCCTGAATTAGGAAACTGTAATAGTCGATATTTATTAGAAAGACATCTTTCATTTTTCCGGTATTTTTTTTGTAATAATTTTGTAATTATATACATTATTAATAAATATTTTTAGGGATCAACCTATGCAAGACGGAAAAAATAAAAGTACTTCAAGAAAAGGTGTATTTTCGTCCAGGAAAAGTAACAATTCAACAAATAATGAAAATCATTATACTGGTCTGTGATAACACTCACATTTTTAGTTAATTATTTAACATTAAGTAAACTAATTTGTTTTTAATTTTACATTCAAGCTACAATTAATAAGATCTAATTGAATTTATTGTTGCAATAATATTTTATTGTTTTATATAAAGTTTATATTGGTACCTTACTACATTATATTATTCTTTATTATATTAAATTACGCTATATATAACAAACTTATATTAACAAATTGTAAGTAATCAGTTTTATAATGGAACCTGATATTTAAATAAAAGCACTTATATAAGAAATATTTTTTTATTGTAAGGTGTAAAGTTAAAAGATTATATCACTGGTTTAGAAATAGTTTTCTTTAGAAAACCGGAACTTATTAGTTCTGGTCTACTGATTACAATAATACTTGCATCCATTGTTTCTTTTCTTTTTATTTGAAATAAGAAAACTTACACGCACAGTAATAATTATTCATTTGCAAACATAATCTTTTAAATTATATATCTTTTTCTTAGATTAACAATTATTATAGTTTTTCTCGTGTTTAAAAATTCATGAGCGATGCAGGAATTCACAGAATTGTTGCAATATTTGTATTTATTAATTATTGTTTCTTAAATTTAAAATCAATACTAAGTAAATAACACAAAATAGAGACATATATTACATTTACCCTCATAAGCACCCCCTTAAATAAAACAGAGATAAAAGATAAAATTCATGTCTGTTATAAATCCGAAACGTTATATTTGGCGCATGCCTATTTATTTTATACTATGTTGCCAAGTTTTTATAAAACTTTAAATAATATATTAATATATTATTTGTTTCATACCAAATGACTTAAATTATACATATTTAAGCTTTGTGATTGTGTTTGAATATAAAATTAAAATCATATAATTATTAAAGAGCTTTGTAAAATTTCAAGTGACATTGGGAGAGTGAACGGCAACAGCGCTTGCGGCTTTGACAGCGTTTTAAGTTCTTGGTTGCGGGTGCAGGGCAAACGCCCTTTAATACGCATAATGTATTTTAAAGGAAAAACAATCACTACTGGCAAATTAATTAGACATAGTTTAATATTGTGATTTCGTAGCTGTAAATAGTCAATTCTGTCGCGAAATATCCCGGTATTTTAAAAATATTTTCATTTTCTATTGTGCTACATTCGTCACATTGGTCTGAGATTAGTTCAGCTGTTTAGTTTTACGCAACATGGCGGACATATCGGTGTAGTCTGTCACTTGTGTGGCTGAAAATTGTAATATTGGTTTTTATAAGAAAATATTTAATTTTTAATATTTAGTTGGTAATTGTTCAATTGTTTTGCGAGTAACAAAATGACTAGTGAAAGAGGTGAAAGAGAAATCGCCGCTGAGGACAGTATTAAAGTAGTGTGTAGGTTTAGGCCATTGAACGATTCAGAAGAAAAGGCTGGATCGAAATTTGTCGTCAAATTTCCATCAGGCGGTGAAGAAAACTGTATATCTATTGCTGTAAGTCTGATATTTATTTATTTCATCTCAATGTTTGTGTTGACGTGTTCTGTGTCCGTGGTTTGATACAGTTCAATAAATCTCAATCGTGCTTCGTATCACGTTTCATAGTTTCTACTGTAATTCGATTCTAATTCCTTGTAAAATCAAATATTTCATGGTTTGACACTTAAATTTACTACCCCGTGTGTATACACATTAAAATCAACCATTTGCTAAACTTTCGAAAAGAAAACATTAATTTGAAACTTATAGAAAAACATTTTATTACTATAGAAATATTTCCTTTTTTATCTGTATTTTTTGCGTATAGAGTTAAATTGTGAATAGTTTTCAATTTGTTAAATTATACTACTTATTTGTGGATTAAGTATTTTTCTGACAAAACGAAAGAAGTACCAATCAAAGACGTATGTTCAACTATGACTAATCCATGATTTCTTTTATTACAATCGGTTATTTATTTGATGTATTGCAAAAAAACTTTTGTAACGAGATCAGAAATTGATGATTTAGCATAAATTTACATAGATTTATAAAACAATAATATAGTGTTAAATTTCTATTTTTGGTTATTCAATCAAATTTATTATTAATACTATTGATTATAAAATGATTCACATGGAAAAATACAAATAAATCAGCTGAAATACAAATATTTACAAATGCCAGTTATCTTACGGAATTGGTTTTTATTTAACTAACAATAAAAAAAGAATTGTCATCTAATTGCTTTTAAAAAGTGAATTTTTATTTAGAAATCTATTTTTAGTACAAATTCTTGTTTTGTGTAATTTTTTCTTTAGTCAAATTCTAATTCGTTTCTTTCTGTGTGAAAAGAATTAGATTGTATTTGATTCGTGACACAGAAAACTTGAAATCAATAGAAATTGTTCCTTTTACATAGGTATAGCTTGAAATGCATTGTGTTAATCTACTCTGCACACTTCAATCATTTTACAGAGAAAGTCGCGTTATTTAATGTACATTTTTATACATGACGTCAATTTTGTTATCCAAAGGTTATTTAAATCATCTTTAATCTTTGGAAGCAATCAAGCCAAAATTTTATTGACACGTTTCGCGCATATTTTTGTTGTGATTTGAAAGGCAAAGGGCTTAAAGTGCGTGAGGGTGGAATCAATAACCGTAGTGCCCTTAACCCTGACCTATTTTGAATCATCCAGAAATAAAGACGATTCGACGACAGACGCAAAATAAGACCACACTTAAGATAATTCGCGAATTATCTATTAAACTGACTTTTTGCATGTTTTTATTGTATGTGGATGCGTGTTCATGTCATGATTTGAGGTTTGTCAGACAAATTTGTATTTCCGTCGGCAATTTGAGAAGTAATTTTCTCGGGAAAACAATTTTCTTGCATATTATGATGTGGTTATTTATTTAAATGGGTCATGCATTTTACGTTAAATCGTGTTAACGATTATCTTTTTGCTCGTCATGGAATTTATTACACTTTACACCAGGTGCTCTAAAGAAATAAAGCCGGGATTAAAGTTTATACCAGATTAGGTTTTATCGTTGCTATATTTCATTAAAATTATCGTTATTTAAGCTCATTTTTAATCAAATAATTAGTAACCAAATAAAGAAAAATTATATACAGGTTGTTTCACAACTTAGAGCAAAAAATTAAAGGGTATATTCTGTACGACGTGCTGATCATGAAACAAAAAGAATGTTTTTTTTAAATCGCAAAACTATTTTCCATGTTTCCCCGTCCAAAATTTCTCGTTGCCACTGCCACTGGGTGGATGATTATGTTAAAGTTATTAATTAAATAAAATTCTATTATAAATAACTGCTAATAATTGAATTGTGTAATTAATCTTTCGTAGTTGATACCTACTTCATTGTTTGTGTTTAATAGGAAAGCGAATCCAGTGCAATACTACAAAAAATGTTTTAGGTTAACAACCCTTAATTTTTCGAATTTAAAAAAAATAATTTTTGTTTCATGATCAGCACGTCGTACAGAATATACCCTTTAATTTTTTGCTCTAAGTTGTGAAACACTCTGTATAATTATTTTTGCATTTTAATTTACTGTTTCAAATTATTGGAACACTCTGTACATTTTTTATATTAATTAATAGTAAATCACAATTTTTTTTTTGTATTAGGCTTGTAATTCTGCGTTCATTAATCAAATTATGCATTTATAAATTATTCATGAAGAAGATATTCAGGTTTAATATTAAAATTAGTTCAAAATTAAGTAACGTTGAACAACGTAGTAAAATTAATTGATTGGTTCAGTTAATAGTGAAATTATATCAGACAAAATTAACGGCATAAGAACTAAAATAACTAATCGTGTTAAAGACCCGGATAAAAAAAACTGCTATAAAAAACACGGAATAGATTTTTACTTAGTTGAACATGTCTGTTGGAATAGAGCCCATATCAGCAACTGTAAAACTTAAATATCTCATATGTCCTACAGTGTTATGTTTATAGGTCCTATACACATAACCTTCTACATATGTAATAAAATAGTGCAATTATTTTTCCCATACAAAATTAATATTCATAAAATGTATGAAATGATGGTTTGTTGTTTTCAAAGGACTCTTAGTTTTTAGGAAATTAATGCAAAACTTACGTTCAATGTTGCACCAAGCTCCTAGGAAACACGAAACAATATCCACAAACATCACACAATTTTACGATACTTCAGACAATAAAACTATTGCTCTATCTTCAAAAGCACTTTATAAATATAGTTCAACTATTATTTCACTTTATTTAACAATAATAATTTATATTTATGTATAAGAAGTCACTACAAACACTAACTGTCATATTTAATTTACTATCACTTGTTTTACTAAATCCAAGGCATACTCTGATCCTAATATGATTTACTTCCTATATTTCTGATTCTTATTAAAATTTATTTTACCGTCATTTACTTATAAAAATTGTACATATATTGTCAAAACTAATAAAGGATTTAGATTTAATAGTTATTTTTAATACTAATTCACTTTATTTTACAAATTTAACACAAAAATTAGCACCCTGATGTTGACGTTTAGTTTGGTCGTTAAAACAGTTGACATTGTTATTTAAACCAAAGCACTCTATGATCCTAATTTTTTTCGTATTAAAAGCAGCAAATGTTTCAAAAATTATAAATGTATTTAATTAATAAATGATCTAATTACCTAGGTATTTTAATTCAATGACGTAAAAGGATTATTATTTGTAGCCTCAATGTTGTTATGAAATATTCAATTATTTGCTGAGGCTGAAACATTTAATCAAAACTTTAAAGATCTCCAAGAAAACTATCACTTTCTTGTGGATTCATACTAAATCATTTCTTTGCTGTTTATTGAATTTTTTAACTTGGCACAAACCTCCCTTACTTAAATCCAAAAAGGAAGGAAAGAAAATTGACCTATTTCATGTTCTTTTAATTATAAAGTTCATTTAGTTCCTTTGTTGTCTCCATTAGCTTGCACAATACCAAAATGTTTTTCTAAGTTTAAATTTTTTGCTGGTCCTGTAAATAGACATTACCATGTCCACGAGCATGCTTTCTATTTTGTATTTCAACTAATTTTACGCATTAAAACGGGGGTAATACTGTTCAATATTAAAAATAGAATGGATGTCATGACTTTTTAGATCATTCTGGTGTATGATTCAGCAAAAGAGCACTTATGTCACTTCCTTCTTAAAAATCATTTTAGTTTCGATTTGAAAATGATGATCTGCTCTAATTATTATGTAGGACAAGGGATAATAATTAAAAATTAATTTTCTAGATGTATTGTTTTTCGTTTTGTTATATTAAGATGAAAGGTAGTCGTTCTACTTTAGCTATTTTGCAGAAATTATTTCATTATAATAATATTTTAAACACGGAATTTGAAATTTATACTTTACTGCTTCTCACGTACAGGTAATTAATTATTTAAACAGTTGCAGTTAATTAATTGTTATCTCACAGGAATTTATATTTATCTCTTATCCGAGAAAAATCGATTTTACTTTACAGGCAAAATAAATTTCCACAATTTTCATGAACAACCATTTGTATTGTAATAAAAGAAATTAGACGCTAATTATATTACTAGTTTTTATTTACCGTACACTCTTGAAGAAAATAAATATGTAACAATATTTGCCGTTATTAAGCACATGGTTAAGCATTTATTTGAATGTTACTGTTCATTTTCATTACCAGTAGAGTTCATAAACCCGATTTTTACAAGTTAATTTTTAATGATTCCCGGACGTTGATATTTGAATTCTTTGCTCAACTGTTGGAACAAATTCGTAGTTTATTTTCGTCTATCCATTCATTTTTCATTCACAAAAATATTGACTCAGCAGCAAATTAAAACGTTTACAAAATTAAATTCACGAGTTCTTAAACAATTGTTTCGAAAACAATGATTACATAATACAATGGAACTCCTTTAAAATAAAGCTCGTCAAAATCCTACTAATTTTTCCAAATATGAGTACATCGTTGTTGGTTCATATAGAAAAATTACAACTTTTTTTTAGAATAGCGATCAATAGTTTCAATCTATCCGAAATTAATATTTGTGGACTGGTGTTCTATTGAATATTTTCCTAATATTAATTTGACCTGCATTTAAAGTTCAGTTTATAGTTATAATTTAGTTTGAATGTAGTTTCTTTTTATAATTTTATCACAAGATATTGATCTTTGTCTTATCAACAGGGAAAAGTATATTTATTCGACAAAGTATTTAAACCAAATGCTACACAAGAAAAAGTTTATAATGGATCTGCAAAAAGTATCGTGTTGGACGTACTCGCCGGCTACAATGGCACAATATTTGCCTATGGACAGACGTCATCCGGTAAAACACATACGATGGAAGGTGTCATAGGTACGAAACAAAATCCCTACAAAATAAACTGTTCATCAACTGATCCTGAACTTTTTTGTGATCTTAGGTGATCCTGCCAAACAGGGCATCATTCCTCGTATTGTGAACGACATTTTCAATCATATTTACGCTATGGAAGAAAACTTAGAATTCCATATTAAAGTTTCTTATTTTGAAATTTATATGGATAAAATTCGAGACTTGTTAGATGGTAAACAATTTAAGAAATTGTAATGATGGATTGAGAATAAAATTGTGTGGATTTTTAGTGTCGAAGGTCAATCTTAGCGTCCATGAAGACAAAAATCGAGTTCCTTTTGTTAAAGGAGCTACAGAACGGTTTGTATCCAGTCCAGAAGAAGTTTTTGAAGTTATTGAAGAGGGTAAATCTAATAGACACATTGCTGTTACGAGTAAGTTACTCTTAAATTAATTAATTAATTAATGTATGCTGATTATGATAATTTTTCTAGATATGAATGAACATTCGTCACGATCACATTCTGTATTTTTAATTAATGTAAAACAGGAAAACTTAGAAAACCAAAAGAAATTATCTGGAAAGCTTTACCTAGTCGATTTGGCTGGTTCCGAAAAGGTAAATATTTTCTTTTTATTGATTAACAATTATTTACAAATTATTTTGGGTAGGTATCAAAAACCGGAGCGGAAGGCACAGTGTTAGACGAAGCCAAAAACATCAACAAATCTCTGTCCGCCTTGGGTAACGTCATCAGTGCTTTAGCCGACGGCAACAAAACGCACATTCCCTACCGAGACTCTAAACTCACGCGTATTTTACAAGAATCTTTGGGTGGTAACGCTAGAACTACCATTGTCATATGTTGCTCACCCGCTTCATTCAACGAATCCGAAACGAAGTCCACCCTCGAGTTCGGCAAACGCGCCAAGACCGTCAAGAACGTGGTCAGCGTCAACGAGGAACTTACCGCCGAAGAATGGAAACGTCGTTACGAGAAAGAGAAGGAAAAAGTCGCACGGCTCAAAGGCAAAGTCGAAAAGCTTGAAACTGAGCTCAGTAGATGGCGTAGTGGAGAAACAGTCAATCTGGAGGAGCAAGTCAATCTTGCTGAACCCGTCGAAGCCGTTACACCAGTTGCTCCGGAAGAAGTTGTTGAAGCCGAAAAGAAGACCTCCTTGGGACCAGTTCCTGCCACTCCTGCTGGTTTGATGATCGGTTCCCTCAACAATGAAGAGAGAAAGAAGCTTGAGGATGAACGAGAACGCCTATTCCAACAACTTGATGAGAAAGATGAAGAAATCAACCAGCAGAGTCAGTACCTCGAGAAAATCAAGGAACAGATGTTGGAGCAGGAAGAACTTATCGCTTGCACACGACGAGATTATGAAACTCTTCAAGGAGAGATGAATCGCATTCAGCAAGAAAATGAATCCGCCAAAGAGGAAGTTAAAGAGGTTCTGCAAGCTCTCGAAGAATTGGCTGTAAACTACGATCAGAAATCCCAGGAAGTAGATTCCAAGAACAAAGAGGTAAAAATTGTAATAAAATCAATTTATAATCACGACATGTTAACATTGTTGTTTATTCTAGATTGAATCCTTATCCGAAGAACTGATGCAGAAACAAGCCTCATTGAACAATACAGCAGCCGAGCTCCAGCAACTCCGCGACATGAGCACACACCAGAAGAAACGCATCACGGAAATGTTGGCCAACCTGCTGAAAGATCTCAACGAAATCGGTGTGGCAATCGGAGGCGAAAACACCGACATGAAGTTAACTGCCGACACCACCAACAGCGGCAAACTTGAAGAAGAATTCACCGTGGCTCGCCTCTACATCAACAAGATGAAATCCGAGGTTAAGAACTTGGCACAGCGGTGTCAAGGACTTGAATCATCTCAAATGGACACCAACAAGAAAGTGTCAGAATATGAGAAGGAACTTGGGGAATGTCGGTTGTTGATTTCACAGCATGAGGCAAGGATGAAGAGCCTCCAAGAGTCGATGCGTGAAGCAGAGAACAAAAAGAGGACTCTGGAGGAGAACGTGGATGCGCTAAGAGAGGAGTGCGCGAAACTGAAGGCCGCGGAGCAGGTTTCCGCCGCTTCGATAGAAGAGAAGAAGGAGGCCACTCAGCTGAGAGTCGCACTCGAGAAACAGATGGACCAACTCAGAGACGCTCACCAGAAACAAGTCGGCACCCTCAGGGATGAGATCTCTGACAAACAGCAACTTATCAACGAACTTAAAGAGTATGTAGATTAGTTTTTAGTTTTTTATACGACGTGTAAATGTATTTTTGTCTTGTTGCAGCTTGAACCAGAAGTTGACATTGGCTCAACAACAACTGCAAGCAGACTACGAGAAACTGAAACAAGACGAAGCAGAAAAATCTAATAAACTCCAGGAGCTCATGTCAGTAGACATTCCGTTTTCTGAAAAGCTAAACATTACTAACAACCGTCTCCTTGCCCGAAAGTCCGAGTCCTTTCCCAAAAGCTGTTCATGTTCCAAACCTGAAACTTGCTCAGCCCACCGCCTGGGCGAAATTCATCCTTGGTCTTGTTTTATTACTAATCGCATGGATCAGTCTGACGCGGCTTTTGACCGAAAAATAAGCAACAATTGGAGTCCATCTCATTCGCCCAAGTTTCACAAAAACACCCTGAACACCCTCACCAAACAGATGACCATCGCTAACTCCTATCCCCACCCCCTCTCTATCTTCCACATCCACACGCTGCATCTTCACTTGTTCATCTCCCTGACATTGATCCTCGTCACACACAAGTGCCCGCAGTACCTCATTGTTCTGTAAATAAATGCGCATCGGCTTCGTTGCCTCGCCGACTCAAAACAAACGCTAAGCGGTCGTTGTTCTGTTCGTGATCGTTGCTAGTCGATAGGTAGATGTTCACTATCTTAGTCACTCTTTATTATTATTATGTCGTAATGTCGGTTGTTATTTTTGGCCTAAATAGTTCGTGTTGGTGTTTAAATGAATTGTTGCTTGTTTTATTAAAGTTATTAATGAACTAGGCAGATATTAAAGTACAAAGTAGATAGTTGCCCAAATTCATAAAAGATACATTTAATTCATGATACTCAATAACTTATTTTAGACATTTTTGTCACTTGTATTCGGATTGAAGACACTCAACAGATCTTTTTTGGTTTATTTGACATTTTAAAATATTTTACGAATGTATTTACAACTGAATTATTTTTAAAATAAGATTTGTACGATGTCGTAAAGTCAAAGACCAATAAAAATAACTTTACAGTGACGAAAAATATATATAGTAGTGATCATGAATAAAAGAAATCTCATTTTTGTTGAGGTTTGGTGATAATAGTTGATTAGTATTTTACTATTTTTTATGAATTTGGTAGTAGCAAGCAATGTTTCGTTTATTACACTAACATTTCGTGTATAGGTTCCAATAGTGGAATTTAATATTAAGGATTATCAAAACGTCATCAAATATCATAATTGTAAATATTTTTATAAGCGGACGAAGTCAATTAATTTCGCTTGTGTAGTTTCTAACAACAATATTGCATTATCGTGTTTTATAATCGTGTAAATAATCTGGGACAATATTCCTGATGCAATATTGTTTAACATAAATTAATTCATTCGGTTTGTTACACCGTAAATCACTGATTGCCTTTAAGAACAAACTAATAAAGAAAAGTATTATTTTGTACGCCGTATTTGTACAAAGAATAAAAATTTAACCATGATTGCTGCGTAAGACTAGTCGGCGAGCTGCGACCCGGGTTAAAATCCCTATTTATTTCATCATCCATGTTTGAGTTTGTTGATTTGATCCTGTTGTTTATTTATTGGTTGTGCATGCTGGTTGTAATCAGTTATGATTTGTCCACCACGTACGTCACCGTTTGGTTAAGTTTTCGTTCGTTGCTCATGTTGCTTTTAGTTGAGTCCTGGCCATTTCTTTCTCTCTCTTTCTACAACTCTCTTTCTCTCTGACTCTGTTGAAATAATGTATTTATAATATATTTTTGCATACATATGAAAGCAATATTTTTATCACAAATGCAATATTTTTGTAAACTGATTGTTGCGAATTGTAAACCGTTAAATTGGAAACCTAACCAAACGTGCTGTGCGTTCGTTGTGAGTGTTTCTGGTTGGTGGATACTGATACGATACAATGCAAATGCAATACAAAGTGGCAAGTGCCTGAGTTCATCGTTATGTGTGTGCAGCTTGACGAATGAGAGGCGCGAGCAGGCCCGCAAGGACCTCAAAGGACTCGAGGACACCGTCGCCAAAGAGCTGCAGACCCTGCACAATCTCCGCAAGCTCTTCGTGCAGGATCTTCAGGTATACATCACTACATTCACTCATTATTCACAGTTTAACGTTAACACTTCAATTTCTCCTAATTAAAATGAATTAACTTGAAACTAATATTTCAAACTTATTTTTTCTACCATTAGTCGAGTAAGTACTTCATTATATCCTTGGTAACAGGGATGTAATGAGTCATTAACAAACCATGAACAATTAAGACAATTTTGACATTGTTTTGGTAACAATACATACACATTAACAATCGCATTTCAAAATATTTAAGACATTTTAAATTTATTCTATTGGTAGAAAAAATATGTATGTACGAGCGTTAAACAAAATCTTCGATTTTAAAACATCACTTACCGCCCTTGGTACATATGTAAATTCTCGTACATAGTTTTACAAGAAATTTTCATTTATAAAATCATATACAACTATTTAATCTTCATTTGTATCGACACACCTAATAAAATATAAATTTGTACCAATTCAACACAACCCCTAACGCGATTTGTTTGCTTCTTGAGGCCCGCATCAAAAAATCCGTTTCCGCCGAGGACAACGAAGACGACGGTGGGTCCCTTGCACAGAAACAGAAGATCTCCTTTTTGGAGAACAACCTCGATCAGCTGACCAAGGTCCACAAGCAACTGGTTCGCGACAACGCTGACCTGCGTTGCGAGCTCCCCAAACTCGAGAAGCGGCTTCGAGCGACAATGGAGCGCGTCAAGGCGCTCGAGACCGCTCTGAAGGATGCGAAGGAAGGCGCCATGCGTGACCGCAAGCGCTACCAGTATGAAGTGGATCGTATCAAAGAAGCGGTGAGGCAGAAGAACCTCGCAAGGCGCGGTCCAAGCGCTCAGATTGCCAAGCCGATCAGGGCAGGGCAGCAGCACCATGGCTTGGCTGGAACGCCAGGGATTCGAACCGGATTGGTGCCGCCTCTGGGAAGGATCATTGCCTCCGAGGACCAGACCAAACGCAAGCCTATCAGCGTTGGAGGAAATCGGGGTGAGAACTGAACACAAGTTAGTTTCTGTTTTTATTTTGATTTGTTCTTTACTTTATTGAATTTAACGATTAGTTTTTGTTCGTCATTTATTGATTAAATAATTAAGTTACAAGGTTACTACTTTTGTTTACATTATGTAAGCGACTAGAATCTACTATACCCTGTATATAATAAGATGTAGAGGGTCGAGTGTGGTATCATTGGATAGCTTTTTAAAAATTATTGAAGACGTATTTTTTGTTTTTTCGATCTGAAGTGTATTTCTGGAGATATTTGACCGTTCCAGAACATTTTCCGCACCCTATATATTCCAGTGGAGAAATGTTATATTTGTAGTGAAGAATATTTCTTGCTGAATTGGTAAGAGTGATATTTGATGCGAGATGATGTATTTGTTGTTCCAGATGAAAGCTGAACTGTGAGCCGTACGCTGTTCCATCACACACAGTAACAGTCCTGGCTCGCACGGGCAACACAAGTTAAAAACCGTTGGTGCTTAATTTCGTATAGAAGGGCAAATGTTAATAATACATAATAAAAATAAAATCATGGCTAAATTTTAATAATGATATCTTGTCACTGAATTACTATGTAGTGCTTATGTGGCTTAATCTAGTTTAGAGTGCGCACCCGAACAGTAATAAAATAAAATAAACAACACAGGTTTACATTGGGAAAGGTTAGTCATTTATTGCAAGAGATTTTGATAAGTTCCAGTCTATATGTAATAACGTCCGCTCATAAAGAATCGTACTGATTTTATTCAATTCCACATCCTAAATATAACCATCTACTTCTTACAATCATTCTGCCGAGAAATGTTGTCACACATAATCTAACTTATTTTATTTTATTTTGGAATTGACGGAAAGTAGATGTACTTGGTTATATGTAAAATGTGGCTACTACACTTACCTAAAATTAAATTAGCTTCCTCTTACGCTGCTTGAGAATTGAATGGGAAGTTCTGTGTATTTTTTTGCCGCTAACTGTGAAATTACACGCGTTGGTAATTGTCAAGATTCACAGTAATGTCTTCGTTCGTATGCCCATGATATGTAAATGCTGTTGAATACAATCATTGTACGATACATTGCGACACCGCATTCTAATTCATTTCTATCTGTCAATTGTCAATGGGTTTTGAATTGTTTTTATTCGAACTTGCTCATTTTTCAGCCACATTTTACACAAAATTCATTGTTTGTGATGTTCAGTAATTGAAATCTCTTGTGTAGAGTGTTTTTGAAAGATGGGCAAGAAATAAATTTGTACATTGAATGAAGGCACCAAGTGCAGCAGCATACTATGTCGACATCTGTGTCTGTATTTATTTAATATTTTATCACCGTAATATTTGTGCTCTTAGCATAGTTATTAATGTGATATTTTTTAGTTAAATCATTAAAATGAATTCCTTATCTGTGCAGATTTCTAATTTTGTATATTTTGATTGCACTAAATTAATTTGATTAATTTATTTAATATCGATTAAATTTTCTATCGTATACTCGTTAATTTTATTTTCCGTTTTATTTATTAATATTAAGTTGACTCATTGTTTGAGAACTGACTTATGAAAGTAAGTTTTTAGTATCTCAGAACGATTGCGTCTACTCTCTGCCTGACACAAAGCGATATTAAAAGCGCATTTGTCACCCAACAGGCAATCTTTAATAATTTATTTACGCTAGAAACTTGATTGCATTCTAAACTATGCATGCGATTAGTGCAATATCAATAATCAAATAACAACACTTCTATTTCTTAAAGAATGCAATAAGTTTCATTAGTCTTTATTTTTGTAGGCTATTTCAAAACCGTTTGTTTCTTCCAAACAAATATATTTTTTCATCAACACAAAAATGTATATTAAACCGCAACTTAGTTAATAGTAGGGGAATTAATCGAGGTAACTTATTTTATTAGTAAAATTTTTTAAGAATTGTTTCTAGTAGTGATATGTGAACAAAATATGTAACAAATTTCTTTACATGTCGTTTTTACTCGCTAGTGATGAATTTTTGTGAAGGCCTCAGGAATATTTTGTTGTGACTTCAGTTCGATTGCATTTTGTAGCGTCTCATGTTCCGTTTTGTCGTCATTGCACTGTAGGTAATAATTCCTATTACTATGTACCCTCGACTACAGCTTTTATTGTATTATAATTTATTGTTACATAAACAATGACTTAGAATTTGAAAAATCTATGCTGCAATTTATTTATTATTCTGGTGGAATTATATTCTAACAAATAAAACAGATACATTCACATGTAATTTCATGAATCTATCACCTAATCAGTTTATTATTTTTATTTTTTAAGTTAATTATTAATGGAAATCCAGGTAAATATTTCGAAAAATAAATTTAAGCTTTGCATGAACCAGAAATTCTTGATTACTTTTTAATTTTGAAGTTACAAAAAATTTTTGTTTCTGTATGAAATAAAAATTGATTTTTTTCCAGAAATAAAATCTTATGTAATTGAGTTAAATTAGGTTATCACATTTGTTTATAAATTACAAATTTTCTGCAAAAATGATTAAATATTGTTTTCGGTGAATTTAATTGTTGGTTTGCCGTCAATGATGTCACGCAACAAGTCTTTTAACTTCTTATGTTTGACACTAGAGGGCAGCATGTGATGTCATCATTCTATAAATGGAAATGTCTGCAATGTGTTTTTGTGTGCAGTGAGTGTGAGGTGTGTCGGTTTTAGTGATATTGGAATGTAATTTATCTGGATACATTAATTGATAAGATAAGGTAATTATTGAATACATTAGTTAAACTATATAAATTATCTATAATATCGATAAAAGATTATTATTGCGAGAGTACTTGTTATTTACTTTGTTTTTATGGGATTTCCTCAGCGACACTGACATTTCAGATTCTGAATATCATTTCCTATTGATTGTAATACAGTAAAAATAAAACTAAAGGCTTATTGTCATTCTTTTGTGCCTTATGCACTTGTATATTATGTAGGCGTCTTACTAACATGATTTCTCACTCGATAACCTTGCGCGTGCTATTTATCCCGCAATAATATATATAAAATGAACTGTTTATTTAATTAAATTACGGAGCATTTAGTATAATTAATTGTTGGTGCATGCCATATCATTTCATTATATTAACTCCGAAGTAACACAAAACCAAGTTAGCAATTTATTTTGGAAGTATGTTTTCCTGGACTAATTTTTATTTTTAGATTTTTTTTACTATCCTTAAATTATAACGAATGAACTATTCTTATCATGAATATAACTATATTTAAAATTAATATTCTCTCACTGTTTGCAATTATTATTTATCTTTTATGAGGACTGAGAAATAAGCATTTGTTTATTTTTTGTTATCTCTATTGTAAACACATATTTGTAGAACATGCAATATATTATTTTAATAATGTATTAAAATTACAGTTAGAGAATAAAATATCTAATTGTAAATATACAAATAATTACACAGATTTTAAAATCATATGTGCCTGAGAACAAATGCACTTAAAAGATCATAAAAAGTGTTAAAGGGTTTATTGAACTGTCTGTTCATTCAGGGCTTTTTTCTACATCTTCAGCGAAGTACAGTCTCATAAAGATACAAACATGAAAAGGAAAATACTATCCGATTAAAAGACAAGAATAGTTTCACCATCACTTTCGTTACGTCACGTCTTGCTGACACATTTGTGTTAGTCAGTCCTGAAAATATGAATTAATCAATGTTTTATCGCGGTGTGCTCAAAATTTGTGGAATTAAAACAAAAAATAAACAGATGACAGTTCGCAAAAACTTTTGTCATCCACCTGACTTTGACAAGAATTGATAATTACTCAGTTGCTCAAGTTACCTTATAAAGCAAGGTAGAAACAACTTGTTTATTGCATAAAAGTAGTCAATGAATTCTGCTACTATGACGTCCACTGATTTCTGCCTACGATGTAACAAACGAATATCGTATAAAACGTCATTACACACACCCAAAAACTATATTCATTTGTTTTTTTATTTATGCAAACTATTTTCAAATTAACTGGAATCGTATATTTTCTTTTGTCAGACTTTATGATTTATTTTATACTTTGAATAAAAGTGGGACATAATTTATTCTTTCGTTGTACTTAGAATGTTTGACAGTTGAAGATGGATGAAGCTAATTCAAGCTTTATTTTAATTTCCTGATGGGTATTTACTAACATTTCCTGTTGATATACATTGCCAGTAAATAATGTTTTATCTTATCTAAAGATTCTACATGCCATATAGTCATAATCTTAATAAATATTTAAAGAAGGAAATGTTAAGATTATTTGAGTACGGTTCTGTAGCACCCACGCAAATGTATCATGATTATCTAGGGCGCCAGGTAGGCGCGTAGGTCGAATTAAACAAGGAGATTTCGAATATGGTTCTTTCTTACATACATAATCTTACACTCAGCGTTTCAAAGAAAATTATTACTCAACGTAAACAATCATTCTCATTACTGCTTCTTCTTAAAATCACGATTTTTAACTTGATATCAACTGTTCAATTATAAACATAGAGTATGATTCATGTTTGGCTGTTTTAAGGTCTGCTTGTTAAAGTGGAACTGTTTGAATCTGTTTCAACTTCAAGTGTAGAATATAAAATGGACCAGTTTAAATTTAGATTTTACGTGCAACTTGCCTCAACATAAAATGAGGGGATGTTATGTATTTTAACGAAAATATAACAGGAACTAAGGGTAGATAAGAAGAGATAACTATTTAGTAAATAAGTGCTCCAGTAATTTATAGAGGAACATCCTTATTTTAATTGAATTATCATAATAAACTACCCGGATAACATATTAATAATTTAGCAATTTAATTTATTAATTCAATTATTATGTCAAATAAAATAATTATATCATCTCGCCTTTCACCCATAACTCTGTCATAGTAGCTCGTGCTAAATAATATATTTATACGCGAGCAATGAAGTTACCAGCCGGCAAATCATAGTCCCCAAAGATATTAGTAGAGGGAGAGCCACAGGGGTAGATTTAATTTGGTGAAAATTGTTTGTCGGCTGTGGGAATTTAACTCGGGTTCTCAAGTCCATAAGCCGATTCGATACCACTGAGCCACCTACCCCATAATTATATCATCACGCCTTTTGCACTTAACTGGGTGTGGCACTCGGCAATAGTTGGTTTTTGCTAAATAATATATTTATAGCCACCGGCTGTCAAATCATAGTCCCCGTGATGTTAGTGGTAACTTGAAAACTAAGGAAGATATGAAGATGCGCTCACCGGCATTCGATTTGTCATGGACTGAATAATATAGATCCATATTTTCAAAATGTTCAATATTTGAAATACAAATAAAAAATTTTCATGGCCCTACCAGAAAATAAAATTTTCTTTTCTCAATTGACAGAATAAAAAAAATATATCATCACGCCTTTTACCCATTACTGGGTGTGGCACTCTGCCTAAGCAGATCTCGGTAAGTGATATATTTTTCGCGTGAAATGCGGTTACCAACCGTTAAATCACAGCCCCCAAAGATATTAGTGTAGGGGGAACCACAGAGGTAAATTTTAAATTGGTGAAAATTGTTTCTCGGCTGTGGGAATCGAACCAGGGTTCTCAAGATTCACAGGCCGACTTGATACCACTGAGCCACCTACCCCATCTGTAATAAAGTGATATTTTTTTATCCTTGTTGAAGAAAAGTAGTTATCGAGATGACATCTCAAAAAAAAAAAATATATACCTCATGAAGAAAGTGTCACTCAACCCTTCGTACAGAAATAACTATTCTTTTATCTTTTAGGTATGAAGTCTACACTACTTTTGGTGGCAGTCCTTTACACTGCTTCAACATACGCACAAGTCGCCGAGAAGCTTATCCAAAATCCCTGTATCACCAGGACAACGTGCCATGAATGTATCCAGACACCAACGTGTGCATGGTGCTACGACCCTGTAAGTGACAACACAGACAGAAATATATTTTTAAAAACCAGCCGTCAAATCATGGTACCCAAAGATATTAGGTGGAGGGGAAACTACAGGGGTAGTTTTTTTAACGTGGTGAAAATTGTTTGTCGCAGTGGGAATCGAACCCGAGTTCTCAATTCCACTGAACTATCTATTACTTATTTCTTGTTGTGAATAGGATTTCGGGGATAAAAAACGTTGTTACCAGCCAGCATCAATGTCTACCAACTCTTTCGCATGCCGCGAAGAATTCATCTGGAACCCAGATAACGAAATCCGAGTCATCATGAGTAAAGAGCTCTCGAAAGCACATTATGTCTCTGGTGGCAGTGTAAGCGGTGGTTCCAGTTCTTCCAGTTCCAGTTCTAGTAGTTCATCTAGTTCCTCGTCATCCTCTTCTTCCTCTTCGTCTTCATCTTCGTCTTCGTCTTCTTCAAGTGCCTCGGAAATTGTACAAGTTGCTCCTCAACATATAAACCTCAAGTTAAGAATAAGTATGTCGTTGTGTTTGAAATAATATGAATGTATTTTAATGATTTATTTGATGATAGATGAGGCATATCAGTTCAAGATGTTCTATACTCAAGCAGAAGATTATCCTGTGGACTTATACTACCTTATGGATCTCAGTAAATCTATGGAGGATGATAAGGATAAACTGTCCAGTTTAGGAAACCTGTTGGCTGAATCTATGCGAAATATTACATTAAATTTCAGACTTGGTTTCGGTAGCTTCGTCGATAAGGTTGTCATGCCTTACGTCAGTACTACTCCGAAAAAGTGAGTTTGTTGTGACAAAAGCTTTTGCATCTTTGCTTTGAGTGATCTTTTATTTCTGTCTCACAAACGTGTAGTTTCCATTATTTTTCTTCATATCACTAGGAGTCATTGTAGTGTCTTTTACTTTTAGATTCTTTATATTTCTTTAATATTCAACTAAATGGATAAAGAAACTAGATTCATTTTTGTATTTCCCGCCTTACAATATCAATATTTCTTTAAAATGGCGGATATTACATTACACTTCAACATGTATTTTAACTCTAAATCTTATAATATGTCGTTAATATAAACTTCAAGCAAATAATAACATTTTTGTACATAGTATCTCACTATTCATAAATGTTTGATTTTATTCACTTGGAAACTGCACATAAGTTAGGTTATGTTTTGTTGACGTGTGATTTGACAGGTTGATGGCCCCGTGTGAGAACTGTGAAGCTCCGTACGGGTTTCGAAATCACATGAGTTTAAGCACTAACACGAATGAATTCTCAGTAAGTTCTAACTTTAAATTCACTTATTTAACTTCCCGAAAATCATAGTTCCTTCCTTCCAATTTTCAATTCCTTCGTCCTGGCTCTTGAATGAATGACGGGTGCATGGTGAAGTGATTTTATTTAATTTGTTCGTTTTAGAAATTAGATTCCTGGTGATCATCTGGTATGTCGTTTGTTTGTAAATAACAATTGGAATTTGTATTGTTTGTGATTAATATTTTAGTATTTGTTTTATAAAATAACCATAGTTAAATTGTAGAATAGTATGAAATCTTTTTTTAATTATTTTTCGAGCATGGTCGCATGTGTTGTATTGTTTTTATATTTATTTTTGTCGTATGTTCTCCAAATATTAAACAACAATTATTAATATAATTAAAGAAAGATTTAAAAATGTATAAATGAAACAAGCCAAACAATTTTAAAGATTTTTTGAATTCTAAACTTAAAAAAAAACTTAAAATTTAATGATCAAAACCTAAAAATGATTTAACTTAGTAAATAGTTAATAATAGCCAATGAAATCTGCAAGTCTCAAGAGAACGTAAGTAATTTTAAAGTTGTTTGTTTCATTTAACTTTCGATGAATAATTTGTAATAAACTACAGTCCATAAGTAGTCGGTAAAGTTACGTTTGCGTAACGTGCCATTAACGATCCAGTTAGCAGTGACTACTGATTGTTGCATGTCGGTGTTTGTTGATGGTTATAGTTTGAAGGAGCCATGTCAGAATTGCGCGGCCCCGTACGGTTTCCACAATGTCATGCAGTTGTCGCAAAATACGGAGCAGTTTGCCGTAAGTTACCTGAAACCAAAACGCTCGCTTCTGGAACTGTTAACGATAATCAACGCTTCGTTATTAATGTCTGGGCTGTGGTCTGCGGTGGTGTGTTGTTCCTTGTTGTTTATTCCGTTTCCATGACTACCCATACATTGTTGCCTGTTTTCCCACTTGTGTTTTCTGATCTAATCTTACTAGATGTACTCTATCGGCGAAACAATTATGTCAATATGTCTAGTTCTGTGTTTGCTCATAGCTTATGTACATAATTTAATTTATAAAATTATTCTGCCTCCTCTTCAAATTAAGATATTTATATGTAAAGTTGTGAGCTGAACAGTTGCCTAAAGTCACGTGATATATATGTACTTGGCATCACTTTTCGCCAACGTCTGACTCTGGTAGAGCCTATCTACCTAGTAATGTTAGATCAATGATTTTATTATGCACGAATTTACAAAGAGCAAACAAAATTTATTACAGTTTATAAACTTTGTTCATTGTATTTTCGAACTTTAGTTTTATTTAATTTACACAAATTTAACATGTTAACGCCGCTTAAATCATGAACAAACAAACATATTTAAATGCTTAATACACACGAGAAATTTTACGAAAAAATTTCCTTATTAATAGTATAAAAATTCTCTCATATGAATTAGGCATTATGTAAATAAATTCATTCTTTTCATCATATCACACACATATATCATTTGAAATATATAACACACGTTTTCTTTTGAATTAACATACTTTTCTAACTAGGTACTTTAAATATTATAATATTAACAATATTTATTTATGAAGCATATGGTGAAACACGCAGCAGTATCTGGAAATCTGGATGCTCCAGAAGGCGGATTTGATGCTATTATGCAAGCTATTGTTTGCCGAAAAGAAATTGGTTGGAGGGAAAAAGCTAGAAGATTATTAGTCTTCTCAACTGATGCTGGCTTCCATTATGCTGGAGACGGAAAAGTATTATACTTATTTTATAATATTTCATCATCCATCATATACTTTTTTTTATAGTTGGGTGGAATCATCACTCCAAATGACGGTTTATGCCATTTAGATAAAAATTATGGAAATTATACTCACTCTAGCGTGCAAGATTACCCAAGTATCTCTCAAATCAATCTTAAAGTCAAAGAAAACGCCATTAATGTTATTTTTGCGGTAACAGAAGAACAAATTACAATTTACAAACAATTACAACAACATATTGAAGGTTCTTTCAGTGGAAAACTGTCCGCAGATTCTTCTAATGTTGTCGATTTAGTAAAAGAGCAATATCAGGTTGGAACTATTATAAATATTGTTTGAATTTTGTTAAAAGTTTGATTTCAGCAAATTTCATCTTCGGTTGAAATGAAAGACAACGCCATGAGTGGAATTAGAGTGAATTATTATTCCACTTGTTTAAATGCGAACGGTACACCGAAACAGACAAACAAATGCGAAAATATAAAGGTCATTTCTAATGTCTTATTACTTTGATTGTTTTATGTTACAATTTTGAATAATTTCAGGTTGGAGATGTAGTACAATTCAATGTAGAAATCGAAGTAACAGCTTGCCCAAAAGACCCCAAAGACTGGAAACAAACGCTACAAATTTACCCAGTTGGTATCAACGAAAGTTTAGTTGTCGATTTAGAAATGTTGTGTTCTTGCCCATGTGAATATCCCGGACATTACGTAAGTTACTCTTTTCTATCAGTGGAACAGTATTTACTTAATTTCTATTTTAGGCTTACATCGAAAACGCCGCAGAGTGCAGAGGACATGGAGTATACAAGTGTGGTATTTGCGAATGCGATCCCGCCTTTTTCGGCAGACATTGCGAATGTTCAACGACCGGATTGACTGAGATTGATTTAACACAGAGTTGTAGACCTGATAATGTCACTACAATTGAATGCAGCGGCAAAGGAAACTGTGTTTGTGGAGTGTGCGAATGTCATAATCGAGAAAACAAAGATGAGGTATGAGTAAAATCAATCATTTCGAGATCGATTTGTCTATACATAACATCACGCTATATCTCATTAAATGGGGTAGCACGAACCCCTGAAGCTTTCACAAAACATCCACTAACAGATTCTTAAAAAATGTAAAATAAATAAAGCTCTCAAAATTTGTTTAAATTTGGTCGTGTTTAGTATGAAATTAAAGCTCTCGGGCACAGAATTCTAGTAAAAATATAAAAAGTTACATTTAAACGCTCGTCAATTTTTTATTCAAAAATTCTACAAATTATACCAAGTTTATCTAAAGTTATAGTCGGGAAAATATTGTAACCCTTTTTATTTCTAAGATGAGAAGTTGAACAATTAATTTCTTTCCTGTAGGTAATTTCCGGCCCGTTCTGCGAATGCGATAACTTCAGTTGCGATCGGCACAAAGGCGTGTTATGCTCGGGTATCGACCACGGCACCTGCGTATGTGGTGAGTGCCAGTGCTTCAGCCCTTGGAGCGGGTCGGCGTGCAACTGCCGCGCATCCAACGACACGTGCTATCCCCCCAACATGGAGAACGCAGAGATTTGCTCTGGACACGGCGAGTGCGTCTGTGGACAATGCGAATGTGAGAAGACAGAAAATGCAAGGTATTCGGGTAAATACTGCGAAAAATGTCCGGTGAGTAAAATATAATCTTGATGTTAGCAAACAGTGAGATATAGGAATGCTGGTTTGTTGCAGACGTGTCCTGGAAGGTGTTCGGAGTTCAAGGAGTGCGTGCAATGCCAGATGTACAAGACTGGAACTCTAACTAAAGAAGAGTGTGCAGCAAATTGCACTTTTGTTCCTATTACCGTACAAAAAGTTGAAGGTACAAACATACATAATTCCTGTATTCTGAAACTGAATCATTATCTGTAATCGATCAATATATGTTCACAATTTTAGTATTATGTCATCAGAATAATTTATTCAGGCATTCTAATGTTATTTGTTTACTTTTATATGTAGCTGTCATAAAAAACTGACAGTTAAAAAGTAACATATACTGGCAGTTTCTTACAAGATAAAAATGCATAAAAGTAAAATAAAAATAACAAAATAAATGATTTTGCAACAGATAATGATCGAATTACATAATAGGGATTATTTTATGGAAAATGTAAGCACCAAACAGTTTTATAATATTTTTTATATATAATTTACAGCTGACGAAGAAAAAGATGAAAATCTGTGTGCTTATTATGATGAAGACGATTGTAGATTCGCGTATGTTTATTATTACGATGAAAACAATAAGGTTGTCATTAAAGCACAAGAAGAAAGAGAATGTCCACCAAAAGTAAGTTATTATTAATATATTTAATTACTTCACAGTCATTCCACCAAGTCGAGGAAGAACAATGTACGAACCTTGTCTATTGGGCTCTAACACACCATTATACACACTAGTCAGTTTTACATGATTTACATAAATAAAGTAAATCAAATTTTTGATAGCAATGACAATGTAACTATGCCTTGCTTTAATTTATTGAAATCAAGTTTAACATTTATCTTTTGAGTATTACACGAGCTTCTCTGAACACATGTATCCAAAACACCTAATATATATCGTGGTTAATAAATACGTTCATTTCCCATAATTTAGGTGTTCATTTTGGGCATCGTACTTGGAGTAATTGCTGCCATTGTACTTATGGGGCTCGCTTTTCTGTTATTATGGAAATTGCTTACAACGATTCATGACAGAAGGGAATTCGCAAAGTTTGAAAAAGAAAGAATGATGGCAAAGTGGGATACGGTATGTATTTATTTTTGTTATTAAAAATGACTTTATATTAATTGTGACTGATTTTAGGGTGAAAATCCGATTTATAAACAAGCTACATCTACGTTCAAAAATCCAACATATGTAGGAAAATAAAAATGATGAAAGATCTGATTTTAAACTGTAAAGTATTTAAGGAATAGCGTCAGTTCATCAATGTGCCTATAATATATGCCTTCTCATTCATAACGATTTATCATTTTTAATATTTCGACTTTTAGAGCAACTAATTTATGTTTTATAAACATTTATTTAATATAGACTAACTTAATTTTATGTGTGTGTTTGTGCCTTATGAATCTCGAAAATAAATAAATAGGTATCCAGTTGGCAATCCAAATGGCCCGTTATGTCGCTGACGTACTTTGACAAATCAAGGGAAGTAAGCGTAGTGTAAAGATTTTTATTTTGTTTAACCTGGTCTTTTGCACTATGGGGTTTTATTTCATTTTACAATTGTTTTAAATAAATAAATTGACTGTAAAACCAATTTTTAATAAGTAACAAATTAGATTTCATATGTTTTAAGATTGCTTAAATTCACTGAATTATCTTACATTTAAAAAATATATTTTTCATACATGTTGCTATTTGTGCAGTCCTAATTGAGAAAACAAAATAAACACTACGCTTTCTTCAACAGATTATTCAAGATGATTATGGTTAAAATGCCAATAGTTTAATGGCTGTATTAAAAAGCAAATTCAATAGAATGATTTAATTTTGTAATGGATATCTAAAATACTGTAAAAATATTTATTATTAAGTTAGTTTTATATTTGTTATTGTGAAGTAATATCTACAATTTTGAATTTTTTAAGCGCCACTAGTGGAATAAATGTTTTTAACCAACGATATTACATTTCTATTATTGAAAAATATTTTAATGCGACCCTAATATTTCAGTCGCAAGTCCGCAGATTTCTATACCCATTAGATTACTAACTTCTAAATAGAGCGCCAGAGATGCTCCAAGAAGTTTGGAAGACAACTATAGAAAAGTATTATTTATATTTCTGAATTAAAAAAATAACATATTTATTCAACTTAATCTTATATACAAATAAGGACGTAATATATTTTAATTTGATAGCAACTAATAATTAGAATATTATAATCTCTCGTAAGTCAGTAATTATCTATAATCTTTTATAATACAATAAGAAGAAAGAATAAATATATTACTCGTTTAAGTAAGGAAGCATAATTAAATTTTAAAATTTACTTTTAAATTACACTCCACTTTTTATAATCGACGGCTCTGTTTTTCAGAATGAACTAGAGTCAAATTTTATGTAATTTTTTTTGACCTGTTTCACCTACGTTTTTGATAACCTCCTATATATCAATGAAATATCTATTTTTATTTCATATACTAAGTATATGTATATTCACTATCATCGACTATATATATAATAATTTCTCTTGCACCAAATATCCTCTAATTAATTTGTTGACAAGTAAGTGAGTACAGATATTCTTGTAACTGTTTTTCAGGTATGAAATCTACATTACTTTTGGTGGTAATTCTTTACATTACCACAACGTACGCAGTAGAGGACGTTTATACGGTCGGTAGTAAATTCCTGAATCCCTGCATCTCCAAGACAACGTGCCATCAATGTATACAGGCTCCAACGTGTGGATGGTGCAGCGATCCTGTAAGTATCAATAGATCATTAGCAATGTAAGTTATAAAAGTTTAGTATTATTCGATCAAAGAAAATTCATGTATTTTCTTAATAAGAATCAGATTAGGGGAACACATATTTTGTAAAAATTTATGCACGCACTTTGAAAAATTGAAATTGAAACACTTAAAACGTACGCTCCACAAACTCCGTTTTTGTTAAAGATATATTAAAAGTATTATGGCATCTATAATAAAACTAATACTACTCAAAAAAATCATAAAACTAACTGAAATGAGCAACTCCCTTCAATAGAAAAAAAAACTACTTCAAAAGAAGGGAAATGAATAATTAAAATAAATAAGTGATTTATTTCAGTATATCTGATCCAAATGTATTACATACAAATATGTTTTTTCAACATTACTTGTGAAAATGACATTTCCCTCACTCAGTTTAGTTGTGATAGTAAACGTTTCCCTCACTAGTGATGAAAGTACATAACTTTCCTCACTAGTGAGGGTAACGGTTACTATCTACAACTAAATTGAGTGAGGGAAATGTCATTTGACATAGTGACCAAGGAAACATGATGTGCATTTGCAAATACAACTCTTTTGATTTATACAAAATAATTATTAAATTTCTTGTATTGCAACACACGGGGAAAAGAGCCATTGCAAAACTCGTATTATTGGACCACTCGCAAACTTTTGTAATCAAAGATGTTTACAGTGTGTTTTAAAGTCTGTATTTTAGTGTTACACTACTTAAAATAGTCTAATGCACACCCATTCAATAACACCCAATCTCATTACAGAAATAAATTGTTTATCACTTTATATTTTTTTATCATTCAAAACAATTTCTAATATAATCAAAAAGTAACTATTGGACCATTATGTAATAATGTTTTTTGTCGGCTTATCTCAATGAACTGTTAATGTTGATAAAAACAATATCATTACAAAAATAAGTATTATTATTCAAAATTAAACGACACTGAAAATTACAATCTCAATAAAAGAAAATCAACTTTTTTATCTTGTGCCTCAAATAACTGCACTTATGTTAGTGGACTCCACAAAGGGTTGATTTGAAGCAAGAGCATAAAATAAATTAAAATAATTCTAATTTGTAATGAATAGAATTTCCAATCCACGCAACGATGCTCCCAAATAGGATCAATATTGAATTCGTGCGGCGAAGAATTTGTCTGGTACCCGGATAACGAGATGCGGCAAATCAAGAGACTAGATTTGTCTCTACCACGTTTTATTTCCGAAGTCGATACCAGCGATGGATACAGTTCTTCCTTCTCTTCTTCAAGGACATCAGAAATTGTCCAAGTCACCCCACAACATATACAACTCAAATTAAGAATAAGTATGTCATTTTGTTGTGTATAATAATAATTTTTAATTATTTATTTAATAATAGACGAACCATACAGGTTCAGTATGTACTACGGACAAACAGAAGATTTTCCCGTCGACTTATACTTCCTTGTAGATCATAGAAAATCTATGATAGATGACAAATACGCAGTGGCCAGATTAGCGGATCTTTTGGTCGATTCTATGCCCAATATCACAACAAATTTCAGAATTGGTTTCGGTAGTTTCATTAGTGAAGCCCCGTGTGAGAACTGTGAAGCTCCGCACGAGTTTCGAAATCACATGAGTTTAAGCACTGACTCAAATGAATTCTTAGTAAGTTCAAATTTTAAACTTGTCTACAAATAATGATTAATTAACATCAGACATACAAGTTGTCTCGTATTACGTGATCTATTTTATGCATCAATTTTCGGCAGTGTCTTACTATATATGAATATGTAGTAATGTATTTATTTTTCATTAAGCGAATGGTGAAAAACACAACAGTATCTGAAAATCTGGATGCTCCAAAAGGTGGATCTGACGCTATTATGCAAGCAATTGTTTGCCGAAATGAAATAGGATGGAGAATTGATGCCAGAAAAATAATAGTCTTTGTATCTGATGCAGGATTCAATTCTGCTAAAGCTGAAAAAGTATGAAACTGAATTTATAATCACCATCTATTACATGAGATTTTCTTTATAGTTCGGTGGAATCATCACTCCAAATGATGGTTTATGCCATTTAAATGGAAATGGATACTACACTCACTCCAACGTGCAAGATCACCCAAGTATTTCTCAAATCAGCCAAAAAGTCGACGAAAATCAAATCAATATTATTTTTGCGGTAACAGAAGATCAAATTTCAAATTACAGACGAGTAGAGCAACATATTCCAGGTACTTCCCTTGTAAAACTGTCCACAGATTCTTCTAATGTTGTCGATTTAGTAAATGAGCTATATCAGGTTGGAACTATTATAAATATTGTTTGAATTTTGTTAAAAGTTTGATTTCAGCAAATTTCATTTTCGGTTGAAATGAAAGATAACGCCATGAGTGGAATTAGAGTGAATTATTATTCCATTTGTTTAAATGGGGACGGTACACCGAAACAGACTAACAAATGCGAAAATATGAAGGTCATTTCTACTTTCTATTACTTTGATGTTTGTTACAATTTTGAATAATTTCAGGTTGGAGATGTGGTCCGATTTAATGTAGAAATCGAAGTAACAGCTTGCCCAAAAGATCCCAAAGACTGGAGACAAACGCTACAAATTTATCCAGTTGGCATCAACGAAAGTTTAGTTGTCGATTTAGAAATGTTGTGTTCATGTTCTTGTGAACATTCTGGACATCCCGTAAGTTTCACTTTTCTATCACTCTGGCAATATTATTTATGTAATCTCAATTTTAGACTTACATCGAAAATGCCAAACAGTGCTTCAGAAATGGAGTTTACAAATGCGGTATTTGCGAATGTAATCCCAACTATTTCGGCAAAAGATGCGAATGTTTTGCAATTGGAATATTTGCGAATGAGGAGATGCAGAATTGCAGAGCTGATAATGTGACTCAATTTGATTGCAGCGGGAGAGGAAACTGTATTTGTGGGGAATGCAACTGTTATGCCAGAGTAAACAAAGAGGAAGTAAGAACAAAATACCGTTTATAACAATAAAATATAGTTTTTATTTTCAATAAAATATGTCAAATCGGTTGTGACTTGCGAGACAGCCTGCTGCCATTTTGTTTCAGGCTGTCCGGATAAAATTTAAAAATCGTATTTTACTTGGTCATTTATAATAGATTTCCCAAATTTCATTAAAACTTTTATTGCTGCTTTATTTTGTTTTGCAAATCTTGTATTCTATTTACATCATTCTATTTTACCTATTAGTGAGTGTAACTCAATATTTCCAAATAAAATGGTTGGAATTTATTAATTTATGAAATATTCTTTTCTCCCAGGTGATTTCCGGCCAGTTTTGCGAATGCGACAACTTCAGCTGCGACCGCCACAACGGTGTGTTATGTTCAGGTTTAGATCACGGTACCTGCGATTGTGGAAAATGTCGCTGCGTCAGTCCTTGGACCGGATCGGCATGTAATTGCCTCGCATCCAACGACACGTGCTATCCCCCCAACATAGAGAACGCAGAGATTTGCTCTGGACACGGCGAGTGCGTCTGCGGACAATGCGAATGTGAGAAGACAGAAAATGCAAGGTATTCGGGTAAATACTGCGAAAAATGTCCGGTGAGTAAAATATAATCTTGATGTTAGCAAACAGTGAGATATAGAAACGGTGGTTTGTTGCAGACGTGTCCTGGAAGGTGTTCGGAGTTCAAGGAGTGCGTGCAATGTCAGATGTACAAGACTGGAACTCTAACTAAAGAAGAGTGTGCAGCAAATTGCACTTTTGTTCCTATTACCGTACAAAAAGTAGAAGGTACAAACATACATATTTCCCGTATTCTGAAACTGAATCATTATCTGTAATCGATCCATATATGTTCACAATTTTAGTATTATGTCATCAGAATAATTTATAAAAATGCATAAAAGTAAAATAAAAATAACAAAATAAATGATTTTAGTGACAGAATATCCAAATATGCCATTAAGTTATTGTTTGGCAACAAATAATGATAGAGTTGAATAAAAGAGATTAATTTATGGAAAATGTAAGCGCCAAACAGTTTTATAATATTTGTTATATATAATTTACAGTTAAAGAAGAAAAAGATGAAAATCTGTGTGCTTATTATGATGAAGACGATTGTAGATTCGAGTATGTTTATTATTACGATGAAAATAATAAGGTTGTCATTAAAGCACAAGAAGAAAGAGAATGTCCACCAAAAGTAAGTTATTATTAATATATTTAATTACTTCACACTCATTCCACCAAGTCGAGGAAGAACAATGCACGAACCTTGTCTATTGGGCACTAACACACCATTATACACACAAGTCAGTTTACTTGATCTCTGACGGAGCAGATCTCGGTATATGATATACTTTCCATATGAAGTGCAGTTATCTGCTATCAAATCACGTCCTCCAAAGATTTTAGTGGAGCGGGAGCCACAGTGGTAATTTTAATGTTTATCGGGTGTGGAAATCGACTCCACAGTCTAATGCATTGCTACTGACCTATCTATCCCATACTTTAATTAAATAAAATAATTATGAAAAACATTACTCTGGAGATGTACTATTAATAATAATCTTGATGTTTGTTGTAGACGCACTATAATAGATGCTCGGAGTTCAAATATTGCGTGCAATGTCTGGTGTACAAGACTGGACCACTGAATGATGAAGATTGTGCAGCATATTGTCCTTTTGTTCCAGTTATCGTAAAAAATGTGCAAGGTACAAATATACATATTATTTTATGCAAAATATAAGCTTCAAATAGTTTTTTAATAATTTTTAAATTTCATTTATAGATTATAAAGATGAAAATGAAACCTTGTGCACTTATTATGATGAAGATAATTGTAAATTCGAGTTTGTTTATCATTACGGCGAAAACTATAGAGTTGCAGTTAAAGCACAAGAAGAAAGAGATTGTTCGCAGAAAGTAAGTTATTATTCACAAATTCGGCAATAAATAAAATAAATAATCATTTCACCTAGTGAGAGAGGACGGTATATATAAATAAATATATCATCGCGCCTTTTACGCATTATTAAGTGTATCTTCCGTAACAGATCTCGGTAAGGGATTTCTTCGCGTGAAGTACGGTTACCAGCTGTCAATTCACGGTTCTCAAAAATGTTAGTGATGGGGGAAACTCAGAGGTAGTTTTAATGTGATATACGAATATTATTATCCAACAAATTCATCCCATTTCTAATCTAATTCCACCAAGAATTATTTGTAGAGTCCTTTCGACTTTTTTTATCGATTGCCTTCAACAATAGACAATATGTTTTATTTTACAGTTTATTTGTTTATAGTTGTAACCGGCTAGCAATATTTTTTGTATAAATAAACTTGTAATCTTCGTCAACCAAATGTAATAACACGAGTTCCACATGTTTTTCATCAATTTCATCTAAACGACTTGGAAAAATACTTTTTTTTAAGATATTATTATTATTTTTCTTTTTATGTATTCTCAGCATTTTGAAGAATCAACAACACAAGAAGAAATTGAAGAAAATACTACTACTGAAAATAGCTGTAATATACAAAAGGAGTCAAATATACAAAAAGATAATTTTGACTTATTTGGAGAATTGATAGCCAGTGAACTACGGTCATTCAGTGAATCAAAATATTCGCATATTCTTGCCGAAGTAAAAAGAATAATTTACAATGCTATAAATAACGCAACAATGGAAAAAATAGCGCTAGACAAAACAATGTTATAATTATTTTAGCTTTTAATGTTTTTTATTTGATTATATTTGAAATTATATTATTTCATTAAAGTAAAGTATAATGTAACTAATTGTGTCGTTTGTTCAAATTTGTTTCTCTTTTATCCTACACTAATACAAGCAATTTTTGTCGGCTTGTCTGTCAACGATCTCGGTATTGGCTCTATTTTGATGATTCATCAATGATGAAACTTAGTATTCTGTTTTCTTAGCCTCAGAAAACGATCCAGCTATGTTCGGCAAATTCATTTAGTATGTGATATTGAAAGAAAATTTGGGAAAAAAATCATAAAAATTTAGTTCTTTTAAATATAGGTATTTGAGTACTTTAAGTCAATATAACCTGACCCAAGAAATCGATTGAGATAAAATCAATTCAAACTGTTGAGCGAAAATTCGAAAGATATTTGGAGAGAAAAGTTATTTTTCATTTTGAACTTCCCATCTCCTGTTATTTCCCGAGTGAAGCTCAGCATTCCAGATATTAATACCGAGAGTTTTCTTTATCAGTAAACATAGGGATATGCCATTACCATAGTTACAATTACAAAGTTTGACAGCAATGCATTAGAGCGTTTATTTTAAAAGTAAACATAGGGAAAATAACTGGTGTCATCTATAGTTGTCAAAATAATAAAACTGTCCTCTTTCAAAATCAGACCGGGTTAATAGGGGATCAAATAGTGGGGCGTTTTTATATAAGTGGAAATTTAAATTGTTACAAGAGAGAGTAATATTGAGTAAATATTGAGAAAGTGTGGTTCCAACAAAATGTACGAAATTATCTGCACCGGATATTCCCCCAACGATGGCTAGGACGAGGTGCAGAAGTGGAGTGGCCCGCAAGGTCACCAGATCTTGCGCCAAACGATTTTTTTCTTTGGAGCCACTTAAAAAGTAAATTTTATAATGGTGGTAGAATGAGTGTAGAACAATTAAAACTTAGAATTAGTGTTGCATCGCATGAGATTCCTTCAGAGGAAATAAATAATGCTATAAATTCATTTTATAATCGTTTAGCCTATTGTTTACAGGTAAATGGGGGTAATTTTGAACAGTTATTGAATTAAAATTCCTATTTAAACTAAATAAAATTTTCTTTTTTTGGTAGTTGTGATTTGACAACTGGTTACTGTACTTAACGGCTTAAAATGTGTAGTTTATTAGGATCTGCTATTGCAGAACTGTCATGGCCAAGAATGACCAGAATTTTGAGATATAAACTTGCAGATGTGAATTTCGGGTTGAACCAGTTCAAAAAGTCAAAAAAAATATTATATGGTTCTATATAGTTCAGAGCACGAGAAATACACTCGTTCAAACCGCATTTCAATATCTCTTTTAGTTTTTGAGTTACAGCGATTTTTGACTTTTTTTAAAGCTCAACTTTGAGACGCCATAACTCAAAAACTAAAAGAGATATTGAAATGCGGTTTGAACGAGTGTATTTCTCGTGCGCTACTTAACTTGTACATGTATTTTGAAAATTTTTCAATTTTTCAATTTTTTTCGAAATTTTCTTTTATCGATATTTCAAAAAATTGAAGAGATAATGAAAATCTGAAAACACCAGTGAATTCCTCGCGTGAAAATACATAGGTATGCAAATTTTCAGAAGAAAATTCGAACGGATACATTTTGTATTACAAAAAATCGAAAATGGCCGTTTTCTGAAACCCCTTGGTGTTTTTACGATTTTTTGCCATTTTTCGTTTTTTTGTAATAAAAAATGTATCCGTGCGAATTTTATTGTGAAAATTTGCATACTTATGTATTTTCACGCGAGGAATTCACTGGTGTTTTCAGATTTTCATTATCTTTTCAAGTTTTTGAAATATTGAGGAAGAAAAATTTTGAAAAAAATTGAAAAATTTAAAAATTTTCAAAATACCTGTACAAGTTAATTAGCGCACGAGAAATACACTCGTTCAAACCGCATTTCAATATCTCTTTTAGTTTTTGAGTTATGGGCTTTTAAAGTTGAGCTTTAAAAAAAGTCAAAAATTGCTGTAACTCAAAAACTAAAAAAGATATGAAGATGCGCCTTGCGCCATTCGATTTCTCGTGGTCTGAATTATATAGAACTGCATTTTAATAATTTTCGATTTTAGAACTGGTTCAACCCAAAATTCTCATTATTTGTATGTACGAGCTCTTAAACGAAGATTTTGAGAACAAACCTATGATAATGATATATTCCTATGTTTACTGATAAGAAAAACTTCCTATATATTAAATTACCTTAAGTTATTGCCATTGTATTTAAAAATAAGTGCAATAGTATGATAATGTAGTATACTGTAAAAATATTTGTTATGATTAATTCTTAAGTAATATATACAATATTAAATTGTTTAAACGTCACTAGCGAAATAATTTTTTTAACCAACGAGTTAACATTTCTATTACTGAAAAATATTTTAATGCGGCCCTGACATTTCAGTCCGACTCTGTATAAATAGGTGAATGTCGGCATTTAGAAGTCCTTGCTCCCGAGTTATTCTACTTATATTTATCTCTATTTTTTGTGGGTATTTTGTTGGGTGCGGTATATAATTACCGAAATAAATTGTCAATGATTACAGGAAGTCTATTGATGACGTCTTCCATGAGTTAACGATTTTTGGGAGTTCATTCAATAGCTAGAGTAATGACCTATTATATTGATTTTATATATTTTTGGGCCTATATGAAAATATTTTTAATAGTAGCCTTCGGACGTAGGTAGAGTACTTTATTATTTATAGAAGGTACTGAAATGAAGCAAAGAAAAACATTTAAATGAGAAGACAGACGTAAAAAACCTTTGAGCATTCATGAAATAGAGTTTCAGTATAGTGATACGTTTATATATACTTCTCATAAATAGTGATTGTTGAAAGTTAGACCAATGTTGTATATTCAAATGTTATTAATTAGTAAGTAATGGTAATAAATTCACGTAATTAAAATAAATTAGTATATGATTATTTGTTCGGAGTTTTCTATTTATTTGATCGTCAAGGATTTTGAACGCACATGTGGTTGAAGTCGCGTGATCCGATAATATCCGAAAATTGCCGAAATGAATTTAAACATCGCAATATACTCTGAACGTCACATAATACGACACCGACTAAAAACAATATTGCAAAATTTATAAATAATTTTAAATTTTAATACATAAAGTAACGAACAACATCAAGTGTATTGTTAGTAATGAGATTAGATTCAAATACAACAGTGACAACATTTACTTTTAATTGTTTACGTAAACAAAAGTGGCAGGTGATTTTGCAAACAAAGGCATATGTTGAACTATTTTAAACGTGAGAGAATGGCGATGTATGCTAAAGCAGTGCAGAATTTTTTTACCAATTACTTCAAACGAGAAGAAATTGAAGAGGATAAAGCAAGTAAAATCGAGACGTACATGAGCATTGTCTATAAGCTGTTAATTTGGGAAGATCCATTTTTAAGTGGTATCGCTCTCTTCGTTGCACATGTTTTATTCTGGTAAGATACAGAGCAATTTTCGACGTAGTACTTTTCCATAATATGTAACTAATGCACTTTTTTACTATAACCAATAATTAAATTATGTTTCTCATAACCCCTATAAACGTCAAATATTGAATTACTGAAAACTAAATATTTTATTATTTACAGGATTGTTATACATTTTGAATTAAGATTATATGGAATATTTTTCATATCATTAATAACTCTGTTTGTTTTTGATGTTATCTTTGATAATGTCATCACACAAACAGATCGATCCCTTCCTCTCAAGAATATTAGGGAAACAATTAAGTTTTGTACTGCATTCTTGCAGTATTTAACTTCTTTGCGTCGAGAACACCCGGGAACGGTAAGACCTTGCAAGGTGTCAAATGTCAAAGTAACATGACTTTGATTCACACCTTTGATTTCAGTTTTGTGTGTGTATGTGTACTGCATTTTTGGTCTTAAGTATAATTGGACGAACTCTTTCTGGGCTATTTTTATCATATTTTGGTTTACTGTCATTTCTTTTAATTCCTGGAATAATCTACAGACTGCCCCCAGATGTTTTGGACACAATTCGACATACTTTACATGTTATAAGTACAGATGAAGGTAAATACAACTATACATTTTAAGATAATATCATTTACACATTATTTTATAGGGGTTGTTGAGGAAACTGAATTGTTTCCTTCAGCACATGAAGATGGACACTTAGAGGAGAAAGAAGGCGACTGCGATAGTATGAAAACAGATCATACAGCAGGTGAATTATATTTTTACGTCTCATTATTTTGGCACTAAGGATGTAAACACAGAAAAAAATGTTACGTCAGATAAAGTAACTACGTCATATTGATAAGAGTTGTTTTAGAGGACGTTATATTTTGATAAAAAAATGATACATGTGCCTCTATTTTGTTAGATTAGTCACGCCTCAAGAATGTTGTAAACAAATTGACATCGGGATATTACAGCCAAAACATTTGCAATTTGAATTATGGCAACTATAATTATTCAAATTGTTTTATTATTAAAATTAAAACACATTCACATCAGGAAGTTTATATCAAAATGTTTGCAATTTTTGTTTTATTGCTAAATGTAAACAAATACGCATCGGAAAGTTGCAGCCAAAACATTTTTAATTTTGGCCAACTATGATTAACATTATTTTATTGCTATAATTAAACAAATTCATATCGGAATACTTCAAATGTTTGCAAATTTAATTATAGCATATTATAATGTTTCATTATTTAATTAATTTGTATGAAATTATTGTCGGGTATAATGTATAAATTTTTTAGATGAACAAATTTTTGGCAAAGATAACGCTTGTTGTTATGCTCCAGTTACAGGATTAATTACATTTATTTCTAGATTCTTGCACAAATTCATTTATCAGTGGCGTGACTTCTATGCCTTCATATCTAGACGCAGAAGGAAGTTTAGATGGTCTAGAAGAAGATGACTTAGAACTCACAACAAATAAGATTCCACCTTCTAATGGCTCAAACTATTCAAGTGATTCAGACAGCGAACACAAACACATCAAATTTGAGGCATCGCATTTTAACAAAGATAGTTCTTCAGACGAAGAACATAATTATGAGCAGGGTCTGACTTTTACAGAATTAGACACATCGGACAAAGCTACAACAGCAGCAGTTTCTTTCACGCAACAACTTAGCTCAGATATTTTGAGCAATTTGGGCAGTATGGGTAGTAGTTTAGTTAGTACTGTTCTTAAAACCGCCGCTGGTTCGGCGCCAAAAGCTAAACCGCCCAAACGGAGCGACAGCGATAGTGACTTTGAAATTATTGACGAAGATGACATTCAAAGTGACGAAACATAGAAAGTTAGTTTATTAAGTACTTGTAATAATTGTAATTATGATCGGTTTATAAATTTATTATAATGAATGCTTTATTTAAAACTTCGCTTAGGTTTATTTGTGATATTTTAGTTTTTGTCTATAGATTATTATTAATGATAGATTGTTTATTTATAAATTTTTCTTTAGTACGGACCTGTGGTTTAGGTCTTTTTACAATCTGATCGTAATAAAATTTGTTTTATCAAGGTGCTGTTTAATATTGTAATAAAAACTAATTTTATTATAAACAAACCAGTGTGACGTTTTCATTCAAACACAGTTACTTTTGGTAGGTAGAAAACCCGTGTGTTTATTTTTTAAATCAATTGTAACAATTTCTTAAATTCGTATAACAAAATATAAATATTTTAAACATATTTATCTATTATTCATCCATTGTCATTGGAACTATATTAATTCGTTGCGGTAAAACTTTTTCAAAAGCTTCTTTGAAACTGAATCCTTCACTTACTCTTAAAAGAATCTCAAATACTAAAAAAAAATGCATAAGTTCATTGTCCATTAGTTTATTAATTGCTTTTTTTTACCTTGATTGATTGTAAAAACTTTTCTAGTTTTTACAGTAAAAAATTCACTAATAGGTAACTGACCATGTTGAATACCTTGTTCAACAGCTTTTTTATAACAAAGTCCCTAAAAAAAAAGACTATAGTTTTAAATTAAAAAACAGAAATATTGCGTTACCTTATGAGAATTATGATCAACCAAGCCTCCTATAATATATATTTTATCTTGTTCTAATTCTTTAATAACATTATCACTTTCGCTTGACAGGTAAACTAATTTTTCTTTAGTGAAAACATCGATGTAATTTTCTGGATGAAAATGACAATCCCAATGTTCATAACCATCGTGTTTTGTCATTTCTTCTTTCGCTTTTCCCTCAAAACTTGTTAAATGAAGTTGCATTGGGGTCTTTGATCTTCTATTTTCTGTGTAAACTCTTAAAATTTGTTTAATCACTTTACCTAAATCCTAAAAGAATGCTACTAAGTTAATGCTTGTTTGAAAATAAAAATGAACTTACTTTTGGTATCATAAAATCATCGAAACTTAAATCTATTACAACGCCCGTTTTACAGGGACTATCACACATTTTACTTTGTTTTAACTGTTTTCTAGTAGGACCTGTATCAATATTGTTTTTACGAGCTTCAATTTTTCTCTGTTTGGCCTTTTGTCTTTCCTTTTGCCGTTTTTCTTTTTTGTTTGCCTCCCAGCTTAACATTTTCTTGTACTTTTTCAATTGGCTTTTCGATAAGCTTTTAATGTCTTGGCCATTAAATAAAACTGGAGTTTCATTGTTTGTTTCGTTAGAATTATCGTCTGTTTCTTTAAAATCTGTAGAATTTTCATCTGTTTCTTTAGGATCTGTTGAGCTGTCAGTTGTGCAATTTCTCTTGTTTGTATATGTATCATCTTCGTCATTGTCTATCTTACGTTTATCACTCGTTTTGTTGTCTGTAATACTAATATCTATTCCTTTCTGAATTTGTGACATTTTGACTACTTCCTTGATTCTATGTAACCTACAATTTATCACGTTTGCAAAATCTGTCAACTAGTTTGGTTAGCAAGACATAGATGTCAGTATAGGTCAGCATCTAGTAAAATTTTATAAACATTTGATTAAAACAAATGAAACTTGTTTATTCCAGATATTAAGTAGTGTTTTCATGTTACATGTTTTTAATATTTGTGTAATGTTCTACAATAAATGTGTCGCCATGAATATGGTAAGTAATTTTACAATTTTATAAATATTTTCTTTAATATGATACACAAACTTTTTCAACTTTGAAAATATAAACAGATGATGATAGAGTATATTGTATAAAATATACAAATGACATATTACTTTTCTGTTTTGTTTTTGACATATAAATAAACAAATAGCAGTAGTATTAGAAATTCAATAAAAATAACAGTTCCAAAATATAACCAAGCATAAGTCATAAATTCCTCCGAAAACGAATTAATAAATGAACAATTCCATTGGTTGTTTTTTATCACAAGCATGTATTTTTCACCATGCTGAAGTATTGTTTCAGTTGTATCTTTACAAATTTTATCCATAAAGCCTATATAATTGCCATGGAATTGTATTGGCTCTAAATATTGTAATGTATTATTAGAAATATCCAAAATTGAGAGGTTAGTTAAACTTTGAAAAGTTTCCTTATATAAAATATCAATAGAACAATCCATTAAATATAATGATGATAATGTTTCTGATTTTAAAAGCGGTGTACGCTCAGGAATTTTAATTTTATTATTATCTAATCTTAAAGATCTTACACATTTTGCCATGTTAACAGGTATATATTCTAGTTTATTATTTGACAAATCTAAATCTATAATTTTATAAGTAGAATCTTCAGTTTCACATATATCATCATCGATTTTAGATATATTATTATTTTTTAATTGTATTATTATATTTGTGAAATTTAATAATTCTAAAATATTGTTAGCGGTTAAATGTGATATATGATTATTATTCGCTAAATAGAGTATTGTTTTATTTTTTGTTGAACTAGTAAAATTCATGCAATCCTTTGCATTTATATTCAGTATTTTAGTATCAGAACAGTTACATATTATATCTTCTTTTATGTCGTAATTACATGTTTCTGAGCAGCATAATTGAGACATTTGCATTGAAATGAGTATAAGAGGTCTGAAAATGATTTATTGGAAAAAATATGCAGTAAGTTAAATTGTATGTTTATTACTTACGTTAAATATACTATTTTATTCGCCATTCTGCTTACGTGTTTGTTTGAAATATCTATTAGTAATACTTACCTATATAGTGATATAAGTAGCTATATTGGCCTAATCTTATCTTATACATACACCCTTCGATTTGACTGCAAAGATAGATAATCTTGGGAAAAATGCTAATTTTTGTTTGTTAAAATTGCACAATTTATTTTACATCAAAACTGTTCAGTAACATAAGCAATAAAATGAAAACTGTCACACGTCTACAAATATACACTTATTATTTATTCTTATGGTAACAAATATAAAATATTTCACTTATGAAAATAAAGAATAATTATACTTATATTTATATATTCCACTCTATCAGTCTTTCTTTAGCCCGAATTGTCCATCACAGCCACATTTAGGTACAAACTAAAGTAACATTCTTTTTTAGCGCAACGCTAAATTATAATTAGTTGTATTATACCTACTACCGAATTTTCTTCTTACCGTTTGCTGTAATGTTTTCGTTTAATACTGAATATTTTGTAACTTCAAACAAATTCAATAATTTTGTTTGTTAACAGTAATAAACTTTAGCAACATTAATGAAATAACATATGATAAACTCTTAAAATAAAAAAAAAAATGAAGGCAAGTAATAACAATTAGTAATATTATTCGGTATGAGACTCTTAAAAATGGCACATTTTTGATTATTTAAATCTAATATTACGTTTTTATAATACCTAATACGAGAAATAAATAATCAGTTTTATAATTCAGTGCCAGCCATTTTGTCCTTCTAATTTTTGTTTCTGTTTTACAAGATTTACGTTCGCAGTACTGTAATAATTTGACTGAAAATTTACATTTATCGTTACTGGATGTAAAATAATATTATGAACATTCGGTAACATGTCCAAAATATTATGATGCTGTAAATATGGTACCAAAGTATGATAATCTATAGTTAGGGGAATATAAAATGATCCCTTTGCATGTAACGCAAAAATTGGTACACTGAAATTAGCCTTTTCCATTTCATTGTTTTGTGGTACTGTCAAATTATTTTTGAGATTAAAATTATGTTTTGGTGCTGGAGAATATCTATCATATCCATTCGATGATTTTTGGATATTATTTTCTGGTTTTAAATGCTGGTATCGATTTGATCGATGATCGATATTTCGAATATCAGAAACCGAACTTCCTGTAGGTGAAATTCTCGCATTTTCACTTTCGGAGGATATCCGGTATAGTTCACTACTTGGAGGAGAACACTGACTGCCGTCGATTGGAGAACTATGATTTTCAGAACTATAAGTTTCTGTTGTTACTGAATTTCTTCGACATGTATCAGTTCTTCTTCGTTTGTTGAACATTTTTGTAGTTTGATTTGTTTCTGCGTTTAAATCTTGACTGAATCTTTGTTTGATATTATTTTTAAACTTATACAAGGAAGCACCATTAGAATAATTTTCATTTTCGGACATATTTCGACTTCTTTCTCCCGTATTTTGTTTGTTATCGTCAAGATGTTTCAAATGATCTTCATTTGAAATATATTGTTCTTGATGATGATGTTTTTCATGATCTGAACTTAGTACGTTTATATTAGCAGATATTTCTTCTCTAATTTCAGGACTTAATGCACGCACAATTTGCGGACTATCAGTTATCCTAATTTCATCTTTAATGATATTTCCTGTTAACATATCTCTTAATTGGGATCCGTTTTCGAATTGATGCATTGGAGATTGTGGACTCACTGTTGTGCTGTTTTGGGTCCCTGCCGGGGACAATAAGGTTGGTGGCATTGCTGGCGATTGATATTCTTTGTCAAGTTGCAATTTTGTGTTGGCACCGACTCGGTCGCGGAGTAACAACGTGTCGCAATGTTTTTGGAGATGGTTGATAAGTCTTACGCAGAGTGCTTCTCTGGCAAAGTATCCTTCGACTTCTACTAGGAATCGCATAGTTTCTGACATGCATTCTTGATAGCCTAATCTGGAATAATACAAACAATCATGTTAATAATATACGAAAAAGGATTGCTCGAAACATGGATGTACCCAGAGATGAGTTTGAAATTTTCTCATGAAAATCTGAGTATATAAATTAGTTTGCAATGAATTATAAATGTGGATGAATGAATAATAAGATTGAGATTAAATGTTCAGTTGCATTATGTCTACGGCACGCTGGTCGAACAACAGAACGCATCCGTCATCGACAAAAAATAGAGGCTCCTCTATGTCCATCGAAGAGCTCATTGATGAAACGAACGTATCTTATTTCACTCGTATCTTTTGTGTCTCATTTCACGTTAGCATATTTTTAAAATTTAGTTTTTCTTTCTCAACTTTAGAAGCTTTTATTTTTCGTCAATGGCCGACGCGTTCTGTTGTTTCATCGAAGAGCTATCGATGCTCTTCGACCAGTGTGCCATAGGCATTATCTGTATGTGAATCAATAAATTTCAATTTGTAAAAATCATCACCTGAACTGGTCGTGTCCATGGTTGCGATCAGCTTGTTCTCTGCCGGTGGCACGGTGTGCCTGCTGCAGGTATTTGATGTGCCGGATTGCCATTTCAATGATCTCGGTCTTCTCGATGCGTCCGCGGCCTTTTTTCAGGTACTCCGCGGGGATGAGCCGCGAAAGGTCCGCCAGGCAGTTGTTCATGCGGTCACGGCGCCGCTTTTCTATGATGCGATGTGACATTGGGTCTTGCTAGAATAGAAAGTTAATGTTAGTAACAACATATTTTAATCGTTTGATTGTCGAGTATTTGATGACGGATTGAGGTTAGATATGCGATTTTTTTCATTTATTTGACAGATAAGTTATCACATTCTTTATCCGGAAATAGAAAGACTTAGGGCTACATAAAAACCTTCCTGTGCCCTAGGCATTATTACCTTTTGAATAGTTCCAATACAATAAAAAAAAAACTAAAATAATTTTTGAATGTTTACAACCAAAAACATATAATATTAATATTTAGATGTCAACATTTGTATATTTTGTCTAGGTTTAAATGGGGTAGGTGGCTCAGTTGTATCGAGTCGGCCTGTGGATCTTCAGAACCCTGGTTCTATTCCCACAGCCGACAAACAATTTTCATCAATTTTAATCTACCCGTGTGACTTCCCCTTCACTAATATCTTTGGGGGCTGTGATTTGACGACTGGTAACCGCTCTTCACGCGAACAAATATATCACTTACCGAGATCTGCTTAGGCAGAGTGCCACATCCAGTAATGAGTAAAAGACGTGATGATATATTTATTTTATTTTATTTATTCAAAATCGGTCTTGGAAAAGTATACCCTGAATGAATAAAATAATAATGACTAGCAATACTTTTTGTGTGAAGAATTGAGAAGAATGTTACTAGAAAAGTGGGTGTGTCAGTTGAGATAGTTAGGGCATGTGAAACGTATGTTAAATGAAAGATTGTTGAAACAGGTGTAAGTGTCATAATGGATTATGAAATAATTTTTTTTTAATTCGTAAAATTAAGTGTAGTAAACATTTTTACAATCACTGTCATGTTCATTATTTCTAATATTAATAATTAAATTATAATTGTAAACATTACAAATAGTTGTGTCTACTGTTGTATAATGAACTGCAATTAATTTTGCGAATTTGAAAAAAAATTGTTCCATAATCACTGCGATAAATAATATTTGCGGTTTAAATAGTATGTGTTAGTTTAGAAACAGCCCGTATTTTAATTAGTCAGCATATTGTGTTGATTTAATAGTGAACCTATCTATTTGTGTCATCAAAACAATAAAGTCAGTCACGTTTCATATACACATATAAAAACAAACTAATTAAAAACATCATATCGCAATAATTCCAAAAATACTCATTACATATTTACTACAAAATATTCCACACACGTTTTTCATTTCAGAAAACACGATAAACCGACCACACAATTAAAAATAATTCATTCTAATTATAACCCATGTGTTTCTTGTCCCCGCGAGCGTCTACGCCACTGGCACGCATTCTCGCGCGTGAGACGACACGTGTCACGTACACAGCACTGGTCACGTGAATTGTATCGTGCGATACACACACACACATGCACACATGCGATATACGCTGCTGTTTGCATGTGTGTGTTATGCACGTTTCTTAACAGTTGAACACTGTGTGAAAACTTGGAAAGGTCGTGGTACGCTGTGATTGGTTCGTGGATTGATGATCGGTTGTTTTCAATGCTTACTTCGATATGGAATTAATTATGTGGGCGATATATGAATTGGTATTATTGCTATTTAATTAATTTAATTTCAATGCTGTTCTCATCATTCTATGTGCAATTGTAAATATTATTTATGGGGTAGGTGGTTCAGTGGTATCGAGACGGCCTGTGGATCTTAAGAACCCTGGTTCGATCCCCACAGCCGACAAACAATATTCATCAAATTAAATCTACCCCTGTGGCTCGGTTCCACTTACATCTTTGGGGACCGTGATTGACGGCTGGTTACCGCACTTCACGTGAAGAAATATATCACTTACCGAGATCTGCCTCGGCAGAGTGCCACACCCAGTAATGGGTAAAAGGCGTGATGATATATTTATTTATATAACACATTCCAATTTTGTAATTCAATATTTTAGATTTAAAAAATTATTATTTTTTAATTATATTTTGTACCTACGGCCCCGTCATTTTCAAGTGCCCCAGAATTACAAAGTTTTTTAAACATTTATTAATAGTATACTTATCTCGAACATTCGACATTGTATTTTTTTGCTGTCAAACATATAAAAATATTTTAGAATAAATGCTCCATAAATTTAGTTTGAAATATTTTTCTGTAAAATTATTTAGAAACATTTAACAACCGATTAAATTATTATTAATAACTTAATAATATAAAATTGCTGTAGATTATTATTTGTATAAAAAAGTTTCCTTTTTAAATTGAAAAATAAAAAAGGCCTTGTTCATAATTATTTGCATATGACTCACAAAGGTCTTAAGCTTGTTTGTAAGCGAAGCGAGCTCTGCCAAAAAGTATTATAATTCACTAAAACCACAGGCGACAAACAATTTTCACCAAATTAAATTTACCCCTGTGGCTCCCCCACCACAACATCTTTGGGGGCCGTAATTTGACAGCGGGTAATCGCACTTCACGCGAAGAAATATATCACTTACCGATATCTGCTTCAGCAGAGTGCTACACCCAGTAATGGGTAAAAGGCGTGATGATATATTTATTAATTTATATTCTAAAACCACAGATAGATATGCAAATTACCACAAAACAATAAAAATTCGGTATTTTAAAATGTATTCATTAAATTTATCCTTGTTAAACATTCCTACCCTCGCACACCACTTTCGCTTCATCCACATTTAAAACCGATTAATATTTAATTTTAAAAAGTAAATTAAACTCATTACAAATTTTTTTTTAATACATTCATGGAAAAATTGAAACAGCACATTACTATGTGACTAAAACAAATGACAAAATCAATTATAAATATTTCCATTGTCACAACACTAAAGAAATAATTATTCTTGGAACAATTTTAAGATATTTAAGAATACTCAATATTTCAATCACCTAACGAAGTTCCTAATAAATTTAACCGTCTAAACAAAAAATACCACATAAAAAATGACAGTCAATATAATTGTTATAATTTGACTATGATTTCGATGCGATATTTTTTGTTTGTTTGACAGATATATTTATTCGCAACTTTGTTAGGAGATGGCACGAAAATATCGCGAAAAAACTAATTCTTTGATTGTACAAACAAAACTTGTTTTAAATTAATAAAAGCAAATCAAAGTTATATGTCATATGAAATAATTGATATAGTTTGTCATACATTTAATATGCTTTTATTTATTTAAGTTTAAAATTTAAATTTTGTATCTGGTAAAAAATTTAAAACTTGTGTGATCACCACTACACAGAAGCATTGCACATTGCAGGAAACAAAATATTCAGGCGCAAAGAAATTTACCTCTTTGTGAAATTGTTTTAAAATCTTGACGTTGTTTTCCATCTCAAGTGTAAAATTGGTCACCATTTTTAAACACTATCATAAAATTATGTTTGAGAAGAAATTGAGTAAATGCACGAACTGTATTCACTGATGCAACGAAGCTTACAGCAGGTAAATGTGCCTGAACTTGAAATTTAAACGGAAGCGATCTGAAAGCTGATTGGATCTCAGCTTAAGAGTGGGGATGCTGCGAAATCTCCACTGGATATGGATTTAATTTTACCGTCCATAAATAGTTGATAAATTCATAAATATAAATAGATTATTGGACTAAACAACGATGATACTTTTGTAATCTGTTTTGAATATTTATAAAATTGTATTCTATTTTTGTTTACACGTGTTCACATGTTTATACACGTGTTTCTATGGCGCCTGAATATAAAAATATGATTTGACAAAACGACATATTTATGATGTTTATGTTTAACATTAAAACGTGTACAGATAATGAAATGTTTAACATACAAGTAAACTAATATATTATTATATACATTTTCATTGTCGTTTAACATTATTTATACAACTGACTCGACATGTAACTTAAATTTTATGTCTGGCTTAAATAAATAAAAGCAAATCGAAGTAAAAAGTCATATGAAAAAGTTGATATCGCTGTGAAATATATGATGCGATATTGTTAGTTGATTGGTGCAAACGGACGTTACTTGTACATTTTTCTTATCTGCTAGATACATTATTTATTGATTTATTTATGTTACACTGTACAACCCTGGTTCGATCCCCACAGCCGACAAACAATTTTCACCCATTTAAATCTACCCCTGTGGCTCCCCCTCCACTAATATCTTTGGGGGCCGTGATTTGACAGCTGGTAACCGCACTTCAAGCGGAAAAAATATCTCACTTACCGAGATCTGCTTAGGCAGAGTGCCACGCCCAGTAATGGGTAAAAGGCGTGATGATATATTTATTTATTTATGTTACGCTGTACAACAGGAACTTAATCCCAATTACAGAACAGGGTCCGCACTCACCGAGCCGCAGTGTGGTAGTTTATATAATTTTTAGCTTGAGGGCGATTCGAACTCGGGATCTCCGGATTCGAATTCCGTATTGCTATCCACATCACCGTACTGACAGACATAACTTTATCCTTGATAACCAGGTTCTATTAACACAAATAAATAATGCAACACTAAGATTTTTAATCTAAAATTTATATTACAATCTCAAATTTATTGGAATATATTTATGTATTCAACTGTTTAGCGAGGTGTAGTTTTCGCATAAACAAATGATAGTTGCCGTCCACGTTTTTCGTTACAATGCACGTAGTTTTCAATTTGTTTGCGTTAGTGTTATGTTCGAGGTTTGATGGTATGTGTATACAACGTGACTTCGGCTCAACCGATTAATTTTCCGTCCTCTTTACCCCCTTCTGTGGGCAGTGGGACATGAACGTGTTGTTAAATGATGTGAAAGGATTGTCGGAAGATTTTTTGTAACTTTTTAGTTAAAATAAGCTGTTAAAATGAAAATAATCCCTTGATTATAAAAAGTTATTGACTGTACTGTAAACCAGTGATTCTTAACCGGAGGTCCACTTTAAAGTTATCTTAAATTTGTCTATAATTATTATTTTCACCAATTTAAATCTACCCCTGTGCCTCCTGCTCTACTAATATCTTTGGGGGCCGTGATTTAACGGCTGGTAACCGCACTTCCCGCGAAAAAATATATCACTTACCGAGATCTGTTTAGGCAGAGTGCTACATCCAGTAATGGGTAAAAGGCGTGATGATATATTTATTTATTTATTTTATTTATTTTTTAATATTTCATTTTACGTCTTATTTAATTTTTCGTTCAAATCTGATTTAGTAACAGATAATTGTATTTTAACAGTTGCTAGCGAAATATTTATACTTTTTTTTGTAATTTTTTATGGTTAATATAATCGTTTTCAAAGCTATAAACTTCAAATATTATCGCCAATGGCAACGCGCGAAAAAAGATAATAAATGCGTGGTTATTTCAATAGTCACCAGGGATACAAACAAAACAGAAACTTGTCATATTGACAGATGACAAACGAATTTGTTTTCAGTTTTTAAATAATTTTAAGATACAATCATAGAAAAAATTATGTGTATATCACGAGCGTAAAGTGTTTTTGTTCCTCTTGCTTCCTTTGCTCGAGTAACAAAGAATGACTTTACGCTCTTAATACACAAAGAACTATTTTATTGTACTTACTCTAGACACTTTACTTTTCTTATATTGGCTGTATTCAGAATCATCTTCACTGCATGCAACAGTAGCAAAATTCAAATTACTGCAAACAAAAGAAAACATATTTAATTATATTTTACTCATAGAATTAGTTGTGCTAGATTAGAATGCCGCCCAATAGTATAAAAGTTTGTCATATGTTTATCAAATAACATAGAAGAACGTTTATGACAAACATTATTCCAAAAACTTATTCTAAAATATCTAAAATCATTTTTAAATTACTAATAATGTAACATATTTAATTACATCTTACTCGTAGAATTAGTTTCGTTAGAATATCGCCAAATGGTATAAAAGTTTGTCGTTTATTTATGGGATAACATAGAAGAACATCCATGAGATATATTACTTCAAAAAACTTGTGTAATATCTAAAATCATTTTTAAATTTCGCGCGCTCAATTAACAAATGACGTAACAAATCCCTCACCTATCACAACATCGGTACAGCGTTTCTTCCTTCAGTCGAGGATGTTCGCCGTCATTCGAGTTGCAACTGTAAACAAGAGACAAACAAAACAATCAATTGTTATTCCAGTTTCAGGCACGTGTTATGGGTTCATAAATATATGAATATATTATTGTCATTACTTCTCAGGGCTTCACTGTGTTTATGTATTATTCTTATGACATGTTTTGCAATTATAGAATTACACCTAATTTAATTGCTTCCTAGTTTCGCTAAGGACACTTGTGCTGTTATAAGTTTCTTCAAGATGAAATAGAAGATTTTTAAATCTTGTTAAAATGATAATTGCTTATAATTTACTTTGTAGTAACTTGCGAATAAATTTGTTAATCACAGCGTTTATTTTATAACTAATTATATCGAGTATACGCATTTATTTAATAATAGGAAACTTTTTTCATTTTAAAATATTTTAGTTGCACTTTCATGTTTAATTATCTACATTAATTAGGGCCCTAGGCAAAAAATTATTACAAAGTATATCATCTACTAAGATATGCAATAATTAAAATGTCATTTTTACGATTAAATGGAAAATTATTAAAATATGATTGACGGAAATCAAGTCTACAATTACATATAAATTGTATAACACGGAATGATTAGTAAAAACAGTTGATAGAGTGTCATTGTCACTGAATGATTTCATGTGATAGTCTTTTGTTTACTCGTAATCACAAGATGACGTCATCAGCTTTTGTGGCAATTAAAATATTAAAAATATATCCTGACCTATACTGCAATTATAAATCATTTTTTTTCCTGTAAACATCATTTTCAATGACAATCCACTAAAGATAATTATCAATTTCATGAGTAAAATAGTTAACCTTGTTGGGCAGACCTATTGCGTCACAGTTACGTAACACGAGTTGCCTGCCAACAGGCGAAGAATGCAAAGTGCGTTTGTTTTATCATTGATCTTGAAATCTTGACCTATCCGCATTTGTTTTGCAGACACCTACATGGATTAGACGCTCAATTGTTTTATTATTTATACGGGACAAAAGATGGTTATTGTTGCTTTTTATTATTGGTTAACTTACAGGAAATAATAAAGTGAAATTTTTATAAAATTTCTTTGCAGTTATTGATTATTAAAATGATTATAACTTATTAATATGCATGAAGAGATAGAGTACTTCCTGAATATTACATTGATAAAAGGTATACTTAATATTAATCACTAATATTTGATATTTTCTGTATTATCATAATTAAAGTAACAGTTATATTTTGAAATATAGTAACCTGCAGAAAATGTTTTATAATTTTTATTTAAACTATTTTTTGCTATAATATGAAATAATTTTATCCGACTTCAAAACACGTTGCTTGGTAACCATCCAACACAGTGGACAATGTGCTTAAGGAAATTGTGATAAACTTATTTATATTTATATTCCTGAATAGAATTTGTTGTTGTTTTGAAAACCAATATAATTAAATATCAAATATTGTTTGTTACCTACCAACCCCCGAGGGAAATTAATATGTATATAATATCTAGGATATAGATAATAAGATATAATTTTGCCATTGAAAGCAGATTGTTTGGTAACCGCATGACGCCATAGGCAAAGTATCGTTTAAAATAAATATATTATCACTTCTTTTACCTATTACTGAATGTGGCACTCTACTGTAGCACATCTCGCTAAGTGATATATTTATGCCTGTAAAGTACGGTTACCAGTCGTCAAATCACAACCCCCAAAGATGGGAGGGGGAGCTATAGGAGTAATTTTAATAGAGTGAAAACTGTGAGATTTAAAACAATTATAATTAAATGTCAAACACTGTTTGTTACCTAACAAACTCATAACATATCAGTGTAATTTTGTTTTGATTGGTTAAAGTCGCACACGTGAAATGGACGAATTTAATTGGATAAGTATTTCAACTGCAACTAATTTAGGAATCATTTATTAGTTTTTATATTAAACAATAAAAGTAATATTCCATATTGTTTAGTTAAAGGTCAGTTTAATTTGTTTAGCAAATTGTCAAAGTCGCAAAGTTTTGCAATGTAAAAAGAAAAACAAGTGTTCGCGATAAACGATAAACCTTCAGGTCGAGTGCAGCGTTCGTTGTGTTGGTGTTGAATGTCACGTTGTTTCGTACATTTCTGAGAAATTCGTGAAAGTTTTGGCGGCGAAATTAAAGCCGTGGCTTGTCGGGCGGGCGTTCTTGCCGACAACACGTGCTTGACACATATTTGTAGCGCGGCACGCACGTACAGCTTATCAACGTGACTGATAACGCATTCATCCGTGAAAAACTACCTTTTTACATTTTGTCATGCGTTTTTATTTATTCATTTATTTATTTTCATGTTTACTTGTGACACGACAGGAAATTATAGTACACCCATACCTCGCTTTACGGCCTAAATACGTTCCACGAAACTTGGCCGTAAAGCAAAAAACCGTATAAAGAATCAATACAAATTCATACAAATTAAATGGGAAAAAAAGTTTTTTTTGTCGTTATAGCGAAACATTTTAGGCCGTAAATCGAAAACGTGCCTTAATTGAAAAGGGCTGTTATAGCGAAATGCCGTATAAAAGAGCGGCCGTATAGCGAGGTATGGGTGTATAATGAAATCATAACCATTCGGTCTGATTTGAATTAGAGAACTCTTGATTCTAACTTGTAAGACGCACGTTCTAACCATAGAGTCACAACCAGAGCCCAGAGACAGTTTTATCTTGACCATACTGTATATTTTTCTTAGATTGATCAATTTCTTTGATGCGCTGGTAGCCAGTAATCACGACCGATTAAAGTTTAAACTATGACTAACTAGTAATTGATTAATTTTATTTATCGCTATAAAATTTCCAACATTCTTAAATGATTTTATAGATGCAAGTTTCAAAGAAATTATGCGAAAAATTACATTTTTTTTGTAACTTTTATTTGAAGCATTTATCTAAACAATAATTTGGGAACAGTATAGGAACCTAAAAAGCAATTTCATTTGAATATCTGGTCGGTTATTTATGCAAATTTCGGATTGCAAGTTTTATCTGAACTTCGAATCGGATGTTTTTCCAAACTTTTGATTGAATGTTATCGAACTTCAATCGGATATTTTAATCGAACTTTGTATTAGATGTTTTATCCGAAGTTTGTATCGGATGTTCTATTCGAACTTCAGATTGAATATTTTGTCCGAATTTTATTTATTTATTTATGTTACGCTGTACAACAGGAATTTAATCCCAATTACAGTACAGGGTCCGCACTCACCGAGCCGCAGTGTGATTTTGGATTAGATATTTTATCGAATCTAATGTTGTATTCGAACTTCACATCGATTTTTTTATCCGAACCTCAAATTGGATATTTTATTCTAATTTTAGATTCAATATTTTATCCGTATTTTGGATCGAATGTTGTACCCGAACTTCGGATTGGATATTTTGTCCGAACGTTGAATTTGATATTTTATTCGAACTTTGGATTAGATATTTTATCCGAATTTTGAATCGAATGTTTTATCCGAACTTCGGATTTAATATTTTGTCAGAACTTTGGAGTGGATATTTTATTCGAAATTTGGATTGGATATTTTATCCGAATTTTGAATCGAATGTTGTAACCGAACTTCGGATTGAATATTGTGTTCGAATTTTGAATTGGATATTTTATTCGAAATTTGGATTAGATATTTTATCCGAATTTTGAATCGAACGTTGTATCCGAACTTCGGATCGAATGTTTTAACCGAAATTCAGATTGGATATTTTATTGAAACTTCTGATTGAATATTTATCCGAATTTTAGTTCGACTTAAAATCGGATGAGATATATATTTGTGCCGGCCGAGCTTTACAAACAACAAGTGTCAATTAAGCAAGATATTTTCACATGATAGACTTGTATAGCATTGACATAACATAGGATACAATACAGTTTTGGCCAGCAATAGACTCATCAGTGGCCGGTGTCTGTATGAGTCGGGTGGCGTGACACACATGTCGCTTGGAAACGTGAACGTGCTGCTGTGCGTGTCGCGTGTTATGTCGCGTCGAGTCGCGCAGCGCTGACTGACCTTGCCGTGATCTTGTGCGAGTCGAACGCGCTCCAATTTTGTCACACCACCTCGCATAGGCGGCGCGGCCCTAGATCAAATGTCGGAGAGCAAACTACATTTTATAAGTGAAGCGAATAACAAATATATTAACTTTTCAAATCAGGCGGCAGTAATAGTTATTTATATATAGTGTTGCAAAATTATTGCAAAATATGTAAGGGTCTATATTATTTGATATACTGATTACAACACAAAATTTTTCTACGATTGCTATGAAAAGTTGACAATTACGCTCTCATTTGTCATCGTAAAGTTGACGTTTTTTGTAAAACAATCGAGATATATCTTTGTCGCGCATCACCAATCGCAACGCAATGTTAAATGTGCGCGTTTCCAATAGCAACGCGCGAAAAAGATATTAAATGCGCGCTTATTTCAATAGTTACCAGGAATACAAACAAAACAGAAATTTGCCATATTGACGGTTGACAGAACGAATTTTTCGTAACACATGCACAAGAAACACGTTCTTATTCCCTAATTTTAGATAAAGAAACACTGTTTTTCTCCCCTAGGGAGAGAAACATTATGTTTTTCTCCCTAGGTAGGATGTTTTTCTCTCTAGGTAGCATGTTTCTCTCCCTAGAGACTACGATTATTAGCTGTTTGCGGCGTTTCCTAGGTAACTAGTCACGCAACCCATATTTGACATTTGTCCCGATGAGACAGTAATTTTTGTACACTTGTTCCGAAAAGTATAATATGCTTCACGGGAGGGCGCTATTATCCCTTGTGTGAAGTTGGCAAATCGAGACGTAAGCGAGGGCCGAAGGGAATAATCGTTTATTTCCCTCCTTTGATGCATAACATACAATATTTTTAGTTTATTTAATAATTTAAGATGCAATCGTAGAAAAAATTATGTGTGTATCACGAGCGTAAAGTGTCTTTGTTTCTCCTACATTATTGCAGAGCGAGCCGAAGTGCTCGAGTATAACAAAGAATCACTTTACGCTTTTAATACACAAATAACTATTAATTATTCTCGTGACAGACATCACTTGGATGACATAAATATAATTTTATTTTGTCTCACTCTAGAAACCTAAAATAACTACGCATTGTATTTTATTGTCACTGATTTTAAATGTGAATTTTATTTATATTTACTCAACACTCGTTGATAAAACTCTACTGACGCAATTTGCAAATAATTTAGACATATTTTCGATAAATTTTATCATATTATCAGTTATACAACAGATCTTTAAAAATAGAATATTCGGATAATACAAATAAAATGTGATTGATAACACGGGGATTTACTAGAATTCGAGTAATAGTACGAAGAGGCATGTTTAAAAAAATACCACGTGTTGGCGTGTTGAACTTTCATTTTGTTTTCGTTTCAAAATATATTTTAGACATTTAATAAATTCAACTTGAACGTAAACATGATTGGAAAACAGGTTTCTATTTATAAATGTTGTTCAAAACAAAAATGATAAAATATGTAAAAGAAACTTTTATTTTATTACTGTCAATTATCCATTATTATTATTACTTTATTTGGAAGTTGTATCTATTTTTAAGTTAGTATTATAAAATAAACAATTGCATTCGTGCAGTCAGTTGTTTACCGCACGTTTATGGAGTTCCCACAATCGCAGTCCACAAAGTGGGGTTATTTTCGCAGTTTGCCACGAAACAGACAAATGAATGCGTAAATAACATGCATAACAAGTGAACAACACATGATATTATGGCACACTATTATTTTGCTGCGCACAAACGGCCACGAGCATAAACAAGTTCCACCTTGGCGTAGGTTATGGATTAGTTAGATTAAAATTATCAACTCTTGCCATGGCTTCGTCCTGCGGTGTTCACTTGTTTGTTGTGGGTGCAGTCAACAGTCAATGAAGACACGCACGTGCAATTACGTGTTATGCGACCGTGAGTGTGTCTTCCTCTCAGACATGTGCCTATCTCTTTCTTACGTAATGCGAGTATTTACTATACTTTCATTGTCTGTCTCTCTTCATTATGTTGTTTACATGCGCAGACAGAGGAAGAACTTATTTACTAGGCAGTAAGCCATGACTGACATGTTTTTGTTTTTCCAATAAATCCATAATTTACTTGTTACAGGAAAATATGCGCTGTGAAGGTATTTTTAATATTTTATGTTTGTTTACGGAATTGAAATGCAAAAACGCAATTTGCTAAATTTATATGACCGTATCAAAAACAAAACTTGTTATATAACAAAAATAATGTATGTATCTATTGCGATTGTTTCTATGGGTCACGCAAACAAACACAGGTTACGATAGTCAACTGTTTCGAATCGATAACATCGGAAATGCGATCTGAGATCCTACACGTGCACAGGCAACTTGACTTGTGTAACAGTATTTTAAATTTAGCGATACACTGACACCGAAGTATATTTTATAAACGGTTGCACGTTATTTTTAGGTGCCGTGACGTCGAGATGTGGGTTTCAAAGCTTGTGGCGTCTGGCATTCAGTGGCGTCCGTTTACAAGGGCATCTCAAATGAATCGACAACTTCGTCGAAGGTAAGTTCTTTGAGAATATTTAATCTAGTAAAGTACTTGAATTAAATTTTAGTGAATTTTATTTGTTATTTTGAGGTTAAATGTCGAGAATAGATTTTATTGTTCTGGCAACGCCCTCTTGAAAACATTTGGCAACAGTGCAGTAAACTAGAACCGGCAGAAACTTTGACAATAAATTATGCCACAATATATTATGTTATATTTATACACTTCAGTAGATTAGAGTTAAAAAATCTGATGTGGACACCACATGACTTCCTTGTACACGTATTAAACTATAGATATTTTTTTAATTGCACATATTTGACATTAAATCTTTTATTTTTTGTTCTAATCCATAGCAAACTTAATTTTTTTTAAATCAAAAAATATATAATATTTAACTTTAGATATCTCGTTTATGCAAAAAGCTAATTTAAAAATTCTTAATGTGCTAGACGCAGAATTTAATTCTCTAAAACTTTTATTTGCAGCATTCATTTCTAAAATTAAAATAATACCATTTTTTTCAAGGAAATCTGTTAGCAGCTTCATGTAATGTGCCACTTCCGGTTAGTCTATTTTAACCAAAATCTATTATGTTATTTCCATTGATATGGTAGTCTTATATACCAAATTTGGAAAGTTTTGGATTATATTTTGATATAGTTTTTCAATATATTATAGGCTCCAAGTATGGTACTTTACTTTCCGGAAGTTATATAATGACCAAAAAAGGAGGTGCACAACTAGATGTTATAACAGTCATAATTATAAAATTTTAACTTTCTACGGCCTACCGTTTTTGAGTTATGCGAGATACATTACGTACGTACAGACGGCACGACGAAATTAGTCAAAATGGATTCAGGGATGGCCAAAATGCGTATTTCCGCTGAAATCTGAGAACCGAAAATTTTCGCGATTACAATACTTTCTTTACTTCGTGCAACTTCTCTTAATTTTTTTTATTCTTTCCTTCGTCTTAACATTTTCTCCCTCTTTATATTCATCTTTCTCTCTAAGAATTTTTATTCTCTTTTTGTTGTTAAAATTTTCTAGCTTTTTATTCATCTGCTTGTCGTTTTTCAGAAATGTATTTCTTCATTCTACCCTTCTTTTGCCTGTTTGATTGTTTCTTTCCCATCCTTTAATTATTCAATGAATACAACGAAAGGTGCACAACTAAATGTTGCTAATGCAATGACATTGACATTTAATTTTTAATTTTTTTCTTATTTTTTGTTCTAATCCATAGCAAACTTAATTTTTTTTTAAAATAAATATATAATTTTTAAATTTAGATATCTCGCGTATACAAAAGGCTAATTTAATAATTTTTAATGTGCTAGACGCAGAATTTAATTCTCTAAAACTTTTATTTGCATCATTTATTTATAAAATTTAAATAATATCATTTTTTTCAAGGAAAACTGTTAGCAGCTTCATGTAATGTGCCACTTCCGGTTAGTCTATTTTAACCAAAATCTATTATGTTATTTCCATTGATATAGTAGTCTTATATACCAAATTTGGAAAGTTTTAAATTATATTTGAATATAGTTTTTCATGAAAATCTATTATAGGCTTCAAGTAAAGTACCACTTCCGGTAGTTGTATAATGACCAAAAAGGGAGGTGCACAACTAGATGTTATAACAGTCCTAAATATAAAGTTTCAATTTTCTACGGTTTACCGTTTTTGAGTTATGCGAGATACGTACGTACGTACGTACGTACGTACGTACGTACGTACATACGTACGTACAGACGGCATGACGAAATTAGTCAAAATGGATTCAGGGAGGGCCAAAACACCTATTTCCGTTGAAATCTGAGAACCGAAAATTTTCGCGATTACAATACTTCCTTTACTTCGTACAAGGAAGTAAAAAATGTATGTATAGCATATCTGTCCGTCAGTACGGTGGTGTGGATAGCAATATGGAATTCGAATCCGGAGATCCCGAGTTCGAATCTCACTCAAGCTAAAAAAAAAAAATATATATGAACTACCACACTGCGGCTCGGTGAGTGCGGACCCTGTACTGTAATTGGGATTAAAGCCCTGTTGTACAGAGTAACATTAAATAAATAAATATTTAAAATATATAGATAGGTCTAACTTATACATTTTTTTCTACTCGCGTTATTAAAATGGCATTTAATGTCCTGGTTTCCATGGCGCTAAATAACGTTTTAATCACATGTTGACAAGTTGTGGCTTCGAACGTTTTAGTCACGGCGTGAAGTTAACATTTGACATATTAAGTACGAGACGAAATTAGCTTCTTGCATCTGTTGTAACTTAACCTTACTTTTTAAATAATTAATAAACCTTTACATCATTTTTTGTTATCTTAATTTACGGTTAAAGAAAAAGTTTTATATATCAATAAATACCTGCAAATACTCGTAACTAAAGATACATTTACAAATATTTAATATTCACAGGGTGTATGCACGAAACTTTAATGACATATATAATTTGATATACAGATTATAGAACAAAAATAATTTTTTTTGAAATTCGCAAAAATTAGGGTATTTTATTCCTAGCGAACATTTTTAGTGTCACTGGTTTAATTAATTTAATTACAGTTAAAAATTAATTTTAAATATAATTTGCTACATATTTAATTAGTCATGAAACAAATTCAAACAAATGTATAATGTTTATCTGTCACACGCATATTTTAAACTTGATTTTAACACTAACTAAATAAGTTAAATGTAATATTTACACTGATTTAGAAGCACAATTAAATTCTCAACAATTTTTAATTAATTTTTTTACTGTAGAATAATGAAGGAAAAACTGATTCCCGATGTTATTCGCCTATGGCGCAGTTTACGTAGGACGACCTGAATTCAGGTCCTGTCAATACTTTTTGAATACACTATAGATAGTTTGTGAATCACTTGTAATATGGTGAACTTCAGAAAAAGTTTGTTGCGCAATAGTATTCATAGTACACTTTTTCTATTTGCGTCAATACGACAAAAAAATCTGAATGTTTATCTTTAAATATCATTTGACTAATTATTATGATAAGTTCCTGAAACACTAAACAATAGGCAATAACATCTATATTAAACGTGTTAATTTCTAATTAAAATATCAGACAAGTGTTATGACAACTATAAACCTTCAGAAGGAATTTACGTCAAATACGTTTATAATTTCCAAGAAAAATGCAAATATGAAAATATACTGCATTGAAAAATCTTACATATATTTGGTTTAAGATTTTTGATCGTTTTTGATAAATCTGTTTTACTTGCAACAACCACTAACATTTTTGAGGACCATGATTTGACGGCTGGTAACCACACTTCACGCGAAGAAATATATCACTTACCGAGATCTGCCACGGCAGAGTGCCATACCCAGTAATGGGTAAAAGGCGTAATGATATATTTATTTATTTATTTTTTAAAATTAATAAATAAATATATCATCACACCTTTTACCCAATACTACACAATTATTAATGTAAATACTACTATCTGCCCCCTTTCAAAACAATTTTGACGGCGGTACTGAGGTTCGCCTGGGAAAATTTCGCATGAAATGCGTTGCTCTATTCGCAGTCCTCCATCTCTCTCACAAACATGCGAAGGACTTTGCTACTCCAGGCAAATGGAAACACAGTATCCCGCGCGGTGGGGGGAAGAGAAGAGAGGAAAACGTGCATCGCGTCACGTGAACGTCACGAGATTATATTTTAATCAATAAATCTATGTTTATCAAGATCCGGGACTCGAATAGTCCCACACGGAAACCGGAGTTGGCTCCGGGAAATGTTCAAATGTTTCGTAAAATAGAAGGGGTAGGGGGAATGTCATCATATCTAGTGGAGGGGAGAGCTACACCTACGCAACTGAGATAGAGATAGGAAATGGACAGAGATGCAAGACTGAACTGATGCGCAAATTTCACTTGTTTTTATTAAACAACCGATTATGGGTGATTATCTACTAGTTGACTAACTACATTTTTCGCTGTCAAACGTTCTTATTTTTTAAATGTTTCAACTAAAAGATGAAATTAAATATTATAAAATAAATTAATATTTGTAACATTCTGCCACTAAAACATTATTTTCGGGCGTGTTGTACAAATTACCAGCCGTCAAATCAAGCCTTCCCCCACAAGGGTAATTTTTTATCGACTGCGGAAAATAATTCTCATTTTTATGTTCACAATTTTACTATTTCTGTCTATAAGCAACACATTAATAAGTAATTAATATGCTAAATAAAACAATTGTTATCTCGCAGACAAATGAAACATAAAAATAAAAACAAATGAGTAACCCTAATTATATATTTTCAAGGTTTCTGTAATAGACACACACACGTGCTGTTTTTCTTTTACGTATTTTTATAAATATAGCATAGCTTCCAGGCTATGCCTTACCTACATAATGAATAATTTAATTATACGATACAAATATATTTAATAAATAAATAATAATAACATATTCATAGAAACAAAAACGAGAAAAGATAAATGTATAACATCTGTTTGCTGTATCATTATTTATTTTTAGTAGTGGTTACTTTTTAACAATAATAATATTATTTTTACAATATTACAGTAAATGACAACAATTTTTTGTATAAAAACCATTAATGATTAACATTTAAATGTAACCGTAAATATTTATAAAATAAAAACAATAGCTGTTTGGTTTCTATGGCACCTGCAATAAACTTTTACACAAATTCCATCTGTCAAAATTCCGGTAATAGTTTTTGTTTGAACAAATGACGGCGCGTTAACTGTTGTTAATTTTTAGCACGATCAAGGCGTGCCATGGAACACTAAAACCAGTGGCGCCGAATTGAAGCACGTGCCACGTGTAGGATTACATTCATTTTATAGCACCAGTTTTTAGAAAGATTACACGTGATTGCACATATGTCATACTTTGCGTAAATGTCACACATCAAGTGTTACTTTTTTTGGACAATATGTAAAATTTGTATGAATCATTTTTGTGTGTCTTACCTTTCATATTTAAGATGTTGGATATTCGAATTCTCTTCCCAATAAGGGTGATTTATGTCCATTTTTATGTTGTTTTTTTTTCACGATTATACACGTCACTATCTTTAATCATTCACTGTAAAAGGTCACATGCTCACACACTATACAAATGCTTCTTTTTGTTTAAAATCTGAAACACAGAAGATTGCTACATTACTTCCATAATAAAACACGCATAATTGCAACAACATTAACACTTTTATCATAAAAAATAATCAACAATTTTTCTAGAATAATCTCAAGAAGATAAAATTGTTACATTGTAACTAAGTAACGAACGAAAACAAAATTACAGCAAACGAATTGTGTGTATTGTTGCTTCGATTGATTACTATCATTATCTGTCAAATTTGAACGTAAAGTGATTGAAATATACGTGTCAATATTTAAAAAATGATTATTGCACATTTCTCAAACTGAAATTTCAATGCCACACTTTCAAAACAATTTATAAATGTAGGTAATGCTAATGATTCAAAATTTTCGCCAAATGTTTCGACATTAAAGATTCTTAAATTATGATGTAATATCCTATTCTTTTTACAAATTTTTATGAGAATTTGAAAAAGAAAACAGTACACAATCGAACCAGGAAAATGTGTTTATAAAATGCGTACGTGACTAAATCAGAAAACAGAAGTAACAAAATATTTACTACACATTAAAAGAAAAATAAGCAACGTAAATTATTTATTTCACTGTCAATTGTTAACATTTTTTTAAACAATTAAACTATAAACAAGCTGTAGTTATTTCAAGACAAATGAGAGTAATATCCAAGGCACAATTTATCAAAATTTTGTCATAGAAAAATCATTGATTACAACAATTAAACAATTGATTGTTGGCAACAATGAAACAGTTGATTATTGTTGTCACTATTGTTGCAAAACTAAACCACAATAATTGAACTAACCATCAACTATTTATATCCCGATTGTCAGGTATCAAATAAACATATATTACGTTTGGCACCCTCCGTGAACTTTGACACTAGTACGCATGTTGATTGTCCACTGTTTTTTAAAATGACATTTGGTTAAAACAACGTCTTGCACAGCAAACAATTTCCGGCATACTGATCCAAGTAGCGTTGGACTCGCACGCTAGCAGACACGTGAGTGCCGCGGATCAATCAAAGACAAGCCGGCAATGGTGTCTTTGTCCAACACATGGAGTCCGAGTATGTAGAATGGGTTCGCGGGATTTTTTAAGGCTCCCCACTTGCGCAGTGACCGATGTGTGTTTGTACATGTGTGAGCTGTGCACCCAATAAATGTGTCTTTGATAGTCTGGGACCAGTGGCGGACGCTAACATTTTCATTAAGGGGCTCAACTTTTTTGCTAAATTTATTTTTTATATTTGTGGGGTAGGTGACTCAGTTATGTCGAGTCTATTTCGATGCCCATAGCCGACAAGTAATTTTCACCACATTTGACGCACTTCACGTGAAGAAATATATCACTTAACAAGATCTGCTGCAGTAAAGTTCCATACCCAGTAATGAGTAATAGGTGTAATGATATATTTATTCATTTATATTTTTAAAATAAAGAGCTCTATCGTAAAAAGTCTGGTTATGTAGTTAAAAAGTAATCATTTTCATACTGACAGCTTCAAACCTAACCAAAATGCATAATAGTTATTTTTCTATTCTGGTTATTAAAATGTTATTTAACGTACTGGTTTCCCTAGCGCTAAATAACATCTTAATCACATGTTGACAAACCGTGGTTTCGGACGTTTTAGTCACGGCTTCAGATATTAAGCACGAGATGAAGTTAGCTTCAGGCATTTGTCATTGTAACTTAACCTTATTTTTTTAATAAATCATAAAACTTTACATTTAGTTGTTATCTTAATTTGCAACCATAGAAAAAGTATAGTATGTGACGCAAAATTGAAAAAATATAAATAACTAATTTTATAAGACTTTTATCGCACTTGTCCTTTAGAAAACTCGCTTACGGCTTGTTTTCTAAACTTGGACGCGTGCGAAAAAACATGTCTTATAAAACTTGTTTATTAATATACTATTATAAAACTTATTTCATAATATACTATTATACAATCAAACATTTATAATTTATGAAAATATCTTTTTCTTGGTGAATGTGACTTCTCTGCAATTGCAGATCCTCATAGAATATTTTATTGTAAAGTGAATGAATTCAGAGGGTGATCTACATTTATATTTTGTTATTGTTAATTATGTTTAATTTATTTACAAATTTTATTAGCACAATTCTAAGAATGTGAACCCTTGACCCATAATATAAAATTATTATTGATAAAACTTCGCTAAATTTTTAATTCTTGTTACCAACTAGATATTTCTAGTAAAAATTGAGTACTCTTGAAATTTTGATAAGAGAAGAAAGAGCTAATACAATAATATAATAGATATTGATCTAGATAAATTTTAGTTTTTAATTGTTCCATCCTCCAAATTGTTGCGATGATATCTAGAGATATTTTTATTCTTTAGAAGTGGGAAAAAAACCTCATTTTTTAAGTTGTTCATAATTTAAATAATTGCAATCTATACTGTTTATTAAACTTTTTAATTATGATAAATCAAACAATTATTTTAATAAAAATACATCAAACAATTATTGAGAGATCGCAATCAGCAAGTTGCTAAGCAACCATTTAATTCATATCATGTAGACAACAATGTCAGTCGTTTGATTAATTCGCAACAATCGAACACTGAATAATAATTTCTAGGACAAAATACAAACGTACTAACGTAAATAAATTCGTACACATCGCATTTCAAATTCAAATCATCAAATAGAAATTACTACTGTGTATCGGAACAGAAAATTGTCCTACGTTTTGATTTTGTACACATAGAGAGCTGGTGTTTTCCCTTGGAACGTATGTCTGTGATTAGGCTGGATGGTGTGGTGACGTTTCTGCACATGATCAGTGACTGATAAAGTCACGTTCCATGTAACGTGTTCTCCCACGTGATCGCGAATTCATGCTTTCTCTCTCTTGCCTTTTCCACGTTTACATTCTACTTTCATCGTGAAATAAATTACCTTTAATTTTGAAAGTTCATTTAATTTTAGTAAGTGATAAGAGGTTATGTTTTTCAATCATCAAAATTTTATTTAAACCTAACCTCAGTTTAAAAAACAAGTAACTATTATCATTTGTAATTAAAAAATAAAATACTTGTGTGAAATTATTTTTACTGAATACTTTTTAAATAATATGAAGAAATAACAAAATGTGATTAAAATGGTAACATAACCTAAAAATAATCTGTCAAAATTGAGTGTGTTTCAATATGATTTTAAACTGCGTGAAAGATAGTATATAAACGTAGTGCGCACCAAGAAGTGCAGACTCTTCGAGAAAGATGTGCAAAGCTACAAGTGATTTTTTTTACGCAAAACGATGATTGAAATGATGAAGTGTAGTTTCGTCAAGGTTACGATTTCGAGCTTCGTTGGTCACGTTGACGAAATGAGAACGCAGGTGTCATGACGGAATTTAGGAGTGTTAGATTTTTACTCACTTTTTCCTTTTTTATTTGTTTTGCCAGAGACAAGTTGTAACTAATGACGGGTTATTTTATAATTATGCAGAATAATTACATTGTTATACAGACTATGCACGATATTGTGCATTATGGAATGATGTTTAGCCTGATTTATAGGCAACCTAAATATCATGAGTGTTTGTTGTGTCTGTAGATAATTTTTAATAAATGCTAATCTGACAATTGAATCGTAAATTATTCTTTTGTTATTATAAATTATTGCTTGTCATCGACACAATTGTTATTAAATTATCAAATGGTTCTTTTTTTCAAATACACAGAATACATTAATCATCATATATCACAAGTCCAGCAATTTTTATATGTTGCATATTTATGTTTCTGTAATTGCAGATCTTGTTTATGTTATATTTTAGAAAATAAAATAATAAATATTCATTTAACTAATTAATTGTCCCGCGTGATGGTCGCGCGGGTTGAGAACCTGACTGACGACCATAAGGTCGTGAGTTCGGGTCCCGCCCGCGGCGGCCATACAAAGGACATATCGGCATAGTTGGTCCGATATATAAATTAAAAAAAAACAAATTAATTCGCAATCAATAATAATTTTTATCCAACACCCACTACTTATAAAGTCATTATTGTTGTCATTTTAGATTAGTAAAGTGGTTTATAAGTCACACGTGAGTTATAAGTCATAAGTCACGCATAAATTATGACTTGTAACTCACTGTTTAGTTTAAATATAACAAAGTTGAAAAAAGGTTGCAGCTGTAGTATTCGAAATGGAAGACGATAATTTTATTCCCGAAATAATCATTAAGGAAGCGGAAAAAGCGGTTGTTGATATTTTACCAAAAAAGTCTAGAACTTCCTATGAAAAACACTTTCATTCATACCTGTGACGTTTCTAGTTGTCATCCAGTCTTCAAACATATGAAATTCTTTTTCATAAGAACTTCTAAACTTTTTTTTGTAAAATATCAACAACCACTTTTTCCGCTTCCTTAATGATTATTTCGGGAATAAAATTCTCGTCTTCCATTTCAAATACTACAGCTGCAACCTTTTTTCAACTTTGTTTATTTTAAAAATTTGAGTAACCTAGACAACAACAAAAGAAAGTATGGCTAACTAGAATATTATTTGAAATGTAGACAATTGTGTCAAAATTTATATTTTAATGTCTTAATTGTAGTTGTTGGATAAAATTTCGTATGCCACTCGTGTGTTATTACAAATAAGTCACTTCAGAAAATTATTCCCCTCGGCCTAACGGCCTCGTGGACTAATATTTTTCTCGCGTGACTTATTTGTAATATAACACACTTGTACCATAAATAACTAATAAAGAAAAACTAGTGTCCGGTCTAACGTACTGCACTGGCAGGATGCCTGCATGGGTATCCACGTGCCTTTTTCTGCAGAAAATGTCTGGAATCTACCTCGTGACTGGCCGCGTGTTTCACGTATTTCCTTCTCCGTCTAGCACACAGCAGATATTGTAGATATATGGATAGCGGTCTACTGAAAACTTACGTGAAAACACCGTAACAAACATAACATTCACTTTGATTTGTTGTCTTTGCACTTTTACATTCAACACACATGTTACTTACACATCAGTGCAGTCATTAAATTGTTTATTTTTTTAAAGATAATACTAATCACATTATAATGATAATTATGGTATTCTATGTGTATGTGATGGTAATTAATTATTGGGGAATTTATAATTTTTATTTATAAAATAAATCGTAAAGAGAAAGAAGTGGAAAATATTTTTTATGTCCATAAGAAAAAGTATAATGTTCTTGCCTCAAGAAATTAATATTTTTCTACCCTGAGGAAGAAAGTCATTTTTTTATCTCTAGGGAATTAAAATAGAGCCTTATTCATGGCAACTGGAATACATTGATATGATTTGATGGGGTAGGTGGCTCAGTGGTATCGAGTCGGCCTGTGGATCTTGAAAACCCTGGTTCGATCCTCACAGCCGACAAACAATTTTCACCAATTTAAAAAATCTACCCCTGTGGCTCGTCCTCCACTAATATCTTTGGAGGCCGTGATTTGACGGCTGGTAACCGCACTTCACGCGAAAAAATATATCACTTACCGAGATCTGCTTAGGCAGAGTGCCACACCCAGTGATGGGTAAAAGGCGTGATGATATATTTATTTATATTTATTTATTTGATATTATTGACATCTGACAAGAGAACAATAAATCTTATTAATTCTTAATTTATTTGTAGTGAAAAATCATATGTATGCCTTAAGAAAGTGGCATTCTTCCTTTAGGTGCTTTATATTCCTCACCTTCGATTGGGAAAATGATGACACTTGCAGCAAGAAATATTTAACTTTCTTTCTTTGATATAACAAAAATAACTATTCTAAAATTTTCCGCTATGCATAGCATACATAACAAATACAAATGTAAAATAAATTAATGTCTTAAATAGTTTTAATTTCTGTTAATGTAAAAGTCAAAAATTAAACTTTAAACTTGGTTAAAATAAATAATAGCAAAGCGAATTTACTTTGTCATTTGGTAAATTACTGTGAAACTTTCGATTTGCTTTTTTTTATATAAATCAAGATAAAACTTTTACTGGTACAACTGACCAACAATAGAGTTATAGTTTAGGAAAAGTATTAAAAGACAAAATACGAAGTTGATGTAGAACAAAGATTTTAAAAAGCTAGAAGAGCTTTCGGTACACTGAATAAAATCTGAGGCTTTGCCCAAATACATAAACGCACAAAAGTAAAAATTTTCAACTTTAACGTTAAAGCTGTTTTGCTTTATGGAAAAGAACAAAAACAATTATACATTGCTGTGTACGTAGAATACTAGGTATATATAACACAATCTCAAACATCTAACTTTGGGACAAGGGTAACCAAAAACCCATAGAGCAGTAAATAAAATATAGGAAATGGGGCACTCAGACGAGGAAGCACATGAATCAGTAAATACGTCTTAGACTGGGACCTCCAAGGAAGTCGCAGACCTGGACCTGGCGGCGAACAGTGTGGAAGGAAGCAAAACATAGGCACTCGCTGCAAACCGAACCCGATAAATTTGTTGAAGCTATAAAGTTATAAGAAGTGGAAGGATCTGATAAATTAAAAGACAATAAATAAATATAACTATATTTAATTCATTACTGTAGCACATGATATACAACTAAATTACTCAATTATCAAGAGGCAACAACAGTAAAAAAGAAATATACACTAGATGATCAGTTTATTCATAAGCTAACCTAAAAAAATCCCTTTTTATCATTAATCCGGACACGGTTGTGAAGTGTTCTTGAACCCTTTACTTTCTTGTGCCCTTTCCTCAGCCCGGGCCTTCATCCGTGTGATGAACGCAGCGCCTTTGTGTTTCCTGAAATTCTCATAGGGATCATTAAGATTCATGCCTACACCTTTGAACTGATCCTGGCGGTCTCGGACATCGCCTCCAGAAATGGGCGCGTCGATTCCCTGCTCCTTCGCCCCTAGCCCGCTGCCGCCCCATCCCATCTTCCGGAGCATCTGATGCCCTTTGTTGGATTCGTCAAGTTCTTGATTCTCAGGTTTGATAAATGGAGTCCTGTACACAATTACAAAATCTAGATATCTCCAACAAAATATATTAAAAAAAAAAAAACAGGGCTGCAACCGAACCGGCTCTTTTTTTCTCTAATTTAATTGTGCATGAGTACTGAATAAGTTAGTTTAAATTATTTATTTTCCAAAATGAAGCTGAATTTCATTAATATATTCATAGGTATTTACATAATGTAGGTACGTATAAGTATTTACTTGAAAATAAAAATTGTAATCATTCCAAAATATAATTAGTTTAAACTGAAACAAAAATCAAACTGATAAACTGGAATTGAATCAACGGTTTGCAACCCTAGAAACAAAAAAACTACTTACACAAAACTAGGAGGTGTAGGCGAGCGATTAAGATGCATCTCTCTCGGTGGAGGTGATCTGCTCTGGGACCTTGAATCTGATCTCCGTCTCTTGCTCTTCGACCTTCGCCGCCTGGGTGGCGACCTTGACCGTGACCTCTTGGGTCCACCTGCACCGTAGGGCTGCGGACTGGGACTCTTGCTCTGGTAGCGACGCTTGGGTGGCGAGGGAGACTTGGTGAGCGGTAGCTGCACCGGGCTGGGGCTGCGAGACTTTGGTCTCAACCCCATGCGCATATGTTCTTCTTTCTGTCTTTTTGCATTGTTTTTTGCTTTGTAGTACTCATATAACCCTAATTTTTCCCAACCCTCACTGTAATGATTATAGATATTAAACATAATTTTCCTGAGAAAGTTTCGTGGAAGATTTACAAGTTTATTTTATAAGTACAAAGATTCAGATTTACGCACAGTTTTTTACGTATCAATAAAGTTTCATACGCGCATAAAACTAGTTTATGATTTATATTAATAGATCACATAGTTATTTATGATCCTAATTGCGTTGAATACTTCCGTAGGTTTCTTAGAGATGATGAACAGAATTATGACAATTCTTTGGGGTGTAAATATTATATTTTTAATTTGGATTCGGTACATGTTTTGTACTATAGTTTGCATTATTTGTACTAGATGGTTCGATAGTATTTGTATTATACACAGCATTTGTTACCTATCTCGAGGTCTGTCGTGACTTGGGATCGCGTAGAAGGCTTCGACGGCGGCCAACAATCGTTCACTAGGAGGCGCTGGTGGCGGCAGACGGATTGCCTTCGGATCCAGTGGTCGATACGATGTGTCTTCTAACTATTTACATAAATAACATCTCCACAAATTAGCAAAGTTTACATTTTATGTCAGGGCTGAACTGAAACCGAATTGAAACGGTTACGAATATTCAGTTAATAGAAACAAACCAAACACGCTAACTGATTTTGCGCCGCTATGTTTTCATGGTAAATCTGTACTCGGTTTCAATTTGTATAGCATTGTTTTTGTAAAAATTCATGGTAAAAGATTTGAAATAAATGTTCAATATAACTCGATCATTAACCAATGACTACTATATCAAGAAGTGTGACATGTAAACGTACACTAGTAACCGATTTTGTGAATCAGTTCATGAACCATTCTAAAATGTAATTATTCTAAACCGGAAGGATCAAAAACTGAACCGACAAAGTAAGAAAGATAAAGCGCGAACCGAACTAATTATTTCAGCGGTGTACAGCCCAGTTTAATTTTGATACAAATGAATATTTATAAATTAATAAAAATTCTTACCTTAATTAATGGAATCATAAGTCCCGCCGGTAGATCATAATATGGCACAGAGGGCAACAGCTCCTCCACCACCACCTCTGGTTTAGGGGGTAGTGGAAACCCAGGTGGTGGCTTGGAAAAGTCCGGAAATCCACCGGGCAGGAAGACCGGCGGCGGCGGCTGAGTAAAAGGAATCGCATGCTCCAGACCATTGGGGGGCGGTTGGCCGAGCGCGGGCGGCGGCACGCTGGGGTTGATGGGTGGTAGGAAAGGTGGCTCCTGTAATACCGGCGGCGGTGGCAAATGCAGCTGTGGTGGCGGCTGTGCCTCGATGTTGTTGGTGGGCGGTGGTTGTTGTGGTTGTGGAATGTTCTGTGGTATAGACGGCGGGATGATGGGCTGTGGGGTGGAGTTTTGTTGTTCGAGGGTTTGTTTCTGTTGCTGTAATGCGAGGATTTGTGACATTGCATGTGATACGAATGCTTGGTGTTGTGCTTGATAACTGGAACAAGTCAAACATCCATCTAGAGCTGGATGTAAAGAGGATGAGTGTTGTGTCTTACCCATCGAATGTGGCCTTGGTCTGTTGGGCGAGAGGCGCGACCTCGCTGGCGTACTTGGCCACTTGCTGCGCCTGATACTGGGTGTAGCTGGCCGCCGGCTGCCGCAACTTATCGACAGTGCTCGGCGCCAAGTAGTTCGCTTTGCTCTCCCACAATTTTAACAATTTCTCTAACTTATTTCTCTGATCGTCTGTAGCACCTACACTTGCATTACAAAACATTGGGACAACGACATTTTCAAGAGATTTTTTAAGTTCGTCAGCATGTTTCCTTGCACTTAAACGAGATGAATTATTGTAGATTTCTTAGTTTCTTTGCTGCATTGCAACTTACCAGTGATGTAACACATCATTTACTAAGTAAATAATGTGTAGTTTTTGTGAGAATGGCACTGTGCCATGGATCACCCTGCAATCAAATTCGTGTCGTGATTTTAAAGGGATGCTACTTGACGGAGCACCACCAGAACCAGTTCTAAACCAACTAATTCTGCCAATAGAATATTTAGATTTCTGGTGGTACTCGAAATTGAAATCGTACTTACTTGAGTAGTAAACAGTGAGCAATGGAATCATTTTGTGTTTCACTAGTCGCATGACTGAGTATCCAGCTTTTACCATTGCTGATACTGTCTTTTGTACAACTATCAATAATAGGTTGCAAAATATTATTTAGTTCATTTAAATCTATTGCGCTGTCTTCAGCTCCTCTCTCCAAATCATCCAATTCATATTTAACAACTGCAGCTTCAACTTGTACTTGTTGTTGCTGCAGTAAAACCTGAAAAGGAATTGTTAATACTTTCTGACAAAATGGCAAAGTGAACAGTACCGTGTGTTGAGCTGTTAAATTCTGTTCACTTTGACGAATTTGCTCTCGTAATGTTTCTTGTTGTTGAACTAATTGTTCTATCGATGCACTGTTGTTTACTACTGGTGTTGGTTGTTGTGGCTGTGGATTCCATGGTTGACCCTGGGTGTTCATTGTTGGGGGAGTAGGGATGACCCCTTGTTGTCTCAAAACTAATTAATCATTTCAATTTTAGATGTGTACTATGTATAATTTAATAATCACTCACTTGTTTGCTCTGTAGTTACTTTATATTGATAATAATTAAAGAATTCGCCTCCATACAAGAACTGAAATTTCGGGTTGCCCTTTTGCTTGCTTTTAGTCATTTGCTCAAACTCGGGTCCATTGCGCGCAACAAACTGAGCGAGCTTATCAATTATATTACGAAGCTCAGTATCTGAAAATGAATACATATAATAATTTGGATTTATATGTTGGGATAATAAATAAAATACCTTAATTTATGAAAACTAACCTATCAGACAACCGGTCGAGTTATTTATAAAATATGTAAATTAGATGTATGAAATAAATAATTTAAAATGTATACTTACCCTGTGGAGGTGGAGGTATGTCCATTTTATTCGATTACATATACTTTACTCAGTATACCCAATTAATTATGTGTTTAAGCGCCTAATTACAATCTACATAAAACACACGCCATATTTTGTACCATCGAAGTTTTCTGCCGTCAAGTGTTGTTACTACATTCATCTATATGGTAGGTTCAACTAGCTACAATACATTAGAAATAAGAATATTTATATTTTATATGAATATGAAAATATATTTCACTTCTTTTAACAAGTTTATTTATTTCAATGATATATAATCTAATTATATTGAAGCAAAGTGATACTTTTTTCATTATTTCAAGACACTTGAATGTATTATGAACGTGCCTTTTAAATTAACTATTGCGCTACTTTCACATCATACAGTGAATATTATCCAAATTTTTTTGGTTATGATTATCTAGTTTTGTATTGCAAAACTTCAAACACGTGTGTGTACATTGATGGAATTTAAAATTAGATTAATACTATTTTTATTAATATCTAAATATTTATTTTGAAACAAAAGACATAGAGGTGTAAATAAAATTTAATAGTACTATATAATGTAAGTAGTGCGTCTTATATTTTAGGATTTATTCATCGTATATTTTGCAATATTAATTAACATTACTCAAATTTTCTTTAGATTTTATTTCGTGAAAAATTACAATGGCAAGTAGTGCTGATTCGGATTCAGATGGGATTTCTGAAGATATTAACTTGCAACAAAAATTATTACAACGATCGAAGAATTTGTTACAGAAACAGAAACAAATCAATAAATCTGCGAAATCCAACGCAAAAATACTAAGTAAGGACTCCGATTCCGATTCTGACACTTCGGATAATTCAATTAAAAATGAAATTAATGAGACTTTAAATCAGGTCAACAAGAAACGTAATTTAAAAGAAGCTATGTTGAAAGCAAAGGAACAGTATCAAGCGCAATTGAAAAAAATGTTTGAATTAAAATCAAATAATACTAAAGATAGCGATGATTCTGACCTTAGTTCGGATGAGGATGAAAAACCGCCAATAACAAAAGCACCAATAAAAACTGCAGTGAAAACAAAAACAATCGCAGAAACAAATGAAACAAAAAACAAAGAAACAAAATCAGTTCCAAAGCCAACTGCGAAATCTATTACTCCTAAGTTTCTTCAAACTGCAAATTTAAGCGCCAAAAAAGGATTTTTACAAAAAATGATAACTAATTCAAACGGCGAAGCTAAAAGTATTATGAATCAAAAAGAAATACCCGGTACACCAAGAAGTATTTTAAAATCAAAAATAAAAACTGAAATAGAAAGTTCTGATGAGTCCGATGTAGATAAATTTTTGCCACCAAGTCAAGGAAAGCTTAAAAAAGTTAATAAAGATATTTCATTGATGGATGCAAGCTTTTCAAATGCTTTATCATCAACTCAAATTCCGAGAAGTATGTCATCAGATAGCGAAACTGATTTGCCAAGGAAGATAACTAAAATAAATAAAAATTCGAAACAAGTATCTCCAATAAAAGCAATCACACCCAAAGTTTCAAAAAATCGACTTAGTACAATTAAAAAATCGATTTCTGACAATGAATTAAATAGTGATAATGACACGTTGCAAAGTAGCGTGATTGCAAAAGGAAAATCGAAAATTATCAACAAAACTGAAACACCAAGAATGACAGCTGCTGAATGTTTCAAAAAAGAAAATAAATCAAAAATTATCCCAAAGGTAAAAAAGAATCAAATTAAAAAATCAACTTCAGATTCCGAAAGCGACTTTGAATCAGAAAATGATATAATTAAAAATTTGAATATTGTGCAAACTGAAACTAAAAAATCTGATGATGATAATGATGATGACAGCGAATCAGAAAATGAAAAACAACCCCCGAGACAGGTTGTTCACACATCATCGCCGAAAAAAGTAACATTTAGTAAAGAATCTTCTGATGAATCAGCAGATTCTGAAGAAGAAACAAAAACGCAGTTTGTTACACAAAAAATACTAACTTCTAATCAACCAATTCAAAAATCAGAATCAACAGACGATGAATCAGATTCTGAAGAAGAGAAGAAATCACAAACAATTTTCACACAAAAAACAGTAGCTAAATCGTCTTCGGATGAATCATCAGAAGATGAAGATGAAAATAAAAAAGAAAAAACGCAGCTTGTTGCATCAAAAATACTAACTTCTAATCAACCAATAAAAAAATCAGAATCAACAGACGATGAATCAGATTCTGAAGAAGAAAAGAAAGCACAATCGATTTTCACACAAAAAACAGTAGCTAAATCGTCTTCGGATGAATTATCAGAAGATGAAGATGAACTTGGGAATAAAAAAGAAAAAACGCAGTTTGTTGCACCAAAAATACTAACTTCTAATCAACCAATTAAAAAATCAGAATCAACAGACGAAGAATCAGATTCTGAAGAAGAGAAGAAAGTACAATCAATTTTCACACAAAAAACAACAGCTAAATCGTCTTCGGATGAATCATCAGAAGATGAAGATGAACTTGGGAATAAAAAAGAAAAAACGCAGTTTGTTCCACCAAAAATACTAACTTCTAATCAACCAATTAAAAAATCAGAATCAACAGACGATGAATCAGATTCTGAAGAAGAGATGAAATCACAATCAATTTTCACACAAAAAACAGTAGCTAAATCATCCTCGGATGAATCATCAGAAGATGAAGATGAATTCGGAAATAAAAAAGAAAGAACGCTGAAGTCCACTGCTGCTGCCAAACTACAAATAAAGAAACCAGTGAATAACAAAAAAGAATCGTCTGAAGATTCAGACTCTGCCGAATCTGAAGAAGATAAATTTGTAAAAACACAGAAGGCAGCTGCTGCTAAACTACAAGTTAAGAAGACAGTTAATAATAAAAAAGAATCGTCTGAGGATTCAGATGTTTCCGAATCTGAAGAAGAAAAATTTGTAAAAACACAGAAGCCAGCTGCTGCTAAACAAGAAATTAAGAAGCCAATTATTAATAAAAAAGAATCGTCTGAAGATTCAGATTCTTCCGAATCTGAAGAAGAAATAAATGAAAAAACTCAGAAGTCAGCTGCAGTAAAACTACAAATTAAAAAGACAGTTAATAATAAAAAAGCATCTTCTGAAGAATCAGATTCTGATGAAGAAAAAATCCCAAAAGAAATCAAACAAAAATCAGAGTCAGAAGAAGAATCAAGCGAAGAGGATAATACTAAACAAATAAGTCAAGTAAGAAAAGAAGATATATCTGAATCAGGAGATTCAGAAGATAACAATAATGCGATATCCCAAAAACCTTCTCAAAAGCAGTTAGGAAAAATATTGAAGAAACCTCCCTCGGAAGATTCTTCAGATGACTTCCAAGATATGAAGAAAAAATCACCAGCAACAAAAAGAATACCTACAACAAATAAACAAATAGTTAAACGTAGCAAAGAAGAATTATCTCCAGATTCTAGTGAAGAAGAAGCAGAAACTAAAAAATCCGTAAAGAAGAAACTACACAATTCATATGATGAATCATACGATGTTAGCAGAGGACTTGAAGGTTTCGAAAAAGAAAATCTACATTTAAAAGAAGTTTGCAAACAAACAAGTCTCATTTTAAAAAATATAGATAAAAACGAAGAAGTTTGGTTAATGCAATGTCCAAAAACTCTACTTCCTACAAGTCTCCTCGGTCAAGAATTAGATTTTAACAATATAAAAGCAAAAATGAAAATTGACGGCGTAAAATATGAATACACAACGCAAAGAAATGAAGGAGATAATAAACTTTGTTTACTTGCTTCAGAGTCTAAAAAGAATATGAATTTAGCGGCAAAAGTCGTAAAACCTGTTGGTAATATTATAGTTCATCAAGTGTTAAAATCAAATACAGCAGAAATGAAAATTCCTGAAAGAACTAAAGTAAAACAACCAGAAAATTTAAAAGTTCGACATCCGATTTTTGGAAAAGATTATGAAAATAAAATTGAACTAGAAGAAGCGATAACATTAAAATTGTTAGAAGCAGAAATTGCACGAAGAAATGCGGACAAAAAGGCAGAAAAGAAAAAGAAACGAAAATCTTTAGAACTTAAAAAAATTAAAGAAGAGAAACAAAAAGAAGAAACGATTGAAAAAAAGGAAATGATTTTCCAGCTGTTAGAAGAAACTAAGAATGAAGTTAATAATTCAATAACTAGTAAAAAGAGTAAAAAACGAAAATTGTCAGAAATTGATATTGACAATAAATTAAAATTCGACATGGTAGATACAAATTTAGCGGCTGAAACTATGGAAAAATTAAATAAATCTATAGAAAAGATAAACAAAACAACAAAAAAGAAGAAAGATAAAAAGGAGCTAAATTCCAGTTTAAACAAATCGGTAGATATATTAAATAACTCATCAAAACCAATAGATACACTAAATGAATCAAGTAAAAAGAAGAAGCACAAGAATGAAGAAAGTTCTCCAGTAGTATCTGAAAAAATAAATAAATCCATAGATGAATTAATCAAATCATCAGAAAAAAATAAAATCAAAAAGGAAACAGAAGCAAAACTAAATAAATCTTTAGAAAAAAAGAAAATTAAAACAGAAGTTAAATTAAATAAATCAAAAGATAAATTAAATAAATCTTCAGAGAAAACACAACTCAAACTAAATAAATCTTTAGAACTTAAAAAAATGAAAGACAAGAAACAGAAAGGAGATACGATTGATAAAAATGAAACTAAGAATGATGAAGTTAATATAAATGATTCAACAACAAGTAAAACGAGCAAAAAACGAAAATTGTCAGAAGTTGATATTGAAGATACAGGTAACAAAAAAATCAAAACTGAAAAAATATTCGATATGGTAGAAACAAATGTCGAGAATGAAACTATGGAAAAAATAAACAAATCTATAGAAAACGCAAACAAACCACCAAAAGAGAAGAAAAATAAAACAGAACAAAATTCCAGTTTAAATAAATCAGCAGGTAGATTAAGTACCTCATCAAAATCAGTAGATAAAATAAATAAATCAAGTGAAAAGAAGAAGCACAAGAAAGATGAAAGTTCTTCAATAGCATCTGAAAAAATAAATAAATCCATAGATAAATTAATCATATCTTCAGAAAAAAATAAAATCAAAAAGGAAACTGAAGTAAAACTAAATAAATCTTTAGAAAAAAAGAAAATTAAGACAGAAGTTGAATTAAATAAATCGAAAGATAAATTAAATAAATCTTCAGAGAAAACAAAACTCAAACTAAATAAATCCAAGGAAAAATTAAATAAATCTTCAGAGAAAATACAACCCACTGACGAATTTTTAATTGAAAATTCTATTGCACATAAAATACAAAATATAGGAACTGACGATCTTATAGAACCAAAGAAAAAGAAGAAGAATCAAGATGTATCACAAAATTTAAATAGTTCTACACCAAAAAAAGAACTAAAAGATAAAATAATAGAAACAGATACGGTTCCTAAGAAAAAATCGATGAAAGAGAAAACGAAAGAAAGAATATTTATTGGAGAAGAAAGCACTACGGCAGATTTTCCAAAAGAACAGAAAAAACTAAAAAAAGAAAAATCTTCTAGTGATTTACCAAATGAAACAGCTGAAACGAATAAAATTGTTCGTAAAAAGAAAGACAAAATATTTATTAAAGAAGAAAAGATTAAAACAGATCTTCTAAAAGAAAGGAAAAAAGCAAAAAAAGAAAAATCTGGTAGTGAAAAAGATTCAACAAATAAAACAGCAGAAACGAATGAAATTGTTCCTAAAAAGAAAGAAAAGAAAAATAAGAAAGATAAACAAAACAGTATATTTGATGATTTTGACAAAGAAACTCTTATTGATAGTTTCCTAAACACCGAACAGGAAGAAAACAAGAAGAAAGAAGGAAAGAAAAGGAAACGAGAAGAAAATCAAGAAGAAGGAAGTCCGAAAAAGAAATCGAATAAGATTTCTGTTTCCTAAAGTTATATTTGATAATTTGTGTATTTTGATTCTTGTTATTCGTAGTTATAAAACTTTTATTATGTAGACATAAGATACATTTTAAATATCATCTTTCACGTACAAAATTAAGTAAAAAATACTACTTTTTGAATTGTTGCATAAGTTTTTACTTTTAGATCAAAAGTATTTTATTTTTATTAGTGACGGATTTGTTTTAATATAAACTAATTAATACTGTTTATTACTAACTGTACTTCATAAGCGATTAATGTACATAATTCATATAATTATAATAAATATATTTTTGAAATATATATTATTTGAAATCATTTGTTTTTGCGGGCAGGTTCCATCTTCTACCACCGCACCATCTCTTGATTTGACAGTGGATATGGGAAAGATTGCGTGGCTGAATGAAAGCTGTGAATCGGTAAGTTTAATTCGCAGTTTTTGCATGAATTTACCCCTTGATTTGAACTGAACTATATGTATAACTACGTTGTAACATCTAATAAATATATGCAAACATAAATCTCGAGAACAAAACACGTATTTGTCGCATAATGTATACTTGAATGACCCATATAATGAAAGCAAAAGTGGTGGTACAGTTTACCAAACAGGTTATGTTTATGTTTGATATAAATACAGAAATGTGTGGGATGTTTAAAACTTATTACACTTTTTAGATCTTATACTGAAAGTAATTACTTAATATTAGGGCCAGTTCATTACATAAATATTATTGCAGTTACCATCATTTATCATGTCACGTATTTTTAGAAAAAATACTTGTTCTAAATTCCATTTGGATGTTAACCAAATCTTTTTTCGTGAATGTATTACAAAAGTTATCTAATAATTTTACTGTCAGATAACAAAAATGTAATAAACCATTCCAATAATCAATTGAACTATACTACTTGATAAAATGTGAGTCACTGCAGTTTTAATCAAATACTGAAGGCCAAACTTCGCCGGTAATTTTGCACCTTTCTTCTATCGAATATTTTTTATCGTATGATTCATTTCTTTTGGTGTGGGCACGGAAACAATGCCCATGGATCAATTTCAGTGACTCACTGTTCAAATAAAGAAAAAAGATAACATTGAATACATTTTTGCTTGTTAATATTATTGAAAAAGTATTTATTTAATTACTTAATTTATATAATTTCGTTTTATAGTCCTGTATGTTATGCGTGACTGCAATACAATCTGAAATAAAAGGTTGCATAATTTCCTGGGTTAGACTTTCGTGACAAAATACAATAATTCATATGTTTTATTGTATACATTACTTAAATAAGATCCTTGGTCATTTAGAAATGCATTTTTAAATTCAGTGATAAGTAATATCTAAAAGTAACTTTGAATAATTTGAAGAAGTTTCGAATAAAACTTTTTTAACACATTTTTTTTGCCAGCATAAAAATACTTTATTAAATAATCGTGTATACAGGGTCCCATAAAAACTGTGCCATAGGTGATTAACAGGGGAAATTAGTTTTCCACTACCATTGATGCCCTGATTACTTTAAGGAAAATGTTTCAAGTAAAAGTTGGACAGAATTAAATTTTGTTTCTAAATCAATTAACACTTATTTTATTACTGCTAATAATACTTTTTTTCTACTCACGCCATTAAAATGTCATTTAACGTACTTGTTTCCATGGCGCTAAATAACAGCTTAATCACATGTTGACAAGCCGTTACTTTGAACGTTTTAGTCACGGCTTGAGATATTAAGCACGGGGTGAAGTTAGCTTCAAGTATCTATCATTGTAACTTAACCTAACTTTTTAAATAATTCATAAAATTTTACATTTTTTTGTTGTCTTAATTTGCGATTGTAGAAAAAGTATAGTATGTGACTCGTTTTATAAACTCTTTAGATACTTGTCTGTTATATATTCGCAGCTAAAGAGACGTTTATAAAACTTGTTACATAATATATTATTAAAGTTGTCCAAAATTGATTTTATTTACATACTCATGAGACTGAAACAAATGTATAACGTTGAACTGTTACATACATATTTTAAACTTTACTTTAAAACTATGGGGTAGATGGCTCAGTGGTATCGAGTCGGCCTGTGGATCTTGAGAACCCTGGTTCGATCCCCACAGCCGACAAACAATTTTCACCAATTTAAATTTAACCCTGTGGCTCCCTCTCCACTAATATTTTTGAGGGCCGTGATTTGACGGCTGGTAACCGCATTTCACGCGACAAAATATATCACTTACCGAGATCTGCTTAGGCAGAGTGCCACACCCAGTAATGGGTAAAAGGCGTGATAATATATTTATTTTATTTTTATTTATTTAGATAAATTCAACTTTCAGTTAGGGAAGCAATTCTCTCATGGCACAGTTTTTTGTGGAACACTTTGTATAAGTTTGCGACAATGAAATAAAAACGTATGTAATCATTATGTCTAATTTTAAAACAAAATGCTCTCAACGTGACTTTGGTAAAATATTTTTAATGACTGTTTATGGAAATTTTCCATTCTATATTTATTCAAAATGATAAAATGTGTTTGTAAATATACTTAACACTTATATAATGTTTTTGATCTTGACAACCGGTATTGATAATACAGATGGCACTGTTAATTAATAATTAACAAAATAATATGACTTCCTTGTACGCGTATTAAACTATAGATATTTTTTTAATTGCACATATTTGACATTAAATCTTTTATTTTTTGTTCTAATCCATAGCAAACTTAATTCTTTTTTTAAATAAAAAAATATATAATATTTAAATTTAGATATCTCGTTTATTCAAAAAGCTAATTTAAAAATGTGCTAGACGCAGAATTTAATTCTCTAAAACTTTTATTTGCAGCATTCATTTCTAAAATTAAAATAATACCATTTGTTTCATGGAAAACTGTTAGCAGCTTCATGTAATGTGTCACTTCCGGTTAGTCTATTTTAACCAAAATCTATTATGTTATTTCCATTGATATAGTAGTCTTATATACCAAATTTGGAAAGTTTTAAATTATATTTGAATATAGTTTTTCATGAAAATCTATTATAGGCTTCAAGTAAAGTACCACTTCCGGTAGTTGTATAATGACCAAAAAGGGAGGTGCACAACTAGATGTTATAACAGTCCTAAATATAAAGTTTCAATTTTATACGACTTACCGTTTTTGAGTTATGCGAGATACGTACGTACAGACGGCATGACGAAATTAGTCAAAATGGATTCAGGGAGGGCCAAAATACCTATTTCCGTTGAAATCTGACAACCGAAAATTTTCTTTACTTCGTACAAGGAAGTAAAAATGAAATATATGTATTTATTTATGTTACGCTGGACAACAGAAATTTAATCCCAATTACAGTACAGGGTCCGGACTCACCGAGCCGCAATGTGATAGTTCATTTTTAGCTTGAGTGGGATTCGAACTCGGGATCTCCGGAACCATACAACTGTACTGGGTATATTGTAGAACAATCGAGTAATAATTGTGCCAAGTTGAAAATATTAAAAATTAATTAACAGAAAATAAAGTTTATTTTTGTGGCAAATGTTCTGGGTCGCGCTGCTTGCTTAAAAATTTGAGGTTATAAACAATTGTGAAACAGTTGAAATCGCTTGTCGCTTGTCAGTCATAGGTGTCTAGATTGTCAGAAAAGAAATCTCAAGAGTAAACTGAATATTTTAGAATCTTGTAAATGCAGTAATATTAAATGTTTATAATTCTTGTAAATAAATGTGGCCTTGATATGCGTCATTTAAAAAAAGTTTTATTTATAATTTAAGCCTATAATATCTTGCTACAAGATAGCAAGTCACATGTTTTACTTTAGTGTTTTGTTTGAAACGATTAACTTTTATTTGTAAACAACTGAATGTGTAATAAAATAAAACAGCAGTCGTATTTTTGTTTGTTTTTTATCATAAATTGTTTATATTACTAAAACATATTACATAAATAATCAGTTTACATTCTCTGCGATTCCTGAACCGTAACAGGTTCTTTTACGTAGAAAATTAAAAATTAATTGTTTTCTATTTGATTTTATTATTTATTTATTTGTTTACAATGTAAATTTATGTGACATGTCAAACGTTTTTAGAACTTGACGACTTCAGATCATAATAATGATTGTATTATTACGTCATTATTTGTTTTGTTGTTTATATCGTTTGAAATTTGTCATGTATTTAAATGTCTTTCCTACTATTTTGCAAATTTTGCAGATTTTGTGTTGGTGTAATAATAATATGTTATTGCAAGTAGTAAATATCTTGACAACTTTGCGAATTTGCTGATTGAACTTGTTATTATCATTGTCGGTGTTTTTGGTGAATTTTTGTGCTGATTAATTCAGGCGCCGGAATACTGCGCAAAAACCGCTGACTTTGATTCGACCGGTCGGCCGTCTACTGTTTGTAGATTCTTCTGTTTCAACGTTTTCATCTGTTTCTAGAATTTGTTTACAGTAGATTTTGTTACTTACGGCAACTAACATATTGCTATTAAAATGTTAGTCAGAAGTCTGCATCTTTTGGTTAATTTTTGAGTTATAACAATTTTTAATTATTTTTAAGACGCAAATTTTAGCGATCTTATTATTTAACTTGTATTTATATTTTGAAAAATTTTACGATTATTCTCAAAATGTTTTTCTTCTAAAAGTTGACGAAACAAAATCAATACAGAGGGTGAATAGAATTGATGAAAAAGCTGTACCTACCAATTAAAGTGATTAAATTTTATTTGTTTAATTACTGTAGCTCTGTAATTGCAGATCTTGATCTTTAGCATGAAGTTATATGATTGCAAATTTGGAGAATTTCAGTACAAATTTTAGTTTTCGCGTTACGGCGTTTTTTGTCATTTTTAAAGCTCAACTTTGAAGGTTTATATCTCGAAAACTAAAAGAGATATTGAAATACGGTTTGAACCAGTATATTTACGTTTTTTAAATTTTTAATATTTTACAATTTTTTTTTCAAAATTTTTTCATGTCAATATTTCGAGAACTTGAGGATCTAATGAACATCTGAAAACACAATTGAATTCCTTACGTGAAAATACATAAGTATGTAAATTTTCAAAATATTTGCTCTATGAATAAATTTACTAGAGTAAAAATCTTATAATGGCCTAAATTCGTAAAAATCTTAAGGGATACCCCTTAAAAAATTCTAAAATGGCGATTTTAAATTTTTTGTAATAAAAAATGGTGGCTCCGTGGTATCGGGTCGGCCTGTGGATCATGAGAACCCTGGTTCGATCCCCACAACCGACAAACAATTTTCCTCAATTTAAATCTATCCCTGTGGCTCCTCCTCCACTAACATCTTTGGGGGCCGTGATTTGACAGCAGAGTCCCACACCTAGTAATGGGTAAAAGGCGTGATGATATATTTAAAAAATTATCTGTCCAAATTTTTGCATACCTATTTCAAATTTATTTTTAAAAACTTGTTATCGTCTAAATAATATAGAACCATATTTTCAATAATTCTAAAATTTTTACAGAAATTCTCAACAAAATCTGCAACCATATAACTTCATGCTACAACAGTATTCTACTAAGTTCTGCAATTACAGAGCTCTAGTAATTAAATAAATGGTACACAATCTGAAATTTGAATCAGTATAACTGGTACAGTTTCTTCATAAATGTCAGTCCCCTAGCATTGATTTTTGCAGGGTGGGTTCTCCCCTCGTGGTCGATTATCCTCTCGAAGAGTAATGTTAGTTTACCGGCGTTTGTGTGCTCTAGAATCGAAATCAGCATACTAACACTCTAACAGAGAACAGTTCACAAATACGTGCTAAGGCATTATCGATCTCGTAGTCATAGCACTGGTGATGTGGATTCTAGAATTCGGAATTTTTATAACGGACTGGATTTGCAGTTAGCTTGAATTTAGTGTTATATCTTTCTATAGAAATTTCACACTTTGTATGAGATCAAATGAGGAGCTGTTTTTACTTTTATAACAACTCTTAAATAGATTGAATTTTAATGTAGTATTTACAGGGTGTTACAAAAGTAAAGGCGGAGTTGGCCTTAGTTTTAAATAATTGGATTTAACAAAAAATCATTTTATTTTGTATTCATTAATTATATTTATTTCTGGTACAGAACAAAACAAGTGTCTTAATTAAAATTCACTTCCTTAAAAAACATGTTTAAGATTTTTTTTGTAAAACAGACAAAATAATTTTCAATATTTATTAATTAAATTAATTAATATTAAATATGAAAACATTAAATTTCGTGTACGAACATGTTAACCTACCGCGGTTACCCAAATTAAATAAATAGCTTAATATAATGGCTGGTAGCACAAGCTCTGTTTGTGCCTGTTTTAAGAGCAGTGTATTTGGGTGTTTTAACTATCTTTAACATGTTAAAACCGTACTCTTAGAACACCCAAAAACAGAGCTTGTGCTACCAGCCAATATATTTACCATAACAGGCAGTACGGTGATGTGGGTAGCGTTATTGAATTCGATTCGAGAGATCCTGAGTTCGAATCGCACTCAAGCTAAAAATGAATGTTTTAAGAGCAGTGTTTTTGGGTGTTTTAGCTTCTGTAACATGTTAAAACCGTGCTCTTAGATCACCCAAAAACAGAGCTTTTGCTACCAGTCATTGTCTTTTATTCCATTTAGTGGTATAATTTTAAAAATACTAAAAAAATCATGATTAATTCCATAAAATTATGATTTTTGATTTTTTTAAAGTACATAATTTTTGCCACCCCAATAATTATTTTAGTGTTTCGCTTAAATACAAGTCAATAAACATTAGTTTAATGCGGCCGTCAAATTGCGCTCCCCAAAGATTTTAGTGGTGGGAGAGCCACAGGGAGTAATTTTAATGTATTGAATACTGTCCTACTCAATACCACTGAGATACCTACCCCATAATAATATGTTTTTGGATTAAAATAAAAACATTATTTGAAATCTTTTCTTTAAAATATTTTGGGAATTGATAGCGTAATCTGCCACAATTTTTATTTATACCCACGAGTATATTTGAAAAACTAGAACTGTAATTGAATAATAAATATTAATTAATCGGACAAACATTAAAACAAAACCTACTGTGACCTTGCATAACAACAAAACACATTTATTCAACACACATCTCCATTAATTTATACAATAACTAAAATAGCTCAGCTGTACACAAATACACACACACACACCCTCACATATATGCATTGAGCAGCGCATTGTGTGCGATCAAGTAAGCAATGACCAACAACGAAACAAACGAATAACGCATGAACGCGCAGGCGTATGTGCTGATGCATAGCTTGCTTTGATTAAACTAGGACACAAAGATAAAAAGTACAGAAGCAGAAGGCTTATCTTGTACTATGGATGAATTTTTTTAATTATCTTATCACAGTTGGCCCTCAATATTTGTTTTTTGTTTTTTAATTTTATTTTACAATATTATCATTTGTACCATGCTAATCAAAAATATAATTATTTTGCAATATATAGTACAATTTTTAATCATTTATTTGTGGTAATAAATTTAGGTTTTGGTTTCTTTTATTTAAATTATTTTTTCCGATCTTAATAGAAAGTACATTTTCCCATAATTGCGAGAAGAAAGTGTTCTTTTCAACCCTAGGACAGAAAGTAAATTTTTCTCACCTAGGCTAGGAAATAAATCTTATTCAAATTTCTAGTTTATTTCTGAATAGGTTGGGAAGAATAGGTAGCTTAGTGGTTATCGAGCTGGACTGTGAATTTGAGAATCCAGGTTCGATTCCCACAACCGATAAACAATTTTCACCATATTTAGTTTACCCATGTGGCTCCTTTCCATTAAAATCTTTGGGGCAGTGATTTGACGGCTGGTAACTGCACTTCACGCACATAAATATATCATTTACCTAGATCTGCTGCGGCAGAGTGCTACACCCCGTAATGGGTAAAATGCGTGATGATATATTTAGTTATTGATTTATTTATTTATTTTTATTTTTTTAAATTTATATATCGGACCAACTACTAAGGTCATATGACGATATGTCCTTTGTATGGTCGCCACGGACGGGACCCGAACCCACGACCTTATGGTTGCGAGCCAGGCCCTCAACCCGCGCGACCATCACGCGGGACAATTTATTTATTTATTTATTTATTTTCTTGACAGGTCAAATAGTTTTCCATAAATAAAGAAAATTATATTTTTCTACGATTTCTATGAAAAGTTGACAATTACGCTCTCAATTGTCATCGTAAAGTTGACGTTTTCCGTGGAACAATCGAAAAATATCTTTGTTGCGCGTTGCCATTGGAGATATTAAATGTACGCTTATTTCAATAGTTACCAGAGATACAAACAAAACAGAAACTTGTCATATTGACAGTTGACAGAATGAATTTATTTTCAGTACGTATATGTTTTTTAATAATTAAAAGATGCAATCGTAGAAAAAATGATGTGTGCATCACGAGCGTAAAACACAAACTATTGCAGCGCGATCCGAAGACAATACATCATATATTCTTACAAATTCATATAAATATAATTCAAGGCATATTTGTATTCGCTATTTCGATCGGTAACAAAGAGGATCGGTAATCACTTCACTCGTTGTTCGCGAGTTATTCACGTGAACGAGTCTAATTTTAGTTGATAATTCTGTGCGTGCTTTGCTACGGCAGCTCGAGTATACACAAGGAATTTGTCCATGAAACCGACGTCCACGTATCCGGAAAACACCGCGTACTTAACATTGGAGAGGCGCCACACGGTTTACGCATGGTCAGGCACGTACTACGAAAATTCTTCGCTCTAATAGATATTAGAAAATAAGAAAATTTCAGTTATAATATCCCAAGAGCACTAAAATAAATAAATAAATATATCATCACGTCTTTTACCTATTATTGAGTGTGGCATTCCACCGTAACAGATTTCTGTAAATGATATATTTCTACGCGTGAAGTGCGGTTACCAGCCGTCAAATTACGACACGAGCCACAGGGATAGATTTAATTTGGTGAAAATTGTTTGTCGGCTGTGGGAATTGAACCCGGGTTCTCAAATCCTCACTGAGCCATCTACTCCATATGAGCATTGATAATAAGAAATATGTTGTGTGCATATTGGTCATAAAATGGGGGGTTTTGGATGAAAAATCGTGCTGAATTTGACTCAATTTTCAACTATTTTTAAAATCGTAAAAAAATTGTGAATTGATTAATAGCCTGATCCAAAAAATATTATAAATACATTTTATATTTTGGGCAAATGGGCTAGTAAGGTTCTGTATGTACATTTACGACCACGCATAGTAGATCCAGGAGATGTGACTGTATTTGTATATTCGATCTAAAAATGTTGAATGACAATTGACAATCTATCATAAATAAATATTGTCACGTCTATATTTATTGTATTTTCCCAATTTTGGAGGTTAACATATTTTGTTTGTTCTTTTGTTTTGATATGACATCACTTACTATTCATATTTATTTACTTATTAAACAATTGACTATAGAAAAAAGTTATTAAAGAATGTATTAAAAATGAAAGGATTTATTATGAATGAAGAAAAAATAGTAAAAGTTTTAGATAATTTTCACGTAATAATATTAATAATAATGATTCATGAATATATTTCTTTCATATCCTGAATATATTGTACAGTAACCCATTAATTCATTAAGTACATACATATTCATGTATTTAATTACAAGATTATTATATTTAATTAATTTAAAATAACAATATTCTGTTGTGTTAATTATAATTAACAGGCTATACTTGTTTGATGATATAATAACAGGTGTAATATATAAATAAATGTATCATCACTTAACAATGGCTGTTTACCACGCGGGAAATCAATTTTCCACTACCATTGCTTTTCTGAACATTTTACAAAAAAAAGCTTCCAATAAAACTTGTAAAGAATTAAATTCTACATTTAAATCAATTAACACATTTCATTTTACATATTTTCATTACAGATAAAATTCATTGAAACATTCAAAAACTTATTTTATTTCAATAGTCATGGAACAATTGCAAACAAATATGTAATATTTAACTGTCGCATACATATTTTAATACTGACTAAATAAGTTCAATTAAATATTTAGGTTGAATTTAATACAAAATTAAATTTATTACATCTTTTGTTTGAAACTTTTTCATGTTTTTAAAATTTGCAAAAATAAGTGTCCTTTGGTTGACATTTTTAATACCACTGCTTTGATAGTTATTTCTAATATATTAATAATTAAATTACAATTATAAACACTACAATAGTCAATTTATTTATGATACAGCGTGAGATAAATGACTGTTGTAGTATTTTGAAATTGGCAAAAATAAATACCCATTATTTGAAATTTACATTTTTAGTACCACTGGTTTGATAGTTATTTCTAATATATTATTTATTAAATGACAATTATAAACAGTACAATAGTTAATTTATTAATGATACAGCGTCAGATAAATGACTGTTGTAGTATTTTGAAATTGGCAAAAATAAGTGCTCATTATTTGAAGTTTACATTTTGAGTACCACTGGTTTGATATTATTTATTAAATGACAATTATAAACACGTTAATTTATTAATGATAGAGTGTCAGAGAAATGACTGTAATGTTTTGAAATTTTCAAAAATAAGTGCCCTTTATTTAAAGTCAGGGTTCGAAGATATATATCGATCGATATATATCATGATATTTATTTTGATATATATCGTCATATTTTTGCAATGATATATATCCATTATATAAAAATATCAAATAGTTTTTGTGATATAGCCTCCGGAGAAGTGAAATTTTTCGTTTTTTTCAGTTTTTCTACTTTTCCGAGGCTATATCTCGAAAACTAAATGTGATATGAAAACGCGCTCAACGGCATTAATTTTCTCATGCTTCAGTTAACTTATAAACATAGTTTCAGCGATTTTTATTTTTTTCAATTTTCCGCCAAAAAAATCGCAAAAAGTGGTTTTTTAACATTTTCTCGAAAACCAGAAGTCATATGCATTTGTAGATTGCACCACTGGATTCAGTGGGTCAAAATACATATGTATGTAAATTTTCGTTTTAATAATCCTACGATTAAGGATTTTTGGGAAAATTGAATTAAAATCTGAAAAAACCAAAGGGGTACCCCTTAGGAAATAATTAAAAATATTAAATTGCTTAAAATTGTATGAAAATTTGCTTATAAGTCAATTCGGACACGGGGAATTCAACGCCGTTGAGCGCATTTCCATATCTTGTTTAGTTTTTGAGATATAGCCTCCGGAAAAGTGAAATTTTTCGAATTTTTCAGTTTTTGTACTTTTCCGAGGCTATATCTCGAAAACTAAATGTGATATGAAAACGCGCTCAACGGCATTAATTTTCTCGTGCTTCAGTTAACTTATAAACATAGTTTCAGCGATTTTTATTTTTTTTTCTATTTTCCGCCAAAAAAATCGCAAAAAGCGGTTTTTTAACATTTTCTCGAAAACCAGAAGTCATATGCATTTGTAGATTGCACCACTGGATTCAGTGGGTCAAAATACATATGTATGTAAATTTTCGTTTTAATAATCCTACGATTAAGGATTTTTGGGAAAATTGAATTAAAATCTGAAAAAACCAAAGGGGTACCCCTTAGGAAATAATTAAATATATTAAATTGCATAAAATTGTATGAAAATTTGCTTATAAGTCAATTCGGATACGGGGAATTCAACGCCGTTGAGCGCATTTCCATATCTTGTTTAGTTTTTGAGATATAGCCTCCGGAAAAGTGAAATTTTTCGAATTTTTAAGTTTTTCTACTTTTCCGAGGCTATATCTCAAAAACTAAATGTGATATGAAAACGCGCTCAACGGCATTAATTTTCTCGTGCTTCAGTTAACTTATAAACAGGGTTCGAAGATATATATCCATTATATAAAAATATCATATAGTCTATAATAAATACAGTATACCTCTCATTATTACTTTCATTAATTCTGTTAAAATTATATTCTAAAGATAATTCTTACTTTACTAGCTTTTGACTAACTTCACATCAACGACATAAATCCAAATTGTGTGCCATTTGTGATGTCATTAACGGCAAAGTCGGAACCATTTCCAAAATTTTTATTTGGTACTCATTTTAGAAATACAAATCCTTTAATATGGTGGAAAAGTGTAACTATTAATGAGTCAGAGTGGCCAAATAAAAGTACATTTATTGAACTATGTGAACAGTTACACACTGCTGTAACAGCCACGGCAGGGCTGGAACGATATTTCTCCACTTTTGGCATTGTCCAATCTCAATTACGTAATCGTCTCGGTATGTTTAAATATTTAAACCAAAAAGAAACTACAAAAAAAAAAAACTAATTTAGATTGGATTTGGCCAAATGAGTCTCTATCTGCCAACGCTATGTTCAGGAAGTTCATCAGAAGATGATGATTTGCCCCTATTTAGGATATAGGATTATTTAAATATTCTTACTATTCTTAGTACTATATAATATTTGTGTATCCATTCAATGTATATTTACTTTTTTTCATTACCTATGTTAATTTTTTATTTAGGAGAAATAATTTATTTTGTATTTCCTATTGTGATAATAAATGTGTACAAAAACTAAAATTAAAAAATAAATATCCAAAAAGTGATATTTATCTGATATATATCCTATATATCAGATATTTTGATATTTATTATAAATATCATGATATTTACGAACCCTGTTTAAAGTGTACATTTTTAGTGCCACTGACTGAAACTATAAACAATCATCTGTCTGATGTTGTATAAATGAATAAATTGACTATTGTAGTTTTTATAATTATAATTTAATTATGAATATATTAAAAATAATTATCAAACCAGTGGTATTAAAAACATACACTTCAAGTAATTTATGCGAATTTAAAAAATATATATATATATATATATATATATATTTTTGTTCTATAATATCAAATTATATAACCAAATCAAGTTCCGTACATAGATACAGAAACACCCTGTATAATGCTGAACCTACTATTAAAAAAAATGTCCAGATGTGTCAGAATTCACAATAAGCTGTAGGTCCTCTGTACTGTAATTATAATTAATTTCTTCGAATAAAATATATTATCCTCCACAAAGTTGGCAAAACTAGTTAATTGCACGAATATCAAGGCAATTCAGGTCACTGAAACATAGTTCTGAAGTTAGCGTATGATGAAAATCGCTCCACTATTATTCTCAAGCAAATTAAGAACAAGATTCGTGACATTTTATTTTTAGAACTCTTGGTACAACAATTTAAAATAAAGTTTCGTCAAAATTGAAACATGTTTCTAGAATAATCACGTCTTTTTTAAAATAAATTTGAGTAACCAATTTGGCAACTTATGTAAAGGTGTTGGTTAATTATTTTTATGAATTTGTAAAATGGTTTTTTTTTTGGTTGTCAAGGTTGCAGCTTGCTAATTATAATTAAATAAATGAAGCTCATTTAGCATTGCCAATAAATCTACAAACATTTTTTTATTTATTATAATTCAATGTGATAATGAAATAATCATAACTAATATTATTATAGTCATTTGTTTAAAGATTTATAGAGAAATTATTGTGTAGTATAATTACTGTTCCGGATTGTATTTTTCAAAGAAAACTATTTTTAAATCCTTGAGTAATTATACTCTAAGTATACAGGGTGTCACTAAACCAATGTAATCAAATGAATTTTGTTTGTACGACACTAATTAACAGCCAATAAAAACATTGTATTAAGCATGGTTACCATGGTAATATCAATTGTTTTTTTTTGGAAATTTTTCATTACTCGTCTTATTATTTATTATAACTGGATTATTTGAAATAATAGTTATTTAGGTAGAAAGTCAGGAAAGCGTTCAATTACAGGATGAGTAGATACAGCTTACGAATCCTGTACGACGCTTTACTAACGTGTTACGTATAACATTTTACCTGAAACTTATAAACAAATAATACATATTTTAAATTAAAAGAAATATTTGACTTACATATAAAATATATAAATAAATAAAATAAATAAATAAATAAAATAAATATATTACTTACCGAGATCTGCTTAGGCAGAGTGTCACACCCAGTAATGGGTAAAAGGCGTGATGATATATTTATTTATTTATATTCAGTCTGTTTATTTCTTTAGACCCATATTTCAATTTACAAATTTCAACAAACACATTTTTTGTTTCATGATCACAAAAATATTGTCACACACATTTAGTCACACCCTGTATAATATTTCCTTCGATATTGTATTGGTTAGATTGACCACGCAGTATTTTTTTTCAATACAGTGTTTGTGTAAAGTCGTGTCATTGGCCTAAATACTTAAGTAAGTGAGTAAATAATTTAATTCATGTATCTTAAACATTTTGCGAATTAAAATATTGTTTTTCTTCTGTTCTTATAAATAATTAGTTTTAAAATAATTAAACATTAGAGGTCGTATGTTTGTTTTTATAAACAAATAATTCTAATTAGTACTTAGTGTAACTGTCTAATAATGTCATGATAAATAACGTATTACTGTCAACATATTTGACGTCACGTCATTAATTAAAATTAATTTTATATTGAAATTATACTCAAGTATAATAATGAATTTTGAATTAGTCAAGTTAAGCTCAACTATACAGGGTGTTTCTATACCTCTGCACGAAACTTTAATGACATATTTAATTTGATATACTGAATATAGAACAAAAATAATTTTTTTTGAGGATATTTCATTCCTAGCGAACATTTTTAGTGTTACTGGTTAAATAGTACATTTAATTATTTATATATGGGGTAGGTGGCTCAGTGGTATCTAGTCGGCCTGTGGATCTTGAGAACCCTGGTTCGATCCTCACAGTCGACAAACAATTTTCACCAATTTAAATCTACCCCTGTGGCTCCTCCTCCACTAATATCTTTGGGGACCGTGATTTAACGACTGGTAACTGCACTTCACGCATATAAAATATATCACTTACCGAGATCTGCTTGGGCAGAGTGCCACACCCCGTGATGGGTAAAAGGCGTGATGATATATTTATTTATTATTTATAATTATGTTACTAATGAAATAAAGTATAAATACTGCCTACAAATAATCATTTATTAATTAGTTATTATGTAGGTACCTGGTGTAATGCCTTTTTTTTAAATTTAAATGTACTATTATTATCTTATCTAAATTTCTAATTTATTTAGAAATCTCATTTTTGATAGAGTAGAAAAAAAATTGATATATCGTGATTAAATATAATACAAATTATTATTGAAGGAAATTAAAAAAAAATGGCAATCTGTAGTGTTAAATTGCGCTATCAAGCATGCCATGAATGAAATAGTACACTTTCATTTTCATTTCGCAATGTACCATTTTCCAAAATAACCCTACTAATCATTCAAAATCCCAATAGTTCTTCATTCTAAAAATATCACGTGCACACATGAGATATATCCTCACAGTCACAGATCAGCATACCATATTTTGTTAGGCAAATCTACGCAAGAACCTTCCTAGATCGTTGACACCGCCGCCATGTTGGATGCAGGAAGGACGATGTTCAGTTGTTTGCGAGGTCGCAAGGCCTACGTGACGCAGGGCACATGCAAGCGATGCCGCGCACGCGCACTCACAGAAACAAACGAGGGTTGTAAGGCGGCCGTGAATGGAATAGTTGAAAGTGGCGTGATTTTGGGTCGATGATGGGTTTGGGCCACAGGTGGTAGGGGTTGAAGTTGACCTTGAGAGTTCGTTGTGTCCTTTCCGGCCGATTTTGTGAAAACATTCTCAATGCTAGGTGTTTTTTTTGTAGGTAGTGGTCAACACATATTTGTGTCAAGTTTTTTTTGTATTTTTAATCCGTCTTTATTTTATTGCGTTACAATAACAAGGAGACTGTTGTCTATATCTATCTATTTATTAAACAATTTAAATATTTTTGTTTAACAAAATATGAGTCATTATTACATAAATACAAAATTAATACATTTATTTATTATAAAAAAAAAATATTTGCATTTTAAGGATTACTGATGTCTCAATGGGGTAGGTGGCTCAGTAGTATTGAGTTGGCCTGTGGATCTTGAGAACCTTGGTTCGATTCCCACAACCGATAAACAATTTAAATCTACCCCTGTGGCTCCCCCACCACTAACATCTTTGGGGGCCGTAATTTGACGGCAATTCACACGAAGAAATATATTACTTACCGAAATCTGCTACAGCAGAGTGCCACACCCAGTAATGAGTAAAAGGCGTGATGATATATTTATTTACATAATATGGTGTACGTGGCTTAATGGTATCGAGTCAGTCTGTGGATCTTGAGAACCCTGGTTTGATCTCCACAACCGACAAACAATTTTCACCAATTTAAATCCACCCCTGTGGCTCCCCGCCACTAACATCTTTGGGGACCGTAATTTGACGGCTAATAACCGCAATTCACGCGAAAAAATATATCACTTACCGAGATTTGCTACGGCAGAGTACCACACCCAGTAATGGGTAAAAGGCATGATGATATATTTATTTTTATTTAAATAATATGGGGTAGGTGGCTCAGTGGTATCGAGTCGGTTTGTGGATCTTGAGAACCCTGGTTTGATCCCCACAACCGATAAACAATTTTCACCAAATTAAATCTACCCCTGTGGCTCTCCTCCACTAACATCTTTGAGGGGTGTGATCTGACGGCTGGTAACCGGACTTCACACGAACAAATATATCACTTACCGACATCTGTTTCGGCAGAGTGCCACACCCAGTAATGGGTAAAAGGCACGATGATATATTTATTTTTATTTAAATAATATGGGATAGGTGGCTTAATGGTATCGAGTCGACCTGTGGATCTTGAGAACCCTGGTTTGAACCCCACAGCCGACAAACAATTTTCACCAAATTAAATTTACCCCTGTGGCTCTCCTCCACTAACATCTTTGGGGGCGTGATTTGACGGCTGATAACCGCACTTCACACGAAGAAATATATTACTTACCGACATCTACTATGGCAGAGTGCCACACCCAGTAATGGGTAAAAGGCGTGTTGATATATTTATTTTATTTATAAAACCGAAATCATGATAATTAGGGATTGTCAATAATTTATTGATGGATAAGATTGGAATGATCTAGATAGATTTAAAGTATTATTGGCAGGTCAGGATAAAATCTAAACGATCAATCGTATTCATATTTATGAATTCTCCTGAGGATAATTTATCAGAATGGCGCGTTCTTCGAATCAAAATTGAGATTCTTTTTCAAAAAAAGCGACAAAGATCGTCCATCTTCAGACTGTAAATTTACAATTTAAAAACGTCTTTTGTTTCGCTAATTCTTTACAACCTTGGTGCTCTGTTTGTGAAACATTTATTATAGTTACAAATGATCGAATATTTTATAGTTTTTTTTACTGTTCATACTAGCAAAATTCTTTGAAAATCGATTATTTTATTTTTTAAACCTGGGTTCGAAAACCTTTCTGACATGCGTCAATGTTCGTCACGTTGAGAAGAATATATAAATATATTTTCATTTTGGAATCTTTGCAGGAGTACAGCGAGGAGGTTCAAGTTTATGTTTAGAAATATTGGCTATAAGCAGAAAAAGAACGTTGAACTTGCAATATTTTAAATATAACAATAAGGCATTAAACTTTTAAGCATTGCAACATTACTATTATACGAAACTGATTTTAAGTAATCGTTTTACATATAGCACGAGACTTGTGCCATAGGAGAATGACATGGAATATTAGTTTATCGTTCCTACGGCTTGCCTGATTACAGAAAACATATTCAAGTTTTTAATTCTGCGTATACATCAGTCTAGTTATTAATTTTTCGTAACACATGCACAAGAAACACATTCTTATTCCCTAATTTTAGAGAGATAAACACTGCTTTTCTTTCCTAGGGAGAGAAACATAATGTGTCTCTCCCTAGGTAGGATGTTTCTCTCCCTAGAGACTACGATTATTAGCTGTTTGCGGCGTTTTCTAGGAAACTAGTTACGCAACCCATATTTGACATTTGTCCCGATAAGACAGTAATTTTTGTGCACTTGTTACGAAAAATATAATATGCTTCATGGGAGGGCGCGATTATCCCTTGTTTCCCTCCCTTGATGCATAACATACTATATACTCATTTAGTTACTGTTAAAATGAAATAAACACTGGTTCGATTCCCACGGGCGACATACAATTTTTACCAATTTAAATCTACCCCCGTGGCTCTCCCTCCACTAACATCTTTGGGCGCCGTGATTTGACGGCTGGTAATCGCATTTCACGTGAAGAAATATATCACTTACCGAGATCTGCTTACGGCAGAGTGCCACACCCAGTAATGAGAAAAAGGCGTGATGATATATTTATTTATTTCTTTCTGAAATAACTGATTTTCTTATACATTTTTATAGTATGTTATGCATTAAGGGATAATTGCGCCCTCTCGTGAAGCATATTATACTTTTCGTAACAAGTGCACAAAAATTACTGTCTTATCGGGACAAATGTCAAATGTGGGTTGCGTAACTAGTTACCTAGGAAACGCCGCAAACAGCTAATAATCGTAGTCCCTAGGGAGAGAAATATGTCCCTAGGGAGAGAAACATCCTACCTAGGGGAGAAAAGCAGTGTTTCTCTCTCTAAAATTAGGGAATAAGAACGTGTTTCTTGTGCATGTGTTACGAAAAAGTTATTTATAATTCATTGATATATTTTTCTAAATGATAAAATAGATCATTTATGTGTTTATACACTTATACGTGAGCCCCACGGTTTGAGGTTCGCATATTTTTAAGTCCGACGTCACAAAAATTGTATATTGTTTTCAATTTAGATGTTTCATAAAATAAAAAATAATGCGGGACCCAATTTTTGTAAAGGAATATAACAGCGCTTGTCTTGATTAAGCTTTCTGTCTTATATTGGTGAAACAGTACTACCCACATACAAAATACAAATGATTTGTGTAGATGATCAGCTATTCAATTGTTTGAAAAGTTTGTTAAAAATAAACTAGTCGTCTTACTGCGTATTCAGCAAGATTTCATCAGATCTTTGAGCAAATGAAAAGGTCACTTAGATACCAAATGTTTCATAATTCGATAATGAACCTGACGCCTTCAAGTTGGTAGCACTGGTGGCGCCAATTATCATAACAGATTTACAATCTAGGTCGGCGTAGATTTTTTGTTTTTTGCATAAAACACCAACGAGGGCATCGGCCATCTTTCATCGAGATAGCAAAGTTCAAATGAAACAGTCTTTTGTTTAGGGATTTTTATGAAATTATCAACAGTTTTGTTTTATTTCTGTCTGTCATTTGTTCGAATGAAATGATTTCTGTTTTCTAGTGGGCTGGGAGTGTAGGTAAAGCCGCCGGATTTAGGGAGAAAGTTGACGATCGCTAAGAGAAACATACGACGATCAAACACAGCCTACTTTTCGTATTTTTTAGTTTGCATTTTTGTTTCTCAACACGTCAAGATGCATTGCGATAATAATTTAAAATAACAGCCTGCTTGACTTATTTACATAAAATAAATTGTAAACAAAAAATCATACGACATCAATACTTCGATAACAGAAAACAAAATATTGAGAGGCGAAATAAATCATATTGAAATAAGATAGATGTGTTTACTGACAGCATACATTTTTATCCTTGCACGCTGTAACATGTAAATATACACATACAAAAATAATTTTCATCATTATTTTAGAAACGTAAGTTTAATGAATTCTTGATTTAAACTTCGTTGTAACGACAATGAAACTCACATGTATAGACTTTAGAATTTCATTCTCCTCATTCTTCAACTTTTATTCGATCTTTTTACCTGTAAAATAAATAAATATATCATCATGCCTTTTACCCATTACTGGGCGTGGCAGATCTCTATATGTGATATATTTCTTCGAGTAAATTGTATTTAATTTAAAATTAAAAAATGCATAATCTGTGAAGCAAAATTTTTCGCGTTCAAATCTCACTAACTTCAACTTATACAGGGTGTTTCTATAATTCTGCACGAAACTTTAATGACATATAATTTGATATACTGATTATAGAACAAAAAGAATTTTTTTGAAATTTGCAAAAAATAGGGTATTTCATTCCTAGCGAACATTTTTAGCGTCACTGGTTTAATTTGGAATTTTGCGCCGCTTCTCCATACACTAACAGCATATCCACTAAATCACTGTTGCTATACATTTTTATTAAATTTCTCCCATAACAACTTACCCTTTCAATACCGTATACGAAATCAGACTAGGTACTCAAATAAAAATAAAAATAAAGGCATTACACCAGGTACCTACATAATAACTAATTAATAAATGATTATTTGTAAGCATTGTTTATACTTTTATATCATTAGTAACATCATTATAAATAATTAAATGTACTATTAAACCAGTTATAATAAAAATGTTTGCTAGGAATAAAATACCTTAATTTTTGCAAATTTCAAAAAATCTTTTTGTCCTGTACGTGCTACCCCATTTAATTAGATATAGGTACTCAAATAAAAATAAAAATAAGGCATTACACCAGGTGCCTAACATAATAACTAATTCATAAATGATTATTTGTAGACAGTGTTTATATGTACAATGTACTATTAAACTAGTGACAATAAAAACGTTCGCTAGAAATAAAATTCCCTACTTTTGCGAATTTGTTGTTTTATAATCAGTATATCAAATTATATATGTCATTAAAGCTTCACGTGAAAAAATATATCACTTACCAAGATTTGCTTAGGCAGAGTGCCACACCCAGTAATGGGTAAAAGGCATGATGATATATTTATTTATTTTTATTTTATTAAAGTTTCGTGCAGAGGTATAGAAACACCTTGTATACAGGATGGTGAATCGAATTGCGCACCATAGCGTTTTCTATGCTATTTTTCAAATGTTCAATTATTGGCTTCCCTAATTATTTTATGCAAAAAAGCTTCAACTAAAAGTTTTAGGGAATAAATTTTTGCATCCAAATCAATAAACATAATTTCTATTACATGCTTTGTAACAACAGAAATTAAATATTAAAATGTCGAAAGTTGTGTTAAAAATACAGACAGCCATGGAATTGAACAAAAAATAAATAAATGCTTGGCGTTTTAACGTCAACGATTGACAGATAAAACGTCCAACGTTGTCGTTTTGACAGATAAAACGCCAATCATTTATTTATTTTTTGTTCAATTCCATGGCTGTTTGTATTTTCAACACAACTTTCGACATTTTAATATTTAATTTCTGTCGTTACAAAGCATGTAATAGAAATTATGTTTATTGATTTAGATGCAAAAATTTATTCCCTAAAACTTTTAGTTGAAGCTTTTTTGCATAAAATAATTAGGGAAGCCAATAATTGAACATTTGAGAAATAGCATTGAAAACGCTATGGTGCGCAATTCGATTCACCACACTGTATATATAAAAAAAAACCTTTATGCTTGAGTGGTTCAGAATCCATTATAAGCTACTGTAATGCTTATTAAATCTTGTATCCAATAAATAAATAAAAAACACTGATTATTTTTTCCATTTTCACGAATGCCAATATTCATCCGCATTTCTCGAAACCGCTTGAACGATCTCCTCGCTTCTATTTTCGTTTGCGAAAGTGCGTTACTCGCAAAACGAGAGTCGTTAAAGTCACGTTTTAGTTGTACACACCGCGTGTGGTAAGCTAACTAGTGCCTGGCCTAGCGCGGCGTTCCGCAGTGGCTACACAGCCAACTGCTGGCGAAATCTTCGCTAGACGGACAAGTGTTAAATATATCTAGGATCGAGGTCATTGTATTTCCCGACGTACGGAGGTGTTAAATAAAGAGTGTTACACAGGAACACTCAACATCAGGAACTAACATTGATATATGGATCATTCTGGAAATCATGAGAAGCGGAAAAATGTGACAATTATGTTGCCAAGCGAATTATGTGACATCAGTTAATTTACAGGCGTGCTAGTTCTTCATTTATTTCAGGTCTTGCTACATGATATACAGGCTGTTTCTATACCTCTGCACGAAACTTTAATGAGATATATAATTTGATATACTCATATAGAACACAAAAAGATTTTTTTTGAAATTCGCAAAAATTTGAGTATTTCATTCCGAGCAAACATATTAGTAAAGCCCGGATTTTTAGGCAATTGCCTAGATTCATATTTTAATATACTTTAGGCAATTTCGTTTTTCTATACTTAGGTAATATGTTTACGTGTAATGGAAGGTTTTTTTTTTCGTGCCTTAGAGCCTATTTTTTCTATATTTTGGTTATTGTGCCTATTTTACCTTATACAGCCTATTTTGCCTATTTTTGTTGCCTATTCTAACTTTTATTGAGCAGACAAGGTTTATCATCTACTTCGTTGACTAATTCAGCACTCAACAAAGTGTTTCAACCTAAACTATATTTAAAGTACTTACTTTAATCAAGTTTTTGTATGTGAATTTAAAATGCCGAAAGAAAAAACGTTTCCCTTTCCGAAAATTTCATAGAGCAATTGCTCGTAATATTTTGTGAATTAAAGTATACTACATAATTTGAATTTGCATAATAGTTAATAAAATGAGAACCCTACATTATAATTTTTCAGATTGCGTTAATTTTTGTTTAAAATTATTATTTTTTTCTAACAAAGAGTAGATACGAGTTCCAATATTAGAAGAAGGATTCGTTTATTTTTTTGTAAACAAATTATTTACATTTATGCTGCCTAAAATTCCGCCTATTTTAGAGTAATTACCGGCCTATATGCCTGCTTATTTTAGTGTTTTTAAGAGCCTAAATATCCGGGCTTTACTCATATGGAACACAAAAAGATTTATTTTGAAATTCGCAAAAATTTGTAGTGTCTTTAGTTTAGTAGTATATTTAATTTAAAAAATAATAATAAGGCATTACACCAGGTACCTAATTAATAAATGATTATTTGTAGACAGTGTTTATACTTTTGTTAAGATAAGTTTTGTGCAGAGGTATAGAAACACTCTGTATTGAGTGTTTCTAGAGAACTGTAAGATCTATGATTTTGGTTAAATTAGATAAAAATTGTTTCTTTTGTAGATCAATTTTAACGATTAGTTTGTTTTTCCAAAAATGTATATGTAATGTAAATAAATAAATAAATATATCATCACGCCTTTTACCCATTACTGAGTGTGGCATTCTGCTATAGCAGATTTCGATAAGTGATATATTTTACGGCCTCCAAAGATAATAGTGGAGGAGGAGCCACAGGGATAGATTTAAATTGGTGAAAATTGTTTGTCGGTTCGGGGGATCGAACCAGGGTTCTCAAAATCCACAAGTCGACTCGATCCCACTGAGCCACCTACCCCATAAATAAAAATAATAAAATGTATAGGTCACTATAAATAAATGAAAATGTGAAAATCGCTATTTGTATTCAAATAATTTTAATTCAAATATAATAGGAGATAAAAAAGTGCTATTTGCAGTCGAGAATTAAAATCGTCCGTTTTTGAGATGTAGAATAATAGTTAATTATGAGACAAGTCTGTGAAGTAAGACTTTTATTTATGTATTGCGAAATTTAAGGCACGAGTAGGAAATGAGCCAAATTGTGGAATGAGTTAAAAATATAAATTTTGTGTACCTTAATTATAATTTATCAAATTTGCAACAATGTGTAACCAGCTCAGAATTCCATCTAATAATATCACCGGATACATCACATCTGCGCATAACCGGAAACAACTCTAACCACAACCACTAACCAGCGGTTAAACCACAACCACACACTCGCAGAACTAGGCTACCTTATGCTAATTCTACACCACGTCGTAGTGTGCGTGTCTAGTGAAAATAGCCCAGGAAGATTGAGACTAGCTTTATTCAGAACAATGCCGTCTTGATTTAGATGGAGCCTATACGGCAATAGAGACCACGTGTACACGTGCAGTATGGAGTGTAGGATGGCCTGGAATGTCTCACGTGTGATTTATGCTGCTGGATATGAAAGAGCTGTCCACGCGAACACGCCAGGTTCATGGCCATGGATATATGCTTGCTTTTTGGTTGTTGCAGTCACAAAGAAATATTCAATTGTCTTTGTTATTGTTCATATTTCGTCTAGTGATTCTTAAACAGGGGCCCGCGGATTCTGTTACAATTCCTATGGGTCCGTGAAACGATCTCAAAAGCGTGATGATACCGGGAGTTTTTTTAATCAGTAAAATGGGGGTAATTTTGAATAGTTATTGAATTAAAATTCCTATTTAAATTAAATTAATTTTCCTTTTTTGGTAGTTGTGATTTGACAACTGGTTACTGTACTTAACGGCTTAAAATGTATAGTTTATTAAGATCTGCTATTGCAGAGCTGTAATGTTCATGAATGACCAAAATTTTAACAGATGTGAATTTCTGGTTGAACCAGTTCAAAAAGTCAAAATTTTTATAATATGGTTCTATATAGTTCAGAGCACGAGAAATGCACTCGTTCAAACCGCATTTCAATATTTCTTTTAATTTTGGAGTTACAGCGATTTTTGACTTTTTTAAAGCTCAACTTTGAGACGCCATAACTCAAAAACTAAAAGAGATATTGAAATGCGGTTTGAACGAGTGTATTTCTCGTGCGCTACTTGTATTTTTTTCGAAATTTGCTTTTGTCGATATTTCAAAAAGTTGAGAAGATAATGAAAATCTGAAAACATCAGTGAATTCCTCGCGTGAAAATACATAGGTATGCAAATTTTCAGAAGAAAATTCGAACGGATACATTTTTTATTACAAAAAATCCAAAATGGCCGTTTTTTGAAAATTTCTTAAGGGGTACCCCTTGGGGTTTTTTCGAATTTTGGCCAGTTTCGTTTTCTTGTAATAAAAAATGTATCCGTGCGAATTTTGTTGTAAAAACTTGCATACCTACGTATTTTTACGAGAGAAATTCACTGGTGTTTTCAGATTTTCATTATCTTGTCAAGTTTTTGAAATATTGAGGAAGAAAAATTTTGAAAAAAATTGAAAAATTTTCAATATTTTCAAAATATCTGTACAAGTTAAGTAGCGCACGAGAAATACACTCGTTCAAACCGCATTTCAATATCTCTTTTAGTTTTTGAATTATGGACTTTCAAAGTTGAGCTTAAAAAAAAGTCCAAAGTCGCTGTAACTCAAAAACTAGAAAAGATATGAAGATGCGTGTATTAAGAGCGTAAGAGTGATTCTTTGTTATTCGAACATGCTAATTGCATCGATAGCTGCAATAGTGCAAGATACTTTACGCTCGTGATATACAAATAATGTTTTCTACGATTGCATCTTAAAATTATTAAAAAACGTAAAACGTATACGTCCTGAAAATAAATTCGTTCTGTCAACTGTCAATATGACAAGCATTTAACATCCTTTTCGCACGTTGCCATTGCAGATATTTTTTGATTGTTCCACAGAAAACGCCAACTTTACGATAACAAATGAGAGCGTAATTGTCAACTTTTCATAGCAATCGTAGAAAAAGTATATTATACGGTAATTGATATAAATTTTGAAAATTCAAACTGAATATATTAATTTTTTTCTAAATTCAAAAAGTTCCTGTTTCATAATTATAGTTTCATTTCATAATTATAATCGTTTCGAGTGATTTAATGCTTGTACTACTAGTTCACTTGTTTTTAATGGTAGTATTATGTACGAGTTACGTTACTCCAATTTAAAATAATGATCTGTTAGAGGTTGATTTAACTGATCGACCGAACCAAAATAGATTTAAATGAAGATAAAAATAACGTATCTGGTATTTTTAAATTTGTCAAATTTGAAATTTGCCACGTGGGAATTATGTAACAAAGACAAATTTACTTTCAGGAAGTGTATTTCTGTTGATTCTACTAAAATATGGATTACTACCCAGCATGCATGATTTAGTTACAGCAATAAAAAAAACCTCGGCCAATTTTAGTTTACGCTTCAACCTAAATAACTTTATAAAAGACAGGTATTTATACCTAACCTATTTCTTAGTTTTTCTAACTCTCATCAGGATCGTAATCGCAAGATTTTAATCTGATCTTAATTATAGTTGAGCTGTGTCTAACTATCGCAATTACTCTTATTTTATTATTACGTGAATTGTTAATAAAAATATTATACTGTAGTGATTTTTTTATATACTTTTGTAACTGTTGGATTGATTTACAGTAACAAATTACTAATTTATTTATAAAATTTCATTATTTTGTCAATGATTAAATAGTGGTATTGAATCGGCTTGTGGATTTGAGAACCCGGGTTCGATTCCTACAGCTGACAAACAATTTTCACTACATTTAAATTAACCCTGTAGTTTCTTCTTCACTAACATCTTTGGAGGCCGTGATTCGACGATTGATAACCGTAGTTCACGCGAAGAAATATATGACTTATCGAGATCTGCTACGGTAGAGTCATTTTTATTTTCCTTGGTAAATAATGAAGTAGTAATTTTGATAAGAATAAAGTTAACATTATTCGAGACCGCCAGGTCGAATGCGCCAAAAAACAAGAATTTCGCCTACGAAATACAAAGCAAGTTTTTTTCTACTATCAAAAAAGAATAATACAATAATTATTGATTTATTCAAATAAATTGAAGGAAAACAATCAAAAATAATATGACGATACTATTGATGTGTTGTAACCAATGAAAAATAAAAAAAAAAATAATTTGGGAGCGTGCACAAAATACTCATTTTGCGCAATAGGTTACGAAACATTGCACAAAATGCTTATTTTGCGCACTAGGGTGCAAAACAGTGCGCGAAATACGCGTTATCATAGTAATATAAATGATGAAAAAAATTACGTACTTCACGTGTTGATCTTAGTGAAAATAATGAACATTTTTTTGTCAGTTGTAGAAAAAGATATTTTAAACCCAAAATCCAAAATGAAACACAAACAATAGTTATTTGTATCACTAGTCCAGAAACTGCTATTTTGCGAGTGCTCGTATTTAAAGGCCTCGCCTGCGGCTCGTCCTTTCAAAATATACTCGCACTCGCAAAATAGTTTCTGGACGTGTAATACACAAGATTTTTCGCGCCAACGTTTTTGTAAATTTAATAAAAACGATTAATTTATTATTCACATTCTAAATGTCAGGGATGTTTTTTATGTTGGTATCATCTAATTGTTAGAACTGCACTTTTAATTTTAAGTAACTATTTATTGTTCATCAATTTACATCTTCAGTAAGTTTAATTACACTGTACACTTTATTTAATAAACATAAAACATAATTCATTTCTTTGTCTATTTCACGACTTGTCATTCCAGTATTATAACCTAAAAAATAAACATATTTTATTTGGATTTTACATTGCTAATTCAATTATAATTACTTACAATTTTGTTTAAAATATTTATGTATAAATATTCTGTTTTCTTGTATTGAAAATATTTAACTATGAATATTTTATCATAATATGTTTACGCCAATGCAATATTTTGACATTTCGTACGTTCAGGAGTTCGCTATACTAGTGATGCCAACATATAACCATAAAAAGTCACTAATTTTTGCCGGCCTAGGCAGGCAAAAACTTGGTTTCCGGACGATTTTTAGTTATGTAATACTGCTAATGCCGGACGGTGGCGCGAAAAAAACTATTTCATATTTTCCACAAATTGTCAAACTATCAAACATAAGAGATGAATAGAAACAGTAGACATATATGCAAATTTCCCCGCGATTTTAACCAATCAGAGAACAAAGTTAAATGTATCCTATCATCTCCACAGAGAATTCTGAAAAAAATTAAATATATAGTAACATGAATGATGTTTAAATGCGACAGATGGCCTTGGTGTGAGTTGTGAGTTAACTTCACGCTTAGTCTCTGATTGCAGTGAGGTTAGCTGCAGATGTACTTCCTAGTTGAGTATTACGTCAAGAGCTATTTATTGTTATTAATACATCATGAAGTACCGTTAATATTAAATAAAGAACCAGTTATGCTCTTCAACAATTGTACACTCTTATTTGACATTAGTTTGTTACTTAGAACTTTAATTTAAGTGATGATTTAAAGTGGCCTGTGTGGTAAGTACATGTGGATGAATTAGTGGACAAAAAAATCAACTTGATAAATTAGTCAAAACTTTCTTATTGTGCTTTCTCATTAATTAGAACTAATTAATACAACTCTATGAATGTCCGTCAGTACGGTGGTGTGGATAGCAATACGGAATTTGACTCCGGAGATCCCGAGTTCGAATCTCACTCAATCTAAAAATTATATGAACTACCACACTGCGGCTCGGTGAGTGCGGACCTTGTACTGTAATTGGGATTAAGTTCCTGTTGTACAGCGTAACAAATAAATAAATAAATACAATTTGTATATATTATATTTAAGTAGAAATTATGTTCTTCCAATTCTTTTAGGTTTAACAGAGGTAATCTTGACAGGGCCGTAACTAGGGCGGGGCAAAAGGACCGCAAAAACTGTAATTGTAAAAAAATTGTTGTTTGTTAATCATGTCAGGAAAATGAGACTTTTTCCCACGGGTTTTGTTTTATTTTCCGAGACGAGGTTGAAGGATTAAAACACCTGAGGAACGAATGACACTTTTTTCACGATAATTTTTTTTTAAAGTAAAATTGTCAAAAATATATTAGAAATTTAGACTATAGATTTATTTTCTTGATAGATGTTACTTTGTTATGGCCAAATTCATTGAACTGCGCTACGCTTATTATGACCGTTTCATATGACATTAAAATAACTAGTTTCAAATTTATAAAGTGGGTCAACTAGCGCCTCTGACGAGATACATTGTAACTAGCATAACCTAACCTAATAATATTAATAATGTATAAATAAAACACGCAAAGTTATTTCTGTAATTTGACTTACATTTAATTGAAATAATTAAATAAATATATCATCACGCATTTTACCCATTACTGGGTGTGGCATTCTACCGAAGCAGATCTCGGTAAGTGATATATTTCTTCGCGTGAAGTACCATCGATTCACGGCCTCCAAAGATGTTAGTGGAGGGGTAGCCTCAGGAATAGATTTAATTAACAATAACAACAAAGACAAAATTAATTGTTATCCAAACACTTGGTGAAACTAGGTTTAATAAAAAATATTAAATAAACACTTGGCAAAGTCTCACAAAATTCAGCCTCCAAGTCACCTTATGAGGGCATCGTCAGAGGCTGGCCAGCACAGTTAGTAACCATAGACGCGTTTCGCTCTTATTAGAGCTCATCAGTATGGTATAACTCACTTCTTCACCTAGAACAAAGTTCACGTGAAGAAGCTGGTGATTTAATGTGGTGAAAATTGTTTGTCGGCTGTGGGAATCGAACCCGAGTTCTCAAATCCACAGTACAATTCGATACCATTGAGTCACCAACCCTATATTTGCAATAAATATTATTAAAGAAAATAAAATATGTACTTTTGGTGGAAAGAGGAAGATAGAATGTTAAATTTATTTTTGTTTCGAGTACTGAAATAGCGTATTACAACTCTGAATTTTGATAGCACAAACAAAATATGATAATTCGTTGGTTTACTCGTATCATTATCACAGTCTTTAATGTGCATATCTTGGAACGCGGCATCAAAGATGCTATTTCTATTGAGACCTTGCAAATTTTTACGTAACTTCTTATTTTTGAGTTTCCGACACTATTCTAATTTTAGTTATTTCAAACGTACAGTTCTTCAATCAGTTACGACAATCATTAGTAAGTTTTATCACTTATTTTTCACTTGTTTATTGACGTCTGACGGTCAGATGTTTAAAGAGTTCATGACTTTAAATCGAAAGACGTCTTAGACACATATATACAGAGTGTTCCAGGAAAAATTTTCATAACTAATGCAACAAATGATATGATAATTGACGATAATATTTTGACATGAATTATAAACACACACTATATTTCCGTTTCCATAAAAACGAATTTAAAGTCATTTAAAGTCTTTTGACGATTAACATATTACGAGTTATATTTTTATGGGGTAGGTGGCTCAGTGGTATCGAGTCGGCCTGTGGATCTTGAGAACCTTTGTTTGATTTTTATGAATTTAAATCTACCCCTGTGGCTCTCCCTCCACTAACATCTTTGTGGACCGTGATTTGACGACTGTTAACCATACTTCACGCTAAGAAATATATCACTTACCGAGATCTGCTTAGGCAGAGTACCACACCCAGTAATTTATTTATTTATTATTACACCACAGGACGAATCCCAATTACAGAGTAAATTACAATAATAAATAGTGACATCTGATAATATACAAAATATAAAAATAAACGAAATATGAGAATAACAATTAAAAAATAAATAAAAAATAATGGGTAAAAGGCGTGATTAAATTTAAAAAGTACGATCAAGAAAAAAATATAACTCAATGTGTCAATCTGTGATTAATTATTTGGACAATTAACGCGAAAGCATAGCGAGCGCATTAAAATATCTCGATTATTAACCGACCTCAGTAACACACTTGATAACTATATCGCTAACAAATAAAATGAATTTTTAAGAAGATTTTATTCTTTTTGTAATTGCTTCAGAACTAAATGTTTGTTTATTTATAAGATAGAGCTTGTTTATTGACGAGTTACAAATGCAAGTAGAACGCATTACAATTTGTAGATTTGATCTCGGCTAAATCACAACATGGGCGTACAAATAATCATCGTCGTCGTGATTATTTATCTGTCTGTCCTAGGTACGTGTGTATGAACAGTGCACTTATATTAATATTTCATGCGTGAGCGCTCATAATGTAATGCGATACTTTCTACTGTAAAATTGAACTATGCGTGAGTTAGTCTATTAATACAGTCTGGTTATCTTAAGGCCACACCAGTGATGTACGCGACACTTTTGACTTGGGGCAAAATGAAGAAAATATGCAATTTTATATATATATATATATATATATACTCGTATACACATTGCTCAAAATTGTACAGGGATATTTTAAAAATTCAATGAAAACTATAAATTATATTTAAATATTTTAATATAATTTATATTAATTTTTATCAGGGTTCGAAGATATATATCGATCGATATATATCATGATATTTATTTTGAAATATGTCGTCATATTTTTGCAATGATATATATCCATTATATAAAAATATGAAATAGTTTTTGAGATATAGCCTCCGGAAAAGTGAAATTTTTCGAATTTTTCAGTTTTTCTACTTTTCCGAGGCTATATCTCAAAAACTAAATGTGATATGAAAACGCGCTCAACGGCATTAATTTTCTCGTGCTTCAGTTAACTTATAAACATAGTTTCAGCGATTTTTATTTTTTTTTTCAATTTTCCGCCAAAAAAATCGCAAAAAGCGGTTCTTTAACATTTTCTCGAAAACCAGAAGTCATATGCATTTGAAGATTGCACCACTGGATTCAGTGGGTCAAAATACATATGTATGTAAATTTTCGTTTTAATAATCCTACGATTAAGGATTTTTGGGAAAATTGAATTAAAATCTGAAAAAACCAAAGGGGTACCCCTTAGGAAATAATTAAAAATATTAAATTGCATAAAATTGTATGAAAATTTGCTTGTAAGTCAATTCGGACACGGGGAATTCAACGCCGTTGAGCGCATTTCCATATCTTGTTTAGTTTTTGAGATATAACCTCCGGAAAAGTGAAATTTTTCGAATTTTTCAGTTTTTATACTTTTCCGAGGCTATATCTCGAAAACTAAATGTGATATGAAAACGCGCTCAACGGCATTAATTTTCTCGTGCTTCAGTTAACTTATAAACATAGTTTCAGCGATTTTTATTTTTTTTCAATTTTCCGCCAAAAAAATCGCAAAAAGCGGTTTTTTAACATTTTCTCGAAAACCAGAAGTCATATGCATTTGAAGATTCTGTACGACGTGCTGATCATGAAACAAAAAGAATTTTTTTTAAATCGCAAAACTATTTTCCATGTTTCCTAATCCAAAATTTTTCGTTGCCACTGCCACTGGGTGGATGATTATGTTAAAGTTATTAATTAAATAAAATTCTATTATAAATAACTGCTAATAATTGAATTGTGTAATTATTCTTTCGTAGTTGATACCTACTTCATTGTTTGTGTTTAATAGGAAAGCGAATCCACTGCAGTACTACAAAAAATGTTTTAGGTTAACAACCCTTAATTTTTCGAATTTAAAAAAAAATCTTTTTGTTTCATGATCAGCACGTCGTACAGAATACACCCTTTAATTTTTTGCTCTAAGTTGTGAAACACCCTGTATATCCTATACAATCACACTGTAATCTCTCACCGAACTATATTTAAAAATATTTATTTTTAACTTTTTTTGATAGTAAGTAGCAAGGTTAGTTAGTACCTGTTTTAAAAATAAAACAAAGAGGGTGTTATTTGTATTATGTCTAGTATTTTAATTTATTTGTATACATATTAATTGTATTTAATAATAACAAAAATAAAACATTAAATTTAATGTAATTTGTAACCGTATAATAATAATTAAAAATGTAATTACCAGGTATAAAACTGGTGTTTTATGACTTTAGTTTTGTAAATTTGCAAGTGTTTGAAGGGCAAAAACAATTTAAACATTTCCTAGACTTCTCCGTTCGACACATTTTAATTTCAAATATACAAATAGCTAATTCTCTCATAACCGGTCACAGTTGCAGCTGATTTGAGCTGCACTGTGGTCAGGACCACGACGTTATTTGCTATACAACATACTAACCAGGATTGGCCTAATTTAAATCAGTGTGATTAAAGAAAAATCATTGATTTAAATCATTTTTTGATTTCTTGTTTTTGTAAAATAAATAAATAAATAAATATATCAACACGCCTTTTACCCATTACTGGGTGTGGCACTCTGCCGAAGCAGAGTAAGTGATATATTTTTCCGCGTGAAGTGCGGTTACCAGCCGTCAAATCATGACCCCCAAAGATGTTAGTGGAGGGGGAGCCACAGAGCCACAGGGGTAGATTTAAATTGGTGAAAATTGTTTGTCGCCTGTGGGGATGGAACCAGGGTTCTCAAGATCCACAGGCCGACTCGGTACCATTGAGCCACCTACCCCATTTTTTTTGTATTTTGTATTAATTTAATTATATTTCTGGTACAGAATAAAACAAGTTAATAAAAATTCAGTTGTGTAAAAATATTTTTAAGGTTTTTTTGTAAAACAGACAAAATAATTTTCAATATTTATTTATTAAATTTTCCGGTTTAAAAAGGACTAATTGTTTTGCTGCAGCGAAACAAAAAATTATTAAATAATAACATAGGTAATTTTAAAATTACGTTTTTGCCAAAACTGGATTTTTTCGCAATTATGATTTTTTGTATATATTAGCATTTACAATTTTTGAATATCAGAATTTAATGAAGTACTTATTTGCATTTAAATTTTAAATCCATCATTAAATGATTAAAACCTTGATTAAAGAAGTTGGCAACTATTAAAAAAAGTTTAATATTTCATGAATAATCAAATTATAACTGTAGATTTAATAAATTATTAATATGTTAGTGTCATATTTACATGCAAAATCTTACATTTGCACTTATCGAAGATTGCCTTGAAACAGAAAATTCACAAGCAAAACACTATGCAAAATTATAGATTGCCATGAAACAAAAGAAAAAAATTGCAAATAAACGACAGTAGGAGGACATTATTATTATAATTAATTTTATGTAAAATGTCATCACAAATATTATAATAATAATAAATCTTTGTTATCTGTCATTTTTGCTATTTTCGTTGCAATATTTCAAAATATAATTCGTAAGGTTTTTTTTATTATTTCGTCACACGCATGTGACTTTCCGTAGAATATTAATATCTTAAGTTGCTTATCATTTATGTCCTTTTTATTTGTTTATAACTTTTAATTACTCAAAAAAATGACACAAGTAAATATTAAATGATTCAGTCTTTTCAAAATAGTTATTTATCGCACAAGACATGAAAATGTAAGTTTTCGCACGATTGCAGGAATTTGCACTGTTTTGTCCCTGTGTAACACTATTTTTTTATTTCCACTGGATACTGGATAAATTATTATTTGTGTGTGCCGCAGAAAAGTTCAGCGACCAAGGCAGACTATATTCTAAGCGCAACAAACCATTTTGCGGCCGAGATTTTTCACGTAACTACATTATAAATATATCATCACGTCTTTTACCTATTACTGAGTGTGGCACTCAGCCGTAGCAGATTTTGGTAGATGATATATTTCTTACAAATTTAATTTCGAAATAAAAAGTTTTAAAAAAAATAACAATTTGTTTATTTATCGACGACAGTGAATCTTTGTCGGGCTGTGTATAAAAAAGTTGAATTTTGCGGGTCGAATTGTGGGCGTAAATATCAACTTTGGTTGATAGTTACGTGAAATATTGAGGAAAGGGTTCAATTGCAAAACGAGTACGAAAGATGGAGAGCACGAGTAACAGCGAATGATCCAATAGTACGAGTTTTGCAATGGCTCTTTCCCACGTGTGTTACATGCTATTATTTTTAACATTAAACGTGAAAATTACATTTTTACGTTTGCAATACAACAAATTTAATAATTACTTTATATAAATCGAAAGAGTTGCACATCACGTTTTCTTGGGCACTATGTCAAATGACATTTCCTTCACTCAATTTAATTATGATAGTAACCATGTCCCTCACTAGTGAGTGAAGTTATTTACTTTCATTACTAGTAAGGGAAACGGTTACTATCTCAACTAAACTGAGTGAAGGAAATGTCATTTTCACCCATTTAAATCTACCCTTGTGACTAATATATTTGGAGGCCGTGATTTGACGGCTGGTAACTGCACTTTATATCACTTACCAAGATCTGCTTAGGCAGAGTGCCACAGCCAGTAATGGGTAAAAGGCGTGATGATATATTTATTTATTTATTTTATGTTGAAAAAAATAATTGTGTCGCCTGAGAAAGTTATTCAAAATAGAATATTTAATAAGCAAGTATACTTGAATTATAATGTATTCCAGTTGAGAATTACAGACGGTAATATTTTTTGTCGACTGTACTTATTAGTATGTCTACAGGAAACTTATTAGTCGCTTATTAATTCGTTTCTGTTTTGTTATTTTAATTGCACGTTTAAATACGTGCATGAAAAATTTAAAATTTACATAATGTATCCGACTACAAACATGGGAGAAAATATGACTAACTTTTAATTTTTAAACAATTATTATAATAATCGAAAGTTTATTTTTATGATAACAGCATCTATAATTGTAGTTATTATTTGGTTTAAATGTTTATTAACTATGATTATTTTTATCGATTATTATACCCGATTAACTTTAATAGTACCGAACTTATATTTATTAGCGCAAAATAACTAATTAATGCCAATGAAGTTGTTTTAAAATATTATTCTCTACTTTAAGCGGTTGTAACTTGCAAGCTAATAAAGATAGTGGAACTCCGTGTGTAAATTTGATTTTGATATCGTAAGAATTAAAATTTAATTAGTTTATTTGAGTAAATATACTTAACAATAATTAAATAAATAAATACATACGTACGGAACAAAACGTTATATCCTATCAAATGGAGTAGCACGAACCCCTGAAACATTCACAGAACATCCACTAAAAGATTCATTAAAAAATCAGTCCAATATTCTTATTCTCGCTTTAACCACATTAACGCTCCATCCATACAAGCTCATGAATTCCTCACATTCATCCATTCGCTCCTGTACACCTGTTTCATAAATCTTTTACTTACACCCTCTTCTTTAACAACGAATCTATAAAGAAATGAAGGAAGCATCGGCCTGCTCTTGTTTTGAAAGTAAATTTTACACAATTGCAGTTAGACACTCTATAATAAGAAATGAAAATGAGTCAGAAAGATTAGAAAGGAAGGGAGTGTTGCTCTGCTCTTGCTTTGAAAGTGAATTCCACTATGTAAGAACTGTAAACGAATCAAAATATATGAAAGGCAAAGGAGTATTGCTCATTTCTAGTTACGGCGTTTTTCAACTTTTTTAATGTCAATTGAGGAAAGCAAATTTTATTTTCCGGTAGGGTTATGAAATTTTTTATTTGCACTTTAAATATCGAACATTTTGAAAATATGGATCTATATTAATCAGACCACGACAAATCGAATGCCGGTGAGCGGATCTTCATATCTTGTTTAGTTTTTATGTTACGACGTTTTTTGACTTTTTTAAAATATCAACTTTGAGAGCTCATATCTCGAAAACTAAAAGAGATATTGAAATGCGGTTTGAACGAGTGTATTTCTCTTGCGCCATTTAACTTATACCGAAATTTTGAAAATTTTGAAATTTTTCAACTTTTTTCCAAAATTTTCTTTTCTCAATATTTCCAAAAGTTGAAGAGATAATGAAAATCTGAAAACACCAGTGAATTCCTCGTGTGAAAATACATAGGTATGCAAATTTTTACAGCAAAATTCGCACGGATAAATTTTTTATTACAAAAAATCGAAAAATGGCCAAATTTCGAAAAAACCCCTTGGTGTTTTTACGGATTTAGGCCATTTTAAGACTTTTTCCTCTAAAAGTTTTATTCGTTGAGTAAATGTTCTGAAAATTTGCATACCCATGTATTTTCACACCAGGAATTCACTGGTGTATTTAGATTTTCATTATCTCTTCAACTTTTGGAAATATTGAGAAAAGAAAATGTTGAAAAAAAGTTGAAAAATTTTCATAAATGGTAAAATTTCGGTATAAGTTAGGTAGCGCAAGAGAAATACACTCGTTCAAACCGCATTTTAATATCTCTTTTAGTTTTCGAGATATGAGCTCTCAAATTTGAGATTTAAAAAAAGTAAAAAATCGTCGTAACTCAAAAACTAAACAAGATATGAAGATGCGCTCACCGGCATTCGATTTGTGTTGGACTGAATTATATAGTACCATATTTTCAAAATTTTCGATTTATGAACTGCAAATAAAAAATTTTCATGACCAGAAAATAAAATTTGCACACCCGATATCCTCCATCACGCAACAAACCTTCAATCACATCCATCCATTCATATACACCTGTTTCATCAATCATTCACTTACGCCCACTTCTCTAACAAGTAATAAAGAACCCAATAATTGAACATTTCAAAAATAGTACTGAAAATGCTATAGTACGTCCTTTCATTCATCACCATGTAAAATTGACCTAGAACCAAACTACTAATATCATTTTAAATCTGCTTCAGGCTTTAAACGCAATTAATAATAATAATAATAATGTCAGAATTCAAAACTAGTCTTTACAAATTTGTAAAATTATTTAAATTAGTAATAAAACTAGTTTTTACGTAAATGTTGTTTCAGAAATCTGATGCAACTTTGTGAATTATTTACAAAATCTAATAAATGGGGCAATTATTATTTAATTCTCAAAGATTTAGAAGGTGTTTTTAAAAGATTTGAATATATTCGGTAATCGGTATCGAAAATACTGACAAACATTTTTATGCCATAAAATATAAAAATGTTGTGAGACTTTGCCAAGTGTTTAGTTTATAATTTATTAAACCTAGTTTCACCAAGTGTATGGATGACAATTAATTTTGTCTTTGTTGTTATTTTTATAGCAAGTGAAGAAAGTGAGACTTTTCTATGCGAAGATGCCGTTTTATTTATCGGGCTGAAGAATGACACTCTTATATTATTTGTTAAATTTGTACAGTTGTTACAATATTACAATGGATAATAAATCAATTATTCCTTACAAAAAACAAGAAATATATAAAATAAATAAATATATCATAACGTCTTTGACCCATTACTGGGTGTGGCACTCTGCCTAAGCAGATCTTGGTAAGTGATATATTTTTTCGCGTGAAGTGTGGTTACCAGCTGTCAAATCACGGCCCCCAAAGATATTAGTGGTGGGGGAGCCACAGGGGTAGATTTAAATTGGTGAAAATTGTTTATCGGCTGTGGGGATCGAACCAGGGTTCTCAAGATTCACAGGCCGACTCGATACCACTGAGCCACTTACCCCATACAAGAAATATATATTTTTAAATTTAGATATCTCGCTTATACAAATGGCTAATTTAATAATTCTTAATGTGCTAGACGCAGAATTTAATTCTTTAAAACTTTTATTTGCAGCATTTATTTCTAAAATCAAAATAATTCCATGTTTTTCAAGAAAAACTCTTAGCAGCTTCATGTGATGTATCATTTCCGATTAGTCCATATTAACTAAAATCTATGTTATTTCCATTGATATAGTAGTCTTATATACCAAATTTGAAAAGTTTTGGATTATATTTTAATATAGTTTTTCACTAAAATATATTATTCAAGTAAAGTACCACTTCCGGAAGTTATATAATAACCAAAAAGGGAGATGCACAACTAGATGTTATAACAGTCCTAAATACAAAATCTCAACTTTCTACGGCTTACCGTTTTTGAGTTATGCGAGATACATACGTATGTACAGACATCACGACGAAATTAGTTAAAATTGATTCAGGGATGCTCAAAATGGATATTTCCGCTGAAATCTCAAAACCGAAAATTTTCGCGATTACAATACTTCCTTTACTTCGTACAAGAAAGTAAAAAACCTTTATACCTTTGTATATAAAGTACCACTTTCTTTAAGAACAGCAAATTTCACTTTCCGATAGGGTGATGGAAAAATAGTATGTTATGCATCAAGGGAAGCATATTATACTTTTCGTAACAAGTGCACAAAAATTACCGTCTTATCGGCACAAATGTCAAATATGGGTTGCGTAACTAGTTACCTAGGAAACGCCGCAAACAGCTAATAATCGTAGTCTCTAGAGAGAGAAACATAATGTTTCTCTTCCTAGGGGAGAAAAGCAGTGTTTCTTTTTCTAAAATTAGGGAATAAGAACGTGTTTCTTGTGCATATGTTACGAAAAATGATTTCCCATTTCCCTTCTAATGAGTTGCTCGTGCAACGGAACAACGCATTTAAAATTGGCACGATGTCTCGCTCCGTCTCGTGATCTCGTGCATGCACAGAATTATTGCTTGCAAAACGCAAAACTACCAAAAGTCAATCCACTCTTACCTTCAACTATATTTAGAACAATGCACTAACGTAGGCAAGCATAGCCACCGTAAATATAACGCCCTGTTGCCTAAACAAAAACAAGCACAAATCGCAATAGTGCATTCATAAAAAGATTTAATCACATGTGCGAAAAATTGACGCGCACATTATCCAGTTATGAGATGAGGAATATATCTCAAACAAACACTACAATTATGTTAAGTAAGTGTATCGTAATGAGATTATATACACGATGTTTTTAAGGAAATTTGACATTGAGAAATGATAAATAAATATATTATCATGATTGTTATTTTAATTTACAAATATCGGTTAAAACTAGAAATACATGTTGCCATAATAATAAACAAGGGATTTTGCATTTTATTTGTACAATATTTCTTTATTTTACGTTGCTATTAGCGAGGGCCGTTAAAATTAGTTAGTCGGATTCTACTATTGGAATTTTTAAATAAGTGGTGAAAATGGAACAAAGGTACACTTTGCTGCAAACCTAATTACTAAGTACTTGAAAAATAAATAAAAATGAATGATATTAGAACTAATATTTATTTATAATAAAGAAAGTAATAAAACTATAATTAACTAATATTATACTTCTTCTTCTTCTGATGGCGCTACAGCCCAAATCGAGCCTGGGCCTACCGGACACACCGAGCCGCAGTTTTTACACTGCCGTACTGCCGGTTTTCGTAGTCGAATGCTACATTATTTAAGGCGTATAAGTGACTAGCTTATAGCGCCCGAGTGTGATAAATACATGTAACTGTATTTTATATTTTACGACAAATCACACATTGTCGACAGGCGGATTCGAACTGACGAACCTTGGCTCGGGTGACGTCACAGTATGTTAAGAGATGTGCCTTAACACGCTCGGCCACCGCGCCTGTAATATTATACTAAAACAACTAATTTCTACTACCTTATTAAAATACTTAAAGTAGCTAAAAGTTAAACGATAAATGAAACTAATACTAAAATTACCACCAAGGATAACACAGAACTATATTCTATTCTGTTCGTCAGTACGGTGGTGTGGATAGCGATACGGAATTCGAATCCAGAGATCCCGAGTTCGAATCTCACTCAAGGTAAAAATTATATAAACTACTACACTGCGGCTCGGTGAGTGCGGACCCTGTACTGTAATTGGGATTCAGTTCCTGTTGTACAGCGTAACATAAATAAATAAATAAATATACTCCGGTTTCAACTTCAAATTCCTGCAAAAAAAGTATTACTAAATAACTATTCGTCCCTAAGGAAGAAAAGTATAATTTTCTTCTCTTAATTAAGAAAACAAAATTTTACTATAGAAACAAAATACGATAATTGGTGAGTAGTTTTAATATTGTTAAAATGGAATTAAGTTCCTGTTGTGCAGCGTAACATAAATAAATAAATTAGTAACAAACCACTACTAGCAAACACAAAATAAAAGAGAAAAACAAAGAAATACAAGTGACAGTAATGCTAAGCAACTGAAAGTGTTCCATTGTCTCAATTTTGACATATAGTTAGTAGTTGAATATTCCAATAAGCTACTGAAATTGAGAATAATTTCCTATTACAGCATAAACAAAATAATTGTTTGCAAGTACTTGCAAAATACTTAGTATACATAGTTTGCAGTGTGTCAATAAGACTGTTACTAACGCGCAAATCAAAATGTATCTAAAAATGATCCTGGTATTAGATAACTGATCTATCTTGGGACTAAGTTCTATTTATTATTGTTATTTAATTGACGATCAACGGTTATTGCGGTGTTTTGTTTTTGTTTCTCTGCACTGAAAATATTTTAATATGTTTGATAATGTTTGTATAATGCGTAGAATTTCTTGTGTTTAATTTTAGATTTATGTGTTTGTCAATTAAGTAATTTTTCTTTTATTGTAATTATAAATGTATTTAACTTAAATGGATATTACATAGTTTATGTATTCTACTAGTCAGTGCTTCTCAAACTTTGTCACATCTAATTTTATAATAGTGTAGGCTTTCATAGATGTTAGTGGTGGGTAAATTAATCATATAAATGATGAAATATTTTTGTAATTAACTTGCCTTAATGTTTATTCGTAAATAAATAAATAAATATATCATCACGCCTTTTACCCATTATTGGGTGTGGCACTCTGCCTAAGCAGATTTCGGTAAGTGATATTACCAGCGGTTACCAGCCGTCAAATTACGGCCCCCAAAGATATTAGTGGAGGGATAGATTTAAATTGGTGAAAATTGTTTGTCGGCTGTGGGGATCGAACCAGCGTTCTCAAGATCCACTGAGCCACCTACCCCATTCGTCAGCGTGCTATAAACATATTGAGAGCCACTGACATACATCCACGCCTGAATAAATAAACAACATTAATTAAATCAGTTGCATTGATAATGAACTAACCGGCGCCTAATTTTTTACTCAAACTTAATCATACGAGTATATTTCTTACAATAACTATTTTAAAGTCCGAGATGCATTTTGTTATGACCGGAGACCGGGGCGATAACACAATGCCGGCAACCGACGGTTCGACAGCGGACATCGGTGCACAACCACAGCCCGTACTACCGGGTTCATTGAACAATATCACATGCAACAAGCAACGTTGCTTTGACTAAGTCTAGACTATAGCTTGAATGTTTAAGTTGTTGTTGTGTTGTGTAATTCAATTTCTAGATTCTGTATCTGAAAACTTGAATTGAATTAATTTCATATTGAACAGGAAAATTTATTAACAATATTTTTCTTGAGACGTTCATTTATAAAGAAAGTGTTTCTCTGTTGAATAGATGCGGACATTGAATTTCGATAAATTTTCTCAAATTTCCCTATTTTAAACAAACAAAATAATAATTCACAACAAAGACAAAATTAATTGTCATCCAACACTTGGTGAAACAAGGTTTAATAAAAAATGTAAAACAAACACTTGGCTATGTTTCACAAAATTTAGCCTCCAAGTCACCTTATGAGGCCATCGTCAGAGGCTGGCCAGCACTGATAGTAACCATAGACGCGTTTCGCTCTTATTAGAGCTCAGTATGGTATAACTCACTTCTTCACCTAGAACAAAGCTTTTTATTAAACCTTGTTTCACCAAGTGTTGGATGACAATTAATTTTGTCTTTGTTGTTATTTAAATTGCTAATGCGTAGCTTTCCCTTTTTTCTGTAGATGGCATGTTAGAGATCTTATTCTCTGCTGGCACAGTTCTTCGTCACCAGCTTCTTCACGTGAACTTTGTTGTAGGTGCAGAAGTGAGTTATACCATACTGATGAGCTCTAATAAGAGTGAAACGCGTCTATGGTTACTAACTGTGCTGGCCAGCCTCTGACGATGCCATCATAAGGTGACTTGGAGGCTGAATTTTGTGAAACATAGCCAAGTGTTTATTTTACATTTTTTATTAAAATATTAATTGTTTTTCAAGACTTACCGAAGTACCGAAGAAAATGAGTTTTCTCTCTCTTTATATAAAATAAATATATCATCACGTTACTGGCTTAATAGTACATATAATTATTTATAATTATGGTACTAATGAAATAAAAGTATAAACACTGCCTACAAATTACTATTTATTAATTAGTTATTATGTAGGTACCTGGTGTAATGCCTTATTTAATTATTTTTTAATTAAATGTACTATTAAACCAGTGAAATACCCTATTTTTTGCGATTTCAAAAAAAATCTTTTTGTTCTATAATCAGTATATTAAATTATATATGCCATTAAAGTTTCGTGCAGAGATATAGAAACACCCTGTATAATTTTGTTCTTTTAAAATTCGTCTCATTTCATAGATATTTATAGATTGTGTTCGCAATACGTTGGTGTACGATGAGTGTAAGATTGAAAAGAATGTTGTAAGAAGTGTGGGTGTATGTCAATTGAGATGGTTTGTATGAATGAAAGATTGGTGAAGCAGGTGTATAATAATGAAATTGAGGGCCAAAAGATTCCGTGCATAATCTAGGAATAAATGGATGAATTTGAATATGTTTAACGGTTTATTGAGTGAATGAAAGATGAGACAAGTTTCGTATGAAAGGAGAGAAATGTTTGGCGAAGATTAATTGTAGAATCTAATGAATAAATGTTCATGAAATGGCGTGATGATAAATGAATTTTTATAGTTCTATCAACAATTGTTTATTTTCCACTAGAGAAGTATGATTATCGCAGGCATTTTTATTGTGTTGATATCATGAAAGGATGTCTAGATAACTTTATTATGCACCGGAAATTCTAATCAAGAGCAGACATTTGTTATTAGATATTTTATCTCCGAACAAGGTATAAGTGTTCTTATTAGAAATGGAATCCATTTAATCAGAAATGGCATTATAAATAAACAAACAAAACCTTGAAGTTATTCCATATTACATTCATAAACAACAGAACAACAAAAATAAATAAATCTTCATCACGACGACGACTGCAGAAAAGTCAACTTTCTTCTCTGGTCATAGAATAGCTATTTATTTATTTTTCGTAACACATGCACAAGAAACACGTTCTAATTCCCTAATTTTAGAGAGAGAAACACTGCTTTTCTCCCCCTAGGGAGAAAAACATTATGTTTCTCTCCCTAGGTAGCATGTTTCTCTCCCTAGAGACTACGATTATTAGCTGTTTGCGGCTTTTCCTAGGTAACTAGTTACGCAATCAATATTTGACATTTTTCCCGATAAGACGGTAATTTTTGTGCACTTGTTACGAAAAGAATAATATGCTTCAGGGGAGGGCGCGATTATCCCTTGTGTGAAGTTGGCAAACCGAGATGTAAGCGAGGGCCGAAGGCTCGAGCTGAAGTCGAGAATAATCGGAAATAATCGCTTGTTTCCCTCCCTGTTTGCCAACTTCGCACGCGGGAATAATCGCTTGTTTCCCTCCCTTGGTGCATAACATACTATTATTTATTTTTTATGTATGCTACTCTGTACAACTTGAAGTTAATTCCAATTACAGTACAGGACCTGGTCCTATCGAGTCACAGTAAGTTAGGTTAATATAATTTTTTTAACTTGAGTGGGATTTGAACTCGGGATCTCTAAATTAGGACTCTATAACACTAACCATATATTATTATATAAATAAATTAGAAACTTAAATAAAATTAATTATTCTCTTGACAGATGTCACCTGAATACCCAGTTGCCATGAGTAAGACTTTATTTTCCTTCTTTAGGCAAGACAAACTTACTTCTTTCGGGATGTAGTATTACTTTTTTATTTCAAATGAATGAAGAAAATTTTAGTTTCTGACACGCTGGATTATGAAAACTCGCTGCTTCGTCGCCACAAACTTTCCACCTCGCCAGTAAAAATTAATTTACTAAGCTCGCCACTTAAATAACTATATCCAGTGGCAACGGGTGACAAAGGAATTTTTAGTGGCTCCACATACGATGACAAATGAAAATGTAAATGTCATGTTTTCATAGCAATTTGTTATATATTTAACAGTTCACGTCCAAAATAATTATAAGAAGACATTGGTGGTAAGATGGCAACTGTTTCTATAAAGTCTCCTATATGTAGAAAAGAATGTTTCGTCCATAAGAATGAAGGAAATAAATCAATTTGAGAGAAATGAAATACGTCGCCGATATGAAGTACCTAGGTAGTACTGCAACAATCTTTTAATCTTTAATAATAAATTTAACTGTGATAAGTGAACAATACGTCGTTAGCAGAGTGAATAGAGCTATGAAAAAACAAGTGATAAACAATAAATAATGTTGATAAAAACTAACAAAAGGGAATGCCAAGTATTTGTTGTATACTTCTGTTATACAATACGAAATAAACATTATTTATTTTACATCGTAAACCTAAATTAGTATTGCAATAACAACAAGCATACCGTTTATATTATTTATTTCATTTTATTTTCGTACTTTAATGTTTTATTTACTTTTAGTTATAATATTTTACATTGCTGATTAAAATTACATTTTAAAAATTTCATTTTGATGTTGCTTATCTTTCAATGCCTTCAAACTTATAACCAAAAATTCAAATGCATGTAAGTGTTTCTGATTCCATTATAAGACTCTTTATATTGTAATTAGTATTAGTTTCCTGTTGTGCAGAGTAGCAAAATAACTACTGATTTGTATCTGTTTTCCTGTTTTTAAATTTCAATTGTTTGTTATGTTTAAGAGTAAACCAAAAGGAACATTCAAAAATTATAAAAAGTATTTTCGTGTCCTAAATTAAGGCCATGACAAGATGATATCATAATGAATTTAATTTTCACAAACAATCGACATCTATGACATTCATCTGTCATTTGACCGTTTACAGTACATTCACAGCAACCTTGACTATTTGAAAAAATCCACGTATTTTAAATTGTAAACAACAAACATGTATTATAGGAGAAACTGCGTACATTTTTCGTATTTTAACTTTAAAATATGTTTATTTTGAACTTGCTGTCTAAACATTCAAACACACACACAAACACAAACAAATGAGAGTATTATTATACAATTATTTTACAGCTATTAGATAAAATAACCTCTTTAATGGGAAAAACAAGGTATAAACGTGTAAATATGCACGTATTTTTGAATTAAAAACAAATTAAAATGAAAAAATAATTGTACAGAATTTAGGTCACGACATTTAATCCACAACTGATAAAATTCCGGTAATACGCGGTTTTCGATTATCAAATTATTTTTAAATTAATAGAACATTAATTTCCTATCTAATAAGTATTTTATAAACAACAAGAGTATTCTGCAACCTACATTTTTCGCTGCTAAAAATTTTAAGAAAAATGTTTCAAATTGAAAATCGAGAACTCGAGTTTAAGCCGACAAGCGTTTACATTAAATTTACCTTTGTGGCCCCTTTCTTCTTTGGGGGCCATGATTTGACAGCTGATAACCGCACTTCACGTGCACAATATATCACTTACTGACATATGCAGAATACCATACCCAATAAATGGGTATAATACATATTTATTTATTTGAGAAAAAAATTGCATTAAATAATATACAGGGTGTTTCACAACTTAGAGCAAAATATTAAAGGGTATATTCTGTACGACGTGCTGATCATGAAACAAAAAGAATTTTATTTAAATTTGAAAAATTAAGGGTTGTTATCTTAAAACATTTTTTGTAGTACTGCACTGGATTCGCTTTCCTATTAAACACAAACAATGAAGTAGGTATCAACTACGAAAGAATAATTACACAATTCAATTATTAGCAGTTATTTATAATAGAATTTTATTTAATTAATAACTTTAACATAATCATCCACCCAGTGGCAGTGGCAACGAAAAATTGTGAACTGGGAAACATGGAAAATAGTTTTGTGATTTAATTTTTTTTTTGTTTCATGATCAGCACGTCGTACAGAATATACCCTTTAATTTTATGCTCTTAAGTTGTGAAACATTCTGTATAACCTTAATTTTTTATTTGCAATAATTTTGAAACATTCTGTATATTTTTTTTTTCAATTAGTCATGTTAGCATAGTTACCAACCGTCAGTTAAAAACACCTATAGATATTAGTATCTCAAAGATAATATTGAAATATTTTCAGCACTGAAAATGTCAGAAACGGCGCCAATTTGATAAAATAAAATTATATGTATGTCATTTTGAATTTATTTATTATTTAGACTAGTTGTGTTAAATGTGTTTCGATAAAATACGAAAGGCAATATTTAATTTTCCATGTCAGTCGTTTACTTGTACGAGAACTTTGATTAGATATATCTGAAGTATACATGCGCTATAAATTTACGTAAAGCATAAATTTATTTCTATTCTAATTCATTATGTTGCTATTTATAAATATGCAAATTATGATTATTTAAGTTTTAATACTTTAAAAGTATAATCTACAAATGCCAGTCGTATGAGTAACACATATATATATTTATTAATTCTCACGCTATTGTTTTGTCGCAGCCTTGTAAAACTGATAATCTTATAATCCAAAAATTTAGGAAAATTTTGACGCCATTACGTTCTTAATAATTCAGTAATTTAATGTAAGTCGTAGGTTTAAGGTAGGAGTGTTAAATTGCCCGAGACACCTCGAGGAGAAATATGCAAAAAATGGTTGCTTTTTATAATAAAACACAAATATAGATTCTTATATAGAGTTTATTTGTTTTCATACATTTATAATTATAATATGGATGAAATGACCTATATTTCTTTTGTATAATAAAATATAAAACTAAACACTTGTCTAAGTCTCACAAAATTCAGAGACTTAGACAAGTGTTTAGTTTGATATTTTATTATTAAACCTAGTTTCACCAAGTGAGCATTCAAAGACAATTAATTTTGTCTTTGTTGTTTTTTATTTAAATTGCTATTTCTTTTGTAATTTCAGTGTAACAAATATTACAATGTTGCATAAAAATTTTAATTCTATGATTATTTTATAATGAATTAAATTTTTATTAATTTTGCAATTTATTTATAATCATTCCTTAATTAGGCAGAGTTCTATTTATTATTTGTAGTTCACTTGTTTTTAATTAAAAAAAAAAGTATATCATCACGCCTTTTACTCATTACTAGGTGTGGCATTCTGTCGTAGCAGATCTCGGTAGGTGATATATTTCTTTAAATGAAATGCGGTTAGCAGCCTTCAAATCACAGCCTCCCCCAAAGATGTTAGTGGAGGAGGAGCCACAGGGGTAGATTTAACATGGTTCAAATTGTTTGTCAACTGTGGGAATCGAACCTGAGTTCTCAAATTCACAGGCCGATTCTATACCTACATTATTTCTAATAATAGTAAAATAAAGTGGGATAAGTAACTTAGTGGAATCGAGTCGGACTGTGGATCTGTGAATCCGGGTTCGATTCGCATATCCGATATTAAAATTAACACTGTGACTCCCCCTCCATTAACAACTGATAACGCACATAAATATATCACGTACCGAGATCTGCTACAATAGAATGCCACACCCAGTAATGAGTAAAAGGCGTGATGATATATTAATTTATTTTTATAATTAAATTTTTGAAAAATGTTCACATTTAAGAATATATATATATATTTTTTTCAAGTTATAATTTCTGTTATCATAAACTTCAACACAACAAATTTTTAACTAATGTCTGTACAGAAATATACATAATTATCACAATTAAGATTAGAAAAAAAAATGTAAGTAGCCAATTGAAGCTATCAAGTATGTGACACGTTTTTGCGACTGAAATTCATTTGTAAGTGATGTGTTGCTGTCAGTGTCAACATGTGTAGTCACGTGCAGATGCAGCAGGGAATCACGCTAAATCACGCGTCCGCTTATCGCACAACATGTGAGGAAGAGGTGAATCTTAGAAAGAAGAGGCCATATCGTGGAGCTTTCATTTTAACTTTGTGTGCGTTTAAAATTTATGTATTTGCTACTTTGCACAACAGGAACTAAATCTCAAACATAAACCTGTTATAAACAATTTTTTATTGTAAAATAGTTAAACAAAATAAACTAAACTAATCGTAAATAATAACAAAGACAAAATTAATTGTCATCCATACACTTGGTGAAACTAGGTTTAATATTTTGTGAGACTTAGCCAAGTGTTTATTTTATATTTTTTTTTAAAAACAACAAAGACAAAATTAATTGTCTTTAAATGCTCACTAGGCGAAACTAGGTTTAATAATAAATATCAAAATAAACACTTGTCTAAGTCTTTGATATTTATTATATTTTTTTATTAAACTTATCGTATTTTTGGAATAAGGTACAGTCGACGAGATTTTAGTTTGAGGTGTTATATCTCGGTTTTATCCATGAAATAGCTATTTTTATATCAAGGGAAGAAAGTGAGACATTTCTTCATGAAGGAGTCGTTTCATTTTTAGAAAATCAACAGCACTATTATATATATATACATAAAATTTTCAGAAATAAATTAGAAATTCCGTTGCTGTTCTTTACTTCTCTTAAAATTGTTGAATTTGCGATACGCATTATATGTTTCTTCGTACAAATGTCTGGATTTTACCCCAATTGGGGTAGGTGGCTCAGTGGTATCGAGTCGGCCTTTGAGAACTCGGTTTCAATTCAAACATCCCTGTGGTTTACCCTCCACTAACATCTTTGTGGGCCGTGATTTGACGATTTCACGCATATAAATATTTCATTTACCGAGATCTGCTAGGACAGAGTGCCAGGCTCAGTATTGGGTAATTTTTGACATAACTAAGCAAAGTAAACAAAGTCAAATAAAATTCAACAATATTAATCTACTCAAAATAGTTAACAAACGTTATAGCTAAGCAACGATTTGCGACAATTTTCTCTAGTGAAATGTGTTTGGTTCAATTCAGTAAAATACTGTCATTTGATTGGATGAAAAGTTATTAGTGGAATTGTCAGGTTAAATAAAAAAGATTGTTATTACTAAGTCAAATTAAAACTACTAATAAACGACTTAATTAATATTAATTAATTTGACGGCTGGTAACCGCACTTCACGTGAAAAAATATATCACTTACCGAGATCTGCTTAGGCAGAGTGCCACTCCTAGTAATGGGTAAAAGGCGTGATGATATATTTATATTTATTTTATTTATAATTAATCTTAAAGATTACTTATTAGACGCAGTTTCTAACGGTGAACATTTTTGTATTTATAATTTGGCCCTAAAATTAATTGGATGGAAAATGCTGAAATACAAATTTTATAATTTTTGCCTATTTCCTATGTAACATAATAAAAATAGACATCCGGTTTATCTTATATAAGAATTACGGAGAAGATTTTTGTGCGCCACAATTTATTCAAGTAATTCCATGACGTGGATAAAAACCGAGCAATTAATAAACAGTTTGAAAAACATTTTTCGCAAATTCTTTCATCTTTACGCAGAATAAACTTGCACAAGAAAGTCAAACAAAAATAAGAGTGATCTGCGTTTAAAAATCGGCACGTGTAAAAAATGTATATATGTATTCCAATCCCCCAGTTCACTCCTCAACACTCCTCACTCGTCAACTCTTTTGACACCTCATCTGGCCGGCCAGATTTAAATACGCATCTTCTCTGTCAAGGTCAGGAGTCAATAAATTGTTTCGTAAGAGGCCAAGGCCACTTCTGATTTTGTGTGTTTCCGTTCCTCAGTCTGTTTCTTATAAAATTTGCAGCGGTGCGCAGATGAAAGCTCTGATTAGTGCGCAGTGGGGCATTCTCATCGTAATGACGCACGCGAGTTTGTTTTGTTTTTGAGTTTTATGCTAAGGTGACTATGATCCACGTGGAGCAGGTTTTGGTTATCGGCGATTTGTTGATCTAATTAGATGATTAACTGATGATTAACAAGGTTTTACTGCGACCTTAAATTGCTTCATATCGTAGAATACATTTACAACTTCATATAATATAACATGGCTGTCCAAAAACGACATTTTTTTCACCAAAGCAATATATATACTAGTATTTTACTTTATTTTATTTATTTTATGTTACTCTGTACAACAGAAATTTAATCCCAATGCAGGGTTCGCACTCACCGAGCCGCAGTGCGGTAGTTCATATATAATTTTTAGCTTGAGTGAGATTCGAATTCGGGATCTCCAGGTTCGAATTCCATATTGCTATCCACACCACCGTACTGACGGTATGGGGTAGGTGGCTCAGCGGTTTCGAGTCGGCCTGTGGATCTTGAGAACCCTGGTTCGATCTCCACAGCCGACAAACAATTTTCACCAATTTAAATCTACCCCTGTGGCTCCCCCTCCACTAACATCTTTGAGGGTTGTGATTTGACGGCTGGTAACCGCACTTCACGCGAAGAAATATATCATTTAGCGACATCTGCTTACAGCAGAGTGCTACACCCAGTGATAGGTAAAAGGCATAATGATATATTTATTTTATTTATTTATTTGTATATCTTGTCAGAAATAACATTTTAACTACTTTATTTAAAAATTGTTTATAATTATTATATTATATTTTATGTATGGGTAACTCAGTGGTATCGAATCGACTTGTGGGCTTAAAAACCAGGGTTCGATTCCCACAGCCGACAAATACTCCACTACCACCTTTAGGACCGTGATTTGATAGCTAGTAACTTCACTTTACGCGAAGAAATATATCACTTACCGAGATCTGTTACGGCGGGATGCCACACCCAGTAATAGGTAAATGGCATGATGATATATTTACTTATTTTTTTATTCATATTAGAATTAGCCTTGTGACTGCCCCTCCACTGACATCTTTGGAGCTATAGTTCGACGGCTGGTAACCGCTTTTCACTCGCTAAATATATCACTATTGAGATCTGCTAAGTCAGAGCACCACGTTTAATAATGTATATTTATTTTATTAAAAAAAATATATAAGTTTCGTTGCGATTTTGTTTATCGTTTACAAATTTACAGATCCATAAAACTTATGGGTTTACACATAATTTCACTATTAGCTACTGTATGAGGTAAGTGGCTCAGTAGTATCGAGTCGGCCTGTGAATCTTGAGAATCCTGGTTCAATCTCCACAGCCGACAAACAATTTTCACCAATTTAAATTTACCCCTGTGGCTACCCCTTCACTAATATCTTTGAGGGCTGTGATTTGACGGCTGGTAACCACACTTCACGCGAAGAAATATATCACTTACCGAGATCTGCTTACGGCAGAGTGCCACACCCACTAATGGGTAAAAGGCTTGATGATATTTTTTTAATTTATATATCGGACCAACTACTTAGGTCATATGCCGATATTTCCTTTGTATGGCCGCCACGGGCGGGACCCGAACCTACGACCTTATGGTCGTCAGTCAGGCCCTCAACCCGCGCGGACACCACGTGGGACAAAATGATATATATATTTAGCTACTGTATAAACTTAAAATTTGGATTTGAATTTATATAAATACATAGTTGCTAATTTTACTACTTTTACTAATAATAAAATGCAGAAAATAAATGTAACATTTTTATGTATTGTTTTGTGAGCAATCTAGTTTAAAATTTACGAGTACCTAGGTTATATTGCCACGTGTTTTGATAAGCACAAGCAGCACGCGGTCGACTTTTGAGAATAAGCCAGCTTACACACACACACACACACACACACACACACACACAATGTGTTATATGACGAAAGAACCCGCCTCGTGTTGAGCTATTCGTATGAACGTCTTGTCCGCAATCAGGAAATACAAAACAAATGACAACGACAACGGCCTCGCCAGAATCGCCACCTACGATCCAATCTAAATCCCAGCTCACAAACAAAACACAACACAGATATAACATTCGCTACTATAATCCAGAGGAAATTATACATTTGCAGTTAAAAATAACGGAGTCTTTCATCAGGAAATCAAATTTGAATGACTTCTGGCACGACGACAACACCATAGACTATGTAAATAAATGAAATCAAAAGTATATTTACTTATAATGATAGAAATTGAGTATGACGTCAGAGGAATTGTGCGCTACCCGCGTCAACGTTCCTAAATTATTTTTTACTTGAATTTGTTACCCAATTGCATTCGTTCATATCTATTCACGTGCGCAAAATCAACCAATGAAAAGCCCTCACCTGTCAATTTATAAAATTTAACCTAACATAATGACGTATATCTTTAAAACTAACTTATCAGATCTGATGTTATAATCAAACAAGTGATACTACAAAGTAAACCATCTTTAATTTTCCGAAATTAAAAAAAAAATCTTCTTGTTTTATGATCTCTACGTCATATAATATAATATATATATATATATATATATATATATATATATATATATATATATATATATATATATATATCCTGAAAGTTTAATCCACGAATATAGAAACACCCTGTAATTGACAGAATTATTACAAAAGCATTCTTCTTTTTTAACAATTTGTACATTTTTACAATAACTATGAAATAGTTATATAAATCAAAGGAGTTGTATTTGCAAATGCACATAACGTTTCCTTGGTCACCATGTCAAATGACATTTCCTACACTCATTTAGTTGTGATAATAGCTATTTATGAAACTAGTAAGGAAATGAAGGTTATTACCTTACGCATGTGAAATTTGCAGAACGAGGCGTAGCCAAGTTATGTAAACACATAAGTAAGGTAATAACCTATTTCCTTACTAGTTTCATAAAATATTTTTTCTACTTCCGTTCTAATAAATACGAAAGAGCGTTTTTGAAATTATGAAATTTTGACATATTAATGACAGTTATAAATTCAAAAAATAAAAGAATAACACATCAGAATTCGTCTACCAAGATATCTTAATTTTTTTGAGTTGCTATTTTACCTCATTATTTCACTAGTTAAATAATGCAGTTCATTACCTAACTCAAATAATTGAAATAAAACGTCTATTTCCTGACGGAAGTAGAAAATAATCGTTTTCCTCACTAGTAAGAAAAGTTATTTACTTTCGTCACTAGTGAAGGAAACAGTTATTATCACAACTAAACTGAAAGTAATGTTAAAAAAACTTATTTTCTTGAAAAGTATCACGGTTTTCCTGCAATAGACGAAAGAAAATTATGATAAACATTTCAGAAACTTTTTTTGCCAAATTTATTGTTTTCCGAGTTCAAATAAAAACGAAAATATCATTTCAAATAACATTTTGCAATCCTCTAAAAAAAGTATGTGATAAAAAAATAAATAAATAAAATTTAGTATTTTTTGGATCACAACAACGCCAAAAACTTTAAATGTGTTTACAGCTTGTAAATATTCATTACTTATTTCTTATTTTAAAGTTTGAACATCTGTTGACATTATTTTCCATTACAATACGGTTCAGTTTCGTCTGTACATTGTGACGAGACCAATATGTAAATATTAATTTGTTGCGCCATTCAAATTGACGTAAGCAACAACTTTGAATTAGTTTGAAATTTCAGAAATATAATTGTGGAAATTTTGACTGGACATTCTCGCCAAATATCGTTGAATAATTTTCTTTGAAATTTAAATTTATTTCTAGCCAGAAAGAGCAGTGACATTTCTAAAAAAAAATCTAATGATGATTTTCATTAATTTTAATAACGGTTTTGTTACCAAAAAAATGAAGTGTAACACTTCATAAAGTTCACAAATATTTTTTATTATTATTGTTATTCGATTGTTTATTGCTTTAGTAACTTTACATAATGGCAGTGTCATGTCGTTTATTCATTTGAGTTTAATGTTATGTTAAGTTATGCAGAATTTTTCTAAACAATATTTCGCTGCATTACATGTTAAATAAGCTCATTTTTTCCAGGAATAAATGAATTTTTTTCTTCTGTTTTAAAAGACAATAACATTCTTCAAGCATTTGTTAACACAATACGCAGTTATATAATTATATAACTTTTCAAATAGAATTGAAATTTATACGAATTTTTAAAATCACTACATTTTTAATACTTGTGAAATGAGTGTATTATAAAACGAAGGTGATATCTGAGCTCAACAAAATCAACGAAATTGTATTTATTTTTTACACGATTTAAAAAATAGTAAATAAACACTTTCCAAATGAATTTTTGTTAAAAATTTATTATTAACAAATATTTAGTGCTTTAGTAGTTTTAGCTGGCGTTACCAATAACAGCAGTCCATAAAACAGTTTTAATGGCCGTTGTTATTAGCAACATAATAATAAATAAATATATCGTCACGTCTTTTATCCATTACTGAGTGTGGCACTCTCGATAAGTGATGGGGAAGCCACAGGGGTAGATTTAATTTGGTGAAAATTGTTTGTCGGCTGGAGGTATCGAACCAGGGTTCTCAAGATCCGCAGGCCGACTTGATATCACTGAGCCACCTACTCCGTAAAATAATATTGTACAAAAAGGATTAATCGTCCGTGTTATGTTAACTTTTTTAGATGTTATTTAGGCCTAAAAATTCTGGTTCAATTTTAACTAACATCAAAGTCTTTTTCTTATATTTTGTTATTTTTTAACATTTGATAACAATTTTCACCAATTTAAAAAATCTACTCCTGTGGCTCCTCCACCACTAATATCTTTGGAGGCCGTGATTTGACGGCTGGTAACCGCACTTCACGCGAAAAAATATATCTGCTTAGGCAGAGTGCCACACTCAGTAATGGGTAAAAGGCGTGATGATATATTTATTTATTTATTTTATTTATTTTATTGTAAATATAATTCCAGGACCAAAATCTATATCTGAACACCTTCCTAAACTTGTAAAATAAATATTGATTTATTTTTATAGATCATTGTTCTTGATCTGTATTACAACTACTATAATAATATAAATCATTAATCATAAAAAATGACAGTCAGCATTTTCATTATCGCTTTTCTCAATCTTCTAATCACTATAAGGCATACAAGATATTTACACATAATCTATGCGCCTACTTGAATTCAAACAAAAATAATACTACATGCTTATTAACTTAACGAGGAATTTTAACACCAATAGCATAAAAATGGAACCATGTATTTAACCCACACAAACGTGGTTACAAATCTATTTTCTATTTTTAATGTAGGGTCTCAACAAAGACTATTATTGTACAAAGAGTTCCTTTAAAGATATAAGGTCATGACGGTCAGTATAACCATGGCCAACTTCATTCAATTGCTCTACGCTTATTATGGCCTTTTCATATGTCATTCAAATTCCTAGTTTTAAATTTACAGTGTGGGCGTGTGAACTAGCGCCTCTGACGACATACGTCGTAACTAACAACCTAACCTAACTTAATATAATATAAATAAATAAATAAAAATAAATATATCATCACGCCTTTTACCTATTACAGGATATTTTTCGCGTGAAGTGCGGTTACCAGCCGTCGAATCACGGCCTCCAAAGATATTAGTGGAGGGGGAGCCACAGGGGTAGATTTAAATTGGTGAAAATTGTTTGTCGTCTGTGGGGATCAAACCAGGGTTCTCAAGATCCACAGGCCGACTTGATACCACTGAGCCACCTACCCCATAATAATATGTATAAATAAAATACGTTATTCGATTAAATGTATAGCATTTTATCATATAAACTACAATTTTCAAATAATTTAATGTTGTTTTACTTTGATTTTCAAATATTTTAAGGTTGTTTTTGTAATTAGACAGCGTGATCGCTTTCATTTAATTGAAATAAAAATCACTAGATGGCATTACTTGACGTATTAAATCTGTAAAAAAACAAATTTTTATATGGCAAAACAATGGATTGAAACGGCCATAATAAGCGTTAGCACAATTCAACATTTTTTGTTTAAATAAAATTGTAATTTATACTTTTTTTTGTATTAGGGTAGAAAGTCATTCATTTTCATTTATGCGTACACAAAGTACTATACTCAATCATTTAGTGATAAATTATGAATGCAGTGTTTAGTGGAGCGTGTTAGGGTGCAGCCTGACAGTTGGCAGGCCTGCAACCTGGAACCTACACCCTCCAACACTCTAATTAGCCTAATGAGGTAATTGCCCTCAGGGCTCACCTGCAATACTGTTTGTGTTACTTTCACAGATACGTCGTTATTACTGATTGCAGGAACAAAGCATTAGATAACGTTCAACTAACATATATACTTAATTAAAGACAACAAAACAAATCAACAATAATTAATTTGCTGATAATTAAATAAATAAATATTGTTTCATTACAAATCTCATTAGAATTTGAACAAAGTTCAATATAAAATCTGAGTAATGGAATAGATTATTATTATACATATATAGCATCGCATTATGCCTCATCAAATCGGATACAGCACGAAGTCTCAAAACATTCACTCAGCATTTATTCATTAATTTTTTTAGTATTTTTTAAGTAAATGTGATAAAATGAAATACATTTAACGAAATAGCATATTTTATTTAAACATTCAATATTATTAGGTTAGTTCCGACGTATGTCGTCAGAGGCGCTAGTTGACATGCTCGCTTTGTAAATTTGATACTAGGTATTTTAATGACGTATGAAACGGCCATAATAAGCGTAGCGCAATTCAATGAAGTTGGACATGATTTTACGCTATCAAACGTAGGTAGCTCAGTGGTATTGAGTCGGCCCGTGGATCTTGAAAACCCTAGTTCGATCCCCAATTTTCACCAAATTAAATCTACCCCTGTGGCTCCCCTCCACTAACATCTTTGAGGGTCGTGATTTGACTTCAATTCAACAATTTTGAGAGAAGTAAAGATCAGCAACAGAATTGCCAGTATGAATATTTCTAGTAATAGTAATTGAGTAATAAATGTAAATCATTAGTATAATAATAATTAGTACATGTAAATGTTTTGTAATTAATTACAATTTAAATTGATATAAATATATTTTGACATTGATTGACAGCTGACAGGACCTTTATTTTACTTTATAATACTAGTAAAATAATAGCTATTTATGAAACTAGTATGGAAATGAAGGTTATTACCTTACGCATGTGAAATTTGCAGAACGAGGCGTAGCCGAGTTACGTAAACACATAAGTATGGTAATAACCTATTTTCTTACTAGATTCATACAATATTTTTTCTACTTCCGTTCTAATAAATACGAAAGAGAGGTTTTGAAATTATGAAATTTTGACATATTAATAATAATAATAATAATAATAATTTATTTGTCTATAAAAAATATACAAATTAATGACAGTTATAAATTCAAAAAATAAAAGAATAACACATCTGAATTCGTCTATCAAGATATCTTAATTTTTTTGTTTTGCTATGTTACCTCATTATTTCACTAGTTAAATAATGCAGTCCAAAACCTAACTCAAATAAGTGAAATAAAACGTCTATTTCCTAACGGAAGTAGAAAAAGTTACTTTATTTTACTAGTATTATATAGAGGTGCTTTATAGCCGCATAATTGTATTACAATCAGTATTTTATAATGCAGTCGTACATAAAGACTTTTACAACACTGTTAAACAAGTGCTGCGATATTGTCAGTGTATGTCAAACTTAAAATTAAAGTTTATTTGTCACAAACGAGCACAAAATAAATTAGAAATATTGAATAGTTACCATGCTGAATAAGCTACTCGTATGTATAATCTTTTCTAGAACGTTTTGGTTCTCATTTGCATTTGATATTTTTGTGTCTATTGCAAATTTTGAACTATGGACTTCTCGTACTATATAATTTAAATATCTTGATTAGCAATGATAATGAGCGCATTTTTAAGTAAATGTCCAGTGTCTAGTGTCCTTCATTTCCGAAGGCGTGGATGTGGTAGTCATATTTTATTGGTTGTTTCTTTCAGGCCTCTTGCTATTTCTACAAATGTAAATCGCACTCTTTCATATAGTATTTGTTTCGTATAACCTTTAATATTACGTCAGAGTATAAAAAGTTTTATTGATTTATTTACTTGATTTTATTCGTTTTAATTGTGTTTTTGCCACAGGGATTTTTTATAATTAATTATTTTATAGCTTCCAGTTTTTTAAACATATTTGTTTCCGCATTTTGAACGGGAATTTTGAAATAGGACCGGTTTGCTATTTCCAGATAAAGTGACAGATAAGACATAATTTATCTGTTAGATATATGAAAATATCAGTAAGTGACAGTTCCAATTTGTACCATGCAATATATTTTTCACAATTTTTCCGACCGTTTTGAGAAAATAAACAATAATTTTCCATTATTTTTACTTCCTTGTACGAAGTAAAGGAAATATTGTAATCGCGAAAATTTTCGGTTCTCAGATTTCAACGGAAATAGGTGTTTTGGCCCTCCCTGAATCCATTTTGACTAATTTCGTCATGCCGTCTGTACGTACGTATGTACGTACGTACGTATCTCGCATAACTCAAAAACGGTAAACCGTAGAAAATTGAAACTTTATATTTAGGACTGTTATAACATCTAGTTGTTCACCTCCCTTTTTGGTCATTATACAACCACCGGAAGTGGTACTTTACTTGAAGCCTATAATAGATTTTCATGAAAAACTATATTCAAATATAATTTAAAACTTTCCAAATTTGGTATATAAGACTACTATATCAATGGAAATAACATAATAGATTTTGGTTAAAATAGACTAACCGGAAGTGACACATTACATGAAGCTGCTAACAGTTTTCCTTGAAAAAAATGGTATTATTTTAATTTTAGAAATAAATGCTGCAAATAAAAGTTTTAGAGAATTAAATTCTGCGTCTAGCACATTAAGAATTTTTAAATTAGCTTTTTGCATAAACGAGATATCTAAATTTAAATATTATATATTTTTTGATTTTTTTTAAATTAAGTTTGCTATGGATTAGAACAAAAAATAAAAGATTTAATGTGAAATATGTGCAATTAAAAAAATATCTATAGTTTAATACGCGTACAAGGAAGTCATGTGGTGTCCACATCAGATATTTTACAATTAATTTACAATATATCATCACGCCTTTTATTCATTACTGGGTGTGGCACTCCACTGTAGCCGTCATATCACAGCCTTGAAAGATGTTAGTGATGGGGGAGCCACAGGGCTAGATTTAATTTGGTGTAAATTGGTAGTCGGCTGTGGGGATCGAATCAGGGTTTTTAATATCCAAAAGCCAACACGATACCACTGAGCCACCTATTGTAGGTATACCTTGTAAAGAAAGTGTCATTATTCTTTTTCGTAACACATGCACAAGAAACACGTTCTTATTCCCTAATTTTAGAGAGAGAAACACTGCTTTTCTCCCCTAGGGAGAGAAACATTATGTTTCTCTCCCTAGAGACTACGATTATTAGCTGTTTGCGGCGTTTCCTCACTTACGTCTCGGTTTGCCAACTTCACACGCGGGAATAATCGCTTGTTTCCCTCCCTTGATGCATAACATACTATTAGGTGCTTTATATTATAAAATGACACGGCATTTTCGTTAAGAAATGTCTTACTTTCTTCCCTTTAATATACATAAATAACTATTGTTAAGTGAAATTACTACATTCACAGATATTAAATGATGATGAGGTATAAAAAGGATTTCAACCTAATATGTCAGAGATGAGAAGCCAACACTGTTATAATCATGAGCACGTTTTTTATTTACATTTTATGTAATTAAATTCATTTGAATAATTACATGGCTGTGCTTGTAACGGTAGCAAAATAAAATGGGTATTTCGCAATTTTACTAACCGTAACGAGTAGTTCCTTTTGATTATTATTTTAATAATACAATCGTAAATAGATAATGATGATTCATTCTATAAAATAAAAAAAATATCGGTCAGTGCACAAAACACTCAATTATTTTGTACGAGTTCATATGATGTTGCAAAATAAATTTGTTTATTGATATTCTGCTCACTAACTAACAAATGAATAGAGATGTATCATTTCCTCTAATGCTGTTTTTTTATTAGTTATAACTGATTTTAAGCCCTAAAAAAATTACCACACATCAGGGTTCACGAGTTCAAATACAACTACGTCCGCGTCGTTCGGATTCTACTGTTAGCTGTACTCGGGGATCCCCTGCACTGTTAATTAGGATTAATTTCCTGTTGTGCAGCCGGATTTATCATTTTGTCTCTTATAGACTGTCATAAATTAATTAATTAATTAATATGGGGTAGGTGGCCTGTGGATCTTGAGAACTCTGGTTCGATCCCCACAGCCGACAAACAATTTTCACCAAATTAAATCTACCCCTATAACTCTCCCTCCACTAACATCTTTGAGGGCCGTGATTTGACGGCTGGTAACAGTACTTCACACGAAGAAATATATCACTTACAGAGATCTGCTACGGCAGAGAGCCACACCCAGTAATTTCAATTTATAATAAAAAGTATAATTATTGCGTCTAATTTGGAAATAATTTCCTATTATGCTGAGTATCAAATAAATAAATAAATTTTATCTTAGAATTTGTTGAAAGACGCGATAAATGTTAGAATATTTATTTATAGATCTTGAGAACTCTGGTTCGATCCCCACAGTCGACAAACAATTTTCACCAAATTAAATCTATCCCTGTGGCTCCTCCTCCACTAATATCTTTGGAGGCCGTAATTTGACGGTTGGTAACCGCACTTCATGCGAAAAAATATATCACTTACCGAGATCTGCTTAGGTAGAGTGCCACACCCAGTGATGGGTAAAAGGCGTGATGATATATTTATTTATAAATAAATTAATAAATATATCATCACGCCTTTTACAGATTACTTGATGTGGCACTCTGCTATAACAGATCTTGGTAAGTGATATATTTTTTCGCTTGAACTGCGGTTATCAACCTTAAAATCATGTCCTCCCCCAAAAGATGTTAGTTTTAGTGAAAATTATTTGTCGACTCAATACCACTTTTATTTTGCAACGTTTATACGCCACTATATTTGTTTATTAGTTGCTATGCATATTTGCTGGACAAGTTGTTACACATAGTAACATATTTCCATAGTAACTGTTGCTATGAATGAACTGTTTATCAAACCAATCCACTCACTCCGGGAATGCGAGAATTCATACTCATTTATGACACATACATACATAATGTAATATAATGTTTATTTTCCAAACATAGGTCTGTAAACAACGTTCATATATAAACTGCTAGTTTAATATACACAATGTGTTCTAATGAGAGCTCTAACTACATATAATTGTCTAGTTACGTTGCGTCAGCTGGGAGATGCTTTACGCTACGGCTTACGTTGTGTGTACGTCACATACGGGTAAAAAGGTTTCTGTCACACTGCAGTCGCAGGTTTTCTGAACATTTCATCATACTTTTCTAGTTCTCTGTCGATGTGCGATTACAGAATTGCGACATTTTAAATCATACTATTTAGTACAGAAATAATGTATAAATAGTGAATCATTGTTTCTAGATTGTTTTTGTTTTATTTGTCATCAAATTGAAACGGAGGAAAGTACAAGTTTTAATTTGAATTATCAAATATACAAATATACTTCACGCGAAAAAATATATCACTTACCGAGATCTGCTTAGGCAGAGTGTCACATCCAATAATAGGTAAAAGGCGTGATGATATATTTTTTATTTTAAATATACAAATTTAAAGTAGTTTCAAAATTATTGCAAAAAATAAGATTATATATTATTTGATGTACTGGTTACAAGGCAATTTTTTTTCAAAAATTCGAAACAAATCTTGTACATTATTTGATGCAAACATTTTTCGTGCCACTGGAGTAATAGGTTATAGTAATAAATAAAAAAATATTTTATTTAATTGGAAATTGTGAAATAATTCTGTATTTTCACCAAATTAAATCTACCCCTGTAACTTCCCCTCCACTGACATCTTTGGGGGCCGTGATTTGACGGCTGGTAACTTACTTCACGCGAAGTAATATATCACTTACCAAAACCTGCTACGGCAAAGTTCCATACCCAGTAATGGGTAAAAGGCGTGATGATATATTTATATTTAATTTATTGAAATAATCATATTGTTAGGGTAGTTGTATGTCAATGGTAGTGCTTCTACTTTACAAGCAAGAGTTCTTTATTGATGGGGTAGATAGCTAAGTGGTATCGAGTCGGGCTGTGGAACTTGAGAACCCTGGTTCGGTCCCCACCATCGACAAACAATTTTCAACAAATTAAATCTACCCCTATGGCTCTCCCTCCACTAACATCTGTGGGGGCCGTAGTTTTACGGCTGGTAACTGTACTTCACGCGAAGAAATATACCACTTACAGAGATCTGCTACGTCAGAGTGCCACACCCAGTAATGGGTAAAACGCGTGATGATATATTTATTTATTTATTGTAAAAAGTATAATTATTGCGTCTAATTTAGAAATAATTTCCTATTATGCTGAGTATCAAATAAATAAATAAATTTTGTCTTAGAATTTGTTGAACGACGCGATAAATGTTAGAATATTTATTTATAGATTATTCCCGCATTAGATAATAAATCAGTATGGAAACAAAAATCAATTTTCAATTCTAGAACAATTATTTTCAGTCACGTAACATTGTTTACAATTTATAAATCTGTTCGTGATCCGAATGTATATTATTGAAAAGTCAACAAGTTACTGTATTTAGTTTTTAGTCGTCATTTTTAATCGAAAGTGACATATGAATGTGGGTCAAACTATAGTTTGTTATTTTACCTGCTAAAGGTTATCTACCTGAATGCTATGTGTTTACTTGATCCGAGCTGAAACATGAAACAGTGATAATGTCTTGCTTTCAGGAGACGGAGCTGAAGAAAGAGAGCGATGAAGAAGAAGCCTTTGGGAATTTAGACTCAGGTTAGTTTCAAGTTGGTAACACTGTACTTAGTTTAAAGCCGCGTAATTTGCTTAAAGAGTCAATAAACTGCACTTGCATTATTCCTTGCAATTTCTTTTTTATTTTTAGATATTTATTGATTTGTAAACAAATTTTGAAAGAAAGCTACTTGCATTCTATCGTTTGAGTCATTCATTCACTTTACGGTTCATGTATTCAAGTTGAGAGCGGTTCAGTCATTTCGCAGGGAGATACTCCCTTCCTTCCTCATCTTTTTTGCTTCATTTTCAGTTTTTACTATACAGTGTGTAACTGCAATTGTGTTACATGTTTTTTTAAACAAGCGCAGGCGATGCTGCCTTCATTTCTTATAGATTCGTTGTTAGATAAGTGGGTGTAAGTGAAGATTTACGAAACAGGTGTACAGGAGCGAATGGATGAATGTTTGTTGCGTGTTGATGATTTTGGTTGTGAGGAAAGAAAGAGTTTGTATGGAGGAAGTGTTAATGTGGTCGAAACGAGTATCGTGTGTCAGGATGAGAATGTTGACGGGTTCGTGCTACCCCATTTAATGGGATATAGCGTGATGTTATGTATGTATGTATGTATGTACGAAATTCAGAAAGATGTATATTATTTTCATTTTAAACTCGAGGGATCGTCATAAAACGATTAAATGCACCGCAATTACGTTTACATAGGAACTCAAAATATGACCCGTTATAGGTTCGCACAGGGTTGTACAGCCCCATTCGTCGGTACGGTCAATCATATGAAAAAACAAGAATAATTTTAAGCTGAATACGACCCTTGAAAATTTACCTATTTTGACCATCGATAAGCGATATAGGGTAGCCGCACTAATGGATTTCATTGTAGTTATATGGGACAGGGACGTTTAATCGTTTTATGGCGATCCCTCCTGTTTAAAATGAAAATACTATATAAGTGTGCCGGGTCTCAAAGAACTGATCCGGCTCAGATAAAAGATCCGAGATGCTCATCTTTAGTTAACTTTATACAACGTGGGTTAAATGTGTGACATTTAAAATAGTTGATTGGTGAATTTGAGGATGAGAGATTGCATGAATTATTTGGGAATAAATGGATGATTTTCTGTGTGAACCAAATATTCAGAGTTAAATAAATAAACTAACTTACAGAAAATAGTTATTTGTGTATTAAGAGCGTAAAGTTATTCTTTGTTACTCGAGCACGGTAATTGCAGTGCGAGCCGAAGGCGAGAGCTGCAATAGTGTAAGAGGAACAAAGACACTTTACGCTCGTGATACACACATAATTTTTTCTACGATTGCATCTTAAATTATTAAAAAACGTATACGAACTGAAAATAAATTCGTTCTGTCAACTGTCAATATGACAAGTTCCTGTTTTGTTTGTATCCCTGGTAACTATTGAAATAAGCGCGCATTTAACGTCTTTTTCGCGCGTTGCCTTTGAAGACGTGCAAAATAGTTATTTGTGTATTAAGAGCGTAAAGTGATTCTTTGTTACTCGAGCACGGTAATTGCAGCGCGAGCCGAAGGCGAGAGCTGCAATAGTGCAAGAGGAACAAAGACACTTTACGCTCGTGATACACACATAATTTTTTCTACGATTGCATCTTAAAGTTTTTAAAAAACGTAGGTATACGTCTAAAACTAAATTCGTTTTGTTAACTGTCAACATGACAAGTTTCTGTTTTGTTTGTATCCCTGGTAACTATTGAAATAATCTTTTTCGCGCGTTGCCACTGGAAACGCGCGAATTTAACGTATTTTTCGCGCGTTGCCATTGGAGACGCGCAAAAAAGATATTTTTCAATTGTTTCACAGAAAACGTCAACTTTACGATGACAAATGAGAGCGTAATTGTCAACTTTTCATAGCTATCGTAGAAAAAAGATATTTTTCGATTGTTCCACAGAAAACGTCAACTTTACGTTGACAAATGAGAGCGTAATTGTCAACTTTTCATAGCAATCGTAGAAAAAGAATGTTTGATGAAGGTTAATTGCAGGATGAATTTATTGAATAAATGTACAGTAAATGTTTCAAGGGTTCGTGCTACTCATTTGAAGGAACATAGCGTGATGTTAAAACATGTTGTAAAAACAAAGATTGCGTCATAGAAAATATGGAGAATTAGGGAAAGGCAATATTACGTATTATTTTCATTTTCTGCTTGCTAACCAGAACCACGGATGTTTTGGAAGTGTGACCGAATGTGTTCGACCTTGAAAATTAGATCACGATCACGCAAAAGCATCTTTGAAAGAATAACATCTAATTAAATATTAATATAGCGCAAAATTAGTGTTTATAACCAGGACCCATGGTTCGTTTCTTATTTGCTTACATCATAATTTTGTTAATTGTCTAAGTAATTACCACGTGATCATCAGAGGTGGCTGTGCTTGACTCCTTGACTGTGATGTAGGCTTCAACGACGCATGCGTCCGATGCGCCGTTGTTTTTGTGCGTCAGCAAACGTTGAGGTTAACTTTATCAAGATGGCGGACTCGTTACATACGAGTATTTAAACGACAAAATTAGGACGTATTTATGTTAATACAATTTTGTAAAAATAAATAAGTAAATATATCATCACACCTTTTATCTATTACTGGGTGTGGCACTCTGCTGTAGCAAATTTCAGTATGTGATATATTTTTTCACGTGAATTGCGGTCATCTGCTGTTAAATCATGACCCCCTAAGATGTTAGTAGTGGGGGAGCCACAGGGGTACCCCTAAATGAGAAATATTCTAATATTAAGGCACTTTATCAATTAAATTAAAATTGTTATAGGTGTATTATTATGAAACATATGAGGAAAGAATGATACTTTCTTTACTATTACTATTACTAAAATAATGTTATCATAAATAAATTAGAAATTTAGATGAGATTTATCTTTCTTTTGGCAGATGTCACTACTGTCAAATCATACCTTTGTTCTCCAGTTGCCATAGAGTGATTTTCTTTCCCAAGGGCAGAAAAATTTACTTTCTTCCCTGGGGATAAAAAGTATTACTGTCTTCTCATCTGAGAAAATAAAATTGTAGTTTCTGACAGGGCCGTGAGAAAAATGTATTTATAAATATGACATTTTTATTCAAATAATTATTGTTTTCAAAATAGAAGTTCTTTTAAAATGTCAATCACTATGTTTTGATTTTTAATTTGGATTTTCCTATTTTTTCTTGGAATGTTTCCATACAATAATCAATAAAATTAGGAATGTTGATTAATTGTTTATCAACATTTATAATTGCTCAAATACCTTAACGCCAAACAGTAATGATACAAAATATTTCTCATATAAAAAAAACAAAACAACGCAAATTTTAATTCAATTATTTAAAATATAAATAACATTTTCTAATTTGAGATAACAAATGCCACACATTAAATAAAGAACCTATAAAAAACGATAAATACAATTTTCGAATTTGCCGGTGAGATGAGAAGACAGGTGATCGTCTATTGTTTATCCTCTGCGCGGTTGTTTTTTCTATCGTCGTTATTGTTTTGTTTATTGACGCAGGTACATAGAATGTCATATGTTTAACAACGTATTACATAATTCGTATGTGTTTTGTTTTGTATAAGTGAATGCACTTTAAGAAGCAATTGTAATGTTTTTATGATTCGTTATAAACATTTAATTATAATGAAGCATAACTTTAATTTTTACCGACTAGCAATGTGAAGCATTTATTAAGTAGCTTGTTGTTTAGAGTTAGTGCCGGATTAGTATGCTACTAAGGTGCGGTTTATTTCATAATTATTTTTTGATATTTACTGATTTTGTTAAAGAGAAATCTTAGTTTCACGAATTTTTAACCTCTTATGTCGTACAAGGCATATTACATATTTTTATAGTTATAATATAGCATATCTAAAGAATATTGGTAGGTCCAGCATATATATTATTTTAGAGAAAAAAAGTTTCAAATAAATGTTGTTTAATAAACATAATTATTTTATCATGCTTTATAAGGGCAGAAATTAAATTGAAAATGTTGGAAATTAGTTCTAAAATAGGGATAGCCTTGGAAATGAAACAAAATTAAACAAATGATTCACATTTTATCTATCAGCAGAAAAATATTCCTTGTTCATAAATTTATTGCCAGTAATTATTTATTAATCTTTAATTTAAGTGAATTATATGAAAAATGATGGATAATTACTTAATTCTTTTACTGCAATTTATCATAAAAATTAATCAATGTAAATTATGTTTTCTTCTGATATTTTTTAGATATGCTATATTGATATTTTAAATTAAGCGTATAAAATAAATGAAAGACGGAAAACAAAATAAAATAATTAATAATTGGTTGAGCTACGATACCTTTAAATATTTTCTGATGTAATTCATATTACATTTTGGCTCATTTTCTTTGACACATATCTTAATCTTCATTACTAGAAAATATAAAATTAAGATAAGGAAAGTATGAAGATAAATCAATACAAATATTTTTAAAAGTACTTTTATTACATCAGCAAATAATACATTAAAAAGAAAACAGCAAAAATCGATTACAAGTATTTTCCTGGACTGTCGTCATACTAAAATAAAATCCAGGCACAGAATAATTGTATCATTTCATCACACACAAATATTAATATTTAGGTAGGTAGGTCAGCAGTCTACAAACTTTATCATTCAAGTGGCAGGAAAAATGTTTGCTTCATTAATGTGAAATTATTATTGCGAATTTTAGAAACATTATTTTTGCGTTATAATTAGTACATCAAATAATATATACCCTTAAATTGAAATAATTTTGAAATACCCTGTATTCATACATAACAACACACTATATCCCATCAAATGGTGTAGCAATAACCCCTGAATCATTTTCAGAACACCGACTGTCATAATGTCTTCATTCAGCATTACATTTTACCTTCAACCACATTCACGTTTCCTCAATACAAGCTCATTTATTCCTCACGCAACAAACCTTCAAATACATCCATCACTCAACGCCTATTCCTCTAACCACGAATCTTAACAGATGAGAAAGGAAGGGAGCGTCAACTTAGCTTGATTTGAAAGTAAATTGTACACAACTGCTGTTAGACACCCATTATAACATGAGCCAAAAGATATATAGAAACAGGAAGGGAGTATTGACCCGCACTTGTTTTTAAAACTGAACTTTGAAAAATTGCAATTGCAAACATAAAAAATATCATAATAACTCAAATCAATATTTTTAATGTACAAAAAAAACATGTTACATATAATCAATGATTATTGTAGACAGAAATAAATTTGGCCGACGCAGGGAATTGAACTTTGAACCCCGGACTCTTAAAATTAAGAGAAGCAATGACGTCAATATGATAATTTGAGTTCGGTATAGTCTAGAAGAAAAATACTATCTTGGAAAAGAAAACCTAAGTGCAAATCTCAGCGTTGGCTAGTTTTTCTTGCAAAAATAATAAAATAAATAAATAAATATATCATCACGCCTTTTACCCATTACTGGCTGTGGCACTCTGCCTAAGCAGATCTGGGTAAGTGATATATAAATAATAATAATTAAAAAAAAAAATTATATGAAACTTTCTTCGCACATTTTGGAGACCACTGGTTTACCTAATAAAAAATAGAGATGAAACATTTTACTAGTTGGATATGTTTCTTCTTAATTAAAAATGACAAATATATGTAGTATGTTGAATATTGTCGAACATATTTGCGCGATCAGTCATCAAGTAGAAATAAAATGTACACGCAGAAAATTTTATTATTTCATCATTTAGTTGTTGACAACAAGGAAATAATTTAATAAGATTATACTTAGTTTACAACCCTCAATTAGTTGATGGAAGTTCCTAACGTACGTGAATGTTGGGTGCAGAATGATTGTTTATTATGTCCCAGTTTCGTTGCACCAAATAATCAGGCATTAGCAATTCGTGAGCCCACACCAAACACAAACACGAGCCCAGCGTTTCTCAAACTGTGGGCTGCGAATACCTGTAAGTCCTCGAGGATCTATCAAGTGTTCTTCTTAATCATTTTTAATATCGATCTATATTACATTACGAATTTACAAATAAATATATAATAGCTATTTATGAAACTAGTAAGGTAATAACCTTATTTCCTTACTAGTTTCATACAATATTTTTTCTACTTTTCTAATAAATACGAAAGAGCGTTTGAAATTATGAAATTTTGACATATTAATAACAGTTATAAATTTAAAAAATTAAAGACATCAAAATTCGTCTACCAAGATATCTGTTGCTATGTTACCTCATTATTTCAGTAGTTAAATAATGCAGTTCATTACCTAACTCAAATAAGTGAAATAAAACGTCTATTTCCTAACGGAAGTAGAAAAATAAATATATTATCACGCTTTTTATCCATTACTGGGATGTGGCACTCTGCCTAAGCAGATCTCAGTAAGTGATATATTTTTTTTTGCGTTAAATGCGGTTACCAGCCGTCAACTCACGGCCCCAAAATTAAATATTTAACGTAGAACTGTGTAGTAGTACCAATCTTACAAAATAAAAAGTTACCAAAAACAGTTTAACAATACTCTTCATTTTTAAACCGTTTTCCGTTTAATAATGAACCGATTGTGAACCCAAAGTATAAGAAAATATGTAAAAACTTTTAAAACATGTCACAAGTATCAATTTATATTAAGTATTGTTCACTGCAAGTATCAATTTTTTATACTAGAATTTATTGATTGTAATTTAATAAGTTATTTTACGTGCATAATTTTATTTCGTACTGTGATATTGAAATTTAGATTAATAAAGAACAAGAGTAATCTAGTATTCATCATAGAATTGTATCTAATGTGAAAAGATTGCAAAAATATTGAGTGATGTAACGTTTGAAGAAGTAGCGTGAACTGCAATCCTATTCTGTTTTGTGAATATTTCCATGCCAATAATTTTAGAACTAAAAACCTGCAGAATATGAATCTGTCTGTAGGAGTATAAAAGGGTCGTCGGATAAAAAAGTTTGGGAAAGGCTGCAGTAATTCATACATATATACATGTATGTGTTCACGCATACAAGCACGCATGAATGAAGTAGATTACCACGAGAACACGCCACCAAATTTCCACGTATCGTGTGTGAGAGCGCATGCGCGTCGCCTACGTGACTCGACACGGCGCAGTCGAGTTCCACGGCCGGCGACCATCTAGCCTCAGTCGGAATTCTAACAGCGAGAGGAGTGGACACAAAATGGGACGATAGCGAAAAGAGAGTTGAGCTTTGTTTTCTTTCGAATTTTAAGTGCTAACATCTTTTTTGGAGACGGCCGACTATTCCTGGTGCCTGCTATTTAATAAAATTGATTAATTTCAAATTGTGTGAAATAGTCGTTTTTATTAATTTAAAACGTCGCTTCAACGTTTGGTTTTAACCTGATAAATTGTCTTCTGATTATTTGATTTCAACGTGCAATCAACAAAAATGGTTGAAAGGATTTTAGAAGAAGCTGAAAATAGTGAATTAGGTATGTGGACAGTGTTTATTATTTTATTTTTTTTTGTATGAATGTGGGTGAGTGTATGTCCTACTCCCTTTGTTTTCTAACCCGGTTTCTGTTGAACCGTGGATTACCTCATCTACCGGCTTTGTTTACGTTCACACATTGTTGCTAATACGTCCAGTAATATTTTGCATTGTTGGCATCATTCTTGAATGCATTGACGACAAAATTCAACGGATTTCTGCCAAAGCCAAACTTGTATATGACTGGATTTTTTTATGAACCGGCAGTACATTACATCATACATCAGTGTGTTTGTTTGCCGAGTGTTACGTCCTTCTAGAATCTACTGAGTTGTATGAATGTATGTGTGTGTGTGCGGCATATATGCGCAGTTCCCGATAAACCGGTTTTTAAACCCGTGCTTATTCCCATATCGGGAAACTTTTCACGATTTTCCGGCGAGAGCCCAACTGATTCGAATGTGTATTACATGACGTGTAGTGTGTTGAGTGCGTGCAGTTTTCAGCGTCGCATCTTTCTGTGTCAATGAACACAAGTCAGCCGACATCGACTGTTGCTAGCTTTGTTTGACGTGGAAGCCGGTTTTACACTAACGCATTTCTGTGCCATGTTTTCGTTTCACATCTTTTTACCCATTCGGCATTGCTTGCACCTGTAGTTTTGATAGTTTTTTTTTTAAAACCAGTTTTGAGTACAATACGTCCGTATTTCTTTATTCACTAACTAAATTGATGGCTACCAAACCACTTTAAACCTTTTGAGATTTTAAAAGCCTTTGTAAGTTTATAACACAGCTGAGTATAGTTTGTTTAAAGGTTATATTCGGTTGTTATTTAGATATAGTATAAATGAATCACAACATTTAACATAGATAACTATCAGATAAAGACGCTTTTAGAATTGTGTAAAACCGCGGAAACAGGTGATAAATACTTCATTTGGTGAAGTCTGAGTCATAAGCATGTATTTCATTATTAAAACTAATACATTCACTAATCGTGAATTCTTGTTTCCGTTGAATACTTCCGTTTCTATAAGGACAACAACACACGTTTCCGTGGTTGCTTGTACGACATTCATTTATTATTGTTTGACGCCTTATCAATCGTTTGACGTTTTTATACTTTGAATTATTTTTCGACTGATAACTGAATTGTACTGCGTAGTTTAAAAAAATGCCAGATTGAATTTATCGTGGTTAAATAAAAAACCGCAACCGTCTGTTTTGTTGAATTTGCGCAGTAAAATTACGTCTTGCGATTGTCTAGCGAAATTCGACTTGGCACCGATCGTCAAAATATTTCGCTAGTTTTATGAATACGATATTTTCAGGTCTTTGTAGTTAAATTCGCGTACGGAAGTATTTGATTCCAAACTGATTTTATTTGAATGCAAATGATTCTTTGTTAGAATGAAAAAGCTATAAATATTAACTAGATTCTTGTACATCATTTCTAGGTTACGTTGTCGTGTAGATTCTAGATAATTAATTCACTTGTCATTCATTCATTACTGATATGATATTCTTTTGTTTATCATCACGAAAAAAGAACAGCGATGACTAAACATCAAACGTCTAAGTCTTAAAAAGAACAAATACGAATCAATACTTGGAAAAGATAAAAAAATGAACACGTTGGCAGTGTTTAAGTTTTACACCAACACTTAAAATATTAGTTAGTTTCGAATTACGTTGACGATGCATCTGCGAACACGACTAACTTGATCTGTGTCCTTGAGCCTCAAGCAGAGTGTTCGTCACATGTTTTATCATCTGTTGTGTTTTGTTTTCAACGCTGCCTGCGATGGGCATTGCTTTTTATTTTTCTTTGTATCATGGATGACTACAACGACATCCAGTGACGTTGGTTTTATGTTGAGGACTTGAATTTGCTGCCCGCAGGTTTTTTATTATGTTGGCAGCTCTGGTTACGTGATTTTGTTACTCGTGTTGGATTTTTTTTATGTTGTTGTGGTAGAATTCACGTGATGCACAAACGTTTTATGTTGTTGTTTATTTGTTTACTGTTTACGGAAATCGTAAAATATGTTTTTATAATAAAAATTCTAGAGTATTTATCAAAATAATTTTCAATATGCGATTTTAAATTGAAATAATTATGGTGTACTTGAAAAATTTGAAATTAAAAACGTTATTATTTTATACTAAATACAAACCTATCCAATTATAAATTTCAAATGAATTATACACGCCTGCAATCGTAAAAGCATTGCGTTAAAAATAGTTCAAATTTGATAATAAAATTTGTTCTCTTATCATGTTTAAATTACTCATTTTTTTTATTGTGTGCAAAGTTGAAGGCTATATTTAAGAACTTAAATCGAAAAGTCAATAGTTTCTGTTTAATAATATTTGAGTTGCAATAAAACTGATTATAGGTAACATGTTAATAAAAATGATTTCAAAATGTTAAATTTCTAAATAAAGGTTTCGCTTTTGCACCATAGATGTATTCGCAATATTTAAATTTACATTTAAAATACAATTACACATTACAATAAATATATGAATAACATTAGAGTAAGAAAAATTAAAAATAATTGCTGAAAATTTAATGATTTTTATTAACCCGGAAATTAGAAAACACCGCAAAGTTATTTGTTCTAAAACAAGTGATGAACAATTCTTCATCATACAGTCGGAAACAATTGAATAATATCCAAGGTTTTTACTTTCATCTGTTTATTAACCTGTGTTTTAAATGCAAGGCCTGCTACAACTATCTTACGCTCTCTTATTCATTTGTTTACTTGCACAGGTACCTTGGATTTTCAAAATACAATCTTATGAAAATAGTCTGCGGTGACATTTATTTATTTTATTGGATAAATGCAAATTTTGCTAAGACAGAAATTAAACCTTGAATTTAGCGCTTGTTTTTTGACTAAATTTGCCATTTTCTGGATTTTGCGAGTTGTTCTGATTTGTTTACTCGTTGCCACGTGTAAAAAAACTTGTTATAATGAAAAAAATACATTTGTTTATGATTCATAAACGAGATAAAAATCTATAATTATGAACTTGTTTATGTTGTTATTTATCTGTTCATCTTTGTATTGTTCACATTTTTAATTTAATTATTTTTGTACCTTTGTATAAAATTTTTAAATATGCTCGATTGACAAACAATTTTTGGTGTACCAATGCTTCGCGAAAATATTTTGTAAAATTCAGATTTAATCGATTTAAGCTGCAGAAAAATTGTTTTAGAACTGAGTGTAATATTATATAAAATTCTGTTTGAAAGTACAGCTGTACAGCACAGCATGAGAGATTTAATTCTGTCGTCCGCGTATTTTTAAATAGTTCTAGAGTAGCATTTGCGTGCATGTCACAATTTTGGCACGAAGCCATAGTTATAATTCTAAACCCCATTGTCTATTTTTTCCTACCAATTGCAATGTTTCTCTGCAAACTTACTAAATATTTCTATATTTCCTGATCATTAAGATTCAGAAACAATAACAAAATGTGTGAGCAGTTACAGTTCATAACGTTCATTTTATGTGTTGTTAATAATAGGTGTTTGATTAAAATTTTAATTGTTGTAATTACTACATGTAATTGTTAGAAAATTGAATGTACACTTTCTCCTTTCCGGCAGTATTAAAAAAAATATATGCTTATCTACATACGTATTATAAAACGTATTATCATTTTAAATGGAATTGAAAAAAGTCAAACAAATAATTATATTTTGTTTGTATGTTGGTAGTAAAAGTTTGTTGATCGTTGCGCGACTTTTGTTTTAGTAAATAAAATGTATTTACTATGGAGGTATAAAAAGTCTGTGGCAATGTAGTGAATTTAAAAATAAATTATTCCAATAAGAATCACCAATTTTTCCGTTTGGCGTTGGGAGTGACTTCACAGTTAGTTTGAAAGTCATAGAGAGAGATTGAGTGTTTGCCGCGATTGTGTGTAAGAGTGAGATGGTTACAAGGCAGCTGTAGCAATAAGTTGGTGATTGTGTTGTAGAGTGCGGCGTAGCGGGCAACGTGGACAGCAGTGGCAGCGTGCTGGGGCAGGACAGAGGGGGTACGGGTGCCGGCAGCGGCTCCGACAGCGGCGAACCCATGGATGCGGATACGCGCGCTCGTGAGCTCGCTCGACGCAAGGAAGAAGCGCGACGCAAGCGCAGGAAGAAGAAACGTACTGGATCATCGCTCGTTTCGTCTTGCTTCCAAGGTAACTAACTACATAAACTACCTACTTTTGAAGTAGTTTTCACTGTCAAACAACAACAAAAAACTATTGATTTGTTGCAAAACTTTCCAAAACAACTCATTTTATAATTGTAGAAATTTGAAATTTGTCTCAAAACCCCCAACCATCAATAATTCACAAACAAATATTATGAAAAATCTACTTTTCAAATTATTTTCAATAAGTCGTTGTTTTTGGTTTGTCTAAGTAATGATTATTTATGGTTGCACTATTATTGAGATAGGTTAAGTTCAAATCGAAGTCCGTTAGAAATACGGTAGATAAAATCTGCAGAATTTTCAAATCCATATCCGTAATCTTTGAACTTTGGTCTTTGCATTGCTGGAGGAATTATTCGAGTTCATGATTTGCATTCTTGATTACAACAATCATTGTCTTCTCGTTACAGAATTGTATAAATTGACTGGAGAGATACTAGGAGAAGGTGCTTATGCGAGTGTGCAGACATGTGTTAACATCTACACCGACCAAGAATATGCTGTTAAGATAATTGATAAGATCCCTGGCCACGCCAGAGCTAGGGTAAGTTCACTTTGTTTTATTATTAACCACCAAATGGTCTTCATCGCTCTTGTATTTGCTTTCAATTACTAAATTGATTGAATTTATCTTAATTATATAGCGTTATATGTTATTGTTTGGTTTTTAAGAATGCGGTTGATTTTTCTAAAAAGATTAAATATCAGGTGATGTTAAGACTATAAACTTTGATAACAAATTCTTTGTAATCTTTGTTTTCTCATTACGTTTGTTTACATATATTGATGCGTAGATTGTTGTATAATAATCAAACGTATTAGTTGTATTTCAATCTTTGTAAATATTTTTTATTTTTATAGGTTTTTCGAGAAGTTGAGACTTTCCATCATTGCCAGGGACATCCGAACATCATTCAACTCATCGAATACTTCGAAGACGAGGAGAAATTTTATATGGTCTTCGAAAAGGTAAACAACCTTTTTCTTTGATTATCTGTAGTGATATAAGTGATGTTTATTTCACAACGTGTTGACGATTGATTAGGTAATGCATGTGTATTTATATAAGTGTCATGTTGTGTGTACAGATTAATGGTGGACAGTTGCTGCGGCGCATCCAGGAGCACATGTACTTCTCGGAGGCGCAGGCAGCGCAAATAGTCCGCGAGGTGGCGAGCGCGCTGAGCTTCCTGCACGCCAAGGGAATTGCTCACCGCGACCTAAAGCCCGAGAACATCCTGTGCGTGCATCGCGACCGCTTGTGCCCCGTGAAGATCTGCGATTTTGATCTGGGCTCGGGCATCCGCTTTCAGCCGAATGTTTCGAGCCCGCTGGCTACGCCACAACTACTGACGCCTGTGGGTAGCGCAGAGTTTATGGCGCCTGAAGTGGTGGACGCCTTCGTCGGCGAGGCCACGTCATATGATAAGCGCTGCGATTTATGGTCGCTCGGCGTCATCACGTACATCCTGCTGTGCGGTTATCCACCTTTCGTGGGTACATGTGGTCAGGACTGCGGATGGGAGCGCGGCGAGAACTGCACGGACTGCCAGGATCTGCTGTTTAGTAGCATCCAGGAGGGCCGCTTCGAGTTCCCCGAGCGCGACTGGGCCTATATCTCGCAGGAGGCGAAGGACTTGATCAGCTCGTTACTGGTAAAGTGCGCGTCGCTACGCTTGTCCGCGGAGGAGGTGCTGCAGCACCCGTGGTTACGTTGCGCTGCCGAGGCTGCGCCGCTTACCACACCCGCCGTCATCAAGCGCAATAACTCGGCGCGCGAATTGTCGCAGTACGCCGAGTCCGCCATGGCTGTGAACCGGGTAGTCTTGCAGCATTTCAGCATGAACCTGGACTATATGGTTCAGGAGCGGCCCAATATCTACGGTTCGAACGTGGCCGACGTGAGCGGCAAGCTGGACAAGTTGCATGTGGCTGGTGGTGACGAGTTAGCGACGGACAAGCAGCCGTATAGTGGCAAGGTGTTCGGACTCAGTCCGCCCAGCGAGAGTAAACTGGTGCAGCGACGACTGAAAGCGCGCTCCAGCTGCCAGTACGACGCCAACATCGTCACGGCTAATCAGAGCATCGCCGTGGCTAGTCCAAGTGGCTGAGTTACGGCCACTAGTTCGTACTTTGCGGCCGCGTTCGTTCTCTTTGCCTGTAATTTTATTCTGTGTTGTCTTTTTGTTTTTAATGGTCCAACACCATTTGTTTGCGAGAAACAACGAAATTTGTATTTTTGTTTTTTACGAATTTGTATTGAATTTTGATTGACCAATTCATTTCGATAAGTTCTATCGTACACAAAATAAAATTACTGGAATGCGAGATCACACACACACACACCACATACACACATAGAGCGGGTGATCTCGTTTGGCGACTCACAGACGGGAACGAAGTGTAACCGAGCCTGATATTGTTTTGTGAGTTTCGTCTGTGATGTTGTAAGATTTTTTGCAGATTGTTTGTGGGAGGTTTGCGTGCAGTCATCTCCGCCGAGACAATTCCCACCGCGTGGACGTCACGAGTTATTTTACCGCTCTTGTATACAATAGTTCGAGAGCATCCGACTGGGTGACTCGTGGCTCCACCCGCGATCCTTTCATTTTTTTTATATTTTTCTACTTGCAGTTTGTTGCTAATTCGGTCGAGATGTGCCAAATTGCTTTGAATTCGTCGAGACGGGACGCAGATCTCCGCAAACAATCTATTTTGTGATAACTTATATACCTAGCGATACAAAATATACTAATCCAGTGCTAAAGTTTATCCTTAAGGAGAGATTTTGTAGGAATGTATGTAATGTAAAGAGGCAAAACGTAACATGCATTGCATTATAGATTGTGTAGGAATACAGTACCTGCATTATTAAGTTTATTATATCGAGATAGATGGCAGTGAGGTTAGAGAGAGGGGGAGAGAGAGCTATTATATGTTGATTTTCAAATGTTTTCCATCCATCAATTCATGAATTTATTATATAATGAGAGATCATCTTTATTAGTACTATCAAGCAACGTTACCTTGATTTTTTCTAGTCATTCGTTTTCTTCATCATTTTTTTTTGTATTCAGAGTCATTTTCGTGTTATCGTACTACGAGCTAACCTAACCTAGCCTAGCATACTTGTCAGTTTCTAAATTTCAACGAAACGGAAGTCAAGGTAACACTGTTTGACCAAGAACTGATCAGTCAACTGATGTTTGTGTCCTTTTTGTAAACTGAACACGACGTTTCTGTAATGTTCGTGTAATAAACGTTTGAATATTTTTTTAACTGGACTACTGTAATTGTATAAACATAACACTCACGCTCAAACAGTTTCTTCAGCGCGGGGAACTTTGCCTGCACGAAACTTGGAAACATTTCCAACCGTTTCATGAATGCGGAGAATTATTGTAAATAGTTTTGCATTTGCTGCTTCATTGCCAACAAACTATAAAACCTCACTATCAAATTATTTCATTCATTCGAATTTCTACTTTATTTCAATTATAAAGTGTTTAATTTTGGATAGTCATGATTCTCTCAGCAGCAAATTCAAAACGAATCCATTTTATAAACTCAGGGCTGTAAATGGAGTCCTAAAAAGCTTCGTGGTTTTTTTACACAGTTTTAAGTTTTATTATTTTACATTTTGCCCATATGTAAGATGTCTGTAATCGTTTCAGCTATTTTCATTTTTGAAAACAGCCGATTAGGACTCGTATGAATGGTCAATGATATGAAAGTGTGAATATGTATTCATCAACTCCATTTAGAGGTTAAGAACAATCATGTAGTTTACAAAATATATCTTCAATAACTTGACAACCTCACCTCAAAAATCATTTTTATAAATATAAAAATATCAATGAATATGTGGAAAATATGAAATTTTTAGACTGATAGTGCATGCACTATAGTTTAATAATAAAACGTAGGTATGTCACATAACAAAACTTTTTCAATTTGGAGTAGAAAGTTTCATATTTTTCATGCTGAATCTTTTCAAGGATTTATTTCAAGTGCTGATTATTTCAATTCTGTAGTAGTTTATCTTTAAACTGTCAATAGTTGTTCAAGTTGACTATGGCATTTAATAACTTAATTTTTCTACTCTGTATGTTACTTTAAGCATATACTAAAGCACAAATATAAATCCATATTTTTTCAGTCTGAAGCGGAAGATGTAAATACCCAAATTATTCATAAGATTTTAAAACTGGAAATGTAAAATATAGAGCACGATGCTACTGTGGGTGCCATTAAAGAAAAGTGAACTTAATTGACTTAAGAGAGTTAACAACTCATTTTATATTGCCAAGATTCAATTTGTCCAAAAAATTTATGTTAGAATGTTATAAAATATTTTATATTTGAAACTGTTCCGTACTCCAAAAATGAATTAATAATGATTTAAAAATTTGTATTCTTGACTGGGATATTTGTTATTTTTATAATTATTTAAGACAATATTGTGTTGACTTAGTGTGTACCAAGTGTGCTTTATTTCATGATAATAAATACTGATTTTTTTATTACCTATTGTATTTTCTTCCAAAAATGTTCATTATAACTTCAAAACTCAAGCTGGCTTTGTAATTTTTAAAAGTGTTGATTGTTGTACTGTCAGACATTTTGAAGTTTTGTGGTGCCATCTGTTTAAAGCTTTCGAAATAAAGAACACTTGTGTAATTAGAGTTTATTCATTTGTAGTTTTTGGCACGCAGCCTCGATTTTATTTCCAATTTTGGCAGACCTGTTTATTGTGACAGTTGATTATGATTATGATATGATTTATCAAGAAGGAAATATGCAATAACATCACAAAGTAATATTGCATCAACTATATTTTTTGTATTATTAAAAGTTTAATTATCAACTAATCTATTAAATTTTTATTTTAGGTATAAAGAAATGTCATCTGATGATAAAATTAAATCATTTTTGTCAGACTTGGGCCGAGCAACTCTTCGAGGAGTAAGACGCTGCCCAAAATGTGGCACTTATAATGGAACTAGAGGATTAAGCTGCAAAAAATGTAACTGTCTCTTTAAAGAAAAACGTAAATTCAACACAGAAGCGTGTAAACTGCTCACAGGAAACTCAACACAAATTTATTCCGTACGAGTGCACGATAAAGGACCAGATTATAGAGGATTTGTTCAATTGCCTGTTATTCAAGGCAAAATTTTATCTCAAGATACCGAGAGCTTCGTACTCTCAGAAACAGCTCTTTGTTTTGTGGACTCATGTCAACGATTATTTGACACTTCCATCTTAAAATGTCACGAAACTGATCAATGTCTTGTTACTCCAATGTGCCAACACATCGAAGCCGCTGTCAAGTGCTCAAACGAAGCAACTCCATTAGAGTTAAAATCAACTGTACTAAGCTTATTAAACGTTAGTGATGAAATTAAGCAAGAATTTTATCAGTTATCTTCTCAATCGTCTGCACCTTTAGTTCAAAGAGTTTCCAAAAATGTTATGGCTGTGAAATGTCAAGTTAGTCCCAAACATCCTCTAGGTTATTTACATTTTTCTTTTTTCACTCCTAAAGTAAAGGAAAAGTCTGAGAATAAGTTTTACTGTAGCTGTGGTGCTGACATTAAAGGTTAGTTTTTTAAAATTGTGTTTTTAAAGATAAACTGACAGGACATGAATTCTCGGGCGTTTTGATCGAATGAAGGTTATATATTATTGTAAGCAAAATAAACAAATAATAGTACGAAACTGTATAATTTAGTGCTTACTTTTCTGTCTATAATTGATTTAAAAGCAATAAAATAAATGTTTTCCGTTTACAGTTCAAAGAAATAAAATCTGTCAATGTTTTGTTTTCTACGCTACCTAGATTAGTTATTATTTGTCAAATTTGACATATTTGTAAAGATTAGGCTAAAATGTCTCTTTAGTTAACTGTTAATATATTTCCCGTGGTTCATTTCCTGCTGGTTGCGCTTTATTTACTTTACTAATTAATTGTACGAATTTTTTAGGTCAAAATAAAAGTAATCATGAAACAGTAAATAACAGAAAATGTGTCCATTACTATTTTTGTATTTGTGCATTTGCAAGCGATTCTAAATTATCGGAAGAGTTTTCTACGTATGTAAACAGTGAACAGACTTTTAAAGTGCCATTACTTGCAAATACCAAATCCAAATTGGAACCATCGTTAGACAGATTCATAACCGGATTATCTGTCCCAGATGGACAACTAACTATTTCAGATAATCAACTTGTTTCCATTTTGGACAACGACTTGGTTGATCCAAGCGATGTTTGTGATATTGAAGTGGAAGTTTTAAATGATAATGCTTTACTTGATGTACCAAATATTTCCATTTCTGAAGTTATTGACTCGAATGTTCAAGTACAAAATTTAGAAATCAACGAAAATGGCGAGGTAAGAAAAATTACTTCACTCTTACATTAAAACTTACGTTTCAGCTTAAGAAAATGTAATATTAACGATGAAAATTGTATTTAGGTGACTATCATTCGAGGAATCAACGATGACACTTTACAGTTTTCTGATTTAGCGGACAATCTACATTGTTTAACTGATCCCATGGGGCTAAATTCTCAATTAGAAATAATTCCTCTTAAAAAAGCTAAAATAGAATATTTGCCGAAACCTCCTAGACTTCCAAAAATCAGCAGGAAGCACCAAAATGTAACGACACTAAATAACGAATTTAAGAAACCTAAGAAAACTCCTTTAAAAAATCAAGATACTACAACTTTAGAAGAAAAAAAAACACAATTGTCTTTCATTCAATGGTTGGCTTCAGTTACAGAGAGAATTAATCAAACTATGCATTATCAGTTTAATGGAAAACCTGATGCACTCATTTTTCATGTTCCTCAAGTATGAATTCTATTAACAAAAATTAATAAATTATAAATCAAAATGGTTAACAATATTTTTTAAATACTGTTGCAATGATAATTCAAAACTATTTTTAATTTAACTTAACAGGAAAAAAAATCATCAATTCTTATCTGTTTTGATTTATTATGAATTAAGTATATTTCTCTTCTATGATTGCTATGAAAAGTTGACAATTACGCTCTCATTTATCTGTAGAACAATCTAAAGTAGTTCTTTTTGTATTAAGTGTGCAAAATTAATGTTTTTTTTATTGCGCGTGAGAATGTTACTTTTAGCCGAGACCGTAGGCGAGACAAAAAAGTCATTCGAACGCACCAAAAAAATAAGAATTTCGCCCACGAAATACAAACAACATTTTTTTCTACAACTGTAAATAAAGAATAATACAACAATTATTCACTTATTTAAGTAAATTGAAGGAAAACAATCAACAATAATATGAATTTGATACTTGCTCTAGGGTGCAAAATAATGCGCAAAATACGCGTTATCATGGTAATGTAAATGATGAAAAAATCATGTACTGCGCGTATTGATATTAATGATGACAGTTGTAGAAAAAATAACTGTCGTGCATCTCCAATGGCAACACGCGAAAAATTGCGCGCTTATTTTTATAGTTACCAGGGATATCTGTCATATTGACAGAACGTATTTATTTTTAGTACTAATACATTTTTAAATTTAAGATGCAATCGTAAAAAAAAATTATATGTGTATCATGAGCGTTACTCTATTGCAGCTCTTGCCTTTTGCTCGTGCTGCAATTATCGTGCTTGAGTAACAAAAAATACACAACTATTTTGTTGTTGGTTTGCAGGTATTTTTTGATTGTCTACGAGAAAGAATATCTTTCGGGGGCACAAAGAAAAGGCTGCCAAATTATACAAGTGCATTTATAAGAAGAGATGCAGTGCCTGTAGGAACTTTTACAAAATATACGTGGCATATAACAAATATTTTGCACGTTAAACAAATTTTTGAAACTCCTTTGGTAATATAATAATTTCCTTCTTTGCTATGTTTACAGTAATTAATATTTGCAGATCCCGTTGGAAGTAACAAAAAGTTTTGTTCAAAACCGCGACGGAACTTTTGATCTTTATATGCCAAAAGGAGATGAAAATGATGATTTAAAAAGAGACGGTTTAATTCCAATAAAACCTTTAGAACTCAAAACTTATTTAAAAGTAGGGAATACATCTAGAAATCAAATTGAACCAACTCCTTTTATAATTGAGTGGATTCCCGATATTTTGCCACTTTCAAAAATTGGCGAATTGAGAATCCGATTCGAATATGGCCACCAAAAAGGGAACGGTTCAAAATTAGTCAGAATTCCGAAGAAGTCGGAGTCTACGTGTATTACTTAATATTTGTAAGATCTACCCATTTTAGTAGTCTCAGTAATATACAATTTTATTTTATATTACACCAATTATGTGTCGATAATTTTGATAAGATAATTTTTATCTTGATTTTTTATAGATATGATAATTTTTAATATAAACACGGACATTGAGTATTAAAACGTAAATCGTGTTACTAAATTATTTAGTTTTATGTATTTGTTGACTGTAATTATTGTTAATGTTTGAAAAACAAATAAATGTTCTTATAAAACCAAACTTCACCTTTTTATCAAATGTAATGATGGTACAAGGTCGTGTTTTATCTGGTTGATTCAGTAATTTTAACGTTTGACACCAGATTAAACAACTTTCTCTTTATTGTAAGAGAAAATGTCGGGAGATAAGTACAGTTTTACTCTAAACAATGAAGTACAAAATTACGCGGAAGAAATTCTCGGTGAAACTAGTGAAGTGCGAGACAACTGTTTAAGTGAAATAAAGCAATATTTAGCAGAAAATCCAAACATTAATGCAAAAAATGATGATCTGTCAATTTTGGCATTTCTTCGTGGATGTAAGTTCGACGTCGAAAAAACTAAAACGAAGTTACGAAATTATTACGAAATGAGATCAAGGATACCAGAATGGTTTAAAAACCGAGATCCTAGATTACCAGAATTGGAAGAGTTAATTGAATTGGGTTGTTTTATCCCAATTCCTCAATCTGAGCCCGGACCATTGGTTGTCATCATTCGAACTGCAGTGCATGACCCACGTAGCCACAAACAAAACAATGTGTTTAAGGTGGGAAAAATGATTCTGGACATGGCCGTGAAAGAATACGAAAGTGCTACTATTTATGGAGTTTACGCTATATTTGACATGAAGGATGTTACATTTGCACACGCGAAACAATTACCACCAACTGTGATTCGAAAAGCTGTATTTGCTTGGCAAAATTATCATTGTAGACCACAATATTTAGAATTTATTAATGCCCCAGTTTATATAAATGTTGTTTTGAATGTTTTTAAATCATTTATGACAAGAAAATTAAAGGACAGAGTTCATATTCATTTTTCGGGCTTTGAAAATTTACATAAAATTATTCCTAAAGAAATTTTACCAGAAGAATATGGTGGCACAAATGGAAAATTACAGACTTTCATTGAACACTGGAAACAAAAACTAAATGAAAATATTGACTGGTTTAAAGAAGATGAAAAATTTAAATCTGTGATAAATTAACTTAAAAATGTATGTAATTTATTTTTAAAGAGAAATTAATAAAAGAAATAATTGTTTAGCATAAGTTTTAAATTAAGTAGAATTTTCGAAATGTACGGGAGTGATTATTATTCGCTCAATTTTGTATCCAGAGTATCAGGAAACTACGTTGATGAGAAGGCAACTAGGTTACTTTTTAGTTTCAGCAGATTGGCTACATAAGTAAAAATCGCTCAGCCCCCCCAGTATTTCGCAGCCTCGCCAATATATTGATTTTTAAATTATAATAATTATTTATAAAATGCCATAGATAAAAGTCTTAGGGCTCCAATAGATCATTTTTACTTTAAAATAAAATATTTAACACTAAATAGTTTGTTTTAATTGTTTAATATACAAAATTCTTTATCATATTTGCTTAATAATAGTACAGCCATCTGTTGATATAACAATAAACTATTATAAACTAATTAATTAAATTAAGGAAATGTCATTTTTTTCTTGACAGATGTGTGATGTTTTAAGTGTTTTTGATCTGTTTTAGAGTATTTCAGCGGCCACTAAGGGTGCATAAAGAGTAAAAAAAATTGAAAATTATATTGTTCAATTTCTGTAAGTATTTATATATTTCAAAGCTATTATTGTTTATGCATTTTGTTCAGTGATTTCTGTTTTAATTTTTAGAATGCCAAGACCAATATTACATGCTCTACATTTGGAAGTATCTCTTATTTATTTATTTATTTATTACTATTACACTGCCCTACAGGATGAGCCCAGTAAAAGGACAGGAACAAAAATATACAAATATACGCAAGAATATAGAACTACATAGAAGACATTTTGAAATAAATATTATTTTATTTTCAAACATTGAAGTCTCTTACAGATGTTAGAACAACATGAGTTTCAATTATTTCAGCAGCGAAATATGAATCCTATAGCACATTTAGTAATTAAAAATATTAATTTTACTTATATTTAAATAATATTTATTGTTTAAATGATGTACAAAAATGCAGGACAAGCTGTCAAACTGGAATATATTATTTTACTAAAATTACAAAAACTCTAATTGCTATCGCTTCAAATGTTATAAATATGGATCTTGCAAGTCATTTAGAATTAGAAAATATTAGATTCATTTATACTTTGTTAATATTTATTGGTTTAACGACATATGTAAAGTTTCTTGACATGTTGCTACTCTTGAATATTTTAATTTATTATTATCTCAAAAACTATTTGTGCTATAGACTCAAATGTTGAATATTGGGGCCCTAGGTTACATCCAATATTAGAAAATGTCACAGTTATTTATATAGTTTTTAATGTTTTAGTAATATTCAAAGATAAAACAAGTACAGAAGAATAGTCATCATTGCGCATGTCCGATAGTATTGCTCGACTGTCAAAATATAAGGAATAATAGAAAATTTTATTTTGCTTATATCTCGAAAACTATTGAAGCTATCTCTTCATATGTTACAAATATTGATTCTGTAGATCATTTAGCATTAGCATATGTTAGATTTATTTGAATTTTATTTATATTTAATGGTTTTATAACATATTTAAAAATGTACGACTTGCTGTCGAAATAGAATATTTTGTTTTGTTAAAATCTCAAAAACTGTTAATGCTATCGCTTCAAATGTTGCAAATATGTATACTGTAGGTCATTTAGCATTAGTATATGTCAGATTTATTTGAATTTTATTTATATTTATTGGTTTTATGACATTTTAAAATATGGACGCCATGTTCCTAAAATCTCAAAAACTGTTAAAGCTATCGCTTCAAATGTTGTAAATATAAATCTTGCAGATTATTTAGCATTAGAAAAATATTAGATTCATTTAGGATTTTTTCCCTTAATTTTTGTCCGATCCCGTTGAAATTTAGCATGAAATTTCCGGGGCTTAATATTGAGTACGGGGTTCACGGACACCCACTAACTTTCTATTAGTACAAAAGATATATTATTTTAAAGGTCTCTACAGCTAGTTGTACAAAAAAAAGTTTTGTTCAAAAGGTGTAGAGAATAAAATAAAAAGCAACTATTATTTGAGACAGTTTATAAAATAACGTTTATATTTTAAAAACTTATTTGTTCCATTTGAGGCGCTTTTAAAGTGTTGAATCCGATAGTGCATCTTACTTTATATGAAACTTTAGGTTAACTTTTGTATCAAATGATATTATAATTCAAGGTCTTTGTGTGTTTATTTAGAAGACTTCAAAATCAACTTAGACAGCGTTTCTGCAACAATTATAGTCTTCTGCGTCTTCTTTACACTTGGAAGCGACTCCTGATGTACTATTTTCAAGATCAACAATGAATTTCACTAATTTCATGTTCGGTTTTATAAAGGGCAGAATAAATTTGCTTCCATTTGTAAATGTATTTAAATTAACAAAAGATCGACTGTCACTTGAATGAATAAATTTTAATTTGGAACTAATTTAATTTGTCGTTTATAAATCGGTCATAGGTTGTCAATAATGAATAAGTTATTGTCAGAATAAATGTTCTCCCTTAGTAACATATTAAATTTGAGTCTGTTATGTATTGTTTTGTTAAATATTTTAGTTATTCTAATAAATGATACAAAATTAGCTTGTATTGTTCTATATTTAACCTTTCTCATTCTTTAAAGTTGTAATTAATGAATTAACATCTTTTGGTTAAAACTATTTTCTATTCAACTCTTAATTTCGGAGATACAAAAAAGTACCCTTAAAGTGAATTATCTTTTATACTAATAAAAATTTAGGAGATTTTCATAAAATATACATTTAACCTGAGGTCCTAAAAGCTTAATAAAAAATTTCAGCAAAATCGTAGCGTTATTAATAATAAAAAATAATCAAAATTGAGATAACAATGTTATCTCCCTAATTCGATATCGTCGATTTCGAAAATTCTACTGAAAAAATTAATTAAGCCATAGTTTTTGCGTAAATTTCTAATTAATATTTTATTAATCACAATAGGAAGAATGTCAAACTAAAGTGGACCCTAAATACATGTAACATAAGATAAAAAATCGAATACAATACAAGAACAGAGCTTCATAATAAAGCAATAGTTTTTTTTAATTTTTTTCAAAACTATGAGGTTTTTTAATGAAATGTTTCAAATAAAAGTAGCTTATTATTTTATTCTCTACAGCTTTTGGTTGAAACATTTTACTCTACAACCCTTCACTTCGGAGATACAGAAAACTACCCTTAAAGTGAAATATCTACCCTACTAATGAATATTTTGGCCTCGTTCCCGGTTCCGCATCGAATATAAAGCCCTAGAACATGCATGCAAAATTTCAGCGCGATCGGAGATATTTTAATTTAAAGGGAAAAAAGATCGTAAGGGGTTAGTCCATGGATTTGAAACACCTAATTTGTACCGATATATGCTATTTCGCTGAAATTTTGCATGCATGTCCTACGGCGTCATATTCGATGCGAAATCCGCGGACGACCCCAAATTTTGCATTAATAGGGTAGATATTTAACTTTAAGGGTGGTTTCTCGTATCTCCGAAGTTAAGGGTTGTAGAGAAAAAAGTTTCAACCAAAAGCTGTAGAGAATAAAATAATAAGCTACTTTTATTTGAAAGATTTTATCAAATACTTTCTAGATTTGGCAATAAACTTAAAAAAGTATCATGTTTTTTTGCAATTAATTAGTAATTTACCCAAAAACTAAGGCCCAAATAATTTTTTAACTAGAATTTTCTAATTCAACGATATCGAATTAGGAAGATAACATTGTTATCTCAATTTTTATTATTTTTTACAAATAAATAAAGCTTCGATTTCGCTGAAATTTTTTATTAAGTTTCTAGCATCTCAGGCTAAAAATGTTTAGTGGAACTTTCGTAATCTACGGGCTTGAATTAAGGACATAACGTAGTTATCTCAATTTTTATTATTTTATTACTATTACTTTTGAACGTACGAAACTGAATCGCGTCAATTTGAAGTCCGTGTCGCGTCGCCTTGTCTTAAAATAACAGATGGCACCACCAGTCTCGTTTTATGCAAAATAAATTATAAATTAAAACCGAAGATAACAAATTGCGCCCCTAATATTATTTTATTCATAAAGTTATATTTATTTACATTGGGTGCTATAAAGAAAATAATAGGGATAATTTTAAACTCGTTTATTGGTATTTTCAAAATGAATACAAGCTATACTAACATGTATATTAAAATTATTATTATAAGAAGTAGTTTCTTTTATAAACATTTTATTATAATATTTCTTATAGTAAGTATACATTTATTTGTTATTACATTATAGTAATATACAAGAACATTATATATTATATTTCATAGTTATTTATACGGAAGAATTTTGGTAGAAAACTGCTTCGAAGCTGTAACTGCCACCTTCAAAATCGGCGTCTACTTTCCTGTTACAATTTTTCAAAACTCCGATGATGGCTACGGTGGTGTTGTCCATGATTACCAACTGCTTCAAGATGATACTGAGGTTGTAGGACATGATTCCAGGATGTGAGGTCCTTATAAGCAAAACAAAATCATGTTAGTTTATTTTTTCTAATTCCCTAAGAATCTATTGAAATCTGCAAATGCAGAGCTATCATACTCTGGAGTATATTAACAAGAAAGCTAATATATTTATTTACTAATTTACTAATAGGTCAACTAAATATATTTTGTTATTTTGCGGCCATTTTATTTAGGGTATTCAATTTATTTATTAAGCGTTGCATTGAAATGTAAAAATTCGGCGATATAAAAACCACCCTTAAAGTTGTACAAAGTTATAGCTAGGAAAGATTAATTTTCAAAATAAGACGTTGACTTCGACGATGATAATATCTCCGATGACACTGATAACTCCACCAGCTGCTCCAAGGTGATTATATAACCTCTGATGACGTTGTCTAGGCCGGTGGACGGGGATGTTGGTATGAACACCAGCTGCTCTATGATGATGTTGAGGCTGCAGGAAATGACTGCAGGTCCCGTGATGTTTCTATAAACACAAAAACAATGTATTAATAACAGAATAGTTGCAAACATTAAAAATAAACACTTAAAACATTTTGATGAACCTGAAACAGAAACTCTAAACATAAAGCAGTAAAATAGAACACGGATAAGTATATAGCATATACCATTAATTATCCCAACATTTAAATACTCTTTAAAATGAAAATATCATTTATGTATTTATAAAATAAGTTAAAAATTAAACAGTGCCCTGATATTAAAAAAAAATCTGATGTGGACACCACATGACTTCCTTGTACGCGTATTAAACTATAGATATTTTTTTAATTGCACATATTTGACATTAAATCTTTTATTTTTTGTTCTAATCCATAGCAAACTTAATTCTTTTTTTAAATAAAAAAATATATAATATTTAAATTTAGATATCTCGTTTATGCAAAAAGCTAATTTAAAAATTCTTAATGTGCTAGACGCAGAATTTAATTCTCTAAAACTTTTATTTGCAGCATTTATTTCTAAAATTAAAATAATTCAATTTTTTTCAAGGAATACTGTTAGCAGCTTCATGTAATGTTATTTCCATTGATATAGTAGTCTTATATACCAAATTTGGAAAGTTTTAAATTATATTTGAATATAGTTTTTCATGAAAAACTATTATAGGCTTCAAGTAAAGTACCACTTCCGGTAGTTGTATAATGACCAAAAAGGGAGATGCACAACTAGATGTTATAACATTCCTAAATATAAAGTTTCAATTTTCTACGGTTTACCGTTTTTGAGTTATGCGAGATACGTACATACGTAAGTACGTACATACGTACGTACAGACGGCATGACGAAATTAGTCAAAATGGATTCAGGGAGAGCCAAAATACCTATTTCCGTTGAAATCTGAGAACAGAAAATTTTCGCGATTACAATACTTCCTTTACTTTGTACAAGCAAGTAAAAACTCTGAATTTTGCTTGAAAATTCGTTGTTTTTACTTCCTTGTACGAAGTAAAGGAAGTATTGTAATCGCGAAAATTTTCTGTTCTCAGATTTCAACGGAAATAGGTATTTTGGCTCTCCCTGAATCCATTTTGACTAATTTCGTCATGCCGTCTGTACGTACGTATCTCGCATAACTCAAAAACGGTAAACCGTAGAAAATTGAAACTTTATATTTAGGACTGTTATAACATCTAGTTGTGCACCTCCCTTTTTGGTCATTATACAACTACCGGAAGTGGTACTTTACTTGAAGCCTATAATAGATTTTCATGAAAAACTATATTCAAATATAATTTAAAACTTTCCAAATTTGGTATATAAGACTACTATATCAATGGAAATAACATAATAGATTTTGGTTAAAATAGACTAACCGGAAGTGGCACATTACATGAAGCTGCTAACAGTTTTCCTTGAAAAAAATGGTATTATTTTAATTTTAGAAATGAATGCTGCAAATAAAAGTTTTAGAGAATTAAATTCTGCGTCTAGCACATTAAGAATTTTTAAATTAGCTTTTCGCATACACGAGATATCTAAATTTAAATATTATATATTTTTTGATTTTTTTGTAAATTAAGTTTGCTATGGATTAGAACAAAAAATAAAAGATTTAATGTCAAATATGTGTAATTAAAAAAATATCTATAGTTTAATACGTGTACAAGGAAGTCATGTGGTGTCCACATCAGATATTTTTAATTTATATATCGGACCAACTACTAAGGTCATATGCCGATATGTCCTTTGTATGGTCGCCACGGGCGGGACCCGAACCCACGATCTTATGGTTGTGAGTCAGGCCCTCAACCCGCGCGACCATCACGCGGGACAAAAATTTGTTTTAAAAAGAGATATATCTCTGAAGTTGACAATACTGTTCCCGTTGAACAAATAGAGAATCTGAAATGGTTATAAATGAAATGTAAGATTGATGATAGTTTAATGATCGAACGTAGTTGCAACACAAATTAATGTTAGTGTCGTAACTAAACAGTTAGTTGTGGACGAAGGTTGGTTGAAGGTTGAAGGGCATAATTCGGAAAACATTCGCGTTCAAAGTGTCGTTGGGCGTTTGCGGTGGTCCTAAGTCCCTTTAATTCGTGAAGTTTCGCAGACTGTCCCACAATATATTAACTAATAATGCACGTATATAAATTAGGTTAAAGCGTAATGGGATCAGGGCTCGACTTGGCATGCATAAATCTTGTGGTGGATGGCGCGTGTGACTTTCTGTCTCTCGCCCATCCACAATGGATTTCAGATCGGAGTCGGGACGTCGGGACGTCGGGACACCGGCATCGCCCGGGGACGGGACCTAATCACCGGGAAACAAACTACGTGTGTGCCAACCAACGGCACAACACGACCGATTCCCGCAGGCATTCACATCGTATTCACCAATTATTCACATATTTATATTCGTATGATTGTTTATAATGGTGTGATAGTGCCTACAGTCGGATTTCTGTAAAATTTAGCAAATCGCAAAATTAATTGCACTTTACATTAACGTCAACATTTTTAGTGCCAATGGTTTGAGAGTTATTTTTAATATATTATACTGAAAATGTTATAAGGATGAACTGACGTCATTAATTCTAATATCACTGAATTAAATCATAAAGAACTGGTGCAATATTTAACTGACAATTTAAAAATGAAAATGACATTGATACAAATTTTATATAAGAATATTGAATAATAGCTATATTTACCATCAATGTGTATATGTATCATGGCACTCTGATAATTGCTTTCAAACGTGTATTTTCTTTTGCTTCTAACTCTGACATAAGAAACAATTGAACAACAAACTTATACTCTATGGATGCAGTTTTTCATTCTGAACATTTTTCTTTCGTACAATTTTGTTCTAAAATTAATATGTAAAGAGATATCGCTAAATCAAAATTGTAACATTAAATTTCGTATGTTCGGAAAAAAGTAGACACCCGGTATAGCGTAACCCAGGTCCAGTGGTCCTCAGTATCAGTTCGATGTGTACACAGTGACCGTGCGGGTAATTTATCAAATTAGCCGGCGACGAACGTTGGACGTGGTTCGTGTAAAATGATTTTTGCGACCCGTGTCCCGGGACGTTACACGTTCACATGCCCAGCTTATTTGATTTACCTACCCTTCATTTATGTTTGTTTAATTGCTTCTCTATTTTAATTAGTCACCATTCATTTCCGACTTGAATTAGGACTCGGGCTACACAGGTAGTGACATCATTTGTATGGAATATTCAAAGACTTAACAGATGTGGTTAACAAGAACTTCTTCATACATTTACTATGCTTTAAATTCATTCTGAAATTAATCTTCGCCAAATGTTCGTACTTTCGCTTCAATCACATTCATAATTCCTTTCATATCAGCTCGATTCTTTTTTCCAATTGGTATATTTTTTTCATGCAACGAATGATTAAACAAAATTGGTATAAAATCAAACGAAAAAAAAAAACTTGAAATTAATTAGAGAATTACTTGTGATAATTGACATTAAAAAATGTCACCGATTGTGGTAAGCTTACACACTAATTAACAGCCAATAGAAATATTACATAAGCATGGTTACCATGGTAATAGTTCTTGAAAATTTGTCATTACTTGATTTACCTAAGCCAAATTAATAAGTGGACATTTTATTTTATTTTGTTTTTTATGGGGTAGGTGGCTCAGTGGTATCGAGTCGGCCTGTGGATCTTGAGAACCCTGGTTCGATCCCCACAGCCGACAAACAATTTTCACCAATTTTAAAAAATCTACCCCTGTGGCTCCTCCACCACTAATATCTTTGGAGGCCGTGATTTGACGGCTGGTAACCGCACTTCACGCGAAAAAATATATCACTTACCGAGATCTGCTTAGGCAGAGTGCCACACTCAGTGATGGGTAAAAGGCGTGATGATATATTTATTTATTTATTTTACATTTTATTTTCAAACATTCCTAAATATTTTTTTCACAACCCTATCAGAAAATAATATTTTCTTTCTTTAAATAACAAATTTATCTAAATTTTTAATTTATTTCTGAAAATTAATACGTTGTTGGTTGGAATGCACTCAAAAAAAATCTGAATGTGTGAAAATCTGTTTCCAAAGTACTGACATCTATGTGTCTTCTGATAAAGTGTCTTGATAGTTTGTCTGTCAATTTCAGCCCGCAGTGTGAGTGTGTTTGTCAGTATGTCTGTAACATTTATTCACGTTTAATGTTCACGTTCACTCGAAGGTAATTAAATTACAAATATATATACACATGCTGCAACATTAAGTACGATATTTTATGTAAATTATATGGAAATGCTCAAAGCGAACATGTTGCCTGTAGATTTGCAGAACAATGTGTAACAAAAAGACAAACATGAATATCACTATTTTACAATGTTAACATTATATTTTTGCGAACTTGTTTTTTTTTTTGTTATGCATAATTACGACACTGCAATAATTTATTCTTTATAATACGATTGCTGAATTTATGCAAATCAAATTAATAAATTATTATCACTATTAAACTAAATATAAAATATAGAAACAATTGTAAAATATGAAACATATATCATCACGACTTTTACCCTTAATTGGGAGTGGTACTTTTCCGTAGGAGATCTTGGTAAGTGTTATAGTTAACAAATGAAATAATTACTATTTTTGTTTTCCATAAAATTCTATAAAAATCTGATGTATGCGTTGTTTAGGTATATTTGTGTTTCCGGGTTGTTTCCGGGTTTCCGGAAACAAGCGTCCACATGCCGAGCATTTCCGCTGAAAGATCGAATCTAAAACGTGAATCTTGATTTGCCTACTCTATCAATTTTATCGCGTTTTGTTTTCGAAACACAGGTTAATTGAATTTATCGATTGATTTTCAAAGAGTTCAATCATAAAACAAACGCAATCTACTGCATACATTGCCATGGCAAACTATGTAACCACATTAAATGATTCTACATTGTTGTTTGTTGTATCATTAATCTGCAATTTCTTGCTGCCATCATATTTCGCTCATGCGTTATAACAACTCTATTCAAAAATATTTGTTTTCCATCTTCTATGTAAACGTTCACATGACACATTATATACAGGGTGGTCTTTCGCTCAGCCGGTCATAGGACTTGAACATGGGAAATCAGTTTTTTGCAATTTACTGCTTCCCTAATTATTTTAAGCAAAAACACGTCAAATAAAAGTTTTAGGGCATCAATTTCTGCATCTAAATCAATAAACAGAATTACTTTTACGTGCTTTGTAACGACAGAAATTAAATATGAAAATGTCGAAAATTGTGTTTTCGACATTTTCATATTTAAACTTGTTCGCTAAGCAAAACCCAAGTCTTTCGTAAAAATTACTGCGCATGTTTAATAGCTGCCGGGCTGTAATATTCCTGCATTCCTCTGCAATTCTTTGTTTTAGAGAATCCACATTTGGGTGCCTACTTTTGTAAATTTTATTTTTTAAATGACCCCACAGAAAGAAGTCATTAGGTGACAAATCCGGTGATCGAGCTAGCCATTTTATCTGTCACAACGTCAAACGTTGAAGTTTTGACAGATAAAACGTCAAGCATTTATTAATTGTTTTTGTTCAATTCCATGGCTGTCAATATTTTCAACGCAATTTTCAACATTTTCATATTTAATTTCTGTCGTTACAAAGCACGTAAAAGTAATTCTGTATATTGATTGCTGAATTTGATGCCCTAAAACTTTTATTTGACGCGTTTTTGCTTAAAATAATTAGGGAAGCAGGAAATTGCAAAAAACTGATTTCCCATGTTAAAATTTTGTATAACAACAAAGACAAAATTAATTGTCATCCAACACTTGGTGAAACAAGGTTTAATAAAAATATAAAGTAAAAAACACTTGGCTATGTTTCACAAAATTCAGCCTCCAAGTCACCTTATGAGGGCATCGTCAGAGGCTGGCCAGCACAGTTCAGTTAGTAACCATAGACGCGTTTCGCTCTTATTAGAGCTCATCAGTATAGTATAACTCACTTCTTCACCTAGAACAAAGTTCTTGACGAAGAATTTTGTATATTTTCTTGAACTGCAAGAAAATTATGAGCTATATGAATATTATATAGGTTTGTACAACAATTATTTCGACAAAAATGGTATTAAAAATTAGAAATAATGTATCAATATGCAAGTAGACTATGCAATAAACAAATACAAACAAATTATTTACGTGATAGTTTTGTTACGATTTTAAACAAATTTTTCTCAAAATAGTTGTTATACAATTCTATTCAATTATTTTCGTTTCAGATCGTGCTTTTGTTTGCGACGTTGTCAGCACTAGAGGCCTCATGTGAAATGAGGCATCTTTTGTACCCGATTACGGAATGTAATTCTCGGTCCGTGGGTAGCTGTTCACACTGTAAGCCGTGTGAAAGTGTGCTGTGGATTCTCGGTACTTTCACCGCTCCTGGGATCCTGACAGATTATCAGGATTAAATCCCGCAGACCTGATGATGGAAGTTTAAAACGAAACGTGTCCGTCATTCGTCAGACCAATCACCGCCAGAGAATTTGATAAATTTGGAGAATTTATTACACTATTTTTCAAACTGATTTCACTCAATCATTCTTTGTGTTTTATAGAAAAATTATACTTTCATCTAATTGAAAAGAATGTTGTTAAAAAGGCGCGTCTGTGCCACGGAGATAGAATGTATGTTGATTGAAATATTAGGGAAACATGTTGTGTATGGTGGTGAAATTAATGGTGACAAACTATGAATAAATGGATGGATATGAATGAAGGTGTGCTCCGTGGAAGAAAGGTTGAATGAGTTTGAGGTATCAAAGAGGAATTATGAATATGAATGAAACAAATGGATTAATTGCAAGATGAATCTAATTAATAATAAAATAAAATAAATAAATAAATATATAATCACGCCTTTTACCCATTACTGGATGTGGCACTCTGCCGTAGCAGATCTCGGTAAGTGATATATTTTTCGCGTGAAGTGCGGTTACCAGCCGTTCAATCATGGCCCCCAAAGATATTAGTGGAGGGGGAGCCACAGGGATAGATTTAAATTGGTGAAAGTTGTTTGTCGGTTGTGGGAATCGAACCAGGGTTTTCAAGATCCACAGGCCGACTCGATACCACTGAGCCATCTACCCCATTAATTAATAATTTTGTGATTAAATGACAGATGTGTGGACAATATAGGAATAAATGAATGGACTAGAGATGGGCGAATATCAAATTTCTCGAATTCGAATATCGAATACGAATATCAATCAGATCTCGAATATTCGAGGTACTCGAACATTCGTATACTCCTAAAAGTTAATTTATTTATTATTAATAATTATTTAATTATGTCCTTTTCATTATTTGAATGAAATTGTTAAGATAATATAAAATTAAAACAAAAAGTACGGACAAAAAAGAAAAAGACGAAAACTTCAAATTTAAGGTGAAACGTACGGGCTGATGTTAGCGTACGTCTTCATGGTTTTGAAACAAAATATGTTTGTTATTAATAACTTCAAAGTATTATAATAGCTTTAAGTTTATGTACAGATTATAAAGAAAAACATAGTCAAAAATTGAGGTCAACATATCGCGCGATATTCGAGGTATTCGAATGTTCGCTATACTGACGTTAATATTCGAAAATCTCGAATATCGAATAATGTCAATATTGTATGAAAAGAATTATGATTGTGGATGATATGTCAGGGTAGGACTATTTGGTGAAAATTAATTGTAAGATGAATCTAATGAAGTGAATGTTTCAAGGGTTCGTGTTACCCTATTTCGTGGGACTGGTAAAACTGCTGTATGTTGGTGCAATTTCGAAAGAAATTGTGTGGAATAAATGGATGGATATGATTGAAGATTTGTTGCGTGATAGAAAGATGAGACGAGCTTGTATGAAAAGAATTGTGAATGTGGATGATGTATCAGGGTAGGATTATTTGGTGAAGATAAATTGTAGACTGAAACTAATAAATAAATGTCCAATGAATGTTTTAAGGGTTCGTGACACAGGGGTAATTTTTCTGTGGTGAAAATTGTTTGTCGGTTGTGGGAATCAAACCTGGGTTCTCAAATCTACAGACCTACTCGATACCTCTGAGCCATCGAATAAATCTCTAGTTTTATACATTCATGCTACTCTATATGTTTATACAGGAGCAAAAAATTAAAGGGTATATTCTGTACGACGTGCTGATCATGAAACAAAAAGAATTTTTTTTAAATCGCAAAACTATTTTCCATGTTTCCCAGTCCAAATTTTTCGTTGCCACTGCCACTGGGTGGATGATTATGTTAAACTTATTAATTAAATAAAAATCTATTATAAATAACTGCTAATAATTGAATTGTGTAATTATTTTTTCGTAGTTGATACCTACTTCATTGTTTGTGTTTAATAGGAAAGCGAATCCAGTGCAGTACTACAAAAAATGTTTTAGGTTAACAACCCTTAATTTTTCTAATTTTAAAAAAATCAGCACGTCGTACAGAATGTATCCTTGAATTTTTTGCTCTAAGTTGTGAAACACCCTGTATACGAAGCATTTTACAGTTTCAATATTTAAATCTAATTGTCAAATTAAAAATTGTAAAACAAAAATATAAATTGTCTATTTACTTTTTGTGCAAATTCATTTTAAAATAGAATTAAAATTCATATTACAAAGAAGTTTCAACCCAATATTTTAATACAACATTTATTAAATAATTTATTGAAGAAAATTGACAATGTTTTCATTCTTCGCATTACCAAATAAACACAAGGTCTAAGCTAATAAAAATCATGTAGAGATAGTGTTTAAAATTTAAACGATTCTTAGGGCGACTTCAGGATTCGTAGGTACTGATTTACATATGTTAAAATCTTAAAATAGGCTTAATGCTTGTCGTCATTTATGAATTACCTACAGTGTAAAGCTCGCTTTGATTAGCAGGCAAGCATATATTATTTATGTCGGAATGACATCAAAGGATTAGGGACTTCGACGCTAGCGACGCTCAGAATTAATAACCCTTAGTAAGGTTTGTTTCATCCAACACATTCGCAACATTACATATTATAATTAATGACCAATTTGTACGTGGCCTAGTTTCACAATTTGTATTTTTTTATACTTACTATTTAAGCTAAAAATATTATTGTATGATATTTGTGTATTTAGAGCGTAAAGTGATTCTTTGTTACTCGAGCATGAAGCTTTCGGCTTGCGCTGTAACAGTGTAGGAGAAATAAAGACACTTTACACTCGTGATACACACATAAGTTTATCTATGATTACATCTTAAATTATTAAAAAGGTATATGTACTGAAAATATATTCAATATTTGTTTTTCTACGATTGCTATGAAAAGTTGACAATTACGCTCTCATTTGTCATCGTAAAGTTGACGTTTTCTGTGGAACAATCGAAAAATATCTTTTTTGAGTGTCTCCAATGCAACGCGCGAAAAAGATAATAAATGCGCTCTTATTTCAATAGTTACCAGGGATACAAACAAAACAGAAACTTATCATATTGACAGATGCCAAAATGAATGTATTTTCAATACGTATACGTTTTTAAATAATTTTAAGATGCAATCGTAGAAAAAATTATGTGTATTTAATACACAAATAACTATTGTAATATCTTTTTCTAAAACTGTCAAAAAATGGTCACTTTTTTACTAATGGCAATACGTGAAGTATGTGATTTTTTTATCATTTACATTACCATGACAACGTGTTCTTTGGGTACTGTTTTGCACCCTACTACGCAAAATGAGTATTTCACGCTCGTTCCCAAATTATTTTTTTTCACGTTCTTTTAGTTACAATACATCAATAGTACCAAATTCATATTATTTTTGTATTGTATTCCTCTTACACTATTGCAGCTCTCGCCTTCGGCTCGCGCTGCAATTACCGTGCTCGAGTAACAAAGAATCACTTTACGCTCTTAATACACAAATAATGATTTTTTATCAACTTTTAATTATAATTTTAATGGTAATGAGACAATGAAAATGAAATATGTACACTGATTTAGATGCAGAATTTAATCATCTATAACTATTACTCGAATACTTTTCGATAATAATTTGAAAATATCAGTGTTAGAATCACACATTCACAATGACTGTATATAGGGTCTTAAGGTACTAAATGCAGAGATCAAGATTAAGGAAATTCCGGCAAATTCAGTGAGTGTGGCTTGTGGATGAAATATGGGGCAAGTTGTGAGCGGAAACGGAAGTGCAGTAGCAGCGGTGGCGGCGACAATTTGCAGCCGCCCCCCGTCTCTACCGTCCCCAAGTGGATTAGACGCGCGTCGTGCCTTGCATTCCACATGCACGACAAATACACCCTGGAGTTTTATTTTTGCAATGTTGCCGTCACTAAGTAACCACGAAAGATGCATTTGTATTCCTGCAAACAATGCAACACCCGCAAATAAATATTTATTGCTACATGAGATCATGACTAGACGAAAGAAGAGGAATGTTGTTAGAAGAGTGGGTGTAAGTCAGTTGAGATGGTTTGCGCTTGTGGAATGTATGTCGAATGATTGGTGAAACATTAAAAGAACTGTTACACAATTATAATTCATTTAAATTTAAAAAAAGAGACTTAGCCAAGTATTTATTTAATATTTTTTATTAAACCTAGTTTCACCAAGTGTATGGATGACAATTAATTTTGTCTTTGTTGTTATTTAAATTGCTATTGCGTAGCTTTCCCTTTTTTTCGGTAGATGGCATGACCTGTTCCACAGAACTTCTCATGTCATCTTACCTGTTTGTTAGAGATCTTATTCTCTGCTGGCACAGTTCTTCGTCACCACTCACCAGCTTCTTCACGTGAACTTTGTTCTAGGTGAAGAAGTAAGTAATACCATAATGATGAGCTCTAATAAGAGCGAAACGCGTCTATGGTTACTAACTGTGCTGGCCAGCCTCTGACGATGCCCTCATAAGGTGACTTGGAGGCTGAATTTTGTGAAACATAGCCAAGTGTTTATTTTACATTTTTTATTAAAATATTATTTTCCTGATAGGGTTGTGAAAAAATTATTTAGGGATGTTTGAAAGTAAAATTTTCACTTATAATCTGCCTAGAGCATTGATTCGTTCCAGAAATTTTTTTGAGTGCAATTTAACAACATATTACTTATATGTATACGTTGTTGGAAGCACGATATTAAATTTCTTGGATATGAATTAATGCTCGAGGGCAGATTCGGTAAGGAAATCGTAATTACACCACCACAAAAATTAAAAATAATTTTGCTTGTTGTTATTTAAATTAAATTAATTTCTGAAATAGTTATTTGTGTATTAAGAGCGTAAAGTGATTCTTTGTTACTTGAAAATGGAAATTGCAGCGAGAGATGCAATAGTGTAAGAGGAACAAAGACACTTTACGCTCGTGATACACACATAATTTTTTTATGATTGCATGTTAAAATTATTATCATACTTGTAAGTACTGAAAATAAATTTGTTCACCTGTCAATGTGACAAGTTTCTGTTTTGTTGGTATTACTGGTAACTATTGAAATAAGCGCGCATTTAATATCTTTTTCCAGCGTTGCCATTGGAAAGATATTTTTCGATTGTTCCACAGAAAACGTCAACTTTACGATGACAAATGAGAGCGTAATTGTCAACTTTTCATAGCAAGCGTAGAAACAATTCTTTTGCGTTGTATTTAGTACATCCAATAATATTTATCCATATTTTTTTTTGCAGTTATTTTAAAACATTCTGTATAAAGTCTTCATCTTCATTCAGACGATCTTTATTTCGTTCATGCAATATATATATATATATATATATATATATATATATATATATATATATAAATAATTTGATTTAATTAGAATTTGACTTTGTAAAAACTACCATTGTCAAAATTAGTGAAATGACTAGGTACATTAATTATAATTTCTGTAGAGAAACTGTATCGGATTACCTTGTTAATTTAAAAATAATCAAAATATAATTAATTAACAAGAGTAAAAGACCGGTTAATACAGGGTGTTACAATAACACCAGGCGTCACAAGTCGCCTTTCAGCTCTCAGCGGCCGGCGTTCCGACGTCCGTCCATTCGACACACTGTAAACATCACGGCGAGCTTTACCAACGGAAGTGGCTTTTGTATCCGGTATTAATAATTGAAACGGTACGTAATTACCGGTTCGTGCACAGCTTCCTGTACCTGTCTATCGAAGTATTTAACCTTTCAACGTCAATGCCGATGTTGTGGTGCCATTTCAACCGATGCCAATTCAACCAAGAAGATCATTTCATTTTAAAACAAAACATTTGATTTAGACATTTATATAATTCAATGTATACGGTCAGTTTGGAAATAATTATACTCTTGGTTTAAGTTAAAGTTAATTATATTTGTGAACAACTTTCGCTTCATTTATAATTCGATTATTCCTCTCACTCGAAATTTTCATTCACGCAATAAACATCGTTCGCACAATTTTACACCCTCAGTCGGCCTGTGAATCTTGAAAACCCTGGTTCGATCCCCGCAACCAACAAACAATTTTAACTACATTAAAATTACTCCTGTGACTCCTTGACCACTAACATTTTTGAGGCCATGATTTGACGGATGGTAACCACATTTTACGTGCATGAATATATCACTTACTGAGATCTGCTACGGCGTAGTGCCACACCCAATAATATGTATAACGCGTAATATTTTGGTATTATTTAATTTCATTTATACCACCTTTCAGGGGTGGTTTGTACCCCTAAAAAGCAACTTCCAGAAGACAAAAAAATAAGGGTTCAATATTTTTTTGAGTTCTATTAGTGTGCCAAGTTTCATTTAAATCGGTGAGTCACAGTTGGGTAGAGCTGGAAGAGGGCGAATAGTGAACAATGTGCCGCTCACTAGCAATTTGTACTGGACTGGTTAGAGTAATTTATTTTTGGAATGACGGAACCTTGGTAATCCACAATTCATCCATTTAAATTTTTAGTTGTAGGTTTTTATTTGTTCACAAGCAAATATTGAATGCGCTGTCATATTTTCAAATTTCATTGTTTATAATTTTAACTTTTGTTGCACAAATGCAAATGTTTGCGTATCATATGTCATGCTGTAATCTGGTATCATTTTACCTGCAATTCATCATGCTTGAATTTGAAATTTTAATTATTTTTTGTTTTATCTTGGTTTTAGTTTAAAATATTATTATTTTTCTTTTAGAAAAATATATAGAATATATTTACATTTGCTTTTAACATTTTCTTTTTATAAATATGAAATGAAGCGTCATCATGGTAAATGATGAAAAAACATGTACTTCGCGTATTGATATTAGCTAAAAAAGTGAACATTTTTGGATAGTTTCATCTCCATATTAATTACAATGGGGTAGGTGGCTCAGTGGTGGATCTTGAGAACCCTGGTTCGATCCCCACTGCCAGCAATCAATTTTCACCAATTTAAATCTACCCCTGTAGCTCCCTCTAAACTAATATCTTTGAGAACCGTGATTTGACGACTGGAAACCGCACAAATATATCACTTACCGAGATCTGCTTAGGCAGAGTGCCACACCCAGTAATGGGTAAAAGGCGTGATGATATATTTATTTATATCAATTACAACTGATGCACTATCAGCGAGATACCAGTAGTTTCCAGTTTCTATCGTAGGGAAATAAATTTGTGAAAGGTGGTGTTGGCAGGCCTGCTTGTAAATCCTCACAAAGACATAATGATGTTCTTATTGCTCTTGAGGTTATAAATAAGGGCTGTTCCAACTGCCCTTGAATTCCACGAAACGGCGCAAAAACACGGTATCGTGGTGTCGAAGTTGATGCACAATCTTTCCAAGGCGGCCGTGGTCAGTGAAAGATGGGCAAAAACAAGGCACCGCATGCTGGATTGAATTCCAGAGGTCGTGTTGTTCTCCCTGAAAAACAGGATGAACTAATTCTACCTCGAGCGAACAGAGAGTGAATTGTAATTTAGCGCCTGTACGAATATTTCTCTCTATAAAACGCTTTGTAATTATTTATTTTAATATTCAGTCCATCAGAACGAGGGGTATTATTAATTGTCCTATAAATATGAAATTTATTACACTGCATGACATTATTTTAAAATTTAATTTAGGATACGATTTAATGATGTTTCATATTATAATTATGACATTGTGAACAATAATCGATGTAATTTTCATTATATTTTTATTATATGTTGATGGGTATTATAATAGCTTGCATAATTTATAACAGAAATAGTATTTGTATTCATATTTTTCTATTGTTTATAATAAAAAAAAAAAATATATCATCACGCCTTGTAAACATTATTGGGTGTGGCACTCTGCCTAAACAGATCTCGGTAACTGATATATTTCTTCGCGTGAAGTGCGGTTACCAGTCGTCAAATCACGGCCCTCAAAGATGTTAGTGGAGGGGGAGCCACAGGGGTAGATTTAAATTGGTGAAAATTGATTGTCGGCTGTGGGGATCGAAGCAGGATTCTCAAGATCCACAGGCCGACTCGATACCACTGAGCCACCTACCCAATATTGTTTATTTATTTATTTATTTATGTTATGCTGTACAACAGGAACTTAATCCCAATTACAGTACAGGGTCCGCAGTGTAGTATAGTATGTTCAAAGATATTCCGTTATGGCTTAACTTACTAAGCCTGTGTTGAACCGCACACAGTAAGAGATTCTACCTGTTGACGCTCAGGGTAGGATTGCAAAATATGAAAATTCGGAACTTTGTACAAAATTCTCTGTTCCATTATTATAATATATATAAAAATAAAATTAAATTGGGAAATACTGAATACATACCTGTCCTTGCACCCCTATAAATCAAGCTTAAATCCCTAACAATAGACCCGCTGAGAGGGCCATATCGTATCTTTGAACATAGTATAGTTAATTTAATTTTTAGCTTGAGTGCGATTCGAACTTGGGATCTCCGAATTCGAATTCCGTATCGCTATCCACACCACCGTACTGACGTTTCTGTTATACAGTGTTAATGTAAATAAATAAACAAATGCATAGATTCTTCGCGCTTTCGATCTTTCTCAATTTCATCAATCTTTCATTCGACATACGTTGCACATGTCCAAACCATCTCAGCTGACACAACAAATAAGGCTCTTGAAAAACTGTCACTTGGAGAACTGTATCAAGTCTATAATAATACGATTGGCTACAGATAAATGTCAGTTTGTCACTGATAGCATCAGTGTTCAAACAGAAGTCGAAGGGCGCGTAGTTCGTAACTCAGGAGAAGGAAAGCGTGTGTCTAGAGGTGTTTGGGGTGTAATGAACCCTTACAACTATAGCTATAGCCGTAGCGATAACGAGTGCATAGGGTTTTGCATGGGCAACAAATGTTTCCCAGTTTGAATCTTGTTATCCGGCGGCCGCAGCCTCCGGTAATTGTATTAATGTCCATTAGAGGTGGGGGAAGAGGTGGTTGGTGGAGGTGGTGCCAGCCCAGCGGGAGTCGGCGGCAGGTTCAAGTGTGATGAATCCGCCGGGACGCCGCGTGTAGCAGCGCGACGCCGACCGACTACAAAGCAGTTTCGATTACCGAACGAACGAAATTATCTCGCTTCTGCTTTGTACAACCGAACAGAATAGAATACCAACAGAAACTTGAACCGGAATAAACATACGGTCATGCAAATATTATATTATTTATTAGTTATTTTTATATTAAAACATATCTTAAGCTCATAGCAAAATATTCTGCATATTTCAGATATTTATTCAAATACTATTTAATTAGTATTTCTTTATAATAAAATAAATAAATATATCATCACGCCTTTTACCCATTACTGGGTGTGGCACTCTGTCTAAGCAGATCTCGGTAAGTGATATATTTTTTCGCGTGAAGTGCGGTTACCAGCCGTCAAATCACGGCCCCCAAAGATGTTAGTGGAGGGAGAACCACAGGGGTAGATTTAATTTGGTGAAAATTGTTTGTCGGCTGTGGGGATCGAATCAGGGTTCTCAAGATCCACAGGCCGACTCGATACCACTGAGCCACCTACCTTTAAAGTAAATAATTCATGTAAATCAAATCAAATTATGAAGACAAAAATTAAGATACCGCCAGGATTTGAACCTGGGTCATACGCTTTAAACTAAATAAGCTAGGTTCAAATCCTGGCGTTATCCCAATTTACAAACCTAAAGTCTGTAGAACGTACGCTCCCCACAGGTAAGTAGTTATATTTGTTTTTATACGATCGTGCGGAAAGTGAGTCATTATGTACTCATGTTTAGTACGAAATAATTATTTTTGTATTAAGTGCGCAAAATGAGTGTTTTTTTGTTGCGCGTGAAAATGTTACTTTTAGTCGAGACAATAAAAGTCATTCGAACGCGGTAAAAACAAACAAGAATTTTGCCCACGAAATACAAACAAAATTTTTTTCTACAACTGTAAATAAAGAATAATACAATAATTATTGTTTTATTTAAGTATATTGAAGGGAAATAATCAACAATAATATTAATTTCATACTATTGATGTGTTGTAACTAATGAAACCTGACAACAAATAATTTGGGAGCGTGCGTGAGATACTCATTTGGCGCACTAGGGTGCAAAATAATGCGCAAAATACGTGTTGTCATGGTAATGTAAATAATGAAAAAATCACGTACTTCGCGGATTGATATTAATGAAAAAAAATTAATAGTTTTTGACAGTTGTAGAAAAAGATATTATTTACAATAAAGAGAAACAAATTTAACTACATAACCTACCTAAGACGAAAATAAATATTTCTGACTTTTGAAAGGCAATTAGTAAAATTAAGTATTAGAGTTCAATCAAAGAAAAAATAGTGCATATAACTCAAGTTTCCAATCGTACAATAAACTGACACTTTGAACACAAGTTGCATATAAGTGGCAGTGTTATTATTTTTGAATCTATAGAAGATTGAAAACTATACAACTATTCAAAACATGATTCTCTTTACCATGTTTCTATGTCAATGGAAGAGAATGTGAAGAAGGCATTCCGTGCCTTCTGTGGCGAGGTGTACACGATGTCGGACGGAAGGTAGCATATATTGTAGATGCGTGCGGGTTTGTTCGGGTTTTAATGGCCCCCGTGAGTGGTTCTCGACACTCTTTGGATTAAGTAAGATAGAAGTAAATCTCTGGCGCTGGTTTCAACTCCACCGCAGTGTTACACGTTTGTTTCGGGTTTCGCCAATCACATCACATCGCCTTTGATAGGTTTCAACTAATGAAACACTATCGGTTTGTTCGATACACATGCCATGTGATTCAATCTCGCCAGCTATATCACGAATAAAGTAAATTATCATTATTTTTAAAAAATTCGATAGATTTAACTGTCGGTTCTCGTTGAAACATTTTATGATAAAATTAAATTAAAAAATTCTTAAATGAGGTTAGAAAATTTTATTTTTGACATGGTTATGAAGAAAGTCAAAAGTGTATTATTACTAAATGTTTTACTACATACCTCGGGCGTCTGAAATGACGGGCGCCAACATTTGCCTACTTTGTTTACGCGTAAAGTAGCAGTCATAATATTTATATATTTTATAAGTGAAAATATTGTAGAAACTGAATAAAAGCACCTAGTACTTAAAATAATAATAAAAAAGAACAGCCACCGACTAACATACGCTCTTCATTATTAGAACGTTTCGTATAATTAAATAAAACCTACATTCCATTGCAAACCAACCCTTATATTCCATTTCTTCAGGTCTGAAAATAGCAGAACACAAAGTACACCCTACACCTTTGCAACCCTAACGAACTTGCTCTTATTGCACAGTACATTAAGGGTGAGTATCGTGTGTAGGGTTGTCGCAGCAGGCGGTCGATTCTCAGTCCGGGTGGAATCATTTAACCCGTTCTCGAGGAGATGACACGACTCGTCCTCATTTTCAGGCCGTTTGAAGGTTGCACCACGCCGCAACATTACGTTATGTTCTTACGTTATGCTACGTGATGCTGCGGTGAATCTTGTGACACGCTAAAGTTATTATGTACTCTCTATGTTCTTGTTTCAAAATGGAAAATAAATAAATAAATATATTATCGTGAGTTTTACTCAATATTGGGTGTAGCATTCTGCTCTAACATATCTCAATAAGTAACATATGCGTGTGAAGTGCGGTTACCAATCGTCAAACCATCCCCTCCCCCCTTCCGAAGATGTTAGTGGAGAAGGAGTCACAGAGGTAATTTTCATGTGGTGAAAATCTGTTTATCGGTTGTGGGGATCTTAAATTTACAGTCCGATATGCCACTCATGCCATAAAATTGTTGTTACTTCAAAATATTTTCAAAACTGAATATTGTACGTATATATCAAAGCCGTAAAGTGATTGTTTGTGTGCGTCGAAGACAAAATTTGGCGGCCGGGATTGATTGCCGAGGCAAACTGTTTCGCTGCACACCAAAATTTTCATACAACTACATTATATTTATTAAAAAAACTTCAAAGTTTATTACAAATTTATTTACAATAATTTACACTTACATATCACCCTGTATATTATTTATTTCCACCTTCTATGTAAATGACACTTTATAGGCTTTTATGGTAACAAAGTAAATAAGTGCGTAGATCCTTAAAACTTTACAGACTCATAGAAAAGACCTGTACAATTTTATAATTTTATGTGGTAGGTGGCTCAGTGGTATCGAGTCGGCCTGTGGATCCTGAGAACCCTGATTCGATCCCCACAGCCGACAAACAATTTTCCCCAATTTAAATCTACCCCTGTGGCTCCCCCTCCACTAACATCTTTGGAGGCCGTGATTTGACGGCCGGTAACCGCACTTTACATAAACATTCTTATCCTGACACACCACTTTTGAAACATTCAGTGTAAAACGCGAGTACTAACAATTGAGCCAGAACTGTTAAATATAAATAAATATATCATCACGCCTTTTACCTATTACTGGATGTGGCACACTGCCTAAGCAGATCTCGGTAAGTGATATATTGCTTCACGTGAAGTGCTGTTATCAACCGTTAAATCATGGCACCCAAAAAAGTGGAGAGGTAGCCTCAGGGGTAGTTTTAACGTGATGAAAATAGTTTGTCGCCTGTGGGAATCGAACCCAGAACTGTTGTTGTTATTATATAAATTTGTTGCTTTATTTAACAAACATAGTTTCACATAAATATTGAATCTGTTCGCCGTATGAACCGTTAAATTTTAGTGGAGTAAACCACTCGTTTCAAATGAAAACCAGCGTTGCGGTTTTATAACGCATCGTTTACTCTTCAACAACTGAAAACAAAGTCGGAAGTAAACAAAATTTAAATTTTGTATCAGGCGTTTGATGGTTAATGCAGAGTCCGGAGCTCTGGGATACCCTTACCGCTCCGGATTGGGTTGAGTCCGGTAATGGTAGGAGGTTCTGTTTCGCTTTAATCACAGCTAATGAAGCGCATTGTGTATTTCTGCTAATTATGAATTAATATTCCTATATGGTGTCTAATTATTTTACTATTTTCTTTTTTCTTTTGAGAAAGGAACTAGCTTTGTTTGTGTCTTACAGGAAGAATAGTTTCTTTTCATGATTCTGTCAGAAAGTACAATTTTCTTGTCTTAAATGAGGGAGGCAGGTGATATTTTTCCTGCCTAGGGAAGAATAGTTTAATTGCGCGAAATAAGTGTTATTTTGTTGCATGGGAGAATGTCACTTTTATTTGAGATCGTTGCAAATTTATTTGGTTTTTTAAATAAGTAAAATATATATATTAAATATTACTTAAAACACGATGTTTCGGAATTAACGGTAGGTCCAATTTTCAAGTCATAACATGAGTTAACATAATTATTTAAAGAATGGTCATACATTTAAAATAAATTAATTAACAGAAAAGTTGTACTAGTTGTGACACCACCAGAGTTAACGGTAGATTGGAGTCTTATACTGGAATTTGTGTAGATTTTATTTAACAACAAAGAGGAAATTAATTGTCATCCATACACTTGGTGAAACTAGGTTTAATAAAAAATATTAAATAAACACTTGGCTAAGTCTCACAAAATTCAGCCTCCAAGTCACCTTATGAGGGCATCGTCAGAGGCTGGCCAGCACAGTTAATAACCATAGACGCGTTTCGCTCTTATTAGAGCTCATCAGTATGGTATAACTCACTTCTTCACCTAGAACAAAGTTCACGTGAAGAAGCTGGTGACGAAGAACTATGCCAGCAGAGAATAAGATCTCTAACAAACGGTAAAATGACATGAGAAGTTCTGTGGAACAGGCCATGCCATCTTTTTTATTTATTTATTTGTTAGTCTGCACAACAGGAAGTTAATCCCAATTACAGTACAAGGGACCTACAGTTTATAGTATAGACACAATCGTCAGTGAAATTTGAATCTACGATTTCTTGCTAGTTAATTTAAAAACGCAAGTTTTGCTTTTGTTTTATACACAAAATTATAGCTGTCTATAAATAACTGAAAATAACGAAAATAATATTGAACGTAATGTGAATAAAAGAACAACATGAATGCGGTAAAGTCGCTTGTAATCCTCTGATAGACGCGTACAGTTCTTTTAGGTTGACACGTGCTTAATGCGTATAATCACGGTACTTTAAATGCATAGAAAAATTTCAAGACTGGAGACTGAACTGCGTTGCGTTGATAAATGAAGCACCTTGAACCGCAAGTGTTGAGATTAAATGAAAGGCTCATTTAATCACCAAGCGCGGACAAGGGTTGCCAACCAACCCTCGGTGAAGTCCCTAGACTAGCCCTGACGAAAAGATGACGATTTGTTAACGCAAGCGAATATCACAAAACCAACAACAAAGTGAGAAAAAGTTTTAGTTTTTATTTTTATTCTATGAGGTGGTAGTTTCATTTATATTAATTATTATATGTTGTAAAACATATTTTTGCTAATTAAACTACTGGAATTGTTGCGAACTAATGTGCAAAAAACATTGCATGCATAATTAATGTTAATTTTTGTAAAAATGGAAATATTAATTATGCATTTGATTCATTTTCATTGAGAATTTTGGTTATTTTGTTTTGATTTAACATACATACATAACATCACGCTATATCCCATTAAATGGGGTAGCACGAACCCCTGAAACATTCATACAGCATCCACTAAAAGATTCATAAAAAAAATTAAAAATCAGTTCACGTCAACATTCTCATCCTGACACACGATACTCGTTTCGACCATATTCACACTTCCTCCATACGAACTCTTTCCTTCCTCACAACCAAAATCCTTCATTCACATCCATCCATTCGCTCATGTACACCTGTTTCGTAAATCTTCACTTACGCCCACTTCTCTAACGAATCTATAAAGAAATGAAGGCAGCATCACCTGCGCTTGTTTAAACATACATTTAACATAATTGCAGTTAGACACTGTATAGTAAAAACTGAAAATGAGGAAAAAAAGATGAGGAAGGAAGGGAGTATCTACCGAGATCTGCTCCGGAGAATTACTGTTACCTATGAGTCCAGTGGCATAAAAATGCAATAATTTTTGCGTTGTACACAATACATCAAATAATTTATAACCTCAATTTTTTGTAATAATTATGAAACACTCTGTATATGAGCAATAAAATACATAGTTCCGGAAAGCTTTAATTTTCTCACTAGATTCAGCACCCTAAGATTTTTTGAGGTCAGAAAGTTACGATTCCATCCCTTATATTCCGTTCCTGCTCGTGTCCTGCAGCTGCAACAACTCAGTGGGTTAGTAGGCAGGCTGGCAGGAGTCGGGGCAAGAACCCTGAATCTTCTACATGTGTGTTAGTGGTGGGTGTCACCAGTGCTACCATCTGCCGGTCAGCGTGTGAACGTGTGTGAGTGGTTTGCGGCTGGGGGCGGCTCATTTCTCTCGGTAGCCGCTGCCCCATATCCGATGCATTACGACGCCTCCGAACCGTATTTATCACTTTTATGTCCATGAGTTTTTCACTCCAAACGATTTTGTGGTTCTTTGTTGATGACCTCTGTCCGCATTTCCACAGAAATCATTTCTTTGCAAATTGAAAATTTACTTCCTCATTTTTGTGCAATTCGTTATGGAGATGTTTTTCTGAGACATTACTTTCTTTGTTATTTTACCACATTTTTAAATATTTTTCTTCTAACTTTAAATTTCGTTCAGTGAGAGATTACAGCGTGGTCATGCACAATTATGTGATCTTGATTTTTATTGGCCAATAAAAAAGTTAAAATGAAGACTTTTTTGTACGATTGCCAAGAAAAATTAACAATTATGCTCTCATTTGTCATTGTAAAGTTGATGTTTTCTGTGGAATAATCTATAAAATACTTTAGCGAGCGTTGCCATTGGAAATTATATTAAAAGCGCACTTATTTCAATAGTCACCAAAGATACAAACAAAAACAGAAACTTGTCACATTGACAAAATGAATTTAGTTTCATGTATATATGTTTGTTAATAATTTACGATACAATCGTACAAAAAAATATGTGTGGATCACGAGTGTAAAGTATCTTAGTTCCTCTTGCGTTTGGCTCGCGCTGCAATTACCGTTCTCGAGTAACAAACTTTACGCTCTTAATACACAAATAACTATTACAGTTGATCGATCATTAATAAGTTTCATTATTGTATACAAAGTCATACATTAATAACCCCTATTATTGCATGATTTTTTTATTAATGAGTGATTCTTTTGAATAAGTACAGCACACGTAATATAGTAAATATTTGCTAGCGCCAAATTGTAGCAAAATGCTAAACAGAATTAAACGAAATGATTCTGACACTTCTAGCTGAATAATATTCATAGTTTTCTGGAGCACCTTGTATATATAGGAACCAAGTAATATATTCCTTCGTGCGCTTATATCTGGAACCCAATTCTTGGACTCATGCGAACAAATTCGTATACGAATTATAAATGAAACCACAACAATGTTAAAATCTTTGATCAAATGTCAAAATTTAATATAATTGCTACGGATTCAATCATAATTCGTATGCAAATTTATTCGCGTGATTTCAAGAATACGAGCTCTCATGTTGAAAAGCTATCGCTTTCCTCTCTAGTTTGACAAATATCGAATTCATAATAGTATGTTATGCATCAAAGGAGGGAAACAAGCGATTATTTCCGCGTGTGAAGTTGGCAAACCGAGACGTAAGCGAAGGCCGAAGGGATAATCGCGCCCTCCCGTGAAGCATATCATACTTTTCGTAACAAGTGCACAAAAAATACTGTCTTATCGGGACAAATGTCAAATATGAGTTGCGTAACTAGTTACCTAGGAAACGCCGCAAACAGCTAATAATCGTAGTCCCTAGGGAGATAAACATGTCCCTTGGGAGAGAAACATGCTACCTAGGGAGAGACACACATCCTACCTAGGGAGAAAAACATAATGTTTCTCTCCCTAGGGGAGAAAAGCAGTGTTTCTCTATCTAAAATTAGGGAATAAGAACGTGTTTCTTGTGCATGTGTTACGAAAATCAAATTACAGTTCATAGTAACAAAATCTGTCAACAATTTGTTGTTTTCATCGTTACCTAGGTGAAATTTGACATATATGTAAGCTATACGTAATATCTTAATTCACATTTTTGCCGAACGACATGTCCCTTTGTTGGGCTTGAAGACAGTTGTAAATCCTGTAGGCGAAAGACTGACTGCTTGCTACAACTTCGTTCCCTTTTTGTTTTTTTTTGTCGCGATTTCGCTCCATTGTTGGTTTGGTTGTCGGGCCCAGAATGAAAGCAATACACAGGTGGCGTGCCGTACACAACTACTCCCTCCCCACCGCTTCACGTTATATATGTATAAAGAAAGGCAACACAAAAGCGAAAAGACAAAAAGACTAATAATATGAAACCCAAGAGGAAAATAAAGTGAAATACGACAATAAAGAACAGAACTACGTGATACTGAATCTGGCGAAACAAAAGTTAATTCAAGTGTATGGCCTCCAAATATTTCCACCCTGTAAAAAATTCATTTCCTGGAAGCACCACGCTCACGCGTCACGTGTCACGCACGAGGATTCCCCACGCGCTCAACTGTTACATTTACATTTAATCAGAATCAAAATCTGTTCGGATATAATGAAAATCAAACAAAACTTTTCCGGAACTGTATTTGCTCAAACAGGGAAAACTAAATATTCAGCGGAAATATTTTGTCTATTTTTTAAAAGTGGACAAAAATGGAAAAGCAGCATTAGACAATGTTGGAGGCAAGCTTATATTTTCAACAATATTTTTGTTTTGTTTCATTCGTATTAGTTTAATTTAACTTTTCATGTACATCTAGGAATTTTTATTTCAATTAAATGAAAGTTACCACGCTGTCAAATTACAAAAACACGCTTAAAATATTTGAAAATTGAAGTTTATGTGAGCAACTAAAATAAATTTACTGGTATTGGAGATTTTATTTTATCTTTAAAACCCTGGTTCGATCCCCACAGCCGACAAATAATTTTATATATCATCATCACGTCTTTTACCCATTACTGGGTGTGGCACTCTGCCGTAGCAGATCTTGGTGAATGATATATTTCTTCACGTGAAGTGCGGTTACCAGCCGTCAAATCACGGTCAAACAATTTTCACCAAATTAAATCTACTCCTGTGGCTCCCCCTCCACTAACATCATTGAGGCCGTGATTTGATGGCTGGTAACCGCACTTCACGCGAAGAAATATATCACTTACCGAGATCTGCTTACGACAGAGTGCCACACTCAGTAATGAGTAAAAGGCGTGATGATATATTTATTTATTTATTTTTTATATTCAATATTATTAGGTTAGGTTAGTATATTAACATATTAATGACATATGAAACGGCCATATTAAGCGTATCACAATTTAATTAAGCTGGTCATAGTGGAATAATATGTAACTTACCTGTTTAACAACAAGTACTGCTTTCAATAAAGTTTAGTAAGTGAAAAAATATGAGTAAGAATATGAATATAGTTAATGCAAGTAATCGAGAATGAAAATGTTCGTTTTAAAGCAAAATTCGTGTACGCAGAGTTCCAATGTGCTTGCCATTATTTGCATAAAACTCTATTAAAAGTTTGCACGTTCAAATACTTATATCCTATATACATATTGCGCCTTTGTTACGAGCTTTTTATGTAGAAACTTTTCGCGAATTTCAAGATAAAATCATTCTACTGTTGCCATCTTATTCCAACTCTTTTACACTTTTACAAACACAGATGATGGAACGCGAGAGCGCTCTAAGTCAATTTATTTTATCTCTTTATAATGACTATTTATTTTTCACAAAAAGACTTCTTTAACCTTAAAACGATTTCAATTGCATTTATTGCGAATTGTTTATATTTATCTTCAAATGTTATTCGTTATTAATTTAAGTTTATCAAATTAGTTTTTTTTTATTTTGCGTTGATAAGGAAATCTTTACAAAACCCAGTTGTGTATCGAAAGAGCGTTCATTACGACACGTAACATTTTGTTTTAGACGGTTCAAATTTCAATATATCTTTAAATTCTGAACAATTGCAATAAGTCAATAACTGTTGCCAACCACAACATTTCATATACAAATTGCCTTAAATTGATTTGGTTTAAAATTTATAAAAGACGCAAAATTGACAATAGAGAAGTATTTTAAATTTAACATAAATTAATATGAAATTTAGGTAGTAGGGATATAATATTTTTGGGTGGGTTCAAAGTCGGTATTAATTAATTTGTAGAGAGAATGAGTGAATGTAATCGTGGCGAAAGTGAACTAGAATACTTGTACAGAAGTAAAGATACACCTACACCAATGTGAGAAGAAAACGATGTTAGTTTCTCTATCAACAAAGTTATATCGCAAAGTTAAAATAGCACTTTGGCGATTTCTCATGAGAATAGAATGTAAGATATAATCGACTTCTCTCCAAAGTTTGATTATCACTCCGAGAAATTTCAAATAGAATTTTAATCTTGAAACTACGCAGAATATTGACTTATTCGAAACTTATCTATGATTAAACAGAAATATGTTGGAGTTTTGTTATTGAAATGACATATTACATAGTTTTCAATTCGTTTCATATTGGTATATTTAATTGTTTGCACATTAGGAGAAAAAATAAGAAATATGCATTAAGCATTTTTTGCAAATACTTACTCCTTAATATTATTCAGTTCAAATAGAATATAAATTAACTGAAATATAGATCACTATACTTATAGATATATTGAATTTTTATTACATTCGAAATTTTGAAATCATTTTCTATTATTATTTACATATACAGTGGGTGTTTCACAACTTAGAGCAAAAAATTAAAGGGTATATTCTGTACGACGTGCTGATCATGAAACAAAAAGAATTTTTTTTAAATTCGAAAAATTAAGGGTTGTTAACCTAAAACATTTTTTGTAGTACTGCACTGGATTCACTTTCCTATTAAACACAAACAATGAAGTAGGTATCAACTACGAAAGAATAATTACACAATTCAATTATTAGCAGTTATTTATAATAGAATTTTATTTAATTAATAACTTTAACATAATCATCCACCCAGTGACAGTGGCAACGAAAAATTTAGGACTGGGAAACATGGAAATCAGTTTTGCGATTTAAAAAAAAATCTTTTTGTTTCATGATCAGCACGTCGTACAGAATATACCCTTTAATTTTTGCTCTAAGTTGTGAAACACCCTGTATATGTAATGTTTTCAAATTTATTGCAACACTTTCAACCTTTATCTTAAAAAAAAAACAAAATACATATAAATATATTAAACTACATTACTAGAAATAATTAATATCTATCCAACATAGTTTATCAATTTGAAATGATTGTTATTAATAATAATAATAATAGTAAAAGCATATAGTATTGTATGTATCTCTCGGTTATTATGATTAGTGTACATAAATAACCCTGCATAAAAGCCTAGTAGAGGCGCCACTGGTACGAACAGCGCTTCATTAGATTTAAATAATAGATATTTGAGTAAATGATGCCCGAGCATAAAATACAACAACACAAATATTAACAATGAACATGGTTAATTATTCATGGTAGATAATGAAGGAAATTACAGCTGGTGCTCAGAAACCACGCTGACATCATTTATAATTACTACTTAATGCAACAATGTTGCACAAAACACTACATCAACAATCTGCTAATAGTTTCTCGTACAAACCAGAATTGTTAAAATATTTCTACTGTTATTCAGAATAGAAATATATACATAACATCGCGTTATGTCTGATTAAATGGGGTAGCACGAACCCCTGAAACATTCACAGAATTTAATTCTGTATAACTTTTATTTGAAACATTTGCCAGCAAAGTAATGGTATATGTATAATTTTCGAATAATTTATATATTTATTTATTTACACTCTGTACAACAGGAACTTAATCCCAATTAAAGTGTAAGATCCGGACTCACCGAGCCGCAGTGTGCTAGTTTTAAGCTTGAGTGGCATTCGAACTAGAAAGCTCCGTATTCGATTTTTTTCAATTAATTTAGTATTTATATTTAAAAGATTTCGTTGTTTTCGCAATCGTATAATTCCAAAAAGTTCTGTCGACTTCTTGATAAACAAAGCAACGCAACAACGGAGACAAGAACAAGATGAAAGTAATCAAAAACAAATATCGCGTGATTAGATTGAGGATTCAGTTGTTTGTCCAGAACCATCTACGCAATTTTCCTAATTAATTCTCGCAGTAATTCGTTGGAAACGAGTGAGAACACATAATAGCTGCTGACTTTGATGGTCTGAGCAAAAGCAAAAGTTACGAAGAGGAAGAAATAAACCTGATGAAACAGAGGAGAAAAGAAAACACATTCATTACTGATAGATAGCTTTCGTCGACGCATCTTCGATCTCACGAACAGACGAAGAATCGAGGAAACCCAACTGACGCCAGTGGAGAAAGTAGAAACTAACGTGAGTTCTATCTTTATCTTTGTTTTGGTTAATAGGTGTTGGATGAGGGCGAAACGATAAAAACAACATTCCATATTTGACAAATCACAAATGTTTATTCATTTCATTTTTTAATCACAACAAGGAAATGACATATTGGTACTATATTTGATTAATTTCACTACCTGGGCAAATAGGCAATCGTAGTCCAGTGGGTGAACCTGAGACTTGCGTGTATTTTTTTTACTGATTTGCTGATTTCATTTTATAACAAAAAAAAAACTATTGTCTTTGAGTGTTTTGGATTTGACTATAAGTTACTGTAATTGGGATTAAGTTCCTGTTGTGCAGAGTAACAAACAAATTAAATAATGCAATCCAAACCGCTTAAACATAGTTGTATTTTTAGTAACCGCAAGTCTACTATTGAAGCGAGCGCGATAACTGTTAAACAATTGCCTCAAAAATTAATAATAAAGTATTAATTATAAAAACATGTGTCAGTTATTAATTATAATTAAATTATTAATTAAGAACATTAATTATAAATGTTTCAAGATTATTCGCCTGTGATTGTTAATTAATTATTTTGTTATAATGTTTACGAGTATTTTACAATTTGAAAGTACCTACAGATTTATTAATCAATCAAGTGAGTAATTTTATAATTAAAAAATATTTTTATACAGGGTGGTCCACAACCCGTGCGGCCATCACGCGGAACAATAATATATATATATACAAGGTGTTTTACAACTTAGAGCAAAAAATTAAAGGGTATATTCTGTACGACGTGCTGATCATGAAACAAAAAGAATTTTTTTTAAATCGCAAAACTATTTTCCATGTTTCCTAGTCCAAAATTTTTCGTTGCCACTGCCACTGGGTGACTGGGTGGATGATTATGTTAAAGTTATTAATTAAATAAAATTCTATTATAAATAACTGCTAATAATTGAATTGTGTAATTATTCTTTCGTAGTTGATACCTACTTCATTGTTTGTGTTTAATAGGAAAGCTAATCCAGTGCAGTACTACAAAAAATGTTTTAGGTTAACAACCCTTAATTTTTCGAATTAAAAAAAAATCTGTTTGTTTCATGATCAGCACGTCGTACAGAATATACCCTTTAATTTTTTGCTCTAAGTTGTGAAACACCCTGCATATAAATCGGACCAACTACTAGGTCATATGCCGATATGTCTTTGTGTAGTCGTCACGGGTGGGATTCAAACCCACGACCCGTGTGGTCATCAAACGGATCAATAATAATAATTAATAATTGTCTTATTTGTGGAATTTTGAAATGTTTTGCAAATGAATGAATGGTAGAAAAAGGCGAAAGGAATGAATTTTGAATGATGATAGACAATTAATGAAAGTCAATAACTCTGATCGATCTCATCGTACTCAATTGGCATTTCCGCCAACACTACAGCAGTCAAGTTCAAAGATCGTTTCCTGACTTTATGTGGGTGTATCTATCACTAGGACGCATCAATGGAAGCGTCTTCATCAATATCACGCGTGACACTCCGTTCAGTTGCCGCCGTCGCGACGCCACACAGAATCCGATCTCGAGATACGGGCGGTGGAGACGGCGGCAGCGGCGGCGCTGCGGGAGAACTTCAAGATTCTAATCCTGAATGTCAAATTTATCATGTGATCGACTCTCACATATATTTAGTGATGTTGAGGTAACTTCGAGTTGGAAAGGTGGTAAGTCTGTGAGGAAGGCATCACGCGAAGTTGTTTCTAGAGGAATGTTAGTTTGATAGTTATGCAAAACTACTCTAGATTTTGTTTAACTTCGCGCATAAATTAAGTTGACATTTGTAAGTTTAAAATGATTAGTTAGGAATGAATTGTTTTAAGCCTAAATTATTTGATATAATTTATAAATCAACAAAAAACCATAACAACAACTGTTATTTCCATAATGACGATGCTGCCTTCATTTCTTACAGATTCGTTGTTAGAGAAGTGGGCGTAAGTGAAGATTTACGAAACAGGTGTACAGGAGCGAATGGATGAATGTTTGTTGCGTGATGATGGATTTTGGTTGTGAGAAAAGAAAGAGTTCGTATGGAGGAAGTGTTAATGTGGTCGAAACGAGTATCGTGTGTCAGGATGAGAATGTTGACGGGTTCGTGCTACCCCATTTAATGGGATATAGCGTAATGTTATGTATGCATGTACATTTTATTTTAATAATTCAAAGACAAATATAATTTGTGATTCTGTGATAAACCTATTCGTACTACAAATTCGTAAATCTATAAATAATTAATAAAATTATATCAACATTTTTTGATCATCAGAAAATATTTTATAAAGTCATAAGTTTCGTTGCGATTTTGTTCATCATAATTTACAGATTCTGCAGATCTACAAAACTTATAGATTTCACTCTAAATATGTCATTTGGTAAGATCTGAAAATGCAGAGCTTGTAATCCTAAGGAAGAACATTGTAGCATCTTGGTTTAGAGTTTGATGTTATTAAGATTTTGTAAAATAAAATGGTTTTTGTATTCTGACGTGTGACCTCGGATATAAATATAATAAATCCGATAAAATATGTGTAGTTTGGTTATAAAACTGGTCATAAAATTGGTCTGTAACATAATTTATGAAGACATTAAATAAATCCATGTCATGTTACGATTTTATAAACGAGTTTCTGAATAAAAACTTCAGTTGTCACTAGCGAATTTCTGTTTCGATTTGTTAGAACGAATAGAAAATCTATCCGGTTGTATTTTAGTAGTTTAAAATTTTGTCATTTAAAGGAATTGTTCAAGTATAATAAGCTTAAAACAAAATTTCCCTGGAAACAAATGAAAAGATAAAAAGTTTTCTTCGTAATTTATCTCGTTGTGAAAAATTCTTTTGCAAAGTTTACAAATACGTTTTGTCGAGAACTACATTAACAACGAAAGAATATCGTTAAAACAAGCTAGAATTACTTTTTAAAACGAGAAGAATTTTTCACGGCGACAGCAACAAATTGACAAAAATTAGAACACACTCTTATCTTCGAACTTACAAACATTTACATAACTAGCATTACATACAAACAATTCGAAATAACTAATTAGTTTAACAATGCGAAAGAGAACTTATGTCAAACCTCTTAACCTCTTATAATGTTTATTTTAACGTGAAACTTTATTTGCTACATCCATGGTTACAAATTTGGCAGCAATGTATCAGAGTGTTCATTTTTAAATGAAAATTAAATTGGCAAATTTAGGCCCAGATGAATAAAGTGATGTTAAATAAGTTGTTAGCTAACAACATGTTAAATTTTTAAATATTTTTGTTGTAATTAATTAATATTAAAATGCTTACTGTTAGTAAAATAACAATGATAAAACAATATTTATAATAAATAATAATAAAAAATAATTTTGACATTTCTTAGATGCATTTTTACTTCCTTGTACGAAGTAAAGGAAGTATTGTTATCGCGAAAATTTTCGGTTCTCAGATTTCAGTGGAAATACGCATTTTGGCCCTCCCTGAGTCCATTTTGACTAATTTCGTCGTGACGTCTGTACGTACGTATGTACGTATGTACGTACGTACGTACGTACGTACGTATGTATCTCGCATAACTCAAAAACGGTAAGCCGTAGAAAATTGAAATTTTATATTTAGGACTGTTATAACATCTAGTTGTGCACCTCCCTTTTTGGTCATTATATAACTTCCGGAAGTGGTACTTTACTTGAAGCCTATAATAGATTTTCATGAAAAACTATATTCAAATATAATTTAAAACTTTCCAAATTTGGTATATAAGACTACTATATCAATGGAAATAATATAATAGATTTTGGTTAAAATACACTAACCGGAAGTGACACATTACATGAAGCTGCTAACAGTTTTCCTTGAAAAAATGGTATTATTTTAATTTTAGAAATAAATGCTGCAAATAAAAGTTTTAGAGAATTAAATTCTGCGTCTAGCACATTAAGAATTTTTAAATTAGCCTTTTGCATAAGCGAGATATCTAAATTTAAATAGTATATATTTTGTGTTTTTTTTAAATTAAGTTTGCTATGGATTAGAACAAAAAATAAAAAATAAAAGATTTTATGTCAAATATGTGCAATTAAAAAAATATCTATAGTTTAATACGCGTACAAGGAAGTCATGTGGTGTCCACATCAGATTTTTTATTCTAATTCACTGATTTCGAGTAGTTAACAACGTTTTATGTAATGATTTGCAAATAGTAATAGTTATTTACGTGGCCCGGGTAGTAAATTAATTGTTAAGGACGAGCTGGAAGTCAATGATCCCAGTAAAGATTAATTGCAAGAGTGCCGAGTACAAAGTTTTATTTTTACCTTCACAGCGCTTTTTAATTAATTTACTTTATTAGTTTTATAAAAAGATACATTACATTTTGAAATCAAAGGTTGTTGGCGGTAGGACAATTTATAGCTGCACGTTGTCATGGTGTTGTGATGAAAAAATTACTGTTAGTGTCAATAGTTTCGTGAATTTTAGAAATAAATCATTTGAAATAATGGATTTAATGCCCGGCGAAGACGTCGAAGTTGATTTTCTTGTAGTTCAAGAAAATATACAAAATATCGCAGATGCATCAAGTAATAACATTTAATTAGTTTATATTATTTTTTTTTTATAATAAATAAATATATCATCACGCCTTTTACCCATTACTGGATGTGGCACTCTGCCTTAGCAGCTCTCGGTAGGTGATATACTTATGCGCATGAAGTGCGGTTACCAGCTTTCAAATCACGGCCCCCAAAGATGTTAGTAGAGAGGAAGCCACAGGGATAGTTTTAAATGTGGTGAAAATTGTTTGTCGGCTGTGGGGATCGAACCAGGGTTCTCAAGATCCATAGGCCGACTCGATACCACTGAGCCACCTACCCCATAAAATTATAAAATTGTACAGGTCTCTTCTATGAGTCTATAAAATTTTACAGGTTTACGCGCTGTAATTACTTATTTACTTTGTTACCATAAAAGCCTATAAAGTGTCATTTACATAGAAGGTGGAAATAAATAATATACAGGGTGATATGTAAGTGTAAAGTTTTGAAAATTTTGTAATAAACTTTGAAGTTTTTTAATAAACATATTGGCTGGTAGCACAAGCTCTGTTTTTGGGTGTTCTAAGAGCACGGTTTTAACATGTTAGAGATAGCTAAAACTCTCAAATACACTGCTCTTAAAACAGGCAAAAACAGAGCTTGTGCTACCAGCCAATGTATTTGTGTGAAAAATTTGGTGTGCAGCTCAGCTGCAAAACAGTCTGCCTCGGCAATCAATTCCGTCCGCCAAATTTTTTCTTCGACAATCACTTTACAGCTTAGATACACAAATAACTATTATGTTATTTAAATTCCATCAAAATTGTTTTAATATAATTTTGCTGAATTATCAATTCTATAGATAACTAAATAAGTTAAATAACTTGTCCATATCAAAAAGTTTTCAAACTTCATAAACAAACGAACGCTAGTGGTTCGTCGTCGCGGTGCTAATGAATATACGCAGACTTTATTCGGAATTTGTATTCATTAGTATTAATATGTTTTTTGTTTTAAAGTTTTCTCGGGTGAGACATGAAGACAGAAGTGTCTCGTGTTTTCTTGCCTTATGAAGTACTGTTGTCTACAAGGTTTTCCTTGGCTAATAATGTTGAAAGTTGGAAATGGAAATTATGAAATCACGAACAAACACATGAATTATAAATATTGACATTGGGTGTCAGGGTTATAGACGTGTTTGTTGATGGAAATAGTTCTTTTTCTGAAGACATTCTAGTACTTTGTGTATATACAGGCTGTCTCAGATTTAAATGACGTAATTTAAACCAAGTAAGGGGTAAGGCCACTCTAGACAAGGAAAAAAAGGGTAATTTTCTTGATTTTTTTAACGAAATCTAAACGTGCTGCTTAAGAACTGTTTTTGGATCTTTATTTAGTGGTCTTTAAACTTTATTTAAAATTTTTTTTTTAAGAAAATATTCAAAATTGTCATCAGAAATTTAAAAAAATGGCGACTCCTCTCGGCGCGTAGGGCAAATCGGGCGAAAACATTCCGGGAACAGCAATAGACCTGGATCAAAAAGGGATATGTTTTCTTAATCTCTGATGTATACTCTAAAAAACTACGAGCTGGATTTTGAAAATTTTGATTTTTAACAAAATGGCGCACGTTTGAAAAAAAAGTTCATTATTCGGGACTAAATTTCTGTATAAAAACGACCATAAAAAACGAATGAAGCATTTAAAAAAAAAATCCCCCGTATTTTTTGAGTATTTTATATTTAGAATAAGAAATAAAATGATTCAGCACGATCCATCAATTAGTATTTCAGATTTCTTTTCGCCCGATTTTGAAAATATGATTTCGAGAAAAAAGCGTTTAAAATGTATACTAGTACTAATAGATATATGCTTTTTTCCCTCTGAAATACTTCCGCGCGGCATTGAAATTAATTGTCCCTTATTCCTAAGGGTTTAAACTATAATTTAAGCAAATAACAAAAAATGCATTTTTTAAAAATTCTAGAGTGGCCTTACCCCTTAAACACCTAAAAATAAGATAACAAGTTCGTACATACATACATTCATAACATCTCGCTATATCCCATCAAATGGGGTAACATGAACCCCTGAAACATTCACTAACAGATTCATCAAAATATCAGTCGATGTCCAACATTCTCGATATTCGTTTCAACCACCCAAACAAGCTCATTCATTCCTCACACTCGAAATCCATCATCACGCAACAAACATTCATCCATTCGCTCCTGTACACCTGTTTCATAAATCTTTCACTTATGCTCAATGGCAACGTGAAAAAAGATATTAAATACGCGCTTATTTCAATAGTTACCAGGGATACAAACAAAACAGAAACTTGTCATATTGACAGTTGACAGAACGAATTTATTATCAGTATGAATATGATTTAAAAAAAATTAAGATGTAATCGTAGAAAAAAATATGTGTGTACCACGAGCGTAAAGTGTCTTCTGTGTTCCTCTTACACTACAGCTCTCGCCTACGGCTCGCGCTGCAATTGCCGCGCAAAGAATCACGCTTTTAATACACAAATAACTGTTTGTCGAGCTTGATACAAAATCGTTGAATTAAAAAAAATAAGTTTTTAATTTAATTTCCTTAATTTAATTGTCTAGTTTACGTACGAATCTACTTATTTATTTAATAAGAATTTAATCCCAATTACAATATTTAAGTGAAATCTGAAACAAACATATATTTTGGAAATAAATTGTCTCAACTCGATTTGAACGCATGTTAATTATTAATAAATGCAAGTTTTACCTCGGTAAAATAAGACTTATTGAATTTAATATTTCGAAGTGAAATGAATGATATTTCAATTGTAATTAATGACGGAAAAGTTTAGTTCCAAGTCCAGTAAGTTTTTATCACAATTGTCAACCGTATCACAAGCAAAATCCCAACATGGTGGGTGGTAAGAATTCGTTACTTGCGGCGGTTCTTGTGTGACTTTTAGCATGTCACAGGTCACAGTAACAAGCTCTTGGTCCAGACTCGTCAAGGTTTTGTCCCTCGTACGTGTTCGGCGACCGTTCTGTCCCTATCCACTGACAGTTCTCTGTCTGCCGACGTGTGGATGTGTAAGTACGACATGTCCTGTCGTTGCGGTAAACAGCAGACGAGTCCCTAGGACCCGGGTTTCAATACTTTACAAGACGCGCAAAACGTGACTTTCACGAGAATTTTAACTCGTACTCTTCTTGGAAAAGAGTTGCATGAACAATTGTGGTTTATAGTTATGTTTCTGCAGAATTCTACAAAAATATTTTAGTTTTTCTTTAATTAATTTAGTAGCGCGGTATACTGGAGATGAGTATGGTTTGAAACAGAGTAAGTTGGTTAGAATGTTTGGTAATTTTTTTAACTGATAAATATTTTTGCCGGAAATACGATCATGGACTGTTATTTTTGAATATCTGAAAATGACTATAACCTACATGAAGAAATGATTAATTTTGACGTTTATAAATAAATATACCATCACGCCTTTTACCCATTTGTTCGGTTGCATGTCTCGAATATAAATCACGTTTCCTGGTTGAAGTGTAAACAAGATTTCTTTTTCTAAAGACATTTAAAATCTCGTAAAAAATTAATAGTTATTTGAAGAATCGAAGAATAAACTTATTGGCCGTGGCAGACGACATTTCTCTAACGCGATGTATTTACGCAACATGTTGAGTGATACACAAAAAATGACATCAAATCGTGTTATAAAAAAAAGTATAAATATAAATAAATCAATATATCATCACGCCTTTTACCCATTACTGGGTGTGGCACTCTTTCGTAAGTGATATATCTCTTCGCGTGAAGTGCGGTTACCAGCCGCCAAATCACGCCCCCCAAAGATGTTAGTAGAGGGGGAGCCACAAGGGTAGATTTAATTTGGTGAAAATTGTTTGTCGACTGTAGGGATCGAACCACAGTTCTCAAGATCCACAGGCCGACTCGATACCACTGAACCACCTACCCCATAAAAAAAGTATGTCTGAAATTAATTAGTTAATTATCTGTCATAACTGACAATGAAAAATATCACAGATTGTTCAATTTAGAAGGACTTTTTAAAATGAAATAAATGTAATTGGTTGAAATATAATTATTTTGGTGGTCAGTGAAAGCCATACCATTTAAATGTTATAATAATCAATAAGATTCAAAATCATAAATTTGAAATTAATTGTTTGTCATAATTGACAACGAAAAATGTTACCAAAAGTGATACCCATTACATTTATCTTTGTTTTTCATGGCACTATTAGATGCCATCCCGATATATTTCATTAAATGAGATAGCACGAATCCCTGAAACTGAATATCCACTTATTATATTTGTCTTCGTGAAACATTCTCATCTTCATAAACCATTTTCGCTTCAACCACATTCCACATATCCTCCTCACACTTGGAATCTTTCATCACGCATCACAACATTTAAAAAATAATCAATAAGCTAATCAAAGAAGAATGAGAGTCTCATTTGGAAGACTATGATTAAGAGATTTCTTTTTATGTTGTACATGTATACAAACAAGTATGTCGAGCGTTCTTGCAGAGTGGCCAGCTAACACACAACCCCCATCCAGTAACAGCGATCTGTAGGCGGCGTTTATGACTTTATTTATTTATAACCACGATCCATTTCGTACAAGAAAAACACAAACAGAGCATCCAGTGCTTCCATAGCTTTCCTCTACGATATATAGCCGTCCTGGAGAGGGTTAAATGGAACACGCATCCTACACGCTCCAATCCTTGTATCTTGTATCGATTGTATGTACGAAGGGGTGCGAAGAGAATAGCACCAAGGGTAATGGTCACTTGAAATGATCTGTTTTGTTGTATGGTTGAGAAAGTGCCGCTAATAAAACTAACGCTGAATTATTGCTAGACGGGAATACTGCGTTGGGTTTCAGATTCTATACTTGTATTTATTTATTTATTTGTTACTCTGTACAAGAAGAAATCCATTTCGGTTATACTATTTTCATTTTAAACTCAAGGGATCGGCATAAAACGATTAAATGCACCGCAATTACGATTAGAAAAAAACTCAAAATATGACTGGTTTCACAAGGTTTGCACAGGGTTGTACAGCCCCATTCGCCTGTATTTTTAAATGGTCAATCATAGGAAAAAACAAGAATAATTTTAGGCTGAATACGACCCTTAAAAATGACCTGTTGTGACCATCGTTAAGCGATTTGTGGTAGCCGCACTAATAGATTTCATTGTAGTTATATGGGACAGAGACATTTAATCGTTTTATGCCGATCCCTCCAGTTTAAAATGAAAATAGTATACAGTGCAGGAGTCCTTCAGGTTTTAACTCTTTGCTGTACGACAATTTACATATTTTCTAAACCCGTGGTTCACGATTTGAAAGTTTACATAAGCAGTGTTGTAAGTGGTTTATTCTATAAACAGATATGTCTGAATTAACTAGAATTTGGTGAATTAAATTTCAAATCCTATATATCGCAAAAAAATTGATAGAATTCAAACCTTTCAGATATACTTACACAGAGTGTTACAAAATGATTGCAACATATTTTAACGGTATATATTATTTGATGTACTGATTACAACGCAAAAATAATTTTTCGAAATTCGCAGAAATAATTGTACATTACTTGAAGCAAACATTTTTCGTGACATTAAACTGACAGGTTACAATTAAACATTGAATAATACTGTGAATTATAAATAAACTTTAAATTGTTATTCATTATTATAACGTATTAGTCCAGTGGCACTAAAAATGTTTGTTTCTAGACTTGTGTGATTACTTCCGCGAATTTCGAAAAAATCTATTTCTACAGTCGACATACAAGGTAGGTAAGCATTTAGAACTTATAGTTATACCAGAATAAACAAAAATTAGTAAACATTAAAATTTATTTACTTTAATAAAAATTGTGTAATATTCATTTTGCGTTATAATTATTTGCAATATTTTTTTTTTTAATTTGAGGATATTATAATGGGTGTTTCGGTAACTATGACCATTAACACCCAGGTACATTGGTTTTGTTACATTTTGTTACTATAAATGGTTACATTTTATTTGATTGATGCTAGATATTTTTGTATACATTAATTGTTTGAAGGAATTTTAGGGTCTTGTCTAGCGTGTCGGGGTCGTTACCTAGGGCTTCTTTTAACGAGTTTGGGATGTTCATCTGGCGGCGTTCGTTGGCGTATTTTGGGCATTCTACTATGATGTGTTTCACTGTTATTTTTTTTTTTTTTTTTTTTTTTTATTCTGGCTTCCTGGCGGACCAACTGCTAAGGTCATATGCCGCCATTACGCCCTGATCCTGCGTTTTAGATCTTAGAGTCAACAGCAACGCGGGTTTCTCGGGACGGTCACCCATCCAAATACTCCCCGCGCGCAACGTTGCTTAACTCGCGTTATCGCATAGATCAGTTCCAACGAGTTGAGCCATGGCCGTTGACCTCACTGTTATTTGTAGGTTGCATAGATCGCACATTGGTGGATTTTCACAATCTAGGATGAATTAGTGAGTGGTGGTGGTGTGGGCAATAATTTTAAAATACCCTGTATACTATATTATGTATACGACTTCATTTGTATGCGACCTTAAATCTTATAAATAAACCTAGTGTTGAAATTAAAGTAAACGAAGTAACTCACTCAAATGATCTATTCAGTATTAAATCTGATCCATATTTTATTGGTTATCTATAGTATACTACTAGCAGTAATACTAATTAAATATATGCAATTAATTCCCCCTGAACTATTTTTAGTGTCACCATTATTCAAATATTAAATGGCACGACTAACACAATCTCAAACACAAGTGAATACAGATTTGACAGACAATTACACTGTGTCACAACATTGAAATATCTATCGGGCCATTTGACACATTCATCGCTATAACAGTCGGTATATGCGGCTGTACAATACCGTGAGATTACGAGTCATTCACGTCGACATATTAATGTCTAATTAGATATATAGTTATTCCACGCATCGCGCATAGCGCTAGTAATCTCTCCCAGCTTTGCAATTGATCTGTAATTGCTTTCGAAGCGACATCAAAGCTGAAGACTTGTTGCAGATCCCACCAATCGACAGGTGCTTAACCAGATCTCTGATTATTCATTCATGGAATGATTATTCGATAATATAAATATTCAATATCTTGTCTGAATTATTAATTATATTCGGTCTTATATTTGGTGAATGGTAAATTTGGTAGGGTAATTTAAAATTGATTAAAATTTGTTCTAATTTATTCATGAAACAGTTATATTTGAAATTCAATAATATATTATTTCCCTTCCTTCCTCATCTTTTTTTACTTCATTTTCAGTTTTTACTGTACAGTGTGTAACTGCAATTGTGTTAAATGTATTTTTAAACAAGCGCAGGTGATGCTGCCTTCATTTTGTCCGTCAGTACGGTGGTGTGGATAGCAATATGGAATTCGAATCCGGAGATCCCGAGTTCGAATCTCACTCAAGCTAAAAATTATATGAACTACCACACTGCGGCTCGGTGAGTGCGGACCCTGTACTGTAATTGGGATTAAATTCCTGTTGTACAGAGTAACATAAATAAATAATTAAATAATTAAATAATTAAATAAATAATTAAACAATTAAATAAATAATTAAATAATTTCTTATAGATTCGTTGTTAGAGAAGTGGGCGTAAGTGAAGATTTACGAAACAGGTGTACAGGAGCGAATGGATGAATGTTTGTTGCGTGATGATGGATTTTCGTTGTGAGGAAAGAAAGAGTTCGTATGGAGGAAGTGTTAATGTGGTCGAAACGAGTATCGTGTGTCAGGATGAGAATGTTGACGGGTTCGTGCTACCCCATTTAATGGGATATAGCGTGATGTTATGTATGTATGTATGTATGGAGCTTTAAAAAGTAGTATTTATTTTATGATATATTGTTCAATTCTTTAAAAAGTTTATATAAATTATAATATAATCTTGTTAGTATTTAGGTTTGAAGATAATATATTTAGAAAACAAGCAGCACTAGAAAATGAAATGTTGCTAGGTTCCGTAAGTCTGCAATATAAACTATAAGTTGAAGAGTAAATAAGAGATAGATTCAGGAACGTTTCTTGCACATCCGCCATTATAAAATCTTTGGGCATGAAGAGATAATGTAAACAATGTGTGCCATTTCGTACGCTTAAATATTTGAACTTAGTACAGGCGTGTTAAGCATATTTTATGGTGTAATATTTTCCGTCTTAACATCTGCTGCTGCGGTCATAACTTCTGGATTCCAGACACAATAATAGCAAGCGGTAAACTTCCAGTTCCGTTCCTGGAAGATGCTTCGCGCCTCGAAGAATTTGGATACTGAAAACTTAGAACTTATTTCGAATAGTGACGCTTCCATTATAGCAAGTCGTAGAAAAACTTACACTCAACGCAAGAATAATAAAACAAAACATAACGGTTTATTAGATTTAATTATATTATACACTTTAGAAAGCTAAATTTATAATAAATTAAAATTTAGGGATGTTTAAATAGCCTAGTTCACAAATTAATTAAGCCGAGGACAGCTGACAAAATAATATTTCAAAATATTGTCATTCAATAACGAATAAGGCGTCAATACGGTGGTGTGGATGGCATTAGGGAATTCGAATCCGGAGATCCCGAGTTCGAATCGCACTCAAGCTAAAAATTATATAAAAACTACCACACTGCGGCTCGGTGAGTGCGGACCCTGTACTGTAATTGGGATTAAATTCCTGTTGTACAGCGTAACATAAATAAATAAATATTTTAATTTGAGTATTCAAAGTTGTAAATATAAATGTTATGAAATATATTTTTAAAAATGAAAACTATTTAAAATGAGGTTAGAACGACAGCTTTCCTCTCAGAGTATGACGTCATCCTGGTTTGGTCTATAATGCAATGACATTTTTGAGCTTATGAAACTATTTTCAGATGTTAGTGGAGTTAATTTTAATAATCGGAAAATTGTATGGCAGTGATAGTCAACATTAAAACTGAACCAATTATCTGAAACATATTTGCTTGTAGTAAACAACATTCTTCTGTTTTTATACATTGCAACTAAAAACTTTTTTATATGTTAGATAAAAGTAAAATGTCGCATTTATAAATTACAGTACATATAGTTTGTGCAATATGTAGTGTAATAATTAAAATAATAATAATAAGTTAAAAACCTGTTATGAAGGTGGTAAGATGGTGTGTGATGAATGTGTGATTGAGAAGAATGTTGTTGGAAGAGTAGGTATGCATCAGTTGAGATATGAAACAGATGTATGCTGTTAAAATTGAGGGTAAAAAAATAATAAATGAATGGATATCATTGAAGGTTTATTGAGTGAACGATACATTTCTAGGAAGAGGAATAAACGAGATTGAAAAGAATACTGTTAGATTGAAATATTGATGAAACTGGTGTAAGCTGATGAAATTGAAGATGAGAGATTTAGGAATAAATGAATGAATATGACAGAAGGTTTGCTTCGTAATCAAAACATTTCGAGTGAGAGGAATAACCGAGTCTGACAAAAATGATATTAGAATAAAATGGTGGTAAAATTGGGATGAAATTTAGGAATAAATAAGATTAGTTGCATCAACAAAAGATTTTGAGTGAGAGGAATAAACGACGAAATAATACATGGATATGATAAATTCAAGTAGAAGAAGTGAACGGTCTTGAATTGAATGTTGTTAGAATAAGATATTGAAAGAATGCGTGTATAACTTGTGAATAAATGGATGGATATAAGAAATAAATGAACTTAAGAACAATATTTGTTAAATTGAAAGATTGGTGAAACAGGTAAATGTTGGTAAAATTGAGGGTGAAATTTTGTGTGACCAACTTAAGAATATTTGGATGGATATAACTAACGGTTGGTTGCGTGAAATATTCCAAGTTAGAGGAATAAACGATCTTAAATGAAAGCAAGTGTGGATGTGACAGGATACAAATGAATGGCGAATATTAATTGCAAGATGAATTTAATAAATAAATAATAAGTTTAATTAAAGAATTTCGCATATTTTTTATAACGTCATAAGCAATATATTCTGAATATAGTATAGATAAGTACCTGTATATCTCATTTACTTACTTGGGTCAGGTACGCCATATTTAAATTATAAATTCGAAGAACTTTAAACGTAAATTTGTTATGATACAATTGTAAAGATTCGTGTTGTATCTAAAAATGTTCCTTTTAGTATTATTTATTCAATACCTTCTTTAAAATCACTTACAATGTTTCTAACTTTTGAATCTTTCCTTTTTATTTCATGTAGAATAGAAGCAAATAAATTTCCCTATAAAAATATATTTTATATAAAGTTTAGTGAAGTAAAGAAACTTAAAATTACCTGATAACAAATTCGATTTGAAAATATTGCAAGCAATATTAAATGAATTGCCTGATACACTAACCACATAATATGATGACTAACATTGTCATTTTTTGGTAGATATTTAGTAAATAAAACTACATAAAATAAATTTAAAGTAAAGGAATATATCAACATTAAAATTTGACAAAATAGCGTGAAAGAAAATATTTCATTTAAAGATCTTGTAATATTATTCAACTTTTTATTTATTTCAACCATTTTCAACAAAGTTTTCGTACTTAAAAATTGTTTATTTTCATGTATAATTCGACGTAAAATATTATTCAGTATTTGAAGTCGTTGAAAAATAATAAAAGTAAATGCAAAAAATATGCTAAAAGTTAAATTAGATAATATTTTAACCACAGTTGAATGAAAAACTAAATATATCATTTCTATATGAAAATTAATACTTTTTATTATAAATTGGTGCATCAACGGAATACTTATTATCGAAAATAATATGTCAAAAATTATAATCCTTTTCAAATAATTAAATTTGATATGTCCATGCAATTCTTGCAACATAATATCTACTTGATTAATGTCATGCAAAATATTAATAAGTTTTTTATTATTTCGGTAACCTAAGAATAAAATTGTCACCAAAGAATTGACGAAATTTAGAATTGTTATCATTATAAAAACCATTAAAATAATATTTTGTGAAATTCCTTTTACATCTATTAGTTTATTAACTTTACCAACTAATTGAATTGATAAACTTAATGTTACTATTACTACAGCTGTCCAAAAAATGGACAGTAATTTAGTAAATTTTGTTTGTTTTTTTGGTAATACACCAAATAGTTGTCCACAATATTGTAACGGTTGTATTGTTTCGTAAACGTTAGTTGCTTTAGAGAACATTTTATTAATGTATTATCGGTTTTAGTTTTCAAATTATAAATTCATTTCCACTTGAAGTATATTTGATTATCAGCAAGAATTAGTATAAAAAGCTTAGATCAATAAAACAATAAGCAAAAATAAATTAATTATATTTGAATGGGTAATTTATAATTTATTTTTTAATCGATGAAAGTATAGATCAATCAACTCTCAATTAGTAAATAAATAAAAATATATATCAACACACCTTCTACTTATTACTAGGTGTGGCACTCTGTCGTAGCAGATTTTGGTAAGTGATATATTTCTATGCGTGAAATGTGTAGATGTCACGGTAAATTTGTACAATTTTGTCAATTTTTTTAGTACCTATTATTGTAAGAATTAAAATAATATTCACTTCGTTTAATATGTGCATACAACGACTTATAAAATCTTTCATTTTGATAATATGGTGAAATTCTTTGTCATCTTCCATGTATACAAAATCTATTATAAGAAAACAAAAAGTTACTACGATTAATAACCAGACTAGACATACTAATTTTGATAATTTTAAAATATTTTTATTCTTTTTTAAGTTCATTAGTGGCAGTCCGAATTATTTAGTAAATAAATACAAAGGTTCAATTGTTTCGTAAACATTTGTTGACTTAAAAAACATTTCGTTGTTTTGCAAACAAGTGACTAATTGGAATAAAACATTAATCGCTTTTTGTATAAATAATTCTCATAATGAAAGCTTTTTTGTATAGGTATATCAAATGATTAATTTTTATTCATTTGTTATATTATAATTAGATAAAAACATTCATGTTTGCACATCCTTATAGCAAATAATATTTCTACTTACTAAAATTACATAAAAAGTACATAAAATTAGGTGAAGAATATTAAAAGAAACATTTATAAATTAATTTTATATGAATGTGAGTTAATTGATGGCGAACTATATGATTAAAATTCAATTTCATTTTGTCTAGCATTCACTTATACTCTGTCCTACCTATGAATGCAGTAGAAATACAATTAGTATTAATTGCGTTGAAAACGTAGATAATATTTACATAATTAATAACATTTGGGTAAATCAGTAGCGATGTCGTATATTTTTCTCTATGTTTGGACTGCAAAGATCTGAATTATGAAGTGAGTTTTAAAATTTATTTATTAAAACAGATGAACATGACAAGTTTATTTTAAAAGCATATTTTCGTACAGAAATGTATAATGGAAATGATTAGAGCAGTGCCGTGAACAATTTCTGCAGAATTTTATTAATTTCAAAGACATTGCTTACAAAGTTTTTAAACGTCGTATTCGTAGGGTAATTGAACATTTTCGTAACTCTGCAAACGTATACATTTAATAGAATTGAGTATTTTATTTATACATTCAATATTATTAGATTAGGTTAGATTATTTTAGTTAAATCTACCCCTGTGGCTCCCCCTCCACTACCATCTTTGGGGACCGTGATTTGACGGCTGGTAACCGCACTTCACGCGATGAAATATATCACTTACCAAGATCTACTTCGGCAGAGTGCCACACCCAGTAATGGGTAAAAGGCGTGATGATATATTTATTTTATATTAAATAAGTTTGTCTTGTAACGGCGCAAATTAAATATGAAAATTTACAAAATTACAAACAATTACATTTAAACTACTTCTGAGGCTTCCCCTTCACTAGTATCTTTGCGGGCCATGATTTGACAGTTGGTATTTATTTATATTATTTACGACGTATCTTGTCAGAGGCGCTAGTTGACGTGCCTGCTTTGCAAATTTGAAACTAGGAATTTTAATGACATATGAAACGGCCATAATAAGCGTAGCGCAATGCAAGGAAGGCTCAAACATGCTCATTATACTTGTATATATACCTTTGTTTTTTATAGTACGATTTGATGCCATTTTTTAATCACTATTTCTTATAATATTATTTTGGAGGTTTTCTCAGATTTATTCATTTTGTAAATAAAGTACGAACAAAATCTCGATCAAACATTTTATCAAAGGAGCTGATGATCCACTTCCAGTTGTTTTATTTGTCTGTTCTTTAATACATTATTTTTTTAAATTAATTTAAAGCTTTAATTAAAAGCTACTATTTTACGCAAGCAAGACAACAACTTAGTAACTTGCTCCCTCAGTTCCTGCAACCTCTAAACACCTAAATAACTAAATACCCATCGCGGCAAAACAAACAACCGTCGACGTATCCTCACTTCTTGCTAGATATTAAATCAGTTTACTCTGCGGTATCGATTAACAAATGCATGACGCGTCGTAGTGCTAGGGATGGGGGATGAACAAAACCCTGAGCTGTGAGTGTCAACAGTGGCGGGGGCGGTAGTGACGGCGGCAGGATTAGCGTGAGCAAATATCCGCAATCAAGGTGGAAGTTCTGTTGGTTTGGTTACACACTGAGAAATGAGGACTGAATGGAGATGGGGTGAATTGTCAGAGATGATAAGGATCTTCTACTGTTATCAAGTTACATTGTGCTGGATTAGAAACTGCTAGACGTCAAGTCAAAATCTACATGTAAAGGTTAATAAAGGCGTGCTCTTCAAAGTGAAATTCACTTTAAATTGGTTTTTGTTTTAGCTGTACCAGATCACGGTAAGTGATATATTTATGCGCGTGAAGTGTCGTCAGTACGGTGGTTAGAATCTCACTCAAGCTAAATAATTATATGAACTACTCCACTGCGGCTCGGTGAGTGCGGACCTTGTACTGTAATTGGGATTAAGTTCCTGTTGTACAGCGTAACATAAATAAATAAATAAATCATGGCCCCCAAAGATGCTAATGGGAGACGAGCCTCAGAGGTAGTTTAAATGTGGTAAAAATTGTTTGTAATTTTTATATTTAATTTCCGTAGGTGGCTCAGTGGTATCGAGTCGGCCTGTGGACTTTGAGAACCCTGGTTCGATCCCCACAGTCGACAAACAATTTTCACCAATTTAAATCTACCCCTGTGGCTCCTTCAAACTAACATCTTTGGGGGCTGTGATTTGACGGCTGGTAACCGCACTACACGCGAAGAAATATATCACTTACCGAAATCTGCCTATGACAGAGTGCCACACCCAGTAATGGGTAAAAGGCGTGATGATATATTTATTTATTTATTTACTTAATATAAAATAAATATATCATCACACTTTTACCCATTACTGAGTGTGGCACTCTGCTGTAGCAGATGACCGTAAATGATATATTTCTACGCGTGGAGTACGATTACCAACCGTTAAATCACGGTCTCCATAGATGTTATTGGAGGAGCTATAGGGGTAGTATTAATGTGATGAAAATTGTTTGTCAGCTGTGGGGATCGAACATCCACAGGCCTACCTGCCACATAAAATAGAATTTGTTTTTCGTGTGCTTAAAAAAATCAATGCCCTTTCAAGATTTGCGAAGCAGTAGTACAAATATATTTATTTTATTTGTTTCAAGAAACACGAACTTGTATGTTGTGTAAATACATTCATTCTCTCGTTGAGAGTTCCATGAAAAAATCCTGGCGTTCGTATTTTTCTCCCGTAGAAAAAAAATCCCGCATTCGCTTTCACTAATGATGGTAAAAAGAGGAAAAAATTCGCCGCCTCAACAAAAGGCACTTTAGCCGCGGTTAAATGTTTTTAAAACACGAAAGTATATTTCAAGGGAATCAAGACAGGCTGAGGCGGGTGGAAACAAAGGATTGAGTGACAAGAGATTTGGGCCGACACCACAATAACCCAGATAAAAACCCAGACCTCTCCGGAGGCGGGCCCGCAGCTTGGAGCCCGGACTCTCGCTCCAGGGAATACGGAAACGAAACGAGGAATTGTAGAGTTTTTCAGAAAAGACTCAAATGGAAGGAAAATCGTAGTAATGCTGATAGCGACATTCGCACTTTTAACCTAGTGGTTGCTACTTCAGTATTAACTTATTTTTAATTTTGTTTAAATTGATATAATGAAAATGACGTTAGTAGCAAGTAATAAAGGTTTGTGGATTTTAAGACGAATCATACTCAGAAATTTTTTATTCCATTTGAACTTGAAAGTTTTTGGCAGTTTATCTCGAAATCTTACTCGGATCTTAAATCAAAAGTGATTTAAAATGATCGATAATTGTCAAATACTCGATAAATTATTGGTTACATCTTGTTATATTGACAATTTTTATTTAATATTCTTGTACAGAATTTATTGATTTACTAGAACTTCAGGATAAAGATTAACATTTTTTTATTATTTTGTTCATATGTTGCAATTTTGTAATTTCTCTATTACATTTTAATTAATTAAAATTGTATATTTCTAAAAGAAAAATGTTTCATGATTGTGTGAACCATTAAAATTTTCTTTCCTTAATTGAGAGAAGAAAGTGATGTTTTCAAGGAAGAAAGTATATTTTTCTTCTCTAATAAAGGAAAGTAAAACTAGATTCATGGCAATTGAAAAGCAATGGTACATTTTGCAAGAAAATCGCTTTCGAAGTCTTCGTTGCTCGTTAAATCCATTATTTAATAGCTATTTATGAAACTTGTAAGGAAATGAAGGTTATTACATTACGCATGTGAAATTTGCAGAACGAGACGTAGCCGAGTTATGTAAACACATAAGTAAGGTAAAAACCTTCATTTCCTTACTAGTTTCATACAATATTTTTTCTAGTTCCGTTCTAATAAATACGTAAGAGCGTTTTTGAAATTATGAAATTTTGACATATCAATGACAGTTATAAATTCAAAAAATAAAAGAATAACACATCAGAATTCGTCTTTCAAGATATCTTAATTTTGTTGTGTTGCTATGTTACCTCATTATTTCACTAGTTAAATAATGCAGTTCATTACCCAACTCAAATAAGTGAAATAAAACGAAAGTAGAAAAATTATTTATTTCTAGAATTCACGAAACTGTTGACACTGACAGTGGTTGTATTTTTATCACAACGATCACAGCACCATGACAACGTCTAGCTATAAATTGTTCTACTGCCGACAATCTTTCATTACAAAATGTAATGTATCTTTTTATAAAACTAATAAAGCAAATTAATAAAAAATTAAAATAAAACTTTGTACGCGGCACGATTGCAATTAATCTTTACTGGGCTCACTGGTTTATGGAGGCCCGCTCCTTCGTTGCTCGCCCGTAAAAATTAATTTACTACACTGGCCACTTAAATAACTACTAAGTATATAGTTTATCAAACAGTTTTATAAAAATCTGATTTTCCGTATTATTTTACAAATCCAACATTTTCTTAGTCCATGCTGTATTTTTTCTCGAAGTTTGTTAAATATTATGTCCCGGAAAAGTATTGAAAAAGAGATCAGATACATTTCATCATTTCGAGTTTATATCTGAAGTAAAATACAAGATTCAAACGTACGTCAATTCTACATCATGATTTAAATTTCCCGAATACAATTCCACCTCGCATCAACATCCCAAATCGGTTTACAATATAAAGAAGAGGCCCAAAAGTAAAAGAAAAGCTTTCCCTGCCCTCTTTATTCACAATGTCTGCTTATGTTTGTTCTTGGGGGCGGCGCTGGCCTTGAACGCGGTAGTGTTTGGCGGTGGTGCGATACGAAATCTAAAAGAGCTTGATTGAAAAACAACAGACAGAAATGAGAAAAACGACGAACGATTTTTGTTTTTTGTGGCGAGAATTGATGCGCTGTTGTCTTACGTAAACAAAAGATTTGGGGGTTTTGTTTGCGGTCGCTATCTTCTACTGTTAATAATATAATTATCACAAACTTTATTATACATTTTCTTTTGTTATGCACTGTAGTAAATAAAGATTTATTTTTATTTACACCGGTTTATTCAGCAGTTTTTTTTGTGTTAAATCCCATGACCGATAAGTAATAGTTATTATTTACTAAGGGAGAGAAGTGTATGATTCCTCTCACGTGGTGTATGTACTATTCTCCAAGATTTAAAACATTTCTTTATAGATTCGTTGTTAGAGAAGTAGGCGTAACTAAAGATTTACGAAACAGGTGTACAGGAGCGAATGGATGGATGTGAATGAAGGTTTGTTGCGTGATGATGGATTTTGATTGTGAGGAAGGAATGAGTTCGTATGGAGGAAGTGTTAATGAGGTTGAAACGAGTATCGTATGTCAGAATGAGATTTTTTTTATGAATCTTTTAGTGGATGTTCTGTGAATGTTTCAGGGGTTCGTGCTACCACATTTAATAGGATATAGAATGATGTTATGTATGTATTTATGAAATAATGATTTACAAATGTAATATGATAGCTATTGGTTTTATTTTGTAAAATAATTGAACACAACAATTATCATTTACTTAGTACCGGGATTAAAATCTCGTACTCATAACAACAAAAGTAAAATAAAATTTTCCTCACTCAGTTAGTTGTGTTAGTAACCGTTTCCCTCACTAAATTATAACACATAATTTGTCAATTATAACAGATAATTAATTTCAGAATTATAGTTTTGAATCTTATTGATTATTGTAGCATTTAAATGGTATGGCTTTTACAGACCACCAAAATAATTATATTTGAACCAATTAGATTTATTTCATTAAAAAAAGTTCTTCTAAAATGAACAATTGGTGACTTTTTCGTTGTCAATTATAGTAGATAATTATCTAATTTATTTCAGATATACCGTATTTGTATATAATCTGCTTCAAATATTCTATATAATAATTAATAAAAGTATTTAAATAACCTGTACGTCATGCGTAATAGAATGTGATGGTATGATGACATATATCTTGTTGTCGTGATGGATTAGAAAAGAATTTTTTTCATTATAAGAAGAATCTTCTACAAGTGTATATTTTTACGCTTGCATTTTGTAATTAAAAAATTGGAAATTTGAGTGTTATATAAAATCCAATTTTAAACTTCGTAGAAGTTTAGGTTTAAAAGAAGCAGTCTTAATAAAAATTTAAAATCTTATTAAAAGTATGAAATTAAGTACCTACAAAGAACGATGTCCTCTTAAAACAAAATATTACCTGAACTAGAATATGACATCAAATCTACGAGTATAAAAACTTTTCTAAGCAACATTCAAAAGAGATTTAAACATTCTTTAAACTTTAAGCAAACAGAAGAACAAAGACTAGAAAAGATTACATTTGGCGATTGACAAAGATATTATTAAAAATATATAAATATTTTCAATTACGCATTCAGTTTCGGTTCTAAGATTATGTCTAAAATTTCATTAATTTTTCTTTATAGCTTACAGATCATTTTTCATATACAAAAGATATCTAGCAGATATTGAGATTGAGAAGAATGTTGGGTGAGATGGTGTGGTCATGTGGAATGCGTGCTATCTCCAATGAAAGTTTGGTGAAACTGGTGTATGTATACGATCTACGAATATCTAAATGGATATTTATTTTTAAATTTATATATGTTATTCTGTCGAATAGAAACTGAATCTCAATTACAGTACAGGGTTTGGACTCACCGAGACGCAGTGTGCTCGATTATATATTTTTTTATTCCCGGAATTAAAATATTATTTAACGTATTAATTTGCAAAAAAGTATAGTATGTGACACTCGTAACTAAAGAGACATTTATAAAATTTGTTAAATAATATTCTATTTTCTATTGCCGTTATTAAAATGTAATTTTCGTAACACATGCACAAGAAACACGTTCTTATTCCCTAATTTTAGAGAGAGAAACACTGCTTTTCTCTCCTAGGGAGAGATACATTATGTTTCTCTCCATAGGTAGGATGTTTCTCTCCCTAGGTAGGATATTTCTCTCCCTAGGTAGCATGTTTCTCTCCCTAGAGAGATCGCTTGTTTCCCTCCCTTTATGCATAACATACTATTGACATACTGGTTACCATGGCGCAAAATAACAACCTAATCACATGTTGACAAGCCGTGACTTCGAACGTTTTAGTCACGGTTTGAGATACGGGATGAAGTTAGCTTCAGGCTTTCTAAATAGTTCATAAAACTTTAAATATTTTGTTAGAATTTTTGAAAAATCATGAGCATTCATTAATTTTTTTGTTCTTAATTTGCGATTGTAGATACTCGTTTTTTTATACACTCGTAAATAAAGATATATTTATAAAACTTGATACATAATTTACTATTACCATGAGCAAGATTCGAACTCAGGATCACAGTATTCATTATTTGTGTGTATTTATATATATTTTAAAATCTGTACGAATAAAATCTTGCATCATCAGAATAATTCATTCCTAATTACAATCCCTTTATCTTAGTACCTCTCCGTAGATAATTCAGCATCCTAGCACCAGGTATACTCTAGGTATCTAACATAGCCTTAGTTCTCTATGTTTGGCTTTGTTAATGCCGGCGGTGGCGGCGGCTGTGACGGCGACGGTCATTTCACATTCTGCGGTCTGTCTGGCTTGCAGCCGGTGTAATAAACCACAAGTTACATGCGTTGGCCACGACTCCGGGACCGCTGGAAGCTCTGGAGACGTCCGGAACACCCCAGAGCATTACCAGCCACGACTAGGCATTTGTAATCGTAGCAACACCAAATAAATTAAACTACTTAAAAACTTGTTACAGGAATTATTCGCCATATTCTGAATCATTATTTGGTCTGTCAGTAGGGTGGTGTGGACAGCGATACGGAATTCGAATCCGGAGATCTCGAGTTCGGATCTCACTCAAGCTAAAAATTATATAGTACTAGTACACTGCGGATCGGTGAGTGCGGACCCTGTACTGTAATTGGGATTAAATTCCTATTGTACAGCGTAACATAAATAAATAAATAAATTCTAACAACAATAATATTTTGCAAATATGCAGGAATCGTGGCCACTAGGTTGAATGAAAAGTAGGCGCGGTGGCCGAGCGTGTTAAGGCACATCTCTTAACATACTGTGACGTCATCCGAGCCAAGGTTCGTCAGTTCGAATCCGCCTGCCGACAATGTGTGATTTGTCGTAAAATATAAAAATACAGTTACATGTATTTATCACACTCGGGCGCTATAAGTTAGTCACTTATACGCCTTAAATAATCTGACTAAAGAATACGGCAGTACGGCAGTGTAAAAACTGCGGCTCGGTGTGCCCGGCCCCTATGTTCCGAAACGGAATGATGGGACTCATCAATCAAAAATCAGCTTGAATGAAATGAAATTAAACAATCATGATTATTGTATTGTATAAATGTATTTACAAACAACGTGAAAACCATTTTTATAATGTTTAAATTTTGTTTAATTAATATTTTTTATGTATTCTATATTTTTAAATTAATCTGTTTTTGTATCTTTGTGCTGCTCTGTTGTTGGGACTTTGCCCAGTTGGGTAGCCGAATTTACAAATAAATAAATAAATTAATTAATTGTTAATGTTTCATTTTATGAATACTGATCTAAGAACAGCTCGTACATCTACAGTGTATGTTACATAATATAACCTGTGAATGAATCTAAAATAAAATCAAATATGACAAACCTTTACGAAGACTGCAAATTTTCTCTCCAATATTGTCTTCAGATATCTGCACACATATTAACACCACAACACATCACAATATCATTGCTTTCACTATAAAAAACACTAACATCTTCATACACAACACTACTTCATCACAGCCGTTTCAGTACTGACGAGCATAAACTAAAATAACTGATTAGAGATCCCGAAACTTCGTTCTAACTTGTCAATGCTACTGGAATGTTATAAAACGATCGATAAAGATACACTGCTAAAAATTGAATGTGAAATTAAAACTATAAATTTTATTTAAATGTTTGTAACTTTTCTTAGAAATATTTGAATATAATTTATTCATTTTATAAATATGTATTTAAATAAATACATAAATATATCATCACACCTTTTTCCCAGCACTGTGTCTAAGCAGATCTCGGTAAGTGATATATTTTTTCGCGTGAAGTGCAGTTACCAGCCGTCAAATCACGGCACCCAAAGATATTAGTGGAGGGGGAGCCACAGAAGTAGATTTAAATTGGTGAAAATTGTTTGTCGACTGTGGGAATCGAACCAGGGTTCTCATGATTCACAGGCCGACTCGATACCACTGAGCCACCTACCACATAAAAAATAAATATAATATATAATAAAAATATTAAATATGTATTTAAGATCTTTATTTAATTATTATTGAGTTTTAATTTTACATTTAATTTTCAAAATATCGTTGTACAATTTTTAACAGTTAATTTCAAATGTGTTTGTTTGTATGTGTTCAGGACCGAAGAGAATAAAATTAAAATATGAAATAAATCCCTACAGGAATTCATTTAATTATATCATAAATTCGATTAAAAAACTCTGTTTAAAACCCCAATGCGTTGTTAAATTTTGATCCTTGGGCAAACAAACAAAATAATTATTTTTTTTGTTAATTCGTTTTGTTTCATTTTCAGTTTTTACAACAGAATGTTTAACTGTATTTACTAATATCTTTGGGGGCCGTGATATGACGGCTGGTAACCGCACTACACGCGAAAAAAATATATCACTTACCGAGATCTACTTAGGCAGAGTGCCACACCCAGTAAGGGGTAAAAGGCGTGATGATATATTTATTTATTTATGTAAGCGAAAGATTGATGAAACAGGGTGTAGGAGCGAATAGATGGATGTGATTGAATGTTTGGTGCGTGATGAAAGATTCTAAATGTGAGGAATAAATGAGCTTGTATGGAGGTAATGTGAATATGGTTGAAGCGAGGATGAGAATGTTGGACAAAAACAGATTATTTGATAAATCTAATGAGTGGATGTTCTATCGCTGATGCTCGGCATGAAACTATCTACTCATCCTGTAATTGAACGCTTTCCTAACTTTATTTTTGTGAACGATGAGCTGCTAGCCGTCAAATAACGTCACCAAAAATGTTACAAATTATGTCATAAAAATGCCAGTTGGAATGTTAGTTATGAGGTACGTTGCAAAAGTAAAATCAATATTGGAAATAAAAATTGAGAAGAATCCATGTGATGGCATTTAATAAATTTATGGAATGCGGTGAAATTCATCTTAATTAAGTATTAGTTAAGCCTACATAGACACAGCACACAATCGATAAAATATTAGTAAAGCCCCGAATTTTGCTAATAAATAATAATTTATCGAGAGTGTGATTTATATATGTGCGTGGTGTTGAATATTTTATAGGGCAACATGAATGTGCTGCGTATTATCATATCATTTACATATTTCAAATTTGTGCACTAAATACTACTCTGGAATTATTCATGAAGTTTTGTTTAAATAATATATAGATTTTAGGATTATGGCGCTTTATTATAATATTAAAGAGAGCTTTAAAACCTCTTAAATATGCTACAGATGTAGAATTTAAATTTTATGATTTAAATAATAATGAATGTGGATAAGCAAATTTCTTCTTCTACCTATATTATAGTTTTTAAATTAGGATAGATACAGATCTGGTTATATTTCTTTCGAATTGTTAATAGTTTTATGCATAAATATGGTAATTTTTTTACCTGAAACTGACTGGAAAATAAATATTTGCCTGACCTTTAAGACTCAGGACAGCTTTGCTAAAATAACATATTGCTTACCTAGGTAGGTAATGAAAGAAACGTGAGTGTCTAGTTACTTAGCAACATAAAATACTGACTGAATATGTAAGTCAAATAATTCTTTTAATTTAAAATATGTATTATTTATTTATAAGTTTCAGGTAAAATGTTATACGTAAAGCGTCGAACAGGATTCGTAAGTTGCATCTACTCATCCTGGAATTGAACACTTTCCTGACTTTTTACGTAAATAATTATTATGGCATAAAAAGTAAAATGAGGTAAAATTTGGATAACCTAAATTTTTCCGGAAAATATATTTCAAAATCTAAGCAAGATATGAAGATGTACTTAACGCTATTGAATTTTTTATATCAGAGTTGATTAAATTTATAGCGATTTTTAAATTTTTAAAGTTTCTTAATTCTGAACTAGTGCTCTAAATAATTTTCTTGTACGAATATTTGAATGAAAATTTACATACATATCTATTTTGAGGCACTGGATTTAATGGTGAAATCTCAAGTAAGTATCTAAATAATTTTTGAGACATTGCAAATATTATTAAAATAAGTCAATTGGAGCACGAGAAATTCCTTGCCATATCTCGTTTAATTCTTGCTTCAAGTTAGCTAAAAATTTGTAAAAAGTCAATTCGGACATGAGGAATATAGTTTAGTTTAGATATAGCTACCGGAAAAGTTAAGTTATATCTCAAAAACTAAATGAGATATGAAAATGCGCTTAATGTGCTTCAATTAATTTAACTTAATAACAGGTGCATTATATGCTCCGGAAATGAAACGGAACCTTCGGGAAGAAATGTGTCACTTTTTCCCTTGACATATAAATAACTATTATTTATATTTAAAATATGCTTTGAAATTACAAAATTCATTCTAAATCTTGTATAAATTAAATAAATCTAGTGGTATCGAGTAGGTCTGTTGATCTGGAGAATCCTGGTTCGATCCCCACAGTCGACAAACAATTTTCACCAAATTAAATCTACCCCTGTGGCTCCCGCTCCACTAACATCTTTTAGGGCAGTGATTTGACGGCTGGTAACCGCACTTCACGCGAAGGAATATACCACTTACCAAGATCTGCTTCGACAGAGTGCCACACCTAGTACTGGGTAAAAGGCGTGATGATATATTTATATTTTATTTGTATTCCATCTTTCAATGAAACTGTTACCTTCAAGCACAACTTACAGCAACTTGAAAAGCAGCTTATTGAAATTTCATTTCACCCGTATCTTTTTTATTATTTTTATTCGCAAAGAAATTCCCTCCATTATTTCGCTACAGCTTGCATCGTGTACTTTCATATTCATTGCATCGCTATTATGCAAATCTCCTCATCCTGTGTCGTCATACATGATTACGTGATTGTGCCTTTCTCACAATTCAGACATCGCGGCGTGATTGTGAATATCTACGAGGTGGTGATTGGTTCAGTCGTTCTGAATGGCGCATATTGGACTCTAGTGTGTATATGTATCGGAGTGCTTGTCACGTTCACTGCACGTACGATGAGACATATGTATGTTATACATGGCTATATGGACGTTCTGTTCATACTAACGTATAGACAGTTTAAGTTTATGTAAATGCTATGAAGGTTGATAATCAGATAATTTTGGAATGAAAAGTAAATAAATGCTGGATGGTTCATCAGTTTGTCATTTTTATTTAGTAAATTATTTTAAGTATTACTGAATTTTTGTTTAAACAAAGTTTATTTTAAATTATAATACTCACAAATCTGTAGTATAAGTATTTCTACCGAGTATTTCATTTTTGTGCAATGATATGTAACTTTATATTTTTAAATGGAACATCTACAGGATGGTGACTCGCTCAGCCGGTCATAGGACTTTAACATGGGAAATAAGTTTTTGCAATTTCCTGCTTCCCTAATTACTTTAAGCAAAAACGCGTCAAGTAAAAGTTTTAGGGCATCAAATTCTGCATCTAAATCAATAGAACAGAATTACTTTTATGTGCTCTGTAACGACAGAAATTAAATATGAAAATGTCGAAAATTATGTTAAAAATATTGATAGCCATGGAATTCATGTTTGTATTAATAAATAATCACATACTGAAAGTATGCTATTAATTCACTTTATTCAGTAACTCTATAAGTTAGTTTTTTTTTATTTATACGGTCGTACTCACATTACTGTTAGATCTTTAATAATTATTACTTGCTTCTCTCACTTAATTTATCAACTTTTCTTTGTCATATTTCATTTAGTATGTTAATATAAAAATGAGTTTTACAATAGACGAATTAGTTAACATGGTATACAGGCTGTTTCTATATCTCTGCACGAAACTTTAATATATACATATATAATTTGATATACTGATTAAGAACAAAAATATTTTTTTGAAATTCGCAAAAAATAGGGTATTTCATTCCTAGCCAACATTTTTAATGTTTTGTCATTATTAAATAATTAAAATAAATCAATTGGAAATTTGAATAACCAGAAAATTATTTTCAAATAGTTAAAGAAAGGATAAATAGGCTTTTAAAATTATTATTTATTATTTCATTGACCTTCGGGAACCTGAATTAGACCATTTATTTAAGTATTTGGTTAAAAGAATCTCATATTCATTTGCCAATATTAACGAAAAGAAGTTATAAATAAATATATCATCACGCTTTTACCCATTACTGGGTGTGGCACTCTGCCGTAAGCAGATCTCGGTAAGTGATATATTTCTTCACGTGAAGTGCGGTTATCAGCCGTCAAATCACGGTCCCCAAAGATATTAGTGAAGGAGGAAGCACAGGGATAGATTTAAATTGATTAAAATTGTTTGTCGGCTGTGGGGATCGAACCAATGTTCTCAAGATCCACAGTCCGACTGGCTACCACTGAGCTACCTAAAAAAGAAACTATAATACCCAAAATTCAATATTCAATACCAACACTATAGAATTTAGAATCAAAACACATACATACAAATCACTAGGCAATGCTAATTAAATATTCCGGTATCCTACATTTCTATACAAAGCTTCCGGTCTTCCGGGACTCTAGTTAATATCCCAATATGTGGATTGCATATCAGTATTTAAACACAAGCATATTTGCATCGACCACACATTGGCCAATTTGTGACATTTCACGTATATTAGACGGTGCAGAATGAACACGCAGCGTGGATAGCAACGCAGTTATACGCAGTCGAATTGCGTGAAGAGAAACAAGAGTAATAATGTTGGTAACATTGATTTGTACCTGTGAATGCGAAGTTGTTGAATGTGTTCATCTGCGGTTTAGTTCCGATCTGTGAATTTGTAAATTGTCCACTAGTGGAACTATTCACTATTCATTTACGAAATTAGTGATGTATTAATGTGGAAATTGATTTGATATTTGCCAATAATATGACATAATGATTGAGTTATTTATAGCAGGGATGACGTTAAGTCAAAACAAAATAGGAAACTGCTACGGGCTTCACATTGTTAGCCCATTTTTGAATATTAATTAATTAATTAATAATAAAAGATGAATTTCGAACTTTCAATGTCTTTATTTTTTTTTTATAAATATAGATAATACAACGTTTCGATTGATATAATCTTCAATCGTTATCAAGTGAATATCAATCAAACCTTGTGTTATATATATTTCTAAAAAAAGATAAAGACAATGAAAGTTCGAAATTAATCTTTTATTAATAATCTACCATTGTCTACAACTTTCAAACTAATTAATTAGTGTTATTTATTTATTTATTTATTTATTTATTTATGTTACGCTGTACAACAGGAACTTAATCCCAATTACAGTACAGGGTCCGCACTCACCGAGCCGCAGTGTACAAGTTTATATAATTTTTAGCTTGAGTGAGATTCGAACTCGGGATCTCCGGATTCGAATTCCGTATCGCTATTCATACCACCGTACTGTAAAACAGGAACTTAATCCCAATTATAGTACAGGGTCCGGACTTATTGAACTACAGTGTGCATATATATTTAAATTGAGTGAGATTCGAATGCCGCAATGCTAACCACACCATCATACTATATAATAATATAATAATATTACAGAAATACTGATTAAATAAATATATCACTTATCGAGATCTGCCACGGTGTAGTGCTCAACAATGGGTAAAAAGAGTGATGATATATTTATATATTTTATAATTAATTTTTTTAAAAATATTTAAATAAATCTATATAAACTGCATAAAAAATGGAATTCAACATTAAAAATGCAAATGAGTAGATTTTAAAACTAAATATGCAAAACAAATAAACATCAGTCATTCAGATTTCATTATAATTTTAAAAATACCCGGAGGATAGGTATCATTCCATAAAACAATTGCCAGCACTGGATGCAACGATGAAATTCATTAAAATGTTTTTAATCTAATTAAAAATGCATCAGAATTCACGGCACATGGACGATTTTACGCATCGGATTTAAATTGGCGAAAGAGAGATTTTGTTTTTGTTGGAACAATGCGTGGATATAAATTTTACTATCTTTGACATGTAGTAAAATGGACAGCTAGTCGTTAAAAGTTATCTTTACTTGTTTTATCGGTAATTACAAATTGGTTTCAAATATGAAGCGTTATTTATCTTTCGTAACAAAATATTACAGCGTTGGTTTACGTAGTACAAGTTATGTGTTTGTTTATTTATTTGTTTTATTGCAACACTGAAAATTAATCCCAACGCAATATTTGCTTCTCTGAGGTGGCGTGGGATTTCAACAAGGGACCTACAGTTTGTAGTTAGGGCTGACTTTAGTTACATTATACGTCCAGAACTATTTTTATTATGGGGTAGGTGGCTCAGTGGTATTGAGTCGGCCTGTGGATCTTGAGAACCCTGGTTCGATCCCACAGCCGACAAACAATTTTCACCAATTTAAATCTACCCATGTTGCTCCCCCTCCACTAACATCTTTGGGGGCCGTGATTTGACGGCTGGTAACCGAACTTCACGCGAATAAATATATCACTTACCGAGATCTGCTTCGGCAGAGTGCCACACACAGTAATGGATAAAAGGCGTGATGATACATTTATTTTATTTATAGAAATATTTGTACCGGTTGCGCCATTATAATAGTTTTTTTAAAAATATTTTGCGTTCGTAAGGATGTCATTATCAAACCCAGTTCATTACGATACGCAACATTTTGTTTTAGACGGTTGGTAGTAGCGGATGACATACTGAACCTATCAAGCTGAGAACATCAAAATTTCAATATAGCTTCAATATCTAAACATTTGCATAAAAGTTAATAACAGTTACCAACCACAATAGTTCATATACAAATTGTTTTAAATTGATTCGGTTTAAAATATCGTTGATTTTAAAAAAAATTAAATTTATATAAAAAAAATGAAAAATATATCATCACGCCTTTTACCCATTACTGGGTGTGGCACTCTGCCTAAACAGATCTCGGTAAGTGATATATTTTGTCGCGTGAAGTGCGGTTACCAGCCGTCAAATCACGGCCCTCAAAGATATTAGTGGTGATTTATATAAGACGCAAAATAGTATAAATAAGTCATCGTATAAGACTTTTATAATGCAGTTGCCTAATAGTGTTAGTGAAACGTTGGACACCTCCTGAGTTAACACTAAAGATGGCAGCAGGCCAGGGCACCGTTGGCTGTCACTCCCCGTCAACCCCGCAGAGGACTTCCCTGGAGTGACCACAGCATACACAAGGAAAGGATCACATACACATACACCACGTGTGGTAACACCACTTGACTTAACTCACCAATTCGTTCTCAAGTAATCTCCCAACCTAACACAACACGATACACAACCTATCACTAACAAATCTCACCACAAACTGGAATGAAATGCATAGTTAATTAGCTATTTAAATGTAGTTCTTATCCAACGGCACTCGTAATCCACCTAAACGCTAGTTTGAAGTAGAAAACATAATCAATTAAGAAGTAAAGACCTTACGTTAAAAAGTTACGCTAACAGTTGTATATTGTAATACTAGTGAGGAAAGAGTTTCATTGCAAAACGATTACGAAAGTTGAGCAGGATATATCAAATTGAAAGTAAGTGATTGCGCGGACAGCCTAGGAATAAATGGAAGTATACAGGGTGTTTCACAACTTAGAGCAAAAAATTAAAGGGTATATTATGTACGACGTGATGATCATGAAACAAAATGATTTTTTTTTTAAATTAGAAAAATTAAGGGTTATTAACCTAAAACATTTTTTGTAGTACTGCACTGGATTCGCTTTCCTATTAAACACAAACAACGAAGTAGGTATAAACTACGAAAGAATAATTACACAATTCAATTATTAGCAGTTATTTATAATAGAATTTTATTTAATTAATAAGTTTAACATAATCATCCAGCCAGTGGCAGTGGCAACGAAAAATTTTGGACTGGGAAACATAGAAAATAGTTTTGCGATTTAAAAAAAAATTCTTTTTGTTTCATGATCAGCACGTCGTACAGAATATACCCTTTAATTTTTTGCTCTAAGTTGTGAAACACCCTGTATAATTGAAAATGAAATGAAATATTCGTAGAATCTTAAAAAAAAATTATATTTTTAACTCGCTGTTTTTATGCAGTAATTAAATTTAGTATTATTCTACAATTCTACAATTTGTGTGGTATAATAACAAAAAAAAATTAATTAAACATGAAGTTTTAAAATAATAAAGCTAAATCCATATTTCGACAGCAAAAATTTAAATAATAAATAAAATTTTATGATTATATTTCGTGTTTGCAAGTACTTCAACTTTCATACATAGATATAACAAACGCTGTTTAATTTTCCGTAAAAGAAAAATGAAAAATCGTACAACTGACAATACTAATAAAGTACAGCAGATGCTCATAATTAAATAATACGATTTAACAAAGAAACAGGACTTTAAAACAAAACCAAGTTCATAAACTTTGCTTTGATCTTAAGAAGTATTAAATCTTAGTAAAACATTAATATTATTAGAACAAAAACAAATTTCTGAAAGAAAAAAAAAATATCCGTGACCACGGATTTCTGCACAAAAGGTTTCTTAGGCTTAATGAAAAAAGTTCAAAGCATAACAAATGAAAGTTTTTTTCATATTAATAAAAATAATACTCGTATTACAGATCATCATCATCTAATGCAGTGATTCATAATCAGGGATCCGCGGATCCCTAGTGACCCGTGAAAGGATCTTAATGGATCCGCAAAATTTAAAAGTTACCTACTAGTATTTTTGTCTGTAATTATATTTTTCTACGATTGCTATGAAAAGTTGACATTTGCCATCGTAAAGTTGACGTTTTCTGTGGAACAATCGAAAAATGGCAACGCGCGAAAAAGATATTTAATGCTAGGGTTTTCAGTGGCAACACGCCAAATAGATAATAGATGTGAATTTTTGGTTGAACCAGTGCAAAAATCGAAAATTTTTATCATATGGTTCTATATAGCTCAGACTACACAGAGCGCATCATCATATCTTTTTTAGTTTTCGAGTTACAGCGATATTTGACTTATTTAAATCTCAACTTTGAAGGCTCATATTTCGAAAACTAAAAAAGATAGCAAAAAATCTCCATAACTCTGAAACTAAAATAGATATTTTACAAAATTTCGATTTTTGAACTGGTTCAACCAAAACTTCACAACTCCAAATTACCAATAAACATTTTCGTTATTTTTCCGGTTCCATGTAAAGTAAAATTATAAATACTAGTGTCAAAACTTTGACGTTTATAACGTTTAAAATTATGACTATAAGTGCAAGATCCTGTTACATGGTCGTAGAAAAAATACAGTATTTAACGGGCGTATTATAGCAGTTATTCATTCGGGTGTTTATAGCTCGCGTTGCAAACATGAAATAATATACTATTACTCCATAAAGATTAAGAACCGCTGGTCTAATGTAGAATAAAAAAATGACTTACCTTTTGAAGTCAAACTGGATTGAGCAGTGGAAGAATTCGTCCTAAAAAGGGCCCCTAGTAAGAAAAAGAAAAATTCCATGAGTCTTCAGATAAAACGAACACATTTTATTGAAACATTTTATTATACAAAATATTAAATGTCTTATACTTATATCGTAGATAGTGAAAATTTAAAAAATAACTTACAGTTGCCTTAGTAACTCAAGAATAGGAACAACGGAATAATAAAATTAAACAAAATTTAACGGTAAATATATAGGCACAAATGGTAAATATTTTATGTATATCACCTCAACAGAGACTTTAGGTCTTTGTAAACTTTCTATAAATTATTAACCTCACTTTACATTACACTTCTTTCAACTAAATACTTTACATACCTTCTTTCTATAAAATCAAGTTTTCAAATGTTTCTGTTTATTCTGCAACTGAATTATTATTTCTAATTGATCAATATGTTATTGACAACTTCATATATTCCATAATTATTTTAAAGATTATTACTATTTTAGTATTCCGTCCTCAGAATAATTTATTCTGGCGTATTTAGGGTATTTTGCTTTTGGCAAAACTTCATAGTTAAAAAGAAATACTTTTCAAACTATCAGGCTTCATATAAAAGCAAAATGCATAAAGGGAAAATAGATATATCGATTAACAATTTAAAATGGTAGTAATAATGAAAATTTAAAGTTATCATTTTATCGATCGCTAACAGATAATGATTTGACACTATTGTCAAAGAAAAATGTGTTCAGTGCGCAAGTGTAGCGCGAATGCTTTATGAAGGAACCAAATTTGAAAAAAGTGTAATGCAAAGCAAGTTCTAGTATAAATAACAAAATGTAAAAGTTATGGTAACGAAGAAGGTACGAAAGGAACACATTAAAATAATACTAATCAATCAACGGATGGAATGATTTTCAAATTTCAATCCTTAATCTAACGATATATCACAGATAAAAATCAGTTATCATTTATAATTAGTACATTTGATAGTTGACACCAAAAATTATAGTAGTTACTGTCAAAATATGGCGAAATGTCTAACTGACTAGACAGGAACGAAACGAGATTCGAACCTGATCCTTGTCTGTCGTGTTTCTGATCGCACTGCGATTCAAAGTCAAAAATATTCAACTCTTACCAGCAGATATGTATATCCAGCTTCCTATCGAAAGAATTGACGTTTATTTTTTTCACTGGGCGCTCTTGTATTCACGATAATCCTCTGATAATGAATTACGTACGGAAATAACTTTTGATAGTTTTTAGCAAGCAGTTTTTGCTATGCCCAAGTCATCCTCAGTTGTTGTTTCTGTTTCTGTGTCTTCCTGTTCTGGTTCTTCTTCTTCTTTGATTTGTCCACGAACACTTGAAGCTGGTAGTTTACTTGTCTTTCTTCCATGAAGAGGAATCGTCGCAGGAGTTATTTGTATTTCAGGAATAGTTGAACGATTTAATAAGTAGTCTAAATCGAGAGATATTCTGTCTAGCATACCATCGAGATTATCGTCATCTTCAATGGTGTTAACTTCATTTGTATGGCTTCTTTCTTTACCTTCTGGTTGTTTCCTTTCTGCTACTTCTGGTTCTAGTACCTCTTCTTCAACATCTGATAATTCTTTATTTTGCCGAATTGGTTCTTGTATGATAGCATCAATTCCTTCGCAAGGTTCTACTTCAACATTACAAAGCATAATCGAAGGACCTTCTACAAGAATATTGGCTTCAACTGAAGGATTAGGCGAAGGAACTATTCCCAGCTCAACACATACTCTAGTCGTGAGAATGTCCGGAGGATGCGGCATATCCCTAAGAAACTGTCCACTTGAAGGAGAAATCACCACAGATTCAGGATGTCTTAAGAACCAATGATCAGGGTACATCTTCTCTGATTCCGAGTACAACGCTGCATCAATAGGAGACTTTCGGTACTTTTTAGGACTGCTGTTGTACAGTTCGAGGTCAACGTCCTCTTTGCCGTCGGGCCGGGCTTCGCCCTCGAAGCGTTCGACTGAGTCCTCAGAGATACTGTGAAGGTAGGTTTCGATGGTGGATGGTGCACCTTCTGAAGACGGGTATTTTAATTTTCGTTGCGAGTTGGATAAGAGGAGTCCTTCGCTGGAGTCCATGCGACCTACTCCTTTGCCGCGAAGTTGACGTGGTGGAGCGGATTCGCTTTCGGCGTCTGGTTCTTGTTTTGTGAAGACTTTTGAGGAAGAAGAAAGTTAGATGGGGAATATTTTGGAGGGAATTAAGATTCAATGAATATTTTTAAATACAAAATAAAATTAAATTTATGGGTTTTTGAAATTCCTTATTTGTCATTAAAATAATATTAAAGTATTTGTTACTTTTGAAACACATTTCTGTGCAGGTTTTAATTAAATAAATATATCCTCACTCCTTCTATATATTACTGGGTGTGGCAATCTGCTGTAGCAGATATCAGTAAGTGTTATATTTATGGTTACCAGTCGTCAAATCACGGCTCTCAAAGATGTTAGTGAGGTGAAAACAACGAACAACATTTGTCTATTTTCTTTAGCCTTTACGATGGCTCTACTTGTATGAACAGAATTAAGAATGTTGAAGATTAATTAAATTTTAAGTGAATGTTTCAAGAATTTATGCTATCCCATTTTATGCGATAAATGTGATAATATATACCATTATTTATTTATTTAATACAAAAATTAAAAGAGAAATGAAAATGCTGCTGACGACGTTGAATTTTTCTGTGTTCTAAAAGAATATATCATCCACAAAGATCTACAAATGCAGAAATATCTTATTCAACAATGTATTTAAAAAAACGTTAATGACAAGTTCGTTTTAATGTGGATTAAAATGAGTACTATTATGCATCAAATTTAACTCAATTTACAAAAAGTTATTATCTGAATTCTAGATAATATTTAAAATTATTGAGGTAGGTAGAACCCGGGTTCAATTCCCACAGCCGACAAACAATTTTTACCAAATAAAAATTACCCTTGTTGCACCCTCACCGTTATCATCTTTGTAGACCGTAATTTGACGGCTGGTAATCGTACTTCACGCGCATAAATATATCACTGACCGAGATCTGCATCGACAGAATGCCACACCCAGTAATGGTTAAAAGGCGTGATGATATATTTAAATTTACTATATTAAAAATTGTTTTAGTGGCCAACCCGGTTTCAGAATCTAATTGTAATAGTTTGGTCGTTAAAAAATATTCAAAGAATCATTCAAAAACAAAACCTAACTTACAACTTAAAGGGCTGTTAGCAGAATCCGAGCTAAAATCATCATCGTTCCCATGAAGCTTCAACTTCTTCGCAAGATGTGCGCGCATGGAATTCTCACACTTGATGACGTAACAAATAAGTTGCAAAAACCCCTGACAACATGCAACAAATACGCGTTAATCTCTACACCCTAAATTGCTGATTTGTACTTACCAATACAGCGCAGCTGATGGAGAATATGTAGTGGCAGATGACGTCATTTCGAATGTTTATGTACATGATGCTGGAGATCACCATCACTACCATGGAGATATATATCACGGCTGAACGACGCAGCAACCCTATCCTGAAATTTTAAAGGACATATTTCGCGGTAAGTTTTACGGTTTTTTGTCTTAATTTGATTATTTGGAACTTATTTCAAATACAGTACAGGGAGGGCTAAAATTGACTTATATAGTGTATAGTACTATCAGCCCATTAACCCTTTTTATCATGGCAGTTTCCCCTGTAAACCTATTCCACATTTTAAAAAGTTATTAATTTTAATATAAATTTTCACAATTAGGTTCAGAGCCTGATGAATTTAAGCAAGCAGCACTAATTCAAAGTAGAGATAACCAAACGAATTATCTAATTTTCTCTTCAAAATTTAATGGAGATTATGACTTTTTTACACCAATTGAATGTAAAAAATAAGAATATGAGTCGATATATCTACAGAAGAATTAAAAATTATACATTAATATAATCCTGTAACTCGTGCAAAATAAGGCGAATGTGTAGTCAGTTGAGCAGTTCAATATTGTGCATACGTTTCTAATGCAAGAATAGCATCACAGGATAAGTATTTTATTGAGTAACTACGGTCGCGCCAGACCCCATCAACTGTATTTGAATAGTTTTTAAGCAATCGTCATATTTCCTAGATATATTTTGTAATCTACGTAGAGTATATATTTGCTTGAAAACAAGAATTTTTAACAGTGACAGTGACAGTGACTGCACTCTACTTGAAGTTATGTTTATTCTGGATTTAGGCTTTGGGGCGTATCCCGAGAAAAAATGTAAACACAGTGCCTAAATTGGCATGTTGCTAAGTTTCGATAGATTTAATGTAAATTTCAATTGTATTTCAAAGTTAATTTCTTTTCATTAAACTTTAATTTCCTCTTTCGATGTGAATAGAGAAAATAAGAGAATAAAAATGCGTCATGTAAAGCGATTGTAGTTTATGAGGCTTCAGCAATATTTTGATTTATCTGCGAGGGTGTTAATCATACAGGAAGATAGCGGTTGTTCACACGTGCGTTTTTTGTTTTTCGCTTGTAGCTCAATTTGTGTTTTTATTCCTCAGCGCCACGCATCGCTTGCTGGAAGCTAAATGAAAAATGTTCCACGTACATTAATCACCGTATAAATTTTCTCTCAAATATTTTATTTATGTTGAAATATTTTTAAGACGTCAAGTGATCTCGCGCATTCATCATCCGTTTAGTAAATAATCCCGACGTTGATTTATTACTTAGCCTCCGGGTTCAAATTTACTCAAATCTAAATTTGTTTTGAGCAATGGATTGAAATTAATTATTACCTCTACCAGAAAAATATACTCTATCATACTTTTTATATTTTTACTTTAACCACTTTACTTTTGATCTGAAACATATAGTTACGTTCTGTATCATCTAATACGACAATGACATTATTTTTGCAACCATAACAACGAAACATCCAACGAAATATATTGTTTCTGTGATTGCTATGAAAAGTTGACAATTACGCTCTCATTTGTCATCGTAAAGTTCACGTTTTCCGTGAAACAATCGAAAAATATCTTTGTTAAATGCGCACGTTTCCAATGGCAACGCGCGAAAAAGATATTAGATGCGCGCTTACTTCAATAGTTACCAGGGATACAAACAAAATAGAAACTTGTCATATTGACAGTTGACAGAACGAATTTATTTTCAGTACACATACGTTTTTTAATAATTTTAAGATACAATCGTAGAAAAAATGATGTGTGCATCACGAGCGTAAAGTGTCTTTGTTCCTCTTACACTATTGCAGCTCTCGCCTTCGGATCGCGCTGCAATTACCGTGTTCGAGTAACAAATAATCACTTTACGCTCTTAATACACAAATAACTATTTTCTACGATTGCTATGAAAAGTTGGAAATTACGCTCTCGTCATGTCTTTCTTTCTCTAGATGTACAATATACGATTTTATTGACAATTTTGAGCATTTGTTCGAGGTCATAAAAATGGTCTAACATTATTACGTATGTTATAAAAAATGGTGACTATATTTAGAGAAAAAATACATTTCTTACCTTTTGTGGAGAGCCTTGCTGTTCGTTAAATGTTTCGTCACTAACAAATGCAGCTTCCTCATAACACTAAAATACAAAAATACGAAGAGGACAAACATCACCGCCGCCGAAATCACAAAAATATTAAACACCAAAGACCCAGCGATGAGCCACCAGGAGTCTAGCTGTCTCCCGATGGACCGGTGCGCCAGGTGGTTCCCGCAGATGGCCACTAGAGGTACCCCGGAGATGATGCCAACTACAGTAGGCTTCAGACTTCTCACTCGTGTCAGTTGTACCAGCTCCGTGTAGACGATGAGGAGTTTTGACAAGTGAGAAGACATTCCCACTAAGAGGAAGGTCTCCAAGAAGGTTGCTACGTAGGGGTAGGACTCCTGCAGGAAGACAAGAAACATATCTTATAGTAGAGTGGGTTTTGAAGTAGGGCTCGCGGAGATATTGGAAGGCGGTCACCGAATACTACATAGAAAATTAAAAAATATAAATTCAATGAAAAAAAATATAAAGTAAACACTTGGCTATGTTTTACAAAATTCAACCTTTTTTTATATTAAACCTTGTTTCACCAAGTGTTGGATGACAATTAATTTTGTCTTTGTTGTTATTTAAATTCAATGATTTAGAGAATTTATTATAAGATTGAAGTCTACAAACTATTATATCAACATACTATACTTTGATAGTAAATAAATAAATAAATATATCATCACGCCTTTTAAACATTACTGGGTGTGGTACTCTGCCGTAAGCAGATCTCAGTAAGTGATATATTTCTTCGCGTTAAGTGCGGTTACCAGCCGTCAAATAACGCCCCCCCCCCAAGATGTTAGTGGAGGAAGAGCCACAGGGGTAGATTTAAATTGGCGAAAATTGTTTATCGGCTGTGGAGATTGAACCAGGGTTTTCAAGATCCACAGGCCGACTCGATACACTGAGCCACCTAACCCCATATGTAGTAATGTGTAATGAATGTTTCAAGGGTGTTACCAACCGTCAAGTCACTGCCTCCTAAGGAAATACACAGAATTCAAACTTGAAGTTTTATTTTGGAGTTCGAGATGTTATAACTGAGCTATTTACTTCATTGAAGAATAAGTAAGTTATTTTAGAGAGGTACAGAAAAAGAGAAAGCAATAAAAGAACAATTCCGAAGATAATTTTCGTTTTATTGACACTTTGAAATTTACGATTTTTTTGTGGGTAGCATATGGAGGTATAAAACTAAACGAGATATTCAAGAAAGATTTCTGCTATTTGAATTCGCTTGATAAAAATTGATGCTTATTAGGTACTAAATTTATGTAAATTAAGCTCATCTGGTTTCAATTGATTGTTCCAAATGTTCTACGAACTCTCTTTAATGCGAATCATGTGCTTAATTGGCTCTGAAGTTAGCACCTGAACTCTGATCTATTTGAAACAAGATATTATTCGTATTATTATTTAAAAATATTATTTTTTGTACATAGTTTTCAAGATAAAGGTTGAAAGTATTGGAATAAATTTAAAAACATTAAATTTATTTTCAAATTATAGTAGAACATTATTTAATTAAATTAATTTAAAAATCTATGGGGTAGGTGACTCAGTGGTATCGAGTCGGCCAGTGGATCTTGAGAACCCTGGTTCGATCCCCACAGCCGACAAACAATTTTCACCAATTTAAAAATCTACCCCTGTGGCTCCCTCTCCACTAATATCTTTGAGGGCCGTGATTTGACGGCTGGTAACCGCATTTCACGCGACAATATATATATATTTTTTTTTAGATGACCGAAGTTTGTTACTTTGTCAAAATAAAAATGTTAGTTTTTTTTTAACTTATTCTATGGTTGACTAAGCAATGAATGTAGCAATCTGACGAACTTCATAGATTCAGCGAGACATCTATATTTAAAAAAATAAGAATCTTTACATATTGTTTCACAAACGAATTTAATGACGTAATTGTCAACTCATTAGATAAGAGTTATAGTAATGATCAATTAGTAATAGCCTTTTGGAAGTTTTCCTATTTCAATTCGTAATTGTGATGAAAATGGATGAATGTGAAATGATAGCAAAATTTATGTAAATAAAAATTGTCTGGTTTCAATGGTATAAGAGTCCGGAGTGTTGAAAAAGAATAGATATTTTTGTGTGAAGCATTCGTTGAATTATTAAAATAAGCCATACCCAGAAAACTATCAGATTTTTTATCAAATATATTATCGATGTCAGAAACGCACCTTGCGTCGCCAGAATAAGCAAACCGCGGAACGATATTACTTTTACCATTTTTCCTTTTACGTCTCCAATATTTTTATCGGAAACTTTATTCTTCGCGTGAAATAAAAAACGCAACAGTCGTCGATAGAATAAAAATTGAAAACATTGAATATTGATCGAAAGCGGTCGGATGGAACGCGAAAAAAATGAAACGCGGGCGAACCTCAACGTAATAATATGATTTGATTTACGAGAGTCACTCACTTACACTCCGCTCCTCAATAAACGTAAATCACAAGGAAATTGTTTCCTTTTTTGCGGCCTTCTTAAACGTTGCGTCTCGACGCCCTCGGCGCTCTGGACGCCGAGGTTTTAACGCTTCAGTTGACGCGTAACCGCTGACACTCCATCAAAATGCTCTATACCACGAATCAATATAGTTTCCTCGGAAAATTCCCGGAAAACTATACAAAATTACCCATGTTATATCGATATCTTACACTTCAATACACAATGATTGTATACAAGCTTCTAGATTTATTCAAAATTTTAATTAGATTTTTTAATTGAAATTTAATATTTATTTATTTATGTTACTCTGTAAAAATTTTTAATCCTAATTACAGTACAGGGTCCGTACTCAGCGAACCGCAGTGTGGTAGTTCATATAATTTTTAGCTTGAGTGAGATTCGAATTCTATATTGCTATCCACACCACCGTACTGACGGATTTATTTCTTTAAATAAAATAAAACATAAAAATAGTTATTTGTCAAACTAGAAAAGAAAACGATTATATTTTCCAGTCGAATTAGAAGTTTAAGGCATTCGATCGAGCGGGGAAAAAGCGCTTTTCTTTCGTGTTAAAAACAAACAAAAATTACGACATACTTAAAAAATATATTTTATTCGAACTTTAAATACACTCAAGGCAAAAAGGTAATATTTTATTTATTTGAATCAAAATTATACGATCATTTAAATAAAAAATGTATTTATAATTCTTAGAAGTATTTTTTTGTTGTTGTAAAATAACAACCATATAATGCCGCCATTTTTTTGATAGCTGTCAATATGACTGTCATTTTTGTAATAAATATTAAGAATTAATAGAAAGAATTAAATTAATATTTTTATTTTGTAAGATGTAAATAAGATATGTGGAAAGGTTTAATATTTCATAAATAATTTGATATTATGTTTTATGTTGACTCCTGTCTCCATTTCCTTGGAACACTTAGTATATCGCCAGGTCATAGTAAATCAATGCACAATGTCTTGTTTCCTTTTTTGTCCACCCGGTATATATTCCAGTCCACATATTCGTTTGAATGTTTCAAGAACATAATTAATTAATGTTTCAATTCACCGTTTATGAGAAATTCAAAAACTCAAAAGAAGGCTGCAGGTTAATTAAATTTTCAAACATGCTCGTTTTGAATGCATAATGACAGAAACCTTCTTACAATTTGTATTTCCCTGGCGTCGTTTCGGAAACGCAAACAAATTAAATGTTAGACGCATCACTACCCACATGAAGGTTCTTTGAGACATCTTCAAGAAAATAACAAAATAACTCACCGCTGGAAGATCGTTGCAGAGGGCGTAGAGGAAGACGGCCATGGCTCCGATGGTGGCGCTGCAGCACTGGACCTTCAGGTACACCAAGCAGGAACGGTGATACCACCAGTATAGAAGTAAAACTCCTAGAGCCACCAAGGCTTGCACTAGGCAGCATACACAGCCGAGTAAGATTACTAGGTGGTATTGGTGTACTGCTGTGAGCGCCATCTGCAAAGAAACAAACAATTGTGATAATAATTAGTTGTAAAATAGTATTTTTCAAACTTCAGATATCCGTACCATACATACATACATACATAACCCATTTAATGGAGTAGCACGAACCCCTGAAACATTCATGGAGCATCCACTAAAAGATTCATAAAAAAAATCAGTTCACGTCAACATTCTCATCCTGACATACGATACTCGTTTCGACCATATTAACATTTCCTCCATACGAACTCTTTCCTCCCTGATAACCAAAATCCATCATCACGCAACAAACCTTCATTCACATCCATCCATTCGCTCCTGTACCGTACCGTTTCCTAAATTTTGATTATTGACAAATATCCCATTATCAAAATAATAATAAACCTATAGTTATTTTTGTATCCAGTGCGTAAAATGAGCGTCTTTTTGTTGCGTTTGAGAATATCATTTTTAATCGAGAGCGCCAAGTCATTCGAACGCGCCGAAAAACAAGAATTTCGCCCACGAAATACAAACAATATTTTTTATATACTCAAATACTAAAATGAGCATATTATTAAACAAATTATTGTGTGTGAAATGCTCCATAAATAACAGTTTGAGAAATACTTTAAAAAATATAAAATTCTTCATCAAAATAACAAAATATTCCATTACTGTTAAAATTAAGTTATCAAAATAAAATCTAACTTACATATGCAGGCCGGGAAGTTAATAAAATCGCAAACGTGCCCGTCTTTGAACACGTGCACCTGGTGAGCGTGGCGTTGAACGCGAGCGTGGTACAGGAGTCCATATCCCAGTGATGAGCATCAGCTACATCAGCCACGGCACAGGTGGTGTTCCATGCGTCCCAGCTAGTGTTCGGCGCGGCGTGGCGCAGCTCCAGATCCAACCACATGGCACCTGGGGCTAGCTGGAGAAGACGTCCACGATCACGACCTACCCATACGCTGAGAAGGCCTGAGACGATCTCGTACTCTAACTCGTGGCCTGATCTACACATCAAGAATTACAAAAAAACAACGAATTTATAAGTTGTTTTAATTAACTTTTCCGGAGGCTATATCTTAAAAACTAAACAAGATATGAAGATGCGCTCAACAGCACTGAATTCCTCGTGTCCGAATTGACTTATAAGCAATTTTGTTTTTGTTTTTAGGCTAATTTCATACTTTTTGCTCTAAAATTCTTTCTCTTGCAAATATTGTAATGAAAGTACGGTTACCAGTCGTCAAATCACAACCCTCAAAGATATTAGTGGAGAGAGAGAGCTACAGGAGTAATTCACATGCAGTAAAAATTGTCCTACTTGATACCATTGAGTCCAATCCAGGGGCGAATCCAGACTTCGAATTGAGGGGGGGTTATGAAGTGAATTTTGTCTCGGGGAAGGGAGGAGGGGGGTTGGTATTGCTCATCTTCTAAATATAAAAAACATTTGTATTGCTCATCTTCTAAATATAAAAAACATTTGTATTTGCTTATATTATATTCCTGCTTTAAATAATTTTTATAATCACATTAAATCACATTAAATCGTCTTTGGAATCGCATTAAATCACAATAAATAATTTTTTCACCTCAAAAATTTCCTCTAAGAATGCCAACACTTTAAAAGCATAAAGTTTCAATATCTAAACAGTTCTTCGATAGAATACAAAAATGATTGAATTAGAAGTTGATTTTCTAAGTGCCAATGTCGGTAGTCACATACTTGACTAGGTCTTAAATAGAATACCTCTCCCATCTGCGGGTCGAAATAATATCCCCACAAAATATTGGGTTTTGGCCATTTATTAGAATAATAAATCAAACAATAGTTCTTAATTATTTTAAGTTCTTAGATAATATTTTCTATTTAATTTGAGTTATCGTAAATAATTACATCATTATTATGTATTAGGATCAACATTTAAAAAAAAAGTCCATGCTTAGGGGAGGAAAGTCCATGCTTAGGGGGGGTCATGACCCCCATGATCCCCCCTGGATTCGCCCCTGGTCAAATCATAACTTTGTTTTATCAGTTTCTTCTCTCAATTGACAGCTATATTAAGAATTTGATCGTGCAATTTATTGCTGTCAGTTAAAGTTGTACAAATAATAATTATTGCTCAATCCTGATTGCAAACCGAAGTATCGACTATAGAACAGTTGTATTGCGTAGTCGTATAGCCAACAATAGCATCGTGTTCGAGGTAATTTCCAACGTGTATAATAACCAGCACAATATCTGATTATATTAATCACACAGCTAATAATAGTTAAGGAAATAATCCTTGTAGTAAACGCCTCTATCTTAGCACCCCTTTCTAGTAATCTCATGGGAGAACGAGCAAATTAGATCCCGCAAACCGTTGTGGAGTTCTATGCGGCGACGAAAGCACGCTTGCCGACAAAGATGATGCTACAACCGCGTACTAATGAAACTATAACTCTCAGTGAGCTGTTCGTTTGACGCCCGCATTCCCTCGGCAAAAACTCTCCTTTGTCAACGTTCATTACTGACAACTTTGACTGAATTAATTAATCATTATCGTTTGTTGTACACCGACACTGAAATGCGAACGCTAAGGTCAATGCATTGTTGCACTATTTGCGAATGACACATGGGCGGATACAGCGATTTAACAGCAAAAAATTATCGAATATTTAGAGCTAATATTATTAAGTTGTGTGATTATTAAAGGTAATAATAATATTAGCTCTAAGCTTGGGTATGATTCCCTCATAATCAAAAACTGTGTCACTGTAGACGAACCCGGTTGTCAATGCCTATATAGGAGTCTCTCGGAACGAAGCTACGCTTAGACACTGTGACAGAAAAATTCAGTTGATGCCATATTTCGAACACAGGTGACGTGGTGTAGCGGTTAGCATCTCTCCCGGTATGCGGAAGGTCCCTGGTTCGAATACAGGCGTCATCAGAATTTTTCTGTCATAATATAAATTAACTTTAGTATCGAATATTTATTTATTTATTTATGTTACGCTGTACAACAGGAATTTAATCCCAATTACAGTACAGAGTCTGCACTCACCGAGCCGCAGTGTGGTAGTTTATATAATTTTTAGCTTGAGTGTGATTCGAACGCGGGATCTCCGGATTCGAATTCCGTATCGCTATCCACACCACCGTACTGACGGACAGTTGGTAACATCCTAACATTTAAAAAACATGGACCAAGGACAACTCTGTATGAACGAGGTTATTTTTTTTGCATTTTGAAATAGTTTAAAAATTATTAATTTTATACTTACTTTATGATATTTTATTAACGTCTTCTATAATTACATTTGTAATTCAATGAATGAAAATAAATAATAATAATAATAATGAACCCAAATTAATATTTTTTAATAACTTTTCAATTTCAATCATAAATAAAATGTATTCGGCCATTTGGTCAAACAAAGTTTAGAAAAAAAAATCAGTTTCTCCAAATGACCAGTGGGAAAAAATAAAATATACATATCACGAATTTCGTTGTTAGAAGAACAATAAAGATAAATTCTCGAAACAAATGATCACTCATCTAGTTATAAATGAATAATAAATTATTCAAATGTTAACCCTTTGCACTCCGTTGTCGCCGCATTTGCGACATTTCGTATGTTAGGAATAAAGCCGTTGTCGCCGCATTTGCGACACGCTTGTTTATCTCACTCAGCGCTCTTAAGTCTTAGATAATCAAAAGTGTTTACGTTTGCATTCCAATGTGTGTGATCTGCATTTGTTTGGAGTTACTGGTTCCTACTATTAGGCTATTAGGCTGGAGTGCAAAGGGTTAATAATATATTGCAAATAACACCGGTTAAACCGGTTACAATGCATAGTGGCGAGTGATGATCGATATAACGAATAAATAATATATGTCACTTTGTAATTGTTCTTACCTTGTTTGGGCGACGGCTCGCGCCGGAAGGAATTCGGACAAGTTCTTGTAGGAGACGACGGCGACGGTAAACGATCCGTTTCCGAACGTTTCGCTACCGCCGCCGCCTCCAACACCGCCACCGGTCTCGATGTGTAGATCCAGTTTGTCACCGAACCATCGCGGATAACTGTACAAAGAGATATTGTCAGTATTAATTGGGTTACAGTCTTAAAATGCTGGACAATTATTGTTTTTTATATACTAATTATTTATATACCTAGACCAAAGTTTATTTATTTCAAAGAACAAATAAACTAATTATCAAAATTCTATACTGTTTCAAGCTTTTGACAAAAAAGGATATATTTTTGAATGATTTACAACAATAAAATAGTTGAGTAAATAGAGTAAATACGATGATCGACTGTTTGAATAATGACGACAATTTGATAATCGGAATATCAGTCTAATATATTTTGAAAAAGTTACAATTCCAACGTTTCGGTGATAACCATCGCCGCCTTCAGGGATCTACAAGTAATTAAAAAATAAAATAGTTGTTTATGCAACTAGTGTTAAAAGTTTAACTTTATTGCATGAGTGGGATTCATCAAGATTAAAAACTATGTTAACTAATTCGTCTTTTGTAAATTTAATTTTTACATAAACTAAATAAATTATAACAAACAAAAATTGATAAACTAAGTGAGAGAAGCAATTAATAATTACTAAAAATCTGAAAAATAAGAAAGAGTTCCTATGGAGGAAGTGTTAATATGATCGAAACGAGTATCGTGTGTCAGGATGAGAATGTTGACGTGAACTGATTTTTTTTTATGAATCTTTTAGTGGATGCTCTATGAATATTTCAGGGGTTCGTGCTACCACATTTAATGGGATATAGCGTGATGTTATGTATGTATGTAAAAATCTGACAAAAACTACTTTAATTGTGAATTCATGGCATACTTTCTGTGTGTGATTATTTATTAATAAAAACATGAACAGTCTTAAAGAGAAACAAAAGATCTTTATAATTTTGCAAAAATATATAAAAATTAATGTTACAAAAGACGACTTAGTTCACATGGTATTTATTTTTGGTGAATATTTGCATACTTTCTGTGCCTGATTATTTATTAATAAAAATATGATTAGTTTCTGTACTCATCAGTTTAGGACTATAATAAATAAGAACTGTTTTAAAGAGAAACAAAAGATCCTTAAAATTTTGCAAACATATATAGGATGTTCCAGTAAAAAATATAAAGTTACATATCATTGCGTGAAAATAAAACACCAGGTAAAGAACTTATATTACAGATATGTAGACGTTTTAATTTAAAATATAACTTTGAATCCAGTAAAAAACAGACCGATGAATCATCCAGTATGTGTATGATTAATTTTATTTGCGGCGTAGACATCTTTTTATCAAAGACTTCAAAATAAAATTAAGTTCTTAATTCACGAATGTATTGCAAAATCTTGCGGCACAATGATAGAAAAACTTTGACACCTAAACTATAAAGAAAGATTTAAAAATTGTGATGATTTATAAAATAGTCGAAATCATAAAATATACAAAGTTGTCATTTACATATCGATCGATTTCAAATGATACGTAGAGGAGGGTGATATCTTACCTGTTTAGACGCAAAGGAACATGTAAATTATGAATAGTAGCACTGTCTAAATTAGCAACATCAACAGTAAAACTATCAAAATTTTCATGCATCTCTCCAGAAGTCCTCAACAATGATCCAACCAGTAAAGCTTGGCTTCGTACAATTCTCTGTAGTTGTGCCACACTCTAAACACAAAATACCCCACTAAATCTACCACTTCCTTCACACTTAAAACACCCTCATTATACCTCAATATCAATAATAGAATTTCTATGTTTCAACAAATAATCTGCAATTTTATACAGAGCTTTAGAAACGTTGTGGACCTCATCATTCGCTTCTGTTGCGTTGACGTAATCAACTACTTGTTGGACGAGGGAAAGAATTCTTTCGCCTTCTCCAGAGTAGAGTATGGGTCGGCTTTGGAGGTAGTTTAGGTACTCAGACATCGTTTCCGTAGCTGTGGTGTTTTGGTAGCCGTAGGTCAGTTTCTTGAACTGCAGAAAGAAAAAAACGAAAGAACATTTTAATTCAATTTGATGTCATAAGTGAAGAATTTCTGCGTGCAGATGTTGTTTTGTTTCTTGAGCTGAAGGCGAGAGATATAAAGCATGTAAGGTAAGAATGACACTTTCTTCACAAAGTATATTTACCGGGAGTTTTTCTTATCAGCAAACATAGGGATATATCATTACCATAGTTACAGTTAAAAAGTTTGACAGCAATACATTAGAGCGTTTATTTTAAAAGTAAACATAGAGAAAATAATATTTTCAGCAATGCATTAAAGTGTAATAGTCTATAGTCTAAAAGAAACATTTTAAGTTTAAACAAATTAAATGAATTTGAATTACTTTAAATGACATTAACTAAACGTTAGGTATAAATTTAGAACCCGAAAACAATCCAAAAGTTCTTTTGTGTAGAGGTTTGTTCTCAAATTCTTCGTTTAAGAGCTCGTACATACAAATGAGAATTTTGGGTTGAACCAGTTCAAAATCGAAAATTATTAAAATGTGGTTCTATATAATTCAGACCACGAGAAATCGAATGGCGCAAGGCGCATCTTCATATCTTTTTTAGTTTTTGAGTTACAGTGATTTTTGACTTTTTTTTAAGCTCAACTTTGAAAGCCCATAACTCAAAAACTAAAAGAGATATTGAAATGCGGTTTGAACGAGTGAATTTCTCGTGCGCTACTTAACTTGTACAGGTATTTTGATAATATTGAAAAATTTTCAATTTTATTTCAAAATTTTTCTTTCTCAATATTTCAAAAATTTGAAAAGATAATGAAAATCTGAAAACACCAGTGAATTTCTCTCGTAAAAATACATAGGTATGCAAATTTTTACAATAAAATTCGTACGGATACATTTTTTATTACAAAAAAACGAATAATGGAAAAAAATCGTAAAAACACCAAGGGGTACCCCTTGGCGTTTTTTCCAATTTTGGCCATTTTTCGATTTTTTTTTAATAAAAAATGTATCCGTTCGAATTTTCTTCTGAAAATTTGCATACCTATGTATTTTCACGCGAGGAATTCACTGGTGTTTTCAGATTTTCATTTTCTTTTCAACTTTTTGAAATACAGTCGAACCCCGATAACTCGAACTCCGATAACTCGAATTTTTGATTATTCGAACAAAATGTATTGGCAACAGCGCCAAGAGTGAAAATTGCATGTAAATTTGTCTTCATAAATCGAACTTTTATTACTCGAATTTCTCGATAACTCGAACAGAAAACGACGCGCGCATATTCGATAAGTCGAAGTTTCGGGGAATTCCGCGCTCACGATGAAACGACACATCTCTTGGTTCAGCCACAGTTTACATTCCATGGTTATTCTAAGTTAGTATTTCACTCGTATACTGCTTCATTGTTAGGCGTTAGGCGTCATGTCACCGAAGCGTATTTTAAAGACCTAAACAATAGAAGATAAGTATAAACTGATAAATGAAGTTAAAAATGTTTCAAAGAAAAAGGATGTGGCTAGCAAGTATGGTGTACCTCCAAATACAGTGTCTACAATTTAATAAAATAAGGAATCGATTATCACAGCAGTTGAATATGGTATTGCATCTGGTAGTAGCCTGAAACAATTGCTAATTGTTTTAATAATGCCGGGTTTGGTCAGTGTACTGTGTGGGAGGAAGAGGATGATATTCCTTTAGTTTTCATCAAAGAACAATTAAATCATATTAATAAAGAGAATACAGCAGTACTTCAAACTGAATACGAGTCTTGGGTACATTTAAATAATTCACAAGACACTGGCACTCTTGATGATTATATGCAGGTGGATGACGATCTTGTTACATCTTAGTTTCTCACTGATGTCAAGTCTTACAGTTCCGAACTTATAAACCTTGATATGGATGACAGCGAAAGTGACGATGAACCATTGATACAGGAAGATTTTCAGCCACCTTCGAATGATATGGTTGCAAATTCTATACGAATTTTGAATTTATATTTACAGACAAATGAAGATACAACCGATTTTATTTATAGAAATTTAAATAGAATTAAAGCTTTTTTTGAAAATAAGAATAAAAAAACGGTACATCAGTCACAAATTACTGAATATTTTACGCCAGAATGAAATACAACGTTACCTGTCCATAGAAAAATATACTATGTATGTATTTTATGTAATTATATGTTTATTGTGCATATTATGTTATGTCTTTATTTGAAATAAATATGTATTTTTTTTACTTCAATAAATACATATGTACATACTATTTTTTTTTTTTTGTAAAATTCGCTTACTCGAAGTCTTAATAACTCGAACTTTTTTTGTGGCAAGTCATGGTTCGAGTTATCGAGGTTCGACTGTATTGACAAAAGAAAATTTCGAAAAAAAAATTAAAATTTTCAAAATACCGGTACAAGTTAAGTAACGCACGAGAAATGCACTCGTTCACACCGCATTTCAATATCTCTTTTAGTTTTTGAGTTATGGCGTCCCAAAGTTGAGCTTTAAAAAAAGTCAAAAATCGCTGTAACTCAAAAACTAAAAGAGATATTGAAACGCGGTTTGAACGAGTGCATTTCTCGTGCTCCGAACTATATAGAACCATATTATAAAATTTTTGACTTTTTGAACTGGTTCAACCAGGAATTCACATCTGCATGTTTGTATGTTAAAATTTTGGTCATTCATGAACATGGCAGCTCTGCGATAGCAGGTCTTAATAAACTATACATTTTAAGCCGTTAACTACAGTAACCAGTTATCAAATCACAACTACCAAAAAAGAAAATTTTATTTAGTTTAAATAGGAATTTTAATTCAATAACTGTTCAAAATTACCCCCAGTTACCTGTAAACAATAGCTTAAACGATTATAAAATGAATTTATAGATCCGCCAGTGGAATATAGAGGAAGTGAAGGGTAAAACTGGGTTACGAGGTTTTGTAAAGTTTTATGACGTGGATGTCAGCCAGTTGTACCGAAGCCAAAGATGAGATTTGTAACATTCATGTAAATACAACTTACCAGTAATACGACAATGTATGATAATGAAATGACGAGTTGCTTTGTTTCGACTGAATTCATTATTGCTCGTATATATAAAAATATGTAAGTGTAATATCATATTTTATGAATATTTGAGAAATTCGTGGGTCATAACTTTTCTAAATAAAATAAATATCTTTTCTTTTCTGTACCTACATATATAATTAACCGCACTTCACGCGAAAAAATATATCACTTACCGAGATCTGCTTAGGCAGAGTGCCACACCCAGTGATGGGTAAAAGGCGTGATGATATATTTATTTATTTATTTATTTATAATTTAGAGCCGGTGAAATTTGAGGTTGAATATAACGCTTTTATAAAAAAATAAATAAAAGTTAAATAAATAAAATAAATATATCATCACGCCTTTTACCCATTACTGAGTGTGGCACTCTCCCGAAGCAGATCTCGGTAAGTGATATATTTTTTCGCGTGAAGTGCAGTTCCAGCCGTCAAATCACGGCCCCCAAAGATGTTAGTGGAGGGGGAGCCACAGGAATAGATTTAATTTGGTGAAAATTGTTTGTCGGCTGTGGGGATCGAACCAGGGTTCTCAAGATCCACAGGCCGACTCGATACCATTGAGCCACCTACCCCATAAAAATAGATAACAGTTGATAGCAATATTTAATAGGTAAGTTTGTAACCATAACAAAATGTAAACTTTCCTAGAAATACAGGGTGTTTCACAAAAAATTAAAGGGTATATTTTGAACGACGTGCTGATCATGAAACAAAAAGAATTTTTTTTAAATTCGAAAAATTAATAACTTTAACATAATCATCCACCAATGGCAGTGGCAACGAAAAATTTTGGACTGGGAAACATAGTTTTGCGATTTAAAAAAAATTCTTTTTGTTTCATGATCAGCACGTCGTACATAATAAACCCTTTAATTATTTGCTCTAAGTTGTGAAACATCCTGTATGTTAATAAATATTTTTTCAATTTTAATTTGTTACGGTCCTGTGCACGTCAACAATTTAAGAAACTAGCTCAAAGATTGCTGGACATTTTAGTAGTAAAGTTGTCAAATTCACAGCTCTAATAAATATAGTAGCAAGTAGTAACCTTGGTTTAAGTGTAAGTATCGTAATAATTGTAAAAAGTCACAAGTTAGGCGGACGTAAGTAGAGGGCATAAAAAATCCGTAAACCTCCCATAAACCTTGAGATTACAGGAGGTAAAGCACCGTTTAAGCTTACAAACTATCACCAGGGCGCCACGAGCGCTGCTGCCTGCAAACCAGGAACAGGAAGTAACTCGGGCGCCATCTCGCGGTTTATTGGAAACAAACGACCTTTTCATTAACTCTGTCGCGAAATTAATAACTGTATAGCCTCGATCGGGTCGGGTATTCATGTTTACCGATTTGATTGCATACGCGACAAAAAATATATTGCCAATGTTTTGTTTTGTTCTGGCACCATATATGTATGCTTTGCCAAATTGAACATTTTTGTTATGAGCGCACGCTGCATTGTGAAATGTGAAATGGACTGATGGAACATTGAAATTACTACAAAGGCTATTACCCTTTGAAAAAAATTTAATGAACAACAAAGATAATTGGGGTTCATGTACATTTAATTACTTTTAAAACCTATTAACATCATACACGTGAAATACATTAACTAAATTGAAAACAATGCTTTCACAAAAATTAAGGATGAATTTGTAAAAGGCCAGAATAATCGACTGTGTTATTACGTTGTAATAGTTTAAAAAATGACGTAATAGTGTTTTTATTTGATACAGCCTATAGTGAATTCGTTTTATGATTCTGTTTTTTTTGCAAATGAGAATTTTAATTTTAAAAACTGTTCGACTCGATGCCTTTTAATATTAAAATAATATATACAGGGTATTTCTATACCTCTGCACGAAACTTTAATGACATATATAATTTGATATACTGATTATAGAACAAAAATAAATAAAAATTAGGGTATTTCATTCCTAGCGAATATTTTTTGTGCCACTGATTTAATAGTACATGTAATTATTTATAATTATCTTACTTATGCAATAAAAGTATAAACACTGCCAACAAATAATCATTTATTAATTAGTTATTATGTAGGTACATGGTGTAATGCCTTATTTTTTTTTTAAATTAAATGTACTATTAAATCAGTGACAATAAAATTGTTCGCGAGGAATGAAATACCCTAATTTTTGTGAATTTCAAAAAATTTCTTAAATTTTTGTTTTCTGATAGAGCAGTGAAAGAATTATATGTATACCTTGTAAATATAAATAAATAAATAAATAAATATATCATCACGCCTTTTACCCATTACTGGGTGTGGAACTCTGCCTAAGCAGATCTCGGTAAGTGATATATTTTTTCGCGTGAAGTACGGTTACCAGGCGTCAAATCACGGCCCCCAAAGATATTAGTGGAGGGGGAGCCACAGAGGTAGATTTAAATTGGTGAAAATTGTTTGTCGGCTGTGGGGATCGAACCAGGATTCTTAAGATCCACAGGCCGACTCGATACCACTGAGCCACCTACCCCATATAAGTGTCATATTTCCTTCAGGTGCTTTATATTCCTCGCCTTCGGCTCGAAAAATGAAACATCCTCATTTTCTTCCTTTGATATACAAAATAAACAAATATATCATCACGCCTTTTACCCATTACTGGATGTGACACTCTTCCGTAAGCAGAACTCGGTAAGTGATATATTATTTCGCGTGAAATACGGTTACCAGCCGTAAAAGCACGGCCCTTAAAGATATTAGTAGAGAGGGAGCCACAGGGGTAGATTTAAATAGGTGATATACAAATAATGAATACCACTCTTTATAGAGTCCACTTTTTGTATTTAGACATGAAATATGTTTTTAAAGAATTAAATGAAATTTGTATATTACTAATTATTATTTCGGATATTGTTTCTTCCATTTTATCCCTTTAATAACTGTTTAAAAAAGTTATAAAATGTAATGTATTGAAATTTAGCAGGTGCGACTAACAGTACGAATAATCACAAACATCAAAGGTATATTTGCAAATAATTGAATACGAGATCGATGCATCATAGACCATACATGCTGTTCCAAACCACGCAAATGGAGATAAATGTGACATCGGCAAACAAATTCAATCAAAGCTGCGCAATGATTCCGGTTCGCAACAAAAAAATCTGATTTCCCAGCAAACAAAAAATACAAATTACACCTAACATGTTTGGATTTAATCATTTGATGGATTGCTTCTCACAATAACTCGCGTTCTATTCGTCAGAAAAGTTGAGAGGGTTTGAGCAGTTGAGATCGTGAAAGTAAACGAAAGGTGATGAAAGGAATGTTTGGTGCAGGATGAATCTAATGAATAAATAATCAGTGAATGTTTTTAGTGCCTATACTATCTATTAGATGAGGTACGAATACATAAACCAAGCTATATTTGATACCGACATAATAGAAAATCCAGGCAATGTATAAATTACCTAGACAATGAAAAAAAAATACCAACGAAAAAATTGTATTTTTACAAGAAAAATGTATGCTTGTCGAATTTTGTTTGGCTCGTGCTTCTCGCAAACAAATCTTAAGCTACTAGAAAACATGCTTCACACAGATGTAAGCCGTTATACTTGAATTTAGCTCAAAATATTCCGAAAAATATTGAATGTGTTCTAAATAAAGTTTATTTCCTTTGGGTTTTAAACAAAACCTAAGCCCGTAGAACGCACGTTCCACACTTTCAAGCTATTATACTTGTTTTTAGAAAAATTTGCATCATTATTGATGGAGTTAATTAACAGATTTTAGGTATCCTGATCCTTGGATTTTAAATGATATTTTTAGTCGTTGAAATTTGGATGCTCATTTCATCCGGTTTTCTATAAACTGGATTCTTTCAGATACCGGACGCGGTTTATCAAGATTACGGTTTCTGGATTATAATTTTCAAATTCTGGTTTTTCGAATACTAAATGTTTTAGTTTCCGGATATATGTAAATTCGGCTATCTGGATTCAATTTTTTTTCGAATGTAGTATAAAAAATTGTAGAGATATGCAAACTTTTGAAAAACAATTATCATAATTTTAAGATGGCAAAGTAATATCTAAACTATTATGGAGAGATTGTTAAAAAAATCGTTAAGCCTGTGCTGTTTTATGACCACCATTTTTTTCTAAGATGGCGGATAATACATAGGTTAATGAAATATCAAATCACTTACATTAATATGGCTGTATTCCAGGGATATAGCAAAGCAGGTGCTGAGGTTCGGTGGTTCCCACTCCGGCATATTGATGTCCCGGAGCGTGCACAACCGCCGGACGGTTCCAGTAAATCCCGGAGGACAGTCCTGGATGCTGTACACTCCAGGCTTGGTCTCGGTCCAGTTGATATTCTCCACGAATTCCTTGGGACATAACGGAACCAAGGTTTTGTTCAACACCTCGACCGGGACTTCTACAATAGTTCGGAGCGAACCGTTATGAGCTTCGCATGAGTATTTAGCCGATTTCTGCAAAAAGCAAATATGAACACATTTATCTATATGTGTGTATTTGATGGCTGGTAACTGCACTTCACGCGAAGAAATATATCACCTACCAAGAGCTGCTACTGCAGAGTGCCACACCCAATGATGGGTAAAAGGCGTGATGATATATTTATTTATTTTATTTGTGTCATAGTGAAATAAATATGAATAAGGAAAACAAATTTCAAAATTTAATTCGTAAAATGGGAAGGATCCAAATAAATGTATATTGAGAAAAGTAGGATATTTTGTTGTATCTTTATTTTATATAATAAGGTCGTTGCGAGCTCTAAATATGGCTCATCTTCAGCTTTAGAATAAAAAGTGTTATAAGTAACACAAGTCAATTAATTATAAAAGCAAAGTTAAATTCAATATTATGTGTCAAGAAAATGTAAGCCAAGACAGCCGGAGACTAAAGCTCAAAAAGTTACATTATATTATTAATTTTAGGAATCAAAATTAACTTATGGTACGTGTGTCAAAAAATAATAAAACCGCATTTCAATATCTCTTTTAATATTTGAGATGTGGACTCTCAAAGTTGATATTTTTGAAAAAGTAAAAAATCGTTATAATTGTAAAACTAAAGATGCACTCAACTGCATTCAATTTATCGAACTATATTTAAAAATAATGATGATTATGGACTGGTTCAACCAAAAATTTACTTCTCCATATTTATAAATAAATAAATAAATATATCATCACGCCTTTTATCCATTACTGGGTGTGGCATTCTTCCGAAGTAGATCTCGGTAAGTGATATATTTTGTCGCGTGAAGTGCGGTTACCAGTCGTTAAATCACGGCCTCCAAAGATATTGGTGGGGGAGGAGCCACAGGGGTTGATTTTAAATTAGTGAAAATTGTTTGTCGGCTGTGAGGATCGAACCAGGGTTCTTAAGATACACAGGCCGACTCGATACCACTGAGTCACCTATCCCATATTCATATGATAATATATTTTAAACGATTCATATTCCAGAATACTTCTAAAGCAATATTTTTGAGGTTTAAAATATATATTTCATAAAATAGCAATTAGTATTAATTCTAAAAATATAAAATGAAGTGTGTTTGTTTGACCTGTACGTTGATGATCTTGAGAACGCTTCCTCCAGGTCTGAGTTCCTCCCAGACCTCAGACCCCGCTTTCATCTTAAAGAGTTTCTTCTCCTTGGTCCAGTTGTATCCGAACGTGTTCGGCTGGCGGTCGTTGGGCGAGATGCACATGATGCTCACATTGTCGCCCTGCAACACACGACAAAGACACAACTATCACTCATCTCACGGAACAGACAGAGACAGATAGCTGTACGTCATAGTTTCTGCCCTGGAAACTTCTAGTTTTTGTTTGTAGTTTGTTTAGTGCTTTAGTTTGTTGCCTCTATGCCACAAAATATTATATAGTTTATGGAAAAGTTGCTGATGGATATGGACTCGGACAAAGTTGAAAGTTTCACTTTGGAAAATGCTTTTTGAAGGAAACTAAACTAATATTTGGAAACGGACATCGGGAAATGCCAAGAGCTTTTATTAAATGTGTTCTATACATTTCTACGCTACTCTATCCAATGCAGAATGATGTTTTTATATTTCTCTAAACCAGATATCCATAACTGGACCCAAAAATTAACTTCATTTATTTGTTTGTTTTGCTGCACAACTAAAAATTCATTCATATTTCAGTACTTGTATACAGGGTGGTAACCACAATAGCAGAACATATGATGTTAACATGTAAAATCATATTTTTATCATTTCCTGCTTCCCCTATTATTTTAGAGAAAATAACCCTGAAATAAATGTTATAGAGCATGAAATTCTACATCAAAATTTTGCATGCTTTATAACGGCAGAAATTAAATTTTAGACATACTTTTTTACTTCCTTGTACGAAGTAAAGGAAGTATTGTAATCGCGAAAATTATCGGTTCTCAAATTTCAGTGGAAATACACATTTTGGCCATCCCTGAATCCATTTCGACTAATTTTGTCGTGACGTCTGTACGTATGTATGTATCTCGCATAACTCAAAAACGGTAAGCCTTAGAAAATTGAAATTTTATATTTAGGACTGTTATAACATCTAGTTGTGCACCTCCCTTTTTGGTCATTAAATAACTTCCGGAAGTGGTCCTTTACTTGAAGCCTATAATAGATTTTCATGAAAAACTATATTCAAATATAATTTAAAACATTCCAAATTTGGTATATTAGACTACTATATGGAAATAACATAATAGATTTTGGTTAAAATAGACTAACCGGAAGTGACACATTACATGAAGCTGCTAACAGTTTTCCTTGAAAAGAAAATGGTATTATTTTTATTTTAGAAATAAATGCTACAAATAAAAGTTTTAGAGAATTAAATTGTGCGTCCAGCACATTAAGAATTTTTAAATTGGCCTTTTGCATAAGCGAGATATCTAAAAAATATTATATATTTTTTGTTTTTTTACTTCCTTGTACGAAGTAAAGGAAGTATTGTAATCGCGAAAATTTTCGGTTCTCAGATTTCAACGGAAATAGGTGTTTTGGCCTTCCCTGAATCCATTTTGACTAATTTCGTCATGCCGTCTGTACGTACGTACGTACGTATCTCGCATAACTCAAAAACGGTAAGCCGTAGAAAATTGAAACTTTATATTTAGGACTGTTATAACATCTAGTTGTGCACCTCCCTTTTTGGTCATTATACAACTACCGGAAGTGGTACTTTACTTGAAGCCTATAATAGATTTTCATGAAAAACTATATTCAAATATAATTTAAAACTTTCCAAATTTGGTATATAAGACTACTATATCAATGGAAATAACATAATAGATTTTGGTTAAAATAGACTAACCGGAAGTGGCACATTACATGAAGTTGCTAACAGTTTTCCTTGAAAAAAATGGTATTATTTTAATTTTAGAAAGGAATGCTGCAAATAAAAGTTTTAGAGAATTAAATTCTGCGTCTAGCACATTAAGAATTTTTAAATTAGCTTTTTGCATAAACGAGATATCTAAATTTAAATATTATATATTTTTTGATTTTTAAAAAATTAAGTTTGCTATGGATTAGAACAAAAAATAAAAGATTTAATGTCAAATATGTGCAATTAAAAAAATATCTATAGTTTAATACGTGTACAAGGAAGTCATGTGGTGTCCACATCAGATTTTTTATGACACGATTTGATACCATTTATTTAAATCACTCTATATAACATTTATTTGTAAATAACAGATGCCATGTTAGTTACCTTCTGCAGGGTGACACTGTTGGGGATGACAATAAGCGTAGGTGGAGCAGGTACGTGAAGACGCACGGAGCGGCATTGCTGCACGCCCCAATCTTCTACTTGACACGTGTAAACCCCGCCATCAAGGACGGTGGCGTGCGCTACCCCCAGGCTTGCTGTGTATTGGTCTTGCGTGTCAAGGGGATGCAAGTGCGTCCAGATTGTTCTGTAACAACAACATCAAATATTTGTTCATTTAATACGAAACACAGTAATAGGAAATTAGTTCTAATTATAGTACAGGAGGGCGAAATAGGTTCAATCCATTTTTGTTATTATTTTTGTAGATTCGTTGTTAGAGAAGTGGACGTAAATGAAATATTAGTGAAGCACGGTTATGGAAGCGAATGGATGGATGTGATTGATGATTTGTTGCGTGATGGAAGATTCCGAGGGTGAGGAATAAATATATGGAAGAAACGTAAATGTGGTTGAAGCGAGGATGAGAATATTAGACGAAGACTGATTCTTTGATACATCTGATGAGTGAATGTTTCAGGAGTTCGTGCTACCCCATTTAATAGGATATAGTATAATGTTATGTATGTATGTAAATATATTTTTTTTAAAAGTTAGAGAACAATGCTTCAAATAAAAGTGGCAGAAATAGTATGTTATGCATCAAGGGAGGGAAACAAGCGATTATTCCCTCGACTTCACACAAGGGATAATCGCGCCCTCCCGTGAAGCATATTATACTTTTCGTAACAACTGCATAAAAATTACTGTCTTATCAGGACAAATTTCAAATATGGATTGCGTAACTAGTTACCTAGGAAACGCCGCAAACAGCTAATAATCGTAGTCTCTAGGGAGAGAAACATCTCTCTAGGGAGAGAAACATCCTACCTAGGGAGAGAAACATGCTACCTAGGGAGAGAAACATGCTACCTAGGGAGAGAAACATAATGTTTCTCTCCCTAGGGGAGAAAAGCAGTGTTTCTCTCTCAAAAATTAGGGAATAAGAACGTGTTTCTTGTGCATGTGTTACGAAAAAGTTAGTTAATGTACATTTCAAATATTTTTCTCTAAATTAATTATAAATGTTTGATAGCCGATAATACACGATCCAAAATATTGTTTGTGTGCCTCCAGGAAAAAGTTGAAAGGCTGAAAACCGAGGCAGACTACTTTCTAAATGCTCTAAATAAATTCGCGGTTGCAATGCACATCAAATTTTTCACTGCAGTATGTTTATTAAAAAACTTACAAATTTATTACAAATTTAATTTCGAAATGATGGTTATTATAAATATGAATATTTTCAGAAAAACATAACAATATGTTTGTTTATCGGTGGCATTTTGTAACCGCGTTTTTGATTGGTTTATAACAGCCCGCTAAAATAGCTTACAGCCTAGTAATGCATTTTTATCGGGTTGTTTACGAAAAAGTTCGTTTGACAACAATTTTAAAATACTATATGTCATTATTTGCACACAGAAAGGAAGTATTATTTTTATACTGAGACATTTAAAAAGTATTTGTTTGTCCCCCGTTCCTAAATAAATAAGATTGTTAATTTCAGTTAGTTACTAGCTTTTTGTAGATATAAGTAAGCCAGAGAGCTTTTACGATTGATTATTAATATTGTTGTAGAATGGATTTATGTTTATAATTCTAAACATTACTGACTCCATTTTTATAAATAAAATATTAGTTATGCTACATGTTCAACATAATGCACTTAATGAAAATTAGTGGTTCATGAATGATTCACAATAATATATGAAATAATTAAACAATTTGCGTGTGAAATTAGCACTCTTCACAATCCATACCAAATTATAAATATACAATCAACCAGTTTATTCATAGTAATATATTACTGTGGTATAATTATTATATTTTATGCATAATTGATTTCAATACTAATTTACAAATTTGCTCATTTTTAACTTTCAAGATCAAATTAATTGCAATTATAATACAATTGATAGTAAAATTAAATTAAAAAATCAACACTAGGTTAGTTTCAAATAATGTAAAGTTTATTTTACAATACGTATTTCGGTCGACTAGACCATCATCAGGTGAAAGATAAGAATTGATAATGTTTCAAAAACTGCAATACCAATGCTGCTCTTCTATTTTCTCCCTACATTTGAGCGCATTTACCTAAATTACTGTGATATTCAAATCATTTTATTTAGACTTACTCGTATTTGAACATATTAAATTTAAAGATGTGTTCACACCTATACAATTAGTAAAAACGATTAGCAATTATAATTATCAATTAGTGGAATGCTCTTAAAATAAGCGATCCAAATTATTATTAATAAATATATCATCACGCCTTTTACTCATTACTGGGTGTGGCACTCTGCCTAAACAGATCTCGGTAAGTGATATATTATTTTTGCGTGAAGTGCGGTTACCAGCCGTCAAATCACGGTCCACAAAGATATTAGTGGAGGGGAGTCACAGGGGTAGATTTAAATTGGTGAAAATTGTTTGGCAGCTGTGGGGATCAAACCAGGGTTCTCAAGATCCACAGGTTGACTCGATACCACTGAGCCACCTACCCCATATTATATAATTAATAGCATCCAGTAATGGGTAAAAGGCGTGAGTTAAATTTTTCATTTAGTTTAAATAAATAAAAGAAAAGCGAAAAAATAAAATAAGTAAATAAATATATCATCACGCCTTTTACCCATTACTGGGTGTGGCACTCTGCGTAAGCATATCTCGGTAAGTGATATATTTTTATGAAGTGCGGTTTACCAGCCATCAAATCACGGCCCTCAAAGATATTAGTGGAGAGGGAGCCACAAGGGTAGATTTAAATTGGTGAAAATTGTTTGTCGGCTGTGGGGATCAAACCAGGGTTCTCAAGATCCACAGGTCGACTCGATACCACTGAACCATCTACCACATATTATAATTAATAGCATCCAGTAATAGGTAAAAGGCGAAAGTTAAATTTTTAATTTATTTTAAATAAATAAAAGAAAAGCGAATTTAGTCGTGATATGCAAAACTGATATTGTTGTCAAATTTTAGATTTGTATTTATTTATTTAAACCTAATTTAAAATGTAACTTTTGAAAAGTTTGAAGTTTGCAAGTGACTATTAATTATAAATTCTAATTATAATTACTAATAAAAGAGCAATTAATCGAATAAGTTAATTGCAAATAAAAATCTCAAGTTATCTCAAAACTTCTTCTAATCTTACCTGGTGGCTTTAGAAGTGTTGACGAAGACGCCATCCTTATACCACTGGAAAGTCATGTAGCTGGAGCCTTGCGCCACGCAGGAGATGATAAACTCCTCGCCTTCGCGTACCCCACGCGTGATGTTGATGTTGGCTTTCACGCTCTGTAATCACGCGTCAAAACAAACATCATGCTTAGTTAAATATGTATAAAAGCATAGAGGAGTTTCAAGCGAAAGAGAATTTTGTCTATATATCAATCAAATGAAGAACCTCTTCTTTGGATGGGACCTCATCGTACGACCGAGATACTTTTTCCCCACTGAACACTATTACAAACTTTTTATGGGTGTTATTTATTACTCCCAAGTCATAACTGAAGAATTTTATTACGTATTTATTGACAATAGAAAAGAAGTTTACATTTTTTGACAAAAATTCCTTTCGACATTTTTGTAATAATATTTTTAATAAAATACAATGTAATTTAATTTACAAAAGTTTCGTATTTACAAATATTTAAAGAAGAAAAACTCAAAATTTAATTTAAAGTTATATTAAAATGAAAATATGATTCCTAAACCACATATTTTCTAATATAAACAAAATAAAAGTTTTACTGAAACTTTTCAACGGTATTATAATAAAAAGTCGCACATAAATATCTTTGAAAATTTTATTGAGAAACTAAAACTAATATCAAGTTTAGGAATGTTCCAAATTCTGGATGATATTGAAAACAACGTGCAGGGCTTGCGTTGGCGTTCGCCTCATATGGGTGCGTTTTATTGCGTTTTATTTTTAATCAGATCCTTTCTCGGATCAGTGAGCGCAGCGAAGGAACACTTACGCCAGACGAGATGAGATGAGATCGCTCACCTGGAGAAATTTTGATGAGACGCTTTTAGCCTCTAGCTACCACTTGTATTAAGCTCAATTTTCTTTAACAAATACTTCAACTTATACTTTCATCATTTAATTTATCAAATTCAGAAAGATTCCTAAAATTCTGTGCAAAAAATGCTATTTCTTTGCTTTGTTAAAATTATGTTGGCACCTTGAACACCGATCTTTTTTAAATAAGAAAATTTTGTAAATCACTCATTTTCTGTTTCTGATCAATAACTTAATTTTTCTACTTCCGTTAGGAAATAGACGTTTTATTTCACTTATTTGAGTTAGGTAATGAACTGCATTATTTAACTAGTGAAATAATGAGGTAACATAGCAACACAAGAAATTAAAATATCTTGGTAGACGAATTCTGATGTGTTATTCTTTTATTTTTGAATTTATAACTGTCATTAATACGTCAAAATTTCATAATTTCAAAAACGCTCTTTCGTATTTATTAGAACGGAAGTAGAAAAAATATTGTATGAAACTAGTAAGGAAATGAAGGTTATTACCTTACTTATGTGTTTACATAACTCGGCTACGCCTCGTTCTGCAAATTTCACATGCGTAAGGTAATAACCTTCATTTCCTTACTAGTTTCATAAATAGCTATGAAAACTCATTTTTTCAAATGATCGCTGGACGTACTATATAACATTACTTATTTATAGTTTTATTATCTTCTTTATTGTAAATATTAGTTCTATAATAATTCATATTTAATCCCTTTTTAGTTCTTAGCAGGGTTCGAAGATATATATCGATCGATATATATATATCATGATATTTATTTTGATATATATCGTCATATTTTTGCAATGATATATATCCATTATATAAAAATATCAAATAGTTTTTGTGATATAGCCTCCGAAGAAGAGAATTTTTTCGTATTTTTCAGTTTTTCTACTTTTCCGAGGCTATATCTCGATAACTAAATGTGATATGAAAACGCGCTCAACGGCATTAATTTTCTCGTGCTTCAGTTAACTTATAAACATAGTTTCAGCGATTTTTATTTTTTTTCAATTTTCCGCCAAAAAAATCGCAAAAAGCGGTTTTTTAACATTTTCTCGAAAACCAGAAGTCATATGCATTTGTAGATTGCACCACTGGATTCAGTGGGTCAAAATACATATGTATGTAAATTTTCGTTTTAATAATCCTACGATTAAGGATTTTTGGGAAAATTGAATTAAAATCTGAAAAAACCAAAGGGGTACCCCTTAGGAAATAATTAAAAATATTAAATTGCTTAAAATTTGCTTATAAGTCAATTCGGACACGGGGAATTCAACGCCGTTGAGCGCATTTCCATATCTTGTTTAGTTTTTGAGATATAGCCTCCTGAACAGTGAAATTTATCGAATTTTTCAGTTTTTCTACTTTTCCGAGGCTATATCTCGAAAACTAAATGTGATATGAAAACGCGCTCAACGGCATTAATTTTCTCGTGGTTCAGTTAACTTATAAACATAGTTTCAGCGATTTTTAATTTTTTTCAATTTTCCGCCAAAATATCGCAAAAAGCGGTTTTTTAACATTTTCTCGAAAACCAGAAGTCATATGCATTTGTAGATTGCACCACTGGATTCAGTGGGTCAAAATACATATGTATGTAAATTTTCGTTTTAATAATCCTACGATTAAGGATTTTTGGGAAAATTGAATTAAAATCTGAAAAAACCAAAGAGGTACCCCTTAGGAAATAATTAAAAATATTAAATTGCATAAAATTGTATGAAAATTTGCTTATAAGTCAATTCGGACACGGGGAATTCAACGCCGTTGAGCGCATTTCCATATCTTGTTTAGTTTTTGAGATATAGCCTCCGGAGAAGTGAAATTTTTCGAATTTTTCAGTTTTTCTAAATGTGTACAAAAACTAAAATTAAAAAATAAATATCCAAAAAGTGATATTTATCTGATATATATCCTATATGTCAGATATTTATTATAAATATCATGATATTTACGAACCCTGGTTCTTAGTAACAAACTGTACTTTTGCGCATTTTAAATTAAAATTCCAATAGAATCGCGAATCTTTTAAGATGCTTTTATGAAATCTTTAGTCGAAAGTGTATTACTATTATTTGTCACCTGTCTCCTGTTAATAATAAATAAATATAAGTAAATACTGACCTGTAGAAGAAGGGTAGGCTCCTGCCGGAAAGCAATCTGCGTTGACACAAACGTGAGATTGCCAAGTAGCCCTCTCTTCACCAGCTTATTCAGCGCATCCCGTACTCTGCTGCCATCCTTCTTCGCGCCAAAAAAATGAAACGTCACTTCCCCTCCGGCCCTGCAACATCCACCACTGTTCTTTGTTTCCTTTCTCTACTTCCGGTCCGCGTAGATCGCGTAATAATTTCCGGTGTTGTTAGCGGAGCGCGTGAACGAATTACCGCGATCTTCAGGTCGGAGACCTGAGAGCAGAGACTCGAGAGCGCAGTGAGATTTTAATAAATGATTTCGGTTCGCCGGTTACCGAGAAACTAGTTAATTTCGTGGTTTTATTTCCTGAATGCAGCGGGATCAATCCGAGGATGATATGATCGTGATGCTGAACTCGATTTCCGAATGCAGTGCTTCTCAAACCTAAAAGCTTGCGGATACTTTTCTCCGATGTTGGAAATTGGATTATTAATAACTTGTTTGTGCTTCTATTCAATTATATTCAACAAATAACAGTTATTTGTTTTTCTGCACCAAGAAATGAGGGTTTGGCCTGTCGACGACATTCTGAAAATGCTAAACATATTTCATGGACGATGTGTACACATTTTTTCTTTAATTAACTTTTTTACATTGAAGGGAGGCATTTTTATCTTCATAATTTAGGATGTTGAATTTGGTTGTAGAAAATAGTGAGTATAACTCGTGTATAAAACCGACAATTATAAACTTGCATAAAAAACTATTATGCCACTGTATCGAGTATGTTAAAAACTGTAAAAAAATAGATTGACGACTGTTAAAAGGTTCAAAATTCTTTTATCAACTGAAAATATAGAGTTAAAAATTCAAGAAGAAAAAAAGTACTTTTTGTCACACGTGTACTTAAATGCCCATTTTTAATGTGTGTTTCTGGAACGAAAATAGCCTTTTTCATTGTTAGTAAAAATGTTATAGTTCTAAAACTGGACGGTAATGATAATTACGTTATAAAACAAGACAAATGAGCGTGGGAGTCATAGTAACTAACTTCATGTCAGTGAGTGTGGTGAAGCACGCTACGTGATTCTTTTTGTTCCGTGAAAATTTGTTCAACAAATAAAATGGCAAGGGAGGTGCACTTGTGACAAATAGTCCTGTACGTTTCTAAGTCAAAACGTCTATTTAAACTCATGTCAAGTAGGCAACTCGTTAACATAAAGCGACAAACGTTTTAAAGTTTAATTCAGATTTTGATTTTCAATATGTTATAATGCAGTTATCATAAAATGTTTGAGAAGCACTGTTCTAAATTAATCGAGTAATCTAAATTCATAAGCTGAAGTATTAATACTTACGTTATGTTTAAGACTTTGAAGTCATTCATTCTTGATAAACTCGAATTGTTTTTCAAATAATTTGACAACTGCAACAAAGATAAAATCAATTATTTCAACTTTAAATAAAATAAAATAAAATTATAAACTCAGAATAAAATTACTCTTGTGGCTCCCCCTCCACTAACATCTTTGGTAACCATTATTTGACAGCTGGTTAGAACATTTTTCACTAATGGGTAAATTTGTGTATTTTAGAAAATGTCCTGTAGGTACGTTTTATAACTAAGTAACAAAATATTTTATAAGTAATTTATATTCTCACATTTTAAAATGAATAAATATAATTTCGTGGTTCAAGCACAGATTCCAGATAATATTTGAAAAATGAAAAATCATACATTTCGGTTAAGGAAAAACGGAATAAGGAAACCGGTTATTTTATGATGATATACGCATAAGAGGAAAACGGGGACTACATTCGTTTCGTAGACTGAAAATAATATGACTCTATAAATATTAGAAAAATATTACAAAGAAAGAAGGACCTATTACCCGCCCGGTACGAGAATAAATTTAATCATAACTTGCTATTTTCAGAGCGGACGTTACTTGGAGCCTCTAGCTATATTCAAGAGGATATATTCACTGTTTTCAACTGTTTATTTCTATTAGAATGAAGTAGAAACATAAATTATATATTTCAAGGTACGTCTCATCAAATGAGGTAACACGAAAGGACGAATTTTATCACAACATTGGCATAGTTTTAATGAAACTTGGCACACTAATAGAACTTTTCTTTTTTCTTCCGGAAGTTGCTTTTTAACGGTACAAACCACCTCTGGTGGTAAAAGCAAGAATCGCCATAAATGAAATTAAATAATACCAAAATATTAACGCGTTCAACATTGGTTACCCAGGGGTTTTTGAAAAAGCCAATAGCTATTTATGTAATAAGTTGCGAAAGAAATGTGTTTTAAGCACGCGACGTGAAAATTATCCTACGAGGCGTAGCCGAGTTGGATAACACGTCTAGTGCTTAAAACACGATTTCGCAACGTATTCCATACAAGATTTTTTATACTTGCGATTTAAAACAGATTATTTATATTTATTCTCAAATGTCAATATTTTGAATTTTTCAAAATTTAAAAGTAGGCAGGCATCAATTTCATCTTTTTGTTGCTATGCGATCCAATATGTTGTTTAATAAACATTGATGTCAACGTGCTCGGTGTATAATTGTTCTTGAGAATTTTTGGTAATAAATTTACTTAAAATGAGTGACTCAGAGATTGATTCTGATATTGAAAATGGTGCAGAGGCTGCATTGGCTACACTGGTTCCAGGAAAATCAAAAAAATTGTTTGAAGAAACTTACAAAAAATTTGACAGTTGGTGTACTTTTACTTTTACGCATTAAACTGTCACTTTTAAGCACTAGTGCATAAAAGTACTTCATTTAACAACGGAAATGACAATCGAAAAGTTGTTGTTATAATACGCTAGTATAAGAAAATATATTTTCGGGGTCATTTTGATCATATGCACTTTTTAAGGAGTTAAAAAGGCGATGGGAGGATGAAATTACGATATTCAACTGAAATAGAGTTTTAGGTTTAAAACTTGTTACTTGAGGGTTTTTGGGGTCACTGAATCTATTTTCGAGGTTATCCCTGGGTAACCAATGTTGAACGCGTAATATTTTGGTATTATTTAATTTCATTTATGGCGATTCTTGCTTTTACCACCTTTTAGGGGTGGTTTGTACCCCTAAAACGCAACTTCTGGAAGAAAAAAACAGGGGTTCTATATTTTTTCGAGTTCTATTAGTGTGCCAAGTTTCATTTAAATTGGTGAGTGACAGTTGGGTAGTGTTACTTGTAAGTTTCGTTGGTGAATCTACTTACTACTGCTAATTTCTAAGACGCTTCCACTAAAAGCAAATTGTAATTACTAATTAAATAGTTTCGAGCGCAAGTTAAACCATGATCTGCAATTGCAGAATGCTTCGTGTTGTCAAATAAATATTGTTATTTCAAGTATTTGGCTAGTAAAACTTTTGTAATAAAAATTTAAGTGTAGATTCGAAAAGATATTCTGATAAGAAATACAAAATAAATCGATTTTTGGTTGTGTTTTATTGGTCTGAAAGGATTTAATAAAAGTTCTTTTGCATTTGAAACTGGAGTCCGTGTTTTAGATGCGACAGAAATGGTATTTTTATTAGAGTAACTTGAAAATAAACCAATGAATAATGCAATACACATAGCAAGTGAAGAGATTTTCATATTTCAAGAAATTTACATTTAAAATCAGTAAACAAATAATAAAATGTTGTGACGGGGCGATTAAACAAAATAATTGCCGGTTCTACGATGGGTTCGTTTATCAATTGTTTTTTTTCGGAAACAAGTGCACGCGTGCACGGCACAAAGAAGGCAGTTCATTTGTTTTTGGACAAGTGATGGAATGAGTTCGTTTGTTTGTGCTGCAATACGTTTGAATTCAATTTGTTCATTCGCTTCGGTTCCTGGAAAAGAGAAGACTTGTTCGTTAGTCGTCATTAAGTCTAACTGATTTAGTCCGCAGTTACGTAATTGTGACATCATTAGAATCAGAATTAATTCAACCACGATTGTAATATTCTGTCAAACTTGATGGTGGCTATAAATGCACATAATTTGTTTATTTATTTATTTACTTCTCTGCATAACAAGAACTTAAAACGAATCAAATACCTAGTTCATTAGTCTTTTATTTGACACACTCCACATGTTCAAGGCACCTCAACTCGTCCACGCCCACTTCTCTAATAATACTATTTGAAAAGATGTTAAAGGAAGGAAGCTTCGTCTTGTGCTTACTTTTGAAAGTTAATTTCACACAATAACCAAATAACTAACATATTTTTGTATGAACGCAAATTAAGACAATAAAAAAATGAATAGTTACAATAACTAATTTCACCCTGTATTTAATATGTCAGTGGATATATTCATGTCGTGACTAATCGTTCGAAGCCACAGTTTGTGAAGATGTGATTAAGATGTTATTTAGCGCTATTGAAACCAGTACGTTAAATGACATTTTAATAACGAGAGTAGAAAATAGAATATTATATAATAAGTTTTATAAATGGCTCTTTAGTTACGAATGTATGTAAAATAAGTCACATACAATTTTTCTATGATCACAAAAATAAGACAACAAAAAAATGTAAAGTTTTATAAATTTTTTCAAGTGTAAGATTAGATTACAATAGCAGATGCCTGAAGCTAACTTCACCCCGTGCTTAATATCTCAAGTCGTGACTAAAACCACAGCTTGTCTACATGTGATTAAGATGTTATTTAGCGTCATTGAAACCAGTACGTTAAATGACATTTTAATAACGGAAATAAATAAATACATCATCACGCCTTTTACCCATTACTGGGTGTGACACTCTGCCATAGCAGATTTCAGTAAGTAATATATTTCTTCGTGTGAATTGCGGTTACTAGCCGTCAAATTATATTAAATTGGTGAAAATTGTTGGTCGGCTGTGGGGATCGAACCAGGGTTCTCAAGATCTACTGAGCCATCTACAATAATAACGGAAGCAGAAAAATAAAATTACACACGAGTAAAAAAAACAACTAGAGGTATTAGTTTCGCACCCTCGTAAAATATTGACAGAAATTCCTGAAGCGAAATCAGTTGAAATGTAATTGATCCAACCGTTTGAAAAACTTTTGTGGTTTGCAGTAACCGTAATCATTAAAATGAATAACAGCGACAGCGCTCCACAAATCAGTGATTCTGTTTCACTGAAAATCAAATAGCAGGCATATCAGCAGCATACTCGTAAATTGTATTATTCCACTGTAATGTACGCGCTCGCAAAAAATATCAAATTAATAAAATTATCTCTACAACTCTGTAGGTATATCGTTTCATGTCCAGTTCCAGCATTAAATATTAAAATAAAAGCTGTGTGTTTTTTAATGTTATTTGTTAATAGAATCTGCATAGCGAATGAAAAAATTGAAAATCTGGATGAATATTATGTCCATGTTCGCGAAATTTACATAAAAAGCGAGATAAACTAATGAATAGTCAGTCGACGTGTATGCGTAGAAATACACTCACTGAAATACAGATAAATATATTTGGTTGCGCGATTTTTTTATATAAGCATAGTCGGGATTTTCATGTAAATTATGTTTATTCTTATGGACGAGAACCTGAAGCACTCAAGCGTATATTATTTAAATTATGTAATTTATACACTTTTACAAATAAATTTTCAATACGGGTTTTCTACAATCATTATCTTCCTGATTAATTTAAAAGAAAAGTATCAAATAAAAACTAAACAATCTTGTATTTAAATAAAGTAAATAAACATATCATCACGTCTTTTACCCATTACTGGGTGTGGCATTCTACCGGAGCAGATCTGGGTAAGTGATATATTTTCTCGCATGAAGTGCCGTCAAATCACGGCCCCCAAAGATGTTAGTATTCTTGTATTTGACATTCATAATTTGATATTTCTGACTCGAATTGTCACATTTATTTGAAAGGGAAGAAAGTGAGACATATTTTTCTGAAGGTGTCGTTTTATTTCCCAAGCTAAAGATGAGGGATATAAAGTACAAGATATGAAAATGTGCTCAACGGCATTGAATTCCTCGTGACCGAATTGACTTACAAACTTTCAGCTAATTTGAAGAAATTTATTTTTAAAATTATACCCGCTGGATTTTTTCGATTTTAGGCCATATTCAAACAATTAACACTGAAATTCTTTCTCGTAGGAATATTGTATCGAAAATTTACATAAATGTGTATTTTGATCCGCTGAATCCAAGTGCATATCTTCCAGTTTTTGAGATATTGGTCAAAAACTTTTGGGGAACGATAAAAAAGAAGGCAGTGTGTTCTGCGCTTGTTTTATTTGTAATTAATACAAAAAACTTGACAGTTGGATTGTTGCTAATAGCAACGATCGACAATTGTTCAATTTCTGCTACCAAATGATGTTCAAAAAGTTTATTAAATAAACAAATATGCAAGATTTTAACTGTTTTTTATACTTAATAAATTAAGTAAATGCTACAACAAGACGCAAGTGAAATCAGAGAAAATATAAATAACAATGAGCACCATCGCGCTTGAAGTAGCGCACTAGGTATCATTCACCGCTGGCTACGATGTAAGGTGGGGATTTAATTCTGCTTGAAACAACAGCAACATAACAACCGCCGTTCAACCGTTCTGATATAACAATAACAAACGAAGAACGCTGCTCGCTGTGCTGCGTATAGATAGGCGTTTGTTTTACCAGGACTACGTTAAGGAGCGTTCACTTGTTTCCTGCTCTAACAATGATGCTTTGCAATGTTTCCCTCTTCCGAAATAATGTTGCTTTTAATATTTATACGGTGCAGTATCGTTGCAATGGCGATGGCCTACGAAACAAGGATTAAATTAACTGTAAAATTGGATGGAACTGAATAGGTTAGAAATAGAATTTCGATTAATGCTACAAGAAAATTGAATTCTTAGAACGATTTGACAATGGATGCCATTAGTTGTATAGATTAATTTCATAATTTATTATCGGAACGTAAATAAAATAAAAATAAATATATCATCACGTCTTTTACACATTACTGGGTGTGGCACTTTGCCTTAGCAGATCTCGATAAGTGATATATTTCTTCGCGTGAAGTGCGGTTACCAGCCGTAAAATCACGGCCCCCAAAGATATTAGTGGAGGGGGAGCCACAGGGGTAGATTTAAATTGGTGAAAATTGTTTGTCGGCTGTGGGGATCGAACCAGGGTTCTCAAGATCCACAGGCAGACTCGATACCGCTGAGCCACCTACCCCATCTTATCGGAAGGTATAATGTAATAAACATACTGTGACGTCATCCGAACCAAGGTTCGTCAGTTCGAATCCGTCTGTCGATAATGTGAGATTTGTCGTAAAATATAAAAAATACAGTTACATGTATTTATCACACTCGGACGATATAAATTAGTCACTTATTTGCCTTAAAATAATGTAACATACTTAAGGTATTTTTATAAATATTTGAATATAATTTATAATTTTAATTTTACATTCAATTTTTAAAATATCCCTGTACAATTTTGAGCAGTGTACTAAATTAGTCACTTATTTGCCTTAAAATAATGTAGCATTCGACTACGAAAACCGGAAGTACGGCAGTGTAAAAACTGCGGCTCGGTGTGCTCGGTAGGCCCAGGCTCGATTTGAACTGTAATTTCATCGAAAGAACAAAATGGAACAAAATCAGATTTGAATTATATGGCGACTGTACGACTAGCTTAGTTGGTTAAGGCCTATAATCGTAGTTCATAGATCTCAATTTTTCTGTTTAAAATTCAAGTCAATGGCTGGTAGCGCAAGCTCTGTTTTTTGCCTGTTTTAAGAGCAGTGTATTTGGGTGTTTTAGTTATCTCTACCATGTTAAAGCCGTGCCATTAAAACATCCAAAAACAAAGCTTATGGTATGAGCCTTTATTTGTATGTTATTGAGTAGGTACGATATTGTATTACTGAAGTATCATTTCATTATAACAAAATTTTAATTAATGCCATTTTGCTAATAACGAATATAAATTATAAACTCGTAATACATTATGTAGAATATTTCATATTTTTGCAATAATATCGTTTAAATGTACTGCGGCAATTAAAATAGTACTCATTTCAATATGATTAGTTTGAATATTTATCTGATACCCTAAATATATTACAAAATATGTTGAAAATGCTATATTTAATTACAAAAACAATAACATGTTATTTAAAACAAAGAATTTACCTACATAACATTTTTATTCAAATGTATTAATAATTAAAAATGAAACGTTATATTTTACAAACAGAAACAAGAGTTTTTCACAAATTAACAATACTAAAATAATAATTACAATATCAGTAATAAATGCGAAACAGCAAAATTGCAATATGCTATTTGATATTAATTGAAATATTTTTTACTGTATTATACAAAAAAATTGAATGTATCATTATTTTGTATTATATTTGGGAGCTTGATAATCACAAGAAATACAGAATCGTTGTTGTTAGAAAGAGTGGACGTGGGTCAGTTGAGATGGTTTGGAAATGTGGAACGTATGTGGAATAAAAGATTGGTGAATGAATATTAGTGATTTTAAGGGTAAGGTTGCGCGAATGAAAGACTTTAAGAGAGAGTAATAAAACTGAAAAATTGTTATTTCATGGCGTATAAGAACAAAACAGATAAAACCATAGACAAAATCATTCAGTTTGACGTTTGTTTTATTTGGTTGCAAAGTTTTTTGTTTAATATTTGTCGTTGCTAGGATATTTATTAACAGAAATCGTTTAATAATGAAACTCCCATTTAATTTACATTTACACTCAATTTATTTAATGTAACACTTCACACACAATAATTTGTTTAATAATATATTGATAATATAAAGTAAAAAACACTTGGCTATGTTTCACAAAATTCAGCCTCCAAGTCACCTTATGACGGCATTGTCAGAGGCTGGCCAGCACAGTTCAGTTAGTAACCATAGACGCGTTTCGCTCTTATTAGAGCTCATCAGTATGGTATAACTCACTTCTTCACCTAGAACAAAGTTCATGTGAAGAAGCTGGTGACGAAGAACTGTGCCAGCAGAGAATAAGATCTCTAACAAACTAGTAAGATGACATGAGAAGTTTTGTGGAACTGGTCATGCCATCTACCGAAAAAAAAGGAAAGCTACGCAATAGCAATTTAAATAACAACAAAGACAAAATTAATTGTCATCCAATCTATTGGATGACAATTAATTTTGTCTTTGTTGTTATATTGATATTAGTTTTTAATTAAGTTACCAACTAATATCTATATGTAATGGGTAAAAGGCGTGATAATATTTTTGTTATATGTTGCCTTGTACAAGATAATTGTTTAAATAAATAAATATTTATTTATTTATATTTTTTTTCAAAAAGTTCAGTTTTCAAAAGTATTTCACGCTATAGAATGAATCAAATGAATAAGGTTCTTGCTACACTATTAATCTGAGACATGAAATGTAACGCAAAATGTTGTCATAAGCTATTATATTTTCACTTCGTTTAAAAGGTACGTGTTCTTGATAACACCAAGTAAAAACAAGAATAAAACAACCTGGTCGGGTTCTATTGATGTAAAATTTTAAAGTTTCATGAGAAGAATATGAGGCTGGGAATTCGATGCAATGTCTAGCACAGCATATTATAAAAATGCTTGTGTTGCAGCGACTTGTGCGATATGGCGTGTAATATTTCCCCACTATCGGGGCGGTTTACACTAGAAGTGCCCCAGGGTAGTTATTTTTTATTGAGAGTACCCGCCATTACGGCCATCGTAACATTTTAACACAAAGAATTTCTTAGAATAAATCTGCGCTAAATAAAGATATAGATAAGAGCACTTATTTCATATAAGTGTGCCTCTTTACTGCAAGTGTGCATTTAACGATGAGATGATCAATCTATCTTATTATTCATAGCTCATTGGAGATAGAAATAATATTGTTCATTGTCGATGCTTTTACTGCTGTGGATTAAGGCGTATTAGGGCGTAATGGCGATATATGACTTTAGTATACTGCTCAAAATTGTACAGGTATATTTTAAAAAATCAATGTAAAATTAAAACAAAAATCTTGTCTTTGTGTTATTTAAATTGCTATTGCGTAGCTTTCCTTTTTTCGGTAGATGGCATGACCTGTTCCACAGAACTTCTCATGTCATCTTACCTGTTTGTTAGAGATCTTATTCTCTGCCGGCACAGTTTTTCGTCACCAGCTTCTTCACGTGAACTTTCTTCTAGGTGAAGAAGTGTGTTATACCATACTGATGAGCTCTAATAAGAGCAAAACGCGTCTATGGTTACTAACTGTGCTGGCCAGCCTCTGACGATGCCCTCATAAGGTGACTTGGAGGCTGAGTTATGTGAAACATAGCCAAGTGTTTAATTTATATTTTTTATTAAACTTTGTTTCACCAAGTGTTGGATGACAATTAATTTTGTCTTTGTTGTTATTAAAATTAGAACTATAAATTATAGTCAAATATTTGTAAAAACACTTAAAGTATTTGAATATAATTTGCTGTAAAAGCTTGTGTATTTATTTTTTCCTCTAAACTTATTAGTTAGCCATCAAAATTGATTGGTTGCTTTTAAAAAAACACACCCTGTATAAAGTTCAGTTACCAATTATGCTTCTCAATGATAGTAGAAAAAGGAAAGTCTTCAATATAGTTTTTTATTGTGAAAATGATTATAATTCAAATATGGAATTCTCATTTCTGTTGTTAACAGTTGAATAGGTACTTGGGAGTTGAATTTGAAGTGGTTTTCCAAGAAAATAAATAAATCTTAAAATATTATAAGGCTTCTAGATTCTAGAATAGGTTGAAAGAGATAATTGTCTATCAGAATAATAGATTACGAGGGTCTGGTACTATTCATTCGACAATAATTCCATCGTGTAAGTTGGGCTTTGGGTCAACTGACCCTACTAAATCATCCTAGCGTAACTAACGTCCAGCAACTAATAATGCGTACTATACAAATATAAATTAAGAGCAGGAAGGAATGATAATATTCTGGCGATTCACATTTCAGCTACATAAATCTTAGATCCGGTCTCTCTGCCGCTAGACACGAGCCGCCGCTGGAAATGGACGGTGCTGACACACTGCGGACGGATTATTAATCAGAGTCGTGGACAAGGACAACAGTAAGCGGGATTTTTGCCAGGACACACAAAACGTTTTCGATTTCGTAAGCGGATTGATTTAATTAATTGCTTGGAGAGATTTAAGAAAAATGACCATTTTTTCAATCGCTTAGCTTCGAACAACATATTTATATTCGGGAAACATTCACCAAATTAAAATTGTTACCTTTTTAGCATTAGTTATACTCCGTTTGGTGAGTGATTATAGCGTGTATTTGATCTCGATTCTGATTGGCTGAGCGACACATCAAAATGATGACGTGTTTACATAGCATACAAATTTGTGGTTTTTCTTATCAGTAGGAATATATCATTACCATAGTTACAGTTAAAAAGTAAAAGTAAACATAGGGAAAATCATATTTTCAGCAATGCATTGAAGTGTAATAGTCTATAGTCTAAAAGAAACATTTAGAAACCGCAAAACAATCCAAAAGTTCTTTTATGTAGAGGTTTGTTCGCAAATTCTTCGTTTAAGAGCTCGTACATACAAATAATGAGAATTTTGGGTTGAACCAGTTCAAAAATCGAAAATTATTAAAATGTGGTTCTATATAATTAAGACCACGAGAAATCGAATGGCGCAAAGCGCATCTTCATATCTTTTTTAGTTTTTGAGTTACAGCGATTTTGGACTTTCTTTTAAGCTCAACTTTGAAAGCCCATAACTCAAAAACTAAAAGAGATATTGAAATGCGGTTTGAACGAGTGTATTTCTCGTGCGCTACTTAACTTGTACAGGTATTTTGAAAATTTTGAAAATTTTTCAATTTTTTTCAAAATTTTTCTTCCTCAATATTTCAAAAACTTGAAAAGATAATGAAAATCTGAAAACACCAGTGAATTTCTTTCGTCAAAATACATAGATATGCAAATTTTTACAACAAAATTCGCACGGATAAATTTTTTATTACAAAAAAACGAAATATGGCCAAAAATCGAAAAAACACCAAGGGGTACCCCTTGGCGTTTTTACAGATTTTGGCAATTTTTCGATTTTTTGTAATAAAAAATGTATCCGTTCGAATTTTCTTCTGCAAATTTGCATACCTATGTATTTTCACGCGAGGAATTCACTGGTGTTTTCAGATTTTCATTATCTTTTCAACTTTTTGAAATATCGACAAAAGAAAATTTCAAAGAAAAATTAAAAAAATTCAAATTTTTCAAATTACCGGTACAAGTTAAGTAGCGCACGAGAAATACACTCGTTCAAACCGCATTTCAATATCTCATTTAGTTTTTGAGTTATGGCGTCTCAAAGTTGAGCTTTAAAAAAAGTCAAAAATCGCTGTAACTCCAAAATTAAAGAGATATTGAAATGCGGTTCGAACGAGTGTCATGATACAAGCATAAAACAAACGCCACCCCATTGTCTAATCTCTAACCGCAAGTAAGTAACAAGTAACCAGGATAAGTTGACCCGGACGACCAAGTTAATTATCTTCTGGGTACCCGCGCTTCCTTGGTTCCGGTTCGCTCCGGAATCCCGGATCAGCGGGTCTCCGGACGAAGACAAGACACGTGACAATATACCGTTGCCGTTGCCACCAACACTGATCACGTGATAAGCGGCATAGCGTCCGACATCGTTATGATGTCATTGTAACCTTAACCTAGAATTTAGTAACTACGGTCCAGGGTTCGTTGCGGCCAGGGAAATTGATTGATTTGATGCGAGAATTAATAGAACTACGTAATATTCTTTAAATAAAAATAAATAAATATGTCATCACGCCTTTTACCTATTACTGAGTGTGGCATTCTGCCTAAGCAGATTTCGGTAAGTGATATATTTCTTCGCGTGAAGTGCGGTTACCAGCCGTCAAACCACGGCCCCCAAAGATATTAGTGGAGGGGGAGCCACAAGGGTAGATTTAAATTGGTATATTAATATTCTTTGATGCGCAATATTTAATTATTTTGCTACATTTTAATTTAATTTATACAAGGTGTTTTACAACTTCAAGTACTGGTTATTATTGTAGCAGATCTCGGTAAGTGATATATTTCTTCGCACGAATGAGTCATCAAATCACACCTTCCAAAGATATTAATAGAGGGGAGCGGGGTCACAGAGGTAGTTTTAATGAACTGAAAATTATTTGTCGGTTATAAATAACAAATAAATAAATATATGATCACGCCTTTTACCCATTACTGGGTGTGGCACTCTGCAGTAGCAGATCTCGGTAAGCGATATATTTCTTTGCGTAAAGTGCGGTTACCAGCCGTCAAATTACGGTCCCCAAAGATGTCAGTGGAAAGGAAGCCAGAAAGGTAGCTTTAAATTGGTGAAAATTGTTTCACCAATTTAAATCTGTTAATTTAATTTAATCAATTTTAATTTGTCGGTTGTGGGAATATAATATCGTTTTATAAATTTAAAACTATTGTTTTACTTTCCAAAAAAATTATTTCCCATGTTAAAGCGCGTATTATGTCTAATTATTTGGAACAAACGATACAATATCGTTCCTAAAAAATAGTTGATAAAGTATATAAACATCCTGTAAAGTATAATTAGTATTCCCTTTTCGAAATCAAAGCGCCATCATGTTTACGTAGTATACTGGTATGTAAGCTATAGGTATTTGATTGCCGTGTATTGTCCACGAACACAGGGGATGATTATTAGCACATGGGCGGCGCTTGCGGGGTGTGTACAAAGTGAAACAAGTGAAAATGTCCGGCGCGACCCATTACTCACGTTATCGGGCCGGTGCTGCACCGGAGTTGTATCCCCGGAGCCCGTGGTCTGGGCCACTAGTACCCGATATGGCCACGCATCAACGCCACACTAATTTCAACACGCCACCGCCGACCACCTCCGCGCGGGCCGTAAATTATTGAGAGCCTTTAAACCAGCACGTCACTGTGACGTCATGTGGGATGCAACGAGACATGAACGCGAATGCAGTTGTGATGTCATCCATCCCTAACATTCGACTGTTTTGTAGTGCCTTGCATTTTAATGCGAATTAGTAAATTGCTATTGTTTTGTTACGTACTGACGAGGGGATGTTTCAGGGGTTCGTGTTACCACATTGATGTGTTGTTATGTATGTTTTTATAAATAATAAAAACCTGAAATATGAATTTTAATGCAGTATTAAAAACAAGCTTACAACAAACAAAACATTCTAATTAAGGATAAAAATGTACTATGTATTACATACATTCTTTTTGTATAATTCTCAAAAAATTAAAAAAAAACTAAATATATGTTTGTTTTATATATTGTGTGTAAACAAAAGGGCTCAGCTCTCTATTTATAAATATACAGATTTTTTTTACCTTCTTCTTAACAGTTGTTGAAAAACTAAGTAAAAAAGTTAAAAAAATGTTTCATTATTATTTGTACATAAATTTTTCAAATTTATTACAATACTTTCAACTTTTACCTTTTTTCATTTATAATAATAATAATAATAATATAATGGGGTAGGTGGCTTAGTGGTATCGAGTCGGCCTGTGGATCTTGAGAACCCTAGTTCGATTCCCATAACTAACAAACATTTTTCACCAATTTAAATCTACCCCTGTGGCTCCCCTTCCACTAATATCTTTGGAGGCTGTGATTTGACGGCTGGTAACCGCACTTCAAGCAAAGAAATATATCACTTACCGAGATCTGCTTAGACAGAGTGCCACATCCAGTAATGGGTAAAAGGCGTGAGGATATATTTATTTATTTTTATATAATAATAGACTGTATCTTAGTGGTATCGAGTCGGCCTGTGGATTTGAAAACCCTAGTTCGATTCTAACAACTGACAAACATTTTAACCACATTAAAACTATCCCTGTGGCTTCTCCTCTAGTATCGTTATTTGATAGCTAATAACCACATTTCACGCGCATAAATATATCATTTACCGAGATTTGCTACGGTGGAGTACCACCCTTAGTAACAGGTAAAAGACGTGGTGATATATCTATTTATATGTCAACCTCCGACCCAATTAGTGGCATGTTTCATTCTTAAAGTTACTGAATGTTATAAATACAACCATTCATCAAATCTCGACCTTCAAAGATGTTAGTGTACCTTGTTTCTTAATCAAGTTCTCTTCAATTCCATAATTACAACGACATCAACATCACTAGTTATTAGTCTCTTTCTATTCGTATTTCCATCGTAGAAAACAAGTCAATTCCTCAACAGTATCCTCGTTATCATTTCATCACAAACAAATACGAACAATCGACAAACAGTTGCAGACAAATAGCAATTACCTACCTCCAGTTCGATGATGTTGGCGAGAGACATATCGGACACGTGGCGCGACAAAGCTGGGAAATTTGCGAGGCGAACGGTGCCTTCAAAACGAGCTCGGCCAGCTGAAACACAAAATAATAGTTATTTATGGTACAAGTGTGTTATATTACAAATAAGTCACGCGAGAAAAGTATTAGTCCACGAGGCCGCAGGCCGAGGGGAATAATTTTCTGAAGTGACTTATTTGTAATAACACACGAGTGGGATACGAAATTTTATCCAACAACTAGAATTAAGACATTAAAATATAAATTTTGACACAATTGTCTACATTTAAAATAATATTCTAGTTAGCCATACTTTCTTGTTTTGTTGTCTAGGTTACTCAAATTTTTTAAATAAACAAAGTTGAAAAAAGGTTGCAGCTGTAGTATTCGAAATGGAAGATGAGAATTGTATTCCCGAAATAATCATTAAGGAAGCGGAAGAAGCGGTTGTTGATATTTTACCAAAAAAGTCTAGAACTTCCTATGAAAAAGAATTTCATATGTTTGAAGACTGGATGACAACTAGAAACGTCAAAGGTATGAATGAAAGTGTTTTTCATAGGAAGTTCTAGACTTTTTTGGTAAAATATCAACAACCGCTTTTTCCGCTTCCTTAATGATTATTTCGGGAATAAAATTCTCATCTTCCATTTCGAATACTACAGCTGCAACCTATTTAAACTCAACAGTGAGTTACAAGTCATAATTTATGCGTGACTTATGACTTATAACTCACGTGTGACTTATAAACCACTTCACTAATCTAAAATGACAACAATAATGACTTTATAAGTAATGGGTGTTGGATAAACATTATTATTTATTACATCGAGTACATCCATTGCGCAGCAAACTAGTCAAACTTCAATTTTAAATAAATAAATAAATATATCATCACGCCTTTTATCCATTACTGGGTGTGGCACTCTGTAGTAGCAGGTAAGCGATATATTTCTTCGCATGAAGTGCGGTTACCAGCAGTCAAATCACGGCCCCCAAAGATGTTAGTGGAGGAGGAGCCACAGGGGTAGATTTAAATTGGTGAAAATTGTTTGTCGGCTGCGGGGATCGAACCAGGGTTCTCAAGATTTACTGGCCGATTCGATACCACTGAGTCACCTACCCCATAAATTGATAAAAGCAAATCGAAGATACGTACAATACACGGTAGTCCATCGGACTGTATTTATTTATTTTACTTGATTATTTTAAATATTACCGAAAAGTTTTAATCAAAGATTATTTTAAATTAAAATGGCTACATATCTGTAGTACAAGTTTTTCTACCGGGTGCTTCATTTTCGCGCAATGATATCCAACTTTATATTTTTAAATGGAACATCCTATATATTTTGAATTATAATAAAATATCAAACTAAACACTTGTCTAAGTCTCACAAAATTCAGCCTCCAAGTCAACTTATGAGGTCCTCGTTAGAGGCTGGTCAGCACAGTTAGTAACCATAGACGCGTTTCGCTCTTATTAGAGCTCATCAGTATGGTATAACCGACTCCTTCACCTAGAACAAAGTTCACATGAAGGGGCTGTATGACGAAGAACTGAATTTTGTGAGACTTAGACAAGTGTTTAGTTTGATATTTTATTATTAAAGCTAGTTTCACCAAGTGAGCATTCAAAGACAATTAATTTTGTCTTTGTTGTTTCTTATTTTGAATTATATTATATATTATCTTCTATTTTTTTCTATCTTTCATTTTTATAAATATTTAAAAAATAAATGTTATCAAAAAGGTTATAATCCTTGGAAAACAATGAACAAACAGAATTGGTACGCTTTAGAATTGTGTAATAAAATATGTATATTGCTAAGTATTATAGAAATATTTATTTTTAATGATTGCAAATTTTACTCCAGATTATAGTAGCAGGAATTGCTTTTTATGTTGCTACGTTTTTTTGTTTCGTTCGTTGAAAATCCTGCGTTCATTAATGCATGAATCGTTTCATTTGATATCAATAGGTATATTGAATTCTTTCAATACGGTGGGAAAATTTTCAGAAATGTATTTCAGTTTCACAATAAATTAAAAATATTTTCAATCATTGTCAAGTCATGAATATTTTATCATTTATATATTTTCGAAGGGTGTTGTAACTGAAAAATTTAAACTGACTGTTTATTTAAAACTTGAACCCTGGTCTGATCCTCACAGCTGATTTTTATATTTATAAAACGATATTATATTCCCACAACCGACAAATTAAAATTGATTAAATTAAATTAACAGATTTAAATTGGTGAAACGATTTTTACCAAATTAAATCTATCCCTGTGGCTTTCCCTCCACTAACATCTTTGAGGGCCGTGATTTGACGGCTTGTAATTGCACTTCACGCGAAGAAATATATCACTTACCGAGATTTGCTTCGGCAAAGTGCCATTATGGGTGAAAGATGTGATGATATAAAATTAGTTCAGAAATAAATATAAAATAATTTGATATAGATTCTTAAGTTCCAATATTTCTACAAAATATAAAATTTTACATTTATATAAATCGCCTTAATTATAGGGCGAATCTAATGAACAGGGTTCGTGCTACCCTTATTGATGGAACATAAGAGGATATCATGTACGTCAGTTTATAAAATTTTGTAATTAGCTGTTATGTTTTCCCTAAATTTAATTTCAATATTTTATATTTCTTATCAAAGGATAAAGTTTTGCCTGTTGCAGAAAATGTAAAACAAACTTTAAATCAAATTGCAAAGATTTTAGTATTTAGAAGTATTTAACAAAAAAGAAAGTTAGAACTTCTGAATTCTGAAAACAATGACAAATCTGAATCTTCCTGAGTACTATACTTTGGTGTTAGTTATTACGTTGTATGAAAACAAAACAACAACATTCAGGTGGTAATATATCATAAAATATCAACTACAAACTTGTCGAGAAGTTGAGAAAATGGAGTAACTCCTTCTCGAGTCAAAATCGTGCTAAGAAAAGCAAATAAAGTCTTCTCTTCTCGTCTCATCCTTGAATTTACATACAATTCGCTTTTGTTCTAACTTGTATCCTAACTACCAGGTTCATCCAGGTAAGCAGTATTAAATTTAATTACATTGTTTGATAGTGGAGCGAAGGACTATTGTGGCAAGGAAGAGCAAAGGATCCACTGTTGCCTTGTACGTATTTATCAGTAAATATTAATTTTGTATTCCTTTATCTCAAATTTATATATATATATATATATATATATATATATATATATATATATATATATGTATATATATATATATATATATGTATATATATACAGGGTGTTTCACAACTTAGAGCAAAAAATTAAAGGGTATATTCTGTACGACGTGCTGATCATGTAACAAAAAGAATTTTTTTTAAATTCGAAAAATTAAGGGTTTTTAACCTAAAACATTTTTTGTAGTACTGCACTGGATTCGCTTTCCTATTAAACACAAACAATGAAGTAGGTATCAACTACGAAAGAATAATTACACAATTCAATTATTAGCAGTTATTTATAATAGAATTTTATTTAATTAATAACTTTAACATAATCATCCACCCAGTGGCAGTGGCAACGAAAAATTTTGGACTGGGAAACATGGAAAATAGTTTTGCGATTTAAAAACAAATTCTTTTTGTTTCATAATCAGCACGTCGTACAGACTATACCCTTTAATTTTTTGCTCTAAGTTGTGAAACACCCTGTATACTAATATAATCCTTGAACTATAAGATCTACGAGGTCGGTTAAATTAGCAATATAAATCTAAACATGCATTTTTGTCATGAAAATTGGTTATCGAAGGGTATACAAATATTATATCATTGAATTTAGAATAAAATTCTCTATTGATCAAGCAAATAAAAAAAATATAGTTCCTTTTAAAATAACAAAGTTTATATCGACACTGGTTGAAAAAATAATATGCTATGCTCATTAAAATAGTCTTGTAAAATAGAAATTGTTTGCCAATTTAACCATTACTGAGTGTGACCCTCTGTCGTAGCAGATCTCGGTGTTTTCTTCGATGGACCGCCCTGTATATATAGAGGATAGTCCATTGGTCTATATCTTTTTAACTCGATTATTTTAAATATTATATAAACTTTTGCAAAATTTTAAAGATCTTTTGTTGTCGTTCCAAACCATAGAAAATGAAATTAAATGCAGAATTTTAAGTTCTCTATTATTTGAAGTATAATTTGGGTAGCAATACACAAGAAAAAACTATTTTCCCATGTTAAAGTCTATGGCCCGCTTTTCCTAATACACCCTGTATATAGAATTAATAAGTAATTTCAGCTGCATTATGAATACCAATCAAGAACAATTTGCAAGAGAAATATGTTTGATGAAAGTGGTTGTTGCAGCTGCAGGTAGTGAAGCAAGAAGAGAAATTAATATGTAGCTAGTGAAAACTGGTGGCAGCGCGCACACAATCAATATCGCTGAAATAGGAGACATTTGGAGCGCGCTGCGGAAGCGAGCACTGATCAGTGTTCCATAATCGTTAAGGCTGTACACATGTTAGAGATAATCCACTTTGATGCTCTTGCAAATCATTCCTGGTTGAAACTACAGCTGCGGAGCTGATGATGCAATGCTCTCATTACTACTGACTATGATTTTCATACAAATCAATAATAAATTATTTTGCGACTCTTTTATATTTGTATTAAATTTTTAAGAGATGTCAAAATTATTTTGTTTGACATCTATTTTAAATATTGAATTTTATCATAATTTACTAAATATCGCTATTAATTTTTTTCAACAAATGTTATTGTTTAATTAATATTATATAGTCTTGAAGAAGGCTGAAGTGTCCGCTGAAACGTTGATTAAATAAAAACATAATATTGACTGAAATCCAAAAAAAAACCTGTTTTCATATTTATAAATAAATAAATATATCATCACGCCTTTTACCCATTACTGCGTGTGGCACTCTGCCGTAAGCAGATCTCGGTAAGTGATATATTTATTTGCGTGAAGTGCTGTTACCAGCCGTCAAATCACGGTCCCCAAAGATATTAGTAAAGGGGGAACCACAGGGATAGATTTTAAATTGGTGAAAATTGTTTGAGGATCGAACCAGAGTTCTCAAGATCCACTGGCAGACTCGATACCACTAAGCCATCTACCCCATATTTATTAACAGTCGAATTAAAAATGTATTTCCTTTTATATCAAATAAACTTTAGAAATTAAAAATTATTATTTTTAATACACGAATCGATAGTAAATATAGCTATTATTCAATATTCATGTATAATATTTGTGTTTCTCAGTGGTATCGAGTCGGCCTGTGGATCTTGAGAACCCTGGTTCGATCCTCACAGCCGACAAACAATTTTCATCAATTTAAATCAACCCCTGTGGCTCTCCCTCCACTAACATCTTTGGAGGTCGTGATTTGACGCCTGGTAACCGCACTTCACACGAACAAGTATATCACTTACCGAGATCTGCTACGGCAGAGTGCCACACCCAGTGATGGGTAAAAGGCGTGATGATATATTTATTTTATTTATTTATACCAATTCTTCATGATTTTATGAAGTTCCATCTGTATTGATGACGTAAGTTCATTATCACAACGTTTCCAGTACATTAATTAATTTGTACGCGTATTTATTTTTTAATTATTGGTAGCACCATCGTGCAGGAATGGTTGTTATATAAAATGAACTTGGCTGTTTGGAAACTCGCAGCAAGTTACCATCAACAGCCAACAAACAGTGTTTGCTCTTCTTGTCTTGTCTTAAACATCAACAACTTAAATTTCCGCGGAGAGAATCAGCAAACAAGTGAAACCAAACAATCTGTTTAGCTAATAACTTTTCACCCTACCTCAGAGGTAAATACAAATTACTATCTGTTTAATATTCATTATTAAAGGGCGACGCCAGTGCATATTAGCTGATGGTATCGCTTCAAGTTGTAGAGAACAGGGGCGCCGAGAAGAAAAGCGGGCCCCGGGAAAAAAATTCGGGCCCCCTTTAACTTTGAATATTTATTAATTAAATATAAGATACAAAAAAAAATATTTATAAATATATGTATGACAACAATAATAATTATTAATATCTAAATAAAGTTATAACAATATAAATAAAATTAAATACAAAATTCTGAGTGATGTGTATTGTATACTCACTGTATGACTATCTAATATCTAGTTGCATATTCGATAAATGCAGGGGATACCAAAACAGCACTACGCACAAATGTATTGAGCCTTTGCCTATGTGTGTTGTATACAATGTAGTAATATAACAAACAAAAATGCAACAATGTAATAATGTACTTTTGAATAGTGTATAAATTTATTTAAAATTTGCAACTGGGGCCCTTGATCAAGCATTTCGTCATTTAGTACTTTATACAATGTAATTAATTGTTGAAAACGTGTATCAGACATTTCGTTATACATGTTTTAGTAAATAATATAAAAAATTGGTGAAATAGTAGAAAATTAAAAGCAATTTATAAAATAGCATCACATCCGGGCCCTTTGAATTCCACGGGCCCTGGGAATTTTATCCCCCTACCCCCCTCTCTCGTCGGGCCTGGTAGAGAATATACCTAACAAGTTACTTCCCATTTCGTCGTTTCCAACTTGGCATTCGATATTGTTAAATTAATTTAGTGTGTTATGTATCTAGTAGGAAATAGTTATGTATGTGATAAGAATTATATGAACTACTACACTGCGGCTCGGTGAGTGCTGACCCTGTACTGTAATTGGGATTAAAATTACTGTTGTACAGAGTAACATAAATAAATAAATAAATAAATAAGGGTATAGAGATTTGTTTTATTATATGAATTCGGAAAAATCCGAATGTATGTCATAAAACCAAGATTACTCACGAGTTACATATAAAATGTTATTTACGACCACAGTTTATAATATAAAAAGTTTTTTTTTTATTTTGTTGATTTATAACCAGATTTTTTGAAGTCATTGTATCTTTTTTGTATACTGTTTTACTGTCTATTTGAATTTCACTTGCATTATATTTCTTATACTTTTTTTGTTTATTAATATATCAATATACCGATTAAAACAACTTTTCTTTTACTAGTTTCAACTGTCAAATTACTGTTAGAGGTTAGAGTGAAGTTAGCCATGAATACAGATGCGTATCATAATAGTATATTAAAGTACGAGTTTTAGAAAACATGTTTTTATCGAACACGTCCAAGTTTAGAAAACGAACCGCAGACGAGTTTTATAAAGGAGAAGTGTGATAAGTCTTATAAAATAAGTTATTTACATTATTTTTTCTATTTTGCATCTTTTATAAGTTATTTTTAACAAGGTCTTGAAATAGTTATTTACGTGACCAGTGTAGTAAATTAACTTTTACAGGCCAGTTGCAAAGCGACGAAGAAGTGAGCCTCCATAATCCAATAAACCCAGTAAAGTTGAATTGCAAGAGTACCGCATACAAACTTTTATTACCACCTTCAAAGCGATTTTGTATTAGTTTTATAAAAAGATACATTACATTTTGTAATGAAAAGTTGTTGATAATAGGGCAATTTATAGCTAGACTTTGTCATATTGTTGTGATGAAAAAACAACTACTGTCAATGAAAACAGTTTCGGGAATTCTAGAAATAAATAATTTGAAATAATGGATTTAATGCCCGACGAAGACTCCAAAAGCAGTTCAAGAAAATATACAAAATATTGCAGATGCTGTAAGTAATAACTTTTAATTAGTTTATATTCGTTTTTTTATAAGCATTGTAAAGTTTTACAGGTCACTTCTTTGAACTTGTAAAATTTTACAGGGCTACGCGCAGTAATTACTTATTTACTTATACATTACATAAAAGCTGGAAATAAAAAACCTTGTATAGCCTTTGTCCGTGTAATGTATTTGACGCTGTTAGAATTTTTCATTTCACGCCATAATGTTTCTCTCTGTCATTACATTTTAAAAACAGCAAATAATGATTAGAAACCGACCAAAATGTGATTAGTGTCCTCTCTGGGTCAGGTCTACCTCATCTTTGTGATGTTGCATGCACCGGAGATAACATCGCATCGCTCTCTGACCACTTGTGCAAGCTTCATTATAAGTTAAATTGGAACTGGCGACTAGCACGGCTAGAGTGAAGCGACGTGTCGGCGTGTGAACAGCCCCTGTCCTCATATTTGAGTAGAGAGTGTGAGTGGTGAGGGTGGTGCGAGTGGTTAGTTATTTCAACTTGAAATCCCCGCGGTTAATTAATTTACTGTGTGGCTATCAGTGTTATTGTTTATGTTTCAAGTGTTTGCTTTGGTTTGGCTGGCCAGGATATTGCCCGAGTTCCATGCAGAGATTTACCTACACATTTTTACCTCATTTTAATTGAGGGTTGCGACAAAGTGTTTGCGAACTTATCTACCATCTAAAATCACAGTAATGACTAATCTTTAATTTTGTAAAAATTATGGATGTAATTAGAATAGTTATTTGATACACACATAATTTTTTCTACGATTGCATCTTAAAATTATTAAAAATGTATACGTACTGAAAATAAATTCGTTCTGTCAACGGTCAATATGACTAGTTTCTGTTTTGTTTGTATTCCTGGTATCTATAGAAATAAGTGCGCATTTAATATCTTTTGTCCCGCGTGAAGGTCGCGCGGGTTGAGGGCCTGACTCACAACCATAAGGTCGTGGGTTCAGGTCCCGCCCGTGGCGACCATACAAAGGACATATCGGCATATGACCTTAGTAGTTGGTCCGATATATAAATTTAAAAAAAATATATATCTTTTTCGCGCGTTGCCATTGGAAACGCGCGCATTTAACGTCTTTTTCGCGCGTTGCCATTGGAGACGCGCAAAAAAGATATTTTTAGATTGTTCCACAGAAAACGATAACTTTACGATGACAAATGAGAGCGTAATTGTCAACTTTTCATAGCAATCGTAGAAAAATAGAATTGTATGGACAATTGCATATAAATAAATTTAAAAAAACTCTAAACTTTTGTAAAAATATCTATATAATGTTTAAAAATATAGTTGCATATCACTGCGCGAAAATAGAGCACCCGGTAGAAAAACTACTGCAGATAGTCTATGGCCTGCTTCTCATGTAACAACCTGTATAACTAATTAATAATCTGACTATAATTAAAGTGATTAAATAAATACATAATCTGCTTTTGGGTACACGGGAATATTTGTGATATTAATTTAATATAAATTGTAAATCGTACACATATAACATTGTGTTATATAATATTTTAATTATAAAGATTGCTTTGTAATATGTCAAAGGATAAAAAACGTCAAATATTATTAATTTTTAAAAAATCATTTTAAAAAGTTAAAAGGTAATATTTTGAAATAATTAAATAAAAATAATAATTAATTAATTGCTTCATAAATACTAAAAAGCAATTATCTAAATGTTGTTTAATATGAAAACATGTAGCTTGATTTTAATTACATTGTAACTTTATTTTCATTTGCAAGGTTTCAATTATCTCATGAAATTGCTACTTAAATAAATATGGATCACAAATCTCATCTTAAAGATAAAATTAAATTATTTTTGCCGAGATTAGCAAACGAGAACCTTCGCAAAAACGGGAAAAATTATCGCAATTTTAATTGTTTTTCCTTCGTATTTTTCTTAGATTTTTAAACGCTTTTAAATCTCTTGATCTTTTTCTGGAAGAAATTTCAGTATAAGCCATGACAAATGAGAACATAATTACGTCAGTTCTGAAACACCGAAACCATCATAATGTAATAATGAACGAAATTGTTGTTTTTTCTTTACCGGAAGCGAAATAATATATATTTTATATAATCGTGTTAATTAATAACATAAAACAAAACAATGTCTGTGTTGACAGTTGAAAAATGTCCAATACATTCGAATAAAGACAAAGACAAAATCAATGAATAGATTAAAAATTATGAAAGTTGCTTAAATATACTCGTAGCATACAATAGTTACTTGTGTATTAAGAGCGTAAAGTGATTCTTTGTTACTCGAACACGGTAATTGCAGCGCGGGCCGAAGGCGAGAGCTGCAATAGTGCAAGAGGAACAAAAACACTTTACGCTCGTGATACACACATAATTTTTTCTACGATTGCATCTTCAAATTATTCAAAAACGTATACGTACTGAAAATAAATTCGTTCTGTCAACTGTTAATATGACAAGTTTCTATTTTGTTTGTATCGTTGGTAACTATTGCAATAAGCGCCTATTTAATATATTTTTCGTTGAAAACGCGCGCATTTAACATCATTGGAGACACGCGACAAAGATATTTTTCGATTGTTCCACAGAAAACGTCAACTTTTCAATGACAAATGAGAGCGTAATTGTCAACTTTTCATAGCAATCGTAGAAAAACTAAATAGTCACAAACGTAATATTGAGTTATAATTTTCAGCTTTAAAGTTCATTTGAAAATAAAGTAGACACCCGGTATATATCTATTAAGAATAAAATTCTGAATAGCATCATATCAATAACAATAACTATTCTTAATTTATTGGAAGGTTAAAGAAATTTAAAGGTGCAGACACGCCATTAAATGATTATTTCAATTTAGTTTAATTCGAAAATGCCGAAATAGAGCCGTTTCAAAAGGCTTTAACCGCCATTTCGGTAGCAATTCCATCACAAGTCCAATATAAATAGAAATTTAGGCGGCGCTAACGTATTCGTTACTGAAACTGAAATCTTAAAAGATCTTTCAGTTCAACCGGTACCAGCTAATGCAGCGTGCAGACATCACATTCAAAGCGAACCGGAAAAGCAACCGGCAACCGGGTTGGTTCAACCGGAACGCAATCTCTTACCGTCGAGATTTAAACGGTTGAATAGTATTAAATACTAAGCTTTTCATAAACCGCAGGCTTTTTAAATGATGTTTAAATTTTCATAAAAGTGCTTATATAGAATCAACTTCAATGCTGCCATATTTCAGTTTGTTATCTTGATTTTAAGTACGTATAAAGCTCAGTTTACAGCTTTCTAATTAGTAATTACAATTAAAAATCACAGCTTCTTTCATGTCAAAAAATGCTAAAGTGTGGTTAACGACACGGCAATCGAATTCGAAAATCCCGAGTTCGAACTCTAATGTTATATTTTTATTTATTATGTTGCACGAAAAAGAAACGATCATCGCATTCAGAAATTCTAATTGTGAAAGAACCAAGTATGTATTATGAAATCATTTGTTTATTATAAATATTTTATTCTTTGAATAAACAGAATATTATTACAAATTGCAAATTAGAGTAATTGTGCAAACATTAATCTATCTTCATATGAGTTCAATTTAGTTATAATCAGTGAAAAGTTAGAGAATTATTTTGTTGACAGATACGAGTACATGAAATTAAATTAAAAACTGCTTCCTCTGTATAAATTGTTATGAAATTTGTTCTACTTATATTCGAGTTCTCTAGTTCCAGACTAGTTTATTTCGTTTTTAATTTGATTTTCTCGTGCAATATGCAGGTAAATATACACGAACACTTGCAATTTAAATTATAAAGTATACATGTCAAATTAAACGTAACTTTTCTAATTAGTATCAAATTTTAAAATACTATTATGAGATGATGAGGGTTGAAATTCTAGGTTTTCATTTTGGAGAAATTTTTGAGAGAAATATTTATTTTTCTAATTTGCGTTCATATTGAAGTTATTAGGAAACCCAGTTGCATATCAAATGAGCGTTCATTACGATACGAAATATTTTGTTTTAGACGGTTGGTAGTAGCGGATGACATACTGAACCTATCAAGCTGAGAACATCAAAATTTCAATATAACCTCAAAATCTGAACAATTGCATAAATATCAATAACATTTAACAGAAATAAATGTAATTATAAATAATAAATAAATAAATATATCATCACGCCTTTTACCCATTACTGGGTGTGGCACTCTGCCGGAGTAGATCTCGGTAAGTGATATATTTTTGCAATTACCAGTCGTCAAATCCCGGCCCTCAAAGATATTAGTGGAGGGAGAGCAACAGGAGTATATTTAAATTGGTGAAAATTGTTTGTCGGCTGTGGGGATTGAACCAGGGTTCTCACCACTGAGCCACCTACCCCATATAAATGTAATTGGTTCAAATATAATTATTTTGGTGGTTGGTGAAAGCCATACTGTTTGAATGTTACAATATTCAATAAGATTAAAAAATCATAAATTTGAAATAAATTATCTGTCATAATTGACAAAGAAAAGTGTCACTGATTGTGACAGACATGCCCATTAATCTATCTTTGTTTTTATGACACAATTTGATTAAATTTCTTTAATCAACCTTTATATTCTTTACTACAAACACTACGACACTATATCCTTTTCTCATCTTTTGATTCGTTCACTGTTCTTATAGCAATTGTATGGAATTTACTTTTAAAATCAAGCGCTGGAGGCCACTCTCTTCCTTTCTTATTTTTTTTACAAAATTGAAACAACTATTCAGCTATCAGTCATTTACACGATATATTTGCAGTTATTTACATAGCATAACGTTTTGGCTGTACGATAGCCATCATCAGTTGCACATAAACGATTATAAGCACAAAAAGTAACAACGAAAAATACAAAAAACTTTTATAAAATAACATTACTTGTTATACGTTGAAAATATTTAACAAAAATTATTTTTTTAAAGTCATTCTAAGTCCTTACTTTCAAAACAAGTGCATGCGATGATTCTTTAATTCGTTACAGAAGTAGGCGTAAGTGCAGAATACAAATGAATGCATGTGATGAAATGAATGAATGAGCTTGTATGAAGAAAACGTAAATGCGATATGTTAGAATAAAATAAATATATCATCACGCCTTCTTCCCATTACTGGGCGTGGCACTCTGCCTAAGCAGATCTCAGTAAAGCTGGATTTATAATGAAGTAACGCAAAATGTAACGCAGTTGCAGTAAAGTACAAAGTAAAGCAAGCGAAAATAGTTGATTTATATTAAAAAGTAATACCAGTACTGCTAGCCAATCAGGTAATATTATAAAAAATTCACATTTATTTCGGTATTTTTCGTTTACTTCGGCATCAAGTTTGAATTTCTGTACTTCTGTCATATCATATAACGTTTGTTAGGTTATTTGTTGTTTATTGGGTTTTATGACTTTTGATGACTTATCATACAGTATTTTATACATTTCTACCTGCTCGATAATACTTCGGTCTATTATTTATTTTTAATAGAAAAGATTTCGACTAACAAAATGAAATCTGACAGATGGAGAATGGTGGATAAATCGATAATAAAGATTTCTGCGCAACGTTCAAAATGCTGACTTCTTATTGGCCAGCGGTAGAAGTTTTAGTTAAGGCAAGGTAGAAAGATGAATGTTGGGCAACTATTGCGTTACATATTTTACCTTACTTCTTACTTTACTTGAATATAAATCATTACTAGCTCTAGTACACGCTTAACTTTTTACTTTACCGATACTTTCTGCGTTACTTCTTACGTTACTTCATTATAAATCCAGCTTAAATGATAAATTATTCACGTGAAGTGCGGTTACAAGCCGTCAAATCACGGCCCCTAAGGATATTAGTAAAGGGGAGTCACAGGGGTAGATTTAAATTGGTGAAAATTGTTTGTCGTCTGTGGGGATCGAACCAGAGTTCTCAAGATCCACCACTGAGCCACCTACCCCATTATTATTATTATTGTTTGTATTAAAAATTTAAGTATAAAGTGAAATTAGTTCTTGTTGAAAAATACTTGGTAGTGTCAGGAGGGATGAGTAACTTTCTGACGTAGCATCTTGCGGTAATTCATCAGGGGATGTCATGGCCAGGTTTAATGGTCAGTAATGCCATTACAGCATTTACACATCGCGTCGTCTAATTGCAGCCGTTTATAGCCTCGAGCAGTATGACCAGCGAGCGGCAATTTCCTTCCTCCGTGGTCACTGCTGCATCTGCATCAGCCAGAAGCGAGAAGCGAGAAGCGCAAGAAATGTTGATTGGAATGGCTTCTGCCCCAGGCGAACAGAACCGAGAACGCGGGACATGAGATATATGCACTGCCACTGATGAGATTGGACTAAAGTTCTATTGATTTCAATGTGGAATTGGTTTAATTGTCTCAGAAATGGACGATTATTAAATTTGAGAAACGTGTTATACTCTACATACGGTAAATAGGAAACTATTAGTGCTATTCTGTAATTTTCTATAACGCTACAGTTGAAGAAAAGCGCATAGATTTTTATTGACAAATACATTTAATACCAACAAAGACAAAATTAATTGTCATTCATGCACTTGGTGAGACTAGGTATAATAAAAAATAAGAAACGCGTCCATGGTTACTAACTGTGCTGGCCGGCCTCCGACGATGCCCTCATAAGGTGACTCGGAGGCTGAATTTTGTGAGACTTTGCCTAGAGTTTTATTTAATATTTTTTACATTTAATACCATTTGACAATCAAATATGATGAGCTTTTGTTCAGATTTACAGATCTATAGCGTTATAGAAAATTACAGAATAGCACCATATATTTTTTGAACACTACTTGTGAAAATGACATTTCCTTCACTTAATTTAGTTGTGATAGTAACCGTTTCCCTCACTAGTAATGAAAGTAGATAACTTTTCTTACTAGTGAGGGAAACGAAACAACTAAATTAAGTGAGGGAAATGTCATTTGACATGGTGACCAAGGAAACGTGATGTGCATTTGCACAACTCCTTTGATTTATATAAAATAATTATTAAATTACTTGTATCGCAAACTTAGAAATGTAAGTTTCACGTTTAATGTTGAAAAAATAGTATGTAACATATGTGGAAAAGTTCCATTGCAAAACTCGAACAAAAAATAGTAACCGTTTCCCTCACTAGTGATGAATAAAGCCCGGATATTTAGGCTCTTAAAAACACCCAAATAAACAGGCATATATTCCGGTAATTACTCTAAAATAGGCGGGATTTTAGGCAGCCTAAATGTAAATAATTTGTTTAAAAAAAAAAAACGAATCCTTTTTCTAATATTGGTACTCGTATCTACTCTTCGTTAGAAAAAATAATCATCTTAAACAAAAATTAACGCAATCTGAAAAATAATAATAAAATAATAATGTAAGGGTTCTCATTTTATTAACTATTATGCAAATTCAAATTATGTAGTATACTTTAATTCACAAAATATTACGAGCAATTGCTCTATGAAATTTTCGGAAAGGGACTGTCTTCGGTCTGTCAGAACTTGCTTGTAAGTTGAAAACTTCGTTCGACATCACAAAATGTGACAAGAGCGTTCTTATATTTAGCCATATCGTCTAAAGTTACCTCAGCTCCATTGATTAATGGCAAAGACACAATTGAATTGCCACGTACAATTTTGACTAAAAAAGTTTTTTCTTTCGGCATTTTAAATTCACACACAAAAACTTAATTAAAGTAAGTACTTTAAATATTATAGGTCAGGTTGAAACACTTTGTCGAGTGCTGAATTAGTCAACGAAGTAGATGATAAACCTTGTCTGCTCAATAAAAGTTAGAATAGGCAACAAAAATAGGCAAAATAGGCTGTATAAGGTAAAATAGGCACAATAACCAAAATATAGAAAAAATAGGCTCTAAGGCACGAAAAAAAACCTTCCATTACACGTAAACATATTACCTATGTATAGAAAAGCTAAATTGCCTGAAGTATATTAAAATTTGAATCTAGGCAATTACCTAAAAATCCGGGCTTTAGTGATGAAAGTAGATAACTTTTCTTACTAGTGAGGGAAACGGTTACTATCACAACTAAATTGAGTGAGGGAAATGTCATTTGACATGGTGACCAAAGAAACGTGATGTGCATTTGCACAACTCCTTTGATTTATATAAAATAATTATTAAATTACTTGTATCGCAAATTTAGAAATATAATTTTCACGTTTAATGCTGAAAAGATAGTATGTAACATATGTGGAAAAGGGCCATTGCAAAACTCACCAATTAATAGTTATTGTTTTTATCTGACATTATTATAATAAACAACTTTTTAATATGTTAAATAAAATAAACTCTGAATTGATATCACATATATTTTGTTATTTTATGACACTGATGGTTTTAAGAAAATTACTAATAAATATATCCGACATTTTTCCGGTTCCACCTAGAGTAAAATTATAAATATTAGCGTCAAAAAATGCAGAAATTATTGCTCTACAACAAACTATTTAACTTTTTTTAAATAAAATAATTAGAGTAGTCAAGAATTGAATATTTCAGAAATACCATTGAAAACGCTATGGTGCGTCCTTAGATTCACCATCCTGTATACTTAATTTTAATAGTAACTAAATATCTAGACCGATTTAAAATCAGAATATAATATTCTAAACATTCCCAGGCAAGCATTGATAATAAAAAACCGGAAAAACTTATGTCTGTTGTTCAATTTTCGTGGAGCACCCTATATATTTAAAGAATATAGAAAATGAAAGATATACCGCATTGTGTAAAACTATTTGACATTAAATTGTTGTTTAAGTGTCGATCGCGACCCACATCAAATTCAAAATGGTGACATATGTCGATGTTCAATTTTTTCTTTTAGCAAAAGTTAGCTTTTATTGAGACAAATAATGTTACTCTGTAGACTTCTTCAAACAAATATTATTTATCGTAAACGAAAAACAAACGTACTATTATTTGTTTTCTTTTATTTATTTATTTGTTACTCTTCATAACACGAAATTGGTTCCAAATTGTTACAGTGCAGCTTATACCTAGAGGAATCTGGATCACTCGCATTCAGTCGAATTTTGGTTATAAAGTAAAGTTACTGAATTCGAATCGGGAGATCGCAAGTTTGAATCGCACTCAAGCTAAGAATTATATGAACTAACACACTGCGGCTCGGTAAGTCCGGACCCTGTATAGTAATTGGTATTTAGTTCCTGTTGTATAAAGCAGCATAAATAAATAAATAAATTTATTTTTATATAGTTGTTTTTAGAGAAGCCTTTTTGCGTATTTCGCTAGTTAGGTAATTGTTCTTACTACATGTAATATTTAAATTGAAACTAAACATGGAGTAAAGTTATATGCAGTCGGAACAAAAGAGTTTGTTTGGCTTTTGTTAGAATCCTTGAAAAACATATATAACAAATTCCCTTACATGATACGCCCTCGCCCAACAAATTTACCTCTTGTTTACATTCAATAAAAACTTCCCCAAACATCGAACACCGAACACAAACCAACATCAGTTGACATCAGCTACCAGATGCAAAAAATCCAAGCACTCGGAATCAATCAAAAGAGCAAATAACGAATCCTTACTGCGTGGTTCAGAGGTTCAGACTTCGTGCAGATAAAAGTCCGGATTCCTCCGGGGCCGTGAGGCAAGGTCAGGCGGAGCGCAGCGGGTAAAGCACGGTTGATCAACGGAAAGTCCCGCGGGAAGACTGTCCACAACTTTGCGCAACACCTATGAGACTCTTATTGCTTTCCTGTTCGACCAAATCGGTCCAGGGGATGTAATCGGGAATGAAGTCTTGTTGGATGGAATCGAAGTGAAATTAGAGGCGTCAACAAAATATTACGTACCCTGTCATCATTTTCCTGCTAGCATTCGTCTTATAACTAAAAAATAAGTCTGGAGACCTCATTTATTATACGACAAGTTGGATTCAAGATAGTTTTATGCATAAATTTGAATATTAAATATATATATATACCAGTAATGGGTAAAAGGCGTGATGATATATTTAATTTATTTTTACTTTAATCCAATTCTAAATGTGGCACTCTGCCGTAGCAGATCTCGGTTAGTGATATGTTTCCTCGCGTGAAGTGCGGTTACCAGCCGTCAAATAACGGCCCTTAAAGATGTTAATGGAGGGGAAGCCACAGGGATAGATTTAATTTGGTGAAAATTGTTTGTCGGCTCTCAAATCCACAGGAAAACTCGATATCACTCACCCATAAAATGAAAATAAACATATAATTTTTAGTTTGTTTGTTATTCTTGCATAAAAAACAATTGAGCAACAAGTAGATACTCATTAGATGCAGTTTTTAATACTTAACATTTTTTAAATGTACACTTTTGGTCTAATTTAATTAGGAAAGCAACAATCATCATATTAAAAAAATACCATAGAATTTCCTATGTTATATATTTTAATTCTACACCCGATATACTACATTTTTATGGTACAAGTAATATTTGTATTAATTTAAATTTACGGATAAATAAAGTATACAATTTTCAAACAATTCTTAATAAATATCTTTGTCTAAAATATGTAATTTAGGAATGTTTGACAGCGTGAAAGATTGGCATATTTCAGCGATATCATTACGCTATATTATTTTGTGTTTTAAACAGAGTAAGCTAATTAAGCTAGTAGCCAGTGTTTGTTTGGAATTTTTGGAATGTTCGAAAAAATAAAGTTTACATTCCGTTCACAGTTACAATGCATACAACATTTATTTGTCGTTTCATTTACATCCTATTTATTTTTGCACTTTATTGTAAATAACACCAAATTTCATTTTACCAAAGTTTACAATGTACGCGTCAAGTATTATCAAATATTGATCAACAGACACTGTAAATTGTCTGTTGATTAATATTTCTAAATTATTCAATATATATAGAATATTAATATATAATACAACATGTGTGTTCAAAACTTTTCAATATATTGCGTTGCCACGAAACGTGTATATTCTGTTCATTTTGAACACCCGTATAATATAGCGAATAAAAAATGAACAGAAATTATTCGTCGATCAACATATTATACCTTTACCTTCATCTTCTATTCTATGTGTGATTATTTATTAATAATAACATGAATAGTTTATGTATTTATCATTTTATGTTTATAATGAATAAGAACAGTTTTAAAGAGAAACAAAAGATCTTAAAAAAATTGAAAAAATATATAAGACGTTCTATTTAAAAATATAAAGTTGATCATTGCACGAAAATGAAATATCCACTAAAACTTATATTGCAAATATGTGGGCATTTTAAACTTTGTTGAAAAATTTTTCATAAGTGTGTTAAAATTATCGAATAAATTGTGTTGTCATAAAACGTATTATTTTGGAAAAACACGAGTCCGTAGATGTTCGTGGCGTCTGATACAACAGAGTGCCAACATGGGTAAAAGGCGTGATGATATATTTATTTTAATTTTCGTTGCAATTTAGTTAATATATTTATCAGGTTTCAGTTCCCGTTTAAGTTTTAGTAGCAATGACATGAAATTAAAAAAAAAGAACAATGAAGAATCTGCTGCTGATGGTTGTTGACAATTGACACCTGCCCCAAACAGTTGAATCTCGAACATCGAGTAGAATGTAAATGTCAGATCCCAGTGCTACAAGTTAGCAAATACAAGTTAGCAAATACAACAATACCAAATTCCCCAATGAGGTAAACTTTGGCGAAAGAATTAATTATTCCACTCAGGCGGAGAACAACAAAGTATAAATCGAAAAAATAGTCCATGTTTATTTTCAAATACCTCGGAAGCTTTCAGCAGAAGCTGAGGCCGCCGCTTTCGCGCTAATGCTAACGTACAGAGATTTTAATCATGGCAATGCAAATCAATACAGGAGTAGACAGAAAACGAACTATACGATTGCTAGTCCCTGAATCGAGGAAGCGGACTGAAAGACTTACCTATAGAATCAATCAACGTGAAATTACTGAAAAAATACAGTCTCTTCCAACAAGTTATAGCAATTATTGGTAATTGGATTATCGAAAGAGTATTCGTGATTGAAGTGCTAAACAACAGAAGGTGCAATCTCAGGCGCTTTGATCAAATATGTTGTTGTTTATTTATAAAATGAACAAATCTAAGAAAATCTCTAAACTCTAATGCTCGCTTATACTAACGAAATTTCACCAAAGTTAAAGGTTTTATTACTACTGGTATGATTTCTTGATTAACACCATTCAGTTTGATTTGTGTAAATCTGACCAAAATTGAACAATCAATGTATCTAAGTAACATAGTAATTAAATTAATTAATTAAAAAAATATTGTTATCAATTCTGTATAATTTAAAAAAGAACTTATCTCTGTGGCTCCCCCTCTACTAACATCTTTTGAGGCCGTGATTTAACGTCTGGTAAATTTGATAATCCAGGTTCGATTTCCATAATCGATAAACAATTTTCACCACGTTAAAACTATCCCTGTGGCTCCTCTTCCACTAACACCTTAGAGGATGTGAGTTGACGGCTGGCAACCACACTTTAAGATTAAGTTTACAGTTGTGCAGCGTAACATAAACATAACAATAAGTTCCAAATTAACTATCAGTTCGATGAAGACTGAAAACTTGTATAGTAGAAAGAATTCAGACTAGATGTATGAGAGAGAACGATCGAAATACTCTGACGATAGACTTGATGCCATTAAAAATCAAATATAATATAAACTAATTTCATTTTTCAAACTTCAAACTAGTATGATACTTTTGAGTCTAGTCTTAATTTAAATGACTAATTTACTGGTTTTTAACTTTAGTGGAGAATAACAACAAAGACAAAATTAATTGTCATCCATACACTTGGTGAAAATAGGTTTAATAAAAAATATAAAATAAACACTTGGCTATGTCTCACAAAATTCAGCCTCCAAGTCACCTTATGAGGGCATCGTCAGAGGCTGGCCAGCACAGTTAGTAACCATAGACGATGCCCTCATAAGGTGACTTGGATGCTGAATTTTGTGAGACTTAGCCAAATGTTTAGTTTATATTTTATTTTAGTGGAGAACCCTATTAACTGCTTGGTTTAAAGCGCAGTCATATTTGAGACAATATTCGACGTTTGATAATAGTTGAACATTACAGCAGTCAAGCTTTGTAAACTCAATGACAGAAGCAATTTATGCAGATTGAAGAATATAGAGCTCAAAGTCTTGTATTCCTCCAATAATAACATTCTCCAATCAAGCGTTATGTAACCACTTCCAACGTCAACAGCTTCTACCAGGGCTCTAGTAGTCACAGACACTAATTATTCCGTTTACTAATCAATATTAGAACAACGTTTGACACCATGTGTTACATTTACGCTATGTTTGTGTTATGCACCCTGCTGTTTTAAATAATTGTACATTAACGTTTATGATAACGTAATTTGAAAGTGGAATGAGTTATTGGGTGTTCTAGGCTTTGTAATCATCGGGTTGTGTGATGTACTCATAATTAAAATAGGTAATAGGGTTTCTGATAGTTGATATTGGAAATTTTGAATAAAATGTACTGTAGGGTAGGTGGCTCAGTGATGGATCTTGAGAACCCTGGTACGATTCCCATAGTCGACAAACAATTTTCACCAATTTCCTCCCTCTCTACTAACATCTTTGAGGGCCGTGATTTGACGGCTGTTAACCACATTTCACGCGAAGAAATATATCACTTACCGAGATCTGTTTACGGCAGAGTGCCACACCCACTAATGGGTAAAAGGCATCATGATATATTTATTTATTTATTTTAAAAGATCTTACAAGTAACACCCAACTCACTCACCGATTTAAATGTAACTTGGCACACTCATAATAACTAACTAAAAAATATTGAACCCGTATTTTTTTTCTTCCAGAAGTTCAAACCACCCCTGAAAGATGGTAAAAGCAAGAATCGCCATAAATGAAATTAAATAAAACCAAAATATTACGCGTTCAACATGGGTTACCCAGGGGTTTTTGATATATAAAATATATTTTCGGGGTCATTTTGATCATATGCACTTTTTTAAAAGGTTAAAAAGGGAATGGGGGTTGAAATTACGATATTCAACTACTCGGGGGTTTTTGGGGTCGCTGAATCTATTTTCGAGGTTACAATCTTAAAATATTGGAAAATTGAAGTTTATGTGATAAAATGAAATGTATTTAATTGAATCGCGTATTTTATTTACACACTTAATATTATTAAATTAGGTTAGGTTAGGTTAGTTACGACGTATTTTGTTCGAAGCGCTAGTTGATGTACACGTTTTGTTAATTTAAAACTAAGAATTTTAATGACATGTGAAGCGGCCATAATAAGCATAACGCAAATCAATAAAATTGGCCATTCTCAGAGTTGCCCATTATATCTATTTTTGTTTTTCTTGGCACGATTTGATGCCATATTTTTAATCACCTATATAAAAAATTATTTACTTTGTTGTTATTGTTGAATTGGTAACGTTATTTGATAAATGATCTTGTAACTACAACAAAAACAAACAAAAAGATAACTAGAATAAGTTTAGCTTATCCAAAATTCATCTAAAACTTTTTTGAGAATCGGGCTGATAATGTCGAAATGGTGGTAATCTATAGAGAAATAATAAAAAAATAAAATTAATACATAATAATCGAGAATAGGAAAAAGCTTTTCTTTCAAAATCAATTTTTAAATCACAAAATAATGTTGTCATTCTAATTTTTCGATTGACTTTAAGTTTTGCCTAGATTCAATTAAATATTAATTTATAAACAACAAATAATTATGTCATTGAAATTTTTCGATTGGCTTTAAGCTTAAATTAATCTTAGTTTATTTTAAAAAAAAGTAAGTATTGTTAAAATTCTGGATAATACGAGTAGCGAAAAGCAGAAATCGTTTAGCAAAACTTTCCCTAACTGCAGTAAGTTGTGGAGGGCAGTATCGTTAATAGACCGGGGTAAAATTCCGAATCTAGTTCTTTATTTTCCTTTGGCCTTTTTAATTGGCTCTACTGCTCAGTTTTATATCTCCATTAAGCGGAAGTTGCAAAGTTTTTTTCACTCTCAGCTGTTCTGTCGCGCAAGTAGAACTTCTTTCGTCGTCTTTCGTTTCTCGTCTCTGCGTTTAGCCAAATCTCTCTCCGAGGAAATCAGCGCTTTATTAGCGGATATAAGACTATTCGGATACCACAACATGGCCCCGGAGTTAAGCAAGGATTTTCCTCGCTCCGGTGCTCCGGGAGACCACCTGAGATATGACGCAAAAAATCTATCACTGCGGGATTATATCCGTCATTTGTTATGGAGCGTGTTCATTAATTTTATATATTTCGGTTGATTACTGTTTTATATGTGGGATTTTTGTGTAGCTCAGGCTGTGTTCTAAATTGTTTTCTTTTCATATCTTTTGGGCGAACTTCATAAAAACTGATTCTTCTAATTACTCGTAATATAATTTATATTATTTATGAATGCAACATTAAAGTATTACTTATTCAAATTTTAGGAATTCTTAGTATTTAAGTGTTTGTGTTTTTCAACATTACTTGTAAAAATGACATTTTCTTCACTCAATATATTTGTGATAGGAACCCTTTCCTTTACTAGTGAGGAAAGTAATTTACTTTCATCACTAATAAGCATTTATCTGACGTAGTATAATAAATAAATGGACTTCTGTACTTCGGGAAAAAGTTAAAGAGTATATACTATAAGGCGAACTGATCATGGAACAAAAAGAATTATTTTAAAATTAGCATTGTATTTAAAGGCAACATTTTGTCAGCCACTGGTTGATAGCTATTTTTAATAATTTTATTTAAATCTTCTTACAAGTAAGTGTTTACACAACACCAAATAAATGTCTGATATTATATATCATCACGCCTTTTATCCATTACTGGGTGTGGCATTCTGCCGAAGCAGATCTCGGTAAGTGATATATTTCTTCGCGTGAAGTATGGTTACCAGCCGTCAAGTCACGGCCCCCAAAGATGTTAGTGGAGAGGAAGCCACAAGGGTAGATTTAATTTGGTGTAAATTATTTGTCGGCTGTGGGAATCAAACCAGGATTCAGAGGCCGACTCGATACCACTGAGTCATCTACCCCATGATATTGTGTAATTCATAATTTAATTTAGTTAAATGCAGTAAGTCAAACAATAAAGTACGCTAATTCAGTGGCCCTAAAATGTTCATTTCAAATAAACATCCTTAATTTAGCGAATTTTTAAAAAAATTCTGCTTGCTAAATGATTAAATAAAATAAATAAATATATACTATATACCCTTCTTTTTTTTGAGGTACAGATACACCTATATACATATTTATATATATATATATATATATATATATATATATATATATATATATATATATATATATAGCTTTGCTGTAAGTGACTGTATATTCCTGGAATTTGAATCAATATTTTTGAAAAGAAATACCTCATTTTCTTCCTTTGATAGATAAATAACTATTGTATTTAAGGTAATAAGATGATAAAAATGTAACTCTGCATACAGCCCAATTGGCAATAACGCATAAAATGCAAACTAACGTTTATAAACTTGCACGTACAGATATCTTAATAATGCATTTTAATATATTCAAACATCAATAGCAAGTTGTAATAAAAGTTGAAAGCATCTACGTAACAACTTGCATTATATTGTAGCAAATAAATATGAGCTGTATTGAAATCCGGAACTGGAAGTATGTAAATACGTTCAATAAAGAACTCCGAAGAGATAAGGCACTATTGCAGTCTCAGTCCAGCCACAACGGCAACACTGCATTGAATATGAAATGAAAGGAGAGAGGAACAGAATTTAGACTGAAATTCTCCTATAGAAATAAACATGCCAGATTGCTGTTATAACAGTTGAATCCGATATCTGTTTGACACTTGTTTGTTTGTTGATAAACACAACTTAGATGGCGTTGGTTGCATGGTGCAGGATTTCATATCGTTATGTGTGATTTGTAATATAAGATATATACAGATTAAGATACTTAAATATTTGTTGTTTGTTTAATGACAGATGATATCAAAGTCATCCTTGTTTAATTAAGTATTCGATTACTAATTAAAACTTGATGATTTACTATTCTACATAACAAGAAATTAATAGTGAAATTCGAAACATTCAAATTCAGTCGCAATTTTAACAATTAATAATAGAAATAAATACAGGCGCGGTGACCGAACGTGTTAAGGCACATCTCTTAACATGCTGTGACGTCACCCGAACCAAGGTTCGTCAGTTCGAATCCGTCTGTCGACAATGTGTGATTTGTCGTAAAATATAAAATACAGCTACATGTATTTATCACACTCGGGCGCTATAAGCTAGTCACTTATACGCCTTAAATAATGTAGCATTCGACTACGACAACCGGCAGTACGGCAGTGTAAAAACTGCGGCTCGGTGTGTCCGGTAGGCCCAGGCCCGATTCGGGCTGTAGCGCCACAGATGATGATGAATAGAAATAAATATATCACCTTTTAACCATTACTTGGTGTGGTACGCTGCTGTAGCAGATCTTAGTAAGTGATATATTTATGTGCGTAAAGTGCAGTTACCATTCAACACATTGCGCCCCCTAAAGATGTTAGTGGAAGGAGAGGCACAAAAGTAGTTAATTAACTTTTTAAATTAGATATCAATGTCTATTTTAATGCCACTCGTGTAGATTAATACGATGTTAAAATGCATTCGAAAAAAATTATGGAAAGAATCAATCCTCTAGAAAAATTTGTCCGCCTCGATACCACTAAGCCAACTACCCCATAAAAATGAACAAGTTGAATATGCCTGTTTATTAAATATTAAACTATGTTTTATCTTAATGAAACGTAAATAAATATATCTATGAAGTCAGTTGATAATTGAGTGCAGGTCTTTAGCAAAGAGTTCCTTTCCCTTGTAGAAAATAACCTTTTGAAGGAGTTAGCGAGAAGGTAATCCAGGTCCAGCTTAACGCAAATCGCCGGCGAGACAAGAAGTACAATAAAAACACTGTGCTACTGAATATAAACACAGCATCAGAGTCAGTGGAGAAGACGACAAAAAACACTAATCACATCTTTTCAATATATTCAACGAGCTCGACTTCGTCTTGCAATCCGCGTTGCTATTGTCTATAATATCTAAAACGCAGTATCAGGGTGTAATGGCGACTTATGACCTTAGTAGTTGGTCTGACAAGAAGTCACAAAAAAAATATTTGAAACTGTATTTATAGTATAACTTAAAGCTATTTCACATCATCATAGGTTTAGCAGAAATGTTGTCGTTTTGAAAACGTGAAAATAAAGAAGAAAAATAGAAATTGTAGAGTCTGTACTTACCACTTGGGAGTCGAGGACTTCGAGGACAGTTGCAGACATTGCTGGGATGACCATCGAATGGACACTGCGACAAGCATCCAGGTTCACTGCACCCTAAAACAAACAAATACACATAGGAGAATTAGAATCTTTCAAAATCACATTTTAGTTCACATATTTTACAGGTTTCACGTCACAATGATGCACTTATACCCAGCCGTATAAATAAACAGTTTGAAATTGACCTAAAATCGAAAAAACTGAAGGAATATTTCTTAAGAAATCACTAAATATTTACTAAAAATTTACTTATAAGTTCATTAAGACAATGCCGTTAAGCACATTTTCATATTTTGTTCAGTTTTTAAAATATAAATTTCGAAAATATTATATTTTACTCATTTCAGACTTTATACTTTCTCGATTCTATATTCAAAAAAATAAACGAGATATTAAGATGCGTTCAACGGAATTTAATTCAATTATTTATAAATAATTTAATTGTCAAAAAAAAATTCATCATAGTTTTCTAAAAAAAAAAAAAACAGTTTTTGAACAGAATCTTAAAAATTACAAAACATATGCACTTGAGGAATTTATCATTGGATTCAGCAAGTCAAACTACATAACTATGCATGTAAATTTTCGTTGCCATATTCGTACAAGAAAGAGTTTTAGAGGAAACAGTTTGAAATTGGCCTAAAATCGAGGAAATAATTGCTTCAAATTAGCTACAAATTTGTTTGTAAGTCAATTCGGACACGAGGAATTCAAAGTCGTTGAATGTACATTCATATTTTGTTTAGCTTTTAAGATATAGACTTCGAAAAAGTTTTTTTTTTTCAAATTTTCCCGAAACTATACTTCAAAAACTAAAGGCCGTATGGAGATGAGCAAAAACTTAACTTAACCCTTAAGAAATTTTTCGTTTATAAGTCACAACAAATTCAATACTGTTTAGTTTTATTTTCAGCGAGACTCTCGTGAGATTCTCGCACAAGAACAGGGCGAGAGACGATAAATTTCATGCAAGACCGAGAGTGAAATCAATATTGCTAATAAACAATGAGACGAGATCGATATGTTCTATTTCCTGTACTAAAACAAATTCAATGATGCAATTGTGTTTTGAAATGAAATGAACTTTAGGTATTTAGATAATTGTGAAATGAAATGGAACATGATGTATACTCATTCACGTTTAGTAACTAGTTACTTCTGAATCAATTATTCAGTATCCGGATCCGCAGTGTTACCTTTTGCCATATTTCCGTATGTTATGTCACTATATGTCCTATGGTGACGTGTTGTGGGACGATTGATAATTTTTTACTACAGTGTTTTGTTTTGTTTGGCATAGCGACATGGATGCCAGAGAGAGTTGTTTATGTTTCATATAGGTAAAAAAGTGAATTGAGTTTCGGTAGAGATTGGTTTACAGTTCATTTTTTTTGTACGCTACTTTTGTTTTTGATGAAAAATTATGCAAATATTTCATAATATAAATCCGATATTGGTATTTGCTATATTATAAATTAAAACAGCAATAAATTAAACAGAAAATAGTTGTATAGATAAAATTTGTCATATTTGTGGTATGCAACAGATATATGATAACAAACACTGACCGAAATGTTTTCAACGGATTTAAATCAAACTGCAAAACAAAAATTAAATTTATAAGCTACCACCAATAGATATTTATTTAACGCACAATATACTTTATATATATGGGGTAAGTGGCTCAGTGGTATTGAGTCTGCCTGTGGATCTTAAGAACCCTGGTTTGATCCCCACAGTCGACAATTTTCACCAAATTAAATCTATCCCTGTGGGTTCTCCTCCACTAACATCTTTTGGGGCCGTAATTTGACGGCTGGTAACATCACATCACGTGAAGAAATATATCACTTACCGAGATCTGGTACGGCAGAGTGCTACACCCAGTAATAGGTAACAGGCGTGATGATATATTTATTTATTTTATTTATAAATATTTATCTAATGTTGTATAATGCATAATTTGACTAATATAAAATATACAATTGTAATTTAATTATTAAATAAATATAAAATAATAATAAAAAATATATGTTATACCCATTATGGGGTATGACATTCTGCACATCTCAGAAAGTAATATATTTTGCACGTTAATTAATAACAAGAAAAACTGAGTAAAATGCAAAATTTTGCAACTAAATCTCTGTACATATACCAATAGAAGTATCCCAATGTGTAGTACTTAATACTGCAATGTGTTAAATGAATAGAGGTCGGGAAAATAAAACGCACCGATTTTTAGTTTGATGCTGTATTTTTTTGAGAAACAACACCGGTGGCATAGTCCTACAACTGTTCATATTGAAATAAAGAAATAATATTAATTTGAACTTGAAAGCCAACATTATAAATCTAAAAAAACTGGTAGAACAACGGCAAACACCGTAACATTAAGAAAATTAATTAAAACTCGTAGAAAAGTGACATAAAAAAGTGGGTTGAATTAAAGACGAGGGTGGGGGAGGTGTAGCCGCAACGCAGAGAGATATCCAATAAAGCGGAAGTTAATTACACAGCACCGAACAAGAAGAAGAAGCACTGGAGGGAGAAAGAATAACAAAGTTAGTTGCGTACACGAACAAAACACAAGCGGACGTTCTCAAATCGTCAGAAATTAACTTGGTACAATTAAAAAGTATTTACCGAAGGGAACAATAACGACTTGAATCGTTCCCTCTCTATCTAACACCACTTCTGCCCTCTCTGTTTGTCTTGTAGCACTTATCTAAGACTTTGTTTTTTAATAAAGACAATACAACGCGGTTTGTGGATCTTAAAATCTTAATGTGGCTATATTTTATGATTTTAATCTTGCCATTCGTTGCAGAATTTGGCTGTTGAAATATCTTCCAGTTGTCGAAATTGTTATTTTCATTACTGGATTTTATTTTTACAAGAAGGGAATCTTCCCGCGTCAATTTATTAAAAGACGGGTTTCTTTATTTAATAAAGAGCAAACACGTATTCCTACAAAATATTTCACATTGTCAATCAAAATTTTAAACCAATGGCATGTCAAAAACATTTATATTTAAATACAGAGCCACAAGCTTTGTTTTTGCCTGTTTTAAGAGCAGTAGTGTATTTGGGTGTTTTAGCTATATCTAACATAAAAAGTATAAAATAAACACTTGGCTAAGTGTCACAAAATTCAGCCTCCAAGTCACCTTATGAGGGCATACCATACTGATGAGCTCTAATAAGAGCGAAACGCGTCTATGGTTACTAACTGTGCTGGCCAGCCTCTGATGATAAGGTGACTTGGAGGCTGAATTTTGTGAAACTTAGCCAAGTGTTTATTTTATACTTTTTATTAAACCTAGTTTCACCAAGTGTTGGATGACAGTTAATTTTGACTTTGTTGTTATATCTAACATGTTAAAACCGTGCTCTTAGAACACCGAAAAACAGAGGTTGTGTTACCAGCCAGAGTGATTAAGAACATTAAGATACCAAGAATACAGCAAAGAACCGTCGGAAGAATCCCAAGAAATTGTTGATGCAACTTCTGCTGCTGTTCTTTGGTTAATATTTCATTGTATTTTACATATATTTGACACCTGAACTATCAAAATAATATAAACTCTCTGGAGGAATAATATGTACATTATTGTTTTACTTCTGTCTCAATTTTAGTACCATAGAAACGCTGAAATCCTGATACCCATTTCATTTATTAAAGACAAAATTATGACTATATGTAATTAAAAGTTTCTTAGTTAAAAGTTTTTAAATATATTATGCACGTAGTTTCTAAATTTACTTAACAAAATGTTTTAAAGTGCCTATAAATTTTACTTAAACTTTAATTACAATTTAAATTATTAATTATGTTCTTTTTATAACCGCAGACGGAGAGTATATTTGTCTACTTCTCAGTTTCTTGTAATAACTCTTGCTACAAATTTTACTAAAACTCAAATTCAGTTTTTACTTCCTTGTACGAAGTAAAGGAAGTATTGTAATCGCGAAAATTTTCGGTTCTCAGATTTCAACGGAAATAGGTGTTTTGGCCCTCCTTGAATCCATTTTGACTAATTTCGTCATGCCGTCTGTACGTACGTATGTACGTACGTACGTACGTATCTTGCATAACTCAAAAACGGTAAACCGTAGAAAATTGAAACTTTATATTTAGGACTGTTATAACATCTAGTTGTGCACCTCCCTTTTTGGTCATTATACAACTACCGGAAGTGGTATTTTACTTGAAGCCTATAATAGATTTTCATGAAAAACTATATTCAAATATAATTTAAAACTTTCCAAATTTGGTATATAAGACTACTATATCAATAGAAATAACATAATAGATTTTGGTTAAAATAGACTAACCGGAAGTGGCACATTACATGAAGCTGCTAACAGTTTTCCTTGAAAAAAATGGTATTATTTTAATTTTAGAAATGAATGCTGCAAATAAAAGTTTTAGAGAATTAAATTCTGCGTCTAGCACATTAAGAATTTTTAAATTAGCTTTTTGCATAAACGAGATATCTAAATTTAAATATTATATATTTTTTGATTTTTTTATAAATTAAGTTTGCTATGGATTAGAACAAAAAATAAAAGATTTAATGTCAAATATGTGTAATTAAAAAAATATCTATAGTTTAATACGCGTACAAGGAAGTCATGTGGTGTCCACATCAGATATTTTATTATTATTTAGATAATATGCAACTGAAAAAATGTTGACATTTACATTATGTGATTCAGTATGCGAAGTTATTTACTATTATATTTTAGGTTGCTATTAGCGACGGACGAAAAACAAATAATATCGCTCTTTACATTTATGCGCTTCCAGTGCAGTTAGTATCCGTCAAATCACGCCTCTAAAAATGTTAATAAATTTAATGTGATGAAAATTATTTATCCACTGAGCCACCTATACAAATAGAATAATTTATTGTAAATTACAAAAATTGGAGGCGATTTTGATATATTTATTTATTTATGTTACACTGTACAACAGGAACTTAATCCCAATTACAGTACAGGGTCCGCACTCACCGAGCCGCAGTGTGGTAGTTCATATAATTTTTTAGCTTGAGTGAGATTCGAACTTGGAATCTCCGGATTCGATTTCCGTATCGCTATCCACACCACCGTACTGACGGATGTGTTCATTAAAACTATATAGTAAAGCAAAAAACTTCAAAATTGAACAGAGTTTCATATAAAGGTAAAATTTGGTGGCAGTTGCAAACTAGATTAAACTCTTCCTCATTTTAGCTTAAAAGTAATGCATCATCTACAAAGATGCGATTCTCACCAGCAGTGAAATATCACTTTGAGACAAGTGGCGCCACAAGAAGTTCATAAAATTAACATTATTAGCACTATATAACGATAATAAAAATAGTAGCAGGGAGACAAACCACCAAACGCACGAGAAGTAAATGTATTTCCACGTTTTTATGAGCGTTGCGGGATTCCATCTGACACAACCCACACTTGCGACGTTACCGCTGGTTACCGGTGGTTACCGTTTCGTTGCCGGTTACCGCTACGCCTGTTAACAGCATGACAAATGTCAGACCGGGTGCAAAGTTGTGCAACAACTTTATACAACTTCTTATCGCCCGAGACCGGCGAAACTTTGTTTTGTTTTTGAAGGAGATTCGCTCGTGAAATAATAACACTAAGATAAATGAGGTTATTTTACCGCATTTTAATGTTATTATGAAGTTTATTAACTTTACTCGGATGTATGCTGTATATTTCATTCATAAATATAGGGTGTCCAGTAAGATATACGATTGAAAGTATTTCAGTTTTGTTTTCACCTGAAGTCATAAATCATTTGTGATTTTAATTGAAATAACAAGACCAGTATTATATTCAATAAATAAATATAAATATGTCATCACGCCTTTTACCCATTACTGGGTGTGGCACTCTGCCTAAGCAGATGTCGGTAAGTGATATATTTTTTTTTTGCGTGAAGTGCGGTTACCATCCGTCAAATCACGGCCCCCAAAGATGTTAGTGGAGGGGGAGCCACAGGGATAGATTTAAATTGGTGAAAATTGTTTGTCGGCTGTGGGGTTCGAACCAGGGTTCTCAAGATCCACAGGCCGACTCGATACCACTGAGCCACCTACCCCATAAATAAAATATTGTTATTTCAAATAACAATATTAGCGGAACAAATACTAGCTTGAAATAATTATTAAATATCAAATTAATACAAAATATTTTTGTTTTATATTCGTATTTATTTAAATAATTAGATGAAAATACATATTAATAAATTTTCACCGTTTAATTAAATTGGAATTCCAGTAAAAGTAATTAAAATTTTGAAATAATATTCGAGTTTTAGTCGAATTACAACTTAGGGTATCAATGTTAATGAATTGGCAATGATATTTAATAATGAAACAATTTGTACGAAATTTGCAACTCATGACTGGTTTTGGCGAATGTGTGAATAACATGCTACTTACTTTTCACTCCCGATTTAATCAAACAATTCCACACGCAAATATGTTAGCAACAAAGTTTTGGCATTGTTACGAAACTTTTTAACAATTCAAACGTTAATTATTAATTATTTTATCAAATAAATAAAAGCGGCAATTTGATGAATAAAGACGTACAATAGTTTGTATAATATTATTTGTTCGAGTACTGGTATTTAAAAAAGAATACATCTTTAATTTCAACTTGTGCGAGTACACCAGAATCTGCAAATTATACACAATCTTTATCAATTGCAAACCAAGCTGCTCCAGGAACTTTGATATCTAATTGTCAAAATTTTACTATAAATGTTTATAATAACACTTGTAATAATTGTGGCTCTTCCCAATCTAAAAATATTATTGTTTAGTTCAAATATCAAACCTAACCTAAAATAGATTAATTAATTTAAGCCGACAAACAATTTTCACCAATTAAAATTTACCCCTCTGGCTCCCCCACCACTAACATCTTTAGGGGCCGTGATTTGAAGACTGGTAACCGCACTTCATGCGAAGAAATATATCACTTACCAAGATCTGCTTACAACAGAGTGCCACACCCAGTAAAGGGGAAAAGGCGTAATGATATATTTATTTATTTATTTTATGTTGTTATAATCTTACTTTTCCTAAACTAAATTGTTATATTTCACAATATGTGTTTTTTTATAATTATTTATATAGTATTAGTCGCGATTTTTGTTTGATTACAATCTGCAAGTAGTTGTATCAAAGACGTCTTTAGTTTAGATGTTGTCAAATAGATGGCACTAATGCCGACAAATGTTGAAAGAATTTTAGCAAATTATTCTTATATCCCAAACTTTGAAGTTGTATTTTATAAATTAGATTTTATTATTATCAAGATAGATTTTAGAATGTTCCAACGGGCCAGTGTTTTTTGCAATTTTTACAGTCGAGTCGATCGGGAAGCACTTGTTCCAGATTGAGTGTTGTGTGCGAGAAGTGTCAAACTATGAATATATCGGATGGTTCGGATTCCATTATATTGTACTGTAATTGGGATTCAGTTCCTGTTGTATTCTACATACAAAAATGGCGGAATGTCGCCAGCTGCGTTAAGAGGTTAAATTATGGCGTCAACGGATATATTTGCGAGTCGTTCACGTCATAAATGTCGACTTTTTGCCGATAATTTCTTTCCGCGCTGGCGTAAAGCCTTAAACCCATGAATAAACACAAACAGAGCGTGCGATTATAAAACATGGGATATACGAGTATTTTTGCTTACTTTTAATTACATCGGATATGTAATTACTTTGTAACCATGGCAAAATAAAAACGGTTTATCGCTCTTCTTCTTCTTTTCCGCTGTTTCGTTGTTTCTGCTGACAAAATAAAAACTTTATGCGTTTAGATTTAAATAAATTATAATGTGACATTCGTACTTCTACTAGAGATATTTGTGAGTCATTTATAAAATTAATTAATTTTATTCGATGTATGAATATTGACGATAAAATTAATTTTTCATAATAATATGTTTAAAATTGAAAAGGATTGTAAAGCATTATTAATAAATGCAATTTGATGTTTTAATCATAGATTAAATTTAAATAGCTTTTAAGGTTTTATTACACATCAAAATTTTCAATGAACCTATTCAATTTCATATTAATGTACAGTGTAGTAGAAACTACAAAAAAAAATTTGTTCAATTACAGGATGAGTAGATAGTTTCATGCCGAGCTTGAAACAGCTTACGAATCCTATACAACTCTTTACTGAACGTGTTACGTATAACATTTTACCTGAAACTAATAAACAAATAATACATATTTTAAATTATAAGAAATATTTGACTTACATATTCAGTCAGTATTTTATGTTGCTAAGTAACTAGACACTCACGTTTCTTTCATTACCTACCTAGGCAGGCAATATGTTATATTCCTGACTAGTCATGCAAAGCAAAGCTTTCCTAAGTCTTAAAGGTCAGGCAAATGTTTATTTTCCTGTCAGTTTCAGGTAAAATTAATAAGTAGAATTTTTCCGTGTCTAAAATGTCAGTTTGACATTTAAAAATTATTGTCAATTTTATTTACTTGATACAAGTTGCCATGGATATATTATTTCATCATAACTATTATTATTTTAAGCAAAATATAAAACCTAAATTATTTTTCCTTTTTGTGTTGGTATCGTTACGATTTTCTTACCGTATCTGCCCTCGAGCATTAATTCATATCCGGAAAAAATATATAAATTAATATATAAATAAATATATCATCATGAATTTTATCCATTACTGAGTGTGGTACTCTGTCTAAGCAGATCTCGGTAAGTGATATATTTTTTCGCGTAAAGTGCGGTTACCCGCCGTCAAATCACGGCCCCCAAAGATATTAGTGGAGGGGGAGCCACAGGGGTAGATTTATATTGGTGAAAATTGTTTGTCGGCTGTGGGGATCGAACCAGAGTTCTCAAGATCCACAGGCCGACTCGGTACCACTGAGCCACCTACCCCATTAAAAAATGTATCGTGCATTTCAACAATATATTAATCTGCACGAGCGGAACACGAGTGCGGATTATTAGATTATAAGTGATAATTAAGGTTGTTAAAAAAATCTATATTTTGTGAAGAAAGTGTAATTCTTCCTTTCACTTCGGGGAAGCAATGTCTCACTTTCTTCTTGTGATATACATATACCAATATATTTAGTCTTTATTGCCATATTGATTAGGGTAATGAAACGAAGCATGAGTGTTGCATTAATGAGTGTACTATAAATGTAAAACCGTCGTTTCGCGAGCATTGATTGGCTCGTTACTCGCACTATCCTCCTCACCATCCACTTAATATCCGGAGCGATCTATCCGTGGCTTCGTGACGTATAGTTTCCGTGATTAAAATTCCCGATTTGTTTTTGCTGGCGCTAATAGACAAAGCACCGCCATTTATCGTTGCAGCTTTGATAAATACCTAGAATCGCTTATCGTTCCGCAATTTATCCTTCACAGGAGAAGGAAGGAGAGTATCTATCCCCTTACCCATTTCTTTACCCCTATTTCCGTTGACGTTGTTGAAACGTTGTCAAAAGTTTGCGATTGTTGAGCGAGCTCTCGCTGCTATCAAAAAAACTTTTGGTAATGACGCAGTTGGCGTCGATACTCTTTACACTAGACATCTGTTTTGAAGCTGAGATTCTTGTAATTTATTATGTTTGTAGTTGGCTGAAGTCTGCCCACGTTTCGATATGAAAGATGTGATAACTAACTGCTGCACTGTGGAGTTCTTTATTACCTTAAAAGCAACCATTTTTTACTAAGAACCCTTTGTCATATTTTATATCTGTTTTTATTTTTATAATTTTCAAAAGATGACTCACAAACGCTTACTTAAATGAAGCTTTCGGATAAATAAATATATCATCACGCTTTCATCTTCATTCTGAATGTGTTCGCTTTGATTTTACTCATTGAAAAATGATTTTAATGACCGCGTTAGTGTATCATATGAGTGAGATTGAGAAGAATTTATTTATTTATTTATTTATGTTACGCTGTACAACAGGAACTTAATCCCAATTACAGTACAGGGTCCGCACTCACCGAGCCGCAGTATAGTAGTTCATATATTTTTTTTAGCTTGAGTGCGATTCGAACTCGGGATCTTCGGATTCGAATTCCGTATCGCTATCCACACCACCGTACTGACGCAATGTTTATATAGTTAAAATTAAAATAATAGCTATTAATATACCTAGGAATGTTATGAGTAGCAGTACAGCCGCAGATGTCAGTTTGAAATCCGAGGATTTTAAGACATCTAAGGCCTGTTATGACTCATAACATCCGTGGTTTGTTCAATAGTTTACCGGTTTCAGAATATAAACACGTTAACGTCATTAATAAATATTATTTTTTGAAATTATGAATAATCTTATTGACATTATTTTAGAAGGTGATCAAGTAAGTATGTGGTCTGTCTGTTTTTATTTAACGCCATGATTACAATTGTTTTTATATTTATAAATAAATTTTTATTTAAACGTCATAACCTCATTTCTAATTTGAAAGACTGTACAATTAATATATATTATGATAAGCAGGAGAAGTAATCTTTGTATTATTGTTGTTTTGAGTTCCGTTTGTATTAATAATGTCATATTTTATCATTGTGTTTTATTTTCATGTTCTTAACTGTTTTGACAAGTCAGTATGGTAATATTACCGTATAGAATACAGTTATTACTTACTTACCAGCCTACTTTTGTGTATGTAAACATAGGTCAATAAATATATCATCACGCCTTTCATTCATTACTGAGTATGGCACTCTGTCGTAGCAGATCTCAGTAAGTGATATATTTCTTTGCGTAACCAATCGTTAAATCACAGCCCCCAAAGATGTTAGTAGAGGGGTAGCCACAGGAGTAGTTTTTAAAGTGGTAAACATGATTTCTCGGATGTGGGAATCTAACCCGGGTTCTCAAATCCCCAGGCCGATTCGATACCACTGAGCGTTAGCGTAAAGTAACGTAAAATAACGTACTATACGATGAATACGTAATCCGTAAAAGTGCAACAACAAGACAAAAAGTTAAATAGGTAAACGAACGATAGGTTTTTAGCAGGTTCAGTTTTACGCGCAAAGTAAATATTCATATCTTGCGCCGCGAAATTATCTTCGTTCAACTTTTTTTCTCTAACAAAAAGTCCTTGCATTAAGTTGGAGAGTTTTATTCGTCCCTTTTTTATGTTTTATCTCCAGGGTTGTGCGACACAACTGAAAAACTTTCTTCTTGTTAAAAGCTGCCGTAGATCGAGAAAACATGATTTACACAAATGTTGAATACAGCGATTTGTTGGCATATTGCACTATTTATATTGCATTATTTCACTTTCGTAAAATTTTAACAGAATATAATATCTGTCTAGTTTACAATTATTTATTTGTACACAACAAGAACAATATGATTTTCATATTTTTAGGGGATGACTCCCTTGGAGAAAAGCATTAGAAATAAATTATTTTGCAGCCCTCTTACTTTTTTGTATAATATAAAATTGAAGTTTGTTCATAATGTGCAAAAATAAAAAATATATTAATATATCATCACGCCTTTTAACCATTACTGGGTGTGGTACTCCGCCATAGCAGATCTTGGTAAGAGATATATTTCAGCTGTAAAATCACAGCTCCTGAAGATGTTAGTGGAGGGGAAGCCACAGGGATAGTTTTAACGTAATAAAAATTGTTTTTATTAATAAATAATCACACACTGAAAATATGCAAAAATTCAATAACAATAAATATCATGTTAACTAGAAAAAAAAGACGAATGTCTTTTGTAAAATTCATTTTTACATAAACAAATAAATTATAACAAAGAAAAATAAAGATCTGACAGTAATTAATCTAATTGTTTAAACAAGTGACTTCATGCCATACTTTTTGTGTGAGATTATTTATTAATAAAAATATGAATAATTTCTGTATTAATCATTGTAGGACTATAATGAATAGGACCTGTTTTATTCCCCGTAGCAGATCTAGGTAAATAATATATTTCTTCGCGTGAAGTACGGTTACCAGCCGTCAGATTACGGCCCCAAATATGTTGGTGGAGGGGGAGCCACAGGGGAAGATATAATTTTGATGAAAATTGTTTGTCGGCTGTGGGGATAGAACCAGGGTTTCCACAGACCGACTCGATACCACTGAGCCACCTACCCCATTTTTTCGGTAATAAGAATAAAGAACGTAGACACTTGATGTAGTTTCACAAAATTATTTATTAACAAGTTGATCGATTTCGGCTTATTAGGCCATCTTCAGAACGTTGAAGAAGAAGAACGTTCTGAAGATGGCCTAATAAGCCGAAATCGATCAACTTGTTAATAAATAATTTTGTGAAACTACATCAAGTGTCTACGTTCTTTATTCTTATTCATAATGTTTCACCAAGTGCCAACGGCTCATACTTTTGATATTATTTTCGGTAATATTTGAAATAATTAAGTAAAAAAAGTACAGACCGAGTGACCTCCCTGTATATATTTATAAACATATGACTGTAGCTTTGATAATGAAAAATTAATGACACATTGAAAAACAAAATAATTATTATGACAAATAAACTAAAATCTCACGTAAACAAAATTAGCGATGGTTGAAATGATACATAGCATGACGTTGTTTTTGTTCGCTCCTCATTTTCATTAGTAGAATTATTTGCTTGATGAGAGGAGAGGAACATTTCTATCTACACACCCCACAATTTGCTGCTTTGTACTGTGACACCAGTGGCGTAGGGCACTTTATTTATTTGTTGCAATTCAAGAACTAAATTTCGATTATAATGGGGTCATCCTACATTTTCAGATTTTTTTCTAAGAACGATCCTATTATGTTAATTGTACACGTAAGTAAAGTTTTTACGTCTTATGTCGTAAGTACGGTGGTGTGGATAGCGATACGGAATTCGAATCCGGAGATCCCGAGTTCGAATCTCACACAAGCTAAAAATTATATGTACTACCACACTGCGGCTCGGTGAGTGCGGATCCTGTACTGTAATTGGGATTAAGTTCCTGTTGTACAGCGTAACATAAATAAATAAATAAATAAGTGTATAGTTTTAAAGATTATTTAAAAATAATCTTTAATTATATTAGCCCTACATCACTCATTCGTACAGCAAATCTCACTCTGATGAACAAAAATAGTACTATACTGCATTTACTTGGCGAGTTTAATGTTTACTAATTTATATTCATTACTGTAAATTATCAGTCGAGGGGCACAAACAATATTTGCATTAAGTAATGTGCAATTAATTTTGCGAATTTAGGAAAAACTCATTTCGCATTGTAATAAGTACATTAAATAATATAGGGTGTTAAAATAATGGCATGTCTGAGCTTACCACAATCGATGATATTTTCCGTTGTCAATTATGACAGATAATTTATCAATTAATTATTGTAATATTTGAACGGTATGCCTTTCATCGATCACCAAAATAATTATATTTGAACCAATTACATTTATTTCATTAAAAAAAAGTTCTTCTGAATTGAACAATCGGTGACATTTTTCGTTGTCAATTATGATAGATAATTACCTATTTAATTTCAGGTATACGTTTTTTTTTGTGGCACTATTTGATGCCCGATATATACTCTGGTACCCAAGAGGTAGGAAAAGAAAAAGAGGAAGACAAAAAACAAGGTGGTGTGACGACCTCACGCCAATTGCTGGGACAATTTGGCTCCGCAAAGCTAGGAATAGAGAGGAGTGGAAGAATATGGAAAAGAAGTACATAGATAGACTGTGCTATAAGCAATTTATAAAACAATTTATGTAGCAATTTTGAAGAATTTTAGAATCAATTTATAAATTTATAACTAAATGTAAAATATTAAATTATATTGTATTTACTTATACAGGGTGTAGTGGGAGGCCATTGCCTCTACCAGGTGTTGTAGGCTATTATTATTATTATTATATACTCTGAATATTTTTGTAATAATTTTGAAGCAACCTGTGTAGTGCAATTTTTATATAAAGATGATTATTTGTTAATTAAATTTTTTACGAATATACCTCATCTTCACTATGACAGGTGAGAGATAAATAATGTTAGATTAGATTGTTACAGATCGAATCTGTAATTTGGTGCTATTGATGTATTATAATCAATGGAACATAAGTAAAAATAATTTGGGAGCGTGCACAAAATAAAAATCACGTACTTCGCGAATTGATATTAGTGACAGTTGTAGAAAATAGTTATTTGTGTATTAAGAGCGTAAAGTGATTCTTTGTTACTCGAGCACGGTAATTGCAGCGCGAGCCGAAGGCGAGAACTGCAACAGTGCAAGAGGAACAAAGATACTTTACGCTCGTGATACACACATAATTTTTTCTACGATTGCATCTTAAAGTTATTAAAAAACGTAGGTATACGTCTAAAACTAAATTCGTTTTGTTAACTGTCAATATGACAAGTTTCTGTTTTGTTTGTATCCCTGGTAACTATTGAAATAAGCGCGCATTTAATCTTTTAAATTCGCGCGTTTCCAATGGCAACGCGCGAATTTAACGTCTTTTTCGCGCGTTGCCATTGGAGACGCGCAAAAAAGATATTTTTCGATTGTTCCACAGAAAACGTCAACTTTACGATGACAAATGAGAGCGTAATTGTCATCTTTTCATTGCAATCGTAGAAAAAATATGTTTTAAATGAAAATGTCAAATATTTTTTAAACAATAAAACAGTTGTTTTTTTTAATTTGATTGACTAAATCTAAACAAATATATGTTTTATATTTATTTCAAATAAAAGTCGAATTAAAATTGATATCCTTTTATTATTTTTGATGTTTTTGGTTTTTATACAACGGTCAAAAGATGTTAACACTTACGTACGCATTCCGTCCTCGAAATTAATATTCCTTGAACCCTCAAATGATAGTAACACCTCAAATAGCACTCACTATGTCTTGAGGTCAGTTCCCCGCCACTGAATTTACTTCAAACATTGCATTGTTGCTGTACGCTGTACTGTACTGTTTATATAGGTAGTTAAACTGCAAAACATAATTTAACAAAGGAACGCCTCATGAATACGCGAGCTGTAAACATCTCCCTCTATTGTATCCCACCCCCCTGAAGCAAACGCCAGATAACCGCATTCTAAATATGTCAAACGCTGGTATAACGTTGACGCTGTGTTTATTCTTACGTGAATAGCGAGTCTGAGAAAAACTTAAATCTATTTCGTTTCAACGCGCCAAGCTCCAGATCCTCCGGAACATCGAGGCACTGTTCCGGGGCGAAACTTGTAATCCTGGCTTTGAGACTTGCTAGCCTAGATGCGCGGGGCGAGAGGAAGCGAAATTGCTTATTTAAAAATATTTGATGCTTTAAAATATGGACCAAGAAATAGGATAAAAAAAAAATTGCATACAGTGTTGCCAAAATGATGCACTTGTAGAACAAGACGAGTCTCGCTAAAATTAAAACTAAATGACATTGAATTCCTCGTGATCGAATTGGCAATATAAACCTAATTATTAAAATATAAAATAAACACTTGGCTAAGTCTCACAAAATTCAGCCTCCAAGTCAACTTTTCAGGTCATCGTCAGAGGCTGGCCAGTACAGTTAGTAACCATATATGATTACTAACTGTGTTGGCCAGCCTCTGACGATGCCCTCATAAGGTGACTTGGAGGCTGAATTTTGTGAGACTTAGCCAAGTGTTTATTTTACATTTTATGAAACCTAGTTTCACCAAGTGTATGGACGACAATTAATTTTGTCTTTGTTGTTATTTAAACCTAATTATCAGTGATATAACTTTTTGGATATATGGTAAAGGTTTATTCAATTTTAGGCCAATTTCGGACTGTCCAAAATTCTTTCTCGTACGAAGAAAATTTACATATATATGTATTTTGACCCGCTGAATTCAATGGTAAAATCCCCAGTGCATATATCTTTATGGGAAAATTTAAGAATTTTTTTCCCAAATTTTACCTCATTATATTTTGTACCATTCCCGAGGTACTTAAGGACGCTAAACACAGTTTGCGTAAGAGTTATATTCATTATTTTTGTAGAACTAAATTTATATAAAAATAGTATGTTATGCATCAAGGGAGGGAAACAAGCGATTATTCCCGAGTGTGAAGTTGACAAACAAGCGAGGGCCGAAGGCTCGAGCGGAAGTCTAGGTTTGCCAACTTCACTCAAGGGATAATCGCGCCCCCCCCCCCATGTAGCATATTATACTTTTCGTAACAAGTGCACAAAAATTACCGTCTTATCAAGACAAATGTCAAATATGGGTAGCGTAACTAGTTACCTAGGAAACACCGCAAACAGCTAATCTCTCTAGGGAGAGAAACATCGCTCTAGGAAAAGAAACATGGTACCTATGGAAACATAATGTTTCTCTCCCTAGGGGAGAAAAGCAGTGTTTCTCTCTAAAATTAGGGAATAAGAACGTGTTTCTTGTGCATGTATTATGAAAAAATTATTATTTGTTTATACCCAACATTGTATTTTGTATTATTTTCTATAAAAACTCGAGACGTCTTGAAATTTTATGCGAGAGTCTCACTCTTGCAATATAGATGTATGGATGTTATCTCGAATTTTCTATTCTAATATCCTCTCTTCGGTTTGTCATTTTTCTGTCAGAACGAGAAGAGATGCAAAAGTACTCGCCCCACCATGCATCACTCACCTCAACTTAGCGGCAACAAGTTCCACCCGGTTTTTACCGGTAAAAAAAACTGTCACCGGAACTTTGAGCATAACGTTAAACATCCTAGACAGGCGACTCCATTAGAGGTTCCAACAAAAACAAAAAAGACTATTCGGGTAGTGACGTCAACTTAACTACTACATGCATCTCCAACAAAGACAGATAGAGCTCACTCACCTTCCGCGTCGTCCATGTGGCGCAGCTGCACGTCGCAATGGGGCCCTGTGTACCCCGCGGGGCAGTAGCACGTCACGGCGTTGGCGCCCAACTGACTGCAACAGAAGAAACATCGGAAAGGATAAATTTAGTGCTATGTGCTACATTGTAGCCAAATGTGCAATAAAGACTACATATTTTATACTGATTCGAATCTGAAATACTTTAAGTTAAGCTCTAAATCTGCTAGAATTAAACGATAAATTTGATTTTTAGTTTGGAGCACAAATTCTAAAATTATGGCCAGGATAATTTTGTTGTTGTTTATGTGCTGGTGTGTCATGAAAAGCGGGTCAAGTCGGTGAAATGGAAAAACAGTTTTTCCGTGAGCATTGCTTTCCAAATTATTTTAGACAGAAATACTTCAAATCAAATTCTGCATCTAAATTAATCAATTTATTTCATTTTCTGTTTTGTGTTGGCCACGAAATTACAACAAACATATGCATTAAGTTTTTCTGTCAAATAGTTTGACTAACTTTAAACAATGTAAAACTTCGATGTATCAACATATTTGACAGACTTTAGTCGCGCATTCTCCGTTCAAAAGACATTTGTCATATGAACATATAGAGGTGAATTTTTTGTTTAACCAATTCAAAACCGATTTTTTTTTAAATATGGTTCTATATTACTCAGTTCACGAGTGCGTATTCTTTCAACTAACTAATATACGTTACTGGAATTCAACAGCCGAACTTAAAATATAAATTTAGAACCTTAAAACAACACAAGTGTCTTTAGAAGTATGCTTTGTTAAAAGATAATTGTCATATAAACATGCAGATGTGAATTTTTGGTTGAACCAGTTAAAAAATCGAAAAATTGTATTATTATGGTTCTATATAATTCAGACCACGAGAAATCGAATGGCGGTGGGCGCATCGTCATATCTCTTTTAGTTTTTGAGTTACAGCGATTTTAGACTTTTTTTAAATCTCAACTTTGAGAGCTCATATCTCGAAAACGAAAAGAGATATTGAAATGCGGTTTGAACGAGTGAATTTCTCTTGCGCTACTTAACTTATACCGATATTTTATCATTTTTGAAAATTTTTCAACTTTTTTCCAAAATTTTATTTTCTTAATATTTCCAAAAGTTGAAGAGATAATGCAAATCTGAAAACACCAGTGAATTCCTCGTGTGAAAATACATAGGTATGCAAATTTGTACATCAAAATTCGCACGGATAAATTTTTTATTACAAAAAATCGAAAAATGGTCAATATTCGAAAAAACCCCAAGGGGTACCCCTTGGTGTTTTTACGGATTTAGGCCATTTTTCGATTTTTTGCTCTAAAAGTTTTATTCGTTGAGTAAATGTTCTGAAAATTTGCATACCCATGTATTTTCACACCAGGAATTCACTGGTGTTTTCAGAATTGCATTATCTCTTCAACTTTTGGAAATATTGAGAAAAGAAAATTTTGGAAAAAAGTTAAAAAAAAATCAAAAATAGTAAAATTTCGGTATAAGTTAAGTAGCTTACGAGAAATACACTCGTTCAAACCGCATTTCAATATCTCTTTTCGTTTTCGAGATATGAGCTCTCAAAGTTGAGATTTTAAAAAGTCAAAAATCGCTGTAACTCAAAAACTAAAAGAGATATGAAGATGCGCCCACCGCCATTCGATTTCTCGTGATCTGAATTATATAGAACCATAATAATCAAATTTTTCTATTTTTGAACTGGTTCTATCAAAAATTCATCTCGCATCTTCATATGACAATTATCTCTTAAACGAATCATTTTCGAACATATTTCTAAAGAAACTTGTGTTGTTTTAAAATCTTAAATTTATATTTTAAGTTCGGTCATTTAACTCTAGTAACATATTAGTTAATTGAAAGGGTTCGCCACTCGTGATCTGATGATATAATACCATGTTTTCAGAAATTTGAAAACTTGAACTGAAATTTGACAAATTCTCGATATCAAGATTCTGTAAACAAAGAAATATATTTCTTAGTTACTTCTTTATTTATATTAGTCATCCTGACGAAGATCTGTACATTCAGTGCATCGAAATGTAAATAGTTTAGTTAAATTAATCATTAGTTTAACAAAAAATGCACTTTTCTGTATTATTAGGGTTGAATTAATTATTAATTTCTGTTTCAAATAAACAAAAACTTTAGTCAACTGGATTAAGTACAATATTATTTTGATATAAAATTTAATTTAACAATTTATTATGTATACAGGGTGCGCTACAAAAACTGCGCCATATTTGAATAATATGGAAGGGGAGGGGAAACCACAGGGGTAGTTTTAATGTGGAGAAATTTGTTTGTCAACTGTGAGAGTCGAACCCGGGTTTTCAAATCCACTGAGCTACCTACCCCATAATAAAGTAAATTATATCATATTAAATTTATTATTCATTTGTGTCCTACATTTTCATTTAATTAGGAAAATAAATTGTACAAAAATATGTATATTTATCTTTGTCGTTTACGTGTTATTCCAGTTTTAGTGTCCTGGCATTGACAAATGTCAACACGAAAGTATAGACATAAATTCCTAGCAAATAAGTTGTAATATAGTAACATAATTAAATAACCCGAGTTATCAGATCGGAAATATTAGTTATACGACCCATCAAGTAAGTAATAACAACATTATTGCATCCTAAAGAAAAATCCCTATTACATCGGGGTCATAGCAATCTCCTTGCATAAATAAAACGCGACGAATAAGTTCCTGCAATCTTTTAGCGTTCGCCATTAAACTAAATGAATGTATCTATGGTTTATTGCGTCGCCGTCGGCGTCGGTAGTGTCGCTCGCGTCGCCAGTCTCACAACGTTGCAGTCTGCCCGTCGTTATAACGACAAAAGACGCGCGATGAATGAATGTAACCAACTTCGATTCGAGAATTTCTTCGTAGAAATTGAGAAACGAGAAATGAAGTTGTGTAGAAGTTTTGTGTTGTTTTAGGAAAGTTATATTACAAGACTTTGTATGTTTCAGCTGTGGACGCGTTTCATTTGAATATATTAAATAAGTCAGAATACGTTATTAGGATATTGGACTGTATTAGACAGAAAGGTGAATTACTTTATTATCTTTGACTGCAAATAAACAAACTCCAACAAATAATGTAAATATCAAACTAATTTGTCGTCATGAGCGATGTCGACTGGAAATAGTTCATTCATTTATTATTACGTATCAAGTTGAACTGTAGATTTGAGACTCCGGGTTCGAATCCCATAACTGGTGAATAATTACCACTGTGGCCTCCCTCTACTAACATTTTAAAGGGCGGGATTTAATATATTACATACTGAGATCTGCTACGGTAGAGTGTCATATCCAGTAATGGGTAAAACGTGTGATGATATATTTATTTTTTTTCTATTATGATTTAATTTAATTGTGACCTATTTAAATTTTGTCACGACCTTGTTACAAAATAAAATTTTCTTGACCTAATTGAGAGAAGAAAGTAATACTTTTCACCGCTAGGGAAGAAAGTAAATATTTCTTCCCTAAGAAAGCCAAGTAAAGTCATATCCATGCCAACTGGAAAACAACGAAATAATTTAGGCCAACTGCATTGAATTATGATAACGGTTATTATGGCCGTTTCATTCTTTGCCATATAAAAATTTATCGTGCGTTTCTTTTTTTTACAAATTTGGTAGCAGATCTCTGTAAGTGATATATTTCTTCGCGTGAAGTGCGGTTACCAGCCGTCAAATCACCCCCTCCCCCTCCCCAAAGATGTTAATGGAGGGAGGACTATAGAGGTAGATTTAAATTGGTGAAAATTGTTTATCGGCTGTGGGGATCGAACCAGGGTTCTCAAGATTCACAGGCCGACTCAGCCACCTACCCCATAATATTTACACCTAAAAACTGTACTATTTATGTACATATTTGTAGATCTCAAAATCATTGCGGTAAAGTTTAATTTATTTATTTATGTTACGCTGTACAACAGGAACTTAATCCCAATTACAGTACAGGGTCCGCACTCACCGAGCCGCAGTGTAGTAGTTCATATAATTTTAGCTTGAGTGAGATTCGAACTCGGGATTTCCGGATTCGAATTCCGTATCGCTATCCACACCACCGTACTGACGTACAATTTAAAAGTACATAGCGAGTAAACCAAGTTACTGACAAAATATCTGTCTGGGTGTCACTGTATTTTCACGTATTTTTTTCGGGAACAAAAAACATGAAATATTTTATTATTACAGTTACTATAAAAGTCTTTGTGACGGAAAAATTATATTCATCCGGCGGTGAAAAATTCGCTGGTTATAAAAGTTTGTATATTTCGAAAAGTATCGTAAATTATTATTTGAAATTTAATATAAAAATATGGCGGATATTAATGCAGCAGAGTTAGCGGGTAACAGTTCGCAAAGTTTCCTCTGAATGTGTGTACAGGGATAAAGATAAAACCTTATTATAATACAAATATGAATAGTTCCACAACTTCCAATGTAATTTATAGATCGTTATTCAGAATTACATCCTCCAGTTTAAAAGTTCCGGTGCTTGGAGAAGCAGCTTAAAATTATACGTGCTCGAACGAAATCGAAAACATGAACAAACTTCTTTTCTAACAGCTCTCTTGTTGAAAATTATCCAATGGACTGTCACATGCTTAATATTCTACACTGAAATAAAACCAGATCAAAAATGAAAACAAAATCCGGATGAAATTGAGTTAGAGGGGAGAAGGATAATAAACGCGAGCCTACTGCAATACAGGACTGAACTAACCCAAAATGATTTCTCTTTAAACTCTCATCAAATGTTTCAACACGTGATCTTTATGAATATTTAATATAAGTGTATGATAGTTATTTACGTGATCAGCGTAGTAAATTAATTTTTACGGGCAAGAAGGAAAGTTTGTGGGGCAAGAAATGAAGGGACATGACCTTCCTAATCCAGAGAGCCCAGTAAAGTTTAATACTTATTTATGTATGTACTTATATAGATCATTTATTTATTTATTTATATAACGAGAAACCAATGACTTATTTTGTATATTATAAACGAATTATATATCAATGTATTTTTCAGCTGTTTGCCCGAAGATGAGCATAGTCTCGAAATCGATCGCACATAGAATATAATATAAAACATTATAAATTCAGTTTGTCCTTCTTATAACCAACCTTCCTATAATATAATTATTACAAACTGACATGGAGTCCTTCATTACGAAAATTTAATACAAAGATTTATTTCCAATTCACAGCGATTTTATAAAATTAATTTATTAGTTTTATAAAAAGATACATTACATTTTGTAATGAAAGGTTGTTGGCGGTAGGACAATTTATAGCTAAACGTTGTCATGGTGTTGTAATCGTTGTGATGAAAAAATTACTGTTAGTGTCAACAGTTTCGTGAATTTTAGAAATAAATAATTTGAAATAATGGATTTAATGCGCCACGAAGACTTCGAAGGCGATTTTCTTGCAGTTCAAGAAAATATATAAAATATTGTAGATGCTGCAAGTAATAATTTTTAATTAGTTTAAATTATTTAGTTCTTTTTATGAGCACTGTAAAATTTTACAGGTCTACCCGTTATAATTATTTATTAACTTAGTTACCATAAATACCTATAAGTGTAATTTACATAGAAGGTGGAAATAAAGTATATTATTTCCTCCTGTTCACGACGTTTAATCATAAGAAAAAAGAAAAACACTTTAATTCAGGGGTTTATATTTGATTTTTTCTACGACCATTTTTTCACGTCATTTAAATAAAGATTTAAAAATACTTACGTTGACGGTTGCAATAACCCAATTATAAATAAGGGAAGAAAACAGTTACTTTTCTCCCACTGAGAGATAATTACTTAGTTAATATTAAGGTTGATAGTAAGTAATGCCTTGCTTTACTTTCTATTTTCAATTGAAGGAAAAAAATTACTTTTATTATTTTGCCAGAGTGGATAATAAAAAAATTGTTTAACTTCACTCACTTATAAGATACTACCACGTAATCAATTAAAAATAACAAACTATCTTTATTTTGCCGTTGAGGTGTAGTATTACCCCTGTAAAAACAAATTCTCAGTCCGTCTCTGTGCGTTGCAGAGAGCCTTTAATTTCATTTCTCGAATCCCAAGCTGTTTAATATACGTCTGACTGTACCAATTTCCATCTGTTCCATTTCCTGTTTCTCTACAGCCTTCTTGGAACCTTTTCCTTGTGAAGGTAAAGGTACGAATAGGCAGGCAAGACGGCTTTGGCCACAAATCACGGCCTACTTGTCCGGATTAGCAGAGCTCGACACGATTGGATATTTGATAATCGTTCCCTGTTTCACGCTCTACACGAATTTAATTACTAAGACTTCTTGATTGTGCTACGTGCCCGACACACGCTACGTCATTACACTAGCAGTCCAAGGCTCCGGGACTCTGGTGACACTTTCGATCCGTTCACACATACTGCGAATAGTTTCCATGAGAAATATCTCTACGAGTGCAGGTTGCTAACTAGAAGGCAAAAATCTACCAATTTTATTTTATTGTTGTTTACTTACATAAATAAGCTTGTTAATTTTGTTTGGTTGGTACGATTGCACAAATTATAACATACAAAGCATAAAAATTATTGCAGTGGTTATTTGCATTGGCGGAGAAAATAATTATGAATTATGGATGTATACAGTGGAGTAATATCACGAGAGGTTTACTTTTTAGAGGAAAAATTTATATTTTTTTACTAAAAATCATGTAGAAAATTGTATATTTTAAGGAGTAAAAAATAATGATTAATACTACAATTTCATTTCTTTAATTTTACTTTTTTTGACTATTTTTATTAATGTAATTTAAAATACTATCGAAGTTTTGACAATAATTATTTGTTACAGGTGCACTGAAATAACCCCTTTTTAATACGTGTTTTTGTAAGGAAAATAATATTTTTCTACTTCCGTTAGGAAATAGACGTTTTATTTCACTTATTTGAGTTAGGTAATAAACTGCATTATTTAACTAGTGAAATAATGAGGTAACATAGCAACTGATATCTTGGTAGACGAATTCTGATGTATTATTCTTTTATTTTTTGAATTTATAACTGTCATTAATATGTCAAAATTTCATAATTTCAAAAACGTTCTTTCGTATTTATTAGAACGGAAGTAGAAAAAATATTGTATGAAACTAGTAAGGAAATAGGTTATTACCTTACTTATGTGTTTACATAACTTGGCTACGCCTCGTTCTGCAAATTTCACATGCGTAAGGTAATAACCTTCATTTCCTTACTAGTTTCATAAATAGCTATTTTAGGTGTTACATTGTCGCCCCGTTTCTGGCAGGTAATAGTTATTTGTTTATTAAGAAGTGATTCTTTGTTACTCCAGCTTTCGACTCGCGCTGCAATAGTGTAAGAGGAACAAAGTCACTTTACTCTCGTGATACACACATATTTTTTTTATACGATTACATCTTAAATTATTATAAATTGTATACGTACTGAAAATAAATTCGTTCTGTCAACTGTCAATATCATATGTTTTTGTTTGTATCCCTGCATCCCTGGAAACTATTGAAATACACGCATTTAATTTCTTTTGCACGCGTTGCCAACTTTACGACGACAAATGAGAGCGTCATTGTCAACTTTTCGTAGTACTCGTACTTAAATGAAACTTGAAATTTAACTAATATATTGCACAATTATGTACTTAGGTAAACTGTTAGCTAGTTAATTTTGTCTAGTGTTTAAAAATATAGTATAAGTATGAGTTATCAGGTAATTATCCGAATAAGATATCATATAAACCTAATTTGTTGTTGTCATCTTCCCATTGTATGAGCTCATGTACTCTATAACAATTAAATATAATAATAATAATAATAATAAATAATTCATAATAACAGTAGTTTGTTGCACTATAATTGTGTCTTTTGAGCGAAAATGAATCGAATCGAGTCTAGTACGTGACTAAAATTTAGCGTATTCCCTTGGATAGTTTGGCAACATGTATTCCGACAGTTTAAATAAAATCCTGCAAGTAAAAATCACTTTAGTCCCACAAGTGATCACTTGGCATTCCAAACACATGGAACACGTAGATTCGATATCTCCCTGTCTTATTTACCGTTGGTATTTACCGGAACAACTGCAGCGCAAAGCGTCCTCTGCATTCTGCTCTCGGTGCGCGTCTCTGCTTCCACTGCTGGTCCCAACATTCACCGAACAACCATTCCTGAATAAAACATGCTAATCTCTATGTAAATACGGTTTAATCGTTCAGCGGATATTAAAAATTTTTTCGGTGTGAAATTTTTCCGGAGTGTACAACGTTCAATATTTCGGTATTTTGTCGCACCGCTGCGCTGGAAAACGACATTGTTGAAGAGTAATGACTTACACTGCTTAGACACCGGTTGCAGAAGCAGGCCCGTATTCATGAAGTTTATAACTAAAAAATAAATAAATAAATATATCATCACGCCTTTTACCCATTACTAGGTGAGGCACTCTGCCTAAGCAGATCTCGGTAAGTGATATATTTGTCGCGTGAAGTGTGGTTACCAGTTGTCAAATCACGGCTCCCTAAGATATTAGTGGAGGGATAACTATTGTAACAAAATTATCTTTTTCTACGATTGCTATGAAAAGATGACAATTACATTTGTCATCGTAAAGTTGACGTTTTCTGGGGAACAATCGAAAAATATCTTTGACGCGCGTCTCTAAAGGCAACGCGCGAAAAGGATTAAATGCGCGCTTATTTCAATAGTTACCAGGGATACAAACAAAATAGAAACTTGTCATATTGATAGTTGACAGAACGAATTTATTTTCAGTACGTATACGTTTTTAAATAATTTTAAGATGCAATCGTAGACAAAATGATGTGTATATCACGAGCGTAAAGTGTCTTTGTTCCTCTTACACTATTGCAAGCTGCAATTACCGTGCTCGAGTAACAAAGAATCACTTCACACTCTTAATACACAAATAACTATATATGGAGGGGACGTGATTGGAATTGAAACCAGGATGGTGTGTCAGGATGAATAGATGTTATGTGAATGTTTCAGAGCTTCGTGCTACCCCATTTGATGGGATATAGCGTGATGTTATGTATGTGTGTAACAAAATAAAATAACTTAGAATATAATTTAGGTTCGGAAGATACGCCGGTGAATTAACTGCGTTATTTTATTTATTTATTTGAGAACTGAATTCGATTCACATAACCGACAAACAATTTTCACCATATTAAATCTACTCCTGTAACTCTCCCTCTAGCAAACTCTTTGAGGGTCGTGATTTGACGGCTGGTAACCGCACTTCACGCGAAAAAATATATGACTTTCCGAGATTTGCTACGGCAGAGTGCCACATCCAGTAATGGGCAAAAGGCGTGATGATATATTTATTTATTGTACTAAAACTAAATTGTTATAATCAATTGTTGGTTGCTATACAGTTACAAATCACTCAAAAACAGTCATATGAGGTTTTAACTCCCTCTAATTGTTTACCCATCTCAGATATTCGTGCGTAATGTTGACATTACGACCGGCATTATGTCTGACATTCAAAATGAATCAGAACAATTATTTTTTATTTTCTTTTGCAGGATACGGTCCTGTTTTAATGTCACCATTAGTTATTTGCATATTTTTCATCTGTGTTGGAATACAGAATTTCAAAAACATTTATACCACGGCATCGTCATTACACAGACATACAGCAAACGACAGAACTGGCAACATTGGATATGTACACGTTACAGGAGCAGGACAATACCGACAGCAGCTCTAACTATCGGAGGCGACGCGAACCAGATTGCAGTGTTCATGCCTGGCGAGCTTATTGCAAGCATTTACCCTCTAATGTCAATAGCGACAGATACTTTACGTCATGGTTGTTTTTTATTTACTCTGTTTTTGTAATCATTGTGCAACAAAATAAGCTCCTTTTTGATATTTGTTATGTTTAATAAACTTCATTTTCAATGTTGATTATTTTCTATTGTCAAACGATTATAAAACGTTTTGATCTTAAATTACATGTGAATCTTATTCAAACAAGATATTATTGTTATTATAAACGAAACAATAGGTATTTATGATGTAAGGGCTAAAAGTGGTATTTTATGAGTGAGGTACGAGAACAAATAAAATAACTTTTAATACATACATTACTTAAGGGAGATACTCCCTTCCTTCCTCATCTTTTTTTTTTCAGTTTTTACTATACAGTGTGTAACTGCAATTGTGTTAAATGTATTTTTAAACAAGCGCAGGTGATGCTGCCTTCATTTCTTATAGATTCGTTGTTAGAGAAGTGGGCGTAAGTGAAGATTTACGAAACAGGTGTACAGAAGCAAATGGATGAATGTTTATTGCGTGATGATGGATTTTGGTTGTGAGAAAAGAAAGAGTTCGTATGGAGGAAGTATTAATGTGGTTGAAACGTGGGTTCGTGCTGCCTCATTTAATGGGATATAGCGTGATGTTATGTATGTATGTATGTACTTTTTTTCTATAAACATAGTTTTATATTTTAATGTAAAAAATAATTTATTTTTTCTACTCCCGTTATTAAAATGTTATTTAAACGTACAGGTTTCCATGGCGCTAAATAACATCTTAATCACATGTTGATAAGCTGTGGCTTTAAACGTTTTAGTTACAGCTTGAGATATTAAGCACGGGGTGAAGTTAACTTCTTCCATAATTCATAAACTTTACATTTTTTATTGTCTTAATTTGCGATCGTAGAAAAAATTTAGTTTGTTTTATAAACTAAAAAGACGTTTTTGTTACATGTGTATATTATACTAAAATAACCCCTTTTTAATGCATGTTCCTGCAACGAAAATGGCCTTTTCCAGGTGGTTTCATTGTCGCCCCGTTATTTTCCGGTAAAAATTTATTAGCCCTAAAACTGGGCGGTAATGATAATTACGTCACAAAACAAGACATATGAGCGTGGAGCTCTAGTGACTAACTTCATGTCAGTGAGTGTACTTTGGCTAAGAATGCGACGATTTGTTAAACAAATAAAATGGCATTGAAGGGAGGTGAACTTGTGTCAAAAAGTCTGGTATGTTCCGGCCTAGGAACAACTATTTAAACTTGTGTAAAGTTGTCAACTAGGAACATAATGCACTTGTTATTTAAACGATTGTTTTCATCACAGTGTTCTTCAATCACAATATAAACATCTTGTCCAATTAGTGGCTACCTTCATTTCAGTTGTTTCTGTTTGGTGGTCATGTGCTACTCTGATTTATCGCAGGCTTCTTTCTACACTCCGCAACAATTGATTTATGTGCGGCCACTTCCCACCGCCCCCGTCCTGGGGGTGGAATTCCTCATTCCTCGTATCTGGTGGATAATTAAGCGTTGTTTTCAATTATCAACGCACTGCGCAGCGCAACAACATTACAGAACAAATTTATCAAATAGGCCGAGCTCTGCACAAGTACGATACTTAGAGAGAGGTGTTTGGATGTTTCTCCAACGCCACCACTTTACTTAATACTGTACTTAACTGTTTACTCGGAGGTAATCAGATGCAGGCAAGTTTCAAAGTTTCTCGTCGCCTACTAAGAAAATATGTTAATGTTCTTTAATGGAATATCGGCTTTTAGTTTTAAAACATTTTGAAGTACGGTAGCTTGCCATATTTTGTTACTATTTTGTTTCACACTCATTCAACAACTTAAGCTCTCACCCATTGTTGCAGAATTAGTGTGGTAACGAGGTAGCCTATGGGTTCGATTCCCATATCCGTTAAACAATTATACATACATATATACATACATAACATCACGCTATATCCCATTAAATAGGGTAGCACGAATGCTTGAAATATTCATAGAGCATCCACTAAAAGATTCATACAAAAAAATCAGTTCACGTCAATATTCTCATCATCAACAGTTGTGTCTAACAGAAGAGAAAAACACTCTTTTTCGAACTTAGTGAGAAAAATATCGATTTCCTTTTTAGTTCAATAAATAATAACTATTTATGAAACTAGTAAGGAAATGAAGGTTATTACCTTACGCATATGAAATTTACAGAACGAGGCGTAGTCGAGTTATGTAAACACATAAGTAAGGTAATAACCTATTTCCTTCTAGTTTCATACAATATTTTTTCTATTTCCGTTCTAATAAATACGAAAGAGCGTTTTTGAAATTATGAAATTGTGACATATTAATGACAGTTATAAATTCAAAAAATTAAAGAATAACACATCAAAATTCGTCTACCAAGATATCAGTTGCTATGTTACCTCATTATTTCACTAGTTAAATAATGCAGTTCATTATCTAACTCAAATAAGTGAAATAAAACGTCTATTTCCTAACGGAAGTAGAAAATCTTTTGTATGATCGTATGAAAAGTCATTATATAACTATTTTCAATGAGAAAACTGATTGTTTATCGCACAGCCTGTGATGAAAATAAATGTTTTGGACGTTTGAAGTGTAATTAGTAAAATTACTATAATTAGTTGAAGCTCGTTGATTGCAACTCACGAATTTGTGCAATTTCAGTGATACGTTTCACACTAGATACATAAATAACAATTTCACAGTTTTTCTGTTTCTAAATGTATATTTTCCATTCATAAGAACCCTGGTTCGATCCCCACAGTCGACAAACAATTTTCACCAATTTTAATCTACCCCTGTGGCTTCCTCTTCACTAATATCTTTAAGGGCCGTGAATTGACGGCTAGTAACCGTACTTCACGCGAAGAAATATATCACTTACCGAGATTTGCTTAGACAGAGTGCCACACCCAGTAATGGGTAAAAGGTGTGAAGATATATTTATTAATTTATTTTATGTATGAAATAAATACTGAACATCTTAGAACATCCTAAATGTCAGCGTTTCATCTAAGTCCCGTCAGAGCGAGAGCACAGCAGCATGAGTGCAGGTCCTTGTCGGGCGTCCCCGGACCCGACCCACGCTCCGGAGCGCCGGAAACCGGAAGCAGGTAGGTCCCTCGGGAGCGCGCTTTCTAATACGCGGTAATGCAGTTACCGACATGTTCTGATAACAAGATTCAGCCAGGCTAGGCTGGGACCCGGCGCCGACTCGAGCCAGGCTCTGAGATCCTTGCGCTGTGAACGACTTCTTTGTCACTTTTCATCCCTGTTATGTCGCAGGAGCTGATGGATGGACCGTTGTCTAACGCTGATAGAGGATGAGTGAAGCGAGGAGGTCTTGTTTTGTTTTCAATGCTAACTAGATTGCTGTGCAAACGAATATTCGTTTTATGATGATGATAATATTTTATCTCAAAAGACTAGCTTGATCTGTTGTTTTTATTTGTAAGTAGGAATCGTAACTTATATGATTAGATACTTAGCTTTATTTATCATGAAAATTAATTTTTAAAAGTTTAACAGATTTATTTTTATTCAACTCGGCTTTTCGGACATACATCACAGCAATTATACATACATACATAACATCTATATTCCATCAAATAGGGTAGCACAAACCTTTGAAACATTCACAAAACATCCACTAATCAGATGTGACATAATAATTATTCTTAGAGACAAGAATTACTTATGTTACACCCTGTATATAATGAAGGTATTATTTAATAGTAAAGTATTTTTTACGATTTTCTTGAAAAGCAAAAATCCATATAGAAGAAAATAAAGCCATATGCATGGCAAATGATGAAAATATAGTTTGATATTAGTGGAATTCAGGTGTTCTCTATAAATAAATAAAACTTATCTGAGAATTCACCACACGTCACTGTCAACCAATAGGATCACGAATTTGTTTGAAAATGAACCAATGAAATGTACATTTCGCCGGAAATTCATCACTAGTGAAATATCATCGGAAATACCACTGTTATTAATATCCTTGGTTACGAATAAAATAAATGATATTTTCAATATTTTCATAAACGCCAATTCTACATTTTTTCAGTGTACATTTAATATTCAAAATTTTCATCACTGTAATACCTAATTAATAATGTGCAAATAAATACCTAACTATTCTTGTTAATTAACTCTTGTTTGATAAATTCTCAAGCCGAATACAACTGGTAGTATGAAAATTGACAGATAATATTTTGACATAAATATACATTCGTTGTTATGGAAATAGGAAACACAACTCATAATTTATGTCAAAATATTTTCAGCAATTTTCATACTACTTGTTATATTATATATGAATATACAATTATCTGATAGTGAATAAAAATTATATTTTCACTTCATGTTCTTCCAATAATATGCAAAACACTTTACCTGAAACTGACAGGAAAATAAAGATTTGCCTGAGCTTTAAGGCTCAGGAAAGCTTTGCTTTGCATGCCTAGTCAGGAAAACAACATATTGGTAATGACAGAAACGTGAGTGTCTAGTTACTTAGCAACATAAAATACTGACTGAATATGTAAGTCAAATATTTCTTTTAATTTAAATTAATTTAAAATATTTATTATTTGTTTATAAGTTTCAGGTAAAATGTTATACGTAACACGTCAGTAAAGCGTCGTACAGGATTCGTAAGCTGTTTCGGTAAAACTTGACTTGAGGGCCAAACCTGAAGTTGGCTGCAGAACAAGCTGCTTCTGGCTTGAATTCAGGAGTACCAACTTAAAAAAAACACCCCTAACCATGCCAAACCTAGTACAGAACGCATTTTTATGATAAATATACTTCGCATTTCAAATTGCTCGGCTTTTGACGTTAAGTTGGTACTCCTGAATTCAAGCCAGAAGCGGCTTGTTCCGCAGCCAACTTCAGGTTTGGCCCCCAAGTCAAGTTTAGCCGCTGTTTCAACTATCTACTCATCCTATTATCCTATTATAACTATTACCTAAAATTGAGATATTTGACAATTAAAGTGAGTTACTAAAAATTTAATAAAAATGTCGTTTTACAGTTCACGGATACGATTTATTATAACCCACTGTCAGATGAGTTATATTTCATTTGATACCAGCATTAAAGCATCAGACCTCTTTCTAATTGAACCAGCTGTCACAGTTATTAAATGTTCTCATACAAAGTAAATATAATTTTTGTCAGTTGATATTTTAAATGTATTACAGGACCATTATATAGGATTAGAGCTTTAGTGTGGTAGATAATGTGAACTTGAAGCCGTGTAATCGCTGTTTAATAGTCAGACAGTGTGAATCGCAGCAGAAGCGGCACAAGCAGATTTAAATGAATTAACCCTGTTGGCCAGTGCTTAAAAAGTGAAAAAATCCACAGCCGCCCTGCTGAGTTATTAGAGCGGGAACACCGGCGATCTATGGTGCTATTCCGCTAATTTATCCCCCAAGCACGTCTGCCAACATCGCAAAAAAACACTCACTACATGCTGCCCGTCATGTACCATCATTCTAAAATGCATTTTTCTTTTTATTCGCTTTTTTATATTCAATGAAATTATCACAGTTTCAAATAAATGTCAATTAGCAAATTTATATTGTAAATTAAATAAATAAATATATCATCACGCCTTTTACTCATTATTGGATGTGGCACACTGCCGAAGCAGATTTCAGTAAGTGATATATTATTTTTGCGTGAAGTGCGGTTACCAGCCATCAGTTCATGGTCCCCAAAGATGTGAGTGGAGGGGGAGTCACAGGAGTAGATTTTAATTTGGTGAAAATTGTTTGTAAATATAATCATTATTATACGTTATTCGATAGAGTTGATAGTCTAATTGTTTCATTCCATATTAAATAAATTATTATTTCCATTAAAACATATAAAATAAATAAAACTAAATATGAAATAAATTATTCACAAATAACAACAGCAATCTTTGACTATTTTAAATATTTAGAATGTCACTTCCGGATTGTGTGGCGGTTAATTTAAAAATAACAATTTTTGAATTAATTTTTATACAATAAATCTCTAATAAAAATAAATGCTTCTAATAAAAAAAAGTAATGTTCCTAGAAAACAAAATTTTCTTCCCTCATATGAGAAACGAAAGTGATACTTTCCATCCCTTTAGGAAGAAATGACCCACTTTCTTCCTTTGATATATAAATAAATACATTAGGTGGCTCAGTGGTATCAAATCGTCTTGTGGATCTTGAAAACCCTGGTTCGAGCCCCGCAGTCGACAAACAATTTTCATCAAATTAAATCTACCCCTGTGGCTCCTCCTTCACTAACATATTTGGGTGTCGTGATTTAACGACTGGTATTTCACGTGAATAAATATATCATTTACCGAGAACAGCTACGGCAGAGTGCCACACCCAATAATAGGTAAATGGCGTGATGATATGTTTATTTATTTATTTTTAATTTAATTTGTATATATTTGTTTACTTTACAACCAGAAATGTTCGAATTTCCAAAACTGCGGAAACCTCGCAACCCCAATGAAGGAGAAATATTTTTAGTTAGTTTACCGAGTTCATTTAGACAGTTAGCAGATTTCTAATTACACCTAAGACTCATTTAATTCACAATTTCATGTAATCAGCACTTCATCAGCCATAATGTCAACGAGTCAACGTGTCTAGCATCGCACTGGTACTCAGCACTTCAGATAAACAGCAAACAACAAAATTAAAACCGAATCCTTGTGTCGCATTCCAAACCTTAACGAACACATCTTCTACTTCCTGCAGCACTGCTTCTCAAACTTTACATATCTGACGACCACTTACTACCACTTCAAAAGCTTCATTTATTTGTAACTTAATTATGATTATAGTATGGGGAGCCTACAGCTTATAGTAGAAACAGGACCACTCAGAAAGAATTTCAACCTTTTTTTTGTAAAAAAAATATATTTTCTTAATGATTGTAATACTTAATAATTAAATAATTAAATTAAATAAAGAGGGCTGTGGTCTTCCACAAGACGCAACTTTCTGCGGACACCTAGCATTAGGTTTTGGACGACATTTACATCGATTTCTTGGACTTTTTGCGTCTTTCTCATTCACAGTAAACTTTTTATAGTCAAAAAGCTCGTATGAGACTAGCCTGGGGAAGTTGAGACACCTTTTGGTCTCCTAGCCAAGTTTGAGTATATCAGGATTCTGGTAAGTTGGTTGGTTGTATATTTTGGGGCTTGTCTTGGGGGTCTTCTTTGATGTGCCAGTTTTCTTATTAATGTATCAAGTGTATTATTATTAGTGCTTCAGCTCTTGCTCTGGTTAAAATTCTTCCACTTTTTGGAAGGTTCATACAAATAATACATTGCTCACATTTAACAATGGTCTGATAAATAATTCTACGGGGTATATTTTGATTTTCAAAAATGCATATTATTTCGGTTTTAGGGACTCGCCCAAGTAAATTATACTTTGTCGTGTTTTTAATTTGTAAACCATCTCGATATAAATGAGTTGTTCAAGATAAATTAAAATGTTAAACAAATTTTTGTTGCTATTTTTTCTTATTACCGATTTTTTTTAACCCCTGAAATTTGTGCTAAAACTTATAGGACATACGTTAAGTTAAACAACTTGTCGAAATGACGAATCGTTGGCAAAATTTTGAGAAGCACTCCTTCGTCCATTTACGTCTCATTGATATTCCGAAGCCCGTACTCGTATCCAGAGCTCCAGATTAACCGAAGCTAGATGCCGGAATAACACAACAACATTAGCTTAGTCGATACCAGTTTATTTTATTTCCTCCGTTTTTGTTGTGAATGAAGTTACACTTATTACAGTTCTGATGGTAGCTATACATGTTGCAATGTCGCACATTTACACTGTTGCCAACATTGTATTTGATACCGTCTAATAATCAGTTGAGATTAACGCTTGATGGCTAGTTTGAAATGTGGCAACCTGGCAAATGCAGATGCAAAAGTCGGACTGCAACAATCCTGCTTCGCCAGAAAAGTTTTGTTATTAAACTTTAGATTGTGAATTTCTATTTGTTGGGTTATTGTAAATACAGAAATTTGTTTTGCTGTTTTCAAACATTTTAGATTTTCATCAAGGAAATTCCAATTATACTAAATAGATGCATACTTTTCTGTGACGAAAATAAATTAAAAACTTGTTTACAATTTCATATTTTCCAACCATATAATAAGATACATGATTAGGATTCTACTTGCAGTGCTCTAATTACGATTATTGTGGTATCAGCAGACTAGCAAACATATTTATTCAGAGTCATTACAGGCTGATTGACGCTGACTAGCTTTAATTTTCTGTTGCCAAATGAGAAATGTTAATTAGATTAATTCGCGTTTTACCTTCTTGACGTACAAAGGTGAATCTACAATGATTGACTCCGCCGCCTTGTTCAGATTTCTTTTCGGGATGTTTTTGATTTTAATGATTTATTTAAACTTGTTTATAAACGATCCCGTTCCACATCTAAAGTAACTTGTTTGAGAACAGTGTGTCTTCCAGTTGATTTATTTTTACATACACTTCCAGATTTACGAAAACGTTTAATTACCCTACAGATATAAACTATTTTACATAGTCCGTCAGTACGGTGGTGTGTATAGCGATACGGAATTAGAATCCCGAGATCCCGAGTTCGAATCTCACTCAAGCTAAAAATTATATAAACTACTACACTGCGGCTCGGTGAGTGCGGACCCTGTACTGTAATTGTGATTAAGTTCCTGTTGTACAGCGAAACATGAATAAATAAATTTATCCAACACCCACTACTTATAAAGTCATTATAGTTGTCATTTTAGATTAGTAAAGTGGTTTATAAGTCACACGTGAGGTATAAGTCATAAGTCACGCATAAATTATGACTTGTAACTCACTGTTGAGTTTAAATATAACAAAGTTTTAAAAAGGTTGCAGCAGTAGTATTCGAAATGGAAGACGAGAATTTTATTCCTGAAATAATCATTAAGGAAGCGTTCCTATGAAAAACACATTCATTCATACCTTTGACGTTTCGAGTTGTCATCCAGTTTTCAAACGTATGAAATTCTTTTTCATAGGAACTTCTAGACTTTTTTGGTAAAATATCAAGAACCACTTTTTCCGCTTCCTTAATGATTATTTCGGGAATAAAATTCTCGTCTTCCATTTCAAATACTACAGCTGCAACCTTTTTTCAACTTTGTTTATTTAAAAAAATTGAGTAACCTAGACAACAAAACAAGAAAGTATGGCTAACTAGAATATTATTTGAAATGTAGACAATTGTATCAAAATTTATATTTTAATGTTTTAATTGTAATTGTTGGATAAAATTTCGTATGCCACTCGTGTGTTATTACAAATAAGTCACTTCAGAAAATTATTCCCCTCGGCCTGACGGCCTCGTGGACTAATATTTTTCTCGCGTGACTTATTTGTAATATAACACACTTGTACCATAAATAACTATTCTTTTATGTCTCCTTAAGTTTCTCGTTGAAATAAACTCACGGTAGAGACGAAATTGAGTCAATATTTCATGTTATGGTTTTCAAAACGACTATTCAATATACCAAATAGTAGTAATGTAATGTTGAATAATATTCAATATGAAATTAATGTAATGCTGAACTAATATTACGTAGATATGATGTACGTAGGTTAAGTGTGCGTATTTATGTTTGTTTTCATAAACATACATGACAAAATCAAAATACACTAATTATTGAAATTAGTTTACTGCGACATAAATGTTATAATTAGCAAAATACAAAATGTCGTTATGATATATTTATTCAATATATTCGTATTTGAATACGAGGACAAATTTACACAATACCGAATTTTATGCTATTATTGTTTCCTTGAATATTTTACAAGAAAAGTAATAAAAATGATGGAGGATTGAATTTTGCATCTTAATCAATTGATAGATTCCAATTTATTTATTAAATAACCGCGGAAAATTAGGTATATTATAAGTCAAAGTTCGTATAAATTTTACATATTAGATATTTTAAATAAATAAATACTTACTTCAAATTACAATATTGTATTTATGTATTTTATTATACCTGTAAATAGTGAACAAACTCGATAGTGTGACAGGGCTATACATTAATTAGTTCACTATATCGCGACTCCACTGTATACTGTCAAAAGTTCGACTTTCATGTGAATGAATAAATAAAAAAAAACTTTGGACGCATATTAATTGGTCGGTTATAAAACCCGCCATAAGTGAAATGTTTGAAAACTCCAAACTTTTCAATAACAAGGAATGACAATAATACATTGTTTATATGTTCAGATCTATATTTATTTATTTATGCTACTCTGTACAACAGGAACTTAATTCCAATTACAGTACACAATCCGGACTTACTGAGCCGTGTTCATATAATTTTACCTTGACTGGGATTTGAACTTAGGATCTCGGACTAAAATGTCGCAGCGCTAACCATTTATAACTCATATTTGAAATAAACTGTTAAAAACAAAATGGCTGGTACCACAAGCTCTGTTTTTGCCTGTTTTAAGAGCAGTATTATTAGGTGTTTTAGCTATCTTTAACATGTTAAAACCGTGCTCTTAAAACACTCAGAAACAAAGCTTGTGGTGCTAGCCATTTATGTTTATTAATGAAGATGAAGAATTAAACAACTCTATCGAAATAAATTGTTGGACATGTTAATTGTTTCTGGCGGAATTTTCGAGGAACCTTCGAGTCATACATATACAAATGTATATGACGCGTAAGAATAAATTTTGAATAATTCATAAACGAATAAATTCACGCACAATTTAAACAGAAATCTGCGTATAAAATCAGAGAAAACCGATGATAAAGTCCAGCTGTTTCTTTACCCCAACCTCAGAAGAATTCTCCAATTCATAAATAACTTTAATTCATAACTTCCACAACATAAAGTCACATCAAATCATCGCAGCCTTGCATAAAACAAAGGAAGATAACCTACCCTCTCACATGCTAAACCCCTGACTAGGAAATTCTCTAGGGGAGGGTGGAGACAGACTGTGACCACACCGGATAAAACGCCCGCGCAAGAATGAATTTTTCATTTCGTTTAAAGTTCGAGAGGTAGTGAGGTCACGGTGGTGGACTTGTACGGGGGTAGGTGATGTAAGGGGGTTGAAGTGACCTCTGAGCGGACGCTAGAGCCAAGGAGGGCGCAATGGTGACGTAGGATAAACGATGCGCGCGAAAATTGAAATGACCGGAGCTCTGCACGGAATTTTGATTACAGCATTAGTTTAATCTGACGGTTCAGACTGAGTTTGATATATACTTGCTAGTCACGTGGGTTCAAACGGGACGATCTTTTACCATATCTTCTACGAATATCCTTCAAAGTACTCCACTATACACTTTGAGAACATTTTTGCCAGAGACAAAGAAAAAATTATCTTGAATATATTGCTTCAAAACATAAAAAAAATACTACGCAGAATTAATAAATGAAGAGATAGAATGAAAAGCGAAAGATTTCGAGAGAGAGGAATAAATGAACTCGAAAGAAATTATAAGAGGATAGGAATGTTTGGCGAAAATTAATTACAGTATGAATGTAATGAACAAATATTTTAAGAATGTTTCAATAGTTCTTATTATGGAATATATACCGTGATGATATAAAAATGTACGATCATAAAATTAAAAAAATAATGTTGTATATGTATATTTTGTCCGAGATATGTATTTTACGTATTCAGAATGTCGTCTGCCACGGCTAACAACTTCATTTTTGGTTGAACCAGTTCAAATAGTCAAAATTTTTATAATATGGTTCTATATAGTTCAGAGCACGAGAAATGCACTCGTTCAAACCGCGTTTCAATATCTCTTTTAGTTTTGGAGTTACAGCGATTTTTGACTTTTTTAAAGCTCAACTTTGAGACGCCATAACTTAAAAACTAAAAGAGATATTGAAATGCGGTTTGAACGAGTGTATTTCTCGTGCGCTACTTAACTTGTACCGATATTTGGAAAATTTTGAATATTTTTAATTTTTTATCGAAATTTTCTTTTGTCGATATTTCAAAAAGTTGAAAAGATAATGAAAATCTGAAAACACCAGTGAATTCCTCGCGTGAAAATACATAGGTATGCAAATTTTCAGAAGAAAATTCGATCGGATACATTTTTTATTACAAAAAATCGAAAAATGGCCAAAACTCGAAAAAACCCCAAGGGGTACCCCTTGGCGTTTTTACGGATTTAGGCCATTTTTCGTTTTTTTGTAATAAAAAATTTATCCGTGCGAATTTTTCAGTGAAAATTTGCATACCTAGGTATTTTCACGCCAGAAATTCACTGGTGTTTTTAGATTTCCATTATTTTTTCAACTTTTTGAAATATCGACAAAAGAAAATTTCGAAAAAAATTGAAAAAGTTTCAAAATTTTCAAAATACCGGTACAAGTTAAGTAGCGCACGAGAAATACACTCGTTCAAACCGCATTTCAATATCTCTTTTAGTTTTTGAGTTATGGCGTCTCAAAGTTGAGATTTAAAAAAAGTCAAAAATCGCTGTAACTCAAAAACTAAAAAAGATATGAAGATGAGCTTTGCGCCATTCGATTTCTCGTGGTCTGAATTATATAGAACCACATTTTAATAATTTTCTATTTTTGAACTGGTTCAACCCAAAATTCTCATTATTTGTATGTACGAGCTCTTAACCGAAGAATTTGCGAACAAACCTCTACACAAAAGAACTTTTGGATTGTTTTGAGGTTCTAAATTTATACCTAACGTTTAGTTAATGTAATTTAAAGTAATTCAAATTCATTTAATTTGTTTAAACTTAAAATGTTTCTTTTAGACTATAGACTATTACACTTCAATGCATTGCTGAAAATATTATTTTCCCTATGTTTACTTTTCAAATAAACGCTCTAATGTATTGCTGTCAAACTTTTTAACTGTAACTATGGTAATTATATTTCCCTATGTTTACTGATAAGAAAAATTCCCGGTATATTATGATAAGCAGGAGAAGTAATCTTTGTATTATTGTTGTTTTGAGTTCCGTTTGTATTATAGTGTTATATTATCATTGTGTTTTATTTTCATTTTCTTGACTGTTTTGTCAAGTCAGTATGGTAATATTACCGTATAGAATACTGTTATTACATACATACCAGCCTACTTTTGTGCATGTTAAACATAGGTTTATTATTCTGAAACCGGTAAATTAATTTTAAAATAATTTGTAAACGTTTAGCAACAAATATCAAAAGATATTTTGAAACTATCTTATAAGTATGAATATTTGTTCCCCATTTTTATCAAATTAATTATTCTAGAGATGGGCGAATATCATCCGCGAATAGTCGAATGCCGCGAATATTGACATTATTCGATATTCGAGATTTTCGAATATTAACGTCAGTATAGCGAACATTCGAATACCTCGAATATCGCATCATATGTTGACCTCAATTTTTGACTATGTTTTTCTTTATCATTTGTACATAAACTTAAAGCTATTACAATACTTTGAAGTTATTAATAACAAAGATATTTTGTTTCAAAACCATGAAGACGTACCATATTTCAAATTTGTTTTTCGCCAACATCAGCCCGTACGTTTCACCTTAAATTTGAAGTTTTCGTCTTTTTCTTAACAATTTCATTCAAATAATGAAAAGGACATAATTAAATTATTATTAATAATAAATAAATTAACTTTTAGGAGTATTCGAATATTCGAGATCTGATTAATATTCCTATTCGATATTCGAATTCGAGAAATTTGATATTCGCCCATCTCTAAATTATTCTAGTAATATACTATTACCTGATTTTCGTGTATTTATCGGGTTGTATTTCCAACATTAATCTTTCAATCGACAAACATACAACATTATAAACGACACGACTGGGGCAACAAACAAAAATTACGCCGTGTGTAAATAATTATCGAGGGAAACTCACGATAGTAATTAATAATCAATACGTGGTGTACGCGTAGGCTGGTATGCGTTGCGTTGCGTTGCGATGCGATGCTTGTTCCGATTTTCGCTCATTTTTCACGATCAAATCATTCACATCGCTGCGTAACTGGCACAATGGTTTACCCGCTCGAAATCCCAGATTCAAAACTCAAAACAAGGTACAAATCAAATGATTAATTGCGATTTTTGACTACCTTCATCAATTTTGTTTTGGCTGAGGTGAACGACTTGCCCACGACAGATGAAATCGAAAATGAATGCGAAGTTTCTACGAATAATATATTCCTGTACCTACTATTTCGATTTTTCTATTTTGATAAAGTTTTCAATACAAGAAATAAAAAAAATATATCATTACACGCATTTTGTACACCGATCCTTTTAAATATATAATTATACATATTGTAAAGTGCAGATTTCAATTATTAAACTTAATTGAAAAACTTGAATTTTGCGGGCTGAATTGTGCACGTAAATATAAACTTTATTAGATAGTTACATAAAAAGTTATTTGTGTAATAAGAGCGTAAAGTGATTCTTTGTTAGTCGAGCACAGTAATTGCAGCGCGAGTCGAAGGCGAAAGTTGCAATAGTGTAAGAGGAATAAACAAACTTTACGCTTGTAATACACACATAATCTTTTCTCCGATTGCATCTTAAATTATTAAATAAACGTATACGTACTGAAAATAAATTCGTTCTGTCAACTGTCAATATGATAAGTTTCTGTTTTATTTGTATCCATGGTAACTATTGGAGTAAGCGAACATTTATTTATTTATTTATTTATGTTACGCTGTATAACAGGAATTTTAATCCCAATTACAGTACAGGGTCCGCATTCACCGAGCCGCAGTGTGGTAGTTCATATAATGATTATGATCTTATTCGCACGTTGCCATTAAAGACCTGCAGACAAAGTCATTTTTTGGTTGTTCCACAGAAAGCGTCAACTTTACGATGATAAATTAGAGCGTAATTGTCAACTTTTTATAGCAATCATAGAAAAAATATATGATTATGTGTGTTGAAGAAAAAGTTCGGTAATCGTGGCAGACTATTTTCTAAGCGCGCCAAATCATAAGATGCACACAATTTTTTTATGCACCTGCATTATGTTCATTAAAAAACTATTATTTAAAATTTAATTTCGAAATGATGGTAATAATAAATATGAATGTGTAACCAAGAGGACTTTTTCAAAAACAATAACAATTTGTTTGTTTATCGGCGACATTTTATAATCTCGTGTTTGAGTGGATTAGAACAGCCCGTCAAATAATAATCAGCACATATTTTGATTCAAAAGTAATCCATGCAATATTTTACATTTTTGTCATTTTAACTGCATCTGCGTAAGTAATCAATGGACTTTGAAAAACTCCATCGCCCTCCGTCGCTTTTTGTGTTTTTATAGCGTGAATATGTTTAAAAAAAAACATGAGTTTTATGTGAAACGTCAGCTGATTAGAGTAAAAGTTTAGGCCGCTTTAACCGCTTAAACAAATATGAAAATAATCTTAGTGTGTCGGTAAATCGACCGTTAAAAATCGCGCGTAAGTAGGCGTATCCGCTTCGCTTTTGTTGACGCCGCGACGCTCGTCTCGTGTGCAAGCAGCCGAGACATCAGCGTGACGAAAACGTCATTTGCTATCATTCTTCACCGGGAAATTACATCAAAACGCCGTTACATGTTACAACACCCTTGAAGAGAGGCTTACATCACTGGCGCCACTATCGACGGCAAGAAGGCCACAATTTATTTTACCTTTTACAAATATGTGCATTTTTTATAAATTTTTACCCATTACTGGGTGTGGCACTCTCACAAACAATTTTCACCAATTTAAATCTATCCCTGTGGCTCCCCCACCACTAACATCTTTGGGGGCCGTGAGTTGACGACTGGTAACCGCACTTGAAGCGAAGAAATATATCACTTACCGAGATCTGCTTACGGCAGAATATAAATAAATATAAATAAATATATCATCACGCCTTTTACCCACTACTGAGTTTGGCACTTTGTCGTAACAGATTTCGATAAGTGATATATTTCTTCGCGTGAAGTGTGGTTACCAGCCGTTAAACCACGGCCCCCAATTTATTTTACCTTTTAGAAATATGTGCATTTTTTATAAATTTTTACCCATTACTGGGTGTGGCACTCTCACATACAATTTTCACCAATTTAAATCTATCACTGTGGCTCCCCCACCACTAACATCTTTGGGGGCCGTGAGTTGACGACTGGTAACCGCACTTGACGCGAAGAAATATATCACTTACCGAGATCTGCTTACGGCAGAATATAAATAAATATAAATAAATATATCATCACGCCTTTTACCCACTACTGAGTTTGGCACTTTGCCGTAACAAATTTCGATAAGTGATATATTTATTCGCGTGAAGTGTGGTTACCAACCGTTAAACCACGGCCCCCAATTTATTTTACCTTTTAGAAATATGTGCGTTTTTTATAAATAAATATATGATCACGCCTTTTACCCATTACTGAGTGTGGCACGTAGCAGATTTCTGTAAGTGATATATTTCTTCGCGTGAAGTGTGATTACCAGCCGTCAAATCAATAATCAATCTTTCAAAGGCGACAAACAATTTTTACCAAATTAAATCTACCCCTGTGGCTCCTCCTCCACTAACATTTTTGGGGGCCGTGATTAGAAGGCTGGTAATCGCACTTCACGCTAAAAAATATATTACTTATCTAAATCTGCTACGGCAGAGTGCCACACAAAGTAATGAGTAAAACGTGTGATGATATATTTTATTTATTTATTTTAAATAAATCTTGCTCATATTGAAATTAAATTCGGATATAAGTATTATTCTCATATTATAACCAAATTTAGGCAATATGTAAATAAAATCAATATTTTGGCTCTTGTCTAGCTATATTTTTTTTCATTTATTATGTAAACAAATACAAAATTTTGTGAATATATGAAAAATTGCCTGGGCTTATTGTTTACCGAAGTTTATTTATTCTCTAAAGCAGCATTTTTATTAGAATATATCCTGATCACATCATCATGTATGCATGAAACTGAAAATATATTTCAGCAGGATTTGCAAACAAGTACATAAATTTGCCAGTTCACGAAAACAATACCTCAAACGACGATGAATAAAAATACATTCAGAATCCAACAAGTAATCAAGTAAACAATAGAATAAATATCTGAACGGTCGTATAACAAATCCCTATCAGAGTATCCGCGCGCTACATTACTCACGTTTACGTTCCTATTTTCTCCAAAACAATTGCGGTTTTCAAAGTTTAGTTTCAAGCGAGAGATTGCGATGTTGCTGATCACGCGTGCAAATATCTCCAAGCTGAGATATCATGGTTTTATCGTAATTTCCTTCCAATGCCGAGGGTCCCAACCCTTCGCAAATTTAAAATCTTTCAAATATTAGTTTAGTTTTCATAAAACAATAACCGAATATAATCTTAGTGAGCTATAGTCGTAATATAACATGTAATAGCATATTATTCAACGAACCTATACTCGTAACAACAACTATTACCAATGAGGGTTAAATTTGCGATACAAGCCATAGACAAGTGTTGTAATTTATGTGAATTGTACAAAAATCTTAAAATATCGTGGTAAAAATTTAAACATTTAAATGTGATCTGTTAAAACTGATAAAACAACGAATAGAACAAATAAGTATGTATTAGTTTGACTACATTTATGTCAAGCAAAGTGTGCATTAGCCTAGATTCTACCTAGCTATATTACAGGTAATTTTTAACATAAAACTACTTTAAAAGCAACAAAAGTCGTGAAAAATTCACAAGCAGAAATCAGAGAACATTCTCCATTCTGGAGTCACTTTACTGCGGTGAAAAAGCGCTCGCTTATCTGCAAGTGCAGGAGAATGGAGAACAAATGCAGTCAGGATTTCCACTTGTCTTCCATCAGCGCCTCTACCAGGGCGTCAACGAACTATCAGTACTGATGTTAATATATGAACTAAAGGTGTTTTTGCCATGAAAATGTTCTAGGTTTTGATCGGTGAAGACAGAAATTGAAAATGACGCGTGTAATAAACTTGGAATTGTAATGGCTTATAAATGGATTGCGAATATTTTTACTTTATCTACTAAGAGAGAAAGAGATATTATTTTGTAAAGATTGTTCATACATAAATAGATATTAGTATATACAGGATGTCTCTTAAAAATTGTGTCATAGGTAAATGACACGGGAAATAAGATTTCGTTCGCATCGCTTTTCTAATTACTTTATATACATACATATGAGAGAGAAGATTGATAAGGATGACATTGATGGATTCTAAAATATGCGTTAAAACTATGAAAGGCGATACAAATGATTTTACAATCAATAAAGGAGTAAGGCAGGGTGATGCCTTATCAGCAACACTGTTTAATTTAGTGTTAGAATATATCACAAGGAGAATAAACAAAAAATCTATTAGGGTAAATGGGGGACAATTAATAGCATATGCGGATGACGTAGTAATAATATCAAAGAGAAGAGAATTAATGGAAGAAATGTTACTGGAAATAATAAGAGAAGGTGCAAAAATGGGTCTAAAATTAAATGAAAATAAAACAAAAATAATGAGGTATGAGAGGAAAAACCTAGATATAAAGATAGAATTAGGTGGGAAAGAGTTCGAGGAAGTGGATAAATACAAGTATTTAGGTGTTATGATAACGAGTAAAGGTGATAGAGCAGCAGAAATAAAAGAGAAAATATTTGCTGCAAATAAAGCTTACTACACGCATAGAGAGTTATTAAAAAGCAAAGTATTAACAAAATCAACAAAAATGTGAATCTACAAATCAATTATAAGACCAGTTCTGATGTATGATGCTGAAACATTAACGATAACGAAAAAAGAGGAGGAACAACTAAGAATAATGGAAAGGAAAATTTTAAGAGATATTCTAGGGCCCATTAAAGTAAATGCTAACGATTATAGATCAAGAATGAACAGTGAATTATTACAAGAGTTGGAGGGAGAGGACATAGTTAAAAAAATAAAGCAGCAGAGGGCGAAATGGTTGGGCCATGTTTGGAGAGCAGGTGGAAATGATATGATATACGCAATATTGGAGTGGGATCCTGGAAATAAAATAAGAGGCAGACCAAGGTCAACTTGGCTCAACGAAGTTAAGGAGGACCTAATTAATGCGAGAATTATAAACTGGAAGGAAATATCGAGAGATAGGAAACTATGGAGAAAATCAGTCATGAAAATATGAAGATAGAAAAGGGACTGATCCACCCTTCAATAAAGGATCTAGAGAGCTATAGTAGCACCGCAACCCCAAAAGGGGTGTTAAGCCATTGTATATATATATATATATATATATATATATATATATATATATATATATATATATATATATATATATATATATATATATATATACATACATATATAACATCACGGTATATCTTATTAAATGGGGTAGCACAAACCCCTGAAATATTCACAGAATGTCCAGTAAAAGATTCATAAAAAATTAAAGAATATAAATTGATCACCAAGGTAATAGTAGTTTAAAAATACTGCAATAAATAAAATATTTCGAGGGATTGTTAAGCAGAATACCATACGTGACTATGATTTTCCTTTGGTCATTTTTCTCTAGATCACTCCTGCTTGTTGCTTTAAGAAAATCTGCACGAGTGCGACAGCAACAATCAGTCGTGATCATGAAGACAAAAATTTCCGGTAAAATCATAGTCACTAATAGTATTATATATGAAATCATAACAATAGTCAGAATTTGGACGAGTAGTAGACAGCTAATATTAGCTCGATTGATGTATATTTGAGCTCATTTCTCAAGTGAGCAGTATTTAAAAAAAAAATAGCATGCAAAGCATGACAGATTTAATTAATTACGGGAACAAGTTGCAAAATAAGCAAAGCTTACATTTATCACTGATGTAAGCATTACAATTATGATTAAGTTTTAGATTAGAGCTTTCGTGAAAGCCAAGTGCTAGCAAAACTTAGTAAGTATGAGTAGTTACACATACACACACTCACATATCGTCACATCACAGACATGTGTTCACATAATACTCGTATGAGTGAAGTTAACGCCAACATGATCTGATGACGTGACACTTGATTTATTTCATTACTAACAAATTATATCGGATGTAGAATTTAAATATTTAACATCGGACATATATAATGGTATTTTTAAAATATGATTATTATTGCTTCCCTAATTAAATTAGATCAAAATTGTGAATATAAAAGATGTATTAAAACCTGCATCTAATGAGTATCTACTTGTTGCTCAATTGTTTTTTAAGCAAGGGAACAAGCAAACGATAAATGGTTTTTATAAAGAAAATTTTATGGGGTAGGTGGTTCAGTGGTATCGAGTCGGCCTGTGGATCTTGAGAACCCTGATTCGATCCCCACAGTCGACAAACAATTTTCACCAATTTAAATCCACCCCTGTGGCTCTCCCTCCACTAATATCTTTGGGGGCCGTGATTTGACGGCCGGTATCCGCACTTCACGCGAAAAAATATATCACTTACCAAAATCTGCTTAGGCAGAGTGCCACACCCAGTAATGGGTAAAAGGAGTAATGATATATTTATTTATATTTTATTTATAAAGAAAATTTGGGATTGAAAAATTTTATTATATATTTGTCCGTCAGTACGGTGGTGTGGATAGCGATACGGAATTTGAATCCGAAGATTCTGAGTTCGAATCGCACTCAAGCTAAAAATGAACTACCACACTGCGGCTCGGTGACTGTGGATCCTGTACTGTAATTGGGATTAAATTTCTGTTATACAGTGTAACATAAATAAATAAATAAACTTTGACATACCACGGGAAATTTTCAGCAGAGCTGTGAACGTAAATATTTTTGAACATTTATTATAAATAATAATTCGTGTTTCCTTCAAATTATTATTATCATCATTTCCGTTTTTGTAATTAATTTATTGTTATATTAAATAAATTATGACAATACTCGTTCAAGTATAATTTGTTATTTAGCAAATTTAATTAATTAATTTATTGTTAGAAAACTTCCGTACAATTATCAAACATAACCAAAGTCAAATATTAAAAATGAGTTTTAATTAGCAGCGAACAAGTATTTGTTCTTCTTGCGTGCGCTAATTGAATCAGTGCAAAATAACGAATTAAATGTTGCCCGTTTTAATCGCGTTTTAAATGAAATTGAACGCAAATGAGCGAATCTAATTTGATGTTTACAAATAGAAATTATATCGCAGTTGTCAGCTGCGCCATGATTCATATCAAAACATTTAAATAAAAATCAGCATACAACAAAATAATAATAACCAGTCTGGTTCTGACAATGAATTTTAAGGTTATTTTCTAGCGGGCAAAAAGCCAAACGCGAGGGAATTATTATTTTATTTTGAAAATTACTTTTCTACCACCAGAAAACAGAATACACAAGGCGTTTCACAACTTATGGCACATATTTTATAGAATATAAACTAAACACTTGGCTAAGTTTCACAAAATTTAGCCTCCAAGTCACCTTATGAGGGCATCGTCAGAGGCTGGGACAGTTCTTCGTCACCAGCTTCTTCACGTGAACTTTGTTCTAGGTGAAGAAGTGAGTTATACCCTACTGATGAGCTCTAATAAGAGCGAAACGCGTGTATGGTTACTAACTGTGCTGGCCAGCCTCTAACGATGCCCTCATAAGGTGACTTGAAGGCTGAATTTAGTGAGACTTAGCTAAGTGTTTAGTTTATATTTGATTAAACCTAGTTTCACCAAGTGTATGGATGACAATTAATTTTGTCTTTGTTGTCACATATTTTATCGCCATATAGTACCCAACGTACTGATTATGAAATATTTTTATTCAATATTCTCACAATTTGTTTTGCGATTTAAAAAAAAATATATCTGGAACTAATTTCGAAAATACTGCTCTTGTCTTGAATATCTCGAATTTCTCGAAGTTTCGAGACGAAATCTCAAAAAACCAAGACAAAAAATTGTTTTAAAAGTTCGTAATAAAATTATCATTTTAGTTTTTCCAATCAATGGAAAAGTGTAGAAATCTAGTTCCGAATAACTCCGGCAGTCCGGGAGTGCGTAGTCAGCATAGTGTCTCGTAGTGCGTGAGTTACTTCCCGGAGCGGTCCGGGCAATAAATCTGTGGTAATATTAGAAAACATATTCCCGGTGAAAATATACCACGCGCTCAAAGTGTCACCAGATATCGTCCGAGGTTTAGTGTATAGATTTTTTGTCTCGCTCTCAATGTGAATGTTTCATTTTAATTTATAACACCCGATGATTTATTGAAAACGGGTATTTAATTCGAGACACATGTTTATCTAGTGAATTATAGCCTCTAGCTCGATATTTCCGCAACATATGTGTTTCTGTTTTATATGCAAGTCTTGTATAAAAATTTTAATTGCAATTTCCTGATAATGACACTAAAAACATTTCCTGTGTTTAATCATTATCTATTTATTTGTATAAATTACGAATGGATAATGATAAATGACTATCACAATATTTGTTTTAGTAAATAACAGAAAACATTATACAGGATGACATATAAGTAAGGAATATTCACATTATCTCCCGAAATAATAATTTAATTTAAATAATTAAAAACAATGTTTTGAGGGTTTATGATTGCAGATATTTTGGAAATTCAGGGAAGTTGTATTTTATAAATTAGATTTTATTATTATTAGAGATGGGCGAATATCATCCGCGAATAGTCGAATGCCGCGAATATTGACATTATTCGATATTCGAGATTTTCGAATATTAACGTCAGTATAGCGAACATTCGAATACCTCGAATATCGCGCCATATGTTGACCTCAATTTTTGGCTGTTTTTCTTTATCATTTGTACATAAACTTAAAGCTATTTCAATACTTTGAAGTTATTAATAACAAAGATATTTTGTCTCAAAACCATGAAGACGTACCATATTTCAAATTTGTTTTTCGCCAACATCAGCCCGTACGTTTCACCTTAAATTTGAAGTTTTCGTCTTTTCTTTTTTGTTTGTACTTTTTGTTTTAATTTTATTTTATCTTAACAATTTCATTCAAATAATGAAAAGGACATAATTAAATAATTATTAATAATAAATAAATTAACTTTTAGGAGTATTCGAATATTCGAGATCTGATTAATATTCGTATTCGATATTCGAATTCGAGAAATTTGATATTCGCCCATCTCTAATTATTATCAAGACAGATTTATTTTAGAATGTTTAAAAGGGCCAGTGTTTTTTGAAATTTTTACAGTCGAGTCGATCGGGAAGCACTTGTTCCAGATTGAGTGTTGCGTGCGGGAAGTGTTATTTTAATGGTTAAGAGTACAAAAAAATATTAACTAAATATTCTCCCTATTTTAATTTGAAAAATAATTATTTAAAAACGTACGACAGTGGCTGGGTATTGAGGAGAATCCGTGAAAAAACTAACCCCGTGAGATAAATATTTTTTGCGTTCAGGATAAAGGTTTAATACAACAAAAACAAAATAATTTTCGATAACAAAAACTTTTTGCTGTGTTTATCTACTCATGTATTTCCCGCACAAAAAGTTAGTTAAACTAGGGAAATTCACCCCGCATTAATATTTCCAAAATAAGTATGATGATATATTTGCATAAAACTCCCAACAATCCAGATTTTTTTCCAAGATAATAAAGTGTTACTTCCTCATAAAATAACTGGGGACACGCACAAAAACCATCCCGGGGAGAGAAAGTGGAAACAGTAGAAGCTGTAGGCAAACGGGAAGAAATACACACGAAGAAAAGCGATGAGAAAACTCGTTCGTTTTCCGAAGGGGTTTAATTCGAATTTCCGGACTTTCGAGTAGAACGATAGCGTAAATAACTAAGAGTGGTTGGCTTTAATTGGAGTGGCGTGTGAGGTAGAGAGAGGGAGGCAAAATGGCGGCGGCGGGAGACTAGATGGCATCATTAGTGATACAACCCGGCAAAAACGACACCTTTCTTCGCTAATACTCCGTGTACGCAGAGTCTGTCTCGTAACTTAAACGATGCAATATTTTTTAAATGACATATTGCTCTAGGAACTAACGATGACATTTTATAGCTAAATAAATGAACCCTGTTTACAGTAATTATGCTCATATCGCTGGAATTACTTATTAACTTTAAATAATGTCTTCTGCTGTTTCGTTACTAGCTTCACACGGCTTGTATGATGAGAGTGAGATCAAGAAGACCGAAATTAGCAGTGAGTCGTTTGAGATGGTTTGGTCATGTGCAAGAAATCAAGAAGTAGGTAAAAGAAATATTTTAGACATGGGCGAATATCATCCGCGAATAGTCGAATGCCGCGAATATTGACATTATTCGATATTCGAGATTTTCGAATATTAACGTCAGTATAGCGAACATTCGAATACCTCGAATATCGCGCCAGATGTTGACCTCAATTTTTGACTATGTTTTTATTTATCATTTGTACATAAACTTATAGCTATTACAATACTTTGAAGTTATTAATAACAAAGATATTTTGTTTCAAAACCATGAAGACGTACCATATTTCAAATTTATTTTTCGCCAACATCAGCCCGTACGTTTCAACTTAAATTTGAAGGTTTCGTCTTTTTCTTTTTTGTTTGTACTTTTTGTTTTAATTTAATTTTATCTTCAATTTCATTCAAATAATGAAAAGGACATAATTAAATAATTATTAATAATTTTAGGAGTATTCGAATATTCGAGTACCTCCAATATTCGAGCTCTGATTAATATTCGTATTCGATGTTCGAATTCGAGAAATCTCTAAAATATTTGTTAATATCACAGTTCATCATATCGAGTTGATTTTTTGGCTCAAATTATATTGCTGTACCTATATTTACAAAAATTCTCATTTAAAATGACATAATAAATACATTTTTTCTACTTCTGTTAGGAAATAGACGTTTTATTTCACTTATTTGAGGTAGGTAATGAACTGCATTATTTAACTAGTGAAATAATGAGGTAACATAGCAACACAAAAAAATTAAGATATCTTGGAAGACGAATTCTGATGTGTTATTCTTTTATTTTTTGAATTTATAACTATCATTAATATGTATTTCATAATTTCAAAAACGCTCTTTCGTATTTATTAGAACGTAAGTAGAAAAAATATTGTATGAAACTAGTAAGGAAATAGGTTATTACCTTACTTATGTGTTTACATGCGTAAGGTAATAACCTTCATTTCCTTACTAGTTTCATAAATAGCTATTTCGGAGGATAGGACCTAGCTAAATTATTTGCCGAGAGAAAAAAACATTAAAATACCAAGTTTAATCAAAATCGTTAAAACCGATGCAGAGGTCATTGACCCAGACCAACAAAAATTCCTCGTATTTTAATAGGGGTAGGTGGCTCAGTGGTATCGAGTCGGCCTGTGGATCTTGAGAACCCTGGTACGATCCCTACAGCCGACAAACAATTTTCACCAAATTAAATCTACCCCTGTGGCTCCCCCTCAACTAACATCTTTGCGGACCGTGATTTGACGGCTGGTAACCGAACTCAGAATCTCCGTATTCGAACGCCGTAATAAATAAACGCAAGTTTTACTTTGATATTTTCCACAGGACTACAATACCCAGTAAGAGATTAATAAAATCCAAGTTAATTGTAACAAATTATCCAAAATCTAATTTAACCAAGCAATTAACAAACCACACGTGTTTCCTCACTTTCACAAATGACCTTTCATTATTAATGGAGTGTAGGTGCTGATTTTCCGTTGATCCATCACGTAAAAAAGCTGAGATTTGACCTCAGTGACCTTGGCACAGACAGAGCGGGTGCGACGAGAGTCAAGCCATGTTCCACCGGCGGTGATTAAACCAATGATGCGAACGGGCGGCGCTGAAGTCGATGCTACAAGACTCGGAAGCTGGAGCCCGGAGTTGGAGCCCGGAGCTTGAACTCCGGACTTGATATGCGTGACAAGTTTCGAGAAAGCAAACAGCAGGAGTTGAAGGGGGGAGCTGATCTACTGATTATATTGAGAGGGAAAATTCTAGTTTATTTTTAGTTGTTTAGTTTCTGAAATATGATATTAGGAACTTACACCAAATAGTTATTTGTGTTTTAAGAGCGTTAAGTGATTCTTTCTTATTCGAGCACGGTAATTGCAGCGCGAGTCGAAGGCAAGAGCTGCAATAGTGTAAGAGGAACAAAAACACTTTACGCTCGTGATACATACATAATTTTTTTCTACGATTACATCTTAAAATTATTTAAAAACATATACGTACTGAAAATAAATTCATTCTGTCAACTGTCAATATGAAAAGTTTCTGTTTTGTTTGTATCCCTGGTAACTACTGAAATAAGCACGCATTTAATATCTATTTCATACGTTGCCAATGGAAACGCGCACATTTAACATATTTTTCGATTGTTCCACAGAAAACGCCAACTTTACGATGACAAATGAGAGCGTAATTGTCAACTTTTCATAGCAATCGTAGAAAAAATATATTTTATTTTTAGAACTCGGACTTCAGATTTATCAATCCTCAACTATTAATAAAAATGTTAATTTTAACTAACATTAATACGCGAGGTACGTGATTTTTCCTTATTATAATAACCATAGCAACGCATATTTCGCACCCTACTGCGTGAAATGAGTATTTTATTTATTTATTTTCATGTTCCATTAGTTACAACACTTCAACACTACTAAATTCATATTATTTACTTGAAAGAATCAATTATAAAAAGTATAAAATAAACACTTGGCTCAGTTTCACAAAATTCAGCCTCCAAGTCACCTTATGAGAGCATCGTCAGAGGCTGGCAAGTACAGTTAGTAACCATAGACTATGCTGGTCAGCCTCTGACGATGCCCTCATAAGGTGACTTGGAGGCTGAATTTTGTGAAACTGAGCCAAATGTTTATTTTATACTTTTTATTAAACCTAGTTTCATCAAGTGTTGGATGACAATTAATTTTGTCTTTGTTGTTAGAATCAATTATTATTATAGTATTCTTTTTTGACACTTGTATAATTTAGTTTAATTTAGTTGAATACAAAAACTAGCATTAGTTATTCAGTTGTTCACTATTCTATTTGAGAATCATTCTTGGTTCCGTAATTTTATCAAAAACCAGGATTGAAAAAGGTCTGAAATATGTGTGGAAAACGGGACTAAATAGAATTGTACAAATCAGTATTTGAATGTAAAGCAGTAAATAATGAATTAGTGGTGTGGACGAACACGCAGCAATCATTGTAGTATTTTTGTAAGCGATTAAACATTTGAAGGCAATAAATTGCACGTAAACGCGATTTTACATTTTGACAGACGGTAATCAATCCGTTCAAACCAGATTTAAATTGTCAATAGTCGAAGCGTATTAAATTCAATTCAATAAATTACATACCAAATGGATACACCGCAATGAAACTTCATTTATTTATATTAACCATCGATATTGCAATCACTCTACACATATAATGGGAAGTTCTACATAGATAATGTCTGTACAGAGTGGTTGGTGGTTATATCTCTTTACTCGTGCTTTGTATTACGTTAAATGATTTGTAATGTGTGCAGACATTAGGAAGATGGCTCAAGATAGGGAATTTCCGGTCCGGAAATGGAACTGAATCAGTTAACGACACGATCGACATTTTCACAACAGATAATCATCGTCACGCTGCTGCATAAATACACAATTTAATTCTGTACAATACCAAATATTCACTAACATGACAATTATGTTGCTTGTTCAAATCTCAATCAAAATGGAGTTTGATTAAATCATAGATAATTCAATTCAAAGATCGTATCGAGTGTTTACCTGCAATTGTGTGGAGACCATCTTCAGAAACAAGCGCAGTGTACAGGAGCGAATGGATGAATGTTTGTTGTGTGTTTATGGATTTTGGTTGTGAGAAAAGAAAGAGTTTGTATGGAGGAAGTGTTAATGTGGTCGAATCGAGTATCGTGTGTCAGGATGAGAATGTTGATGGGTTTGTGCTACCCCATTTAATGGGATATAGCGTGATGTTATGTATGTATGTATGTATGTATAACTCTTAATATTTTAATTTTTATTGCATACTTTTTTACATGACTCCTTAAACTACATTTACAGCTCTTAACATAGCAACTGTTTTTGCTTTGTCTTTCTCGAACTGATTGGACCATTTTGAGCTGTTTTTGTTTCATTGCAGTTTACACAAAATAACTATTTATGTACCAAGAACATAATGTACGACTTTAATTGAACGAGCCATAGGTTATGACCGAACGAAGGAAGAATTATGTACGAGTTGCATACAAAGCTATTTGTGCGATTAATTTTTTTCAAAAATACATAAATCATTATATCATCACGCCTTTTATCTACTACTGGATGTGGTACTCTGCCATAGCAGATTTCGGTCAGTAATATATTTCTTTGCGTAAAGTGCGGTTGCCAGCCTTCTAATCACGACCCCCAATGATATTAGTGGAGGGGAAGCCACAGGGATAGATTTAATTTGGTGAAAATTGTGAAAACAGGTGTGAAAACAGGTGCGGTGGCCGAGCGTGTTAAGGCACATCTCTTAACATACTGTGACGTCACCCGAGCCAAGGTTCGTCAGTTCGAATCCGCCTATCAACAATGTGTGATTTGTCGTAAAATATAAAAAATACAGCTACATGTATTTATCACACTCGGGCGCTATAAGCTAGTCACTTATACGCCTTAAAACAATGTAGCATTTGACTACGAAAATTGTTTGTCGACTGTGGGAATCGAACCCAAGTTTGACTCGATACCACTGAGCCAGCTAGTAAATAGAACACGAATATTCATGAAGTATTATTTTAATTGACAAATGATTCTATTTCCGGAGTTGTTTATTCGGGATTTCTCTACTTAACAACGTTGTTTGTATGTTTGTTGACAATTTCCTTGGAGGCAGTAAAACCTGGTTTGTCCTAAATTGGCGGTGTTTAGAGCATAATTAGTGGTGCTTTGAATACAGAAATTGAAACCATTGACAAAGTTGGGATCAACTCAAGTCGCTGCTTGGCTTTCAGAAGGTTCTGAGACCTGGGGATTGTGTCACCCGCTCTGCTTGCATTGTACACACGCTATACACTAGCTGTCCGCCTCACTACTGACCTCTAGCCAGACTAACTTTCTGTTTTGTATTTGTTTTCTGTTGATTACGTGTATACAGTATACAAATTTGCAGTAACACAATGTGTAACACACAGAAACTTTTCAATTGGCACTTTGCTGTTTCAGCAGAGGACATTCAAAAGACTTATCACTAAACATAGACTGTATTGTTGCATTTTAAATAGAACTCGGATCCTCTGGATACAACATTCGCTTGACAAGCGATTGTTTGTGAGTTTAAACCTTGCTGGCTGCTGGTTTCAACTTACAACTGATAATACAGCTGCGTAAAGTGGATATAACTGTAACAGAAATTGATTTCCAGAAAATAAACAATATTTATTACATATCGTTGTACTTTGATCAAAGCGATCAAAGGGCATGTCCTAAAGCCAAAATATTAATTTATGCTACTCTGTTCAACAGGAACTGAACCCCAATTATAGTACAGGTCCGGACTCACAGAGCTACAGTGTGGTAGTTTATATATTTTTTAATTTGAGTGTGATTCATATCTCAGTTACTGCCAATAAGATTAATTAAATTATAACTTCGCCAAAAATGTACAATATCAGGTGATTCAAAAATTATAGCATAAAAACCTACTATAAAAATAAAAACGTATGTTTGAAATTAATTAGGTAATTATTTGTAATAATAAACAAAAAAATGTCACCGATTGTTCAGTTTAAAAGGACTTAATTCATACTGTTTAAATGTTACAATAATCAATAAGATTCAAAATAATAAATTTCACGATCACAAGGTCCTGGGTTCGGGTGTATATATATATATATATAATTTAATTATATGTCACAATTGACAACGAAAAATGTCATTGATTGTAGTTAGTTCAGACATGCCCATTATATCCAGGGTTCGAAGATATATATCGATGGATATATATCATGATATTTATTTTGATATATATCGTCATATTTTTGCAATGATATATATCCATTATATAAAAATATCAAATAGTTTTTGTGATATAGCCTCCGGAGAAGTGAAATTTTTCGTATTTTTCAGTTTTTCTACTTTTCCGAGGCTATATCTCGAAAACTAAATGTGATATGAAAACGCGCTCAACGGTATTAATTTTCTCGTGCTTCAGTTAACTTATAAACATAGTTTCAGCGATTTTTACTTTTTTTCAATTTTCCGGCAAAAAAATCGCAAAAAGCGGTTTTTTAACATTTTCTCGAAAACCAGAAGTCATATGCATTTGAAGATTGCACCACTGGATTCAGTGGGTCAAAATACATATGTATGTAAATTTTCGTTTTAATAATCCTACGATTAAGGATTTTTGGGAAAATTGAATTAAAATCTGAAAAAACCAAAGGGGTACCCCTTAGGAAATAATTAAAAATATTAAATTGCTTAAAATTGTATGAAAATTTGCTTATAAGTCAATTCGGACACGGGGAATTCAACGCCGTTGAGCGCATTTGCATATCTTGTTTAGTTTTTGAGATATAGCCTCCGGAAAAGTGAAATTTTTCGAATTTTTCAGTTTTTCTACTTTTCCGAGGCTATATCTCGAAAACTAAATGTGATATGAATACGCGCTCAACGGCATTAATTTTCTCGTGCTTCAATTAACTTATAAACATAGTTTCAGCAATTTTTAATTTTTTTCAATTTTCCGCCAAAAAAATCGCAAAAATCGGTTTTTTAACATTTTCTCGAAAACCAGAAGTCATATGCATTTGAAGATTGCACCACTGGATTCAGTGGGTCAAAATACATATATATGTAAATTTTCGTTTTAATAATCCTACGATTAAGGATTTTTGGGAAAATTGAATTAAAATCTGAAAAAACCAAAGGGGTACCCCTTAAGAAATAATTAAAAATATTAAATTGCATAAAATTGTATGAAAATTTGCTTATAAGTCAATTCGGACACGGGGAATTCAACGCCGTTGAGCGCATTTGCATATCTTGTTTAGTTTTTGAGATATAGCCTCCGGAAAAGTGAAATTTTTCGAATTTTTCAGTTTTTCTACTTTTCCGAGGCTATATCTCAAAAACTAAATGTGATATGAAAACGCGCTCAACGGCATTAATTTTCTCGTGCTTCAGTTAACTTATAAACAGGGTTCGAAGATATATATCCATTATATAAAAATATCATATAGTCTATAATAAATACAGTATACCTCTCATTATTACTTTCATTAATTCTGTTAAAATTATATTCTAAAGATAATTTTTACTTTACTAGCTTTTGACTAACTTCACATCAACGACATAAATCCAAATTGTGTTAGTCAGAGTGGCCAAATAAAAGTACATTTATTGAACTCTGTGAACAGTTACACACTGCTGTAGCAGCCACAACAGGGCTGGAACGATATTTCTCCACTTTTGGCATTGTCCAATCTCAATTACGTAATCGTCTCGGTATGTTTAAATATTTAAACCAAAAAGAAACTTAAAAAAAAAACTAATTTAGATTGGATTTGGCCAAGTGAGTCTCTCTCTGCAACGCTATGTTCAGGAAGTTCATCAGAAGATGATGATTTGCCCCTATCTAGGATATAGGATTATTTAAATATTCTTTCTATTCTTAGTACTATATCATATTTGTGTATCCATTCAACGTATATTTACTTTTTTTCATTACCTATGTTAATTTTTTATTTAGGAGTAATAATTTATTTTGTATTTCCTATTGTGATAATAAATGTGTACAAAAACTAAAATTAAAAAATAAATATCCAAAAAGTGATATTTATCTGATATATATCCAATATATCAGATATTTTGATATTTATTATAAATATCATGATATTTACGAACCCTGATTATATCTAATCTTTGTTTTTCATGACACAATTTGATGCCATTTTATTCAATCAACCTATGCATTAAATTTGTCCAACGATGATGGCAATTTTATTTTCTATAGACTATCATTTCAATGGTAAAAACATGTTTTTTTTTTCACAAAGTAATAATCTCTTCCCACATTTGATAAAAGAAACTGCTACCTTTCATCCCTAGGAAAGAAAGTTAAATTTTGTCCGAGAAGATATATAATTTAGTTTCTTTTACTTTTATTTTAGAATTTGCCAAATTGTTAGTAACTCCATAAGTTAACCACAAATACAACTGCGTTAGACGTGGTTCAATGGTCACTATACAATGTAGGTCCCGTACCACAACACTTAAATCCAAGTGAACATGTCTCTCCGTACTATAATTAGAATTAATTACTGTTGCGTGGCCCCAGGGCTGGTCTTAAACTTTGTCGTGACCCTAGGCAGAAATCTATGAGCTAGGTACAACATAAAGTACATTCCCAGGCATAAACAAGTATAATTCACAAAAAAAATATCGCTCAAATTTATAATATAAATTCTATAAATTAAATTGTCATTTGATATTTTTGTATAAATAAATAAATATATCATCACGACTTTTACCCATTACTGGGTGTGGCATTCTTCCTAAGCAAATCTCGGTAAGTGATATTTTTTATTCTAACTAAAAGCAAATTCCAAATCGTAATTATTTATAAGCTCCTGGTTGAAAAGCTCTGATCTAGACCAAAAGAATCCAATAAAATCCATGAAATAAAGAAAAAAAATGGAAATACAAAAATAATAAAATCGAAACTAGAAAATAAATGAGAACTGGGGTACTCTTCAGTCTGTCATCGCAACAAGCGTTATGAAACACGCAGCGCGATTGAAGCGCCTCTCACGTCAATTGCACGAGTTAATTTAGGCTTTCGTCGAGTGCGGCAGGCCACTCCCGGATCCGTCCCGGAAACCCCGGAGCCCAAAGCTGCGCGTGTGCTAAACGAAGCGGAGAGGAATTAAGCCTCGATAATAGGAAACACAGCGTGTGTTGCCTACAGGGTGTCACGACAAATACACGATTATTTACGATTTACTATTTTACTTTTTTGATGTAAAATAATTAGGTAAGCCAATAATTTAATATTTCAAAAATAGTATTGAAAACGCTATAGTGTATTCTTCGATTCATTTTAGCTATAGAAATTCTTTTAAAACATTTTTACCTACCCCTGTGGCTCGTGCTTCATTAACATCTTTGGGGGCCGTGATTTGACGGCTGGTAACCGCATTTCACGCGAATAAATATATTATTTACCGAGATCTGCTTCGGCAGAGTGCCACACCCAATAATGGGTAAAAAGCGTGATGATATATTATTTCGTAATACATGCACAAGAAACACGTTCTTATTCCTAGAGAGAGAAACATAATGTTTCTCTCCCTAGGTAGGATGTTTCTCTCCCTAGGTAGCATGTTTCTCTCCCTAGAGAGATGTTTCTCTCCTTAGAGACTACGTTTCCTAGGTAACTAGTTACGCAACCCATATTTGACATTTGTCCCGATAAGACGGTAATTTTTGTGCACTTGTTACGAAAAGTAGGGTTGTGCATTTGACCAGTCAAATATTTTTCGGTCAATTGACCAAGAAACATTTAATAAAAATCACAATTAAAATTGTGATTAATTTATATAGTACTGTTTACTACATCCAATATTACTGAAAATGAAAAACCAACAACAAATAATAAACAAAACCACATCAAATTCAAAATAAAGGGGAAAATAAAGTAAAAGACGTAATGAAATGAAATAATATGTACCTATTTATTTTATTTGTAAAGTAAACTAAGCAAATTTTCCAGAACCCAGAATATCAAACTATATGTATTCGTATAATAATAGTAAGTAGCTATTTCTATTGAACAACAGATGTCGTGCGGTTCCATTTAGATTATTTGACCGTATTATTTGGCTGTCAAATATTTTTGGTCAATTGACCACGGCACATCCCTAACGAAAAGTATAATATGCTTCACGGGAGGGCGCGATTGTCCCTTGTGTCCCTCCCTTGATACATAACATACTATTTTATTTTTATTTCTATGTAACTTGTGGAGCAACTCTTTTTGTCGCCCTGTATGTGTGCCTGTATATGTAAGCAATGCGTTGTCGTCACGCTGATAAGTTTCCAGCCGCCGCAGGTAAATTAAATGAAAGCGCTTCAATTTCGACGAAATGGGGCCTTGTTCGAAGTGTTTGGCTTCCTTATCTCAAATGCTTCGTGTATTTATGTCTTCAAATTATTCAAAATTATTAATGTGCACGTATTTGTCTTTGTTACTTCAAGATCAAAATGTTAAATGCAAAGTCTCACCCTTGCAAATATAAATTCTAATTTATTTTACAATCCCGATAAGTTTCTTTCAATGCAGGAAATGGTAGAGTTAATAATAGAACTGTACTACTTTATTTAATGTAGTCGTTTATTTTGAGTATTATTAAAATTTCCAGGCTGACGTCACTTATATTTTCAATAAGTTTTGTCTCTCAAAATGAACCTATTTTATTACCCTATCGGAAAGTTAAAATTGCCTCCCTCAGAAGAAAGCGATACTTTTCATCCCTTGGAAAGAATAATTATTTGTGTATCTAGGCCGTAAAATAATTGTTTGTGTGGACAGACTATTTTTTTATATCGAAATGATTAAAAACTTTATTTAAACTTCGATAGACTGAGTTATAGGGTAAAGAAATAAATTTGTTTTTATTATTTTTATTCGATCTTAATGTATTTAGTTCTTAGCCTTAGATTTTTAACATTTCTTATTTATTTTTGAAAATTTATATGTGAAAAAGTGTTATTCTTTTCTTAAGTGCTGAAATAGTACCTTTACAAAAAAAATGTTTCACTTTTTACTTCCTTGTACGAAGTAAAGGAAGTATTATAATCGCGAAAATTTTCGGTTCTCAGATTTCAGCGGAAATAGGTGTTTTGGCCCTCCCTGAATCCATTTTGACTAATTTCGTCATGCCGTCTGTACGTACGTACGTATCTCGCATAACTCAAAAACGGTAAGCCGTAGAAAATTGAAACTTTATATTTAGGACTGTTATAACATCTACTTGTGCACCTCCCTTTTTGGTCATTATACAACTACCGGAAGTGGTACTTTACTTGAAGCCTATAATAGATTTTCATGAAAAACTATATTCAAATATTTATTTATTTATTTTTTTATTTATTTTCATTTCAACAGGCTTGTAAGCCCAAATACAAAAGGTTATAAATCATATATATATATATATATATATATATATATATATATATATATATATATATATAATTTAAAACTTTCCAAATTTGGTATATAAGACTACTATATCAATGGAAATAACATAATAGATTTTGGTTAAAATAGACTAACCGGAAGTGGCACATTACATGAAGCTGCTAACAGTTTTCCTTGAAAAAAATGGTATTATTTTAATTTTAGAAATGAATGCTGCAAATAAAAGTTTTAGAGAATTAAATTCTGCGTCTAGCACATTAAGAATTTTTAAATTAGCTTTTTGCATAAACGAGATATCTAAATTTAAATATTATATATTTTTTGATTTTTTTTAAAATTAAGTTTGCTATGGATTAGAACAAAAAATAAAAGATTTAATGTCAAATATGTGCAATTAAAAAAATATCTATAGTTTAATACGTGTACAAGGAAGTCATGTGGTGTCCACATCAGATATTTTAGATTGATTTCTTGTCGGGTAGATTTTGCTGCACTTTTTAAAATCACAGTTACACTCGATTTACGTAGAGTACAATTTTAAAATGTCTATTATCTCTCTTTCCAGCTCCTGTAGATTATATGTTCGCTGCATGATAGCTGACAGCTGACAGCACATTATTTCGCATATTACACTAAATTTTGTGTCAAATGAAATTGAATAAGTACAGATGTGTAAATTTAATATAATGGTGCAGTATGCAAGTGGATATAAGTGAGCAGGTAGTGAACGGAAGTGATGCACAGTTATTAAACGAAGTTCAGTTGTTCTCCAGGCGCAAGCGATGTGATTTCCGTACACCGATTGCAATTGTTACGTGTTTACTACATGTAGTTTGTTTTCATTGCTTCGAGAACGGTTGTCGTAACTGTTACTGTAAATTCTATATTAAAGGCGAGTTCTATTGACTTTTTATTCAGCTGGGAGATAAACTAAAATTATTTTAAACTTGTTTTTAACTCGATATACCCTTTTATTAACTTTAAGGGCTGATAGTTCAAACAGTTTTATTCATAATCTTTCACAACCCAATACTCAACAAAGTTTTAGCTAATCCTGAATTTTAGATTAGCTAATCTTATTCTAGTTCGATTTTTAAAAGTCTATTTAAATTACTTTCCGAAAACTAAATCGTAACGAGATTATATTAAAATTTATGTAAACTTTTTTTAAAGAATATCGTTTAGCTTAATTAGACTAATTCTAAATGCAAGAAGAGCTAAAACTGTTTTAAGAATTAGGTTGGTAATTTTATTGCATCGAAATTATTTGAACTAGGTTTAAATTTAGTCTAGACTCGCATTTGATTCGTGCAAATTAATACATTGTTGGAATGCGTTTGAAAAAGTTTCAGGAAAAAACAATCCTCTAGAGCAGCGGTCGGGGAACTTTTTTAATTATTACTCCGAAATATTTTTGTGTAAGTTGATATTACCCCATGGCGAAGAGCAAAAAAAACGAAATCGCTTCTTTTTAGCATCTTTCATATTATAGACCCCATGATAATTTTGAAAAGAAAACAATAACTAAAAATTTAATTTAAACATCATTTATTCAATTTATCAATGTAATACCTAGTAATACATAACGGTAATAATAGTAATATATGTAATATACAGTTGAGGAAAAAAAATCGCCCCCACAGAAAATATAAGTAAATTATAATTTCTTGTTATTTTATAATTCATATGATATTTTTCTTGTATTATTAGACGAAAAAACTAGTTTAAATTTTATATATAGTTTTTTTAATTTAAATGATTTTTTTCGGGAAAATAAAAGAATAGATTATATATCAAACAGAAATGAATTTTTTAAGAATAAAGCTTTAAAATTATATAATATATATATTATTCATTTTATAGCTATTAGATTTTTAAAAAATATCAGGGCTATCATTTTCGTCAGAAAAGCGAAAAATACTAACAGGTTTATAAAATAGCAAATTAAAAATATATACTTTTTACTCACAAAAGTTTCATTTTTACCCCCAAAAATTTCATTTTACCCCATTTGGGGTAATTTACCCCGGTTCCCCGACCGCTGCTCTAGAGAGATTATAAGTAGGAAAATCTCAAAACTATACAACTTTATGGTTTTAGGGTGACGAATTATTACCATATGAAAGTTTAGCATTTAGAATTTTCTCAATTCCAGGACCACATATATCTTCGTGCATGTCAGAGCGCATTAAAAACAATCCACTCTAAAAAAAACTACCTCAATAAAACAAACGAACCACGAATAACACAGCTTGCCAGTCCTGGAAGCAAACATCACAATATCCATAAATTCATCCAGGATTTCATTATCTCCAGGCGGGCACCACAAACGTACAAACAGCAGTACAATAACCATGAGTTATCTACACGCATACTTGTCAGTCAAGAGGCGCTGGGGGTGGCGGAGGCGGCGCTGGCAAAAACGAACGCTAGGAAACTGAAGGCCGTGTGGTGGCGGTTAACACAAGAACTTGTACAACTTTAAGAATTTTAGCTAGACATAGTTTTCCGCAAATTTGTATGAGCTGGGTACTTGTGGAAATTGTTTTTCTATTTCTACCTTTTTATAAATTAATGGTGGAATTCTGCGATAAATCTATAACTTTTATAGATCTGCAAATATGTAAATAATTAACAAAATCAAATCAATATTTGTTGGTAAGTGGAAAATATTTCATTATTTACAAATTTTCGAATCTATAAAACTTATGGAGTTCCACCAAAAATTGCATCTTTATTCATCTTTAAATTTGAACCATTATTTTTAGCTTTTTAGGGTTTCTGATTAGCAATAGGAAGGTTCGAATCCTAGTTGTAATAAAGATTTTTCAAAATTAATCTAAATTCTGCTGGTGAAAGTCATTTAATGTAAATGTCGTATATACTATGTTATATCCAATTATTTTTAATATTAAATTATTTAGGAATTATTTGAAAACAAAGAAATCGAGTAACATATAAATGTAATTATGGAAATTGTAATTAGAATTATAGTTTTAGTTTCCACTAATTGATAATTGCAATTATTAATTCTGATTGCTAATTGAATGACTGTGAACGTAGTTTTATTCTCAATATAACATATATTTTAGGAATTAATAAAATATAAAATAAACACTTGGCTAAGTCTCACAAAATTCAGCCTCCAAGTCAACTTTTCAGGTCATCGTCAGAGGCTGACGATGACCTGAACAGTTGACTTGGAGGCTGAATTTTGTGAGACTTAGCCAAGTGTTTATTTTATATTTTATTATACCTAGTTTCACCAAGAGTTAAAAATTATTTGAAATAAGATATCTAGCAAAGTCAGTTTTTCCTTTAATTCCTTGGAAGATAGTTAATCAAAATATGGTCGCAAATATTATTGCAGATCAAATTACCTAAATCGAATACTACCAAATATAAAAAGTACTAGTACTGTTATTGTAAAAAAGGAAATCGTTTTTTGTGGCGTTCCCGTTTCCGCGTATTGGGACATTGACTTCAATATGAAGTTGATATGAAGTTTAGCGGGTGACAGGTATTCAGGAGTTGTAAGAAATAAAGGGGAGTTTTCCTACCTGCAGGTGGCGCCGTTCTGACACGTGGATCTGCCGGGAGCGCACAGCGGGCCCTGACTGCAGTTCTCCCCCGAGTAGTTGTCGAAGCATGAACACCAAAACCGTCTGCAACAAAAATAATCATTAATATAAATAAATATATCATCATGCTTTTCACTAGAGATGGGCGAATATCATCAGCGAATAGTCGAATGCCGCGAATATTGACATTATTCGATATTCGAGATTTTCGAATATTAACGTCAGTATAGCGAACATTCGAATACCTCGAATATCGCGCCATATGTTGACCTCAATTTTTGACTATTTTTTTCTTTATCATTTGTACATAAACTTAAAGCTATTACAATACTTTTAAGTTATTAATAACAAAGATATTTTGTTTCAAAACCATGAAGACGTACCATATTTCAAATTTGTTTTTCGTCAAATTTGAAGTTTTCGTCTTTTTCTGTTTTGTTTGTACTTTTTGTTTTAATTTTATTTTATCTTAACAATTTCATTCAAATAATGAAAAGGACATAATTAAATAATTATTAATAATAAATAAATTAACTTTTAGGAGTATTCGAATATTCGAGTACCTCGAATATTCGAGATCTGATTAATATTCGTATTCGATATTTGAATTCGAGAAATTTGATATTCGTCCATCTCTACTTTTCACCCATTACTGGGTGTGGCACTCTAGTGATATATTTCTTAACATGAAGTGTGGTTACCAGTCGTCAAATTACGCCCCTCCACAAAGATGTTAGTGGAGTCACAGGGCTGTTTTTTAATGTGGTGAAAATTGTTTGTCGGATGTGAGATACCACTGAGCCACCTACCCCATTAATCTACTCTTATTCGTACTATAATTATTCCACATTTGACTCTGTTCTCTGATTGGTTAAAATCGTGATCAAGTTTAGACATACAAAAATAAATAAATAAATACATCATCATGCCTTTTACCCATTACTGGATTTGGCACTTACCGTAGCAGATCTCGGTATTTATATATTTATGCGCAAAAAGTGCGGTTATCAGCCGTTAAATCACGGCCCCCAAAGATATTAGTGGAGGGGGAGCCACAGGAGTAGATTTAATTAGAGTTCTCAAGATCCACAGGCCGACTTGATACCACTGAGCAGTGTTTAATACTTTTGATCTAATTTAATTAGGAAAGCAATAATCGTCATATCAAAAATATACCATTGTATTTCATTCATTCATTTTGTAGATCCAGAATTCTAACATATAATCGCAATAAAACTTATGACGCAATGAGAGTTATTTTTTATTTATCAACAACACTGATATAATTTTGACGATTATTTATTGAATCACGGATCTATAGACTTATAGATTCTATCACAGAATTGAGTCATAATTTGTTGCATTACTAAATAAGATAAACTATTTTAGAAAATTGTTGTTAACATATAAAATGAATGTAGTACGAGAAGTATGTAACATATCATGAATACTCTTAGGTAAAATTGGAAATAGCATGTAGTTGATACGGTCAGTCAAGTCTTTGTTCGTTTCCGGTGAAAGCAAGAGCAAGTGTCAGTGGCAAGGGCTGTCAACTTCATTCGTTTCATTTTAAGCGTAATTAAATTAGCAGCGGACACAATGTGCACGAGCAGCAAGCGACGCTTGTGATACGATCCAGTTCCAGCTCCAGCTCCAGCACCAGAATCCAGTTTCAGCCTCGACTTCATCACGCGAAATTTCATTTATAACAATGTGCGGGATTCAGAAACGACCGCTTTATCACACTAACCTGACTGTATTTAACGCCACTTACATTATATCCTTCATTTTAATGCTCCTTTTTGAATTTCTAATGATGCTTTCATGAGAAACTCAATATTATTTTCTAGAACGATGTTCTAACTCTTTTAAATGTTGCGAGCACTGGGGTTTATTATTTTCGTTTAGATGATCTCTATTATTTTATAAAATATGTTGGATAAAATTTAACGAAACTGCTATAGCAAAATGTCACACTTAGGAAAGAGATCAGAATGTAAAATTTTCGTCCCCCAATTGATAGAACCTTACTTATGAAAGTGGCATTTTCCCCACTTAATTTATGACCTATGTTTACTATTATTATATGGGGTAGGTGGCTTAGTGGTATCGAGTCAGCCTGTGGATCTTGAGAACCCTGGTTCGATCCCCACAGCTGACAATTTTCACCAATTTAAATCTACCCCTGTGGCTCTCCCTCCACTAATATCTTTGGGGGCCGTGATTTGGTGGCTGGTAACCGCACTTCACGCGGAAAAATATATCACTTACCGAGATCTGCTACGGCAGAGTGCCACGCCCATTAATGGGTAAAAGGCGTGATGATATATTTATTAAATTTCACAAATGAGGTTTTAGGAGAAATATAAAAAATGTATTTTTTTAAGTTGATGTAATAAAGTAGATTTCCCAATTTCGTCACATTTCAAAATGACATTTTCCGAGTTTTTCCAGGATTTAATTATATTCAACACGTACGCCACCACATACCACGGCTCATATATGAACTACATAACATCAACCAGGACCATAAATCTTATTATCTGTGCGGCGCGGTACAGCAGGCACAGGAAAAATCCGAAACCGGCGGCCGTTTCATTTGTTTCATTGCCTACGTGATTTTATAACTTTTACGCATCGAGGCGTATGTACTGTGCGTACGCACGGCAAATACCGTCGCCATAGTAACGATCTTATCCTTGCCAAGTGTCTCGTAAAACGTGCGTAGCTGCGTGTTTCGTCGCTCGCCGTTTAATGCGTTCAACTGATTTTATTCGCGCTCCTACCATCACGTCCCTCTACCGACGCCCATGGCGGATTATCATTTTTGAATAATAAAAATGTCGCACGTGCTGTTCGACTATTTTGCGATATTTAAACATTATCAAATTTTTCGCGCAAATCGTCATATAATCTACAGGGTGATACGCAAGTGTAACGAATGCTTAAATGATAAGTCAAAATAGCAAACGAAGCAGTAATTCAATGTTCTTTCTTTTCTACAGACTTTTGTTTAAATGCAGGAGGTCTTTTAAATCGCTACTTTTCTTTAATTAAAAGTCAGAAATCAATTAACATATTTATTGACAATTGTCATTATGTGTCAAATTTAAAATTTAGATCAGTAACGTAATAAATTACTCAAAACAAGTTAAGGACAAAAGTGTAATGAAAAACTAGTATTTAAAAAATACTATAAAAAAACAAATTTTTAAAGTTGATGACACTGTCAGGTGAAATACATTTGAAATTTAAAATATTTTGACATTATAAGTTAGGTTAAAGTTACATAATATTATCTATATCATTCTAAAAATAAATACCGTTAAAATTAAGTAACTAGAATAGTTATTTTTGTATTAAGTTCGCAAAATGAGTGTTTTTTTGTTCCGCGTGAGAATGTTACTTTTAGGCGAGACTGCAGATCGAGACAATAAAAGTCATTTGAACGCGCCAAAAATCAAGAATTTTGCCCATGAAATACAAACAACATTTTTTCTACAACTGTAAATAAAGAATAATACAATAATTATTGATTTATTTAAGTAATTTGAAAGAAAACAATCAACTATAATATTAATTTGATACTATTGATGTGTTGTAACTAATGAAACCTGACAAATAATTTGGGAGCGTGCGCGAGATACTCATTTTGCGCACTAGAATACGAAACAGTGCGCAAAATACTCATTTTGCGCTCTACGGTGCAAAATAATGAGCAAAATACGCGTTGTCATTGTAATGTAAATGATGAAAAAATCACGTACTTCGCTTATTGATATTAGTAAAAAAAAATGAACATTTTTTTGACAGTTGTAGAAAAAAATGTTTTATTCTTTGATGTTGTAATTTTATCATAAAAAAGTAAATTCAAATGATACTTATATAAGCAATGACAACTAAAATGATGTGTCTATTTGACAGCACGACAACTTTACAAATATAAAAGTTCCTAAAAATAGAATTTCTTGCCATCGTTTTTGACAAAAACAATGTCATAAAACTGGCTTTGTATATGCATTATAGAAAAACAGATTTATTTAAAATACGAAATTACGACAGATGTTAAAATTGATCACTATTTTGATGCAGACAAGCTCTCGCATAACGCTCTAATAATCTCTTGATTGCTGTCACAATTGATATAGACAATTGTACTGAAAATATAGCATTCACTATTTCATTTAAACTTTGAAATGAATTTTAATAATGAGCTGCGATTGGTCATTTTATTTTTTCTCCGATTAAATTATGTCCTTTTTAATTATCTTAACGAATGATAATAATAAACAATACGAAACCCACAACAAATCTCAATTCCGAAAGACTTAAAATATTTCGCAAGGCATAATTAACTACGGTCTTCGCGAAAGAGGAATTTTGCTTTGATAAAGTACGACGGTGTATTTTTGGCAGTGCAAATTCTTTTGTTCGGTGTCTCTGGCGGGGAAGAACAAAGAAATGGGCGGAAGTGAAATTTGTTCACGGCGCACATCCGGATGGCGGTAATTCGTTGCCACCGTCGCAACTAACTTCATTTAGGTTTGATAAGCATTTATGTTCCGACTAATACTACATAAATAAATCTAATTCCTTTACTTTAATTCACTCTATTTTTAGGAAGTTTTCTTAAGAAATCAGTTTGATAATCAATCAATTGTTTAACCAACCTTACAATGAATAAAAAATAAACAACAGCTTTTGTTTCGTCTAATAAACAAGCTTAACAATATAGGGTTTTTCAAAACTTATTTCAAAAAATGTAAGAGTAAATAATTAAATATGTTGATAAATTTGTTTTTTCCAACATTACTTCTTAAAATGACATTTCCCTCACTTAATTTTATTGATATAGTGACCGTTTCTCTCACTAGTGATGAAAGTAAATAACTTTCCTCACTAGTGAGGGATACGGTTACTATCACAACTAAATTAAGTGAAATAACGTTCATTTGACATGATGATAAATACAATTATATTTCTTGTATCGCAAACGTAATAATGTAATTTACACGTTTAATGTTTAATGGGGTAGGTGACTCAGTGGTATCGAGTCGGCCAGTGGATCTTGAGAACCCTGGTTCAATCCCCACAACCGACAAACAATTTTCACCAATTTAAATCTACCCCTGTGGCTCTCCCTCCACTAATATATTTGGGAGCTGACGGCTGGTAACCGCACTTCACGCGAAAAAATATATCACTTACAGAGATCTGCTTATGGCAGAGTGCCACACCCAGTAATGGGTAAAAGGAGTGATGATATATTTACTTATTTATTTAATGTTGAAAACAAACCATCAACGTATTTTGTTTGTTGTTGTTATTATTGTCAAACTAGTTTAAAATGTATCTTTCCGCCATTTTGTTTGAAAATAACCCATGCAAATATAACAATTCCACTTACGACATATCTTTCTCCGCGTAGCAGTTCCCCAGGTAGCTACACTGCAGCACCCCACAGCTCTTCGGCATCGTTCCATCCTTCCTTGTGCTGATCTCATACGTGATGTTAAACCCATACACATCCATGAGATCGTAGAGGGCCCGCAGGTGATTACCTTCCAGTTCCTGAAGCTGGAAGTCTAGCACCATGTAGCGGGTGTGACCTCGAAGCCAGCTGAGCTGTGTTACATTTTTTTCAGTCACGGTGAAGAGGCGCTGTTTGCCCCAGTCTTCACCGTACTCCACGTGGGAGGTTACGGTGAGGCCTTTCATGACGTAGAGCTGGGTGAGGTAGACGATGATCTCCACATTGTTGGAGTGAGGGATCTTTGAAGCGTCGATTACCCAACGACATCTGCAAAGAAGACATTTTTTATTTATGTATTTGTTACTCTGTATAACAAGAACTTAAGAATTAAATTTAGTAAATTAAACATTATATTAAACTTGACGTAAGACTTGCAAAAACAGTTTACTAATAGTCTTCATTGTTAATTTATAGTATGTTATGCATCAAGGCAGGGAAACAAGCGATTATTTCCGCGTGTGAAGTTGGCAAACCGACACGTAAGCGAGGGCCAAAGGCTCGAGTGGAAGTCGAGGTTTGCCAACTTCACACAAGGGATAATCGCGTCCTCCCGTGAAGCATATTATACTTTTCGTAACAAGTGCACAAAAATTACTGTCTTATCGGGACAAATGTCAAATATGGGTTGCGTAACTAGTTACCTAGGAAACGCCGCAAACAGCTAATAATCGTAGTCTCTAGGGAGAGAAGCATCTCTCTAGGGCAGGGTTCGTAAATATCATGATATTTATAATAAATATCAAAATATCTGATATATAGGATATATATCAGATAAATATCACTTTTTGGATATTTATTTTTTAATTTTAGTTTTTGTACACATTTAGAAAAACTGAAAAATTCGAAAAATTTAATTTTTCCGGAGGCTATATCTCAAAAACTAAACAAGATATGGAAATGCGCTCAACGGCGTTAAATTCCCCGAGTCCGAATTGACTTATAAGCAAATTTTCATACAATTTTAAGCAATTTAATATTTTTAATTATTTCCTAAGGGGTACCCCTTTGGTTTTTTAAGATTTTAATTCAATTTTCCAAAAAATCCTTAATCGTAGGATTTTTAAAACGAAAATTTACATACATATGAATTTTGACCCACTGAATCCAGTGGTGCAATCTTCAAATGCATATGACTTCTGGTTTTCGAGAAAATGTTAAAAAACCGCTTTTTGCGATTTTTTGGCGGAAAATTGAAAAAAAATAAAAATCGCTGAAACTATGTTTATAAGTTAACTGAAGCACGAGAAAATTAATGCCGTTGGCCGCGTTTTCATATCACATTTAGTTTTCGAGATATAGCCTCGTAAAAGTAGAAAAACTGAAAAATTCGAAAAATTTCACTTTTCCGGAGGCTAAATCTCAAAAACTAAACATGATATGGAAATGCGCTCAACGGCGTTAAATTCCCCGAGTCCGAATTGACTTATAAGCAAATTTTCATACAATTTTAAGCAATTTAATATTTTTAATTATTTCCTAAGGGGTACCCCTTTGGTTTTTTAAGATTTTAATTCAATTTTCCAAAAAATCCTTAATCGTAGGATTTTTAAAACGAAAATTTACATACATATGAATTTTGACCCACTGAATCCAGTGGTGCAATCTTCAAATGCATATGACTTCTGGTTTTCGAGAAAATGTTAAAAAACCGCTTTTTGCGATTTTTTGGCGGAAAATTGAAAAAAAATAAAAATCGCTGAAACTATGTTTATAAGTTAACTGAAGCACGAGAAAATTAATGCCGTTGGCCGCGTTTTCATATCACATTTAGTTTTCGAGATATAGCCTCGTAAAAGTAGAAAAACTGAAAAATTCGAAAAATTTCACTTTTCCGGAGGCTAAATCTCAAAAACTAAACATGATATGGAAATGCGCTCAACGGCGTTAAATTCCCCGAGTCCGAATTGACTTATAAGCAAATTTTCATACAATTTTAAGCAATTTAATATTTTTAATTATTTCCTAAGGGGTACCCCTTTGGTTTTTTCAGATTTTAATTCAATTTTCCCAAAAATCCTTAATCGTAGGATTATTAAAACGAAAATTTACATACATATGTATTTTGACCCACTGAATCCAGTGGTGCAATCTTCAAATGCATATGACTTCTGGTTTTCGAGAAAATGTTAAAAAACCGCTTTTTGCGATGCTTTTGGCGGAAAATTGAAAAAAATAAAAATCGCTGAAACTATGTTTATAAGTTAACTGAAGCACGAGAAAATTAATGCCGTTGAGCGCGTTTTCATATCACATTTAGTTTTTGAGATATAGCCTCGGAAAAGTAGAAAAACTGAAAAATTCGAAAAATTTCACTTCTCCGGAGGCTATATCACAAAAACTATTTGATATTTATATATAATGGATATATATATATCATTGCAAAAATATGACGATATATATCAAAATAAATATCATGATATATATCGATCGATATATATCTTCGAACCCTGCTCTAGGGAGAGAAACATGCTACCTAGGGAGAGAAACATAATGTTTCTCTCCCTAGGGAAGAAAAGCAGTGTTTCTCTCTCTTGTGCATGTGTTACGAAAATTATATTTATCCAAAATTTCTATAAAATTGTATTAATAATATTAACTATCGCTTACTTGATAGGCACAGGAAACTTCTTAGGAAATCCCGGCGTCTGTATCACCCCATGCATGTCTGTCAACGTCACCGTTCCGTCACAAGCTTTATTCGGCATCTGTCTTCTTTTGTTCTTGTGTCCAGCAGCAGCACCGACAGCAGTGGGCAGCATCAGCAGCAGTAGTGAAGCGGCCACCACGCATAACGTGACCCATGTGTGTCGCCGGCGGTAACGGTGCCACGGAGTCATCGCACCAGGTCCTGGAGCGCGAGCTCAGCGGTTCATATCACCGGAGGAAGTCGCATGGCGAGGTGGGGTAACTTGGTTAGGGGAAGACACCTGAAAATAAAAAAGGAGAGTGATTATTAAACACATAATGACAGAAGAGAAAATTATTATAATTTTCAACTGATATATGTATAGAAAAGTCAAAAATTATGGGGTACTTGGCTCAGTGGTATCGAGTCTGCCTGTGGATCTTAAGAACCCTGGTTCGATTCCCACAGTCGACAAACAATTTTCACCAAATTAAATCTACTCCTGCGGCTTCCCCTCCACTAACATCTTTGGACGCCGTGATTTGGCGGCTGGTAACAGCACTTCACGTGAAGAAATATATCACCTACCGAGATCTGCTAGCGCAGAGTGCCACATCCGGTAATGGGTAAAAGGCGTGATGATATATTTATTTTATTTATACAATCATGATTAAAAGTAGGCTGTTCATATAATTTCTAGTCGAACAAACTATAATTAATAAATTCCAAATACAGTAAGTATATTTTAAATCTCTACTCGTAAAGATGTTAGTGGTAGTTTAACCAGTATAGGAAAAATAAAAAAAGAATAAAATGTGTAAATAAATCTGGAGAACAGACTAGTAAAATGTGTTTATAGTTGACATTTAAAACCAGGCCACCAGGTTAACTGATATGTATTTCGTAATCGTTATGTTGAAAGAAGAATAAAACAAGAATTACGGCAGTTTTTTTAATCGTAAATGGTTAAATAAAAATAGAAATATGTATGTTACATAATAAGAAATTATTGTTTTGTGGTAACACTTTTGTCATTCAATGTTCATGAATAAATCATATTTAGATAATGAATATTTTAACAGTAACAATGAGACTTTAAAACGTAACATAAATCATGGTTTAAAAAATGTGGATCCAGGCATGCAAATACATAATTTTCTTCATAAATATTATCTGTCATTCTGTTTTCTGTAACTCGAATAATATGTGTTACCAGTCGATAAACTAATAAATAAATAAAATAAATATATCATCACGCCTTTTACTCATTACTGGATGTAGCACTCTCCTGTAGCAGATCTCGGTAAGTGATATATTTATCCGCGTGAAGTGCGGTTACCAGCCGTCAAATCACGGCCTCCAAAGATGTTAGTGGACGAGGAGCCACATGGGTAGATTTAAATTGGTGAAAATTATTTGTCGGCTGTGGAGATCGAACCAGGGTTCTTAAGATCCACAGGTCGACTAAGCAACCATCTCATTAATAATTAATGACCCTTAATTTTCATGTCTACTATATACGAGTAGAGTAGAGCACCACCATTTTGTCATACAGTTATTCTTACTTTGTTTTATGCATTTTTCTTTCGTATGAAGATGTCAGTATAGAAATAGTATATTATGTTACTAGGAGTAGAAAGCAGTCTTTTTTATTGAGCTCAGATGTTTGCGGCCGAGGCGTGTGGCCGAAGCGATGCAAACTGAGCGAAATAAAAAAGAGCATTCTACTCCGAATAGCATATACTATTTTTTCTTCAAGCATTCTAACGTAAATTTAAAGAATAAAATATAAATTATTTAATTTTTTTCCCTAACTCGCTTTATTAACAGTTATGTTAAATGTACAGTTTTTTATTTTACAATTTTGAATATTTAAACCACTACTGACTAATAGATAGAAGCTGTATAAATTTCATTGTTTATTTCCGTACCTTGATTACTTCCAAATGTAACAGGTATGTTGCAAGTCATTTCTGTCGAAGTATCAAATAACTCAATATTTTCAAAAATGCTATTAGTTTAGTGTATTTACATATGTTTACGTTATGTTTGATATTTAATTCAGCCTTAATCATTGAGTAAAGTAAGTTAGCATAACATTCTCAGAGAAATTCTTCACATTTTGTTCTCTAGTCCAATTGACAAATCTCTCATAAGCGAAATCATAAACCTTACGTGATTTTTCAGGAATCAATGTTTGAATGACTGACTTTGCGATTTCTGCTATTGCTGGAGGTGTAAATTGCATTTCATCCACTTCTTGAGACATTTTTTTTGTGAAACAAATAACGATATTTATCACTACTGGCTGTCAGTCAGTTAACCTCACTTCACTTCAGTTGCCAACATTAGATATTGAAATTGTCGTACGGAACACTCAAAATTATGGGTTGTGACTCCTAATTATGTTCACGATATTTTTTTTATATATATTTTGTCATTTTAAGTACGCTGTACGATAGTAAGTTACTATCGTACTTCGTACAATTCCCCTAATTATCCTACATGTATGATAATTATCGTACGATTGGTAACGTTGAGCCAGTAGCCGGGCTGCCCTAGCAAGTGCTGCTGCCTGTGGTATATTTTATAACTAACATTATTGTACTAGTACAATAATGAATTTCATTATTGTACTAATAACATAATGACTTAGTTCTACATAGTGTGTGTAGTAGCATAATATGAATATTGTTGTATGCTTGAAGAAAAATATTATTTTCTCCGCAGTTTTTACTGTCAAACTAATACAAGCGAGACGTGGCGAGAAATAATAATAATAATAATCTTTATTGACATTCCAAGTCAAAGGCGAGGTTCAGCCAGACGCTGCTCTTCCACCTAACCTTACATATATTACAAAGCAAAAAATATAACCAAAATAAAAAACCAACTAAATTTACAAAAATAAGTACAGTAACATGCATGTTCAAAAATTATATCATATTCTTTATTTTGTTCTTAAAAATAGAAAATATCTCACTCTCACTCTTGTATGAAATTTATTGTATGTATCTTGTATCTCGCCAACTTCTCGACCGAAAATGTCACGAGAGTCTCGTTAAAAAGAAAAATAACGACACTGAATTTCGCAACCGAATTGATTAAAATTTCTAAATTTTAAAAATATCTTAAGAGTGAACGATGCCCTTTATTAATAGTTTTAATTTCATCTGCTTTTATTTATAAAAAGTTTACAAAGTTTATAATTTAACTTTTAGCGGTACTAGAATTTATCCATTAGTAAAACAATTAATTTCAAGTTAGCTGTTTTGAAACAAACTACCAACAAAGTCAAATATCAAAACAAAACTCGAACATTACACCTTTCCAAATCGAAACTAAATCCATGAATCCGTTACCCAACCATTCCCGAGCATAAACACAAAACATACATCCAATATTACATCAAATTAATTTATCACAATTTCATCCCCACTCTCTAGCATCCAACATACGTGACGTCACAGAACAAACATGTAATTAAATATCCTCGTCTGTTCTGGACAGACATCGCAACAAGGACTGTGTGGGTGGAGTGACAAAGATGGGAAAAGCGTCTGTAGCGTCTTGCAGCGCCACGACGACAGTGTCACCACGCATTTCCTACGCGTTATTAAATTTCATACATTATAAGCAGAGTGACAAGTCATTTACGTCTCTGGGATCCGCTACATACATGCTATTCCTTCTACAAGATACTTTTGTGTTATATCTATGTAGTATTCGAGCGTGCTTTAATGTGCTAACTCGCATGAGTTTTCACGCCACGATGAAGTTTTATCAGATGTCGTTTACTTCATTTACCAATTACAATTAAGTTGTACGAATGTGAGATTGAGAAGAATGTTATAAAAGTGTGTGGTTTGGGTATGTGGAACGAATGTCGAATGAATGATTGGTGGAATAATTATATAAAAATAAATGTGATTTAAGGTTCAATATAGCATGAACGAAAGCTTTTTTTGTGAAGGAATTTAGTAAAAAAAGATAAAATAAATATATCATCACGCCTTTTATCCATTATTGGGTGTAGTACTCTCCCTAAGCAGATCTCGGTAAGTGATATATTTTTTGCGTGAAGTGCGGTTACCAGCCGTTAGATCACGGCCCCCAAAGATATTAGTGGTGGGGGAGTCACAGAGGTAGATTTAAATTGGTGAAAATTGTTTGTCGGCTGTGGAGATCGTACCAGGGTTCTCAAGATCCATAGGCCGACTCGATACCACTGAGCCACCTACCCCATATGGATTTAATGTTTGGTGAATATAAATTACAAGATGAATTTAACGAATAGATGTATGATATCAGTGAATATTTGTTTTACGTAAACGAAAGATGAGACGAACTCGTATAAATGGAATTATGAATGTGGATGAAGCCAAAGTGTGAATGTTTGGTCAAGATTAAGTGTAAAAGGAAGCTAATCAACCTTCGCCAAACATTCCTATCCTGATATATCAAATTAACTATACTTACATTCATAATTTCTCAGTGGTATCAAGTCGGCTTGTGGATCTTGAGAACCCTGATTTGATCCCACAGCCGACAAACAATTTTCACCAAATTAAATCTACCCCTGTGGCTTCCCCTCCACTAACATCTTTGGGGGCCGTGATTGAACGGCTGGTAACCGCACTTCACGTGAAGAAATATATCACTTACCAAGATCTGCTTTGACAGAGTGCCACATTCAGTAATGGGTAAAAGGCGTGATGATATATTTATTTATATTTTATTTTACATTCATAATTTCGTTCATACAAGTTTGTTTGTTCCTCACACAGGCCGAGGCAAATAATCAAATTTTTTTTTAGTTAATTCTGAATTTTAGTTTACCTTATTTTATTTTAGTCTGATTTAAAAAAATCAAATCTATCTCCAAAAACTAAAAGGCAACAAAATTAAAATAAATGTAAGAAATCTAAGGCTAAGAACTAACTAACAAAGAATTTATATATTATACTATAATTTGATTCATTTATTAAGGCTTAGGGGTTAAATTCTTTGTTAGCAACAAAATTAGATTATTAATTTATTTAAACAATAATATATTGTTCCAAAATCAATATTTAGGTATCAACATCAGATCCAATTAGACGTATGATTCATTTTTATGCAGGGTTCGAAGATATATATCGATCGATATATATCATGATATTTATTTTGATATATATCGTCTTATTTTTGCAATGATATATATCCATTATATAAAAATATCAAATAGTTTTTGTGATATAGCCTCCGGAAAAGTGAAATTTTTCGTATTTTTCAATTTTTCTACTTTTCCGAGGCTATATCTCAAAAACTAAATGTGATACGAAAACGCGCTCAACGGCATTAATTTTCTCGTGCTTCAGTTAACTTATAAACATAGTTTCAGCGATTTTTATTTTTTTTCAATTTTCCGCCAAAAAATCGCAAAAAGCGGTTTTTTAACATTTTCTCGAAAACCAGAAGTCATATGCATTTGTAGATTGCACCACTGGATTCAGTGGGTCAAAATACATATGTATGTAAATTTTCGTTTTAATAATCCTACGATTAAGGATTTTTGGGAAAATTGAATTAAAATCTGAAAAAACCAAAGGGGTACCCCTTAGGAAATAATTAAAAATATTAAATTGCATAAAATTGTATGAAAATTTGCTTATAAGTCAATTCGAACACGGGGAATTCAACGCCGTTGAGCGCATTTCCATATCTTGTTTAGTTTTTGAGATATAGCCTCCGGAAAAGTGAAATCTTTCTAATTTTTCAGTTTTTCTACTTTTCCGAGGCTATATCTCGAAAACTAAATGTGATATGAAAACGCGGTCAACGGCATTAATTTTCTCGTGCTTCAGTTAACTTATAAACAGGGTTCGAAGATATATATCCATTATATAAAAATATCAAATAGTCTATAATAAATACAGTATACCTCTCATTATTACTTTCATAAATTCTGTTAAAATTATATTCTAAAGATAATTCATACTTTACTAGCTTTTGACTAACTTCACATCAACGACATAAATCCAAATTGCGTGTCATTTGTGATGTCATTAATGGCAAAGTCTGAACTATTTCCAAAATTTTTATTTGGTACTCATTTTAGAAATACAAATCCTTTAATATGGTGGAAAAGTGTAACTATCAATGAGTCAGAGTGGCCAAATAAAAGTACATTTATTGAACTATGTGAACAGTTCTTCTTCTGATGGCACTACAGCCCAAATCGGGCTTGGGCCTACCGGACACACCGAGCCGCAGTTTTTACACTGCTGTACTGCCGGTTTTCGTAGTCAAATGCTACAGTATTTAAGGCGAATAAGTGACTAATTTATAGCGCCCGAGTGTGATAAATACATGTAACTGTATTTTTTATATTTTACGACAAATTACACATTGAACAGTCACACACTGCTGTAACAACCACAGCAGGGCTGGAACGATATTTCTCCACTTTTGGCATTGTCCAATCTCAATTACGTAATCGTCTCGGTAACGACAATGCCGGTAAATTAGTTTTTATGTTTAAATATTTAAACCAAAAAGAAACTACAAAAAAAACTAATTTAGATTGGATTTGGCCAAGTGAGTCTCTATCTGCAACGCTATGTTCAGGAAGTTCATCAGAAGATGATGATTTGCCCCTATTTAGGATATAGGATTATTTAAATATTCTTACTATTCTTAGTACTATATAATATTTGTGTATCCATTCAATGTATATTTACTTTTTTTCATTACCTATGTTAATTTTTTATTTAGGAGTAATAATTTATTTTGTATTTCCTAATGTGATAATAAATGTGTACAAAAACTAAAATTAAAAAATAAATATCCAAAAAGTGATATTTATCTGATATATATCCTATATATCAGATATTTTGATATTTATTATAAATATCATGATATTTACGAACCCTGTTTTTATGTTACAGGTTTATTTATGTTCCAGTCTCAAAAATAACATCATTAAGTTATTTGTTATACAAGACATGCACTCATCATTAATATATAATAACAATAATACAAACAGCATATTTCGTTGATCGTAGCGTTGTCATAATATTTAAAAAATGTTTTCGTGATTCATTATGGATTAATAGAAATAGAAACAAAAGTAAAAAGATATTAATAACAGACGCAGAATTTGTATACAAACATAAAAATAATTCCTAACGGCCCAATTCTAAAAAGAGTTTTAGCTAATCCCGAAGTTAGTAACCTTAAATATATTCTCCAAAAAGTTTAAAGAAATTCTAAAATAATCATGTTATCATTTGGTTTTCAGAAATTGATTTAGAAAAACTTTAAAAATTTGAGTAGAATAAGATTAGCTAATCTAAAATTCAGCAATAGCTAAAACTTTTTTGAGAATCGGGCTGTAAGTGTTTAAAAAATGAGTATCTAAAAGAGTTATTAAACTGTTTCTACGATTGCGAATAAAGACAACAACAAAATGCTAGTTTTAGGAATCAATTAGAAAATAAGGTTAAGTTGTCATTTGTGCTTAATATCTCACGCCATAATTAAAACGTTCGAAGCCACAACTTGTCAACATGTGATTAAGATGATATGTAACGCCATGGAAACCTGTACATTAAACGACAACAGAAGTAGAAAAAATAACTGACATACCTTTTAACTATACTAGCAATCATTTGCACTTGTAATATCACTGTTCACAACACAATTATAACTTGAAATGACAGTTATGAATGAACGTACCTACGTAGTTCACTTTGACACACAAACAACAAAATGTCTGTTGTCTATGACTCAGGTTCTAATAATGGCGAAGTTAGCAAAATGAGCGTTTGACTAGACGTGCTAGGTGAACAAACTTCATGCGATTACTCAGCATTTTGATAAGAGGCATCAATTGCAGGTGTGAGCAAAACATTAGGAACCCGCTTGTGACCAGTCGGTTCAATTCGTGCAAAACATTCATGTTTATTCCAGCGACCATCAAACGTGAAGAGGGTTATTACGCTTGCAATACGATGGGGTCTGTGATCGTGGACGAATTTATAGAAAAAATAAGTTTGTAAATAGCAGAACTAATTATTTTGAATATAAATAAATAAATATATCATCACGGCTTTTATCTATTACTGGGTGTGGCACTCTGACAAACAATTTTCACCAATTTAAATCTATCCCTGTGGCTCCCCCTCCTCTTACATCTTTGTGTTTCGTGATTTAACGGCTGGTATAAATATATCACTTACTGAGTTCTGCTTCGGCAGAGTGCCACATCCAGTAATGGGTAAAAGGCGTGATGATATATTTATTTATTTATATAAAACTTTACATTTTGTTGTCTTAATTTGCAATCGTAGTATAGTATGTAACTCGTTTTAAAAACTCTTTAGATAGTCGATGTTTATGCACTTGTAACTAAAGAGACGTTTATTAAACTTGCTACATAATATACTATTTTATTATTTTTTATTATTATTATTAAAAAGCGTCAAATTTCGTAGTCGACAATTGTAAAGAAATTAGCCCTGTGGCATATCCTTTATTAGGGATGTAAATTGACAGCAATTCACAAAGTTATTTATTATACGACGATTTATTTTCTTTTTATATTATTTCTGGCGACATGATTAAGTTACGATCTTGGTCGTGCACAGAAAAGCAAACAGGATCTGCAACTACAGAGCTACTAGTTGAAATAATCAAGACTTATGTAGGTTAGTAGAGTATTTCATTTTATATGATTTCTCGCGGTATGATTAAAAATTCCGCACCGTGTTCGTGTGTTGAGCAGAAGAACCGGCGGCGGCAGGTAGGCGGAGTATTTCTCCACCTCGTTGGGGATGCTAGAGGGTCGTTGGAATCTTTTATCATCGCTCGTCAGTCTACAACCGGTATCCGAACATCCGACATCCGCATCTTCTCCGTTCACACGCGCATCCGTTATGCTGATACAAATATTTTTATTCTTTGCTTTATTGCATTTTCCCTTGGCGATGCTGGTACCGGCTTGCGGTATTATTTCATTATTTTTGGCTGTAAACACGCTGCCAATGACGAGGGATGCGCATTGTGGATGGCAGGAATGTCATCTTCGAACAAAACGTGGAATGTGTGTTATGCATGTGAGCGAACCCGCATATATTGAATACTTTTCTGTTTTCGTGTTCTGTATTTTTGATTTATTGGTACTTTCCTTCACTTTGCTCGTAATAAGGGCTTCCCTACTTGCTCTTGCACTCAATAGAAATTATTTTATGGCAAACACAATAAAGGAATCACAGTGTTTAGTAATTAATAACCTAGCAATTCAAACGCAGATGTACATTGGTTTGATTTGATCTTTTTATTCAAAATATTCCCTCCTATCTTGAAACTAGATCATTATTTGTATCTGATCGATAACTTAATGTCAACCCTTATTTTCTATGATTATTCTATATATATATTACCACCACTTCGATATTTTGTGACTATAAATAAAATAAATAAATATACCTTTTACCCATTAATGGGTGTGGCACTCTACCTAAGCAGATCTCGGTAAGTGATATATTTCTTCGCGTAAAGTGCGGTTACCAGCCGTCAAATCACGGACCCCAAAGATATTAGTTGGGGCCGACCCACAGGGGTAAATTTAAATTGGTGAAAATTGTTTGTCGGCTGTGGGGATCGAACCAGGGTTCTCAAGATCCACAGGCAGACTCGATGAAACTACAACTACTGTTAATGTCAATAGTTTCGTGAATTCTATAAATAAATAATTTAAATAAATATAGCTAATTTTTATTGTATTTTAAGTGGACAATTTTGATAGAAAATGTGAGTTTATGTTTTAGTAATTAATAAATAAATAATTTCTCTGTTAATGTTTGTGATAAATTTACGGCAATAAAATATTTTTTCGTGTGAGAAAGAACGTTTATTTCCCTATTCTCATAAAATGTCTTGCCGATACAACGGGAACCGGAACACCGGAAGTTCAATATCGTGTCCCAGAAGTGGCAAAAAACGCGTCGCAAACGGAAATATAACTGATTTATATCTAATTTACGAAGTCGCTGCTTAGACGAAGCAGAGGGTAGAATGCTTGGAATAAACGTGAGTAATTTGCACTTTTTACAACTCCTCTCCAAGGAATTTTTACATGAATAATGTATAGATATGCTTCAAGATGTGACGATTATCTGTGGAGGTTTCAGCGGATTTGGTTTTTGTCGTTTTCTAAACTTTCGCGAGGACGCAAAAATTGTAAAATATATTAGAATTATACAAAATTATACATTTCTTCTACATTTTATAAGATAAAGATGATATATTATGTCATATCAAATCACTTGACAAATTCTTCTTTAAATGTTATTTTTCTAGTTTACGTTCATAAGAAAGTTATTACGAAACCCAGTTGCGTATCGAAAGAGCGTTCATTACGATACGAAACATTTTGTTTTAGACGGCTGGTAGTAGCCGATGACATACTGAATCTATCAAACTGAGAATATCAAGATTTTAATATAACCTCAAAATCTGAACAGATGTATACTATTTTCATTTTAAACTGGAGGGATCGGCATAAAATGATTAAATGCACTGCAATTACGTTTACAAAGGAACTCAAAATATGACCCGTTATAACTGGTGTCACAAGGTTCGCACAGGGTTGTACAGCCCTATTCGCCGGTATTTTTAAATGATCAATCATAGGAAAAAACAAGAATAATTTTAGGCTGAATACGACCCTTAAAAAATTACCTGTTGTGACCATCGTTAAGCGATTTGTGGTAGCCGCACTAATAGATTTCATTGTAGTTATATGGGACAGGGACGTTTAATCGTTTTATGCCGATCCCTCCAGTTTAAAATGAAAATAGTATATAGTATGTTCAAAGATACTCCGTTATGGCTTTAACTTACTAAGCCTGTGTTGAACCGCACACAGTAAGAGATTCTACCTGTTGGCGCTCAGGGTAGGATTGCAAAATATTTAAATTCGGAAATCTCTAATCTCTGTGCGGATTACGTATTTCAGATTTACTTGAAATAATAATGAATTCGCAAAATGAAACCGGTATTATTACATATTAGGGAAAATAAGAGTAGGTATATAATTACATATGTATAGCAGTGTAATATTTTGTATTTATTGTTATGTATGACACTATTGTTTATTTGCATTATTTAACTAAATGACGAATTGTTATACAATGATACTTTCATGTAACATTTTTTTTTGCTTCATTATCAAAATAATATTTGTACAAAATTCTCTGTTTCATTATTATAATATATATAAAAATTAAATTAAATTGGGAAATACTGAATACATACCTGTCCTTGCACCCCTATAAATCAAGCTTAAATCCCTAACAATAGACCCGCTGAGAGGACCATAACGGAGTATCTTTGAACATACTATATGAAATCAGTAATAGTTACCAACCACAACATTTCATAAACAAATTGCCCCAAATTGACACAGATTTTTTGTTTTAATTTTAATTTCGAAAAAATGGTATAAATAACTCATTTTAAGAGAGTTATATCGCACTTGTCCAGCGGTTCGTTTTCTAAACTTGGTCGTGTGCTAAAGAAACTCGCTCTTTAATATACTATTTTATTATTTTAACAAGAGATGAGATGAGAAAAAATGACTGCGACTGTAAACAATAGAAAAAGAATAGTTACATATTTATAAGAGTATCTTATTTTTATGAAGATTGTAAAGAGTACTTTAAGTATCTTTAGCGTAGACTTGTAGACTTCGTTAGTATTTTTAGTGTAGATAAAAGCGGAAACCTTTTATTGAGTATAATAATACTCGTCTGAGAATGCACGACCTTTCCAAGTCCAACAGTATATAAAATATGGTTAATAAATATGTCATCTAACACAGAAACGCCATTTCGTGCCATATTTATTTTAAATATATGAACAACTCTAAATATAAACACGACAAAACAAAATGTACAACACATAGTTGACTTTAGCCAAAGTTACAATTTAGTCAAATCCTGGCGTTAGTGTTGGAAAACAATCGTGAATCGATATTCCCCCTGGTTTTATGACGGCAAGTAGGCGGGAAGGAACGCAGATAACATTTGCGATTTTGCAATTCTAAATTTGAACAAAGGATTAAGGAAGATCAAATTGTACAAGTTTCCACTTACAGGAAGTGGAAGAGGGAGTTGCTGGCGTAAGAAGCAGAGGCGACATCGCGATATGCAAATACATGCGCTCGCATATTTTAAATTCGTTGGGGACGCACTTTCATTACAAGAAAAACTATTCCTGATTGTTGTCACTCAATATACATTTGGATTGAAGTTTTTTATAGTATTATTACTGTCTATCAACTTTATTTGTTCTCATATACAAATAGCTCCTTGATACCGAAGCAAATTGTATACTCTGTTTCTCAAATAAATGCCAAAAATAATATAAAATTACTTTATGATCTTTGTTGAAACTTACACCATTAAAATAATAGCTATTACTAGAACTGTGCATGTGGATCTTGAGAACCGTGGTTCGATCCCACAGCCGACAAACAATTTTCACCAATTTAAATTTACCCTTGTGGCTCCCCCTCCACTAACCTTCTTTGGCTGTCGTGATTTGACGGTTGGTAACCGCACTTCATATGAAGAAATATATCACTTACCGAGATCTGCTTAGGCAGAATGCCACACCCAGTAATGGGTAAAAGGCGTGATGATATATATATATATATATTTATTTTTTATTATAAATCTGTTCCTTTTTTATAAACATTAGAAATTGGTAGGTGTTTTTTTTTAAATACTGTACTTAATAAGAGGATTGCCAAAACACTTGATTTAAAAAAATCATTAATTTTTTTTAATGGGGTAGGTGGCTCAGTGGTATCGAGTCGGCCTGTGGATCTTGAGAACCCTGGTTCGATCCCCACAGCCGACAAACAATTTTCACCAATTTAAAAAATCTACCCCTGTGGCTCCTCCACCACTAATATCTTTGGGGGCCGTGATTTGACGGCTGGTAACCGCACTTCACGCGAGAAAATATATCACTTACCGAGATCTGCTTAGGAGGAGTGCGACACCCAGTGATGGGTAAAAGGCGTGATGATATATTTATTTTATTTTTTTAATTAATTTTTTTTGAATTAATCATGATTTGTTTATTTTTTTTTATATATATTTATATTTTAAATAAAAACAAATATGTATCACTAAATGCAGTAAAAGTTATTAGTATTTAACTATTTATATGAAAAATTCGTTTAAAAACTATGTAGTTTCCATTAATATTGCACATTACAAGTTTTAACACAAATTTCTTAAACTATGTGCTCGACTATACGTATGTACAACTTGGGTGGCCAAATTAAGAAATAAGTTAAGTGTTGAAAAGCCAGAAAAATTTGTATTTTTGTTCAAATATTATAACTGTGAAATAACTAACGAATAATAGAAAGATAAATGAGAGTAACATTTTTTCATAAGAATGATTTAGTTTATTTATATTTTTTATGATTCCATTATCGCTTACCGAGATCTGCTACAGCAGACTGCCACACCCAGTAATGGGTAGAAGGCGTGATAATATATTTTATAATTCCATGGAATGTATATTGTGTTTTGTTTAATATTAATTCATTTAATAAATAAATAATGAAAATTATTTTATCTGTTTTACAAAAAATCACTTATTTTGTTCTGTACCAGAAATATAATTAAATTAATACAAAATACAAACAAACAAAATCAAACAATAATTTGTATCAATGATTTTTTTAATCACACTGGTTTAAATCGTGATTTAAATCAGACCAACCCTTCATAACAAATTAATTAATTTCCAAAGTAAATCAAATGTATAAACTGGCATTTCCCTCGCTCAATGATCCTTCAATCATTTTGTTAGTTTTAGTAAATAAGTAATGATTTTGATAAGAATAAACTTAACATTATTTACCGATTGTATATATATATATATATATATATATATAATATATGTATACCTGGTGGAGAAAGTGTAACTTTTCCCTCAGCTCGGAAAATGAAACGACACCTTTTACTTTCTTCCATTGATATACAAATAATTATACCCAGGTCCGTCAGTACGGTGGTGTAGATAGCGATATGGAATTCGAATCCGAAGATCCCGAGTTCGAATCTCACTCAATCTAAAAATTATAAATTAACTACTACACTGCGGCTCGGTGAGTACGGATCCTGTACTGTAATTGGGATTAAGTTCCTGTTGTACAGCGTAACATAAATAAATAAATAAACATAACGAGTCCTCCGCATTTGTCTATTTCGCTTAGGTTTAAAGACGTCCTTGTAAATATTGGCAAACAAATAATTGAAAATGTTCCAGTATTCTTAAGTCCTTCGTGTCTAAAAGCAACGAATTCCCGTCTGCTTTTAACAGCCTCACTACATATGCGCACAGATATGACTGTCAAACTAACAAAATTTACAACCGGACGTAGAAAAGCTATAAAAATTATTCGCGGTGTTTGATTGCTAAACGTCGTACATAAAACGAACAAAGTTCTCTGCAAAGTTGATTACAGTGCTGGGATATTCTTTCCTCTAATTTAAATTTAAACATCAGTTATTCAGCGTACTCATGTGTGTATTTTTCTTGTTGGAAATCACGCATATACTGGAGAATCGTTTTTCATTTTTCTCCGCTTTTATTTTCACATCATTTCCTTCATTCGTAAAACATCGTCTTTGTCATTTGCACATCTGTCGGTATCTTAATGGAAATTTTAGAAATGTGTCTCTCAATTTATTCCACAAAAGATATTTTGCAAATTTCTAATACGTAATTATTACGCTCATCCCACCAAGGTATTGGCTTTTTTTACTTCTAAGAGATGGCAACACTGAATAAAGATATTATGGCTACCTTAATTCAATTGCACTACGACTATTATAGCCGTTTCATATTTTATTAAAATTCCTAGTTTCAAATTTGTAGAGCAGGCACCTAACCTAATAATACTAAATGTATGAATGAAATATCTAATTTCATTAAAAGTATTTCATTTTATCAACTTTCTACTTTAATTTTCAAATATTTAAAGGTTGTTTGTCTAACTTGACAACGTGTTCAGTTACATTTAATAAAAATAAAAATTACTAGATGGCATTACTGGATGTACCAAAGCTGTAAAAAAACTCACGACAAATTTTTATATGGTATAACGATGAAATGAAACGGCCATATTAAGCGTTAGTGAAAGTAGTCTTGTTTAACGAAAAATATGTAGCAAGTAACACAATTTTCAACTATTTTAAATATCGTGAAAAAAGTAAATACTATATTTTCATTGGTTCTCGCAAAAGTACAGTGATAGAAATAACTAATATGCGATTTTATCGAAAAGTAAATTTTTTTCTAGTGATATTTTTCAACCCTAGGGAAAGAAAGAAAGCGATAAATTAATTGTTATTTACGTAAAAAATCAGGAAAGCGTTCAATTACAGGATAAGTAGAAAGTTTTATGCCGAGCTTGAAACAGCTTACGAATCCTGTACGACGCTTTACTGACGTGTTACGTATAACATTTTACCTGACACTTATAAACAAATAATACATATTTTAAATTAATTTAATTTTCACCAATTTAAATCTACCCCTGTGGCTCCCCCTACACTAATATCTTTGGGGGCTGTGATTTGACGGCTGGTAACCGCACTTCACGCGAATACATATATCACTTACCGAGATCTGCTTAGGCAGAGTGCCACACCCAGTAATGGGTAAAAGGCGTGATGATATATTTATTTTATTTATAAAAGAAATATTTGACTTACATATTCAGTCAGTATTTAATGTTCCTAAGTAACTAGACACTTTCACGTTTCTTTCATTACCTGTCTAGGTATCTTTCCAGATGGTACGAATACATATAGAGTTGGGTATAAAATAATGTTGCTGCACCCAGAGTTGGCAAATAAGCATGAAAAACCTTTACACAGTAAAGCTCACGTTCCTTTCTAATTACAGTGAGTAAAAAGCGCGCGTCATTGTGTAAGCACTGAACTTTATCTAGGTTTATAGCTACTTAAATGAATTCGCGTGCAAAATACCAAACACCCAGACAACGAAATGAACTGGGACTCCATAAAACAGCCCATAAACAATTCTACTGTACTTTTCTAACATTATTATCATCGTGATAATAAAACACAAGTGCAGTTTATTCCGTGTGATGAAATGTTAGCCCGTTCATTTCATTTCATTCTGCGTAATTGATTTTTGCAAAATACTATATTTATTAAGTTGCATAAGTCATGTATCTTAAACCTAGTTATTATAAATACTCGACGGAATAAACAAAGATATCTTTACAATAACATTTATTTAACAACAAAGACAAAATTAATTGTCATCCAACACTTGGTGAAACAAGGTTTAATAACTTTATATTTTTAATTTTAATAACATTTATTTCTCGAACATATTTCATAAACACTTTCAGGTGCAGCTAATTACTTTATTTTTAGATTAACCTACTTAATACTGATTAATTTTTGCATGTTGATTTGCAATTCTTTAACCTTCAACTACCCGTAAAGCAATAACAACTAATTACTAGAATAATAACTAATTAATATTTTATAAGACATTTATGTCTTACAAACACTTCATATTTTGTACCATAACTAATTTATTCAACAGTGAAAAACAATAAAAATATTCATATTTATGCAAAAATAAAATTATGAGAAATACTATGATGAAATAACCAGATACGTATTAGGACTAGGTTTTGAGTACCGATATTTCAATCTATTAAAACAGTTCCTAATACAGCCATACCTCGCTATACGGCCGCTCTTTATACGGCATTTCGCTATAACGGCCCTTTTCAATTAAGGCAAGTTTTCGATTTACGGCCTACAATGTTTCGCTATAACGGCAAAAAAACTGTTTTTCCCATTGAATTTGTATGAATTTGTTTTGATTCCTTATACGGCTTTTCGCTTTGCGGCCAAGTTTCGTGGAACGTATCTACGCCGTAAATCGAGGTATGGATGTATATGTATCTGTCATGCAAACAAATGAATCATAGTTCAAATTATGGAAATTATATTAATTATCATTTTTTGATGTGTTGTTTGTGTTGATTTTTCCATCTCGGGATAATGTTCCCAATAACAATAAACAGGGTAAATAAAAAGTATCGCACCAAAATTCTACTACAAATAATAATAATAATTATACTGAATGACATGGGGTAGGTGGCTCAGTGGTATTGAGTCGGCCTGTGCATCTTGAGAACCCTACAGGCAATAAACAATTTTCACTAAATTTAAATCTACCTCTGTAGCTCCTCCTCCACTAACATCTTTTGGGAGCCGTGATTTGACGACTTGTAACCGCACTTTACGCGAAGAAATATATCACTTACCGAGGTCTGCTTCGGCAGAGTGCCACACTCAGTAATGTGTAAAAGGCGTGATGATATATTTATTTATTTTATTTACATATAAGCATAATTTTCTCTGCACTAACATTTTGAATAAGAGGTATACTATAGAATTATTAGAAGAATTTAATAATCAGAGTGTCACACCCAGTGATGGGTAAAAGGTGTGATGATATATTTATTTATTTATTTATGAATGACATTTTCTAGAAAATTGTTTAGAAAAGTATGAGAGCGAAAAATATACATTTTGATGTGTGATATATGAAGATCATTTATAATATTCCATGTCGTATTTAACGTTACGTTAGGATCAGAGCCACCATCGTGCCACACATCTCTGTTCCATGGCTCGCTGGCATTTGAACCCGGACAATGCAGTGGTTGATTGTTGGGTATTGATTGGAACACTGTGACAGTGAGAAATGTGTTTGTCCTCTCGAGTGCGTACTCTACTATCCAACAACCGGAGTCTGAACTCCGGGTCGAACTCACACTCGGCTCCGGAGCTGAACAACGTCTCTCTGGCTACACCCCCGCATGCCGCCTGCTATTGTGGCAGGTCCTTTCATCACCCGGAAAGATTATGTTAGGACTGTGAGGACAATAAGGACTATTTTACATGCGTATGCTCGTTGATTAAGGTTCGATCAATTACGTTTTGTTTCAGGGTTTCAACATACCTATTTGTAAAGAGTTGTGTCATTTTAATAGTTTTAAGTTTATATGTTACTCTGTACTACAGGAACTTAATTTCAATTTATACAATTAATCATCAGACATTTAATTGCTACTTTATTATATATTTTTGTGGCTTCTTGATGGACCAACTATTAAGGTCGCCATTACGCCCTGACCTCCTGCGTTATTTTTTAAATGTTTTATAGTTAACAGCAATTAATAAAAACTATAAACTCAATTTAAACAAATAAAAACAAATCGAAGTTAGGCTGCATTCATAGCTCGGAGATTGCGGATCCTGTACTGTAATTGGGATTAAGTTCCTGTTGTACAGCGTAACATAAATCAATAAATAAATACAATTAAATTGGTCATGGTCAAATGAATTTTTATATAAACTTCAATTTTCAAATATTTTAAGATGTTTTAATTGAATTTCAAATATTTTAAGAATGTTTTTGTAACTGGACAGAGTGATCACTTTCATTTAATTGAATTAAAAACCACTAGATGGTATTACTTGACGTAACAAATCTGTAAAAAAACGACAAATTTTTGTATGGCAAAACAATGGAATGAAATGGGCATAGTAAACGCTCGCGCAATCACCGTCAGTACGGTGGTGTGGATAGAGATACGGAATTTGAATCCGGAGATCTCAAGTTCGAATATCACTCAAACTAAAAATTACATAAACTACTACACTGCGGCTCAGTGAGTGCGGACCCTGTACTGTAATTGGGATTAAGTTCCTGTTGTACATCGTAACATAAATAAATAAATAGACAAATCGAGAAATTAATAAGTAGTCGCTTACTGCAACAGTTTCCTGCCATCAATAAGCATCTTCTTCGCAAATCTATAAAGCGTCCTCATCCGTAACGTTCGCAACTCATAGCTTCCCGCAGTCGTGCCAATACGTCGCGCAAAAATAAAAATATCCAAGAGAGGACTTCACGATTTGCCAAGCGCCATCGCCATCGCCTTCCGAAATGATTTTAGCGAGACGGATAGATCCCAGAACTTGCCTGTCGTGGCCATCGTCCGCTCATAAATATTAGTTTTTTTACCCTGATCAAAGACAAAGCCGCTGGAGGAATTCTAGAACGTTACCTGGTCTATATTCAACGGAATTATTTTTATTTCCTATTATAATTCTAGAAGGTAGGTTAGCTGATATACTGACGCTAATTATGCACTGCTTTAGACAGAAGGTTTTTGAATGAATATCTTTTGTTTTACAGAAGTTTTTATTGCACTTTAAGACAAAGTTATGACTTTTTTGTGGATATTCTTTTTATTACTAAAGTCGTATCAAAGAAATATCATTTTATTACAGACAATATAACAAATATTATTATCATAAATTCATATTAAAATTTTTACTGTCCATGACTATCAATTTTACTAAATTAAACAATAGACAGTATCCTAAAAATAAAACAAAATAAACAGACAGTTGCATCGCGATCTCTTAAATTTAAAAGAACGGATGTCTCGCTGCCGAATTGATATTTAGAACATTTTTAAGTTGAGTTTAGGCGCATCTTTATATCTCATTTAGTTTTTGAGATATAGTCTCGGAAAAATACAAAATCTGATGAAGTAAAATTTGGGAATAACTACAAATAGTAGATAAAATAATAGCTATTTATGAAACTAGTAAGGAAATTAAGGTTATTACCTTACGCATGTGAAATTTGCAGAACGAGGAGTAGTCGAGTTATGTAAACACATAAGTAAGGTAATAACCTATTTCCTTACTAGTTTCATACAATATTTTTTCTACTTCCGTTCTAATAAATACGAAAGAGCGTTTTTGAAATTATGAAATTTTGACATATTAATGACAGTTATAAATTCAAAAAATAAAAGAATAACACATCAGAATTCGTCTACCAAGATATCTGTTGCTATGTTACCTCATTATTTCACTAGTTAAATAATGCAGTTTATAACCTAACTCAAATAAGTGAAATAAAACGACTACTCCCTAACAGAAGTAGAAAAAATTATATTAACATCTCGAATTGTGTAATAACGTTGTCGATTTCGTCTCATTTTTCTTGCGTACTGAAGCGAGGTATGAGAGTACTTTCGCTTCGTCGTGCATTACTAGTCTGACTTGTTGAAAATCTACTATAATCTAATAAAATTGTGATTAAATTAATGTTGTGTAGAGAAAGAAATAAATAAATAGTATTCTAGAAGAGTAATAAGGTTTGCATTTCAATCGGGAAGCATATCCGGTAGTTATATCTCAAAAAACTTTTATTTCTTGACAACATAATAATGTTCTTTCTTCTGCACTGTTAACCCAATTTCTCTATAAATATAAGCAGTGGTTAACGGTTAACCCAAGGAGTAATAAAAGCAAAAGAAATGCAGTGAGAAGTGAAATTTTCCTCTGCGAGTTTCCGCTGCACAATGCGCACTGACGTCATTTCCTCGGCACAGTTCTGCCAACTTAGTTCGCGAGTTGTTGATGGGGAAATTAAATACTATTGTTAATTTTGTGTAATTAGCGGAGCAGTCACTGGAATGGAATAGTGTCTTGATAAGAACTTGTTAGAATGAGAGAGATATCTTGAAAGTACCTCTCCGATTAGAAATTATAACTTTATAATTGTTTATTAAAATGAAAATTGTGGATTTAGTAATTTCTTGATAAAAATGTCTGATTATGTAGAATGCGAATGAAAGATGTTGAAACAAATTGGCAAAAAGGCATTTATCTAACGTTGTATAATGTAAGTAAGCAATCAGTTTTGTTGGCTAACCAATAAGATTAGAGGAAAAATAAATACACAGACTTGTACAGCAAGTTGGTAATAGTATATTGTAATACTAGTGAGGAAAGGGTTTAATTGCAAAACGGCGTTCCAATAGTACGACATTAAACGAGACAATTACATTTTTACGTTTGCGATACAAAAATTATTTTATATAAATCAAAGGAGTTGTATTTGCAAATACACATCACGTTTCCTTGGTCACCATGTCAACATTTCCCTCACTCAATTTTGTAAAGTAAATAACGTTTCTTACTAGTGAGGGTAACGGTTACTATCACAACTAAATTGAGTGAGGTAAATGTCATTTTTACAAGTTATGTTGAAAAACTTCAATTATTAGGGTGATATATTTTCTGAAATATATGTATGTCTTGTATCAATAAAAAAATATCATTAAGCCTTTTACTCATTACTGGGTGTGGCACTCTGCTGTAGCAGATTTCGGTAAGTGATATATTTCCAAATCACGGCGTCAAAAATTATGTGTCGACTGTTGGAATCGAACCCGAATTCTCAAATCCACATGTCACTTCGATACCACTAAGCCACCGACCCCATCCTGTTTTAATAAAACAATATCTTCTTTTGTTTCACAGCCTACCTGAAGTTTTATTTTACATATTAAAGATGTTAGTGTTTTTTGAACCATTTGACCTTAATTTTAATTGTAATTAAATTGTTGAAATGAGAATATTTCAGACTATACATTCCAATAAAAAAGTACCACTTTCTATTTAAGAAAATATAATTTTAAATCCCCCGATACATCACCTTAAGAATTTTATTTTACCAACCATTCTATTATATCCTTGCTGTTATAAGTCAATGTATTTGTTATTAGTTAACCATCAAAATTGACTAGTTGCTTTAAAAAAAAACTCACTCACTGTATTGTAGTGTTTATAATTTTAATTAAAAAATGTGCAATTAATTATGTGAATTTAAAATGAACTCTTTTTGATTCGCGTCCTGAAGTTATGAAGCAGACTATGTAAGATGAGATTCATCTCTCCAGGTGCGCGAGATTCTCCAGCTCTCGGAGATGGAGCAATTTAGGCGATTGCACATTTAATTAGATACACTCGGTGCGTTCGTCTCGTCCCTTTTTAATTTCTCGACCGAATTTTTCAGGCGTTTTATGCCAAATGAATTGTTCGCAGAGCCGGCGGTAGCAGCAGCAGCAGCAGCAGCGCCGCGTCTCGCTTGTGTTTGTCTATCAATCTTCTTTTTATTAAAGTTTCTTACGGCGGCAGACGTGCGCGACGCGGTCCCGGAGTCGCCGGAGCCGCCCACGCATCCGCCCGGTACCCTGGAGTCGTGTGAGTGCGTGCGTGAGAAGTACACGACGAGACTAATCGATTTTAAATGATTTATGTTGCTGTTTTCTAAAATTGTTTTATTCTCTTGACACACAAATGCGATATCTAGCGTAGGGGGTAATTGAAATTCAATTCAATGGAGGAAACCATTTTAATTTCAAGTTGTTCTTTATGTTTATTATGCCGGCTTATTCAATTTAAATTTCATACATTTTGCAAATTACGCACGTTTAATATTTTTAATTTAATAAGGAAATTATTCATTTTAACCGAAAACTGCACCGATATTCACCTTTACTGAAACCGTAATTGAAAACCGGAAGCAATATTTTTTGTTTTGAATTTAAAAAAACGAAAATTTAATTGACCTTGTAACCGAACCGATATTATTTCGGTTCTAAAACCGTAAATTTAAACCGGTATAAATAACGTATTTAACCGAAAATCGTAAGAATACAAAAAAGAATTTAAGTTATGAATTTTTATATTTTTGAAAGTTGCAGCATTTATAGTCACAATAGGGCGGCAACACTGGATGTTAATGGATGTGTAAAAGCAAGATCAACACTATGGCGTACGTAGAAACTATTTTTGAAAATTGCAGAAAACAAAAATACAAATATTTAAAAAAAATGTGCAAATTAGTTACTTAAAAAATACTACTGTAATTGTATAGTGCGCGTAATATATTAAGTTTTTGTAAAGGCATTTTTTACCGAAACCATCAAAAACCGTAACCGAAAAATACCGAAACCGTAACGCAACCGATATTTATTATTTTTAAATAAACCGAAACTGTAACCTATATAATAATTTCAAAAAATCGTAACCGATAAACGAACCTTAATATAACAAATAAAAAACCGGTATACGTAACCGAATTCCATAATTTTTCGGTTTCCCTAACTGGTATCCAGAACCATTCTTTCCTAATTTACTGTTCTCGTACAGGAAATAGTTTCAATTTCACAGCTGTAACTATCAAAAAGCAAACATACATACATACATAACATCACGCTATATCCCATTAAATGGGGTAGCACGAAACCCTGAAACATTCATAGAACATCCACTAAAAGATTCATAAAAAAAATTAAAATAATTATTCAGTTCACGTCAACATTCTCATTATATTATTATATTATTAATGAGAATAAAAAAGCAATTCTTATAATACTTTAAGTCCGATTATTTCGGTTATAAAATGTGCAAAATAAAATGTGACTTACTTAGATGCTGACTTTAATTGTGGACAATCTGTATTTGAAGCATTTTTGTCTAAAATTATTTGGCCACTGGTAAAACTGATTTCCCATGTTAAATGCTTATAGCCCGTTTACCTTGTCACGCCCAGTATATATTCCATATGACAAAACAGCTTCAATTATCACACATTCAATCATCTTGTTGTGCCTCCAAAATGAGGGAGCTTGATTAATTCATAAATTATGCAACTACTAATAATCAAAGATAATTAAATTATAGATATAATCATTTTAGTGAATTACTATCCATAAATCCAGGCCTAGTACTAGTACTAGCATCTTTAAGGAGTTATCAAAAATATATCAATTACGGATCTGCTACACCCAATCAATATTTAAATGACGTATAAATAAATCAGTTAAAGGAGTTTGATATTTAATTTTTTACAAGGTTTCATAAAATCTCTTCTTGTGATGTTCCAATCTAATCAGAAAAGCTCATTTCCCACATTAATCGCCACGCTGTACAGTTGGCAATAAGGGTGAAATTCCTTCATCACTTTCCGAAGAAACCAAGCAATAAAGACTTTTAATAAACATTTCCAATGCTGTAATTAGATTGACTTTATTTGTTTTAAACTTGGAGTTAATTAAAAATACTCAAGCCTTTGTGGTATCTCAAATGTGAAAATTCATTTTTCATTTATTAGATAATTAAATTTCCCTCAAGCAATTTTCTACTATTGTCATCAGATATCTACGTTTCTTTCTCCTAATTTCGTGTCTTTGAACTCTCAAAAATATTTGAACAAAAGAAGAGCGCTTATTTTCTGGGCGCAGAAGTGTTTGTCAACACAGAATTATAAGATTAAAATACACAAAAAGTTCTTTAATGTTTAGTGTTTTCACTTCAAAGGAATATACAAGTACTCGTAATTCATCAAATCCTTTTATTCTGATCTTACAAACTGATGAGACAATTAAAGAATTAAATTATTTATACAATGTAGTCAAGAAATCGGACAAATACTTCAAATATAAGTACTATAGAAAGCTAAATAAATATAAATATATCATCACGCCTTTTACCCATTACTGGGTGTGGCACTCTGCCGTGATATATTTCTTCGCTTGAAGTGCGGTTATCAGCCGTCAAATCACGACCCACTAAGATATTAGTGGAGGGGGAGCCACAGGGGTAGATTTAAATTGGTGAAAATTGTTAGTCGACTGTGGGGATTAAACCAGGGTTCTCAAGATTCACAGGCCGACTCGATACCACTGAGCCACCTACCCCATAAAGTATCACGAGTATCATTTAATAGATACTGTTATCTTTAATCGATGTTCCTTTTGAATTTGATAATAACTTTAATGTATGTTCATTTCAAGAATATTTAGATGAAATGAGTAGTAATAAAGATCAATCATTTAAATTATTAAAATGGTTTCCGCAGTTTAAAGAAAAACTGAGTATAATCAATTTTCCATCAACTATCAATCAATAAACGTGAGAATGAAACCAGTAAAAAGCAAATGATTCTATTTAGTAAAATATTCAGAGTCGCAGGAAACAAATGGCTTTAAAATGGCGGCACTTAATCAAAATGTCAGAAATTGTTCCGTCGAATTACGTATCGGATTAAATAAATCTATCATTTGTCAAAACAAAATCGCATCGGAACGCGCTGGGGGGCGAAAGCGATGTAGGCGCCCTCAGGAAACAACGGTGGTGGAACTCGACAAACATACATCCTGCCGAGCCGTTGTATTCCGTCACAAATGAAAAGATAAAAGTTGACTGTCACTCGCGATGCAATGCTACAAACATTTCTCATTGCACATTGTTTTTAGATTAAATATTTATATTAATAGGTTGCACTTAAATCAGGACCGTCTTAATGCCCTCTGTACCACTAAAGTAAACTATTGTGTACAGGATATTTAATTTGTGAAACCACGCCAAGATTTGTAAATGTTTGTAAATAGTGTAAAAAGCTAAATTCTTGTAGGTAAGATGTAATAAATATATCATTACGCCTTTTACCCATTACTGGGTGTGGTACTCTGATGTAGCAGATCTCGGTAAGTGATATATTTCTTTACGTGAAGTGCAGTTACCAGTCGTCAAATCACGGCCCTCAAAGATATCGATGAAGTTTTAATGTGATGAAAATTGTTTTCGTAACACATGCACAAGAAACACGTTCTTATTCCCTAATTTTAGAGAGAGAAACACTGCTTTTCTCCCCTAGGTAGGATGTTTCTCTCCCTAGAGACATGTTTCTCTGCCTAGAGACTACGATTATTAGCTGTTTGCGGCGTTTCCTAGGTAATTAGTTACGCAATCCATATTTGACATTTCTTCAGATAAGACAGTAATTTTTGTGCACTTGTTACGAAAAGTATAATATGCTTTACGGGAGGGCACGATTATCCCTTGTGTGAAGTTGGCAAACCTCGACTTCAGCTCGAGGCTTCGGCCCTCGCTTACATCTCGGTTTGCCAACTTCACACGCGAGAATAATCGCTTGTTTCCCTCCCTTGATGCATAACATACTATTGTAGACTGTTGGAATCGAACCCGGGGACTCAGTACCACTAAGCTACTTTTTCCAATTTGCATTTTCACTGTCACAATTTTTGTTATGTTTTGACGTTTTGGTCAGCCAATCAAAATCTAAATAAAATAGATCCTATGCAAGCACACAATAATCTCTCGCCGCATGGAAGTTGCGTACATATTTTTGTAAGCCGTAAACTTGAAAAAAAATGTAGAACGTAAAATTTGTTTGCGGAAAATCTTGGAAACAAAACTCTTCCAGAGTCCATAAGAGAAGTAGATTAGCAAGTAGAATCTGTGGCTTGGCATTGTTAAGATACATTAAACGACTTCCTCCAACGACGACAATTTTTCAAAACCTTTGAAGCTCCGAAACAAAATAAAGTTTCCTTATATACATCCGATGTGTATCTCTTTTAGGTTTAAAACGAACAACAAATGGAACGAAGCCGTACGAACTTTTTACATTTTAAAATCTAATCTCCGGGAGCAATCTCTAGTCTTAGGTTGTTTTTCTTTCAAGCCCAAACTAGACAATACAACAGCACTTATTTTCACTTAGCATACGAATTTCTTTTGCTGGAAGCAGGTTTTTTCAAATTTAATTTGAACACCACCTAGAAAACTCAACTAATTTTAATAGTATATTATGTTACAAGTTTTATAAACGTCTCTTTAGTTACGAGTGTATAAAAAACGAGTATCCAAAGAGTTTATAAAACGAGACACATAGGTACTATACTTTTTATACGGCCTCAAATTAAGACAACAAAAATATGTAAAGTTTTATGAATGATTTAAAAAGTAAGGTTGTTACAATGACAGATGCAGGAAACTAACTTCACCCCGTGCTTAATATCTCAAACCGTGACTAAAACGTTCGAAACCACAGCTTGTTAACATGTGATTAAGATGTTATTTAGCGCCATGGAAACCAGTACAATAATTGCTATTTATGAAACTAGTAAGGTAATAACCTATTTCCTTACTAGTTTCATACAATATTTTTTCTACTTCCGTTCTAATAAATACGAAAGAGCGTTTTTGAACAGTTATAAATTCAAAAAATAAAAGAATAACACATCAGAATTCGTCTAACAAGATATCTATTGCTATGTTACCTCATTATTTAACTAGTTAAATAATGCAGTTCATTACCTAACTCAAATAAGTGAAATAAAACGTCTATTTCCTAACGGAAGTAAAAAAATGACATTTAAATAACGGCAGTAGAAAATAGTATATTATATGTCCGTCAGTACAGTGGTGTGGATAGCGATACGGAATTCGAATCCGGAGATCCCGAGTTCGAATCTCACTCAAGCTAAAAATTATATTCTACTACTACACTGCGACTCGGTGAATGCGAACCCTGTACTGTAATTGGGATTAAGTTCCTGTTGTACAGCGTAACATAAAAAATTAAATATGATATGATTTAATTTAACGCTATCTACATACGACCGCTATTAATTTAAAATACTAATTAATTTTAATTTCCAATTTTCACCACATTAGCTCTCCCTCCACTAATGTCTTTGGAAGATATAATTTGACGGCTGGTGACGCGCTGAGATTTGCTACAGCAGAATGAAACACTAAATAATGATACATTTATTTACTTTTGACTACAGCGCAGAAATTATGTTGGTTGTGCTTAACAAGCTTTAATTTAGATCACATCAAATTAACTATGAGTAATTAGCATACCTTTTCGTAATTTAGTTTTCCGCAGCAATTTGATGTATCTTTGCTTGTTGGAATAAATTACGTATGGTATGACACATACACTCAAGTTGCTGAATTCTAGATTGCTGAATGAATTCTCCGGAGAATATGTTTGTTAACTTTAAACATCGCTCAATATATTAGAATTCATGAATGCTAAATTAATTTATGGAATATTTTGTCAGTTTTATCACTTGTTGAGGAAGATGATTAAATGCACTGAATTATTATTAATTCGGGGTTTAAAACAGTTGGAAAATAAGCTTTGCCGATTTATATCATAATTTTCATTTATTACTGACCAAAAACGAATATAAATTAAATATTTATTCGTAAATATATACATATTTAATTAATGCCTTTAATGAAAAACATACGCTCAAAAGAATTGTAATTAATTTTTATATTGTAGGTACTAATATAATTTTTGACAAAATAATAATTAGTGGTGGAATTCTGTAATAAATAATTAACGAAATTATATCAAGCAGAAAATATTTCAAAAAAAAAGTTTCGTTGCGATTTTGTTCATAATATATAGATTTATAGATCTACAAAACTTATGGATACACACAAAATTGCATCATTTGTTTTTAAAAAATTAATGACAGGTGAATTGTATAATCAAAGATTTAATTGCGATTTCTACATTAATTTTATAAAGAGTGTTTTTGATGTACGAAACTTTAATGTTTTATATAATTAAGAATAAAGAACGTAGACACTTGATGTAGTTTCACAAAATTATTTATTAACAAGTTGATCGATTTCGGCTTATTAGGCCATCTTCAGAACGTTGACTGATTAAAATACAAGTTACACACAGTTATATAGTACAGTGATTAACGGTAAAGTTCATTTACAAAGATCTTAATAGTAACTGAATGAAACAAATCCAACTGGTCATTGAGGACATTTAAGCCGCTATGAATAGCTTTCTGAATTTCAAATACTTCTAAGAAGTTACGTTCTTTATTCTTATTCATAATGTTTCACCAAGTGCCAACGGCTCATACTTTTGATATTTTATATAATTTTATATACCCATTATAGAACTTGATGTTGCTTCAACTTTTGTACTCGTTTTGCAATTAAACCCTTTCCCACCTGTATTACATACTCTTGTTTTTAACATTAAACGTGAAAATTATATTTTCCGTTTGCAATATAAGAAATTTAATATATTTTTATATAGATTAAAGGAGATGTATTTGCAAATGCACATCATGTTTCCTTGGTCACCATGTCAAATGACATTTCCCTCACTCAATTTAGTTGTAATAGTAACCATTTTCCTCACTAGTGAGGAAAATTATTTACTAACACAATTAAATTGTGTGACGGAAATATCATTTTTACAAGTAATGTTGTTTGTTCTATAATTAGTATATCAAATTATATATAGAATTAAAGTTTCGTGTATAGGTTTCAAACCACCCCGTATTTGTACAGCAATATTAATTTGTTATAAATAATTTGCTAAAAAAAAACATTTTAAAAATAAATAAATTACTGGTCGTAATTTTATGAAAATAAACATAGCTATGTCTCCCAAAAATAAAATATGAATGAATAAAAATAACTTTTGGGTCAAGTACAAGCAAAAAAATAGGAATAATCTGGTTGGTGAGAAAGTTCTCAAATTCTTAAAGGCCGTAACAAACAATCACACCAAACAAGAAAAACAATTTACCTTTTCGCTGTACTTTATCAATAAACTCAATCTTCTTGATAGTCTAAACGAGTCTAAATGCAGCCAATAACAACCACAACAAGCGTGTGAACAATTGACCATCGAACATATCGAGCATTTATCAAGTACGTAACGTGGAGACCACCAGCGCCGCTACAACACTATGTTATCTACACCACAGCGGCAGCTTCGAGAACTACAAGTACGTGACATATTCCGTGCGCGCAGATTTGTAATTTGCGACGCATTTGCGACGAGTGTCCTTCGAGATTTTTACGATCACGTAGGCGATGGCGACGTAGGCGATATTGGAGAGGTCAGGTTTGCCAATTTCAATCAGTGAATAAACAATGACGGTTAAATGCATACAGTTGATTAGGCATTATGGAGCTTTTATTTGTATGTTGTTTATTACTCTACGATTGTAAACAAAATTTTCAGATTAAAACATTAATTAATATATACGTGTACATAACATCACGCTATGTGATTAGTTAGATTCAGCCTGCAATTAATCTCTAACAAACATTCCTATTCTGTCATTCTTCTCCCTTTCGTACAATCGTCTCATCTTTCGTTCACGCAACAAACCTTCAATCACATCCATTCATATTTTTATAAGCATCCACGCACTCTCACCAACATACACCTGTTTCACCTATCTTTCATTCTAAAAACATTCTTCTCAAGTTCATATATTTCTTCGACTTGGAATCATTCATTGCCGTAACAAACCTTCAATCATATCCATACATTTTTCCCTAGACCCGTCTATGAATCTTTCTCCCGAAATTTCTACGTATATCTGTTACATTAATCTATTATTCTAACAACATTCTTCTCATGTTCATATATTATTTCCAATCGGAATCATTAATAATAGAGATGGGCGAATATCAAATTTCTCGAATTCGGATATCGAATACGAATATTAATCAGATCTCGAATATTCGAGGTACTCGAATATTCGAATACTCTTAAAAGTTAATTTATTTATTATTAATAATTATTTAATTATGTCCTTTTTATTATTTGAATGAAATTGTTAAGATAAAATAAAATTAAAACAAAAAGTACAAACAAAAAAGAAAAAGACGAAAACTTTAAATTTAAGGTGAAACGTACAGGCTGATGTTGGCGAAAAACCAATTTTAAATATGGTACGTCTTCATGGTTTTGAAACAAAATATCTTTGTTATTAATAACTTCAAAGTATTGTAATAGCTTTAAGTTTATGTACAAATGATAAAGGAAAACATAGTCAAAAATTGAAGTCAACATATGGCGCGATATTCGAGGTATTCGAATGTTCGCTATACTGACGTCAATATTCGAAATTCTCGAATATCGAATAATGTCAATATTCGCGGCATTCGACTATTCGCGGATGATATTCGCCCATCTCTAATTAATAATGCCCATCCCTTTATTCATAAATCGTTCAAGCAATCTTTCATCCTTAATTTGATCGGTGTACACCTGCTTCAACAATGTTTCATTCTAACAACATTTTTCTCTTTCTATTCGAATTTATTCAATCTTGAAATATCCATCTATTTGTTCCTAAGTCCTGCACTCAATCCCTCACCCTAATTACACCAATATGCACTTGTTTCACCAATCTTTCATTCTAAAAATATTCTTTTCAAGTTTGTTTGTTCCTTCCACTCAAAATATTTCATAACGCATCAAATTTTCAATTCAATTCATACATTTTTTTAAATCATCCTCGCAACCCATTACCCTCAATTTGAGCAACATACCAATCTTTCATTCTGACAAACATTCTTGTCATTTATTCCTTCCATTATGATTTATTCATTAATACATCCAACTTATAATCCATCAGTACGGTGGTGTGGATAGAGATAAGGAATTTTAATCCGGAGATCCCGAGTTCGAATCTCACTCAAGCTAAAAATTATATGAACTATCACACTGCAGCTCGGTGAGTGCGGACCCTGTACTGTAATTGGGAATAAGTTCCTGTTGTACAGAGTAACATAAATAAATAAATAATATATCCATCCATTTATTCCTAGGTTGTTCATGCAATTCATCACACTAAATTTCACCAATATACGCTTGTTTTATCAACCCTTTATTCCAACATTATTCTTCTCAAGTTCTTTTATTCCTTCCACCCGAAATATTACTCATCAATCCTGTCTATCCATTTATTCCTAAATTGTCGAAGCAATCTCTCACCTTCAATTTCACAAACATAACAATCTTCCATTTTGAAAAACATTCTTTTTAAGTTCGTTTATTCCGTCCATTATAATTTATTCATTAACATATTACACCGTCAATCATATCCATCCATTTATTCTTAGATTATCCAACCTTAATTTCATCAACATCTGTTTCACTAATTTCTTTATTCGACATTCTAAAACGAATCATTATATATGATCGTTATTACCGAAACTCGGTAATAACTGCACCTGGGGGATATTTAAGATATAACTATATTATCTTTAATCAGAATAAATGCTCTTAGATAAAAGTAGGAGAAGGTGTAGATAAAAAAGAAAAGAAAAACATATCATGTTTTAAAATATTTTCTGTCGTAATCTACAATAATATTTTCGAATGCTTATGACGTATGTAAGAACCTAACACTAAATCAAAATATGAATACAAATGACGATAAAAATATTTAGCTCTAGCATTGTTATCATTCTAATGCATGGACTCACAATTTCAGGTACAGTAAACAGCAAACAATGAAAAATAAAACAAGAGTCAATACCTACGCATTAAGTTGATATCACGAAAAACAAAAGCACACTCATACACCGCTATAAAACAAAATATACACGTAATGCAGCAGCTGTTTTGAGTTTGCTATGCTCAAGGCTGAACCGTGTGTTAAAAACCTACAAAACATTAGATGGCAGTAAACATCTATTGTTTCAGCGTTTATCGAAGAACACAACTTTACGATGACAGGAGACCATGGAAAACAAGATGGCGGCGGTATCAGCGACACTAACAATGCGGCGGGACGAGGAACTATAGCAAGGTATTACGACATGAGTGAAAAGGTCCTTGTTCAACTGATAAGGGTGCCGTTTTATTACGAGACAATGGAAAGGGTTTGCATAGGGAATTGTGTGAGGACAATGCCCTACTAAATCCTTAAATACGATCCTGTTTTATTTTCAAGCACTCTATACATTCTACAGAATGTCTCAAAAGTACAGATCTGATATTACTACCATTTTTTTCAATTCAAATATGATAATTTAGAAGTTCATTTTTGTCAGGCTTACTTTTTAATTCCATTTCAGTTCTTATATTATTATAGTGTCTAACTACACTTTACTTCCAAATAAGCACAGGAGATATTGTTTTATTTTCTTATCTTTTTAGATTCGTTGTTCATGAAGTACTCATGAGTAATTTAAGATTATTTGAGCTTGTGGAGCACATGTTGAATGAAAGATAAATGAAGCATATGTTTAGGAGCAAATAAATGGATGAAAGTTGTTTGCATGGTGAAATATACCGAGTGTAGGGGTATTTTTTTATCGTGCATTGCAACAACATATTCATTTGCACGAGTGGAACAGGAGTGCAGAATGATATTAGAATGCACTAAAAAAAAATTGTAAAAATCAATGCTGTCTAGAGAGATTTTTTATGAAAATATAAAATAAACACTTGGTTAAGTCTCACAAAATTCAGCCTCCAAGTCACCTTATGAGGGCATCGTCAGAGGCTGAATTTTGTGAGACTTAGCCAAGTGTTTATTTTATATTTTATTAAACCTAGTTTCACCAAGTGTATGGACGACAATTAATTTTGTAAAAAGTATAAAATAAACACTTGGATAGGTTTCACAAAATTCAGCCTCCAAATCACCTTATGAGGGCATCGTCAGAGGCTTGGCCAGCACAGTTAGTAACCATAGACGCGTTTCGCTCTTCTTAGAGCAGTATGGTATAACTCACTTCTGCATCTAGAACAAAGTTCACGTGGAGATGCTGGTGACGAAGAACTGTGCCAGCAGAGAATAAGCTCTCTAACAAACAGGTAAGATGACATGAGAAGTTCTGTGGAACAGGTCATGCCATCTACCGAAAAAAAGGAAAAGCTACGAAATAGCAATTTAAATAACAACAAAGACAAAATTTATTGTCATCCAACACTTGGTGAAACTAGGTTTAATAGAAAGTATAAAATAAACACTTATAAAATATAAATTAATTTTGTCTTTGTTGTTATTGAGATTATTTATTATTATTAACAATATTTAATTGTTTAATTCATGGTTTGATGAATATATCAAGGCATCGTGCTACGCCATTTAATCGAATATAGTTTGAGGTTAAGTATCAAACAATGACTAACAATATTATGTGTATGACAAACACATTTCACAAATTTTTATGCTACTGCATTATGTATCTTAAAAATCAGCAACATTTATTATAAAGTATGGGGTAGGTGGCTCAGTGGTATCGAGTCGGCCTGTGGATCTTGAGAACTCTGGTTCGATCCCCACCAGGGATGTGCGTGTAGTCTACTGCAAGTAATCTACGCAATTCTCTACGTGTAAACAATCATGAAGTCTACGTCATCATTTTTCATGTATACAATGTAGACTATGTAGACTACGAAAACACCTGTGTTTGTCAACTGGTTACTGTTAAAAATAGCGCCAAAGAAAACTCCGTCTGGTGAGATGGCGCGTTGCTCGATTTAAAAAAATATGATAGTTCACCCAAGACCCAAGACAGACATTCGTCTAGTAATGTACGAGCACTTGCTTTATTAGTTTTATTATATAAAGACCGATAATGACCCGAGCTCACGAATACGAATACTTGTAATAGTTACAAAGGAATAAATTTAGGTTATGTTGAATTTTACAACTGTCAGATGCATTATCTACATGGTTTACATTGTCTACGTCGCTAGAATTGTCGACGTATTGTCTACGTGTAGATGTCGACAATTAAAGATTACACGTAGATGCACATCTCTGATCCCCACAGCCGACAAACAATTTTCACCAATTTAAAAAATCTACCCCTGTGGCTCCTCCACCACTAATATCTTTGGAGGCCGTGATTTGACGGCTGGTAACCGCACTTCACGCGAAAAAATATATCACTTACCGAGATCTGCTTAGACAGAGTGCCACACCCAGTGATGGGTAAAAGGCGTGATGATATATTTATTTTATTTTTTATTTATTATAAAGTCTAATTTTAAATCGTTTTATACTTATAAATATGATTTCTATAATCCAGGAAATGGTAACCTTATCTGACATATTTCCAACAAATATTTAAAATTATCAACTGTAGCGGACGTAGCAACTTCGTGGGTAGAATCGCGTACATAAATATCATCATTTTTAACAGTTATCAGAGCCGGTGGATCGAGCAAAAGATACAAGTAAGTAAATATTCTATCATTTTTATTTGAAGTAATTTAGAAACATTTGACAGTGAGAACGATGTCAACATTTTTATAACGCCATTGTCAAGTTCTTTTGAAAATATTTTGTAAAAGTTTAAAATCGCAAATAATTTTGTTTTTTATTTATCGTGGACAACTTGCAATGTTAAATAATTTAGACAGTTTTTGTTCCAGGAACATTTTAATTAAAAACTTTTTTTAATATCTGACAGTTTTAGAGAGATGAAAAAAACTTTGTTCTGTATTTTTGAAGCACGTTCATAACTCGGCATGTACTCGAATTTATTAGATTTTCGAGTTTTATTTGAAATGTAAATAACGAGTGAAGTAAAATAATGAGCTGGAATTTAGATGTAATAGCTATTAGGCTCTGAAACGGGTTGGAACACTCTCCCAAATTTGTCTCTATTTTACGAATGTCGTTTGTTTTACGGGAGGAAAGCTAATTAAAGGTTATGACTCACTTTGGAATAATTTGATATATAATCACCAAAATGGCGACACTGGCCCATATTGTCTTATTACTATTATACACTTTCTCATAGATAGCAATAACTTTCATTTTCTTTCCAGAGGTATCATTTTTTTTTCTTTCAATTTACTTAAATAAATAATTGTATTATTCTTTTTGACAGTTGTAAAAAAAATGTTGTTGCTTGTTTTTTTGGCGCGTTCGATAGATTTTTTTGTCTAAATGATATATTCTCACGCATAACAGAAAAAAAACTAATTTCGCACACTTTACACAAAAATAACTATTAATTTACTACATTAAAGGTGCATTTATTTATGCAATTATACTAGTGGTCAGACGCCGAAGCAGATCTCGGTAAGTGATATATTTTTTCGCGTGAAGTGCGGTTTAATAACGGCCTTCAAAGATGTTAGTGAACGGGAAGCCACAGGGGTAGTAATAAATAAATATATCATCACGCATTTGTCCCATTACTGGGTGTGGCAATCTGCCGAAGCAGATCTCAGTAAGCGATATATTTCTTCACGTAAAGTGTTATTACTAGCCGTTAAATAACGACCCCTAAATATGTTTATGAAGGGGGAGTTACAGGAGAATTTTGTATGTAGTGAAAATCGAACTCGGGTTCTAAAATAAAATTTTATTCCTGATTTAAATAAATAAAAGCAAATTGAATTAATATATGTAAAAATGTATATTTGATGCGATATTGTCAGTTTATGTCAAACTTTAAATTTAAGCTTCGTTGGTCAAGCGGTCATTATAATTCGAATTGCAAAGTTTTAACATGCTTTCACTAATTAATAATTGTAGTCTCTAATTGGGTAACAGTGAACGCAAACTAATTAAAATGCATTACGCCATTTTGAAACGACTTTTTCGTTTATGTTTCAAAATTCTCGACAAATCTCATTTATGATGGTAATTACTAATTACTAATCATATTTACTAATTGGATAGCTGTGAACACAGTTACAAAAAAAAAAAAAAAACAAACTCCACAACCCTGTTTAAAAATTCCCTCCTTGATGAGAAACCAACCCCTACCCACTTGAAATTCACCACAGAAGTAGCAAGTGTTAATAATGTCCAACAACCCCCAACAAGAGGGAGAACACAAGTGCTGCAGCTACCTCAGTATGTCAGTGCTGGCGTCCCGACGCCGGACTAACGACTGCCTTAATAAGCTTTGTCATCGACAGGGGCGGCGGCGTCGGCGACGGTGGCTGCATTACATGGAGATTAGATGGAGGAGTGTCTAGGTGACATCCTGGAGATGATGTAGTCAGTGATTATAACAGGACATGAGGGATTAGGCAGTTAAGATGAGGACAACCAGGAGGATATGAGGTAGTACAGAATATTGAGTGCATATACTAGTATATTTATTTGTTCAAGCTGTACAACAGGAAATTAAAACAAGGAGTTCGCGTTGACACTATTTCCTCATTTTTACTTCAGGTCGCTCCGGAGTACAAGCGAAAACGTTCAAAAATGCTATCAACTTATCTGCTCTTCTAACTGACCAAATTTATTCAAATTTTATATAAATAATGATGATAAAAAATATTAACATTTGTCAGTCAGTTTTTTGATAAAGGTTATAATAAACAAGATACAGTCATTTTTGTGTTTGGACATTATTAAACTTTTCACAGATTACAGAGCATTTCAATATACAATTTGTATATGAAATGAAAGGTTATAAAAAAATAAAACTTTTTGTCAGTTAAATTTGTTTAGGAATATCCCAGCTGGTATATACAGTTCACAAGCATAAATATATTACTTACTGAGATGTACTACAGCAGAGTGCCACTGCCAGTAATGGTTCAAAAGCGTGATATATTTATTTTTTGTGAATTTTTGGTTGAACCGGTTCAAAAATCGAAATTTTAAAAATAATGTTTCTTATATAGTTCAGAGCACGAGAAATACACTCGTTCAAACCGCATTTCAATATCTCTTTTAGTTTTTGAGTTATATCGATTTTTGACTTTTTTAAAAACTCAACTTTGAGAGCCCATATCTCCAAAACTAAAAAAGATATTGAAATGCGGTTTGAACGCAATTTCTCTGTACTATAAATAATTTATTTATATTATAAATGATTTATTTATATTGATGTTGAGTACAGTTCATTTATTTAAATTTTTGTTGTTTCTAATCTAATAAAATTTTAAGAATAGATAATAAATACAAAATAACGTGCAAATTCGTCTAAAACTTAAATGTTGTGAAACTTATATCATCTGGGTTAGTTATTTCTGAAGTCTTTTAAGTATCAAAATATATACTGTGTACATATATTTGTTAAAAAAGAAATTTAAATATCCGATATCCAATTAAAAAAACTATTGTGTTGATTCTCATTTCAAAACGCGACATACGAATAAAACGCAAAAACAAAATATATCCTCGGTATAAAAGCGCTGGAATCCCTCACGCGCTGGTTATCAGCAGGAGTCAAATTCTTAGCCTAAAAACTCCAATAAACAAGTGACGCTCGGGCGCAATTCGCGGACATAAATCCTCCTTAATCCGCCTCATAAATTAAATATCACGCGCCGCTAAATTTACAAGCTCGCCTCTGTTTGCCCAGATTCCACTAAGATTTATTTTTTATTCATTATAACAACCACGGCATTTGCATTTTCCACTATATTATAAAATATAAAAACCTAGTTTCTTTTGTGTTATTATTTACTTTGAGTGCAGGTGGCAGCCGTGAAATAATACTATTTTATTTCGTATTATTTTTATATCATACACGTCACAATACAACGTGAAATATTGTCGTGAAGACACAGAAAAATGACTAACATATCAAATTTCTTTCCATTTTCCAGCGACTCAATTTATTTTATGATGCTTACATTTTTTATGACAATACAATTTCCTACCTTGTCTACAAATTATTTTATTTTGATATGTCACTTTGCTATAGATTATATCACAAAAAATATTACATCTTCTATTACTTTATGCCTAAATTTTAAAGATTACATAAATGAAAAATTTGTATTCAAATATTTGACAGCAATGTTGAGTTCTTCATTTAACAATTTATCTTGATTTAATATTGCCAATTTGAGTGAAACTTAAAATTTGATATATTTTTTTGTCATATGACATGATTGAAAGTATTTATAACAGCAAATTCGGGTCACGCCTAGATTCAAATAAGAACAATGTGGTTGTGAATCAGATATGCTAATCACTACACCACGTCACCAAGGAACGAAGTATGGCGTCAATTGAATTCTTCTATAATAATGTCTAACGCAGCATTGATCCCAAGACTTCTATATGATAGGTATTGACAACAGGTTTCGTCTGTACCGACATATCTTCTGATTAGAAGGATATCAAACCACAAAGTGGGGTAGGTGACCCAATGACTCGGCCAGTGGATCTTGAGAACCCTGGTTCGATCCCCACAGGCGACAAACAATTTTAAATAAATACATAAAATAAATATATCATCACGCCTTTTACCCATTACTGAGTGTAGCACTCTGCCTAAGTAGATCTCGGTAAGTGATATATTTTCTTTGTGTGAAGTGCGGTTACCAGCCGTGAATTTAAATCTACCCCTGTGGCTCCCTCTCCACTAATATCTTTGGGGGCCGTGATTTGACGGCTGGTATTTGACAAACAATTTTCACCAAATTAAATCTACCCCTATGGCTCCCCTTCCACTAAAATCTTTGGAGGGCGTGATTTGACGGCTGGTAACCGCACTTCACACGAAGATATATATCACTTAACGAGATTTGTTTCGGCAGAGTGCCACACCTAGTAATGGGTAAAAAGGCGTGATGATATATTTATATTTTATTTTACAAACCACGACGTAATTTTTTGTCATATACGATGACTGAAAGTATAGCATTTCTGCCCAGCAAGCAGAAGGTCCCTGGATCTAATCCACGCGTCGCTTGAATCGTAAATTTAACTTTAAATGATAAATTTGATTATAGAGTTATTTGCAAAACAGAAAATCATTTATTATGCCTTATTTTTGTGAATTATAAAAAAAGTTGGAACTAAAAATTGTCTTAGTAGTTATTCTGTTTTATGAATCTGCCAGTTGTTCATTAGTACCATTGCACCACTTTCATTTCATTCACATTTATAATTCCTTTCATACAAACTCATCTTATATTCTCTTCAATATATTCCTAGATTGTCCGCGCAATCTTTCACCCTCAATTTCATCAATCTTTCATTCAACCTATGCTCCATATGTCCATCTCAACTGACTTACATCTATTCTTCAAACAACATTCTTCTTAATCTGACACTCATCAAAAACGAACATATTCTGCGAATACGATCTTATTTTATATTTTAACATAACATAAACATAAACGGACAAATGTAGTTTTTATTCTCATAGTTTAAACAAAAGAGAAATTTGTGCTGAAAGTAAACAGACTTCATCTTCATGTTGGCAACTTGAACAACATGTCAGTACCATAAATCATAAATAAATTTAGTAAACAGTTTATGAATAGACTTGACGCCTGCTAACCGCTCATTTACTTTGAATACACGTTAACTACATTAAAGATCGCTTTTAAAATAATTAAGTTTGTAATTAGGTTTCCATTAGCTCTCTTATCTCTCGTTTATTTTATCTGTGTCGCGACGCCACCACCGTCACCGCTGCCGTTTAGCGGCGACAGTCATCTGAGGACAGATACGAATCGACCTGCGGTTGCACAATCACAAATATGTCAACAGGAACTAGTCAGTCAACCATGAACTGAACGATCAAACTGAAATCAGAGATATTGGGATGATATTTCTTACAGAAGAAATAAATACAATTCATATATTAACAAGTTTTTTATCGGTGTTTCAATTGGTTTTGCAACTGCAGATGAGTGTTTATTTGTTCGATTTTCATCTACTATTTGATACTTTTTACAATTAGAACCGAATCCTAATTATAGTAGTTATTCGCGTTTGGCCATGGCCGACTTCATTAAATTGCGCTACGCTTATTATAGCCGTTTCATATGTCATTAAAATGCCTAGTTTCAAATTTACAGAAGGGTCACGTGAACTAGCGCCTCTGACGAGATACATCATAACTAACTAATCTAATCTAATAATATCGAATGTATAAATAAAATACGCAATTTCATTAAATGTATTTCATTTTATCACATAAACTTCAATTTTCAAATATTTTAAGCTTGTTTTACTTTAAGTATCAAATATTTTAAGATTAACAGCGTGGTCACTTTCATTTAATTGAAATAAAAATCACTAGATGCCATTACTTGACGAAACAAAAAAATGTTATATAGCAAAACAATGGAATGAAACGCAATTCATTCAATTTGTTCATAAATGAATATATCATCACGCCTTTTACCCATTAATGGGTGTGGCACTCTCCCGTAGTAAATCTCGGTAAGTGATATATTACTTCGCGTGAAATGCGGTTACCAGCCGACAAATCACGACCGCCAAAGATGTTAGTGGAGGGAAAGCCACAGGAGTAGATTTTAAATTGGTGAAAATGGTTTGTCGGTTGTGGGGATCAAACCAGGGTTCTCAAGATACAGAGGCCGACTCGATACCACTGAGCCACCTATCCAATACTTTGTTCATAGTTAGACATATTGCAATATGACATCTGTTAATCTGATTTGATACTAACTATTTTTATCTTTCTGCTGTTAAATGTTTACAATGTATTATGTGTTGCGCATATAAATCTTTAATTTTACGTAGATTATATTAAAAATATTAGTCAGTAATAGATAAGTATATAATTAAACGCACCTGAGGATCCAGTATTCCGCCATATTTGCTATCAAACTTCTGACTCCGCCCTTGTGTTAGTCGCGAATAGACAATCATAATAAGCGATATATTTTTGCGTGTAAAGTGTGATAAACAGCCATAAAATTACGGTCACAAATAATATATGTTAGGAGATAGAGAAACACAAAAGCAATTTGTATTTTTATTTGGTGAAAAATTTTCAACTTGATTCTCATAGCCACAGATTAATGCGTTACTGTGGAGCAATATATAATAATGAATAAATAAAATGTAATATATAAATATGAGGTAAAAATTTTCCCCGGATAAAATTAATTTGATGAAAGTGAAAATTTTAACTAAATTAGGAAAATCAGGTTAATGTCTCATCCATACCAATTTCCGAACGAGAGCAAACTTACTTAATTATAATTAAAATTGTTTTTAATTAAATTAAAACAAGTTAAGAGAGTTTGACTTTGATGCGTATTAAAAATATTATCATCCTCTTTACCCTAAATTAGCAGCAAGAGCAATATGTTGTTAAAAACCGGTGACTCAACCTGTCGCTAAACAAACCATAATCTAATTATAATATTTAGATATTTAAAGCAATCTCCTTACTTTACTTCATTTATGTTGTAAAGGGAGAAAAATCTATCAATATTTATTTAAATTAAAAATATAATGTTTGTAGAAAAGAAAGAAGGTTTAAGGTTTGAAAAATTGAAATAGAATAAATAAAATAGAACAGTTTCCAAAAAGGTAAATAAAAATAGTTGTCAAGTAATAAGAATTTCCTTGCCGACAAAATAATGTAACGTCGTCAAAGTATTTGATAAATAGTAACACTGCAAAGACATGACGGATATAATTTACTTAATTTTTAAAATTGATTTTAATTTTTAATATATCGCAAGAAATTAGCAACATATTTTATTTGTTGTTACGTTTCCATGGTTTTCCAAGGAGATAAATATATAAAAATAATGAAACAAATTAAAATTAATTTATCACTTTCTAATTTCGTTTAAAAAACTTTCATGCTTAGTATGCAAACAAAGTAAAATGAAACCAATGAATAGTAGTTTATATATCAAAGGAGTAAAGTTCGTCATTATTTGTAGAGAGCGAAGATTAAATGCATTCGCTTGAGGTAAATAATAACACTTTATTGGCAGTAAATTTATTTTCCTGAGGAGTACTTGTCATTTTTATTTTCCTTGTGGCAATGGTTTTAAATCACTTTATCTCCCTAAGGAGTACCTGTCGATTTTATATCCCTCGGTAAGTAATGAAGTACATTAAGTAATAATTTTGATACAAATAAAGATAACATTATTTACCGGTTGTAATTTATATTCATGTTAGGTTTATTCAGAAAATTAAGAACTTAAATTAAAAATATGGAAATAATTGTTTTGAAGTAAACTGGATAAGCTGACAAGTTTAGAGAAGAGTTGTTTTAATAATTAATTGAATGCAATCAACAAAATAATAAAAATTAAAACGTACCCAGATATCAATTTTTAATAACCCTTTTTTTAATTAGCATGATTTTAATAATGAAAAAAATTGACAAGTTGTTATTATCAACAAAGAAACAAAATACAACAAATCCTGATTCCTGAAACATGTGACAAACGGTTACAATAAATCATGTGCAGCGATAATAAATAAAGTAAATGATAAACATTGAAAGAGAGCAGGGAGTGAACAAGGGCAAAGGGGATGAAGGAGGAATGCCGAAGATAAACAAAAACGTCACCGGATGAGATAGAAAGTTATTTGGCCGAAAGGCCACCCTTCGGAGAAGATAGTTGGCCCTGAACAGGACCGAAATAGATACATTTTCATAAAACTTTATTGCCAATATCTATACAATCACTTAGATATAAATATATCGTCACTCCCTTAACAACGACCAGTTGTGGCTCTATGGTTGCACTGTCACTTCAGAAATTAGAGTTCAAACCTCGATGACTTCAACTAATAACATCTGCGTTTGAGAATTTAAATAGATTCTTCTATAAACTTGAGTTTATTATTGAGTTTATGGGGTAGGTGGCTCAGTAGTATCGAGTCTGCCTGTGGGTCTTGAGAACCCTGGTTCGATCCCCACAGCCGACAAACAATTTTCACCAATTTAAAAAATCTACCCCTGTGGCTCCTCCTCCACTAATATCTTTGGAGGCCGTGATTTGACGGCTGGTAACCGCACTTCACGCGAAAAAATATATCACTTACCGAGATCTGCTTCGGCAGAGTGCCACATCCAGTGATGGGTAAAAGGCGTGATGATATATTTATTTATTTATTTTATATTTCTAATTGCTGCTAAACGCTATGAAGGTGGAAATACATTTTGTACGCGGCATACTTACAATTAATCTTTAATGGGCACAATGGATTATGGATTATATAAACTTTCCAGCTCGCCTGTAAAGATTAATTTACTACGCTGACCACGTAAATAACTAAAATTTGTATATGATTCGTAGCTATAAACTAGATAATTTCTTCTGAAAGCTCGTAACAAGAACTGTACAATTAAGAGTTTTAGGGTAGACTAAATTTATTAGATAATAAGCAACAATTACTTCTAGAATTTCCTTGCATTCAGTCAAATAATAGGGTATTATGAATACACCCTAATATGTATTCAACAATAAATTAGTGAACTAAATTATCACGAATCCCCTACTTGGCGTGCAGACATTTGCTGTAACTAATTGAATCAAGTAACTATTGAATGATCACGAACAAGTCCGGCCCTGGGTCCGGGCGATTCCGGACGACTCCAGGCATCAGACTCCGGGACTCGCGCAGTTAATGGTGGCAACGATGTGGAACGCTGCGCCCCAGGAATTATCGGGACCTTACTGAGAGAGAGATGGAAAATAGAAGATTGTTTGTCTCTCTTACTTCGTTGTCTTCGTTGCCATGGAGATTCGTGAATAGTTACTTAAGAAATCAAATCATGTTATATGACAGAAAATAACCTATAACCCTGTTTTCACATACTTTTTACCTCACAAGTTTATTAAATTTTGTTTATTAAAAATAAATTTCACTTTAAAGTTGAATAATTTCAACATAAAGTATAAATTTTCAGTCAGATACAAATTATAAAATCAAGAAAACAATATTTTGTAGTTACCATTTTTAATTCATATATTTCTTAAAAATCTTTCTTAAAAAGCGTCTTCACGAGAACTTTATTTTAGGTGAAGAAGTGAGTTATACCATATTGATGAGCTCTAATAAGAGCGAAACGCGTCTATGGTTACTAACTGTGCTGGCCAGCCTCTGACGATGCCCTCATAAGGTGAATTGGAGGCTGAATTTTATGAGACTTAGCCAAGTGTTTATTTTATATTTTATTAAACCTAGTTTCACCAAGTGTATGGATGACAATTAATTTTGTCTTTGTTGTTACATATATTTCTTATTTGTCAGTGATTCAATTTCACATATTTCCTGCAGAGATAATGATGTTTGAAATTAGTTAATATTTTTACATCTGCGTTGAGATAAAGTGCCAGATAACTCATCTGTCAGATAAGGGAGAAACTATTGAATCATTTAAAAAACAAACTTTTGTCTTTTCCATTGTTTATAGAAGTGAAACAACTAATGTTTTTGTCAAAGTCACAGGGTTTAATTGAGAAAAATCACAACCCTTAGACAATACGATCACAATGGACTTTGAAGTGCACAAAGTTCCTTCACATATCTAGTAAACTAGTACAGTCAATGTACATGAAAAGTAAAGCAATACAAAACAAAACAATCCTATAGGAATGCGTTTTATAAAGCACTCTCTTATATCTGCGGCAAGCAATTTTACAGGGAGGGTTTGACACGAAAGTTTGACTGGGAAAATTTTAAAATAACATCTAAATAAAATAAAAATTAACATATTATCAAGCAATGTACCCATTATTGTGAGTAGCAGTCTGCTGTAACAGATCTCGGCAAGTAATATATTTATGCGGTTACCAATCGTCAAATCACACTCCTCAAAGATGTTAGTACACAGGGGTAGTTTTAATGCGGTGTAAATTGTTTGTCAGCTGTGAGAATCGAACACGGATCCTTAAATCCACTCGATTCGATTCGACTCGATTCGATTCGTACCTAGGTACTCAAATTGTTTACTCTTTTATTGATATTGAATTTTATTTATTAAGAAAGTGGAGTTATAATAAAAAACCTTAATCTCTCACTGCATATTTTCCCAAGACGTGATAAAAATATTTGACAAATTAAAATAAAAAAGTTTTCTTATTTTATTGCACATTTAAGACTAAATAATGAGGAATTTAATAAGCGTGTCAAAAATGCAAATAACTAACAAAAAACACATAGAATAAATAATTATTTATGATACAAGTCTGAGAAGTAAGGTTTTTATGCAGTTGTGAAATTTAAGGCACGAGCCGAAAATGAGTGCGACTAAAAGCCTTTGCTGGTACTGAGATATTTGTTAATAGAAATCGTTTAATAATGAAACTCCCAATTTAATTAACATTGGCCTTTTACGCCCGGTTTGGCACACATGATTTATTTAATGTAACACGTCACAAACAATACTTTGTTTAATAATGTGTTCATTTTAGTATGTGAGTATATAATAGTTATTTATGCTACTCGTGCTCTAACTTTCCTACTCGTTTTGCAATTAAATCCTTTCCTCACCAGTATTACAATATACTATTCATGTAATTATTATTGCTTCATAGCACGGTATACGATAAACAATCACTTTTCACACTAAAACTAAGTACATAACGACACACTTTTCGCATACGTCAGTACGGTGGTGTGGATAGCGTTACGGAATTCGAATCCGGAGATCCCGAGTTCTAATCGCACTCAAGCTAAAACATTATATAAACTACTGCACTGCGGTTCGGTGAGTACGGATTCTGTACTGTAATTGGGATTAAATTCCTGTTGTACAGCGTAATATAAATAAATAAATAAATATAAGCAGGACAATTAATAATTAATTATTTAATTATGTAAGAAGTAGTAGAAGATATCGTAAATCTAATAATGAAATGATCTTATTGGATGCGGTCCTGTGTCTTCTACAAATAGTTCGCAATTCTTCGCGGTATGATTCCCCGGAATGCGGAATATTGTTTTTTTTTTTGTAACGAACGTTCTGTTTCAAAGGACCATTAGATGAAACAAAGATAAAGAGTAAATTCTATTCTCAAGTCTGCTGGGTCTGTTCTTATTTTCCGAGCGTTGACAAAAAGCTATCTGTTGGTAATGGATGTGTTTTCTCTTTTCTTCGTCATTTTCACTTCTTTTATCCTATTTTACTACACACGCCCGGCCGCAATCATTGTGTCTGTCCGCATTTTCGGTAATTATTTTTTACAAGATATTGATCATGGCAACGCCAACGCTGATGGAAGAAAGCCGAAAGAAAAACTTCACGAAATACTTAACCTAGCAACGGCGAACTTTATCAGGACTTACGGAACTTCATTACGGAACGATAATTAATGACATCTTATTAATAAATTATACATATGCATGAAATACAAAATGAATTGGCAATGATGTTCATTTTATATAAAATTTCTTAAATGATTTTTTCGACTATAGGTCAATGTCAGACTATTTCCTTTAAAATTATTTCTCGTATGAATATTGTAACAAAAATTTACATACATATGTATTTTGACAACGGTAAAACTCCCAAACGCATATGTGCTTTGAACGTAGATTTGTGACATATAAAAAATACTGAAACTTTGTTTATAACTTCAGTGAAGCACGAAAAATTCAATGACGAATATTATAAATTATATGTCTCACAATTAATTGTACTTTTCTGTATAACTTGTATTCACTTTTATATTCGCTTCATTTTCTGTGTAACGTTACATAATTTTTTTCAACCCTATTATTAGGTTTTACCTGTTGGGTAGTGATTTAAATAAATAAATAAATAAATAAATAAATAAAGACAATAATTTATAATATTCTTATAGAAACAAGCGTAATTAGTTGAGAAGAGGTCAACCTCAAGATTCAAACCATTAAATAAACTACACATACGAACTATGGGAGATTGCAGAAGCAAATTTGTTCTTGCAGGTGGGAGGTAAAACATATTTTGACTTCGAGTACAAATAACAGGAACAAGAAAGTTTAAAAGATATAGGCAATTCGAATCATCTATAAAATAATTAATTAATTTATAAAGATACAAAACAGATGAAATGCTACGTCTGACTGCGAGAGAATGAAAGCTAAATATATGCAGCAATATTTCATATGAAACACGATGATCAGGATATGTACCGATTATTTTATAATATTTATTTATATTGATCTCGTCCCAAATTTTCTATTCTAATATCATGTCCGCTGTCGTCTCTCATTTGTGTTGCATGGTTAGTTAAAATACGAGAGTAATCTCGCTTCGTTGTACACCACTAGCTACGAAACAACATGTCTCACTTTTTTTCCCTTGATATACAAATAACTTCCGCTGGTTTTCCATGTTATTTCCTTATACTAACATTTTTATGGAACATATTGTATAGGTAATCAACCATGACAAATTACGTAATTTTCAATTAAGATTAGTTTATATTTACATTAGTGATTGTAGTCAATACCCGGACAAAATATGAAAGCTCGCTGTGGAAATAAAAATATCGTTCATACTGTCGAAGATCCCACGGGATTAATTTACGTCGTGGGATCAAAAAGAAAGGACACTTCGGTAGCATATGATCCCGGAAAATCCGATTGAGTCCAGAGAAAAATATTATTTCGTTTTTCCTTCGATAATCTCCAATATAATTGATTAGATATCAGTGCCGTGTTAGTCTTCAAGTAATATTCAATTTAAAAACGCGAAGTTTATTTTGCTAGAGCTTGTTCAACTTCAAACTGATTTGATCTGAAAGTTTAAAATAGTTTAAATATTTGTTTTAAGTACAAACTAAAAATTAAATCTCAAAGTCCTAATTGCAGTAAAAACCTCGCAGAGAGCAATTTGATTTCAAAGTAAAATATAATCGAAGTTTAGTGCGGTTTAAATAAATTAGAAATCACGAGAATGAGTAACGTTTTGCGGGGTTTCTTGCGAGCTGTCTGCTCGCTTTTTCCACACCATACATTTTTATCTTGGTCTGTGGGCGGCTACAAATAGTAAAACAAATTTTTAATTTATTTTCGTTTCTTTCAGCGTAGCGCAGTACATCAGCGAGCGGTGGAAATTTGCTCCACGCTTGCCAAAGCAAAAATGTCACTAATTTATAAAAAATTCCCTTCCTTGACATCTCCTCCACCCTGATGCTCTGTGATTTCTTTCCATGATCCGTTAAAAATTATCTTTCATTAAAAAATTGACAACCATGCAGTTTTCGTAATCAATTGTTTTGGGAAAAGAAAATGTGTCTCCTTGAAAAGGCAATTACGTCATTTTTGTTACCATGTCAACAATACATTGTTAATTGTTTGAGATATATTAAACATAAAAATATTTATTTATTTATTTATGTTACGCTGTACAACAGGAATTTAATCCCAATTACAGTACAGGGTCCGCACTCACCGAGCCGCAGTGTGATAGTTTATATAATTTTTAGCTTCAGTGCGATTCGAACTCGGGATCTCCGGATTCGAATTTCGTATCGCTAGTCACACCACCGTACTGACGGACAAATATATAATATTATTGTTATTAGTTATTATACAACTAAGATAAGGAAATCTTGATTGAACTATCAAAAAAGATTTGGTTTTATTTACTATTTGATTTTTGACAAAAATCATACAATTCATTTTTCAAATAGTGTATCAAATTTAAACTTTATAAAATAAATATATCATCACGCCTTTTACCAATTACTGTGTATCGCACTCTGCCGTAACAGATCTCGGTAAATGATTATATTTCTTCGTGTAAAGTGCGGTGACCAGCCGTCAGTCACAGGGGTAGATTTAATTTGGTGAAAATTGTTTGTAACTTTATAAATGTGAAATAAATGATAAACAATTGTTTTTTCTTGTATTCAAACGAAAAATGGCTTTTATAAAGAAAATTTGGAATTAAAAGTTCTGTGAAAAACAACGAAACAAAATAATTTGTATTATTTTTTTATTAGTATTTTGAATTAAATATGACAACAAACGTTCAAGTATAATTTATTTTTAATTTCGATTAAGCAATTATTTATTTAATGAACTTGTCAAAAACAATTTTTCGTTTGCTTGTTGCTCTTGCACAAAAAACAATTGAGCAACAAGTAGATACTCATTAGATGCAGTTTTTAATACTTAACATTTTTTGTATTTACACTTTTTGTCTAATTTAATTAGGGAAGCAACAATCATCATTAAAAATACCATTTTATTTCCTAAGTTACATATTTCAATTCTACACCCCGTATATATTAATTTATTTAATAGGGTAGGTGGTTCAGTGATCGACAAACAATTTTCACTCCTGTTGTTCCACCTTCACTAACATCTTTTTGAGCCATGATTTGACGGCTGGTAACCGTACTTTACGCGAAGAAATATATCACTTACCAAGACCTGCTCCGGTAGAGTTCCACACCCAGTAATGAGTAAAAGGCGGGATGATATAATTATTTATTTATTTGTATATACTAACTTAAATAAAATAAATAAATATATCATCATGCCTTTTACCCATTACTGGGTGTGGCACTCTGCCTAAGCAGATCTCGGTAAGTGACATCAAATCACTTTTTTTCGTATCTCGTTTAAATACAAGGCTAACAAATAAAATGAAACAGTAAAGAAATAAGTAATTAATTTCGAGATTGGAATGATTTGATTTTCTTGTGAAAACTCAGTCTAGATCGTGTGCAAATATTTGTGAAACAGTTTGAAAGTTGTCCTTGTAATTATTTGTCGGTGTGTTTGGTTGGTGTTTGGTGGCGCTGTAGATAATCTCGTGTTTATATCCGTACGTGACCAGGATTAACTTTCGTCCTGATAAACCGACTCCGCGTCTCTGCCAGTTACACCATGAACTGGGTGTCGTGTTTAAACACTCACCACACGGTAAACAGAATTATGACACGCCGTGTTACTTAACTCCTCCTTGCCTCCCACCGCCCCCACAACACCACTGTTGCTTTCTTATCACACTGAGTTGTATTACTGACCTGACTCACCAGAATTTTTATTAACTTTTGATATGTATAAACACTACACATTGCGCAGCAATGAGCAACATATTTACACTTTGTTGATACTTTTATTCCTGGTAATTCTATCATAAAAACTTTAATTATTATTATTATTTGTAATAAATTAGAGTGCAGGATACACAGTATTTTAAACATTCAATAAAACTATACAGGGTGTTTCACAACTTAGAGCAAAAAATTAAAGGGTATAATCTGTACGACGTGCTGATCATGAAACAAAAAGAATTTGTTTTTAAATCGCAAAACTATTTTCCATGTTTCCCAGTCCAAAATTTTTCGTTGCCACTGCCACTGGGTGGATGATTATGTTAAAGTTATTAAATAAATAAAATTCTATTATAAATAACTGCTAAGTGTATTCTAGATATAAAATACTAAAAAACTACGGGGGCTTTTTTTTTAAAGTGCTTCATTCGTTTTTTATGGTCATTTTTATACAGAAATTTAGTCCCGAATAATGAACTTTTTTTTCAAAATCCAGCCCGTAGTTTTTTAGAGTATACATCAGAGATTAAGAAAACATATCCCTTTTTGATCCAGATCTATTGCTGTTCCCGGAATGTTTTCGCCCGATTTGCCCTACGCGCCGAGAGGAGTCGCCATTTTTTTTAATTTCTGACGACAATTTTGAATATTTTCTTTAAAAAAATTTTTTAAATAAAGTTTAAAGAGCACTAAATAAAGATCCAAAAACAGTTCTTAAGCAGCACGTTTAGATTTCGTTAAAAAAAATCTTGAAAATGACCCTTTTTTTTCTTGTCTAGAGTGGCCTTACCCCTTAATTTTTCGAATTAAAAAAATTCTTTTTGTTTCATGATCAGCACGTCGTACAGAATATACCCTTTAATTTTTTGCTCTAAGTTATGAAACACTCTGTATAATCACAACTTTACTTTCTATAATATTATGTACGATAACGATGATAAAGATATCTAGGAATAAATAGATGAATGTGATTGAAGATATGCTACGCGAATGTAAGCAACATACTTTATAAATGTGTTATTTTTAACAAGAACTAAAAGTAGTAAAGTGCATTTTAAAAGTGTTAAGTGCAGGCTGATCTAATTTTCACTGGAAAGTAGACTAAACATCTTATCACATTCCATATTCGTTGCAGTTTGGAAATAAACAAATTTTCATATTCGAGGACAAACGCAAAAATATTTGTTTTCATTTCAATAAAATCAGTGGACGTGCCACATTCTAGAAATAGATTTAATAAACACTAAAACCTGAACAACATATCAGTAAATAGATTTCATGGAACAAGGAAATGCAACTAAACCGATGATTTACGGTACGAACGTTTCAAATGAGGTTACATGCGTAACTATTGGCACACTAATAATTCTCCTAAGTCATATTAAAATTCTAGAATCATATTTATATTTTACGTTACTTACAAGTAGTTGTATGCGGCGGGAATTAAAACAGACTTACCTAGAACAAAAGATACAAGAATTAATATGTGAAGAGAGAGTAAAAAAAAACATATAATTTCATTACTTGTTGTACTTACATGTATTTTATGCATATTGATATTGATTAGATCTTAGGAAAATACAAATTTAAAATTATTTTGATATTATTTAAAAATAGTAAATGATGTCCAAGGAGATAAATAAATAAAAATAATTAAAAAAGTATAATTTTTAACTTTTTATACGGTTTTTAAATTAGTTGAAAAATGGATCACTTTCTAAATCATTTTTCATTTAAAAAAAAAAACTTGTATGGTCAGTATGCAAAAACAGTAAAATAAAACTAATGAATAGTAGTTTATATTTTAAGGGAGTAAAGTTTGTCATTATTTGTCGAGAGATTGAATCCTGAGGGCGTAACCCCATCGCTTGAGGGAAATAATGACACTTTACTCAAAAATTAATAAATATAACAGCACGCTTTTTACTCATTATTGGGTGTGGAACTCTGCCGGAACAAATCTCAGTAAGAGATATATTTCTTCACGTGAAGTTGCGGTTACCAGCCATCAAATCACGGCCCCCAAAGATGTCAGTGGAGGAAAAGTCATAGGGGAAGATTTAATTGTTTGTCGGCTATGGAAATCGAACCCGAATTCTCAAATCCATATACCGACTCGATGCCACTAAGCCACTTATTGCAATTCAAACGTACAAATTCATTATTTAACAAAAGAGACTTGGTATTATCAACGGCCTTGAATCATTTTATTTCCCTAGGGAGTACTTGTCATTTTTATTTCCATCAGTAAATAATGAAGCCAATTAAGTAATGATTTTGATAAGAATAAACTTTTAAATTTTAAAAATATATTAAAACTAAATTTGCTCCTGTACACCAGTTTTATAAATCTTTCATTTACGCCCACTTCTCTAACAACAAATCTATAAAGAAATGAAGGAAGCATCGTCCTGTACTTATTTAAAAGTAAATTCTACGCTCTATACTACTACTATTAATTTTCAACTTTTACGAACTGAAAATGAATCAGAAAGATTAGAAAGGAAGGCAGTGTTCAAACAAATGCATAAAATGATCACATGATCAGTTTCAAACTAGATGTCGTTAATAATCCAGTAGGTTATAATGAAACTATCGGATGAATTCAAGGGATGTTTAACATTAGCCAACGTTAGTATAAAGTCCACCTAAGGCAAACTTCACGGTTCAGCCACAACCCCTAAAAGTAAACACAACAATGTTGAACACCCTCAACTAGCTATCAATGGAAAGGTAACCAAAATCCGATCAACCCTTTCAGTAGTTCACGAATTCAACCCCAGTTGGAGCGGTTCGGTTTCACTGGCTCGGAATGGTTAGGGATGGTTTTCACATACGCACTCATCGGAAAAATCCAATAGTACTAATTCCAAACAATCTTTGGTCTATGGCGCTACCGGCGTTATTATAGGATATTATTTATCGGAAACATATTTGGATACAGAGTTATGGAGAGTATTTTGATAATATCTATGTTCATGTGTACGCATGTTAGTATTATAATCGATCATTGGTACAACATAATAAAATCATCAGGCTTTTGTAATCTGCTTGAGGCTGGCTGTATGCTTTAACTTTGTGAATTGCTGTCAATTTACATCCCTAATAAAGGGTATGCCACAGGGCTAATTTATTTTCAATTGTCGACTACAAAATTTGACGCTTTTTAATAATAACAATAAAAAATTATAAAATAGTATATTATGTAGTAAGATTTATAAACGTCTATTTAATTACGAGTGCATAAAAATCGAGTATCTAAAGAGTTTTTAAAACGAGTCATATACTATACTATGATTGCAAATTAAAACAACAACAAAATGTAAAGTTTTATATAAATACATAAATATATCATCAGGCTCTTTATCCATTACTGGGTGTGGCACTCTCCCGTAGGAGATCTCGGTATGTGATATATTTATTTGCTTGAAGTGCGGTTACCAGCTGTCAAATCACGGCCCCAAAGATGTCAGTGAAGGGGGAGCCACAAGGGTAGATTTAATATGGTGAAAATTGTTTGTCAGCTGTGGGGAACGAACCAGGGTTCTCAAGATCCACAGGCCGACTTGATACCATTGAGCCACCTACCCCATTAAAAAGTTTTATGATTTATTTAAAAAGTAAGGTGAAGATGCTGGAATCTAACTTCGCCCCGTATTCTAAATGTTAATTGTTATATTCAAGCTATAACTAAGACGTTCGAAAACACAGCTTGTCAACGTGTGATTAAGATATTATTTAGCGCCATGGTAATCAGTACGTTAAATGTCATTTTAATAATGAGAGTACATGTATATATTATATGGGGTAGGTGGCTCAGTGGTATCGAGTCGGCCTGTGAATCTTAAGAACCCTGGTTCGATCCCCACAACCGATAAACAATTTTCACCAAATTAAATCTTCCCCTGTGGCTCTCCCTCCACTAACATCTTTAAGGGCAGTGATTTGACGCCTGGTAACCGCACTTCACGCTAAGAAATATATCACTTACCGATATATGCTACGGCAGAGTGTCACACCCAGTAATGAGTAAAAGGCGTGATGATATTTTTATTTATTTTTTATGTTACATTATTAATATTATTATAAATATTATATTGTATTTAAGGTGCTGAAGTTAATTTTTAAGTTGATACATCCAAAAAATAAAAAATATTTTAAACGGATTCTAAAGCCTTCTTTATAAATAATTATAAATAATATATAAGATCCTTCTTATAAAAATATTTGAGAGATAGAAAACTCTTAAAGAAATAATGATTAAACTCGTAGGGATTTTATTGTGTCAATATGAATAGTCGGTATTGTTTCCTTTATGAATTCTTTGATATTTAAGTAAAAAGTAAGTAGTAGTTCGTAATAAATAGTTGAAAGATTTCCGTCATATATTTACTGGAAAGTTGAAAGTTTAATGAAAAATCCCAGTTGGTCGAGATAGTAAGATTCATCTCCGGAAAGATAATATCCGGAAGTTACAGACATGATTCGCAATTATCCGTCAGCTGATTACAAAAACTTTAGTTGGAACAAAACTACAGATTCCGGATGAGAGATTTCATCTCGTCTCGGCAGTCGACACAGAAGCGCCGGATATAAACGACGTGTTTAAGAAGTTTTAAAGTTGCCACGGGATATTTACTCTAACAAACCAATAAAGCAGATTTCTACTGTGATGGGAGAAGAAATGGCGTGCAGAGATTAAACGCCGCCGTGGATGTTTCTGTAAATAACACACGTTCCTGTGTGGGATATTATGTGGATACCAAGTGCAAACATCTGCAGGAGCAGGATCAGGAGCAGGATCTGTCAGCGTGTCTCAAGCGCATCGTGTTGCATTACGATACTGATAATGGAATTAGGAATTATGACACGAATACAATCGAACATAAAAGATACAGCGTTACCAGCATTTTCAAAAGAACGTGCAAAGTATATTCATATATAATACAGCACATGTGTTCAAAATTGTTGAATATGTTGAGTGGATCAATATAATATATTCTGAATGGGGTAGGTGGCTCAGTGGTATCGAGTCGGCATGTGGATCTTGAGAACCCTGGTTCAATCCCCACAGCCGACAAACAATTTTCACCAATTTAAATCTACGTCTGTGGCTCCCCCTCCACTAATATTTTTGGAGGCCGTGATTTGATCGCATTTCACGCGAAGAAATGTATCACTTACCGAGATTTGCTTAGGAAGAGTGCCACATCCAGTAATGGGTAAAAGGCGTGATGATATATTATTTATTTATTTTATTTTTCTGATAATTTTTAACACTCGTATTGTATTCGTTTTAAAATTTACTTCATAATTCAGTTCTATATTTACTTTGTAGTCCAAACAGCAAGAAGTTCATAAAATATGTATTAATATCAATAAGGGACAAATACGACAACGCTACTGATTTACCCAAATGTCATTAATTATGTAAATATTAACTGTGTTTCCAGAGCAACTAATACTAATTTTATTCCATGGAGGATAGTTTTTATAATAATGCGAACTATTTCAAGTCACATGAGGGTCAATCATTTTTGATCATTCTGTATAACAAATTAAAAATTCATAAAATAACGTTAAATGACCTCTTTTCAATTCTTGTTTCTGGTACGAAAATAGCACTTTTCATGTCGTTTCATTATCGCCCGTTTCTTGCCAGTAAAAATTTTATAACAGGGCGATAAAATTTGCCATATCCATGGCAACTAGAAAACAATGGTATGATTTGACATTAGTGACATCCAGATGACATTTAAAATTTCTAATTTATTTGACTTTACGTTATAAAATACAAGACACGCATTATTTTTTTCACGTTCCATCAATAGTACAAAATTATTGTTAATAGTTTTCCTTCAATTTACTTGAATATATCAATAATTATTGTATTATTCTTTTCTGACAGTTGTAGAAAAGATGTTTGCATTTATTTTTTGGCGAATTCGACTCACATATTATCTCGACTAAAAGAGACATTCTCACGTGCAACTAAAAAATACTCATGTCGCGCACTTAATACAAATATAACTATTTTTTACAATTGCTATGAAAAGTTGACAATTACGCTCTCATTTTTCATCGAAAAAAAGTAACTCGCGCTTATTTAAATAGTTACCAGAGATACAAACAAAACAGAAACTTGTCATATTGCGAGTTGACACAACGAATTTATTTTCAGTACGTATACGTTTTGAATAATTTTAAGATGCAATCGCAGAAAAAATTACGTAATAACTATTTAATTTGCCAATATTACGATAGTGACAACAATGATAGATGATTCATTATTTCAGCAAAACATCTGAAGAATGTTGTAAGACGTTTGTGTTTGTAAGTCTGTACGCAACATCTCAACGTGGCTGGCAACTGACGAGTGGTCCTCCATTTCTCTACTATGTTCCCACATAGTGTATATGTGTGTGTTTCTGTGTGTGAAAAGTTATTTATTTCTTTGTCATTTTACGCGTTTACCCGGAGATTTGTTCTGGAAATACGCGGCCTGTGATGTGATACGGCCGCCACGAACAGACGGATACAGTGGCGCGGTGTAATGCATACACAAAATCACGTATTTCACATATTTATAGCAACAATTTCTACCAAAAACCTACACACAAATCCTGGATTTTTTATACGGAATCCTCTTTAGAACATGAGTTATTATTTCACTATATACCTACATTATTATAAAAGCTTACTTTACGTATTTCAGGAAACTAAAATATTATTTTACTTTGATATTTTCTCTTGAAAATGATTCTTTTAAAGCTCGATTTTTCATCTCTTTTATCAGTCAAAACGTTAAATAACAGTTTAATCAAGATATTCTTTATTCGACCGGATGAAAAATAACACTTTTCCATTGTGTTTTCGATCTAAAAGATTCAGTGTTTTATTTATTATTTATTTATGCTACTAGGTACAGAAATTTAATCCCAGTTACAGTACAGGGTCTAGACTCACCCAACCGCAATGTGGGTTTGCTTGAGTGGGATTCAAACTCTGGTTCTTCAAATTAGAATACTGAAACAATAACCAAACAACTGTACTGCCATGCAATATATTATAGTTGTTGCTAAATATAAAAATAAATATGACAATCACTATTTTCGCCTAGTTGTTGCAAGACAATAAGAAATAATAGTATGAGAAACGTTTATAAATGAAAAGAGTTGGAAATCAAGTTTTCCAATGACTTTTTAACACGCGTATTACATACTATTTTTCCTACAACAATTTAGTATGTTTTGTCACACGTGTACTGAAATGGCACTTTTTGTATTACGTGTTTCTAGAACAAAAATAGCTTGTTTCATGTGGTTTCATTGTCGCTCTGTTTCTAACCGACAAAAATTTTATAACCCTAAAACCGTGCGGTAATGATAATTACGTTACAAAACAAAACAAATGAGCGTAGGGCCATAGTGACTAACTTCATGCCAGTGAATGTAGTTTGGTTAAGCACGCAACGTGATTCTTTTTGTTCCGCGAAAATGTGTTCAACAAATAAAATGGCATTGAAGGGGGACGCACTTGTGACGAAATATCCTGTACGTTCCTAGACTGGAACGTCTATTTTAACTTGTGTAAAGTTGGCAACTCGTTAAAATAGAACTTGTAATATACTATTATACTACAAGAAATTATTACCTTTTTTTAATTTTTTCAAATAATTTAAAACTGTTGCGCACTGTCAATACTCATATTTATAGCAACCGGAAACAATAATGTCATTCTGTTGACAATTGAGTATCAAAAATAATCCCTTTCCGCACGCATATGTGTGTGGGAAATGAGTACTTTCCACACTGTTATAAGATAAGATTATTATTGGTTTTAGTATAATCGAATAAAAAATAGAACGTGAACTTCTTGAGTTCCTGTGGTTTCAAGATAATCTAAAATAATATTTATAAATTGAAATCGTCGTCCGGGAATATATCACTTTTCCTACTAATAACACAATATATTTACTGAACATGTCACCCTTATGAATTCATTGTCAAATGAAACTGAAAGTTAGTTGTAGATTTAATTTTCTCCTTGGAAATAATTAGTAAACTAAAACAGGATTCCTTTTCATATGTCTATAACACAATATTCCCGCAAGTGACTGTTTTGCCGTAAGTTACTTTCATCCCTATTGTAATATCTAAATAATTAGTCGAGATAATGAAATAAATATAATTTAGCACACATGAGATACCAGAGACATTTCCATAACACTATTTTAATTACTCATATATTATCCTGACGTGACATAAATTAGTCCTCGTTGAAACTTCAAACAAGAGAATGAAATGAGGCAAACTCTAACAGACTACAAAGTATCACGCATGTATAGGGTAAATGAGGGTGAGATGAAACCAGTCGTACATTTCAAACAACGCAATAATTAGTTTTATGAGATACTATTATAAAATCAGTAATAATGGAGAATAATTAATATTTTTTGCTTCATACTGTAACGTTTTTCCTTGATCAGAAAATGAGACTTTACAGAACTAGTACTGTAATAAATATTACTGTTACTGTTATCGTAAAGTTGATAGATAACAAATAGTTTATAACATTAATTATAGGTATTTTGAGATGTCGCTTTTAAAGTTAGAATATGAAAATAATGTTTTTCTACTCCCGTTATTAAAATGTCATTTAATGTACTGACTTCCAGGGCGCTAAATAACATCTTAATTCAAGTCTTAAGATATTAAGCACGGGGTGAAGTTAGCTTCAGGCATCTGTCATTGTAACTTAAGTCTACTTTTTAAATAATTAATAAAATTTAAATATCTTTGTTGTCTTAATTTGTAATCGTTGAAAAAGTATAGTATGTGACTCGTTTTATAAACTCTTTAGATACTCGGTTTTTATACATTTGCAACTAAAGAGACGTTTATAACACTTATTACTAATATAATATGTCAAAAATTTTGCAATATATTTAAAAAAATACAAATTTCTTATTGAACTCGTTTTTAGCTAAATATTTTAAGATCGTCATCTCCTACACTTAAAGTATTTTATTTTTATATTTTAATGATTTCTTTTCTTATAAATCATATATTCTGAAAGTAGAATGTTCAAAGAGCATATTTTACCACTTGTTTATTTATTTAGACAAGGATAAATATAAGAAATAATTTGTTTTAATTTAAATTTGTCACGGCTGGTTCAATAAATATTTATTTTGCACAAGTAATGTTTACTTTGACGTTGAAACACGAAAACTCAAAGTTTGACAGAAGATTATTTTTATGTTATAAATAAATATACTATTTCACAAGGCATGTTGAAATAATTATAAAATTATGTTATTGTATCATTTTCAATTTCTTTCTATTCTTCTACTTTCCTTGCAATACCCTTTTTCGGATTTGAATTAATCAAATTCTTTTCTTGAATTTATAATTATCCAGTGGTGGTAATGACCATAGCATAACAACAAAGACAAAATTAATTGTCATCCATACACTTGGTGAAACTAAATTTAATAAAAAATATTAAATAAACACTTGGCAAAGTCTCACAAAATTCAGCCTCCGAGTCACCTTATGAGGGCATCGTCAGAGGCCGGCCAGCACAGTTAGTAACCATAGCCGCGTTTCGCTCTTATTAGAGCTCATTAGTATGGTATAACTCACTTCTTCACCTAGAACAAAGTTCACGTGAAGAAGCTGGTGACGAAGAACTGTGCCAGCAGAGAATAAGATCTCTAACAAACGGTAAGATGACATGAGAAGTTCTGTCGAACCAGTAATGCCATCTACCGAAAAAAGAAAAAGCTACGCAATAGCAATTTAAATAACAACAAAGACAAAATTAATTGTCATCCATACACTTGGTGAAACTAGGTTTAATAAAAAATATTAAATAAACACTTGGCAAAGTCTCACGATGCCCTCATAAGGTGACTCGGAGGCTGAATTTTGTGAGACTTTGCCAAGTGTTTATTTAATATTTTTTATGACCATAGCAGTTGATCCACCTTAAATTCAAAATAAAAAATTATATTCCGAGTTAAATGTAAAAAACATAGTACAATTAATGAATGGTACGTTATTTCCGATTGAAATGAATCATTTCTGGGTGAATATGGGTGGTATATTCCAGGAGGAAAGAACTTATATCTTGGTATAAGTACATATATATCTCTCCATTCTCTCCAATTCGCATTACGTAGAAATATTTCGTGAAGTGCATCCGTAGTAGCTACACTCCTCATATATAATAAAAGGCATCAGAGTATTATGCAAATTCAGGAAGAACAGTTCTACGTCGTCTCGCATCTAACCTTTGTCGCAGGCAACGCCGACCAGCCAGCCAGCGCCAACTTCTCTCTCCTCGCTGACGCTTGTCGGCTTGTTTCGCTCGCCGGCGGAATTTTAAACACGTGACTTCCAAACAGGAGAATTCCATCAGGAAGGACCCATCAATATCCCGACACCACAACCATCGTCGATCCACGATCCGCCTTCGCTGCTGTCTCGCTCCTCAACACTGCGATTGTAATGTATGCAAATGATAGGGAAAGACTTTTCTATTTTCCGCGAGTATTGTTTTCCGTGAATCTCGGAACTTGGAAACCGGAAGCCGACGAGATGGGATGTCATTATTGCTCGAGTAATTGTTGAGATAAAATTACCTTTTTGTGGCTTGAATAACTTATGCTTAACAACTATCTTCAAAAATTTCTTCAAACTAAATTCACATCAACAATTCATTTATATCTAAAACTCGAATCTTTCGTTCACGTAACAAACTAAATTTCAATACATATTATAAATAAAATAAATAAATATATCATCACGACTTTTACCCATTACTGGGTGCGGCACTCTGCCTAAGCAGATCTCGGTAAGTGATATATTTTGTCGCGTGAAATGCGGTTACCAGCAGTCAAATCACGGCCCTCAAAGATATTAGTGGAGAGAGAGCCACAGGGGTAAATTTTTAAATTGTTTGTCGACTGTGGGGATCGAACCAGGGTTCTCAAGATCCACAGGCCGACTCGATACCACTATCATTATTATTATATTATTATGGGGTGGAATTGAGAAGCCGGGTTAGATTCCCATAGGCTACAAACAATTTTCACCACGTTAAAACTACCCCTGTGCCTGCCTCTCCACTAACATCTTTGGAGCTGTGATTTGACAGCTGGTCTTACTGTGATCTGCTATAGCAGAGTTCCACACCCAGTAATGAGTAAAAGGCGTGACGAATATTTATTTATATATTATATAAATCGAAGAAATTATATTTGCAAATGCACATCACGTTTCCTTGGTCATCCATGTCAAATAACATTTCCCTCACTCAATTTAGTTGTGATAGTAACCATTTCCCTACTGGTGAGGAAAAGTATTTACTTCCAACAGTAGTGAGGGAAACGGTTTTTATCAAAACTAAATTGAGTGAGGGAAATTAATTTTCACACGTAACGTTGAAAAAAAAGGTTGTCCTATAATCCATATACAAAGCTAATTTTGTGACACTGTTTTAGGTACTTTTTTTTAAATTTATATATCGGACCAACTACTCAGGTCATATGCCGATAAGTCCTTTGTGTGGCCGCCACGGACGGGACCCGAACCCACGACCTTATGGTCGTCAGTCAGGCCCTCATCTCGCGCGGCCATCACGCGGGACAAAGGTACTTTTTATTTGTGTAGTTGTCGTACTGTCAAACGGACACATCATTATTCATATAAATATCATTAGAATATAATTTTTTGTGATAGGGAGGAAAGTTATTTACTTTCATCCCTAGTGAGGGAAACTATCATAACTAAATTGAGTGAGGGAAAAGTCATTTTCACAAATAATGTTGAAAAAAAACTTATTTACCAAAATTATAATTTAAATAACTATTACAAATTCATTCTCCAGCATTTATTGTATCCAGAAGAAGTGTATCCAGCCTCCAGCTTCCAGCAAAAATGATGTGAGAAGCTGTCACCATTCACACCAGTTGTACATTTGGAGATTTCTCATTTTCGCACCCTCACGCATAAACTACTCCACAGAGCTGAAGCTGATGTAGAAAGCAGAAAGACTTCTTCATGTTTATTTTGTATCCTCTCTATGCTTTATGCTAGAGGCGTTGGCGTGGGGCGGGCAGCAAGGGGCAGCTCCAGTGGCGGCGAGAGGATAAATCTTCCGAGTCAAGTGCACATCTACTATTCTCATTTCGGACGCACGTGGTTCATGGACCAATTTCTTTTCCTGTTCTTTGTCCGCTGAGCCTCTAGAATCTTCTTCAAGGATTCCTGCTGCCTCTTGTTCCCGCACTGCTCTCCTGCTCGCTTCCTGCTGCTTCACACATTGATGTTTGGTGCCCGTGGCCGTGCCCGGTCTTTCGAAATGGGTTTATCTTTTCTTTTATGGGTACGTAAGTGAAATTTACTATTTATTATACGAATTGGCTGTTTATGACACACGATATAAACCTCAATTTTAGATTTAATTTAGGAAAGTAATTATATTTGTGCACGGGAAATCGTGTAGAAAGTAACACATTTTTCAATTAATGCTTTTAATAAATACTATGGGGTAGGTGGCTCAGTGGTATCGGGTCGGCCTGTGGATCTTGAGAACCCTGGTTCGATCCCCACAGCCGACGAACAATTTTCACCAATTTAAATCTACCCCTGTGGCGTGATTTGACGGCTGGTAACCGCACTTGATGCGTAAAAATATATCACATACTGAGATCTGCTACGGCAGAGTGCCACACCCAGTAATGGGTAAAAGGCGTGATGATATATTTATTTATTTATTTATAAATACTACATTTAATTAAAAATATTGATACAGAAAAATGTTGAAAAACATAGTTTCATAATATACTGGTCCAAACTGCATTTCAATATTTCTTTTAGTTTTGAAGATATGAGCTTTCACAAATGAGATTTTAAAAAAGTCACTAATTATAAATTAAAAAAAATATGAAAATGCGATAAACAGTTTTTGATTTCCCGTAGTCAGTATAGTATAGAATCACATTTTTGAACTAATATTCCAAATTTCTTTCACTTTCACATTTACTCAACAAACTTTCAATTATATCCATCCATTTATTCCTATTTCTCACCTTTCATTCGACACACTTTTCATATATCGAAACCATCCCAATTTGATGTAAGTACCTATTAATTTAACTTTAAATTGATTTCAAATTTAGTATAAACGAATAGAATCAATAACATAATAAAATTGTGGCTCAAATAAAATATTAAAAAAAGTTTTTTTTTTTTCACTTATTATACCTATAAATAAACCAATCCTTGTAAAGAAAAAATCATGAAACGTTGTTCCAACGATAAATATGCTCAAATTTTAATTAAATACCCTAAAAAAAGCGAGTGCCTCTTTGTTATGAAATTCCTTTTTAAGGAATTAAGAACGCAAGGACGCTTATTAAATTTAAATTTCATCTGTCCCAAAAACATAACCCACGGAGACAACAAGAACAAGTTATATTTACTTACTCAACCTGAAAGTGAAACATGAAATTACATTCATTACTTGATTTAATTAATAGTTTATAATTAAAGAGTGGGTTTGACAAGCCGAGAGTAACTTAGAAAGTAATGTCAGGGCGAATAATGTTCCAGAAACTTGATTTAAGCTCGCATCTCTTCTCTCTCTCTCTATGTTCATTTGGAGAGCTCCATTACGCTGTGCCACTATTATTTATATAATTCTGTTTATATATGAGTTCACATTATTTCACAAACTAATATTTATTCATTAAATGGAAACAAATGAAACAAAAGGCCATTGTTAAATGAAATACTGAAAATGCATTAAAACAAAATTTGTGCAAAGTTGCAAAAACCTGCTTAATTACTATTCAAATTTAAAACAGTTTTCAAAAATTGTAACCAAATTCAGATAGAGATTTTTATGTTTTATTTCTATTTGAATTTGTATATTTGTAGGTCTGTTCAAACAGTTTCATTTAAACAATTCGGTATTGAAACTGTAGGGTGCATTTAAAATGCATACAGTACTTGTTTGAAAATGTTGTTAAAATTTGTCAATTAACATCGAATTTGATGCAATGAAGTTTAATTTTTAAACTCGATGTACCTGAATTAATATCTCGCATGTTTTATGTTTTTGTGTACTAAATACTCAGCTCGTAATAACGGATCAATAAAAATGTCAAATATTAAATTTCAATTTTAATAAATATGCAATATATCAAAAGCAATACCATCACTATCCCTTAAAATATTCATCAGATTCATCTTCTACAAACATTCCTCTCCTGACTCACTAGTTCAGCTTCACTTATATTCATAATTTGTTGAATAATAAAATAAACAATAGCGGTAGCGAGAAAGGGTTTTTCGATATAATAATCTTTTTAAAATGCACAATAGTATGTTATGCATCAAGGGATAATCGCGCCCTCCCGTGAAGCATATTATACTTTTCGTAACAAGTGCACAAAAATTACTGTCTTACCAGGACAAATGTCAAATATGGGTTGCGTAACTAGTTACCTAGGAAACGCCGCAAACAGCTAATAATCCTAGTCTCTAGGGAGAGAAATATCTCTCTAGGGAGAGGAAAATGCTACCTAGGGAGAGAAACATCCTACCTAGGGAACGTTTCTCTCCATAGGGGAGCAAAGCAGCGTTTCTCTCTCTAAAATTAGGGAATAAGAACGTGTTTCTTGTGCATGTGTTACGCAAAAATAATTACATATTACTTAAAGCAAACATTTTTTGTGCCACTGTACTGATCGATTACAGTAATGTTTACTAATTGTTATTCATTATTGTGGTACCAAAAATGTTAGGTGCAATTATATTAGAAAATTTGGAAAAAATTCTTTTTATGTTATAAATAAATAAAATAAATATATTACCACGTCTTTGTCTGTTATTGCAGATTTCAGTAAGTGATATATTTCTTCGCGTGAAGTATGGATACCAGTCGTCAAATCATGGCTTCCAAAGATGTTAGTGGAGGAAGAGCCACAAGGGTAGTTTTAAAGCTTTTTAAAAGTTTTCTATTTATTAAAATTATTTTTATTGTAACGTTGTTGATATCGGTTAACCGTTAACCAGTATTTTTTCGGTTGCATGCCTTGGTTTGAAGTGAAGAAATCTTTCTCAATGCCGCGTACGAGTTCTAGAAGGGCTGACGATGTTCATGGAGTCTTTCTGGCATAGTGAAAGGGCATTATCGCCGACCACGAACCACTAGATAGCGACTAGGGTAGCAGAAACACGAACACATTCTCATCTCATCTGGAGATTCTAGAGAAACGTCCCAACAACATTAAGTGCGTAGTTATGTCGTTGGAGATATTAATAACTTTGTAAACTAAGCAGCAACAACCATACTAAAGTTTCATGTTTTTCATGAGTCGACATAACTGAATGACACTGAAATTAAACATTCTCTTCAGGCGTAAAGAATCTGTCACGATTCTATATTAACTTGGCTTTGCAACATGTAAATGAGGATTCTGTTTACGTTCAAAGTAGAAAAGTTTCCACTGATGGAATATTTCTAAACATGAAATATATATTTGGTTTTTTTACGTTACATGAAAAAGATATTTTATTTCTTTTTCAGATAACATCCACGAATATGTTTTTAGTTTGGAGTTCATAAAGATATATATATATATATATATATATATATATATATATATATATATATAAAACAAGAAAAAGGTCGATAGAAATCTTTAATAAAGAATAAATACTGGAGATTATTAGTATTTTGATTACTAAAAAAATAATTAACAGCCTGTGAGTTTCCAATAAAACTTATTAGAGGCAATGCCTCAGGAAAAACTAAATTCAATCATTTTATAGTTTTATTAACATCTAATTTATTTGTTTGTTTATTTACTTCGTTTCTTGTTAATAAAATTCAAATATTATTGAACGCATCTTCATACCTCTTTCAGTTACAGAGTTATAGCAATTATTGACATTTTAAAAAGCTTAACGTTAAGCTCTATCAAAATTTAAAAGGTATATTGAAACATATTTCAATGTTGAACGCGTTATATTTTGGTATTATTTAATTTCATTTATACCACCTTTCAAGGATGGTTTGTACCACTAAAACTCAACTTCCGAAAGAAAAAAAATAGGGGTTCAATATTTTTTAGAGGTTTATTAGTGTGCCAAGTTTCATTTAAATCGGTGAGTGACAGTTGGGTAGTGTTACTTGTCAGCAACATTTTATAAATAAATATTTTCCACCAACATTTTTCCACTAAGAAATCTCTGGGTCTGGTGGTTGCAAGTAGAAATACGTGCAAAATCAGAAGTAGGAAAAGTGTTAATATTTCCCGCTCTCTCCAGTGGCGCAGACACAATTTGGATGTTTCCACTTAAGTCTCTCGTACTTTTGTAAGAACCACACCCACACACACATACACATCGCAGCACACGTGATATTTTATATAAGTTACGCGGGCGTGAAACCGCTGAAATTACTGAAACGGTGCAAGCTGCCGCGCATACGTGAAAGCTGAAGCTGAAGTGGAAACCAAATCTCGCTCTTATTACCAGCGCACTGAAAGAAACTTTTATTAAGTTTGATAGAAGATGTTGAAAAAAGCGGGATATAGTTTTTGATAAATATTGGCTGATAATAAGAAGTCCGTTCAACTTGGTTTTAGTTTAAGTCGAGCAACAGACATTTTGACATGACAACGTTGTAAATAAACGTACAAAATACAAATCATTTGACATTAGCTGTCAACAGTCATGTGTATAAAATAAAACTATAATAGTATATTATGTAACAAGTTTTATAAACGTCTCTTTGATTACGAGTTTATTAAAAACACGAGTATCTAAAGTGTTTATAAATCGGGTCACATACTATACTTTTTCTACGATTGCAAATTATGATAACAACAAAAAATGTACAGTTTTATGAGTTATTTAAAAAGTAAGGTTAAGTTACAATGTCAGATACATGAAGCTAACTTCATCCCGTGCTTAATATCTCAAGCCGTGACTAAAACGTCCAAAGCCACAGGTTGTCAACATGTGATTAAGATGTTATTTAGCGCCATGGAAACCAGTAGTATGTTAAATGACATTTTAATAACGGGAGTAGAAAACAGAATTAAATTGTAATTCTAAAGGAAGTACAAGAAATTGCAATAATTTCAAAATTTATCTAATTAATTAGGTATAATAGGTATTTTCACTTTTATTTTTTTGACATTGGCATGAATCCAATTTTGCTATTTTATCGTACTAGTCCATGTATGAAGTAGTTATGATACTGTCAAACATATATATCTTACGACCCTGTTAAAAATTAAAATATCCAGTCCTTAATTGACAAAAGAAAGTCATACTTTTCATACCTGAGGAAGAAAGTTCATTTTTACTCCGGTATTTATTTATTTATGTTACGCTGTACAACAGGAACTTAATCCCAATTACAGTACAGGGTACACACTCAGCAAGCTGCAGTGTAGTAGTTTATATAATTTTTAGCTTGAGTGAGATTCGAACTCGAGATATTCGGATTCGAATTCCGTATCGCTATCCACACCACCGTACTGACGGACTATGCTTTGATATTAGTGACATCCAGGTAACATCTAAATTTCTACTTTCTAATTTATTATAAAACGGCCCCTTCACTCTCTCATTTTATTTCCATCATTTATATTTTTAATATATTTCAGTAAAATCAAAACGTATTGTCTTCCTATTCAATTAACTCTAAAAATAATAAAAAAAGAAAATTAAACGAAGAAATTTCCATACAGAAAATTAATAATCATAAAATGTAATGAGACATTACAAAACAACTGGTAAAGTAAGCGATGTATTATTGTTTTGTCTACCGATATGAAACTGGAGAAGCAGACATTTATTACACCACGGTCAGAGAATTATAAATCAAATTATAATTATTTACAAGCCTTTATTACAAGCACATACATCATAACAATACGCTGTAATTCATATTTTCAACCAGCAATCAATCTTCACCAAACATACCCCAAAGAATCTTCTTGAATTCGTTTAAATAATTAAAACTGTTACGTTACTTACGTATTTATTTATTTGTTACTCTGTTCAACGAGAATTAAATCTGAAGTTGAAATTTGAACACAAAAGCTGCGAATTATATGAACTACCACCGTCAGTACGGTGGTGTGGATAGCGAAACGGAATTTGAATCCGGAGACCCCGAGTTCGAATCTCACTCAAGCTAAAAATTATATAAACTACCACACTGCGGCTCGCTGAGTCCGAACCCTGTTCTGTAATTGGGATTAAGTTCCTGTTGTACAGTGTAACATAAATAAATATTGCAGCTCGCTCAGTCCGGATCCTGGAGCCTGATTCTGTATCTTGCGTGACTACTTGCGGCACCCATACTAACACAGATATGTCACATGCATATAGTAAACCATCTATCGGACATTTAAACAACTAATGGGTATGACGTCACTTCTTGCGAGACACGCAAATATAGATGCGTGACCTCCGTAGCTCCTGTTTCTTACTTGCGACACTACCTGTCTCATTCTAACATTATGTTTGTCTTTTACTTTCTTGTCATTTTGCATTATCAACGCCATATCTGCCATAAAGTTTATTAAAATTTGTATTTGCTCCTCTGTAGCGTTCATATCACGTTTTCTATCTTCTGCCATAATAAAATCGTATAAAAAAACTACAAAACGATGTTAACAAACAATGACATGTGATTGCAACTGACAGTTTTAGTTTCAAAACCATTACCAACACTAAACTTGGGATTCAGTTCCTGTAGATCGAATAACATAAATAAATAAAATATAAGTGTTTTCACACTGAATTAGGCGCATGTTTCACTATAAGTTTGCTTTATTGTTCCTCTTCCAACAGTTTTACTATACATTAAAAAATCATTTGATACGACGATGTAAGACAAGCTGTTAAGGTTTCATGCGCTTCAAGATGAAGCTTGAGCTTTGGTGTTGCTAGGCAGTTGAAAAGCTCTTGGAAAATCGTAAGAGAAACATAAATAGCCTGGATCTCCAGCGCAGAGGTCAAATTCTCACGATTGTTTTCATCTCGTGAAATGAAAGCGTATAAAGTTTATCGCACAACCCGTTGGTGCAGTGCCGAGTGCCGCCGCAAAATGTAAAAGTTACAGCCGCAACACCAGATGTTTAAATGGGAAATATGGCGCCGTAAAACAAGACACTATCGCATACCACTTCCGCCCTGGGTGCCCAACTATCGCACTATACAATTCCATGAACAACACAAGACGTCATATTCTATTCACACCTATGTTCCTATTGCTTGAATTTATACGAAAATCACTTTTATATTTTTATTGTAAATAAAATGATAGTGTATAGTTGTATATCTATGGTTGCACTCTTGTTTTACTAGAGGTAGTTTATGAGTTCAGATACAACTGTGTATTTCGAATCACTTCAATATTTTCTGTTGTCAAATTTTACTTTAGAGCAAAATGCTTCTGGCAAACTTTTATTTTACTCAGTTTTCTTTTAAAGAAAATTATTATTAGAATTTTATAAGACGATATATATCACACGAGAAACAAGTGACAATACGTCGTATAAAATGAGTATAACATATATATTTTTTATTACTTTGCGCCATTTATTTCATCGAAATTTTACAAATTTAATGCAAATTTTATATAAATCAAAGGAGTTGTATTTGCAAATGCACATCACGTTTCCTTGGTCACCATGTCAAATGACATTTCCCTCACTCAATTTAGTTGTGATAGTAACCGTTTCCCTTTTTTTCACTAGTGAGGAAAATGATAAGTATCACAAAAAAAAATTGAGTGAGGGAAATATAATTTTCACAAATCATGTATGCATTAAGTGATGTAAAATCAATTAATAAATATATCATCAAGCCTTTACTGAGTGTGGTACTCGTCGTAGCAGATCTCGATATCTGATATATATCGTCGCGTAAAATGCAATTAGCAGTCGTTAAATCACGGCCCCCAAAGAAGTTATTGAAAAACAGTCAGACGACGTTTCGTCCACGATTTGTAACTATTTCCAAGTTTACAAAATACTAAAATACAAACATAAATCACATCAAATGAAATATCACGAATCACTGAAACATTCACAGAACATCCACTCATCAGTTGTAGTAAAGAATCCTGTACTATATTTAATAAAATGTTAGTAGTTGATATAGAAAGTTAGACAAGTATTTAGCCATTTGTATTAAAAAGAGAAAACCACAAAATTCTATTAAGTAGAAAAAAATCCATCTAGTGTTCTTCCTAAAAAAAAAAATCTGGAATAAATTTGAATATTTTAAAATTTGCAGGACAAAATTCAATTCTTAACAGGGAAATTTCTCGCGGAAAAACTGCACACAATTTAAATATTAGCATACACGTACGATTTTTAAATTTTATTTTTTCCTGTTTCATTTGATTAATAGCAAGTGATATTTCCAAAAAAAAAAATACGTTGAATTAAAATCAGCATGATGCATCGTTTGTGAATGTTTATTTATAACAAACTACGTTTGTTATTTTCTAAACAAAAAGAATAAACAAATTGTGTTTTGTTTGTAGTAGTAGTTTTATGTTTTTTGTATAAACATGTAATTATTCTGTCATGGTTTTACAAATAATGAAAACGTTTTTATGTAACAACTAACAAAGAATTTATATGCATGTAATTATATGTCATATTAATTTTCATGCAAACTGCATTTAATAACACAAACATCAACAAATAAATATAACAAAGAACCCAAAATTAGTCATTAATATTAAATAGCAAATTTTAATTTAAATCGTCACGAGATATCTATTTAAATATTTCAGAATTCTTGTTCTGTACCATATTCTTCATGAAGATAGGTTGTATTGAGGGTCTAGGAATAAATGGATGAATATTATTCAAGATTTATCACGTGAACGAATGATTACAAGTAGCAAGAATATGCGATATTGTATGAAAGAAATTACAGGGGCGGATCCATGGGGGGGTCATGGGGGTCACGACCCCCCTAAACATGAACTTTTTTTTAAATGTTGACCCTCATAGTTAATTGGCCCTAATACATAATAATGATATCATTATTTACGATAACTAAATTTGTTAAACAAATTAAATAGAAAATATTATCTAAGAACTTAAAATTCTAAGATAATTAAGAACTATTGTTTGATTTATTATTCTAATAAATAGCCAAAAACCAATATTTTGTGGGGATATTTTTTCGACCCGCAGATGGGAGAGGTATTCTATTTAAGACCTAGTTAAGTATGTGACTACCGACATTTGCACTTAAAAAATAAACTTCTAATTCAATAATTTTTGTATTCTATCGAAGAACCGTTTAGATATTGAAACTTTATGATTTAAAAAGTGTTGGCGTTCTTAGGAGAAATTTTTGAAGTAAAAAAAAAATAATCCTTCTCCCCCCGAGACAAAATTCACTCCATGACTCCTCCCTAATTCGAAGTCTGGATCCGCATCCGCCCCTGAGAAATTATCAATTAAATGAAAAAAAAATGGTATAGATAGATGAAGTATTGCAGGTGCATTGTGTGATATATACCGAATGAGAGGAATAAACGAGCTTGTATAAAAAAATGTGTGTTTAACAGTATATAAATTAATCCTAGTAAATGATGAAACAGGCGCGGTGGCCGAGCGTGTTAAGGCACATATCTTAACACACTGTGACGTCACCCGAACCAAGATTCGTCAGTTCGAATCCGTCTGTCGACAATGTGTGATTTGTCGTTAAAATATAAAAAATACAGTTACATGTATTTATCACACTCGGGCGCTATAAGCTAGTCACTTATACGACTTAAATAATGTAGCATTCGACTACGAAAACCGGTAGTACGGCAGTGTAAAAAACTGCGGCTCGGTGTGTCCGGTAGGCCCAGGCCCGATTTGGGCTGTAGCGCCATCAGAAGAAGAAGAATTGATGAAACATATTTCATGCAAACGAGTCGTACTGAAAATAGATAGAATTTAAAAACCACTTTCATGTGAGCATTATTGTTAAAAGCTCTAGATTCCAACACAGAAAGTGCATTTCCTAACATCGACTATCAGACTATCTCCCCCCTCCCCTGCGTTCGTTTTCATTAGCCAATACCCGCATTTCGTATGCTCCGATGCTATGAGTTTAATTAGTTGCGGTTGAATCCGCTGGTTGCGCTTGCGGTCACCGGTTACCAGTCAGGTTACGGTTACCACGGGGTTGCATTGTCCACTCCCTGGCATCGAACCCGGCTTTGATTGGACTAGCCGATTGTAATTAAAGTAGTTGAACTGGTTAGTGTATTGACAGTTCTACAACCAAGTTTCGATGCTTTAGATTCTGAACGGAAACGGAAATTGTAATTGCGTTGCGAGACTGGACGTGGACAGTCTATTGATATTTGGGAAAATATGAACGGAATAGTGTCTAGTATAAACGTCCATTAAGATCGACTGACTAGCAATTGCAATAACAGATTGGTTAGTGCTTCATAACAGGAAAAGTTAGACAAACAAAAATCGCAGGAATAAGTTTTATTTTTGTAAATTTTCGAGTCTCATTGTAAAGCACTTAACAATCTAATGTTGTATAGAACTTTTGGTTTATCGACTTTTTGATAAATTCATCTGAAAGTGACAGCATCTGTAATGTCTGGTTCATGACGAATTTAATTTACAAATTATATTTATAAATTTTATATTCTAATATCACAATATTTTAAATACTAACAAAACAAAAATATCTTGTGACAGATGATTGTCGTTTGATAATCTAACTTTACTTAGTTTATTTGATATATATTCGGGTAAACATAAATATAATAATTATGGGGTAGGTGGCTCAGTGGTATCGAGTCGGCCTGTGGATCTTAAGAACCCTGGTTCGATCCCCTCAGTCGACAAACAATTTTTACCAATTTAAATCTACTCCTGTGTCTCCCCTCCACTAATATCTTTGGGGGCCGTGATTTGACGACTGGTAACTGCACTTCACGCGAAAAAATATATCACCTATCGAAATCTGCCTAGGCAGAGTGCCACACTCAGTAATGGGTAAAAGGCGTGATGATATATTTATTTTATATTTATTTTATATTTATTTTATTCATTACTGGGTATGGCACTCTGCCTAAGCAGATCTCGCGAACTGCGATTACCAGCCGTCAAATCATGACCCGCAAAGATATTAGTGGAGGGGGAGCCACAGGAGTAGATTTAAATTGGTGAAAATTGTTTGTAATTTAAAAGTGATACATATTTTATTAAAAGCTTTGGAACGTCATGTTATCTGATGTATCAAGATCATTTGAAACTACTATAAGATATAAATAAAGTAATCATATAAACATAATGATGCAAATCTTCAAAACCATCTTCCTCATATGTACCTACTTCATTGTACGTTCCACGCAATTTCAATTCTCATTCCGCAAAGTATAATTCCATGCTCATTAAAGATCAAAAGTTTCAATAGCAGCTAAACTAAGTTGGAAAATCTTGAGCTTCAGTCGCACAACTCGCTGAGAGTGCGGGAAAGCTCCGAAGCTCCGCAGCTCCAGCAAGATCGCGAGAAAGGAGTATCAATGTATATAACGTGCCTATGGTAATGCTACACCAATAATTAAGTTGCTTGCGACGCTTTGTAGCAAGCGATAAATCGATACATGGGATGAAACGATTCGTTTGAGATACATGTGATGGGATTCCAGTTTCGTTTGACATGGTTATTTCCTTGTGTACTTACGGTTATGTGTAATTTTGGAACTAACAACCGATTAATTGGGTACTAATTTTAAAGAGAAGTATATTTTTCATGTGCACGAAATATGTGTGTCAGTTAACTTTTTCTATTTCATTTCAGAAATAAATAAAATAAAAATATCATCACGTCGTTTTGTTTTTATTACTGAGTGTGATACTTTGTCGAGTATTTGATATATTAATATGCGTGAAGTGCGGTTATCAGCTGTCAAATTATGTCCCCTAAAGGATGGGGAGCCACAGGGGTAATTTTAATGTGGTGAAATTTGTTTATCGGCTGTGGGAATATTTTATAGATTAACAATTTTGATATTCTGTGGACAGAATAATTTGCCGTGGAAGTTTAAAGTTACTTTCACGTATTTTGCTTAATTGTATATAAACAAGCGAAGGACGATACTTCATTCCTTTCTTATCTTTTTGATTCGTTATTAGAGAAATGAACGTAATTAATTTGAAATGTTTTCAATATGTAAAAGTACTCATTTTGCACATTTTGCGTGAGAAAATTGATTATGGAATGAATTACTGTAATATTCTTTTTCTACGATTGCTATGAAAAGTTGACAATTACGCTCTCATTTGTCATCGTAAAGTTGACGTTTTCTGTGGAACAATCGAAAAATATCTTTTTTGTGCGTCTCCAATGGCAACGCGCTAAAAAGATATTGATGCACGCTTGCTTCAATAGTTACCAGGGATACAATCAAAACAGAAACTTGTCATATTGACAGTTGACAGAACGAATTTATTTTCCGTACGTATGCGTTTTTTAATTATTTTAAAATGCAATATTACAGCTCTTGCCTTCGGCTCGCGCTGAAATTATCGTGTTCGAGTAACAAAGAATTACTTTACGCTCTTAATACACAAATAATTATTTTTGACAGTTGTAAAAATTATTTTTTTTGCGCATTCAAATGACTATTTGTAATGTACAACTGTAAATTGCCAAAAGAAAAATAGTATATAATAAACGTGTTGAAAGGCCATTGGATAACTTGGATGAGTTCTTACACACGCGTTTTTCAATAATACCATTTCAATACTTCTTTTACAATATACATAAATAAATAAATATAAATATATCAACACGCCTTTTACCCATCACTGGGTGTGGCACTCTGCCTAAGCAGATCTCGGTAAGTGATATATTTTAGTGCGGTTACCAACCGTCAAATCACGGCCTCCAAAGATATTAGTGGAGGAGGAGCCACAGGGGTAGATTTTTTTAATTGGTGAAAATTGTTTGTCGGCTGTGGGGATCGAACGAGCGGATTATATAATAATTGAAATCAAGGAACCTTAAATTGAGCTAACTAAGAATTATAGTTTAAATGGGGTAGGAGGCTCAGTGGTATCGAATCGGCCTGTGGATCTTGAGAACCTTGGTTCGATCCCCACAGCCGACAAACAATTTTCACCAAACTAAATATACTCCTGCGGCTCCCCCATGACTAACATCTTTGAGGGCCGTGATTTGACGGCTGGTAACTCTACTTCACGCGAAGAGATATATCACTTACCGAGATCTGCTTCGACAGAGTGCCACACCCAGGAATAGGTAGAAGGCGTGAAGATATATTTATTTTATTTTATATATACTCATAGTTTAAATAAAAACATTTGATTTACATTCAAAACATGTTGATATATCAACTTATCTTATAAAAATAAGAAGTAAAACTGTACATTTAGTTTCAACCTAAATATCGTACTTCGAGTATTTTATTTGAGTATCGTTTTAGTTTCCAATACTAAAACTTCCAATATGTGGTAATAACTTCGTTAATTATAAGTGTATAATCAACTATTCAAATAAACTCTAATGATAAATTTCGCGTGAATGATAAATGATTATAGTATAAATATGAACATGAATATGTGGCCAGTTCACATTAGTTACTTATCAAATTATCCATTAAATGCTCTCACATCGAAACGGATAAAATTATTATAGTGATTAGCACAGATAATGCAACAAAATTTGTAATAGGTACATTTTAGTTTCAACGCATAAATACTCCTCACGGCGTTCAGTGTCCTGCAAACCATAAAATTCTGTAATTTTCGTTATAATCTTAAGCACCGTTCGCGCTAAACAAAACCGGATAAACGGTCGTGTAGTGAATGAAGTTGATTTTATGTGCAGACGAGAAATGTATAAGTTTACGATGTGCAGTCGACAGGTTCACTTGAATAGCTTTGCTAATCTTAATTTTTATGGACGGGAAGGCTGTAAATTTCCTGTGAAGTGATAAGATGCTTCAGAAATTATTACTGTATAAAATATTATGTGACAAATTTGATACAAAATAGACGAAATTGATATTGAATTTTTAATTATTTGACAAGGTTTCGTTAATTTATTTAAATAAATATATCATCACGCCTTTTACGCATTACTGGCTGTGGCATTCTGCATATATATATATATATATATATATATATATATATATATATATATATATATATATATACAGGGTGTTTCATAACTTAGAGCAAAAAATTAAAGGGTATATTCTGTACGACGTGCTGATCACGAAACATAAAGAATTTTTTTTAAATTCGAAAAATTAAGGGTTGTTAACCTAAAACATTTTTTGTAGTACTGCACTGGATTCGCTTTCCTATTAACCACAAACAATGAAGTAGGTATCAACTACGAAAGAATAATTACACAATTCAATTATTAGCAGTTATTTATAATAGTATTTTATTTAATTAATAATTTTAACATAATCATCCACCCAGTGGCAGTGGCAACGAAAAATTTTGGACTGGGAAACATGGAAAATAATTTTGCGATTAAAAAAAAATTCTTTTTGTTTCATGATCAGCACGTCGTACAGAATATACCCTTTAATTTTTTGCTCTAAGTTGTGAAACACGCTGTATATATATATACATTACCGGTCGTGGCAGATCTCGGTAAGTGATATATTTCTTTGCGTGAAGTGCGCTTACCAACCGTCAAATCACGGCTCCATAGATGTTAGTGGAGGGGCAGTCGTCCTTTACTCATTACTGGATGTAACACTCTGCCATAGCAGATCTCGGTAAGTGATATATTTCTTCGCGTGAAGTGCAGCTACCAGCAGTCGAATCACGGACACCAAAGATGATAGTAGACGAGGAGCCATAGGGGTAGTTTTAATGTGTTGAAAATTGTTTGTCGGCTTTGGAAATTGAACCCATGTTCTGAAATACCACTGAACCACCTACCCCATTTGTTCGTTTACAATGATCTAGGTAGAATTAAAAGCTTTAATAATTTTTAAATTTCTCAAACAGTTTATTCTTATTCATATATCAGCGACACATAGGATTTAATTGTTTTTTAAATCTATGATTGTAGTCTAAACACTGATCAAAAAAACGTTTAGTTTTTAGCGTTGTTTGTAGTAAACAAAATCAGTTAAATTCAATTAGTGTAGCATGAACGAGCAATGTTCGTGTACAACAAATTCAATTGTCAATTTTCCAGTAACAGACGTGAAAAACTCCTTTAAACAATGAAAACGTAGTCGTATTTTTCCATTGTTATGACGTATTGTAAATGTTCATCGCGCAAAAGAACTAATCCCAGGCCGGAAGAACAGTTTTCAATGCTTTATCCCTCCTTTTTAATTTGTTTAGTTGCAACCCTGCACTGGATTATTTCACACTCATTGTTTCGATATTTCCTGTTCCGGTTTAATTCTTCATCGCTTGTGTTTAATATGAATTACCGCACAGTTTGTATAATGTTATATTATTTTTAGTGAAGCTTCATAATGCCGTAAATTCTCTCTCCGGTGAAAAATGCAGACTACAAGAGGGAAATTTAAATTTTATATCCGGATATGCGTCGGCTAAAATGAATTTAATAATATTAAAAACTGTCCTCTGCTTCATAACTTATTAAATGTGATTAATGTTACGTGATAAAATTGTGAAAAATGGACCATGAGATAATAATTAAGTTTTTGTCGTAGGTGTATGATATTAATTATGTGCCTTCTATCGGATTTTTTTATATTTGCATTTAATTAATTTTTGATCATTTATTATCGCTAAAATTTCACGTTACATTTTATATTAAATTACTCATCTACTTTAATGACCTAAATTTTTATTATTCTTTCAAGTAATCAATTTAAAAATTACTGTCATTATTTTTAAAATAAAATAAATATATCATCACGGTGGCATTCTGTTGTAGAAGATCTCGGCCGGCAAGTGATATATTTCTTCGCGTGAAGTACGGTTACCAACCGTCAAATCATGGTCCCTAAAGATGATAGTGGAGGGAGTCACATGAGTAGTTTTAATATGGTGAAAATTATGAGCCGCAGTGTGATAGTTCATATAATTTTTTTGCTTGAATGCGATTCGAACTTGGGATCTCCGGATTCAAATTCTGCATCGCTACCCAAACCACCGTACTGACAGACATTTGAAGGACTAGATTTGTTTATGGCAGGATTTGATGCTATTTTTTTAATCACTGGGTATCTCACTTTCTTTTTAAATTTGAATTAATATTAATATAATTTTAGGTGCAGATTCAATGTAACATAACCTAAGTTACATTTTGTTTGACAGTCTTCAGTCTATTAAAAAGAAGCAAATATTGAGCGTATGGCACAGGCTTATAATAATTTAGAAAAATATATATAATAAAATAATTTTTTTAAATAACTGAAATATGTGATTAAAATTCCAGTAAGACCACATAAAATTTAATTATTTTTATTAAAAAAAAATATTGGACATATTACCAACCCTGTAAAAATATATTTCTTTCACTAATTAAAAATTTAATTATGTAATAATTATAATAAACGTGTACGAGACCTTCTTAAAAATATACTCGTACATACAGGAAAACTTTTATTGAAAATCATACGATACTAATTAACAGCCAATAGAAACTTTATATTAACCACGGTTACCATGACAATATAAAAAATGCTTGGAAAGAAAATTAATAAGTGGAATTGAAAAAAATATCTAAAAATTCATTTTTATTGTCAATTTTATTTACTTGATAGAAGATTTTACGGATATGTCATAACTTGATTATTTTAAGCAAAATAAAAAATTGTTTTTACTTTTTGTGTTGATGTCGTTACAATTTTCTTATCGAATCTGCCATCGAAAATTAATTCATATTCAGGAATTTTTTTCTAGTGCATTCCAACAACATATTAATCTGCATGAGTGGAACAGGAGTGCAGATTACATTGTTGGAATGCGCACAATAAGCAACAATGCTCTACACAGATTGTAAGGAAAAATTCCAGGAATAAAATCTTATTTGCAGACGAACAGGCTAGCAGAAGTGCAGGAGGTATTTACTTCACGTTTGCACATATATTTGCATTCGGACATTAAATTCATTGAATGAGATTTAGGGTGATTTTAGCGAACGATGTAAACTCATTCTACTTGCCAGTAACATGCCGTTGGAGTTTTATTTGTGCGGCTGGATAACCTGGAAAACTTTGCCCGGAGTTCCGGAGTCCTGGAGTCTGGACTCACGAAGCCTCGGGGCCCCGGAGCCAAGCCACAGAATGCAAAACGGTGAACCGCGTCCAGCCATTAACAAAGAGAAACGCAAAGGAAAATAGCATCGTTGCTTTTTCCATTTCACAGTGAGTGAGTCACACACGCATGGGCGCCCATATGGGCAGGAGGATTTTGTCCCTTCCTCAAATTCTTACATTAATTACATCATTACATATTTAATTTAATATCAGTTGTAGATGAATCAGAAGAACTTCATAATGATGGGTTTTTTATTAAAAAACAAAGACAAATTAATTGTCCATCTGATTAGTGAAACCAGTCTTAATAAAAAAATTAAATAAACACTTGTCCGAGTCAACTAATTAGGTCATCATCAGAGGCCAGCCAGCACAGTTAGTAACCATAGATGCCTTCGTTCTTATGAAGCACAGTTCTTCGTCACACAGCTCCTTCACGTGAACTTGTTCTAGGTGAAGGAGTGGGTTATACCATACTGATGAACTCTAATAAGAGCAAAACGCGTCTATGGTTTCTAACTGTGCTGGTCGGCCTCTGACGATGCCCTCATAAGATGACTTGGAGGCTGAATTTCGTGAAACTTAGACAAGTGTTTAGTTTTATATTTTCTTATAAAAAAATAACTGCTACATTAGTAATTTAAGAACATTATCAAACCTAATAAGTTGACTCAGAGGTTGAAAATTTTTGTAAAACTTTGAGAAGTGTTTATTTTAGTTTGTTTTTACTTCCTTGTACGAAGTAAAGGAAGTATTGTAATCGCGAAAATTTTCGGTTCTCAGATTTCAACGGAAATAGGTGTTTTGGCAGTCCCTGAATCCATTTTGACTAATTTCGTCATGCCGTCTGTACGTACGTATGTATCTCGCATAACTCAAAAACGGTGAGCCGTAGAAAATTGAAACTTTATATTTAGGACTGTTATAACATCTAGTTGTGCACCTCTCTTTTTGGTCATTATACAACTACCGGAAGTGGTACTTTACTTGAAGCCTATAATAGATTTTCATGAAAAACTATATTCAAATATAATTTAAAACTTTCCAAATTTGGTATATAAGACTACTATATCAATGGAAATAACATAATAGATTTTGGTTAAAATAGACTACCCGGAAGTGGCACATTACAAGCAGCTGCTAACAGTTTTCCTTAAAAAAAATGGTATTATTTTAATTTTAGAAAGGAATGCTGCAAATAAAAGTTTTAGAGAATTAAATTCTGCGTCTAGCACATTAAGAATTTTTAAATTAGCTTTTTGCATAAACGAGATATCTAAATTTAAATATTATATATTTTTTGATTTTAAAAAAAATTAAGTTTGCTATGGATTAGAACAAAAAATAAAAGATTTAATGTCAAATATGTGCAATTAAAAAAATATCTATAGTTTAATACGTGTACAAGGAAGTCATGTGGTGTCCACATCAGATATTTTACTTCGTAATATGACTTAATTTATTTTGCATTTCAAAATTAAATAATAGATGGAGGTTACTGATATGTTAGATTTCAATATGTGGAATGTGTGTTGAATAAAAGATTATTTGTTGATGGAATTGGGAATAAGAGGTTATGTGAAATCGATAGAACTAAACGGATGCTGATGACTGATGGTTTGTTACTCAAACGAAAGATGAAAAAAAATAATTAAATTATGCTATAAGCTGTAAACTCCCTTATATTTTGATTCCCCTTCCAAAAATGCGTGATTTCGGCGCCCATGTATGCCAACTCGACGACGCTGGTGGGTGGCAATCCTGTTCACTTGCAATTCGCAAAAATGGAAAACGGTAGTTATTACGCGGACAAAGGCTGGCACAGGACGTGAAAATCGTCAGAGGCGATTCAGTTTGTGTTGTGCTGCTGTGTCTACGTTCACACCTTTACCCTACATGAGGTACTTAAGCGCCCCGGATAAATAGCTCTTTCTAAAACGACCAGAATCAACACTTTTATTTGTTTTACTACACATGCAATTATTTTTCAGCTTTTGTCAAATTTTACCTGCTTACAAAGTTAAAACGATTTTAGTTTAAAACGCTGTACGTCCAATTATTTTCTCACATACGGAATTTATTTTATATTCTGCTGTTGTTTGAATAAAATTTATTAATTAAAATTATTTGAAAACTAAATGTTTTGCGCTACACAATATAAAAATAATTCTGTGTTATAATAACACAGGGCAGATTTAGCTTGCAGTGCATTTTTAATTACAAATTAGCGATTTTGAATATGCAGATTCTTGTTTGTGAAATGACAGCACAACTACAGAGCTACAACAAAATCAACCTGATATAATTCTTATAAAATTAGTTTCTGTTTAATAATGATGAATGTTAATGTTAAAAGTTAAATATAAAGAAGATAAAATGAGTAAAGATTTATGGTCATCATCGTTCACCCCTCATCACACCACCACTTATTTGAAAATAGTTTTAAACAAAGCCGTAATATATAACCCAAATCATTATTCGTTCTGTCTCCTTTATATTTCTAAGAATTATTTCTAAGAACAATAATAATAGTTGAAATTTATAATTTGAAAAAAAACAAACTTTTAAAAAACTGAGCGGTTTTCTTTAATGAAAAATCGTGTTTAAAAAATTGCGAGAAAGTAAATATTACATTCTCATTTATTGTTACTTTTTCCACAATTTTAATTTATTTATTTTCTTATATAACTTATAAATTTTGAGAACTGTCAAAATTATTACTAATTTTATAAATATATATCATCGCCTTTTACTAGAGATGGGCGAATATCATATTTCTCGAATTCGAATATCGAATACGAATATTAATCAGATCTCGAATATTCGAATACTCCTAAAAGTTAATTTATTTCTTTTCATTATTTGAATGAAATTGTTAAGATGAAATTAAATTAAAACAAAAAAGTACAAACAAAAAAGAAAAAGACGAAAACTTCAAATTTAAGGTGAAACGTACGGGCTGATGTTGGCGAAAAACAAATTTGAAATATGGCACGTCTTCATGGTTTTGAAAGAAAATATCTTTGTTATTAATAACTTCAAAGTATTGTAATAGCTTTAAGTTTATGTACAAATGATAAAGGAAAACATAGTCAAAAATTGAGGTCAACATATGGCGCGATATTCGAGGTATTCGAATATTCGCTATACTGACGTTAATATTCGAAAATATCGAATATCGAATAATGTCAATATTCGCGGCATTCGACTATTCGCGGATGATATTCGCCCATCTCTACCTTTTACCCATTACTGGGTGTGGTACTCTGCCGAAATAAATCTCGGTAAGTGATATATTTCTTCACGTGAAGTGTGGTTAACAGCCGTAAAATCAAGGCCCTCAAAGATGTTAGTGGAATGAGAGTTACAGGGGTAGATTTAATTTGGTGAAAATGTGGGAATCGAACCCATGTTCTCAAATCCACAGCTCAACTCTATACTATTGAACCACCTACCCCATATTTCGAATCATTTACAAATTAATTAAATGCTCTAAAATTTCTTACTTGCAAACTTCATAATTTTGTTCATTACATAAAATGTGTCATTTACAATAACACTAGTATCTTGTTTCAAAAAGATCAATATTCAAATTGTAACTTAAGACCTATATAATTAGTCGCATGTTTCACCTTAACTATCGTATAAATTGTGGACTAAACTTTCATGTAATTAACTTTCTTATGTTTTGTTTATCGTGGGAAACGTTCAAAAGGCACCTGTCAAAGTCTAAACACAAAGAAAAAGTCCCCAGTTACCAAAACCCATTCAATTTAAAAGTCGATAGCTGCGATGGTAATGTCACTGGCGGGTTCGCACGGGGGTGTAGAGTAATACAGGGTGGAATAAGCTGAGAGTTTCGTTTGAAAAACGCCTGGAAACAAAAGAGCTTCACGTCCGGGACACAAGCGACTAGATCGGAACAACGCACTAGTTGAATGCATCGGAACATGCAGCTTGAAGGAAGACGAGAAAAAGAAAATGATCGGAAAGTCAGGAATATAATCACTGGCAATGTCGCTGATACTGTCACTGAGACTGTCGATTGTCAGCGTTGCGATGCTCGATTTTTAACGGGAATCGAAGAACTTCCAGCGTTCCACTTGAATTTTTCTAGAGACTTAACCGCTCGGATTCACTTGAATCAAAACTTCATTTTCTAGAACTTGAAAGAATGATTATTTATAACCGCTGTGATTGGTCCTTCTAACTACTCTATATTTTAAAAACTAGACTAAATACAAATCTGCTAAATTCACCTATGAATTACTTCTAGTTTTCTACATATTTATTTATTTATGTTACGCTGTACAACAGGAATTCAATCCCAATTACAGTACAGGGTCGGTACTCATCGAGCCGCAGTGTGGTAGTTCATATAATATTTAGCTTGAGTGCGATTCGAACTCGGGATCTTCGGATTCGAATTCCATACCGCTATCCACACCACCATCTACGGCTATACAGTTCATCGAAAAATAGACCAATCAGATCAGCTCAATTTTCCTTAGTTACGCTATATTATATTGTATTATGTTACGTATTTCACAATACACAAACCTTTGCGTATTTCGGTAATAATATTATAAAACAAAAAGACAAAAATTGTCCAAGTTGCTAATAGATAGTGAAACCAATTTAATAATAAAAATTAAATTAATTACTTTTCTAAGTTTCGTCACAGCTTCTTCAAGTGAACTTGTTCGTTATGAAGGAGTCAGTTATACCATACTGATGAGCTCTAATAAGAGCGAAACGCGTCTATGGTTACAAACTGTGCTGGCCAGCCTCCGAGAATTATAATATACCTAGAAGGTTGACTTGGAGGCTGAACTCTGTGGAACTTAGAAAAGTTATTAATTTAATTTTTATTAAACAATATTATTTTTTGACATTTCCTCCAGCAATACTTCTACGGGAAACATTATCTACGAGTATAACAATTGTAAATAAATAAATATATCATCAAGCCTTTTACCCATTACTGGGTGTGGCCCTCCGCTGTAGCAGATCTCGGTAAGTGATATATTTATTTGCGTTAAGTGCGGTTACCAGTCGTGAAATTACGGCCCCCAAAGATTTTAGTATAGATGTTAACAATTGTACATTTAATATTTCTTATAATTATTAATCTGTTTACTATAGCTAATCGATTTATTGTCTAGTCTTAATATATACAACTCAAACTTCGAAAATCACCAGGCCGGCCCGATACCACTGAGCCATCTATAAAAAAAAATTGAAAGATTCGAATCCAGTTTTGACACCATAATAATTTGAATATTATTAATTATTATGAATATACCAAACAATTAGTTGGCATCCTACTAAAATAGGTAAATATGAATTCAGCATAACCATTATTACTAAAATTTAATTATTATTGTAATTTTCCTGGTAATGGCATAAACTATGAAATTATAATATTAATTAATAAAGCAAAATTCCCTGTAATACTGAATTTAATCTCCTCGGTAAAATCAATAATATTACAAACATTTACAGATGTGTTATTTTTATAGACATTTGCTAATATATAATGATCATAATGATGTCATTTATCGTAGATATAGACATTTAACATGGGAAATCAGACGGCGCATTTGCATTTGTAATACTTAAAATTTAAATGGAGGTAATTTTGAACAGTTATTGAATTAAAATTCCTATTTAAACTAAATAAAATTTTCTTAAAATTGGTAGTTGTGATTTGACAACTGGTTACTGTACTTAACAGCTTAAAATGTATAGTTTATTAAGATCTGCTATTGCAGAGCTGCCATGTTCATGAATGACCAAAATTTTTACATATAAACATGCAGATGTGAATCCCTGGTTGAACCAGTTCAAAAAGTCATAATTTTTATAATATGGTTCTATATAGCTCAGAGCACGAGAAATGCACTCGTCCAAACCGCATTTCAATATCTCTGTTAATTTTTGAGTTACAGCGATTTTTGACTTTTTTTAAAGCTCAACTTTGAGACGCCATAACTCAAAAACTAAAAGAGATATTGAAATGCGGTTTCAACGAGTGTATTTCTCGTGCGCTACTTAACTTGTACCGGTATTTTGAAAATTTTAAAATTTTTTCAATTTTTTTCGCAATTTTCTTTTGTCGATATTTCAAAAAGTTGAACAGATAATGGAAATCTGAAAACACCAGTGAATTCCTCGCGTGAAAATACATAGGTATGCAAATTTTCAGAAGAAAATTCGAACGGATACATTTTTTATTACAAAAAATCGAAAAATGGCCAAAATTCGAAAAAACCCCGAGGGGTACCCCTTGAAGTTTTTACGGATTTAGGCCATTTTTCGTTTTTTTGTAATAAAAAATTTATCCGTGCGAATTTTGTTGTAAAAATTTGCATACCTATGTATTTTTACGAGAGAAATTCACTGGTGTTTTCAGATTTCCATTATCTTTTCAACTTTTTGAAATATTGAGGAAGAAAAATTTTGAAAAAAATTTAAAAATTTTAAAAAATTTCAAAATACCTGTAAAAGTTAAGTAGCGTACGAGAAATACACTCGTTCAAACCGCATTTCAATATCTCTTTTAGTTTTTGAGTTATGGGGTTTCAAAGTTGAGCTTTAAAAAAAGTCAAGAATCGCTGTAACTCAAAAACTAAAAAAGATATGAAGATGCGCTTTGCGCCATTCGATTTTTCGTGGTCTGAATTATATAGAACCATATTTTAATAATTTTCGATTTTTTAATTGGTTCAACTCAAAATTCTCATTATTTGTATGTACGAGCTCTTAAACGAAGAAACCTCTATACAAAAGAACTTTTGGATTGTTTTGAAGTTCTAAATTTATACCTAACGTTTAGTTAATGTAATTTAAAGTAATTGAAATTCATTTAATTTGTTTAAACTTAAAATGTTTCTTTTAGACTATAGACTATTACACTTCAATGCATTGCTGAAAATATTATTTTCTCTATGTTTACTTTTAAAATAAACGCTCCAATGTATTGCTGTCAAACTTTTTAACTGTAACTATGGTAATGATATATTCCTATGTTTACTGATTAGAAAAACTCCCGGTATATATTCTGATAAGCAGGAGAAGTAATCTTTGTATTATTGTTGTTTTGAGTGTCGTTTGTATGAATAGTGTTATATTATCATTATGTTTTATTTTCATTTTCCTGACTGTTTTGACAAGTCAGTATGGTAATATTACCGTACAGAATACAGTTATTACTTACTTACTCTCGTGCATGTAAACATAGGTTTCATATCCTGAAACCGGTAAAGATATTTACAGATGTACCTACATGACGTCATATCCATAGACAAGTACTAATACATAGGAATTTTGATGACGTAACCTAGGTCGATTATTTATGTGCAGTAAGCAGAAGTAATTCTATGGAAAATGAAGTTAAAATTGATTGGTCGGTTGTAGGGTTACTCTTGCACGTCGGTCGGTTTAAAAATTGCAATTCTTCACGCTCGTAACTCACTTTCGAGGCCGTTTTAAGTTATAAATTTCTCGTAAAATTCAACGTTAAAATTGCACACTTCTTCCGCCCATAAAATTCACTTTTATTGCCACATTTTGTTAATGTTAAAATATAATAAAACCCATAATATTACTCATAAATTATTTGTGTTTTATTATTAACATTTTTTTCAAGTTATCTTTTGAAATATATGTAAATCATGCTGATAATGGAAACAAGTGATAGTAAAATTGAAACAATGTGTTAACTAGTTTTCAAACTGCCAGCGATTTAAAAAAATTCAAGAAAAAACTTCAATTTTTGTTTTGTTTGTCATATTAAAATCAGCCAAAATGAGTTAATTAAAGTATTGTCATATCATCATGAGTTTTTTACAAATTTGGTGCATCAAGAAATGCCATCTAGTGATCTTTATTTCAATTAAATTGAAATGGCCACACTGTCTGATTACAAAAACAACCTTAAAATATTTGAAAATTAAAGTAAGACAACCTTAAAATATTTGACAATTGAAGTTTATGTAATAAAATGAAACACAAATAAATAAATAAATAAATATATCATCACGCCTTTTACCCATTACTGATTGTGGCAATCTTCCTAAGCAGATCTCGGTAAATGATATATTTTTTTCGCGTGAAGTGCGGTTACTAGCCGTCAAATCACGGCCCCCAAAGATATTAGTGGAGGGGAAGCCACAGGGGTAGATTTAAATTTGGTGAAAATTGTTTGTCGGCTGTGGGGATCGAACCAGAGTTCTCATGATCTACAAGCCGACTCGATACCACTCAGCCACTTACCCCCTTAAAAAGCACACTTAATAGAACTGCGTATTTTATTTATACATTAAATATTATTAAGTTGCCGTAGTAGATCTGAGTAAGTGATATATTTCTTCGCCTGAAGAGCAGTTAACATGCGTCAAATTACAGCCCCCACAAATGTTACAGCAGGGATAATTTAAATGTGGTCAAAATTTATTATTACCTAATTAATTTCAGACATACGTATTTGTTTTTCCATGGATCAATTTTAAGCCAATACCTAACGTCCGGCATAATATGTAAATGTATATACATTTGAATATAGTATCATTTGATTTTTGTAAATAAATGTGGTTTGTATCAGACTGATAACTCTTTCGCGAAAGTTGATCAACACTCTCGCTTATCTTATTAATTAATCTTTAAAATGAATTTAATGAAATATCGATTTTGTCATAAATGTAGGAACCATGATAGATATTCAACGATAGTACCTATATTGTTAATTGTCAAACATTTAAATGGCGTATGAAATATGTATACGATTAATGGTAATCTAGTAAATTCAATTCATAACTGAAATTTGCAATTTGTAGTCATCAAATATGTAGGTTTGTTTGTTACAGCCAAGATTAAATGGACGCTGGCGTTTTCAAATTATTGTATTGTAATATATTACAACTGTAATGCACCAGCACGCTAATTTACATTTGGCTTTTCATTCATCCATTTGTTAGTATTAAATGTAATTATGTTTGAATTTAAGCTCATGTCTAATACCTTAATAGCTACTTTACCGCTTTGTTATATTTTATGGATTAACAAAATCTATTCAAACAGAATTAGTAATAAGATTTTAAATTTATTTAATCTTACTTTTACCACAGTAACTGACTGGGTCCTACTAAATAACAAAATCTGATGTGTACACCACATGACTTCCTTGTACGCGTATTAAACTATAGATATTTTTTTAATTGCACATATTTGTCATTAAATCTTTTATTTTTTGTTCTAATCCATAGCAAACTTTTTTTTTAAATCTAAAATTATATAATATTTAAATTTAGATATCTCGTTTATGCAAAAAGCTAATTTAAAAATTCTTAATGTGCTAGACGCAGAATTTAATTCTCTAAAACTTTTATTTGCAGCATTTATTTCTAAAATTAAAATAATACCATTTTTTTCAAGGAAAACTGTTAGCAGCTTCATGTAATGTGTCACTTTCGGTTAGTCTATTTTAACCAAAATCCATTATGTTATTTCCATTGATATAGTAGTCTTATATACCAAATTTGGAAAGTTTTAAATTATATTTGAATATAGTTTTTCATGAAAATCTATTATAGGCTTCAAGTAAAGTACCACTTCCGGTAGTTGTATAATGACCAAAAAGGGAGGTGCACAACAAGGAATAGAGGAAGAAGAAAAACCAAATGGTACGATGATTTCAAACTAACCGCAGGAGATTCTTGGCCAACTTACGCGAGAGACCGCGAAGCTTGTAAAAATCTAGAGGAAATCTTTTTCCACTAGGGCATCCATTCAAATTAATTAATTCTTTACACATATTATAATTTACGTTATAAACAATCAATCAATTTAACAAAACAATGATCAAAGTAAAATAGATAGTATCATATAAATATCATCACGCCTTTTACTTATTACTGGGTGTGGCACTCTGCCTAAGCAGGTCTTGGTAAGTGATATATTTTTTCGCATGAAGTGCGGTTACCAGCCGTCAAAGATATTAGTGAAGGGGGAGCCACAGACGTAGATTTAAATTGGTGAAAATTGTTTGTTGGCTGTGAGGTAGGTGGCTCAGTGATATCGAGTCGGCCTGTGGATCTTGAGAACCCTGGTAAAATAGATAGTAACTACTTCATATAATATTGTATTCTCATGAATGGAATAAAGGTGTTATTATTATTATTATTTACCACAAAATAATAGCAGCATCAGATCTTTTGCCGATTGACCATTAATATGATTCTGTAACCAGGAAACCAAAAACTTGTTTACAATTTATTCCCAACAATTATTTGGTATTTTAGTAGTTTTATTAAACGTTGTCAATAATAGTATCCAATAAAGTAGCTTCTAGTATAGCACAATAAAGATGAACTTTATCGCATGCTAACATAAATGTTAACTTTTTTGAGAGGCATAAAAAAAACTGTCGTCATAAACTAATGAAAAGTTACTAATTAAAAACAAACAGTTATCATTTTTCATTGTGAAACAATTGAATAAATAACAATTGCTGCAAATAATATAACTATACAACTAGTACGTGTGTAGTACAGGTAAACCATTAGAACTATTAGCATATAAAAACAGAGAGAAGGAAAAAGTTAGAAGCGGTCTCTGAGAGGCCACGTAAATATTTAATAAATATTCAACATTTGTCAGTGGAACTCTCGAGTCGGAAACTCGGGAACTCTTTAACGCACTTTGCAAGAGTTTCCTGCAGGAACGTATAGAGGGTGTGTGAGGGAGACAAAGCGATGCAGAGGTCTGTACAAGCGATAGAGACGACATGATGTGGTGGGCTCGAAACAAATGGCCCATTTGTTGGCTGGGACGCAGGAATACCAACTGCACGGCCCCTATGAGCGCTGGAGAACCTAGTGCTCTAGTTTTATTTTTTCTCTTTCGTTTTAATGAAAATTTGTAGATCAACTGATGCAATTATTGACAAAAAAGGTGGCGTTTTTCAAATGTCTTTACGACTATTTAAGGTGAAACATTTTTTATATTTTTTTATTAATAGAAACACAATTTAATGGGGTAGGTGGTATCGAATCGGCCTGTGAATCTTGAAAACCCTGGTTCGATCCCCACAGCCGACAAACAATTTTCAGCAATTTAAATCTACCCCTGTGCCTCCCCACCGCTAATATCTTTGGGGCCCGTGATTTGACGACTGGTAACCGCACTTCAGCGTAGAAATATATCACTTACCGAGATCTGCTTAGGCAGAGTGCCACACTCAGTAATGGGTAAAAGGCGTGGTGATATATTTATACAATTTAAATAAAAAATAAATATATCATCACGTCATTTACCCATTACTGGGTGTAGCAGATCTCGGTAAGTGATATATTTCTGCGCGTGAAGTCAAAGCTCGGCCCCCAAAGCCATTAGTGGAGGGGGAGTCACAGGGGTAGATTTTTAATTTGGTGAAAATTGATTGTCGGTTGTGGGAATCTCAAATCCACAGGCCGACTCGATACCACATAATTTATTAGTCGCATTTGTCAAACAAATAAAAAATATCGCAACGGAATAATACTTCAAATTATAAACATTATATTAATTGTTGAGTGATGAATCGAGAGAACTATGAATATGATTGAAGCGAGGATGGTGTGTTAGGATGAGAATATTTAACGTGGACTGATTATTTGATGAATCTGATGATTAAATGTTTCTAGAGTTCGTACTATCTCATTTAATAGAATATGGCATGATATTATGTATGTATATTAATTATCAGTTTTTGATATATTAGTTTTTGTTTTAGTGTTCCCTAGGCAGAAAAGTTACAATTTTCCTCCAAAGGGAAAATACATATTTGCATTCCACCCTTATTTATGTTTGATTTCATGCCAGCCTTCAGTACAGTCTTAGATATTTATTTATTTATACACTTGGGGAAAAAAACGCACCACTTGAAAATGCACAAAAAATGCCAAATATTCAGACAGCCATAACTCGGTTGAATTTGGTCGAAAATTGATGAATCTTTTAGTGCCGAATATTTTCAAGTTTTTTCTTTAAAGTCATGCAAGTTATTGTGTCGCGAACATGTAAATACTTTAAGTGTTTCAAAAGGCGATATATTATTTGATGTACTGAATACAACGCAAAAAGTTTTTTTTTCCGAAATTCGTACAAATAATTACACATTACTTAAAACAAACATCAAGCCTCTGTATTGATAGATTACAGTAATGAATACAAATTAGTAAACATTAAAATTAATTTAATTCAATTAAAAATGTTTAATGATTACTTTTTTTTTCATTACTGTAACATATCAGTAGAGCAACATAAACAATTTGTTTGTTTCTAATAATTATTCTTGCGAATTTCTGAAAAATTATTTTTACCTTGTAATCAGTACATACAATAATATATATCCTGTTCCTAGGTTCTTTAGTTATTTTTTTAGTTACACCAAAGTAATAATAAAATGCAAAATTATACCCTCATATATAAAACAAATCAAAATGTAGCTGTCACTTACAGTACTGACACTTTCTTCCACTGTCACAGATCACTTCGCGTTATTTCTCTCCCCTCGTCTGAGTCCGCAAGTCAGTGGTGGCGTGTTACAATCCTTAATTTTGTTTCCAATAATTTTGAAGCACCCTGTATATACGAGTAAGTTGAGAAGGTTTAATCATGTGAAATATATGTCAAACGAAATTTTGATGATTAATTGCATGATGCATTTAATGAATAAATATTTAGTTAAAGTTTCAATTGATGAAACGTAATAGTACTTTTACTATTCGCGTATAATTTTTGTTGATACTAAATACAGTTTTTTCAAGTTGCAAAAAATAGTATAAATATTACAAAATGAAAAACCATCGATGCCTAGTGCTGCACTCCTACTACCCTCCAACAAAAACTACTAATAAAACTGGCTGGCTCCCTCAAGGGGATCAATGATTCACGAACGCAATAAAAATAAGTCGAAGAGTCCTCTCCGAGACGCCCTCGCTTCCTTACTGCGTTCTGCGCTGGACAATCACTGAAATATTCGTTTTAAAATGTATGAAAGTTTGAAACATGATCTCTTGAACGGCCTCGCAGACTGTGAATTATAAATGCCTCGCAATGCGGACCTGGAGCGGGCAGATCACGGCCCGGATGGTGTAGATACTGCAGATGTTGATGGCTGATGGTGAAACGAAACGCTTTGGACATTGCAGGATTTTTACATTTTCAACCAGGGACAGATGACAAACTTTTAGGATTTTTTATTTTGTTTTTGCTTGTTTTGGCAGAAGTGACATGAATTCTAAATTTGTACGAAATTCTTTTGCTGGATTTATGCAGGAACTACGAGTATATTATAAAATTAAACTGGGCAAATATATTTAAATAAAAATAATTTACTGTGTGCCGCTTATAAACAATATTTATAATTTGCTATTTAATTTTTTCTAACTTCGACTGTCAAACTTTATTTTTTACGGTTTTTATGTAACAATAATGTTTTTTCAACATTACTTGTGAAAATGACATTTCCCTCAGAAAATTTAGTTGTGATAGTAATTAGTGACTAAAGTAAATAACTTTTCTTACTAGTGAGGAAAATGGTGACTATTACAGCTAAATTGAGTGAAGAATCAACGACACATGATTTGCATTTGCATTTGCAAATACAACTCCAAAATGATTTCATATTTTTTTACTTAATTTTTCAAAAACAGTTGATAAGAAATAATGTTACAAATATAATCAAATAGTACAGGTAAAATATAATTTTGTTATTTATGTTTATTGCATAAGTGACTTCTTCTATATAGAGAGTTTAAAAATTATTGCAAAAAAATAAGGACAGTGGCTCGAAAAATGTTTACTTCAAGTGATATGCAATTATTTTTGCGAATTTTTGAAATAGCTATTTTTGATTCTAGATTGCGAAATGTAACTTTTGCATTCGAGAATGCAAAAGCATTTCGCAATCGAGTATCAAACATTGTTTTATCGAAAACTATGTCCCAAAATTAGTAATGTGACATCTAATGTCTCTATCAAATCTGGTATTCTCTGACCAGCAATTGACAGCTGGTTGGCAATAGAAACGAAACAAACGTTCTAATTTTTTTCTGCGATTTATTGTGATTCACATTGCATTTCGCATTGCATTTCTGAAGAAACTATTCCAGTACACCAGTTAGCTTCCTCAAGCGGGATAAATATGAATAATTGCTCAATTGGAACATTAAATATAAATTTTGTTAAAGAATAGAAGTATTGTTTCTAAGCAAAAAATAAAGTGACAAATTTTATTAAATTGTGTGCCTTTCTTCTATCAAAAAATTGCAGGATGCAAAAAACTTTTGCATCCTGCATGCAAAAGTCTTTTGCGTTCTGTAGACTCATTTCGCGTGTTGATAGTTGTCATGTAAATTTTAACTTTATATGACAGTTTTCGAAAAAATTATTTATGCATTGTATTCAGTATATAAAATAATTATTTACAATAATTTTGAAACACCCTATATGAGTAAGATAAACGAAAATATTGTTATAAGTATGTTGCGCTAGTTATGTGTTACATTCAGCGACATTATTGAACCCATTGTTCCTTCTCTAGCCTCCGCTACTTCCTTCATCTTCCTTTTCACTTCTCTTCCGTTTCCAGTCCAAGAGGAATAATTATTTTCCGTATAAAGGGTTCATTATTTGGCGATTGTGCATCGCTGTGTAAACAGAAAGCGAGAATCCAGTTTCAGCGGTGTTCGGTCCTTTTGAGATATTCATCAATTCATCATAATTCAATCGATTTGAATCGCGGTAATGTTAGCACAATGAGATGCAGAACCAGATGCGAACCCTGGAGGATTTTTATTCAAATCAAATACAGTCTCGGGGTAAACATGCTGCCGCATATTCCTGACACATCATCATTCGATTACTTTATCAAATTCTTCTCACAACAACATTAAAATATTCACCAGATGTTTGCACGGGAAAATTGAAAACGTATCAAACTTGATTTTATTATAAAACGCATAAAAAAATAACCAAAAACTACATAATAAATACTTGTTTATCAGGGGAAGAAACTAAAATATTTCTTCACGAAACTGTCGCTTCATTTTGCACTTGGGAGAAAATTACAATACATTACAATAAATTAGAAATTTAAATATAATTTATTATTCTTTTAACAGATATAAATAAATATATCATCACGCCTTTTACCCATTACTGGGTTTGGCACTCTGTCGTAAGCAGAACTTGGTAAATGATATATTGCTTCGCGTGAAGTACGGTTACCAGCCGTCAAATCACGGTCCCCAAAGATGTTAGTGAAGGGGAAGCCACAGGGGTAGATTTAATTTGGTGAAAATTATTTGTCAGCTGTGGTAATCGATCCAGGGTTCTCAAGATCTACCACTGAGCCACCTACCCCATTAACAGATGTCCCTTGGATATCAATAATTTCATGTCATATTATTGTTTTCCAATAGTTATCAGGGATACAAACAAAACAGAAACTTGTCATATTGACAGTTAACAGAATGAATTTATTTTCAGTACGCATACGGTTTTTGAATAATTTTAAGATGCAATCGTAGAAAAAATTATGTGTGTATCACGAGCGTAAAATGTCTTTGTTCCTCTTGCACTATTGCAGCTCTCGCCTTTGGCTCGCACTGCAATTACCGTGCTCGAGTAACAAAGAATCACTTTTCGCTCTTAATACACAAATAACTATTTTGTACGGTTGCTATGACAAATAAACAAATCGAAAAATAATTTTGTCACGCGATGCTACTGGAAACGAAATGTTATAAATACATGCTTTTCTAATAGCAACACACGAACAAAATATTGCCTTCGTGCGTACTTCAACAGTTACCAGGGATACAAACAAATCAGAAACTTGTCATATTGATAGACCGACTTTATTCTTAGTACGTACGTATACGTTTTAATAATTTAAGATGCAATCGTTGAAAAAATGTATGACATCATGTAATTTCGTTAATAAACCTTGACAATAGACAAGGCAAAATATTGCCTGTGTACCATCGCAGCATCCGAACACGCGAGGCAAAATCTCCAAGCTTAGGTGCAGATAAAGTAGAACGAGTGGACGGAACGCAGATCGCAGCATTCGCTCGTAATTTGTGCAGAGCCCGCTTGCGGCGCACGGTCAAATAAACAATCCTGCTACACTCCTGCCTGCTTGCTACTCATACTCCTGCTGTGCTTTGTAAACATTTCATATTTTTTGCACGTTCTAAGTTCGGGGGAGACTGAAATATTTTATTTCGAATTACGCCCCTGGCATAGCGATAAGCCCCTGTGAGGTCAACTCCGATTATTTAAAATGCTACGCATATGTTATCTCAGCAGGCGTGGCAAGGCCAAGCTTACCCATCTGCTGCCGCATCGTGTTTAATTTTCAGTTTAGGTTTAAATAAAAAATATACATATATCTTCAAGTCAAGTCGGATTTCATTTTTACAGAAAATTCATAAAAATCGCAATCTCTTTATTTCTTTATCCGAAAACTTTCACCGTAATTCTCAAAAAGGTCTAACTAATCCCGAATAATGGATTACCAAACCTAATTCTAAACCAATAAAAAAAACTAAATCATATTTTCGTAACACATGCACATTATTCCCTAATTTGAGAGAGAGAAACACTGCTTTTCTCCCCTAGGGAGAGAAACGTTATGTTTCTCTACCTAGGTAGCATGTTTCTCTCCCTAGGTAGCATGTTTCTCTCCCTAGGTAGCATGTTTCTCTCCCTAGAGACTACGATTATTAGCTGTTTGCGGCATTTCCTAGGTAACTAGTTACGCAATCCATATTTGACATTTATTCCGATAAGACAGTAATTTTTGTGCACTTGTTACGAAAAGTATAATATGCTTCACGGGAGGGCGCGATTATCCCTTGTACCTTCACACGCGGGAATAATCGCTTGTTTCCTTCCCTTGATGCATAACATACTATTTGGTAACTACTTTGTAATAGGAATGATTTAATAAAGTTTGCTTAATTTTTTTAAAGAATACAAGATGTCTCTTGTACTCGAGAAAAATAAATGCTACGACTTCGAACATCAGAAGATCTCTACAAAGACTTTATCTCGGTGAAGTCGAAAGCATTGTTATACAAACCGGTCGACATAACGGAAACAATAGTTGGGTTTAATTATCATGTCGACAGACATAACGATATCATAAGTGTAAAATCGATACACAAAGTACAATATAACGTATAGTTTAGGGTTTCTACCACCTACCTTATTCGATGTACGCTGATTTTAAGATGTCGGTGACCTGAAACAACAGACAAATGTTTATAAACAAAGCAAATAATAAATTTAAACCCAAATCAAAAATATCATCACGCTTTTTACCTATTACTGAATGTAGCACTCTGCCATAGCAGATCTCAGTATTCTTTTTGCGTTGTAATCAGTAGATACAACAATATTTATCCTTATTTTTATAGTAAGAATTTTGAAACATCCTGTATAGGGTGATTAGAGAAATTGAATCAAATCCTGCCATGAAAAACAAAGATTAGATATAATGGGCATGTCTGAGCATTTATGATAAATAATTTGTCAATTGTGATAGATAATTAATTTTAAATGATTATGAATTTTATTGATTATTGTAACATTTGAACGGTATGGGTTTCACCGATTACCAAATTAATTATATTTATTTCTATAAAAAAAGTCAGTCCAAATTGAAAAATCAGTGACATTTAACCCTTTGCACTCCAGCCTAATAAGCAATAGTAGGAACTAGTAACTCCAAACAAATGCAGATCACACACATTGGAATGCAAACGTAAACACTTTTGATTATCTAAGACTTAAGAGCGCTGAGTGAGATAAACAAGCGTGTCGCAAATGCGGCGACAACGGATTTATTCCTAACATACGAAATGTCGCAAATGCGGCGAAAACGGAGTGCAAAGGGTTAATAATTACCTAATTAATTTCAGATAAACGTTCTTTTTTATGGCACAATTTGATGCTATTTTTTTGTAATCATCCAATATAAGTAACAAATATAATGCACAATATCTAAAGTTTGTGAAGATATATTTATCATCATTTTCAGATACATGAAATTACATAACTAATAATTTGGTTGGAAGTAATTTGTAACTGTATCTCATAGGAAACATATTTGATTCGTTTATCGATATACATGCAATATAATTACTTTATTTTTCAGTTGATAATTTAAAAAATAAATAAATATAAAATCCAGTACCAATTTTAAACTAGTTATCGAATTTACAATGTGAATCAGAGTGAATGAAATCAAAATATCAAAGCATATACTTTTACGAAAAAAAGCTGCACCATCAAAGCACAGCAGAGGGCTTGACTGAATTTATTTTCGAGGAAATGCAAAAGAACAAAAAAATACTTTATAGATTTCAGTGGTTGGAACCAACCAGAATTACAGAGCAATTCAGTTTCAGATTTATTATACTCCACTCGAAGATTTATTATTTATCCGCAGAATGGAATTTCTAGGAAAACCAAGTTGTAGGAAGTGCGGGCAATGTCCCATCGCAATTATCCATTTAGAAACAAATCTTTTAGAGGCGCCGGACAAACAAAGAAAAGCTTCGGAAGTGGAGATCGCTCGGAAGAAAACCACTGAGAGATTCAACACTCTCCGATTTGACCCAAAAAAGAAATAAGAAGTGTGATTCTGTTTTACCGATATTCAATTCGAATCTAGGAAGAAAATGATACATTTATTCTTGACGGTGCCATGTTATTTGTGTATATAAAACTTTTCAAAGTTATTAATACCAATGTTGACTGCCTTCAATTACAACAAGATATTGATAGTATTCTGCGAAACTATTATTGAATATTAATAAATGCAAAATTATGTCTTACTCTATGAAACATGTTATTATCACATTTGACTATCAAATGCTAAATTTAATACTGTCTCGGGTTACTCAAAATAGAGACTTGGGAGTGGTGTTTGATTCGAAATTGAATTTTTCGTGTCATATGAGGGATATGGTGAAATCCTCATTTAGAAGCATTGGTTTTATTATTCGGAACACTCGCAATTTTAAAAAGCTGTCCACTCTTAAATCTTTGTTCAATTGTTTTGTACGTGCTAAGTTGGAATATTGTTTTTTATTGTGGAATCCACTGTATAAAACCTCAATTAGAGCAATCGAAACCATTCAGAGAAAATTTGTTAGACATTGTTGGTACAAATTTACTAAACCTCTAATTGATAGTAACTCTTCATTCCATTATAGTGATTCTCTTCATGAGTTTCGAATGCTATCACTCGAAAATCGCCGGAACATTCAATCTTGTGTTTTTTTGTATAAACTCTTAAACAATGTTATTGATGATTCGAGTTTATTGTTTTTTGTAAATTTCAACCTACCACGTACTTGTAACCCTAGACAGAAAGTTTTATTCAACATAAAAACTGTAAGAACTAATTACGAGTTAACGTGTCCTATAAGGCGTATTTGTACTATTTTTAATCGGTTTGATAATGATAATATTGATATATTCAATGATTCTTTACAATCATTTAAAAACAAACTATTTGGCTTTTTCGGATATGCATAATATATTTAATTTTTCTAATTGTAAATACATATTAATATGTTTCTTTTTTTGGTATATCGCATTTATTGTTAATCAATAATTTTTGTAATTTTTTATATGCCCTCTATAATTGGGACATTGTCCTGTTGAGTGCTTATTCAATAAATAAATAAATAAATAAATAAAAAACACCTGAGCGAGGAATGACAATTTCCTCACAAGGTATACATACATTTTATTTTGCGATCAGTAAAAAACTATACTTTTTGAACCTCACTTGGTAACATAAAGTAAGTAATTACAGACAAAGGCTCTTTGCAGATTGTTGCTATTGGTAACGGGGTTCTTTGCAGACCACAACAGATATTTGTGTATTAAGAACGTAAAGAGATTCTTTGTTACTCCAGCACGGTAATTGCAGCGTTAGCCGAAGATGATACGCTCGTGATACACACATCATTTTTGTACGATTGCATCTTAAATTATATTATAAAACGTACATGTACTAAAAATAAATTCGTTCTGTCAACTGTCAATATAACAAAGTTTCTGTTTTGTTTGTCCTGGTAACTATTGAAATAACTCCGAATTTAACATCTTCTTGCCATTGGAAACGCATGACAAAGATATTTTTCGATTGTTCCACAGAAAACGTCAACTTTACGATTACAAATATAATTTTCAACTTTTCATAGCAATCGTAGATATTTTTTTAAATAGACAAGATAGGAAGATGAGCTCAACGGCATTGAATTTCTCGAGCTTCAGTTAACTTATGACCAAATTTTCTGCAATGATTAATTAAGATGTTATTTAGCACCATGGTAACCAGTCCATTTTAATAATGGGAGTAAAAAAGATAAATTTTATGTCGTTTTAATCCACTAGGCTACGATTACCTATCTACTAAATTATTAAATTAAATGTGTGCCATAATTTATCAAGCCAGTTTCTGTAAAATCGACTTTTGTTTCATCACTGTATCATCGAACCAGGGTTCTCAAGATCCACAGGCCGACTCGATACAACTGAGCCATCTACTGGTTCGATCCCCACAGCCGACAAACAATTTTCACCAATTGAAATCTACCCCTGTGGCTCCCCCTCCATTAACATCTTTGGGGGCCGTGATTTGACGAGTGGTAACCACACTTCATGCGAAGAAATATATGGGTAAAAGGCGTGATGATATATTTATTTATTTTATACTGTATCATCTCTGGACAAATTACTCAGGTTCGATACAGCGCTGCACACCCAGCTACAAGAGGAAGGGATCAACGGCTCAGCCGCTGTCCAGCACTCATTACAGATTCGCTAGGCGGTAAGAGCGTTGCGAGCGCTGGGAAGCGGACAGAGCTATGAACAAACCCGTTTAAAAGTTTAATCAAAGTAAACAAGTGTACAGCGGGATGAGTGTACAACAGCCGTGGTGTAATTGCACTAACTGTTGTGTGGAACTTTTCGCGCTTTTTTACACCGGATGCAGGACCGTACTTAACCGGACATTCACTTGAGAGTTTGTCTGTGATACTTCAACTGACACGGACGCTAGCGAATAATGGAATTCAATTTAACTTGCTTGAATCATTCAGATTTATAATTATTAAAAGTTAGGAATTTATGTTCTAAAACTTTACTCACAAAATACAACTTTAAAACTCTCGCTTATTTGTTTGTCAATATAATAAGTGACATAAACAAGTATTCTAACACTTGGATTCCCGGGTTCGATTTCCACAACCGATTACAATAACCCCTGTAATTCCCCCGTCCACTAACATCTTTGGGAGCTGTGATTTAACAGTTGGTAACCACAATTCATGCGCAAAAATATATCGCTTATCGAGATCTGCTTCGGAAGAGTGCTACACCCAGTAATGGGTAAAAGGCGTGATGATATATTTATATTTATATTTAAATTATAACAATTTCACATTTTTCCACGCAACAAGAATGAGAGACGAGAGTAAGAATGATATTAGAATAGAAAATTCGAGATGAAATCTATATAAAAACTGCAAGAGTGAAAATCTCACATATTTATATACCTATACAATAGTTATTTACATACCAAGTACGGGAACGACCGGTTCCCGGATGAGTGCCATAGAACGAATCCGGGAACCTAGTTCACGCAAGAGGTTTACAAATAAAATAAATAAATAAATATATCATTACGCCTTCTACCCATTACTTGGTGTGGCCCTCTGCATAAGCAGTTCTCGGTAAGTGATATATTTCTTCGCGTGAAGTGCGGTTACCAGCCGTCAAATCACGGCGCCCAAAGATGTAAGTGGAGAGGGAGCCACAGGGGTAGATTTAAATTGGTGAAAATTGTTTGTTTACAATGTTACAAATTGCAAATAATAAATAAAGTACGGCGAATCTAACTTTTATAGTATTAGTCTTTTTTTTAATAATGAAACGTATATTAATTTAATATAGAACGGAAAACCAAAACCACATCTCATCTTTTAAGTCCAGCAAAGAACTCTACTCAAACGTAACGAACTTCCGAGCAGAACTTCAAAGTATCAACTATTTTTTAAGCGCATAGGCGAGTGCTATCCTGTTAATTAATCCTCACGAAGCAGGAAAGACAAAAAGACTAGTCGCTCTGTTAGACATTCACAGAATCAAATAATTAAACGAGAGTAGCTAGAACAATGAAACTTCTCCAAAAGATTCTCCTGGTGGAAGCTAGTCGCCTGTGGAACGGTCACTTTCTACTCTACACCCACACAAGAGAGAGAGAGAGGGAGGACGAGTGTCCTCTGAAAAATCCAATATATTTAACGTGCAATTCGATAGACGAAAGTTTCTTTTTGCAATAGCGTCTTATGGAAGCAGTAATGCTTTTCAAGCAAGCCGCCAATATTCAGCACGGTTAAGCTTACGGTTCAAATTTCCTAGATTCGTGGCACCGGAACTACAAACTACAAAATGTTTTCTACGAGTACAATTATACATATACAACTTTGGTGGATTTCAAAGCCAAATACTTCAAACAGAGTCTCTGTGAATGAAATGAAAATATTGAGTGAATTATCTTATGAAATTCAAACACTAAATTAAGGAAAAATAGTTTGTAGTGTAGTAAATAAGTAACGTGAAGGTTGAATATTTTTCAAGAATATTTACAGAGTTAGGGATTATCTTTTCTAAAAATTTAATTCGTGACGCAAATATTCTGAAAATTTACATATTTTTTCATGGGGATGACAAATTCTCATTATCTCTTCAACTTTAACAAATATTGCGACAATTTTTTTTAAAGAATAGTATAAAGTAACTGAACACGAGAAATAAACTTGTTCAAACCGCATTTCAATATCTTTTTTAGTTTCCGAATATAAATAAATAAATAAATATATCATCACGCCTTTTACCCACAACTAGGTGTGGTACTCTGCTGTAAGCAGATCTCGGTAAGTGATATATTTCTTCGCGTAAAGTGCGGTTACCAGCCGTCAAATCACGGCCCCCAAAGATGTTAGTGGAGGCATGAGTTACAGGAGTAGATTTAAATTGATGAAAATTGTTTGTCGGCTATGGGATCGAACCAGGGTTCTCAAAATTCGACTCAATACCACTGAGCCACCTATCCCATATATGGACTCCCAAAGTTGAAATTTAAAAATGTTAGAAAACAATCTTAATATTCAAATTCAAATATAAATACTTTTTAACATTAAGATTGATTATAATTGATGTTTAAACCAAATTCCTAATATTAAAATTGATAAACATAATGTTAGATGAATGTTGCAGGGATTAATATTATCTCAACCAATTATTTTTAAATGTAGATTAAAAAACAATATAAAAAACAGAAAACGAGTAATTTATGTAATATTCCTATCAAAATTGAAAACTGAAATACATAATAAAATTTTAGACAATAAAATATAAACGATAAAAACGATTTTTAAAAATATAGTCTAGGTCAATTTTGAATAACTTAAAACGTATAAATACACTCTAGTTAAAAATGTTATGGTACAATATAACTCAAAGAAAACTAGGTTTATATTTTTAATATTGTTTAAATATTCACATCTTGATGACTTGGGCGAGACTTGCTATAAAATGTAAAATATTACTGTTCTAGTTTATATCCTTTGTTGGTCTACTTGACTGTGATACAGCCACAATAACCTTTGTTTTAAAGAATACTTAAACTATGCAATAACATCTCAAAATTATGTTGCTGTTTTTATTCTACTGCTTTATCGTAAGACTGAAATTGGCGAGAGAATGGCGTCGTTGTAAGCCGTGTTCGTTACATCCGAGTTAAATATGGGTATGATTCTTGCGTGCTATAAGTGCAAATTGTTTCTTTTTTATTCATTCAATAAAATAAGTGTAAATGCAGATAATAAAAGTAAAATTTGTCAACATTCCATTGTTTACTACGTTTTTTAGAAAACTTAATTGTTATTTGACAATTATAAACATGCAGATGTGAATTTCTGGTTGAACCAGTTCAAAAACTCAAAATTTGTATAATATGTTTCTATATAGTTCAGAGCACGAGAAATACATTCGTTCAAACCGCATTTCAATATCTCTTTCAGTTTTGGAGTTACAGCGATTTTTGACTTTTTTTAAAGCTCAACTTTGAGACGCCATAACTCAAAAACTAAAAGAGATATTGAAATGCGGTTTGAACGAGTGTATTTCTCGTGCGCTACTTAACTTGTACCGGTTTTTTGAAAAATTTAAAAAAAATTCAATTTTTATCGAAATTTACTTTTGTCGATATTTCAAAACGTTGAAGAGATAATTTAAATATGAAAACACCAGTGAATTCCTCGCGTGAAAATACATAGGTATGCAAATTTTCAGAAGAAAAGTCGAACGGATACATTTTTTATTACAAAAAATCGAAAAATGACCAAAATTCGAAAAAACCCCAAGGGGTACCCCTTGGCGTTTTTACAGATTTAAACCATTTTTCATTTTTTTGTAATAAAAAATTTATCCGTGCGAATTTTGTTGTAAAAATTTGCATACCTATGTATTTATACGAGAGAAATTCACTGGTGTTTTCAGATTTTCATTATCTTTTCAAGTTTTTGAAATAGTGAGGAAGAAAAATTTTGAAAAAAATTGAAAAATTTTCAATATTTTCAAAATACCTGTACAAGTTAAGTAGCGCACGAGAAATACACTCGTTCAAACCGCATTTCAATATCTCTTTTAGTTTTTGAGTTATGGGCTTTCAAAGTTGGTCTGAATTATATAGAACCACATTTTAATAATTTTCGATTTTTGAACTGGTTCAACCCAAAATTCTCATTATTTGTATGTACTTAAACGAAGAATTTGCGAACAAACCTCTACACAAAAGAACTTTTGGATTGTTTTGAGGTTCTAAATTTATACGTAACGTTTAGTTAATGTAATTTAAAGTAATTCAAATTCATTTTATTTCTTTAAACTTAAAATGTTTCTTTTAGACTATAGACTATTACACTTCAATGCATTGCTGAAAATATTATTTCCCCTATGTTTACTTTTAAAATAAACGCTCTAATGTATTGCTGTCAAACTTTTTAACTGTAACTATGGTAATGATATATTCCTACGTTTACTGATAAGTAAAACTCCCAGTACCTATATAAATAAAATAAATAAACAAATGTATCATTACGCCTTTTAAATCACTGGGTGTGGCACTCTGTCGAAGCAGATCTCGGTAAGTGATATATTTCTTCGCGTGAAGTGTGGTTACCAGTCGTCAAATCACGGCTCTCAAAGATGTTAGTGGAGGGGCAGCCACAGGGGTAGATTTAATTTGATGAAAATTGTTTGTCGGCTGTGGGGATCGAACCAGGGTTCTCAAGATTCACAGGCCGACTCGATACCACTGAGCCACCTACCCCTCTATATATATATTTTATTTGAAACCTTTTCCTGAAAGTAAATAAAAGTACCATTCACTATTGTAATATTTAAAATTATATTTGAGTGTTGCATAATATCAGTTGAAATTGACACGTGCATGAAATAAAAGAATAGTTAGCCTTTGTTATAAAAAAATGTCGAAATAGATACAGAACACGTGGGCAGTAAAAAAACTATGCAACTTTATTGTGAAACTCCACGTGTACGAGGTACGAACGATAATTTTTCAATGTCAAATGTTGGTTAGAAATAAAACACCTTTATTGCATTAGTAAATAGTAAACTCAAAATCCACTATTTATTTTCACATCGTTATCGCTTTCTCTAAAGCACGTGTTTATTTTTTTGAAAGCAATTCAATGCAGAGATAAATAAGAATAAATTTTTTGAAGGGGTGTAGAGATTTGCTCCATAAAGCCATTTGGTATTTTATATTTCGCTACTCAGGAATATATGATTAGGCAGGAAGGAAAGATCCTGAGAATTTATACGATTTTTATACATAGTTAGTAACACTTCAGGCTAGAATTTCAGGCTGAAACCGCGAAACTGGCTGAAACCTCTCACAACAAAATACATCACGAAGTAGAGGAAACAGAGGGAGAAAAACTATTTCCAAGTGTGTTTACCGCGGTAAATCACAGCGCCAGTCCAGGACCGGCCCAGGAAAAGAAACATTGCAAGAAATACATTTTATACGCCATGTTAAATGATAACAGTATTCAATTTGTTTGTAGTATAAGATTTAATGCAACCTAAGGGAAATTTAGCCCGGAAAATATGAAAGCTAAAATGTATTTTTTTCTATATTTCTACTGTACAATAGTGTGGATAGAATTATGGAATTTGAATCCGGAGATCCCGAGTTCGAATCTAGCTTATTATATGAATATTATATGGGGTAGATTGCTCAGTGGTATCGAGTCGGTCTGTGGATCTTGAGAAGCCTGGTTGGATCCCTACAGCCGACAAACAATTTTCACCAAAATTAAATCTATCTCTGTGGCTCCTCCTCCACTAATATCTTTGGGGGCCGTGATTTTACGGCTGGCAACCGCACTTCACGCGAAGAAGTATATCATTTACCGAAATCTGCCACGCCCAGTAATAGGTAAAAGACGTGATGATATATTTATTTATTTATTTACTACACTGCAGCTCGATGAGTCCGGACCCTGTACTGTAATTGAAATTAAGTTCCTGTTGTACATCGTAACATAATTAAATAAATTACAAAAAGTTGAAGTCAGCAAAGTCTCGCTTTTTAGGCGTGTTATTTCATTTTACAATTTTGTGAATAATTACTTAATTTTAATGATATGCCTCAGAATTAACCATGTTTCTTTAGAATAAAATGAAGATTGTTTTTGTTTTTGGGAATTATTTGCAGCCGGTTCTGGGTAGAGAGGCGATCGTACCGCTGTCGACGGCGACGCAGGAAACTACTGAATGTCTAACGACGTTACCGACGCCGTCGTCGTTACGTCACACGCAACGCTGCACAGCACAACGCAAGACGTCACGCAAAGCGCACTTTTCACGTTCAAACTTTATATTGAAATAATGGAAGATGGCGCTTGAGTTTGGCACTTTATGCTCACACCAGAATTTCTTATTTATGGCCTTTCTTATATTTATTATACTCCGTCGTATCTCACTTGTCTGCTACACGTTATTTTTATGTTGTATTTGTTCTGTGAATGAAATCAAATTTGACCTCAATTTGAAGAGGTTGAAAATAACGATTTTGAAGATTTAATCTTGGAGACAGAATAAGTTAATTATTTTTCAGATGATATCTCAGCAGCTCCTGACTTCTCTAAGATTTATATCGAACAGAGAAGTTAAATTGAATCAACAAAAAAAGAAACATATTTGTGCCATCTTCATCTAGTAGTTTCACAAACAACAATTGATGGAATAATGACATAGCTTTTATTTCTTTAAACCAAGTTGTTTAAAATTTATCTTCTAACGGTGTAAGCTGTAGTTTTATTGTTCATATATAAAATGTAAGAATATAAAATAGTGTTATTAACAATGCATGTAGAATTAACTTGTTCTTGGGACTGTACAGGTTTATTTTTAAAAGATAAATATGTTCATAAGTTTCCAAGCTGTTGGTTGAAAGCCTGGAAAGTATTTCGAGTTACGAAGCATTAAAACTTGAAGTGAATATATGAAATAAGAAGCGAAAAGGGTAAAGTGCGAGCGACGGCACATCCAACAGAGGTTGAGTAATCTTGAAAAGTCAGACGCGTCCGAGAAACATGACGCCAGACGTCGGGATGCTGTGACGTCACGTCGTCGCTGTCCGGAACACACTCCGGAACAGGAAGTTCTACCCGCGGCCCAGGGCGCCCGGATACTACCCCACTGCAACCGCAGGTTGACCTCGGTTTTAGCGAGCGACTATATTATAACTAGCTCGTTCAAATTGAAAATTATAAATTCAAAGAATCTTACATTGCATATTTAAACCAACTTTTAAAACGTGATTTATACTTCGTTCAGTGAGAGATTTGCCACAGCTGTCTCTATTTTCTTTTTATCGTTAGAATATCTATGGCAACTAAAACCTATTTGCGGTAGAAGTCTATAAAATTGCATTCATTCAACACGAATTTTCTCATTTTTTTTTCATTTAAAATATTATTTATTGATATGTTTGTATAGAGAAATAATTACTTTTTCGGTTAAGATCAAAGTAATTATAGCATGCCATTTAAAAAAAATCTCCTTTACTTGATTGAAAAAATGACTATCGATAAAAAATATCTGATTTTGCCAAAATACCAAAAACCTCGAAACGGTTTTGTAATTATTTAGATTAAATATTTTTTTTTAAAATAATATACATATTCCTTACTTATTGTACACCCTGTATATTTCCATAAGGGTAGTTGGTTAAATGGTATCCAGTCGAATTTGAAAATCCGGGTTCAATTCCCATAGCCGACAAACAAGTTTAACTACATTAAAAATTAATGGTAACCGTACTTTACACGTATAAATATATCATATACCGAGATCTGGTACGGCAGAGTGCCATCCCCAATAATTGGTTCCACACTTCACACGCATAAATATATCACTTTCTGAGATCTGCTACGGTGGAGTGCCACACCCAACATGGCGTGATAATATATTGTTTTATTATAATGCTATTAATAATATTTTAATATTGTCATGGTTAATTCACCCCGTCGTCCATCCGCCGGCATGCCTAGCGCTACCTTAGATAATTTAAATGACCCTCTCTTTTGGGGAGGCAACTTTAAGAAGCAAAGTAAGGGGAGGAAACTATAATACTATTTCTCTAATTCAGTGGTTAAATCACGCGCGAAGCAGAGATGTAGTTGGCAGGTGTTTAAAATTCAATATTCAAGTAGGGTGCTAACTACAGATTGAACAAATTAGTAAGTTCCGTCCATTAGTTAGAAACAAACGATTGGTGAACCCACTTTAACGTCAAGACTGACCCAAGTTCGGTTGTCATCCATTCTCCCAACCTCGTGATGTTGTCACCCGCGCGTAGCAGCTGAGAAGAAACTGAGCTTTCGACGAAGTCAAGTGAACATCGTCGAAATTAGTTTCATTCCTCGCGCGTGTGATTTTAATTATCTGCGCAAGAATCCAATAAAGTCACATTTGAAAGCATTCCATTTGACAACAAAGCTTGCGAAATTTAAATTACAATCGCAGCGGTAAAAGTGAAATGAAATTGAAAATAAACAGCTGCAGGTATTTAACAAACGACAAATGCTGTATCGCCCTCTACGATGACGGGAATGTGAAATCTCGCGCGAGGAATTCAGTATTGGATTTTAAAATTAATATTTACTTACTCAGATACCGCTTAACCTTCTGTTATACTAGTAATTTAATGCTTCGCAGCACAAAATTATTTTCAGTTTACTTAGCTAGTGTGAGCTTTACACTAATTAATTGCCAATATCGAACAAGGATTTACTATTTCAATAAGCCGACGACATGAGAGATTCTTACCTATACCGGATGTCCCAAATAACAAGCCCATCTCACAAACAAAAACAGTGCTTCAAATACTCATTTTGCGCATTAGGGTGTTAAACAGTGCGCAAAATGAAAAAAATCACTTACTTCGCGTATTGATATTAATGAAATTTTATTGACAGTTTTAGAAACATATTCTTTTCTACTCCCGTTATGAAAATATCATTTAACGTATTAATTTCCATGGCACTAAATAACATTTTAATCACATGTTGACAAACTCTGGCTTCGAACGTTTTAGTCACGGCTTGAAGTATTAAATACAGGATAAAATTAGTTTCAGTCATTTGTCATTGTAACTTAATCTTACTTACTTTTAAAATAACTCATAAAATTTTACACTTTGTTGTTTTAATTTGCGATCATAGAAAAAGATAATATGTGACTCGTTTTATAAACTTTATAGTTACAAGTGCATAAATAGCTATTTATGAAACCTAGTAAGGAAATGAAGGTTATTTACGCATGTGAAATTTGCAGAACGAGGCGTAGCCGAGTTATGTAAACACATAAGTAAGGTAATAACCTTCATTTCCTTACTAGTTTCATACAATATTTTTCTACTTCCGTTCTAATAAATACGAAAGAGTGTTTTGGAAATTATGAAATTTTGACATATTAATGACAGTTATAAATTCAAAAAATAAAAGAATAACACATCAGAATTCATCTACCAAGATATCTGTTGCTATGTTACCTCATTATTTCACTAGTTAAATAATGCAGTTCGTTACCTAACTCAAATAAGGGAAATAAAACGTCTATTTCCTAAAGGAAGTAGAAAAATACGTTTATAAAACTTGTTACATAATATACTATTTTCATGAGTGATCGTGATTATGACTAATTCTTACTCACTCATAGTTTATTTTGCTTCAGTTCGCATAACAATAATATTTTCTGAATTTCTTTTTTCCTTGTTTATTTAACGGTTATAAGTAAATGAGTAAGTCAATAATAGTACATTTGAAGCACTAACTGATAACAACTACGGAGGGTGCAAAACGAAGCGCTAATATCCATCTTAAGCTATCTAGAAGCTTTAAGCACAAATTCCTAATTCGAGTTTAACGATGCGCCAAATGATCGTAGTCGCCTGGTGCTAAACATTCCCCACAGCACCAAAGAGGAGTAATCCACGCAATTTATTATTACTGGCTGACCACCTATCTACTATTCTACAGCAAAGAGCAAACAATACCGTTGCCATAGCATACAACTAACTATTAAATTAACCAATGCTAGTGTTACACTCAGGGGCGTCACTAATGCCAGGACATTAGCGAGCTAAATTAAAATTTGGGGATGTGAAATTAGTTATTTACGTATCAAGTGCAGAAAGATGGGTTTTTTTTGAATGAGTGGACCGTGAGTTCAAAATAAAACCCTTTCTGCACGAGTTGCGTACACTATTTTTCTACAACCATAAACAAAATTTTGATAAAAATAATAAAACAAATTTCAGTAATTGTAACATCTCTGATTTTTTTTTATTAATTTAGAAACTTTAGAAAGATACCTGGTTTAATGTATCCATGATAACTGACAATGACAAACAAACTCAATTATTTTGTTGAGAATTCACCACAAGTCACTGTCAACCAATAGGATCACGAATTTGTTTGAGAATGAACCAATGAAATGTACATTTCGTCGGAAATTCAGCACTAGTGAAATTTCATCGGAAATACCACTGTTATTAATATCCTTGGTTGCGACTAAAATAAATGATATTTTCAATATTTTCTGCATTTTTTCAGTGTACATTTAATATTCAAAATTTTCATCACTGTAATACCTAATTAATAATGTGCAAATAAATACCTAACTATTCTTGTTAATTAACTCTTGTTTGGTAAATTCTCAAGCCGAATACAACTCGTAGTATAAAAATTAACATAACGAGTGCGAAGCACGAGTTGTGTTTCCTATTTCCATAACAACGAATGTATATTTATGTCAAAATATTATCTGTCAATTTTTATACTACTTGTTATATTATATATGATAATGAGGAAAAATTTCTCCGTGTTTTCAATTTAAAAAATGTTTGAATCGAGTGGCGAACACGTATTAGATTCTATAGACATTATAGAAGAAGCAAATGCTGCAACATTAAATTTTAATTTTATGTAGTAAATAATTGTAAATAATTAGTTAATAGAAAGTATACTGTATAGAGTTTATTTATATTAAATTACTTTTCTGTACTAATGCAGAAATAATTCACATTTTTTGCACAAGTGCAAAAATCTGCTACTTTCATAATAAAAATAAGTTCAAAAAGCCTACTTTTTTTAATGGTTGTAGAAAATAATTATTTCCCTCACTCACGTTAGTTTTCCTCACTAGTGATGAAAGCTATCATCGCAACGAAATTTAGTGAGACAAATGTCACTTATATCCCCTTTGCGAACTTTTTCTACGCCACTGCAACTAAGGATTAAATGAACCAAACTAGTAGTGCAGTTTGTACAACCGCTACGGACCATATTTGTGTTGGTATTGTTTGATCAAACTATCAGATTAGCCGTTGACATATTTCATTGAACGGTTTTATTGTATTTATAATTTAGGAAGTTTTGTACACAACAGTTATTGTACATTATTGACATATAGAACGACAGCACCGCAATCAGAATTGTAACAGACAAACACATAAATTTGTTATCATGCAAATAAAATAAATTCGCAGAGGTGATAAAAATTTGTACTTAATTTTGACATTTATTTATTTACGAGTATTTGTGCTATTCTGCACATGATTTTAATTTCAATTTCAGTATTGTGTACACGCTGCTAAGCCAAGAATAACATTACAGGATAAGTATTTTATTGAGTAACTAGGGTCGCGCCAGACTCCATCAACTCTATCTGTATTTGAATAGTTTTCAAACAATTTTCATCTTTCTTAGATATATTTTGTAATCTATTTAAAGCATACATTATTCTGGAAACAAAAATTGTTACAGTAGCATCTATTAGTATGAACGAAGGGATTTTAAAGTCCTTTTTCTAAATAATCGCTGGACGTACTATACTATCCATATCCATTGTTGCCAGTCCTAGTACGACTATAAAAACTGCAACTTTTTAAAAATATAAAAACTAATAATTTATATTCTTGTTCGTATTCTTACTATTTTCGGTTCAGTACTTTATTTATACCGGTTCTAATTTACGATTTTACAACTGAAATAATATCATTTCGGTTACAGAATCAATTAAATTTTCCTTTCGATTTTCACCAAATTAAATCTATTCCTGTGGCTCCCACTCCACTATATCGTGATTTGACGGCTGGTAACCGCACTTCACTCAATGAAATATATCGCTTACCGAGATTTGTTTCGGTAGAGTGCCACATCCAGTAATGGGTAAAAGGCGTAATGATATATTTATTTATATTTCAAAACAGAAAATGTTGGTTTCAATTTTCAGTTTTATAAAAAGGTTTTTGATTACGGTTTCGTTACAGTTTCGTTTAGAACATTTAGAATTCTATGAATAAGTGTTTCATGGAGCACTGTTAAAGCGATGGCTTGAGACTACAAAGATAACAAGAATTGATCCCAATAATAATTACAATATTGTTAGTGTAAAAATTAAGTGGTGTTCGAACAAGCGAATACAAATTGATAAAAAACAATGACAAATCAGATTTGGTAGAAATAATTGAAGTGCAAAGGAAAATAAGATAAATATCTGGATGTTTCGGCAGTTTATCCAGAGTTGGATGCAGAGAGAAGATTGAGTACTTCCGATCCAAGTGGACTGATTGAAAAACAACAAAGAATTATGAGCGCGAAGCGAGCTAACGGACCATGGACCAGACAATTGCCAATCGGTATGCTGACTGAGAACTCCCTAATATATTGAACTGTTTTCCTACTTGTACGAGACATATCATTACATGAAATTATAGACCTTGACCTGCTGCTGTCAGTCAGATTTAATTCATCAAAGTATAACTAGGTCGTAATAGTTATTTAACTATCAAGGGTGTTAATGAGGTCAATTAATAATCGAGACATTATAACATGAAACCGGAAAATATCATTTAACGTACTGGTTTCCATGGCGCTAAATAACATCTTAATCTCAAACGTTTTAGTTACGGCTTGACATATTAAAAAAATTGTTATGTTAAAATGAACTTTCCGGTGGAGGCAGACGATATTTTGATAACTCCAGACACATTAAATAGATGAGATGTAAACAATATCTTGAAAGATATATTGTTAAAAATAACATTAAGTTTGTTTTCTTGTTTTTAACTTATTATTTGGAATCTAAAAGGTAAGAAGGACGGAAACAAACAGACTTTTCATTATTTTAAAATCAACAATGTTGGTAATAAATAAATATATGTTTCTTTCTCCTATTTAATAAACATTTACACAAAAAATAATACTTCCAAAAATATTTTGGTATATTTTTAGTTCGCAAACATTTCTATTATTAAAAAAAACAACAAAGACAAAATTAATTGTCTTTAAATGCTCACTTGGTGAAACTAGGTTTAATAATAAAATATCAAAATAAACACTTGTCTAAGTCTCACAAAATTCAGCCTCCAAGTCACCTTATGAGGGCATCGTCAGAGGCTGGCCAGCACAGTTGGTAACCATAGACGCGTTACCATACTGATGAGCTCTAATAAGAGCGAAACGCGTCTATGGTTACCAACTGTGCTGGCCAGCCTCTGACGATGCCCTCATAAGGTGACTTGGAGGCTGAATTTTGTGAGACTTAGAAAAGTATTTATTTTGATATTTTATTATTTCTATTATTTTGCAAAAAAAAAGTTGGACAAAATTAAGTTCTTCGTTTTTTTCGTAAAATATTTAGGAACGTTTGAAATGCCAAATTCTTTTGAAAATACTGTACAATATTTACTCAATTTTCCGTCAGTAAACATGAATACATATTCCGGGCATTTAACTTTTTCAATTTCATTTTACATTCATTACAAAGAAAATTACATCCAAACAATATTAATTATCTTCTCGTCTTCAAAGTAAAAAAATTGTCAACAACAGTTTTTAGCCTTTCCGGAAAAATTAAACACAAATAAACATAATTGTCAAAAATTCATTTCCAAGATGCGAATTTTACATCGCCGACGAGTTTTTTTCATTCCCGGTCACGTTTGGATCGCGGGTGCTTATCAGTGCGGTGAAAATTGGCGGAGGAGCGCGAATAAACCCGACCGTCGGCAGTTTTCACTGATAGTACACTCAGATTCTGGTTCACGGGATATATTTTGTTTTTAATGAGATAAAGGACTTTTTCAAGCTGTTTTTTGTATTTTTGTTATTTGTACGATAATTTGCTTCACGGACATTATGAGAAAAATATTTATGCGGATTGTTAATTAATGTTTAATTAAGTTTGAATTACGTGAATTGTAATGTTGGAATTGAGCATCCAAGCATTGCTTTGTTGTACTTTGAACAGATGTAAAATTACTAATTGAGTAGATGTAAATAATTAACAGAAATATAACTGAACTGTTTATTTAAAATAAATTGTTTAATTGTAAAATAAAAATAAGAAGAAAATTGTATCTGTTATTTCATTCATTTCAAACTTCAATAGAAAATTTAATTTCATTCTTGTTGAAATAAATGTAAGAAAGTTGTGTAATCTCTGGTTTTATCCCTTTTCTACTGAGGATGAGAACTTAGTTCTCGAAATACGTATCTAGATTTGATTCATTTATTAAGGCTTAGGGGTTAAATTCTTTGTTAGTTAATACTTGTTGAAATAATATCCTATTTGTCAACGGCCATGGCTCAACTCGTTGGAACTGATCTATGCGATAACGCGAGTTAAGCAACGTTGCGCGCGGGGAGTATTTGGATGGGTGACCGTCCTGAGAAACCCGCGTTGCTATTGACTCTAAGATCTAAAACGCAGGATCAGGGCGTAATGGCGGCATATGACCTTAGCAGTTGGTCCGCCAGGAAGCCAGAATAAAAAAAAATAAATATCCTATCTTTTAGTAGCTCAGTGGTATCGAGTCGGTCTGTGAATATTAGAACCCACGTTCGATTCCCACGATCGACTAGCAATTTTCACCACATTTAAAACTATCCCTCTCCACTAACATCTTTGGGGAACGTAATTTTTGACGACTGGTAACTGCACTTCAAACGAAGAAATATATCACTTACCAAGATCTGCTCGACACCACTGAGCCACCTACTCCATTCAAAAATATACAAACAATTTTCTTTATGCAACTGTCAAAAAAATTCTGATTCTGTACGTAAAATTCATCTTTTTACTTTGTCGGACGTTGCTATTGACGTTTTTCAATAATTAAATCATATACAAAATTATAAGTGTATCCCAAGTGTAAAGCTTGCACTTGCCTGCAATTATCGTGCGCGGGTAATAAAGAATCACTTTACGCTCTTAATACACAAATAACTATAATTCATGTAAACTATAAGACACGTCTTGGATTTAGTGCTGCTGCAAATGTTGAAAACCGCAGATATGAAAGAATTTATGTGAAATAGAATACCGTTATTGCATAGTTGAGTTAAATCTGACCTCAATTCTGCTTAATCGCAAACATTTTTCCATTTTCGGGTCTATCAGCAAGTATATGAATGTTGAAGCAGATTAGGAATGCAGGTTCGATGATGCATACCGCCATGAAGGGTTTCTCCCGAGGGGAAGGTCCCGCCAACCCGTACTTTCCAGAAACTCGCCGGAATCCCAATAGCGGATAATGTCTATTACAGCCAGGGGTACCAATCCTGAGGCATAAAAAAATGTGAAACCGTCCGTGCTACATAAATATGAGCGGAAATTCGGAGGAAACATTTTTTTCGATCAATCGAACGGCGATTTCAATAGAAATTTAGAAGCTCAAAGTCCATTACTCAGGATTATCTTATGAATGGATTTCTTTATTTAATGTTACATCCATACAAGACATTTTGCAAATTTTATCACCGGACTTACACATATTTTTTCCAGAAACAAACAAAAGTTCTTTTTGTCTAATTCAATTGATTGAAAGTTCGTAAAATCCAGGGATCTTCCGGTAACCGACAAATTTTATTTTAATATGGAAGCAATTTAATAATTTAAAAAAAATTTATTTAAAAAAAGAAAACATTAAACAAAAATAAATAAAAATAAGAAATAAGTATTTAATTTATAAAAATTTATTAAACCCTTGTTTCACCAAGTGTTGGATGACAATTAATTTTGTCTTTGTTGTTATTTAATTTATACTTCATGATTAATCCAATGGTAAAGTGTTTCCAAGTGCATGTCTTTCTGTTTTTGAGATATTGGTCAAAAACTCAAAAATAAGATAATTTAGGCAAAAATTACTTAAAATTTGTTTAAAAATCAACTGGAGCTCGAAAAATTCAATGCCGTTAAACGCATCTTTATATCTCGTTTACTTTTTGAGATATAGCCTCGGAAAAATATAAAAACCGTTAAAAACTTTGTTCCAAAAAATAAATAGTAGAAGTTTTAGTCGCTTGAAAGCACTGTCACTGTATGAAATGTAATGTCACTTTGTTTTAAATCACGTAATTTATTTAAAAATATATGCATTGTTTATCAATTAATAATTCCTTGTTCACAAAGATAATTATTATTAATTATTATGGGGTAGGTGGCTCAGTGGTATCGAGTCGGACTGTGGATCTTGAGAACCCTGGTTCAATCCGTCAATTTATTCTACTTCTGTGGCTCCCCCTCCACTAACATCTTTGGGGGCCGTGACTTAACGGCTTGTAATCACACTTTACGTGAAGAAATATATTACTTGCCGAGGAAGAGTGCCACATCCAGTAATGGGTAAAAGGCGTGATGATATATTTATTATTATTATTATTTTCATTAAATAATGTTTATATATTATTATTTATTGTCGGTCAGGACAGTGGTGTGGATAGCATTACGGAATTCGAATCCGGTAATCCCGAGTTCGAATCGCAGTCAAACTACTAAACTGCTACTCGGTGAGTGTGAACCCTATAATGTAATTGGGATTAAGTTCCTGTTGTACAGCGTAATATAAATATTATTTTGCAAATACAAAAATCTTATTATGAGCTATCGCTTAGCAAATCATTCATCAAACACGAAAAATAAAAATGTAAATAGGAATGCTTTGTCAATAAAACAACAAAACCAAACGAGTCTTTTGTAAAAATGTAATTACATTATCGCATTTTTGTGTAATTTCCGCACAATTTAACCATTAATACGCGCGTATTACCCACATGAATCTGGTGTTATCCGCAGCTGCGTTCAAAAAGGCTTCAAATTTCCCTGACTCTGGCTGGCATCGTCGTGTCATGTATACAGTGTTCAACTGTTCAGTGTTCAGTGCGTTGCGTGGTAGCATGTGGCAGCCGTTTTGTCTCGTCTATTAACCCACATCGGCCGCAGAGAACCTCTGCCTCCGCCACCGCCACCACCCTGCCCATGGCCAACGCTCTTTGTTGTTCAAAATCGTATTTGCATACTACGACGGCAGTAAAGTTTTTATGGTTTCCGAGAGCTCAAAATGCACTTTTGTTTCGTTGGTTATTAGTCACATGAACTAAATATATTTACGAAGCAAAAACTTTTATGCTAATGTCAACCTTCTTGCAAAATGTTACATTCTGTACCCGCATCGACAATACTTTGTCAGTTTGCTTCAAACTTTCATTCACTTATTTTGATTCTTCATCAAAAATATATACCCCTATTTGTTTCTCCTTTTATTTAGTTTCAAATAGCGCATTCATTCTAGCATCTCTTAGATTACAATGCACAAACAGACATGAAAAAATAAAAAATAGTTGAAGAAGTGAGTTATACCATACTGATGAACTCTAATAAGAGCGAAACACGTCTATGGTTACTAACTGTGCTGGCCAGCCTCTGACGATGCCCTCATAAGGTGACTTGGAGGCTGAATTTTGTGAGACTTAGCCAAGTTTTATTTTATATTTTTTATTAAACTTAGTTTCACCAAGTGTATTGATGACAATTAATTTCGTCTTTGTTGTTAAAAAATAGTTATAAGTGCTTCATATCAGTTGAGGATGATTTTGGAGATTTATTATGTTCTATGTACAATTGCTAGGATAACATAATTAAAAGATAGTAATATTTATTTATGTTACGCTGTACAACAGGAACTTAATTACAGTACTGTGTCTACACTCACCGAGCCGCAGTGTAGTAGTTCATATAATTTTAAGCTTGAATGCGATTCGAATTAGGCATCTCCAGATTCGAATTCCGTACCGCTATCCACACCACCGTACGGAAAATTATTAACATTTAATAAAAAATTAATTGTCAGAGTTGTCATTTTCAAAGTATGTTCTGATAGTGCCTATGTTACCACGGAGGAAAGTATAAATTTTATTAATGTACCGGTTTCAGGATATTAAACTTATGTTTACATGCACAAAAGTCGTATAATATTTCATAGTTTTTATAAGATTCGCAACATAACATAACTTTTAAAAAATATTGTATAAAAAATCTGACAATTTGTTTCATTCATATTCATTGTAATTTTATGTAATTTTTTTCACACTAATCTATGCTACTGTTAATAATACTTGTTTCCAGATTACAAAATATATTTAAGAAAGAGAGAGAATAAAATATTTTAAGACCAAAACAAGTGCAATTTAAGTTCCGATCTAAACTGTTGGACAAATCAGTTCTTCTTTCATAACAGTGTGACCGCTTTCGTTATGATTGCGTCCGATGAGCGATATTACTTTCTGTATCTGTGGGTTAGTATTTATCGACGAGATTCGGTGTCCGATTCCAGGCACTCAATCAATTATCACGGACGTGCTGAAGTCGCTAATAGGTGCCCGGTGTCTTCCTGGAGCCCGGAGGAATGTGATGATATCCGGATCCAGTTTGTTTGCGTTGCGCGCCATCTCTTACAAACCACTTCGTCACGTTCGCCCTGCGTCCTGCGTCAACCAATTTAGGGATTTTATTTTAATTACCAACCGCCAGTCCTGGTTTAAGTGATTCATTAGAATTTATTAAATCCTGGAGCATTAAGCACCCCACCAGCACACTACAACCACAACTTTTTTATATTATACTGGAGAGGATCATAACATAAATAAATATATTGTACTACACTTTTTTACATTAAAAGATGTTTAATGTGAAATTCCCGGGGATTAACAATACCTATTTAACCTATCTATACTTTGAGCTATAGGACTATTAACAGAATCCGGTATCCGAATTTAATCAACGTTCAAATCAGGAATTTATTTAAAACTGTATTCAGGATCCAATCGGATTTTAACTAAAGCTGACATCCGACTGAAACCGGTAACCGACCAGTTTAGCTAAATCTGACAATTAATGTTTATTTATTTATGTTACGCTGTACAACAAGAACTTAATCCCAATTACAGTACAGGGTCCGCACTCACCGAGCAGCAGTGTAGTAGTTCATATAATTTTTAGCTTGAGTGAGATTCGAAATCGGGATCTCCGGATTCGAATTCCGTATCGCTATTCACACCACCGTACTGTCAGACAAAATATAGTAGATGATTCAGTGGTATTAAATTGGACTATGGATTTGAGAATTCGGGTTCAATTCTCACACCCTTGTGGCTTTCCCTCCACTAACATCTTTGAGAATCGTGTTTTGACGGTTAGTAACCGCATGAATATATCACAGACCAAGATCTGCTACCATCTAAATTTGGCAACTCGGTAAAATAGAGGTCGTTCCTACCTAGTAACGTAATGTATTATTTAGAAATATCCAGAATTCAGTATCTTCTGATACTCTATTGTCAGGAAACCGATTTCTCCCGGATACCGGACAAGATTTAATTTCGAGACACCGATTTTTTCGGATATCAGGTAAATGTAATTCCGGATATCCAGGTATAAAATTTTTAAATGTTGACAGCCCCGGAGCTGTACTATAATTGAAATTTGTTGTTGTACACCACAGTAAATTAATTAGTATATCTTAGAATAATTTTGAAATGTTTTCAAGGCAATTTGAGTCGTAATTCCACAGACAAACTTGCTTTAATTACTAAAACCGCAATTGTGCATCCAATGGCAATAGTGCATTACTATTCCTCCTTCTGCTTAACATACATACACACACCAGTGGCGTAGACAGCAGCGCTTCCCATAGAATGTTCAAATTTATCTATTTTTAGTTTGACCTTTAATTGTATCAATTTTTCTTCAATACTTTACTTATTATAAATGAATTCTAATGCCTATTGCACACTGGTCGAAGAGCGTCGATGAGCATCGATGAACTCTTCGGTGAAACAACAGAACGCACCCTTCATTGACAAACAATAAAAGCTTCTAAAGTTGAGAAAGAAAAACTAAATTTCAAAAATATGCTAACGTGAAGTGAGACACAAAAGATACGAGTGAAATGAGATACGTTCGTTTCATCGATGAGCTCTTCGATGGAAATAGAGGAACCTCTAATTTTCCTAGATGACGGGTGCGTTCTGTTGTTTCATTGAAAAGCTCATCGATGCTCATCGACGCTCTTCGACCAGTGTGCCATAGGCATTAAACTAACGCTTCTTTTTAGTTGCGTATCGAAAGAGCATTTATTACGATACGCAACATTTTGTTTTAGATGGTTGGTAGTAGGAGATGACATACTGAACCCATCAAGCTGAGAACATCAAAATTTCAATATAAATCTCAGCAATTACCAACCACAACATGTCATATACAAATTTCCCTAAATTGACTCGATTTAAAATCACGCAGATTTTTTAAAAATTTAATTCATAAAAGTCGCAAAATAAATAACTCTTTTTATAAAACTTTTATCGCTCGCACTGCGGCTCGTTTTCTAAACTTGGTTACTATTGTTTCTTTAAATATAACCGCACGCCACTGCCTCAAATAGAGTGTCTAGAGAGACCTGTACCCAACAGCAACCAACCACAAGTAGTATATATGTACTCGTAACTCTCTCACACACATATGAAAACTACTTGAGCGAGATGATGACGTAGCATGGCAGAGTTGCCATGTTTACCCGGGTAGCACAGAGTGATACATCAGCGCCAGTGGTGGAGAATTGCATTCACTCTTCAATTAAATTGGCGCAATGTTGGTACCAGTGCTAGCTCTGCTGCTGCTGTAGCATCTTTGTTTTGTGCTAAGATCTTGGAAGAGTTTGTCCGCTAACCGCGTACAGAAACTGTTTCGAGATGAATTACTTCCAACTTCTAGACTTACCACGGATTAAATTGAAACTGAAATTTAGACTTTTGCCATCAACGGAATTAACCACGTTTTTTACAACTCGTAAGGATAACTTGAAAATACTGACATTATTAGATGCTATAACAAAAAGTGTTTAATTGTTTTTATCGTTAGCCTGGACGCCGATTAAGGGCGACTAACTATAGTTCGATTTCGATAAGAATGATAGTTCAGTACCCTTAATTATACTAACAATCTTTATTTTTAAAGCTACCTTAAATAATTGTCCGTTGGATGTAGTTATCACAATAGTAGTTAAATACTTCTAAACTAAATTATTTTAGACAAAAATGTATCAAAAGATTTGACAATAAATCTAATAGATGCAAATGTTCCGAAAATCTTAATTTTCGAATAACAAATATATTAATACATTCAAAGATTTATTTCCCTATAAAAGTGAGTACTTTCAACACTCACTTGCGTGCGGAAAATGATTATTTCGTCACCAGAATAACATTGTTATTGGTTGTCATAAATAAACAAAATTAAGGTGAGATAATGTAATCCGCAACAACCTTTGATATTGTTTGAAAAAATTTACAATTTTTTGTAGTGTAAAGGGCTAAATTATCCTATAAAAATTAGAGATGGGCGAATATCATCCGCGAATAGTCGAATGCCGCGAATATTGACATTATTCGATATTCGAGATTTTCGAATATTAACGTCAGTATAGTGAACATTCGAATACCTCGAATATCGCGTTATATGATGTTTCAAAACCATGAAGACGTACCATATTTCAAATTTGTTTTTCGCCAACATCAGCCCGTACGTTTCACCTTAAATTTGAAGTTTTCGTCTTTTTCTTTTTGTTTGTACTTTTTGTTTTAATTTTATTTTATCTTAACAATTTCATTCAAATAATGAAAAGGACATAATTAAATAATTATTAATAATAAATAAATTTTAGGAGTATTCGAATATTCGAGTACCTCGAATATTCGAGATCTGATTAATATTCGTATTCGATATTCGAATTCGATAAATTTGATATTCGCCCATCTCTAATAAAAATAGTATATATATAACACAGGTGTTGAAAAGACATTGGGAAACGCTAACGTTCTTTCATCTTACACATACCCTTTCAACACTTGTACTGCAATATACTATTTTTCAACATTACTTGTGAAACTTACATTTCTGTCACTCAATTTAGTTTTCATTTCGCTCATTAATGACGAAAGTAAATTACTTACTAGTGAGGGAAACGGTTACTATCACAACTAAATTGAGTGAAGGAAATGTCATTTGACATGGTGACCAAGAAAACGTGATGTCCTTTGATTTAAATAAAATAATTATTAAATTTGTTGTATCGCAAACGTAAAAAAGTAATTTTCAAGTTTAAAGTTGCAAAAAATTGTATGTAACACATGTGAGCATTCGCTGTCGGTCTTCGTTTTGCAATTCAACCCATTCCTCACCATCTATTATTATTCTTACATTATATTATGTGGTCCTGTTTCTAAAATACAACGAATTAGCATTTATTCTTACTCTAGAAAAAACCCCAACCTTTGAAATTTGAAAGAATTCTAAACCCCAACCCAAACAAACCCATTTCTATTCCAAAATACACAGCACGCTTAATTAAAAATAAATAGTCCGTTGTAGGTACGTGCGCGGGTCGAAGTGCCGGAGTTTCCCCGGACTCGCTCCGGTGCCAAATGTTAACTCCGTCTCTAGAATTCAACCCGCTGATATTTGCTTTGGTGATGATAGACCCGACCAGGCGGTATTGTAGGCGCAGTACGTTGCTCGTTGTTCTGTGTTTAATTTTAAACATGCGCGCCCATGTTCAAGGACCTAAACACTCACGTTAATTTTTGATGAATGGTAAACCTAAACGATTCGGGATTAAATATAAGTTAATTGAATTCTATGTATATTTAAACAAGCATGTTGCTATGATACAGCAGAATGTTTTATGTAACAAATTTGCGTAAGTTATGTATAACGATCCAGAAAATTATGTCTATAATTGTGTAATTATAGATCGTCACTTATGGACTTACGCGATTTTTTATTTTATCAGTCTGAATTTAGACAAAAATTAATATTTATATTAATAAGCGTTAGTGCAATTTAAGAAAGTTGGCCATGGTAATACTTCAATTGTTTACCTACTTTACCGACGTATAATTTAATTCGATTTCATACGATTTAGTTGACCAGTACACATTTAATCTTCCAATATGACATTTCTGAATTGCGTTGCCCATGGTAACTACTTATATTTTAGTAGTAATATAAAAATTAATACTAATATCTTTGGAGGCCGTGATTTGACGGCTGGTAACCGCACTTCACGCGAAAAAATATATCACTTACCGAGATCTGCGTAGGCAGAGTGCCACACCCAGTGATGGGTAAAAGGCGTGATGATATATTTATATTTATTTATTTACGTTGAATAATGAAACCTTAAGAACCAAAAACGAAATTGCACAAAAAGATGTTAAAAGAATATAAAGTAGAGTAATAAAAAAGTAAAAAACTGATATACATTTATAATGAACATGAAACAATATTTGTTATCTTTGAAAATGTATAGTGGAAAATTATAATAACGCTGTCAAAAGAACTGAGAGTGAGAAAAAAGAATAAAAGCGATAATAAATCTAGAGGGCATTGGCCAAGACCTGTACAAGAGAAAAGTGCACAAAAAGGAAAATGGAGAAATTTAAATGAGGCGTAATAAAAGGTTTAACAATGAGGGTAACAAGAAATGTATAAAAGTCATTTCCAACGGCTCTGTCTCTGTTGTATCCCTCTTCGACTCGTGCGTTTTCGCCAACTTCCAAAACGAACGATTATTTTTGCTTTTATATCTTTTTTGTATATTGGTCATAACAGTTGTTTAGAAAGTAATACATTTTTCAACTATTTTAAAAATCGTGTAAACTGCAAAACTAAAATAGTGAATAAAGTAAATACTACAATTTAATTGATTTCAATATTTTTATTCATGTATCTCGTTGAAAATCATTTAAAATTTATATGTATCAAAAATATTTGTATTTCGCAAAATCAAACTAATATCAATATATAAAAAAATCGAGTGAAATACATAATGAAAGCATCTGTTTTTACTCATTTTTTTCCTCGAATATAAAATTTAAAATTCATGAAAATATAACTATTACAACATCATTTTCAAGAGTCGACAAACAATTTTCACCACATTAAAACTACCCGTATGGCTGTCTCCCTACTCACATCATGACGAAAGATAACCGCATTTTACGCGAAGAAATATATCATTTACCGGGATCTGCTACGACAGTGTCCCACGCCGAGTAATTTGTAAAAGGCGTGATGATTGTAAATTTTTTTTTATATAAAAGTCATTAGAATTAAATATTTTTAAGACAAATTTGAAACAGAATATCAAGAAATATAATTGAATTTGAATAGTTCGTATTTCATTAAAGCTGTAAGCGCCTATATACAGTAATTGGAATTAAATTCCTGTTGTGCAGAGTAACAAATAAATAATTTAATTTGATTTGAAGCATAAGCCGAAACCACACGGAATGGTATTCGAAATCGAACCATTAACTGCATAATTTCCATGAAGGAAACTGCCACTTACTGCACTTTTTAATTTGTTTAGATTTCTATCTTTATTTTATTTTGCCAAAAGTTTCAATTCGAAGTATAGTTTGAAAGTAAACAGACACGTGTACCAAACAAGATTTAATTACAATTTTATACAAAATTGAATGAATGCTTCTTTCGCAGATTTTTCAATTTAAAACTAAATAGGAACGCTTTCAAGATTCCATACAAATTAAAATAGAAAAAGGAGAAAAAAATATTGTCGAGCTTCCATAATACAATCACAAGTAGAAAGAACTAAAGAATTTTTAATCGATTTTTATAACTGATGTTAAAAGCAATACAATAATGTGAATCAGGCACCTAATAAAATAGATCTGAAGTTGACATTTTTTTGAAACATGATATTATTATTTTTCTACGATTGCTATGAAATGTTGACAATAGCGCTCTCATTTGTCATCGTAAAGTTGACGTATTCTGTGGAACAATCGAAAAATATCTTTTTTGCGCGTCTCTAATGGCAACGCGCGAAAAAGATATTAATTGTGCACTTATTTCAATAGGTACCAGAGATACAAACAAAACAGAAACTTGACATATTGACAGTTGATAGAATTAATTTATTTTCAGTACGTATACGTTTTTGTAATTTTAAGATGCAATCGTTGAAAAAATTATGTGTATATTACTAGCGTAAAGTGTTGCACTATTGAAGCTGTTGCCTTCGGCTCGCGCTGCAATTACCGTGCTCGAGTAGCAAAGAATCACTTTACGCTCTTAATACACAAATAACTATATTGTTCATACCGCGACAACAGAACATAGGACTTTAACATGTAAAATTATATTTTCATAATTACTTGCTTCCTTACTATTTTAGAGAAAAAAAGCTTCAAATAAATGTTGTAGAGCTTAAAATTCTACATTAATATCAATAAACATAATTAATTTTTCATGCTTTATAACAGCAGAAATTAAATTGAAATTGTTGAAAATTTGATTAAAAATTGAGATTGCCTTGGAAATGAAATTTTTATTTTATCATAAAAAAGTTAATTCTAATTCTACTTATTAGCAATTACAACTAAATGATGAGTTTGTTTGACAGTACGACAACTTGACAAATAAAAAAGTCCTAAAAATGGTTGTACAAAATCGATTTTTTTGACAAAAACCGTGTTCCAAAATTGGCTTTGTATATGCTTTTAATTTTGCAATTAATTTTGCGAACTTAAAAAAGAATTATTTTTGTTTCATTGAGTGCTATAAATTATGAAACACCTTGTATATTAAGTAGTTGAACAAGATTTTCACATAAAATCTGTGAAAATGACCGACTATTGCAAATAAATTAAATTTGTAAATATGTTGATGCAAATGTTCGAATGCATTAGGGAGATGTTTTGCAAGTAATTAGCGGGTGGTTATGCGTCGGAAATGCGAGACAATTTCGATTTCTTTCTTGGTCTTCGCTTGTTTTTATTGTCGGCTTTATCTTCGCGAAACCGCTCCGTCAGCTCTGGATTTTACTTTTACAATAGGGAATTTATTGCTTGTTGTTCCATAAAGTGCGGCTAGATTATTCATCGTAAATTTTTTTTGGGAATTTATTACAGCATTTTTTTCTTAATCGCTGGATTTGTCTGTTTATCCTTCGCTGAAAATACGCAGTTAATCTTTACTATAGTCATCCAGACTCGTCCTTCAACACAGAGGTATTTGAAACAACCAATTTTTATTAGTTTTATTTTCTTACAAGTACATACAAATTGTTTTCTACTAATATCACCAACAATTAAGGGTTATTATCTAGTAGAAAATTATCTTCTATAATAATAGCATGGAATACTGTCACAAAATGTTCATTTTATTCACTAATATCAATACGCGAAGTACGTGATTTTTTCATCATTTACATTACCATGATAACGCGTATTTTATGCATTTTTTGCACCCTAGTGCGCGAAATGAGTATCTCGCACACGCTTCCAAATTATTTGTTGTTAAGTTTCATTAGTTACAACACATCAATAGTATCAAATTCAAATTATTATAGATTGTTTTCCTTCAATTTACTTAAATAAATCAATAATTATTGTATTATTTTTTATTTATAGTTGTAGAAAAAAATGTTGTTTGTATTTCGTGAGCAAAATTTCGACTTGCGGTCTCGACTAAAAGTAACATTCTCACACGCAACAACAAAACAAACAATTTGCGCACTTAATACAAAAATAACTATTTAGTACAATTGTGCAAGTCTTAATCCGCTATTTAAAAAAGTCAAAAATTTTCAAATACCTTAATTAAAAAATATTAAAATAAATTCAACACGAAAAAAATCTGGTATTTAGGGTGTCACTAACAGTCCTCATCAATAAAATTCCATTTCTCCATTGCTGTACAACAATAATTTATGTATTGATGTCCACTTTCCAATTTCCTTTGCCACCATCAACAATTCAGAAAAGTGTAGTAGTACATCCCAGTGTCATACAACACGGTATTGCAGAGTGCGGTGTATGTGAACGTTCGCCCAGGGACCGCGCCTCGACGCTGCGCCGACTATCACTCGTCGCCAGCGTCCCGACGCCGTGTCGCGCGTCAAATAAATCCGCGGCACCACGTTCAAATATGGAACGGTTTCTGATAGTGCTGTGCATTGCGCCAAATACAGGATGGCCAACATGTTATTCACATTTATTTACTTATTTGTTTCTCTGTACAATCGCAATTACAGTGAAATCAGAATCATTGATACACGGAAATATTTTTAGCTCGTAAATGCTTAAAAAACGAGCTTAGGGTGTCGTTTGAAGCAGTTTTACTCTCGTTATTAAATACTTATTTTTGTGGCGACCGCTACACCGGAACAAAAGACTTATAATTTACTGCTTCCTTTATTATTTTAGAGAAAAAAGCTTCAAATAAATGTTGTTGACCATAAAATTCTTCATCAATAAACATAATTAATTTTGCATACTTTATAACGTCAGAAATTAAATTTAAATAAATATATCATCACGCCTTTTACTCATGACTGGGTGTGGCACTCTGCCGAAGCAGATCTCGGTACCAGCCGGAAAATCACGGTCCCCAAAGATGTTAATGGAGGAGCAGCCACAGGGGTAGATTTAAATTGTTAAAAATAGGGATAGACTTGGAAATAAAACAAAATTCAACAAATGATTAACGTTTTATCTGTCAGCAGAAAAATATCTTTTGTTTCATGAATTAATTGCCAGTAGTTATATATTAGTATTTAGAGAATTATATGAAAAATGGTGGTTAATTACTCAATTAGTGAAAGAAATGAATTTCTTTTATTACAATTTATCATACAAATTAATCATACAAAATAATTTTTTGTGACAATTTTCTTTCATTGCCAAGGCTGTACCTATTTTTAATCTAATTTTCAAAATAAAATAAATATATCATCACGCCTTTTACCCATTACGTGATGTGCGGTTACCAGCCGTCAAATCACGGCCCTCAAAGGTATTAATGGAGCGGGAGCCACAGGGCTAGATTTAAATTGGTGAAAATTGTTTGTCGGTTGTGGGGATCGAACCAGGGTTCTTAAGATGCACAGGCCGACTCGATACCACTGAGTCACCTACCCCATAAATAATTTAATAATCTAATTTTCAACATTTTCAATTTACTTTCTGCGGTTATAAAGCACGCAAAATTAATTCTGTTTACTGATTCTAATTAAATAACATTTATTTTAAGTTTTTTTTTCTCTTAAATAATAAGAGAAGCAAGAAATTATAAAAATATGCCTGTATGTTTATCCTGTGTCAAAATTATAAACAATAACGCAAATATTCACTCATGTCACCCTGTATACGTGTGACAGATTCGCTTGAACAATGCCCTCGAGTGTACGTGGACAACTACAACCTATGATTGCATGTACACTCCAGGCAATAATAGCAAGTGATTGTTAGTTAATAAGGTGTAATGTTCGTCTGATTTGTATGATTGTGAATATTAATATAGTGTATTGGCACGCTGGGAATGAAGCTTCCGAGTAAATTGGATTCGAATTATTAATTTAACCAGCAGTACTAATTTAGGGTTCATTAGCAATTCCAGTTGGTGTTTTCGAATTTGCATTAGAATCGTTTACACTTATTCGATGCTTTGATCAGTGATTAATGTTATTTCGATGGATAGTTTGACGGCAAAGTTTCAATTTATGCTTCGGTTTATAGCTGTATGAGAGCTGATCAATGTAATTACTGATATTTGTTCTGAATAGTTTACTTAATATAAAATAAGATATTAAATATTAATAAAGCTTACACAGATACTAGCTGCGTCTGACAACTTTTTTGACTACAAAACCTATTTTTACTACTCTTAATCGAAAATAAGATTAGAAGAATCGGCAAAACTTAATCGATCTCTACATTATCTGAAGATCCCGAGTTCGAATGTAACTCAAGCTAAATATTATATGAACTACCACACTGCGGCTCAGTGAGTGCGGACCTGTACTGTAATTGGGATTAAATTTCTGTTGTACAGCGTAACATATATAAATAAATAAATATTAATTGTCAGATTTAGTTAAAATCCGGTTTTATCCGATTGGATCCTGAATACAGTTTTAAATAAATTCCTGATTTGAACGTTGATTAAATTCGGATACCGGATTCCGTTAATAGCCCTATAGCTCAAAGTTTAGATAGGTTAAATAGGTATTGTTAATCATAAATAAATTATAAAGTATACTTTATGAACATTAGCAACAATATCAAAATTATGAATATAAATGTCGACCTTGAATACTAAAAGATTATTAAAAATATTGACATAGCTATGATAATCAATGAGTAAGTTAAATTTAATTACTCGTTTCATTTAATATTTTTATAGCGCGTTGCCATCAGAAATAAAGTTATATTTCGATTGCTTCACGGAAAACGTCAATTTTACGATGATAATTGAAAGCGTAATTGTCAACTTTTTATAGCCATTGCAGTAAATAGTTATTTGTGTATTAAGAGCGTAAAGTGATTCTTTGTTACTCGAGCACGGTAATTGCAGCGCGAGCCGAAGGCGAGAGCTGCAATAATATGCGAGGAATAAAGACACTTTACGCTCGTGATACACACATAATTTTTTCTACGATTGCATCTTAAAGTTATTAAAAAACGTAGGTATACGTCTAAAACTAAATTCGTTTTGTTAACTGTCAATATGACAAGTTTCTGTTTTGTTTGTATCCCTGGTAACTATTGAAATAATTTAACGTCTTTTTCGCGCGTTGCCATTGGAGACGCGCAAAAAAGATATTTTTCGATTGTTCCACAGAAAACGTCAACTTTACGATGACAAATGAGAGCGTAATTGTCATCTTTTCATAGCAATCGTAGAAAAAAGTACTTTGTACTACACTCGTGCTGAAAACGGTCGCTTTTAGCATTAAAAATAAACTTAAAATGTATACTCTCAGAGCAAGAGTAAAATAGGATATTGAATAACAAATAACCGCACTTCACGCGAAAAAATATGTCACTACACCCAGTAATGGGTAAAAGGCGTGATGATATATTTATTTATTTATTTAATAACAAATATTACAATAATTAGTATTTTCAAAAACGCAGGAATAAAATATTGTACGTATCACTGTACGTGTATATATTGGGATCTCTAGCTTCCAAAGCTCACCTAGAATACACCTAGTATTATTATATTATTTTATATTAGGGGTAGTTGTACAAACAACCCCTGGAAACATACACTGCTCAAAATTGTACAAGGATATTTTAAAAATTTAATGTACAATTAAAACTATAAATTAGACTTCACATATTTGTAAGAATACCTGAGGTATTATTTTTCTCAGAAATATTTGAATATACTTTATATTAATTTTTATATTGAATCCTTCTTAAATACATATTTATAATATAATTGACAGTTGTAATTTTAAAAATATCCCTGTACAATTTTGAGCAGTGTAGTTGTGATATGGACAGTATGAAAGTAGAAAGAGTGTAAAATAATAACCCATGGAAGTTTACAAAAACGTGTGATATTTATATTTGGTGAAAATATTCCTCTCAAACAAAACGCTGCGGCATGGTTGCGCGATATTCCTCAAGCGTTTCATAAACACACACCGAGATTGGTGTTTCAGCGGACAAAAAACCTGCGCTGTTCGCTGTTGGTAGCACTGCTACTGTTGGCGTGACCGCTCAAATAAACGCCATTGTTTAACGTGCTAACAATATTTTCCACGCACGTTCCCTGCTGCAAATATGTTTAGTTTTGGTGTCGTTTGTGCTGCGTGCTTATTGTCCTAGGATCCATTTTATAGCTGCGCCTTCTTCGACGCAGTCACGTCTGTCTCCCATATAATCGTCTTTTTTTCTTATCGTCCTCAGGACCGTCTTCCACTGCCGTCAGCTACCTCTTTGTCTTCATCTTCCAATACAAATATATTTGACATTTTCATTTCATATCGCACTTAATACCATATCGTTAAGATCGGTTTTTAAAGATTGAATTAACTGGGTCTCTATTGTTTTGTTTGCAACATTTTTGGAAAAATTTACCTACGTCCACAATTAATACTTTTAGTATTTTTTTTGTGATATACTTCCGGTTATATTGAATTAGCACATACATCATTGTAAAGTAGAGACTTCAACTTTTCTTTTGAGTCTAAGAACGTTGAAAACAACTTATTTTCAACCAAGTTACATTAACTTGAAAATCACGTTTTTTTGGGGAGTTTTAAAAGTGTTGCTTTTTTGCGTAGTATATATTGGTTTATTGTAATTTACTAAAAGATACAATATTTTTCACATTTTTATGTATAAATGTTTGGATATCCTGAACTATTATCCTATTTTGTAATGTACTTATAATTTAGTATTATTACAATATAATATTATATTAACGAGAAAAATTACAAAACAAAACTCGCTACTTTATCTATTGTTTAATACGCTAGGCAGACAATCAATATTATATAATTTTTTTATCTATGTCGAATAAGGACAAAAGACCGCTGGGCAAAGATCATTATGAAGTGGACACCGTTGGAATCAAAGAGCAGAAGAGGCAGACCAAACAGAAGATGGGAAGATTAACTAAAAGACTCAGCAGCAGTCACATGAAGAGTCGCAAGAGACAGAAATATGTGGAAAAACAAGGAGGAGGCCTATGTCCAAATTGGGTGCAATAACCAAATCAACCACTAATTATAATTAAATGACTATGTACACATGTATTTTATCTTACCAAAACACTTTACTTATGTATGTTACTATATAACGGGTTATCAATAAAAGCAATATTATTATTATTATTATGTCGAATAATGGCATTACAAATTAACTAATTAATCCAAAAAAAACTACATTTTACATATAGATAAAGTAAAAACGAGTAACAAAAGCCAATACTAATAATTTTAAATTTGTCAGTCGTATTACCTCTTCCACTAAATTGAATGGGTTAGATCATTCTGAGTTTATTTCGCGGGTGGTGTCACATCGGACACGAGGAATGTGAATTCACTTAGTTTATCTAAAATTAGTTGTAACATTTATTAAGTTTATCAAGAAGTGAAACTAGCTTAAGAAATAAAAACTTAATTTCTATGATGAGTAGAATTTCGTCTAGTAATTAGTAATCAATTTAAAATAGTCGGAATTTGGACAAGGGAATCTTTCATTGCTCACCAAACAACCAACATATGGTTTCTTATTTTTATTGTATTTTTCTGAAAATTTTTTGCAATGTTTTGTACGATTATTAATTTATATACTTGTTTGAATTGTACTTCTACCTCATGGTATATTTATTGTAGTATTGTATTTTGTTTACTAAAATTATTAGAATTTATGTTATTTTATCCTGAGACATTGTTATTATATTTATATGTTTCTCTATTATAGTTCCTCCGAGGATGGTAATATTATTACCGAAACGTTCAAGTATTTTAAGTGGTTTTATTTACTCCTTTGTCCAAATTCCGACTATTTTAAATTGATATTTAATATCTATTTCTATGACAGTAGGCTTCAGTTCGAATCTATTAAAAAATATAGAAGTAATTTTGGGTACATTTGAAATGGTTTTATTTATCCCCTTGTCCAAATTCCGACTATTTTAAATTGATATTTAATATCTATTTCTATGACAGTAGCTTCAGTTCGAATCTATTAAAAAATATAGAAGTAATTTTGGGTACAACTTGAACGCGTGATAATATCAACTGATACAATATGTACTAGATACGGCTCTGAATGCTTCTCTGGCAATAATATATACATCGTCTCAACTTAATATGGATTGTTTCTTTTGAAATTCTCGCTTTTATTTTATCACTCCAGCATAACATTTGAATTTACAGAAAGGATATGTCAGAGAGTAAAAGGAATGCGAAGTAAATTTAGGGAATTCGGGATGAATGCGGGCCTGGATCGTGCTCAACATCCTGGCTTTGTGACCGTTTCTCTGTTCGTCTGATCCCTCCTAAGTGGCGCTGTTTTTTGCAAACAGCGGGCTTTTTACATGCGTTATACTAACGTCGTTTCTATCCTGCCTCTGCCTAGCCTACTGTCTGTCTCTCTGCTTCTGCTGCATGCTTCCTCTCAAACGATATACTTCCTGTGTTCTCTGAATCTCATACGGCGATTTTTTAATCTCGTTTACACATACATCATCTTGTTGTTTCATTAACCAAATACGCCACTAACTATTACAATCCTACTACTAATTCATGTCGTATTGATAGTCAATACAGACAATCATAGCTCAGTTGATAACACCGAGATAGGATTTGCGTTTACTTAATTAATTAATTAATTAATTATGGGGTAGATGGCTCAATGGTATCGAGTCGGCCTGTGGATCTTGAGAACCCTGTTTCGATCCCCACAGCCGACAAACAATTTTCACCAATTTAAATCAACCCCTGTGGCTCTCTCTCCACTAATATCTTTGAGGGTCGTGATTTTACGACTGGTAACCGCACTTCACGCGAAGAAATATATCACTTACCGAGATCTGCTTCGGCAGAGTGGCACACCCAGTAACGGGGAAAAGGCGTGAATCTCTCTGATTTCAAAAAAATACACGATTATATCTAAACGGTTCAATTTCCCCTTTAGAACTAAAATTAGTATTATTTTATGAATCTTTTTGGTTTACATTTTTGTGTAACATTTGTTTCTTCTTGGAATAAGGTACCCAGAAAGAGAAATGATGCTGACCTTATAATACGAGTTCAGCAGAAGGAATGATGCCCAAAATCCCAAACAAACATTAACCATTGGAGGCATGATCAGTATTTGCCGAGAGGTACACACGTGAAAGAAGTTCATTTTAACAATTCAACAAAGAGAGCATAAGAAATACTCTTCGGATTATGTAAATTTGTATTCTTTGCACCAGTCGACCCAACCAGAAGTTTGGATGAATATTTTACAATGTTCACCTGCTGCCTGCTACCCGAAAATAGAACAACTATTCGACAAAATTACTCTTCCATTATTGATCACTTGCTGTATAAAGTAATGACAATTGGATATTGATAAATGTTGAATTTTTTACACAGAAGTTTCGCAATTGTTTGGCAATAATTTCTAAATTATTGCTCGAATAAAAAGTGATTGAAATAGTTATTTGTAAGAAGGAAAGTGAGACATTTTTTCTGAAGATGTCATTTCCATTTTCTGAACCAAAAGGTGAGGGATATAAAGCTTCTAAGTAAAGGACACTTTTTTTTCTCGAAATCTATATATTTCAGAAATAATTTAAAGATGACATTTAATATTGTGTCAGTTGTGGGAATCGAATACATACATAACATCACGCTATATCCCATAAAATGGGGTAGCACGAATTCTAGAAACATTCATACGAGTAGAACATCCATTCATCAGATTCATCAAATAATCAGTCAAACATTCTCATCCTAACATGTCATCCTCCCTTCAACCACACTCATAGTTCCTTCCATACAAGTACATTTATTCCTCACACTCGGAATCATATATCACACAACAAACCTTCACCATTCACTCCTGTACATCTTTTTCATTAATCTTTCACGCTCACTCTTCTAACAACGAATCTAACAATGAATATAAGAAAGAATGGGAGCGATTGTATTTGACAGAAAATTCCACACAATTGCAGTTAGATACTGTAGTGTAAGAATTCACTGTATGCTTTTGAATAATTAAAGTTTGTACATAAAAATAAAGAACACTATATCTACAGTAAAAATAATACAAGACAAAAGGATCAAATTATAATTTACCCGCACCATAATACAAGTACATATGAAAAAGGAGTGTATTATATGTGTGCTAAATTGTACAATTATTTACCGAATAATCTAAAAAAATTGAACAACAAACAATTTCAAACTGAAATATTCAACAAACTGTCAAAAAACCATTTGTATAGTCTAGAAAATTTCTTTTTAATGGTATTCTAAATTTATAATATGTATTCTAAAATGCGTTGTATGTATTGTTTGATAGTTAATACTATTGCATTTGTTTATATTTCCCACACATGTACACATGTTTTCTTGGAAATAAACTTATTATTATTATTATTATTATTATTAACTGCTGTGGAAATGAGATATTTGCGGGGTGTGTGTGGATATACTAGAAGAGATCGTGAACGGAATACATTGGTGTATGATGAATGTGAGATTGGGAAGAATGTTGTAAGAAGAGTGGGAATAAGTCAGTTGAGATGGTTTGGTCATGTAGAACGTATGTCGAATGACAGATTGGTGAAACAGGTGTATGTTGGTGAAATTGAGGGTGAAAGTTTGCGTGGACGGCCTAGGAACAAATGGATGAATATGATTGAAGGGTTGTTGCGTGAGCGAAAGATTCTGAGCGTGAAGAATAAACGAGCTTGTATGAAAAGAATTATGAATGTGGTTGAAGCAAAAGTGGTGTGTCAGGATAGGAATGTTTGGAGAAAATTAATTGCGGGATAAATATGATGAATGAAGACAAGCGTATGATTCTTGATTTTATATTAATTGGTTAGATGTTTCGAGTGTTTACCTGCAATTGTGTGGAGACCATCTTCAGAAACAAGCGCAGTGTACACTAGCGAATGGATGAATGTTTGTTGTGTGTTGATGGATTTTGGTTGTGAGAAAAGAAAGAGTTTGTATGGAGGAAGTGTTAATGTGGTCGAATCGAGTATCGTGTGTCAGGATGAGAATGTTGATGGGTTCGTGCTACCCCATTTAATGGGATATAGCGTGATGTTATGTATGTATGTATTTATGTATTATTATTAATTGAAAACGACTCAAGAAGATGAATGTAAGAGAGTGTTGAACTATGCTTGTTTTGAAACTGAATTCAACAATTCTTATTTTCATCTCTAAACTCAAACCCAAACCTAACTCATTTTTCTGCTGTTTCCGATCCTTGAACTGTACCAAAGTGGTTCGAAAGTTACTAAAAAATTTAGGTTTGTCCTGTAATTGCTAGTAGAGTAGCAAGTAAATAAATAATAACACTGAAGTCCCATCTGCAAAATTTAGTAGCGATCTTGATAAAAGAGAATAAATATGTTTGTAAAAATAATTTGTCTTTTGTGAATATTGCCCTTTGTGTATAAAAATAAAGAAGCTATTTTCGAAGCCACTCTCGAAGTCTACTTCCTCGATATTGAATATTTGATAGTTAATTTGAATGGGACTATCTCGATTTCACGGTGCTGTCTGCTCCCGATCGTCTATAAAAGTTTCACTGACCAGTGAGCTGGACACTGTTCTTTTCAACGTAGCGTAACCAATCGTAACATCTGTATTATTCAGTCGCTACCCGTGGAAAATTCTGCACACGATCTGACATCAAATATTCAACATGCTTTTTAACAAAAACTACTTCAACAACTTTAATTATCGTTGCGTTCATTGTAAACATGAATTCATTTCATTATTCGTAGGAAATAGTAAGGGGATTTTAATTAATTTTAAATTATTTAATTTTAGAACCATTTCTCTTTTATGTTGGATTTTTTGTGCAATAACGCAGGTCGGAGGTTAGGAATGCAGCAATTAAAATGCTTTCTTTTACTATCATACGGAATATTGCCAAAAGAACGTGGAATATTCAAAATATCTGTAGTTTTTACTACATTATGTTTATTTATTTATGTTACTCTGTACAACAGGAATTTAATCCCAATTACAGTACAGGGTCCGCACTCACCGAGCCGCGCAGTGTGGTAGTTCATATAATGTTTAGCTTGAGTGAGATTCGAATTTCATATTGCTATCCACACCACCGTACTGACGGACAATATCAATATCGCTTCAAAAGATTTTGACAGTTGAGTAACTTATGTTGTTAAGTCAGTAAGTGACTGAATTAAATACAGTGGCGATACACCGCCATTTTTTACTAAATCTAACTTACTTTTAAATTAGATCATAGTATATTATATTATCTTCTTCTTCTGATGGCACTACAGCCCAAATCGGGCCTGGGCCTACCGGGCACACTGAGCCGCATTTTTACGCTGCCGTACTGCCGGTTTTCGTAGTCAAATGCTACATTATTTAAGGCGTATAAGTGACTAGCTTATAGCGCCCGAGTGTGATAAATACATGTAACTGCATTTTTTTTATATTTAACGACAAATCACACTTTGTCGACAGGCGGATTCGAACTGACGAACCTTGGTTCGAGTGACACAGTATGTTAAGAGATGTTGCCTAAACACGCTCGGCCACCGCGCCTGTATATTATATTATAAGTGAGTAAAATAGCTAATTACACACGAGTGTGATAATTTTACCTACGTGTGATATACTACGTTTTCTCTTACAGTAGTGCTTTCTACAATAAAGTTAGAAATAGGTTTCAAAAGAATTGAATTAAGATGCTGTCAAATTTGTGAAATTTTACTGGAGTAGTAGAAAAAGTGAACATTTTTTGACAGTTCTAGAAAAGTTACTTTTGTATAAAGTACGCGAAATTAATGCATGAGAATGTCACTTTTAGTCGAGACATAGATCGAGATAAAAAAAGTCATGCGAACGCGTCAGAAAACAAGAATTTCGCCCATGAAATACAAACAATACTTTTTCTACAACTGTCAAAAAATAATAAAAATAAATAAATATATCATCACTCCTTTTACCCATTAGTAAGGTGTGGCACTCTGCTGTAGCAGATCTCAGTAAGTGATATATTTCTTCGCGTGAAGTACGGTTACCAGTCGTCAAATCGCAGTCCCCAAAAATGTTAGTGGAGGGGGAGCCACAGGGGTAGATTTAATTTGGTGAAAATTGTTTGTCGGCTGTGGGGATCGAACCATGGTTCTCAAGATTTATTTTATGGTACATATATCAATACAGTCATTTAAATAAATAAATTTTATTTTCTTTGAATGTAAATTAAGTTGTCATTTATATAACTTGCTATTCATATTTGACAGTAACATTTATTAATTTTGAACAAATGAAACAAGTAAATGTAATAAACCTTTCTATAAGAAATAAAATAAATGAATAGGTAATAATAAATTAATTTCGCACCACTTAAAATGTACCCTGTGACTCTCTCTCTACTAACATCTTCAGGGCAGTAATTTAAGGCTGGTAACAACACTTCACGCGCAAGATTTGCTGTGTTATATTAATTGTGTTTACAATTGTATTTGCATTATGAAGGCAGTAAATGACATCCAGTAAACGATTGCAGGGCAATTATGATTGCAAATCCACTCATGTGGGTGTTATTTGTAATTTAATACATTTGTTTCCCATCTGATTGGAGCCGATCAACCTCCATGAATATTAAATAAAAATGCACTTTATATGCCCCTGCGGTACTACTTCATTTCCATTTAAATTTGATTTCAATTTTTTGTCAATCAAGTTCATCTCTTTGGTAAATTATAAATACCGACAAAACAGAATCCATTCGCGCATGTGTAGATTAGAGATTTATTATTACAAGTTTGTTTTAGTTCATGCTTAATTGGGTTTCTATGTTTATATAAATATAGTTTAATTAATAATTATATTTCCATGCTAGCCGAAATAATTAACGCTTTAATATAATATTATTATTTGTATAATCATATTGAAATAACAATATTTACTATGTATTCCTTTCAGGCTAATTTCATATTGTAATTATTCATTTACAAATAATGCTTTTGAACGACTATATGTGGTTTTTGTTTAAACTTGTTAATTTCTAATATTTAGAAATTATTTTGAAATTCGCCGAGATTTGAACCCTGAGCTACAAATACCCGGTGAAGTGATTAGGATTTTTCATACAATGCTTAGTTGTTAGAATAAGCTTGTTCAAACTCTTTTATTGCGGGCCACATTTTAATCGCTGGCCAATTACTACATATAGAAAATTCAATTTGCAAAATTTTCTGTTCTATGAATTTTTGGACGTAATATAAAAACAAAATATTTTCACAGCTAAAAACTATACACAATGACCTTATTATATATATATATATATATATATATATATATATATATATATATATATATATATATATACTGCTTGTATTGGGATATTTTTTAAATTAATTTAAAATTAAAACTATAAATTCTATTCAAATATTTATAAGAATACCTAAGGTATTAATTCTTTTAGAAATATTTTAATATAATTTATAGTTTTAATTTTATAAATATATATTTAAGAAGCCTTTTATTTATTTAATATTAAGTTTTAATTATATATATTTAAATATCTAAGAAACGTCTAACATTCATGTTAGTATTCGTCGAGTTTTGACGTTTCAAGGTTAAATTATCATATAGACATAATACGAGTATGTATGAATAATTTATGAAATTCAATAAATAAATGTGACATACCTTATTTAGTTCCTATATTACTGTAAGTTCTGTTGAATTGGCACTAACACAAGCACAAAAACATAACATCTTATAATATGTAAAATATTCCAGATTTAGACACACTCACAGCACAGTACAATTATTGAGACTGACAGAAAAATTCCAGGTTTTGCGTTACGCGCAAGTCAGAACATTGTTTGTTATTTGATTTGAGATAATTGAAATATTTGTAGTAAAAATCCCTGGTGCACATTATTGGCGCAAATATATGAATTAAAATTTGTTAAAATATTAGTTATGTCCTTTTACAAGCAAATGCATAAAGAGTATATAATTTATAGCTAAATAACTCCATTTATAGTCTGGATTGAAATGAATGGAATTAAAGATTATTTACAAAACCAAATAAATTAATTAAATTCTTTGCATTTAATCAAGACTTGTAAATACACACATACCTCGCTATAGGGCCGCTCTTTATACGGCATTTCGCTATAACGGTCCTTTTCAATTAAGGCACGTTTTCGATTAACGGCCTAAAATGTTTCGCTATAACGACAAAAAAACTTTTTTTCCCATTGAATTTGTATTAGAATAATTGAATTCCTTATACGGCTTTTTCGCTTTGCGGCCAAGTTTCATGGAACGTACCTAGGCCGTAAAGCGAGGTATGGGTGTATTTTAATAAACAATAAAGTAACAAATATTTTATGCAATAGTATAATTTGTGAATTACTAAATAATATTTCAACTATAACAATGAAATTGTCATGCAGCATATGTGCATACGTATAAATCTCTTACAATACACAATGCGCAATTATATGCGATAGTTCCCAAGTGGGCTGGTGTCGGCGCTCATGGCGACCGGTGTCGAGGGCAAGCATCGGAACATGAAGCAAACACAACCGACGCTCGACGATCCATCAACCGGAAATGACAACTTAATTTCTCGCAGCGCGACTATCTATCAACAATCAATAAGAGATTCGAAAAATATAGAGTTTAGTCAATGTGTCGATACTTTATTATGTTTATTTGTGTACGGTAACTTCTAACAAAATTAATTACAGCTTCCTGCTGAACTAACAAAAATGAGAACTATTCAAGCTCAAGATATTCCTAAAGTATATTTAGGAATTTAAGTTTTATTACACTAAATCATTCTGGTAACAATTTATTTATTTATTGCTCTGTACAGCAGGAATTTAATCCCAATTACAATACAGGGGGGCTACAAACTATAGTTGAATCCGAACCACTCAGTCACAGTAGTATTATATATATATACAGGGTGTTTCACAACTTAGAGCAAAAAATTAAAGGGTATATTCTGTACGACGTGCTAATCATGAAACAAAAAGAATTTTTTTTAAATTCGAAAAATTAAGGGTTGGTAACCTAAAACATTTTTTGTAGTACTGCATTGGATTCGCTTTCCTGTTAAACACAAACAATGAAGTAGGTATCAACTACGAAAGAATAATTACACAATTCAATTATTAGCAGTTATTTATAATAGAATTTTATTTAATTAATAACGTTAATATAATCATCAACCCAGTGGCAGTGGCAACAAAAAATTTTGGACTGGGAAACATGGAAAATAGTTTTGCGATTTAAAAAAAATTCTTTTTGTTTCATGATCAGCACGTCGTACAGAATATACCCTTTAATTTTTTGCTCTAAGTTTTGAATCATCCTGTATATATATATATATATATATATATATATATATATATATATATATATATATATATATATATATATATAACTTCTATGGTATTTGCATCATTTATGTAACAAGTACATAATGTAGGACTATATAGGAAAAGTCGTAGTTTATGACCAAGTGCAAGTACGAGTTGTAAACAAACCCGGTTCGATTCTCATATGTGACAAACAATTTTCACCAAATTATATTTACCTCTGCAACTTCCCCTTCACTAAAATATTTGGAAACCGTAATTTGACGGCTGGTAACTACACTATACGCAAAGAAATATATTACTTAACAAGATCTGTTATAGAAGAGTACCACACCTAGTAATGGGTAAAAGGCATGATGATATATTTATTTTTACACGTACAAAATCTGGTTTACTAGTACCTTCTGTGTGGCCTGTCAAAATATACTCGCCCTCGCAAAAGTATAGTTTCTGGCCTAATAATACACGTAACTATTATAGTTAATAAATAAGTAGTAAATTATATGTTATGCTATGTCTTTATAGATATTTTTTAAAGCTTTTCTTAAATTTGTATATAAGTATGAACGAAAAGAAATCTCATTGTTCCTTATTTATTAAAATATTATTAAAATATTTGTATGAGTTCTTTTTTTTAATAACAACAGATGTATTTGTGTAAGCTAAAAAAAACATTGTGTAATGTAATACGCGTAAGAGAAACAAAAAAACACTTCAGTATTTTTTTTTTTTGAAATGTGGCATTCGCCAAATACAGGTATTAGCGTAAGCTCCCGGCGGATTTGTATGTTTGTTGTTCGGAGCTCTTTTATTACTGATGGCCTATAACAACGTAACACATAGTAAACAAAACATTCCTATCTATCATACATTTATTATATTAATACGTATATAATGCTTTGAAATATAAAACACCCTGTGAATATTTCCAACAATTCGTTGAAAATTGCGAAGGGCTTACGTATCATCATTCATTTTGTTGAAATGCAATTGAAATATATGCGCACAAAAATATGTATTTATGAAATCTATTTTTAATTTCTTTTCATTTATGGATTTGTCTAAATAGTACGACACTATTTCCAACACAATATTTAAAAACAAGGCATGACATATTATAACCACGCTGATTAATCTTTCGATAATCATCAGCTGAAACTAATTAGGTTTGGAGTTGGTTGAACCAGTTGAAAAAGTTAAAATTTTTATAATATGGTTCTATATAGTTCAGAGCACGAGAAATGCACTCGTTCAAACCGCATTTCAATATCTCTTTTAGTTTTCGAGTTACAGCGATTTTTGACTTTATTTAAAGCTCAACTTTGAGACGCCATAACTCAAAAACTAAAAGAGATATTGAAATGCGGTTTGAACGAGTGTATTTCTCGTGCGCTACTTAACTTGTACTGGTATTTTGAAAATATTGAAAATTTTTCAATTTTTTTCGAAATTTTTTTGTGTCGATATTTCTAAAAGTTGAAAAGATAATGGATATCTGAAAACACCAGTGAATTCCTCGCGTGAAAATACATAGGTATGCAAATTTTTACATCAAAATTCGCTCGGATACATTTTTTATTACAAAAAATCGAAAAATGGCCTAAATCCGTAAAAACGCCAAGGGGTACCCCTTGGCGTTTTTACGATTTTTGGGCATTTTTCGTTTTTTTGTAATAAAAAATTTATCCGTGCGAATTTTGTTGTAAAAATTTGCATACCTATGTATTTTTACGAGAGAAATTCACTGGTGTTTTCAGATTTTCATTATCTTTTCAAGTTTTTGAAATATTGACGAAGAAAAATTTTGAAAAAAATTGAAAAATTTTCAATATTTTCAAAATACCTGTGCAAGTTAAGTAGCGCACGAGAAATACACTCGTTCAAACCGCATTTAAATATCTCTTTTAGTTTTTGAGTTATGGGCTTTCCAAGTTGAGCTTTAAAAAAAGTCAAGAATCGCTGTAACTCAAAAACTAAAAAAGATATGAAGATGCGCTTTGCGCCATTCGATTTCTCTTGGTCTGAATTATATAGAACCACATTTTAATAATTTTCTATTTTTGAACTGGTTCAACCCAAAATTCTCATTATTTGTATGTACGAGCTCTTAAACGAAGAATTTGCGAACAAACCTCTACACAAAAGAACTTTTGGATTGTTTTGAGGTTCTAAATTTGTACCTAACGTTTAGTTAATGTAATTTAAAGTAATTCAAATTCATTTAATTTGTTTAAACTTAAAATGTTTCTTTTAGACTATTACACTTTAATGCATTGCTGAAAATGTTATTTTCCCTATGTTTACTTTAAAATAATAAAAATTATAGAAAACCTTCTGTAGGATAAAAAGTTATTATCATATTTATTTATTTATTTATGTTAATTTGTACAACAGGAAATTAATCCCAATTACAGTACAGGGTCCACACTCACCAAGCCGCAGTGTGGTAGTTCACACACTGTACGATAAACAGTCACTTTTTGCGCTGAAAATAAGTGCAAATTAATTTACTTTTTGCACTATTTCAATAATTACGTTTTGACGTAAATTATGATGGATAAATTCTCAAGCATCGCTAGGCGTCCGTGGACCACTGTGTGGAAAACGCTGTTTTATGGAAAGAATGCAAATATCAAATGTGTAATTACATTTGTAGAAATTTTTTATGATTTGATTTTGTTGGAAGTAAATGTAAATGTGAACAGTATGTAAATTTTACAGTTCATGTGAATCAAGTTTTATAGTTTGCAAAACTGAATGAACAAGTTTCTCATATACCAACCACTCGCAGTAAAGCGCAAATTTCATCGAAGAAACACTTAGTAAAATAGCTAATTTCAGTGCCATTTCCGGTGAACCACATTCATAAAACCGTAAATTAATGTAACCAACACCAAGCGCCATCTCTTCATGCGACAACTTACTCTGCGCTTTGGCGTCGGTATAAACACCGTCATTTGTCCTCTACGAACCCCATTCCTACCACCCCCAGCCACCCCCGACTCCTATACGTCATTAATCCCTGCGGAGACGCGCGATCGCTTCTCAATTAATTCGTTCAGCGATGGCGGCGGCGGTGGAGATGCGTCGCATTAATTCTGTCGACGGCGGAGCGCGTTACCTGCCCCGGAACATGATTCCGGAGTTTGGTGAGAATGTCGGAGAGCCGGATGCGTTAGGGAATGACAGGAAATGCACCAAACTATGTTAGATGTTTATAAGTTACTAGACTATATGCGATTATAATCAACAATGCCATTCTATAAACCAGACAAGTATCACATATAGTATGTTCCAAATAAAGAGAGACATACGCATTTAACATGAAAATATTTACAGTAATAGGATTTTATCTAACGTTCAGAAACATTAGTGGTAATCTAGAGAGACTAAAAAGAATATCTAGCATAATAGAAAAAGCATACATTTTTTGAGGTACTAAAATTTTAATTTCAAATTTTATTCTAAACAGAAAAATTGGGATATAATCAGGATTTGAATCTGAAACGTTTATATTTCGGTCAAATGTTGTAATCAACTGAGCTACGGTAACCAAGTAATTCAAATCTAATGTTATTCCAAATTTTACATCTATTTTCAATTTATTAGATACTAATTGAACGTAACTTACAAGTAACACTACCCAACTGTCACTTACCGATTTAAATGAAATAATAAATATCAAAATAAACACTTGTCTAAGTCTCACAAAATTCAGTCTCCAAGTCACCTTATGAGAGCATCGTCAGAGGCTGGCCAGCACAGTTGGTAACCATAGACGCGTTTCGCTCTTATTAGAGCTCATCAGTATGGTATAACCTACTTTTTCACCTAGAACAAAGTTCACGTGATATTTATTATTAAACCTAGTTTCACCAAGTGAGCATTTAAAGACAATTAATTTTGTCTTTGTTGTTTTTGATTTAAATGAAACTTGGCACACTAATAGAACTCTAAAAAATATTCATCCTCTATTTGTTTTTCTTCCAAAAATTACTTTTTAGGGGTACAAACCATCCCTGAAAGGTGGTAAAAGCAATGAAATTAAATAATACCAAAATATTACGCGTTTAACATTGGTAACCTCTAAAATAGATTCAGCGACCCCAAAAACCTCCGAGTAACTAGTTTTGAACCTAAAACTTTATTTCAGTTGAATATCATAATTTCATCTCCCCATCCCCTTTTTAACCCTTTAAAAAAATGCATATGATCAAAGTGACCCCGAAAATATATTTTGGCGATCTCAAAATCCCCTGGGTAACCAATGTTGAACGCGTAATATTTTGGTATTATTTAATTTTATTTATGGTGGTTCTTGCTTTTACCACCTTTCAGGGGTGGTTTGTATCCCCAAAAAGCAACTTTGAATATTTTTTAGAGAGAAATCGGTGAGCGACAGTTGGGTAGTGTTACTTGTTAGATAAATACTGCCTAGTTCGAAACCAGAGCAAAATAATGTTTACTTTAAAATATTTAAACTATAATGAATTTAATGAAAATACAAAATGTGAAGACATATATAGGTACGGTACACGTAATTAATTCCTTTTACAATGAAACAAAATCCAATTTGTAAAAGCACATATCCAATCTTTTGTTCGTCTCTTTATTCATTTATTCAAATACGAAGTGAAATACATTTAAATGCATTATAATTATGAACTTCCGGTTGAAAAAAAATAGGGCTTCAATATTTTTTAGAGTTGTATTAGTGTGCCAAGTTTCATTTAAATCGGTGAGTGACAGTTGGTATTATTGCAAAGTATATTTCCATAATTGTAGTTGGCTTGAACAAAACTCCAAACGAAGGCAAGTTTAAACGCTAAAATTAATTAAAAAATTTGATCTGTTTTTTATGTATACAATCAGTGTCAATATTCGAAATGTGTGAAACTTTTTTAAAGCAAGAAATAAGGACGGAACTATAGAAAATTTTGTGGAGATATTTGAATAAGAGAAAATATGAAAATTTACAAAATTACAATTGTACAGTGTCAGTCACGGAATTAAAACAAATATTTTGCCATTTTATTTGCAAAACTTCAATATCCCTGCCTCATATTGGTATTAATATATGGCAGTGATTATCAAACTTATTTCTTTTACCGCCCCCTTTGAAAATCAATTTTTTATACACTCCTAAAACTTAAAAACCACAATTTCATTACTTTAATTCAGTTAGTTATAGTGTGCTATATTAGTCGGTTCTGGTGTTTAAACATACATTCTAAACTAGACATTTTTACCAGTGAGAGCAATTAAAAGGCAACTTTATAATATTAAGAATATATTTTAATCAAATTAAAAGAAACAATATAGACAGGTAATCAATTTTAGTTTTAAAACTGATGTGATGAGGTTGTCGCGCAATTCTGTGTCTTTGTTTTCCAAGAACTCTACGACAGAGTCAAACAGCTTGTAAAATCGAGTCAGACATCATTCAGGGCAGAAATATAAACTAATTATTCGATATTGAGTAGTAGGTAGGTTTTAATTTTAGTGAATTTTAAAATATAAAGTAAATGAAGTTATAAATCAACCATCGCCCCCTTAAACCACGCCAACGCCCCCCATTTTTTTCTGGACGCCTTAACGCCCCCCCTCTAAGTCTCCAACGCCCACAAGGGGGCGTTATCGCCCACTTTGAGAAAGACTGATATATGGCATGGTTTTGGGTAATTACTAATAACAATTATAAACCGGGTAACGCTCACTTAAATTTTATTAGATTTGTAAACAGACCCAAGCAAATATAATGTCCAAATTAATATAATAAACAAATACTGAATATGTAAATATTTCCTTTTACGAAGAATATAAATTTTGTAATTTACATTTCACCTTTTGGTATACAAGTAATTTATAAATCATATTCCATTTTTCTTTATTGTAATTACCTTTATGAAAGTTCATACCTCAGTGTATACATAAATATTTATATCTCTTAAAAGTACTTAAGACCTGTATATTAATTAAAATAAATAATAAAAGCTTTTAGCACTCATATTTAATAATATAGCCACCGTAGAATATAAAATTATTAGAACTTGTTTATTTTGTTCCTCGTTCACTTGTTATTTACTTATTTATAATTAGGTTTTGTTCATTTTTTTCCTGGCGAAAGCACACATTTAATGTTCAAACAAAATTAAAGATCTTAAAGTAAATAATCGTATTATTTTAATTATTATTTAAATGTTACTCAGTACTGTGGTATGGTTTCTCCTCAGGCAACAAATATATGAACTGAAAACGTTTTAAATAACAACAAAGACAAAATTAATTGTCATCCATACACTTGGTGAAACTAGGTTTAATAAAAAATATTAAATAAACACTTGGTTAAGTCTCACAAAATTCAGCCTCCAAGTCACCTTATGAGGGCATCGTCAGAGACTGGCCAGCACAGTTAGTAACCATAGACGCGTTTCGTTCTTATTAGAGCTCATCAGTATGGTATAACCCACTCCTTCACCTATAACAAAGTTCACGTGAAGAAGCTGTGTGACGAAGAACTGTGCTAGCAAAGAATTAGATCTCTAACAAACGGTAAAATGACAAGAGAAGTTCTCTTGAACAGGCAATGCCATTAGATGATTAGAACGCGTCTATGGTTATAACTAAAGCCCGGATTTTTAGGCAATTGCCTAGATTCAAATTTTAATATACTTCAGGCAATTTCTTTTTTCTATACATAGGTAATATGTTTACGTGTAATGGAAAGTTTTTTTTTCGTGCCTTAGAGCCTATTTTTTCTATATTTTGGTTATTGGGCCTATTTTTCCTTATACAGCCTATTTTGCCTATTTTTGTTGCCTATTCTAACTTTTATTGAGCAGACAAGGTTTATCATCTACTTCGTTGACTAATTCAGCACTCGACAAAGTGTTTCAATCTAACCTATAATATTTAAAGTATTTACTTTAATCAAGTTTTTGTGTGTGAATTTAAAATGCCGAAAGAAAAAACGTTTTTTAGTCAAAATTTTACGTGGCAATTCAATTGTCTTTGCCATTAATCAATGAAGCTGAGGTAACTTTAGACGATATGGCTAAATATAAGAACGCCCCTGTCACATTTTGTGATGTCGAACGAAGTTTTCAACTGACAAGCAAGTTCTGACAGACCGAAGACAGTCCCTTTCCGAAAATTTAATAGAGCAACTGCTCGTAATATTTTGTGAATTAAAGTATACTACATAATTTGAATTTGCATAATAGTTAATAAAATGAGAACCCTACAGTATTATTTTTCAGATTGCGTTAATTTTTGTTTAAAATGATTATGTTTTTCTAACGAAAAGTAGATACGAGTACCAATATTAGAAAAATGATTCGTTTATTTTTTTTAAAACAAATTATTTACATTTAGGCTGCCTAAAATCCCGCCTATTTTAGAGTAATTACCGGCCTATATGCCTGCTTATTTAGGTGTTTTTAAGTGCCTAAATATCCGGGCTTTAGTTATAACTGTGCTGGCCAGCCTCTGACGATGCCCTCATAAGGTGTCTTGGAGGCTGAATTTTGTGAGACTTAGCCAAGTGTTTATTTTATATTTTTTATGAAAACGTTTTATTTATTTAAGTATTGTTAGAATGTCGTAGGTAACTCTAAACATGCATTCTTCCCACTGCAGTTGCAGATTTTTGCACGTTCACCCGGCGAGATAATTTATGCCCTCACCTTGATTAGGTATGTCGGTGGTCGGTTGGGCAACGGTCGTAAAACAAAGCGATATTAATGGCAGTGTCCGCACGGAATTTTTTGCGAGCCTCGTTGCGTATTTTGTCGAATAATTTAAAACATTTTGCGCTGTCAACTTGTTGTGTCATATTACTTGGGACAAATGGTGCCTCTCTCGGCCTGTTCTTTGTACGCTATTAGAAAAATGCGCATGTAATTCAACAACGTCAGAGAGGAGAGGACAAGAGAGCAGAGAGACATGTTATTTAAATGAACGGCATCTGTTATACAGCCCCCATGAAGTAATATGTTCAAGATGGTTTTTATTTTTGTTATGTTTAACACAATTTACCTTTATTACTACTTGAAATTACAATTATCTCTTTTATCTTTTCATTTATTTATTTATTTGTTTGTTACTCGATATAACAAAACCTTAATTCAAATTACAACAGTTTCAAGTTTAATCAGAACCACTTAGACTATATTGTACTTTTTTGTTTACAGAGGTTGAATTTATTTGGGAACTTTGAATTCACCCTTGAACTCATTCAGAATTAATTTGTGTTTCTTCCAAATAAATGATCAATCTAGTTTCAGTTGTAAAAATTAGCACTTAATACAAATCCAGATACCAACAATTCAAAACGGATAATAAGAACTACAGCGACTGTTTCTGGTAAAGCTCGCTTCAAACAATAAAATCTATTTAGATTAGATACGCAACAAATTAAATTCGTTGTTATTTTGTGCACTTCTCATCTAATTTTATGTTTTTACCACCATTTTCACTTTTTGTTAATCACTCATTCGTTCACTCTAATCACATAACCACTTAAGTAAGTTTACTGTCTTTTAATTACTTATTTAGCATAACTTTTTAATTTATTTGTAGCTAAAGAAGCCAAAATACAAACAATTAAACCTTTACTCGTTTTATCTCAGTGGTATTGAGTCGGCCTGTGGATCTTGAAAAACCTGCTTCGATCCCCACAGCCGACAAACAATTTTCACCAAATTAAATCTACTCCTGTGGCTCCCCCTCTACTAACATCTTTGGGGACCGTGATTTGACGGCTGTTAACCGCACTTCACGTGAAGAAATATGTCACTTACCGAGATCTGTTTCGACAGAGTGCCACACCCAGTAATGGGTTATAGGCGTGATGATATAGTATTTATTATTATTGTATTTCTGCACATTTTTATTTTTTTTAAATTATTGTTTTGTAAAAATGTGCAATAAAAATATGATAAAAAAAAACTAACAATATCTCTCTGTCTGATATATATCTTAGTTTATCTAGATCTAGATGAAGAATATAGATCATCCAACTAGAAAAAGTATAACTGAGAAGAGAAAATGTATTTTCGTCATTTTACAAAGATTGAACTCGTTGATTACATGAAATCTAGACATACTTCATCTACTTTCAAGGCAATAAATCTACATTCATTCTCGTATTACGACAACGTGTCAAATTTAATATCACGGAAAACATTCTCCCCATTCTGATGCCCTCGTGCACTCGAGGCTTCGCTAAACCTGCCCGGAGTTACCCCGGAGCACGAGCTACTCTGTCCTGTAAAACTGATGGGCTTTTAAGCATCGAACGCACTTGGAGTAAATTTCTACACCGGTGTCCCCAGAGCAGAAGAGATTATTAACGGAACTGTTTGTTACATTCTAGGGGAAATTATCTCACGATTTTATTAAAAGTTATTTACTGCTGAAATTATTTCATTAAGAAATGGATTCATAAACTTCATAAAACCTTTGTTTGCATTATTTAATACGTTGTCGGTACTTACGGGAATATTGCGTATTTGGCTGCATACTTTATAACAATAGATGACTTATTTTTTTATGATCTAAGTCGTTTTTCAAGCAATAAAATGCCTAATATTTATTATCCTTGCAAATTAATTAGAAGACAAGATCCGGTAGAATTATTTATATTGATATACAGGGTGATACATAGCTCTGTATTTTTTTTCCTCTATAAAATATAATAAATAAATATATAATCACGCCTTTTACCCATTACTGGGTGTGGCACTCTGCTGTTGCAGATCTCGGTCAGTGATATATTTTTTTGCGTGAAATGCGGTTACCAGACGTCAAACCACGGCCCCCAAAGATATTAGTGGAGGGGGAGCCACAAGGGTAGATTTAAATTGGTGAAAATTGTTTGTCGGCTGTGGGGATCAAACCTGGGTTCTCAAGATCCACAGGCCGACTCGATACCACTGAGCCACCTACCCCATATTTTTACTCTATTATTCTAAATATTACTGAAAGTTTATTTTAAATTGAAATGCTCATATATCTGCAGTACAAGTTATTCTACCGTGTGTAATATTTTCACGCAATGATATGCAATTTGATATTTTTATATATTTTTGCAAAATTTAAGATCTTTTGTTTCTTTTTAAAACAGTTCTTCTTCATTATAGTCCTAAAATGATCAGTACAGAAACTACTTATGTTTTTATTAATAAATAATCACACACAGAAAATATGCAAAAATTCTAAAATTTATATTTTCATAAACAAACTAAATAAATTATAACAAAGAAATATTTATAAATTAAATGAGACAAACAAGTAATAATTATTAAAGATTTGACAGTAACTAATCTAATTGTTTAAACAAGTGAATATATGGCATACTTTCTGTGCGTGATTATTTATTAATAAAAATATGAATAGTTTCTGAACTATTTTAAAGAGAAACAAAACATCTTCAAAATTTTGCAAAACTATATAGGATGTTCTATTTAAAAATATAAAGTTACATATTATTGGGCGAAAATGGAACACCCGGTAGCAACCTTATACTGCAGATATGTTTGAAATGTGTTCTCAAAATGTCCTCTGCCTCGGCCGAAAACAAAAATGTCACGGCTCAGATACACAAATAAATACTTGTATGTTTAGATACCTAGTTAAATTCGCTATAAATCACGTATAGCAATCAACAAACATAATATAGATTTGTTTATAAATAAATAACACAAATAATATAGTTATTTGATTTAATTTAAAATACAGAATGTGATATTTAATTTCCGCTGCAATATTTACACAAAACTGTTCTAGTTTAAAGTAAAGAATGTTTCTTGTATGGCATTGCTTTGAAACAAACGAGCAGAGGGAATTCATTTTTCGCTCACCTGTTATCCTGCTGCTGATGAATACGCTCCTATCTCAACTGTCTTTTGTTCCTGCTATGTTGTTTCATTGCAACACGCCTCCTAGATTGACAACAAATTATCCAACCTACGCGCAAGACAAATGAAGGAATTTATTTTTTATTCTATCTTTAGAAAAACGTAATTGGGTGTGTTATTTCATTTCTTCTTCTTTCTTTGAAAATATTTTTATCTTATAATCATTTTCCTCAAATTAAATTAAAAAAGAAGTTAAATAAATAAGATTCATATTTGATATTTATAAGAGGATATTGTTTTTCATAAAATATAATACTCAAAGGTATCTTTCATAACATCTTGTAAATAATTTTAAACAAAATTTATTTTCAGTTTAAATACCCACATATCTGCAATACAAGGTGTTCCATTTTATGCAGCTTTATATTTTTTAATGTAACACCTATAAATTTTTACAAAATTTTAAAGATCTTTATCTATTTTGCGTTCAAAAGGACGTCATACGAAACCCAGTTGCGTATCGAAAGAGCGTTCATAACGACACGCAATATTTTGTTTTAGACAGTTGGTAGTAGCGGATGAAATACTGAACCAGGCTGAAAATATCAAAATTTCAATATAACCTCAAAATCTGAACAATTGCATAAATGTCAATAACAGTTACCAACCACAACAGTTTATATACAAATTTCCCTAAATTGACTCGGTTTAAAATATCGCAGATTTATTTTTATTTCAGTTTGTAACAGACGCAAAATAGAAAAAAATGGTATAAATAACTTATTTCAAAGTACTTTTATCGCAACTGTCCTTTAGAAAACTCGCCTGCGGCTCGTTTCCTAAACTTAGACGTATGCAAAAAATTATGTCTTTAACGTACTATTTGTTTCTCTTTAAAACAGTTCTTATTCATTATAGTCCGTCAGTACGGTGGTGTGAATAGCGATACGGAATTTGAATCCGGAGATCCCGAGTTCGAATCGCACTCAAGCTAAAAATTATATAACTACCACACTGCGGCTCGGTGAGTGCGGACTCTGTACTGTAATTGGGATTAAGTTCCTGTTGTACAGGAATCCAGAGATCTCGAGTTCGAATCTCACTCAAACTAAAAATGAACTACTACACTTCGGCTCGGTGAGTGCGGACCCTGTACTGTAATTAGGATTAAGTTCCTGTTGTATAGCGTAACATAAATAAATAAAACAACAAAATATTCCGCCAGAAACAGTAAGAATAATTTGTAGATTTTTGTGCAAAGTCAGCAAAGTCTGGAGTTTATTATAAAGTGTCGCAGACGTGACTGCAGATGTCACTGCGTATTGCTTATCACAATTTACATGGTAATTAATAATTCTGAATTATATTCATGCATATTCATCGCGTAAGCCCTCGCTATTTCGTTTCAAAGACAAGCTACTAGATATGTACATTCTGCGGTTTTATGCTCTATTACCTGCACGTTAAGTTATGCTGTGTTATGTTACGTTACGCTGTAGCACGGTCCAATATAGGGTCGATTCATTATGCTCATGCATTTTTAATAGGCGCATCTAACCTAACCTGTCTTCATCGTAGATGCAGCTATGCAGCTTATTAATTTTTTATCATCTTTAAAGTACAATTTTTATGTCACGCTGGGTAAAATTAATCATAAATAAAATAGCACTTACCGTAGAAAATTATTACTGTAATTATTATTATGTTATCGCAAAGCGGATTCAGGAGGGGACATTCCACACAAGACCATATATTCACTATAAGGAGTTTAATAGAAAATACAATGAAAAAAGACAGCAAACTATATATTGCATTTATAGATTTGGAAAAAGCGTTCGACCGAGTACCGAGGGATGTGATGTGGAACATATTAAAAAAAAGACAAGTAGGAGAACAGTTATTAACGGCAATAAGGAGCATATACAGAAGAACATCCAACTACGTAAGAAGAGGAAATGAAACATCGGAAGAGTTTGCAACAACACAAGGTTTAAGACAAGGAGGAGCTTTAAGTTCGTTACTGTTTATCACATTTTTAGACCAAATCATGAAGAACATCAAGAACAAGACAAAAAAAGTTGAAGTTGGTTATCACAATTTAGAGAGAAAAACGATAGCGGAATGCGCCTTTGCAGACGATTTAGCAGTGATGGCAAAGAGTGAAGAGGATATGCAACACAATTTAGAAATATGGAACGAAGAATAATATGAAAATAAACGTAGAAAAAACAAAAATAATGGTGGTAGCAAGAGAAGACACAATAACAAACTTAATACTGAATGGAGAAGAATTAGAACAAGTAGAAACATTTAAATATCTGGAGGCAGCCATAAACAATAAAGGAAGCATAGAACAGGAAATTAACATGAGAATTCAGCAAGCAAACAAAAACTTTCACACCATGAACAAATTAATACTAAATAACAAACAAATAACGAAGAAGACAAAAATGACTTTATACAAAACAGTTCATAGACCCATATTAATATATGGTAGTGAATCATGGTTGATGAGTCAAAGAACGAAAAGTAAGTAAAAGCTGCGGAAATGAAATATCTTAGGAGGGTGGAAGGAGTTACGAAAATGGATAAAGTAAGGAACGAGTATAATAGAAAGTATTCAAAACGCTATAGAGAAGAAACAATTAGCATGGTACGGACACTTATTAAGAATGCCAGAAGAGAGACAAACAAAAATAGCGTGGAATTAAACCAAAGAAGAAAAGAGGGAGACCAAAAAAGACATGGGAGAACAATATAGATGAAATACTAACCAGGAACCAAATCAACTGTCAAGAAGCAAAGAAGAAAGCACGGAATAGGAAAGAATGGAAAGATTTAATCAATAAAATAGAATAAAATAAACAAACAGAAATAATAATAACAATAATCTCAACACTCGAAAGGGTATAAAACGAGATTTAAAAGTTTATAATAATAATAATTATTATTATGTTAATTATAAACAATAAAACTAAATAATTATAATATAAATAAGTTTTCGAGCCTGGGGCATATTTTTATACTATATAATATTATGTTATTTATGTTTATAAAAATATAGTAATAAATAAAAGCAAATACAAATAAATCTGATATAAACTAAATAGATATCTGTGATTACTGGTATTTTTAAAGTTATTTCAATTCAGTTGATTTTTTATAAAAGTATTTTATTATTAACACATTTATCAGAAGCAACCCAATAAAATAATGAAACGGAATAAAAAATTAAAATAGTAAAATATAAAATAGATACATTCGCAAATTCTACATATTTCATTTATAATTTGTTATTTGTTTACAGTGTATTTTATAAACAAACAAAATGTGATAATAGGAAACATAGTTTATAATATTCAAACAAAACTAGAATTAATCAGTCAACTCAAAAATAACATACATAAAAAAATAATTACAAATTAAATCAAAGCAAAATATTCATCAGTTATTTTATTAATTATTTCACCAAATTAAATCTACCCCTTCACTAACATATTTGGGTGGGAGGGGTGATTTGAAGGCTGGTAACCGCACTTGACGCGAAGAAATATATTACTTACCGAGATCTGCTTACGGCAAAGTGCCACACACAGTAATAGGTAAAAGGCGTGATGATATATTTATTTTATAATAAAAATAAAGCACATTTTTGTTACAAAATTAATTTTGATGACGTCTAATTAAATCGCATTCTTTTGTTATAAATGAAAATTGAAAGAGAAGATTGAAGGTAGACAGATATCAGTGGAGATTTTTGTAATAAAATCGGTTTTGCTGTAACATGAAAATTAAATTTGCTGAGGGATCTTGGAAATCATTTTACCTAAGTCAATATCTGTTCGTCCTGTCGTACAACTTGCACCAGTTTGTTCAGCGATATTAAAAATTTAAATTCTAGTTCGTTTCTCAAACAGCAAAGATTAATTCCGACAAACGCACAAACTTGATGTGTTCGTATTAATATATTCATAGTTTTACACGAATTTTAGTTTTACTTTTTTCCCGCTATATTTACATATTTCTATTACAGTTTTCTTTTATTTTGTAATCAATTTTCCCTCCTTACGATTACTAAGTATTTTAAAAGTCATTTGAAAAATGATTAATCAAACATTTTAGATTGGAGATTTGTATAATTATTTATTTTAAATAAAATTTGTCCCTTATACGTTTACTACTTTATACAGGGTGTTTCACAACTTAGAGCAAAAAATTAAAGGGTATATTCTGTACGACGTGCTGATCATGAAACAAAAATATTTTTTTTAAATCGCAAATCTATTTCCATGTTTCCCAGTCCAAATTTTTCGTTGCCACTGCCACTGGGTGGATGATTATGTTAAAGTTATTAATTAAATAAAATTCTATTATAAATAACTGCTAATAATTGAATTGTGTAATTATTCTTTCGTACTTGATACCTACTTCATTGTTTGTGTTTAATAGGAAAGCGAATCCAGTGCAGTACTACAAAAAATGTTTTAGGTTAACAACCCTTAATTTTTCGAATTAAATAAAAATTCTTTTTGTTTCATGATCAGCACGTAGTATACAGAATATACCCTTTAATTTTTTGCTCTAAGTTGTGAAACACCCTGTATATCTACTATAAATTGTCCGAGCCGCAGGGTAATAGTTTAAATAAGTTTTACCTTAAGTGGGATTCGAATTTGGGTTCGAATGCCGTAACGCTAACTACACCACTGTACTGCCAAAATTATTATAATAACTATACTATGTCAGTGGTATCGAGTCGGCTTGTGGATCTTGAGAATCCTGGTTCGAGCCCCACAGTCAACAAACAATTTTCACCAATTTAAATCTACCTCTGTGACTGCCCCTTCACTAACATCTTTGAGGACCGTGATTTGACGGCTAGTAACCGCACTTCACGCGAAAAAAATATATCATTTACCGAGATCTGCTTAGGAAGAGTGCCACACCCAGTAGTGGGTAAAAGGCGTGATGATATATTTATATTTTTAACTATACTATGTCAGTGGTATCGAGTCAGCCTGTGGATTTTGAGAACCCTGGTTCGAGCCCCACAGTCAACAAACAATTTTCACCAATTTAAATCTATCCCTGTGGCTCCCCCTACACTAATATCTTTGGGGGCCGTGATTTGACGGCTAATAACCGCACTTCACGCGAAAAAAATATATCATTTACCGAAATCTGTTTAGGAAGAGTGCCACACTCAGTAATGGATAAAAGGCGTGATGATATATTTATTTAACTATACTATGTGAGAGATCTAAAATCTATCCTTCCTCTTATCTTTTGGCTTTAGGTATTCTCCTGCTCTCTGAAGAGAAATAAAAAAAAAACAATAGAATATTATTCCCCACCCTGCATTCTCCGCAGTCTCCCACCTTGCGTTCTTAAGATGAACTAATCCACACACACGTAAATCTCTTATTCAAGTCGTGATATCAGCTAGAACATTTTTGAATGTAGACTAAAGGGTAACGAAGCGAGAACGGTTTAAGAGAGGGCAGAGGGTGTTATGTAGTCCTGCTGGCAGGAGGAATGCGATGAGAATCTCTGCACGTGCCATGTTCACGTGTGTACGCACGCACATACGCACGATTTACGCGATGTTACCCGTTTTATAGTTAACAGCGATTGTTACGTCACTAGATCAACAACGATGACAACAAAATGGTGGTTTTCAAAGTAGAATTTACACTCGGAAATGCACAGACAGGAAGACAGTTTTATTATGGTCTCGTCAAAAATTAAATTTTGTTTCCTCAATTGGGAAAAGAAAATTGATAGAAAGTAAATATGATTTGACATTAGTGACATACAGGTGACATCTGTCTTATCTAAATTTTTAATTATGAAAATTTTTCTACCTGATAGGATAATTAAAAATAATATATTGTAGTACTAGTGAGAAAAGGGTTTACTTGCAAAACGAGTACAAAATTTGGAGCACGAGCACGAGCTATTGATTAAGTACCAGTTTTTTACGTTTTGCGATACAAGAAATTTAATAATTATTTTATATAAATTAAAGTAGTTGTATTTCCAAATGTACATCAAATGCTATTTTCTTCACTCAATTTATTTGTAATAGTAACCGTTTGAAAGTAAATAACTTTCCTCACTAGTAAGGGGTTACTATCACAGATAAATTGAGTGAGGGAAATATCATTTTCACAAGAAATATATACCTCGTACAATTTTCATCATATTAAACCTACTCCAGTGGCTCCCCATCCACTTATCTCTTTGGGGTTGGGATTTGACGGCTGATAACTGCATTTCACGCGAAGAAATATATCACTTACCGAGATCTCCTACGGCTTAGTGTCACATCCAGTAATCAATAAAAGACATGATGATATATTTATGTATTATCTTTATTATTTATTATTTTGCTCAGTGGTATCAAAGTCGACCTGTGGGGTCTTGAGAACCCTAATTAGATCTCGGTAAGTGATATATTTTTTCGCGTGAAGTGCAGTTACCAGCCGTAAAAGCACAGCCGCCAAAGATATTAGTGGAGGGGTAGCCACAGGGTAGATTTAAATTGGTGAAAATTGTTTGTCGGCTGTGGGGATCGTACCAGGGTTCTCAAGATCCACCACTGAGCCACCTACCCCAGATTATGTCATACAGGGTAGCAAATACATAAATAAAAAATCTGATGTGGACACCACATGACTTCCTTGTACGCGTATTAAACTATAGATATTTTTTTAATTGCACATATTTGACATAAAATCTTTTATTTTTTATTTTTTGTTCTAATCCATAGCAAACTTAATTTAAAAAAAACACAAAATATATACTATTTAAATTTAGATATCTCGCTTATGCAAAAGGCTAATTTAAAAATTCTTAATGTGCTAGACGCAGAATTTAATTCTCTAAAACTTTTATTTGAAGCATTTATTTCTAAAATGAAAATAATACCATTTTTTTCAAGGATAACTGTTAGCAGCTTCATGTAATGTGTCACTTCCGGTTAGTGTATTTTAACCAAAATCTATTATATTATTTCCATTGACATAGTAGTCTTATATACCAAATTTGGAAAGTTTTAAATTATATTTGAATATAGTTTTTCATGAAAATCTATTATAGGCTTCAAGTAAAGTACCACTTCCGGAAGTTATATAATGACCAAAAAGGGAGGTGCACAACTAGATGTTATAACAGTCCTAAATATAAAATTTCAATTTTCTACGGCTTACCGTTTTTGAGTTATGCGAGATACATACGTACGTACAGACGTCACGACGAAATTAGTCAAAATGGACTCAGGGAGGGCCAAAATGCGTATTTCCACTGAAATCTGAGAACCGAAAATTTTCGCGATAACAATACTTCCTTTACTTTGTACAAGGAAGTAATAAAATGGAAGTAAAAATTTCAAAATATCGAAAATATTTATATTGTACAATATGTTCTATTAATAAACACATGAATGAAAATTCAACGAAGGTTTTCCTGACTCATTTGGCATTCCTCTCAGCTTTGTAATACAGTCATTTACTGTTTGACTAATAAAATTGTAGCATGCAACTGTGATAAATATATTTAATGCGTTTTAAACGGAAGTCAATAGTTATCTTGATCTTTAATAAATAATTGAAAGTCCACGTGGTCAGGTGATTGTGTAAGGTTAGCTCGCACGCGATTGTCAGCTGTTCACCAAGGAACAATTGACAAGAGATCCTGGCTGCGGGAAGGAGGGCAAAGGCATGAATTAGGTTGTGGAAATGGGTCGTCTGTGAACGACTTCACTGCCAGTAAGTTTTGTTCGTGTTGACTATTTTCAGTCGTACATCATGCCATTTTGGACTAATTCCAAGGACTGTACGGATACGCTCGGAACTTTAAAATCTCAACAACTTTTATAAACTGGCGTCCAAGATAAGAAAACTAATATTAAAGTATAAAAATCAGTTGACTCGTAGATACAGCTTGATGATTTATCTTGTAATTTATCAATTTCAAAATGGAAAGGATAATGATTATATCTTATCCTGTTGCGCTAGGACGAATACTGCTACGTTCAAATTGTTCACAGCTTACTATAAATTTATATCAAATAATAAAGATAATAAATATATCTTCACGCTTTTTACCCATTACTGGATGTGGCACTCTTCCCTAGCAAATTTCGGCAAGTAATATATTTTTTCGCGTGAAGTGTGGTTACCAGCCGTTAGACCACGGCCCTCAAAGATGTTAGTGGAGAAGGAGCCACAGAAATAAATTTAATTTGGTGAAAATTGTTTGTCAGCTGTGGGGATCAAACCTGGGTTCTCATATCCACAGACTCGATACTACTGAGCCACCTACCTCATGTGAAAAATAAAATAAGCAAATAAACCTGCAAAATAAAGTATTTTTCTCAAAAATTGTTTAGTTAAAAAGAATACAAATTTGCAAATATGTCTTATGTTACTATTAATTGTAATCAGAAAAATATTAAAATATTAGTTATACTGTTTCTTAATATTAAATATATTTTATAGATTTTCTTAGATTTGTTCATTATCTGAATAAAGTCTGAAAATAAAGCAATCTACATTCAATCAAAGAACTTGAAGATTTCCTGTCGTTTTATTTTTTACTGTTATCTTAATTCTTTTGTACAATTTTTATTTCCTTTTCCTTTACAATAACACAGAAGCAACAATAGTAGGCAACTTATTTTTAGTATTTAATTAAAATTATTAACATATTTATAATGCAAAATATTGCCTGAAGGTATTATTCAGAAATACTAAATTCTATTTTCAGTATTATATAAACTATTATTTTACATAAATCGTTAATTAAACTGAATAAAAAAGACGATAAAAATTTATATAATTGCACATATACGATATCCAACGGAATTTATTTAAATCTACTACAAGCATTAAATCAAAACAGAAATTCAAATCATAACGAATAATAACATGATTACAAAACAGTTCCAGATACATTTCAGTACATTTCAGCTGCTGTAAATGTATATCACTCCGCTCTATTTGATTTCAGTATTTCAGTGACGCACCTGTATAAGCTGTCGCATTTTGCCCGCGTACGTCATGTCATTTGGAAAGTGTTTATTGCAACGCCGTCCCACGTGATATATGCAGATAGAGCTGTAATGCACGGCGGCCATTTTGAACATGTAACGTTTAGGTACTATAAACAAACGTGTGTCATTTGTTGTTTCGGGGTATTTGGATACTGTTCTGTGAATAACAATTGGTAAATGACAAATTTGTTTTATTTTTATTGTGGTTCGATAATATTTACATTGGTTCATGAATTATTAATGGTTTTACTGTACGAATTCAAATTTTCAAATGTTATATTTATTTAATTATGATAAAAAAATATTATGTTAGTTGATTGGTTAATTTTTCGAATTTAATTTAATAAAGATTTTATAAAAGCCAATATTAACAACAAAAATATACAGATTTCACGACGTACATGCATACATACTTCACATCAACTACTAAGAGATGGCGTTGAACACGGCATATCAAACTTAAAACAAAGGTACACTTTCAGTTGTCTCATAAGCTTAGCATTCCTGTCCCTTGTATTTCTTTGTTTTTTCTTTTATTCTATGTTTGCTAGTAGTGGTTTGTTATTAATTTATATAGAATATAGTTCTGTGTTGACCTTAATTGTAGTTTTAGTATTAGTTTCATTTATCGTTTAACTTTTATCTACAAATTTAAGTATGTAGGTCACAGGTTCTTTTAATAAGATAGTAGAAATTAGTTCTTTTAGTATAATATATGTTAATTATAGTTTGATTACCTTCCATATTGTATATATTAGCTCTATTATCATTTATTTTTATTTATTTCTTAAGTACTTAGTTTTGTGTTAGTAGCAAAGTGTACCTTTGTTCTAGTTTCAATTTAAAGGTTTAAAAAATTAAATCGTTGAAATTTAGCTTTAAAGTAATTTCGAAAACAAGGATTTCAATGCCGTTGAGCGCAGCTTCATATTTTATTTAGTTTTTAAGATATGAAAAAATGGAATTTGTTTTAAATTATTGTACTTTCCCGAGAGTATATCTCAAAAACTAAACGAGATTGAAAGATGCACTCAACGGCATTGAATTTCTCGCACTTGAATTAATATATACATCAAGTCTCAGCAATTTTAATATTTCGAAAACAATTTTTGAACAATATCTCAAAAACTAGCAGATATACACAATTAGGAATTTTATGATTGGATTCAGCGGGTAAAAATACATATGTATGTAAATTTCCGTTATAATATTCGCACGAGAAACTATTTAAATTTACCTAAAATCGAAAAAAACTCAAGTAACAAAATTTTGAGCAAATGGTAAATAAATGATAATAAGAGTTGACATTAATTTATTGATCGAGATAGAGAATAGAGGGTGATATTATCACATTCACAAGTCCCCTTTGTTATAAGAAAACAAAACCGATTCACAAAGTTAAACAAAATCGCAACCTGACGCAGGTGCGTGAAAACAAGAGCGAATCAATCCTTATCGCGAATTAATATACGAATTCAGTCATAAATATCCACCCTGCTACCCCTTGACTTCCTTTTTACCACCGGGAAATCTCTCACCCCGCGATATTAGCCCGGTAATGCGATTTTGATTCGGACGCATCAATACGGCGCCGACGTCGGCCTCGTACTATCTCAATTTTCTTCACGAAACACTCATAACTCACTGTTAACTGCAACGGGCGAACAGCTGGCGCCTCACCGTGGCGAAAACACCAACTACTCCTGCACTTTCAGTTTCTTTAGTGTTTTGTTTAACCTGGAGTTGTTTATCACCCTGACAACCTGGGTTAGTTAGCAGGAGTTGAAAATTTAGACACGTGTTGCGAAAAGTTATTATTTACTAATAAACGAACTTAGTTTGTTAACTCACCACCAAAATTACAACTATAAGTCTTTGTTTACACCAGGTCAGATGGAAACACAATGGCGTCATTGTTATATTTACAGCAGAAGATTTAAATTACTCAATTTGTTTCAAATAAGCAACTATTTTAGTTGTTGCTACTGATATCTTTTCTCATTATTTTCTCGTCTCGAAAATAATTATAATATTTACGGGGTAGGTGGCTCAGTGGTATCGAGTCGGCCTGTGGATGTTGAGAATCCTGGTTCTCCACAGCCGACAAACAATTTTCACCAATTTAAATCTACCCCTGTGACTCCCCCTCCACTAATATCTTAGGGGGGCGTGATTTGATGGCTGGTAACCGCACTTCACGCGAAGAAATATATCACTTACCGAGATCTGCTTAGGCAGAGTGCCACACCCTGTAATGGATAGAAGGCGTGATGATATATTTATATTTATTATTATATTTCTCGAGTACGAGATTTCGTTACCACCGGAAATAGATGCAAGAATACGAGAGATATCTAACATTATACTATCGAATTTAAAAGTATAGTTGCTAAGATATAAAATTAAATAACTCCCTTTTTAAAAATAAAACTATTTATATTTTTTATATTCTTGTAAATATATCAATAATTTGAACACTTTTGTTTAATAGTTCAGAGTTTTAATTTTGTTTAGGTCATTAATATAGAAATAACAACAATTTGTAAGAAACATGAAGCAGTATAAACTTAATGTGTCAAAAGAAAACTTTGGCGACCGTGGCAGAAAGCTGAGGTAGACAATTTTCTGTGCACACCAGAGTTATACATAAATTTGTATGCAACTGCATTATGTTCATAAAAGTATCTTCAAAATTTATTACAAATTTAATTTCGAAGTTATAAATATAAACCAAACCGACGTTTTCAGAAAAAAATAACAATTTGTTTGTTTATTGGCGGAATTTTATAAATGTGTTTTTGATTGATTTAGAATTTGTGACGGGCTGAATTGTACACTTAAATATAAATTTTATTTAACAGTGAAAATTATTCTGTATATTAGAGTGTTGGTTTGAAAATGTTTTTGAATGATGTAACAAACAGAAATAATTTTATAGCTTATTGGAAGAGATTACTGGTTATTTTAATGATACATGTGTACACACTTTCTAAATGTTATTAGTTTCTATAGCAGTTAAAGTAGTTGTTATATTTTATTACAAACAGACACCGTGATTATATCCTTCAGATTTAAATATATTCATACCTGTAACTATTAAACTTAAATGAGAAAACTGTATTAGATTTCATTAAACAAATGTTTCTTTAAACTTACACTATTGTATATTTACTTTCAAAATTATTTTCTACATTTGTCATTCTATATTTCAGCTGCCAAGCGATTTTAAATTTGATAACGTTTCGGCCATATTGGGTCATCTTCTGGTCAATAATAGTAAATATATATATATATATAGACAAAAAAACGTCGTCATGGACAGACGAGAAGAATTATATGAATTACATGTTTTGTTCATAAGTTGCGAAGTTTAAGGAGTGACCTGGAGGTGAGTACCTCAATCGCAAGGAGTGCTTAAAAGCTCTTTATACACTCGTATCATACAGTATTATAAATCTAACAACGAACTAATTTGAAAAACTAATTAGAAAAAAGAAAATCAACAAATACAATTTGTTAGATAACCTTTTTTTAGATTCATATTAATTGTTAAATTTGTACAGTTGTTTATGTTACTAATTACAATATTATAATCTACTGATAAGATTGAAAAATTGCAATTTAACGTCGTATCACGACAAAACGGACAAAATCTTTATAATATGGTTCTATATAGTTCAGAGCACGAGAAATGCACTCGTTCAAACCGCGTTTCAATATCTTTTTTAGTTTTTGAATTACAGCGATTTTTGACTTTTTTTAAAGCTCAACTTTGAGACGCCATAACTCAAAAACTAAAAAAGATATTGAAATGCGGTTTGAACGAGTGTATTTCTAGTGCGCTACTTAACTTGTACAGGTATTTTGAAAATATTGAAAATTTTTAAATTTTTTCAAAATTTTTCTTCCTCAATATTTCAAAAACTTGAAAAGATAATGAAAATCTGAAAACACCAGTGAATTTCTCTCGTAAAAATACATAGGTATGCAAATTTTCACAACAAAATTCGCACGGATACATTTTTTATTACAAAAAATCGAAAAATGGCAAAAATTCGAAAAAACACCAAGGGGTACCCCTTAAGAAATTTCTAAAAAACGGTCATTTTCGATTTTTTGTAATAAAAAATGTATCCGTTCGAATTTTCTTCTGAAAATTTGCATACCTATGTATTTTCACGCGAGGAATTCACTGGTGTTTTCAGATATCCATTATCTTTTCAACTTTTTGAAATATTGACAAAAGAAAATTTCGAAAAAAATTTAAAAAAATTTAAAATTTTCAAAATACCAGTATAAGTTAAGAAGCGCACGAGAAATACACTCGTTCAAACCGCATTTCAATATCTCTTTTAGTTTTTGAGTTATGGGCTTTCAAAGTTAAGCTTAAAAAAAAGTCAAAAATCGCTGTAACTCAAAAACTAAAAAAGATATGAAGATGCGCTTTGCGCCATTCGATTTCTCCTGCTCTGAATTATATAGAACCACATTTTAATAATTTTCGATTTTTGAATTGGTTCAACCCAAAATTCTCATTTGTATGTACGAGCTCTTAAACGAAGAATTTGCGAACAAACCTCTACACAAAAGAACTTTAGTGCTTAATATGACAGTTGTTGAGTATTTAATACAATCTTTCTAGCTTATAAACCTTTCCAAAAACTAAATTAATTAAATACTGAGGCAGTTTTTGAAACTAAATATCTGAGATAAGCAGCAACATTTCATATCAGTCCAACAATTCTGCTACTACTGGAAGTATATAAAACAAGTGATTGTGTATAATTCTTTCTTATCGCAACTAGAGATTTTAAATAAAATTTTGATAAGAACTCCTAGAACGCAATTGTGTTGCGTGGAACCAGAACAATTTAATTGTAATAATTTATTTAAGTATTGTTTTAACAATCCCAATTAATGTTCATATGTCGTCATTTTGTGATTAAATTTTTTCTATGAATTAAATTAGGTGCATTTAATAGTTTCATAAAATAAATAAATATATCATCACTCCTTTTACGCATTACTGGTTGTGGTATTCAACGGAAGCAGATTTCAGTGAGTGATATATTTCTTCGCGTGAAGTGCGGTTCCAAGCCGTCAAATCACGGCCCCCAAACATGTTAGTGGTGGGGGAGCCACAAAGATAGATTTAAATTGGTGAAAATTGTTTGTCGGCTGTGGGGATCGAACCAGAGTTCTTAAGATCCACAGGCTGACTAGATACTACTGAGCCACCTACCCCATAATAGGTTCATTACTTCGATCAACTACTATTTATGCTACTCTCTACAACTTTTTTCCCAATAACGGGAGTACAAAATAGTTATTTTTCTACGATTGCTATGAAAAGATGACAATTACGCTCTCATTTGTCATCGTAAAGTTGACGTTTTCTGTGGAACAATCGAAAAATATCTTTTTTGCGCGTCTCCAATAGCAACGCGCGAAAAAGACGTTAAATTATTTCAATAGTTACCAGGGATACAAACAAAACAGAAACTTGTCATATTGACAGTTAACAAAACGAATTTAGTTTTAGACGTATACCTACGTTTTTTAATAACTTTAAGATGCAATCGTAGAAAAAATTATGTGTGTATCACGAGCGTAAAGTGTCTTTGTTCCTCTTGCACTATTGCAGCTCTCGCCTTCGGCTCGCGCTGCAATTACCGTGTTCGAGTAACAAAGAATCACTTTACGCTCTTAATACACAAATAACTATTGTATATTAAGAGCGTAAAGTGATTCGTTGTTACTTGCGCTCGGTAATTGCAGTGTGAACCGAAGGCGAGAGCTGCAATAGTGCAACTTTACGCTCGTGATACACACATAATTTTTTCTACGATTGCATCTTAAAATTATTTAAAAACTTATACCTACTGAAAATAAATCCCTTCTGACAAATTTCAGTTTAGTTTGTATCCCTGATTAACTATTGAAATAAGCATACATTTAATATTTATTTCGCGCGTTGCCATTGGAGACGCGCGACAAAGATATTTTTCGATTGTTCCACAGAAAACATCAACTTTACTATGACAAATGAGAGTATACCGGCAGTCAACTTTTCATATCAATCATAGAAAAAGAAGCTTTTGGTGCAGTCTGTACATATGACTAACGGTCAAAAATAAAAGATTGTACAGTAATGAGTAAAATATAAAAATATGAAGTTATTACAGAGAAATCATATTCTATGCCTATGCTTATATGACTTCATCAAGTTTACGAGTAGTAAAATAGTAATTATCTTTTTCCCAGAAGTTGCGTCGTGAACTTCACAAGAACAACACGAATTCATAATTGACTTGACAGAGCCATAGTCATAGTACAATGAATGTCTTAAAATATTACGAAGATTATTTGCGAACACATTCGTAAAATACACAGGGAAACATAAAATACGCGTAGCACCCCGGTGAGGTAAAGCTGTCAGCTCCAAATTGGATCCGACGTAGAGAATAGAACTCGACGTAATATTACATTTTGGGCGCATCTTACATATTATTTTATGTTACATCAAATTTCATAAAAGTTAAATGATGGGGTAGCATAAATTATAAAAGATATCGCTATAAATTCATATGTGAAATTATATAAGACCAAAAAATGTTAGCATAGGGAAATTAGTTTTTTACAAAACAATTTTCACTACCTCTGGGGCTCCCTCTCCACTAACATCTTTGGGAGCCGTGATTTGACGACTGGTAACCGCACTTCATGCAAAGAAATATATCATTTACCGAGATCTGTTCCGGTAGAGTGCCACACACAGTAATGGGTACAAGGCGTGATGATATATTTTTTAATTTTATTTTTTTGAAAGTGGCAAGACAACAATTATGGTAATACAAAATCTATTCACATACCTTATTTAATACAGCTTTTATCATTTGTGAGAATCATTTTGTGTTGTCCATTAAAAAATTCCCAATCGCTTACTTTGATTATAGTACCAAACTTATTTGTTCGACACTAATAAACTATGAAATGCTGATTTCTTTTCAAATATTCTTATGATAATTTCTTGACGCATACTGTAAAATATTTATACCCCGTCAAAGTATACACGCAATATTGCCTCGCGAGAAAATCTCGCTAAAATTAAAACTGAATGTCGCGTATTTTTAGCAATTTATTTTTTTGACAATAAAGAGTATGGGGAGTTTTTGTGCATGTTTATATCTTGTTTAGTTTTTGAGATATGACCTCGGAAAAGTACAAAATCTGAATTAAGTTAGATTTGAGAAAAATTCTACTTTTCAAAAAATAACGAAATATGAAGATGCGCTCAACGGCATTGAATCGTATCCTAATTAACTTCTAAGCTAATTTTGAGCAAATTTTAAGCGATTACATTTTTTGAAAATTTCTAAATTTCAGATTTTTGCTCCAAAATTCTTTCTCGTGCGAACATTGCAATGAAAGTGTATATGTCGTCCTATTTTTGAGATATTATTATTATCGAGTCGGCCTGTGGATCTTGAGAACCCTGGTTCGATCCCCACAGCCGACAAACAATTTTCAACAATTTAAATCTACCCCTGTGGCTTCCCCTCCACTAATATCTTTGAGGGGCGTGATTTGACGGCTGGTAACCGCACTTCACTTACCGAGATCTGCTTAGGCAGAGTGCCACACCTAGTAATTTATTTAATTAAAAATTTTTAAATATCCCTGCACAATTGAATATATTTCTTCATATTTTATATTTATTACTATTAATTGAAGCATTTTTCGCTAAAATAATATAAAACTTTTGATATCAGATAATAAACGATTGTAAAAGTTGAAGATAGTTTGAAAATATACTGTAATCAAATAACATCAGTTTTAGTTTGAATAGTGTGCGAATCTTTCCCAGCGGAGTCCCAGATTTGAGATGTAGGTTACGGATGTTGTGGTCCATTTCTCAAGCGGGGGTGGCACTGGGGGTGGAGGGTCACATGTCGATGCGAAGACGGCGATAATACCCAGCGGCGGCGGCTTGAATAGCAGATCACAAGTTAGCGAGATGCCGCAGAATTCAGCCTCCATTTAACTTATCAAAGACCGGGGCTCGGAGTCGGACGAGTCCGGGTCCCGCTCCGGACGACTCCGAGAGCTTCTTCTTCTTATATTCACGGACGCCTTGTCAAGAGACGAGAATACACAATGAGAGGATACCTTTACAAATCGCACTAAAATACTTTTCGTGTATTTTCAAGAGTTTTAGGAATATTTTCAAATTCATTGATGGTTCAGGATGGTCATGGCCTTCTTCCATTTCAAATCGTTATGATTCTTCGCTGTTACATTATATTAGAGAATAATGCTTCAAATATAATATATACTAGAGATGGGCGAATATCATCCGCGAATAGTCGAATGCCGCGAATATTGACATTATTCGATATTCGAGATTTTCGAATATTAACGTCAGTATAGCGAACATTCGAATATCTCGAATATCGCGCTATATGTTGACCTCAATTTTTGACTATGTTTTTCTTTATCATTTGTACATAAACTTAAAGCTATTACAATACTTTGAAGTTATTAATAACAAAGATATTATATTTCAAATTTGTTTTTCGCCAACATCAGCCCACACGTTTCACCTTAAATTTGAAGTTTTCGTCTTTTTTTTTGTTTCTACTTTTTATTTTTATTTTATTTCATCTTAACAATTTCATTCAAATAATGAAAAGGACATAATTAAATAATTATTAATAATAAATAAAATAACTTTTAGGAGTATTCGAATATTCGAGTACCTCGAATATTCGAGATCTGATCAATATTCGTATTCGATATTCGAATTCGAGAAATTTAATATTCGCCCATCTCTAATATATACTAACCAGTGGCGTGGCAGGTAACCTTTAATGGCGGGATTTACAAATTAAAATAGTACACCCTAAACGAAAAGTAATGTAAATATAAAACTCTATTGTTTATTCTCAATCGAAGGGGAGGAGATTAAATTCTATATCCCCCCTTTGCATACGTGCCTGATACAGACAATTCAATTTTCTACCATTTTAAATACTTGTTGTTATTATTATTTTAAAATATTTACTTATTTTTACAACAAACATAGATAACTATTTCTAGCATTTATAGTTATAAAGAAAAAACCTGTAACCTATGAAATAAAGAAAAAATTTGAACCACAAGCAACCGTAGCTTAGCTGGTTTAAAGCATATGATCGAAGTTCATAGGTACCAGGTTCAAATCCTGGCAGTATCCAAATTTTGATGGGGTAGATGGCTCAGTGGTAGATCTTGAGAATCCTGATTCGATCCCCACAGCCGACAAACAATTTTCACCAATTTAAATCTACCCCAGTGGCTCTCCCTCCACTAATATCTTTGGGGACCGTGATTTGATGGCTGGTAACCACACTTCACGCGGAAAAATATATCACTTACCGAGATCTGTTTTAGCGAAGAGCCACACGCAGTAATGGGTAGAAGACGTGATGATATATTTACTTTTTTAATTTAATTTAATTTACATTAATTAAGTGTTTACTTTAAAAATTATTAATTAAATACAGCAATTTTGACATTAACAAACATTAAATTATTCTGAAAATGATGTAGAAGGCGGTGTAAAAAAAGTGAATACTATATTCAATTTAAAAACAACTAACAATTATTTGGAATGAAATAAATAGTAGTATAATAGTGTAAAGTACTTGTACGTCATTTCAATGTAAGCATGTAAAGAAGTGTAAGTATGTAAGGGAGATTTACAGCGTCGCTGTGTGGAGATTTCAAATTGCACGCACGGAAGTAAATCGAGTACGCTTCGTTCCGATTCCCTTTAGTGCCGTTTTACGCGCAGTAGCGAGTATTTTACCTTTAATTGAATGTCACCTGTCGTAAACCCTACGCCCTTGTGCCCTTGTCGCCCACAGCGCAGGAAAGGTCCGCTGTGGCCGCCCAGCACGCCCTACTAACTTTATTTATCCTCCTAGCTATTTATTTTGTCGGTGTTGTTTGTTTTCTACTCGATTACAAAGATGTGGCTGATTTAAATTAGTATTATTTCATTTGTAAAAACACTATAATTATACCGGGTGGAACATCATACCTGTGTACATAGGCGATTAACATGAAAAAACAGTTTTTCTGTGCGCATTGCTCCCCAAATTATTTTAGCCAAAAATGCTTCAAATACATGTTGTAGAGCATAAAATTCTGCATCTAAATCAATAAACAGAATTACATTTACATGCGTTGTAACGACAGAAATTAAATAAAAAAATATTAAAAATTACGTTGAAAATATCAAATAGCCATGGAAGTGAAACAAAAATAGATAGATGCTTGACGTTTTTCTGTCTATTTGATGATGATCCACCCGGTATAATATAATGGGGTGGGTGGTTCAGTGGTATCGAGTCGGCATGTGGATCTTGAGGACTCTGGTTCGATCCCCACAGCCGACAAACAATTTTCACCAATTTAAATCTAATCCTGTGGCTCCCCCTCCACTAACATCTTTGGGGGCCGTGATTTGACTGCTGGTAACCGCATTTCACGTGGAAAAAATATATCACTTAACGAAATCTGCTCCGGCAGAGTGCCACGCCCAGTATTGGGTAAAAAGCGTGATGATATATTTATTTATTTTTTATTTATAATTAGACTAGACCAGGCATGTCAAACCCGCGGCCCGCGGGCCACTTACGGCCCGCCTACAAGTTGTCTGCGGCCCGGCAAGGTTGGTATCAAATATTTTAAAAAATTATTTCCATACAAGGTAAAAATCATTGTTTTTCATATAATCTACAAAAAAAAATTCCCAAGATATCATATTTTGTTACAAGTGTCATAAATTGATAATATTAATATATAAATTTATCAATTTAACATTTATAAAAAAATATGATGTCTTGGGAATATATTGATATTATAAAAATTAAAATACTATTTTTGAATATCGCGGATAAAAGCGACAATAGCGCACTTCTTGGGTGGGCCATGAACTATCGTAGTCGAACTTTGTTGAATGTGCACGAAAACCGCTGATTTTAAACGTAACCAACTGGAATTAATCAAAATTCAGTGTGATTCCATATTGAAACAAAAATATATGGAAGTTGGAATACCAAATTTCTATAATTATTTATCAGTGGACCGATATCCCAATGTGTTATGTGTAATTAGGCGTATTTTAGCTATGTTTGGTAGCACATATTTGTGCGAACAACTATTTTCAACTTTGAAAAATAACAAATCGGCGGAAAGATCGAGATTAACAAACCAGCACGTGCAATCCATTTTAAAAATAGCTACTGCTCAACAAATTCAATCAAATTTTGAAGATTTGGTTGCCAAGTTTCTTCAAAAAAATTATATGATATATTTATGCAGTTTTATTTAACTAATGTTAGTTTGAAAAGACAGTTTTTTTAATACTTATACATTATTTTGTGTGTAATTACCATGTTAATAAAATATCTGTTTGTTTTCAATTGTAGTTTTTTTTTTGGTAATGCGGCCCGTGGCTTATGAGTAATACTTGATATGGCCCTTGGTGGTAAACGAGTTTGACATGCCTGGACTAGACGAACACAAAAATGTATGCTATCGAACCAAGCAGCAGAGCTAAATTCTGAGCAGGGTAAGAGCCAGTTTCGTTCACTATGTAATGAATGTAAGTATAGAAGCTTCATGTGAAATTCTCCAGCCGCCTGTGGGTATAAGGAGAATTTTCGTAACGAGTGAGAAAACTTTTATATGCAGAAAGTTTGAAGCGTGTAAGAAAATGATATTAGCATAATAATCGGTTTCCCTAGACTTTTCACTTTGAAATTATCTTTGTTATTAGTATTTAATTTGTGGGCGGCCTTGAGAAAACAGTTGAACATCGTTTTTGACAGCTTAGCAATTTGTCTTATAAATTTAAATTTGAAGAAATTGAGCTGCACAAAGATCGTAAAGCTACAAAGAACTGTATTACGTTAGGAAGTTACCAGTTCGTGCTTTTATAGTGTCCTCTTTAAATCTTAAATTTTACGTGGCCGTAAATATTCTTTTGTTTTATTTTCCTTCCGCACAAATGAAATACGATACAGTTTGAATGAGTAAATTTGTACTCTACGTTTTATTGCCTACATAGGATCAACTCTAGCTATACGCACCCCGCTCGAATAAACATTTTAATGAAATTTTCTTTCTTCTTATTTTTCACATCTATTTTAACATTTTTAATAATAATATATTCTTTGCGTTTTCTTGATTTTTAAAAACAATTTATTATAAAAATCCTAAAATTATAACTGCTAATTTAACAAATACAATTTATTAAATAACCTTTTTTAGTTTTATATTAATTGTTAAATCTGTACAGTTATTTGTGTTACTAATTACAGTATTACAATCTACAATAAATTAATTATTTTTTACTGATAAGATAGAAAAATTGCAATTTAACGGCGAATAACGACAAAACGGACAAAACCATAGATAAAATCACTCAGTTTGACGTTTGCTTGTTGTATTTGGTTGCAAGGCTTTTTGCTTATTGTTTGTCGTTGCTAGGATATTAGTTAATAAAAATCGTTTAATAATGAAACTCCCATTTAATTTACATTTAATATTTTTACACCCGATTTATTTCACACACAATAATTTATTTAATAATGTGTTCATTTTAGTATGTGAGTATATCAACGATTTTTAAATTTGTATATCTACGAGTATTGTATAAAAAAATATTGTGCACATCTGGTCCGTGAAATATGTTTAGCGAGCTCAGAATATTGTCTATCTCGACCGATTTATTCTTCAAAATGTCAAACAATTTCATAGCCTATGTATAAATATCACTAATATTATAAACATTTTCCTGTAAAATAATTGAGAAACGATTGGTTGCAGAAAGTATACGATGTCAAACATTAAATTTTAAAGAAGGTACAATATGAAAATGTACTAATTAATTGCATATTTTGAAACGTGTTACAATTAAAACATAACTCTTCATCACAAAAGTTAGGTAACATGCTACCGTTGCATCGTCGATTTCAGATTTCAGCTAAGCTGCTAAAAGTAACGCTAGCTGCAAGGTAGTAGCTCAGCTACAAGCTGCATAGCATCCAAGCGATCAAGTAACAAGTGGATGAAAATTTTAGTTGTTCTGTTCCAATGTAACATGCATGTTGTGAGAGTTGCTTATGCCTCATTAGTTCACAAAATTTAATTAGGCGCCTTTGTTTACGAGGACGTTTCTAAATTAAATACCTTTCCTAGTTACCTACTTGACTACAGAACACTATGAACTAAGAATTTTACTATTGTTATTAAAAGTACAGCATGAGCATGAACGTTTAAGAATATGACAATTATAATTTTATGAATGTGAAATGTTTAGCACGTTAGTTAATATTCTGCTGGATCGAGTTCCTGTTAATTAATAATTTCATCGATAACATTGTAAGGAATGAGGTTATAAAGTTTCAAATTTTTGATACTTGTTTCCACTAAGGGAATTAAAAAAGTTTTTAAAGTACTACATACGAGTAACAAACTTTGTTATCAAAGAAATTGATAAACTTCAAAAAGATATCTTCTTTGGTTTGTTATCTTAATATTAAACTTATAAAAATCAACAATAACCTATAAAAAATATATTGTGAAAAACTTACCCACTGGTTGTGAATAATCAGCAACAATGAACCGATGATTACAACAATGACATATATGAAACAATCACAAAACGTTCACAAACAGCTGAAAGTTATGAAACCTACACTAACTATAATAACACACACGAAACACAGAAGTCAAAATCGTCACAATACAATTCTTTCGCGAGTTGAAATTCGCACTGTCGCGACAAGCGTAGCACGCAGGGCAAAACCAGCAACGATGCACGATTACCGGCCGACTGGCGAATCGCTCTCGGCTCTCGTGCTCTCGTGCTCTCTCGCCGGGATCTGGCGCAGCCGCCGAACAGGGCAACCAACTCTGGACCAGCAGAACTTCCCTGCGTGCTGCGTGCTGCGAGCTGCGTGCACTCAACAAATGTCCTCCAAATGCAAATCCTCACACGCAATTCAAGGATTCTTCCAAGAGCTGGACGTGGACACTTGGGACAGATTTTTTACTCCAGTAGTAAGTGATTTCATTGCTTGCAGGAATTACTAACTGATTTATGATAATGACACGCTGTTCACTTTTATATTTCGAAACGAATTCAATTTGGTTCTGTCGTATTAATAGATAAATATTTTACCGACAAATTTTAAAGAAGTCATTGGAAAGTTGACCTTTTCTGTGGAACAAAAAGATATTCAATGCACACTTATTTCAGTGGTTACCAGAGATACAAACAAAACATAAACTTGTCATATTGATAGGTTAATAGAACGAATTTATTTTTAGTACGTATACGTTTTTTAATAATTTTAAGGTGCAATCGTAGAAAAAATTATGTGTATCACGAGCGTAAAGTTGCCTTCGGCTCGCGCTGCAATTACCGTGCTCGAGTAACAAAGAATTACTTCACGTTCTTAATACACAAACCACTATTTTGTTCTATAATAAATAAAATAAATATACTATCACCCCTTTTACCCACAGCTGGGTGTGGCACCAGTGACACTAAAAATGTTCGCGAGGAATAAAATACCATAATTTTTGCGAATTACAAAAAATTCTTTTTTCTCTAATTGTCAAAAAATGTTATTTTTTTTTTACTACTATCAATACGCGAAGTATGTGATTTTTTCATCATTTTCATTACCATGACAACGCGTATTTTGTTCATTATTTTGCACCTTAGTGCGCAAAATGAGTATCTCGCGCACGCTCCCAAATTATTTGTTGTCAGGTTTCATTAGTTACAACACATCAATAGTTTCAAATTAATATTATTGTTGATTGTTTTCCTTCAATTTACTTAACTAAATCAATAATTATTGTATTATTCTTTATTCACATTTGTAGAAAAAATGTTGCTTGCAAAAATTTTGTTTTTTGGCGCGTTCGAATGGCTTTTATTGTTTCGACCTGCGGTCTCGACTGAAAGTAACATTCTCACGCACAACAAAAAAACACTCATTTTGCGCACTTAATACCAAAAATAACTATTTGTTCTATAATCAGTATATCAAATTATATATGTCATTAAAGTTTCGTGCAGAGATATAGAAATACCCTATATAATATAGAAATAGTCATTAGTTCTGTTAATTTAATTGAACAATATTTCGACAGCGAATTCAAAGTTGAATGATTTAAAAATACGTTTCTTCTTTTGAAAGTTTCTTTCAATTATAAAACAGAAATAGTTGCACAAAGCATACGACAAATAGCAAATAGATCCTACAAGATGGAAATAACAAACGGAACAACTGGTTCAGTGATTCAAATAAATCTCTATTGACGAATATAATTCAGTGCAGTAGTGTGGACATTTGATATACCGCCGAGAGACGATCACCACAATACAAACTATATTGGAAGCTATCTTTCACGATGGAGTGTTTTCTTCATTCTTTTCACAACACACAATTCTTCAAAGATGTATTTTCTAAATCACGGTATATTGTTCAAAGTGGAACTCGGTTGTAACGACCTGTATTTTATAATTAGATTATTTATGCTATTCTATACACCAGGAATTTAATCTCTAATAGGGTCCGGACTCACCGAGTCGCAGTGTGATAGTTCATATAGTTCATAACACCGTACTACGGAACATGTGACAGTAATAATAGTTTTTGCACCGCTAAAAGTTAAATTTTAAATTAACAATGCTGTTAAATATTTGATTTGCTTTTATTTATTTAATCATAGTTGAAAATTTAACTTTTGGCGTTTCAACTAACCATTACACTTTAAACAGAGACTTAAAAGACTCAAAAATTAAGGTACAATGAAGTTGTATATTTGATTGTACACAATATTGTAAATATTTTAAGAAGAACTGTACATAGCTATACGGATAAACGGTGGCTACATAATTAACTATTACGCCTTTTACCCATTACTGAGTATGACACTCAACCGTAGCAGATGTCGGTAAATGATATATTTCTTCACGTGAAATGCGGTTACCAGCTCTAAAATCACAGTCCTCAAAGATGTTAGTAAAGGGGATGAAAATCAGTTTGCCGAATCTGAGCATCGAACTCAGTCAACCCTTGTGGGCAATATGCTCTGCAGCAGTACAGCTTTGAGCCCAGAAATGTAAAGGCCCCCAAATATTTAAAAAAATCATTTAATTTAGAGAAATGGGTGTACGTGGAAGTTTGATTAAATAGATGTATAGGAGCGAATGGATGGATGTGATTGAAGGTTTGTTGCGTGATGATAGATTCTGGATGTGAGGAATATATAAGCTTGTATGGAGGGAACGTGAATATGGTTGAAGATGGTGTGTTCGGATGAGAATAGTCTTTGATAAATCTGATGAGTGGGTGTTCTGTGAATGTTTCAGGGGTTCGTTCTACCCCATTTAATGGGATATATATATATATATATATATATATATATATATATATATATATATATGTAAATATCGTAAATAAAATAAATAAATAAATATATCATTACGCCTTTTACCCATTACTGGGTGTGGCACTCTGCCTAAGCAGATCTCGGTAAGTGATATATTTTTTCACGTGAAGTGCGGTTACCAGCAGTAAAATCACGGCCCCCAAAGATATTAGTGGAGGAGGAACCACAGAGGTAGATTTAAATTGATGAAAATTGTTTGTCGGCTGTAGGGATCGAACCAGGGTTCTCAAGATAAATATCGTAACCTAAATAAATGTGCTATTTATTTTAAGCATAATTATATTTTTACCAAAATTTATATAATTTTTTTGCAGTCTGATTTTTAATTGAATGGTGAAAAAACACGAATTAATTTATATTTTTTATATTATTTAAACATATAAAACAAAATGTAATTTTTCAATAAAAAAATTAAATATGGGAGAAACGAACATCGTGATATTTGTATAAAAATTTCGTATTTCTATTCACATAAAAAGTCTGAATTCGATATTAATTTTTTATGATTGTTCGTTTCGCGTGAGGCCGGCTCTATTTCGGCACTGACGAATCGGTCCATCTAAGGAAAAAAACAAAGTTGCTTTTTTATCACAGTTCGGAAACAAATAAAACAAGGCTTCGGTTAGATTTCTCAGCGTCTAGGGTGGCGGTGAAGGCGGCGGGGGCGGCAGCAAAGGCCATATGCTTCATGTTCATTTGTGCGCTCATGTATTTCCTCTAATGGCTCTCGGTTTCCAGTTTCCGCTGAATTGAAAACTGAATGTAGTTTTTGTTTAATACGCCATACCTCTTCTTTCCTCGTTTTGTTTATTGTAGATTGTGTTGCGCCACTAAATAAATCACCAACAGTAAAAATCACAATAGAAACAGGTACACCAGTTAACTATTTAAACATTCATATTTGTACAGTATTCGATTTTGTTTTGTTTGTACCGTGAACATTTTATACTTATTGTTGTATAATACCACTTATTTTTATTCGCTACTCTGCACAATATTTATTATTATTAGGAGAAAAAAGTGACACATTTCTGGTCCCAAGAACGTAAAATTTTTCGAAATAAATTTGAAATTTATACAACATTTATTATTCTCTTGACAGACGTCTGTTGCATATCACTATTTTCGGGGTAGGTAGGCAGCCGACAATTTAAATCTACCCCTGTGGCTCCCCCTTCACTAACATCTTTGGGAACCGTGATTTCACAGCTGGTAACCGCACTTCACGCGAATAAATATATCATTTACCGAGATCTGCTATAGTTGAGTACCACACCCAGTAAAGGCAGGAGCGGATTAACGCGTAGGCAAAGTAGGCAACTGCCTACGGCGGCAAATTTTTAGTCAGAAAAAATTTTAAAATCAGTTTTTAAGTCAAAAAATTATAAAATAATTAAAAATAACCATGCAAATAAATTATATATATGTATTTATTTTATTACATTATTTTCATTTCATTTTATTATAGTTGTAAATATTTAATTAAATTATTGATAATTTTGATACTTTAATTAAATATTTGATAATTTTGTCTACTCAACACGTTTATCTTATTAGAACTCATTATTTCAAGAGATTCTACGATCCACGATGACCGAAAGTCGCCTTAACGCTTTAGCTCTGCTTTGCATCGAAGATAGATATCTACAAAAATTTGATTTATCTAAAATTATAGACAAATTTGCGGAAGGAAAGGCGCGTCGCAAAAACTTTGCATCCGTATAAATTATTAAGATTGTATGAAATAGCGCAAATAGTGTTTATTTTGAAAATAAATGTGTATATTTTATAAATGTATATTTGACTGCGCAATAAAACCATTGATCCATATCAATCTGCGTTTTTCTTCTTCAGTGGGGGCGGCAAATTTTGGTTTACCTACGGGCGGCAAATTTGTTAATCCGCCCCTGAGTAAAGGGTAAAAGACGTGATGATATATTTACTTATTTGAAGTTTCCATACAACCAGAAAATAATCTGTACCATCATGACTTGTTGAAGACTTAAAGATTCTAAATAATTTATATATTTTTAGAAGCATTCATTTCATCGAATTTATATATCTAAATAAAACATCAAGTTACTCATATATAAAACTATACCTTCTGTACAATGCTAGCTTACTTTTACCACGAATTAATTAGTACCTTTATTATTGTTACAACTGGTTACAAATCGTCAAGCCTCTTAGTTTATCGATCGCTGTCATAGTGATGTATCAGTGTCGATGTATACTCAAATATTTTTCAGTTTATGGCGTAAATACTCACGTTTCGGTCAAGTAAATATGTAAAATCGCGGTATAAGATCTTAGTGAATCTTTTAGTGTGTGTAAATTATTTGTAGATGAACATAAAGTGTCGTACTATGCAGGAAATGTTTTGTGTTGAGTGTTTTAATGTGTATAGCATTGTTCCTGTACTTCAAGGGAAGAATCTCCATCATGTCAATATCGGTAAGCAACATAAATGATATCATGACATATTTCAAAATGTACTATGGATTCTTGCTTTTTTAAGCGGGTGTTTTAAGCTGCAAGTCAAGCAAGAATATTTGTAAAACTTAAGTTAAATTATTATTCATGTAGTTTAAAATGAATTTATTTTTTAATGGTTTTGGATTGAAAAGAAAGTTTAAATAAATTGTGCATACTTTAAAATATAATTGTAACGTATTGCGTTTAACAAACTCGTTCAAATCAACGTGTATCTTAAAAATACGACTATATCTGAGAGAATTGAAACCTAGGTAAATGATAGCTTCATTGTGCTGTAATTAAGATTAAGTTCCTGTTGTATCAAGTAATAAATAAATGAATAACATATCGTAGGGACTGCAGAAATCTTCAAACATTCATGTTACTATTAATCTTCGCCAAATATCACTTTTACTTAACAACAAAGACAAAATTAATTGTCATCCATACACTTGGTGAAACTAGGTTTAATAAAATATAAACTAAACACTTGGCTAAGTCACAAAATTCTTTTACTTTTACTTCATCCACATTCATAATTCCTGTCATACAAGCTTATTTAATCTGTCGTTCATGGAACAAATTTTCAATCAGAGCCATCTATTTATTTCTAGGTTAACTACGCAATTTCTAATCTTCATTTATAATATTTGATAAATAAATTAAATAAATAAATATATCTTCACGCTTTTTATCAATTACTGGGTGTGGCGCTCTGCCGTAGCAGATCTCGGTAAGTGATATATTTTTTCGCATGAAGTGTGGTTACAAGTCGTCAAATCACGGCTCCCAAAGATGTTAGTGCAGGGGAAGCAACAAGGGTAGATGTAATTATTTATCGGTTGTGGGAATCGAACCCGTGTTCTTAAATCCACAAGCTGACTCAATACCACTGAGCCACCTACCCTATGATAAATAAATCATTTAACTAATATCTGCAATTGCTGATCTGTCATGTGCAGAAATGCGTAACCGCGTAATATTTTATTTAATTAATTTTCATCTGACGGCTGGTAAACACACTTTACGCGAAGAAATATATCACTTACCGATATATGCTCCGGCAGAGTGCCACAGTCAGTAATAGGCAGGGTTCGAAGACATATATCGATCGATATATATCATGATATTTATTTTGATATATATCGTCATATTTTTGCAATGATATATATCCATTATATAAAAATATCAAATAGTTTTTGTGATATAGCCTCCGGAGAAGTGAAATTTTTCGTATTTTTCAGTTTTTCTACTTTTCCGAGGCTATATCTCAAAAACTAAATGTGATATGAAAACGCGCTCAACGGCATTAATTTTCTCGTGCTTCAGTTAACTTATAAACATAGTTTCAGCGATTTTTATTTTTTTTCAATTTTCCGCCAAAAAAATCGCAAAAAGCGGTTTTTTAACATTTTCTCGAAAACCAGAAGTCATATGCATTTGTAGATTGCACCACTGGATTCAGTGGGTCAAAATACATATGTATGTAAATTTTCGTTTTAATAATCCTACGATTAAGGATTTTTGGGAAAATTGAATTAAAATCTGAAAAAACCAAAGGGGTACCCCTTAGGAAATAATTAAAAATATTAAATTGCATAAAATTGTATGAAAATTTGCTTATAAGTCAATTCGGACACGGGGAATTCAACGCCGTTGAGCGCATATCCATATCTTGTTTACTTTTTGAGATATAGCCTCTGGAAAAATGAAATTTTTAGAATTTTTCTGTTTTTCTACTTTTCCGAGGCTATATCTCAAAAACTAAATGTGATATGAAAACGCGCTCAACGGCATTAATTTTCTCGTGCTTCAGTTAACTTATAAACATAGTTTCAGCGATTTTTATTTTTTTTCTATTTTCCGCCAAAAAAATCGCAATAAGCGGTTTTTTAACATTTTCTCGAAAACCAGAAGTCACATGCATTTGAAGATTGCACCACTGGATTTAGTGGGTCAAAATACATATGTATGTAAATTTTCGTTTTAATAATCCTACGATTAAGGATTTTTGGTAAAATTGAATTAAAATCTGAAAAAACCAAAGGGGTACCCCTTAGGAAATAATTAAAAATATTAAATTGCATAAAATTGTATGAAAATTTGCTTATAAGTCAATTCGGACACGGGGAATTCAACGCCGTTGAGCGCATATCCATATCTTGTTTACTTTTTGAGATATAGCCTCTGGAAAAATGAAATTTTTCGAATTTTTCTGTTTTTCTACTTTTCCGAGGCTATATCTCAAAAACTAAATGTGATATGAAAACGCGCTCAACGGCATTAATTTTCTCGTGCTTCAGTTAACTTATAAACATAGTTTCAGCGATTTTTATTTTTTTTCTATTTCCCGCCAAAAAAATCGCAAAAAGCGGTTTTTTAACATTTTCTCGAAAACCAGAAGTCACATGCATTTGAAGATTGCACCACTGGATTTAGTGGGTCAAAATACATATGTATGTAAATTTTCGTTTTAATAATCCTACGATTAAGGATTTTTGGTAAAATTGAATTAAAATCTGAAAAAACCAAAGGGGTACCCCTTAGGAAATAATTAAAAATATTAAATTGCATAAAATTGTATGAAAATTTGCTTATAAGTCAATTCGGACACGGGGAATTCAACGCCGTTGAGCGCATATCCATATCTTGTTTACTTTTTGAGATATAGCCTCTGGAAAAATGAAATTTTTAGAATTTTTCTGTTTTTCTACTTTTCCGAGGCTATATCTCAAAAACTAAATGTGATATGAAAACGCGCTCAACGGCATTAATTTTCTCGTGCTTCAGTTAACTTATAAACATAGTTTCAGCGATTTTTATTTTTTTTCTATTTTCCGCCAAAAAAATCGCAATAAGCGGTTTTTTAACATTTTCTCGAAAACCAGAAGTCACATGCATTTGAAGATTGCACCACTGGATTTAGTGGGTCAAAATACATATGTATGTAAATTTTCGTTTTAATAATCCTACGATTAAGGATTTTTGGTAAAATTGAATTAAAATCTGAAAAAACCAAAGGGGTACCCCTTAGGAAATAATTAAAAATATTAAATTGCATAAAATTGTATGAAAATTTGCTTATAAGTCAATTCGGACACGGGGAATTCAACGCCGTTGAGCGCATATCCATATCTTGTTTACTTTTTGAGATATAGCCTCTGGAAAAATGAAATTTTTCGAATTTTTCTGTTTTTCTACTTTTCCGAGGCTATATCTCAAAAACTAAATGTGATATGAAAACGCGCTCAACGGCATTAATTTTCTCGTGCTTCAGTTAACTTATAAACATAGTTTCAGCGATTTTTATTTTTTTTCTATTTCCCGCCAAAAAAATCGCAAAAAGCGGTTTTTTAACATTTTCTCGAAAACCAGAAGTCACATGCATTTGAAGATTGCACCACTGGATTTAGTGGGTCAAAATACATATGTATGTAAATTTTCGTTTTAATAATCCTACGATTAAGGATTTTTGGTAAAATTGAATTAAAATCTGAAAAAACCAAAGGGGTACCCCTTAGGAAATAATTAAAAATATTAAATTGCATAAAATTGTATGAAAATTTGCTTATAAGTCAATTCGGACACGGGGAATTCAACGCCGTTGAGCGCATATCCATATCTTGTTTAGTTTTTGAGATATAGCCTCCGGAGAAGTGAAATTTTTCGAATTTTTCAGTTTTTCTAAATGTGTACAAAAACTAAAATTAAAAAATAAATATCCAAAAGTGATATTTATCTGATGTATATCCTATATATCAGATATTTTGATATTTATTATAAATATCATGATATTTACGAACCCTGGTAATAGGTAAAAGGCGTGATGATATATTTATGTATTTATTTAAATTAAATTATTAAGTAATTATATTGTTATTATACTAAAGAAGGAGTAATTTCAAAATAACATTCATCATTGAATGTACCATGTACACTCAGTGAACCGAACATTTACATTTTACAGTTCGTCGTGTCTTCAGCTGATCGCGATAATTAAAGATAAGCACTTGTGTGTGTGTTTTAATTAACTATTATTTAATTAATTAAATATCCATTTAACAGAACAAAGGGAATTTTTCGCCTCCCTCATTCACCGTACTTAAGATTTATTTGGTTTTAAACCAGATTAACAAAGCATTAAATTTGATTAAAATTAAACAAATTGAAGAGTTTTGCGGATTATTTCTGTCATCTGTAATTTATTAAATACCTATTACGTTGATGTAAATAAATAAAAACAATATGAATGAAACTATAAAATATTCATGAGATAAAACGACACCAAAATATATAAATAATAGATGGAAATAATGTTATAAATCAACATGAACAACATAGATAAAAAACTACTGGTAAAACTGATTTTATTTTGATATGTCAACGGGAAACAAATCTCTCTCTCTCTAGGAAACTTTGTTATCTTGAAAGGCGCCAACCTTATATAAATATTATTAGTTTTATTATTAACGAAAATAAACAATTTGTAAGATAGAGCAAACAGTATCAGACGAGGCTACGTGTTTTAAAATATAGTTTTTCTATTTTGCGTTCATAAGGAAGTCATTATGAAACCCAGTTGCATATCGAAAAAGCGTTCATTACAATACGCAGCATTTTGTTTTAGACGGTTGGTAGCAGTGGATGACTTACTGAACTTATCAAGCTGAGAACAAAATTTCAATACAATCTCAAAATCTGAATAAATATATTATCACGCCTTTTACCCATTACTAGGTGTGGCACTCTGCATTAGCAGATCTCGGTAAGTGATATATTTTTTCGCGTGAAGTGTGGCTACCAGCCGTCAAATAATTGCCTCTAAAGATATTAGTGAAGGAGGCGCCACAGGGGTACATTTAAATTGGTGAAAATTGTTTGTCGGCTGTGGGGATCAAACTAGGGTTCTCAAGATCCACAGGCCGACTCGATACCACTGAGCAATCTACCCCATTCAAAATCTGAATAATTGCATGAATGTCAGTAACAGTTACCAATCACAACATTTCATATACAAATAGCTCTAAATTGACTTGGTTTAGAATATCGCAGATTTTTTGTAAATTCAATTTATAAAAGAGGCAAAATTTAAAAAAATAATATAATAACTTTTGACGCATTTATCCTATAGAAAACTCACTAGTCGCTCGTTTCCTAAACTTGGGCGCGTGCGATAAAAACATGTCTTATAAAACTTGATCTTTAATTTACACTTGTTTACAAATAAAAAGTATGACATGCTAATGCCAATTTATAGTTCAGATCACAACAAATCGAATGCCGTTGAGCGCATCTTCATATCTTTTTTAGTTTCCGAGTTACAGCTTTTCTTAAATTACAAATTTGAAGGCCCATATCTCGAAAACTAAAAGAGATATTGAAATGCATCATTGTATTTCAAGTGCTTCAATTAACTTATACCTATATTTTGGAAATTATGAAAATTTTCCGGTATCAATATTTCAAAAAGATGAAGAGATAATGAAAATTTGTAAACACCGATGAATTCGTCGGGTGAAAATACTTAGGTATGCAAATTTCAGACCAAAATTCGCACAGATATTTTTTTTATTACAAAAAAAACTAAAATTGCCATTTTTTGAAAATTTTTACTAATTTAAACCATTTTAACACTTTGTTCTAAAGCTTTTATCCTTAGAGCAAAAGTTACATACGTATGTATTTTTACGCGAGGAATTCACTGGTGTTTATAGATTTTCATTATCTCTTCAACTTTTTGAAATATTGACACTGAAACATTTTGAAAACAAATGTAAAATTTTCATAATTCAGGTATAAGTTAATTAGTGCACGAGAAATACACTCGTTTAACCCGAATTTCAATATCCCTTTTAGTTTTAGAAATATGGACGATCACAGTTGAAATTGTAAAAAGTTATAAAGATGCGCTCAACGGCATTCAATTTCCCGTAGTCCGAACAATATAGAGCTATATTTTCTAGACTTGTGATTTTTTAATTGATTAAATCAAAAATTAATTTCTGCATGTTTCTATGCATTTTTGAACAAACTTGTGCGTGTTTCGCATAATAAAATATAATTTAGGTTTACTACTTTTGTGGTTGTACAATTGCAATTAAAATATAATTGATTTCCATAAATAAGTTCATTACTTCGTTTATTTGCATTTACTCGTTAAAAACCTAACTAACAAACAAACAAAGTCATACATTGCTATTTGATTACTGTTGAGTGTTCACTACTACCTCACGTGCGCATGTACAGAGAAAAGTTTATAGTGCCAAAACCAATTTATCGCTGTTGTCACTAAATGTTATTGTATCATCACTGTTGTTTGATCATTCGTCGGGCCAATCACTGATAGAATTACAATAAGCTGCAGTACAGTCCTGTGTTATGGATTGAACAATATTTTACTGTAATCTCGGGAATTTGTTATTCAATATTTCGCGTTCCGGAGTATTGTTGCCATTAAATTGGGTTTTTCGTGTCATTATATCAAATGGCGAATTACAACTTGATGTCAGATTACTAAATAGCTGTTGACTGATATAGCAGCTTCAATGATAATTAAATCATGATTTCATCAAGAATCGTTATTTACGTTATAAATAAATAAATATATCATCACGCCATTTATCCATTACTGAATGTGGCACTCTGTCGTAAGCAGATTTCGGTAAGTGATGTATTTCTTCGCGTGAAGTGCGGTTACCAGCCGTTAAATCACGGCCCACAAAGATGTCAGTGGAGGAGGAGCCTCAGGGATAGATTTAAATTGGTGAAAATTGTTTGTCGACTGTGGGAATCGAACTAGGGTTCTCAAGATCCTCAGGCTGACTCGATACCACTGAGTCAACTACTCCATAGTAAAATAGTTATTTTTGTATTATGTGAGCAAAATGAGTGTTTTTTTTGTTATGCGTGAGAATGTTACCGCAGGTTGAGACAAAAAAATAATTCGAACGCCCCAAAAAACAAGAGGTTTTTCCACAACTGTAAAGAAAGAATAATATAATAATTATTAATTTATTTAAGAGAATTGAAAGAAAACAATCAACAATAATATGAATTTGATACTATAATTTGGGAGCGTGCGCGAGATACTCATTTTACGCACTAGGATGCAAAACAGTGCTCAAAATACTTATTTTGATTATTAACGGGCGTATGATGTACAACGTTTGATTTTATACTATGTCGCATTTAATTTTTAACAACTATTTTCATATCCTAACCTTAAATGTGACACCTTCAAATAATTATAATTAAATGTCAAAAACTGTTTGTTACCTAGCAAACTCATAATAAGAATACCTTAATACTTATTACACTAGTAGTACTGTAATATCTTAAATTGGAAAAAAATGTGTTTATTTTGATCTGAAACCTTAACAAACCAAAATTTATAATTAAAAAAAAACGAAACCGAAACCTATATAATATTTTCAAATAATCGTAACCGATAAACGAAACCAAAATTTCACTGATATAAAAACCGTTAACCGTAACCGAAACCCAAAATGTTTCGGTTCGAATCTCTGCTTTTCGCCTCCTAAGTAGGAAAAGTAAAACCTTATTCATTGTTGCGAAACAATAGTATTATTATCCAGGTAATAATTATTATTTCTTACTTTCTGAAAAAGTAGAAAAAAATTAAATTTATACCTCGTGAAGAAAGTAGTCATTCTTTCAGGGACATAAAACGGCACCTTCAGGGTGAAATGTATCACTTTCTGCTCCTGGTATACACATAACTATTATACCACTATCAAAAAACCTTACGTTCCTAAAAATTAACATAATTATGTTTCACTTAATATTCTCTTTGATTCTTTGTTGTGCTAATAATAATATAAAAATTATAACAACAGCTTCATAAAAGCAAGAGATACACACTCAACTCTCGGCTACATTTTAAGTCATTGTTTAGTTCCGTAATGAATAACCTGCTAATGGAGGTATTTAATTAAGGCAGTTAAAGCACCTTTATTAGATTATGATTTGGCGCCATGCCAAGCGTGTCTCATTCATTCAACTATTATAAACTTGTACCACGAAACTTCGCTAACAGTGAGTTTGTAAAATAAACTAAACAGCACTTTTATATCAATTCGGCAACGCTGTAACTTTAGCACCTAAAGTGCAACTTTACCATCAGACGAATTAATAAATTTGTCGAAGTAACGCCCAAGTTGTTTGAAATAAACGCCTTTACAACTTGGAAATAAAATTATTAATATTTCATCGTACGCCCTTTCTATGGTTCGCGGTTTACGGTTCTCAGACTAGGAGTGGTTTAACTGTTGTTATGTAAATATGGTAGATGATATATTTTATCTAATGTTCATATTATTCTTGGAATGTTGTAGGAGGGTGAAACCATTTTTTAACCTGTTATTTAATGTGATATAAATAAAGATAACATTAAAATACACCCATACCTCGCTTTACGGCAAAGATACGTTCCACGAAACTTGGCCGCAAAGCGAAAAGCCGTATAAGGAATCAATCAATTCTAATACAAATTCATACAAATTCAATGGGAAAAAAAGTTTTTTTGCCGTTATAGCGAAACATTTTAGGCCGTAAATCGAAAACGTGCCTTAATTGAAAAGGGCCGTATAGCGAGGTATGGGTGTATTATTCTTCAGATTCATCCTGCATTTAATCTTGGCCAAGCATCTTCATATCCTGGCCAAAGATTCAAACCGAAAAATGTTGAGCTTCGGGATTATTTCCCCAGTTACCCCAGTTACCTCAGTTAGAAAAAGGCATTTTTTATAACAAAACACTGCACAAATTCCAACAAATGGCCGGTGGGAATTTTGCGGTATTTCGCGTGTTGGCACCAGGATGCTTCTACTATTATTATCCGCATTTATTTAACACTTTAGTTGAACAACGGTACTAACACCACGCAATATGTGGTGTGGTAGGAAACAATTGCACGCATGTCGACTTGATTTGCTGCTGCTGTGACGTTTAGTGTTGGCGCACGGCGTGTTTTTGAGATAATTGCACGTCCGGGATGGTTTCGCAGATTGCTTCTTTGACAGACCGCCAAATTTCACACTCAACGATTATTATTAATCATAAATAATACAATAGTTTATTTACGAACGAAATACTTTCATTTGTCACCGCAGCAACCCACAACCACATTAGTAAATAATAACATTTATAAATTAAATCAATATTTCTAGTGTCGTGGATTTAAAACGTATTACTTCTTAAGAAATATTATGCACTAAAATATAAATGAGATATTATTTTTATTTTAAATGAATTATAATATTGCATATTACGAGTATTTGACATGAAAGGCAATGATTGAAAATATTTTCAAGTATTAAATTTATATTTAATATAAAAGAATTTCGAAATTTTGATTTAATTTCTAAAAAATCTGATGTGGACACCACATGACTTTCTTGTACGCGTATTATACTATACCTACATTTTTTTATTGCACATATTTGACGTAATTTGACATTGACATTAATTTTTTATTTTTTCTTATTTGTTCTTATTCATAGCAAACTTAATATATAATTTTTTAATTTACATATCTCGCTTATACAATACGCTAATTTAATCATTCTTAATGTGCTAGACTCAGAATTTAATTCTCTAAAGCTTTTATTTGCAGCATTTATTTCTAAAATTAAAATAATACTATCTTTTTCAATAAAAACTGTTAGCAGCTTCATGTAATGTATCACTTCCGGTTAGTCTATTTCCACCAAAATCTATTATGTTATTTCTATTTATATAGCAGTCTTATATACCTGAAAAGTTTTGGATTATATTTTAATATAGTTTTTTATTAAAATCTATTATAGGCTTCAAGTAAAGTATCACGTCTGGAAAGTATGTAATTATCAAAAAGGGAGGTGCACAACTAGATGTTATAACAGTCTTAAATACAACATTTCAACTTTCTACGGCTTACTGTTTTTGAGTTATGCGAGATATAGGCATCACGAGGAAATTAGTCAAAATGGATTCAGGGATGGTTAAAATGGATATTTCCGCTGAAATCTAAAAACCAAAACTTTTCGAGATTACAATACTTCCTTTATTTCATACAAGGAAGTAAAAATTGTAATAAAATATCTGATATACTGATAATAGAACAAAAACAGTTTTTTTGAAATTCGCAAAAATTAGGGTATTTCATTCCTCGCGAACATTTTCAGTGTCGCTTATTTATAGTAATATTTTTGTCTAATCTGACAGATGAATTATCTGCATGATAATAGTATTGATAAATGGTCCTTAAAAGCATCATCTTAACCTTAAGCATCCTTTTAAAATAGCTTAAAATTAAATTCGTTCCTAATTAATTTCCTGCACGTATTTTTGTCTTGTTCTTTTTTAGTCTGAATGCAAGCGAAAAAAAATACATTAGGTTAAGGAAAAAACCCCAGTGGACGTCAGTGTAAATTAATTCGCATCTAAAAGCCATGTATTCGACCACAGCGCACCCTTAATAAAACTTTGATGAGTCATTATCATTTAAAATCCACGTTGCTGTTAAAATACGACGGCGGTAGTACTTATTAACGCGGCGAGGCGAGCGCCTGAACAATTTAAACAAATTAGCAAAATTTCACGTTAATGATACAGTTAAAACGCGTATAATTTGAGTGCCGGCCAGGGCTCAGCCCTCACTAGGGACCCCGGGCGCTCAACGATGAACGTGTATCGAGTTCGTTGCTGCTCATCCACGCCAAAACAAAAATTGTTTACGTTTCACACACAACTATGACAATTTATTATCGTAATTACTTAAAATTACTTGTAATCAACTTCGTTATTTTCTAATCACGCGCGAATGACTGCAATTATCTATTAAGTCATTATAGTATCATTGTTTGTAGGTGGCTCAGTAGTATCGAGTCAGTCTGTGGATTTGAGAAGCCGACAAATTATCTACCCCTGTGGCTCCCCCTACACTCATGTCTTTGGTGGCCGTGATTTGAAGGCTTGTAACTGCACTTCATGTAAAAAAATATGTCACTCACTGAGAGTTCCACACCCATTAATGGGTAAAAGGCCTGATGATATATTTATTTATTTATTTATAGTATGATTATATGAGGTAAATCACGCTATATCCTATTAAATGGGGTGGCATGAACCCTTGAAACATTCACAAAACGTTCACTAATATTCTTACCCTAACGCACCATCCTCGCTTCAACCATATTCCCGCTCCCTTCATACAAGCTCATTTATTCCACATAATTAGTATCTTTCATCATGCAACTAACCTTCAATCACATCCATATCTTTCATTTATGTTCACTCCCGGAATAACAAATCTAAAAAGATAAGAGACAAATGAAGCGTCACCTGCATTTATTTTTGAAAGTAAATTTTACACTTTTGCAGTTAAACACTCATGAATTTTCACGACATTAAGAATATTATCCCTGTGGCCCCTTCCACTAATATATTTGGAAGCAGTGATTTGACTGTCGATTAGCACATTTTACGAGTAAAAATATATCACTTCACCATGTTAAAACTACCCCTCTGGCCCCACTCTACTAACATCTTAGAGAGGCTTGATTTGACGGCTGGTAATCGAACTTGACACGAAGAAATATGTCACTTACCGAGATCTGCTATGGCAAAATGCCATACCCATTATTGTGTAAAATGTGTGATGATATATTTATTTATTTTTTACTTATATAACACCACGCTATTTCTCATGAATTAGGGTAGCACGAACCCTTGAGACAGTTAAATTCATCACGTAATCAATTTTACCAGATATTCCCATCCGGACACACTACTTTCACTTCACGCACATTCTTAATTGCTCTCATACAAGCTCGTTTATTCCTTATATTCGTAATCTTTCATTCAATTACATTCATCCATTTATTACTAAGTCTTCCACGCAATCTCTCACCCTCAACTTCACCAACCTGTTAATCCAATCTTCTTTCATTTGACATAATCATCTAATTTACGATTAAAGGAATGTTATTAAGGAGTGTATCTCTAACAACATTCCTCGTAATCTCAACTCCAAATATACCAAAATATTTCTGAAACGACCTCTTTTTCTTTCATTGCAAATATCTCATTTTCTTCCACACCTAACATTCACTATCATACATTAAAGTAGACACTAACACATCATTATAAACACTAAATTTATTTGATTATAGTATCATGCAGCATTATCCCCTTTAAATGTAGAATAATATAATAGAAAGAGTTTCAAATTAAGAGCAAAACGTGTAATGCGGACGTGTTAGATACATTTATATTTGTTCTTTTGTTTGAACAGCGCGGTTATGAGAAAAGGTGAAATTAATTGTCCCTGTAGAGGGTACGGGCAACGCTGTATGAAATACCGTCGCGGTGGCGCCATAACGCGCCCTAAATTAGTTCCGTACAACGCCACCGATACGCTCTGATGCGTTAGACACACATTTTTTTTCTGTACGCAATAAGGAAAAGTGTGTGTGTGAGATCTGCATCATCATCATCACGCATGTTTATAAAGAATATTTTTCTCATTTGCGTGCGGAAAGTGATTATTTTCTGCATTCATGTGTCAACAGAATGACATTATTTTTTTCTGTTATCATAAATACAAAAAATATCTGTGGGACAATGGAATCCACAACAACCTTTGATATATAAACATAAATATAAATATATCATCGCGCCTTTTACCTATTACTGGGTATGGCACTCTGCCGAAGCAGATCTCAGTAAGTGATATATTTTTTCGCGTAAAGTGCGGTTACCAGTCGTCAAATCACGACCCCCAAAGATATTAGTGGAGGGGGAGCCATAAGGGTAGATTTTAAATTGGTGAAAATTGTTTGTCAGCTGTGGGGATCGAACCAGGGTTCTCAAGATCCACAGGCCGACTGAGCCACCTACCCTACCTTTGATATAAAATGTAAAAATAAATATATTATCTCGCCTTTTACCCATTACTGGGTATGGCACTCTGCCTTAGCAGTAAGCATCGGTAAGTGATATATTTCTTCGCGTCAAATCACGCCTCCCTAAGATGTTAGTAGGGAGGGGCCACAGGGGTAGTTTTAACATGCTGCAAATTGTTTGTCGTAAGTGGGAATCGAACCCAGGTTCTCAATTCCACCACTGAGCCACCTACCCTATTTGTTTCAAAAGTAACATTTTAATTAGCATTGTTTTATGCAAATTAATTATTATTGAAAATATTCGCTCGTGGCACAAATTAAATTTCCCGGTGTTTCGTTTATTCGATAAATTTTTCAAAAGAACGTAGCCGTAAACAAGTGAAATTAAAGATAAAATACTGCGAACGCCTCTTCGATCGGTCAGAAGCTATCGCATCAATACAGTTGTAAAATATCCGTTCGCCTTTAACTTTCCTTTAAAAGGTGTTTCCGGCATCATGAATAAATGAATAAATTTATCAAAGGATAATGAACAAGGCATCAGTTCCATAAATTAATTTTCTTTCCAGTCAGGAGTCCGACATCATCCTCTGTTATATTTATTAATTTTCAAGAAATTATTTTCGGCTCGAATTTCATACTGTTTTTACATTCACCTGATATTTAAATATTAATTTATTCCTTTTGTGATTTTATACAAAATAAATTTGCTGCTAAGTTGAAATTATTAAGGAGTAAAGTGTAAGGGTTAATTAAGTTATATTGGTACCCCTGGTTTATGTTCTCCGAGAACAAGTTGTAAATAATATAAACATTTATCACCTAATGAGATTTGCAAATAGTTATTTTTGTATTAAGTGCGCAAAATGAGTGTTTTTTTGTTGCGTGTGAGAATGTTTCTTTTAGTCGAGACAAAAAAGTCATTCGAACGCGAGAAAAAACAAGAATTTTGCCCACGAAATACAAACAACATTTTTTCTACAACTGTAAATAAAGAATAATACAATAATTTGTGATTTATTTAAGTAAATTGAAGGAAAACAATCAACAATAATATTAATTTGATACTATTGATATGTTGTAACTAATTAAACCTTAACAACCTTACTTTATAAATAATTCATAAAACTTTACATTTTGGTGTTGTTTTAATTTGCGATCGTAGAAAAAGTATAGTATGTGACTCGATTTACATATTCTTTAGATACTCGTTTTTTTATAAAAAAAAATTGAGGATACATATTATTGTATGTACTGATTACAACACGAAGAGAAGTTTTCCGAAATTCGCAAAAATAATTGCATATTACTTGAAACAAACATTTTGCATGCCACTGGACTGATAGGTTCCAACAATAAATAAAAATTAGTAAACATTAAACATTGAAAGAACTATTACATATATTAATTACTGTAACCTATTAAACCAGTGGCACGAAAAGTGTTTGCTTCAAGTAATGTGCAATTATTATTGCGAATCTCGGATTTTTAGTTGATTCAGTACATCAAATAATATATGCCCTTTAATTTTATTGCAGTAATTTTGAAACACCCTGTATGGTCCTCGTGAGAGAATTGCTTTATCCGTACGAATAATAATATACGAGTACTATTATGTTTCTCAATTTTATTTTTTATTTCTCGAGAGTAATATCGATAGAAGTCTCGTTTTCTAACTTTTCTTCGTTCTGTCGAGACACCAATATAGTATAGTATAGACGCTGAAATCTTTTCAAAATCCACTCTTTATGTTACAAATTAGAATCAGTGAAGTTTAAACTCTTAAAATCGCTCTAATGAAGCAACAGCTTTAACAGTACACCACAGCATTTTATTTTTAGAAAATAACATCTATATATCGTGTAACATTTTTCCACTCCAATAATTTCATCCAATTCGCTTTATATCCGTCCGTGGTGCGTAAACTGCACGATATAATTCTTAATTGATACGTTCACGTGACGTCTGCGTAACGACAACATCCGCCTGCTGGCGTCGCCGTCTCCATCGCCACCCCTAGCTCTTGACACGGCCGCCCGCGTTTTTTGTTACAATATCAATATTTTTTTGCGGCGTGCGAAAACGGTGCTCCGGAAAAGGACAGCTATAATGTTTTCATTTCCCGAATCAATAAATCTTCCTTAAGTTATCGTAGATAAATAAATCTTATTCTTTTGTCACCAGTTTTCATTTTTAGACTTAGATCCATTATGATATAATATTGATGTTAGAGATAATAGAAAAAAATTCTAGGAGAATGTTATCGCTATTATATTAGGATTCTTTCACTGTCTCGCTTCGCATATGTGTCTCTTGTTCGTTTCATCCCTTTCCCATTCAACCCTTCATAATTAAATACATTTTTTATTATATCCGGGATCAGTTTGAAATTTTGTTAGCGCAATTCAATGAAATTGGTCATGATAATAACGTTGTTTTGATTTAGTTATCATGGATATGGCTTAACATTTCTTCTCTAGGGAAGAAAAATTTACTATCTTCTCCAGGTATTATAGTATGTTATGCATCAAGGGAGGGAAACAAGCGATTATTCCCGCGTGTGAAGTTGGCAAACCGAGACGTAAGCGAGGACCGAAGGCTCGAGCTGAAGCCGAGGTTTGCCAACTTCACACAAAGGATAATCGCGCCCTCCCGTGAAGGATATTATACTTTTCGTAACAAGTGCACAAAAATTACTGTCTTATCGGGACAAATGTCAAATATGGGTTGCGTAACTAGTTACCTAGGAAACGCCGCAAACAGCTAATAATCGTAGTTTCTAGGGCGAGAAACATCTCCCTAGGGAGAGAAACAAGCTACCTAGGGAGAGAAACTTAATGTTTCTCTCCCTAGGGGAGAAAAGCAGTATTTCTCTCTCTAAAATTACGGAATAAGAACGTGTTTCTTGTGCATGTGTTACGAAAAAACTATTATTTTCTTCTTTGAATTAAGGAAATAAAATTTTATTTTCTGAAAGGATCATTAAAAAAATGTGTTATTGGCATTTATCAAAAATATTCTTGTTACCTACGAAACGCCAAAAACAGCTAATAATCGCAGTGTCCAGGGAGAGAAACATCTCCCTAGGGAGAGAAATAAGCTACCTAGGGGAGAAAAGCAGTATTTCTCTCTCTAAAATTAGGGAATAAGAACGTGTTTCTTGTGCATGTGTTAGGAAAAAACTATTATTTTCTTCTTAGAATTAAGGAAATAAAATATTTATCAAAAATATTGTTGCTTTTACACACATTTTTAATATTTCCTTTGTATTATCCTGAAAGCTACTTGCTTTAGTGTTCAAACTGGTCAATGTGAAATTGGACAGTGTCTAATTGTGCGTGTACGATGCGTGACTTCCTCCACTACGATAGTGTTTTGTTCCAGGTTCCGGGCGTCGTCAACGCCAACTTCGCAGGAGAAGCGACGCGTTGCAGAAGTTGAAGTTAGTAAAGGTAAGCAGTTCCTCTCTCCGTTATTATTACACCGCAGACTTGCTGCGCCTGTGTGCGTATGTGTGTCATTATAGCAGCTCGAGATGTTGTAAAAGGTGTTGTCAAAGTTAATTTTCCTTTGTCGTAAACACGCCAAGTTCGTTGCCTACAACAACACAGGATGTAGGATAGTGGCTAGGACATACGGGAGGCTGGTTCATCCTCTTTTGTTATTGTTAGGTGGGAGGAATGCGTGACGTCATTAACAAATACACTCGAAATACTAGCTGTTGGGGTTGGAGGGATGATGAAAATAAAAAAAAAACTGTTTACTTGATAATAGCTGTATTATTTTTGATTTTAGTTTAGTTATTTTTTTTTTTAATAATATCAATAGTATGAGCCGTTGGCACTTGGTGAAACATTATGAATAAGAATAAAGAACGTAGACACTTGATGTAGTTTCACAAAATTAATTTTGTGAAACTACATCAAGTGTCTACGTTCTTTATTCTTATTTTTTTTATTACAACTGGGCATAATAACCGTAGCTCAATTCAATAAGGTTGGCCATTATGCTACCTAATAATATTTAATATATAAACCAAATACCAAATTCATATAACCTTCAATTTTTAAATATTTTAAGGCCGCTCCGGAGTGAATACAATTTTCGTATTTGCTTCTATGCACCCGCTAAACCCAGCAACTTGCCGTGTTACTGTTCTTGGAACCGTGGTCTGCTGGCCGAGGGTCTATTTATTAGGGATTGTCATTTTTTAATGCTGTTATTGTGTATTCAAATATTCGTTGTACTTCCGAAATATCTACTAGCCAATTTGTTTGATAATGTATCTATCCTAAATGATAAATAATTGGCCATACGCCCTTGATTCTTCACTGTATGGCAGAGAAGAGTTGGCTTACAAAATTTATAATAAAATTAAATTAAAAATCAACACTAGGTTAGTTTCAAATAATGTAAAGTTTTTTTTACAATACGTATTTCGGTCGACTAGACCATCATCAGGTGAACAAGATAAGAATGAATTTGTACATTAGAGTAAGACTTATAAATAGTATACACAAGAAGTGGGAGATACATGATTGAAAACAGATGTTATAAGTACAATTAGTTTGGGAAAAATACATTTATGACCATAGTTGAAAGAAAATAAGATCAGACCGAAGAGGTCTGATTTTTAATTTAATTTTATTATAAAATGTTTCAACGAGAACCGACAGTTAAATCTATCGAATTTACAAAATTTATGTTCAGGGGGTGAAATTTTGTCAGTTTTGTTGCATCTCCCACGGATCTTAATGTTGAATGGGAAAAATTCTACTATTTTCTATTAATGCAAGCATGAATAATAACAAAAATAAAAACAGTAAATCAAAGTATAACTTATCTCATTTTATTTGAATCTAGTAGCGTTTACAAATCTGCAATTGTACAAATTGTATTATTCATGTTTTGAATAATAAATGTAAGAAAAATGCGAGCGGTTACATGTAAATGTCGGTGAATTTAACTAGAACAAATAGCATTAAAGTTCGTTTAAAACAACGTAATTTCTCATTTAAATTCTTCTTATGTACAACTCCATTATAAAATAATAAGAAAAGTTCAAGTAGGAAACTTCTGCGGCCAATACGATTGGAATTACAAGCTGAAAGATGGTTCTACTGCACTTCGATTGCAAAGAAAGGACTTTACTGCGTTTGTAAATAAACATACTTTACAAAAAAAGTAAAACACCTTCTTTAATATGAGCTCAAGACTAACTTCTGTAAGAACTTTGCTTGTTAAAAGAAAAGTTAAATATTAACAGGTAGATTTATAAAGAGATTTACCTAGTTTTAGTTTTTTTCTACGGCCACTAATATATCTGCTCCTTTTATAGTTGCTGCTATGAAAATACATGTAGTATATTGTGCAGACATTTTCTTACCATACGGTTACTATGAACAATGTGAGATATGATATCTCACGGGTTGTTACGTTATTAAGAACAACCTATTATTAAAATATAAATTAATAGGGTAATCATATTGTAGTCTTAGAAAAAACAAAGATATTTTCAAAAAATAAATCTCTTAAAATTAACTAAAAATTTGTTTAAAAGTTAATTCGTGCACGAGGAGTTAAATGCTGTTAAACGCTTCTTTATATCTCATTTAGTTTTTCAGGTATAGACTCCGGAAAAATTGAATTTTACCTAATCAGATTTTGTACTTTTCAAAAGTTATATCTAAAAAAATAAACGAGATAATGGCTGGAGCACAAGCTCTGTTTTTGCCTGTTTTAAGAGCAGTGTTTTTGGGTGCTCTTAAACAAAGCTTGTGCTAGCAGCCATTACGTTATTAAGGAATAACACCATGTATTTGACGGCTGGTAACTGCAGTTCACAAGCATAAATATATTACTTACTGAGATCTACAACGATAGAGTGCCACTGCCAGAATGGGCGAAGGCATGTTTATTTTTTTGTGAATTTTTGGTTGAACCGGTTCAAAAATCGAAAAAATTTAAATTATTTTTCTATATAGTTCAGAGCATAAGAAATGCGCTCGTTCAAACCGCATTTCAATATCTCTTTTAGTTTTTGAGTTATATCGATTTTTGACTTTTTAAAAAACTCAACTTTGAGAGCCCATATCTCGAAAACAAAAAAAGATATTGAAATGCGGTTTGAACGAGTGTATTTCTCTTGCGCTACTTAACTTATACCAAAATTTTAAAATTTTTGAATATTTTTCAACTTTTTTCAAAATTTTTTTTCTCAATATTTCCAAAAGTCGAAGAGATAATAAAAATCTGAAAACACCAGTGAATTCCTCGCGTGAAAGTACATAAGTATGCAAATTTTTACAGCAAAATTCGAACGGATACATTTTTTATTACAAAAAATCCAAAAATGGCCTAAATCCGTAAAAACACCAAGGGGTACCCCTTAAGAAATTTCTAAAAAATGGCTATTTTCGATTTTTTGTAATAAAAAAAGTATCTGTACGAATTTTGATGTAAAAATTGGCATACCTATGTATTTTTACGCGAGGAATTCACTGGTGTTTTCATATTTTCATTATCTCTTCAACTTTTGGAAATATTGAGAAAAGAAAATTTTGAAAAAAGTTGAAAAATTTTCAAAAATGATAAAATTTTGGTATAAGTTAAGTAGCGCACGAGAAATACACTCGTTCAAACCGCATTTCAATATCTCTTTTAGTTTTCGAGATATGGGCTCTCAAAGTTGAGTTTTAAAAAAAGTCAAAAATCGATATAACTCAAAAACTAAAAGAGATATTGAAATGCGGTTTGAACGAGTGTATTTTTCGTGCTCTGAACTATATAGAAACATAATTTAAAATTTTCTTATTTTGAACCGGTTCAACCAAAAATTCACAAATAAATATATCATGCTTTTGAACCATTACTGGCAGTGGCACTCTGCTGTAGTACATCTCAGTAAGTAATATATTTATGCTGGGACATTTCTAAATAAATTTAACTAACAAAATGTATTTTATCATAACCTTTAATTTCATATACAAATTATACCGGGTGGTGCTCGGTGAGTGCGAACATAGGAATTTAACATGGGATATTAGTTTTATGCAATTTCCTGCTCTCCTGTACATTTTACGGAAAAAACTGTAGAGGGAAGATTTGTTCAGAATTAAAAGTTACCCATAAAACTGTTTTTACATGTTTTATTAAGTTTTTGGTTTAGCCGTAACATTAAAAATAAATTTCGAAATTTCTGTTACTTTGTAGCAATAGCCATGACTTTTCTTTTATTTTTATGACAAATGCGTTAAATGTCAATTTTTGATGTTTATTAAAGTTAATCTTATAATTTAAATTAAATCTTTGTGTAAGCTATAAAATGAATGTTTATTCAAACGAAGAACGTGTCTTCATTATTAAAAATTATTATGGAGGAAATAGTTATAGGAGGGTGCGGGATTTATTTTCAATTAAATATGAAGATAAACCAATTCCAAGTGTATCAACAATTTCAAAACTGGTTACAAAATTTGAGAGTACAGCTAGTGTAGCTGTGACCGATGGTAATGAAGGCAATAATAATAATAACAGAATACGTCATAACGAAGTGAATGAAGAATTGGTATTGGCTATGATATCTCAAAATTCAAGGTACAGCATAAGACATATTGCTTCTGAATGTGGTTTGCATCATTCAACAGTTCTGAGAATTTTAAAAACACATGGATATAAATCTTACAAATTTCAAACACATCAAGAACTTCTTTTGGCTGATTTTGAAACTAGAAGTACATTTTGTGAAATTATGCAAGAAAAGGCAAATCGGGACCAGCACTTTATTTCGTCGATTTGTTTTACAGATGAATGTACATTTACTTTAAATAATGAACCAAATGTTCAGAATACTCGTATGTGGACCACAGAAAATCATCATTTAGCTGTGTGTACAGGTACCCAATATCCTGAGAAAATTAATATTTGGGTTGGAATTTTTAAGAACAGGATTATACCATTTGAAATTATGGGAAATTTAAATTCTGATATGTATTTAGAACTTCTGCAAAATCATATAGGTCCTGCATTGGATGAGGCAGCTGCAGTAGATGAGGATATTTGGTTCCAGCAGGATGGGTGCCCGGCTCATTATGGAATAAATGTGCGGGAATATTTAGATTTGGTTTTTCCTAATCGGTGGATTGGTCGTGGTGGTGGAATAAATTGGCCTGCAAGACCTCCGGACCTAGCTCCTTGCGATTTTTTTTTGTGGGGGCATCTTAAAAGTAAAATTTACTCTAAACACTACGAAAATTTAGATTTACTAAGACAAGCTATATTCGAAGAATGTGATAATATTACTGACAGGCAATTAGCCAATGTTAGAACTTCGTTTTACAATAGACTTGGTTATTGTCTTGCTGAAAATGGTGGCTTGTTTGAACATTTATTGTAATTTCTTTATTTTTTTATGTAGGTATATTAAATAATATTGTTACAATTATTACTTATTATTTCACATTAAATTATTGTAATTTAAAATTTTTTAAAAAAATTGAAATTGTTGATAAACTTGAAACTGATTTATTATTAAATATGAAAATAAAACTTTGTTCAAAGAATAAAAAATGTGATTTTTTTGATTTAATTTAAATTATAAGATTAACTTTAATAAACATCAAAAATTGACATTTAACGCATTTGTCATAAAAATAAAAGAAAAGTCATGGCTATTACTACAAAGTAACAGCAATTTCGAAATTTATTTTTAATGTTACGGCTAAACCAAAAACTTAATAAAACATGTAAAAACAGTTTCATGGGTAACTTTTAATTCTGAACAAATCTTCCCTCTACAGTTTTTTCCGTAAAATGTACAGGAGAGCAGGAAATTGCATAAAACTAATATCCCATGTTAAATTCCTATGTTCGCACTCACCGAGCACCACCCGGTATATTGAAATGCTCTGTAATCTATGAACAGTTTGATAATGTCCAAACGCAAAAATGACTGTATCTTGTTTATTATAAACTTTATGAAAAAACTGGCTGAAAAATGTTAATAGTTTTATATCATCATTATTTATATAAAATTTACATAAATTTGGTCAGTTAGAAGAGCAGATAAGTTGATAGCATATTTGAGCGTTTTCGCTTGTTTTACTTTAATTTGCAAATATTTTAAGGTTGTTTTATTACCTTGACAGCGTGGTCACTTTCATTTAATTGTTGTTATGTTGGGCTCAACGCCATTCAATTTCTAGTGCTTCACTTAACGCATTTTTTGTTATTTTTACCAAAATTTTCTTAGAAAACAGTTTTTGAACAAAGAAATAAGCACTTGGAAATTTCACCATTGGATTCAGCGGGTCAAAATACATATGTATGCAAACAGTCTGAAATTGAGTTGAAATTAAAAAACCGGTAATTTTCATGCGAGGGCAAAAGTAAGATCAATATTTCTGATAAAAAAAATAGACGAGATTTTCCATTCCTCGTCTCGTCTCGCCTAGCATGCATCTCTAGTTTAGGTCTCAAAATACATTTCAAATTTATTTGAATTAAAGTGACACCAATATGTAATTATAAAAGTAGAAACAATTAATCTTATAATTATTCTCTCTGATAATGTCGTCAAATTTTATTTAATGATGTGTCAACTCCCTGTTCATTCTACGAAAACTTCCTTCCTTGTAAAAAAAACTACAGAAACTTTAGTTCCTCGAGTAAATTAAAACGCTGTCAAAGTCATTAGCATTGCGATTCAAATCAACGAATAGTTTTATTCTAAATTCGCTATGAATTGAAACCGGCGTGAAGGATTTTAATCAATTATTTTGTAAAGTTTCCTTGTGGCTACAAATAGTGAGACCTGGTTTATAAGTGGTTATTTATTGCAGAAAATATTTGTCGAGAACTATAAATTATCGGATATCGGCGACGAGTGATTCTGAGGATTTGCATTCAATAACGTTTGCGTACGCTTCTCGTAAATTGTGAGAGAACGATGGATTCAACCACATACACACAACTTCAATTACTGTTATTATTTATTTTATATTATTGTTTACTACATTTTACCCAAAATAAAATGAATATATCAGAACGCCTTTTACTCATTATTGGGTGTGGCACTCTATAGTAACAGATTTTGATAAATGACACATTTTTTGCAAGTAAAGTTTGGTTACTATTCGTCAAATCACTGCTCCAAACATGTTAGGGTAATTTTAATGTCGGGATCGAACCCGGGTTCTCAAATTCATAGTCCGACTCGATACCACTAAGTCACCTAGATCATATAAAATATTGGGATTTAACACAGTAAATTTATCAGTGTATCACATTACCCCTCCATTAACATCTTTGGGGGCTGTGATTTGACGGCTGATAACCGCATAAATATATCACTTATATATATTTAGGTGTGACATATATATAAACTTCTTAATTAAATTGATTTTATCTGTTTGAGCGCCAAATTAAAATAATACACTGCATAAAAAGAGTATTTTGTAACTTGAAAGTAAAATTAAAACTCTATATAAATAAATAAAATAAATATATCATCACGCCTTTTACCCATTACTGGGTGTGGCATTCTACCATAGCAGATCTTGGTATGTGATATATTTCTTCACGTGAAGTGCGGTTACCAGCCGTTAAATCACGGCTCTCAAAGATGTTAGTGGAAGAGTAGCCACAGGAGTAGATTTAATTTGGTAAAAATTGTTTGTCGGCTGTGGAGATTGAATCAGGGTTCTCAAGATCCACAGGCCGATTCGGTACCACTGAGCCACGTACCCCATAAAAAACTGTATATTAAATACATTAAAAGCTTCTTAAATACATATTTACAAAATTAAAACTACAAAATACTTCCAAAAGAAATTATTCCTTAGGTATTCTTACAAATATTTGAATAGACTTTATAGTTTTAATTTTGAGCAATGTAATGCTAATTCAAAGATTTAGTTTTGATCTTATTTATTTAAAATAAATGTAAAGAAATAAAAATAAAAATTTTATAGTTATTTATTTAATTTATAAATAAATAAATAAATAAATATATCATCACGCCTTTTACCCATCACTGGGTGTGGCACTCTGCCTAAGCAGATCTCGGTAAGTGATATATTTTTTCGCGTGAAATGCGGTTACCAGCCGTCAAATCACGGCCTCCAAAGATATTAGTGGAGGAGGAGCCACAGGGGTAGATTTTTTTTTTAAATTGGTGAAAATTGTTTGTCGGCTGTGGGGATCGAACCAGGGTTCTCAAGATCCACAGGCCGACTCGATACCACTGAGCCACCTACCCCATAATTATTATTTAATTTATAATTTCTGCAAAGTTTTATATAATTTACCTCATTATATTTTAATAATATGCAAGCATATAGTAGTTGTTTTATTTGTCTATAAGTTTTTAGTGTCTGCGCGTAAACTTTTGTTTTAAGTTCAAGTGAAGTTTTCACACATAAACATGTTATCAAGTTTAGGTAAGTTATGAAGTACTGCTGTCACACATATTCGCAGAGGAGACTTTCTACAAACCATAACAGATATAGTCGAATTTTCTTAAGGAGACAATACTAATTTCAACAACTTTTATATTGCAATGTTGTATCATTAAAATTAGAGATGGGCGAATATCATATTTCTCGAATTCGAATATCGAATACGAATATTAATCAGATCTCGAATATTCGAGGTACTCGAATATTCGAATACTCCTAAAAGTTAATTTATTTCTTTTCATTATTTGAATGAAATTGTTAAGATGAAATTAAATTAAAACAAAAAAGTACAAACAAAAAAGAAAAAGACGAAAACTTCAAATTTAAGGTGAAACGTACGGGCTGATGTTGGCGAAAAACAAATTTGAAATATGGCACGTCTTCATGGTTTTGAAACAAAATATCTTTGTTATTAATAACTTCAAAGTATTGTAATAGCTTTAAGTTTATGTACAAATGATAAAGGAAAACATAGTCAAAAATTGAGGTCAACATATGGCGCGATATTCGAGGTATTCGAATATTCGCTATACTGACGTTAATATTCGAAAATCTCGAATATCGAATAATGTCAATATTCGCGGCATTCGACTATTCGCGGATGATATTCGCCCATCTCTAATTAAAATAACCTATACCTCATTCCAGTTAAGACCTGAGCAGAAGGCGGCTTAGCGACAACCAATATACAGTTGAAAATAATGATTAAATTATTAAAACCAAACTGCGTCTCTTAATCTAGCACCACTCGAAATTCAGAGCATAAGGATCTCATATATGCGATTGGTTTAATTGTATTAACTATATTTTTTTTATTTATCTGACAGATACCTTATCTGTCACTTTATGCTAGCATTTTTAATATATCATCATCATCATCACGCCTTTTACCAATTACTGGGTGTGGCACTCTGCCTAAGCATTCTTAATGAAATTCTTAGTGAGTAAAATTGTCCGTCAGTACGGTGGTGTGGATAGCAATATGGAATTCGAGTCTGGAGATACCGAGTTCGGATCTCACTCAAGCTAAAAATTATTTAAACTACCACACTGCGGCTCGGTGAGTGCGGACCCTGTACTGTAATTGGGATTAAGTTCCTGTTGTACAGAGTAACATAAATAAATAAATAAATAATTTAATTTAGATAACAACAAAGACAAAATTAATTGTCATCCAACACTTGGTGAAACAAGGTTTAATCAAAAATATAAAATAAATAATTTTGTGAAACATAGCCAAGTGTTTATTTTATATTTTTTATTTAATTTAATTTAGTTTTGGAGTGTCTGGTCATTGTAGCAAAATCAGACTCTAAATAATTTTCCCGAATTTTATCTGTGCACACCAAGTTGAAATTCATATCAATTAAATGAAAACTCATAACATAGCATGTTAAATTTAGAAGATGTAATATTTTCTGATGTAAAACTGAAAATTCACACACAAATTATCTTCCGGTAAAGTTTAACCGGAACCGAAAGAGAAACAGGTTCTCGTTCTTGGAGAGAAATGCAAATACGTAGTCCGGAGTCGTGTTGTATTCATAAAGTATCAAGTTACCGAAACAAATATGGAATTGCGCTTAAATTATATCTTAAATAATACATTAAGTTGTGAATGAATATAGCGTATGAATAAATTTTCCGCAATTGTGTACTACTCATATAAAGTGTATAGAAATTGTTGAATGAATATTTATTTATACATGTTGTTCCTTTGTAAATGAATTTTCTTTAATGGAACTAAATAAGAACTACAATCATTATTAATACTATTTACTTGTTTTTTATTGTGTATTTTAAAAAATGCTACAAAATGTTTTTAAATGGTTTTTAAACGAAATAATTAATTTCTGTAAACGTCAGTCATTTCCTTATGTAATAGTATATTATGTAACATGTTTTATAACCGTGTCTTTAGTATCTAATGAGTTTATAAAACGAGTCACATACTATACTTTTCTACGATTGCTATGAAAAGTTGACAATTACGCTCTCATTTGTCATCGTAAAGTTGACGTTTTCTGTGGAACAATCGAAAAATATCTTTTTTGCGCGTCTTCAATGGCAACGTGCGAAAAAGATGTTAAATGCGCGCGTTTCCAATGGCAACGCCTGAAAAGATATTAAATGCGCGCTTATTTAAATAGTTACCAGGGATACAAACAAAACAGGAACTTGTCATTTTAATAATTTTAAGATGTAATCGTAGAAAAAAATATGTGTGTATCACGAGCGTAAAGTGTCTTTGTTCCTCTTGCACTATTGCAGTGCTCGATTAACAAAGAATCAGTTTACGGTCTTAATACACAAATAACTATTTTCTACGATTTCAAATTTAAACAACAATAAAAATTTAATTTTATGAATTATTTAAAAAGTAAGGTTAAGATACAATGATAGATGTCTGAAGCTAACTTTATCCCATGCTTATTATCTTAAACGGTGATTAAAACAGTCGAAGCCACAGCTTGTCAACATGTGTATCTTCGCGTTGCTGTTATTTATTTAACTTTGAATGATGCTGCTAGTCATAAACAAATAATGTAAATGAGTTAACTTCGTCGTGGATGTAAACAAATTTTAATAAAATCGAAGGTTGCTTATTACCTCGTGAAGTAAACAAATGACAGCCAGTATATCAGGGTTGAAATTTACCGGCGCGCCGCAGTGCGTCGCTGCTGTCCCGCCACACATCTATATGCTAATCACGAACAATAAATTCATAATTCTGCGTCTTTCGTCAATTTACATAAATTTTTTGGTAGCAAGATAAAAAATATAGAAACGGAATTTTAAACACTCGAGAGGACGCTGCATTTTCGTTTCTTTTTGTTGTCACGTCACCACCGTGGACGACAGGTGACTTCAATGCCTTCATCTTACATTAACAAACGCAAAAAAAGGTCAAATTTATTTGTACTCTCAAAATGGCTGTGAAAGATATATTGCAGATCACGGTAACCGATATATTTATGCGTGTTACAAACCGTCAAATTACGGTCCACTAAGATGTTAGTGAAGGAGGAGCTATAGGGGTAGTTTTAATGTGCTGAAAATTGTTTGTCGGCTTTGGGAATCGAACCAGGGTTCTCAAGATCTACAGGCCGACTTGATACCACCTATCCCATAATAATAAATAATAAAGATAATAAATGAATATATCATTACGTCTTTTACCCATTACTGGGTGTGGAACTCTTCTGCAGCAGATCTCGGCAAGTAATATATTTCTTCGCGTGAAGTGTGGTTACCAGTCGTCAAATTTCAGCCCCCAAAGATGTTAGTGGAGGAGGAGTCACAGGAGTAGATTTAATTTGGTAAAAATTGTTTGTCGGCTGTAGGGATCGAATCGGGGTTTTCAAGATCTACAGACCGACTCGATACCACTGAGCCACCTACCCCTATATTATTTATAATATTTGCTATAATATTTGCCACAATTTCACGAACTGAAAAATCATTTTGGTTTATTCCGATACATATTTGAAAACGTATCTACTTTCTTCTGTTCGAAACTTTGTTCATGATTCGTGTTCAAAAAGTATTTTTAAGAAAACAGGACCCTGGTTCGATTCCCACAGCCGACAAACAATTTTCATCAAATTAAATCTACCCCTGTGACTCTTCCTCCACTAACAGTTCTGGGAGCCGTTAGTTGACGGCTAGTAACGCGAAAAACTATATCATTTACTGAGATCTGCTACCGGCAGAGTGACACACCTAGTAATGAGTAAAAGGCGTGATGATATATTTATTTACTTATTTATAAAACCGTTTCTGAGTTGTTCTACTCAAGACGCCCTTCGATGCTCCTAGAAATATAATGCATGCTTCCTCCTGACGCCACCCCTGTCCGCATGTATCGTGTGTCACCGCGCATCATACCAACTCCAGCATCGCTGTCAGTACACGACGCTGTGCTTCGCATGGAAATTGGAGCTTCACAAAAACTGGTTCATACTTCCTGTAAGCCCTCGACCGCGATCACAGGCTTCAGGGGCGTCGCGATGCAGGGGGTGGCACATAAACGAGCTCCGCAGCTCGCAACATCGTGCCGTGCGCCTGGTTGCATCACACGATGCCGCATTGTTATTACGCGATCGGAGATTGCACACAAAGACGAACAGCGTTTTGTTCTGCGTCTTTTGGGCAATAAAATAGGGACAGCACTGCCTCATTTTATTACAAACGGATTTGTCTGTGAAAGAAGAGAAAGAAATTGTACACTAGTTTTTAACCTCAAACAGACAGATAATTTGAGAGTGTAACAAGTTCAATCTCAGAGTGTTTTTATTGAAACTTGATTAGCATTTTACATACATAGCATCATGCTATATCCAGGGATCTGAACCGTAACGAAATCGTAACTGAAAACCGCACCAATATTCACCTTTTTGAAACCGAAACAGATTTTTTTTCTGAAACCGATAACTGAAACGAAAATTTAATTAATTCTGAACTCTAAAACATAACCGAACCGAAAATAGTAAGAATACGAAGAAGAACATCAGTTTTTAAATTTTATAAAGTTGCAGTCTTTACAATCGTAATAGAAATGGCAACACTGGGTATGAATGGCGGCAGGAATCAAGATCGACGCCATGATTAAAAATTAATTTTGAAGATTGCAGAAAATGTAAATACAAATAATTTTAATATATTTGCAAATTAGTTACTTAAAAAATATACCTCAATACTGATATAGAATGTAGTTCCTACCTATTTTCAGAATTATATTTTTACAAATATATTTTGAAATTTAATATATTGACTGGTAGCACAAGCTCAGTTTTTGGGTGTTCTAAGAGCACGGTTTTAACATGTTAGAGATAGCTAAAACTCTCAAATACACTGCTCTTAAAACAGGCAAAAACAGAGCTTGTGCTACCAGCCAATGTATTTATTTTGAACCTAAACCAAAATTTATCATTTAAAAGAATAAATGAAACCGATTCCAAACCTATATAATATTTTCAATAAAGCTTAACCGATAAACGTAACCGAAATTTTATTGATTGACTGGGTGTGACACTCCGCCGTAGCAAATCTCAGTAAATGATATATTTATGCACGTGTCCTCAAATTACAGCTTCTAAGCATGTTCGTGGAGGGGGAGCCACAAGGGTAGTTTTAACGTGGTGAAGATTGTTTGTCGGCTGTAAGACTCAAACCCGGGTTCTTAAATCCACAAGTAATTACATTTAATTAGTTATTATTTATCTGATGTCAAATTATGTGAGCGTTCACACCAATAAATTCGTAAAACAATTGTATGTAAAAAAAAATGCTGGTCAAAATAAAAACAGAGTGTAACAAAGTCATCAATCCACATTTCCATTCTAAAGTGAAATTAAATTAAATCGTAATCTATGGAACTATTCAGACGAAACGAATCAAGCATGCCTTGGTGTTCTTTTCTTTCGGCTTCCAGTGAACACAAATAGAAATAAAAAAAAACTAAACAAAAAACAATCAACCGGGTGCAATACAACCAGAGCGTTAATCTGTCCAGAGGGGAGCGGGTGCTCACAGAAACAGTGGCGCTACAGTCACAGAATATGTGATTTATTTTATGTTTCAAAAACTGTACAAAATTGATATTGTTTATATATGTAGCTAGTCATGGAACTGAAACAAATACAAAAGAAAACTGTTAGATACATTTATGTATTCGTTTATCATTCATTAATGCATTAATCACCCATATTAATGCATGATTTTTTATTAATGAACAATTTTTTTGGATGGATACAACATATGTAAAATAGCAAATGTTTGTAGCAAAATGCTAAACCAAATTAAACGAAGTTATTTTAACACTTCTAACTAAACAGGCGCGGTGGCCGAGCGTGTTAAGGCACATCTCTTAACATACTGTGACGTCACCCGAACCAAGGTTCGTCAGTTCGAATCCGCCTGTCGACAATGTGTGATTTGTCGTTAAATATAAAAAAATACAGCTACATGTATTTATCACACTCGGGCGCTATTAGCTAGTCACTTATACGCCTTAAAATAATGTAGCATTTGACTACGAAAACCGGCAGTACGGCAGTGTAAAAACTGCGGCTCGGTGTGTCCGGTAGGCCCAGGCCCGATTTGGGCTGTAGTGCCATTAGAAGAAGAAGAACTAAATAATATTCACTTAACAATCAGATTTTATTTATTAGTATTTTTTTAATAGAAAAACTCTATCCAACTTAAAACCAATATATCGCTGTTGGAAAAAAGTATCAGATAAATGAAAAAATATTGTATCAATAAATAACATATTTGGCTTATACAATTTCTGCATTTTATGTGATATTTTCTCCCTTATCTGAAAGATAAATGTGTTATCTGTCACTTTACCCTAGCAAAACTGAAATTTTAAGTATGCCTTAAATTAAGTATAAAAGTTCTCAAATGACACGCAAATTTAATGGTCTTTAAGCTTAAATTTTGTTAAATAAAATATACCAAAAAATAATTATATAATTACTCCTTTTTTGTACATTGCTGGGTGTGGCACTCTGTCGAAGCAGATCTCGCTAAGTGATATATTTCTTTGCTTTAAGTGCAGTCAAATCACGACCCCTAAAGATGTTAGTGGAGGAAAAGTTATAGGGGTAGTTCTAATGAGGTCAAAATTGTTTGTCGGCTGTGGGAATCGAGCCCAGGTTCTCAAATCCTCAAGCCGATTCAATACCACTGAGCCACCTACCCTATTAATTAAATTTATTTGATGGATATATTTTAAATAAGCGTAGGTCGGCACTTCCTTCCTTTTTTGTCTTTATAGATTTGTTATTAAAGAAGCGGGCGTAATTTAAAGATTTATGAAATAGGAGCGAATGGATGGATGTGATTCAAGGCTTATTGCGTGAGGATAGATGCGAAGGGTGAGGATGTTTTGTGAATGTTTAAAAGGATGTATCTTAACTTTTGAAATATTTGATCAACTTAGACAAATAGTTCTAAAAACTAGATTTCAGTTTATAAAATGTAGTAGCACTTTGAGATTGTAGTACTTTCAACGTATAAAGGAATGAAGTAAAACATAAAATGGGGTGTTATGTGGGCGCCAGTCACGCCACTGGTTGAATCCGAGGGTCGCAGAGAACACAAACTCAAACTGTATCGTAGGTAATATAAATTACAACAAAGTTTCAGTCTTACAGCCGGCACTGGAGTGGAGTGCAAGCGTTCAATTTTTAACTCCAGCTCCTAATAATATTATTTATCAAGTTTCGCTTTTATTAAATGAACAGCAAGACTGAATGTATCGATTGCTGAAAGCTGAAACGCTGAAAGTTAGTTCGTCGGCTGGCGCAGGGCACAGCGTATGAGATTGTATAAATCCGTTGTAATTTTCCAGAAGAAAAGTTTCCATAATTGTAAGTTATCGACTTGTCTACAAGGAAAGGCAATTTCGCCGGCTGAGCGCATCATACATTTATTATTTCGCATCGCGATGTGCGCATCAGTTTTTAGAACCAATTTTCAGCTCGTACTCGTGTTCTTATCATAATTATAATGCATTTAAACGTATTTCACTTCGTATTTGAATAAATGAATAAAGAGACGAACAAAAAACTGGATATGTGCTTTTACAAATTTTTGGATTTTGTTTCATTGAAAAAGGAAATAATTACGTGTAACGTATATGGCTTCACATTTTTTATTTTCATTAAATTCATTATAGTTGAAATATTTTTAAGTAAAAATTATTTTGCTCTTGTTTCCAATTAGGCAGTATTTATCTAACAAGTAACACTACCCAACTGTCACTCACCGATTTACATGAAACTTGGCACACTAATAGAACTCTAAAAAATATTGAACCCCTATTTTTCTTTACTTCCGGAAGTTGGTTTTTAAGGGTACAAACCATAAATGAAATTAAATAATACCAAAATATTACGCGTTTAACATAGGTTACCCAGAGGTTTTTGAGATCGCCAAAATCTATTTTCCGGATCATTTTGATCATCACGCCTTTTACCCATTACTGGGTGTGGCACTCTGCCGTAGCAGATCTCGGTAAGTGATATATTTTTCTGCGTGAAGTGTGGTTACCAGCCGTTGAATCACGGCCCCCAAAGTTGTTAGTGGAAGGAGAGCCACAGAGGTAGATTTAATTTGGTGAAAATTGTTTGTTGGCTGTGGGAATCGAACCACAGACCAACTCGATACCACTGAGTCACCTACCCCATTTTTAAAGTGTTAAAAAGGGGATAGGGGGATGAAATTACGATATTCAACTGAAATAGTTTTAGTTTCAAAACTAGTTACTCGGGGGTTTTTGGGATTGCTGAATCTATTTTCAAGGTTATAAAATAGAACTATAGTTAATTATTTAAGAGTACAGAAAAAAAACTGAAATTTGTAAGTTTATATTTCTATTGTTTTCAAGAGGAGACTGGTTAAAAAATGTTGTACACACAGCAGTTTTATTTGAAAATAATGTAAATTTTTGTGAAAATGTTCCTTGTAATTTTCAACACATATATTAGTACACATATGTACATGAATGAGGGAAAGAAAATAGTGAAAGAGAAAGGAAAGAGAAAAGGTTGTGTAGTGCGTCTCTTAATGAGAGGAGAGTTGAACAAGTGATGAGCGGGCTCTTGTCACATGAATATTTTAGAAACATCTCGCATTAATTGGGCTATAGAAGCCCTCAAAGTTCGCTAATTTCTTGCAGTCCAACCTACCGCCTTCGCCTTTAAAAGGGAATTTTAACAATTTAATTAGAAGGTTTGATCTTAAAGCTGTCGGCCAAATTGAATTACGTACGTGGAAGAAACCGGCTTAACGGATAATCCCCTCGCATTGTTAAATAAATGATTTGATTCGGATGCTTCTCACCCCCATCGAGCTGCTGTTCTTCTAATGAATAGAATAAATCTACCGCAATGTTGCTTACCGTTCTGTTTACCATTTACATACATCGCGCTCTGCTGCTAATCTCATTTCAGACAATTACAAAAACAGACTTTCACTTCGTTTAACAAAACTTATAAACTTATGTCCTTAACTTCTTGTATACAGGGTAGGTTATTAATAGAAAAACCTTCAAGTCGTTTTCTCCTGTTTATCATAATATACCGGGTGTCTACTTTTTTTTCCGAACAGGAAATTCAATGTTAAAATTTTGATTTAGCGATATCTCTTTACCTATTAATTTTAGAACAAAATTGTATTGAAGAAAAATGTTCAGAATGAAAAACTGCATTCATAGAGTATAAGTTTGTCGATCAATTGATTCTTATATCCGAGTTAGAAGCAAAAGAAAATACACGCTTTAAAGCAATTATCAGAGTGCCATGAGAAATACTTGATCACCTTCTAAAATGATGACAATGACGTTATTCATAAAATAATTTCAAAGCATAATATTTATTAATGACGCTAACGTGTTTATATTCTGAAACCGGTAAACTATTGAACAAACCACGGATGTTATGAGACATAACAGACCTTAGATCTCTACGAGTCTACGACATCTGCATCTGTAATGATACTCATAACATTGCTAGGTATGTTCATAGCTATTATTGATACTTTTAAATTTCCATATTAAAGATGTTTTTTTAAACTTTATAACTTTAATTTTGTCAAACTTAAAACAAAAGTACACTTTCAGTTGGTCATAAGTTTGACATATTGGCTGGTAGCACAAGCTCTGTTTTTGGGTGTTCTAAGAGCACAGTTTTAACATGTTAGAGATAGCTAAAACACCCAAATACACTGCTCTTAAAACAAGCAAAAACAGAGCTTGTGCTACCAATCATTGTGATCGTCATTTCTTAGTTTCACATATAATGATGAAGTTGAATACTTTGAATCATCTTACAAAATAAATCTTGAAACTTAGTTGCATCAACTGACCGTAAAAATAAAACAACGCATCTTAATTTCATTCGTGCTCTTATCGAATTTTCCTTTTGGCTCAAGTCCACATCTTCTGCTTATATCCTGGGCTATATCTCGCGTTGTCCACTGACGTCACAGCTCGCAGATCCTGCTCGTGTAAAATCACGAGCCCATTAACATGACTCAATTAGCCTTCATAAATAGCATCAAACACTAATGGTTTTTCCGGCGTCGGTCTTGCCACTTTGTCTGTCTCCCTGCATCGAATTCACCCTGCTAATACGATTCATCGCCGCGTTTAAGGAATTCAATATTGTTTGACCGTTAAACCGATACATGGTTGCCAACCTGGCGATCGTGGTGATGGTGTTCTTTGTTGGATTCACCGCCAAAGAAGGAAAGAACTAACATGAAAGGAGTTTACGTTTTATTGACGGTACCCTATAATGTAAAGTGTGTTTGCATTAAAGCAAATACCTTTAAATGTATTCATTAAAATATGTTTTCATGACTGGGAAATTGAGAAGAATTTATTTCTTGATCGTCAACATGCACTTGTTTCATTAATCTTTCATTCGATATACATTCCTCACAGTTGTATAGTTAGTTCTTGCTGGGCTCATATCAAACATTTACTTAAAAAGACTTCAAAAAATCGAATAAAAATTAAATTTACATGGAGAAACTTTCCCAAAATCAAGTAAAAATTATAGATTTACTATATTACATACATACATAACATCACGCTATATCCCATTAAATGGGGAAGCACGAAACCGTCAACATTCTCATCCTGACACACGATACTCGTTTCGACCACATTAACACTTCCTCCATACGAACTCTTTCTTTTCTCACAACCAAAATCCATCATCACGCAACAAACATTCATCCATTCGCTCCTGTACACCTATTTCGTAAATCTTCACTTACGCCCACTTCTCTAACAACGAATCTATAAAAATGAAGGCAGCATCGCCTGCGCTTGTTTAAAAATACATTTAACACAATTGCAGTTACACACTGTATAGTAAAAACTGAAAATGAAGAAAAAAAAGATGAGGAAGGAAGGGAGTATCTTTCTGCGCTTGTTTTTGAAACTGAATTCCACACAATTGCAGTTGGACACTATAGTAAAAACAGAAAATGAATCAAAAAGATAAGAAAGGAAGGGAGCATCTCCCCACGCTTGTTTTTGAAGGTGAACTCCACACAATTGCAGGTAAACACTCCAAAAATCCAACCAATGAATCTAAAATCAAGAATCATATGTTTGTCCTTATCCATCATATTTATCCCGCAATTAATTCCTATCCTGACACACCACTTTTGCTTCAACCACATTCATAATTCCTTTCATACAAGCTCGTTTATTCTTCACGCTCAGAATCTTTCGCTCACGCAACAACCCTTCAATCATATTTATCCATTTGTTCCTAGGTCGTCTATATTACTATACTTTTATTACTAATTTGTACTAATTTAACTATAGTTATTAATAGAATTATAAATTGTTGAAATTTTTTGCCATTATGCCTGGTTTATGACGGATTAAATTTACAAATTTATATAAATCAGTTCGACCCAAGCGGGATCCAGGATTTTGATTGGGTTGGTAAGCATAAAAGTATAGCTTCTACGTCATACCGTGATTTATTCACTTTATCTCACATAGATCCCGCTAACAAGCAGCGGGATGACGAGCTTATCGTCATTCCACCATGAACCGTCATCCAATCGTATTTTTTAGGTATAACTAGAAGTCAGCCAGATTTAATCCCACGATCTCTTGTAAGTTTTATCTCGGTTTTATGCAGTAAGCTACAAAAAGATCAGTGTTTAAATATCAACTACCAAACGACAACATCTATAAATAAAACTCTTCATCTATTCAAGTTGCAAATCACCTTCTGCATCCCCCAGATCCTTATCCCGAATTAATAACATGTTACGGAATATAGAATCAGCAACTTGTAATATTCATGTACATGTGTACTATTGGAATGCAATTTAAAGTTCTGCCGAAAAGCACATATCGTGAATAATCCGGTTACTAACGAGTGAGCGCTCTGCATCAAGTAGTTATGATTGCAGTATGAAGTCGTACTTCTCGTACTACACAACAAAATGAAACCAAACCACCGGAGGCAACCCGGCCTGGTAGAAATGTTTGTTTACTAAACAGTTTATTCAATTCACTGAATGCTTCCCATTCCCGTGACGTCATGGATATAAATTCTATGAAAACCTCAGAGAACGCAGAGTTTTATTTGGAACAATGAATTGGTTACATTCCAGCGGGAAAGTGAAACGCGCGGTTGTATTCCAACTTATTATGAATTTAACGTTTTCTCTAAACAAAATATTCTTTCTATACTTGCTGCTGCTGTTTATTTTAACTACAACTGATAATAATTGCATTATGATTATAAATAGATAATTTTAATAGTTTATTAAAGCACGAGTTATATAAGATATTTTTTTCGTACACCTGCTGCTCGTTTTTTAAATATGGACGTGTGTGATAAACGTCTTATAAAATTAGTTATTTATACTATTTTTTCTATTTTACAGCATTTATAAAATAGAATTTAAAAAAATTGCAATACTTTAAACACAGTCAATTTACAGCAATTTGTATATGAAATGTTGTGGTTATGTTTTGGCATTTATGAAATTGTGTAGATTTTGAAGTAATATTGAAATATTGATGATAGGTTCAGTATGTCATCCGCTACTACTAACCGTCTAAGATAAAATGTTGCGTATCGTAATGAACACTCTTTTGATACGCAACTGAGTTTCGTAATGACTTCCTTATGAACGCAAAATAGACAAAATTATTTTGACTTTTCAATATATTTAGTGGCAATTTTAAAGTAAGTAATTTGCTTTGGACAGAAGTGGAAAGTTTAATTTGTATTTACTTACCGCCGTTTAGTTTGTAAGTATACATCGGTAATTTGTAAACATAACTTTATGCCTCAGAAATCCATTAGTAATAGTTATTTACTTAATAAAATCGGTAAGTCTGAAATTTCTAAATGAGTATTGTAATAGTTATTTACGTGTCTAGTATAGTAAATTAATTTTTACTGGCGAAATGGAAAGTTTGTGGTGCTAACTTTAAAAGTGACATCATAAATCATTATAATTAAATGTCAAAAAGTCTTTGTATCCTAACAATTTCACGATAACAGTATGGTAACATTTATTACAGTACTAGTATTGTAATGTCTCATTTTCCGTACAGAAGTCACTAGTATTACCATAATAATACGATACAGTATGAAATAAAGAATATAATGGCGACTCACTGTCAACTATATTATAACGTGCGATTAAAACAATATTTTTATACGAGCAGCTTCGTATTAAAGTAAAATGCATCATAAAATAAATGATTTTAAATAAATAAATAAATAAATATATCATCATGCTTTTTACCCATTACTGGGTGTGGACTCTGCCTAAGCAGATCATGGTAAGTGATATATTTTTTCGCGTGAAGTGCGGTTACCAGTCGTCAAATTACGGCTCCCAAAGATATTAGTGGAGGGGGAGCCACAAGGGTAGATTTAAATTGGTGAAAATTGTTTGTCGGCTGTGGGGATAAATGATTTTGATCATAGAATATTGAAATAGTGGTAATCTATATAGTAATTATGACAAATGAAAATTGTCATTAGTTTATCGTTCAATATAAGACAAAAATCGAGGTATAGAATAGGTAGAGAATAAGAAGAAGTATTCAGCAATAAGTTGCATAAAAAAATAAAATAGAACCAACACATGAGTCCATTGAAACAAATGCGTGTTCTGTTCGAACATATGGAAATCTCTAGGTTGGTGTTGCAGGCGTCCAGCATTTTAAACACGTCGTCCAGGTCAACTCCAGGCGCTCCGGGAACAGCAGCGGCTCCGGCACGTTAACATGTGACAGCTAATATTTTCAGTTCATTCTCTCACTCTCGAGTCTGCGTCGTGGTACAAGAGATGTATTAGAACCTGCTCGATATTTCTTTCACATTTTTTATTATCATTCTGTCATCTACAGCTTGTTTCTGAAACCTGCGACCAATCGATTCTTGCGAAATGAACCTCTTCAGATTTGACTCGCAAAGAGTTATATTCAATCGAATCAGAGAGGAAGAGACAAACATTTAAAGTCGTTTCAAACCATATATGGTTTTGAAATTGTTGAAATAACAAAAACTGTAACACTCTCCGTTTAATCATCTTCTTCTCATGGCGCTGTAACCCAACTTGGACCGCAGTTTTTTACACTAACTTATAGCGCTGAAGTATCATAAATATATGTAACTGTCTTTTATAATTTTAACGACAAATCACACATTATCGGCAGGCGGATTCGAACTGATGAACCTTGGTTCGGGTGACGATACAATATGTTAAGAGATGTGCAATAACGACGCTTGTTTCTCCATCAAATACATTCGTAAATAATATCGATAATAGTATGTTATGCATCAAGGGAGGGAAACAAGCGATTATTCCCGCGTGTGAAGTGGTCAAACCGAGACGTAAGCGAAGGCCGAAGGTTCTAGCTGAAGCCGAGGTTTGCCAACTTCACACAAGGGTTAATCGCGCCCTCCCGTGAAGCATATTATACTTTCCGTAACAAGTGCACAAAAATTACTGTCTTATCGGGACAAATGTCAAATATGGGTTGCATAACTAGTTACCTAGAAAACGCCGCAAACAGCTAATAATCGTAGTCTCTAAGGAGAGAAACATGCTACCTAGGGAGAAAAACATCCTACCTAGGGAGAAAAACATCCTACCTAGGAAGAAAAACATCCTACCTAGGGAGAAAAACATCCTACCTTGGTAGAGAAACATAATGTTTCTATCCCTAAGGGAGAAAAACAGTGTTTCTCTCTCTAAAATTAGGGAATAAGAACGTGTTTCTTGTGCATGTGTTACGAAAATTTATATTTTAAACCGAGTCAATTTAGGGCAATTTGAATGTGAAATGTTGTGGTTGGTAACTGTTATTGACTTTTATGCAATTGTTCGGATTTTGAGGTTCAATCTAAAACAAAATGTTGCGTATCTTAATGAATGCTCTGTCGATAAGCAACTGGGCTTCCTGATGACTTCCTTATGAACGCAAAATAGAAAAACAATTCTTTTGAAACGTCCTGTACATAAAATACAACTTTGCATGAATATTCGAATTCCACTTAACACCACGACAGAAAGAAGTTCTGATAGGAAAATATCCAATTCGAGCACTTCTCGCAAATGTCAACAAGAATCTTTTTTAAATTTGTGATAATTCGAAAGTTTTCGGTGGTGGTTTAATATAAAATATTTGATTGAATCCATGTCTGAAGCAAGTAAAAACTTTTCGATATTTGAAAATGTGGTACAACACAAAGAGAACAGTTACAGCAAGAATTTATGAAGTTCTTTTGCAGTTTTCTTTGCTTTGCTTGGATATTATTTCCATTCTCATATCGATAATATATGCCACAGTTTCTCCGGTTCTCGACAGCTGGCTCTGACGCTAAGCAGATGCACTGAATGCACGTCGCGCGAAAATAATAAAATATTATACAATCTTAATACCCTGCCTCCTTACGTTTTGAATTCTGTACGAGCAACCGTGCTACCGTAAATTTATCGCGACGTACTTTATTACAATTTTTAATTAGTGTATTCCGTCTGCTAGTAAACTAAATTGTCTTTCTATTCTACAACCAGTCTACACGCTGAATACGTTGGTGTATGATGAGTGTGAAATTAAGAATAGTATTTTGTACAAAAAGCATGTAATGGTATTAATGTAGAAGAAATAATCACATATATTGTAATAATGATGAATTTTTATGTTTAAAAGTAAAATAATATAAATAAATATATCATCACTCCTTTTACCCATTACTAGGTCTGTCGAAATAGATCTCGGTAAGTGATATATTTATACACGTGAAGTGCGGTTACCAGCCGTTAAATCACGGTCCCCAAAGATGTTAGTGGAGGGGGAGCTACAGAGGTAGATTTAATTGTTTGTCGGCTGTGGGGATCCAACCAGGGTTTTCAAGATCCACTGGCCGACTCAATACTACTGGGATAAAACGAGTAAAGGTTTAATTGTTTGTATTTTGGCTTCTTTAGCTACAAATAAATTAAAAAGTTATGCTAAATAAGTAATTAAAAGACAGTAAACTTACTTAAGTGGTTGTGTGATTAGAGGTCAACGAATGAATGATTAACAAAATGTCAAAATGGTGGTAAAAACATAAAATTAGATGAGAAGTGCACAAAATAACAACGAATTTAATTAGTTGCGTATCTAATCTAAATAGATTTTATTGTTTGAAGCGAGCTTTACCAGAAATAGTTTTCGAATCAACATAAACATAGTGGTTTGACGGTTGGTAACCACATTTCATTTCAATATATCACTTACTGAGATCTGCTAATAATGGGTAAAAGGCGTGATGATGTATTTATTAATTTATTTTATTCAGAAAATAGTTATTTTTGTATTGAGTGTTTTTTGTTGCGCGTGAGAATAAACAAGAATTATTTTCACGAAATACAAACAATATTTTTTCTACAACTGTCAAAAAAAAATAATACAAAATTATTAATTTATTCAATTAATTTGAAGGAAAATAATTAAAAATAATATGAATTTAGTGTTATTGATGTGTTGTAACCAAAGGATCATGAAAAAATAATAATTTGGAAGTGTGCTCGAAATACTCATTTTGCGCATTAGGGTGCCAAGTATGCGTTGTCACGGTAATGTAAATAATGAAAAAAATTACGTACTTCGCGTATTGATATTAGTAAAAAAAGTGAACATTTTTGGCAGTTGTAGAAAAAATAGTTGTAACAAAATATGTACATTAAAGAAATGTATTTTTGTATACCGCTGTTATTCTGGTAAAATCGGTAGAATAGTCTCTTCTTTTAATTAACCCGAATAAATCTCTACATTCAGCGAGGCTAGATGTCACCACTGTGGATGGATTTAGTATTACTTTGTTTCTCGCCGAGCGAATTTTCCATGTGGAACGAATTTCGCGAATCCAGATTATTTTAGATGGCCTCTGAATAGGATTACAAATTTTATTATACTTTTACATGTATTCTAATGTAACTGACGTATTATCCTTCGTCCAAAATAATATTTTTTGTAACTTCTACGCTTTTATAATTGATTTATATGAATCACAAATTCAAATTTTATTTGAATTTACTTAAATTTTGACGTGCATGTTTTATTAATTTAATCATGTTTTGTTTGAATCGAGTTTAATAAATTTATGGTTTTTTTTGTGTGTACAGCAGAATTATTTATAATTTTAAAGACTAAATAAAATCATAATATTTTCCATTTATAGTTAGGTACTAAAAATGATATATTTTGAAATGAATGTTAATGTAACATGTATGAAAACAATCCATTGTCGCTTCAAAAGCTTAAAACCAAAATGATTAAAAGGCTCTTCGATAAAGGTTAGAAAATTTACGTATTATATCCCTCATAATGCTAGGCATGCGTACAATAATCCAGGCGCAAAATTTAATCGCATTTGTAAAATACGCATCATGATAATAGGAAGAAGAAAGGGTAAGGGATTTTAGAGGTTAGAGCAGAAAGAAAGGCTTCAATGGCGTAGCTATTAAAACCATCCTGTCATAATATTTGTTTTGAAATCATTGAATCATTGCATATTTACGCGCACAATTCAGCCCGCGAAATTTAATTTATTTGTAAACATCCCGGCAAAAATACATTACTGGGCTGTTAGCTACTTTGCCTATCAATCAACCTTTAAATAAATTGAGATTTAAGGGCGAAATTTTTGTACTTTAGCGCGTTCGAGTGACATTCTCACGCGTAACAAAAAGAAACACTATTTTCTGCCTAGGGAGGAAAAGTAAAGGCATAGCCATGGCAACAGGAAAACTATGATATGAATGAATTGCGCTACGCTTATTATGGCCGTTTCAAATATCATTAATATTCTTAATTTCGTATTTTCAAAGCGAGCACGTCTACTAGCGCCTCTGACGAGATACATCGTTACTAACACAACCTAACCTAACATAATAATATTAAATTGTATAAATAAAATACACAATTCCATTAAATGTATTTCTTTTTACCACATAAACTTCAATTTTCAAATATTTTAAGGTTGTTTGATTTTAGTTTACAAACATTTTAAGGTTGTTTTTGTAACCGGATAGCGTATTCATTTTTATTGAAATAAAAATTACTAGATGGCATTACTTAACCTACCAAATATGTAAAAAATTCATGGCAAATTTTTGCCTAGCAAAATGTTTAAATGAAACGGTCATAATAACCGTTAGCGCAATTAAATTAAATTGGCCATGATAATAACGTTGTTTTTTTTAAGTTATCATGGCTATAGCTTAACATTTCTTCCCTAGGGAAGAAAAATTTACTTTCTTCTCTAGGTTTTAAAACTTATATTTTCTTCTTTCAATTAAGGAAATAAAATTTTATTTTTTAAAAGGGTCATTAAAAAAAATGTGCTATTGGCATTTATCACCATTATATTCCTCACACACATTTTTAATATTCTTTTAATTATCCTGAAAGCTGCCTGCTTTATTTAAAATATTCAGTGTTCAAACTGGGCAATGTCAAATTGGACAGTGTCTAAAGTTGGCCATAACATTAGTGACATCCAGGTGACATCTGTCAAGAATAATAAATCTTTTCTAAATTGTCAATTTCTTTCTCAAAAGTTTACTAATAAATAATAAATATATGTATACTTCATGAAGAAAATGTCATTCTGAATGAAGCAGCATCTTCGCAAAATTTGCCACTTTCTTTATTTGCTAGACAAATAACTATTATTTGTCATTTACATTTTCTGTTCATAATTTCAAACATACTGTCATATTTGTCAGATAGCCACCATTTTGAGCAGGAATAAAGCATGAATATTTAGAATCGTGCAAGTTCCCCCTAGTACGCCACTGATAGGGGTAGCTCATGGCCGACTATGTATATACACGCGTTACACATGGAGAGCTTATGTTTAATATTTACATACATTGTTCCGGCCGAGGACGGCAATCCGCTGGTCTTTCGACAAGTTTTAATATTAAATCAGGTTGGATTTTTATTTTTGGAAACGCCTTGTGAACGCTCTTATAAATAATAAATTTAACAATCGTTTCAACTTTTTACTTTTCGTCAGACATTAATAATTTCTTAGCTCTTATATAAAAAAAAAACTTTATGAAAAAATACTGAAATAAATTATATTACTTGTTGATTGCTTCAAACACAATTGTTTTTTAATTCTTTATAAATAATTTATTATAAATAAAATATTTAAAAAACATGTAAGCTTTTTAAACTCGGTGCTTGCCTCGGTATTCATATTTTATAATATAAATAAATAATTTACTAAGATCTGCAAGTGCAGAACTGTCAAATAAAGATAAGAGATGATAATGACATGATAATATTTATGTAGTTTAACTGCCATAACCTGTAATTATAGAATGGAGATATCTAGAATTGAATCAAGAAGTAAACGCTTCCACCATTTTTGTTCTTAGTAAACAAAATAATTTATTTTTTCGCAGAAAAATAATCATTATCTTTAATTTCAGAATAGTTATATTAAAAACTAGATGATGCAAATTTTATTTTGTTATAAGCTCGAAAGAATTTATCTCTGAAACTATTTAAGAACCTTCGATAGCGAAAAATAAAATTAGAAAATTACGAGTGCTTACTTATGAATACTACAATATGAATTTAAAATAATATTAGTCACAAATCGGCATATTGGATTTTGGATCTCGATCGTGAAAAAGATATAAGCAAACTTAATTACAAAAAACAAAAAATATATAATTTTTAAATTTACATATCTCGTTTATACAATAGGCTAATTTAATAATTCTTAATGTGCTAGACGCAGAACTTAATTCTCTAAAACTTTTATTTGCAGCATTTATAAAATCAAAATATAAATAAATAAATATCATCACGCCTTTTACCAATTACTGGGTGTGGCACCGTAGCAGATTTAGGTAAGTGATATATTGAAGTGTGGTTACAAGCCGTCAAATTACGGCCCCCAAAGATGTTAGTGGAGGAGGAGCCGCAGGGCTAGATTTAATTTGATAAAAATCTAACCAGGGTTCTCAAGACCCACAGGCCGACTCGATAACACTGAACCACCTACCCCATAAATAAAAATAATACCATTTTTTCAAGAAAAACGGGCAGCGTCATTTAATGTATCACTTTCGGTTAGTCCATTTTAACCAAAATTTATTATGTTATTTCTATTGATATAGTAGTCTTATATACCAAATTTTAAAAGTTTTGGGTTATATTTTAATATAGTTTTTCATTAAAGTCTATTGTATGCTTCAAATAAAGTTCCACTTCCTGAAGTTATATAATGACCAAAAAGGGAGGTGCACAACTAGTCCTAATATAATATTTCAACTTTCTACAGCTTACCGTTTTTTACTTATGCGAGATACATACGTACAGACGTCACGACGAAATTAGTCAAAATGGATATTTCCGCTGAAATCTGAAAACCGAACATTTTCGCGATTACAATACTTCCTTTACTTCGTACAAGGAAGTAAAATGGCTGTAAATAACAATATTATGTAATCAGGTACTCAAAAAACTGTTTAACAAACTTAATGTTTCTTTTTGCGATTTCAAAGATATGAATAATAAAATATTTACCGATTTATACAATGTAATATTGGATCATTCTTATTTCCTAAGTTTTTATAAACATTTTCAAATATTAACTTACAAAGTGGATTCAAGCTCAATATATTATTTAAGGTTTCTCTAAACAATATAAAACAAAAACACTTTGTTTTCTTTTCTCCAGAAACTCCAAACTCATATTTTGTGTTCGCATAATATATCAGGATCAGAGCAGCAGAATATGAGCAAACAATTTAGCAAATATACGCTTATATTCGTAATATACCTACCTACATAGAGATAAGATACACATAGTATCTATTTATTTCATTACAGAGATCTTTAATGAAAGTCTGCAGGTAGAGAGAGCATCAGTTATAATCAAAATGCAGTTATGTCGAGCGCATAACTCCTTGCAGGAACCAGAAACAGGAAATACATCGCAGTGCCATCACTATCTAACTATCGTCTATCTCTATCTATATGTACTGCTGCGTTTCTCAAACTCAAAGATTCTTGGAATTTATACTTTGATGTTTATAAAATAAATAATAATCTGATGTGGGCACCACATGACTTCCTTGTACGCGTATTAAACTATAGATATTTTTTTAATTCCACATATTTGACATTACATTTTCTATTTTTTTCGCATTTGTTGTTCTAATTCATAGCAAACTTAATTAAAAAAAAACAAAAAATATATATAATTTTTAAATTTACATATCTCGCTTATACAAAAGGCTAATATAATAATTCTTAATGTGCTAGACGCAGAATTTAATTCTCTAAAACTTTTATTTGCAGCATTTATTTCTAAAATCCAAATAATACCATTTTTTTCAAGAAAATCTGTTAGCAGCGTCATGTAATGTATCACTTCCGGTTAGTTCATTTTAACCAAAATCTATAATGTTATTTATATTGATATAGTAGTCTTATATACCAAATATGAAAATCTATTATAGGCTTCAAGTAAAGTACCACTTCCGGAAGTTATATAATGACCAAAAAGGGAGATGCACAACTAGATGTTATAACAGTCCTAAATACAACATTTCAACTTTCTACGGCTTACCGTTTTTGAGTTATGCGAAATATATACGTACGTACAGACGTCACGACAAAATTAGTTAAAATGGATTCAGGGATGGTCAAAATGCGTATTTCCGCTGAAATCTGAAAACCGAAAATTTTTGCAATTACAATATTTATTTTACTTCGTACAACGAAGTAATAATCATCATGCCTTTTACTCATTATTAGGTGTGGCACTCTGCCGAAGTAGATCTCGGTAAATAATATATTTATACGCGTGACGTGAAATTATCACGAGTCAAATCAAGGCTTCAAGGATCCACAGACCAACTAATTTATTATTTATTTATTTAGTTGTTATTCTGCACAAAAGAATTTAATTCAAATCACTTGATTGCAATCGATTTTTTTGGGATGTAAATTGAAATTGAAGTGAGGCTTGAATTCGTGAACTCTTGCTTGTGAAGGGAACTATGTATCCACTTAACTACGACTGCTCAATTGATATTTTAATCTCTTTAAAAGGTTCTTATTAATGGTACAGTTAATATTTTTCATAATTTCATAGTTTGTATTAAATAGTGTCCAACTGAACTGTGTGAAAGTTTCCAAATGAAGATGCATAAAAAAGTTTGAGAACCATCTCGACATAGTAATGCATCTGTTTTATCGGAAGAGAGCGTCGACATTATGCATAAAGCATTCCCTTGTTCATCTCACTCACTCTTGTTATTACGCGATGCGCAAGTGTTCTGCATCACGCCGACTGCGCCAAGGAATAAAACTTTGTTCTCCTCGTACAAGAAGTGCTTTGTAAGAACACCAAGTAGGCGGGTAGCGGTAGCGGTGGTGGTGGTGATGGTGGTGGTGTGTGAGAGGGATGATTCGGCATCCAGCACCCTCGAGAAATCATCGGCCCACGTGCCTGATATATGAGCTAGAGTTTGGACAGTCGTGGACGAGGACAACCAGAACCGGATTATCACATGAGGAAGACACCAGGACACGAAACTAAATATTCCATCGTATGCACTTTTAACGCAAACCAAGAATCAGACACCATACTTTTCTGTTTGCAAGCATAAATCTTACATTGAGATATTGCTGTCGACGAGCAAAATGTGATTTACATTCTCAGTGTATGAACTATGAACATAGTATTCGAAGAGACATCGCAGATGACAAAATGCTGCAGTTTGTATAACGACACAAGCTTTTTTTTATATATCAATAAAGTGAAACGAGATAGATTTCACAGCACTGTTGCTGATGGGGGAAGTAAAAAATTAGAGTTATTAGTTGCAGAGTTGGTATACAGATTTTATTTTTGAAGCAGGCTCAACTTCTAGGATTATTATGTCTCTTTAGTTGCTCATAACCGATGGTATGACAATGGTACGTGGAGTTCAAAGGTATGCATTTATTCCCCTCGCGCAGTGTTGTTTATCTTTCGTTGCAGATTCAACCAGAACGAATGCAGTCTGCCATGGCTGTTGCCAATTTGTTTATTTATTTATTTGGTCGTAGATATATCGGAAAATGTAGTACATCCAATAACAGTGCAGCAAAGAACGACATATTTATTTTATTTATAGTTTATAGCGTACCCTCAGATACTCTGCCGAAGATATATGTATAGTTTTAATTTTTTCTAGTCATAATTTCAGTGTGATTAATTATCAACAGTACAAAGTAATATTTTATTTATTTTGGCTTTTTAAAATGTTTATTTCATACTGTATTGTATTTCCATATTTACAATAATGATATGTGTCTTTACAATACATACTACAGTAATAAGTATTACTTTTGGAAAGGAATATATGGCTTTAGGATCCTTGAATACTATTATTTATTTATTGAACGTTTCGATGGTTAACCCATCATCTTCAGCATTTATTAGAACAAAATTATTTTCCAATCCTAATACATATCTGTTTTTTACATTGTCAATTTTTTTAAATATAGCTGAAATTAGTTTCACGGATGAGCAACTATCATAAACGTAAAAAGTAATCTAACTTGTGAATTTAACAAGATAAACCACATGTGAAAAACATATTTAAATCGGTGAAATTTTGCATCCGTATACTGTTAAGATGGCCGACAGGGAATTATTTCTCTTGAATATCTGCAATCACAAAACTATTTAATAAATTGCTTCAGTAACAACGATTCATTAAATTATGAAAATTATGTAATTGTATAAATTAACGTGTAATAATTAATTTATATGCCAAATAATTAAATTTAATTTAATAGTTATTTTTGTAATTAAGTGCGCAAAATGAGTGTTTTTTTGTTGTTGCGCGTGAGAATGTTACTTTTAGTCGAGACCGCAGGTCGAGACAATAAAAGTCATTCGGACGCGCCAAAAAACAAGAATTTTGTCCACAAAATACAAACAACATTTTTTCTACAACTGTAAATAAAGAATAATACAATAATTATTGATTTATTTAAGTAAATTGAAGGAAAACAATCAACAATAATATTAATTTGATTTGATTGATGTGTTGTAACTAATGAAACCTGACAACAAATAATTTGGGAGCGTGCGCGAGATACTCATTTTGCGCATTAGGGTACAAAATAATGCGCAAAATACGCGTTGTCATGGTAATTTAAATGATGAAAAAGTCACGTACTTCGCATACTGATATTAGTGAAAAAAGTGAAAGAAATGTATACATCAGATCGAATAGCATTAAAGTGCAGTAGATTCTGGTGTAGTCAGACCCTGGAAGGGTTTGCGCCCTTTGGGCCAGTGCCGTCGACGAGACCTCCTCAAATATTAATAAAACACAAAATACCTGACGAGTGACAACGGTTTATAGGTCGGCCAGCACAGTCTCTACTCCCAACTCAATCATTTATTAAAGCTGGACGTTTCTTCATTTCACTTGTTCGCTTCTTACGTCTCTCAACCCCAGAGACCGCTTGTTAGAAACAATGAATTAGAAACTTGTCCCCGAACGCTTCATCCGACACAAATGCAAATTGTGTCCAGGTTTATGAATTATATATCTAGACGCCATGCCCAGAACAAACGAACAAATGAAATGAAAGCGAATGAAGGTTAAAACTTGCAACGAAGGATTTACCCACAGAATTATTTATAGTAACATCGGCTTCGGTGATTATTTTTTTTTGTATTTGATAAACAATTGTACTCGGCAACAACAGGAACTTAAAATCAAATACATTACAGGATATACTAGAAGAGATTGATGTATGATGCGTGTGAGAATGAGACGAATGTTGTTAGAATATTGGATAAGAAGCCCGTATGTACAATTTATATTCATTACTAGAGATGGGCGAATATCATCCGCGAATAGTCGAATGCCGCGAATATTGACATTATTCGATATTCGAGATTTTCGAATATTAACGTCAGTATAGCGAACATTCGAATACCTCGAATATCGCGCCATATGTTGACCTCAATTTTTGACTATGTTTTTCTTTATACATACATACATACATAACATCACGCTATATCCCATTAAATGGGGTAGCACGAACCCGTCAACATTCTCATCCTGACACACGATACTCGATTCGACCACATTAACACTTCCTCCATACAAACTCTTTCTTTTCTCACAACTAAAATTCGCTAGTGTATAATCTGTACATAAACTTAAAGCTATTATAATACTTTGAAGTTATTAATAACAAACATATTTTGTTTCAAAACCATGAAGACGTACGCCCACATCAGCCCGTACGTTTCACCTTAAATTTGAAGTTTTCGTCTTTTTCTTTTTTGTCTGTACTTTTTGTTTTAATTTTATATTATCTTAACAATTTCATTCAAATAATGAAAAGGACATAATTAAATAATTATTAATAATAAATAAATTAACTTTTAGGAGTATACGAATATTCGAGTACCTCGAATATTCGAGATCTGATTGATATTCGTATTCGATATTCGAATTCGAGAAATTTGATATTCGCCCATCTCTATTCATTACTGTAACCTATGAATTCAGTGGCACAAAAAATTTAATGTGCAATTATTTGTACGAATTTGGACAAATTCTTTTTACTTTGTATTCAGTACAAATAATATATACCCTTTAATTTTTTTGCAATCATTTTGAAATACCCTGTATAATATTTAAAAACACCCCTTGCATATAATATAATATGATAGCTCGCAGAAAAACAAAACAAATTAATCAGAAAATATAAAATAACCCCATTGAAGCATTTATCTTAAAGATTATTATTTAGGTAAGGTAAATATTTTTTTATTTATGGGGTAGGTGGCTCAGTGGTATCGAGTCAGCCTGTTAATCTTGAGAACCCTGGTTCGATCCCTACAACTGACAAACAATTTTCACCAAATTAAATCTACCCCTGTAGCTCCGCCTCCACTAACATCTTTGAGGGCCGTGATTTGACGGCTAGTAACCGCATTTCACGCGATGAAATATATCACTTACCGAGATCTGTTTCGGCAGAGTGCCACACCCAGTAATGAATAAAAAGACGTGATGATATATTTATTTATTTATTTAAATATTTATTCCGTAAATAGTACTTTTATTTAATATTGACTTGGAATCGATTCTATAATTTGATAAAATAATAAATATTTCATGAATAAAACTAGGCAAAAAAGTATCTACATATTATTGTAAATTTCCATCCATTTGCGCGTTAGGCCGACATGTATTCGTACTTTTGCATACACAGTCAAGTGAGAATTGAGTGGTTTATCTTGCTGCTCCGTGTGCGTTTAGGGGAGAAAAGATACGAAAGTGGTACAAATGTACCACGTGACTTATTTACGAAATACCGCACCTTAACTCATCGTTATTCATACAGCATCCGCAGTTAAATTATAGTTAGACATTCATATAATTTATTGACTTATTAGTCTGTATCTAATGACAATTATTCCATTTAAATAATTCACTTCTGCTCATAGAATACGACGGAGGTAATTTGTAAAGTTGCCTTTGAGTAATTTTATTAATATCTTACTTCAGTGGCAGAGAAGAGAAAACAGTGCGCAAAATAGTTTCATGCATTATTTTCCTGTATTGTTGTTATGCTTAATTTTATCTACGATTGCATCTTAAAATGATTTAAAAGCGTATACGTACTGAAAATAAATTAATTCTGGCAACTGTCAATATGACAAGTTTCTGTTTTGTTTGTATCCCTGGTAACTATTGAAATAAGCGCGCATTTAATATCTTTTTCGCGCGTTTCCATTGGAAACTCGCAAAAATAGTTTTTTGTGTATTAAGAGCGTAAAGTGATTCTTTGTTACTCGAGCACGGTAATTGCAGCGCGAGCCGAAGGCGAGAGCTGCAATAGTGCAAGAGGAACAATGACACTTTACGCTCGCGATACACACATAATTTTTTCTACGATTGCATCTTAAAATTATTAAAAAACGTATACGTATTAAAAATAAATTCATTCTGTCAACTGTCAATATGACAAGTTTCTGTTTTGTTTGTATCCCTGGTAACTACTGAAATAAGCTCGCATTTAATATCTTTTTCGTGCGTTGCCATTGGAAACGCGCGCATTTAACGTCTTTTTCGCGCATTGCCATTGGAGACGCGCAAAAAAGATATTTTTCGATTGTTCCACAGAAAACGTCAACTTTACGATGACAAATGAGAGCGTAATTGTCAACTTTTCATAGCAATCGTAGAAAAAATAAATTAATGTCAGCTATTTTCCTATTTACAATATTGTATTGCTTATTTCTAGAATTGACTATAAGAATATATAATGTTCTTGTTGTAAATACAAGTTGGTTAGGATTTCTTCTGTTTGTTGACTAGCGTTGCATTGCTGGTTGTGAAGACTTTCCTCGTTGCATTTGTGCACAGATGTCAAGTGAAGATAAGCAGCTACAGCTCCACTGTTAGAAGCTAGAAGCTAGACAGCCGCGATATATTGCACTTCCTAACAAATGTTCCCGGACTCCAGTAAAGCAAACTTTCACAATAACTCATTTTGCACTCGATTTAAAACCATTTCTCCAAAATAAAACCAAAGCTCGTTATTACACCGATTCCGTTTAATTAAACTTTACTGCATTCTACAATTCAACACCTAGAAATCACATTGTTACGTGTATTTATGTTAAAGTCAGGAGCGTCCAGAAAGGAAAGGACTCTAACTCATAAATGTTAGGTAAATTATGCACAAACTTGGCTCAAACTTTATCATTATTTATTTATCTGTTTGCTATTCTGAACAACAGAAAATTAATCCAATTCACTCAATTGCATTATAATAGTTATTTATGGTACAAGTGTGTTATATTACAAATAAGTCACGCGAGAAAAATATTAGTCCACGAGGCCGTCAGGCCGAGGGGAATAATTTTCTGAAGTGACTTATTTGTAATAACACACGAGTGACATACGAAATTTTATCCAACAACTACAATTAAGACATTAAAATATAAATTTTGAAACTATTGTCTACATTTCAAATAATATTCTAGTTAGCCATACTTTCTTGTTTTGTTGTCTAGGTTACTCAAATTTTTTAAATAAACAAAGTTGAAATAAGGTTGCAGCTGTAGTATTTGAAATGGAAGGCGAGAATTTTATTCCCGAAATAATCATTAAGGAAGCGGAAAAAGTGGTTGTTGATATTTTACCAAAAAAAAGTGTAGTCGCGGCCTGAATTATATGAGTAAATGTCAACTTTATTGAACAGCCGCGTGAAAATTTTTAAAAATTTACTTTAATTCATATTTGATCTGCTATCTTCTTCTCGTTCTTGTAATTTAATTCATATATCTGTGGCGAATTATATTTTTCTACGATTGCTATGAAAAGTTGACAATTAAGCTCTCATTTGTCATCGTAAAGTTGACGTTTTTTGTGGAACAATCGAAAAATATCTTTAGAGATATTAACTGCGCGCTTATTTCAATAGTTACCAGGGATACAAACAAAATAGAAACTTGTCATATTGACAGTTGACAGAATAAATTTATTTTCAGTACGTAATTTTAAGATGCAATCGTAGAAAAAATTATGTGCGTATCACGAGCGTAAAGTGCCTTTGTTCCTCTTGCACTATTGCAGCGTACAAATAACTATTTTCTAACATAATGTTTCCTTTTCCAACCTCTGTGTTATTGGAAAACTTGATATACTACAGAGAGGTTATAAATAAATAATAACAATCTACGAGAAGGCATAGTTTTTCTTTTTTTTCAAGAATAGTATTCAGGCTTTGGGCGCCCGGTTATATCAAAAGTTAAAGCAATGAAATCTCGATGCATTCGAGAGTCTTGAGAAGAGGAAGACAATTGTCCTGCACAAATACTCGTCGTGTTATTATCCTGCAGAGCAGGAGCAGGAACAGGAACGTGGCCACTCATGCAGCTAATACTGTCTCCTCTTTGTGTCATTAAAATACTCCAAGTGTAACGACATTTTGCAAACTTGTAAATTATTTATCTTCAAATATACGAGCGTTCAACTGCAAATAAAACTCTATTTAAATTTTAAATTCTTCATTTAACCTTCACCTCACAGAATAAATAGAATTTACTTGGCAATATTTTCCTATGTCGTCTCATTTGTCACAGTAAATGGAGAAATAGATGAATATAATTGAAGGTTTGTTGCATGAATGAAAGATTGCCAGAATGAGGAATAAATGAGCGAGTATGAAAGGAAATATGATTATGATTGAAGATAAAATGGTGTGTCAAGATAGAAATAAATTTCTGGATGAATCTGATAATAGTTATTTTTGATTCTAGATTGTGAAATGTTACTTTTGCATTCGAGAATGCAAAAGCATTTCGCAATCGAGTATCAATCAACGTTTTTTTCGAAAACTATGTCCCAAAATTAGTAATAATGTAATGAGAAAATTTTGACGTTTAGGATTAATTAATGTGACATCTAATGTCTCCATGACAACAATGTATGTAATATAATTGCTATCAAATCTGGTATTCTCTGACCAGCAATTGACAGCTGGTTGGCAATAGAAACCAAACAAACGTTCTAATTTTTTTCTGCGATTTATTGGGATTCGCATTGCATTTCTCAAGAAACTATTCCAGTACACCAGTTAGCTTCCTCAAGCGGGATAAATATGAATAATTGCTCAATTGGAACATTAAATATAAATTTTGTTAAAGAATAGAAGTATTGTTTCTAAGCAAAAAATAAAGTGACAAATTTTATTAAATTGTGAGCCTTTCTTCTATCAAAAAATTGCTGGATGCGAAAAACTTTTGCATCCTGTAGACAAAAAACATTCATTTCGCGTGTTGATAGTTGTCATGTAAATTTTAACTTTATATGACAGTTTTCGAAAAAAAATATTTAGTTTCAAAAGTTTGTGTTAGCAAAAAATAAAACGGTACTTATTTCACTTCTTGTAAAATTCTGAATGAATTATAAATTAGACCATTAAATAATTTTATTTTTAATGGAATATAGAAATTAATTTCAAGATAAATTTAAAATTTATTATATAATTTATGCGTCGGAAGGACCTCGCAGGATTTGATTTAAATTTTAATCGTTCGAAGTGAAGATCCGGTGTGATAGTCTTGGTGTTGGTCTTGGTCTTGATCTTGTCAGTCGCCGGAAGTAACAATTTCATAAATTAAAGTTTCCGGCGCGATCAGATCTCAAATCAGCCTATAAATCTTTATAAATTACCCAGCCTTTCATTTTCATTCCTTTTACAAAGTAGCGGAGAAATTTGATTACACTTTAATGTTATGAAACTTTTTACCATTAATTTAATTTTCAAGTTGGACACACCATTTTTTACTGACTAATTATTAGGAGAATATTCGCTTTTATTAATAACCGATTATTGGTACGTTATCACCCTTTCAATAAGAAATTAATCATCAGTCATTGTATTGGATCGATGCTGCTGGAATACGATTCATTGTCATGTCTTGAGACGTGAGATTTCGCCCTAACGGAGGGGTTATATTTTTTTGTCCATTTTATGATTTATAACATCATTGTTATGCAAGATGGATGATAAATGCAAGTGAACAAGTGATTATTTGTACAGGTCTGTATTTATATTTTTTATTTTCAAAAACAACAACAAAGCATAATACTTTTAATAAATCGTTGGATAATTTCATTATTTATTATCAAACGTCACTAAATTATGTAGAAAATAATATATTCTAATACTAGTGAGGAAAGGCTTTAATTGCAAAACGAGTACGAATTTTGGAATAACCCTTTCCCACGTGTGTTACATACAATTTTTTTTAACATTAAATGTAAAAATTATACTTTTACGTTTGCGATACAAGAAATTTAATAATTATTTTATATAAATTAAAGGAGTTGTATTTGCAAATGCACATCACGTTTCCTTGGTCACCATATCAAATGACATTTTCCTCACTCAATTTAGTTGTGATAATAACTGTTTCCCTCACTAGTGAGAGAAACAATTATTATCACAAATACATTAAGTTAGGGAAATGTCATTTTCTCAAGTAACATTGAAAAAAGTATTTTACCATATTAAAAAGTTTTTAGATTTTTAAACGAATTCTCTAATTTTATTTAAATTCGACTTTTCTACGAATATAAACGATTAATGTAAGTATTTACATTCTAAGTTTCTCGTAGAAATTCTGAAATCTAATAAAATTTTAGAAATTAAACAAAAAACTTTTTAATTATTAAAAGCACATCAAATTAAAATGACAAAAAAATATTCTTGTCAACTTTGATTTAAAGTATTTTGTTGATATAATTTAAATATATTAGGCAGTAATAAATATAATTAATCAACACCAAATTTACCTTTAGTGACCTGCAAATACTGCCCACTATTACGAATATTAATTTTAACTTCAATAAATATTTCCACTGTAATTAAATAATAAATAAATACTGAGTGTGGCACTCTGCCTAAGCATATCTCGGTAAGTGATATGTTTCTTCACGTGAAGTGCGGTTACCAGCCGTCAAATCACGGCCCAAAGATATTAGTGGAGGGAGAGCCACAGGGGTAGATTTAAATTAGTGAAAATTGTTTGTCGGCTGTGGGGATAGAACCAGGGTTCTCAAGATCCACAGGTCGACTCGATACCACTGTGCCACCTACCCCATTACTGTAATTAAGTTTTAAAAAATCAGCGAATACGCCTCTGACTTTCTCAATAGGAAGTACGAACACCATTAGCAACTTTTCTGATTTTCCCTTTGAGTTACTTGCATTTTTGTTCGGATTATTTGTCCGTTGTTCTTCTTATTCTTTGGCTGGTGATGATTCAATATTTTCATTGTGTTTATGTTCCACCCTCGCAAATCATTTCTCTTTCATGTTGCTACAAATGTTCTGTAAACACTTAAACTGCAGTTTGTGATAGAAAAACCACAAGGGAGAGAATACAATACATTTTTTTTGCAAATTTCATGATTTCAATTAGGATACTATTGTTGGACTCAAAAGATGATGATTTTTGGTTTTACTACAATTTTGACGAACAATAAATGAACTGTAAGATGAAGTAATATTTCAATTTGTATTTGTATTTAGTACAAGATTCCTTGATGGTTCTCAATCTTTTAAAATTTGTAAACATCATAATTTGACTCAGTGGTATCAAGTCAAGCCGACTTGATCTTGGGTTCGATTCCTATAGTTGACAAACAATTTTGTCACCAAATTAAATCTAGCCCTGTGGCTCTTTCTCCACTAACGTCTTTGGAAGCCGTGATTTGACGGCTGATAACCGCATTTCACGCGAAGAAACCTATCACTTACCGAGATTTGCTATTTGGATTATAGTTCTGTAAATTTTACAAGAATAAAATTTCGTTTCAATAAAATGTCAAACATAATTGCATGTACATTAATTTCTTTATTATTGTTTTAATATAAAATAACATATTTTTTTTTAAATAAATAAATAAATGATTCACTTAGTAACAGATTAACGAAACAAAAATACATTTTTTCCGTCGTCGTTATTAGCAATGATAGAAAAAGTTCATTTTACTCCCGTCGCTTTTAGCAACAGCACCACGGGCTATAAGTTAATATTTCTGTCACGAATTTGATGTCATAGAAACAGACTTTTAGACAAATATGTATAACTAATAATAAAACTAACATTGTGCATAACAAGACTTATTAAAAAATTTTGCGAAGATTTAATTCAATTTTAATTAAGTTACCTTCGATATTTTTAACGTTTCATTATAGAAATAATTTATTACATAAGGAATTGTCATAATTTGAAGTAATATTTTAGTAAAAATTCTTTAAATAAGTTTATAAATACACGCATTATTTTTAAATTATTGTGCAATTCTATTCCAATCGTTGTAGTGATAAGTTGTACCCGTTCCTGTTAATTATTATCATAGTTAGATGACTAATTGTTCGTATTTTGTTTAGACATGATGACTGTCTTCGCAAAGTGTTAATTATTTAAATAGATCAGAATTAGTGATAAAATTACTTAGATAAATGTCTTCTTACTTAAAAGACAGTTTCATGTAAATACAGTGTTTAAATATTTAATAAACCATATGGTATTTTGTGTAAATAATGTATTATTCGTATTTAAGAGCAAATTTATTGCGCAAATAATTGAAATCGGCTTGATAAAGTATATAAATGTTATACAGAATTCCAAAATGGATCCGATGTAAAACGATAGGTATTTACTTTGTTGTGAGTGAAGTTAAAGTAGAGAGTAGATAATGAATATTTGATGCAGTAATTAACAAGATGAAATTTTCAAATGAGACGCACTTTGATGTGTGTACAAAGGCTTTGTGGCCGCCTCTCAAACTATCCGATCAATGTTCGATGTTCAACAGAAAACTAAGATGCCATTATACATCAATCATAAACTAAGGAACTTCAACAACATGATTGGTGAAAATGAAGTAGAATTATTATATTTAAAAAAGATGGAAAGGACAAATTATATCTTGATGTGGACATCTAAAAAGTAATGAACAATAAAAGATGGCCGATTAATATCTTGATTTGGAAACTAACAGAAAGGAAGAAAAAGACAGACCAAGGAAAATCTGGATGCAAGGCATAAAGGAGTCCATGTAAAGAAGAAATCTTCGAGAAAGAGATTGAGAGAGTTGAAGAAGCTGGCAACTAGGATGCGAGTAACCATCTTCAGTTATGTTAATATATGTATATGTTTTTTTGTTTTTGTTTTTATCAATACTATGTTTTTCTAATGTAGCATCTTTTGCTAAATAAATAAATATTATTATTATTAATTGGATAAACCTTGAACTAGGTACATATAAAAAATAAAATATTGTTGAAAATACTTTGCTGTATGATTGAGAAGAATGGTGTTTGATGATGAATTGAAATGGAAAATGCGAGATTGCGTGGACTAGTTAGAAATAAATGAGTAATTGTGATTGAACATATAATGCAATAATAAATAAAACCGAGTGGAAGGAATAAACTAATTTGAGAAGAATGTTTGTGCAAATGAAAGATTGGTGAAACAAGTGTATGTTGGTGAAATTGCTTGGACAAGTTAGAAATAAATGGGTGGATGTGATTAAAGATTTGTTTCATTAATAAAAAAGAGATCCGAGTAGAAGGAATAAACTAACTTGTGAAGAATGTTTATCGAACGAAAGATTGATGAAACAAGTATATGTTAGTGAAATTGAGGATGAGAAATAAATGGATGGATATGATTAAAGGTTTATTGCATAATGAAAGATGAGACGAGGAATGATGAATGTGGATGAATTGATAATAACGTGAAAGTGTAGGAATGTTTAGCGCAGGTTGAATTTAATAAATAAACATTTCGAGGTTTCGAGTTGCTCTATTAGCTAGACAAAGCATAATGTTAAGTACGTATTATCGATTTTTAAAATCACTTTGTAGCTAGTAACAAATGTAAACTAGTACTTATTGTATTCAAATTGTATGAAAAGAGTTGTTGCATACACAATTTGGACAATGCTGCCAACTTCCGGTTCCGCAGATCAATACCCTAATATCAGATGAGTATTTTTATTGGGGAAGTTATGCAAACTTTTCACTAACTATTTGATATTAATTTTGAAGAAAGTTTGGGTGCCGGAATGTTTTAGGTCGGCAATAAGATTGTGATTTTCTGCCGCGAATTCTAATCTTCGCCTTGTTTCCTTTTTTTCTGAACAGGAAACTTCAGTTTTCAAGTCATAAATTCACATTCAAATTTTATATCATCACAACGTTGCTGAATACGTTAAGATTCGCTAACCAAGTTGGGCCTCAAATAAGATTGTTATTACTGCATTTTATTACGCTTGAAATATTGAAATGAATTTCTGGAAGTACTAAAATCATCTTATTTTAAAAATAAAATACAAATATTCCAACTTAAATACAGCTACTATAAAACTTTTTCATTTATTTGACACTAATTTTATCCTTTATTTGCTCATTTAAATATCAACTTAAAATAAAATAATAACTATCAACATACCTAGGAATGTTAGGAGTATCATTACAGCCGCAGATGTCAGTTTGAAATCCGAGCTCGTAGAGCGAGAATTTTAAGACATCTAAGGCCTGTTATGACCCATAACATCCGTGGTTTGTTCAATAGTTTACCGGTTTCAGAATATAAACACGTTAAAGTCATTAATAAATATGAGTTTTTTAAAATTCTTTCATGAATAACGTTATTGTCATCATTTTAGAAGGTGATTAAGTAAGTCTGTGGTCTGTTTTTATTTAACGCCATGGTTACAATTGTTGTGTATCATATTTATAAATAATTTTTTTATTTAAAGGTCATCAAAAGATCATCGCTAATTTGAAATACTGTACAAATAATATATTATGATAAACAGGAGAAGTAATCTTTGTATTATTGTTGTTTTGAGTTCCGTTTGTATTAATAGTGTTATATTATCATTATGTTTTATTTTCATTTTCTTGACTGTTTTGACAAGTCAGTATGGTAATATTACCGTACAGAATACAGTTATTACCTACTTACCAGCCTACTTTTGTATATATAAACAAAGGTTTCATATCCTGAAACCGGTAAAAATAATAAATAATCATACAAATAGGCTATGTATTTATTTTTGGATTTTTACTTTTAACATAGACATTTACATGCCGTTGATATTACATTTATTTTCTTGTTATTACTTCTTAATAGTTTAATTACTGTCTTAAAATAGCAAAATTATTCTAAAATTTCTTTAAATTCAAGTGGTCAAAAGCTTACTGTGCTGTGAATTTAAAATTGAGTAAAGTGTGTAATTATGAAATAATTTATAATATTCTTGTACCTTGTGGATAAAAAAAATAAAACAAACATTTATTTTGGATGGCTCTAATAATAAATTATAAATAAAATATAAATAAATATATCATCACGCCTTTTACCCATTACTGGGAGTGGCACTCTGCCTAAGCAGATCTCGGTAAGTGATATATTTTGTCGCGTGAAGTGCGGTTACCAGCCGTCAAATCACGGCCCTCAAAGATATTAGTGGAGAGGGAGCCACATAAAATTTGAAATATTATGAATTATGAAAAGCAAATGATAATATAATATTGTTTAATGGAGTAAAAACTATAGTATTTAATCAGTTTAGGTAGAATACGCCCAAGTTTCAGTAGTTATAATTTTAATTAGTTGCAAATTGCACTGTGAACATTTTGAGCAACCACTGCAAACTTTTTACATATCTCGCGAGTAAACAAGTTGACGACAAAAATTTAAATTTCAAAGTGTTAACAAGTCCGCTGAGATATTCAAAACAAAACGGCGTTAGCCAGTTATGGCCGTTGTGAAGCTTTCTACGCCGGTTTTAGTTTTACAACTTTAAGAAAAACTCATCTTTTTTCCTTCCGCAATTATCAAAGTTTCCTCGTGGCATATATTCACAGTTCTAGATTGAACTTTAAGTTTTTGCATTTGTAGATATTACTATCGCAACCTGCTTTTCTAATTCTTCAGAATTACTTTTCTTCGCTGTTTACGCAAAGAATTACAGCACTGAAATGCTGGCTGACTGCATATAGAGAGAGTTTTTTGTATTAGTATACATGGAGTATGTGTTATTTGCCATAGTTACAGTTAGTGATTGACAGCAATGTATTAAAGTATTTTTTATTAGTAAACATAGGGATAATTAACATTTCTGTCAACCATTTTAATTGTAACAATGGTAATGATTCGTGTTCTATGTATACTAATAAAAAAAAACTCCCGGTATTTTTTGATTGTTTGTAATAGTTATAAAAAATTATTGTTTTCTTTTGTGAAACTAAATAAATAAAATTGGAAATTTGGAAAGGCGAAGTCTTTTTCAAAGCATAAAGTAAAAAGTCACATGGTCGCAGTTTTACTCTTGGAGTAATTTAACTCCAACTAAAATATTACTACTTAGAAGTTTCGTAATCTAAATTTTAAAAAAAATTGTCTGACTTAATGTATTTTAAAAATACTTTGATTTAATGTGACTTTCTACTTTATGCTTTGAAAATGGCCCAATACCGCGATCGAAACGTCAGCATTTATAAATAAATATAATTTAAATAAAGCCTTATTATCCACCCAATAGCAAGACTTAAATAAATAAAAATGTAATAGAAATAAATGAAATGAACACAATTGATAGATTAATAATGTATTTTACTTAGCAAGTTATATCCATAAAACACTGCCCAGTGTACATGATCGTGTACAAATTTGAATATAAACGATAGAATATAATATTCTTTTAATAATTCTCACTATATCAAATGTAATCACATAAATAGTATCACTAATCTAAGACTCACTTATCATATTATCAATAATATTAAAATAAACAAAACTCACCCAAAGACAAAACTGGTATATTACAAATACATAAAATAAAGACAAATTAAAATTCTCTGTACAAGTTAAGATAGGCTTTGAGCATGGGAGGCAAAGGGAGCGCTTGGATCTTGGCACGCATGAGCGGCGTGTAGGGTGAGACATAAACCGTTCTAGTTGCAGGTGTGGGTGACGACTCATCACCCTGCACCTCCGAATCGGAGTCGGAATCCACCAAGTTCCTCAGTCGGTGCGAGCTCAACGCAATACGTTTCAATTTCTCCCCAGTACGAACTAAAGACGGCACCAGAGGACTGCGCTTGTACGATCGCTCACAAGAACTAGAGTTGGAATTATCTTCACTGTCCTCCGAATCGACATCCATTCCAAACGCCACCTCAGAATCAGAACTGTGACCTCTGTCAGGAAGTAATTCTTCACCTAGACCGCTGTCGAACTTCTCTCGCTTCGTAGATGTCGCTGCAGCAGCTGTAGTAGGTTCTGCTTCCTCAGCGATAACCCCTAGACTCTCTGCCTCTGTTTCTTGTGTCTCTGCTTCTGTTTCGGTAAGGTCGTTCCTGCAATGACCGAGCCCGAACACCAGGTCGAGGATGGTGTTGATGTCACGGCTGGGTGCTGCTGGTGTATTGCGCTCCGGTGCTAAGTGCACACGACCAAGATCTCGCTCGCCGCTACGGTCCTCCTCGTCTGTTAAATTGTCTCTGATGTCTACTTCTGAATCCTCAAAGATGGGTAGGACTAATCGCCGAAGCACGCGTTTCTTTTTCGGTCGCTTTGGTGGTTTGCGCACGGATTTCTTCAGATCTGGGTACTCGATGTCGATGTTGCGACGGAGGAGGCTTCGGATTGCTGATCGACAAATTGACTGAAGAGTTAGAGGCTCGAAATCCACTGCAACATTGAGATGAACTATCAAAATTGTAATAAATAAGTTGCTGATGAAGACTTACGTGGTTTAATAGTTTCGTGTTGGTCTGATGAGGGCGCGATGAGCGAAGCAAACGAAACTGCAAGTAAAAAAGCTTCATCCCACGTTGTCTCTGATGTTCGTGTGATTTTCAATAACTTATCGTTTAACGGCATAACTAAAATCCCTCCCACTTTAATCAAATTCTTCATATAATTTTCATGATTCTCAGGGCACGCTGCCCCGCAGTAAACACGATCATACTGAGGAAATTCTGAATTAAGGCACAGGCAATTTCCTAAAACATTAAAAAATAATCACACAATTAACAAGTTCTTAAAAGAAATGGTACCTTGTATAAAACGAGGTGGACAAAACTCATACTCATCCAACGCCGTAGAGTATTTTTTAAATTCGTTTAGTTTTTCAGTGGCATACTGGACGACATCTTCGTGAATCTCGATGCCATGGTTGATGCCGTAGGGCCCCAAAATGAGGCCGACCATTGTGCTAAGGTACCCAGTGCCGGAGCCTAAATTTAAAAAACTCAGTCCTGGAGCTAGAGACAGCCCTTCCATTACTTCGCTGTAGATGCACGGCGCAGATAAATGCAGATTCCCACTCTTCCATGCCAGATCTTTGTAAGCGTTGCCACGGGCCTCCTCCAGAAAGTATTCTGCTCTATCTACGGCCCGAAACACTCGCTCTATCATTGGGGTTTTTATGTAATCGGCTTGGAGGAGATTGGTAATGAGATCGTCATTGTCTTGCCCTGTACTCACCACTCCCCCCATCTTCAATTTTTTTCTATCACAAAATATTCTATATCAACTTTTGTAATTCAATAACAACTGTGTTTAACAGTTCACTTAATTATATCAACATTTCTTTTGTGAGAATGTCAAGAGCAAGTACAAGAATAATTGTGGCCTTACATATAAGACCTGGTAAAATTAACTTTACTTTTCGTTATCCAGATACTAAAAATAGTACAAACTGCTGCACTGTTATTAGTGTCAAAAACTTTTTATCGTACAATAGCTGTCATTACATGTCATAAGAATACAATGGCATAAATCAAAAACAATTTATGAAAATCATTTGCTAGTAGTGCAAATTAAATGAAATCTGTAGTAAAACTCATTACAACAATCTATAATTAGCTGTTAATATGCAGGGAATGAAAGTTCATTAAAATTTGAGTCAAGGTAATTTTTTTTATTGAAAATGAAATATTTTGAGCCGTCATTTTTAATTCAAGTATGGTCTCATGAAATACATAAATACGTCCATATGACAAACGAATAATGGTATTTAAATAGGAATTACTTACTTTCACCCTTTAAAATAGTTATGTAAACATAGGAATGTTCTTGTTAGCAAAGGTAGATCTCAAAAATTAGTACGCAATCGCAGAACTCAAGAGCCCAAGAACAACACATAAACAAATAAACAGCAGCGCACGAATTTGACAGATGCGTCAGATGTTCCGAGGGTCGAGAGAAAATATCGGCGCGTTGCGCATGCGTTTACAAACAAATCGAAGAAAGTTCAACTTGTGAAATAAATATTTCTTGTTATTTAATAATATAAAAGGCTAAAATCTTTTGTAATATCAATTATATGAAGAAAAAGAGTTACATTTATATAGTTCTATAAAGATTCTTTCATATATTCATGATGATATTTCAAATTTTAGCACCAACAATTGAATATTCCTCAAACTGTCTGGTGTTAAAGTTTCCCTGCTAATTTCAGTTTATTTCTTTTCTGTTGTTTGTAAATTAAACAAAAATATCTATAATTTACACAGCACATTTTGTCTATAATATAAATATTGAAGTAGATACCATTGAAAAGGAGAGTATGAAATAAAATATTTTAAGAGAAATAATCTTATGTTATATATCTCATTCTACAGTTGGCAGCACGTGTGCAGCGGAATATTGCAATGTTTAGGGTTATTTATCTCAGCTGCGACAGATTTTATTTAATGTAATAATTTCTTGCCTATTAATTGTTATTAAAAAGTTATTTCACATGTGAAACTCAAGATTAAAGTATAAACAAGTTCATGAATACTAATTCTATTAGTTTTACGAATCCAGTACACGTTTGAAACTTAAAGTAAGTATATTTTACCTGTTTTTGAATTCTATACGTAATGTCAAATAAAAATTGTAACTTGTTTTTCTTCTTGCATTTTTGACCAGATATAGATAATGAAATATGATTCTGTTCCGTGGAAAGAGTTTTTTATGCTTAATTCATTTTATATTTGAAGCGGTGACAAAATTATGTAGCGCAGGTGATAGGTGGCGGTTCTAATAATTCGTCTGTCCAACTTAATTTTCAACTTTGTTCTAATTATAAAAAGTTATTTCTTCTAATAATATAAATTATTTATCATTTTAAAATTATGGTGCAGATAAAATATTTATTAACTAGTACATTTAATTGACAGCACATTTTTATATCCAAATATAAATATATGAACTTTTTTTAATGAAAAAAAAAAATCTTTATTATTCTTAAATCTTGCCTTTTAATCTTGCATATATTTACATTAAAAGATATAGCAGGATGAATCACAAACGGCAATTTTATTGCTATTGATTATTATCAATATAATGCAGCAATGTTTTACTAATCTATGACAAAAAGATAATTTATAATGTTTATTTATTATCTTATTATTATTGTTTATAAGAAGTTGAATGAATTTAGAATGAGTTTAACTTTTTAAATCTGAAAATGATTAAATATTGATAAGAACATTATATCATTGAAAAATAATTACAAATTGATTGCTAGTGGTATGAACATTATTAAAAACAAAAAATTATTGCTATGCCACATTGCCTGAGTCCTACAAGCTTAGCAATGGTAATTCAAAAAATATTATCAATGTCAGATAATTTAAATACATTTATCTGTGATAATATCACGAAACAAATAATAAATCATGGTCCTAATGTATAATTAACAAAAATGAATGTATTGTAACGTTGGGCGACAGTATTTACAAGCGTACACGTAATTTTTGACGATATTTACAAATGTAACGCCTTTGGATAAACAGCCATTTCGTTCGTTCCTTGCACATTCCCCGCGCTCCGCCTTGCCGTTCGTTACTCCGCTCTTCCTCTTGTTACCCCTCAGTTCTCCTGATCTTCACGCGCACGCACAATGGATATTTCAGAAAGCATACATTACTTTATTTCAATACTGAAATAAATTATTTTATTAAAAGTTATGTGATTGTTAAACTGTATTCTCCAAATAAGTAAGTTGTAGAATTATGTAAAGCAAGTTGAATTTTGCTGATTTTGATAAAAATATTAACCTGAAGTTCTGTCAATGAGGAAAATATTCAAATACCGCACATACGTACTCTGTACATAGAGTTCAACAATTTAAATAAATAATTTCTCGGTATTGTTGTTTTATCAGTAACATTGTTGGTGTTTCTTTCAAAAAATTGTATAAATACTTTTTATTAGTTTTATGTAAGAATGAGATGTAGAATACAATGTTTGAATGAAATAATGTGTAATAATTTTGTTTTATTCTATTTCAGGATGAATACGGCAGTAATCAATTCTCTACCAGAAAAGCATAATTTTGATCCTAAGATAAAAGAAGTATCAGAAAGTGCAAGTGACGCCAAATTAAATGAAAAAAATGAAAAGATTATACAAAATGTCACAAAAGAAGAGCCTCCTGCGTTACATGTATTGACAGAAACTCCTGTGAAAACCGCAGTATCCAGTTCACAATGTGTGACACCGACTAACGTGAAATCGTCGACGCGAGTGGTCCCGCTAGTGTATATCCAAGCCCCTGCCAATCTTAAAGTACCTTCATCCATTACATCAACAGGTAACTCGAAATCGAACCCACAGATTATAGTAAACGCAAACAACCAATTTCAAATTTCGACATTGAGTACAAAATTAAAAGCTAACACAACGATGTCGTCCGTTGTCCTTACTCAAACTGGAACTAACAACAAGTCCCAACCCATAATCTTACAAAAGACTTCGAACAGTTCAAACGCTCAGACTTTGATTCCAGTGACTGTCGCCACCTCAACGGGTACCAAACAGACATTTGCGTATTTAGGAACAATCATTAAGCCGCCGGGTGCAAAGACGTCCGAGAATCAGATCGTAGTTCCCACGAGTCATTTACCTGCAGGTCTAGTTCCAGCCCCCACAAATCAGAAGCTGGTGCTCACTTCCATGGCTATGCCCAAACTCACTCCCCGAGTTCCCATCACCTGCTCCACCACCAGCAACACCCAGACGAAGCTGTCCAACCTCATCCTGCCAATGTCTCTCAGCACACAACTCAAAAATGCCACCAGTCAGTCCGTCATCAATTTCAAGATTAGCAACGGCCAGTTCCAGTCCGACCCCAAAGGCTGCATCTCGGTTCTGTGCGACGGCAAGACTCCCGACAACAACAACGAATCCAATAAAGAAAAACCAGATTCGAAGGACACAAAAGCTGCGAAAAGCGAGGAATCACCAGCAACTATAGGAAAACCAGCAGCGAAAAATGATAAATCTTTGACGGAAAAAGTCTACGAGCTTTCGATCCCAGAAGTTCCTTCTTCAAAATGTGAGTTAAGTTATACCATATCAATACCTGATGAAAAAACAAAAATGTTTAAACCTTTTATTACACGAACAGTCACCACAGAACCGAAAGACTTAGTAGAAGATATTTTAGGTAACGTCCAGTCCATCGTTCCAAGACCAGAACCACATCTTCAGAGAAAATCACTCCACGAGGTTTCAATCTTAAAAAAGTGTAATTTGAACTCTATTGATCGAAAATTAGAACCTGTGATCAGAAAACTTGAACAACCAATAGAGGTTAAAACCGAAACCGTTGAGAATGATGCAATCAAAACCGAATTGAAACCGCTATCAGTTCCCGAAGTACGTAAAGTGAATCCAGAACGAAGACGTAAATCACAATACACGTATCTCAGAGACTTTGATGAAGTTGTTGTTACATCCGGAAACGCGTGGGAAAACAAACACAACAGTCAAGAAACCAAATTAAAACAATTCCAATCAGCTGAAATCACATTCACAAAACTCCCAGCAGCTGATGATGAATCAAAAGAGAACGACATGAAAAAATCAATGGATGATTTTATAGAAATAGAATTAGTAAAACAAGATTTACCGCAATTTTGTACAAAAGACGATCAAGATATAAGGACAGTTTTAAAATGGCGAGACGGAATCGGATTTCTGCCAGGCAGTAAGTTAAAATTCCACATAAACGAATTCGGAATTATTGAAATGTTAGTCGGTGACGAACTCGAAAAACTAAAAACAATCAAGAAGGAGGAACACAGTGTAAACGGCGATGAAATTTTATGTTGTAGCGAATGCGGTTGTCACGGAATGCCTTCAGAATTTGTCAGCAATAATTTCTGCAGTAAAGAATGCAAACTCGCTGCCATTAAAACCGAATCCAAACGAGCTTATCTTCAAGACATGAAAGCGAAACGCAAAAAGAAAAAACTCGCCTTGATACAAAAACACAAAGCCGAAGAACTTGTCAAAATATCAGAAGACAACACTTCACAAATTGTAAATCCAGCTAGTGACGACGACAATGAACATTCTAACGACATGTTGAACGATAAGGCACAAAACTACCCTTGGCAAGCAGGCAAAAAAGGTTTTTCCTGGTCAAAATATCTAGATCATGTCAAAGGGAAATCTGCACCGGTCAAACTTTTCAAAGATCCATTTCCTTATGCGAAAAACGGTTTCCGTCCAGGAATGAAATTAGAAGGAATTGATCCTCAACACCCATCGTATTTCTGTGTGATGACGGTTTCTGAGGTTCAAGGTTACAGGATACGACTACATTTTGATGGTTATCCGGACAATTTTGATTTTTGGGTGAACGCGGATTCCATGGACATTTTTCCAGTTGGTTGGTGCGAGAAATATAATCATGTGCTTCATCCGCCGCCAAATTATCCCCCAACTGATTTCAATTGGACAGCATATTTAAAACAATGTAAAGCTACTGCGGCTCCCAGACATTTATTCGCGAATAGAGCTGGAAATGTAAGATACAATTATTTAACACTGTTTTAAATTAAATGTAAAAACATGTTTTTATTTTATAGTCTGTGTGTCCAAACGGATTTAGGCTAGGAATGAAACTCGAGGCTGTGGATAAGAAAAATACGTCGTTGGTTTGTGTAGCAACTGTTACTGATTTAATGGACAATAGATTTCTGGTTCATTTCGATTCGTGGGACGACATTTATGATTATTGGGCGGACCCAACGTCACCGTATATTCATCCTGTAGGATGGTGTGATCAGTTTGGGCATAATTTAACGCCGCCAAACGGTAAGAATGGTAAGAACATAGTTTTAAGCCTGCGAGAACTTATTATTTAATTTTATCCGACGTTTTATCTAGCGATGTAACAGATTCACACTTTTTAGAAATTTATGCAATAATTTATTAAAAATAGGTGTTATAAAAATTTAGAGTCAAGTTAATAAATAACTATTTTCTACAACTGTCAAAAATATTCACATTTTTGCACCCTAGAGCGCAAAATGAACATTTTGCGCACAGTTCGCACGCTCCCAATTTAATTTTTGTCACGTTCCATTTGTTATAATACATCAGTAGTACCAAATTTATATTATTTTCCTTCAATTTACTGGAATAAATCAATAATTATTGTATTATTCTTTTTTGATAGTTGTAGAAAAAAATGTTTTTATTTCGTGGCCGAAATTCTTGCTTTTTAGCACTAACAAAATTTAAAATAATATTTCAGAATTTAAAATAAAATATATTATAGCAGTTTTTACGTAAAAATCGCTGTCTGCTGCATCACTAGTTTTATCGAAATTTTGCCAACAGGCTTAAAGCCATGTTTGATTTTTGAATCAATTTTAATTCAAATATTTTGGTTAGTATTTTAAACAACCGATCAATTTTTCGTAAATGTAAAATGTCTACCGACCTAGAATTCCTGAAAATTGTGTAAAATAGCCTAGAATTGAAAAACCTGACTTGAAATTCTTAATAATCCTTGAATTTAATACCTGGAAAATATTATTTACAGTAAAAAAATAATTTTTTTCTTTTTATTTACATGGAGATCATTTATTTATGCAATTTTGCTTAATCCCAATTCTAGTACAGGTTCCGGACTCATCGAACTGTAGAGTGGTAATTGATATTGTAGCAAATGCCTTCCAGTTACTTGAAAAAGTTTTCTGGAAATTTTTAATCTTGTTTTCGCAGTATATTAAATTTAAAAATAAGATACAGTATTTAATTCTCTATAACTTTTATTTCAATCCTGACATTTTATTTTCAAATTGATAAACACATGTAATAGATTTTTTTGCAATAAAATTTAATATCGGTTGTTTATAATACGAATTTAATTTCTAATTACCAATGCTAAATTCGAATGAATTTTTTGGTAGACTATCCGGATCCTGAGTCATTTACATGGGAAAAGTACCTCAAAGAGACAAAATCATCTGCTGCTCCGGTCAGGGCGTTCAAACAACGTCCTAGCACCGGCTTCAAGAAAGATATGCGATTAGAAGTTGTAGATAAGCGAGTTCCCTCGCTCATCCGAGTGTCCACCGTAGAAGATGTCCGAGATCACCAGATCAAAGTCAGGTTCGATGGTTGGCCCAACAAATACACCTTCTGGATAGACGATGACAGTCCGGATATACATCCCGCGGGGTGGAGCCAGAAAACAGGTCATCCCCTTGAGTCGCCACTCAGTAAGTAGTCATTTCAATATGAATTCACGCGTTAGATGTAAACGGATTTAATCCTTTCCGTCTAGAGAGCAAAATATGTCGGTTACAGAGATTTGGAAATGCAGAGCTGCCACTCGCAATAATCGGAAAGATTTTTTTCCGAATAAGAGGAATAAAAATGTACTCATGAAGACATTAATTTAAAATGTGAAATATTTGCACCAACAAAACTTAAAATTTTAACTTGGTTTCAATAAATTGACAATGTTGTGGAATATTCGATGTGCTTTTATTTATTTAAATCAAGTTTAAAATTAAAGTTTTGCTAACGCAACTTGGCAATTACTATCGCGTTCTGGCGTTATTGTTAGTAAACGTTAAAAATATCAGTTACAGATTTGTGCTTGGCATCATGTAATGTCGGATCTAGTATCACTTTGTTTTTGTCAAATATTTATTACTTATTTCATTTGAAACTAATATATTTCAAGGATAATGTAAATTAAAAAATATTGTTTGTATATCGACTATTTTTATTCAGTATTAATTTCCGTACAAATAATTTTTAAAAATATGCGTGTTTACTATTAATCTAACCTATAAATCTTGTGACATTTTGCTAATTAAAATTGTTAATTAGAAATTTCAGTGCAATTTTGTGTATTATAAATCTAATATTTTGCATTTTTTGCTCAAGTATTGTTAAATATTTATTAACAATTGAATGTATTTCAATTTACGTTGACCTTATTTTTGTTTACGATTACTGTTTTGTTTATCATAGGATTTTATTTTTAATTAATCAGATCCAGAACCAACAACATCCTGATCCAAACAATCCTAATTTAAAGGTAATTATCCTCAATTATCCTTATCCTTATTTTTTTTATATAATTTACACAAATAAATAAAGAACTGTCTTTTTCGTTTCAGCACCTGAAGACGTATACGAGAACTTTGAATGTCCAACAGTCGGTTGTCGAGGAGTTGGTCACGTGCAAGGGCCAAAACATTTAACGCACAGCACATCAAAGGATTGTCCGTATTCTGACGAAAACTTGGACGCTGAATTCGTTTTACCTGATAGACTTAGCTTAACTTATTCAGATTTTACGCAAGAATCTGTCGTGCCAGTCTCCAGAGAACCTCGAGAAAATAGGTGAAATTTTTAACACTGCAAATGCATTCTACTTCTACAATCTTGTTTTTATTTTAAAGATATTTGTTTTAAATTTTTAATAGTGTTTTAAACTTTTTGGAGGGTTTTAAAAATCTTTCTAATTATCCTAAAAGTACCAAGGTTCACAATTAGAATAGTTGAATTGTATTGTCGTTTGTAAAAATAAATGTAAACGTATAATATTTCGTAGAAAACCAAGTCGTATGGGTAGACCGGCAAAAATCCGTCGGCTGACCGAAACTAGCATCAAACCAGAATGGTCGGCCGAAGATGACCTCTCCGATAGTTCCCGAAAACGGAAAATCTCCGCCAACAGAGACAACATGTCATCGCCTCTGTTGAAGCTTCAAGAAGAGAATCACAGGTTTAAATCCTTAAGCGACTTTCCCTCATGTCCATCGCAACAAGTGCTCGCCAAACATTCAAAGATCCTCAACGAAATCATCAGCAGTAATGCTCGGGATCCAAGGACGTGGACACAAGACGAAGTCGCTGATTTCGTCAATTCGTTACCTAGTTGCAAAGAGCATTCGAAACTATTTATCACCCACAAAATCGACGGGGAAGCTTTCCTGATGCTCACGCAACGAGACCTTGTCGATATTTTAAAATTCAAACTCGGACCCGCCATTAAATTGTATAACAGCATCGTGCTGTTGAGACAGAATGTCAATTTTTATAATTAACACATATACAAGTATTTTTGCGCTGTATATTATGAGCTTTTATTATTATTGTGTATCTTCTTTTGTTTTCTCGTTAATAAATATTTAATTATTATAGCTAAGAAATAAAATTATTGTGAATGATTTGTTGAATAAAGTTATATTGTATATTTTGCAAATATATTGTAAACTTACTTGCTAAATTCAGAATGGAAAGCTGGAATATTTTTGGTAAGTTTTATATTATTGATCGCTACCGATTAAAGACAAATAAAGAAAACAAATGCTAGAAAATCCAATCTCAACATCCTTTGAAATATTTTTCTTTAGTTAATAAATTTGAAATTACGAAAATTTGTTGGTATTATTTATATTTCTTTCACGTAAGAAGCTAAATAGAAGCAAATATTTTATATTTAGAAATATTCAAATGATTTTGGCCATGACCACTGCGTTGGAATTTTAGTATGATTTATTACTTCTGTAATAATAATTTTAATTCTTACGGTTTTCGAGGTATTTCACTTTAAAGTTTTCCAAATATTTTAATGGCAAAACTCCATTAATTTTTGTAATTTCCCATTGTTTACTACATATTGTTTATTTACTTAATATACGGTCAATTATGATTCAAATTAATTAATTACAACATCCTAATATGAAAAACCAATGATAGTGTATATTACTTGAGCTAAATAGTGGTTGAAACTTTTTCCCTACAACTCTTAATTTCGGAGATATAAAAAACCACCCTTAGAGTTAATTATCTTTCATACCAATGAAAATTTTGGGGAACCTTAAGTAAATATAATTTAAGATTTAATATCGCATACAAAACCGTAACACAACTGCAAAAAAACATGATAGTTTTTTAAGGTTATTGCCAAATCTAGAAAGTATTTGATAAAATCTTTCAAATAAAAGTAGCTTATTATTTTATTCTCTACAGCTTTTGGTTGAAACTTTTTTCTCTACAACCCTTTACTTCGGAGATACGAGAAACCACCCTTAAAGTTAAATATCTACCCTACTAATGCAAAATTTGGGGTCGTCCGCGGATTTCGCATCGAATATGACGCCGTAGAACAGGCATGCAAAATTTCAGCGAGATAGCATATATCGGTACAAATTAGGTGTTTCAAATCCATGGACTAACCCCTTACGATCTTTTTTCCCTTTAAATTAAAATATCTCCGATCGCGCTGAAATTTTGCATGCATGTTCTAGGGCTTTATATTCGATGCGGAACCGGGAACGAGGCCAAAATATTCATTAGTAGGGTAGATATTTCACTTTAAGGGTAGTTTTCTGTATCTCCGAAGTGAAGGGTTGTAGAGTAAAATGTTTCAACCAAAAGCTGTAGAGAATAAAATAATAAGCTACTTTTATTTGAAACATTTCATTAAAAAACCTCATAGTTTTGAAAAAAATTAAAAAACTATTGCTTTTTATGAAGCTCTGTTCTTGTATTGTATTCGATTTTTTATCTTATGTTACATGTATTTAGGGTCCACTTTAGTTTGACATTCTTCCTATTGTGATTAATAAAATATTAATTAGAAATTTACGCAAAAACTATGGCTTAATTAATTTCTTCAGTAGAATTTTCGAAATCGACGATATCGAATTAGGGAGATAACATTGTTATCTCAATTTTGATATTTATCACATCAAATGAAAATTGACAAAAATTCTCAAAATGAATAGAATATTGTTTTGAAATAATAATTAACAATTCTGCCCGTCCTCTCATATTTCAGTGGTCCTTTTACGGTCATTTACGAATTAACCAACATATGGCAGTACTGGTCCTAAAAGAATATAAATGGAATAAAAATATCACCCTAATTCAGGAGTAGCGTATCTTATTTTTAACAAGTAGTTTTTAGATTTTAAATATATATTTTTTTCCTTAAAACATACAATTATTTACAAAGAGTCAAATACATTAAAAATCCATCAATATGTATTTACAAAAAAAAAATAAAAAGAAAAGTGCCTTCTAACAAGTACATTACAATAATTACTTTATCTTAAGAATAAACATTTTGCAATTATTTTATATTTACAAAGATAATACAATTTATTTTCTCTAAATTATGAATTTGTAAAATAATTTAAATATATGCTACAATCTTTCATAGTTCTTGTGCAATCAAAACATTCAATAAAATAAAACCTTGCTGAGATCACAATTTTAAAATTTAGAATTCCAGGCGGTGGGCGATTCTCAAAATATACATTTCTTGAGCATTTCGCAATCATACTAAACATTCAACTTTTTAAAGAGTTTTTCTTTAAAAATATGAATATTAAGTATTACAATCATATTGTACGACATAGTATAAAAGTACAAAAGTCCTCATACATAATATTAAGTACAATGAACATGTCAAACATTAAATTCTTCCTGTTTCATAATTTGGCACGAGTATTTGATTCATTGCTACAATACTCAGTACATGGAACCAGGGGCGCCGAGAGAAAAAGCGGGCCCCGGGGAAAAAAATAATTCGGGCCTCCTTTAACTTTGAATATTTATTAATTAAATATAAGATACCAAAAAAAATATATTTATAAATATATGTATGACAACAATAAGAATTATTAATATCTAAATAAAGTTATAACAATATAAATAAAATTAAATACAAAATTCTGAGTTAATTGGTGCAGCGATGTGTATTGTATACTCACTGTATGACTATCTAATATCTAGTTGCATATTCGATAAATGCAGGGGATACCAAAACAGCACTACGCACAAATGTATAGAGCCTTTGCCTATGTGTATTGTATACAATGTAGTAGAAAAAAACAAAAATGCAACAATGTAATCATGTACTTTTGAATAGTGTATAAATTTATTTAAAATTTGCAACTGGGGCCGGCCCTTCATCAAGCATTTCGTCATTTAGTACTTTATACAATGTAATAAATTGTAGAAAACGTGTATCATACATTTCGTTATACATGTTTTAGTAAAGAATATAAAAAATTGGTGAAATAGTAGAAAATTAAAAGCAATTTATAAAATAGCATCACATCCGGGCCCTTTGAATTCCACGGGCCCTGGGTATTTTACCCCACCTACCCTCCCCTCTCGTCGGGCCTGCATGGAACTTTTCCGTCTGAAAAGTACATGAAATTATGTTTCACAGCTAGAGTAATGTACCAATGATTCTTAAATAAATGATCAATGTTTACAAACAAAATCTAGTAAACACTGTCAGAGTGAGAAAGAAAGAAATTAATTCATGACATGTGTAAAAAACACATTAAAACTTACATATACAACAACTTAACACAACAAAATGAGTTCTAAATTATTGCAGATTATTTCAATCACAATACATGTTGAAAATCGATGCTTTCGCGTTATTGCCATGGCAAAACAATTGCCAAACCCACACTTCACACCATTAAAATTCCATGAAACATTATCATGCTAGCAATGGCAGTATTAGTAACTTATTAGCACAAAACAATTCAGTTTGTAAATGAGCAAAATGAATTGTATTGACAAAGGAACTAGAAAGATTGGGATCTAGATCAATTGTACTTATAAATTGAATAATAACAAAATAGCCAGCATGATCATATTCCACTAATATTATAACTGATAATATCAAAAAAAATTACACGTTAAAACTTATAAATTATAGTCGTCCATTTTCATATCACAACATATAAACTATAAATGTCACTTCACACATATCATACATAATATAACATACACACATGGCAGTTAACAACGTAAATGCAGTTTGTCTCGATGTACGCAATGATTCAAATGAGAAATAAAACACTGATGTGATGTCGATGACGAATGATCGCAGGATCAAGTCCCTCAGGTACGAACCTCAGCCACTAACACTTCAAGAGAGAAAAGAGAGCAAGAGTTGTGTGTTTGTGTCAAATTAGACGATGATTTCGCGGATGACTCTTCGTGTTCGTGAGTTTGGAGTTGAGTAACCGCTTTCGAGACTTTCCTCGTAACTGAGGGACATGTGTTGGGGTGGTTTTTCATCGTCCATCTGCTCTAAATAAGGATCTGGGAGGCCACTTACATCGTGATATGGGGAATCTAAACAAATAAAACGGAAACAAAACAAATAAATAAAATGAACCAAAAAAAAACAAACTATAAGTGCATACAATCATAATTAAAATTAATATGCTTTGTGTAATAACTTAATATAAGTTTTGTTTATTTCCTCGTAAACAAAATTAATAACTTATTTTTAAAATATATTTTTGTGTTTAGTGTTTCAAGTTTAAAATGAATTTGACATCTTGATATGTTGATTACGAATAAATTTTTAATGAATTGATGCCAGTCTGCTTAATTTTCGCTATGTGTTTTTAAATGAATTATTTTATTTGAAACATTTTTCTTTGAAATAATTTAATAACATTTGACAACATTAAAATAAAGCACACACTAGCAATCATTATATTTGTTGTAAATAAAAATTAATGATCGACACAAAATGAATGAAAATAAATAAATATTACATACTACAGTCGATCTAAGATTAAAATCTCTGTACAATATATACATAGTCAAATAGGACATTTCCAAAAATACACAATTCATAAAACCGTGATAGTAGTACAATGTAAAACGTCAAACATGGTGAGATGACTACAATATCTTACACCAGAAACTATTGACTGCAGCACTTACATAGAGACAGAAAACATTTGTTTCTTTAACTCGAGAAGTAGAACTCACCAATATGTTGTTCAATGCGTTTCTTGGGCTTGTGTACAGCTGCATATGGATCACTACAGTATTCCTGTCTGGAGGGGTTGTTGCTGTTGCGCATATAGTCATCTCCGTGGTTGCTCTGCGTTGTGATGTGTGGATATGGCGCATAGTCATCCACTGCTCCGTAGCCTCCGTGAGTGATCGGATCATAGCCGTATGAGTTTTGACGCTCTACGTTCATGTGGTGCGGAGGAATCTGGTTGACGGAGTTGTTGGCTGCTGCTGCCATCTTCATTTGCCATAATGAGTCTTGAGAGTTTACACTGCCGCCGTTGTTAGAGTTGGAGTAGCTGTTCTCCAGGTAGCCCATGTTCACCCCTAGAAAGAAACAACATTATCAGAAATAGCTCATCCACATATTCCTAATTCCTTTCACACAATATCGTTTATTTCTCCCACTTCCGCATTCCCCGTTATTTAATTTATACTTCTTTTGGATATCCAAACTTCTCAATCTCAACATTCATGATAAAATGTCACTTACATTCACCGTTGATGTTCTGGTGTCCAGGATGGCCCTGAATATTAGAATTCGGTACGTGGTATCCATATCCATTTTGCGTAGCATAAACTGGATTCTTAGGATCTTCCATAGCGAGAGCCAAGTCCATGGAATGTTCCAGAGCTTTGTTTTCCATACCAGTCGTTGCGTAGTACGGCGGAGGAGCTTGAGACTGCTGTGTGACAATTGTAGGTCTAGTTGAATCCATTTCATAATCTTTCGAAGCACTCTTCTTAGTTTGGTTCTTCTTACAACGACAGAACATGAGAAGCAAACTAACGAAGAGGATGAAAACGATGCAGGAAACAATAATTGCAATTAGGGTTGGTGTAGCAATTGATGCAACATCTTTAATTGTTGTTCCCACTGTAAATAAATTATAATAATTAATTTAAAATATTTAAATAAAATAGAAACACACTTACATTCAGCAATGACATAATCTCCGCAATGTTCATGATGAGCCCTCAAACAGAACTTGACTCTCACTTTAACATTAAAGTCATCGGAAACTCCAATCGGTTCTTCATCAACTAAAGATCTTCCTTGGCTCTTGTAACTTCTAGAAACGCCGATGTTTTCCAAAGTGGCTTCTTTGTATGAGGGTCCAGATCCAGAAATTTGAAGTGGAAGAGTTGTTACGTATTGCCAGGTGGACAGAGGAATATTTTCATTCGTCAAAGATTCAACAACAGCGTTGAGAGACAGACAAGTTGGCGGGATGTTGATGGAAAGACCTCGAGTGGACGGATCGTAAGCGACGCGGTGTGGAACTGGAATTTTGTCGACTTTGGTAATTGAGGTGAATTCTTCAGAGTTTTCACTCTTTCCTTTGGTGTTCAAAGCTTTAACCTGCACAGAAACATTTATATATTTAATATATGAATTGAATAAATAAATTAAAGATAGTTATACCTTGAAAACGTAGCTTTGATGTTGTTCCAAATTACTGACATTACAAGGAATCTTCTGCTGACAATCAACCTCAGACCATTCTTGAGTTTTTGGTACAACTCCACAACCTTCTACCATAACATCATCATTTGTCGGAACTTTTCTATACGAAATAAAAAATTTAGTATCAATAATTCCTCCGTTGAAACCAGGCACCCAAGTCAACGAAACATAATTATGTCCAACTCGATCAACTTTCAGTTCTTTGGGTTTTTCTGGAGGTCCTTTCGGCTGAAGACGAATCTTGGCTTCGATTGGTCCTAAATTGTTGACAACTTGACAGTTGTATTCACCATAATCGTGGTTCTTAATGTTGGACACTTTGAGGATGCTGGTGTAAATATCGTTGTCATCGACGCTGGTGCTGATTTCGTAGTGGCCTTCGGAAGACATCTGAATTGGAGAGTTGCTGGTTTCAAAGAACCATTTGAATTCTGGTTTTGGGTAAGCTTGGATTTTGCAGAGGACTTCAGCTGTTTCGTATAAATCAAAAGCGACTTTGTTGTACTGATGCAATACAATTGGTTCATCTGAAAACAAATACATATGTTAGGTATTTGAAATGTTTAAACTAAAAATGTATAACTTACGTTCAATTCTAAGATGCATGGAAGATTCAGCTTTCTTCACTTGATTTTCAAACATGCAAGTGTACATTCCTCGATCATCCGGCAACAATTTATTCCCAATACGTTTTGAACCAGAAAATCTTAAGGTGCTCATAATTGTAACAACCCCATTGTTGCTCTCAGACATTTCAGTTTTTACTTCGTATAAATTCAAATCTGCAGTAATTTCTTCTCCATTTTTAAGCCACTTAATACTAGGTTTCGGTTTTCCTTTAGCTTGACAAGATACAGCAAAATTGGCTTCTCCAACTCGTTTCGTTTCAAGAGGAGCGAGTTTCTGGATGAACCTCGGAGGCTGATGAACTTCCAAGTTGATGGAAGACATTTCTCCGTGGCCAAGTTCGTTGGTAGCTTGACAGTTGTAGATGCCTTCACTTCCAAGATGAGCATTGGGGATGGTGTACTTGGTTCCCGTAGCAAGAACAGTTTGAGGGCCATCTTGGCTTCCTACTTTGAACCATCTATATTGAGGTGCCGGCCAACCAGGTGGAGTTGCAGTACATGTTAGTGTTACTCCAGATCCCTCAATAGCAATCGGTTTTTCAGGAGTGATTCTGGCTTTACCAGGTCTATGGCGAATTAACAACGCGATGGAAGAGTTCCCTACTTTTTCTGTACGTTTGACAGGAGAAGAACTAGGTGTAATGGTGTTAGTAGCCCGGCAAACGTAAGTTCCAGAATGTTCTGCTTGAACATGGCTCAAACGAAGTGTATCCCCGGATTGTCGGAAATCCGGTTTGCCTTCTTTCAGCCACTCGATGCTATTAGGGAGGGGATTCGAGCTCACGTTGCACCTGATGGAAACATGTTCACCTTCCTCTGCTTCTTTTGTCTTGGATTCCAAGGTAACGATGGGTCCGTACAACACATCCAGGGTGATTTCTTTCTCGCCGACCTTGCCTAGGCCGTTGTCTGCACTGCAGGTGTATTTCCCCGCGTCTTGCAGACTTACGCGATGCAAGACATGGTTGTTAAGATTGCTGATATATCTACCGTTGCGCGTCCACTTCACGGACTGTACTTTTGGCTTGGCGTCTACGTTGCACTGAAGCGTGGCCGTGGAGTCGCGCTCGACTCTCAGGGGATTCTCTGGTCCTACGTCTACTCGAGGGAAATCTAAAAACACACAAAGAACCAGCCTGAAATTACGCAGTCTACACTAAACTTTATTAACGTAAAAAAAAACATCGAAAGAAAAAGGGTGTTGGAGACAGATTTATTTAAAGAGTGGTGTCGAATTTATCTGTCAGTGTAGTGAAGCGTGGCGACAGCGGAAGTGAATTGTAATCGTAACCGCGCTGAAGTGTTGACCTCCGATGTCTCAGTCTCGAGTGTTCGACGTTCGATAGTGGAAGTAAGCGAATCAGAACGCTGAACGTTACGCTGATATCCCGCAGCGAATGTTGTATTGCTTCCAGTTAACTCCGCGGGAAATCCTTTTAGAACTATTGACCTTAACATACGCAACGGATGTACAAGTTTCTTTGAAGCCTCACACAAAAACCAACCATAATTGCATTTAATTTACAACCATTTCTACCAAGTCAAATCTTATCTGAAACACCGTAAAATGTCGGACATCCGTAAAATTAACGAAAATGACACAATGTTTCAGATGTCTTCATTAAGCCGCTCGAAAAATGGCCGAACATTTATAAGCTTTATCTTTTTTTGTGTTTGATATACGGCCATCCATAGCTAACTTATCTACCTCGTCATTTATTGTCCACGTACGTCGAGTTTAAATATCTAATGGCGCACGTGAATGAGAAAAGTTAATTGCTGTTTTGGACAGTGTTTAATGAAATATGCATAAACTCGGCAAGGAAAAATGCGGCTCGCGAGCTCGCGCCTTATTTAAGTTTGGAACTTCTGGTCGGACGTGAATATGAATATTTGCATATATTATAAGTGTCGTTAAGCTTGTTAGTTGCTGCTGTGTGTGATTAATTAGTGTGATGTACGAGCATCTCATTACGCATTCTTCCCATCGACTCGAACCGTCACTTCACACACAACTTTCACACCACGAATTTTGCTAATCCGTCTCTGGCGGTCCAGGTTGCCCTCGAGAATTTCTCATCACTAAATGCTCCCCAGAAAATTCACTTCAACATTTTCATAATAAATAAATATAGTATTTTGTTTGTCACGGTTGAGAAAGTAAACTTTTCAACCGAGGAACACAACATTTTTAGACGGCTATCACAAACATAATAAATTTTTATTTCATATTTCATTAATTCATGTCACGTGTAGAGGGTACTTTGTTATCATCTGAACAAAAATTAACAAAATATTTTCGAACGTAAAAGTGAAATTAATTTGTTGAACAAGAAAATGTAGTAGCGAGACCAACGGGTATTTCAACACTCCACCAGAAGTTATTAAGCTGCAAGTATCCGATAAAAATAATCAATTTGCTATTTGAACAAATTAATAGCTATAGCGACCTTGAATTAAATGCGGCTGTAAAGTAATCAAAAAATGAAACACTATACCGTTGGTTAAGGATACATAAAACCAATATTTACGTATTAACCGCCTAAAGAATAATTTTATTTGATACGTCATTTATTCAAACCGTTTTTCACATTAAATTGAATCTTTATTTATTTATTTATGGGGTAGATGGCTCAGTGGTATCGAGTCGGCCTGTGGATCTTGAGAACCCTGGTTCGATCCCCACAGCCGACAAACAATTTTCACCAATTTAAAAAAATCTACCCCTGTGGCTCCCTCTCCACTAATATCTTTGAGGGCCGTGATTTGACGGCTGGTAACCGCACTTCACGCGACAAAATATATCACTTACCGAGATCTGCTTAGGCAGCGTGCCACACCCAGTAATGGGTAAAAGGCGTGATGATATATTTATTTATTTATTTATTTATTTCCACTTTCAGTATAAATGTATAAAAGTATTTATGATAACTACATAAGAAATGAGTAATTTCCATGCGAGGCACTAAAATTTTTACAGACTCATAGAAGAGACCTGTAAAATTTTACAAGACTCATAAAAAATTAATATAAACTAATTAAAAGTTATTACTTGCAGCTTTTGCAATATTTTGTATATTTTCTTGAACTGCAAGAAAATCGCCTTCAAAGTCTTCGTCGGGCTTTAAATCCATTATTTCAAATTATTTATTTCTAGCATTCACGAAACTGACAGTAGTTATTTTTCTATCAACAACCTTTGATTACAAAATGTAATGTATCTTTTTATAAAACTAATACAAATTAATTTTTCTACTTCCGTTAGGAAATAGACGTTTTATTTCACTTATTTGAGTTAGGTAATGAACTGCATTATTTAGCTAGTGAAATAATGAGGTAACATAGCAACACAAAAAATTAAGATATCTTGGTAGACGAATTCTGATGTATTATTCTTTTATTTTTTGAATTAATAACTGTCATTAATATGTCAAAATTTCATAATTTCAAAAACGCTCTTTCGTATTTATTAGAACGGAAGTAGAAAAAATATTGTATGAAACTAGTAAGGAAATAGGTTATTACTTTACTTATGTGTTTACATAACTCGGCTACGCCTCGTTCTACAAATTTCACATGCGTAAGGTAATAACCTTCATTTCTTTACTAGTTACATAAATAGCTATTAAAAAACGCTGAGAAGGTGAAAATAAAATTTTGTACTTTGTACGCTTCCAATTAATATTTACTGGACTCACCGTAAAATTTAATTTACTACACTGGCCACGTAAACAACTATTACAAGTTTCTAACTTGTAAAATATTTACAGGTCAGTTGTCAATTTTACAAATTAGTAGCGTACTTCCAAAATAAAATATCATTTAAAACAATTTTTAATACAACAGTTGTAACTGACAGGATTTAATTATAATTTTTAATTTTGTTTACAAATGTTTTTTACTGCCTCATCTAATCGGCTCGCCAGTCAATTCCTCTTTTCAGCAATAAAAAACTCTTTTTCCATGCTAGTAATGTAATATAGTATAATAAACGAATTGACCGCTCGCGAATTGTGATCGATCAATTCTCTGTCAACATCTTTGTTCGCTTACAAAATGTTTACAACTTAGATAAATTCAACTCGAAATCGACGAGAATATTTCATTTATTTCACCCGTTTCAATAAAACCGCGAACAAATAAATCCTCTCAAACACACAATTTAAATTCACTCGCAATAAAATTAGTTTCCAATCGAATTAACGCAAAATCGATTTAACTATTGTGGTGTAAACGTAATCAACTCCAATAAACTATATAGATTACATTTAAAAGCAGAAAATGTTTCAATATTCGCAGAAAAATAGCTACACAAACGTGCAATCAACCGACTGACAAATGTAGTTCGCAGATTATAATGGTGTAGATGATGAATTCAACCGCGAATTCGAACATGACAAAACACAAAAACGCTCAGATCAAAGAGAATATTTTAAAACAAAGTTAGATAGTTTGATCATACATCAATCAAACATTTTATAAACGATATTTGTTTAGTGAAACAAGCCACTCAATTGAACAAAAAGTTCGGGAAATTTAAATAAGGATTTGTGAGCGCACATTTCGGATTTAACCCTAGTTTTTATTGTGTGTTCGGAACCTGATTTGCTGAATCAAACTTTATATAAGTTAACTCGTTTCCGGAGTAGAATCATTGAAGTTCGTTTATAACTTCGATAGCAAAATAAATTTGCTACAGTTTGCAGTTTTCAATACGATTTGAATTTTAAGAACATGTTACACAAAATTGATAAGTTATTCAATTATATAGTAGCTGATCGGAAATTCATACCTTACATGATTAAAATTATGTTTTCATATTTCGTTTATTGTTGCGCTGTCACAGTTTAAAAATCTGATGTGGACACCACATGATTTCCTTGTACGCATATTATACTATAGCTACATTTTCTTATTTTTTTCTTATCTTTGTTCTAATTCATAGCAAACTTAATTACATGAAACAAGAAATATATAATTTTTAAATTTAGATATCTCGCTTATACAAGAGGGTAATTTAAAATTCTTAATGTGCTAGACGCAGAATTTAATTCTCTAAAACTTTTATTTCTAAAATCAAAATAATACCATTTTTTTCAAGAAAAACTGTTAGCAGCTTCATGTAATGTATCACTTTTGGTTAGTCTATTTTAACCAAACCCTATTATGTTGTTTCCATTGATATAGTAGTCTTATATTTCAAATTTGAAAAGGTTTGGATTATATTTGAATATAGTTTTTCATTAAAATTTATATAGGCTTGAAGTAAAGTACCACTTCCGGAAGTTATATAATGACCAAAAAGAGAGGTGCACAACTAAATGTTATAACAGTCCTAAATACAAAATTTCTATTTTATACGGCTTACCGTTTTTGAGTTATGCCAGGTACATACGTACGTACAGACGTTACGACGAAATTAATCAAAATGGACTCAGGGATGGCCAAAATGAATATTTCCGCTGAAATCTCAAAACCAAAAATTTTCGCGATTACAATACTTCCTTTACTTCGTACAAGGAAGTAAAAAAGGACATATGTATTTATCAATTAATTTCAATTTGGCCAGTCCATCACTGAGTTCATATTATGCCAATAAATAATTGAATAAAAAATTACCTTCGTTATTCAATTGTCTCTGATGATATTAATTATGACAACATCAATGAATACATCTTTATTTAAAAGCAAGTATTATAGTTGTTCCACGCGAATCTAAATACAAGTAGACTAGAGTACTTCATATTCCATTCATTCAACATTAACGTTATATTCACACGTTCTGTTTCCGATTTCATTTCGACAGCGCTATAATCAATTACGTGCCGAATCGACATTTCTTTTGTTTGTATAAGATCTGCAATATGTCAGGTATTTTGTTTATTTTACATGACAACATATGTTCATTATTATTAATTACACTGAAACAAAATAAAAATAATTTTGTAAACAATGACGTTCATTAATAAATTTCAGGTGCGTGAGTAATTGTCAGTTGTTTTTGTTTAACTTTTTCACACAACTTTTTTACAATTTTTTTTTAAATGTAATAGTATGAAATTATTTTTAACGAAATAGAACCCGGATAGAACGAATAGAATAAAAACTATAAAACCGAATAAAATATGATTCATTTAAATTTTTTTTGCAACATTTTCAATAGACCTAGAATTTTAAAGTTTGCTTATCTGCCAATAACATTTAACAAATAGTTACTTTTGATTTAAACTGTACGTACACTCAGTGCCAACCAACTACTTTAAGATTATAAATTATTTTTAATTTCATTTTTTCTGTTCTGCTATTATTCTTTTTATTGCAATCATACAAATGCACTACTCAAAATTGTACAGGGATATTTTAAAAATTGAATGTAAAATTCTTCTTCTTCTGATGGCACTACAGCCCAAATCTGGCTTGGGCCTATCGGGCACACTGAGCCGCAGTTTTTACACTGCCGTACTGCCGGTTTTCGTAGTCGAATACTACATTATTTAAGGCGTATAAGTGACTAGCTTATAGCGCAATATACCTAAGGTATTATATTTTTGTAAAAATATACAATTCATATTAATTTTTATATTGGATCTTTCTTGAATACATATTTACAGTTTTAATTTCATATTCAATTCTTAAAATATCCCTGTACACTTTTGAGCAGTGTATGTCAACGACAGAGCATGATTTCAAAGCTAATGATTAGTGGTCGTATTCATAAAATTATAACGATTTGTTTAGATAACGATTCATTAGATAATGACAGTTTAATTATCTAATTGCACAGATTAATGTTTAATTGTTTATCTCTGTAACAAATCGTTTAAGCTAATTAATTGTTGTAATTACTGCAATACATATAAATGAATGAATCCTAAAAGTCTACCAAAATCTGTTTAACTTACGACTAGAAATGAAAGCATTACTATTTTTTTGCATAAATCATTTATTTAAAATAATTTAAAAACGTAAAATTGAGCTTGCAGGAAATCTGCAAGTTATAAAATATTTCCCGTCACAAACTGAAAATAGAATTTTTAATAATTTGTTTATCACCATAAAACAAACTAACCTACTTCCCAAAATAAAATTATGATTATAATACGAAAATAATTGCTTAATCAACTTCGCACGTGAGGCAAAGTTGAAAGATTTACAAACTTCGAGATAATATTTACTGTTTCGCAGGAAACGTACATCATCGGACGTCATATCAACATAAAATTTTGTAATGAGCTGTAGGTTCGCGTAAACGTGGAACGTAAACATGATTTCCAGTTGCGGAGAGATCAGTAAAATAAGCGTGATAATTTTCTTCGGTAGAATTATGAACTCGACGCGCTTGTAACATTGCTTACTATATTTAGAACTCGTGTTTTTTTGTATGCACCACATGGCTCTACCAGTCTGTGTTTATACTACTTGTTTAATATCTTCATACGAACTAATTTATTTGTGTTACTAAAAATATGTTGCATGTTCTCCGATGTTTTGTGTCAGTTATGATTGAATGAAGCAGAATTTTCGATGGATTTTAGTCGCTAATCGTTTTTAGTTTTTGGATTTTGCGTTTGAAATTGAAATGAAATGATGGAATGAGATTTTTGATCGAAATTTAAATTGCTAGATGACATGAAACGAAAACGAAATGTTTGTTTTAAAAAACTATAGCAGACTGCCAACTGCAACTCAATCTGAAATTGCAATCTTTCTATGAAAATTTAATATGTTATCGTAGACTACGATTTTTCTAATTTGTATCGAACTACGATTTTTCAAAATGCTAATCTTAATCTTACGTCAGTATAGAGCTTGTGACATATTCGCTCAGGACAAATAAATTATGGGGTAGGTGACTCAGTGGTATCGAGTCGGCCTGTGGATTTAATGATCCCCACAACCGACAAACAATTTTCACAAATTAAAACTACTCCTGTGGTTCCCCGTTTACATTTTTGGGGGCCGTGATTTGACGATTTGACTTCACACGAAGATATACAGGGTGTTTCACAACTTAGAGGAAAAAATTAAAGGGTATATTCTGTACGACGTGCTAATCATGAAACAAAAAGAATTTTTTTTAAATCGCAAAACTATTTTCCATGTTTTCCAATCCAAAATTTTTCGTTGCCACTGCCACTGGGTGGATGATTATGTTAAAGTTATTAATTAAATAAAATTCTATTATAAATAACTGCTAATGATTGAATTGTGTAATTATTCTTTCGTAGTTGATACCTACTTCATTGTTTTTGTTTAATAGGAAAGCGAATCCAGTGCAGTACTACAAAAAATGTTTTAGGTAAACAACCCCTAATTTTTCGAATTTAAAAAAATTCTTTTTGTTTCATGATCAGCACGTCGTACAGAATATACCCTTTAATTTTTTGCTCTAAGTTGTGAAACAGCCTGTATATCACTTACCGAGATTTCCTACGGCAGAGTGCCACACCCAGTAATGAGTAAAAGGTGTGATAATATAAATTATTGACTAGTTTCGTTTTAAAAGTTTCAATTTTTATTTTGGATTAGCCAAGAAAATGAATTGTAGCAAAATTTGATTAATTTCTAATGGAAAATCTACAAAATGTTAGTTTCTTTTGAGGCGGTATTATTAAGATTTTAAATGCGCATTTATTTAAGTAGGTTTGACAGCAATGTTAATTTGTTGTAAGTAGTGATTTATCTTAAGTTTATCTAAAACTACATTTAAAAAAAATGTATCGTTCGTTAGTAGTAAAAAATATGTGAAGCCTAACGCAATTAGAAATCGGTCTAATTAATATCAAATTTCGTGCTCTAAAATATCTAATGTGTGAGATTAACAGAGAAATTCGAAACCAAATAATTTTCATTTCCAATTCAAATAGATCTTTTAGAAATCTCCGATGATGAAAGTGTAGATTAGAGTTAGAAACAGAAGTTGATTCTTTAAATTGTTCACTTACAGTTGACGGAGAGCGTGACGGTTGTCTCTAACTTGGCGCCCTCGGGCATGGCACGGTTCCGCACGACGCAACGGAACACGGCTCCGTCGTCCTCCCGACCTGGCGTCACCACCAGCGTCGCGACGGTGGCTTGGTCGCGGGAACCGCCGTTCTTCAATGCTGCCTCCAGTGGGTATGTTGTTCCTACAACAAAAAACAAACAAGAACATCAGCAACATGGACATTACTTCAAGACGAAGAAGAGGAAGAAGATTCTTAGAACAGTCTTCATTATTATTATTATATTATTTGTTACAATATACAACAGACACTACAATCTTTTGTAGAGGAATCTGTACCGTACGGAAACAATAATATTTGTTTTGATATGTTACCGGAAATGGTTAAAATCCGGGCAATTTACCTGTTATTCTTTATATTAATAAGCATTCTCTCGAACTTTTAACTAATGCATGCTCCACACACACAAGCTAATATATTCGATTGTAGCTCAAATTATTCTGAACATCATACATTTATTAAAATAGTGCACATGTTTTGGCAAAGCTCGCTTTTTAAACAAATAAACTCTAACTCTCCACACACTTTATATTTCCCCCTCCACAAACATCTTTGGAAGGCGTGATTTGACAGCCGGTACATGCACTTCACGCGGATAAATATATTATCGAGATCAAAAATTAAAAATAAATAAATATATCATGACGCCTTTTACCCATTACTGGTTGTGGCACTTTACCAAAGCAGATCTTGGTAAATGATATATTTATGCGTGTGAAATACGGTTACCAGTCGTCAAATCACGGTCTCTAAAGATGTTGTGAGAATCGAACCATCTACCCCAAGATCTGGTACGGCAAAATACTGCACCCAGTAATGAATACAAGGTGTGATGATACATTTATTTATTTTGTACTTTTAGATATAATTTGAAGTAATCGAGATTCGAATGAACAATTTTTAGCTTGAGACGTAAGTTTATCTAAACTTTTTATGAATTTTAAAGTTGATATTTTTGTAATAATAGTCCAAAAACTGATAAAAGGACGCCACTGGCCAAAGTCGTCAAGTTTCCACTTACGTCTTCTTTCTGTTCGGACTTCAACTCAGACAAACAAACTAACAAACACACAACACATCGTTCGTGGCTTTATTTGTATTTCTTATTCTCCTTCTCTCGGTTTGTTCAGTGACATAGTTTCAAGTTTTCAACACGTATAAGCAATGTTTGTGCAAGATATTAAGAGTTATTAAAATCTCGGCAAACACGAGAGAACTGAATCACGTAGAATTATCTCCAGGGGTTCGCGGAATCTTGTAATGGAGAAGCGCGTAGACAGTCCCTTAGGATACAAACTAATTTGTAAATTGTAATAGAGTGGGGTGACATTTATTAATTTGAAAGAAAAATAACAATACATCTATGTAATAATATACAACATTTTTCAGAGGTTTGGGACTAATATTAAAAATTATGTTAAATTTAATCATTTCTAATTTGTACAATAGAAAAAGTCAGCGAGATTGAACGCACAAGTATTATTAAAGTTAGGGCAAACTCTCGTTTGTCTAACAAGAAACTGCTAACTTGTAATTCGCTCTTTCAATAAAATCGTTTGTACTGAATTATAGAAAATAAATGTTATGTTAAATTTTACGTTGTTAGAGAAGTGGGCGTAAGTGAAGATTTACGAAACTTTTGTACAGGAGCGAATGGATGAATGTTTGTTGCGTGTTGATGGATTTTGGTTGTGAGAAAAGAGTTTGTATGGAGGAAATGTTAATGTGGTCGAATCGAGTATCGTGTGTCAGGATGAGAATGTTGACGGGTTCGTGCTACCCCATTTAATGGGATATAGCGTGATGTTATGTATGTATGTTAAATTTTACAAAATTTACAGATTAAACGATATTTAATACAAAGAGACCGAATATGGCAAACAACAACAACATCTGAACTAAAGTTACTGCGTGACAAGACTACATCTTGTCAATCCAAAAGCTAAACCACCACTGACTATTTGTTGTTATTTTCCATGGGACGTGCTGACAAGGGGTAAGAGTGTAGAATCGTTGACTTGGTTAGAAATAACATAAAAAACACCAGACGCTTCTAAGGGATGAAATACAAGGATCAAAAGCTATCTCAGACCAACGCACAGCTAATAATTTACCCAGATATGTCATCACATAATAGCTAACAAGCGCGACAATTCAGAGAAGCAATAAACTCGATAAATAATGATCGAAGAATACTGAAATTATTACAAACATATACACTAATAAATTTGATAACCAAAACTCTGTCAAGTCAACTTTACAAAAAAGATACTTATGATAATATTTAATTTGTCTGTATCTTTCGAAGCTGAGTTGATAGTGAAAAATCCTAATTAAAACAAAAACTAATTCTGAATTGTTTCACTTTGTTACACAGTTACACTTGTCAGGTGATCGTTGTTACGATGAAGTCATCAGAATCGTGACATTGTATAAAAAAACTAAATATAATTTTAATTGTTTAATTGTAATATGAGTAGTGAGAATATGAATAGTGTTTTTATGAGCGCGTATCCTAGAAGCAAATTATAATTAGTTATGTATCTTCTTAATGAAAAGAAGAATCACGAAACAAAAGATTAGTTAGAAACATCGGGAAAATATCCATGGGAATGAGCGTTGAAACAATATACAGTTTAAGTGTATTTTACATAAACAGATGAATCATAAATATACAGTTGTGGGTCTGAAGGGAACCACGCAAGAATTAATTATCCCACGTGATTACGGACTTCCTCTAGGAGTTAACGCACCTTGAGAAAGACACAGGGATACATCAGCCCAAACGGAAAGAAGAAAAAAACATATTTTCAAAAAAAATAAATGTCACGAAACTAATCGTATGAAAAAAATACGGGTTCTACAGTCATTTATAAATAATTGTTAATTGATTTACTTCATATTATTAAAATGAAGAAGAGCAGGATGACGATGGTTCTTTACTACAAATCCTGAATTTGATTCTCATACTATTATATCAATATAAAAATATTACTCTAATATACTACAATTTTCACCAATTTAAATCTATTCCTGTGGCTCCCCCGCCGCTAATATCTTTAGAGGCCGTGATTTGACGGCTGGTAACCGCAATTCACGCGAAAAAATATATCACTTACCGAGATCTGCTTACGGCAGAGTGCCACACCCAGTAATGGGTAAAAGGCGTGATGATATATTTATTTATTTATTAATTAAAAGGTGCAATGATTTCTTTACGTATGTATAAATAGTTATTTATAATACAAGTGTGTGAAGTAAGGTTTTTATGCATGATTTGCAAAGTCGCAAGGAGGGCATAAAAGCCCTCGCACAATATTTTATCTACGAATTAGAAAAAAATCAACAAATACAATTTATTTTATAACCTTTTTTAGTTTTATATTAATTGTTAAATTTGTACAGTTGTTTATGTTACTAATTACATTATTACAATCAACAATAAATTAATTATTTCTTATCGATAAGACTAAAAAATTGTAATTTAACAGCGTATAACGACAAAACGGAAAAAATCATTCTTTTGGATATTTGTTTGTTGTATTTGGTTGCAAGGTTTTTTGTTTATTATTTGTGTTTTTACCCACGATTTATTTAATGTAACATTTCACACACAATAATTTGTTTAATAATGTATTCATTTTAGTAATCAGTCCGTTAGTACGGTGGTGTGGATAGCGATACGGAATTCGAATCCGGAGATTCCGAGTTCGAATCTTACTCAAGCTAAAAATTGTATAAACTACCACACTGCGGCTCGGTGAGTGCGAACCCTGTACTGTAATTGGGACTAAGTTCCTGTTGTACAGCGTAACATAAATAAATAAATAATAAATATTGGTGAAACAGAAGCACCGATGTAAATTAATGAAATTGTGTATAAAAGATTGTGAGAACGACCTAGGATTTCTAGAAATAAATGGATGGATGTGATTGAAAATTTGTTGCAAGAGCGAAAAATGAGACGAGCTTAAAAGAATGGAATTATGAATGTAGATTTTGTGCCAGGATAAGAAGAATTGTAAGAGGAAGTAATAAATGTTTCAAGGGTTCGTGCTACTGCATTTGCTGGAAAATTGTGCAACATAAACGTATGTGTATTTGATAAAATATGTTTGGTTGAAACTGTAGAGAAATGGTTAATTTTCCATTCTCCAGCTGCTTTCCCGCGCCATTCCTGGAGAAACTTAATTGTGTGAGTTGTTGAGGAGTTTCGCACTTCAGACGCGACTTGCAGTACACTTCGCAATTTGCGAAATTATTTAAACGGCGACGTGATATTTGCCTTTTCAAATGAATGCAAAATGCATTCATTGCGGCCCACGGAACGCCTTTCTAGATTATGTTAATTTTTTGTTGCCCAACCAATTTTTCTCAAGACTGTCATTTTCATAATTCATTCCAAACTACGCGATTTCACCTTAAATTCACAAAAAATATACATAAATACCGTGTCCCAAGAATCATGAGAATTACATCTACAGATCTCAATTTATTATTTAAATTTTTACAATTATCAAATCACACAATCGAATTACAATTGCTGGTCAAATTGTTATACCCTATTAAATTGGGTATTTATTCATTAGGTTTATTCCGTAATTAATACTCCTTATCTTGACATACCACTGTCACTTCATAAATAAATAAATAAATATATCATCACGCCTTTTATCCATTACTGGGTGTAGCACTCTGCCGTAAACAGATCTCGGTAAGTGATATATTTTTTCGCGTGAAGTGCGGTTACCAGCCATCAAATTACGACCCCCAAATATATTAGTAGAGGGGGAGCCATAGGGGTAGATTTAAATTGGTGAAAATTGTTTGTCACCTGTGAGGATCGAACCAAGGTTTTTAAGATCCATAGGCCGACTCAATACCACTGAGCCATCTACCCCAGTTTCGCTTCATACACATTCATAAGTCAGGCAATTGTAGCCCATGTGGATGAGACTGAAATAATACTTGTGTCTTCAATTAAAATAAATAAATAAATATATCATCACGCCTTTTACCCATTACTGGGTGTGGCACTCTGCCTAAGCAGATCTCGGTAAGTGATATATTTTTTCGCGTGAAATGCGGTTACCAGTCGTCAAATCACGGCCCCCAAAGATGTTAGATCCTGCGTTCAAATCTAATTGACTTTAATTTATATAAAAAAAAAATACGATTGTGTCTGAGTGGATCGGATTGCACTATAAGCTAATAAAATAATAATAAAAAATTCATACAAGCTTTAAAATGTTTTGTTCCATCAACAAACCTTAAGTTACATTCATCCATTTATTTCCAGGTCATTCACGCAATCTCTCACCATCAATTTCACCAACTTACATCTGTTTCATCAATCTTTCATTCGACATACGTTCCACATATCTAAACCATCTTAACTGTCAAGAATTCCTACATTATTTAGACAAAAGTGCTTAAAATAAAAGTGTTTAATACAAAGATACACTTTAGGTTTATAGTTCGGGTTCATTTGAATTAATTATCGACATTTCGGTGCACTGAACGTTAGGATGCGTAACATAAATAGGTGAATTTTTCTGTGACTTGAGTTCTGGAAATTTGTTCTCAATATTAATAGTTATTTTTAATAAGTAATAAAGATGTATTATTATTAGAATAAAGGAAGAAAATGAGATTATCTTCCTGAAAGTGCCGTTTCATTTCCTGATCCGAAACTAGGGATATAAATCACTTAAAAGAAGAATACACTTAATTCACAAGATAAACTTATTTTTTCTACGATATTAATCGAAAGTAGACTTTTCATCCTGCATATAAATATTACACTTTCTTCTTTTCTTACAAAAATAGCAATTTTTTTTCAAAAAGTAAAATGTTCAGAAATTTAAATAACTTTTTTATTATTCTTTTGACAGATGTCACTAATGTCAAATCATATCTTTGTTTTATGGGGTAGATGGCTCAGTATTATCGAGTCGGCCTGTGGAACTTGAGAATCCTGGTTCGATACAGTCGAATTTTCACCAAATTAAATCTACCCCTTCACTAAAATCTTTGGGGGCCGTGATTTGACGTCTGGTATCCGCACTTCACGCGCAGAAATATATCACTTACCGGAATCTGCTTAGGCAGAGTGCCACACCTAGTAATGGGTAAAAGGCGTGATGATATATATTTATTTAGTTATTTATACCTTTGTTTTCAAGTTGCCATGGATATAACTTTACTTTCTTCTCTAGGGACAAAAAGTATCTTTTCACGCAACTGTCAAACAAAGTTGACATTTACGCGAACTATTTAGCTTTTTTGAACTGTCAGCTACTTTGAGGGTTGTCTAAATCAATCAAAAACTACAAAATGTCGCTGACAAACAAATTGTTAATTATCTTGAAAACGTCTTCTTGGTTACACATTCATATTTATAATAACCATCATTTAGAAATTAAATTTGTAATAAAGTTTTTTAATGAACATAATGCAGTTGCCTGAAAAATTTTGTATGCACTTCGGCTCTGAAATGATTCGGTGCGTTCAGAAAATTGTCTGCCTCGACCGTCAAACTTTTTCTTCAGCGCACGCAAACAATCATTAAAATAAATAAATAAATATATCATCACGCCTTTTACCCATTACTAGGTGTGGCACTCTGTCTAAGCAGATCTCGGTAAGTGATATATTTATGCGCGTGAAGTGCGGTTACCAGCCGTCAAATCACGGCCCTCAAAGATATTAGTGGAGAGGGAGCCACAGGAGTAGATTTAAATTGGTGAAAATTAATTAAAAACAAGGGTTTCTACCCCATGCAAACAATCATTGCTCGTCTAAATACACAAATAACTATTTTTTTCTTAATTGAGGAAAGAAAATTTTACTTTCTGACTGTTTGATGTTTGAAAATAACATATTGTTATGTTTTGAGTATTCATAACATGCAAGAGGAACATAGTTTGCATTTATTGATTCTCCTTCGCAAAAATATCAGCATACTTCTACGAAACAAACCTGCAAACCATGTAATTAGAATTACCGCAGCACAAGTTTCTAATTGGCATTTAATATCAGGGTCCGTAATTCCTTAGTGTACATTGAAAACAATATCAGAACCGCGGCGGCGTCTGGAGAAGTGAATTCGGAGGCAGGCGCGGCGTCATTGTATTGTTAACAATGTAAGAACATGAAAGACCCATAGCTCTGCATGACCTACTTATGTTTCTACACGCCATGATAACGCGCTACATGAAATAATATAGCTACTGTATTACTACACTGCGCTTTGCGCTTTGCTAACGCGATACGCGAATGCGACCAAAAATTCATTCGTGGAGGCGAACAACTAAACAGATGGAGCTGGATAATATTCATAAATGCGCGCTGAGATTCAGATACTGTTCAAATACTTGTACGCTAATTAAATTTTAATTATCTCGTACTTCTAATGCACGAGTGCAAAATATAAACACTTTTTGTTTCACGAAACTAACCTTGCGTATTTTGAGGATCTTGGAGATCATAAATTCTATTCAGATTTTTATTTCCACCTTCTATGTAAATGACACTTTATAGGTGCTTATGGTAACTAAGTAAATGTGTAATTACAGGCACGTAGAAGAGATCTGTCAAATTTTACAATGCTCATAAAAAAACTAATATAAACTAACTAAAAGTTATTAAAACAACAAAGACAAAATTAATTGTCATCCAACACTTGGTGAAACTAGGTTTAATAAAAAGTATAAAATAAACACTTGGCTAAGTTTCACAAAATTCAGCCTCCAAGTCACCTTATGAGGGCATCGTCAGAGGCTGGCCAGCAAAGTTAGTAACCATAGACGCGTTTCGCTCTTATTAAGCTCATCAGTATGGTATAACTCACTTCTTTTTTTTGTGAAACTGAGCCAAGTGTTTATTTTATACTTTTTATAAAAGTTATTACTTGCAACATCTGCAATATTATGTATATTTTCTTGAACTACAAGAAAATCGCTTTCGAAGTCTTCGTCGGGTATTAAATCCATTATTTCAAATGATTTATTTCTAGAATTCACGAAACTGTTGACACTGACAGTAGTTCACGAGCACCTTGACGTCTAACTATAAATTGTCCTACCGCCAACAATTTTTCATTACAAAATGTAATGTATCTTTTTATAAAACTATGTTAATAAAGTAAATTAATTTTTAAAAAACGTTGTAAAGGTGGAAATAAAACACTGTTTTAATTAATCTTTGTTGGGTCTACTAGATGTTTTACACAAACTTTCCAGCTGGCCCGTAAAAATTAATTTACTACGCTGGTCACGAAAATAGTTTTTATAAGATTCTTCCAAAAAAAAAATTGTAATCTATTGTTACAGCTACTAAAATATTATTATTATAGCGATATATTTATGCGAGTGAAGCGCAATTACCAGCTGTCAAGTTACGGCTCCCAAAAATGTTCGTGGAGGAGGAGCCACAGGGAAAAATTATTTATCGGTTGTGGGAACTCAAATTCATATTCCGACTGGATACCACTGAGCTACCTTCTTCTGATGGCGCTACAGCCCAAATCGGGCCTGGGCCTACCGGACACACCGAGCCGCAGTTTTTACACTGCCGTACTGCCATTGCCGGTTTTCGTAGTCGAATGCTACATTATTTAAGGCGTATAAGTGACTAGCTTATAGCGCCCGAGTGTGATAAATACATGTAACTGTATTTTTTATATTTAACGACAAATCACACATTGTCGACAGGCGGATTCGAACTGACGAACCTAGGTTCGGGTGACGTCACAGTATGTTAAGTGATGTGCCTTAACACGCTCGGCCACCGCGCCTGTTACCTACCGTAAATTAAATTAGTAAATCAGAAAATAGTTTGAAAATTGTAATAATAAGTAAAGGAAAGAGAAACACGTCGAGTGCAGAAGATGGTGAAATAATAGAGCAGCAAGTTGTGAAAATATTTAAACAATACTTTAGTAAAGACGTAAATTTCCATAAAAGCAACATTTGGGTAATTAGCTGGCTGAGAACGGGCGTGGGGCCTCGGGCGCCTGGGAACTAAAGTGTTTTACACAAAGTGACATAGTTCCACAACTTGTAGATAACTAAATCCAAATGGCGAGCGCATTGCGCAACCAACAGTAATGTTACCAAATTATGTAGATCATTTGTAATCATATTTTCATTACATTAACATTGAATCGTGCGTGAAGCAGCCGGTAGAGCGCAGCACAGGCCAGATGGAACTGGGAAGTTTGATTAGCGGACATGCAAATTCATCGCCTGCAGCTCTGGCTTGTAGTTCCGGTGCTCGCTACCATTGCGCTGCCTATGCTCCGGGGATTCCCAGACACACTTGTTCGACGATCGGTTGTTCCTCACGTGGAATTATTTGCAATTTGCTCGCGGTGCCAGCTCCTTCAGTTTACCTCCTAAATCAATAGCAATAGTCATTTGTATTTTCCGTTACTGTTTAGAATTTAGACCACGAGAACTTTATACATCCTTCAAAGACAGATGCACTTCAATACGGAAACTGTTATTTCACTGAGCAAACATGTTATATGTACTTTCTGTTCTTTTGTTTCTAGAAAGATTGGTTGCATCCTACATACGTCAAATACTTTTCTTTGTTCTCTATAAGTTCAGTTTCATAATTTATCTGCTTTATCTATCTTTTCACGACCATTAAATAATACCATGGTCAACTTAAATGAATTGTGCAACGCTTATTATGGCAGTTTCATTCTATAGTTTTTTACAGATTTTGTACGTCAAGTAATGCCATCTAGTGATTTTTATTTCAATTAAATGGAAGTGACCAGCCAGTAAAGTTACAAAATTGAAGTAAAACAACCTTCAAATATTTGAAAATTGAAGTTAATATAATAAAATGACAGATTTAATGGAATTGGGTATTTTATTTATTCATTCGATATTATTAGGTTAGGTTAGATTATGTTAGTTACAACGAATCTCGTCCGAGGCGCTAGTTGACGTAGGTACTTGCATTGTAAATTTGAAGCTAGGAATTTAAATGACATGAAACGGACATAATTAGCGTCACATATAACTAGGGTTGTGCATTTGACCAGTCAAATATTTTTCGGTCAATTGACCAAGAAACATTTAATAAAAATCACAATTAAAATTGTAATTTATTTATATAGTACTGTTTACTACATCCAATATTACTGAAAATGAAAAACCAACAACAATTAATAAACAAAACCACATCAAATTCAAAATAAAGGGGAAAATAAAGTAAAATGAAATAATATGTATTTATTTTATTTGTAAAGTAAAGTAAGCAAATTCTCCAGAACCCAGAATACCAAACTAGATATATTCATGTAATAATAGTAAGTAGCTATTTCTATTGAACAATAGATGTCGTGGCGGTTCCATTTAGATTATTTGACCGTTTTATTTGGCTGTCAAATATTTTTGGTCAAATGACGGTCAATTGACCACGGCACAACCCTACATATAAGTACGTTTCTAGATAGACAAGATGGTTCATTATGTAACACTTTAAAACCAATCAGATTGCGGCTACTGTAGCCAACAGAATATAACGTGATTTATAATTTAATTTAAAATAAAAAATTAGTGGAATACAAAGCGAAAAAAATTTCAATCTCTTACCTTCTCTGTACCATCTGATGAGCGGATCAGGCGAACCTCCTGCACTCGAGCAGGACAACTCCTGCCTGCGCCCCTCCGTGGCAGTTACCCTAGTACCTGGAGTAACCTGGGGCGGCTGCGGCGCCGTCAGTACCGTCAGCGCGTAGCTCTGCGAGTGTAGAGAAGCACCACTACCTCCAGCCTTCACGCGACACTCGAAGCGTCCATTGTCACGCTCGTAGCTCGCGTTGGAAATCATTAGATCGTATCGTCCTGCTTCTGGACGGTAATCCAGTCTGTAATAAGAAGAAGAGGAAGAAACTGTTAGTGAATTGTTTCTAGTATGGAAAACAAATGAGTGCCCATGTTCTGGGCTTCGTGTAAATAAAAATGATAGTAATCGATGGTTATGTTGTCAGACATAATGGCTGGTAGCACAAGCTCTGTTTTTGCCTGTTTTAAGAGCAATGTATTTGGGTGTTTTAGCTATCTCCAACATGTTAAAACCGTGCTCTTAGAACACCCAAATACAGAGCTTGTGCTATCAGCCAATATGATTAGTTTCTATGATATAAATACAATTTATGATTCATATTCTGATCATGCAAGATACTTAATTGAATTAGTTTCTAATTACAACAATTGCGCTAGTCAAAATTTACATTCTTTATTTAGAAAATGTACAAATATTATTTAATATTGGGATCAAATAAATCTTTCAGAATTCATAGATATAAAAATGTAATAAACTTCTGGTTAAAAAGAAACTGGATGTTGTAACAAATTTTTATAAATATTATTTAATTTCCGAATGACTCTAACAACACATGGTTGGAATTATCAAGTTTTACAATTTAAATTTTGACAGTAATTTGTGATTACATTTGTAAGAAATAATTGTTGTAGAATTTGACGTTTTGTCTGGTTTTAGGTTAGAGCTATATTTAGAAAAAAGGTGTTACAATAAATTTCACTTAATGGACATTGCTTCGAAGTGGACATTATTTTCAAGAAGGACATTTTCAGAAGCATCGTACAATATTTCATCCTTGCCATAATCGGACATTAATGGCTGCTTCAGATCCAGAATACGGAGGAAGAGGAAACAGAAACATGAACTAAAACAGGAATAACTTGTAGTCTTGTATGAAAACTTACATAATTGAATTTGTTTATGATTTCTTTCAGTTACTTATAATTTATAATCAAGACAAAATATTTTGTTGCATGGGGAAACATTGAATTTAATAAATAAATAAATATAAATATATGATCATGCTTTTTACCCATTACTGGGTGTGGGTGGTATTCTGCCGTGGCAAATCTCGGTAAGTGATATATTTCCTCGCGTGAAGAGCGGTTATCAGCCGTTAAATCACGGCCCCCAAAGATGTTAGTGAAGGGGTAGATTTTAAATTGGTGAAAATTGTTTGTCGGCTGTGGGGATCGAACCAGGATCCTCAAGATTCACAGACCGATTCGACACCACTGAGTCACCTACCCCATAAAATAAATATAAATATGCCTTTTACCCATTACTGGGTGAGGGTGGTATTCTGCCGTGGCAAATCTCAGTAAATGATATATTTCCTCGCGTGAAGAGCAGTTACCAGTCGTTAAATTACGGCCCTCAAAGATGTTAGTTGGGGGGGGGCTACAGGGGTAGATTTTAAATTGGTGAAAATTGTTTGTCGGCTGTGGGGATCGAACCAGGATCTTCAAGATTCACAGACCAATTCGACACCACTGAGTCACCTACCCCATAAAATAAATATAAATATGCCTTTTACCCATTACTGGGTGTGGGTTGTATTCTACCGTGGCAAATCTCGGTAAGTGATATATTTCCTCGCGTGAAGAGCGGTTACCAGCCGTTAAATCACGGCCCCCAAAGATGTTAGTGAAGGTGGAGCCACAGGGGTAGATTTTAAATTGGTGAAAATTGTTTGTCGGCTGTAAGGATCGAACCAGGATCCTCAAGATCTACTGTGCCACCTACCCCATTAATAAATTAAGTTATATATATTTCTGAACAATTACTGATAAATTAAACAATGCTGAATCATTTCCACTAAACACAATTCAACAAACAATTGAAGATGGGATTGTATTTCAAGTACGGTTATTTAATATCAGTCAACTGTTTACACCACCGCGCACCGGTACAACTATCCTACCATTTTCACTTAAGTTCCACAATTTCCCGCAACATAATACCACCATCTATAAATATCATCCCGATTATTGTGAAAGCAATTTACTATTTGCTCGCAAACATTCGGATTGTATTCCTCTCTGCGAACATCTGAACCTTTACGAAAGCTCCTTGCTTCTCCATTCTCTTCGCAGAGTTGCGCCAGTTGCCCTCCAACCAAAAACAATACTTGTTGTGTATCACCGCGAGCTAAACGTAATTTATTTCATCCCAATAACCAACTAACAACACACAGTAATGAATCGCTAATTGACTGGTTGCCCCACGCATGAGTGTGATATGTTCTTGTTCTTCTCTCGCTTTCCCTGATCACTACACATCTCTGTCGCAACTCTAAGAGTTTACCTCTCTGTTTGTAGCTTCTAATATAATTAGTGTAATTAAGACTGGAACTAGACTCAGTTCATCAGAGGGTAAGAACGACACACTTGCAACTGTGACAACAAAAACATGACTATATTCGGCTGCAAGAAGTGCTGCGATGTGATTATTACTGCTGCACTTCTGCAGGATGCAGGAACACACACATTTATAGATTTCTGCAATCATTGATACTGTTTTCACAAAAACTTAATGTCAGTCATATGTTTCAAAATATAACATTTCGGAAAATTTAAGGATCTCAAAATCGGTCTGTGCATTCTAGAATTCGACAAAATTATTTTAATGAAAAATGCATAAAATAAAAGTTAAAAAGAATAAAATTATAATCGATAAACGACACCAAAACCAGTACATTAAATAACATTTTCGTAACACATGCACAAGAAATACATTCTTATTCTCTAATTTTAGAGAGAGAAACACTGCTTTTCTTTCCTAGGGAGAGAAACATTATGTTACTCTCCCTAGGTAGGATGTTTCTCTCCCTAGAGACTACGATTATTAGTTGTTTGCGGCGTTTCCTAGGTAACTAGTTACGCAACCCATATTTAACAGTTGTCCTGATAAGACAGTAATTTTTGTGCACTTGTTACGAAAAGTATAATATGCTTCACGAGAGGGCGCGATTATCCCTTGTTTCCCTCCCTTGATGCATAACATACTATTTAATCACATATTGACTAGCTGCGGCTTCGAATCTTTTAGGTATTAAGCACAGGGTAAAGTTAGTTTCCTACATCTGTCATTGTAATTTAACCTTATTTTTTAAATAATTCATAAAACTATACACTTTTTTGTTTTTTGTTGTTTTTTGCGATCATAGAAATAGTATATGTGATTCGTTTTATAAATTTATGAGACGTTTATAAAACTTGTTACATAATATACTATTAAATTTATTTATTTATGCTACTCTGTACAACAGAAACTAAATCTTAATTACAGTAAAGGGTCTGTGATTAAATAATTAAAATAAAATATCTAGACTGAATATAAACATAATTGAATATTTTAAACAATCATATGAATAATTTTCTTGTAGAACAACTCTATCATTTATAATTTTTTATGCGCACCAATTCTGATTTTCCATGGGGTAGGTGGCTCAGTGGTATCGAGTCGGCCTGTGGATCTTAAGAACTCTGGTTTGATCCCCACAATTGACCAAATTAAATCTACCCCTGTGGCATCATTTTGGGCCGTGATTTGACGGCTGGTAACCGCACTTCACGCAAAGAAATATATCACTTACCGAGATCTGCTTTGGCAGAGTGCCACACCCAGTAATGGTTAAAAGGCGTGATGATATATTTATTTATTTATTTCTGATTTTCCATGTTAATTTTACGCTTATAATTTTTGAGCAGCACTTTATTAAGTTTCATTATAAATTCTTCAAATCTGTAAGTTTAGTTTGTAAATAAGTAAAATTTTTGTTATATTTTTAATTACATGTGTATTTTACTCGTACATACAAATAATGTTCACAACAGTAAACTAATTAAATATTTAATATATCATATGATGTGTCAAAAATGATATTGAATATTTACCTGCTTCAAAGCATCGGCTTTCTTTGTTATATTTACGTGCGCATGCGGTGAGTTCTCTATAAAGATAATTATATATCCATAACCAAAAGTAGGTATTTGTTTTTTTGTTAAATTGTAAACAAAACAATGTTTTCCTGATATTTGTTCACGGAAAACTTGATACTTAAGTAAACAGTTTTGTTTGTAATCAACAACAATTTTGATCATATTTAACTAAGAACATATTACGAACTACCAACCCAAAAGTTTTAGCAATTATTATTGAAATTTATATTTGTTTTTAACAAGAGAAGTAGAGAAATTAATTGGGGCTCATTACAGACTTGTACAATGAAACCAATTATTTTTAATTAAACAAATACAATTTTCATTGAAGTTGTCAATCTCCGAGCGATAGTATTAAATGTATAACTTTTTATATATTTTTTTTAAATCAGATATATTTATTTAATTTAAAATTATTCAATTGGCGAAGCAATCAACAAATCAATTTTTTGGTTGTGTGAATGAAGTATGACCCATAGGGTAGTTTTTTAAATTTATTTTTTGTGTTTTTAAATACCATAACAATTTTAATTAAATTTATTTTCTGTTTTCAAGCTAACACCGGGATTATTTTTCATTAAACTTTTTCCAATTATTTCGTAACATTTTACCAATATATATATAAATATTTATTTGCACTTTTGGCAACTATAGAATATTCAGAAGAACTTGACTGTTACGCGCATATTTATCCCTTAAATTTGGCAATAAATATGATGTAATTATTCGTTAGTATTTTTTTAAACTAATTTAAAAACATTTAACAATTTTTTAATATGTTGTTGTTAAGTTTTTCTAAAAGGACAAATTGAACAATAACTATGAAGGCTGAGAATTGAAGAAACTTAGCTTTCGTTGATTAATAGTATATTGTAATACTAGTGAGGAAAAGGTTTAATTACAAAACGAGTACGAAAGTTGTTTTGCAATAGCCCATTCCCACATGTGTTACATACAATTTTTTTCAACATTAAACGTGAAAATTATATTTTTACTAGTAATTTAATAATTATTTCATATAAATCAAAGGAGTTGTATTTGCAAATGCACATCACGTTTCCTTGGTCACCATGTCAAATGATTATTCCCTCACTCTTATTCTTAGTTGTGATAGTAAACGTTTACTTTCACCACTAGTGAGGGAAACAGTTATTATGAGCAGTTTAGTTTTGTACACACGTATTTTACTGAGTAACTAGGGTTTCGCCAGATTTCATAAACCCTATCTGTATATGAAAAGATTTCAAGCAATTTTCATCTTTCTAAGATATATTTTGTAATCTACGTAGAGAATACATTTGCCTGAAAATAAGAACTTGTAACAGTAGCATCGATTAGTATGCATGGAGGGATTTAAAAGTATTTTTTTCCAGATAATCGCTGGACGCAATATGCCACACTGCGGCTCGGTGAGTGCGGACCCTGTACTGTAATTTTGATTAAGTTCCTGTTGTACAGCGTAACATAAATAAATAACTTTTGTAGATTAAAAGATAGAATACTCAAAACATTTTTACCGACAGAAAAATGACTGTCAAAAATAATGTCAGGTGTGCTGTGCGCTATTAATAATTTCCCATCATGGCTGGAATGAGATGAATGCAATGCTGGTAAAGGGATCAAAGGTAAAAGCGTTTAACACGTGGAATTGTGCGTGCCAACGTGCTAAGATGAATGCATGTCAAAGCTAATAGACGCGTAAGTGTCGAGAGATCCAAGCAGGCCAAGATTGTTGTCTTAGCAGGGATGAGGCGGTGACGTGAAGGGGGTGTAAGCCGGGATTTGCTCATAACCTGGTGAATTATTAACGCACAAGTTTGTAGGCCGATTTCTCCCGTTAGCGAATTAATTTTTGATAACCGCCATCTCTCATAATTAGGCGATCGATAACTACAGCCAGAGGCGGAGCTCGATAACCTAAACTGAAGCTACTCGAATATCTACGACGAAAATAGAACCTTTGCTTCATTCTATATTTTCAACTGTAATCGTATTTCAACAAGAAAATAAATACATAAATATTTCATCACGCTTTTTATACATTTTTGGGTGGGGCACTCTGCCGCAGCAGATCTCGGGAAGTGATATATTTTTTACGAATGGAGTGCAATTACCAGCAGTCAAATCACAACCCTCAAAGAGCAATAGGGTAGTTTTTATGTGGTTGTCGGCTGTAGAAATCGAACCCAGGTAAAAGATAATTTATTTATTTATTTGTCACACTGTACAACAGGAACTTAATCCCAATTACAGTACAGGGTCCGCACTCGCCGAGCTGCAGTGTGGTAGTTTATATAATTTTTAGCTTGAGTGAGAATTGAACTCGGGATCTCCGGATTAGAATTTCGTATCGTTATCCACACCACCGTACTGACGGACAAATTATATGTAATATTGTTTCTTAATATTAAGTTTAGTTAGATTTGTTTATTTTGGCAATAAAAACAATTTCCCTGCGATGAAAGCGCTGGAGGTTTGTTTATCTGTATTAATTTTTATTTTCCTTGGAAGATTGTTATGAAATATGTTGAGTCCGTGCCTGTAGGGAGGACTGAAGGACTCGTAACACCTTGGCGTTTAATTATTCCCTGCTAATTACTATTCCATCGTTTCCTCTTGTGCTAATTAGTATGAGATGATTAAACTTATACTAAGACGATAAATTCTAAGTGCCCAGCCCTATATTTCCTTCCTACTTACACTTATCTTCCCTAAGATGTTATTAAATATTTATTAAACTTCAACGATTCGTGTTTTGAATTCTGGACAACCTACACATGATTAATTTTTCATTTGTGTCTACGATATTATCCTATATTTAATTTTTAATCAGCGATGTAAGCCATCTTTCTAATATCATTGTTTTTGACAAAAATTAGCAATTTATACAAATTACCTTTTCAAGATTCATAACTACGAAATTAAATAACCTAAAATTTAAGTGATTTCGGTCCTAAAGCATTCCGAGGTTTCAAAACCCGGGTTGGATTCCCACAGCTGACGAACAAATGTCACCACATTAAAACTAACCCTGTGGCTCGCCGTCTAATAACATCTTTGTGGGTCATGATTTGATGGTAACCGCGAAGAAATATATTACTTATCGAGATCTGCTACGTCAGAGTACCACACCCAGAAATGAGTAAAAGGCGTGATGATATATTTATTATGGGGTAGGTGGTTCAGTGGTATAGAGTCAGCTTGTGGATCTTGAGAACTTTGGTTCAATCCCCGAAGCCGACAAACAATTTGTACCAAATTAAATCTACCCCACTAACATCTTTGAGGGTCGTAATTTGACGGCTGGTAACCGCACTTCACTTCACTTGCCGAGATCTGCTACGGGAGAGTGCCACACCCAGTAATGGGTAAAATACGAGATGATATATTTATTTATTTATAAAACTACTCCTGTGGTTCTCCCTGCACTAACATCTTTGGAAGCCATTATTTGACAACTGGTAACCGCATTTTATGCGAAAAAATATATCAGTTACTGAGATCTGCTACAGTAGAATGCTACACCTTAATATTTATGTGTAAAATTGAATTATAAACATATAAAAAAAATTTAATAGTATGAACTTTCTTGGATATATTTTGTAAGTTGCGAAGAGAATCTATTTCAATGTTCATTTAAAAATCATTTGTTTACATTAACACTGAATTAATTATATCTGACTCTTTACAGGGGTGTTTCAAAATTATATGTATATATTATTTGATGTACTGATTACAATGCAAATTTTCCGAAATTCGCAAAAATAATTGCACATTACTTGAAGCAAATATTTTGCCACTGGACTGATAGGTTACAGTAATGAATAAATATTAATAAACATATTTTTTTAAAATTGAAATAGTGTAACACTTCTTTCAATGTTTAATGTTTACTAATTTTGTATCAGTTTGCTTCAAATAATGTGCAATTATTTTTGCATTATAATTAGTACGTCAAGTAATATATTTCCTTATTGTTTGCAATAACTTTGAAACACCCTGTATTTTAGCATTGGTAAACATTTAATAATTCTATTTGAAACTACAGGAATTTAAAGAGATTTAATAACAAATTCAAGGATAAAACATCTTGCCTCTCGCGGATGAAATCATATTGTCCAAAACTCCCTCGCTTACATATGTATCCTTGCACACTAGGTACGTAAAACCCTAAATCTTTGTTATAATTCTGCACAATTTATGATTTCCCTCAAAACTTGAAAAAGGAAACACAACAAAAACACGTTCGTTGGGGAGACCTCGGCGGGCGGTGAGGACACGAGACCACGAGAACACTTCACAATAGCAACGCGAACGTGAACGTTATGCGTGATGCTTTGTGCGTGCGTTTAAATGTCACAACCGCGGGGAATATTTCTGTCAGCCGGCTATTGTAAGCGCTACGCATTAACAGAATTCTGATGGGTTTTAAAAGCATTTTTGTGGAACCTAATTCCGGTGTGAATTCCGATGGTTTAATACTATACTGTCGTTTGGTTTTTGATGTCTGTACATCGAATTTTTCAAGCTTGTTTGTGTGTTGAACTCGTTAGGGGAGTTTTAATTGTTCCCTTGCCTTTTTCGTTTATTTTTTATCTGGCGCGATGCTATTCATAATTGGCGAATTTTGTTGATGTTTGTGTTTAGTCGAAAATTGTATTCAAACGAATATAAATGTATCATCACACGAAGAAATATACCAATACTGAGATCTGCTACGGCTGAGTGCCACACCCAGTAATGGATAAAAGGAGTGATGATATATTTATTTATTTTACTTAATAAATATATCATCACGCCTTTTACCCTATAGAGTGTAGCACTTTGCCGTAGCATATTTCGATAAGTGATATATTTGTTGCGTTACAAGCCATAAAATTACACCCCCGGAAGATGTTAATGAAGGGAGAGCCACAAGAATAGTTTTAATGTGGAGAAAATTGATTGTCGGCTGTGAATAAACCATGCCATTTTCAATTCTATCTTTGAAATGCTCAATTATTGGATTCCCTAATTATTTTATATCAATAAAGTTAAATAGTTTATGGTGTAGGAATTTTATTTTATATATCTTTATTTATAATTTTACTCTAACTGGAACTGGAAAAATTACGGTAATGTTTATTGGTAATTTGAATAAAATTATCAGTGCCACGAAATAACAAAACAAATGTACCAATTAAAAATTACTGTCATTATTATAATAAGTAACTTTTTCATGTTTTAAATAAAAAATGTTATTGATTTTAAGAAAATTACTAATAATCTTTTCCCTCATTTTTCCAGTTCCAAGTAGAGTAAAATTACATATATTATTGTTAAAAAGTGCAGAAATGTAACTTCTACAATAAACTATTTTAACTTTTTTTGATGTAAAATAATTTAACATTTAAAAAATAGTATTGAAAACGCTATGTTGCGTCCTTAGATTTACCACCCTGTATAATATGTATTTTTATTCAGGGCACAGCTGGAATCTCGAAAACTAGACATGCTTCAACTCTGATTAGTTATCAAATTAATGGTTAAATTCAACGACAAATGTTTAATTTTAGGACAAGTTTTATCCGAGCATTTATCGTACTATAAGCTTAAATAAATAAAAAATAACAATAATTTTAAAAAACCATCCTGTGTAACATTTTTGGTTAGTTTATTTTTTATTACGGAAAAGAGCAGTGCAAGCAACATTGTTAACTATCTGCTGAATAAAATATAAATTTTAATTTAGAAAAATGTGTACAATCATGTACATCATCGCTTTAAAATTTGTTTTTAAAATGTATGAGGTAAAACACATTAAAATTTTAATGAATTAATACATATTCATAGTATAAAAATTAATTGGAAAAGCTGTAAACAGATGCATGTTTTTCCGGCACGTATAAAATATGTCACCACAAATAAAATTAAATTCTCTCGACAAGCAATTAAAACAACAGCAATTAGGTATTAAAGGGTTTCTGATAATCGCGGTGACGTGAAGAATTTCTAGAAGAGAATCGGATGACTTCGTGCTACATTCAAACCACCAACTTAACTGTGAATACATCGTATTTAATTACAGTTGACATAAAACAAAAAATTCTAGAACCGGTTACACTGACAAATGAACCGCATTCAGCGCGGTAAATGCTTCCTTCTTCAAGATGGCTACTGCAAAATGGCCGCCAGGCCTTAACCATAGTCGGAGAATACACATTTTTACTTCCCTATCAGAAAGTAAAATTTTCATTAATAACTTAGAAATTTAGAAAAGATTTATTATTGCTTTGACAGATGTCACCTGGATGTCACTAATGTAATTGTTTTTCAATTGTCACGGATATGGACTTATATTCCTTCCCTAGGGAAGAAAAACTTACTTTTCCTGAAACTGACAGGAAAATAAACATTTGCCTGGTCATTAAGATTCAGGAAAGCTTTGCTTTGCATGCCTAGGCAGGAAAGTAACATATTGCTTGCCTAGGCAAGTAATGAAAGAAACTTGAGTGTCTAGTTACTTAGCAACATCAAATACTGACTGAATATGTAACTCAAATATTTCTTTTAATTTAAATTATTTTAAAATATGTATTATTTGTTTATAAGTTTCAGGTAAAATGTTATACGTAACACGTCATTAAAGCGTCGTACAGGATTCGTAAGCTGTTTCAAGCCTCGCTTTCGCTCGGCATGAAACTATCTACTCATCTTGTAATTGTGTTTTAATAGTTACCGTTTCCCTTATTAGTAACGAAAGTAAATAACTTTTCTCACTAGTGAGGGAAACGGTTATTATCACAACTAAATTGAGGGAAATGTCATTTGACATGGTGACCAAGGAAACGTGATGTGCATTTGCAAATACAACTCCTTTGATTTATATAAAATAATTAATAAATTTCTTGTATCGCAAACATAAAAATGTACTCATTTGCAATTAAACCCTTTTTTTCAATAGTATTACAATATATTATTCTTCCCTAAAGATGAAAATTATCACTTTCTTCTCTCAACTGAGGGAAGGAAATTTTACTTTCTGATAGGCTCATAGAAAATATTTGTACTGTGTCTGTGAAATTTATTTGGTGTACTCAGAAGATTGTCTACCTCACCTATCACCTCACGGCTTAGATATACAAATAATTATCTCGTATGACCATAACGGAAAGTAAGGTTTTCTTCCTTGTATTATTATTGCTTAAACATCACCCGTAGAAGAAAATAACACACTTTTCTCCCACGTTACACAAATAACTATAAAATATAATATACAGAACAAGGTCCAATTGGCAACCGTCAAATACATCCTCCAAAGATGTTAGTAAATAAACGACAGAATTTGAAAACTGCATATAGTACCTAGTAACAAAATAGCAACTTTCATATTTTTTGTTGTCAACTTGATGAGGTTTCCATGTGTGACAGAGTATGCGCATCTAATTGCAGTAATAATTCTCATGATTGACATAAAAACTAGCTATTCAAAAGAAGATAAAGAGCGAAAAACGTTTGTAAAATATTAGTCGAACCGTCTCTCACGTTTTTAGCGATAAAGTACGAGTACGCGCTCTAAACCGAGCCAACGCAAACAGTTTTTGTTGAGCAAGTTATAGGTTAAGTTGATCTTTACTTTTTAGTTTTCAAAGTATTTTTGCTTTTATTGTAACGCTTAACCAGAGAAAAAAGGAAAAAGTTTTTGAATCTGACTTGTTTGTAATACACTTTGGCCTACTTTACATCGTTGTAATTATAATTTGTAATTTATTTTCGAGATGGTTTTAATTATAACAGTTCCGCAAAAACCAAAGCCTCATCATTTTCTCTATCAACTTTTCTACAGCGAGATTAATTTTTGATCGCTACTAGACCAAAAGCTTCCTCATACCTTTTCAACCCACTTTTCCAGAACCGGCGGGAGGGAGAGATTTCCTTTTTTCAAAAAACATTCTATGTATTTTGAGTATTGTTTGACATTGTAGTGTGCTAAATGAGTATTTCGCGCACACTCCTAAATTATTTTATGACACATTCCATTGGTTACAACATATCAATTCATATTAATATTAAGCACGGAGTGAAGTTAGCTTTAGGTATCTCTTATTGTAACTTAATCGTACTTTTTAAATAATTAATAAAACTTAAAATTTTAATAAGAAATAATAGTTTACATCAAACTAGAATTGGGTCGCCAAAAAGTCCTTTGTTTTTAAGGCCAACTTAAATTTAATTTAAAAAAAATTAAGTGTCAAATTAAATAGTTAACATGGTTGATTTTCAGATAATTCCATCGTAAAAGTGGTGTCAAATTATCGCACGCATGACGAAAAACTGCTCGCAGAAGTTTCAAAAAAATAAATACTTAACAATTTGAAGAGCAGATTACTAAAAGAATGTTAACAAATGATACTGACTTGTAGTTATTGTCGAGTGGAATTTCTCCGATGGCGACGTTGTCATGCATTTGTTTGTTGGTCCTCGCCCACCAGTAGGTGAGGGATTCTGCAGATCTTGCATGTTGAGGGCTGAAGCGACACTCTAAGGTTACGTCTTCACCTTCTCGAGTGTCCTTGGCGTCTTCGCATTGTACAATCGTCAGTATGAGACCTGCAACATAAAAATTAGAAATATTAGATTATATATAATATTTTATTTATTTATACAACTCTATACAATTTAATCCCAATTACAGTACAGAGTTCGGACTCATCGAGCTGCAGTGTGGTAGTTTATATTTTTTTAGCTTGAGTGCGATTATTTTTAATTTGTATTGAGATATTTGAGATTGAGAAAAATGTTGTTAGAAACTAAAGTGTTTATTAATTCAGAAGATTTGGGCATGTGGAATGTATGTCGAATGGTAGGTGGTAAACATGTGTATTTTGATTAAATTGAGGGTGAGAGAATGTGAGAACAGTCTAGGATATGAAATAGTATGAATGTGGGTAACGCGAAAGTGATATGTCAGGATAGGAATTAATTACAGGACAATTTAATCCCAATTACAGTACAGAGTTCGGACTCATCGAGCTGCAGTGTGATAGTTTATATTTCTTTAGCTTGAGTACGATTATTTTTAATTTTTATTGAGATATTTGAGATTGAGAAGAATGTTGTAAGAAACTAATGTGTTTGTTAATTCAGAATATTTGGATATGTGGAATGTATGTCGAATGGTAGGTGGTAAAACATGTGTATTTTGATTAAATTGAGGGTGAGAGAATGTGAGAACAGTCTAGGATATGAAATAGTATGAATGTGGGTAACGCGAAAGTGATATGTCAGGATAGGAATTAATTACAGGACAAATTTAATTATTATTATTATTAGTCGACAAAATAAAAAATAAAAATTTGATTGAAATCCGAAGAAATCTGTCGAACTAAAATGTATATCCTTTTATTATGATGATTATTTGTTATGTTGCACAACAGGAATGTAATCTTAATTACAGTACAGATGGCTTATAACTTATAATGGAATCAGAGCCAGCCAGATTCAGTTATTTTTTGGATGTAAATTATTTGAATGCATGACTTTTTGATTAAAATGTAAGTTTATTCTCGGTTTTATGAAATGAATAAATATGCAGTGTAACTAACACTTTATATCAACTGAAAAAAATCTGCAATATCAGAGCAGTTGTTAGTTATAATTCGTGAAGATACTTTTGTTTGAAAGTGATGTTCATAAAAGGATGTTTTTATGTTCAATAGTGTTTAATTTTTGCATAATTCAGGCAAGTAACAAATCCTTTAAAGCTCGTAAAAAACATAACAAGAAAGCATCTTTTGTGTAATCTGCCATATCTTAACATTTCATAATAAGTTGAAACAATACGGCGGGAAAGTAAACCATTTTAAAATTTAAATCTGATTATAATAACCCAACGGTAACTGCAAAGCAAAACCACACCGTTTTTTATCATCTCATCCTCATCTCGGAGGAGAATGAGAAAGACAGAGAGGAGTAGGTGTTTGAGAAGTGCAGTGGCACCAACCCCGCGAAGACAAATTCCCAACATTATATTCACATCAGAGACATTAAATCTCGCGCTATTCAACGAAGTTTCTCAGTTAATTTGTACACAATATGAAGGCTTTTTCCCTGATAATTATGGTGATTTTATGATGCCAATTACACAATTACCTGCATGGCGACATTATGATATGTGCGCCTCTTTTGTTTTTTACCTTTTTACTTAGATTTTCTCTCCCGGAAGAGTGAATTATCGTATTAAGACACAAATTTTTAAACGGTACTCTACGAAATGATTGTCATTTTTTCTGTTGTAAATTCTAGACACGAGTGATTATCTTCTGTGGTTGAGTGTAATTGAGGCTTGAGAAAAAAAAGATGTTCGCAGGAAAAACATAAACGAGATTGTTCTTTTGTTTCTGTTTTATCATGCGATTCGTGTTTATTTTTGTACGTTTTTCGATAATCGCTCACTTCGATTGTTTTGTTTTTGTGTATTAAGGCCTCTGTTATGTTTACCTTCAAACTCCTGCGATGTTGAAGAAATGAATTGCTTTGCTTTGCTTTTTAAAAAAACGCAAAAAAATAATGATATTTAGATTGATATTGAACAGACGAACAGAGTGGAGATATTACATTAAACATTGTTTACTTTTAATCGCTTCGCTTTCAAGGAAAACAAAAGACAATACATGAATGCCGTTAAGAAAATCTGTATTTGAATATGTACAATAGCCACATTTTCATTTTTATTTTTGCCCAGCGATTTATCCTAAAAATAAACAAAATCAATTTTGAATTTTTTCTAATTTTAAATATGGTTCACTATTATTTGAAATCTATTTTTCTTTTCAACATTACTTGTGCAAATGACATTTCCCTCACTCAATTTAGTTGTAATAGTAATCGTTTCCCTCATTAGTGATGAAAGTAAATAACTTTCCTCACTAATGAGAGAAGCAGTTACTATCACAACTAAATTGAGTGAGGGAAATGTCATTTGACATGGTGACCAAGGAAACGTTATGTGTATTTGCTCAACTCATTTGATTTATATAAAATAATTATTAAATGACTTCTATTGCAAACATGGAAAGGTAATTTTCATGTTTAATGTTAAAAAAAATAGTATGTAACACACGTGGGTAAGGGCCATTGAAAAATTTGCTCGTGTACTCTTTTCGTCACTAGTATTAGAATATACTATTATTTTTTGTTTCACTTGTCTGTATAACCTAACAAAACCATAAAACAGAATATATCTCTAATGTGAACTATTTTTTTTTTCATACTAAAAGCTAATGCAAATATAAAAGTAAATATAATAGCCATTCGAGAAAATAAAAATAATTGTAAAGTACAGAATAGAATATTTCATCCATTAAATACTACATAAAAGTTGGAGATTCCAGATAAAGTTTTTCCATACATTCCCTCATTTTTCCGCGCCATTAGAGTCTTTAGTTCCCATCAGATTTAATATTATAAAATAGTTAGTTCCATTTCTATTCCAACTGGAAATAAAAATAATAAAAGTAAAAATGTAGGAGTCTAGAAAGTTTAAGTGTGGAATAAGGGAGACGGGAAGCTACTTGCATAATGCTTTCGTTATTAGTTGAAGATAGGAAACCACGTTATCTGCTTTTAAATGGGGCAAAATCTAATTTAAAAGTTATTACCTATACGTAGTTTTCTCATCAAAAACGAATTACAAGTTGGGAGTTTTTATCAGGTCTAAATAAGCACGTCTGCACGTCACAAAAGCTACTGTACAACTTCGTAGTGCTACTCCAATTCCTGATGCACATTTCATGAGCTCGAGTTGCGAGAGTTTTATCTACGAATCCCGAATATAATAAGCATATAACGTTACGACTAGCTACGCTAATGCATAACGCAGTGTCGAATGAAACTTTCCAGACAATGCATTTTTATACTGTAAATCATTTTCAAACTGTTTTCATATTTCACAAATAATCCTCGTATATACTTTATTTTCACCTTCTATGTAAATGACACTTTATAGGTATTTATGGTAATAAAGTAAATGAATAATTATAGCGCGTAGCCCTGTGAAACGTTCATAGAAGAGACCTGTAATATTTTTTCGTAACACATGCACAAGAAACACGTTCTTATTCCCTAATTTTAGAGAGAGAAACACTGCTTTTGTTACTAATTAACAGGAATAGGTACAACTGATCACTACGATGGTTGGAATAGAACTGCATAATAATTTAAGAATAATGCGCGTAGTTACAAAATTATTTAAAGAATTTTTACTAAAATATTACTTCAAATTATGACATTTCCTTATGTAATAAATTATTTTTATAATGAAGCGTTAAATTAACGAAGGTAACTTAATTAAAATTAAATCTTTGCATAATTTAGACAAGTTTTATTATGAACAATGTAAGTGTTAATTCGTGACAGAAATATTACGTTATAGCCCGTGGTGCTGTTGCTAAAAGCGACGGGAGTAAAATGAACTTTTTCTATCATGCAAATAACGACGGAAAAAATGTATTTTTGTTTCGTAAGTAAATGAATCATTTATTTATTTACTTAAAAAAAATTATATTATTTTTCGTAACACATGCACAAGAAACACGTTCTTATTCCCAAATTTTAGAAAGAAAAACACTGCTTTTCTCCCCTCGGGAGAGAAACATAATGTAGGATGTTTCTCTCCCTGGGTAGCATGTTTCTCTCCCTAGAGACTACGATTATTAGCTGATTGCGGCGTTTCCTAGGTAACTAGTTACGCAACCCATATTTGACATTTATCCCGATAAGACAATAATTTTTGTGCACTTGTTACGAAAAGTATAATATGCTTCACGGGAGGGTGCGATTATCCCTTGTGTGAAGTTGCCAAACCGAGACGTAAGCGAGGGCCGAAGGCTCCCTTGATGCATAACATACTATATTTATTAAATTAATATAAACTAATTAATAGTAAATGACGTTCCTAGACCGGAACAAGTTAGAGAAACACATAATTTACAAATTATAAATTACTCAACATATTCTTGTTGAGGTGACATAGGTAGTGACTACATTAGAATTGAATAAAAATTGACTTTGTTACAATATGGATGTGGATGTGTGAAGGTGGCGGAATGAAAGATGTCGAGTGTGAGGAATAAAAGGGTTTGTATGGAGAGAATGTGAATGTGATTGAAGCAAGGTTGGTGTGTCAGAATTCTTTGATAAATCTGATGAGTGAATGTTCTTTTAATGTACGTTAAAGCATCACTGTAAAATCACAAATAATTAATAATGTATGAAAAATTCCATTGTAGATATTCCCAATAGAATAGTACGTTTGTGTGACAACTTAAAATTTATTACACGGTTATTTATAATGATACGAAGCCAATGACATTTCTAAAAAAACTAATTACTCCCGTAATCAGATTACCTAGTCAAAGTCACGCTATTTATAGTCACGAAACAAATCAAGTAAACTATGAAACCATTATCAACACTGGCAATTGTTCGGAAGTCCTTTGTTTCCAAATTACCGAGCAACAATACAATGATAGTGTGACGCTGATCTAAAAGAGGGCGACGATGGGATGACAAACGACAGTCGAAGGAAGTCATGGCCGCTGCGTTGCAAGCAAGAAAGAGAAGAAAGAGTTCATGTTGTAGAGATCTCGAGTTCTTGCGTTGGGCGGAGTTGACCGCACCCAAGTTCCAACAGCACCCAGACAGAAGTCGAAGTCGAGGTTGGAGTGTAAAGCTTGCTGCAGAGGAGCTTTGTCGAGTAACGGGAAAGGAAACAACTATTTAGATCACTTGAAATGATTTGTGTTTGTTGATGTATACAAATGTTTCCTATTTTACATACACGTCCGGGTGATATGAAGACAAACAATGTTTTCTTGTTTTATATTAATTCTTACACGCTTCAAAACGTTTTTCATTATACGACACCAAATATGTTAAAAAAACCTTTTAAAGGTGTTTACAAAAATAATTTTCTTTCCTCAATTGGAGAAGAAGAAAGTAAATATTTTTCTCTGGAAAAGAAAAGTATGTATACATCGTGAAGAGAATGTTATTTTTCCTTCAACTGCGAAACCTGTACTGTAGTTAGGATCTTTACCAATAGCAACGGTTGTTAAATCTTTTTACGGCCTTCTCCTTAGCAACGTAACATAAAGTAGTATTGTACAAAAAGATGGACTAAATCGCATTTGTAAATGAAAACTATTTTAGACAGTTAAATAAACGTACAGGCGCGGTGGCCGAGCGTGTTAAGGCACATCTCTTAACATACTGTGACGTCACCCGAGCCAAGGTTCGTCAGTTCGAATCCGCCTGTCGACAATGTGTGATTTGTCGTAAAATATAAAATACAGCTAAATGTATTTATCACACTCGGGCGCTTTAAACTAGTCACTTATACGCCTTAAATAATGTAGCATTTGACTACGAAAACCGGCAGTACGGCAGTGTAAAAACTGCGGCTCGGTGTGTCCGGTAGGCCCAGGCCCGATTTGGGCTGTAGCGCCACAGATGATGAAATAAACGTACGTTGTCCATACATCGAAGAAATTTGTCTTGCTCTTTGTCGATTAACGAGCGATATAATTTATGTAAAACAATTAATTCATTGTGAATCTTCATAATAAGTTCACGGAAAGTATAGAAGCAGTTTTTCTTTGAATATAAGAGAATTATGTTGCAAAATGAAATATTTATATACATAACTGAATAAAACATAGGCATAATCTCAAGCTCTCTAGTTTCATGAGAAAAGCAACCGCACCATCTGTCAGTTTCACTCTGCATTATAATTTTAAATTTTTCTTTAGTCTACACAGTATTAATTACAAATTACACGAATTATTTCATCTACACGAAGCTTTAGAAAGAGAGCGTAAGATCAGGAGAATGTAACCAATCACTGTGCAAGAATCTGTACCGAAATTAATGACTTTAAGCTAGCGCATGCTACATAAAGCTGGCGCCAAACATCAAGAACAGATTGATAAATCGTGGAAACCGCTGGCACGAGTCATAGAATAAAATAAAAATAATTCAAGTTGAGTTGACCAATCGGAACGCTGTACAGTCATGCCTGGCTGCTGGACTTGTTATAATTTTTGCTCTTGGTTAATACTACATTTTTGTGAAAGCTACCAATCCTGCAAAAGTTGCATTTAACATCGGTTATTAGCTAATAAGGTATTTCAAAAGATTTTGACTTTGTTTCAAAAGTTATTCAAGATATACATCATTCAAAAATATTTGTTTCAAAACTTACAAATTAATTGCACTTTACATGAAGTATACATTGTTACTGATCTTAAAGTTATTTTTAAATAAAAATAAATCAAGCTTATTACCAATTACTGGGTGTGGCACTCTGCCCCAACAGATCTCAGTAACTAATATATTTCTTCACGCAAACTCCGCTTACCAACCGTCAAATCACGACCCTAAAAAATGTTAGTGGTTGTGGAAACCATGGGAGTAGTTTTAATTTGGTGAAAATTGTTTGTTGACTGTGCGAATCGAACTCAAGTTCTCAAATCCACAGGCTGACTCGAGATCACTGAACCAACTGATATACAATAATAATTAAACTATAATTATAAACAATACAATTATTATTCATTATGCAACATCAGATTAGTGCTTATTATAATTTAATTATTAATATATTAGAAATAACTTTCAAACTAGTGGCACTAAAATTGTTTTACTTCACGTAAAGTACAATTAATTTTACAAATTTTAAAATAGTATATTAAAGAACAAGTTTTATAAGATATATTTAAGTTCAAGTTTAGAAAAAGGAGCAGCAGGCGTCTTTTATAAATTCAAATTTTAAAAAAATCTGGGATATTTTAAACCAAGGCAAATTTGTATATGAAATGTTATGCAATTGTTCAGATTTTGAGGATATATTGAAATTTTGCCAGTTTGTATTTCATAAGGACTTCCTTATGAACGCAAAATAGAAAAAAAAAATTTCTGTTCAATAATCAGTACGTACATGGGGTTCAAATAAGTGCTATAAGTTGTGAAACACCCTGTATTAATTATAGTCTTTGTGCCTACTTCAGGATGAATGTGATATAAGTTTCAAGGGTTCGTACTACTCCATTTACTGGCCAAACATAATGATATACATACATATGTAAATTAGAAAAGTTTGACAGCTACATATATATGATACTGTGTCAAAATCTTTTGTAAATAGATTACAAATCTCAAATGACTCAGCTGCATGATCTGACTCATGTCATAAGTGATTTATAATATTTGGCAAAAGTTCAAACTTCAAACTTATAACTAGTTACTCGTAGTTTCCCCGGAGGTAAAAATTAATAATGGCGCCAATTTAATACTTGTAACTGTGAGTTACGATTACCTTAACATATTACTTCAAAAATTAGGCCATTAATATAGTAATTTAACTAAATCAATTACAGTATGATAACCTCATACATTATTATTTAGTCATGAATACAAAATATAAAAGAACAAAATGAATTTATGTAATATAATTGTATGACAAATGGTACATTTTTGTAACTGTATATTATTAGTACGCAAAATAGGAAGCAACTAAATTTGTTTTTCTAGGTATTAATAATTCATAATACCGACAATATTTTTTGTTTACACATCATAATAATTGAATAGCTTTAGCTTTCATCATTATGGTCTCATTACGAATTGATTTCTTTTAAAATTACCTGCTGTAACCATACAAATTATCCTTGTGACATTCATATTTCGATAGTTAATTATTAGATAAATATAATAATTATTTTTGTTATGTATATTGAGAATTGTACTAGCTGAAGCTGAATAAAATAAACTTTATTATTATTATTATTATAAATGTTATTGAGATCTGAAAATGCAGAGCTTTACAAATGAAGACTATGTAAAATGTGAGAAATATGTTGGTTGAGTTCTGAGCAGATTTAAAATTAGAATTAATTTTTGAGCGTTTAAGCATGGCTTACAAATTTCATGTTAATCCGATCAGTCGTTTAGCAATAATCCTGAATTCGTTGAGCTTAACTCATCTTTGATATCTTCGTTGTAAAATATATAAAAAATACAGAAATATTTGATAGAAAATACAAATATTTTTCATCAATTGACAGAAAAAAATGATATTTTTCATCTTTAGGACAAAGCGTTACAACAGTATGTTTGGGTGTGGCACTCTGCCATAGCAGATCTCGGTAACTGATATAATTCTTCGCGTGAAGTGTAGTTACCAACTGTCGAATCATGGCCACCAAAGATGATAGTAGAGGGGGAGCCATAGGGGTAGTTTTAATGTGGTGAACATTGTTTGTCGGCTGTGGGACTTGAATCCGGGGTTTCAAACCCACAGGCCGATTCGATACCACTGAGCCATCTACTCCATAATAATATAATAATTCAATAATTGCTTATGACATTATTCCAGATAATAATATTACGCATGATTCTGCTAATTAATAAACTTTTATTTAATTAATTAATTAATTAATTTACTCTGACACAACAGAAATTTAATTCCAATTACAATATAGAAGACCTGTAGCATATTGTACGATTCAAGACAATTTTAGAGTAAATGTATTTTTGGTTGTAAATTTGAGTCAGCTCTTTCTTGTGAAGGAACACCACTAACCATCTAACTACAACTGTCCATATTTATAAAAATAAATAAGTTAAATACGACTCAAAATTGCTCTCATTATAAAAATGTCATTAATCACATCTTGATAAGCCGTGGCTTTGAACGTTTTAGTCACGGATTGAAATATTAAGCACGGGGTGAAGTTAGCTTCAAGTATCTATCATTGTAACTTAACCTTACTTTTTAAATAATTTATAAAACTTTATATTTTTATCTTAATTTGTGATCGTAGAAAAATTATAGTACGTGACTCGTTTTATAAACTCTTTAGATACTCGTTTTTTATACACTCGTAACTAAAGAGACGTTAAATAATATTAATTCATTATGATGTATTTACTAATAATTAAGATTTTATATAGCTTAAATATATTATTATTGCTTTGTATAATAATTTCCTTCTAAAACTATATTTCTTATTTATAGTTTTGTATTAAAAGTTTATGGTCTACTAACTTTCTCTTGTGAAACAAGAGCACTAACCATTCAGCTACAAATATTCGAAAATGCAAGATATATAAAGATGTGTCTGTTATTAATTTCCCAGAAATCCGATTAAATTTCTTATTTATGTTGTTATGTTACTGTGTAGTTGATCTACTTACTAAGTTGTAAAAGAAAACAAAAAACAAGTAATCTTGTAAAACTTGAACAGTATTAGAGAAGAGAAAGTGTCCTATTTGATCTGGCAAAAAGACATGATTTATCATTTCTTTGTTCGATACGTCAAGCTGAGTTACTTCCAACATGTGGGTGTTTATACGAGTAAAGTTTCGAGTTACACCGTAAAAAAACCATCGCGAAAAGATCACGTACTCCGTGCTGGGTTTCATAGCCGCACTCTGGCGCTGTATGTTCGCGTATGTTCATTGGATTTGCTAAGGTGAACAACTGCAAACCGGTTTGAAGTTAGCTCTTAGTGCGAACCTTTATATACTTAGGTATTTTGCAATTAATAACCAACAATACAACCAGTACGATATATTCTTTGTGTCTAGAACTAGGTTTCATTAACTTTTATTGTTTTCAACTTTGATGAATAGTGCTCTGAATTGTCTTGTGACCGCACACTTTGAAATCTGACAATTACATTTGCCAACTAACCGCTACAACCATTATTGTTCGTCTTTACTCTTTCTACTTCAAAGTATACTACATATTCTGTATGGAAAAGTTACTCACATTTGATTACTTTGTTGTTCTATGATTGGTTAAAATCGTAGGCACGATATTTATATGTTCATCTCAATTTTTTTCTGTTTATCTCTCTCGATTGATAGTTTGCCAATTTATTTGCGAAAAATATTCAACAATTTTCTATAAGAATAGCCAATGTCCTACATTTTGAGATTTTGTGCTGGAAATATATTATTTATACTAAAATGAAGACATTATTAAACAAATTATTTATTAATTATTATTATATAATAGTATCAACGTGTACAAAAAAATTAATTACAATTATTAGAAACAAATTAAAGTTTCGTTAAAAACATTATATTCAATTTTAAGATAATTGCAAATTTAAATAAAATGCACTTTTCTTATAGTATGAAAAAATTGCTTCTATATCAAGATGAACACATTATTAAACAAATTATTGTGAATGAAATGTTACATTAAGTCAAAATTTCAATACTCTCTGAGGAGATAAATAAATAAAAATCGTGAAAAATGTAGTATTAACTTTTTTATTTTTTTATACGATTTAAAAGTAATTGAAAAATGTATCACTTTCTAAATTATTTCTCGATAAAATGTAACGACTTTCAAGTTCACTATGTAACAAATAATTATTAAAAATCATTACCATAGCATGAATGAGGTGCCAAGTACAGATAAATGTCAAAAATTAGCATCATAAACATTCTAGTTTTGCTTTAAGTAACTTTAAGCAATTATAATAAATTTTTATATAAAATTTTGTGAAACATTTCTATTATTTAATAAGAAACTGAAGAAGAAAAAGAAGTTTGCGGAGTCGTAAAAAATGCAGGAAACAGTTGAAAACTGCAAACGCAAGAGAAGTTAATTTTATTTATTGCAGCGGGACTCTCATCAAATAAATATACGATGCAACTGCATTTTTCACCGGAGAAATTAGATTATAAATTTACAGTTTTTTTTTTGGTAAAATCTATACTGAATACAGCTCTGAAAAATCAATATGCGAAGGAAGCAAGAGACACAGGTTTAATCACAGTACATCGATGAATCCGGAGTAACTTTACGAAGAGAAAAAAGCAAAAAGGAAAAAGAATAATAAAAGAAAAAGTCATAAAAAGTCGTAAGTTCGTTGATGGGGTATAACAGCGCTAGAAGAAAATAAAAAAGCTAGTGTTAGCTTCATGGAACAGATGGAAGATTAGCAAAATCAGACTTGGAGAAAAAGAAAAATGGAAGAAAGTATCATTATGCATCGATGGAAAACATTCAAAGGTCCAAGCAAAGATAAAGAGTGATAACCCTCCATTGTTCCAAACCTCGTTCCAACCTGGGCCTTCGTGATGAAGAAGAATAATTAATGTATCTATTGTTCCAACACAGGCGACTGTTTGCTCAGCCTCACGATCTCAGAAATTAAAAACTTTGTTCACTCATGCGTCGTATCTTTTCCTGAGAGGGCTCCCAACTTATTATGTTACGTGCATAGGAAATGAGGAAGTGGAAGGATGAACATATTAGGAAGATGCACCTCGGTGTCTCATTCTGGGACTAATAAAACCCGGAGAATTATTAAGAAGTACTTGCGATGCTGTTTTAATATTTCACAAAATGTTATGAATAAATTATGTAGATGCAGTTTGATGGCTCAACAGGGTTCTGAGGTAATTTTCTACAATTTTTACTTGGACGTAACATGATTACGAATTAAACATAACTTTATATATTTTCCGCAATGAAATATTTCTAAATTTGATACAAATTTTGTACGAGAAACAGAAAATGTCGTTTTAGACAATTTATGGCAGAATTCTGTCAAAATCCATAAGTTTTATAGTTCTGTAAATGACGAACAAAATCACAACGATAATTATGAATAAAATATTGTTTACTTATCAAGAAATATCAGGGTTCGTAAATATCAAGATATTTATAATAAATATCAAAATATCTGATATATAGGATATATATCAGATAAATATCACTTTTTGAATATTTATTTTTTAATTTTAGTTTTTGTACACATTTAGAAAAACTGAAAAATTCGAAAAATTTTCTTTTCCGGAGGCTATATCTCAAAAACTAAACAAGATTTGGAAATGCGCTCAACGGCGTTGAATTCCCCGTGTCCGAATTGACTTATAAGCAAATTTTCATGCAATTTTATGCAATTTAATATTTTTAATTATTTCCTAAGGGGTACCCCTTTGGTTTTTTCAGATTTTAATTCAATTTTCTCAAAAATTCTTAATCGTAGGATTATTAAAACGAAAATTTACATACATATGTATTTTGACCCACTGAATCCAGTGGTGCAATCTTCAAATGCATATGACTTCTGGTTTTCGAGAAAATGTTAAAAAACCGATTTTTGCGATTTTTTTGGCGGAAAATTGAAAAAAATAAAAATCGCTGAAACTATGTTTATAAGTTAACTGAAGCACGAGAAAATTAATGCCGTTGAGCTCGTTTTCATATCACATTTAGTTTTCGAGATATAGTCTCGTAAAAGTAGAAAAACTGAAAAATTCTAAAAATTTCAATTTTCCGGAGGCTATATCTCAAAAACTAAACATGATATGGAAATGCGCTCAACGGCGTTAAATTCCCCGAGTCCGAATTGACTTATAAGCAAATTTGAGGCTATATCTCAAAAACTATTTGATATTTTTATATAATGGATATATATCATTGCAAAAATATGACGATATATATCAAAATAAATATCATGATATATATCGATCGATATATATCTTCGAACCCTGAGAAATATTGATGTTATTTTATTCATTATTTATAGATCTACAGATCTATAAATTTAACCCATTAACCGCCAACGTCCCATTTTTGGGACGCTTAAATATTTGGCTGTAATCATTTTTTTTTACATTTAAAATGTATATTTTTTTTAATGAATATATTAATTAGTTATGTTATGACAGCCAGTCACAGCCAATTTTCAAATATTTGCAAAACCAATAATTTTAAAAATATTCAAAGTTTCTTAATTTCGGTGTTTTTAACAATTATATTTCAAGGTCAGATATATTTTAACACTTAAGTATGTATAACTTTTATTATCAAAAACTTGTTTTTTAGAACTCAAATAAAGATATTTTTCCTGAAAAGGTATTCTTTTATTGATCATTGAATTGCGGCGGGTATTGGGTTAAAGATTTATTACAGAATTCCATCATTAATCAAATGATTCAACTTTAGTAGTTTTAACAAATTGTCTGAATAAAATGAAATTCTGATTAGCATGATTATAATAATGATTAGAATAAAATAAATAGAATAAACATATCAGCCTTTCACCCATTACTGACAAGTAACACTACCCAACTGTCACTCACCGATTTAAATGAAACTTGGCACACAAAACATGTTGAACCCCTATTTTTTGTTCTTCCGAAAGTTGATTTTAAGGGGTATAAACCAACCCTGAAATATGGTAAAAGCAAGAATCGCCATAAAAGAAATTAAATAATATCAAAATATTACGCGTTCAACATTGGTTACCCAGAGGTTTTTGAGATCGCCAAAATTTATTTTCGGAGTCATTTTGATCATATACACTTTTTAAGGGGTTAAAAAGGGGATAGGGGATGAAATTACGATATTCAACTGAAATAGAGTTTTAGGTTAAAAACTAGTTACTCGGGAGTTTTTGGGGTCGCTGAATCTATTTTCGAGGTTACCAATGATGAGCGCATAATATTTCACTTATGGCGATTCTTGATTTTACCACCTTTCAGGGGTGGTTTGTATCCCTAAAAAGCAACTTCCGGAAGAAAAAAATAGGAGTTTAATATTTTTACTTCCTTGTACGAAGTAAAGGAAGTATTGTAATCGCGAAAATTTTCGGTTCTCAGATTTCAACGGAAATAGGTGTTTTGGCCCTCCCTGAATCCATTTTGACTAATTTCGTCATGCCGTCTGTACGTACGTACGTATCTCGCATAACTCAAAAACGGTAAACCGTAGAAAATTGAAACTTTATATTTAGGACTGTTATAATATCTAGTTGTGCACCTCCCTTTTTGGTCATTATACAACTACCGGAAGTGGTACTTTACTTGAAGCCTATAATAGATTTTCATGAAAAACTATATTCAAATATAATTTAAAACTTTCCAAATTTGGTATATAAGACTACTATCTCAATGGAAATAACATAATAGATTTTGGTTAAAATAGACTAACCGGAAGTGGCACATTACATGAAGCTGCTAACAGTTTTCCTTGAAAAAAATGGTATTATTTTAATTTTAGAAATGAATGCTGCAAATAAAAGTTTTAGAGAATTAAATTCTGCGTCTAGCACATTAAGAATTTTTAAATTAGCTTTTTGCATAAACGAGATATCTAAATTTAAATATTATATATTTTTTGTTTTTTTGTAAATTAAGTTTCCTATGGATTAGAACAAAAAATAAAAGATTTAATGTCAAATATGTGTAATTAAAAAAATATCTATAGTTTAATACGTGTACAAGGAAGTCATGTGGTGTCCACATCAGATATTTTAGAATTCTATTAATGTGCCAAGTTTCATTTAAATCGGTGAATGACAGTTGGGTCGATTATCACGCTCCTCAAAAATGTTTGTGTTTTTCCGAGTCTGATTGTACAGGAAAAGTTAAAGTGAAAATGTTAGTAATACTGCCACTGAGTTTTATGTATATAGTGTATTGTCTATTCCTGATCTCGTTTCAACAGTAAAACAGATATTAATGCTTTCAAGATAAAACGTTACGCAACAAACGTAAAGAACTAAATTATGTCGTACAAAGACTTTCAAAGAGAAAAGATTGTGATCTTGTATACGCTGCTGCTGCTGCTGTAATATATTTGTTGGATAATTGTATATATTTGCAAAATCAAAGTAGACGAAGTCATAAAAATAAAATATGGTCGGTAAGAATGGAGAGTTTGTGATTATAGATCGTTGTGTGTTTAAAGAAAAGCACGTGGTGTATAGTTTGTGAAAAAGCAGATAGTGCGTTCGATGAGGCATCAAACCTAAACTTTATTTATGGCCTGTGAAACGATGCATGGTATTGAAAATCCACAATCTCCGTGAAGTCAAACTCTCAAAGAACAAAGTGTTTTTAGCTCATCTCATTAACTCGCTGAAAAAATATCGTAAGGTAGACTATTCTCTACCTGAAGTTAATTAGCAATTTAAAAATGTAATCGTGTGCGGCTATTTCAGGAACTAATTCCGTGTCCCGATGCTGATGGGCTTTTACGGGTCCTCCCCTAACGAAATTACTAAAAATTATAGGCCGGGCTTAGATGATGACGGCGCCTTGAATTGGCTTTGGGGATTCTTCATTCCCGCACGAAACAAATGTTTGTCGGGCGACCGTTGGGACTGTCGACTGTCGACTGTTGACTGTTGACTGTTTGTTTCACCGGATGCACTGGTAATTAGGAGAAGGAAAGTCGGTTTTGTTACAATGTTTTGCAGCTAACTTAAGCTTTGTTTCTTGTGATTATTACGGAAATGTAAAACACTTGATTGTTTTAGTTTCTAAAGAACTAACAATAATTGTTGCGTGGACATGCAACTCTTGGGAATGTTATGAAAAGAACGTTGCTTAAATTTCAATTATTCCATTATACAGGGTGTTCAGGAAATGACCAAAAAGCTTCAAGTAGAACGATTCTTTGATTAATTCTAAATCGACAATCTTAATGCAAACAAAATGTACGTCCTTTTGAAAAACCATACGAAACTATCTAACTTGAAAATGTGTAACTAGAACCAAGCGATTGTGCAACTTAAATAAAATAAATAAATATATCATCACGCCTTTTACCCATTACTGGGTGTGGCACTCTGCCAGAACAGATCTCGGTAAGTGATATATTCTTTCGCGTGAAGTCAAATCACGGCCTCCAAAGTTATTAGTGGTGGGGGAGCCACAGGGGTAGATTTCAATTGGTGAAAATTGTTTAGCGGCTGTGGGGATCGAATCAGGGTTCTCAAGATCCACAAGCCGATTCGATACCATTAAGCCACCTACCCCAACTAATTGTTAAATACCAATACTCCTCTCCAGCGGTATTAATTTAAAATTAAAACTGCTGAAATGAAATGAAATGAAAATTTTTCATTTATTCGAATTTTAATTAAACTTGCAGTTCTTTTTTATTTGCAGTATTCAATTTCGTGATGGTGATATCCAGTAAAGATGTAAATCTCACAATAACAAAGCGCGTTCTTGTGCGTAGGTAGACCAAATTGAGACGCCATATTAGTCAGTTTAAAAGCAAATTTAAATTGAACGTCGTAACTAAGCAACAACAGTAAGTAGAAAAATAATTGGACAGCAGTTTTCAAAATCATCAAATTTCACGATTTTCTCGGTAAAATGACTCAAGATCCATTTACAGATCCTTAGTTAACACCTCAACAACTCCAATGCGTCAACCACCATGGCGAAATTTCCAAGTGGCTGGCTCCACGACAGCAGAAACCGCGCAAGTGTTCGGTGACTTCAACGGCGGGTTCAGCGAGGAACGGAGGAACGGTCAGCAACAGCAACCACGCTGCAGTCGTAAGTAAACTATCGGGGCGTAGCGGTGTGGGGACAAAGGGGGCACAATCCAACCGCCAACCGGTTGCCGTTGCAGACGACAAAAAATCTAGCTCTGTTGCCACGTAGGGCAAACACCTGCCAGCTGCGCTGCGCAACGAAAATTTAAATGCCCGAGCGAGCGACCAACCTCACGTGCTTCTCAAAAGTTTATTTTCGTAACACATGCACAAGAAATACGTTCTTATTCCCTAATTTTAGAGAGAGAAACACTGCTTTTCTCCCCTTTACATTATGTTTCTCTCCCTAGGTAGGATGTTTCTCTCCCTAGGTAGCATGTTTCTCTCCCTAGAAAGATGTTTCTATCCCTAGAGACTACGATTATTAGCTGTTTGCGGCGTTTCCTAGGTAACTAGTTACGCAACCAATATTTGACATTTGTCCCGATAAGACAGTAATTTTTGTGCACTTGTTACGAAAACTATAATATGCTTCACGGGAGGGCGCGATTATCCCTGGTGTCCCTCCCTTGATGCAGAACATACTATTTTCTACTACTTCATCTTAATTACAAAAGGAGCTCTACTGCTTAAAATGGAATTATGTTTTCTTTGAAAATTTAATCAGCGAGATATCAATTTCTTCTAAAGCTAGTTTAAGCTGTCAATGAAGTTTGAGAGAAAAATGCATTTAAAAATATAGTTCTTTAAATTAAAACAAAAGACAAAATTAATTGTGAAATTGTTGAAACTAGGATTAATAAAATATTAAAACAAACACTTGTCTGAGTTTCACAGAATTTCAGCCTCCAAGTCAACTTGTTAAGTCATCATCAGAGGCCGGTCAGCACAGTTAGTGCTGGCCGGCTTTTGATGACTTGGAGGCTGAAATTCTGTAAAACTCAGACAAGTGTTTGTTTTAATATTTAAGTTCTTTAAATATTTTTTTCTATTTTGCGTTCATAAGGAAGTCATTACGAAAAACATTTGCGATTTTACCTCACAAACTTATGATTTCAAACCCCACTGGCTTCAACTAACATTATTTTAAAATATGATGGTAGATTTTCTATTTGTCAAGCACTCACAAGAGTGATGTCCACATTTTGAGAATCACTGGGAGAGCTACAACTCCAGGCGGTGTTGCTTCGTGCAGAGTGTAAAACTCGAAGAGTGGAAGGCAGCAACGCCTCGGAGAGGCAGGAGGTCGGTATATGAGGTAGCGACGGACGGACGCTGCTTGTCAAGATGAGGTGGGTCAACACACTTCATAGCCGCCGACAATGGGGCAGAGGCACGCTACCTGCCCGCAAAATCTCCAATTTCTATCGTATTGTGCAGTGCGCTGCACCAGGATATGAGAAAAGCAAAAGCTTTGTTGCGCTATGAAAAGTCATTGAAATCTGAACAATATTGTTACCTGAGGAATGGAGAAGATAGCGAGATTTAATTTTTATTCATTTTTCGCTTTCGTCGCTATGTACCATGAAATTCTTTTCACAGAGGTTTATCTGCACATCTATGCGAAAATTCACTCATTCATCATTCAGAATTTACATCTGGTGCTGACTTGATTATTGGAATGTTAGAACTATTTAAAAAACAGAGTAAGTTTGTTTTTTTCAACATTACTTGGAAAAATGACATTTCTCTCACTCAATTTAGTTGTGATAATAACCGTTTCTCTCACTAGTCCAGAAAGTTATTTACTTTCATTACTAGTGAAGAAAACAGTTATTATAACAACTAAATTGAGTGAGGGAAATGTCATTTAACATAGTGGCCAAGGAAACGTGATATGTATTTGCACAACTCCTTTGATTTATATACAATAATAATTATTAATTTTTTTGTATCGGAAACGTAAAAATGTAATTTTCACGTTTAATATTGAAAAAATAGTATGTAACAAAAATAGGAAAAGGCCATTGCAAAACTCGTACCATTAGAGCACGAGCGTCTTTCATACTGCTTTTGCAAGTAAACCCTTTCCTCACTAGTATTACAATATACTATATTCTACTCCCGTTATTAAAATGTCATTTAATGTACTGGTTTCCATGGCGTTAAATAACATCTTAATCAAATGTTGACAAGCTGTGGTTTCGAACGTTTTAGTCACGGTGTGAAGGTAACAACTAACAGATGAAATACGGGGTGAAGTTAGCTTCCTGCATCTATCATTGTGACTTAACCTTATTACGAGTTAATCTGTTTTATAAATCTACTTGTTATAAATTACACTACAGTTTGTACAAATAAATTTGAGCTATTTGTATTTTTTTAAATGTCTTTACTACGATGATAATATAAAGGAAGAACGTAACATTGCAACGTATGTTTAATCTGAACTGTAATTAGCTAACGTCTAAACAAAGTCAAATTTACAAAGTACAAAACACATTGATAACAGTTCGGTACCACTACACCAGTTTCAAAATATCTATTAATGTCAAATTTGACATATTTGATTTCTCGTGTTTACATACAAACTAAAACCAGAATAATTCATATGTGTTCACGTACAGATATTCTTCGTGATATATGATAGTGGTTTTCTCTGACATATGAGGTAAATATTTAAATATTCTGGGTGTAACATGAAAAGCTGGCCATAGACGTTTAACATGGGAAATTAGTTTTTCCTTGCGCAAAAGTTGCCAATTAATTTTGGACATAAATGCTTTAAAAATAAGTTGTAGACAATTAAATTCTGTATCTAAAACAGTAATCAAATTTTATTTTGCACGTTTCGTAACTGAAATAATCGTACCTTTATAAAAGTTTTATAAAAATGGCTTGTTTATAATGATAGCTATAGAATTGCAACAAATGTAAAACGTTTAACCTGTCGGAAAAGTTTACTTTAGAATGAATTTGTGAATTATTTAAGTAACAATACAAGTTACTGTCAGCATTTTATTATTAAAAATACTGAATTAATTTATAAAACTATTTTTTTTCTATTTGGGGACAATCGGCAAAGTAAAATAAAGCTAATTTATATTATGACAGAAAAATTCTGATGACGCCTGGATTCGAACCAGGGACCTTCCGCATACCGGGCAGAGATGCTAACCGCTACACCACGTCACCTGTGTTCGAAATATGGCATCAACTGAATTTTTCTGTCACAGTGTCTAAGCGTAGCTTCGTTCCGAGAGACTCCTATATAGGCATTGACAACATCAGAATTTTTCTGTCATAATATAAATTAACTTTAGTCCAAAACTACAGGTATGATTACCTTCAATAATCACACAACTTAATAATATTAGCTCTAAGCTTGGGTATGATTCCCTCATAATCAAAAACTGTGTCACTGTCGACGAACCCGGTTGTCAATGCCTATATAGGAGTCTCTCGGAACGACGCTACGCTTAGACACTGTGACAGAAAAATTCAGTTGATGCCATATTTCGAACACAGGTGACGTTGTGTAGCGGTTAGCATCTCTGCCCGGTATGCGGAAGGTCCCTGGTTCGAATCCAGGCGTCATCAGAATTTTTCTGTCATAATATAAATTAACTTTAGTCAAAAACTACAGGTATGATTACCTTTAATAATCACACAACTTAATAATATTAGCTCTAAAATAAAGCGTTGTTGTCAAATGACTGCTGAAATATCATACTTTCCATCACAGTGGAATAATAATATATGACAATATGAATCTGCTTCTATTTTAAAAGAAACGTCTTCATCTTAAAATTTTTGTCGCGCGCTACTGGTCTGATGGAGTCGAGTGTTTTTGAGCACAAGTATTTCTGATGTGCCTGCAGCTCCTGTGGCCGTTACTCACTATCATCAGCGCGTAAGAAAATTAATTTGAAACTGTAGTTCATACAACATATCTTAACCTGCCAAGCATTCTATCTAAACTTCTCTTTCGACAGTTACTGCAGTCTCCTGCACACATGTGATCCTATTTGGCTGCTGCAGAGATTTTACGCCAGCTGCTGCCTAAAACAAGCGCAAAACGGTGCAGTGGACCCCGATAAAAATACCCAGAGGTCATGTCGACGTTGTCCGTTTCCGACAAGAGTGAAATATGGAGCCAAATATGAAATTTTCACGCTAGGTCGAGATAATTCAATTACTACTTACATTGATTTATTTATTTGACTGTACAACAGGAAATTATTTTCTATAGGGACTTTTTTGTAACTGCAAAGCTATGCTGTGGCAAACTGTTATGTCATTTTTAACAACGCAAGAACAAACGAAGCACGTTGTTATTTAAATATATTGAAAATGTAAATAACTTTTTTACATATTTTTAACATAAATTCAACATATTTTTGGGGTTAAGTTACAAATCATATATATATTTTTTTAAATGCGCATAAATTTATTTACTGAAATTTAAATACCACTGTTTTCAAACGCAAACTCAATGCTTGTGTCAATTAAATTTTGTATTGTATTTTTCACATTTTTTGTTTTTTCTCTTTGCGTATTTTTTTAAATTTTTTTTTATGTTATTTAATTTACATTATATGCATTTCTCTGTACACTTATTACATGTAATATTATTCTGTAATTGGGATTTATCCTGTAGAATAATAAATAAATGAATAAATAAATAAATATAGACACAGCGTGTCCTCGGGTTAAACGGTCGAACTTAAAATATTAATTCGAAACCTCAAAAAGCTTCGTTTAAGAGACATTTTCATATGAACATACAGATGTGAATTTTTGATTTAACCAGTTCAAAAAATAAAATATAGTTCATCATTCAGTCTACGAGAAATATGATGCCGTTGATCGTATCTACATATCTTTTTTAGTATTCAAGGTTACACTGATTTTTGACTCAACTTTGAGAACTCATATCTCGAAAACTAAAAGAGATATTGAAATACAGGTTACACCAAATAACAACTATCTAAATTATGAGAATTTTCTAAACTTTTAATTTATATTTAACTAAATATATAGCAAGTATAAATTACCTATAAAAAATTTTAACTACAAATTTACATACCTATGTACTTTTATGCGAGTTATTCATAGATTTCCTCTTTAATTTTTTGAAATATTGACATGGGAAAATTTTTAAGAATATTTTCAAAATAAAAAGTATAAAATAAACACTTGGCTATGTTTCACAAAATTCAGCCTCCAAGTCACCTTATGAGGGCATTTATTAAACCTTGTTTCACCAAGTGTTGGATGACAATTAATTTTATCTTTGTTAATATTTTCAAAATATAGGTATAAATTAGTTGGAGCACAAGAAATATACTGATTCAAACCGCATTTCAATATCTCTTTTAGTTTTCAAAATACGGAACTACAATTGAAATTATAAAAAAATCAAAAATTGCTCAAACTTAAAACTTAAATAGACATGGAGATGAACTCAACGAAATTCGATTCGATATTTTTGAACTGGTAGATGTAATTCGCATTTGCAGTGATTGATACATTGAGATGAGATATAATTTGTAATGTTATCAAATCGGTAAATAAAAAAATTATTTTGTACACAATAATTTTCTTTTGGCTGGAAGCTATTTACACGATATTTTATGTAGATAAAATGAGTTTTAAATCACAAAAGCTTGATGAGAGAGTCACGGTTGAACTCTGACAGTAACGAAAGTATTTTCAATTAAAAATTTGCTAACAGCGTTGGTGTTTGTAAGTCGTACAGAATACTCTGAATTTTATTCTCGGCCAAGCTGCGGCAAATAAAACGAATGAATCATAATAAAAACAATGATATGAGGTATATACAGGCTCGGGGCAATGCGATCTTACCCTGTCAAACAACGAGAAATTGAATCCCGGCGCGTCGCTTCCGTGCGATATTGCGTTTGTACGATCACAGCACAACGTACGTTTGCTTACTGGAATAAAATTCTACTTTCCCCTTACAATTTTATTGTGATATTGTGATACATCCCTACACTCACAGCATCACTTTCAAACTTCATGTTTTACTCAATGTTTTCGGTTTGATTTGAAATCTCTTAAGCCCTCAGTGCATTCTGATTTTTAGGTGGCTCAGTGGTATTGAGTCGCCTTCTGGATTTGAGAACCCGAGTTCGATTCCTACAGTCGACAAATAAGTTTCACCACATTTAAACTACCCCTGTGGCTCCCGTTCTACTAACATCTTTGCTAGCCGTAATTTGACGGCTGGTAACAGTAATGGTAAAAGTACTTACTTTCTGCACTCATTTGCGTGCGGAAAATGATTATTTTCTGCACTCATGTATCATGTATTAATGGGGTAGATGACTCAGTGGTATCGAGTCGGCCTGTGGATCTTAAGAACCCTGGTTCGATCCCCAAAGCGACAAACAATTTTCACCAATTTAAATCTACCCCTGTGGCTCCCTCTCCACTAATATATTTGAGGGCCGTGAATTGACGGCTGGTAACCGCATTTCACGCGAGATCTGCTTAGGCCGAGTGCCACACTCAGTAATGGGTAAAAGGCGTGATGATATATTTATTTATTTATCAACAGAATGACATTTTTTTCGGTTGTGATAAATACAAAAGATGACAGTAAGACAATGGATTCTGCAACAACTATTGATTATATTTGAGAAAATTAAAAAAGATGATTTTAAAATAAAGCGATGATTAATCGATGTTCAAATTATCTGTCATAGTGTCTCTATTTTATTAAGAAATTCGTAATAAAAGTAAAATAAATTTTTGTCGAAATCTAGTGAAAATACAAAAGAACTAGTAAAATATTCTCGAGCCATTATTGCCAACCAAAAACCAGAATTGGCCACACGAACATTCTTGATTCCCCTAAAAATAACAATAAAAAAATAAACCAAGAACAAAACATCAGTCTCTGTTCGTGACTACACGCTATCGGGCGATTCTCCGGAGCCGGAGAAAACACCGGAGTCTGCATGGAATGTCGACTCCGGACTCCGGCCCGACCTGTATTAAGAGGTGACGCTAATCTCTATCTGTGTGTGTGGGTGACAGACTGATCTATTTGTTACTAATTGCGTCATACATAATTGATTGAGTTAGATCTCTGGACCACATGAGATTATGGCTGACAAATTTGTATCAACTAAGATTTATAACTAGCTACGTCAATCCATATCTAAATGTCAATATTTGAAAAATCATCCTCCATATACCGACAATATACACAGGGTGTTACATTCAAAGTGAGAAGATTTAAATAGCTATCAAATTAGTAATTATGACTGATAATTACAATTAGTGATAGCGTCATAAAACTTGTTATCGAAAGTACATTTATTAACAAATAAAACAAATATATCATCACGCCTTTTACCATTACTGGGTGTGGCACTCTGCCGTAAGCAGATCTCGGTAAGTAATATATTTCTTCGCATGAAGTGCGGTTAACAGCCGTCAAATCACGGCCCCCTAAGATGTTAGTAGAGGGGGAGCCACAGGGATAGATTTAAATTGGTGAAAATTGTTTGTCGCCTGTGGAGATCGAACCAGGGTTCTCAAGATCCACAGGCCGACTCGATACCACTATTAACACTAGTGAAAAATTGCATTTGTATCCACAAATTTTGATGTATTTTAATTATCATCAGCTTTTGAGATCGAGTCTCATTCAAGCCAAAAAAAAACTATCACATTGTTGTACAGAGAGTCCGGCCCTTGTATAGTAATTGGGATTGAGTTCCTGTTGTGCAGGGTAGTATTTAAGAAGAATTTCTAATTACTGAAGTTTTAAAAATTTCTAGTTGACATTTAAATAAAAAATCGTACGATAGAATATACGGACTTCGAATCTGGAGATTCCGAATTCGAATTCCACTCAAGGCAAGAATTATATGAACTACCACTTTGCAGCTCGGTGAGTCCGGACCCTGTACTGCAATTGGGATTCAGTTCCTGTTGTACAGAGTAGCATAAATAATATATCTATTGCAATAAATATAATTACAAATTGAATAAACGTATGCATCACCATATGTAAAATAATAATATAATATCTTTCAGATTTCATCAGTCCATAATTCAAAATCAGTGTATAACAAAAGATAAAGTTTTTTTTTCTCTATTTTCTAATGAAAGCAGATGGCTCTCAGCATGGTCCGCCTACTGCATCCAAACTTTCAAAATTCATTACTCTGTATCCAAACAAAACAACATCGCTACCCTAGCCGTCCCGCATCCCAGCAGGCGGTGAGTGCACGCAGCATGGGTAGCACAGCACCACCCATTGCTGCGATGTTGCCAAGCTTACCTGCTTTACTCTCAACAGGGTTGTCAGTTGACTTCAAGAGCACGTGTACCCGAGTTCAACCGGAGTTTGATTTGTTTTTGGCCTCCGGATAAACCCGGAAGCTGCGACTGACAGAACAAATTACACATTCATTTGGGGTAGGTTCAATTCGGTAATTATATGCAAGAATTTTGCGAATTATAAGTTGCAGATCTAAATGACGACATTGACCAATGAAATTAGTATTTAATAGTTATTTATTTATGTTACATTGTACAAAAAGAATTTAATCCCAATTACAGTACAGAGGCCGCACTCACCGAGCTGCAGTGTGGTAGTTCATATAATTTTTAGCTTGAGTGAGCTTCGAACTCGGGATCTCCGGATTTGAATTCCGTATCGCTATCCACACCACCGTACTGACGGACTTTCAATGTAAGTAAATAAGGAAGCGAAAATTTAATTAGTATTTCATAAAGTTATATTAGGATTCACATGCAAAATTTAAATCGAAACAAGTAAATTCATGGCATACTTTTATGACTATAATAAATAAGAACTGTTTTTAAGAGAAACAAAAGAACTTTAAAATTTTGCAAAAATATATATTTATAAATAAAAGAGCTGCAGAAGATTCAAATGATGCTATGCGAGTTTCGAACACACGGTATTTTCATTCGAAGAATCTATTCGTACATTCTCGGAAATATGTAATTATGACATTAAATAGTTTCCAGAAAAGGATGGTTTCCAAATTATTTCCAAGAATAATGAATAGGATCTAATTTAACTCTAAATTAGCATTTTACAAAATATGCACCATCTATCAAAAACTGATAGATCATCTTTTAAATTAGGTACAAAATTCATCATAGCCTATAGTCTACCTGGCGAAGGAATTTAGAAATCTGCATAAAAACAAAGTTAGTTAGTTTGAATTAATGTCTGTTAATTGCGGTGTGGACATATACGATTAATTAAAGTCTAACGAGTACGATTTCTTGAAGAAAGTGTGTTTGAAGTAAAGGTTCTTTGTATCGTGAAAAGTAACAGACAGGTGTTAAAAAGCAACGTCGTTTTAAAATGTAAATGCTACACGGGGCGCACGGGACGCACGTGCCTGCACCGAGTTTATTTTCGACATTAAACCCTGGTTAATTCCCAGAAGGGTTGAGAGTAAACTCAGCCAAAACCAATAGAACCGTTAAGTCTTTGTTAACAACCCAGTTAAGCACCCGGCATGGGGGCGCTTTATTAAAATGCGCTCGCGGAAACATTCCTACTGCGGTTGAGATGAATAAGTAAATAAATAAATATCACACAATTGCGTGTATCTCTTCAAAGCGTGAATTTCATCAAGAGAATTATCAGTGATACTCAAACATTACATATTCAATCACAGGTTCGCAGACACTCCAAGCACACCAGCTGATTACAAGGTTTAGTTAACCTTACTTTCTTTGAACTTCATACAGTTATTATACTAAACACACATTTAAGAAATAAACGAACATCTAAGACGTATTAGGCAGAATTTATCCTGTGGCTCCCCCTCTACTAATATCTTTGGAGGCCGTAAGTTGACGACAGGTAACCGCACTTCACGCGAAAAAATATATCACTTACCGAGATCTGCTTAGGCAGAGTGCCACATCCAGTAATGGGTAAAAGGCGTGATGATATATTTATTTATTTTATGCTGGAATTGTTGTTTGTATATCAAGGGAAGAAAGTGAGTCATTTCTTCTTAGCCGTTTCATTTTCCGAGCCGAAGACGTGAAATATACACCATAAGTATAACATTTTCTTCACGTAACATATAAATATTTTTTTCATTACCCTATCAGAAAGCAAAATTTTCAGAAATAAATTTAACATTTAAGATTTATTACTATTATAGAAAGATATCACCATGACTTTGGCTTTGCTTTTCTTACCTATAGACGAAAAGTATAACTTTTTTACTTTTTATATGAATAGATCGAGAAAAACGTATATTTTTTTCCTAGGGAAGAAAAATAGTCATATGCATGACAATTGAAAAACAACGATATAATGAAATCTGTTAAGAGAGTAATAAATCTTTTCTAATAACTGGAAATTTGGATAAACTGAAAATTAAATAAAAAACAACAAAGACAAAATAAATTTTCTTTGAATTTTGTGAGACTTAGACAAGTGTTTCGTTATTTAGATATTTTATTATTAAACTGAAAATTATTCTCAAATGGATTAAAGTATCAAAAGTATTAATAATCCAGCCATTACAGTTTTACATGTAAGTTAAATATTGCGAATGCCAAATACATCATCCGCTACATTTTCAGTACTACTGCATTGTGGAAATATTCACCGGGCGCAGACCACAGGTGACAATTTGTGTGCTAATTCTTTAGGGATCCGAATGTCGGGTTTTGAATTTGTTAAATTAAACAAAGTAATAATGAAATGTATATAAAACGAGAGGTTCTCTTTTTGGAATTTGTAAGTTTGCGAAAAATTAAAGAAGTGTAAAATTCCCACGAGAAATCTTTTCATAAGAAAGCGTCTTTCTTAAGTGACAGAACTATAAACCAGAGTTATTTTACCATCTTTTGTGAAGACTAAAATCACCTTAAACGCACGACTAGTCGTAAAAGAAATAGTTCGACACAGAATACATGGTGTCCCACAGGTCTACAAAGACGCATTTTCTATCTTCCCACATCATATGTCTCGGCGAATTTTGATGGTATTTTCCTTACTTGTAAGGTCTTTTAGGGCTAGATTCGCGTGTGGGCTTATAGAAGTCGGCAAGGGATGAAGGGAAAAGACGTAGAGTCCGGCCTTACAGCAGAGCAGTGGATTCACTGGGGCTTTCTTTATATAACCGCTTGAAATTGAATTATTTGAACGGCCAGGTTAAGGCCGAAGCGTTACAAATTTCTCTCGCCAGGGAATGATTTTTGTGTAACCACCCTTATTTTTCAACCAGGTGTTTTACTTCTAATTAAAAACCACTTAAAATATCCATACGAACAATTAAATCCAACCTAAATCATATAAAAAAAGAATTGATACAGGGAACTAATGTATATACCACTCTAATTTGTCAAATACTTTTTTCTACAACTGTCAAAAAAAGTTCATTTTTTTACTAATATTAATACGCTAAGTACTTCATTTTTTTCATCATTTACATTACCATGACAACGCCTATTTTTTGCCCTGTTTTGTACCCTAGTGCACAAAATGACCATTTCGGGCACGCTTCCAAATTATTTTTTGTCATGTTCCATTGGTTAAAACACATCAATATTATTTTTTATTGTTTTCCTTCAATTTACTTGAATAAATCAATAATTATTGTATTATTCCTTTTTGACAGTAGTACAATAGTATATTACATAATAAGTCAGGAAAGTGATGCTTTACTTGACGAAGCGGTTGTGTGAAGTACGAGGCCGTCAGGCCGAGTATTTTAATTCGCTGAGTCAAGTAAAACACTTTCGTGACGTATTATGTATACTATTTTTTTCTGAAATCGTTCATATTTATATTTTATCAATATAATTAATAATAAATATTTCAAAATGTTTAATTTTTTGGTAAGAATCATATTGGCAGCAAACTACATATCCAAGGTGATAACAAAAGTTGTTGAAAACAATATCTTATGTGAAAAATGTATTGAATATATTTGTGTCAAAAGTAATATTGTTGACAGAGAAGATTTCTTTATAATGTTGGAAAATATAGATGAAAATGAGTATGAGACGGTATTTTCAAGTACTCCTCCTGAAATCTTAAATCAAGCAACTGCGGCTGATGAAAATTTATTACCCAGCAAGTCCAAAGACCGATATGATAAAGAGTATGAAATTTTCATGGATTGGAAAAAGCAAAATAATTTGTCAGCAAATGTGCTACTTACTTATTTTATTTACTGAATCTCCAATAAATTTAGCTTCAAATTCGCCAGTGTCATACATAAATTTTAGTAATTTAAGCAATTGTATATTTAGTATTAATATTATTGATAAAAATAAATAAAAATCTTATTAAATTTTTTAGTTATTTAGTTTATTTATTTGAGTCAGGTAAACACTTACTTTCCATACTAAAATGCATCAGGAAAGTAGGCATTTTCTTGACGATTTCAGAAAAAAAAAATTGTTTGTATTTCGTGGACGAAATTCTTGTTTTTTGACGCGTTCGAATAATTTATTTGTCTCGACTAAACTTGAGATTCTCACGCGCAACAAAAAACACTCATTTCGCACACTTAAAACAAAAATAACATATAAATGTTTGACAGGGCAAATCATTTTACCCTTCAGTTGTTTCATTACAGCAAGATTGATAAAATAAATTAGCCAGTATATACGGTTACGGAATTCGAATCCGGAGATCCCGAGTTCAAATCGCACTCAAGCTAAAAATTATATGAAATACCACACTGCAGCTCGATAAGTCTGGACTCTGTACTGTAATAGGGATTAAGTTCTTATTGTAGAGTGTAACATAATAGTTATTTATGGTACAAGTGTGTTATATTACAAATAAGTCACGCGAGAAAAATATTAGTCCACGAGGCCGTCAGGCCGAGGGGAATAATTTTCTGAAGTGACTTATTTGTAATAACACACGAGTGGCATACGAAATTTTATCCAACAACTACAATTAAGACATTAAAATATAAATTTTGACACAATTGTCTACATTTCAAATAATATTCTAGTTAGCCATACTTTCTTGTTTTGTTATCTATGTTACTCAATTTTTTTAAATAAACAAAGTTGAAAAAAGGTTGCAGCTGTAGTATTCGAAATGGAAGACGAGAATTTTATTCCCGAAATAATCATTAAGGAAGCGGAAAAAGTGGTTGTTGATATTTTACAAAAAAAAGTCTAGAAGTTCCTATGAAAAAGAATTTCATATGTTTGAAGACTGGATGACAACTAGAAACGTCAAAGGTATGAATGAAAGTGTTTTTCATAGGAAGTTCTAGACTTTTTTGGTAAAATATCAACAACCGCTTTTTCCGCTTCCTTAATGATTATTTCGGGAATAAAATTCTCGTCTTCCATTTCGAATACTACAGCTGCAACCTTTTTTAAACTTTGTTATATTTAAACTCAACAGTGAGTTACAAGTCATAATATATGCGTGACTTATGACTTATAACTCACGTGTGACTTATAAACCACTTTACTAATTTACAATGACAACAATAATGACTTTATAAGTAGTGGGTGTTGGATAAATAAATAAATAGAACATGTTATAATTTTCTGGACAGAAAATAAACCTTGATACAAAGTTTTGGTTGCAATGATTTATAAAATTCTGTCTATAAATACGCGTATATCCATAATTCTGTACAGAGTTATAGATGATGACATACGGGCTTTATAAATATTTAAGTTACTGGTAAACAACATTTAAGTACAGTAATTAGAGTATATATTATTTAATTGTGGCACGTATTGTGTACGTGTTGCAAGTTTCGTGTTTTACGTAAGTTTGTAAAGAAGTTGTGTGAAGAACGTTCTTTTCCTTCATATATTTGCATTTCAAGTAAATGCTGAAATAATGCTCCTCATTCTACAAACTTCCGCAAATTCTTATGCAAACTTGTACACAAGAAAGATTAGCCCTCTATGTAAGTTCCACCTACTTCATTATAAAACAACTGAGTCTATTTTCATATAATCAATAACATGTTTCGTGAAAATTTCATTAGAAAATATGACAGTATTGTTTATTTTCCTTCTGGAGTATTTACTTTAATTATAATCTTATTATCATTTCATTAATTCATGAGAATATCAATTAAAAACAAAATAATGTGAATATACTTAATTCAACAGCAAACTTCATGATACAACTAAATGTATATTCTCAAAAGTTAATTAAAACTTAGAATTACATTCTGACAAAAATCCAAATAAGAAAATGTTTATAAATGAAACGAAGCAAGAAAATAAAACGTAACTAATGTAAATGAAGAAAAATAAAGTTAAAACAATATTAGTGGAGTTATCTTCACGGGGTGTACTTTAAACGCGTTTAAATTTATTACGGGCGAAATCACATGTGACGAAATCTCAGCAGATAAGAAAAGAAGATTTAGAGAACAAGCGATAAATCTCAATTCCCGGACGATAAAGTCGAAACAAAAACACGAAAGAAGAAGAAGAAGAAACTAACCATAAACCAGGCCAAGACACACCCTCCCAACCATCTCACTCTGCAACTTATTAGAATACTTCCTGCATACGTACAAACAAATACTCACACGTTCCTTCTTTCCAAGAGGAATTTTACGGTTACGGGAAATGTCAATAAAACTTAAACTTGACTGATAATATTAAAATGCTAACCGGAATTTCATAAAATGTATGAAATTAATCTGGAAATTTAAAGTCGTACATCCTACGGAAATTTCTGCAAAATTTTACAAAATAAAATTCGTTTTTTTTAAATATTAAATGTCGGGCAAGTAAAGCTATAATTATCACTTTGCTAAGTGAGATAATTTACTTAATATGCGGGAGTTAAAAGAATCACAATTTTGTTTGAAAATGATCAATGAAATGAAAGTTATTTTGATAATTTTCTACTAGTGATATTAATAATTGATAATAAAATAAATGTTATTAGAATGTTAATTGAAAAGAATGTATCGAAGTAGCAAATTCTCGATGGGGAAGTGCTTCTACAGAAGAAATTTTGCTTGTTAAATTCTCACGCAAAATATACTTTGTAATATGATAATTGTTAATAATTATGATAACATTTATTTCAATTTTAAGAGGAGAACAAAGCTCATGTGCAAAGCCGCACGACTCTATAGCAATAGTTCCGTATATTATACAGCAGAAATAAGGAGTAATATATTGTGCATTTATGTAATGACAATTTTTTTTATTGAATTTATTTTAAATTTTGAATGTATTTCAAGAAGTGGCGGTTCAATTTTGATTCTGCCTTTTCGCTACTTCGTCCTTTATGTAAAATCTTAAGATAGTTGTGTAACTAACTTAAAAAAGATTATCTTGAATTCAGCCTAAAGATGGCAATTTAAATTAAATAAATAAATATATTATCACGCCTTTTACCCATTAGTGGGTGTGGCACTCTATCGTAACAGGTCTTGGTAAGTGTTATATTTCTATGCGTGCAGTGCGGTTACCAGCCGTTAAATCACGGTCCTCAAAGATGTTGGTGGTCGACTTGATACCACTGAGCCACTTACCCCATAAAATATAAATTGTTTTAATAAGTACAAAGTAAGTCTTGATTTCTGGATCGTAGACATTTTCCTGTTTTCCTGTTCAATGATTTTAGTTTGTTGTTATAATTTGAATTCTCTTTGGTTGCGTGTGTATGAATTTAAAAGTCTTGGCTGTTGTACAGCTTGTAAGAGTATAAAAGTCGTTGGCGAGAAAAGTAGGTAGGTCATCGAAAGGCAGTATTGATAACTTCAGATGAAGTAGAAACATTCAAGTTAAAAAAATGTAGAAACTACAGTGATTTCTACGACTGGGTGTGGCTGCCTTGAGGCGAAATGCAAACAACACACATGTTTGAAAAAGCCAAACCTTTCTTCTGCATTGAACACATGTGTTGCTGCTGCTGGCTGCTCACTGCTCGCTGCTAGCTGCTGCTATTAGCGAGTCCAACTAAGCAGAGCTCTCAAGCGGAAACCATTTGAAACTGTTACCAAGGTCTTTATTGTTTTTGTCACACATTTCCTTAAACACTCGCTGCGCTGTTTACAGACCCAGAGAGTAATTCTGATTTAGGGTCAAGTGCTCGCCAAGACCCAACTCAACCGAATATCAATATTTATAATGGTGATACGTTGTGCCTTCCTTGCCTCTGTATCAACAATTCTAAATTAATTTCAATGTAATCCATGCAATTTATCACTTATAATCGCTCCCAACGTCCAACACGAGAACAGGCGAACAGAACTCTATAAATCTCATTTGCAACATCGGGATAAATTCTTATTCTAGTTTCGAGTTCGCTGCAGAAAAAGGTTGCTGAAAAAATACCACGGCGTGGCGTTTCAGCATTTTACAATTCGTTTTACTTTATTTTTATAAAATAGCTTTTACTGGAATTTAAACCACATGGACCTTGTTGCAGTTTCGGTTTCAAGTTGAATTTCGAAAGGTTCGAAACCGCAGCGCGAACAACAATTTTTTTTAATGAATCCCAGACATTCGTTCTTATTCTACAACTGGATCTGTATTCTAATGACAACTTTTTATATTCCAAAATTGCTTTATAGATTATCTCGTATACTGTGTCAATATGAACAAAATAATTAATCTTATCGTTTCTATGTGATCTAAATTAAAAATAAAATAATATAATGCCAGCTAACTTCCAGTATACTGCAGCCAGGGTTGATAAAAATCATGATTAAAAATACAAAATATATTGATTTCTTTTTGAATTAATTTATTATTTTTTTATATCTGTAAAACAATTAACGAATAATATAAAGATAAATGACAATTTGTCATAAGAATGTATGATTTAGTTCATTTATATTTTTATGATTCCAATGAATGGATATTGCGTTTTGTTTAATATTAATTTATAAATAAATATGGAAAATTATTTTGTCTGTTTTACAAAAAACCTTAAAAATGTTTTTGAAACAACTGAATTTTTATTAAGATATTTGTTTTGTTGAAATATAATTTAATTAATAAAAAATTTAAAATAATTTAAATCAGTAATTAAAAAGAATCACACTGATTTAAATCAAGCCAACCCTGCTGGCAGCTACATACGAAATCAAAATTTTTAAAAGTAAAATAGAAATAATAATAATAATAATAATACATGGTTTTGATCACAGAATGTCGAAATAATGGTATTATATTTCCCATAAAATAGGGGAATCACGAACTCTTGAAACATTCAACAAACATCCACTCATCAGATTTATTTATTTATTTATTATTTTTTATGTATTTATGTGACGCTGTATTTAGCAAAGAATCAGTATGCGTCTAAACATTCTCATCCTAACACACTATTCTCGCTTCTACCACATTCACGCGAAAATTTTCGGTTCTCAGATTTCAACGGAAATAGGTATTTTGGCCCTCCCTGAATCCATTTTGACTAATTTCGTCATGTCGTCTGTACGTACGTACGTATGTATCTCGCGTAACTCAAAAACGGTAAGCCGTAGAAAATTGAAACTTTATATTTAGGACTGTTATAACATCTAGTTGTGCACCTCCCTTTTTGGTCATTATACAACTACCGGAAGTGGTACTTTACTTGAAGCCTATAATAGATTTTCATGAAAAACTATATTCAAATATAATTTAAAACTTTCCAAATTTGGTATATAAGACTACTATATCAATGGAAATAACATAATAGATTTTGGTTAAAATAGACTAACCGGAAGTGGCACATTACATGAAGCTGCTAACAGTTTTCCTTGAAAAAAATGGTATTATTTTAATTTTAGAAAGGAATGCTGCAAATAAAAGTTTTAGAGAATTAAATTCTGCGTCTAGCACATTAAGAATTTTTTAAATTAGCTTTTTGCATAAACGAGATATCTAAATTGAAATATTATATATTTTTTTATTTAAAAAAAAAATAAGTTTGCTATGGATTAGAACAGAAAATAAAAGAGTTAATGTCAAATATGTGCAATTAAAAAAATATCTATAGTTTAATACGCGTACAAGGAAGTCATGTGGTGTCCACATCAGATTTTTTTTAATAACAATTATAAAATAAAACTAAATGAATACGATATTGGCAACCTAATATACCGTATTTATTTTATGTAAAACTTCTCGAAATTACTCAGTAAAAATCCTGATACATCCTAAGATACAACTAATAATATCTCTGCGGTCTAAAAGTGGTGTAACAATAAGAACGATAGTCTCGCTGGTCTATCTTCTATCCACCCAGTAATTATCCGTTAGTCTTTGTGTACAAAGGGCATAAGGCATCAATTCCCCTGCACGGATGCTCGTTTGTGGCTCATTATAAAAACATTGCCGTGTCAAATTGATTGGTCTGATGTTAGAGTCGGCTTAGTCCGGCACGAAATTATCTTCGGTCGCTAGCTCTAGATGGATCGCAGTTAATTACAGGGATTTGTATGGACAACGCGAAATTTTGTTGTTATTATATGGAAGCAGAGTTGGTTTTTCGTATGAGTTATTGTCGGACAACATGCGCTTGTTTGTTGGTTGCTACCTGATAATTGTTGGTTAGTTGCTCGTTATCATTCCAGATGTTCTCGTTTCGAACTCTGATGAATTCCTAACGTAATTAATTTGTCTGATGCTTCCTATCACTTCCTATTACGCTCTTGTTTGCTTGAGAATCGCTCCGCAAACTTCACACATGTTCATTTAGATCTTTCATCAAGAAAGCAATTGCATTTTGAATATTTAATCATATTTCTAGGTTATATTTCATTATAACAGGATATTTTTCCAAACATATTTATAATAATTTAGTTTTACTTTACCCTTACTCCTCAAAGACTGGAAGTTTCAGGATTGAATGTTGAAACACTTACCTGAAAAAAAAATATTATTAGTATACCACATCAAGAAATGAAAGAAAACATGATTATGAAACAAGATATTATTATTAATAAAACAAGCATTATTTATTGTAAAGTATAATAAAGTATAAACTAAACACTTGGCTAAGTCCCTCATAAGGTGACTTGGAGGCTGAATTTGGTGAGCTTAGCCAAGTGTTTAGTTTATACTTTATTAAACCTAGTTTTACCAAGTGTATGGACGACAATTAATTTTGTCTTTGTTGTTATTATTTATTGTACATATTTTTAATGTTAAAAATTGAAAGTGGTGTATCAAAACTGTAAACTTGTAAATTAAAATTAATGAAAAATTATGTTAAAATTTTGATTTAATTACTCCCAAATATGTTAAAGAAATTCTGTACTTTCCCGAGGCTATACTTCAAAAAATGATATATGAAGATGTACAAAAAGTCAACTCATACCGATAAGTAATTTAATATTGATGCTCAAAAAATAAAACCAGATCCATATTTTCCATTTCTCGTCTTGTCTTTCTTCGCGTACTTCACTAACCATTGCTTCCTTTAGTAATTTACAGGAAAAAGATTGAAATAAAATTAAATTCTGCATCTAAATCTATTAACATAATTCATTTTACTTATTTAATTTTTGCTGAAATTAATATAATAAATAAAATGTATTTTCTAGACTCAGAAGTATAGAAGCAGAATTCGAAACATTCATCTGAATATTATTCTCTGTAAAGTATAATGAGAAAAGCAATGTGAATGTAAAACATATTTCTTATGTTATTCGTCGTAAACAATAATATCTGTTCTAAAAAAGAATACTATTTAAATACCAACTTCATAGCCAATTAAGTGAGAAATTGTATATCAACTAATAACATTCTGTCTTCGCTAAGTTAAATTAAAGTTTCATTTAAACATAATTTATTTGTATTTCAGGCAAACTTCATGTTTCATATTCAATAAGAAAGACAAATATATAAATTGCAGAGTTACAAATGAAGAACAATATTATCCATGAACTAATACCTTTCTAACTAAATGAAAGTTTTATCAATTCATAGTCATGTACACTACGTGTATCATAGCATTTTCCTAAAAGCGGTCTTGGTCGGAAGGAAGACAAATATATGTAGTGTTAATATTTAAAACTCCCCAGGAAGTTACCGAGCTGAATTGCTTGTGAAATTTATTTGGACGACCGTCTACAAGAAGCGTATTTGCTGCGTGTGTATTTGAATCCTGCGTGTTTCACTCCAGTAACTGACTAAGATAAATAAATAAATAACTGCTGGATGTTTGTTCCTGTTTTATTTTACAAGAAATGATATGCGAGGGAAATAAAAGATTACCGAGTTTTTATCTCCAAAAGAGCAAAAACTGCATCCAAGGTTAGATTCCTTTAGCCCTTACGAAACATAATCCAATTAACTCTTTCGGTAGTGGAAGCGGTAAACCGTTATAAAAAATGTAACCTTTTTACTGGCCGGCAAAACGTGGAACCGCGCTGAAATTTATTAGTTCTTGTGTAAAATATGTGCTTGTTGGTCTGTCAGTATATTCTTCTTTTAAATTTTTTTTTTCACTAAAAATTAATTCTTTCCCGAGAGGGTTCTTTTCAAGGAATTAAATTTTAAACGAGATACACCTTCACCATTAAAATATGGGAGAGTTAATAGCTTCAGATACCTTTCTCAAACGTTTAAACTTAGATGGAAGATTACAAAATGAATATATCACGCCATTTTATCTATTTCTGAGTGTGGTTACAGGATGTTGCAGGAAACGAGATACCTCATTTAACTTCTTTGTTATTAAAGATGGGGTAGTTGGTTCAGTGGTATCGAGTCGGACTGTGAATCTTAAGAACCCTGGTTCGATTCCCACAGCCGACAAACAATTTTCACCAATTTAAAATCTATCCCTGTGGCTCCTCCTCCACTAATATCTTTGAGGGCCGTGATTTGACGGCAGGTAACCGCACTTCAAGCGAGATCTGCTGGGGCAGAGTGCCACACCCAGTAATGGGTAAAAGACGTGATGATATATTTATTTATTTGTTATTAAAGATACAATAAAATACTATAAAACAACCTTATAGAGGACCAAGGGGGATATCCAACTATGGAAGAAAAAATATTTTTTTAAACAGTGGTTCTCAAACTACAACACAATTGTTTTTTTAATTGTTTTAAAATGAGATGGTACGTATTTTTAAGCCCATTCGCTAAAGTTTTTTTTAAAATCATTTTATCGAGTATCATAAAAATGTTGAACGAAGACTGATATTTTGATGAATCTTTTGGTTGATTTTCTGTAAATGTTTCAGGGTTCATGCTATTTCATTTAATGAGACAACTATTAAAATTAATTTTAGCAGTAATGAAATAAGTAAAATAAATTATATAAATTGATTTAGATGCAGAAATTAATTTGCTACAATTTTTATTTTAAACATTTTCCTATAAAATAATCAGGAAAGCAATGATAACAGAAAAAATATTTTTAGGATAAATACATTTCAAATCAAGAAATATAAAATAATTATATCATCACGCCTTTTATCCATTACTGGGCGTGACATTCTGCACTAACAGATATATTTCTGTGAGTGAAGTGTGGTTACCAGCCGTCAAATCACGACTTCTAAAGATGTTAGTGGAAGGGACGACACAGGGGTAGTATATATGTGGTGAAAATCCAAATAAATTTATTGTTTAAATATATTTCCTTCTTTGCCAAATATATTTTGCGCTTATTTAAGATCTTCCCTCACTTTTATTACAATTCATTTAAGCTGTATGAATATCAGTTACTTATGTAACTGAATCTTTTGTTTATGTAACAAATCTTAAATTATAATCAAGCATTTATTCTTAGAACGTCCACGCAATGTCGATTTTGAGTCGATATTATATGAGGTAACCAAAGGCAACTTTTGTCTTAGATTAGCCTTCTGATGATGAAGGAAGTGAAACGAAAGCACCCGAAGGTATCCGAAGGCTTACGAAGGAAATATGGTTATGTATTCGCTTCTGCATTTAGTTTATATGAAAAGCTATTCGACACTAATGCATTCCACGTGTTTACACAGTTGCGGAGGAGTTGCCTTGGAGATTTGGTTACAGTCACGTGGTCGCTCATGGATATCTAGATTTTGTGCCAACGTCTCGTCCTTTCAACCCTGGATTTACGTGCCTACCCGTCCGGCATTTGTTCCAAATGGAAACTACGGGAAATACGACCTTATATTGACATGGATGAAAGACGAACTTTGCAAATCTACTTGAGTTATATGCATTTATTGTCATTCAAAACCAATAAAAATATTTTTATGTTCGATTTCTTTTATTTATAGGAACAAAAGATGAATTTTGTCAAATCCCTTTCTTGCTTTCCAAATCATTTACCCTCTGAAAGAACCGGATTTTTAAAAAGAAACTCGCTTTTTTACACCCAGCAAAATACGTTTCACTATTATAAATTATTCTAAAAATATAACATGCATATTTTTATGACATTATCAAGTTTTATTGAAAATAATACGACACTAATAATCAGTAGACACATTGGTTGGTAGCACAAGCCCTGTTTTTGGGTGTTTTAAGAGCACGGTTTTAACATGTTAGAGATAGCTAAAACACCCAAATACACTGCTCTTAAAACAGCCAAAAACAGAGCTTGTGCTACCAGCCATAGTATTAAACATGGTTGCCATGGTAATATAAAAATGTCAGTTTGACCATTGATTAACTCAAGCAAAATATAAAACCTAAATTATTTTTACTTTTTGTGTTGGTGTCGTTACGATTTTCTTATCGAATCTGCCCTCGAGCATTAATTTATATCCAGGAATTTTTTTTATCGTACATTCCAACAAGTTACTCTGCACAAGTGGAACACGAATACAGATTAATGCGTTGTTGCAATACACTTAAAAAAATGCATAATCACGTCTTTGATTGATTACTGGATGTGGCACTCCCTGTGGCAGATCTTGGTAAGTGATATATTTATTCGCGTGCAGTGCGCTTACTAGATATCAAATCCTGAAAGTGGTTAGTGGAAGGGGAGCCATAGGGGTGGTTTTAATCTTGTGAAAATTGTTTGTCGGCTGTAGGAATCGAACCAGAGTTCTCAAATCCAGCTACCCCATTGTTTATTTATTTTAAGATATTTAATCCATGGTTTTAACTAGGCTATTTAAATCTGAGACACGCTGTATAAAATGAGCCTTTTCGTTTCAGTTAAACGTAAGTAGACATCAGTGAATTTCAGGAAGTCATCATGAATATGAGTACCATATGGTTATTATTACAGCGTTTTACTGAGGATATATTTAAAGTAAAATGGTACAGAAAGTGTTAAAAGTTTACAGTAAAATGCGCGCAGGGAACAGGTTGTATATTATTTACATTTTTTACGTGCGGCTATTTTTAAACTTGAAGTTTCTGTGCCTCAGTGAAGCGCGAAGCCGTGAAAACTATTTTTATAAAGACTCGTACATTTTTCCACTTTTTTCTCTCAACATGTTTCGAACCTGACGGTAAAAAATGTGTCCATATTGTTTTCAAATTGCATAGTAAAAAACTTTTATTTTGAGAGTTTCCAAGTTTGCAAACAAAGAAACAATATTTGATTCAAAAAGAATAAGCTATTTTTCTTTCCCAAGTTTAACTATAAATAATCCGCGAAGAAAAATGCTCCATATTCAACAAAAAATTATAAAGTCAAGGATTTGAAACAACGTGGAATCAAGGACAACTGACATTTTAATATCTGGCTCGGCTTTCCGTCTCGAATTACGTATTCCACGCTGACTTCAAGCGAACATTTCTAACGCTGTGGTTAGCCGTGTTGACCTATAAATAATTTACACGGAGTGTAGTTGAACGTAACAAGATATCACTATCAAAATATCAGCTTGAAATCGGGAACTGTAGCTTACTTGTATAAATAGCTTGCAGACAAGTTCTAACTTTAAATCAATATCAAGATGATATGCACCACCGCGGCCAAATATTATACGTACTTAATTAAATGCTTCGTAATTATAGTTAATTGACAGTCGGAGCTTTTACTTCATTTACACTCAAAACACGTTTTATGTACAAAACGAAACATATAGCACATATCAAATAATTTGAAAATCAAGTCTTCATCTAAATTTAAATAAAATAAATATAAATATATCATCACGCCTTTTACCCATCACTGGGTGTGGTACTCTGCCTTAGCAGATCTCGGTAAGTGATATATTTTTTCGCGTGAACTGCGGTTACCAGCCGTCAAACCAAGGCCTCCAAAGATATTAGTGGAGGAGGAGCCACAGGGGTAGATTTTTTAAATTGGTAAAAATTGTTTGTCGGTTGTGGGGATCGAACCAGGGTTCTCAAGATCCACAGGCTTGATACCACTGAGCCACCTACCCCATCTAAATTTAAAACAATTTATAGTTCCAGAAAGCCTTAATTGATATTCATTAAGCAATCATATTTTTTTTAAATATTACTTGTGAAAATTACATTTTTCTACAACTGTCAAAAAAATGTTCATTTTTTTTTCACTAATATCAATACGCGAAGTACTTGATTTTTTCATCATTTACATTACCATGACAACGCGTATTTTTGCACTATTTTGCACCCTAGTACGCAAATTGAGTATTCGTATTCTAGTGCGCAAAATGAGTATCTCGCGCACGCTTCTAAATTATTTGTTGTCCGGTTCCATTAGTTACAACACATCAATAGTATCAAATTCATATTATTGTTGATTGTTTGCCTTCAATTTACTTAAATAAATCAATATTATTGTATTATTCTTTATTTACAGTTGTAGAATAAATGTTGTTTGTATTTTGTTTATGGCGAGTTCGAATGAATTTTTGTAACAAAATCTTTCAACGTACAATAAGTCATGTTATTTTATAAAAGTTATCTCTGTATTTTTCGTTGTTACTTTTTGTGCTTATAATCGTTTATGTACATCTGATGATGGCTGTCGTACAGCCGAAACGTTATGCTATAAATAACTGCAAATATAACTCGTAAATGACTGATAGTTGAATAGTTGTTTTAATTTTACAGTCGAAGAAAATTATCAACATCAAAAAATAAATAAATTGTAAGATTATTTTAGTGAAATGTTTGATTACTACTGGTATGATTTCCTGATCTACATCATTCTGTTTATCTTCCTCTTCACTGATTTGTGTAAATTTAATCATAGTTTCTAACTAGCCAGGATTTAACAACCATTTTATCTAAATAACATATTAATTAATTAATAAATAAATAATGTATATTAAATATATTTAAATTTTTGAAAAATCATGAGCATTCGTCGGGATTTTTCATGATTTTTCAAAAATTTAAATTAATTATCTACGATAGACGGGTTGTCAACTAATTAATTCTTATACTATATTAAATATAGTTATACCTTCTGTATATGACGACGTAAATATAATAAAATTAATTGTCATAAAAACAAAAGACATGAATAGTAGAAAGAATTATGAACAGACTAGATATGCGAGAGAGATGGTTAAAAAAGATCGCAATGCTCTGACTTCAGACTAAATGACATGAAAAAATCAACATTTTAAAAACTTTTACTGTCTCTAGTACGATGTTTTTTTAGATCTAGTGTCAATATAAATGACAAATTTATTAGTTTGTGACTATAGTATTACGTCAACGAAACAAGATACGGAGTGTTTGAAAAGGCAGGCACACCCCTTGTATACTTGTTAATCAATGCAATTAGTGTGTGTTAGTGACAAATGAAATATGAATATTAAGCTCAGCATGGAGTAAAGTTTTGACCTTTTCCACAAGATGTCACAACAGCGTCCGGGATCAAACCCTGGCCAAAGAGTATTAGGAAGCCAAGACTATTTTAATCATTTATCATTCATTATCGGGATACCAACGGCGACTCTTAGTTCGCGGCGTGGCCATTGGCGCTGCAGTCGCTACTCGCAACCTTCTCCGCCATTTATCAACGGTCGCTGGCTTAGATAGTGAAACAGTAACGTTCTTATCTCGGTCCTTGTCTGCTACATAGAGTTCTCTATATTGTCGTCTCACTCACCGCTCGAAAAAACACTCACTTAATCACTGTTGCCTTGATAACGTCGAGTTTTGTTTATAACAATTGAAGCTGTGACTCATGCTTTATATATATTGTTACGAGATTACGGGAGATTGCAGCAAAAGTTTGCGCTATTCAAATTGATTCTACAAAAAGTCAAATTAGTTTTCATTAAGAATGGCTTTTAATTTATTCTCTTTATCATCAGCGGATGAAACAATTTATAACTTTTTTACACGCGTCCTAAACAATCACGTCACCAGAGTTTATTTTCCACATTTTTATAAATAACTCGTACAATTTTTTAGCTCTCTTTTAGTTTTTGATCCTTGTAAAGTATAACTCAGTGGCAACGCGTCAAATTGTCTAAGTTTAATTTTCAAAGCCGACAAACTATTTTTCAATACATTCAAATTATTCCTGTGACTCTCTCTTTAGTGCATTATTTGGGGGTTCCGTTATTTGACGGCACTTCACGCACATAAATATACCACTTACCCAGCTCTGCTACGGTACAGTACCACACCCATTAATGGATGAAAGGCATCATGATTTATTTATTTTATTTCTTAACAAGAGAACAAAGAAAATTACAAGTTCTGTGCAAAATATTGATTTCTGTTTTCTTCTAACTTTTAACCAATTTATTAAACTATTATTTCATTAAAATTATAATCGTTTATGGAATTTCATTATCGAGTAATAAGTATCTATTTTTGTATATAATAACTTAATTACCATTACAAGCATAAAACCAAGGAAAAACTTGCGATTATTAATTAACAAACAAGAGGTTATGAGTTCATTTCTACTTATATCAAAAATATACGATTGTGTCTGAATGGTCCGAATCCCATTATAAACTGTAGGTCCCCTGTACTTTAATTAAAATTAATTTTAAATAAAAATGACGAGTATAAGTATTGACATATTATTTATATTGTTAATAATTCTGTTGTAAATTAATAAATTAATAAAATTCTATTTTATTTTCTTGCAAATCGTAGAGACAAATGAATGAATTCTTGTGTGGGCACACGGTTGGTGGCGCCACTGCATTTTTACTAAACAAACAACTTTTTATAATATACGAGTACAAAACATTTCAACACACCTAACGACAGCTTTAATTTGTCATTTCATCATTTAAATTCACGCGATTAATATTAAAATATTCTGAATAACATTTTAATTAATTATTTATTAATTTTTGTCGTGTTTTCCCTTCACTAATTTCAATAAATTTAATTAACGGACCACAAACTTTGTAAAACAATTAATAGAGTAGTGTCACAGGAGTATTGTGGTGAACGCAATGCATTCTTCATGTGCTGATTACATGGCAGTGTTAAAAAATTTCGCGTTTGCGTGTTTGTGGTAATTAATTAGCGGGCAAAGCATTTCTCTCTCGCTGGGCGATAACGCGACAACATCGGGCATTATGCACCACTTTAAGGAAATAATTACCAAGTTGAAAATATGAAAGTAGCTTGTTACAATTTACCTTCTACGGACAGAAGGGAATTTTAGATCTTGCATGCGTGATGACTTAATCAAATTACTTTATAAGGAGCTCGTTTATTCGCAATTACTGCAAATTTAGTTTTAACTACAAACGATTAAAATTAGAAGTAATTAAATCAACGCTAGATTCCAGGAATATTACGCTTTAATCATTCTAATTGCTTGTTTGCACTAACGAAATTTTGACATAAACAGACAATATCGAATCGAATGTGAACTACTCCATATGACATTTTGCTATGATTATCCTTGAATTATTCATCTTCCACTAACATCATGGGTATTATAATATCTGCAATTGCAGAACTATGATATGTGTATCCAAATAAATAATGATATAGATATAATAAAATTAGAGTAAACTAATACTAGACATATCCGCACATCTTATTTAATACAAAGTGTCTCATTTCATTTTCACAAATTGCAGAAATTAATTAAAATATTTCTGAGAAAACTATAATAAACCAAAATTAATAACTATATGTTAAAGTTTTTTGAGTTGAGTTCTTTTTTGGTAGATGTGATTTGACAACTGGTTACTGTACTTAACGGCTTAAAATGTATAGCTTATTATGATCTGCAATTGCAGAGCAGCCATGTTCATGAATGACCAAAATTTTGATATATAAACATGCAGATGTGAATTCCTGGTTGAACCAGTTCAAAAGTCAACATTTTTATAATATGGTTCTATATAGTTCAGAGCACGAGAAATGCACTCGTTCAAACCGCGTTTCAATATCTCTTTTAGTTTTTTAGTTACAGCGATTTTTGACTTTTTTTAAAGCTCAACTTTGAGAAGACATAACTCAAAAACTAAAAGAGATATTGAAATGCGGTTTGAACGAGTGTATTTCTCGTGCGCTACTTAACTTGTACATGTATTTTGAAAATTTGGAAAATTTTGAAATTTTTTTCGAGATTTTCTTTTGTCGATATTTCAGGAAGTTGAAGAGATAATGTAAATCTGAAAACACCAGTGAATTCCTCGCGTGAAGATACATAGGTATGCAAATTTTCAAAAGAAAATTCGAACGGATACATTTTTTATTACAAAAAATCGAAAATGGCAGTTTTTTGAAGATTTCTTAAGGGGTACCCCTTGGCGTTTTTACGGATTTTGGCTATTTTTCGTTTTTTTGTATCCGTGCGAATTTTGTTATAAAAATTTGCATACCTACGTATTTTTACGAGAGAAATTCACTGGTGTTTTCAGATTTTCGTTATCTTTTCAAGTTTTTGAAATATTGAGGAAGAAAAATTTTCCAAATTTTCAAAATACATGAACAAGTTAAGTAGCGCAAGAGAAATACACTCGTTCAAACCGCATTTCAATATCTCTTTTAGTTTTTGAGTTATGCGCTTTCAAAGTTGAGCTTTAAAAAAGTAAAAAATCGCTGTAACTCAAAAACTAAAAAAGATATGAAGATGCACCATTCGATTTCTCGTGGTCTGAATTATATAGAACCACATTTTAATAATTTTTGATTTTTGAACTGGTTCAACCCAAAATTCTCATTATTTGTATGTACGAGCTCTTAAACGAAGAATTTGAGAACAAACCTCTATACAAAAGAACTTTTGGATTGTTTTGAGGTTCTAAATTTATACCTAACGTTTAGTTAAAGTAATTTAAAGTAATTCAAATTCATTTAATTTGTTTAAACTTAAAATGTTTCTTTTAGACTATAGACTATTACACTTCAATGCATTGCTGAAAATATTATTTTCCCTATGTTTATTTTTAAAATAAACGCTCTAATGTATTGCTGTCAAACTTTTTAACTGTAACTATGGTAATGATATATCCCTATGTTTACTGATAAGAAAAACTCCCGGTATATATATATCACCCACACTGCACTATAGAAACAGTATCTCTTATTTTGTTATAAATATAATAAATTAGTAGGCGTTTTTAATTTTGCTTTTTTGTTGAAATATTTTTGTAGAAGAGTCACCATATTCAGGAATGAGATTAATGTAAATATTTTTCTAAAATAATGTGGGAACTTTAGCAAAGCAACTTGCTAAATGTGCGAGTCTAGTAGGCTTGCCATAATGACCTTAACGTTCAAGGAAGTAAAGTTGAATGTCACCAGCGCAGTTTCGTAATTATTTTAAAACCACACGTGTTCTACAACATTTTTATTATTTACAGTTATGAGTTTACAAAGCTCTGGAAATAGTACAAGTTTATGTACTTTGTAGTCACGAATATACGATCTACAATTTCAAGGAAAAATATAACAGACTGTAAACGCACGCCCATGGAGCCTCTCTGAGTTTTTTATGTGGCGTGAAAACAAAAAGTTTGTTTTTAAAATGGCGGTGACTACAACAACTCTTAGTTTATGGACAGTGGGTTCAGGGTTCGAGCCCGCCAGGTAACGTGAGGGCGTAAATTTTTTGTGAGCCTCAAGGAGGAATGCGGCCGTGCTGACAGATTTAAAGTATTCACTTGTAGGGGATTGGATTTATTTCCACGATTTTTGGGATATACAGAGTGTTCCTACTTGAAGCATCAATCGTAAATAAATAAATATATCATTACGCCTTTTAAACATTACTGGGAAACTTAAATATTATAAATAAATAAATATAAATATATCATGACGCCTTTTACCCATTACTGGATGTGAGACTCTGCCTAAGCAGATCTCGGTAAGTGATATCACGTCAAATCACGTCTTCCAAAGATATTAGTGGAAGGAGAGCCTCAGGGGTAGATTTAAATTGGTGAAAATTGTTTGTCGGCTTACTTAAATATTGTGAAGTAATTTTCAACTTTACTGGATATATTTTATAAGCTGCGAAGAGAATCTATTTGTGAGAAATTAGTTTTAATGTGGTGAAAATTATACATCGAAAAATATGAGAAAATGTTAATTTTGACCATATGATTAATATCAGAACTATTATCTAGTTATATTTGTCCGTCAGTATGGTGGTGTGGATAGCAATACGGAATTCGAATCCGGAGATCCCGAGTTCGTATCTCACTCAAGCTAAAAATTATATAAAACTATCACACTGCGGCTCGGTGAGTGCGGACCCTGTACTGTAATTGGGATTAAGTTCCTGTTGTACAGCGTAACATAAATAACATAAATAAATAGTAATGAATACCAAATATAATCTACTTAATGTCCATTTGCACCGGAATAAGTTAATTTTAAAATTGATTTAATTGAGTTCAAACAAAGCGATTTTAAATAATTGACATTGTTGTCAAACATTTAATTTGCTTTTATTTATAAAAAAAAATTAAACTTAATTTTAACTGTTGGAGGGGCAAATAGATATATAATTAAATTATGGTTAGGATATTTATTATGTAACATAATAACTATTCTGTGATAAATCTATAACTATATACATCTGTAAATAATAAACACAATCACATCAATATTTATTGATAAGTAGAAAATATTTCATAAAATCATCAGTTTCGTTGCGATTTTGTTCATGATTTTCTCGTATACAAATTTATGGATATACATGGAATTTCACCAGGGTATAAATACCTAATTTCGGCTCAATAATTTAGTTTGTTTTTAATATTTTTTGGCGAATTGATGTCACGTAATAAATTAATTTCATAAGTTGTAGTTATAATTTAATTTTAATAAGATAATCTACCTACTACATTCATTTCGTAATTGAATCATTATCTATTTATGATCCACAAGATAATGATTTTCATGACATCATTACAATTTTGGTATTTTGTGACAACAATATTTTATCCTGGCATGCATTTGTATCTTACTTTTATGCATATTGTTTAGATATATTATTATTCTATGGGGTAGGTGACTCAGTGGTATTGAGTCGGCCTGTGGATCTTGAGAACCCTGGTTCGATCCCCACAGCCGACAAACAATTTTCACCAATTTAAATCTATCCCTGTGGCTCCCCTTCACTAATATCTTTGGGGGCCGTGATTTGACGCACTTCACGCGAAAAAATATAGCAGAGTGCCACACCCAGTAATGGGTAAAAGACGTGATGATATATTTATTTATTTATATTATTATTCTGTATTACATTTCGTTCCTAGTGTAGTAATTAGTGACCATTGATCTCTTGGGTATCACATGTGAATTAAAAATCAAATAAAAAAATAAGATTTTTTTTTCGAATGTAGCGTAATTAGAAGTTGAAGTTAGTTCTGCACTCAAAGGACTTCACATATACGAACTCATAATATTTATTTGTTTACAACAAAACTATTTAACTATGATTAAACAAACATCAACATCCATTAACCCAATTTCGCCAGAGTTGCCAACAGACCAATTACAACTTTAATTTACCCTCACACTTCAAAAATCTCCACCAGGAAGAATATACTCTATTTTCTTTACATTGTTGGAATTACGTTCTAAAATAATATGGAAAAATGTATAGAGTCGTATATATTTTATTGAACTGGTTTACTTTACTTTCAGTAATAAATTTACTAAAATAAAAAATATTAAATAAAACTCTAGGCTGGCCGGCCTCTGACGATGCCCTCATAAGGTGACTCGGAGGCTGAATTTTGTGAGACTTTGCCTAGAGTTCTATTTAATATTTTTTATTATACCTAGTTTCACCAAGTGCATGAATGACAATTAACTTTGTCTTTGTTGTTAAATAAATTTACTGATTGAAATTCGCTTGAAGTAATTTGCTAGGTCGTTATGTTTGTCTATTTCAGTTAGTCACGTGGTTTTATTTGAGCTAATATAAGCGAGGCAAGTTGCAAATGGAATACAGCTATTATTGTCAAGCTCTTATGAAAAGTATGTAGTTAGATAGCTATAGTTTATTTTAAGTGTAATGATGATTACGTCATTACCTTTTCAAATCAAGAAATAACAAGTAATTATATCGCCTTTTTTGTTATATATCAACTATCTTTAATTATTTATTTAAAACGGTTAAGGTTGATATTTTAATCTTCTAACATAGTTATTAAAATATTATTTAACGTACTGGTTTCCATGGCGCTAAATAACATCTTAATCACATGTTGACAACCCGCTCGAATGTTTTAGTTACGGCTTGAGATATTAAGCAATTCTATAAGTCTGTAACATTTTACAATGCTCATAAATAAACTAATTAAAAGTTATTACTTGCAGCGTCTGCAATATTTTGCATATTTTCTTGAAATGCAAGAAAATCGCCTTCGAAGTCTTCGTCGGGTATTAAATCCATTATTTCAAATGATTTATTTCTAGAATTCACGAAACTGTTGACACTGACAGTATATGTTTTTTCTTCACAACGATCACAACATCATGATAACGTCTAGCTACAAATTGTCCTACCGCCAACAACCTTTCATTATAATGTAATGTATCTTTTATAAAACTAATAAAAATTAATTCAAAAAAACGCTGTGAAGATGGAAATAAAAAAGAATTATGAAGCTTATTCGTCGCTCGCCCTACGAACTTTTCAGCTAGCCTGTAAAAATTAATTTACTGCATTGGGTACGTATATTACTATTTTCAATACGGACTTTTTTGGTACATTTCTGTACAGTTACCATGGTGATATATAACAATCTCGAAATTGCGTTCTTTTTAAATAATAGTGTCATATTCGAGTGGATGATAAAAAAGAACAATTTTCTGGGATGTTATCACTGTGGTATTATATTTTATAACGTTTTACTTTTCCTACTACAAATACTTTTTATTTAAATGATACGGACATCAGTAATAACATAAATTTAAAACAATTGAAGAAGCGAAGTGGTCAGAAAGCTAGCCAATATGTTGGTAAGTATTTGAGAGAATGCTTCATCGGAGTGGTTTCCAACAAAGCTTCAAGCTCCGGGCTTCACACTGACAATTTCATTTTCCACTCATGTGTCAATTTCTATGGGAACATTCACAATACACTCACAAACATATCGACTGCGCAATCGGTTACGTGTTGGAACAATGGGCGCCTGCTGCCACTGTACAGAAACAACTGAATCTCTAAAAATACCCACGCGAATTTACCATTGCTACCAAACACAACTGAGAATCAAATCAGAGATATGAGCCCTGATAATCGCATACCGTGAGACGGAATTAGCTGCACGGAATTATTACCAGTGCATGTTACCTGTAATTTCAGGTGGAGGAGTTCTTTGATGCCTATAAACTATAAGACTTACGATATTTGCCTTTTTCCCTAACTACACAAAAGAATTTGTTCTTTGCTTGCCTTTGATCGTAGAGATTGCGATAAAAATAATCGCGCTACATGAATATGGAAATACCTACATTGTTCAATATTTCATTTGTTTATTTATTTGCTACCCTGCACAACAGGAAATTAATCATAATGTCAACAAAAAATACCCTACTTCCTAAATTTCATAATAATTAATACAAGAAAACTTTCTTTCAATATTTTTTTATATTTTGAACAATTCAAAAAAAATTATGTTAATTTCTACCATCTTACCCTTCGATTCAATGACTATTTACGAATAAATATTGCTATAAATATATTCGTACATACATACACAAATCCATCAAGTTTAAATTAAAAACATAAATCGTGTCAAATTTTGCAAATTTAAAACTTTCTAAATTTGTCTTTACTATTTTCCTTAGATATTAAGTGTACAAACATATATAGGATGAGTTTTGTAAAGAAACCAATTAGTTTTGCTGGCTAATTAATAACTGTAGAGAAAAAATAAATACACAGGCTTATACAGCAAGGAGGAGTACAAACTTGTATGGTTGGTAATAGTATATTGTAATACTAGTGAGGAAATGGTTAAATTGCAAAACGAGTACGAAAGTTGATGCACGAGCGACAGCGAATGTTCTAATAGTACGAGTTTTGCAGTTTTCCACGTATGTTACATACTATATTTTTCAACATTAACCGTGAAAATTACATTTTTGTGTTTGCGATAGGTGGCTAAGTGGTATCGAGTCGGCCTGTGGATCTTGAGAACCCTGGTTCGATCCCCACAGCCGACAAACTTTTCACCAATTTAAATCTATCCCTGTGGCTCCCCCTCTACTAACATCTTTGGAGGTCGTGATTTGACGGCCGGTAACCGCACTTCACGCGATAAAATATATCACTTACCGAGATCTGCTTAGGCAGAGTGCCACACCCAGTAATGGGTAAAAGACGTGATGATATATATTTGCGATACACGAAATTTAATAATTATTTTATATAAATCAAAGGAGTTGCATTTGCAAATGCACATCAGGTTCCCTTGGTCACCATGTCAAATGACATTTCCCTCACTCAATTTAGTTGTGATAGTAACTGTTTCCCTCACTAGTGAGGAAAGTTATTCTTACATCAATAGTGAGGAAAACGGTTGCTATCACAAGTAAATTGAGTGAGAGAAATGTCACTCTCACAAATAATAAAACAAAATTCATTTCACCTCAATAAGTGCATTAGTTTGCTTAGTTCGGTTCATTTAATTATGTTCTCTAATTTATCCGAATTTAATTGAACCAAGTAGCAAATATACTATTTTATAAAATAGATATACATATATTGACATTCTATGCACGACAGTACTTTGTTGAACACGTATTGAATTCAATCAGATTTGAAACACATTTACCAATAAAGTAATAAAATATATGCATTTTTGTTGCAGCTGGTTTTAAATTGGTTAATCTGATTGTAAAATTATAACAATAGGGAATATAAAACAAAAGTTTCAACTATAGTAGTGTCGACATATAGCTAGCGTTATAAAATGCTTCTGTGGAATATAGCCTAGAACAGGAACTTTTCACCCTGGTGCGTTACCTGCCTGTCTAACTGCTTGCTGTATTATTAATGGCTTGAAAGTTTTATCTAGGAAATGAATATTTTTTATTGCCATCCTGGCTTTTGTTCTAGCAATCTTTTGTTAATTATTTCTGTGCAAATTTAATTCGAAACTTCCCTTTAATCATTTTAAAACAATAAAAAATTCAATAAGCGTATTAACTTGCATTAAAATGAACCGGGAGAAGAATATTCCTACAGGATTATTAAATATTGTATGTTTTTCCTCCTCAAACGTTTATAAATTAAATTTAAATTTAGAGAAAGAATTCTTCAAAATTGACAAACATTTGACTGAAGAACATATACGTTTCAATTAGAAAATAATATATTAAAATTGAAATGTGTCAATAGAGTTGGAAAAATCTACAGGGATTATAAGTGAAAATGTATTTCTGTTGATTATATCGGAGCTGTTCAATTATTAATAGTAATTAAGCATAGTGTAGAAGTAGAACTGAATTTAAATTGAATTCATTTTCTGTTTGGTTTAATAACTATAATTTTGTTTAGTGATATTTGAATAATAGAAGGTCTATTATAAATTATATTAAAGTCAAACATTAGTTATAAAATGTATGTTTAACATCGGGTACTATTTCATAAAGTAAACAATTGTGTTAATTGTGAATTCCATCTGAAAGTATATTTTATTCCGTGTAGAAAGTATCGAATAAAGTTTAACCGCGTATAAAAGTATCTGGTGTCAATTAAGTCCTAAAATATTTTATTTACTGGAAAGTTATTTACAGTTTGTGGTAGTTGGGAACAAATTGGTTTGTGTAATAGTGGCGATCGGAGAAAAATCAGTGAATCCCGAGGCGAGGCGAGGCGATCCGGTCAACAAGTAAGTCCGAGTTTACGAGAAGCCATTACCACAACAGCACAACCCAGCCGTTCCCGCAAGTATTAACTTTAACGATGTCAAATAAACGTTACGAAACACAAACTGCTATAAATAATTTTCGCGACATTAATGTCCGGTTTTCATGTTGCTCTACAACTGAACATTGTGTACTGTCTCACTGCATCATCTCGGTTTCGACACTCGTCAGAATATTTTAGTTGCGGGAAGTCCGAGTTTCCTTCAAGCTTCAAGCTTCAAGCAAAGTCAAAGGTGAAGTTACTAACCCTAACTAATAACAAATTTACTATTTTCTAGCCGAAATATTCTTAGGGATATTTATAAAATGGCCAAAATTAAAGAAAGGAAACTTCTAAACCAGAACAGTCTATTCATTCTTTCAATTTCAAATAATATAACAGAAAATAATAGTATGAGAATTTTCTTTCACGACTCTGGCAGAAGGTAACATTTTCGTCCCTTAATTGAATGTGGAAAGAGGGTGTTCTATTTATACAAGTTTTCTAAAGGTCTTTCAACACGTGTATTACATATTATTTTTCCTACGACAATTTAATATTTTACACTAAAAAAATATTTAAATTTTATTAATTTTTTTATTGTATTTATGAGAGCCGAAAATAATCATGTAATTCTGTTGACAGATAAGTGCAGAAAATAATCACTTTCTGCATGCAAATGAGTGCAGAAAATAAGTACTTTTCCTAGCAAAGAAAAGTATAGCCATACAGATCCAGCAAATATCAGTCAAGGCAATAATTTATTATTGTAAATTTTACTTTCTAATAGGGTGGTGAAGAAAGTGTCATTCTTCCATCAGGTGCTTCTGGAAGAAATGTCTTACTTTCTCTTCGTGGATATACAAATAATTCTTCCGGCCTGACCGAAAATAGTTTATCCGGAGATGGAAATACCGATCTAAAATAATTGCTATTTTAGAAAAATTCGAACATAGTACGTATAACACAATTAGGAAATTTAATTTTGGCTTAATAACCTTTCATCGGTAATGAATAAATGTTCAGTGAATGTTTCTACCCCATTTGATGGGTTACATCCCGATGTTATATATCTTTGTACAAATTGAAAGGGCCTAAAAAAGTTTATCAAACTATGTAAAAGTTGGTAGTAATGAATCAATCATGAAAGAGTTGAACAGTGATATCGCTTTCATCGGGATACAAATAACCCCGGAACAGTTGAAAACAGACGATAATGACTTTCAGCAAGCCGACACCAGTGTTCTTGTATTACATTTAATCTTATTAGTAACAACGTGCCTACAACACGAGCAACGCAACAACAATAACTCGATGATCGCGTCTGACAGCCGTATTGTTTGTTCCAGTGGATCAATGGAAAAGTGTAAGCAATTTCTAAATTCCGCGAGAGACGCGACGCGACGCTAGGAGATAATTTGGCGACGACACAAAGGTAGGCGACAACCGACAACTGATTGTGTGGAGCGCGAGCTACTGGGAAACTGTGGTTCGTTCACACGGTGTTGTAATACAAGGAGCTGGATTACATTCGCTAATTCTGGAACAGGTTTGAGGTTATATCAGACGTGATTTACATTATGAGATATGTGTTTGTCTAATTTACTCCGGGTTTGACAACATTCCAGACGCAAAAACGAACATTTTCATATGTTTATTCATCACTATTACTTTTGACATTTTCAAGATTAATCTAATACTATTTAAATACCATGTATATGAACATACAAATGTGAATTTTTTGTTGAACCAGTTCAAAAATTGAATGCTGGTGAGCGCATCTCAATATCTTTAAGTTTTTGAGTTACATCGATTTAAACTTTTTTAATTTCTCAACTTTGAGAGCCCATATCTCAAAAACTAAAAGAGATATTGAAATGCGGTTTGAACGAATGTATTTCTCGTGCGCTACTTAACTTACACGTTAATTTTGAAAATTTTGAAAATTTTACAATTTTTTTCAAAATGTCAATATTTCAAAAAATTGAAGAGATAATCAAAATCTGAAAACACCAGTGAATTCCTCGTGTGAAAATACATAGATATGCAAATTTTCATTTAAAAAATCACACATATAATGTTTTTATTACAAAAAAAACGAAAATCGTCATTTTTTGAAATTTTCCTAAGGGGTACCCCTTGGTGTTTTTTCGAGTTTTGGCCATTTTTCGATTTTTTGTAATAAAAAATGTATCCGTGCGAATTTTGATGTAAAAATTTGCATACCTATGTATTTTCACGCGAGGAATTCACTGGTGTTTTTAGATTTGCATTATCTTTTCAACTTTTGGAAATATTGAGAAAAGAAAATTTTGAAAAAAAGTTGAAAAATTTTCAAAAATGGTAAAATTTCGGTATAAGTTAAGTAGCGCACGAGAAATACACTCGTTCAAACCGCATTTCAATATCTCTTTTAGTTTTCGAGATATGGGCTCTCAAAGTTGAGATATAAAAAAAGTCAAAAATAGCTGTAACTCGAAAACTAAAACAGATATGAAGATGCGCCCACCGCCATTCGATTTCTCGTAGTTTAATTGATATATATCCATGTTTTAAAAAATTTCTATTTTTGAACTAGTTCAACCAAAAATACGCCTTTTACTCATTACTGAGAGTGGTACTCTGCCGAAGCACATTTTGATAAGTGATATAATTCTTCGCGTGAAGTGCGGTTCTATATAGTTTATCTCACAACAAATCGATTAGCGTAAAGCGCACCTTCATATCTTTTTTAGTTTCCGAGTTACAACGATTTTTAACTTTTTTAAAAGCTCTACTTTGAAGGCCCATTTCTCGAAAACTAATTTTTTTTCAAAATTTTCACATCTACATGTTCATATATCAATATATTTTAAACAGAGCATTTTTATAGAGACAAACAATTAAAACTACCCCTGTGGCTTTTACTAATACTCTTTGGGAGCTTGATTTGACGACTGGCAACCATATTTCACGCGCATAAATATAACACTTACCAAGATCTGCTATAGCAGAATCCATATCCAACAATGGGTAAAAGGCAGGCGATATATTTATTTGATTTGACATCCAGGTAACATAATACATTTTATCTAATTTTTAAATTTACTGAAAATTATACTTTCTGATAGGAACGTGTATAAAATTATATGTACTCCTTGGTATACAAATAACTAAATATAAAAGTATTTTTTATTTGTAGCATTTTCATTTAAAACAATCTTGGTTTATTTGATAGCGGAAATGATGTCAAAACGTCAAGATATTTCAAACTATTTCTAGAAATCTACTAATCTAAGTAAAATGATAGATAATAGATAATATTATTCATATTTTTTTTTAAATATTATGCAAGAATTTGATAAATAATTTCATAGGGTATATTATTAGAATATAAATTGTGTTTTTGATATAGGTAGCATATACTAATTTAAACTGACATTTGAGTTCCTTTGTGCTACAGAGAATGTTTTATACCTTCTAAGACAATTATAATCTATTGCGAAGGATTAAGGATTTATAGTGGTTTAGTAAAGTTGCATTTTAAACAAGTCGGTCTCCCCATGGTCACACCACCCACGGTAATAAATTCAAATTCAAATATTTGGTTGAACCACCGAACCAAACCGCAAGGAATAGCTGAAAAGTTCGCAGAACAAAGTCAAAATCCATTAACTCGGAACGAGTACAACTTCACACATCAATTTCACAGTGTCGTGGCTTCATTTTTAAAGACTCAACTCTTGATATTTAATAGTCAGACTTCTTGGAACTGCTGCGAGAGAAAAATCCCGATTTTTGCTGACGTCATTGCCGGAAATGCCTTCCACAAGAAACGTTCATATTTGTGACATTTAAACCTACATCAAGTTATTGTTGTAAAACTATCACACAAAATAATAATATATATCATCACGCCTTTTACCCATTACTGGGTGTGGCACTCTGCCGTAGAAGATCTCAATAAGTAATATATTTATGCACGTGAAGTGTAAAAACAAGGATGTCAAAGATGTTAGTAGAGAAGAAGCCACAGGGGAAATTGTTTGTCGGATGCAAGGATCGAATTCATAGAATCATCTACCTCAATTAAATTATTTTTAATATTGGTGAATCAGGCGCCTAATTGGGTATAAAATTGGAACCCGAGTATATAGTATTATGTATTGTACATATTTTTTAAAGTAAATGTTGAAAATATTCTAATAAAATTTGAAACTACAAAACGTGCATGTAATTTTAAAATTTTGACTTAATTTCTCTAAAAAAGAAAACTGAAAAGAAGATTTGATATTTACTTTTTCTACAACTGTCAAAAATGTGCAAATTTATCACTAATATCAATACGCGAAGTTCTTAATTTTTTCATCAATTACATTACCATGACAACGAGATTTCGCATTCTAGTACGCAAAATGAGTATTTCACGCACTCTTCCAATTTATTTTTTTTTACGTTACATCACTAGTACCAAATACATAATTTTTATTGTTTTTGTTCAATAAATAAATAAATATATCATCACGCCTTTTATCCATTACTGAGTGTGGCACTCTACCGTAAGCAGATCTCGGTAAGTGATATATTTCTTCGCGTGAAATGCGGCTACCAGGCGTTAAATCCCGGCCCCCAAAGATGTTAGTGAAGGGGGAGCCACAGAGCTAGATTTAAATTGGTGAAAATTGTTTGTCGGCTGTGGGGACCAATAATTATTGTATTATTCTTTTTTGGAAGTTGTAGAAAAAAATGTTGTTTCCTGGGCGAAATTCTTGTATTTCGGCTCGTTTCGTTTCGACCTGCGGTTTCCACTAAAAGTAACATTCTCACGTGCAACAAAAATCACTCATTTCACGAACTTAATACAAAAAATAACTACTTTTTTAAGTGCAAAATTTTTGAATTCAAATGGAATTGTTACTAATAATATCTTATTTAAAAAGACTCAGTTTCAGTTGCAAATTTCAGATACGTGATGATAATAAATTATAATTTAGTTTGAACTATAAGTGATAATAATTTTTATCACCGTATCTTTTTTAAATACTTGAGATATGCTTGGCAAAGGAAAATATATATGAATGTGTCAAAATTTGATGAATAATCGTACAAGGCATGATTTATGTCTGAATCCGGTAAGATTGAAATTAGTCCATCTACGAAATTAATATCAGTTTAATATTATCAAAAGTAGGAATAATTTATCACAAGATTTGGTTAGATGACACATTTTTGAAAGGAAATGTGGTTCCAAGTTCAATATCCTACAATCTTTTCTTCCGTTGGCGTCTGATAATTTTTTATATTTGCGGTATCTTTATCACTTTGCGGTGGCGCGTTGTTCTAATTGAAGTAAGTTCGTTAAAGAATCTATGATATTTAAATCTAAAGAAGAGAAGTGAAATAAAACGAAGACCTCCTCTTTATTGGATGCAGTACGCCGTTCTTTTGAATGGTTTCGAACAAAGGATATTGTCGCATCGCATCTATCCAATTTCAACGCTATAAAATAAAATAACAGCGCGACATACTTTCGCATTCTTCGAAGCCTGCTTTAATTATATTTACCACAAATGTTCATAACTTTGAGATGTTTCGGCTTTGATCACAACACGACCAATAGGACGGAATAGGGACAAATAAAAAATGTGTTCGCCTTTTACGCCAATTTCGTTTGTAGCAGATTTAATTTGAAATGTTAATCGCGAATATTGGTTGAATTTTAAAATATTGAAATGGATAAAAATTGTATTTATTAATATATTAAAATTTTAATAGAATTTTTGCCGAGATGAAATATTTGACTTTGCATATTTTCTGCTGTCACACATTAAATTTTGTACTTGGATCCAATAATTAGAAGCAAATTGGTTGTTTGACACCTTATTTTATTTGAATTTATATGATATTGAGTAGGTGGCTCAGTTGGTGTGTGAATTTGAGAACCCGTTAAAACTACCCCTGTGGTAACCTTTCCATTAACATCTTTGGCAGCCGTGGTAACCGCACTTCATACATCCGTCAGTACGGTGGTGTGGATAGCGATATGGAAAATTATATAAACTACCACACTGCGGCTCGGTGTACTGTAATTGGGATTAAGTTTCTGTTGTACAGCATAACATAAATAAATAAATAAATAAATATGTCACTTACCGAGATCTGCTATGGCAGAATGCCACACATAGTAATAGGTAAATGGCGCGATAATATATGTTTCCTCAATTCTTCTATTATACAGAATGTTTCACAACTTATAGCACTTATTTGAACCTAATATAGTATAGATATTAAGCACGGGGTGAAGTTAGCTTCAGGCATCTGTCATTGTAATTTATCCTCATTTGAAATGATTCATAAAACTTTATATTTTTTTGTTGGCTTAATTTGCGATCGTAGAAAAAAACGTTTGTAAAATATACTATGATGTATAGATTAATACATGAAAAAAATGAAAACAAAATGGCGTCCTTGAAAATGGAATATGAAATATGCAGATAAATATATCATAACAATTCCGGTAGGTATTTGTAATTAACATGGATTACTCTTTATAGTCATAAACTGTAAACTGAAAGTAGGGATAAATGTAACTAGATGCAAATTCTCGAATTATAATTTCAAAGACCGAAATAGTTTTACTACACTTGGTGTAAGTAGTCGTCACATTTACATTTTATAACTAAATTAAACCGTGTACATAAGAATGGAGCTTTATTACACACTTGCACCGATTGTGCGCGTATTACATTTAAATATTAATAGAATGCTAATTTTCATTTTAAAGTCCTACGAGGCAGAAATCAAGATACAGATTTTTAACGAGACTACACTTTATTCAACTTTTCTTTTATGCATTTGTTGTTGATTTGTCAAAATTGCAGAATGAATAAATGCAGAAATTTTCAAGCAGAATCCTAAATGTAATAGTTATATGTATATCAAGGTAAGAATGTGAAACATTTCTTCCCGAAGGAGCTGGTTCATTCCACGAGCAGAAAACGTGAAATATACAGCATCTGAGGAAAAAATGACTCTTTCTTCACTAGTTATACATATAATTTTGTTTTAAATAAATTAGTTATTTGTGTATTAAGAGCGTAAAGTTATTCTTTGTTACTCAGCATGATAATTATACCGTGAGTCGAAGACGAGAGCTGCAATAGTGTAAGAGGAACAAAGACACTTTACGTTCGTGATACACACATAATTTTTTCTACGATTGCATCTTAAAATTATTAAAAAACATATGCGTACAGAAAATAAATTCGTTCTGTCAACTGTCAATATGACAAGTTTCTGTTTTGTTTGTATCTCTGGTAACTATTGAAATAAGGGCGCGTTTAATCTTTTTCGCACGTTGCCATTGGAGACGCACGTATTTAACGTCTTTTTCGCGCGTTGCCATTGGAGACGCGCAAAAAAGATATTTTTCGATTGTTCCACAGAAAACGTCAACTTTACGATGACAAATGAGAGCGTAATTGTCAACTTTTCATAGCAATCGTAGAAAATAGTACATTATGTTTCTAAGCGGACGAGCTTTATTTTAACGAGTTGCCAACTTTACATGAGTTAAAATACACGTATAAAATTTATACTGGCCAGAAATGGGACGACAATGAAACTACCTGAAAAAGGGTATTTTTCATTTCAGAAATACGCATTAAAAGTGGTCATTTCAGTTGATAGTTGACGTACCCGCTCTGTAAATTTGAAATTACAAATTTTAATGACATATGAAACGGACATATAAGCGTAGCGCATGTCATCGAAATAGTCATGTAAGATTTGAACGCACAAAGTTTTTTGAGGCATAAGTTGAATTTCAGTACGATTGGCTGTAAAGTTGATGTAGAAAATGTGTTTGAGAACATCCGGATGAAAGTAAGAGAAACGTCAAGTCAAATCGTCATCTGCAGACCATTCCCCAAGTACGTCACATCCGGTTGAACTGCACCGCAAACGCAACGTATCAAGTAGCCACTAACAAAAACCACGAGTGCATTGCAAGTGTCAACCACAATATAAAAATAGCTCGACAGATGTCACTACAGAATCTTGCGTGATGTAACGTACGTCGATAATTAGACCGGGGTGATGCCGGCGATGTGTAATCAGAGTTGGCGCTCGCTGCTCGCCGTTTCCGGCCCGGCTAAGTGATTTATTGTGTTGCGGTCGCTGAAACCGCCTGAAACGGTTCCTGGATGATTCATGGCCTTGGACGCCACGCTGGAGCTGAAGCGATTCGTCCGCAGTGGACGCTCGAGCGTCACGTTCGGTTTTTTAATCGGTTCGCGCGGCAGATATTTCAGGAAGAGATTCGAACGCTCGGTGATTTCAAATTGACTGCGATTTGTGATCGGTTTGTGCAAACATTTGCGAGAGAGCGGAACTAATTTTGATACTCTGCAAATGTTGACCAATAACAACTACTATTACGCAGCTTTGTAATTCAAATATCAATCACAAAATAATAATTATTTTTTTAATTAAAACTATTGGCTACTCGTCATTCGCAGATAAACTATTAACCTATAATTTTACCTTATCTCCAATTTTTTAATATACTAGGTGTCGCGTGAATAACATGAGAAATAAGTGTTGCATACCATTGCTTCCGTAATTGTAGAAAAATTATTCAAATAAAACTTTAAATTTAGCTTCTAAATTAGTCTTGATATTACATTTTATCTATTTAGTTACTGTTAAAATCAAGTTTAAAATATTTATGTGACAGATAAAAATCCTAAAATTGCTTGCATTTGTTTCAGTTTTATAATTAATTACATTTGTAAATATTATAAAGGATTTAGCAATAATGAAATAATTAAAATTAAATAAATATATCATCACGCCTTTTACCCATTACAGTGGGTGGCAAACCGCTGCAGCAGATCTCAATAAGTTATATATTTCTTTGCGTGAAATACCAGCCGCCGAATCACAGCTCCCGAAGATGTTAGTGGAGGGAAAGCCACAGGGATAGATTTAATTAGGTGAAAGTTGTTTATCGGCTGTGGAAATTGAACCCGGGTTCACAAATCGACAAATAGAAGCTAACTTTTGTTTAGCCACAAATAATAATCGTACTAATGAATTTTGTAATATTTTAAATAGGTGATTATGAACTAACTCGTATTGAATTACGTAAGCTACTTATTAATTAATAAGTTTAGAAAATTCAGCGCGATCTGAATCTTTCTTGGATTATTTTAGCTTGGGGATAAAATAATAAAGAGAAGTGAATATTCCAGGGAGTTCTCTGTTTATTAATGAGGAAGCGGAAATCGTACAAGAGTGAATTTGTACGAGTTTAGCGCACAATTCTTCATACTATGCAATCATTTAAAATTAATTAGTCGGTTTTCCAATTATTATCTGATTAATTAAAGGATTTAACGGGGGATGTTTTTGCTGCGCTCAGTGGCGCTGATCGATCAGCCTACTACGATACCTGACCTCGTTGTCGACATCGGCGTCGGCTTCGGCGTCGGTGCTCGTTGTTGCGTCGTTTACTCTTCACTTGTTTTACACTAAATAAATACTGCTACTGGTACTTACCTAAAACAAAAAGAGAACAATCGTTACACAAAAATAATCAAATTTCATCATTTAAATACATAAGTAAATATTTAATAGTTATATATAAAATACAAGAAGTTGTGGATCGATGATTAACGCTGTTCCTTCACGATAAAAGGCGTGTTGATATATTTATTTATATAAGACTAACTAATAATATTATCATTATATATGCGTTTTTTGCTATATAATGCTATATATTAATCCCGCCGGGAATAATGAGTCGGGAATAATGGTAATTATTCCCGTTCGTGAACCAATCAAAATGCTTAAAACGTGGATCATTGTTTTATTGTGCCATCGGAACAGTGTTGCCATAGCGACTCATATTTAAATTAAACATGCTCGTTGCTAAGTTCACTGTTGTTTACGAATCGGAAACAAACAAAACGAAATCATCGTTGAGAAGTTGTCAAAAACGGTCTTGCAAATTGTGTTAAATTATTGTGTTTAACTGTAATTGAAAAAATGGACAGTATTACAGAAGACAGTATATCTTCTACACCACCAGAAATAACGAAAATCGCTGATGCTACTACATATGGTTTATTACCGCAAAAGTCTAAAAATTTCTATGACAAAGCATACCAAAGTTTTATGGACTGGTGTATTAAAATGAAGACAAATTCGTATTCAGAAAATGTATTGTTGGCATATGTTACTGAATTAGGTGAAAAATACAAATCATCTTCATTATAGTGTTTTTACTCCATTTACTCATTTCAATTAGATGTAAATTTATTAGGTAAATAGATGTAAAATTAATAAATAATAAATAATATAAAAATTGACTAATTTTTATTAAATTAGTCGTATATGTTAGTCGTATATAAAGTATAGTATACAACTCGCTATAATGGCTATTATTACCTCGGATGATTACAACCCTTGCTCGCTCGGGTTGCAAACTTCATCCTCGGGAATAAGAGCATCCATTATAGCGTCGTTGTATGATATACTATTATATAATGTTTCAGGTTTCTTGTAATATATTAGAAATGAATACATTGGCCTTGAATTAGGGTTGTTTACGAAATTCAGTCCATAATTCGATGACCTACAAACAACTGGAAATTCAATTAATTTTTGATCCAAAGCTAATGCCATTCACCCGCTAATCGATAACGAAGTTCTTATCATGTAATCAGGCATAAAATCTCCAATGAACAAAATATAACTGTCATTCCATTCTATTAATATCTCCTGGAAGCCATTCCATTCTCCTTATAAATGATTCCGTTTATCTAAAGTTTTATGTCTTGTACAGCATTAAATTTCCAATACGAGCTGAAGCGGTACCATAATGCATGTAGGAACCATAACGATAATTTATACCGAATATAAAAGCTTTTATTATACGGAATGGATCTGCGGCAAGACGTAATAAGTTTATAAAGTAAGCATGCGTTTAATCCAAAATAGCATTGATTGGCAACGAGCTTCATGTGACTGAGACACGAATGATGGACAGGGACGTACTTACATATATTACACTTTGAGGCGTTGGAGCTGTACTCGTTAAAATGAAATATAATATGTAAAAATGCAAGATATAAAGATACTTTCACTATACTTCGTTTCATTTAAAAATGCACTAATTTACAAATGTTTTATGAAATACGAAATATGCAACGAAAACATAAATAAATTAAAAATAAATATATTTAATATTTTAGCACCTTTACATAGCAGATCTCAATAAGTGATATATTTCTTCGCGTGAATTGCGGCTATCAGGCGTCAAATCACTGCTCCCAGAGATATTAGTAAAGGGAGAGCCACAGGGGTAGTTTTAATGTGGTGAAAATTGTTTGTCGGCTGTGGGTTATCAAATCCACAGGCTGATTTGATACCACTGAGTCACCTACCCCATTATTTGTGTAAATGACAAATTTTCAACATTACTTGTGAAAATTATATTTCCCTCACTAAATTTAGTTGTAATAGTAACCGTTTGCTTCAATAGTAATGAAAGTAAATAACTTTTACTAGTGAGGGAAATGGTTACTATCACAACTAAATTGAGTGAGAGAAATGTCATTTGACATGGTGACCAAGGAAACGTAATGTGCATTTGCAAATACAACTCCTTTGAATTATAAAAAATAATTATTAAATTTCTAGTATCGCAAATGTAAAATACAATTTTCACGTTTAACGTTGAAAAAAAATAGTATAGGAACGAGTCATTGAAAATCTCGTACTATTCTGACACCCGTTTTCGTTTTGTAATTAAACCCTTTCCTCACTAGTATTACAATATACTATTTCACAACCCTATTAGAAAGTACAATTTCATTCCTCATTTAAGAGTAAATAAATTGTAAAAAATGGTAGAAATAAATTTATTTCCGTCTTCTATTTTATAAATAAAATTAAATAAATATATCATTATGCCATTTACCCACAATTGAGCGTGGTACTCTGCCATAGCAGATTTCAGTAAGTAATATATTTCTTCCTATGAAATACCGTTACCAGCCTTCGAATTACGACCCCCAAAGATCCTAGAGGAGGAGTAGTTTTAATGTGGTGAAAATTGCATGAAACAAATTGTGTACTTTTTAAGTTTGCAAAGAAACGTGATAAATATATCCTGAAAGAAAGATATTGTCCTGATCCGGTCCTGCTGATGAACCGATGTCAATAACGAGTAATGAGCAGGGTTGGACTGAGATAAATTATCCGTTTCTTTTCGGATTTTGCAGATTTATGTGTGAGTGTTTTAGAGGAACGTTGCCGTGGAAAATCATTGATATTGGTGATGTGATATCGCCGTGAGTAATAATTTAGGAGGTGATATCTCAAATAACGCAGCGTGACAGTTCTGTTCCATAAATATTCGTACTTACTCCTGGATTTATCTGTTGTATTTGTATACGCGACACAGTTTAAAAATAACTTACGACGGGTTTAGGATTTTACCATGTTTTCCTTTCAGCGGGAACCCGGTTACTAACTTCCGAATATAAGAGGTGAGAACTTTTTACGCAATTTTATCACAAATCACTAATATTTATTTATTTATAAAAATATTGGAAATAGTTGAATTGTATGAATTCATAAACTTTTAATATATTCTAAGAACCCCAGCTCAGTTGAATCTGAAACCACATTACAAATGAGTATACTTAAAAAATATTTTACGTCTTTTACCCATTTTTGGGTGTGGTACTCTACTGTAGCAGATCTTAGTAAATGATATATTTCTTCGCGTGAGGTGTGGTTACCAGCAATAAATAACAGCCCTCAAAGATAATAGTGAAAGTCACAGGGGTGGTTTTTATTGTTTGTCGAATGTGGAAATCAAACCCGGGTTCTCAAATTAGTTTTTTGACTTTTTTATATCTCAAATTTGTAGACCCATATCACCAAAAGTAAAAGACTTATTGAAATATGGTTTGAAAGAGTGTGCCAATTAACTTATATCTAAATTTGTCAACTTTTGAAAATTTTTTTTTTCAAAATTTCCTCGTATCAATATTTCGAAAAATTGATGAGATAATGAAAATCTGAAAACACCAGTGAATTCCTCGGGTTAAAATACATAAGAATACATATTTTCAGACAAAAATTCTCACAGAGAATTATTTTATTACAAAAAATAGAAAATCGATATTGACATACGAACATGCAATTTCGTTGAACCAGTATAAAAGTCGAAAATTTTCTAAATATGGTTCTATATAGTTTAGACCACAACAAATCGATTGGCGCAAAGCGCACCTTCATATCTCTTTTAGTTTCCGAGTTACAGCAATTTTTAACTTTTTTAAAAGCTTAACTTTGAAGACCCATATCTCGAAAACTAAAAGAGATATTAAAATGCGGTTTGAACGAGCGTATTTCTCGTGCGCTACTTAACATAAACGTTAATTTTGAAAATATTGAAAATTTTACAATTTTTTTCAAAATTTTTCCATGTCAATATTTCAAAAAATTGAAGAGATAATGAAAATCTGAAAACACCAGTGAATTCCTCGTGTAAAAATACATAGGTATGCAAATTTTCACTAAAAAATTCACACAGATACATTTTTTATTACAAAAAATCGAAAATAGCCATTTTTTTAAATATTTCTAATTTTTGTAATAAAAAATGTATCCGTGCGAATTTTCTTCTGAAAATTTGCATACCTATGTATTTTCACGCGAGGAATTCACTGCTGTTTTCAGATTTGCTTTATCTCTTCAACTTTTGGAAATATTGAGAAAAGAAAATTTTGAAAAAAATTGAAAAAATTCCAAAATTTTCAAAATACCTGTACAAGTTAAGTAGCGCACGAGAAATACACTCGTTCAAACCGCATTTGAATATCTCTTTTAGTTTTCGAGTTATGGGCTCTCAAAGTTGAGCTTTAAAAAAAGTCTAAAATCGCTGTAACTCGAAAACTAAAAAAGATATGAAGATGCGCCCACCGCCATTCGATTTCTGGTAGTTTAGTTGATATAGATCCATGTTTTAAAAAATTTCGATTTTTGAACTGGTTCAACCAAAAATTCACATCCGCATGTTCATATGAATATATGTTTTAAACGAATCATTTGTGAGCATAACTGCAGTTTTTATTAGTAGATGGCTCTGAAAATGATGCCTCTTTTTTATTCATGAACGATTTTCTTTATCCGACTGAACAATAAATCTGCTGGCAATTTATATGCGAACTTTATATTAATATTAAACGATGGAATTTTGAAATTAATTTGAAAGTCGATTTCTTTGTACGTGTTATAACAAAGTTTTAATTAAAAAAAAAGTTATTTGTAACGAAATTTAAAGCAACACACATTTTTTGCTTGCTTAAGTATTTTGAAATTGTTTCACATTAACTTCAAAATTATAAAACCAGATATTTTTTCATCACTTTATTATTTTTTAATCCTAAAAGTTTCTTCTTTGGTAATTACGATTCTTTTAAAAATATGATTGAAAAATAAGCGTTTCCTCAAAGGGATTTGAAAAGGAATTTATTAAATTTTATTGTCCCCTCCTTCTTCCGTTGTTAATTATGTCCTTCTGACAATATCTTTAGAAAAAAAATGAAGTATTTCCTGAAAGTGGTATAACAAAGCAATTATTGGCAGATATGAGAAAGTATATATTAATATCTTTCTCGGAACTGTTTTTCTGCGACAGAAATAACAAAAGAGTGGTGTTGTGAAGAAACAGCATCGCATCGACAGCCCCAACAGCAGTCCATAACCTTTCTTCCATTGTCTGGGGGATAATGGCGCCGGCCATTGTTTCATGTGCGACTGTGTGTTGTTACATTAACGGGAGGCACAGCTCACTATAAGCTAATGGACACTTCATTTGTTCAGACTAGATCCAAGCCAAGCTAACATGCTTGTTAGTTCAACTCTCAGAACTTGCATATTAAGAATCATATGCAATGTTGCGTGCAATGGAGAAGCCATGTTTACATTGAGTAATACATACAACAATTAATTATAATCACTTTAACGACCAAATGTTATCAACAATTAAAAAGTCATTTTAATTTTTATTCAAATGCTTTCAAAAACAAGCTATTTATAACTTAATACTGGGTTCTATTTTTGCTTATAGTATTACTACTGTTCAGGGCCGTCTTAAGAACACAAACAATAATATTAACAGGTTTCTGTATACAAATTTCAATACAAATTCAATATAACGGTTTGAGTATATAAAGCGTAAGTTCTGATTTTTTTCACAATGTTGTAATAATATATTATGTAACAAGTTTATAAAACGAGTCACATAATGTGAACTTGTTGGAGTGATTAATTTGCGTTGTGGAGAGGAACAAATAAATTAATAAATAATTGTTAAATGTGAAAGATTAATTTATTTCATAATAGAAATGTTTGGAAAGTCGGTGGGAGTGACGTGATTGGAGATGAAAGTTTGAAGACGTAGGTGGCTAAAGCAATTGAAAAGGGTTCATTCTCAAAGTGGCGAGAAATCATTACTCGTGAATAATAAATAGCGCGATCAGATTTTTTCACAACCCACTGCAAACTCCCCTAAAAGTAAATCTATTTTGTTTTCGTCGTTTCCTTAAAAAAACAAAAGTTAGTTCAAACAGTTGAGCGCTCAGCCCAGCAGAAAAATTCCCCTCAAAACAATGTCCTCCGTGATTTATACAAAAGAGGAGTATCGTCAACGAGGTTAGAACTTCCGGTTTTGTTTTATTAAGTGTAGCTCATATCTTCCGGTCATTTAAAGCGAATTTCGCCCGGAGTCGTTGGGTCAAGAGTATAAAAACAGTGGCCCAGTGAATTACTCCGTAAATTCCATTAATAATCTAGTAGGAATAGTTTTGACAAGATGGCTGAAAGGATGATTTTGCTGGGCGATTGCATTTGTTCCTTACTAGCCGTTATCACGCGGGTATTTTCTGTCCGCTTATTAAAGAAGGAAAATACGGCCCTGTCACGTACGACCAGGGCCGGCAGCAGGAAATCGACAATATCCGGCTTCCGAAATTTCCCATTATCCCAACTTAGCTCTGCTCTCCACACTTTAATTAAATATCACTAACTAATGTTGGTAAACTAGACTTCGCTATCCTTTGATATCTTACTTTCCTCTGACTCTGACTCTGACTGTACACTAACTTTGTATTGATTCTGTTATGTAATTTAGAAAAGAAAAAGACATAAATGTGTTATAGAGTAAATGAAAACTCTTTTGTTAAAATGCCGTGGACGGTAATGGATTTTAAATATTCAATCGAACAGTTCAATAACTATTTCTTTCTAACTTTTTCAACCTGACATACCTTTAGTTATTCTACACGATTTAGCTACCAACCCTAATGAATAAGCAGAAACATTTGCCTAATTACGTTTAAAACTGACTCTTGACTTTTAGAAACAAGATATTATTGGAAAAAATCTGATGTGGACACCACATGACTTCCTTGTACGCGTATTAAACTATAGATATTTTTTTAATTGCACATATTTGACATAACATCTTTTATTTTTTGTTCTAATCCATAGCAAACTTAATTTTTTTTTAAATCAAACAATATATAATATTTAAATTTAGATATCTCGTTTATGCAAAAAGCTAATTTAAAAATTCTTAATGTGTTAGACGCAGAATTTAATTCTCTAAAACTTTGATTTGCAGCATTTATTTCTAAAATTAAAATAATTCCATTTTTTTCAAGGGAAACTGTTAGCAGCTTCATGTAATGTGCCACTTCCGGTTAGTCTATTTTAACCAAAATCTATTATGTTATTTCCATTGATATAGTAGTCTTATATACCAAATTTGGAAAGTTTTAAATTATATTTGAATATAGTTTTTCATGAAAATCTATTATAGGCATCAAGTAAAGTACCACTTCCGGTAGTTGCATAATGACCAAAAAGGGAGGTGCACAACTAGATGTTATAACAGTCCTAAATATAAAGTTTCAATTTTCTACGGCTTACCGTTTTTGATTTATGCGAGATACATACGTACGTACAGACGGCACGACGAAATTAGTCAAAATGGATTCAGGGAGGGCCAAAACACCTATTTTCGTTGAAATCTGAGAACCGAAAATTTTCGCGATTACAATACTTCCTTTACTTCGTACAAGGAAGTAAAAAACTACCCCAGTGGCTCCTCTCTCCACTAACATATTTTGGGGGCAGTGCTCTCCAGAGTGCCATATATTTCTTTATTTTTATATTATTGGAATTATAAATGTCGAGTTAAATTATTTTTATTAAATTTATGTTTAAATTAATAATGCATGTGATGGTTTCTATTAGTGATCATTGAAAATCTATATCGATTGTGGTAGTAATAACACCGTGAATATGAAGTTCTAGAAACTATATTAGTGAAACAATTCGTGTTTATTATGTAAATAATGTCCACGAATAGAAGAGACGGCAGGATACAATCAAATGATGTATGAGCAATGATAAGTGCAGTTGGTGATTCGATTGCAACGTTGCAAACTGTGGGAGTGTCAGCGCAGTGTGGCCACGACTCACTGAATTTGCAAATGAACTCTTTCCAGCCAGGCCAACTTCATAACGACACATTAACACACAGTGAGTTCGGAAATTTTCACTCAACTGCAAATACTGATTCTGATTTCGCTACATTGCAAATTTTACTCACTTTGATTATGTTCAAATGTGTTGGATTAACTGAATATTTTACTTGTAATCCGAACAGTCTATATATTCCAATCGAATTTAATTTTCAAATGGCTCAAAATGGGAAAGACATCATTAAATAATTGGACAAAACGTTTCTAAATTAGAGAAAATTGCTTTAAGGGGTAAGGCCACTCTAGACAAGGAAAAATGGGTCATTTTCTAGATTTTTTTTAACGAAATCTAAACGTGCTGCTTAAGAACTGTTTTTGGATCTTTATTTAGTGCTCTTTAAACTTTATTTAAAATTGTTTTTTAAAGAAAATAAATAGTCTTCAGAAATTAAAAAAATGGCGACTCCTCTCGGCGCGTACGGCAAATCGGACGAAAACATTCCGGGAACAGCAATAGACCTGGATCAAAAATTGATATGTTTTCTTAATCTCTGATGTATACTCTAAAAAACTACGGGCTGGATTTTGAAAATTTGGATTTTTAACAAAATGGCGCACGTTTGAAAAAAAAGTTCATTATTCGGGACTAAATTTCTGTATAAAAACGACCATAAAAACGAATGAAGCACTTTAAAAAAAAAGGCCCCCGTAGTTTTTGAGTATTTTATATCTAGAATAAGAAATAAAAAGATTCAGCACGATCCATCAATTAGTATTTTAGATTTCTTTTCGCCCGATTTTGAAAATATGATTTCGAGAAAAACGCGTTTAAAGTTTCGAGTCATATATATATATATATATATATATATATATATATATATATATATATATAAATAAATACTAGTACTAATAGATATATGCTTTTTCCCTCTGAAATACTTGCGCGCGGCATTTAAATTAATTGTCCCTTATTCCTAAGGGTTTAAACTGTAATTTAAGCAAATAAAAAAAAAATGCATTTTAAAAAAATTTTAGAGTGGCCTTACCCCTTAAATAACAACAAAGACAAAATTAATTGTCGTCCATACAATTGGTGAAACTAGGATGAATAAAATATAAAATAAACACTTGACTAAGTCTCACAAAATTCAGCCTCCAAGTCACCTTATGAGGGCATCGTCAGAGGCTGGCTAGCACAGTTAGTAACCACGTCTATTTATATTTGATTAAAATTGCTTTACATTAAAGAGGCAGAAAATTTAGTTTTTTACTTCAAGCATTTTTCTGTACCAGTTCGATACTCAAAACAAAAGTTTTAGCTAATCCTGAATGTTGGATTATCTATCCTTATTATAATCCGATATTAAAAAGTTATACCTTGAACCCAAATGACAACAGGATTATATATAGATTTATTTAAACTTTGTTGAGAATATGTTTCAGCATACAGGCAATCGGAGCCTTCACTGTGTGTTAGAGTGGTTCAAATTCCACTATAACAGACCACATCTTTCCCATGTGATACATTTACACGGCTCGTGAACGATATTTATTAATATCTTAACTCATGTCAATGATTTTAATCAAATCTTGCAAGGAAAAACTTATATGCGCGTGATTTAAATTCATTTGAAAAAAATCTATTTACCAAAAACATACATGAAAAAAATTGTTATTGAATGTTTTTCAAGAAAAAATAACTGCTACATTGTAATTTAAGAGCATTATCAAAGGATTGTCATTGTAGATTTAACTGTTTTCCTTCAATTGAAGATACGTTGTTGTGCTGAGTGATACATTTTCTCGGTTCTTTTCGTGAAGAAAACAATCCTTGTAATTTTTATGGGAATTTACGTACACTTACGATGAAAATGTTCGTCATATTCGACGTGCAATAAAACCCTAACAAGATCCAGGTAAACAAATGGATATTTAGAAGCGATTTTAAAATGCCTACCACATTCTCGTATATGGCACCAGAGACAACTTCATTCGTTTCAATAAATTTCATTGAATGTAATATTAAAACATTTTTGTAAATTTTATATTTATTATTGAATTATGATACAGAATAAAGATTTTAGTTTCCTTTGTTAATTGTATAATTATAATAAGTTCATTAGATGTAGTTTTTAGATCTGAAAATATTTTGTTTCTATGTTTCATCCAAAAATTTGAACATTGTATTTTTTAGATGTAGTGATTAGCCCGCGAGCAATTTGCCAATTAAAATATAAGCTACCGTAATTGGGATTAAATTCCTGTTGTGCAGAGTAACCAGTAAACAAATAAATAATTTGTTTAAACCAAAATTCAGAAGCAACTGTTTTATTGAGACAGTGTCTATTTTCTGTCAATAAACAAAAACGTGTTCTATTTCCGGGTTGTATTCTTAATAGGTGAGAGTTAACAATATCAATGTTGGGTTAGGTTGTGTTTGGAAGGGGAAGGTAAAATATTTGATCGCATTCCAAGCAGGAATTTAAATGTAATTAGCGGGATAATTGCAGCGAAATTAGCGCATGTATGCAGGACCACTAATTTACAATCTAAATACACAGCGCGATCCTATGTGATCAGTGCTTGAGCTCCTGCGCAAATTGTTATCTCCCGACCAGAAGATATTCCATTGTTTTGCTGCATTTGTCCGCAAATTACACACATTCTAAATTAATTAATTTGCATTTTTATACGCCAACTGCACTTATTTCTCTGGAGATGCTATTAACTAATGCTAAATGTCAACAAGTTTACTCATTCAGAAATTAAAGCAGTTTTCAAGTTGTTACAAAAGAAACTTTATACCAACATCTGACATGTAAATAATGTTTTATATATTATTTATAAAATACGAATTAAAATGTTTGTTTTAGTTCAAAGTCAAACTAAATATAATAAATGAAACATGAGATGATATGGGGTAGGTGGCTCAGTGGTATCGAGTCAGCCTGTGGATCTTGAGAACCCTGGTTCGATCCCCACAGCCGACAAACAATTTTCACCAATTTAAATCTACCTCTGTGGCTCCCTCTCCACTAATATAGGGCTGTGATTTGACGGCTGGTAACCGCATTTCACGCGACAAAATATATCACTTAGGCAGAGTGCACACCCAGTAATGGGTAAAAGGCGTGATGATATATTTATTTTATTTTTTATTTAAACATGAGGTTTAGTCACGGCTTGAATTATTAAGCACGGGGTGAAGTTAGCTTCAATCATCTGTCCATTATTACTTAACCTTACTTTTTAAATAATGCTAAAAGTACGTAAATGTTAACTTTTTGACAATTATATGACGTTCATTTATGTCATTAAGCATTTTCACAAAAAGACGTTTAAACGTAGTGAAGCTAATTTTCTAAAAGTGTCAAACTTTTTCAAAACTTATTTCGATTAGAACAACTTATTCGCTAGAAAACTAGAACGAATGTCTTCACATACAACCACACGATCTCACAGAGAGGTAAATACCCGATTCGAGTTCTGGTTGTCACACGGACGCTACGTTTGTTTGAACGTAAAACGATAAACTCTCATCGAAGCGTTAAAGCGGTGGCACAAACGAACTTTTAAGCGTCTACTGCAACTGAAAACAGAACTCTCTGCTTTCGATGGCCAAACCACAGCGTTCGTTCTAATCTTTTCCTTTCTGCATCATCTGCTTCTGAGGAAAATAAACCTGTCTTCTTCTCTGTCTTTTGATCATCGCGACTTATCGCTGCTACATTTTGTATGATAATCAAGTTGGCACATATGAAAAATTCACGAAATAACGCAACAGACGGAACGTAAAAAACCGCGCCAGGAATTCAAGTCATCTCACAAACGGAATCTTAAATAAATATATCATCGTTCTGTGACTCAATTTTCTGCGCGTTCTGCGCTGTATTTTACACAGAAATGGATGAAAGCATGCATGATTTATAATGACTTTGTTTCGGCATCATTCAAGCTGCGTCACTGAAATACTCATCTTACAATTTGATGCTTGCTTACATATTTAACATGCTGTCAAATTGTCGACAGAAGCAACGAATCTTTTAAAAATATATACTTTAGTTACACAAATATAGTTTACATGCAACTGTCAAATAAAGTAGACATTTACGCGCATAATTCAACCCGACAAATATTCATTTCTGGGCTGTCACCTACTTTGGCGGGCTGTTCTAAAGTAATCAAAAACATGATTACAAAATGCCGGCGATACACATTCATATTTATAATAACCATAATTTCGAAACTAAATTTGTAATAAATTTTGAAGATCAGTTGCGTGAAAATTTTATCTATAAATGTCAAAAAATGTTCTCTTTTTTCGCTAATATCAATACGCGAAGTACTACTATTTCTAATTCATATTAATTATTTGAATTAACAAAAGACGAAAGTGAGGCATTTCCAAGGAGCCGTTTTATTTCTTGACTTGTAAGAATATAAAAAGCACCTAAGGAAAGAATGATACTTTTGAACTACCCGATCAGAAAGTAACATTTTCAGAAATAAATAAGAATTTTAGACAAGATTTATTATTCTTTTGACAGATGCCACCTAGATGTCACTAATGTCAAATCATACCGCTGTCTTTCAGTTGTCATAGATATATGGATTAACGTTCCTTCCCTACTTTATTTCCCAGGAATGAAAACTGTCTTTTTCTACACTTAATTGAGGAAAGAAAATTTAACTTTGCGACAGGGTTGCATTAATAATTTTTCTTATACCTATACAAGCTCGTCTCACAGTTCGTTTACGCAACAAACATTCAATCAACCCTATTTATTTATTGCTAAGTTGTTCACGTAATTTCTCATCCTCAATTCCACCAATTTTATCAAGTAATAAATGATTTAAATACAGAAATGCAAACGATAAATTTGGAGATAAACAAATAAGTTAGAAAAGATAATCATTATATTATTATGGAATTTAATTATAGCCCTATTATTATTAGTGAAAATACTGTTACAATTAATTTCAAACAATAATTAAATTTTTGAAATTCATTATCTAAATACATGTTGAAATATTTTGACATATAAACATGTTTATATCAAAAGCCTGCAAACATTGAAATAAAATCAATTTGTCAAATATAGCATAAACATAAATGATCATTAAAAACAATCAAATTAATAATATATTTGTAATATTCCAATGAGAAATAATGTTATGTTTAATTTAGAAAAAGCGATTATTCCAGCAAAAAAAGAATGGAAAGAATCATTTATTTTAGCATCGACAAAATAAACAAAATTAATCCTTAATTTTCATTATTCTTTAAATAAAAAAATATGACGTTTAATTGTCTTTTTAATTAGAATCACTCTGCATTTTTCTACATTAAAAGTTAATTACATTTTTTACGGTACCTCGTAATTTTTAAAACAGGCGACATAAAATTTCGGTAACGAGAAAGAAAAGTTTATATCCATTTTTGTTTCGCACTTTTAACACTGAAAAGTTTGTGACTCCACCTATATATTTTCACATTTTTAATATTTAGAAAAATAAAAACTTTAAATTCAATAATGAAATATCAAATATGATAAATATTACCGTATGTTCTTTTACAGCTGTTATATTTTATATTTAATTTGAAAATTTTGTATAAATATCATTATTTATATATTTATTTACCAAACATTAAAATAATAATATGAAAATTATTCGTTATTTTATTTAAATATTATTTCATTTGTTAATACTGTTGAACAATGGGATATATATATATATATTTATAAAGTTGACTCAGAGGAAGAAAATATCGCATTAAAATGAATTATTTATTTTGAATTAATATGTATTAATTAATATATGATAATTAAAAACATCGTTAGGTTTGATATTAAAAATATATATATTTATTGAGATCTGCCATCTGTTCCGAGTTGGTATAAAAATATTACTTTTTAACTACCCTTTTTATGGAGCTGTCATTATATGTTTAAATAAAGAAATATAAATATATCGTCACGCCTTTTACTCATTTCTGGGTGTGGCAGTTGCCGTAGCAGATCTTGGTAAATTATATATTTATTCGCATAAAGTGCGGTTACCAGCCGTCAAATCAAGGCTCCTAAAGATCACGAAGGTAATTTTAATTGTGATAAAAATTGTTTGTCAGACGTGAGAATCGAAAATAAATTGATCGATTGCCGTAGCAGATCTTGGTAAATTGTATATTTATTCGTGTGAAGTGCGGTTATCAGCCGTCAAATCAAGGCTCCTAAAGACCACGGAGGTAATTTTAATTCTGGTAAAAATTATTTGTCAGACGTGAGAATCGAAAATAAATTGATCGTTTGCTGTAGCAGATCTTGGTAAATTGTATATTTATTCGCGTGACGTGCGGTTATCAGCCGTCAAATCAAGGCTCCTAAAAACATCGGAGGTAATTTTAATTCTGGTAAAAATAGTTTGTCAGTTGTGAGAATCGAAAATAAATTGATCGTTTGCCGTAGCAGATCTTGGTAAATTGTATATTTATTCGCGTGAAGTGCGGTTATCAGCCGTCAAATCAAGGCTCCTAAGAACATTGGAGGTAATTTTAATTCTGGTAAAAATTATTTGTCAGCTGTGGTATCGAAAATAAATTGATCGATTTTAGATAAAGTTGTATTTGTTTGTTTGGTTAAGTCTCCTAAATCATGGTACTGTGTTTACAACTTTGCTAAGCGCATCATGTCATAGAATATTAACAACAATTCCAGAAAATGGAGCTACCATGTAATCCTATCACCCGATGATCCCGTGAACTACCTAATGGTACCCAAGCGCCAAAACGGCGAAACTTTGCATTAACACGCAGTCCACCAATTAATATATGAATAAATGTTCATAGTACACAATGCCAATAACAGATCCATGCCGATTGCTGATATATTAGATTTAATATTTGACTTTTGAACTTATCCCGACAAGTTGACCCACTCATATTTCACAGGGCAATGGAGAGTGACATGAAGAATCTCTCTGTGAGGTAGTATAATCAAATTAAAATGAAATTTGGAAAGATGTCAAGGAAGTGGATAAGAATATTTGAGTATAGCTAATCAGATTAATTTCTGCTCCAATAATATAATTTAATAGAAATTTATATGTAACCCAAAAAGGACGTGTTTGATCTCAACTTTAATACAATATTAAATAAGGTCCTAATAAAAAATGTGGGACGAAGTTTTGGGGTATAATTACGAACGATTCTAATGCGTCTACATGTGGAGGCAGCAGTTAACCGTTACTTTGAATTATTTACCCAGTGTTGGTGCTGGCAGAGGAAGAGGAACACAGGACTGGACTGTCATCATTTTCAAATAAAACTCAACTCTGCACAACAAGAACTTCATCCAATGGAATCTTCCACAAAAAAGTTCTTTTTTATATATAATTGTTAAGCGGTTTACAACAAATCAAAAGCAAACGTATAAAACTTTTCATTCTAAATTTGATAAAAACAATTCGCGGTATGCAATGTGACGTCACATATGCAGATATTTGTATATTACTTAATTCAACATAAATATAAATATATCATCACGCCTTTTACCCATTACTGGGTTGTGGCACTCTGCCTAAGCAGATCTCGGTAAGTGATATATTTTTTTGCGTGAAGTACGGTTACCAGCCATCAAATACGCCCCCTCCAAAGATGTTAGTGGAGGGGAAGCCACAGGAGTAGATTTAATTTGGTGAAAATTGTTTGTCGTCTGTGGGGATCGAACCAGGGTTCTCAAGATCCACAGGCCGACTCGATACCACTGAGCCACCTACCCCATAATTCAACATACATACATAAATATATAACATAGCGCAATATAAAATTAAATGGGGTAGCACGAACCCCTGAAACATTCACAGAACTGATTCATCAAAATATCAGTCTTCGCCCAACATTATCATCCTGATACACGATACTCGCTTCAACCATTCCCTCTATATAAGCTCATTCATTCCTCACACCCGAAATCTTCCATAACGCAACAAACCCACAATTACATCCATTCATTCGCTCCTACACACCTGTTTCATAAATCTTTCACTTACATCCACTCCTCTAACAACGAATCTATAAAGTAATGAAGGTAACATCATTGTCAAAAACGTAGAAATTTATTGATGTAAAATAATTAAAGAAGCCAATAATTGAAGATTTCAAAAATAACATTGAAAACGCTATGGTACATCCTTCAATTCACCACCCTGTATATAATATAAGTTATAGTTGACTAGGATTAGCAAATTTGTGAATATCGTAACCAGGATAAAAGGAAAGAAGGTCCAAGAAAATAATAATAATAGCAAAAAATATTAAAATAAAAATATAAATATTGAATGTAGTCCTGGCCTCGTCGCAATTTCGTGCGATACCGGATAGAAGCGTGAACTTTTTGACCCAATTCTCTACGCAGAGACGTAATACGTGAAACAAAAACCAGGACTATTTACTCACTTTATTATTATTGTTTGCTGTATATTACATACCCTGTAGTGTATTCTCGATAGGATAGATTTTTTCTCATAGAACATTTATGCTGAAATACTGCTCCCACTAAACTAAAATCCCTTTACAGGGATTACCTTTTACTGTATTTTAAAATAGACTATTTTCACAGATGTGCTAGAGAGATCAATTCCAGATTAGTTTTACTTTTAAGATAGATCAAATCTTATAACAGGGTTTTTCAACCATTTTGTTTTCATATGGCTTTCACTGACACCAAAATAATTACATTTATTTCATTAAAAAAAGTCAATTATGACAGGTAATTACCTAATTAATTTTAGACATACATGTTTTATTTTGATGACACGATTTGATGCCATCTTTTTTGAATCACCCGATATATTCTATTGGTTTTAATTCAGTTATTCAGTCAGTATATAACTTCCGGAAGTGGTACTTTACTTGAAGCCTATAATATATTTTAATGAAAAACTATATCAAAATATAATCCAAAACTTTTCAAATTTGGTATATAAGACTACTATATCAATTGAGATAACATAATAGATTTAGGGTTAAAAGGGACTAATCGGAAGTGATACATTACATAAAGCTGCTAACAGTTTTTCTTGAAACAAATGTAATTATTCTGATTTTAGAAATAAATGCTGTAAATAAAAGCTTTAGAGAATTAAATTCTGCGTCTAGCACATTCAGATTAGCCTTTTGTATAAGCGAGATATGTAAATTTAAAAATTATATATATATATTTTTATTTTTTTGTACAATTAAAAGAATATCTATAGTTTAATACGCGTACAAGGAAGTCATGTGCTGCTCACATCAGATTTTTTTAAACAGGAAAACAAAGGTTTTGGGGAAAATAGGACGATATTTCATGCAAAACATTTTAATAATTTTTGTTGCTGAATTTCATTGCTACATTTTTTTAAATGTATGTATCTCCCGATTGAGAAACACCGTTCTAAATAAAAGTTGGAATGTGCTATCAAGCGAATCGATTCAGTGTTAGAGTAGTAGGTTTATTTAAAAACGCTTGTTGTATCTTTCCGATTTAAAATGCATTTCTTCCGCTCAACAAAAGGAAGAGAAAACCTTTAAGACGCGAAGTCGCGAATACAAATGCAGCGCGCGAGCGACTAGTGGCAGCAGCAGCCACCAGGTAAGGTGGAAGGTGATGGAGACGAGGAGAATTGGATTTTAACACGGTTGAGTCGACGGCGGATGTTTACGATTTAGATAGAAATCGGAAGGTGGCGTGGTGGGGTACAGGGAGTATTTGACTTCTGTCGTTTCGTTCCGCATTCGCGCGGACAAACAACGAAATGGACCCAGAGCGAGAACTTTCTCAGATATTTTCCTACGAAATGAACATTTTCTTGCTCTTGCACTGCCATCAGACATGGCAAAATATTTTGCAGGTATTCGCCAAATATGTTTTATTTACCAACTGTGACAAACATTTATATTCTATCTTCTTGGAATATCTTTAGATAGGTACCTTCGTATTTTTCTACTGAAAATTCAGACGGGCAAACACGTCTACCACAACAGACAATTAATCCCGATCATCTGGAAACACTAATCGGCTTGTACTTACATAATAGATGAAATCACTAAAATTGATTTAGATATATATATATATATATATATATATATATATATATATATATATATATATATATATATATATATATATATATATATATATATATATATATTTATACTTTGAGAGTTGTTCATAATTATAAACAGTGAATTTATTTAACAACAAAGACAAAATTAATTGTCATCCATACACTTGATGAAACTAGGTTTAATAAAAAATATTAAATAAACACTTGACTAAGTTGGAGGCTGAAGTTTGTGAAACTTAGCCAAGTGTTTATTTTATATTTTTTTTTTAGTGAATTATACAACAGAAAAATGACTATTTGTAGTGTTATAATTATAATTTAATTATGAATATATTAGAAATAACTCCTAAACCAGTGGCACTAAAAATGTTTAGGTCATATGAAGTGTAATTAATTTCATTGATTAAAAAAATATAAATAAATAAATAAATATACCAACACGCCTTTTACCCATTACTGGATGTGGCACTCTGCTGAAGCAGATCTCGGTAAATGATATATTTCTTCGCGTGAAGTGCGGTTACCAGCCGTCAAATCACGGCCCTCAAAAATGTTAGTGAAGGAGGAGCCACAGGGGGGATCGAACCAGGGTTCCATAGGACGACTCGATACCACTGAGTTACCTACCCCATAATTATTAATATATATATATATAATAATTTGTGTTCAGTACAGTATGTAGAATCTGCCATTTAATTTCATATTCATATGCTGAAGTTGTAAAACACCCTGTATAGAAGACAAATTTCTATTTATGACCGAAGTTTGTTGATCCATAAAACTGTACAAAATCAAAATCACATCAATATTTGTTGAAAAGTAGAAAATATTTCTCCTAATTTGTGAAACGCCCTGTACAGTTGAAAGAAATGAAGTATATAATTGTTTGACAGCGGTTTTGGTAAAAGTTGCTTGAAAGATGTTAATTATTTCAGCGGTTAATTACAAAAATGTTTAGTTAGGTTTACCTGCGAGTTTTTGGTAGCACTACAGCCGAATTGTAAGTGCGTGCAAGGCGTTAACTGGCAAAGTTCCCCGACGCAATTTCCGAAATTACAAGATAAAAGCTTTCCGTCAAAATAACATCTCCGTCTTGGCAAAGTGTTTAACCGCCGGTGTCTGCACAAACTTCGTTATGTAGCGAAGGAACGCACCAAGCAACGCACAACGAACGCACCACCGATGAACTTTCACCCAACTCGACTCTTTTAAATTTATTAAATTTATTTTCAGTTTTATAATCATTTCCCTGTGAAAATTTCCCTAGAGGAACGAAATAAAACTCCATCTGAGACCCCTTGTTCTTGACAAGTTAAATTCTATTGCTTACATGTTTCATAGCGGACCGGATCAGGAAGATTCACTCGCGGAAAACGACTCAACACTCTTACATATGAAGCTGCACTCTTTAAATACCGTAATCAAGACAAGCACTAATTGATAAGGGAAAGATGTAGTCCTATTGCTTACAAAATACAAATTCTCAGATTCAAACTATCTTAATGCAACCTAACTCTTATTGGTAATCAAAAATATAAACAAATGCATGTGAGTAATTTGTTTGAACAAATGTTTAGCAGAAAATTTTGTCAATAAACAATTTAAATACAAATACAAATAGAGCATTTTAATTTTAATGGGGTAGGTGGCTCAGTGGTATCGAGTCGGTCTGTGGATCTTGAGAACCCTGGCTCGATCCCCACAGGCGACAAACAATTTTCACCAATTTAAATCTACTCCTGTGGCTCCCTTTCCACTAAAATCTTTGGGGGCCGTGATTTGACTTCACGCGACAAAATATATCACTTACCAAGATCTGCTTACAGCAGAGTGCCACACCTAGTAATGGGTAAAAGGCATGATGATATATTTATTTTATTTTTTATTTTAAATTGATTACTAATTACTGGACGCTATTCTACTCATCATCCATTTTGTCAATAAAATTGTATTAAATTGAAATGAGCACTGTACGTATTGTAACGTTGTTCTAAAGAGAAAGAATTGTTTGAAAGGGCGAATGTGTCCCTGGGTTAGTTCTAGCCATTCGTCCGTTCCTCATCCTGCACTGTTCATATTCTTCTTCTTCTCGTTCAGCGTGCGATGCCCGTAGACGTTTAAAAAATGAAACACGTGTTCCGTACATCATTGTGCTCCATTTTAAATTCCATAGTCTCTCCATTCCGGCGGCCTAGCAGCCGCTGCCGGAGGAGAATTGAATATTGTATCAAGCACAAATGAAAATGGTTAATTTGACAATGAATAATAACACTGCCACTAAGGAACAGTCGCGTATCGGACAAGGAAGCCTCAAACAAACAAATCACGAAACAATGTGCATTTTGATTAACTCTGATGCAGTTGGAAACTAAATATATTACTTCATTAACTCAATTTGCAGACTTTGCTATTACTACATTACTAAAATATCCCTGTTTATTTATTTACTACGCTCTAGAATAGGACATTAATTCCAATACAGCTCCAAATTACTCGAACATAGCTGTATTAAAATCAACTAGATTTGCTTACTAGACCTTCAGATTTTATCGATAAATTTTTGTTTTGCACAATTTTTTTGCTTAGCAACAAGCACGAAAGTAAACTGAATGGTAAATCCCGAATATAATCTAAAGTCAGTTTGCTAGAATGATTTTGCTAGTAGCGTGATTTTACCTTAGTAACCGGGACTTTATCCGCATAAAGTTTTTACCGATTAAGTTTTCAAGTGTTTTGCATTATGATTGGTTGAGAATAGAGCAAGAAAAATTATGTTTTACAAAATTTTTGTTGGTCTATCATTTTTGTGAACAGCATATATAAATAAAATAAATATTTAAAAGAAAAACAGAAGAAATAGAAGAAGTTGTAGTTAAAATGTGTTTTTATACTTAAATTGATAAAGTACAGATTCACCGTGTGACACCGAGTTAGGAATAAAATTGTTTGAATAAAAATAAAGATGGAAGTCCAATGAGATTATTCTTGTAAAAATATGAAAACAAGAGAAAAATTTGCGAATAAAAATCAAAGGTTTGTGTTGCAAAGAGGAAACAAAATTGAATTTTAAAATAAAGGTAGATGATGCTTGTTGATCAAACCTAGCAACAGAGTAAAGAAATATTTATGAGGAGTATCCATTGGGGAAGGCACGTTTCGGTAACAGTTTGGGGGTCACTGATCTCCCAGTCGGCACTCAGAGTTCGAATCAGCGGTTCAGGGGTGCTCCCAGAGGACCTGCCCCGCTCTTGCCGTAGATGGCGTTTTTATTCTCGCTCGTTATTCAATAGCATCTCCTCTCTCCTCTCACCACTCTCCAGGATGTTATCTCATGTTGTCTCTGTCGCACTCACGCCGCCGATAATTGGGGAAACAATTCCTAGGGAAATTGAGTGGGAAATCGACGATGGATCATTTACGGTACAGCATCGGAAACGAAGGCGGCTGTGGGAGAATTAACAGGCATGATAAATGAAATGGAAATTTGGATCTCGATCGTACAACAGGTGTTTACTGACGAAGAAAAAACTTTGAAATGATCAATATCCCTACGACAATCTCAGTGCCTGATTTCTTTCATAAAATAAATATATAATGACCTACTTGGTCAATGTGTATTCACCGATAAATATAAGTAGTTCAACTGGACTCCTATATTTTCCATTTCTCGTTTTCTGGATGACATCACATATAATATGTAGTCGAAACAAATTGTGCAGTTTTATTTCTATTCTTTACCATTCAATGAAGCTCAGTTTGAATTTGATCAAAGGACACTCTCGTCAGGACCGCATCGACAACAATTCTTTTTACCTTTTTTTAGGTAACTAGAAACAATTGCTAATTTGATCTACTTGCACAACAAAAAACATTTGTATCAATTTGTCCTTTGAATTTATAAAAAAAAAACTATTTTTAGAAAATATTTAGTTACCGAACTATTTGAAGACACCTATTTCTTTCTTTCTTTATTTATTTATGTTACGCTGTACAATAGGAATTTAATCCCAATTACTGTACAGGGTCCGCACTCACCGAGCCGCAGTGTGGTAGTTTTTATATAATTTTTTAGCTTGAGTGCGATTCGAACTCGGGATCTCCGGATTCGAATTCCGTATCGCTATCCAGACCACCGCACTGGCGAATAATTATTGACAAACATCTTTTAATACAGAAGACAAATTTAATTATATTTTAAACAGATAATTTTTTTGCATGCTTCTGTCAGAAATTCTTCTAATCCCTCAATTGAGAGGTGAAAATGACGAAAGAGAATAATAAATTTTATCTAAATTTTTACTTTATTTCTAAAAATTTTATTTTCTCAAACGCAAGTAAAAAAATATATGCATACCTTATGAAGAAAGTGTCATGTATTTTATCGGCTGTTAATTTTTTCAATATTACTGATATTTCCCTCACTTAATTTAGTTGTGATAGTAACCGTTTCCCTTAGTAGTGAGGAACTATCACAACTAAATTGAGTGAGGGAAATGTAATTTGACATGGTGATTAAGGAAACGTTATGTGTATTTGCAAATACAACTCCTTTGATTTATATAAAATAATTATTAAATTTCTTGTATCGCAAACGTAAAAACGTAATTTTCACGTTTAATGTTGAAAAAATAGTATGTAACACACACGTGAGAAATAATCATTGCAAAATTTGCTGTTGCTCGTGCTCTAACTTTCGTACTTATTTTACAATTAAAACTTTTCTTTATTAGTACTACAATATGCTATTAAATAATTTTAAATAACAATAGCAGAAAATTCAGTTTCTCATATAAAACCAAATTGTGTATCACTTTTATTTGAAGCATGTTTAACAGCAATATTGAAATGTTCAAAATTGCAGTATTAAAAAGTTTACATTCTCAGAAAGAACGGCGATAATTTAAATGTCATATGATGTTAAAATAAAGATAATGTCAGTGCTGAGATCTGGAAATGCGTGGATTATTTTTATAACGGTCCTGTCTCCTGCGCCGTTTACGAAACCAAGTCACGGTTGTGCAGATTCAAAGACTTGCGTTTTGTAGAATCGAGTGACTGAATCAGGTTGGTTGCAATTCTCTGAACCGTCTCCCTTGCCTCTGTCTTCTCCTGGTGAAATGTCCGTGTTTGTACCACAAAGAAGCGAGTTCGGAGTCTGGACTCTAGAGTCAGTTGTCGCATAGCATTTACCCCCGTACAGACGTGATATTTTAACGACAGCGTTCTGCTCTACTCTGCTCTTTACTCTCTGCTCCCTGCTCTTCGAGGTACTCTGCAGCAATGGGATACACGGATACTTGTTGACGCGGTACTAACGACCAAATTGTATGCACTGAATAACAACGAGATGAAATTTATACGCACACAGATCTCTCGTTTTTATTCGGACAAATGTTGCTTTCATGGGTTACTTACTCTGAATATCAAATTGGAAATAGTGGAGGACTGAACTATTCGTTAGTTGAGGACATGTTTTATTTGTACAATAGGGAATTAGATGCAATTACAGTTGGCAGAACGTATAGCTTGAACCACTCGGACAGATTGGTATTTCTACTTGGAACAGAAAACTCATAAATACAAATATCATTACTAAATGTGGTACTCTGCCGTAGTAGATCTCGGTAAGTAATATATTTCTTTGCAGTTAATATCCGTCAAATCAATGCCCCTAAAGATAAAAAACAACATAGACAAAATTAATTGTCTTTAAATGCTCACTTGGTGAAACTAGGTTTAATAATAAAATATCAAAATTAACACTTGTCTAAGTCTCACAAAATTCAGCCTCCAAGTCACCTTATGAGGGCCTTAAAGATGTTAATGGATGTTTGTTGGCTGCGGGAATCAAACCCAAGTTATTAAATCTACAAACCGACTTGATACAACTGAGCCACCTTCCTCATATTGAAACTTAGTATTTTTTAAGGAAATACGGAACAATTGATGAAATGAAATTTTGTTACGCAGAAAAATTCAATTTTTTTGTCTAGAATAAAATCATAAAATTTTATTGCTACCAAATTGAAAAATCATAAATTTGAGACAATTTTTATATAAAAAGAGGAATATATATATTTGCTGATAAGAAGAAAAGTAATAAATAATGTATTTGAATTTTATTGTTATGTAATAAAAATCTTACAGCCTTAAATGTAAATGAAACAAATTGTAGTCGTCTGTCTTTTGTATTGCCTTGAATATTTAATGGTACAGTAATATAAATTCTATCTAATTTTAAACTATTACCAAAAAAATTGATTAAAGTAAAACATAAAGAGCATATTAAGACTTTATATGACTTTTTTGCCAGACGTGCACTGAAATTCCCCATTTTTAATATGTGTGTCTGGCACCAAAATAGCCTTTTTAGGTGGTTTTATTGTTGCCTCGTTTCTGGCCGGTAAAAATTATATAGTCCTAAAGTTGAGCGGTAAAAATTTACTATATCCATAGCAACTAGAAAACAACAGTATTATTTGACATTAGTGACATCCAGATGACATTTTAAATTCGTAATTTGTTTGACTTTACGTCACATTAAAAAGGGGTCATTTCAATGCACTTGTAACAAAAAATTCCTAGGCCGAAACATCTATTTTAATTCGTGTACAGTTGGCAAATCGTTCAAATAGAGCTCGTTCCGGAATTGGAACGTAATATACTATTATTGTTAATATAATTTGACTTGTCTGCAACTGCATCGATAATGGCTCAATCCCTGTGACTGAATAATCAGTAATAAAGCATTAATTGAAATATAAAGGCTTTTTGAATCCAGCCAATAAATTATTTGAAAAATAATTTTAAATCTTACGACAACGGAAAATACACAATATCAAATATTTAATTTGTTGTCAAAATATTGTACAAGAGATGCTCGTTAAGACTTAGAAATAAATAATTTGAATAATGAGCAAGACAAGATATGATAAAAAAATAAATATTTAGTACACTTATTTTAAAGATTAAAAAACAGTAATTGGTTGTTTATTCTGTTACGCTTTATTTATTTATTTATTTATTAGTAAATTATACAAAATAAAATACTTCAACGTTAAAGAAGCGAAGCCTCATCAGTAGGCTACTATTCTAGTAAAATATGATGTTTATTACATCTCAAGACTCTAATACCAGTCTCCATTGTTCCAAAAGCTATAATTTACGTTGAAGAAGTTATAATTCACAATCACACAGATCAGAGGTAAATCAACAAAGCTGAAAGCGTCCCAAATTTGAATACACAACTACATGACGACAAGCCAAGCTAACACACATCATACAACATACATAGCCTATACAGGGTATACACGTCACATATCCTCCAAGACAGGGAGAGGAAGTGCCGGGTGTCATGGCACACTGCGCACGTAGAAACGCAGACAACAATAGACACCGTTCGTGGGAACGAAGAGACTAGAGCTAGTGATGCGAGTGCAGGATTCCTGCAAGGATTTCAACCAGGCCCAACATACTAACACTAATACTACATTATATTTTATTATAAAGACAAAAAAATAGATAACACTAGTATTCGAACTTGTGATAAAAAAAATATATATTTTTTAAAGCAATTACATTATTATTATAGATTCAGACTATATATGTAAGATGTTTCAAAATTATGGCAAAAAATACGGATATGTACTGATTATAACGCAAAAATTATTTTTTCGAAATGAAAGTTATTTCTAATATATTAATAATTAAATTATAATTATAAACATTACTAATATGTATTATCTAATGTTGTATAATGAATAAATAGACTATCGTAGTGTTTTAATTATAATTTATGCAGTAAGTTGAGTCGGACTATGGTTCGATTCTGCAAACTGACAAACAAATTTCATTACATTAAAACTACCCCTGTAGCTCCCGTCCATTGACATTTTGAAAGGCGTGATTTGACGACTATTAACCACTCTTCACGCAAAGAAATATATTACTTATTGAGATCTGCTACAGCAGAGTACCACGCCAAGAAATGGGTAAAAACGCGATATATTTATTTGATTTTTATTTTATTCTGCAGAAACACGCAGAAGTTCAAAAGAGAGAACACGATATTCAGTACTGAATAAACATTTCAGTACATATACGGTTTTATTCAGTGTTCCGCCATATTGCATTTGTATTCACTTTCATTTTATAAGCCCTAAATTGTGTTAATAAATATTTGTAAATTGTAGAACATTACAATTTCTCTGGTGAAAATGGGAAAGGTTGAAGTGAGGCTTCGCCCTTGTCGTCGCCCTCGGAATGGCACACACTTGCTACACTACCCTTCACGCGGGTGTCACCCCGATGTTCAGGACCGCATTAAGGAGACATCCCCACAATACCATACGTCAACTGTACTCCATGCTATTGTCAGAAGATTTATGATCCACACTTTTTCTCGTTTTTTCAAAATTGCTGCGAGTTAATCCCATTAATTAATTATCTATTAGACAATCTCACAACATGTTGTATTGATTGAAAAAGTCAATAGACCAAGAACTGAAGGTTGAACAACACATAATTATTGATCGCCATGTTCTCGTAATTAAATTTTAACATGTAGGTAATTAAAAAGCATAATTATACAAAACAATAATTACGAATGTGTAAATATAACATTTGTTTACAAATTTAAAACAATTATTATAATTATCACTCTATTCACGACTTTCTGGCATTATGATTCATCGCTAGCATACCAATCTACTACCGAAATTATTTTATATATACAGGCTGTCTCACAACTTATGGCCCTTATTTTGACTTCATATAGTACTCAACTTACTTATTATGAAACAGAATTTTTGGAAAATTCGAAAAAATAATTGCACTTTACATGAAGTAAACTTTTTTAGTGCCTCTGGTTTGCGAGTTATTTCTAATATATTAATAATTAAATTATAATTATAAACACTACATTAGTCAACTTATTCATTATATAACCATTGGATGAATATCTATTAGTAGTGTTATAATTTATGTATTTTTATGCAAATATAAAAAAAATCTTTATAATCAGTACGTTCAGTACTCGTACTATATGGTATTAAAGTAAGTGCCATAAATTGTGAAACACCCAGTAATTTATTTTAAATAATGTGCATAATTTATGCTTAGGGTTTAACTAAGTTAGTAAAATGTTTCCATATTGAGCTAATTTTGCGACAAGTCATTATAAATAACTTTAATTGCAATAAATAAAATATTAATTATCGATTGTAATGTGCAACTTAAGACGGAACTACTTGCATTCTATCGTTTGAGTCATTCTTATACGGGGTATTTCACAACTTATGGCACTTATATACTGATTATGAAACAGAAAGAAAATTTTTAAAATTCGTATAATTGTATTTTATATGAGGTAAACATTTTTAGTGCCACTAATTTGCGAATTTTTTATATTAACAATTAAATTATAATTATAAACACTACAATAGTTTATTTATTCATTACACAACATCAGATAAATGCCTATTACTATTTTGAAAAAAATATTTCTATTTCATAATCAGTACGTTTGAGTAGATACTATATATATAGTGTGATAAGTTGTGAACCATCCTGTATTTGTATTAATGTGTATAACTTAATCTTAGAGAAACCAAAGTGCGCGCGAATGTATTTCTATTTTTAAAATGTGAAAAATTGTGATGAATTTGTGGTGGCAGCGCTAAATAACTAACAAACATAATCTGATGTGGACTCTTTCAATGTTGGTACCACAATGAAAAATTACACTTCATTGTGCAAAGTTCTGTCTCGGCCTGGATGTCACAGGCTTTGTAGCACGAAACAACTGCCGCGCGACATGGATCACAGCCACAGCCGCCTAATCTAGTTAGCTGAAATATGGTACGAAACTATGTATAACACGATAGCCATGGACACAGCACAGCACAGCACAGCACAGCACAGCACAGCACAGCACAGACAACGAATATCAAAGTTGGACGGGTAATTTTGAAACTTTGATTTCTGAATTCCACTTTGCGCTGTTGCCACAATTGAGTGCTTGCTACGATGTACGTGCAGTGAATTTGCAACTGTGCAAACGGGGTTTGAATCCCATTACAAGAGATATATTGTCAAAGAGTTTAAACAGGACAGACAGCTCCAAAGCTGCAGTTTCAAACTTTACCATATTCATAAACATATTTATAACTTATAATACTACTTTACCCCCATTCCTTCAGGATGGATATTTTCACGACTGAAGCTCAAGACACTTACCTGAAAAAAAAAACAAATAATATTAGTACAAACAATCACTGACACACTAACTTATAGTAATGTGGACTGTCAAACTGTCAACAGCAATTTATTGTAACTTATTTTGTTATTAATTTAAATTATGTTCTTGAATTTAATAAAAATCCTAATTTACACGCTCATGTACTTGATTCATTTTCTGTTTTTACTATAGAGTGTGTAACTGCAATTGTGTGGAATTAAATTTCAAAAACAAGCGCCGGAAGATACTCCCTTCCTTCCTCGTCTTTTTTACTTTATTTTCCGTTTTTACTATACAGTGTGTAACTGCAATTGTGTTAAATGTATTTTTAAACAAGCGCAGAAGATGCTGCCTTCATTTCTTATAGATTCGTTGTTAGAGAAGTGGGCGTAAGTGAAGATTTGCGAAACAGGTGTACAGGAGCGAATAGATGAATGTTTGTTGTGTGATGATGGATTTTCGTTGTGAGAAAAGAAAGAGTTCGTATGGAGGAAGTATTAATGTGGTTGAAACGAGTATCGTGTGTCAGGATGAGAATGTTGACGGGTTCGTGCTACCCCATTTAATGGGATATAGCGTGATGTTATGTATGTATGTATGCACTTAAATAAATAAATTTCCATAGATATCTTCTTCCATTTTCTTTCTACAAATCCATAATAAAGATCTAAATGATTATAAATGTGTGAGCGCATGGCATCATTTTTTTGTCTAATAAATTTTGGCCGTTGGCATTGTTTGGTTTCGTTAAAGCGGGTTACAAAATGATCAGTTAAGCTTCTTTTACAATGGCTTATCTACGCGTGTAGCACGTCGACGCAGCTAACAGCGCAAGTTTTTTCAAAGTTGTTTATGCAGTACTGTGCAAACACCACGCTTCGGCATTCGCGCTCTTGGATTCGCGACAAGTTTGCTTTTGTTTTACCTTTCACGAAGCTTTTTTCTTCTTTGATTTAAAAACAGTTTAACGGATAAATTCACTAGCGCCATCAGCGGTGAATGTTTGTAGTGGACAGGCATTTGTGTACGCAAATTTATCTAAATAAATGTTGCAGGAATGGTCGCTAGTTAAACCTTTCTTAATTAAGAAAAATGGGATTTCGTTTAATTGGTTCAATAAAAATTAATTAAACTCATTTTTACGTGACACTTCAATCGTTTAATTAGATTACTTCATTAACTTAAAACTCATAATTCAAATGTCATTACTTTAATACTTAAACTTATAATTTTTATAGGCCGTTGTGGCATCGTGGTTAAAACGATCACCTCACGAGCAACACATCGCTAAAGGAAATATGTATGATCGATTTGGATTCCACTATGACTTGTAGGAGTTCTTTTTCTTTTACTCAAAGCAGCAATTTTTTTCACAGCTCTATCAGGAAGTAATGCTAACTTCATTCCGTGCTTAATATCTCAAGCCGTGACTAAAACATTCGAAGCCACTACTTGTCAACATGTGATTCAAATGTTGTTTAGTCATGGAAACCAGTACGTTAAATAACATTTTGACAACGAGAGTAAAAAACCAAAATTATTTTAACCTTAACAATATTAATAATTTGTTTCAAAAGAATTAGTGTTCGTGTGTTAACTTTAAATTTAGTTAATTTATCTATGAGAGTGTTCTGATTTGACGGCTGGTAACCGAGAAGTTTGGAACAGTAAAGCATTCAGATACGCTCGTGTGTGGTGAGGAATTTAATTTGAAAACAATTGACATTGACAATGTGTTATGTAAATGAGTCTTAAAGTGGAGTAAAATCTTAATTGAATCAATATTTTCGGGTGCTTCAATTAATTCCCAATTTAAATTCGTATTATTGTATATTAAGTGTTGTCGGGAATTGAAATTTCAATTTAAAATATATAAACAGCAATTCCGCGCTGAAAGAAAGTTTAATCTGGTAGAACCTTGTAAGTCCACAAGCCGTGGAGCGTACATCGCACGTTCGATTCTCGTTCCTCGTTCCTGAAGCGATTTCAGTGACATTTCGCACCGTCGTCGACCGTTTAATGATTGCTTTGAGCAGTTCAGTAGTAAAGAGTGCGCTGGGCAACGCAATAAACGATAAAGGTCCGCGTATGAATCGTTACATTGCGAATTGCGCGCATTGATAGCGAATTATTTATGACACGGACATTGAAATACGTTCAGCGATTGTAGTGTGTTATTGCTTGAAAGAAATAAACTGGCTTCAAAGTAGAATTCTAAGGCAGAAGCTTTCATATTGATAGTTTATGTGCTTTTTAAATTGCCTATACGATGCTCAAAGCTCATATTGAAAACTAATAATCAATCTTTTTATTAAGGCCAGACACTGACGTTGGTATCTGGCGGGATATTTGCGAGCGTGACTCGTACAAATCTCATCGAAATGTCACGCATTTTTCTTTCATAATTTTTCACAGAATTACGCTTGCTTAGTTTGCAAAGTGACTTCTGATAAAGCTTCCGATTACTATCGACAACATAAATGAAAAAATATCGTTTCAAAACAAAACCACAAATGGATAACATTATACCAAAATATCACTTTTTTAACAATTGCTATGAAAAGCTGACAATTACGCTCTCATTTATTATCGTAAAGTAACAATAATAATTATAAAAGATAATATATTTGCGCTTATTTTAAAAGCTACCAAGAAAACAAAATAGGAACTTGTCATATTGACAGAACGAATTTATTTTCAGTACATACTCATATACGTTTTTTCAATAATTTTAAGATACAATCCTAGACAAAAATTAGGTGTGTATCACGAGCCTAAAGTTGTTTGAATAATAAAGAATCACTTTAAACTCTTGATACACAAATAACTATTTTTACTTCCTTGTACGAAGTAAAGGAAATATTGTAATCGCGAAAATTTTCGGTTCTCAGATTTCAACGGAAATAGGTATTTTGGCCCTCCCTGAATCCATTTTGACTAATTTCGTCATGCCGTCTGTACGTACGTATGTATTTCGCATAACTCAAAAACGGTAAGCCGTAGAAAATTGAAACTTTATATTTAGGACTGTTATAACATCTAGTTGTGCACCTCCCTTTTTGGTCATTATACAACTACCGGAAGTGGTACTTTACTTGAAGCCTATAATAGATTTTCATGAAAAACTATATTCAAATATAATTTAAAACTTTCTACTTTTACTATATCAATGGAAATAACATAATAGATTTTGGTTAAAATAGACTAACCGGAAGTGACACATTACATGAAGCTGCTAACAGTTTTCCTTGAAAAAAATGGTATTATTTTAATTTTAGAAATAAATGCTGCAAATAAAAGTTTTAGAGAATTAAATTCTGCGTCTAGCACATTAAGAATGATTTAAATAGCCTTTTGTATAAGCGAGATATGTAAAATTAAATATTATATATTTTTGTTTTTTTTTTTTAAATTAAGTTTGCTATGGATTAGAACAAAAAATAAAAAAGAAAAGATTTAATGTCAAATATGTGCAATTAAAAAAATATCTATAGTTTAATACGCGTACAAGGAAGTCATGTGGTGTCCACATCAGATTTTTTACAACTATCAAAAATACAGGACAATTTTACATCGCCATGAATACGTGAAGTTTGTGTCTCCTTAGTTACAATATATCAGTAGTATCAAATTCATATTATTTTATATTGTTTTACTTGAATTTACTTAAATTAATCAAGAATTATTATTGTATTATTCTTTTTTGACAGTTGTAGAAAAAATATTGTTTGTATTTCTTGTTTTTAGCGGTTTTAAATGACATTTTTTAGTTGAACTGTAAATTAGAGACCAGGGTTTGATTCCCACAACCGACAAAACAATTTTCACCACATTAATATTACCCCTGTTGCATCACCAACATCTTCAGAGGTCGTATTTCACGCGCATAAATAAATCATCCACTACGGAAGAATGCCACACCCAGTACTGGGTACAAGGGGTGAAGATATATTCATGATAATAACTCTGATATTTAATACTTCTTATTGTGCAATGAAGTAAAGTAGTGAATAAATAAATGAATATAAAAATGAAACAATAAGACGTTTAGGGTTGAAGCATTAGTTATGTCGTGTTGTATATGATGTCAGAAAAACCTAGAGTGTTGAAAGTATGTTGAGTAGAATATTTTCAAGTGGTTTACGTGCCCGAAATCCCAAAAATCCGGGTGTTCCTCTTTCTTGAAGAAGAAGAACCGTCGAGGCGGACGGCGGAACGAGCCCTCACGACTAGTGAAGAGAAGCAGGTTACATCGTGTCGTTTAACCCTGTCGCACCGCAAATTTTATGATGTCGGAGTTCCGCAGAAAGTATACTCAAGTTTTCGTATTAAATGCGGCGGTACGACGCACGGGGTAAATTTCACCCTGGGGTGTTAGAGACACACGCGTTTTTCTACTCCTCCTAACTTCTCACAATGATATGCATGCCAACTTCGCATTCTTGAGGGCTGGTACTCTATTCGTACATACAAACATTTGTATCACTGTCTTAGCGAACTCGATAAACTTTACTCTTTATGTAGAACACTATTCGAACAACCGAAATTTTACATGTTCCGGAAAAATTACACAATTTTATAACTGTAATTTATGCATGATTGCCATTCTCTGGGTAGCTCCAGGAGCTGGTTTTATAATAAAGCAGCCGATTCAGGGCCCCAAATCTAGGAGATACCAATATACATACTTCTGGATTATGGGGTATACTATTTTCATTTTAAACTCGAGGGATCGGCATAAAACGATTAAACGTCCCTGTCCCATATAACTACAATGAAATCCATTAGTGCGGCTACCCCATATCGCTTATCTATGGTCAAAATAGGTAAATTTTCAAGGGTCGTATTCAGCCTAAAATTATTCTTGTTTTTTTCCAATGATTGACCTACCGGCGACTGGGGTTGTACAACCCTGTGTGAACCTTGTGAAACCAGTTATGACGGATCATATTTTGAGTTCCTTTGTAAACGTAATTGCGGTGCATTTAATCGTTTTATGCCGATCCCTTGAGTTTAAAATGAAAATAGTATCGGTGGTTCAGTGGTATCGAGTCGACCTGTGGATTTTGAGAACCCTGGTTCGATCCTCACAGCCGACAAACAATTTTCACCAATTTAAATCTGCCCCTGTGACTCCCCCTCCATTAACATCTGTGGGGGCCGTGATTTAACGGCCGGTAACCGCATTTCACATGAAAAAATATATCACTTACCGAGATCTGCTTAGGCAGAGTGCCACACCCAGTAATGGGTAAAAGGCGTGATGATATAATTATTTATTTATTTGGATTATCCAGTTGAAATAAAAAAAATTAAAAATATAACATATCATTCAAAGACTATGGAAAATCGAATACCGTGGAGCACATCTTCATATCTTCTTTAGTGTTCGTTTTAGAGAGATGTTTAATTCTTTTGAAAACTTAAATAAACATTGGAATAGTGTACGTCTTACACTTCAATTGATATAGGTACACTTAAACTTTTCAAAATTTTCTCTTGTCATTATTTGAAAAACTTGAAGAGTTATTGAAAATCTGTGAACACCAATTAATTCCTTGCCTAAATATACATAAGTATGCATATTTTTAGAATTTTAGTTTTTCAGATAATCCGTAAAAATCTAATCTGAAAAGATTTCAAAGTGGATAACAAATAAAATAACAAAACTATTGATCTATAATAGTTACTTGTTTTGTATTTGAAGGCACAGGATATGAATCCAAATTCAGGTTCTGTCATATTCAGTTTCGGCGGAAAACAGAAGAATACGAATAACATTATAGATATAAAAACAGAGTGATGGAAGGTTTAGATGTAGCGAATATACAAAAAATTAATTTGCTTGAAACAAAAACCGAGAAGGCTTTTATATATGTCGCATTTTCTTTCGTATCTTTTTCTATAAATATGCCGCCTGGTTCCTTTTCTGCGATTCTTTCTTTTTGATGTAATTTTTAGAGACGGCCCAACCTAAAAGCATTATTTGATGTATTCTAGTCAGGGCTTTTATTTTTCTTTTGCAGACACAGGTAATTTGAATAATACTCTCGTCTAGATGTAGCTAGTAAATGGAATGAAATTCCCGAACCTTTCAAATATTTCCTTATTGACAAACAAAACCGCTAAATTGCTGCAGTTTAAGGATTAGATTTCTTAATTTCTCTTACTTTAAATTTATATTTAATATGTGCAACTACGTCCGACTATTCAGATTCCACTGTACCCTTCTGAAATTATAGTTAAGCTCCTTTTATGCAGAGTAAAAAATAATAGTTATTTATACACCTGGAGTATTAGGTACATGATGAGAGTCTTTAACTTCTGAGAATGGAATTATCATCTAGTAATGTCCGTGGCGAAATAGTATGTTATGCATCAAGGGAGGGAAACAAGCGATTATTCCCGCGTGTGAAGTTGACAAACCTCGACTTCAGCTCGAACCTTCGGTCCTCGCTTATGTCTCAGTTTGCCAATTTCACACAAGGGATAATCGCGCCCTCCCGTGAAGCATATTATACTTTTCGTAACAAGTGCACAAAAATTACTGTTTTATCGGGATAAATGTCAAATATGGGTTGCGTAACTAGTTACCTAGGAAACGCCGCAAACAGTTAATAATCGTAGTCTCTAGGGAGAGAAACATCTCTCTAGGGAGAGAAACATGCTACCTAGGGAGTGAAACATGCTACCTAGGGAGAGAAACATCCCACCTAGGGAGAGAAACATTGAGAAACATAATGTTTCTCTCCCTATGGGAGAAAAGCAGTGTTTCTCTCCCTATGGGAGAAAAGCAGTGTTTCTCTCTCTAAAATTAGGGAATAAGAACGTGTTTCTGGTGCATGTGTTACGAAAACATTATTTTTTTCTAGAACATATATTTAGAATTAGTTTTAATTTATCATAATTCCGATTATAGTGTTTTGTATAGAAGTATCAATCAACTGGGACATTATGAATTATAAATAAATGAATGGTGTGAAGATATTTTTATTTCTAACATTCAGTATTAAGTACAAGTATCGATTATTTAATTATGATAATAGCCCCTAATTTATAAATTTAATATCCTTCTAGTATCACTCCCGCCGCAAATTCATTCTTCTACCCTAAACGTAATTGCACAAACTATCTCGCAAACAAACACGATCTAAAACGCCTCAATTACGTATAAAACAGACCACAGATAAGGAAAAACATAATAATAACCGCAGCAGGGAACTAATAACGATAATGCTGCGACAAAGCACAAAGCACTCCTCCGTAGTATTTAGCCGAGTGCTTTACGGACACGCGTGGGCATTTTTCACCGAGACGAGCCACTAAGGGGGAGTGTTGACGGGGGTGGATATTAAATTCTGTCGTCCACTATTTCATCTGTGGACGCTTTTTTCATCTCGCGTAGAACTTGAGGAAAGATGTGACGTGTCAACGACGACGATTCGAAATATTGAAGAACTAAGTTTTGAAAAGTTTTTTCTATATTTATAAAGGCAAATCAACTGGGTTTCAACACAAAAAATAATAAGAATAATGAACGTAAACACTTATGTAGTTTCACAAAAATTATTTATTTATATTGTGAAACTACATCAAGTGTCTAAGTTTATTATTCTTATTCATAATGTTTCACCAAGTGCGAACGGCTCATACTTTTGATATTATTAACAAAAAATAATAAATGTTATCAACTTATTTTAGTTTGGAAAGTAGGACTTTATAGTATTAGTACTGTAATAAATATTATTTATTTATGTTTATTTATGTTACGCTGTACAACAGGAACTTAATCCCAATTACAGTACAGGGTCTGCACTCACCGAGCCTCAGTGTGATAGTTCATATAATTTTTAGCTTGAGTGAGATTTGAACTCGGGATCTCCGGATTCGAATTCCGTATCGCTATCCACATCACCGTACTGTTATCGTGAATTTGTTAGGTAACAAACAGTTTTTATATTTAATTATAATTAAGTTCAGAGCACGAGAAATGCACTCGTTCAAACCGCGTTTAAATATCTCTTTTAATTTTGGAGTTACAGCGATTTTTGACTTTTTTTAAAGCTCAACTTTGAGACGCTATAACTCAAAAACTAAAAGAGACATTGAAATGCGGTTTGAACGAGTGTATTTCTCATGCGCTACTTAACTTGTACCGGTATTTTGAAAATTTTGATAATTTTTATTTTTTTTCGAAATTTTTTTTTGTCGATATTTCAAAAAGTTGAAGAGATAATGTAAATATGAAAACACCAGTGAATTCCTCGCGTGAAAATACATAGGTATACAAATTTGCAGATGAAAATTCGAACGGATACATTTTTTATTACAAAAAATCGAAAATGGCAGTTTTTTTTTAAATTTCTTAAGGGGTACCCCTTGGTGTTTTTTCGAATTATGGCCATTTTTCTCAATAAGTTATAAATTTTGCGCGGATATCAGCCGTCAAATCACAGCCCCCAAAGATGCATGTGGCGCGGGAACAACAGAGGTAATTTCTAGTCAAATCAGCATGAATTCTCAAATCCACAGATAAACACAATTTCACTGAGCTATCTACCTCATCTGTATAGATTACAAACATATTCAATGACGTAATTGTCATAGAATTTAACTGACGTATTCTATGTTATTTATGTAATTTGTGTTTAGAAACTATTCTCTGTAATAATTTGCGAACATGCATGTTGATCGTGAAATTCGTTGATTTCCTGCGACTGATTTGTTTGTGAAGGAATGTCTGTCGAAATCGAATTTTAATTTGTATCGAGGTTAATGAAAGCTATATTGCCTCCTTGACCATCAATAATGACTTTGTAAATTACAAAATCAATTCTGGTTTTGTTGTTCTGAACAATAGAATTACTGGAATTTTTTTATGTCTTAAAATTATTATTTAATTACCTGGTAATTGTTTTTCTTTTATTGTGATTTTCACTTAGCTACTTCATTTGACTGTATACAGGAAGACAATAATTACTACAAAGACAAACAATAACAATTTATCAGCTTGGCCAATTTGTAACCAAAAATATAACTGCTATCAAATAATTCTGATTCTATTATAAGCAAATAAATAAATAATGTTTTTTCGGCATATAACCTTAGTAGTTGGTCTGATATATATAATAAAAAAAAATAATAATGTTAAGAAATAATAACTAAAAAAGCAAGAGTTTGATTTCTTTATAATGTGTCTTTTAAATAAGCAGTAAGTTATCGTTGAAAAAGTTGTAAACTGCTAAATGAAAATCTGTATTTCGTAACAAGTTTATCCTGTAGGATAGGCCTTGAAAAATAAATAAGGCCCTTGAAATATAGCACTATCTCTGTCTTATTGCGCCCTTCGTATTGGATAATAATTTATCAGTATTTCATTGCGCCCTGCCGAAATTACCCACTTCGGAACTGCGCAGATGGTTTTAATAACTCTTTATGCTCAATTTCGGACGCACATGGCAGTCGTGATACACGCGATCCAGTGGCGTGCCAAAGGGTTTCTCCGTAATCACGTGCTGTGCGAAAATGCGAATTCTTTTTTTAGGATTTTATACCATTACAACCACTTTCAAATCGAACTCTCATAATAATATTCTTTGCCTTTTCTAACATCCGAATTAGTACTTTCTTTCTCTTTTTGCGAACATGATTGGCACCACCGTAACAGATCTCGGTAAGTGATATATTTCTTCCCGTGAAGTACAGTTACCAGCCGTGGAGGGAGAGCCACAGGGGTAGATTTAATTTGGTGAATTTGTCCTGGGTTCTCAAGATCCACTGAGCCACCTACCCCATTAATTTAATTTAGAAAGCAATAATCGTCATTATATTAATTGTAATTGTAATTGTATTATTACCTGATGAAGACTGAAAAGTCGAAACGCGTCGTATAAATAAAATTTTTTTTTGTGAAATATACCAAGTGTTTTAATTTTATAAATAATCGTCATATTAAAAAATAACATCGTATTTCCTATGTTACATATTTTAATTGTACACTCGGTATATTTAAATTCTAAGTATAGTTGCCAAGTTGGTTGTGGGCAAATTTCTTAGCGCATGTATCGTGCAGTGCTAGTTGAGAAAGTGGGCCATGGGCCAAGCAGGAACTAATGTCGCGTCGACTTGGCCACGGCTACCCAGATGCGCTCAACTCAAGTTCAAGTTAAATTTCTCTTTTTTCATGTCTGAGGTGACAGAGAATGCGACTAGCGACCACGAAATTATATTAAGTATTTACAATTATCGTTTGTTTATTTATTGTTACACTGAAACTGTTTGTCGGTCATTTTTAACCCATTATGTCCAACGCTAGTCTGTAATTTATCCAAACTTTGGACACAATAAGTGTTTTATTTAAATAATGGAGCATGAGCGTGTTTGGATTCAACTTCAATTACTATCTAACTTAATATATGTGTGGTCTGACCTTCCGGAATATTAATAATATTTATTTTTTTCTGACAGTGAAAATAGATTTATGTATAGCATATTCACCCTAATTTTGGGAAATAAAAGAAATAGGAAATTAAATTTTCTATCGCTTTTATTTTATTTATTTATTCTATAAAATAATTAGACGGTGTAGGTGGCTCAGTGGTGGATTTTAAGAACCCTTTTTCGATCCTCACAGCCGACAAACAATTGTCACCAATTCAAATCTAGCCCTGTGGCTCCCCCTCCGCTAATATCTTTAAGGGCCGTGATTTGACGGCTGGTAACCGCATTTCACGCAAAAAAATATATTACTTATTGAGATCTGCTTAGACAGAGTGCCACATCCAGTAATGGGTAAAAGGCGTGATGATATATTTATTTTATTTTTATTTATTCAAATCTACCCCTGTGGCGCTCTCACCACTAATATCTTCGGGGGCCGTGATTTGACGGCTGGTAACCGCACTTCACGCGAAGAAATATATCACTTACTGAGATCTGCTTAGACAGAGTGTCACAGCCAGTGATGGGTAAAAAGCGTGATGATATATTTATATATTTATTTAAAATAATTAGGAACTGATTGATAGACAGACATTACATTTATAGGCCGGAACGAGCTCTATTTTAACGAATGTGAAGTACTATTGTCTAAAAGTGATTCGGATTCAACTGCTCGTATAAGTTATTCGTGTTTAGAGTAACAAATAAATAAATACCTTCCTCTCTTGACATTTGTTTCTGGTGTTACTTTTTGTATAAATATTTTTAGATTTCTTACTTTTCGATGTATTTTTCGATGTTTACTTATATATCAATTGTATATTTTTGACGCTGTTGCCTGACGATGAATATTAATTCGTAATCGATAGCACAAAGTATATAATAATCATTTTATAAAGTTCACTTTGTTCTTTTTCTATTCAACCTTACATTTAATTTATCACAAACTGATATGGAGACCTTCATTATAAATTATAAATACCTAGTTAAATCAAATTTGTATAAGTTACAAATATTTGTAGAATACAAAAAGTTTTATGAAAGTAGTTATGGAATGGAATGTGTGAAGAAAATATGGTTTCGTGGATGAAACGAGGAAAAAGGGAGAAAAAAATTATTAATCGTGTTCAACTTGTCGGTGTCAAGTAACAAATAAAACCTTTTTAAATCTTTGCAAGTAATATCTCCCATTTTTTCGAATGGCCCAAAAAAACGTGGCACATAAAAGAAAGAAAAATTAAATGTTTTTGTCACTGGAATCGAGGTTACATATCGCGTGTAGCAGGGGGGAGGTGAGAGACGGAGGTGTCTCGGGGTCATGTAGCGGTGCGTGGACCCGGGGGCAGAGCCGCCGCCGCACGTCGCTTGCATCCATCACCCGAAGAAGAGAGAATCGTCGTCTACACGTACGTAGCCACGATCGCACTTTTTGCTTCACACTAGCGAATTAAAAACTGCTGAATTGAAATAAAAAGCACAGGTTTTTGCCAACCTACCACGAAAAAATTTCTAGTTTTTTCACCCTTAATTTCTTACATGCTTTTAATTAGTTTTTATAATTAAAATTTGTGTTTGTGCTCACACACGTATGAGCCATTTGATAGGTGCTTTTAATAATTTATTCGCTTTTTTAGAGTAATTAAAATTTTACTGCTGTTTCAAACATTTTTGTGATTGTTATTTATATCCACATTCATAAAAAATTACGTGATAACATACCAAAATGCAAACACGACTCGACTAATATTACATACGTAACATCAAACTACATCCCATTAAATGGGGTAGCATTAACCTTTGAAACATTTACAGCCCAATTTTAAAAAGAGTTTTCTTTACTGAATCAATTGTTAGAAATAATCTTTTAACACTCACAAATACACATATACTACAAGGGAAATAAATAAAACAACGAGTACGGTCACCTATCAAACACTATATTATCAACAAAACCCCCGAATACTGCCCGACTCCATCAGACGTACCCGCTATTTATAACGTCACACTATTATAAATGTCTTATACAATCTTTCCTAACTTAGATAATAATAATTATCTTACACAATTAATTATTACGTATTAAAAAAAATTTTAAAATATTTTTTTTACAAGAAAATTATGCCAAAACTTGTAGTGGATACGTTAGATCATCTACACAATCTCTCACCCTCAATTTCACTCACCTACACCTGTTTCATTTGACAAACATTCCACATGTCCAAACCATCTCACCTAACATACATCTACTCTTTCATTTATATTATCCTTTTCATTCTATTCTAATCAGAAAGATAAAAATTACAAAAAAATAAGCAATCATGATTTATGGATTCAAATCAATTTTTCTTGAATTTATAATTCTACTATAAGCTGCAGATTTCCTGTTGTGTAGCTTAGCAAATAAATAAATAATTTTAAGAAACAAAAGGTGTGCGCATGAGTAAATGTATATAACACTCAAAAATAGATAAAATAGCGTGATTTATTTTAATGATAAAAAATATGCAATTATGCAAAAACAATTGCACGTGCTACAATGATTTTTTGGGTATGTGTTTCCGGTTCGGCGGTTCCGAAAAGTATATTTGCATTGCAATGAAAACAAAAATCGTTTTTATTTACATCTCGTTAGTTTCCGGTGGGGTGAACGCGGTGAGCGCGAAACAAAATGAATGCACCTGCAAACGGTATTAGATAAACTGCAGTATTTTAACGTAATATACGTTTATTACGTAATAGAACGTTTCATATTGATGACATGTAAATAATTGTTACATTGTTATGAACAGTGTTTATCAATATGTACTTAATTTAATCAGCTACGTTTGTTCAATTCATCCTGCTTCATCCCGATTCATCCCCTAGCGTACACATTCAGCGCGAAACAATATTTGGTAACTTTCCGAACATATTCCGGTAATACTATAAGAGGCCCTCTGTTATTCCTTTTAGGCCCCCACAATAAGTTTCCTTTAAATTTAGTATATGTCTTTTTATTATAATAAATACTATATAATATAAAATAAATATAAATAAATATATCATCACGTCTTTTACCCATTACTAGGTGTGGCACTCTGCCTAAGATCTCGGCAAGTGATATATTTTGTCGTGTGAAGTGCGGTTACCAGCCGTCAAATTACGGCCCTCAAAGATATTAGTGGAGGAGGAGCCACAGGGGTGGATTTAAATAATTGGTGAAAATTGTTTGTCGGCTGTGAGAATCGAACCAGGGTTCATAAGATCCACAGGCCGGCTCGAAACCACTGAGCCACCTACCCCATTAACTGTATAATATAAAATAAATAAATATATCACCACGCCTTTTACCCATTACTAGTTGTGCCTAAGCAGATTTCGGCAAGTGATATATTTTTTCGCGTGAAGTGCGGTTACAAGCCGTCTAATTACGGCCCTCAAAGATATTAGTGGAGGAGGAGCCACAGGGATAGATTTAATTTGGTGAAAATTGTTTGTCGGCTGTGGGAATCGAACCAGGGTTCTCAAGATCCAAAGGCCGATTCGATACCACTGAGCCACCTACCCCATACTATAATATTTAAAAATTATTTTGATTATTTATTTATTTATGTTACACTGTACAACAGGAATTTAATCCCAATTACAGAACACGATCAGTACTCACCGAGCCATAGTGTGGTTCATTTTTAGCTTGAGTGAGATTCGAACTCGAGATCTCCGAATTCAAATTCCATATTTATATCCACACCACCGTACTGACGCATAACATAATAAAATCAACTAATCACATTTACTAATTTTCTTCCTTGGTTACCACAAATAAATAAACAAATATATCTTTGACGACGTTATATAAACATTTTTGTATATTCATCTGGTCAAATATCTTTGGGGGCTATGAATTGACGGCTAGTAATCGCACTTCACGCAAAAAATATATCACAAAGGCGTGATGATATATTTATTTATTTTAAAAATAGTAAAATTAAGATCTAGAATGAAGGAAATTACGAAAAAATATGAAATTTTGCACCCACAAATACATTAGTTGAACAACCTCGTAATTATTTTTGTTCCATGATCAGTACGTCCTATAGTAAGCTTTAATTTTTTCCCGAAGTACAGATACACCCTGTATAATACACCAATTGCTGAAAAATAATTCGAAGATCAATGTTGATCGCTAATTATGAAAGTATATAATTTTCAGTGTGTTCGTTTTCCGTGCAGGAGAAGCGAAGTAAGTAAATAAGCCTTGGTGGAGTAAGGTCTCACGTCCAGAGACAACACACGCAGATGTTTACACAAAGTGGACAATGCAATATAGCTGTTTCGGACACTGAAATGACATTAAGCCGACGTCCCGTATCATGAATGCACAATGTAGTAGTTGCCTAGCCGCCATCTTTATTCCACGGTATCATTATAACAGTATCGCAGCATCATTTCCAGACTGACTACCGGTTTCAGCCAAGACCATGAGCAACACATCAATTTTTATACTTTTTTGTTTGATCGGTTCTTGAAATTGGAGCGCATTTTTTGCAATTCTTCAAATAGTTTTTTAATTATCTTGTCTACGTTACGTTATACAACTCAAGACTTCTTTAATTAATAACTAGTTTGGTTTATTGTTACGAATTAATTATAAACAACTCGTAATTATCTTGTTGAAATTACTATGAGGAAGAAAAGTTTTTGAAGCAAGCTGAGATGAAAATTTGTTGTGGCAAAAATTGATTTTATGCAATGACAACAAATACAATAAATATATCATCACGCTTTTTACCCAATATTGGATGTGGCACTCAGCCGTAGCAGGTCTCAGTAAGTGACATATTTGTGGGAATCGAACCCAAGTTCTAAAATCCGCAGGCCAACTCGATACAACTGACCCCCCTACTTTATTTTTGTGTTATTTTAATTCTAATAATAATTATATATCATCTCGCTTTTTATGTATTACTGGATGTGGTACTCAGCCGTAGCAGATCTAAATAAGTGACATATTTGTTGTTTGTCAGCTGTGGGAATCGAACCCAAGTACTAAAATCTACAGGCCGACTCGATACAATTGAAGCAGTTACCTAATTTTTGTGTTATTTTAATTTTAATAATTATTATATATCATCTCACTATTTACGTATTACTAGATGTAGTACTCAGCCGTAGCAGATCTCGGTAAGTAATATATTTCTTTACGTGAAGTACGGTTATCATCTGTCAAATGACGGCCTTCAAAGATGTTAGTGAAAGAGAGGCCTCAGGGGTAGTTTTAAAGTAGTGAAAATTGTTTGTCGACTGTGGGAATCGAACCCGGGTTCTCAAATCCACATAATAATAATCTTCCTTGTAGATCTCTCCGGTAGTTAGGTGAATTCTCTTTTTAATTATGAGGATAAAATTATAATTCTTGTTTCTGCGAATGTAGTTTTTGTTCTCAACTTAATCATGTATTTCATAATGAGATAGAGACAAGTATTGAAACAAAGTTGGCATTGCAGCACATCCGAGCCTTGGCTTGAGCAAACACTGAATGTAATTACATTTTTTCATAAAGAACACGACGATTCTTTGTTGGAAAAGTGCGAATAAAAACTCCCTTTAATTTTGTGTATTACGAATGTTAAATGAAAAGAGCTTTCACAAGTTTTTTTATGATTCTGCTGCACATCATTTATTTTATAATTCACTTAAATATTGTTTTTGTTGTGTTGGCTTGCTGGGCACACACGTCACACCCTAGGTACACTACTAGCAAAAAGTTTGCTAGAAGAAGAACAAACATTTTATTAATTAATTAATGCTGTTTGCGCGTGTAACAATCATTACGACTAACATTATTGCACTCATTTTTCTAAGCAATGACTTTCTAGGAAATTGTATTTTTTTTCTGAATTAGTTTCAACAAATTAATTTTGTGTTTTTAAATATTTCATATCGCTTTTTCTTTTCTTATGCCTCAAATAAAAGTGGTAGACAACTTATTTTATTTCATACTGTATCGTATTTGCATGTTTACAGTAGTGATTTCAGTACAGGAAGTAAGACTTTACAGTACTAGTACTGTAATAAATACTACAGTACTGTTATAACTAAAGCCCGGATTTTTAGGCAATTGCCTAGATTCAAATTTTAATATACTTCAGGCAATTTCGTTTTTCTATACATAGGTAATATGTTTACGTGTAATGGAAGGTTTTTTTTCGTGCCTTATAGCCTATTTTTTCTATATTTTGGTTATTCTGCCTATTTTACCTTATACAGCCTATTTTGCCTATTTTTGTTGCCTATTCTAACTTTTATTGAGCAGACAAGGTTTATCATCTACTTCGTTGACTAATTCAGCACTCGACAAAGTGTTTCAACCTAAACTATAATATTTAAAGCAGGGTTCGAAGATATATATCGATCGATATATATCATGATATTTATTTTGATATATATCGTCATATTTTTGCAATGATATATATCCATTATATAAAAATATCAAATAGTTTTTGAGATATAGCCTCCGGAGAAGTGAAATTTTTCGAATTTTTCAGTTCTTCTACTTTTCCGAGGCTATATCTCAAAAACTAAATGTGATATGAAAACGCGCTCAACGGTATTAATTTTCTCGTGCTTCAGTTAACTTATAAACATAGTTTCAGCGATTTTTATTTTTTTCAATTTTCCGCCAAAAAAATCGCAAAAAGCGGTTTTTTAACATTTTCTCGAAAACCAGAAGTCATATGCATTTGAAGATTGCACCACTGGATTTAGTGGGTCAAAATACATATGTATGTAAATTTTCGTTTTAATAATCCTACGATTAAGGATTTTTGGTAAAATTGAATTAAAATCTGAAAAAACCAAAGGAAATAATTAAATAATATTAAATTGCTTAAAATTGTATGAAAATTTGCTTATAAGTCAATTCGAACACGGGGAATTCAACGCCGTTGAGCGCATTTCCATATCTTGTTTAGTTTTTGAGATATAGCCTCCGGAAAGTGAAATTTTTCGAATTTTTCAGTTTTTCTACTTTTCCGAGGCTATATCTCAAAAACTAAATGTGATATTAAAACGCGCTCAACGGCATTAATTTTCTCGTGCTTCAGTTAACTTATAAACATAGTTTCAGCGATTTTTATTTTTTTTCAATTTTCCGCCAAAAAAAATCGCAAAAAGCGGTTTTTTAACATTTTCTCGAAAACCAGAAGTCACATGCATTTGAAGATTGCTTCAGTTAACTTATAAACATAGTTTCAGCGATTTTTATTTTTTTCAATTTTCCGCCAAAAAAATCGCAAAAAGCGGTTTTTTAACATTTTCTCGAAAACCAGAAGTCATATGCATTTGAAGATTGCACCACTGGATTTAGTGGGTCAAAATACATATGTACGTAAATTTTCGTTTTAATAATCCTACGATTAAGGATTTTCGGGAAAATTGAATTAAAATCTGAAAAAACAAAGGGGTACCCCTTAGGAAATAATTAAAAATATTAAATTGCTTAAAATTGTATGAAAATTTGCTTATAAGTCAATTCGGACACGGGGAATTCAACGCCGTTGAGCGCATTTCCATATCTTGTTTAGTTTTTGAGATATAGCCTCCGGAAAAGTGAAATTTTTCAAATTTTTCAGTTTTTCTAAATGTGTACAAAAACTAAAATTAAAAAATAAATATCCAAAAAGTGATATTTATCTGATATATATCCTATATATCAGATATTTTGATATTTATTATAAATATCATGATATTTACGAACCCTGATTTAAAGTACTTACTTTAATCAAGTTTTTGTGTGTGAATTTAAAATGCCGAAAGAAAAAACGTTTTTAGTCAAAATTTTACGTGGCAATTCAATTGTGTCTTTGCCATTAATCAATGGAGCTGAGGTAACTTTAGACGATATAGCTAAATATAAGAACGCTCCTGTCCATTTTGTGATGTCGAACGAAATTTTCAACTTACAAGCAAGTTCTGACAGACCGAAGACAGTCCCTTTACGAAAATTTCATAGAGCAATTGCTCGTAATATTTTGTGAATTAAAGTATACTACGTAATTTGAATTTGCATAATAGTTAATAAAATGAGAACTCTACATTATTATTTTTCAGATTGCGTTAATTTTTGTTTAAAATGATTATTTTTTTCTAACGAAGAGTAGATACGAGTACCAATATTAGAAAAAGGATTCGCTTATTTTTTAAAAAACAAATTATTTACATTTAGGTTGCCTAAAATCCCGCCTATTTTAGAGTAATTACCGGCCTATATGCCTGCTTATTTGGGTGTTTTTAAGAGCCTAAATATCCGGGCTTTAGTTATAACGTGTTTGCTAGGTAACAAAAAAAAGTTGTATTGAGTAATTTGCATACGTAACTGTTAACTTTTGTTTGGTCAGTTTTATTAAAAATAATACCGGATGTTCGGAAAAAAATAAGAATATACAGGGAAAAGAGTTTTTCCGGGCGCATTGCTTCCCAAATTATTTTAGACAAAAGTGCTTCAAATAAAAGTTGTAGAGCTTAAAAGTTTACTTCTAAATCAATAAACTAATTTCATTTCTTATTTTCTGTAATGGCAGAAATTAAATTAGCCACGAAATAAAATCAAAATAACAAAAACATTTTTGTAATGTAGGCCTGGGGCACTAAAAATGTAAACTTTAAGAACAATGTTCTTAATTCTGAGAATTTGGAAAAAAAATAGTATTTTTTCATTAATTAGTTTTTTTGTATAGTAAATGCTTAATTAATGTAATTGAAATAAAATCAAATTTGAATTTTTTCTTTATAATTTAATTTCTTTCTATTCATATATATCCTATTTTTTTCCTGAAGTACCTATAAAAAAGGTTTATAATCAACACTGAAAAGTATTTTTTGAAATTGTGAAAATACATATTATAATAACATCCCCCGAAAAAATCTGGCTTGAGGGTAGCGATCCATATTTAATTCACTCAATTTAAATACAAAAACATCACAATTAATTCATTAACACGAACCGAGGAGTAAAAGAACTTCGCTCAGGGCTTCAAAGAAAAAAACGTAGCCAGCTGAGAGTCAAACAGTAACCGCGCTGTTTTTAATTATCGTTAATAAGCCATTAACAGCGTTCTAATTACTGAGGTTGGACCAACAATATAACCAAACAACCATTTCGTAGCTGGTTACCGTTTGTGTAACCGCGGTATCTCGCGGTCTGAATAAATGATAAGCGTTATCAGGTTCGCAGGTTCACGCTAGGTGCATTTGCCAGGACCGTAACATTTTTCTTATTTGTTAGGATTGGGAAATAGTTTTTTTATGGGTCATTACATTTTAATCACTTTATGTTTTGTACGCTAGTTTAAATTATTTTTTAACGCGTAATTTGTTGTACTTGTGAACTATGTTAGTTTCAAATGTATTATATTTTGTGAGAAGTGGTACAATAAAATGTGTATAATTATCAAGTTTTATTACGCGCTCTAATTTCAAGGAAAAACAAAGTTCTCATTCTCACTGTTGTTCACAAATTCACCGTTTTACATTTTGTACAATAATATATTTATCTTTTTTAATCATTGAAAATATTCGTACTTATTTGGAAAACTCTCCTGAACCCAATGATGAAGTTGCTATGCCTGAATCAAGTGTAGTTTTTGAGTTATGGGTTTGTTAAAAGGCGAAATTTTCAACAAGGCATAATTTAAAATTCCATTTTAAAACGATTTTAACTAAACGAGGTATGAAAATGCGCTCAGTGGCATTGGATTTCTCATGGTTTGATTAAGTTAGAAACTAATGTTCAGCTATTTTTAAATTTCGACAGAAAACAGTTAAATAGTTTTACAAACTAATATTTTAATAAAAATTTACATACATATGTATTTCGATGCGGTGAATCCTGTAGCGAAATCTCTGAATTTGTATCTATACTAGTTTTTGAAATATCAGTCTAGAAAAATTTGTAAATAACAGAAATTATGACAAAAATTTGAAAATTAGTTTATACGTCAATTAAAACACGAGGAATTCAATTCGTTAAAAGAACTGCCATATCTTGTTTAGTTTTAGAGATATAGTCATCGGAAAGTTGAATTTTTGTCTAATATTACCCTGTTTCACATTATATGCAATAATAAATTTATTCGTAAATTTAAATCAATAAAAACATTCATATTTATGCAAAAATCCCTTCTAAATTACATGGCCAAATTACCAGGTCCGTATCAAGTCCAATTATTGTAACATAGTCTGTGAAATAATTACAACATTTTACATTTTTACCCCTTTTTATGTCTTGAATATCTTATAATACATAATGTTCAGAAGTAGCTGATTCAGTTGGCAATTTACTTGAAATGTCGAATTAAATGACTTTTAACCAAATTTGTTGTTCTACAGTCAATATACATAATTGGTATTTACGCTTGCATTTATCAACGCAAAATGTAACTTTACCGCTTATGCGAGACAAAACAGATAAAAAAAGCGCTTGATCTCCGCATTTTTAATTCTAAAACAAACGTTCATTGAACGTTGCGATAACAACCAGTAACAACAAATAAATTTTCAATTTTGATGTCCTGTAACTTTGAAAACTTAAATTCTTAAAACATTAATCGTATTAAAATTCAATAAAATATGCCTATAATTGAAAATTGCGAGCTTTGTAAATAGTACAGTAACTTAAATGGATTCAGTTCTAGATATAAAATAATATTAAAGGACTCGTTTATATAAATCCCTTTTAACAAAAGTAAGGAGCTTAGAAATAGTTATAAAACTAGTTTTAAACTCTTCATTAGAGTCCAAACTCACAATTCCATTCTCGTCCGATCACATCCGCTTACTGAACACTATTAATTATTCACCTTTGTTTCTGGATTCTATTCCGCCAACTCAGAACGGAAAATATTTAGAAGGAATGAACATTAACTGTTAAATATTTATATTGCGTCCCTACACCGCGATCAAAGGTTTAAATCCCTGGCGCAATTTACAATACTATGCTATACGCAACCCTTCACAAGTCTTTTGTTAACGAATTTGCCCGCGGAACATTTGAAAGTTTCATCACGAACTACTTGATTAATAAATATATTATTCTGCCATTTCCCATTTCTGGCGAGGCTCTGCAATTATGCAGATCAGCTGGAATGTTCTCGCAAGAAGACAATAGGAGAATGACATTCGCTAATTTTAAGGGTAGTAACATTATAACCCAATTTGTTATTTATTGAGGAGAATGTTGTTGAAGGGAAATGGATCTGACAAACAGTGCTACCAACTGGAAGCACGGAAAATATCTAAACTAATGTGAAGTTTCTATAAAATATGTCAAATTTAGGTAGGAGAACAAATTTAGATTCTACGAACTGTCACTTGAATTATCCAAACATGTCTACTAAAAAAAATATCATCACGCCTTACTGGTTTATTTTAAATTATAATAATAATAATATATCATCTTGCTTGTTGCCCATTACTGAGTGTGGCACTCTACCGTAGCAGATCTCTGTAAGTGATATATAAGTGGCATCAAATCACGGCCCCCAAAGATATTAGTGGAGGCGGAGTCACTAGAATAGTTTTATTGTAGTGAAAATTTTTTGTCGGCTGTAGGAATCGAACCTGGGTTATCAAATCCATTGGGTGACTTGATACCACTGAGCCACCTACCCCATGTCTTCTATTAGCTTTTATTCAGTTGTAAACAGAAATATACGGTAAATTGTTTTTTAATATTAAATAAATTTTAGAGATTTTCTTGGATTTATTTATTTTGCAAATAAAGTACGAAAAGCAATCTTCGTTTAATGAAAGCGCCCGAGGATATCAAGCGTATTTCAGGGCTAATGGTGGAATTTTGTGATAAATCTATACGTTTATAGATCCGTAAATAATGAATTAATATTTATTGATAAGTAGAAAATATGTTATAAAATCATCAATTTCGTTGCGATTTTATTCATTATTATAAAACTTATAGATTTAGTCAGAGATGCACCATAACTGCCATACTTATAAGTAATATTCTACTTTACCCACAACCCTCTGGGATGTGTATATTCAGGACTGAAGTTTAAGACACTTACCTGAAAAAGAAAAAAAGTAATTAGTACAAATTTAATTAATATATTTGAAAGAAATCATATTGAAATTTGAAACATATGGCGATCGTAGCTTTGTTGGTTTAAAACATATGATAGGAGTGTTAGTTCCCAGGTTCAAATCTTGGCGTTATCCCAATTTTTCTCTTCATAATTATTATTATTATTTGACGGCTGGTAACTGCACTTCATGCGAAAAAATATATCACAGAATGCCACACCCAGTAATGAGTAAAAGGTGTGATGATATATTTAATTTTTATTTATAATTATTACGAATAATCCCTAATATTTCAATAAAATATATCACGCCTTTTACCCATTACTTAGCGAGGCACTCCTCCGTAGCAGATTTCGGTAAATGATATATTTCTTCGGGTGTAGTTCAGTTACCAATCGTCAAATTACGGCTCCCAAATATGTTAGTGGAGGTACATTTAATTTGGTGAAAATTGTTTTCTGTAGGAATCGAACCCGGGTTCTCAAATCTATTGGCCGACTCAATAACTGCAAACTATCTTGTACGCTATTGCAATTTATTTCCGATCAATATTTTTCTACAACATTTTTAGAACTAGTGGTTTATGTAATTACTTCTTTGCAACTTTTAAAATATATTAAATGTTGTCAACCTCAAAATATCGTAAAACTATGAATTCTAAAATATTTGTTACAATATTAGCAATAATATTGTTGTATATATACCAAGAATCAGCCAGCTGTCACGATCCACGTTGGCAGCTATGAAATCTGCACACTTTTTAATTATATAAGATCCATCCAGGCTAGTCTACACTATACACTATCACTTATATATTAACGTTTCTTTTATATATCACAAACTTATTCGCACAATTTAAGCAAATTTACGCACTAAAATATCATTAAATATTCAGTAAAACACTCACAACATACCGAAAACACTTCAATTGCTACTGCAGCCCACAAACTACTGACTCAACTAGAATACACGTTCAACGAGTAACGTAAACTAATTGGTAAAATGATGTAAAGACTTGTTCAATAACGTTAAGATAATTAAATTTATCTTTAAAATTAATCATGTATAGTACGTCCAACTATCATTGGAAACAATTATTTTAAAATCTCTCCATTCATTTTCATTTTTTCTAGATAGATAAAATAAGAATGTTTAACAGTAGCATCTATTAGTTTAAATGAAGGGATTTAAAAGTTAATTTTGCCAATGTTCGTTGGACGTACTATACTCGAATTGTTCCGATAATAAACGAAACAACCCGATCTGCTATTCTCAAAACTCGTATTAAAACATGCAAATGTATTAATTTAATTTCTGCAAAACTCGGTAACTTTTTTATTTATAAATTAAATTATAGAGAGATAAATTGCAATACCATCGGGGTTTGAACCTTTGAATAATAATAAATAAATAATTAAGAAATAACAACAAAGACAAAATTAATTGTCATTCATGCACTTGGTGAGACTAGGTATAATAAAAAATATTAAATAAAACTCTAGGCAAAGTCTCACAAAATTCAGCCTCCGAGTCACCTTATGAGGGCATCGTCGGAGGCCGGCCAGCACAGTTAGTAACCATGGACGCGATTCGCTCTTGTTAGAGCTCATCAGCATGGTATAACTCACTTCTTCACCTAGAACAAACTTCATGTGAAGAAGCTGGTGACGAAGAACTGTGCCAGCAGAGAATAAGATCTCTAACAAACGGTAAGATGACATGAGAAGTTCTGTCTTCGTCACCAGCTTCTTCACATGAACTTTGTTCTAGGTGAAGAAGTGAGTTATACCATGCTGATGAGCTCTAACAAGAGCGAAACGCGTCCATGGTTACTAACTGTGCTGGCCGGCCTCCGACGATGCCCTCATAAGGTGACTCGGAGGCTGAATTTTGTGAGACTTTGCCTAGAGTTTTATTTAATATTTTTTATAATTAAGAAATGTATGACAGCGAAAACGTTACGAATGTCTGAAGATCTTTTGAGGGTCTTTGTTTGTAATTTCTGGTCGGATATTCTTAGCTTATTTTTTCAGTTATCTCGAATTTTATTCCGAGAAGGGAAAAACGTTCCTTAATGAGGTACAGAGTAATTTATATTTTCTTATAGACTGTGTGTAGGAGGCACAAAAATATTTTAAGCAAGAAAATGTAAATAATGTAGGTAATAATAAGAAAATAAGGTTATTTATTTTCATTTGATGTTGAGAGTTTATCTGATAAAAGAAATTTAGGGTCAAAAATGTGACAGTAACAAAAATCACTTTTGGTTCATTTAATCTAGCAACCTGAAGTTAATCCATCTTTTTGACATCATTTATTCGTAATTACGCAGTCTTTCATCTTTCGTGACACGGTCTAGATGTAAAATGTAATTTATTCCACAGATCCTTTCCGTCTTCCTTATTAGCGCGCTCTTTTTACCGGTTCGGTCTTCTGCAGCGGCTTCGCATTAAATAAATTTTACTTTTCGCTGTGAATGGTCCATCATGATTATGGAGCCGATCTACGTAAGAAACTTTCAAGCAAAAGGTTTGGTTTGAAATTTATTGACGCTTGAAAAGAGTATAAAGCTATCCTATACTGAGATTGTAACTTCAACGCGTTGTAATGATAATAAATTGCGAAAGTTTTGTTTGTACTTTGACTTGACGTATGTGTCATTTTTTTTCTGTAAATATTTATGTCAGCTGCTATGAATGTTCACTGTTGGCACCGTTCAACATTGACGAAAGATGCTGAATGATAAATGGCTTTCTTTAAAATTCTGCAGACTTTGTCAACACTGTATTTCCATATTCAGATTCTTACTTTAAATTATTCCTTCAAGTCACACAATAAAATATGTTTTGATTTGCCGAGGACTCGACCTGAAACAAAGGACTTGCGCAGGATACTCACGACAACAATCGGAATTGAAGGCAGACGCAGTTGTCTACCAAGCAAATATTTGTGGGTTCAAATCTTGTTGGCTTCAACTTACGAAAACATACATCAGTTTTAATGAAATGATAGACTTTTTTGGAATTCAGTCAATTTTTTTATTTTTTATTATTAAGTCGACGTTTCGGCCTACTCTTTAGCCTTCTTCAGGACTCTATTATAAATTAATTAACAATAATAAAAATAATTAATATAAAAAATAAAATACTTACAATAATAATAATTAAAAATTAACATTCATTAAAAAAATTTAAATAATGATAGAAATATTTTTATAATATTATGATTATATATATATATATATATATATATATATTTAAAATGTGAAAAATTATATTTGTAAATAATATTAAAAAACAATATTTAAAAAAATGAAGAAGACGACTTTGAAAAAATAAATAATTTAATTTTGAAGGATAATAGCTTGATCAAAGAAAATTAATTAATTAATTAATCATGAGTATATTATAATAATGCTAACATAATAATCAAATACAAAGTTATAAATATGATTAAATAATGTAAAGAAGTATACAGGGTGTTTCACAACTTAGAGCAAAAAATTAAAGGGTATATTCTGTACGACGTGCTGATCATGAAACAAAAATAATTATTTTTTTAAATCGCAAAACTATTTTCCATGTTTCCCAGTCCAAAATTTTTCGTTGCCACTGCCACTGGGTGGATGATTATGTTAAAGTTATTAATTAAATAAAATTCTATTATAAATAACTGCTAATAATTGAATTGTGTAATTATTCTTTCGTAGTTGATACCTACTTCATTGTTTGTGTTTAATAGGAAAGCGAATCCAGTGCAGTACTATAAAAATTCTTTTTGTTTCATGATCAGCACGTCGTACAGAATATACCCTTTAATTTTTTGCTCTAAGTTGTGAAACAACCTGTATATGCTCAACAAACTTACAAGCATACTAAATCATTTGTCACTATATTTATTTTACTTCGCAATATTTATTGTCACATCTAGCTTTGTCACATGTTCTTCTACAAGATTTTTAATCACATTTTTTTATGACCCTGTCAGTAAATGATACTTTACACCCCTAGCGAAAATAGTTGCTCTAAGTAAATATTATCTAGGAAAGATGAAAATTGCTTGATACAGGGCACGAGATAACCAAATGAATTATTTAATGTTCACCTCAAAATTTAATTAAAATTATTAGTTTCTACATCAATTGAATGTAATAAATAAGAATATGGGTCAATATATCTACAGAAGAATTAATAATTATACGTTAATTAACAAAAATAAGTTAATTTTTCTTCTATAGAGAAGGAAATTAAAGCCATATCCATGGCAACTGGAAAACAATGATACCATTTGATATTAGCATTGCTAATTGTGTTAACGTTTATTATGGCCGTTTCATTTCATCGTGACATTCTTACACGCAACAAAAAAAACACTTACTACAAAAATAAATATTTATTTATATATAAAAAAATTGAATTGTGGAAATTCATATTGGGATCCTGTTATGCAAAGTATTAATAAAATAAATAAATGTAAGCTTAATAACTACAGCTTTCAGTAATCAGGTGAGAGCTTATTAAATTGAAACTGAAAATGATTTCAGAGTTGAAATAATAAATAATGAAAACAATATACAGTGTTCTTTAAACCGATAAACAAATAAACAAAAAAATGAAAAAATAAAAGTCCATTGAAATAAATCGGACAATCCCGCGAGGCATATGAATTGTTCTGATTGAACTTAACCGTAACCGAAGCTTTCAGTTCATACACAACACAGCACTAGGTTAAACTGCGTTTACACAAATCTACATATGTAAACTATCTATAATTAGTATCAAAATTGAACTAACAACGAACCACGTGTAACGTTTGATGGTATCGGTAAAACCAGCGATCGCAGTCCCGCGGGACCGGTAATAACCGCTAGCGGATGCAGTGGGTTAGAACCGATTGTGTCTCTTTCTGATACTTCCGGTCGCGAGTCTTCTGCTTCGTTGAGCGCGTCATTTGAAATTTGGTTCCGAGTGACTTCGGTAGAGTTCGCTCATTGGTGGGTGATTGCGTGGTGACAGTCCGTGACACATGGGTGCCATTATCGCGAGTCGCGCACCAAATTACCCACTTACCTATATTATTTACCGTCAATATTTACCCGCTAGCTTTCATGTACCTCGATATTTCCAAATTATACACCTACGTAATAAATATAAATTTGTTGTTGCTTCCATTACCCTAATTTCTTGTTCATAATTCCAAACAAAACAACATCGGGGTTGGAAAATATTGCTTTACATTCTGAATGTAACATCAGACTTATTTATTTATTTACTATGTTAAACATCGTTAAATTAATCTCAATTATTGTCAAGGAAATCTACAGCTTATGGCAGGTGACTATTAGTCATACAAATACTGACAAACATTGTTTAGTTTTCTATTCTAACTAACTTTAAAGTTATGATTTTCAAGATAACACTGTTACTTGTAGAACAAGTGAAGAAGCTGGGTTGAACTAATTTAAATCAGTGTGATTTTTTTTAAATATCAATTTTTGTATTTTAGATTGATTTAATTACATTTCTAACACAGAACAAAACAAGGGTCTTAATAAAAATTCAGTTGTTTAAAAAACATGTTTTTTTTTGTAATACAGAGAAAATAATTTTTAATATTAAACAAAATACAATATATATTCAATGCTACCATAAAAAAATATCACTCTTATTTATCTTTCTATTATTCGTTAGTTGTTAATCATTTTGAAACACACTGTATAATTGTTTTTACTACTTTATCAAAAAGTAATATATTAATAATTTGTTATTTATAAATATATAATAAAAAATAGAACTAAATTCATTATTAACATAGTTACAAAATAATTAAAGTTGCTATCAAACTAGTACAAATATACATTTCAAATAATTTGTTTCGTAATCAGTATATAAAAATTATATAACCCTTTATGGTTTAGTTCATGTGTAGAAATAGATACACCCTGCAAAATCTAAAAATTGGCTGAAATGAATAACATATTTAAAAAATATATATTTGCTAGAAATATATAAAGAATATAGAAGCCGTGAAAAAATAAACAAAATGATATTCCATTCCGATAGATTCCTGTTCAAACCGGGAGGATTGACAACCCTAGATTTGATATTATTTTGACAGATGTCACCTGGATATCACTCATGTATTGCCAACTTTATTGCATTACCCTATCGCTTATTATGGTCGTTTCATATATCATTAAAATTCCTAGTTTCAAATTTACTGAGCAGATACATCATATAGTACCTCTCACGAGATACGTTATAACTAAGCTAACCTAACCTAATAATATTGAATGTATAAATAAAATACCCAATTCCAGTAAATATATTTCATTTTGTCACATTAATTCTTAGGTTTTTTGTAACTTGACAGCGCGGTTACTTTCATATAATTGAAATAAAAATTACTAGATGGCATTACCTGACGTACCAATCTATAAAAAAACTTACGACAAATTTGTATATAGCAAAACGATGGAATGAAACTGCCACAATAAGCATCAGTGCAATTCTATAAAGTTGGCCATGACTAGCGTCAAATCATACTATTATTTTCCAATTGTCATGGATATAAGAAGAAAAATTTACTTTCTACTACGAAAAGTGTTACTTACAATTAAAGGAAGACAATTACCAAGATCTACTTCGGCAGAGTGCCACAACCAGTAATGGGTAAAAGGCGTGATGATATATTTATTTAATTTAACTTTCAGAGTCATGAAAAAAAATTGTCCGATAATTTATGCTTTTTAATTTTTGTCCCAAATTTTATCCTTAAATTGTTTGATTAAAGTTAATCTAAATTGTATGAGTTATAACTTGATTATAACACAATAAAAATAAAGTCATTAGCTAAAATAATTCTGTTCCAGAAAATAACAAACAGTTGTGATTATCATACGAGTAGTGCCATTGCAATTTTAACAGGCAATAAATAGTACATACCGCGCGACCCAGCCATACTGGGTTCCACCCTTGTACACTCAACTACAGAAGTACACATAACGTACTGTTGTGACTAAATGAATAATGCATTTGTTTTGTAAGTCAGAGTGCGTGTGAGTGGTTATGATTCCACTGTAAGCTGCAGATTTCCTGCACTGTAATTGGGATTAATTTCCTGCTCTGTAGAGTAGCCAATAAATAAATAATTTTAGTCGATTGCTAATTTGCTTGTCTTTGTAAAGTATTCAGGAATCAGTTAGAATGTTAATTAATTAGTTAAAAATTCATTAGAAATTTTAAATTAATATTTTCATTGAGATATCAAAAAACAATTATCAAATAAAGCATTAATATTTTAGAAATAATATTTCGTTAATGAACACCTACAATTAGGACAAATTATTAATCAATAATTGAATGACAGTAAAAAAAGAATATTAAATAAATGTATAAATGAAGTATAGTTGTCGAGGTCGCTGAAGTGAAGTATGGTCGCGATCTTACGTTGTTTGTAAATCGCAGCTTATCTCGATCTAGATAGCGGTGAAAGCGAGTTTTTGCGTGAAAAATGCACCGAGGGCGGCACGAATCCACCACCGGTGCCGCCGCCGACGCCGCCGCGATCTCTTTTATTTGCACGCTGATTTGTATGCAGCCCGGTTGATTGATTGCTTCGTTTCGCTTGATTGTTCGCCTGAGTACACTTGGCAGAAATGGAATCCGTGCGCGGGTAAGCGATCGTCGCCCTTGGGAATACTGGTATTTAGAGGGAAATCGATCGAATGTCAGTTAGCAGGACTGTACTTCAATGTTCGGCTTTTGTGCTGTTCACTTTGTGAGAATGAAAACTGAATTAATGCTACACTTTAGCATAGAATGTTTTCTCAGGTGTCGGGGAATGTTTTCTTTGAAACTGGATCTCTCATGGCACGGTATGATTTTGCCAATTTTCACGGCATAATCTTTCAACAATATCTTTCAACAAAAGATACTTTTCCTCCCTTCACACCACAATGTCTGACTTCATTCACATTTCCTTCCAATTTATACCTACAAAAAGTTCATCTTCAAATATATATTTCTTCGAGTGTAGTTCGGTTACCAGTCGTCAAATCACGGCCCCAAATATAGTGGAGGCAGTCACAGAAGTAGTTTTAATGGCCGACTAAAAATATAATTATAATATGCTGAAAATATGTTGTTGTCATTTGCACAATTTGATACGCTTCCATAGATGTATTTACGCCATGAAAGTAAATTTTAAAATGTGTGTGAAATTCTCCAAACTTTCGATATTATTCAAACATCGAGTCCGGGTTACAATCCCAATTAGTGTGTGAATAGTTTGACAGATTTTCAACGTACCAACAACACCGCACAATATTACTACTTTGTGATGGGTTCGAACTCAACAATGCAAAATTCAATGGTCAGATATTAATAGCCGCACTGGCCGCAGTAGCGCTGCTGTTGACAAATTAATTTTGCAATTGCGAGCTGGAGACTTTGTCACTTTTAACCGCAGAAATAAAATAAGTGGGTATTACCACGTTTAATTTAAATTTTATTTGACAGATTTGTAATCAAGGCATTGTGATTCTGCTCCAGCTAGCATGAACACCGTGTCATGTTTCAATTTTCTATGATTCATTTCAACCTATTGTATATTAGAAGGATGGCAAAGGGTGAGATTCACTCTAACATATGGGGGCAAATGTTCATCCAATCTCAATTGTTATTGTTAAGCCTTTGGATAAAAATCTGCTATGTAAATGATCAATTTTGGAGGGTGAAACAAGTGCAGGGTAAAATCTCAATATTTTCTTTTGTTATTAAAACCACGTTTGTGAAGTATTTCATTTGAAGCATGTTTGTTTTTCGTTAAAATTCGATCGTAAAAAGTTACAGCTTTTGTTTTACGAGAATACGGAACGAATAATTTTGCACGTTTGTAGAAAGCTGAGCTTGCCTTTTTAATAAAACGCTTTTTTTTCTTTGGCAAGAATATTGTATTTCCTGCATCGAGATAATGAATATAGGCACATAAAGTTGTTTTTCCGGGAAATCGATATTTAGACCAATTTTCTTTTATACAAACTTTTTTATTTCCTAAGGCTTTTGTAGTAGGCGTAGTTGTAATTGATATTAAAAATAAAGTTAAATATTTTTAATTTCATTTACAAAACAAATTTGTTTATTATTATAAACCGAAAATGAACCTCGGGTAAAAAAGTAACTAAATTCAAACTTTATTATTCGTCTACAAATATGTAATAGTATATTGTAATACTAGTGAGGAAAATAGTTTATTGCAAAACGAGTACGAGTTTTGCAATTCCCCGTTCCCATATGTGTTACAAACTATTTTTTTTTAATTTTTTATTATTGAACGTGAAAATTACATTTATATCTGAAATAGCAGATCTTAGTGAATGATATATTAATGAGCGTAAAGTGCAGTTATCTGCCGTCAAATTACGACCCCCAAATATGTTAGTAAAGGGTGAGAAACTTGTTCTCAAATCCCATAATATTTATGTAAATCTATGTAATCTTTCAGAAATATTTATTTATTGTTAATACAAAAAATATAAAAGAATTATTTCGGCACGGTTTTGATGGCAAAAAAATAGTAACAAAAAATGCTGTTGAAATTGAAATGAAGTTTCCGATTTTGTTCTCATTTTGCACATGCAAAGAATATTACAAAAACTATTGTATAGATGCATTCATCAACAAAACATCTCGCTACTCGATAGGTAATTTGAAAATCTTGATTTCCCAAGCCTCCTAGATGGCACACCACACAAAACAAAACCTACAAAACCCACAAAGAACGAACAATACAACATCGAAAAGTACAAAAATCATAGCACCAACGCAATCCGCTGAAACATTCCCTATCGAGAGTTTCATTACAACTCGTACGCTCAAATGGACTCTCGCAATAAAACACACATCGACATATGCGGCCATTTTGTTTTATGTGAGGGCATAACGAGCTACACAGCGAACTTATGGAGAATATGCTCACGAACACGCGTCAGAACTACGCTAAGTCTTTGGCTCTCTAGGGAACTTGGTATTGGTATTGGTATGGTGGTAGAACTGCGGTTGATAGGTATTGCTCTACCTTAACTGAACGCTAACGGTGACGTTATGTCAATAGTTGTGCATTTCAGATACGATCTGAATATATGTTGTGCTGTGGAACAGTTAAGGTATATGATTTGAAATAAATGTGCCAGATGCGATATTAAATAAAACTTATATTGCTTTCCTCTGCGTCTTTCGATTTACTTAGCTCTTTAATATTCCACATAAAAATAAGATATGCGCTACGAAGAATATTAAGATTATATTTTACTTTAGAAGACGACACGGGCAACAGGTACATTAATACGTCTACCAGTTTTGTTGAAAAGTCGTAATACATTTGAAATGACATATTTTTTTCCATAAATAATTTTAGAGAATCAATTTACAACCAACCATAATGCCAATCATTCAACCAATACTCACAGTTTAATACTGAGAATATGTCACGTTTATGTGAGAACCAATAGATTCACGAATTTGTTTGAAAATTAATTTTTCACTATAATTAGTTACCAATAAAATAAATGCTATTTTCATAAACTAAAAAATATATATCAAAATGTCAAATTCCCGAAGCAACGCTGCTTCTTCAGAAGACATTTTTGCTTGTTAAAATATAATTCGTAATATGATATTATTTTGACATGAATTTAAATTCGTTGTAACGGAAATAGGAAATATACCTCGTGCTGTCAAAATATTATCGGTAATTATTATATCACTTGTTATATTAGTAGCGATAAAATCCTGTTACTAGGATAAAATCTTGTTAGCAAGTAAATGTGCTGTCAATTTGACACAAAATTATTTTATTTTTGTTTTTGTATTGTTGTTAGTTTGACATAGTATTATTTTATATTAACAACAAAGACAAAATTAATTGTCATTCATGCACTTGGTGAGACTAGGTATAATAAAAAATATTAAATAAAACTCTAGGCAAAGTCTCACAAAATTCAGCCTCCGAGTCACCTTATGAGGGCATCGTCGGAGGCCGGCCAGCACAGTTAGTAACCATGGACGCGTTTCGCTCTTGTTAGAGCTCATCAGCATGGTATAACTCACTTCTTCACCTAGAACAAAGTTCATGTGAAGAAGCTGGTGACGAAGAACTGTGCCAGCAGAGAATAAGATCTCTAACAAACGGTAAGATGAAATGACGCGTCCATGGTTACTAACTGTGCTGGCCGCCCTCCGAAGATGCCCTCATAAGGTGACTCGGAGGCTGAATTTTGTGAGACTTTGCCTAGAGTTTTATTTAATATTTTTTATTATACCTAGTCTCACCAAGTGCATGAATGACAATTAATTTTGTCTTTGTTGTTATTCAAATTGCTATTGCTTAGCTTTTCATTTTTTTCGGTAGATGGCATTAATGGTTCGACAGAACTTCTCATGTCATCTTACCGTTTGTTAGAGATCTTATTCTCTGCTGGCACAGTTCTTCGTCACTAGCTTCTTCACATGAACTTTGTTCTAGGTGAAGAAGTGAGTTATACCATGCTGATGAGCTCTAACAAGAGCGAAACGCGTCCATGGTTACTAACTGTGCTGGCCGGCCTCCGACGATGCCCTCATAAGGTGACTCGGAGGCTGAATTTTGTGAGACTTTGCCTAGAGTTTTATTTAATATTTTTTATTTTATATTATTTGTCTTGAGAAATTATGTTATGATATTGCTTACAACCTCTTAATACATTTTAATTTTTAAGCACTCAATTTTAACCAAATATAAAAGAGTGTTTATTTATTTCAAAAAAGAAATACATTTCAATTGTGCTTTTAGTTATAAATTGAAATCAGCTGGGTTCATTCCAAGTTTATATTTTAAAAAGTCTCGCTTGAATATATTTTATGATTGATTCTATTTTATATCATGTCAGAAATGAGGAAATGTTGAGCGCTCCTGTCATTTTTGACAAATGTAATCACCTATTCTACAATTGTTCCTAACTAGACAATTCGATGAAATACCGCAAATCAATAATTATTATTACTAATCTCGTTTGACGTAATGAATAAATGTTAATAATACCTGAATTACGATGAGAAATGATCGCGTGGAAACGAAAAAATTGTAAATTTCATTAATCAAAATTTCAGATTGGACAGCAATTTACGCTCTCGTTTTAATTAAACATTCCCCAGCAACAGCAGCTCACCGTGCGGCTAAATTATCTACTAATGTAATAGTTCACAGACACTACCACCAAAATACATTAAAATCTATTCTCATTAGCATTATGTTGTCTACTCGTATTATTTAGATATCATTCCATATTCCTAATTAAGAATGTTTCAAAGTATTTGTTATCATTTTCTTTCAATACAAACTACTTCATTCTCTGATAAAACTATAATTTATTTCAATGCGATAATACATAGTAATGAAACCCCTTTAATAAAGATTAGATAAGAAAAAAGATACATGTTGATATTTTCTATGTATTGAATTTTTTATTAACTATTAATGCTTGGCAATATGTTATTTCTTTCACAAATCGAGCTTCGAAAATAACGGAATATAGAGTTAGAAGACGAGATGTGTTACCTAAGAAACACGATACTGTAGGTGGACTGAGTTTTTAGGTAACACGTCAAGTTCTTAGATGATTCTCAAAGCCGTAGCAGATCTCGGTAAGTGATATATTTAAGCGCGTGAAATGCAATTACCTACTATCAAATCATGGTTCCCAACGATGATAGTGTAGGGGAAGTTTTTCAACGTGATAAAAATTGTTTGTCGGTTGTTGGAATCGAACCCAAGTTCTCAATACCACTGAGCCACCTACCCCACTGTTTATGTAATTTGTCAAATCACAGGTGATACCAAAATTTTAATTATTTATTTAATACATATAAAACCTACTTCATTCTTAACTGGAATGAAGTATAGTAATTCTACCTTTATCATCCCTTATATTCATTAGTGCCATCCGTAGCACATTTATAATTCCAGGATTTGTTTGTACAACTATCCTTAATAATTAATTAATTAAAAAAAATATTATTTATTCAGGAGATGAGCTGTTAAAAATTATTTAGAATTAAATTGCTAAATTATCTTGTCAAAAATTAATTCAATTTCAGTGTACATATTTTGATAAAAAATGTAAAATGTAATTGTACCTACATTTAGTTATTTTCCAGAACAGCTGGATATTTTACAAAATAACCACGTCCTCAGTTCTCTCGCTGTTATTGCTGGAAATGTGGAATACATTATTAAAAATTTAAAGCTAATTTATTTAAAAATAATCAAATAACTCGCCGCAAAAAAACCTACAGTCGGGTACAATAATCCATCATAATCATGTAAATTAAATCACACGACTTTTATTAAGCATGCAGATAAATTTTCTTTCACAAACAACAGAATTTTAATTACTCTCAACTGGCAAATGGTGCGATTGTTTGATAAAAACTGGAAGAAAAAATATTGTAGGAGTAAGGAAGATTGTGGCGTGAAGTCGGCCGGTAAATGTCGGTATCTACAGGTGTCACGTTGTCGCACAGTTGCCATTAGGGCCTGATAACGTTTATTAAGCTATTAACGCACGTGTACAGTGCCCTGATTCACTTACCGCAAGGCGGCAACACCTCCTACACCCTCACACCAGCACCGTACTTACTCAAATCACAAAATTATAAAAAGGTTAAATTAACTACTTATCTTACGTATATAACAGTTTTATCTAGTCATTAATTTGCCGAAAAATGCACTGGTTGTTTCGAAGTGAAAATAAAATAATTATGAAATATAAAATAAACACTTGGCTAAGTCTCACAAAATTCAGTCTCCAAGTCACCTTATGAGGGCATCGTCAGAGGCTGGCCAGCACAGTTAGTAACCATTCGTCACACAGCTTCTTCACGTGAACTTTGTTCTAGGTGATGAAGTGGGTTATACCATACTGATGAGCTCTAATAAGAGCGAAACGCGTCTATGGTTACTAACTGTGCTTACCAATCTCTGACGATGTCCTCATAAGGTGACTTGGAGGCTGAATTTTGTGAGACTTAGCCAAATGTTTATTTTATATTTTATTAAACCTAGTTTCACCAAGTGTATGGACGACAATTAATTTTGTCTTTGTTGTTATTCAAATAATCATGAACTAGAATAATTAATAATTCATTAAGTATCTGGAATTTTGTATTTAGCAATTTACTGCGCGTGCTAAACAATTTGGTACATTTACAGTTGCATCTTTATCATGTGTATAGTGCGCGCAATCTGAAAACGAATTAAAAAACAACAAAAAAAGTTAACAAAAAAGTCTTGACAGGAGCAAGGGAACATAGAAAATTAACATGCAACTTTTTTCAACATTTCAGAAACATCAAACTGTCGGAATGAAGTAGAGCAGCCCCTGTAGGGTGCAGCGACACAAAAAGAAAAAAAAACAGCAGCTGGAATTAATTCCAAGCATACTGCAAACACGGCGATCTCATCCGAAAGGAGCCGAGCACGCACGACGCGATCCTGCGATTCTGCGTTCCTGACTCTCGACGCGTGACAACAGATGTCAGATTTTTTTACCCTTGACAACCCTCGCTTTTTACATTTTTAACAAGTGTGAACTAAAATTCTCACTTTATTCTCGAGCAAAAAACTGAATAAATTTATGGACAATTGCGCAGCAAACACCACGTAAACAAGAGGTTTTTCTCCACTAATTCCGGAAGGACATTTTTTTATTTTCGCTTCACTAGGTTGCTCAACTGACAACAGATGGTGCTGTTGCTCGTAACACTTTTATTTGAATTGCTACAAGGGTATAAATTCCGTTCACTTGGTTGGATATTATTCATTCGACTCTACTATGCAGTTTTCAATCTGCTTAAACCATCGCTTTAACAACTTTTGCTATCTACTTAACACACAGTACATACCGTCATATTTCCGGAAGAAGAAGACTGCAGTCATCAGACTATACAGGGTGTTAAAAAAATTCCGGGACGGTGAAATATCTCGAGAAATACACATCGAATCAAGAAACAAAAAATCACGTGTTTCATATTTTGCAAAAACCTATCTATGCACACCAAACACAAACTTCAACTTCCACCTCCAGGGGGTGGGGCGGGGGGCAACTTTGAAACCTTAAATGGGAACCCCCATTTTTTATTGCAGATTCGTATTCTGCGAAAAAAAATAAGTTAATTTTATCTGAAACTTTTTTTCCAATTCGGAATAGATGGCGCTCTAATCGCAAAAATAAGTTTTTACATGATTCTGAAAGAAAAGTAATATAAAAATAAATAAATATTTCATCACGTCTTTTACCCATTTCTGGGTGTGGCACTCTGCCTAAGCAGATCTCGGTAAGTGATATATTTTGTCGCGTGAAATGCGAAAAGAAAATGAAAGAAAAGTAATAAACGGTTTAATATCACAAGAAATAAACATTGAATCAAATAAAAAATCAACATAATCACAAGAATCCACAAGCCTTTCACCGACTAAATGCTTGAAATAAATTTGCAAAACGATTTTATAAAATAAACGTTATTTTATTCCTTTATTGTTTTTTGGGTGACTTTTTTTCGGTGTCCCCTTGCGATTAGAGCGCCATCTATTCCGAATTGGAAAAAAGTTTCAGATAAAATTAACTCTTTTTTTCGCAGAATACGAATCTGCAATAAAAAATGGGGGTTCCCATTTTTAGGTTTCAAAGTTGCCCCCGCCCCACCCCCTGGAGGTGGAAGTTGGGGTTTGTGTTTGGTGTGCATAGATAGGTTTTTGCAAAATATCTTTTTTTTAACACTCTGTATAGTACGTCCAGTGATCATTTGAAAAATGACTTTCAAATCCCTTCATTCTCGCTGATTGATGCTACTGTTAAAAATTCTAGTTTTCAGGCTCTACGTAGATTACAAAATATATTTAGGTAAGATTCAAATGATCACCGGACGTACTATACCTCCAAATTTGTTTTTAAGACCTCTGCAAGATTTATTTAAATATATTATTAATAGAATTATTTATTTATTTATTTATGTTACGCTGTACAACAGGAATTTAATCCCAATTACAGTACAGGGTCCGCACTCACCGAGCCGCAGTGTGGTAGGTTTTTTATATAATTTCTAGCTTGAGTGCGATTCGAACTCGGGATCTCCGGATTAGAATTCCGTATCGCTATCCACACCACCGTACTGAGTGCTTGTAACGCAATGTAATAGTAAACACAGGTGAAACATAACGTCGATAACATGTTCAAGGACTCAAAATGATTGTTTTGAAAGTGTTCGTAAAGCGGGTACGTTGTGGAAGTTAGATATTAAACAATTTCAAAAACAAATTTGTCAAAAACGCGAAGCGAGCTAGAAGTTATCGAAAAATACAACAGAGGGCCAGGATATATTACAGGAGCTTTTATTACACTATAAAACATATTTTAGAAAAGTCGCAGGTCGCAGAATTTTTCCTGTATTAAAATATAGCAGCGGAGGACAAGTGAAGAAGGAAGGCGAACGCAGGACGCCAACACAACGCAATCAAACGACTTTGTATTTTAGTGTGAGAATCTTACGAAGCATGAAGTTGGGTATTCGCTTGTACAATTTAGTTTATAACTAGACTAAACGCATAAATGTACAGCAGCAGACTTGTCATTCCAGTTTGAGAACTTGTCATAAAACTAAAAACTCATTCTAGGGATAAACTAGCGAAGAGACAGCTTCTGCAATTTGCAGAAATGCAACACTACCCAGGATCGGACTTGAACGAGCATTCGAACAAACAAGAACACAAAAATTACTCAAAAACTTTATTATTCAGTCTTAACTCAACAATCATTATTTGTATATCAATGGAATTTTGCTTGGAATATGTTGATCGTCAGTTTCAATTTTGGGAAGGAATATATGGCTTTAGGATTCTTGATGCAAAATATCACCGATTTAAATATGTTTTTTCACATGTGGTTTATCTTGTTAAATTCACATGTTACGTTACTTTTTACGGTTATGACAGTTGCTCATCCGTAAAGCTAATTTCAAATATAATTTTAAAAATTGACAATGTAAAAAACAGATATGTATTAGGTTTGGAAAATATTTTTGTACAAATAAATGCTGAAGATGATGGGTTAACCATCGAAACGTCCAATAAATAAATAATTGTATTCAAGGATCCTAAAGCCATATATTAATTCCAAATATATCAAGGGAAGAAAGTGAGACATTCCTAAATCAAAATATGAGGGAAAAATTACATTTTCTTCACGAAGTATACGTATAATTTGTTCCTACCCTATCTGAAAGTAAATTTTTCGGAAATAAATTAGAAATTTAGACCAGATTTATTATTCTCTAGATATATATCGTCTGGATGTCACTAATTTTTTCCAGTTGCCATGAATATGGTTTTATTTTCTTCCCTATGGATGAAAAGAACTTTTTTGTTTCAATTGAGGAAAGAACATTTTTGTTTTGATAGGGTAATGACAAAATAAATGTCCTAAACAAAGTCATAAAATGTATGAAAAAATTTGTAATACATATATAATACCATAGTGTCTCCCATTAAATGGGGTAGCACGAAAGCTTGAAATTCTACAATTAATTCTTATTCTGGCACGCAACTTTTGCTTTATATAAGTTTTTTTATATAATCTAGTCGCATCTTTCCAACAAATTTTTTATCATATCCATCCATTTATTCCTCGATCATTCTTCATCCACGAATTATCTCATTCTCAATTTCACCAACATGCTCATGTTTTACCAATCTTTCATTCGACATACGTTGCACACCAATTAACCTAATTGCAGTAAAACAGTACAATTACGTATTTAACTGGTGACCAATGGTCAGTCGATTAAGCAATCTTTTTATTTTACCGACAGTCTACAATTAAATCTTATTCTGTTTCGTTGAAATAAGATTTACGGTCTATTTAAAACAAAACTTCAAATTGCCAAAATGTACATACTCTACTTGTTATAGTAAAACGCCATTTTGATTATTATTCTTCGATTAGAACGTGACTTTTAAGTTTGAATTAAAAATATTCTAAATCCGTCTCTGCTGCAGGAAACTAGCATTCGCAACACAATCAAAAATGCGTAAAAACATTCTCCATAAAACTCAACGAAACATATTTCATATTAGCTTAATCTCCTTTGTATACATTCATCCCCTAGATTCGCTACATGCTGCCAGTTTGTACTTGCATTAACTACTAAATTACCTGTCCTCATATTCAACTCACAACAGAAATTAACTAAAACAACTAACTGAGGAAATTTATATAAATAACCCTACATTCCTGACCTACATATGCACATCAGGTTCATCTTGTTAATTCCTACATTTTAAACAATTGTTTAAGGGAGGTAACTGAATTCAAAGTAAATTAATTGCTCTTAATTAAGGTTGGATTAAGTTTACTTATTAACAAAATAAACTAAAAGAGTTATAAAAGATCTTCATTGTATATTCCTCACTGCATATCTATATTCATTCAAGACATTAACAGATTTTAATATCTCTTCAACTTTTAAAATATTGATACTTAAATTTTTGAAAAAATAAATCGTACATTTGTAACTACATACTAATTCATATTTTTTCCGTTTATCGTTTATTTATTTATTGACCCCTATTAATGCAGGAATTTTATTCATGAACAATTTTTTTGATGTGTACTAAATACGTAACTTAGCAAATATTGGCTAGCGCTAAGTTGTAGCAAAATACTAACCAGAATTTAACGAAATTATTTAGACACTTTTAGCTAAATAATATTCACGTAGCATTCCTTTCAAATAAATATAAAAATATAAACATAAATTTAAATATAAAAACTGCTGGTGCTAACTAAACTGAACGCATCTACTGAAAACTGTTGACCTGTTGTCATAACATTTCTGACAGGAACGTAATTAACCTAAAATAATTGTCTGCGAACTTCGATGGACTACGATATTCCCATCGATAAAAATATTCCAAACCAAGAACAAGAAACACATATTTATGTTAGTAAAAATTTTCAGGTTTGCTAGTATACGTAGTTCACGCATCTGTCATTCGTGAGTTATCGTGGCTATAACCTAACAAATTTGTTATGGAATGAAATTACATTTTTTCCAAATTAAATGGTATGATTACCAGAAAAATATTGTAATTAACTCATGTGTTAATCGACCACACACTTTAGTTAAACAACTATTAATATAAATTATAATAAAATGAGTCATTTGATTGCAGACAGATATGCATTTTTAGTACCAAATTTCATCGCTGCAAAAAGGTAGATGATAAAAGGAGAATTAAGAGACAAAAATGCATGTTAGTTTAGTTCTCATATTCATCTTTTGAATATGAAAAGAAAACTGAATCTTGTTGGATGAATTTAATAATAAGAAGAAAACTAGTTAATAGTAGTAGAGCAACCTGATTTAAAAATGAAAATGAAGCGCAACAAGGATGTTTCTGCATAGGATAAGCTATTAGTCAGCGCGAGACAAGCGAGTCCAGACTCCATTTAAAAGCATGTACGGTGTCCTGGCGCAGTTTTAACCGTATTCAAAGTAACAAAACAACCGCAGCATAACCCGGTTGCAGCATAATGCAGTATCCATCACACGGTGCGGTTACGGTTACGCTGACACGGCCGGTTACTCACGGTTACTCGCCCACTTACTTCTTTGTCCACTTACCCGCTAATGCTGTTCATTATGGACACACCCGGAATACTCCGGACCCGGACTCAGAGTCCAGACCCCGGAATTATTAATGATACGACACGTACTTGCGGATTTGTACGACGTGCACTACACTTGTACAGAATGTTGTTTTTTTTTTGCTCTTAGTTGAATTCTTGAAGGGGTTTTAATTAATTACTTGAGTAAATGGTACTACTCGGCCAGTGGAACAGGAATTTTAAGTAGTTTTGGTAAATTCTAAACTTATTTAGTTTTATTTAATACAAATTCTTTTGATTCTATAGATTTTGTTACTAAGTAAAACACCTCAGAATTCGATTTTTCACTATGAACTTTGAGCTTTGGCAGAAACAAACTAATTAAATTTTATCTTAATTATCTTTTTTAAAGTTGACTTGACAGAGTTTTGTTTATCAAGTTTATTAGTGGACAGTTTGTAATTATTTCAGTATTTCTTTGAACATTATTTATCATGTTTATGGCTTCTCGGAATTGTGATGCTTTTTTATATGATATATGTAATGAGATATCTGAGTAAATTAGAAGCCGAGCGTATGCCTAAGATAAAGTTGACCTTTATACTTCATCCCTTGCAAGTGTCTGATTTTTTATTAACCTTATGCATAAGAACGATTATCTTGAACCAACAACAACGATTAACTTAACTTTAGTTGAGACAAGTCGTTTTTTTAGCGTGCAAGATGTAGTCTTGCCATGACCAATGTGTAATGAGTAATTTAGTAATTTAAGTAAATAATAATTTTTCTCGTTTGCCATCGCCATTCATTTTTTATAGTTTTATTAATTTTACCATTTCTTTTTTATATTTCAAAATATATTTCATTTTTACATGGAACATAGAACGTAAATTTATCCGCTGTTTCCATCAACGTTATTTTATTAACTTACTTGATATAAATTCTTAAACATACAGCAGGTAAAATTGCCACATTATTGATGACGTTATTATCAAGTTATTCTACAGATAATGTACTATTGCGTTCATCTAATACGTGTAATAAGAACTATAAGAAAATAAATAAAAATACGATATATTCTAAAAGAACAAAACTTAAGCTGTACCATCATAGCCAATTTTATTGTATTGCGCTAACGCTTATTATAGCCGTTTAATTCCATCATTGTGCCATATAAAAATTTGTTGTAAGTTAATACGTCAAGCAATGCCATCTAGAGATTTTTATTTTTATTAAATAATAATAACCACGATGTCAAGTTACAAAACCAACCTTAAAATAATTGAAAGTTTCAAGTTTATGTGATTAAATGAAGTACATGTAATAGAATTGCGTATTTTATTTATACATTTAATATTATTAGGTTAGTCTATGTTAGTTACAACGAGCACGTCAGCTTTGTAAACTTGAAATTTAATGACATATGAAACGTCCATAATAAACGTAGCGCAATTCACTGAAGTTGGTCATGGCTGTACTATAATTTGCATTAATTTCTTGTCCTGCAGAATAACAAATAAATAAACAAACAATTCGTTTGTTATGTTTAGACTACCAAACAATATTTTCCAAACACGATGTTGTTATGTTTGAAATCCTGGACAAGAGTTTGCATAATGAAGTAACAATAAATTTATATTATTAATAAGTCCGTATTAACACAACTGCGACCGAATGATTCAGATTACAGTACAAGCTACACAGTAATTAGGATTAATTAGCTGCAGCATAGTAAATAATTAATTTCATTTAAATAAATATGACTCTTCTTCTACCATGAACTATATTTTGACAAAAAATTGGAAAAAAGTGGATACATCTAATTACCCGGCATAAAACAGTAATGACTAATCGAATCAATCAGGAGTATATTTATATTTTAAAATTGACTGTAAAGCCGTTTGAAAGCTTTAATTCGCTCTCTAACGATGCAGCAGCGATAGCAAAAGGCATGATGTGAATTCAAACGTGCTCCCTGCCGCAATATTTCTAAAAAACGAGCAGGAACAAAATATAGACGCCGGATGCCACGATATCGCGCTATATCGTCTAGTTATACGGAGCATGACCGACAAACCTCAATTTACGATTGAAATATTTTTTCGTGAAACATAGTTGTCAAAAATTGGAATTTCTTCCTTGAAAATCAAAAAGATACGTTGAGAAATATGTCAGATGCAATGATGCATGTCATTCCTGTACGATATATACTGACTTTCAAAAAGGTATTTTCAAGATTAAAAGAAAATTTATCAATTAGTCTTTTGGTTTGAAAAGCGGAAAACGTTTGATATTTGGGAGGTCATCAATATTGATTTTCCACCAAAGGTACTTTTGTGTGAATGAAGCTGAAAGAAGGTTTTTAGTCAAGATAAAATGGAGGCAATTGTTGCGAGTTGATTTCGGAGCCAAAGTATATTATTTCACTTCGATGGACGAGCACGAAGTGATTGTGTGTGCATTCACTCTAAATAGGATTATTATTCGAGCTAATCAAGTAGTTTCTTCACTTCGATGCACGGCACACTAAATTACTGTTTATAAAAGATATCAAATTGATCGAAACCAAATAAATGTTTGATTATGTTTCGTATTAGGGCACCAATTGGACCTACAACCAAAGTTTGCTACTAACCTAATAACTAAGAACTAAAATCAATTAAAATAAACAAAAATAGAATTAATAATTACCATAAAGGAAAATATATCACTTACCGAGATCGATACCACTGAGTCACGCTTGTCAAGCTTGTCTCATCTTATTTTATGGGGCAGGTGGCTCAGTGGATTTGAGAACCCGGGTTCGATTCCTACAGCCGACAAATAGTTTTCACCACATTACAATTACCCCTATGGCGTTCCCTTCACTAACATCTTTGGAGACTATTATTTGACGGCTAATAACTGCACCGAGATCTGCTACGGCGGAATGTCACACCCAGTAATGGGTAAAAGACTTGATGATATATTTATTTATTTTATGTAGAAAGGAGGTAATAAAATAATAATTAACTAATATTTTACTGACAGAACTAATTTGTACAATGAAAAGCCAACATTATTAAAAGAACCTATGACCTGTATACTTTTAAATTTGTATCTAAAAGTTAAATGATAGATTAAAATAACACTAAAACTACTACTAACGACAGCACAGAACTATATTCTATATTAATTAATTTTAAAAAAACGCTAGTAGCAAACAGAAAATAAAAGACAAAAATATAAAAATACAAATGATGGCAGTGGTAATCTTATGGAGACTAAAAAGTTTGATATATCGTGATTAGCGCCATCTCATATTAGTTGAATATCCCAATAAGGAGAGATTTACTAAATGCTCATTTAAATAATATTAAAGTTTTGCTTACTTAAATATAGACAGTGGATGCAGAAATGAAAATCAACTTACCTATAACAAAAGAAAAAATAATTAGTATAATAAATAATGTTAGAATTTTTGAAAAATCATGAGCATATATATAATTCTTAAAAATAATAAATAATATTTATAAAAATTATCATTAAACTATTTTACATCTACTTCTGGCAACTCTGTAGTAGCAGATCCTTTACTTTCAGGTATATAAAGCAGGTTTAAATTTAAGTCAGTTATTCACAGAGAAATATATCAAGAAATAATAAAATATTTTATCATTTTAATTTAAAATATTTTACCTGAAACTGACAGGAAAATAAACATTTGCCTGACCTTTAAGAATCAGGAAAGCTCTACTTTGCATGCTTAGTCAGGAAAATAACATGTTGCCTAACCTAGGCAGGTAATGAAAGAAACGTGAGTGTCTAGTTACTTAGCAAACATAAAATACTGACTGAATGTGTAAGTCAAATTTAAATTAATTTAAAATATGTATTATTTGTTTATAAGTTTCAGGTAAAATGTTACACGTAACACGTCAGTAAAGCGTCGTACAGGATTCGTAAGCTGTTTCAACTATCTACTCATCCTGTAATTGAACGCTTTCTTGACTTTTTATAGAAATAATTATTTCTGTTTCATATAGAAATGATAGAAAATGTAATGGTGTGTCATTTTGTTAGTTTTATAATTGAATAATTAAACATTAATAATTAATTTTTATGATTATTTGTAGCTGAGAATAAAAGTATGACAATTAAAATTGTAAAAATGTGTGACTGCGGCAAAATTAGGATTACAGAAGAGAAATATGACACAGATAAATTTCGTAAGTAAATAATTTGCAGAAACGAAAAACATATAAAGCATTCAAGTTCTGTGTGAATAATTGTCGAGCAAACAATAAGTTGTTGGAATAAAATATTAGCGCGAACAATCTCCACAATTAATCAACGAAAATAATAGCTTTCTTTAATTTCTCATGTCACAGTTTATAGCACAATTCGCGTTCAAATTCATTGCGATTTTATCCCGCACTAATCACGTTATGTCCTTAAAATTACGACACAATTAAATTACGAACTCTCTGAACAATATAATTGGACAAGTGTGACCGATTACACAAATTTAAATTAGCGCTTTATGCAAATGGCGATGTTGAGGCGTCGCTGGAAAAACGTAGTCATACCTTCACAATAAATACAAAAATGTGAGCAGTGTGCTCGGGATGAAAACGGGGGATAAATATTCAAAATGACTACGTGGCCTAAGTGAAATGGCGCCGGTCTCACTAATATATCACGCGGGTTGCTACTGCGTCGCATATATGTATTATTTTAAACATCCTTGCGTTACGTTCCAGCTCCAAACTACGGAATTATAATAATATTTGGATTAGACTCACGCTCGCGTTGTAAATTTGAGTAACAGGACGTGCGTGATTGACATTTCAATCTCAAAACCAAACAATTGTGGTTCTCTGATAGCTTTTTCTGCTTGTTGTGGTTCTTGTACTCGCCAGATAAAATTGGTTTGAAATTTTTAAGAAAAGTGCGGAAGGAATCAGATCAGAGTTATTTGAAACTTATTCCATTTAGACGGAATGTAAACTTGACTTGCTTCCAATCTAGATCTGTTTGATATTGCCAACCGAACTTTCAACAATCATTCTGAAACTAACTTCACACCAGATTCAGGATTCATAGACAAAACACTTAAACACTTAGTTTCTCTAGGAGATTAATTTCTTCTCTTTGTTTGCCACGAAATAATATACAACATCATTTTAAATTAGTGCTAAATATTAGACAGTAGCTTTGATTAATATTACACACTTTCAGAATAATAAATTATTATTATTTTATGTAAAGAAATATGTCATGTGCTTGATTGTTCTCTCATTGTTTGTTTTATTGTTTTCAGAATTGGACCAAGTTCATGAAATTAAACTCAATTTGTGAATTTTAATCACTAGCGCTCGAATGAATCCTTTCAATTCTATTTATATAGAGGTTACTTTTTACTGTCACAAGAAAAAATTTACAATAGTTCTGAACAAAGTCTATCTGAAGGCAAAATTTCCTAAATTTATTTGTAAACATTTAGTTTAAAATATTAATTAAATAAATAAAATAATTTCTTAACAATGTCATAAAAATTAATATATTTTCTGCTACCAAAGTTCCTTAATTATTAAACGTGGTAGAAGATATAATTATTCGTATCTTTTATTTGAAAGATTTCGCTCTAGTAGTATAATATATAAAAAGTTTTATAAAGTTTATAAAATGAGTCACATACTATACTTTTTTTCGGCTGCAAATTAAGACAACAACAAAATGTAAAATTTTATTAATTATTTGAAAAGTAGGGTCTTACAATGACAGATGAAGGAAGCTAATTTCAGTGCATACTTAAAGCAGCAGTTGTTAACTTCCAGCCGTGACTGAAACGTTCAAAACCATAGTTAATAAGGTGTTATTTAGCGCCATGGGAATCAGTACGTTAAATGACATTTTAATAATGTAAGTAGAAAAAATTATTCAAAAACTAAATACATTGAACTCTGTTTTATCTAACAATGGACGTAACCCATGTCAGATGAAAAACAATTGAATTATCTGTGATACTCTTCGTACATTTGCATTTTCATAATATTATATAGGACGTAATTCTGTTAGCATTTGTCGCATCCTTTGGACTTAGTATTTTTCCGATGTCATTTTCATCATCGTCTTTTTCAAATTTCTGAAGGAAATAAGAAGTGACGTGCAGAAAGAAAATTGGCAGATTTAAGCTGCAGCTTTTCCCGTTGATCCAGTTACCCGTGGTAGGATTAGTGCTCGCTCATTAAGGCTCTAAGTGAAGATAGATACAAATCGTGTTGGCAGTGAAGTTAGACGCGGGTGTCGCGAGTCTCGCACCTACATTCATCTCGTTATTTGTTTTGTTCTCGTTAGCACAGCAGCGCAACTTCTGAGTTGCACAACAGACAACAGATGGTGCTGTTGATGGCAACAACTTTTATTTTGGATTCTTACACGGGTATAAATAACATTCACTTTGTTGGATATTAGTCATCCTATGCAGAGGGAGAAAGCCAAAGTTTGTCATTCTAGAACTTGAATGTATTCCAAACATTATCTCTAGTTGTTTTGTCTTATTATATGGACTGTACTTTTAGTAAGGAATATAATATTATTTGTTATTACATTCGGAACAAGAATACATATTTTTATCGATAGTAATTTGTTCATAATGAGTTTCTTTTATGCTATTCCAAAGAATAATTTTTCCTTATAAAAAAATTAATTTTAAAAACATGAGATAAACATAAATCAGTTATTGTAAGAGCGCGAAAGTGAATATTTTTGACAGTTGTAGAAAAAATAAATTACTATATAGGAAGTGGCAGACCACCGTAACAGATCCCGATAAGTGATATACCGGGAGTTTTTTTTTATCAGTAAACATAGGGATATGCCATTACCATAGTTACAGTTACAAAGTTTGACAGCAATGCATTGCAGAGCTGCCATGTACATGAATGACCAAAATTTTGACATAAACATACAGGTGTGAATTCCTGGTTGAACCAGTTCAAAAAGTCAAAATTTTTATAATATGTTTCTATATAGTTCAAAGCACGAGAAATGCACTCGTTCAAACCGCGTTTCAATATCTCTTTTAATTTTGGAGTTACAGCGATTTTTGACTTTTTTTAAACCTCAACTTTGAGACGCCATAACTCAAAAACTAAAAGAGATATTGAAATGCGGTTTGAACGAGTGTATTTCTCGTGCGCTACTTAACTTGTACCGGTATTTTGAAAATTTTGTAAATTTTTCAATTTTTTTCCAAATTTTCTTTTGTCGATATTTCAAAAAGTTGAAAAGTTAATGGAAATCTGAAAACACCAGTGAATTCCTCGCGTGAAAATACATAGGTATGCAAATTTTCAGAAGAAAATTCGAACGGATAAATTTTTTATTACAAAAAATCGAAAATGGCCGTTTTTTAAAAATTTCTTAAGGGGTACCCCTTGGCGTTTTTACGATTTTTAGCCATTATTCGTTATTTTGTAATAAAAAATTTATCCGTGCGAATTTTGTTGTAAAAATTTGCATACCTATGTATTTTTACGAGAGAAATTCACTGGTGTTTTCAGATTTTCATTATCTTTTCAAGTTTTTGAAATATTGAGGTAGAAAAATTTTGAAAAAAATTTAAAAATTTTCAATATTTTCAAAATACCTGTACAAGTTAAGTAGCGCACGAGAAATACACTCGTTCAAACCGCATTTCAATATCTCTTTTAGTTTTTGAGTTATGGCGTCTCAAAGTTGAGGTTTAAAAAAAGTCAAAAATCGCTGTAATTCAAAAACTAAAAAAGATATGAAGATGCGCTTTGCGCCAATCGATTTCTCGTGGTCTGAATTATATAGAACCACATTTTAATAATTTTCAATTTTTGAACTGGTTCAACCAAAAATTCTCATTATTTGTATGTACGAGCTCTTAAACGAAGAATTTGCGAACAAACCTCTACACAAAAGAACTTTTGGATTGTTTTGAGCTTCTAAATTTATACCTAACGTTTAGTTAATGTAATTTAAAGTAATTCAAATTCATTTAATTTGTTAAAACTAATTAAGACATATGTTATAAGGTGCCAAACATCTCAAGAATATACGAAAATTATCTCTTTTTGTACATTTGACACCACACACATTTGGTTCTCAAACGAACAAATAAAATATTCCTCCGTTTTTATTTTTAACTATTTTTCTCTAAAATAATTTATAAAAGTTTGACAAGGGAAAGTATACCATGCCAAATAATATATCAACATTTAAAATTAGAAATTTATGAGTTAAATTTGAACCTATATCCCTCAAGCTACAATCCGTAACCTATAGTGCGAATCTGTCAACCCTATGAATTCTATATATAATCTATAAGCATCAATTATGTTTGTTATTCAACGGGCGGACAGTCCAGTGTATAATATTTAATTCAAACAGTCAAACGGAGACAATTTCAGGCTGCTGTAACTATACCATCTATACATTACCAACAGCTCGTGTCTGGTTACAGTGTGGCCAACATTACTTAATTTTTCATTTGGTAGTAGTTATTTATTTATGGAACTTAATTCCAGTTACAGTACAGGGTCCGGAGTCACCGAGCAGTATGATAGTGTATATAATTTTTAGCTTGAGTGCGATTCGAACTCAGGATCTCAGGATTCGTACTTCGTAACGCTGTCCACATCATCGTATTGCTGGATTCTTCATTATGGTCACAAAATGATAAATGAGTCATTTATATTAAGAGTAGATCGAAAAGTTTTAAAAAATGTTATAAGTTTTAGTTTTTAATGGCTTCAACATGTACGTCAGAGCATTCTGAGCTCACTTTAATCCTCTCTCTTTTTCTCTTACCCATTTATTCCATTCTTTCTACTTTTTATGTCTTCGTCTAACTAATAGTTCATTTTGAGGATACTGTTTTGCTTTCGTCGTAAAGACATAATCAACATGAATATTTTGTTTTCTTCTTTCCATTATTACTTTTAAATATAAATAAATATATCATCACGCCTTTTACCCATTACTGGATGTGGCACTCTGCCGAAGTAGATCTCGGTAAGTGCGGTTATCAGCCGTCAAGTCACGGCTCCCAAAGATATTAGTGGAGAGGGAGCCACAGGGGTAGATTTAATTTGGTGAAAATTGTTTGTCGGCTGTGGGGATCCAACCAAGGTTCTCAAGATCTACCACTGAGCCACCTACCCCATTACTATTACTTTTCAGCTTTATAATTTCAATTCATTTTGCATGAAAACAATAATTAGTGGAGGACTAAATTCCCCGATTCTGAGAATTCAAACAAGGAGGAAAATTAAAAGTAGCAGTGAAAGTTTTTATGAGTATGGCAGCCACATTTGAGCAATCAGTCGGCAGTTACCACATAATGAGAAAACTAAACTAGGTGATACGATTTATTTCAAAACTGTCATTAAAGATTTTCCTCTTTGGAAACTCGAATCTGGACGTTTTCTACCAAACTTCTTCTTATTGTTAGTTAATTGATGTAGTTCCGTTGAGCGACATTAAATATGGCAAGTTTTTCACGAGGTCAGAGGTTCTACTCTCGGCAACTTTAGAATGTTTCATAATTAATTTATAGCGTATGACAGCAATTATGGTATTGATGTTACAGTAATGGTTGCGTTAGAGTTTGATTGCATTTGTGTGCATAATTACGCACACGCAACTCTTACTTAATAAATTATTTTCACTTCATTTGCGGGGTTGCAACATTTAACCGCAAACGACATATAAACTAGAGAGAAATACTGCATGTACATTTAATTTTTCACTACATTGTCAGAAACAGTTGAGAGAAGAAAGTGGTACTTTTCATCGCTAGGGACGAAAGATTATTTTATTTCACTCGGGACGGAAAGTTAGAATTTATCAATGTCAACTGCAAAACAATTATATGATTTGACAATGGTCATGGCAAACTTTATTAAATTGTGCTACGCTTATTATGACCGTTTCATATGTTATTAATTTTCCTAGTTTCAAATTTACAACTGACGCCTCTGACGATATATTTCGTAACTAATATAACCTAACCTAATAATATTGAATGTATAAATAAAATACGCAATTTCATTAAATGTATTTCATTTTATCTCATAAATTTCAATTTTAAAATATTTTAAGGTTGTTTTAATTTAATTATCAAATATTTTAAGGTTGTATTTGTAACTTGACAGCGTGGTCACTTGAAATGCCAAATCTCTTAAAAGCTTACGACAAATTTTATATAGCAAACCGATAGAATGAAACGGCCATAATAACCGTTAGCGCAATTCAATTAAGTTGGTCATGCATTAGTGATTGATATCCAGGTGATATCTGTCAAGATAATAATAAATCTTATCCAAATTTCTAATACTTGCTATATAATAGTGAGAAAATTATATATACGATATACTTTTAAAAAAAGTGTCATTCTTCCCTCAGATTTTATATTCCTCAGGTGCTTTATATTCCTCATTTTCAGCGGCTTGAGAAATGAAACAAAGCTATCATTTCAAATTAGTGATATTTAGGTGACATCTGTCAAGAGACTAATAAATCTCATTTATTTCTACAAATGTTATTTTCTGATAGGGTAATAAAAAAATTATGTATACTTCGTGAAGACAGTGTCATTCCTTCCTTTGCTGCTTTATATTCCTCATTTTTTACCCGGAAAATGACACAGCACCTTCCGAAAGTAATACTTCATTTCTTTCCTTGTTTTACAAATAACTATTGGAGATCCCGAGTTCGAATCTAACTCAAGCTAAAAATTATATGAACTACCACACTGCGGCTCGGTGAGTGCGGACCCTGTACTGTAATTGAGATTAAGTTCCTGTTTTACAGCGTAACATAAATAAATAAATATTTTGATGGTGTGAGAATGAAGGAGGAATTACTGTGGAAATGAAGTATTTTTGAGGAATCGTGTCAGGAATATGTTGGTTGAATGGTTGACGAAACAGTGTAATATATTGAAATAGTAAGTTAAAATTTAAATCCACCTAATATGTATTTGATGTTTGAACATATTGTATCTTCACAGATTAGGCAATTACCCCGTTGTACCCGGGGTTTGAACGAGGACCTTGCATATGCTTGGGATTAATTATAGCACAGCAAACCAACAATGGAACCAATTAACCGAAACAGTGTTCGTAAATGCATAATTCAACCCAGTCAAGATAAGTACGAGTATTCACTGAACTGTATCGCCGAGTTGATATCTATCCAATGGAATCATTTATATATCGTTTGCCATTTAAAATATCCTCTACGCTTCACTTACTGTCTGAATATAAATGAAAATTTAAACCATTTAATATCCAACGCAGGAAATGGATACCACAGTGGATATCTACATTTTTACTACCTACCTAACATTTGAAAAATCATTTTAAAATATGTTAAATCAAACATTTATATGAAAATGTTACATTTAATGAGATTCACATTCGCTGAGATGTTTAGATTGAGTGTGGCTGTTTTTATTATCGTTTGTTTATTAGGGAATTTGTGGCTTCGTAATTAAAACGTTTTCATCAAAAACGAATTCATATAACTGCCTCTGAATACTGTATAGATTTCATTAAAGCTGTAGAATTCTTGTACTGTAATTGGGATTAATTTTCTATTGTGCGGAGTAGCAAACAAATACGTGGGTGTTGCAATTTAACATTCAGTTCTTTACAAACATTATTATTTTTTAAATAGATTACCATCAAAAGATGAGACAAAATTCAAAACAAAATATATCATCACGCCTTTTACCCATTACTGGGTGTGGCATTCCGTCGTAGCAGATCTCGGTACAGTTATCAGCCGTCAAATTACGGCCCTCAAATATGCTGGTGAAGGGAAAACCATAGGGGTAATTGTAATGTGGTGAAAACTATTTGTCGGCTGTGGGAATCGAACCCGGGTTTTCAAATCCACTGAGCCACCTACACCATAAAATAAGATGAGACAAGCTTGTGGGGTAGGTGGCTCAGTGATATCAATTTTCACCACATTAAAAAACTACCCCTGTGGCTTCCCCTCCACTAACATCATTAAGGGCCGTGATTTGACGATTGATAACCATACTTCACACGAAGAAATATATAACTTACAAAGATCTGCTACGCGGGAGTGGCACATCCAGTAATGGGTAAAAGGGTAATAAATGTTGGAAACATTGATCGAAAATATTTCAAAATATCGTACTACTCATTTGATCCCGAGTTTGAATCCTACCCAAACTAAAAATACATGCTTTACTTCGAATACACTGCGGGGCAGACTAACATAAATAATAAAAAAAGAACTCCCATAACTATCAGAATGATATTTACTAATTAGATTATTTGAAAAAAATGAACAATGCACATTGGTACTCTTCTTATTTCGATACGTAACTTTTCCAACTTTTCCTTCCTTTCATCCGCGTTCAATTACTGAATCAAGCTCCCTTTACCGTAATTCTTCCTCTCTGGAGGATTCACATTTCACTCGATACAATGACAACAACTCGAACCGAGTATTTACGAGGGTTGTCGTATTACGAAGGGTTGGAAACGTTAAAAATTTCCAGCCTCATCGATTGCCAGAAACCGAATAACGAACGGTTGTTATGATTTAGCGTCACCGAGCGAAATCAGATCAACACTGCGAAGGTATTTCACGGCGTCTAATTCGTCGGATAAATTTATGCTAATTTATTGCGGGCCAGTGTTAAGGGAGCGGGAGAAAAGGCGTAGAAAGTCATCCGGGAATACGAACTGCTGGCTTAATGCATTTAATGTGTTACTTTTCTTACAAATGTCATGGTACACACTCAACAAGAATTTCTATTTTGACGACTATTATTTTGCACTCACCTTCTAACAGAAATTTGCGAGAACGTGACTCACAATATTTTATTTTTTCCTTTATAATGAAAAACTATTGTATTGGATCTTCACGTTTCACAGCCTTTCAAACTATTTTAAATTGAACTTCCTGTTTTACAACCGACAAGAATTGATTCCCGGCCAAAGAGTAACTAATTTATTATTCTTCTAGAAAACATGGAAAATTGATCAATTGCTTGTTAAATAGCCTAAGCCAGCGGACCTTAACACTTTAGTTTAGTTTACAAATATTTGCCTACTAAAATTAAGAAAGTTATATTGATTTTTAAATAAGGACTATTATAATATAGACCTCAAATGATTAACCACTTAAAATTAGATATTAGTTAAAAATGAAAAGTGTATGGTTTCGAACAGTTCGGGTTCTCAATATTTTACCATGTTTTGCTGTCAATATGCTAGCTCCAACCATGTGTCAATCATGAAAGTATAAATTGCAATATTTCTCATAATCTGTTATCTTTTATTTATTTTTTTTCATAACTTTGTCTGAATTGAAAGATTAACCCTTTGCACTCCGTTGTCGCCGTAATTGCGACATTTTTACATTACATAAAGGTACTTATACTAATATAGTGTTAGAGTTATTGGGATCCTCTATAAGTTTTTAGCCCGGAGTGCAAAGGGTTAAATTGATACTTTTCATTCCTAGGGCAGAAAGTAAAAAAGGATAGTAAAGGCATATCCATAGCAACTGGAAAATAACGATATGATTTGACATTAGCAACATCCAGATAAAATCTATCAAAAAAACATAAATCTTATCTAAATGTTTCCTTTATTTGTTCAAATTTTATATTTTTATAATGTTGTGAAAAAATATATATCTTGTGAATAAAATGTCGTTCTTTCCTCAGGTGATCGGAAAATTAAACGGCATTTTAAATTTAAAAATAAATTGTGTACAGTTTGTGTAAATTTGTAATCAAAAAAATTTTGTTTCTACATATTACTATATATACTTAATCTATGTTTAATTTGGTGTACATTGTTAAATTTATGTAATTCTTAAATGTTGCGTCGGGTGGAAGAGCAGCCTCTGGCTGAACCCCGTCTTTGACCAGTGCCAATAAAGATTATTATTATTTAACAACAAAGACAAAATTAATTGTCATCCAACACTTGGTGAAACAAGGTTTAATAAAAATGTAAAGTAAACACTTCAGTTAACTGAGCTGTGCTGGCCAGCCTCTGACGATGCCCTCATAAGATGACTTGGAGGCTGAATTTTGTGAAACATAGCCAAGTGTTTACTTTACATTTTTAATATTATTATTATTATTATTATCATTATTTTCAGGAAGAAATATTTAAACTTTTTTTTGATATACAACTAACTATTTAAACATACATGTATATGTTGCTCTGAATGTATAAACTAAATTTCATTGTTAAACATTTTCAAATAATATGAAAGAAAAATGGTTCAAATATGAGTTGTTTTGAAAATACGGTTGGTCAATGTTTTATTAAAAAATATGTAAAATGTAAATAACAGAACGAAAATGAATAGAGGTTTACAAACAAATGTGATGTTTTACGTTTTCCTAAATGAAATAAAGTTTTTGAACCGTAAAACAATGGGTAGAAGCAACATTGAGAAGGGTGAAAAAGTGGTGTAATGGTATTTGGGTGTCGCGTGTGTACACTCACCGCGAAACTTCTGAAACTAAAGACATTATTAAGTCGCGGATAAGGCCGTTTAATTCGTCGCTTTTATGATGAATTGGAGTTGATTTCTCGATAAAAACCAATTGACCCTGTTCTGGAGGCAAGCACGCGAGGAGAAAGCTCTCCTCTGTATCCGTACATGACTTGTCTCTCGCATTTTCTACCGGAAATTGCGCTTTTCTCTATCCGCACGAATAGAAGTTCAAATGCAAATAAGAAAAGTTTGTAAGATGGCCCAACTAGTTCAAGTTTAACGCCCCAAAACAAACCGTTTAATGACACATCTTTTTACCACTTTTCCGGTGGTGACAACAAACTATTTCTATTAATTCCCGCGTGATATATTTATTAGAATTAAATGTCAAAATTATAAAGGTTTCTACATCTCCTACACATTCTGCGATCCTAATATCATTAGTAAAGTACTAGTGCCTATATTCAAATAGATTTAATAAAAAAAATATAATAAATAGATCATCACGCCTTTTACCACCCATTACTGGGTATGGCTCTCTGCCGTAACACATCTAGTTAAGTGATATATTTTGCACGTGAAAAAGTAGTATGGAATCAAAAGGTCTAATTTTAATTTGGAATAGTGCTGCAAGAATTTAACTCGAGTTCTCAAATTCACAGAGTTATCTACCGTCATAATAGAAGAAAGTATTTTAGAATATTTAATCTAACTAATGTGATCTGCAATTGCAGAAAAAATTCGTCTTGAACTGATTAAAGAGTACATATGTCGCCAACAATATACGACATTCGAATTCGAGGATTCCGAGTTCAAATCCCATTCAAACTAAAAATAAATGAACTACCATACTTAATACTGCGGATACGACTTTATTAGTAGAATATGTAATTCTAGAAAATTTGCAAAAACCCAAATGCAAAACAGTATTACTTAGCAGTTATTTTTATATAAATAAAATAAAATAAATATATCATCACGCCTTTTACCCATTACTGGGTGTGGCACTCTGCCTACGCAGATCTCGGTAAATGATATATTTTTTCGCGTGAAGTGCGGTTACCAGCCGTCAAATCACGGCCCCAAAGATATTAGTAGAGGGGGAACCACAGTGCTAGATTTTTAAATTGGTGAAAATTGTTTGTCGGCTGTGGGGATCGAACCAGGATTCTCAAGATCCACAGGCCGACTCGATACCACTGAGCCACCTACATATTTTTGGCGGGGCTCAATGCAATTACATTTTTTTTAACCTTAAGTCTGTAGAATACATGCTCCGCACTCGCAAATCTTTATACATATTTTTTCCAAAATTTAGAAGATTTAGCTATGCAATTTTTGCAGTATTTCTTTAGATATTAATGATGAATGCTAACGTAATTGTACTCAAATCTGACACAGCCTATAGGTGCCTAGTCTGAATAAGAATAAGTTTTAATCAAATAATGAAAATGTTATAAATTTCAAAGTTCCTGAATCGCGCATTTTGTTGCGTGTTCGTTAACTTTTTAATTAAATAATTCAATACCTCAGTTCCGGATTTATATTACTGATTATGATTGTATTGACAACTGCACATCAATTGTCATATTGTAAATGACTACATGTTATTAACACTGAAATATTCATAACCGTAAAAAGCATAAACATGTCACCACTTTCATAGAAAAAACAAACACAAAGGTAAGCGCTAATCTTTGATTGAGTGAACGATTGAACGGTGGTGAATAGTGTCCAGCTCCCGGAAATATATTTTTCATTAAAGTTATTTTTAAATTATAAAAGATTTAACCATGAAATAAGAAAATCCGCTGATCATAAGCAAAAGCTGTAGACTTATTGTACAGAGTCAGATTTTAAAATTGTATTTCAAGTTGTTTATTGCTGGGTAATATTACTTCTACTTCTAAGAGACGATGAAAGTTTTTAATAAATCTTGAGATTTAGTTTATCCAGACTTTTAATATCCCCTACAGTGGCGTAGCTTCCAACGTAAAATAATCTAAAGCAAAAGAGAAAAATCATAAAACATTTCTACATATTTGAAAAATGCTGCAATAGATTTCAAAGAGCAGTTGAATCTATTGAAAATATTTTTAAGTACAAATTAATTTTTTAGTCGCTGATGAAACATTGTATTTAGAAATATACGATATTTATATAAAGTTTTGAACAGTTGGTAATATAAATATCCTGCTGTCAAATATTTCAAAATTTCTCCTATTTTGTATCTGGATTATTAATTTAAATCAAATTGTTTAAAAAAAACGATAAAACAAAATAAAAATAAATATATCATCACGCCTTTTACCCTATATAATGTGGCACTATACAGATCTTGGTAAGGGCATGAAGTGCGGTTACCAGCCGTCAAATTACGGCCCACAAAGATGTTAGTGCAGAAAAAGCTACAAGAATAATTAAAAATAAATATATCATTACGTCTTTTATTAATTATTGGATGTGACATTCTGTTGTACCAGATCTCGATAAGTTATATATTTGTTCAGTTACCACGAATAGAAACAAAAATATCTACTTAAATTAAAAATAAATATAAAAAAAATATCAAATTGATGTCACCAACAGTTTTCGAAAAATGAGCGAAAATTCGAAGAACATTGTTTCTTTTATCTATTTTTTTTGTTTCTTATTTTTAATTTTAAACTTTGTGCAAAAGGAAAAGAATTATTGTAAGTGAAATATGTGAGATACGCCACTGGTTCGAAACCCAGCAATACGGTAAACACACACAGCAAAGTAATACTTCACGTTCAACAAATCTAATGAAATTTAAATGAAACAAAACATCAACTAGTTTATAAACGACATTTAATTTTCTAACTTGATATTATAAACTCCTGCGAGTTCATTACCGTGTGATGCTATTCTTCAGTTCAAATTTCAGCTTTGAAATGAATAATGTAATACTGCAAACGATGTTTCAAGCACTTGGGTTAAAATTAGGTCTGCATTAATAAATTCCACCGGAAGCCACTAAACAAATCTATTTTTGAAAATGTGGTTTGAAGTTTGCGTGATGTGGACTCGGCACTGTTTTATATTTCTACTAATTTCCTTTGTTGATTTGTCGCTGCCATTTTGGATCATAAAATTTCACCGAACTTAAAACACCATCCTGTTAAAACCTTATTAAAACAAAACAAAATCACTGAAACAACGTCTCCATTTACGATTCTTTTACTAATTTGTAAAAATTGTTGGTGAAACATTATTCTTGAAACATGACTAACTCGCTATACAAATTTTGTTGTATTTATTTATTTACTACACTGTACAACAGGAACTTAATCCCAATTACATAACAAAGAACCTACAACTTAAAGTGGAATCTGAACTATTTTTATTTAATTTTGACATATATACAGGGTGTTACTTAGAGCAAAAAATTAAAGGGTATATTCTGTACGACGTGCTGATCATGACACAAAAAGATTATTTTTTTAATTCGCAAAACTATTTTCCATGTTTCCCAGTCCAAAATTTTTCGTTGCCACTGCCACTGGGTGGATGATTATGTTAAAGTTATTAATTAAATAAAATTCTATTATAAATAACTGCTAATAATTGAATTGTGTAATTATTCTTTCGTAGTTGATACCTACTTCATTGTTTGTGTTTAATAGGAAAGCGAATCCAGTGCAGTACTACAAAAAATGTTTTAGGTAAACAACCCTTAATTTTTCGAATTTAGAAAAAAATCTTTTTGTTTCATGATCAGCACGTCGTACAGAATATAACCTTTAATTTTTTGCTCTAAGTTGCGAAACACCCTGTATATATATATATATATACACTATTTTTAGTCTTTTGAAATCTACAATTGCATTACGACAATTACATCATGGGTCAAAATATAATATTTTATTTAATTATGTTACTCTATATAACAGGAACTTAATCCCAATTACAGTACAGAGTCCGATAATAATAATAATAAACTCTCATTTGTGGAAGTGAAACTACTATTTCCATAGTAAATGTATTTAAATTAACAAATTCGAATCATTTTTATTTATTTTATAGCATATACAACACTATTGATAAAAATTCTACTGTCGTGTATAGAATCGGCAATTATTGTTTGCACACCAGGAACTTACGGAGCAATTGTGTGGAAATCTTTAAGTTATATTACGAGAATCGCAACGAAACTATAACTTTAAAATATATTTTCTATTTGCCAACAACAAATATTGAATATAATATAAAATAAATACTTGGCTAAGTCTCACAAAATTCAGCCTCCAAGTCAACTTTTCAGTCATCGTCAGAGGCTGGCCAGCACAGTTAGCCAAGTGTTTATTTTATATTTTATTAAACCTAGTTTCACCAAGTGTATGGACGACAATTAATTTTGTCTTTGTTGTTAAACAAATATTGATATAATTATGTTAACTATTTACATATTTCCGGATCTATTAACTTATAAATTTATCACAAAATTCCACTTTTAATCCCAATTATAGTAAAGAAAATCTATAGATTATAGTAAAATTCAAACCAGATAAAACTATTTTTTTGATATACTAAGTTGAAGTCAGCGAGGTTTAAACGCACAATCTCGTGCTTCAATATTAATATTATTTTAAAATTGTTATTTCGAATGAGACTATCACCGGTAAATTGAGTATGATGGTAGGTTTGATTCTAATCGAACTTCTTTGATGTTTCAGATAATCTCCTTTTTCTAAATTGCCACTTAGTTCTATTTCCAGATAACATGATTACTGCCATTTTATTTCCTACGCTGTACAACAGGAAATTAATCCCAGTTACAGTAGTTTAAAGTAGAACTAATCAAACATAGATGTATTTTTGTTAAGTTTAAGTCAGTGAGTCTTGATTGAGAAGCAGAATCTTATAATTAAATACAAATGACTCAATTTTCATATAAATATGTTGTTTGAATCTGAATAAAGATAATGATAAAAGTTGGTCATACAGATTATTCATGATATTTCCGTTGGTGTTTCAAGGTAAAATTCCATCATGATGAAACAGTTCCATGCATAAAATTGTTGTAAGATCTCTCCCTCAACGTCTGTTCAATTGTAATTCCATTTCCTGCGCAACGGTCGCCCGTTATCTTATCAATCTCAGTGAATAAAAATAGGGGAATCTGTAGAATACCTGGCATTGTGCGTCGCAAATTACGCTTGTATGTCGGCGTGTTTAAAAGGCAACAGCTGTGATTGGAACGTCGATGGAGTGTGTGAAGGCGTCGCCATGACGACGAAACAAGAAGTAAACGTAAACCTCATTTAAGACAAAGCTATGAGTTGGAACACCTGTATAATAGAGCCAGCGCAACATATCGGGGTATTACCAAGCTTAGCGGCAAATCCAACGAAACGAACACCCAGGGAGAGACGCAGACTCCAGCGTCGTGTCGTTTACAAACTATCAACATTAATAGGACAAAAATGTACAACGAGAGCGCGGAAACACGACTGAGTAATTCAAAAGTTGCCCAGATTGAAAAACTTCCCAACTTCAAATATTGTTCTTTTTACTTTAAGGGACGCATATATAAAACTCAAACAAGAAACTCTTTGCACCCATCATCCATTTTTCTCCACTCTTCTTCAAGATTCATTCCCTTCTATGCCAGCGGGAAAATTGCCGTAAACACGACAAACACATCTAAACTCTCACTCTGAAAAATCCCCCCCAACATAAATATTACAGAAATTAATTTTCTATTGATTCTTTCGGAGAAAAGTGTCAAGAAAAATATTTCAGCGGTTGTCACAAGAGTTTCTTTCGGTAGATTGGGAATTATATCAAACAATATGTCAAAAATGTAAAAGTAGGATTCGCATCATCATGTTCTGAAAGCTTCAGCGATGGTCAAATTCAATGTGACAAGTGAAAACGGTCAAATTCTAATCGTAGAAACTTTGTAGAAATGTTTCCATTTTATTGACTAGAGAAGCCTTGTAAAGTCTTTCAGACATCGACGCATATTTCCACATGCTAACAACGCATATAATTCCATTATTTTGCCTTCAAGCATTCGCGTTCGTTTCTCGTCACGGAAGAACAATCAACACAAAAATACTTACACATTCCGACGAAGAGACGCACAAAAGACCTCTGGTTAAACACCTCCATCGCTGTCACGAAACGTTCACTTGCAAGGAATATCCAACACTCGCGTCGGCGTCGCACCACCAACAAACAACTCAAATTGAAACTGTCATTCTTGGCCCAACATCCAAAAAGGCAGTTTGCACACTTGAACACTAACACAAAACCAAACTTGAGTTTATTCCAGTAACATAACGGCTCCTTGGAATGTGGTGAGGTATCCGCGACGTCTGTGACTCCCAACACTTTTCTAATTCACTACGAGCACTGTATCGTCACTTTCGAGCACTTATGTTATCTTGGAGTTTGTAAACAATCACTAGGTAGAACTTGGTGAAGTTTGGGATAGTTTGTTTGTTGCGGGAACGCGTATTTTGGCGGCGAGCGACAGCAAGACTGCACTCAATAACGGTTCGAGACGGAATGAGCGGCTGCTCAGTTGGCGGTTGTTCCCGTTTCCCGCCACGCGTGACCGCGGCGCTGGCATCGCGAACGTTAGTTTACCGGAGGACGAAGACAGCACACCAATAAAAACTTTACCTGGCCGTAAGCAGCTGCAAGAGCAAGTGAAACGGATGGATAGGTTTGTTTTCTAGGAGATAACAAGCTCCGCCTGTTTGAGATACTCTGCTCTTATCACCGCAAGATTTTAATTATTCTGATGCACGGCGGCTATTACGAAAGACTTGCATTTGATTTGACTTTGTGTTTACATGCACAATATCCTTTACACCAGCAAAAATTACTTTCTATACTGACTACACCGCCAACGAACACGTTTTCTAATACTCCTTTTTAAATCCTTTACACGTCTTCTTCCTTTTATCACCAAATTAATCCTTTCTAATTTACTAATTAATTCATCTTTCTTCCTTACATTTTTAGGATTTTTAAATAAGAATACGAAAATTGAAACTACAACAAAGGTACACTTTGTTACTAATCTAACAGAAAAATACGTAAGTTCAAAGTTATTTCTTACAATTTGGCACAACAGGAATTTAGTTCCAAATACAATTGTTTTTGCACTGTAATTGGGAAGAGATAAATAAGTGTAAATTTCTAACAGTTAAACGTCGATAAAACAGTAACTTTTATTTTATTTGTGTCTAACTAAAAGCAAGTTGAAAATGTTTGTTCGCTTCGGCGTGAAAGAAGTCCCTTGATACAATCTCTCCCAAAAAGGTTCAGCTGTAAAGTGGCATATTTTTAACACATCATGATGGTTCGACATGCCTTCGAAGACCCTAGCCAGGTGACCATCGCTAGCCACAACCCCTAAACTTGAGAACAGAAACAGGGCGAACATCCAGGTAAAAATATTTTCACTCCAGAAAGTTTTCAATTTCACTTAATTCAAGAAGTGTCTTGAATAATGTTATCCCAATTTAAATATGCGGAAAAAAATCTGCGTAAAAAGCAGAATAAACTTTAGTACTTCTCAATAGGTTAATTTGAAACGAGGTGGTAATTCTTGCGGTGACTGTACATTCGACTTGTAATGTCTTTAAGGGGTGTTTCCTTAATTTATATTTTAGATTAGGCTTGCCGTCTTTTATGTAAAACCGCTCTTAAAGAGAGTCAGAGAATCTGTGTGAAGAGTGTGGAAAGGGGACAGGAAACAGAAGAAGCAGAAGATAACTAAAGGAGGATAAATTAGCAGTGCAGTGAGAGACTATCTCATTCCTCATTTCGACAGGGTTCATTCTCGTTCCAGATTGCGGGTATGCCGCATAGTAATTAATCGTTGTATTAGTTAATTAATATTTGTCCATCAAGTACATGATATAACGGATGTTACTGCGAACAGTACCACTCGTAAGGATTTATCCAGAGACGTGTGTTTACGTTGCTAGCAACGGAACTCAGACTGTTTCACAGTTCCACTGTTTCGGTATTTGTACATTGTTTTCGTAAAATGAATAAATATTTTACTTTCATCTCTAAATTAAATTTCATCTTTGTAAGAATATTCACTCACACTGTTACTCAACTTATATTTTATGATGGGATGAAAGATGAATTTAATTTTATATTTATAACGGAAAATAATCACAAGTATTTTCATGAATATTTTATTTTTGTTATTCAGAAAATAAATTTATCATCATATAGGGACAGCTTTGTTCTAGCGGATCTATGTAGGTTAACCATGCATCTAATCGGAAATTATTATAAATAAATATATCATCACGTCTTTTACTTATTACTGGGCTGTGGCTCTGTGCCGTAACAGATTTTGGTAGGTGATATATTTCTACGAGTGAAGTGCGATTACCAGTCATCAAATCACGGCCCCAAAGATGTTAGTGGGGTGGAGCCACAGGGCTAATTGTTTGTTGGCTGTGCAACACCCACTAATGGGTAAAAGGCGTGATGATATATTATATTTTTTTTTATTATTTCATGATTTTTTCTTAATTGTGAATTTTAGAGTCCAAGGTTTCAAAAGTTATAAAAGGTCAGTGATATCGAGTCGGCCTGTGGGTTTGGAAACCCAGATTCGATTCCCATAGGCGACAATTTTCACCACGTTAAAACTACCCCTGTGGCTTTGAGGGCCGTGTTTTGACGGCGGGTAACGGTATTTCACGCGCATAAATATATCACTTATTGTGATCTGGTACAGCAGTGTACTACACCCAGTGATGATATATTTTAACTTAAAAAATATGTAATTGGGTATGAAATTTGTTTCATTTGTGCCGTTCATCTTAAAGATATATTTAATTAATTACAATATTTACAACTATAGACTTTGTATTAGATCTGAATAATGTTAGCTTAATAACTGTGTATATCCCTTAAATTGTTTTAGAAATAAAATGGTTCAAATAAGAGATACAAAGAATTAAATGTTCTATTAGATTCCTCCAAAATAATTTAGAAGTATTTGATATAAAGAAATATATGTCAAGTTATTATGAAAATTGTATAATTATACACTATAGTAATATAAAAACAAATTTCTCGTACTCCTTTTACGATACATATTAATATCATGCAATTTTTAATTTTAATTACATGTAATTTGTAATTTCAACAAAATATTCACGGTAAGCGATATTTATTATACCATATTAATTATGTAGTTGATAGAAGATAACGCAAATTACAATATTATTTCATTTAACTTCCAGATAACCTTTGACCTTTATACAATACAAAGAAATTATACTAACACGTGTGCAAGAAATATGCAGTCATTCGCTCCCGTTACAATACTTTAAACACTTATTTAAGAATAAATTACTTTATTAAGCAGCTTTATAAAATGAAGATTCTTCAGAATGCAGGTAAAGACAGACAAGCAAGTATATTTGCAGAAGTGATCAGTGGAATTTCAAAAACTATCATTAAGTAAAACTAACCGACAAATTCTATCGAAAACATGAAACATTATTGCAATTAGGCAGAGTAGGGCCAACCAGGGCACCAGACAAAGTAACCACAAATTCAAACGAACTTTACCAAGAATAGTTAATAACCTCGTGGTGTAATCTCTGGGCTCTAAGAAGTAGTTTCGGCACCTGCGAGACGCGAACGAGGTGGCCACGACAGCGGCGGACACATCGCTTCACTTGGGCGCACTTCATTTGCATCCCTTTACTACAAAATCGATGTAAATATCACACAGAAATTCATGCTACATCCCATTAAATGGGGTAGCATGAAACCTTGAAATACTGCCAGAATATACATTCATCAGATTTATCAGGAATCAGGATTCGTCCAACATTCTCATCCAGATATCATACTCGTTTCAACCACATTCATTTATTTCTCGTACGCGAAATCTTCATCACGCAACAACCCTTAAATACATCTATCCATTCGCTCCTATGTTCCTATTTAATTAATCTTTCATTATACATACGTTTCACATGATTAAAGAATTTCAAAATCTTACGTTGACTCGTCGAACTACGAATTTAATAACGAAAAATTATATATTATGCAATAAGTTTATAATAGCCACAATTTTTGTACGGCTAAATCTAACATAAAAATTGTTAAAATAAATGTTCTTTTGAATGTTAAAGAAAATAGTTAATATTTTGTTGGGCAAATCTTACACCCACGAATCTATAAAGATAAGAAGAAAAGGAACGAAAATTGTACATACGAAAATATGACCAACAGGAAAAAATGGATGAATATGATTAAAGGTTGGTCAACCATATTCACGTTCCTTCCATACAAGTTCATTTATTCCTCACATGCGACAACTTTCAATCCATTCATTCGCTCCTATATACCAGTTTCATTAATTTTTACTTACGCCTATTTCTTTAACAAAAAAAAATCCTAAATCTTATATGGGGTAGGTGGCTCAGTGGTATCGAGTCGGCCTGTGGATCTTGAGAACCCTGGTTCGATCACCACAGCCGACAAACAATCTTAACCAATTTAAATCTATCCCTGTGGCTCCCCCTCCACAAATATCTTTGGGGGCCGTGATTTGACTGCTGGTAACCACACTTCACGCGAAAAAATATATCACTTACCAGTAATGTGTAAAAGGCGTGATGACATATTTATTTTATTTTATTTAAAAAATAAAGAAGGAAGAGAGTGTCACCAACGCTCGGTTTTGAAAGTGAATATCACACAATTGCAAGTTAGATAGTCTATAGTAAGAAGTGAAAATGTGAATCTGCGGCACTGGTTTTCAAACGGGATCCACGATCCACGATCCACAGTCGGTTCAACTTGTCCCATACCGGGTACCTACTTAAAGTTACCGTGCTATAAAACCGGACCGGCCGTAATCCCGCTTTCATAACCGCGTTAATACCACCTGCAACCTGGTCACGAGAAATTGATGTTTTAGGTAATCCCTTTCCCCAAATACACACGCGTTAACGACTCAAGACCTTCCACCAAGACAGATTTCTTTTCACTCAACTTGTTTTTATGATTATCTTATAAAATATACACGAGGAATTACTCGCAAGCCCCTTAGGACTGTCGTGAAAAAACTTATAGACAATTTATAACCAACTGAAGAAGATGTTCTAAAAACGACATTCATAATCTTTTATTTATTTGTTTGTATGGAAATTATTCTCAATTATTGAACAAGAAAGCTTCCATTTTCACCATGTTAAAAGTACCCCTGTGGCTTTGAGGGCCGTGGTTTGACACCTGGTAACGGCATTTAAATAAATTAAATAAATATATCATCACGCCTTTTACACATTATTGAGTGTGGCACTCTGTCTAAGTAGATCTCGGTTAGTGATATATCTTTCGCGTGAAGTGCGGTTACCAGCCGACAAATCACGGCCCCCAAAGATATTAGTGGAGGGGGAACCACAGGGGTAGATTTAAATTGGTGAAAATTGTTTGTCGACTGTGGGAATCGAACCAGGGTTCTCAAAATCCACAGGCCGAGTTGATACCACTGAGCCACCTACCCCATAACGGCATTTCACGTGCATAAATATATCATTTACTGTGATCTGGTACAGCTGTGTGCTACATCCAATGATGGGGAACAAGAAAGCTTTAGTTTAAAGTGAAATGACATTGAAATGCAAAAAATAATTATTAACTGATAGTATGATGGTGTGATTAACATTACGCCATTCGAATCCTACAAGCTAAAAATATATGTTACTGCGATCAATTTTGTATACATAATAATAACCTCAAAATCAAATACCAGTTAAACGAAGTGCAAAGACATGAATAGTAGAAAGAATCTGGAATAGACTAGATATACAGGAGAGATGGTTATAGAAAGATCACAATGCTCGGACGTTAGACGTAATGGCATTAAAAACTTAAATATTATAAAAACCAATAACAGTATTGAAACTTTGATTGTCTCTAGTACGATGTTTGTTAGATCCAATTTCAATATATGGATATGGAATTAGAATCCGAGGATCCCGAGTTAGAATCGCACTCAAGCTAAAAATTATATAGAACTACTACATTGCGGCTCGGTGAGTGCGGACCCTGTACTGTAATTGGAATTAAGTTCCTGTTGTACAGCGTAACATAAATAAATAAATAAATAAAAATGACAAATTTATTAGTTTGTAACTATAGCGGCGGACCCTATTATAATGTAGTGAAAACTGTAAGAATCGAACCCGGGGTTTCAAATCATTTCTGTGATAAGAATTAATATCATAAAGTTTTAAAAATTATTGCTGCTTAATGAATATCAATTAAGACTATCTAAAACTATAGATTGCATTAAATTTAGATAAAGTTTAATTAAAAAAAAACGTAAAAATAGTAATGAACCCCATTTAAACTATTCAAATGCAGTTGTATTTTCGGATAATAAACTATAGCTTTGCTGTACTGTTAATTTAGGATTATGTTTTAGGATGTGCAAAATAGTAAATAAATATCTTTTTCATTGATGTATTTTAAATATTGATTAATGCAGCAGTGCTTAGTATGTAATTAGTAATTATTACTTTGCAAGTGGAACATACAAATGTTTACTAATTTGTGATCAAATCAAGTAAATCTTTGAAACAAATATTTCAACTATTTGTGTAATTAATATGTACATACTCATAGCAAAACAGTTATTGTTTGTTCTGTTTTGCATGAACAAACAAATAACAACAAATACGCCATATGTTCTATCGCATTCCACCTTTATTCGTTTATATTAATAGCGTTAATTAATCTTACCAGCTTAATTACTCACCAGTGTTTTTTACTTAGAGTCACTAACATTTTAAAATTCAAGAAGCATTTTTCTCTAGATAAATTTAGAATGACTAAAAATAAACGAAACTTAATGTTCAAGATCTTTTGTAAATCTTGAAGTATAATAAAGAAAACGTTCAGGAAATAAGGCTAATCTATTTCTCCACTTTATGTTTGCATAAGTTAAGAAAATGAACAAATAAGTAAAAAGATTTGAGAAGCCAAAGATAAGGGGCATAAGGTTCTCTTTATCTGGAAATGAAACTTTGCTTGATAAGAAATGCAGGTACATTTTTAAACAGGTGTAAGAAACGTTTATTTTTATCTTGCTGGTGTTAACAAGATACTAAAAGTGTACAATTTTACACACTTTTCTACGATAGCTTACATAGAAAATGCTGGTAAAGTTCATTTCACAGCTTTTAGCAAGAATTTCCTATTATGATTATCCTTAAAGTGTACTGTTATTTTCCATAAAAATACAGTGTAATCAATGTATGTACATGTGAACTTGACCATTGGATTCAGGGGTTTAAAATACATATGTATGTACATTTCCGTTACAATATTCCGACGAGAAATAATTCTAAAGCAAATTGGATTAAAATCATCAAAAAAACTTTTAAAAAATCTTTAAAATGAGCTAAAACTTTGCTTATAAGTCAATTCGGACATGAGGAATTAAATGCCGTTGAAAGCATCGTCATATATTGTTTAGTTTTTGCGATATAAACTCTGGATGATTTTGTACTTTTCCGAGACTATATCTTAAAAATTAACGAGAAATAAAGATGCGCAGAAGCATAACTTATGCCCTTTAAAAGTTTCAAAAAATTATTAACTGACAGTTAAGTAATCTAAATACCTCAGCAAATAATTAAATATCGCAAGATCTTACTTTAATTACTGTCATTTGTATTGTAAACATACAAGTATCTATTTTGCTAAATTTAATTTGTTTGGTTCATATATAACCTACAAAACTTTAAAAAAAAAATTTGTACATGCGAATAATAATAAACAAAAAAATATAATTGAGAGACAAATACAATTTGTTTTTATTTATTAAATTTACATAACGACAAAATAATTATTTTTTGTAGTTAGAAAATTATAAAATATATATTCATCAAAAACTATTATTTTTATATAAATAAAACGTATTCATTTTTATGATATAGATTTTACAAAAGCCTCAAACTATATCGTTAATTAATCTGTCACAATTACATTGCATATATTTCAGAATATTAATAAATTAATGATTTGCATTAAGGATAAATCAGGAAGTTAACACAATGAAGGATAATTTGTAGTAATGACATATTTAGACATTTCCTAATACCACAGTTATCAATAATTTCAACAAATCAATTGGCATTTGATAAATTACCAAATCCAAAATTATTCTATGGTAAATTTGCTCAATTCTATAGTTAATAATATTACAATTAAATTTTGCGTTTCTGGTGATTTTCACACTGGCTATATGCAAATGCATTTTGACCGAAACGTGAATATTTTAATCAAATACATTACAACTTGAATAAAATAGTTATTTGTGTATCTAAGCCGAGAAATGATTGTTTGGGAAGTTAGGTGGCCGAGGCAGACTATTTTCTGAGCGCAGCAAATTATTTTGCGTGCAATTATATTAATTAAAACACCTCAAAATTTATTACAAATTTAATTTCGAAACTGTGGTTATTATAAATATGTAACCAAGGAGATGTTTAAAGAAAAAATAAGTTGTTTATTTATCGGTGACATTCAGTAATCATGTTTTTAATTGGTTTAGAATAACCCGCCAAATCACGGCCCTCAAAGATGTTAGTGGAGGGGTAGATTTTTAATTGTGGTCGGCTATGGGAATCGAACTTGGGTTCTGAAATCACTGAGCCACCTACCTCATATATAAATCAACTACTTGTTTGTCTAGTTACACAAATAACTATATATATTATGTATTCAAGCGCTGGACAGAATTCCCTTTCTTTCTCAACTTTTGATTCGTTTACTGCTCTTATAATAGAGTGACTTTCAAAAACAAGCACAGGGTCAACATTCCATTCAGTCCTTATCTTCCAGATTTATGTTTTTACTATATAGTGCCTAACTGAAACTGTATGAAATGTACAAGCGCAGGACGATGCTTCCTTCCATTCTGATCTTTATAGATTCGTTGTTAACGGATTGGACGTAAGTGAAAGATTTATAAAACAGTTGTACAGGAGTGAATGGATGGATGTGATTGAGGGTATTTCGAGTGTGAGGAATGAATAAGCTTACATTGAGGCGGCGAGTATCGTGTGTCAGGTTGAGAATGTTGAACGAGAAGTGATGTTATGTTTATTCTCAATTGCAGGTGAGTAATATCGAACCCCATATACTTGTATTCACGCGCCAGTAACTTTTACTGCCAGACTAATGAAATATAAAGTGTAAAACTTATCAAGTAAATTGTAAGTCTGAGAAACTGCGTCTATAAATAAAATTTCCGGCGAAATACGAGTAAAATGTTTTACATTTTACTACAACAATGTGTTGTGTTTAAATCGTGAACATGTAGGTTTTTCATTTTATTTCCTCGACGCCAATTGCGTGTAAGTAACGGCGAACACTAAAACTAAAATGAAATTTTACATATAGGTTAACTACGACATATTTCAGATCTGTTAAGCACTCGTGTGGTATGATTATTAGTAATAATTTTATGTCGTAAACTAGGAAATTCCACCAGAATTTACATACTTATCTATTTATTGTTTCATCGAACTACCTTCTCATAAGTATATTATTGTTTACACAGTGTGTCTCATAAATATAGAATATCATGCAAGATAAACATTTTATTGATAGGTTTCATAGTTTGCTTAGCGTGTTATATAATGCGATGTGTACAGATCCGGGTTTTATTCACTCTATTCCAAAATCTTTTAAATTACCAGATTCAAATTAAATTTAAATTCATTTATTTTCCTTTGATAAAACATATACCGGTTGGGAATCGAAGAATGCACCATAAATAAATAAATATAAATATATCATCACGCCTTTTACCCATCACTGGGTGTGGCACTCTGCCGTAGCAAATTTCGGTAAGTTATATATTTCTTCACGTAAAGTGCCGTCAAATCACGACCCCCAAAGATATTAGTGGAGGGGGAGCCACAGGGGTAGATTTAAATTGGTGAAAATTGTTTGTCGCACCATAGCGTTTTCAAAATATCATCTAGCGAGATCTGCTCTCGCAGAATGCTAAACTTAATAATGAATAGAAGGCGTGATGATATATTTGTTTATTTTTATATATGACATGATGAATTAATATATTTATAATTTTGTTTATATAGTTTTTAATGCTATTATTGAAATGTTCAATTATCGGTTTCTTTAATTATTTCTGCATTTTTAAATAAATAAATATATCATCACGCTTTTTACCCATTACTGGGTGTGGCACTCTGCCTAAACAGATCTCGGTAAGTGATATATTTTTTTCGTGTGAAGTGCGGTTACCAGCCGTCAAATCACGGCCCTCAAAGATATTAGTGGAGAGGGAGCCACAGGGGTAGATTTAAATTGGTGAAAATTGTTTGTCGGCTGTGGGGATCGAACCAGGGTTGAAACAATATAATTTTACTCCACCAGGAGCCTGAAACATAATGCAAATGTTTACTAGTAATTTACTTAAAATTATCAGTGTCTTGAAATAATCACCACCCTGTGAAGGCAATATCAATACAAATATAATCGATAACATGATACATGAACATAAAATAAATAATATAAATATATCATCACGCCTTTTACCCATTACTGAGTGTAACACTCTGCCGTAACATATCTTGGCAAATGATATATTTATATACCTGAAGTGCTGTTATCAATCAAATCACAGGTACTTTTCTCAAATCAAACAAGAAAATTTTGGTTCTTGCCAGGGTCTTAAAAAATAAATTTAGGATTATGTTATAAAAAACGTTTCATTATAGTTTCCTTTATATTGAGATATTTATATTGAGATGTACCTCTGACTTCAATGTTAATACATTAAAAAATTTGTATAATGCTTTTGTAAGATCTAAAATCGAATACGGATCAATTATATGGAACCCACTCACAAAAACTGCTACAAATAGTATAGAGAAAGTGCAAAAGAAATTTGTAAGAGCATTACATTGTAAAAAGCATAAAGTATATCCATTTAAAATAGCTTATAAGGATCAGTTGAAAGAAAATGATATGTTAACCTTAGAGGACAGAAGGAGTATATGTGAGGTACTCTTCATTTACAACCTTATTCATAACAATTTAGATGTTGTAGATTTACTCCAGGAAATTCCATTTCGGGTACCCAACCGACAACTAAGGAAACGAGATGATATGTTTTATGTCGACAATAATACGTATTCTCAGTTAAATAAATGCTACCGAACAATAAATAGATATATTTCTTTGGATAAGGAATTAGATTTATATAATGTAAAAAGAAATGCACTTATAAATAAGCTAAAGAATATATGTAAATTGTAAATAATTTAATATGTAATAACTTTGTGACTGGAATTATGTAAAAGGGTCTTAACCTGTATTTTTTTTTCAGTTTAAATAAACTTAATAATAATAATAATAATAATAATAATAATAATAATAATAACTAATTTGAAATATATATTTTGGTATTTAGATAATTGTGGGCAGTTACATTGCGAAAACTGTAAAAGTAGCTATGCAAGAATTTTGAATATGCCTGTCAGGTAACATTTCAGCTTCCTAGATGCAAATTTGCAAAAGTGAATTCATAGCAAGTGAATTAAGCGTTTTGCATCTCACATCCGTCGCTTTGCTGTACCTGGAGTCAGACCTGCGTGCTTAAAGCGAGATGAATTATTGAATGCATGAGATGCATCGCGAGCCTGTGACACGTTTTATGAAAAGGAATTTTTTTTTTGAGACGTGACAAATTTTCAAAACACCAATATGATATATTAGATATAGAGAGACATGCGTTTGTGTGAGTTCTCATATAACAAAGTGAGTTAGGTCCCGGATGGCGGATGCGCAGGGACGCACTTAGGAGAGGCTGTGCCCATTTACCTGCGTGGAACAAGCTTTTCCAATGCGTCGTCTTCACCTACTTTATTCCCTGGAAATTTACGTAAGATTTTGTTGAGAAGGAAATCGTGGAACAGCAAACGTAAGAATTGTTTCGTGCTCTGCAATTGCGACCACAATATAAATAAAATAAATAAATATATCATCACGCCTTTTTACCCATTACCGGGTGTGGCACTTTGCCGAAACGGATCTCGATAAGTGATATATTTCTTCGCGTGAAGTGCGGTTACCAGCCGTCAAATCACGGCCCTCAATTCTGGATAATCCTGAACTTATTCTAATCCGACTTTTAAAAATGAATGAAATGGTAATGGCAATACGGTGGTATGGCATTCGAATTTGGAGATCTTGAGTTCGAATCCCACTCGAGCTAGAAATATATGAACGGTTCGATGATTCCGGGCCTTGTTCTGTAAATATGATTAAGTTCCTGTTATACAGAGTAGCATCAATACATACATAATGTTATCTCTTTAAATGAGGTAGCACGAATCCCTGAAACATTCACAGAACATCCACTAACAGATTCATAAATAAAATCAGTCCTCGTCCAACATTCTCATCCTGACACACGATACTCGCTTCAACCACAACAACTTCATTCATTCCTCACATCCGAAATCCATCATCACGCAACAAACCTTCAATCACATTCATCCATTCACTCCTGTACACCTGTTTCATAAATCTTTCACTTACGCCCACTTTTCTAACAACGAATCTATAAAGAAATTAAGGAAGCATCGACCTCCGTTTATTTTCGAAGTAAATTCTATACAATTGCAGTTAAACACTCTATAGTCAGAATTAAAAATGAGCATAAAATATTATAAAGGAAGGAAGTGTTGTCCAGCACTTGTTTTGAAAGTGAATTTTATACAATTGTAGGTAAACACTAGAAAAATGTAACCAATGAATTTAAATTCAAGGATTATGCGCTTGTCCTTATTCAACAGATTCATCCCGCAATTAATCTTCGACAAACATTTCTATCCTGACACACCACTTTCGCTTCAACCACATTCATAATTCCTTTCATACAAGCTCGTTTGTTCTTCACGCTCGGGATCTTTCGTTCACGCAACAACCCTTCAATCATATTCATACACCTGTTTCTTTCATTCGACATACATTCCACATGACCAAACAATCTCAACTAACATTCATCATACACCAATGTACGTATTCCCAGAAGGTCTCTTCTAGTATATCTACTCACACCCCGAAAATACCTCATTTCAATCATGTTTATTTAAAAAATTTTGAGAATATAGTGTAACTTAATTTAACTAATCCTAAATTCAAGAATATCTAAATCTCTTTTAAGAATCTTACTGAAAATGTACAATTTCTATTGTATAGGGTCCCAATAATAAACACCGAAAATAGGCTGGTTAATAAACATGTCGCATTCTTTTCTAATTTGGAGGTTAAACTCGTAAATTTTAGAATTCTTAACAAATCTGAATTCAAAAGATTGGCATGGCTTGTAGCCAAAACCAACGAAAAGATAAGTATTAACAAACCAGTACAATGCTTTATTTAGTATTATTTTTTTTTTCTGCGACCAGCTGTCGCATCGCGCCAGAATCACTATCATTTGTCCAATAAAAATATATTTTTACTTAATATAACATAAAATAAACAGTGGTTTTTGTATTAAATAGTAACCATGTGATGTTAACTTAATTTCTATTGTAGAATTATTTAGAATATATTATTAGATCTACTTAGGCAGAGTGTCACATCCAGTAATGGATAAAAGGCGTGATGATATATTTATTTTATTTATTAGTTTGGTGATTAAAAAATTATCGCTTGAATTTTACTACAGAACTCTACTTCAAGCGATGCCTCTACAGGGCAGAAAGTCGACTTTTTTACACATAGGTATTTACTGCACAGCATACAGAAATTAAGTACTTTTAGCTATAATGCAGAAAGTAAGTTTTTCTTATGGACTGAGTCATCGTATCTGAAGTTATATGAAATTTCTCAAAATTTTAAGGAAATTTCAAAATAAGAATGCACATTTTAAAAGAACTATTTTTGCTCTAAGTACTCAAATAATTATATCTCAGCTGGAATATCATTTCTTTTGTTTGTTAATTCAACGTCCGTTGCTGGGACAAAGTAACATAATTCATCTGCAGATAAGCAAAAATTTATTGCATTATATGATATCAGAAAAATATAAATGACATTTAAATTTCTTTATACAAATATTTACTATAACTTGACGTATAGGTATATTTTTTTATCAATACAAATATTTACTTTATTGTCGTTTTTACTACATTTTATTATTTTTCAACAAACACAGATATTTTCAACGTAGAAAAAAGAAAAGTATTAATGGCTTTTAGATAAAAAAACATACGTTACAGCAAATAGGGTAGTGCTGAACTTTATTTATTCATTAGATTCTACCACTTTAACTTCAACGTCATTAATAATTTCATGCATTCAAGCTGGTTCATTCTTCTCACTCGGAATCTTTCGCAACAAATCTTCAACCATTTACTATAGTATTTCATTCGAGGACCTCTTTTACATTCTTAAAAAAATTTAAAGACCCGAAAAATATTCCTTTTATTTACGTGAAATATACTTTCCTTGTTTATTAGAAACTAAAACTAAGAAATTTATTTTGTATGAAAAAATTAATATTTTTTCTGAAACAAAGTTTTAATAAGAAGAGTAATATAATTTAAAAATTTAACTTGGACGAAGAATATGAAATATATTTTTTAATATGTACATTAAGAGATATTAAAATTATTTAGTAGTAGTTTGGGAATCGCTGACATACATTATTTAATTCCAAAATCGTCAACACATTCTGTCACCCTCAACTTAATAAATAAATATATCATCACGCCTTTTACCCATAACTGAGTGTGGCACTCCGCCTAAGCAGATCTCGGTAAGTGATATATTTCTTCGCATGAAGTGCGGTTACCAGCCGTCAAATAACTTACTTATACGTTATTAATTTGAAAATGATGAGCTATTAGCAATATTTAAACTTGAAAGTATCTAAGAAAACTGAAATTCAATGTGTGTAAAAATTTGAGGAAATCTCTTGTGCCGGTCCTGTAAGTTAGAGGGACAGCTTCCTGTCGGTCCCGAGGGCGTCACCCAATTTCTAGGACTAACGGAAGCGAGGTTCGGGGGTGGGTGACTTTTAGCCCGTGTCACATGGACACCAACACACCAGCCATCTCACCCCCAGCACTTCAGTGGCGTCCGTCGCTAACATCCTGTTCCATTCAACATATCATCCCCACACAGAACACATACACACAGAACGTTATGTTTTTCAGAGCTTTCGATTCAAGTTCTGTTCTATATAGTAGCCACGCGAACCTAGAATTACTACAAATAAGAAAAAATGTCAGTTTTCAACGGTTTTAAACTGCCACAAATTTTCAAGGGTTTTCTTTATTTTCCTACATTTCTCTGTGGTTTTATTGTATTCTATGAATATATTTACCCTTTCAATTGATTCATTTCATTCTCTCATAATAGATATTATACGTTTTTTTTTTATTTTTGACAAAATCCCCAATTCATATCAGATCACTTTAGATATATACACTCAATAAACTGTTGCACCACCTAAAAAATACATACATAACATCACGCAATATCCCATTAAATGGGGTAGCACGAACCCTTGAAACATTCACAGAATACCCACTAATAATCAATCTGTTAAACATTAATATAAATATGTTTCTAACTAACAATTGACTAACTTTCAGATGTTTCTAAACGTTTCTAAATGATTTATATTCAAAAATTATGTACTGTAAATAAATATATCATCACGCCTTTTACCCATAATTGGGTGTGGCACTCTGCTTAAGCAGATCTCGGTAAGTGATATATTTTTTCGCGTGAAGTGCGATTACCAGTCGTCAAATCACGGCCCCCAAAGATATTAGTGGAGGAGGAGCCACAGGGGTAGATTTTAAAATGGTGAAAATTGTTTGTCGGCTGTGGGAATCGAACCAGGGTTCTCAAGATCCACAGGCCGACTCGATACCACTGAGCCACCTACCCCATTATTATTATTATTATTATTATGTACTGTACTATAACGAATAGATATACAGGGTGTTTCACAACTTAGAGCAAAAAATTAAAGGGTATATTCTGTACGACGTGTTGATCATGAAACAAAAATAATTTTTTTAAATTCGAAAAATTAAGGGTTGTTAACCTAAAACATGTTTTGTAGTACTGCACTGGATTCGCTTTCCTATTAAACACAAACAATGAAGTAGGTATCAACTACGAAAGAATAATTACACAATTCAATTATTAGCAGTTATTTATAATAGAATTTTATTTAATTAATAACTTGAACATAATCATCCACCCAGTGGCAGTGACAACGAAAAATTTTGGACTGGGAAACATGAAAAATAGTTTTGCGATTTAAAAAAAAATTCTTTTTGTTTCATGATCAGCACGTCGTACAGAATATACCCTTTAATTTTTTGCTCTAAGTTGTGAAACAGCCTGTATAACCTAGAGCTAGATTTGCATCTTATTTAATATTAATATACATTTGGAAATTTAGACTTCTTTAATTATCTGTGCGCTAATTGTCTAATTAAATAACAATTTCCCTCTTTGATAATTATGAATTGTCGCACATTTAACATTTCGCCAATTTGAATATCGTGTTTACTGATTTTATATTAATTATTCGGAGAGATGTTTTCGCTAATCTCAACAAATTATAAATGATTTATTATGTTGACATATTATTAGGTGCAATGTATTTACGAATTATGACCGATTAAATGTGATTCAGGACCGCACATTGGTTTCTTTAATTTACATTAAATATTTAAAAAATTGTAATTGAGAAGAATGTTGTTAGAAGAGTGAATTCACATTAAATATATTTAAATTTAGATTGAGAAGAATGGGTTTATGTTAGTTGAGATGGTTTGAGCATGTGGAATGTATGTCGAATGAAAAATTGGTCAAATTAATGATGAAAGATTCTGTGAAGAATTTAGAAATAAATGAATAAATATTGGTGAACTTGGATGGTGTTGGATAAAGAAATGTTAAGTGTATTCTAGTACGCAAAATGAGTAACTCACGCACGCTCCCAAATTATTTGTTGTTAGGTTTCATAAGTTACAATACATCAATAGTATCAAATTAATATTATTGTTCATAGTTTACCTTCAATTTACTTAAATAAGTCAATAATTATTGTATTACTCTTTATTTACAGTTTTAGAAAAAATGTTGTTGAATTTCGTGGGCAAAATTCTTGTTTTTTGGCGGGTTTCGAATGACTTTTATTGTCTCGACCTCTCACTCATTTTGAGCATGTGGAACGCATGTCTTATGAAAAATTGGTCAAAATAATGATGAAAGATTTTGTGAAGAATTTAGGAATACAAGAATAAATATTGTTGAACTTGGATGGTGTTGAATAAAGAAATGTTAAGCGAATGTTACAAGGGTTCGTGCTACTTGAATTGATGGAACAGACGGATGATTATAAATATATTTTTTCTACAACTGTCAAAAACGTGATTTTTTATCATTTACATTATCATGACAACACGTATTTTGCGCATTATTTTGCACCCTAGTGAGCAAAATAAGTATTTTGCGCACTGTTTCGTATTCTAGTGCGCAAAATGAGTATCTCGCGCATGCTCCCAAATTATTTGTTGTCAAGTTTCATTAGTTACAACACATCAATAATATCAAATTAATATTATTGTTCATTGATTTCCTTCAATTTACTTAAATAAATCAATAATTACTGTATCATACTTTATTTACAGTTTTAGAAAAAATGTTGTTTGTATTTCGTGGGCAACATTCTTGTTTTTTGGCGCGTTCGAATGACTTTTATTGTAATATTCTTACACGCAACAAAAAACATTCATTTTGCGCAATTAATACAAAAATAACTATTTGAAATTTTAAATGAATCAGTAAATCTCCTCTGTATATTTCAAAAATTAAATAAACTTTAAAAGCTTTTTGTGAACTTCCTTGCGCGAGGATTGGAAGTAAAATTTTGTAGAAATTATTAATGAAAATGTGAGTGAAAATAAGGAGTAATATTATTAAGGAAATTTGAGGGCTGATAATGCGATAATTAGTAACATTTCGTTGACGTTAATAAAGATAAGAACCCGGCCGATTTCTAGTGAAATAAACTTGAACATTGACCCACATTTGTGGGGCTGGCATTTATAATTTTATTACATTTTTATAATAAACAAAATTACTACTTCTCGTAAAAATATATACACGTACGTAAATGATTAGTATTTTAGTAGGAAAACATACGAGTATCTATAATCAAATTTGCTTGGCGAGGCGATGTGAGGTGGATAGCTTTATCGATAAGTATGTCGATATCATTAGGTATAAAGTTAGGTTATGCATGCAGAGCATGAAATATTATCGACCTCAAGCTTAAAGTTTCATGAAAGCTAATTAAATTATAAGCAGGACAATTTCTTTCAAAATAAGGGAAGCCTAGAGTTGAGAATAAATAATGTAGTAAATATTCAGAACATTATTCCTTTTTGTTGCGTCATTATCTTCAGTAAATATGCACAAAGAAGAATCTTTTCTCTGTTAAACTAATATTTCGTATCGTTTTAACGGTACATTAAAATTAATGGAGAGCTTCGGAACGAGATACACAATAAATTCATTAGTAGATTGTGCATGATAAACAAGATTTCTTTACTTTATTAAACATTTATTTGATATTATCATCTTCTAAATGTTGTCTTCATCTTAAAGTATGTAATATTTAACACATAAAGATTTCTAAAATATACATCTGAGAAATACCTTCTAGAAATGAGATTTTATTTCTAAGAGATCCTCTTTATTTTTATTAAAAATTCACAGTCAAAAATGTATTTGAACGCTGAAATACAACTCTTTCAAAGTATTAATTATTAAACGATTATAACATTTAAATGTAAGAAAATACATAATATTTTACTGTGTCGTCAAAAGATGTAATCAGTAAACAGTTACTCATTGAATCTTATGCAAATTAATCTTCACCAAACATTGCTTGGAATATGTTGATCCTGATTTTTGGGAAGGAATATGTGGCTTTAGGATCCTTGAATACTATTATTTATTTATTAGACGTTTCGATGGTTAACCCATCATCTGCAGCATTTATTTGTACAAAAATATTTTCCAAACCTAATACATATCCGTTTTTTACATTGTCAATTTTTAAAATTATATTTGAAATTTTTTTTTCACATGTGGTTTATCTTGTTAAATTCACAAGTTACGCTACTTTTTACAGTTATGACAGTTGCTCATCCGTAAAGCAATTTCAAATATAATTTTAAAAATATTTATTTTGTATGAAATGCGTAGGTCCATTTTTATACAAACACACACACTATTTATGTACAATTAGAATATTTGTATTCTAGACACGATCAGAATATACTACTCCACAAATACTTCATTTTCACAGCAATTATTACAATACAATTTCCTTTATTTTGGGGATGTGTCGACATTGTGTGACATTAGTTTCCTTAAAATGCAAAACGTGAAGTCACTTTTGACACATACAATCTAATTACATCGCGTTTAAAGTACAGAAGCAAGAACTAGAAACAGAAACAAGGAATTTAAATAAATTTAATTAAGTGTACAGGACAGCAGAGAAGTTTCTTCTTTGCAAGCGAATTAATTTCTATGCAACAATGAGCACTAAAACTAACATGAACTGCCATTGTGGCTGCCATTTGTGAAAACGTAATTACTCAGCTGCAACATTGATGAGTGTCCCTGCATACGAAATTCTCTGATGCAGGTAGCTACACTCCACAACAAAATGCACATACATTTTTCTACTTTTTATATATAGTTTTTTTTAATCATGTAATAGAATATGTTTCATATAAAAATTGTTGCTTCAATCTACAAATTTAATTTTAAATAAATTAAATAAATATATCATCATGAATTTGACTCAATACAGGTTGTGACACTCTGCAGTAGCAGATCTCAGTAAGTAATATATTTATGATATCAAGTCGACCTGTGGATTTGAGAACCCACAGGCGACAAATAATTTTCACCACGTTAAAACTACCCCTGTGGCCCCTCTACTAACATCTTTAGGGGGCGTAATTTAGCGGCTGGTAATCGAACTTCACGCGAAGAAATATATCATTTAACAAGCTCTGCTATTAAATATTTTGAATCACCACAAGAAAAATCAAAATATATTATTAATATGATCGCTGAGCCAGTTTTGAGCTTACAAGCTTTTCAATGTCCGGGTGCTGTAGGCAATAATGTCAGTACGGTAGTGTGGATAGCGATACGGAATTCAAATCCGGAGATCCCGAGTTCGAATCGTACTCAAGCTAAAAATTATATAAAACTACCACACTGCGGCTCGGTGAGTGCGGACTCTGTACTGTAATTGGGATTAAATTCCAGTTGTACAGTGTGTCATAAATAAATAAATAAATAATGGAGGTCATTTTCAACGTCCAATCTATTGCACTGTTTTGTTTTTTTACTAAGCAGAGCAGAAAAGCCAGATTCACAACGATACGTTATTGAAAAAGATATGGGAACACGCAAAGTCTGTTGTGATAATTTTGGGTAAACTGGAATGTATTTCACCCAAAAACTTTACAAAGAATCTTTTCTTCCTCATATATATATATATATATATATCTTTTGGCAAAAATTAAACTCTTTTAGATAAGTTGTTTTATTTTTTGCACAATATAATAATAATAATAATTTAAAAATTAAGAGCGTTCATGCCCCATATCTCCCCGGAGTATCGCTAACGCCTCCCAAAAGAGGCATGCCTCTCTGGTTGAGAACCCCTGCTGTATAGTAATCATTGCAAATAAGAGCTGTCGTTAATTTATCGATCGATAACAGATAATGATTGAGCTACAATAACATTGGGCTTTGTTTGAACAATATCAATCTAGCATTCATGAGTATCTGCTTGTTCTTCTAATAGTTTCAAACACATTCTATTCAATGCAATTTGTAATTCAATATTAACATTAGATGTTTAAACACTTAGTAATTGCTAATTAATTAACAATCGAATTTTGGTTGTGCTGTATTGTGATTGATTTGTTTCCACTCTGTAATACACATATCGACTGTTTATTGTCTGATATTGAAATATGAATTTCAATTTTCAAGTGATTGTTTTATGTTTCTATGTTGCAAATCAAATCAATTAACTGTAATTATAAGTGTCTGCATATGATAATAGCTCCGGGTTTATACCAACGCACATAATTACTCCACAAATCACAATATTATTTAATTAACTACAAATATTTGAAATTCAAGTATCTTAAATTTAAAATCATATTTTGATTAAAACTAAATTACCCCATTCATGAGTTTATATTTGGTTGAGGCTATATTTATTGATCACATATGTAAAGTTGTTGTATCATTTAAATTGTGAAAGCATGCCTTTTATTACTATTAAAAAAAGTTGAAAATAGTCAACTTCCGGTTTCATTTTTTAGTTTAATTTGATAAACGCAAATGTATGTAATATACTCGTATATTTGTATATTAACGGATGAAAGTGAAATATTTCTTCTTGAGGGTGCTGTTTTATTTCCCAAACTAGATACGAGGGATATAAAGCACCAGAAGGAAGAATGACAATTTCTTCACGTGGTATATATATCAACACACCATTTCCCATTACTGGGTACCGTAACAGATCTCTGTAAGTGATATATTTATATGGATGAATTGAGGTTACTAGCTGTCAAAACACATCCAGCAAAGATGTTAGTGGAAGGGGAGCCACAGGGGTAATTGTGTATCGAACCCGGGTTCCCTAAATTCACAGTCCGATATGATACTTTCAAAAAAATAATTTAAATGTGGCAATCTGCAAATATAGGATCGTTGAAGTAACATAACGTGAAATATTTACATAAAATAAAGAAAAACTACAGCTGTCAATTTTAATTAAACAAAAAGAATTTTAGCTGAAATATTTTTTGTTCGAAACAAAAAAAGTAGTCCAAACAATATTTTACCATTAATTTCGCGGCATAACATGGAAAAGCGTTATAACTTTTCCATCAATTTAAGCTATTTAAAGCTAAAAAGCTTACCGTATCATCGTCTGCAGTTTTCTGCAGGCCGGCGCGGCGTAGCGCAGCGCACTTGCACGTTAGTTCACATCCCAGGGGTTGTTATTTGTACCTCTCAGCATAATTGTATGTCAACTGCAATATATTGTGTAAGAAGCTCCATATTTACTTTCCATTATCTCCGAGCCAGTCGCTAGAAACTACGTATTACGACCTAAACGCGAAATTATGTCACCCGGAAAAATTAACGAAAATTCATTAAAATTTTATTATTATTTCATTACTCGCACAATGAAATTATATTATGGAGAAATAATTAATAAATCGTAAAAAATAATTGCTTGATAAGTGGGCTCATTCAAGCAATTGTTTTGTTTAAATTGCCAGCTATTGTTTGAATTGAAAATATTGATTTGACCTAAAAGTCACTAGTGAAATAATACTGGTTTATCAATTGTGAGATTTTGACATTTTGGCATTTCATTTGTTTCATTTAAATCTATATGATTACAATGAACCGATGTGAAGTCAACCTTGGAAAATATGTGAACTAAAATGTAATTTTTAATGGGGTAGGTGGCTTAGTAGTATCGAGTCGGCCTGTGGATCTTGAGAACCCTAGTTCGATCCCCACAGTCGACAAACAATTTTCACAAATTTAAATCTACCCCTGTGGCTCCTCCTCCACTAATATCTTTGGGGATCGTGATTTGAAGGCTGGTAACCGCACTTCACGCGAAAAAATATATCACTTACCAAGATCTGCTTCGGCATTGTGCAACATCCAGTAATGGGTAAAAAAAGGCGTGATGATATATTTATTTATTTATTTAAAATGTAATTTTGACTGAATCTCTACAAAATATGTCACAATTGATCTTGAGGAAGAAATTGATAATTTTGCCGAAGTGAAAGCTCTGAAAGTAGTTATTTTTGTATCAAGTGCACGAAATAAGTGAGAATGTCACTTTTAGTCGAGACCGTGAAATACAAACTACATTTTTTCTACAACTACCAAAAAAATAACCAATAGTTATTCAAGTAAATTGAAGGAAAACAATCAATAATAACATGAATTTGATACTACTGATGTGTTATAACAAATCGAACGTAACAAAAAAATATTTGGGAGCGTGTGGGAAATATTCATTTTGCGCACTAGGGTGCAAAACAGTGCGCAAAAAAGTGCGTGTTGTCATAGTATAAATGATGAAAATATCACGTACTTCGCGTATTGATATTAGTGAAAAATAACATTTTAAGGAGTATTGTATCTATCAAAAAATTAGAGATTTTTATTTCATTGACCTTCATTTTTTAAGGACATTAAAAATTTGCCAGGGGCCCGACATTCTCTTGTTACGCTTCTGTATCTCTGTTTCATAAAAAAAGATAGCAGATACTTTTAAAACATTCACAGAACATTTACTCATTAAATTCATCTTGAAAAGTGTATCTACAATCACAAATTAGAGCTTGTTTAATAAAGCATTTTATTTATATTAAAAAGTTGTCGTGCAATTCGATTTAGTTTGAGATTCTAGTTTTTAATTTTGCAATTAATATTCTCTAAACATTTCTATTTTGAAACACCATCTAAATTCCTAATTCCTTCTATACAAGTTCGCCTCATCTTTCATTCACTCAACATCAATTTATTCTCGTAATTTTCCCTCTCAGATACTTGATTGGTATGCATTTGAAATAACTAGAGGACGACTTATTGGCAGATAGATAGATCGAAGTTCAATATTATTATTTACAAATGAAATATCTGTGAATTACTGTATAAAATATTCATTTTAATGTGCTTAGTCCGATTTGACAACAGTGGAGCGTGATCGGTAATGACGGTAGGAGCGGCAACGTGGCTAATATTTTATTATAACAAATGGATATTAATATATTAATTTTTGATACAGCTTTTCTGTTATTAAACATAAATAATTGGTAATACGTTTAATTTGTGTACATTTTGTTAACTTGTTTTTCTATAGCGATGTTTAAAAGTTAGTTTCATAAATTATTATAGGGTAATTTTAAAAATTTATCGGTTCGAATAATAGCTGTCAAAATGCAGTGTGAATAATGGCAACGTCTATCAAATTCGTTTGCGCAGATCAGTTTGTTGATATGGTTTTAAAATATCTCATCGTTAGTTCGTGGAAAATGCATGACAGCCGCCGCGAACATTCAGGGGTTTACACACCCTAGAACACTGATTAATAGATAAATCAACTCATACTTAATTATTAATAATGTGTTGGCTGAAAAATTCTCATCATACATAATGTATGTTACAGTATGTGTTCATCATCGTTTCACCTAAAAATCAATCTGGCATTTTCAATGTTTTCACAGAATATTTTATATATTAAAATAACATCAACCGATATTTTACTTCCGGTAAAATTCGCCATCTATCCTGATATGCAAAGTTGCTATTCGCCATTGGCATACTACAATTTGATAGAATTTTAAGCTCATATCTCGTAAACTAAAAGAGATATTGAAATGCGGTTTGAACGAGTGTATTTCTCATAATCTCTCGAATGCTGCATTTGTTGACATATTTCATGGAACAGGTGCCACGTTAAAACTACCCCTGTGGCTCTCCCTCTGCTAACATTTTTGGGAGCCTTGATTTGACGGCTGGTAACCGCACTTCACGCGAAGAAATATATCACTTACCAAGATCTGATTCGGCAGAGTGCCACCCTCAGTAATGGGTAAAAGACGTATTTTTGGTTGAACCAGTACAAAAATTGAAATTTTTTAAAACATGGATCTATATCAATTAAACTACGAGAAATCGAATGGCGGTGGGCGCATCGCCATATCTTTTTTAGTTTTCGAGTTACAGCGATTTTAGACTTTTTTTAAAGCTCAACTTTGAGAGCCCATAACTCGAAAACTAAAAAAGATATTGAAATGCGGTTTGAACGAGTGTATTTCTCGTGCGCTACTTAACTTATACCGAAATTTTACCATTTTTGAAAATTTGTCAACTTTTGTTCAAAATTTTCTTATCTCAATATTTCCAAAAGTTGAAGAGATAATGCAAATCTGAAAAAAACAGTGAATTCCTCGCGTGAAAATACATAGGTATGCAAATTTTTACAGCAAAATTCGCACGGATACATTTTTTATTACAAAAAATCGAAAAATGCCCAAAATTAGAAAAAACACCAAGGGGTACCCCTTAGGAAAATTTCAAAAAATGGCTATTTTCGACTTTTTGTAATAACAAATGTATCCGTGCGAATTTTGCTGTAAAAATTTGCATACTTATGTATTTTTACGCGAGGAATTCACTGGTTTTTTCAGATTTGCATTATCTCTTCAACTTTTGGAAATATTGTGAAAAGATAATTTTGAAAAAAAAATGAAAAATTTTCAAAAATAGTTAAATTTCGGTACAAGTTAAGTAGCGCACGAGAAATACGCTCGTTGAAACCGAATTTCAATATCTCTTTTAGTTTTCGAGTTATGGGCTCTCAAAGTTGAACTTTTAAAAAAGTTAAAAATCGCTGTAACTCGGAAACTAAAAGAGATATGAAGGTGCGCTTTGCGCCAATAGATTTGTTGTGATGTAAACTATATAGAACCATATTTATAAAATTTTTGTACTGGTTCAATGAAAAATTCTCATTTGCATACGAACGTATATCAATATCTCTTTTAAAAACCATACCTCTAATTCATAGGCAGTTTTTGTGTTGTTTCAAGGTTCTAAATATGTTTTATAAGTTTGATCATTTAATCTAGGTATAACTTATACCATTAAATCTTAATGTGAGGCAAGAGGCATAATTTAATATTTTTTATTTTTCGTAAAAAATCTGGGTTTTTTCAAAATTAGTAAAAGTAGCTGGGTGGTAGCACTGACTACATTATAATTTCATAATTCTTTCTGATTACAATTCTACCAACCTACCATTTAGGGAATAATTTATTCGTCGCAAAACCTGCATTTAAAAACTTTACCTTACAAAAATCCTTGCTGCAGATGATCAACTCTTTTATTTTCGTCAAAGCCTCCTATATGATTGTATCGCCATTTACACCGGTATCTCCATGCAGCACGCGGCCCAAACCCCAAACCAAAACGAAAACGAACATCGTCGAAAAACAGACGGAGCAGGTGTGCGTTCTTCTCGTCCTTGGCAGCGAACTTAGCGACTTGCACCCTTGTGGAGAAGCGTTTGAAGGGTGGGGAGCCATCAGGACAGGATGCAATCTTTGCCGAATGCATTAGTTTTTAGAAATTTGAAACACATGGTCCAACGAAATAGCGAACGTGAGTGGCGATAATTATGTTTCGAAATGCCGGCTGCTGCTGCTATATTGCGTGTGCGCGATGCATTTGCGTGCAGTGGTGTAGAGAGAGATGGAGAGAGTGGTCCATCAACTTCTTGAATGATGGATCTTACTAATTTTGTCTTGAAGTTTATAATGCACTTTTCAGAAAATCTACTTCATTTAGTATGTTTTGTATTTCAAATACAGAATCTTCCAGTTGTGCAATTGCATATTGAATCACTTTTAAAAGTTACCCTTGTTACCCAAATATTTAGGGGTTACTAAAAGTAAGTAGTGTTTACTTTTTCCTAGATTATAATTAAATAAGAACCACTTAGACGAAGAATATTGCAAATTTTAGTTTATGTACTAATTAATTCAAATTAAAAAGAAAAACTAAATAATCGGAATTAATAACAAAAATAAAAGAACCAAAGCCGAGAAATTTTAAGTGTCTGACATCTATACATATAATATTTTTCACTACGCTATCAGAAAGTAAAATTTTCCGAATTAAATTAGAAATTTAGATAAAGGCCACTTTACAGAAATGATATTTTATTGTACGATAATAGCTATTTATGAAACTAGTAAGAAAATGAAGGTTATTACCTTATGCATGTGAAATTTGCATAACACATAGATTAGATAAGATAATAACCTATTTCCTTACTAGTTTCATACAATATTTTTTCTACTTCCGTTCTAATAAATACGAAAGAGCGTTTTTGAAATTATGAAATTTTGACATATTAATGACAGTTATAAATTCAAAAAATAAAAGAAAACACATCAGAATTCGTCTACCAAGATATCTGTTGCTATGTTACCTCATTATTTCACTAATTAAATAATGCAGTTCATTACCTAACTCAAATAAATGAAATAAAACATCTATTTGCTAACGGAAGTAGAAAAAATAATAATTGCCCTTTCACAAAATATTCACCACATTAAAATTACTTATGTGGTTCCCCCTCCAATAACATCTTTGAGGGCTGTGATTTTACGGCTGGTAACCGCACTTCACGTGCATATGAACTACCACACTACGGCTCGGTGTATCTGGATCCTGTACTGTAATTGGGATTAAATTCCTGTTGTACAGAGTAACAGTGGTATCAAGTCGGACTGTAGATTCAACCCGGGTTGAAACAATTATGACAACATTAAAGGCTTGTGGCTTCCTCTTCCCTAACATCTTTAGGGCCCGTGATTTGACAGGTGATAATACGCATAAATATGTCACTTACTGAGATCTGCAACGGCAGAGTACTACACCCATTAATTTTTAACTTTTTGTTCGATTTTTATTTCCAGTTTTCCGATTGCTATACAATATTTATATCGTTGAAATGTGCACTAGGCTTATCCTCACCGTTATATATTAAGTTAGTTTAGTTCCCAGACTTGTATATTTGCTTGTGAACCAAACTCCCAGTAGGTTTGCTCCAACGATGCTCTCTGCACTCATTCGCATCACTTGCTGTAACGAACTGCTCTCCACATAAGGGTGCAGTGCAGTGCAGTGCAGTGCAGTGCACTTGCTGTAGTGTTGCTGTTCCCACGTGCCCCTGCCACGTGTGCAGATTCACAGTGCTAGCTTTCATTGACCGTGAGAGTTCACCCCGTCCCAAGGGGTAAACACTAAAATACATTTGTTTTTTTATGCGATAGTTCTCATGAAATCTATAGTCAAATCTTCTCAATTTTTTTACAGACAGTTTTGAGGGTCGTGCTTTGACAGGTGGTAAAAACACTATCTTAGCTCCTTTGCTTCACATAGAAAAACTGATTTTTTGAAGTTTTTGAATTGTGAAAATAATTGAATAATTTTGCTCATTTGCGACAAAATTTGAAACTTTTGTATCAAAGAAATAAAATACTAAAAATGATCTTCAAAAATATGGCGAATAATGTTCCAGCCACACCAACTGCCATTATTATAAAATTGTATACGAGTAGGTGGCTGAGTAGTATCGAGTCGGCCTGTGGATTTGAGAACCTAGGTTCAATTCCCATAGCCGACAAACAATTTTCACTAAATTAAATCTAACTCTGTGGCGCTCCCTCTACTAATATTTTGAGGGCGGGATTTGACGGCTGGTAACCGCACTTCTCACGAAGAAATATATCACTTACCGATGATATATTTATTTTATTTATTTATGTATACCGGATGTCCCGAAAAACAGGTTTACGCAAAAAAAATATTTTTAAACTATTAAATTTATATTACAGATTTAGAAATTAGATCAAAAAGCGCGTCAATCTACATTAAAGTGAAAATATTATATTTCCGGCGTAACCGGAAGTGACTCCAACCTTCTTATTTTGAACATAATTTCCGTATATTTTACAAAATTTGGGTTCTACATAGTGTTCTGAATTCAACCATATATAATAACTGCTTGTTTCATTTATAAATCAGTATAAAAAATACAAATAAATTTATTAGACTCTTCATCATTTAGGGCATAATTAAACTGTCCGCCATTTCATTTTTTATATGATTGTAAAGACGTAATTTTTAAATTTGTAAAACAAATTGTATATTTTCAAGTTGCTGTATCAATCATGTTATATAAAATAAATTAAATAAGTACTGCAGTATGACAAATATTATTTATGTAAATAGGTACAATATTACCAAGCAGAAATATTAATTTATGAGCAAAACTGAATCTCACAACCAGTTAGTATCGCTACACTCAGCTAAATATATGATTTTGTATTCAACAAAAACAATTTTAAAAAATAAACAATCTATGTAGGTTGAAAAAAAGTTGAAAAATGTTGAATATTTCCGTCAAATTGGAAACTGTATACCTGTCTGTCTATTGTCTAAACTTCGCTGAACTATTAATTAAATTAATTAATAAACAACACAACGTAACAATAATAATTGAAAAAACAAATATTTACATTATTCTGCCTGATGCAGATGTACAATTGTAATATGTGAAATGCTGTTACCAGTCGTTAAATTACGATCCCCAAAGATATTAGTGGAGGGGTAGCCACAGGGGTAGTTTTAATCTGGTAAAAATTGTTTGTCGGCTGTAGGAACTATTTTATATTATGATTAAATTAAAAATAATAAAATAATATACAAAAATAAAATAAATAAATATATCATCACGCCTTTTACCCATTACTGGGTGTGGCACTCTGCCTAAGCAGATCTCGGTAAGTGATATATTTTGTCGCGTGAAATGCGGTTACCAGCCGTCAAATCACGGCCCTCAAAGATATTAGTGGAGAGGAAGCCACAGGGGTAGATTTTTTAAATTGGTGAAAATTGTTTGTCGGCTTTGGGGATCGAACCAGGGTTCTCAAGATCCACAGGCCGACTCGATACCACTGAGCCACCTACCCCATAAAAAATAATAAAAATAATATACATGTTGGTGAAATTGAGGGTGAGAAATTGCTTGGAGAATCTAGGAATAAATGGATGGATATAAGTTTATATGAAACAAAGTATAACAATTATAGAAAAATAAATAAATAAATAAATATATTATCACGCCTTTTACCCATTGCTGGGTGTGGCACTCTGCCGTCGCAGTTCTCGGTAAGTGATATATTTCTTCGCGTGAAGTGTGGTTACCAGCCATCAAATCACGGCCCCCAAAGATGTTAGTGGAGGAGGAACCACAGGGGTAGATTTAAATAAGAATGAAACGTAACAGAAGAGGAATTTATTATAGGATGAATCTAATAAATATTTGAACGGTTTGTGCTATAGCGTGATGTTAAGTATGTATGTAATTAATATTGTTACAACATAAATTGAAAGCTGATGAGAAAAATACATAAGCGTAGCCTTGTTGTTTCATAATTCAAACAAATCATAAAAAATTCCAGATGTGATTGTATCCAATTCCATTATCCAGACAGAATAACTAAAGATAAAACTGTCTTCACAACGAGTCACTCGCCCCCAACTTTATTACGCCCCCCGTGAATATTTAAAAGCGTTATTCAACGTTGTATCATACTCGCTCATCAAAGAAAGAATCTATTACGAAATTTCATTCCTCAAGTGGATCAAAAACTGAGGAATTAATGTATTTTTAACGCAAAACTACATTAAACTTGTGAATATTTTATTCTGTACGAGTACTATTCTTGTTCACTTGCAGTTGAAGCATAACTTCCGGGTTTTTAAAGCGAGAATTTTTTACGGATTTTTTACAGGTACTTAAAACCGAACGAAGGTTTTTGTTACTATTAGTTATTAAATATTTAGGGCTATTTTCGCCCTATAAACTGTGCCTTGGGTATTATCAATAAAATATGCTATCAACTCTGTATTGGTTACGAATACATGCACTTTACTGCATCCAAATTTTCATCATTTAAAGTTGGTCGTATTTTGTTATTAGTCTATTGTAACTAAATATAAATATATCATCATGACTTTTACCCATCACTGGGTGCGGCACTCTACCTAAGCAAATTTCGGTAAGTGATATATTTTTTCGCGTGAAGTGCGGTTGCAAGCCGTCAAATCCCGGCCCCAAAAGATGTTAGTGGAGGTGGAACCACAAGGGTAGATTTAAATTGGTGAAAATTGTTTGTCGGCTGTGGGGATCAAACCAGAGTCTATTGGAAGTTGGAAAAAGAAACTAATATAAAACGAAAATAATTTGCTAATTATCGGTGTTTATAGCTATTTAATTAGTAATTGTAATTAATAGTAACTGTTCCGTCAAATAATATTAGCATTCACATAAAATTAAGACGTTATTGGAAATACTAAATGTAATATTTGCAAACTGCAAGTGTTTCAAATTTGTATAATATCAATGCGAAAATATATTATTTTTTCTACAACTGTCAAAAATTGTTCACTTTTATCACTAATACACGAAGTACGTGCGTTTTATAAAGCCTCAACTAATTGATAATTATAATTGCTATTCGTAATTACTAATTGGATGAACGTAGTTTGTAAATTTCGTTATTTGACAAAGGATTGTAAATTATTACGATTTAACATTTATTATAAATGATTGATTGTTGAAAAAATAAGTTGTATCTTTCAATATTTTATTAATATTCCATTAGTATCTATCTCATTTGTATGTATATCTAAATATGTATTATTTATTATTCATTTTGAACACATAATATATTTATTTTGTTTACCTTCATTCATTAACCCAATAACTCATTTTCAAGAACGTTCAATAATCCCTAGTTTATACACTAATAAAAAATATTAAAATGAAGATCACTTACCGATCAAATATGGTATTAATATCATCCCTGGAACCTGGAACCTGGATCCTGGACCAGCAAGCCGTTGATTTAATCACTGCACTTTTACACTGTTTCTCTGCATCTACACAATAGAGAGACAAATTTGTACTAAAATATTTACAATTTCAACAGTTTGAACTAAAAGCCGATAAACTTGTAAAATCTAGAAACGTGCAATAAGTCGAATAAAATTAAAAACTATTTAAGTTAGGGACCTTATAACGAGTTCAAGCAAAGAGAAGACATTATCGATTTTTTTAATATGATTACTATATATCTTCAATTCTGATTTATATCAACAAAACATATATATTATTGTCAATTACGTGTATCAATTTCATAAATATTAAATATGATATTAATAAATAAAAATAAAGCTATAGATATATAGAATGGAGTAGATTACAATATTTACATGATTGTCAAACATTACATTCGTATTTGTGTAATTAAATTCAACTTTTATTTGAGTTTTATTAACGCAAAACAAGCATATTTTGATATTCGGTGGTCTGAGTAATGTTCCGGCATTTGGAGATCCCCAGTTCGAATCCCACTAGCTAACTAAAAATATATATATTTTTTTTTATTAAGTATCTTTAGGACACTTCAGCAACGGGGTTATTAGTGTCCTTGGTACAATATATTTTACATTTATATGAGATGTTTTATTTGTATATCATGTAAATAATCTAGTATGTGTTTTATCGTGGATTGGTTGTCTGTGAGGATCTCTTTTAGTGTTTGCAATATTTGATTGTTTTGTCTTTGGTTTTGATATTTGTAACAATCTGTGATAATGTGTTTGGTTGTTAGTGTTGCCTGGCATGTGTCGCATTGTATTGGATCAGCCTTCTGTAGAATGTGTTGATGGGTCAATTTGGTATGGCCTATTTATTTATTTATGTTACGCTGTACAACAGGGACTTAATCCCAATTAGAGTACAGGCACTCACCGAGCCGCTATATAATTTTTAGCTTGAGTGAGATTCAAACTCGGGATCTTCGGACTCGAATTCCGTATCGCTATCCACACCACCGTACTGACGGACAAACTACAACACTGCGGTTCAGTGAATTCGGACCCTGTACTGTAATTTGAATTTAGTTCCTGTTGTATAGATTAGCATAAATAAGTAAACACAAAAATATACTACATACGACTTTGTTTAGATGCAGCCCAACAAGATATAATATAAAATGTACCTATCGTAATAGTAATAAAGAAGCAATTACTCGCATTTAAAATAGTTTCTTTCCGAAACATCGCAATTTGCAGTAATGACCTTGTAATGACAGAACAATCCTTTCAGCAGTTGTTGATGAATCATTGTGTCCAAAATTACCAGTAGATTTGAGAGCCATTAGTCTCTAAATGAGAAAATGAAACTAGTGGACATGAATTCGAATAAAGTGATTAGCTACTCGTACTCGTAGTTGATGTCTGTGAAGCCAGCGTATAAGTTTTGTTTAAGTAGCCATTAACATAAGTTGGTTAAGTGAATTTGTGAAACATTCGACAGTTGAAGAACCGCAAACATTTAACTAATGGAAAAGTTTTACTCGATAATAGATGACTTCGCTGAAATCAGAAAAATCTAAATACCACTTTTTCTTTGTACAAATATTTACTAGTACTTCTCATATTTTTTATCAAACAAATATTTACCTCGTTCTCGTTTATTCTACATTTTATTGTTATTCGATAAACATAGATATTTTTCAATGTTGAAATACATACATACATACATACATAATATCACGCTATATCCCATTAAATGGGGTAACACGAACCCGTTAACATTCTCATCCTGACACACGATACTCGTTTCGATCACATTAACACTTTCTCCATACGAACTCTTTCTTTTCTCACAATCAAAATCCATCATCACGCAAAAAACATGCATCCATTCGCTCCTGTACACCTGTTTCGTAAATCTTCACTTACACCCACTTCTCTAACAACGAATCTATAAGAAATGAAGGCAGCATCTCCTGCGCTTGTTTAAAAATACATTTAACACAATTGCAGTTACACACTGTATAGTAAAAACAGAAAATGAATCAAAAAGAAAAGTTTAAATGATCGTAAGATAAAAGCATCATGCTAGATCCCGTCAAATTAGATAGGTACCAATGAAACATTCTTAAACATTTTTTGTTTAAAGTTTAATTTATGACAGAAACATTCGAGTGACGCCTGGATTATTTGTTTAGCAAATTTTGATAAAATTATAACGTAAATTATGCAATGAATTAGGGAGGAAGAATTCTCCCTTCCCGTTCCTCCAGCAAAGTTAGTGTAGACCAGCGTTTGTCAAAATTATTTCATCGTGGAATACTTTACAAATCCAAATATTTTGACGGAATACTTTGGTTATTCTAATAGAAAGATTTTTCAGAGTAATTTCAGTAATTTCATTTTTTCTTTTCATGGAGCCTTCTATGGACACCATTCTCCCCAAGGTGACAGTTTGGGAAACGCTGGAGCAGACAGCAATATATTTAAAGGTAAAACTTTTCGTTTCTCCAGTTTGGTAATAGTTCGGATCTGTTCGCGACATACGTTGTTATTTCACGCCGGCAGGCATATAGCTAGGGGAGTGAGATAGTGCAGGGTTGGCACGTGGCTTGTCAGGGGTGCCAACCGTCCGCGATGAAAACCGTCAGGGGATGCAATGCAACAGGGCTCGAGGCGAGGCGAACGCGAGCGGTGAATAACTGCAAGCAACCCTCCACAGCGGGTACAAGAACACTGCGATGCAGTGGCGGCACGTGCCCAGGGACCTAGGGGCACTATAATTAGTCTCAATGTTGCGATTTCCTCATATTTCTTGTTATCTTGCCCGTTACCCCGGAAAGGGAACTCAAGTGCGGCCTCATTGCAGTAATGTTATTAAATATTTTACTCCCTTACACACAGACAGGATTGTTATTGTGGTTCTATTAAGCTTTAAATTGGATTTGGTCTCACGGATGTATTTCCTAAATCCGGAATATTAAATCATTACAGCTTTTGTTCGGTTTTGAGGATAGAATGTTTGAAAAACTACTACGGAAAGAAAATCAGTAATTTCTGACTTTGTTCACGAGGTCCACCTATAATTTTTTTACCACCCTATCAGAAAGTAAAATTATCAAAAATAAATTTTAAAAATAAATAAGATTTTAACAGATGCCACCTGGATGTCACTAATGTCAAATCATACTTTTGTTTCCTTTCCTAGAACTTTTTTCAATATTACTTGTGAAAATAACATTTCCTTCACTTAATTTAGTTGTAATAATAACCGTATCCCTCACTAGTGATCAAAGTAAATATCTTTCCTCACAATTGAGTGAGGGAAATGCCATTTGACATAGTGACCAAGGAAACATGATATTCATTTGCTTTATATAAAATAATTATTAAATTTCTTGTATTGCGTGTGGCTAGCAACCATACCATCGACAACGTTGCTACTGAAACGTCGAAAGACGCCCTATGCTCCAGTAGGAGCTTACAGGAAATGATGATGATGATTGCAAACTTAAAAATGTAATTTCTCGTTTAATGTTGAAAAAAATAGTATGGCACGCACTATATATATATATTAGCTATTTATGAAACTAGTAAGGTAATAACCTATTTGCTTACTAGTTTCATGCAATATTTTTTCTACTTCCGTTCTAATAAATACGAAAGAGCGTTTTTGAAATTTTGACATATTAATGACAGTTATAAATTCAAAAAAATAAAAGAATAACACATCAGAATTCGTCTACCAAGATATCTGTTGCTATGTTACCGCATTATTTCACTAGTTAAATAATGCAGTTCCTTACCTAACTCAAATAAGTGAAATAAAAGTCTATTTCCTAACGGAAGTATAAATATATATATATATATATATATATATATACTATGAAAGTTCATGTCACACCATTTCATGAGAAATAGCATAATATGTAATATAAACTTTTTGTTCTTTTTATAATAGTTCCGGAAAATTGAAATTCATAAACTTGAAGATATAAGATATGAGAAGGAGCTCCATGATAAAATTAAAAGTTTCAACTATTCTAAATTGCCCGAAATAAGTGAGCAACTAACGATACAATCTTTTAAAAATAACAGTCTCCGTGTACATTAACTGAATTCTGAGTGGTTTTAAAATGGCCAGATTTGAATTCTTTCCAACGACGTGGTAACAAATACTAGGATATAGTCATTTCTAGTTTCTAGAAGACCCAAGTACGATTTCATTTAGGTAAATTGCTGTTCATTAGCACAATGTAATTATCTCCACGTGATCATTCTCTAACTCCAGCAGTGTACAGTTGCAGTGGCCAGGAAACTATCGATTCACCGAGTTCCTGATAAAGTCGTCCGACTTATCTGCAATCGTATTGTTACCAGCTGAACGCCAGAACGTCAGACTGTCTCACATGCGAGGAATATTACTCAAAATCAAAACTATTTCAATAAATGACTACATTACACAGAAGAAATAAAATTGCTTTTCTATTCTTAATAATGTGACCAATAACGACATGATTACTTGAAAATGACATAGGTAATTTTGTTCGCTATACCTTTTATTTATTTGTTACCAGGAAATTAATCCCAATTACAGTCCAGGGAATTTACAGCTTATAATGGAATTCTAGTCATTAAAATACAATTTAATGGGGTAGGTGGCTCAGTGGTATTGAGTCGGCCTGTAGATCTTGAGAACCCTGGTTCGATCCCCACAGCCGACAAACAATTTTCACCAATTTAAATCTACCCCTGTGGCACTAATATCTTTGGGGGGCGTGATTTGACGACTGGTAACCGCACTTCACGCGAAGAAATATATCACTTAACGAGATCTGCTTAGGCAGAGTGCCACATCCAGTAATGGGTAAAAGGCGTGATGATATATTTATTTATAGTATTTTATAAAATATAATTTATTTGATATTTAAGTTGAAATCAATGCAGTGCTGAATTTAGGGGATGATCCAGAAGCTCGAGTACCCTCGAAATAAAAATTTGTTCTTTCTTTCATCATCATACACTAACTTATAATTATATGAAGTGTACAAACACCATCATAATACACAGCTCAAAATTGTACAGGGATATTTGAAAAATAAAATGTTACGAGATAGTTGATAGCTATAATTAAAATGAAGCGAGCTTTACTAAAATAAATTGTAGGTATTTGAAATGTTAACTGATAAATTTATATTACGGTTATAAAACAATATTTTAACTGTATTGATCGTTCTAATTTTTATCTTATATTATTCATGTAATTACTTTTGAGAAATATATTTTATTGCTATTATTCAGTAGTAAAATTTAATCTAGTAATGAATAATTATTGATCGTTTATTTCGCATCCTTTAAAAATCCATACAAGTAATAACGCTTATTTGTGAATGTTATTAATTAAACATTTATTATTTACGTATGAAATATATGGTATGAATTAAACAATTCATTATTTATTTATTAATTTTAATTATCCAATAATTTGTTGTGTTGGAAAAGCAAATTTTCCGATACTTAAAATTTTAAATCTTTAGAATACGTAATTGTATTAAATATTCAATAGCGCAGATAACTTTTTATTAGATTACATTTATTTATTTATCACATATATAAATGACAAAATATTAAATAAAATAAAATAAATAAATATATCATCACGCCTTTTACCCATTACTGGGTGTGGCACTCTGCCTAAGCAGATCTCGGTAAGTGATATATTTTTTCACGTGAAGTGCGGTTACCAGCCGTCAAATCACGACCCCCAAAGATATTACTGGAGGGGGAGCCACAGGGGTAGATTTAAATTGGTGAAAATTGTTTGTCGGCTGTGGGGATCGAACCAGGATTCTTAAGATCCACAGACCGACTCGAAACCACTGAGCCACCTACCCCAAAATACTGTTCCATCAAATGGGAGTAACACGAACCCTTGAAACATTCACTAAACATTTATTCATCAGATTCATCCTGCAATTTATTTTCATCAATTTAATCACATGGTTCTTTTTACACCAGCTCGTTCATTCCTTCTACTTGGAATCGTACGTTCAAGCAACAAACCTTCAATCATATTCATCTATTTATTCTTAGGTCGTTCACGCAATCTCTCACCCCTTATTTTATCCATCTCCCATTCAACATCCGTTCTATATATTCAAACCATCCAAATTAATACAAATCCTTTCCTTTTATGACATTCTTCTCACTTTAACACTCGTCATGCAGTAATGTATTCGGTAGTAAGGTGGTGTCGATAGCGTTGCAAAATTCGAATTGCACTCAAGCTAAAAATTAACTACTATAATGCGCGGGACGGTGAGTTCGAATCCTGTACTGTAATTGGGATTAAGTTCCTGTTGTACAGCGTAACATAAATAAATAAATAAATTAATGCAGGATCGAATGGATGGATGTGATTGAAGGTTTGTTGCGTGACGAAAGTTTCCAAGTGTGAGGAATATATAAGCTTGTATGGAGGGAACGTGAATGTGGTTAATACGAGGATGGTGTCTATTTTTCATTTATCCTTTCATTTATTCCTGTTGGTTATATTTTTGTATGAGGTTTAATATTTGAATAACAAACTAAAATATGATTAGAATCTCAAAAAAGATAAAATTAAATGTCATCTATACACTTGGTGAAACTAGGTTTAATAAAATATAAACTAAACACTTGGCTAAGTCTCACAAAATTCAGCCTCCAAGTCACCTTATGAGGGCATCGTCAGAGGCTGGCCAGCACAGTTAGTAGCCATAGACGCGTTTCGCTCTTATCAGTATGGTATAACTCACTTCTTCACCTAGAACAAAGTTTACGTGAAGAAGCTGAATTTTGTGAATGTTTAGTTTATATTTTATTTGATTAGAATCTTATTGTTTTGTTAATCAATTCAATCCGGTATAAAAAAGACTCTAACTCTCTTTATGATTCTGCCTGTTAAAAATTAAAAGTACACTCCCCACAAAAAGCAAAGCTTCGAAGTCTTAGCATGTTAGAATTGATAGTATGACTTTATGAACTTTTCAAATATCCGTCCAATGATTGCAATATCCTTGCCGAATACGAGACCATCACAGCGGCTATAAATGCTTGCTATGATTCCGTAATGGTGGGGGCAAGGACGTAGGGTGACAAAGACAAATCGGACACAGGCGCCCTCGACGCCGCACAACATAATCGTTATTATCGTGTACTTAGTAGGCTAATAACAAGAGAACGCCTACGTCAGACAAATGCCGTCCCGCCGGTCGGTCGGTCTGTTGTGCCCGACTGGGACTGGGGCCCTAATTCGAACGGTGTACTAACGGACGTTTTGCTAATCAGATCCGGTGGAACCGGAAGCGTTGTTGCTAAATACACAAGCAGGCCCGGATTATACGTTTTTTGCCACGTAGAAGACATAAGCGTATTACTAACATCATAGAATATTTTTTGTTCAAAATATGGCCTTGTAGATTTTCCTTTGTCAAATATTTCTAAATTATTTTATAAAAGGATGCTTCAAATAAAAGTGGTACACTATATCACTAGTCAGGAAAACGGTTACTATCACAACTAAATTGAGTGACATAAATGCCATTTTCCCAAGGATGAAAATGCTTCAAAAGGATGGAAAATTTAGTTCCTTATTATTATGCTATTTACCTAAGAATTATATTTAATTAACTACTAAATTTTTATGTAATCTTGACGCTGTAAAGTGTCTTATTGGAAATAAACATTATTATTATTATTATTATTATTATTTCAAGTATCTGTTTTTAAATAATTAGACAAAACAAGAAATATGAAAGCCTATATTTAGCCTTCTAAATATAATGCTTCTATCAAAAGTTAAATCATTTATATACACATATACTATAATTAATATTTCAAATGTATCTTGTTTCAATTTTTGTCCACTTGTGAAATGTAAACGGTAAATTTATAATGTATATGTCATTTAAAATTAGTGTTTAAAACTCCTATAGTATTTAATTTTTATTGTATTATGTCGCAATGTTTATAATATTTTGGTTTGTATTTTTTCTTTTTCCAACCCTCAGTAATTGGGATAATTTTATCCTGTTGAGCGGTTATAAAATAAATAAATTAATTAATTAATTAATTGATAAATGAGTGTTGTTTGTCCTGTGTCTTCCGAATTTCTTATAAACAAAAATTAATTATTAATAAATAAACCTCTGAACTTTGTTGATAGCCAAAGTCAATACACTGAAAATTGAATGAAATTTAATAAAAACCTAAAGACAAAAAAGTTACAATTCACGAAGTTATTATATAATTGATTAATTAAGCTTTAAGTAGCTTCCTTCTGTTTTTCGGCTCCTTAATTTTTTATAAGCTTCGAACTTTAGCGTAAAGACTTATAAACTTTTCAAGTAGAGTTTCCTGTTAAATTAACACAGGCAGATAAAGATTTTTTCTTGATTTAGTCTTTATTGTAATAAGATTTAAACTGATATCTTCAGATTTTATTTGTCTCGTAGCATGAAATATTGTTCTTTCTTTTCTTATTTGAATCAAATTTCAACTTTAGTAATGGTATTGTTTTTTTAACTTTAAATGTTTAATGTTGCTACACAAATTGCTTTCGTGTTCTGCACCGAAGTAGATATTCGAAAGAAATGTATTCTAAATTGTTTTATTTATAATTCATATTTTTCTTATGTATGTTATAACTTTTATTATTTCATATGATACATATATATTCAATTTTATTGTTTAAATTATTTATAGGAACAGTATCGGATATTATATAACTAATATTTTAATAAACTGCTTTTTGATGGCAATTGCCACTATGCTAAATTAAAGATTTATCAGTACTTATTTAGTTTTATTTCATGTAGAGTTTGTTTCTGTACTCGACAATGTTATTATATTTTCCATCAGCTAATAAACTATAGAAATATCTTTATTTTTATATCTCATAAAATTATGACAAGCTTTAATACCTGGCACAATTAATTTAGTTTTTTTATTTAAAAGTTTTTCCATGCTGCATTTATTTATTTATTTACAACAAGAAATCAATCCTAATTATGGTAGCTCATAATAAAATCCGAACCGCTTAGACCCTTCCGTGGTTTATAAATGAATTCAAATTTTATTTTTTTGAAAATTTCTTAGGTTTTTTTTTTTATTTTAGACCAATTTCAAACTATTTTCTCTAAAATTTGTTTGTAAGTAGAAGTAGCTTATGAAGTAGCCACTTTAACCACTGAGCTACAACTATCAAGGTAACTTAATTGTTCAAACTTAATATTGTTTGTAGAAATTCAGACAAAATTTCACTTTTACTCAAACATTTTCTGGACTTTATTTCCCATTTCTTGTACTATACAGGGTGTTTCTAAACTTGATCGTTAAAGTTTAATATATGATGTACAGCAAACGCAACAAAACTATTTTTTACAAGTCGTAAAACTAAATGCAATTCATCTGAAGACAACATTTTAATACCACCGGAATGACAGTTCTGAAATTTTAATTGTACGACCAAATAGTCATTGTTTATTGTAGTATATATATAATTTAATAATTAATATATTAGATAAATAAATAAACATATCATCACGCCTTATACTCATTACTGGGTGTGGCACTCTGCCTAAGCAGATCTCGGTAAGTGATATATTTTTTTGCGTTACCAGCCGTCTAATCTCGGCCTCCAAAGATATTAGTAGAGAGAGAGTCACAGGGGTAGATTTAAATTGGTGAAAATTGTTTGTCGGCTGTGGGGATCGAACAAGGGTTCTCAAGATCCACAGGTCGACTCGATACCACTGAGCTACCTACCCCATAAATATATTAATATATTAGAAATAGCTATAAAACTAAAGGTAGGTACTTTAAATGTTTACTTAAAATAATCCATCCTTAATTTTACGTATTCAAATCTCAATGAGATCAACAATGATTCTGAATCTATGATAAACTTTATAATTTCTGTACATAATTATTTCTTCATTTAACATAGGCTTTATAAAACTTGTCTAAGTCATCACCATGTTTCTGTAAAGTAGTAAAAAGCCTCACCCACAACACACAGCCCAAGTCACGTCTTACATACAAATAAATCTACACACACACACACACGCACACACACGAATACGCAGCGCCACTAAGTCGTGAGCTGAGCACAAGCCACAGGGTGTTCAACAACAACTTTCCAACAATTCTCTCCTTTATGTCCCTCACACCAAGTTCCACAATCGCTTGGCGGGCTAGTAGAGAGCGCGTGCGACAGACACAGCACTCTTGAACGTAGTTTGTTTTTTCACCTGGACTGTACAGCGTTGCCAAGTTGCCGAGGTTTCTGTATCTGTCGACGTGGTGCGGACACTACCACCAGAGATGAATTATAATCAGGAGGCCACGAAACGACCAACTGGTCTATTGATTTTTTTTATATATAATAGCCATCGTGATCTATGAGTTCTATAGGAATAAAAATGCCCTCATTTTTTGTAGGAGACTTAACAAATGAACTGAATTGTAATAATATGTTTCGCTTGTTTAATTATCAGTTATTCAGTTTTTTCAATAAAATAGTCACTTAGTTTTTTATTTCTGCCTTTGACGGAAATTCTTTTATTGTAACGGTCAAAATAATCAAGTGAATTATTTGTTTTATAGAAATAAATGAGTTTAACGACCTTACCAGAAAGTAAAATTTTCTTCCCTTAAAGGGTAAGGCCACTCTAGAATTTTTTTAAAATGCATTTTTTTTTATTTGCTTAAATTATAGTTTAAACCCTTAGGAATAAGGGACAATTAATTTAAATGCCGCGCGGAAGTATTTCAGAGGAAAAAAAGCATATATCTATTAGTACTAGTATTTATATATATATACATGACTCGAAACTTTAAACGCGTTTTTCTCGAAATCATATTTTCAAAATCGGGCGCAAAGAAATCTGAAATACTAATTGATGAATCGTGCTGAATCTTTTTAATTCTTATTCCAGATATAAAATACTAAAAAACTACGGGGGCTTTTTTTAAAGTGCTTCATCCGTTTTTTATGGTCGTTTTTATACAGAAATTTAGTCCCGAATAATGAAATTTTTTTCAAACGTGCGCCATTTTGTTGAAAATCAAAATTTTCAAAATCCAGCCCGTAGTTTTTTAGAGTATACATCAGAGATTAAGAAAACATTTCCCTTTTTGATCCAGGTCTATTGCTGTTCCCGGAATGTTTTCGCCCGATTTGCCCTACGCACCGGGAGGAGTCGCTATTTTTTTTAATTTCTAACGACAATTTTGAATATATTCTTTCAAAAAATTTTTTAAATAAAGTTTAAAGAGCACTAAATAAAGATCCAAAAACAGTTCTTAAGCAGCACGTTTAGATTTCGTTAAAAAAATCTTGAAAATGACCTTTTTTTTCCTTGTCTAGAGTGGCCTTACCCCTTAATTGAGATCTCCTGAGAATCTCGCATCTGTACAAAATATGATGTTAATTTAATTTCGCTTGCATCTACTATTTGTAATTAAATATTATTTTTGTATTTAGTTATATAGCTCGAAAAAGTTCAATTTGTTCCTAATTTAACCGTTATAAGTTACTGTAATTAGGATTGATTTCTTGTTGTAAATAAATAAATAAATGCAGACATGGAAAAACTTTTAAATGAAAAAACTAAATTAACTTTACCAGGTATTGTGTTATATGGTGTAAACCTCCTACTCGTATCCTCTAATCGGGATTAATTTCATGTTGTATGAAGTTTCAAACAAATAGAAACATTGTATTTGTTTTGAGAAATAATAATTTCAGTAATTGCAGCATTAATAAATGTATGTATAAAAGTCAAAATTACATTTTGTTGATGTAACCGGTCGTATTTTTTCTACTCGGAGAAAAGCACACATTTATCTTTCCACATATGCTACAAATGAAAAAAAAGTATTTTATTTCGTACCTAGGAATCCATTTTGTACAGATTTGTTTTTTCTTTCAGGAAGGCATGTTAATTAAAGTTTGTGTTGTAAAACCAGTACCTGTTCGTTTAAATATATAAAACTTTTATCTACTCGAATAAAATATAAAATTTTATCTTGAATTTCTGTAACTAACACTCGAGTATAAAATAAACAGTCAGAAAAAACCTCTTCGTAATAATAACTATACTTATTTTATCAAATTATTTACGGTCATTACTTCCAAATAAACCAATGACTTCTTTTGGCATCTTCACGATTTCGGCGGAAAGTTGGTTTCATTTAAAAAAATAATGCCACCAATTAGTAAACATTAAACATTGAAAGAACTGTTACACAATTTTAATTAAATTAACAAACAATTTAATCCAATTTAAATCTACTCCTGTGGCTCCCCCTCTACTAACATCTTTGGGGCCGTGATTTGACGGCTGGGAACCGTACAAATATATCACTTACCGAGATCTGCTTTGGAGGTGTGCCACACCCAGTAACGGGTAAAAGGCGTGATGATATATTTATTTATTTCTGTATCAAAACCATCAGTATTAAACATGTTTGTTGTTATATTTGGAGCAACAACAAATACACCCTCCTTTTTTTAGATTTTAGGACGATTTATTTTCTTATGGCGTAGGTGGCTCAGTGGTCGGCCTGTGGATCTTGAGAACCCTGGTTCGATACCCACAGCCGACAAACAACTTTCACCAATTTAAAAAATCTATCCCTGTGGCTCCTCCTCCACTAATATCTTTGATGGCCGTGATTTGACGGCCGGTAACCGCACTTCACGCGAAAAAATATATCACTTACCGAGATCTGCTTACAGCAGAGTGCCACACTCAGTAATGGGTAAAAGGCGTGATGATATATATATTTTTTTATATACCGGACCAAGTACTCAGGTCATATGCCGATATGTTCTTTGTATGGCCGCCACAGGCGGGATCCGAACCCACGACCTTATGGTCGTCAGTCAGGCCCTCAACCTGCGCGGCCACCGCGCGGGACATGATATATTTATTTATTTATTTATTTTATTTGATAGAGGGGGCCCCCGAACGAGCAGTGCTTAGGGCCCCCGAACAGTATTAGTCCGGCTTTGTGTATTCCAAAATCTCCATATCATCTGGCTCTGCCATCAGCTTTATAAATCATCTCATTACGAATATTTCAACAGCCCATAAGCTTCAAAAAATCAATATGCATATCGACAGGTGGTGCAGACGACATTTACACAATCCTTCGATGGCACAGAAACAACTGTATGCTAATCAGACTAATACGCGCCGCACATTTCAATCATATCACCTCGGTTGTGTCATGTGTCGGCAGTCGGCAGTCGGCAGTCGGCAGTGCTGTAACCACTGGGGTAATGACACTAGGACACGTGATCACGAACACTACAAAAATACGCTCGTAATTCACCCTAGCTAATTGAAGAGTGCAATTAATGTATAGTGCAATAGAACAGTCTATTTGTTTAAACGACTATTAGAGTATTAGTTTAAGTAAGTGAGTCTACTGGATTGATTTTGTAAATAAATTATGCTAGTCTCGTATATTTCAAAATTAAATGCATGTGCATCTACAGTTGCATGATGTTCCAACATGTTGGCTGAATATTTATTCAATAAATTCATCCTGAAATGTACCTTGACTAAACATTATTATCCTGATACATAATCCACTTTTATAATAGGTTAATAAACCATTTTTTCATCCCTCAATTGAGAGAAGAAAGTGAAATGCACATTTATAATGACTTTATATACCATTTTTTTGTCACAATCCGGACAAAAAGTAAATTTTTCTTTTATCACTTCAGAGAAAAAAAGAGATAATTTTAACCCTTGGGGAGAAAGTAAAATTTTCCTCCCTCATTGAGAGAAAAAATGGATTTGTCGGAAAACTGTCAGAAAATAAAATATTCTTTTTTCATTTGAGAGAAGAAAGAAATACTTTTCATCCTAAGGAAGAAAGTTAATTTTTGCTCTTCTCAATTGAAAGAAGGAAATGATACATAATACATATTTATAATGGGACTTTGTCACAACTCTGTCAGAAAGTAAAATTTTCTTTCTTCAACTGAGAGAAAAAAGGAATACTTTTCACGGTAAGAAAGAAAGTAAATTTTTCCTCCTTAAATTAAGAGAAGAAAGTGATATACAAGCCACTTTTATAATTGGTTTGTAAATCATATTTTCGTCACCTATCTAAAACTAATTTTTTCTTCCCAATTGAGAGAAGAAAGAGATACTTTTCACGTTAGGAATAAAAGTAAATTTTTCTTCCCTCTATTGAGAAAATAAAGTAATAGACAACTCACTTTTATAATGGGGATTTGTAAATCATCTTTTTGTCACAATGTTATATGAAAAAGTAAAATTTTCATTGCATTTGCTTATAATTAATGTATTGATAAAATGATCAGGTTTAAGTTATTAAGTTTTCATCTGCGGTAATCGCAAATTATTTTCTATTTGATATCGCTTTATAATTTCATTAAAATTGACAGAATGTCATTGAAATTATATTTGTCATAGATATGTAATTGAATATTGTATAATTACTTTGAAAAATTAGCTATAAACTGATTTATAATTAAAACAATAGTTTTAATTAACTTTTCCATTTGAAAACAAGTTGAATTTAATGAACTTTGTTGCATGCATAGAATAAAATACAATAACGAACAAAAAAATTAAAACCTACCCTAAAATCAATATAAATAAATTATATACGAGATTGTTCAATATTCAAATTGTTTAATAATTCCACCAACATTTATACTTTATATAAAAGTTAAAACCTATTGCTAACGTTTATAAAACTTTTATTTCGATTTGCAGTTATCCGAAGAGAATCGAAACAAAACATGGGTTCATGCACGCATGGTGCATCAAGCGGGTGAAAGAGTGCAGGGGTATTTTAAAGCAGTACTCGGCAACATTTTCATATTACATAGATTATTTTTTGTCTCAATTAAGAAAAAAGATTTATACTTTTCAGCTATAAGGAAGAAAGTACATTACAAATAAAATTTTGTTTTCTTAATTGTAAATAATTAATTCAAACAATAGACGAATAATAATCTACCACTTTAAGTAAGTGGCTCAATGGTATCGAATAGGACTGTAAATTTGAAAACCCAGGTTCAATTTTCACAACATTAAAACTACCCCTGTGGCTGCCCCTCTACTAACATCTTTAAGGGGCGAGACTTGACACTTCGCGCGTATAAATATATCACTTATCGAGATCTGCTTCGACAGAATGACACATGCAGTAATAAATAAAAAGCGTGATGATATATTCATTTTTTATTTGAATTATTTTTCTCTAAAATAATTTATGTACAATTTATCTTGTTGTATTTATCGTACAATTTTTATCGTGTGGCAAAAAACGTTTGCCCTAATATTAGATTTTCACAAGTATTCTTTTATATTCAGCCATTATCTGAGCACAGTTTGAGAGGCACTGTTTGAAGCAGGTTGGTAAGTAACACAATCAGTGGAAATGTAAAGTACTTACAGTTGAAAACACAATAAGCGGTAGACTTTTGTTGCAGCGATTCACAGAGACGAAACTTAATTCTGTATTCCGGCATCGACGAACGCCGACATCAACGACTAGATGCTGAAGAATTCGTGGAGAATGGTGAATACATCGAGCATTGTTCATTCATTCAATGCGTACCATTGTACAATTGTATTAAGGGTACTCAAAATATAAGTAGATGAAACATTGCATGTTACATTATGTTGTTTATGCTTTTCTACAATTACATTCATTCTATTTTCTTTTATCGTTTCCAATTACACATTTTATAGGATTAAGCTCGTTGTCAGTAACTATATTTACTGAGAAAATATGAAGTCTTTTCTTTTAAAATAACGTTTGATAGATTTTTCATGTGGTGTCTGTATTTGCATGAATTAAATTGTGAAAGTGTACATAGTAAAATGAGGAAACTATAATTTCAGTTCTATTTCGCTACCGTGCAATTCAAGGCAATTTCTAAGACAACACACCGCACGTAGTACATATAATAGAACAGCAATATTGAACTAAGACAATAGACTTCTCACATTACATAACAATGAAACAGAATATCAACAACCTATAATTGCTTCGAACGAACGAACGAACGAACATACATACATCTAACTTTAAAATGAAAAGAAAACAAACTATTTAGAATTTAAATCAATTTTATAACCTTTTCTAATAGTCTAATAATAATAACAATAACTTGAAATGGTTATTTTCTGTATTTAAAGTTAAATATCTAATAACAATGAAATAAAATAAAATAAATAAATATATCATAACGCCTTTTACCCATTACTAGGTGTGGCACTCTGTCGTAAGAAGATCTCGGTAAGTGATATATTTATTCGCGTGAAGTGCGGTTACCAGCAGTCAAACCACGGCCCTCAAAGATATTAGTGGAACGGGAGCCACAGGGGTAGATTTAAATTGGTGAAAATTGTTTGTCAGCTGTGGGGATCGAACCAGGGTTCTCAAGATCTACAGGCCGACTCGATACCACTGTGCCACCTACAATTAATTGATTTTATATCAAATTTTGATAGTACAGTTTCCAGCATCATATAAATGTTTTCTTAAAATTTGAAGTAAGCAAACTTTATTTATTTATTTATTTACGCAACTCTGTACAACAGGAACTGAATTCCAATACAAGAACTGACCAGCTGCAGTGCGGTAGTATTTCTAGCTTGACTGGAATTCGAACCCTAGATCTCCAAATTCGAATTCCGTAACGATAACCATACCACTGTACTGCCATGATAGATTCATTGATTTGTTTCTTCCAATTATATATTGTAATAATCTTTGTTAATTTTGATTAATTTATTGTTTTTACTTTGTAATTTTACTTAGTAATTTTTTCCTAGTTACTTAATTTTTTTTGTACTTACTATATTTACTTTGTATTATATTTTTATTCTATAATTGGGTGTTTTGCCTGTTGGGTTCAATATAATAATCATAATAATAAAGAATCATTTTATAATTCTCACAAGCGAGAGCTCGCAAATTCAACTACATAATGTTATGTTATGTCCTATATACCACTTACATTTTATTTACATTCATAATTCCTTTCATAATGGGGAAGGTGGCTCAGTGGTATCTTGAGAACCCTGGTTCGATCCCCACAGCCGACAAACAATTTTCACCAATTTAAATCTACCTCTGTGGCTCCTCCTCTACTAACATCTTTGGGGGGCTTTGATTTGACGGCTGGTCGAGATCTGCTACGGCAGAGTACCACACCCAGTAATGGGTAAATGGCGTGATGATATTTTTATTTTATATTTAATTTATTCCTTTCATATCAGTTTGTTTATCTATCATTTCGAATCCTTCGTTCATGAAACAAACCTTCAATCATATCTATCAATTTTTTCCTTGGTTATTCATTAATCTCTGACTATCAATTATACCAACATATTCTATAAATACAAGTGTGTGGAAATGAATGCAATTCTACTAAAAGTTGTAGATCCACTGTACAGTAATTGGTATTATTTTCCTGTTTTGCAACATGGTAAAAGGAACCCTAAACATGATATTTTATAACAACAAAGACAAAATTAATTGTCATCCAACACTTGGTGAAACAAGGTTTAATAAAAAATATAAAATAAACACTATGTTTCACAAAATTGACTTGGAGGCTGAATTTTGTGAAACATTGCCAAGTGTTTATTTTATATTTTTTATGATATTTTATAATTCATTAAATATAAAAATAATTGTTTTTACAAGAATATAAAAGATAAACAAAATAATTTAGCTTCGATCTAAGTTGGCTGACTTCAGAGAATACTCTTCCTCAACATATGAGCATCGTCATCAGCCAGAAGGTAAGAAACAAGCAACGAACGTTGGACGACGGTTGATCGTGGCATTGACCTTAGCTCTCGGCGCGAAACAAGTTTCGTATCCGCAAACAGACACCCAACGGAGAATCTCTACCACCGGTCAAATATCAAAACTACCTTCCATGTACATACAACCACATGTGTGATAACCTGTTTTACAAATTACCTAATATGTAATACTTCGATGCAAGAACCTTATTTGGCCCAAACTTGGAAAAGAACTATACAATCCCTTAAAAAAATTCTAGAATTGTATTTCATTTTCTTCAAACAACATATGCGAATTTTAACGGTTTTTTGTTATAGAAAACTGTTAGTTTTACTTGATTAAATTTATTAATGTTCGTTCTCTATCAACGAAAAATTTAATTAAACAATGTTTTAAAAAAATCAATAAAGAAATGTATGAGCAAAAACTAACCCAAAGAAATAAAAAAAACATTTTTTACATTCTTATGGGAATAAGTCTGGATAATTAATACATCAGTTTTGACCAGGTGGTTAAAAAAGTTTCATTTCATACCAAAGTTATTTCACTAAAAATAAAAATTATTTGCTAGTGTAATATTCTCTCCACGTATTGTTGATAAAACAAAATATTTTCAAAGAGAAATAAATGTCAACCCATAAATCATTAATCTAGTATAGTATTTTCAAAGGTGTGCAACAATGGAGACATTAAAATATGCATCTATTTTTCGCTATCAAACGTTTAGAAAAAATAGCAATAGAAAATTAAATTTTCTTCTAAAATTATTTTGATATAATTAAGGTTATTCACAGTTTGCAATACAACTGCCAAAAAAATTGTTTTAACGATCGAACGTTAAATAAAGAGTACTTGTATTGAACAAAAAAGATGGTCTTTGTGGATAGATTCGCGTACGTAAATTTTAACATTTTGACAGTTGCATAATAGTATTTTATGCAACAAGATAATGGAAGCTATTAAAACACAAGTATGAAGTTTACTATACGAGCAATAGGCGAATGTTATAATTCATACTCATGTATTAATAGCCATTATACACTGATTTTTCTGCGACAAAATCTAACATTCAAAATTATTCAAATTTGGGATTTATTTTGATTGTATACGTAAGATTTAATATTATCTTGATAGATATCACATGTCATGAATGTATGGCCAACATAATTAATGTATTATGGCCGTTTCATATGTAAAAAAAATATAGTTTCAAATTTATAAAGCGGGCACTTCAACTAGCGCTGCCGATAGATTACATTGTAACTAACCTAACATAACCTAATAATATTGAATGTATAAATAAAATACCTAATTCCATTAATTATATTTCGTTTGATCACATACACTTCAGTTTGCACATATTTGAAGATTGTTTTGTAATTTAATAGAGTGGTCATTTTCCTTTAATTGAAATAAAAATCACTAGATGGCATTACTTAACATACCAAGTCGTGGCCAACTTGATTGAATTGCGCCATTACTGACAAATAATTATGAAACCAGCATAGGTGATATTGTATTTTAAAAAGAGCATTTATTTATTTTGAAGAACAAATGAAAACAGTATGTAAATGTAACGTTTTTGTTTATTCGCTTTTCATTTCACTAAGTGGCTGTACACCTCGAAAGATTTTGTGTATCCGTAGAACAATAACAATAACGCTATTCTAGTAGGGCTTTGGAGCGACTAGCGAGATATTAGCCTCTGTAATCATTTATACACCGGAGCGAGCTGATTCCGGCACAGACTCCGGCTGTGGCTCCGGCGGCTCCGGTTGCACTCATTCAGATAAGTGGCATCGCTTGTTCGAGGGAGACCAGGACTTTGTTTCAGGTTCTGTGGGTATTTACATAATGCACTACTATTAAATTGCAATCTTTACAATCAACTGGAATAAACATTTCTGGAAAAATGTTTCAATGGAATTGTTGTTATTGTGTATGATTTGAAATTATTAAATCTATCCTAGGAAATCGTTTTGTAGGGATTTTATTTATTTTCAGAGAAAATAAGCAAGATATACTCAGACATTTATTTATTTATGTTACGCTGTACAACAGGAACTGAATCCCAATTACAGTACAGGATCCGCAAACACCGAGCCGCAGTGTGGTAGTTTATATAATTTTTAGCTTGAGTGAGGTTCGAACTCGGGATCCTCGGATTCGAATTCCGTATCGCTATCCACACCACCGTACTGACCGACTTATTTCCACTTATACCTAGTTTCACGTAAGAATTCCGCCATTTTAAATGTCTTATTATTATAAATATTATTACATCACATTAAAATTACTTCTGTGAATTCTCTCCCACTAACATCTTTGGGGACCGTGATTTGACTTCACTCACATAAATATATAATTTACCGAGATCTGCTACTGCAGAGTTCCGCACCCAGTAATGGGTTAAAGGCGTGATGATATATTTATTTTTATTTACTGAATGTATATGCGAGTATATGGGGTAGATGGCTCAGTGGTATCGAGTCGGCCTGTGGATCTTGAGAACCCTGGTTCGATCCCCACAGCCGCCAAACAATTTTCACCAATTTAAATTTACCCCTGTGGCTCCCTCTCCACTAATATCTTTGAGGGCCGTGATTTGACGGCTGGTAACCGCATTTCACGCGACAAAATATATCACTTACCGAGATCTGCTTAGGTAGAGTGCCACACCCAGTAATGGGTAAAAGGCGTGATGATATATTTATTTATTTATTTATTTATACGCGAATATTGAAAATTTTAATTAGCTAATGAAACATTATTTGACGACGTAATTATAACTAAGATCTGAAGTACCACACCCAGTAATGGGTAAAAGAAGTACTTTATCATAAAGCTATAATATTAAAATGGCATACGCAATTTTTTTTAGCCAACTTATTTTTTAAAAATAAGAAAATAAATGGTGTGATAATTGCTTACTCTTGCTGACTCTTTATAATGCCAGTTTCGCGATACAATAATAAAAATGGTCGCCAACACATAATTACCTCCCTAAAAATGTGCTTAACAGGCTTGCCAACTTTTATCCGCGAGTGAAAATTTCGCTTTAATAATAATAATTAAGGTGGTGTCGTGGTGACGAAAATAGAACAAAAAGATCTGTGTCAGTTTCCGGTGTGTTTCGCCCGGAGCGCGCGACAGCTAATCCGGCGCTCCGGTGCGGGAAAAACAAGAAGAAGAAGCCGCGACCATAACGAAGGGAACACACGTAAACAATTGAACGCACACCGCGGGCGATACGAAACACGGAACAAAACAACACGTTGGTAGAACGACATTCGTGCCAATAACACCACGACTCGACGACATTTTATTTTTCAACTTATTGCAAAAAATTCGCGCGATCTAAATTCCAGGAGGCTTTCTTGCTCGTTATAAACAATGCTCGCTACATTCAACCTACATTTCTGTCAAAGTTTTTATCTATTATGAAGTGACACAGTTAACAAAAGTCATTTAATTTAAAATAGTATAGAACAAAATTACAATGTTTTCTGACAGTTTCACACAATTGTTTGTAATTTTGTTTCAATTCCATGGCTAATTTTAATTTTTAAAATACTTTAAACTTATTGTATAACCCCAGTTTTGTAGTCCTTAAATTTGAATTGATGAACAAAATCTCAATGAAACTTATAATTTTATAACACTTTTTTAACAAATATTATAAATAAAATAAATAAATAAATATATCGTCACGCCTTTTACCCATTACTGGATGTGGCACTCTGCCGTAACAGATCTCGGTAAGTGATATATTTCTTCGCGTGAAGTGCGGTTACCAGCCGACAAAACACGCCCCCCCCCCCAAGATGCTAGTGGAGGGGGAACCACAAATATTGATGTGAGTAAAAGTTAATGTGGTAGAAACGAGTATCGTGTGTCAGTATGAGAATGTTGACATGAACTGATTTTTTTTTTAATATAAGTCTTTTAGTGGATGTTCTGTGAATGTTTCAGGGGTTCGTGCTACCCCATTTAATGAGATATAGCGTGATGTTATGTATGTATGTGTGCGTATTTAATTTATACATTTAATATTATTATTATCATGAGAACCTTGGTTCGATCCCACAGCCGACAAACAATTTTCACCAAATTAAATCTACCCCTGTGACTCTTCCGCCACTAACATCTTTGGAGTCCATGATTTGACGGTTGGTAACCGCACTTCACGCGAAGAAATATATCACTTACCGAGATCTGCTTCAGCAGAGTGCCACATCCAGTAAGGGGTAAAAGGCGTGATGATATATTATTATTATTATATTATTAGGTTAAGTTAGTTACGAATAAAGTTGGCCATGTATAAAATCTGTAAAAAAAATTATATGGTAAAATGATGGACAGAAACGGCCATAATAAGCGTTAGTGCAATTCATTAAAGTTGGCCATGACATTAGTGGCATCCAGGTGCCATCTATCAAGATAATAATGAATCTTATCTAAATTTGTAATTAATTTAACTTTCTGATTTGCTAGTGGAAACTATATAAAAAGCATCATTCTGAATTAGCTAAAAAAAATTTGAGAATGAGACTACAATGTTTGAAGGGTTCTTGCCACCCCATTTGATTGAACATAGTATGATGTAACATATAGCAAGAAATATGACTTCACAAAATAACATACGAACACGCTTACAGTGATTAAAGTGCATCGTAATGTTTAAATATAGCAATGATATTCGTGCGGCTTGACTGCGGCGTCGGCGTCGCGCTGTCGACTCCCGCGCAATATCCAGCTTTCAGAGAAAATATAAGGTCCGCTAAAAGCACAATATCTCCACCTCGCCACGATATTTGCTTTTCTGTCGCCAGTCGACACCACAAACAGAAACACATTTAATTACGTTTATTTTTCATCATTTAAATCTGGTGTTGTCTACCGCAATCTTACTCGCGCAGCCCGCCCGAGCAAATATGCATGACAAACACGGAAAATAAGGATGGAGATAGGATGGAGAACAAAGCGGACAAGGATGAATAGAGGAAGTATTAGCTTTAACTTCTTGTTATTTTAAATTAATTTTTGTAATGAAGTGGTGATGCTTTTAAAATACAGCCAAGGGGAAAGAAAATATGCCCAACAAATTATACATTTTTGCTATCTTTCTTATTTTTATCTCATTTCATCTTTATTTAATTAATAAATAAATTAATAAAAATGGTCGTACTAATATAGACAACTGTTCTGAATCCAATGGTAATTTTACCAAATCCGTATCAAATAAAATGTTTGAGATAACAGTTTTTGGGAAAGTTTAATTTTTATCAACTTTTTCTAAAATACATTGATCTTGAGAACCCTGGTTCGATCTTCACAGCCGATAAACAATTTTCAGCAATTTAAATCTACCCCTATGGCTCCTCCTCCACTAATATCTTTGGAGAACGTGATTTGACGGCTTGTAACCGCACTTCACGCGAAAAAATATATAACTTACCGAGATCTGCTTACGCAGAGTGCCACACCCGATGATGGGTAAAAGGCGTGATGATATATTTATTTTATTTTATTTACAAGCAACTTTTTTGGTGGTTGATGAAAGTCATACCGTTTAAATTAATAAGATTCAAAATTATCATAATTAACAAAGAAAAATGTCTCCGAATGTGGTAAGTTCATATCTAGCTTTGTCTTTAATGGCACGATTTGATTCAATTTTTATATATAATATATATATGGGGTAGGTGGCTCAGTGGTATCGAGTCGGTCTGTGAATTTTGAAAACCCTGGTTTGATACCCACAGCAGACAAACAATTTTCACTAAATTAAATCTACCCCTGTGGCTCCCCCTCCACTAATATCTTTGGAGGACGTGATTTGACGGCTTGTAACCTCACTTCACGCGAAAAAATATATCACTTACCGAGATCTGCTTACGGCAGAGTGCAACACTCAGTAATAGGTAAAAGGCGTGATGATATATTTATGTATTTATTTGAATAAACATTCATTCGCCCCAAGAAATTAATTCTCCGTTGAAACATGGTAACGTTTTTATTCAACCAAGTATAAAAAGTCTCAGTTTATTTGATCATTATATGAGCACGAAGGCCGATCTACGATACAGCTATAGTGTGTTGTTTGCCCGCTCGCGAATAGTTTCATTTACGTTTACGTTTCTACCGAGAGCATAAATTCGTTTCATGCTTGATTTATTACTGAACTAATGCAAAGTTTTATGCGGAAACTGCATTTTGTTCGCCCATAATTGCTTTAATCTGTATATATTATGAAATGTATATCCGAACAGTCGGTAGATTACGGTTAGCACACAAATGTATTGTATTCTTTTTCATGAAACTAAATATTTACAATTTCAAATATTACCTCTGTGATTATGCAGGTGGTTGGGTTATTTGTTGCTCTGCGCAGCAGGAACTTCATCCGGATCCGCTCAGACAAACTCGGATTTTATATTTATGCAACATTAAAACCTGCTCATAACATGGGAAATCAATTTTTCCTTACGTAAAAGCTGCCACTTAATTTTAGACAAAAATGCTTCAAATATAAGTTGTATGGCCGGTTTAACCAACGAAAGTTATATTTTAAACTTGTTTAAATAAATCAAAATTATATATCAAATGGATTAATTGATATTGCTATATATTCGATTTGTTCTTCATTATTTATACCACGTTTAAAAATAATCTTTTGTTGGTTAAGCCAGACAATAAATTCCGCATCTAAGTCAACAATCACATTTTATTTTGCACGTTTTGTAACCGAAAGAATTATTATATATCACTTACCGAGATCTGCTTCGACAGAGTGCCACACCCAGTGATGGATAAAAGGTGCGATGATATATTTATATATATAGTTTTAATTTAATTGTCTACAACTCGTATTTGAAGCATTTTTGTCTAAAATAAACTGGTCACTTTTTCGACAATCAAAAACTGATTTCCCAGGTTAAACATCTTTGGCTATGATTCAATGTTACATGCGTCCAAGAAAATTTCACTCTAATTATGATAAATAAATAAATTTATATTAAGTGATACTAATATCTTCACTGAGAACTAACAAAAAAAAAATGAAAGAATTAAAATATAGAGAATCATTCTCACGAGGGACAGAAACATCCTACCTACGGAGTGAAAAATAATGTTTCTCTTCCAAGGGAGAAAAGCAGTGTTTCTCTCTCTAAAATTAGGAAATAAGAACGTGTATCTTGTGCACGTGTTACGTAAGTTGAAATTAGCGAGATTTGAAAATACGTCCAAGAAAATTCCACTGTAGTTACGATAAATAAATAAATAAATTTTTATTAAGTGATGCTAATGACTTGACTGAGAACTAACAAAAAAATGAAAGAATTAAAATAAAAAATTTGAAGTAAATCTGCGAAAAAACTAAACAAAGGGAATAATGTATGATGAGAGAACATTCCTTTCTGCTTTGGACGCATAATATTTTACATTTGTTTACAATTCATTATTTATAGATATTCAAACAACATTCGCAGAATTTGATTTAGTTATCTGCTATATATTTGCTACCGTATATACTGTATGTATATGTGTACGTGCGTGTATGTGCGTACACATAGGTACAATATAATTTTTCATTTCACCATTGTGAATTCAATTCTATTCTTCTATTATTCTGCTACATTTTTCAGTTGAAATGCAAACAAATTCAATTGATTTTTAGTTATACGAGTACTTGTTCCAAAAGAATATCAATTAATTTAATATAAATATTACTTTTTCTTATAAAGCAATATGAGAAATAAATATATCCAATTTCTGGACGAAACAGCTCTACATTTTCAGATTATTGTTGATTATAACTGATTAAATATGTAGTTAAAGTGAAACAGGCGCCTAATTGAGTCTGAAATATCTTTTTAAAAGAAAATATAATATATATACATACTTATATTAACATATATAACCGTGACTAAAACGTACAAATCCACAGCTTGTAATTACGAAGTTATTCAGCTCCATGGAAACCAGTACATTAGATGACAATTTAATAACGGGAGTAGAAAATAGTTATTTACGTAAAAAATCAGGAAAGTGTTCAATTACAGGATGAGTAGATAGTTTCATACCGAGCTTGAAACAGTTTACGAATCCTGTACGATGCTTTCCTGACGTGTTATGTATAACATTTTACTTGAAACTTATAAACAAATAAATATTTTAAATTAAATTAAACTAAAAGAAATATTTGACTTACATATTCAGTCAGTATTTGATGTTACTAAGTAACTAGACACTCACGTTTCTTTCATTACCTGCCTAGGCTTATGCTATGTTATTTTCCTGACTAGGCATTCAAAGCAAAGCTTTCCTGAGTCTTAAAGCTCAGGCAAATGTTTATTTTCCTGTTAGTTTCAGGTAAAATAAGTTAATATTAAATTGGGCCATTTTAATTCACTTCTCCCTTATTTTGGCACCTTTAAGGAGCGGGCCCCCACGGTAATATTTAATACAGGGCCCACCAAGTCTAGCAATGATAAATACTCATAAATGTAAACTTTCTTGCGAGAACAGAGAACATAGAATATTTCTCACAAAATAATAAAAGTCAGTTATTGATGCCTTGATTTTTTATATGTAGATGGTTGTTTTATGCTTCATCTTGCTGATGAATAAGTTGATGTTGATATTAAAATGTTTTTGTGTTGTAACGTTTCGCATAAACTTGAGAATTATTATTTTAATTTTATTAAAAGCTTTGTTGTGGAATATTTGCGTGAGAATCCCCGCTTAAAACATTTTATTTCTGTATATAAATTTTATTGTAAGTACTTGTATAAATTTTAATTTATCGACCTGCTGCTCTACAATTTATCTCAGTTACTACGGAATATATCTAGACGCATATATCTCGCACGGTGTACGTAATTGTAAATTTAGGAACTATACACGTAGAAAATGAAGAAAAATGGATTGTAAAATCAATGTTCGTTTTCACCGCCCTTGGAAAACACAAAATATCACACCATTTACTAAAAATTTCTTTATAGTAATAATAAATAAAGTATGATTTCCGATGCAAGCTACGCCAGCAGATTGGAAAAGTACGTACATAATTCACTCGTCGGCATTGGCGGCGCTAGCATCGCCAGCTAGGTATGACTAAAGAGCCCATTTTCGCACAACAACGTATAAGAATTTCCACTGTATATTAATAATAAATTTTATTTCTATTTAGCGAAATCCGGGAACTTGCAGTGCAAGCGAGCGCATTCATCACTGTCAGTGCACGTGCATGTGTTGGTGTGTGTGTATGTGTGAACAAAAGAGGTGCGCGGCTGCCAACATGGCGTACACGAATATTTGGAGCAATGGATGGGAATTTCAAATAAATTTGACAAAGTTGCTGTCGGATGGAACATGCTATATGAACATAAGATGAAATTATTTCTCACTTTAAATATTTTATTCATGTAGACATTTTTCTATTTGCAAATTGGTCTTCCTTTTCCGTGTCTTTGAATATTTATTTTGGTGGGAACCACTCTTTATTTATCCGAGTGTATTTAAATACCATTTACATTTTAAATTGAGAAGAACGTTATTGTTTCAAGAGTGGGAAAGACATGAGTTAGTTGAAATGGTTTGATCGACATTTTGCGTGTTTATACGTTTGTGCCATTCTATTTCTACTCCATTTGCGAAATTTAAATATTGTCTTCAGGTGCATATATTATTTATAGGTAGAGCAAATTATTAATAACAATGCGATACTAATTAATAAATATGTCGACTTGACACTACTATGATTCATTTTAATAGTATGTAACAATTTTATAAACAAAAAACAACAAAGACAAAATTAATTGTCCGTTCCTTGGTGAAACTAGATTTAATAAAATATAAAAATATTAATATAAAAATATTAAAGTAGGCAACACTTGTCTAAGTCTCACAAAATTTTTGCCTTTCAGTTTTATAAACGTCTCTTTAGTTGCGAGTGCATAAAAAGCGAATATCTAAAGAATTTATAAAACGAGTCACATTCTATACTTTGCTACGTTTGCAAATTGAGACACATTACCGAAGCAGATCTCAGTAAATGATATATTTCTGCATCGGCAGTATGCCACATAAAGTACTGGGTAAAAGGCGTGTTGATATATATATATATATATATATATATATATATATATATATATATTTACTTTTCATAGCAATCGTAAAAAAATAAATTATGATACATTATTATCAAATTCTGGTAACAGCACTTCACGCGAAAAAATATATCACCTACCGAGATCTGCTCCGGGAGAGTGCCACACCCAGTAATGCGTAAAAGGCGTGATGATATATTTATATATTTTATTTTACAAGAGCTAATCCCATGTTTCACGTTAGAATAAACTTTCGATGTTTTTCGATCACTTGAAAAGTATAAATATCAAGATCTGCAATTACAGAACTATCACATACATCATTCAATAATTTGATTCAATTCAGTTTTGAAATTCACAATTAGTAACAAAGTCATAGATATAGTAATGATATATTTATTTATCGTATCTACATTTCTCGTATCTTGAAAATTTCAGCGTTTCAGTAAACTTCTTTCAGTGTGAAATACGTAGAAAATACCAGCACAAAAACTAAAAATTATTCCTTGGAGAAGAGAACTAAAAAATCATTGCAGAACTACCATTGCGCCTTATAAAATTTTCAGCATGTTTGAAAGTTGCTATTGGCAGCTTCGCCACAGCTTTTCAGCTGCTGAAACGTTGAAAATATTTCAGCGGAGACAGTTATCTCCGCCGCGGGATCCGTGTCGTGGTTCTCCCCTCCATTGCAGCCGGCGAACGTCATTTGTTCTTCGCCTAATTAAATTACGGTTGGTGAGGAACCGACGCCTGCCTACTAGATCTTGGTTAAAACGCCAGTGATTGACACTAACGCGCCCCGGGAAAATATGCGATGTGCTCGATTGGGATTGGACGATGTTATTTGTTTGCTAAATTAAACAAATGAAACTAATTCCAGGATTAAGGATAAGCGCTGTTTATTGACGCTCAAGTCAACAAAAATACGTTTTAAATCTGTCCGAGTTTTCAATATTATGGTAGAAAGTGAAGTTAGCAGCGAGCCAATATTTTGTTGCATTTTGCCATTTCAACAAATGATCAAAATAAGTGAGAGTGATTGTATGTCAGTTGAGATGATTTAAGCATGTGGAATGAATGTCGAATGAAAGATTGGTGAAATTGAGAGATTATGTAGACAACCTGGAAATAAATGGATATGATTTGTTGTAAATGAAAGATGAGACGAACTTAAATAACAAATAAATAAATATATCATCACGCCTTTTATCCATTACTGGGTGTGGCACTCTGCCTAAGCAGATCTCGGTAAGTGTTATATTTTTTCGTGTGAGGTGCCAGCCGTCAAATCACGGCCCCAAAGATATTAGCGGCGGGGGAGCCACAGGGGTAGATTTAAACTGGTGAAAATTGTTTGTCGGCTGTGAGGATTGAATCAGGGTTCTCAAGATCCCCAGACCAATTTGATACCACTGAGCTACCTACCTATGAGCTTGTATGAAAAGAATTATGAATGTGGGTTAAGCGAAAAATTATATAAACTACTGCACTGCGGTTCGGGGAGTCCGGACCCTGTACTGTAATTGGGATTCAGTTCCTGTTGTACAGCGTAACATAAATAAATAAAAATAGCATGCCAAGATAGAAATATTTGGCGAAGATTGTTTAATATTTTAATTATTATTACCTCTTAACACATACCTATAAATACCCAGATATAGTAATCATATTAAAAATGCATTTTAAGGACTTAATTGATATTTAAATTTTATCCTATTTTTGGCATTCGCTTATAAAACTACTATGCACAAAATAACAATGTAAGTTTGAAATTATGTTTTCATGATATACTAATAATATTTGTGTTACTTGTGAAACGCGGTTTAAACGAGTGCATTTCTCGTGCTCTGAACTATATAGAACCATATTATAAAAATTTTGCACAAAATAACAATGTAAGTTTGAAATTATGTCTTCATGATATAGTAATAATATTCATGTTACTCACCAATGCTGAGACCATGAGTGCATGAGTTATCTGTCCTCGATGTACACCAGCAAGACGAACCACTTCACCCACAATATCACTACCACTCGCGATCATTAAACATTCACTGACAACATACGACACTTCATTTTAATCTATACCACATTTACAAACGCCAAAACGTTCACCAAGATTTTATATCACGATTTTACACATTTTCACGACTGATACACAAATATATACGCCACAAACCAAAAAACATCTGAGACATTGACAAACAAACCGATGCGAACACTGAACTAAGATGGCGGACTATTTGTAACCAGTTCAGACAATAATTAATTAAATACTTGTAGTAGAAAGACTGTGTGCCAAGTATTGTATTAGAGTGTTAAGTATTTTACATTAAGGAATAGAAACATTGAATATTTATTATTTTAGAGAGAAAAATTCAGCTGACGCCGAGATTTGAACCTGTGCCTTTTAGAATATTTCCTACTAAAATATTAACTAAATTTACAATGTTATCAATAAAATTAATACTAATTATTTGATAGGTAATTAATTGCATCTCTTTAAATTTTAAAACAATTTGGTTTATGAGGCATGTGGCTCAGTGGTATCGAGTCGGCATGTGGATTTGAGAACCTGGGTTTGATTCCCACAGCCGACAAACACAATAAAACTACCGCTGTGGCTCCCCCTTCACTAATATCTTTAAAATTTAATGGCTAGTAAATAGATATATATATATATATATATATATATATATATATATATATATAAATATGAAATTGTGGGATGATTCCATTAATTTATGGTATGTGTAACAATTTAAAATTAATTAAGGTCATATTTAATAACAGCTTAAAAGAAGCTAATTTGAATATTTCTGACAGTTTTCAATGTTCGATAAAATCAATTACAGTTTGTAACAAATTATCTGCCAATATCATCTTTATTAAAGCAAAAATAAATTACAAGTTAAATTATGTGCAAAAACACTTCAGGAAGTCCAGATTTTCATCAAACTTTGCGAATAAAACGACAAACTTGAGATTTTTAAAATAATTAAAAGTTAAATTCAATTCTTGAAAATGTAAAAAGAGGAGAAATATTTAATTTCCTACAACTGCGAACCAGAGAACTCCAACAAAAATAAGAATGAAATTGGTGAATACATCATCATGCTGTATTACAAGTACTATTTTATACATTCATGGATACAGATCTCAATATATGACATACATTGATACAAGTGAGGGTGAGAAATTGTGTGGACGACTTAGGAATAAATGGATACGAGTAGTTTTGATTGAAGGTTGGTTGCGTGTACGAAGGATAAGAGCTTGTATGAAGGGAATAATATAAAATGTTTGGCAAAGATTAAAGTCATAAACTAGTAAATTTGTCATTTATATTGAGTCTAGGCTCAAAAACATCGCACTAAAGACAAAGTTTCATAAATATTATCTGTTTATAAAATATGAAGTCTGATATAGAGGCATTTCGATAGTTCTTTCTTTCACAACTAATCCATTCTTTTTACTTTTCAGTTTTCGTCTGACAGTTAATTTGAGATTCTTAAGCCTGGTGCCACAATTTTTTGTTTAAACTATTACGGTTTAATGAATGTCAATTAAGACTTTCTAGAACTATACATTGTTTTCAATTTAGATGAAGACTTATTAAAAAAAATAGTGGAGGACCCGATTGCAGCATGAATCTGAAGAATAAATGTTGTGTGAATATTTGAAGGGTTGTTGTACTGCATCTGATGTGACATAGCGTGATTGTATGTATGTATGTATGTTTCCTGCTGTGGGATTCAATCTGGAGTTCTAATTTTCATAGTCCTACTACAAAGTTTGTTTCCAGATTAGAAAACTTTGCGAATCACTGTTTCGCAGAGCAAGGCAGATCAATGCAGAGATAGCACATTAATTTCTTTCTGTTCAAACAAGAGAAACAAGTTAATCTCGACATCTCGCGAGATTCAAATGCAACGTAGTGTATTATCCCCCTTCCACTATTTCAGTATTCGTGTTGCACTTGTTTCGTGTTTCATATGAATCCACGGCTGTCTGTGATTAGGTGTATCAGTGTAGCTGGATTTTGAGTGTCGCCCTGGGCGCCAACAAATGCTAGACTTGGCACGAGATACCCGCAGGCCTGCAGAGCCGGACTGGCGCGCCTACCCCACCAAAAATTTTCATAAAGCTCAGTAAAAATATAACTTATTTTTCAATCAAAGAAAATGTTATTAATACGATTTATTATCACATTAAAATAACCCCTTCACTAATATTTTTGGGGCCGTGATTTGACGGCACTTCATTCGCATAAATATATCACTTCCGTAATCTGCTTCGGCAGAGTGCCATACCCAGTAAAGGGTAAAAGACGTGATGATATATGAATTACTTCAACCACCTAATTAGGCCCATTTGATGCATTAATTTCTACATTAGTTTGTGACAATTTAAGAACGAAAAATATGTATATTTGACTTGCCAATTTTGTTGAATGTATATATTTATTTATTTGCTCATTTTATGAGGTAAATATAAATAATATTTCTATTTGTTTTTATGTTTACGTTGTAAAGAATAATAAAAATTTAAATATGCTAATATTATGTATAAACGACACATGAAAACAAATAAAATATATAATTTATTAAAAACCTCATATCGACATAAAAAATTATAGAAATATTATTGTATTTTACGCATATATATTTTTAATGGAACGTATTAAAAAAAAAACTTTTATATTTAAAATAAAAAAAATTAAATTTCTGTATTTATAATTAAAGTTGATATATCAGCATTTGATTCCAATTTAGAAACGTTACTAATTATCAAATCTTTATAAATTATTTTAAATGCTGTATCCCATAAAAGGAGGTAGCACAAACCCTAAAAACATTCACAGAACATTCCTCACCCAGCATACCATCCTCGTTTCAACCGCATTCATAGTTCCTTCCAAACAAGCTCATTTATTCATCATTCATTACAGCACTTAATGCGAAAATGCATCACGCAACGGCTACACCCAGTAATGGGTAAAAGGCGTGATGATATTTTTATTTATTTTTATATTTAAAGTTTGTCGGCTTCAGGAATCAAACTCAGGTTTTTAAATCCACTAAGACGCGATGCAACTAAAAAAAAATTAAATATATTCACTTATAATTTACAGCATTGATTTTTTCCAAAAACGTATTAATTTGCATTCATGTTCCACTCGAGCAGATTTAGTTGTTGCAATACACGATACAAAATTTCTCGGATATGAATTAATGCTGGAGGGCAGATACGGGAAGAGAATAGTAACGACACCAAAACAAAAGTAAAAATAATTTAGGTTTTATGTTCTGCTTAAAATAATCGTTAGGATAGAATTATATATCCATGGCAACTTGTATCAAGTCAATAAAATTGACAATAAAAAACAATTTTATAAAATAAAATAAATATATCATCACGCCTTTTACCCATTACTGGCTGTGGCACTCTGCCGTAAGCAGATCTTGTTAAGTGATATATTTCTTCGCGTGAAGTGCGGTTACCAGCCGTCAAATTACGGCCCTAAAAGATGTTAGTGGAAGGGGAGCCACAGGGGTAGATTTAAATTGGTGAAAATTGTTTGTCGCCTGTGGGGATCGAACCAGGTCTCTCAAGATCCACAGGCGGACTCGATACCACTGAACCACCTACCCCATTCAAATTGATATTTTTGACACGCACAAGTTTCCAATTATTAATTTTGCTTGGGTAAGTCAAGTAATTAATAATTTCCAAGATAAATTAATATTATTATTGTAACCATGCTTAATATAATGTTTCTATAGGCTGTTAATTAGTATCGATGTTCACCAACATTTTTTTTTACAATTTTTGAATTATATCTATAAAATTATAAAACGTATGCACTTGGAGACTCTCCCATTAGATTCAGTGAGTAAGAATACATAAGTGTCTAAATTTTCGTTGCAGTGTTCTACAAAAATAATTAAAAAATTTAAACTCAGATAAAATTAATTGACTTTTGTTTGTATTATGATTTTGGATTTAAGTAATTCATATTAGGATTTATTTGGTTATAAAGTTTATTAAGAATTCCATTTTAAGATATAGCAGGGAGTATAAAATTCATTATTAACATTCTTCTCTTTTGAAGTGTCTATCTAAGTCCAGATTAATAAAAGCACAGACAATTCATTTCGAAATAAACAAGATAGTATACGGGGTATGCCGCAATGAGGTATATTTAAAATTCTGAATTATATCACAACCATATTAATGTTAAATTCAAATGACAGCAGGAACTGTCTAGCATGACATTTGCGAATAATTCATCGAAAAAACTGTGTGTGGAACGTAGCACGGAAGTTTAATAATTAAAATAAAGTGTCTACATACTGCGACAACGTTTAAAAATCTGTTAGAAAAATATGTACGATAATATACCGCATATTTGAATACGATTAGAATGGAATTCATTACTTTTCAGAATATAAAATTTGTTGCGTTTTAGGAAATTACAATTTATAATTAAGCGAAATCCGAGTTGTATTAAAACAACGATTCAAATATAATATTAAGTTAAATAATAGTAGTTGTAGCAGTATGGTTGCGCTGTCCTGTCAAAAGAAATAGTTGTTGGATTTAAAGCTCCATGATTAGGTTTAAAATCTATGATTTTAAATTCGTTGTTTTTGTCTCAATTTTGAGACAATTTCGGTCTGTATTAAAATAACGATTCAAGTATAATATTAAATTAAATAATAGGTAGTTGTAGCAGCATGGTTGCGCTGTCGCTTTACAAGAAATAGTTGGCGAATTTAAAGCTCCGTGATTAGCTTTGGAATCTATGATTAAATTCGTTGTTTTTGTCCTAATTTTGGAGTAATTCTGAGTTGTATTAAAACAACGATTCAAGCATAATTTTAAATTAAATAATAGGTAGTTATAGCAGCATGGTTGCGCCGTCGATTCACAAGAAATAGCGATTTTAAAGCTCCTTGATTAGGTTTGGAATCTATGATTAATTCGTTGTTTTTGTCCTAATTTTGGAGTAATTCTGAGTTGTATTAAAACAGCGATTCAAACATAATTTTAAATTAAATAATAGGTAGTTGTAGCAGCATGGTTGTGCCGTCACTTCATAAGAAATAGTTAGCGAATTTAAAGCTCTAATTTTGGAGGAATTTGTAAAAATACGAAACTCGAACAATAACTAAAACAAAATACTAAATTAAATATTATGTAGTTATCGGAAAGTTGTAACAGCATGGTTGCACTGTGATTTCACAAGAAAGAGTTCAGGGGTTCAAAGTTGCATGATTACACTTAAAACTGCGTTCCACTGATTTGGAATATACTATAAGTATTTTATAACATAGCTGAGTATAGGATCAAATACAAGATATCTAAGGTCACGGGACATTACTTTAAAGCGCTTTGGTATCTAGCTCAAATTTATTACAAATTTAAAACACTGAAAATCTGCTTTTTACCAATTTACCTTATTTCACATTTTGTTCCATCAGGGCGAATTTATCAGTTTGCCAAATTTTTTCCGCCCTAGTGATGAATGTAATAAAAACATATCTTATTTTAAATTTTCAATAAGTCTCAGATTATGTGTATTGGCTCAGTGGTATTAAGTTAGCCCCAAAAGATGTTACTGGAGGGAGATCCACAGGAATATTTGTAATGTGGTGAAAATTGTTTATTGGTTGTGGAAAATGAATCCACAAAAAATAAAAAATATATCATCACGTCTTTTACCCATTACTGAGTGTGGCACTCTGTCGTAGCAGATCTCGGTTACCAGCAGGGTTCGTAAATATCATGATATTTATAATAAATATCAAAATATCTGATATATAGGATATATATCAGATAAATATCACTTTTTGGATATTTATTTTTTAATTTTAGTTTTTGTACACATTTATTATCACTATAGGAAATACAAAATAAATTATTACTCCTAAATAAAAAATTAACATAGGTAATGAAAAAAAGTAAATATACATTGAATGGATACACAAATATTATATAGTACTAAGAATAGTAAGAATATTTAAATAATCCTATATCCTAGATAGGGGCAAATCATCATCTTCTGATGAACTTCCTGAACATAGCGTTGCAGATAGAGACTCACTTGGCCAAATCCAATCTAAATTAGTTTTTTTTTTGTAGTTTCTTTTTGGTTTAAATATTTAAACATAAAAACGAATTTACCGGCTTTGGCGTTACCGAGACGATTACGTAATTGAGATTGGACAATGCCAAAACTGGAGAAATATCGTTCCAGCCCTGCTGTGGCTGCTACAGCAGTGTGTAACTGTTCACATAGTTCAATAAATGTACTTTTATTTGGCCACTCTGACTCATTGATAGTTACACTTTTCCACCATATTAAAGGATTTGTATTTCTAAAATGAGTACCAAATAAAAATTTTGGAAATGGTTCAGACTTTGCCGTTAATGAAATCACAAATGGCACACAATTTGGATTTATGTCGTTGATGTGAAGTTAGTCAAAAGCTAGTAAAGTAAGAATTATCTTTAGAATATAATTTTAACAGAATTAATGAAAGTAATAATGAGAGGTATACTGTATTTATTATAGACTATTTGATATTTTTATATAATGGATATATATCTTCGAACCCTGTTTATAAGTTAACTGAAGCACGAGAAAATTAATGCCGTTGAGCGCGTTTTCATATCACATTTAGTTTTTGAGATATAGCCTCGGAAAAGTAGAAAAACTGAAAAATTCGAAAAATTTCACTTTTCCGGAGGCTATATCTCAAAAACTAAACAAGATATGGAAATGCGCTCAACGGCGTTGAATTCCCCGTGTCCGAATTGACTTATAAGCAAATTTTCATACAATTTTATGCAATTTAATATTTTTAATTATTTCCTAAGGGGTACCCCTTTGGTTTTTTCAGATTTTAATTCAATTTTACCAAAAATCCTTAATCGTAGGATTATTAAAACGAAAATTTACATTCATATGTATTTTGACCCACTGAATCCAGTAGTGCAATCTTCAAATGCATATGACTTCTGGTTTTCGAGAAAATGTTAAAAAACCGCTTTTTGCGATTTTTTTGGCGGAAAATTGGAAAAAAATAAAAATCGCTGAAACTATGTTTATAAGTTAACTGAAGCACGAGAAAATTAATGCCGTTGAGCGCGTTTTCATATCACATTTAGTTTTTGAGATATAGCCTCGGAAAAGTAGAAAAACTGAAAAATTCGAAAAATTTCACTTCTCCGGAGGCTATATCTCAAAAACTATTTGATATTTTTATATAATGGATATATATCATTGTAAAAATATGACGATATATATCAAAATAAATATCATGATATATATCGATCGATATATATCTTCGAACCCTGGTTACCAGTCGTTAAATCACGGTCCTGAAAGATGTTACTAGAGGGAGAGCCACAGGAATAGTTTTAATGTGGTGAAAATTGTTTATTGGTTGTGGAAAATGAATCCACAAAAATAAAAAATATATCATCACGTCTTTTACCCATTACTGAGTGTGGCACTCTGCCGTAGCAGATCTCGGTTACCAGCCGTCAAATCACGGTCCTGAAAGATGTTAGTGGAGGGGGAGCCTCAGGGGTAGTTTTTAAGTGATGGACATTTTTTGTCGGATGTGGAAATCGAATTTATTGTTACTGACATTTTATTTCATTATTTTTTCTTCAGAGTACTATACTCATAGATAAATAGTAAACAGTTTAATATTAGTTAAAATTATTGAGATAACAGAGGTCAACAACCTCTTACAAAGTATGTATCCAATTTCTTGAAGAATTCAGTTACACTGCAAGAATTTCGGGTGACCCTGTACGACAATCCCCCGAGTATATATACGTTATAGTATCAGTACATAGTTAACACACAAGTTTCCTGCCGTTCCCGCCTCGCCGCCGCCGCCGCCACCGGTTCAGTTCCATAGAACTTCAAAGTGTGACGCGTGCCCGTTATCAAATTATGGAATGAGTGATGCGTGGCACGGCCCCGCCGGCAAGGAAGCCGCCGTCGTGCTGCCATGCCGCCCCCAGCGACACGCGCACCGCTGATAACCTAACCTTACCCAACCGAATTCTAGCGCTGCTGCTGCTGCTGCTACCGCCACCTGAGATTCGATTTGCTTTTGTTTGGTACTAGCGCTGCAGAAGGTTTTAAGGATAAAAATATCTCTGTGTTTTGTTTTTGTCGCTTCATTGTTTTTGATTAAGTTACTAGCTTCTGGATATAAATCCGACTAGCTTTGTATTTTACAATTTTCTTGGAATATTAAATTGTTTTAAATTAATTTTATAAATTACAAGACATGCACAGGATAATAGCCGTATTATAATTATTGTTACTTTGTTTTTCAAAGACTCAACTATTGCTTCTCAAACTTTAGTCCTGTATTTTACGATGGTTTTTAAATTATTTTGGATATTTCAACAATTTAATAATATATTGATCTCGAATCAATATTATTATACGAATTTTATAAAACAATACATATTTTATTTCATCGAAATTTTATTTCAATTGCAAAAAGATAGAACTACAATCTAGGGATTTAAGTGACATGTGGTAACACTGCCGAATACATTTTAACTCAATTGTAAATTCAGAATAATATATTTAAAATTTTTAAGGCACTAAAAATATGCAGGTATTATTTCAATTGAAGTAAATTTTTAATTTGATGCAACTTCACGCGAAGAAACATATCACTTACCGCGATCTGCTACGACTCAGTGCAACGACCAGTAATGGGTAAAAAGCGTGATGATATATTTAGTTATTTAATTTTAAAATGAAGAATATAATATTTGAGTTAATACATTAATATACACAATAAAAAACTAATTTGTTAGTAGTTATTCCTTTGTAACATTATAAACCAATCAGGATGCTTCATTTGCACCAAGAGGACGTATTTATAGCGATAAAATCCCTAGACCATAGACAACCAATTGTTGATATTAAAAATGTTGATATTTAATATAATAAATGATATAATCAAGCAAATTTTGAATAAATTTATTTAGTAAAATCCCTCATAATTCCTGCGTATAAACGGCAACTCGTGTTAAAAATGTCGGTGTCGAGATCTAATTATGTCATTTTTGACACCTGACTGTCTGTTCCAACCCAACAACTATTCGAAATTTTACCGATTAATTCTTGGCTTTCAGTTACCTATAATCAGGGTTCGAATATATATATCGATCGATATATATTATGATATTTATTTTGATATATATCGTCATATTTTTGGAATGATATATATCCATTATATAAAAATATGAAATAGTTTTTGAGATATAGCCTCCGGAGAAGTGAAATTTTTCGAATTTTTCAGTTTTTCTACTTTTCCGAGGCTATATCTCGAAAACTAAATGTGATATGAAAACGCGCTCAACAACATTAATTTTCTCGTGCTTCAGTTAACTTATAAACATAGTTTCAGCGATTTTTATTTTTTTTCATTTTTCCGCCAAAAAAATCGCAAAAAGCTGTTTTTTAACATTTTCTCGAAAACCAGAAGTCATATGCATTTGAAGATTGCACCACTGGATTCAGTGTGTCAAAATACATATGTATGTAAATTTTCGTTTTAATAATCCTACGATTAAGGATTTTTGGGAAAATTGAATTAAAATCTGAAAAAACCAAAGGGGTACCCCTTAGGAAATAATTAAAAATATTAAATTGCATAAAATTGTATGAAAATTTGCTTATAGGTCAATTCGGACACGGGGAATTCAACGCCGTTGAGCGCAGTTCCATATGTTGTTTAGTTTTTGAGATATAGCCTCCGGAAAAGTGAAATTTTTCGAATTTCAGTTTTTCTACTTTTCCGAGGCTATATCTCGAAAACTAAATGTGATATGAAAACGCACTCAACGGCATTAATTTTCTCGTGCTTCAGTTAACTTATAAACATAGTTTCAGCGATTTTTATTTTTTTTCAATTTTCCGCTAAAAAATCGCAAAAAGCGGTTTTTTAACATTTTCTTGAAAACCAGAAGTCATATGCATTTGAAGATTGCACCACTGGATTCAGTGTGTCAAAATACATATGTATGTAAATTTTCGTTTTAATAATCCTACGATTAAGGATTTTTGGGAAAATTGAATTAAAATCTGAAAAAAACCAAAGGGGTACCCCTTAGGGAATAATTAAAAATATTAAATTGCATAAAATTGTATGAACATTTGCTTATAAGTCAATTCGGACACGGGGAATTCAACGCCGTTGAGCGCAGTTCCATATCTTGTTTAGTTTTTGAGATATAGCCTCCGGAAAAGTGAAATTTTTCGAATTTCAGTTTTTCTACTTTTCCGAGGCTATATCTCGAAAACTAAATGTAATATGAAAACGCGCTCAACAACATTAATTTTCTCGTGCTTCTGTTAACTTATAAACATAGTTTCAGCGATTTTTTTTTTTTCATTTTTCCGCCAAAAAAATCGCAAAAAGCTGTTTTTTAACATTTTCTCGAAAACCAGAAGTCATATGCATTTGAAGATTGCACCACTGGATTCAGTGGGTCAAATACATATGTATGTAAATTTTCGTTTTAATAATCCGACGATTAAGGATTTTTGGGAAAATTGAATTAAAATCTGAAAAAACCAAAGGGGTACCCCTTAGGAAATAATTAAAAATATTAAATTGCATAAAATTGTATGAAAATTTGCTTATAAGTCAATTCGGACACGGGGAATTCAACGCCGTTGAGCGCAGTTCCATATCTTGTTTAGTTTTTGAGATATAGCCTCTGGAAAAGTGAAATTTTTCGAATTTCAGTTTTTCTACTTTTCCGCGGCTATATCTCGAAAACTAAATGTGATATGAAAACGCGCTCAACGGCATTAATTTTCTCGTGCTTCAGTTAACTTATAAACATAGTTTCAGCGATTTTTATTTTTTTTCATTTTTCCGCCAAAAATATCGCAAAAAGCGGTTTTTTAACATTTTCTCGAAAACCAGAAGTCATATGCATTTGAAGATTGCACCACTGGATTCAGTGGGTCAAAATACATATGTATGTAAATTTTCGTTTTAATAATCCGACGATTAAGGATTTTTGGGAAAATTGAATTAAAATCTGAAAAAACCAAAGGGGTACCCCTTAGGGAATAATTAAAAATATTAAATTGCATAAAATTGTATGAAAATTTGCTTACAAGTCAATTCGGACACGGGGAATTCAACGCTGTTGAGCGCATTTCCATATCTTGTTTAATTTTTGAGATATAGCCTCCGGAAAAGTGAAATTTTTCGAATTTTTCAGTTTTTCTAAATGTGTACAAAAACTAAAATTAAAAAATAAATATCCAAAAAGTGATATTTATCTGATATATATCTTATATATCAGATATTTTGATATTTATTATAAATATCATGATATTTACGAACCCTGCCTATAATAAAATTCTCTATTTTGTAATTGTGCTGAAAGTAAGACAAAATTACCTGTGTTATGTTTTCATTAAAAGTTCTGTTTCATAAATACACTGCAGGAGAATGAACCATAAAACATGTGGGTGCACACCTGACGTATTATTTTTGAAACTTTCTTACGTAAACCGGTGTCACATGAAATATTAATACAGTCCCAAAATTTTCCAGATTAATTTTCTCCCACATTAAAAATTAAAATTACAAAAAGTTTTTAAACACAATTTTGTCACAAAAAAGTTGGAATATTTTACGACCGTGTTGACGAATTTATCGATGAGACTTTTTCTCTCTTGACTTAATCTTAGTTTGGAACTATTTACTTTTAACCTCTGGCCTCGTAAATCTACTCGAGACGAAATTTAAGACAGACGCAAACAAATAAAACTGAAATTTTATTTGAGAATGGTTTATATTTCTTAACCTGGCCTCGCCTTTCGACACATTAAATGAGAGATTAGATTTCTTGCACCCTTTAAAATGAAAAATTATTTTCAAACGTGACAGTCTACACAAACAATTTTTTGTGACACTTCAGGATGTTTTAAAATTTTAACAAGCCTAGATTTTGTTTTCTTATGTCTGAACTATTCATAAATATGCTTTAAAAAATAATATGTAATAATTAAAAGATGTAATCAATAATATTGACAGATATTTTATGCTCGTTTGCGCCAATGAAATTTAAATTTTCCTGGTTGAAATAAATAAAAACAAATCGAAATAAAATATTGTATAAAGACATTTAAATTGTTGTCAAACACAAGATGCGATATTGTCAGTTTATGTCAAACTTAAAATTTAAATTAAACATATTTAAAAGCAATGTAATAATATTTATTCACGACCTTGACAGAAAGTAAATTTATCTTCCCTAGAAGACGGAAAAAACGAGTATGTAAAGAGTTTATAAAACGAGTCACACACTATACTTTTTCTACGATCGCAAATTAAGACAAAAACAAAATGTAAAGTTTTATTAATTATTTAGAAAGAATGCTACAGGAAACTAACTTTACATACGTTAGTTGTTAGCTTCACGCCATGACTAAAACGTTTGAAGCCACGGTTTGTCAACATGTGATTAAGATGTTATTTAGTGCCATGGAAATCAATACGTTAAATGACATTTTAATAAAGACAATAGAAGAAAAAAGTTATTGAAACAAGTTGTACTTTTGAAGAGATACACAGAACAATTTCATGTATAATGTAAAGTACCTAGGTAGTAAAAGATAATAGCAATTTTACGAAGCCAAGTTAGTAAGTGTAGAAGATATAATACAGTCTCAAGATTTTTGTTGTGTTGCGCTGTTTCTTACAAGTCATAAAGCTAGACTTAATTCTCTGGTAATACCTTTCCCTGGGGCGTAAATTCTCTCCGAGTAACACCAACTACACATTCAAGGAGAGAAATTATTGCTAATAATCTTAATAGTTGTCGCGCCTGTGTTTTATGGTATTTATGCTAATTCGCAGTTATTTTGATTAAACATTTGCATAATATACCTAGCGGTAATTAGATACTTGGAATCGAAACCTCCCCTTTACATGACAAAAACCCATAATTTCATTCTGATTATGTTAAGTCTATTAGGGAATTAGCTCTACAAGAATTTTTACATGTTGTGTTTTTGTTCATTTATTCATGATTAAGATCACCATATTTTTGCATTTTGAAAAATTGTTTTGCAATTACTACATTTGTTACAATTAAACTGTTTTTAACATGGATTCGGCAAAATGAATTAGTCAGGACCGGATTCAACAATAAACTCACTACATTCCAATCTCTTTATGCTGGAAATGAATCACTGTCTATTATCAATCGATATATATTAATAACAATTTTTATATTTCATGATTATTACAATTTCACTCTTCTGTAAGAAAAATAATTTATCATGACATTTTTATGTTATTGTCATGCATTTTGCTTACATATAATGTGGTTATAAAGTAATATTTTTATACTAGTACCTTTACATAAAAACAAAATTTAAAAAAGCAAAATAGAAATAACAAAACTAATCTTTTTTTCTACGACCCTGTCAAATTTTGTTTTCTCAACTAAAAGCACAAAATGGTACTATTCATACCTGGAGAAGAAAGTAAATTTTACTTCCCTAGGGAATAGACAGTTCGTCGATTTTGAAATTCGTTTGAAAATGTTTTCAAAACTTCTCACTTTTCGTACGTGTGCATACTTGAAATAAACAGAGAAAATACTATTTTCTGTCATGACTGTACAAAAGTAAATTTTCTGCAATAGGGAAAGAAAGTAAAACAAAATCGATGGCAACTGGATAACCGTGGTATGATTTAACATGAAATGCTTTAGTCACAGAATGCTAAAGTGGTGGCAATCTATTGAGTAATCATGAGAAATAAGGGTTATTACACGGCTAAAGACACATAAAATGTTAATACTGCCCTGAAGTTGGTTAATTTAAATATGATAGTAGCAAAATATTTATAAAAACTAATTTGAAATAAAAATTGATGTTGCAGTATGGAAACTGATAACATTGTATTTTTAAAATATTATTTGAAACAAATACATAGTAAATAAATATATATACGATTACATCCGTTAATGTTTTAATTATTATACTATTGTTTTTAAATAAAACAAAAACATTGGAATTTGTAATTTATCAAAATAATTAAATTCTTTTGATAGATATCATACAAAAATATTTAAATTTCATTAACATTTTCAATCACAACTCGTCAAATAATATAATAATAATCTAATAGTACAGCAGTGTGGTAAGCATTACGAAATTTGAATCCAAAGATTCCAATCTAATAATATATGCATGCCATATAGAATACAACTGTAATTGGTATTAAGTTCCTGTTGTACAGAATAACATAAATAGACAAATAAAGTCTCTCATAACAGGATGAGGAAAAATGAGACTCTTTTGGCGAACGTCACAGTCGTAAAATAAGCGTAATAATAATTAAGCTATCGCCGCCATCAGAGAAATCAATTTCCGGTGGTGACATCACAACCGGCGTCCAGACGCCGTGAATTGCATTTTTTATCAATTTCTCGTAAAATTGCTGTTATTAAGGAATTGCGAGATCAAAGAAATCATTGCGGTCTTTCGTTGACAATTACGTTAGTAGGAGGGAGAGTTGTTTCATCGGAAAATGGTAAAATGGTTAATGGGTTGAAAGTTGACGTCTCGAAGTTGATGACGATGGTGATGCTTCGAAGCAAACTCTGGTTACTTGGCGCTAATGCAATTTGCGACGCAATATTTATGGAAATGACAACATTTTGAAATAATGAAATCTTTGCGGCATTGGTTGTTCTACTTCCCATCTTGCAAACAAAGGAGATAAACACGTTCTTAAACGATAGATTTTAACCATTATTATTACGACAGTTTCACGCAAAATGACAAACTTTATAAGGAAGGAATACATAATGATTTACTTACCTAAAACACCATCATTCTCCAAATGTCATGATCTGAAAACAAAAATTGTATTAGTTACAACTTGTTTAGTATTTTTAGAAAAACTTGACAGTGCCTTATATAATACAACCAATAGGAAGTAAACAAAAATGTTATTTGATCTAAAACTCTACAAAGTATGTCAAATTTAAACAATAATAATAAGTTAGTCCTTCTAAATTGAATAATCGGTGACATTTTTCATTGTAAATTATGATAGATAATTACGTAATTAATTTTAGACATACATTGGAACAATTCCATGCCATTTTTTTCTAATCAATCAACATAGGTGTGGATAGCAATACGGAATTCGAATCCGGAGATCCCGAGTTCGAATCTCACTCAAGCTAAAAATTATATGAACTATCACACTGCGGCTCGGTGAGTGCGGATCTTGTACTGTAATTGGGATAAAATTCCTGTTGTACAGAGTAACAAATAAATAAATATGAGTATTATACTGGTGCTTAATATTAGATAGCTTTTAGAGGACAACAAAGACAAAATTAATTGTCATCCATACACTTGGTGAAACTAGGTTTAATAAAATATAAACTAAACACTTTGTGAGACTTAGCCAAGTGTTTAGTTTATATTTTATCTTTTAGAGGTTTTCTTACAGATTTGTTTTTTTGTTCATGAACAAAAAGCAATCTCCATTTGATCAAAGCACCAGAAGATGCACTTCTTTTTGGTTTATTCTTCCAGTTTTGACTGTCGTAATTATGTTAATTACCTAATTAATTTCAGACATCCATTTTTTAAATCACTCAACATACTAGTATTATAAATATATCATCACATCTTTTACCCATTACTGGGTGTGGCACTCTACCGTAGCAGATCTCGGTAAGTGATATATTTCTTCGCGTGAAGTGCGGTTACCAGCCGTCAAATCACGGCCCTCAAATATATTAGTGGAGGGGGAGCCACAGGAGTAGATTTAAATTGGTGAAAATTGTTTGTCGGCTGTGGGGATCGAACCACGGTTCTTAAGATCCACAGTCCGACTCGATACCACTGAGTCATCTACCCCATATATTATACTGTTTCTTAATATTAGATTAATATATTTTTCTACTTCCGTTAGGAAATAGACGTTTTATTTCACTTATTTGAGTTAGGTAATAAACTGCATTATTTAACTAGTGAAATAATGAGGTAACATAGCAACACAAAAAATTAAGATATTTGGTTGACGAATTCTGATGTGTTATTCTTATATTTTTTGAATTTATAACTGTCATTAATATGTCATAATTTCATAATTTCAAAAACGCTCTTTCGTATTTATTAGAACGGAAGTAGAAAAAATATCTTACTTATGTGTTTACATAACTCGGCTACCCCTCGTTCTGCAAATTTTACATGCGTTAGGTAATAACCTTCATTTCCTTACTAGTTTCATAAATAGCTATAAGAGCTTTTCTTACAGATTTGTTCATTTCTTGTTGGTTTATTCTTCCAGTTTTGACAGTCGCAACAATGCTGGTGACAACGATTTATGCAAATATAATTGAAGAGTAGATTTTCATAATGAATCGTTCGGTGACGATATGTCGAGTGTATATAATGATGTGTCTCTTATTGAATTTCCCGCGATAACTTTAATTAAAACAGACAATTGGGTTGATACATAATACAACAGTGAATTAAAACGTTAACTGGCGTAGTTTACCGTTTAGCTCTAGTGCAACTCTAACCTGAACGCTCTACTCCCAGTGCACCTGGTTGCTGCTAAAGCCGGTAATTCACGCAATTTACGACTTGAATTAAATAATCTAATATTGATTTTTGTCGATGGAAACACCTCCTCGTTGTACTGGAACATATAACTGCTAGTTAAATAGTAAAGGTGGTATTTTAAAATGTTTTATCTTGGTAAGAAGCTAATTATTTTTCATTAGCTGATAGAATTCTATTAGCACGTAATGTTTAAACTAGAATTTATTGTTTCTGTAGGAAATTAATAGCCAATTTCTGCAAGTACAAATTGCGTAATAAATTTACCCCCATCTAGCACTGAATTACATTTTTGTTGATAAAACAGAGATTTCTAGATGTATGCTGTGTTATTAAAAACTATTAAGTTTACAACAAATATATGATCTAATTTAATAGTTCCTTATGAACATAAATATAGCAAAAGGGATTACAATAACGCTCTTCAATTTGTTTGTTGTACAAAATAAACGTTATTCATTTGATTTCTATCATTTATATAATATTGCTCCAGTCGTTTTACTACAAACTTACTAAATGCGAGTCGAGATAATTTAAACTAGACCTCACGAAGTATTATTTGAGATTTATTTCCAAATGGGGTTTTGAATAGTTATTTACGTGGCCAGTATAGTAAATTCATTGTTTTCAACATTACTTGAGAAAATGACGTCTCTCATTAATTTAGTTGTGTTAGTAACCGTTTCTCTCACTAGTGATGAAAGTAAATATCATTCGTCACTAGTGAGGGAAACAGTTACTATTACAACTAAATTGAGTGAGGAAATAACCTATTTCCTTACTAGTTTCATACAATATTTTTTCTACTTCCGCTCTAATAAATATGAAAGAACGTTTTCGAAATTATGAAATTTTGACATATTAATGACAGTTATAAATTCAAAAAATAAAAGAATAACACATCAGAATTCGTCTACCAAGATATCTGTTGATATGTTACCTCACTAGTTAAATAATGCAGTTCATCAGTGAAATAAAACGTCCATATCCTAACGGAAGTAGAAAAATGTCATTTGACATGGTGACCAAGGAAACGTGATGTGCATTTTCACAACTCCATTGAATTAAATAAAATAATTATTAAACTTCAAAAAGTTGTCATGATGTTATGATCGTTGTGATAACAAAAACAACTACTCTCAGTATAAATACTTTCGTGAATATTAGAAATAAATTTTTGAAGTAATGGATTTAATGCCTGTCGAAAACTTTGAAGACGATTTTCTTGCAGTTCAGGAAAATATACAAAATATTGCTGATGCTTAATAACTTTTAATTAATTTATATTAGTTTTTTATGAGCATTGTAAAATTTTACAGGTCACTTTTATGAGCCTGTTAAATTTTACAAAGCTAGGCGTTGTAATGATTCATTTACTTAGTTACCATAAATTATGAAAAATACAATTAAACAGAAATAAAAATATATATTTTTTAAATCCCTCCATTTGCTGCTAAACACTGCCTACCCGGTTATAAATCTCATTTAAATCATTGATATTTAGGCAGCTGTTTCCATCGTTTAAACTTGCTTGCCTATCTTGTTTAATAAAAAATCAGTAACAATGTCAATTGTTTACGAAACTATGAGCCAAATTTTCAATTAAAATTTTGTATGACTCGTAATTTTCTCCATTATAGTTTGGCTTTCAATTTTGGTGAGTAATAAAATAGTGAATTAACTTGGCTAACTATGAATGCCAGGTGTAGTGAAACAACGTGTAAAATTTAATTAATTAATATCGTCACCACAATCAAATAGCAAGCTAGGGTAGCTCAAAGCAGTGTGTAGCAATAACGATTCCGGTTTACCGCAAACGGTTCAGGGTGAACTTGGACCAGGAATCGTGCATCCAGAATCGAAACCCCATAACCGATTGACCACACACCTCTCTCTACCCCCGCCCTGCAACCCCGCATACGCCGCCGATGCTAATTAATATAAATTTTTTACGTTCCTGGCCGCCGTGAATTTTTAACGTGCGCTCATTGCATTGGCGTGTGCCGAAATATTCGATTAGGGAGGAGATGCAATTTACGAGGGAACACAATTCAACACCACCCATTTTGGACATTAACATCATTAATCCCTTTAAAAAAAAGTTTTTGAACTGCTTAAAATGTATCTTCAAATAAAACTTTTGGAAAACTAATTTCTTTCTACCACTTTTGTTTCAAGAATTTTTTACACCCTAGTACAGAAAGTACATCATTATATCCTTGGTAACAGAAACGTAATAAGTTGTTTCCTGTCAATGGGCGCTTAACAAACTATTATTATTTATCGAAAATAATTGTTATAATAACAAAACATCAATTATCGCATTTATATTTCAAAATATTCAAGACATTAGAATTAATTTCTCGATGTTGATAGAAAATTAGGTAGTACCAACCATCGAAACATTCACAAAACATCCACTCATCAGATTCATCAAAGAAACAGGCCGTTTAACATTCTCTTCACTTCAACCATATTCACGTTCTCTCCATACAAGCTCATTTATTCCTCACATTCAGAATCTTCAAACACATCTACCAATTCGCTTCTAAACATTCACTCATGTCCACTCCTCTAACAACGAATCTAAAAAGATAAGAAAGGAAAGGAGCATTACCTGCTATTATTTTAGAAATTTCACACAATTTGTAATAAGAATTGAAAATTAATCAAAAATATAAGAAAAGAAGAGAGTATCACGTATTCTAAACAACTGCAATTGGAAGAACAAAAAGCAATCTCCATTCGATCAAAGCACCAGAAGATGCACTTCTTCTTTGATTATTCTTCCAGTTTTTACTTTAGTAATTATGTTAATTACCTAATTAATTTCAGACATCCGTTTTTCTTCATGGAACGATTCGATGCCATTTTTAAATCACTCAACATACGAGAATTATACTGTTTCTTAATATTAGATTAATATATTTAAGAGGTTTTATTACAAATTCAAATTAGCAGAAAACATACTTCTTGTCACATCATTCTGCGCTCGTTTTTAAAAGTTAATTCCACACAACTGCAATTGTAAGAACAAAAAACCATCAGCACTAACTTATTTATAAATCGTATTTTTATTTAAATAACTTGAAAAGATAGCCGTAGAAGAAACATCAAAAGTATATCATATCCTTCCAGATTATACAAATAACTTTATTATTATTCGAATTATTCGGGAACATTATGTTTGGTATTAACAAAAAATTGAAGTGAGTTGTTATTAGTAGACGAGACACCAACATGTTAAATTAATAGTACAACAAAGGCAACCGCAGACAACACAACAGCCATTACATCTACGAAATAGTTTATTGAAGCATCAAGCAACATTCGGTGCTAGACAGACAGAAGCACTGAGGTGAGTTGATCATGCAACTGTCGAATGTCGAACGTCGAATGTCTTTGTGTTGATGTACACATCGCATCATCGATGGATTGTTTCCATTATTCTGGCTACCGGCTCTCAGAGTTGAGAGATGAAATTACACAATGGCTTATTCCTGGTTACAATTAGAATTTGTAATTATGGAGAAAATTACAAAACTACACTTCTAAAGATAGTTTTTTTCCATTTGCAGATAAAAGTCCCGACAACTATCGTCAGTATAATAAAAAATATAAATCACATTATAAAATAGCGTTCACTATAATTATTACCATTTGTACTAAGAATATATTTTTCGGTAGATGGCATGGCCTGTTCCACGGAACTTCTCATGTCATTTTACCTGTTTGTTAGAGATCTTATTCTCTGCTGGCACAGTCCTTCGTCACGTGAACTTTGTTCTAGGTGAAGAAGTGAGTTATGCCATACTGATGAGCTCTAATAAGAGCGAAACGCGTCTATGATTACTAACTGTGCTGGCCAGCCTCTGACGATGCCCTCATAAGGTGACTTGGAGGCTGAATTTTGTGAGACTTAGACAAGTGTTTATTTTATATTTTTTATATATTTTTTGTTTATCCTACTGATATTCCAGAGTTCTAACCCCACTCAAGCCCCTGTTTGACCCTGGACTGTAATTGGTATTAAGTTCCTGTTGTACAGAGTAGCATAAATAAATAAATAAATAAACATCTGTTCTAAGTAACCATAAAATTAAAGACTTTTAAAGAAAAGTCATATCTGTAATATTTTTATAGAGAGAGTTATATACCAACGGTACAATTTTTGTTCAGTAATAATCATTTTCAGTATTTCAGTATTGATCTATGAAGAAATTGGAAATCATGTTGCCACAATTAGAATGACAGATCATCAAAAACAAAATCTGTCAATAATGTACCTGCGATTGGTTGATTTATCAAATTTTCAAGAGCGTAACGAACTGTCAATACTAATTTTGGTTTTGCGAAGCGCAAATTTGCTCTTTACATTTGTTTTCATTCATGAAATATCACAAAAAGAAAAAAAAATTGTTAGTTAATTAAACATTACGACTGGAGAATTTTAATTATCACTTAAGTTTTTCTTATAAAATTAAATAATTAACTGATACTGTACTTCGGAAAAAAATTAAAGGGTATATACTATAAGACGTACTGATCATGGAACAAAAAGAATTTTTTTTAAATTCGCTAAATTAATGATGGTTTACTTGATATGAACATTTTAGGGTCACAGGATTAGCGTACTTTATTGCTTGACCTGCTGCATTTAACTAAATTAAATTATTAATTACATTAGTCCGTCAGTACGGTGGTGTGGATAGCGATACGGAATTCGAATCCGGAGATCCCGAGTTCGAATCGCACTCAAACTAAAAATTATATAAACTACTATACTGCAGCTCGGTGAGTGCGGACCCTGTACTGTAATTGGGATTAAATTCCTGTTGTACAGCGTAACATAAATAAATAACATCAGACATTTATTTGGTATTGTGTAAACAATTACTTGTAAGAAGATTTAAATAAAATTATTAATAATAGCTATCAACGAGTGACTGACTAACAAAATGCGTTGAAATTTTTTTGCGAATTTAAAAAAATATATATTTTTGTTCCATGATCAGTACATCTTATAGTATATACCCTTTAATTTTTTCCCGAAGTACTGATACACCCTGTATATATATATATATATATATATATATATATCTACAAAATAACACTCTTTTTAAGCTGCATACTATTGGAACCTATTATAAATTAAAACAACCCGGGTTCGATTCCAACACCCGACAAACAATTTTCACCATATTAAAATTACTTCTGTATCTCCCTATCCACTAACATCTTTGAGGGCTGTGATTTTACGACTGGTAACTGGATAAACATATCACTTACCGAGATCTGCTACGGCGCCACACCCAGTATTGGGTAAAAGGTGTGATGATATATTTATTTTATTTTAGTATATTAAAATTGTTGTAGAAAGATATTCAGGCTGGTATTCTAAAGGTACACAGGTACTGAAATTGTTATTCCCTGTTACAGATTCACGTATTCTAGTCGCACCTGCTAGCATCGGCACCGTTCTGCTTTTCTGGCGTCGAGAAATTCGAGATGTTTGTCTTCAATTAAAGACGAAGACAAGGAAGGCATACGTACGTACAATGGGCCCAGCAGCAGCCAACCCAAGTATTATTACGTGTTGTAATCTATATTAAACGTGTAATTTTCTTCCTTCGAAATTAATATTATGATAACAGAACAGGGAAACACGGAATTTATTTTTTAATATTGGTAGAACTGAGGCGATAACATTTTTTACTGTTCTGATGTTTTAATCAACTACTTAACAAAATTAAATCTAGAAGATTTTAACTATGTTTCTTTCTAAGGTAGAATTAATAAAAGAAATATTAAAATTATGACCACATATTTGTTCCACTATAATAAAATGACGAACTGTTATGTCTTTTATTTATTAATAAAATATAAAAATAAACACTTGTCTAAGTTTCACAAAATTCAGCCTCCAAGTCAACTTATTAAGTAATCATCAGAGGCTGGCCAGCACAGTTAGTAACCATAGACTGTGCTGGCCAGCCTTTGACGATGACCTCATAAGTTGACTTGGAGGCTGAATTTTGTTAGACTTAGACAAGTGTTTATTTTATATTTTATTATTAAACCTAGTTTCACCAAGTGAGCATTTAAAGACAATTAATTTTGTCTTTGTTGTTTTTTTCTTTTATTTATGTTTAATAACTATTTTAATATGAAGAGCATCTAAATGAAAGATACAAGTTAGGCACACTTTAAAACAAGTGAAACTTTTCACAAGTAACAAGGGCTTGCAGAAATGTAGAATCATAATACCTACTCGAATTGTAATCAGTTGACAGCAAAGTTGCGCCGAGAAGAATTTCGTCCACGTTACAAAGAAAACTTTACGATATCAATCATGTTGAAGTATGTTTAGATACTTTTCAAAGAATTTAATTTATTTGCCGGCAAATTTATTTTTGTGCGAGTTTTCCAGGTCCCTTCGTCAGCCGACAAATGAAAGATTTTCGAATTCGTCGAATACAAATGGGATGCGATCTGTCGCAAAACAACAGTCTGACCCTCGGTCCTGATCGGCAATTGCCCATAGAGAACGGACAATAACGCATTTTCTTCAGGGGGTTTATATGTGAATTTCAGGTAGTGGGAATCCCATGGATAAATATTTCATTGTAAAAATATTTTTTTCGAGCGAAATTCAATAGCTCGGCAAAAATTCCGCCAATAAATAAACAACTTTTTTTCAACATTACTTGTGAAAATGATATTTTCCTCACTCAATTTAGTTCTGAAAGTAACCGTTTCACAACTAAATTGAGTGAGGGAAATGTCATTTGACATGGTGACCAAGGAAACGTGATGTGCATTTACAAATACAACTCCTTTAATTTATATAATAGTTATTTTTGTATTGAGTGTTTTTTTTGTTGCGCGTGAGAATGTTTCTTTTAGTCGAGACAATAAAAGTCATTCGAACGCGCCAAAAAACTAGAATTTTGTCCACGAAATACAAACAACATTTTTTCTACAACTGTAAATAATGAATAATACAACAATTATTGATTTATTTAAGTTAATTGAAGGAAAACAATCAACAATAATATTAATTTGATACTATTGATGTGTTGTAACTAATGAAACCTGACAACAAATAATTTGGGACCGTGCGCTCATTTTGCGTACTAGAATAGAAATTCTCGTTTTGCGCACTAGGGTGCAAAATACTTGTTGTCACGGTAATGTAAATGATGAAAAAATTACGTACTTCGCGTATTAATATTAATGAAGAAAATGAATATTTTTGACAGTTGTAGAAAAAATAATTATTAAATTACTTGTATCGCAAACGTAAAAAAATAATTTTCACGTGTAATGTTGAAAAAAATAGTATGTAACACACGTGAAAAAGGGTCATTGCTCGTGCTTCAAGTTTTAAACCAATCAAAAACACGATTACAAAATGCTGTAATTACAAATTGTTTTTATTGATTACAATAATTGTTATTACTTTAAACTGAATTCGTTTTTATATTTTTAAATAAACGCATTCATTTCAATTTAGGTTGTATGTTTCCATAATAATTAAGTAAAAACTAATTACTAACTCGTTGAAAATTGAAATATGAAAACAAAATTGAAAAATAACGAAAAATAAAAAAAGAATTCTCTGCAACAGCACTATCCGCTTCTACATTAATCAAACACACAACACATGGCGCGCACACATCCACACGATATATGATGTGCTCTGGACTAGTAACAACAACACAGAGATATGTTAGAATAGCGATGCTCTATCGGGCGTCGGGGCGTCGTTGGCAGACGCCGATGCCTCTTTGTTGCGTCCTAATCGAATGTAACGTTTTTTAATGGATCTTGAAATTAAATCTCACTTGTTTCCATCGCTGCCGTTGATAAATTATCTGTATTTTTGCGAGCTTTTGAAGTTTTCGTTTTTCTTTTATTTGCAAGAAGAAATAGGACGGAACGAATGTTTTATAAACTTGCAAAACGTCAATGTTTGAAGAACTGGATTTTGTGATGTCATGTAGACACAGAGAAAATTGATTTTTCGATCGTCGGTTGTACATTGCCAATAAAAATACAATAATATAAAATATGATACTTTCAAAATATTTATAATTAATTTTGAATAATAATAAAAATGATGGAGAACTCAATATTCTTTCTCTTATTTTAAGCATTATTTCATAATAGTTATTTGGGTTATGAATGTGCCATTTCATATTTTTTATTATTATTACTCTAACAGAAAATACAAAATTTAGATTTGAAAGATGTCATCTGGATATCACAAATATCAAATCATACCGTTGTTTTCTAATTACCATGGATATGGCATTATTATTCTTCCTGAGAAAGGAAACTTTACTTTTTTCTTTAAAGAAAAAAAATTAAGTAATAGGTCCTTTTCCAATTAAAAGAAGAAAGCCTTAATTTCTGAAAGGATCACAAAAATAGTTATTTGTACAACTAATAATGAAATTAATAAATTTTTTAATTTCATGATTAATGGGAAAATGGGTGAAAAAAATACTTTCATTACATATTGTATAGGTCCGTATTTTTTTACATATTGATAAAAAATGTAAATTATTTTAATAGAATTTTAATTGATCTTGAGACAAATAAATAAAAATAGTGAACTAAAGAAAAGAAAAATGCAATATTTACTTTCTTTTCACTATTTTAAAAATAGTTGAAAATGTGCAATTTTCTATTCGATACAATATATTAAAATTAAAATTTAGAAACATCAAAAACATAAAAATTTAATTCAATTATTATAACTTATATAACAAGCGATATGACAATTGCCGATAGTATTTTGACATTAATTATAAATTGTTATACAAATGGAAATATAGCGAGTGCGCTGCACGACCTGTATTTCCTATTTTCGTAACAACGAATTTACATTATCATATCAAAATATTATCATATTACATAGAAACAGAATTTTCAATTGATGTTTATGAAAAAAATTGCGTTTATTTCATTGGTAACAACGAGATTTAATTACAACGAAAAATTATTACTTATTAATGTCACTAGCGAAAAATTGTTATTTTATTGCTTCATTTTCAAACAAAATTGTGGTCTATTAGTTCCCATATATACGTGATAAATTTTCATATACATACTGTTCTAAAAATACAGGCACTGCAATTGCAAATTTAAATAAATAATCCATAATTACTGTTATTTTCCATCAAATAATGGTACAGTTCAGCACACAAACATAATTTTTTTTAGAACCTCGAACCTGTAGTGCCACAAGCCATCGTCACAACCCACGTGTTATTATTTCAGTAAATATGTTGCACACAATATAGTAAAAAACAATTGATGTAAACATTTACGAAAAGGGAAAAAATGTCGGGTAATTTTGAATCATTATTCGAATCACTGAAGTTTATTTTCCAATTATTACGGCATGAGTAATGAATTAGTCATTTACCTGATCGTCAAATTAGGGCTTCATGAAATATTGTATACAGAGTGTTCGGTAATAATAATATTAATTCACTGGGATGGTTTTACGAGAGAACGTATAGAGTATTTTCGTTCATCACATTTTACCAGTTTGGTATTGTCCGGAAAATGACAGAAACGAAATATCGTATGGATGGGATCAATGCAGAATTCGTTAATTATAAAATGGTTCCGACTCCACGTTATGTTGGCGATTGGCAAGGGTGAATACACATTTCTACCATTACTAATTCACCACTGTGGCTTGATTTCCACAGCCGAGAAACTGATTTTCACCACATTAAATTTATTCCTGTGTTCCCCTTCTACTAACATCATTAGGGGTAGCAATTTGATGGCGGCTTGTAACCGCATTTCACGCGTATAAATATATCACTTGCCGAGATCTGTTACGGTAGAGTGTCATCCCTTTTACCCATTACTGGGTGTGACATTCTACCATAGCAAATTGATTTCACCACATTAAATTTATTCCTGTGTTCCCCTTCTACTAACATCATTAGGGGTAGCAATTTGATGGCGGCTTGTAACCGCATTTCACGCGCATAAATATATCACTTACCGAGATCTGTTATAGCAGAGTGTCATCCCTTTTACCCATTACTGGGTGTGACACTCTGCCATAGCAAATTAATTTTTACCACATTAAATTTATTCTTGTTGTTGTAACCGCATTTCGCGCGCATAAATATATCACTTACCGAGATCTGTTAAGGCATAGTGTCGCCCCTTTTACCCATTACTGGGTGTGGCATTCTGCCATAGCAAATTGATTTTCACCACATTAAATTTATTTCTGTTGTTCCCCTTCTACTAACATCATTAGGGGTAGCAATTTGATGGCGACTTGTAACCGCATTTCACGCGTATAAATATATCACTTACCGAGATCTGTTATAGCAGAGAGTCACCCCTTTTACCCATGACTGGGTGTGATACTCTACCATAGCAAATCTGAATAAAGATAAAGATAAAGATATTAGTGGAGGAAAAGTCACAGGGGTTTAATGTGGTGCAAATTGTTTGTCGACTGTGGAAATGAAACCGGCATTTGTTCGTGTGAAGTGCAGTTACCAGTTGTCAAAGCACGCCCCCAAAGATGTTAGTGGAGGGAGAGTCATAGGGTAGTTTTAACGTGATAAAAATTGTTTGTCGGCTGTATCTTTCAGTAGTTTTAACAAATAATGCCTAGTTACAAATCTTAAAACAATAGTAAAAATTTTGTTTCATACGCAGCAATTATAAAATTATAAAGGCTACCACTACAAAAAAAAATTCTCTAAAGTAATTAATTAATTAATGGGATAGGTGGCTCAGTGGTATCGAGTCAGCCTATGGATCTTGAGAACCCTGGTTCGATCCCCACAGCCGACAAACAATTTTCACCAATTTAAATCTACCCCTGTGGCTCCTCCTCCACTAATGTCTTTGAGGGCCGTGATTTGACGGCTGATAACCGCACTTCACGCGAAGAAATATATCACTTACCGAAATTTGCTTAGGCAGAGTGCCACATCTAGTAATGGGTAAAGGGCGTGATGATATATTTATTTATTTTATTTAAATATTCCTCAAAATAAGAATGCACGAAATGTCAACTCATTCAGCTCATAACAAGTAGCAAGTAACGTGACGTAACTGATATGTTCTAGGGACTTTAAAGCGATTATATGTGTTGTTTTCATTATGACAACGGGGTGTGAACGCTCAAAGCTCAACACACGCCTGTAACATAGAACTGGGGTTGCTTTGTTTCTACAGATATTTGCCCTATAATTACCGATCAGTTTCGATTTATATCCTACTGCGTATTGCTGATTGATTTTTGAAATTTCCTGCTTTTGTGCGATGCTACTCAATAACATACTTTGCATTGCCAATCGCCATTTTGTAATCACAAAATTTAGGGAAATATTTCGTTTGTCAGTTGCGGATCTAACTATTTATAACAATTGTGAAAGTATCTTATTCTTGTGCTTATTTGAGATGCGGCTGAAAATGCCTTTGTTGGTGCTACTGTTTGTAAATAATCGTATGTTAATTATAAATTCACACCCTTAATACCTTCCTCTTCAAAAAATATCATTTCCTTCCTGATTAGTTGCTCAACTCCTTGCTTTTTGCTATTTGCTAACGAACGACTACGAGACAACTACGAATTGGCGATCGGCAAGCTAATACTTGACAAATACGCAAACATATTTTCATTTAGTCATTGTTACTTTCGTTCACGCGTTCTAATTCCACCGACTTCACTATAAAATACAGTAATTGGAATTAAATTCCGGTTGTGTAGAATATCAAATAAATTGTAATATTATTTTGCGTAAATGATAACATTGTTCATTGTTGTATTTTTATTCAATTATTCATCCATAGTTATACCAGGAAATAAAATTAAATTTTAATTAATTGTTAATTCTCTCGAAAAATAGGTACTTCGTAAATTACAAATTATTTTATATATTTAGTTTAATAAATTGTAAATTAATAAAGGAAAATTATAACTACCAAAAAAATTTAATTTAAAATATAATATAAAACATTCATAAAAAGGATTCAATTTCAAATTAAATAACAAACATTTTAATTTGAAATTAAAATTATTAGAATAATGATAATAATAATTTATTTCTTCTCAGGATTATAAAGTAAAATACAGTGTAGTTACATGAGAACATATAAAGATTAAAAAACAACAAAGACAAAATTAATTGTCTTTAAATGCTCTGGTTCGACAGAACTTCTCATGTCATCTTACCGTTTTTTAGAGATCTTATTCTCTGCTGGCACAGTCCTTCGTCACCAGCTTCTTCACGTGAACTTTGTTCTAGGTGAAGAAGTAGGTTATACCATACTGATGAGCTCTAATAAGAGCGAAACGCGTCTATGGTTACCAACTGTGCTGGCCAGCCTCTGACGATGCCCTCATAAGGTGACTTGGAGGCTGAATTTTGTGAGACTTAGACAAGTGTTTAGTTTGATATTTTATTATATAAAGATTACATAGATATTACAGTTTAAAACACTGTCTACTGTTTAAAGACTATTACAAATTAAAACAGATTTTATTTTTAAAAGAGTGAAATGTGTTACAGTTTCTAATTTCTTTTTTGCAGATGAGATCCACCGTGTCTGGGAAATCTCTCGTAATGTTTAGATTCCAAGATAGAATACGAAAATCGTCGAGAAAAAAAGTAATTATTTTTCTTGAATTTTCCTTTTCCTTTTTGTAAATATGAGTAGATACTTATAAATAAATACTCAGTTATATATTTTTATGTGTGAATTGCGGTTACCATCCGTCAAATCACGTCCCCAAAGATGTTAGTGATGGGGAAGCCACAGGGGTAGTTTTAATTATTTGCCGGCAGATTCTCAAATCATCAATATAAATAACTCAAATCATTTATAGTACAGAAATGAGAAATTGCTTTTCTTATATAAATATAAAAGAATAACATCATGTATTTGACGGCTGGTAACTGCAGTTCACAAGCATAAATATATTACTTACTGAGATCTACAACGATAGAGTGCCACTGCCAGAATGGGTGAAGGCATGTTTATTTTTTGTGAATTTTTTGTTAAACCGGTTCAATAATCGAAATTTTTAAAATTATGTTTCTATATAGTTCAGAGCACGAGAAATACGCTCGTTCAAACCGCATTTCAATATCTCTTTTAGTTTTTGACTTATATCGATTTTTGACTTTTTTTAAAACTCAACTTTGAGCGCCCATATCTCGAAAACGAAAAGAGATATTAAAATGCGGTTTGAACGAGTGTATTTCTCGTGCGCTACTTAACTTGTACCGGTATTTTACCATTTTTGAAAAATTTTCAACTTTTTTCAAAATTTTCTTTTCTCAATATTTCCAAAAGTTGAAGAGATAATGAAAATCTGAAAACACCAGTGAATTTCTCTCATAAAAATACATAGGTATGCAAATTTTCAGTGAAAAATTAGCACGGATAAATTTTTTATTACAAAAAATCGAAAAATGGTCCAAATTCGAAAAAACTCCAAGGGCGGATTTAGGCCATTTTTCGTTTTTTTGTAATAAAAAATTTATCCGTGCGAATTTTGTTGTAAAAATTTACATACCTATGTATTTTTATGAGAGAAATTCACTGGTGTTTTCAGATTTTCATTATCTTTTCAAGTTTTTGAAATATTGAGGAAGAAAAATTTTGAAAAAAATTGAAAAAATTTTAAAATTTTCAAAATACCTGTACAAGTTAAGTAGCGCACGAGAAATACACTCGTTCAAACCGCATTTCAATATCTCTTTTAGTTTTTGAGTTATGGGCTTTCAAAGTTGAGCTTAAAAAAAAGTCAAAAATCGATATAACTCAGAAACTAAAAGAGATATTGGTATGCGGTTTGAACGAGTGTATTTCTCGTGCTCCGAACTATATAGAAACATAATTTAAAAAATTTCGATTATTGAACCGGTTCAACCAAAAATTCACAAAAAATAAATATATCATGCTTTTGAACCATTACTGGCAGTGGCACTCTGCTGTAGTACATCTCAGTAAGTAATATATTTATGCTTGTGAACTGCAGTTACCAGCCGTCAAATCGCGGTTCAATATGTCATCTCAACGAAGCTTTTGTTTGCGTACTTCTGAACTAACAATTACACACACCATGGTTGACACTAGTAGTTACAGGAGACGTTTTCACGTAGTGGAATCCACAGATAGTTCGTTCCTCTAAAGCCTTCATATTATTGCATGAAAAAATACAAAATAATTCTGTATTTTGGGAAGAAATCATGATTCCAAAACTAATACATTTTTATCAAAAAATTTTGTTGCACAAATTAGTTGATTTCGCTTGTACTCTAGAGCGGCTTTCATAATAACATTATAAAATAATTATTTGACATTGGAGACGCTTTCAAATTGTTATAAAACGAATGTTTTAAAATATTTGGGGTTATCATTTTGAAATGGCATTTTACATGGTTGCGTAGTAGTATTAAATTTTTAAAAAAGTGACAAAAACGACAAGCTTATGGAGACCAACTGAAAATGTATCTTTAACATATCGTCTTCAACGCCATCTCTTAGTAATTTAATTTCCCAATTTGTCCGTAATAAAAATATTGTTTGTTCTACCCTGTACATTTAACTCATTACTGTTTTTACGTGTACAATAAAAATGTAATCAGACAAATTGCTCCATTCAAATGTGCTTCAACGTATTTTAAATATTTATGCTACTAACAAAATGTGAAATTCTACTATTATTTCAATAATTTTTATCGAATGCATTAAAATGTCGAAGTACTTTTAGAAAACGTTTTATTATAAACTCTACAAACATATATTTTACCATAAAGTATATAGTTAAACATCAAATAGGAACATTATAGAATATACGATTTGTAATAAATTGTTTGTAGTTTTTCAAGAGATAAATTATTATTTTAATCACCACAAGTTTTGTTTAATATAATTTCTTTATTTTTTATAAGTTACCATTTTCTTTGAAAAAACTACAAATATTTGTTCCGCCATTTATCATTTTTGTTGCGAAAAATATGACTTCAGTGTATAAATTTTCTGTGACATTAGCTGTTTAGACATAAATTTTATTTATTGAAATATTTTCAATCAATATTTCATCGTGAAATTCTTTATAGATAAATTTTTCTTCCGACTGAAATGGAAAACAAATCTCTCATTCTGTAAACCTTCTGTTCTGTTTTGGTCTATTTTACCTAAAAGAAAATTATGTTGATAATAAATATAAAATATTTCTTATTTTGTTTTGCCCTCTCCTATGTTATAAACAAGGACTGGAATTTCAACCTGGTTTTCAAAGAAAATGGCGTCAGAAAATGTGACAAAATTTTGTCACAAGTGACGTTATTTCCGACGATAAATATTACATACATTAATTTTGGAAAAAGCGCCTCTTGCGGCCAGGTTTAAAACTCAATATTCCTTTGTTCTTTTTATGACATTCTAGGTCTAGGCCTGCTATATGGCATGAAATAGTGCCATGAAAAACAAAAATTACATATAATAGATATGTATAAGCATTACCAACTTAAATTAATTACGTTCATTATGGCCGTTTCATATGTGATTAAATATATCATCTCGCCTTTTACCCATTACTGGATTTGGCACTGTGTCGTAGCAGATCTCGGTATGTGATATATTTATGTGCGATTATAAACCATCAAATCACAGACCTCAAAGATGTTAGTGAAGGAGAGGCCACATGGTGAAAATTGTTTGTCAGCTATAAGAATCAAACCCGGGTTTTAAATCCGCATATAAATAAAAATTGTTTAAAATATTTCCGGAAAAAGTGCCTCTTGCGGCCAAGTTTAGCACTCAATTGTCTTTGTGATATACCAGGTCTTGTAAAAGACTTCGAGTTTTGACAGAATAAATGAAGATAAATTTCAATATGATAATAATATAAATATACTTTTAAATGAAAATTAACTAAAAACAAAGACAAAATTAATTGTCATCCATACACTTGGTTTAATAAAATATAAACTAAACACTTGGCTAAGTCTCACAAAATTCCTTCGTCACCAGCAGAAGTGAGTTATACCATACTGGTGAACTCTAGTAAGAGCGAAACGCGTCTATGGTTACTAACTGTGCTGGCCAGCCTCTGATGATGCCCTCATAAGGTGACTTGGAGGCTGAATTTTGTGAGACTTAGCCAAGTGTTTAGTTTATATTTTATGAAAATTAATTATAACATTACCTAGGTTATGTTAATGTTTAATAGTTGTTATTGTAGAATAAAAGAAGAATGATACACATAATTTTTATCATACATCAAATTAAATGATCGAGTAACACCTACCAAACCAACAAAACTATTTTCTCCACCATTTCAAACAAAGAATTAAATAGACTTTAGCTAGCTTTAGTTGCGAACAAAAACAGTCGTAAATTTTCAGTAAAGAGCCGTGGACAACATTCTCAAGATCCCGAAGTAAACTTGAGACAGGTTCAAGTAAATTTGAAAATAATGCAAGTGGCCAGTGTATAAAAACCTGGGCTAGGTTTTTGAGACAAACAATTGAAACTGCTGGTATTATTTGGGTGACTGCTGCTACAACAGTTCTCTGATTTATCACCAGAGGGCTGGAAACTCTCAATAGGAAGGATGCGTAGACACATGGTCTATGGGCGGATGAAATAGCTTTTTAACAATGCATCTCTTCAGAATGTTTCACGGTTGGGTGGAATGTTAGATGGAATATAATACCTGACCCTAGTTGACTACTAGATTTAATTCTCCTCCTTACCCTGGTACAGTCCTGGCTTTATTCTTTTCACTATGTAACCTAATATATATGTTAACAAAGTTATGAACCATGGAAATAATGTATGAGTCATACAAAATTTAAATTCAATAAAATAAAAAATAAATATATCATCACGTCTTTTACTTATTACTGGGTGTGGCACTCTGCCTAAGCAGATCTAGGTAAGTGATATGTTTATGCGCGTGAACTGATCGTGAAATCACGGCCCCCAAAGATATTAGCGGCGGGGGAGCCACAGGGGTAGATTTAAATTGGTGAAAATTGTTTGTCGGCTGTCGGGATCGAACAAGGGTTCTCAAGATCCACATGCCGACTCGATACCACTGAGCCACCTACCCCATAAAAATTCAATATATAGTTTTCGTAACACATGCACAAGAAACACTTTCTCCCTCCCTAATTTTAGAGAGAGAAACACTGCTTTTCTCCCCTAGGGAGAGAAACATTATGTTTATCTCCCTAGGTAGCATGTTTCTCTCCCTAGAGACTACGATTATTAGCTGTTTGCGGCGTTTCCTAGGTAACTAGTTACGCAACCCATAATTGACATTTGTCCCGATAAGACAGTTATTTTTGTGCACTTGTTACGAAAAGTATAATATGCTTCACGGCCTTCTGCCCTCGCTTACATCTCGGTTTGCCATCTTCACATGCGGGAATAATCGCTTGTTTCCCTCCCTTAATTCATAACATACTATTAATTCTTTTACTATGTTTCTTATTCCCTGAAACTGTTAAGAGATTAAGTTTCTGTTGTGCAGAGTAATAAATAAATAAATAATATAATTGTTATAAATCGAACCCAACAAATGTACTGACATTTAAAAATATGTTTCGTAGCTGTTCGGGTAATCTAATTTAAATCAGTGTATCGTAACACAAATCAGAAGAAATGCTATTAAGTTGTTGATAAAAACGCGTAGATTTTCCAACCCCACGATAATTAGAACACGCAACAACGCATACCCCGGCATTAGGTTATTCGACTACATAACCCCGTTGAGCGGGGTGCGGGAGATCCGTACATGTCGGCTGACGTGTGTGGGAACGCAAAGTTAGCGCACGCTTCGGCAGCCAAGCATAGCCTCACGCAAACACTGACAAACACACAGACACTAGCTGCCATTTTCTGCATACGGAATTATACAAGTATTAAATACAACATGCTGGTAACTCAATTCCGAGCGGATACAATGCGAAACAAAGTGCGCCAGTGACGCTATACGCAACCCTAATTAAATGTACGAATTTATATGTGCTCAACAATGCTGTCAAACTCACGCACAAAACATTACTTCTTACTTCAATTACATCACAATCATGTGGAGAGAGATTCTGGTATTGTACAACAACATTTCTAAATATGTCAACAGTTTCTTTGTGTAAAAGCTGTTAACTAACGAATTTATATCTAAAAGCAATTGTAGACAGAGTTGTCTTAAGACTCACTTGGGCTCCAGAAAAACAATTATTAATTGACGGATCCCTGTTTAACAAGTTTCAGTTTATGGGGTAGGTGGCTCAGTGGTGGATCTTGAGAACCCTGGTTCGATTCCCACAGCCAGCAAACAATTTTCACCAATTTAAATCTACCCTTGTGACTCCCCCTCCACTAACATCTTTAGGGGCCGTGATTTGACAGTTGGTAACCGCAGTTCACGCGAAGAAATATATCACTTATCGAGATCTGCTTACGGCAGAGTGTCACACCTAGTAATGGGTAAAAGGTGTGATCATATATTTATTTATTTAATATAAAAGGAAACTTTTTTCACGACCCTGTCAGAAAGTCAAATTTTCTTCTAGTTAATAGAAAAAGTGACACTTTTCATTCCTAGAGAAGACAAGCAGAACCATAGCCACGGAAAATTAAAGACAACTATATGATTTAAAATGAGCGACATTTGTCAAAAGAATAATAATATTTATCTAAATTTCTAATTTATTGTTGAATATTTTACTGTGAAGTTCGATTACCAGCCGTTAAATCACGCCCCCCAAAGATATTAGTGGTAGGGAAGCCACAGGTGAAAATTGTTTGTCGGCTGTGGGGATCGAGCCAGGGTTCTCAAGATCCACAGGCCAACTCGATACCACTGAGCCACCTACCCCATAACTATAAATATATGCACCACGAACAGAAAATGTCTTTGCCACTCCACGCAAGCTTACTTTCTGCTTTAGGTACACAAATAACTATATTTCCCTAGGGATATAAAGTAAATATCATTTTTTCTCTCAGTCCAGTGCGGAAAGTTTTACTTTCTGACAGAGTCATCAAAAAATTAATTAGTTTAGTTTGGACACACGAATGAAAAATTAAAATCATTTTAAAATAAAACTTTAATTTTGTATTTTAACTAACCTTATATTTCTTATAGTTTTGGAGACATCAATGGTAACCAAAAAAAAAAAACTTGTTATATCACAGCAAAATATATCGGTATAAGTCCATTCTTCCACCAATTAAATTTTGTAAATTGTTCAATTACAAAATTTATTACAAATTTATCACTTTCAAATTAGCAAAGCTGTGTAATAATGTAATTAATGTATTTAATATATTATGCATTTAGATACTAATTAATAATGCATTGTAACATAAAATACTGTATCCGTTAATTAAATGTTGAAATAGTTTGTTTTTCGCATTTTGTGTCGCATTGTATAAAATGTTGTAACGCTCTCAACAGCATTCAGGCGTACCAACACCGATGAACTCGCGATAACAAGTCCCCAAATTAAGAACCGAATTCGAAGGATGCGACAGGCTTTTGTACACGAAATGGAATTTAAAAAGTTTGTATCTCAATAGAATTAATCAGCCATAAAAATGCGGCTTCGTCTACGTTATACAACACATCGTTTACGCCACGTCGCGCAGCGTTACGTTCACGTTATGTGGGAAACACGTATGTAATAATGTGCTTTAATGTAAACACTTTTGTATTTTTCATTTGGCCGCAGTTGAACAACGCTTTGTAAGTTATATTCGTATGCGTGACAGCGCAAAACGTGTCCGATTTTATTCATTTATTGCACAAAAATAACCACGCGGGCTATTTACCAAACAGAAATTAAATATTACGCATAACACTCGCTCAACGCTCCGAAAACAGGCAGATTTGTTTTGCTGCGAAACCAACAATCAACAGCTTAAATCCCAACTACAAGTAAATAAATTTGTCAACATTTCTATTCAACACCGCCGATAGAAAAACCGCAAACTGAATAACGGCGGTGGATATACAGACGTACTTTCATACGAGTTACATAAATACGGTCCTCAACTATTTTTTTTATTGAAACTTCATCTAAATTTAAAACAATGTACAGTTCTAAATTTAATTAAACCGTAATGATTTTTTAAAAACTAAGAAAATGTGAATCTCAAACAGCGGAGCTCACATATTATCATTTAGAAAAATATATAAATTAAGTTTAAATAACTTTCGTGGCAAAATTATTATTGCCTTCTTTCTTTAACCCTCTTATCTAGTCTATTCTGAATTCTTGAAAATTGACAATTACGATCTCATTTGTCACCGTAAAGTTGAGGCAACGCGCAAAGAAGATATTAAATGCACGCTTTATTTTAATAATTACTAGGAATACAAACAAAATAGAAACTTGTATTTTCAATACGTGTACATTTTTTAATAATCTAAGATGCAATCGTAGAAAAAATTATGTGTGTATCACGAGCGTAAAGTGCCTTTGTTCCTCGTACACTATTACAGTTCGCGCTGCAGTTACCGTGCTCGAGTAACAAAGAATCACTTTACGTTCCTAATACACAAATAACTATTTATATTATTGATGTTATTCATTCTATTTAATAATCGAATTTTATATATCTAAATTGATTACTGAAATTCGCAGTTGTACATCCATAATAAAGTAAAATTAAATTTAGTTATTTGTTACTTTGTGATTTACAAATTTAAAATGATTGAATTACTCAATGAGAAATTAACATAAAAAACTTAAAACAATTAACAATATCTAATTAAACACCGTGAGAAAATTAATTTATCAACACCACAAAACAATGGGAAATAATGAATTCAATTCTGTTAATAAAATTCGTTTATCTCATTACGCTCTAACTCTTCCTAGTAACATGCCGTTTCTTCATTTCACTTTTAATTACACAATTTCAAACAATTTATCGCATTTTCATAAATCTTCATTAAATTATCTCAAATTAGAAATTGTATAACATATAGTTCTTAAAGAGTTATAAATGGATCAATTGGAGCTCATTATTAAAATTCATTTAAAAGTTTAAATCAGTGCAAATGTCGATGTCAATTGTGACAGCTGGCAGAAGATCATTTGAATGTCGTGCAAGAGCTGGATCAATTTAAACATCTGTTATAATTCCGTGTCAATTTTTCCCTAACTGATCTGAACCATGTCCAACTTCAATCAATTGCGCTACGCTTATTATGGCCGTTTCATATGTCATTAAAATTCCTAGTTTAACATTTACAAAGCTTGCTTGTCAACTAACGCCTCTGACAAAATACATTGTAACTAACATAACCCATCCTAACGCAATTCCGTTAAATGTATTTCATATTATTAATTTACAATATTTTAAAGTTGTCCTACTTTAATTTTTAAATAATTTACGGTTGTATTGTAACTTGACAGCGTGTTTACATTTAATTTTTTTTTTAATCACTAGATGGAACTACTCACAACAAATCATACAATCAGTAGATAAAAAAATGTTTTATAAATAAATAAATATAAATATATACATACATACATAACATCACGCTATATCCCATTAAATGGGGTAGCACGAACCCGTCAACATTCTCATCCTGACACACGATACTCGTTTCGACCACATTAGCACTTCCTCCATACGAACTCTTTCTTTCCTCACAACCAAAATCCATCATCACGCAACAAACATCCATCCATTCGCTCCTATACACCTGTTTCGTAAATCTTCACTTATGCCCACTTCTCTAACAACGAATCTATAAGAAATGAAGACAACATCTCCTGCGCTTGTTTAAAAATACATTTCACACAATTGCAGTTAGACACTGTATAGTAAAAACTGAAAATGAAGAAAAAAAAAGATGAGGAAGGAAGAGAGTATCACCCTGCGCTTGTTTTTGAAACAGAATTCCACACAATTGCAGTTGGACACTCTATAGCAAAAACAGAAAATGAATCAAAAAGATACGAAAGGAAGGGAGCATAAATATATCATCACCCATTTTACCCATTACTGAGTGTGGCACTCTAGCGTAGCAGATCTCGGTAAGTGATATATTTCTACGCATGAAATGCGGTTACTAGTCGTCAAATTCCGGCCCCAAAAGATGTAAGCGGAGGTGAAGCCACAGAGGTAGTTTTAATATAGTGAAAATTGTTTGTCGGTTGTGGGAATAAAAATATGAAACAATAAAGTTGGTCCAGAGCTGGTACTGTGACTGTCATATTAATATGCCTTCCTTTTGTCGTTTTAGACAGCCAATCAGAGTCGGTACACTCACGATATAATCTCACACCGTTCAAACTGTAGTATTAGAGCTTTGGATTAATAAACAACAATCTGTATGAGCACGTACTCGTATGTGTGTATGTATCTCTTTTGTTATTCGTATTGAGAGAATCAAATTCAAATCCATTGTTCGTCTCGTGATCAACGTATGCACAATCGTGCGCTTAAATTGCATGTGTGCATGAGATAATAGCGATCAGAATTCAAGTGAAATATGCTGGAATTTATTAGCAAGTGATCGATAATTAGTTTGGATAAAAACTATTCGTGGTTAAATATGTTTTGTCATTTTTTCTATACAACAATTATACGAAATTTTACCGATAAATTCTTGGCTTTGCAATTTACTGCGGAACATATTATTTCTGTAATAGTAGTAGATTGTTTGTCATAACAATAAATAAATAATAAATAATAAATGGGGTAGGTGGCTCAGTGGTATCGAGTCGGCCTGTGGATCTTGAGAATCCTGGTTCGATTCCCACAGCTGACAAACAATCTTCACCAATTTAAATCTACCCTGTAGCTCCTCTTCCACTAATATCTTTGAGGGCCGTAATTTGCTGCTGGTAACCGCACTTCACGCGAAGAAATATATCACTTACCGAGATCTGCTTCGGCAGAGTGCCACACCCAGTAATAGGTAAAAGGTGTGATGATATATTTATTTATTTTTGTCATAACATGTAAATAAAATTGTTTTCTATTTGGTAAAAAAAATCATTATTCAAGAACTATAATCAGTTATAAACCTATAGTTCGGTTATAAAATAAAATATCAAAATAAACACTTGTCTAAGTCTCACAAAATTCAGCCTCCAAGTCACCTTATGAGGGCATCGTCGGAGGCTGGCCAGCACAGTTGGTAACCATAGACGCGTTTCGCTCTTATTAGAGCTCATCAGTATGGTATAACCTACTTCTTCACCTAGAACAAAGTTCACGTGAAGAAGCTGGTGACGAAGGACTGTGCCAGCAGAGAATAAGATCTCTAAAGAACGGTAAGATGACATGAGAAGTTCTATCGAACCAGTAATGCCATCTACCGAAAAAAGCAAAAGCTACGAAATAGCAATTTAAATAAAAAACAACAAAGTTAATTGTCTTTAAATGCTCACTTGGTGAAACTAGGTTTAATAATAAAATATCAAAATAAACACTTGTCTAAGTCTCACAAAATTCAGTTCTTTAGAGATCTTATACAAGACTTAGACAAGTGTTTATTTTGATATTTTATTATTAAACCTAGTTTCACCAAGTGAGCATTTAAAGACAATTAATTTTGTCTTTGTTGTTTTTTAATAAAATGTTTGTTTTAAAATTCCAATTTATGTTATGTAAATAATTATTTGATATTTCTGATTTCCATTTTGAAATATAAGATATTGGGTTGTCTTGTAGAAAGTATTGTGTTCTTGTATATGAGACCCTCGCTTGCGACAATATGATAGGAATACGTAAGACATGTAATTGAAAAGAGTTTTATCTTGCAGAGTTTTTCTCATTTAATATTTTTCGCCAATATCAGATGAAAGAAGTTTTTTGATAGGCTTCGGCTTCTCGTGTAGAACGTTGAGCCAGAAGTAATTGACTCGTTCAGACTTTAAATAGAGTTGCCGAAATATAATTTCACCGCGACAAAATTTATTTCGCGTTTTATCTCTGTCGTCGTTTATGCTGCACGACTAAAGACAAACTACTTTGGAACGGAGTCGCCACTGCTGCGAAATGCTTTAATTTTACATGAAATATTCGCCTGGAATACTTTTTCTTTATCTTTATGATTAAATAACTGCCTGCTGCACGGACCATGAACTACGGCTTTTATATCAACCAACAACCATAAGCTATAAACTACAATCGTAAACTACTAACTCACTACAAAGTCAACTTCTAGCTACATTTTTGCACTTTCCGCGACAATTTTACGATGATACTTCATAATTTTCATACCACTATAGACATCAATAATAACAAATATCATATACTTTATCAACTTTGAGAAAAGATTGGTTAAAAAGTAATAACAAAATGCAGAAATATATATATATCATTACTAGGTGTGGCACAAGGGGGGGCATGGGGGTCATGCCCCCCCCTTAAGCATGGACTTTTTTTTAAATGTTGGCCATAATACATAATAATGATGTCATTATTTACGATAACTCAATTTGTTAAACAAATTAAATAGAAAATATTATCTAAGAACTTAAAATTCTAAGATAATTAAGAACTATTGTTTGATTTATTATTCTAATAAATAGCCAAAAACCAATATTTTGTGGGGATATTATTTCGACCCGCAGATGGGAGAGATATTCTATTTGAGACCTAGTCAAGTATGTGACTACCGACATTTGCACTTAGAAAATCAACTTCTAATTCAATCATTTTTGTACTCTATCGAAGAACCGTTTAGATATTAAAACTTTATGATTTAAAAAGTGCTGGCGTTCTCAGGAGAAATTTTTGAGGTAAAAAAAATAATACCCTTCCCCCCTCCAGAGACAGAATTAACTCCATTATCACCCCTTAATTCGAAGTCTGGATCCGCCCCTTGTGTGGCACTCGACCGTAGCAGATCTCGGTAAGTTTTATATTTCCCCGCGTAAAACGCGGTTACCAGCCGTCAAATTACGGCCCTCAAAATGTTAGTGATAGGAGAGCTACAGGAGTAGTTTTAATTTGATTAAATTTGTAATAAGTAATAGATTGAAATACCATTTAGCGTGGTGTACAAAAGCCATTTTTCGTTTGTTTGTTGCTCTTGCATAAAAAACAATTAAGCAAGAAGTAGATACTCATTAGATGCAGTTTTTAATACTTAACATATTTTGTATTTACACTTTTGGACTAATTTAATTAGGGAAGCAACAATCATCATATAAAAAATACCATTGTATTTCCTATGTTACGAATTTCAATTCTACACTCGGTATATGTACAAAAATATGAAATAATATTTAATAATAATAACTAGAGATGGGCGAATATCATATTTCTCGAATTCGAATATCGAATACGAATATTAATCAGATCTCGAATATTCGAGGTACTCGAATATTCGAATATTCCTAAAAGTTAATTTATTTATTATTAATAATTATTTAATTGTCTTTTTCATTATTTGGATGAAATTGATAAAATAAAACAAAAAGTACAAACAAAAAAGAAAAAGACGAAAACTTCAAATTTAAGGTGAAACGTACAGACTGATGTTGGCGAAAAACAAAATTGAAATATGGTACGTCTTCATGGTTTTGAAACATAATATCTTTGTTATTAATAACTTCAAAGTATTGTTATAGCTTTAAGTTTATGTACAAATGATAAAGAAAAACATAGTCAAAAATTGAGGTCAACATATGGCGCGATATTCGAGGTATTCGAATGTTCGCTATACTGACGTTAATATTCGAAAATCTCGAATATCGAATAATGTGAATATTCGCGGCATTCGACTATTTGCGGATGATATTCGCCCATCTCTAATAATAACTAACAAGTAACAAATACCTTTATTTTGCTCCTATTTTATCGAAAAAATCCATTGAATTGATATTATCACAAACACAATTATTATAAAATCACAAAATGTCAACTAAAATTGTTCACTGTTCCAACACTGCTACACCACTAGACTGACGGACAAGTTCTTGCTACTTTATTATTTATGCAGGTTTGAACTTCGTTTGTTAATTGATTGAAATGTGTTTACAACTAAAATTAAACTTGCATTTTAAATTGAGCAGCGGAAAACTTATTCTCAATAATAAAAAAAATAACATTAAGTAATATTATTGTAAAAATGATTGAAACTGTTCAAAATCACAAATTTGTAAAATATGGTTATATATCAATTAAACTTTGAGAAATCAAATGCCATATCTTTTTTAGTTCCCGAGTTACAGCAATTTTTGATCTCAACTTTGAGAGCTCATATCTCAAAAACTAAATGAGATATTAAACTTATACCTAAAATTTGAAAATTATGAAAATTTTGCATTTTTAAAAAAAATTCATATATCAATATTTCAAAAAGCATACATAGGTGTGCAATTTTTCAGTCAAAAATTCGCACAGATCAATATATGGTCTAAATTCGATAAAATCCTAAGGATTACCCCTTTTTGTAATACAAAATTTATATGTGCAAATTTTTGACTGAAAATTTACATACCTATGTATTTTTACGCGAGGAATTCAGTAATGTTTTCATATTTTCATTATCTCTTCTACTATTTACAATATTGGTGAATGAAAATTTCGAAAAAAAATTCAATATATTTTTTAGTTTTCGAGATAATATAAGCCTTTAAAGTTGAGCTTTAAAAAAACTAAAAAAGATATGGAGATGCGCTCACCGCCATGCATTTTCTCGTGATTTGATTAATACAGAACCATATTTTAAAATATTAAATTTTTGAAGTGGTTTAACCAACTTTAAACGCATTATGAATTGTTATAAGATGTCTCCCCTCGGGGCCTTTGAAATTTAGACGGTTTAAAGAAAACGATTCATCCGCTTCATAACAAAACCAGTTCTAGATTTAGGTGATATTTTGGAATATAAAACTAAGCAAACTGAGAAGAAAACTATATGAGGATTATAGCTTGTATTTGTAAAATTGTACACATTGTATACTTTTTTATTCTCCACAAAGTTTCGGGAGTGAAGTGTAACAGGAAATTCGAACAAAAACTACAACGTAATTCGTATGTTTCGCCGGTGAACTTCCGCCAAATCTCCATTAAGTGCGTATATTGTAAAGTCAAATTCTAGGCTCGGGTCGCGCAACCACAACGAAACAGTTTTTCGCGCGAGAAAAAGAACTTAGCATAATAACTGTCAAATGCAAAATTTAGTTATTAGGCACGGCAAAGCGCTGTAATCACATTCCATATTCGTAACGCAACAATAACATTTAAACTTTAAAATTAAGTTTGTTAACTTTTGTTCACCTGAAGAATATCTTTTAAATGTAAAGATGTCACGCGCGACTTCAAAGCGACAGAATAGAAAAACTTTCCTTGTAACCCTGGAGATAACAACTGAGAATTTGTTTTTATGAATAATTTACATTCTAAATTAAAAAAAAAATATTATATTTTATTCTAAAAGTACAAGATATGTAAATTACAAGATACTTCTTTCAAAACTTCCAGTATATTTTTAGGCAAATTAATAACTAAATAAATAAATAAATATATCATCACGCCTTTTACCCATTACTGGGTTTGGCAATCTGTCTAAGCAGATCTCGGTAAGTGATATTACCAGCGGTTACCAGCCATCAAATCACAGCCCCCAAACTTGTAAGTGGAGCTACAGGGGTAGATTTAAATTGGTGAAAATTGTTTGTCACCTGTGGGGATCGAACCAGGGTTTTCAAGACTCGATACCACTGAGCCACCTACTCCATTAATTAATTAATAACTTTAGAGAAAAATGTTTTTTTTTGTAGTGGTTGTGGTAGCCTTTATAATTTTATAATTGCTGCGAATGAAACAAAATTATAACTAGTGTTTTAATATTTGTAACTAGGCATTATTTATTAAAACTACTAAAACAAAAGATACAGCCGACAAACAATTTTTATCATGTTAAAACTACCCTGTGCTCCCCCTCTTCTACTAACATATTTGGGGGCGTGCTTTGACAGCTGGTAACTGCACTTCACGCGAAGAAATATATCATATACCTAAATCTGCTATGGCAGAATACCACACTCAGTAATAGGTGAAAGAAGTGACAATTTATTTATTTTATTCATTTGATTCATTCAAATAAATAATAATTGTTGTTAATTCTCTCATCTTTAATATGTAACAGTTTAATAAAGTTTACTTTTCCAGTATTCCAATTTGAGATAGATATTCGTAGCAAAATAATTAGACGAAATACGAAAGAGGTACATTCAATGAATTCTTTTGACACTAATCCGCTGTGCGGCAGGTCAAACACTCCTTTGTGAAGCGCCGAACCTCCGATCGCAATTGTTTCGGGAGGGAGATCAACTGTTCCCTTGCTAGTGTCGTCTTACATGATACATAATGCAAACCATCTAATGCGCACATCGATGTATCTTAGAATATTATAGTTCATGAAGAAGTGATGAAAATAATGTAATACAGAATGTTCATACAATCAAGAAGTATGTGACGTTTCATTGAACAGTATTTGTTACATTAAGTACAGACAACAGGAACAGGTATTCATTATTTATTTATGTATAATAGTACAAATATATTATAAGCATATATCAGAATTGAAACTTCCCGGAGTCACAGAACTTTAAAACTTTGTTTTCGGGCTTTGGGAAGGTTAGAAATTTTAAAACATCTAATATTTAAGTAGTATTTATTTATATTTATACCACCATTTCAGTATAAGTAGACATTTGACAACGAATATTTATCGTTTCCTGAGCAACAAGCATTTATTTTACTTTCCCGATTGTCTACAGTAGCAACAAGCTGAAATATAATATTTCCACTTCTCCCCAATGCCAACAAAGGAAAAAGTAACATTTTTACTTGTTTCAAAATGATTTAAAATTATTTTCAAACATTTTTAAATACAAAAAATATTGCTTGCACCTCGAGCAGAAAGTATTCTTAACACTCTTGTATTACTTTCTGTTCTAGGTTTTTAATTGGTTTTATAAAATAACTCTGATAAATATTATATTTATTTACTGTACTCTTAACTACATAACGGACTGTTGTTGCTAGATGGTTAGCCCTGTCGCTTCAAAAGCGACAATTGCTCATTACTATTTATATAAAATAACTGCAACTACATTCAAGTGGTTTTAATTTTAGGAGATTTTAAAGAACGTTCAATACTAAATGACTTTTTCTATAGGTACCGTTGGCTCATCTCAAATTTTTACTTATATTTACAAAATGTGGCATTTTTGAGACAACTGAAGAAGCACCCAAATCAATAAATGAATATTTTGGCAGATTCGTATTGAAGGAAGAATCTTTATTATTGACCAATTTTTTATTCCTCATGCTGCTGTTAAGTATAATAAAATGATGACAGCAGAAACGGAACTAATAAAGCTAGATTTTCCTTAATTATTAAACAGGTAAGAAATGATAATAGAGTTTGTAAAATTAAGTTTTTCCACCATATTTTTGTTATTATTATTCATCCAGAAGTTCACAATTAAAAGTAATCCAATAATACAAATATTTAAATGAACTCGCTCGATATTTTAACAAAAACAAAATGCATCGCAGTCGTTCAATTTTGATTCAAAACACAGAATTACTTTTTGTAAAACTGAAGCGATATCTTGACTACTTCAAGTAGTCTAGTCACTTCCATGATGGAATCATGAGGGGTGCGATTCGATATCTTCGGTTGCTATCATTTGAACATCTGAATAAATAAAAATAACAACTATAAATATATTTGCATTGGCTATTTGTAGTCGTTCAGGTCAGTTGTTAATTTGATCCGAAACTTATAACCAAAATTTTACAAACATTTTATTTATTACACCCTATTAATTGACCCTTTACCTTACTTTCATCCCTTTTACCTTCTTATATATTACAACTCTTTAATTTTATTAACTCTAATCACAGACAGATACTTTGTAAGCATTATATCACATTTTAGGATATGCTTTTATTCTTGGTCTATCTCCATGGATGCAACATTGTTGTCGCCGATGCCATCCGATTGACTGACTTTATTTACACCATAGGAAGGTGCCAAGAAGGTTCTGATAACAGCAGCAACAATGAAATCAATTATCAACCGATTTTTTTTTACCTAATTTCACCGAATCCAAATTTGCAGCTACCCAATTTAAATCCTGTTGGTTAAGAAAAAGAAGGACGTACCACTCCTGGACAAGCTACAGAAGGAATCAGGAAACAAGGTGGAGTCCCTGAAAGATTGTTGAAGATGAATCAAACTTAGGAGAAAGATTAGAAGTTTGTTTATTGTTTATGATCAAAGCAAAAAGTAAGAAAACATCCAAACTGGATTAAGTATACTCGTATTGAAAAGTAATAATTAATCATTTATTTTTATTGATAAAACTTGAACTTAGTTAATTAATTAGTTCATTTTTAATACCTAACAAGGGTGTAAGACTGTTTATCAGATAATTTAACAAATCTTTGTTTAGTATTGATTAATTTAGAAGTTTATTAAATAAACAAGCAATTAAAGCTGATAATTATTTATTAATTTTTTTGTAAAACGACCAATTATGAACTGTTATCTAATTGGTTCATTACAAATCATGACATAAATATTCATTAACTAAATTAATGTTTGTACAGACAATTATCTTTAATAATAAATAGTATTTAAGTTGAACAGAATTATAACAAATTAATGATGGGATTATAAGTGAAAAATCTGCAAAGATTACAAATATATACTTATTTGTAAATTGAATAATCCTGCAACTATGTTGCAGAATATTTGCAAGTATAAAATAATTGTATAGATACAAATAGAAGTTATTACATTTTATTATTTATTTCCAGGTTTGAACCTATTGTTTTCAAACCATAATTTAATTTATAAAATATAAATGGGAAGTCATAAATTTAATTAATCAGTATGGAAGGCTGCATAACGCATTAGGAATGGTAGGAATTAAGATTTTGTTTGTTGGGTGTTTTTGTCCGAAAAAAAAGTTACAAAAAGATTTGAATCGGCAGAACTCATCATAAACCAGTAAGTAACCAATATTTTATATAAATTTGTATCGATAAATTAAAGAATAGAACATTTTGATCCATTCTGCTTTAATTACTGTATTTAAATACAATTAGTGGCTGTTTAAATATTAGATAAACACTTATAATTAACTAAGTATTAGTATAACTGATTAAATTTGTTATATAAATGTTGAAAAAAAATATATTTCAAAATAACATTTGAGCATTTTGTTTTCTTACTTATATTAATTAATAATACATTGTTGTTATAAGTTTTTGTTCTTAATTATGATGGAAATTAATAATATTAATTATCATCTATTATTTGAAATATTTTTAAAAATATGTTCTCTTTCTTTCCCGTCATTCGTTTCACTCTAGTTTCATCAGCTGATCGTATTGATCGCTCTCTGTCAGATATCGATATTCTTACATATTTTAGTTAGCAAAAATGATTAATCAACATTATATCTGTAAACAAACAATTTGTTATTGTTTGGCCATCATTTAAACTAATTAGTTATCGATTATACTTTTTAGAATTTTGCACAAACAAGACATTTTTTGGTTAGATTTTTTCCAAGTTTCAAAGAATAATGTAAGTATTTATAATTTTTTTATTTATTACAATAGTATAATAATTATTGTAGTTTAATTTAATTATTATTTATTAATAAGGTAAATAATAATGAATATTAGTAAAAAATATTTATTTTGTTTATCGCGCCATCAGTAGATGGCGATCGTATTTTGTCATTGTTTACAGATTCTCATGATAGAAGCATCTGATTGATTTCTCCCAATTAATTATAAAATTTCGATATTAAAATCGTGGTTCAATATATAAATGTAGCATCTATAGATTCGTTAGCACTCAGCGAACATTTTGATGTATAATTTATAGTGCGAATCAAAAAATTCATAAGAAAAATCTTTAACCAAAATTTGTTATGGTCTGTTGGCATTTTTCAATATGGTGATTTAAGTAAGACATTTTTAATAATATTTTTTTCCGATAAAAAATATTTTTTTTAATAATACAAAAAAGTTATCTTAAAATTAAGAAATTAATTATGATTTTTTTCTGTTTAAGGCCCTGAGGGTGGCGGAGCCCGGTACATCTGGAGAACTGGTAAATTTATATTTCATTTTAAAAAATAAATCAGCTTGCCTTTTCCCTAAATCTTGGAGTGGGAACTCTGGATGTTTTTTCCAGATTTCAGCTGATTATATATTTTGAAGTTTATATTCGGTAACCAGCCGTCATTGTATTACCACCATCAGGTGGTAGTTATGAGCTAAATAATCGATGACGCTCTTGATTATTTTTTAGAAGTCGTAAATTTGAAATTGTAGATTTAGTATTTTAGCTTCCATAACTACTTACTCTGGGTGAGTTATATTATGACGCCTTTTACCCTATTCTGGGTGTAACAATTTTGTAATTATATATCTAGGTTGTTATTTTGATTTGGAAGTTTTGGTTTTTGTAAGGTTCAAATTTTTTCTAATTTGTTCGTATTCACTTAAAGATTAAGTTTTCATACAAACATCTTAACCACAAAACGTCACTCTTTGACAATCGAATAAAAACTATGTTTCGGTATTATAAAAAGGTTGAATAATTAATTAAAGGCTGATTAATTAAAAGTTTAATTTATATTTCATATACTTAAATATTCATTAAAACTAAATATAATGCAAATAAAACTAATAATATTAATTAATAATAATATATAAAATCATTGTTGTTTTTGATGCAACTTTTCGAGATTAATCAATAATATCAATTAGGTTCCATCTCTTTCTACCCTCAATGTTCCTCGCCCCGTACCTCACTTTAGTTTTAATGGTTGATTGAGATGAGTGCTCACAGGTTAGGGTCTTATTTTAAATAGACAAAAGTTTAGTGAATAATAAAACTACAATTAATCGAATCCTTATTTTGTAACGATCATTTAATGGTATTAGTTATCGATGTATCAATTATTATATGTTGAAGAACTTAACATAACCTTGTTTTCATCGGTGGGCCATTGCAACAAGTTGCAAAGAATGGCGAGGCATATTATACGTAAGTCATAATACAAATTATATTGTCCTGTGTTATTTTTACTTCTTTTATTACATAATAGTTTAATTCAAATATGAATTAGTTAAATACATAATAACAATGTTTTAATAATAATTATTAGTATTCAATATTTAATTGAACTGTTGGAATATATGACGTCACCAGCTGGACGATCGTGTTTTATCTTGTTTACTGGTTTCGGGAAGAAGCTTCTGCGTGCTTCCTTGTCAATCATTAGTAAAATTTGAGGTTTAAATCACGATTCATCATATTAAATTAGTATCTATCGCTTCGTTAGCTTTTGGTGCAAACCTTGATGTATAATTTATATTGCGGGAGAAGAAATTAACATTGAAAAACTTTGTTGACGCTTTCCAGCGATTTGAGTAAGACATATTTTTTATTGGTTATTTTTTATGCTAAACAAATATGATAATTAATATTTTGGTATTATTTTATTAATAATAAAAAATACACTTTTAAGAAACAAAATTTATGTTAAATTTGAAAAAAGACGTTAATAATTTTTATTTAAAATTAACGTCTATTTCAATCAGCCAATCAGAGCCCTCTACGCGATTTGTCATTGTTTTCGAGATTATTTACTTGTGAAATGGCGTCGTATTTTTTGCTCTGACATTTTAATTATAAATTAGTTTTAAAAGTTAATGGTCAGTTCTAAATTAGTGACAAAGTGGATAATTAAGTTTTTCCCTTCTTTTTTATATATAATTTATATTACGGGACAAGAAATTTATATTGAAAAACTTTAAGATTTGTTGACGCTTTCCATCATAGCGATTTGAGTAAGACATTTTTTATTGGTTATTTTTTATGCTAAACAAATATGATAATTAATATTTTGGTATTATTTTATTAATAATAAAAGATACACTTTTAAGAGACAAAATTTATGTTAAATTTGAAAAAGACGTTAATAATTTTTATTTAAAATTAACGGCTATTTCAATCAGCCAATCAGAGTCTTCCACGCGATTAGTCATTGTTTTCCAGGTTATTTACTTGTGAAATGGCGTCGTCTTTTATGCTCTGACATTTTAATTAAAAATTAGTTTTAAAAGTTAATGGTCAGTTCTAAATTAGTGACAGAGTTGATAATTAAGTTTTTCCGCTTCTTTTGATATATAGTATGTTTGATTTAATGCAAAATTAGTATTTTAAACTTAAAACAAATATTTGCTTTTCTAGATTCCTGCAACAATACGAACAAAGAGTGTTGGCGTTGCCTGGGAAATATCCAATATGGCGAGGCTCTTAGTTATTGGTTCGTTTTTATATTAATAATAAATTTAAAATAAAAATGAAACTTATAAATTGTTTTTTTTTTAATTTTAGAAACCGGACTTCTATTCCAAGGAAGATGGCGACATCTAAAGCTGAAGATGGATCCGGAACCATGATGGTTTGGCGCAAGAAGTAAGTATTTGTTTTTTGAAAAACATTTTTTTTTGTTTATGTTAATATTTAATAATTAATTTGAAATTTATTTATTTATACAGCTGTAGTTAAGAGGCTAATATTTATTTGTAATGATTTTAGAATTTCTGGTTCCTCATACAAGATGCATTCAGTCTTCCAATCCGTTTCCGAATCCCGATGGCGTCCCCGGAAGTCCAGAGGTTGCAGGTGGAGCTCGGTACATATGGCAAACTGGTAAGAACATTTTTTTTAAGCAAATGTTTCAGCTCGCCTTTTCCCTAAATCTAGGGGTGGCAACTCTGAATATTTTCAGATTTCATTTATTTATTTATTTATGTTACGCTGTACAAAAGGATCTGAATCCCAATTACAGTACAGGGTCCGCACTCACCGAACTGCAGTGTGGTAGTTTATATAATTTTTAGCTTGAGTGCGATTCGAACTCGGGATCTCCGTACTGACGGACATATTTTAAAGAAATGAGGTAACCAGCCGACATTTCATACCACCCTTTGTGTTAGTTATCGGTAAACTAATATTATGGTTGTTTTATGTTGTTTGTCACCCATTGTTGGGTAGCAAGCTTTGTAAATACACATTTATTAACTGAGGGGAAATATGGGGTTTATATTATAACGGCTGGTACCCAAATCTGGGAATAGTAGCTCTACAAATTTAAAATTTAAATTGATGATACATTTTGAGCTATAACTGTTGTTACCAGCTGTCATATCATGCCATCTGCTAAAGTTATATGTGGGTGACGCACAGGAATGGTTTTATGATGATTTACCCAATTTTGGGTGTAACAAATTTGCAATAACACAATAACAGATTTTATTAAATGATTTAATGATTTAAACTGTGAAGTTCGAAGTAACCAGCCGACATATTATACCACCCTTTTTGTTAGTTATGGGTAAACAAATATTATTGTTGTTTTATGTTGTTTGTCACCCATTTTTGGGTAGAAAGCTTTGTAAATACTGCCGAAACATAACAACAGCCATATTCATTAACTGTGGGGAAAATTTGGGGTTTATATTATTACGGCTGGTACCTAAATCTGAGAATAGTAGCTTTACAAATATTAAATTTATGTTGATGGTACATTTTGTGCTGTAACTGCTGCTACCAGCTGTCATATTATGCTATCTGCTAAAGTTATATGTGGGTGAAGCACAGGAATGCTGTTATGATGATTTACCCTATTTTGGGTGTAACAAATTTACAATAACACAATAACAGATTTTATGAAATGATTCAATGATTTAAACTGTGAAGTTCGTGGTAACCAGCCGACATATTATACCACCCTTTGTGTTAGTTATGGGTAAACTAATATTATGGTTGTTCTAAGTTGTTTGTCACCCATTTTTGGGTAGCAAGCTTTGTAAATACTGCCGAAACATAACGGCACCCACATTCATTAACTGTGGGGGAAATATGGGGTTTATATTATTACGGCTGGTACCCAAATCTGGGAATAGTAGCTCTAGAAATATTAAATTTAAGTTGATGGTATATTTTGAGCTTTAACTGCTGTTACCAGTTGTCAAATCATGCCATCTGCTACAGTTATATGTGGGTGAAGCACAGGAATGCTTTTATGATGTATTACCCAATTTTGGGTGTGACAACTTTGCAATAACACAATAACAGACTTTATAAAATGATTTAATGATTTAAACTGTGTAGTACGAGGTAACTAGCCGACATTTTACAACATTAAATACCACAAATGTCAGTCTGGATTAGTAAAGTATTATAGCTATGCAATTTACCCAATTCTGGGTGTAGTAGCATTTCAATAGTCGTAGTTTTTATTCAGTTAACATAACATAAAAATAATAGTTGGTATAGCACTAAAGGGTCCCCATTTACCCATTTCAGAGAGTGGCAGCTCTGCAATTGAAGATCCCAATAAAATGATTGAACTTTGAGCACCTTTTAGTGCTAGATCAGCAATTGTAGAGTAACTCTTTACATTGTAAACAATTTTATTTGTTTAAATCTGTCACTAATGATTTGTTTCTGTTTGTTTCAGGATGCAGTCCTGCTCCAGGTTGCTGTTAGTACAAGGATTCGCAAAGGTCAGATTTTTTGCTTGTGTCTTTTGTATTTCCCAGCAATGTTAGGATGTATTTCGGTCGTTACGGGGTTCAAATCCCTGACCATTGTTTTTCTTTCCTACAGACTAAAAATAGTACCAATTAATTCCGGTTAAAATACAGTGCTTTCGTTTTGAAATGTGAATGTCTTTATATTTTTTTAACAAGGGTTATACAATATTTTTTAAAATTATTTAATTCACAAGTATCAAAGTGATACAATTAATATAAAATAATATTCAAAGGACTTCAAACAATTTAGTACTAATTTCACTGATTTTCAAACGTTATTAATTAACCATACAAATACAAACATACACAAAAATTTACACAGTTCAGCTGCTATCATTTGCGGTACACAAATTGTAACTAAAGGACAACTGTACTTTTACGCCATGCCAGCTTCACAATTAATTAGAAGACATTGCGCTTATTTTAATTCCTCACAAGATTGTGATATTCCAGTTGTTTTCCGGATTCAGTCCCGGATTTTTCTGGATCAACATATAACACTTTAGGTACAAATAATTTAATTTCATAAGGTACTCAATAAATTAGGATATATTTTAGGAATTTTCAGGAATGCTATTCAATACTTTAGATAAAAACAAAATTAAATAGAACTTCCTCAATTAGGTAAACAACATTGCGGCCATTTTAATTCATCACAAGATGTGATATCCCAGTTCTTATCCGGATTCAGCTTCGGATATTTTTGGAACAACATTGAACATATTAGGATTAGATGACAAGACCTCGTTAAATAATTAGTTATGAATTGGGATGAAGTTCTACCATTTCAATGCACTTCATCATTACTTTGCTCGAACTTCAATACACTACTTAGATCATTATCCTCTCTTACACCTGTCACTCTTCATGTCTTCATCACTAGTCGTAGTTCTACCGTCAGTCACTCACCTCCCTCGTGCTTCTTCGTTAGTCTGACTGATGTTCCCTCCCTCGTCTCAACGGGGGGGTGCCAACCCCACAACGTGTGGTAACCACTCTTACTCGCATCCCCGCACAGGTGAACTGCCTGGTGGGTTTGTGGAGACTGGCCCACATGTTTGTGTGGAGGAGCTACCTCCCGGTGAGTAACGTGGTGCACAGCATCCTCTGGCTATGGGTGGCACTTCGCGGGTGGGGGTTGTTGGTGGTTCTAGGAGTGGTGGTGGAGGTGTGGAGGGGGTAGGTCTCAGAGGGATGTATTGGTCAAGGTGGAAGTGTTGCAGTGTGAGTAAAGTAATGTTGGATGTTTTGAAATGATGAACCGAATTTCAATTATCACAAGGTTGTGACAATCCAGTTTTTTTCCGGATTGAGCCCCGGATTTTTCTGGAACAGCATACAACTCTTTAGGTACAGATATTATTATCAGAGAAGGTCCTCATTAAATTAGGTTATTTTATAAGAATTTTCAGCAACAATACTCAACGTTTTAGATAAATATAATTTTAAAATGGAAGTTTCTGAATTAGTTACACAATATTGCGTCTATTATTATTTATCCCAGGATTTGATAATCCAGTTTTTTTCCGGATTCAAACCCGGATTTTTCTGGAACAGCATACAACCCTTTAGGTACAGATATTATTATTACAGAAGGTCCTCATTAAATTAGGTTATTTTATAAGAATTTTCAGCAACAATACTCAACGTTTTAGATAAATATAATTTTAAAATGGAAGTTCCTGAATTAGTTACACAATATTGCGTCTATTATTATTTATCCCAGGATTTGATAATCCAGTTTTTTTCCGGATTCAAACCCGGATTTTTCTGGAACAGCATACAACCCTTTAGGTACAGATATTATTATCACAGAAGGTCCTCATTAAATTAGGTTATTTTATAAGAATTTTCAGCAACAATACTCAACGTTTTAGATAAATATAATTTTAAAATGGAAGTTCCTGAATTAGTTACACAATATTGCGTCTATTATTATTTATCCCAGGATTTGATAATCCAGTTTTTTTCCGGATTCAAACCCGGATTTTTCTGGAACAGCATACAACCCTTTAGGTACAGATATTATTATTACAGTAGGTCCTCATTAAATTAGGTTATTTTATAAGAATTTTCAGCAACAATACTCAACGTTTTAGATAAATATAATTTTAAAATGGAAGTTCCTGAATTAGTTACACAATATTGCGTCTATTATTATTTATCCCAGGATTTGATAATCCAGTTTTTTTCCGGATTCAAACCCGGATTTTTCTGGAACAGCATACAACCCTTTAGGTACAGATATTATTATTACAGAAGGTCCTCATTAAATTAGGTTATTTTATAAGAATTTTCAGCAACAATACTCAACGTTTTAGATAAATATAATTTTAAAATGGAAGTTCCTGAATTAGTTACACAATATTGCGTCTATTATTATTTATCCCAGGATTTGATAATCCAGTTTTTTTCCGGATTCAAACCCGGATTTTTCTGGAACAGCATACAACCCTTTAGGTACAGATATTATTATTACAGAAGGTCCTCATTAAATTAGGTTATTTTATAAGAATTTTCAGCAACAATACTCAACGTTTTAGATAAATATAATTTTAAAATGGAAGTTCCTGAATTAGTTACACAATATTGCGTCTATTATTATTTATCCCAGGATTTGATAATCCAGTTTTTTTCCGGATTCAAACCCGGATTTTTCTGGAACAGCATACAACCCTTTAGGTACAGATATTATTATCACAGAAGGTCCTCATTAAATTAGGTTATTTTATAAGAATTTTCAGCAACAATACTCAACGTTTTAGATAAATATAATTTTAAAATGGAAGTTCCTGAATTAGTTACACAATATTGCGGCCATTATTATTTATCCCAGAATTTGATAATCCAGTTTTTTTCCGGATTCAAACCCGGATTTTTCTGGAACAGCATACAACCCTTTAGGTACAGATATTATTATTACAGAAGGTCCTCATTAAATTAGGTTATTTTATAAGAATTTTCAGCAACAATACTCAACGTTTTAGATAAATATAATTTTAAAATGGAAGTTCCTGAATTAGTTACACAATATTGCGTCTATTATTATTTATCCCAGGATTTGATAATCCAGTTTTTTACCGGGTTCAAACCCGGATTTTTCTGGAACAGCATACAACCCTTTAGGTACAGATATTATTATTACAGAAGGTCCTCATTAAATTAGGTTATTTTATAAGAATTTTCAGCAACAATACTCAACGTTTTAGATAAATATAATTTTAAAATGGAAGTTCCTGAATTAGTTACACAATATTGCGTCTATTATTATTTATCCCAGGATTTGATAATCCAGTTTTTTTCCGGATTCAAACCCGGATTTTTCTGGAACAGCATACAACCCTTTAGGTACAGATATTATTATCACAGAAGGTCCTCATTAAATTAGGTTATTTTATAAGAATTTTCAGCAACAATACTCAACGTTTTAGATAAATATAATTTTAAAATGGAAGTTCCTGAATTAGTTACACAATATTGCGGCCATTATTATTTATCCCAGAATTTGATAATCCAGTTTTTTTCCGGATTCAAACCCGGATTTTTCTGGAACAGCATACAACCCTTTAGGTACAGATATTATTATTGCAGAAGGTCCTCATTAAATTAGGTTATTTTATAAGAATTTTCAGCAACAATACTCAACGTTTTAGATAAATATAATTTTAAAATGGAAGTTCCTGAATTAGTTACACAATATTGCGTCTATTATTATTTATCCCAGGATTTGATAATCCAGTTTTTTTCCGGATTCAAACCCGGATTTTTCTGGAACAGCATACAACCCTTTAGGTACAGATATTATTATCACAGAAGGTCCTCATTAAATTAGGTTATTTTATAAGAATTTTCAGCAACAATACTCAACGTTTTAGATAAATATAATTTTAAAATGGAAGTTCCTGAATTAGTTACACAATATTGCGTCTATTATTATTTATCCCAGGATTTGATAATCCAGTTTTTTTCCGGATTCAAACCCGGATTTTTCTGGAACAGCATACAACCCTTTAGGTACAGATATTATTATTACAGAAGGTCCTCATTAAATTAGGTTATTTTATAAGAATTTTCAGCAACAATACTCAACGTTTTAGATAAATATAATTTTAAAATGGAAGTTCCTGAATTAGTTACACAATATTGCGGCCATTATTATTTATCCCAGAATTTGATAATCCAGTTTTTTTCCGGATTCAAACCCGGATTTTTCTGGAACAGCATACAACCCTTTAGGTACAGATATTATTATTGCAGAAGGTCCTCATTAAATTAGGTTATTTTATAAGAATTTTCAGCAACAATACTCAACGTTTTAGATAAATATAATTTTAAAATGGAAGTTCCTGAATTAGTTACACAATATTGCGTCTATTATTATTTATCCCAGGATTTGATAATCCAGTTTTTTTCCGGATTCAAACCCGGATTTTTCTGGAACAGCATAAAACTCTTTAGGTACAGATATTATTATCACAGAAGGTCCTCAATAAATTAGGTTATTTTATAAGAATTTTCAGGAACAATACTCAACGTTTTAGATAAATATAATTTTAAAATGGAAGTTCCTGAATTAGTTACACAATATTGCGTCCATTATTATTTATCCCAGGATTTGATAATCCAGTTTTTTTCCGGATTCAAACCCGGATTTTTCTGGAACAGCATACAACCCTTTAGGTACAGATATTATTATCACAGAAGGTCCTCATTAAATTAGGTTATTTTATAAGAATTTTCAGCAACAATACTCAACGTTTTAGATAAATATAATTTTAAAATGGAAGTTCCTGAATTAGTTACACAATATTGCGTCTATTATTATTTATCCCAGGATTTGATAATCCAGTTTTTTTCCGGATTCAAACCCGGATTTTTCTGGAACAGCATAAAACTCTTTAGGTACAGATATTATTATCACAGAAGGTCCTCAATAAATTAGGTTATTTTATAAGAATTTTCAGGAACAATACTCAACGTTTTAGATAAATATAATTTTAAAATGGAAGTTCCTGAATTAGTTATACAATATTGCGTCCATTATTATTTATCCCAGGATTTGATAATCCAGTTTTTTTCCGGATTCAAACCCGGATATTTTCTGGAACAGCATACAACCCTTTAGGTACAGATATTATTATTGCAGAAGGTCCTCATTAAATTAGGTTATTTTATAAGAATTTTCAGCAACAGTACTCAACGTTTTAGATAAATATAATTTTAAAATGGAAGTTCCTGAATTAGTTACACAATATTGTGTCTATTATTATTTATCACAAGATTTTGATAATCCAGTTTTTTTCCGGATTCAAACCCGGATATTTCTGGAACAGCATACAACCCTTTAGGTACAGATATTATTATCACAGAAGGTCCTCATTAAATTAGGTTATTTTATAAGAATTTTCAGCAACAATACTCAACGTTTTAGATAAATATAATTTTAAAATGGAAGTTCCTTAATTAGTTACACAATATTGCGTGTATTATTATTTATCTCAAGATTGTGATATCCCAGTTTTTTTTCCGGATTCATCCTCGGATTTTTCTGGAACAATATTTAACGCTTTAGGTACAAATAACTCTATCACAGAATGTTCTGAATTACAATAAACTTGTTAATATCACGTCAACATAATTATTGACATGAAATATAGATTTAGTTTTGGAGCAGAGCGAATTAATTATATAATTGCCTTTCGGTGGGTTCAAATCCCACTTTATAGTTTGTTCAGTGAGTCGAATGTCATTCCAGGAAAAGTCAGCAACAGCTTGACTGAGCGACTGTTTGTCATCATTGTTGGCTCAATCTTCCTACATCAATCAACTTTCACTTCTGTGTTGTTTGATCAGCAGCTTAGTTACAAAATGGCGACGTCTCTGAGTATTTTAACTTAAGTTTAAATAGTGTTTCACAAATATTTAATAGAAAGGTTAATGCCTAATATAAATAATTAATTTTATTTAAAATCAAAACAAAAAGTTAAGTATTTCAAGAATAAATTGATCCAGAGTTCCAGCTTTGAAGATACTCAAGAAAATTAATAAAATTTTATATTTACATTGTTATTTACTTATCAAATATATAACGTTAAATTTCATGCATGATTGAACAATGTAATACTTAACAATAATAATAAATTAAAATATAAATAATTTAATTATACATGCTTAAAGTAAATGTCAATTAATAATTTTGCACGATGCTTGACTACCATAGTATTAAAATATCAAATGATTGAAGATTAATTTCTTTAAATTTTGCTGTGAAGAAATCTACAAAATATCATCTTTAATTTTGCTGCCGAAAATCGAAGAGGACAATAATATATCATCAAATTAAAGGAAGCAATAATTGCAAATATAGAAAAATGTTAAATAATTTATTAAAATAATTTCTCTTTAAAATAAAATTCTAAATCACAATCTTTGCTGTTGACAATCGAACACATTAATATATCATCAAATGGAAGAAAGCATGTCTTGTCTAAAATAACGATTTAAAAATTAACAAAAATATATATTAAATTTACTTCTTTGTGAAACACTATTTTGAAATACAGACTGCGCTTTGTAATCTCGCCCGGGAGATTTTACATAGTGGAGTACTGTAAAAATATCATTTTCTGTGGCTCTCCTGATGGCGCCATATTTGTAAATTACTCCTGGTGAATTCAGTCAGCATATTAGCGAGATTTGATTTATGGAGAAAAATTGTGCTATCGACGATGGCACGCAGTGACTCAGTTAGACTAGCCCTAACACTTTCTGGAATTATGTTTGGTTTACTGAGGAAACTAGCAGGCCTGGGTTCGAAACTTGGAGCCTGCAGAGACCATTTTAAGATCAATTGAAAGTCCCTATGAAACAACAAGTTTGGAAGCCGTCAGAAATAATATTTATAGGTTTTAAGCAGTCAGAAATTAATTCAAAGGACAAAAGTTCCTACCCTTTATTATTATTTTTTCTCTTATTATTACACAACAATGACCATTCTACTAGGATTAATTACAAACTGATAATTAATTAATAAGTTAGGATTCGATGATAGGAGTAATTATTCTAGGTTTCAATACTTAGAATTATTTAAAGGGACAACAGTTCCTTTCTCTTATTATTACACATCAAGGACCATTCTACTAGGATTAATTAGAAAATGATAATTAATTAATAAATTAGGATTCGATGATAGGAATAATTATTCTAGGTTTCAATACTTAGAATTATTTAAAGGGACAACAGTTCCTTTCTCTTATTATTACACAAAGACCATTTTACTAGGATTAATTAGAAAATGATAATTAATTAAGTTAGGATTCGATGATAGGAATAATTATTCTAGGTTTCAATACTTAGAATTATTTAAAAGGAAAACAGTTCCTTTCTCTTATTATTACACATCAAGGACCATTCTACTAGGATTAATTAGAAAATGATAATTAATTAATAAGTTAGGATTTGATGATAGGAATAATTATTCTAGGTTTCAATACTTAGAATTATTTAAAGGGACAACAGTTCCTTTCTCTTATTATTACACAAGGACCATTCTACTAGGATTAATTAGAAAATGATAATTAATTAATACGTTAGGATTCGATGATAGGAATAATTATTCTAGGTTTCAATACTTAGAATTATTTAAAGGGACTACAGTTCCTTTCTCTTATTATTACACATCAAGGACCATTCTACTAGGATTAATTAGAAAATGATAATTAATTAATAAGTTAGGATTCGATGATAGGAATAATTATTCTAGGTTTCAATACTTAGAATTATTTAAAGGGAAAACAGTTCCTTTCTCTTATTATTACACATCAAGGACCATTCTACTAGGATTAGTTAGAAAATGATAATTAATTAATAAGTTAGGATTCGATGATAGGAATAATTATTCTAGGTTTCAATACTTAGAATTATTTAAAGGGACAACAGTTCCTTTCTCTTATTATTACACAAAGACCATTTTACTAGGATTAATTAGAAAATGATAATTAATTAATAAGTTAGGATTCCATGCTAGGAATAATTATTCTAGGTTTCAATACTTAGAATTATTTAAAGGGAAAACAGTTCCTTTCTCTTATTATTACACATCAAGGACCATTCTACTAGGATTAATTAGAAAATGATAATTAATTAATAAATTAGGATTCCATGCTAGGAATAATTATTCTAGGTTTCAATACTTAGAATTATTTAAAGGGACAACAGTTCCTTTCTCTTATTATTACACAACAAGGACCATTCTACTAGGATTAATTACAAACTGATAATTAATTAATAAGTTAGGATTCGATGATAGGAATAATTATTCTAGGTTTCAATACTTAGAATTATTTAAAGGGACAACAGTTCCTTTCTCTTATTATTACACAAGGACCATTCTACTAGGATTAATTAGAAAATGATAATTAATTAATAAGTTAGGATTCGATGATAGGAATAATTATTCTAGGTTTCAATACTTAGAATTATTTAAAGGGACTACAGTTCCTTTCTCTTATTATTACACAAGGACCATTCTACTAGGATTAATTAGAAAATGATAATTAATTAATAAGTTAGGATTCCATGCTAGGAATAATTATTCTAGGTTTCAATACTTAGAATTATTTAAAGGGACAACAGTTCCTTTCTCTTATTGTTACACAAGGACCATTCTACTAGGATTAATTAGAAAATGATAATTAATTAATAAGTTAGGATTCGATGATAGGAATAATTATTCTAGGTTTCAATACTTAGAATTATTTAAAGGGACAACAGTTCCTTTCTCTTATTATTACACAAAGACCATTTTACTAGGATTAATTAGAAAATGATAATTAATTAATAAGTTAGGATTCGATGATAGGAATAATTATTCTAGGTTTCAATACTTAGAATTATTTAAAGGGACTACAGTTCCTTTCTCTTATTATTACACAAGGACCATTCTACTAGGATTAATTAGAAAATGATAATTAATTAATAAGTTAGGATTCGATGATAGGAATAATTATTCTAGGTTTCAATACTTAGAATTATTTAAAGGGACAACAGTTCCTTTCTCTTATTATTACACAAAGACCATTTTACTAGGATTAATTAGAAAATGATAATTAATTAATAAGTTAGGATTCCATACTAGGAATAATTATTCTAGGTTTCAATACTTAGAATTATTTAAAGGGAAAACAGTTCCTTTCTCTTATTATTACACATCAAGGACCATTCTACTAGGATTAATTAGAAAATGATAATTAATTAATAAATTAGGATTCCATGCTAGGAATAATTATTCTAGGTTTCAATACTTAGAATTATTTAAAGGGACAACAGTTCCTTTCTCTTATTATTACACAAAGACCATTTTACTAGGATTAATTAGAAAATGATAATTAATTAATAAGTTAGGATTCCATGCTAGGAATAATTATTCTAGGTTTCAATACTTAGAATTATTTAAAGGGAAAGCAGTTCCTTTCTCTTATTATTACACATCAAGGACCATTCTACTAGGATTAATTAGAAAATGATAATTAATTAATAAGTTAGGATTCGATGATAGGAATAATTATTCTAGGTTTCAATACTTAGAATTATTTAAAGGGACAACAGTTCCTTTCTCTTATTATTACACAAGGACCATTCTACTAGGATTAATTAGAAAATGATAATTAATTAATAAGTTAGGATTCGATGATAGGAATAATTATTCTAGGTTTCAATACTTAGAATTATTTAAAGGGACAACAGTTCCTTTCTCTTATTATTACACAAGGACCATTCTACTAGGATTAATTAGAAAATGATAATTAATTAATAAGTTAGGATTCGATGATAGGAATAATTATTCTAGGTTTCAATACTTAGAATTATTTAAAGGGACAACAGTTCCTTTCTCTTATTATTACACAAGGACCATTCTACTAGGATTAATTAGAAAATGATAATTAATTAATAAGTTAGGATTCGATGATAGGATTAATTATTCTAGGTTTCAATACTTAGAATTATTTAAAGGGACTACAGTTCCTTTCTCTTATTATTACACAAAGACCATTTTACTAGGATTAATTAGAAAATGATAATTAATTAATAAGTTAGGATTCCATGCTAGGAATAATTATTCTAGGTTTCAATACTTAAAATTATTTAAAGGGAAAACAGTTCCTTTCTCTTATTATTACACATCAAGGACCATTCTACTAGGATTAATTAAAAAATTGTAATTAATTAATAAATTAGGATTCCATGCTAGGAATAATTATTCTAGGTTTCAATACTTAGAATTATTTAAAGGGACAACAGTTCCTTTCTCTTATTATTACACAACAAGGACCATTCTACTAGGATTAATTAGAAAATGATAATTAATTAATAAGTTAGGATTCCATGCTAGGAATAATTATTCTAGGTTTTAATACTTAGAATTATTTAAAGGGACAACAGTTCCTTTCTCTTATTATTACACAAGGACCATTCTACTAGGATTAATTAGAAAATGATAATTAATTAATAAATTAGGATTCCATGCTAGGAATAATTATTCTAGGTTTCAATACTTAGAATTATTTAAAGGGACAACAGTTCCTTTCTCTTATTATTACACAACAAGGACCATTCTACTAGGATTAATTAGAAAATGATAATTAATTAATAAGTTAGGATTCGATGATAGGAATAATTATTCTAGGTTTCAATACTTAGAATTATTTAAAGGGACAACAGATCCTTTCTCTTATTATTACACAAGGACCATTCTACTAGGATTAATTAGAAAATGATAATTAATTAATAAGTTAGGATTCGATGATAGGAATAATTATTCTAGGTTTCAATACTTAGAATTATTTAAAGGGACAACAGTTCCTTTCTCTTATTATTACACAAGGACCATTCTACTAGGATTAATTAGAAAATGATAATTAATTAATAAGTTAGGATTCCATGCTAGGAATAATTATTCTAGGTTTTAATACTTAGAATTATTTAAAGGGACAACAGTTCCTTTCTCTTATTATTACACAAAGACCATTTTACTAGGATTAATTAGAAAATGATAATTAATTAATAAGTTAGGATTCCATGCTAGGAATAATTATTCTAGGTTTCAATACTTAGAATTATTTAAAGGGAAAACAGTTCCTTTCTCTTATTATTACACATCAAGGACCATTTTACTAGGATTAATTAGAAAATGATAATTAATTAATAAGTTAGGATTCGATGATAGGAATAATTATTCTAGGTTTCAATACTTAGAATTATTTAAAGGGACAACAGTTCCTTTCTCTTATTATTACACAAAGACCATTTTACTAGGATTAATTAGAAAATGATAATTAATTAATAAGTTAGGATTCGATGATAGGAATAATTATTCTAGGTTTCAATACTTAGAATTATTTAAAGGGAAAACAGTTCCTTTCTCTTATTATTACACATCAAGGACCATTCTACTGGGATTAATTAGAAAATGATAATTAATTAATAAGTTAGGATTCGATGATAGGAATAATTATTCTAGGTTTCAATACTTAGAGTTATTTAAAGGGACAACAGTTCCTTTCTCTTATTATTACACAAAGACCATTTTACTAGGATTAATTAGAAAATGATAATTAATTAATAAGTTAGGATTCCATGCTAGGAATAATTATTCTAGGTTTCAATACTTAGAATTATTTAAAGGGAAAACAGTTCCTTTCTCTTATTATTACACATCAAGGACCATTCTACTAGGATTAATTAAAAAATGATAATTAATTAATAAATTAGGATTCCATGCTAGGAATAATTATTCTAGGTTTCAATACTTAGAATTATTTAAAGGGACAACAGTTCCTTTCTCTTATTATTACACAAGGACCATTCTACTAGGATTAATTAGAAAATGATAATTAATTAATAAGTTAGGATTCGATGATAGGAATAATTATTCTAGGTTTCAATACTTAGAATTATTTAAAGGGACTACAGTTCCTTTCTCTTATTATTACACAAGGACCATTCTACTAGGATTAATTAGAAAATGATAATCAATTAATAAGTTAGGATTCCATGCTAGGAATAATTATTCTAGGTTTCAATACTTAGAATTATTTAAAGGGACAACAGTCCCTTTCTCTTATTATTACACAACAAGGACCATTCTACTAGGATTAATTAGAAAATGATAATTAATTAATAATTTAGGATTCGATAATAGGACTAATTATTCTAGGTTTCAATACTTAGAATTATTTAAAAGGACTACAGTTCCTTTCTCTTATTATTACAGAAGGACCATTCTACTAGGATTAATTAGAAAATGATAATTAATTAATAAGTTAGGATTCCATGCTAGGAATAATTATTCTAGGTTTCAATACTTAGAATTATTTAAAGGGACAACAGTTCCTTTCTCTTATTATTATACAAGGACCATTCTACTAGGATTAATTAGAAAATGATAATTAATTAATAAGTTAGGATTCGATGATAGGAATAATTATTCTAGGTTTCAATACTTAGAGTTATTTAAAGGGACAACAGTTCCTTTCTCTTATTATTACACAAGGACCATTCTACTAGGATTAATTAGAAAATGATAATTAATTAATAAGTTAGGATTCGATAATAGGAATAATTATTCTAGGTTTCAATACTTAGAATTATTTAAAAGGACTACAGTTCCTTTCTCTTATTATTACACAACAAGGACCATTCTACTAGGATTAATTAGAAAATGATAATTAATTAATAAGTTAGGATTCGATAATAGGAATAATTATTCTAGGTTTCAATACTTAGAATTATTTAAAAGGACTACAGTTCCTTTCTCTTATTATTACACAAGGACCATTCTACTAGGATTAATTACAAACTAATAATTAATTAATAAGTTAGGATTCCATGCTAGGAATAATTATTCTAGGTTTCAATACTTAGAATTATTTAAAGGGACTACAGTTTTTTTCTCTTATTATTACACAACAAGGACCATTCTACTAGGATTAATTACAAACTGATAATTAATTAATAAGTTTCGATTCGATGATAGGAATAATTATTCTAGGTTTCAATACTTAGACTTATTTAAAGGGACTACAGTTTTTTTCTCTTATTATTACACAACAAGGACCATTCTACTAGGATTAATTACAAACTGATAATTAATTAATAAGTTTCGATTCGATGATAGGAATAATTATTCTAGGTTTCAATACTTAGAATTATTTAAAGGGAAAACAGTTCCTTTCTCTTATTACTACACAACAAGGACCATTCTACTAGGATTAATTAGAAAATGATAATTAATTAATAAGTTAGGATTCCATGCTAGGAATATTTATTCTAGGTTTTAATACTTAGAATTATTTAAAAGGACAACAGTTTCTTTCTCTTATTATTACACAACAAGGACCATTCTACTAGGAATAATTAGAAAATGATAATTAATTAATAAGTTAGGATTCGATGATAGGAATAATTATTCTAGGTTTCAATACTTAGAATTATTTAAAGGGAAAACAGTTCCTTTCTCTTATTATTACACAACAAGGACCATTCTACTAGGATTAATTAGAAAATGATAATTAATTAATAAGTTAGGATTCGATAATAGGAATAATTATTCTAGGTTTCAATACTTAGAATTATTTAAAGGGACAACAGTTCCTTTCTCTTATTATTACACAACAAGGACCATTCTACTAGGATTAATTACAAACTGATAATTAATTAATAAGTTAGGATTCGATGATAGGAATACTTATTCTAGGTTTCAATACTTAGAATTATTTAAAAGGACAACAGTTCCTTTCTCTTGTTATTACACAAGGACCATACTACTAGGATTAATTAGAAAAAAAAAATTAATTAATAAGTTAGGATTCCATGCTAGGAATAATTATTCTAGGTTTCAATACTTAGAATTATTTAAAGGGACAACAGTTCCTTTCTCTTATTATTACACAACAAGGACCATTCTACTAGGATTAATTACAAACTGATAATTAATTAATAAGTTAGGATTCGATGATAGGAATAATTATTCTAGGTTTCAATACTTAGAATTATTTAAAGGGACAACAGTTCCTTTCTCTTATTATTACACAACAAGGACCATTCTACTAGGATTAATTACAAACTGATAATTAATTAATAAGTTAGGATTCGATGATAGGAATACTTATTCTAGGTTTCAATACTTAGAATTATTTAAAGGGACAACAGTTCCTTTCTCTTATTATTACACAACAAGGACCATTCTACTAGGATTAATTAGAAAATGATAATTAATTAATAAGTTAGGATTCAATGCTAGGAATATTTATTCTAGGTTTTAATACTTAAAATTATTTAAAAGGACAACAGTTTCTTTGTTTTATTATTACACGGGTACCATTCTACTAGGATTATAAAGATTTCAAAGATATAATTCAATAATAAGTTAGGAATCTATGGCTTTTAATGATTTTATTACACAAATATATCTCAAGGTCTAGTATAAATAACATATAGAAATTAATAAGTTGGGAATTTAGTGAATATTGTACTTGATAAGTTTGAATTAATTCCAGTTTTTTGCCGGGTTCAATCCCCGGATTTTTCTGTAAAAATACTTATAATATTTTATTCACATTTTTAATTCATTCTTAAACTCATCCTTGATACATTTTTATCCAAATTTTTTTTCCAAATTGGCATTCACATTTTGTAGAGTCATCGTAAATACTTGCGATTTTCAGAGTTATATTTTTTTAAATTGAAAGAAGCTGCTGCCCAAGTCTACCAGGATTCTCCAGGAGCTTCCAGGAGCTTCCAGGAGCTTCCAGGATGGATCTAATCCAGGATAGGTTGAAACGCTCCAGTTATGTAAAAGAAAATGACAAGTAGGTCATATAAACAACAAAACTTTCACTGTTATTTGAGTGAGTTCAAACATACAAGTGGTTGCGATTGGTTCGTTTTCCACTGTTACTTGGAGGTCCCTGCACTGTATTTTCTACGGTGTAGGATCCTACCTTAATAATATAAATATGTAGTAATGCTGGTATGTAATTTCAAAATATTTATTGCGCGTTTGATGCAATAAATTTGTTATAATTAATAATAATTGCTACGATATGAACTCACTCTAATTATTAATCATTTAATGCTGGGAAATACAATGCAAATGTAATGATAGATTTGTTCTGTTAACTTATAACAAAAAACGTTACGTCGATAGATTCAGATTTAACCTACACTGTTAGGTCCCTTCTACTGAAATTGGAATTAATGTCCTGTTGTGCAGCGTACTCAACAAATTAATAAATTGTTAGAATTAAACACAACCATTTTTCATTTAGTTTTAATTTAATTTTGGAATTGATTTGTTCTTGGAGAACATTAATTAATTAAAACTATATTGCAACACTGTGTATAAATGTGTAAAAAATAAAATTTTTCATCAATGAAAATTGTAATAATTTGATGGCATAAAAATTAATTAATATTTGGAGACCTGAATTGAATATAATTAGAAGGAAGAACATTTCTCAATTAACATCAGTTTTCAAAATCTGGATGAAGCTGCTCTGTAGTTGCAGATCTTTGTAGATGACGGATACTTAAAGAAAAAGCCGTCAAATTTCGGTATTTAAAAATTTGTGAATATTGAGCAACAAAGGTGATTTAAAATAATTAGTAATGGCAGAGTGGGATTGAACCCTCGAACTTCTAAGGACACAAGCCATTGCAAGACCGCGTCCAGCTATTCATCTGATATGAAAAATAAAATTATATACTTTCAAAAGCAAGAAAGATACAATAATTTCGAAATAATAATATTGTTTAAATAATAAATTACTACATTTTAAATTTTATTTTGAAATTAGCCAAGTTTTGTCGGTAGATTTAGTTCGTTTAGATATAAGCCGTTTAGGTTAAGGCCGAGTAGATATAAGTCCGTTTAGAATTAGTTCGAGTAGATTTAATTCGGTTTGGTTTATAGTGGAATTCTATGATATCAACAATATTCATTATTTTCAGTTTTATAAATTGTGAAAACTTTATTAGATTTACACGAGTTCCACCATAATCCGATTAGATTAAAGGCGAATAGTTTCATTCCGATTAGATTTAAGTCGAGTAGATTTAAGATCGGTTAGGTTAGATTTAAGTGCGGTCCGCGTTAGTACAGGTAGATATAGTTCGCTTAGGTTTAATCCGTTTAAATTTAAGTTCGGGTACATTTAAGTCCAGACTAAAGATTGGCTAATTTCTATTTTTCTCCACAACAAAATTTAAAGTGATATTTAAATTATGTATTTAACTATAATTATTTGTGTCAAAATAATAATTAAAAGATGAAGAGCCGAGCAAGTTTAGACAATGGTTTGTGAATCTAGAGGTTCCGGATTCAATAATAGCCATTAAAATTTATTTGTTTTAAAAATTACCTGTATGGTTTCTTATCCACTAATCTCATGCGCATAAATATATCAATTACCGAGATCTGTTACGGAGGAGTGCCGCATCCAGTAATGAATAAATTTATTTATCAATTATATTTAATTGCTAATAAAACAAACACAGTATTGCAGTTATTTTTATAAATATTTATTAATAATTTTTGTTTAAGCTCTCACTATCTCAATAATTTTTTAGTTTAATAAAACAAAGTTAGCTTCAAACAAATATTTAAACAAATATATATTATAGAAATATTGAAAACAGAACAATCTTTCATTATGTATGTAGACACAGACACAAGCATGGGGCGCGCGTCGAACTAAAAATCCAGACACAAAGGTGCACTTTCAGCTTTTCGTTAAAGCTTCCGTTCGTTTCCGTTGACTCCGGGTTAGAATCAGGCTCCGGAGCCTGTCGCCGAACCGTCCGCTGTTCAACCACGTTTGTTTAATTAATTTTAAACCAACGTGGTTGTATAAACAGTTGATGGTGAGTAGACCGTGCTGCAGTGACGTCATGTGGGCCTGAAGGCCTGCTGAGCACCCTGGAGAGTTACAGGAGACCTGCAGGCCCTCACCAGCGAGGGAGACAAGAAAACGACTACACACTAAAGTACGTGAAATACAGTCGAATTATATTTTTACAAACCGGGTCTCGGGGCACTCCGGAGATTTTTTACACTAATTTTGTTCGGGACGCGATTTTTTAAAATTATTTTACAGATTAATTTAGTAGTTTGTTGGGTTTGTGTGGTTAAATGTACAATTTGTAGTTTTCGTATCGCGGATCGTATTTTTGGGTGGTATGGAATATTTGTGTATGTGATTTTTTTTTTGTTTTCAGGAACTAAAAGGTATGAGTTTAAACATTGCGGATGTGATTGATATCTTGAACGAACTTAGTGTTCCATTCCCTAATTTCGTTCATGTGATGTCACTTCCGAAATGTATGTTGTTTAGTTTGTAAGTGAAACGACCCAGGGCCGGCTTTGGGTCGTCCGCGATCCCCCCTTTTCCCTGGTTAGGATGTACTAATCTGTTTGTTTTCAGGTGCGACCCTTTAGTTGATAATTGCTAGGTAGGGCATATAAGGTTAGCTGTGTGGTAGGTAGGCATTCTGCTTCCGGTAATAAGGATGCAGAATGGCTCTGTCTCTGTCTGACTTGGGTCGCGGTCGGACCGGGAGAGGGTTCCCTGTCGATGGAGCACCTTGACGTGGTGACAGGGCTTAACGTCTTCAACCTCCCGGGGTGTTGAAGGCGGAACTAACGCTCCAGACCTAGGTTGCGCGCACACATGCAATGTTTAGTCGTTCTCTCGTTGCAGATGTAAGAATATTTGTTTAGTTAAAGTACTATAATTGCATTTGTGTGCCCAGCCTAACTAAGTCTGGTATACACACGCCTAATAGTTTAGTCGAGCACGAATATTTAGGGTTGCTTGACTAACTATTCGATGTGTGTATACCAGGCTTTTATTAGGATGCCACAATACATATTCAATTAGAAATCAATTTTTTTTCTACATATTATTATCCTTTATATCTTTTAAAAATTTGATCCAAATTTTGCTAATTTCTAGCACTGTATATTATTAGCAATATTTTATTTTTTCATTTGAAATTGTGGCACCCTTAATCATGTGGGTTTAGGCATTCAACATATAACATTAATTAATTGAAGATAAAGAAATCCTACAAGCGTCTTAAAAATTTCTTAATATAGGTACAGTCCGGTTAAAAATAAATTTGTTAAATAAATAATAATAAAAATTAATTTCTTTTATAATAATTACCCTTTGTTAAATTTACTGCTTTAACCCACCTATATTTTACTTTTAAAAGAAATCAAATAATCATTATATGTAGTTTGTTTTAAATATCTAAAAAATACTTAAAAACTAAAGGTTGTTTATTTCATTGATGAAATTTCATTTAAATAATAATTCACAAAGAATAACAGATATTGTATAGAAATAATCAAGAATTCCTGGCTTTTTGCTTCAAGTAGGACAGGATTTTTGGAAAAATTAGTTCTTAATCCCTGGATTTGTATTTGATATAAAATAAAAATTCTAATATTTAAAAAATTGAAGAAGAATAATTTTGAAAACAATATTTGTAAACAGTCACATTAAAAATAATAGTACATAGTTTGTACCTCTATTCATGCGTGAGCGGCAATAGACTGTTTTCTACTATAGGAATCCATATTATTGACCTATGACTAGGGTTGTGCCGTGGTCAATTGACCAAAAATATTTGACGGCCAAAAAATACGGTCAAATAATCTAAATGGAACCGCCACGACATCTGTTGTTCAATAGAAATAGCTACTTACTATTATTACATGAATATATCTAGTTTGGTATTCTGGGTTCTGGAGAATTTGCTTACATTACTTTACAAATAAAATAAATACATATTATTTCATTTCATTACGTCTTTTACTTTATTTTCCCCTTTATTTTGAATTTGATGTGGTTTTGTTTATTAGTTGTTGTTGGTTTTTCATTTTCAGTAATATTGGATGTAGTAAACATTACTATATAAATAAATTACAATTTTAATTGTGATTTTTATTAAATGTGGTCAATTGACCGGTCAAATAGTCGGTCAATTGACCGAAAAATATTTGACTGGTCAAATGCACAACCCTACCTATGATACAGTTTTTATGAAACACCCTATATATATATATATATATATATATATATATATATATATATATATATATATATATATATATATATATAAATTAATAGTAGTTAAATGAATGAATGGCAAGTCTTCTTTTAAAATAAACACGCAACAATATCGCCGCTAAACAAATCTTAATGTTTCTAAGCAATTTTCTCTCAGACAGATTAAATCCGCTCCATCACTCGGCAGTTTTTTGCCCATTACCAAATAATACATCTCCCGATCGCGTAAATTGAATATAAAATGAGTCCAGCAGTCTGTCTGCTCTATCAGCTCTCGGCTCGTGTCTAAATCTGCTGCTCGAACCGGGCTCGCCTCGCGTTCAGCAGAATAGATGAGGCTGTTGCAGGGTCGTGGAACGCCATATGGACGGCGCGACGCGACGAGGAGACGACTCCGTGGCAGCTGCCTGATAACATTCCGGGTCGGAATCTCGCAGTGAAATATTGAAAGCCCCTTAAAAACCGATTATCTACTGGCCGCTCGTGATGGATCGTGGAGAAATAGAATAACGCAGATGGTGAGTCATCTACATCGTTTTAGTGTCTGCATTGGAGTTATTGTTCGTTCACACATCATATTCTTACATTTTTAATATAATATACAGGGTGTTTCTGTACTTCTGGAAAAAAATTTAAAGGGTATATACTGTAAGACGTACTGATCATGGAACAAATATATATATTTTTTTAATTTGTAAATAAATAAATAAATATATCAACACGCCTTTTATCCATTACTAGGTGTGGCACTCTGATTTAATTTGGTGAAAATTGTTTGTCGACTGTGGGGATCGAACCAGGATTCTTAACACCCACAGGCCGACTCGATACCTCTGAGCCACCTACCCCATTGTATCGTATTTAAAGGCAACATTTTCTTAGTCACTGGTTGATAGCTATTTTTAATAATTTTGTTTAAATCTTCTTACAAGTAATTATTTACACAACACCAAATAAATGTCTGATGTGTAATTAATAATTTAATTTAGTTAAATGCAGCAGGTCAAGCAATAAAGTATGCTAATCCAGTGGTCCTAAAAATGTTCATTTCAAATAAATCATCCTTAATTTAGCGAATTTTAAAAAAAATCTTTTTGTTTCATGATCTGTACCTACGTCTTATAGTATATATCCTTTAATTTTGTATGGGGTAAGATGGCTCCGTGGTATCGAGTCGGCCTGTGAATCTTCAGAACCCTGGTTCGATCCCCACAGTCGACAAACAATTTTCACCAAATTAAATCTACCCTTGTGGCTCTCTCTCCACTAACATGTGATTTGACGGCTGGTAACCGCATTTCACGCGAAGAAATATATCACTAACCGAGATCTCCTAAGACAGAGTGCCACACCCAGTAATGGGTAAAAGGCGTGATGATATATTTATTTATTTATTTAATTTTGTCTCGAAGTACAGATACACCCTCTATATGGTTTCTATCGCCATGGAATTCCTAGAAATCCTGATAAAAGACTGAAATTGATAAACCTTTTTAGTCAGCGAAATTAAGAAAAATATCGTTTGCCGAGGTAGATTATTTTCTGAGCGCACCAAATAATTTCGCTGCTGAGATGCATCAAAAAACTTCAAAATGTATCTTAAATTATATTTCGAAATAATAAAATAAAAAAGTTATAATATATCATCACACCTTTTACCCATTGCTGTGTGGCAGTAGATCTCGGCAAATGATATATTTCTTCAAGTGAAGTGATGTTTTAACCGTCAAATCACAACCCCCAAAGATGTTAGTAGTGTTAGATCCACAAGTGTAGTTTTAGTGTAGATACTCTTTTTTTTTAATTTCTGGAATATGCTTTTCGAATCAAGTATACGTACAATCTGTTGAGTCTGAAAATGCTTGGCAGTAGCGAAGTAAAGGGCAAGATTGCGGAGAAAGCTTACGCAAAGAGGTGATAAGAATATAGGACGCACACGCTATTTTCGATGCGCAAAAGGAACATAATTCGATAACAAAGTAAAAGGTTTTATCAAACTTGCTTTGTAGATTTCATCAACCAAAATCTTAAATAAAAATAAATGTTTCGGCACGCCTTCCTTACATTTTCAGTATTAAGGCTGAAATATCTTATAATAATAATATATTTATTGCCCAACAGAGGTCCATTTACAGTGCAAAATACAAAAAGATATTTAAAAAAATAAATATTAAGAGCTACATATATAAACAAAACTAATCATATTAGATATTAGATTCGGATGATAATTGGACGTTAATAGATATTTATGTATGAAGTCTTCTTCATTTATTTTGTGTAAGTGATGCATATACAGTTTTTTAGTTTCGAAATTTAAGAAACAAATTGCAATTAATTTCTGTTACATTCTAAAATTAAGTAAATACTATTGTCTGATAGTTGATTGTTCTTATAATGAAACTTAAAACTGATGGCAGTTTGTGTAAAAGAGGAACAAAATAAGTCAACTTCAAGATTCAATTACTGAGAAAGTGACAAATACTGCATTAAATTTACTTCCAAACAAAGTTAGCTTAATTCAAAACATTTGATATTTAAATCATGATTGAAATCAGTGTAATTTAAATAATTTTTCGATTTTGTATTAAATTAATTATATTTCTGGTACAGAAAAAAACAAGTTTCTTAATAAAAATTCAGTTACTTAAAAACCAATTTTAAGGTTTTTTGTAAAACATAATAATTTTTAATATTTATTTATTACAATACAAAACACAATATTCATCAATGAAATCATTAAAAAAATATATAAATAAACTAAATCATACATTCTTATGCAAAAAGTGTCAGTCTCATTTATCTTTCTATTATTCGTTAGTTGTTTTACAGTTATAATATTTGAACAAAAATGCCAAAGAGGTAGTTTTATTGTGATGAAAATTGTTTACCAGCTGTGGGAATCAAACCCAGGTTCTCAAATCCATTTGCCGACTCGATATCACTGAGCCACCTGTCTCATACACCAAATTGTTTTGAAATTTAAAGAGATACTATTAATTACCTACCAAATAATCAGCATTAATTTTATTGATAACATTATAAATTTAGTTATTATTTTAGTAGGAAATGTTCTAAGAGGCACAGGTTCAAATTTTGGCGTCAGCTGATTTTTTTTCTCTAAAATAATAAATATTCAATGTTTCTATTTCTTAATGTAAAATACTTAACACTCTAATACAATATTTGGCACACAGTCTTTCTACTACAAGTATTTAATTAATTATTGTCTGAACTGGTTACATATAGTCCGCCATGTTAGTTCAGTGTTCGCATCGGTTTGTTTGTCAATGTCTCAGATGTTTTTTTGTTTTGTGGCGTATATATTTGTGTATCAGTCGTGAAAATGTGTAAAATCGTGATATAAAATCTTGGTGAACGTTTTGGAGTTTGTAATTTTGGTATAGATTAAAATGAAGTGTCGTATGTTGTCAGTGAATGTTTAATGATCGCGAGTGGTAGTGATATTGTGGGTGAAGTGGTTCGTCTTGCTGGTGTACATCGAGGACAGATAACTCATGCACTCATGGTCTCAGCATTGGTGAGTAACATGAATATTATTGCTATATCATGAAGACATAATTTCAAACTTACATTGTTATTTTGTACATAGTAGTAGTTTTATAAATTCGTGTTTAAACTGGTTATGTGCAATAATCATCGAACCTACATATTTTTTAATGGAATTTGACGTACATAAAAATAGATAAATACTAATAACTTTTACTCTATTTAATGGTATATTTAATATATATATATATCAGGGTTCGTAAATATCATGATATTTATAATAAATATCAAAATATCTGATATATAGGATATATATCAGATAAATATCACTTTTTGGATATTTATTTTTTAATTTTAGTTTTTGTACACATTTAGAAAAACTGAAAAATTCGAAAAATTTCACTTTTCCGGAGGCTAAACTAAACAAGATATGGAAATGCGCTCAACGGCGTTGAATTCCCCGTGTCCGAATTGACTTATAAGCAAATTTTCATACAATTTTAAGCAATTTAATATTTTTAATTATTTCCTAAGGGATACCCCTTTGGTTTTTTCAGATTTTAATTCAATTTTCCCAAAAATCCTTAATCGTAGGATTATTAAAACGAAAATTTACATACATATGTATTTTGACCCACTGAATCCAGTGGTGCAATCTTCAAATGCATATGACTTCTGGTTTTCGAGAAAATGTTAAAAAAACCGCTTTTTGCGATTTTTTTGGCGGAAAATTGAAAAAAAATAAAAATCGCTGAAACTATGTTTATAAGTTAACTGAAGCACGAGAAAATTAATGCCGTTGACCGCGTTTTCATATCACATTTAGTTTTCGAGATATAGCCTCGTAAAAGAAGAAAAACTGAAAAATTCGAAAAAATTCACTTTTCCGGAGACTATATCTCAAAAACTAAACAGGATATGGAAATGCGCTCAACGGCGTTGAATTCCCCGTGTCCGAATTGACTTATAAGCAAATTTTCATACAATTTTATGCAATTTAATATTTTTAATTATTTCCTAAGGGGTACCCCTTTGGTTTTTTCAGATTTTAATTCAATTTTACCAAAAATCCTTAATCGTAGGATTATTAAAACGAAAATTTACATACATATGTATTTTGACCCACTGAATCCAGTGGTGCAATCTTCAAATGCATATGACTTCTGGTTTTCGAGAAAATGTTAAAAAACCGCTTTTTGCGATTTTTTTGGCGGAAAATTGAAAAAAAATAAAAATCGCTGAAACTATGTTTATAAGTTAACTGAAGCACGAGAAAATTAATGCCGTTGAGCGCGTTTTCATATCACATTTAGTTTTTGAGATATAGCCTCGGAAAAGTAGAAAAATTGAAAAATACGAAAAATTTCACTTCTCCGGAGGCTATATCACAAAAACTATTTGATATTTTTATATAATGGATATATATCATTGCAAAAATATGACGATATATATCAAAATAAATATCATGATATATATCGATCGATATATATCTTCGAACCCTGATATATATATATATATATATATTAGGGTGGCCCTTATTTTGGGTAAGTTCGAATTTTGTCGGTCTCCACTCGAAATCTGGTTTAAAATCACAAAAAAGTTATATATAAATTTTTTGAGGTTTTTAAAATAAGTTTAACCCGTGCCTCTAGACCACTTTCACTTTTGCCTTCAGTTCCCAAATCACTGCTGGGCAGTGACTATTCAAAATGCAATAACTTGTTTGTTTTTCAATATTTTGACACAATTCCAAGCGGGAATTAAACCAGATGATATAACGAATCAATCGATTACAATAAACAATAATTTTATATGATTGTGTATTGCTAAACGGGTGCTCAAAAACTAACGAAAATTGAGTTTTTTTAAATACGCAAAAAGTGATTCACAGTACTGATTTCATCATGATTAATTCAAAAAATAAATGAATGTAAACATATTGAAAAACGGTATTTTGCAGGTTGTAAATACTTTTCAAAGTAACCATTTTGAACAGTGTGTACAAAAAATATTTTTAACTATATTAAAATTACAAATAATTAACAAATAAAATTGTTAATAGACTCATCGAAATGGTTGATTGAATAATAATTATCGCAATCACATAATTTTGAAAATAATAAATACCTCTGTTAATTAAAATATTGTATATAAATAAAATGTTCATGAAACACGCTTTCAAACCTATGTGAACATTAATTGCAACTTTTTGAAAATTGAAACGCTATTTCAAAACTGAAAAGCAGATAAATTTATGTAAACACATTTAAATTTAGGTCAAAGAAACAATATCATTAATAATGATTAAACAATTATTTGAACCGTGTTTAAAACCTAATATTGCTGGTGTATTATTTAATTATTTCATTTCAATTTTATTCTGCGTAGATTATTTAATACGATGTACACAGCATGAAATACGCTTCGCAAATAGTGATACAGTCCCAATAACATTTAATCCTTACGCCACAGATAGTTTAACATAATTACTTTTCGGAATGGCGCCATTCATTAGTGTAATGGACCCAATAAATAAATCATTTCTTTTTTTCGCGGCCACAAAATGCCTAAACCTATTGCCAATACTCGTCGAGTGATCAGCTGTTTTAAAATTAATTTGGATGGCGGAGAAATATATTGTAAGCATTTATATACAGGCTGGTTTAATTTTAATGAGTTTTATAATTTGATGTACTGATTATAGCACAAAAATAATTTACTACTAACAGTCCATCTGATGTTGAAATATGAGCAAATTGACTTTTGCAATGTTTATAATTTAATAATATATTAGAAATAACTATCGAACCAGTGGTACTAAAATTGTAAACTGCAAATAAATGGCACATATCCCTACGAATTTAAAATAGTTAATTTTGTATTAAGTGCGCGAATTGAGTGGTTTTTGTTTCGCGTGAGAATGTCATTTTTATTTGAGACAAAATAGTCATTCGAAGGCGAAAAATAAATAGTTTCGCCTACGAAATACAAACAACATTTTTTCTATAACTGTCGAAAAAAAATACAATAATTATTGATTTATTTAAGTAAATTGAAGGATCACAATCAAAAATAATATAATTTTGGTATTATTAATGTATTGTAACCAGGGTTCGAAGATATATATCGATCGATATATATCATGATATTTATTTTGATATATATATATCGTCATATTTTTGCAATGATATATATCCATTATATAAAAATATCAAATAGTTTTTGTGATATAGCCTCCGGAAAAGTGAAATTTTTCGTATTTTTCAATTTTTCTACATTTACGAGGCTATATCTCGAAAACTAAATGTGATATGAAAACGCGGTCAACGGCATTAATTTTCTCGTGCTTCAGTTAACTTATAAACATAGTTTCAGCGATTTTTATTTTTTTTTTCAATTTTCCGCCAAAAAATCGCAAAAAGCGGTTTTTTAATATTTTCTCGAAAACCAGAAGTCATATGCATTTGAAGATTGCACCACTGGATTCAGTGGGTCAAAATACATATGTATGTAAATTTTCGTTTTAATAATCCTACGATTAAGGATTTTTGGTAAAATTGAATTAAAATCTGAAAAAACCAAAGGGGTACCCCTTAGGAAATAATTAAAAATATTAAATTGCATAAAATTGTATGAAAATTTGCTTACAAGTCAATTCGGACACGGGGAATTCAACGCCGTTGAGCGCATTTCCATATCTTGTTTAGTTTTTGAGATATAGCCTCCGGAAAAGTGAAATTTTTCGTATTTTTCAATTTTTCTACTTTTACGAGGCTATATCTCGAAAACTAAATGTGATATGAAAACGCGGTCAACGGCATTAATTTTCTCGTGCTTCAGTTAACTTATAAACATAGTTTCAGCGATTTTTATTTTTTTTCAATTTTCCGCCAAAAAATCGCAAAAAGCGGTTTTTTAATATTTTCTCGAAAACCAGAAATCATATGCATTTGAAGATTGCACCACTGGATTCAGTGGGTCAAAATACATATGTATGTATATTTTCGTTTTAATAATCCTACGATTAAGGATTTTTGGTAAAATTGAAATAATTAAAAATATTAAATTGCATAAAATTGTATGAAAATTTGCTTACAAGTCAATTCGGACACGGGGAATTCAACGCCGTTGAGCGCATTTCCATATCTTGTTTAGTTTTTGAGATATAGCCTCCGGAAAAGTGAAATTTTTCGAATTTTTCAGTTTTTCTAAATGTGTACAAAAACTAAAATTAAAAATAAATATTCAAAAAGTGATATTTATCTGATATATATCCTATATATCAGATATTTTGATATTTATTATAAATATCATGATATTTACGAACCCTGATTTGTAACCAATGGAATGTGAAAAAATAATTTTAGAGCGTGTGCGAAATAATCATTTTGCGCACTAAGGTGCAAAATAGTGCACGAAATACGCATTGTCATAGTAATGTAAATGATGAAAAAATCACTTATTTCGCGTACTTACTTTAGTGATTTTTTGATAGTTGTAGAAAAAGGATTTTTTTTAATTCACAAAAATAAATGCTCATTATTTTTTAGTTTTTAGTGCCACTGATGACCAGTACAAACAGTCATTTATCTAATGATAAATAATTAATAAATTGACTATTGAAGTGTTTATAATTGTAATTATTAATATATTAGATATAGCAATCTAACCAGTGGTACTAAAAATGTAAGCTTTTAAATAATGGTCACTTATTTTTGCGAATTTAAAAAAGGTTTGCAAAATCCATTATAAGCTGCTGCACTAAGAAATACAACTGCGTCTGTATATTTCTGGTATTGTTATTTATAACAACTTTAACAAGTTCTTGTTATGTCAAACAAACAAAACATTAGTATTATCCGATTGGTTAATATCGATCCAATCTTTTATTTCTTTATTCAATCTTTTAAAATTAGAAGCTAATGACAATTCAACATGCTATGATATTTCCAATAACACCCCTAACCTCTCATCCCTTCCTCTGTGAGCAAAAGAGGAGATTAGAAAGAAAAAGTCGGAATGAAAATGCATAAAAATACATCTAATATTTATTCATGACATATGCATCATTCAATTTGAAACGTTTCGCTGTTTGTTTTATTCGCTTCGTGAGCGATTGCGACAGCGAGTCGATGTCGCTAACTCTGCGACTCCAGGACTGAATTCTGAACGGAGGTAGAAATATGTAAAGAGTTTATTAGGTACTTCAAGACTCATGTTACGAAAGGACATTAGAGTATACTCGGACAGATCAAAGATATTCTTTACAGAATTATTACTACCTAAATGATGTAAAATTGTCGTAAATTTTCTTGGGAGTCTCCGAAGTTTAAATTTATTTTTGCTTGTTAAACAAAAGTGTGGTTGGAAGTAGAAAGAACAAGTATATTTGGTTTGTTATTGCCGGTCCAGCGAATACAAATCGTTTAATTTGAATGAATACAGAATTTGACAAGTGAACTTTTATAATTATGAAATATAATTAACTCAAATTAGATTTTAAGGAAAAGCTCGGAGCCCTTTAAAGTGAAACTTGCAGTTAATTAGGTCGGAGGTTGCAATCTTTTTTTGAATTGAAGTAAAGGTATTGTAATAATTTTTTCCTATAACGCACATATAAAGCAGGGTTGGTGTGATTTAAATCTGTTGTGAATATTAATTCATTTAATGGGGTAAGTGGCTCAGTGGTATCGAGGCGGCCTGTGGATTTTGAGAATCCTGGTTCGATCCCCACAGCCGACAAACATTTAAATCTACTCCTGTGGCTTCCCCTCCACTAACATCTTTGGGGGCCGTGATTCGACGGCTGGTAACCGCACTACACGCGAAGAAATATATTACTTACCGAGATCAGCTTACGGTGGAGTGCCACACCCAGTAATGAGTAAAAGGCGTGATGATATATTTATTTATTTCATTTCATAAATAAATATTGAAATAGCTATTTATGAAACAAGTAAGGAAATGAAGGTTATTACCTTACGCATGTGAAATTTTGCAGAACGAGGCGTAGCCGAGTTATGTAAACACATAAGTAAAGTAATAACCTATTTCCTTACTAGTTTCATACTATATTTTTTCTACTTCTGTTCTAATAAATTTTGACATATTGATGACAGTTATAAATTCAAAAACTAAAAGAATAACACATCAGAATTCGTCTACCAAGATATCTGTTGCTATGTTACCTCATTATTTCACTAGTTAAATAATGCAGTTCATTACCTAACTCAGAGAAGTGAAATAAAACGTCTTATTTCCTAACGAAAGTAGAAAAATTATTTTGTCTATTTTACAAAAATCCTTAACACTTATTTTGTTCTGTACCAGAAATTAAATTAATACAGAATACAAAATAAAAAATTTAAATTATGATTAAATAAAAAATACCCTGATTTAAATCAGATCAACCCTGCCAAATATTACAAAACGCTTCACGGTTGATTGTATTTCTCAGTTTCATGCAATAATCGCCAAGAATACTGTGAATACCTTACACTCAAATAATAGTAACACTAGAGCTAAACAAGATGATAAGAATACAAAAGCATCTGGTATGACGAATGCAGTGCTGTCAATCCCATGTCACTAAAGACAGATCCTTTGCCGCATAATTTAAATATTTATTGATTATTAATCACTAAAAAACAGTCAAATTTTTTGTATAAAAATGAAATTCAGCAAGATTTGTAGGCGTGAACTCTATCTTGATAGACAATGGACAAAAGTCAGATTGGCTGGATAGTAAGTTAATAATTTGTAATAAAATAAAGTTAACAGGCGCGGTGGCCGAGCGTGTTAAGGCACATCTCTTAACATACTGTGACGTCACCCGAACCAAGGTTCGTCAGTTCGAATCCGCCTGTCGACAATGAGTGATTTGTCGTAAAATATTAAAAAAACATACAGGTACATGTATTTATCACACTCGGGCGCTATAAATTAGTCATTTATTTGTCTTAAATAATGTAGCATTTGACTACGAAAACCGGCAGTACGGCAGTGTAAAAACTGCGGCTCGGTGTGTCCGGTAGACCCAGGCCTGATTTGGGCTGTAGCGCCACAGATGATGATGATGAATAAAATAAAGTTGGTATAATCGTAAATATAACAGATGTGAGTAATTACAAGAGGATGACACCACTTGTTGAGAATCACTGGTCGGTATTAAACCACCCACTTCTCCGTTATCATCAGAGGAAGACAATTACAGCGTAATAAAAGTTCATCTCCGCTCCGGAAAACATCTTCTTTCCTAGAATTTTCATTCCATAATCCTGTCATCCTGTGAAATTACCTTCCTTCGCCAACATCGCCACCGTCGCCACCGTCCTCTCTTATCTAGAGTGCCATGCAAATAGTAACATAAAAATAACGAATTCAATCATTACCAAGCAATCATTAATCATCGCAGCCCGATGATCTCGCCAAATTACCCCTCGAGCCACCAACCAAAAAATATCAAACAAATGCAAGTGGTGCGATAATGCGAGAAACTCGGTGACGTATTACCGTGCAGGGGGTGGCGATGTCCCCTCTAGAGGGGGAGAGGCGGAACCAGGACTGTCAACTTCACGATGATTGATGAGGTCAAAGGTTCGAGTTATTTATGCATGGATATTTTTTAAATGAAGCAGCACATTAGTCCAAGGTGACAAGTTTTCATATGATTTCATAAACAAATGCAATCGATTTGAGTCGAGCATTTAAGCTGCATTTATAGCTGCATAGTTTCTATTTTCAGTTTTAACTTAAAGGGTATTGGCGGTAGGAATTCAGGGAAGCAACTAATTTCTCATGTTAATCGTCTATGATAGTTTTCATGAGTTTACTGGTTACAGGATATTAAACCTATGTTTACATGCACAAAACTTGTCAAAACAGTCAAGAAAATTAAAATAAAACACAATGATAATATAACACTATTAATACAAACGGAACTCAAAACAACAATAATACAAAGATTACTGCTCCTGCTTATTTTTATTTATTTATTTATGTTACTCTGTACAACAGGAACTTAATCCCAATTACAGTACAGGATTCGCACTAACCGAGCCACAGTGTAGTAGTTCATTCAATTCTTGTAGCTTGAGTGCGATTCGAACTCGGGATCTCCGGATTCGAATTCCGTGTCGCCATCCACACCACCGTATCATAATATATATTAATTGTACAGTCTTCCAAATTAGAGATGACCACGTTATAACGTTTAAATAAAAATTTATTTATAAATATGATACAAAACAATTGTAACCATGGCGTTAATTAAAAACATACAGACCACAGACTTACTTGATCACCTTCTAAAATGATGACAATGACGTTATTCATAAAAGACTTTCAAAATATTATATTTATTAATGACAATAACGTGTTTATATTTTGAAACCGGTAAACAAATTGAACAAACCACGGATGTTATGAGTCATAACAGGCCTTAGATGTCTTGGATTTCAAACTGACATCTGCGGCTGTTATGATACTCATAACATGCCTAGGTATGTTAATAGCTATTTCCTCCTGTCAAGCGTTCTGTAAATTATGTAGAAGAAAAAACGTTTCCAGGAAAATTGTTAACAAGAATTTAGAAATGAAGTTTACTTTAATGTAATTAGGATTCATTTCCTGTTGTGTAAAAAAATAAATAAATAAAAACAAAGCTGCAAAGACAGAACCTTCTGGATTACTCGTAGAAAGTAAAACTTTATGAATAGATAATAATAATGTGTTCGTTTGATACGTCAAAATTTAAAATTCAAATTGTAAACCAAAATGCTGTGGTTGTATATGAAGCTTTATACTAGGTTTTATTTCATAGAGAATTTATGAAAAACAAAACAGTAAGTTGTTGAAAGTTAAAAGTTATCTCATTTATTTAAATTTTCTTTGTCTGACAACTTTATGAAAAACTGTGAGATAAAATACTTACTTCGTTTTATTTTCAACATTGAAACACTAAATTTATTCATCCGTTAGGTTCCCTAATTTTTTGTCCGTATATTACTAATTTGTATTAAAGTGGAAAAGTTAATTTTTTGTTGCGTGTGTTCATGAACAGTTTTTACTCCTGTTTTACAACTTTTTTACTTTTCTGTTTTGCAGCAAAAAAATTAGGGCTGAAATCAGTTATTTATGATGTTCAGTTTCTCATAATTATTATTTTCAAAACAATCTTTATTTCATTAAAACAGTATTTCCTTTGGGGTCCTGTTTTTCTATTTTCAGATAAAGTGCCAAATAACTATCAACGCGATAAATAAAAAAATATCGCACAAATATTAATAATTATACTGAATGGTACAAAGCAGGGTTGGTGTGATTTAAATCTGTGTGAATATTAATTCATTTAATGGGGTAGGTAGCTCAGATTCGATCCTCACAACCGACAAACAATTTTCACAAAATTAAATCTACCCCTGTGGCTCCCCTTCACTAACAGCTTTAAGGGCCGTGATTTGACGGCTGGAAATCGCACTTCACGCGAAGAAATATATCATTTACCGAGATATGTTTCGGAAGAGTGCCACACATAATAATGGGTAAAAGGCGTGATGATATATCAAACCCGGTTTCTTAAATCCACCACTGAGCCACCTACCCCATAAAAAATATTCGCTTGTTAATTTTAATATAAATATAGAAAGAAAAAGAAGTGTTGAGGGAGTACTGGTTGTTCCAAATTGAGTAAATTGTAAATTCCTGGATGATATGCATTATGCAAATGACTTTGAAAACTTAAATTGTAGTTCGGACAGAACATAGTGGCTTGTGCTGTAGTGCAGCAGCATTGTTTGTTTTTATTTTCATAGTAAAGTAATTTCGTTTCGGCGAATTCGACTGTCAACGCCGAGTGGAAATGTTCGTAGTACGTTTTCTTCAAAGGTGGTACATTAACTTTCACGCCATCGCTGTACGATAATTGTATTTCGACCTGTTTTAAAGTGCTGTAAATATAAATAACATTACAGCCATTGAGTACGTGTCCTGCGCTACTTCGCATTCACATACATACACACATACGTTCACACAGTACCAATACCTTCGTACGGGTGTTGAAAAGAGATGGAAGCTTTCGCTAGGAATTTCAAAATGAAACATACGAACTTAATTGTTTTCTTTTTAACATTGTTATTGTGTAGTAGGTGAATTTGCTTCCCATACAATTTTCACCACTTTTAAATTACCACTGTGGATTTCCTTCCACTAACATATTGGGGAGGCATGATTTGACGGCTGATAAGAGCCCTTATATATCACTTAACGAGATTTTCTACGGCAGAGTACCAATACCAAGCAATGAGTAAAAGGCGTGATGATATATTATTATTAAAATTTTAATATCTTATATCAAGTATCGTAAATTTCTTTTTTCTACGATTGCTATGAAAAGTTGACAATTACGCTCTCATTTGTCATCGTAAAGTTAACGTTTTCTGTGGAACAATCGAAAAATATCTTTTTTGCGTGTCTCCAGTGGCAACGCACGAAAAAGATATTAAATGCGCGCATATTTCAATAGTTATCAGGGATACAAACAAAACAGAAACTTGTCATACTGAGAGTTGACAGAACGAATTTATTTTCAGTACGTTTACGGTTTTTAATAATTTAAGATGCAATCGTAGAAAAAATTATGTGTGTATCACGAGCGTAAAGTGTTTTTGTTCCTCTTACACTATTACCGTGCTCGAGTAACAAAGAATCACTTTACGCTCTTAATACACACATAACTATTTTATTTATTATGCCCTCGAGTGACTTTTATTTTTGTATGTTTTAATATTTTTTTCTATTTTGCGTTAATAAGGAAGTCATTATGAAACCCAGATGCATATCGAAAAAGCTTTCATTACAATACGCAACTTTTGTTTAAGCATTCTAACTGAGAACATCAAACCATCAACACTCAAAATCTGAACAATTACATAAATTTTAATAACAGTTACCAACCACAACATTTTATATACAAATAGCCCTAAATTGATTCGGTTTAAAATATCGCAAATTATTTAAAATTTTAATTTATAAATTTGGACGCGTTTTATAAAACTTGTTCCTTAATGTCCTATTTTTAAACTCGCACAATAATATAATTAACAATTGGAAAAATTTTATCGTCTTATTTTCATGCTTATTAAAAAGAGGCATGTATCAAAAAGATTGATAACCACTGTTCTAATGCAATAACAAAATGTTATTTAGTTTGTAGTCACGCAAATTTTAACTTGTTACAATGTGATGGTTAACGCAGTTTAAATGAATATGAGTGCGATACGCAACCGAACATTTTGGTAAATTTTTAATTCATTCCATAAAATGCGAAAACAGTTAATTGTATAGAGAGAACACTTTGTTTGAAATGTAAAATGATTGTTCCAGTATGTAAATGTTGTGAATAAAATTGCACCGAATTTCATGTGATAATTGAAACATTTCCCTAAGAGGATCAAGTTTCATGCAATTTTGATTCGCTTATTAATATTCACATAATCTATTTTCCGTATTGTCAATAAAATGATACACTTTACATATTGTACAGGTATGTTAAACAAATAAATAAATTCAATTCGAATGCTGTAACGCTGTCCACACCACTGTACTGCCGAATACACCGTATCTATGATTTGACAAACAAATGATAAATGTTTGCCAAAAATAAACTAATCATAGACACTTTCATTTTCTGATTTCTTTGCAATCAGAGGGCTCGATAGAGCTTTACCGGTCGCTCTGATTATACCTTCTAATCTAGATCAGTAAAGGCGAATTTTTGGGTTTAAAAAGTGGATAAAAAGTACATACTAAAATAACTATTTTAAGAATGTAACAGTTTAATGCATGAAGTAAAATTGAACCTAAAAAAATATAAATAAATATATCATCACGCCTTTTACCCAATACTGGATGTAGCACTTTGCCGTAAGCAGATCTCGGTAAGTGATATATTTCTTTACGACCCCCAAAGATGTTAGTGAAGGGGGAGTCACAGTGGTAGATTTAATTATTTGTCGACTGTGGGGATCGAACCAGGGTTTTCAAGATCCACAGGGCGACTCGATACCACTGAGGCACCTACCCCCATAAATTGAACGTAATGCACTGATGTTCTATTTGTTTATTTATATAATATTTGTCAGTAGAACAAAGTCTTGGCATAATTTTCCGGGCTGTGCCTTGACAACACAAGTTTCGGAGCAACTAAAACAACAAAACAAGTAACGTTCCCTGTTGGTTACGACTAATATCTCCATAGCAACCAAGTGTATTCCCTCCTGGGCTGTCAAGGAAGAGAGAACAATACCCGAAGATGTGTGACCACATGACTTTTGACCTCGGAGAGTTTTCCCTCTCTGTTAAATAATTCACAGAGATGTTTGCAAAACTGGTACGATATTTAAATAGAAGCATCAACTGCCAGTACCTTCACTGCCGCTGCCGCCGTCGCCGCCGCCGCCGCCACCACTCCCACTCGTCCAGAGATCACAGAAATAAAACTGTCGCTTAATATTCCAGGCGAGCGCGAGCGTAGTTCGCAAACCTCCCGCGGGACTTCCGGGTGGCGCTGCACTCGCTCTCTTTTACTTCCTGGAGGACGTTAGTACCTAAACTGACTATGACAATTGAAATATTTCGATTGGGAGCGAAGTTTAGTATTTTCGGGATTTTAACAAATATTTCTCACGACTTTTCAACCTTTTACAAAGGAAAGAACATTTTAGTTTTACCTTCTTATTTATTTACTCGTATTATTTTGCAGTTGCATTGCTGCACAACTCGACATATTTATAGTATTTTCAAAAGATCTCGACGCAACTAAATTATTTCAAATAAAAATGTTTCATTTTCTACCATTTTTATTTGTTCGGCATTACGGTGGTGTGGATAGCGTTACGGAATTCGAATCTGAAGATCTCAAGTTCGAATCACACTCAAGCTAAAATTATATGAACTACTACATTATGGCTCGGTGAGTCCGGACCTTATACTGTAATTGGGATTCTGTTCCTGTTGTACAGTGTAACATAAATAAATAAAGTCTCTAATGCCCGGTTTTATAAAGTATAAAATAAATTTACTTTCATAGAAAATTAACAAATTGGAATCAATTGAATATATTTTTATGACATAAGAAATTAAAGGCTATTTATGTTCAATACCAATTTTAGCAATTTACGATAAAGAAAAGGATATAGTAATAGAAGTTGATGCAAGTCGTTCGGGTTTAGGGGCAGTTTTAAAACAACCTCAGGAAGATCGATTTTTGCATCCAATAGGATACTTTTCAAAAAAAATTAAACATTACTGTCAAAAGTTGAAAGATACGATAATAACCGATGTAGACAAAATTCTGAAAATGTTAAACACATTTTATGGGCGACATGTACATAATATTTTTTTATATACTTACAACTTTATTCTGATCAAAATCATCATTTAATGTGCTTCATTATTTACCAAGGGAAATATAAATGACAAGTATTCCCTAGAACAATAAAGTGATTCAAGGACATTGGCAATTCCAAGTCTCTTTTGTTAAATAACGATTTTTTCCGTTTATATATAAAATATGTTTTCTACTTCCGTTGGGAAATAGACGTTTTATTTCACTTATTTGGGTTAGGTAATGAACTGCATTATTTAACTAGTAAAATAATGAGGTAACATAGCAACAGATATCTTGGTAGACGAATTCTGATGTGTTATTCTTTTATTTTTTGAATTTATAACTGTCATTAATATGTCAAAATTTCATAATTTCAAAAACGCTCTTTCGTATTTATTAGAACGGAAGTAGAAAAATATTGTATGCAACACGTAAGAAAACTCGGTTATTACCTTACTTATGTGTTTGCAGAACAAGGCATAGCCTTACATGCGTAAGGTAATAACCTTCATTTCCTTACTAGTTTCATAAATAAATAAATGTAACAAGAGAGTAAAGTGTCTTTATTTGCCTCAGGGCATTGCATCCCTCGAGCTACGAACTCTGCAAGCTTTGGTTGAATAAAAAAAAATTAATGATTTTAGATTTTTTTAAATGATTTTTACCTACCGTGATTTAAATTAACTTGAAAGTATTAATTAAAAAAAAAAAATGCATCATAGAAAATAAATGATTACCATAATAAATCGAAAACAGATAATACAAATGTTCCAATTGACCTTGCGCTGGGATCAGTGTCAAATGAAATTCTTTCCGAGCATTAGCACCCTCATAACGGCTTCCACCCCCCAAATAACATCCTTAAAAAGAAGGAAAATTTATGAAGAACACGTGAGGAAGTGCGATGTCCATGAACAGAGCTCGAGCAGACATTATAACGAATGAAGAATAATATAGACACGCGAGAAGACGTATGAATCTCATGGACGAGGAAAATATGTCAAAATAAAGATAGTGTTTTAAAAATGCATTCACGAGAGAAACAAACAAACGCGCATCTATTATTTATACATCCATCTACATGGACGGTTCCAACGAGGAGTAGAGGACTCATCGAAATAGAACTAACGTTACAGATGTTACTGTTACGTTTACTTGTGTCAACTCAACTAAGAACTGATAGGTAACCTTTGCTAGTCAATTTCGACAAATTATTCACAAGGAATATCGCTTCTTTTCCTACTTACACGTAAAGTTTATCAATTTCAAACATATAAACTACATTATTGTAAACATCTTTTTTCGTAATTTAATGCCAAACTTATATCAATATTAAATGTCAACCGCGAAACCGGAACATAGGACTTTAACGTGTAAAACCATATTTTTATTATTTCCTGTTTTCCTTATTATTTTTGAGAAACAAAAACTTCAAATAAATGTTATTTATTTATTTATGTTACGCTGTACAACAGGAACTTCATTCCAATTACAGTACAGGGTCCACATTCACCGAGCCGCAGTGTAGTAGTTCTTATAATTTGTAGCTGGAGTGAGATGCGAACTCGGGATCTCCGGATTCGAATTCCATATCGCTAACCACACCACCGTACTGACGGACAAAAAAAGCATGATAGTATGTTATGCATCTAGGGAGGGAAACAAGGGATAATCGCGCCCTCCCGTGAAGCATATTATACTTTTCGTAACAAGTGCACAAAAATTACTGTCTTATCGGGACAAATGTCATATATGGGTTGCGTAACTAGTTACCTAGGAAACACCGCAAACAGCTAATAATCGTAGTCTCTAGGGAGAGAAACATCTCTCTAGGGAGAGAAACATGCTACCTAGGGAGAGAAACATAATATTTCTCTCCCTAAGGGAGAAAAGCAGTGTTTCTCTCTCTAAAATTAGGGAATAAGAACGTGTTTCTTGTGCATGTGTTACGAAAAACAATTAATTTACTTTGCGTCATTTATTTCATCGAAATTTTGCAATTTCAATGCAAAAAATATCCAACTATAATCTTGAGATTTGTGTAACATGTGGTAAGACTTTGGGAATCGAACCCAGGTTCTCAAATTCACATGCCTCTTCGATATCACTGAGCCACTTACGTTACATTATAATTGGGATTAATTTCTTTCCTTAAATAATGGATAAAATGGCGTAAGACCAGTAGGTGATTTTGATAAGAAATATATTGGATAATAATAATAATAATAGCATTCAGTATTCATGTATTATTAAACAGTGTATTGTTAAAGTTATGTTTAAAAGATAAAAGTTTGAAACGCATAACTGTTTATAATATTAGACAAGCAATTGCGCATAGGAAAATAATGGTCCATAATAGAATTTAATAGGAAAATTGTTATCGTAAACTATACAGTAAGTAGAAAAGTCAAGATGATATTATATTTTCAGTTTTACAATTGCCTATAAAACATGCTTTACTGTCCATAATATTTGAGTTATGGAAACTTACATCGCATGGAAATTCGATTCAAGCAACAATCATATTTTTACTAGTTTAAATAAGGTAAATAGCAGTTCTGCAATTGCAGATTATATTAACTGATATATTTTATGTCAGTATACAATATTGATCGTTGAACTGTTTTTAACAAAAAAGAAACTAAAATCATCAAGCAGATTGATAAAAATTGTTTATTTACAACCGGTAAATAATGTTAACTTTATTCTTTATTCCTAGGGCAATAAAGTGATTCAAAGCCATTGGCAGTATCCATTCTCTTTTGTTATATAACGAACTTTTCGCTTTATATAGAAAATATTATATATATAACACTCAGGATTCAATCTTCGCTCTCGACAAATAATGACGAACTTTACTCCCTTAACCCGAAATTTATAATTTATAATACTTGAACGTTTATTGTCATATTTTATTCAAAATAATAATAACAATAAATTAATAACCATAAAAAAAATAATTTTTCCACAGCACTCTAATCCCAATTTTTCTTTATAAAAGCCATTTTTCGGTTGCTTGTTACTCTTACATAAAAAACAATTGAGCAAAAAGAAGATACTCATTAGATGCAGTTTTTAATACTTGCGGACTTTACTAGATGATAATGATCTCGGCCGATGTCCATCGTCCTCTATGCATTATCACCTGCCTAACGCTCTGGGTGTATAAATTACAATTTTTTACTACTAGCATAGTAAGTACATCATTACATACATAATGACTCATGGCGGTAAATTAAAATTTGAAGTTATTATTATGGAAACAAATCATTAATCATCGCAAATATACACTTGACAGATATATTTCAAAATATTTAATGGCCGGTTTTATAAACGACAAATTAATTTACTTCCAATGTAAATAACATTTATTTTTCAAATGACAGTCGGACTTTTGACAGTCCTGTCAAATGCCATAATATAAATAAAATTGATTCGAATTAGTTACTTTAAATACATTTACTATGGAAGTAAATTAATTCTGTTCTAGTGAACTGAATTATACGCGAGTATGACAATTCTCGTTGTTTGTATTTCGTGGGCAAAATTCTTATTTTCTGCTGCAATCGAATGACTTTTTTGTCTAAATTTAATGATCTCGACTAAAAGTGACATTCATTTCGCGCACTTAATATATAAATAATTATTTTCGGTGTTGATAGAAGCGAATTTTGTAAGTGAATTTAAAGGTCTTGGTACATACATAACATTAATTTCGGATTAACTTATTCCGAAGTAAAATATAATTGATAAACTTATAGTTTGTATGAGTTTTCCAGGGCGATTCTATGATTCCGTGTAATGAAAATCTCAACGCAATTCAAATAACAATACTCGTTGGTAATATCCAGCAGAAATGAATTTCGCGAATCCTGTTATCAGGAAATTAAATTTATTAGTCGTCGTAATAAATAGAGTTTGCTTCGTAATTTGATGAGAAATAATGCTCGAGAGCAGACAAATCATTTGTGCAAATGAAGATCTAGCGGCGAATGAGAACGAGATCTGCATATTTAAAAGAGTCAAGTCGGTGTCGGTGTCGGGAGCGCACGAACTATCTCAATAAGTCAAAATTCTCGGTGCAGAGCTGACGCTGAAGCGGTGATTTATGAAACAAGTTTTAAATTATCACCGCGGCGCGCCGCATTTCCGGTCACACGCCGCACTTCCGGAAAACGCTACTTACATCCCCGTACCCTCTAACACCCTCTGTCGCCCCTGGGATAAATCATACCGACGACGCCATTGTCATTCTTTTACAATTTATTATTTACCATGCAACAGCTTTCATCAACAACCACTCACCTCACAAGAAGAAACATTTTCCTCCAATTTATTCTAACCTAATGGAGTAGCTGGCTCAGTGGTATCGAATCGGCCTGTAGATCTTGAGAACCCAGGTTCGATCCCCACAGTCGACAAACAATTTTCACCAAATTAAATCTTCCCCTGTGACTTCCCCACCACTAATATATTTAGGGGCCGTGATTTGACGGCTGGTAACCACACTTCACGCGAGGAAATATATCACTAACCGAGATCTGCTTACGGCAGAGTGCCACATCCAATAATGGGTAAAAGGCGTGATGATATATTTATTTATTATTTTATTTATATTCTAACCTATTTTGTTGCAATTCACCGCTCGTCAATTTGCAGTCCGCAATAATATTATTTCTACACAATTTCATTTAAACATTCATATATTTATATTGTTGAATTAAGAAAAATGCTCAATTTTTCACCACATTAACATTACCTCTGTGGCTCCTCATCACTAACATCTTTGGGGGCCATAATTTGACGACTGTTAACCGCACTTCACGCGAGGAAATATATCACTTATTGAGATCTGCAATTAAATAAATATTTATTAAAAATATTGGCTGGTAGCACAAGCTCTGTTTTAGCTATCTCTAACATGTTAAAACCGTGCTCTTAGAACACCCAAAAACAGAGCTTGTGCTACCAGCCTATGTTTCTATTTTTAATAAAATATGCAATAAAAAACATTTTTGCCATTGACCTCTGTATCGAATTTATGCATAATTATATTTTTCATAAAAAATAATTGTCAGAAATTATTAATGGTTTTATTTTGATTGATAAAATTTGATGCATTAAATATGTAACGCATGGCAGGCCCCGCGGGAACACTGCCCTGAAAACAGCTGCATTTCGCCCCGCTAAACACGGCATATAATCATTGAATATATTTCAACGCATTAAATAAATAATAAACTTTAAAATCCACAAAATAATACCTACATTTTATGGCATTTTTATATCTTTAAAGTTTAAATAAGATATAGCGTGTTTCAATTATTTTAATTCCTCGGAGAGTCCAACGCTGGTACAAGACAAACACCCTCAAAGCTCTGTCTACAACAAACTTTACTGTTTTTATAGAGTCGCGTGTATACACGTTCATTTACCTGTTGTGTGTGTGTGTGTGTGTGTGTGTGTGTGTGTGTGTGTGTGTGTGTGTGTGTGTGTGTGTGTGTGTGTAGGTGTGTGTGTGTATGTGTGTGTGTGTGTGTGTGTGTGTGTGATCTCGTGCTATGGTCACGTGTGGCGTCTCCAGCCTCCAGTCCCATCGCCATGGCAACCCGAGAATGAACATCTGCCTCACATATATACGATACACATAGTGTCCCATAAGTCTCTTAGCGATTGGAAATTATAAATTTTAAATTGTTATTAGACATTCTAAAAAATACGTTTTACGGAGGAAGTGCACAAAATATTATTTTTATTCGAACATGATATAAAGTAAGATTTTCTATATTCATTGCATGTATGGAAAGTAGTCATTTTGCCACCTACTTGTGTGGAAAGTAATACGTTCTGAACACGAGCAGAAAGTAAGTTTTTCTGAGCGAGCAGATCATCGTATCTATAAATACATGAATACGTATTTCAAAACAGACAATATGTCAAAAATTATTTTATATACAACCGGTAAATAATGTTAACTTTATTCTTATCAAATGATTACTTAATTTGCTTCATTATTTAGCGAGGGAAATAAAAATGCCAAGTACTGCCTCGGGAAATAATGTGATTCAAGGCCATTGGCAATACCAAGTATCTTTTGTTACATTACGAATATCGTATATAACACGGGCGTAAATTCAATATTTGCTCTCTACAAATAATGACGAACTTTAGTCCCTTGATATAAACTACTATTTAAATTGTTTTTTAATAATTGTATAACAAAAGAGTTTTGCAATGGTCCTTTCCCACGTGTGTTACATACTATTTTTTTTTTCAACATTCAAATTATAACAATACAAGAAATTTAATAATTATTTTATATAAATCAAAGGATTTTTTTTTCAAATGCACATCACGTTTCCTTGGTCACCATGTCAAATAACTTTTCTCACTAGTGAGGGAAATAGTTATTACCACAACTAAATTGATTAAAGGAAATGTCATTTGACATGGTGACCAAGGAAACGTAATGTACATTTGCAAATGCAACTCCTTTGATTTATATAATATAATTATTAAATTTCTTGTATCGCAAATGTAAAAACATAATTTTCACGTTTGAAAAAAAATAATAGTATGTAACTCACGTGGGAAAGGGACATTACAAAATTCGTGCAATTGAAACACTTGATGTACTTTCGTACTCATTTTGCAATTAAGTCCTTTCCTCACTAGTATTACAATAGACTATTACTATATAATATACTAATCTTTGACAGAACCGACTATAGATAAACAGTATCTTTTTGGCCAGTTGTGCACGAACTAAATACTATCTAAACATGTGAAGCTAATGGTCTCGCGTGTCATGACCGAATCTACCTCCACTAAACTTTAAATTTAAACAGATAAAGCTGATTATTTATCGTACATTGTCTCATATAATAAGCTCTACTCTGTGTTATTTATCCGTTACTCGCTAGTCCATACAGAGTATTATTGTATTAATCGTTAATACGCGGATTATACATATGTGTAGCGAGGTAATAAAATCATAATAATAATATAATGGTATTTTACTTCTCTTGGAACAGGTGGAAACTTTATTCTGTTTATTTTATATTTGAAACTAAATCATTTTTATAACTGTAATAAGTATTAAAAGATGACGAAGGGATTACTGGGGATATATATCTGACGTCAAAATTGTTTTTTTCTGGAAATGTACTTTAATAATAAAATTAAATTTACAAACACGAAGCTGTGTTCCATCAAATGAGGGTAAAAGGAACCTTTGAAACTTTCATATATTTATTAGATTCACCCTGCAATTAATCTTCGTCAAGCATTTCTATTATTTATAATTGACTGTTTTGTTTTCTATTCCATAATTATTTTTATAAATTATTATATAGGGTAGGTGGCTCAGTGGTATCGAATCGGCCTGTGGATCTTGAGAACCCTGGTTCGATCCCCACAGCCGACAAACAATTTTCACCAAATTAAATCTACTCTTGTGGCTCCTCCTCCACTAACATCTTTGGGGGTCGTGATTTGACGACAGGTAACCACACTTCACGCGAAGAAATATATCACTTACTGAGATCTGCTTAGGAAGAGTACCACACCCAGTAATGGGTAAATGGCGTGATGATATATTTATTTATTTATGATATTTTGTATTTAGTAATTATATGATTTTTTTTCTTTAATTGACATAGTTGTCATTATAAGAAAGAATATAATAACAGCTCACTGATAGCCTCGTAAAACGGGTGAGTAAAAAGTAATATTTTTCATACTAGCAGCTTTGTATAAGAGCAAAATTTATAAAAAGGTAAAATAAGAAAAACAGAATAAATGTTTAGTTTCATGGCCCTGTCAGAAAGTAAAATTTTCGCCTTTAGAATAAGAAAAAAAGTGATACTTTTCTTCTCTAAGCAAGAAAATGAACTTTTCTTTTCTAGAGAAGAAAGGTTTTATTATCAATTTTAATCGATAATTACCTAATTAATTAGACAGACATATGTTTTTTTTATAGCACGATTTCTATTTTGAATCACTCGTTATATTCAACATTAATTTTAGATTAAATATTTTAATAACAACAAAGACAAAATTAATTGTCATCCATACACTTGTTGAAACTAGGTCAGCCTCTGACGATGCCCTCATAAGGTGACTTGGAGGCTGAATTTTGTGAGACTTAGCCAAGATTTTATTAAATATTTTAATTGATTTAGATGTAGAATTTAATTCTCTATATCTTTTAATTGAAACATTTTCCTATAAAGTATTCAGGAGAGCAATGGTAGAAGAATGTGTTAATTTTCTATGGCAGTGTTTTGTGAATGACCCTGTATACGTGTGGACCACGTGCAGACGAAAGATGAAAGATGATCGGCGAATCTCAGCGCCAGACAGAATAATAACCCACCGCACGTGTTCTTCACTTGTTATCTTCCAGGCGACTGTTACTTTTATTTTTTGGAAGCAGCTGCACGCGCCAAACATCTAAAAAGGACAACGTGTTTTGATTTATCATTTTTTCTTGGATAAATTTATTCTGAAAGAAACCTTGCAATTATTTAAGTATAAATACTTTATTAGGTACGGCGGTATCTATAAATTGGCATTTAACATAATAAAAATAAAGAAACCAATTGTACTTATTATTCATAGAATTCTACTGCATATTTCAAAGAGTTGCATGAGCAAACAAAAGTTTCTGCTAAATTACTTCTAAGAATACTTAATTATTTATGTTTTAAATAGATTATAGTTTAGTTTAATTCGCGGAAATATCAATAAAGTATCGTCGACGGTGGAAAGAAACAGATCTGCGGGTCTTGCATTCAAAATATCTTAGATATATTCATAAAAAAAATAAATAAATATATCATCACGCCTTGTACTCTATAAGGTGTGGCACTCTGCCATATTAAATCTCGGTAAGTGATATATTTATGCGGGTACCAACTGTCAAATCATAGCTTCCAAAGATATTAGTAGAGGGGAAGCCACAGGGGTAGTTTTTTAATGTGGTGAAAATTGTTTGTCGGCTGTGGAAATCTCAAATCCACAAGTCGACTCAATTTCACTGAACCATCTACTTCATTATATATACTTTAGTTTCTAAATTACACCGACTTTTGACTTTTTTTAAATATCAACTTTGAGAGCTCATTAAATTGTATATTTTCGTCCGTAAAGTGCAGTTTACTAACCATCAAATAATGACCCCTAGTGCTTGAAAAAGGTGTTGTCAACATAAATAAATATATCATTACGTCTTTTACCCTATAGGATGTGGCACAGTGACATATTTTTTCGCGTGAAGTCTGGTTACCAGCCGTCAAATTACGACCTCCAAAACATTAAAAACTTGTTGATACATGACTCGTTTGCAGTGTATTGTTATTTTAAGAACAATTGTAACTAATTGAAATATTGAATTAGTATTTTTTTAAGTGTTAAGTTAAAAATGTAATTCAAATTAAATTATAAAGGGAAAAATTGGGAAACTGCCAGGATTTGAACCTAGAAATAAAATCAGATTTGAATCACATGAAACCGTGGCTTAGATAAATGATGAAAGCATATGGCCGGAGTTCATAAGATTCCAGGTTCAAACCCTGGCGACAGCCTAATGTTACTCTTTATAATTTAATTTGATTTACTTTAAAAAATATTAATTAAATGATTCATATATCATATTTGTCCATTAAAGGTCAAAATTATGGCTGTCTTTGTTTTTTTGTCTTTCTTTTTAGTTACACATGTAGATGCTCGTACCTGCAGTTATAAAAGTAATTTAAATTTGAAGAAAGTTCAAAATAATTGATGATTAATTTCACTGAAATATGGAAACACTAATAAAATATTGTTGTTGAAAATCTATTTATAATGTAGGAAGTCTCATTAACGATTTCCAATATCTGCACTCGCTGCTTTAAATTTTATATGACATTTATAGACATAAATATCGATTAGCTATATTTATACCATTGCAGGATGTACGGACACATTTAATTATCCACGGGCAAATCGGAAACGGATGGAAAGAAACAACACCATTCACATCTCTCTCAACTTCTCACACAATCAGAATGTTTGTGTTTTTAGTAAGAGAATGATCATATGTTGTTTCATTTTCTATTGATATAATATAACAAAATGCATCTCGTAGGCAATTTGAATTGCTTGTTGTCAAGAAATTGTAATACAAAATATCGATGGTAAAGTTTCCAAATGCATATCTGTTTCTGTTTTTTAGATATATATATATACAGGGTGTTTCACAACTAAAAAGCAAAAAATTAAATGGTATATTCTGTACGACGTGCTAATCATGAAACAAAAAGAATTTTTTTTAAATCGCAAAACTATTTTCCATGTTTCCCAGTCCAATATTTTTCGTTGCCACTGCCACTGGGTGGATGATTATGTTAAAGTTATTAATTAAATAAAATTCTATTATAAATAACTGCTAATAATTGAATTGTGTAATTATTCTTTCGTAGTTGATACCTACTTCATTGTTTGTGTTTAATAGGAGAGCGAATCCAGTGCAGTACTACAAAAAATGTTTTAGTTTAACAACCCTTAATTTTTCGAATTTAAAAAAATTCTTTTTGTTTCATGATCAGCACGTCGTACAGAATATACCCTTTAATTTTTTGCTCTAAGTTGTGAAACACCCTGTATATATATATAAAAAGAAAATGTCGAATGTTTTGAAAAATTTAAAATTGCTGAAAATACAAAAGTACAAAATCTGAAGAATAAGAAGAATTTCGTCGCGTCTTCATATGAACGGTAATAGAGGCAATTGCCAATTGTTTTGTTGATCTCGCATTTGAGGTATGGTGCTATTAGAAGTAGTATATTAGGTTGAGATTTATTTGTCAATAATGAAAGTTAAATGGCGTCTATGGCCAGACTTTGTATTTCCTAACAATAACGTGTTAAAAAAATAGTGTATAAAAATGATCAGTCACGAATAGGGACAGACAGAACGCGTACATAGTAACATTAATGTTTAATTTACATTTTTATCGTAGCTGTGGATAAAATAACACGATTGTTTATGGTGTATATGTCATTTTTAGTTTCATGACATTTTCCAATTTGTCATGATAATTCTGATGTTCAACGCGAAAATAAGCGGGATCAGAAAGAGTGAGAGAGTGGGAGAGGACAGTAATGTTGTCCTTGTTCCGCACGATGGGATCACAGGAGATTATTGGTTTTTGTGATGGTTTGCTCTCGTCCTGAATAAATGTACAATACGTCACACAGTAATTTAATATTAATAGCTTTTATGCCGGCTATCGACTGAATACGCGGTACAATGTACACCTCATTTAATTACACTGTGCTTGTGAAACATTGTAAATAATTCTGGCGCAATAAAAATACAGGTCGTTGTTATATCAATTAATAAATCAAATAATCATAAATGGGATTACTGTTTAGCAAATATGAGCTTTATTTATTTAAGTTTAAAATATTGTTCATTGATACCAATTACCATAGTGGCATCCCATTTAAACAAAAAGCAGAAAATGTGGGATGGCTTCATAACAACGTTGTAGATATATACAGGCTGGTTCTTCGATCTGTATTTTTGTAACTCATTTATTCTAAATTTTTATAACAAAATTTATTTGAAATTAAAATGTTCATCTGCAGTACAATATTTTTAATTGGAACCGCATTTCACGCGCATAAATATACCACTTCCCGAGATCTGCTTCGGAGGAGTGCCACACCCAGTTTTTTTTTTTTTAACATTTAATATATATGGGGTAGATGGCTCAGTTGGCCTGTGGATCTTGAGAACCCTGGTTCGATCCCCACAGCCGACAAACAATTTTCACCAATTTAAATCTACCCCTGTGGCTTCTCCACCACTAACATCTTTTGGGTCGTGATTTAATGGCTGGTATTTTACGTGTCCGTCAGTACGGTGGTGTGGATAGCGATACGGAATTCGAAACCGGAGATCCCGAGTTCGAATCGCACTTAAGCTAAAAATTATATGAACTATCACACTGCGGCTCGGTGAGTGCGGATCCTGTACTGTAATTGGGATTAAGGTCCTGTTGTACAGCGTAACATAAATAAATAAATAAATAATTATATCACTTACCAAGATCTGCTTCGGCAGAGTGCCACACCCAGTAATGGGTAAAAGGCGTGATGATATATTTATTTATTTATTTTATAAAATAATCAAGTAAAAAAAATACAAACGGATGGATCAGCCTGTATCTAACTTTATTTTAGGCTGATATTAGCGCCGGCCGTAAAAAGGTTTTATCAACTGTTGGAATTGGCAACGTCCGCTAAAGTGTAAATTACAATGACTGATGCAAGAAGCTAACTTTACCCCGTGCTTAATATCTCAAGCCATGATTAAAATGTTAAATAAGATGTTATTTAGCGCCATGGAAACTTGTACATAAATAACATTTAAATAACGGAAGTAGAAAAAAATATTGTGCACGTCTCATTCATGGCATTCTTCGATATACCGAACATTTTTATCTAAGTGTACAAATAAGAATTTAAAAAAATTGTGTGAAATAAAATTCAAATTTTCGTCTAGTTCAAATATATTTCTGTAAAATAATTTCAACATTTGACAGGTTCCAAATGTAGTTTTTCGTCTAAATAATTATGAGTCCTATTTTAGTTTCTTCTTATTTGAAATGATTTGAATTCTTTAACTTCAACATCCAAGCTAACCAGTCATCCACAAATCCAATAAATAAAATAATCGCGTCAATCTCGCCGTCTTATTTCATAAATATTTCCAATTTTCCAATAAAACCTGACAGTCAGTATAATTTTTTCATCATTTGAATCTACGGCCCCGCTAGCATATTTTTTATTTATCTTGATCCGAAGCCGTAGCCTGTGCCATCAACTCTAAGTATATTAGAGTGAATCTATTTTAAGTTTATCGATCTTGTATTTGAGTTTATCCGGTTTATCGGGTAGCCATATTTAAATGTCGATATAAACATCTCGAACACTTGCTGTTGAGAAGGCCATCGAACGGTCAGTGTAATTAAAACACTCGGCTATTCCAGACATTCACAAAATGTTATTACTACGCTGGGGTATGAGGTAGGTGACTACAAACAATTTTCACTACGTTAAAACTACCCCTGTGGCCCTACTCCACTAACATGTTTAGAGGAGAAAGAAATATGTCACCGAAATCTGCTACGACAGAGTGCCACACCCAGTAATGGGTAACAGGCGTGATGATATATTTATTTTTCGTAACACATGCACAAGAAACACGTTCTTATTTCTTAATTTTAGAGAGAGAAACACTGCTTTTCTCCCCTAGGAAGAGAAACATTATGTTTCTCTCCATAGGTAGGATGTTTCTCTCCCTAGGTAGCATGTTTCTCTCCCTAGAGACTACGATTATTAGCTGTTTGCGGGGTTTCCTAGGTAACTAGTTACGCAACCCATATTTGACATTTGCTCCGATAAGTCAGTAATTTTTGTGCACTTGTTACGAAAAAATATAATATGCTTCACGGAAGGGTGCGATTATCCCTTGTGTGAAGTTGGCAAACCGAGACGTAAGCGAGGGCCGAATAATCGCTTGTTTCCCTCCCTTGATGCATAATATACTATATTTTATTTAAGATTTTAGAGAGAGAAACACTGCTTTTCTCCCCTAGGGAGAGAAACATTATGTTTCTCGTCCTAGGTAGCATGTTTCTCTCCCTAGGGAGATGTTTCTCTCCCTAGAGACTACGATTATTAGCTGTTTGCGGCGTTTCCTAGGTAACTAGTTACGCAACCCATATTTGACATTTCTCCTAATAAGACAGTAATTTTTGTGCACTTGTTACGAAAAATATAATATGCTTTACGGGAAGACGCGATTATCCCTTGTCTGAATAATCGTTTGTTTCCCTCCCTTGATGCATAACATACTATTATTTTATTTAAGATTCGTGATAAAAATGTTGGTTTAATAAATGTATCTTTTATATGTATTTTTTCCCTTTTCTACTGAGGATGAGAACTAGTTCTCGAAATACGTATCTAGATTTGATTAATTTATTAAGGCTTAGGGGTTAAATTCTTTGTTAGTTAGTTTTTATTTGAAATGTATTGAGTTTGAGATCCACTGGCACAATCGGTTATAATATCTCGTGTCCATCCAGTTTGCACAACCGCCGAAGGCAATGCAAGCTTGCGTAAGGCATTTGGGTCTTCGGGTTAGATAGCCCCGATTTGAACATCTACGATAATTAAAATTAGATCGTAACGAACAGGGATATACAACTAACAACTTCTATATATTTTCCATTGTGTTGTAATGAAACTTCAACACAATAAGGACAACAAATAATAAACAGTATTTTCAAGCGAGCTCTCTATTGTTATGAGGGATGGAAAGTTTCTGTGATGTTATCGTATTTGTGATTTGAAATCAACTTTATTTTTAGTTATCTTATGAATAATTAAATGAAAATTAAGCTTCCACGTCAAAAATAGAGTTTGCTAAGTAATATTGAAATTGACGTCTAGTGGAAAGGATGATATATTTTTTAGCAGACTTCAAATCAATCAATTGTGGATACACCTACATCGAATGTGTTTTACTACGATTGCCTAAAATATCTACCCGTATATACCTTTCAGATCAATATTTTTATTATCTGCTCGTGTCGTTATTTATTCATTACACAAATTAAATCATATCATTACAAAATAGTTCTACATTTTCAGAATTTGGCAGACAATTATTTGTATCGGGTGATTTAAATAAAATGGCATTAAATCGTACGAAATTAATTAGGTAATTATCTATCATTATTAACAATGAAAAATGTGACCGATTATTCAGTTTAAAAGAATTTTTTAAAATGAAATAAATGTAATTGGTTCAAATATAATTATTTTGGTAGTGCGCTTGCTATGAAAAGTTTTCGTTGAACAATAGAAAAATAACTTTGATACTGAATGCGCGCTTACTACAATAGTTATCAGGGATGCAAACAAAAATTTATTTTCAGTACATATATGTTTTTTTAATAAAAAAATTATATTAAATTATTATTTAAGATGCAATCTTAGAAAAAATCACGAGCGTAAAGTGTCTTTATACTATTATGACCTTCTTACGCGCAATTAAAAAAAAACTTATTTCGCACTTTTAGTACAAAAATAAGTCTTTTAATGTTACAACTACCAAGAAATTAGCTAACATGTCATATTTTCATGAAAATAAATTCACAGAGAAGTTCAGATGTCTCTCTCTGAAATGGTTTTTGAAGCATATAGTGAAATAAAATGTTGTGTCTAACACTAGAGGAAAGCGCTTTTTCCACTCTCGTTCAAATGCCTTACAAGTGCAGTAATCTCGAGTAGGAAAATTATCGCTTTTATCTCTTATTTGTCCGGTAGTATGCTGGTGTGGGTAGCATTACGGAATTCGAATCCGGAGACCCTGAATTCGAACTAAAATCGGTGACTCTTGATCCTGTACTTTCAGTTCCTGTTATTTATTGATTTATGTTACGCTGTACAACAGGAACTTAATCCCAATTACAGTACAGGTTCCGCACTCACCGAGCCGCAGTGTAGTAGTTTATATAATTCTTAGCTTGATCTCCAGATTAGAATTCCGTATCGCTATCCACACCACCGTACTGACGGACAGAATGCAGAATAAAATATGTGTAAATAAACAAATAACTATTCCACATATGCTGAAGTATCCCGTTTGTATAGCCCTGTCTCAATAACCGTCCACGCATGTATATCTACACGTGCACGTGGACAGATAGCGCGGTGGGGGAGGGGGGAGACAGGTTGGTCGGTTGTGGCTCGTGCCCCACGGCCCAGGGCCGCTCTCCAGACCAAAACCAAAGTCAGGGGACCGGACTTGTCGCCTCGGGCCATCATAACCATAACCGTCTCCACTTTATGGTATTGGTATCACTGTCTAACAGATCCGATCACTTATACATTCACCAGAGGAACGGATTAGTTTCAACTTTAAGCCTTTGCCAGTCGAGATGTGTATGGAAATAAAATGGTTAACATGTTTGTCAACTGTGATTTGATAGGACTGTATTTTTCAATTGTCAAATGTTTGTTAATTATATTTTTAATCCTGTACTGTAATTGGGATTATGTTCCTGTTGTACCGAGTAGCATAAATAAATTAATAATTCGAAAAAGAAAAAATTATCAAAATTTTGAGAACGGCAATTTTGTTTTTCACGACCCTGTCAAAAACTCCTATTTTCTTCTTTCAATTGTAAGAAGAAAGTAATTATTTTCATCTCGAGACAAAAAAGTACATTTTTCTGTCTCGTACTCGTACTATTTGAAAACGAAACTTTCGTACTTGTTTTGCAATTACACCCTTTCCTCACTAGTATTATAATATACTATTATCTCATACTGTATCATATTACAATGTTTATAGTAATGATTTCAGTCCGGAAAGTGAGACTTTATAGTACTAGCACTGTAATAAACATTACTGTACTGTTATCGTGAAGTTGCTAGGTAAGAAATAGTTTTTAACATTTATAATTATTTTAAAATGTCACTACAACAGTGCGGAAAGCACTCACTTTCCGGATCCATTTTCTGTACTCTAGTGTCAACAGAATAACAGTAATATTTCCAATACAAAAACTAACAGTCAGACAATTAATTCGTAATAAAAAATTAAATAATTTCTTGTAGTAATATCAAAAGTATGAGCCGTTGGCACTTGGTGAAACATTATGAATAAGAATAAAGAACGTAGACACTTGATGTAGTTTCACAAAATTATTTATTAATATAAGTTGATCGATTTCGGCTTATTAGGCCATCTTCAGTCAACGTTCTGAAGATGGCCTAATAAGCCGAAATCGATCAACTTGTTAATAAATAATTTTGTGAAACTACATCAAGTGTCTACGTTCTTTATTCTTATTTCTTGTAGTGTACAATTCTAACTTGCCGTAGGAAAAATAGCATGAAATGCACGTGTTGAAAGACCTCATGGTAAAACTTGTGTGAATAAAACACTCATTAGCTCTCGTATTCCATTTTACATACATGTTTCGGAATGATACCCTTTCAACACTTGTATTACAATATGCTATTATACAATTGGAGTTTTAGATCTATTATTAGTATTATACAATACTATGTACCAGCTCATTTATTTAATTTTTCATCCACAATTTCATCAATATTTCATTCAACATATATTGCATGTTTTTTAACGTAATTATTTGTTTTATTTATATTGGATTGCAAAATATAAATGAAATAAAAATAAGTAAGAAAGAAGAAGCGCAGGTTAAAAGAAGTTAAAGATAGTAATTAAAATCAACAGATCTGATTAAGTTCTCAAGTTAAAATCCGGTATTAACAGATTCCTATGAAAACTTACTAATTACAGTATCTTAAAACTATTAATCCTGCGAAAGCTCTCGATTATGTAACTACTTTGGAGAATAAAAGTTTTTGTTGAGATTAATTCGTTAACCGCTTCCTTCCGGATGATGTTGGCGGACTCCGGGCGCCGGATTCCGGTTTCCGGGTGCAGAAAAGAACATCAAAGCGTCAGCCAAGTGCTACAAGCGCCGGATTCAACTTCATCCTGCTAATTTTGCTTGTGTCCGTGTTTAACTTGCGCAGCTATACATTCGTTGGTTACTCGCATTCACATTCGCTCTAATTTATTGTTTGCACATTTCACGTTTCACTGTTCACTGTTGCCAACACACAAACACCACCAATGTTGACATTTTTCTTCACTTTTTCATTTTTTTTGTAAACGTCAAAATTTTAAATACAACGCTACAATGCAGTTATGAACACGGGTCAACACATTCTAAATCATTTATTTTAATTTCATTCTTGAGGAGCCTCATTTTTATTAACAGAGCTGCCATTATTTGACAACTAACAATACTCTTCAAGTAGAATAAAACTAAGATGTTGGCTAGTTTCAAATTTATAGTTCTTTTTCTTAATTTTATATAAACGTCAAACTTATATACCCGTTTTGCAATTAAACCCTTTCCTCACTAGTATTACAATATACTATTAATAGAGTGTTGGCTTGACAGAAGGGTGCGTCACCATAGATACATAACTAACCTTTATAACCGTTTACACCAATAAAGACTTTTAGGTCCGATTTAAATAAATAAAAGCAAATAGAAGTTATATGTTATATGAAGACATTTAAACTGCTGTCAAATATTTGATGTCATATTGTCTGTTTATCACAACTAAATTGAATGAGGGAAATGTCATTTGACATGGTGACCAAGGAAACGTGATGTGCATTTGCAAATACAACTCCTTTATTTATATAAAATAATTAATAAATCTCTTGTATCGCAAACGTAAAAATGTAATTTTCACATTTAATGTTGGAACAAATAGTATGTAACACATGTGAAAAATGGTCATTACAATTAAACCCTTTCCCTTTCCTCACTAGTATTATAATAGCTATTTATGAAACTAGTAAGGAAATGAAGGTTATTACCTTACGCATGTAAACACATAAGTAAGGTAATAACCTTATTTCCTTACTAGTTTCATACAATATTTTTTCTACTTCCGTTCTAATAAATACGAAAGAGCGTTTTTGAAATTATGAAATTTTGACATATTAATGACAATTATAAATTCAAAAAATAAAATAATAACACATCAGAATTCCTCTACCAAGATATCTGTTGCTATGTTACCTCATTATTTCACTAGTTAAATAATGCAGTTTATTACCTAACTCAAATAAGTGAAATAAATCGTCTATTTCCTAACGAAAGTAGAAAATATATTATTATTAAATAAATAAAAGCAAATAGAAATTATATGTTATATGAAGACATTTAAATTGCTGTCAAATATTTGATGTCAAACTTAAAATATAACTTTGGCAATACTGCTACTTTGAAAATCACAAGAAAAAACCTTAAAATTATTCACCACTGACAAATATCTTACGAGTGACGGTTGGAAAAGCTGTTTGATGCTATCGCAGTGTGTCATGAGGACGCAATTATTAGATGGCACGGGGCGAGGTGACGTCAGAGGTGTGAATTCCGTCCGTGGCCGGAAATGAGGTGTTTGTGTTGTTGGACAACTGTTTCCTCTACACGTCTATGCACTCGTATATCAGGGGTTGCCAACATTTTCAGATTCAAGGACCATTTTATTATTGAACTAACATACATTCGTAAACGATAACTTGTTTTTTATTTCTCTGAATAAATACAATATTGTTACTAATTATTATTAAGAATAATTGTATTCAGAAGGATTTAAATTGCACATAAATAGATCTGCTACGGCAGAGTGCCACACCCAGTAATGGGTAAAAGGGGTAATGATATATTTATGTAATTGGTACTGATAATACATTCATTAGGAAAATTAATAAATTTTTGTATAAATATAATTTTTAAATGGAAAATTAATTATCTATATTTTCCACTACGTCATTGTGACCTATTATTCCTCATACATTAAAAATATTAATGCAGAAAACATGTGAAATGAACCTATTAATTTTATTTTTAATTACTTTTCTCTGATTAAAATTTCAATTATATTAAAATTTCACGGTTAGTTTCCCACAAGTAATTATGCATATCTGACAGTTTTTACATAATAAGTGAGTAATAATCTAAAATCTTTTGTTTGAACTGCATTTCCTAGTTTGTTTGTTGACTCACTTCCAACAATTTACATTTCATTTATTAAAAGGCCCATCTCCTTAAATTGGACTGCGTACTAAAACCCAAGCACTTCGTAAAACAACAAAAACAAACAGAATACCCCAACAGCAAGTAGACGTCCATTTCACTTAATTCAATTGAGCAAAACAACCTGATAGTGCTAAAGCTACAACACGGATCACACTGCTGATCAGTTCGATCAGTTTCAACAGCCAGCAGATACATGAGACGGTATTGTGGATCATATCGTGATCACGATTTAGTTTAATTGAAGTGCATGCTGCATCTGATCCATAGAAATTCAAATGATTAACATGGTTAGTTGTATCTGGCTGATCTTTTTGAAAACAAAATATTAAAGATATTTCTAAAAATACGCATTGTACAGAAAAAAATTACCACCACCCCTAACCCTCCTTGTGAATGGGGAGGAGGTTTAACTTTGAAATATTAAATGAGAACCCTCAGTTTTTTTCAGATTCTGATAGTCGTTCAGTAATACATAACTTTTATTTAAAACATTTTTTTTTCAATTAGTGACAGATGGAGCTGTAATCGATGAAATTAATATTTTCTGTTTTCACAATTCGATTCTGCCACAAATTTGCAAAAAAGTTCACACTTTTTTCGTTTTAAACAACCAAGTCCTCGACAAAACATGACAGAATTTATCAGAAAAGGGGGATTCACTTAAATCAATAAAATAAATAAATAAATTATAAATAAAATATAAAATAAACATTTGGCTAAGTCTTACAAAATTGTTGTTTATTTTATATTTTATTAAACCTAGTTTCACCAAGTGTACGGACGACAATTAATTTTGTCTTTGTTGTTATTTAAATTATAAATATATCATCACGCTTTTGACCCATAACTGGGCGTGGCACTTTACCGTAGCAGTAAGTGATGTATATGTGCGGTTGTCAGGTGTCAAATCCCTGCCCTCAAAGATGTTAGTGCAGGGTAGTTTTATTGGGGTAAAATTTGTTTGTCGGTTACCCCAAACAGGGTATAAAGTATAACATCTGGGCATCGACAGAATGATTCCCAACTTAATGAAAATTTCAATAAAATCCTAAACATTCCCTAGCATCTTACAAAACTTCCGGATGAAAAAAAAACTCAATTTTAAACTAATGTCTTATTATTACAAATTCCGATAGCAGTCGAAAGAGAAAACTCCGCTCTTTCAATCGGCAAAGTTTATCCAGCGGTGATTCAAATTCCAGCGATTTCGCGTTCTTTATCACTGAGTGGCGAACAAACTCTCGCTTTTCTTCACAGTGTGAGTGTGAGTACAACAACAACAGGCGGCCGGGCTTGCTGTTGTTGTGTAGTTGGATTTTTCATTTCGTGCACCTGATGTGGAACGAGGGAAGGGAGGAAAATGCGATAAATGCGGACAAAGAGAAGCTAACTTCGCTCTTTAAATCGATTAAATGCACACGCGACGCGAAAGAAAAAATCTTTTGACTTTTTGGTCCTGGAAGAGTGATTCCAGGATACCAAACTAGCCAAACTATCTGTAAATAATATGAAAAGTATTTTTTAAAAGTTATTGTTGGAAATGTTTAATTTATCAAAAGTTTCTACTTTTTCTGTATCTCAAAAACTAAACGAGATATGAAAATGCCCTCAACGACATTGAGTTTCTCATGCTTCAATTAATTTATAAACATATTATCAGCAATTTTCGCCAAAATTTTCTCAAAAACTAGAAAACATATGTACTTTGGGGATTTTACCGATGGTCTCAGCGGATAAAAATGCATTATATGTTTGTAAATTTTCATTCAAATATTCGTGCCAGAAGGTATTTTAGAGCATTAATCTGAAATAGGTCTAAAATTTCAAAAAATACACAAGAAAATTTCAAAAAATTAAATTTCTTAAAATTTGCTTATAAGTCGAGCACGTAGAATTCAATGTCGTTGAGCGTATCTTCATATATTTCTTAATTTTTGAGATATAGATCCATGAAAAAGTATTTTTTCCAAAAATTTTACTCCCTTTCACGAAATTTGTTCGTTGATTAAAATCAATAAAACTATTCAAACTTCTGCAGAAAACTATGACAAATCTAATGATAAAAATTATAGATCCATACCTTGTCTAGTTTTTGAAATATGGAGTACTCGTTATAAAAAAAATAATTTAAATCTAAGTTTCGTACACAATCGGATTTATTCGCTAATTATCGGCAAACAGCAGAGAGTAGCTAGATCTGTTTATTACTTGTATATATTTTTAATTGATTAAAACACTACCGAACAAGTTATATCATAGCTTAGTCATTATTTGATGTCGATGAGAGAGGAACGCGACGAGCTGGCCATGTCCAGTTTAGTGCGGGTGTGTGTGTAACGAACAACGTTTTGTGAACGTTTTAGTGAATATTTTGTGATATGTTTATGTGTGAATTGTGTGTAATAATGCGTGGTGCAAGTGATAGTGTTGTGCAACAGTATAGGCCTCCTTGGATGTGCTGCTGGACGCTGGACAACATGAGGCCATGATGGAAAGCTGATTCCTGCTCAAAGTAAGCAAATCATCAAATCGACTTTTATTGTCGGTACATTACATGCGAGATGCAGCCATCTTGTTATGTATACCAATCATTTTATTATAAATATTTTAGTATTAGCTATAAAGCAGTGATACTCAACTGGTGGGGCGTGTCTATCTAGGAATATGTGAAATATTATATAAGACCGCTATCAACGTATCTGTTCTTCTAACTGACCAAATTTATTTTATATAAATAATGATGATACAAAAATATTAACATTTGTCAGTCAGTTTTTTATAAAGTTTATAAAAAATAAGATACAGTCATTTTTGTGTTTGGACATTATCAAACTTTTCACAGATTACATAGCATTTCAATATACAATTTGTATATGAAATGAAAGGTTATGACAAAATACAACATTTTGTCAGTTAAATTTATTTAGAAATGTCCCAGCTGGTATATACAGTTCACAAGCATAAATATATTACTTACTGAGATGTACTACAGCCGAGTGGCACTGCCAGTAATGGTTCAAAAGCATGATATATTAATTTGTTGTGAATTTTTGGTTGAACCGGTTCAAAAATAGAATTTTTTAAAATTATGTTTCTATATAGTTCGGAGCACGAGAAATACACTCGTTCAAACCGCATCTCAATATCTCTTTTAGTTTTTGAGTTATATCGATTTTTGACTTTTTTTAAAACTCAACTTTGAGAGCTCATATCTCGAATACGAAAAGAGATATTGAAATGCGGTTTGAAGGAGTGTATTTCTCTTGCGCTACTTAACTTATACCGAAATTTTACCATTTTTGAAAATTTTTCAACTTTTTTTCCAAATTTTATTTTGTCGATATTTCAAAAAATTGAAAAGATAATGCAAATCTGAAAACACCAGTGAATTCCTCGCGTGAAAATACATAGGTATGCAAATTTTTACAGCAAAATTCGCACGGATAAATTTTTTATTACAAAAAATCAAAAAATGGCCATAATTCGAAAAAACGCCAATGGGTACCCCTTAGGAAAATTTAAAAAAATGGCTATTTTCGATTTTTTTTAATAAAAAAAGTATCCGTGCGAATTTTGCTGTAAAAATTTGCATACCTATGTACTTTCACGCGAGGAATTCACTGGTGTTTTCAGATTTGCATTATCTCTTCAACTTTTGGAAATATTGAGAAAAATAAAATTTGAAAAAAAGTTGAAAAATTTTCAAAAATGGTAAAATTTCGGTATAAGTTAAGTAGCGCAAGAGAAATACACTCCTTCAAACCGCATTTCAATATCTCTTTTCGTTTTCGAGATATGAGCTCTCAAAGTTGAGTTTTAAAAAAAGTCAAAAATCGATATAACTCAAAAACTAAAAGAGATATTGAAATGCGGTTTGAACGAGGGTATTTCTCGTGCCCTGAACTATATAGAAACATAATTTAAAAAATTTAGATTTTTCAACCGGTTCAACCAAAAATTCACAAAAAAATACATGCCTTCACCCGTTCTGACAGTGGCACTGTATCGTTGTAGATCTCAGTAAGTAATATATTTATGCTTGTGAACTGCAGTTTACCAGCCGTCAAATACATGATGTTATTCCTTAATATTTATATAAGCAAAGCAATTTCTCACTTCTGTATAAATGATTTGAGTTATTTATATTGATGTTGAGTACAGTTCTTTTATTTTAATTGTTGTTGTTTCTAATCTAATAAATATTTTAAGAATAGATAATAAATACAAAATAACGTGCAAATTCTTCTAAAACTTAAATGTCTGTGAAACTCGTATCATCTGGGTTAGATATTTCGGAAGTTGAAGATAATACACCGAATATTTGAATACACAATAACAGCATTTTTTTAAAAAATACAATCCCTAATAAATAGACCCTCAGCCAGCAGACCACAGTTCCAAGAACAGTAACACGGCAAGTTGCTGGGTTTAGCGGGTGCAAATACGAAAATTGTATTCATTCAAAAAATAAATTACTAAAAATTTGTATGTGGTATTGAAAGTATTACTTAAAATGAACTTCCTACAATCATTCACACATGCTCACACATTCACTCGGTCAAGGTAAGAACCGTCTCCGACTCCGGGAGTAACGGGAGCTCCGGAGAGGTTTCGGCTGACCGGAGCAAGAGACCGTTACCGAGCGCACGCGCCATTTGCAGGGAAATAACAAATAGACACATCCTGATTTGTCATTTTTCTTTTCATTGCTTCATTAATTTTATGGTTACGTCTTCCTAACAACAAAATAGTTATTGAGGAAACTAATTAAAATGATAATTTATGGAGATTTTAACGATCTAGCGGAATTAAGAAAACCATTACTTTTTTCAATAAATAATTATAATAATGAAATAGTTGAAAAAATAACACACTCGTTTATTGAATAAGAAATTAACGGCATTAGTGGACGAATCACAACACAAGATACATTGGAAAGGTATAAATTACATCCAGAAATTTGACATAGTTTGGCATCCAACATTTTTGTATTTTTTAACTATCAAGAAAAATTTCTTATGTAAATCTAGTAAAATAATTTGTTCGTTGACTAGGCGTTATAAAAGACAAATAAATTTACTTCCTAAGTAAATAAAATGTATTCATTTTTTCATTTCAATAACATACAAACTTTTGATAGTAATGTTATACAGGCTGGTTCATCGGCCTGTATTTTTTTATTCGATTATTTTAATTATTGCGCGAAAATTAAACATATGATAGAAAATCTTGTACTGCAGATATGTGGGCATTTTAATTAAAAATAACCGAGTAAAAAATGTAGATCGATGTACCTTGTAAAAAAAGTGTCGATTTTTAAAATAAGTAAATATATCATCACACCTTTTATTCAAAACTGGGTGCGGCATTCTGCCGAATCAGCTCTCGGTAAGTGATATATTTATGCGCGTGAAATGCGGTTACCTGTCGTCAGATCACAACCCCCGAAGAGGAGGGGGAACTACAGAGATAATTTTTAATGTGGTGTAAATTGTTTTGATCCACAGTCCAATTCGAATAAATTTAGTATATAAGTAATTTTGAAGCATTTTTTAGAATGTTTGGAAAATATATCAAATTTGTTTGAGTATAAGTTCTCGAATCTGAATGAAATAAACAAACAATATATCAGAATAAATCGGTTTTCTTTTGATTATAGCTGGCAGAACTAATTGTACTAGGATATTCTGCGTTTGATTAATATCAGAACCAATAATACGCACTAGTGCAGTTGTTGCAGCAATTGCACTAACGCAATTATCGATGTAATATTAATTTGATTGGTGCAGACCAGAAAATTAGCTAATGTGATTGGTTAATTCATATGTACATGAGGGAAATTATCATACTTACATCTTAAAAATATCTCTATTTTATTCACTTAGACCAGTTGACCAGCGCTTGTTTTCGAAAATTAGTTTTATACAATTGCAGATAAATCAAATAACTAAACAACAAATCTTAAATCAAGAATCCTGTCTTGCTTAATCTTCACCAAATGTTCCACTTTCGCTTCACCTACATTCATAATTCCTTTCATACAAGCTCGCTCATTCCTCACGCCTTTCACCTATTACTGGGTGTGGCACTCTTCCATAACAGATCTCAGTACGTGATATATTTATGCGTATAAAGTGCAAATACTAGCCGTCAAATCACGGCGCTTAAAAATGTAATAATGAAGAGGGAGACAAACGCTATCCTCCAAAAGGAAAATACAGCAAGGGACGAACAAGAAGGTATCCAATAAACGTGATATCTCTCAGCTGTTCCACTATCAGTCTACATTCGCAGCCAGACTGCCACTTTAGTGTTGTAATCTAATTATCATGAATTATCTAGGAAACAGAGTACACACATTGTACAACAGTTGAGCATCAGGCAGAAAGCCAGAGGCTGGTGGACGGTTAGTTCTGCGTTCTGCCACAGGGAAGAGAGGTATTATATAGTTGCTGTTTTGGACTCTAAGATCTGTGAGATCTGGCTCGCTAATGTGATTAAGTTGAGTTGTTGCTGTTTTCTTGTCTGTCCTGCGCTGATAATCACACCGAATGGACGCCTGGGCACACGCAATAACTGACACGGAAGAAGGACGAACACATTTTCATTTAATGTGACTCATTCTACCCGAAATATTATTATTAGTAGTTATTGACCATAAAAAGTTATTAGGAATTAGGATATTATATACACAGAAGTTGAAATTGTATTAATAAAGCATTTTCGTAACACATGCACAAGAAACACATTTTTATTCCCTAATTTTAGAGAGAGAAACACTGCTTTTCTCCCTTAGTGTTTGTTTCTCTCTCTAGGTAGGATGTTTCTCTCCCTAAGTAGTATGTTTCTCTCCCTAGAGACTACGATTATTAGCTGTTTGCGGCGTTTACTAGGTAACTAGTTACGCAACCCATATTTGACATTTGTCCCGATAAGACAGTAATTTTTGTGCACTTGTTACGAAAAGTATAATATGCTTCACGAGAGGGCGCGATTATCCCTTGTGTGAAATTGACAAACCTCGACTTCAGCTCGAGCCTTCGGCCCTCGCTTACGTTTTGGTTTGCTAACTTCACACGCGGGAATAATCGCTTGTTTCCCTCCCTTGATGCATAACATACTATTTCGTATTGTTATCTTGACAGTAATAATAGTATATTATACATCTAGTAAGAGAAATGCATCATAATTTGTAGTACCATGGGATTCTGTCCCGATTTTTGTATCATAGAAACGATCATAAGAAAATTAAATCCATGAAGAAATATGATAAAAATTCTAAATGTGCCAGTTGTTCTGGAAAAGCTGAATATTTATTTATTTAATTTAAAATCCTTTGAATAACTTCTTGCTTGTCGCAATAAGAGTTTCTAAAAGAAATGTCAACCGCAGAAATAAAAAAAATAATCGTTCTCCAATTAAAATTGAAATCAGCGCCCAGATTTGGAGATCAAAAACGATTAAAAGGTCTGGTTCGAAGTGGTATCGGAATGAAATGTTTTTATCGTCGGATCCTGATTAACATGGTGCAATAAGCACAAAAAAACGCATCAATTTTCAAAGGAACACTCTGGAATCAAGTCATCAATTTTCCAGAAAAATCAATCTGCTTGAATCGGCACCAAACTTTGCATATTAATTGAAACGCGCTAAACTGATTGCGCCAATTCCAAAATTCACTTCGTCCTGGAATTGTCACCATTTTTTGCAATCCTTCGAAAATATCGCAATTAGTTACCAACTTGTTAATTAATTATTAAAAGAAGGAACGAATCTTTTGTTTTTCGTACATTTCATGCTTTTATACTAATTGAATCAATATATTTACACATTTCTTTCAAATCATTCTAAAGACAATACTCCAAATAAAAGTTACAAACGACTAAGTCATCTATCACTTTTATCTAATGCAATTCTCTACAAAATGATTTATAAATAATTGAAATAAATATCTTAATTTCAATAAAAAAAAGTTTTCATAATGCGCCAATATTCAAACTAAAAGTTAATTGTCATTATTAATTAGTGCTAGTATATTATTTTGTTATGGTGATAAAATGTAGATTATTTGGTTTTGGTTTTACCTAAATCGCAAATTAAAACAACAAAATGCAAAGTTACAATGACAGATATTTGAAGCTAACTTCACCCCGTGCTTAATATCTCAAGTCATGACTAAAATGTTCAAAGTCACGAATTGTCAACATTAAAATGTTATTTAGCGCCATAGAAACTAGTATGTTAAATGGCATTTTAATAACAGGAGTAGAATAAATATGTTACTACGGAAAAATGTTTAATTTGTATTTACTTACCCACTAATTTACAGATCAGTAATTGGTAAACCTAACTTACTGTCTTTGAATCTATCGATGAACTTTTAAACAAAATTTATGATGCATTTAATTATGACATACAAATAAAAAACAATATAAACTGATCACCATGGAAACAGTCATAATCTGATTTAGTTTTGCAATGTAGGGATTGGTAAAGTTTTACCGATTCCTCTGGCCATATTTTCTACATTGTAAAAATGGATTTTCCAGTTTAAAACGTGATTAGAAGGGGGTCACGATAAAATAGAATTATAATGAGTTTTCGTTTCTTTAATTTTGCCTTACCTAAACTATCAATAAAATCCCGCGGTGCCTATAATAGTAATCCATTTATTCTCGCGGAGTGATTGTCGAAAGTTCGCACTGCGCACAAATGCAATTTATTTGACGCGAGAAAATATTCGTCGCCTGGTAATTGATGTCAAGTCAAAGAGACGCCGGGCGTCGGGACGGAAACTTCTTTTGCTCGTGCGCACCTCATAAATTACCACCGCTGTGATTTCTAGCAAAACGAGCCATTAGAGCACCACGGATCATTTCTTTCTTCACATCCGGACGCTGTTGTAATATCTTCTTAGCGACCCGACGCTCACTATGTCGCTACCAGCAGAATATATTCTAGGTTGAGGATTATACTAAGAGAAGAATAATATTCACGTAGCGCAGGATATTAAGAAAAATAAATAAATAAAATATATCATCACGCCTTTTACCCATTACTGGGTGTGGCACTCTTCCGTTGCAGATCTCGGTAAGTGATATATTTTTCCGCTTGAAGTGCGGTTATCAGTCGTCAAATCACGGCCCCCAAAAATATTAGTGGAAGGTAGATTTAATTTGGTGAAAATTGTTTGTCGGCTGTGGGGATCGAACCAAGGTTCTCAAGATCCACAGGCCGACTCGATACCACTGAGCCATCTACCCCTTATTCATCATACTTCAATCACATTCATCCATTCACTCCAATATTTCTATTCATTAATTTTATTTCCACCTTACAGTCAGTACGGTGGTGTAGATAGCGATACAGAATTCGAATCCGGAGATCCCGAGTTCGAATCTCACTCAAGCTAAAAATTATATAAACTTCTACACTGCGGCTCGGTGAGTGCGGACCCTGTACTGTAATTGGGATTAAGTTCCTGTTGTACAGCGTAACATAAATAAATAAATAAATAAATAAATAAATACATATAATTGACAGTTTATTTTAAGAAAAATAAATAAATAAAATATATCATCACGCCTTTTACCCATTACTGGGTGTGGCACTCTGCCTAAGAAGATCTCGGAACTGATATATTTTTGCGCGTGAAGTGAAGGAATGCTTCAAATATGATTATGCCTGTGGATTTGAGAACCCGGAAACGATTCACAACATTTAAACGACTCCTGTAGCTTCCCCTCCACTAACACCTTTAGTGGCCGTGATTTGTCGGCTGGTAACTGCACTTCACGCGAATAAATATATCACTTACCAAGATCTGCTAACAGTAGAGTGCCACACTCAATAATGGGTAAAAGGCGTGATGATATATTTATTTTTTATAATTACTAATTAATAAATTATAAAACTAAACACTTGTCTAAGTCTCACAAAATTCAGCCTCCAAGTCAACTTATGAGGTCCTTGTCAGAGGCTGGCCAGCACAGTTAGTAACCATAGACGCGTTTCGCTCTTATTATAACCCACTCCTTATTATTAAACCTAGTTTCACCAAGTGAGCATTCAAAGACAATTAATTTTGTCTTTGTTGTTTTTTATTTAAATTACTAATTAAATATGTGGGAATGCAGTTTTAAACTTTATTTTCGTGATGCATTAAAAATGAAGTAAATAATAAATGTGATGAACATTATTCTGTTGTGCAGTATAATAAATAAGTAGAAAAGTACGACTGATAAAGCTATTCAGATTCAGTGTGGTAACGCCTTCCAATCCAATTCTTCATTCATCGGTTTCCATAGAAGCTGAATTGAATGAGAGAATAGAATCCATGTGTGGTATTAATTTCAAACACAGATGAACATAACCTGAAAAAACAACGAACGATCTATGCATCCTCAATTTTCCGGACATGTTCTATTGTCATTTGTTCGATTCCGGCGTTGCGACGATCGTCCGAAGCCGACGTTTGATTGTTTTCGTTCGAAACAAAGGCTAATTAAAACCAAATGTGATACGATAGATTTATGCGAGGATGTCACTGGGTTTTATGCCCTTGCCGCACACTTCGTCTCTTGTTGGTTCTGTCAAATTGAAACGTGTCGTGAAGTTAGGCAGCGTTGGCGGTGGAATTGAATCGCGCGATGTTCGTTTTTCCGGCTGACGCTTTTTTGTAATTGCCGCTTTCAGCCAAACATGATAGGGGAATATACTGGTCCACTGTGTAGGTACTGTGTGTTGTGTGTAGTGGCAGACTTGGAGAAGCAACTCGTGTAAATTGCACTATGTTGTTACCGTGTTTTTTTAATCGTTTATGTGGATCTCGTCTGAATTAATTGCTACGGAAATCATTACTGAAAAATACAATTTCGAATTGACGGTCACGTCTGACATTTGCCGAATTTCTTTTACATTTATTTTTCGAGTTTTCATCTACAGGATGTTTCAAAATTATTACTAAAACCATTTGAAGTACCGATTACAACGCAAAAATAATTGCGCATTACTTGAAACAAACATTTTGAAGATGAGAGAAATTTGAGAAAAATGTATGGCAACAGTGAATTAGTGGATATGCTGTTAGTGTATGAAGAAAGCGGCACAAGACTCCGAATTAAACCAATGACACTAAAAATGTTCGCTAGCAACGAAATATCCTAATTTTTGCGAATTTCAAAAGAATTCTTTTTGCTCTATAATCAGTATATCAAATTATACAGGGTGAGTCTGGGAAGACGCCCCCCCCTTTAACTTTTTTATTATGAGTAATAGAAAAAAATGGTTCATATGAAAGTTTTATTATTTTAAATATACTATTTGATGGCAGATGTAGATATTTTTTATAAAGTCAGGTTTACAAGATACGACTATCAACTTTTATTTTTTAAATAGCAACCTATAATTATTTTACTAAAATAAAAACCGCCATTTTTTTCTCTTTTCAACGGTGTATTAGTTTTTATTAATGTATCTGAAAAAATTCGAGAAAAATAAGAAAATTGAGAAATACTAGAAATAATTTTTATACAAATATTATAGGTGGCTATGTGAAAATAAACAAAATGTAACAGTGTTATATAACTTAACAAACTAAAGCAACAAATTCAGTAACAAAAACAACTTAAAACAAATTATTTTCATATAGCCACCTATAATATTTGTATAAAAATTATTTCTAGTATTTCTCAATTTTCTTATTTTTCTCGAATTTTTTCAGATACAATAATAAAAACTAATACACCGTTGAAAAGAGAAAAAAATGGCGGTTTTTATTTTGGTAAAATAATTATAGGTTGCTATTTAAAAAATAAAAGTTGATAGTCGTATCTTGTAAACCTGACTTTATAAAAAATATCTACATCTGCCATCAAATAGTATATTTAAAATAATAAAACTTTCATATGAACCATTTTTTTCTATTACTCATAATAAAAAAGTTAAAGGGGGGGGCGTCTTCCCAGACTCACCCTGTATATGTCATTAAAGTTTCATGCAGAGGTATATATATATATATATATATATATATATATATATATATATATATATATATATTCGCCCCTTTCTTAAAGTGACCCACATAAAATATAAATTGATAAAATATTTTTTAGCTGAATACCTACTTCAAAATATTGGTTGATCTTTTCAATAAATGTCAAATGTTTTAAAATATTTATAAAACACCTTTCTCAGCCAAAACAATAACTATATTTCTGCGAAAATATATTCTCAATCAAGATTCGACAGAATATAAGGCAAAAACGTCGCAAAGGAATTATCCAAGTCTCCATTGTAAATATCCGTAAAGCATCGTTGTTTATATCACTTCAAAAAGAACTCCTCGTTGCATTAAAATTTAATAAAACGCATGCAAATATTCTCAAGTAATAAATAACAGATCAATGGCGAAAAAAAAACTTCAAGACTCGCGAAGAGTCATAGGAGGCAGTGAATATTTCATCGCACAAGACGACAAATCTTTATGCTTGTAGCAGGATTAAAATCACAAACCAAAAACATGTTGGGGTCCGGGCACCCGGACTTCCCGGAGGCGAGACTCCTGCTGCTGCTCTTGCTCTCAACACGCATTTGCAGGATTACTACGTAAGAGCAGGTGCCTATCCCAACGCAGGACTGGACTCACAAATATTCAGAAGAATCTCAAAAATATATTTCAAGATTCTTTTTTTTGAAAGAAATATAAATTAATGTTACCAACATATTTTTTACAAGTTTTGACAATGGCTTCATTTAATGTTTAAGGTTTTTCCGTTTCAAAATGTTTTAAAATTATTTTAGATAAAATGATTGAGAAGAGTGTTGTTAAAAAAGTGAATACACGAATTTTTAATTTATATCATTATCATTATCGCGTCAAGTCTAAAAAATAGTAAAACCAAAATTATATCTCTACGTAGGCCTAGGCCCAAAATATGCTAAACTTTGCCACAAGAGGCGCTTTTTCCGGCAATAATTTAAACAATATTTATTTTATAGGAAATGCGTAAATCCAATTTTACACAAACACATTATGTACATAATTATTGTATGTAAAATTAGAATTATGAAAATTAGGAGAAATATTTGTTTTCATTTACTGTCAGTGACAAAAAAAAACTGGAACAACTCAAGTTTCTATATGAGAAGACTTGATCAATGATGTACCGATCATCAAAATCGCTGGGAAGAGTGCCGCCTGCGGCAAAATGTTACCCTCTCATTTTTACTTGGAAATCAGCGTGATATTTCAGGCCTTGTATACAGGCTGGTCCATCGATCTACACTTTTTTTACTCGATTATTTTAAATATTTCTACAATTTTTTTCAAACCCGCATATCTGCAATACAAGTTTTTCTACCGGGTGTTCCATTTTTGCACAATGACATGCAACTTTTATTTATTTATTTATTTATGTTACTCTGTACAACAGGAATTTAATCCCAATTACAGTCAGGGTTCGCACTCACCGAGCCGCAGTGTGGTAGTTCATATAATTTTTAGCTTGAGTGAGATTCGAACTCCATATTGCTATCCACACCACCGTACTGACGGACTTTATATTTTTTAATGTAACACACTATATATTTTAAAGATATTGCTCTTTAAAAGTTCTTACTCATTATAGTCATAGAATGATCAGTTCACAAACTATTCATGTTTTTATTAATAAATAATCACACATAGAAAAAATGCAAAAATTCTCCAAGATTAAATACCATGTTAACTAATTCGTGTTTTGTAAAATTCATTTTTACATAAACATACTAAATAAATTATAATAAAGAAAAATTGATAAAGTAAGTGACAGAAGCAAGTAATAATTGTTAAAGATTTGACAGTAACTAATCTAATTGTTTAAACAAGTGTATTCATGGCATACTTTTTTGTGTGTGATTATTTATTAATAAAAAACAAATAATAATTTCTGTACTAATCATTTTAAAGAGAAACAAAAGATCTTTAAAATTTTACAAAAATATATAAAGTGTTTAAAAATATAAAGTTGCATATAATTACGAAAAGCTTATACTGCAGATATATTAGCTTTTAATTTAAAATAAACTTTGAAAACATTTGGCCCACCTGTATAACATAATTTCTGTACCTTCGATATTATGATTTTTATGATATTTGTTCTCGTTTGTTGTTACCAAGTATCCACGTTCCCCTACATAAAAATGTATCCGATAAAAATGAATGAAAGTAACAGCAAGTGATTAACAAACATTCCGTCCCTGCATTCATGTCTCCCTCCTGGTGGGGTTGTAAACCTCTCCACAAGACACCAAGGGTTGCACCCTCCAACCCTTACCTCCACCCAGGTTTCTCACTCAGCCGTCGAACGTACAAGTCGTTCACTCTCTCAACGACTACTACCGAACAGAACGAAACGTCTGAAGAGAGAAACGAACGTTAACTCTCGTTGTATTTATTCGGTAACGAGCACGTCACCCGGAGATTTATTTTGCAATAACGTTTCTTAAAAGCACTGGAGACATCACACGTACACCGGAGTCTAATGCATGTTACTGTCACTGTAATTATCCCGGAGTGTACAGACTCGTGATTGGAGGATGAGGAAATAAAAGAGAGATTTGCACTTTACTTGGGGTTCCGACACAGGAAATCTGCAGTTGATTCGTATTAATTGATGATGCAGCACGCTCTTTCTCCTTTCTATCATGATTAGTTTTCAGTTATACTCATCGTATTTATTTATTTATTTATGTTACACTGTACAACAGGAACTTAATCCCAATTACAGTATTTACCGAACCGCAGTGTAGTAGTTTATATAATTTTTAGCTTGAACCGTACTGACGAACATATACAAGAAATGTCCGTCAGTACGGTGGTGTGGATAGCGATACGGAATTCGAATCCGGAGATCCCGAGTTTGAATCTCACTCAAGCTAAAAATTATATAAAACTACTACACTACGGCACGGTGAGAGGGGACCCTGTACTGTAATTGGGATTAAGTTCCTGTTGTACAGCGTAACATAAATAAATAAATATTACAAAAGATATTAACATTATGGTTAAAAACCAACTTAAATGACTTGTTAATTATTTTATTTTTGAAACCAGGGCACTGACAAACTAAGGCATGGTTTATAATAGACTGTAACAATATCTACAATCATAACATGTATTTAATTTAGGGCAAATAAATAAAATAAATAAATATATCATCACGCCTTTTACCCATTACTGGCTGTAGCACTCTGCTGAAAGTAAATAAATGAGAGTAGATTTATAAACCCGTAGCAGATCTCGGTAGGTGAATGCGGTTATCAGCCGTCAAATCACGGGCCCCACATATGTTAGTGAAGGGGGAGCCACAGGAGTAGTTTAAAGGAAGGATCTGGTGAAAAATCTTATTTTTTCACAATTCTGAATCGAGTTTTGATGCGCGTATCCGAAAATTCTACATTTACCAAATTAAATATATAATAATAATGAGTCCTATCATTTCGTTTCGGAACATAGATGCCGGGCATACCGAGCCGCAGTTTTTACACTGCCGTACTGCCGGTTTCTTTAGTCAGATTATTTAATTAATTAATTAAAGACTACCCTACTGTATATGTTTCTTTTATATTAAACACACATCTGTTTACAGGAGGACATACAAATAGGAGAAGTAATTCTAAAACAGGAATTAGCAAATATAAAGTATTATTTCATTTTTCATTCTCATAAAAAAGCTCTCACATCCGACCACATAGTCCTCCATACATGCCGCAACACTGTAATGAAATAACGAATTGAATTTAGTTGAAAATCGAATGAGCGGGGAAAAAGTGACGCGTTAAAATGTAATGGAACAGCAGTGGCAGCGTATAGCACAGCGTACACCCTTGATGGACAGGTGAAAAGTGTAAAACGGGCTGAAATGCGAACGAGCGCTACGCCTGAAACGACTGAAACGGCTGAAAGGATGACCCAAATGTAAATCGATTGCTACAGCGGCGTGGCGGCAGAGTGTACCAACTCACTCGAACGCGGTGTAAACACTAACCACTGCACACGACGCCACAAATAGAATACAAAATCACTCACTACAACTACCTACTACTACACATCTTTTTATTCTCAAAATTCATTCAATTTGACACCAACATCCACTGAACCCAAGACTTTTACAAACTAAATATTATTGTTATTTGAAAAAACAGACTTTTGGATTTCAGTCAATTTTTATTTTTTATTATTCTGTGTACGTTACGGCTAACACTTTAGCCTTCTTCAGGACCCTATTATAATTAAATAAATTAACAATAATAAATAATTAATAGAAAATATAAAATACTTACAATAATAATAATTAATAAATAACAGTCATAGAAAAATATTAATAATGACAGAAATTATTGTTATTATTTATAAATGGGGTAGGTGGCTCAGTGGTATCGAGTCGGCCTGTGGATCTTAAGAATCCTGGTTCGATTCCCACAGCCGACAAACAATTTTCACCTATTTAAATCTACCCCTGTGGCTCCCCATCCACTAATATCTTTGGGGGCTGTAGTTTGACGGCTGATAACCGCACTTCACGTGAAAAAATATGTCACTTACCGAGATCTGCTACGTAAGAGTGCCACACCCAATAATGGGTAAAAGGCGTGATGATATATTTATTTATTTATATTAAAAGTGAAAATGACATTTTTACGTCGCACTTGTTTTAAAAGTGAATTCCAACTAATTGTAGTTCGACATTCTAATGTAAGAATTAAAAAAAGGGAGTGTCACGTCAGCCTGCACTTTAAAAAAAAAATGAATTTCATACATTTGCAGTTAAACACTTTAATATAAGAATAGAAACCGAATCTAAAAAAATAAACACGGAAGGAAACGTAAACCTGCGCAGTTAGACACTATATTGTAAAAATTGAAAACAAATCAAAAGGATACGTTTGTTAAATAAATAAATAAAATTCTATATTGTTACAATTCAGACTAAAAAGTTTAGTTTTTCATACGAGATACTACTTTAATTTACGTTGCTATTAAGCTGAGACGTTTTTAAGGGTCGTTACTACTGGCAACATCTACTAAACCTGCTAAAATGCTAGAAATAATCTTTGTATTCCGTCTTCCACTTGGCTAACTGAACAGAATTGAATAAACTAATGCATCTATTGAGGTGGATTACTTCGAACTGAATCCGAATCAATAAATCTAGTGCTGGTGCTAAAATAAGCGAAGGATGCCAGTCAAATAAATAAATAATTTGATTTAATACCTGTGAAGAAATGATAATAATGGTGGTATTAGGGCTGTATAAATTTTAAATATTTATCACATTCAATATGTGTTCGTTGAAATTAATTAGGTACATTTAATTTAATTTAATTAAATTTAGTGAATCCGACGAAATGTAGATTAACTACAGATTTATTGATTTCAAACACGGCCAGATTTCAATAGAATTTACTCACTATGTCGCTATTGGTCAGTTCATTTTAAACCTTTAAAATATATTGCATTCAAAATTAGAATGTGTCAATTATTTGTATATAAAATATGTTTAGAATTTATTGCATATGATGTCATACAACATGTATGCATCTTTTCTTTTTTTTATGAGTCTTGTAAAATTTTACAGGGCTACACATTTACATAAAAGGTGGAAATAAATAAATACATAACCATAGTTATAAGAACAATTTTCACCAAGTTAAAACTTTCCTGTGTCTCACCCTCCACTAGCATCTTTCAGGGCCGTGATTTGACGGCTGGTAACCGCACTTCTCGCGAAATAAATATAACACTGAGATCTGCTACAGCAGAGTACCACACCCAGTAATAGGTAAATGGCGTAATAATATATATTTCGATCCCCACAGCCGACAAACAATTTTCACCAAAATTAAATCTACCCCTGTGGCTCCCCCTTCACTAAAATCTTTGGAGGCCGTAATTTGACGGCTGGTAACCGCACTTCACGCGAATAAATATATCACTTACCGAAATCTGCTTCGGTAGAGTGCCACACCTAGCTATGGGTAAAAGGCGGGATGATATATTTATTTATTTATATATAATTATATATATTTTGTTTATTTTTAAAATAGGAAATAAATACTCTTCTTCACAATTTTATTTTCATCAGAATTTTTGAAATAGTTGAAAATTGCATGACTTTTATCTCGACTTTTCTTTAAAAACGATGAGTTATGATCAATATGAAAAAATTATTGATGTATATCTTTTACAATGTTCCAACTATTAAGAGATCGGTAAAGAAGGAAAAACGAAGAAAAACAAACGTACTGTTATCTCGTAAGTGTGAAACGACGTTAAGAGGGGTAATAATTCACTTGACACTCCCGTACTCATGCCAAAATCATGCATCAACATTCGTTCCACATCCCCAACTACAAGAAACCATTGAGTCGAACAGAGCTGCTTGTTTGTTCTTTCCTACAACGTTACAAGCGTCCGTCCGTCGTCTCGCATAGCGTAACTTCACGTTCAGAAATGCACTTTTCATGTACAAAGAATGGCGTAGTTTTTCATTAGTCAAACGAGCGTTTGTGTTTGAGTTTAAGAATAATTTTCCACGTCTGGATTATTTCCAGCGGAAAATACATTATGAATGGAAGTTTTCTTTCCATTGTTCACGCAAGTGCCTTCTGCGAGTTGTCCTATGTTTTTATTTGCTTTGCGCCAGCGAAAAGCGAACGAGTAGCGGGTATTTTGTGTGCCAATCGAGGGATACTATCTTTCTATTCTTGCCACCCCTATTTTCACCATAATATTTTTAACATTTACATCATTTACAAATCACAATACAACTTGGAAACAGTAGTCTTACATATTTATTTTCGTAACACATGCACAAGAAACACGTTCCTATTCCCTAATTTTAGAGAGAGAAACACTGCTTTTCTTCTCTAGGGAGAGAAACATTATGTTTCTCTCCCTAGAGACTACGATTATTAGCTGTTTGCGGCGTTTCCTAGGTAACTAGTTACGCAACCCATATTTGACATTTGTCGCGATAAGGCAGTAATTTTTGTGCACTTGTTACGAAAAGTATAATATGCTTCACGGGAGGGCGCGATTATCCCTTGTGTGAAGTTGGCAAACCTCCACTTCCGCTCGAGCCTTCGGCCCTCGCTTATGTCTCGGTTTGCCAATTTCACACGCGGGAATAATCGCTTGTTTCCCTCCCTTGATGCATAACATATTATTAGAATACTCAATTATTTTTTCTATTCCAAGGCGCGAAATAATATCTTAATCACATGTTGACAAACCGTGGCTTCGTACGTTTTAGTCACAGCTTGACATATTAAGCACGGGCTGAAGTTAGCTTCAGACATCTGCCATTGTAAATTAACCTTACTTTTTAAATAATTCATAAAACTTTACATTTTGTTGTTGTATCTAACTTCAAATACGTAAAGCTGCTTATAATACACTAACGTAATATGAAAGTTCATATTTCACTGCCTATTTCAACCAATAGCAATCAAATATTTTCCTATGTTTCAAGTACGTTTGTCGTTTGTTGATATCTATGAATGTTAGAATTAGGAATGGACGAATTGCAAGTCTCTATTATGTGTTTTATTTGAGAAGCGGTGCACTTCCAAACGCGAATTCCTGAAATATCTGCGACAATGCGCGAAGCACGACGTTTGGAGATGATTATTAATTGGCAGCCGGTTTGCCTTAATTCACAAACACGTAATTACGAATTTTACTCGTTTCTTTTCGCATCACTACAAACCATTGCTTTGTTCCTGATTTTATATAAACTAAAATATACCAAAAACAAATACTGAAATTTTTAACCCACTTTACAATTGCTCGGAAAGATATTTAAAAGTTTTTTTCAATTTCCACTACAAAACTTTGAATTTTTCGTAACAGATTTATTGTAGAAATATACGTATCAATAAGGGTTCTTTCAAACCATCTTACTTTTACTTACTTTTTCTACACCCGTTATTAAAATGTCATTTAACGTACTGGCTTCCATGGCGCTAAATAACATCTTAATTTGTCCCGCGTGATGGTCGCGCGGGTTGAGGGCCTGACTCGCAACCATAAGGTCGTGGGTTCGGGTCCCGCCCGTGGCGACCATACAAAGGACATATCCGGCATATGACCTTAGTAGTTGGTCCGATATATAAATTTAAAAAAATAAATAATCTTAATCACATGTTAATAAGCCGTGGCTTTGAACGTTTTAGTCACGACTTGAGATATTAAGCACGGAGTGAAGTTAGCTTCAGGCATCTGTCATTGTAACTTTACTTTACTTTTTAACACGTTGACTGCCAACTACGAGATAACTCGTAGATTGCGTTCTTTGCTAGGACGCCGACTACGAGTTATCTCGTACTGTGTTTACTTACCATTTTCGCGCAGCTACGATTAAACTCGTAACATATCAGTGCTAATATGGATAGATGGCTTCTGGGAAGAGAACAAAAAATCAATGCTGGCTACATGTACAGAAATTTTATTAATAAATAAACAGAAAATATAATTATAAAAAATTTATTCAAAATCAAGACCTTTTTTAAAAAAAAAATACATTTTCTATGCTTTTTGATGATTACTATGTAATATAATTAGAGTTTTTAATAATATAAAATTATTAAATGAAATTGGCTTTTTAGACCGGAATTCTGAAAATTGCCGTGGCAGTCAACGTGTTAAATATTTCATAAAATTTTAATTTGCGAACGTAAAAAAAGTATATTGTGTGATTCATTTTATAAACTCTTTAGATACTCGTTTTTTGTACATTCGTAATAAAAGTGATGTTTATAAAACTTGTTACAACATTTTGCTGCCAAATTTAATTTGAAATGTTTTCAAAAACTGGTATTATTTACATAGTTAGTCATTAAACTGGAACAAATGTATAACGTTGACCTGTTACATATATATTTTTAATTTGATTTTAACAGTAGCTAAATAAATAAAGATAATATCTAGAGAGTAATTTAAAATCAGAATTTAATACTCGAAACATTCATTTGAATATAATTATGTATATAACAAAAAATAAAGAAATATTACTGTCTGAAGTTTGAAAATATGTTGTAGAAAAAAATTGACATTATCTAATACAAATTCTTAAGAGTTCTTTTTGTAGAAATTCTTTTATTTGAAAAGCATCGTGTTTGTGATTCAGAAGATAAAAATTGAAAGGAATTATTTGCAAAAAGCGTGGAACTGTTATAATTTTGCATTAAAAGCAAAAGGCCTTTTCAACATTTAAATAAAGCAGCGTTATTTCCAAATGAATTGGCAACAAAAGATAAGACACCTTCAGATTGAAGAAAAAACTCAATTCCATTTCTTGTCACTGTCATCTAAACATCCCAGTAGGCAGGGAAATGCTTTCACCGCGGTGCCATTCACCAAATGTACCTACATTTCGTTTCATTTTATTACTGCATTGCAATATATCGCCATTGAAAATCAGCACGTACAGATAATTTATACCTTACCAGTTAGTCATTACGATTAGCAATTCAAATTAGCAGTTAGTGGAGCGTCCAAATTATAATTAATAACACCATAAGTGAATTAGTCAGAAATGACATTTCTTGAAAAATTTGAAAATAATCATAAATTAACATAAAAATCACCTAAACGAACGTAATATAGGTTTGCGTAGTTTTCTTTGAACTATTTTAATTATTATAAATAAAATAAATAAATAAATATTTCATCACGTATTTTACCTATTACTGGATGTGGCACTATGCAGTAGCAGTTAAGTGCGGTTACCAGCCGTCAAATCATATACATTTGAAAATGTTTAACTATCTTAATTAAAATATGTATCCGTACAGATATTTTCATTAATTCCGCAGGAGTATACAAAACATTTTGCAACACAATATATCGTCTCCTGCACTCCTGCATCAAAGCACGACCTATGTCGTCATTTGTTAGAATAACAGCATCGTCTATTCAAATCACGCGTCACAATTAACTCATGATACGGGTGACGCAGCAACAGGAGTCGACTGAATACTGCACATTGTACCTGCTGAACCTCATTGTTCCTCGTTCCTCCTGCTTCGCTCCTGCACTTGACACACCAAACACCAGAGAACAAGGGAGACACTAGCTTGAATTTTTCTTGATTAGTTTCGTAAATTGGGAGACAAGTACAGAGACAGAGAACCCGGCCAGTAATTAATGAATGCGTGCTTTCGGGTAACTAAAGCTCAAATTGTTCTAGTGTTTTCTTGTCTTCGATAAATGTGTTTCATTTAAACGAGAAAGTAGAAATAACGATTACGAATTAGGTATTTTGTTTCTTACTGAAGTAATTGTCATCAAACGAGTATTACTTCTATTACCAATAACATTAATATAAAAATAAATATTCGCCATGCCAAATAGTTTGACAATTATGGCACTGAATTTGATTATATTCATGTTTTCTGCTATCAAACATTTAATGTTATTTTAGACTGGTGACACAGAAGGTAGGGGGGAGGTTTAAGCATTACAATGGACGACAAAGAGAAATCGCATTTAATATTAAAAAATGATTAAATATTACCAAAATGAATACATTATTAAACAAATTATTGTGTGTAAAGTGTTCCATTAAAAATAAATGGTGCGTAAAAGACTAATGAAAATTAAATGTAAGTTTCAATTATTAAACAATTTCTGTTAAAAAATATCCTAGCAACGACAAATAATAAACTAAAAACCTTGCAACTAAATACAACAAGCTAACGTAAAACTGAGTGATTTTGGTTATGGTTTATTGTTAAATTGCAATTGTTCAGTCTTATCGGTAAAAAATAATTAATTTATTGTAGATTTAAATATTAATAACATAAACAACTGTACAAATTTAATAATTAATCTAAAACTAAACAAGTTTATCTAATAAATTGTATTTGTTGATTTTCTTTTTCTAATTAATTCGTAGATAAAATATTGTACGAGTGTGTGTGAAGGGATTTTATGCTTTCCTTGCGATTAAGGCACGAGCATGACGCAACTCATGCATAAAAGCCTTACTTTACACACTTGTGTCATTATAGCTATTTATGAAACTAGTAAGGAAATGAAGGTTATTACCTTACGCATCCGAAATTTACAGAGTTATGTAAACACATAAGTAAGGTAATTACCTATTTCCTTACTAATTTCATAAAATATTTTTTCTACTTCCGTTCTAATAAATACGAAAGAGCATTTTTGAAATTATGAAATTTTGACATATTAATGACAGTTATAAATTCAAAAAATAAAAGAATAACACATCAGAATTTGTCTTCCAAGATATCTGTTGCTATGTTACCTCATTATTTCACTAGTTAAATAATGCAGTTCATTACCTAACTCAAATAAGTGAAATAAAACGTCTATTTCCTAACGGTAGTAGAAAAATAACTATTATTATTATTATGACTTAAACTATGAAATTGTTATTTTTTTTTACTTAATTTTTGAAATTACTAGTTATACTTATGACTTATGTTTATAACAATCAGTACTAGATATTCAAAATGGCTGCATAAGAAGGAACCGGCATTTCGTTAACAAACTTTGCGAATAGAAATGTTTGACATCAGCTTATATGTCAAATAAATCTCGATCTGTTCTGTCCTTAATTCAGAATAATTTTCTGTAATGCTGCCAAATAAATAACAACTAAATAACCTAATAATGACGTTTAGTTTTCTTTTTTGTTAAAGCCGTGTTAAATTTTCTCTTGTAAAATAATGAATTTTCTGAAGAATAGTTTTAGTAATTAAAAGAAACATTTGTAGGAATATTTGAGTTGGAAGGTGTGCAAACAACTTCGTGCTAATATTCCGTTGACAAGTCAGTCCGTAACTTGTTATTTGGTGTCGTGTTAAATATTATTTGTAGGTTATAATTTTAATGTGACCTGTAGTCGATGTAATCTCTGCGTCGAAATTGGTATATTGCATGATTCATTTTTATTACGTCCAACATAAAACCCAACTTTACTATCAAATATATAAAACCTCAGGAATAATAATATGCTACTAATATTGGACATGAAATCTGCTTCCTTGGCCAAATAACAAAGACGTGTTGTATTCATTCCAGGACTTAACAAATATCGCACATGCCTACGCAAAACCTACATCATTATTTTTTTAACAACAAATTGCTCCTTCGCCAAGAAATGTCTCTCTTTGTTCCCTTGCTACACAAGTAATTATAAAATAAATAAATAAATATATCATCACGCCTTTTACTCATTACTGGATGTAGCACTCCGCCGTATCAGATTTTGGTAAGTGATATATTTCTTCGCGTGAAGTGCGGTTACCAACTGTCAAATCACGGCCTCCAAAGATGTTAGTGGAGGGGGAGCCAAAATTATTTGTCGGCTGTGGGGATCGAACCAGGGTTTTCAAGATCCACAGGACGACTCGATACCACTGAGCCACTTACACCCCATACACGTAATTATACAATCCTTTAATAAAGAAAATTATCCAAACAAATTCAATAAAATATTTATTTATTTATGGTACGCTGTACAACAGAAACTTATTCCCAATTACAGTACAGGGTCCGCACTCACCGAGCCGCAGTGTAATAGTTTATATAATTTTTAGCTTGAGTGAGATTCGAATTCCGTATCGCTATCCACGCCATCGTACAGACGGACTATTATACCAATAGTTATTTGTAAAACAAGTGTAAAAAATGAAACATTTCTTTCGGAAGGTGCAGTTTAATATATCTCTTATTTATAGTTACAACCACAACTAAGTTGTTTTTACACTGACAGATATTGGATTCACACCTGGGTGTATTAAAACTACAAGCCATCACGTTCCGCGCTCGGCTACCAGTAAATGAAGCACAACAAATCCGAATATATTTTTGAACAGTAATTGCAATGCATCGTTCCGGTAAATTCCATTAGAGCTCCGAAATCGGTAGTATTTAATTTACTGGAAATATCTGTTTAATTGTTAACAAAGATATTGGCGTATACAGCTCGGTAGCAAATCGTGTTTCGTGTGATCAAAATCACATTAACCCTGTTTCCTATCTATTTGCTGATCGTAGTTCAATTATTTAACACTTGAAGGAGTTTTTAGTTGCGGAGAGTGGAAATTCTAATGCGATGTATCTTCATTCATCATTTTAAAACGTGGTTGGTATAATATCCATTGTGTCGTTTTTACACGGCATTCTTCCGCCGTTATCAATCAAAACAAAGATATGCGGACGTGTCACTCACTACTTTCAACCTGCTACCCTAGCATACCCATCCATTACTTGGATATTATTATTATTATTATTATTCATTTTACGTCAAACATGTTTTAGCGCGTAAAAACATCCTTCAACTGCCGCTTAAATCTCAACTATTCTCTGTCCCTGCTAAGAATTGTTGCAAATCCTTATTAATATGGGAAATTTAAGTCGTGTTACAGTTATTAATGACAGCAAGTTGTCACATGTCCAAATATTTATGTCATGTGTCAAAAAGATCGTCTTGCGTGAAGTAAGTAAGTGTTTCGCGGACATATTTGAATAATAATAACTCTGTTTTAAATAGATTTCTTATATTAAACTTCAAGATAAAGTTTAATAATAATATAAAAAAGTAAATATACATCACGCTTTTTATCCATTATTGAGTGTGGTACTCTGCCGTAGTAGATGTCGATTAACGATATAATTCTTTGCGGTTATCAACCTTGAATTTACGGCCTCCAAACATGTTAGTAGTTGGGAAGCCACAGAAGTAACTACCCTGTCAGCTGTAGGAATCTAACCCGGTTTCTCAAATCGACTTGATACCACTGAGCTACCTACTCCATAAAAACCTCAGGAAATCGAAAATCTGATAAGATTAAATTTTTGAAAAATTCAACTTTTCCGGATTCTATATCATTTTGGGGTTTTTTCGATATTAGGCCATTTTCAGAATATTTGCTCTAAAATTCTTTGTGCTACGAATATTGTAACCAAAATTTACACACATATGTGTTTTGACCCGCTGAATCCAATGATGTAATCCTCAAATGCATGTGTCTTTAAGGTTTTGAAATAATATTCAGAAAACTACTGGATGAGAACAGCTGGTGAAAAATTTTGAAAATTTTAAAAATCGCTGAAAACACGAGAAATTCTATGCTGTTGTTGTCGTTTAGTTTTTGAGATATAGCCTGGAGAATGTACAAAATCTGAAGAATAAGAAGGATTTAATTTGTTCAGAAGCTATATCTTAAAAACCAAACAAGATATGAAGATGCGCTAAACTGCATAGAATTCCCCGTGCTTGAATTAACTTAAAAGCAAATTTATAGCAATTTAATTTTTCTTTTTTTAGTTTGTTTCGATTTTTAATCTATTTGCTGTAAAATACTTTCTCGTCCGGATATTGTAACAAAAATTTATGAACAAAAAAAAAATATTTTCGATTAAAGTGACCGAAGTGTTACGTTCCATCGGGTTTCTATATCATCTACTAAGATCTGCAACAGAAGAGTAGAAATGCATAAAAGTTAAAAACTGAAGAAACTCAATGATACAATTATTTATTTATTTTGTTATACGACTTTAATACCTGTCAGGAATATGTTACAATATTTTTTATGTTTAGAGAAATACGCGAACAAAAAATGTAATTTTTTAAATGTAATCAGAACTAGACTAAAATATTTTGACAATTTAACAAATTCTGTAATATTTCAACGTCGTAGTACACCGTATAAAATTTTATTTTTACTGGGATAGCAGTAAATCAATGTTTAACTTTTGACAAATTTCCAAATTTGTTAAAAATCAGATACTAGTGGGTAATAAATTCAAACAAGTAATATAACATTGTTTTTCATTAATCAATAGGTCATTGATACCACATTATCAAATATTAAACATTTCTAGAACAATCGCCTCAGAAGCGAGAGTTTGCTTGTTTAATTCTCGTTGACTTTATAACTATAAATAATTCAACTGCATTCAAGTGGTTCATACTTCACTACGTGCCGTAGCTCTCCCGTATTGTAAATATAATAAATATATCATCACGCCTTTTACCCATTACTGGGTGTAGCACTCTACCTTAGCCATATATTCCGTCGAGTGCTCTCCCGTATTGTAAATCAAATAAATATATCATCACGCTTTTTACCCATTACTGGGTGTAGCACTCTACCTTAGCAAGTCATATATTCCGTCGAGTGCTCTCCCGTATTGTAAATCAAATAAATATATCATCACGCCTTTTACCCATTACTGGGTGTAGCACTCTACCTTAGCCATATATTCCGTCGAGTGCTCTCCCGTATTGTAAATCAAATAAATATATCATCACGCTTTTTACCCATTACTGGGTGTAGCACTCTACCTTAGCAAGTCATATATTCCGTCGAGTGCTCTCCCGTATTGTAAATCAAATAAATATATCATCACGCCTTTTACCCATTACTGGGTGTAGCACTCTACCTTAGCAAGTCATATATTCCGTCGAGTGCTCTCCCGTATTGTAAATCAAATAAATATATCATCACGCTTTTTACCCATTACTGGGTGTAGCACTCTACCTTAGCAAATATCGGTAAGTCATATATTCCGTCGAGTGAAGTACGGCTACCAGCTGTAATATCACGCTCCCTAAAGATGTTAGGGGAGGAGGAGACACAGAGGTAGCTTTAATTTGAAAATTATTTGTCGGTTGTGAAAATCGAACCCGGATTCTCAAATACAAAGGTCGAGTTGAAACTACTGAGCCATCTAGACAAAAAGTAAGAAGTTATTTAAAATAATAATTTTGATTCGCCATTAACTACTTCAAATTCCAATCAACGTCTTTTATCTGCACTTTACCATAGAATGGAATTAGAAAACAAACATTGAACATTGCACATTTATCAATCACTATAGTGAATAGGTCGTGGTTGTGCATGCGGACACGTGCACACCGCAATGTGCACCGCTGCCTCCACAACCACCCCCTCCCCGTGGCACTGAGATTACTACCGGATCCTTTGTACGATATTATAAGACAATATTTATATGATGAAAGCCTTTAAAAGCTGCAATAAAACCCCAAGTTTGCAGTGCAGCGCAACCCCTGTTTAGGGGTGGAATTTCGTTGTGGCGAAAGAAAGGGAAGGTAGGGGATAGGGAAGTGGTTGAGCGAAACAGGAGATCTGAGGAGGAACAACTTCGGATATAAAGATTTTCAAATAAATGTTAAATAATGATACATTCATAGTTAATGAATTAGTAATTACAGTTAGTAATTACAATTAATGTTAAATAATGTTAGCATTAATTGTAAGTACTAAGTGAAAAGTTTGCAAAATTCATACTTTTCAGTAGACTTATTATTTTGTTTCTTCTATCATTATATCTAGGTGTTTCAAATTGTTGTCAGCAGCGATTTAAACATCAACTAAAATTTTGTAAAACTACAGTATTTATAAAATATAAAAAGGATATTAATTTAAAAAGACCTGCATTACATTTTATTTATGTTCTTTGTCCAAAAAACTTGTTACATAATTTTCCTATTCTTTAATTTACTTAATATGTATGACATTCATTAAAATTTGCATTTCGATATTGATTTTTATTATGATACATATTATTGACAAAACAGCACAGGATTGACTGTTTCTAGCTGAATAAAATAGTAATAGTGTTTTTTTTTTACATTCAAGGCTAACTTTTATTATAATAATTTTGAATGTTGAATTTGGTCATAGAAAAAATATATAAAGCCTATTATAAACTTGTTACTATAATATATACTATTTTATTCATTCCTGAGTATATAACTATTCAACTCAGCAATTTCAGATCATGAAGTAAGGAAGTTGAATTAATTTCAATCCACTGATAATGTTTTTGTCAGCTGCTCATTAGGCAAATTAAAATATGCACTGTTTCTTAACAAATGAATATTTCAACAATAAATTAATAATACAAAAAGAATTAGTATTAAGTATATAAATATGTATAATATATATTTGTGAATATTTTGTGTGAAACATTAGTATATATTTTATTTTCCTCAAACAACAATTTACTTATTTTATTTTTGTATTAACGAAATAAATTATGAATATCTGTATCAAACAGATTAAAATAACATTAATGTACATTTCACGACTTAATATTAGTATCTACGTATCTACTTTGATATAATATCATAAATTTAATATTACCCAAGTATTATTAAACATGAAACACGAAACATATTTTAAAAATCCATTATTTATCACTTTTAAATCTTGCCGATGGCAAACGAAAATGAAATATTACTTTTATAAATTATAAATAAGCCTAATTACAAAATGAATATTCAAACAAATAAAACTAACATTACCTATATTCTTTTCATATTTCTAATAACACTCCAAATGCAGATACTAGCAAATACGAATGGATTGTTATTATTAAATGCATTTTATGAAACTTTTAAATATTACGTATTAAAATTTATGGATATTCGACACTCAAGTTTTAAATTTCATTGGTTTGTCTTATGTCTTCAAACTTTTCAATTAGAAATTTCCTTTTTTAATTTAAAAGTCAGCTAGATATTTATAAAACTACAGTACTCAAAAAATATCAAACTTATGAGTATTTCAAATAGAAAGATGTAGACCTTCATAATGCTACTCGTCTGTTTTGAATTTTATTATTGTTTATGTTCGTTTGCAAACTTCTCTATAAATATCATTTCTCACTAAATCAATTCTGGTACTATTTAATAGAATCTGAATCGCAAGGTGTAAAACGTTTCCACTAATTGATAATTGTAATTACAATTACAATGACAGAGAAGTTATATTTTTCAAGATTACTTGTGAAAATGACAATTTCCCTCACTTAATTTAGTTGTAATAGTAACCCTCATTAGTGATGAAAGTAAATAACTTTCCTCACTAGTGAGGGAAACGGTTACTATAACAACTATATTCAGTGAGGGAAATGTTATTTGACATGGTGACCAAGGTGACTTGATACAAGAATGACACTATTAATTAAGAAGAATAATAACAAATTGGAATATTAAATTATTATTTTTTAAGTAAATAATTAATGTAAATCAAATTAAATAATAATAATAATAACTCAGTGGTATCGAGTCGGCATGTGGATCTTGAGAACCCTGGTTCGATCCGCACAGACGACAAACAATTTTCACCAATTTAAATCTACCCCTGCACTAATTTCTTTGGGGGCCGTGATTTGACGGCTGAAACCGTATTTCATGCGAAAAAATATATCACTTACCGAGATTTGCTTAGGCAGAGTGCCACACCCAGTAATGGATAAAAGGCGTGATGATATATTTATATTTTAAATTAATTAATAAAAATGAGAAACAATAAAATTGGTACAATGTTTTTATGATGTAGGTAATTTTGCAATCTGAATAAAAATTAAATGCGGTAGAATTTCTTTGTGGACGTACTGCAGTACTAAATATCACATTACCCCAAAAGAAAAACGCATCAAAATCCGCTCGTTCGTCCTTGGAGACACCACAAGCATGAAGGCTTCTACCCTACCGACATGCCATACGAAAACATTTTCGTTTTCTATTTTAAAATTGTGCTGAAGCGTGTCTGATTCCCGCTCTGTAGACAAGGACAACGGCACTACGGCACATTGTGACCAGAGCTCACAGGCTCTACATCAGAGTTACAGCGTCAGCACAGACCCTCGGGGTATCCTGCACCCTCCTAGGGCATTAAGGATTCAAAACGGGCCCGAGCAGTTTGAGTTTTCATTTTACGAGATCGGGGGACGTGATGCGATCTGATGGATCGGTTAACTGTTGCGCGGCAGAGGTTCGGTTAACGTGGCGGAGACGGGGGTGCTAACCCTCTAGGGGGTTGTGTAACTACGATGCAGGGTAATCACTCACGTGCGATTGTCATTCTAAGTGTGATTTAATGACATGTGAAAATTCATACTAGTTACGAATGGAATTCATTTATATGGAAATTAAACTATTGCGACTACAATATTATTAATATTGAGCAAGAAGAAATCATTATTAACTATGAAATCAAATAATAACCAAAACATTTCAAGGCACAAGTGCTTTAATTATTAATTACCGATTAACACATGAGTTAATTATAATTTTTTTTATTAATCATACATTTTTAATATGCAGAAAATCTTATTTCATTCCATAACAATTTTGTTAGGTTATAGCCACGATAACTAGAGACTGACAGATGCGTGAATTGCGTATACTAGCAAACCTGAAAATGTTGACTAACGTAAGCACGTGTTTCTTCTTCTTTCTTTAGAATATCTTTTTCGCGCCACCGTCCGGCATTAGCAGTATTACATAACTCAAAGTCGTCCGGAAACCATGTGTTTACCGGTCGAGGCCGGCAAAAATTAGTGACTTTTTATGGTTATATGTTGGCATCACTAGTATAGCGAACTCCTGAACGTACGAAATGTCAAAATATTGCATTGGCGACTGGCGTAAACATATTATGATAAAATATTCATAGTCGAGTATTTTCAATACAAGAAAACAGAATATTTATACATATATTTTAAACAAAATTGTAAGTAATTATAATTGAATTAGCAATGTAAAATCCAAATAAAATATGTTGATTTTTTAGGTTATAATACTGGAATGACAAGTCGTGAATAGACAAAGAAATGACTTATGTTTTATGTTTATTAAATAAAGTGTACAGTGTAATTAAACTTATTGAAGATGTAAATTGATGAACAATAAATAATTAAGTAAAATTAAAAGTGCAGTTCAAATATTGTGATGTTACCAACATAAAAAAATTCCCTGTCATTTAGAATGTTAGTAATAAATTAAACTTTTTTATTAAATTTACAAAAACGTTGGCGCGAAAAATCTTGTGTATTACACGTCCAGAAACTATTTTGCGAGTGCTCGTATTTAAAGGCCTCGCCTGCGGCTCGTCCTTTCAAAATATACTCGCACTCGCAAAATAGCAGTTTCTGGACTAGTGATACAAATAACTATATCAATATCATATATTGTTATTTTTCCATGACCATGGTTTTACTTTTCTTATCTAATGCCTATGGTACACTGGTCGAAGAGCATCGATGAGCATCGATGAGCTCTTCGATGAAACAACAGAACACACCCGTCATCGACGAAAATTAGAGGCTCCTCTATTTCCATCGAAGAGCTCATCGATTAAACGAACGTATCTCATTTCCCTTGTATCTTTTGTGTCTCACTTCACGTTAGCATATTTTTGAAATTTAGTTTTTCTTTCTCAACATTAGAAGCTTTTATTGTTTGTCAATGAAGGGTGCGTTCTGTTGTTTCATCGAAGCATCGATGCTCTTCGACCAGTGTGCCATAGGCATAAAGGGAGAAAAATTTGGGTTTCTCTAGGAAATAAAATTTAACTTTCTGGCAGGATCGGGAAAAAAGAGTTTTCATGGAGAACTGTTTAATTATTGTACTTATTATTTATAATTTTCTGATGAATAAATATTTACTTACTGATCAGTAATTTGTAAATCCTATTGATAAACGTGAATAATTTTGTTTTATTGTCCAATTGTATCAGCAAAAATTAAATGTTAAACTTGGTTTAATCAAATAAACAAATCGAATGTTCAATAGAAATATATATATTGTAATATACTGATACACAAAAGGTATACATATATCACAAAGGAATTAATAATACATGAGTACATTAGTAATTATTTGATCTACATCGAAACCTGATGACAAAATTAACAGTTTCATTTATCATTACACTCTAACATATAGGATATTTCAAAAAAGTCAAAATGAGCCATACCACAGCATGAAAGCTCCAAAGCTCGAGCTTGTCGCATAGTCAATCAACTAATCCAAAAACAGATTACCGATAGTTATCTGGTTGCAATTTCATTTACCAGGTTACAGCGGCGTTGATATTTTCCACAACTGAGTTATTTTTCTTTAATATTATTTAGAGACATTTGGCAGCAGAGGAACTACACATTTTTGATCACATTAATTTGAAGTTCTTATATTATAGATAAGTACGTATACTTTTTTAATAATTCAAGATGAAATCGTAGAAAAAATTGTATGTATCACGAGCGTAAAGTTGCATTATTACAGCTCTCGCCTCGAGTAATAAAAACTTACTTTACGCTCTTAATACATAAATAACTATTTACAAATTTACAAAATTAATTGCATTTCTCATGAAGTAAACATTTTTAGTGCCACTAGTTTGAGAATTATTTCTAATATATTAATAATTAAATTATAATTGTCAACGGCCATGGCTCAACTCGTTGGAACTGATCTATGCGATAACGCGAGTTAAGCAACGTTGCGCGCGGGGAGTATTTGGATGGGTGACCGTCCCGAGAAACCCGCGTTGCTGTTGACTCTAAGATCTAAAACGCAGGATCAGGGTGTAATGGCGGCATATGACCTTAGCAGTTGGTCCACCAGGAAGCCAGAATTAAAAAAAAAATTATAATTATAAACATTACAAATAAATATTTATCTGATGCTATATAATGAGTAATAGTGTTTATAATAATAATTTAGTTATAAAAATATTAAAAATAACTCTCAAACAAGTGCCACTAAAAAAATGTGCAATTAATTTTGCTTATTTAAAAGAAATTATTTTTGATTCGTCATACTATACCATGTAGTATCTGCTATTTAATTTTTATCCTGAAGTTGTGAAAACACCCTGTATAACAATACGACTGAAAATTTCTTCGCGTGCAGTGCGATTACCAGCCGTCAAATTACAACCCCAAAGATGTTAGTGAAGTGTAAGCCACAAAAGTAGTTTTAATGTGTTGAAAATTATCGGCTGTAGAAATTCAACCCGAGTTCTCAAATCAACAAACCGACTCGATACCACTGAGCCACCTATTTGAATAATTCAGCTTGCACTATAAGCCACTGTAATTGTGATTAAGTTCTTATTGTGCGAAGTAGCAACCAACCAAATAAAGCAAATTTTGAATTGGGGAGTAAAGTGAAATTCTTGTTCGTCCCAGTGAGCGTTGCCATTTTGCCATGGAATCGAGTATAGGTGTGTCGTCCAGCTATCTGTGCATGTAGCTCTAGTTTTTGTTTCTTTTTCGATTGGTTCGTGTTGTTCGGCTAGAGCTTAAGCGAGATTTGCTCGAATGTGAAATAAATACGATAGGCGATAGGTTATCAGCGGTAACGCGTCGCGTGCATGTTCATAAAAACTCCGCAGATTAAAATTTCAATATTTACGCGAGACACCAACAAACTATGCATGTCGGAGAATGGAATATTCATGCAATTAATTCATTATTTATTCAAAGCAGAAACATTACTAAAAGAACTATCAGAATGCTTCGTACAGATATTCATTATTGTTTTTTGTAGATTGCTTCGCTTCAGCTTTAGAATAATGAAAATACGAGTATTACGGCATTTCACGTTTACTTTTCTGACCAATGAAAGAGCAAAGATATTTCTATAATTTTTATGCTATTTCCTATTAAATTAAATTATTTTTATGGGGTAGGTGGCTCAGTGGTACAAACAATTTTCACCAATTTAAATCAACCCTTGTGGCTCCCCCTCCAATAATATCTTTAGAAGCCATGATTTGACAGCTGGTAACCACACTTTACTCGAAGAAATATATCACTTGCCAAGATCTCATTAAGCATAGTGCCAAACCCAGTAATGGGTAAAATGCGTGATGATATATTTCCTATTAAATGGAGTACCATATTCCACATGCTCAAACCAAACCATTTCTTCTTAAAACATTCTTCCCAATATCATACTTATCATACACCTACAAACTCTGACCTCTTATCTTAAATTTAATTAATATTTCTGTAAAAATTCTATGAAGTAGCAAAAAATAATTCTTTAGTTTTCAAGCAGCCTTTCATCGCATTTAAAGTAATTATCCAATTCAAAAAACTAGAATATTCATATAAAGAAATTAGGCTGATGTGTGGTCGTAAAACGCTCAGTAAATTTGCTCTTTGAAGCAGTTGTTAGTTTGAGTTTGTGTCTGTATCGTAAAGAGACAGTTCGACACTCGTCACTGAACACTCATAGCACTCAAGCGAACTCAGCACTCTGGTTCTACTATAAAACAGCTGTGTGAGTCCTTATATATGCACGTGATGTAATTACTGTTTCTAAAAGAACTTACAAAAACCAAATTAACTTCGTGCCCAGAATTACTTCCAAACTCTTATTTTATAAACAAAATAAAACTTTACAAACAGATCTCATATAATTACAAAAGAAAAACACCGAAAAACAATAATAATATTCAGTAGTTCGAAAACAAGAGTTTTTACCCATTACTGGCTGTGGCACTCTGCCTAAGCAGATCTCGGTAAGTGATATATTTCTTCGCATGAAGCCCGGTTATCAGCAGTTAAATCAAGGCCTCCAAAGATGTTAGTGGAAGGGGTAGATTTAATTTAACTCAGTACCACTGAGTCACCTACCCCAATAATAAAAATTAATATAAATTATATTCAAATATCTCTAAGAAGAATAATACATTAGATGTTGTTACAAATATTTATAATTATGGGGTAGGTGGCTCAGTGGTATCGAGTCGGCTTGTTGAACTTTATACCCACAGTCGACAATTTTCACCACGTTAAAAAACTACCCTGTGACAATTCGTCCACTAACATCTTTGTAATCCGTAATTTGACGGCTGGTAATCGCACTTCAAGCGAAGAAATATATCACTTATCTAAATTTACTACCGGAGAGTAGGGTTGTGCATTTGACCAGTCAAATATTTTTCGGTCAATTGACCGACTATTTGACCGGTCAATTGACCATTTAATAAAAATCACAATTAAAATTGTAATTTATTTATATAATACTGTTTACTACATCCAATATTACTGAAACTGAAAAACCAACAACAACTAATAAACAGAACCACATCAAAGTCAAAATAAAGGAAAAGACGTAATGAAATGAAATAATATGTATTTATTTCATTTGTAAAGTAAAGTAAGCAAATTCTCTAGAACCCAGAATACCAAACTAGATATATTCATGTAATAATAGTAAGTAGCTATTGCTATAGAACAACAGATGTCGTGGCGGTTGCATTTAGATTATTTGACCGTATTATTTGGCCGTCAAATATTTTTGGTCAATTGACCACGGCACAACCCTACCGGAGAGTGCCACACCCAGTAATAGGTAAAAGGCGTGATAATATATTTATTTTTTATTTATTATATAATTTATATTTTTAATTTTAAAATATCCCTGTACAATTATTTGCGTAATATTTATTTAAAATAATTTAGAAAAACATACGACGACAGATTCATCCATAGAACAGAAAATTCCTTAAGAAATGTCTGCCTTGAGAGTCACAATAAAACCCTTATTTGCTAAGCGGAGAACAGCTCCATCTTGAAACTAATTTTCTTTACATTAGCAGAAAAAGTACGTGAAATAAAAATGGAAAATAAACACGACATTTCGCAGCAGTGAAGTACAGTAGTCAGAACAGCAGAATAGCAGCAGTACCAGTATTATTACATGTCAGAATACAATGGTATTATACTCCTGGGAAGAGGGTGTGCTACGAAGTAGGCTCTGAGCTTTCAAGATACGCTGAAGCTACACTCACTGAGACAAAATGACTACAGCCGTCAAGAAGAATACAAATTAAAACGATATATATTTATACAAAGCATCTCGAACCTTACATCACATTATTATATTTAATATTTCATAAACTACATTCACTTTTGCATTTCTAATATTACAACTTATTCAAAATTGTGGTTTTTGTTTCTAATTCTAAGGGTAGTAAGTATTCATATTTTTAATAGTGTAAATAAACAGCAGATAAACTAACAAAGACGATAAACTGTCAATTTATGTGAGATGGAAATAAAATTAATTAATAGGTATATAGGAGTGAATGGATGAATGAGGGGTAGGTGGTTCAGTGGTACCGAGTCGGCTTGTGGATCTTGATAACCTTGGTTCGATCCTCACAGCCGACAAACAATTTTCACCAATTTAAATCTACCCCTGTAGCTTCCCCTCCACTAATATCTTCGGGAGCCGTGATTTGACGACTGATAACCGTACGTCACGCGAAATAATGTATCACTTACCGAGATCTGCTTAGGCAGAGTGCCACATCCAGTAATGGGTAAAAGGCGTCATGGTATATTTATTTATTTATTTAGAATAAATGAGCTTGTATGGAAGGAACTATGAATGTGATTGAAGGTTGATGTGTTAGGGTGAGAATGTTTGACGATAAATGATGATCTGATTAGTGAATATTTCTAAGGTTTATGCTACCCCATTTTATAGGATATAGCGTGATGTTATATAACGGTAACCTTGTTTAAAATTATTTAGTATTTTAGTAATTTTATCAGAAGTTATTAATAGCAGTAGCCGATAAAACTTTTTTAATGTAAAATAAAATAGTATTGTACAAAACAGTTTAAATTTATGGTACGTTAATGTTAACTCTTTTAGAAATGCGTTTATTGATACTTACACAGGGATTAAAAATTCAGATTAGCGACTATATCCTATTAAGATCTGCAACTATAAATCTTCTGCATTTTGAATTATTATGGGGTAGGTGGCTCAGTGGTATCGAGTCGGCCTGTGGATCTTGAGAACCCTGGTTCGATCCCCACAGCCGACAAACAATTTTCACCAATTTAAAAAATCTACCCCTGTGGCTCCTCCACCACTAATATCTTTGGAGGCCGTGATTTGACGGCTGGTAACCGCACTTCACGCGAAAAAAATATATCACTTACCGAGATCTGCTTAGGCAGAGTGCCACACCCAGCGATGGGTAAAAGGCGTGATGATATATTTATTTATATTTATTTAAATAATAATGTTTTCATTTTGTTTGTCATATCTAAAAAGTTTTAATATCACTGTTCTCCAAAATAAATCCCACACCCCTAGTCATCCCTCGCTGATCACCCAAGTGGAAAACACCCTCCACACTGCACCCTATCGCAGCACACTCCATACACAAACACGCACCGTCGTCCCGGGGCCTCAGTCTCTGTAGATGTCCGATACCGATGCTACAGGTCCCCAGTGTTTGATCTACGCTTCGACCCTGCTGTTTGCAATATCGCGATGTTTGGCGATGAGAGCTGCACTTGAATAGCTGAATGTCGATGCAAGATACACTGCAGCATTTTTGTATTTGCGGTAATTGAAATATAGTTTTAGGGGAAATATGAACGGTTGGTATTGGTACTTGCAGGAAGATTTGTTTTGAAATGGTGGAACGATAGAAACGGAAGTGGTTTGTAAATACATATTTTCTGGCGTAATTGGGGAGAGATGAGACAGACCTAGGGCGATATATTCATACTTATTACTTATAACATAAACTGAAGAATGTCTGAATGTTAATTAACTGCAATATAAATGATTTTTTTTTATAAGGTGGATGGCTCAGTGGTATCGAGTCGGCCTGTGGATCTTGAGAACCCTGGTTCGATCCCCACAGGCGACAAACAGGTTTCACCAATTTAAATCTACCCCTGTGGCTCCCCCTCTACTAATATCTTTGGGGGGGGCGTGATTTGACGGCTGGTAACTGCATTTCACGCGAAAAAAATATATTACTTACCGAGATCTGCTTAGGCAGAGTACCACACCCAGTACTGGGTAAAAGGCGTGATGATATATTTATTTTATTTATTTTATAAATGATTTTATTTCCACATTATATCGTACTTAAATGACACTTAGGCCCGGTATTTCAGTAGAAGGTTAAACCAAAAAATTTTAGTTAACTATTTTTTTTATTGGTTAGATGTATTTCAGTTTCCAGTTAGCTGTTAAACGAGTTTAATGTAACCGAAAAGTTAAACCGACACGTGAAGGTAGGTTAACCAAAAATTTTATAGTTAAGTCATAGTCATGCGCAGAAATATGTTTTGAAAGTTTGGTTACGTGAATTTTATAATTTTGACGTTTGTTATTAGCAACATATAACAATGGAAAATTTACGTTCTAAGAATTATACAGAGGATGAAATAAATTTATTAGTGGAAATAGCAAGTGAGAAGCGAGATATCATCGAATGTAAGCGATCGGGGGTTGTAAACCACAAACAAAAATCTGCGGCTTGGGTAGAAATCACCAAAAAATACAATGCACTTTCTGGTCGTGTGCCACGAACCGACAAAATGTTAAAAGAGAAATGGGCAAATATGAAGAAAGCAGCTGTACGAAACCACGCCGTAGATAAGCAAAATTGTCAACGAACTGGTGGTGGCCCAAAAGAAAATCCGATAGAAACACCAACACAGGCTATCATTATAGATATTTTGGGGGAAAGATTAACCGGAATGCCCTCTGAATGCGATGGTGATTTTAGTGAACAAGGTACAATCTAAAATATAAATTTTGTATATAATTTTGTTTTTTAATGTAAACAATAACAGTTGCAGTGGAAAAAGCAAGCTGCAGTTTCGTACAGAATGCAGAAATAGAAGAAATTAACTACGAATTGTATATACATATGTACCTAATACTAATTTTGCAATAAAGTATGAAAATTATTAATAAGTTCAACACGAGTTCTGTTATTATTATTATGAAAATTCAAAGCATCAGACGAAGATTCGCTTGAAGTCAACATGTCACTATCCATAATATTATTGAAAGTTTAGACGAAAACTATAACTTGTATGTGATTTTATTTTAACAGCTGACATTACTGACATTAGACAAATCGCTTCTGCGCATGCTCAACATGAATGTCACTTGAAAATCTACTACCAACACAACAAAATTCTCGGTTAACAAATCTCGGTTAAGTTAACTTGGATTTAGATACTGAAATACGAATGCCGGATTAAAATGTCGGTTAAAAATTAAACGAGATCATGTAACCAAGATTTTAATCTCGTACTGAAATACCGGGCCTTATATAGATAAATGGGCGTTCTAATAGTGATCATAGTCACGTGACCTGTCGAATTGTGCCTATGAGTAATTACAGTGCGTAGTCCTGTAAAATTTTACAGGCTCATAGAAGAAAAGTTCAAAATTCATTTCATTCTATGTATTATTCGTTAGTTGTTTTACAGTTCTAATATTTGAACAAAAAATACCAATTTCCTGCCTTTTCGACACCTAACATATTTTTAATTTGACCACCCAAGTTGTAAACATGTTTAGTCGAGCATATAGTTTAAGAAATTCGTGTTAATACTTGTCATATGCAATAATAATCAAAACTACATATTTTTTTATAAAGGAATTTTTCATAGAAATAGTTAAATACTAATAACTCCATTTAGTGTTCTAATTTATAAAAAATAATGATTAATTTCAGGACTTTGTATTTGAATTCGAAGCCAGTTTCAATCGAAAATAAAATTTATTAATCTTTTTACAGATATTAAAAATTAAGCTTGTCTAACAGAATATTAAAATTAAATTATCTCGTACTTTTCAATTTACATTTAATAAAATGAATAAAGTTGAATGACCTTTGACTGACGAACTGCTGAAAATTAAAACCGAAAAATAATTTTTGTTGAAATCTTATTTATATATCAACCATCAAAACATCTTATGGTTAATAAAGAAGAGGAAAATACCACCGGTATTTGTTAAAAGTTAATTATAGAATATTTGTTTTAAAGAAAAAGATGTTGTTTCGAAGAATAGGATCAGAAATACGTGAGTAAAATATGATGTACGTAATTTGTTTTCACTTGGTGTCTCGAGTATTAAGATTCAAAGAATGCTTTATTAACGACGGAACACGATGTGACGTAGTGAATTATAATCGGGTTCAAAACCCGCACGGGACGCAACTATATCGCTACTGTCGTCGCAGACAATGAAGCCAATGATGTTTGTTTTCAACCATAATCATATTTTTGATAAACAATGATGCATTTATGAATTAATAATTACATAAATTCGGGACAAGGTTACGCAAATCACAAGAGCTTCGACTTCGGATAATTTGGACAAAATTTGTCATATTAATAGGCCAATTTATCGATGTTATTGCTTTTCCAAAAAAATGGCTTTCTTTTCAAATAATTTTAATTATTAAATAAATAAATATATCATCACGCCTTTTACCCATTACAGGGTGTGGCATTCTGCCTAAGCAGATCTCGGTGAGTGATATATTTTTTCGCGTGAAGATAATTAATTAATTAAAGTTGTGGACACTAAAGCCCTGGTTACACTTGAGCATTAATATAATTTCTTCAGTCCTCCATTTTTTAAGGTTTCAATTTTTTTGTTTCGGTTTCATGTAAAGGTGAATATCGGTGCGGTTTTCCATTAAGGTTACTACAGTTCAGGTTTCTGGTTCAAAATGTTGTCTGAAATTTTAAGCACTATTTTTTGTTATATTGTGAAAAAGTTTTGGTATCACTGGTTTGTATCTACTGTATCTAGATTACCCTTTATAATTTTATCCCTTATTTCCGCTGGAATAATCGTACGTGAACCGTATAAAATATATTAAATATCTCATGCCATTTGAATAATTAAAGTACGCGATATTATAATGAAAGCCATAAAATAGATTGGAGAGTTTTTGCATTACTGGGTTCAATGAGAAAGAAAGAAATATAAAAAGCAATGTATGATATTTCGTATCTAAATAGGGGTGGCTAACATTATAACATACCAATGTACCGACATATAGTCTTTGTTGTGAAATAATACCAACACAAAAAAAAATTATTCGTGATTACATAATTCCGATTGGTAATAAATGAATGTATTGAAATTTTGAAATGAAAATTAATTGATGTACAAGAATAGATCTGTAAATAACTTAAATTAGTTAGCTATATCCTATTATTATATATTAAACAATGCATTATGAATAGAATAACAAACTTCCAGGGGTGGAATAGAGACAATTTCATATTCAAAAAATGAACAAATAAATAAATAAATATATATATATATATATATATATATATATATATATATATATATATATATATATATATATATATATATAAAGCAGAGTGCCACACCCAGTAATGGAGAAAAAGCGTGATGATATATATATATATATATATATATATATCATCACGCTTATTCCCCATTACTGGACGTGGCACTCTGCTTTAGCAGATCTAGGTAGGTGATATATTTATTCGCGTGAAGTGCGATTACCAGCCGTCAAATAACGGCCCCAAAGATATTAGTGGAGGGAGAGCCACAGGGGTAGATTTTTTAAATTGGTGAAAATTGTTTGTCGGCTGTGGATATCGAACCAGGATTGTCAAGATCCACAGGCTGACTCGATATCACTGAGCTCAGAAAATAGTCTTCCTCGCCACCTAACCATTTCTTCGACTAGATACACGAAGAACTATTTTCTACGAATTTTACATCTCTGGTAATTTAAAATGACTCATTTGTATTCTTAACCAAGTAGATCAGATGGTACTGATAGTTTGATTTGACGGCTGGTAACTGCAGTTCACAAGCATAAATATATTACTTACTGAGATCTACAACGATAAAGTGCCACTGCCAGAATAGGTGAAGGCATGTTTATTTTTTGTGAATTTTTGGTTGAACCGGTTCAAAAATCGAAAATGTTTAAATTATGTTTCTATATAGTTCACAGCATGAGAAATACACTCGTTCAAACCGCATTTCAATATCTCTTTTAGTTTTTGAGTTATATCGATTTTTGACTTTTTTAAAACTCAACTTTGAGAGCCCATATCTCGAAAACTAAAAAAGATATTGAAATGCGGTTTGAACGAGTGTATTTCTCTTGCGCTACTTAACTTGTACCAAAATTTTACCATTTTTGAAAATTGTTGAATTTTTTTTCAAATTTTTTTATTCTAAATATTTCCAAAAGTTGAAGAGATAATGCAAATCTGAAAACACCAGTGAATTCCTCGCGTGAAAATACATAGGTATGCAAATTTTTACATCAAAATTCGCACGGATACAAAAAATCGAAAAATGGCCAAAATTCGAAAAAACGCCAAGGGGTACCCTTAGGAAATTTTTAAAAAATGGCTATTTTCGATTTTCTGTAATAAAAAATGTATCCGTGCGAATTTTGCTGTAAAAATGTATTTTCACGCGAGGAATCTAGTGGTGTTTACAGATTTGCATTATCTTTTCAACTTTTCGAAATATTTAGAAAAGAAAATTTTGAAAAAAAATTGAAAAATTTTCAAAAATGATAAAATTTCGGTATAAGTTAAGGAGCGCAAGAGAAATACACTCGTTCAAACCGCATTTCAATATCTCTTTTCGTTTTCGAGATATGGGCTTTCAAAGTTGAATTTTTAAAAAAGTCAAAAATCGATATAACTCAAAAACTAAAAGAGATATTGAACTGCTGTTTGAACGATCGTATTTCTCGTGCTCTGAACTATATAGAAACATAATATAAAAATTTTCGATTTTTGAACCGGTTCAACCAAAAATTCACAAAAAATAAATATATGATGCTTTTGAACCATTACTGGCAATGGCACTCTGCTATTGGCAACATCCTCTAGCAAATATCAAACAAGGTTTCTGTTTCCTTGCTAACAGAATCATATTTATAGAATAAAACATTTTTTTAGTTAACTAATTTAATTAAATAATGTATAATTGTAGCGCAACGAATAATCTACAGTAGAACTAGTGTTTCTATTCACTAATGAATAAGCTAGAGGTCGTGCATTTAAATCTCGTTGACTTTATCTTATATCCAGAAAAGCAGGATTATGTTTAAATGGTTCGAATTACACTATAAACTACTGTAATTGAGATTTAGCTCCTGTTGTGCATAGTAAGAATATAATAAATAGTATAAATAAATATATTATCATGCCTTTTACCCATTACTGGGTGTGGCACTCTGCCTAATCAGATCTCGGTAAGTGATATATTTCTTCATGTGAAGTGCGGATACCAGCCGTCAAATCACGGCCCTCAAAGATGTTAGTGGAGGAACCACAGGGGTAGATTTAATGTGGTAAAAATTGTTTGTCGGTTGTGGGCCCTACTAAAAAATACAAAATAAACAATACAACTAACATCAAAAATATATTCTTTGTTATTAAAAGGTGATTAGAGGTGAGTGAAATAAAAGGACGACTAAATGAAAATTAATTGTCATCTTCGGATGCCCTGATTTGACGACTGGCTTACCGAGATTTCCTATGGCAAAGTGCCACACCCAATAATGGATAAAAGGTGTGATGATATATTTATTTTATTTAAAATACTTGTTGCGGTAAAAAACAAAAAATCATTCAAACAAATGTCAAATAGTGCCAGTCCGCATCTGGATATTGCAACGATTTATAAATTCAGCTTCCAATATTCATATTTTCCGCCATACATTGACAACTAGGTATAAAAAAATTGTTTGTGTGACGTTTTATTGCAATTTATCGACAGTACCTGCCAAAAAATGTTTACAAAAATATCAAAAACTCCATAAAAAATATTGAATGAAATCTTGTATTGTACATTTTAAATGAATTGTATGAGATTTGTTTCTATATTTGCTATTATTATACATTGGGTCGCTTCCAATAATATTTGCGTATTGTACATAAAAGAGTTTATTTATTTTAGCAGGAAATGACGTCATAAATTGCACTGACCATATTTCACCCTCTCGGTATATTTATTAACCCTTATCGTAATATTTTCAATATAAACAGTTCAATTTTAATTTAAACATACGTGAAAATATCTATTAAATTTAATTAAAATCGGTTTGAAAATATTTTCCTTTCTCGAAATTGATCCGATAGATAGAAAATTATTTTTGTCGATATGTTTCTGCTTTGGCTGCAAGTTTTATTCGATATTTTCTAAATTGAATACGATATGTTCACGGACTACAAAAGACGACTGGAATAATACATTTTTATTCCATTCAAGCTATAAATTTTATTTGAACAAGCCTATAATTTGTCTGATGCTACCATCAATAGAATAATAAACGATACTGAAACTTTCGATCGATATCTTTAATCGCAATTAGGAAATGTTGTTGTAAATATACGACTAAATTTGACACACATGTTTTTTTATTAACTAGGAATTTTAGTGACAAACGACCAAAATAAGAGTAGCGCAATTTGATGATGTTGGCCACGATTTGATAGATAATTAAACAAATATAATTTCAAGATGAATCATGCGCCTGAATTTTGAAACAAAATATTATTTATTTATGCTGCTCTGTTCAACAGAAACTTAATCCCAATTACAGTACAGGGTCCGGGCTCACTGAACCGCAATGTAGTAGTTTACATATTTTTACCTTGACTGGTATTTGAACTAGGGATCTCCGGATTTCAAACGTATTGCCAGATAACAATATCTTGTCTGGAATTTACTTTCAGAACCAAGCGTAGAACTACACTCCCTTTCTTGTTTATCCTTTTGATTCATTTCCCGGTCTATATTTTTCTGTGAAGGATTTATTTGTCAAATAATTTGAGAATATCTGATAACGAAAAACAAATATGCTGGACCTGTCAAAATATTTTAAATGTGCTATACTTTGTTATCTTTTAAAAATACGTTATGTGTTGCAAAAATTATCATTCAGTTTTGATTTATATTATTTAAATATGCAAAATACAGTGTGCAGTTAAAAATCACAAAAAAATATTTGTCAAATTCGAAAATACCATTCGGACATTTCAGTAAAAGCAAATAACCATTCTTCATACAAAAAAACTCGCTGTCACACTACCTGTTATTACAATCATTAAATCTTTATTAATAACAGCTGATATCCAACAAATGATATCACACCTCTTCCCTGCGTTTCACCCCTAAATCAACCCATACCCCACGCACGCGCAGCACGCATCACTCTCCCCACAGATAGGGGTGTATTTGTCTCAAATTGTAGGCTATTTCACGCGCGGACTAGGGGAGTATTTTCTCTGGAGGTTGCAAACCCTGACGTATGTCAGGGGGTGGAGTTAACGACGCATTTTGATTAAAACTAGATGCACTGCCGACTTCGCGGATTTTACACTTGGGGGTAAGGTTTAGGGGTTGGTATAATAACAGCTGGATTCATTTTTCATTTAGATAGTTTTTTTATTTTTCACCCCTGATGTTCGGATGTCTATCTTGACAATCTCTATCCGGAGGATTTAATAAGTTTAGATAAATTGATGACTAAAATTGTCAAAATAATTTGAACTTGATGGAGATGATATAAAAGCGAAAATACAACTTTACAGAAACTCCAAAACTTTTTCCGATATCTATTTAGTTATGTACTTATTATCTATAGTTTTTAGAAGATTTTGAACAACTTGAAAAGTATTATTTACGAGTAGTTTTCCAATTAAAATTTATAATTTTCGAAGCAAACAAATTTCCCAATAATTTAAAAACTTTATGTAATACCATATTTGTAGTTTTTGTCCACAATTTATATAATTCAAACACAAGATGTTTTAATATTTCAGGATAAAAATGTAAGGGCATATTATATGATTTACTTAATTATAAACACAAAAATTTATTTATTATACATCAGATAAATGACTGTTTGTAGTGTCGAACAGTGACACTAAAACATACATTTCAAGAACCATGTCCATAATTTTTAGAATTAAAAATTGTTGCCTCATGATCAATGGATCATTTAATAATACCTTTAATTTTTTTGTAGGTACAATCTCGAAAGCCTGAGTTCGAATTCCATTCAAGCTAAAAATAACTACCACACTGCGGCTCCGGTAAGTTTAAATAAATTTTTCTACTCCAGTTATTAAAATGTCATTTAACGTACTGGTTTCCATGGCGCTAAGTAACATCTTAATCACATGTTGATAAGTCATGGCTTCAAACGTTTTATTTACGGCTTGTGGTATTAATCACAGAATGAAGTTAGCTTTAGACATCTGTCATTGTAATTTAACCTAACTTTTTGAATAATTCCTAAAACTTTACATATTTTTGTTGTCCTAATTTTCGATCGTATAAAAAGTATAGTATGTGACTCGTTTTATAAACTCTTTAGATACCCGTTTTTTTATAAACTCGTAACTATAGAGACGTTTATAAAACCTGTTACATAATATACTATTAAATAAAAATGCTTTTCAAAAAAGAATAATAAAAAGAAATGAGTATGAGTTTCTTTCCGAATGTGTAGAAAATAAAGAAGTCAGAAAAGGAAAATGTGGTGAATACGGACCTGTAGTGAATACTTAAGGTATCTACAAGTGTTATATATGCAAAATAAACAATTTTAGAACGTCCCAGTGACGTATGTTTCTTGTTTGCTTTTTGTTGAGTAGAAAAATTGCAATGTTGTTAGATTTCTTTTTTCGATTCAGACGAACCAAATTTATGTAAAACGCATAAAAGTTTAAACGCCCTGTTAGCGAACTTTGAAATGTGAAAAGTTTGCGTGGAAAAAGCATTTTTAACTTCGTGACTTTAATAGTGAAATTCCACTGTGCCAACTTGGCGATACAAATTGCTTGATGATTTTCACGTTAACTGTTAACAACTGACGTACCATCTTACATCTCATCTTCTTCAGGTACCTTCTAATCTTACACTATATTCTCCACATACTTTTATTTCGACATGAGCAAATTTTCAATTTTTATTTTCAGAAATTATTAAACACAGAAACTTCTGCGACATTCTACATCGATTTAATTACCAAGTCTTTAGGGTCGTATCTGATCTAATTGTAAAGTTATAGTGGTTCTTACCCCTAATTGAGTGGTTCAAATGGCACCTGAACATTAATCTTATTGGAACAAAATATTATCGTTATTATAGATACGTTAAAAGTTGAAGGTATTATAATAAATTTATATGCAAATAAAAATGGAAAGTGATTTAAAATGTTGATTTTATTTATCAAACGGTTGACAGGAAGGTAATAAAAATATTCAGTAAATTTATAAATATTATATAACTGTATAACTGAGTAAATATTATTCCATTTGAAGTCGACATTTTTTATTTATTTTAACAAATTTATGCATGATTCAAATGAGCTGAAAATTAATTTATTAAGAAATAAAATTTATACAAAATGTCTCATGCTGATTACTTAACAGAAAATATTCAAATGAATGTTTAAAGTACTTCATTCTGCTTCCACATCAATGTAGATATTATATTATACTTACTTAGTTACTGTTCAAATCAACTGCATTTGTTCCAGTTTCATATAGATTTTTAAAAACTTTTAAAATTAATTTTAAAGCTAATATTATTAAGTTGTGTGATTATTAAAGGTAATCATACCTGTAGTTTTTGACTAAAGTTAATTTATATTATGACAGAAAAATTCTGATGACGCCTGGATTCGAACCAGGGACCTTCCGCATACCGGGCAGAGATGCTAACCGCTACACCACGTCACCTGTGTTCGAAATATGGCATCAACTGAATTTTTCTGTCACAGTGTCTAAGCGTAGCTTCGTTCCGAGAGACTCCTATATAGGCATTGACAACCGGGTTCGTCTACAGTGATACAGTTTTTGGAAGGTCCCTGGTTCGAATCCAGGCGTCATCAGAATTTTTCTGTCATAATATAAATTAACTTTAGTCAAAAACTACAGGTATGATTACCTTTAATAATCACACAACTTAATAATATTAGCTCTAAGCTTGGGTATGATTCCCTTATAATCAAAAACTGTGTCACTGTAGACGAACCCGGTTGTCAATGCCTATATAGGAGTCTCTCGGAACGAAGCTACGCTTAGACACTGTGACAGAAAAATTCAGTTGATGCCATATTTCGAACACAGGTGACGTGGTGTAGCGGTTAGCATCTCTGCCCGGTATGCGGAAGGTCCCTGGTTCGAATCCAGGCATTATCAGAATTTTTCTGTCATAATATATATTAACATTAATTTTAAACATACATCCCATCAAATGGGGTAGCACGAACTCTTGCAATATCCACAGAACCTCCATAAGAATCAGTCTTCATCTAACATTCTCATCCTGACACAACATCCCTCGCTTTAACAACATTTCATTCCAAACAAGCTCATTTATTTCCCACATTTGAAATCTTTCATCACTCAACAAACCTTCAATCACATCCATCCATTCACTCCTATACATCTTTTTCATTAACTTACGTCCACTCCTCTACCAACAAATATGCTGAAATAGTATCATTTTCTGGTAGCACAAGCTCTGTTTTTGGGTGTTCTAAGAGCACGGTTTTAACATGTTAGAGATAGCTAAAACACCCAAAAACACTGCTCCTAAAACAGACAAAAACAGAGTTTGTGCTACCAGCCATTGTGTTTTATTTTCATTTTTTTACTGTTTTGATAAGTTAGTATGGTAATATTACCGTACAGAATACTGTTATTACTTACTTACCAGTCTACTTTTGTGCATGTAAACATAGGTTTAATATCCTGAGATCGGTAAATATGATTTATATTTCAATAAATAATATTGTACAGTTTAAACAGTAGAGTAATATTCAATATGCAAAGAAAATAATGTGAAATTTTTGGGTGAACAGCAATTTTGAGCTTGTCGACTTGACACCAATCCCAACGTAACGACTTGTAAATCGATTAATTTAGACAGGGGTACAAATATGTCATTAATAAACTGGCACCCCTCTTTGCCCACTTAATCAAATTCGGGATATCAACGTCAAATTGCATTTATATCCGATACTTTCCGAAAATGTTCAAATTATTACCAACTGTCAATGTAATTATTATTTAATCTCTTCACATTTCATATTTTAATACTATGTTATAAAAGGTATTATGCCTATTTCATATTTGGAGATTATACTCTAATAGAGAGAAAAATATATAATTTATCATTTAATCCGGTTAATTTCGCCCGTTTAGTAGTATCATTAAGTTATTATATTATTTTATAAACTTGACAAGGCTGATATGAAATTAATTACCTGTTGCTAAAAACGATATTAATACAAATATGTTTAATAAAAAATATAAAGTATACACTTGGCTATGTTTCACAAAATTCAGCCTCCAAGTCACCTTATGAGAGCATCGTCAGAGGCTGGCCAGCACAGTTAGTAACCATAGACGCGTTTCGCTCTTATTAGAGCTCATCAGTATGGTATATTTTTTATTAAACCTTGTTTCACCAAGTGTTGGATGACAATTAATTTTGTCTTTGTTGTTATAGAAATATGTTTGTTCATATTTTTAGAACTAGAAACAACAAATGTGCTTGATATAATTTTTAACATGATTGTTGAGAATTACGCTGATTAAAATAATAAAAGATAACAAGGGAAGCAGGAAATTATAAAGATATATGTTTCGGTGTGGCGGTCACCACCCTGTATATATTCCATGTATTCGTAGAAGAACATTGATGCATTTGTAAATGAAGTAAACCTTTAAAATAGAGTGTTTTACGAGTTTCACGTGTACCAACATTAGGTATGGAAATAACCCAATCTATCTTAAGTTCTTGTTAGCAGAACAGAGAATATTTTCGTTGAGGTTAGGGGCCGTCCAATGCATATAGCATATAGTTTATTGCCTCTAAATATTGTGGCATGCGTACATTTAGCATTTTCATGTTGAAACGTTCATGTTTTACTGACTCTGGACGCCATCGGACTAAACCAAATACACATTTAATATTCAAGCACTGAACGACGGTTGTGGATGAATTATTACGATATTACATCATGTAATGTGACCGTACATTGCAATGGTAGAGCACGGTGTAGTCGGTAGCGCATAACAGCTTGCTTAGTCGTAAAAACGTTGCGTTTCACGTTAAAAACTACATGCGAACTGAGGAATTTTATTTTATATGATCTTTATTTACTTGGTTCAGGACTTGTGTAACACTGTAGCAAAATTACGAGTTTGTTATGATCATTCTATTTTTCTACGATTGCTATGAAAAGTTGACAATTACGCTCTCATTTGTCATCGTAAAGTTGACGTTTTCTGTGGAACAATCGAAAAATATCTTTTTTGCGCGTCTCCAATGGCAACGCGCAAAAAACACGTTAAATGCGCGCGTTTCCAATGGCAACGCGCGAAAAAGATAATAAATGCGCGCTTACTTCAATAGTTACCAGGGATACAAACAAATCAGAAATTTGTCATATTTATAGTGGACAGAATGATATTATTTTCAGTACGTAACGTTTTTTTAATCATTTGAAGATGCAATCGTAGAAAAAATTATGTGTGTATCACGAGCGTAAAGTGTATTTGTTCCTCTTACACTATTGCAGCTCTTGCCTTCGACTCGCGTTTCAATTACCGTGTTCGAGTAACAAAGAATCACTTTACGCTCTTAATACACAAATAACTCTTTTATTGTACGTCGAATTGACACTTGAACATTGGCTCTTTCTTTTCACACAGCCGACAAACAATTTTCATCACATTAAAACTACCTTTGTGGCTCTCCCGCCACTAACATCTTTGTGGCCGTGATTTGACGGCTGGTAATCGCACTACACGAGAAGAATATATCACTTACCGTGATCTGCCACAACTATCGTAATCATAAAAGTCACTTTTTCACACTATGGAATAATATAGTTATTTGTGTATTAAGAGCGTAAAGTGATTCTTTGTTATTCGAGCACGGTAATTGCAGCGCGAGCCGAATGCGAGAGCTGCAATAGTGCAAGACGAACAAAGACACTTTACGCTCGTGATACACAAATGCATAGAAATTACTGTCTTATCGGGACAAATGTCAAATATGGGTTGCGTAACTAGTGACCTAGGAAACACCGCAAACAGCTAATAATCGTAGTCTCTAGGGAGAGAAACATCCTACCTAGGGAGAGAAACACTATGTTTCTCTCCCTACGGGAGAAAATCAGTGTTTCTCTCTCTAAAACTAGGGAATAAGAACGTGTTTCTTGTGCATGTGTTACGAAAAATATATATTAAATTTGTTGAATGGATTGAGTACAATTGAAAGTTAATTGCGTGAATAAAAAATAAAACAATTATGAATGTGGATGAAGCAAAAGTGCTTGGCGTAAATAAATTGCCGGATGAAAAGATGTTTAGTTGCATGATGTTTCTCTTAAGTTAGTATCAAAACAGGATGAGTCAAAACGATAATAGTTCGAATCGTTAGTATACCTATCCTCGTCTCTCTGGCGTTGTTGACACGTTTAATAAGTGGTGAACTCAACGTGGGTGACAAGTCCTCGCTAAACGTTCAACATCCACCAATTTTCACTGCCATTTTGCCAACCAATTTCGTGAAAAGTCACTAGAGCCCGTGGTTTATGTGTTAGCCACACTGTTCTAGTCACGCGGATAATTATTCGTCCCGAGTTTTGTTTATATTTTGTTAAGTTTAGCTTACCCAGTAAATGTACCCTTGTTATTGTTTTGTTTTTGAATTCGATTTGTTATAAATTGTCTTGTTTGTTTTCAAAATATTTTCCGACCTATTTAAAACATTCATTAGCGTTACTAAATACACACATGCACGAATTTTTTCCAACAATCTCAAATTACTCGCAGTAACTTCTGTGCGTCGGTACATCAACTTCCAATCTTCAACTTCAAAAATGTATACAATACTAATAGGTTTCATTTATAGCAATCACAATATTTAAAAAATCCGTGATAGTGATGCATTTTCACTCTTTTTTATTTTACTAAATTATTTATTTATTTATTTGTTACTCTGCACAACAGGAACTTTATCCCAATTACAGAACAGGGTTCGGACTCAGACCAGCGTACTGTCGGATTATAAAATAAATAATAAATATAAATATATCATGACTCCTTTTTACCCATTACTGAATGTGGTACTCTGCCTAAGCAGATCTCGGTAAGTGATATATTTTTCGCGTGAAGTAGGGTTACCAGCCGTCAAATCACGGCCCCCAAAGATATTAGTGGTGAGGGAGCTACAGGGGTAGATTTAAATTGGTGAAAATTGTGTGTCGGCTGTGGGGATCGAACCAGGATTCTCAAGATCCATAGGTCGACTCGATACCACTGAGCCACCTACCCCATAAAATACTTGGTAAAATATTAGTTGAAAGCTGTCACCTCCAGAAAAGTCATGAATTTGTGAGGTTTGTTACTAAAACCAGAGGGTGAGTTTCTTGTTTCCTGACGGGGCCCGAATTTCCAATGAGGCATGAATGAATTAATGACGAATTAAGACTGGCAGAATAGTTGTCATACCCTCTTTATATCGACGTGTGGAAGTGTCACGGGTATGTGTGTGAAGTGATTATATAACATGCTAAACCTGTACGAGGTTCGATCTCCTGTCATGAATAAAAATTAACCAACGGCGTCTCCATGGAAACCGAGGACGCGAAACTATGCTGTTATCACTTCACGTTACGGACATGAATACACTTTGTTGCGTTACGTGTGAAGATACATTCTAGATTAGTTAATAAATATACCATTACGCCATTTTCTATTATCAAATAATATAATACGAACTCAAGAAACATTTACTGAACATTCATTCATTCAATTTATTCTGCCATTAAATATTCTTATCCTAGTACAAAATAGTTATTTAAGATAGTTAAGAAAGTGAGACATTTCTTCAGCCCGTAAAATTCAACTTTTTTTGTAAGCAGCCCGATAAAAATTCATTACTGGACTGTCAGCTACTTTGGCGGACTGTTCTAAACACGATTAAATGTCGTTTGAGGGTCGTGATTTGACGGCCGGTAATCGCACTTCACGCGAAAAAAAAATGTACACTTATCAAGATATGCTTAGGCAGAGTGGCACACCCAGTAATGGGTAAAAGGCGTGATGATATATTTATTTTTCTACTTCCGTTTTAATTCACTTATTTGAGTTAGGCAATGAACTGCATTATTTAACAAGTGAAATAATGAGGTAACATAGCAACACAAAAAAATTAAGATATCTTGGTAGACGAATTCTGATGTGTTATTCTTTTATTTTTGAATTTATAACTGTCATTAATATGTCAAAATTTCATAATTTCAAAAACGCTCTTTCGTATTTATTAGAACGGAAGTAGAAAATATATTGTATGCAACACGTAAGAAAACTCGGTTATTACCTTACTTATGTGTTTGCAGAACGAGGCGTAGCCTTACATGCGTAAGGTAATAACCTTCATTTCCTTACTAGTTTCATAAATAGCTATTATTTATTTATTTATCATTTCGAAATTAAATTTGTAATAAAGTTTTTCAATGAATATACGAGTAAAAATAGTCTGCCTCTGCCGCGAAACTTTTTCTTCGACGCACAAACAAGAAATCTTTCCATGGCCTATAGACAGAAAGCACTATTATTGTAGTTTAACAACAATCTCGCTTTTGCAAAGACATTTTCATTCTTTTGCGAGACAAAACTGTAGAAACAAGTACATCTGAAGAGTTTTCCAGAGTTTTAAAGTGTTAAAAAGCAGCAAATTCATCTGACAGTCGTCGAGCAAAACAAGAACAAAATCAATGTCGCGCAGTGCAGCACTGGAATACCACTAAAATCATTGTCTCTAAAATCACAGCGATTTCAGCATCCGTAAACAATTTTAATTAACGCCCCAATCGTTGCCGAAAAAGCGTTAATTGATTCAAACTAATAAAAACGGTTAATTGGTGAACATTCATACCAGCTAAATTGAATCCATTTTATGATCATATATATAAACCGTGACTCCCTTGTGAGGTCTTCGCGATCATCGAATTTGTAGATATTAATTAAAATGGCGGCCGTTGTCAAGAGAACGAGTAAGTCCCAGTGGTGGTTGTCTCAAGAGACTGTTGTACAAAAAGGCAGTTAATCTAGAGTCCCGTCGTGGCGGTGAAACAGATAAAAAGAACATCGTCATTTGATACCTGTAAATAGATGGTTTTTACGATAGACTTTTCAAGCTTTTATTTTGTGTAATTTAAGAGTGCGCGCCCTGCGGCCGACGCCGACGCCGACGCCGACGCGCCGACTTCTGAACACGAGAAACTTTGTTTTTATCCTCAAGCTGTTAACTTTTTTAATTATCGCAAGATTATTTTCGAAATAATCCGCTTTAAGCAGCCGTAAATTGACTTGAATTTTTCCTAGCGTTAATTTTTATTAACTTTTGCTTCTCTACACAAATAATTCACTCTGAAATTTGAACCCTCATGAAACTTTTACAAATTTTATAATTATCTAATTAGATTATTTTATTTTTAAAGGATTAAATAAGATATTACATTAATTTATCGGCACTCGTGTAACTTGCATCCAGTAGCTTTTATACGCGCGAAGATTACCAACCGTCATATTACGACCCCTAAAGATGTTAGTGGAGGGAAAGCCACGGGGGTAATTTTATTGTAATAAAAATTTAAGGGGCTCGATTAAACAGCAAATCTTTGTCACTTTTTGCGCTTATACTTGTACCATCTATTGTAATTATATAGAGGCTTTTATGCGTGGGAAGTACGATTACCAACCGTCAAGTGATGGCCCCCAAAGATTTTAGTGGAGGGAAAGTCACGGGGGTTATTTTATTGTAACGAAAATTTAAGGGGCTAGATTAGAAAGCAAATCTGTTGTCACGTTTTGCGCTTATACTTGTACCATCTATCGTAATTATATAGAGGCTTTTATGCGTGTGAAGTATGATTACTACCCGTCAAATGACGGCCCCCAAAGATGTTAGTGGAGTGGAAGCCACGGGGGTAATTTTAATGTAGTGATTGGAAATCAAATATGTTGCTAATCGCCGAAATGCAATGTCGAGTGAAGTCACAGCGCTGTACTAGCTTGTTGCTTAAAATATCACGTATGTACTATCTATTGTAATTATATAGTGACTACAATTCAAATTGTGGTTCAGTAGTATCGAGTCGGCCTGTGGATCTTGAGAACCCTGGTTCGATTCCCACAGCCGACAAACAATTTTCATCAATTTAAATCTACCCCTGTGGCTCCTCCTCCACTAATATCTTTGAGGGCCGTGATTTGACGGCTGGTAACCGCACTTCACGCGTAAAAATATATCACTTACCGAGATCTGCTTAGCCAAAGTGCCACACCCAGTAATGGGTAAAAAGCGTGATGATATATTTATTTATTTTACAATATACAATTCTAAATATTCTTGTTCAAATTCTGGGGGTATTTGACTTAGGTACATAAGAACTTACTAATTAACTGTTTCTGGTTTGTTTTTTTTTAATCGTTTAATGACATTTCTAGATATAAATAATAAACATATTGAGAGAAGAGTTATAACAATGTATTAAAAAATTATATTTCATTGCAAATTGGTAGCGAACCTGTCAAATATGTATCTTTAAATAATTGACTGCAATTAAAATTAATTAGCTGTAATAATAAATGACAGAATTTATATAAAATATCATATAAATAGTAATTTCGTTGAATTCGACAGATTTAAGGATAAACGATCCAATTACATTGCAGTATTTAAAATATAATAATATGAAATCGAACAGAAACGTGTTGTACGAATTTAAATTCCTGATTTATTATAAAACTAGACATATTGCGAGTATAAATCGAATTATATTTCATATGATTTGCATGTTTCATTTGTTTTTACTGTAATTTTTAATTTCACGCAGAGCAGGATTGAATTACTTTATTAATAATAAAATCCAATTCACTCCACGAGCAAATTTACTATTGCTTCCATCCCAGATACGTATAACCTTTTCAGAAGATCTTTACTCTGACGCAATCAAACGTACCTACATCATTTTATAAAATATATTATATTTTTCTATGTTTTGTTTGAAACATTTTGACATAAATTGGGTAACTCAAACCTTTGTATTGTCCTGCGCTTCATGTATATTCATATTTCCTTTCATACAAACTTGTCTCATCTTTCATTCACGCAACAAACCTTCAATCATATCCATCCATTTATTCTTAGTACATTCAAGCAATCTCTCACCCTCAGTTTCATCAATTTTTCATTCGACATACGTTTCACATAATCAAACAAACATACTAATTTAGTAACAATTGACTGCGGGAAAACATTTTTTTATAATGTCATTGTTAAATCTTTTCAAAATCTATAATCAAATATTATTTTTTCTGGGCAGGATGCACTGAAATTTTAAGATGAATCTCTACCAGCCGTCAAATCTAAGCCAAGGATTCGTCATCATCATCATTATCATCGTAATGTGTAGGACTCAACTATTTTTGTATTATTATTTATTATTATCATCAAGAATTAATGCAGTTATTCTACGGCTTTAAATCATCGCATTAATGCGCTCATCTACTTTAACTATATGTCGAATGAAAGATTAGTGAAACAGATATATGTTGGTGAAATTAAATAAAAATAAAATAAATATATCATCATGCCTTTTACCCATCACTGGGTGTGGTACTCTGCCTAAGCAGATTTCGGTAAGTGATATATTTTTTTCGCGTGAAGTACCAGCCGTCAAATCACGGCCTCCAAAGATATTAGTGGAGAAGGAGCCACAGGGGTAGATTTTTTAAATTGGTGAAAATTGTTTGTCGGCTGTGGGGATCGAACCAGGGTTCTCAAGATCCACAGGCCGACTCGATATCACTGAGCCACCTACCCCATTGAAATTGTAGTGGAGAAATAGCGTGATAAATGAATGGATATATTTGAAAGTTTGTTGAGTAAACGACAGATTTCGAGAGGGGAATGAACGAGCTTGTATGAAAGATATTATGAATGTTGATGAATCTAATCATAAATAACAACAATTTAAATATATTATTCCCTTCTTGAATTTTAGATTTGAAGTTAAAACTTAATTAAAGACCTCAATAAATGCAGTTATATCGAGTTGACTTGTAAATTAGAGAACTCGGGTTCGATTCCCACAACCGATAAACACTTTTCATCAAATTAAAACTATCCATGTAACTTTCACTAACACTATTAAGAGTCGTGATATCACGCAAAGAAATATATAACTTACCGAGATCTGCTACGGTAGAGTGCCGCAACCAATACTGGGTAAATGACGTGATTTTATTTTAATAAATGCCATATTTTACTGGGAAGTTCAATTATCAGTCGTCATCTACAAATTATAATAAAGAATGAAGTTTATGAAAAAGTATATTAAATAAATTAACAAATAAAAATAAATAAATAAATATATCATCACGCCTTTTACCCATCACTGGATGTGGTACTCTGCCTAAGCAGATCTCGGTAAGTGATATATTTTTTCGCGTGAAGTGCGGTTACAAGCCGTCAAATCACGGTCTCCAAAGATATTAGTGGTGGAGGAGCCACAGGGGTAGATTGTTTAAATTGGTGAAAATTGTTTGTCGGCTGTGGGGATCGAACCAGAGTTCTCAAGATCCCCAGTCCGACTCGATACCACTGAGCCACCTACCCATAAATTAACAACCCGAAGAAAAATTGTAAAACCGGATCTGTGTTATTATTATATGTGTACACAATGCATTGCAAATGTCAATAGATTCACATATGCAATCCCATTAAAATAAATAATAAAGTACAATCACATGCGCATGAAAATAAACAAAATGTAATTAATAATACAGCAATGCATTTCATCGCAGTTCAATTTTCATGCAATCACAAGTAAATGTACGGGCAATATCTTAAATCAAAACAAACATGAGATAGTTATTGACGTTTTTTTTTTAAATAAATATTTTACCCATTATTGAATGTGGCGCTCTGCCACAGTAAATTTCAGCAAGTGATATATTTATTCGCGTGAAATGCAGTAACCAGCCGTCAAATCACGGCTCCTAAAGATGTTAGCGGAGCCTCAGGGGTAGTTTTAATGTAGTGAAAATTGTTTGTCCCCTGTGGGAATCGAACTCGAGTTGTCAATTCCACAGACCGACTCAATACCACTGAGACACCATTTATCATTTACAGTTTCTAATACAACGATTCAAGATTTTTATCCGAACAAATGACAAATATTACCCGTAAATATTTTACACATTCATTTATTTATTTATTATGCTATAGGAGCTGAATTCCAATTGTAGTACAGGGTTCAGACTCTCCGAGCTTCAACGTTGGAAGTTCATTTAATTCTTAGCTTGAGTGGGATTCGAAATCGGGATCATATAATTAATGTGGAATTTATTTCAAAATAAATAGTACATACACTATAAATGAATTGGTGACGCCACTGAAATTATTATTGCCCGATGTGTAATGGATGTGTGTATATATTTTTGCTTTAAAAATCTGTAAAGTGAAATATTTTGAAGAACGGTGAGAGATAAAGCAAAAGTAACTAAGTTATAATATGCAAAACAACCCTTCTGTACCACATAGCAAAATTTCAAAAGTATAGGGCCAATTATTTTCCAGTCCATATCAATATGTTCATAGCTAAATCCATACAAAGTTATTTTTTTCTACGATTGCTATGAAAAGTTGACAATTACGCTCTCAATTGTCATCGTAAAGTTGACGTTTTCTGTGGAATAATCGTCCCCAATGGCAACGTGAGATAAAGATGTTAAATACGCGTTTATTTAAATAGTTACCAGGGATACAAACAAACCAGACACTTGTCATATTTCCAGAACGATTTTATTTTCAGTTCGTATACGTTTTTAAATAATTTTAAGACACAATCGTAGAAATAAATATGTGTGTATCACGTGCGTAAAGTTGCACTATTGCAGCTCTCGCCTTCGGTTCGCGCTGCAATTACCGTGCTTCAGTAACAAAGAATCACTTTACGCTCTTAATACACAAATATGGTATCACGAATCGTGTTTTTTAATCTATCCAATTTTATTTTATAAAATAGTCCTTTTTGGGGTTGAATCTGTTATAAATAAAAGAAAATACATGATTTTAAACTTATTTATTGGCATTTTAAAACTGTACAAAAGATACTAATATTTATAATAAAATTATTAGTTATTATGATTTAACATAACTAAAAACAAAAGTGAAAAGGTACCTATAACGACCGCTGGCCGTAAGATTATAATTTATAAACGAACAAAAAAATAGTTCCCATATATCTAAATGGGCCACACGGCCCATATACAAATTAATGGACTTGATCCCGTACAAAGTAAACTATATCTATTAGAAAATAAAAGTATAATGTGCCTTTTCGCAAATAATTTATTACAATATTTTTACAAAACCATTATAAGAAAAGAAATTTGTTACAAACACTGCAGAACACAAGAAGATGATTACGACATCTGAAATCTGCAGGAAATTAAGATAATGAGTAAACATTATACAGATGTATTTGTTGTAACAGATAACTATGAGGTCCTTTGTAAAGCTGCAAAACTCTGTAGATCCTGAAGAATAGCGAGTAAGCATCTTGGCTACATAAAAAAAGTTCGTAAATATATTTAATGCACTTATAAATCCACTACTAATATCTTTGGAGGCCGTGATTTGACGGCTGGTAACCGCACTTCACGCGAAAAAATATATCAATTACCGAAATCTGCTTAGGCAGAGTGCCACACTCAGTAATGGGTAAAAGGCGTGATGATATATTTATTTTATTTTTATTTATAAATCAATTTACAATATTTATTAATTATTTAATTAACAGCTAAGTATTTATTTAAAACTTTTCTTTCAACTACTCCTAATTTCGTAGAAAGTAATTGCCTCATTCAATTGTTTAAAGTAAACTTAATTATGTTATTTTAAAGCCAAAAATCAAATAAAACATTTGAAATCGTTCAAATAATTTGCCACGTTTTTGTAGCCACTACGCATGACTTGAAGTAACGATTTTCTAAAATTCTGTTCTGAACCTGATAGCTGCTGCCACATGTTCTCACGGTTAAAACGAGAACTATCACATTCCTTAAGCAATTAATAAATTTAGATCTAGATCATAAATCTTAATTAATAATGTTTCTCTGATTGCGCTGATATTTTGCATATCGATTCTGGGACATTCAATTAGATATGATATGTGCAAAAACCTCTAAATTTGCATTATTACAAAAAATATTCTTATTTAGGAAGTTGGAGATTGTTAAGAAAAGTTGTTCGAGACAGTTCACCAAATAATGACTAAATTTGGCGAAAATCGCGAATTGTGATTAATAAATGAATTAATTTATATATTTTTAGCATTTAAAGAAACATTTTTCAATTCAAAATTACGTATCTACTATCAATCTTTTAAAACATATTTTCAAATAATTTATTCTAAAATTTATGTATTTATTATTTTTGTTGCTTAACACAATAGGAACTTAATCCTTTGTCTACATTTTAAAGCGGGATCTAGAACACTAAAATAGTCATATTGTAATGATCCACATTGAAGTCAACAAGATTTGAACTTTTGTATGATAAACACAAATTGAATTGAACCAATTTTAAAATCTATTTACGAATTAAAATACAATAATACTTTCCTCCTTAACTTACGTAACATCAAGTGTTGAAACATTGCAGAAAAACATTCCATTTAAAGTAAATCTATATAATGAAGATATCCAGGTGTAATATTTACATCTAAATGGCTTCTTCTGTCCAAGAACAAGATAAACCCTAAAACATATGTTAAATTAGTAAAACTTAGGACTTATATTTCAATCTCCTAACAAACAAAAAATAACATCAAAAAGTTACAGTTAATATTTAAAAAGCAATTTTTGTTTTTGATAGATGGATAAATTAGGAGAGTATCGATTCTTAGGGTTTATCAGAGAAGCATTGTGTATCAAAAGTAGAATGATTTTACAATGCTAACAATATACAACAGAGGAAGTCTTATACAACGACATTAAAATGAAAACTATCTCAAAGAGAACATGCAGAAGCAACGATTCTTATGGGATTTACTAATCTAGATTACGGAGTCCATATTGCGCGAATTTTGATAGCATCGTAAATACACATTAGTGGACAGTCGGCCACCATTAACATACGACAAAGAGCTGTGACTGTTAAGAAGAGATAAAACCCTATATAGTGTAGGGGTTACTACCCCTTCAATGAGGGTCACCCTCTCCGGATATGTGCTAGAACCCTATCCGGTTGAAGGGCATGACAAACACTGAAGTCAACACATTTGTTACTTTGCATTTTCACCATTCTCAACTCGCCATTAATCGTAACATCACGCTAGTTTCAGCAAACGCAGTAGCACGAACATTCCTTCAATATTTATTTTTTTATTCTGGTATACAAACCGCATTCATACAAGCTCGTCTCATTTTTCGTTCACGCTACAAATCTTCAATCATATCCATCTATTTATTCCTAGATCATCCAAGCTGTCCCACTTAATTTCACCAATATTTTATTCGACATACATGCCACACATCCAAATCATCAACTGACACTCTTTTAACAACATTATTCTCAATCGCATTATGTTATTCTGCAAATAATCTTCTCCAAACATTCATAATTCTTTTCATTTGTATGAAGATTGTTCTTGTCTCATCTTTCATTCACGGAATAAACTTTCAATTATATCCCCACAATCTTTCCTTCGAATTCATCTCAATCTAACACTCATCATATAAGGATATTTTGGACTTGATCCCAACTTGGAATGGTCAAAATGAGAACACTTCGATTACAACAATTATGCTGCCTTTTCGAGATGTTTCTGCTACGGTATTTGAGTTTAGAAACGTATGAATTTAAATCACGTTTTAAAAAATGATGACGGTTGCTAAGCTCCAGTTTTTGTTTCTGGTAAAATGGTAAATGTGAAGTGCTCAATGTTTATTATTGGTAATAAATGTTGATGAGCTTTATTAATGTGCTTAGTTTATGACATGGATATTGAAATATAATAACAAGCTTAATGAACGTATGCATTCCGGACGAGTTATTTTATGATCTGTAAATAAACTTACCCTGTATTTCCATACTGGATTATTTTATTTGCAGCCTGTAGTTTCTTCGTAACCATACCTGCACCAAAAAATCACAGTAATATTAATACTTTTAACTTTTTAAAAGATACAAATATAAACATACCGTCACATTATATGGAGTAGTAGAAACCCTAAAATAAATTCAATAAACACACATATCTATTATACCATTTTTACTTCATTCACATATTATCTTATACAAGCAAACCATTATTCGTTCACGCAACAAACAGAAGACTTTCATTTAAAAAAGTGAATCATATCAGTTGATGCTTTCTTTCTTAGGTCAATCTCACACATTTCACACATGGATAATAAAATGGAAAACATGTTTAAGGAAGAAAAAAGTTGTATTAATTATCTTCTTTATATCTAAATACATATGAATTACATAAAATTAGCTATCTGAAATACAAATTGTAGTTTTGTTTTGCTGCTAAACGTAGAAGTCAGTCATTTGCCTACACATATTTGAGCTATGGTGGGAGCTTAGAAAATATTGAACAAAAATTGTAATTGTCGAACTCTGTATTAAAAATTCACGAATGTTACACAATAGCTTCTCTACACACGTAAAGAACTTATTAAAAGCACTGTTCAATAATTCGTTATACCATTATTTCACAATACTTATACGAGTAACTTAGATCATAAACACATGATTAAAAATAATTACAACTTATTTGTTCAAATGAAATCGTCACTGACAGGAAGATGACAACACTGTTAAGTCCTAAATTAAAAATAAAGTAATTCTGAACAAAAAAAAAAACTGAAAAGTAAAATAAAAGTAGTTAGCGCTGTCAGTATCTGCCGGAGCGGCCCTCACGGCTCCTCCCTTCGCCCTTGTTATACTCCCTGGACCGGGAGCGTCGTCCCCGAGAGCGCGAGCGGCGGCCCCGTGGGCCCCTAGAACGCGACCGCGATCTGCTACGTCTGCCGCCGCCTCCCACGCCAGCACCACCACCTCCTCCTCCTCCACCGCCGCCGCCGCCACCTCCTCCTCCGCCTCCTCCGCCGCCGCCGCCACCACCACCGCCGCCACCGCCACCTCGACCGCCCTTGCGTCGAGAGTATAAGTACCTATAACAGACACCGGACTGTACCCTAACCTACCCTGAAAACTACCAGCAGCCAAATCATCTAGAATAGCTAAAGAGAAAAGAAGAAATCCGATTTGGATCTGGAGAAATGATTCTACCTACAAACATCTGTAACATCACAAGAATATCACTCATTTGATTTTAATTATTTAATTCAAACCTAAATTTCGACTGAAAACTAATGATTAATTCTTTGCTGTTGCATAATACCTACTTATGTACCTAGTGCGAAAAATGAGTTTACCACCCGTGTGAAAAAATTGTAGGCCGACGCTTGTTCATGTCTATAATTTTTAGAAAAGAGACAAAACCACTTTGCGCTCACGGTACAATATTTTTTCTACAACCATTTTGATTAATGATAAATAACTGAAATATTAAGTTACATGTGTAAACCACTATCGGGAAGTAAACCCTAAAAAAAATTGTAATTGTAAAGTGTAATTTCATCTAAATTTCTAAAAATATGTCAAACTTGACCAATGATGATGGGTACTCTAAATAGCGATAGAAACAACAGAATATTGACATATTTTGTTTCTAGGAACTGATATTTGAATTTTAAAAACATGTGTTTTGTTTTTAAATCAATGAAACAAGTACTACGTTACGTTATACTTTTGATATTACATAGGTTTCAGAGGTCTCCTTATATTTATTAAAAATGTCTCGAGGGTTCACTTCCAATCGGCTTCTTTTAACAACTGTGTGGCAATAACTTATTTTGCGTATTATTTTGAATACGCAAAAGTCTACTATTCTTATAGGTTGTAGAAAAAATGATTTAATTGACGTGGAGACATATAAATACCTGCGAAGTTCTCGAGAAATGGGTTTCAAGTGCATAAAATTACAAAATCCGGAACGAGTACACTCGCCCATCTCATACTGTCTACAGCAAGCTTCACGAAAATCCGTCACGGGGGAAAGCTCAGCGTAAACTGGGCGCCCTCCGAACCAACGATTATTTAAATCATTAACAGCTCGTTCAGCGTCTTCTTCGCGTCGAAACTATAAATTATGACCATAAACATTCACCCACATTGTATTTCTGTCTGACAAACATACCTTAATATAAACATTTCCTACTAAGTGGTCTCCCAAGTTATCACAAACATTCATCTCTTCAATCTCGCCATATTTATCTTCACATTCTACAAATACATCTTCGAAGAAGTTGTCATAATGCTCTTGCATTTCTTCATCAGAAACATTTGCTACCACTGCAACAAAACTTGTTTTAGTTGTAGTTTAATACAAAATAAACGAAGAACTTACAATGGCTTCCATCGGCACTCTTGGCAGAATTTTGGGGATTGACGTATAGATTTTGTAGTAAGCATGTTTGCGAAAATGTGGGTTTGTTATGTATACGAGAACATCTGTCTCCATGTCGACAAGCTCCAATTTTGAAGTAAAAGGAACAGTTTACTCTGAAACATAACCACTATACCGGTGTCACCAAACATTTGAGTTCTATGTACTTACTTGTCCTTTTCTGTACCAAAAATTGAAGCTAGATATTCAGCCATCCTAGCTTTCGTTCATACGATTACTAATAGCAAAAAGAAACCTATAAAATTATCTAAAACTAATTTTATAAACACGCTTTATCAATTACATGACATTCTGTAAAATGGCGGAAATAAATTTATTTATTAGAATGTACCAACTGTTACATGCTAAATTACTAACTTTAAATAAAAAGATCGTTGGATTAGCTAAATTAAATAATTATATAAATTTATTTTATAAAATGTCAAATTATCTGAATGATTTTTAGAATTTTTAACTAATATTATTTATATAATAATAAAATCTATATGAAACCAGCAATACTTTTTCCTAGCAATATCCTAACCTTTCTCAACTATAGTCCTACCGTTCAAATGTATTGCTGGCTGTCAGTGACAGTTCCCTAGCAATACATTAGCCAGCAATAGTTTCATTATTTCCATAACTATTAAACTTTATCACGTGAAATTTAGTATATAGTATATAAACAAAAATGTTTACTACAATTAACTGAAAATTGATACATTGTTCCATATAGAAATATGAGACGTTTATACCCAGCAATAGATTTAAAGGAGCACTGCAGAAACACAGCGAAGTGACGTCATCAATATGCACGACATCTGTGATTTAATTTATTTCACCCCTATTAAACTGTCAGCTATAAAATTTCGTACACATATAAACAATTGCATGTACTTCAATAAGTAATGAACAAAAAAGTGAAATTTTAATTAAATGAGGTGTTATGGATACATTTATACGTAGCAATAGATTGTGATAAATCCACCCCTATTTAATTCTCAGCTATAAACAATTACGTTTACTTCAATAAACTATCAACAAAAATGTGAAAAGTTAGTTTAAATGAGACGTTATGGACATACTTATACCTAGCAATAGATTCCGATAAAACCATCCCTATTAAATTTATTATTTGGATGTTTTTTTTATTAAAGTACAATAAATTGTTTCCCTATTTCTATGTTGTAAATGTAATCATATTTAAAGTACTAGTTTTTATTTAAATTGAATGTTTACATACTTATTTTTGTATTTAAATATTTTAAATACTGATAAAATAGATAAACACTTAATTTAAAAAACACAATTTTTTAATTAATGTTATTAAAAATATGTTATTTTCAATAAATAATAATTTTTATACATAAAATACACTCCAAGACATTTTGATGTGCACTAGTTTGCTCGGAAGAATCTCGTAGTGGGCATGCATTGCGTGACTAGTTGAAATCTGTCGAGCGTGATAGCCAGATTTGCTGCTAGAAAATTAGTGTTTTTGAGTAAAAATATCAATAAATATTAATAAAATTTAGTGCCTTTCGTAAGTATAGATGTTATTCTGACGATTTTGATACAAATTTTACCTGGAAATATAGTTTTTGATACTTAAAAATGTATCAACAGTTTGTTACATAAATTGCTTTGTACGTAACACATGTATAGGATGCAATAACATAGAAATATTACATTTCAACAATTAAATTCAGAAATAAACGGCTTTAACATCATATTTGAACATGATTTTTAATAAATTTTCTTTAAAATTACAATAATATTTTTGCACATCTTTCGATTTTAACAGTTATAAATAGTATTTCTATTTAGAAAAACGTAATATATATATATATTATTTTTTTATACATGAAAATGTGATTTTGATAGTATTTTCTTTATTTTATAAAAATTTATAAAAGTATTTGATTTGTTCAAACGATAAATTTGCCGAAGTGAACAGGTTTATTCCGTAAATTTAGTCGTGTATGACGCTGTGTTGTTGAATGTTGCTGGATAAATAATTGTACGTTATAATAAAATACTGGTAAATAGTTAACGAGAACATTATTCTAATATTTTCGATAGATATTTAAATAAAAAAAATAATAATTTTCGATAGATATTTGTACTTAAAAATAGTGTAAAATGTACTTTGTAGTACATAACAGCTACAAGTGTTACGACATCATAATAATGTATTTAACTAATTGGTTTTACCAATTGTTAATTATTATTTCAAAACAAAACTCTATTCATTTCGAGTATTTTTGTCAAAAATAACTATTTATTATATACTTTGATAGTTACTGAAATATCAACGTCAAATGGTTGAAAAATAACACAGAAAGCTTTAGTTGGTTTATATATACCGGGTGTCTATTTCTTTTCCGGAGATAGGAAATTTAATGTTAAAATGTTGATTTAGCGATATCTCTTTATCTATTAATTTTAGAACAAAATTGTACTGAAGAAAAATGTTCATAATGACAAACTGCATCCATAGAATATAAGATTGTTGTTCAATTGTTTATTATGTCCGAGTTGGAAGCAAAAAAAAATGCATGCTTTAAAGCAATTATCAGAGTGCCATGAGAAATAAAACAAATTAGATAACTTAATAATAGGTATTTATTTGTCTAGATTATGTAGAAAAAAGAAAATAATAGTTGCTATAATTAATTTTATTATTAAATTAAATGCTCGAATTAATCGCCATTGACTGACAGGCATTGGCTTAATCTATTCTAGAACGACTATTTCATTCCGTGCTCAGGAAGGAAGCCATGTTTATTATCGATTAGCTAAACAAAAGTTAGCGGTTTCAATAAAATACAATTGTGTCTGAGTGAGTAATTGGGATTAAGTAATTAATTAGTAATTGCAATTAGCAATTACAATTAATAGTAACTGTTTATTCTTTCTTCCAGGCGTAATCGGAGAGAAATGCGACCACTGGATACTCATCCACAACGACATGAAACCCTTCGTTGAAGAGCTATTTTGGACCAGGCTGACATCTTCGGACCCATCCTGAGAGAAGAGATTGGAACCTGCTGAACAGGAGTCGAGAAATTTAAACAGATTGAGCTTCGCCAGAGAGCTAGCTCTAGAAGTGCAAGCGAGGTGCGCCAACAACTCACGTCTAGGTACTTTTCTTTTCTTTAAATACATTTTGTCAAAGAAAGTGATTTTTCTGTTTTTCAATTTGAAACATTAGTCATTGAGAGATGGCAGCAGCTGTCATGGTCTTATTACATTCCTGCGCTAATTGGGAATTGGTGACGCAATAGTACCGATCGTTATTTTAAACAAATCATTAGAAATACTTGGAGTGCTGGTGTTGGCTCAGATAAATAAATTGACAATAAATAATATGTTTTTTTTTAAATTTTAGATAGCAAACAACGTGGTAATGGTGGCGACGACGATCGCTCTTCAGAAACCTACTCTTCATGTCGGAAGAGAAGAGAATGGATTGATCTTCATCTACGTGGCAGATCAGAAACATTTACATTATGTGGCGCTGTTTATTGTCAATTCTCCAGTACGTGATCAACAGCGACTTGGAGCCGGAATCAGACGGAAGGTCTGGAAACTCCGTGCACGGAAATGTTTTGGCATTTGGTGAGAAAGTTATTTATAAATAAAATCACGCCTTTTACCCATTACTGAGAAATTATTCACGTATAAACGTTTCGCGTTTTAAATTAGTTTAGTTTTATAAAAAAAATAACAATAATAATTTATAATAATTAATTAAGAAAGTAAAATGAGAAATATTTTATTTGAAATGTAGATATGTTGCGAATGTTTCAAGGTAACACAGTGGTTATTAGTTGTGTAATCAATTAGTCGTTCGAGTCAATACGCAGCGAGCACGAGCTCTGCACTTGCAAACAAAACACTGACCAGAGCTGGTGTTCATACCACATCTCTTGAAAATGTAAGAAAATTGTTATTTTTTCATTATTTCACTTGAAAATAATCATGGTAATTGATAACGCTAGTAACTAGTGAAACGTTTTGATACATTGTCAGCAATTATATTTCTATCACTTATATTACAAGTATTTTTCTTCTAAAATTAATATCCCTTAATAGTTTCTTTTCATTAGCGGTTGTTGTATTTTGTAAATAAAGTTAATAAAATAGTTTTACCCATAATCATTGTTTTCAATATTTAGAATAAAAGTTTTCTTTACAATATTTAAATTGGATTGTATTTAGAATTAATATTTAATCATTATTTAAAACAATAACCTACAATTTTTACCACTAACATCTTTGGGAGCCGTGATTTGACCCAATAATGGGTAAAAGGTGTGATGATATAATTATACTTTCAATTAATTAATTAATTAATTACAACATCCTAACATAAGAAACATTACTTTTTCTACGATTACTATGAAAAGATGACAATTACGCTCTCATTTGTCATCGTAAAGTTGACGTTTTTTGTGGAACAATCGAAAAATATCTTTTTTGCGCGTCTCCAATGGCAACGCGCGAAAAAGACGTTAAATTCGCGCGTTGCCATTGGAAACGCGCGAAAAAGATTATTTCAATAGTTACCAGGGATACAAACAAAACAGAAACTTGTCATATTGACAGTTAACAAAACGAATTTAGTTTTAGACGTATACCTACGTTTTTTAATAACTTTAAGATGCAATCGTAGAAAAAATTATGTGTGTATCACGAGCGTAAAGTGTCTTTGTTCCTCTTGCACTATTGCAGCTCTCGCCTTCGGCTCGCGCTGCAATTACCGTGCTCGAGTAACAAAGAATCACTTTACGCTCTTAATACACAAATAACTATTTTAAAATTTATTTCTACTTGACTGGTTTTTTTAAAACTTAATATGTTTGACACCCGCTGTGTTCATTTAGGTGACTTTGGACAGCTGCAAGAAGTCTACGGAGAATCTGGAGCACGGGAAAGCCGAGCTGGAGGAACCAGCGGTGGAGATGATGGCCACGGGGACTTGACGTTTGATGGCGTGTCCGAACGTTTCACTTCCATTACTTTTTTAAGTGAGTGTATCTTTTTATATTTAAAAATAGTCGACTGAAAATTTGGGCTAATTTTATAATTTTTCTGAGAGAAATAATAAAATGGCGGCTGAAATTCAGAATGACAGTTTTTCCATAACTTTACATTTACAAATTTGACATTTTTTAAAAGGTTGTAACTTTTGAACTAGTAAGGATAATTTAAATTAGTTTTAAATTTTCAATTCTCCATCTTTTGAATTATACTTAATCAAATTTTTATGAAAATCTTTGATGAATTTGATGAGTGAATTGATTTCAATATAAACCTACCTTCCGTACATCTGTGTAAAAGACATTTAATTGAATTATCTATAACCCTTGGCCTAAATAGTTTTGTTGAACGATTAAATATTCTTCTACGAGTATTTTTGATGTGATAAATTACGTAAAATTGAATAGTTTTTTAGATATAGCCTTTTGAAAAGGGAAATTCCTTATTTTCTTCAGATTTCCAACTAAACGACATATACATTTATATATTTATTAATTTAAAAATAAATTATTTAATCTTGAATTCAATTTATATACTAATATGATGGCATACAATCGCCCAAAATCTGCAATTTCAGATCAGGCATGTGCATACTGAACCTTTTAAAGTTTGTTTCATTCATGAACTTTTCAATCCACCAAAATTCACGTTTAATTAAATTAATTGGAGCACCAAACTATTTTATTTTAATTATTTTTCGTTTAAATTATATACATATTTGTTTTAAAATAAATTCATTTTGAATTTAAACATAAACGTCAAAACTAGAGAATTAATTTTGTCACCAAATCACTTTTGGCAACTAGAGTAAAGTATTGTTAATTAATAAGAAATTATGCTAAAATAGGTTGTTATTATTCTAATCTTTTAAATAAATATTTAATCTGCCAATGTTGATTTTAGGTATGTAATGAAGCAGAAACCATGAAAACAACATTTGTCGACTTTAAAATCAATTATTATGAAAGACAATGACCACAAATCACCGACAACACCAAGGAGAAAAAAGAGCACTTGAGGACCCACCAGGTTTTAGGAAGCTCTTTGGCGAATAATGGTTGTAGTTTGCACAGTGAAAGCTTAAAACAGGTGAGATGGTTTTTTATTTATATTTTTGGGGCTTTTTTTGTTTCTCTGTACTTTTAAAATATTTCTATTAGTACAAGACTTACGCGCGCTGTTAACTATCGTGTAAATTGATTTATTTCGTAAATAAATCCTAGGAATCCATTAAAACAATCTGCAAACATAATTATTTTTTTTAAATGAGTAAATGTGGATTTCTTTTTGCTATTTCTCGAAGAAATAATAAAATGGCGCATGAAAATCTGAATGACACGGTTGTAACTTTTAAATAAGTCGTAGATTCGTAGCTAGTCTTTGACAAAAACTTAGGTAAGATAGGGTAGGTAGGGAGAAGAAGGACACCATCATTGAAAACTTACTGTTTTTCAAGGAGTATTTGTACTTGTTTCTAATAATATTTTGTTGTTAGGTGCGGTGGTGAATGAAGAAAACCAACGTTTCCGGTTGGTGATTACATCAAATGCTGGGAAGATTCATCAGCAACAGAATCAACAGCTTCTCTTCAAACACATCAGAAGATGACTGCAAAACCAACGCAGAATGTCGTCAAGACCGCTGCCTCCAACATCAATATAAGATAATTATTAGTTTTAAGTGGGTTGTATTTAATCGAGCACCAAAATATCAGCTCTAAATAATTCATGTTCGATATCCAAAATACTAGACTTTACTAATCTGTTTATCAATTTAAAAATCAAATATTTGTATTTGCTATTTGCCATATTAGCATTTAATTTTCCATGAAGCTTATTTACTATTATATTTAAAGATCAGTTAGTAATTTTTATGCCTAATTATTATTTTTAGTATTCATTTAATTATTTCAGACTATCAAAATATAATTTAACTCGAGTTAGAAATATATATTTTTGGTGTTTAATAAATATATTTCTGGCAAGAGCAACACAGTTCTTATTGATTATTTCAGATACAATGATTTCGGTGCTCATTTAAATTATTCCCTTTTTAAATTATTTGGGTAAAAGTCGGTTAAAAACAGTAATAAATATGTTGTTTTAAATTAATATAAAATAGCGCAATTGTATACAAGGAAGAATGTAAGTGAAAATGGACAGAGAGTGATTGATTTTATTCTGTGTGATGAATGATTGATGCTCGGTTTTTCAATACATTCTGACATTTATATGTCATAATTATTTGTCTCAATTTTGTTGAGCGACTTGATCGTGTTAGAAGACCTAAAATAATTAGTAATATAGTAAAACCGTCAGAAGGGTATCATTAGAAATATATCACAATATACACTTTTCTATTTACTATTTCATATACAATTTAATTCTTTTATTATTGAGTTAATTTGTAATTTTACGTATTCCTCTTTTTTTGCCAATTTGCACCAATTTTTAATTGTCTGCCCCCATTATTTTTCTTGTGCTAGAATTTTTTAATGAACGCGTACCTGACGTAGAACTTAAATTTAATCTTGTACATTATTAATATTTTTATCTTTGGACTAGAGAACGTTTAAAATTTTGGCCCTACAGTATTAAATGAGGCAGAAATTTCCTCCCAACGCTTTTCTTCCTCTTAACACAATACTTTATCAGTTTTTTTTTTCATTCTATACATGTTTTTAACTCTCACTAAATCTATTAATAAATCAACTTCATTGGTGGAAAAATTTGCAGCTCTTTTAATATTTTCCATCATGTGTATATAAATATATTTCTTATTTTACCTGTGACAGAATATAAACTGAATTTTGGTAAACAAGGTAATGATTATAATTTTCTCAGAATCCCAAATTACACAACACCATAAAATTATTTAGACATTCAGTTTAGGTTCAGCTGAACTAGATTAATTTGACAAGTTATAAACAAAAAAATGGTCAGGCTCAAGTTCAAGGTTCAACTAAATTGAAGTTTAAGCCCCCACTGAAAAACCGAGCATGAGAAGTTTATTTGATGGTGTCGCGTATACGTCTGGATAAAAGTTGGTGAATGAGGGTGTATAATGAGGATGTTAGAGATATGTCTGTTGAGTAAATAAATGAATGAATGAATGGTACGAATGGTGAATTATATTGTGGAATGAACCAGATGTTAGGAATAGATGGTGTGAGTATTTTAGGGGTTTGTATGGTAGCGTAAATGGACTGAATGGTTGTAGTGAAATTGCAAGAGAAAATGTTATAGGTGAGAATGATGTTGCGTCTAAAGAATGGCAAGGCTCCCGGCTTGAATGAGATGTTGATGTATGGAGGTGAGAGGTTATTTGACTCCTGATGATTAGAAATGCGCGCACGCACTTAGAGTGTTTGAAGGTAGCGAGGTTGCGGTAGTGTCTGCGTTACCTGGTGCGGATAATGATGTTGTAAATGATTTAAATAAATGAAGCAGAAAAAGATTTCAATAATATTAATTAATGATAATGTGTTAGTAAAATTAATAAATAAAACCACTTAGTATTTAGTTTTATAAATTTGGCAATAACATTTATTGCACAATTTCAGCAGTTGTGCCATCGTCAGAAGGTAGATATGTGGTTTACAAACACTTATATATTGTACAAATACAAACACATTGTTAATAGTGAGAGGGACTGTTTAGGGAATTTCCTTTAATGACAACGTCTATGAAAGTTGAGTTTAGAACATCTAAATATTCATTCATTAGTTTCTGGTCGGCCTTAACGGCTTTCTTAATTTTAAAAGCTTCAAAGAAAGTGAATCGATATCCTTTCCTTTTATATGTAGAACTGACATATTACATATAGAACTTTTATGATAAAAATCTATCAAGTGTTTAGCTAGATTAGACTGGGTACTTTTGATCATATAATTATAACAATACTCTTTAAATCTAGTCTGGAAACTTCGTCCTGTTTGCTCTATATAAACAAATTCACAATCTTTACATTTAATTTAACAAAGGGTCTTTATTCATTATTTTATTATTATTTGTATATAATGTCAAATTTCCTCCAATTCTTGGCCATACTACGATTCATGCCACCATTAACATAATTTAATTTTTTATAAATTGATTTAGATCTAGTTTCAAAGTGTACAGGATAAAATTAATTTTTTATAATTGACCTAATTTTCTTATTTATTAGCTTCACAGTGACTTCTTCACTGTAACCATTGTTTGCTGCAATATTTAAAATGATTATAATTCAGATCATCAGATAAATTATAAAACGTTGCTAGCTTTATATTAAATGGGTGATACAAATTAGTGGGTATCCTGTAAATACTAAAATTAAATTTATTGTTAATGTGTTCGATAGTAATGGCCAAGATATTTATGCTTTTATTAACTTTCACTTCAGTGGTGAATTATGTATTTTAGTCAAATGAATTAAGGACATTTAGTAGTTGTTGCTCCTGGTGTAAACATCGTCGATATATCTATACCAAAAATCTAAATTTTTTAGGAGATATTTATTGGAATTGAGGAATATATTCTCAAAATTGTTCATTAATATTTCAGATAATAAAGACTCTCATTTTGTTAATTACAAATGTCACCAAAGAGCAAAAATAATTTGTTTGTAGACAAACTTCCAGCAAATTTAAAGTTACATGGTTAACTTCAAGCTGTTTTTAATGATGTCTAGAAGTTTGAAAATTGGAATGGAAGTAAATTCCCAAAACCTCCCTGTCTCTATTAACAGTTAGGTTGTATTTGAACTACATATAAGTGTTTGCAAAACCATTTCTAACTTCATGAAACAAAATGCCAAGTGTTTTTATTTATTAATTTTAAATCATGTTTCGCCGAATGCAAACAGCTTCATTAATTGAAATGATGAATGTGTTAGTGTTTGAGAAGAGCGATTGCAATGTTTTGGTGATGGATGATGTGAGATTGGAGATGAAATGAATGTGTTTGTATATTAGGGTAGTATGTGATCGAGGTATAGACGTATTAATTCAGAATACATTGGTGTATGTTGTATGATGACTCTGAGATTGACATGAATGTTGTTGAAAGAGTGAGTATAAGTCAGATGAGATAGTTTAGGAATGTGGAACGTGTGTCGAATGTAAGATATGAATGAACTTGTATGAATGTATATGTATGTATTTATGTATGAAGAGTTGATGGTAGATTGAGCATGTGGTTGAAGCAAGGATGACTGAATGTTTCAGGGGTTCGTGTTACCCCATTTAATTAGATATTATCTTTACTACATATTTATTATTTGTTTAAACTATATAATAATGAATGATTCACTTTAAAATTATAATGATGAATCGTTCTCATCTGTAACACAATACTTTGCTAGCTGACAATTTATTATACATACATATATATATATATACCGGGTGGTGCTCGGTGAGTGCGAACATAGGAATTTAACATGGGATATTAGTTTTATGCAATTTCCTGCTCTCCTGTACATTTTACGGAAAAAACTGTAGAGGGAAGATTTGTTCAGAATTAAAAGTTACCCATGAAACTGTTTTTACATGTTTTATTAAGTTTTTGGTTTAGCCGTAACATTAAAAATAAATTTCGAAATTTCTGTTACTTTGTAGCAATAGCCATGACTTTTCTTTTATTTTTATGACAAATGCGTTAAATGTCAATTTTTGATGTTTATTAAAGTTAATCTTATAATTTAAATTAAATCAAAAAAATCACATTTTTTATTCTTTGAACAAAGTTTTATTTTCATATTTAATAATAAATCAGTTTCAAGTTTATCAACAATTTCAATTTTTTTTAAAAATTTTAAATTACAATAATTTAATGTGAAATAATAAGTAATAATTGTAACAATATTATTTAATATACCTACATAAAAAAATAAAGAAATTACAATAAATGTTCAAACAAGCCACCATTTTCAGCAAGACAATAACCAAGTCTATTGTAAAACGAAGTTCTAACATTGGCTAATTGCCTGTCAGTAATATTATCACATTCTTCGAATAAATTCTAAACAAATCTTCCCTCTACAGTTTTTTCCGTAAAATGTACAGGAGAGCAGGAAATTGCATAAAACTAATATCCCATGTTAAATTCCTATGTTCGCACTCACCGAGCACCACCCGGTATATTTTTATTGTAACATTAGCAGATTGTCAGCTACTGAAACATTGTGATACAGTGACAGTTAGTATAAAAAACAAACAAATTACGGATGATTAACTAGATTTTTCATTGTTAAACGTTCCGGCATTATTTTATACAAAAATATTTGAAGTAAATGATTGATATAAATAAATTTGAATCAGTTTTATTTTAAATATTATTCTCTAAACCACTTATGACCGATTTAAATAAAGTTAATCAAATCATCCTCCATCGATTATTTATACTAACAGTCAACATATTTTGTAAATAAAGATAATGAAATACTTTTACCCAAAATAATTGTATCAAAGTATTAATTCTAAAAGTTTCCTTTATAATAATTAAATTGATTTCTTTTTAAAAATTGGGAAAACTGACAGAATTTATATTTACTAATGATAATAATAAATATATTTTAAGTAGATAGTTGACAATAACTTTGTTTAACACATATTTATTGTTTAAGAATAAGAAATAGATACCTATTGTAATAAGTTATACATACATCTTATTACAATATTCTTTATTCTTAAAAAATAAATCTGTTTTGAAGAGATTTATTGTGAATTATTTAATTTAAAATATAGTTTTTATTGTTTAAGATAAATAAGTAAATAATATTGTAATTTAATATGTAAAGATAATAACAAATATGTTTTAAATAGATAGTTGACAATAACTTTGTTTAACACATATTTATTGTTTAAGAATAAGAAATAGGGTACCCATTGTAATAAGTTAACATATATCTTATTACAATATTCCTTATTCTTAAAGAATAAATGTGTGTTGAAGAGATTTATTGTGAATTATTTAATTTAAAATATAGTTTTTATTGTTTAAGATAAATAAGTTAATAAAATTGTTGTAATTCAGTATGTAAAAATAATAACAAATATGTTTTAAATAGATAGTTTAGAATAACTCTGTTTAAAACATATCTATTCTTTAAGAATAAAAAATATTGTAATAAGAAAACATACATCTTATTGCAATATGTCTTATACTTCAAGAATAAATATATTTTAAAGAGACTTATTCTAAATTAATTTATTTAAAAAATAGTTTGTATTATAAATAAAATGTACTTTTAGTTAACAATTCTAAAATAAAATGTTAGTAAAACTTGTACACAACTTTGCAATGATAATAAATATTGTTTATATTTATACATACCTTGTTGTTTTTAATTTTTTTCTCACCTTTTTTTTAGGACTGGTGCTGCATTTAAAATGGCGTCTATTTAATTATTTACATTTAAATACTTCTATTCAAATTTTAAATTAATCAGCCATTTTGTTCCTCCCATATATAAAATTAAATTCAATTAAGTTTCAATTATGAGGAGGAGCAATAGAAGAAATGAGGGCGGTAACACAACCAATTAAGAAAGCAGTGATGCCAATTCACTATAACCAAAATACAGTAAAGATACCTCCTCGCCGTTCTGCGCCCCGGATACAAACCTACCAAATTGGAGCAGATCCTGACAAAATTTCAAAGTTTTTTTTCTTAGTTCTAAAATTGGTCACCAGGGGGCAGCATCAATCATGTATGCATGGTGGTGCTATCTATTGTTCAGTTTTTGAACTAGAAAAAAAACTTCGAGTTTTTTGTCAGGAATTGCTCCAAATTCGTCGATTTGTATCCGGGGCGCAGAACGATGAGGAGGTAACTTTACTGGATTTTGGTTATAGTGAATTGGCAACCCTGTTTATTAATTGGTTGTGTTGACGCCCATTAAATCTTTCGTGGCTCCTCCTCTTAATTGATATATAATTGAATTTCATTTAATATATGGGAGGTACAAAATGGAAGACAAGTTAATTGAATTTGAAAATATTTATATTTACAGAAGGAAATAAATTAAAGAATGGCAGCCATTTTAAACACTTTTATTGACGTTTTAAATCAGTATACAATAGAAACTAACATCTATAGTACAATATTTATTATAAATACAATATTTAAAGCATTCATTACAAATACAAATTTATATCATAAATACAATGTAAAACATAATTATTACAATTTTTATTAAATATATAATATATTATTGAAAAAAATATTATTTAATTTCTGGGGTGTCTTTTAGAATAAATATGTGTTAAACAAAGTTATTGTCAACTATCTATTTACAACATATTTGTTATTATTTTTACATACTGAATTACAACAATTTTATTAACTTATTTATCTTAAACAATAAAAACTATATTTTAAATTAAATAATTCACAATAAATCTCTTCAACACACATTTATTCTTTAAGAATAAGGAATATTGTAATAAGATATATGTTAACTTATTACAATGGATACCCTATTTCTTATTCTTAAACAATAAATATGTGTTAAACAAAGTTATTGTCAACTATCTATTTAAAACATATTTGTTATTATTTTTACATATTAAATTACAATATTATTTACTTATTTATCTTAAACAATAAAAACTATATTTTAAATTAAATAATTCACAATAAATCTCTTCAAAACAGATTTATTTTTTAAGAATAAAGAATATTGTAATAAGATGTATGTATAACTTATTACAATAGGTATCTATTTCTTATTCTTAAACAATAAATATGTGTTAAACAAAGTTATTGTCAACTATCTACTTAAAATATATTTATTATTATCATTAGTAAATATCAATTCTGTCAGTTTTCCCAATTTTTAAAAAGAAATCAATTTAATTATTATAAAGGAAACTTTTAGAATTAATACTTTGATACAATTATTTTGGGTAAAAGTATTTCATTATCTTTATTTACAAAATATGTTGACTGTTAGTATAAATAATCGATGGAGGATGATTTGATTAACTTTATTTAAATCGGTCATAAGTGGTTTAGAGAATAATATTTAAAATAAAACTGATTCAAATTTATTTATATCAATCATTTACTTCAAATATTTTTGTATAAAATAATGCCGGAACGTTTAACAATGAAAAATCTAGTTAATCATCCGTAATTTGTTTGTTTTTTATACTAACTGTCACTGTATCACAATGTTTCAGTAGCTGACAATCTGCTAATGTTACAATAAAAATATATATATATGTATGTATAATAAATTGTCAGCTAGCAAAGTATTGTGTTACAGATGAGAACGATTCATCATTATAATTTTAAAGTGAATCATTCATTATTATATAGTTTAAACAAATAATAAATATGTAGTAAAGATAATATCTAATTAAATGGGGTAACACGAACCCCTGAAACATTCAGTCATCCTTGCTTCAACCACATGCTCAATCTACCATCAACTCTTCATACATAAATACATACATATACATTCATACAAGTTCATTCATATCTTACATTCGACACACGTTCCACATTCCTAAACTATCTCATCTGACTTATACTCACTCTTTCAACAACATTCATGTCAATCTCAGAGTCATCATACAACATACACCAATGTATTCTGAATTAATACGTCTATACCTCGATCACATACTACCCTAATATACAAACACATTCATTTCATCTCCAATCTCACATCATCCATCACCAAAACATTGCAATCGCTCTTCTCAAACACTAACACATTCATCATTTCAATTAATGAAGCTGTTTGCATTCGGCGAAACATGATTTAAAATTAATAAATAAAAACACTTGGCATTTTGTTTCATGAAGTTAGAAATGGTTTTGCAAACACTTATATGTAGTTCAAATACAACCTAACTGTTAATAGAGACAGGGAGGTTTTGGGAATTTACTTCCATTCCAATTTTCAAACTTCTAGACATCATTAAAAACAGCTTGAAGTTAACCATGTAACTTTAAATTTGCTGGAAGTTTGTCTACAAACAAATTATTTTTGCTCTTTGGTGACATTTGTAATTAACAAAATGAGGGTCTTTATTATCTGAAATATTAATGAACAATTTTGAGAATATATTCCTCAATTCCAATAAATATCTCCTAAAAAATTTAGATTTTTGGTATAGATATATCGACGATGTTTACACCAGGAGCAACAACTACTAAATGTCCTTAATTCATTTGACTAAAATACATAATTCACCACTGAAGTGAAAGTTAATAAAAGCATAAATATCTTGGCCATTACTATCGAACACATTAACAATAAATTTAATTTTAGTATTTACAGGATACCCACTAATTTGTATCACCCATTTAATATAAAGCTAGCAACATTTTATAATTTATCTGATGATCTGAATTATAATCATTTTAAATATTGCAGCAAACAATGGTTACAGTGAAGAAGTCACTGTGAAGCTAATAAATAAGAAAATTAGATCAATTATAAAAAATTAATTTTATCCTGTACACTTTGAAACTAGATCTAAATCAATTTATAAAAAATTAAATTATGTTAATGGTGGCATGAATCGTAGTATGGCCAAGAATTGGAGGAAATTTGACATTATATACAAATAATAATAAAATAATGAATAAAGACCCTTTGTTAAATTAAATGTAAAGATTGTGAATTTGTTTATATAGAGCAAACAGGACGAAGTTTCCAGACTAGATTTAAAGAGTATTGTTATAATTATATGATCAAAAGTACCCAGTCTAATCTAGCTAAACACTTGATAGATTTTTATCATAAAAGTTCTATATGTAATTTGTCAGTTCTACATATAAAAGGAAAGGATATCGATTCACTTTCTTTGAAGCTTTTAAAATTAAGAAAGCCGTTAAGGCCGACCAGAAACTAATGAATGAATATTTAGATGTTCTAAACTCAACTTTCATAGACGTTGTCATTAAAGGAAATTCCCTAAACAGTCCCTCTCACTATTAACAATGTGTTTGTATTTGTACAATATATAAGTGTTTGTAAACCACATATCTACCTTCTGACGATGGCACAACTGCTGAAATTGTGCAATAAATGTTATTGCCAAATTTATAAAACTAAATACTAAGTGGTTTTATTTATTAATTTTACTAACACATTATCATTAATTAATATTATTGAAATCTTTTTCTGCTTCATTTATTTAAATCATTTACAACATCATTATCCGCACCAGGTAACGCAGACACTACCGCAACCTCGCTACCTTCAAACACTCTAAGTGCGTGCGCGCATTTCTAATCATCAGGAGTCAAATAACCTCTCACCTCCATACATCAACATCTCATTCAAGCCGAGAGCCTTGCCATTCTTTAGACGCAACATCATTCTCACCTCTAACATTTTCTCTTGCAATTTCACTACAACCATTCAGTCCATTTACGCTACCATACAAACCCCTAAAATACTCACACCATCTATTCCTAACATCTGGTTCATTCCACAATATAATTCACCATTCGTACCATTCATTCATTCATTTATTTACTCAACAGACATATCTCTAACATCCTCATTATACACCCTCATTCACCAACTTTTATCCAGACGTATACACGACACCATCAAATAAACTTCTCATGCTCGGTTTTTCAGTGGGGGCTTAAACTTCAATTTAGTTGAACCTTGAACTTGAGCCAGACCATTTTTTTGTTTATAACTTGTCAAATTAATCTAGTTCAGCTGAACCTAAACTGAATGTCTAAATAATTTTATGGTGTTGTGTAATTTGGGATTCTGAGAAAATTATAATCATTACCTTGTTTACCAAAATTCAGTTTATATTCTGTCACAGGTAAATATTAATAATGTACAAGATTAAATTTAAGTTCTACGTCAGGTACGCGTTCATTAAAAAATTCTAGCACAAGAAAAATAATGGGGGCAGACAATTAAAAATTGGTGCAAATTGGCAAAAAAGAGGAATACGTAAAATTACAAATTAACTCAATAATAAAAGAATTAAATTGTATATGAAATAGTAAATAGAAAAGTGTATATTGTGATATATTTCTAATGATACCCTTCTGACGGTTTTACTATATTACTAATTATTTTAGGTCTTCTAACACGACCAAGTCGCTCAACAAAATTGAGACAAATAATTATGACATATAAATGTCAGAATGTATTGAAAAACCGAGCATCAATCATTCATCACACAGAATAAAATCAATCACTCTCTGTCCATTTTCACTTACATTCTTCCTTGTATACAATTGCGCTATTTTATATTAATTTAAAACAACATATTTATTACTGTTTTTAACCGACTTTTACCCAAATAATTTAAAAAGGGAATAATTTAAATGAGCACCGAAATCATTGTATCTGAAATAATCAATAAGAACTGTGTTGCTCTTGCCAGAAATATATTTATTAAACACCAGAAATATATATTTCTAACTCGAGTTAAATTATATTTTGATAGTCTGAAATAATTAAATGAATACTAAAAATAATAATTAGGCATAAAAATTACTAACTGATCTTTAAATATAATAGTAAATAAGCTTCATGGAAAATTAAATGCTAATATGGCAAATAGCAAATACAAATATTTGATTTTTAAATTGATAAACAGATTAGTAAAGTCTAGTATTTTGGATATCGAACATGAATTATTTAGAGCTGATATTTTGGTGCTCGATTAAATACAACCCACTTAAAACTAATAATTATCTTATATTGATGTTGGAGGCAGCGGTCTTGACGACATTCTGCGTTGGTTTTGCAGTCATCTTCTGATGTGTTTGAAGAGAAGCTGTTGATTCTGTTGCTGATGAATCTTCCCAGCATTTGATGTAATCACCAACCGGAAACGTTGGTTTTCTTCATTCACCACCGCACCTAACAACAAAATATTATTAGAAACAAGTACAAATACTCCTTGAAAAACAGTAAGTTTTCAATGATGGTGTCCTTCTTCTCCCTACCTACCCTATCTTACCTAAGTTTTTGTCAAAGACTAGCTACGAATCTACGACTTATTTAAAAGTTACAACCGTGTCATTCAGATTTTCATGCGCCATTTTATTATTTCTTCGAGAAATAGCAAAAAGAAATCCACATTTACTCATTTAAAAAAAATAATTATGTTTGCAGATTGTTTTAATGGATTCCTAGGATTTATTTACGAAATAAATCAATTTACACGATAGTTAACAGCGCGTAAGCCTTGTACTAATTGAGATATTTTAAAAGTACAGAGAAACAAAAAAAGCCCCAAAAATATAAATCAAAAACCATCTCACCTGTTTTAAGCTTTCACTGTGCAAACTACAACCATTATTCGCCAAAGAGCTTCCTAAAACCTGGTGGGTCCTCAAGTGCTCTTTTTTCTCCTTGGTGTTGTCGGTGATTTGTGGTCATTGTCTTTCATAATAATTGATTTTAAAGTCGACAAATGTTGTTTTCATGGTTTCTGCTTCATTACATACCTAAAATCAACATTGGCAGATTAAATATTTATTTAAAAGATTAGAATAATAACAACCTATTTTAGCATAATTTCTTATTAATTAACAATACTTTACTCTAGTTGCCAAAAGTGATTTGGTGACAAAATTAATTATCTAGTTTTGACGTTTATGTTTAAATTCAAAATGAATTTATTTTAAAACAAATATGTATATAATTTAAACGAAAAATAATTAAAATAAAATAGTTTGGTGCTCCAATTAATTTAATTAAACGTGAATTTTGGTGGATTGAAAAGTTCATGAATGAAACAAACTTTAAAAGGTTCAGTATGCACATGCCTGATCTGAAATTGCAGATTTTGGGCGATTGTATGCCATCATATTAGTATATAAATTAAATTCAAGATTAAATAATTTATTTTTTAATTAATAAATATATAAATGTATATGTCGTTTAGTTGGAAATCTGAAGAAAACAAGGAATTTCCCTTTTCAAAAGGCTATATCTAAAAAACTATTCAATTTTACGTAATTTATCACATCAAAAATACTCGTAGAAGAATATTTAATCGTTCAACAAAACTATTTAGGCCAAGGGTTATAGATAATTCAATTAAATGTCTTTTAGACAGATGTACGGAAGGTAGGTTTATATTGAAATCAATTCACTCATCAAATTCATCAAAGATTTTCATAAAAATTTGATTAAGTATAATTCAAAAGATGGAGAATTGAAAATTTAAAACCAATTTAAATTATCCTTACTAGATCAAAAGTTACAATCTTTTAAAAAATGTCAAATTTGTAAATGTAAAGTTATGGAAAAACTGTCATTCTGAATTTCAGCCGCCATTTTATTATTTCTCTCAGAAAAATTCTAAAATTAGCCCAAATTTTCAGTCGACTATTTTTAAATATAAAAAGATACACTCACTTAAAAAAGTAATGGAAGTGAAACGTTCGGACACGCCATCAAACGTCAAGTCCCCGTGGCTATCATCTCCACCGCTGGTTCCTCCAGCTCGGCTTTCCCGTGCTCCAGATTCTCCGTAGACTTCTTGCAGCTGTCCAAAGTCACCTAAATGAACACAGCGGGTGTCAAACATATTAAGTTTTAAAAAAACCAGTCAAGTAGAAATAAATTTTAAAATAGTTATTTGTGTATTAAGAGCGTAAAGTGATTCTTTGTTACTCGAGCACGGTAATTGCAGCGCGAGCCGAAGGCGAGAGCTGCAATAGTGCAAGAGGAACAAAGACACTTTACGCTCGTGATACACACATAATTTTTTCTACGATTGCATCTTAAAGTTATTAAAAAACGTAGGTATACGTCTAAAACTAAATTCGTTTTGTTAACTGTCAATATGACAAGTTTCTGTTTTGTTTGTATCCCTGGTAACTATTGAAATAATCTTTTTCGCGCGTTTCCAATGGCAACGCAACGTCTTTTTCGCGCGTTGCCATTGGAGACGCGCAAAAAAGATATTTTTCGATTGTTCCACAAAAAACGTCAACTTTACGATGACAAATGAGAGCGTAATTGTCATCTTTTCATAGTAATCGTAGAAAAAGTAATGTTTCTTGTGTTAGGATGTTGTAATTAATTAATTAATTAATTGAAAGTATAATTATATCATCACACCTTTTACCCATTATTGGGTCAAATCACGGCTCCCAAAGATGTTAGTGGTAAAAATTGTAGGTTATTGTTTTAAATAATGATTAAATATTAATTCTAAATACAATCCAATTTAAATATTGTAAAGAAAACTTTTATTCTAAATATTGAAAACAATGATTATGGGTAAAACTATTTTATTAACTTTATTTACAAAATACAACAACCGCTAATGAAAAGAAACTATTAAGGGATATTAATTTTAGAAGAAAAATACTTGTAATATAAGTGATAGAAATATAATTGCTGACAATGTATCAAAACGTTTCACTAGTTACTAGCGTTATCAATTACCATGATTATTTTCAAGTGAAATAATGAAAAAATAACAATTTTCTTACATTTTCAAGAGATGTGGTATGAACACCAGCTCTGGTCAGTGTTTTGTTTGCAAGTGCAGAGCTCGTGCTCGCTGCGTATTGACTCGTACGACTAATTGATTACACAACTAATAACCACTGTGTTACCTTGAAACATACGCAACATATCTACATTTCAAATAAAATATTTCTCATTTTACTTTCTTAATTAATTATTATAAATTATTATTGTTATTTTTTTTATAAAACTAAACTAATTTAAAACGCGAAACGTTTATACGTGAATAATTTCTCAGTAATGGGTAAAAGGCGTGATTTTATTTATAAATAACTTTCTCACCAAATGCCAAAACATTTCCGTGCACGGAGTTTCCAGACCTTCCGTCTGATTCCGGCTCCAAGTCGCTGTTGATCACGTACTGGAGAATTGACAATAAACAGCGCCACATAATGTAAATGTTTCTGATCTGCCACGTAGATGAAGATCAATCCATTCTCTTCTCTTCCGACATGAAGAGTAGGTTTCTGAAGAGCGATCGTCGTCGCTATCTAAAATTAAAAAAAAAAACATATTATTTATTGTCAATTTATTTATCTGAGCCAACACCAGCACTCCAAGTATTTCTAATGATTTGTTTAAAATAACGATCGGTACTATTGCGTCACCAATTCCCAATTAGCGCAGGAATGTAATAAGACCATGACAGCTGCTGCCATCTCTCAATGACTAATGTTTCAAATTGAAAAACAGAAAAATCACTTTCTTTGACAAAATGTATTTAAAGAAAAGAAAAGTACCTAGACGTGAGTTGTTGGCGCACCTCGCTTGCACTTCTAGAGCTAGCTCTTTGGCGAAGCTCAATCTGTTTAAATTTCTCGACTCCTGTTCAGCAGGTTCCAATCTCTTCTCTCAGGATGGGCCCGAAGATGTCAGCCTGGTCCAAAATAGCTCTTCAACGAAGGGTTTCATGTCGTTGTGGATGAGTATCCAGTGGTCGCATTTCTCTCCGATTACGCCTGGAAGAAAGAATAAACAGTTACTATTAATTGTAATTGCTAATTGCAATTACTAATTAATTACTTAATCCCAATTACTCACTCAGACACAATTGTATTTTATTGAAACCGCTAACTTTTGTTTAGCTAATCGATAATAAACATGGCTTCCTTCCTGAGCACGGAATGAAATAGTCGTTCTAGAATAGATTAAGCCAATGCCTGTCAGTCAATGGCGATTTATTCGAGCATTTAATTTAATAATAAAATTAATTATAGCAACTATTATTTTCTTTTTTCTACATAATCTAGACAAATAAATACCTATTATTAAGTTATCTAATTTGTTTTATTTCTCATGGCACTCTGATAATTGCTTTAAAGCATGCATTTTTTTTTTGCTTCCAACTCGGACATAATAAACAATTGAACAACAATCTTATATTCTATGGATGCAGTTTGTCATTATGAACATTTTTCTTCAGTACAATTTTGTTCTAAAATTAATAGATAAAGAGATATCGCTAAATCAACATTTTAACATTAAATTTCCTATCTCCGGAAAAAAATAGACACCCGGTATATATAAACCAACTAAAGCTTTCTGTGTTATTTTTCAACCATTTGACGTTGATATTTCAGTAACTATCAAAGTATATAATAAATAGTTATTTTTGACAAAAATACTCGAAATGAATAGAATATTGTTTTGAAATAATAATTAACAATTGGTAAAACCAATTAGTTAAATACATTATTATGATGTCGTAACACTTGTAGCTGTTATGTACTACAAAGTACATTTTACACTATTTTTAAGTACAAATATCTATCGAAAATATTAGAATAATGTTCTCGTTAACTATTTACCAGTATTTTATTATAACGTACAATTATTTATCCAGCAACATTCAACAACACAGCGTCATACACGACTAAATTTACGGAATAAACCTAAACTTCGGCAAATTTATCGTTTGAACAAATCAAATACTTTTATAAATTTTTATAAAATAAAGAAAATACTATCAAAATCACATTTTCATGTATAAAAAAATAATATATATATATATATATATATATATATATATATATATATATATATCACGTTTTTCTAAATAGAAATACTATTTATAACTGTTAAAATCGAAAGATGTCCAAAAATATTATTGTAATTTTAAAGAAAATTTATTAAAAATCATGTTCAAATATGATGTTAAAGCCGTTTATTTCTGAATTTAATTGTTGAAATGTAATATTTCTATACATGTGTTACGTACAAAGCAATTTATGTAACAAACTGTTGATACATTTTTAAGTATCAAAAACTATATTTCCAGGTAAAATTTGTATCAAAATCGTCAGAATAACATCTATACTTACGAAAGGCACTAAATTTTATTAATATTTATTGATATTTTTACTCAAAAACACTAATTTTCTAGCAGCAAATCTGGCTATCACGCTCGACAGATTTCAACTAGTCACGCAATGCATGCCCACTACGAGATTCTTCCGAGCAAACCAGTGCACATCAAAATGTCTTGGAGTGTATTTTATGTATAAAAATTATTATTTATTGAAAATAACATATTTTTAATAACATTAATTAAAAAATTGTGTTTTTTAAATTAAGTGTTTATCTATTTTATCAGTATTTAAAATATTTAAATACAAAAATAAGTATGTAAACATTCAATTTAAATAAAAACTAGTACTTTAAATATGATTACATTTACAACATAGAAATAGGGAAACAATTTATTGTACTTTAATAAAAAAACATCCAAATAATAAATTTAATAGGGATGGTTTTATCGGGATCTATTGCTAGGTATAAGTATGTCCATAACGTCTGATTTAAACTAACTTTTCACATTTTTGTTGATAGTTTATTGAAGTAAACGTAATTGTTTATAGCTGAGAATTAAATAGGGGTGGATTTATCACAATCTATTGCTACGTATAAATGTATCCATAACACCTCATTTAATTAAAATTTCACTTTTTTGTTCATTACTTATTGAAGTACATGCAATTGTTTATATGTGTACGAAATTTTATAGCTGACAGTTTAATAGGGGTGAAATAAATTAAATCACAGATGTCGTGCATATTGATGACGTCACTTCGTTGTGGTTCTGCAGTGCTCCTTTAAATCTATTGCTGGGTATAAACGTCTCATATTTCTATATGGAACAATGTATCAATTTTTAGATAATTGTAGTAAACATTTTTGTTTATATACTATATACTAAATTTCACGTGATAAAGTTTAATAGTTATGGTAAAAATGAAACTATTGCTGGCTAATGTATTGCTGCGAAATTGTCACTGACAACCATCAATACTTTTTAACGATAGGACTATAGTTGAGAAAGGTTAGGGTATTGCTAGGAAAAAGTATTGCTGGCTTCATATAGTTAATAAATCCTTACTCGTAAGTACTGCCAACAACATAATAGCCAAAAGTACCACTAGTAGTAAAAATGGCTAGTGTTGGAATATCAGTTCTTTTAGGAATATCTACAACGGAACAATTACATCAGGTACATTTAAATAACATTTTTAACTGTACAAATTATTACATTATTAAATATTTTAGTTTTTGCATAACTGCATTGATAATTTGGTGGGTAAAATTGGCGCTGCCCTCAATAACATCAACGGTGATATTGATTGGTCGCAGGAAGACTACAAAATAGCGGGAAAATTTATTCAAAACATTTATAAGACTTTGGTCTCTAATAGCGCCTATAACATTGATGAAGAATTAAACGAATTGGGTAGCGAGAAAATCGACTGTATCAAAAAATGTTACGAGATAAGAAAACCAGAAATTCAAAGAGCTGTTACAAATGAATATATGGCCAAAATGGGTTGTCCAGTTGTAACGGATTTTGATTGGAAATTGAAATGGATTCTGGGAAGTTCATCTTTATCATCTCTTCGTGAACCGTTATTACAAATGGATTTACTGACTAAACAAATTGATCTGGAAGATAATCTATCTAAAGATACTATTAAATTTGAAATGAACATTGCAGAATTAAAAAGTTTTATTACTAATGCTGAGAAATGTCTAGAGGAATTTAAAAATTGAACCGTTTTTTATTCCTTTGTATACCATATTTAATTAAATAAATGGTTTTTTTCTATTATAAATCATTGTTATTCAATAGACTTGCTTACTTTAATTATTTTAAAAAAATGTTTTCTTCTAAACATTAACAGAAAGATTCACAAAAAAGATTAGTTGTGAAGTTTCAATTTTAATTTCATTTCTATTTCAAATATATAGTTGATGTTATGGTACCAATACAAGCTAATATTACGTATAAAATACTAGAAATACCTGAAAATTTATAAACAACATTATTCTGTTTTATAAATATCTCTAATGTTGATGAACTCCAAATGTAACACTTTATGAATCTGGAGTGTAAAATGATTAAGTAGTAGAAGAAATATGGAATGAACGGGGGAATAAATAGGGAAAGAAAATAAACGACACAAACACAGAGAGATTTAGGAAACACCCTAAGTATATTTATAAACACATTCACACGTACATATTAATAATATAGATGATAAACTCTAATTCAAACATCCACAGCCTGAATGGGTGTCTTATGAACGTTAAATGACATGGGATCTGGTTTCTGGCCGGTTCACAAGACACCCGAGGCGCGCAGAGCAAGTGCATCGCTTGAATCAAGTTCACATCACTTTAAAAACAAAATCTCGCACATCAAAACCACTTCATCTCCTCTACCTCTGTATACCTTCAATTTTCTACTACCTATCTATTCATATCGCTATAACATTGTTTAAATTTTGATACACCGAACACATTAAAATTAAATTTCGTTGTAATAATGTACAGTTTCTCGTAGGACGCTTACCAACTAGAATTTCCATTTATACATTAATTAATTATTATAGTATTGAATCAATCAATCATTTCATTTCGTTTCGTTTCGTTCTTTCTCCATTCGGCTGCAGTCGATGCAGACTGTTGTTGGGTATTTGCTAAATTGAGCTGCCTAATGCAGTTCACACGAGAACAGGTAAAACACCATTCTATTCATAGATAATAGGATGTATAAGTGATAACACTTTGTATATTTTATTATAAATGATGAACGGATAAATATCAATAATATTATAGCAATAGTAATAATATACATCATTCCATAACACACTTGAAAAATTCCTGAAGTAAAAATCCTTTATAAAATGTATTTATTGACACAGAGTTTTATTTATTATAATGAATGAATTCGTTCGTTACAATATCGAGACAAGAGTGAGTATGTAATAAGAATGACGTCGATCTGATCTGACCTGACCGATTCACTAACGATCCACTAAGTCTCTATCTACAACGGAGCTGGTTAGTTTGATGTGGATATGTAGACTAATGCTAGGGAAGCCGACTAAATAAGATAAATGTAATAGAGTGTTGATTCATTGTAACACAGTTGTTGCATGTTTCGATTGCTGGTCTGGTCTGGTTTCATTTGATTCGATTGATTCCATTTTGTAAAAGCAGTACAAAAAACATTTTTCAGAAAATATTTTAGGTTGTGTGAAAATTCTGTTCAAAACTGTGATGGTAAATTGATAGAAAAAACTGCTTATAAAAGCTCCCTCTAAAGCTATTCTTACACGCTAGACTATATTACAATTGTATACGTTTATTAAAAAAAGTCGCCAGAACACGACACTTGTAAAAAAATCGTCCATTTCTTCACAGTAAAATGACATAAAATGACAATTTCAAACATTTTGAGTATTACTTATCTTTTAATCTAAATTGATTTTTTCTAAATTTTGCGCAACGGACAATCTCATTTTTGTTTCCTTTAATTTATTTGGCAGTTTCCTTTTGATTGTTGGTCAAATATTTCGCTGCCAGGAATGATCCATCAAAATGTTTTACTTTCTTTATTTAAAACAGCGTTTATTAACGATACTCTTAAGTGCGGGAGACTATTATTCCTCAGCGGCCGCGGGTGTGGGACTCGCTTCCTGTAAAACAGAAATTCAAACAGCTATTAGCAAAATTCATTCAACCAATTCTACAGAGATGTGTGCTTTAGTGCAGTAGCATAGAAGCGTTAGTGCGCAATATACGTACCACTTTCTGCTCTTCAGAAGCCGCTAACCTTTCCTCGTTGGTGCTCTCTGTGGCCGATGTTTCAATCTCGGAAGCCGGGACCTGCAATGAAAGCAGCACATGCAAATACAACGGCGCGGCTAACGAACGGCTAAGCAAGCCTATTCATCACTCACTAACTGCATTCATTAACAACGAGCGAGTACAACATCTCCACCACATTCAATTTCACGAGAGTGTTATTTCAATTCGTGAAATGGAATTTGGTTGTTATGGGGCCAAGAACAAAACAAATCATGTAAATACAACAAGCAACAGAAGCAAGGCCAATTGGCTACGCTCGATGAAATAAGTAAGGTCATCATAATATTGAGTGGACACTGCACAGAAATAGAAGCGTCAAGTTGCACGCTACAGCATCGGATATCACTAATACCGATCTTGGTTTGTTGGTCATGGCGAGACGGCGCCGTGTCGCCTTACATTACATTACGTGTAAGTTGTGGTTACTGATCGGCAATTCGATACACATGAGTATGATTAGTAACAGGCCAAGGAGGCTTGATTAGTACGGGAAAACATGTTACTAGTAACAAACAATGATTAGCACAGCATAACAAGGGGCGGACACGATCACTAAACCTAGAAGAGTTAAACACGTAAACGTTAAGCCTGGTTTTTTTTATCATAACAACGAACACGGGCTAAAATAGTCAACTAAAATAACAACCAACGAAAAAATAGTTAAATTAATTAAATTCAGTTTGTTAGTTTAGTTGACTAGAGTAGCCCAGTAGCAACTAGTAGGGCTGTCAACGGATATCAGATATCCGGATTTTAAAATATTCAACAGGAATTAAATTTAATACTTACGTCAGTATATAATTTTATTTTTAAATCAAGAATTACCACTTCATGTTTTATATATCGTTTTTAATTATTATTCTTGGACTTATATCTCTCAAATATATATTTGAAAATATACAACCGATTTGTCTAAATATTGGAATATTCGAAATCCGTTTTTAAGAATACTGGATTATCCAGAAACCGATTATTCCCGCATATATGGACGAGGTTTGTAAGGATTCCGATTTTGCGAATATCGGTTTAATACCGAATCTTATAAATGTAAATCCGGATATTTGGATTGTTATTCGGATGTTGACAGCCCTAGTAAGTAGTAGGGTGTGTGTTTCTCGATGTGGAGCGTGGCTTATTCACCTGTTTGAGCGGTGCGGGCGTGGGCGCGGTGGCGGCGGCTGCGGGTGCCGGGGGCGGCGAGTCGGCGGCGGGCGTGGACGCTGCGTCGCCGTTCTGCAGGGGCAGGGGCAGGGGTGGGAGCGAGTCAGGCTGCGTGCTGGAGTCGAGCGACGCGGGCTCGGCTTCGGGCAGCATCTCGGGCGGCGCCGGGAGCGACGCCTCCGAGGACAGATCCGCCACCGAGTCAGCGTTCGCAAGCGGCTCCGGCAGTAGTGACAGGGATTCGGGTGGGGACACAGGGTCGGCAGCTGCCATCTTCACCGGTGAGGATTCAACCGACGCCGGGGCCGCGTCAGCGGGCGGCGACGGCAGCGGTGTGGTGGCAGCGACTGGAGGTTCAGGGGTAGCTGGGGGTGGTGGTGTGGCTGTGACAGGGGCGGTTTCGGGAACTTTCTCAACGACCGGCTCTTGTACGGGTTCTGTTTTTATGGGGGACTCAACAACCGGCTCAGGGACAGAGGCGGAGGCAGGTGTCTCTACTACTGGTGCTGGCTGTGTATCTGCTGTCGTGTTAGCGGCTGGCGTGTCTACAGCTGCAGCTGCAGGTGCAGGTGTGACAGGGGCGGGGGCAGGGGTAGGTTCGACAGGGGTTGGTTCAGAAGGGGCAGGAGTGGACGCTGGCTCGGGTTCTGGCGCCTTCTCCACTACGGGCTCAGCGACTGCGGCGGCGGCTGCTGGTGCCTGTGCCTGTGTATCGGAACCGGGCAACTGATCAGTGGGCAAAGCGTCAGCCATGGTAGATTCAGCGAAGACCGTCACCGGATTGGGAGGATGAGAGGAGGGTAAAGGCGGCGGGATTTCTTCATTACGCACCTCTTTCGCTTCTTCCTTCACTTCCTCTTTGGCCGGAGCTGGTTCAGGAGCTGGTGCAGGGGCTGGCACTTCAGGAGCCGCTGCTACTGGTTCGGGTTCTTTCGCCGGTGCGGGAGCAGTCTCAGGCTCGGCGGGTTTCACTTCTTCCTTGACGGGTTCTGGTTCGGCAACCTTGACGGGTTCGTCGGCCGCAGGTGAAGCAGCAGGTTCCGCAGGCGGAGCAGCTTCAACAACAACTGGGGCTGGTGCAGCCTCGACCACAGCCTCCTTCACCGGTTCGGGTACTTTGTCTTCCACGGGTTTGGGTTCCTCTACCTTGGGTGTTTCTACTGGTGCTGGCGCAGGAGCGGCTGCAGGTTCAGCTGCAGGAGCTGGCGCTGCTGCAGGGGCCGCAGCTTCCTCTACTTTAGGCGCGGTTTCTTCTGCCGGGGTGGTGTCACCATTTGTCACTGGGGCTGTATCTGGTGTCTTGGGAGTGTCTCCCTCAACTGGGGAAGACTTTTGTTCCTCTACTGTTGGAGAAGTGGCGGTTTCTTCAGCACCCTGTAACAATAACATCATTATGATATGTCCATCTATTTATAAATCAATAGAGAGTTAACAACAGGATGCGCGGCGACTTAATTCAGTAGCCAAACACAAAGGCAAATGTGATTAGCTCTCGGACCGGATCTGTGTAGTATTTGCCACGGCGGGCACGCGTTCTATGGAGCAATGAACGACACGCCAGACCAATCATTTAATTGGTACAGCAGACAGACAGACAGACAGACACCGCGTCGCATTGTACGCACTCATCCAGCACTGTACTGTACACTCCCATCGCTCATCAGCATCCATTCACTTGGAAAAACCTCTACTGTACTTGTCTTGTACGCCAGACGCACTCAATTTCATTTGACCATGAAGTCTTATGAATTGTAAATGACCCGCAGTACTAGCCTTGCAATATATGAATACGATCTGCGTAATGAGAATTCGAACGAAATTTAAGCAACATTTTAGATCTCAGGTAGAGAAAGAAAAAATATTGTTAACCGTGAGCCAGTCATATATAGAACATATGCCGAAAAAATGTTGAGGGTGTTAGTTTGCGTTGATGATCTAGGAATAAATAGATGGAAATGATTCAAGGTTTATTACGTGAATGAATAATTCAGAGAAAAGTTTATTTTTGTATTTTTCAACTTTTTAAAAATCGTGTAAAAATGTAAAACTAATTTTTAACTTTTATCTACATAAAATCAATCTAAAATCAATATCCAAAAAAAAAAAAAACGTTTTAATCATTTGATTGGTAGACTGGGTACATTCTAGTTTCTAAAATAATCTACTACTTTTATAACCAGATATTTTTCCAAACTAATTTATTTGATCGGATTTGAAATTAAAGTGTTTTAATTAATATTTTCATGAGTTTAATTTTCAAATTTTTCTAGCGATTTAGACAGAAATAATACAAGTAGTAAAAGCTTTACCGGTGATTTTAGCACCTTTAAAAAAGCTTTAAATAGACCTGGAGTGTTTGTTAAATAATTATGAAATGATAGTCATTCCGCTGCTGGCAAACAGCAATTAGAGCCAAATAAACGTTGGCGCGTACATTAAACTTGGCTACTGCGTATGTTTACATTTTTTACATTCCTGATTATATTTGCGCAGGCGGCGTAAACACTCACAGATCTGGCGCTCTACCAAATCATTAAATCATAATCGCGCTGTCTGCACCGCAGCTAAATTTAATTTATAAAATAACGACGGCCTTAATAAAACTTGATTGTGATAAGAACTACTTCTCGAGGCTAACACAAACTATATTTCACCGAATGAAATGTTTCTAATATTCACTTCATTTAAATTGCTGGTAATTGATATTTTTTAAACTAATTAAATATTGTTATGGAACATATTTTGTATTGTAAATAAATACATTTGGAAATACATTTCATTGTGGTGCAGAATAGCGAATAAAATTTATTGTGTTAAAATTGTTTTGTATAAAATACGAGATAGGAAATAAAAAAAAATATATTATTTAAAGAATTTACGGATAGTTTTAAATTTAGAAGGCTAATAAAATACTTTTTATAAATAGTCCCTAAGAAACAAATTGAAAGAAAGATAGTTAAAAGTAAATTAATAGTTTCCTTGACAGGAGTAACTACATAAAAAAAATTGAAGTTCAAGATAAATTGAAATAAATGTAATTTTCTTTCAATTAGGTTAAACGAAACAACTACGCATTCTTCTAATTAATTAATAATTAAATAATGAACTTAAACTACAATGTTAAGCTTGATTAACTATTAATTACTTTTAAAAGTTTACAACTTCAAATAAATCATTGTTTTCAAATAACAAGTACAATTATGGTAGAGGAAAAAAAAAATAAGTAATTAAACAAATGCAATTTACATTCCATAGACTATTTTACGATCGCAGTAAAGAATGTTTTCTATTAATAAATGGTTTCTGAGAAAAAACCAGCCAATGAATCGAATTAAAAGTTATTTTTATTTCAGTTGTTTTGCAGGCTGTTGAACTTTGCACATTCAACTTTTATTTTATTTGTTTCCAACAACGTATCTCTTGTTTTGAATTTCGCATTTTATTGCATTGTTTATTTAACAACACATGAGTAACTTGATAAAAATTACAGTAAGTTGTATCCGGTAATTTCTAGTAACTATAATCAAACAAATTAAATCGAATAATTATTAATAAACATTCGTCGTTGCAACAGCAAATGAAGCTATTTATTTTTCAACGATACAGTTATGTAAAATTATATTTTTGGCATCATTACCACTATATTCACCTTGATTTATTTTCATCGGAGCTGCCACCAAATTTCGCGGTAATTTTTATTTTCAATGTCTCGCAGAATTACGACAAATCTTGAGACACTATAAATATTTAATAGACTTTCTTGGCGCCGAATTCACTCACAACATGAATATTTATTACAAAAAAAAATTGTTTAACTCATAGCTCTTGCTCTGAAATTTCAGATCTGCTCAAAGTTCAAAATGGTTCTAAACAAAAATATGTATTTTGAATAAATAAATTACCAAGACTGTACTGACAGTTGCTAAGAAAGAAGAAATATTTAAATAAGACCGGCAAACAGTTACTTTTCTCCCTATGTAAAAATGAGATACTAAGTAGTTTTAATTATTACATGTTGCAGTTCTGCAATCGTAGATCTTCCAAAAACAATCCAAAATATCGCAAATTTATATTTATTTTTTCTTTTAACTTTTGTTTCATGTTCAAAAATTTAGATACTTTAAAATAAAATATGACCTGTTTAATCGTTTCATGTTTTTGTTTATATCTGCAGTAGAAAAACAAGTTCTAGTTGATGCGTGAGCGCGCAGAAATGACTGCAAAACATATTTATAACTGCTGGTAGAACAAAATAGAAAAATTACACTGCGGCTTGTACTCTACCCAACGAACAAACATAATTTCCATTTATTACTTGTTAAAATTGATATTAAACTGTATAATGATAGTAGCCGGTATTCGTCAAGTGATGCGCGAAAGTCTCTCCGGTGAAAACCAATTCCAATAACCATAAAATCAGCAAATGATTCTCTCAAACGCCGGTTGCAGTTGTGTCTCTGCGCTGGTTGGCCGGCATCTTGGGTGTGTCTCGGAGTCACCGGGGCTTGGTTCTTGCTGCGTTGGTTGTTTTGTACCGGGTTATATTTAGTCTACACCACGACCACGCGGTAATTCAAGTTCAAGCGCTGTAGACTCGAACGCCAGCGAGAGAACCAACTCGTTGAGAGCTACATGTCGTTTTGCTACCAAAAATAAACTAGATACTTGCTTGCATACCAACGTTTTTTAGTTTCCGCTGCATTTGAGAGTAAATATAACCGGCGACACTTTGGCGATGGAATTACGTGAGTTAGGGGATTTATTTTCACGCACAGCACACACGCTATTTAAATCATATTTTTTACAAGAGAAAGATACTTCAATTTTAACTACCTTTTCCTAAATAGTTATATTTGTTTTCAATCTCCTAACAATGTTTCTAATACATTTATTTGTGGTGAAACAAATCAAAATATCTCATTGAAGACAGTGCAATTTTCTTATTTATTAGGAACTTTGTTTGAAGATAGAAATGGCAAAGGGTGGTATAATTTCATGGCAAAGCTGACACACCCAGAAATATTTAAAATGGCGTAGGAATATATTTATTTATTTTATTTTAAATTAACAATTAAAATATATATATATATTTGCTTAAATAGGAATAGTTTACAGAAAACGTAAGATCTGTAATTGCAGAGCTAGCACGACCAAGCGTATGGAAGAATGAACTTGTTAGCCGAGGCAGGCGATATTCTAAGGATGCCAAACACAATATTTTTTATGCAAAATTTATTACAAATTTTAATTAAAAAAAAACTGTTTTATATCTATAAATAATTTTGTAATTTATATTCAAAGAATATTTGGTATTTTAACAATTTTAGCAGCAGCTGATAAAACCGTTTTAACAGTCGTCAGTAAAAATAACGTAAAATAAAGTCGTAGTTTATAAAAAAATAGACAAAATCGCGTGCCTCTTTTGACAGTTACATTTACAAAATTATGACACAAATTGTTTTAGTTTTCGAAATATGTTCAAAACTAGAGATCTGCAACTGTAAAATTGCACATTCAAGATAATAATAATATTATTTTGAGAAATTCTTCTACAAATTGAATCATGTCATACTTTTAGAACCATTTTGTCTCTTTGAAACGTCTGTAACAATTTCATCAGCCAGTAAATTGAGCAGTTACGAATTGTTGAAGTAAAATTGATCGCAAAAATAAATGTTGTCGCCGTAAGTCTAGTGTTTAGAATCGTTGTCGATTCAAATATTTTGTTTTGTATGTTTAGTAATTGGCGACTATTTTCGTCGCCGCGATTTTCAAACAAACAACACATCTTAAGACGCATATTCTACGCATGTTGATGTTGAATCATCCAATACTCTGCCGCCTCTACCAACGCGAATTAGGTAAATATAAGATTGCAGATAGTGCAAGTTGATCGACCTCGCTGTTATTTCTACATTAATATTACAACAGTGAAGATTAATTACAAAGATTTAGTTCACACAAGTTAATAGACACTCGATAAATGTATATGCCCCTATTCATAAAAGTATTTAGGTAACGATTCGTTAAATATGAGAATTAAATTATTCTTTATGCATTGATCTAGTTTTAATTGTGCAGTTAACGAAGCGTTTAAATTAACGTATTGTTATGAATACGGGCTGTATTTACTATTGTATGAATTGCTAGTTTAAGCTAAATACATAGAGCAATATAGGTGCGTAAATGTATTTAGTATTTCAGCTTGAATTCATGATAAGCACTTGAAGCAGCTACCATTTTCATTATTACTCCTCTACAACAACATTTCTCAAAAACTGTCTAATTATTTTTATTAATTTTATAGATTTTTTAGTTGGCTTAAACTTTTATTTAAAATAATGAAACAAACTTTTATAATGCTAAATATGCAAGTTTTTTTGAACTTTTGACTTAAAATATGTAGGTATATTTTCTGTTATTTAAAGAATTTTTCTGGAAAACAATTTATAAATATTTTACAACGAAATGTTCAAAACATTTTGAAACTTTTGGCATAAAAATTGTTGCTGATATATTTTTGTAAATTATTTTGAAAGAAAAAAACCTTGAAATATATTTATTCAAAATAATTTAAAATGGTTTGATACAAAAAAATAAATGATGGTAAATGTTCAAGTTGTTGAAAAGATGTTGAAACTTGTATATTGAATTTGAAGCATAGCATCCGTTGAGTATTGTAAACGGAGTTATGAAGTTAGTAAGTAATTTGGTATTAGTATGATTATGGAACAACCATATCCCTGTACGTATCCCTCAAAGCCAAGCTGAATCAAAATGAACAAGAACGGCACAATTTCGAACAATTTAAAATTTGAAAGTCCCAGAACGAGTAGTAAACGTATAAACGAATATTGAATAAACTAGGTAAGAAGTAGTAGGTAAGTACCGTTGTGGTTTTCGAAGGCAAGATTTGGCCCAGGTACAGGGTAAAATGTCTGGTCGAAGTGGTGAGGATATCAAACAGCCAGGTCCAAAGTGCGAGCACCCCGAACCAGCCGCGTCTGGCGCTGGTTACTTGATTTGTTACCTGTTGTTCCATCGCTGCAGAAGAGTTAAGAACTGCACTGAGACTGAGATGCACTGACTGACTGACTTGACTCGTGTGACTCGAGCACGCCGCAACTTGAGTCGGACTGGGAGGACGCAACGCAAGCCAGAGTATTTATACCGCGGAGGTGATGGGTGGCCACCACCCTGTGTAGCATACCACTCACATGTGTGTACCAGCATTACTCAAACTTTCACGAACGATGAACCAACAACTCATACAACGACTTGGCCAATTTCTTACATTTTACATTTTTTTTAAATCAAATTTAAATTCTTCTCAAATATGTGTTCTGCACGTGGATTTGTACACAATTATTCTTCAGACAGGAAGATTACATTTTTAACTTCATTTAAACAAATAAAAGTATATACAAATATTCGTTTTTAATGTATAAATAAATATCCACAATTATTCTTCGGTCAAGAAACTTATTTTTTATTCATCTTGAACTTCGTTTTAATATTCAATTAAAATTTGGTTTAAATAATGTTGTTCAATAATCGTTTTAAATGTGGATTTTTCCACAATTATTCTTCGATCCAGAAATTACAATTTTTATTGATCTTTAACTTCGATTTAATATTTGATTAAAACTTAAATTTTAAACTAAATAAAAGTATATAAAATTGTTGTTAAATATTCGTTTTAAATGTATATTTATCTACAATTATTATTCGGTCAAAAATCTTCAATTTATATTCATTTTAAAGTTCGTTTTAATATTTGATTAAAACTTAAATTTTAAACTTGGTTTCAACATATTAAAATTGGTTGAAATAAATAAAAGCGTACTAAAATTGCCATGAAATATTCGTTTTAATAATTGGTTAAAACTTAAATTATAAATTTGATTTAAATAAATAAAAGCATATTAAAATTGCTGTCGAATATTTGTTATAAACATTGTTCATATATTAAATTTTAACCTGGATTTAAATAAATAAAATGAAAATTAGAGAGAAATTTTGATTTGTTTTTATATATTTAAACCATGTTTAAAATATAATCTCGTTCAAACCTTGAAGTTTGAGATATGCTAATTTTTAAAGGTTTTTGGCAGGTGAACTAATTTAATGTTTTTCAAGGATCAAGAGCAGGTATATTCTGCAGGAATTTTTGTAGGACCTTTACTAAACCTTGCAGATATCTATTTACACCTAATACCTTATAACTTGTCGAAACTCTCAAAAAAATCTTACGCCCTCTTTTAGTAGACTATAGGTAGTTCAACACTAATATTACAAGTATTTTTAGAAAAAATCGTTCTATTTCTAGTGCATTTCTTTAGGCGGCTTATTTTCAATACCAATTCTACAGATAGAATCCCCTGGAATTATAGATCTTAATACAAAATATACTTTTTAATTTTATTTCTTGAACAATCTAATTTCTTAAACGGTTGTTTAAAATGTTGTTATTAATAATAAAAATCCTTGTGACAGAATTTCTGCAATTACAGATCTTTGTACCTACAGAATAATTATTGATCGGAATGTTCTTTAACGGTACTTGTAGTTTTAAGAATTTTAAACAAAAATACAACTGCATTTCAGTGGTTCACATTTCACTATAAGCTGTAGGTTCTCTGTACTGTAATTGGGATTAATTTCCTGTTGTACAGTATAGCAAATAAATTAAAATGCTAAAAAAGATTGAGAATCAAATCGGATTTAAAAAAATATGAAGTGTAGTCATATAAAATGTAAAACATAAAATCTTCAGCTATAAATAGTTTCAAGTTGAAGAAGTTGAGAACGGCTGGTGTACAGGCTGCCACGTCGCGTCTCAGTACAGTAAGACCGGTTACTTAAGCCACTCTACATATTGCCTGTGAGTGTACTTGTAAGTTGCAGCATTGCAACGCCGCCTCCTCTACCTCCGCTATTCCTGCACTCACAACACCACAGCACACTACAGCCACAAGAAGAACCATCCACTGTTTCACGCCAATAACGCCATTAACCAATCACGAAACACAATTGTGTCAATACTTTATAAACACAAATATAATTAATCAAAATTGCATTTCTATGATGAGTACCGGAAATGTTAAATGTAAATATCTCTGAATGTATTATAGTAAGTTTATTAGTTTTGGAATGTGCATGAAATTGGTAAGTTCAATAACTTGTAAAATATGTGATGAATAATAAATAAGTGAGCATATTGAGTTAATATTTTAATTATCCTCAGTCTAATAGCTTAACACATTATAGCTAATTCTTCATTTTTAATTTCATACTGTGAACTGTTAATTATACAAATTTTAAAAGCTAGCATATAATAACCTACTTTTACTATATTTTATGTATTTATTTTGTTACTCTGTGTAACAGGAACTGAATCCCAATTACACTAGCTTATAGTGGAATCCGAATCTCTCAAACCGTATATTTTTAGATATAGCGAAATTTAAATCTACGAACTCTTGCATTACATTGCAGTTTGAAATTATTCACGGGGTAATGTCTGCATTTTATTTATACAGGGTGTTTTACAACTTAGAGCAAAAAAATAAACGGTATATTCTGTACGACGTGCTGATCATGAAACAAAAATTTATTTTTTTTAATTCGAAAAATTAAGGGTTGTTAACCTAAAACATTTTTTGTACTGCACTGAATTCGCTTTCCTATTAAACACAAACAATGAAGTAGGTATCAACTACGAAAGAATAATTACACAACTCAATTATTAGCAATTGTTTATAATAGAATTTTATTTATTTAATAACTTTAACATAATCATCCACCCAGTGGCAGTGGCAACGAAAAATTTTGGACTGGGAAATATGCAAAATAGTTTTGCGATTTAAAAAAAAATCTTTTTGTTTCATGATCAGCACGTCGTACAAAATATACCCTTTAATTCTTTGCTCTAAGTTGTGAAACAGCCTGTATATTATACTGCACAACAGAAAATGGGGTAGGTGGCTCAGTAGTACCGCATTTCACGCGAAGAAATATATCACTTATCGAAATCTGCTATGACAGAGTGCCATACCCAGTAATGGATAAAAAGCGTGATGATATATTTATTTTTTATTTAATTAATCTAATTTACCTTTAGCTTTAGAGGAATATATTTTTAGTAAGTTACTGTCAATGAGATTTCAATTTTAGCAGAAGGGTGGTATGGCTAGCGTTACAGTGATTGAGTCTGAAGTTCCCGAGTTTGAATCCCCTTCACAGCTAAAAATATATGAACTAACGCACTGCAGCTGGTGAGTTCCAACTCTTTAATTAAGATTAAGTTCCTGTTGTACAGAGTAGCATAAATAAATAGACGCTTGCTTGTGAGGCGAGTGATTTAACAACAGCATTTTTAATCAAATTAAAAAGAGAAAAATTGGGATCAGGATTTGACCTCCAGTCATACACTTTAAACTAACTAAGCTACGCTAATCGGTAATCCGATTTTTGTTATTTTCATGCATTTTGTTTACTTCTAATAACATAGCTGTTATTATTAAAAAAATATGACAGGCCATTAACAGCTAGGTTGAAAAGTAATGTTTTATGCGGACAGCCTTTTACGAAAAAGTAAAATCGAAATAAAAAACAACAAAGACAAAATTAATTGTCTTTAAATGCTCACTTGGTGAAACTAGGTTTAATAATAAAATGTCAAACTAAACACTTGTCTAAGTCTCACAAAATTAGTTTGACATTTTATTATTAAACCTAGTTTCACCAAGTGAGCATTTAAAGACAATTAATTTTGTCTTTGTTGTTTTTTATTTAAATTGCTATTTCGTAGCTTTTGCTTTTTTCGGTAGATGGCATTACTGGTTCGACAGAACTTCTCATGTCATCTTACCGTTTTTTAGAGATCTTATTCTCTGCTGGCACAGTCCTTCGTCACCAGCTTCTTCACGTGAACTTTGTTCTAGGTGAAGAAGTAGGTTATACCATACTGATGAGCTCTAATAAGAGCAAAACGCGTCTATGGTTACCAACTGTGCTGGCCAGCCTCTGACGATGCCCTCATAAGGTGACTTGGAGGCTGAATTTTGTGAGACTTAGACAAGTGTTTAGTTTGACATTTTATTATAAAATAGAAATAACAATTTATAGATTTTGGTCACAGCATTGCAAAATGGTGATAAAGTATAGAGTAATTTGAGAAAACGTGTTCGATTCTCACAGCCGACAAACAATTTTTACTACCCTTGTGGCTCCTCCCCCACTAACATCTTTGAGGACCGTGATTTGACGGCTGATAACCGCACTTTACGTGAAGAAATATATCACTTAACGAGATCTGCCTCGACAGAGTGCCACACCCAGTAATGGATAAAAGTTGTGATGATATATTTATTTAATCATTGTATGAGGGCAACATGCATAAAAATGAAATAGAACGATTTTCATCACAAAATGCCGAAATGGTGGCAAATCATGAAAAATAAGGGTTGACATTAATTTCCCGATTGGTAAGAAATAATGATCGAGTTCCAATATAGAAGAGGCAGTTGATAAATCGACAGATTTAGCTTTCTAATTTCAGTTGTCTGCATTTTTGTTCTGTTCGTTAGAATGCACTTCGTGTGGCGCGAAGTAAGCTTCGTGCTCTCTTCGTTTTGCGTTCCGGATTTTTATCCTTTCGCATTTTTGATCGCGAAGGCTTGGCGCAAGGTCTGCTACGATTGGTCGTTCTGTGTCTATTCCAGCGGGTTCAAGTTACACTCATGTACCATGGGAATGGCCAAGCATGCGGAATGTCCTCAAATGCATTTCTCACTCATTTTATTTATTTATTCCTCATGGCTAGTGCCATCTTTATCACTCGGACGAAACTACCACTCGTCCTATCTCGTTGCGAACTTTTTCTGTGCTATGTTTCAAGGTTAGCAGCGCCATATGTAAGGGAAAATGTGAGTTACTGTGTCGTATCAACAGCAAAATGGGAGGCATGTTCCCGAGGGATACACTAGAGATGGGAATTGTTTTTTTTTTGCCAGGAGGACTACTGAATTATTTATTTTATAATCTTCACATAAGAGGATGAATCCACTAAGAAATATTGTGAATATATTTTTTTCGGGCTCTTTGCGAAAAGCTTTAGTGCTTCGTTCTTATAAAATCTGAATAATTATTTTAAATTAAATAAAAATATCATCACGCTTTTTACCTATTACTGGGCGTGGCACTCTACCATAACAGATCTTAGTAAGTAATATATTTACGAGGTAGTTTTATTGTGGTAAAAATTATTTGTCGGCTGTGGGAATCGAACCTGGCTTGTCAAATCCTCAAGCCGACTCGATATCACTGTGCCACCTACCCCATTTTTTTAAGAAAATGTAAATGAGCTTGAAAGAAAGATATTATAAATGCGAATTGAGTGAAAATGATGTGGCAAAATAAGAATATTTTGCAAATGTTGAATGAATGTTTTAAGGGTGCGTGCTACCCTTGTGCCAAGTATAGTTAACTAAATAACTTTCCTCACAAGTGAGGGAAATAGTTACTATCACAATTAAATTAAGTGAAGAAAATGTCATATGAAATGGTGACCAAGGAAACGTGATGTGCATTTACAAATACAACTCCTTTGATTTATATAAAATAATTATTAAATTCCTTGTATCGCAAACGTAAAAATGTAATTTGTATATTTACTGTTGAAAAAATAGTATGTAACATATGTGGGAAAAGGCCATTGCAAAACTCGTACAATTGGAACAGAACTTTTGCAATTAAACACGTTTCTTCCTAATATTACATTGTAAAATAAATAGATCCATTATGCCTTTTACCATTGCTGGGTCTGGTACTCTGCCGAAGCAGATTTCAGTAAGAGGTATATTTATGCGTTGTTACCAGCTGTCAAATCCCCAACCTCCCAAAGATGTTATAGTCACAAGGCTAATTTTAATGTGGTAAAAATTGTTTGTCGGCTGAGAATATATACAAATTATTGTGCATATTTTCTTGTATGTTTAGGTGCCAGAACCTACATAGAGTGTCGCTTCTATATAATATTTATTCTATAGTACAAATATGTTTTACAAACAATCCTAGCGGTGTCTATTTCAAATAAATATTTGTCAGTTTAAAATGATTCACATTTGATAGTTTATTAGTGTATACTTGAACTAGCAATTTAATCAGTGTCAACATATTTTATGCTCCATTAGATTTTAATAAACATTAAACTATTTAAAGAATTTACAAAACATAAATATTCATGGCGTCTAGTGGGCATTATTTATTCTCATTCAGTTGTTGCAACTGTTCGTAGATTGTGTCTTCCTTGTGACCGATGCACAATTAATTTATAAAACAATTAATTCAATGCCATTGTTTTATTGAATGAAGGCTAAGCCAGCTCAACAGAAATAATCAGAGTTGATTGAGAGTTTTTTTGAACTCTTCTAACGGAGTTGTTTGTGCATATTTTTATTTTTACGCGACAAAATATTTTTTGATTTTTGGATTCTGGTCAAAGGATGAAACAGCTTCTTCCGCTTATATGAAAGGACGTTCGGACGATTTAAAATTAGCGTTGAGAAGATTTAATAGAAAATCAAATTGCATCACGAATTTCAAATAAGTTTTGCTTGTGACGTTAGCAAATGCGTTTTTGAGGTTTTCTAGCTTTGTACACGCGAATATGTACAGGCCTGGATTCATAAGAATTTATATAAAATATTCATAAACAATAACATGTTCTACAGAAAAAGTAAAAAACTAAATACACTACTTAAAATTGTACAGAGTTTTGAAAATTGAATGTTAAATTGAAAAAATAAATTATATAAAAATATCTAAAGTATTATTTTTCTTAGATACATATGAATATAATTTATATTAATTTTTATAATATAAATTTTACATTCAATTTTTAAAATATCCCTGTACAATTTTGAGCAGTATATTTTATTATATATTTTTTACAATAGTTATTTGTATAAACAGGTCGTAAAATGAGTGTTCAACGTATCAAAGAATAAACTTGTTGGTCATTCTGCGAACGCTAAATCCATTTCATGGACAAGGTCAATATATAAATAAATAAATACATATACATTTTAAGATTTTGTCAGAAAGTAACATTTTCGTCCCTCACTTGAGAGAAGAACCGACATATTTTGCACTCCTAAAAAAGAGAGTAAATTTATCTTCCATGGCAATTAGAAAACCAACGGTATGATTTGACATTAATAACATCCACGTGACATTTGTCTAGTAATAAATCATCTAAATTTCTAATTTATTTCTGAAAATATTACTTTTTGATAGGGTCGTGGAAAAAATTATAGTATACCTTTTTCCCTTTCTTCGCGTTTGACTGGGGAAATTAAATGGCACTTTCGGGAAGAAATGCCTAATTCCCTTTATATTCAAATAACTATTTCAACAAATTTGTACGTATTTTAGCAATTTTAATGTACGTTATCAATAGCAGCTGCCAATAAAATCATTTGACAAAAACACCTGAACTCCGTAACTTAAATAAATGCTAACTTTTTTGACAGTTGCGTAAAATGCATTACAAATTTTAATGTAGTGTTTTACTGGAAACGTCAACCTTGTTTAAAATTTATTTGTAACAAATATTTGATGTTTTCGCAGTTTTACCAGCGGCCTATAAAATAGTTTTAACAGCCATCGCAATTATCAATGTAAAAAATAAAACAGATGAATTTTGTACATAAAATAGCGTACGTAAATATTACTTTTTTTCAACAGTTGTATTAAAAAATAATACCTTAAAAATGATATTATAAAATTCTGTAGTATTTTTCTTTTTGAACTTATTATGAAGTTCATGATGAGAATTAAGTTTAGTGGATGGAATTTGTCGCACAACTAACGAGGAATCCCCAAATATGTAAGTTAGTCACGTGTGAGGCGAGAATGCTATTTTAAGCTATTCCTTGAGACTTGAGTCTCCTGGTGTCAAGTTTCAAATGTTTCGGGGACGACCAGTGTGTAGGCAAAACAAAAGAATGTAGGAAAGTAAAATTGGAACGTTCATATATTATGCTAGGTCATTTCTTGTAGGGTTAGCCCACCGTAATTAAGCCAAAAATAGTTGTTTTTTTACTGCGAAATTTGGTGAAAGCGGAAAATGTTTTCATTATTTTTACAATTGGCCATTGTATCACATGTTTTTCAGACTATTTGTCCTATTTCGCATTAGTTACAATTTTTATTAAAAAAGATGATAATTATAATAATTCATTTTGACATTCATTAATTAGGTTAAAAATCAAATTGATAATTATGTACTATATATATCATTAATTTTTAATAAATATTTTATTATAAAAAAATCATTCTAACAACAAAATTGAAACAATTATATTTAATATTTTTACAACGTAACAACTTCACATAAAAATATCTCCCAAAAACAGTTGTAGAAAGTTGAACTTTGTATCACTGTTTTAACAAAGACTATAGCACAAAATTCATTTTATAAAAGCGTTAAAAATGTTTGATTTTTCCATTTTAAAATTAGTGTATCTAATTAACAATGTATTTTATCTTGCTGTAGGTTATTTTAGAATGAAAGTAACATTACTTAAAAAGTATTTTGTTGGTGGATTAGAAGGCATTGATGATTATTTAACGAAATTTCCTGCCATTATCGTTTTAGTTCGAAATGATGCTATAAACATAAAAAGAAATTGTCCGAATTGAAAAATTCAGGCCACGAGATAGCCAACGTAAAACGTAGTGTGCTGCGAAATAAAAAGGCAAAATAGAGCAGGCAGCAGTTGAAGCAGATAGCGGATAATCCAGGACCAGCTACTTGGCAGTTTTACGCCAAATTAAAGGCAACAATTAAATGCGAACAGTACCACACGATAAAGTAATTTACTTTAGTTATTACCTCTTAAATAGCTTTACTCGCTTAATCCTTAACCAACCTTTTTTACCTTTTTCATTTATGGATTTTTTCAAAGATTTTATTTAATTATATTCTCGCTGGCCGAGAAAGGAATTAAACCGAATCATAGGACCGAACACCTATCTTTTTACAGCAAGATATTGTTAAAATGAAACATATTATATATATATTTATATTTTTTTAAGTTTAAGATTGAAAGTATTATTATAAATTTTAACAGCCCGATTCTAAAAAGAGTTTCAGTTGACCCTGTATTTTGGATGATCCAAAAATTAAGCCAAACTATATTCTCAAAAAAGTTTAAATAAACTCCAATATTATCTTGTTATCATTCGGTTTCAAAGTTTGAAAATTGTTTTTTGACATATTTGAGTTTTTAATTGTATTAAGTTTGACATCAGAGCATTACGAACTTTCTTTAACCATCTCTCTGTCACATCTAGTCTATTCAGAATTCGCTAAAATATTCCTAAAAATCAGGCTGGAAAAAAATTAATTATGTGCAAATAATAACTTGCATCGTGCGTTTAAATCTCACTCACTTCAACTTATATTCAAAGAAATAAATTTGAATACAAGTAGTTCTAATTCTACGATAAGTTGCTGTAATTGGGATTAAGAGTAACAAATAAATATATAAGTAAATAAAAAGTAAATGAAGAAAATCTCGGATGAAATACCACCTATTCACAGGGGGTTATTTGCCTCTATACTGAGGTAATAATTATGTACTTTGGCTATAAATTATGTTAGAGATCGAAATTAAAAAAATGCTAAATATGTGGTACAGATTACTTATCGTACTAGTCGTAGGTTTATCTAGATCAGTCTACTAACTCAACTAGTTCAGAATATTTCAAAATTGCTACATTTGCAATATACACGTCTTGATAAATTTCCAAAACTAGCAATGACTCAAAATATATTTTGAAAATTAAAATTGGACCAGCACCCAAAAATACAATTATTAATTCATTCTTACAACGAACATCAACAAAAGAACATCGAAAAGCAACAGGCAAGCATCGCGCGCCAAAATAACAATTACAAAATTCGTATAAAAATTGTGTCGACCTCGCTGATTGGTCCAAAATTTTTCTCGAAAACTAAAATAAACAATTGATGGTGCAGCGCAGTTCACGTGCATCCAACAAAAATACAAACCGTATGAGATACAGACAGAGATAGCCAGAAAATAGAATATATATATTCAGATGTTTTTTATACATACATCATAACATACGTGTACGCAGTTGGCAATTTTGTTTCGACGCAACATGTCGACGCATTTTCGTAAACAAGGGCAACGGAGGCTGCGTTGCCTGAATCGACAACTGAGCATCTACCTACAGCGAGTATATAAATAAATCTGTTTATTTAAATACATACTTTGATATCAAAATATGTACACACATATTTTTAGATTAAATCGAAACGACGGTACAAACAAATACAGTCAATGAACGCGTAATGAATTTGCAACATTTGCGGAAAAATATGAGCATAATTTTATGCTAAATTTATGCAGCAACATTTATCATTCACATTTATATTAAGAACTTAATTTATATTTAAAATAAAACTGATATAGTTTTAGTTTACTAGTACTAGAATAGTTAGAGAAGAAAGTAACATATTTCTTCTTGACGGTGTCGTTTAATTTACCGAGTCAAGGACACACATAATGACACTTTCTTCACGAATTATACATATGTTTATATACTTATAACCGGTAGATAATGTTAACTTTATTCTTATCAAAATAATTACTTATTGTATTTTATTATTTACCAAGGGAAATAATAATAACAAGTACTTCTTAGGGAAATAAAGTGATTCAAGGCCATTGGCAATGCCGAGTATCTTTTGTTAAATAATGAATTTTTCCGTTTGTATATAAAACATCGTACATAACACGTGAGTAAAGTGTCATTACTTGTATCAAACCATTACTTCAATTCAACATTCGCTCTCGACAAATAATGACAAACTTTACTCCCTTGTTATATAAACTACTATTATTGCCCTATCAGAAAGTAACATTTAGATAAACTTTATTTGTTTTCCCTAAGGAGGAAATCTATCACTTTCTTTTCTTAATTGAGGGAAGAAAATTTACTTCTTGTCAGAGTCGTGCAAAAACAATCATTTTCTAATCTCTTTTGCAATTTAAGGATCAGTAAAGTTTTACCAATATCTCAGGACGTATTTTTTGCTCTAGATCGGTAAAGAAAGGGGTTCCAATGTAAAAAGGAACCAGAAAAAAAAAATTTATGAAGGTAAGTTGGCTCAGTGGTATCGAATCACCCTATGGATTTGAGAACCCAGGTTGGATTCTCTCAGCTGAGAAACAATTTTCACCACATTAAAACTACCCCTGTGGCTTCCCCTCCACTAACATCTTTGGGTGTCGTGATTTGCCGGCTAGTAACTGCACTTCATACCAATAAATATATCACTTGCCGAGATCTGCGACGGCGGAGTGCCACACCCAGTAATGTCAAAATAAAAAAAAGAGTTATTTTTAAAAGTGTTTAGTAGCCAACTAAGTCAAAAGATACCCATCGTTAAAGTTCTCATTTTTCATTTTACCTAATTATATTTTTGTTTTTTCTTGAAATTTATTGTGTTTTTTTAAAAACACAATCTTAAAAATAGAATGTCAGTAAATATAATGAAATAATTTCGCACAAAATCGAACAAAACAAGGAAGACACGAAGACAGTTCACTGTTTATACAAAGTCAAAAATAAACCAGAAAAATTTGATATTTATTTAAAACTTGGCATTACGCACGAAACCAAACAACTGTTTGAGATTTACCAAAACATATATAAACACGATAGGAACATTTGCACAAGGATAGAATATATAATTCATATTTCCTTTACTTCAATCAACCATCAAACATCCGCACACATATTATTATCAATGAATGGACAGACCAGCTATCAGCACACTCATTTGGCAACCATTCAAAACAATTAAATCTATTTTCCACGTACATCATACAAAAATAATATCGCGTAATTGATTAATAAATAAATATGTCAACACAACACGATTTGAAAACAAGTTGCATGTTTTCATAATAATTTGTCATAAAGTTTAAAATCTTGTCGAAACCAAGGGCAAAGAGTCGTGCGTTCAAATCTCACTGATATCAACTTATAAATAAATATATCATCTCGGCTTTTACCCGTTACTGGGTGTGGCACTCTGTTGTAGCAGATCTTGGTAAGTAATATATTTATTCGCGTGAAGTGCGGTTACCAGCCTTCAAATAACGGCCCCCAAAGATGTTAGATTTGGTGAAAATTGTTTGTCGGCTGTGGGGATCGAACCAGGGTTCTCAAGATCTACAGGCCGATTCGATACCACTGAGCCACCTACCCCATAATTAATTATGAGTTTCATTAATTTTGTCCCGAAGTTTCTTTTAAAATGACGTACTAAATGAAATTTCCAAGTTTCTTCAAAATTATTTTAGCCGATTCCAAAATGATTGACACACACAGAAAGTTGCTCGTATAAGATTATATTAATGTACAGTGGTGTGGATAACGATACGAAATTCGAATCCGGAGATCCCGAGTTTGAATCGCAGTCAAGCTAAAAATTATATAAAAACAACCATAATGCAGCTCGGTGAGTGCGGACCCTGTACTGTAATTGGGATTAAATTCCTGTTGTACAGCGTAACATAAATAAATATATCATCACACCTTTTACCCATTACTGCGTGTGGCACTCTGCCTAAGCAGATCTCGATAAGTGATATATTTCTTCGCGTGAAGTGCGGTTACAAGTCGTCAAATCACGGCCCCCAAAGATATTAGTGGTGGGGGAGCCACAGAGGTAGATTTAAAAATTGGTGAAAATTATTTGTCGGCTGTGGGGATCGAACCAGGATTCTCAAGATCCACAGGCCGCCTCGATACCACTAAGCCACCTATCCCATTATTATTATTATTGATAAATAAGTTTATTGAAAACTTTGTTAGAATACTGAATCCTGGGCGCTAAATATATTTCAGATTCGACATAATATTAATAAATATGTAAATTGCGTAAGTTTTTGAGAAACAGTCTCAACAATTTCTCGCCCACTATGTTGACTATTTAAAATTTTGAATTTCCATCTGCAGTTGTTTGTAGTAAACTGCACCAGTGCTATCAAATGTTCAATGCCACGAAGCTCTGCGTCTTCGTAGTTGATGCAGAACTCGATGACTCACCGTCACCAGCACCGTTGCAGTTCTGGTTGTCGCCACGCCCACACGTGCAGGTTCCCTGGCGTCCACCAGGCGGCAGTGGCGACCGGTGTGTTGCGCGCCTGCACGCACGCTACCCACACAGCCACTATGCACGACGGGTCAACGCTCGCCACACTGGCAACCAGCCTCGCTCGGACATACTCGAGCTCTATTGTATTTAAATTTTGCGCTGAGTAAATAACGATGAATTTGTGTTGGATAATGATATGCTAGCTGTATGGTAATAGGTTACAAGAAGAAAAATTGTGAACGAGGAAGAAGAGAACCATTTTGTACTTCTTTAAATTATTTCTCGTGTTTAATTTAAATAACAATTTTATCTGGCACTGGAATTCTGTAATAATAATGAATAAAATAATGTTAACTTAGAGCAAAAAATTAAAGGGTATATTCTGTACGACGTGCTGATCATGAAACAAAAAGATTTTTTTTTAAATTCGAAAAATTAAGGGTTTTTTGTAGTACTGCATTGGATTCGCTTTCCTATTAACTACAAACAATGAAGTAGGTATCAACTACGAAAGAATAATTACACAATTCAATTATTAGCAATTATTTATAATAGAATTTTATTTAATTAATAACTTTAACATAATCATCCACCCAGTGGCAGTGACAACGAAAAATTTTGGACTGGGAAACATGGAAAATAGTTTTGCGATTTAAAAAAAATTCTTTTTGTTTCATGATCAGCACGTCGTACAGAATATACCCTTTAATTTTTTGCTCTAAGTTGTGAAACACCCTGTATATTTGTTCATGATTTAAAGATTTACGGATCTGCAAAACTTATACATTTACACAAAATTTCACCATTCTTTATTGAGTTAGTTCATAGTTACTGTACATATAGATTTAGTAACATACCATAGTTACTAATGAACAGGATAAATTTGTGTAAAAATTAACCCCTTAATAGCTTGTCTGATTTATAATTGGTTTAAATTTTTTTTACAAAAATCGTGTGATCTATTCTTGAGTAAATTCAAATTATATCTGAAATAATAAATAATAATTTTTCGTTTATTAAATAAGTATTAAAGGTAGGTGGCTCAATGGTATCGAATCGGCCTGTGGATCTTGAGAAACCTGGTTCGATCCCCACAGTCGACAAACCATTTTCACCAATTTAAATCTACCTCTGTGGCTCCCCCACTACTAACATCTTTGGGGACCGTGATTTGACGACTGGTAACCGCACTTCACGCGAAGAAATATATCACTTACCGAGATCTGCTTACAGCAGAGTACCGCACCCAGTAATGGATAACAGGCGTGATGATATATTAAATAAATATCAAAGACATATAAAATTTGTATAATTATTATAAATCTTTGAACTTTTGATTACAAGAATAAACGTGCATCAAATGTTTCATTGTTATTAAAAATGATATTTTATTTTAAAGAGATCAAGAAGTCAGAAAAAATGTTCTATAGCTAACTTCAGCCCCAATTAGAAGGATGTTTCGCCTTAATACATTTTTAAGACAGTATTTTGTTAAAATTCAACTCTCGTCTTGTAGCTATTTAATATTCAATGTATCAATGCATATAATTTGCGTTTTATAATTCCATTCTATTCGATGTCAACTGCCCTATTTGCACCGTACGCAAATATATTTCAAATTTCACGTCGTGGCTGAATTTCACTAAAGTTAGTTACATTTTGTTTGATTTTTGGGCAGTGTGTTTAGCTGTAAATGGAGTCGCTTTGCACTGCATACATACGAAATATCATTTCATTTCATTTTCAATTCCAAACTCAGACTGTTTAACCGTTCGTTAATATAAACATGAATGAAGTCAAATATGTGAGGAATTTCCGGTTGTACATCGCATCAGCCATCGAATGAATGGACACTGAACAGGCCTGCCAACCCACTAAGCGGAAAAAGGAAAAAATAAATAAATAACACAATCGGTACAGCAGCTTTTACCAGTTTGCACTGAAAATTGAATGCAGTTTCTATTTTAATTTGACTTAAAATTGACATACTTTTCCGACTATCAAATATTCTGAATTTTTTTTTTGTACTCTCGTTATTAAAATGTTATTTCATGTACTGGTTTCCATGGTGCTAAATAATATCTTAATCATATGTTGACAAGCCGTGGCTTTGAACGTTTTAGTCACGGCTTTGGATATCAAGCACGGCGTGAAGTTAGCTACAAGCATCTGTCGTTGTAACTTAATCTAACGTATCAAATAATACATAAAACTTTACATTTTTTTGTTCTTGTCTTAATTTGCGATTGTAGAAAAAATATAGTATGTGACTCGTTTTATAAACTCTTTAGATACTAGTATTTATATACTCGTAACTAAAGAGACGTTTATAAAACTTGTTACATAATATACTATTAAAGCAGCAGAATGTAAAATATTTCCAATACAAGTGGTAGAAAATGTAGTTTCAAATTTTTATGAGAAATAATTTTGGAATGTTTGACATAAAAAAAGATACATATGTTTTTATAAATATCTTCTGTATATTTTGTAAAATAGTTATTGTTATTCTTATTTAACAAGAATTATAAAAAAAAATTGAATATTCTCTGTGAAAAATATTTGTTTGAACTTCACACCAATATTTGCACATTCCACATTAAAACGTAAAAACAAACACGCTTTAAAAAAATCTTATTAACTTTCTACGAGCACAGAATTTTATTTACAATTCAAATCTGGACGAAAAAATTAACATCGGCATTGTCCAGACCATACACAGCCCTTCCGCAATAAAAATTAAAATACAAAATTAAAATGAACTGAACAAAGGACCGATGAATATTCACGTACGTGGTTTAACCGAATTTTAAAAATAATTACACAAAATAAAAATACTACTTTTTTAACTACACCTAAGAGAATATAATGATATAAATAAATAAAAATATAGTTATGGTAAATATATTTGTTACATATACAAAGATCTGCAATTGCAGAGTTACCTAATTTATTTATGTAATGTTAAAAAATGAATGTAAAATTGAAACTATAAATTATATTTAAATATTTGTGAGAATACCTAAGGTATTATTTTTCTTAGAAATATTTGAATATAATTTGTAGCAATGTTTACATTGGATCCATCTTAAATACTTCTTTATAATATAATTTAGTTTTAATTTTACATTCAATTTATAAAATGTCCCTATACAATTTTGAGCAGTGTATGTTAAATTAACGCTATGTCCAATGAAAGAGTAATGAATCATTATTACTTCAATTACGTGATTGCCTTTTGTTCACACTTTGTATAAATTGAAATCCACGATATTAGAAAGCACGAATTAATGCAATTAAACATTTCATTTAAAAAATATAACGTATATCGTTTGTTACTGCGATATGATGACGTAATTATCAAGTTATTTAAGGTGACGTATACACTCCTTGTTTCTCGTGCCAGTAGCTAGTAAATATGATTGCACTATTTAATAAATGAAGCACGCGTGTCTTTACCACAGGACTGTACCTCCGCAGAGGGCGTAGCCGCCAGCAGAATTCTTTTAATTGAGGGTGGCAGTGTCCAGTGACTCGCCTAGAATGTGTTTAAGAGTCAGATCGGCTGCTACCCCTACACTATCACCCCCGCCCCACGCACAAAGCACCCACACTATAATACGAAGGGTTGCACCCTCTGCCCTGATAATACCGAGGGGACGGGATATTTTTTTTGAAAATGTGTCACGTGGCGAAATATCGTCGCCATGATAGTTTTCAAAGAGACGTAGACGATGAATTTATGCTGGTCACGATGAATTTATGTGACAGACGACTTATTATAATATTTAAATTACAGTCAAATATTTTTAGATGATGATTGTATAATTTATTTATTTATTTATGTTATACTGTACAACAGGAACTTAATCCCAATTACAGTACAGGGTCCGCACTCACCGAGCCGCAGTGTGATAGTTTTATATAATCTTTAGCTTGAGTGAGATACGAACTCGGGATCTCCGGATTGGAATTCCGTATTGCTATCCACACCACCGTACTGACGGACAAATAAAATTGAATATGTTACTAAATTAATTATTATTCAAATTGTTGCTATGTTCAATTTATTTTGAACTTTATTCTGGTTGTAGGAAAATTTGTTAATTACAAAATTTATTTCCATTCCGCTTCGCTTATTGCATCCGCGAGATTTTGTTAATTCTAGGGTAAAGTTAGGTGAGATTTACCCCTTTAGGTAAGAAGTTAATCTCTCGATCGTGTCGGGTAACTAAGGCCCTTTGTTCCAAAATTAATTCAAAGTTACTGGTGGCGATATTGCGCCGTGGTTGCGAACAATTCCAGGGGTGTAATTGGACGATTTCGCGGGCGAGGCGACCCTGAGTGAATGCACGCCAATGGCAGTTGATGACACGAAACAACCCAAGTTACTTTAGCCCAAGGGGAACTTTCAGTAGTTGAGGAGAAGGAATTTTTATTATGAAGTTTGTTTTCGGATTCATCCCTTAGTTCCTGCTTCTGTTCTAGGCCAGATACACTAGGTTTCTGGGTTTACTACACACTGTATTAGTTTACTCGCTCAAATTTAAGCTTTAACTACTAACCGACTTTACATTTATTATTAGCTTAAATTTAAACTTTAATAAATTAGAAATCGACTCATAAACCCAATAGTTTTCGCAAATATACATTTTTATCTTAAAAAATATTTTATAACTATAATTTGATGGTAGGGTTTCAAACAAAAATATGCCATCTACTGAAATCTGCTACTAAAGAGAACAACACATATAAACTAACAATTTATCACTTACCGAGATCTGCAACGACAGAGTACCACATCCAGTAATAGGTAAAAGGCGTGATGATATATTTTTAAATTTTATTTAACATTTTTATAAATAAATAATTATATCATACCTTTTACCCATTACTGGGTGTGGCACTCTGTCGAAACAAATCTCGGTAAGTGATATATTTCTTCGCGTGAAGTGCGGTTACAAGACATTAAATCACGGCCCCCAAAGATGTTAATGGAGAGGGAAAGCCACAGGGGTAGATTTAATTTGGTGAAAATTGTTTGTCGGCTGTGGGAATCGAACCAGGGTTCTCAAGATTCACTCGATACTACTGAGCCACCTATCCCATGAAAATGAAAATAAATTGTAAACATAATTTCTGATAATATTAATATATCGATTAGAATATTTTGCATAGATACGACGTGTAAATTGTTCGCAAAGGCGTCAGCAAGTTTTATCGGTCCCCTAGGGAAAGGGGAACGACTTGTCACTTCATCATTTTTCATATTAGAGTATTATTAAATTTATTTATTATAAAATATTACACGTCACACATCAAACAACAGCACTACGTTCAAATTTGATACAAAATTGAATTTGCATTTTGGAAAAACTTATATAAACAAATTTTATTCACAGACATTTGAAATAAACATTTTTGAAACAAGTATATCATCACGCATTTTTAAGTTAATCTAGAATTTATAGCAGATCTACATCAGTGGTATTGAGTCGGCCTGTTAATCTTGAGAACCCTGGTTCGATCCACACAGGCGACAAACAATTTTCACCAATTTAAATCTATCCCTGTGGTTCCCCGTACTCTAACATTTTGACGGCCGGTAACCGCACTTCACGTGAAGAAATATATCACTTACCGAGATCTGCTTACGGTGGAGTGCAACACCCAGTAATGGGTAAAAAAGGCGTGATGATATATTTATTTATTAAGTTATTTTATTTCCAATGTCATCGTTATCTCAAACTGTTTGCTATATGTACATAATAATTTCAATTACTATAAAGTATGATTTTCAACATACTTTTTTGAGAATTAAATCGTATATTATGTGCCTTCTTTGAACGTAACAAATGAAGTAGCACTGAAAGACACAACCTCGATTAAAAACTTCAAAAAATATAAATATATTTTCGATGAAACCAATGTTCATGTCTGTCTTCTAAATGACTTTTTGATTCAAATTTCATCGTCCCTAGTCCTATTTAAATTCCAGAATTCCACAAACAATTGAATAAATCATTGGTAACGTCAGGCAATTGTTCAGTCACAAAAACGAAAAATAAATGAGAGCACGGATAGAAAGGTAAAACTTTTTCCATTTGTGTTCGTGTGCACGTGTACGTCTGTGACGGTGATGTAAGGACGCAGGGCTCCGACTGGCACTCACGAAGGGCGAGCGACACCTTTATTAATGGCGCTTGGGGCCCTACAGACACCAATTTGCCTCATTGTGGGACAATTTGTACGAGGAACGTGAACTCTGTTTAATCAATAATGCAATGCATTATGGGTCCTTATTACACCTCTCTACTACCCTTCAATTTCCTTACGAGGCCATTTTCATAATCTGAAGATGAGATTTTAAACTGAATCATCTTCGACTTCTACTTATATTCAAAAAATACTTTTATGTCTAAGTGTCAACCCACATTTCATATTATATTACACAGGATGTTATTTTTTTAATCAGACTACCATTGGGATCTTGAGAACTGTATTACGACTTCGATTAAATTAGACAAAAGTTGCCTTATTAGGGGGCCAATTCAGGCATGTTTTTGTTTTTCACAAAAATGAATAGGTCACTAGATATTAGCAAAAATAGAAAATTTTCAAGAAATATATTTATTTAACAACAAAGACAAAATTAATTGTCATCCAACACTTGGTGAAACTAGGTTTAATAAAATGTATAAAATAAACACTTGGCTAAGTTTCACAAAATTCAGCCTCCAAGTCACCTTATGAGGGCATCGTCAGAAGCAGAGGCTCATAAGGTGACTTGGAGGCTGAATTTTGTGAAACTTAGCCAAGTGTTTATTTTATACTTTTTAATATATTTATTTCCAAAATGGTGACAGATAAAAAAACGTTTCAATTCTAAGTTTTAGTTAATAAAGCCAACCGTCAAATGACGCCCCCCAAAGATGATAGTGGTGGGAGAGCCACACAGGTAGTAGTGGGAATCAAACCCGGGTTTATAAATACCTACCCCATTTTACTATGTTGGTATTAAATTATTTGTAGATTTATGCTTCATAGAAAAGTCTATGAAGCAAACTTGACTGAATTTCTATTCATCTTAAAAGTTTTGGTCTCGTCTCACGTAAGGTCCTTTTAGTTCACGCGTCCTGTAAATAATTCAGTGCTATCCTTCGGGATGTGTCCCGACATCCTGGATTATCCTGGCTAAAACTTGTTAGCGTAGAGCTCCTCCTCGTACGCCAAAGAGTTTTAAAAATTCAACGCAGCGACCCGCACTCCTAATTGATATAAATTCGTGTTTCATGGCCCGTGGCAGTTTACTAAATATAATTCAATTTCAGAGACGGATCATTTACAACTGGATAACTTTGACATTGAATTACGATGGAGAAACTTTTGTTTTAATTAAATATTTTTCAGATGAATATTTTCTAATAATTTCTTCATTGTTTATATAATCGAAAATTTATTCTTAAACTAATAAATTGTATTATATTTTCCATTGTATTTGTGGGAAATCATTAATAAATTTAGACATAAATTAATAATTAATTTTGTTTTATTTTATTGTTACCTAATTAATAGTTTAGAAAATTTACTGCCTATTACAAGAATTTACGACATAAGTTTTAATAAAATAAATATAATCTAGAAACGCATTATTTAGGAAGCTTTTGAGAGAGATTTTAATTAATAACAAAATATGGACATAACTAACTTCAATTTTTAATAACCCACTAAATAGGTAACCTAAGCAACGCACTAAACAACAAAATGTTGTTATTTCAAATAACCCCATATTTTAATTCATGTAAGAATACAGTAATTTAATAGTATATTATGTAACATGTTTTATAAACGTGTCTTTAGTGACGAGTATATAAATAACGAGTATATAAAGAGTTTATAAAACAAGTCGCATACTATACTTTTCTACGATCACAAATTAAGACAACAAAAAATGTAATGTTTTAGGAATTATTTCAAAAGTAAGGTTAAGTTACAATGATAGATACTTGAAGCTAACTTCGCCCCGTGCTTAATATCTCAAGCCGTGACTAAAACGTCTGAAGACACGGCTTGTTAACATGTGATTAATATATTATTTAGTGACAATTGAAAAGTCCTACACAATCATAATAACCCCCCTGTGAAGTTCTTTTGAAAATTTTATGCAAAAACTTACTACCAAAATATAATATAAGGACTATTATAAATAAATAAATATATCATCACGCATTTTACCCATTACTGCGTGTGGCAGATCTCGGTAAGTGAAATATTTCTTCGCTACAGTAACAGCCCTCAAATCACGGCCCCAAAATGGGTAGTTTTAACGTGGTGAAAAATGTTTGTCGACTGTGAAAATTGAACCCGGGTTCTCAAATCTACAAGCCAACTCGATACCACTGAGATAAGAACTATTGATTCTAATATTTACTTTGTGTTTTGTTGAGTAACTATATCACCCTTGTAGAATTTCCTATTCGCCGCTAGCTATGACGCAAATCACATTTTCAGCCAATATTCATCCCCATAATATCGCAATTCCCCCCTCCTACGCATTGTACACTTCTATAACATACTGTACACTCTGCAAACAACATTCAAGGGCTTTTCTCTCTCTCTCTCACACACACACACATATCGTTAATGGCGTGCCGCTTAAACTAACCTTTCCTAGTGCACGCAAAAATGTGCAGGACACGATGTGTGAATGTGTGTGTGAACAGGAAGCCATTTTTATTTCTTTTGCTGTTGTACTCCCCCCAGTCGATATCGGGAATCTAATTACTATTGCTAAACAAAGTCACCCTAATTTTGCATGCTTTACACATGGTTGCCGATGTTAAGGACGGATATGCACTGCGTTGCATCTAAAATGCAGTGCTCTAATTTCTTTGATCTAATTTTTAGTGTTTCCTGGATATTGCAATGAGAGACACGCACTGTACTTTCACTTTTACTGTTTTAATCAATTGTGCCACTATTTTAAACCGCCATATTTATTATTGTAATTTTTTCACTTTATTTAATAAAGTAGTAGATAGGAAATATTAAGAATTTCAATAAATTTGCATCAAACGTTCTTATATTATCTTAAGATGTAACATTTGAAGTTTGCACCTGAATACTGATCTATTAGAAACAAAATATTATTGTTATTATAAATAATACATATCAATGATTTAAAAAAAGTCATTAAATCGATCCAAGAAAAACAAAGATAGAAATAATGGACATATCTGAGTTTACCACAATCGGTGACATTTCTCATTGTCTATTATGGCCAGGGTTCGAAGATATATATCGATCAATATATATCATGATATTTATTTTGATATATATCGTCATATTTTTGCAATGATATATATCCATTATATAAAAATATCAAATAGTTTTTGAGATATAGCCTCAAATTTGCTTATAAGTCAATTCGGACTCGGGGAATTTAACGCCGTTGAGCGCATTTCCATATCATGTTTAGTTTTTGAGATATAGCCTCCGGAAAATTGAAATTTTTCGAATTTTTCAGTTTTTCTACTTTTACGAGACTATATCTCGAAAACTAAATGTGATATGAAAACGAGCTCAACGGCATTAATTTTCTCGTGCTTCAGTTAACTTATAAACATAGTTTCAGCGATTTATATTTTTTTCCGCCAAAAAAATCGCAAAAAGCGGTTTTTTAACATTTTCTCGAAAACCAGAAGTCATATGCATTTGAAGATTACACCACTGGATTCATATGTATGTAAATTTTCGTTTTAATAATCCTACGATTAAGGATTTTTGGGAAAATTGAATTAAAATCTGAAAAAACCCTTAGGAAATAATTAAAAATATTAAATTGCATAAAATTGCATGAAAATTTGCTTATAAGTCAATTCGGACACGGGGAATTCAACGCCGTTGAGCGCATTTCCATATCTTGTTTAGTTTAGCCTCCAGAAAAGTGAAATTTTTCGAATTTTTCAGTTTTTCTAAATGTGTACAAAAACTAAAATTAAAAAATAAATATCCAAAAAGTGATATTTATCTGATATATATCCTATATATCAGATATTTTGATATTTATTATAAATATCATGATATTTACGAACCCTGATTATGGCAGATCATTAATTTCAAATTTTGGATTTTAAATCTTATTAATTAGTATAACATTTAAACTGTATGGCTTTCATCAACCACCAAATAATTATATTTAAAACTATTACATTTATTTCATTAAAAAATTGGTGACATTTTTCGTTGTCAATTATGACAGATAATTACCTAATTAATTTCAGATATACTTTTTTTTCATGGCACGATTTGATCTCTATATTATGTATTTTACAAATTTTTCAAATGAAATATTTGATTTAAATCATTGATTTAAATCATTTTTTGATTTTTTTTTGTATTTTGTATTAATTTAATTATATTTCTGGTACAGAACAAAACAAGTGTCATAATGAAAATTAAGTAGTTTAAAAAACATTTTAAAAGTTTTTTGTAAAACAGACAAAATAATTTTCAATATTTATTTATTAAATGAATTAATATTAATTATGAAAATATCAAATTTCGTGTTCGACCATGTAAATAGTTAAATACTAATAACTTTTAATCCATTTAGTGTTATATTAAAAAAAAACAATTTTTTAATCTAGATTTTTGTCAACCCTGTTTTAAAAAGTCAATATTTAAGAGCCAAGTTAGACCTAATTAGGCGCATGTTCCATTTCAAGTTCCTGTTGTGCACAGCAAACAAATAAAATAATATAAAGATCCGCAAATTGCAGAGCTGTGCGAACTTTACGTAGAAGGTGTGTCATCATAACTGCAACAATTGGATTAGTAAGAATCGTTGTTGATGGAGGTAGGTAGTTCAGTCGTGATATGTGTAGGTGTTAGCAAGCATGCTGCTAGAGCCGGTGCCGGGATGCGGTCTCCATGGCAACCGTCTGCGCCTCGACGCGTCGTCGTTCGCGTCTGTTATCGATCCACCAGACGCTCTAGCGTCCTAGGTACGACTGTGTTTATACCATACAAGGGTGAATTGTGAATCGCGTTCGTACCATCGTTGATAGCTCTGTATTGTAGCGCTGCTATTTGCTACGGGCAGCAATAGAACTAACGCAACTTTAAATAATTATATCTTGTCTAAGTTGTCTAGTAGAGGAAAATGAAACAAATAAAAATTTAAGAACAACAATTTCTCAGGATTCTTCCGTGAATTCTTTGTTAAATTCTTGGTATTCCAATTTAAAAATGTAATTTTTAAGCAAACTTGTTTACATAAATTTTCGCTGTTGTATTTTATTTTTATGTTAAAGACTACCAATAAATTTAAAATTAATAAATGTCGAAAAAATATTAATTAATTATATTTTAAAATAACTTTTTTCTTACTTAGCTCGTGAAAAAATATTATATACACCTCGGCAGAGAGCATTTCTTTCCCTAGATGTATAATATACTATAACAAAATTATGTTTCAAATAAAATTACAAAGAATTAAATTTTTTATTATTATTGTTTGAAACCATGAAAGCATTAGTTATTATTAGTTCCAATTTTCACCACTATGAGGACATTCTTCTTTAAAATTCTAATAAACAAGTAATTAAGTAACAAAATCTTTCAGTTATCATTTTCAGTGGTTTTTAGGTTGAATTTGTAGTGAAATATTGACGTATTATTTTGATATCAACATACAAGCTTATTGAAAATGAATTTTGAAACTGATATTGATGTATAAACCCATTAAACATGAGCAGATAATGAAGTGATATTTGTTATACGGCTGGCTGGTTTTCAGTTGTTTGCTTTTATCCATTTACTCGCTCGATACTTCAATACAAATATAAATCAAATTTGCAGAATCGCCCATCAGGCAATATCAAATTTATCAGTAATAAACTCAACTATTTTTCATCGAATATACAAATTAATTTTAATTCTTGCTACAATAATAATCAATCTTCGCGAAATAGAAAATAATGACATTCAAAAGACTAAAGCTGTGTAAAATTAGTCCTGCTGGGCCGAGTATCAAAATAAATGAATATTTCGACAAAGAAATTATACAAGATGTTTCCTTTAAAACAATCAGTGCGTTTTTGGGCAAACTAATGAGTTTAGGGACAAATGTTGTATACATACAAACAAATGATAAATAAATAATCACGACGGTAAACAATTAATAATATTAATAACAAAAATTATATGAATCTTAATGAGTAATAATTATTTACGTGGCCAGTGTAATAAATTAATGTTTAGTGAGCCCAGTAAAGATTAATTGCAAGCGAGTCGTATACAAAATTTTATTTCCACCTTCACAACGTTATTTTTTATTAGTTTCATAAAAAGATATTATATTTTGTAATGAAAGACAATTTATAGCTAGACATTGTCATGGTGTTGTGATGAAAAAACAACTACGGTTGGTGTCAACAGTTTCGTGAATTCTCGAGTAAATGAACTAAAAAATTATATAGATTACCATTAAAAAAACAATTTTGTTTTACAGTTTGAGGACCACTGATTGAATATAGGATTACTGAACATTTTTGTCTAAATGTTCCAGTGAAAATTAACATTGCATGGAAACCAAAATTAAAATTAGAAGTTAATATATAATATTTCATTTGTACCATTCAACTTAATACCACATTAATTAAAATTTCCAATTACACACATGAGTGCATTTACAAACATACCCACATACAAACATCCGTAGATATAGAATGCGTATGATTTCCCACGCAATATGTACACGCATCGATATACGAACCCCTTGTATCGTAATTGCGAATCTAAATCACGCAAGCCGTGAAGGTGGACACTACGCAGAGACAAATGAAGGTGAAGCTGGTCGAAGCAACGCCAGTGAAGGCCTACGCCTCACGATGATAATGTTTCAAGCGATGTGATTGGCTGGAAATGATCACAGAGATCGTGTTCATTTGTTTCTGTGGTTAGGGGACAAGCCTTTGATGACTAAATGGGTTAGCGAGTTCAACCCTTGGAGGTTGTTAATCGACAGACGGAAATTCTTGAATATTGTATAGGTATTTACAGTGGTAGTGAAACCTGCAAATATCTCAAATTTGATCAATAATAAATTCGATAGATTTAACTGTCGGTTCTCGTTGAAACATTTTATAATAAAATTAAATTAAAAAACACTAGGTTAGTTTCAAATAATGTAAAGTTTATTTTACAATACGTATTTCGGTCGACTAGACCATCATCAGGTGAACAAGATATGAATGAATTTGTACATTAGAGTAAGACTTATAAATAGTATACACAAGAATTCTGACACAAGAAGTGGGAGATACATGATTGAAAACAGATGTAAGTACAATTAGTTTGGGAAAAATACATTTATGACCATAGTTGGAAGAAAATAAGATAAGATCAGACCGAAGAGGTAACTATAATTATTTGGATGGAAATTACATTTTAAACCTAGTTGTAAAGAGATTAAAGCGGACGTATTAAAGGTGAACGGTACAAATCTATTTGTTCATTCATAACCGTTAGCTGGTCCTTAATGGCAATCTGAATTCTTGTGTATACTATTTATAAGTCTTACTCTAATGTACAAATTCATTCATATCTTGTTCACCTGATGATGGTCTAGTCGACCGAAATACGTATTGTAAAATAAACTTTACATTATTTGAAACTAACCTAGTGTTTTTTAATTGAATTTTATTGATCAATAATGATGAGTTAATTTATGACAGACGTCACCTGGATGACACTAATGCATGGCTAACTTGTGCTACGCTTATTAAGGACGTTTCATATGTCATTAAAATTCCTAGTCGACTAGCGCCTCTGACGATATACGTCGTAAATAACCTAACCTAATAATATTGAATGTATAAATAAATAAATATATTATCACGCCATTTACCCATTACTGGGTGTGGCACTCTGCCTAAGCAGATCTCGGTAAGTGATATATTTATTCGCGTGAAGTGCGGTTACCAGTCGTCAAATCACGGCCCTCAAAGATATTAGTGGAGGGAGAGCCACAGGGGTAGATTTAAATTGTTTGTCGCCTGTGGGGATCGAACTAGGGTTCTTAAGATCCACAGGTCGACTCGATACCACTGAGCCACCTACCCCATGAATGTATAAATAAAATACGCAATTTCATTAAATGTATTTTATTTTATCGCATATATTTCAATTTTCAAATATTTTAAGATTGATTTACTTTAATTTCCAAATATTTTAAGGTTGTTTTTGTAATTTGACAGCGTTTCACTTTCATTGAAATAAATTTATGCCATTACTAAACGCACCAAATGTGTAAAAAAAAAACTTACGACACATTATTATATGGCAAAACGATGGAATGAAACGGCCATAATAAGTATTAGCGCAATTTAAGTTGGTATAATACCTGTGAAAAATACATTTTCCTCACTCAACTTAGTTGTGATAGTAACCGTTTCCCTCACTAGTGATCAAAGGAAACAATTTTCCTTACTAGTAAGGAAAATGGTTACTATCACAACTAAATTCAGTGAGGAAAATGTTATTTGACACGGTGACCAAAGAAACGTGATGTGCATTTGCACAACTCCTTTGATTTATATATTAAAATAATTATTAAACTTATTGTATCGCAAACGTAAAAATGTAATGTTGAAAAAAAATAGTATATAACACACGTGAGAAAGTGTCATCGCTTGTGCTCCATTTTCGTACTTGTTTTGCAATTAAATACTTTCTTCAGTAATATTACAATATATTATTGTAGAAGTGATTGGCTGGTAGCACAAGCTCTGTTTTTGCCTGTTTTAAGAGCAATGTTTTTGGATGTTTTAGCTATCTCCAAAATGTTAAAACCGTGCTCTTAAAACACCCAAATACAGAGCTTGTGCTACCAGCTACTAGGTTTTACATTTAGGCTTGTAATAAATTCTGTCAAGATTTGAATACATTATTTAAGTATTATTTGACGATCCTCTTTCAATGTCTTCGAGACCCTCTCTGTCTATTGATTTAACTGAAGTAAAACGGTATCAAATTGTCCCTCTTGTATAAGAGTATAAGAACCCTAGTTATTAATATATTTATTTCTAGTAGTATATAATAAGTTAATAACCTAATTCAAATAATAATATCTTTTCAGTTGCTTCCTAAATTTCGATTTGGTTGAAAACCCAACCAAAAACCTGTAGTCTAACATTACAATAATAATCATAAATTCAGCTGATAGCGGAAAATCATTGTTGTACCAGTCTATTAAATTTCGTATGGTACACAAAATATAATAATCACAGGTATGTGAGTGAGATAGAGATAGTAGAGTGCAGTGAACCAGTGCATATAGATGTCGTTGTCTCTGTCCATCCGCTTGTTCAGTTCTTCCTGTGCAGGTATCCGTCATAACGTGCACTTGTGACTTGACAGAACCGTCACCGCTTTTACGTACGTATATACAGGAGACATAAGGTTTAATATCGCACGGTACATGGCGTCACGGTTGCAATTGACACGTATGTTTCCGTTATACGCTTACATTATTTTACAATATACCTTTTTACTCAGAAAATATAAACACGAATTCTCTATTTGTACATTCAAAACCAGTACCGTTTTAAGGTTTTGAAGGGCCCGGGGCCTGGGTTGATCGGAGGCCCCCCCACAGATTTTATATGATTGAAAATGTCTAGTATTTATTTTAAGTTTATTGCAGCTAATTATTTAAACTAATATCATAAAAAGACAGTCGTACATTTTACATAGCCACTTTTCGTGCTTTAGATTTTGCGAAATCTCTAATTATATTTTCAAAATCAATCAAATTCAGTACATCATTTTCGATACTCATAATAGACAGGCAATATAAAAAATTTTATATAAAAATATCATATAATAAAATAAAAAATTAATAGAATCTTTACTCCGGGGCCCCATAAGAAGTGGAGGCCCGGGGCCATGGCCCCTCGGGCTCGTGCCTTAATCCGGCACTGTTTAAAACTTATAACTAATAGCACTAGAAGTGAGTTAGTTTGAAATGACATTTGTAGAGAACGTTAAAAAACCATAAATGAATATAATTTGAAATGTATATTTTTGAAATGAAATGGTTGAAAATAAGGAAAGTCTTACCTCTTCTGGAAGTTCTTTGACGTCGCCATTCTTGTCGGCATCCTTGGCAGGTTTACTCTTATCCTTTTTGCTGAAGGAGATGCTTCTGAAGGACCACTTCTTCTTAGGTTTATCCTTTTTATCTTTTTTCTTCTCAGAGCTGCTGGACTCCTCGGTCGCGGATTCACTGGCAGCTGGAGGAGTGGCCTCTGATTCTGCAGTGGCGTCTGTCGCTGGAGCGTCACCTGCAACTGGAGTCTTAGGGGTGTCCTTTTCTTCGGAGTCCGAGACGCCGTTCTCTAGGATTTCGACCTTGGCGGAGGCGTCTCCTTCCTTCTCCTGCAACAACAAAGATATTTCGTTATTTTCAGAACTTGCTGATGATGTCAATAAAAATGTATCACTTTAGCGCACACAAATGTTTTAATACTTATAGTCTGAAGTTACAATAAATATATCATCACGCCTTTTACCCCATTACTGGGTGTGGCACTCTGCTTAAGCAGATCTCAGTAAGTGATGTATTTTTCGCGTGAAGTGCGATTACCAGCCGTCAAGTCACGGCTCCCAAAGATATTAGTGGAGGGGGAGCCACAGGGGTAGATTTAAATTGGTGAAAATTGTTTAAAAACTTTAGAAAAATCCCTAAAATCAGGTTCATCCCCAAAAAAGATTTGGAAATTACTTGAAACCGAATTAAGCGCATTTTCACATAAAATTCATGTTGAATACAGTGACAAATATATAAAATAAAATGTCAAAATCCTAATAAAAACATTTTCCGACAAGAATTTAATAAAGTAACAAAGGCTGCCAACTGACAAAAGGAATAAAAATGTCAATAAAATTTGTTCAATTTGGCCTGGCTGAAGAAGAGATAAGTTGACACCTAAAATCCCATAACAGGTTGATCGATACGATATAATGCTGTAACTTTGTAACATTGCTCGTGCAGAAGATGTCAGAGAAAGAGAAGGCGACTAGAAAGAGATGACAAGCACGTCACAAAGAAAGCGTTGAACCAAAACAACAGAGGAAGTGTGAAAAACTGGAACAAAGGAAAGAAAAGTGTGTCTGGAAGAATAAATCGACTTGACACTGGATGGTTGTAATCATTGTTTTTCCAAATTTCCACTTAGAAAATACCGATTTAACTTTTTTTGAGACTTAAAGAGATAATATTTTTGTCAGCTAATAACTAATTTAAAAAAAAAAACAAACAAACAAAAATACTTGTATAGCGTGAACTTAAAATATAAATTTCGAACCTCAAAACAATACAACTTGAAACATTCATAAATAAAAAAAATAAATATATCATCACGCCTTTTACCCATTACTGAGTGTGGCACTCTGCCGTAGCAGATCTCGGTAAGTGATATATATATATATATATATATATATATATATATATATATATATATTTTATTCTTAATTTAAGAGATATTAACATATGAATATGGGGTAAATGGCTCGATGGTTTGAGAACCCAGCTTCACTAACATCTTTCAAGGCCGTGATTTGACGGCTGGTAACCGCATTTCACATGAAAAAATATATGTGGCACTCTGTAGTAGCAGATCTCGGTAAGTAATATATTTCTTCACGTGAAGTTACAGTCGTTAAATTACGGCCCCAAAAGATGTGACTGGAGGAGAAGCCACAGGGGTATATAAATTTGATGAAAATTATTTGTCGGCTGTGAGATTCGAACCAGGGTTCTCATGATCCACAGGCCGACTCCTACCTCATTTGACAGTGCAGAAATATGTGAAGAATATTCTATGAATATTTTAATGTTCTGCAAATGTTGTTTTGACAGAGGAATGTAAATTAATTTTGACCACCCAAGTGCATAACGAATGGTTAAGTTTAAATTTAAATTGTATATTATAAATGAAATTGGTTAAAGGAAATTAGTAATTTTTCTTATGAATAGGTAATAGGTTTAGAAATGTTATATCACAACAGTATACATATATCATTGGTTTTTACTAAAATATATTAATGACGGTTTTCACCTCGGAATAGAGTTTCTGATAACTATAAATGACATAAATGAAAATTGAATTAAAATCTAGATACAAGAATTTTACTTGGTTCCCACATATAGATAAACGAATATACCTTGACGACATGGTATAATCACTTTCGTATATTCATCTGGTGAAAAATGTCAAATTAAGATCTAGAATAAACGAAAAAATCACCGTCGTCATAGTAACAAAGACATAACTGCATTTTTATTCATCAAACTAGAATCATTGCTAACGTCAACATTTTTATTTCAATTGTAATTTTGGTGTTATTTCGTGATTGAACGATTTCTGTTCATTTTTTATTTATTATATAATCTTTACGAATACAACACAGGTGTTTCAAATAATCAGAATATATTGTATTGATCCACTCAATATATTAGATAATTTTAAACACACGTGTTATATATAAATATCATTCCACGGCGTTATATCAATTAAAAAAATTATTAAATTTGTCATTTACTGAGATCTGCTAGGACAGAGTGCTACACCGAGTAATGGATGATGATATATTTTTTTTATGTTTAAATTGAATCATAAAAAAACTGGTAGACGACAAGTTTTAAGCTACAGTTTAATTCAAATTTGATTCCAATTTTTCTCTTTATTTTTGTTATGATCATATTCATCAATATTTACTTTATAAAATACTAATTACATTTAATAGTTAATTGTGTAGTAAAAGTGATTGTTTATTACTCGTGTACGGTAATTGCAGCGCGATCTGAAGGCGAGAGCTGCAATAGTGCAAGAGAAACACACTTTGATACACTCATAATATTTTTCTACGATTGCATCTTAAAATTATTTAAAAACGTATACACACTGAAAATAAATTCGTTCTGTCAACTGTCAATATGACAAGTTTCTGTTCTGTAAGTATTGAAATAAGCGTGCATTTAATATCATATATTAAGTTATATTTCGGTTGCTCCACGTAAAACGTCAACTTTACGATGACAAATGAGAGCGTAATTGTCAACTTTTCAATCGTAGAAAGACATAATTTTTTATTCAATTGCAAGACTGTCCTTGCATTTAATTTTATTTATTTGTACCTAATCAAAATTACAGCAGCTTAAAGTGAAATACGGAGCATTCAGTCACAGACGTAATTTTGTTTAATATACGTTGAAGTTTGGACACATGAATTTTTGGTACGATTGGCTATGACATAAACATGTATATTTTGTTTTACAAACAAATTCAATTTTGTAACGGTTTCCAAAATGAAATGAAGTTTAGTTGCGTAACTAATCAACCCCTCACAACTTGTCAAATACCTTTTGCATGATCCCTTATCCCATATGAAAAGGTAACTTGTTCCCAACTCACGCGTAAATTTATGGTGCAAATATCGTCATACAAATCTCGAGAACGACATTTCTCGTACAATCTTAAACTTTACACATATACACAACAAAGTTCTACTTTGAATATACACACTAAATCCATTGCACCCTCAATCGATATTCTCCATATCAATACTCTCACACCAGTGTTTCTCAACCGAGGGAGCGCATCTTCCCCCTAGGGAGTCAAAGGGAATACATAAAGTTTATAGAAAGTGTCATTAAAATAATTAATAAGGTTGTTTTTAAAACCCGGTCGAAAAGTATAATTTTGTTTCCTTCATTGAGAGAAGAAAGTAATAGATTTAAAAAAATAAAGTTACATCTATAGCTACTGGAAATAACGGTATAATTTAATTTTAGCGTGGCCAACTTCATTCAATTGCGCAAACGGTTATTATGGCCATTTCATTCCATTGTTTTGCCATATAAAAATTTGATTTGATACGTCAAGTAATGCCATCTAGTGGTTTTTATTTCAATTAAATGAAAGTGACCACATTGTCAAATGACAAAAACAACCTTAAAATATTTGAAAATTATAGTACCTTAAAATATAAAAAAAAAAGAAAATGTGGGAGCAATAAAAAAGATCAAATATAAAAGTAATAAATAAATATATCATCACGCCTTTTACCCATTACTGGGTGTGGCACCCTGCGTAAACAGTTCTCGGTAAGTGTTATATTTTTCGCGTGAAGTGTGGCTACCAGTCGTCAAATCACGGCTCCCAAAGAGGTGGAGAGGGAGCTACAGGAGTAGATTTAATTTGGTGTAAATTGATTGTCAGCTGTGGGGATCGAACCAGGGTTCTCAAGATCCACAGGCTGACTCGATATCACTGAGCCACCTATCCCATAAAAAATAAAAATAAAATAAAATCTAACTTTTTTATTATTTAGCCAACAGTTATTTTTTATACTTAAATATACTGAATTGTAATTGGGATTAAGTGTTTCTTGGTCCTGGCTTTTTGTATTTAAGTATGAGGGAAGTACAGAAGCAAAAAGATTGAGAAACACTGAACAAGTTCCTAACTTCCGGTAAGTACAGTTTACAATTTCAGTCGACAACGCCATTACTTCCGGTTTAGTTCACGCTAAACGCATTTGCAAAGTGCAAACACGCATACGGAGGCTAAGCCTGACGACAACCAATCAAAGGCGACCTAATCTTATGACATCATGCCTTATATCCTCTGAGGAAGGGGAGAAGACAAGGAAGAGGACCTACAAGCGAGGGAAGTGAACTCTGTAGGTGAAAGCAGTGAAGATAATTGCTTTGGGTTCGTTCTTTCCGTTTTTTTTCCTGGTAAGGGAAAAGGGTCTTTCCAGTGAGATGTTGTCTACCTGTTTGGGTATGTTTCAGCTCCGGTGGAAAATCCGGGTGAGGATTCCGGCTAAGGTAGAGTTGATTGAATGAAGTTAAATTGAGATTAAAATTGGTTTTGCTGATGTATTTGACTTGGAGAATGTAATTTTACGCTGATTTGGACTCTTAACAACCAGATTTATTTATTAGAATCTGAAAAACTGCAGATTAATCTCGATTATTGTACATCCTAAGGAAGAAGTCAGTAAAAATCCATTAACCGGAATTGGTATAAAAAAGAAAATATAATAGTATATTATGTAACAAGATTTATAAACGTGTTTTTAGTTACGAGTGTATAAAAAACAAGTAAGTATCTAAAGACCTTATAAAACAAGACAACATACAAATGTAAAGTTTTATTAATTATTTATAAAGTTTGTAACTAACAAAGAATTTAACCTCTAAGCCTTAATAAAAGAATAAAATCTAGATACGTATTTCAAGAACTAAGTTTTCATCCTTAGTAGAAAAGGAAAAAATCAAAATTACACGACTTGTGAACCAAATCAGTGGTCAAGATAGAATCCAATTTACCCAAAAGGAGACATACCTAATTTATAGTAAAACGAAGCAACAGCATTTATTTTAAAAAGTAAGGTTAAGTTACAGTGGCAGATGCCTGAAGCTAACTTCAGCCCGTGCTTAATATCTCAAGTCGTTACTAAATCGTTCGAAGCCACGGCTTGTCAACATGTGATGAAGATGTTATTTAGCGCCATGGAAACCAGTACGTTAAATGACATTTTAATAATGGGAGTAAAAAATATATTAAATATATCATAGAGAGAAAGATTAGGATACTCATAGAATATGAACCGGTATTAGTAAATCCTTAATTTGATATCATCATTTACTTAAAAACATATTAATTAAATATAAATGAGATTTATAAAACGTACGTCGAATGAAAGATTAAAGAAAAAGGTGGAAAGGAGTGAATAATTGGATGTGATTGAAAGTTTGTTGCGTGATCAATGATTCAGAGTGAGGAATAAATAAGCTTATATGAAGGGAACGTTCATGTGGTTGAAGTGAGGATGGTGTGTTTGTAAAAGAATATTTGACGAGAACTCTGGCAAGTAAATATTTATAGGGTTCGTGCTACCCCATTTGATAGGATATAATGTATGAATTATAAATATAATTTGAAGCGTAGATTAATATATTTTTAGTTGGTTAGTCTTGTTGCCTCTTGAATTTAATTAAAAGGTTAGAAAGAACTTGACTCAAAAGGAGTAGCAATATTAAACGACGAAACACGGAATAAGTAAGTAATCGAAAAGTGAAGAACATTTCCATCGAAACTTGAATCAAACCTGAATCCATAAAACCCTCCCTTCTTGTCGTTCACTTTCCAAATAATAAAACGCAGAAAGGGCGAATCCTCTTGAACAATCAGTGTTTCAATAATGCACAACGACATCACCATCAGCAGTAGCAATGGTGCCGCTGATCGTGGTTGGCGCTGTCATCCGCCGTTTGTCGTCTGTTTGCCGGCAGTCGGATGTCGCCGCATTATTATTCAACGGACGAACGAGACGCAGCCGTTCATGTTGATTCCGTCGACGAAGAGCTCCGGACCAATTCGGAAATACACGATGGCACCACCGACAAAATGTTGACACGAGGTTTGATGGTTTCAATCTACCAGCTACTAATAGCTGGTTTTGTTTGAAGTCGTTTCATACAAACGCAAAAAATTCAAATGTGGTTATTTTGTTTGGCACTTTGCACAACAGGGAGTTTATCTAATTACAGTATTTAAATGTTTTACAGATTGAACATTCAAACAAGGGGGATGAAATTTTAGAAATTACATTTATGAGGTAGGTGGCTCAGTGGTGGATCTTGAGAACTTTGGTTCGATTCCCACAGGCGACAAACAATTTTCACCAATTTAAATCTACACCTCCACTAATATCTATAGGGGCCGTGATTTGACGACTAGTAACCGCACTTCACGCGAAGAAATATATTACTTACCAAGATCTGTTTATGGCAGAGTGGCACACCCAGTTATGGGTAAAAGGCGTGATGATATATTTATTTTATTTACAAATTAGTTAGGTGATGAAATATTTATACTTTTTCTATGTTGTTACTTCGCACAACAGGAACTTAATCCCAATTACAGTAGCTTATAGAGTAGCCATGTCCAAACTACGGCTCGTCTGATTTCACTAATTTTAATCAAATCATATTTAAAAAAAATTGTATCGTACGATTTAAGACATATTTTAAATACATTTGAAAGAAAACTTACCTATTTATCAAAACTTAAATGTAGTAAAAAATGGTTATCAAATGTTTCTTAAGATAATAACTGCTTCATTAGTAATTTAAGAGCATTATCAAATAATTTTTATCGTAGTTTTAATTGTTGTTCAATTGTAAACTCGTTGTGCAGAGTGACTGACTTTTTTTATTTCTTCGTGATGAAAACAATCGTTGCAATTATGTAAATTTGCCATGCGCAGAACTTTCAATTTTAATCAAATCATCAGACGTATTTAAGTTGCCATTTGGATTAGATCTAACTTATATTTACTGAACCAGATCAGTTATTTATTTTAACCGGATAACTAATTCCAATAAGTGCACCATTTTGCTTGTGACCCAAGTGTCAACTAGAATAATCACATTTCCAAAGTAACCTACATTTCGCCTTAATCAACTTGAAATGAATAAAGCATAAACCTCATGATTAAGTTTGATAGTAGAATGATTTTAATTGATCGTTGCCTACATGAAAACAAAAGCAATCAAGCATATCTATCTAACAATTTCCTTATCAAACAAGCAACAGAAACGAGTCCAAGTAAAAGACCATGAGTTGTATGATTTCTCCCAACAAAACCAAATTGTCGTTAGCCTCAGCGGTCAACTCTGTAGCGCCAGCAGCTTCTTGCGGCGTTCCGACAAACCACAGAACCGGTGACAACGCTGACCTTGTGCTCGGGCACTAACCTACTCAATAATAAAGAACAGCAGCTCTCCAACACAGTCACATATGCAGGCAGCACTTCCTATTTATAGCCGCGGTGCGTTCGACGTCATCGATAAACGTCATGTTCACGCTCATGATCACGATCATGGGGACTTTCACGCTCCGTGAAGGAAGCGTCAAGCTTTCCTGGAACCCTGGACAGGAATCTCAAAGCCGGGATTTTCAGATAACTTTGAATTGGAGTATCAGTAAGGATGGTTGATACGCTGCTTTTTGGTGCGATGTATGTAAGTTGAGGTGGAAGGTTTTTCTTTTGGTTTCTTTCCTATTTCGTGTTAAGTTGAAATAGGTTAGTACTGATAACGATACAGTAGAGAATATAATATGTAAATTTTGTTATTTTGTTTCATTTGAAATTCGAACAAAATAAATAATTTTGATAGATTCATCTATAAAAGCTAAATAAGAGCTGTTAGCTCAAACGATTTCAAAATTCTTGAAGAAATTATTGAAAAAAATTAAGAATAATAAATATATCATTACGCCTTTCACCCATTACTAAGTGTGGTACTCTGCTTTGGGAAAGAATATCTGTCTTTAGGATCTTTGAATACTATTATTTATTTATGGGACGTTTCGATGGTTAACCCATCATCTTCAGCACTTATTTGTATCTTGTTAAATTCACAAGTTACGACACTTTTTACGGACAGTTGTTCATCCGTAAAGCTAATTTCAAATATAATTTTAAAAATTGACAATGTAAAAAACAGATATGTACTAGGTTTGGAAAATATGTATGTACAAATAAATGTTGAAGATGATGGGTTAACCATCGAAACGTTCAATAAATAAATAATAGTATTTAAGGATTCTAAAGTTTATTCCTTCCCTAAATTGAAATTCAGGATTAACATATTTCAAGCAAAATGTGGCACTCTGCCTTAGTTACGCCCCCCTAAGATGTTAGTGGAGAGGAAGCCACAGATTTAATTTGGTGAAAATTGTTTGACGGCTGTGGGAATCAAACCCAAATTCTAAATCCACAAGAGCCGACTTGATACCACTGAGACATCTATCCCACTTAAAATTATGTTGACCTTCATTCAAATTTAATGTACAATCGATCTATTAAAACTACAAAGGGTGGAGGAGAAAATTAAAATACATAATAGAATTTTTTATTTGAGTAGTTTCAATGTAGTGAAAATTATTTCTCGGCTATGGGAATCTAATCCGGGTTTTCAAACCCACAGGCCGACTCGATACCACCTGTGCCATCTATCGCCATTACTTGAACCTATCAATTCAATGACATGAAAAATATTTTTATGGGGTAGGTGGCTCAGTGGTATCGAGTCGGCTTGTGGATCTTGAGAACCCTGGTTCGAGCTCCACAGCAGACAAACAATTTTCACCAAATTAAATCTACCCCTCTACTAACATCTTTGGGGGACATGATTTGACGGTTGGTAACCGCACTTCACGCGAAAAAATATTACTTAACGAGATCTGATTCGGTAGAGTGCCACACCCAGTAATGGGTAAAAGGCGTGATGATATATTTATTTATATATATATTTGAAAAATGTTTGCTTCAACTAATGTGCAATTATTTTTGCGAATTTCTTGTTCAACTTTTAATAATACTTTAATATAAAATGAGGTACAGTTCTTCCCTTTTGAAATGAATCTTCCTACGGCACTGTCTTTGTTACATCTTCAACTAAGAAAACTAAACTGTTTAGTAAAACACTCTCTCATTATAATCTGAGTACTCCTCTCGGCTCGTATCATTTCCGCATCTCTTGACGAGTGTTCATAATTTGTCTCGCTTCTCTGTTCGTCTGTTCGTGGTCTCGATGGCTCTTTGCTTTTCAGTTGCTCAGCAACACAAAGAGCCACTGAAGACTGGAAGGAGTTTTTACCAGCCACCCAGGACTGCCACGTCATTAGCCCGATAACAAATTTGTTTATGAATGGAGAGTGTTGTCACTGTTGTCATTTTATTGTAGTCGTTTAGAGAAGTGATTTATTTTAGTTAGTTAGTTGCTTGGTGTTCAACTGGTTGATATGTTAAGAGGTTTCACTTTTCACAATGGATTTATGAAGATGTTAGAGAATATTAGTGAGGTTGAGGGTGAAAGATTGTGTGAATGACCTAGGAATAAATGGATGCATGTTATTGAAGGTTTGTTGCGGGAATGAGCTTCAAATTCAGTCTTATTTTATCGACCATATGTATAATGTATGTCGAATGAAAAATTGATGGAATTTAGGGTGAGATATTGTTTAAATGATCTAGGAATAAATGGATGGTTTGTTGGAATTAATTGCAGGATGTATCTAATGAAATGTCCGTCAGTACGATGGTGTGGATAGCAATATGGAATTCGCATCAGGAGATCCCGAGTTTGAATATCACTCAAGCTAAAAATTATATGAATTAGCACACTGCGGCTCGGTGAGTGCGGATCCTGTACTGTAATTGGGATTAAGTTTCTGTTGTACAGCGTAACATAAATAAATAAATGTTTCGAGGGTTTGTGCTACTTCATTTCATGAACAATGAATAGAAGATTTATTGCGTGAATGAACGATGAGACGAGCTTGTATGAAACGAATTATGAAAGTGATAAGGCACGATAGGAGTTAATTGCTGGATATATCTAACAAATAAATGTTTTGAGGGTTTGTGTTACCCCATTTTATAAACGATAAGTTGATGTATGGTGTATGATAAAAGTAAGACTGTTATTGTTAAGATGGTCTGTTCACACGGATCGTAAGTTAAATGCTAAAAGCTAAAAATTATATAAACTACCACACTGCGGCTCGGTGAGTGCGGTATCTGTTGTACAGCGTAACATAAATAAATAAATAAAAAAAAATGATTAAATTGTGGATGAGAGATTGCGTGGACAACCTAGGAATAAATTGATGTATATGATTGAAGATTTATTACAAGAATAAAAGATGAGTCGAGCTAGTATGAAACCAAACTATTGTTGAAGTGAAAGTGGTGTGTGAGTGAACGAATGTTTAGTGAAGATTAATTGCAGAAATTTATAGCATCGTGCTAGGTACCCTATATAATGAGACGAAAGATACATATAGCATAATGCCATTTATGTTACGCTGTACAACAGGAATTTATCTCAATTACAGTACAGGGTCCGAACGCACCAATCCGCATATTTTTAACTTAACTGGGATTCCATCCACACCACCGTACAGACTGTATTGTATGAAAAGTTTTAAGAATCAAATCCGAATATTCATTAGACTAACTGTATTTTTTTGTTAATATCCTCATCCCTATTTGAATATTCATCTTGGAAATATTTAAATGTTCAAACACAAATTCTGAGTGTATGATTTCTCCTCACATGTATGTGTTTGTGTATCTTGTCATGACCTTGAAAGAAACGACCGTTCGTTGGCTGAAGATGATGGAACAAGTCCCTGTATCCCTGCACCGCGCCTCCCCCTCAACCGACCCTGCGCTCCGTTAAATGACCAGCTGGTATTGCAGTGGTGATGTTCTTGTTCTGGCCAGTGTTTATATACACGCAGTATTCAAATAATAATACTGAAGAACTATGGACCAGAATGATTAACAATACAGCTTCGGACTGAGGGAAAGTTTGAATCAAATTGATTTGGTTGCCGAGCTTGTACAACAGGAATTTTAATCTCAATTATAGTAGCTTATAGTAGAATGTGTATCACTCAAGCGCAATCGTATTTATTTGATATAAGTTGAAATCAGAATCAGAATTCCGTATCGCTATCCACACCACCGCACTGACGGACAGGATATAGATATATTTCTAAACCGCTCTATCTTCTGTCGCTATACAATAAATAAAATAAATAAATATATCATCACACCTTTTATCCATTACTGGGTGTGGCACTCTGCCTATACAGATCTCGGTAAATGATACATTTTTTCGCGTGAAGTGCGGTTACCAGCCGTCAAATCACAGACTCCAAAGATATATTTAAATAAAAATAAATAAATAAATATATCAGCACGCCTTTTACCCATTACTGGGTGTGGCACTCTGTCTAAGCAGATCTCGGTAAGTGATATACTTTTTCGCAGGAAATGCGGTTACCAGCCGTCAAATCATAGCCCCTAAAGATATTAGTAGAGGAGGAGCCACAGAGGTAGATTTAAATTGATGAAAATTGTTTGTCAGCTGTGGGGATTGAACCAGGGTTCTCAAGATCCACCACTGAGTCACCTACCCCATATACAATCAGAAGTTAAAAGACTATATTACAAGGTCTGTTTTTTGACCTAGCAAATCTATCTAATATGACTTCAGGCTTTAATTAAATGCCCTGATGCAAGTCCTCAGACATGTGACTTCTATTTCTTCCTAATTCGTTATGAAACAAATGAAACTTACACAAAATCTCAAGTAAAAAAACTGAACCAAGAGCATGACCCCCATATGGATCCACCTTTGATATAGCGTGATATTATGTATGTATGTACGTAATGTCTTCCAAAACAAAATAAACTCTTCTTTATAATCTTTAGTAACTGCGTCTTCATGAAGTAAATATCCCAGAAAATTGGGTTTCACGCTACATTACTCAAAGTCAATTTAATTATGGGTGAATTTGTTAGTTCTCGAACAAGATGACGTAGGTACTACAAATATTTGTTCGTAAACATACGGGTACTGGTACACTATCCACTTAAGTTAACCGATAATCAACTAATAAAAAATCAATAAACTATCATTCAAAACTTAACAACAAACCAGAATTTAATTGATTGTTAATCGAGTGGCTTTGAAATAATAAAAAGATATCATACCGAATTTATTTAAAGTGGTTGTCAACTAAAACCAAGATTTTGAAAGAAGGCTGGACCAAAGATACAAATAACATTTATTTGTTTTATTCGTCTGTACGGTGGTGTGAATAGCAATACGGAATTAGAATCCGGAGATCCCGAGTTCGAATCTCACTTAAGCTAAAAATTATATAAACTACCACTTTGCGGCTCGGTGAGTGCGGACTCTGTACTGTAATTGGGATTAAGTTCCTGTTGTACAGCGTAACATAAATAAATAAATTTTAAAATAATAATTAATTTGATCATTTAATAAATATTTAGTTAAAAAATAGTGTTGCTAAGCTGTTACCTAGAATTTCGTAGTCCTCCCCAAAACAACTAATAAAAAGTTAAATAGGGTATTAATAAAAAACTGGCCATAGGCGTTTTAATTGTCAAAAAAGTTTGTGTTTACCATAGTTGAGATTTAATTTAAAATATTTTTATTACATGAAATAACGATTTCCTAATCAGTAATGCTTTCATAGATTAATGTTAGTTACCTATAATATTATGTAAATGATTATTTAATTGAAGCTATTACGCATGAAATAGTAATGAATACTAATTAAATTAATAACAAAATCTTCCTTAACTTTCTGTCAAGATCCAACAGCAGAAGCAGCAAATGAAATTCCACACTTAATTTGAAGCAATTTAAATTACAAAAACGTTAATGTAAATAAAATAATTAATTCGTGATTACTCACATATAAGAATGTTAATTACAATGACATAAACATATGTATTTCACTTATCTAAGAATACTAATTGTCATTTTCGTACAAAGACGTGTGAGAGATAATAACAACAAATTCTGTGCGCTTCGCAGTGCGAAATAATGAATGCAAGGATGAAAAAAGCGAGTGAATCTTTATAAAGAAACAGCCACTCGGAGAAGAAGAGTGTTTGTCTGTTTGTGCAAATGAGCAGTTTGCGATGTGATTACGTTTCTGCATTAGACAACCATTGTTATCTGCATTCTTCTCTCATTACATGACATTACACACTGACCCAAATACTTTAAAACTCAGTTGTAGACGAAGAAAAGTATTGTTATTATGAAATAATATTTATAAAAAATCTGATGTGGACACCACATGACTTCCTTGTACCCGTATTAAACTATAGATATTTTTTTAATTGCACATATTTGACATTAAATCTTTTATTTTTTGTTCTAATCCATAGCAAACTTAATTTTTTTTTAAATCAAAAAATATATAATATTTAAATTTAGATATCTCGTTTATGCAAAAAGCTAATTTAAAAATTCTTAATGTGCTAGACGCAGAATTTAATTCTCTAAAACTTTTATTTGCAGCATTTATTTCTAAAATTAAAATAATACCATTTTTTTCAAGGAAAACTGTTAGCAGCTTCATGTAATGTGTCACTTCCGGTTAGTCTATTTTAACCAAAATCTATTATGTTATTTCCATTGATATAGTAGTCTTATATACCAAATTTGGAAAGTTTTAAATTATATTTGAATATAGTTTTTCATGAAAATCTATTATAGGCTTCAAGTAAAGTACCACTTCCGGAAGTTATATAATGACCAAAAAGGGAGGTGCACAACTAGATGTTATAACAGTCCTAAATATAAAGTTTCAATTTTCTACGGCTTACCGTTTTTGAGTTATGCGAGATACGTACGTACATACGTACGTACAGACGGCATGACGAAATTAGTCAAAATGGATTCAGGGAGGGCCAAAACACCTATTTCCGTTGAAATCTGAGAACCGAAAATTTTCGCGATTACAATACTTCCTTTACTTCGTACAAGGAAGTAAAAACGAAAAGAACATAATTAAGTAGATTTATTTTATTTTTCTTAGTAGAAATTAGTGATCTTAATATAATATTAGTTCATTATAATTTTATTATCTTCTATATTTATTTTCAAGTACTTAGTTATATTAGGTTAGTAGCAAAATGTACCTTTGTTGTAGTTCCAATTTTTGCCGCTATGAGGACATTCTTATTTAAATAAATAAATATATCATCACGCCTTTTACCCATTACTGGGTGTGGCACTATGTTTAAGCAGATCTCGGTAAGTGATATATTTTTCGCGTGAAGTGCGGTTACCAGTCGTCAAATCACAGCCCCCAAAGATTTTTATTTAAAAATCCCAATTAAAACGATTTTATCAGTGGTATCGAGTTGGCCTGTGGATCTTGAGAACCCTGGTTCGATCCCCACAGCCAACAATCAATTTTCACCAATTTAAATCTATCCATGTGGCTCCCTCTCCACTAACATCTTTGAGGGCCGTGATTTGACGACTGGTAATCGCACTTCTCGCGAAGAAATATATCACTTACCGAGATCTGCTTCGGCAAAGCAGAGGGCCACATCCAGTAATGGGTAAAAGGCGTGATGATATATTTATTTTATTTATATATTTACGGGTACTGGCGCCACAAACTAAAATTGCTAAAATATCATTTTTTTAGAACCGTTTTACTGGCCGCTGCTAATAGCAACGTAAAATAAAGTAGAACAAGATAAACCTCATAAACAGAATCATGTACGCAAATGTTAACTTTTTTGATAATTACATAAAACTAGTATTTTTAGTAAAATAAAAATAAAAATAAATATATCATCACGCCTTGTACCCATTACTGGGTGTGGCACTCTGCCTAAGCAGATCTCGGTAAGTGATATATTTTTGTCGCGTGAAGTGCGGTTACCAGCCGTCAAATCACGGCCCTCAAAGATATTAGTAGAGAGGGAGCCACAGGGGTAGATTTTTTAAATTGGTGAAAATTGTTTTGTCGGCTGTGGGGATCGAACCAGGGTTCTTAAGATCCACAGGCCGACTCGGTACCACTGAGCCATCTACCCCATTTAGTTTCTGGAAAAAAACATTTAAACCATTTAAATCTCGGAATTTTGGTTAAAATAGATAAAAATTGTCATATTAGTAGGTCATTTTACTTATTTGCTTTGTCAAAAAATGTATAGATCTCTAGATATGAATGCCAATGTAGTAATAGCGATATTTTTAGTTCAATTGTTTTACTAAAATGACCCTCATACAGCAGACACCCTGTATAACAAATATGAATTGTCAACAGTATAATCAATCGGTCTTTAATTTTCAAGAGTTTGCTTCGATTATCTCGTCTAATTTTCTAGTTAAAAGTAGTCAAAAAGGAAGTACAAAGTACTGGTGTAAATCGGTGCTAGCAGTTGGTAATATGCAATCAATGCAGGAAGGAGAGGCGCGGAGAGAATTCTCTTAGCGTTAATAACTACAATTACTGGTCGCCAGCCTTTTACATTCTTTTCTCTTTCCGCGAGTTCAAACCCGGGATCCTTGAAACACCCTCTCTCACCGCACGAAAGGACATCAAACTCTCAGATTCATATTTCATATCAAGGCTCTCACATGATGTGAACAAACCAGCGAAATGCATGATGTGCACACCTTACTAAACTAAACAAAAAATACAAAGAAAGTAGGCGGTGTTAGTCACTCAATGCTAAGAATAAATCCGTTCAAGTTAATTAAAAAATAACTTCAAACGGTGAGTTTTTAAAAGTCATGTTGTGAACACTTGCAACCCAGCAGAATTCTCAGAAATACAGTCGCAAGAAAGCTGGAAGAACTCGTACAGACATACAGACTGAACTTTCTGCAAACTTCTATAATACCATCATAGAACATTAAACTTATTTCATTTGTAAAGTTTTCATTATTTGTGAAGTTACCTACTTTGTATTTCACAGAACCCTACATCGATTTTTAAAGAACTCAGAACTTGATATTTTAACATAAGATAATGTAAAGAATCTTGCCAATTACAACTTTTGCCATTTCATTTTAATAATCTCTTTCGATCTGCCCGAACTTAAAAAATAGTTATTTTTGTATTAAGTGCGCAAAATGAGTGTTTTACTTCCTTGTACGAAGTAAAGGAAGTATTGTAATCGCGAAAATTTTCGGTTCTCAGATTTCAGTGGAAATACGCATTTTGGCCCTCCCTGAGTCCATTTAGACTAATTTCGTCATGACGTCTGTACGTACGTATGTATCTCGCATAACTCAAAAACGGTAAGCCGTAGAAAATTGAAATTTTATATTTAGGACTGTTATAACATCTAGTTGTGCACCTCCCTTTTTGGTCATTATATAACTTCCGGAAGTGGTACTTTACTTGAAGCCTATAATAGATTTTCATGAAAAACTATATTCAAATATAATTTAAAACTTTCCAAATTTGGTATATAAGACTACTATATCAATGGAAATAATATAATAGATTTTGGTTAAAATACACTAACCGGAAGTGACACATTACATGAAGCTGCTAACAGATTTCCTTGAAAAAAATGGTATTATTTTAATTTTAGAAAGGAATGCTGCAAATAAAAGTTTTAGAGAATTAAATTCTGCGTCTAGCACATTAAGAATTTTTAAATTAGCTTTTTGCATAAACGAGATATCTAAATTTAAATATTATATATTTTTTGTTTTTTTTTTTAAATTAAGTTTGCTATGGATTAGAACAAAAAATAAAAAATAAAAGATTTAATGTCAAATCTGTGCAATTAAAAAAATATCTATAGTTTAATACGCGTACAAGGGGAAGTCATGTGGTGTCCACATCAGATATTTTTTTGTTGCGAGACCGCAGGTCGAAACAATAAAAGTCATTCGAACGCGCCAAAAAACAAGAATTTTGCCCACGAAATACAAAAAAACATTTTTTCTACAACTGTATATAAAGAATAATACAATAATTATTAATTTTAAATTGAAGGAAAACAATAAAATAAATAAATAAATATATCATCACGCCTTTTACCCATTACTGGTTGTGCCACTCTGCCGAAGCAGATCTCGGTAAGTGACATATCACGGCCCCCAAAGATATTAGTGATGGGGGAGCCACAGAGGTAGATTTAAATTGATGAAAATTGTTTGTCGGCTGTGGAGATCGAACCATGGTTCTCAAGATCCACAGGCCGACTCGATACCACTGAGCCATCTATCCCAAGAAAAACAATCAACAATAATATTAATTTGATACTATTGATGTGTTGTAACTAATGAAACCTTACAACAAATAATTTGAGAGCGTGCGCGAGATACTCATTTTGCGCACTAGGGTGCAAAATAATGCCTTTTATCCATTACTCTGTTATAGCAAACTAAAATTCCCGATTCGTTTCATACAAGCTCATTCCGTTTGTTAAAATAATCTTGAATTGTAAAAAATTAAAACCCACAAACTGCAAACCATGCAACCACAACCGCCAGTAAATCTTAATCTTAATAAAGGAAGAATGTTTTTTTGTAAAAATTGCGTCTTAAAAACAAAACAATAACCAGCAGATATGCCGTCAAGGTCAGCCATTCATTAAACAAATCAGTCATACCGAAACATTCCACTCGCGTCGAATTTCGAACGTTGAAAAATGTCACTACCGTCAGTTATTTTCAATACGCCCAATCCACTGTTTTGTAGGTCGAATAAACCTTCGTACAATATCGCAGAAGGCCCTGACGGCTTCTACTGTGTGTTGAATATTAAGCAAGGCACATATTCTTCCTCTTACAGGCACTAGCCATTGTTTAGCTATCGCTTCCGTTCAGATTGTTTTCAATTTCGTTTGTTTCAACAGTTGCTGCATTTTAGTTTTAGACGAATGTTAATTCATTATGTGCATATATCTGTTACAAATATTTATTTTGATATTAACAAGTTACATTCTTATGTACAAATACAAATCTATTTTAAACATGATGAATTGAACAAACACTACAATCTGAAGTGGTTATGATTTTGTGTTTTTCTGTGAGAGTTTTAAGTTGGAAATGTTAAATTTAATCATTTTATTTGAAGCATTGCTTTTTAAAAATAATTTAGAAATTTTCAGAGCGCAAAAATATTATACCCGTGTGGTTTTTCCTCCACTAACATCTTTGAGGATTGCGATTTAAGTGCTGGTAAACGGCGTGATAATATATTTATTTATTTTATTTTCATATATGCTACTACTAGCCCAAATACTAAAGAAACACTAATTATCTTTCCTATTAAAGCAGGGTTCGTAAATATCATGATATTTATAATAAATATCAAAATATCTGATATATAGGATATATATCAGATAAATATCACTTTTTGGATATTTATTTTTTAATTTTAGTTTTTGTACACATTTATTATCACAATAGGAAATACAAAATAAATTATTACTCCTAAATAAAAAATTAACATAGGTAATGAAAAAAAGTAAATATACATTGAATGGATACACAAATATTATATAGTACTAAGAATAGTAAGAATATTTAAAAAATCCTATATTCTAGATAGGGGCAAATCATCATCTTCTGATGAACTTCCTGAACATAGCGTTGCAGATAGAGACTCACTTGGCCAAAGCCAATCTAAATTAGTTTTTTTTTTGTAGTTTCTTTTTGGTTATAAATATTTAAACATAAAAACTAATTTAGCGGTTTGTCGTTACCGAGACGATTACGTAATTGAGATTGGACAATGCCAAAAGTGGAGAAATATCGTTCCAGCCCTGCTGTGGCTGCTACAGCAGTGTGTAACTGTTCACATAGTTCAATAAATGTACTTTTATTTGGCCACTCTGACTCATTGATAGTTACACTTTTCCATAATGGATATATATCATTGCAAAAATATGACGATATATATCAAAATAAATATCATGATATATATATATCGATCGATATATATCTTCGAACCCTGTATTAAAGTAACTTGAAAGTACAGATTATCAAATTTAAAATAGTACATTATGTAACAAGTCACTTTAATTACGTTACATATGTAAAGAGTTTATAAAACGAGTCAGATACTATACGGTCGGAAACGGATGACAATGAAACTAGCGGAAAATGGTTATTTTTGTTCCAGAAACACGCATTAAAAAGGGGTCATTTCAGTGCACGTATGACAAAAAATATGTTGTCGTTGCCTCAAATTGCTGTTTTTAATTGTTATTAATTAATAATATTAATTGTTACTTTCTTTAAAATTAAAAAAAGTCATTAGACAAAAGGATAGTAAACAATTTTCTTGCAGCAATTATTTACAATTATCATAACATTAATTGAAAGTTTAATAGGAAAACAAAACTCATATTTTACACAAATAATGCGCGACTTAGTCGTACTGGGTTCCGCCCATGTACAATCAGCTACAGAAGTAAGTAGCAAAATAGCGTTCATTTCTATATGTTGTGTAATGCCTTTAAACTTCCAAAATCGTAATAAATAAATATATCATCACGTCTTTTACCCATTACTGAGTGTGGCATTCTGCAATAGCAGATGTCGGTAAGTAACATACTTATTTCTTCGCGTGAAGTGCGGTTACCCGCCGTCAAATTACGGCCCCCAACAGATGTTAGTGGAAGAGGAGCCACAGGGGTAAATTTAATTTAGTGAAAATTGTTTGTCGCCTACCCCATAATGGTAGATGATTTGATATAATCATTTTATTGAAATTTAAATAAAAAAGGTAGAATTGAAACAAGTTATTTCAGTTGATGATGATGAAAATATTTTCATTTTTCAACAGCTAAGCTAATATCCCTTTTTCTAAATGAGTGTCTTCCAGTTGAAAAGTCGTAAATTTTTTTCATCATAAGCCCTTAATCTACTTCATGATGCGATAGTCTTTTACGGTCGTTAGAATGTTGCTCCATAAAAGAGCAATTTTTACAAAGTAATTTATGACTCGAAACATAAAAACTTTTTCCCTAAATAGGTCAAAGCTCATTTTCTTAAAAGCCACACATTTTTCAAGAGTTATTAACGTACATCATTACAATAAAACGGAGCAACTAGTTAAGTATTTTAAAGAACAACTTAAAAGTTACATCATAAAAATATAAGTTACTACTTAAAAACAAATACATAAACTGGTAGAAAGTTTAATTATTTTTGAAATATTTCTTTGTAAAATAATTTAAGAAAGACGTACACATTATTGATGACATCATTAATGACATCATGGTCCAGTTGTTTTGGAAGTACTATAATAGTCAAAGGTAAGTATTTTTCTGTTTCCGTTATTAAAATGTCATTTAACGTGGCTTCGAACATTTTAGTCACGGCTTGAACTATTAAGCACGGGGTGAAGTTAGCTTCAGGCATCTGTCATTGTAACTTAACCTTACTTTTTAATTAATACATAAAACTTTACATTTTTTGTGGTTGTCTTATTTTGCGATCATAGAAAAAGTATAGTATGTGACTCGTTTTATAAACTCTTTAGATATTCGTTTTTTATATACTCGTAAGTAAAGAGGCGTTTATAAAACTTGCTACATAATATACTATTACGCCATATGATACCAAACAAAACACTACAATTATTCAAAGGATAAAAAAATAATAATAAAGTTATTTTTAGAGCAGTTATCATTCTCGTATTATCAGCACCTTTTAAAATATAACTGCGCATATTAAACAAATGGTTGACAGTAACTAGTGGACGGAAGTAAAAGCGATGACAGAGAGACAGATAAACGGTAGAACCGGATGCATGATAAGGACAGAGACAAACCTATACCACGTTTACATTTCCTCATTCCTCTGATATCATACGTCATGTTGTTATTCACTTGTTATTATTCTATTGATAGGGAATTTGTTTTTAATTAGGCAGTAATTTCTGGATAATTGGCGTCCTGATAGTGGATCGAGCGGCGTTTTTATGCCATACAGTAAATAGTAAACAAGTTCGACTGACACTTTAAATGTTTGAATTATTTTATAAATTTGTGAATGGATTTCTCTGTGTTCCATCGCATGATAAAGAAATTAATATATTGATAGCTAAAGTGAGTATTCTTGAACCGTGACGATTTATTATAACTCGAAACAAATTGAAGCGTTTAAGAAACAACTGAATTTTATAGAAAGTTGATTAAAAATAGATTAGGAATTATAATTCTAAAAAACAACAAAGACAAAATTAATTGTCTTTAAATGCTCACTTGGTGAAACTAGGTTTAATAATAAAATATCAAAATAAACACTTGTCTAAGTCTCACAAAATTCAGCCTCCAAGTCACCTTATGAGGGCATCGTAGAGGCTGGCCAGCACAGTTCAGTTAGTAACCATAGACGCGTTTCGCTCTTATTAGAGCTCATCAGTATGGTATAACACACTCCTTCACCTAGAACAAAGTTCACGTGAAGAAGCTGGTGACGAAGGACTGTGCCAGCAGAGAATAAGATCTCTAAAGAACGGTAAGATGACATGAGAAGTTCTATCGAACCATACTGATGAGCTCTAATAAGAGCGAAACGCGTCTATGGTTACCAACTGTGCTGGCCAGCCTCTGACGATGCCCTCATAAGGTGACTTGGAGGCTGAATTTTGTGAGACTTAGACAAGTGTTTATTTTGATATTTTATTAATTATGATTCTATTTTTCTGAGCAACTGGAATATTTATAGATTGATTTCAGAGAGACAATAATAAATAAATAAATATATCATCACGCCTTTTACCCATTACTGGATGTGGCATTCTGAAAAAACAGATCTCGGTAAGTGATATATTTTTTCGCGTGAAGTGCGGTTACCAGCCTTCAAATCACGGCCCTCAAAGATATTAGTAGTGGAGGAGCCACAAGGGTAAATTTAATTTGGTTTGTTTGTCGACTGTGGGGATTGAACCAGGGTTCTCAAGATCCACAGGCCAACTCGATATAATATAATAGTATATTATGAAACAAGTTTCATAAACGTATTTTTAGTGTATAAAAAACAAGTATCTAAAGAGTTTATAAAACGATTACAAATTGAGACAACCAAAAAAATTTAACATTTATGAATTATTAAAAAAGTAAGGTTAAGTTACAATGATAGATGCCTAAAGCTAACTTCACACCGTGACAAAAATGTCCGAAGCCACGGTTTTTCATGGAAATTACCATATTACGAGTTATATTTTCCGTAAGAATGTAACAAACAAAAATTTCTTCTGAAAAATAATTTCTCGCATCGAAAATTTGCATTTCGATATATTTTTTTCCAAATGACGTTTATAAACATTTATTTTATTGGTATCTAAGGAGATTTAATTTCATTAAAATAGCTTTCATTTCATTGGTTTATTTTCAAACAAATTCGTGACTAGTTATAGTAAACAACAAAAATGTTATACGGAAAAATACAGCAAGTGCATCTGCAATGATGCATTTATATAAAAGGCACGAGATAAATATCAATCTACTTAAGTATCAGATTGATTCAATCAATCGAAGAAGTTAATTAACAAAACAACCGTTAATTACAGATGAAGACGTTCCGAACAACAACATGAAGTTTCAACAACCTTCGAATACGTTTAAGACTATTCCAGTGCAATTCTTATATCTGTGTTCATTGAAATAAGTATGTACAGTGTGTGATTAATTTCATTTGCCATATATACGTATATGTTTGCCAACAGGAATATAATTATTTTAGCCGTTTTATTCTGTTTGTATTTGAGCTATTATTAGCATAAGCCGGCAGCTAGGTTTAATAACCAGGTATTGGAGGTGAATTTATTTCATTTCTAGTAGAACTGATACTGATAAATTACTGCTAGTACCTCGACTAAAGTAATACAGTTACACACCCTGAGTATTTTTATCTTCTACCAGGAATCATTGTAAATCTATCATACTGTTTCAAACAAATAGAATCATTGATAAGATGGAATATTATGTTTGTTGAAGCTTTATCATTTTACTTTTTTACTTTATGCCGGTGTCAGATGGTTTATGGTGTCCATATAAAAAATGTGACGTCACTTTACACAATTTAGTCAAATACTCTAAATAGATACTTTTGTAGTTTTGACAGATCGAATTAAGAGATTTAATTTATTTAATTTTTAATTTATGGGAGTAGGTGGCTCAGTGGTATCGAGTCGACCTGTGGATTTTGAGAACCCTGGTTCGATCCCCACAGTCGAAAAGCAATTTTCACCAAATTAGCTCTCTCCACTAATATCTTTAAGGGCCGTGATTTGACAGTTGGTAACTGCACTTCATGCGAAGAAATATATCAATTACTGAAATCTGCTACGTATCTATTAATTAAATACAAATAATAAAAAAAATATATCATAACGCCTTTTACCCATTACTGGGTGTGGCACTCTGCCTAAGCAGATCTCGGTAAGTGATATATTTCTTTGCATGAAGTGCGGTTACCAGCCGTCAAATCATGGCCCTCAAAGATGTTAGTGGAGGGGGAGTCACAGGGCGAACCAGGGTGTTCAAGATCCACAGGCCGACTCGATACCACTGAGCCACCTACCCCATAATAAATTAATATTAATTAAAGCAATAAAATCATTCTTACGTATGTAGAATTGACAAGGAAAAATGTCACCAATTGTAGTAAGCTCAGATATGCCCATTATATGTTTCTTTAATCACGGTTTATAATAAACCATCAATAGAAAAGAGATCGCTCTGCTATTACCAAGTTGCACCATTTTTAAATAAAACTATTTTATGTTGATAAAATTTAGGAGATTTCGAGGAAAGAAATATATACTGACTTCATCATTCCATCATTTGCTATTTAAAAATTACGAAAGAATTTAAAAAATGTTGTACGTGTCACGACAAAAATGTATTCTAATTATAAATGCCATTCATTCATTGTTATCATATTGCTGTTGATAAAATAATTGCTCATAACATTCTGGGACATTCCATGAAATTTTTTATCTTTTGGTTAAGAACCAAATGAATTAGGAAAACAAAAAAAAAACAATTGCATCATGCTGCACAATAGATTTAACAAACAAAAATTAATTTTGTTAAAACAATACTGAAAACTATGTGAACGTAAGAACGAAAAAGATTAATGTTTATTATGAAATTTCATTGTTAAAAAACTTATCTATGTAACATTTGCAAAACTCTTAAAGCTAAAGCGTAATATAATTGCAATGAGAGATACCGGTTTCTCGTTCATGTTTTTATGAGAACAATAATTAAATTGGAAAAATGTCACCAAGGCAAGAGTTGATGCAGTTACTAGATCATTCAAACAGATGTGGGACACACAGATACACTGACAGACACAGGAATTACATACATCCGACAGTACAGTCGTGCTGGTAGTGTTACAGAATTAGAAGCCGGAGATCCCGAGTTCGAATCCTACTCAAGCTAAGTATTATATGAATTATAATACGTCCAGTGATTATTTGGAAACATATCTCCATTAATATCTTTGAAAGCCGTGATTTGACGGCTGGTAACGCAAAAAAATATATCACTTACCGAGGTCTGTTTAGGCAGAGTGCCACACCGAGTAATGGGTAAAAGGCGTGATGATATATTTATTTTATTAATTTACTGTGTCTCTCTAAAATAGCAGATCTCAGTAAATGATATATTAATGTGCCTAAAGCTACGGCAGAGTGCCATACCCAGTAATGGGTAAAAGGCATGATGTTAGTGGAGGGGAAGCCACAGTGGTAGATTTAAATTGGTGAAAATTGTTTGTGGGCTGTGGAGATCGAACCAGGGTTCTCAAGATCCACAGGCCGACTCGATACCACTGAGCCACCTACCCCATCCAATACAAGTAAAATGGTTAATGGGCTGCTGGTAGTAACTCACGGGTGGTCATCTACTAATACATTTTTTTTTTCATCCATGACTGTGTCTCTCTCATAGCAAATTTTAATAAGTGAAATATTAGTGTGTCTAAAGTGTAGTTATCAGTCCTTAAATCGCGGCTTTCAAAGATGTTAGTGAAAGGAAAGCCACAAGGGTAATTTAAATGTGGTGAAAATTGTTTATCGGTTGTGGGACTCGAACCCGAGTTCTCAAATCCACAGTCTGACATGATACCACTGAACTATCAATCCCACAACGAAAAATAAACGATGCCGAAACAATGAGATAGTTTCAATTTCTCTCTTCAAATTCTCAATTATTTCCCTACTTACGAATTTTCATAATCTAGTATTGTCTGTGCAGTAAGCTGTAAGTAACGCTCGAGGCTAGATAAGCACCTAGTTAAGCCGATTCTCTAGTTCTGTTGTTCCTGAAGAACAAGTAAACCAAAACAATCACGCGACAACAAGCGACTGAACAACAGAACAACGATAAGCGCTTGAAATGAACAAGACAATGGAAGCTTCCGTCCGTGAATCGCTCACGTGTAATTCACAACAAAAAAGTATTCCAAGAAGTTCAATCTCAAGGAGACACACCCACTTTTAGGAAAACTTTAAATAGAAAATAGAAGGAAAAATTGAACATATTTTGATAGTTAGATAAATAAAATTATACCTTTTCTGTAAAGTTATTAGGAAATGGTAGTGGAAATCTCATTTCCTATTTAAATCCCCTATATCAGTACGGTGGTGTGGATAGCAATATAGAATTCGAATCCAGAGATCCCGAATTCGAATCTCACTCAAGCTAAAAATTATATAAACTACTACACTGCGGCTCGGTGAGTGCGGACCCTGTACTGTAATTGGGATTAAATTCCTGTTGTACAGCATAACATAAATAAATAAATAAATAACGCAGTTTTCATATTTGGGGTAGGTGGTTTAGCAGTGGATCTTGAGAACCCTGGTTCGATCCCCACAGCCGACCAATCACCAATTTAAATCTACCCCTGTGACTCCCTCACCACTAATATCTGTGAGGGGCCATGATTTAACGGCTGGTAACCGCACTTCACGCGAGAAAATATATCACTTACTGAGATCTACTTAGGCAGAGTGCCACACTCAGTAATGGGTAAAAGGCGTGATGATATATTTATTTGTTTTTCACATTTGTATTATTTCCTGTGATCATCAATATCTCCAAACAAGAGTAATTTTCCACTGCTTTCAAGATGTCAACGAAACCAAAATTATTCGTAATTAAATTTAATTAAATTTATATTAGTAATTAATACGAGTGTAATTACAGTAGGAAATTTCTCTTGATTTATTAGGTTGGTACACCACAAGAGAAAGAGACAGATATAGTAATATTCTGGATCAGGTTTTGCCGAAATCGATTCTTTTGCGAATTTAAATCAAATGGTGGCAGGTGCTCGATACATCTGCCACCCATCGACCAGCGGAGATAATTTGAAAGTGTGGCACGTGGCCTGTCCAAAAACTTGTTGGACACCACTGGACAGGGTTGCCACACTAGCACCTGCACACTACATTAGAATAGAACAAAAAGTCGATTTGATATTGGAGCAGGTTTTAATTGCTATTCACCTCTCTCGTTTATATGCGGAAAATATAGATTCTTTATATTGTAAGTATGGACATTCTACTCTATTTCATGTTTAATATTTAGGGAACAAAGTTAGACATTTCTTTCCAACGAATTCGTTTCATTTTTCGAGGTAAAGGCGAGAAATATAAAGCACTATCAGAAAGTCAAGTTTTTCGAAATAAATTAGAAAATTAGATTTATTATTATCTCGACAGATGTCACCTGGATGTCATTAATTTATTTATTTTATAATTATTTTATACAGGAATATTCCCAATAACAAAATATAATTTTTGGCAGTTCACAAGCATAAATATATTACTTACTGAGATGCACTACAGCAGAGTGCCACTGCCAGAAATGGTTTATTTTTTGTGAATTTTTGGTTGAACCGGTTCAAAAATCGAAATTTTTAAAATTATATTTCTATATAGTTCGGAGCACGAGAAATACGCTCGTTCAAACCGCATTTCAATATCTCTTTTAGTTTTTGAGTTATATTGATTTTTGAGTTTTTTAAAAACTCAACTTTGAGAGCCCATATCTCGAAAACTAAAAGAGATATTGAAATGCGGTTTGAACGAGCATATTTCTCGTGCGCTACTTAACTTATACCGAAATTTTACCATTTTTGAAAATTTTCCAACTTTTTTTCAAAATTATCTTTTCTCAATATTTCCAAAAGTTGAAGAGATAATGCAAATCTGAAAACACCAGTGAATTCCTCGCGTGAAAATACATAGGTATGCAAATTTTTACATTAAAATTCGCACGGATACATTTTTTATTACAAAAAATCGAAAAATGGCCAAAATCCGTAAAAACGCCAAGGGGTACCCCTTAGGAAAATTTCAAAAAATGGCTATTTTCGATTTTTTGTAATAAAAAATGTATCCGTGCGAATTTTAATGTAAAAATTTACATACCTATGTATTTTCACGCGATGAATTCACTGGTGTTTTCAGATTTTCATTATCTCTTCAACTTTTGGAAATATTGAGAAAAGAAAATTTTGAAAAAAAGTTTAAAAATTTTCAAAAATACTAAAATTTCGGTATAAGTTAAGTAGCGCACGAGAAATATGCTCGTTCAAACCGCATTTCAATATCTTTTTTAGTTTTCGAGATATGGGCTCTCAAAGTTGAGTTTTTAAAAAAGTCAAAAAGTGATATAACTCAAAAACTAAAAGAGATATTGAGATGCGGTTTGAACGAGTGTATTTCTCGTGCTCTGATCTATATAGAAACATAATTTTAAAAATTTATATTTTTGAAACGGTTCATCCAAAAATTCATAAAAAATAAATATATCGTGCGGTTACCAGCCGTTTAATCACGACCCCCAAAGATATTAGTAGATATTATTATCTCAAATAATAGTTTAAGATCGTATGACTATATCAATAATTTTTAATTACATTTTACCTAATAAATAAAAAAAAATCATTCATTAATAAAAATAAATATATCCACTACTGGGTGTGGCACTCTGCCGAAGCAGATCTCGGTAAGTGATATATTTCTTCGCGTGAACTGCGGTTACCAACTGTCAAATCAACATTCAAAGATGTTAGTGGAGGAGGACCCACAGGGGTAGATTTAAATTGGTGAAAATTGTTTGTCGACTGTGGGAATCGAACCAGGGTTCTCAAGATCCACAGGCCGACTCGATACCACTGAGCCACCTACCCCATTCAAATCTAAGGTAAAAATATATGAATTATCACACTGAGGGTCGATGAGTCCACACCCTGTTCTGTAATAGGAATTAAGTTCTTGTTGTGCAAAGTAGCATAATGACAACATAATGCCACCTGTTAAATTGTCAGTTTGTCATTGTAAACAAGCCTTCTAGTTACTGAATTCTTAAAAAAATAAACTATAATATACTTTTTCTTGGAAGATATCGCGCAGAGAGTTAGTACATGTAATAAAAAAGCTTGGTAGGTAATTTGCCTCGCACCCGGTAGATCTACTTGTAAGTATGTGTGTGTATACTGGGTGCGAACGAAATTACTACCTGTCACGCCATAAGAGAAATTATATCGGGCGGCAACTGACCCAACAGTAAGTGGACAAAACGTAATGTTAAACTAGGTTTCAAGCCGCTACTTAATGACGGAAAATACGAGCAAAGTTTCGCTGCATTTTCATTCCTTTTTCATTGCTACTTTACTAAAAGTTTGTAATACTAGGCTAAGCATTAGCACAAGGATTATATTCAATAAAAATTCAACCAGTTATAGGCAGCATTGAATCGCGCAACGACAGATGGGTGTGATATTATTGTTATAAAAATATTATGCATTGTATTTATTTTTGAATTATATTGTGATAAATAAATGTATGTGCAAATAATAATGGAGAATGACTTTAAAGTTTTGATTTAATCTCTCGAAATCGGTTGAAAGCTAATAAAAAAAATTAGTATATTTATAAATATAAATTATTATTAATTGTTCTCTTTGCAATTGTCGATTTTATCTGAAATTATAGCTGCTAGCTTCACGCTAAACGTTTTGCAATTAAAAAATGTCGTTCCAAAAATTGTATAAAGAGTTGTTAAGTATTGTATTTACGATAAAAATAAACAATGACCGATTATAAACGCTGATAAAAGGTGACTAATGCAGTTGACTAACTTTTTTCCACTGTACAAAGATCTTAAATTATTTTTGTGAAAAATAATTTGAATGCGAAATCAAATTTAATTAAACAAATTAGTATTTGATCGTTCCCTTTAAAGAACAAAAGAATTAATCATAATTAGAAAAAGTTAATCTTTTTTTCTCACACATAACACAACCGATGTGAACTGAAATCCAGAAAATATGAGAACTAGAGTATAATCACGCCTTTTACTAATTTATGCACATGAAATGCAGTTACCAGCTGTCAAATCACAATCTACAAAGATGTTAGTGGAGGGGGAACAACAGGAGTAGTTTTAATGTCTGATGTGAGAACCGAAACAAAGCACAATATATATTTTTTTCTAGAATTGTCAAAAAATGTTCATTTTATTCAGTAATATCAATACGCGAAGTACGTGATTTTTTAAACATTTAAATTACCATTTCAACGCGTATTTTGCGCATTATTTTGCACCCTAGTGCGCAAAATAAGTATTTCGTATTCTAGTGCGCAAAATGAGTATCTCGCGCACACTCCCAAATTATTTGTTGTCAGGTTTCATTAGTTACAACACATCTATAATATCAAATTCATATTATTGTTGATTGTTTCCTTTAAATTTACTTAAATAAATCAATAATTATTGTATTATTCTTTATTTATAGTTGTAGAAAAAATGTTGTTTGTATTTCGTGGCCAAAATTCTTGTTTTTTGGTTCGTTCGAATGACTTTTATTGTCTCGACTAAAAGTAACATTCTCACGCGCAACAAAAAAACACTCATTTTGCGCACTTAATACAAAAATAACTATTTTTAGGTGGTTTCATTGTTGCCCCGTTTCTGGCTGGTACATATTTTATAGACCTAAAACTGGCCGGTATAAATTCAACAATATAATACGTAATTGTCAAGCGATTTTACTTGGTATATATCTAACTAATAAATAAAACTGAAAAAGGTATTAATCATGTAAGATAATTAATTAATACAGAATGAGATGAAAACAACAATGGCTATTATAAAAATGATGTTGGATTTAATTATGTTGTTTGTCGTTAGTAATTATGTCATTTATTTTTTCCTACTTCGAGGAAATGTTGTGAACTATGATACCAAGATAATTTTATAACAAATGAATCATTAATGACCAACATTGTGGTGAGAAAAAACCAAAATAGAATGACATTGGAATTGAGGAAAATGCATAATGCAACAACGAAATTAAAATGTTACAAAAGTGCCATTAACGCTCTTGACTTCTGCTTTAATTTTTAATCTCGCTCCGATATTAAAACTTTAATTAAAATTGGGTAAATACACTTTGAAATGTTAATTAGTTAAAAGTCAAATCACGTGAAAATAAACAAACAAATAAATAAATAGAATGCAATCTGCGTAAACGTCTCCAAGGCAACGCAAACAACCATAAAAACATCATGTATTCTGATTTGCACCTCCAACATAATTAATAGATACTTGCCGTGGTTTAATGGCGCCTTTACATTAAAGTAGAATTAAAATTTTACGGTGGATGCATGATTGTAAATGGGCTGTTTTATTTAGTTAGTAAGTTTTATCTAAGTAGATTGAAATCTTGTAATTTAATCAGTGGATAATCAGTTCGTTATGAAAAATTAATTTCGCGTTAGACGTAGACGAGTTTTATTAAGCGAGTAATGTGTGTTTACAACCCATTTACGCTGTTTGTTACAATGTAATTTTATGCTAATTGTAAAAATACTACTCAACAAACAACTCCTCATTTATACACTATACAAGTATTTAAATGATATTATCAACATTTCTTTCATTTATATAAAAAACATAATAATAATTATTATAAATTTAATTTCGTTCCCCACAGCCGACAAACAATTTTCACCAATTTAAATCTATCCCTGTGGCTCCCTCTCCACTAATATCTTTGAGGGCCGTGATTTGAGGGCCGTGATTTGACGGCTAGTAACCGCATTTAACGCGACAAAATATATCGCTTACCTAGATCTGCTTCAGCTGAGTGCCACATCCAGTAATGGGTAAAAGGCGTGATGATACTTTATTTATTTGATACAAATTTATATGTTAAGATATTAATGATACTTTGTAGGTATTTATAGTAAGTAAACGAATAATTAAAGCGGGTAGCCCTGTAAAATTTTACAATGCTCCTAAAAAAATTAATATAAACTAATTTAAAGTTATTACTTGTAGCACCTGTAATATTTTGTATATTTTTTTGAACTGTAAGAAAATCGATTTCGAAGTCTTCGTCCAGCGCTAAATTATTTCAAGTTATTTCTAGAATTCACGAAACTGTCAAACTTTAATAAAATTATTTTTGTGTAACTATCAAAAAAGTTAATAGGTATTTACGTACGCAATTATGAAAATCTAGTTATTTTCCGTTGCTATTAGCGACTGTTTTATCTCCTGCTGTTAACATCCAGTTAAACAGCTGAAATCCCAAGTATTATTGTAAATAAATATTTACGTTTTAAATAAACAAAGAACTACATTTTTCATAACTTTTTTTATAAAATAATTTAGGTATTGTTAACAACGGAAAAGAATTCTGATTATTTTCAAGTTTTATACGTGTGTTAAAATCTAATACTTGTTTCATCAATAAACAATATATCAAAGTTAATTAAAATTACCTAGATATAATTTATTATTAAAATTAATTCACTGGTGACGAATATTCCTAGGATTGATTATGTCGCAACAAATTGTTCGAAGATGAATTGCCTCGACTCATTCTTCCATCTAGCTATTTTAAGAAACTATTAAGATGAAACATGATATTCATACATTTATTACAATATTGACTATCGATTTGAAAAATATATTAACAAACATTTTGCGAGATAAAAGTGATATATTAATAACAATTTGCAAAACTATAAACATTTAAACTTAATTTCTGCAAAATCAGATAAATGTTACATAAAACATGTGTGCACTCAGCCATTGATATATTCTTGGCAAGACTCGCTTCGTTGTTGTTTTAACCAAACAAACTTTAAACTTATAGACTGAACGATTTATATTTTTATAAAAATTTACATATTTTGAGAATGACTTACCGTGACAACGATAGCTTCCTCTACAGCTGTATCATCCCCGTTCTCTGCTGGATGGACAGCGGCTCCGTTGGTAGTGGCCTTGAGCGTGTCCTGGTCTGCAATTTTCTCCAGCTTGCCCACGGGTTCGCCGTCCACAGGTCCACCATCACCTTCGCCCTTCTTCGGCGTCGTCGTTATGTCCACCGATCGCTTCGACTGCCTTGCACCCATTTTATACAGAACTATACACTACACACAACTGCAACAGAAAGAGGAGACACATCATTCATACATGTGGTCACTATGGAATTGATGAATTGAATGACTTTTAGGTACTTTTTTGTATAGGTTATCTTTAATTTTAAGATATAATTATTATCGTTTGAACATTTAGTCGGTATTTAATTTAATAAATAAATAAAATTAGAGTGAGTTTGAGTGTTTCGGATTCCCGAGTTCGAATCTCACTCAAGTTAAAAATTATATTTATTTATTATTTATTTATTACTATTACACTGTCCTACAGGACGATCCCAATAAAAGGACAGAAACAAAAATATTCATAAGTGCCTGAAAAATGAAAATAGAAATTTCACAAAGAGTTATATGAACTACCATACTGCGGCTCGGTGAGTGCTAACCAGGGTTCGTAAATATCATGATATTTATAATAAATATCAAAATATCTGATATATAGGATATATATCAGATAAATATCACTTTTTGGATATTTATTTTTTAATTTTAGTTTTTGTACACATTTATTATCACAATAGGACAAAATAAATTATTACTCCTAAATAAAAAATTAACATAGGTAATGAAAAAAAGTAAATATACATTGAATGGATACACAAATATTATATAGTACTAAGAATAGTAAGAATATTTAAATAATCCTATATCCTAGATAGGGGCAAATCATCATCTTCTGATGAACTTCCTGAACATAGCGTTGCAGATAGAGACTCACTTGGCCAAATCCAATCTAAATTAGTTTTTTTTTTTGTAGTTTCTTTTTGGTTTAAATATTTAAACATAAAAACGAATTTACCGGCTTTGTCGTTACCGAGACGATTACGTAATTGAGATTGGACAATACCAAAAGTGGAGAAATATCGTTCCAGCCCTGCTGTGGCTGCTACAGCAGTGTGTAACTGTTCACATAGTTCAATAAATGTACTTTTATTTGGCCACTCTGACTCATTGATAGTTACACTTTTCCACAATATTAAAGGATTTGTATTTGTAAAATGAGTACCTAATAAAAATTTTGGAAATGGTTCAGACTTTGCCGTTAATGAAATCACAAATGGCACACAATTTGGATTTATGTCGTTGATGTGAAGTTAGTCAAAAGCTAGTAAAGTAAGAATTATCTTTAGAATATAATTTTAACAGAATTAATGAAAGTAATAATGAGAGGTATAATGGGTATATATTTTCGAACCCTGTTTATAAGTTAACTGAAGCACGAGAAAATTATATAATAATTTATACTATTTCACTTCTCCGGAGGCTATATCTCAAAAACTATTTGATATTTTTATATAATGGATATATATCATTGCAAAAATATGACGATATATATCAAAATAAATATCATGATATATATCGATCGATATATATCTTCGAACCCTGGTGCTAACCCTGTACTGTTATTGGGATTAAGTTCCTGTTGTACAGTGTAACATAAATAAATAAATATTATAATGAAGAAAAATATCATTACGATCCAGTTAATCTAAAAGAATAAACTTGTTTGACACATTCACCTGGCGTATCTGTATCTCTCGCCCAGGTAGAATATTTCTTACAAGAACAGATCACCTCGTGGCAGCTGCTGGAGGCTTGACCGCAACGGACCGTGTCGTTGCACAAGTTCTCGTTACACGATAGAGTATCGCATATCGTAGCCAACACGAAAAACTTGTCACACTGCAGTAATTAACTCACTCACTTTATTAACATATGATGGTGATATGAGGTTCTTATGATTCAAAGTAAGATTCAATGTTTATGATGAAATTATTCATTAGGAAATGTTCTGTTTATTCATACATTCATAATATATTTATTTATTTTTAAATGTAATCATCATAATCATCACGCCTTTTACCCATTACTGGGTGTTGTACTCTGCCTAAGCAGATCTCAGTAAGTGATATATTTTGGTTACCAGACGTCAAATCACGGCCCCCAAAAATGTTAGTGGTGGGAGAGCCACAGGGGTAAATTTAATTTTGGTGAAAATTGTTTGTCTGCTGCGGTGACATTAAACAAAAATGTAATAAGAAACAACTGAATTTTTGTTTAGGATCCTTGTTTTGTTCTGTACCAGAAACATAATTAAATTAATACAACATACAGAAAAAAAAACAAATAAGATTCAAATCAATAATTTTAAAAAAATCACTCTGATTTAAATTAGGCCAACTCTGCTTAAAATTCAAAATATATATGTATTTTGTTTTTATCATAAATTCAAGTTATTTCGATTATAGTTCGAAGGTCCATTGGACTGTTCAATACTCAGCAAATAAAAAATATAAGTAATATAATTGAGGAGAGTTTGACAGTTTGAACGAGACGTTACTGTCAAGATCATTTGAAAATACTGTATAATCATTAGTTTTATTTATATTGGGAGCAAATATCCCATAAGTCTTTATATCCAATTAATAAATAATTTTGTTTAATAAATAATGGCCGCAATATGTAACGTTCCCAGTAACCTTTCAAAAAATTAGTAAACAAAGAAACGCATAAATAGTAAATGTATTCTGAATCTTACAAACAATACCGGACTGTTTACTTACAGTAATAATATTTATGAAGTCTTTATTCACTTATCAGTGAATAAGTCACACATCCACAATCAGAAAGCAAGGTTAAGAAATCAAAATCACTTGGTTTGTTGCTGACTACACAACACTGAGTTCTACTGTTCGGTGTTCGCTTAGCTTAGTTACATTGAACAAATGAATCACAACAGACAAACGCCGAACGAAATCAAGGAATGTAGTTAGTCATTACAAACGTTCAATTTGATTATTCCACCAAACTTGAGTACAGGAAATCATATATGAGACCGCGTGATTCATATTTCTTCAATTTAATTATTTGTTACTTGATAACAAGAAAACATAATTATTTTTAGTTAGAATACCTTCATTTTTTTATGAATCATACTATTAAGTAGTGATTAATTATTAAAGAGACGTTCAGTTAAAGTTCAAAAATATTTTGTCTATCAAAATAAAAACTAAGCAATCTTACTACTAGAAACTATCAAAATATAGCTCATGCCAAATAGCTTGACAATTATGTCATTCAATTTTCACCAATTTAAATTTACCCCCGTGGCTCCCCCTACACTAATATCTTTGGGGACCGTGATTTGACGGCGAACGCGACACAATATATCACTTACCGAGATCTGCTTAGGCCGAGTGCCACACCCAGTAATGGGTAAAAGGCGTGATGGTATATTTATTTTTTCTACAACTGTCAAAAAATGTTTTTTTCACTAATATCAATACGCGAAGTATGTGATTTTACACTACCATGACAACGCGTATTTTCCGCATTATTTTGCACCCTAGTGCGCAAAATGAGCATTTTTTTTATGATTTTATATCACCCAATATAATATATATCGTTGAATTTTTTTCTGGTGTATAAAAACACCCTGTATTTTACTGTACTTAATTTTATGAGTAATTAAATAAATAAACTGATTTAGAAGCAGAATATTTCAAACATTTTCTTATAAAGTAATTCGTTTATTTCGTGGAAGACCCTGTACTATAAAGATTCCAACCCAATTATAATTCGATTACCTAATTGGTCAAGACCCTTAGTAAACATTTCAGCCCCTTTCAATTTGATGAAATCTCCTTTGACATTCAACCAACATTCAACATAAGAACATCACTAAACAAACATTAAATTTCAATCGAACGAAGGATTGAACGACAACCATAGGCGTAGAAGAAGGGTGAGGGTGGAGGGCGGAAGTGAACGCTATTTTCAGATAAGTGGCATGGCGACGCAAAGTGACGTACGAACTGTAAACAACTCAGCGCCGATAAGACTTCGACGCCGGTGCACCAACCGAACCTGTCTACAACATAAGGATTTTTATTTACAGTACAGAGGCGTACGGGGTTATTTCCCTAAGGGAAGGAGAATACTTTTAAAGGAATATTCTTGTTCCGTTCGACGTTTGTATTTAAAGTACTAGAGTAAACAAAAAAAACTTTTGTTTGAAGTTTTGCGATAAGTAGATAAGTTATCTATTTACTTAACATTCTTCTCCTTGTCTATTGCATTTTTTTCACGAAGGAATTTAACACATTTTAGGGTGGGCTTATCTTCATAATATTTACAGGCATCTACCGATGTTGTTATAAAACGAAATTTTAATTAAATTAATTTGTAATTTGTATGAAAAAGAGAATCATTTTTTACTCTTAATTGAAAAACTTTCTAACGGGGTTGTGAAAATACTTTATTGTTTAACTAGACAGTAAAGCTACTTTTATTGTCGTGTTGAACATATTTTTTTTTTTGTAACACATGCACAAGAAACACGTTCTTATTCCCTAATTTTAGAGAGAGAAATACTGCTGAAACAGTATGTTTCTCTCCCTAGGTAGGATGTTTCTCTCCCTAGAGACTACGATTATTAGCTGTTTGCGGCGTTTCCTAGGTAACTAGTTACGCAACCCATATTTCACATTTGTCCCGATAAGACAGTAATTTTTGTGCACTTGTTACGAAAAGTATAATATGCTTCACGGGAGGGCGCGATTATCCCTTGTGTGAAGTTGACAAACCTCGACTTCAGCTCGAGCCTTCGGCCCTCGCTTACGTCTCGGTTTGCCAAATTTACACGCGGGAATAATCGCTTGTTTCTCTCCCTTGATGCATAATATACTATTTTATGATTATTTAAAATATCAGTGGTATCGAGTACCCAACTTCGATTCACACAGCCAACAAACAATTTTCACCAAATTAAATCTACTCCTGTGGCTCCCTCTCCACTATAGTTTTTTGAGGCCGTAATTTGTCGGCTGGTAACTGTACTTTACGCGAAGAAATATATCACTTACTGAAAGTTGCTACGGAAGAATGCCACACTCAATAATGGGTAAAAGGCGTGATGATATATTTATTTTATTAATCTCTTGCTTGTTAATTAATGAACATAGATATTATCTCGATGTTATTCATCGTGTGCTACGATTAATTGTTAAAAATAGAAATCTAAAAATAAATAAATAAATGAAGGGTGAACTATTTTTACCTCCCTTCATATTTACAAAGTAAACAAGCTCAACCTCACGCTTTAAATCAAACTCTAGATTCCACAGTAAAGGCACACTTCTTTTCAAAGCGATATCAGCGCTTCATATTTCACTCTTTATCAGCAAGAAACGCAACTACAAAACAAAATAAAGCGATCATTGTTACATTCAGAAACTCGGAACAAAGAAACATTCAAACAAGAAATGTATGTCAGTGTTTTAATCTAACTTTATAATTCAAAACTAAACTTAAAATTTCCTGAGAATAAAATGTAAGGTCCGGCGTAAGGTCTCCCAGTTGTTTCAGAGGGTAATGAATGGAAAAAGTAATTATAAGTTGCTTATTTTGAGATTATCTCTTGTCTGGACAGCTCGTTTAAAACAAATAAAAAGGACGTGCAATTTGTGTAATTAAAACGGATCGGAGCCGCGCGAACTTCTTACAACCAAGGCAAATTGAAATTGTAATTTTTTACACTGAAATAGCGACGTGGTGATGCAACAGACACTTCAACGTGAAAATTAAAACCTAAATAATTATTTTCTCAAATAATAGTTTAGAATCGTATAACTATATCAATAATTTTTATTTTCATAAAAAAATGCATTAATATAAATAAAAAATAAGTATATCATCACGCCTTTTACCCGTTACTGGGTGTAGCACTCTACCGGATCAGATCTTGGTAAGTGATATATTTTTTCGCGTGAAATGCGGTTACCGGCCGTCAAATCATGACCTCCAAAGATATTAGTGGTAGAGGAGCGACAGGGGTAGATTTTTTTAAAAATTGGTGAAAATTGTTTGTCGTCTGTGAGGATTGAACCAGGATTCTCAAGATACACAGGCCGACTCGATACCACTGAGCCACCTACCCCATTTTTAGTACTATATGGGGTTAAAATAAGTGCCATAAGTTTTGAAACGCCCTGTATAAAAGTCGAATGAACTGAGATATGTTAAAACTAATAAATGAACAAAAAAATCAGTCAAAATTGTAGTATACTCCATCTCTTCTGTCTTCAGGCACTGAATAGAAATGCGGTGGAATCGGTGTTTGTCCTTGGCACAAGATTATGAGGCGGCCTAGCGCTCCGTGAACGCTTCCTTGTGTTATGTTGAGTCGACAGTAGCACTGGTCTTCTTCAACCAGTGCTGAACCAGCCATACAGATCATGTTTCATCACGATAAGCAAATTGTTGATAGTTACTCAGTCAAGGGCGTAAAGAAAATCATTTGATGATTCTTCCAGGAACTCACACAACCAAAACAATGAAATTGTATGCTTAGCGTAATCGTCTGTCTCGCAAAATTTGTTTCTTGGAACGGTTTTCAAAATATAATACGCGGAGGTGGTTCACTCATAACAATTGTCTTGGAAATTAAAGGAAAACAATTATGACATACAGGGTGTTTCAAAATGCAGAATAATACTTTCATGGTACTGAACATGAAACATTAAAAAAAAGTTATACTACTTAATTAAGTAGTATAACAGGCACGAAGTTAAGAGGGCGCAATACAATTTGCCACGAAACTATAATATACCATTTGGATATGAATATCTCTCAATTAAGTTACATTTTAATCGGCAACAAAATTTCGAAAACATTATTATTTATGGAGTAGGTGACTCAGTGGTATCGAGTCGGCCTGTGGATCTTGAGAACCATGGTTCGATCCCCACAGCCGACAAACTATTTTCACCAATTTAAATCTACCCCTGTGGCTCTCCCTCCACTAATATCTTTGGGAGGCGTGATTTGGCGGCTGGTAACCGCACTTCACGCGAAAAAATATATCACTTACCGAGATCTGCTTCAGCTGAGTGTCACCCCCAGTAATGGGTAAAAGGCGTGATGGCATATTTATTTATTTATTTATGTATTTTTTTACTTTGAAGAATTATAAAAATATTGCACTTATAACTTTTTTCCTTGTACTTAAATCATTGAATTTTGAAAAGTTACATTTTGTTTTGCCCCGGCCACCAAATCCTAGTTACGCCACTGTACATAACACCAACATGCAACAAGTGAAGTAACTTTTACTGTGTCGGTTTATACTAAGATGATGGTAAGGCATTATGTTGGTTTATAATTATAAGTATTTACAAGAACATGGAATATTCACACCTTGCTTTAAGCAATGTAACATTTTTGCAATTTACACTTCTTATCAGCGACTTGATCTTAAACAAAGTCACACCTCTGTGCGTTCTGTATTATTTATTCGCTTCGATAATTTATAAATAATATATGAACATTGTCATCCTTCTCAGAATAACTTCAACAATTCAGTATTTACAAATTATCCTGATTATTTTTTATTTCTACTATTGAGCCAATCAAAATTACTGTCAAATTAACCAATAGGGTGCTGATTACAATACACAATTATGGGGTAGGTGGCTCAGTGGTATCGAATCGGCCTATGAATCTTGAGAACCCTGGTCACATCCCCACAACCGACAAACAATTTTCACCAAATTAAATTTTCCCCTGTGGCAATTAAATTTTCTAATAAATAAATATATCACCACGCCTTTTACCCATTACTGAGTATGGCACTCTGCCTAAGCAGATCTCGGTAAGTGATATATTTCTTCGCGTGAAGTACGGTTATCAGCCGTGGAATCATGGCCCTCAAAGATGTCAGTGGAGAGGGAGCCACAGAGGTAGATTCAAATTGGTGAAAATTGTTTGTCGGCTGTGAGGATCGAACCAAAGTTCTCAAGATCCACAGGCCGACTCGATACCACTGAGCCACCTACTCCATTAAATTTTCTACCCTTTAAATAAATAAAACTGCGTCCGAATGGTTACAATTATTAATTAGGCTTAATGTTTTATCGTACAGTATAGTAAATAAACAAATAATAGTATTATTTCAAGTGGTTTTAAGTACACTGACAATCTATATTCTAAATCAAAATGAATCATATTTCAAACTTCCTAGTTCGTTGTATTTCTTATCCTAACATTTTTATCATCAAATAAACAACAAATATTTATTTGTACTTTAATTCTAGTAAATGCAGTCGTGGGAAGTTTCCTAAAATAATGAAGTAAAGTTTTCCCGCGAATTCGTCCATTTGTGGCTGAAGCCAAAGTGAATGTTTATGGGTTTGGTGGTCGTATCTTCACAGATGCATCTCTGTATCACATTCCTGAGCTGTTACGTCACTTTGCGACCTCTTGCTGTGCAAAAAACACAACGTCGTCGCTCGACAATGCCACAGAGTGTGACAACTGTTACTGTACCAAGTTGTTTTACTGCTAGCTTCACGCTAATGAACTTCCATAAACTCAGCTAACTTCATTTTTGTAATTGCTGGCATAAAAAGCAGTTGAAGTTTTTTTTATTCTGGCACTTTTAATAACTCGGTTAAAAGTTATAACTTTGTATAAATATTCCCCGTGTCGGCAGTCAATTTGAGATGTGATATCGTAAGAGATCTGCAAATGCAGGTTTTGCTACAGTACTTGAGTTTGATTCGCGTAGTACGTCAGTACGGTGGTGTGGATAGAAATACAGAATTCGAATCTCACTCAAGTTAAAAATTATATGAACTACCACACTGCTGCTTGGTGAGTGCGGAACCTGTACTGTAATTGGGATTAAGTTCCTGTTGTGCAGCGTAACATAAAATAAAAATAAATATTCTAAATGTATGTTATTTTACTCTTTATTTATGTACTTGAGTGTACATGGGCGGAACCCAGTACGACTGAGTAGTACGCATGAACTCTTAATTTGTGTTAAACATACACTTTGTTTTTCTTCTATTACAATAAGTATTTATTTATTTATGTTACGCTGTACAACAGGAATTTAATCTCTTACAGTATAGGGTCCGGACTCACCGAGTCGTAGTGTGGTAATATTGAACTCGAGATGTCCGGATTTGAATTCCATAACGCCATAACAGTACTGTCGAATTATGATATTGTTAATAGGTTATGTATTATAACTACATAATTTACACAACAATTACTAAATTACTATCTATACATATGTTAAAAAACTATGAAATATTTATTTTTCTGAATTTAAAGTTATATGTCCCATAATTTGTTTGCAATAGAAATTGTAAAAGTTATAATAAATATATATATCATCACGCCTATTACCCATTACTGGACGTGGCACTCTGCCGTAGCAGATCTCGGTAAGTGATATATTTCTTCGCGTGAAGTGCGGTTACCAGCCGTCAAATCACTGCCCACAGAGGTAGATTTAAATAGGTGAAAATTGTTTGTCGGTTGTGAGGATCGAAACAGGGTTCTCAAGATCCACAGGCCGATTCGATACCACTGAGCCACCTACCCCATAACTTAACATAGCTTAACTGTGCTGGCCAACTTCTGACGATGACCTGATAAGTTGACTTGGAGGCTGAATGCCTTGTGATACTTAGACAATTGTTTATTTTAATATTTTATTAAACTTAATTTCACCAAGTGAATGGACAATCAATTTTGTCTGTTGTTACTTCCTTGTACGAAGTAAAGGAAGTATTGTAATCGCGAAAATTTTCGGTTCTCAGATTTCAACGGAAATAGGTGTTTTGGCCCTCCCTGAATCCATTTTGACTAATTTCGTCATGCCGTCTGTACGTACGTATGTACGTACGTATGTACGTACGTATCTCGCATAACTCAAAAACGGTAAGCCGTAGAAAATTGAAACTTTATATTTAGGACTGTTATAACATCTAGTTGTGCACCTCCCTTTTTGGTCATTATACAACTACCGGAAGTGGTACTTTACTTGAAGCCTATAATAGATTTTCATGAAAAACTATATTCAAATATAATTTAAAACTTTCCAAATTTGGTATATAAGACTACTATATCAATGGAAATAACATAATAAATTTTGGTTAAAATAGACTAACCGGAAGTGGCACATTACATGAAGCTGCTAACAGTTTTCCTTGAAAAAAATGATATTATTTTAATTTTAGAAAGGAATGCTGCAAATAAAAGTTTTAGAGAATTAAATTCTGCGTCTAGCACACAAAGAATTTTTAAATTAGCTTTTTGCATAAATGAGATATCTAAATTTAAATATTATATATTTTTTAATTTTTAAAAAAATTAAGTTTGCTATGGATTAGAACAAAAAATAAAAGATTTAATGTCAAATATGTGCAATTAAAAAAATATCTATAGTTTAATACGTGTACAAGGAAGTCATGTGGTGTTCACATCAGATATTTTTTATTTGATTTGACATAAAATCTTTTATTTTTTATTTTTTGTTCTAATCCATAGCAAACTTAATTAAAAAAAAAACACAAAATATATACTATTTAAATTTAGATATCTTGCTTATGCAAAAGGCTAATTTAAAAATTCTTAATGTGCTAGACGCAGAATTTAATTCTCTAAAACTTTTATTTGAAGCATTTATTTCTAAAATTAAAATAATACCATTTTTTTCAAGGAAAACTGTTAGCATCTTCATGTAATGTGTCACTTCCGGTTAGTCTATTTTAACCAAAATCTATTATGTTATTTCCATTGATATAGGTAGTCTTATATACCAAATTTGGAAAGTTTTAAATTATATTTGAATATAGTTTTTCATGAAAATCTATTATAGGCTTCAAGTAAAGTACCACTTCCGGAAGTTATATAATGACCAAAAAGGAAGGTGCACAACTAGATGTTATAACAGTCCTAAATATAAAATTTCAATTTTCTACGGCTTACCGTTTTTGAGTTATGCGAGATACATACGTACGTACGTACGTACGTACAGACGTCACGACGAAATTAGTCCAAATGGACTCAGGGAGGGCCAAAATGCGTATTTCCACTGAAATCTGAGAACCGAAAATTTTCGCGATAACAATACTTCCTTTACTTCGTACAAGGAAGTAATAAAATAAATATATCTTCACGCCTTTTACTTATTACTGGGTGTGGCACTCTGCCTAAGCAGATGTCGGTAAGTGATATATATCTTCGTGTGAAGTACTGTTACCAGCCGTCAAATCACGGCTTCCAAAGATATTAGTGGAGTGGGAGTCATAGGGGTAGATTTAAATTGGTGAAAATTGTTTGTCGACTGTGGGGATCGACCCAGGGTTTTCAAGATCCTCAGGCCGACTCGATACCACTGAGGCACCTACCCCATAACTTAACATAGCTTAACTGTGCTGGTCAGCTTCTGACGATGACCTGATAAGTTGACTTGGAGGCTGAATGCCTTGTGATACTTAGACAAGTGTTTATTTTAATATTTTATTAAACTTAGTTTCACCAAGTGAATGAACAATTAATTTTGTCTGTTGTTTTTATTTTAAACTCATTCCATTTTATTTGTAATTTGTGAAAAGAATGCCTCTGCCCCTGCTGGAGGCACGGCCGTGCATTCTGCACTATCTCAGCAGCGAATGTGTTTACGGGTCGGCAGGACAGATAGTACGTTGGCCCTGAGTTGATGCTGCTGCTGCTGCTGCTGCTGTTAGTGCTGGTCGTGCTGTTATCGACACAGCGCGCGGGTATTTTCATACTTAATTGTTTTAATTTTATAAATGCACCGAGAACTGAGATAACCGACCACAAACAACCACAATGTGTGTACAGTCCAAGGAGAAACAACTGGTGAAGTCACGTGACATCTGGAGGTTTGAATGTTAAATGTCATGTGATGGTGACGGAACAGCAATTCGCAAAATTGTGAGGAAGTTGATGCTGGTAGAATTTGCGTTTTTGCTATTCTGATGTCTAACTAGTTGTGAAGTAGAACTTTTTTTGTTGTATTTATTTTGCCTTTTTTTAAGCGACAGCAACTTTGTGAAATAACTCCGAGCCGATAACCTCGAATTGAAATTGAAATATATACCTTCTTTCAAATGAATTATTGTAAACGTTTTGTTTTAAATTAGAGTACACATGAAATTTATTTTCCAAATCCTTCATTTTTATTTTATTTACAATGGCTAGTACCTCAAGATTTTGCCTGTTTTAAGAGCAGTATTTTTGGGTGTCAAAACAAAAAAGTTTTTTTTTTTTGCAAAAAGTTTTTGAACTACTGAAAAACAGTTATACATTTATGAACAGCTGGTTAAAAACTTTTAATATTTATGTGTTTATTTTTCGACATTTCATAAATGCCAAACTAAACAGAACTACTACATAACTTTATTTATTAATGTCAGATATAATATTGATAAAACAGGTGTATGTTTGTAAAATTGAGGGTGAAAGATTGCATGAATGACATAGGAATAAACGGATGAATAAGATTGATAATTTGTTACGTAAACGAAAGATGAGACGAGCTTGTATGAAAGAAATTATAAATGCGGATGCACCGAAAGTATAATGCACCAAAATAGAAAGATTAATTGTTCAAGACGAACTAATTGAATGTTTTAAAGTTTCGTCCTACCTCAATTAACAGGACTGTTCTGTACGCATAACACTAAAATCAAATATACCTTGAAATTCGCAGCAAAGAAAAAAAAATACAACTTAAATCTAAATAAAAAATAAGAATACCAATAACCCTCGTAACAAACTGATTCATTTATCCTGATTCAGGAAACACATATATCCTGAGCTCCTGCTGCGCCAATTTAAAGAACCGGTCTCATTATTCGCGATTATCCATAATGTGATTAGCAAGTCCGCCGCTGAGCAGCGCTGTATTTATAGAGCAGCGTGTTCGACTCTGCGGGAACTATGAGTCATCCACAGAGATTACTTCAGCGTTCAATGTTCTTGTTGGACGATGTACAAGTACTCGGAGCAGGAACTTTACAGCAATTAGTGAATAACGGTATCAGGAAACACCGTATGGTTTATGATACAGCGCTTAGATACTTAGCAATTAATTCATGATTAATTAAAAAGAGAAATGTACAGCTCGAGAATCAAGTGTGCTTCAATTTGGAAACTAGAAAACTGATATGTTATCGAAAGGATAGCCAGTAAACTAAAATTCTCGTTTTTTATCCTGTTATTTATTTTATTTAATCCCACATTTGTACGTTTTGATAAATCGATTGTAGATTGTAGATGGCTCAGTTGTGAATCTTGAGAACCCTGGTTCGATTCCCACAGGCGACAAACTATTTTCTCCAATTTAAATCTACCCCTGTGGCTCTTCTTCTACTAATATCTTTGAGGGGCGTGATTTGAAGGCTGGTAACCGAACTTCACGCGGAAAAAATATATCACTTACTGAGATCTGCTTAGGCAGAGTACCACACCCAGTAATGGGTAAAAGTCGTGATGATGATGAATGTACATTAAATTTAAATTAAATAAATATATCATCACGCATTTTATCCATTACTGGGTGTGGCACTCCGCCATAACAGATCTCGGTGATATATTTCATCGCGTGAAGTGCAGTTACCAGCCGACAAATCACGGCCCCCAAAGATGTTAGTGAATTAATATAAACATTATTTTAAGTGGAGTAGAAGACTCAGTGGTATCGAGTCTATCTATGGATTTGAGAACCCAGGTTCGATTCTAACAGCCGACAAACAATTTGCACCAAATTATATCTACCTCTGATTTGACGTCTGGTAGCCACACTTCACGCTTCGCTTTCTGAGATCTGGTACGGCAGAGTGTCACATCCAGTAATAGGTAAAAGAAGTGATGACATATTTATTTAATTTTAAGGGCAGATTAAAATTTATACGGGGTGATTTATATATATATATATATATATATATATATATATATATATATATATATATATATATCCTTAAAATTGTTGCGAATAAGATTTTCGTTTAGAGTGATATTTAAAATCAGTAACAAGAGTGCAACAAACAAATAAATTATTCCATTATTTACTCTTACAATAAAATGAGTGATAACCACATGTTGACCGAGCTATTTCTGGTTGTGATAATGAAATAACAATATTTTAAATTCGACTTATACTATCCACTTATCGTAATATGTTTCAAATGAAATGAAAAGTAGATATACTCGTGTATATATATATATACATAAGTATAGATACAGATGTTCTAAATGAAGAAAATAGAAAATAAGTACGGTAAATTAAATTCTTAACGAGCCATGGACTGTTTTACATATTCATGAATATTAGAACATTACTTTATTTTAATATCTTTTATGTAAGACGCTCTCACTCAAAGGAAAGCAACTTGAATAAGAATCATGAAAATAAAAGTATAACTTTTTCTATTTTATTTCTTATTTATAGTAAATAATGTAAAATAACTTATACTTTTGTTGCAATATTGCAAACAAATTCTATAAGGTAATATGCGGTCGTAAATATCTTTTCTTTTGTTTGGATAATCATTTAAGAGATGACGAAGAAGCCCAGCCTGGAATTTTGAAATAAGTACTGGAAATAGTATATTGTAATACTAGTAAGAAAAGGGTTTAATTGCAAGACTAGTACGAAGGTTATAGGACGAGAGATAGTGAGTTTTGCAAAGGCCCTAGTACTGTAAAGTTTCACTTCCGGACAGAAAACATGTATAACTTTTCCACGAATAAAAAACTGTATTGAAAAACATCATAAAATAAATATATCATCACGCTTTTTACCCATTACTAGGTGTGGCACTCTGCCGGATCAAATTTCCTCCTAGCTGTGGAGCGGGAGCCACAAGGGTAGTTTTAATGTGATGAAAATTGTTTGTCGACTGTGGGAATCGAACCCGAGTTCTCAAATCCACAGTCTGATTTGCTACCACTGAGCCACCTACCTCATAAAACTGTATTGATTCGACATCAAATTTTGTAATGATTAATTAAATGAGAACCATATTAATTAATTAATGGGGTAGGTAGCTCAGAGGTATCGAGTCGGCCTGTGGATCTTGAAAACCCTGGTTCGATCCCCACAGCTGACAAACAATTTTCACCAATTTAAATCTACCCCTGTGGCTCCCCCTCCACTAATATCTTTGGGGGCCGTGATTTGACGACTGGTTACTGCATTTCACCCAGTAATGGGTAAAAGGCGTGATGATATATTTATTTATTTATTTCTGAGTTTTATAGATTTGCATACTGCAATAACAAATCATATTTCAGTACTTGCAGAATTATTTTCATGTACTACTTTCATATAAAGTTTTCCACGAACATTTAAAAAACCTTTCCTAATGTATTTATATTTTTTTGTCAGCAATAATTCTGGATGTCGAAAATGATGAGTAACAGTAAAACTGCAGCATAATATTGCATTGTTATTCTTCAACACAAACATAATTTCCGTTTCATATAAAACAAAACAAAGTCAGGTACAGTCTACTCAAAATTATCATACAGCACCGAATAGAATACATTGCCAGCTGTTGTACATTCGCAGCACGATTTCAACAAAACAATACACTCAAAATTATCTTTACAGGAAACTAAAAAGAAATATTTCGAAAGGAAGTTGAAAGGCACCTTCCGAAAACTTTTAAACAACTTAATAAGTAAGATTGTTGGATTCTGCTTCGTTTTATTAAATTTGAAGTAATTAAAATGGTATTCAAAGGGCTGTAAAGTATTCGAAAATAATGAAAGTCGATTCAAGCAAAATGAAACAAGTGACGATGTAGAGGACTCGCTTGACAAAGTTTCGTGGTAGTCAGTTTGAAGTTAGTAATTAAGTGATCCTCGTTTCGTCCGCGTAGTCAAAGTTACGCGATCTGAAAGTAAATTTTGAACAATGTGTGCCATGAACCGGAACACCTGGGACTGTCAAACAGTGCGACGAATACAACTCTTTCACGAAACAAAACAAATTATTTTGTAAGCGCTTTTTAACTATTTTCTTATGAAAGTTTCCAGTCATTTCTGTATAATACTTTTGTTTGTTTTTTACCAATGCAGTGCCATTTAAACAGTGGTACCTAGTTCAATTTTATCTTCTAGAAATTTATTTAAATATATATATATAGTTGCACAATTCAGTATTGTGCATACATTGCTAAATCAACAATAGCATCACGGGATAAGTATTTACTGAGCAATTATGATTGCGCCAGACTCCATAAACTCTATCTGTATTTGAAAATTTTTCAATCAATTATAATCTTTCCTAGATATATTTTGTAATCTACGTAGAGCATACATTTGCCTGAAGACAAGAATATTTAACACTAACATCGATTAGGGCGAATGGAAGGATTTAAAAGACATTTATCCAATTTAAAATCTACCCCTGTGGCTCCCCCTCCATTAACATCTTTGGAGGCCATGATTTGACGGCTGAGATCTGCTATGGCAGAGTGCCACACCCAGTGATGGGTAAAAGGCGTGATGATATATTTATTTTATTTTTATTTATCCAAATGATCGCTGGACAAACTATAGTTCATATAATTTTTAATTTGAGTATGATTCGAACTCGGGATCTCCAGATTAGAATTTTGGAACGCTATTACCCCACTGTATTACCGGACAAATAAATGACGCAAAAAAAAATATTGGGTTGTAAAAACACATCATTACTACTTCTTTTCGTAATAATTTTTGACACCAAAAAAGAAATATTTTCTTTATGAGAACTTGTAGTAATTCCAACGCAATGTTAGTTCTATTTTTACGATTTCTTGATAACGAAAGGCTGATTGCAGTTAGATAATATTATGCAATGTAAACGTAGTATATAATTTGAGATTAGGTTCCAAGTAAGTGTTGCTTTGCTACGCATTGTCTTTAATTTGTAAATCCTGTGTTTCAATTCCTTCTAGATTATTCATTTGTTTTGTTTTTATTCGTTTCAACTGACTTTCACACACAATCGACAGGCTATTGTTTCTAGAAAGGACTGGAATACTGTCTATCATGGTTTCATGTTTCGAATAGCAACAGCAATAGCAATACTGAGACTTAATATTACAATACTTGTCATTGAACTGACAGTGTGTCAGAAACTGGTATGCGGTATTGTTATCTGTTGGTTTGAAATTTTATCAATTGTTTGTTTTATTTAAAGAAAATAATGCAATGTATATTATGGTTTTCTAGGAAATAAACCGAATATTTTGTTGCTATGGAACTATTGTTGTAAAGCTGTGTCTACACCTGACGATTTAGCAATTACAATTGTTATTAGTTGGTAGAAGCATGTTACAAATTAAATTTATAATAATCAAATTAAAATGGAGTAGATGGCTCAGTGGTATCGAGTCGGCCTGTGGATCTTAAGAACCCTGGTTCGATCCCCACAGCCGACAAACAATTTTCACCAATTTAAATCTACCCCTGTGGCTCCCTCTCCACTAATATCTTTGAGGGCCGTGATTTGACGGCTGGTAACCGCATTTCACGCGACAAAATATATCAGTTACCGAGATCTGTTTAGGCAGAGTGCCACACCCAGTAATGAGTAAAAGGCGTGATGATATATTTATTTATTTATTTTTATTTATCAAATTAAAATCTACCCCTGTGGCTCCTCCTCCATTAACATCTTTGGAGGCCGTGATTTGACGGCTGGTAATCGCACTTCACGCGAATATATTCAAATTTCAGTAAGGGATATATTTCTTCGCATGAAATACGGTTATCAACCGTCAAATCCCAGTCCTCAAAAATGTTAGCGGAAGGCCATAGATGTAGTGAAAATTGTTTGTCGGTTGTGGGAATCGAACCCGGGTTTTCAAATCCACAGACTCGACACCACTGAGTCACCTACTCCTATACACACAAAAGTTAAATAAACATACAGTAAAAATTGTAGAGAACACATGAGTTTTACTGTAAGTAGGCGTTTGTTTATATAATTATAATTAATTTCTGCTGTTAGCTAATTACAGTCTGCATATGAAATGTGTTGTTGGTGGTACATTCCGCGTATATTTGGGGGTAATTCGTGAGGTGTAGCCGCCATCCACCACCAACCACAGCGGTGTGTTTCTACGTTACGGAGTTAACGTTCCCGCGAACCGTGTTTCTAAATTTAGATGAACGTAGTGCAAGTGTAGAGAGTAGAAAAGACACGGATGACAGAACGGTCGTCCGACATGCGAATGTGTATATGAACTTTTCACCACATATTTTATTTTAATTACTTTAACGTGTTTGTTACTTATTCCCAAAGCGGTCATGTTTACTCCAGTTAAAAAATTAAATGTGGTTGTTATGCAGAAATGTAACAGGAAAGTAGAAACGTGGAGTAGCGGAATCAACCAGGATGCCAGTTCTTGGATGGAGTTTGATTTTATTCGTACTACTAACATGAGTTACATGGTAATATTGTATTTTTTTGTAGCATATAATTTTATAACTAATTTTCTGTTTATAACTGATTTAAGACTGACGTTTAAAACAGGGTAATAGTCGAACAAAGTTTACATTTATACGTGCAATTCAGCCAGCGAAATTATACTTTTTGTAAACAGCAATAGTTATTTTCGTAGTCAGCGTAGTAAATTAATTTTTACAGGCGACCTGGAAAGATAAAATAGTGAGTTCAGTAGAGATTGCCGCGAAAAAAGGATTTTTTTCAACCTTCACACCGTTTTATTATTAATTTACTTTCTTAGTTTTATAAAAAAAATATATTATATTTTGTAATCAGAGGTTGTTGGCGGTAGGACAATTTATAACTAGATATTTATGTATTTAAGAATAAAATTGGATCTATATGAACGTATCTTTAAAATGTCCCATATCACTTATAAAAATGTGGTTACAATATTTATTTATTTTAGTAAGTCTGTATGTGTGAAAAATCTATTCTACTTGTAGTTGTACTCTGGAACTGGATAGAATAAATCTGATGAGGATTATTCATCTACTGTGAGTGTGTGTGTGTGTTGTGTGTGTGTGTCAACAAAGCACATGTGTGTGACATATGTGCCCGCGGTAGCACAAGTCGCACATACTACGGAGTATACCTACATAATGCATTGCACGGTAATCTGAAACCTGTATACATGTCATACAATCATACACACAACGCACTCAATCAAATTCACACGCAGATGAGCTCCTACATCGTCACATGCAATTTCATGGATAGTAGCTAATTAATTACGTACTTCTGACAAATATTATTATGGGGTAGGTGGTTCAGTGGTATGGAGTCGGCCTGCGGATCTTGAGAATCCTAGTTCGATTACCATAGTCGACAAACAATTGTCAGCCTGTGGTTTCCCCTCCACTAATATCTTTGGGGGGGCATAATTTGACGGGTGATCACCGCACTTCACGCGAAAAATATATCACCTACCGAGATCTGCTTAGGCATGGTGCCACACCCAGTAATTGGTAAAAGATGTGATGATATATTTATTTTAAATAAATAAATAAATATATCATCCCGCCTTTTACCTATTACTGGATGTGGCACTCTTCCGTAGCAGATCTTGTGAAATCACGGCTTCTAAAGATGTTAGTGGAGAAGGAGCTATGTAGACAATTTTAACGTTGTGTCTGCTGTAGAAATCAAACCCGGGTTCTCAAATCTAAAGGACGATTTGATACTACTGAGTCACGTACCCTATTCTAAATGGGAGTAATATATAGTACGTCCAGTGATTATTTGGAAAAATTATTTTTAAATCCCTTCGTTCATACTAATCGATGCTACTGTTAAAAATTCTTGTTTCCAGGCAAATGTATGCTCTACGTAGATTACAAAATACATTTAGGAGAGATGAAAATTGCTTGAAAACTTTTCAAATACAGATAGAGTTGATGGGGTCTGGCGCAACCATAGTTACACAGTAAAATACTGATCTCGTGAAGCTATTCTTGGCTTAGCAACAATACTGAACTTCTCAATTAACTATATATTCGCCTTATTTTGCACGAGTTACAGGATTGTATTAACGTATAATAGATATATCGACCCATATTCATATTTTACATTCAATTAGTGTAAAAACTAATAATCTTCATTAAATTTTGAAATGAAAATTAGATCATTCGTTTGTTTATCTATACTCTGAATTAGTACTGCCTACTGCTAAATAAACATATTATAATAATTGAAAATCAATACACTATGAGTGCTGAATCTATCCCGCCATTTATTAATCATTTACGTCTGTTAAATATCTTAAAATCCTTGAACAAAATATACCGAAACAACATGCAATTACAGCCAGCATCTTCACTCCACGCATAAACAAAACACGCTCAACAACCGAAGAACCACAAAAAACCGAAAACAAAAGCAAGAAGAAACGAACCTCACACGCAACTCAAAAAACGTACGAACCAACGAAGTCGTTAACTGACCACGTGACTTAGTTGTTCTACTAGAGGGTGAGGGTAACAGAGGGGTGACCTGTCGATGGAGAGGGGTGGAATGTGTTAGCACCGACCGGAAGTGAGTGATGCGTGAGTCATTCGAGAGTGCAGAGTGCCTTACAGGTATATTGTGGGTGGGTGTCTATTTACGAAGAAATTGATCGAAATATGTCTGCACGTACAAGGGAAATTGCAGTGTGGGCTTGGACGTCGATATACAGGGTGTCTACCAGTTTCCAAATATAAAATTCAACAAGATTATTGTTCAGTCGCACCGCCACAACTCATATTTTCAACTTGGTTTGAATAGATAACAGAAAATCTACTGACTTTTGACACTTATATCAATTATTCTATTTGACATGTAACTTCTCTTATGCCTATGGCACACTGGTCGATGAGCATCGATGAGCTCTTCGATGAAACAACAGAACGCACTCTTCATTGACAAACAATAAAAGCTTCTAAAGTTGAGAAAGAAAAACTAAATTTCAAAAATATGCTAACGTGAAGCGAGACACAAAAGATACGAGTGAAATGAGATACGTTCGTTTCATCGATGAGCTCTTCGATGGAAATAGAGGAGCCTCTAATTTTCGTCGATGACGGGTGCGTTCTGTTGTTTCATCGAAGAGCTCATCGATGCTCATCGACGCTCATCGACCAGTGTGCCATAGGCATTAGCTGTTATATATTTTTCAATTCCAAGCTTGTTCCAGAATTCTCAGAAGTTTTTTTCTTAATGGACCATAAGAAAGAGTGGACAAGACATACATCCAAATTGAAGCTAGCGAAAATAAAAAGTACGACTTCTTGTTTATTTAACACAAATTCATCTATATCAACAATTTACTTTGTTATTGTTAAAATAACTCGGTTCATTGGCAGATCTCAAGGTCACATTGTCCGGCTATCACTCAACATGACTATGACTAACTTATATACACAAACGTAATGACTGATGACCCAGCAGCCAAGCACCAACAGCAACAGCAGCTGATAACCGAACACCGGCCAGTTGATTGACCTTTCGAGCGCTGGACGCAAACGTGGAGTTCGTGGACTGCTGGAGATCTTCGACGTAAGGGGAAGAGAATGTTGCGATGTAAGAGTGGAGTACTATCTCTTCAGATTGTATGACTAACGTTAAAAGTTTCGTGAACGATTATAGAGATTTCAATAAAATGTTGATTTGTAAAAGATGATTCGATTTATGTAAAAATTTATTTATTCTACTCCCGTTGTTAAATGTTATTTAATGTACTGGTTTCTACGGCATTAAATAACATCTTTATCATATGTTGACAAGCTGTGGCTTTGAACGTGTTAGTCACGGTGTGAAGTTAGCTTCAGACATCTGTCATTGTATAAACTATATATTTTGTTGCTTATTTTAATTTACTAACGTTTGAAAATGTCGTTGATTTTTATATTTATGAGTTGAAAAAAGTTGCTTTTTTATACTAATGCGGAAATGTAAATCAAGGGAAATTTTTCCCGTGAGGGTAGAAAGGTCCTTAGGATTAAGTAAATATATAGCACGTGAGTAAAGTGTCATTATTTGCCTCAGTTTTAAATTATCTTACAATTTTTATTTCAATAAATAAAGTACTGATTTTATAAAATATATTTACTATATTTTATTGTCATGTATTTTTTAAGTTCAAATAAAATATGTAGCACAAGTAAAACGCTCTTTTTTCACACTCTTTCGTATGCCTCACTTATAACCTTCAAACTCTAACAGAAAAATATCGCTTTATGGATAATTTTGTCCGTCAATACGGTGGTGTGGATAGCGATATAGCATTCGAATCCGGAGATCTCGAGTTCGAATCTCACTCAAGCTAAAAATTATATGAACTATCACACTGCGGCTCGGTGAGTGCGGACCTTGTACTGTAATTGCGATTAAGTTCCTGTTGTACAGTGTAACATAAATAGATAAAAATAATTAAAACGCTGAGAGATAAGTTATAATTGTAGAAGAATTTTAAAAGATAGAATTGTTCATTAATTCTGTTTTAATTTCCATAATTGTGAAAATATAAATTTTAATTTATAAAAATTCCCAAAGTTCTGGACAGAAATTTCACGTAATGAATTAAAACAGGGAACAGAACAATCAAAAGAACAAAGTGTAGAAATATTTTCGCATTCTGCTAAAAGTTTGAAAAGTTTTTCTTTTCGAGTAGGGAACGTCCATCAAATTATTCAGTGGTCCGTATTTTGAATAAATTGGATTTAAAATTTTAAACGGAATGGGAAGTTTCGCTTGCGAATCTTACAATCGTATTGTTCAATATATTCATTTGTTATGGACCACAAGAGACAGACACGTGCTGCTGTCACAGGCCCGTACTTAACAAGAAAGTCACTAAAACCGAATAAATAAATGAAATATATTTTGAGATACTATATTTTTACTTCATAATTTGACGGACAATTGTACCGCTGTTCCGCAAATATTATGTGTAAATAAAATATCATCACGTCTTTTACCCATTATCCATTACTGAGTGTGGCACTCTGCCGTAACAGATCTCGGTAAGTTATATATTTATGCGGTTACCAGTCTTAAAATCACGATGTTAGTGGAGGGAAGCCACAAAAATAGTTTTTAATGTGGTGAAAATTATTGGACTCGAACCCGGGTTCTAAAATCTACAGGTCGACTTGATACTACTGAGCCACCTATCCCATAACTTAAATAAAACAATATTGAATTCGATTCGATATTTTGCCATTGGCCTTTAGTGTTAATTCTGCAATTGCAGATCTTAGCAATAGTTAATAGCACATTTAAAAGTACGCGTTTTATTTAGCTTGAAGTTAGCATCTGAATACCGATATTTAAAAACAAAATTCTATTGGTATTATAAATAAAATACAGGCTGTTTATATATCTCTGTACTAAACTTTAATGACATAATTTGATATACTGATTATAGAACAAAAATAATTTGTTTGAAATTTGCAAAAATTAGTGTATTTCATTCCTAGCGAACATTTTCAGTGTCACTGGTTTAATAGTACATTTAATTTTAAAAAAATAAGGCATTACACCAGGTACCTACAAAATAACTAATTAATAAATGATTATTTGTAGGCAGTGTTTATACTTTTACTTCATTAGTAACAATTATAAATTATTAAAATGACACTAAAAATGTTCGCTATTAGGAATGAAATACCCTAACTTTAGCGAATTTCAAAATAATTCTTTTTGGTCTATAATCAGTATATCAAATTATATATGCTATTAAAGTTTCGTGCAGAGGTATAGAAACACCCTGTTTATCATCACACTTTTTATCCATGACTGGGTGTGGTACTCTGCCGTAGCAGATCTTATTTTAAAATATGAAGAAAGAGCTACAGGAATAGTGAAGATTTTAAATGATTAAATAATTTAATTTCTCCTAAATGTGGATCTGTACCGTGGTGTAAATGTAAGGTCGCTAATCTCAATTTAAATTTCATGACAGTTTGAAACATGAGCACGGTCCATTATTGAAACAAATGCCAGTGTCACTGCCACCTCGCAACAAGATCCGTCACAGCCAACTACAACTGTGTAAGAGTTGTTCTCTTCGCAGCCATGCAGAAGAGAGAAGATAAATGTTTGAATTTAATTTGCGATGACAAGTTGTACGCGTGGTTGCAAATGAATTCAGCGTGATGATAATGATGATGATGACAATCATAAGATGATTAGTGATGACGTGACGCAAATGGAACACTTGCGTAGGAGATATAAGGAGCTGTTTGAATTTAATTTTGGAGATTTTACCGGTTACCAGATTGGCCCAATAACATTAATTATATTTTTCTACAACTGTCAACAAGTATTCACTTTTTTTTACTAATATTAATAAGCGACGTACGTGATTTTTTTCACATTATACATCAACACGGAAACGCGTATTTCGAGCACTGTTTTGCACCCTAGTATTTCGCGCATGCTCACAAATTATTTTTTTTACGTTATGTTGGTTACAAATCATCAATTGAACCAAATTCATATTACTTTTTATTAGAGATGGGCGAATATCAAATTTCTCAAATTCGAATATCGAACACGAATATTAATCAGATCTCGAATATTCGAGGTACTCGAATACTCCTAAAAGTTAATTTATTTATTATTAATAATTATTTAATTATGTCCTTTTCATTATTTGAATGAATTTGTTAAGATAAAATAAAATTAAAACAAAAAAGAAGACGAAAACTTCAAATTTAAGGTGAAACGTACGGGCTGATGTTGGCGAAAAACAAATTTGAAATACGGTAAGTCTTCATGATTTTGAAACAAAATATCTTTGTTATTAATAACTTCAAAGTATTGTAATAGCTTTAAGTTTATGTACAAATGATAAAGAAAAACATAGTCAAAAATTGAGGTCAACATATGGCGCAATATTCGAAGTATTCGAATGTTCGCTATACTGACGTTAATATTTGAAAATCTCGAATATCGAATAATGTCAATATTCGCGGCATTCAACTATTCGCGGATGACATTCGCCCATCTTTACTTTTTATTTATTTACCACCCCACCACTAACATCATTGTGTGCTGAATTCTTGCTTGTAGAGTAGGTGTGCTAACCAGCCATCCACAACTGCCCAAATTGCAATAAAAATATAATAAATGTAAGTACTAAACTAACCTTGATAATTTACGTCCACAGTAGACCCTCCAGTATATTGAAAATTATATAGAATTGAACACAGTGAGAAATACGATGATGTCCCAAGCCACACGGAAATGAAATTGTACAGAAAAACACAATAGAATCCACATTTTAGTTTCCAAAACACACAAAATAACGACTCACTGTCACAGAACCTCACACAGAACTGACTAAATAAATTGTTTGCGGTTCGAACGTGTAGCATCACCATATCGTTCATGAGTCTAAGTTTGAATTAATTAATCGTGTTTCGACAGGAACGTGACCACAAGTCGCAAGCATTTATCGACGTGGAATCGTTTTCAATAAATTTAAAATGTAAAACATGTAATATATAGATATATAAATATATCATCACTTCTTTTACCCATTACTGGGTGTAGCACTCTGTCGTAGCAGATCTCGGTAAGTGATATATTTCTTCGCGTGAAGTGCGGTTGCCAGCCGTCAAAATACAAAAAATGTTAAGTATTAAAAACTGCCGAAACCAGTTTAACGTTTGCTTGCTGTATTTAGTTGCAAGGTTTTTGTTTATTATTTGTCGTTGCTAGGAAATCCTTTAATAATGAAACTTCCATTTAATTTACATTGGTACGATTTGATATTTTTACACACAATCATTTATAAATAAATAAATATATCATCACGCCTTTTACCCATTACTGGATTATCACTCAGCCGTAGGAAATCTCAGTACATGATATATTTCTGCCCGTCAAGTACAGTTACCAGTCGTCAAATCACAACCCTCAAAGAAAATAATAATAAAATTAGGGCAAGATTAGACCATCAGCAATTACGCTACGTTATTGTTCGCTGCCCCTGTCCGCCAGAGGGCATCTGTATCTCTGTCCTTTGCCCTCTTGTACTGCTAACCTACTATCGACTTCCTCGGTAAACCTTTGCGACTGCACCATTGAACGTCGTACAGGTATGCCCTTCACCTAACCTAGAGGTTGCCCCACATTCTTACCTATAAGTTTTACCATACTTCACATATCCGAACCCGAAATGTATAAGAATGTTAAGCCAACTAGAGTTTTACATATAATACGGACAGTTAACCTATATACAAGATGGTGACTGCGACACCGGTACATACAGGGTGTTTCACAACTTAGAGCAAAAAATTAAAGAGTATATTCTGTACGACGTGCTGATTATGAGACAAAAAGATTTTTTATTTAAATTCGAAAAATTAAGGGTTGTTAACCTAAAACATTTTTTGTAGTACTGCACTGGATTCGCTTTCCTATTAAACACAAACAATGAAGTAGGTATCAACTACGAAAGAATAATTACACAATTCAATTATTAGCAGTTATTTATAATAGAATTTTATTTAATTAATAACTTTAACATAATCATCCACCCAGTGGCAACGAAAAATTTTGGACTGGGAAACATGGAAAATAGTTTTGCGATTTAAAAAAAAATCTTTTTGTTTCATGATCAGCACGTCGTACAGAATATACCCTTTAATTTTTTGCTCTAAGTTGTGAAACACCCTGTATAGGACTTTAACATGTCCGTCAGTACGGTGGTGTGGATAGCGATACGGAATACGAATCTGGAGATCCCGAGTTCGAATCTCACTCAAGCTAAAAATTATATACTACACTGCAGCTTGGTGAGTGCGGACCCTGTACTGTAATTGGGACTAAATTCCTGTTGTACAGCGTAACATAAATAAATAAATATATTTATAATTTGCTGCTTCCCTTATTATTTTATATCTGAAAAACTATATTTTATACGGGCTTAAAAATTGTACCATTGTATTCAGAATAGTTTTCTGTTGAAATAAGACAATTTCCTATTAATTTAAATTAATGGAAAAATTTATTGTTGTACAAAATGTGACACGGAGTAAAAATTGAGACAAATTCTATTTTCCAGACGCGATATCTCAAAAATTAGTTTCGATACGACTATAAATATTTCACCATTGAATTCGTGAGAGTTTTCTACACAAGTAAGGATATTTTTACTGATTTTAATTAATAGATACGTTTGTTATAGCATAAAATGTCAAATAGTGTTGAAAAATCTACTTTTCCAAGGGCTATATCTCAAAAACTAAGCGAGATATGAAGATGCGCTCAACGGCATTGAATTCCCCGTGTCCGAATTGACTTATAAACAAATTTTCAGCGATTTTTAAATTTTGAAAATTTCTTAAGGGGTACCCCTTGAGTTTTTTTCGATTTTAGGCCATTTTCAGGCTTTATACTCTAAAACTCTTTCTCGTTGGAATATTTTGATGAAAATTTACATACATATGTATTTCAACGCGCTAAATCCAATGGTGAAATGTTTGAGTTCGTATCTCTTTTAGCTTTCGAGATATTCATCAAATACTGTTACATAAAAAAAATTGGTGAAAAATATTTAAAAAAATAAAAATCGCTGAAAATATGTTTATAAGTCAATTAAAGCACGAGAAATTCAATGCCGTTGAGCGCATCTTCATATCTTTCTTAGTTTTTGAGATATGGCCTCTGAAAAATAGATTTTTCCAAAATTTCAACCAAATTTAAATCTTCTTACTTACAACTAGAAAAGTAGCCTAAATACGGACCTGGTAACTTCACCATTGCATTCCTCATCATTTTCTACATAAGTAAACATATTTTTACTAACTGAAATTAACGGATAAATTCTTTAAGAAACAAAATGTGAACTGGTATTTTATGAAAAAACTTTTTAACTGAAACCGCAATTAAATGATGAATGGTATACAACACAATAAAGAGGTAAAAAACAAATGATTTACAGCTTCCAAATAAAAGTGGCATGTTTAAAAATAATTCATCTTTCGGCCTTCCTCGTATAACTGGTCGAAAATTTCCGAAGAAATCTTTAAAGAATGAATACTAAGGGCCATCACCATCAGGTAGTTTAGATTATCTTTTGTCACGAGAGATCGTCCAATAAAAACCGACCACTCCAGACATTTTTCTGTGTCCATAAAAACATGTGCCTTGTTATCGTTACCATGGATATCATGCAACTATGTACAAAAAATACAGACTGAGCCACAACTCACTTTACAACCGGAAAATAGTTTACACATATAAGTATTTTAAAATGCCAGAGTTCGTATCTTGCTGATTTACCAAAAATACAAATGTCACGTGTTGTTCTTTCCTGGACTACAATTGGGATTAAGTTCTTCTTGTGCAATGTTAATTAAAATTTAGATATTTTCATCTAAATTTATGAAAAAAAATAAATTCTGAAATAAATACAGACCTAGTTGCCGTATGTGTTTTAATCTTACGCAGTCTTGGTCTGAATTTCTCAGTATTTTAGTTGGCTCAGTGGTATCGAGTCGGCCTGTAGATCTTGAGAACCCCTGGTTCGATCCCCACAGCCGACAAACAATTTTCACCAATTTAAATTTATCCTTGTGGTTCCCCCTCTACTTTCATCTTTGGGGGGCGTGATTTTACGACTGGTAGCTGCATAAAAATATCACTTATCGAGATCTGTTACGGCAGAGTACCACACCCAGTAATGGGTAAAAGACATGATGATATATTTATTTATTTTATATGCTAGTACCGCACTTCACGCGAAGAAATATATCACTTACCGAGATCTGCTATAGCAGAGTACCACACCCAGTAATGGGTAAAAATAAACAAAATCTGACTTTATACGTTGATTTTTTTGCTGCTCGGTCTATGACCAAGTCTATAGAAGATAAAATGTTTACCATCGCCGACTCGGTCTAGAGCAGCAACAGTGCTTGTAATCAAACAAAAATCAACGCGGTCTATATGACCGAGCCGTCGAGTACAATTTATTTTCGATATATATGACCGAGATAGCTTGAAAATAATGTATAACAATAAAAAGACATTTCTATTGAAACTTGTAAAGGATATTTTAGTCACCTGTGTCGTCTTTTGTGTGGGCTTTTCAATGATATTAACCTACGTGGTCACAAATAAATATATGCTAGGTCAGTGTCGTTAAATACGTAGGTTGTTGATAATTACACATTTGTGATTTTATAAATATTATTCTTGTTTACAGTGAAACGAATAACTTAGAAATTTACAATTCAAATTTTTAGACTATATATTCTTTAGACAACCATGTTTTTAAATTGTTTCAAATAAAAGATTTACAACTTTTATTTGAAGTATTTTACTCTAAGATTATTTAGAAATATATGGCAGAAAACGTTTTATAAAAGTATAGCGAACAAAATGTTCCATCAGTGTTATTTGAAGCAATTTTCGTAAAATATTGAAGAAATGGTAGACAGCGAAAAATATCCATCATCATTTGTTATTTTACTTTCTCGGAACGCGCGACAAAAAATTAATATTTCAACATCAACTCGAGACCGCTTAGTTACCAAGACAACCGTTCTTTGTTTCATAAACAAGAAAGATAAATGACATTAGACTGTAAAGCGTTCTTTTGTCTGTGTGCAAAAGAAAATGTCGACTAGGTTTGAATTTTAAATAAAACTGGATACGAAAAATAACTAATTAATGTTGATTTTATTTTTCGAACCATTTGTGACTTCCTGTCTTAATCATGACATTCCAGTTTTTTGTTAAATGTCAATAGAGAGGAACCTCGTTAACTCTGATTTTTAAATGGAGATAAAAATATAGATAAACATGGTACAGGAAACGCATAAATAACATAAAAAAATCCCAATAGAATAGAATAATAAAATTATATTTTCAAACGCGTAAAAAATTAATATATGACTCAAATTTTGCATGTCGAATATAAATAAATGTGTTTATCATAGGAAGCATTGAACAAGGAACTTCAAATGACTGGGTACATATCAGTGCAATGAGTCATACCTACCAACAGCGAATCTCGGATTTCTCCTACCTCGCGAAAGCGACAAGAATATGTACCACATTTCATAATCAAATCGATACTCATTGAATTTTAAAATGTATCTACATTATTTTCTATTGTCAAAAGGTATTAAACTTAGAAAGATTTGTCGGAAAAAAATATACGTTCTCACAGCTCTCAATAATCGTCACAAAAGATTCATCAAATAAGAACCAGAAGACATGATTAGTGTGATTACTTCTTTGTTGCGACGACAATATCATAAATATTTCGATTGTTGAAACCGTTTGTAGAATGAAATTAATATCAGCTATTTCCTGTCAACATGAATGATTATTAATCAAGCAACAATGATCAAGCATTGTTCAGAATGAGAGATTAGATTGAACGGAAATAATCTATCAACTAGTGTCTCTGAGGTTTGATTTGTGTTATGTTTGAGAAACGCAGGCATAGTCGGCATTTTGCAACGAATAACCAACATGTGGGACAACACCCCGAGTCCTGGCGGGCACGAGACAGCTGCAGTCGACCCTACAGGCCCAAAGAGATTTCAGACAGAACTGTACGCGGAAAACCTACAAGCCTACATGTTCATTGTACCCACATTCGGCCATATGTCGAGGAGACTTCAAAATTATTCCGACATTCCGCGCTTTATTTATTATACTTGTATAATTTACAAACGCGGTGACTCTTGTTTTAAGCAAGCGCTAGTCTTTTGTCCGATGACATTCACGATGTATAACGAATTTATGCTTTTTTACCAGTACATAAAACTATATATAAACTATTCAAACTACATTACTTTAATATAAATATATTTATGTTTATTATAAATACCAAATTAAACATAAAACACTGTTTAATATTTGAATGGAACTGTTAAATTTGAGCATACATGTACCGGCCGGCAAGCCGATTTGACATGTAACCGTCTGTAATACACCCTCAAAGTACCCAAAAGTCCATCATATTCGAAATCTGAATTTTTTAGACATTGTTTCATTGATAAAAAGGTGAAAAACTTACCAATTGATAAAATATTCCTTTAAAAACACACACGAAAGACGTACAAAGTCGATACACTCACTATACAGTCAAACCTCGACAGACTGAAGCGCGCACGATTACTAATGGAAATGGCGATTGCCCCTCCACGCAAACAAATACTCAAACTCTATTGGTTTAAAAGTTAAGACTCCAGCGTCTGTGAAACTCGACGCGTGGCATCAACTCGTACTAAACTCACTCCCTGGGTGTGGTGTTTTGTTATTTTCTAAATTATAACATTTATTTTAACAAGGCAACACCGTACCTGACACCAAAATTAAATGAGATTCATATGCCATTAGAAATTATACCACTTTAGGAACTATTTTAATATTGGTATTAATTTGATACCAAACATTTGAATGCCACTTAAAAACGCGCCAAAATCACACGAAAACAAATTCAGCTCCTGATACGAAATGATGATTCATTTTCATTGAACAAACAAGCTCTTAATAATCTTCATTTAACTTAGTTAATAAATTTTGTATTGAATATATTTATATATATATATATAGTCCAGTATAAAATTAATTTGAATAATTGAGCTTTTAATTTTGGGATGTTGGCAAAACTTGTTAAAAGAAAAGTTAGATTTGAAATTTGTATAACAATACAACTAGTGCCATCTATCTGCAAACTATACGACTAGCTGGCAGTACATTTCATTTTACACTTATAAATAAATTTTAGACATAAACATAAGCCCTTTTGACACAGGAATATTTTCGCTATGTCAGTAAATACATAATTACAATTTGGTTTAAGATAATTATATTTTAATTCGTACTAAGTCGCATATGAACAACGAACTGTCACCTGATAACCATGTGTCCGCATTTTGCTTATATTCGTCTATTACCTGCAATGCAGATCTGATTACTCTAGTGATATATTTGAAGTAGTTATGTGCAGAATATATTTATTAACAAACTTGCAACAATAATTCAATCAAAATGTCGAACTGTATAAATTATTTAAAGGAACCTATTTTAGTTGCAAATATTCAGGAATTCTTTGGAGTTAAACTTCCAAACTACAAAAGGGAAGGCGAACATGAAAACAATTGCACTCCGAAACGGAAATTAAAGAAGAAAGACTATGAAATCACAAATAAATTCTGGTATTATTTATTTACGTTTGGAACTGCGTTAGGGGATGAGGTCTTTTACGCCTCTTTTATTCCCTTTTGGTTCTGGAATGTGGATGGAGCGGTTGGAAGAAGAGTTGTTCTAGTCTGGACTATTGTTATGTACATTGGTAAGATATATCTTTATAATTAATCGAATTTTATTCATAATTAAGTCTTATTTTAGGACAAGGAATTAAAGATATTGTTAGATGGCCACGTCCAGGGCCCCCTTGTGTACGACTGCAAAGTAAATGGTCTTTAGAATATGGTATGCCTTCCACCCATGCAATGGTTGCTGTTTCTATACCATTTTCAGTATTTTTATATACTATTGATAGGTACGTATACATTCTAATATATATCGTGTCTAAAATAAATAAATATATATATTTCCATAGGACAGATAAATTTCATAGTAGAGAACGAATAAATATGCATTTTTTTAAGCTTGAGATTTGAAATATACATTTAATATGACGATTGTTGCTTCCCTAATTAAATTAGATGAAAAGTGTAAATACTAAAAATATTAAGTATTATAATGTTATATTTCCTATGTTACATATTTCAATTCTACACTTGGTATAAATAATAATTATTAAATATATTATAGTACAATTAGAAACAGTAATAAAAAAATAAATACCAAAAAGGTCAAGTGTAATTTGGCAGTGCAATTATTTCTCGGACACTTTTATTTTTATTTGGAACATATTTTTTTGAAAGATGCTGTATTTGTTTTTGCAGATATCAATACAATGCAAATGTGGGATTAATTTGCGCAATAACCTGGTGCTCAGTTGTATGTATGAGTCGACTTTATCTAGGAATGCACACAGTTCTAGTAAGTGTCGATGACAATTCATTGATTAATATCGAGATAATACAATAAAACTGATTGATGATTTTTATTTTTAGGATATAGTAGTGGGTCTAATACTAGCGGTAATCTTGATGATACCTTTGGTACCGCTGGTAGATAAATTAGATAATTATTTGCTTACTAATTCTTTGTCGCCTATTATCTTGTTAGTGGCGTCCATACTTATGATTATTTATTACCCTAGCAGTGATAAATGGACTCCCACCAGGTAATATCACATTTCGTACTGAAAATAGACTATTATCTTTTAACAAAACTATTTTTTTTTACATTATTTGCATACATCTTACATAATATCACATCACATGTCCCAACCAACTAGAATAACAAAATAAAATCCTTGGTTCTAATCCTGGCGTTAAGCAAATTTAAAAATATAATTTGCTCATAGTTCAAAAGTCCCAGGTTCAAATCCCTGGTCGGCCTACACAACAAATTTTGAATATAATTATATTTTTAATTCATAGTTTTTAACTTAAAATTAAATTCGTTAGAACATTTGACCTTCAAAGGTCCCAGGTTCAAATCCTGGTACCAATTGTTTGTCTCTACATAATTTACTAATTATCTTGATTTATATTTGATAAAAATGTCCCAACTTCAGGTTCAATTAGACGCATGCTTCACCTTAACTAAAACTTATTTTAAAATGTACTATTAATTTTTATAAAATCTGCAATTGCACCGTCCTCCCTTAAATATCACATGTTACTTAAATAAGAAAATATCGAATCAAATTAATTTATTTGACACTATTTTTCAATTCTATATTGTTTTATTTAAGTAGTATCGAGTTGGCCTGTAGATTTAAGAACGTATTTACCAAATTAAATCTACCTCTACAATTTCCAACCCCCTTTAAAACTACCCTTGTAGCTCTTCCTCCAGTTAAATCTTTGGCGGGCGTGATTTGACTTCATTTCAAGTGCATAACTATATCACTTAGCATGATCTGCTACGACAATATATATTGATTTGATATGTGATTTTTCGTTGTAGGGGCGACACAACAATGGTAGTGTCAGTGTGCGTAGGCGTGCACATCGGGGCTTGGACCAATTATCAACTAGGTCACATGGTCCCATCCGAGCTCATCCCACCCTACACGATCATCTGGCCATCATACGCAATGATGGGACAAACAATCATCCGTACCATCATCGGGTTCTGTTGCATCGTCGCGACTCGAGCTCTCGCCAAGTCCTCATCGTATAACTTCTTCTGCGCGCTCTTACGACAAAATGTCGACGATTTGAGAAAGTCTGAAAATACGATACAGAATAAACATAAGACTTTTGTGGAGTTGTGTTGCAAGTATTTCACGTACGCTGTCATTGGGTTTAATACGTTGTACTTTTTACCCAATGTGTTTAGAATATTACGAATTGAAAGACCAACGTTTTACACTGAAATTTAATATCAGTTTCAGTTTATTACATATCAAGTAGACAATCAGTTGCTAATTGTAGCAAGAACGATCTTCCTTTACTGTACGACAAAGTTATACGTTTACATTCACGCTTCAAAATATACCAGATTAATAATCACTCTACTTTTCGTTGGAAAACTTCACTTATTTTATTTCAAGCAGATCTGCAACTTATGAAGTTGAGAACTATCAAAAAAAGTAAATTAAAATTCATTTGTCATTTGAATAAGATTTAATTAAAAATTAAATTTAAATCATTGAAAATATATCGAATGTTTGACAACAATGTTAATTATTTTCGTATAAACCAAGTTTGGAATGAAATTTTATTTAACTGTGGCTAACTTTACCTTCACTAGTAGATTTATTTATATTTATAATTCTTGTACTGAGATAGTTGTATCCAGATGTGGGTAAAACATTAAAACTTTAATTGTATTTAATACAGAAAGTAAAAATGTCCACGTATTCCAAGATTTAACAAAATCGATTCACTGAAACTAAAGATATAGTCATGTAAAAAGAAACGAGTTATCCGAAATGAATTTATGTTTAAAACAAAAACACGAATAATAAAAATCATTTCATAAAAACCTAATAAAATTATAATTAGTATCGTTTTTGATACCCGACATGAATACACGCAGTTAGGTACAAGAATTATCAAAAGCATTTTACAATTTACCCATATTTGGGTAAAACATTGTACCGTGGTGTGTAATTGATACAGAAAGTTAAAATACCCATGTATACCAAGAATCAATCAAATTGATCCACGGGAACCACAGATACAGCCAAAAGAAAAAAAAAACGAATTATCCGATACATATTTATATCGGATATGATACTTAAAATAATAATATGCACTAAGGATCACGAATACTGAAAATTATTTCATAAAAACCAAATGTAGTGCTATTTATTCAACAGTAAAGTAATAACGGGTTATCCGAAACTATTTAAATTATAATTAGTGTCGGTTTTGGTTCTCGACATGGTTATCTGTATTTTGGTAAAAAAAAGTTATCAAAATAAATTACCAGAAACCGGGGATACAGCCATTTAATAAGAACAAATTTTCCGAAACATATTTATATTTAAAATAAAATATGTATTTATGATCACAAATAAACAAAATTATTTGTTAAAATCCGAATGTAGAGTGATTTATGCGACGGTAAAATAAAAACGAGTTATCCGAAACTACAATATAATTAGTATCGGTTTTGACTCTCGACTTAAAACCCGAATATAGCTACAAGAATTATTAAAATGAATTAACAGAAACCGCAGATACAACTATGGAAAAATAACGAGTTATTCGAAACAAAATTATATCAATATTGACACGTAAAAGAAAAACTTGTCTTTAAGTTCACAAACGGGTTATCCGTAAAAAGTGAAAAATTAATTAGTGTCGGTTTTAACCCCAACATTTAATTACACATGTACGTATAAAAATGATCAAACTCAATTTACACAAACCAAAGATAGAGCCATTTAAAAACAACGAATTATCCGAAACATATTTATATCGGATATGATAGTTAAAACAAAAATATGTATTTAGGATCACGAATAATCAAAATTTTTTCATAAAAAATTAACACAGTTCGATATATACGACGATAAAGCAAAAAAGTAACTGTTTTTAATCGCACTATTTAATTTAAACTGAGTCTAAATCCGTAAAGTAAACCAGTAAAATAAAAAAGTGATATTTTCCAGTAAGAATAAATAATAAATCGTGGTATGTTAACATTTGTCTGTTTTAAAACATGAATGTAAACGTAGTTTAGTCCAGTTTCAAAATAGTTAATTCGCATATAGTCCAAAGCCAAATATTTAATTAATAAGAATTTTCAACTTGCTTTAAAACGAAAATACTCCGCTGCAGTATACATATATCTATAGAAAAACAAATATCATTAGTACATAGTTCACCATATAAAATTATACTTAAACAAAGTATAATTGTTGTTCGAAGTATCTAGTTTCAGTCCAGTTTGAAAAAATGCATGTCTAGGTTTAGTTTATAAACTAAAAAAAAACATCACAACTGTGATATTAACGTTATAACAATAAATACATTTGTAAGTTTAGGGCATTTTTATTGAATTTCGCATTTTTATTATACACCAGTACTAAGTATCAAATAATTGTAACTATACGTTCGAATTGAAGCTTTGAAAATAAAAAAAAATAACAATTTCATAACTAATATATAATTACGATCGCACAATCGGCATTGTTATTGTTAAAATCTGAAAATAAAGTTACATTCATTAAAATATACATTGTTTTATTTCATATACACGTACCCCATTATTTGTGTTTAATTTAGCTACTACGTTTTCCTGTTCTATAAATTGTGGAATGAAAATATCAGCGAGATACCCTTTCTTTCTAGATTCTAGAATGATTCTGTCTTCGCCTACATCTAATGTTACATCTTGCGGAGATCGCTAAAATTATTAAATCAATCAAGTAACATGAACATAATACTATTTTTGTAACCTTAATAGTGAGCAAGTTTTACCCAGATTTGGGTAAAACATTGTAACACGGTGTGAAATTAATACAGAAAGTTAATATATGCATGTATACCAAGAATCAATGAAATTGAACCACAGGAACCATAGATACAGCCATGGAAAAATAACGAGTTATCCGATACTTATTTGTATCGAATATGATACTTAAAATAATAATATGTATTAAGAATCACGGATAATTAAAATTATTTCATAAAAAATAAACACAGTACGATATATATGAAGGTAAGGCAAAAACGAGTTATCCGAAAAAAATTATAATTTAATTAGTGTCGGTATTGATAAACAAAACGAATATCCGCATTTAGGAACAAGAATTATTTAAATGAAATAACAGAAACAGGAAATACAGTCATTTAAAAAGAACGAGTTATCCGAAACATATTTATATCGGATACGATGCTTAAAATAATAACATATATTTAACATTATTAATAAATAAATTTATTTCACAAAAACCGAACTTAGCGTTATTTATTCGACGAAAAAGTAAATACGGGTTATCCGATAACAATTTTAATTTAATTAGTGTCGGTTTTAATTCCCAACATTAATACATTGATTTAGGTATAATTATCAAAATAAATTCTCAAAAATTTTTATATCAAAATCGTATTTTCAGCAAACAAAATATTGGACATAACATTATACATATTGTCAATAATTGCTAAAATATCGGCACAGAAATTAAAAATATAATCATTTTAACAAAAGCTAACTAAAGATCGAGTTATCCGAATTATTTTTAATACCGAATTTGTACCGGAATTTATACTCGATGTAAAAATACACATTTTAGTCCAAAAATAAACAAACTCCATTCGCAGGAATCGGATATAAATCTATTTTAGTAACGGATAGGCCAAAATTCAAAAATATTTCTGTTAAATACTTACAATATCTGGCAAATAAAAATCCCCAACGAAAAATGGTTGATTTTCTTCATTAATAATTCTTGAAAGTCTGTACGGCGGTTCTTTCATATTATCTTCAATTTCTTTAACTTTCGAAGCATGTTTATTAACATCAGTAACAAGAGGTGTTGTAGGCACATCCAATTCTTCAATTAATTTCTTTTCTTTAATATTCATTTTTCTGTTAATTTCCCTTTGCTGAATTCTATGCAATTGCAGATTTCCCATAGCTTTCCTATTCTTCAAAATCGTAAAATCATCAACTTTGATCGTAATGCTATATTTATCTTGCAACCCTTCAAAAACAACCGTTAAAAAGAATTGTTTGAAAAGTTTGTTGTTCTCGACTTTTTTGAAAAACACGGGATTTATCGCTACATCGTAAGCCGTGGCTGAATGTCCGGCTTTGTCGGTTTCCGGTCGGGATTCTCCGATGCTCATCGGAACCCGGAACTCTGACGGAGTCTCCGATTGAAGGATTTCCAGGAGTTGTCCTTCTGTGATGTCATCGGGAGAAGGGATTGCATCGGTTTGACAAATGTTGATAAAGATTTTGTCATTATCTATTGATCGAGTTTTTATACAAAAACCTAAACAAATTCATATTTATGAAAAGACACACAATAGAGCGCGCAACAAAATGGAGGACGCAATGACAAATGGATAATTTTTTTGCTACGCTCGCTTTGGTCGTATTTTATTATTTATAATTTTTTTGTTTGTATCCCTGGTAACTATTGAAATAAGCGCGCATTTAATATCATTTTTCCAATGACAACGTGCGACAATAGTTATTTGTGTATTAAGAGCGTAAAGTGATTCTTATTACTCGAACACGGTAATTGCAGCGCGAGCCAAAGGCGAGAGCTGCAATAATATAAGGGAAACAAAGACACTTTACTCTCGTGATACACACATAATTTTTTTCTACGATTGCATCTTAAATTAATTTAAAACGTATACGTACTGAAAATAAATTCGTTCTGTCAACTGTCAATATGACAAGTTTCTGTTTTGTTTGTATCCCTGGTAACTATTGAAATAAACGCGCATTCAATATTGCCATTGGAGACGCGCGACAAAGATATTATTCGATTGTTCCACAGAAAACGCCAACTTTACGATGACAAATTGTCAACTTTTCATAACAATCGTAGAAAAATAACTATTATTTCTATGCTTGAATTAAAAAAATAAATAAACTAAATGATAGAATTTAAAACAATTACAACTGAAGACAATTTATAAATTTGCGAAACCCTATTATATACAAAAAACATTAAAAATGCAATATATTTAACATAAAAGTAAAAGTATAAATTCTATAACAATGCAAAAATCGTGATTTCACTATTGTTGCAATTAATTAAAATTATTGTAATCATCACTCTCTGACGTTCTGAGAACAAAGATAATTAGTATTTATTTTTAAACTCAACTGTTTGTGATTCATACGTGAACAAAAATCTACAATAGTTAAATTATACATATGCTTGCAGCAAGTGCCGAAAACAGTACATTTGTTTTCTTTCCGTTGCCAAACTTTGGGGACACGAACTTCAATAATGTAAGTCATAGTCATTTGTTTGTTCTTTTTTTGTAATACAAGGATGTTCGTGTTTGTCTCTAACAAATACAAAATATACGTGTATATTTATCTGTTTTTATCAAACAATATGCAAAATCTTTATTCATGTTTTATTCACAATGAAAATGAATTTGTTTGTGTTACCATTAAATCAAATTGCAGCAAATGACATATTGTAATTAACATAATTTAAACAAGTAAATTATTGTAAATTTTAAGAATTAAACTAAAAGATGGAATTTGTACATCTTTTTAATTTCGCTTTTAAATGTATTAATTATTAAATTAAAATAATTTTATTATGTACACATATTTAAATTTTTTGACAGCATTGAAACAAAATTCAATTGTTTTTCGCACAATTAAGAAAAAAAGACATATTACGTAATAAAAACATTTCATCTTTGACAATAAAAACGTGATAATAGAATTAAATTATTTTCTATGTTTACATAGCTACTAAGTATAAAATAAAATGACCTTTAACCTTCCGTGATGTTAGCAAAAGACTGAAAAGACATTCAGAAAATCAATTAACAAATGAATATCGACGAAACAATACACTACATGACATTAAAAAATTCATGATAGAATATTTATTTATAAGTTAAATTATCTTTTCTTTATAACACAATATAAACAACATTCCACACAACAAAAACCATCAAGTAGGTATTCCTTACATATGTTCATCAAAATATTATTTATAATCGTAAGGTTAATCGAGTTATTTACATAATTATCAGGGCCGGACTCCAGCGATAACATCTTTCAAAATAAACAGCGAAATTTCAACACCGCACGAATTTCAAAAATTATATTTATCAACATTACTTGTGAAACTGACATTTTCCTCACTCAATTTAGTTGTGATAGTAACAGTTTTACACACTAGTGATGAAAGTAAATTACTTTCCTCACTAGTGCGGGAAACGATTATTATCACAACTAAATTGAGTGAGGAAAATGGCATTTGATATGGTGGCCAAGGAAACGTAATTTTGATTTATATAAAATAATTATTAAATTTCTTGTATCGCAAACATAAACATGTCATAAAATATACCAAAAAATCGCTGTAGCTTGCTAAAGTTAAATGAACTGAACGCATCCACTAAAATCTGTTGTCCAAACATGTCTGACAGATATGTTACTAACCTAAAATAATTGTCTGCGAATTTCGATGGACTCCGATATTCTCATCGATAAAAATATTCCAAACAAACAACAAGAAACACATCAGGTTAGCTAGTATACGCAGTTCACGCATTTGTCAGTCGCAAATTATCGTGGCCATAACCTAACAAATTTGTTATGAAATTAAATTATATTTTCTCCAAATTAAAAAGGTATGATCAACGGAAAAATATTGTAACGAACACACTTGATAATTTGTCTATTTTGTTAAACTTTACAAAGATTAATTTTAGGAAGAATCGAGTTAATATTATCAAGAGATTGTGCTACCACATTTAATAGAATAAATAAATAAATATATCATCACGCCTTTAACCCATTACTGGGTGTGGCACTCTGCCTAAGCAGATCTCGGTAAGTTATATATTTTTTCGCGTGAAGAGCGGTTACCAGCCGTCAAAGATATTAGTGAAGGGGGAGCCACAGAAGTAGATTTAAATTTGTGAAAATTGTTGAATTTAATGGAATATAGGGTGATATTATGTATTTCATTGTCAGTACGGGCCTGTGTTAATTACACCGATAAAATATTTTATGAGATATACTTTACTGTGTTTTTTTTATTTTTGAACGGTAATTGAATCCTTGCGAAATGTAAATAATACGAGTTACAAACACCACGGCATTGTTATAGAATAACTGTAACAGCATCCTGTTTATATGTATTTCTTTTATTGCAATATTGACTCAATCAATATGTTTTAAATTGAATAAAGTATGTACAATGTATGCAGGTGTTCTTATGTAACGTAATTATCTCCTGAATGTGACAAGCTATATTCTCAACTTGCTGATTAATTAATTTTAATATTCACAAAGATGCAATCATAATTTTATTGACACAGCAATTTTAATAGATTTATCAATTTATAAGTAAATTTAAACATATGTTTATTATTTGTTTTGGATAGTCATGTTTGAAATATGTTTAAGGGACCCTTATTTATTCTGTTGTTTTGTAACGATAAAAATTGGGCGATAATTCAAAGTAACAGCTGCCATCATTTACAACTGGTATCGGTTTTAGGCTACTTTTATCAAAGCATTTTACATTTTTATTTAATACTTTAAAATAGTTTAGTGAACGTTGGGGTTGATAGCCTTAGACGCCATGGGTTGTGACTCTTTTACAAAAATTATAACAGTTAAAATATACCAAGAAAATTCTAAATTTCTAGATGTTGAGACCAGAAATGATTGATAAAAAATTCATCAAAGAATTTTAAAATATTAATGGCCATTATTTAAATATGTATTAATAATTTATATTATTCGTATGTTTAAGTATATCATCACGCCTTTTACCCATTACTGGGTGTAGCATTCTGTCGTAACATATCTCAGTAAGTGATATATTTCTTCGCGTGAAGTGCGGTTACCAGCCGTCTAATCACGGCCCCCAAAGATGTTAGTGGAGGAGGAGCCACAGGGGTAGATTTAAATTGGTGAAAATTGTTTGTCGGCTGTGGGGATCGAACCAGGGTACTCAAGATCCACAGGCCGACTTGATACCACTGAGCCATCTACCCCATATATTTTAAATAAATATTTAATATACAGGGTGTTTCTATACCTCTGTACGAAACTTTAATGACATATATCATTTGATGTACTGATTATAGAATAAACAGATTTTTTTGGAAATTCGCAAAAATTAGGGTATTTCATTCCTAGCAACCAATTTTAGTGTCACTGGTTAAATTATTGTATAATTCTACCAACCTTATAACTCTTATAGTTCTCAAGATAGTTATTTATTTATGTTACGCTGTACAACAGGAACTTTATCCCAATTACAGTACAGGGTCCGCACTCATCGAGCCGCAGTTTATATAATTTTTAGCTTGAGTGAGGTTAGAACTCGGGATTTCCGGATTCGAATTCCATATTGCTATCCACACCACCGTACTAATGGACTCAGTTACCTGAACACCTTGTATAGTAATTAAATAACATGTTAATTTCTTGTTAATTGGGAAACAGGAAATTTTAACCAAAATTTGTATTGTTGACGTAATACACATAGTTTAATAATGAGACTTCGCCCCTTTGGGGAATTTTTACAACTGATGAGTAATGCATTTTCATTGATAAACATTTTATGGTTATGAACATGTATAAATAATAAAATAATGTAGGAAATAAGTATAAATATTTAGTTTCTAGACACTGGTCACAAACAATGGACTATTACAACGTGAACACACTAATGATTTGTATCCTCGTTGTTAGCTTTTCTATAGGACTGTACTTACAGAGTTCTTGTATAACATTCAAATCTAACGTTTTTATAAACGTTATGTGCAAATTTTGTTCAATGAAATGTTGACACTTGCCCCGGGGCACTGGTTCAAATCGGGGTTATTGCTACGGCAATTTAGGATATCGCCGAAAATTGCAATTATCGATGATGTAATCGTGTTGCGAAATTTTTAACGGTGCATTCTTGAGTTTAGTGTTGCATTAGAAAATATTTATATTTTATTTAATATAGAATAAAATCAAGATTACTGAATTCTAAGAATGGACTCCTGTATTTATTTAGTTTTTTTTAATTTATGGAACTACATGATAAACTAAAATAATCAGAGAAAACGCGGGTTTAAAATTCCGAATAAGAGAAATGTTTTAAGTTTTGTATTGGGGTTATGACGTCAAATATATTTTTCAGTGGTACTTAATTTGTTTCAATCAAAGAGTACAAATAAAATACGATTTAAATCTGGAAAAATTAAATTATTTTAATAAATACCTATATAACATAATACAGTTTGAGATAACGGTGACAGACAAAAATGTGATATAATGAACAACTGAAGTTTTGTTTAAGATCTTTGTTTTGTTCTGTGCCAGAAATATAATTAAATTAATACAACATACAAAAAAAGAAAAACAAAATTAATTTAAATCAATAATAATAATAATAATAAATGGGGTAGGTGGCTCAGTGGTATCGAGTCGGCCTGTAGATCTTTAGAACTCTGGTTCGATCCCCACAGCCGACAAACGATTTTCACCTAATTAAATCTACCCCTGTGGCTCCCCCTTCACTGAAAACTTTGAGGGTCGTGATTGGACGGCTGGTAACCGCAATATATTATTTACCGAGATCTGTTACGGCAGAGTGTCACATTCAGTAATGGGTAAAAGGCGTGATGATATATTTATTTAAATAAAAAATCACTGATTTAAATCAGGCCAACTTTGCTTATAATTCAAAATAAATATTTTGTTTTTATCATAAATTCAAGTTATTTCGATTATGGTTCGGGGGTCCAATGGACTGTTGAAAACTCAGCAATCTTTTGCTTATTTTCTTGACTATTAATTTGTTATTCACGTCATAATTTATACGGATTTATACAATTGTAAGATTTCGCAAAGTTGAAAACAGTTTTTTTTTGAAAAATTGATGATGATTACAAATATTGCACAATGTTAAGTCAGGATTCAAGTACAATACAGCATTTATCTTGCTATAATTACTTTTAATATTAGAAACATAATGTTTCACAGCGTCCTTGTGAAGAAGAAGAAGACAGAACTATCTGTGACACCATGCAACATGATTTATTACAAACATAATCACTTTATACATCACTGATAACACTAGATAATTCTAGAATGATTATAATACCTAAATGTTCAAGTATTAATTGACAAAAATGAATGAAATTTGCAATTTTTACTTATCACCGTTTTACCGATCAGTTTTTACTTGTCATTGCAGTCTTATCAATTTTAATGATAATATTAGTTGTTGTGTCATCAGAAAATGTTTTAAATTCTTATTTTTAAAGAGATAAAATCACAATATACAACTTACAAACAATATAAATAAATAAAACGATTTCTTAGAAATTGAAATATGAAAAGATAAAAAAACAGTATTAAATAACATTTCACAACAATTCATTGTTACTGAAAATTGCAACAATCAACAAAATGGAGTAGGTGGTTCAGTGATATCGAGTCGGCCAGTGGATTTGATATTCCCACAGCCGACAAACAATTTTCTCTAAATTAAATCTACCGTTCTACAAACGTCTATGGGGGCCGTAGTAACCGCACTTCACGCGAAAAGCTATATCACTTACCGAGGTCTGCTACGGCAGAGTAACACACTCAGTAATGGGTAAAAGGCGTGATGATATATTTATTTATTGCAATTATTAATAGTTATTTGTGTATTAAGAGCATAAAGTGATTCTTTACGCTCATGATACACACATAATTTTTTCTACGATTGCATCTTAAATTATTACAATACTTATAACTACTGAAAATAAATTCGTTCTGTCAACTATCAATATGACAAGTTTCTGTTTTGTTTGTATCCCTGATAACTATTAAAATAAGCGCGTATTTAATATATTTTTCGCGCGTTGCCATTGGAAAACATGCAAAATTGTTTATTGTTTTTAATGTAGAATTTTATACTCTACAACATTTATGTATATAAATAAATATATCATCACGCCTTTTACCCATGACTGGATGTGGCATTCTGCCTAAGCAGATCTCGGTAAGTGATATATATTTTCACGTGAAGTGCGGTTATCAGCCGTCAAATCACGGCCCCCAAAGAAGTTAGGTATGGGGGAACCACAGGAGTAGATTTAAATTAGTGAAAATTGTTTGTCGGCTGTGGGGATCGAACCAGAATTCTCATTTATTTGAATCTTCTATTCTCTAAAATAATAAGGGAAGCAGGAAATTATACAAATTTTCTATGTTGAAGTACCATATTCCGGTATCGCGGTCACCAGCCTGTATATAAATTGTGAAACGAGAGAGATGAACAGAAGGTTGAGATTTGTGCGTAAACTTATCCGCGTTTTGACCAATCAGAGAATCAAGTAAACGTGTCCTATTTTCTTTACACAGAATTTTTTTACAAAAATGAACCTTAGTTGATTGACCAGAGAAGTAAATATTAATTGTTAAATCCTTTTATGCAGATATAATGACAAATATTTCCGTATATTAAATATATTAAAATCCTAATTTTACAGCAGTAATAATGAAATATAGTTTGAGTAAACGAGCACGTACGTATTATAAACGTATGCCGTATTAGTTAGTTTTACTTGTAAGAATATTTTTGTTTGTTGTCATCAAGAAAGCATGTAACGACAATCTCGATGTTTTCGTGTATCAATTGTTTAGTACATTCTCTTCAATTAAAAGCAATTGATTGATGCTCAACAGTAACAGTAAATTCTCGCATTGAGGCCAAGGTTAAACATTTCAAAATGTTAGTAATTACACGCTCTACTGATCAAATATTAATCATAGTTCGATCTGCAACGACAGAACATCTAAATAATCATATCTTATCGTAGATTTACACTATTTTTAAGTTTATCGTTTGCGGCGTATAAATACGCGAGTGTTTATTGTATTTTGTGGTTTTTGTTGAAGAAGTGATTCGTGTTCGTGCTTCCCGATTGGTGATACGGTTACTGTGAGTTAGTATCGCGGTGGCTTTTGCGCGATGCGCATGTGTTTTGTTTCTGTGAAACAAGTGTGTGCGCCAAACCTACTTGATTTGGATTATTATTAAAAGTAAATATAGGTAAATCAATAAAAATTCTACATTTTACGACTTTAATTCAATTTATTCTAGTATATTAAATAAAATTGTTTTAAAGTAGATTTTAAAAATTTACTAAAAGCGTGGTTGTATATTTTTTGAAATATTTGTGAGCAGATGTTTAAAACCAGTTGTCATTTGCCGTTTTGTAAGCGATTCAAAGTTTAAATGCAAATCAATTTTTCGCTGTGTTTATTCTATTTATACCTTAATCCTGTTTACTTTAAACTTGAATGTACGATAATAATGACAGCGAATATAAATTATGTACTACTGTACATAATGTTTGAGTCATTCTTTCAATGACTATAATTTAAAGAAAAAGTTGTAAAAAATGATTTTGCACATTTTATTCAAGGATTTTTTGATAAAATTATTTTATCTCAACATTTCTGAAGAATATAAAATGAAGATAGTATTTATTAGCTTTGCTTCAAACTAAATATGAGCAAAAGTTAAAACAGTGGTCCTACTAAATTATGGTCAACTATTGCCTCAAAATCCGGTTTGTGAGAGTAAAAAAAACGCGGTAAACGAAAAGAATAGCCTTGAAGAAGAGTTCTTGGGAGTGAAATTACGTACTTTCAACGAAATATACACCGAATGAAAGTTAAAAAAACACTTCTAATGTTTCTTAATCTTAAGACTAATATCGACCTTAAATGTTAATTACCTGGTGTAGGTTTCACCAATTTCGAAGGAATTTCATCTTTAGCAACTGGAAACAGATGCTGAATATCATCGCCGGGTTGAGAATCCTTGAAAAATATAAATTATTTGTTATTTAAATTCGACAAATTTCTGAAACCAGCCTACAATAACAGTAGTAATAATTCATTTTGGCGAGTCCGCCCCTGCCTTCGCGTGTTTGATATTTCAACATAACCTCAAAATGTTCCTTTCGAAAGTAAAATATCATAAAGAACTTACAGTTATCATTAAATTTCGTTCAACAATGGTGGGATCCACATCCAACAATGCTCTCTTCTGTAACATTTTCAACAGATTTAATTATAATGTGTTACAAGCGAAAATAATTCCACACGATGGAAATTGACATTTCATATGGTTGCGTAACAACGGGAAACACACTTCTCCACTTGTCATCGTTCATTATTCCCGCGGTAGAGCTTTTATGTTGATTGCTTTTATTATGGTGGCAAGGTTGTAGTGGGGGCAGGGATGGATGAATTCAATAAATGTTGTTATTTTCTGTTATATAACACATAGCTGTCGGCAATTTAAATATAAACGGTCCCAGTTAGTCCTTGATAAAATGTTTTCGAAGATATTAATTGAGTCAAGGACACTCAATGAAAATCAGTATTACCAAATATAGTTTTCCAACTGTCAATGAACAATATAATCAATTTTTATTTAGTCATTAAGCTAAAATTAAAATATTTCACTATTACCTCATATTATATAATATATTCGTTATATTTTAATGTTAAATGATAGATTAAATAGTACTTAATTCAGAGGAGATAAAACGTTTGATATAGTTGGTAATTTTATTTAAAAATTCAAACACGTGAGTAATCAAAAGGCGTTATTGCCAATTTCCAAATGAAATTTTAGCAAATATGAAGTGTGTCAACGTGGTATTCATATTTCATTGTCATTTCATGTTGGTTGTCAAATTGTTATTCCCGTTTTGGAATGTAATATAAATACTTATTATTAACATGGTTTTATGACGGTTTTGTGCAGATTTGGCAACATTGCACATTTTGTCCCAGCCGCACATTTTTTACATGAGTCGCTGAAATGGCGAATAGTACAATGGATGCGTTTTGCGGCTCCACGTTTTGGGTAAGTATTTCGCTTATAAGCAATGATTATATTTCAATATTTGCACGCTGCTTTTATTTATTCACGCTTATTTATTTGAGTTGTAAAAATTGGAAAATTCTTTTTGCATTTGTGTAAATTTTAAGTAGAACATTTGACAGTTCGTTCTTAGGACAAAGTGCTGAATTACAATTGACCGATTTTTAAATATTTATATTATATAACATAATATAATATTAAAGAAATATTCCGTGAAAATTAAATGGAAATCATGTTTAGTCAATTTTTCTTTGTGTACATCACAGAATTTAAAATTTTCATCTTTGTTTACTTTAATATTTTTCTTACCTATATTTAGCTTGAAGCTGCTTTTTAAGAAACAGACACATTGCTTGCACCGAGAGCTTAAACATATGTTGAATGACAGTAAATTAATGCCATATTTATTTATAAATTTGCAGGACACTCAGCTGTCATGGAACACTACAGATCCGGATTTAACACCGTGCTTTGAAAAAACAGTGCTAGTGTGGGTGCCGTGTATATTTTTGTGGACATTCAGTGTTTTAGAAGTGTACTATATATTAAATAGTAAAAAGAGAGATATTCCATGGACCTTTTTAAATATATCAAAAAGTGTATTGACTGCTGTTCTTATAATATTATCAATTTGTGATATAGTCACCGCAGTAAATTCCGCAACAGAGGCGAAACCAGCGTATAATGTCGACATATACTCCCCTCTCATCAAAATTCTCACGTTTGTAAGTATATTTCGCAAGAATCAATTCACAAACTAATTATGAATATTTTCCAGGCTTTAACGTTAGTATTTTTACTATACAATAAAAAACATGGATTGCGGACATCAGGGTTGCTGTTCTTATTTTGGCTGGTGTTGGTTATATGCGGCACCGTGCAATTCCGCTCCGAAATTCTACGAGTTAATAGAGGCGAAATTCATACATCAGATTATCCTTTTATCAGCTACTTGATATATTACACTCTCATTATATTAATGCTGTTTTTAAATTGTTTTGCTGATACAGCGCCTCGAATTTCAAAGTACCCTAAGGTGGATGTAAGTATAGATGCTACAAAAATATTTCAACAATAATCTAACAAATAATAATTTATAGAATCCATGTCCGGAAGAAGGAAGCAGTTTTCTCTCAAGACTCCTGTTTGCGTGGTTCGATTCATTAGCATGGACTGGCTTCAGAAATCCGTTAGAAACAAAACATTTATGGGCCATGAATCCAGAAGATTGCGCACCGGAAGTTGTACCATTGTTCGACAAATATTGGCGGAAAACAGTGGAAAAATGTGGAAGGTTAGTTGGCGTTATCAAAAACAGTATTTCTTAAGATAAGTTTACATGTTTGTGTTGTATAACTTTCCAGTTTAGGAATGTGTGACTAAACTTGTATTTCTTATGCGGCAAGGACGTATTGCGTATATCTGGAGAGGTACGCGAATGTGTACTTTTCACGCATGCCCCTTGCTCCCTTTATAGCGATTAGTCAGTTTTGAGCAGAAAATTAATGTGTATTGTTTTTCCCGAAGTTCTCCCGTGCAGGCCTCCTTCAAGACTGAATCAGGTCGCGTGGATTTCCAGAACCAGAAAAAGAAGAAACAGGCTTCGATTTTACCCGCTCTATGCAAGGCCTTTGGACCTACTTTCGTATTTGGCGCCTTTTTGAAACTTGTACAGGATTTGCTTACTTTTGTAAGCCCTCAAATTTTAAAGTAATTATTTTTATACAGCGGGAGTTAACCCCTAACAAGGCTTCCGATTTTAGCAATTTGAAATATAGCAACATAACCTTACCAAATCTTAAGTAAATAAATAACAAAATACATTTTTAAAATTATTGACAACTATCATATGATATCAAAGACTTACGTTTTATTGTTGTACCAAACTCCCGGGTCCTGGGTGATACGAAACAATATCCACAAACATCACACAATTTCGCGTCACTCCAAACAAAAGAACTATTGCACTGACTTCAAAAATAATTAATTAACAAAATTCAACAAGTATTTCACCTTATTTAACCATAATAACTTATGTTTTTTATTATAAAAAGATGCCACTACAAACTTGACTTTTATGTTTATTTACATGTCACTTGTCTCACTAAATCCAAAGCACACTCTGATCAAAAAATGATGATTACAACTTTTATTTGCAATCTCATGAAAATTACATTTTTTATATCTACTTATAAAAACTACACATTTAACACCAAAAAATATTGAGGATTTATTTTTCATAGTTATTTTTAATATAATTCACTTTATTTTACGAATTTAACACAAAAATATGGAATCGACATTTTGACGTTTATCTTCACTCTAGAAACAATTGATACTGCTGTCAAACCAATGCACTCTATGATATCAAAAATTAGTTAATTTAAAATATATATGAATGCCCCAATTATATAATTAATTAATTCTATTATTATTTTTTTACTTAAAATCTATAAAATTAAATGAAATCGGAAGCATCTGCAGGAGTTGAATTTCCCCTTTATAAGTTTTACAGACTTGACAATTTTTAAAATGCTTATAGATTACTGATTTCCTTCATCGAAGGAGATGAACCACTATGGAAAGGCTACAGCTACGCCATACTTATGTTACTTACTGCAGTAGTCCAGACTTTAATCTTATCGCAATACTTCAATCGAATGTTCCTCGTCGGAATGCGAATTCGAACCGCATTAATCTCAGCAATATACCGAAAAGCTATGTGCATGTCCAACAGCGCCAGGAAAGAAAGCACTGTAGGTGAAATTGTGAATTTAATGTCTGTTGATGCACAGAAATTCATGGAACTGACTGCATACTTAAACATGATTTGGAGCGCACCTTTACAAATCGCTCTAGCACTTTACTTCTTGTGGGAAACATTAGGACCTTCTGTTCTCGCTGGTTTAGCAGTTATGATTTTCCTAATTCCAATCAACGGATACATTGCAAACAAAGTGAAGGATCTACAAATCAGACAGATGAAGAACAAGGACGAGAGAGTGAAGCTGATGAATGAAGTATTGAGCGGAATCAAAGTTTTGAAGTTATACGCATGGGAACCAAGTTTTGAAGCGCAGATCTTGAAAATCAGGAACAAGGAGATTAAAGTTTTGAAACAGGCGGCCTACATGAATGCTGCTACTTCCTTTATTTGGTCTTGTGCCCCCTTCTTGGTAAGAAATAATTTTTTTTTTAATCATTTACTTTTTCATTTAATATGCAGTTTATTTTAACTGTGATGATATTCATAATCGTAATATTTTTATAAATAAATAAATAAATATATCATCACGCCTTTTACCCATTACTGAATGTGGCACTCTGCCTAAGCAGATCTCGGTAAGTGATATATTTTTTCGCGTGAAGTGCGGTTACCAGCCGTCAAATCACGGCCTCCAAAGATATTAGTGGAGGAGGAGCCACAGGGGTAGATTTTTTAAATTGGTGAAAATTGTTTATCAGTTGTGGGGACTGAACCAGGGTTCTCAAGATCCACAGGCTGACTTGATACCACTGAGCCACCTACCCCATGACGTTAATTAAAAATAAATAAAATAAAATGTATATTTCACAATAAACGGTGTTAGTGTAGACTTTAAAGGATTTATTAGGTCAGTTTGATTAGAATTCATTTCAAGTAATATTTATGAGAAATATATATGTTTATTTATTTTTCTAGTTCTAGAATGATAATTAAATTTATTTCGATATTAAGTTTAGTTTTCAACATTATAGGAGTGTCTATTGGATAATATAAAATGTATTTTATAAGTTGTTTGTATGATATGATGATAATGATATAGGTATCTCTTCTGACATTTGCTGTATACGTGTGCGCCAATGAAAGCAACGTACTCACACCACAGCGAGCGTTCGTCGCGCTCACATTGTTTGGCATAATCCGAATGCCAATGTCTATGCTACCCATGTTAATCGTGTTTATAGTTGAGGTACAGAGACCTAGATTATGAGCAATCATAATCTGTTTCTATCCACTGCTGCCTGCCACTTTTTTGACACGTCACTCATATTCACTCTGGTTCAAACACCGAAAGTGATTGCTATGTACATTTTAGTACACTTATTCCATCATCTTTTCTCTCCTTTGAGGCATATCCACGACGCATGTAATGAAATAGTCTTGAAAGTTGCTTAGAAGGATGAAAAAGATGCTGGAATAAGTAGGAAGGACAATCTTGTTGTTATATTTGGAAGCGTTTCTTTCGTGTTTGATAAAGAGTGCTTCATGCTCACGGTGTGGTTGCACATCTCTATCTCTTTGTCTCTGGTGCATGGCCCTAGGTGTCGTTAGTATCATTCGCAACATACGTGCTAGTGGATGAAGCGAACGTTCTTGACGCGAAGAAGGCCTTTGTCTCTCTCTCCTTGTTCAACATACTGAGGTTCCCTCTCAGTATGTTGCCCATGATGATCTCCAATATGGTTCAAGTAAGAATTCACTCATCTTAATTATAACTCAATAACCCATCAATTATTAATATTCAGCTTTGCAATTGGCGTTAATAATTTTAATTTTATTTTCATTACTAGTTTTGCTGATTAGAGTAGAAGCTTTTTTCACATAATAAAATACTAACAAATAATTTATTAAAAACATAAATTAATTAATAATATTTCATTAGGCCAGCGTTTCAATTCAAAGAATCAACAAATTCATGAACTCTGAAGAATTAAATCCAGATAATGTTTCTCATGATCCATCGGAAAGTAAGCATCAAATTTTATCAAAAATAATTCAATTTTCTAATTAATTAAATTTTGTAGAATACCCTCTAGTTATTGAAAATGGTACATTTACTTGGGGAGACGATCCTATTCTTCGTAACATCAACTTGCGGTTCCAAAAAGGTGGTCTTACCGCCGTAGTCGGCAGCGTCGGTTCAGGAAAATCCAGTTTAATAAGTGCATTTTTGGGTGAAATGGAAAAACAAAATGGTCGAGTTAACACCGTAGGAACCATCGCTTATGTTTCTCAACAAGCCTGGATTCAAAACGCTACATTACAAGACAACATTCTCTTTGGAAAAACATTAGATAAAAGATTATACGACAAAATTATAGAAGCGTGTTCGTTGAAACCAGATTTAGATATGTTACCAGGAGGTGATCAAACTGAAATCGGCGAAAAGGGAATTAATTTATCTGGAGGACAAAAACAAAGAGTTAGTTTAGCAAGAGCAGTGTACAACAACGCTGAAATCTACTTCTTGGATGATCCCTTAAGTGCGGTAGACAGCCATGTCGGAAAACACATTTTTGAGAATGTTCTTGGACCAAAAGGAATTTTACAAAAGAAAACTAGAGTTTTAGTTACGCACGGAATTACTTATTTACCAGAAGTCGATAATATTGTTGTACTTAAAAATGGAGAAGTTTCTGAAATGGGTACTTACAAAGAATTGTTAGGTAAAAAAGGAGATTTCGCCGAATTTTTAATCCAACATTTACAAGAAATTGCAGAAGATGATGTCGAAGAACGTAAGTTGGCAGCAACTTTTAAAAATTATAAGCTAAATATTATTCTTTATAGAATTGGAAGAAATGAAGAATACTCTCAGCGAGGCAATAGGAACAGAAGAAATTAGACAAAAATTAGCGCGACACAGATCCAGAGTTTCTGAAAGTGTTTCAGAGACGGGATCAACAACAGAGAGACCATCGATGAACGGTTCTTTAACAAGACAAATGTCTACCGATAGTGGCGACAAATCCGGCAGTTTACGAAGACGAATCCCTGAAAAAGATGACATCAGAAAACCTGCCATAGGCGAGAAACTTATCGAAGCGGAAAAAACAGAAACCGGAAGTGTAAGTTTCATTTACATGTTGTTGGAACAATTGATGGAACTTCATAATTTTATTTATTTAGGTGAAAATGGAGGTGTATAAACACTACTTGAAGTCAATTGGAATAACTTTATCGCTGTCAACGATCGTGTTGAACATGATTTTCCAAGGGTTTAGCATCGGCAGCAACTTGTGGCTGTCAGTGTGGGCTGATGATGTTAACATCTACGTCAACGGCACCGTGGACACCGGGAAACGAGACATGTACCTAGGAGTCTACGGCGCTCTCGGCATTGGTCAAGGTAAGAATCGTAAGAATGTTATCTGCATGAGTGTAGTATATTATTTGCGTAATTTTTTTTATTTTGCCGTATAATTATGAGTTTTTTTACAGCAGAAAATTATTACGTGAATAATATTTTTATTTAGAATAACACAAAATGTTTTGGCTGTTTATTTAGCTGTTATTTTAACCGAGTAGTTGATAAGCTTTGCATGAACTCATTAGATAATCGTTCATATTCAAAATTCATCTTTTAAATTATAAAATAAAACATTTTGTGTTCTTGAATGCAAGGGCTTAAATAAATAATTCAAGAATTAAAATACTAACAATAACAACATGCAATCAAAAATACATATACAGTGTTGTACAGAAATCATTATTAAAATGAATTAAATGTCGTAAAATGGAGATGAGATTTAGATGAAAAATAAATAAACATGCCTTGTATTGATTCTTGGCTGTGACACTCTGCTATTGCAGATCTCGGTAGATGATATTAAGCCAAGTGAATAAAAATCACCACTCACAAGCATTGCACGTTAGAAAATATAACATGGGAAATTAACAGATTTAAATAAATTTAAATGCATTTGCAGCATTATCAGTATACCTATTTTCTCAAATAAGCGCTCTCGGTTGCATTTACTCATCTATTACGATGCATAATGACATTGTACATGAGACATTACGTTTCCCTCTATCCGTATTTGATGTAACACCTGTTGGACGAATGCTCAACCGATTCTCATCTGATATTAACACCGTGGACAACATTCTACCTGTACTACTTCGATCAATGGTTCAAATGGTTTTTACGGTAATTTCTAATCTTTCTTAATATAATCATCGCCTTCTGTCAACCATCAGAGAAGTTGTGTTTAATGTGGAGTGACATCGCAATGTTTCCCATATGTTTGCTTTTTTTTTGCTTTGTTGCTGCTTTTTCTGTTGCTTTTAGTTCACTAATTATACTAATTTACAGTTAACACATTTGTTTATACATTTAATTTTTATTTGTGAATTATTTGATTTTGTTTTCCGTTATCTTTTAAAAATATGAACAGTGTTGGCAGAATTGTAACTATAAGTCATAAGATTTTTCCACAAATTTATCTGCAAAGTTTTTTGTGTCTTGACAAATTCAACTGAAGTTTCTCAAGACAATTATCTTTTTTAATATCTTAATACAGTAGCAGTAGTTGCAATTATTTATTAAACAGCTTCAGCCTTCAGCTACAATTAGTAGTATTTAACAAAATATAAAATCCGTTATCATTTATCCGTTTCCATGTCACAACATGGCATAATATTGGTAGACGGTGCTGCAGTAGATTTAATGTAAAAATGGTTAAATTACAATAAGATGCAGTCTATAAATCAAACAGTAACTTTATTGCTATTTACTGTTTAGTTATTTAGTTAAGAATATAGTATTTGTGGAAAGAGATTGTGTGGCATTCACTAAGATAAGCTGTGTTGGCAGCAATTTCGGTGTTCTTTTCGTCACTGACGCTGTACGTGGGCACGTTGGCGGGCGCGCAGCTCATGCACGATCAACTGCTGACCAACGTGCTACGCGCGCCGTCCACCGGTTTCTTTGACATTACACCTGTAGGCCGCATTCTCAACCGGTTCGCCAAGGACGTCGACACTGTAGACAGTGTGCTACCGATGACGTTACGGGGATGGACCACTTGTTTCTTTGCGGTACTGTTACACCACACAGCATACCACCAATTAAATACCTTCCTATTTGCTTTACACTAGTTACTTGCATAACACAAATTACCTTTATGTTCAATCAATAGCCCCAATACACTTTGGCAAACTATTAGAAAGCACCAGTAGTCCCTTTAGATTTATTGTAGCATTTAATTTAGAGGGGTGTATTATTTTAGACAAAATTCAACTTTCAACTTAAAGTTGATCTTCGGCTTAAAATTTTTCTTACTAAATATTGAAGGTAACTTGTGTTAGACTCTTGTTTACCATTATGTCTGATCATCAACATTCTCGTAGTAAATAACAAATGACACTATGTAGTTTCAGTGTGCTCTTTGAGCAACAAAAGCAGCCAAAGTGAATTAGTGAAGTGAAAATAAGAGAGTAAAAGAGAGTGAGAGAAAGAGAAATTAAACACTTACCACATGTGACTCCTACCCTGTTTCGTGGCTTATGTACGCAAGCAAAATGTTGTTTATGATTGTATTTGGACGTGTTTGCTGGTACAAGTGACGTATTTATTTTCAGTGGCTTCAATGTTTGTCTCGTCGTTGATACTTTACATTGGAGGTTTACGGGCAGCGGAAAAACTGCATTCGATTACCCTGACCTCAGTGTTGAGAGCCCCGAACTCGTTTTTTGACACTACACCCGTCGGCAGAATTCTAAGTCGCTTTAGTACCGATGTAAACACGATTGATATGTCTTTGTCACAGCATATCAAACAAGCCTTATTTTGTTTTCTTAGGGTACGTTCACTCAATTAATTACGGATGATCCGTTATTATTATTGTTTATTTTATTTATTATTGTGTTATTTATGCATCTATATAGTTTATGTATGGGACACAATTATGTTGATAAACCTGAAATTGTTAAAATCATAAAATCTACATCCTGATAGTCCTGTAAATGGTTTCATCCTTCACAATCACACCATACACGACACCATATTAGATCTGCATTTTCATCTGCGAAAGCATGCTTAGAATAGTGAACATACGCTTGGTGAGGCACAATTTGCAGCAGACGCACTGTATATAACTACGATCTAAAACCAAAACGATTAGCTTTTGGTTAAGGTTTGCTGTCCGGGAGAGGAAATAGACTTTTTTTTATTCATTTCAGTGATTACAAATTTAGCAGTCGGTAATTTTTCAAACACGGTACAGTATTTGCTTTTTTAGGGTTTTCCTAATGTCATAGGGTACGTTAATTGCACTCAGTGAAGTTTCTTGGACACTTATTTCAATGCTTTCTAAATAGTCAATGGGTATGTAAAAATTCGAATTTATCAATCGGTAATTTTGAAAATATGGTACAGTATATGCTTTTATATGATTTCCCAGTATTATAGGGTACGTGGAATACACTTTAAAACATCACCACTTTTGGAAATTCATATTTATGATTCTATTATTTCTTTTTATTTCATTGTCAGTTTCTGCATGTTATACGGTTCCTATATTGTACACAAAATTAAATTAATAAATATGTAATTAAATATTTATCATTGTGAACATTTAGATTTTCGGACGTTATAGGATTCTTAGATTGCGCATACAATGAAATTAGTAAATTGGGCTTACTTTGATGAATGAATAATAATGAATCGAGTATATTTTTAGATGAATTAGAATTATGTTTCGTGTTGTGGTACGTGTGCGGTGAGGTGACATAGTGTTCGTGGTTTCAGCTTTCGCCTCATTCTTCTGCGACCTGGCGCCCCAGTTGGGCTGCTGGTTTGCGGCCCGGGCCATGCACCTCACCATGCTCGCCGGCATTATGCGAGCTCCCCTTGTCTTTTTCGACACCACTCCCCAAGGCCGAATCCTATCACGGTTCTCCAAAGACATTGATGTTTTGGACACTGGTTTACCGCAGCAGATTTCCGATACCATTTACTGTTGTTTCGAGGTATTATATCGTTGCGATCGCTAACGCAAAATTATCATCACGATTTATAAAATTAAACACACATAACTCTAACTACAAAATAAAACTAGGGCGTGAGATTGCGCTGCAATAGGATCATCCGATTTTACAAACATAAGCAGAGACTAACTTGATCATTATCTATTACCAATAAATAAATTAATGAAATTATTACAGATAATGAGTCAGTTGTAGAATAAGGCGGAAAATTATAATCTACTAATCAAATGATCTAATCTACTCACTGATTAACTTGAACTGATAAAGATTCCAAATTCAAAAATTATTATCTCGTTATCATTTTAAAAGTAGTCCATTGCAGAACTCGATAAATAATAATAAAACATATCACCCATAGATGTAAGTGAAAAGCATGATTAGCATTGTGTTTAATTTTGATCGTGATGATTCTTTTGCAAACGACTGCTTTTCATTTTACAGTCTTACTTCCATTTTCAGACCTCAACTTTAGTGTTTTTTATATCTTGATTGTAATGTTACTGCCAAATTTAACACCTTTCTAGCTGAAGAGTAACTAGTCTCAAGTCTAGCTCGTTTGGCTGTAACATACATTACATGAGCACATGAACCATACTTACATTTCGCTTCCAAATTTATCTTATCATATAATTGTGTTCCATATATTTTCTCCTAGTATTTACTTTTGTTTTTAGGATGTCTACTCTTAATGTTTGTAGCATTGACCGTATGTCGCATGTGGTTTCATGGATTTTCATGTTTCATTGTGGCTGCTTTTGTTCTGTTTCTATTCGGTTCGTTTAGAACAAAAGTTGCATGAAACCAGTCTACAGACTACTACTTTTAGTGACCCACATAGTTGCAACAAACTCTATATCCCTTTCTTTAATATCTAGCTCACACAAGGAAACTTTTTTAACAGTTTCCCAAACAAGAAGAAAATTAACAAAAATGATTCATTAGGAAACCGTTTTGGGGGTTGAGAAAAAAGTTTCTCTATGTGAACTAATTGTCCCTAATTGAATGCAACTATGTAGTTCCTGTAGTCCTGTTAAAACCTTTTTAAGGTAGCCTAAATATGCAATACATAAATAATAATGTTACAGGTCGTCGCAACACTATTTGTGATAAGTTTTTCAACCCCAATCTTCGTTGCTGTAATAGTCCCAATCGGTTTTGTGTACTACTTTATACAACGGTTTTACGTAGCGACTTCTAGGCAACTTAAGCGTTTAGAATCAGTTTCAAGATCTCCGATTTATTCTCATTTCGGAGAAAGTGTAACAGGAACACAGACAATCAGAGCCTATGGGGTTCAAAACAGATTTATCAACGAATCAGAGGCCAAAGTAGACTTCAACCAAGTGTGTTACTATCCTAGTATCATCGCGAATAGATGGCTCGCCGTTCGATTAGAAATGGTGGGAAATTTGATTATTTTCTTCGCTGCGTTGTTTGCTGTTATCTACAAAGATACGATGAACCCTGGTCTTGTAGGGTTGTCTGTCAGCTATGCTTTACAGGTTTGTTTCAAGTTTATTTCATTAAATTACAGTCAAATAAAACTTTATTATCTCTATTAAAGATAACGCAAACTTTGAACTGGCTTGTCAGAATGACCTCAGATGTAGAAACAAATATTGTCGCAGTAGAAAGAATTAAAGAGTACGGCGAAACTGCTCAGGTACAAATCAAACTTCATTTATCAAAAGAATGTTTTTTATATCCCATACCAAATTTTAGGAAGCCCCATGGGTGATACCAAACCAAAATGTCCCTAACTCTTGGCCTGACAGAGGAACTGTAGAGTTCAAAAATTATGCAGTACGTTATAGGCCCGGATTAGACCTTGTTTTGAAGGGAGTTGATTTTACTGTAAACGGCGGAGAGAAAGTTGGAATTGTAGGTCGCACTGGTGCCGGGAAATCCAGTCTTACTCTTGCCCTATTCAGGTATTATAACTATAACTGATTTAAAGGACATGTTATAAATGAATTTATTATAGAATCATCGAAGCTGCGGATGGAGTTATAACAATTGATAATATAAATATTGGAACACTTGGTTTACATGCTTTGCGGTCACGTCTCACTATTATTCCTCAAGATGCTGTTTTGTTTTCTGGTACCCTGAGATTAAATCTTGATCCTTTTGATACTCATACAGATGAAGAGGTCTGGAGAGCTTTAGAACACGCCCACTTGAAAGTTTTTGTCAAAGGTAAGAACAATTGTAAACCAATGTTCATGATTTTTAAGACTAATTTAATAAAGTATTTCATTCAAGTTTCAAACTATTGTTGGTTTTAAATGTGTTATTTTTGGGTGAACAGGATTACCAGCTGGATTGAACCACGAGGTAACAGAGGGCGGCGAAAACTTATCCGTTGGGCAAAGGCAACTAATTTGTTTAGGTCGCGCATTATTGCGGAAAACTAAAGTTCTGATCCTGGACGAGGCGACAGCAGCAGTGGACTTGGAAACAGACGACCTGATCCAGAAAACAATTCGAACAGAATTCGCAGATTGCACAGTTTTAACAATTGCACACAGGCTTAACACAATTCTCGATTCCGATCGGGTGATAGTCTTAGACAAGGGCCGAATTGTCGAGTTTGATTCACCGAATAACTTGTTACAAAATAAAAATTCTATTTTCTATGGCATGGCAAAAGATGCCGGACTAGTTTAATTTTTTATATTTGATAGTGTGACCGGTTGCACACTTTTTAGATATTTTTATGTTGTTACTTATTGTATTTTTTTAGTTAGCTGTCTTATAGAAACAAACACTAGTGAATTTATGTTTTAAGACACATTTTTCTACCTTTTGAGATCTAATGTCATGCGTTTGGTCAGATTTTGATCTAACGTAATGTTTTAATAATTGTAACGAATATCCTTAGTGAAATCCGTGGCTGTAAAATCTTTTTAGTTAATTTTATTTTCAGTGCATAGTACTTTATTTTTTAGTGCTCGCAGGGAGTACGTAACTATTTTCTCATTTATTTTTTAACAGAGTTTATTTTTAATACTCCAGTAGAATGTATTAGAGAAATTTTAAACTGGCATTTTCTTCTGCAACTTCTTGAGAAATAAATGATAATCATGTGTACCTTACCGACTTGTCAGTTTAAAAATATTCTTAGAATAATTCCTGACTGTTTTGAGACATTACTTAATAGTGTGTCTATTGTTTCGTAACTTAAAACACCGTCAAGTATTATAAACACATCACATTAATTCACTTTTATCTTCATTATTTATCTTTGTACTTACAATACAAAATTTTTGAGATATATCAATAAATATATTCAAAATAACAATTGATCTTGCCGAATTTATGTTTGACGTAAAACTACAATTGAAAACTCGTTTCATTTTGTGCTTTCTTTATGTAAAAAATGTTGTTTTTTGTACTTATTTTATGCAGCTCATTTTGTATATTACTTAAAAACAGTTGTAGTTTTACTGTCAAAAGTTTTTTGTTTTTCTTATTGTTTGTAAAAGGAGAGACGCGTGATTGGAGTGCCTATGTGTCAATTGTATATTCTTTAAATAAATATAATTATAATCAACAATACATTTATTATTACAACACCTCTTTTATCAATAAACTTATTTGTTTTTTCAAATACTTAACAATGAAAATAATTCAAATTAATTTGCTAAACTTAACAACAAAGCAGTTCCACGTTTAACCCAATAATCAGAAGATTCCGAACATTTTAAATCAACAGCGACAACGTAAGCAGGTCTTCCTGCCATTCCAGCTCGGATAGGAAAGTAATAACATGGACAGACATACATTCCTGTAAATCATTTCAAATAAAAATCAAGATTAATTTATTATATTTTGAGTGAACCGCCAAATATTTGTCTTTGTACGTTAGTCAAACATTGCCCCCTATTCTGTATCTTGATCATTTATCTCGTACTAATCGATCGATAAGTTAACCTTAATTTTAAAACAATTTACTACTTGTTACGAAGCTGTCACTGAGCTATCTCGTACTTTTCTACAACAGTCAACAGAGTGCATGAAAATAACAAAAATGTCAAAATAAAAGTTGTCATAACCTTATTGATCATTAACAGATATTGATAGTTATAGAATAAAGGGGTTGTTTATAATAATAATTGATGTACATTAAAAGTGAGTGAAGGGAAATGAAGATCATCTTTTAAAGGTAAAGTATAATTTGTTAATAACTTTGGCTGTAATTTTAAATACCTCGTGTTCGTTTCTTAACGTTATCCATTGGCTTAAAATGTATCAAAGGCATTGTATAAACCAATTGCATCGGTTGTGCTTCAACCAAACAACCAGCTTTCTTATCCCATCCCGCCCCTTCTAAATATGTTCCACGGACATAAACACCTATAGGTGGTTTATCAACCAGTAAATTTTCATCTACGGTCAGTACATCAAACTCCCAACTTAGTTGATCGATAGGAACTTGAGTATTTCGAGCAGCAGTCTAAGAAACGTCATATATAAATCAAGAAAATAAAAACAGAGGTTAATAAGTGTAAATACTTGAAGAACTGCAGTTAAAAATCCGGTAGGGAATGTGTAAGCAGCTAGCCAAAATAGTAAAGGAGACCTAATAGTTTCAGCCCAAGTTGAAAAGTGCTCGACTCTTAAAATTAGATCTCTGGTCCATGATCCCAACAGTTTCAAAGATGGATACGCTAAAATGGTATGTTATGCATCAAGGGAGGGAAACAAGCGATTATTCCCGCGTGTGAAGTTGGCAAACCGAGACGTAAGCGAAGGCTCGAGCTGAAGCTGAGGTTTGCCAACTTCACACAAGGGATAATCGCGCCCTCCCATGAAGCATATTATACTTTTCGTAACAAGTGCACAAAAATTACTGTCTTATCGGGACAAATGTCAAATATGGGTTGCGTAACTAGTTACCTAGGAAACGCTAATAATCGTAGTCTCTAGGGAGAGAAACATGCTACCTAGGGAGAGAAACGTCCTACCTAGGGAGAGAAACATAATATTTCTCTCCCTAGGGGAGAAAAGCAGTGTTTCTCTCTCTAAAATTAGGGAATAAGAACGTGTTTCTTGTGCATGTGTTACGAAAAATTCTTATTACATTACAGATTTTATAACAATTGTACCTTTCAACCAATTAGCAGGAACTCTTCCTTCAAACATACAAACAAAAATATCCTCTAACTCCGATGACATAACAACAAGACCTTTAATACTCTTTTGCAATTCTTCTAAAGATGTTAAAATTGAAACTAAAAGTACATTATACCGCGAAATTTCTTGCAGCAATACAACATCTAAAGGTTGTTTATTATCACCAATATTTTTATAAGTAGTTTCATAATCAATAGGGCTTGGTATTTTAGCTAGTACATCTGCTGATAATTGCATTACTTTTTCTTCTTTTGTTTCTTGTTGACCACCGGAAGATTGAACTTGTAAAGACATTAAAGTCTCACATAAACAACGTGCTTCAGTAATAAGTGAAGTAATATCGGCATTGGAATGTTGTCCAAATGCTTCCGGGTGATCCACATTGGGTAAAATGTTAATATATTCCAAGTATGTGGTTAAGGAACCATCTTTAGGTATGAAATAAGTTTGTAAATTGGATAATCTGTAATAGGTAGTATTTAAAGCATCATCGCAGAAATATTGATTGATATATGTTGTTAGAAGTCTTCTATCCCAGTCATCAGTAACGTGTCCACCGTAGTTCACACCAGCTATGAGATATTTTAATGCATCCCAAGGCGTCTCTTTGTATTCGTCGAGGTAAATAGTTAACAAACATTCAGAAACCTACAAACAAAAATTATATATCTATTTGTATAGTTTTATTTTTTAGTTAGGACCTCGAAATCTGAATCATTGAAACTGTAAACAATATTCCATCCCAATTGTTGAAACTTTTTGCGTTCAATCAACACAGCATGAAAGTAACAAAGAGAAAATAATAATTTCTTATATTTTTCTCTTTCTTTACAAATGTTAAATTGGTCTTCAGTTATTAGACGGTAAAGACGTTTCAAATTAGCTTTAATACCCTACGAGAAATATCGAATTTAAATTAGAAAATAGGAAAAATGAAGGGGACAAACTTTTGGTGGTTCTGTAGTCATTTTAATGCCAGCTTGCAGAATAGAAATAGGAAAATCAGGATGAGGACTCGACGACAACCATAACCTAAAATCAGGATTGAGCTTTTTGCTCGTTTGAATAGTCTCAACAATTTTATCCAATGCTGGCATCCAACTAAGAGACAAATGACAATTGGCCAAAAATACCCAATGACCATCTCTTACACCAACTTCTATCATTCTCGTAGCAATAGGAGCCTGACCTTGTCCTAAAGAAAGAGAACTGAAGCTGTCATACATCTGATTAGATTCAGCTAGTTGGATTAAGGCTGTGGTTGGATCTACTCCAGGTGACAACACGAATATTAGAGGAGTTATTGGTAAAGATTCTTCAAGAACTGCACGTATGTCTAACACGGGAGGTTCGACAAATTGAGGGCCAAGATTATTCATGATAAATTGTGAAACACAGTAGGATAAGCGATCTTGGCGCATGGCACGGATGAAGAGTAATCTTTGGAATTCATTGCAAATGTCTTCCCATTCGCCTGCAAATATATATCAATTGTTATTTGTGTAACAAGAAAAGAATATCAGAATTTCTTCCTGAAGGTGCTGTTCAATTATCCGAGCCGAAGGCGAGGGATATAAAACACCTGAAGAAAGAATAACATTTTCTTCACGAAGTATACATATAATATGTTTCACTACCCTATCAGAAATAAATTTTACCGTCTTAACAGATTTCACCTAAACGTCACTAATGTCAAATCATACTGTTGTTTTCCAGTTGCCATGGATACGACTTTACTTTCTCTCTCCAGAGAAGAAATATCCCAAAGTATGAAAAGTATTATCTTCTTTCTCTCAATTGGAGGAAGAAACTTTTACTTTCTGATAGGGTATTAAAAAACTATTTTTTCTACGATTGCTATGAAAAGTTGACAATTACGCTCTCATTTGTCATCGTAAAGTTGCCGTTTTCTGTGGAACAATCGAAAAATATCCTTTTTGCGCGTCTCCAATGGCAACGCGCGAAAAAGATGTTAAATGCACGCTTATTTCAATAGTTACCAGGGAATACAAACAAAACAGAAACTTGTCATATTAACAGTTAACAGAACGAATTTATTTTCAGTACGCATACGTTTTTAAATAATTTTAAGATGCAATCGTAGAAAAAATTATGTGTGTATCACGAGCGTAAAGTGTCTTTGTTCCTCTTACACTATTACAGCTCTCGCCTTCGGCTCGCTCTTTACGCTCTTAATATACAAATAACTATTGAATGCAGATATTAGTACCGATTAGTGGGAGAGTCTCTGGGTTGGTATTAACATACCACTGTTGCCAATCTCTGGGGTACTGCTCAAAAGTATCTACAACTCCGTGAAAACCTTGCAGTTTATCCAATTCCGTTACGTTGTCCCATCCTTCATCAGTTAACCAATCTGACAAAAATTGTGATCAACCAAATATTGAATAAATTAATATAATTTTAATTACTTGAGCATGGATTATCCATTTGATTCTCTCGATCTAAAACGACCCCACCTCTCAGTAAATAATTATATTCATGTGGTAGAATTTTCCCTTGTGCATCCAAAATTTTAATACACATGTGGAAAGAAAATAATAGTTTGTGGTTTTCGAATAAACCTCTGCAAGTATTTCTACAAACCAAAGATATTATTTTTACTAAATCTTCAACTTATTGAGAATAATTTGTACTTGTAAGTGGCGTAAGTATGATACTCATTCAAAATGATAATACGGTTTTCCAAAATTGGTGCTCGAGGACTTTTCTCAATAGAAGAAATAAAAAGAAGAATGTAAGAATCGAGGGAAAATTGATACATTGGATCTATTCGTGACATATCGTATAAAACGAAGAAAAGAATTGCTGCTCTCTTTGCGCATGGTCTGTAGCCTTCTCTCGCTTCATCAATCTCAACTTCAGTAACCTCAGAAACTTCAAGACTTATTTTAACAGCTTCAGAAGTCTCTTTTGATGTCTTTAAAGTTATTACTAGTTCTTCATCATCTAGTAAAGATCCTCTTGTTTCATTTAACATTCTTAACAATTCATCTTCTAGATGAATTAAAGTTCTTTTACCTAAACGAAATCAATGTAATATTTAATTATAGAGTAAATACGATGATCGACTGTTTGAGTAATGACAACACTTTGATGATCGGGATATCAGTCTAATATATTTTGAAACGGTTACACTTCCTACGTTTCGGCGATAACTATCGCCTTCCTCAGGGATATGTAACGTCTAGTCATAAGTATAACAAAATGTTTAAAAAAACAGAACATGTCACAAATTAAAAAAAATAAATAAATAAATAATTAAAAAGGTTTAAAAATTATACAACTCTTAACATTAACAAATAAAACACATTGAAAGGAACATTACAAAAAATCATTTACACAGTTTTAAATCTAGTCATTCTGTGACTAGTTGTGTAATTTTTAAACCTTTTTAATTATTTATTTATTTATTTTTTAAAATTTGTGACATTATGTACTGTTTTTTTAAACATTTTGTTTATACTTATGACTAGACGTTACATATCCCTGAGGAAGGCGATAGTTATCGCCGAAACGTAGGAAGTGTAACCGTTTCAAAATATATTAGACTGATATCCCGATCATCAAAATGTTGTCAATATTTAATTATGTTTATAAATGAATATAGTTGTACCATTGGCAATAGTGGTGACTAATTTATCTTTTTGTTCTTCGAGTTGAGCTGCTTCTTTTCGTACCACTATACCTAAAAGCTGAGCTTCTAAGCCTTGTTCTTTCACTGCAAAGTTAACAACAGTAGTTTTAGTTGAGATTTCTGGTGCGTAGTGAGGATTGCTTAATTTCGTGGTAATATAAAATTTAAAACTTGGATTATATTCCACCACTTTATCGCTCAATTTAATCATTAATTGTCCTCCTTGTCGAACTAATGATTTCTGAAGAATCGGCGACAACGCAGGATCCAAATCTTCAAGAATATTTTGCAAAAGAACAGCAGTACCAAACTGGACAGCCTTTTCAACAATTTTCATGAAGTTACCCATTCCGAAATCGATAACTTTAAGTCCTTTTTCCATTTGTTTGATCCATTTTTGGGCTTGACATTGTGGATCTATAACTAGAGGCCATCTACTGCATCGCACGATGACAATGCCATTCTCTGTGCTGAATTCGTCGGATGGTAGACCTTGAGCATTCCATTCTCTGATTCGGAGTGGATCGCTCAAGAAGGTGATGACATTGAAATGTTCGGTGTGAGGTACTTCTTGATCTTCCACCTAAAATTTGTTTGTTTTAAAATGTAAATAAGGTTTAGTTAAGTTGTTGGTGTACTTCTTTCAGCCACATTCCAGACAAATCTTCCCTGTAGATGGACGTGAATGGACCAAGATAGGAAACAAATGCGGTTGCTACCAGGCAGTCTCCAGGGAGATTAGAATATTGTTCGTCCAGCGTGCTGACAGTTAGTTCCCAACGATCTTTTTCTCCCGCTAAACAATCCACTAAAAGGGCAGCTCTTTCTAATTTTAGTCGAAGCAATTCAGCCTAAATTAATTTAACACATTTAATTTTATGGGGTAGGTGGCTCAGTGAGAACCCTAGTTCGATCCCCACAGCCGACAAACAATTTTCACCAATTTAAAAATCTACCCCTGTGGCTCCCCCTTCACTAATATCTTTGGTGGCCGTGATTTGACGGCTGGTGGTCGCACATCACGCAAAGAAATATGTCACTTACCGAGATCTGCTTAGGCAGAGTGCCAGACCCAGTAATGGGTAAAAGGCATGATCATATATTTATACCGGGAGTTTTTCTTATCAGTAAACATAGGGATATATAATTACCATAGTTACAGTTTAAAAGTTTGACAGCAATACATTAGAGCGTTTATTTTAAAAGTAAACATAGGGAAAATAATATTTTCAGCAATGCATTGAAGTGTAATAGTCTATAGTCTAAAAGAAACATTTTAAGTTTAAACAAATTAAATTACTTTAAATTACATTAACTAAACGTTAGGTATAAATTTAGAACCTCAAAACAATCCAAAAGTTCTTTTGTGTAGAGGTTTGTTCGCAAATTCTTCGTTTAAGAGCTCGTACATACAAATAATGAGAATTTTGGGTTGAATCAGTTCAAAAATAGAAAATTATTAAAATGTGGTTCTATATAATTATCTTTTCAACTTTTTGAAATATCGACAAAAAAAATTTCGAAAAAAAATTAAAAATTTTCAAAATTTTCAAAATACCGGTACAAGTTAAGGAGCGCACGAGAAATACATTCGTTCAAACCGCATTTCAATATCTCTTTTAGTTTTTGAGTAATGGGCTTTCAAAGTTGAGCTTTAAAAAAAGTCTAAAATCGCTGTAACTCAAAAACTAAAAGAGATATTGAAATGTTTGAACGAGTGTATTTCTCGTGCTCTGAACTATATAGAACCATATAATAAAAATTTTGACTTTTTGAACTGGTTCAACCAGAAATTCTCATTTGCATGTTTATATGTCAAAATTCTGGTCATTCTTAACTATAACTATGGTAATGGCATATCCCTATGTTTACTGATAAAAAAAACTCCCGGTATTTATTTATTGATAACAAAATTGAACCTTTCTTTGTAGTTCTTCTTTCTCTCGCAATTTTTCCTCATATTCTTTCTTTAGTCGCTCCAATATTTGACTGATTTCGTCTAATTTTCGTTTAGCTGCTGCTAACATTTCTTGCTTTTCTTTCAACGAAGCCAAAGCTTGCTCCAGTTTTTCTTGCTTTGGAGCCACAATTCTAGAAAAATGTTCTCAATAATACTCTCCTTAAAATAGCAGCAAGTATTAAGTAACATTTTCTTCCCTCAATCGAGAAAAGAAAGTGGTATTTTTCATCTCTAGGGAAGAAAGTATATATCTAACTTTCTTCTGTTATTAAATGGGGTAGGTGGCTCAGCGGTATTGAGTCGGCCTGTGGATCCTAAGAACCCTGGTTCGATCCTCACAGTCAGGGATGTGCGTGTAGTCTACTGCAAGTAATCTACGCTATTCTCTACGTGTAAACAATCATGTAATCTACGTCTTCATTTTTCATGTAAACAATGTAGACTATGTAGACAATGAAAACACCTGTGTCCACTTAAGTCATATTAAAATTTTATCCCTAGAACTAGGGAATTTTAAAAGTTGGTAGAGATTTTTATTATTATTCTAGGGATTACATGAAAAAAAAATAGTTGTGCTGAGCGAAACGTTCAAAATTTGTTACTGTTAAAAATAGCATCAAAGAAAACTCTGTCTGGTGAGATGGCGCGTTGATCGATTTTAAAAATATGACAGTTCGCCCAAGACCCAAGACAGACATTCGTCTAGTAATGTACGAGCACTTGCTTTATTAGTTTTATTATATAAAGACCGATAATGACCCGAGCTCACGAATACGAATACATGTAATAGTTCCAAAGGAATAAATTTAGGTTATGTTGAATTTTACAACTGTCAGATGCATTATCTACATTCTTTACATTGTCTACGTCGCTAGAATAGTCGACGTATTGTCTACGTGTAGATGTAGACAATTAAAGATTACACGTAGATGCACATCTCTGCTCACAGTCGACAAACAATTTTCACCAATTTAAATCTACCCCTGTGGGTCCCCCTCCACTAATATCTTTGGGGCATGTAATTTGACGGCTAGTAACGCGAAGAAATATATCACTTATCGAGATCTGCTTAGGCAGAGTGCCACACCCAGTAATGGGTAATAGGCGTGATGATATATTTATTTGTACTTCTGTTGATTTAGTGCAAATAACTATACCTGTATACTTTGGCATATTTTTCAATAGCTCTCACCCACATACAAAGTGATTTAGCAGCAAAAGAAACAATTCCTACTTTGTCTGGCATAAATTCATCATTCGTTGTATACGTAGCAATCTTCCTCATAGTTTTCTCTGACACATGATTCTTGTCGAACTCTCTCAACCCGTTCAAGAAGTTGTTGTCAGCAAGTTGTCGTTTGGCTTCCGCCCAAGAAGTATCTACCCCTTTAAGGATCATCACGGCTTCCATAACCATTTTCACTTTTGCTGGGGGTTGGCCATAAGACCTAACTTCAGATATATCTTTTTTGTTGAGTGAGTCTAAAGCTCTTACAGCTTCATCTAGAGCTGGCATTGCTAGGTCTAGATCAGCTTGAGCTGCTGCTGCCAGTTTTAAACATTGAACTTCTTCTTCTTTTATTTTGATGCTGTCTGCTGTTACTTGTCTCTGAAATGAATGATTTGTAGAGAAAATCCTTCATTATGATTTTGATGTTACTTGTTGTTCATCAGCTTCGTGTGTCTGGTTGACTATGATAACCATGTATTCATCGCATTGATGCTGGAATTCAATTACTTTTTCGCTAGCGATTTCTAATTCTGCTCCCATTTCTTCTACTGCTGCTCTGGTTGTATCAACTTTTGATAAACCGTTTCTAAGTTTGTTGGCTTGAGATGAAAATTCGTAACGTTTTTCTTCCAACAAACTGTTAAATATATTTTTAGTAACTAGTAAGAATAATAAAATTGGATAAATATATTTACGCTTTGTATCCTGTTACGAGTTCTAAATAATTTGTGGGTGTAACATAATTGTGTCTTTTAAGTTCGTCCAACATTCTTTTTGAACATTTTGCTACCGAATCGTGAACGATAGAAAAAATACAAGCCACTGCTTCTCGAAGTCTGTCTTGAGTTGAAACTACTATTGAATCTTTACGTTTTCCCTGCAAATATTTATAGTTATTTGTGTATCAAGAGAAGAAAGTCAAACATTTCTTCACAAAGCTGCCAAAAGAAGGAAGAATTATACTTTCTTCGCGAGGTATGCATACTTTTTCACTATTTTATCAGAAAGTAAATTTATTATTCTCTTGAAAGATGTCATTAATGCATAGCAAAGTTCATTGAATTGCGCTAAGGTTTATTATGGCCGTTTCAGTTTATCGTGTTACCATATAAAAATTTGTTGTGAGTTTTTTTTACAGATTTAGTACGTCAAGTACTATCATTTATTTGAATTAAATGTGTTAGTTATGACGTATGTCGTCAGAGCCGTTAGTTGACGTGCCCGTTTTGTAAATTTGAAACTAGGAATTGCGGAATTGAATGAAATTGGTTACGCTAATATCAAATCATACCGTTGTTGATATGGCTTTATTTTCCTTTCCTAAGATTAAAAATTATCGCTTTCTTTTCTGAATTGAAACAAGAAAATTTAACTTTCTGATAGGGTTTAAAAAGCGATTATTATTCTGAAAAATTTTAAAAAAATACGTACTGACGCTTCTCCTGTAATTGTAGCAACAAAATTGACGCCAGCTAAATATTTATTTGCTACTTCTAGCAAAGCAACTCTAGGCCAATCTGTGAACCAGTCTATAGTAGTACAATTAACTAAAGCTGGATATTGACGTAATCTATTTCTGAAGTTATCACCAACTGGACTCATACACAAAATAATGTGCATATTTTTCCGAACACGCTCTATTAGAAACGAATACATTGCTTCTGTGTTTGGAAGTACACCAGCTTTCTTGGCTGCGTCTCCTAATTTATTTTTGATCTAAAAATAATAATTATTTGTGTAGGAGCGATTTAAAAAATGGCATCAAATCGTGCTATGAAAAACAAAGACTTCATTGAATTGTGTTAACGCTTATTATGGTCGTTTCATTCCATCGTTTTGCCATATAAAATTTGTCTTTTTTTACAGATTTAGTACGTCAAGTAATGCCATCTACTTATTTTTATTTGAATTAAAGGAAAGTGACCACGCTGACAAAAAATGAAGTTGGCCATAGTCTCAGTTTACTACAATTTTAGTTGCCATTTATAATAGATAATTTATCAATTGTAACAGATAATTAATTTCAAATTTATGATTTTGAATCTAATTAATTATTTTAAGCAAAATAATTATATTTGAACCAATTACATTTATTTCATTTAAAATACTTCTTCTAAATTGAACAATCGTTGACGTTTTGCATTGTTAATTATGACAGATAATTACCTAATTAATTTCAGGCATACGTTTTTTTTTCATGTCACAATTTGATGCCATTTGTATTTTTAAACACCCGATATATGAAGAGAAGAAAATGAGACATTTCTTTCCAAAAGTGCCGTTTTATTTCCTAAGCCGAAGGCGAGGAATAAAAAGCACTTGAGGAAAGAATGATCCTTTCTTCTCAAGGTATAAATATAATTATTTTCACTCCCCTATCAGAATGTAAAATATTCAGAAGCAAATGACAAATTTAGATAAAGTTTATAATTATTTTAATAGATGTCACCTAGATTGCCTTCCCGAGGAAAGAAACATTCTGACCGGGTCGTGAAAAAAAATTTATTATGAATATGATTAGGATAAATTACATCTTCAAATTCATCAGGTTTGTAAAGATTCGAAACTTCTCCACTACTCAACATATTATTAATAACTTCCAGAAAACTCTCTTCGGAAATTTGAGTATCGTTAAACAGAAACGAAGTTTCTTTTGAATCTACTCCAGTGTTCTGATACAACTGCTTCAAATCCTCTCTAAACTCACTCATCCTGTAATTCTTTTTCACTTCGATTTGAAATGTGACATATTCACAAATATACGTAGCAATTCTTGATAACGATTGTCTTCCACTTCCTCCAATGCCTACAAGAAGCATATTTCCTCTTGGTTGTGAGACCACGCGGATGACTTTACAAATATGGACGATGGCATCTGCAAAAAGTACTAAGTCCAATGAAAGTACTCCTGGAGAAGCGTTGTATTCTTCCATTTGTACTTCCAAGAACTTTCGCAAGACATTTAGGTCATTCAGGTCTTCATATTGGTTATAGGAGCTCATAAAATGTCCGAAAATTGGTATATCTTTGTTTGGACAAAGAGAATGTAATGTTTGTTCGAAATAGGCACCGAGGAATTCATTCATTGCTGTGTTAAACCAGTCGCGATCTCTGTAAATCAAATTGGATTTTAAGAGGTTCCAAATTTCAAAGAAACATTTGTTGTACTTGTCATCAATTAAACGATCGTAGAATACTCGGTAACATTCATGAATCCATAGTCGTAATATGGCCTGTTTACTACATTGTGTATCTTTGTTGCTTCTTAACAATCCTTGGAATACTTTTGAAATATCTCTCAAATTAAACAAGTAGTGAATCTTTGCTGGAGTTGGCAACATCTTAGCTGAGACTCTGTTGTACAAATCTATTGTTGCTTCAGTTATTTTATTACCTAAAATATTCATTAATAATAACAACAATTGTAAATTTAAAATTATTTCTTTTTATCAACAAATATTGATGTGATTTTGTTCATTATTTACAGATTTACAGATCCAACACAGTAAATGAATTTTTACGGGCGACTTGGATAGTTTATTAGGAGCGATCCAGTGAGTCCAATAAAGCGTGTCGCGTAAAAACATTTATTTCCACCTTCACAGCATTTTTTAAATTTACTCTATTAGTTTTATAAAAAGATACATTACATTTTGTAATGAAATGTTGTTGGCAGTAGAACAATTTAAAGCTAGACGTTGTGATGAAAAAACAACTACTGTCAGTGTCAATAGTTTCGTGAATTCTAGTAATAAATAATTTGAATGAATGGATTGAATGCTCAACAAAGACTACGAATACGATTTTCTTGCAGTTCAAGAAAATATAAAACATATTGCAAATGCTGCAAATAACAGCTTTAAATTTTAAAGCCTTGTAAAACTTTACTGGGCCACGTGCTGTATTTATTCATTTACTTAGTTACCATAAATACCTATAAAGTACCATTTACATAGAAGGTGGAAATAAAATATATTTGTTTCTAAATAACAACAAAGACAAAATTAATTGTCTAGGTTTAATAAAATATAAAATAAACACTTGGCTAAGTCTCACAAAATTCAGCCTCCAAGTCAACTGTGCTGGCCAACCTCTGACGATGACCTGAAAAGTTGACGTGGAGGCTGAATTTTGTGAGACTTAGCCAAGTGTTTATTGTATATTTTATATTTGTTTCATTTCATAGTTCTCTACAAACGCAATTTCTTGCTAATTTAGGTGTTAGGTACTGTAATTTGAATCGCAAATTTTAGACTGCTTCCACTAAGTGATAATTGTAATTACTAATTAGATACCTAAGTGTACGTACTTGTGCGTTTTACTTCATCATCAAAACTATTCATGTGTTGATGCAACATTGTGTCAAATATTCTAGTGACTTGTCCTTCATCCGGGAACGTCATATTTATAACATTAAAACAACTTAAAAATCTGTCTGAAAGAACTGTTCTTCCACCACCTGGAGGTCCCATTGCTGCTAGAATAAACATGTCCTTAAAACAAACAAAAATATAATGACCATATTTCATCAGTCTCTTTTAACAATACTTTAACATATGTCCTCCATTGTTTCTGTCTGTCATACCAGAACCCATAGTCCATCCATTGTCTCAACAACTCTAAAGGAGGCTGCGATCCATAAGTATCCTTCGCGGGCATATTTAAATCATCCAGAAATGCTACCATCTTTTTTCCGCCCATTGGAACATAAACCCCTTTCGTTCTTTTTTCTACTCGACTTTCAATAGTTTCTTGTACGTTGTTAGAGGTTGTTTGTGCAGACATGTTGATGGCAAGGATGGTATAAGCCATTGGATCCAAAGAAAAAACAACTGATTGTGCTGTCGAAGTCTTTCCGGTTCCTACAGGACCTGTCATAAGACATGGATGACCTCTGCCTAGCAGTGCGCCTACGATACATTCATAGCGGATTGTGTCCACTGTTGGGACAGTTATTTTATAAAATGGAGCGGTTGCATCATATTGCCAAGATTTAGGAAGTTTGTCTTCCCAGGAAATAAAAGATTTGTTACGGACGTCGATGAAGTATTCATAAATTGTATCTTTTAATGGAAATACTCCTTCTTTTTCTCGAATGAAAACGTCAAGTTTTTTACGACCGGCTTCATCTACTGTTGCACAAATTGACCAAATTAAACTGTAACAAAAATATTGTTATTTTTAACCAATCAGTTTACAGCGCAACCAACGAAAAGTGAAACCCGGAAAATATGTGAATTAATATGTGAAATTTGACTAATGATAATAATAAACAACAAAAGCAATTACCATTCTATGAAATTTCTCAGGGGTTTACTTTTTATAGATTTATCTTTAATTATTAGTAAATCTGAATAATGAAAGTAAACACTTGGAGTAGTTTCACAAAAACAAATTATTTATTAACAATAACTTATTGTTAATAAATAAGTTGTTTTTATGAAACTATACCAATTGTTTACTTTCATTATTCTTATTCATAATGTTTCACCAAGTGCCAACGGCTCATACTTTTGATATTATTAGTAAATCTTACCAAAACAAAAACCACATCTTTCCCATAGTTTCAAAAGCATCTGGATCACTTGGATCCATTCCATTTGCTTTAGTAGCAAAACATTCCATTAACTTACAAAAAGAAATAACCGAATTTAATTCACAAATTGGTACAGGTTCTTCACAAAACTGTCGCTTAAACTCCAAAATTGAAGTTACATATCGATCAAAATATTCATTCATCTAAAACATTAAACACAATACAAATCTCCTTCGCTATTACTTGACTATATTACAAGCTCTTGGAATTTCTTATTCGGTTGTTTCTCAATCCACGAAGTAACAAAAGGTCTCCATCCCCAATCCTTGTAGTCATTGTAAACCATTCCACAACGACTAACAGTTGCTGGTGAAGCGACGGAGAGGTCTCCCACCTCAAAAAGAAGGGAGACTTGCTCAGGCATCGTGATTCTTTCACTATTAATTAAAGTTAGGATTTTATTGTCATCCATAACACTGTTCATGTTTTCAATCCAAACTGCATCGACTGGACCATCGAAAAGAATCCATTTTTCGTCAGGAGTTTCCTCTAAAAAATAACAGTTATTTGATTATAAGGTGCTCTAACTTTCGTACTCGATTTGCAATTAAACCCTTTCCTCACTAGTATTACATTATACTATTCTTTCAATTGAGGAAAGAAAATTTTACTTTCTGACAGGGTAGTGAAAAAATAAAGTTGTGAATATTGGAGGACATAATTGTGTTGTTCTTACCAGCACAGGTAGTCCTCATGATTGCTGATAACACCCCATCTAACCATTCATTCGTACTGAGATTATATTCTCCATATAATTCTCCTAATGAAAGAGATTTAGGATTTAATGGAAATTCTCGAACAATATTAAATCCAGGTTTTTTGTCTCTCTTCAATCTTCCCATAGCTCCTTTCAACGTTTTCCAAGTAACAGTTTTTGCTGTACACGTCTTTCCAAGAATCATAACAGAATGTCTTGAATTCTTGGTCTCATATAATTGTATAACTTTGGTAATAGCAGTTTTAATACACTGTAGTCCTGAGCTTAACAAATCTTCTTCAATTGCATTGTTGAGATCTTCATAATCAATTGTTGGAATCTGTACTCCGGGGAAGATATCTGACATAATTCCGTTGAAAAGAGGAAGATCATCTGCTGTTAATTTAGCAATGTTCATATCTCTCATCGCTAGATAAAGAATTTCTTCTTCTGGTACATTTGGATAAGCTCTTCTTTTTCGACCTCCGTAACGAAGAAGAGCTACCATTGACCGTAAACCAAAATCGTAGTGATCTTGCTTGCTAAGTTGTTGCATTGAAAGTTGATACAATGTATAAACCTGAACAAAGTATAAATTTTAATGTAGAAAAGAAGATACAATGATGTTGAGAAGATAATACTTTTTTAGCTAAAAGTTTAGTAATTTGAAATCCATCGCTGAATAAAATATTTTCAGCAATAATAACACTATCAGGAACTATCATTGAAATCGGACGAAACATACTCTTCAAATTATCTGGTAATTCCGTTCTTCCTGCGTAACCAGGATTCATTGTAATAAAAATTCCACAAGTGTGCATTAAATTAATTTCTTGTCCTTCGAAATAAAATCTCTTCAACCTCTGAGAAATTGCAGATAAAACAGCAAGAATTTGTTGTGCAACAACAGACAACACTTCGATATTAATTCGATTAAATTCGTCAAAACAACCCCAGGCGCCAGTTTGCGCTAAACCGGAAAACATTTTTCCCATACTTTTAAAGTCGAGACCCTCGGAACAATTGTTGACTATTACCCACATTCCCATGGCTTTACCCAGATCTTTTACCGTTTCTGTTTTACCGGTTCCTGCTGGACCTTTTGGACTTCCTCCACGATTTAAGTGAAGAGCAGTTGTTAGAGTTATGTAACATCTGAGAAACGGAAATTTAGAAAAAGTTTTGGTTACAATATTTCGGTATATGTTTTTCAAAATTATTGCAAAAAACTAAGAATATATAATATTTGAGGTACTGAATATAACGCAAAAAGAATTTTTCATTAAAATTAATTTAATTTAATTTAAATTGTGTTAGAGTTCTTTGAATGTTTAATGTTTACTCATGTTTATTCATTATTGTAATTTATTATTTCTGTGGTATGAAAAATGTTTGTTTCAAGTAATTCACAATTTTTTTGCAATAATTTGAAACACCCTGTATACTTGGGTTAAAGGTTAAAGGAAGAGTAGTGGTTGCTTGAAATGTGAATGTATCCAGAGATACTCGATTAATAGTTATTTTCGTAAAAAGTCAGGAAAGCGTTCAATTACAGGATGAGTAGATAGTTTCATGCCGAGTTTGAAACAGCTTACGAATCCTGTACGACGCTTTACTGACGTGTTACGTATAACATTTTACCTAAAACTTATAAACAAATAATACATATTTTAAATTAATTTAAATTTGACTTACATATTCAGTCAGTATTTTATGTTGCTAAGTAACTAGACACTCACGTTTCTTTCATTACCTGCCTAGACAGGCAATATGTTATTTTCCTGACTAGGCATGCAAAGCAAAGCTTTCCTGAATCTTAAAACTCAGGCAAATGTTTATTTTCCTGTCAGTTTCAGGTAAATGTTTATAATGGTGTGTTAGTGCCTATTTTAATGTATAGTAGTGAATATTGGGTATGGGTAGGAATGATTCGTGATGAGCAAAAGTTGTTAAAAAAGTATATGTATGTCAGTTGGGATGGTTTGAGCATGTCGAATGAAAGAGTGATGAAATTGAGTGAGAAATAATGCTTAGCAATTGAGGAATAAATAGATGGATATAATTGAACGTTTATTGCGAAGAAATTAGCTAGCATGCATGAAAGGAATTATAAATGTCGCTGACATTAAATTGGTGTATCAGGATGAATCAGTGAATATTTAATAGTATGTTATGCATCAAAGGAGGGAAACAAGCGATTATTCCCGCCTGTGAAGTTGGCAAACCGAGATGTAAGCTTGGGCCGAAGGCTCGAGCTGAAGTCGAGGTTTGCCAACTTCACACAAGGGATAATCGCGCCCTCCCGTGAAGCATATTATACTTTTAGTAACAAGTGCACAAAAATTACTGTCTTATCGGGACAAATGTCAAATATGGGTTGCGTAACTAGTTACCTAGGAAACACCGCAAACAGCTAATCTCTCTAGGGAGAGAAACATCGCTCTAGGGAGAGAAACATGGTACCTAGGAAAGAAAAGCAGTGTTTCTCTCTCTAAAATTAGGGAATAAGAATGTGTTTCTTGTGCATGTGTTACGAAAAAGATTTATGGGATGGTTTTGAATGGTTGATGGTAGTACCTGTCGGTTAGAGGAGTGATAACCAAACGACCAGAATTACCAATATATTCATAACCATATCTAAAACATGTATTAGTCTGTTTGATAACGCAGTCATCTAATTCTCTGTCCCAGTAAAAACGTAGTTGGGAGAACCATTCAAATGCAGATACATCCAAACAATCTAGATTATTTTTTTTTTATAAAATATAAACTAGTTACAAAAGTATACAAAATACAAACTTGATTTGTACATCTTGTCAATTACTTCCTTAGCATGAATCTCAATAATACTTAAAGCGTTGACTTTCAGCCGTTGAATTTTTTGAAGATCTCTTCGTGACATATCAGACAACATAGCAAGAACTTGTTTCTGCTTCTTTCGTAATTTCTTCAGTGGTGATCGCATTTCAACTATTTTACATTGCATTAAAGTTCTGGTACAATCTGTAGTCCATTGAATCTATTTGAACATATTATTAAGTAATTCATAAACTAGTGACTTTTGTAATATTACCAAACTCGATGTGTTACCAAGTTGGCCACACCAAGCAACCAACCACTTGTCTCTAGTCTTCAAGTTCTTTCTCAAAGCTTGCCTACAAGGTTTCAAAATGGCTTTCAGTGTTATTCTCATTTGTTTTTCAATTCCAAGGAGCCAGTTTTCCGCTGGACCATCTATAGGAGAAGGAACAAGAAATTCGATGTATTCACCATCTTCTGAAAACATTCCCAAAGCTTCTATTTTCCCTGCAGGATTTTTGCTGAGTTTAATTTTGTTGACGTTGTCGAAGAGTTTCTTCAGATGTGCTTGTACAGCTTCTGGTTTCTTAGCGTTGCCGAGAATTTCCAACATGTCGTCGTTGGAAATGAAGTAGAATCTTGGGAAGATGTGACGTTTTGTTTCGAGATATTTCTCGAGTTCTCTTTGAATGATTTCTAATTTATTGTTCATTGCATTGAGTTTGTTGAATAAGTAAGGAACTGGTCGGTAGTGTGTTGCTTTTAAAGCCGTTTTTGCTTCGTACATTGATGATGTTATTATTTGCCATTGGCTGGTTATTCCATCGAAATTTGCGCTTTCTTTTGGGAGTTGTTTTCTGATATCTTCTCCGAAGAATATATTCTGTAAGATAGTAAAAACTATACAGTTTAAATTATTGTTAAAGAATTAATATTACCTCTAGATAAAGCCATTGTCGTTGAACAACTAAAGCATTTTCCAAAGTTTCCATAATGTACGATAAAGTTCTTTCCCAATAATCGACTTCTTTAGCAAAAGGTTCAACAAATCTTGTACTTTTCATCGTTGATAAAACAACCATATTTTCTTCCAACGTTTGAAAACATTCGTCAACTGATTTAATTCTAGAACCCAATAATAATTTTTTTTTTTGGTAGTTGTGATTTGACAACTGGTTACTGTACTTAACGACTTAAAATGTATAGTTTATTAAGATCTGCTATTGCCGAGCTGCCATGTTCATGAATGATCAAAATTTTGACATATAAGATGTGAATTCCTGGTTGAACCAGTTCAAAAAGTCAAATTTTTTATAATATGGTTCTATATAGTTCAGAGCACGAGAAATGCACTCGTTCAAACCGCGTTTCAGTATCTCTTTAAGTTTTCGAGTTACAGCGATTTTTGACTTTTTTTAAAGCTCAACTTTGAGACGCCATAACTCAAAAACTAAAAGAGATATTGAAATGCGGTTTGAACGAGTGTATTTCTCGTGCGCTAGTTCACTTGTACCGGTATTTTGAAAATTTTGAAAATTTTAATTTTTTTTTCGAAATTTTCTTTTGTCGATATTTCAAAAAGTTGAAAAGATAAAAAAAATCTGAAAACACCAGTGAATTCCCCGCGTGAAAATACATAGGTATGCAAATTTTTACAACAAAATTCGCACGGATAAATTTTTTATTACAAAAAATCCAAAAATGGCTTAAATCCGTAAAAACGCCAAGGGGTACCCCTTGGGGTTTTTTCTAATTTTGGGCATTTTTCGATTTTTTGTAATAAAAAATGTATCCGTTCGAATTTTGTTGTAAAAATTTGCACACCTATGTATTTTTACGAGAGAAATTCACTGGTGTTTTCAGATTTTAATTATCTTCTCAACTTTTTGAAATATTGAGGAAGAAAAATTTGAAAAAAATTGAAAATTTTTCAATATTTTTAAAATACCTGTACAAGTTAAGTAGCGCACGAGAAATACATTCGTTCAAACCGCATTTCAATATCTCTTTTAGTTTTTGAGTTATTGGCTTTCAAAGTTGAGCTTAAAAAAAGTCAAAAATCACTGTACCTCAAAGACTAAAAAAGATATGAAGAAAGGCTTTGCGCCATTCGATTTCTAGTGGTCTGAATTATATAGAACCACATTTTAATAATTTTTGCAGTGGTTCAACCCAAAATTCTCATTATTTGTATGTACGAGCTCTTAAACGAAGAATTTGCGAACAAACCTCTACACAAAAGAACTTTTGGATTGTTTTGAGGTTCTAAATTTATACCTAACGTTTAGTTAATGTAATTTAAAGTAATTTAAACTTAAAATGTTTCTTTTAGACTATAGACTATTACACTTCAAAGCATTGCTGAAATTTTCCCTATGTTTACTTTTAAAATAAACGCTCTAATGTATTGCTGTCAAACTTTTTAACTGTAACTATGGTAATTATATATCCCTATGTTTACTGATAAGAAAAACTCCCGGTATATATATTTATTTATGGACATTTGAATAGTAAAGAACTGTTTATTTAGCTCTATATCTAGGGGTTACGAGACTTTTAACAGGCTAGCCCGTGTAAAAATTATAACATGGATATCATGACAACATATCTTTTTCGAAACGTCTGACATCTGTAATAAACTTAGGACAAATTTTTATATAGCAAAACGATGGAATGAAACGGACATAATAAGCGACAATTCATTGAAATTAACCATGGATTAGTGACATATTACTTAAATTTTAAAGTTATTTCCAAAAAAGTTATTTTCTATCATGCTAGCGAAAATATTATATGTATACGTCGCGAAAAAAGTGTCCTTCTTCCTTTAGGTGCTTTATATTTAACTCCTTGAAGAAATGTCTTACTTTCTGCCCTTAAAACTAAGTGTACCGTACCTATATATTCCTCCTTCTTTATAAGGTATAATTTCAATTAACATAGCTGCCCAAGTATCACTGATACCCTTCAAACCAGTTTCTATTTGCAGTTCCATTGTAGCAGCGTTTGATATTTCATTGATTTGTTCAGCATAATCTTGCATCTTCATATCAATGATGGCTTCAAGTTTAAAGTCTGTGGAATTTTCATCAAATTCGACTCCCATTATTTTTTTCACTCGGCCCCAATGACGAGGTCTCATCGCAGGATTCTTCAAGTCTGCAATCAGTGGGAGAGTTCTTCTGAAGGTGTCGACTCTTTTTCTGGTGTGTTCAACAATCGGCCAGCTAAAAATTTAATTAGTTTTAAGATTGTTAAATGATGGAAAAGAGGTGTGAGATTTACTTTCGATCTTTCAGTTCGCGAGAAAGACGCGTTAATTTTCGGAATAAAGTTTGTGCTGTTATTTCCATTTCTTCTGTTTCGATTTTCCAGAATTCTCCATATTTGTACTTTTCCCATGCTTCGTCCCATTCATCTGTCAACTCCCACACTAGTTGCAGTGCAGACAAGTCCTAAATTAAACTTGCTATTATCTTTAACACAACATATTAAACAAGAAGAGATTGTGTCTCGAATACATATTGGTGTATTATGAATATGAGACTGAGAAGAATGCTGGTAGAAGAGTGGTTGTGATTATGAATCAGTTGATGAAATAGATGTATGTTGGTCAAATTGAAAGTGAACAACTTAGGAATATATAGGGGGATATGATTGAATGTTTGTTGCGTGAATGAAAGATGAGATGAATGGAGATAAATGTTCAGTGAATATTTCTACTCCATTTGATGGGATATAGTGCAATGTTAGAATTTTAGTTAGAGAGCTACCTGTCATTGTTGTGTTTCCGCGCTAAGCTTTTATAAATAAAATACAGATTTATTTTATATAATAAAGGAAGTTAATAAATATGTCTTACCCTTTCAAGTTTAGCAAGTTCAGGAGAATCAGGCTGACTGATATTAAAGATCCCCAAATCTTTCTTCAATTGAGCTTCTTGCTCTCTTAGTTGTGCGAGCTGTTCTCTCATAACTGCTAAATTAGCTAAAGCATCTTTAGCAGACCAGTCCGAAGCAAATGGTCCAGTTGTCACGAAAGTTTCTAAAAGATTTGTTGCATTTTTCTTTAATTCATTCGCTTGTTCCAACAACGTGGCTTTAAATGTATCTTTAGTGAAAGTAATCATCTTTTCTGCTTGGTGAAGGATCTCAAGATAATCGAGCCATTTTGCTGGAATTCCTGAACCAAGATCTCGAAGTTCGACAGGAACTTCGACTTCATATTTATCTAGAGTTAAGAATTGATCATTGATTAGATCAAACTCTTGGCTTCTAGTTGAAGCGTCTTCCATCAAAGCTTCGTACAGCACCATTGATTCTTGCATTTCTTGAAGGTTTTCAGGGACATGCTGAATCCTGTAAAATTAAATATTTAATCCGTAAAGTTTTCTTTAATTAATTTTATTGGCTTATACTTTTCAGAATTTACATTAATGTATTCATAAACTTTGGTAACTTTTTCATCCGTCATTTGTAACAATAATTGACATAACTTTTGTTGCCACAAAACACAATGATCAACAATGGATTTTTTTAAAGGAGACGCATTTACTAAAATGAAATGAACTGTTGAAACAGATTCTTGTTGCTGAACATTGTTTGCCACTTCAGTGTATCTTCCAATATTAGCATCAAAGGTCGCTGCATCTGGATTTTGTTTCTCGTAACGGCCAATAAATCGGTCTTTATCAACTTCCCAAAGATCTCGATATGGTTCCCAAACTTTTATATAATTGTGCATCATTGAAATGTTTACCATTACCTCTAAAAATATTAAGATTTTATTGTGAATTGTTTGAGGAAGAAATGAAATGAAATGAACCATTGTTAAGAGCAGTTTGCAATTCTGCACAATCTTTATCTTTATCGATGATGATATCAAATGGAGCTGGCCTTGCTCCATAAACTTTAAATTTTTCTGATAATCGTCGATAAGGTTTAACGGCATGAATTAGTTGAGGTCTAATACTTGCAACCAATTTAGCAATGTCATTAATTGATGGTTCAAAATCGATCTAAAATTACCCAACATTAAATTGTTGAACAAAATTTGTAAATTGTACGTACGCGGTTATTTTTTAAATCAGCTTCTACTTTTAGTAGAGGGCTTGGCCCTGTAGTAGAGTCACCATGAAGAGCATTTTTAGCATTTTCCATTGAATTTTTAATAGCAATTCGTATTGCTTGTTCTAAAAGAGCATCAAAGTTTTTGATGTACCGATCCCAAGGATCTACCATCTGCAATGTATAAATTAATATAAAAAATGTAAAAGATTGTTCTGTAAAGTTACATTATTTATCTGGGTTTCAAAACCTTCATAAACAACCACGAGATACTTTAAAATTTCTTGATACATGTCACCCAGTTTAGAAGATGCTTTTCTAATATAATTGTAAACATAATCAGATAGTTCATTCAAGTCAAATACATAACTACTTGGAATTACTAAACATGGAAAATTACAAATATTTTCGCAAACTTTTACAATCTCCAAGTTACATTTTTTGTAATCATCCAAAAACTCTTGCAACTAAAAGACAAAAATATTTCTATTACAACTCTTTCATGATTTGACTAGATGCTTACTTCTGTAGTAACAGCACAACATTCAGCAATATATTCATCCGAAATTTCAGAATTCCAATTGAGTGCATGAATTCCTGGAACAATCTTTTTGTCAACAAGTCCAATAAGAGGTTTAAATAACGTTCTTTCTTCGTCAGAAAGAGCAGATACAATTCGATTATAATCCATGACAACTGTTAAAACTTTTTCGAAAATTAATTTTATGTTATCATGCTTCATGTAAATGTTTCGCATATGAAATGGAACTTCGTATTTGAGATATTCCCAGTATATTGCTTCAGCGCACATTGGAAGTAGTTTCCTGTGTGAAAGATTGAGAAGAATGTTAAAAGAATGAAAGATTGGTGAAATTTAGGGTGATATATTACAACCTAGGAATAAATGAATGATGTTTGTGGATGAAGCGAAATGTTATAATTTTGTGGAAATACCTATGTATGTTGCATTCAAGTAAACCAGGATGCTGTAGACTTCGACTAAGTAGAGGTCGATCTAAATATTTTCCTAAATTATCGTCAAGAGATGACACCCAAAAACTGTAAAGATTTCTAATATGTTCATTGATTGCTTTTACTTGCTTGTGATATGCAGAATAAACTTCATCTTTCATATTGCAATATGGGATATAAGCTGCGTCGTCTAAACACTAAAAACAAAATAATACAGAATTTTAGAAATTGTGTCTGCTATTTCGTTTCCTATACAGTTTTGAGATTCATAAGTCGATTCATTTTCAAATAAGCCAACCAAGCTCTTCCTCCATAATATGGCATCATGGAATAACATTCATCATCTTCGTTAATCATTTCAGATTTTACTGCGTTTATTTCATCCAAAAATAGTTTGTAAATCTGCAACAAAAATTGTGAAATAGTTATTTGTATATAAAAGAATAGAAATGAGACATTTCTTCCTGAAGACGTCTCTTTATTTCTTCAAGATATATACATATTTTTTCATTATTCTAATAGAAAGTAAAATTTTCAAAAATAAATTAGGAAATTGTTTTTCTGTTGTAAAGTAAGTAAAGGATGAAGAGTATCACGTGTATCAAATGAGGGAAGAAAATTTTTCTTTCCGGCAGGATCGTGAAAAAAATATAGCTTACGCTCTTAATAATTTATAACATACATATCGAATCTTCTTGTTGAAGAGTGGCTCAAGAGTATCCCGTTTCGAGTAATTATATAAAGCTCCTAAAGCTTCAACAGCTTCTTCAACATGTCCGACTTGATCAAAACAACTATCACACAAATTTGTGACCATAATTTCAATGTTTGTCATATTTTGACGAAATTTTAATATGGCATCTAACCAGATTTGGTCTTGAATATCCAGGATTCTAGTCTGTATCTGTTTTATTTTGAGTAATTATTAGTATTTACTAGTAAATATTGTAATAATTATTATTTTACTTTTATGATTTCTTGTAAGGTTTCTGAAAAATTAAGTTCGATTCGATCGCTCATTGATTCAAACATTTGTCCTTTAGCAGTTCCAAACATTGGTTTCGGAATAACTTCTGTCTCATCCATACGTCCAAAAGTAATCATACATTCGCAAATTTCGATCATATCGTAGCAACGTTGTACAAATGAATCCAGATGATTGAAAATATTAGAAGTGTTTAGTTTCCATTTTAGTGGACCAATTTCTGTGTGTGCATCTGCCATCTTTTAACACGAAAATAAATGAATTTTATATAAATACTTATAGAGAAAATACTTACTAAAAAGTAGATGTATTTGTAACTCATACAACATTCGATGGAAATTTCAAATTGTTTGATTCCTTTTCTAGTTTCTCCTCCTAATATGTCACCCATTTCAATATATCTTGTACAATAAAGTATAACTTCATTAGTTAGCTCTCTACAAATCGTCGTAATTCTTTCTCTCGTTTTATAAAAAGGACTGTGGGTCCAAATTATTCTGATTAAATTTAACAGTCCTGGAATTTTCTCTGGAATGTCGTTTGGAGATTCACAAGCACGTAGTTCATTACAAGGTTTAATTAAAATTTGAAGAAATTCAATGTTTGATTTTGCCTCGACCAAATTTTCATCGATTTCCTCAACGAAAGCTAAAAATTGAGTTATGTAACTTGAGTGACTTGCTTTTAAAATTTCGCAGATTCTTTTTAGATTTTTATTTTGTAATTGGTAGCCGAGACCAGACAGATTTTCATCTAGAATAAAAATAAAAACATTTATTTGTTCTGGAAATTATATAATAAAGTTTTTACATCGATAAATCCAAAATTCATACTCATCTACTGGACATAATAATTCATTAGGTGCCGATTGTTTCTGGTCTCCTAAACACATTTTAATTTGTTTGGTCCAGTGAACTACGACACCTTCCAATCGTTTAATTAAATCTTTATCTTTGGCTGCTTCGTCTAAAGATAGATTAGCTCCTTCATTAGGAATATAAATAACAGTAAGTCCTAACATTTTATAATGTAAATCTGTTAACTTTGCTAGAAAGTTGTGAAGATGAGTACAAAAATCACTTCGAACACCTAAAGAAAACAAGTACTTATATATTTAAAATAAAACGTGATATTTATGTATGTACTTTCAGGCCAATGAGTAATGTTGAAAAAAACAGGTGCGTAAATATTTTCAATAACTTTCAATAATGATCCTTCTATGCTATCATCAACTGTACCAAACATAATGTTATCATGAAAGGTTTCAGGCGTAAATATCTCGAATGGTTTTCGAATAAAATAAGTTAAATCATGTACAGGAGTACTGGGAAACCCTAACATGGCTTTTAAGATATTGTCTTTAAAATAAATGCTCAAAGCAGTATGAGTGGTATCCGTAAAGAATTTTCTGATCTCTTCGTAACAGTCTTCATTCCAGTCGTTAGATTGCAGATCGTACAAAGTGGTCATTCTTGCCACATATTTAACTAACAGATCAAGTTCTTCTTCGGTTAGATCAGGCACTGGAGGACCTGTATCTACTTCTACTTCTTGAGTTTCTAGAGCCTTTTTTGCTGTAAGATATGATTGAGTTAAATTTTAATTTAGGCGTTATTAAAAGTAGATACCTAATTTTCGTGCCTCTGCTTGAGAATCTAAAGAATCAATTTCTGAGGATTCTTCTGAGGCATTATCTTCAACTACAGGTACTTCTGATGCTTGCTCTGCTGGTTTTGCTTCTTCTGCTTCCATTTTTGAAAGATTTTAATGATTCACAAAATCTTATGATCAACAACTTATTTATTGATTCAATAATGCCATAGCAACTGTTACTATTCTACTGACTTTCTTTTCGTCTTTTTTGACATTTTGACATACACGTACATTTTTTGAGAATGAATATAACTTTTGGAGTTATTAAGTTATCGGAAGAAGGGCGAGATAAATTATCATTGCTTTTTACAATTATTAGTTTAATTTTAACTTTTTTTAGCGCGATTTTAATATTTAATAGCATGTATGTTACAATTGCTGTTGCTCCGAATCTACATTCAGAAAAAGCAGTAATTAGATTAATTTTTACTGTAATAGCAATGTTAGCAACACAGCTTGTAATATACTACATCGCTGGAATTTTTGTTTGTAAAAAATGCCATAATGATGCTTACAAGTAATCGGTTTATTAATTATTTACCAATTTATACTAACGCAGAAAATGTTAAAGGAAAAATTCTCGGTACTTACTCCGAATTTGGACATTTTCGGGGTACAGTTCTATTGCGAATGTCGTAATAATTGGCTCAATGGCTGCTGGAGTATCCAATCACATTGTTAGATCAATGCATCATAGTATGGTTCGAGGAATGAAACGATATTTAAAAGACATAAGTTGGAAACGAATTATCGATTCTCTTCAAAATAGCCTGCAGTGTTGTGGGTCAAAAAAATATACAGATTGGCATGAGATATCCTGGATTTCTACTTGGCATGTTATTTCTACAAGTTCAGATATTCAATCGAAGTAATATCATAAAAGAAAGCATGCATTCCTATTGTTATTGAAAATAACAAATTATTTATAGATACAAGATGAATGGAGATCGTTTATATGTGCCTGCTGTACCTTGGAGTTGCTGCAAATTAGATTATCCTAAACAATGTTTTCATGATCCTATTCAGCAATATCAATACACTCAAAACTGGAATAAACTTCAAGAAGAATCGGTTTATAACATTGGTTGTGTTGAGATGCTTCGACAGCCCGTTGAAAATAGTTTTTTATGTTTTATACTTATTACTTATCTCATCTTGTTTCTACAGGTATTTGTTTACAATAATAAAAATGATAGGTTTTATTGTTCAATTTATTTACAGTTAATTTTGACAGTAATCAGTAGATATTTATACACATCATATAAAAATGCGGTGATATTAGGCGATCCGTTTGGCATTTCTCCTGGTTGGTTACTTGGAGGAAAACCTGCTTCGGAAATTATGGCTGTATAATAATTTACTTTTATTCTATTTCATTTTATATTTGCTCGAGATGTGAATATATCTAAAAATGCTCGATTGAATGTTTATTAGAATGGTATATTTGTGCATAATTTGATATCCTAATCATGTCCGGAATTGGTGTACGAGTGTGAGATTAAGAACAATGTTTAACAGCAAGTTGAATCTAATGAATAAATGATCAATAACTATTTTAAGAATTTGTGCTACTGCATTTGCTGAAACATACCATGATATATGTATGTAAATAATATAATTTTTAATTTTCAATGTTGCAGGAAAACAGAATGTCGATGTCAACTACAAGTGGAGGTAAATCGTCTTCCAAGATGAGTAAATCCGATAAATCGACTAAGTCCGGTAGTGAGAGTACAAAAAGTGATAAAAGTACTAAAAGTAATAGGAGTTCTAAAAGCACTAGAAGTACTGCAAGTGAAGACGATGACGATTAAGTATTCTATTCTTTTCTGAATAAATAGGTAGGAAATGTTTTCTAGTAAATAAAACAAGATTGATGTGTTTTTAAAAATTGTATATTAATAAAACATCTGCACAAACATTTTACAGAGTATAATTTGTTGCTTATAAAAAAATGACGTGATTTAAATTAAACGTAAAATAACAGCATATATCCTCAAAACGGTAAATAATATTATATTTCATAATACTAGTGTTACTATTATATGACAGCCTAATATTTTTACACAACTGATTTATTTATAATTTCAGCACAATCAGATACAGAACAGATAACTACCATTATGTTTTGTTTAATTAGTTATTAGGTCTGATGTTTATAATTTTTATGATTTGTTATTTAATGAACTGTCGACTCTTCACTTCTGAATATGTTCAACCTAAAGCTGAAACAGAAATTCATTCCAAAAGGTTTCATTCTTAATTTGAACAACAACTACAGTTTGCTCAACGTGTGCTTTCCCTTAACTACAACAAAAAAAATATGTTTAAAACTAAGAGGAAAGCACTCGCTGATTTTTTTCAAATTGTGAATTTACCTGCGATTCCAGCGATGGCTTCCGACGCGAAGTACTTAACATCTACATCTGGATCTATGTTGAGTTTGTCCAGAACTGGTTTGACTTGTGGTTGTATGACAGCGTGATCAAGCTGCGGCCCGATCTTCTGCAGCGATTTGGCAACATTGAACCTAACATTAGCAACGTTGTCGTTCGCCATCCCCAGAACCGTGGGTAACAACAGCCTCGTGGTTATATCCGGGCCGCAAGCCTCGGCGAGTACATTTATGCAAAACAAACACGTCATGCGGTGTAAGTAATTCTGATCACGGGACATCGCTAGGACCTTGGGAATGACAGTGTTTTCTGCCCATTCTGCACCAAATTGATCAACGAGTTTTTTAAGATTAAGAGTTGCTGCTTCTCTGATTGCGAAGACGTGGTCCACCAGCCAGGTCATACATAACGCATTGAGCTTTTCGTCAAAGAATTCTTGGCCAAGTTGACCCGCCAGCAGTGGCATGTATTCGATAATCGCGTATCTGACAGAATAAATCATTATTTGGTAGATAATAAATTTAGATGAAATTAAGAGATGGATATAATTGAAGGGCGAGCTTGTATGAAAGGAATAAGGAATGTTTGTCGGAAATTGAAGGGATTATGACTGTGGACGAAGTGAAAGTGGATTAATCTATTGAATAAATGAGATAAATGTGAAATATTCTTACCTGACTCGCCATTTTGAGTCTTCAGCTAACTCGACGATAGCTGGTAAGAGTGATTGTGACAACTGTTGTATTCCAATAACTTCATTCACACAATCCAAATTAGAAATAATATTTAAACGAACTTCAGGGCATTCATCTTTAAGTTGTAACAAGAACAAAGGAAGCAAATGTTCAATTGTGTTGTGTCTGCCAAGAATAGGACTCAGACCCATTATTACTGAAGCCAGAGCTGATTTTACGTGTTGGTTCAGATCTCCAACTAATTCCTAGTAAAGGAATAATTACATGAAAAATTGATATAGATTTTATTATTGATTTCTCTTTACCTTGACGTAGGGCAGGATGGAGGTCATGATTATATTCTCCTGATGTGCTTTATCCAATGCCTGGCAGAAGTCCTTGACCTTGTTGGCGGCGGCAGCGCGGACTTCAGCTTCTGTATCTTTCAACAGATTCTGAAAGGCGGGCACCAGGTCAGTGCGAGTAATTTCCGGTCCTACAGCTCGCTGGAGTTCTGTGAATTTGTCGGCGACCATATAACGCACTCGCCATGATGTGTCACCTAAAATCAAAACATTCCAATAAATTAAAAAAGAATTCCGTATTAATTGTTTTTGTATAAATGCAAACTTATCTGTGATTAATCTTAATGACGTAAAATGAAAGATAAATAAAAGATAAGTGTACTATATTTACCTGCACATTGACGTAAGGTGGGCATGACAAGTTGTTCAACATCTTCTTGTTGAAGAAGAGAAGCAATGCTGACACAAGCTTCAACGGCCAACAGCCGAACGGAATCCTAAACACAAGAACAGTTTCATCATCTTAACATTTCAGTGTAGCTGTTAGTTCGTTCCATTTAAAGCCCTTGCTGTAACACTTTCACTACTATATTATTATACAGTGTCCCAAATCTGGTGCGGATGCACAAAAGTTGGCCAAATATTCATTTTATTAAAAAAAATTAACTTTATCATATCTCAAAAAATGAGCGACTATAAAAAAAACATATATTAATTCTTTCTTGTAAACAGGGTTTTAGTATCTACAATTTTTATTTGAAACTTTTCTCTCTTTACCACTTTTATAATTATTATTTTTTAAATCGCTATTTCCACATAAGCACAAAAACTACATTAAATTGGCCTATTAAAGTGAAACTTTTGTTTCGTACTGCTCTTGAGATCCCCGTGTATGTGCACCTTATTTAGGACACCTGATATTATTAATAAAATTTAAAATTTCAAACATTTAATAATTGTTAGCATCTACGTAAATTCACTGCATGCCTAAATATTAATTATTATTGCGTGTAAGGAAAAACAATTGATTAGAGATTAGATATTCCATTGTTTTTATTGACGTGCAATTGTTTTAAGTTAAAAAGCTTTTAAGCGTGTTTTGTTTTTGAATAAACAAAAGCAAAGCAGTGAAAGTGTCAAACAAAAATTAACAAATCCTAGCGTGTACAGTTAGTCAACCTAAAGCATCTACCAAAAAGAAAATTAAAACCGAAATGAAATGAAAGTTGTAACGTACGGAACTTGCCTGTTCATCTTGGGCCAAGTTTACAAACATCGGAATCAAGTCGGTCTTCAAGTATTCCACCTCTACGACTTTGGCGAGTTCGCCGAGCTTCGAAGCCGCTGCACGACGAACCATTGGAGTGTCGTCCTGACATAGCGCGCGGAAATGTGCACGGAGGTCGGCCTTCACAGCGGCCGATACACGAGGATAACACACCTAGAGGAAAACCACAGAATAATATGCGATAATTCGTTCTAATGTCAAATATCTTACCGCAAAAAGACCGCAAGCACTGGTACGAGAGGTAAACCAATCACCCGCAGCTAATCTTTGCACCAGAGGAACAAAATGTGTCTCCAAGTCTGCGGGACTGTGTTGTTGAGCAACATTTCGAAGAGATTCCACGGCCTTGTCACGAACCACGGTCTCTTCCACTGTGGCCAAGCTCTCCAAGGGAGGTAATAAGCAGTATGCATGTTCTGGACCTCCGACTAATGTTGTAAAATTTCCAAGTTGTTCGGCTAGTGCCAAAAGTACCTCATCCTCGTCGTAAATTGTCTCTGTTAGAAACGGGATCAGTTCTGCTCTTGTACGTTCCACACCCAAGGCTAGAGCTATTGTTGATAGCTTTTTTATGGAGTTCAGTCGTAACTAAAAATAATATTCGGGATATTAAGGTCATATTCCACTCACACAGAAGTAACATTTATAATGTATAATCAATTACAATATTCAACATGAAAAAATAGAAAATGGAGGAAAAAATGTAAAATTGAAAGTATCGTTTTAGTGGACGATGGTGGAGATAATTTTTATGTAAAATTGTACCTGTACATCTTCGTTCTTCAATTCATCTATGAGAACAGCTATAGGATATAAGGAGTCATCTCCTGCTGAATCGCTGGCTGCCATTGTAGAGCCGATACCTGTCGTAGCCGTTACCGTCGTTTTTACAGTATTTTACAACCAACTAAAATATTAAAATGTAAAATAGAACACTTTACTTTGTTTCACACCCTAATTACGCACAATCTTATTATCAAACGTGACAAACTGATACAAAATACTCAATATACCGTCACTTGTAAACGATTTCTAGTAAATTTATCTACGTCATTATTTGGAGAGACGGCTGCTAGATGGCAGTAATGGATTTTATGTTCGATGCCATCTTGACATACTACAATGAAAATTCAACGCTAATCTGGTATGACCTCGATTTATTTCAAGCTTATGTATCAAATTAATAGAGGTACAAATAGTATATAATTGACGAAATAAGTGATTACGTACTAAAATTTGACTTTTGTTCTTCACAAAACAATGTGTGAAACAATATTCTTTCAAACATGACAGTAATTAACAACGATTTTTAAGAAAAAGACTTTACAACCATCTTCAGTGCTGTGTGAGTAGATCAATGGCTACAAATAAATTAGCGAAGCTACGGATTTGTCTTCGGTTTCCAAAATAACTTTTAAAATGGAAAGCTCGCAGTACAAAGCAGTTTGCGTTGGAAAAAATTTGCTTGTGTAAATTTAAATTTTGTGTAATATGTATCATGTTTATATTGTTTGTGATGTTTAATTATCGCCGTACAGATGATCCAGTTTGTACTTTTATTAATGAAAAGACACTCCAGCAAGTCATATAAAAATTCAAAAATCTGACAGAAATCAGCCACTGTTCAGTCGGTAAGTAATGTTAGCTTTGCACGTCAATATTTATTTTGTACCATATTTATTGTAGACTAGCTAAACATTTTATAACAATAAATAATGAAACGTCAATAATTTTGATTGTGTATTTTTTTGTTGTTACGAAATTACTTTTATTTTTGTATTGTGACTAATGATGAAACACCTTTAAATTGCTTTTGAATATATTTTGGAAAACTGCATTCTATTGTAGTGATGGCAGAGCCAGATCTGTCACCAACCTTTCGAGCAAGTGAAGGAGACTGGACATGCAATGACTGTGGCAACATAAACTTTGCGAGACGAACCTCCTGTAACAGATGCAGCAAAGAGAAAGGCCAATCCTCAAAAAAGAAAAAACTCGGGCACGAAATCGGGAAGGCAGCAGCAGAGAAAAGCCGAGGACTGTTTAGTGCAGACGATTGGCAATGCAACAAATGCGGAAATGTGAACTGGGCTCGACGTCAACAGTGCAACGTCTGCAATGCACCAAAATTCGGCGAAGTTGAGGAACGAACGGGCTTTGGTGGAGGTTATAACGATCGCGGAGTCGTCGAATATAAAGAAAGAAACGATTCTGACGACGAGTACGATGAGTTTGGCAGACGAAAGAAACGAAGTAAGAAAAACGGTGGAACGTCAGATGATGGCGAAAGCAGATCCGAAAGCCGAAGCGAAAGCAATCGTAAAGAGGAACGTAAAGAAGAGGAAAAACCTAGAAACGAAGAAGAATATGAAGAGGAGGAGGAGGAGGATGATGACGATGGAGATTTATCAAAGTACGATTTGACAGACTGGGGCGATGAGACTGAAAATAAATCGAAGCGAAGTTCTCGGTCGAAATCCCGTTCTCGTTCGAGGTCCCGATCCCCGATTTCAAAGAAACGTTAGAAGATAGGTACTACTTCACTATTTGTAAACACAAACAGTCAACTTCACGAGTGTCTGGCGTATGAGTAAATGTATTCATCTAGTTATTATTCCTACTGTCTCATCAGTTTTTATATGTATATCGGCTTCATGTGTAGATTTCTCTACAACTTCCATTTCCATACTTTTAAGTGTCATTGGCAGTCTTGAATATTTGTTTCTCGTTTTTATTATTTTGACGATATTTCTTTTATTTTGTTGCATAACGAACTGATGAAAATACAAAATGATTACGATGCTGCTCCGTTTATCTTTTCATAATCATTTTGTAACTTAACGATTGAATAATAAAAAGAAAATATTTTTTATATATTTTCATAGGTATATTATCTAAATTTTCGTGCTTTTTATTTGTTATTAAGATTATTTATTTAATATTAGATTATTTTATATTTTATTCGGAGATGATATCATTTTCCAATATGTTACTTTTTATTCTTTCTAAAAATGAGTGCATGTTTTTAGAAAAGTACAACTAAATTGTTTAGTTTAAAGAAAGGTAATTTTTGAATGTTGTAACTATATTATTAGTTCAATTGTACATATTTCCTTATTGAACTGATTACCTATCTTTCTAAATAGGACCTCGACTAGACCTAAACTAAACAATAGCTAAACGTTTACAACTCCAACTAATAACGTGTTCTTTATGAGACATAATATCAATTTTGTGTTCACTAAACACATCTAACGTTTCGAATTTGTAAATCTGTAGTCTCGTAGAGTTTTTATCTTACAGACCTTTGGCCAATTTGGTACAAAACTAAACCGAAAGACTACTAGTATGAATGCTGACTAACTATTTTTGTTGTCAAACGTTCCTAAATTATTTTAGAGAAAAATACTTGTAATAAAAGTTGTACAAAATTTAGTTCGATGCACATATTATTTGTATAAAATAATTCATGAATGTTTGACAGAGGAAAAATAAATGTAGTAATCGTGAATCGGTGTTCATACTAGAAGTGAATGTATGTCCGTTCCTCTAATTTCTGGAACAACAGAAATCGTAAGTTTGCTAGTGTGTGTGATACGTTATCACGTGTATCTGTATGTAAGTGGTATTGATAGATGTTCTTTGTTATAAAAATGTACCAGCTGTATATGCAAATAAATTTTGTTCAGGCTTAACTGTTGTTTAAATTCAAGAGATCCCATTTTGAAAGTGCGTTTACTGTCGAAGAATCGAAATATTTTTGGAGGTAATTTATGAAAGAATTTGATCTATCAATGCTTCTATTTGTGATCATAGAATAAAGCAATAAATTCAAGTCAATTATTAATATTTAGTGATAGGATTTAAGAATGTATTTCATAAATTTAATAATACACATATGCACAACAGCAAATTTCCTTACTACTTACATTTTAATATATGACACATAATCTCACGACCAGCAAAATATAATAATATACATTTTTGTTATTACGGTTTATTGTATATTTTACAACTTATTAGAGGTAAAGCGTAACCATTCTAAAGATGTATAGTATCATCAGTTGTTATCAACAATTCATAAAATATACAATTATTGTTTTCACACAGATGTAAGTAACATTTTTGTAAATATACACAGCAAAACATGTTAAATAAATTTACAAGAGATAAAATATTTGATTTATTCTTCATCGGACAATTCTTTTTGCTTCAGATCACTGTATAACAGATTTTTGTAGTCAGTTTGAATTTTTCCTGGAGCACTTTCCTCCTAAAATTGAAATAAAAATTAACGCGGCATTGTTTTAAATTTGCACTACTATTAAATAAATTTCCCCTTCTCTCATTTACTTGTGTTTACTTTTTTTAGTCATGCGCACATGTATTCATTAATTAGTAAATTAGTTAAATCAAGTTTATTTCTGTCTGCCATTTGCAATTTTTTAAAATAAGTCACAAAAATATGATAAATACTGTAAGTACAAACTGAAAACTGAATTAAACTTTGGAAGCTATGTTTTAAAATACGTTTAGATGCAGTTAAATGTATACGTGTCTCAAATTTAATTTATACTAATAGATATAAACTATAACACGCTGTGTCATTTTGCAAAGTGTCTAAATAAAAAACAATGGCATCTTACGTCCTTTTGGCTTGTCGATGGGATTGGTTCCGTCCCAAACATTGGATTATCAAAAGCTCTATCCATATTAAACAAGGAACTTGCTACAGACCGATTTCGAAATTCAAGTCCTCCGGTGTTGTCTGTATCACCGGTGTTTTCAAATCGGACGAAAATGAATGGCCTGAAGTTCTTCAAACTTGGAAGATTGAAAGGTAAGTTTAGCTTCTTTTCTCCTTCAGTTCCATATATGTAATAAATTATTGTTAAAGTTATTAACACTAAGAATAGTGTTCCAAGAACTATTGCCACAGATTTCTTCAGCTGTTGGCCAGGCCAGTATTCTGGTCCGGAAATAAATAATTCAGAATTTTGAAGATTGTATTCATTTAGATTTGACATCAGCAGTTTATGCAGTTCTTGTGCTGCGCTAACGCTATCACCATTGTAATTAAAATCTTTTTCAACAATTACAATTTGAATATAAGTATTATCTTTATACAAAACTTTACTAACATGAACGTAAATATCATAATAACCAAATATGTTTAAATGTGCTTGAACATGTTTATTAAAATTATCTAAATTAAAATTATTTTTATCAAATTTGAATTTTAAATGTGCTCCTGAAACATGACACAAATTAATCAATTATTCTTCCCGATTTTATTGTTAAAATTACCGCAAATTTCGCAACAATGTCCAACAGGTTTAACAGGATTCAAACAATGGGTTACATTGCAAACCTGTTGCAGATTTTTGCAGACTGCTTTTTCAACAAAATTATTTTCATGACATAAGCATCCACTCTTATCAGTGCATTTAATATTTTTAACACTTAAAACATCTGTTCGAAGCTGATAATCGAAATTTTTAAATTGTCTGTTGCCTGGTTCCGAAAGTAAAAATCTTTGTAGTTCGTCATTTGATAAACTTTCGCCTTCAACTGTAAAACTGTTTACGGAAATTGAGATTTCAGGATATTTAACCCAAAAGCTGGACTTGTTTGGGAAGACCACGTTGTCATAGATACAAGGGACTCTTTCTACATGTGGTGTGGCTGCATTTTCTAACTTTCCTAGATTCCAATTTGACGGTTTGAACCACGGTTCAATATTAATTGTTTTAAACATCACTTCTGCAATTTTAAACAAAAATTAGATTTATTTATTTATTTTTGGGGTAGGCGAGTCGGTCTGTGGATTTAATTCCATCAGTTGACAAAACAATTTTCATCAATTTAAATCTACCCCTGTAGCTTCCCCTTCACTAACGTCTTTGGGGGCCGTGATTTGACGCCTGGTAACCGCACTTCACGCGAATAAATATATCACTTACTGAAATCTGCTAGTGCTACACCCAGTTATGAGTAAAAGGCGTGATGATATATTTATTTTATTGTAATTTAAGATTTAAAAGATTTGTTGTTATTATTGTTTACCTTTTCTTTCACAAGTAAAATCATCTTGTCCAGTAACTTCCAATTGTCCTTCGGCTTTCATTATTAATTCTCCATTATTCGGAAGTTCTATTTCTCGAACTTTAATATTTTCTGGAAGGTAAATAGCGGTGAACAAATCTTCAGGAAATATAATTTTGCTTCCTTCACATGGTAATTTATGTCCTAGCCAGTTTTTTGGTTCATTGTAGTTTGTATTTGGGATCCAATTTTTTGTTCTTGTCTTTTGTGAATTACCTAAAATATTTCCAACATATTTTAGAACAATTTAAAGATGTAAATTGTGATAAAATTATTACATTGATGTAAATACATCAAATATATTAAAAATAATAGTATAACACACTTCATAATTAACTTTACTGTATAGATACTAATTTAAAAAAGTATTTTATTGAAGTAATCTGATACTATATTCAATGGGAGGCTGTTACTTGTTTACAAGGATATTTTTTTCATATTTTATGCGTGCGTTCGTCTGATACAACTAACCTAACATATCTGTGTTGCTATTTCGTTTCCGATTTGTTAGGCGTACTTGCTTTCTACAAAATTTTTAATTTATTTAACAAAATTTTTAATTATTTGTTTAGGCATTTAAAACAAGTATTTTAAGAAAAATAGTTTCGTGATAACGTATCAAACTATTACAATTAATACCTGGAAATTGAAGTATAATATAAACAATAAATAATACAACATTTTGAATGCATTATTTCATATTTATTTTAATTCTTTTACTAATTTTAAATTTGACTTACATTTATTGAAACAAATATTGACTGATTTACTTTGTTCACTTCTAGATTTAATGATTTAGATTCAAATTAAAATAATCAATTATGTATAAATTAGTTTTATTCGGCTATTTACTCATTTGGTACCAAATGTAATAAGAAACATTTAAAGAAAATAACAATGTTTATAAGCTTTCTCATAAAGGATAATAACTAATAAATAAATATTTGAACAATATTCAAGGTTTGTTGCGTGAACTAAGATGGTTTAAAAACAAGGGAATGAAATAATTATGAATGTGGATGAATCTAAAGTGGTATATCAGGATGAATCTGATGAATATTTCTTTAGTGAATGTTACAATGATTCATGCTACCCCATTTAATGGAATATAGTTATATTATTATTTCTACCACGGCTTTGTCAGGAAGTAAACGTTTCTTCGCTCAATTCAGAGAAAAAAGTGATACTTTTCATCTAGAATTCTTGGCGAAAAAAGTTTCTTTTTCCCTAAAGAAGGAAAATAAAGCCATGTCCATGGCAAAAAGAAAACAATGGTAAAATTTGACATTAGTGACCTCTACGTAACATCTGTCAAGAGAATTTCTAATTTATTTTTGAAAATTTTACTTTCTGATAAGAAGAAAAAAGTGTCATCCTGCCCTCGGGTGGTTTGTGAATACAAATTAAACTATATCTTCTGGAAGAAATGTTTTAGTTTCTTTCTTTTAATAGTCATTTTTATTTCGATCCATTCCCTAATTTTACGTTGAACAAGTATCTAAAGAAAATGCTAGTAACAAATTTAGAGACAGATTCAGAAAGCGGATTACCAGTAATACCAATTTTTATTTCGTTTTTATCTCTCTTTCCATTTCTCAAAACAAATTTATTTTAACCTGGGTTAGAAAGAGTGTTAATTACCATCAAATTTAATTCAATTCGTAAATCTATTTAAATTTGAAATAGAGTTATAGATAATATAAAAATAAATCGGGTTTATGAATCTTTCTCTATATTTCTAAGCTTTCTCATTCCCTCATTTACAATTAATTCGGTCTGTATCTCCTATGGCAATCCACGTTCCGTCACAGCATCCATGGTACAGCAAGCAAACACTTTGCCGTTCGTCGTCAGCGGCTGCCAAATTCTAATTTTACCCGAGAGTGTGGTAGGGGCTTGCCGACATCGCTCTCGCTCGTCCAGCGTGGCCGAGACGACTTCCTTCAGTTTCAGTGAACTTTCCTAGTGCTGAGTTCTGTGAATGCGACCGCCACGGCGCCGATATCCGACCATTCGACTCGGTAATTATTGGTTGATGACACCTGAAATTTGGGGTTGAGTGAAGTGTGAAGTTTAAGATGAAGTGAGAGTGAGATCGATTTTTATTTCGAGAAATAGTATCTAGTTGTTTATAAGTATTATTAAATGGATTCAAGTGAGCAATGCAAAAGTTCAAATACTGTGTATTTATTTTAGTATATTTGTTGTAGGTATTTTAGGAAGCATTTTTAATTTTGTACTTATGCACGTGGTTCGATTGTAACGCACGCCAAAACTTTCAAACTTATTTGTCCCCTATTTCACGACAAAATATATCTTATTTTTATACTGATCTGTAGTTGCAGAGCTGTCACATAATTACATTTCATTTTAGTGTTTCAAACCGGATGTCTACTTTATAATTTTCGTATGGCGATAATTTCTATACAATTAAATTGTAAATACAAAAAAAATGTTCAGAATTTAAAAAAGCATTTAATAATTTTGTTATCAACTATGTTTCACTTTTGATATCGACAATAAAAGTAAATACTAATTTATGGTTATTTATAGACCGGCATTAAAAATAAAACAAAAAACTTTAACTTTTGTATTGACATCTGTTTCAAATTCTGCACTTTAAAAATGTTAGTAGTGGGCGAACTATAGAGGCAACTTTAGTGTGAATTATTTCGCTCTGTCGTTGCAGATCTTGAATGTCAGTTCATTATTTTTGTGTTTAAGAATGGTTTCATGAATTTATTATTATAATTTACTGAAAGAAAGTTGTGACAGTCTTATAAAAAAGTCTGAAATGTTTTAAGAGCAATAACTTGGCTTATTATTATACGTAGTATGAGGAATATAAGCTATATATTTATTTGATGTGTTCTAAAAATGTCTGGACATAATTACACATAATGTGTGTTGGCAAGATGAACACATTATGATCACGCCAGACTGAAGGTAAGTTTTATTGGAAATGAACAAGTGGGATATATCAGTATTAGCACGACGAGATGTTCTGAGATTTGAATCCATTCAAACTATTTAAAAAGTCTTCTTTCTTGCATACTGCTAACTTCTATAATAGTATAATATGTAGCAAGCTTGTTAAACGTTTCTTTAGTTACGAATATATAAATAGCGAGTATCTAAAGAGTTTATAAATCGAGTCACATACTATACTTTTTCTACGATCGTAAATTAAGACAACAAAAAAATGTAAAGTTTTATGAATTATTTAAAAAGTAAGGTTAAGTTACAATGACCGATGCCTGAAGCTAACTTCACCCCGTGCTTAAAATTTCAAGCCGTGACTAAAACATTTGAAGTCACAGCTTATCAACATGTGATTAAGATGTTATTTAGCGCCATGGAAACCAGTACGTTAAATTACATTTTAATAATGCGAGTACAAAAAATATTCTAGTATTAAAGTTTGCTTTAAAATCGGTATTTATTTGTTTAAATACAACAAAATTATTTTTCTCTAACAAACAAAATTCCTAGAAAAAAATGTATGTGTCAAGCAAGAGGTCGTGGGTTCAAACTTCAACTTATAAATTGTTTGCACTATACTGTACTGTAATTGTGATTAAGTTACTATTGTGTAGAATAACAATTGCTATTTATAATATCTTGCAACATATTTTTTGTGAGTAGATGTCACCGAGTAAAATAATTATAAAGAAAATTTCTCGTCATGTTTTTGTTTAACAACAATGACGACAACATTTCGCAATAATTTATAATTAAAGATGAAGTGCTGAATCGAGAATGTAAACCGATGTTGGTTGCCTCTAAATAAGACAGACTTTTCGCAATCACGTGGTCGTGTAAAAATATCTTTGATTCCGCAGACCAACGTGACGTTTGGACGCCGGCGACTTGCGCGACACGAAGTGGGACGAAACTATTTATTTTTTATATCGTAAGCTACACACATTCACACCTGCCGACATATTATTCCAGAAAAATCCCAGGACTCATTTAGGGAACAAGTCGTTAAAACGGATATCTTTTATTTTTATTATTAACAGTAAATTAAAAAAAAAAATTAATAATCGACTTGGCCGTCTTGAACCCCTAAAATTCATGTACTTCGACATTTATTATTTATTTATTAATGCTCTAATCACCGAACCATAATTTGTAAGTTCATATTTTTAACTTGAGCGGGATTCGAACTCACTATCTTTAGATTGTAATTCTGTAACGCTAACCACATCACTATACTAAAAGATTTGCGCCCTTGCAGAGTGCTTTAAAATAAATATAGAGTAATTAGAAAAAATGGGGTAGGCGGCTTAGTGGTACCGGCTTGTAGATTTGAGAACCCGGGTTCGATTCCCACAGCTGACAAACAATTTTCACTACCTCCGTGGCTCCCCACCACTAATATCTTTAGGAACCGTGTTTTGGCGACTGGTAACCGCACTTCAGATATATTTTTACGCGTGAAATGCAGTTACAAGCCGTCAAATCACAGCCCCCAAAGATGTTAGTGGTAGGGGAGTCACAGGTATGGCATTCACTGACCATCAAAATAATTATATTTGAACCAAGTGAATTTATTTCGTTAAAAAAGGTCCTTTTAAATTGAAGAATTGGTGACATTTTTCGTTGTCAATTATAATTGATAATTACCTACTTAATTTCAGGCATAAGTTTTTTTAATTCATTTTGTTATCACCCCGTAACTTTTAAATTACTTATTTTGTTTGTAGTTCTGTCAAAAAATATAACAAAGAATATATAAAATTTGACAGTTAAAAATAGTTAAACTTTTTATTCGTCTGTAAATTCTGCAAAATTCTTTTTAAATTTCGTTGAACGGTAATAAAAGTCTGGTGTGTAAAGTATTTGATTAGAATGCCCTTCACATTGACTCTACAATCCACAATCACGTTCGCTATGTGGGTGTACTTTAAGATAAGTGAATATTTGTATCGGCACACTTGAATTTGAAGAAGTTCAATGACATGAAGCGCGCGCTGCCACCATATGTTGCCGCGTTTACATGTGCGTGCATTTGTGTGCGTGCCTTTCGTTCTGTTTCTGTTTCTAATGTGATATTTGGCGTAACCGATTGAATTCTATATTTATTTAACACGATTCTTGCCAATAGCTATTTGTTTCGTTTTTCAAGGAGAAAAAACAGTTGATCGGACGATTCATTTCACCGTTAATTTGTTTGTTTTCTAAATCAATTTGTTGTTAATTGTTTGAGAATATTTGATATTGTTTAATGTATTTATATTCCTGCTTTCTGAAAATAGTGGACAGTGTAATATTTATTATTAGATTAGTTTATTATCATTCGTTAAGCTGCGAATTTATAATGTCAAAATCATAACATTATATGAAAATATTAATAAAAAAACATTTAAAACATATTGCTAAATATTTATTGCCACTAAGTTAATTCTTCAGATGTTGTGTTTTCCCGAGGCTATATCTAAAAAACTGAACAAGATATGCAGTGCCGGATTAACACTAGGTGGGGCCCTAGGCAATCGCAAACGAGGGCCCGCTGTTTATGAGATATTGGTAAAAAACTGTTTTTTGGCGAAATTAAAAAAAATAAATATTGTGAAAATTTGATTATAAAGTTAATTGAAGCGTCAGATATTGAGTGCCGTTGAGGTCATTTTCATATCTCATTTAGTTTTTGAGATATAGCCTCGGGAAAGTACAAAATCTGAAAAATAAGAAGAAATTAACTTTTCCGGAGACTATATCTAAATAAATAAATATATCATCACGCCTTTTACCCATCACTGGGTGTGGCACTCTGCCTACGCAGATCTCGGTAAGTGATATATTTTTTTCGCGTGAAGTGCGGTTACCAGCCGTCAAATCACGGCCTCTAAAGATATTAGTGGTGGAGGAGCCACAGGGGTAGATTTTTTAAAAATTGGTGAAAATTGTTTGTCGGCTGTGGGGAGACTATATCTATATATAGGTATTTTATAAAGACCATTCTAGACAAATTTAAAATTAATTTATAAACATTTTTAATGTGCCAATATTGAACGTCCGTCGATTCTATTAACAAATATTGTGGCAACGACCGACAGCAGTAAATAATAGCGGACCATCTATTTCCAGCAGACAACATTTTAAAAGTTTTTAATGAGATAAACATACGTTGAAAACTGAACAATAAACAACTATCATTATTCAAAAAACTTTGTAAGTCTTTTCAATCGGTTTTAAAGGTTTGTTCACTTATTGCGACATTAAATACTTTACGAATGGAATCAAAGACTTCTAAAAATAATCCTCCTGTTATTTGTTTGTTTTGCTTTTGTTTCAACAATGCATGCTACGATTATAAGTTACAAGTTTAATGAGAAATGCCTGAAACTGGCAGGTGAACATTTACATTTATTTTCCGTTACAAGATTCGTGTTTTCTACTTCAAAATTTAATATAAAGTTTGGGTACTGGATGACTACTTGACAGAAATAATCATTTGTTTTTATTTAGACTTGAGGCATAACAAATGATGTTGCACCTTGAATTGACGTTAAAAAAACTTGGCGATCTGTTTGTTGTGAAGACTTGGATGATTTTTTAGGCACTCTTCCCTAATTAGAGGTTAAAGTACGTTTTTTTAAAAAATAAATAAATATAAATATATCATCACGCTTTGTACCCATTACTGGGTGTGACACTCTGCCTAAGCAGATCTCGGTAAGTGTTTTTCTTGTATGAAGTGCGGCTACCAGCCGTCAAATCACGGCCTCCAAAGATATTAGTGGATCGGAAGCCACAGGGGTAGATTTAAATTGGTGAAAATTGTTTGTCGGCTGTAATAATATTATGCAATATTATTTTTTACCACTTTAATGGAGCCCTATTGATATCTGGTGATAAAATTTGTTACTAAAAGTTGCTCTTTCTGCTATCAAATATAAACAATTAACAATTTATTCTGTAAATTTGTATTTTATTAATCTAAATTTATATCATTTCGAATAAGTATGTTGTGATATGATTATTAATTCAAGTAATATCAAATAATATCAAATTCAGTGTCCAATAAAATAATAATAAAACAATTTCTGTTTGTGTATTCGCTATTCAGTTGTCAATTTATCTCCCGTTGACCCCGGAAGAGAAAGCTACGCAGTAACGAAGCAGGACGGTATTAAGGGGTTTGGGACAGGTGGTACGGAGTCAGGGGAAGTTGATAAGTCCCTGGATGGCTCGAGACGACAGATGACCTACTGACGTTATATTTATGTTCGCTGTTGTATTTTAGCAGCAAGTCACGAAAAAGTTTTATCTATTTATAACTGAGTTCAGATTGTCCCCTAGTCCCTGCTTAGACGTAATGCAGGCAGGGCCGTACCGAAATTATTTCTACTCGTCATTAATACCAACGTAACATGTAATAGTATTGTAGAAAAATTGCGTTCGTAAATATAAACTTTTTTTACACTTGCATAAAATAGTTTTCACAAATTTAAATCTACCCCTGTGGCTCCCCCTCCACTAATATCTTTGAGGGCCGTGATTTGACGGCTGGTAACCGCACTTCACGCAAAAAAATATATCATTTACCGAGATCTGCTTAGGCAGAGTGCCACACCCAGTAATGGGTAAAAGGCGTGATGATATATTTATTTATTTATTTATATAAAATAGTATATTATAATAATCACAAGAGTGCGGAAAGATAATCATAATAATTTTATTTTTCATTTATAGACTTTACTTTTACGGCCTAGACCGGAATAGTTACTTGTATATCAAGAGAATAAATTGAGACATTTTTAAAATTTATTTTCCAAGTTGAAGACGAGGGATATAAAATACTATATTTTCTTCACGAGATATTGTAGAAAAAAAATACCTTTATGGGCAAAATCGCGTTCGTAAATGTTCACTTTTATAACACTTGCATAAAATAGTATATTGTGTAGCTAGTAGAAAAAGTTATTTATTTCCGGACGATGGCAGTATCCATAAGAGTTGAGAAAAAAATTCATAATTTTTTTCTCTTTTATACATTTTACTTTTACGGCCTAGACCGGAATATTTACTTTCCAAGTCGGAGGCAATGAATATAAAGCATATGAGAGCAAAATGATAGTTTCATCACAATGTATACATACGACTCTTTTCATTATTCTATCAGGAAGTGAAATTTTAAGAAATAAATTAGAAATATAGATTCTCTTAACAGATGTCACTTGGAAAAATTACTATCTTCCCTAGGGATTAAAAGTATTTCTTCGCTCAATTGAGAAAAAGAAATGTTAGTATTTTACTTTCTAACAAGGTCGTTAAAGACGTTATTTTATTTCTTGTTGTCTAGCAATGACTATAATAGTGGAATAATAAATTTTACGGATAAAAAAATTGTTATTTTCATCCGATCGTATAAAAATGATTTAGGAACGTTTAACAGCGCAAATTTTATGTCGTCATTGTCAAGTTGTTCAGAAAATAGTGCATCGTTTTACTGACAATAAATGTTACAATTTACTACTCAAACATTACCTAACATAAAACTTGACATTATTTACCTTCCTTTAGTAATACGTTCTTTATCGCTGTCGTTCTGTACCTAATTTTAAATCCGGTAGTAAATACCAAAAACTAAAAGAGTATTGACAGCTTTTTACCATGTTCCCTCCATAAAATAACTCATGTAATCCTCTTAAACGTAAACACCCAGCCAAGAGCTGACGAAGTAACGATACATGGTGAAATCACCCATCAGCTCTCAGGCTTTCGCTTCGCCGTCCGCGCTGCGCTCATATTAGAAATATCGATACATATAACTCGAGAACGGAAATAGATTTAGTGTGGCTGTGTCTTGCGCCCAACGGCAATTAGCGTCTCATTCACCCGCGGAGATTAATTGCAGAGAACCGACTTATAATTGGAGCAAATGACTACCGATGCTTTCATAATTAAGATGAAATGTGGAGATGGATGGTGTTTTGACGTTCCACTGTTTATTCTGTGTCATAAACGAATTAAACTCACATAATTTCATCTAATACTAAGAAGAAAGTATAGATTGTCATTAATTTGTCGATTGGTAACAAATAATGATTGATTTACAAAACAAGGGTGAATAATTTACTAATAAATGTTTGATGCTTGAATGCTCCTTCTTTACCAGTTTGACGTAGTATAATAGTTTAGCTGGTCAGTCCAGAAGCCATTTTGATTCAAAGACATATTTTAAGCTTTCTTCACACATCACCAGTTTGAAATATTTTTGTCAAATTCAAATTCAAATGTTGTGGTTTAAGATACACTAACAAAATTAACAAAAAAAATGTTGCTCTTTTCACTACCAGTTGTAGATCTACTATTTATTTGATCTTACTGGTCATTCAAGGAGCAAGATTAATTCTTAGGTGCAGAAGTTTGTAAGATATTCATAAGTACAAACTTTTGATTCTAAGATATATTAAGTATTAGTTAAAATCATTAACAAATATTTAATGAATGTTGTTTGTAATTTGTGTTAGCTTTTCTATATCTCCAGTTGGATGTATTTTTGTCTGTCTGGTCATTCGAGGAGCAAGATTAATTCTTAGATTCACCAGAATGTACCTTTACAATAGGTACATTCTTTTAAGTCTAGGATACATTAAGTTTAGAAATAATTAACATACATTTTAGGAATGTTGTTTAAAGTATATTTTAGCTTCTTTATCTCCAGTATGACATATTTTTATCATTCTGGTCATTCCAGAAGCGAGATCAATTCTTAGATTCACCTGAATTTACCTTTATAATAGGTTCATTCTTTTAAGTCTAGGATACATTAATTTTTAGAAACAGTTAACATACAATTAATAAATGTTGTTTAAAGTATATTTTAGCTTCTTTATCTCCAGTATGACATATTTTTATCATTCTGGTCATTCCAGAAGCGAGATCAATTCTTAGATTCACCAGAATTTACCTTTATAATAGGTTTATTCTTTTAAGTCTAGGATACATTAACTCTTAGAAATATTTACATTTAATGAAGTTTGTGTTAGCTTCTTCATCTCCAGAATGACGTATTTTTGTCTTTTTGATCATTCCAGAAGCGAGATCAACTCTTAGATTCACCAGAATTACATTTACAATAGGTACATTCTTTTAAGTCTATGATACATTAATTCTTAGAAACAATTAACATACAATTAATAAACGTTGTTTAAAGTATATTTTAGCTTCTTTATCTCCAGTGTGATATAATTTTATCATTCTGGTCATTCCAGAAGCGAGATCAATTCTAAGATTCACCAGAATGTACTTTTTTACAATAGGTACATTCTTTTAAGTCTAAGATACATTAATTTTTAGAAATAATTAACCATCATTTAGTTAATGTGGATTAAAAATTGTGTTAGCTTCTTTATCTCCAGCAAGATGTACTTTTACCTTTCTGGTCATTCCAGAAGCAAGATCAATTCTTAGATTCACCAGAAAATACCCTTTACAATGGGTTCATTCTTTTAAGTCTACGATACATTAACTATTAAAAATACTTACATTTAAAGTTTGTATTAGCTTCTTCATCTCCAGATTGACGTATTTTTGTCTTTCTGGTCATTCCAGAAGCGAGATCAACTCTTAGATTCACCAGAATGTATCTTTTTTACAATAGGTACATTCTTTTAAGTCTAAGATACATTAATTTTTAGAAATAATTAACCATCATTTAGTTAATGTGGATTAAAAATTGTGTTAGCTTCAGGGTTCGTAAATATCATGATATTTATAATAAATATCAAAATATCTGATATATAGGATAATATATCAGATAAATATCACTTTTTGGATATTAATTTTTTAATTTTAGTTTTTGTACACATTTAGAAAAACTGAAAAATTCGAAAAATTTCACTTTTTCGGAGGCTATATCTCAAAAACTAAACAAGATATGGAAATGCGCTCAACGGCGTTGAATTCCCCGTGTCCGAATTGACTTATAAGCACATTTTCATACAATTTTATGCTATTTAATATTTTTAATTATTTCCTAAGGGGTACCCCTTTGGTTTTTTCAGATTTTAATTCAATTTTCCCAAAAATCCTTAATCGTAGGATTATTAAAACGAAAATTTACATACATATGTATTTTGACCCACTGAATCCAGTGGTGCAATCTTCAAATGCATATGACTTCTGGTTTTCGAGAAAATGTTAAAAAACCGCTTTTTGCGATTTTTTTGGCGGAAAATTGAAAAAAAAATAAAAATCGCTGAAACTATGTTTATAAGTTAACTGAAGCACGAGAAAATTAATGCCGTTGACCGCGTTTTCATATCACATTTAGTTTTCGAGATATAGCCTCGTAAAAGTAGAAAAACTGTAAAATTCGAAAAACTTCACTTTTCCGGAGGCTATATCTCAAAAACTATTTGATATTTTTATATAATGGATATATATCATTGCAAAAATATGACGATATATATCAAAATAAATATCATGATATATATCGATCGATATATATCTTCGAACCCTGGTTAGCTTCTTTATCTCCAGCAAGATGTACTTTTACCTTTCTGGTCATTCCAGAAGCAAGAACAATTCTTAGATTCACCAGAATGTATCTTTACAATAGATACATTCTTTTAAGTTTAGGATACATTTTTTCTTAGAAATAATTAACAAACATTTTAGGAATGTTGTTTAAAGTATATTTTAGCTTCTTTATCTCCAATATGATATATTTTTGTCTGTCTGGTCATTCCAGAAGCGAGATCAATTCTTAGATTCACCAGAATTTATCTTTCTAATAGATATATTCTTTTAAATCTACGATACATTAATTTTAAAAAGAATTACGACACATTATAAACTATTAAAGTTTGTGTAAGCTCTCTATATATCCAGTTTGACGAATTATTATCCTACTGGTCATTCCAGGAGCAAAAATAATTTTTGGGTGCAAAAGAATCTCCCAACAAAACATAAGATATGTTTTATTACTAAAATTTTGTTTACATTACGCCAAGATTATTTTAATCTTTCCTTCTTTTTAAATCAGATCATATTTGGCATCGTCTATTATCAGCTATCAAATGTATCTAAATAATGTTACAGAAAAACATAATAAATATAAGTTTTATTTGCGACACTTTTGTCGAAAATAATTACAACAAGAATTATACAATATTAAATGTTCAAGATAAAAGTGTACCATTAATAAATGTTTAAATAACTTTACAATTTGCTACTTGTATCAATTCACAATTCATTCTTCAATGAAAATCATGGAAACATTTCTCTCCTCGACTTGAGTCAGAGTTCGGAGAAGCTTACTGCTACATGGAGGATTGTGGAGTCGAACCATTTAACCGATTCTGATTTCTGACGCAGCTGCTATTTGGAGCAGTAATGCATGTCGCTGAACTAAATATACAATCACTAACTCGGAGTTCTGTTCGTGGATGTGACGTTGTCGAGAGCACAGAGCGTCTCGACGCCATGACGACTGAATGTGTGTCACTCGACGGATGCTGACAATGTCTAGCAAAAAACACTTTGAGGAAATATGGAACGTGTTTTTTAAAGAATGAAATTGGAACGTGTGTAATGGATTGTTACTTGAAAGGAATAGTTTAGGATATTTGAGGTTTCTTCTACTTATTTATTATTAACTTGTTATGCTAGCACAACTTATTTCAGAACAGAAATAATGAAAATCTTATGCCTATGGCACACTGGTCGATGAGCGTCGATGAGCATCGATGAACTCCTCGATGAAACAACAGAACGCACTCTTCATTGACAAACAATAAAAGCTTCTAAAGTTGAGAAAGAAAAACTAAATTTCAAAAATATGCTAACGTGAAGTGAGACACAAAAGATACGAGTGAAATGAGATACGTTTGTTTCATCGATGAGCTCTTCGATGGAAATAGAGGAGCCTCTAATTTTCGTCGATGACGGGTGCGTTCTGTTGTTTCATCGAGGAGTTCATCGATGCTCATCGACGCTCATCGACCAGTGTGCCATAGGCATTAGAAATTATAAGTATATGTGCTCAACGGAATTGGATTTCTCATGCTTCATTTAATTTTAAATAACTTTTGGACGTTTTTCATTACAACCGCACTTCACGCGAAGAAATATATCACTTACCGAGATCTGCTTAAGCAGAGTGCCACACCCAGTAATGGGTAAAAGGCGTGACGATATATTTATTTTTATTTTATTTTCATTATTTGAACATTTCTTTAAGTGGGAAAATCTTAGAAATTACAACTTTGAGAGACTATATCTTAAAAACTAAAAGAGATATGGAGATGCACTCAAGATGAAAAGTTCTGGAAATATGTTTATAAGTGAATTAAAACACAAGGAAAGTTGAATATGTCTTAATTTTTATTCCATTTCACATTTTGTCAAAGACAAAATAGCTATTTATGAAACTAGTAAGGAAATGAAGGTTATTACCTTACGCATGTGAAACACATAAGTAAGGTAATAACCTATTTCCTTACTAGTTTCATACAATATTTTTTCTACTTCCGTTCTAATAAATACGAAAGAGCGTTTTTGAAATTATGAAATTTTGACATATTAATGACAGTTATAAATTCAAAAAATAAACAATAACACAACAGAATTCGTCTACCAAGATATCTGTTGCTATGTTACCTCATTATTTCACTAGTTAAATAATGCAGTTCATTACCTAACTCAAATAAGTGAAATAAAACGTCTATTTCCTAACGGAATTAGAAAAATATGATTTTGACATTTAAAAATAGTTTTTTATTGTCAATTTTATTTACTTAATACAAGTTTCCATGGATATATTATTATATCATAACTTAATTATTTTAAGTAAAATATTTTTGTGTCGGTGTCGATTTTCTTACCGAATCTGCTCTGAATGGGAAATTTGTATAGCGTGCATTTCAACAATGTAATCTATACGAGTGGAACACGAGTACAAATTAATACGTTGTTGGAATGCACACGAAAAAATTGTCCGGAAAGACTCAATGCTGTAAGGAGATTATAAATGAAAATAATTTTGTGAAACATAGCCAAGTGTTTACCTTATATTTTTATTAAACCTTGTTTCACCAAGTGTTGGATGACAATTAATTTTGTCTTTGTTGTTATTTAAATTGCTATTGCGTAGCTTTCCCTTTTTTTCGGTAGATGGCATGACCAGTTCCACAAAACTTCTCATGTCATCTTACTAGTTTGTTAGAGATCTTATTCTCTGCTGGCACAGTTCTTCGTCACCAGCTTCTTCACATGAACTTTGTTCTAGGTGAAGAAGTGAGTTATACCATACTGATGAGCTCTAATAAGAGCGAAACGCGTCTATGGTTACTAACTGAATTGTGTTGGCCAGCCTCTGACGATGCCCTCATAAGGTGACTTGGAGGCTGAATTTTGTGAAACAAAGCCAAGTGTTTACCTTATATTTTTTATTAAACCTTGTTTCACCAAGTGTTGGATGACAATTAATTTTGTCTTTGTTGTTATGAAAATAATTCCCTTTTGTTCATCATAATAACAGCATATGTTTTTGTTTGTTGTTGCAGGTGACTGCCTGTGTAGCATGACGTCCTCGAGCCCGGCTCAGTAGCCTCGCGTCGCGATGTCTCAAGGACATGGAGGAGGCGGTGGTGGCCACGGCGGAGGTCGTGGCACGCCGGGCCACTGGTCACCGCTTCCGCCACATTTCCGGCCCGCGTCGCCCTACCCCGGAAGCCCGCCGCCGCGTATGCCGCCTCCAGGTTCTCCTGGTCTACCTATGTTCGCCGCGAGGCTGCCTTATGTACCATGCCCTCGGCCACGGTGGCCAGGGCCCTATCGTGGACCTCCCCCACATACGGTAAGTGAAAAACACATTTTTTTACTATAATTTTCTTCAATATTCTACTAAATATATTTGTCAAACAAAAAATATTCATCAAATAATTTTATTTACTTTATTATACGAGTTATCTTTAAATAAAAAATAAAATATAAATATATCATCACGCCTTTTACCCATTACTGGGTGTGGCACTCTGCCTAAGCAGATCTCGGTAAGTGATATATTTTTGTGCGGTTAGCAGCCATCAAATCACGGCCCTCAAAGATATTAGTGGAGGGGAAGCCACAGGGGTAAATTTAAATTGGTGAAAATTGTTTGTCGGCTGTGGGGATCGAACCAGGGTTCTCAAGATCCACAGGCCGACTCGATACCACTGAGCCATCTACCCCATAAAGTTACCTTCAAATATAGTGAATCCTACGCAACAAGGTCCCGCTGCAATATTTCCAAATTAATGTCCTTAATTCTAAAAATTGCTACGAAGCATCATGATGTCGCGAGTGGTTGCACTTGACGCCAAGCGTCCAAGGCGTCCACCATTCACCAAATGATTTCTCTGCGTCCAGTCGTAGTGGGCGTCGCAATAAGACCACCGTGTTTTGTCTACAAACAATCTATTTTTGTGTGCTATCTTTGGCGCTGTCAAAATGATGCAACGGTGATCCGTTGGATGATTGATTGAACATGCTGGCTCTTCTATTGTTTGGTGTTGTCTTCAATGTTGTGTTGTGTGAAGCGAGAAGCCATGAGGAATGTACGAGGATTAATCGTCACTTGCTTTTAAACAGTCACTAAGTTTGACAGATTGTGTGTAGGTGAAACACCGGATTTTACTAAGACCAATGTGGTTATCTTTTTTACCAAACCGGATGTTGACTTGCATGGTGGTATAGATGATTCTGGTATTAAATTTCTTAAGTTTCCTGTACAGGGAAAGGTTCAGGTATAAAAATCATACACTACTTTCACCTCAGCTACATTCATAATTCTTCTCATATACCCTTTATACTTATACTATCAGACATCGCCCGAGACAAATAAAATAAATAAATATGTGATACTCTGTCGTAGCAAATAATATAATATAAATATATCAATACGTCTTTTTGCTTTTCCTGGGTGTGACATTCTGCCATAGAAGATCTCGTTAAGTGATATATTTATGTGAGTGAAGTGCGATTACCAGCCATCAAATCACGGTCCCCAAAGATGTTAGTGGAGGGAGAGCTACAAAGAAAATTTTAATTTAGTGAAAATTATTTGTCGGCTGTGAGAACCGAACATTTAAATATATATTTTACTTTCACTGTATTTTCACTGTAATTGCATTTATACTTTCATTACAAATTTAGGAAAATATATACACATAACATCACGCTATGGGGTAGGTGGCTCAGTGGTATATCGAGTCGGCCTGTGGATCTTGAGAACTCTGGTTCGATCTCCACAGCCAACAAACAATTTTCACCAATTTAAATCTACCCCTGTGGCCCCCCTCCACTAATATATTTGGGGGCCGTGATTTGACGACTCGAAGAAATATATCACTTACCGAGATCTGCTTAGGCAGAGTGCCACAACCAGTAATGGGTAAAAGGCGTGATGATATATTTATTTTATTTTATTTATTTGTCTCCGATAAAATGGGGTAGCACGAACCCCTGAAACATTTACTGAACATCATATCATCCATTTATTCCTAGGTCATTCACGCAATCTCTCACTCTCAATTTCATTTTCATTCGACATACATTCCACAAACCCAAACCATCTGAACTGACTTATACCCACACTTCTAACAATTTAGAATATTTTAAGATTTTGAGTAAATAATAAAAATGTATATTTAAGTCGGCAGATGGAATACCAGACGTCTACAAAAAATTATTTTCCATTGACCCCAAAAATTCAAATTGCGATCAAATATTCGATAAATGTTTAATGAATTTGATTCAATGGGCTACGAACGTAAAGCACATGGTCACTGGTACACCTTCTCTCTTTTTTTAAGCCATTATATTTTAATAAATAATTTTATAGCTACTGTTTCGACAAGTGAACAAAGATTAACATCATCGATTGATTACAATTTTAGAAGCCCTGATAATAATTTACAAGGAATTGAAGTTTATCGATATGCAGTTGACCAACCTAAAGAAATTATTTACAATAAACGAGAAGAAGATGATGATTCTTTTGACCATTTTAGACAAAATAGAAATCCTGATATTTTTAGCCAATTACCTTTAAAACGTTCAAGACGATCGGAGAGAGGGTTGCCACCTTTGAAATTTGAAAATTATTTGAATGATTTTCCAATGATTGAAGCTTTTAATCCTTTGGAGTCATCAGAAGAAGACAGAAGCATTTATGATACAGACGAGCAAGGTTAAATTGTACAAAGTTACAAATTATATTAAATTTAATTATTTTTAATATTTAGATCTGAAAATTCCGAAACAAGAAATTACTAAACATGAGCCACAGTTTAAAAATGCTTTAATGGATTCTAATAATAAATTGGCGCCAAATAAAATAAATAAATTGTCACCAGAGCAGGAAAGAATGATACAGAAAAATACTAAAGATATTATAAATGCTTTTGATATATTTTCAAAAATTCGGGACATGTTTCTTGGTAGCTTTTTTACTCCAAATGGTACAGAAATAATTTTATACCAACAGGAAGTAAATCCTCAAGTACTTTAACCAATAGAGATTGCTTTTTAAATATAAATAAATAAAATATATCATCACGCCTTTTACCCATTACTGGGTGTGGCACTCTGCCGTAAGCAGATCTCGGTAAGTGATATATTTCTTCGTGTGAAGTGCGGTTACCATCCGTCAAATCACGGCCCCTAAAGATGTTAGTGGAGGAGGAGGAGATTTTAATTTGGTGAAAATTGTTTGTCGGTTGTGGGGATCGAACCAGAGTTCTCAAGATTGTTTTTTGTTTGTACTTTATTAATCTAAACTTAACCTCTAAAATATATCTAATATTACGAAACAGTATGACATTTAATTTAGTGCATACTTTTCAATAGTAATAGAAGATATGTTTTCACAATTCAAATGACAGTTTACAGAAACAAAATTTGACAGCATTCTTCTGTTTCCTACGATACTTTAGTTTACATTTTCACTTCCTGTTGGTTGCACTGTAAACAGGGTTATTATGAAAATAATGCCATAAGCGAATAACATGGAAAATATATTTTTCGTTCGATAATTTGGTTGTAAACAAAATAAATTACGAATTACATAAAAGACGACGTTTCGGGGCTAAGGATCGGTCTTATTTTGAGGAACATAAAAAGAAATAAAATTGATGGTTATACACTATTTAAAAAATAAATTAATAGATTAAAAGTAAAACCAAAGTTAAAAATAGACTGCTACATTTCTAAACTTCAGACTTTTCAACAATTCTGAAATTTTGATTAAATAATGAAAATGTATATTCAAGTCGTCAAACGGAAAACCAGTCATCTGTAAAAAAATATTTTCCATTGTCCCCAAAAATTCAAATTGTGATCAAGTAAAAGATAAATGATTAATAAATATGATTCAATGTTATGAGAAACGAACCTGTGTTTTAAATTCACAGGCTGACTCGATACTACTAAGCTACCTACTTAACTAACTTTGTAGATAATATTTACTATTAGCAGTAATAAAACAAGTAAAATGAATCATATAAATTAATTAGGATGCAGAATTTATTTTTATACAACTTTTCAAACATTTTTAATTATTGAGGGAAACAATGATAGTGGAAAACTTAATCGCCTATGGCACAATTTTTGAGGAACATCCTATACATTTATATTGTCAAATTCAATCTTGTTATAGCTAAGCGTTCACGCACATTATTTCGAGAAGAAAACAGTGTAGACCCTTCAATATTAGGAACAGTTGAAGCCAAACCAATGTACGAATTAGTTCGATACACATTAGAAAACTTACAAACTCAGTCATGCCAATTTGAGGTAATATTAAAACATAATTCTTCCATATTCTAAAACATATTTTTATGTTAGACTCAAGGTTATCTCCTGGTGGTAATGGGAGGAAACCTATCAGAAATAGCTGACCCTTTCTCAGATTTAGTCCAAAGCGTTAAATACGTTTTAGAACACACAGATAAGCAAGACACTTTGGTGTTAGTTAGTTGCTTTTGCTGTCAGAAGGGCGTTATTCCCCCTGTTGAATGTACGAAAAGGAAGGTTCCTTTTTATGCTCAAGGTATGATGTTCACATCGAAGTCTTTATTCATTTTCAATGACTTGACAGTTTGCTAAATATAAGATTATTGTGATTGATGATTGAATGTTTCAATATATTACATAAATTAATTATAATGCTATTAATAATATCTATTCATTGAGTAACATTTTTTCTTTCTTTCATTTCAAGATCAAACGATTGCTTTAGTATATTTTTGCGCTGTGATTCACAAAGCTATTGAACAACAAATTATAGAGATAAATAAGCACTTTGAAAAGTCTAAGATTTGATTTCGCCTTCAATCTTTACTACAAAATATGTTGTATTTTTAGTTTGACTGTTCCTTAGTCATCCATGAAGTTAACACGTTGACTGCCAACTACGAGATAACTCGTAGATTGCGTTCTTTGCTAGGACGCCGACTACGAGTTATTTCGTACTGTGTTTACTTACCATTTTCGCGCAGCTACGATTAAACTCGTAACATATCAGTGCTACTATGGATAGATGGCTTCTGGGAAAAGAACAAAAAATCAATGCTGGCTACATGAACAGAAATTGGCTTTTTAGACCGGAATTCTGAAAATTGCCGTGGCAGTCAACGTGTTAAATTAAAATCATTTTTTAAAGACGATATATTAACAAATTAACACTGTAATAATAAAATATAAAACTAAACACTTGTCTAAGTCTCACGAAATTTAGCCTCCAAGTCACCTTATGAGGGCATCGTCAGAGGTTGGCCAGCACAGTTAGTAACCAAAGACGCATTTCGCTCTTATTAGAGCTCATTAGTATGGTATAACCGACTCCTTCACCTAGAACAAAGTTCACGTGAAGGAGCTGTATGACGAAGAACTGCCAGCAGAGAATTTCGTGAGACTTAGACAAGTGTTTAGTTTTATATTTTATTATTAAAGCTAGTTTCACCAAGTGAGCATTCAAAAACAATTAATTTTGTCTTTGTTGTTTTATTAAAATTAACACTGTATTTAGTTCTTGTTTAATATAGCTCTTTACAACTACCCAGTTTGATGTATCTTAGTCAAGCTGGTCATTTTAAGAGCAACATTAAATTCTTAGAATAGCATAAGATTGGACAGAATCATCTTGAAATCTTATATTCTAAGATACATTTACACTTACTAATCACATTTTAAATAACTAAACATTACATAATGTCCCAACAAATGGGGTAGTACGAACCCTTGAAATACTGCTTGATATTAATTAATATATATTAGATTTATATTGAAATTAATTTAACAATTTAATAATCATTATCTAAATATCGAGGCGTCTCAAAAAATGAACTTGTTGATCGAGACAGACAATATTTTGAGAATGTCAAGCACATTATAAGATGTACACAATTTTTTGACTAGTAAAATTTTCTTCCTTCAACTGAGAAAAGAATCAAATCTTGGATTTTAAATTTGCAAGCCATCGATTTAATGCGCTAGTCTTTTAAATGTAAATAAATAAGGTTAAATAGATTAATAATTGTCTATTTTCTTCATAAGGAGCAAACAGCGAAGAAATAAAAAAATCGCTGAGTATGGTTGACATATTTGAAAATCTTCGAAGCGCAATGTCCGCCAAACATTGGTCCAAGAATCACTCAGGAAGGAATAAATTTCCTATTAAGAAAAATAAAACAAAATTGATTGAAAATGAAGATGACAGCGATGAGAATGTTGAAGATGAAGACAGTCATGTACTTGTTGGTGGTGGAAGAATGGCTCGAAGTTCTTCCAGTGCACAAAGAAGCACTAGTATTAATCTTGTAATCATTATGATATTTTTTATATTTTTGTATTTGGACTATTTTGTCTGAAATTAACATTGAAAAACAAATTTAATTATATAATTATTTTACATTTTTATTTGTCTGGGTATTTACAATAAATATTTAAATCATTTTACTTGTTTTCATTCGGAATATGGCAATTCTGCATTTGCAGATCTTTGAAGAATAATAAGTAGGTGGCTCAGTGGTATCGAGTCGGTCTGTGGATTTAAAAACCCGGGTTTCATTCCCACAGTCGACACATTGAATCTACTCCTATGGCTTGCCCTCCACTAACATCTTTGGGGGCCGTGATTTGACGACTGGTACCCACACTTCACGAGATCTGCTACGGCAAAGTGCCACACTCAGTAATTATTTTATTTATTTATTTAATAAATTTGCAAAATTAATTACATTTCATATGAAGTTCACATTTTTAGTGCCACTGCTTTTAGAGTTATTTCTAATATATTAATAATAAAATTAAAAAATATAAATAATACAAATCAGCATTTTACTGATGTATAATAAATAAATAGTTTTTTGTAGTGTTATCTTCAACTAATAACCTGAAATAAATGTATCCAAGTGATCCGCATTCTGGTCTGAGCTGTAATTTACGTGTTCTGTAATAAGGATTAATTGTCTGTCCTACAAACAGACATTGAAACAATGGTAATAATTAAACCGCTGATATGTGAAAATGTCGTTATGATATTTAGATTTAAATCTGTGTGTTGTTATCGTTCATGTTCGTGGTAGATGGCTTGTTTATCCACCGTTATTTTGCGCGAAGTGCAATAAAATTTCAGCTGAGAACATCAAAGGTCAAGTTTGCAGTACAGCACACGACGATGTTTATATTCTACACCACTACATCAGTACATCAGCGTATAGAGTCTGTTTCCTAGACCAGACCAGACCAGAACACATTGCAGTCTCCTCGACAAAAACAATATAAACACGAAGCGTGAATCAAGCGTTAAAATTGGCACGAAAACGCTAAAACCAAACTAATTATAAATGTGTTTTGCTGACGAACAGTTTTTAGTGCGCTGGTCATGAACTAAACGGAAAATTAATAACTTTGGCAACGGAAAGTTACTTTCCATCGAATTACTACTTTCCCACTCTTTGGTCTATCGCATTTATTCATTTTGCAATTAATCTTCGACAAACATTTCAATCCTGACAATGACACAACATCTATATACATAAGTAATTCTTTTTCATTAACAACAAAGACGAAATTAATTGTCATCCATACACTTGGTGAAACTAGGTTTAATAAAAAATATAAAATAAACACTTGGCTAAGTCTCACAAAATTCAGCCTCTGACAATGCCCTCATAAGATGACTTGGAGGCTGAATTTTGTGAGACTTAGCTAAGTGTTTATTTTATATTTTTTCTTTTTCATTACTTGTGAAAACATCTCAATTGACAAATATTCACTCTTCTAACACCATTCGTCTAAATATGTTTTAATTTCCTTCCAGCCGTCACCAACGCCGCACCACATGCAACCTTGTGCATCTCCGGAGTACTTCCGAGGAGTGTCTCCCTACGAGGGATATGTCACTCCACCACCGATACCGTTCCGGCATTCTCCAGCCCCGCCCCCTATACCAGCGTCGCCTATGCACCTGGACCATACCTACGTGCTGGGCGTGCCGTTGGAACCTACTCAAGTACCTGGGGGTAACGTAGGGTACCGCTACGAGCCCGAGGAACATGATGGACCTTCCACAGCGGACATCATCGCCAATCAGAGCCAGGACTATGTGGATGAAAAGCTGGCGGAATATCAGGCCACTATACAACAGCTGCAAGGTAGGACATCTTCAAATTTAGTTATTATTTTATCAATTAACTGAAGAAGCTTCTTACAGTCGTAAATTGGTTGTTTTCTGGGTAAAACTTGAGTTGAGGGCCAAACCTGAAGTTGGCTGCAGAACAAGCTGTTTCTGGCTTGAATTCAGGAGTACCAATTAAAAAAAACACCCCTAACCATGCCAAACCTAGTACAGAACGCATTTTTATGATAAATATACTTGAAATGCGAATTTTATTACAAACAAAATTTTGTTTTAAAGATAAATTTTATGATAGAACAATTCGGATGACGCCTGGATTCGAACCAGGGATCCTCCGCTAACTTAAAAAAAAAACACCCCTAACCATGCCAAACCTAGTACAGAACGCATTTTTATGATAAATATACTTCGCATTTCAAATTGTTCGGCTTTTGACGTTAAGTTGGTATTCCTGAATTCAAGCCAGAAGCAGCTTGTTCTGCAGCCAACTTCAGGTTTGGCCCCCAAGTCAAGTTTAGCCGTTTTCTGTTCGTACATTCGTAAATTCATAATTATGTACATACTGGGTGATCAAGACAATTATGCCATACGCAATTAAAATGACAAATTAGTTTTCCACCATCACTGCTTCCCTGATTTCTTTCCTAGAGAATTCACCACACATCACTGTCAACCAATAGGATCACGAATTTGTTTGAAAATGAACCAATGAAATGTACATTTCGTCGAAAATTCATCACTAGTGCAATTGATAACGGAAATACCACTGTTAATAATATCCTTGGTTACGAATAAAATAAATGATATTTTCAATATTTTCATAAACGTCAATTCTACATTTTTTGTTCAGTGTACATTTAATATTCAAAATTTTCATCACTGTAATACCTAATTAATAATGTGCAAATAAATACCTAACTATTCTTGTTAATTAACTCTTGTTTGGTAAATTCTCAAGCCGAATACAACTCGTAGTATGAAAATTGACAGATAATATTTTGACATAAATATACATTCGTTGTTACGGAAATAGGAAACACAATTCATAATTTATGTCAAAATATTTTCAGCAATTTTCATACTACTTGTTATATTATATATGAAACTATTACGTACTTTGCGTATTGATATTATTTAAAAAACGTGAATATTTTTTGACAAAATATATAAAATTGAAAACATTTAAAATGTTATTAAATGTAATTCAGTCTAAAAATGTTTTTTTTAAATTCTAAAGTAATTATCTAATCAGTGGTAACGAAAAGATTATATCTCAAGTTATTCGTTTTTATAAGACACCCTGTATACTAACTACACTAGTGAAAGATGGAAATTGTAATAATTTTGTATTCAGCATTTTTATGACTTGCGTACTGTTGAAATATACAGTTAAGAATGAAATCTTGTTGAGTACGCCTCTGCGGCACAGCTGCAGACAAATTCGCATCAATATCTCATTGTCTCTGGTCGGAAACAGAATGATCACAACATCTACGATAAACCAGACAAAGATACACTCTTAGACACAGCAGCCTAAGGCCAACATTGAACATTGCATGCTAAACTCTCGGTTCACAGATCTCTTTCTCTTTCTCCGTTAAGCAAGCTGTGGATCTTGCAGATCTTTACCTACCACATACAATCATATGCACGCACATAAACGTACCGTTATCAACACTAAACTTAATTATATTCAATTACCACATTCGCGCTCAGAAACTGTTAGATGGTTTTGCATATGATGTGCATTTTGTTCTTCGAGACGAGAAAATCATTGCCTACGTGTTTTAATTAGAGGGATAGTATAGAATAATCTAATCATCAACATCATCATCTGTGGTGCTACAGCCCAAATCGGGCCTGGGCCTACCGGACACACCGAGCCGCAGTTTTTACACTGCCGTACTGCCGGTTTTTCGTAGTCGAATGCTACATTATTTAAGGCGTATAAGTGACTAGCTTATAGCGCCCGAGTGTGATAAATACATGTAGCTGTATTTTATATTTTACGACAAATCACACATTGTCGACAGGTGGATTCGAACTGACGAACCTTGGCTCGGGTGACGTCACAGTATGTTAAGAGATGTGCCTTAACACGCTCGGCCACCGATTTGATATTTTTTACTGTACTACATTTTAAAAATATTTATTTATGAAATGGTATAATGAGCTACTTTCTTCAACCCCGCAAAATCGTTATGAAATGTACTATTTCAGCTCCGATATTTTTGACCAATCAGAACACTTGTCTGAGGTACTTTATATACCTCACTGTCGACTCAGGAAATGAAAGGGCACCTTTATGTCAAAAATGTATTACTTTCTTCCTTAGATATATAACTAGCAGAGAAAAATGCTTTAAATTAAAAGTACAAAATCTGATTCTTATAGACTTTTATTTTAAATATTATTTAAAGATTCTAGGATATGCAAGAAAAGCATTATAATAATATATTTAAATATAAAATATATAAATATATCATCACGCCTTTTACTCATTACTGGGTGTGGCACTCTGCCGTGGCAAATCTCGGTAAGTGATATATTTCTTCTCGTGAAGTGCGATTACCAGCCATCAAATCACGGCCCCCAAATATGTTAGTGGAGGGGGAGCCACAGGGGTAGATTTAAATTGGTAAAAAATGTTTGTCGGCTGTGAGGATCGAACCAGGGTTCTCAAGATCTCGATACCACTGAGCCACCTACCTCATATATTTCTCTTCATTTTTACACAACTATAATTACATTTCTGAAGATGAGGTTGCCTAGATTGTAAAAGAAAAAATACTTCGTAAAAATCGCTCCAAATATGATGAAGAATTATAATGCTTCAAACTGCATACTATATAAAGAATGTTAAAATTATAGTTTTAAAAATAGAAGAACTGCTCTATTTTTAACAGTATCTCGTATTCTTTTATTTTGTCGAATTCCAGCGAATTAAAAACCTACATCAAAGTAGCCGTTCTCCAGGTCGATTTTAGACAACAGCGCATCAATTAATTTAGCTCGTAAATCAGTCATCAAACGCAACGGGTAACGGACCATCGCCGAAAATAAAATAAAAATCCTTGCCGGCAGTTCACAGTCTAACAACCCGATGTTGTTTCACACTTATTTCGACGGTGCTTTGCATGTGATGCAGCTTGCTGAATGCGTGAATGCGTATTTTTATTCGTGTATCACGTTCATGTCCAGAGTCCACATCTTACATCCGTGCTTGATCCAGACGTACGACGTGCGATATTCAATGTAGTTTTTTTTTATTACTCATAGTCATAGATATATTTAGAGTAGACATTAGGAACTATCGCTTTACAAGCGAGAACTTCATATTTTAAATCTCAATAAAAATAAAAATTACTAGATGGCATTACTTGACGTACCAAATCTGTAAAAAAACTTTTTTATGGCAAAACAATATATTTAAACCTCATTGTTTTCTGTAATAATAATTTTGTAGCTCATTTTTGTAAAGAATTCTGTGTGTAAATATTTTTACTGACAGCTGACAAATGCAACTAAATCGACAGTTTGTCATTGTCAATCTGTCCTCTTAGTTAAAGAAACCTTTTAAAAAATGAGGTTTAGAGACTCAGTTGAAAAACGATGCGATTTCGTGTTTTTTCAAGAATGTTTAGTGAAATTCCAGTTGTGAATGTACCCGTTTAGTTCACGGTTCTCTTTCTAGCAACTCAACGCCTACATGGATGTAGGCATGCAAATGTCAGAACGTCATAGACTCCATGGGTGGCGATAACGGGGCTAGAATAGGGCCCCCCCGGCTAAAAATATGCAATGAGCGCATTAAATTGCAAATGTGCTGGATGTTTACTCGAATGCTGTTTAAACATTCAAACGTGCAAATGAAGAATCAAGAGGATTCGACTTATATTCAATGCTTACAGTTTATTTTCAATTTATTTTTATATTTTATGAGAGTAGTTTCCTTTCTAAATATTAAAATGTAGTTTTAGGAATAAAATCAAAATTCCGCTATTTTATTTCACAACAGCAATTCAATAGTATATTATACATATAGGGAGAGAAATGCATGAGTTTTCATGGGGCAAGTTTGTTTATATCAAATTACATTATATTTCTAAATTAAAATCCCAAGAAATTGCTGATGCAGCTTCTGCAGCTGTTCTTAGATTTTTATTTTTTTCATTGTACTTGATACCTGAACTGCTAAAATAATATAAACTCCCTAGAGGAATAATGTTTTACTTTTGTCCCGATTTTTGTATCATAGAAACAATCAAATATTCTCGGTCGTGAAATATTGTTGAGATTGGTATCAATAGTAATAATTTTACAGCCATTGAATCTGGATACTGCAAGGCAAACAATATTTTTAACAAAGTACAAATGCAATTCAAGTTTTTGAAAAAGATTATTTATTGTCTATACTATTTGAAACAATATAACTAAAAGATATTAATCATAACTCAAAATTATCTGTGTCTTACGTAACTGTACTCCCACTAGTATCTAGCTACAAAAATGTACGAAATTTGCATCAAAAGTATATTAGTCAAAATTGATGTAACTCATGTTGTCTTGTCATACTCGCTGAGAAATGTATTTCATTTTGTTTTTATCTTGCATAACATGATTTAGTAGAAAATATGAGATGATAATGAGCTGAATTCAGCGCTCGGCTTTGGCTAAATGATCGTTTTTAGTAACCATCTTTCTCTTATTAATTTATCGTTGTATACCGGGAGTTTTTCTTATCAGTAAACATAGGGATATATCATTACCATAGTTACAGTTAAAAAGTTTGACAGCAATACATTAGAGCGTTTATTTTAAAAGTAAACATAGGGAAAATAATATTTTCAGCAATGCATTGAAGTGTAATAGTCTATAGTCTAAAAGAAACATTTTAAGTTTAAACAAATTCAATGAATTTGAATTACTTTAAATTACATTAACTAAACGTTAGGTATAAATTTAGAACCTCAAAACAATCCAAAAGTTCTTTTGTGTAGAGGTTTGTTCGCAAATTCTTCGGTTAAGAGCTCGTACATACAAATAATGAGAATTTTGGGTTGAACCAGTTCAAAAATCGAAAATTATTAAATGTGCTTCTACATAATTCAGACCACGAGAAATCGAATGGCGCAAGGCGCATCGTTTTTAGTTTTTCAATTACAGTGATTTTTGACTTTTTTTTAAGCTCAACTTTGAAAGCCCATAACTCAAAAACTAAAAGAGATATTGAAATGCGGTTTGAACGAGTGTATTTCTCGTGCGCTACTTAACTTGTACATGTATTTTGAAAATTTTGAAAATATTTAAATTTTTTTCAAAATTTTTCTTCCTTAATAGTTCAAAAAGTTGAAAAGTTAATGGAAATCTGAAAACACCAGTGAATTTCTCGCGTGAAAATACATAGGTATGCAAATTTTTACATCAAAATTCGCACGGATACATTTTTTATTACAGAAAATCGAAAATAGCCATTTTTTGAAATTTTCCTAAGGAGTCAACGTTCTGAAGATGGCCTAATAAGCCGAAATCGATCAACTTGTTAATAAATAATTTTGTGAAACTACATCAAGTGTCTACGTTCTTTATTCTTATTCATAATGTTTCACCAAGTGCCAACGGCTCATACTTTTGATATTAAAAAATATTATATTTTAAATTTAAAATCTTTGTACTGCATTCCTGAACGGAACAGGTACAATTTGAATTATTTTTTGTATTTGTTTGATTAGTTACAATTTCAGTATACAAGTTTGACTGTAGCTAAAAATAAACACTTTTTTACTTCTTTTAATAAATAAAATTCAAGGTGGACATCTTCAGAACTTGATCTCGTCTTGGAATATTTTGTAGGCGTACTTAACAATCCTATAAAAATACAGGACTATAAAATAAAAAATAAATATATCATCACACCTTTTACCCATTACTGGGTGTGGTACTCTACCGTATCAGATTTCGGTAAGTAATATATTTCATTGCGTGAACTGCAATTACCAACGGTCAAATCACGCCCCCCAAAGATGTTAGTGGAAGGGGAACCGCAGGGGTAAAAATTGTTTTTCTGCTGTGGTAATACAATTTTCTTTCCTCAATTTTATTTCAATTACATAAATCCAGTTTTTTACGTAACAGTCAAACAAAGTTGACTTTTACGCGTAGAATTCAACAACCCGACAAAAATTCAATACTGGGCTATCAGCTACTTTAGCGGACTGTTCTATACCAAACAAAAACACGATTATAAAAAGCCGCAGATAAACAAACAAATTGTTATTTTTTATTCATATTTATAACAACCATTATGTCAAAATTAAATTAGTAAAATAAATAAATATATTATCACGCCTTTTACCCATTACTGGGCGTGGCACTTTACCGAAGCATATCTCAGTTAGTGATATATTAATTCGCGTGAAGTGTACTTACCAGCCGTCAAATCACGGCCTCCAAAGGTACAGGACTTGAATCCTAATTACAGTAAAATATAGTAGAACCCGAACCACTCAGACACAATCGTATTTTTTTGAAGTCAGTGAGATTTGAACCCACGACCTTTTGCTTGAGCTGCAAGTTTAATCCAGTGAGCTATGATCGCCTGTGAATTAAAAATAAACAGTTCTGAATAAAATGTTAAGTTATTATATGGTGCAGCAAAGTGTAACAAGCTGGCTATGAATGAAGCACAATTAATGTTATTAATGACGTCACGCTTAAAACGCAGCTTAATTACTCAGCACACTTGACATTCATAAATAATAAATAATATTTTATATTTTCTGTAATTAACACACTTATGTATGTTCAAGATGCAATCTTCTTGAAACAATGTTCGTTACAGTGATGGAACAAGAAGACAGAATTATAAATTACTAAAGTAAATAGAAAATTATACTTGATAAATAAAAATGTTATGAGCTGTCAAGTTGTCAAATGTGTACCATTGTTGTTTTTTTTATGATTTCAATTTCTTTTCTGTAGTAAAAGAAAGTTATTATGAAAACAATGCTTTCATATGTTAGAAAATCATTTCAAACAATTTGTTAATCAAATTTGTGCTTACTGGTTCATATAATTTTAATTATTTAATTATACAGAGGAACTAAATTAATTCAGTAAAATTTAGAAATTGAATTATTTCTATAGTTGTTGTTTTTAGTTAAAAATAATTCGTTTCCTATTAACCTTCAAAATTATCAAAATTGAATTCAATAAAAAAGATTCACTCATTAGTTAATAACATAAAGTTAGTGAAAATAATGTATTCAACTAATTTAGGGAATTTACACAAAGAGTTTAGAACCCAAAGATAATTTAATAATTGTGCAATTTATCAATTTGAAATATTATTCTATTTTGCAAAAGTGTAAAGTCTGCATTTATCGCGACTAGTCAAACATCTTAATTCCTTTTTTTCGAATAAATTTACAACTTTACAAAACCATAAAAGTTTCCTGTTTATCTATAAAACATCCCGGATAAAAAACAAACTTAGTTAAACAAGAAAAGAAACGAACTCGAATAAAAAATGATTTAGTTACAAATCTAATTTCCATTTGGCTGTATCTGTATTTGACCATGTATTGCGCATGCAGTTTCAGTGTTTGCAATGTGACACTTGACATTTCGGCCTTCGTTCTTGAAATAGTGTTGAGTGAATGCCCAACGTACTAGATTTGTCAAACTGCAATCTCAGCTATGCAAATTTACCCATTTAAGTCCGTAAAAACAAAATGCCATTCTGCTAACACTTATTTTAAGCTTTTCTATTTGAAAAATAGTACAGGGGGAGAAAGAAAACATAAAATGTGCGAAAATGGTATTAGGCTCTAAGTTATAATGTTTTATAAACATGACCTTTAGATATGCAGCTCATATTGTTTATTTTTGTCGAGTGTTTATAAAACAAATAACTTTCTTTTAAACAAATATAATAACACTTGATTATATGACATAGCAAATTTATTAAAATATGTATACTCCTGTCAGAGAAAAAGAAAATCATAATATAAATGGCATGTTCTGTAAATACACTTCCAGATTTTTAATTGCAAGTAATTGAAGACAACTATTAAGTAATAAAATTTTATTACGATTCATAATGTTTACTGTACACTATAAACGAGTAATCATTTTTTTCTAAGAATTCACTTGTAGATAAATGTCAACAGTTACTAAATTGTTTTATTATAGAAACGAAACTTTTTTTCTATAACTTCGGATAAACAGAAAAGATACTAGTATATTGTAACACTAGTGAGGGAAAGGTTTAATTGTAATAATAATACAAGTTTTACAATGACCCTTTCCCACGTATGTTATATACTACTTTTTTCAACATTAAACGAGAAAATTACATTTTTACATTTGTGATACAAGAATTTTTTTTTTTTTTTTTTTTTAATTCTGGCTTCCTGGCGGACCAACTGCTAAGGTCATATGCCACCATTACGCCCTGATCCTGCGTTTTAGATCTTAAAGTCAACAGCAACGCGGGTTTCTCGGGACGGTCACCCATCCAAATACTCCCCGCGCGCAACGTTGCTTAACTCGCGTTATCGCATAGATCAGTTCCAACGAGTTGAGCCATGGCCGTTGACTACAAGAAATTTAATAATTATTTTATGTAGTTCAAAGAACTTTTCAGTTTAACTTTGGTTAAACAGAAAAAAAAAAAAGAATAGTATATTGTAACACTAGTGAAGAAAGGGTTTAATTGCTAAACAAGTACGAAAGTAAGTTTTGCACTAATAATATGGAGTAGATGGCTCAGTGGTATCGAGTCGGCCTGTGGATCTTGAGAACCCTGGTTCGATCCCCACAGCCGATAAACAATTTTCACCAATTTAAATTTACCCCTGTGGCTCCCCCTCCACTAACATCTTTGGAGGTCGTGATTTGGCGGCTGAGAACTGCACTTCACTCGAAAAATATATCATTTACCGAGATCTGCTTAGGCACAGTGCCACATCCAGTAATGGGTAAAAGGCGTGATGATATATTTATTTATTTTGTTATACACTAATTTTGTAACATTAAACATGAAAATTACGTTTTTACGTGTGTGATACAAGAAATTTAAAAATTATTTTATATAAATTAAAGGAGTTGTATTTGCAAATGTACATTACATTTTCTTGGTCACCATGTCAAATGAAATTTCCCTCACTCAATTTAGGAACTGTTTCCCTCACTAGTGAGGAAAGTTATTTATTCGTCTTACATTTTTCTTGTAACTTTTAACGCTTCAGTAGTTTTTGTTGAATGTTGCACCTTATTTAAATATCAGTTTCTTGAACTTATGACATTAAACATGACTGCAGTTTAAAAATATCTGTAAAATAAAAAAAAGTTTGGTTCGCAACACACGGTTTCAAGAAAGAAAAACAAATAGAGAGAACAGAAAAAAGAAATAGCAACGTGCTGGACCTATTTCGGTCGAATGTGTCTTGAAATAAGCAGCTAGTTTTCAGTTTGTTTATATTTCCAACTAATGAAAAAACTGCGTTTGCTTCTTGGCAGTGCAACGATAAATGCTACATGCATGTGCTTACTAATTCTTCGTAGTCCGTATATTGTAAATTACACTGGTATTTAGGTTAATCTGAAAGATATTTATTACGATTTGTATCATGAATCGTTAATTAAATGCTAGTAATTAACATAAATTATTCTATTGACGATCTACTTGTTGTCTAGAACAAGATTAACTATACATATAATCTGTATTTACTAGATTTTAAACATTTGAATGGATGAAGCTGTTGGCGTTCGGTGAGACAAAATGTAAAACACTTGATTTTATTTTACGAATTTCGACTGTTATGCCATCTTCAGAAATCAATTAAAATTATCATAATTTTGCAGAAAACTCTTCTGAATGCAATGATTAAATCGCCATGTCCATACTTACCCTACTTTTTAAGTTATATATTAATTTATAAGAATATTAACATCAGACGAAATTTCAAAAAATACACATTTTCCGAAGATACGAAAATGCATTCAACAATATTGAATTTCACGTGTTTTAAGTACCTTATAAACATATTTTTAAATACTTTTTATTCGATTCAGGTCCCATAATAGTTCTAAAATTTGTTTATAAGTCAATGAAAATACGAGGAATTTATCGTCGTAAAGAGAAGTTTCATACTTGGCTTAGTTCTTGAGATAGAAATAAATTTATCTTTTTTGTACTCTGTTTCACATTTTGTACAATCATAAATTTATACGCCAACTTAAATCAATATAAATATTCATACTTATGGAAAAAACTCCCCTGCATCCAATAGTCAAATCGCCAGGCCTGCATTTTGTCTAGTTTTTGAGATAGAGCAGCAGAAAAAGTTGACATGAATTTTTATTTATTTTACAATATTGTAGATTGTGATTGTACCTATAGGTACTGTTATTTGAAAGGTTACTAACTGTACTGGCCAGCCTCTGACGATGCCCTCATAAGGTGACTTGGAGGCTGAATTTTGTGAGACTTAGCCAAGTGTTTAGTTTATATTTTATTTAACCTAGTTTCACCAAGTGTATGGATGACAATTAATTTTGTCTTTGTTGTTATTTGAAAGGTATTATCTGGTACATATTTTTCACTGATATGGAACATGCTGACACACCCAGAAACGGGTAGAATTTTGCAATCAATTCATTCTGTCGGTCTGAATAACCACAATTCGACCTTACTCAAATCTCTAATCATCGCTGCTCGCTGCTATTTCATGGGTTCAGAGAAATACGAACAAAGTCAGCACGAAGGACGACAACCGTCCAGTACACATACACACGTAAAGAGGCGACTAGTCCAACATTCGATAGATTCAACTCATGTGCTGCCTCATGATGTCACATGCGAAAATAGCAACAAGTTCTCAATTTTAAAATAATCGTGTTGCAATGTTACGTAAAAATATTGCTACATTTCAATAGGGTCACACTAGAAAACATTCAGTGCAAGTATACATTGGTAGATCGGTTTTTTCCACTTTTCATAGAAAGTTTTATTTAATTACTTTACTGTTTATGTTTTTAATTACTGTTTACTTTTGTAATTATTTCTTGAATGGGAGTAGGCTATAAGATATTCAGAAGAACTTGACAATTACAGTTTAAGTAAGTGTTTACTTTTGTAATTATTTCTTTAATAGGAGTAGGGTATAGAATCTTCAGAAGAACTTGACAATTATGTCATCAAGAATTTGCTCAACTTGTAAAACTTATTTGATTTATTTTAAAATATTTATATTTATAGTGTCAATGAATTATATCTAATTTAAATTTCAAATTTGAAATTTGCATTCTTGTTGAGTACATTACAGATGATAAATTCAATTCTGTCAATGGGGAAAAAATTACCTAACGTATTACAAAATTATTCTAACTAACTTTAAATTTATTACTACATATTTATTATATGGGGTAGGTGGCTCAATGGTATCGAGTCAGCCTGTGGATCTTAAAAACCCTGGTTGGATCCCCACAGCTGCACAAACAATTTTCACCAATTTAAATCTACCCCTGTGGCTCCCCCTCCACTAATATCTTTGGGGGCCGTGATTTGACGGCTGGCAACCGCACTTCACGCGAAAAATATATCACTTACCGAGATCTGCTTAGGCAGAGTGCCACACCCAGTAATGGATAAAATGCGTGATGATATATTTATTTTATTTATATTTATTATATTTTTTTTTCAAACTCTTTTAAAGTATTTCAGCGATTCATATAAAAACTATTGACATTCAGCGCGACTTGCAACCAAAATTTACTTCATTTTTCAGCTATCAAACTAATTTATTACACACAAGGTTTAGTATAAACGTAATAAAAAATTAATTCTTTGCATCTGTTGCTACACTATATTTCAAATTAATTAACGAACAATGTTCAGACTTGCCGATGCGATAAATCTTGAATGTATCTGTCGTTATTAATTAGTAAGGTTATTATTTTGAGATGGTGTTGAATTGAGGACTGTTTTAGATGAAATATTGTGGTATTGTGATAGTGCCAGATCAGTGGAAATCCAGATAAAATAGATAGTAACAAGGTATTTAAACATTTATATAAACTTGAAAACTTGTAATGATTTCTATGTGTATATTTGATATTTAAACAATTAAAAAGTAAGTACATTACTTGCTTTCCTATTCTGTAACGAGATAATTTATTTGTCATGTATTATATCTCATTTCAAAATTATGTAACTAAAATCAATTTTCCTGTTTTTTTAAACAGCCAGTATAAAATATAACTTTTTTAACTACACTTTTTGCGAAGCTGTCATTAAATTCGTTTGTATAATAACAGCTACATATACAGGATGTTCAAAAAAACATTAAGGGTATATATTATGTAATGTACTAATTACTATGCAAAAAAATGTGCACTTTACTTGGACCTAATATTGTTAGTGCCACTAGACTAGAAAAATTAAGAACCTATAAAATTTCAATTAAATTAAATAAATTTTAATGTTTACTTATTTTTATTCATTCCAGTGCAGGGTTCGAAGATATATATCGATCGATATATATCATGATATTTATTTTGATATATATCGTCATATTTTTGCAATGATATATATCCATTATATAAAAATATCAAATAGTTTTTGAGATATAGCCTCCGGAAAAGTGAAATTTTTCGATTTTTTCAGTTTTTCTACTTTTCCGAGGCTATATCTCGAAAACTAAATGTGATATGAAAACGCGGTCAACGGCATTAATTTTCTCGTGCTTCAGTTAACTTATTAACATAGTTTCAGCGATTCTTATAGTTTTTCAATTTTCCGCCAAAAAAATCGCAAAAAGCGGTTTTTTAACATTTCCTCGAAAACCAGAAGTCATATGCATTTGAAGATTGCACCACTGGATTCAGTGGGTCAAAATACATATGTATGTAAATTTTCGTTTTAATAATCCTACGATTAAGGATTTTTGGGAAAATTGAATTAAAATCTGAAAAAACCAAAGGGGTACCCCTTAGGAAATAATTAAAAATATTAAATTGTATAAAATTGTATGAAAATTTGCTTATAAGTCAATTCGGACACGGGGAATTCAACGCCGTTGAGCGCATTTCCATATCTTGTTTAGTTTTTGAGATATAGCCTCCGGAGAAGTGAAATTTTTCGAATTTTTCAGTTTTTCTAAATGTGTACAAAAACTAAAATTAAAAAATAAATATCCAAAAAGTGATATTTATCTGATATATATCCTATATATCAGATATTTTGATATTTATTATAAATATCATGATATTTACGAACCCTGTTCCAGTGGCACGGTAAATATTTGTTTCAAGTAATGTCCAATTATTTTTAAGAATTTTTATAAAATTCTTTTTGCGTTGTAATCGGTACATTAAATAATATATACTCTTAAATTTGCAATAGTTTTGAAACACCCTGTATATGTAATTAAAATTTATGAGAGTTTTTCCTGCAAAATAATTTTGAAATTTTTTGATCTTTTAATTAATTAATGAATCTATTAATATTCGCAACACAAATTACACCAGCACAAAATTCTCAAGCAATGAATGAACTTGAAAAGAACAATCCTTAAAAAAAAGAAAGTAAAACAACAGACATACGTCCCCCTTGGGTAGACATCGATGTCAAGGTTCTCCTGTCCTGTATACGTGCTTGTGTGTTGTCTCGGACTGTACTTGATAACTTGAGGTACAGTCCGAAACCAAACTCATGGAGTAGACACCTTAGACCGAATAATTGTGAGCAATTTCACACGTAGCATGATTATGTTTTTGCGGCGATGTTGAGAATTTACTATAGAGTTTTTACTCAATCTCATTTACTATAATTAGTGTTTGTGTTTAAGAGTTTATTATTTTAATTTTTACGTCATTTTGTTAATGAACATGTTATTTAATAAAGAAACAATTACTTTTTTGCCATTACTGTGCATTAAATGAACAGTGTTTTATCAAAAACATCTTTGAGGACCGTGATATGACGGCTATTAACCGCACTTCACGTGAAGAAATATATCACTTACTGAGATATGGTACGGCAAAGTGCCACACCCAATATTGAGTAAAAGGCGTAATGATACATTTATTTATTTATTATATTTAAATTTGGAATTAAAAATTGTATTAGTTATTCTGGTTTTATAAATCTGCTTCTTACAGATTTTTTATAATATAAAATATGATTGTGTCTGTGTGGTTCGGATGTCACTATAAGCTATAGGTCCCTGTCCTGTAATTGAGATTAATTTCCTGTTGTGCAGAGTAGCACATAAATTTGTCAGTTGTTTGGTTAGAACGATCGCTACACAAGCTACAGTCGACAAGTTACAATCTTGCTGATTTCAACATAAATTAAAAATACTTCTGTGTTTAAGTGGTTCGGATTCCACTATAAATTGTAGGTCCCTGTCCTGTAATTGAGATTAATTTCCTGTTGTGCAGAGTAGCACATAAATTTGTCAGTTGTTTGGTTAGAACGGTCGCTACACAAGCTACAGTCGACAAGTTACAATCTTGCTGATTTCAACATAAATTAAACATTTAAGTGGTTTGGATTCCACTCAGGCCCGACGAGAGGGGAGGGTAGGTGGGGTAAAATACCCAGGGCCCGTGGAATTCAAAGGGCCCGGATGTGATGCTATTTTATAAATTGCTTTTAATTTTCTGCTATTTCACCAATTTTTTATATTCTTTACTAAAACATGTATAACGAAATGTCTGATACACGTTTTCTACAATTTATTACATTGTATAAAGTACTAAATGACGAAATGCTTGATGAAGGGCCGGCCCCAGTTGCAAATTTTAAATAAATTTATACACTATTCAAAAGTACATTATTACATTGTTGCATTTTTGTTTCTTATATTTATACAACACACATAGGCAAAGGCTCTATACATTTGTGCGTAGTGCTGTTTTGGTATCCCCTGCATTTATCGAATATGCAACTAGATATTAGATAGTCATACAGTGAGTATACAATACACATCGCTGCACCAATTAACTCAGAATTTTGTATTTAATTTTATTTATATTGTTATAACTTTATTTAGATATTAATAATTCTTATTGTTGTCATACATATATTTATAAATATATTTTTTTTGGTATCTTATATTTAATTAATAAATATTCAAAGTTAAAGGAGGCCCGAGGGGCCCGCTTTTTCTCTCGGCGCCCCTGATTTCCACTATATGTAGTAGGTCCCTGTCTTGTAATTGTGATTAATTTCTTGTTGAGCAGAGTAGCACATTGGTCAGTTGACGAGTTCAAATCTTGCTGATTTCAACATACAACTAAAACTACGTCTGTGCCTAAGTGATGCAGATTCTACAACAAAACTGTAGAATCGTAGTACTGCAATTTTGATGAATTTCTTGATGTGCCAACCTGTGAAATTTTAATTTGTTATTTATAGCTGTGGCTTTGTTTACATGGATAGCAATTTTCTCACATATTATATAAATGAAATAGGTAATTATTTATATAGATTCACACCAAACAATACCTATATAAAAACATATGACACGGCCGGATCCGGATATGCGATCATCAACTATTTCTATACCAAAACAAACTACAATATCCTCTTTATCAATACCTCAGTCCCACTCTTTCATTTCATTTATTGGAGTAGTTTTAATTACTCCGATCGTTATTTCGTCTGCGCTAATTATCGTCGCTGGGTGATGACGTGTTCAACGTGTTTGTTAAATATAACCCGTGACGTAATGAGTGGCGTGCGATGTGCAGACACGCGTGTACGAGGGCTACATGCGTGCGCGCTATCATTTTCGAGCCCCAGGTCTTAATTTGGTGATTTGCGTGACGATACGCGCGGTGAAACACTGAAACACTGAAATGCTGAAGGTGAAACTTCCTTGGAAATTAGTCGAATATGCAGGGAATTAATTTTGTTTTAGTCAAGAAGAATTTCTTAACGAGCAACTATGAAATCTTTTTCAATTTAACAATGCTCCTGCGTTTATTAGCTACTATAATTTATTTATTTGCTACTCTGTACAACAGGAATTTAATCTCAATTACTATAGCTTATATTAGTGAAATCGGAAACATTTAGATAATAATATTATTTGGATATAAGTTGAAATCAGCAAGATTTCAACATATGCAAATTATTTCTCAATTTTATTCATTGAGCTACAATTTCCTGTAATTAGATTTAAGTTCCTGTTGTACAATCTAGTAAACAAATAAATATAACCACAATTTCATATTAGCTTATACTTGAGGTAGTGACTCAGCGAATTTGAAAACCCAGGTTCGATTTCCACAGTCGATAAACATTTTCCACTACATTAAAATTACCCCTGTGGGTTCCTCTTCTATACTAACATCTTTAGGGGACGTAATTTTTACGGCTGGTAACCACGTTTCACAAGCATAAATTTATCACTAACCTAGATTTGCTACTACAAAGTACCACACCCAGTAATCAGTAAAAGGCGTGATGATATATTTATTTATAAAAGGAAACTGGAACAAACAAATGTATAACGTTTACCTGTCACATGCATATTTTAAACTTGATTTTACTAGTAACTAAATAAGTAACATCTATATTTCATTCCAGTTAAGAATGGAGCAAATGGCGCTTTAGAAGCGACCGATTGTATATGCATTCAATAAATAATTCAAATTTTAGTTCCATTCCTGATTTCAAACATTGTTTTCTGTTAAACAATAAAGCATAATAATAATACAAAATTGACAAATTATAAAAAGTAGGTAAAAAAATATATCATCACGCCTTTTATACATTACTGGGTGTGGCACTCTGCTGTAGCAGATCTCGGTAAGTGATATATTTCTTCGCATGAAATGCGGTTACCAGCCGTAGTTTTAACTTGGTGAAAATTATGTGTCGACTGTGGGAATCGAGCCCGGGCTTTCAAATACACGGGCCGACTCGATACGGTAACAAATTTAAACTTTTAAACACTTGGAGGTTAATATAATTTTTTTTTGCACTTAACGCAAAGAAATATATCACTTACCGAGATCTGCTACAGATCTGTGCCGCACCCAGTAATGGGGAAAAGGCATGATGATATATTTACTTATTTTATTTAAATACAATATCCGACTGGTTTAGATTTATTGTAAGCTGTGGACCTTCTATACTGTAATTGGAATTAAGTTCCTGAAAAAAAGCAAATTCAATTGCGGTTTCTGAAATAAAAAACAAAATATTCCGCAAAGGAAGTCTAATTTCCAATGCATGAAATTACGATGAAAATCAAATTGGCAAAGGGTTAAATTAGTTTGAAATTGAATTATCTAGTTTGTGGGCATTAACCAGATTATCCTTGTAATCTCTTTATCCTGGAACTATACGTTTGTGCAAAATCCATAAATAAAACTCGTAAATCCTTTTCGTGTATGACATATGTTTATGTTTCAACAAAATGATATAATAATCCCGAAATATATTTTCGTCATTTTGTCAATAACATTGAATCTGCGTAGGCGCCATCATAACGTAAGATATATAATTACTTGAACGTCTTACAGACATGTGCAGAATGTACAAAAAAAAATAAATATAGGAATATTTATTAGGAGTAAGAATTATCATATATGTTAATAAATGTTGTTTTGTATTGAGTCACATTAGGTCAATTCTAAAAATAGATTTTGAATAAAAGTCATGTGTTTCGCGAAATCGAAGTCAATGTTTTTCAATTTCTTATCATTTTTAGCTTATCAATCATTGTTGGTTTTCGGGAATTTTGTGCAACAGTATTGAGTATTTTTTTCTTCATTATTTATATAATTAAATATAATTTGTTACTCATAAACAAAAATATTGTATATTGTTGTTATATCTCCATTTCAAATTCAAATCTATCTTATTGTTAGCTAATCTTACTTATTATAAATTCTAAGAAAATGTGCATTTGTTTTTGCTGTAATTATTTTGCAGAACTAAAGTCATTTTTATAAATAGAAACCAATTTAAATTCAAAAGATATTACACATAGTATAAGTTTCAAAAAATTGTTGTTTTCTATTCATTGGAACTAAATAAATAAATAAATATATCATCACGCCTTTTATCCATCACTGGGTGCGGCACTCTGCCTAAGCAGATCTCGGTAAGTAATATATTTTTTACGTGAAGTCCGGTTACCAGCCGTCAAATCAGGGCCCTCAAAGATATTAGTGGAGGGGGAGCCACAGAGGTAGATTTAAATTGGTGAAAATTGTTTGTCGGCTGTGGGGATCGAACCAGGGTTCTCAAGACACTGAGGCACCTACCCCATAAATAAATGTGAATTAATATAGAACTATTGAATATTACTTAAACATGAATAATTAAAACTTGTCTAATATATGTAATAATTTAATAATCATAATAATTTCTAAGTATAAATAAATATATCATCACGCCTTTTACCCATTACTGGGTGTGGCACTCTGCCTAAACAGATTTCTAAATATAAACTACTTGTAAAATGAAGTCTTCAAATCGAAGCAACTAACAAGGTAACAATTAAGAACCAATAAATCAAATACTCTTTCAATCGAATGAAGTGCAAATCAAGTTCCAACACAGCCGTGACTAAGTGGTTTTAATCGAGAATAACTTGATAAAATATCAAAGAGTCGCTTTATTAAAGACACTCTTGTCTACGTTACCGTTACGTTAAATGCAAGAGTCTTTAGAGTCGATACTAGGTCTGTGCCAGACAGGACAGATGGCGTAAAGGAAATGCTAGAGCAATAGTTATATTCAGATTCAAACTCAGAACAGTTGGTGGATATGTTGCTGACATCACAGCACTAATGACTTGTGTAATCGTAATTATGTAATGTAAACGAATTATGGAGATTTTGCTTTTAATGTGTTTACTGCTTATATCGATAGAAAACTTCAGCAGGAATGTGGAATGCAATTTATTTTTGTTATATTTTATATACATAAATACTTACATAACATTACGCTATGCTGTATTAAATGGCGTAGCTTAAACCCTTCAACATTCGTTAGATTCATCTTGAAATTAATTTTCGTAACACATACACAAGAAACACGTTCTTATTCCCTAATTTTAGAGAGAGAAACACTGTTTTTCTCTCCTAGGGAGAGAAACATTATGTTTCTGTCCCTAGGTAGCATGTTTCTCTCCCTAGAGACTACGATTATTAGCTGTTTGCGGCGTTTCCTAGGTAATTAGTTACGCAACCCATATTTGACATTTGTCCCGATAAGACAGTAATTTTTGTGCACTTTTTACGAAAAGTATAATATGCTTCACGGGAGGGCGCGATTATCCCTTGTGTGAAGTTGGCAAACCTCGACTTCAGCCCTCGCCTTCAGCCCTCGCTTACGTCTCGGTTTGCCAACTTCACACGCGAGAATAATCGCTTGTTTCCCTCCCTTGATGCATAACATACTATTGTAGACTGTTGGAATCGAACCCGGGGACTCAGTACCACTAAGCCACCTTTTCCAATTTGCATTGTCACTGTCACAATTTTTGTTATGTTTTGACGTTTTGGTCAACCAATCAAAATCAAAATAAAATAGATCCTATTCAAGTACACAATAATCTCTCGCCGCATGGAAGTTGCGTACATATTTCTATAAACCGTCAGCTTGAAAAAAAAATGTAGAATGTAAAATTTGTTTGCGGAAAATCTTGGAAACAAAACTCTTCCAGAGGGGAAGGGAATAATCGCTTGTTTCCCTCCCTTGATGCATAAATAGTATATTGTGTGGCAAGGGGTGAAACAAGACGATTTCTGACGAGGGCGAGAGTTGACTGCCCTGGTCTGAAATCGTCTTTGTTTCCTCCCGTGCCATACACTATATTTTTCATATCACATAACAACACATCCTCTGGCCACGATGTAGCTTCTTCTGCTTCTTTCCATTTCACAAATTTATCGTAACAAGATAAATATTTTTCCTTAGATTTTGTGGGCAATAAATCAAGGGAATCTGCTAGAGCTTTTTCGGTCAGATGTTTTGGGGTACTCATTTTATTTGTAATTTATTAAAATCTTTGACAACGATTTGACGACAGCTGTCAGACGATTGGGATTTTATTCGCTTTTGTTTATTACAAATGCGATTCTGACAGACTTGAAATAAAGACATAAATAATAAATAAATGAATGTGCCGGGCAGAAACAACGTTGTTTCTGACTGACACAGTCGCATTAGTCTGAAATTGTCTTATTTCGACTGGCAAAACAGAGATCAAAACTCGCTGTTTCAATGCGTGTGATATGAAAATACTATTTCATCTTTCTGGCATACCACTTCTTATCTTTATTCCCTCAAATTCACCAACATACATCTGTCAAACTTTCGCTTGATATACGTGCTGCATGCTCAAACCATCTCAACTAAATAAGTAAATACATATATGATTTTATTAGAAATTCTTTTTCGATGATACATCATAAAACGAAATGTGGCACCTTTGCCAGACCTTCAGCTGTTATTACCTGCAATTATTCACACCTTACCTCATACTCAACAACATATAAAATAAATAAGTTGTCGTCGACAAACAACATACTCATATTTCTACATTTGCACTTTCGTTGCATGTTTGTAGCTCTGCAATGAACGAAGTTTGAGTTTGCAATCCCCAGCAGCAGGAGACAGAGAAGAGAATGAAAAGAACTTGAGTTGTTATTCACACAAATACAAGTTTAGTGTGTGTGTATTTTGATGTGGATGTGTGAGAGGGTTACGTAATCGGTTGAGGACGCAGTCGGCTGTGTGAGCCAGACAGGTGCGACGAGAAGAGAGGATCAACCGCCAAATTTCGGCGCCGGATCCGACAGATTAACGGTCAGTTAGTTATTCGCAAAACTCAGGGTCTGCACTTGGCGGAATATTCAACAATAGAAACAGAAATTGCTATTTAAAGTAAATTAAATGTAGCATTACACCTTTTACAAATTATTGGGTGTGGCACTCCGCCGTAGTAGATCTCTGTGATTGATATATTTTATGCGTGCATCAATAAATTACTCGTATAGTATATTATGTAACAAATGTTATAAAGTCCCTTTAGTTACGAGTTGTTTTTTTAATATAAAGAACGAGTATCTAAAGAGTTTATAAAACTAGCCACATACTATACTTTTTCTATGATCGCAAATTAAGACAACAAAATGTGAAGTATTACTAATTATTTAAAGAGTTAGATAAGTTAGAATGACAGATACCTGAAGCTAACTTCACCCCTGTACGTTAAATGACATTTTACTGTCGTACACAAAATTTAATTTACAGAAATTTTATGCCACTTTACTTATCACAAGGAGTGCCTGGATAAAACGGCAGAACTTAAAATATAACTTTAGAGCTTTAAAACAACACAAGTTTCTTTAGAAATGTGCTTAAAAATTAGTCGTTTAAGAGATATTGATGTCATGCAGATGTAAAATTTTGATTGAACCGGTTCAAAAATCGAAAATTTTATTAATATGGTCCTATATAATTCAGATCACGAGAAATCGATTGGCGCAAAGCGCATCTTCATATCCTTTTTAGTTTCCAAGTTACAGCGATTTTTGACTTTTTTCAAAATTTTTCTTTCTCAATATTTCAAAAAGTTGAAGAGATAATGAAAATCTGAAAACACCAGTGAATTCCTCGCGTGAAAATATGTAAGTATGTCAATTTTCAGTCAAAAATTCGCACAGATAAATTTGTTATTAGAAAAATTTTAAAATCGCCATTTTTTGAAATTTTCCTAAGGAGTACCCCTTGGTGTTTTTACGGATTTAGGCCATTTTTTAATTTTTTGATCTAAAAGTTTTATACGTCAAGCAAATGTTCTGAAAATTCACATACTTACATATTTTTACGCGAGGAATTCACTGGTGTTTTCAGATTTTCATTATCTCTTCAACTTTTTGAAATATAGAGGAAGAAAAATTTTCAAAAAAATTGAAAAATTGACAAATTTTCAAAATACCTGTACAAGTTAAGTAGCGCACGAGAAATACACTCGTTCAAACCGCATTTCAATATCTCTTTTAGTTTTCGAGATATTAGCTTTCAAAGTTGGCTTTAAAAAAAGTGAAAAATCGCTGTAACTCGGAAACTAAAAAAGATATGAAGATGCGCTTTGCGCCAATCGATTTCTCGTGCTCTGAACTATATAGAACCATTAATAAAATTTTCGATTTTTGAACCGATTCAATCAAAAATTTACATCTGCTTGTTCATACGTCAATATCTCTTAAACGACTAATTTTTGCGCACATTTCTAAAGAAACTTGTGTTAATTTAAAGCTCTAAAGTTATATTTTAAGTTCGGCCGATTAATCCTGGTACTCCTTGTACTTTCATAAGTAAAAGTAAAGATTTTTGAACTGGTTTATTCAAAAATTCACCTGCACCTGGATTGATTACATTCCATACAAGCTCATATTGTAAAAACCATTATATCTTAATTCAAGCTACGCTTAAAATGAAATAAATTTACAAATCTGCCAATAAAATCTCTACAAAGCACTGAACAGCGCAGAAAATAAATCTTAATGTAACTGCAGATAGCAGTCCAGTCTTATTGATTTTCACATAAGAGCATTGCCAATATTTTTCGCATTTCTTGCAAGGGCGACTCTACACTGAATAAGTATTTTAATACTATCACTTGAGCTGTATACTAGTCTCCTTTATACGTATTAATTACAACTGAAATATAATACTGCCTTCGTCGTCAACAAACCTACGCAATTGCAGATTATATCGTGTTTCTTCTTTCTTCATGGTTCATGATCTCAAACCACACAAAAAAATAATATTTAATAGTTGTATCATCATGTTGTTTAACTTATCAGTTATCTCGCGCAATCGTAGATAAAAACCAGGTAACATTTCAGTTTAATAATAACAAACAAGAGACCGTGCGTTCAAATCTCGATGACTTAAACTTATATAAAAACAATACGATTCTGTCTGACTGATTCGGATTCCACTATAAGGAATTCGAATCAGGAGATCCCGAATTCGAATCACACTCAAGCTAAAACACTGCTGCTTGGTAAAATATTAATATAATGTGAAGAAACTTAGATAATTGGAATATCAGTCTAATTTATTTTAAAATTGTTACAATTCAAACGTTTCGGTGATAACTATCGCCTTCTTCAGGGATATGTAACGTCTAATAATTGACATAAACAAATTGTTTAAAAAAACTGAACATAATTAGTCACAATTTAAAATAATAAATAGTCAAAAATGTTTAAAATTACAACAACTCTTAACAACTAACTATAAAACACATTAAAAAGAATATTACAAAAAATCTTGATCACAGTTTTAAATCTAGTACAAGAATTAATATAATGTAGTAATTTAACAGTAACATCTTAGAAAGACATGATTTGACAGCTGGTACAGCGCAACAAAATCAATTGTAAATAGTAGTTTATATAACAAGGGAGTAAAATGTATTATTATTTGTCAAGAGCGAATATTGAACCCTGAAGGCGTTAATGACACTTTATTCAAATGTTATATACGATATTTTATCCACAAACGGTAAAATTCGTTATTTAACAAAAGTGATTTATAATAAATAAATAAATATATCATCACGCCTTTTACCAATTACTGGGTGTGGCACTCTGCCGAAGCAGGTCTCGGTAAGTGATATATTTCTTCGCGCGAAGTGCGGTTACCAGTCGTCAAATCACGGCCTCCAAAGGTGTTAGTGGAGGAGGAGCCACAGGGGTAGATTTAATGTCCATGCATCACATTATTTCCCTAGGGAGTACTTGTCATTTCCCTCGGTAAATAATGAAGCACATTAAGTAATGATTTTAATACGAATAAAGTTAACATTATTTTCCGCTTGTATATAAATAATATTAAGTATTTTATGATGAGTTGTTTTTGTTTTGGGCTTCGTCATATTTGTATTAACTTTGTCCTAATTATATCTAGTATAAACTACTATATACTAAATTCATCTCAAGGAAAAGAGCAAATATTTTAATAGTTTTCTTATTAATTCTTAATTATTTTAATTGTTTCCTATTATAATTTATAATTTTTATTCTTGACAGCATGCGATCAAATTCAATTGAAGATAATTATAGAAAAATATGTTGCACATTAAATAAAAAAAGGTAATTAACAAATATATTCAATTTATCATTCGTTGTTTACAATAAATATTTATTTTTAAAGACATAACCTTGTGTTAAGAATGAAAACGAATAGATAATTTCGCTATTAAATTAGAGAGACACATTAATATTAGTAAGGAATTAGTTTAATAGTTCATGGGCATATTAAAAAGGTTTCTTATATTGCAGATAATTTGTTATTATAACTTTAATGCCGTATGATCTAATAACACTGATACGCATATATTTATTACAAAACAAATATAATACTCTTAAAATAAATATGATACGATATACTAGATCAAGATAAACAATTCCATATCTACTTTATTTATTTATTTACTTGCTATGCTGAATAACTGGAAATTAAACCCAATTACCATACGGGGAACCTATAATAATACTTAAAAAAAATGACAGATACTGCATGTTATAATGATATCAAATCAAATAGATATTTTTCTACTCGCATAATATGTGCATTATTAGTACATTACGACACAGATTTTTATTACGATCTGTATTGTAATGAAAATCTGTTTAGACATATTTAGTAAGTAGGTAAATTGAAATATGGGAGTAAACAAAATTATATTAGGTAATGTTTTAATAATGAATAAATATGATTTAATTTATATATAAATCATGTGAAATACAACAAAAATGTTTTTGATTTGAGATAAATATATTATGTAAAATTTGCCATTTAATTCTTTTTCTGAAGTATTGAAACATCCTGTATAGGTACAGTTGTTATTATAAATATATCTAATTTGTGGCATGCAAATGAGGTAGACTATACAATTATTCTAAGTTAGAATAATGAGTCATCAGTATGTTTATATTTCTCATTCCCGGAGTTTTTCCCGAATTCTGTCTGTACCGGAGTCTGGCCCGGACCGCACACAACGCGACGCCGGCGGGTGTGGTCGTGACGCGACGCACCATGGGCGGCGGAACGGGGGTTGCTACACAGCGCCACTCACCCCGGTATTGATTCTATGTTCCCGTTTGTCTGCCGATCCTGCTGTTCCTGCTGCGGTCCTGCACTCGCCTGAATTTTATCGCACGTGCTGCACAAACTACTACCCGGTCAAAAAACATATTCTTCATTAGAGATTGTTAACTAAACTACCCTCAATGATAACTAGCAAATGTCAAAATCATATAAACTTCCCGAATGAAATAATGTGCATATTATTTCCCCAGAGATAATAGTATATTGTAATACTAGTGCAAAATGAGTACGAAATTACTGTCGCTCATGTTCCAATAGTACGAATTTTGCAGTGGCCCTTTAGACACATATGTTACATACTATTTTTTTCAAGATTAAATATGAAAATTACATTTTTACATTTGCGATACAATAAATTTAATAATTATTTTATATAAATCAAAGGCACATTACATTTCCTTGGTCACCATGTCAAATGACATTTCCCTCACTCAATTTAGTTGTGATAGTAACTGTTTCCCTCACTATTGAGAAAAGTTATTTACTTTCTTTACTAGTCAGAAAAACGGTTACTATCACAATTAAATTCAGTAAAAGAAATATCATTTTCAAATGTTAATTCAACTAATATTAAAAAAATATGGTTGTGTTTGAGTGGTTCGAATTCACTATAAACTGTAGGTCCCTTGTATAGTAATATTTAATTCTTGTTGTTCAAAGTAGGAAAATTAATAAATAAAATTCTTTTGTAACGGGAGCATCAATAAAAGTAGAACTGAAAAACAATTTAGTAATAGTATCAGTTCACCTGATGACGATAGCAGATTTTGCGCTATCGAAACGTTGTGTTATAAATTGTTAAAAGTATTTTTTCACTAATAAAGATAATGGAAGTTCAAAATAAATTGGTTTTAATTCAATATAGAAAAATATTGCGTTAGTATGTATATCAAAAATATAAAATGAATTTTCGCCGTGTTACTTAGAATTGCGATTCAGGTAAATCAAATATATGTTGGTGAAATTAAGGGTGAAAGATTGACCAGACTACCTAGGAATAAATGAATGGATATGTTTGGAAGTTTCTTGCGCGAACAAAAAATACAATGAGCTTGTATAAAATAAATTATGAGTCTAAATGATTTGTCATCAAATGAAGGAATGTTCAAAGAATGTTTAAAAGTTTTAATATATAGCTATATGTATTGACAACCTACGCGTATGCATTCCATAATACGTTTCAAATTACTGCATTCGTACGATAAGTAACTAATTAAATACAAACTTGATTTTGATAGTAATAGTTTAAAATTCGCCCAACTTTCAAAAAATGTAAGTACATAAATCACCTATTTTATTCGATATAAAAAACTAATTTTATATTCAAATAGCTTTCGTCAATAATTTACGATATCCACCTGCAATCATTTATAATATATAACCATTTGGGAAACGAGAAACCAATTAATCAATTGAGCAATATCGCCTATCTTTCAGCTGTTTCTTTCCACGAAAAAACTATGACGAAATATAGAAACATTCGAATGTTTTTCTAACCCATAAAAAATTAATTTTCCTTTCATTGATACTGGCAGCGGCACCGGCAGACTTTAGAAGAATCTTTCACTAACATACTCGAAATTAAATGAGAGTAACATTAATAAATCATCTTCGGGTCAAGGCCAAATACACTCAGTCACATGTAGAACAACATGATTATGTAACGTTTCTGTTATCATCGCTTTTTTTTGTTTGTTTGATGGTTGGTTTGCTTTTTGTTCATTCAGACTTTGCGCTATTATTTAAATTTACATCCGTCGCATAAATTTGAATTGTAAGTAAGTAATTGTTGTAAATTGGCACAGGGACGAACTCAGAAATATTGTAATTGTCATTTGTATAGCTGGGCCGTGAAATGACTGTTTGGAAAATCGAAGAATGAACAACAAACATATTTCAAGGACGAGAATACAATATTTTAATGCAAAAATACAAAATTTATGACTAAATTTAGTTAAACATACAAATATGATTCTGCCACCAACAAGTTTAAAATATATTTGGTACTTTACCAGATTTAGCGGACGTTTACAAAATTGTTTTAACGTCCGTTGCTATAAACAACGCCTGAGAAACTAATATTGAAGAAAAGATGATGAATTTCGTGGACAGAATCGAGTATATAATTTTATTTTATGGAAATTGCGTAAACAATTATAATTTTTAGAATTAAATTACAAAAATGTCACCTGGATGTCACTAATTTCAATTCATACTATTTTTTTGTCAATTACCATGGATATGGCTTTACTTTCATTCACTAGGGAAGTAATAGTTATTTACGTAAAAAGTTAGGAAAGTGTTCAATTACAGGATGAGTAGATAGTTTCATGCCGAGCTTGAAACAGGTTACCAATCCTGTACGACGTCTTACTGACGTGTTACGTATAACATTTTACCTGAAACTTATAAACAAATCATACATATTTTAAATTAATTTAAGTTAAAAGAAATATTTGACTTACATATTCAGTCAGTATTTTATGTTGCTACTTAACTAGACACTCATGTTTCTTTCATTACCAATATGTTGTTTTCCTGACTAGGTATGCAAAGTAAAGCTTTCCTGAGTCGTAAAGCTCAGAGAAATGTTTATTTTCCTGTCAGTTTCAGGTAAAATATATTTTTTGTCAAACGTGCACTGAAATGATCCCTTTTTAACAGGGTTCGAAGATATATATCGATCGATATATATCATGATATTTATTTTGATATATATCGTCATATTTTTGCAATGGTATATATCCATTATATAAAAATATCAAATAGTTTTTGAGATATAGCCTCCGGAAAAGTGAAATTTTTCGAATTTTTCAGTTTTTCTACTTTTCCGAGGCTATATCTCGAAAACTAAATGTGATATGAAAACGCGCTCAACGGCATTAATTTTCTCGTGCTTCAGTTAACTTATAAACATAGTTTCAGCGATTTTTATTTTTTTTCAATTTTCCGCCAAAAAAATCGCAAAAGGCGGTTTTTTAACATTTTCTCGAAAATCAGAAGTCATATGCATTTGAAAATTGCACCACTGGATTCAGTGGGTCAAAATACATATGTATGTAAATTTTCGTTTTAATAATCCTACGATTAAGGATTTTTGGGAAAATTGAATTAAAATCTGAAAAAACCAAAGGGGTACCCCTTAGGAAATAATTAAAAATATGAAATTGCTTAAAATTGTGTGAAAATTTGCTTATAAGTCAATTCGGACACGGGGAATTCAACGCCGTTGAGCGCATATCCATATCTTGTTTACTTTTTGAGATATAGCCTCCGGAAAAATGAAATTTTTAGAATTTTTCAGTTTTTCTACTTTTCCGAGGCTATATCTCAAAAACTAAATGTGATATGAAAACGCGCTCAACGGCATTAATTTTCTCGTGCTTCAGTTAACTTATACACATAGTTTCAGCGATTTTTATTTTTTTTCAATTTTCCGCCAAAAAAATCGCAAAAAGCGGTTTTTTAACATTTTCTCGAAAACCAGAAGTCATATGTATTTGAAGATTGCACCACTGGATTCAGTGGGTCAAAATACATATGTATGTAAATTTTCGTTTTAATAATCCTACGATTAAGGATTTGGGTACCCCTTAGGAAATAATTAAAAATATTAAATTGCATAAAATTGTATGAAAATTTGCTTATAAGTCAATTTGGACACGGGAAATTCAACGCCGTTGAGCGCATTTCCATATCTTGTTTAGTTTTTAAGATATAGCCTCCGGAAAAGTGAAATTTTTCGAATTTTTCAGTTTTTCTAAATGTGTACAAAAACTAAAATTAAAAAATAAATATCCAAAAAGTGATATTTATCTGATATATATCCTATATATCAGATATTTTGATATTTATTATAAATATCATGATATTTACGAACCCTGCTTTTTAATGCGTGTTTCTCGAATGAAAATAGCCTTGTTCAAGTAGATTAATTGTCGCTCTATTTTTGGCCAGTAAAAAATGTATAGCCCTAACGCTGGCACGTAAAAATTGTATAGCTCTAAAACTAGGCGGTAATGACAATTACGACACAAAACAAGACATGCATTAAAAAGAAGTCATTTCAATGCACTTGTGACAAAAAGTCCTGTACGTTCCTAAACCGGAAGTCTACTTGAACTCGTTCCGGTCTAGGAACATAATGTATTGTTATTTTTTAGACATGAAAAGAGCCACTTCCTTCTTTTATTTGCGGGAAAGAACTTTCTGACAGGGTCGTAAAAAATATTTATATTATTTTTCAGAAATCTTTTCACGCCGGTCCTGATAAATTAAAAAAAAATTACCTCCAGCATAAATTTAATTATCATTTCCGGAAAAATAACTTGTTCTCATTTCATAGTAGTGAATTTGTTTATATAACATTACGTCATTTTAGCATATAATTTTATTTTATTCAAGTTTATATTACTATTTAATAATATTTGCATGTCTAAAAATAACAAAATTCATGTTTGACATATTTCCTGAATACTGAATTAAATTTTTTCATCAAATTAAAACGAATCAATACAAATATAAAACTAAATTTAAAAACACGACATGTTTTTACTAAATCAATATTAGTATTTATTTTAAGGAAATCTTGCTTTATATTTGCATGGTCAGTCTTAAGGAATTTAGTACAGACTCTTTCAAAAGGTCAAAGTTCATTCGAACAACAAACACCAAGTTAAGCTCGTACTTTAATCAAAACTTCTCTTCTTATGTTAGCTTCTTCGAGATACTTTGTGTAGTTTGTTGAGGACTGCTGTTGTAAAATAATGCAATACGAGTTTAAGACAAAGGGTGTGGCAGAATAAAACGCGCTGTCAAGATAGATTCATGTGTATTGTCCGTTTATCTGATAATTGATAGAAACAATTATTTATGAATTGTAGTTACACGATTTTTGACGGAATATTACAGTTACACGACCACACATTTTCTCTGCTACCATTGCCGTAGAAACATTTATTTTCAAAGGAACGTTTTCTGAAAAAATTACAATTTGTTTGTTTATCTTGGGGTAGATGGCTCAGTGGTATCGAATCGGTCTGGGGATCTTGAGAACCCTGGTTCGATCCCCACAACCGACAAACAATTTTCACCAATTTAAATCTACCCCTGTGGCTCCCTCTCCACTAATATCTTTGAGGGCCGTGATTTGACGGTTGATAACCGCATTTCACGCGACAAAATATATCACTTACCGAGATCTGCTTAGGCAGAGTGCGACACCCAGTAATGGGTAAAAGGCGTGATGATATATTTATTATTTTATTTATTTATTTTTTAACAATTTTCACCAATTTAAAAAATCTACCCCTGTGGCTCCTCCACCACTAATATCTTTGGAGGCCGTGATTTGACGGCTGGTAACCGCACTTCACGCGAAAAAATATATCACTTACCGAGATCTGCTTAGACAGAGTGCCACACCCAGTGATGGGTAAAAGGCGTGATGATATATTTATTTATTTATATATTTATTTTTTATCTTTGGCATTTTGTAATCGTGTTTTTAATTGGTTTAAAACAGCTCGCCAAAGTAGCTCACAGCGAGCTGAATTGTGCGCGTAAATGTCAACTTTGACAGTTGCTGAAAAATATATTTGTGAATTGTATTCGACGTACTAATTATTATTTAGTTTATAAAGTAGTTATTTACATTCGAATGTTTTAAAATTTATCAGCTTTATATGAATGAAAAAATACAAATATTACGTATAGTTAAAAATATGTTTTTATCTTTACTGAGTTAAGTACTACTTAAATATGTCATAATTGGAAACTTTTATCGCAAAGTTAAGTTTCCTTGTCTAATATGTTATTATTTATCACCATGCTCACTATATATTTCTTTTAATGTGGTAAAACAAGAAACATCTTTTTGCGATATGAATAAATGAATAGAAAATGCTTTGAAACATTCTGAAAGACTGGTAGATGGACATGGAAATCATGTTTAAAACATTGCTACGTTTCTAGAAAATGCATCCTCTTTTCACATTTTCAGTATTTTCATATTTTCCTCTAATGTGTTAGACGCTTCATGTGTGAAAGCTAATAAATCGATAGGCTGAGAGACTCATCTGGTTTAACAGTATTGACCCTTCGACATATATTGCAAATATTTGAAAAGAAATTATTCAAAATGGGATGTAGGAATTGGGGAAATAATATACACCTGTGATACTGTATCTATTTGAGCAAAAAATGCATAAATGTATTTATTTATAACCAACAAACAATTTTCGCCAAATTAAATCTACCCCTGTGGCTCCCCCTCCACTAATATATTTGGGGGCCGTGATTTGACCGCTGTTAACCGCACTTCAAGCGAAGAAATATATCACTTACCGAGATCTGCTTCGGCAGAGTGCCACACCCAGTAATGGGTAAAAGGCGTGATGATTTATTTATTTTATTTATTATTAAGTTGCACAACAGGAAATTAAACAGGAGATCTGACAGTCAACAACTTGAACATACTACGATCTTTTAAATTGAGAGCTCTCGTTTATGAAGTAACAGTGCTACCATTGTGCTACAACTGCCTGGATATCATAGAATTTTCATAAGATTTTGATCATTTATACGCTTGTAAATTATTTTATAAAAAGTTGTAAAAAATGTAGTACTAAATTAAAATATACAAGCAATTTTGTTTTTTCAACATTACTTGTGAAAATAACATTTTCCTCACACAATTTAGTTGTGATAGCAACCATTTCCCTCACTAGTGAGGAAAGTTTTTTACTTTCCTCACAAGTGAGGGAAACAGTTACTATCACAACTAAACTGAGTGAGGGAAATGTCATTTTTATTTGTTTTATATAACATAATTACTAAATTTCTTGTATCACAAACGTAAAAATGTAATTTTCATGTTTAATGTTGAAAAAATAGTATGTAACACATGTGGGAAAGGGCCATTGTAAAACTCATGCTGTTGAAACGTTCGCTATTGCTCGTGCATCAACTTCCGTGCTCATCGTGCAATGAAACTCTTTCTTTACTAGTATTACAATATACTATTACTTTACCTGGAACAAGAAAAATTATGGAAATGTTTAATGGAAATTTTCTTAAAATCATCAATGCTATGAAATAACAAAATGTATCAATTAAAAGTTGTATCTGTACTTATTATAATACGTAACTTTTGTCATGTATTAAATAAAATAAACTCTTAATTAATATCGCATTTGTTTTGTTATTTTATGGCACTGATGATTTTAAGAAAATTACCAATAAAAATTTCAGTCATACAATAAATTATTTAACGTTTTTGATATAAAATAATTAGAGAAACCAATAATTGAACATTTTAACAATAGCATTCAAAACGCTATGGTGTGTCTTTCGATTCACCACCCTATATATGTAATTTATAATTTATAATCGTTTGACAGTTGAGCTTGAGAACGATTGGAGCATAAAAATAAATAACTAATGATGTTATTTTCCTGGTAAAGTCAAAAATTTGAGTTGGTAGTTGCCTATTGATTATATGGAACGTAAACAGTAAACAAGTCCTTCATATCCAAAGATTACTAATCATATTTACCGGCGCCAAACAATTCCAATCACAATTAGACCAACCGGCTCTTTTAACAAAACACCAAAACATTGAATTCATCAAAATATACCTCTCAGGTAACTCTTTTCTCTTGTTCAAATCGTTTTAGTTCGCTTTCCTCCGAAGTATTCCTCTCTTATCGAGGTCTGGAGCCGCGGTGGAGCTCGCGACCGCGACTCGCCAGTATCGAACCGGCACCCGGCATCACAACAACGCACACGCGCAATGACACTCCCCTAGTGCTGTAGACACTCAGACTCAGTGTTGTGCTGTGAGTGAAACAAATATGACTTGATGTTGTAAACAATGAGTGATCAACAAGACGATGAAGCTGCGGCTTCGTCTAAACGACCTCCGGAAAGTCCTTCCGGAACCACAAAACGTCTCAAAGATCGCGTGAGTTTCTTTGAGAAAGTATGGAGTGGTACCACTAGGTCCACAGAACAGCTAGATGCTGTAGGAGTTGATGTAAGCGAGATTGAAAGACGTTTAGAAGAAGAACGGAAACGACATGCTTCTACAGCACAATTAGAACATGTTACACTAAGGCATACGCCTTTAAGTTCCCCGAAAAGGGTGCAGGAAAAGGAGTATGTCGTAGTTACTTCGCAACATTCTGGAGAACCAGTAGATGTCACTGAACTAGAAAGGCGACTCGAAGAAGAACGTAAAAGATTCTATTCTCCGACTCAGTTAGAGCAAGTACATCTGCGCCATACTCAAGTTCCTCAAACAGTACTCCATCAAAAATCCGGAGATGACAACTCATTCGAAGAAACCTTCGAAAAGACAACCGAAGAAGGCGATCTTGCCTCCGGAACAAAAATGGTCAAATTCGAACGAATCACAGTAAAAAAATCAGTCCGTGAAGTAACACAAGTACGAACATTAACCAGCAGGACTCCTTCAGAAGAAAGAGTCCTCGAGGACTCTGCCTACCACTCCCACGGAAATGGAGTGAGTAAAAGTTCCTCTGTAACATCCCTTACTGGGAGGTTCCCCTCGGAGGAGAGCCTGAGGAGAACCCCTAGTAAGGAGAATGTGAAAGATGAGTGGGATACAGCGAGCAACAGCAGCAAGACTACCTCCGGGTCAGAGTGGTACCAGGAGTACAAGACGGAGAGCTTCCTCAAAAGCGGCACCAAGTTAGAGTTTGTCAGGAGCAAGTCGCAGTATGATTCACACATCGCGGAAATTAGAGGTAGATAAGAATTTCGCTTAAGATTATTGATCCGCGACGCAGGGAATTAAAAGGGAAACTTTTTGTTCTTGACCTACGATAATTTCTCACTTTTGCTATTTATAAATTTAATTAAAATAACTTTAAAAATACATAATATATGTTTCATTTATATTTTCCAAAATTGCTTAATAACAAATTTTATTATTTTATAGCTATTATAAAAAAGAATATACCAGTTACTAATTGACAGCTAACGAGTTGTTAAAACATCATATTTTTATATTGGCTGTCAATTTTGGTTCAAAAAGATCAACGTTCAGGTGCTAAGTTCAGACCCAATTAAGTGAATGAGTCACCTTAATTATTTGGAAATTCAAATGAGTGTTAGTACAACCCAGTTCAACTGTTTTATAAGGACAGATATAACTGGAAGGGTTGTACGTAATTAATTTCTTATTGTACAACGTAGGCACTAAATAAATAAATATTTGTGTCTATAAATGTGCGATTGCCTTTCATTATTTATTATTTATCAAATGAAATATTAATAGGTTTCGTTTGTTATGTGGGTGAGAATTTATTCTAGTCGCGGTGTTTCAAACGTAGGTTGTTTATTATTACATTTCAAGGTTTTTTCTGCGAATATTAAAACTTAGTAATCAGATACTTTCAAATATGACCATTAAAACTGACAGGACGTAATTAATATTAATCTAGTACTGTCTTTTGTGTGGTCCATTTATTAATTAAAGAAAAATTGTACACGAAACAAAAAGCAATCAATTTAAAATCAATCGATGGATAAATAAAACCACAAATGATGTAAACAGTACTTGAACTTCAACTGTCATCCTTGAAACAGTTGAACAACAAGAACCAGATGTACTGGAATCCTGTATCATCAGAAGTAGCTCAGTTATACAGAAAATTCGGGGATATCCACCATTTTGTTAGCTTCAAAATTTGTTCGACTTCTAACTTTATGATTAAGGCCATCTAAGGATCCTCCTGGCGTTATATCCAATTATAAGAAGGGTCATATTTGTCAGCAAAAAAAAAAATACAATGTCAAATGTTCACGATAATAGTGTACTATTAACTGATGTTTAAATATCTTTGCAATCTTGCAGCCCTGAAATTGAGGGCCCCCAAACATTTCCCAATTATTTCTACAGCTCCAGTTAATATATTTTCCAAGATATAACGACAACAAACTTGGATATAATGAAAAAAATCAATGCCATTCTAAAATGAAGAATTTTCCGGTGTTTCTTTTTTCCTGTCAAAAGTGAACAATTGTCGGTCGGTGTAGACGCGTTTTTCAACTGTTCGCATGTTACCTGACCCATATAAAACATTCAGTCTCGACACTCGCCACTCGCCATTGGTCGACGTTCGCTTGTTTTACCGATTGCCGCTAACTCGGATATTGATTGTCCGGCAAAGAAACATTAAATGAATTTATTTACATCGCTGACCTAACAACTGCGTAAATATTATACGAAGGTACACGTACATTCATAGCAAAATTACAGATTTTGTATTGGATGGTACGTTGAAGACTCTAGTGGAAATATTTGAGGAGCAATTTGATTAAGAAGATAAGAATGATTTCAAGGCTGAAGCCAGTGAAATGTTTAATTTAATTATTTGCATTCCAATTAAATAGTTCTTATATAAAAGCAGCAGGAAAAGATGTAATAAATTTAATTTAATGTGAGAAGCAATTTTAACCTTTATTGAAAGTTTACAATGCACTTAAATAATTGAATTTGTCTTCTGAAGATTTTCTAAATGTTGGTCTGCTCATTTCTTAGTAAGCTTGATTCTATTCTTACCAGGATTAAAATTAATCTCCGGAAAAGATTTTGAGTGACCTATTGACCCTTAACATTTCGCTAAAATCATATCATAACCTTTAGGAGATCCGGATATTCAATTTCCGAACATAACATTTCCAATTACTTGCTATCCAGTAAAATTTTACTTTTTACTTGGTCGCACGCTAGAAAGTAATTAAAATTGTTGAATTCATTAATTATATGTATTTATCGTAAATACACAAAAGTTAAAATTATGATTGTTCGTCACGGCAGCAAGAATGCATACTATAAATAATGTATTAATTGTGACCTTCAAGCAAAAGATGCAGAAATGAAAAATATTGTTTTGTGTGATTAAACGGCGTGAAAATAATATTTATGAATTTTATCTTTTCAGCAAAATAAAATTATATTTATGGAAAGAAACTTACATTTTAAACACTTAAAATTGTTTGAAATAAATATTTCTTCTATTACTCAATTTATTATCTAAAAGAAAGTAAAATGAAACATTTTATATCATCATATACAGGCTGTTTCAAAATTGTTGCAAAAAAATTAAGGTTTTGTTTGTTCGGATTACAATTTAAAAAGAATACGCAAAAATAATTGCACATTTTTCGTGTCATTGGACTGATAAGTAAGAGTAATAAATAAAAATAAGTAAACATTAAACATTGAAAGAACTATTACAAAATTTTAATTAAATTAAATTAATTTTAATGTTCACTATTTTTTATTCATTTGATGTAAATAAATAAATAAATAAATATATCATCACGCCTGTTACCCATTACTGGGTGTAGCACTCTGCCTAAGCAGATCTCGGTAAGTGATATATTTTGTCGCGTGAAATGCGGTTACCAGCCGTCAAATCACGGCCCTTAAAGATATTTGTGGAGAGGGAGCCACAGGGGTAAATTTAAATTGATGTAAGAGCCCGAATTTGATTCCCACAGCCGACAAACAATTTTCACCACATTAAAACTACCCCTGTGGCTCTCCCTTCACTAACATCTTTGGATACCATGACTTGAAGTGTGACTTGAATATATAATTTACCGAGATCTGCTACGCACAAATTTATTTTTCGATTCTTCCACAGAAAACGTTAACTTTACGATGACAAATGAGAGCGTAATTTTGAACTTTTTTTAGAAATCGTAGAAAAAATATACTTGCCTTTAGATCTTCAATATTTCTAATACAAGTGGATCAGTTTGCCTGGAGTGCAATTTGAATGACTTTCCTGTTGTGCAACGCCATCATGATGAAACATTTACTCATGCTTACATGTTTCACGTAAAATAAAATATGATTTAATACCCATGCAAACAATTACATTGTTATAATCATAGCTGATTGCAACAAGAGTTTACCGTGAATCACATGCACGTTTCGCTGCGTTCAAACCATCAACAATCGCTTATCTTCTGTAGATCTCTGCGATCGGCTCTCGGGTTGTTGTTGCGTGGTTGTTATGTTGTTAAAAGCCAGGATACGCCCGGACGGAACGGAAGTCGTTGACCCAAATACGGCTAAGGTGCTTGTCATTCCATGATCGTCATTCAACGCATGTTGCATTTAATTGTTTGACGTTTCAAATCGATCTGGGAACACAGAAGACGCAGATTTCAGTCCCGGAATTGATAACTATATTATCTGCGTGTATATCACGCAATTGTAACACGAGCGGAATGGGTGAATAAGTTGATCTTACCGGACTGCGTCAATTGTAACACGAAAGAAAAAACGCAGTCTTAAAATTTTATTAAACATACCGCTATTAAAGTTTAAACTGAATTGAACACTAAATGCTATAATTTAATATGAGGATGGAAACAGAATTATTATTTGAATTAACTTTTTATTAATTATAATGCTTATTTCTAGGGTTGTGCATTTGACCTGTCAAATATTTTTCGGTCTATTGACCGACTATTTGACCGGTCAATTGACCAAGAAACATTTAATAAAAATCATAATTAAAATTGTAATTTATTTATATAGTACTGTTTACTACATCCAATATTACTGAAAATGAAAAACCAACAACAACTAATAAACTAACCACATCAAATTCAAAATAAAGGGGAAAATAAAGTAAAAGACGTAATGAAATGAAATGATATGTATTTATTTTATTTGTAAAGTAAAGTAAGCAAATTCTCCAGAACCCAGAATACCAAACTAGATATATTAATGTAATAATAGTATGTAGCTATTTCTATTGAACAGCAGATGCCGTGGCGGTTCCATTTAGATTATTTGACCGTATTATTTGGTCGTCAAATATTTTTGGTCAATTGACCAAGGCACAACCCTACTTATTTCACTAATCTAGTTTAAAATTAAAGTGAACGCGAACACCGCGTGATGTGAAGATTTACATCTTCACACTTTGAGTCGATGGACGAGACTGATGGTCTCCACCAAAACACTTGCTGTCCTGGGTACGATACCCACATCTGGAATCCATCCCTCCCGCATCGGGGTGGACCCAGATGTCTCAAGCGTTTTGGTTATGTAGTCTGACACTCTGGCCCTGCAGATAACGCGAACATGAAATCTTGTCGGAATTCTAAGAATATTAACTATAACTGTCTCTTTTTATAATTTAATGCCCTATATTCGAAAACCAAAAGATCTCACACTCAGCCTTAATGGCACATGTGGTCACGAGTGTCAAATTACACGAAACCAATCTTACCTAAACGCAACATAACAACAATGAGATAGCTCATATTGTTACACAATTGAGACGGTTTGAGCAGGTGGATGGTGGTGAAATTGAGGCTGAAAAGTTGCGGCGACGATAAATGGATGGATATTATTGAAGATGAGATGAGAATGAAGCTAAAGAATAAATGTTGAATGGGAGCAATGATTTCACGGCTGGTAATCGCATTTTATATTCAAAAATATACGATGTTTCAATACTTCAAATAGAAGTAAACATTTTTAGTTTGAGAGTTATTTCTAATATTTAAATAAATAAATAAATATATCATCACGCCTTTTACCCATTACTGGGCGTGGCACTCTGCCTAAGCAGATCTCGGTAGGTGATATATTTTTTCGTGTGAAGTGCGGTTATCAGCCGTCAAATCACAGCTTTCAAAGATATTAGTGGAGGAGCCACAGGGGTAGATTTAAAAGTATAAATAAATTACTGGGTGTGGCACTTGTCCGCAGCAGATTTCTGTAAGTGATATATTTATGCGAGTGAAATGCGGTTACTTGCCGTTAAATCACGGCCCCTAAAGATGTTAATTAAGGAACAACTGAGGTAATTTTAATGTAGTGAAAATTGTCGGTTGTGGGAATCAAACCCAGGTTCTCAAATCCACAGTCCACCTACCCCATAATTATTAATATATTAGAAATAGTTTTCAAACCAGTGGCACTAAAAACGTGCATTTAATATGAAAAGTAAATAATTTTGTGTTTGTTTTATAAAATTCGTTTTACTTGCTTTTCCTGAACACTGAACTTATCGAGATCTGTTGAGGCAAAGTACCACACCTAATAATGGGTAAAATGGGTAAACTAAAGACTCATGGAATAATTTACTGCATGTGAGTTTATTTTTAAACATAAATACATATTATTATCCTTTTTTGCTGTTTAGAGGCGCAGCGGTGTGCTATGTGATAGCGTTCAGTGAATTACGTATAAAATGGAAAAGCTTTTGCGTCATATTTTCTCTTGAGACTGTATATGCGTAGCAACAGCCTTGCACCCTGTTCTATAAATTCTTAATGCGTCATTTCGCCACCCCCTTACAACTTGGGCTCGAAAATTACATAGATTTAACTCGGACCAGACATAAAATTACTTTTATTAAAATAAATATGATGTCAACAATTGGTTATTATTATCGCAGAGAATTGTATGTAGGTACAGCAGCAGAAGTTTAAATTCGAATTACGCGGGGTTTTATTATTCTTATTATTACTTGTAACTAGTTCTTTACTTCCGGTATCGTCAGGTTCCAGCTAATGGGGTTGCACGAATCTTTAAAATGTTCAGGGCCGTCTTTATGTAGCCAGTTTAATTTTGAAGAATAAATTGGAGCAATATTTAACTTTTTTTTTAAACAAATTAAAAATATTCTTATAATGTCTGTACAATCGGGCATATGAGTAAATGTCCTGTAAGTTTCCTGTTTTGTAATTGGGATTAATTTCCTGTTATACAGCGTAGTACTGTATAAAACTGCATTCACAGTTATCCAATTAGCACTGCGATTAGAAACAACAATTATTAATTAGTAGAAGGATATTAAAACTTAAATCCAAATTACAATTAACAGCACGATAAATGAATCAGTAATAAGAGAGAAATGTAGATTAGTTTGAAAAGTAACATAAATAAACAAAAAAAATGTTAAATAGTTCGGTTTGTATTAAGTTGCTAATTCTAATTACTAATTGATAGTTGTGAATGTAGCGTCATGTGTTTAAACAAACTAGAAATTATAAGATATAAAGAAATGTAATTAACACTTTATAGTTAAAAATAGGAGTCACGCATATCACGCATGTAAAAAGTATTTAAAATATCTGTGAATGAGTCATATTTCAAAATGCAAAATGGAATAAAAAGTGTCCCAATAAATAATCGTGAAGCAAGCAGTACATCGGGCAGCGCATATTTATCCAGCGATTTAATTTAAGAACTAAAAACGACTGCTATATTTCACAAGTAGGTCAAAACTTAATTGTCGCTCCATGTTGTATGGTGCATGTAGTGTTTCTTCGCATAATATTACGCACTTTAATGTTTCTATGTCAACAAGAACACAGCGCAACAGCGATGTTACTTTGTTGATCGAAAGATTGACAGCTCCTTGCTAATGAAAAAATTATACAACAGATGCTAAATTGGAAATAATAAGTTATCGCTCGTTGTTGAAGTGATGTTTTTATCAATCGATCCTTGATGATACTCAATTATGTTATCTATGAATTTTTTGTTTAGTTTGTTTGTGTTTTCGCCGACATTTTCATTCATAGTTGAAGTGGGACATAAATTTTGATAAAAAAGAAGCATAGCGTGTGTTTTAATAGGTAACAAAATATATTTATAAATAATTCTTTGTTTTATTGTTTCATGCGATAATATTGTTTTATATTGCAACTTTCTTGAATAAATTAATTTTATGTCTATAAGACTGGAACGAACGTTAAAGAAAATCAACTTTATTGTTTTATATGCGTAAAGACAAAGATTAAGAAAGAATGTATGTCTTTCTGACCTCGACTATATTTGTGTTATTATCAAAAAAGTTGGACAATTAGGTATTTTCCATTAATTAGTTACCATGTTATTAGAAAATAATTAACTGCTAATATTAATTTTGTGGAACATACTTCAAATAATAAATAAATAAATCCAGAGAAACCCGCGTTGCTGTTGACAGAAGACCTAAAACGCGGATCAGGGCGTAATGGCGGCATATGACCTAAGTAGTTGGTCCGCCAAGAAGCCACAAAAAAAAAATAAATATATCATCACGCCTTATACCCATTACTGGGTGTGGCACTCTGCCTAAGCAGATTTCTGTAAGTGATATATTTCTTCGCGTGAAGTACGGTTACCACCCGTCAAATCACAGCCCCCAAAGATATTAGTGGTGGAGGAGCCACAGGGGTAGATTTAAATTGGTGAAAATTGTTTGTCGGCTGTAGGAATCGAACCAGGGTTCTCAAGATCCACAGGCCGACCCGATACCGCTGAGCCACCTACCCCATACTTCAAATAAATATAAATAATATTTAGTTTTATATAGAATTCAAGCATTTATATATTTTTTATAGATATTTGTATACCTAGGCCATTTAACGAACGTGGTATTCACTATATTTTTTATTCAACTGCGTTGTTTATTTTATAAAACAAATATGAATTTGAAACTATTGATGTGTTGTAACCAATGAAACGGGAAAAAATAATTTGGGACCATGCACGAAATACTCATTTTGCGCACTCGGCTGCAAAACGGTGCGTAAAATACACGGTGTTATGGTAATGTAAATGATGAAAAATTCACGTACTTTGATGAACATTTCTTGACAGTTTTACGTTTCAAATTATTAAACAAATTTATAAATATTCTAGAGCTAAAGTTAGTAATCAATTATTAATCGGTGGTAATAGTCATTTTATTGTTGAATTTCAATAGTGTGAAAATGGTTGTTGAAGTATAAAACTTATATTTTATAAAATGAGATGAAAAATTAAAACATATTTTAAATTTTTGGCAACATAGATATATTATTTTTACTTCTCGTTTAAAGTTTAATGTACGAATATTAAATTTATAGTTTTATGCTTACTTAATTTTATTATAATGCCAAGAAATATTAAGCATAATTATTTATAAACTTCACTAAAATTACCGATTTACCGATTTACCGATATATCCAAAAATCAATGAAATGCTTTTACAGATAAACAAATAGATGATGAATAATAATAAACATATTAATCATAGGTTGACTCATTTGTTTATGAAGCATTGATTTCTCCTAAAATGCTTATAGTAAGTGTAGGATTAAAATCATTCGTTTATGATAAATGCTCGTGCAAAATTACTCTTTCGTGTCTATTTCTGAAAATAAACTATTTCTGAGTGAGTGTTATTCTATACATTTTGTTGCCAGAGTTATTTTTAGCCAGACGTGGGTATAAATAAATCTATTTATTACGCGAAAATACTACGTGAACGCCACGTTTAATCTTTAGCTACCAAATAGTAATTAACAAGCAGAATAATTAATTGTAAACATGACATGTCTTTACACCTGAAATTCGACTGATATTCTGTTTATATAAAGCTTCAACCCTTCTATAAAAATTGTAAAATATTCAAAGCCGGATAAATGGTTTATTAAAAGGTTCTGAAAAAAATTGTATGTATATTTTTTTGTCAAATTCTGAAGTATACTTCGTTACATTTATTCGAAGCATTTTACTCAGAAAAAAATAAAATAGTTGATGCTAGCAGTAAGGTAACTAGTAACTCCGGTTTTATTTAGGAAAAAACCCGGTAATGTAAACGAGATCTACTGTATACAGTGGTAAAGAACGGTTGTTTATTTAACAATTGATAAGAGTGTTAAGAAATATGTTTAGAGCACATTTATTTTTAGAAACCTTTTCAGAGATTTGTTAATCCTTGATAAGGTAATAAATTTGATTTGTTTCGGATTATGATTGGTTTTATGACGATAAGATTACTAAATTCCAGTAATGTATCATTTTATAAAATAAATGAAAGTATTTTTATTACAGTAATAAAGCTTGTTTTGAAAACATATTCCATGATTATTAAATATTTGCAAAGTAATAAACAACCACAGAAATTGCTGTTATTAACATATAAATTTCACATAACCTCAAAAATTCCAAGATACACGATCGTTTCTCCCCGACGAGAAACAAACGAACGTTGGTGTGGAGGTATTCGTGTCGGTACCACCCCCCTCTAACCCGGACCGCACGCGAAGTCGGGCTATGCCCCTCGATGCGGTCGTGACACCGCGTGCATTCTCTGAGCTGTGCCGCCGCCCCGCTGCCATCTTGCACGATGTTCAACTGTATGAGTTATTGAATTATTGTCCGCAGCTAGCTTGTTCTTTGAAATTAGACTTGTGGATATATTTTTTATAAATTAGTTTTGGCTGATTGCGGTTTCGTGACTGGATGTCGTGAATTTGATTTTTTAATGGAATTTTTGTTGATGTAGACATAAGGGTAATTTGGCAAAAATTGGGCTAAATTTAAATCTGCATTTTGTGCCAGCCGAATTATTTATAGGAAGACGGAAGTAAATAATTATTACATTTGCTATCGATTTTGCGTCAATTTCATTTTGGGAGTTCATTGACTCGTGGCTATAACCAATATAACAGAACTGATGTGAAATTTGCATAACTCCAGTATCAATAATTTTTCAAACTACAAACGGACTACTGATCTGAATTCAATATTCGATTTAATGGAAGGTTTCGATTTAATATTTTATATGATATACAGGGTGTTTCACAACTTAGAGCAAAAAATTAAAGGGTATATTCTGTACGACGTGTTGATCATGAAACAAAAAGAATTTTTTTTTAAATCGCAAAACTATTTTCCATGTTTTCCAGTCCAAAATATTTCGTTGCCACTGCCACTGGGTGGATGATTATGTTAAAGTTATTAATTAAATAAAATTCTATTATAAATAACTGCTAATAATTGAATTGTGTAATTATTCTTTCGTAGTTGATACCTACTTCATTGTTTGTGTTTAATAGGAAAGCGAATCCAGTGCAGTACTACAAAAAATGTTTTAGGTTAACAACCCTTAATTTTTCGAATTTAAAAAGTTCTTTTTGTTTCATGATCATCACGTCGTACAGAATATACTCTTTAATTTTTTGCTCTAAGTTGTGAAACACCATGTACCATGTATGTTCGGAAGGCTATAATATAAAATCATACAGTTGTATTGCAGTTGTTGGCGTGGAAGAAAAGTATAACTTTCTTCTCTCTTTTGAAGGAATAAAATTCTACTTCCTGACAGGGTCGTAGGAAATATAAATTTTCGATTGTCACCCTTATTTTATGCAGTGATTTCAACTTATTTGTCAAATAAATAATCTGTCATTTGTTTCTCAACAATTTTGGCAAAAATCATTATTAATAATCTTTCAGTTGTGTAACAAGTTCGTATAGTGACGCCAATAATAGTCCACTGTTAGTGCTACTAGTGCTCCAGTTAGTGCTGCCCTAGTGCCTCTGTGAGTGTTACTGATAGTACTTAAGAACTTATACTACAGTACCTCAACAATGTCAGAAACCAGTGAAGGATCATTCTTCAGCTCAATCACTCAATCATTTGATAAATAAATAATGAAAATTATTTTGTCTGTTTTACAAAAAAACTTTAAAATGTTTTTTAAACAACTTAATTTTTATTAAGACACTTGTTTTATTATATTAATACAAAATACATGATTTAAATTAATAAAATAAATAAATAAATATATCATCACGCTTCTTACCCATTACTGGGTGTGGCACTCTGCCGTAGCAGATCTCGGTATATTTCTTCGCGTGAAGTGCGGTTACCAGCCGTCAAATCACGGCCCTCAAAGATGTTAGTGGAGGGGGAGCCACAAGGGTAGATTTTAAATTGGTGAAAATTGTTTGTCGGCTGTGGGGATCGAACCAGGGTTCTGAAGTTCCACAGGCCGACTCGATTCCACTGAGCCACCTACCCCATAAATAAATAAAATCACACTGATTTAAATTAGGCTAACCCTGTTTATCAATAAACATGCTCTTAAAACGGTTAACAACCACTGGAATGCGAAATGTGGTTTTCATTATTTAGACAAAATAACATCAGTAATCACCAAACATAAAATGATGACATTTGAGATGATTTAGTGTCATTCAGTTGAAACACATGCAATGCGTGAGTTGCGTGCAACTAACAAAAGAATTTCGATCGTCCTGCCATTAAACTTTGATAATTTCACTTTTGTTCCGGGTATCATTTTGTGAAACCCGGATTTTGTTCTCAAAACATCGAAGTAAAAGATCCCGTAGACTTTGACATGCAACACTAAATGTTTTATCGTTTGTGGTTGATTTTTTTTCACCTAGATATAAATCTGTCGTATATGGAAAGTTGATTTAATTTATTTGCGACACAGAATTATAGATTTTCATTTTTATATTTTGCTCAGTTTGGAATGAGAACGAATTAGAGTTATGTACATAAAGTTGATGATTGTTTATCTTGTATTACTATGATTTCCTTATTAGGATTGCTGCTTTGCTGTTGTACAATTACACCAATGTAATTATCAGTAAAAGTACTTGCATGCATACTGATTAAACCTGCCATAATTTTGCTCAAAGTAATTATTGCTTTGACGTTTATTTGATGTTAATTGAATCACAAATGGAATTCAATTAATATTTCGTGCGGTTTAATTTAAATTCAATGTAGATATTCATATTTAGGACAATACCGATAATTAAAATTATTAATAATTATAGTTATGTAGGGGTTATAGCCGAGCACGTTAATGCGATGGCTTTGTAATAGGATTTATAATTAATTATTAATTTCTGTTTCAGATGAACAAGAACGTGTCCAAAAGAAAACTTTTGTCAACTGGATTAATTCTTATCTATCGAAAGTAAGTACAATTTTTGTATTATAAAAATTGATTTAACAATTTATTATGTATAAAGGTGTGTCACGAAAATTGTGCCATATTTGAAATCGGAGATCCCGAGTTCGAATCTCATTCAAGCTAAATTTCTATAAACTACCACATTGCGGCTCGGTGAGTGCGAACCCTGTACTGTAATTGGGAATAAGTTCCTGTTGTACAGCGTAACATAAATAAATAATATTGAATTACCTTATAGGTATTTTTAAAAATAAATGTTGAGATTCTTCAGTTCTGCTTCTAAATTAGTCAAAATATTATATTTTACTTTTTTAGATTAAAATCAAGTTTAAAATATGTATGTGACAGTTAAACGTTACATTATACATTTGCTGTAGTTTCATTTGTATTTATTTATTAATACTAACTTCATTTAATTGTGCTACGCTTATTAGAGCCGTTTCATATGTCATGAAAATTCCTAGTTTCAAATTTACAGAACAGGCACGTCAATTAGAGTCGTCCATTAAATATTTTTTATTAGATAAATTTAGTCACTTTTATTTAATTGAAATAAAAATCACTAGATGGCATTACTTGTACTAAATCTGTAAAAAAACTCATGACAATTTTTTATATGACAAAACGGCCATAATAAGCGTTAGTGCAAATCAATGAATATGAACTTTATTCCAATTACAGTACAGGGTCCGGACTCACCGAATCGCATTCATATATTTATAGCTTGAGTGAGATTTGAATTCAAGTATCGTAGCGCTAACCACACTACCATACTGAAATAAGTAAATTTAATTGTGTTAATTATTTTAGATACAGAAATTAATTTTCTATAGCTTTTATTTCAAACATTTTCTTTTAAATCAGTCAAGCAATGATAGTGAAAAATTTATTTCACATATTAACTCTGTGTGGCACAATTTTCGTGATAACCCTGTTTATCTTTTCGTCAAATGTTCCTAAATGATTTTAGGAAAAAATGTTTCATATATAAAAGAACAACAAATTTAAGTTTATGATATTTATTGAAAGTATTGTCTCTAAAACAATTTAGAAACGTTTAGCAGCAGGAATTATTATGTGGGAGCTGTCAAAATGTATTAGATATGTTGTAGGTATTTTTCCTCAAGTAAATAGTTTGTATATCAGTTGATTTATGTAAAACAAGGAACATACGTTTATAATTACGTGAATATATAGTATTAGTCCATGTTCTATTTATAGAAATGATTACAACTGCAGTCAAGTCAAGTAAATAAGTTTTCTTTCCTTAGAAATATAAATTTGTGTCTCATTCATTCATTCATTTTTCGTTTTATTTGAAGGATACAGAACTGATGTATGAATAAGTAGTCTTGTGCTGTTTGAAACTTTTCCAATTAAGAAATATACTCGTGATTTCATTTGACGATTGTTGCTGGTACCAGACACGCTCAGTTGTAGTTCATCAACTTGTGAATAATCCTTTTGACATTTCGGGGAATAACTACGATTAGTTTATGTAACAATCACTGATTAATCAAGTTTAGCACCCATTGTTGCTCAGCAATTCAGTTCAATTCCGCGAAGAGATTTGCGTTCGTGGTTTCTTGAAACATAAATGTAACATTCCGAAATTTGTTTTGTAGTTCTAATCATTCATATTTTAAAACAATTCCAGGTTATTCTTACGTAATTTATATTATCGCACGTAGTCGAATTCACATGAATTATGCACTTAAAAAGTAAATAAAAATGCATATTTAATTTTTACTCTCAAAATATATAAATCACTATACTTTTTTTATATTTCTTCCAACCGGTTTAGGAATATTTTTGCATTATTATTTGCACATAAATTCAATAATAATAATAAATGGGGTAGATGGCTCAGTGGTATCGTCGTCCTGTAGATCTTGAGAACCCTGGTTCGATCCCCACAGACGACAAACAATTTTTACCCCTGTGGCTTCCCTCCACTAACATCTTTGGGGGCCGTGATTTGATGGCTAGTAACCGCACTTCACGCGAAGAAATATATCACGTACCGAGATCTGTTTCGACAGAGTGCCACACCCAGTAATGTGTAAAAGGCGTGATGATATATTTATTTTATTTATTATTTAATGTTTCCAAATTTATTACAACACTTCAACTATTAACTATTAAATATGGAAAATAAATACATAATAAGATTCATTTATAATAACAATAATATCTTGTTTCAAAAAGACAAGTGTTCAGGAAACAAGTTCAGACTCAATTAGGCGCAATTAATTGTAAATGTTATTGTTTTCAGCGAGTTCCACCGTTACGTATAGATGATTTAATTGAAGACTTGAAGGACGGAACACGTTTACTAGCGCTGCTGGAAGTTTTATCCGGGGAGAAATTGGTAAGTTTAACCTTGTACTATTTTTAATAAATTAATTACTGTCAGTTATGAATGAATAATTTGAACCCTTACTTCAAAACCGGGTTTAAGACTAATTCCAAACAATAACATAGCCTGACAATTTATACCATCTCTATGATGAAAGTAAATGTGAAAACATTTTTCGAACAAATAAATGTATTTCATTTTATAAACTTAAAAGCATATTTACCGGGAGTTTTTTTTTTATCAGTAAACATAGGGATATACCATTACCATAGTTACAGTTACAGGTAGAATGAGTGTAGAACAATTAAAACGTAGAATTAGTGTTGCATCGTATGAGATTCCTCCAGAGCAAATAAATAATGCTATAAATTCATTTTATAATCGTTTAGGCTATTGTTTACAGGTAAATGGGGTAATTTTGAACAGTTATTGAATTAAAATTCCTATTTAAACTAAATAAAATTTTCTTTTTTGGTAGTCTGCTATAGCAGAACTGCCATGGCCAAGAATGACCAGAATTTTGACATATAAACATGTAGATGTGAATTTCTGGTTGAACCAGTTCAAAAAGTCAAAATGTTTATTATATGGTTCTATATAGATCAGAGCACGAGAAATGCACTCGTTCAAACCGCATTTTAATATCTCTTTTAGTTTTTGAGTTACAGCGATTTTTGACTTTTTTTAAAGTTCAACTTTAAAAGCCCATAACTCAAAAACTAAAAGAGATATTGAAATGCGGTTTGAACGAGTGTATTTCTTGTGCGCTACTTAACTTGTACATGTATTTTGAAAATTTTGAACATTTTCAATTTTCTTCGAAATTTTCTTTTGTTGATATTTCAAAAAGTTGAAGAGATAATGTAAATACACCAGTGAATTCCTCGCGTGAAAATACACAGGTATGCAAATTTTCAGAAGAAAATTCGAACGGATACATGTTTTATTAAAAAAAATCGAAAATGGCCGTTTTTTGAAGATTTTTCGTTTTTTGTAATAAAAAATGTATCCGTGCGAATTTTATCGTGAAAATTTGCATACTTATGTATTTTCACGCCAGAAATTCACTGGTGTTTTCAGATTTTCATTATCTTTTCAAGTTTTTGAAATATTGAGGAAGAAAAATTTTGAAAAAAATTTAGAAATTTTCAAAATTTTCAAAATACCTGTACTAGTTAAGTAGCGCACGAGAAATACACTCGTTCAAACCGCATTTCAATATCTCTTTTAGTTTTTGAGTTATGGGCTTTCAAAGTTGAGCTTTAAATAAAGTCAAAAAACGCTGTAACTCAAAAACTAAAAAAGATATGAAGATGCGCTTTACGCCATTCGATTTCTCGTGGTCTGAATTATATAGAACCACATTTTAATACTTTTCTATTTTTGCACTGGTTCAACCTAATATTCTCATTATTTGTATGTACGAAGAATTTGCGAACAAACCTCTACACAAAAGAACTTTTGGATTGTTTTGAGGTTCTAAATTTATACATAATGTTTAGTTAATGTAATTTAAAGTAATTCAAATTCATTTAATTTGTTTAAACTTAAAATGTTTCTTTTAGACTATAGACTATTACACTTCAATGCATTGCTGAAAATATTATTTTCCCTATGTTTACTTTTAAAATAAACGCTCTAATATATTGCTGTCAAACTTTTTAACAGTAACTATGGTAATGATATATCCCTATGTTTACTGATAAGAAAAACTCCCGGTATATTTGGATGTTTTAATACTTCAAGAAAAAAATGTTAAATATTAGTTGATATACTGATCTAGAATTTTAATTGTATTCGAAGTTACAGATGATTAAAGTTCTTGGACTTCTTCAGTGTGTTAAAATTGTGTTGGTTGTTGTTGTAGCCTATGGAGAGAGGGCGAGTTCTTCGACGACCACACTTCCTCAGCAATGCCAACACCGCGCTGCAGTTCCTCGCCGGCAAGCGCATCAAACTTGTAAACATCAACGCCAGCGACTTGGTGGACGGGAGACCCCCAGTCGTGCTCGGCCTCATCTGGACGATCATCCTCTACTTCCAGGTAAATACCATTGTACACTTTTCCTCCTCTCTTCATAACATTCTAAAAGCACATTTTAACTATTACTAAACAATGTAATATTGAGTTATAAAATACAGAAGCTGGTAATCGTTCGATGCACCTACAGATAAACCAACGGGAAGTAAATTCATATTTTATTTGCAAAATGAACAGATTTTTAAAAACCTCTCAAATATATCTTATGTTAAGAAACAGTATAATATTTAATCTGGCTTTAAAAAAAATTATCATTGATTTAAAATCAATATTATAAGTTATGTTTTACACGAAATTGTTTTTACTGTTTCTTACATTGTTCATCTATCATTGGTCTAATTTGAAATATTTTGTAGATATTCAAACGTAATTACATTTTAGTTGACATATTTTCCGGGCTTACTTCCCGTTAGTTGCGCTGTACGTAAGAAGGTTTTAAATACAAAGTAATAAATAGTAACGTATGCTAATTGAAGCTTGCTGGTAAAGATATTTAACGCAACAGTTTTTTACGATACTTCAGACTAATGTTGCACTAATTATTAATAATTCCTCTCTGCGTGTAGAATATGCGAATAGTAATTACTCATATTAACGATTTGCCGTAGTAAATACAGTAATTATTGGTAATAATTAGTAATGGAGCCTTAGTAACATTATACTTAACACTGCTTGTAGTTGCACTTAATTAAATTTGTTTGTCAAGCTTCGAAACCATAAGGATTTTGGACTTGGAGCGGTGAGTGCTAATTAACAAAAACAATTTGCTACAGTTTCATATTGTATTAAGTTTATTGGTTTTCATTTTATGATTCTGTGTGTTTAGATTGAAGAAAACAGTAGTGCCTTGGAATACCTTGCTCAGTTCGGCAGCCAGAGTAGCCTGGAGAGTGCTGGAACAACATCTTCAGCGCAAGCAAAAGAAAAATGGAAGCAAGGAGCGCGCAAAACCCTCCTTCAATGGGTAGCCAACGCCCTTCCCTCAGACTGTGGCATCGAGGTCCGCGACTTCGGGTCCAGCTGGCGCGATGGCGTTGCCTTCCTCGCTATCATCGACGCCATCAAGGCCAATCTGATCAACTTAGCTGAGATGCGCAAGGAATCAAACAGAACTCGTCTCGAAACCGCTTTCGATGTTGCTGAGAGTGAACTAGGTATTGCTCGACTGCTAGACCCTGAAGATGTTGACGTTCCAAAACCTGATGAAAAATCCATCATGACCTACGTAGCGCAGTTCTTGCACAAGTACCCCGAACCTAAGAGCACCGGCCCTGATGCCGTTGCTGCTGCCCAAGAAGAATACGCCGAGCTCGTTGCTTGGTTGTTGAAGAAAACTCAACACTTGGAACATCTTCAACAAACTAACTCACTGCCTTTGTCCTACGACGCTTACCTGGAGTTTAAAAATGAAGTTGACGAGAAATCTATTATTTATGACAGACTTCGTGGACTGTTTGAATCACAGACCATGATTGCTATAACTTCAGATGCTTGGAGACAAGTTTCTGGGTTATGGACGAAGCTTGAATCGCAGTTACGGTTTTGGTTGTGGCTGCTTGATTCGCTTCTTCCTGGTGACTTTAAAGTTGTTGGTGAATGGCTTGCGAGAGCCGAGAGACTTATCTACAATGACGAAATCCCGACTGCGATGAACGAAGAGACTGCGAGCATCATCAGCAGGAAGCTGGAGGAACACAAAATGTTCTTCGCTGACCTGCCCGCTATTTTGGAGAAGTTCCAACAGGCGTGTAATGCCCCGTATGTCAAAGAAGTGCCGCCGATGCAGCTCAGTAACATGGCTGCTAGGCTCAATGATATTGGACCAAAAGCGACTCAAAGACGTATTAGACTGAAATTTTTGGAACACAAAGTAAGTTACAACTTTCACTCTCTAAATGTTTATTCTTTTATTAATTATATGTTTATCTTTGCAGTGTTGCCTGATTGCCTTCTTACAATTGACTGAAACCAAGCTAAAAGGATGGACTGTGAAATACGGCCGTGTAGATAAAGTAGTTCAACTCTTAGAACAATACAGAAACTTTGTATCAAGAAATAGAATCTTCCAAGAATTCAACAAAGCTTACATTGACATGCAACAAGTAATAGAAGAATATAAAACCGACGGAAATATTGACAGAAAAGAAGTAGCTTCAATTGATAAATTTATGCGAGAAACAGCTGATCGTTGGAAGAACGTCAGCATGGAACTTCGTTGCGTCCAAAGTATGTTAGAAGAAGTCGTTGCTTATTGGCGTAGATGGGACGCCCTCTCATCTGAATTCGACGCCTGGTTGGAGAAAGCAGAACCAGCTTCCCTCCTTCCAGAAGACGACCGAATGGAGTTCTTCCAAGACATCAGCGTCTGGAAAGATAAACATCAACTCCTAGGAGACACCGTCAGCTTCCTGATTGCAACTTGCGATGACCAGGTAGCTCAAGAACTCAAAGATCACTATAACAGAATGACAGCTCGTTGGGAGAAATTATTCCCGAAAGTAAAACACTACATGCATGCAGGAGATATTCTCCGTAACCGAAAAGACTTTAGACAAGGCCTTGAAAAGCTTAGCGCGTGGTTAAGAAATGCTGAATCTATCTTAGCCACGCCTCCTTTAGGCTCGACTGAAAAAATTAAGATATATGGAGAACAACTACAGAAACTACAAAATGAAGTAGAAGGAATTGAAGATTTGTTTAAAAATATCAGCAAAACTTTCCAAACTTTAATCCAGGATTTATCGAGGGAAGAAGTAGATAAAATGATGCATATTTTGAAGAAAGAGAAAGAAGCTTTAGTAAGAGTTCGTGCATTACTTCCGACTCAACTACATTTGTTCCATCAACTGTTAGTTCAACAAGAATCTTTAGAAACTGGCACAAAAGAAATCAACCAATGGTTAGATGAAGCTGAACAACTTTTGGGTTCACTTTCTTTGGCTGGAGGAAAAGATGCCGTCCAATCACATCTTGATAAACATAGAGCATTCTTCTCTAGAACTCTTTATTATAAATCTATGTTAGACAGCAAGAATAAAGTCTTCAGAAACATAATCAAATCTGTAGATCAAGCTGGAAACTTAGACACAAACGAAGCGAGCATCAAAATGAAGCAACTGAACGAAAGATTCAACTACGTTTCTCAAAACTCTCAACTGTGGGAACAGAAACTGCAAGAAGCTGTTCGCTGTTGGCATAACTTCAGAGAATGCGAACGAGTTATCTCAGATTGGCTTTTGAAAGCAGAGCAACTTATTTCCGAAAAACATATCGATTATCGATACAAAAGAAACCGTTGAGTCACATAAAGTTTTCTTTGAAAGAGTAAACGAAAGATGGATTCATGATTTAGTCCAAACTGCACAAGACTTACGCACTTGTTTACCATCAGATCAACAAAAACCAATCGTAAACAGTGTTGAACGTCTACAAGCGAAATGGAGAGAAGTTTTATCCTTTGCTCCTCTACATCTCATGAGACTAGAATTCCGTTTAGATGAAACAACGTTTAATCAGTACATCAAAGACATTGAAAAAGAAATCAACATCGAACAACAAGCCTTTAACAAACAAGAAAATGTTGATGCCATCATCGCAAGAAACAAAGATTATTTCGTAAATCGTGGTACAGTTCTTGAAGTTGAACACTGTATTCAGAACATGAAGAAAATCGCTGAAAGTTATTCAAAATGGCAGCCAAGTGACAGCTCTCTCAATGATGCTGTGACTTCTGTTGAACATCAGTGGGAGACAGTTGCTCAAAGAGTTGAGCATCTTCGTCAGCAACTCCACCAGATTCCGGCGCAGTGGGCCAACTACCACGAGAAGTTCGATGCCATGGTGAAGTGGATGGACCTTGTGGATGCCACATTGAAGAACATTATGAACGACGTCAACTCCATTGAAGAGTTTGAAAAAGAAAAAGCAGTCTTCCAGGTATGTGATTATTTAATTATAATTTATCATTGTTTTTGATTATTGCTGTTTTTATGCTGCAATGGATTCAGCTTAAAACTTTAATGGTAATTTATACTATATTATTATTTATGGAATAATATAGCTCCACTTTTAACTGTTTGCCCCTGCATAGTTGCCCCCTTTTTGATACCCCTTGAGCACTTGGGCCCCTTAAAATAATATTTACTAGCTGTTTCAAAAGTATAAACTCAAAACATTTGAAATAAAAAGCGATAAATAATGTGAACGTTTTCATTTTTTATATGGAAAATAAAAGAAAATTATCAAAGTAAAAGTTGTTAGGATTGCAGAGGAACATTCACTTATTATTATTTTTTAAAGGAGTTATTCAAGTTTAAAACCGTCTGACTATGCTTTTGAATCTGTTAGTAGTATTGCACCCTAATTCAGGAGCTCAAATTCCTGAATGTATTAAACTGAAACTAATTGCGCTCTTAGAAAACAGTTGCGCATCCCTCAGCCATTTTCATGGCTAATACTCTGCTTGTTTACTTACCACCTCAATAGGGAATATGCAGAGAAGCCGACTTGAAGCGTGAAGACATGAAATGGTTAGTGCAAACATTGGATCTTCTTTCATCCCACTGTCCTGAAACCGAAGCCCTCTTGGAACAGAAGAAACTAGAATCGTTGATTACACGCTACAAGAACTTAATTCCAACAATAGAAATAACAATGGTGAAGACGGAAGTCTATTCTAAGTGCTACACATATCGTCGTGAAGTCCGTGAGGTTTGCAACCTCCTGAAGAGGGTTAAGGATCAGTCCTCAACTGCTTCTCAGCCAGAAAGCCTGGAAACTATTAACCAGCAAATTAAACAACAAGAAGTAGCTGTTAGTCAACTTGATCAACAACGTACTAATATTATGTCGATGTTGCAACGAGGTAAAGATTTAGTTAAAGATGCCAACGCACCAACTTTCATCAAAGATGAAGTTAGAATTTTGGAGACTGGTTGGAATGAAGCTTATGATGAAACTGTGGATAAACTCAAGAAATTGAGAGGAACACAGAAGGTCTGGTCGAATTACGCTGGTCAAAAAGACGAAATCTTGGCATTGCTGGCACGAGCTGAACAAGAGCTCAAAAGAATTTCACCTGGACAGTACAATCTGTCTAATATTACAGCTGATTTGCAAGCTAAGCAAGATATGAGTATTCATCTTCGTGAAGCAACAGAAGACATGTTGAAGAAGCTTCGTGATCTTTGCTTATCATTATGTGCTCTTGCTCCTCCAGATAAGAAACCTCTTCTACAAAAAGAAGTCACAGAAATTGAAAAACGATTGCAAGTCACCATGGAAACCGTCCAAGAACGTGTTATTTACTTACAACAATTTAATGCTAAATGGACACGATTCCAATCACAATTAGTAGACCTGCAACAATGGACAGTGCTAAATGCTCCTGCAATGTTATCTGCAGTACAAACTGAAGATGTTTCACCGGAAGAACGCGTAAGAAAAACATCTGTTCTTCAAGGACAACTAGCTGAAAGAGCTTCAATTCTTGAGCTACTGAAGAGCGAAACAGGTCAATTAATTTCTGATGACAACGATAATCCAGAAGCACTCAAACTTCGTGCAGAAGTTACTACATTACAAGATCATGTTATTGCTTTGAATCGTAGTATTGAAACTCAACAATCAGCTGTCACAAAAGATCTTGCTAAGTGGGAACAATACCAAGCTGGTTTACAAGATATAAAACCTTGGGTAGAACATGCAGAAGTCAGAGTCACAATGGGCGTACCAAAACCTGTCACTTTGCAAGAAGCTGTTCGTTTACAACACGAAGTGAGATTATTCGAGAAGGACTGCGAAGCACAGTTAGCTAAACTTCAAAATGTTTCGATGATCAGCCAACAAATGAGCTGTAAAACAAATGCTCCAGATGAAGTTGATGCAATCCACTCAAGATGGACGTCAGTTCATGATACAGCTGCACAATGGGCTACGAAACTTGATAAACTCGTCGGAAAATGGAATGATTTTGACATAAATGCAACAAAACTTGAAAAATGGATTGTAGAGAATGAAAAATCCCTTGCCAGCCATACCATCAACTTAAATACACCTCAAGTAGAAAAACTAGAAAGTGATTTAGTGAAACTAAAAGCATTCAACAATGCTCTGTCTGAACAACAAGCTAAACTGATAACTTTGACACAAAATTCAGACAGTATTAGTCATGGTTTAGCTTTGGAAGGTGCAAATGCAGTAAAAGGAAGAGTTCAAGACATGAAAGCTAAAGTTACTCAAATGGCTGAAGCTGTAAGAGGTAAAATTAACAATGTATCTGATGCAATTCTTGCTCGGCAAGAATTCCAAACTAAAGTTGCTGATTTCACCAACTGGATGGATCACCTAAGTGGAAACATCGCTCAAGTAGACGAAGTCAACGTCGATAAAGTTGACACTAATTTACAAACTGTTCATGCTTTACTACAAGAACATTCAGATAAACAACCATTGTTTAGTTTAATCTACGAAGAGGTAAAGAATCTTTCTCTGAAGAGTACACCAGAAGAACAGAAATTACTGAATGAAACCTACACCGCTCTTGTTCAAAACTACAAAGATTTGGAGAATAATCTTCAGCAGAAGAAACACGCTTTAGAAAAATGGTCTGAGCTTCTTAATTGGCATGATGAAGCTGCTCAACAAATATCTCACATTAAGTATCAAATTGAAAGCCAGGAGGCTCAACCAGAAGACTTAGAAAGATTAATTATTGAGATTGACACCATCTTGACCAAAGTAACAATGTGGCAGAAGGAAGTACCTAATATTGACAGTGTAACCAGTGTTCAAATCAGAGATGTCAGCACCGGTAAACCAATGTCTGCAAATGTTCTTGTTCGCGACATTGAAGTCCGAGGAGTAAACTTGAAATCTAGATTAGGAAACAAGATTGAAGTACTTAAAAAATTAGGAGCTCATTGGAACCACTTCCAACAACTACAGAAAGATGCTACAGATAAAGTTTCTGGCACTCATGCTAAACTATTAGATATTGTTTCGAAAGTTACTAAATGTGGTGCTTTAGAACAGGCTGTACAAGATGTAACAAATTTATTAGAAATTCACCAACAGATGCAACCACTTAAAGCTCAACTTCACGAAGAAGGAGAACAACTAATGAAAGAAGACCAAGGAAACGTAACTGTCATCCAGAAAACTTTATCTTCCATTGATGCTAACTGGGATAAAGTTAACGAACTTCTGAAGGAACAGAAACAGAAGTACACTGAGATGAGTGTAGCGTGGAAAGACTTCCAAGAAGCTAAAACTAAAGCTGAGAAAGAAATCGAAAAAGTGAACAAAATGTGTGAAGCATTTATAGCACCCAATGATTCAACTGAAGCAAGCTTTAATCATGAAAAAGCCAAGAAAGCTATGGAAATTTTGAAGAAATCTAAGATCATAGTAGACAAGATGGATTCCAAAGGTCAAGTTATCTTGAAGAAATCAGAATCAATCACTGACTTTGAACCCCAGGTTCGTTCTGCTTTGGATGAAACTCATAGTCATTGGTCTACTGTTTATGACCGTATTGTCAAGTGTGTACAAAACACAGAATCAGAAGCAATCATCTGGAAACAAATTGATGATACAAAGAACAATCTTCTTTCTTGGTTGAGCGAAACCAACGAAATCTTAAACCAGGCTTTGCAGCGTCCAGCAGATGTAGAAGGAGGACAAGCTAAGCTGACTAAATATAAAGAAGAACTTCCCGGACACTTAAGCCTCAAACAAAACATTGTCAACAAACAGAGCCAACTAGTGAAGATGAATAATGGAAAATCTTTATCTACTTTGGATGCTTTAGTCAAACTACTTGATGATCAATTTGTAGATATTCAAAGTACTGCTGATAAACTGGAATCTTGTACTTCTATATTTGGAGAACAAGAAAGGAATCTTAAAGCAGGTATTAAAAACCTAGGAAATCAAGTTTCTGAACTTAGAGAATTGATTATTAAGTGTGAAGATTTAAGTGGAGACAATACTAAGATCATGGAACGTTTACACAAATGCCAAAGTTTAAAACAACAACTTGAAGCTTGTAATGGTGACTTAGGTAACATGGAAAAACAAATACAAGAACTGCAGACTCAGTATCCATCATTCGTTGATTCTAGCCTTCCTAAAGAACTTAACATCATCAAGAAACGTCATGAAGGTGTTGCACAACATGCCAATAAAATCGAAGGAACTCTTCTTGCTTTCTTGAAGAAATGTCATCAAGATAAACAAAATGCTCTTCAGAGAATTGTTTCTGCACAAAAAGAAAAAGTACAATGGTGTCTACCAGAACCTAGCAGTGATCGTTATAACTTGGAAGTCAAATTAGGTTCACTCATTGATGTTGAAAATGGTTTAGTTGAGTGTGAAGAAAGAAAATTAGAGTTGGAGCATTCTCTTCGATTATTACAAAGTGTTGAAACACCGGAAACTATAACTCAATTAACAACTGAAAAAGATCAATTGATTGAACAGCTTAACGAACTCAAAAATATTCATGTTTCTACTAAAGATCTTCTGCAAAGAAATATTAATCTGTGGCAGAAATATGAACTTACTTCGGAGAACATTGCTTCTTGGTTAAAAGATACTGAAGGAAAGATTCGTTCAGAAGGTGTAAACCAACAAAATCTTGGCACAGTTGACGACAAAATCAAAGAAGTTAAAGCACTGCAGAAAAGTGTTTCAGAATTCAACAAAGATATCAATGAACTAGTGGTTTTAGGAGATAATATGGTTAAAGAAATTCCTGAATCAAGAGTAGGACAATATATCTCACATCTCACAAATCGTTATCAAGCTGTTGTCAAATTTATATCAAACTATTTAGAACGTTTAGAAGCTTTGAATGCTAATAAAGGTCTCTACTCCGCTAACGTTAAAGATGTGGAAAATTGGCTTAAATCCGCTGAGGCGAAAGTTAATAAATTCTCCGAATTTACTGCACCAGGTTCGAAACCAAATAAGGGAACTTTAGAACAACTGAAAAAATTCTCAACAGACAGGGAACAAGGACAAGCATTGTTGAACAAAGCTGTAGAATGTGGTGAAGCTTTATTCCCTGGAATTACCCCAGAAAACAGAGAAACCATTCGTACTGAACTCCGAAAACTCCGAGATGCATCTGAAGCTCTTGCAGATAAAGTCAATTCAATCTATAAACAAGTAGAAACGATTCTTCTTCAACGTTCTTCATGGGATGATAGCTTCTCTCAAGTGAAACACTGGGTTGTTGAAGCCGAGACTAAACTAGGAGATAAAATGGAACTGAATGCTACATTACCTGAAAAGAAAGCTACTCTTCATCATTACAGAAGCATTGCACAAGAAGTTAACATCCATAAGAATATCCTCAAGCAACTGAAAGATAAAGTAGAAAATCTATCCGATTCAGAAGCTGACTCTAAATTAAATGAAAGTTTGGAACACTACAATAAACTGTCAGATGAAGTTACAAAGAGAATTGCACTAGCAGAAAAGCATGTACTTAATCATGAATCTTATATTCAAGCTCTAGAAAAATCAAGAGATTGGTTAAGCACTTTAACCAATGAAGCAACTCTTCTATTAGATGATTCTACAACTGACGATGCTGACGCTAAATTAGCCATCGTTGAGAATTTATTACAACAGAAAGAAGAAGGTGACAAAATTATTAATTCTTGTAAAACACAAATGCAAACCGTTTTAGAACAGACTTCCATCAGTGGCCATCCAGCTCTTCTGCAAGCATTTGAAGAACAAGAACAATCATGGAATGCATTTTTACAACTATGCCATGAAGCTGAAACTAAACTCAATCAACTTCATTCACAATGGGCTGAATTCGAAAAAGTTATTGACGGACTGGAAGTTTGGATCAAACAGAAAGAATCACAAGTTAAAGACCAGAGTTTGAGAAGTACTCAAGAAGCTAAACAAGCTCATTTAGATAAACTAAAATCATTAGAAGAAGAAATACTTTCCAAGTCAGATAGTTTCAACAAAGCTATGGAACAGAGCCAAGGAATTGAAGGAGAATCAGAACTTTCTGTCAAAGTTTCTCACTTAATTACAAGATACAAGACATTGAAAAACAACGCGAAAGAAGCAATTGCCCGATATGAATCATTCGTAAAGGAACATAGAGCATTCAATGAAGATTACGCCAAGTTCTTAAAATGGCTTTCAGATCGTGAAACAGAACTACAAGATTTAAGTCACATTGTAGGAGACTTCAACATTTTACAAGACCGTCAAAGAAAGGTTCGTTATTTGATTGATACTCGTTCAAAGGAAACCGTCAAATTTGAATCTTTAATCGATCGTGGAGAAAAACTATATACTCATACTTCTCCTGACGGTAGAGAAATCATCCGTCAACAATTAAGAAACTTACGGACTATTTGGGATAGTTTCACCGATGACTTGCAATCAGCTACAAATAAATTAGACCAGTGCCTCATGCAATTCCAAGATTTCACTGCTTCACAAGAGCAGCTAACAAAATGGCTGAAAGACGTTGAAAAAGCCATGCATCAACACACAGAACTCAAAGCAACTTTACAAGAAAAGCGAGCACAACTACAAAATCATAAAATTATGCATCAAGAAATTATGTCACATCAACAATTAGTTGAATCAGTTTGTGACAAAGCACAACAATTAGTAGACCAGACCCAAGACAAATCACTAAATATTTATCTTCAGTCCATCAAACAACTCTTCCAAAACATTGTATCAAAGTCTCAAGATCTTCTAGATAATTTGGATGAATGTGTAGACAAGCACAATCAATTTAATGTGCTTTGTAACAACTTTAGAGATTGGTTAAATGGAGAAAAAGAGAAACTTCAGGAATGCGATGATATTAGTGGAGAAAAAAGTGATATTTCCAAGAGATTATTAATCATTAAAGGACTGGAAGACAATAAAACTCATGGAAATAAATTATTGGATGAAATCCGAGAAATATTTGCCATCGTGTCCAAGAGCACCGCTCCGAAAGGAAATGAAGACCTGCAGAAAGAAATCGACGAACTTCAAAATCTTTTGAAACAACACCTGGAAGATTTAGGTAAATAATTTCTCATTTTACCGTAAGTATTATAACTAATTGTATGTGAATATTTTGTTTACAGATTTAATAGCAGCTAAACAAGAATCCACTTTAAAACAATGGCAAGAATTCGAATCCCAACTTGAAGAAAACACAAAATGGTTCCGTGCTACTGAAGTTAAATTCCGTGATCAACAACTTCAAGCTTCTCTCCCCGAAAAGGAAAATCAACTTAAAGCGTATATTGTCCAACGAGATTCAATCACAGGCAAAGAAAAAGAAATCGATGATTTCGTTGATAGAAGTCATGTGCTTCTACATACAAGTGGTGCAGACAGATTAAAACCACTGATTTCTCAGATCAGCAACCGATACCAGTTATTGCATGTTCTTAGCAAAGAAGTTATCAACAGATGGCAGGCTTTGGTAGAGAACCATCGAAGCTATCAAGACAAACTAGAAGAAACTTCATCGTGGTTGACACCGCTGGAAGAAAATCTAGCGATGTTACAACATGGAGAACTTGCTAATAACATGGAAGCCAAAGCCAGTCGTCTTCAAGTTCTTTTATCCGAAAGGGAACAAGCTGAACATCGTCTAAGTAATCTTACCATCATTGGTGAAAGACTTTTCCCTGATACAGCAGCAGCTGGTCGTGAAAGGATCCGCAAAGAGCTACGTGAAATCCGTGATCGATGGGATAAACTTGAAGAAGGCATCAAAGAACAACAAAAACTCCAAGATGCACAGTCACTCCAGTGGAGCAGCTACCAAGAAATGCTTCAACAAACTCTTGCATGGTTAGATTCCATGGAAAAATCAATCCACTTGGACCCCATGGCTTGGAGTTCTGCGCAAGAAGTACGTGCTAAACTTCTTAAACACAAGACAACTCAACAAGAAGTCCTCTCTCACAAACGCATCATTGAAGGAGTTTCTGAAAAGGCCCAGGCTTTAGTTAAACTTACCAACAATGAAGCTGGAAGTAAAGAAGTACAAGAAACAGTCAAGTCAATCAACAAACGATACAAGAATTTAGTTAAAAATATCCAGAAAGCAATTACTAGAATGGAAGAATCTTTGGATGTGTACCAACAATTCTCAGATTTGCAGAAATCTCACCAGGATTACCAAAAACAATTATGGGATCGTTTGACAGGGCATTCTGACTATTCCGGAAATAAAATGACCCTTCAACAACGACTTAACAAAGTTATTGAACTCCAGGATAGTTTATCCGAAGGCCACATGAAACTCCAAGCATTGACAGATCACGTCAACAACAAAACTGGAAAACTTCCAGCTAGGGCTAAAGAGGCAATGGAAAGAGATGTTGCCAACCTGAAATTTGATTTCGATAAGTTTATTGCTGCTCTAAGTGATGTCAAACACAAACTAGAAGAAAGGTTGCAACAGTGGTCGGAATATGAAGGTTCTTTCGATCGACTTCTTCAGTGGCTCTCTGAGGCTGAAACCGCGTTGAAGAACTACACCTTAAGATCAACTCTCGATGAAAAACAGGAGCAACAAGAGAAGTATCAGGTAAATTCAAAATTACTAACATTCCCTTCTGAGTGAAAATTTGTTTGTAAATATTTCATTTAGTTATTACTTCGAAAACAGTAACAGATAGATTTTTTCTGTTAATGTTTTCGAGCTAGTTTAGAATTTTTGTACTGTTATGGTAAACATTCTTTAGGATCTCGTTAAAGTCATTGAATCTCGCACTCGTGACGTCAAGGAATTTGTCACGTTGGCTGATCATCTCGAACAAGTAAGCCGATCTCATGTCGTATCTTACGCAATGTAAACACTTGCATCGTGATCGTGCATCATGGTCTCTTATTGTCTTATTTCTATGCATCATTTACGTTCAGAGTCAATTAATTGTTTAACTCGTTGCACTGTTCTTGAGTAGTTGTCGATGTTTCTATTTCTTTAGGTGGTGGATCTACTCTTTGGCTGTTCTTGTATATTTGATGTCGCTTTTGTATTATTAGACGGTATTTTGATGTAGGATGAACGTATTGTTGGATATATTATTGCATTGTTGTAATCAACAACTTAACATTTATTTCACAGCTTTTTATGTATTTTTTTTATTTATTTCGAACCATTTTTCAAATAGCATCTTTTAATACTTACTACATGCTTTTGTATTTTGTACAATAAATGCACTATTTTTTGCATTTCAATTTTTTACAATAATCTTACACTTTGGTTTATGGTATAATTAAATAAAGGTAGTAAGATGGAATATAATTCATGTTCATATTTCTAGTCATTGATACTCAGCTTACGACAAAATGAAGCAGAATTCGATAAAATGTCAGATGACTCGTCCGAACTCATTCAAAGCAGCGGCGAAACTCGTATTTCTGTCAGCGTACAACAAATAACATCGCGATTCCAATCCATCCAAGTAACCGCGCGCGAAATTGTTAAGAAATGCGAGCAAGCTGTCTTTGATCATGCGGCTTATAACGAAAAGTATCGCCAGTGCACCGATTGGTTAGCTGCGGCACAAGCCAGGTGAGAAATCAAATAAATCTTATACGAATTATTTTATTACTTGCAACAAATATATTTAGGTTCGAGACTTGTCAAGGAAACAGTGATGTGGGAGCGCGAAATATTCTCGTCCAACGTTCTGAAATTCTAAAAGAATTATTAGCACAACAAACTAGTGCTACACTACTCTTAAACAACACCGTAGAGTTAGGTGAAAAGTTATATCCAAGCACTGCACTAGAAGGTAGAGAAACAATCCGACTGCAATTACAAGAACTTCAACAAGCTATAGAAACTTTGTACGACTGTGTTTCCAGCACTGATCGAGAATTACAAGCTAAATTATCAAGGTAGGTGTAATTTAATTTTAAAATAAAAATAGAGAGGTGTAATAAATGCTGGGTGTTTTCTAGATGGAACAGTTTCGAGGAATGCGCAGAAAACATCCGCCGCTGGCTGAAAGAAGCCGAGCTACAACTTCCTCAAGAACCAGAATTAAAAACAACATTGGACGAGAAACGGGCTCAGCTACAAATTTATCGCGCTTTGTTGCATGATGCTTTGGCGCACCAACAAGACATCATCGATCTGCGAGATCGCACCGAGAGTTTACCCGAACGAAATAAAAAGATCGATCAGCAACTCGCTTCGCTTACAGATCAACACGCCAAGATACTTAAACGAGCTCAGAACTTCGTTGAAAGATACGAAGCCATCGTAAGCGATCATCAACAATACAGCAAAGCTGTTCTCGATACCCATGAATGGTTAGATGCTACTCATAACACCGTTTTACTTTGGGGTGATACCGATCTTGAGCGAGTTTCTCTTCACACTAATTTAGAGAGGCTGAAGAATATGCAGGTGAGTCTACCTGAAGAAGAATCAAGAATTGCCCAGATTCGCGCTTTGGGTGACAAAGTAATCCCAGGAACTATTGAATCCGGTCAAGTTAACATCAGATCACAGATTGATTCATCTCAACAAGAATGGGAGAGTCTTCTGTCAGCTGTCAGTTCTACAATCGAAGCTTTGGAAAATAAATTGGAAGGCTGGTCAGAATATGAAGCACTTAAAGATCAATGCTTAGCTTGGATCAGAGAAACAGACACTAAATTACATACTGTTGACCTCAAAGCCACTGCTCAAGAAAAGAGGGAACAATTAGAAATCTTGAAGACATTACAAGGCGAAGTTAGGGCTAAAGAACTAGAAATTGATACAGTTACAGAAAGAGCACAACAGTTAAACAAAGGCACAGTTGGTTCTAGAGTTTCACAGATTTCTGAGCTTGGAGTTAAATACCAGCAAGTCAGTCACAAAGTCAAAGATTTGACTAGTCGTTGGCAACAATACGTTAACAGTCATCAAGAATTTGATTCACAAATTGCTGAATGTAGCCAATGGCTTGAAGGTATCAAAAACAAACTGGCTTACTGTTCTGACTTGAGTGCTTCATCCCAAAAAGATTTAGAAAGGAAACTAGAAACAATTCAAGATCTTCTGTTATACAAAGAGGAGGGATTCAGTAAAGTACAAGGTCTAGTAGAGCTTGCACAAACCGTTCTTGCAAATACAGCTCCTGCTGGTCACGACGCCATCAACCAAGCTCTTGGCAAACTGCAGGAAGAATGGTCCGCATTAGCTTCCAAGATGATGGAAACCAAAACAATCCTGGATGATTCCATCAACAAATGGGCTGGATTCTTGGAACAAATTCAAGCACTTAATAAAACAGTGGAATGGATGCAAACAAGTTACGAAGAATTATCAGAATTCCAAACTTATATGCCAGAGAAACGTAATCAACTTGACAAAATTAAAAACGTTGAAGATAAAGTCCGCTGCGAGAAGATTGAAGTTGACAATTTGAAAGCCAAAGCTGCAGAAATGTTGGCGTCTGGACAACAAACTCAAGCTGCCTCACAAGCTCAAGCAATTCTTGATAAATTTGACAACTTAGCAGAAAGAATTAAGGTAAATTATTTCATAAATTAAATTGTTTAATTATTACTAATGGTTATGTTTTATAGAAATTATTATCAGAGCGTGAAGATCAGTACAAAGATCACCGACTATACAAGGAAGCATTTGACGAATTGTCCCGGTGGTTAAATCGTGCTCGTGAGAAGGTTCCCTCGATGAAACAACGTTCTTTAAGCGATAAACTTGCGATTGAGAATGCTGTGGCTCCTTTGGAAGCCCTGCTTAACAAACAAGCTCAAGGTGAACTTCTTGTTGAGCACTTAGATCACACTGCTGAAGTTGTTCTTGCAAGCACCAGCTCTCCGGGACAAGAAATTATCAAGAACGAAAATCGGGCTCTCAAAGAAAATTTTGAGAGACTTTTCAAAGGTAAATATATTCACTATTCTTCATTGTAAGATGTAATATCTAATTATTAATGTTTTATTTTATAGAAATTAAAGAAGAAAAAGACAAATTGGAATCGACTCTTCTTCATTGGCGTGACTATAAAGAAGAATATGAACGCCTTTCAGATTGGCTACAACAAATTGCAATCCTCACCAAAAATCAAAAGATTGCTTTATCCGCTACACTTCCAGAAAAATCCAAACAAGTTCAAGATGTCAAAGATATCCTCAACAGACTGCAAAGAGGAAAAGGTCAAATTGATAAATTCAACGAAGCTGCTGCAGTATTATTAACATCTCACTTAGATACTTACGTAAATAACCAACTACGTCACTTAAATTCAAGATACCAAGTTGAAGTAAATCTCGCTAAAGATGTTTTGAAAAAAGTTGAAACTAATGAAGAACAACATGGACAATATTCTGATAATCTGCAGAAAACTAAAGCCTGGATCGAAAACGCTAAAGAAACCATTCGTACCTGCTCTGAAGGCTCATCAACCAGCACAAGAGATGTCCTCCAAGCCAGATTGGAACAAATTCAAGAACTGTTACGCCGTCGTGAAGAAGGACAGAACTTAGTTCACGCTACTGTCAACTGTGGCGAGAAAGTATTAAGAAATACAAGATCCGATGGTAGAGATGTCATCAACAACGAACTTAAAGAAATTCAAAATGATTGGGATAGATTAGTAAGAAAGATTTCAACAGCCAAAGTTCATCTTGAAACCAGTTTACTTCAATGGGCCGATTACAGCAGTTCATACTCTCAATTGCAACAATGGATCACCGACAGAGAAGCTAAATTGCAACAAGTTTGCGAGCAGAAAGTTGTCAAAGCAAAGAAAGGTCAAGCTGCTGGTCTTAGCTCTTTACCAATTGGAGAGCGCAAGGCTACTCTTCGTCAGACTAACAGCATCGTTCAAGATATTGTATCATTTGAACCAATGATCCAATCTGTTACTTCCAAAGCTGAAGATCTTCAACAAGCTGCCCCAGCATCCGAAATATCCAGCAAGTATGAAACATTGAGCAAACAAGCTAAAGAACTGTACGCTAAACAGAAAGAAACCGTCGAACAACATCAAGCATTCATTGACGCTGGTAATGATTTCGTACAATGGATTCGATTGGCTAAAGAGCGACTTAGTAAATGTTCAGAACCTACTGGTGACAAAGAATCATTGGGAAGTAAGTTGTCTCAGTTGAAGGTTCTTCAAAATGAGTTACCAGAAGGGCAAAAGAAATTAGAAAAAGCTTTAGAACAGGGTGATGTTGCTTGTCAATACGCTGATGAAGAAGACAAAGATATTATTGAAGAAGAGGTTGCCCTGCTTCAAGAAGAATACGATACTTATGTTGAATCTTTGAATCACATCAAGAACTTACTAGAAATTGGAATAGTTAAATGGACTGAATACGAAGACCAATATCAAGAAGCATCTGATTGGCTCACTCAAACTGAAGCACTTGTTCAATCATACAACAAACTTCAAGACAACCTAGAAGAAAAGAAAAATGTCTTGGAACAATTCCAAGTTGAACTTCAAACTTTGTTTGACTGGCAGAAAGAATTGGACAAACTTAATATGCGAGCTCAAGTCTTATTGGAAACTTGCGCTGATACTCGTATCAGTAACGCAGTCACTCAAATGACAACTAAATATAATGCACTACTTTCCATGGCGAAAGAAATTATGCGGCGCCTTGAGCTTCACTATCAAGAACATCAGCAACACAATACTTTGTACCAAGAGTGTCAAGACTGGATTGAACGTACTCGCGATAAGTTAAATGAATGCCAAGACATTCCTAATACTTTAAGTGAAGTTAATAACAAGCTAAATACAATCAACGTCATCAGACAATCGTTAGAACAAGGTCAAAACAAACTAAGATACGCTCTTGAACTCAAAGAAAAAGTAATCATGAACACTGAACAAGCCGGTGCTGTCAAGATCCAAGAAGACACTGAAAACCTCAAGCAAGATTTAGAAAAACTTTTAGTTGATGTTCATGATGTTCGTCAACGTTTCACCGCTCGTGCAGCTCAACTTGAAGACATCTACAAAGCACACAAAGCGTTAGCTGATTGGCTGCTGGAAATTGAACACCAAGTACAGTCCGATGAAGTTTATTTGAATGATTTGAGCGAGAAACGAGCTAAATTGGAAAAGTTCCGCGCTTTACAACGAGAAATTAACTCTCATAATGAACTTGTTGATAAAGTTAAACTGAAACTAGACGAAGATAAGACTCTACCAAGAGATGAGTTTGAGACTAATCTAAAGAAATATGAATCGTTGAAAGAACTTGTTGGCAAAACAATCACCAGCTTGGAAGAACAAGTGAAAGAACATGAGCTGTACAGACAAGCATACAATGATACGTTCGACTGGATGCGCCGTGTTCGTATTGAGATCCAACAGTGCTCAGATTTACACGAAGAAAAGAAGAAAATTATTGCCAAAGAACACAAGATTGCTCAAATCCTCAAAACTATTCCAGAAGGTGAATCATTAGTTGACAAGACTATCAAACTTAGTATTTCTGTCATGAAAACAACTGGTAATGAAGGCCAAGACACTATTCGACATGAAATTGAACAACTAAAGCAAGATTGGGAAGGTCTTCAAGTTATTAGCAAAGAAACACAAAAGTCTTTGAACAAATGCATTTCTTCTTGGAACGATTACACTGACACTTACGATAAGATGAAATCATGGCTTGAAATATATCAAAACAAAGTTGCTAAAGAGTTAGAACAAGACAAAAAGACTCCAGAGTATCTAGATGAGTGCAAACAACTTCTGGACGAAGTAGTAGGACAAAAAATTGTCATGGAAGAACTCAACGATCGTTGTGAAGCTCTTATGGAACTTAGTGCTTGTTCTTGGGTTCGTGATCAAACTGTACAGATGCAAGGAGCATACACTAATTTACTCACCAGCGTACAAGGATTAGTATCTCGTGTAGAAAAGAATCTGTCAGATCACACTGACTTCTTAAAAGCTAAAGAAAAGCTCGAGTCTTGGTTATACACTGCTCACGGTTCAGTTCAAGATTGCATCGGAGTTGGTGATGAAGCCAGCACTAGAGATAAACTCGAAACAATCAGACTTGTCTCCACTCGTATGACAGAAGGCCAGCATCTCTTTACCATCCTCCAAGATGCCTTCTCCAAAGCTATTAACACTACTCCAACCGAGAAACAAGAAAGTCTACGTGATGACATGACTACTCTACGCAACAGCTGGGATCAATTATCCATGGATTTAACTTCAGTTCAAGCTCAACTTAAAGCTGCTCTCACTCGCTGGGAAGACCACAATGAATCTAAATCTAGAATGCAGAAATGGATTTCCGACAAAGAAGAATCTCTCAAGCTACCTTCTGACACTAAAGGAGAACTTGGTGAGATGAAAACTCAACTTGAAAGGCACAAACACATGCAAGAAGAAGTCGCCAAGAAACAAACAGAATTAAATCATTTAGTTAGTGAAGCTACAGAACTTTCTAAATGGGCTAAACAACCCGCAGTTTTGGATAAAGTTAAACAGATTCAACAACGATATGAAAAACTGTCAGCAGGATGCAAAGCACGTCAAGAACAACTTGAAAATGAAATGCAAGATTACACAGTCTACCACCAATCTTTACAAGATACAGAAAAATGGCTGCTGCAAATTTCCTTCCAGCTTATGGCACACAATTCATTGTACATCACAAACAGAGAACAAACTCAGGAACAAATCACTCAACATGAAGCTCTCTTGGATGATATCCAGAAATACCAAAGCACTCTAGATGACGTGAAAGCTAAAGGACATGGACAAATCAAACGTTATGTTGCTACCACTCCAGCTATAGAAGCAACAATTCAAAAACAATTAAGTAACGTTCAAGATAGTTACAACTCTTTGCTTCACACCGCTATACAAATCAAGAATCGTTTGTTGGAATCTTTAGCTAAATTCCAAGAATACGAAGACACTTTGGAGAGTATCATGAAGAATTTGGATACTTATGAACCGATTATTTGTCAAGAACTTGATACTCCTGTTACGAATCTTCGTGAGGCACATCAGCAACTTGAAAGCGCAAGAGTAAGTTTAAAAATCTACTTTGTTTTATATAGTTTTTATACTAATTATTATTTTTTTATTGTTACAGAATTTGCACAATAAACTTCAAGCAGAGAAATCTCGCTTGGCAGTTGCAGTTCAAGCGTGTGAAGCTGCTACTGCATGCATCAGCAGACCAAGCAGTCCTCAAGATCCAATGCCGACTCCTATTCCTCATCAAGAACTTGTTGTCCGTGCTCGATTAGAAGATCTCATCGACCAGGTAATATTCATATTATTTTCTTTACTTAACGAGAGTTGTTTTTATTTTGCTGATAATAATTTAGTGCTAGTTTTTAATGTATTGTGGCATGATTATAGTAGTTAATTCTTTGCATGTATTTGTTGTTTTGTTTGTTAAAATAGCCAAGTAGAATTTCTGAGAGTGACCACGGAGATACACGACTAAAAGTTTTGTTAGAAGACTTGATGTCAAAAGGTTTCGTTGACAAGCTACATTGCATGGTTGAAAAGGCAAGTTTTTTTATTGCATGTATGCATGTATTTTGTTTTGTATTAATTATTAATACAAGAAAGTTATTAAATATAATTTTGTGGATAGGTTCAACAGCATCTTGGTGGTCTAACTACCACAGTCTCTGAATTGGAAGAACTACAAAAGCAACGTGGTGCTTTACAAGACTGGATTACAACTCAGCGTGTTTCAGTAAACGAATGGTGTTCTCGTCCTACCAAACTACGACCAGAAGCTGCTAAACAAGAACTTAGCACTATGAATGATCTACTCAATACAATTGGCGACCGCCGAAATCAACTCCTTACAGAATTATCTGCTTTAGAAGATGATGACTCCGATTTAGAAGGAGCCCTCAACACTCTTGAAGATGAACTTAGTGGAGCTATCGCTCAGAAACAAGCTAATCAGAATTTGATTGAAGATTACCGTCAAAATATTCAAGCTATGCAAGCATGGTTTGATCATTTACTGAAAAGATCAGAAAATGTAGATAAAGGTTCTGGATTAAACTGTGCTCAGAAACAATCTGCCATCATGGAATTACAATCAGAATTTGAAGAGCAAGGACCTACCAAACTTGAAGATGTAAAGAAACTAGCTGCTGAAGTGATGGATGTTGTCAGCAATCTTGATTCACAACAAGTTGAAGAACAATTAAAATCTGTTGAACGTCGCTACAATGACATCTCCAAGAGATTGCAACGTAAGATGCAGGTTCTTGAAATGACTAGAAAAGGAATTGAAGGAACTAGAGATGAAATTGAACAAGCAAGAGAATGGGTAAAAGAAAAACTCACAGAAGTTCAGAAACCTACACTTCTTGGATTTGAAAGCAAGAATGCTGATGATCGAGTACAATCTCTCAAAGGACTTTTGAAGGAAGCTGAAGGCAAAGCAGTTCTACAAGAAACATTAGTCAAACGCGTTAGTAACATGGTTAACGAACTTGAACCAGCTGAACAATCACAATTAGAATCGTCTCTCAAGAATTTAGGATCAGAACAGAAAGAACTTGTCAACGTATTAAAATCAGAAATCAATAGAGCTACTGCTGCTGGAAAAGTAAGAAGGAAGCTTGAACTTGACTTGGAAAAAGCTCACGCATGGCTCAAAGCAAAGAACAGTGAAATTCGTAAGCTCAGCGGTTACCTTCCATTGAAGTCACAACAAGTTGAACAAGAAATTAACCAACATAAAGTGCATGAAAGTGATATTAAAGAATTCAGCGAAGGAGATCTTAATGATTTAATGAAACACGGCAACAACCTATTGAAAGAATGTAACGAAGAAGACAGAAAGAGACTACAAGACCTTTTAGATGCCGTTAATCATGAATACGATATTCTGAAAAATGAATCACAACAAAAGATTACCGCACTTGGAGATTTGTTACAAGGCCGTAAACAATTTGAAAATGAAATTGAGAAATGTCAACGGTGGTTGAATGAGGCAGAAGTTGCTACTTCTACAGATTTCCGCGCTGCTAACATCGAAGTTCTTCTTGAACAACTTGCAAAATATGACAAACTCAACAAAGAAGCTGCACAAGTCTCTGATGACATCGATAAGATCACAGAACAAGGTAAAGCTATTCTTCCAACTGTTAGTGAAGCTGACAAATTAAGTTTGTCTGAACAATTGAAAGCAATACGGGATAAACATGATCGTATTTCTGCTGTCATTAGAGATAGAACAAATTCACTTAAAGACAGCATTAAACAACAGAAGCAAGCGGCTGAAAGAATTGCAGAAAGTGTTCAATTCATGAACCAGATTCAAAAAGAACTTAAAGATCTCAACAGACCAATTGGAAGTAAAGTTGAAGATGTTACTGGCATTCTTAACGCATATGAAAAGATTCTTGGAGACTTAAAAGGCAATAAAGCTAAATTAGGAGATTTATCTTCTACTAATTCTGCTGAACTTCAAGGTATTTTAAGTCAACAAGATGATTTAATTCGTTTAATTGAGGATCAAATCGCTCGTTTGCGTCAACTTCTCCTTTTGCGCGAGCAATTCATCGCTTTAATTACAGAAATTATGACTTTCATTACAAAATACACAGAAGTCGTCCGTGATATTGAAAAGTCTGGTAATACTGTCCAAGAAAAGATCAAACGTTACGATGACCTTATTGTTAAAATCCAAGAATGTGAAGCATTACTTGCTTCAGCTTCTGACAAGGGTCAACAAATTGCTGCTGATGGTTCAGCTGCAGATCGCAACGCTGTTACCGAACAACTTCAATCTTTGAAACAGTCCTTGCAAACTCTTCGTAGAGCAGTCGAAAAACAACGTCAACAACATGAGCTGACAGCTGCTGAACATCGTAAAATCGCTGCTGAATTAGAAGAAATCCTTGATTGGCTTCACGCAAACGAAGCAACTGTTCACTCCAGACCTTTACTCAATCGCGATATTGGAAGTGTAGAACGCGAAATCGAAAATCATAATCAGTTAAGCAACAACGTCAACAAATATTTAGATAAAGTTCGTCAAATTCAAGACCAAACTAGACATGATGATGGCATGCCTAGCTCTCTATTAGAACAACTTCAAGAAGCTAATTCTCTTATTTCATCTCTTCCAAGAGAATTAGAAGAACGTGGTAAATATCTTGAAATCAACAAACAACTTCGTGTTGACTACAACGCTCTTACGGACAAACTTCACGCTTGGGCTAAAGAAGCAGAAATCAGACTTCAAAGTGGCAAAGATGGAGTTGATTTTGAAAATATTTTAAGTGATTTAGAAGAACACAAAATCTTCTTCAGTACTGAAGGCTCAATCAAGGAGCTAGTCTCTCAACAAATTCAACAAGCTGCTGACAAAATCTGGCCTAGCTTAACTCCTTCAGAACAAGAAGAATTAAGTAGGGAACAACAGCAACATACTCAGCTCCTGAAGAATACTTTAAATTCAGCGAAGTCTCAACGTGCTCAACTTGAACAAGATGCAGAGATGTGGAAGGACTATTGTCAAACTCTTGACAAAGTTAAATCTGTGTTAGCAAGAACTCAATTCACCGATGAACCTGTTAGTACTTTGGCTGGACTTCATTTCAACATCCAGAAAATTACGCACGCACTAAATGACATTCAGGTGAGTCAAACATATTTTTATTATTTTATTTCATTCCTAAATATAATAAACATTTAACCAACAACCGGTTTGATAATTTTTGGCATAAATTTGTCATCGGAATTAATTATTAATTCAAGTATAAATGTAAAACTGAGATTTGCTTTCAAAATTAATTCTATTAACAAATTTATTCGTTCATTTCTATGTTTTTAAACAAATCATGCGGGAAAGTATGTCTTATCATTTTAAAATTTTTCTGACTTATCACTTCCGTTTTAGCATTTCCGATAGTAAAACATATTAGAATTTATCAAAATTTGCTACAGTATACTGTTATGTATATCATTCACTTACTTTGAGTTGTAAGATAACTTTAAACTTGTTTTTTGTTTGTATTTTATGAAGTTGGTATTTATTTTTAAACTAGAGGACTAACAATTTTAAATAAAAGCTTATAGTAAGATGATCTAAATTATTGACAAAAACTATAATTACTTTTGATAGTGTTTATTTTTTAATTTATGTTACTTTAAAATGTAAAAATGGTCTAATTGAGTTCAAGGAAGTACAAATATCTTTCCGATTAGTGGATTACTCCTACACCTCAATCAAAATTTGCATGCAACTATTTATCTGCAATAAATCTACTTTATGAAGTACTTAAAAATTGTTGTCTCCCTTGAACCAAATCTGTGGAAAGTGTGCGACACCTGCAGAATCGTTTAAAAGTGCAAACAGCAGCCATTACGTCGTGAATGATATCATCAGTGACATCATTCTGATACCGTGTCCGCCAACGAAGGCCGTGGTTTCACGGCACCGCGCGCGCACTCAGTTTCGTTTGAACAGCGAACAGTGAACGTGAATGCAGGACATTATCGTGAATTGTCATTGTGATTTCTAGTTGTAGTACGAAATATATTCTTTTATTTTGTATTATTTATTGTGTAGTAAAAACTGAACAATAGTATTTGTTAAATTAGTGATTTTTTCGTAAGGTGTTTGTGTATTATCATTTCTATTTTTAGTTTTCATTTGCCGGTTTATGAATTTTAACTGGTATTTGCATAATTTTATTTGTTGATAACTTTTATTTGCATTGAGAACAAGTTAAATACCGATGTTATACTGGCGTATAAAATTACGCGTAGTATATTCAAATTGCTATTGCTATAATAATATATATAATTGATTTATTTATTACATATTACAATACAATATAAACATTTTTTTGTCGACCGGTTTCAAAGAACTAAATAATCTTAAGCTTTATCAATATTATAAAATATTTATTTACAATATCAAAACTATCTAATCATATCAAGAATTTCTCAATATATAATTCCTTGTAATATTCACACAACTTAATGTAAACACTTATTGTTTATTTACTTAGTTATAAATAGCTCGCTAACATTATCTCACTTCTATGTCTTCCTGCAGAATCAGCAGCTCGAGCTAGACCTTCTCCTGGAACGTGCTACTGAAATCTCTCAACAAGCAGACTTCAACAACAAGAAGAAGATCCAAGAACAGAGTGGTGAGGTTGCTAAAGAGTGGAGTTCATTAGTTTCCGGGTTGGAAACTAGAAGAGACACGCTGACGAAGCTAGCGCAACTTTGGGAAAACTTTGAGAGCAAGTGGCAGGCGTTTGAGAGTCAAGTTACAACTTACGAAGAAAGATCCAAACATATAGACTTGGTTATAAGGTCTAAACAACATGTTGTTGACTCCAAGGCCACAGTAGAGGTTAGTATGTTGCTATTTTTGTTTTGATAGTAGCTGATTCATGTACTCAGTCATTTATTTAAGGGGTTCCCCTAACTCTACAGATGATACGCAAAATATAACTAAACACATTTTCAAATAAATATCTAGACTAAAACATTTATTATTAATTATTTCATGTAAGCCCAGTAAAACTTGAGTTTTTCATTCAAATTATCAATAAATACGATTGTGTCGGAGTGGTTCGGATTTCACTATAAGCTACTGACAAATAAATTCATTTCTCAACAATATATCCTCATTAATGTTTTCAAATTAATCTGCAAGTACAGATTAATGTAGAGCCACAACTTCCTGTTATCCTATAAGTTTGTTACTGATTGTGAGTTAATCTTGTGGTGTCCGTGTGTCCTGCAGGAGTTGCTGTCTGACGTCGAAGGTCTTCAGCCACAACATGAAGGTATCTTGTCCTTGTCGAACACAGTGCTGGGCTTCTTACGACAGTGCTCTGCACAATCAGCGCAAACCTTGTCCGGAAAATTGGATCATCTTACACAGTCCTACGAACGGTGAGTCACAATTTATTTGTTTATAATTCACGTCATTATTTAAGTTGTTTATTAATTTATCGCAGTGTAAAAGTTTATTATTTGATATTACGAAGTAAGTTAGGCATTTCTTCTATGTTGCTGTTTATCAATGTTAATCATTCCTGGTATATCATTTAAAAAGTATTATTTTAATCACTCTTCTTATCAAAATGAAAGGTGTTGATTTTAAATTAGCTTCTAGACATAACAATGATAGTGCTAATCGACACTTAACAATGACAGCATTATTATTAAGTGCATTGTTTTATTTTACATTATAAGTTTATTATTATCAGCATCTACCAAGAAACAGTTCGTGGGTTCGATCTCGCTGACTTCAATTTGAAATTGGAATTAAGTTAGTAGCAAATAAATATGCTACTCTGTACAACAGGAACTTAATCTCAATTATAGAACAGGATTCGATCTCACCGAGCCGCAGTGTAATAGTTCGTATATTTTTAGCTTAAGGGGATTCAAACTTGTGATTTTCTTATTAATACAATATAAATTGTATTTACTTTTGCGTTATCGTAAAGTTAAGATAGAGTAAGTTATCTGTAAGTTGCGCCAGTCAGGAATAACATATTTTTTTGTTATGTTTTCTATACGTATGCAAAAGATAAAATTAATTTCTGTTGTAGTTATTATAGCAGTATATCCTTTAGATTTAAAAGAAGTACAGTATTTATATTTTATGCTATATTTCTTATACTCAATTCTGCAACTTTAGATTTTACTCGATTACATATTTTTGTTGTGAATCTCTTAAATTATGATTACCACAGAATAAATAAAAATAAATCGAGCTTTGTTGATTGATCTGCAACTATAGATTTACTGTGAAATGCAGTAAAATTAAGCGTCAAATTATAGTAGTTGCTGTTGCACTGAAACAATTTCTAGGTTCGAACCTATGACCATCGGTTTAGTTGCACCCAACAGAATTGCAGATTACAAATTTACAGGCGTTAGAATCCCTGTAAATTTAGAACCGCGCGAAATTTAAACCTATGAATGAAGAGACAAATGATCCATTTATTTTTACTCTCATTTCGCAGAAACTAGTGCGAATTTTGGCTCTTGGTTAGATATCCTTCACGCATGCAAAAAACGCTCCGTACAACTGTTACGTATTGTTTATATTCGATGCAAATGTATTTCCTTGACAATCAGCCAAAATTTGCACACTTCAGAACTTAAACACGACAAATCTGAATATCTAAAATATCTGATTGAACGAAAATAATTTATCTTGAACATGATGTCACTTTGAAAATATTCTCGTAATATGTAACTGAGTTGCAATACAGTATTTTGCGGTTTAGTGTACTCAGAATATGATTTGCATTTTAATTTTAAAATTTGAATCATGGCAACTATTTTAGGAACAGATTAATTTTTACTATGATTAATAATTATTATTGTTTAACTTATGATTAATATATTAAATATTATAAAACTGCTATGTCAAGTTTATAAATAATTACTGGTTTAGCAATAAAATAAATTCACAGTTGAAAGTAAAATTTGAAATATATTGTAAGGCAAAATTCGAGTATTCGAATTAAATGTGTTTAGCAGATGTTTGCCAAGTATCTATAATTCAACCGCGTCTATTTTTATTTGTATCTATACAATTTAAAGCTGATGTTTAATGCATTAACCTGTCTAGTTAATTTATTTAATGTTAACTATTTTTAGATCTGCTAGTAGATGATATACAGCTTGGTTATAAACGGTTCATGTCATTTTAAGCAATAAATTAACGTTATTAGATCGAAATAAATGTGTTTACAAAATAGTAATAGTTTTAAGTCGTTACTAATATATATTATAAGTGATGAATAATATCAAAATACAAGTTTTATAGCTCGTGATATTTCTAAGAAACTGCGTGTTTTAATGCATGATGAAATTCGCATGCTTTTTTTTGTTTCCGGATCCTATTTTTACGCGAATGACCCATTTCAGTTTATATTTACTTATTTCTATCTCTTTTTGTCGCCCACTTTAAATGAGATAGTTCTTGCATCTGTAATTTTTGAATTTTTGAAGACAATAATCATGTTTTTCTTCTTGCCTACTGAAAACAATTTGCTATTTTGAGAAGTTCCGATTTGGATTCTTGCATCTATTTGTAGATGGGAGTTCATCCAGACACACCAATGCGTAATTCACTTTGTTTTTGAAACAATAAAATTTGCAGGGACGTATTCAACATTTTTCACTAATCGAAATGCACAAAAAATAAATACACAATTTGTTAGTATATAGTGAAGGGCTAAATATTGATCTTATGTCCTTGACACATCGATATATGGGTAAAGAAGGGTCGATCTCCAAAATATATGAAATTTCATTTTTATTATTTTTGCTCTAGCTCTTACGGTTCTAGAGACATTTCACTTTAAAGATAAAAACTGCATTGTTTTCTTATTATTTCTCATCGTTTCCTATATATTATTGTTTGTTAACTTGATGATATATGTTTAATTATGCTTTCAATTAATTAACTACAACTTCCTAACATGGAAAACCAATGTTTCAAAATAATTGTGCTGAACATTAATTGTTGGCTGTGGGAATCGAATTCGAGTTCTTTATTTCTACAGTATGACAACCACAAATGTTAATTTAGTTTCTATATTTTTTTTATTTTAAATGTACATCTGTCCAACAGAGAAATCCAATTACTGGACAGGAACAAAACAATAATATAAATTCAAATCAAATAGCTGACAATATAAATTGAAAATAAACAACATAATTTTCCAAATTAAACATAACAAATGAAAATTTTTAGAAAACATACACAACAATACAACAATAAAAGTATAAACATTCACCTTATAACTTTGAAAATACATCTAATAAGTTTGGAGCATTATTTACATTTATGCACATCCTGATAATAGGAGACTTAAAGGAGATATTTGAGTGCGGGGAATCTTGATCAATTAAGCTGTAGCCTCTCTGTACTGTAATTGGAATTAAGTTCCTGTTGTGCAAAGGAACAAATAAATAAATATTGAATTGAACTTTTTTCTTGCGGTAACGCTAGATTAAATTAAAATAGTTGAATAGATATTTACGGTAAATTTAATGCAATAAAATTAACAGCACCGTATTCTAATAATTGTATAGAACTATTAAGTTTTGTTTTTTTTTTCGAATGAAATTGAAAATAAAGAAATTATTAAATTCGATAGATTTAACTGTCGGTGCTCGTTGAAATATTTTATAATAAAATTAAATTAAAAATCAACACTAGGTTAGTTTCAAATAATGTAAAGTTTATTTTACAATACGTATTTCGGTCGACTAGACCATCATCAGGTGAACAAGATAAGAATGAATTTGTACATTAGATAGAAATACGTATTGTAAAATAAACTTTACATTATTTGAAACTAACCTAGTGTTGATTTTTAATTTAATTTTAAAAGAAATTATTTTTGGAAACATTTGTGAGTCGTATTCACGTGTGTAGAAAATTGTTATTTTTGTTGCTGGATATTTTATTATCCTGCAAAAATTCTTCACCTGTTATTTATCAAGTTCTGTCTCTGTCTTGTAGTATTTTTCTCTCTGTCCACTTATAATTAGTTAGTGATATCATTACGCCTACGTGGAGTCTGGCTTCAGTATTTTTCTGGACCAACAGACCGAAAACATTTGATTATTTTAAAATACTAATTTCAAGATTTTAGGTCAAGGCCGTAATTTATTACCAAACATATATTTTGTAAATCATTCACTGAGGTTTACTAAACGTCTTTCCATTTTGTATTTTAAGATCTGAATTTGCAATCGCAATAATTTGAACATATGCTGGTTGTTAAATTTTCAAATCTGGGGCAGTATAAAATACGAAGCATGTTTTGAGTTTGAGCCAAGAATATTATGTAGGTAACTTGTTACCTCAAAATAAATGAAAGAATGATGAAAAGTCGGTACTTTGACCAAAGGTCGACGACTAGTTTTTATTTTGCTTCTGGTTTCAAAAATAGGGATGCACTAACTGTTTATTAACCAAACTGTAGAGGTATGCAAATCAGAAACCAAACTAAAAACCTATACGAGGATTAAATCATTAAATTCAGCATATTTTTTTACATAAATAACTATATTTTTATTTATTTTTATTAACAGATACACTTTTTACAGATAAAAATCTGAAATGTGGAACAAAATTGCAAATTATTCTAAATTCTGCATATAATATCTCAAAAATTAAACAAGTTACAACGATGCGCCCAACGGCATTGAATTCCCCATGTTTTAATTGATATATAACCATATTTTCAGAACTTTTAATTTTTGGCCTAAATTCCTCATATAAAAAAAAATAGAACAATATGTCAAAATCTAAAAAAGATATGGATTCGGGGATTTCACCATTGGATTCAGCACGTCGAAATATATATGTATCCCAATTTTCATTGCAATAGACGCACGAGAAAGTATTTTAGAGCAAATTGTCTGAAAATGGCTTAAAATCGAAAAAAAGGCAAGGGGTACCCCTTAAAAAAATTTCAAAAATTTTTAAATCATAAAAATCGCTGAAAAATTGTTTATAAGTTAATTTGAACACGGGGAATTCAATGCCATTGAGCGCATCTTTATATTTTGCTTAGTTTTGTAGATATAACCTTCGGAAAAAATGAATTTGACTCTATTTTACAATTTGTGACATAAATAAATTATCTGTGAACTTATATTTGTAAAAATATTCATATTTATAGAGAATACTAAGACGAATTGATTGGTGTATTTGTTACAATTTTTTTTTAATATATAAATAAATATATCATCACGCCTTTTACCCATTACTGAGTGTGGTACTCTACAGTAGTAGATCTCGGTAAGTGATATATTTTTTCGCGTGAAGTGCGGTTACCAGTCGTCAAATCACGGCCTTCAAAGATGTTAGTGGAGGAGGAGCCACAGGGGTAGATTTAAATTGATGAAAATTGTTTGTCGGCTGTGGGGATCCAACCAGGGTTCTCAAGATCCACAGGCCGACTCGATACCACTAAGCCATCTAATATAATATAATATAATTTGAAAAAATCTCTATTTAATCTAAACAAGACATGAATATAAATATCCCTACTTACGTACAAGTCTATGAGGAATGCAATGGTGAAGTTTTCAGGGCCGTACCTAATATAGTTTTAAAGATACAGCTCAATATGTGATCGACTGTTTTCTAAATTTGGGCTGTAACTATGTTCGCAATGACTTACTGCCAAATTCAATTATTTAGCTTAGTCTAGAAGCGCACTATCAGTAACAATCAGCCCCAAAATCAGATTTGTAATTTCCTGCTTAGAAAATATTTACAGTTATTTTTTAGAGGAAATGTAACCAAATTTGTTGTTCATGAAATATTTAGTATCTGACTAATTTCCGTTTTTAAATGACTACATTTTTGTGGTTTCATTTCCGGTTAAAACATTATGTAATTTAATATATGTGTTAGTATAATATCAAATGTGCTACTTACATGTAGTAAATATTATCGAATTTATTAGTGAAATAAATAATAACGTGCGAAATTGTAATCAATACTAAATATATGCATTTATTCTAACTTTAAATAATACCTAATTGTTAATCGGATTAAATGTATTTAGTAGTAGTAGTATTTCAAAATTATAAATAGTCAAAACAGCAATTAACTGAATTTATGCGCACCATAATTTAAATTTTAAACAAATTAAATGTCTGAATTTCTTATTAATTATCGTGTTAGTTTATTCTAGATGATTCATAGTTTCATATTTATAAATATATTTACAGATATTTGTAATATTTACATTCATTGATTATTCATTTATTTATATGTGTAAAAAAGAATTCTGATTAATCCATTTTAAATTAAGCATTCGATATGAAAGTGGGAGGTCTAGGTTCAAACCCCGGCAGAATCCAGTTCATAAACATTCAGTTCTTAATAGCAGCTGGTCAATTACAAATTTCAATTTACTAGTTTAATGAAAATGTAAACTGAAACATTAAATAAAAAATTGATAAAACTAAAAATACATATATCATCACGCCTTTTACCCATCACTGGGTGTGGCACTCTGCCGTAACAGATCTCGGTAAGTGATATATTTCTTCTCGTGATCAAATCACGGCCCCCAACGATGTTAGTTGAGGGGGAGCCACATGGGTAGTTTTTTAATTTGGTGAAAATTGTCGGCTGTGGGAATCGAACCCAGGTTTTCAAATCTACATACTGACTCGATACCACTGAGTCACCTACCCCATTAGGAAGTTCTTAATTTGAATGTCAAATGTTCAGCATAAAAGTGAAAATATCAAGTCTTAATTTAGTAAATTCTCCGCAAAAAAAGAATTGTATGCAATGTACACCGTGTGTCTGTGTGAAGTGTACTGCGATTGCGCAGTTTCAGTGACACTGAAATCGCTTCTTGACGCTCCGCGCCGATTGCATCTCAAGTAATCGCGTCCCGACGCAAAACGTTCCCAACCACGAACCCCGACGCCTGTACGCCACTGGATGGCTGGATCTGGACTCCTGCAAGACTGCCGATTTGTTATTTGTGATTGTTGATTGTTATACACACTGTTGTTTATATTTTTCTACGATTTTATTGGATATAATTGGACTATTGTTGTCAGGCCGACACAATAAAGGTGTTTATTTTGTTGCTATTACAATAGTGTGTTAGTGAAGTGCAGTTATAATTTAATAATCGACGCCCTGGGATATTTATCTATAAATTTCTAGTGGATTGTTACAATCAAACGTTATTTTTGTGCATCCTAAAAATATTTAGCAAACCTTGAATTTGCACAAAAATTCCATTTCTTAAAATACATTTGTAACTGACTTATTTTCATTCAAATATCAAAGTATTTAATTTTTCGTTCCGTCTTGAAATTACGAAACAAGAACAGAAGCTTTGTACATCACTAATTTTCGTTCTTAGTTTGCAATAATTTGTTACAAATATTTAAATTAATGCGGTATTGTTAAATTGTTCATGTCGTGATCGTAGTCATTACTATATTCATTGGGGTGAAATCATTTCCGGTTTTTTGTAAGGGGTGTTTCGATAATCGGAGCAATTACGTTGTAAACAGATCCACGTGTTACCATAACGGACTACATAAACATACTAATGCGACCACATGTTTGCGACATGTCATGGTCTATTAAGTCTTCCCTGTAGAATATTAAATAAAAATCGATTAACTTGTACCAGTTTCTGCATTGCACACAAATTTGAATTGTTTCTTGTCACGCGAAACTTAAAATGTCAAACGTTATGTTGTCAAAAAGACAACTAAAACAATTAGTAATTACTGCTAAAGAAACATTGATAAAAATGATTGATATATTATTTCTTTTCGCATTCGGTGATTCTCGGTTGGCCGAAAACAATTTTAGAACTGATTGTAGACCTGGGAGACGCTGGACTTTCTTCTCCCGTTTGATATTTGGTTGCTGTACGTGCGAATAAAAATAGGACACACTTTAGAACCGCTCCTAACTTGTGTTGTTACTTGGAGGACGAGCCATTCGTTTTCACGAACGCGGGAAAGTGCCACTGAACGAACTTTGTTTATTTGTTTGTTGTTGTGTCAACGACAAGTTGTTGATTAAATCTTGTTATTGTCATTGTTGATTACAATCAATTTTCTTTGTTGAAATCAACTTTAGTTGTTTATTGTTAAAAATATTTATAAATATATATAAAAAATTGTAATTCTTAATTATAGCTAATAATTGTGTTATAAATTATTGTTGTTAAAATCTTATTTAAGTCAAGAAAGCGTGTGATCGTGTTAGGCGCCTGCGTTAGGTATTTTTGTAACTGACCTTCATTCGTATTTTTGAATCTCAAAGTTTCAACTTGTTTGTGTGTTATTGGAAACTGTATTTCAACAATATTTAATCATTTTTGTTTGTTCACAGGCTTATTGAATCTCTTAAAGAAAAAAGAAAAAAGACAAGTGCGGATTTGGAAGACATTGAAAAAGTCTTCTCCGACATATCTGATTTAGGAAAACTCCTAATCGCTATTCAAAAACAAGTTGTTGAGTTCTTCGTATTTGGTGAGAATATCTCAGCAACTGAAAAAGACTTGAAGCATCTAAACAGTAGAGTTGACGGATTGATTACAAAAACTAAAAACTTAATAACAGACGTGAAAGGCAAATATCACAATTTGCAGCAGCTGGTGCCAAGTGACGTCTCGCAACAATTGTCGAGCTTGGAACTCTTATCTGAAACTATTTCCAACGTCATGGATGAAAAGGACCGAGAATTCAAACGGGCGAGAACCGTCCGCACCGATTATCTCACCGACGTGGAAGAAATCCAAACATGGATTCGAAAAGCTGAACTGAAAGTTCAAGATCGATCTATCGAGCCTCAAGAATTGAAGGATCACCTGCAGCAGATCCAATCTGAGATCGGTAGCATTACTGATCGTTTGGAGAAACTGATCAAGAATGGAAAAACTATTATTGAAAAAACGCGCGATGATGAGGAAAAGGCACTGATTCAATCTACGATTAATACTCTGACTGAACAACTGCAGCAAGTGAGGACTTGGTTAGATGAGAAGAAGCAACAAGTGGGCGATTGTTTGGATGCTTGGCAACGATTCTTGACTTTGTATCAGACAGTCATGAGTTGGGTTCAAGAGAAGAATTTGTTCTTGGTGGAGCCCTTGCGTCTTAGCACCCTGCATGAAGCAAGACATAAGTTAAACGATTATTCTGTAAGTGAATATTAACAATTTGTAAAATATTATGATTATTTTGTATTTGTTTAATGTTACAGGCAGCGGTTAAGAGTTGTAAGCCTATCACCAAGAACCTCAGCGAGATGGGAAAAGAATTGGAACATATCGGGAGCGTAACTAGTGTAGGAGATCTTCCGCATAAACTTGAGGAAGCTGAAGCTGCCAAGACTGAAGTTGAAGCTCAACTTCTCGAAAGAGTACGACGTAGTAACTTTAATCATTTCATTGTGCTCATTTTTAAAATATTTTTTCAGAATGCTCTACTACAAGAAACCTCTGAAGAATGGGAGCAATGCGAAAAGAAGATGAAGGACGTAAAATCGTGGATCGAGAAAACTCGTACGACCCTCGATTCCCCTCAGAACAAGAAGCGTCCTCTTCGTGATCAGCTCGCCATTCGAGAGAAAATGCTCGCTGACATCGCTATCCAAAAAACTAAAATCTCCATTTCAGTTGAAAAACTACAAGTACGACATCTTGAGATCTTCATCTTGGCGTGAACAATCACTTGAATGTAACTTTCTTGTTTAGGTCCACTTCCGGTCTGGTGTAGGCGGCGATGCCCGCGTGACCGAAGCTGCAGAGGAGCTCTTGAAGGAACTCGATGAAGTCCTTGTAATTATTAAGGAACAGCACAATACTTTGGAAACCTGCCTGACTCAGGTCGAGCAGTACCAACAGGAGGTGCAGCAACTCCGACAGCAGATTGTCCAGGTGGAACAGCAGCTGAGGACGGTTCTAGCGCCGACGTATTCGCCCCATGATCGCGAGAAGGCTCTCGAGGACCAACAGGTAGGCTTCCGGTTTTCAGTTGCGCAGAGTAGAGTAACGTGTAGAAGTAGAGACGAGCCTACGCAAACAGTACTCATGCCGGGACTACTCCACAATTTTCACAAAGATATTATTAAAATTTAACTGTTTAATTAATTAAAAATTGATATGAAACACTTTGTGAAGGCTGCAAAGACTTAGTAAGTCGTAATGTAGAAGATGAAATCCCGGTTTCGGTAGAATAGGAATCAATTAAGTCAAAATTTAATTGTACCTTGTCGCACAATGAACAGAATATACACACAATACACGCAGAGCTACCGTGGCCACATTTGAATACTTAACTTGATCGCGATGCGTCAACGTGTGAATCAATCAATCAGTCAGTCAATGATGATGTTATGATGGAAGCGTTTGCACTACTTGGAAACATTTTGATGGTCCACGGTCTGTCCGAGCATGGTGGCTGTGCGTTGATGTTCATCAAGGTGTTTCCACACTTCCTACACCTGCGGGAGCGGGGTCTTCTCTCTTTGTTTCACGCTGCCTGTCTCTGGCACATCTCGCTTGTTCTACATCTCAGTTCTTTTCCATTCTCGATCATCCGTTTATGATTACTTATGATCCGTTTGATTACTTATGATTATTTTCACTGTTTGCGGTCAGGGTTACTATGTATGAATGTATTTGCTTTTGGTTTGTGTTTTCATTGATATATTGGGGCACTTGGTTCTAAACTTGATTTGTTACGTTGCACACTGTATGTTTCCGGGTCATCATTTGGGCGCTTTTGCATTTAGTTTCATGTTATTTTCACATCACTGTATCAATTGCTTATTTCATCATTTTGTACATATTTGTTTTTATGATTATTATCTACAAGTACGCATCGAACACAATCAAGTTTTTTTCCTCCCACCGTTGTCGATTGTTTCTCACATAGCATTTTGTTTATTCATCTTTTGCTGCACTCCTTGTCCTATGCCTGCTTGTTCCTTTTTACAATTCTTTACCGTCCTTGTCGACGACATGATGGACACTTGGACTTGTAGACTTGTCGAGAGCGAGTGCGATCGCTGCAGACACGCATGGCGGCTCGCAACGAGCGCATCAAACTGCTGCTGCAGCGGGGCACGCCGGACTCGGAACCATTAGACACCTAGTACCTGTGACATGTTGACATGTTGACCTCCCGACACCCGACCTATGACATATATATAATATCACAGAACACGAACGCAGCCACCATCTAATTGCGGTTTCGTACACAAACACGAAACGTGCGTGTTGCAGAACACACGCGAACAAAACGCGCGCGCGTATACCCCTTGTATAATAAATAATAATACACATAATAAACTTGAATGAGAGCGAATCAGTCCTCCTGAATTTGATGTTTGTTTGGTTTGCGCGGTTATTGACTTATGATTGCGGGTGGCACAGGCCCTGCAGGCGCAGATGGAAGGCTATCAGCAGCAGATCGGCACGATCGTGGGTCACATACATCGTGTGGACCCCTACCTCGTGTTGGCCACGGCTTCCTATGCCGACATTGCCGCCGGCCGCAACGAGCCGTCACCACCACCAACCACCACCACCATCATCAGCACCACCGAAGCCGCACTACCCGTCACCATTACCACCGCCATCAAGTCACCTACACCAACAACACCACCGACGCCGACCCTGACTGTTGATAAACCAGCCCTGGCACCGGTACCGACCTCAGCCCCGGCCCCGATTGAACAATTGCACGTGAGTGAGCTGGTTGTGCAAACTGGCGAGAAAGCCAAGTCTTTAAGACGCGGCCGCTCACCTCGCCGTCGCGACGACAAGCCAAAGAGCCAACCACAACAACAACTGCAACAGCCCACTCAGAAGCCAAAGAGCACAAGTCGCCAGCGCCAGGAACAACAACCCGAGCAGAGAAAGACTGCTCCCGTGCTTAAGCAAGCGCCAAGCGAGCAACTACTAGCGCCAGCCACATCTCGCGGCCGCTCGCCCAGTCCCATGTGGCTGCCCGGCTCTACAACTTATGCGGAAATACTCAAAGGACAGCTGGCATTCCGTCCTGATGGCACTCCCATTCAACTAGAAGATATTAAACCTGAATATATTCGTGTGAGCTCGCCAGTTCCTCCACCAAGATCACCTATACGTAAAGTAGAACCAGAACCAGAGTATCATCAGCGCCAGGAACCAGTTCAGCAACAAGTGCAATGGACTGGCCTGGAATATCAGCAACCGATATTTGAACCGATAATTCAAACTCATACAGATACTCAACCGATTAATATTCAACAGATTACTTCAGTTGCTGACGTGAACATGTATCAACAATCACCTGTAGTTTCACCACCAGGAATGTACGAATACATGCAACCAATTTCAGACCTTGTAGGATTTATTGCATCTGGACAGCAACTATTGAACTCTGGTTTAGGATCTTATCACTCATCGCATCAGTTCATTAACTCAGGAATGCCAGTGTACCATCAGGAAGTGCCAGTAAGTTATACTCAGTCTCATGTATATGAAAATGTGCCGCAAGTGTCTTACACGGACGAGTGCTATAACACGCAGTGTTTCCTGCCACAACAAATGCCTATCATTGCTTCTGAGTCGGAACAACAACTTAGTGAGCCGGTTGCACATGAACCTGTCGCAGAGCCAGAACATTTGTTGGAACCAGAACCGACACCAGTACCAACACCAGCACCAGCTGTGGAAATAACCTACGAGAAATTTGTAGAATCAGTGCCGGCGGATAGTCAAAAGTCAGGGTCATCATCATTATCTTACGCACAAATTTTATCTCAGGGATTGAGCGCAAAGCCACTCCAGCCATCCAGTCACACAACGATACAACGACCGCAGACTCCCCGCGCTGTGTCTCCTGCGCATAGTGATTATCGGATGCACAAGGAAGATGAGCATTGGGGAGACAAAACGCGCAAACAGGATCCGCACAAAGTTGAGACTTTGCCGCGGATCGCCGACATTAAGAAGCCCAAGCAGAAGAGAGAGAAACGACCGCAAACGGCGTCGTTCAGCGAGACCGCCGCAACGGAGCACCATGGAGAGCCCACTAAAGTGGGAGGTGCCCCGGTGTCGCTGCCACGAACTGAACCCGTCGTTGAAATAGAGAAACCTGAACCTGTTCCCCCAATTACAGATGAGAACACCTTCGATAAAAAGAACAAGAAAAAACCTAGAAAATCTCATAAATCAGAAGAAGATGAAGTTGAAAAAGCACTTAAAGAAATTGCTAACATGGATAAATCACATAAGAAAGTTGAAGAGAAAACTATTAAAAAAGTTAAAGGAGAAAAGACATCAGAACTATCATCTCCTGTAATTCAAACAGAAGATCCGAAATTAGCACCGAAAAAGAAGAAGGTTGCTAAAACAAAATCTACAGATTCAATTACAGAAAAAGTTAGTGAAGAAGTTGCTCCTATTATTGAAAGTCTTCCTGAAGAATCTATTATTGGATCCGTAGCTCAACGTAAAGGTAAGAAACCAAAGAAAGAAAAACATGAATCATCACCAACAACAACGGAAACTATTACAACAGTAACTAAAATTACTACAGTAACTGAAACCGTGAAAAATGAACACGATAAGGAAAATAAACCTGAAGATAAAGGTAAAAAGGCTAAGAAACAACCAAAGCCACAAGAAGCAACCGAATTAATAAATAGTAATGTTGAAAAACCTACCGATACGCCAGCTAACAAGAAATCTAAAAAGAATAAACCTTTAGAACCTGAACAAAAGGTTGTAGAAAAAATTGTAGAGAAGATAGAAGAATCAATAATAAAAGAAGAACCAACAGAAGTAATAAATAAAGAATACAAGAATAAAAATAAGAAGAAATCTAAATCAACGTCTCCAGTTACAATTGAACCACAAAGTGAACAAATAGAAAAACCGAAGAAATCTAAATCAATATCTCCGGAAAGTCCAAAAACAGTAACACAGATCACAACAGTAACTGAAACAGTTATCTCACAACCAACAGTAATAGAAAGTATCGAGACAAAAGAAAAGAAAGATAAAAAATCTAAAAAACCTACAGATAAGAAAGATGAAATTAAATTTGAGTCTGTAACAACAGAACAAATTCCTGAATCAGTTTCAGAACCTAAAAAGATATCTAAAAAATCCAAACCAACGAAAGAAACAACACCAGTACCACCGGAAATTAAGACAACTGAAGAATCTAAACCGATTCCTACTACTACTGAAATCGTTGAAGAAAAATCAGCATTCAAGAAAAAAACTAAGAAATCTAGAACACCACGACAGTCTGAAACGGAATCTGAACTGAAAACAAAGGATCCAGAAACACCTGTTAAAAAACCGGAAGTTATTGTTAAATCAGAAATCAAAGAAGTAACTATTGTTGAGACAACAACTATACAAGACCCAGTAGTAAAAGAAGTTCTTACTAAGAAAGTTGAAGTTAAAAAAGAAAAGAAAAAATCTAGAACTCCTAAACAGTCGGAAACTGAACCGGAATTTAAGAAATCAGAAGAAGTAACAGTCGATGAAACAACTACAGCTCAGCCTGTAGTAACAGAGAAAGTTGAAATCAAGAAAGATAAGAAAAAATCTAGAACTCCTAAACACTCTGAAACAGAGCAAGAAGTTAAGAAATCAGATCAATTAACAGATGAACCTATAATTACAGAGAATGTTGAAATTAAGAAAGATAAGAAAAAATCTAGAATTCCTAAACAGTCTGAAACAAAACAGGAAGTTAAGAAGTCTGAGATAAATGAAACAAAAGAGGTAACAGTTATTGAGACAACAACGTTGCAAGAGCCTGTAGTAACAGAAAACATTGAATCTAAGAAGCAAGTTACAAAGAAAAAATCTAGAACACCAAAACAATCAGAAACAGAACCTGAAGCTAAAAGAGAAGAAAAATTACCAGTGGTACAATCTACTGTAACTCAGGTAACAACAGAGACTGTAGTTGTTGAAGAAACTAATACTGAGAAATCTAATTCAAAGAAGAAAATTAGAAAAACCAGGACTCCTAAAAATTCAGAAACTGAAGTTGTTTCTCAAGAACAAAAACCAGAATCTGTATCTAAATCTGAGAAACAAGAATCAGACAAAGTTGAACGTGAAACGAAACCAAAGAAGGATAAAAAACAAAAAGCTGAAGAATCAGAAAAGATTACAAAACCAGTCGTAGTAACAGAAACAATTATTACTAAAGAATCTGAAGCGGAAATTAAACGTGTAGAAGAAGTTAAGTTAGAACAACCAGCTCCAGTACCGCAACCTAAAATTGAAGAAATTAAATCTGCACCAATTATTGAACAACCAAAACCAATCGCATACAAAGGATTACCAATTGATGATTCATCAAACTTATGGATGGATGTAATGGATGAACCAATGGTATTTTCTGATGATGAAGAACCGATACCTACCTCAGTTGAACCAGTAAAAGAAGTAATATCAGAAAAACCATCTGAAATAGTTGTAAAACCAACGGAAGTTGCTGAAATGAAACCAGTAGAAAAGCCTGTTGCATACAAAGGTTTACCTATCGATGAATCCTCCAGTATGTGGATGGATGTTCTAGATGAACCAATGATTTTATCAGACGATGATGAACCAAAAATACAAGAGAAAGCTCCCGTAGCACCTGAAGTCACAAAGAAAGTAACGCAAGAAATTGTAACAGTTGGTTCAGCATCTCTTGCGCTGATTGAATCAGAAAAATATACATCTTCACCAATTCTAGAACCATCGAAAGAAATTGTTAAAGTTACTAAAACTAAATCGAAGAAGGAGAAGAAACCAACAAAAACAACTACAACAGTAACAACAGTAACTAGCAAAATGACATCACCTTCAATTGTTGAAACAACAACAAAAGAACAATCTCCAGTTATTGTTGAAACTGTTAAAATAGAAGAAATTCCAACAAGTATTACTTCTACAATTATATCTCAAAATGAATCCGAAACTTCAATGAAATCAACATCAAAGCAAACTGATTCTTCTGCAACTTCTGAAGTTACTACCACCACAACTACAACTGTTGTTAAAGAAGTTATTCCACTTACAATGACAGAAACAGTTACGAAAAATGTTACTTCAGATGTTGTAACAAACACAGAAACTACTCTTACAACTGGTGAGCCATCGACGAACAAATTTGTTCTAATTACTCATGAAGAAATAAAAATGCGTCCAGTGTTAACTCTTCATATGGAATTCCCTGAAAAGGTAACTGAAATTCAAACAACTACAACGGATAGTGTAATTACAACATCTGAAACTGTTGCTGAAAAACAAAGCGAATCTGTAACAACAACTGTAACTACAACTGGAGAAATTACACGTATTACACAAGTTCAAGATGTAACATCAAATATTACTCAACAAGATCAACCAGATTCTTTATTGGAATCATCTGTTACAACAGAACCACTGTCATTAGATACTGTTTCAATTGATTCAGGTTTACCTTCTGGAGATTTTGGTAACCGAGATTCAGATATTTTAGAACCAGCAATTTTCGGTTCAGTTAAACATCGACATGGAGTTCATAATATTTTAGAAACAACTACAGTTATAACAGAGACAGAAAAGGATCGTAAAGCAAAAGAAAAGAAGCTATTGAAAAAACTTTCAGACGACGAGATTAAGAAAGCTTTGGAAAAAATTGAATTAGATCAGCAGCTGTCTAAATTGTCAAGATTACAATCACATGAATCTTTTGAAGTTGAAATTACAAATGAGGAGGATATTATGAATGTAGTGAATAAAAAACATAAACACCAAAAGAAAAAAGACGAAAAGAAACCACAAACTTCAACATCAGTTGAAGTAAAGCCGGAAGAAACTGTTGTGAAAGTTGACGAGCCAGTGACAGTTATCAAACATGAATCAGCGCCAAGTTCTCCGGATGTTATTGATGAAAAATCAAAACGCAAAAGAACACGGAAAGGCAAGACTTCCACGAGAACTTCTGAATCCGAAACTGTTAAAGGAAATACATCAGTATCAACTGATTTCATACAAGCGGAAAGATCTCACGGAGAACAAGATAGCAAGACTCATGTTGATGAAAGTCTGCCGGCAAGAGGAGATTCAGAAAAACAAGAAGAAAAAGTGAAAGGAAAAAAATCAAAACGAAAGACTGTTAAAGAGGAAGAATTAATCAGTAGTTTAGTAAAACCATGCATTGCAGAAATTAGTGATGATATTAAAGATAAGAATAAGAATATCTCTAAACCTTTGGAAGTTTCTACACAACCAGTTACTGCCATTGAAACTCCCACCGCTACAGAGACTATAGAGACTATTCCGCAAGTTGAGAAGGAACTAGAAAAGCCGAAAGAATCTACCATAGATAAACCTAAAATTAAAGAAAGTGTTAAGAAAGTTCCAGAAGAGAAACACTCACCAATTTCTGCAGATGTTAAAGATACTGAATCACCTAAAAAGAGTAAGAAACATAAACATAAAAAACAATCGAGCGTTGAAGAAAAGCCTGAAGTTGCAACAACTGTTGTTGAAACGACTGTTACTGAAACTGTAACTGAAACAAAAGTTGTTGATACTGACGATAAGGCAGAGAAACAAGATGTTATTGCAACAAAACCAAAGAGACAAAGGCGTAAGCATAAAAAATCTTCTTCATTTTCTGAATCTGAGAAGCTAGAAGAATCTTCACCTGAAAAAGAAACACCAGTTGTTACAAAACAAGCACCGGAAGTTGTTGCTGCTCCTGTAGTTCAACCTGAAACATTCGTAAAACCGGAACCAGAAGTAAAAGTAGCATATAAAGGTCTACCTATTGATTCTACCGCAGATTCATGGATGGATGTTCTTGATGAACCGATGGTATTCTCAGACGATCAAAAAGAAGTTAAAACAGCTTTAGAAGAAACAAAAACACCTGAATCAGAAACACCATCCAAGAAGAAAGGAAAGAAACAGAAGAAAAAATCTGAATCAGAAAAAACTGATACGACAGTTGAAAAACAGGTAGTTGAAATAATTACTGCAACATCTGAAATTAAGGAGGAGAATAAAGTTGTAGCAACACCTGTTAAAATTAAGGAAGCAATTAAACAAGAGGTTGTTAAACTAGTTGAGAAAGTTGAAGAAGTTAAACCTGATCCAGTTGTTCAAGAACCAGAAGTGGTAAAACCTGTTGCATACAAAGGATTACCTATCGATGATTCCTCCAGCTTGTGGATGGATGTTTTAGACGAACCAATGGTTTGGTCAGATGAGGAAGAAACTAAAGTAGAACAGAAATCATCAATTGAAGAAGTTAAGCAACCATTAACACCTGAAGTCATAGTAGAAGCTAATAAGGAAGAAGTCATTAAAATTCAAGAAGTCGTATTAGAACAAACAGAAATATCTGTTGATGATCAACTACTAGCTCCAGAAGATAAATCTAAAAAATCCAAGAAGCGTTCACGAACACCGAAAAGGAAACCTGAAGCACCTGTTACAGACTCAAAGAAAGATACAACAAGTTTCTTAGAAAGTGAGCGACAAACTGAATCTGCACCAGTAGCATGGGGCAAATCATTCGCTCAAATTGTAGGGACAAATGTTCCTCATGAACCTAAAGTTGAAGAACCGGTAGAAGAATCAAAACCAGTTGTTAGCAAACCAGTGCAAATTTGTGTTGTTGAATCACAAACACCAGTAGTTCATGAAGAACCGAAAGTTGATGCAGAAGGTTTTATGGAATTTATTCCGAAGAAATTAAGATCACGATCTCGCTCAAGAAATGTATCTACATGTGAAGAACAACCAGCAGCTGAATTAGTTACTGTTGCTGATCAACCTGTTACTCCTGAACCAGTTCAGGAAATATCTATTCCTGAACTAGTTAAAGATGAACTGAAAGAGACTAAGAGCAAGAAGAAAGATAAGAAAGAAAAACATGAAAAGAAATCAGAGAAAATTGCGGAATCTAAAGAAGAAAAACAGCCGGAACAGCAGCAAGAAGATAAAGAAGCTAAAGTTAAAGTAATATCTACAACTAAAACTGTTACAACAACTGTTGCTTCCGATGGAAAAGTAACAGAAACTACAACTAAAGAAAAAACTATTACAAAGACTCCTGACGTACAAGATAAACCTATTAGTGAGACTGTTATTTACGAAACTGCGCCATCGTATGACTATACGGTTTACACTGATGCCGAGCGTAATTGGCAAGAACAATTGGCACAAGAACGCATACAATTGACTAACAAACCCATTGACGATACCATTAGCACCTCTCCACCTAGCGCACAAACACCTACAGCGGAACCGCAAGGTAAGGAAATACTTCAACCGGATGCAACAGCTGAGGATCAAACGCTGAAAGGATTGGCGGAGGAAGTTCCAAAGTACGATGTATCTACGTTGAAAACTGCTGAATGTACCTGGCAAATATCTCAGGCACAGAAGACATTACTGGAAACAGAAACTGTTTCTGGTGAGGATCAAACATTGAAAGCATTAACAGAAGAAATTCCGAAGTATGATATATCAGCTTTAAAATCTGCTGAATGTGACTGGCAAATAAGTCAAACAATAACGGAACAAGAAAAACCACTAGATTCAGCATTAGAACCAGTTGAAGCTGTTGAGGATCAAATTATGAAAGGATTGGCAGCAGAAATTCCAAAGTATGATGTATCATCCATGATTGCTGCTGAGAGAGACTGGCAAATAAATCAAAGTGTTAAAGAAGAACAGGCACCTACTGTTACTGTCGAAGATCAGGCAGTAAAAGCTTTAGCAGAAGAGGCACCAAAATATGATGTATCAGCTTTGAAAAAAGCTGAACTTGACTGGCAAATTAAACAGATTGTTCAAGATGAATCAAAACCGGAAATACCCAATCAGGAACAAGAAGTTACTGTACAAGATCAGACAGTGAAAGCTTTAGCAGAAGAAGCTCCGAAATATGATGTATCAGCTTTGAAAAAAGCTGAACTTGACTGGCAAATTAAACAAACTGTTAAAGAAGAATTAAAGCCGGAAACTCAGATACAAGAACAAAAAGTTGTTGTTGAGGTTCAGACATTAAAAGCATTAGCAGAAGAGGCTCCAAAATATGATGTATCAGCTTTGAAAAAAGCTGAACTTGACTGGCAGATTAAGCAGACTATTAAAGAGGAACCAAAGATTGTTGAGAAGCCTAATGAATCAGAAGTTTTTCAACCTGCTTTGATTTCAGAAACACCTAAATTTGATATGAATGCAATTCTAGAAGCTGAACGTAACTGGCAAATGCAAAAAGCTCAAAAACCAGCAGACATTGTAGAAGAACCCGAGTCACCAATGCCAGATTTAATAACAGAAATTCCAAAATATGATATGAGTGCGATGATCGCGGCAGAACGTAAATGGCAAATTCAATTAGCAAAAGATGCACAAAAATCAACAAAAATAATTACTGAAGATTTAAAACCAACTGAAGAAAAAGTAATTGAAACAACAACAGTTACTGAAACAGTAACAAATGTTTGGGAAAATAAAGACCCAAGTGGTAGATCATACGCTGAAATTTTAGCTACTACTGGTACACCGAAAAAGGTTAGTGAATCAGAGGAAGTTAAAGCACCGGAATCACCTAAACATGTTTCCAAAACTCCTCAAATTCTGGTTGTTGAATCAGAAACAACTATCACTCATGAAGAACCAATTGTTGATGCTGATGGTTTCATGGAGTTCATCCCCAAGAAGGTAAGATCTCGCTCACGTTCTCGTACAAGAACTACATCACAAACTGTTTCTGAACCGGAGGAACCTGTTCATAAACCTGTTGAAGAGAAAAAAGAAATTATTCTTGAACCTGAATCAATTAAAGATGAACCTAAACCAAAAGCTAAAAGAGAAAAGAAACAAAAACCAATTAAAGAACCTGAACACGTTACTTCTGTAGAAGAAGTAAAAACAGAAGTTACTGTCAGTGAAACTAAATCTGTTACTGAAATTGTTGAACCTACAACTGTTATTGAAGTAACTCCAGTTTCTGAAGAAGTTAAAAAACAACCTGAAGATGAAAAAATTGCTGAGATTGTTGTGGAATCTAAGCCTTTGATTGAAGATGCTAAAGACAAGAAGCCGAAGAAAGATAAAAAACAGAAAGCAGCTGAACCAGAAATAAAAGAACCTGAAACATCGATACGAGTTATTGAAGAAGTCAAACCTGCTGAGATAGCATCAGTTGAAGATGAACCTAAAGATAAAGGAAAGAAAAAGAAAGATAAGAAACCAAAAGACACTGAATCAGTTGTTAAAGAAGAATTACAAATTGAAAAACCGGTTGAAATTATAGACGAAGTTAAACCAGCGGAAGTAACTTCACTTACTGAAGAGGTTGAAGAAATGCCTAAGAAAACAAAGAAACAAAAGTCAACAGAACCGGAAATAAAAGTTGAAAAAGAAGCAATTGTAAAACCTACTGAAATATCTGAAACAGTTGTCACAGAAGTAGCTACAGTTGTTGAAGAAGTTAAAGAACATCTAAAGCCAAAGAAAACTAAGAAACAAAAGTCTCACGAACCAGAAATTAAATCCACTGATGTTAAAGAAGAAGTTAAAACAGTTACTGAAACATTAATTCAGGAATCTGTCCCTGAAACAACAACTGTAACAAATGTTTGGGAAAGAAAAGATCCAAGTGGTAAATCATATGCTGAAATTTTAGCTACTACTGGTACACCGAAAAAGGTTAGTGAATCAGAGGAAGTTAAAGCACCGGAATCACCTAAACATGTTTCCAAAACTCCACAAATTCTGGTTGTTGAATCAGAAACAATTGTCACTCATGAAGAACCAGTTGTTGATGCTGATGGTTTCATGGAGTTCATCCCGAAGAAAGTAAGATCTCGCTCACGCTCTCGTACAAGAACTACATCACAAACTGTTTCTGAACCGGAGGAACCTGTTCATAAATCTGTTGAAGAAAAAATAAAAGTTGTTCCTGAATCTGTATCAGTTAAAGAAGAATCTGAACCAAAAGCTAAGAAAGAAAAGAAACAGAAACCTGTAAAACCATATGAAGAAAGTACTGTCTCTGAGGTAACTACAACAACTGTTGTTACTGAAATTATTCAAGAACCAACAACAGAAATAAGCACTATTGTTGTTGAAGAAGATAAAGATAAAATAAAGCCTAAAAAGACAAAGAAACAACAACAATTAGTTGAAGTAGAAGTTAAAGATGAACCAAAGATGGAAAAATTAGTTGAAGAAATTAAAACAGAACCAGAAAAAACTAGGAAGACTAAAAAACAAAAATCTGTTGAACCAAAATTAACTGAGTCAGTAGTAACGGAAGTAACAACAATTGTAGAAGAAATTAAAGTGAAACCTGTTGTTGATGAACCAACAGAGAAGCCTAAGAAAAGTAAACAAGAAAAATTAAGTAAACCGGAAATTAAGGAGGAACGAAAATTAGGTAAACCAATTGAAATTGTACAGGAAATTAAAAGTACTGAAATAGTTGAGGTTACACCCATTGTTGAAGAGCCTAAAGAAACAGAAATGCCAAAGAAGGATAAAAAACAAAAATCAATTGAACCGGAAGTTCAAGAGAAATCTGAAAAACCAATTGAAATTGTTCAGGGAAGAATAACTACTGAAATAGTTGAGGTTTCACCGATTACTGAAGAATCTAAAAAAATTGAAAAGCCAAAGAAGATTAAGAAACAAAAATCAAGTGAACCAGAAGTTAAAGAGGAACTAAAATCAGATAAAACAATTGAAGTTGTTCAGGAAATAATAACTACTGAAATAGTTGCAGTTACACCACTTGTGGAAGAACCTAAAGAAATAGAAAAGCCAAAGAAGGCTAAAAAACAAAAATCAACAGAACCAGAAGTTAGCGAGGAACTAAAATCTGAAAAACCAATTGAAATTGTGCAGGAAACAAAAACAACTGAAGTAGTTGATGTGATACCGATTGTTGAAGAACAAAAAGAAACAGAAAAAGCGAAGAAGACTAAGAAACAAAAAACTGTTGAACTTGAAGAACAAAAAGATACTGAAAAACCAGCTGAAATATCTAAAACTGTAGTAACTGAAGTAGTAACCACTGTTACAGAAGTTCAAGAAATTAAACCGGAACCAGTCGTTGAACAACCTAAAGAAAAGTATAAGACACCGGAAGTTAAAGACACGGTAATAGTTGCAGAGACATTGGTTAAATTTAAGGAAGAAATTACACCAGAGGTTGTTAAACTAGTTGAGAAAATAGAAGAAGTTAAACCTGAACCAGTTGTTGAAGAACCACAAGTGGTAAAATCTGTTGCATACAAAGGATTACCTATCGATGATTCCTCCAGCTTGTGGATGGATGTTTTAGACGAACCAATGATTTGGTCGGATGACGAAGAACCAAAAGTTGAACAAAAATCACGAATTGAAGAAGTTAAGAAATCAGTCACACCTGAAGTCAAAGTAGGAACTAAGATTGAAGAAGTGACAACAACTAAAGAAGTTGTAATAGATGAACCTGAAAAATCTATTGAAGATCAACTACTCACTCCGGAAGAAAATACTAAAAAATCAAAGAGACGTTCACGAACACCTAAAAAGAAACCTGAAGCACCTGTAACAGATTCAAAGAAAGATATAACAAGTTTCTTAGAAAGCGAAAGACAAATTGAGCCTGCAGCACCAGTAGCATGGGGAAAATCATTCGCTCAAATTGTAGCAACAAATGTTCCTCATGAACCTAAAGTTGAAGAAACGGTAGAAGAATCGAAACCAGTTGTTAGCAAACCAGTGCAAATTTGTGTTGTTGAATCACAAGAACAAATAGTTCATGAAGAACCGAAAGTTGATGCTGATGGTTTCATGGAATTTATTCCCAAAAAATTAAGATCACGATCACGTTCAAGAAATGTATCTACATGTGAAGAACAACCAACAGCTGAATTAGTTGTTGCTGAACAACCTGTTACTTTCGGAGAGGTGCCTGCTGTTGTTGATGAAAAACCTAAGAAGGCTAAAAAACAAAAATCAGTTGAACATGATATTGAAAAACCGTCTGAAGTAATTGAAACAATTGTAACTAAAATAACTACTATTACAAAAGAGGTAAAAGAACCAGAACATGTAGTTGAAATTAGAAAAGCCAAGAAACAAAAGTCAACTGAACCAGAAATTAAAGAAGAGTTGAAAATAACGAAAAAGCCTCTTGAAATTAAACCAGATGTAGTACCTCAAACAGAACCATTTGTGGAAGAAGTTACAGATAAATCTAAACCCAAAAAGGAAAAGAAACAAAAAACTGACAAGAAAGATGAAAAAACAACAATTGAAGTAGCTGAAAAAACAACTGAAATAATACCTATAATCATCGAAGAAGTCAAACTAAGTGAACCAGTGGTGGAAGATAAAATTAAACCCAAAAAGGAAAAGAAATCTAAATCTGACAAAGTAGAGGAAAAAACAACAATTGAAATAATAAAACAAACAACTGAAATAATTCCTGAAGTCATCGCAGAGGTTAAATCAAATGAACCAGTTGTTGTAGAACTAAAACCTAAAAAGGACAAGAAACAAAAATCTGATAAGGTAGAGGAGAAAACAACAATTAAAGTAGTTGAACAGACAACTGAAATCATTCCTGAAGTCATCACAGAAATTAAACCTAGTGAACCAGTTGTTATAGATGTTAAACCGAAAAAGGAAAAGAAACAAAAGCCTGATAAAGTAGAGGAGAAAACATCATTTGAAATAGTGCAACAATCAACAGAAATAATTCCTGAAGTAATTGCAAAGATTATACCAAGTGAACCAATTGTTGTTGAAGTTAAACCGAAAAAGGAAAGGAAACAAAAACCTGACAAGGTAGAGGAGAAATCAACAATTGACGTAGTGGAACAAACAACTGAAATAATTCCTGAAATCATCGCAGAGGTTAAATCAAATGAACCGGTTGTCATAGATGTTAAACCGAAAAAGGAGAAAAAACAAAAACCTGACAAAGTAGACGAGAAAACAACAATTGAAATAGTAAAACAAACAACGGAAATAATTCCTGAAGTCATCGCAGAGGTTAAATCAAGTGAACCTGTGGTTGTAGAAGTTAAACCGAAAAAGGAAAAGAAACAAAAACCTGACAAGGTAGAGGAAAAAGCAGAAATTGAAGTAATTAAGCAAACAACTGAAATAATTCCTGAAATTATCTCAGAAGTTAAACCAAGTGAACCCGTTGTAGAAGTTAAATTGAGAAAAGAAAAGAAACAACAACCTGAGAAAGTAGAAGAGAAAACTACAATTGAAATAGTTAAACAAACAACTGAAATAATTCCTGAAATTATCGCAGAAGTTAAACCAAGTGAACCAGTTGTAGAAGTTAAAATGAAAAAGGAAAAGAAACAAAAGCCTGATAAAGTAGAGGAGAAAACAACAATTGAAGTAGTTAAACAAACAACTGAAATGATTCCTGAAATTATCGCAGAAGTTAAACCAAGTGAACCCGTTGTAGAAGTTAAAATGAAAAAAGAAAAGAAACAACAACCTGACAAAGTAGAGGAGAAAACAACAATTGAAGTAGTTAAACAAACAACTGAAATAATTCCTGAAATTATCGCAGAAGTTAAACCAAGTGAACCAGTTGTAGAAGTTAAAATGAAAAAAGAAAAGAAAAAACAACCTGACAAAGTAGAGGAGAAAAAAACAATTGAAGTAGTTAAACAAACAACTGAAATAATTCCTGAAATTATCGCAGAAGTTAAACCAAGTGAACCCGTTGTAGAAGTTAAATTGAAAAAAGAAAAGAAACAACAACCTGACAAAGTAGAGGAGAAAACAACAATCGAAGTAGTTAAACAAACAACTGAAATAATTCCTGAAATTATCGCAGAAGTTAAACCAAGTGAACCAGTTGTAGAAGTTAAAATGAAAAAAGAAAAGAAACAACAACCTGACAAAGTAGAAGAGAAAACAACAATTGAAGTAGTTAAACAAACAACTGAAATAATTCCTGAAATTATCGCAGAAGTTAAACCAAGTGAACCGGTTGTAGAAGTTAAAATGAAAAAACAAAAGAAACAACAACCTGACAAAGTAGAGGAGAAAACAACAATTGAAGTAGTTAAACAAACAACTGAAATAATTCCTGAAATTATCGCAGAAGTTAAACCAAGTGAACCAGTTGTAGAAGTTAAAATGAAAAAACAAAAGAAACAACAACCTGACAAAGTAGAGGAGAAAACAACAATCGAAGTAGTTGAACAAACAACTGAAACAATTCCTGAAGTCGTCACAGAGGTTAAACCAAGTGAAACAGTTGAAGAAGTGAAACAAAAAACAAAACCAAAGAAAGAGAGAAAACAAAAGCCTGAAAAAATTGTAACTGTTCAACCTACTGAACCAACAAACATTACCGATGATCAAAAGATCCAAGAATTGTTAGAAACTTCTGAACCATCAATGACATCAACATCTCAAACAATTATTACCACCACGACAACATTTCTCACTACAGAATCTCAACAATCGCCAGCACCAATTCATGAAGCTCCTAAACCTGAACCAACACCAGTTGTAAATGTTTGGGAAGCACTGAAATCATCTGATAAAACCTACGCTGATATTGTTGCAACTCATGTAGATAAACCTAAAACAGAAGAACCAGAAGTTCAAAAGATACCAGAGTCAGCAAAACAAACTAAGACTCCACAGATTCTAGTTGTTGAAACACATGAAACTATAGTTCATGAACAACCTAAACTTGACGCAGAAGGTTTTATGGAATTCATTCCAAAGAAGGTGAGATCTCGTTCAAGATCTCGATCAAGAAATATTTCAACATCTGAAGAGCAACCAACAACAGAAATTATTGACAGTACTGCGGAGGAAAAATCTGATATTAAGAAAGAAAAGAAACCTAAAGCTAAGAAATCTAAAGAACAGAAACCAGCTGAAAAAATAGAAGAATCCATAGTTGCTGATGAGAATGAAAAACCTGAAGTCGTAAGCTCTGAAAAACCGTCTATAGATAAGAAACAGGATGAAAAAGAGGAAGTTAAACCTGAACCTGTGCTTGAAGTACCTACACCTGTAGTTTTGGAAGCAGAAATAAAAGAGAAAATGAAAGACAAGAAAGGAAAGAAACAACAAAAAGTAGAAACAACTATTACTGAAACAATTGTTAAAACTACAACACAGGTTTCTGAACCAACTGTTGTAGAAGAGAAACCGAAGAGCAAGAAACAAAAGAAACCATCTGGATCAGAACCTAAACCTGAAGCAGAAGATAAATTAATTGCAGAAGTTCTTGAATCACCAAAAGAAAAGAAATCTAAAAAACAAAAAGACACGAAACCAGCTCCTGATAGTACTGCATTTATCACGTCTGAAATTCAACAAATTAAAACTGAGCAAAGTTTTGAAATTATCCAACCTGAAGTAAAAATAGAAATTTCAGAAAAGACAATCGAAATTGTACCAATTGAAGAGAAGGTTGAGGTTCCTGAAAAATCTGAAGAAATGATTGAAGCTACAAAGTCTAAGAAAAACAGGAAGCGATCAAAAACACCAAAAGAAAAATTAGAGCCATCTGTCATCACAGAGACTACGACAATTACAACAACAATAACTGAAACAGAACCATCAGATGAAAATTTACTTACGGCTAAAAATAAAAAATCTAAACGTCGTACTAGATCTAAAACACCTCGATCTGAAACACCAGCTGAAGAAAAGAAATCAGTTACTGATGTCGCACCATCAGTTGAAATCACATCTGTTGATTACACTACACCGGGAAAATCCTGGGCTAGTATTGTTGCGGTTGCAGCAGAACCATCAACAACTGAAGTAAAATCTGAAGTTATAACTGAAACTGTAACAGTTACAAAACCAGTTGATATTATTGAAACTGTTAAAGAAGTGATAAGTGTTGCTGAGCCAACAACAGAAGTTGTTGATGAAAGCAAAAAGAAAAAGAAACAGAAACCAACTAAATCAGCTGAAACTATTGAAAAAGTTACTACTGAAATAATTTCTGAAACTTTAGTTGAAACTACTTCAGAGCCAAAGAAAGATAAAAAGAGTAAGAAACCAAAACAAGAGAAGGCTACATCAGAAGTTGAAACCACTCAAATTGCATTAGAACCATCTCAACCAATTGTTGAACCATCTGAACCAATTGTTGAACCATCTGAACCAATTATGAAAACTGAAGTTGTGCTAGAACCAATTCAATTAATTGTTGAATCATCTGAACCAATTATTGAAACACCAGTTGTATTAGAACCATATCAACCAATTGTTGAACCATCTGAACCAATTATTAAAACAGAGGTTGTGCTAAAACCAACTCAATCAATTGTTGAATCGTCTGAACCAATTATTGACACACCAACTGTATTAGAACCATGTCAATCAATTATTGAACCATCTGCACCAGTAGAGTCACCTGTACCAGAAGAAAGTCCAGTGTTGGAAACAACTGAAGTAACAACTGTCAGCGATAAACAAGTTGCTGTTGAGAAAGATGAAACAGAACCCAAAAGATCATCTGATTTCAACGTTGAAACTGTTGAAAAACAATTGGAAGAAATCATCCGAGAAACCGAAATAATTCCAGAACCAGAGGAGGAAACTTTATCTTCTACTTTAAATCCCAACGCACAAGAATTTATTCCTGGTTCATTTGACAAAACTTATGAATTTGCACCTGCTTTTGGTTCAGTTTTCGATGAGCTAACAATGGAACAAAAACAAATGTGGATTAATGCACCAATTCATGATCAATATGATCCAGCTTCGTTTATTTACACAGACGTCAACCAACAATTCGCACAACCGAAAATTGAATTTGATATTCCAGATGACAGCGCAACTGATGGGTGGGTTAATGTTTTAATCGAAGATAAACAGAATATTTCCACAACTTTTGTACCAACAACAACAGTTACAAGTTTTATTGATTATAATCAATCATTCCTTGATAGTGAAAGACAACGATTTGAACAACAATCAGCTGAAGAATTTAAATCAGAAATTACTGAAACTCCTCAATCTCCAGAATCTGAAATTGAAATTTTAGAAGCACCGATAGAAATTCCTGAAATTAAAGAACAACCAAAGGAAGAAGACAGTAAAGTAGTTACTAAAACTATTGTTACTACCGAAAGTAAAGAAGAAGAAAAAGATGAACATCTTCTTGCGCCACAAACTAAAAAGCCAAAGAGAAAGAAGTCAAAAACAAGACAAACACCTAAATCTGCTGAAACCACAGAACCTGCACAAGAACAATCAAAACCTGTGGTTCAAGAGGCTTCTAAACCTGAACCAACGCCAGTTGTAAATGTTTGGGAAGCACTGAAAAATTCTGATAAATCATACGCCGAAGTTGTTGCAACTAATTTAGCACCAGGTGAATCCATTCCACAAACAACTGAAATTCAACAAGAACCTGAATCACCAAAACAAGAATCAGTTATGAAATCTTCCGTACAAATTTGTGTAGTTGAAGCTGAAGAAGAAGTAACACCGGAGGAACCATTAGTAGAAGTTGATGCTGATGGATTTATTGAATTTGTACCGAAGAAAGAACTCAGAGATCGTAGATCAAGATCTAGATCTCGATCTAAAAAACAGCCGGAGGAAAAAGAGAAATCTAAATCGAAAGAAACTAAAGAAAAATTTTTGAAAACATCAAGCGAATCAATTGTTGTTATTGAATCAAAACCAGAACCAGAAAAACATACTGACGGCGACGAAATTGTTCCTGAAGGTTTTGTTCAGGTGACAGATTTGGATGATGAGAACAGCACAGAACTCAAATCATACGCTGATATACTAGCTTCGCGCAAAATTAAATTACAACAAGAAAAACTAACTAAAGTATCTAAATCTGCTAAAAGTAGTCCGGTTAAAATTAATATTGAAGCTGCAAAAGAAAAAACTCCCGAACCATTATCAAAAGAAGCTGAAAAATTCATGCCTTTTGTGACTAAAAAAGAACGTAGAGAAAGATCACGATCACGAAATAGATGTGATAGTGATCATACACGTGAAGAACATCCTGAAAGAGAAACTAGAACAAAGTCAGTCGAGTCCGAACAGAAAAACAAACAAAAGAAAGATAAAAAGAAGCCCCAAGAAGAAGTAACAGTTGAGCAAGTCACGGAAGAACCAAAAGATAAGCAACCTAAAAAGAAAAAAGGAAAAGAACAACCAAAAATAGAACTTGAAATTGTTACTCCGACAGAAGAAACAAAACCAGAGTTAATCCTTCTTTCTCCTGAAACAAAACAATCTAAACGTCAACGCAAGAGATCAAAATCGCCTAGAGTGCCAACAGAACCTGAAACAATTCAACAAGTAACAGAAACAGTAACAGTAACTACAAATGAAGAACAAGTTAAAACTACAGATGAAAATTTGCTATCTCCAGAATCAAAGAAATCTAGAAGCTCACGTAGGAGATCCAAGTCACCGAAAATAAAAACAGAAAAACAAACAGAAACTGTGACAGTGACAGAAGTTCAACAACAAGCGCCAGTTAAGCCAAAAGAACCTAAAGTTGATGAAAACTTACTTACACCTGAATCTAAAAAATCTAAACGACAACGTAAGCGATCTAAATCTCCTAAAGTAGAAGAAACAATAACTGTAACTACAACTAAAACAATTATTGAGCCTGAAATTATTTCTTCAGTTACTGAAACTAAATTTGAAATGGTTGAACACGAAAGTAAACCAACAGATACTATGACTGATGTTCAGTTAGTGGCTGTACCTGAAACTAAACAAGAAATTACTGAACCAATTATTGAGCCTGAAACTAAATCAGCAGTAACTAAAGATGAGCCAGAAATTATTGAAATTAAACCAGCTAAAACAACAGTTACTGAAATAATTACAAAAGTAGCTGAAATAAAACCAGCAGTAAAAACAGCACACATTTCAACAGTAACTATTACTACAACTGAAATTATTAGGAAAGATCAACAAACTGATGTAGCAGAAAATGAAAACTTATTGTCAGCTGATTCTAAAAAATCTAAACGCCGCCGTAACAGATCAAAAACACCCAAAGAGGAGTCTAAACCAACAATCTATGAAACAATTTTGAAAATCGAAGCAGTTTCACCGCCTGAAAATATTCCTGTTGATCATACTACTCCTGGAAAATCTTGGGCTAGTATAGTAGGAAAAACTCCTGAAGAAACACCTACAAATGAAGCAAACGGAATTCAAAAAGAACCTGTGCCTACTCCAGAAATAGCTGAAAAGCTTTCAATTAAATCTGTAATTATTACTCCAACTCAAGACAAGCCAGATGTTGCTGATACAGTCTCTCTCGCTGAATCTGACACTACAGGAAAGAAAAAGAAAAATAAGAAAGATAAATCGAGAGATTCACCTTCCAAATCAGTTATTGGATCAATGATTTCTTCCGTGAAAAACGCTTTCAGTAAATCTAAAGACGATGTTAATACAGAACCGTCTGAAACTCCTACATCTCCTAGACAAAAGTCACCAAAAAAGAAGAAAGACAAAAAAGATGATAAGAAATCTGAGCCAGAAATAACTATTGAAAAAGTTGAACCTACTATAATGATTGAACCAGTTTTAGTTCAATCAGAACCAACAGTTTCAAAACCAGTCCCTGAAGTAATATCCTTCTTAGAAAGTGAACGTAATGTTTCATTACCAGAAGTTAAAAAAGAAGAGACAAAACAGTCAGAATCTGAACCAGCTTTAACATTAGTCACTGAAGAAAGTAAACCAACCAAGTCTGAATCTAGTGGTATCTTTGAAAATATCATGAACAAGGTCACTCGTAAAGATTCCAAAAAGAAAAAACGTGATCGTAAAGAGAGCGAAAAAGATGTTTCAAAAGAAGGTTCCCCTGAAGCAGGAGACAAACCTAAAGAACAAAAGAAAGATAAATCGAAAAAGACAAAAGAAATTATCAAAACAGCAACAGTGACGGAAGAAACACTAACAAAACAAAATGGAACTCTTAGTCCGCCTGAAGTAAAACCGGTTGAAACCGAACAAAAAACCGGAATTTTAGAAACAATTTTCGGAAGTAAGAAAAGGAAACATAAGAAATCTAAATCAAAAGATGAAACGGAATCTGCAGATGTATCATTAGACACAAGCAAAGCTGAGACACGTACAGAAATTATTCCAAAAGAAATTTCTGTACCAGCCGAAATAATAGTTTCAGAAGTAAAAACAGAAATTATAGAGCCAGTTATAACAACAAAAATAGACATTTCCGAACTCCAAGCACTTCTCTCCGAAGCAATGGAACCAACATCGCCCATAGAGATAGAACCACCGGTTCTTGAACCTGTCGAACATGACTTGAATTACTATTTAAGTCTTGAGAGCGGATTCTGGGTCGATAAACCCATCTACAATGACGCAGAACGAGATTGGGAACAATATCTTGCACAACTCAACAAAAAACAAGAAATACCTGAATCAACATCAGCTGAGAATGAAAAACGTCCGGATAAGGACGACGATGACTCAGATAGCTCCGGCGGACCAAGGTCTCCAGAACCACGACCTACCATAAACGGTTCTGCAGCAACTCCTTCAGCGTTTAACACACTTTACACCAGTTCTGATCTCCCTGGAGGAATGTGCAGCTGGAAAGATGAATCCACGTACCTCTCCACAGAACCAGTTGCCGTTAACAATACCAACTACGTAAACGGACTTGATGTAGACTTACAAGCTCATAATCTTTCACAACAGATCGCAGAAGATGTGATCAATGACGTAGATGATCCTTTCATTTCCTTGTCGTCTGTTTCCTCTCCCTATAGTTCTTTAGGGCCTAGTCGCACTCAGCACCAGTATCCACCTTCGTCAAGAGAGGAACAACGTAGACTCGCACAACAAAAGAAGGTGAAATACGGCTGTCAAATTTTGTGATTTGTTTTTAATGGTTGATCATTGCATATTGCACAGCATGGTGGTTACATTCATTGTTCATTCAATCACGCATTGTATATATTATACTTATTTGTCTATTTATTTTCTTATTTATTTATTTATTTATTTATAATATAATTAATAAATAAAGCCTTTACATTTTATCTTTCATGGTGCTGGTGTACATTTCTTTTATAGTATTTTCAAAACTTCTTGCTGATGCACTTATTGAAATAAATTACTTTAATATGAAATAACGAAGTAAACATACCAAATAAAAGTAATCTAGTTCAGTAAGTGTAAATCAAATGCCTAATGGAATTGTATATTTTTTCTGGTAAATTTTTATAAATTATTTTACAGCAAATTTCTTCAAATAAAATCATTTATAAATATTACAACGAAAAAAATGCATTGTCAAATATTTAAAATGTTTTGAAAGTTCTATATTTCATATTTTATAACTACAATCGGTAACAAAACTTGCCAATAAAGAATAATCAAAGTATTGCTCTAAAGATTCAAAGTTATTGTTGTAATCAAGTTATGTTATCGATAATTTCATTTTCTTATCTTTATATGTAGAAAATACTTTTGATATCTGCAATAAACCGTTCAGTAATAACTTAAATATGTTAAAAATCCGGGTTTCAATAGAATTTTATTATTAGTAATAAATTACAATAAGAAATAATATTCTCTATTATTCCTTGAACATAAAAATTTAATTGCTGCATTGTCCATCAATTTTTAACGATTGCAAACTGATTGCGAAAGTATTTTCTTATTTCTATATTGTTTGTGTTGGTGTTAGTAAAAAAAAACCTGATTTATTTTTATCAACGAATGGCTTATAGCCAAATAGTCGGTAAAAAAAATCGATAAAACATACAAATCATTTTGTTTGTATGTTTAGTGTGATCATATCTTTTTATGTCATTTGCTAATGCTTTATTTTAATAAAATATTTTCATGCTAAGCTTTTCTTTTTCTGAGCATGTTCTTTCGCTTTTAAATTGATGCTTTAGTCCCCCACAATTATTATTTTGAAGATATCCATGGATTTCGCGTTTGTTTATTTATCAAACATTTTTGAAGTTGCATAATTTGCATGTGGCTGTCAAGTGACATTGCGAAAAATTATGAATGAAACGATGAAAAATCATTTTCAGAACATTGCTGGTGAATTAGAAAACCTACAGCTGTCACTAACTGGAACAGAAATTGCAGTGTCAAGTTTACCAAGTGACAATTTACAAAATATGTTAGCTGCTTTACTGGTGAGTTCATCTTTTAAAGTATTATGACAAAATAAATATATTCAAAGTTCTTGAAATACATTTTATGGCTATGAAGTCATTATTTATTTTGACCTAAAGATAACTTATTAAATACGACATAAATATTTTTATTAAAATATTAATTATTCTGTTTACAAATTGCTGCCCTTTTGACATTACAATCACAATATTATTGTATTATATTTAATTATTTATTCAAATTTGTATTTATTTTGCATTTTAGATAACATATTGAACAATTATTTTTTATTTATGATGGTTTTAAAAAATAGAGCGTAGCCTTAATTTAAGATTAGTCAATGGCATTGAATATATCATATAACATTTAATTTCATTCAATGTCAGTGAACGAGAAAATATTATACAATGTCGTTGACCGCATTTAGATGCTATCTTTTTTTAATTTTTTTATGTTAGAACGTCTTCAAAACTTGTCTATTAATTTTTCCATTAGTAAATTAACAAAAGCAAAAGAAAATCTGAACAGAGGTTTGTAAGAAAGTATTTACTCTTCCTAGCAATTAATTATGCAAATTAATGATACAAATTTGAATAATATTTTAATGAGTTTAGTTTTAGTGTGCAAAAATTTGTTTCAAGTTCAGTTTACATATTGTGTTGTCTAAAAATAGCTCAACCATTCCAATGTTTTTGTGCCCTAGTTATGAATGAGTCAGAGAATGAACGATGTCTTGTCTTGGGACCTAATATTTCATTCAAAATTAACGCATTATATAATGCGAAATGTAAAAATTCTGGCACATTAGTATGCGTATCATCACTCTCATATAGCAAATAGTGACATCATTGTGCTATTAATAAGAATGACCTTAGTTAATAAAAAGTCGGCATTCAATTTTACAATCACTATTTATAAACATTTATAGAGTCATTCATTATATTTAAATTCTATTTCATGAACTCTGAGAATATCTTAGTGGTTTACCGGCAGTTTGTTTATACGTAATCGTGCGGTTGTGCGTTAGTTTCTGACATATCCGCTTTAACGTTCTCCGTCCGCGCATCTCAATCGCGACAGAATCAGCATCAGTTGCGCTCTAGATTCGTAAACGAATAGTCGATCAACCAATGATTGGTTTGGTGTTATAGATTGTTGTGCAAGAACTGAAAACTCACGAAACTCAGGCGATACATCTTGACAATTCCGTCAGGGCTTTGCCCTACGATGGCGAGGCTCAAATCTTGGGTGCCCACCTAGCTGGAATCAAAACGCGGATTGTTACTTTGTTGTCTCAAGCGGAACAAGGAACACAAACAATTCAGGTATGTAATTATCAACTATTATTTTAGTTAATTGTTTTAGATGAAATATGTGATTAGTTTTTTTTTGGGCGTGCATTAAATTGTTGGTAAGTTCAATGATATAAATGCATCTTGGTATTTACTGTAAATATTTTTATAGCGATTAAAATAGATCTAAAGGCAGTAAACGTTGTTTACTGTTGCATTCGTGATATTTCATCTTTGAATTCATGCCAATTTAAATGCATTATCACATGATTCAATTTTCAATCGTAAAATATGACTTAATGTGCTCGTATCTGTCCAGAATCAATTGGTCATACATACAAATCTTGATTTCAAGGAAAACTATTTATTTATTACATTGTATTTCTTCACAGTGTCAGTGAAATGTTTTCAAGTTAGTTGTAATTATTCATTTGAAAATGTGAAGGATAGATGCGTTCATTATTGTAATCAACCTTTCAACAATAAAATTATTGATTATCTACTACTTTCACTTCTGATTGTGATATTAAAAATGTTTGTAAATAAAAATACATATTTTTGACGGTGATGTCATTTTTATTTCAGACCGCTCAGGCAACATTAGATAAAAGAAACCGCGAGGTTGCCGAATATCAACAACTGCTCACAGAGATTGAGATCTGGTTGCGCACAACAAAAGAATTCCTGATCAGAGAAGTTGAACTCACCACTGAAGAACAAGTCAAGGACTTCATCGACAAACACAAGAAGATCCAACAAGAACTTCAGGAGAAAGAAGCTCAACTTATCGATCTTACTCAACTGTGTGATGACCTTCAAAGATATCCCGATGTGCAGCAACTGGCAACAGTTTTATCAGAACAATTGAAAACAATTAGGCTAATTTTAATCGAACATAAACAAATCGTACATACTAAAATAGAAACATTGCTAGTGTATCTCGTGAAAGTGCAAGAAGAAATGGCGTCGTTAGAAGCCGATAAGACTCTCAATTCTAGTCCCATGCCCGAGGAGGAATTAGTGCATAGTCCCGTCAAACAAGCAACCGCGGACTTTTTAGCGCAAGAACAGAAGCCAACTGTGTGCGCGGTTGAAACACAAACTAGTCAAAGCCTTGCCGCTCCTCCCAGGCAGAGAACTGTTGAAACTAAAGACATTTCTATCACGTGCCATCCTCCTATTGACATGCAAGTCCAGACTGAATTCTCTTCCAGCTCTGAAGCAAAACCACCATCGAAAGAGTCCATCAAGATCGTGAAAACCGACATCGGAGGAGTAGAAACAATTCAAATCTCCTCTAAACCAGTTCAGAGCTCCGGACAACCGATTATTGAAGAACCAGATGATTTAATAGTTCAAGCGGAATATAATGATCAGCAACAAAACGAACATAAAATTTCTGAATTAAATATAGAACATTCCGCACCATTTGAAACTGTTTTTGTTGAACCTGACGAAACCACAACTGAGGTCATCGTTGACGCAGATGGAACTCGGAGAATTATTGTTAAAAAATTACGAAGAACTGTTGTGTCACGCCATCAGACTTTACAACAGCAACATCTTACAAGCATGAGTACTTTAACAGAAGGAGATGTCCCTGTTAGTCAATCATTCTCTCAAGTTACTCTTCAGGGTCAACAAAGCAGTACAACTGTTGCAAGAGGTGATGGCAGAAAAGAAGTTCTTTCCTCTCAGAACTTTGGAGGTCGCGTAGTTTCCAGCGCTCCAGGAGGTGAATTCAACGTACAAGAATTCCAGATGGACCCTGATGTTCAGTACACCGTCATCGAAGGTGGAAGACCTGCTGAAGTTGAAGTCCAAGGAATTAAAATCCACGAAGGAGATATAACTTACGTCGACAATCAAAATCTATCACTTGTTCCTCCAGATGGTAAGATAATTCAAGGAGAAGAAATTCACACTTCTTCGTCAAGTGTTCGGGCAGTAGTTCAACAAGTAACTCGAAGAATCATCCGCAAGACACGTAGAATCATCAAACGTGTAACCATCATCGACGGAAAAGAACATGTAACAGAAGAAGTTGTTGAAGAACCGGAAGAAATAGATGTAACGGAAACAGAAATGCCTCGAGTTAGTATCAACGTAATCAGAACAGAAAACGGTCAAGTTGTTCATCAAGCTCATGAAGGAAGTCCAGATATTAAAGAACCCACAACAACAACAACAGTTACAAGAAAAGTAATAGATATTACTGATGTCACTGACAAACAACCTCAAACAGTAATTCAACAAGGTTCTCCAAGTTTGAGTCACGTTACTTCTGAATTCATTACTTGTGAACAAACCGAACATACTCCGCAGGTTTTTTCAACTGAAGCTCCAACCGCTGAAATGAAATCTCCTGAACCATCTCACACCACAAGTTCTGTTGTTACTGAATTTATAGTAAAAGAACAGGCTGATAAACCTGTTACTGATGTCAAGAAAATTATTGATTCGCCTTCTCCACAACTTAAAAAAGATAAGAAATCCAAATCTAAAGATGATAAAGATGACTCTGATGTTCCTGTGAAAATAACTGAAGTTGTTATGAAAACAAAATCACCTGAAAAAATAATTTCCAAGACAATTACAACAGTAGATCAAGCCAGTTCTCCAATAACTGTTGAAGTTCAATCTAGTCAACTTACTATCGATGAATCAACTTCACCGATAGTTATTAAATCTGTTACTCCTGAAGAAAAGTCCGAAAAGGTTGTTACTCCTGAAACAAAGTCTGAAAAGGTTGTTTCACCTGAAAAATCTGAAATTGTAACAGAAATTACAACAGAGAAAATTATTTCTCCTGTTCAACCACAAAAAATAAAAATTGATCAAGCAAGTTCTCCAATAATTAAAACTGAAACTGTCACAGTAACAACAACACTTGTTGATCAGGCTTCTTCTCCAATCAAGTCAGAATCTCCTTCAGTCAAATCAGAACCTGTAGTTGAAAAAGTAAGTACTCCAGTTGAAGTAAAATCAGTAACTCCAGAAAAAGTAGTAACAACAATTGACCAGGCAAGCTCTCCATTTTTTGATGTTTCTCAAACATCTGTAGTTGAATCAACAACTCAAATGTTGATTGATCAAGCTTGTTCTCCAATTCAAATTAAATCTGAATCATGTGAAACTCCAAAAAAGTCAGACATGACATCTGTTATTACTCAATTCATCACAGCTGAGCAAACTCACACGCCGGAAGTTACATACTCTCTGGAAGAAAAGCCTGCTGAAGATAGCTCTGCATCTGATTCGACAAAAAGTAAAGGCAAGAAACAAAAGCGAAAATTCCCGTCCAAGGACAAACAGAAAATCATTGGAACACCTCGAATTCAAAGCCCTGTAATCTCCATCGAAGAAGATATCGTAGATGCGGGAAAAGTTAAAACTGTTGTCGAAATCGCTCACGAAGTTCAACCAGATGTTGTTCAAGAAACCAAAGAAGTAAAGACTCCCAAGCCATCACAGACTGTTGAAATTCAACTTTCTGTTGAAGAAAAACCAAAATCACATCATAGTGTAACTCCTAAAGTCGCTGTGTCCATGAAAGTTGAAAAGACTGAAATATCTTCCGTTCCGGAAATCGTGAAGAAAGAAGTTGATGTCCAGCTGCCAAAAATGACAAAAGAAGTGCACGATGTCAAGACAACCACTACCACATCTGTAGCTCTCTCTCCAATCGTCCCAGCAGTTGAGAGCGAACATGAAGACCGGTCGCATATAAGCGACATAGACCACGGAGGGCGGCGAAGTAAAAAGAAAAAGAAACATAAAGAAAAATCGCCACAAGATGAATCTCCCGCTCAAGAAGAAGCTACACTCCCAGACGAGTCCGTAACATCATCAGCCGTCATCTCTCCGGATGGAGATGGGAATGAAGAAGTAGAGGAAGTGTCTGTGGAGACCTCCCTCGCCGAATCGACAGAAATTATTATCGCAGAAGGCGAGTCTCTCATCTCAGACACTCCCAAACCTACTGAAGAGATATTCGACTCCTTCACATCCCGTGAACCCGATATCTCCGACCGCGCCAACGACACTGGATACGAACCGGATGACAAGACGACCGTTGATGAACTAACAATCTCCGAAGGAGATGATGACGCTGATAAAAAGAAAAAGCGCAAGAAGAAACGTAAGCAAAAGATTAAAGTCAAAGACTCGGAAGAATCTGAGTTTCCTAGATCATTGGAAGATTCTACTCCATTCGGAAGAACTGATGATGATGAACCTGAAAAACCTCTAGAGCCAGACACAAAGAAAGGTAAGAAAAGGAAACGAGGCAAGAAAGATGATGGCAAACATTCAGAACCTGAAGTTGAAGTTGTAGAACCTATTGTAGAAGAAGTTAAAATAGCAACACCACCAAAAGAAAAGACTCCAACTCCGGAAGTACCAAAATCACCAGAACAACAACAAGGTGCTGAAGCAGTCATTTCTCCTGACGGATCTTATCGAACAATGTCAGAAATCTCTGAACCAGCTGGTGTTAAAATCATAGAAGAAGGCGTCGTCACTAGTCCTCAAAGTGAAACAATGGAAATTACTACACAAGTTGTCACTACAGTTCCTGTTCTTGAAACAACTTACACAATGGAAAACGAGGTTCAAACTTCTCCAGATCTTTCTGAACCTGTTCAACAAGTTCAAATTGTACAAGTTCCTCCTGTTTCTGTTGAAAATATCTCTGCTCAAACATCACCAGAAGTTCCAAAAGAAACAACAACCATCTTAACACAAACAGATGAAGAACCAGAGATACCTAAGCCGGAAACAACCGAACTTTCAATTCAAGTTGAAACAAAAGAAATTATTCCAGCAACGGAAGAATTTTCACAAACATCAACTCCTGAAAAACTTGAACAAGTAGTAACAACTGAAACTGAAATGCAAACTGTTACTCCAGAAAAAGTAGAACTTCTGGAAGAATCCATCCAAACAGTTAGTCCAGAAGTTGTGGAAATTTCCAGGACAGAATCTGCCATGCAAACAACTATTGTAGAATCACAAGATGAATTAATTCAGACACTTTCTCCTGATCCAATTCCTGTAGCTGAAACTTCTGAAATCCCTGTTCAAACTGAAAAGATTGAAGAGAAACCCCAGTCCATCCAAACTTCTCCAGAACCACAAATCATCACTAGCGAACAATCTATGCAAACTTTATCTCCAGAGCCAGAAGTTCCTAAAGAAAAAGTTGAAATTGTTGAACAGCCTGTTGTTAAAATAGTTGAGACAACTGAAACAGTTGCCCAAACAACTCCAGTTGTTATCAGAGAAGTTGGTGAAGAACCAATAGCTAAATCACCTGAAGTTGATGGCTTCGAGATTCAAATTCAAACAACTGTAACAGTTCCTGGACAAGAACAACCTGCTCCAGCTAAAACTGTTGTTGTTGAAAGCACAGAACAAGAAACTCAGATCATCGATACATCAACAAAACCAGTTGAAACAATTAAAAAAGAATCGATTAAAACAATTGAAACTGTTTCAATAACTTCATCAGAAGAACCATCATCTATCGAAAGCAACACAACAAGTACTGAAAATATTATCAATGTTCAACCAAAACAAAGAGTAGTAGAGACAATTAAATCAGTAGATATTCCAATAAGCGATTCAGTACAAGCAACAATCAATTTATTAAAAGCTGAAGAAACAACAACTACCGAATCAGATCAAGAACCATTGGTAGGTAAAAGTAGAAAATCTAAACATAAAAAGAAATCTAAAGAACCAGTTCCTAAACCTGACACGCCATCTGAATCTTCTGAACAAGATTATTCAATAAATATCACAGTACAAGGAGTTCCAGTCGATCACAAATTTGATGTACATAGTTTCATTGATACAGAAAGACAACAATCAGAAGGATTTATACCTATTGATAAATCTAAGAAGAAATCAAAGTCTAAAAAGGGTAGACATGATAAAAAGAAGCCAGAAGAACAATTATTCCCAGCATCCATCGATGAAACTCTACCATCTCAAGGTCTGTTAGATCCTAGACCAAGTTATTCTGAAATAGCGAAGAGAAATTCACGATCATCATCTCCCGTTGATGAATTTAGAAAATCTCCTGAATCTGAGACAGAACCACCTTCAATAATAGTCGGAAAAGTTTTAACAGATCTTGATAAAGAAACTGTTAAACTACTGCAACAAAAGAAAGTAAAGTTAGAACAATCAGAATCAAAAGATTCAGATTCTTCTACTTTAGTTGCAAGTGATTCCGGAAAAGAATTAAGTCCGAGCCCTGAAAGTACAAGTACAGAATTTAAACCTTTGGAACCGATTACGATTGAAGCTACAATTTCTGCTCCTGTTCACGAAATTGAATCATTAACAATTGAGATAAAAGATCAAGCACCTGTTGTTGTAACAAGTAACATCACTCAATCTAGTAAAACTAAACCTGTTTCTGTTAAACCGAAAGGTAAGAGTAAATACAAGACTTCTGTTACCATTGAAGAAGTTATGTCACCAACTGAAATTGCTGATACTCCTTTAACACCAAGTTCTGAAGGACCTATGTCGCCACCAAACTTAAATTATTCTACAGTAGCTTCAGCTTGGAGCAAACCAGATTCTCAACAATTTATTGAATCCGAACAACAAGAACAAGGACTTCCTATCCATCCTGGAGTTCCACTTCAAGATATAGGAATCAAATGGAAGCAAGCAACAGCTATCGAGAGAGTTAAAAATCTACAAAATGCTCGTAAAACAACTCATCTCAGTGATGTACTATATTTAGCAACATTGAATGAAGTTGTGACAGATGAATCTATTCAACAAAAAAATAATGATGTTCAAGAAAATCTGAACGTCTTAAAAGAAGCTGTTGCAAAACAAGATATTGTTATCATACAACAAACAATCATCACCACAGTTGAAACAATCACAACTTGGTTAGAAACTATTGAGTATCGTATTTATTTGAACCGACAACAGACTTGTCAAGGTCCATCCGAAGAAAGAGTCAAAGAATTTGGTGATCTTAAAGAAGAAATTATTAACATTGAACACAGTGTGGGAGAACTGCAAGGAGCTATGAAAAATGCTGCTGAATTTTGCAACGAAGATGATAAATGCAAGATCGATAATTATATTACTTCATTACAAGAACAAATAAAGGTAATTGAAGAAGTTACAAGTGAGAATGAACAACAAGCAGCTCAAGATCTCACCAGATGGTTAGAATTCCTTAACGGAGTCAGCAACGTTTCAAGATTAGTTAACGAAGTTAAACAACAACTAGACAATGTTGTAGAATCAGATTTCTCACCTTCAAGAAAACTTCAAGAACTTGAACGCATTGAAAGTAGCAACCGATGTCATATGCTCAAGACTGTCCACTTACTTACTGCAGCAAGAGGTCTGATGAGAGATTTCCCATCGAGGGAAGTTCCTCAAGAAATGTACACTTCTCATGAACTCACCCGCCATATTGACCATGTAGTTAACTCAGAAAGAGATAAAGCTCTACAGCTTTTATCTTTAGCTGATGAATACGAACAAACATTGAAAGAATTCGCTCAGATAACCGATATTGCTGATGCTTTAGTGGAAAGTAATATCTCGGTGACTGATCTAGAACATCTTCAAGAAGAAATGCAGAAACACCGTAAATTCTTTGTGAATTTAAGCCACTGTAGAGCAATCTTGGAATCATTGGAAGGAAATCTCGATTCGGAAACCAGAGCACTTCATTCTAATCTACACAGAAGTTTACATGAAAGAGCAACGATTATTTTAGACAAAGCTGCTTGTAGAGCTCAACAAATGGCTCTTGCTGCCTCAAGATGGACCGTCCTTGAACAAGGAATGCGTGAAGAAACAAGATGGCTGCAAGTTGCTCAACAAAGAGTACCAGACTTGAGTACAGTCACTTCAGCAGATTACGATCAATACATCAACTTATATCAATCACTATCTCTTGATATCGCCCATCATCATGCTAAATTAGCGCAACTAAATTCCGTTGCACAAAAACTTCAAGAACTTATAACTTGTGTTGGATTGGAACAAACCTATGGAGATGCTCTCCAAGTTATTTTAAAGCTACAAGAAGATGTTAACAACAATCTGAAAAGACTTGTAGCATTCAGGGAAACATGGTCACAATATAATGTTTTAACTGATAAACTGGAATTTTGGATGAGAGAAGCTGAACATGAACTAGCAAAGATTGATCTTCCTCCTGGGAATAAGTTACCTCCTGGTGGACAAATGCGGCACTTCTGGGTAAGTTATTATTAAATTGTATTTTTTATTACTGATACTAATTATTTTTTTTAATGTTTTACAGGAACTCAAAGCTCAGTATGAAGTCCATAACAACATCAGAAACGACGCAGGATCAACATTCGAACAAGCGATGAGTGTAGTTCCGGTAGCGGATGAAATGCTTCAACGTCAATTCCGTTCCGAACTTCAAGATCGTTGGCAGACCGTTTCAAACAAAATCAACGACATTCAGGCAGCAGTCATCGAAAATATCTCTGCTACAGATGTTCCAATCAACGAAAAACTCATCATGTTAGAAGAAGAACTAAGGAATTTAAAGATTGATGTTGATGATCTCCACGGAATTATCAAGAACGAAGAAGAATTAAATCTGTACATCGAACGACTTCAAGTGATGGCTAAAAGAATTGAAACCATCCAAAACGAACTTGGCAGACTTGGTTTATGTTCAGCATCTGAGTCAGAAAAAGTTGGATATCTTCTAGCGTTATCCAAACGTTTGGATATCCAAATATCAGAAGAACTTGAAGGCGCCAGCCTCCTTAAAGATAAACTCCACTCAATTAAGCGAGGTTTATCTCGAGTGAGAAGAAACCACCAAAAAGTCAGTAAAGTTCTGGATGACTGCGAATCATGTGAAAAACTCGGCTCAGATTTAGTTGAAAAAGCCGTGAACGACTGTCAAGAGATGGGTGAAGAGCTCGTCGCTCATTGGCAGGATCTCATGGGCTTGCGGCAACTTTTACATACTCTACCAATGAGATTGAGGCTTTCAGTTTCACCTGTGAAGGTTGAACGTGAAATCTCACAACTGCAAGATGAACACACTGCTTTGGAACGAAGATGCGGACATCTGTTAGCGCTGCTGAGGAATCGGTTGGCGTTGTGGCATCGGTTTGAACATCAACTGGAACTTGTGCAACAGAGTGTACAGGAAGCGGATTATATGATGGAGTTGTTAACTATTCAAGGGACGGTGGACTATGATAGGCTGAGGACTGCTACTGAAAGACTTGAGGTGAGTTGTACCATTTTTTTATTTACTTGCCAAAAATGTTTCTTTAACAATGTGTTGTTTTATTTATCAAAAAATAATTCTTACTGAAATTTTAATCGCGCTTTTTGATACTTCCAATTGTTGTATTTACCAAAAACTCGTAATAAAAAAATCAGAACACGTTTTATGCTAAAAGAAAAAGAAAAACTTTGCTGATAATATAAATATTAATATACATTACGTAATTGTTGAAAGATAACAGTTCTAACTCCTAAACAGTGCGCGAGTCCATTGTTGTAATCACTCCGCGATTCCGTTGATTTCGCGGCCGTGGTCGGTTCTCATTTTCACTTCCAGTTCGCGTTTTGCACTCGTCGCGGGCTGACGTCCAACGTTTGAATTAATGTGACGCGCATTGCGGTATTTTAATATTAAAACATATTACAATTTCTGCTCTATGAATTTTATGTAGTTTTAGTGACAGTAACAATCGTGACGCCAAATATTTCTCAAACTTAAGTGAAGTGTCAAAAGTTGGAATGACTGAATTTAAATATGCCGGCTGAACAGTTTGTTATGTTATTATGTTTAAAATAAAGGTGATATGAACGGTTCTGTTTTTTGTTATTTTTGAATGAATTTTTTCCTTGTTTTCATGGCAAAATTTAATGGATGTTTATGTATGAAATCTATTTTCGGATTTCCTGTGTAGCCAAAGATAAATATACTCGGTTGGATGAATTTAGAATAGGCGAAATAATTCCAGATTTATCGCTGATTTCTCATTATTAATATTTTTTTTAATGCTGCGCATATTTCTGATAACTTTTGACCGCTTCTTATTCAATTTGCGTAGTAATTACAACATCAACCGTTAATTTATTTTATCAAGTGCATGAATAAATTTTGTAATTATTTTTTGAGTTTTAAAAAACTTTAACAAATTAATACTTGAGATAATTTTTTAAGATTCTTATCTTTAATTTTTTATCAATTTTTTATAATTACTCAGACATAAGATTATTGTTAATAAATAGGCATTAGGGACAAATATTTGTATTTCTAAATTTATTGACTCTATTTTTTATTACATATAATGTATATTTAGCCGTGCTCTTGATACATCTAATAAAGAAATTGGATAGACGTGAATAGAAACCCTAATAAATACGTTTAATCCTGTTCGGAATCCAATAATAATTTATTGATGTTTTCGGCTCAGTTTAGCGTAAATTAATCACGTTTCATTTTGCATTTCGTACCAATAAAACTTAAACAAACAAACAACATTAGGCTGTCACATTAGTTTAATCTTTTGATCTCTACACTTTATCTTTTTATTAGTTTGTAAAAGTTTCTTTTCAAGAAACGCCAAAAGAAAAATGTGTTTTTGTTTAAGAACAAATAAATTTCAAATTACGTTGAAAACATATAAAAATAAAGTGTTTAAACTATGAAGTGTCAAGTTAAATTCCATCAAAGAACTCTCCACGAAATCTCACTCTCTTTTCGATCTCATCAGGGTCTAAACAGCAATTTCACCAGCCGAGAACAACTTATCGGTGAACTCCGTTCCGTTGCGGAGCCCTTGAAGGCCGACTGCAGCCCTGAAGTGGGTGCTAAAGTAGAAGCAGCTGTCCAGGAAGCTGTCACTGCTTGGCAGGATACCTGCACCAACCTTCGTGATCTGTGCACCAGGTACCAAGACGCCGTGAAGCTTTGGAAACAATATCGTGAAGCTAGTGACGTCGTCAGAGCCTGGGCAGACCAGCAGATGACAACGGTGGGAAATCTCAAACCTGAAGAGGCTCTTAAGGAGGTCAAGGTCAGTGAAATTGTTTAATTAATTGTTGTACTGTTATGGTTTAATTGTGCGAATGTATGAACGAAGTTTATTCGAGCGTGAGAATATTTTAAATTTAAATTAGACACAGTTGCTCATCTACCGTAATAACTATCATGTTATAATATAATTTAATAAATTGTTTTTGACAGAATATTGACAACAATAAGTTCAGAGCAGGCCTCTAAATTTCAGGGGCCTTAAAGTAAAACATCTTATAATGGAATTAAATACAAAATGCGTTTATAGTGGTATCGAGTCGGCCTGTGGATCTTGAGAACCTTGGTTCGATCCCCACAGCCGACAAACAATTTTCACCAATTTAAAAAATCTATCCCTGTGGCTCCTCCACCACTAATATCTTTGGAGGCCGTGATTTGACGGCTGGTAACCGCACTTCACGCGAATAAAATATATCACTTACCGAGATCTGCTTAGGCAGAGTGCCACACCCAGTGATGGGTAAAAGGCGTGATGATATATATATATATATATATATATATATATATATATATATATATATATATAGATTAATACAAATGAAAATATATCCATTTGTTGTTCGTTAAGAGGTCAAAATTAATTTAAGACGAATCAAGTCTTAAGAAGAAAACGAATACATGTATTTTAGTAAAATTTATTGTTTTCGCAGTTTACCAAATTATTATTTATTTATTTATTTATTTACCAGCACTGAATATGTCAGCAAAAATTGTAGATTTCGGTTCGATAGATCAATATTTCTTACATCAATAACTTGGAAACAATTTTTGTTGTCTAGATCTGCAAACATTATTTAACGCGCTAGAAATAAAATAAATAAATATATCATCACTTTTTCCCAAGTAGTGATTTATTTTCAGCGCTGTTCAGTGCTTTGTAGAGATTTTATTGGTAGATTTGTAAATTTATTTCATTTTAAGCGTAGCTTGAATTAAATATAATGGTTTTTACAATATGAGCTTGTATGGAATGTAATCAATCCAGGTGCAGGTGAATTTTTTAATAAACCAGTTCAAAAATCGAAAAAAAAAAATAAATGTGCTTTATTTATGAAAGTACAAGGAGTACCAGGATTAATCGGCCGAACTTAAAATATAACTTTAGAGCTTTAAAACAACACAAGTTTCTTTAGAAATTTGCTCAAAAATTAGTCGTTTAAGAGATATTGACGTATAAACATGTAGATGTAATTTTTTGATTGAACCGGTTCAAAAATCGAAAATTTTATTAATATGGTTCTATATAGTTCAGAACACGACAAATCGATTGGCGCAAAGCGCATCTTCATATCTTTTTTAGTTTCCGAGTTACAGCGATTTTTGACTTCAACTTTGAAGGCCCATATCTCGAAAACTAAAAGAGATATTGAAATGCGGTTTCAACGAGTGTATTTCTCGTGCGCTACTTTACTTATACCGAAATTTTATCATTTTTGAAAATTTTTCAACTTTTTTCAAAATTTTCTTTTCTCAATATTTCAAAAAGTTGAAAAGATAATGAAAATCTGAAAACACCAGTGAATTCCTCGCGTGAAAATACATAAGTATGCCAATTTTCAGTCAAAAATTCGCATAGATAAATTTTTTATTACAAAAATTTAAAAATCGCCATTTTTGGAAATTTTCCTAAGGGGTACCCCTTGGTGTTTTTACGGATTTAGGCCATTTTTTAATTTTTTGCTCTAAAAGTTTTATACGTCAAGCAAATGTTCTGAAAATTCACATACTTACATATTTTCACGCGAGGAATTCACTGGTGTTTTCAGAATTTCATTATCTCTTCAACTTTTTGAAATATTGAGAAAAGAAAATTTTGAAAAAAAGTTGAAAATTTTTCAAAAATGATAAAATTTCGGTATAAGTTAAGTAGCGCACGAGAAATACACTCGTTGAAACCGCATTTCAATATCTCTTTTAGTTTTCGAGATATTAGCTTTCAAAGTTGAGCTTTAAAAAAAGTCAAAAATCGTTGTAACTCGGGAACTAAAAAAGATATGAAGATGCGCTTTGCGCCAATCTATTTCTCGTGATCTGAATTATATAGAACCATATTAATAAAATTTTACATATTTATGTTAATTTTTCTTAGCAGTATCTATATAAGAACTTTTTTAAAGACAGCTTCATATTCTTAGCAATGACTCACAAATGCCTTATCTGGGGAGAGTGTTTATTCATTTTATTTAACATTATTTACACAAAATTTCCATTTGCTTCGTTTCGTGCTCTCAGCACGACGTCTTGTTTACAATTTCAAATTTCTGAATCACTTTATTTTTGCTTTCGTCAGGTACTCGAAATATCGAAAATATTAAAGTGTGTTAAGCAATAAATAGAAACATAAAACGAACAAAAGAAACGTCTGCATTCCGAAGATAGTACCGCAGTGTATAACTGGCTTTAACTCCCGAAATAAACTCAAAGAGGATAGACCCGTTAGGATATTAGTCCTACGGTTTACTTAACACTAACTAGCTAATTTTATTTATAAACATTCACCATGGTGAACCATCCTTTGCAATGTTTTTGCAAAATAAATAAAACTTCATTGTGTAACGAATTATTTTACATATTTTTAGCAAAATATTTAGTAGCACTAAAATAAAAAGGAAAGAAAACAGTACTTGGTAGATTTTATTACTGGACCATAGCCAGATCATTGTAGTATTTCTGGAGTACTTATAAATTTAGAATTATTAGGACATTTACTGGAACTGTATTTCCAACCAAAGTTCAATTTAATTCGCACCGATCTTAATAAAATTAGTTGTCAGTAATTTAGGTAAAATTAGAGCAACTAGGAATTAAAATGTAAGCCTAGTTGATAAGCTGTTATCATTCATTATTATTAGGTTTCCTGTTTCCTTTCAATATTTAAACCACCTTTTATCACTTAAAAATCCGATAACTAAATAGCTTTACCTTCAATATATTACTCAAGGTCAAATAAATAAAATAGTCCCAAAAATGAGAGTCAAATATTAAATGAGTCCGTTATTTGAAATATTGCAGTATTTCCAAACAAAACAATTAAATCTCCCATTTCTCGTGTGCGTCACCACCCAAACAAAACAACCTCGCATCAAAACAAACGCTAGTCGCGGTGGGGGGTAGCTCTGCTCCAGCGCAGCATCCAACCCTCGATCGTCAGCTGTTGGCTTCCACCGCCAACATTGATTTTGTCTCTTCTCCAGTCTAGCGTCATCTCTTGCGTTGGCAAGGGGCGGGCATCAAAATGTCGCGAAATTCACGAGAATTTTTCAAGTTAGTTGACGACAGTTTAGTGTAGTTTGTGAATGAATCACGGATTGTAAATTACAAGTTATTTTGTGAGAGTGCATTAACATTTTGAAGACTTTTTGTGTAGTGAATTGTTGTGCCTTAAAGTGTGATACATTTTTTGGAGATTTTTTTTTGATTGTTATGATGTGCACGGCTGAAGAAATAAAGGTACAACTATTAATAATTAAAATAATGCATTTGGCTGCTGTCGAAACAAAATGTAAATTGTGTTAATTACATTTTAGAAAATAAGTATTATTTGTAAAGTTTAAAATAACTACATTCTCCGTATTTTAATGTTGACAAATTAAGATATTGTTTGTTTTGATATACTTTTGCGCTGATAAAATGTCAGGAAAGGTCAGAAACAAAACAATAACGATTTACATAAAGGTCACATTATGGTATATTCTATTGTCTGATAAAATAATACATAACTTTTATCATTTTAACATAATAATAAGAGCATTGAACTTTATCAGTCATATTTTGTTCTTGCTTAAAAGTTACCAAGTTGCATTTTTAAATTCTCTCGTGCGGACAAATTCCTCCGTTGCACTTTTCGCCAGTCAGCGGTTTCTATTTTCTTTTTTTTTAAGCTATTAAACCACGATGCTCTCTTGTCAATGAAGTTGGTAAAGATTCCAATTCCCGAAAGTGTTTTGTTTTAAAATAGTTGAAAGTGGTGTTCAGAGGGTAGCGTGATCGAATGACTTTGTATTTGTAATTTGATTTCGATTCTGTTTTGTTTAATTGAAATGAAACATGAAAGCGCAGCGAGGCAATTTTGATATGATTATGGTTACAGTTATTTTAATTTTAATGCAGTCGCTTTTCGTGTGTTATTATATTTTGTTTTCGAGAGTTGCATGGGTAATTTTTTTGATTAGTGCGAGCACTTTTCGCTACTTCCGGTTCAGGCGCGGTGATGGTGTCAACCAACTTTTGAAGGAAATGTTAAACATTCAACTGTACTTACCGATGTTACTATAAATAGTAGGTAGTAAAACGCACAGGAATTTTTCATTACGTTTATGTTGACTAATGAATCAAGTCATTTAATTTTAGTTGCAAGTAAAAGTCATGACTGATTTATAGTTTTGTTCAATTTAGAAATATTTGCAAACTTATAAATTGTACTAATTACAAAATATCATACAAATCAAACTCATTAAGTTTCCGAAAATATACATTGTAATAGTAAGTTGCTAGCAGAGATCTGCAAAAACACGCGACATGCTAACCGTTCTCTGAAGCATAATAATTTAAAAATATATTGTTTTAAATCTAAATAATAAAATCATACTAATATTTTCTTGTGATGATGACCTTCAGGTATGCGAGGAAACCCTAGCAGCGCATATGGAGCGGTTGGCGGAACTTCGTGGTCTAGTAGCTCAAATCGCTGAAGACGTTGGTCTGGATGCCGGCGGACTCCTTCAAGGTGATGTAGAAGCTCTTGGACAACGTCTCCAGGACGTGCGAGAGACTCTTACCACACTTGCAGATGTTGCCGAATCCAGGGATAAATGCAACGGCGAACTGGACAACACTAAGACGTTCCTCAACAATGTCCACAAGGTAAGAATATCTGAAAAGTGAAAACATCTGTGAACTAGTTTAGTATTTTCTGAGTCAAGGGTACGTTGCTATTTTGAATGAACCTAGTTAATTTTTTACGCGGAGGGTAACATCGTCCTGTCACATCTGTGTGCGGTCTTGTTTATCGTTCCTCGCGACCGGAAATAGCATTTTGTTGAAATCTTACCGCAAAATATCCGGCCCATTTCCTTTCTACAAGGGTGCGATCAGTTGTGTTGAATAATCGTAGATTTTGAGCTCTTGGACTGAATTCCGTGACTGGGTGTAATTCGCTCAATTACTTGGCTGTGTGGTGACCTTGCAGCCCAAGCTGAAACAATTAAATACATAACAACATTGCGATGAGGTGAAACCAGCACGGGGCTTCGATTTGCACAACATTGACGCACTTCGCGTTTGCTGCGTTCACGCCCACCTCCCAATGCGTTTTTACCGCCCGAGACCAGACACTTTATAAATTTCACGTCGGCATGCGATTTCGGTGACTACTTGCCACTAGCACTGCTTTGGAACAGTCCACTTCAAATGCTTCCTAAAACTTACATCTCTAAACTTGCGAATATAACCACCCGTTTTCAAAATATTCATGTACAAAATAAATGAAATATTGCATCGATCTAAGGTTTACTTAAATACTTATTTACTAGCGGATTAGCGCTAATAGCAATTTTAATAATATTTATAACTCTTTCCCCAAATAAAATAGATTAACGAAATAAATGCAATAACGAAATTTAGAAATACCGAACATTTGCTTTGATATTTTTTTATTAATCTTAGTTATCAGAGTTGTCATTTTTAAAAGGTTTAATTTATATTTACTTATCGCGTCGATCAGTAAGTAATTAAACATAACTGAAAACATTTTTGAAAACGTACAAGAAAAAGTATTTGATGTTACTACAATTATTTGTGAATAATATTTTCTTGCTAAATGATATTGTTTCTCATTATAGAGTTTATCGGACGTGGACAAATCAAACGATGAGCACTGCGAGCAGCAGTTAGTTGCTCTGAGAAACCATCTCCTAGCTCTGGGTAAAACTGAAAATCAAATTCAAAATCTTAAAGACAAGAGCATCGAAATGACTCAATCAACTCGCACAGAAACATCAGTAATTGAAATCTTAGAACTATGGCAAACAGTATTCAGAGAAACCTTCCACCAATATCACCGTCTATCTACAAGACTCGTCAAGAGTCAAGACAGTGCTGTAGCCCTTAAACTTTGGCAAGAATACTTGTTTCACGTACAACAGTTCTTGTCTGCTACTATTCCGGAAGATTACCATAGCTTAACAGAACATCAACACTTATGTCAAGTACATCAGAATCTCTTATCTACTCAACAAAATGTTCTTATGCAAAAAGCGAGTACTGATATTGCTGCAGGAGACGGTTCAACAATGGAACAATTCAATATACTGACAGGACTTCACAATGAAACTCTTTCTAGAATTGTAGAACGTCATGATCAAGTCAGCGATAGGTTAGCTTCTTGGGAACAGTATAGAAAAGACCAATCAAAACTGCTGTCTTGGTTGAAAGAAATGGAAAAAGAACGTGGTAGATTACAACTCAGATACATCCACATCAGAAGAGTACCGAAAGTTCTAACAAGAATACAAAGTCTGTTAGATAAGATTCCATCTGGAGAAGAACAAGCACAAAACCTTCAGCAACAACAAGTTAAATTATTGACCTTCTGTGATGATGCCCTTGCTACTTCAATTAGAATGGAACATTCTGCTATTTCTCAAAGAATATCAAACTTACAAGCTGCTTTGGAAACATGGAAAGAATTCTTGCTTCGAATTATGGAACTGTCAAAGAATTACGATGAACGTGTAGATAAAATCCAAACAGTTTTCCAAGATATCCAGGAAATTATTACCAACAACTCTCAGGATGTTCCAATTTTCCATTCAGGCGTCCAGAGTCGATTGGACAATTTAAGAATGGTTAGAACTCGAGTATCTGACCTCACAAGAGATTTAGAAGAACTGGGAGTCACACAAGAAGAACTTAAAGAATGTGTCAGTCCATCAGACATGAAAACAATCAACCAACGATTATGGTTACTATGGCATCAACAAGGTGATTTGGATCACCAATTAGCCATGTTATGCCATCATCTTGAAGAGAAATCCGGTCTAAAGAACATGTTTGAAGCAAGACAATCAAGATTCATTACTTGGTCGACAGAAGTTGAAGGTCGACTCAATGAAAAAAGCGAACCAGGTCAAATCATCATGAGGGACCCAGAGGACGTTCTCAGAAAACTAGAAACCGAATTACAGTCAGAAATGACACTAAAAGAAAGAGAAGTTGATTGGTTACTTAACACTGGACATGAACTCTTAACAGCTTGTGGTGAAGACGACCAAGAATTCAGAAGGCATATTTCTGCTAAAGTTGATGAAGTAAGAGATAGTTGGAACCGATTACAAGAACTCGGAAAAACTAAAGCAAACAAACTTCACGATATAATTCAAACAATGTCTCAATTAGAAATCAGAATCGCTGAAATCCGAGCATGGTTGTATCAAATCGAATCTCAACTAGCTGCACCTCTCGTATTCGAAGCTTGCACGAAAGATATCATTGATAAAAAGCTCCAAGAACATGAGAAGCTCAAGAAATCTATCGAGAAAGAAAGCGCAAACGTTGCAGAAGTGCTTAATCTTTGTGAATTATTACTTAGTGATGTGGACACATGGAAAGTGCATTTCAATACAGAAAATATCACCAGTGCCATCGATGGTTTAGAAAAACGTTGGAAATCTGTTTGTGGAATCTCAGCGGAACGCAAACGAAGAATCCAATCAGTCTGGTCATTATTACAAGAAGTTATTCGGTTGAGCAAACAGCAAGAAGAATGGTTGAAATCCCATGAAATACAACTTCAAGAAATTGATAGTAAACTGGGTAAACTTACCCAAGAACAAATTCAAGAAAACATTTATAGAATTGAGAGTCAAATCAAAGAAATAGAATCTCGAGGACCAACATTAGAAATATTAGAACAAAGTTATTCTAAACTTGCCAAGGCGAGTGGTTTAGAGCCTGACAACTTACAACAATTAACATCTTCAGTTAAGATTATTTTAACTCGGTGGTACGCACTTACACCTAGAGCTATGGATATTTTACAAAAACTCCAGAGGGAGTTAGCTCTCTACAGAGAATTCATAACAGCACACGGGAAAGCTGTAGTTAGTCTAACACAAGTCGACGTCCAATTAACTCAATTACAACATCTTGCCACACCAGAACAAGCTGCCTCACCTGAAAAACGTCTTCATCAAATCCAGAAAGTTGAACACGAACTTCAATCATTTGACGAACTACTCAAAAACGCAGATAAACTTGGTTTAATGGTTATGCAAAAGAGCAAAAAAGAAGAAATCAGCTCCATCCAAGAAATGATTGATGAATATCAACTGTTGTGGAAGGACATTCATGAAAGAATCTTACTGTTAAGACAAGCAGTTGAAGTTCAAATCAAAGAACAAGCTAAGAGAACAGAAGTAGATGAAAGCGTCCAAGTTGAAACTTTGAAGTTTGAACAAGATACAGGAGTTCAAGTTAACACTTTACCACCTTTAGTACGGATGACTTCCATAACATCCAAAGATGCGTACATCTTCGAGTTAGAAACTGCAATAACTGAATGCACTACGAATGTAAACGCTTTAGAAGCAATTGTGAATAGTCCTATACCACAACAAGGCAGTCCTGAGATACATACTAGTGGTAGAACACTAGCTAAACTTATTGCCAGCTGCCAATCATCGGTGGAACTTATCAGACATCTTAATACCTTACTGATAACAGAATGTAGCGCAACTGAAGAACAAGCTAGAAGTAACGAAGTTAATTTCTTGGCAACGAAGTTTAACGAATTATTGATTCAAGCTAAAGCGAGGGAATTAAAAATACGAGAACTTAGGTGAGATTTTGATTATTTTATATAATAAAAAGTAGTAGCAGTTTTACAGCATATAATTAAAGTGATTGATAGTTAACATTTTCTAATGGTGTGTGGTGTTGTTTTCTCTGCAGGTCTTCACTTTCTGATGCTTATTCTTTTATATGCGAACAGTGAGTTTCTTTTGCTAATATTTAACTTTATGCTTGCTTAGATTCTTACAGATTTAATTAATGCATTTTTAAATAATTTATCTTTATTTAAAATGTATACAGAAATATATTTAATATTATTTTCTAATAACAGTGAGGCTGGCCGATTACTGTGCCCCCTTTGCACGCGCCGAAATTGGCAACAACTCGACAACGACCTATGGCGTCTTGAAAAATGGCTCCAATTTGCCGAAGGCACCCAAAGTGCTCAACACACGCCTCCATCTCACATCGAACAACTTGAAGACGTCATACAGGTAAACAATCATGTCTCTCACACTCAACATTTTCTAACATCTCTTAATCTTTCTTGATAGGACCATCGAGAGTTCTTGCTCGACTTGGACAGCCATAAGAGTATTGTTGTTTCCTTAAACATCGTGGGGACCCATCTGGCTGATCATACTGAAGATACATCTAGAGCTGATGAATTGAGGGACAGACTTGCGACCGACAACAAACGTTGGGAGTCTGTCTGTCGGAATGCTGCCGCCTGGCAGACGCTGTTGCAAAGAGCTCTTATGGATGTAAGAATTTTTAATAATTAACAATTAAGCTCGTTACACCTAAAATATACTTTCTAGAATCGCCAATTCCACCAAACGATCGATGAACTGTGCGCGTGGTTGGAACAAACAGAAACCACCATCCGTGCTTCCGAACCCGTAGACCTAACCGCAGACGCTTCCATCATCGATGCCAAGTACCTCAAATTCTGCGAACTGCGCGCTGAGTTAGAGCGATGCGAGCCTCGAGTCATGAGCCTCCAAGAGGCCGCTGACCAACTACTGCGCAACGAAGACAGTCCCGAGGGGTCGAGTGTCACGTACACTCGCCTCACGGATCTGAGACTTCGTCTGCAGTCGCTCAGGAGGCTGACAGGGGTTTATATCTTGAAGTTAGGAGCGGTTTTAGGGAGAGACCCCAATGAGATTGTCACGTTGGCTACGCCTGCGTCTAGTCTTGGAACGTCATTGCATAGTCTATCCTACGACGTAAGTTCCAGCTGTGTTTTATTGTAGCAGGTTGTATTGTACATCGTAGTATTGTGTAGTAATCGAAATGGTTATATTGTATTTTATTTTTTATTTCATTTTGAGTTGGATTTAATTTTTACAAGACGGCACTTGAAAATATCTGCATGTTTTATTAACAAAAAGTAGTTAATATCTTGGATTTGAATCCGTCCGGTGTGGATCTTTTTAAAGTGTCGTTTTTACAGAATGCGATTTTAATTTTTTATTTATCAGGAATGTATTTAATTAATTCGAATGTAATTTATGAAATGTGAATACTCAAGTGTACTTTGATCATTCATACTCATGTGATGCAACGTAACGAAAATAATTTATTTTTTTATTGAAACTAACATAAAATGTGGATAATCAAGTCCCCAATCAATTGAATGTACTACAAGTTTTTCTTTCGTATATTATGAAATAACAATGACTGTTAATGGAATGCTTTCTACATGATGTGCACCTGTTAGGCAGTATTAGTTAGCGTTAGATGTAATTTGTAATCAGCACTTGACTTTACTTTGGTTTACGTTTGGTTTCAACAGCTTCTGGACCAGGCGAGCACTTCTGAGGTTGACCACGCCGCAAGCACAGACCAGCCACACACGTAAATACACTTTATTGTTTCTTATTATTTTGTAGACTAGCCCGTAGATATTATTACAATATTATTAGAAAAAGTAATTATTAGTTTAAATTGACTCTAGAAAACATTAATCATATTTAAACAAATGATCAATATTTTCTAGTGTTTAATTTTTTTGAAAGAGTTGTTAAATACTAATGTAATTGATTTGCACAGTCTGGTCAGCTTATCCCATGTTGAAGATGTTCAGTTTGTGATTTTTGTGTGTATTGATGATTACAGTGGCACTGGAGATGAGGACGAAATTAACACATCAGTTTTGACCCGAGGTTACCGGTTTTTGGGCCGAGTTGTCCGCGCATCTCTACCGATCCAAGCGCTGATGTTGCTGCTGCTGGGTGTGGCTTCACTAGTCCCCACTGGGGAAGATGATTACTCTTGTACTCTGACCAACAACTTCGCAAGAAGTTTCGAACCCATGCTACGTTACCCTAACGGACCACCCCCTATCTAAACTAAACTTATCCTTTAGTTGTCTCTGTCTCTTTCTTATGTGACACGTTGTACCATTCCACAATTTAGTATTTATGTGTTTCCTCTTAACGGATGCTTGGATAACGATTCACGGTCGTGTTTTACTTACAGTCAAGTTCCTGTCTTGTTTTTGTTGTTCTAGTATTTCGTTTAGTTGTTCGTGACTTGGTGAATGGTTATGTGGGCATCTGTTAAATTTTTCTATTGACACTTCTTAGTGATTTGTAGTATTTATGAGATTTTTTATTGTTGAAATTTTTTATTGTCGAATATCCCTGTTTAATATTGTTTTCGAAGGGAACAATTTTTATTATTGTAAATATTAATATCGAGAGCAGCTGAAGAAAGATACGAAAGAAAAATGTTTATTTTTTTTTAATAATTTTATAGGATTTCTTAGTTCTAAAAGTGTAAAAATACTTTTAGCGTCTCTATATCTGTATATTGGGGAAATAGAACAGGTTTAACTTAACGCACAAGCGTACAGCTTGACGAATACGACTATATTTTGTATTGTTGTTTCTTATGAACGATCCATTGTGATTTGATGGATAATGACGAAGAGTTTCGTGAATATTTGTCAAGTTAAAGGGAGTGGAACACCTTTGAATTCACTATATTTACGTACTTTTCGTCATTTCTACTGTGCTATATTTTACAGAAATCATGAAAGTAGTCCACAAAGCAAATCTCTCCATTGTTTCGTGGCTAAAGTCATGTTTAATTTTACATCAGTTGAAAACTCTCCATTTGACTGACTTGAAATTTTTCAGTGTTCTATGAGTTCGCAGTCTTCTCCCGGTTTGCAACTCGTAGAACGGTACAATAATGCACAGCAGACCAAAAGAAGGCCTTAAGATGTCATGTATTTCATTTAAAACAGTGCTTAACTTTTTATTTTATCGTAATTATTTTTTGTTTTTGGTCGAAAAACCAAACGGTCAAGGTGCTAAATATAGAGTCATTGTTAACTAATTTTTATTTTGCATTAATTCCACACAGAGCTTTATGTGGTTAAAAAAATAGAGGAGCTTATTTAATTTAACACTTTATTGTTATTGTATGTGAAACATACTCGTGTTTTATCCAGGATTGTTTTTTATTTGCAATTATTTTAAGCTAAAATATGCTAGCGTAATTATTGTATTCAGCATATGTTATAAATTGTAATCGATATTAAAAGCTGTCATAATTTATAATATATTGTAGCTATGTTTTTACCTCTGTTTACTTATTTCTTACTTTTCCTTTACCTATTCAATATGATTTATTTTTTATTTTAGTTGGATAAATACTTTGATGCATGAAAGTTTATTAAAATAAAATATAATTTGGTAATGGTCTATAGTTTTTAATTTGTATCTTTTGAATTTTGGTATATTTTTCGCGGGTATATAAGGAATGTTAGGCAAGTTAGAATCGGTAATGTAATCATATATATGTATAAAACTGTTTTATAGGATACATGTAAACGTACTAAAACGAGCTGCTACTGTGGCGCCACACGACGCTTGTGGTCGCGGCAAAACTAGACCCGGTAGCCATTTTACATTTGTGTGTTTGTTGTTTCATTGTTTTCAGGATAATTCATCGTCAAATATGTAAGTTAATTGCTTATAATTTATTACTTTTTAATTATTGTAGCATCTTAGTACTGGTTTTATGTTTTTCATCAATTTTTGTGTTATTCTACGTAGTTTTATTTGATCAGTGGATCGATAATGGCATGACAATAATGACCTTTACCCGGCATCAATAAATTATCGAATGCACTGTAAATAACTAACTTTTCACTAATACTTTATTTATATTTCCCAGCAGAGAATAAATATGTCAAGGTACGGCTCTGAGTGCAAGCTGTACGTTGGCGATCTTGGTAATAATGCCTCCAAACAAGAATTAGAAGATGCCTTCGGCTATTATGGCCCTCTCAGAAATGTATGGGTTGCTCGAAATCCACCTGGATTTGCCTTCGTTGAGTTCGAGGATCCTCGTGATGCAGAGGACGCAGTCAGAGGACTAGGTAAGTATTTAGAAGATTTAAAAATATACAGATATTTGTAAACTTGTTTGAATGTAATTAAAGATGGCAGAACGATATGTGGACGCCGAGCTCGAGTAGAATTATCCAATGGTAAGGGTAGCAGTGGTGGCGGGCGTTATCGGGGCCCTCCGCCTCGATCTCGCGGTAGGCCTTTCCATCCAGATGACCGGTGTTACGAATGTGGAGACCGCGGCCACTATGCTAGGGACTGCAACAGATACAGACGCGGCGGTAGACGCAGGTATGTACCCTTCCAAAAATATCTGCTAACTTTTCCTGTTTGCATCATATACACTTATAAATTGGTAAATAGTAAGGTAAATGGCGGTGATGTAAACAGGCAAGTTGGTTTTAATTGAAAAGAGAGAAGTGATTTGATTAGGAATTTTTAGTTGATGAATTTATTGTTTGATCCATGAGTAGATGGATGGAAATATGACTCAATGCTATTCTGATTGTTGCTTTATAGTTTCGTGATATATGTATATATCAGTTTGGAAAGCAAGAAGCAGAGTGAGCAGTGGGAATGTGAGTAAGTGTGGTTGAGTTGTGAGTGGAGTGTAGCATTGACTGTTGGTGCCCCGTGTTATAGGTCAGTTAAGTCACAGTCAGAGTCAGGTAACGAGTGAATCTCTCACGTGCCCGTGTTTACTGCGCAGACGTCTGCGCATCTGCGCTCCGCTAACTGCTCGACGCGATCTCTATTCACGTCCTGCCACACGACCGCTTTTGGCGCTTTTTTCAGACCTCAGACGAGACATCCTCTAACTATGAGTGAGTTGCTACATCACACACTTCAATTTTGCTGCCTTTTTCATTCTATTCAATTTAATTCAATACAATTGGTAACTTTGGATTTGCGTGTGACTATTTATTTTCGTATTTGGAGTTGGTACGTGGTTGTCCGTGGAATTGCTTCCAGTAAACCTGACATGTTACATTTTCCCCAATCATCCATTCCAAATACAAGTTGATGTAGAGTATTAGTGGTACGTACATATAAATTAGTTGGATTCCACGGACCACCGCCGTCAAGTAAAGTAATATCGGGCAGTAAATGAAAGTCACACGTGATTTAGTCTTTGATTGATTGGTTTGGTTAGCCCTATATGATATGCATTACATATATGTTATATGTTTAAAGTTACAGTCGTGACTGTGTGACGTGAACGTGATCGTGATCACGTGACTCGCGCTACCCGACTCGGCACTTGCTGCGAGACGAGAGATACGAGATAGCGAGAGAGCAGAACAGTACACAACACTGCTAGTACATCGTGTGCTTCTCACTACCTACTACTCTACTTGCGTTTTATCAAATCAAAGCATCGTAGATCTGAGATCTGTTGAGTTGCGTGCACCTTCTCTCTTCTGCGCCCTGCGCTCCAAAGCCCTACGCCGCTACGGCTCCCGACGAATGCGATCGACGCAGTTCTATCTACCTACACAGTTTTTTAAATTTTTATTTACTTGTCCGTTTTTACTCTCATGGGTAGGTAACTTCTGGACCAACTAAGTCACTACTAGTCACGTGCATAGGTTTTCTTTTTCTAAATAACTTGAGTACATTGTTGTTGGTACATTCAGTTTTCATTAATAACTTAACAGCGAACAATGGTGCTTTATTTGTTCTCGTATTAAACTTTTTACGTTTTAATCTTGTTGCACGTAACTATTTTATTTATATATTGCAGGTTTTTTTTTTAACTAATTTAAACATTTAGATCATTCCCTCATTATTTCATTTTACTTTCCCAATAATCAAAATTTTTCTTGTAAATTATCAACCAAACTTCCATCATAATAGAATTTTGGTTGTAGAAATGAAACCTGATGATTTCAAGTGTTTGAAGTGTGGGGCATCGCTGATGTGTTGTTTACAGGTCACGCAGTCGCTCCAGAAGCCGTTCCCGTAGCCGCAGTCGCTCCCGCGACCGTCGCAGCCGTTCCCGTAGCGGATCTCGCTCCAGAAGTCGCTCCCGTTCCCGTGGTGGACGCTCCAAATCGCGCTCGGCGTCAGCCCGGCGCTCACGCTCCCACAGCCGCGACCGTGGAGGTGGTGGAGACCGCGGCAAGTCGCGCTCTCCCAGGTCTAGGTCACGCTCACGCTCGGCGCCGCGCGAAAACGGCGCGAACAGCGATCAGAATTGAGACAACAGCGAGACCACGCCAACAGACCATCAACTGGCTAGCTCTAAGTATGAAGTTACACGTTTTTGCACCCTTACAAGCCCGAATTAGATTCTGTCACCTGAATGATTTTATAAAAAAATGTATTTTTAAACTGTCAAATAAACAACCAAACAATATTTTTATGTTTTGTGGAAATCTAAAACGGGCTTTGTCGATAGCAACGAATCATTGCTATTGATACATTTTTGATTGACTAAGTTAGGATAGGTAGCTAATGTTTTGTATTTTATAATTACTGTGAGTGAAAACATTGTATGAAATACTTGTATGCTAAATAATATTGTTGGATGTTTGCCAAAAATAGGATTTTGAGGGAAAATCTTCATTTTATATTAAACGATGTATTAGTGTAACGTTGCTTTTTATAGAGCACTGAAGTTCAGAGTTCTTTTACTAACAAATATAATTTAAATTTTATGTGCAATTTATAAGTATTATTTGCAAATTCCGATTTAATTAACGTAATGTGTGTTTTAATGGATTACTTTTTCAAAATTTATTCCATTTTCAAATTATTTTGCATTTTGTAACAGAATACAAATTTGTGCATTGTAATCGTTGCGTCTGTTGGAGATGTAATAAATAGTTATCAATAAATAATATTTCGTCTAAATAATGCTTTAAATTTACTGTAAAATATTTCCATCAATGATTTGTTTTGCTTTTTTCAGGTGTTTCACCTCGGAACAGTTTGAGAACCTCTGAGTGTAACTATCTTGTGGTCAAGGCTTGAAATGTCAAGTCGAAGAAATAATTTTACATATTCTACATACATTTTATAGTAATATAATTTAAATGTGTATTAGTTAGTAACCGATAAACGTTAACTTTTATTTTAAAAAAAGAAATAATAATGTGATGTTCTGTAAATAAAGATGTCCAAACTATTAGCAGCCAATCTAAGGTTATGGTGCGGAAATTCAAGCAATATTTTCAAATGTAATTACAGAAATTTATCCCAATTAGCAATTAAAGTAAGTACTTGGTATATTTAAGAAAATTTAAATTATAAATCTTATTTTATTCATGTTATGTGATTACAAACACTGTAATTAACTATGCACATTGTTGACAGAAAAATGTTACGCAACCTGAACCAGAAATTCGTTCAATTACAAAATTTGATGTTACAAGTGTACCCAACATAGACAAGAAAGATGAAGTACAAAATAAAGCAAGGAAACGAAAACCGCCTGACCCGGACTGGCGACCCATCCCATCAACAGACAGCTCTGAATTATTTAAACACTATTCTATGCTATCAAAAAGTCGCTTGACAGGTAAGAACCAACAGTTCATCCAAGCTTGTTTATTTCTCTTCCCATTTATATATTCGAGTAACAAATATTCAGTTATAATTATGTTTTTAAATTGATTTCAGCATTAGTTGTGATAACATCGATGGCCGGTTACGCAGTAGCTCCAGCACCATTTCACTGGGCAACGTTCGGTTTATGTTTAACCGGTACAGGACTTCTTTCTTGTGCCGCTAATTCTATCAACCAGTTTCATGAAGTTCCCTTCGATGCACAAATGTCACGAACGAAGCAACGGGTGCTTGTTTGTGGTCGCTTAACGTAAACATAAAACTTGAATTAAAAATTAACTTTAAATAACTGAAAAATATTTCTAGGCCAGTTCATGCTGTGATGTTTGCTGCTGCCACAAGCACAACAGGATTAGGAATTCTATATTTCGGAGTGAACGACATAACAGCCATGTTAGGATTAACTAATTTGCTTCTCTACACGACTGTTTATACACCCATGAAACGAGTCAGTATATTGAACACTTGGGTTGGTTCAATTGGTAAGTCACACATTTCTTTTGATTTTTTTAATCGTTTATTATTTGTGTAATTGTTGTTTGATTTGCGCTAATATTTATCTTATCTGAATGCGATTGCGGCCTATATCTACTAAACTAGTTAGAATGCAATAGGATTTTTTTTGTTTTCAATTAATAAATATCGGCTTGTACGTTTGTTGAACGTATTTTTATTTTCATAAAACACCGCTTTATAACGTTAAATGGTACGCTAATTTTATTTTTACGCAGATGTTAAATATTACGATTTGCTAAATGTATGTGCATAATGTTATTTTATAGTGTTTCGCTTGCGCTCTTTATTTATTTTAACAGATAAAACTTTTTTTGCATGTGTTTGACATAAAATATAGTCTAACTAATTTGTACATAACACCATTCCTTGTCCCATTACATTAAACCCTCTTTAAATTCATCCTACAATTATTTCCACATTCATAATTCCTTTCATAAGTAAGTTATAGACCCTCAATTTGACAAGAATATACATATTTACCAATCATTCATTCTATATAGATACCACTTGATTAAACCATTTTAACACTTTTCTAACATTTCTCCCAAATTCATCAGTGCCAATTTTACACATTTTGAGACCTGAGGCGTTAATATTTTTGGGGCCTGTTTTTTGTGTTAACGTCCTGGGCTTTTTCTGATATTCATCTGTCACCTATGTATTCAGGAAACAATCCCACACACACATCACGTAAATATAGTCATTCCAAAAGTCCCCACCATTCCAGAAGAGGTGGACTGTACAAATTATTAATTGTTCTGCAACTTTTGCTTGATTAAAATTTAGTGGCGTGTGCTTGCTAATAATAAGTGGAGTGCTTGTCACAAAATATACCAGGATGCAACGTACGTATAACTGTTTTGATTAAAACTAATTATAGATAAATAAGCAAGTGAAATTTTTAGTTGGAGCGATTCCTCCTTTGATGGGGTGGGCAGCCTGTGCTGGTGGCCTAGATGCAGGTGCTTTTATAATGGCTGGTCTGCTATATTCGTGGCAGTTTCCACATTTCAATGCACTGTCATGGAACCTCCGACCTGACTATTCAAGAGCTGGATACAGAATGATGTCTGTTATCAATCCAGCTCTTTGCAGAAGAGTAGCGTTACGTCATACGCTACTTATTCAAGGACTTTGTTGTACGGCGCCTGTCGTCGAAACGACGAATTGGTGGTTTTTGTTAGAGGCCACACCACTTAATGCGTACTTCATTTATTTAGGTAAAGAAAAATATTAAAAATGATATTAGCTGTATTTCATTTGCACATATAAAAAGGAAGATTATTCAAACCAAATCGGAATTAGTACATTTAGAAGTAGAAGTGAACGCAATAAGTCAATATAATAGTGAAATGAGGTATTTTCTGATTGTATGATTTGATTGTGGATGAAGCGAAAGTTGTGTATCAGGGTGGGAATATTTGACGAAGATGACTCTAATAAATAAATGTGCAGTGAACGTTTCAAGGTTTCGTGCTACGTTATTTAATAGAACATGGCGTGATTTTATGTTTATGGCAAATGGAATACAAGCACGTCTGGAATTGATTTACAGCAACTGATATTGTTTTTTGTTTGATTGTAGCTTATCAATTTTATAAAGATTCTACCTCGGCAACATCGAGAAAGCTGTTTAGGTTTTCGTTGCTACATTTACCATTGTTGATGATTTTATTTTTAATAAATAAGAAGAAATGGTTCGTGTTAGAAAATAAGTCAAAGGAGAGTATAGAGAAGCATATGACTAGTTAAATTATGTACATCTAATTCTAAACTTATTTATTTAAACGGAAATAAAGAAAATCATGTTTACAAATAAATAAATATTTTATTGTTTTTCTTGTATGTACATCATTTCTGTTATTGGTGTTTGTTGTTTTTTAATATAAGATCGGAGGAATGGAGCTACTAATAACGGATCCATCTGCGTTACATTGTTTGGTCCCGTTAAATAACTTACAATATTCCCTACTACTATTGTTATTATCGTTCCAAATAAACAATAATATAAATACGACATTCTATATAAAATAAATATATCACTGAGAAGCGGTTTGCTGAAATGAAACATACATTAATTAATGAATTAAATTAATAATCTTTCAATCTTACTCTGAAAAGGATTTTTCGGTACTTGTACTATTTAAAATATTTATTGTACTATTGCAGCTACTAACTGGTAAGGTAGAATAGGAACTAATATCATAACGCTGAGCGCTAAAACTGATCCAACCAATTACAACCAGGCTTACTAATGCGCCAGAAATTACGCCCTAAAAGTAATTTTAACAAATGTATTCATATCTTTTACAAATTTACAAAATTGTTGCATTACCTTTGAATTTGTTTTTGGAAACAATATCCCAAGAAGTATCATTCCTAACTTAGCTCCGTAAGTTATTCCACCGATTGTGATAGCCAACTAAAACATTTTAAACTAAAGTTCTGTTATGCTAATTCATACTATATTTATTACCTCATAAATATGTTTAGAATTTAGTAACAATGGTACAGAACTTAAATAAATTAAACCGTTGACAATAACAATCAGTTTCATCACAAACGTTCCTCGACTTTCTATAAATTTGGTTCTACAAAATTTCATTAAGAAATCGTAGTATATGATTCCTCCTACTACATTTAATTCAGACGACAGCGAACTGAAAAAAATCATTGAATTAAAAGAGAGAAATTGTGTGGATAATTTAGGAAAAAAATGGATGAATATAATTGGACGTTTGGTACGCGGTCGAAAATTTGTTTGATGACAGTAAGTGTTTCATACCTGAGTGCTGCACTAAGAAGTCCAGCAATGAAAAATCCTGAGAATCCTGGAATATAATCTAGAGTTTGTGTAACAAAATATGGAACCAGTTGATTTGCAGATTTGACGTTGTTAGTGCTATCTTGAACAGGATCACAGAATTTATCCGTGTAAATCGCGTACATTGCAAGTCCAGTAAAACCTCCGATAATATGAATTAAACTCGTTCCTAAAATGCCTACAGTTGTGCTTCTGTAATATCCAAATATTTCAGTTATTACAATAATTATTAGGGTATTATTTAATCTTACATTTTAGCTTGATTTTGACTTGGAAGAGACATGTATCTTTGAAGAGCGCCAGCAGAACATCCACTATGACTGGCGTGGATAAAAGTTAGTCCAATTGTTGCGCTCCAAAATGTTATACGAACAAATGGATTTGGATCCATACTAAACAAAATTTGAAAACAGTCATATAGCATCATGCTATATTCCATTAAGGGCTCGGTTTTTTCATCTACAGATAAAGCTTCCGATAACTATCGACGGGATTTCAATGCGATATTATTTAGTTTGTTCTGACGATAGTTATCGAGAAATTTATCTTAAGGTGGAAATACCAGCTCTAAATGGTGTAACACGATACCTTGAAACATTTATTCATTATAATATCAAAAGTATGAGCCGTTGGCACTTGGTGAAACATTATGAATAAGAATAATGAACGTAGACACTTGATGTAGTTTCACAAAAATTATTTATTAACAATAAGTTGATCGATTTCGGCTTATTGTTAATAAATAATTTTTGTGAAACTATATCAAGTGTCTACGTTCATTATTCTCATTTATTCAATAATAATCTCGGTTAAACTTTTCTACTCAGGCACTGCTTTCGTATCATTCCACCACTTAGCCTCTATATTTTACACATTAAACCTTCAAGCATAACCATTCATTTATACCTAGCTCGTCCACGCAATCTCTAGCCTTTAATTTTACCAATCTTTCATTCCATATACACTACTTACTTGAAGAAATTGATTCGCTCTCCCTCGATTGCATGTTCCCAAACTTTTGCTATCCCTCCAGCTTTATTAAGTCCTGATACAGCTACTAATAAACATGAAAATAACATCAACGTAGCTTGCAGTGAGTCAGTCCAAATTACAGTTTTAAATCCTCCCTATAAACATAAAAATAGTTATTTGCATATCAAAGGAAGAAAGTGAGACATTTCTTCTCGAATGTGATAAAATGCAACACTTTCTTCACGAGATATACTACAATTTTTTGCTTCCCTATCAGAAAGTAAAATTTTCAGAAATAAGTGAAAATTTAAATAAAAATTACTATTTATTTTAATAAAGGCCGTAATAAAAGAAATAGTAGAAGAAGAAAGTTAAAGAGGCTATGAGTAGAAGAAGTTGGAAAAGGCATGTTTGATCTACAACAAGCAGATAATTACAGATTATGATAAAAAATATTAAATAAAAACTAACAAAATACAGCCTCTGACGATGCCCTCATAAGGTGACTTGGAGGCTGAATTTTGTGAGACTTAGCCAAGTGTTTATTTAATATTTTTTATTAAACCTAGTTTCACCAAGTGTATGGATGACAATTAATTTTGTCTTTGTTGTTATTTAAATTATTATGATTTCTCAATTGAGACAAGAAAATTGTTCTTTCTAACCGAGTCGTAAAAAAATAATGATTTCTCTTACAAATGTAGTGTAAAGAATACAAATTCCACCGATGGTAGTGGTGCATATCAGCACGTGAACGTTTGTGGCTTGACTCAAAGCTAAGGAGGGTGCATAAAGCACAACAGGCATCATAAGTAAAGTATGTATGATATAAATAACCGATGATAATAGTTTGACATTGTTGTCGAATCTTCGCTCGAAATACTACAACAGAAATACAGTTTTCTTTGTAGTCATTTTGTTTGAAAGTTAATTATACTTTATACGTACTTCGTATGGAGTTTTAATGTTTAGATTACCACAAAATATGGGTAAGAATACAACCCAAACAATAAACATACCGAGTATTATGCCTATTGTTCCTGTTATATACGCCGTGCCATATTTATAAACCTCTGCTGGTATACCGATTATTGATACTGCTGATATTGCACTGTTGACAGAAAATATTTATTATTTTGTAGTTTATATATATGGAATTTATGTTGAATGAAAGGTTGGTGAAACAATTATAGGTGAGGGTGAGAGATTAGGAATGAATGAATGGATATAATTGAAGGTGAAAGACAGATTTGCAGTGGGAGGAATAAACATATTTTTCTACGATTGCTATGAAAAGTTGAAAGTAAAGTTAACGTTTTCTGTGGAATAATCGAAAAATATCTTTTTTGCGCGTCTCCAATGGCAACACGTGAAAAAGACGTTAAATGCGCGCGTTTCCAATGGAAACGCTCGAAAAAGATATTAAATGCTCGCTTATTTCAACAGTTACCAGGGATACAAACAAAACAGAAACTTGTCATATTGACAGTTGACAGAATGAATTTATTTTCAATACGTATATGTTTTTAAATAATTTTAAGATGCAATCGTAGAAAAAATTATGTGTGTATTACGAGCGTAAAGTGTCTTTGTTCTCCTTGCACTATTGCAGATTTCGCCTTCGGCTCGTACTGCAATTACTGTGTTCGAGTAACAAAGAATCACTTTACGCTCTTAATACACAAATAACTATTTTCTACACTCGATATACAAAATAGGCATTTGCGCTTCCATTTGTCAACGAAAAATGTCACTTTACCGCTTATGCGTAACAAAACAGGAAAAAACACTCGCTCGCCGAATTTTGAATTCTAAATCAAACGTTCAACGAACTTTGCGATAACAACCAGTGACTGCAAATAAACAATTTTCTTTTTTGATGTCTTGTAACGCGGAAAACTTGTAAAATTAAATTCTTAAAATGGAAAAAATCTTGTGTATGTTTCGAGCGCAAATGTACATTTTCGATTTTGAGATATAGGAGCGTGGCAATAACCTCCCAATCGACAATGTAGCATTTTGCACTCTTAATACACAAATAGCCATTGTATGAAAAGCAATGTTTCGATTGTTTGATGAAAATTAATTGCAGGATGCTTCTAATGAATAAATGTTTAATTAATTTCATAGGTCACAGTACAAAACAAATTATAGTATATTATACACCTAAGAAACACAGTTCTTCCCAACGAGGTTATTTTAATAACGTATTATTTGTCATGATTTTGTTGCCATATAAAAACTTTTTACTTATAATCCTGGAAAAGTGTTTTTTTGTTTATTTGTTATCAAATTTTATAGTTTTGTTTTGTTTATTTATTATTTTAATTATTCTTGACCAAGGACACGTCAAATGTGCAAAAACGTCAAATTTAAATAAAACCACAGAACAAACAATTGTTTTAATTGAAATGAATTCTATGAGGTACGCGAGGGGCGTAATTTGACGACTGGTAACCGCACTTCACGTGAAGAAATATATCTGCTGTGCTACATCCAGTAATGGATAAAAGGCGTGCTAAATAAATAAATATATCATCACGCTTTTTACCCATTATTGGGTGTGGCACTCTGCCGTATCAGATTTTTGGTAAGTTATATATTTTTTCGCAAGAAGTACGGTTACCAGCCATCAAATCACGTCCCCCAAAATGTTAGTGGAAGAGGAGGCACAGGGGTAGATTTGATTTGGTGAAAATTATTTGTCGGCTGTGGGGATCGAATCAAGGTTCTCAAGATCCACAGGCCATCTACCCCATAAAAAAAATAAATAAAAAATAAAGGCGTGGTGATATATTTATTTTTTATTTTATGAATTTTGGAAGCTTTTTCCATTAACACGCATAAAGTTATTAGAATATGCGAATGAATTAAAAATTTACCTGCTGTATAAAGATAGTCCAACAGGAATGGCTTTCATCTTCTTGTTGCCATAGAGATACTCTTCTTCTGATTTTTGTTTATTGCCGAAACATGCAAAATACACTCCAATACCAGCCGACAGTGCCAAAGAAATGGCAAATATAACGTAGTCAGTTGCTCCAAAAATAATTCTTTCCATATTGTTTCAAAATGAACCGACTTGTTTTCACGATAGAATTAGAATATTGAATTTGAGGTGTTGACGGAAAGAATTTTCAATCAGGTCTAATGAAAAATACATAAGGGAATTTATAATTATATTATATTATTGTCAGGCCTCGACTTGAATTCGTTTATCGCTCGCAATTAATGGCATGGTAATTTTTAATAAATTATCAAGAGGAAAATAGTAGTTTTTTACGCGTATTTTTTTGCAGATAAATACTAATTAGAGGCCATATTTTCATAAATAGCCTTTCTATGATTTATTGTTGTATTTTTCAGGTAAAACTCAATTTACAATAAGTAATTTTTAATTATTTAACGCACAGAAGATATTGGAGTAAGTTATGGATAATTAATTATAATTTATTGTAAACTTGATGACGTACCGTCCAAAAAATACCAGTTATTTAATAGGGTAGTTCCTACTTGTTCCAACTAAACACATTTAACGGAAATACATCTTGTAATCGAGATCTGCAAGGGCAGAGCTAATCACATCTATCAAAATGATTTTTATTATTTTTTAAGTTATTATTTTGATGCTATATTTTTGTTTGTTTGTTGATAAATAAATTTATTAATTTCTTTATTTGGAGATTGAAATATCAGCCCTTAAAGTTTCTTAAAATTTTCTTTTATAATTTATTTATACAGGGTGTGTACAGAAAGGCGGAACATAGGATTTAAAAAATGTGCGGATATTGGCTCTCCTGTACATTTTAGAGCAAAAGTACAAGAATAATAATTTGTTTAAAATTAAATTCTACGTTTTAATTTGTTGTACTACCGTCTAGATATTTAAAAAATTAATTTTGTGCAAAATCAGATAGCCATGAATATAAAACACAAATAAAACAAAATTCTCATTCTGACAGTTTAGTCAACAGTTACTAATTGTGATTGTTCTATTCATTGTTTTATATTACTATATTTTATAATTAATATTAAATATTAAAATAATACAATGAATACAACAATTAAAATCAGTAATTTTTGACTGAACTATCAGAATGAGATTTTGTTTTGTTAGTTTGTAATTTTCATGGCTATCTGATTTGTCACAAAAATGTCACATTTTATTTTTCAAAAATCTAGGACCACAAACATAGTAGTACAATAAATTTAAACATTTTAAACGTAGAATTTAATTTTAAACAACTTTTCATTCTTGTACTTTTGCTGTAAAATGTACAGGAGAATCAATTCTGCACATTTTAAAAATCCTATGTTAAACTCCTATGTTCCGCCTTTTTGTGCTCATCCTGTATAATTAATTTTAACCGATATGAATAATACTAATTGTCCGTGCCATTAAATTGCAATTTTTCAGTACAAATTTAACAATTAATGTGAAAATATAGACTTTTGGAATTCAGTCAATTTTTATTTTTTATTATTAAGTCGACGTTTCGGCTAACACTTTAGCCTTCTTCAGGACTCTATTATAATTAAATATGAATAGTATTTATTAATTATTATTATTGTAAGTATTTTATAATTTCTATTAATTATTTATTATTGTTAATTTATTTAATAAAAAATAAAAAGTGGCTGAATTCCAAAAAAGTCTATCTTTTCACATTTTATAAACAGTCGAATTAAAAAAATTATATCCTTTTAACAATTAATATAAAACTAAATAAGGTTATTTAATAAATTATATTTGTTGATTTTTTCTAATTAATTAGTAAATAATATATTGTATGTTACGAATGTGTGAAGGGCTCTTATGTACTTCTGCGCAACTAACGCAGAATATATCATAAATAACAATTATTTTACCTTTTAAAAATATTGATAATCCCAAGATTCACTATGATTTTAAATCTGCATTTAACTTTTGTTTATTTTAGTGTAGGTGAAAATCGGTTCCTAATACTGCGACTAGCAAAATCAAACTACTTGGTTATTATATGCCGAAACGGTGGGAACTTTTCTTTAAATACGTTTTTTTGCGCTATATATCACTAATTTATAATTTTACATATAATACATTCTTACATCACGTGAAGTACAGCACATTTAACAATTTTTGATGCCTATAAATTAGTTATTGATAAAAATTATGTTTAATGTTAAAAGATTTCTTTCACGCACTTACATAAATTAATATACTTGCAGTCTTGCAGTAAACATTTATGTAAGATGTTTTTCAAAGATTTTGAACAATTCTGAATTTTATTTTTATCGTTATATGGAAAGTTTTTAATTGTAAGTGTCTTATCATTTTTTTGAATTATTATCTAGAAGATAAAGATAATCTTGAGAACCCTGGTTCGATTCCCACAGCCTACAAACAATTTTCATCAATTTAAAATCTATTTCTGTGCCTCCCCCTCCACTAATATCTTTGGGGGCCGTGACTTGACGGCTGGTAACCGCATTTCACGCGAAAAAATATTTCACTTACTGAGATCTGCTTAGGCAGAGTGGCATACCCAGTAATAGGTAAAAGGCGTGATGATATATTTATTTATTTATATTTAAAAGATAATTTATTTCATGATATATAATACAATATTATTGTAATAAATACATAGATTTAATAAAATCTAAGGCCTACCAGGGTTCCCCAGAACATTTCAAAATTAATTTAGGGAAAAAATATTTCAATAAAATTTAGTTCATTTTTGCAAGTAAGTAAGTAAGTTTTTCTGCATTTATTTCATGTATGGAAAGTAGACTTTATTTACACATGCGGCAAATTAGTTTTTCTGATTAAGTGTAAAATTTGTTTTTTTATATGTCCATGATGGAAAGTAGGCTTTTCTGCATTTATTTCATGTATGGAAAGTAGACTTTATTTACACATGCGGCAAATTAGTTTTTCTGATTAAGTGTAAAATTTGTTTTTTTATATGTCCATGATGGAAAGTAGGCTTTTCTGCATTTATTTTATGTATGAAAAGTTGGTCTTATTTAGATATGCAGAAAATGAGTTTTTCTGATTGATTGTATTTTTTTTTGTGTATGTCCACGGTGGAAAGTAGGCTTTTCTGCATTTATTTCATGTATGGAAAGTAGACATTTACTGCCTATTCTTGTGGAAAGCACAACTTTCTTTACACATGCGGAAAATGAGTTTTTCTGATTGAGTGTTTATATATTTTTTATATGTCCACGATGGAAAGTAGGCTTTTCTGCATTTATTTCATATATGAAAAGTAGATATTTGCCGCCTATTCTTGTGAAAAAAACTACTTTTTTACACATGCGGGAAATGAGTTTTTCTGATCGCAAGTTTAATTTTTGTTATACATTCATGACGGAAAATCAGGGTTCGAAGATATATATCGATCGATATATATCATGATATTTATTTTGATATATATCGTCATATTTTTGCAATGATATATATCCATTATATAAAAATATCAAATAGTTTTTGAGATATAGCCTCCGGAGATGTGAAATTTTTCGAATTTTTCAGTTTTTCTACTTTTACGAGGCTATATCTCGAAAACTAAATGTGATATGCAAACGCGGTCAACGGCATTAATTTTCTCGTGCTTCAGTTAACTTATAAACATAGTTTCAGCGATTTTTATTTTTTTTCAATTTTCCGCCAAAAAAATCGCAAAAAGAGGTTTTTTAACATTTTCTCGAAAACCAGAAGTCATATGCATTTGAAGATTGCACCACTGGATTCAGTGGGTCAAAATACATATGTATGTAAATTTTCGTTTTAATAATCCTACGATTAAGGATTTTTGGGAAAATTGAATTAAAATCTGAAAAAACCAAAGGGGTACCCCTTAGGAAATAATTAAAAATATTAAATTGCTTAAAATTGTATGAAAATTTGCTTATAAGTCAATTCGGACACGGGGAATTCAACGCCGTTGAGCGCATTTCCATATCTTGTTTAGTTTTTGAGATATAGCCTCCGGAAAAGTGAAATTTTTCGAATTTTTCAGTTTTTCTAAATGTGTACAAAAACTAAAATTAAAAAATAAATATCCAAAAAGTGATATTTATCTGATATATATCCTATATATCAGATATTTTGATATTTATAATATCATGATATTTACGAACCCTGCGGAAAATAGAATTTCAACATTTCAATTGCTCATTGTTCACACTTTGCATTGCTAATATTTAATTGTTTTGAATATTATTTTTTATTTTGAATTACTATTTTGCTGATACAAGTATATTATATTTAAAATGTTTATTTATATAATTTATTAATTCTCTTGTTCTTTATACATTATAATATCATATTTCTATTGTTTTTTAATAGTTTAAGAAGGTTGTGCTACTAACAATGGATTATTTATAAAAATTTCATTTGTACTTATTTAATTTATTTCATTCTCACGCCAACAAACAATTTTCACCACATAAAAAATTACCCCTGTGGCTCTCTCACGACTACATCTTTGGGGACTTTTATTCAACGATTAGTAATCTCACTTCACGCGAATAAATATATTACTTACCGAATACACCTAGCAATAGCTGAAAGACGTGATGATATATTTATTTTTATTTTACTTTCTGATATTGTATGTATATAAGAAAGAATAAGGATTGTTTTCCGGAATTTTTCTTTAAAATATTTTCTCTAAAATAATTTAGAAACATGTCAACAAAAAATATAGTTACTACATTCTTACAGTCAATATTTTTTATCTTACATGTGCAATATACAAAATTCAAACGGTTTTAGTGATCATTATATAAAGAATAATGTGCATTCTTGTGCCTTGCTCCGCATTACACATAATGTGCAAATCACAACATTCATCAAAAATACTTTTTAAATAATCTAGTAACAGCACGACATTAGTGATCAAATCTTTTGTTAGAATGCTGCAATATTATTCATACTTATATTATCATTAATATTTATGTGCATATTAAGGCGATTTTAACTTTAAATTAAAAAAATAAACAATAAGTAATAAAAGAAACATACTTAAAAATTCCTAATGTATAATATTCTCTAATTATATTTTTCGGTAGAAATTCCAAGGACTATTAATATTTGATATAGCACTAGTAATAAAATAATTGCAAATACATAAATTAACTTTGCGTAAAATTGTGCGTATTTAGATATCTACTTATTTGTTTGAGTAAGTAATTTGACCTCGTATAAATTAAGTTTTTAACTGATCATAAAAAAAAACTAATAAGTTTTATTATTTTATTAATTTTTAATGTTACTATATTTCATTTTTAGTAATTTGTTTATTTATTACTTTTTCGACCTGAATGAATTTCCTAAATTACTTTACATATCTTATAGTAAATATATTTTTTTATCTTTATACTTTATTCCAATTAAAAATGGAGCAAATGGTGGTTAGAAGCAACCAATTTTACATGCATTAAATAAATAATTCAAATTTTGGCGATATTCGTGATTTCAAATTTTGTGTTCTGTTAAACAATAAAGCATAATAATAAAATTCACAAATTACATAAATAAAAAGTATATTATAAAAATTACTTTAACAAATTCAAACACTTGGTTAATTGGACAAACAATTTTCACCAATTTAAATCTACCCCTGTGGCTCTCCCTCCACTTGGGGGCCGTAATTTGACGCCACTTCACGCGAAAAAAATATATTACTTACCGAGATCTGCTTAAGCAGTGTGCCACACTTAATAATGGGTAAAAGGCGTGATGATATATTTATTTATTTATTTATGGTTAATTAGAGGCTAATAATTTTTTGTTTTGTGATAATTCAGAGGGGAGAATCTTAACTGGAATGAACTATAGTTTACACTTTAAATAAAACAAGACGTAAGTAATTTTTATTTTATTTACAATAGAAAAATAAACACAGGGTGTATCTGTATTCCGGGAAAAAAATTAAAGGGTGTACTATATACTATAAGACGTACTGATCATGGAACAAAAAGAATTATTTTTAAATTCCCAAAAAAAATTTCTTCCTATTTAAAGGCAACATTTTGTTAGCCACTGGTTGATGGCTATTTTTAATAATTTAAATCGTCGTACAAGTACTTGTTTACACAACACCAAATAAATATACTGATGTTGTGTAATTAATAATTTAATTTAATTAAATGCAGCAGGTCAAGCTATACGCTAAAAATATTCATTTCAAGTAAACCATCCTTAATTTAGCGAATTTTAAAAAATCTTTTTGTTCCATGATCAATACGTCTTATAGTACCCTTTAATTTTTTTTCCGAAGTATAAATACACCCTGTATAATACAAAAACCATAGTGTTAAATGCAAAACAACATGCTATTAACACTTATTACATTTTCAGTAACATGAATTCAACAAGCACTACCTACTCGATTATTTATTTATCTGTACACGTGGCTAAAAAGTAGCATTACAAAGAAAAATGTATATTATTTTTTAATACAAGTATTACCTAATAAAATAATGTTTATTATCGGAACTATTTGTAAGAATTTATAACAGCACATGCAATAAAAAAATTCCACTGTTAAGTTTATTTATTACTTGCTAAATATAAATACGTAATATGTGAAAATTTATTAACTGTACACCCTATTATTTACATTCAAAATGCTATTCTAAACATGAATAAAAGTCATTCAACCATCTCTTCATTCACTATAGAGTTAAACAAAATATGGACGAAATTATGGATTGAAATCTTTTTTGTATTAAGAAAATCTTACACCCATATTTTCAGTAATAGAGTCCGGGCAGCTTTCAGGAGGAATTTAAATAAATTTCATGATTAACTGTTAATTCAGAAGTAAACAAAATACGAACGAAACTATGGATTTAAATATTATCCGTATTTCGAAAATCTTACACCCTTATTTTCAATAATTGTGTCTGAATAGTTTTCATCAGATATTTTTGCACATCATTTAACTAACATTTTCTGCATTTCTACAACGTTTTTATTATTTTTCTTCGGTCGAACAAAAGGTATAATTAATCGTGGATCCATTTTCTCAACATCGTTCATTCCAGTAAAATAACTGACTATCAAAGCGACTAGAATTGATAGAATTGATGAGAAACATGTATAAAATAAGAACGACAATTTGTACATCAAAAATGGTTCTTCTTTTGTTGTTCCAGTTAATCTAAAACATTGTATAAATATTAATTTCTATAAGATATTTACTTGATGTATATATAATTGACAAGAAGATACAGATGAGTGAATGTTATGAGTTGAAATGGTTTAGTCATGTGGAATGAAAGGTTTGTAAAACACGTATAAATTGTTGAAATTGAGGGTGAGATATTGCGTGAGTGACATAGAATTCCTAAGATGCTTGTGGGTAAAGCAATATGTGCAGAATAGGAACTAATTGTAGAATGAATCAAATGAATAAATATCCAGTGAATGTTTCAAGGGTTCATGCTAATTCATGTAATGAGATGTAGCTTGCTGTAATGTAGTAACTCACGTATTATTTATTGAAGTTGTTAAAGTTGTTAAAGTAGAATTAAATAAAATATTGTCGGTATTATTGGAAGGGCAGTTTTCTGTAGAAACAGGTAACTGAGAGAAACTGCCAACATCATAATAAGTTGCGCCAACTGCGATCCAACAAATAAATATAAACCCAGTGATAATTCCACTTAATGCACCCTAAAATTAATCTTATATTAAATATAAATCACATCAAATATTGTAGTTTTTTTACTCGACTTGTCACTTTTGGAAAAGTAGTTCCGAGGATAATTAAAGCCAATTTTGCGCCATTTATTGAACCAGATATTGTTATAGCCATCTGTAAAAAATAATTAATTACAAATTTTATTTTGATTAAAGAGTTAGTTTATACTTGAATTAAATATTTGACTTTAGCCATGACTGGTGCCAGTAACAAACAATAAACACCAAAAACAAAAACAATTAATTTCATGATTAATGCTCCGGTTTTGTCGCTACTGTATTTAGGAAATTTCTTTTCGATGAAATCGTAGTAGACTATTCCACTAAGTGTGTTTGCTTCTGCTGACACTGAACTAAAAAGTAAAATAATTTAATAATTATAATTAGTGACAAAAATTAATTTAAAAGCTTGTGTAATAGGAATTATGAATGAGGATGGTATACAACAATAAAAACATTATAATGAATAAATACTTGACAGGAAGTCATAGAATATACCTGAGTCCTGCGCTCAAAACTCCTGCACAGAAGAGTCCTGAAAGTCCTGGCATATTTTTCATACTATCCAAGGCGAAATGTGTCGTTAATTGATTATACCCTTTTACAATCTAAAATAATTTATCATTACTAATTAATATTGTTTTATAATTAGATAATATTTACATTTGTTTGAACAGGATCACATCCTTCATAGAAAGCATACATGCTTAATCCTGTCACACTTCCTACTAAAGTTACAATTATGTATCCTAAAATTCCAATCCCTATGCTTCTACAAATTAAAAAAAATATTATTTACTTTTCATGTCAAATGTTCAATAGTCATGTATAAAATAGACTTACATTCTGGCTTCTTTTTCTGTGCGCAACGACATATAGCGTTGTAAGGAACTTGCGGGACAGCCCATATGTGCTGTATAGTTAAAACACATTCCAATTGTCGCTGCCCAAATGTTTAATCGTTGAAATGGATTCGGATCCCAGCTAAATACAATAAATATTATTACATGTAGTTGCAGATCTCAGTAGCTAGATACTTAAACAAATGTGGTGAGAGTTTGCGTGAATGGTCGAGGAGTAAATGGATGGAAATAAATGAAGGTTTATTGTGTGCACGGAAGGTGAGACGAGCTTGTATGAAAGAAATTATGAATATAGATGATGTGCCAAGGTAGGAATGTTTAATTACAAAATGAATCTAATGAATGTTTGAAGGGTGCATGCTACTCAACATATTGTGATGTTATGTGTATAATTACTTGAAAAAATTAATTCGATTTCCATTTTCTGCTTTCGTCCAAATTTCCTGCATCCCTCCGGCTCTAGCAACCCCTAACACCATAATACCAATGGAAGTCGCTAGCATAAGAGTAGCTTGAAATGCATCTGTCCATACTACCGTTGAAAATCCACCCTAATTCATAAAACATGTATAAATTCAACCCTTAGACTGTTTATTCAAATTCTGCCGTACCAAAACGGTGTAAAAGATGCATACAGCCCCTACGACTGTTGTACAAATGTTAATGTTGATTCCTGTTGCTTCAGAAACTGCTAGACAACTTGTAAATAAAACTAAGGGTAGCATTAATACTGTTAGGAGGATGTATAAGATTGTTGATATGTAACGAATTGTTTTGTTGAATCTTAGTTCGTAATACTGAAAAAAATACATACATTTATTAAAATAAATAAATAAATAAATACTAACAGTTAATGTTTCTTTATCTAAATTTTATACGATAATATTTATATGTATATGGCAGGCTATTATTACTACTAGTGATAACATCGATTAACTTTATTTATCTATTGTGAAACAATTTTTAATTATTTCTTAGAAGAATACTTCAAAATAAAAGATAAAGTGCATTTTAATTTGACACATATTTCTTTCAGTAAGTTAAGAATGTTTAACAACGAATTTAAATTAGCCAGCCTTTACCGATCAATAAATTAATTATAACCCTTGTTTTTATTTAAAATTAAATTAGGAGTTCTTCTTTATTTTTATGTCAAGTAATATTTTATATAATAACATTGTATTTAATCGTTTAGAATCAAATTGTACAAAATACAAAATTTGGTGGAGGCGCTTACACTAGCGCAAGGAAATAGTTTGATAATAAAATGTTGATTTAACGATTTATTTTGTGTGTAGTATGAAATGAATAATAGTAGGTATATCATGTATTTTCCAGTATATTATCAGCTGACAGTAGTTAATTTGTTTCCTTGAACTATATTTGAATAGATAAAGTAATGCATACTCGTACAGCACAGCGGAAATTATCCAATCATTATGTTCATTTCAACGTAATTACCTCGTACGGTGTTTTGATATCCAGCGTTCCATTGAAAACTGGCAAAATTACTAACCAAACGAAAAACATTGTCATCAATGTTCCAAGTGGACACAGCATAAACTGGGTTCCAAACACGTATATTTCTAAAGGGGTGCCTATTATTGCTATTGTTGACACCATGCTGCAAGTAAAAATCTACTTTCAATACACATTCCTCATTCATTTTAATAAATAAATAAATAAATATATCATCACGCCTTTTACCCATCACTGGGTGTGGCACTCTGCCTAAGCAGATCTCGGTAAGTGATATATTTTTTCGCGTGAAGTGCTGTTACCAGCCGTCAAATCACGGCCTCCAAAGATATTAGTGGTGGAGGAGCCTCAGGGGTAGATTTTTTAAATTGGTGAAAATTGTTTGTCGGCTGTGGGGATCGAACCAGGGTTCTCAAGATCCACAGGCCGACTCGATACCACTGAGCCACCTACCCCATTGTAACAATTAACATTGTAACAATTAATTGTTATTAACAATGAAACATATTTTATATTATACATATTGTTAAAGTTAAATGATACTACATTCTGAACCCATGGTTTTTGTGAACCTGAACCGTTGTTAACTTTGTCAACTTGAACCCGAACAGAAGCTGAACCGGTACCGAACCACTAAAAAAAACCTGGACCCGAATCGATTCTAAATCAATTTTTTTTTCATCACTGAATCCAAACCGAACCCATTTTTCTGCGGCTTTTGATCTCTGATTACAAATAAATATATCGTTACACATTTTACCCATTACGGGGTATGGCACTTTTACGGTAGCAGATCTTGGTAAGTGATATATTCTTTCGCGTGAACTGTGGTTACTAGCCATCAAATTACAGCCCCAAAGATATTAGTGAAGGGAGTGCCACAAAGGTATTTTTACACGTGGTGAAAATTATTTGTCGCATGTGGATATCGAACCCGGGTTTTCAAATCCACAGGCCGACTCGATACCACTGAGTCACCTACCCCATGCACTTAGTATTTTTAAAATTTCCTTGTTTTATTAGTATGAAGAAAGTGATACTTTTCATCCCTAGGAACGAAAGTAGATAATAGCTAATTGCATTGCTTTCACTGAAATTTTAAATATTATTTAAATCGAATCGAATATTTGACAGTTCATTTTAATAAATAAAATTAAAAATTAATATAACAAGCAGTGTAACTGGACATAAATGTTTCTTCCCTAGGGAAGAAAAGTAAAGCATTATCCATGGCACCTGAAAAACAACGGCATCCAGTTGACACCTGTCAATTTCTAATTTATATCTGAAAATTGTACTTACTGTTGGGTAATTAAAAAAAATATATGTATACGTCATGAAGAAAGTGTCTTTCTTCCCTCAAGTGCTTTAAATCCCTCGTCTTCAGCACGAGCACCGCACTATCGGGACGAAATGTCACACTTTCTTCCCTTGATATACCAATAACTATAGTTATTTAAAAAGTACCTGCTATATATGGAGAGTCCTACAGGAATCGCCTTCATATTTTGTCTTCCATACAAATATTCTTTTGCAGAATTTTGTCTATTTCCAAAACACCCAAATTTTAAACCAATCACTACTGACCAAATTAAACTTAGTGCAAAAACAATATAGTCCACTATTCCAAAATAGACACTCATTTTAACCAACTTTTATAAAAAGTTAAGATGTTTGCACTTCAATTTCTAACTTGCAACTACTTTTAAAAACTACCATTTCAAGTTCATTTTTCAGACTGAAACATTATATGTAATTGTAAGATTCCTGAGGTTGCATTTGGGTCTCTGCTGGTATCAGCAGTTTTCATGGGAAACTCTTTTTTTATTTCAAAATAAATATTTGCAATTTAAATATAATAATTGTCAGTTTTTGTCGACAAGAATTAATGATTTAGTGCGAAATATAATTTTTCTATTGTTTAATATTAATAATTCTGGGAAACTATATTAAAATAAGATTTTTTATTGTTTATTTATTTTGTACATAATTTAACATATTTTTTTGTTTCTTCACTATATTTGTCTTCTTTTGTTTTCGGTCAAACTCAAGGCACAAATAGATTCAAGTCCATATCTTTACAATTGTAACTATTGTTGTCTACATTGTTGAAACAATAATAGATTTTTTTAAATTTATGACAGGAAAATTTGACTAATATTATTATAATTAATGTCCCAAACAACGGCTTATACATATATGATATTTATAACAAAAAATTGTTCTGCATACGTTGTATTCCGGAAAACTATTAGTTATAAAATAACTCGTAACAAACATACGTTATGTAATTATACATAATTGCATGTGACTTAAATAACAATAATTGTTTAGCCGTAAACTAAAAGATATTGTGAAGGTTTCACCCATAAGCTGGGATCATACTTGAGATATGTAATTGCAGAGCAAGAACTTGTATTCTATAAAAAACATTTTTTTGTTTGCTGAATTTTTAGACACAAAATATTATTATTATTATAAATAAAACGTATCATTTAATTGTGCATATTTTTGAAGTTAACGGTTGAAAGTATTGTAATAAATTTAAACATTAAATTCATGTACAAATAATAATGGAAAATGATTTCAAAAGTTTTATTTAATGTCTTAAACACGGTTGGGAGAAAGCGTACAAGGTGATTGTTTTACTTCTAATTTTACTTTGTAAATTGGACATTAAATAAAACAAGTAATAAGTAATTTTTTATTTTACATATTTACAATAAATAATAATGGTACAAAATATAATATGTAATATCAAAAACAAGCTTTATTATAATATAAAACAATCTGGTAGTAATACTTATTACTTTTTCAGTAACATGAATTTAACAGACACTAACTATTCTTTTATTTATCTTACATTTGATTAACAAATTAACTTACAAAAACAAAAAAAAACCTTTTAAAAAAATATTAATTAATTTTTAATGCAAGTATTACCTAATAAAATATTTGTATTTATAACAGCGCATGAAATTAAAATAAAATCCACTATTTAATTTATTTATGACTTGCTAAACATAAATATGTAAAATGGCAGAATATATTAACTGTATATTCCATTATTTACTTTAAAATGATGTTTCTAAATTTGAATAAAAATTATTAAACTAATTTTTCATTCACTATACAGGATGTTTCTATACTTCTGCACGAAACTTTAATGACATATATAATTTGCAAAAATTAGGGTATTTCATTCCTAGCGAACAATTTTAGTGTCACATTTAATTAAAAAAAATTAAATAAGGCGTTGCACCAGGTACCTACATAATAACTAATTAATACATGATTATTTGTAGGCAGTGTTTATACTTTTATTGCATTAGTAACATAATTATAAATAATTAAATGTACTATTAAACCAGTGACACTAAAAATGTTTGCTAGGAATGAAATACCCTAATTTTTGCGAATTTCAAAAAAATTATTTTGTTTTATAATCAGTATATCAAATTATATATGTCATTAAAGTTTTGTGCAGAGGTATAGAAACACCATGTATATGTAGAGAGATAAACAAAACACAAACGAAACTATGGATTGAAATCTTTTCCGTATCATAAAAATATCTTACACCCTTATTTCCAATAATTGTGTCTGAATAGTTTTCATCACATATTTTTGCACATCATTTAACTAACATTTTCTGCATTTCTACAACGTTTTTATTATTTTTCTTCGGTCGAACAAAAGGTATAAATAATCGTGGATCCATTTTCTCCACATCGTTCATTCCAGTAAAATAACTGACTATCAAAGCGACTACAATTGACAGAATTGATGAGAAACATGTATAAAATAAGAACGACAATTTGTACATAAAAAATGGTTCTTCTTTTGTTGTTCCAGTTAATCTAAAACATTTTATAAACATTAATTTGTATAAGATATTTACGTCATGTATGTATGAATGAGAGGTTGATGCCTGAACGAAAGATGTAACGAGTTTGTATATAACTACTGTTAAATGTGGATGTGCCTAGATATAAATTAAATGTAGAATGAATCAAATGAATAAATATCCAGTCCGTGCGACCTCATGTAATGAGATGTAGCACGCTGTAATGTAGTAACTCACGTATTATTCATTGAAGTTGTCAAAGCTGTTAAAGTAGAATTAAATAATATATTGTCGGTATTATTGGAAGGGCAGTTTTCTGTAGAAACAGGTAACTGAGAGAAACTGCCAACATCATAATAAGTTGCGCCAACTGCGATCCAACAAATAAATATAAACCCAGTGATAATTCCACTTAATGCACCCTAAAATTAATCTTATATTAAATATAAATCACATCAAATATTGTAGTTTTTTTACTCGACTTGTCACTTTTGGAAAAGTAGTTCCGAGGACAATTAAAGCCAATTTTGCGCCATTTATTGAACCAGATATTGTTACACCCATCTGTAACAATGTTTTATTATAAATTTTGTTTTGATTAAAAAGTTAGTTTATACTTGAATTAAATATTTGACTTTAACCATGACTGGTGCCAGTAACAAACAATAAACACCAAAAACAAAAACAATTAATTTCATGATTAATGCTCCGGCTTTGTCACCACTGTATTTAGGAAATTTCTTTTCGATGAAATCGTAGTAGACTATTCCACTAAGTGTGTTTGCTTCTGCTGATAATGAACTAAAAAGTAAAATAATTTAATAATTATAATTAGTAACAAAAATTAATTAAAAAGCTTGTATGAATGGAATGGTGTATAAAGTTAAAAATGTTTAATTACATATTAAATCTAATGAATAAATGTTCAATGAATGTTTGAAGGGTCGTGCTACCCCATTTGCTAGTCGTGTAATATACCTGAGTCCTGCGCTCAAAATTCCTGCACAGAAGAGTCCTGAAAGTCCTGGAATATTTTTCATACTATCCAAGGCGAAATGTGTCGTTAATTGATTATACCCTTTTACAACCTAAAATAATTTTTCATTACTAATTAATATTGTTTCATAATTAAATAATATTTATGTTTACATTTGTTTGAACAGGATCGCATCCTTCATAGAAAGCATACATGCTTAATCCTGTCACACTTCCTACTAAAGTTATAATTATAAATCCGAAAATTCCAATCCCTAAACTTCTACAAATTAAAAGAAATATTATCTACATTTCCTGTCAAATTTACAATAGTCATGTATAAAATGAACTTACATTCTGGCTTCTTTTTCGGTTCGCAACGATATATAGCGTTGTAAGGAACCTGCGGAACAGCCCATATGTCCTGTATAGTTAAAACACATTCCAATTGTCGCTGCCCAAATGTTTAATCGTTGAAATGGATTCGGATCCCAGCTAAATAAAATATTATTACATGTAATAGCTTTGCAGTTGCAGATCTTAGTAGATAGATACTTAAACAAATGTCGAATGATTGAATTGGTGAAACAGGTTTATGTTGGTGAAATTGAAGGTGAGAGTTTGCGTGAATGATCGAGGAGTAAATGGATGGAAATAAATGAAGGTTTATTGTGTGCACGGAAGGTGAGACGAGCTTGTATGAAAGAAATTATGAATATAGATGATGTGCCAAGGTAGGAATGTTTAATTACAAAATGATTCTAATGAATGTTTGAAGAGTGCATGCTACTCAACATATTGTGATGTTATGTGTATAATTACTTGAAAAAATTAATTCGATTTCCATTTTCTGCTTTCGTCCAAATTTCCTGCATCCCTCCGGCTCTAGCAACCCCTAACACCATAATACCAATGGAAGTCGCTAGCATAAGAGTAGCTTGAAACGCATCTGTCCATACCACCGTCGAAAATCCACCCTAATTCATAAAACATGTATAAATTCAACCCTTAGACTGTTTATTCAAATTCTGCCATACCAAAACGGTGTAAAAGATGCATACAGCCCCTACGACTGTTGTACAAATGTTAATGTTGATTCCTGTTGCTTCAGAAACTGCTAGACAACTTGTAAATAAAACTAAGGGTAGCAATAAAACTGATAGGAGTATGTATAAGATTGTTGATATGTAACGAATTGTTTTGTTGAATCTTAGTTCGTAATACTGGAAAAAAATACAAACATTTTTAAAAATAAATTAATAGATACTAACAGTTAATGTTTCTTTATCTAACTTTTATACGATAATATTTATATATATGACAGGATATTATTACTGCTAGTGATAAAATCGGTTAAGGTTGATTTACTCTATTCTTCAGTTGTGAAACAATTTTTTAATTATTTCTTAGAGAAATGCTTCAAAATAAAGGATAAAACACCTATTTCTTTAATTAAGTTAAGAATGTTTAATAATAAATTAGCCACCCTTAACCTCAATAAATTAATTATAACCCTTGCTTTTATTTAAAATTAAATTAGGAGTACTTCTTTATTTTTATTTCAAGTAATATTTTATATAATAATATCAGATTGAATCGTTTAGAATCAAATTGAACAAAATACAAAATTTGGTGGAGGCGCTTACACTAGCGCAAGGAAACAGTTAGATAATAAAATGTTGATTTAACGATTTACTTTGTGTGTAGTGTGAAATGAATAATAATAGGTATATCATGTATTTTCCAGTGTGTTATCAGGTGACAGTAGTGAATTTGTTTCCTTGAACTATATTTGAATAGATAAAGTAATGCATACACGTACAGCGGAAATCATTATGTTCATTTCAACGTAATTACCTCGTACGGTGTTTTGATATCCAACGTTCCATTGAAAACTGGTAAAATTAGTAACCAAACGAAAAACATTGACATGAATACTCCAATTTGACACACCGTAAACTGGGTTCCAAAAACGTATATTTCTAAAGGGATGCCTATTATTGCTATTGCTGACACCATGCTGCAAGTAAAAGTCTGCTTTCAATACACATTGCTCATTCATTTTGTAACAATTAATTGTTATTAACAATGAAACATATTGTATATTATACATATTGTTAAAGTTAAATGATACTACATTCTGAACCCATGTTTCTGTGAACTTGAACCGTTGTTAACTTTGTCAACTTGAACCCGAACTGAAGCTGAACCGGTACCGAACCACTAAAAAAATCTGAACCCGAATTAATCCTGAACTATTTTTTTTTCATCACTAAACCCGAATTCAAACCGAACCCATTTTTCTGCGGCTTCTAATCTCGGATTAAAAATAAATATATCATTACGCCTTTTACCCATTACGGGGTATGGCACTCGGCCGTAGCAGATCTCGGTAAATGTTATATTTTTTCGCGTGAACTGCGGTTACCAGCCGTCAAATCACGGCCCCAAATATATTAGTGAAGGCACAGAGGTATTTTTACACGTGTTGAAAATTGTTTGTCGCATGTGGATATCGAACCCGGGTTTTCAAATCCACAGGCCGACTCGATACCACTGAGCCACCTACCCCATGCACTTAGTATTTTTAAAATTTCCTTGTTTTATTAGTATGAAGAAAGTGATACTTTTCATCCCTAGGAAAGGAAGTAGATAATAGCCTGTTGCACTGCATTCACTGAAATTTTAAATATTGTTTAAATCGAACCGAATATTTGACAACAATAATAAGTTACTCACTTGACAGTTCATTTTAATAAATAAAATTAAAAATTGATGTAACAAGCAGTGCAACTTTACATAAATGTTTCTTCCCTAGGGAAGAAAAGTAAAGCATTATCCATGGCAACTGAAAAATAACGGCATCTAGTTGACACCTGTCAATTTCTAATTTATGTCTTAAAATTGGACTTGCTGTTGGGTAATGAAAAAAATTATAACATATGCATACGTCGTGAAAAAAGTGTCCTTCTTCCCTCAAGTGCTTTAAATCCCTCGCCTCCAGCACGAGCATCGCACTATCGGGAAGAAATGTCACACTTTCTTCCCTTGATATACAAATAACTATATTTATTTATGAAAAATACCTGCTATATATGGAAAGTCCTACAGGAATCGCCTTCATATTTTGTCTTCCATACAAATATTCTTTTGCAGAATTTTGTCTACTTCCAAAACATCCAAATTTTAAACCAATCACTACTGACCAAATTAAACTTAGTACAAAAACAATATAGTCCACTATGCCGAAATAGACACTCATTTTAACCAATTATAGATTAACCTTTATAATAAGTTAAGATGTTTGCACTCCAGTTTCTAACTTATAACTACTTTTAAAAACTACCATTTCAGGTTCATTTTACAGACTTTAACATTATTTATGTAATTGTAAGAATCCTGAGGTTGCATTTGGTTATTTCAAAATAAATATTTGCAATTTAAATATAATAATTGTTAGTTTTTGTCGACAAGAATGAATTATTTAGTGTGAAATAAAATTGTTCTATTGTTTAATAATAATAATTCTGGGAAACTATATTAAAGCAAGATTTTTTATTGTTTATTTATTTTGTACATAATTTAACATATTTTTTTTGTTTCTTCACTATATTTGTCTTCTTTTGTTTTCGGGCAAACTCAAGGCACAAATAGATTCAAGTCCATATCTTTACAATTGTAACTATTGTTGTCTACATTGTTGAAACAATAATAGATTTTTTAAAATTTATGACAGGAAAATTTGACTAATATTATTATAATTAATGTCCCAAACAACAGCTTATACTTATATGATATTTATATCAAAAAATTGTTCTGCATACGTTGTATTCCGGAAAAATATTAGTTACAAAATAACTCGTAACAAACAAACGTTATGTAATTATACATAACTGCATGTGACTTAAATAACAATAATTGTTTAGCCGTAAACTAAAAGATATTGTGAAGGTTTCACCCTCACGCTGGGATCATACTTGAGATATGTAATTGCAGAGCAAGAACTTGTATTCTATAAAACACATTTTTTTTGTTTGCTGAGTTTTTAGATAGAAAATATTATTATTATTATAAATGAAACGTATCATTTAATGTACATATTTTTGAAATTAAAGATTGAAGGAATTGTAATAAATTTAAACATTAAATTTGTGTACAAATAATAATGGAAAATGATTTCAAAAGTTTTATTTATTTTCTTAAACACGGTTGGAAGAAAGTTTACAAGGTGAATGTGAATTGGACATTGAATAAAAGAAGAAATAAGTATTTTTTCTACGATTGCTATGAAAAGTTGACAATTACGCTCTCATTTGTCATCGTAAAGTTGACGTTTTCTGTTGAATAATCGAAAAATATATTTTTTGCGCGTCTCCAATGGCAACGCGCGAAAAAGATGTTAAATGCGCACGTTTCCAATGACAACGCGCGAAGAAGATATTAAACGCGCGCTTATTTCAACTTGTCATATTGATAGTTGACAGAACGAATTTATTTTCAGTACGTATACGTTTTTTAATAATTTTAAGATGCAATCGTAGAAAAAAATATGTGTGTACACGAGCGTAAAGTTTCTTTGTTCCTCTTGCACTATTGCAGCTCTCGCCTTCGGCTCGCACTGCAATTACCGTGCTCGAGTAACAAGGAATCACTTTACTCTTAATATACAAATAACTATTTTATATTACATATTTTACGTGGGAAAAATAAAGGTACAAAATATATGTAACATCAAAAACAAGCTTTATTATAATATAAATCAATATGGTAGTAATACTTATTACTTTTTCAGTGACATTAATTTAACAAACACTACCTATTCTTTTATTGATATTTGACTAACAGGCTTACAAAAACAAACAAAAAACTTTGAAAAAATATATTAATTTTTAATGCAAGTATTACCTAATAAAATATTTGTAAGTATTTAAAACAGCGCATGAAATTAAAATAAAATCCACTATTTAATTTATTTATGACTTGCTAAACATAAATATGTAAAATGGCAGAATATATTAACTGTATATTCCATTATTTACTTAAAAATGCTGTTTCTAAATTTGAATAAAATTGATTAAACTAACTTTAATGACATATATAATTTGATATACTGATTATAGAACAAGAAGATTTTTTTTGAAATTCGCAATAATTAGAGTATGTCATTCCTAGTAAACAATTTTAGTGTTACTGGTTTAATAGTACATTTAATTTAAAAAAATAAAAATAAGGCATTACAGCATGTACCTACATAATAACTAATTAATAAATGATTATTTGTAGGCAGTGTTTATACTTTTATTACACTAGTAACATAATAATAAATAATTAAATGTACTATTAAACTAGTGACACTAAAAATGTTCGTTAGGAATGAAACACCCTAATTTTTGGTTATTTCAAAAAAATATTTTTGTTCTATAATCAGTATATCAAATTATATATGTCATTAAAGTTTTGTGCAGAGGTATAGAAACACCATGTATATGTAGAGAGATAAACAAAACACAAACGAAACTATGGATTGAAATCTTTTCCGTATTATAAAAAAATCTTACACCCTTATTTTCAATAATTGTGCCTGAATAGTTTTCATCACATATTTTTGCACATCATTTAACTAACATTTTCTGCATTTCTACAACGTTTTTATTATTTTTCTTCGGTCGAACAAAAGGTATAATTAATCGTGGATCCATTTTCTCCACATCGTTCATTCCAGTAAAATAACTGACTATCAAAGCGACTAGAATTGATAGAATTGATGAGAAACATGTATAAAATAAGAACGACAATTTATACATAAAAAATGGTTCTTCTTTCGTTGTTCCAGTCAATCTGAAACATTTTATAAATATTAATTTGTATAAGATATTTACGGCATGTATGTTTGATTGACAAGAAAGTTGCTGTGTGTCAAATGAAAGTTTATTGAAACAAATTAAAATTGCCGAAGAAGAGATGACATAGACAATGTAGAATACCTAGGAATAAATAGATAGATATGAATGAGAGATTGATGCCTGAACGAAAGATGAAACGTATTTGTATATAACGAATGTGAATTGTGGATGTGCCTAGATATAAATTAAATGTAGAATGAATCAAATGAATAAATATCCAGTGAATGTTTCAAGGGTTCGTGCTACCTCATGTAATGGGATGTAGCTTGCTGTAATGTAGTAACTTACGTATTATTCATTGAAGTTGTCAAAGCTGTTAAAGTAGAATTAAATAATATATTGTCGGTATTATTGGAAGGGCAGTTTTCTGTAGAAACAGGTAACTGAGAGAAACTGCCAACATCATAATAAGTTGCGCCAACTGCGATCCAACAAATAAATATAAACCCAGTGATAATTCCACTTAAAGCACCCTAAAATTAATCTTATATTAAATATAAATCACATCAAATATTATAGTTTTTTTACTCGACTTGTAACTTTCGGAAAAGTAGTTCCGAGAATAATTAAAGCTAATTTTATGCCATTTATTACACCAGATATTGTTACAGTCATCTGAAAAAATGTGTTATTATAAATTTTGTTTTGATTAAAGAATTAATTTATACTTGAATTAAATATTTGACTTTAGCCATGACTGGTGCCAGTAACAAACAATAAACACCAAAAATGAAAACAATTAATTTCATGATTAGTGCTCCGGCTTTGTCAGTACTGTATTTAGGAAATTTCTTTTCGATGAAATCGTAGTAGACTATTCCACTAAGTGTGTTTGCATCTGCTGATAATGAACTAAAAAGTAAAATAATTTAATAATCATAATTAGTGACAAAAATTAATTAATAAGCTTGTATGAATGGAATGGTGTATAAAGTTAAAAATGTTTAATTACATATTAAAAGTAATGAATAAATGTTTAGTGAATGTTTAAAGGGTTCGTACTACCCCATTTGCTAGAAAGTCATAGAATATACCTGAGTCCTGCGCTCAAAACTCCTGCACAGAAGAGTCCTGAAAGTCCTGGAATATTTTTCATACTATCCAAGGCGAAATGTGTCATTAATTGATTATACCCTTTTACAACCTAAAATAATTTATTATTACTAATTAATATTGTTTCATAATTAAATAATATTTATGTTTACATTTGTTTGAACAGGATCACATCCTTCATAGAAAGCATACATGCTTAATCCTGTCACACTTCCTACTAAAGTTATAATTATAAATCCGAAAATTCCAATCCCTAAACTTCTACAAATTAAAAGAAATATTATCTACATTTCATATCAAATGTTCAATAGTCATGTATAAAATAGACTTACATTCTGGCTTCTTTTTCTGTGCGCAACGACATATAGCGTTGTAAGGAACTTGCTGAACAGCCCATATGTGATGTATAACTAAAACTCATTCCAATTGTCACTGACCAAATGTTTAATCGTTGAAATGGATTCGGATCCCAGCTAAATAAAACATTATTACATGTAATAGCTTTGCAGTTGCAGATCCCAGTAGATAGATAATTAAACAAATGACGAATGATTGAATTGGTGAAACAGGTTTATGTTGGTGAAATTGAAGGTGAGAGTTTGCGTGAATGATCGAGGAGTAAATGGATGGATTATATGAACGAAAGGTGAGACGAGCTTGTATGTAAGAATTTATGAATATAGATGATGTGCCAAAGTAGGAATGTTTAATTACAGAATGAATATAATGAATGTTTGAAGAGTGCATGCTTCTCAATTTGATGGCACATATTCTGATATTATGTGTATAATTACTTGAAAAAATTAACTCGATTTCCATTTTCTGCTTTCGTCCAAATTTCCTGCATCCCCCCGGCTCTAGCAACCCCTAACACCATAATACCAATGGAACTCGCTAGCATAAGAGTAGCTTGAAAAGCATCTGTCCATACCACCGTCGAAAATCCACCCTAATTCATAAAACATGTATAAATTCAACCCTTAGACTGTTTATTAAAATTCTGCCATACCAAAACGGTGTAAAAGATGCATACAGCCCCTACGACTGTTGTACAAATGTTAATGTTGATTCCTGTTGCTTCAGAAACTGCTAGACAACTTGTAAATAAAACTAAGGGTAGCATTAAAACTGATAGGAGGATGTATAAGATTGTTGATATGTAACGAATTGTTTTGTTGAATCTTAGTTCGTAGTACTGGAAAAAAATACATACATTTTTAAAAATAAATTAATAGATACTAACAGTTAATGTTTCTTTATCTAAATTTTATACGATAATATTTATATGTATATGACAGGATATTATTACTGCTAGTGTTAACATCGATTAAGGTTGATTAACTCTATTTATCTATTGTGAAACAATTTTTAATTATTTCCTGGAAAAATACTTCAAAATACAGAATAAAGTGCATTTTAATTCGACTCATTTTTCTTTAATTAAGTTAAGAATGCTTAACTTATTTAAATTAGCCACCCTTAATTAATCGATAAATTAATTATAATCCTTGTTTTTATTTATAATTAAATTAAAAGCAGTTCTTTATTTTTTTATTTCAAGTTATATCTTGTTTAGAATCATATTGAACAAAATACAAAATTTGGTGGAGGCGCTTACACCAGCGCAAGGAAAAACTTAGATAATAAAATGTTGATTTAACGATTTACTTTGTGTGTAATATGAAATGAATAATAGTAGGTATATCATGTATTTTCCAGTGTGTTATCAGGTGACAGTAGTGAATTTGTTTCCTTGAACTACATTTGAATAGATAAAGTAATGCATACACGTACAGCGGAAATCATTATGTTCATTTCAACGTAATTACCTCGTACGGTGTTTTGATATCCAATGTTCCATTGAAAACTGGCAAAGTTACTAACCAAACGAAAAACATTGTCATCAATGCTCCAATTGCACACATTGCATACTGGATTCCAAAAACGTATATTTCTAAAGGGGTGCCTATTATTGCTATTGCTGATACCAAGCTGCAAGTAAAAATCTGTTTCTACAAACGTTCCTCATTTTTTTTGTAACAATTAGTTGTTATTAACAATGTATCACATTGGCTGGTAGCACAAGCCTGTTTTAAGAGCAGAGTATTTGTGTGTCTTAGCTATCTCTAACCGTGCTCTTAAAACAGCCAATACTAGCCATTTTATATTGCCTATACATATATTTCAAGTTTAATGCCATGAAATGAAAAATCCACTTTTTACGACCCTCTCAGAAAGTAATTTGTTTTTGCCTCAACTGAAAAAAGGATGTGATGTTCTTCATTCCTAAGAAAGAAATAGTTAAATAACAACAAAGACAAAATTAATTGTCATCCAACACTTGGTGAAACAAGGTTTAATAAAAATGTAAAGTAAACACTTGGCTGTGTTTCACTTGGAGGCTGAATTTTGTGAAACACAGCCAAGTGTTTACTTTACATTTTTATTAAAGAAATAGTTATTTGTATAACGTCAGAGAAAAGTGTATTATTACCTCTCGCGGATTAATCACACATGTGATAAAATGATACTTTACATCCAAGGTATGTATATGATTTTTTCTATGACTATTCGTTCATATAAATTATATGAATTTTAATGTTTAATAGTCATTTATTTTTTAATTACAAGGGATTAAAAGGAAAACAAAATTGAACGTTTAATGGTTTATATTTCGGTTCTGTTTAGTGCCATCTTCAGATAAGATGTGATGCGATGAGAGGTGGTTAATGTATCGTTAAATAAAAATCCAAAAGTTCTTGTTATATATAAATAAATATCTTAGACTGTGCTAATGATTGCTATAAAAACAACCATAAATAAGGGAGAAAAACAGTAACTTTATTCCCTTTGGCACGTTTAATAAACATGATTTGTTAAAAACAACCGTATGCAAAATTATTGATTAAATTACAACTTAAAGGTGGCTCAGTGGATCTTGAGAACCCTGGTTCGATCCCCACAGCCGACAAACAATTTTCACCATCTTTGGAGGCCGTGATTTGACGGCTGGTAACCTCATTAATATATCATTTATCGAGATCTGCTACAGCAGAGTGCCACACCCAGTAATGGGTAAAAGGCGTGATGATATATTTATTTATTTTATTTAAAGACATGTCATGTTATTCACCTTTTCAACCATACGCGAGCATTTGATGCACTTTCAAATTCAGCAAAATTATTGCAATCTAGCATTTATACACAACAAACGCCGTAGTTTAAGGATAGTTTGAAACTGGTTAGTAGTAATAATTCTTGAGTAAAAATATTGTAGAGAATCTATCCCGAGAATATGACTTTATTAATTTGTTGTTTATTTAATTCGTTGTCTGTTGTCACGTTTTTATCTTTACCAACCTGTTATGTAACAGAGGGAAAAACACATTTTTCTACGATTGCTATGAAAAGTTGACAATTACGCTCTCATTTGTCATCGTAAAGTTGACGTTTTCTGTGGAACAATCGAAAAATATCTTTTTTGCGCTTCCCCAATGGCAACGCACGAAAAAGACGTTAAATATATGCGTTCCCAATGGCAACGCGCGAAAAAGATTATAAATGCGCTCTTATTTCAATAGTTACCAGGGATACAAACAAAACAGAAACTTGTCATTTTGACAGTTAACAGAACGAATTTATTTTCACTACGCATACGTTTCTTAATCATTTTAAGATGCAATCGTATAAAAACAAAAAATCACTTTACGCTCTTAATACACAAATAACTATTTCGGTTACGGTTGTACAAAAAGAATCATTTTCATTCTATGACATACAAGTGATATCTGCCAAGAGAATATTAAATTTGTAATTGATATACCAAAGCAAAGTTAATTTTTATGGTGTCAAAAATATCTTTTTGTCATTTAAAAATTGTTTTTTATCATCAATTTCATTAACTTGATAAAAGTTGTCATTATTATTCTATCATAACTTAATTATTTTAAAATGAAATATAAAACCTAAATTATTTTTACTTTTGTGTTGGTGTCGTTACTAATCTCTTACTGCATTTGCCCTCGAGCATTAATTCATATCCGGAGTGAAAATTACCTGCTGTATATAGAGAGTCCTACAGGAATCGCTTTCAAATTTTGTTTTCCATACAAATATTCTTTGGCAGAATTTTGTTTATTTCCAAAACATCCAAATCTCAAACCAACTACTACTGACCAAATTAAAGTTAGTGCAAATATAATATAATCGACTATCCCGAAAATGCCACCCATCTTGACAATACTACTACAATATTCTATACATGTATTTACTTATATTAACTTTTTTTTCCAAAAAAAAATAATAATATATAACTACTTGTAATTTAAATAAAACCTTGTTGACTTTCTTTCGATAAGAATAATTATTATGTGCGATATAAACCTTTTACTTTGTTTAATAATAATTCTGAGAAATAAAATAAGATATAGATATTTAATTGTTCATTTATTCATTTATTTTGTACATAACTTAACATATTTTTGGTTTCTTCACTATATTTGTCTTCTGTTTTCGGTCGAACCCAAGGAAGAAATAAATTCGGATCCATATCTTTATCTTCATTTGTTCCAGTTAAATAACTAGCTACTAACGCTAATATTATCGTAATTAATGTTCCAAATAACGGGTAATACATATATGACAATTTATAAATAAAAAATGGTTCTTCGTAATTTGTTTTCCTAAAAAAATATTACTCATAAAAACAACTCGTAACTATTTTTTATCAACAAAAATGCGTCAGTTAATGTTGGCTATGAATGATTGTTTATTACTTAGGTAACGATAAAAAATATTGTTTCACACTTGAGATTATACTTGAGATCTGTAATTGCAGAGCAAGAACTTAATTTTTCATTACTAAACATTCCTAAATTAGATAATTAATTAGTTTAACAGTTACATAAATTAAATTCGACGGTGAAAAATAATCATCATTTTATTATTTAAAGTAAATTAAATATAAAATAAATAAATATATCATCACGCCTTTTATCCATTACTGGGTGTGGTACTCTGCCATAGCAGATCTCGGTAAGTGATATATTTCTTCGCGTGAAGTGTGGTTACCAGCCGACAAATCACGCCCCCAAAGATGTTGGTGGAGGGGGAGCCACAGGGATAGATTTAATTTGGTGAAAATTATTTGTCGGCTGTGGGGATCGAACCAGGGTTCGCAAGGCCAACTCGATACCAAAAAAAGTAAATTAACCGTCTAAATTAAAGGTTACTTACAGTAAATTAGAGTCAGTCGTTGAAGTTGTTAAATTATATACTTTTGTAAAATTATTTTTGTCGCAATGTTCCGTAGACAGTGGCAGTACATATGGGGCATTAATATCATAATACAGTGCCCCAAAATTAATCCATCCAATTATAATCATTCCGACTATTGTTCCAAAGGCTACCCCCTAAACAAATACAATTTTGCAACAACAAATATATAAAATATTTTAAGGCTTTTCAACTTACTATAGAATTACATTTTCGAAATGTAGTTCCCAGTACCAACATTCCAATTTTTGCTCCGTACGTAAGACCAGTAATTCCTAAAGCAAACTAAAAAGACAAACATTAATTATTTATTACGAATACAAATTTAATTTACATACATTTGATAAATGTTTAGATTTATCTAACATTGGTGCAACTGAGAGATAATATAATCCATTAATTAAAACAATTGCTTTCATAATTATAGCACCTCTAGATTCATTTATTGGTTTCCTATTAAACTTTTGGATAAAACAGTGGTAAATTATACCGGAAACAGTATTTAATTCAGCCGACAAAGTACTAAAAAGAATGGATTAATTATTATTAGATTATTGACAGTAAAAAATGTTAAAAGTACCTTAAACCTGCGCTTAAAATTCCCGCAATAAAAAATCCTAAGAATCCTGGATAATTTCGTACAGTGTAGGCAACATAATGAGCTAATAATTTGTTATAACTGCTCACATCCTAAATAAAAAACAAAATTAATATTTTGTATATTAAATTACAAATAAATATTACTTGATTTTTAACTGGATCACAAACATAATAATTTGCAAACATATTCAATCCAATCATGCATACCACTACACCACTAATAGCTGAACCAATGACGCCAATAGATGTGCTTCTAAAAATAAAATAACTAAATAAAATATCTAACTTTTTAAATATTTTTTACATACATTCTAGCTTGCTTTTCATTTTTTAAAGCCATGTATCTTTGAATACTACTAGCACCACATCCACTGTGTGCTCCGTGATTAAAACACATTCCTAAAATGGCGGACCAGATTGTCAAACGTTGAAATGGATTAGGGTCCATTCTAAATCAAAACAATAATTGTTACAACATGAAAATTGTTTTAGGACGGGTTTGTTCATTCCCGGATAAAATTCCTGATAACTATCGACAGATTAATTGATTCTTTCATTTACTCCACTGATAGTTATTGAGAAGTTTATCCGGAAATGTTAGAGTTTTTACGTGAAGAATTTAAGTCTGTGTCCTTGTTCAGCTCGATTAAATACTTCCGCCATTCCTCCAACATCAATGATTCCTTTTACCATGACAAAAATGCAGGAACCTAACATTAAAGTTGCTTGAAGAGTATCGCTCCAAATTACGGCCGAAAATCCACCCTAAAAACATTAAAATTTGTATTTCCCGCCGATATTTTTCCGTTACAAATATTACCAACATAGTGTAGAAAATACAAACTCCCCCAATTATTGTTGTACATATTGGCAGTGATATTTGTGATGCTTCACTGAAAGTTACTGTAGCAGCATATAAAACTACAGGCATGTATAAAAGTGTGTGAAGCACATAAATTACAGTAGATAAAAGTCTTATTTTGTAGTTGAATCGTAGTTCAAAGTACTGAAATTATATTAAACAATAAGTAAGTTTTAAATGAACACGAAAAAAATATTACTTCATATGGTGTTTTAATTTTAAGGTTCCCACAAAATACTGGCAAAACAAAGTACCAGGTCAATATTATAGATAGTAATACTCCAATATAATTCATAAAAAATTGTGTTCCAAATGTGTAAATTTCTGATGGGGCCCCAGCAATGGTTACAGCTGAAATCGCACTAAAAAGTACTTATTTTAGTAAGTTCAAATAATAATTAAAACAATTATTTACCTGCTATACAGGGATAAACCAATTGGAATAGCTTGCATACTTCCTTTTCCGTATAAATATTCTGTAGCAGATTTTTGTTTGGTGCCGAAACAACCGAAATATATTCCTATCCCCGCGGACATACATAATGTAACCACAAAAACAACGAAATCTGCCACACCAAATGTTTCCGTAAACATCTTGAGAAGACTATTTACAAAATGTTAACAGTTCAACTTTTAAAAGGTAATCATTATCATTGAAATAAGGTCATTGGTAATGATTAACTGTCTCCAGATAGTGCTGCTGTTTTATTAATGTTTTGTTATAATCTTTTAATATGTGGGAAAAAATATTTTTTGTTAAAATTAACAAATGTGTTGTTCACAATGTTTTGACTTGTAAATATGTTTTAATAATTTACCTGCATATTAACTTTCTAAATTGCTAATAAATAAATACATAAATATTATTTATTGTTCAGTTTTTGTAAATATTTAATCAATAAATGTTTTTTTTTATCTTTGAGAACATCGACGAAATATTGAATAGAATAATTAAATTTAAAAGTCGCAATTTGGCCCCAGGAGTTAGATAATGAGGTCTTCCGCTATAGTCTTAAATTGTTATTAATTTTTAAGATATTCAGAATTGTTTTTACTATCTCCGTTTAATTGCGTAAATTTTTAGATTCTTGTTATGTTTACATCGTTTTATACAGAATTGATAACAATATTTTAAACATATTTAATATATTATTATTTCTTAATTAATAATTATGATAATAAAAATGGTTGTTAAAAACTGCCTAGTCCATCTCAGGTCTGAAGTCACAAAAATAAAAAAATAAACATTACGACTTAATGAATAACAATTAAGATTTTATAAAACTGTATATTGTTTTCAACTTTGATGATGTTTCAAAAAAATAATGGCGAACCCCATACCACTTTTATTTTTAACGGTTTCATTTGCAAAACAACTAAAAATATATTTTATAAACTTTACAAGATTTGAAAATCGTGAATGTATAAGTTAAATACATCTTTTGATATACTTATTTTATTGGTCAAATGTAATATTGAAATACAAGTATATTAATAGTAAATTAACATAACTAAATGTTTCGTTATGGAAATTCCAAACAATACATGATTGTAAATTATATTTTTCCACTCCCCTTTTCTAAAAATATTCGAAACATTATCATGTTTATTAATAATTGATAGGATAATACACGTGTCTTTTAATTTATTATAACATTGGCTACATTGATAATGTGAGTCATGTTTATTTTTGCAATATATTCATTTCAGTTATAAATAATGCAACTGTAGTATTTTAAAATATAATACCATGGCTTTAAAATAACTATAAATTTTTATGAAAAAACTAATGAATAATAAATTACTCTTTTAATGCAAAATTGTGTTTTCAAATACCGCCAACAAAACTTTCCTGCCAACGTATTAAATGCTGCCAACGTTAGGTAAAATTAATTTCTCAAGAACATTATTGTAAATAGCAGAAAAAAGTATTGAATGTAAATTTTATAGTTCTTTGAATACATTATAATTTACTGTAATTTAATTATAATGTATATTTATAATATTTGATGTCATTAAAAGAATGTGATTTTGATTTTGTATTTGACAGTAGTGTAGCAGCACTGACGTGACTCATTTTGGATTTGCTTATCATGGAGATAAGTGTTCATCAACATGGTTTCTTTTGTGCAAAGAATTATAATGTTTGGTCAGTTGTTACGAATCTGTGTCATTTTTAATTTAGAACACATGTAATTAATTTCTTCTTGTTTGTGTACAAAAGTGTTTTTATTAATAGTTACAATGGAGTCGCTTCGGAAATGGTTTTGTAGGCCAAAGGTGAGAATGTACTTTTTGTTGATTATTTTGATGTAACTTTGACAGAACCATCATTTAAGATAAATTGTTTACGAATCGTTTAATTCTCACTTAATTATACTTGCCAAATGGTACATAGCATTGATTTCATTAAGTTTCTTAGAAAATGCATTTGTTTATATTTTATAAATTACAACAAATTATAGTTAAACGTGTATATTATCACCATATTTCATCTTATAACAAAGTTAGTATACGTATTCTTTAAATATTTTAAACATTTTCTAATCTGTGTGACATTTTATTGCTTAAAATAATTACTTAATTAAAATAAATAGTGCTGCTTTCTATTGTCTTTTTAAAATGACGTCATTTTATCTAAAAACACATGTTTTAATCTTGTTTTTCGCAAATTTATAATACTTACTACTCAAAATATGTTATGTTAATTTTTTTGTAATTATCAAATATTGTATTAATGATAAGAATTGCCATCTAATTACATTATTTTTATACAAAAACTACAAATAAACATATTTTCCTTATTACATTATTTTCTTAAGAAATATCAACCAATAGAATAACAATTCACAAGTTACAAGTTTTCGTGACCCTGAACTTGGCATATTAATAAATGATTTACAAAATTATAATACTCAGCAAAATGTTTTATCACTAACTATGTACATAGTAACAAAATTGCCTATACAGAAAAATCCTAATATAATTTATTTATAAAACTTGCAGAAAGATGACAAATCGTTGCTTGCGCAATTTTTCTATGCTGATGAGGCATTGAACCTAATTGCCGGCGAGTTGGATAGTTTCGATGGGCGGAAAGATCCAGAAAGATGTACAGCTCTTGTGAATCAGCTTCGACAATCACAAGATCGGGTGCTAACCATCACCAATGCCATCATGGATGTTCTTATTGGTGATGAAAGAGCGAACAGAGATTTTAGGGTGAAGTTTCCCGAAGATGTACTTCAAGAAAATTTGGCGGGACAACTATGGTTTGGAGCAGAGGTATGATGAATAATCATATTTGATAATGGTAATTTTTATATTTAACAAAATTGTGAAACTGTCCTTGATGCGTGTGTCCTGATTTTATATCTATTGTTATTTTGAAATTATGTTGAGTTTTTTTCGGAGATTAACTTTTAATGACCATTGCACGTAATTTTATTACTTTATAATTTTCGGCTTCGTTACATTCTATATTTAATTGCGTATTTTAATCATTTTTATATCATTTATTTTGTAATATATTCCTGTGATCCTGTTAATGTATAGTGAAATTCCTGTTAATCCAGCTCCTCTTACAAGTAAGTAAAAATCCATTAACATATCCACTGATGTACAAATTTTTACTACATTTGAGTTAATTTTGTATGTGATTTACTTCGTAATCCTGTGAATCCTGTTAAAGTTTAGTGAAATTCCTGTTGATCCTGTTCCTAGTATAATAATAAGTAAGTACAATTTCCTTAAATTTGTCCTTTTACCTATTAAAACATGTTAAAAGTTAAATGAACCAAAAACTATTTAAATATTTTGTGTTTCAGTGCCTTGCAGCAGGCTCATCAATAATGAACCGTGAAGCAGAAAGTGCAGAAATGCGTCCACTAGCCAAAGCCTTAACAAAAACCTTAGAAAACGTACGGAGCCTTCTTCGAGAAGCATGCCTTCGGAACAACACACCAAACGGGCCTCTGAAGCTCAACAGCGACGAACTCATCACCGAAATGTTAGTCGAGCGCTTGAAGATCTTTGATCGTCTCTTTGCAGAATTCGAACTTTGCTACGTGAGCGCTATGGTGCCCGTTAAAACCACCCAAGAGTACGAACTCCAGGAACTCATCGGAGTTCTGTTCTCTGAAACTCTCCAGCGAGCCCTAAAAATGAAACTTCTCACCCAGGAGATGGTGGATGATTATGATCCAGCCCTAATGTTTACCATCCCACGATTAGCGATAGTTAGCGGATTGTTTGTATTCCCTAACGGTCCTCTAAGTATCGACAAACCTGTTGAGGAAATGTCTGAAATGTTTAGACCTTTCCGGCCACTTTTACATAAAATTCGGGAGCTTTTATGGACTTTAAATAAACGTGAACTGTTTATGCTTGAAAAACTGTTGTGTGATAACGAACAAATAACTGACTTGAAAGCCGTGAGTGAAATCAGTGATGTACATAGTGACTTGGACGATTTTGTCGATCGATTTTATAATGATTATCCAATTTGTAAGGATTACGTGTCGAATTTTTGTACGGTGACGGTGAACAATGGGCCAGAACAACTTGAAGCCGTTGATTACGGAAATGAAGCCGCAGAATTAACGGAGACAACCTTCACTTCCGCTACGACTTCTGATAGTATTGAAATTCCCTCGACTTCTGGATATCTTATCGCCAATACCGTAACGCATGACAGTATAGTTGCCACTATAAATCAAGAACAAGAATTAATAAAAAGCGAATCATTACCTGATAGCGATTGTCTAGAAGTTGTTTCAGCTAAATTATCTTCGATTTTATTAACAAAAGAAACCAGTGAGAATGAAATCAAACCAACTACTAGCGGACAATCTTGTTGTGAGATTAAAAATAAACATCTTTCAGTTAAAACAGTTCCCGAAAAGGTGAAATGCCTATCAAAACAACTAGAAAACTTAGATTCTCCCGACGATTCAGGGATTTGTACAGAAAATACTAGTCTAGATCGATCTCCCAGTTTGGATTTCAACGACGTAAAAAACTGTAGTTGTGTTAAAAGCGACGTGGAAGTTTTGTGCCAGTGTAAAAATACAAATAGTGATAATTTATTAGATGGTAAACAGACTGAACAAACAAAGTGTACTTATAACAAACGGACAGAGTTTAAAAAAACAGGTGCTTGCATCACAAAACATTCTAAATTCTCCAGATCTCCGCGTCTTGAAAAAACTTATGAAGAAGACGACGTCAGCGTCGCCAGTTCTGACACATCTTCATTTAATTCCAATTGCGCTGATGATGAAGAAATTGCCCTCGCTATGCAAGCTGCTGAAATTGCCAACAGGAATGAAGTCAGAGCCAAATTTAGGTAAATATTATTATTTTTAATTAATAAACATCCTCCGTAATTACAAAGTTTGTTTTTATAATTTTGTATGCATTCCGTGCGCTATTAGTAATGCTAATTACTCATTCCTAATAGCATGTTATGTTGCTATTAAACTTCACGAAGAAAGTGTTCATAAATATTAGTAGAACGTTGATAGAGAAAGTTGTCATCAACTATTAATAACATGTATCTATTTATTTACGAAAATATGGTAAATTATTAAAAAATATGAAACCTTTTTTATCATAAGAAATAATGCAACAATTTATTGAATACAACCAGAGTTAATTAATTTAATTTTAGGAATTGATTTTGTCCATTAATTTTGTATTAAGAATTTTTATTGATTTAAAGTTGTTGAATGCAGGTGTATGACTTTAATTAACGAAAATAATGTAATATTTTAATTAGCATATTATTTCATTAGTTAATCTGTTTATATAATTTAAATATTATTGTGTAGTTCAAAACAGTTTTTCATTAAGATATTATCTTTTTTAATTAAAACTATATTCATTTCATCATCAACCGTTCTAAATTATTTTAGAAAACAATCCTTCAAATGCTGACTGATTTGTATTACTTTATTAGAGAAAAAAAGTATCAAGGATACAAAATCCTAAAAATTCTTTGCATAATGATCAACTGTCAAACTTGCAGATCCAGCGAAGATCTGGTCCACCGCTTATTCGTGTGCATCGCAGGCGTTGCAGATCAACTCCAAACCAATTTCGCCAGCGATTTACGCAACATTTTAAAATCAGTTTTCCTAATAAACGCAACAAGTATAACCGAAACTTCAGTTGATAACGACAACTCAATTGAGTATCATCCAACTGAGAGTGAGGTCATCGAAAGTAACGAATTCACAGTCGATCCAAACATCTTAGCACAAGAAGCTCTCTTCGACAGTAATGTATACTTCCACGTTGATGGTGAACAATCAGAAGAATATTCCAACTACAGCCGGAGAGTTTCTAGTTCTGAAAATATAAACGGCGGAGTTTCTGAAGCTGTAAATAATTATGTTACTCTCACTGAACAAGTAGCAGAAGCTGCTGTATTAGTAACACCGTGTACAAGTCATGATGGGGAGGCAGAAAGACCTCCGATTTGGATTCCGGATGTGGAAGCCCCAAAATGTATGTCTTGTGGTGCTAATTTCACTGTCGTGAAACGCAGACACCATTGCAGAAACTGCGGGAAAGTTTTCTGCGCTAGGTGCTCGTCCAATAGCGTTCCGTTGCCAAAATACGGTCACATTAAACCGGTTAGAGTGTGCAATAAATGTTTTATGTATCATTTGACTCCATTTACTATGTCTTGAATTTTTATTTTTATTTCAAGGCTTATTTATAAGAACGTAATTCCTAAAATGTTATTTAATAACAAACACAATTCCATTTTTTGACTCCCCTTCATACAAGGAATTTATTAAAAACTGGACCATGTGAAATTACTTTTTTCCTTTCGCAGAACATATTTTAAATCTCGTAAAGAATTAAGCTCTACTTTCAAATTAGGAAACAAATTTAATTGTCTTCAACTTCTAATTGAAGTCTTTTAATGTAAAATAATGTACATACTTTGCCGCAAGAAAAAACCTACTTTTCGTGTTGTTCTTCTAATTAAATAACATCCTGTATATTCAAATACAATAATTATCAATGGTTGTTTTAATTTTATTCAGTACATGTTAACTATGTATGTTTTATATGTACAATTGACAAATTAATTAAAGCTTAGAATAAATTTATTGAAAATGTTTGTTATTCCAAATAATATTTTAGAATTTTGCGTGAAAAAAATTAAGATTGATTGTAGCTTTTGAAACGTTCTCGTGTTTAAAATATAAGATAAATTCCTAAAAATTTGTTTATTAAAATTAAATATCTCTAAAGTCTATTTTAGATTAACGATAGTTAGAATTTTCTATTAAACGTGTTATTAATATTAAGAAGCTACTAAAACGGCAATCTTATAAATGAGTCTTAGTTCAGAATTATTTTTATTATGAAAAGACGGAATGTTGTGCATTTCAGTAAAGTCTTAAGCCAGGCTTTACCATTGACGTTTACAATTTTTAAAACTTATAATAACAATTTATAGTCGTCAATTTTCCGACGACCAGTGCACGTTTTTAACATTTTTCGCTATTTGACACTACATAGAAATACTGATTATTGTTTTGTATATTATATCCTAGAACACTTTCAAATTTTCAAACCTATTATCAATCAGTAATTTTCTACTTTTGTTCTTTACAGATTCTTACGAAAAATTGAGCTCCTGATTAAGACTTATTTTTAATGATTTTTGTTGTCAAATGTTTTTAAATTATTTTATTTATAAACGTTTGGGAGCACAAATGATAATGAATGTTTGTTAGTTGGGGGCTTTATATAGTTAGTAATTTTAGTGAGAATCTGTGAAAATTTCAATTGACAATAAGACTAAATATCTACGTAATCTTGTTCCCGTCGTTACATCACATATTATAGTGTTACAAATTTAGTTGATGATTAGTGGTTCAACATAATCTGCATGGATTTAAGGTTGTGTAGCATATTTTGTATAAGTTGAAGAGAAACGTTTTGATATATTTTTATTTTATTATTATACTCTTTAACAAACCTACATAAATGTATTTAATTTTACTTCAACTGACTTAATTAACATTCTATTTTGTTTCTCTTCAAAAATACAAAACTGTTATTTGATTTCAAAGTACTGAAACTTGTGATAATATATTATTTATAAGGGGTTTGGGCTGAAATGGTATATTCAATATTAAAAACCTTTGTAATGAAATTGTTTCGTCAAACTTTCCCTTTCCTTTGTTATGTTGTAGAGGTGATGGTTTAAAAATTGTGATATATTTATTTTTATTCTCTTATTGTGTTGTAAATCAACAGGTGAGTCCAGAGTTCTCCTCTTTTGTCTATTGATACAACATCTAGTAGTCAGGGAAACTTCTATTGACAAGAAGTATTATAATTTTTTTTTTGCCTTTATATTGATATAACGGAAAATGATTGTATAATGTCTTATTTTGAAAGTAAAATATTTTATTTTTAACTTGATGGTGTGGTAATACAAGAAATGCTAGTATATATTATATATTTACCTGTATTTTGGATTTCTGTAATTTGTGAAGTGTGTGTCTTGTGCCTTTGTCTGACGTGTCTACAAAATATAGCGTAAAATGAACGAAACCGAATTTAGCGATGAAGAGGAAGAAATTTCAGAAGAATCTCTGCATGAATGCGAAAGTGGCTTTTCTATTCTTGAAACCGATTATAGAAACGTACGTAAATGATACTATAAATAGATTCCATTAAAAACTTTCCATTAACACTCGATGATTAAATTAATCCACGCACATTATTGTTTAGATATCAGCAAAACTTCAAGAAAATGAAGAACTTGCGGAATTCGCCGATGCGTACACAAGATTGTTTGAAGCATTTTTCGAAACATACCAAAACGAACAAGATTTAATTCAAAAAGCTAGTCAACTAGAGCTACAAATAGATGAATGTAAAGAGGACATTGAACAACTTACTCAAAATATCCACACTGAACGAGAATCAATTTCGCATTTGGAAAAGAAGTTATTCAAAACAAAACAGCTTGCTGACTTTGCTCATGTCCGCGAACAAGCAGCTCATGAAATCATTGAAAATATGCGAACCCAGATTATGAAGCTTAACAATGAACTTGAGCTTAAAAGCAGACTTGCAGGAGATGAAGACGATCAGTAAATATCCAAATATTAAAAATAGTTACACAAAAAAACATTGTTGTCATATTTTGATTTGCAGAATGGGGGCACTTAATAAAACACAGGAAGGTTTTGAACGTGAGAAACAAAGAATGATCGATGAAATCACAAGTTTAAAACAGAAACTAACAAATGCTCTGAGCTATTCTGAAGAATTGGAACATAAAAATTCAGCTGCAGATTTAAAAACTAACGAACTAAATTTGTTGTTAGAAGTATGTCTCGAAATTTAATTTTTTCTCGAATATAGCTCATCATTTTTGTTTCAGCAACAAACAAGTGAAGGAACTAAAAAACAACGTCAAATCGAAAAACTTGAAGCGGATGCTATCGCACTTCACAATGAAATTAAAGAATTAAATAAAACTATAACTGAATGTAAAGATCTTATAGATGTAAACAACAAACAAATATCAATGCTGGAAATGCAACTTAAACTGCAGAGAGCTGAAACTGAAAAAGCTAATAAACAGGGAGAAATGAACCAAATCAAAATGGAAAAAGCTCAAATGGAACTAGAAATGGGAATCTTAGAACTAAATGATATGAAAGATAAACATGCTGATCTAATGAAAGATTTCAAGGTAATACTTCCGTCACAAACTGAATCAAACAAATAATTATTACATATTACACCACTCGTAGATAAACAAGACGACACATTTCGCTCAAAATATTTTCAAAAACAAATCATTTTTAGCGAAAAAACGAAGAATGTAATACATTACGAAGCGATGTAGTGAAACTTACAAAACAGAAAGACAATATTGAAAAGAAACTTGCATTAACTGAACGTTTTAAATTACAATTAGAACAAGAAAAAGACAAGATGCGTACAAATGTATCAATGATGGAACGAGAAGTACTTCTTAGCAAAAGACAAGCGGACAGTGATAAAAAGACAATTGACGGGATTACGAAAGAAAAAGAAGTTTTAAGTAAAAATCTTTTGCGAATTCAAGGGATAGTTGAAAGTCACATGCAACTAATAAAAATTCAAGAACAAAATAAACGGAAACTTGAAACAGAAATTCATGCACTAAATTACGAAATACACCAGCAGAAGAAAAATATTGCTAAGTTAGAAAAAGAAAGAAATAAAGCTATTAGTGAAACTCTAGATTTAACTACACAAGTTGAAGATGCCATGGACGACAACAATCTAAAACAGGTATAGATGTTATTATTAATAATTATATTTTACAGTCACACTTATTTAAAAAGTTATTTTATAATCAAATTTCAGAAAAGTATATATGACTTGAAAAAAGTGATAGCTGAACTTGAAACTAAATTGCGTCAGCAGCAAAATTTATTTGAAGCGGTTCGAGCAGACAGAAACTCTTTCCAAAAGCAAGTTCAGGAAGTAACAAGTGAAATTGCAGAACTGAAAGCAAAACTTAAAATATGTAGTCATCAAGGACAACAACTTAAAGAAGACATTGCATCTAAAGAAGCAATTCTTTTGAAAGAAGAAAATATTTTGCGTAAAGTCAACAAAGAAAAAGAAAACTTAAAGTATCATCTAATACATTTTTTTCTATAATAAATTATTTTTTGTAAATTTATAGAATTGAAGTTCAAAACTGTGTAAACCAAATTCAAAAATTAAAACATGAAATAGATGAATTACTTCAAAATGAAAGAACATTGACGAAATGTATCTCGGAAAATGAGAGAAGTATTAAAAAACATGAAAAAGAATTCGAACAAATTATGAACGATCGAGATGTTATCGGAGCACAATTAGTTCGAAGAAATGACGAAATAGGATTGTTATCCGAAAAAATAAACATCTTAGAATCAACTTTAGCTCGAGGTATTTTATTTAATTCATTCAAATAAAATCGAAATTATTTAATAAATATTTTAGGCGAAACTCAGTACGATCAAAGAATAGAAGACATAAAATTATTAAAATTAGAAATAAAAAGATTACGTCAAGAGAAAAATTATCTTAGTAAATCTATCGCGAACATGACCGACTTAAAAACCGAAGTCTTCACTCTAGAAAGAGAATTAGCTCGAGAAAGATTAAAATGCAGAGCGTTAGAAGAAGAACTTCAACATCCAATGAATATCCATCGATGGAGAAAACTGGAAGGATCTGATCCACATATTGTTGATTTATTGAAAAAAATACAGATTTTACAAAAGTACAATATTTGTTACGAAGACGTATTGTATATTGTTAATTTTATATACGATTACAGACGACTTTTAAATCAAACTTCGGAGTCAATTGAACGGGAGAAACAATTAAAAGAATCAGAAAAACTTTATATTAATTTGCGACAAATGTTAGCACGACAACCTGGACCCGACATGAAAAACGAATTGATAAAAACTAGAAAGGCGTTAACTTTGCGTGGAAAAAAAATGAAGGTATGCTTTGTCATTAAATATTTTTCAAAATTATTAAAATTTTATTATTCTCTAGTGTTTGATTTCTGAATTAAATATGCATGAAACTCAAGCACTGGGGTATAAAATGGATATAGATAAAATTTCAAAAGAGTTAAAAGAAACAAAGAAGAAATATTTTAAACAAAAAAAAATATGCGGGACTCAAGTAGAGCCAACAAAATTGCCCGCTATTAAACCAGCGGACAGCGGCTCTCATTCTAAGTACTCTGGAGGTGGTTTTAAAATGGGCCCGTAATTCTTTTACGGAGTTTAAGTGGATTAAAGACATTATATTTTTTTATCTAAAATTAAATTGTTTATTATTTGAAAGCTTCAATGCGTTCTGTCATGGATATGTTTGATATTGATTTTTTTATAAAATTAACAGGATTGTATCCGTCTTTTGTCTATTATTTTTTATCTAGTAAACAGAGAAACTTTAATGTTAATGACAGTATATTTATTTTTTTATACTTTGGTGAAACGTGAAACGTGAAACGATTTTATATTATATTTGTATATTCTGTGTCTTGGTAATTTGTCTTTAAAATTATTATGGATGCTGAAATCTCACAGACATCTTCGCTAGAGGATGAAGTAGTATCTGATGAATCCCTGCATGAATGTGACAGTAACTTTTCTGTTCTTGAAATCAATTATAGGAACGTACGTAATAGATTTCATTATCAGCTTTAATAAATCATGCAATAATGACATCGTTTAGATAACAGCAAAACTTCAAGAAAATGAAGATCTTGCAGAATTCGCCTGCGCTTACACACAACTGTTCCAATCATTTTATGACACATTTCAAAATGAACAAAACTTAATTCAACAAGTTTCACAATTAGAAATACAAATACTCGAATTAAGAGAAATCATTACTGGGTGTGATAAGCTTGCGGCAGAATATGTAGAAAGAATTATGCAGTTAAAGAAAGAACTATTCTATACAAAACGACTAGCTGATTTAGCTCATGCTCGCGAACAAACATCTAAAGAAATCATTGAAAATATGCGGGGACAAATTGCAAAGCTCAACAATGAGCTTGAGCTTAAATCTAGAATTGAGGGAGACGATGAGTAAGAAAAGTAAATATCTGAATATATTACAGAAAATATTAGACAAATATTTTCATTTATAGTGTAGGGGCACTTGGTAAAACAGAAGAAGCATTTGAGCGTGAAAAACAAAGAATGATCGATGAAATTACAAGTTTAAAACAAAAATTAACAAACGCTCTAAGTTATTCCGAAGAACTAGAACATAAAAATTCAGCTGCAGATTTAAAGGCTAACGAAATAACTCTTGTGTTAGAAGTAAGTGGCTATTTGTAATATTTTTCTTTTCTTGTTTCGAATATTTTCCAAATTTTTCAGCAACAAACAAACGAATCAACCAAAAAACAACGATTAATTGAAAAACTTGAAGGGGATATTAATTCATTATTCTCACAAAATGAGACACTGCATCAACACCTAGCTGACAATAAAGAACTAATAGATATTGAGAACAAAAAAATATCACTTCTTGAAACACAATTAAGAGAACAAAAAAGTGCAACTGAAAAAGCTACGAAACATGTAGAAATGACCCAAATCAAATTAGATAAATGCCAAACGGAACTAGATCTACATACATTAGAATTAAACGATCTGAAAGAAAAACATTCCGACTTGACTAAATCTTGCAGGGTAAGAAATTTCTAATTTCACTTAAAACATTCTCAAAAAATGAAACATTATAGCTCAAAAATGACGAATGTAATACATTACGAAGCGATTTAATAAAACTTTCTAAACAAAAAGAGAATATTGAAAAGAAACTAGTCTTAGCTGAACGACTTAAATACAATACAGAACAAGAAAGAGACCAGATGCGTACAAATGTACATTTGATGGAGCGAGAAATACTTATCAGCAAGAAACAAGCTGATTCTGATAAAAGAACCATTGAAGCAATGACAAAAGAAAAAGAAATTTTAAGTAAAAATCTCATGCGAGTTCAAAGCACAATAGAGGGGCACATGAGACTAATAAAAATTCAAGAACAAAACAAGTTCAAACTTGAAGGAGAAATTCACAACCTTTCCTATCAGATACACCAGGAAAAGAAACACACCCTTAAATTAGAGGCAGAAAGAAATAGAGCTATAAGTGAAACTTTAGATTTAACTCAGCAGGTTGAAGATGCTATGGATGAAATCAATATGAAACAGGTAGCTTCAAAAATGTTTGTTCTCTTCCAATATCCGCAATTATTGAATTATCTTTCTTTAATAAAAAAGTGTTCATTTTAGAAAAATATTTTTGATCTTAAAAAAATGATAGCCGAACTCGAAACAAAATTGCGACAGCAACAAAACATATTTGAAGCGATTCGGGCTGAAAGAAATTCTTTACAAAAACAAGTACAGGAAATATCAAGTGAAGCTACAGATCTAAAGTCAAAACTTAAAATCTGTACTCATCAAGGACAACAAATTAAAGAAGACATTGCAGTTAAAAATAATTTAATTTCACGTTTAGAAAATATGGTAAAAAAACTTGACAGAGATAAAGATAACTTGAAGTAACTTTTTCTTAAATTTTGTAATTTAGAAATTAATTTAATTTTAATTTGATAGACTTGAAGTACAGAATGGTTTAAACCATATTAAAAAGTTAAATTTTGAGATTCACGAATTACGTGTAACTGAAAAACTATTAAATGATTGTATCCTAGAACGTGATAAAACTATTAAAAAGAAATGTGACGCGTATGACCTAATGTTGAAAGACAGAGATGTTATCGGAGCACAACTACTTCGAAGAAATGACGAAATCCAATTTTTATCCGCTAAAGTTGACATTCTTAATATTGCTTTAGTTCGAGGTATTTATTTAATTCATTAAAAAACATCAAAATTCTCTATTATATATTTCAGGCGGAAACGAGTACGATAAAAGGATAGAAGATGTAAAAATATTAAAATTAGAAATACAAAGATTACGCCAAGAGAAAAATTATCTCAGTAAATCTATTGCAAATATGACTGATTTGAAAACAGAAGTCTTTACCCTAGAAAGAGAAATAGCACAAGAAAAATTAAAATGTAGGGCGTTAGAAGATGAACTGCAGCATCCCTTGAATATCCATCGATGGAGAAAACTGGAAGGATCCGACCCACGATATAATGATTTAATTAAAAAAATGCACATATTACAAAAGTAGTACTTTGTATTTAAATTTATTATATATTTTAAATCAACTACATATTTACAGACGCCATTTGAAATTAACTACTGACTCTATTGAACGAGAAAAACAGTTAAAAGAATCTGTAAAATTATACATTAATGTACGAGAAATGTTAGCAAGATATCCTGGCCCAGACTTGAAAACTGAATTGTCCAAAACTAAAAAAGCATTAATTTCACGTGGAATCAAAATGAAGGCATGTTTATCATTTATTTATAGTAGGTATTTCAATTAATTTGTTATGTATTTATTAGTGTTTGGTTTCTGAATTATCTATGTATGAAACTCAAGTAATGGGATATAAAATGGATATAGATAAAATATCAGAAGAATTAAGAGATACGAAAAGAAAATATTTCAAACAGAAAAAAATTTATAAGGATCATGTTTGTGAGCCAATAAAATTGCCCGCCATTAAAACATCTAGTAGCTCAATAGCAACTCCAAAGTTCGCCGGTGGCGGTTTTAAAATGGCTTAGTGATTCCTCGATTATATTTATGTACAATTTGTGAATTACAAAATAAAATAAGTAGTCCTAGAATTGTTTATTAGTGTGTCATTAACATCTAGTATAATAAACACATCGCAATCAGTTCACTATGTCTAAAATATTAGAAGTTTGTGTTGACAACTACGAATCAGCATTGGCAGCCATTGCCGGCGGGGCCAACCGGCTCGAGTTGTGCAGCTCACTCTCAGATGGCGGACTAACTCCGTCACCAGGACTTCTCAAAGAAATTCAAGCGGCAAACGAGAAAAAAGTTCAAATTTTCTGCATGCTTCGATGCAGAAGTTCCAATTTTGTTTATTCGCAAGTAGAACTCAACATCATGATCGAAGACGCGCAGATTTTGAAAAAATATGGAGCAGATGGATTCGTATTTGGTGCACTTCTTAAAAATGGTGATGTAGATCTTAAAAAATGTAGAGAAATTATTAAAAAAAGTTATCCTCTTCCTGTTACTTTTCATCGCGCATTTGATATTTGTGTAAGTCCGTTGATCCAAGTAGAATGTATCATTGATCTTGGTTTTACACGAATTTTAACAAGCGGACAAAAAAAATCTGCCGAAGACGGAATCGAATTAATTAATAAGTTAATTAAACGGGCAAGAGACCGTATTATTATTATGCCAGGAGGTGGTGTAAATAAAGATAATATTAAAATGTTGATGGAAGACACTGAAGCAAAAGAATTTCATGGATCTTTCAAGAAATCTACTTTGAAAGAAGAAACAGACATTGATTTGGGAACTTTAACAATGACAGATCCCGATATTGTTGCAGAAGTTGTTCAATTGTTGAAATCATTTTAAACATTTTTTCTAATTATTATTTTATTTGTATACATAATACATATGATTTAAATACAACTATTAGTATTTCTTTAATGGCGTAAATAATAAAATACTGACTGATTATTCTATAAGTAATTATAATACGTGTGTGACATAAATAAATGTTGTTCTTAGATGGGTGTGGTTGCATGAACTGTTCCAAATACTCTCAATCTGCTGATTCCTCCATCAGGAGCAATTGTTATTCTTACATGGGAAAATGGTCCTTTATTTTTCAGCTCATCTTTTAAGTATTCGTGTTGGTGATCAGGTGACAGCTGTAAATAAATAATCGTATTACATTTATTTATAACTAATATAACAAGTGATATGATAATTGTTATCATTTAATTTTAATTGTTATATGTCTGGTCTATGATTGTTATCATGGAATTAGTGCAGCACAAGCTGTATTTCTTATTTCCGTAACAATGAATTCAAATTCATATTAGTTATATTTTGCGTAAGAATTCTTTATGAAAATAGCATTTATTTTATTGGTAACCAAGGAAATTTAATTACAGTGAAAAATTATTACTTATTAAGTTTACAAGTGGGAAATTATCAAAATAACTTTCATTTCATTGGTTTATTTTGAAACAAATTCGTGATTCTATTCTTTTTAGTTGTGGGAAGTGAATGAAATAAATCGTAATCATGTTTTTTTGTTTGTGAATATTTGTAAACAACTTACTTTAGAAGCAGGTAAAACAGTTTTCCATTCCTGTCGAGTCATCATCCTATTATTCCATTTCTGTGTAGGTCTCACTAGAATCCCTTCAACGATAACAGAATCAGGATAGTTTCCTTTAAAATGTTTTGTATCAACAATTACACTAGAAATAAATCCAATATATCCCAACTTGAAAACAGCCCATTCATTTCCCGGTACTTGCAAAATCCCTAATTCATTTGCTATTAATACCGGAGGCCTATCCATTCTTCTAGCAGTTTCCCAACCATCTGCCATAGATTCAGAGCTATCCTTTCTTATTAAATTCCTGGGGTGTCCATAATGTGCATTAGAATATCCGATACAAACTCCACCATTGGTCATCAAGACCAAATCAATCGTATGATATTTGTCGATTTCTTTTGTAGGTTTAGCTTCACCGTAGACTCGAAGTCTTGCGATTCCACCATCCGGGTACATGTTGAGTCGAAGATGAGTCCAGGTTTGATTTGAGTTAACTTCTTTATAGTTGTGGCAGGTTTCGGGATAACCTGGACGCAAGTTAGTCATTGGAATTATTTCGGTCCATAGATCGGAGTGTAGTTCGGTAATTTTGCTGTGAGTGTCCTCGGTGCACGCGGTGCCGATTGGGTTGATGGTGCGCGAAGGAAAGCATTTTTCCTCTGAAAAATTATGAAATTTATTTATAAACTATTGCCAGCTACAATTTATTTAATTATATTTCTCAATTATGTGGAATTGTTTTAACTGGAAAGGCCGACTAACTTTATTTGTTAAAATGAAAAAATTATTGAAATAATAGTTATAATATTGAATACTGTGTATATTTTATTTGAAGTACGTCTTTCTAAAATAGTTCAGGAATGTTTTGCTTCGAAAAAAAATTGGTGATTATTTCAAATTTGTCAAGAATATTTTTTAAAATGTAGCAAAAATAATTTTGACGCATGCGTAATATTTTAATCACGTTCTTTACTGGCTTACCGCATTCACGCTCAGGTTTGTAATTGTCAATTAATAAAGTGTTTTAATTATTAACAAAATGGACGAAAGTAAAACTCACGCCATGTGAATTATATTGGTTTAGTGATTAGTTCCATGGTATTTAGTAAATTTAAAGAGTGTTTAAAGAATATTAAGTGTAAAATAATAAATTTTATTTAATTGTACCAAGTGCGGCTACACAAGAAATAGTATTTCTGTTTGTACAAATTAATTGTAAGTCTTTTGAAGTGTTTCACTTACCATGTGCAGTTAAATTCGCGGCTTGAACGCTGTACCGCGGCGCGTAGTTCCCGGTGAAATAACTCGTGTCGACATCAACTCCACGGATGACACCTGGAGCACCGAGCCGGATGATGCACCAGTCATGGCCGGCGCAGCGTTTGCGTCGAGTTTCCCATCCATCCATAAGTTTACCAAACTCGGTGTATACATCGGGTTTGAATACCGGTATCGGTTCCTCTAGGAGATGCTCTGCCTCGGCGAACCAGTCGTCCGTGGCGAAGAGGATTCGACCTCCATTCTGATGGAAAGAAAAGAACATACGGTAAGTGAATGAATTATTTCATATTGTAAAGGGGTTCAATAAAATGTTGTTGATTCTTAAAAATTAGACTAACTTATATTTTTTGTTGTCTAATATAATAAATTTGATACAAATATAGTCAATATTATATGTACCAAAATATTATCAAAATGATAGAAAATCTACCTGAAACTATAGCGTGTTTGAAAACGTTCGCTCTGCTCGCACTTGAAATATTTCATTAAAATTCATTATAATAAAATGAAGGAATATTAAGTAGTTTATACTTTGATACGAAGAATTGTATGCAGGATATTTTACTCTCTATGATTGATATTCGCTTAAATTAATAAATAAAAAATTACCTATCTAAGTAATTGAAGTACACGTGCACCTAGTAATAATAAAATGATTTTACTGATTACTGAATACTATTGTTTATTAATATTTAATTCCAAATTATGATTAGAAAAATATAAAAACATTACATTATATTTATGTGATTTGGTACTATAAATCATTGTTAATTCATTAATTTTTAAGATGAATTATACGCCTAATTGAGTGGCTCAAGTTGGTTGATCTTTTGAAACAAGATATTATTGTTATTATAAATTAAATATATTATATATTGTACGTACTATTTAAGTTTAAGGTTAACATTAAATTTATGGACAAATAATAACAAAAATTGATTTCAAAATTATGTTTTAATTTTTCAAACACGATTAGGAGGAATGTTATACAAATATTTGGTATATTTATAAATTTAGTTTTTAGTTCACTTGAAATCGACTTTTTTTTGCATTTTTTTTCGAAATTAAAACTATTAAATTTAGCGCGTTAAAGTATCAATATGTAAGTATGTATGGAATTTTTTTTTTACTTTACAAATTAAGTTATTTGTTTTCATAATTGTTTTCTCGTTGTTGTAACAAAATATTGTGCCGAAATGTCGTCAAATAAAATAAAAACTACAAAATTAGATCATTCGACTTGGATTTTAAAAATTTATATACAAATGTATGAGTTTATTTTAAATAAAAATTATATGTACGTTTCTAGTATAAATATTTAATTCGCATTTCAATTTGATTACATTAACATCGATCGGACATATCAATCTACGTCTAGCTATCATCTATTTTTAGAAAAGTAAGTTCATTAGTCTCTCTTAACATAATTATTGCATACCAACTTGGCTGAAGGTACATTTTAAATGAAAGCAAAATTAAAATCATTACTTTATGTTACATCCACAAAATTACCAAACAATATGTTCATCGATAATAAAGAAGAACTATCACAAGAATATTTGATGAAAATATTAAATAAAAATCTTACGTTTTTGGAGGTGAGTTCATTAAGTTCCGTAAACTTCGGAACTTCTTCCTCTGTTATCGCAGACATGAGTTTTTCTCACTTGTACAAGATGAAGCATAAGAAAGAATTGATGAGTGCAACAGAAACAAGCCCCTTTTATATAGAACCACTAAGACATATCAACTCTCTTATCAGTTACGATTCACATGTGCCGAGCATGATACCGCGTTTTTTAGGACTAAAATTCAACGGGAAAGTTTGTACAACAGATGAAATATTCCATTCGTTAATTCATAATTAGGGTACGATTTATTGTCAGACCCATATTTCGAAAGAGAACTTAATTCAAAGGTTGTTTACAACAATATTTCTGTTAATTTAAAATACATTTAAAATCAAATAATATTTTAATAGAATATTGTCTTGTTTTTATAAATAATTCCAGGTGGTTGTAGCACTGTGGTTGAGCTGTCGCTTCACATGTGAGAGTAAGGAGAAACATTGCGTCTAGTTCGGACTGATTTTGTAAATATTGTAACAAATTTGAAAACCTGAAATTTACGTGGTGGAAATGATTTCAAAATTTCGATTCAATTTTTTATAAATCGTTGGGAAGTGGACAATTAAAATTATACTACCTAGGCTATAAGTATTATTTATCAAAGCGTCATCTTTTCTACATTGCTATGAAAAGTAGACAATTACGCTCTCATTTGTCATCGTAAAGTTGACGTTTTTTGTGGAGCAATCGAAAAATATCTCCATTGGCAAGGTGCGAAAAAGATATTAAATGCACGCTTATTTCAATAGTTACCAGAGATACAAACAAAATAGAAACTTGTCATATTGACAGTTGACAGAACGAATTTATTTTCAGTACGTATACGTTTTTTATTAATTTTAAAATGCAATCGTAAAAAAAATATGTTTGTATCACGAGCGTAAAGTGTCTTACACTATTGTAACTCTCGCCTTCGGCTCGCGCTGCAATTACCATGCTCGAGTAACAAAGAATCACTTTACGCTCTTAAGACACAATAGTTATTTGTGTTATCGTTTTGCCATTAGTTTTTTTACAGATTTGGAAGTAATGCCATTAATTTTTATTTAAATTAAAGAAAAGGGGTCACTCAGTCAAGTTACAAAAATAACCTTAAAACATTTGAAAATTAAGGTAAAACAACCTTAAAATATTTGAAAATTGAAGTTTATGTGATATAATGGAATTGCGTATTTTATTTACACATTCAATATTATTAGGTTAGTTACGATGTATCTCGTTAGAGGCGCTAGTTAACGAGCCTGCTTTGTAAATTTAAAACTAGGAATTTTAATGACATGAAACGGACATAATAAACGTAGCACAATTCAATGAAGTTCGCCCATGCTTCAGCTACGCTGTCGGGATCTAATTTTTCAACTATTCGAAATTTTATCCAATAAATTCTTGAATATTATTTATGATAAAATAAAATTAGGAGGAAAACATTAATAATATTAAATTGTTTGTGATTTACTTTTGTGAAGTCCTTTATACAGTTCTAATATCTTCTGTAACAAATAATTAAAGTACATGAAAAATAAGAGAGTGGTAAAAACCACAATTTGTTCTTTAAAATATTTATAATTTGTTTTATTTCTTCTAACAATTAATTTAGTAGTCATAAATTGAAAATAAAATAAATGAATTTATTTGATTAATCCGAGTTTTCACTTTTACGAGATGTTTTCTATTTTGATTAAATTATAAGTGAAATTATTGGAAGAGGTATTAAATAAAATTAAACTTGTTATTTTCTTAATTAAAACTAGTATATCAAAACAATCATTATTTGTAAACATATAAAATAAATAAATAATATTTAAATTGAAACATTGACACAAACAGATATTATGTCGAAAAAGTACAAATTTGCAAGTTTATAAATTATAAAAATAAGTAAAAATAAAATATATAATTTAATTATAGTCGCAGTTGTATCGGCGCGTGCAAAATTCCGTAAATAGTACAAATGGCATTGATGTTACATAAAAATGATAAACATAAATAAAAACATTTGTCTGTTTGAGATTTGCAAAAATTCGCGAACGACTAGATCCGGATTTATCCAGATTTAGAGTCTAATGGGACAGAAGTCAGGGGTTAAAGTTTATCAAGAGCAAATCATTTTTAATTACTTCAAAATTATGTGAATGTTAGAATATGTCCGACACTTCAAAAAAATGTCTGTGTCATTTTTATTTGTTAAATCACGATCCATTCACGATTCATACAAGACTAGTCGTTCGTAAACATACGCAGTTTGGAATTTTTCCAATTCTAATTTGTTGTGAAACTAAATACATTTATAATTTTCCATTATTATTATTATTGGTGTAGTATTATATAATATTGATATGGGAAGTTGTAGTTCTATGATTATACTATCTATTTACAAGCGAGAGTTTATGAGTTCATATCTCGCTTTTGCACAAATAATAACGAAAAATGATTTCAAAATTTAGGATTAAATTTTTCAAAAATGTTTTTTAACTTTTCATACTTATTTATTTATTTATTTATTTATTTATCTATTTATTTATTTATTTATTTATTTATTTATTTATTTATTATTATTTATTTTTTTAAATTTATATATCGGACCAACTACTAAGGTCATATGCCGATATGTCCTTTGTATGGTCGCCACGGGCGGGACCCGAACCTACGACCTTATGGTTGCGAGTCAGGCTCTCAATCCGCGCGACCATCACGCGGGACAATTTATTTATTTATTTATTTATGTTACGCTGTACAACAGGAATTTAATCCCAATTACAGTACAGGGTCCGCACTCACCGAGCCGCCGTGTGATAGTTCATATAATTTTTAGCTTGAGTGAGATTAGAACTCGGGATCTCCGGATTCGCTATCCACACCGCCGTACTGTCGGACAAAATTATGAGGAATTGAATGATGTATTTGTTATATCTGTATCTAGTATATTTTTAGAGATATATTCTCGAAAAGAAAATTTTAAAAAAAGATGAATTCTACTTTTCCTAAGGCTATATTTCAACGGCATTGAACTCCTGGTGCTTCCATTGACATATATACATATTTTCAACGAATTTAATTTTTTCTTATTTTTAGTCCAAATATTACTTCCAAAAACTTATTTGTTCAATATCTCTAAAAGTAGACGAGATACGTACTCGGCGTTTACACCATTCGATTCAGCGCATCGAAATACATACGTGTGTAAAATTTGATTAAAATATTCGTACGAGTACATTTTTTAGAACAAAATATCTGAAAATGGCTTAAAATCGAAAAAAACTTAAGGGGTACCCCTTAAGAAATTTTCAAAAATTTTCAAATCATAAAAATCGCTGAAAAATTGTTTATAAGTAAATTTAGACACGGGGAACTCAACGCCGTTGAGTAAATTTACATATTTTGGTTAGTTTTAAAGATATAGTCTTTGAAAAAGATGATCTTTCCTCCAAATTTGACACCATTTTACATTTTTTACAACAATAAAAAATTCCATGAATTTAGATCAATAAAATTATGCATACTCAAACAGAAAACTATGAAAACTTCAATGGGGACGTCTTCAGGCCTAAATTTTGTCTAGTTTTTGAGATATAACATAACATTTCTGACTACAACTTCAAAAATACAAGAAAATTCAAGTAGTCCGAATTCTAATATAAACTTTAGGTTTCCTGAACTGTAATTGGGATGGATTTCCTGTTGTACAGCGTGGCAAATAATTAATTGAATAATAGAAGATTCTACATTAAGTGGCACGAACATTTTTAATTTATAAATACATGATAACGTTGTGTGATTCGTGTAGATTTTGATAATAAAATGAATTAAATTTAAATGCATTTATTAATGAATGTAATGCGTATTTGACGTGTTGCAAAGTACATTTAACGATAATTATCGCTGTAGCCATGGAATATGTGATTTATTAGCTGATATTGGGAACAGAGTCGTGTTGTGTTATCTCTTTATTTTAAATGTGATTTCCTTTTTTGTTCCGTGTTAACATCATTAAAACTGGTTTGCACTATCAGTGTCTCAAGTTCTTGCTGACTAGTCTAAATAAATAAACATCACTCATTCTAATTACATCAATTTTTGCAAATAATTAGCGCCAAAAATATATCAAATATTTGATAGATATGTTTATATTTAGAAATATAAATACAACTTTTTTTTAAGATGTTATGTGTACCTATCTTTCGCGCTCTCAAACGTTCTTAAATTATTTTAGAAAAATAGTTGTAGAAAGTTAGACATTTCTTCCCGAAGGCACCTAAGGGAAGAATGACACTTTCTTCACGAGATATACATACTTTTTTTGCACTCTTTTTCAGAATAACTATAAATTATTATTCTCTTCATAGGCGTCATTATTGTTAAAACATACAATTTTTTTTCCGTGTGGAAGAAAAATTGTCTTTTTCTACAGCCATGGCAGAAAGTAGACTTTTCTGCATTTATTTATTGTATGGAAAGTAAATATTTGCCGCTTACTTATGTTAAAAGTATTATTTTATGCACACGTGCGGAAAGTGAGTTTTTTTGATCGAGTAGATCATCGTATCCATGGATATATACCGGGTGTAACACGAAAAGTGAAACATAGGCGTTTAACATGGCAAATCAGTTTTTCCGTGCGCATTGCTTCCCTAATTATTTTAGGAAAAAATGTTTCAAATAAATATTGTAAAGCATAAAATTCTACGTCCGAATCAATAAACAAAATTCATTTTGACTACTTCATAACTGCAGAAATTAAATTTGAAAATTCACGTAATTTCAATTTAATAGTAATAGCCATGGAATTAAAACCAAGAGATGAACAAATGCGTAACGTTTTATACATCAAATTATTAGTATTTATTTTGACAAACTGATATTAAATCAATATTAGGGTTTATTATTATCAAAAATGAATAATTATTCAGATGAAGAAAAGTTGCAAATAATTAAATGGCTTTATTCTGGCCATAGTTTACGACTAATTAAATAATTTATCGAGTTTATTATTTTATTATTCTTAAATAATAAATCAAAAAAATATTTTGCCTTATTATTATTAAATTTTTATTTAGAAAATAAATATTTAGTACGTAAAAATGATTTTGACAATTTATTCTGACATTGACGTATAAAACGTTACGCATTTGTTCATCTCTTGTTTTTAACTCCATGGCTATTACTATTAAATTGAAATTACGTGAATTTTCAAATTTAATTTCTGCAGTTATGAAGTAGTCAAAATGAATTTTGTTTATTGATTCGGACGTAGAATTTTATGCTTTACAATATTTATTTGAAACATTTTTTCCTAAAATAATTAGGGAAGCAATGCGCACGGAAAAACTGATTTGCCATGTTAAACGCCTATGTTTCACTTTTCGTGTTACACCCGGTATATGACAATTTATTGTTAACGTTTCAAAAAAGAAAAAAACTATAAATCGTTTCTCAAGTATCCAAAAGGAGCAGAAAATAGTCTAGTGTCGTTTTTGCATGATTGTTGCTCTACTTTCTGCTATAGATACAGAAATAACTATTTTTCCGTAGAGGTGAAAAATATTACTTTTTGTTCTCAATTGATGAAAGGTCGTGCAGAGCAATAAAATACAACATATTTTATCAATCAAGATATTTGGCACAAACCCCATTTATTTCATGTATGGAAAGTAGTCATTTTCCTCATCCTCAAGTGAAAACTATTGTTTTCTATACACGTGCGATAATAAAGTTTTTCTGATCGAGTACGTTTACAAGCAAATTTTAAAACAGAAAAACTATCCAAAATCATTTATAATTTTTTTCTAAAAGTAGCTTATGGCTGTTGCACTACTTTCTGCTCTAGATACACAAATAACTATTTTTCCGCAGAGATGAAAAGTATCACTTTCGGCTCCCAATTGAGACAAGAAAATTTTACTTTATGATAGGGTTGTGAAAAAGTTGTGTGTTATAACAAGGAGTAAGTTCCTGTTGTGCAAATTAATAAAATAGAAAAAAATAAAATAAATATATCATCACGCCTTTTACCCATCACTGGGTGTGGCACTCTGCCTAAGCAGATCTCGGTTTATTTTTTCGCGTGAAATGCGGTTACCAGCCGTCAAATTACGGCCTCCAAAGATATTAGTGGTGGAGGAGCCACAGGGGTAGATTTAAATTGGTGAAAATTGTTTGTCGGCTGTGGGGATCGAACCAGGGTTCTCAAGATCCACAGGCCGACTCGATACCACTGAGCCACCTACCCCATAATAAAATAGAAAATGTCAAATTGATATATGAGACAGACCTGCAATTTTGACCAAACAGAGAACAATGTCAAATGTGTCCTATCTTCTATACACAGAATTCTTTTTAAAAATTGTTTATATTTCAAAATGTGTCTAGAACATTTTCTATTATTTTCTTGCTATATAAAAGATTAAGATTTGAAATAGCAATATGATTGGAGAAATCTTCGAACAACAGTCAATTGTCGTGTAACTCAACTGTTTCTCTGCATTTAATAGTTTCGCTTTATTCACGATAAATTATTTTACTACTACAATTAATCTTCTAGAAGACATTATATATTATTTACTAGTTTTATACCAACAATATAATTTGTAAATGTTACTAGAGAATTACCTAGTGGAATGTCTTTCATGGTGCATACACTGGGTCAAACATAATCTAAAATAGTTTTGTGTCTAGAGCTTAATGTCGTTATAGGTGCAACTAACTGTAACGATAGCCTAAACAGGTTTAAAACAGGCTTAAATTTAATAGTTGGGGGAGCTAGATGACCTTGACCTCTGGAAGAAGTTCTAGGCAACATTTTTTGACTTGAAGCCCAAACATTTTTTGTCTATTCGAATTCTTTTATATCTTATAGTAACTGAGTACATAGATTAATATTCTGGGCAGTGGCGTAACCAGAAAACAGTCAAAAGGGGGCACAAATTAAGTTTCAATAATATTTAAAATATATGAGTATAACGGCTTGAGAATGTTGAACGTAAGTTTGTAAAATTGTGAGTGAAGCTCCACTTTACTCGTATAAATATATCACTTACCGAGATCTCCTACGGCAGAGTGCCACACCCAAATAAAAATAAATATATCATCACGCTTTTTACTCATTACTGAGTATAGCACTCCGTCGTAGCAGATCTCGGTAAGTGATATATTTTTTTGCGTGAAGTGCGGTTCCCAGTCGTCATATCACAACCCCTAAAGATGTTAGTGGAGGAGGAGCCACAAGGGTAGTTTTAATGTGGTGAAAATTGTTTGTTGGTTGTGGGCTGACTTGATACCACTGAGCCACCTACCCTATTTCGGAAGTCTTATATGCCACAGCCATTAATGGGTGAAAGGCGTGATGATATAATTATTTATTTTATTTTACTTGCGACATGATAGTAATAATGTAAAATAAAGGTTGTAAATTATTTATCGATCGGTAATAGATAATAATCGAGTTTCAAAATAGGGAACAAAGTTAATTAATCGTCCTGAATCTTTTGTTTATATTAGCGGATAGCGGATAGACAATGAAATAATTTACTATAAATAATAAAAATAATATTCTTGCATAAAACTGACACATCGTGAGCAATAGTTAATAAAAATCCAATAAAATAGTATTTAAAAAAGTGAATAAGAGTTTTATCACGTATTTTTTCTGTAAATCTAGCTGTCTATGGAAACGTAAGAGTCAGTCCAAAGACGTAGAAGGCCCATCAACAACAGCGGTCGCCAAGGCTACCAAACACCTGCAGGTTACCATGGCAACCGATCGAAAGGCAGCAGAGAAAGAAAGGTTAGTGAGTTAGTCTCTCGTCCCATTGAACACTTTCTAACCAGCAAACAGACGGGTAACACAATCGAAAGCCGCTTACGCGTTTTCAGTTTCAAACTGTCATTTTCTTCGCGAATTATTATATTTGACAGCTTCGAATTTCGCGCGCAAATTTAAACCACCGTGAGTCTGTCGAAAAGTTGCGAAACGCGTGTGTGAAGATCTTTGTTGATTGCGAAACGATTATTGCGTTTTTATTGTTTATTTTTTGTTTGTTGCGTCATTTGGGTGACTATTCTAGTGCTAAATAAATCAGTATTAACTGTGCAACAATTTGTAATAGAATATTTCTGTAATTTCTGTGGTGTGATATGAATTTTTATTGGATTTGATAATAGTTAGATTTAAAATGGCAAGTGGATCTTCTAAAGGCAATCCGAAAATGTTCAGCTGGACTAACACTGCTTTTGTCAAGTAAGTTGATAAATACAAACGTAAATTATATTATTTATTTTTACTCTAATATATGTGAAACTACAATAATACCAAGTTTCTAAAAAAATCCACTTTCGTTTTTATATTACCAAATGTGCAAATCTTTATGCAAAACAACTAATAATAAATAAAATAAAATTTATTTTGTAATTTGCCGCGCAATTATTATGTCCATATGATTAAATTAGTTTTAAATGTTAATTGCGCGTTGCAATTGTTTCATTATTAATTTGTTTTTATGTCTTTGTGCCTAAGGGGAAAAGTTAATCGCTGCTTTTGGGTTGGCATTTGTCATTCTTCCTTTAATGACTTTTGAAATTAATTGTTTGTTTTGAAACAATGCCTATTTTACATTTAATATTGTTAAGAAATGAACAAGATTTACATAAAAATAACGCAAATTACATATTTATTTAACATAATAATGCTAAATAAAAAAGATAGCTTTTCTCGTCTCGGATCTTTCAGTTTCAAAGTCTCGCCTTATTTTCTCGATATAACATTATTTTTTTTAAATAAAAATAGTGTTTATGATTTGTAGCAAATTCTTGTTTTCTCGTTTCGTAGTAAATAATTCTCAACCCAAAATGATTGACCATTATAAATAGGTTTTGAATTTGCAATTATTTACGAATTTAATTAAAAAATTCTACTCCTATGCGAATATTTAAATTTTAAAATAAGTTCTTAACAAAATAAATACACAATACTACAAAGAATTTATTTAAAACTATTTCTACCTTGAAATTAGCAATAAACTATGTAAAACCTTGGGCAAAAGGCCATAAAACGTGACTTAAGGACTTAACAAACACAATTTAAAAACTATGTTTACTGGAAAACCTCTTTTTGCATATCAACAATTCCTAATATATTAAACTTTTTTCGAATTATGAAATCATCGCATTAATATCATTGTAATTTCTGTAAGCAAATTGAAGTTGAAAAAACTTACTTTAATATATTTGCAGCCCAGTCTATCAAATAAAAATACTTGGGTTCAAATCTTGCTTCGATTTTATTAAAAAAACTATGATTTAGTTTGAGTACTTCGGATTCTACTATAAGCTGCTGTAATTGGGATTAAGTTCCTGTTGTGCAGACTAACAAAGTTTAATATAAAATTGAAAAAAGTGTGTCCCCCGCAAAAAACTTAGAACTTTGCCATATAACGTATGTCCTATCAATTTTGACACAAATTTCAGAGACCATAAAATGGACGATAAGAAAAATTGAAGATTGTTATAGAAACCAAAATATGTGTAAACAAAAAAAAAGTTAGTTATATCCTGTCTCTATTATTATATTTTAGAAGTTGCCTAATATTTATCGAATAAAAAGCAATCTGTTATCCTTAATCAATAGCTTTTGAATTTACAATTATTTACGAATTTAATTGGAAAGTCATACGCTAATATTTAAGTTTTAAAATATATTTTTAACCAAATATGAGAAAGGTGGCTCAGTGGTATCGAGTCAGCCTGTGGATTTAAAAACCCGAATTCGTTTCCCACATTCGACAACAATTTTTACTACCCCTGTGACTTATTATACTTATTTTTTTATTTATAAAAACAATCTCTATTTGTTGGCAGCGCACGATGAAATATGCCGACTTATATTTGTATATCTGATCTTATTCGCAATTGCAATCCTTGTGTGTAATACCAGCTAGCATTTTACTTTCCATCTCTTTGTATATGAAACCGAAGCACTTTCTAGCACATGAGGTTTAACTTTAAACGTTACTTACAATATTATTATTTGTTATTATTCTAATTATTTAGTCATATTTAGGTTATACGCTCTATTATTTGCGTTCGATTAATACCCAGTAATTTTTGATTTTCTATTTGGAATTCTTGAAAGATTACGACTATGGAAAATATGTAATATGGTTCAACGTGATTTGCTTTCAAATTGCTATTAAGATGAATTTAGTATGTGGTTGAATTCATTCTATTTTAATTTTAAATTCAATTATTGCAATGTATACTGCGCAGTGCGCATTTTTTACTATATTAAAATAATTGATTATTTATGTAATAAATTGTGATCTGCAATGACAGATCTATTACGATTATAATTAAATATTATATATTTGAATTTAATACAAAAGATATTAAATAAATTTGTTTTAGAAATAATTTAAATGTTAATATTAAAATATAGTTTGCCGCTACCATTATCATTCCTTTCCTGGTTGGTTTATAAGAAAAATATTTGAAATATAAAATAGAAGATCAAATTCTGCATTTAAATTTATTAACATATTGGTGATTACAAAAAAGGCATGAAACAAAAAAGTATGTCTGAAATTAAGTAGGTAATTATCCATGTTAATTGACAACGAAAAATGTCAGCGATTGTTCAATTTAGACGGATTTTAAAAAAATAAAATAAATGTAATTGGTTCAAATATAATTATCAATAATCAATAAGATTCAAAATCATAAATATGAAATTAAATATCAATCACAATTGACAAATTATCTGTCGTAATTGACAACGAAAAATGTCACTAATTGTGCTAAACTGAAACATGCCTATTATATCTATCTTTGATTTTTATGGCACGACTTTATGCCTTTTTTTTAATCACCCTATATTAATTTTTTTACTGGTAAAATTAATATAAGTAAAAAAAAATGTATATCATTACGCCTTGTACCAATTACTGGGTGTGGCACTCCACCGTAGCAGATCTCGGTGATATATTTTTTCTCGTGAAGTGCGCTTGTTATGGCTTTTTCATTTTATCGTTTTGTCATATAAATTTTTTTACATATTTGGTACGTCAAGTAATGCCATCTAGTGATGTTTATTTCAATTAAATGAAAGTGACCAAGTTGTCAAGTTGCAAAAACAACCTTAAAATATTAGAAAATTAAAGTAAAACAACAGTAAATTATTTAAAAATCGGTGTTTATGTGATAGAATTAAATATATTTTTATGGAATCGGGTATTTTATTCATATATTCAGTATTATTAGGTTAGGTTATGTTAGTTATGATGTATTTCGTCAGAGGCGCTAGTTGACGTGCTCATTCTGTTAATTTGAAACTTGGAATTTTAATGATATATGAAACGACCATAATAAGCGTAGCGCAATTGAATTAAGTTGGCCATGGTTGTACAGAATAACAATTTAGATTGAAATAGATACAGAATTTAATTTTCCACAACTTTTATTTCAAACCTTTTTTCTGTAAACTTATCAGGAAAGCAATGATTACAAAAAAACTTATATCCTTTTTCAAAGAAATTCTTTAAAAAAAAGATAGTTATTTTAATAGGGTTATTAACTTTGGGAAACATTTGAGGATTGATGTACAATGAAACAGGTGTCAGGACTAACAAATGAGAATCGCACAGGTTGCGTGACGTGATGTCGAGGGAGGTTTTCTTACTCTCACGAGGAGGGATGACCTCATTTCAGGTCGAAACTCTTTTCTCTTACTTATTTTACTCTCTATTCTCAACAATTAACTAACTATAAATTAATAAATATATCACAATTTTTCACCAGCCGTCAAATCAAACTAACACAGATGCTTTAATGGAGCATAAGATTTTCAAATGTTTTTATATACTTCCACGAAAATATTAAAATTAATTGTTTTCTAAGTAAAAGTAATAAAAACGTCATTTATTAAAATTTTACGAATTCTTAGAGATATGTGTTAATATCCTGTGAATTTGTGTAGGTATATATTAATTCTGAGGTATAAACTATGTTATTGACTGCATAGGAGAAAGTTTTGAAATTATTTTATTTACATCACGATATATTTCATGAAATATTTGTTATTTAGTTTTGTGAAATGTTGATTATTGCTTCGACCAGGCTTACTTGATTGTTTACTGCATTTAGGTTACGCAATTGCAAGTAGTTAATGTGCAGTTTACGATAAATCTATTATATTTTCAACTGTTATGTCATATGTGCAATTATTTGCAAAACATCGAATTGATTTTCTAACTGTCATTGTAAATTCGTCATCCGCTTTTTACGAAACTGATATTTAATTTCAACAAAATAAATCATATGGTATGACGCCATTTTACATATTATTACTGCAAGTCTCGTAAAGTTGGTACTATTGGATTCAAAAGTATAGTCTTTATAGTTTAAAGTTCAATAACTCCTTAAAAACAATACAAAAAAATTGAAATAAACAGGTATGAATGATTTAACATTGTTTTTTTTTTTATAATCTCGAAAATATATTTTAAAATTTGGTATCATCAAAACATCTACTTGCTATTCTAGTATTGGGGTCAGATTTTTATTCATTACTAGGTACGAGCATATAATTGAGGTAAAACATTTATAATTACCCTAGAGTTGTGTTAAAACATTTATCCATTGCTGTAAAATTGGGATAAAACATTTATTCAATACTCTAGAATTAAAGTAACGTTTTTATTCATTAGCTTAAAGTTTGTTTAAGATTCACTATCTTAAAATTGAACTAAGCTATTTATTCATTACAAGACATTTATTTACTGCTGCAGAATTTGTGCAAAATATTTATTGAATATTGCGGAATTGGGGTGAAGCACATATTCACTAACCTAAAATTATGTTAAGATATTTATTTACTAACCTAAAGTTAGGTTGAGACATTTATTCATTACCATAGAATTAAACTAAACAATTTATTCGTTACTTTAGAATTGAGGTAAATCATTTATTGCCTACCTTAGAATTGGGGTAAGATATCTATGCATTACTTTAGAGTTGAGATGAGATATTTATTCACGACCCTAAAATTGGGGTAAGATACTTATTTACTACTCCAGAATTGGGTTTAGCAAGAAAGTGTTGTATATTTATAAATAAAAAAATAAATGTATCATCACACCTTTTACCCATTACTGGGTGTGGCACTCTGCCTAAGCAGATCTCGGTAAGTGATATATTTCTTTGCGTGAAGTGCGATACTAACTATCAAATCACAGGGGCAATTTTAAATTGGTGAAAATTGTTTGTCGCCTGTGGGGATCGAACCAGGGTTCCCAAGATCCACTGAGCCCCCTACCCCATTATCATTTATTTATCATTACTGATAACAGTTTCGCTGTTACTATTTATTTTATATTTCTGTTTTGGTTATAATAAAAAGTAAAAAATTGTTAAATACATTTAATTTTTCTTCCGAAATGCTTATGTTAAATAACATACTAAAACGTAATTTCATTCGTATTATTTACATTAATTTTATACATAGGTAAAAATAACTATTTTAAAAGTATGCTAAAATACAGGTTCTTTTTATGTTATTCCTATATACATTGAAGCTCAGCATTAGTAAATAAAAATGTTGAATTTATTGCCACCTTTACGCAAATTTTTGTTTAAGAATAAAGAACGTAGACACTTGATGTAGTTTCACAAAATTATTTATTGACAATAAGTTGATCGATTTCGGCTTATTATAGCCCATCTTCAGAACGTTGACTGAATAAAATACAAGGTACACACAGTTAATAAATTAATAAATAATTTTGTGAAACTACATCAAGTGTCTACGTTCTTTATTCTTATTCATAATATTTCACCAAGTGCCAACGGCTCATACTTTTGATATCAAATTTTTGTTATTTCATTTTAAAAGAGTTATTCGACTTTAAACCCGACAATACTTTTGAATCCAGTAGTAAGCTATTTAATTAATATAATTATGAACACGTAGTTATTTACTGAAACATCATTGAAAACTGTCAAAGTACTAATACGAGTAAATAACCCATAAGAATAAATGAACCATGAACAATAAGTATCTCGTGAGTCCGAGTGATTCAGAGTGTAATTTCATGACTTGTAGTATTTCCAATATCTCCTCACTAGTTTGGTTGGCGAGCTTTTTAAGCGAAGCTTACACAATTCTTAATCAAATATTGATGTATCTTTCTTGAAAACGATACATTACAAAGAATACACTTTCAGTTCTTGCTAAATATAACACGCGTTGTAGTTGATGCGTAAACGTAATTGTTTACCTTGTTTCTTCATTGCTAAATATTAAATTGTCAGTAACTTATTGCAAATACGATTTACTTGGAAATTTTTAATATAAATAAATTTAAACATAACATTTTATAAATAGTACAATATGAATATAAAGAAATTTAGTATTGCCGTCTATGGAGCTCAATGCAAATAAAAAATAAACCACTACTAGCAAACCTAAATTAAAAACACTAATAGATAAATAGTGCTTATTTTTAAATTTATAAAATAATGATTCACTTTGAATTAAAACCAAATACTCTAAACATTTATTAATAAATAATAATAATTTATTAATAAATGTTTAAAGTATTTTCACTAATAAAGGTAAGGTATTTACAAAATGGTAAATAATATAATAGATAATAACGAATTACTTACGTATCTTAACTTTTATGTTCGACCATGCAATGTCCGTAGTTCGGTTACTTTTCGCTGTGAAAATTCTCGTACAAACTCACATTTCCATTCAGCTCTAAATTCCATGTGTAGAGTATTTAACTCATTTTGTGTTGAGCTTGATTTATCCGATAGTTTCACTGTTTTCAAACGCAAACTCAATGCTTGTGTCAATTAAATTTTGTATTGTTTTTTTCACATTTTTTGTTTTTTCTATTTGCGTATTATTTTTTTTATGTTATTAAATTTATATTATATGTATTTCTCTGTACACTCTGTACTCGTAATATTATTCTGTAATTGGGATTTATCCTGTAGAATAATAAATAAATAATAAAATAAAATAAATAATAAATAATAATAATGGAAGTTCAAAATAAATTGGTTTTAATTCAAAGAAAAATATTGAACCCTTATTTTTTTAAATAACAACAAAGACAAAATTAATTGTCATCCAACACTTGGTGAAATTAGGTTTAATAAAAAGTATAAAATAATATAATAATATTTTTTTTCTTCTGGAAGTTGGTTTTTAGAAGTACAAACCACCCCTGAAAAGTGGTAAAAGCAAGAATCGCCATAAATGAAATTAAATAATACCAAAATATTACGCGTTCGACATTGGTTACCCAGGGGTAACCTCGAAAATAGATGCAGAGACGCCAAAAACCCCCGAATGACTAGTTTTGAACCTAAAACTCTATTTCAGTTGAATATCTTAATTTCATCCCCCCATCCCCTTTTTTAACTCCTTAAAAAAGTGCATATAATCAAAATTACCCTGAAAATAGATTTTGGTGATCTTAAAAACCCCTGAGTAAGAATTTACATCAGTGGAAATTAAGTTTACTTAATTTTCTAAATGGAACCCTCTATTTTTTTTATTGTATATTATAATATATAATGGAGTAGGTGGCTCAGTGGTATCAAGTCGGTCTGTGGATCTTGAGAACCCTGGTTCGATCCCCACAACCGACAAACAATTTTCACCAATTTAAATCTACCTCTGTGGCTTCCCCTCCACTAATATCTTTGGGGGCCGTGATTTTACGGCTGGTAACCGCATTTCATGCGGAAAAATATATCACTTACCGAGATCTGCTTAGGCAGAGTGCCACACCCAGTAATGGGTAAAAAGGCGTGATGATATATTTATTTTATTTAGTATATTATAATTCTAAATTAAAACCTGAGTAACATATATTTCAAATATTTTTTACATAAGTTTTATATAAAGTACTTTTGTCGTATATTCTTCTAGCGGGTTAAAATTTGAAAAAATCGAAATTCGGCTTCATTCGTCTATTACCGACAAAACCCGAGAGCTATAAAATCTGTACATTATATTTAGTAGGTAGGATTATTGATATTGAATGATAAATAAAAATAAATTAATGTTACCGAACAAGTTACAGCATAGCTAACCAATTAGTTTACCATGTTGTTCGTTTATTTGTGTCCAATGTTAGTCGAGTACGGGTTCCTGTAGTGATCGAATATTGTCGGTGTATAGTAAAGGTTTTAGTGAATATTTAATAATATTTTAATGTGTAAATTGGTTTAAATTATGCGTCATTGTGCGTATTAGGATGTGAGGTACAAGAAACGTTAATATATGAGTGATAGTGATGTGGAAAAGACTGGATGAACCTCAGAGGACCTCACGGTGTACTCATCTGATAGTGGAAATATGGGACAAGATTAGCAGCTGATTCCTGTTCAAAGTATGCAATAATTTTATTAATAACATTATCAAAAATCTGTTAGAACTCATTGTTATAGAAATAATAAAGTCATTCGAAAAATTCAAGCCGTTATATTCGATTTTAGTAGAATTTAATTTTAAATATCTCAGGTAATCTTTGCCCAGTGGATAACAAGCACGACGTCGAGCGTTCAAATTTATATCCAAAAATACGGTTGTGTCGGAGTGGTTTGGATTCTGCAATAAGCTAATGTAATAGGGTTCTTCACAATAGTCACAAGCTAGTAAATTTGTCATTTATGTTGAAACTAGATCCAAAAACATCCTACTAGGGACAATCAGAGTTTCAAAAGCTTTATTGGTTTTTCAGATATTTTAGTTTTCTGAAATCAGAGCATTGCGATCTTTTTTAACCATCTCTCCCTTGCACATCTTGTCTATACAGAATTTATTCTACTATTCATGTCTTTTATCTTTGTCTAACTGACAGTTAATTTTGATGTTATTGTTATATTTACATCGTTATATACATAATTGATAACTATATTTAAAATAAATATTGAATATATAGTATTTCTTAATTAATGGGGTGTGGATCTTGAGAACTCTGGTTCGATCCCCACAGCCGACAAACAATTTTCACCAATTTAAATCTACTACTGTGACTTCCCCTCCACTAATATCTTTGGGGACCGTGATTTGACTGCTGGTCACCGTATTTCACGCGAAAAAATATATCACTTACCGAGATCTGCTTAGGCAGAGTGTCACACCCAGTAATGGGTAAAAGACGTGATGATATATTTATTTATTTATTTTATTAATACGGGGTAGGTGGCTCAGTAGTATCGAGTCGGCCTGTGGATCTTGAGAACCCTGGTTTGATCCCCACAGGCAACAAATAATTTTCACCAATTTAAATCTACCCCTGTGGCTCCCCCTCAACTAATATCTTTGGGGGCCGTAATTTGACTGCTGGTATTCACGCGAAGAAATATGTCACTTATCGAGATCTGCTTAGGCAGAGTGCCACACCCAGTAATGAGTAAAAGGCGTGATGATATGTATATATATATATATATATATATATATATATTTATTTATTTTATTAATACGTTCTTAGGTTAGGTTAATACAAATCTTTGAAGGGCATTAAATCTTTGTCTAAGATAATCTTACAGTTTATTTATGTTTCTTTCAGAAATAACTGATAGCAATGCATTTGGCACGAAACTTATTTAAATTTAAATCTTTTTCTAAATGATAAAGTAATAAATAAAACAGTAAAAAATGTCTCACTTTCTTCCCTTGATATACATTACTGTGGAATTTGGTAAAAAATCCATAGTGCGGCCCTGTTTTAAATCGGATACAGTACAATTTCATATAAGAACAACCAACTGGTTCATTTATGTAAGATCAGACGACATGAGAGGAAATCATTGAAAACAAGTCTGGTTGTAGAACGCTATATCGCAGTACAAACCGCGTGAAAATCTCAACTCACTTTCTCCGATCGCCTCGGGGTAGGTTGTACATGCACAATATACACAGAACATGCGTACACGCACACATTCACAATGAATGATGAATTCTCAAATCTGTCAAAGATGATACACAGTTAGTTTCTCGTATGCTAATACGCGGAATCAATGGAAATTTTAACGTTTCTCTTATTAGAATAATAGAAAGATTTATTGATGATAATTGTACCGAGTAGTTGTGATTCAGTGGGTAGAACGATCGTATTAAAAACGGGACTCTTGACTTGAAAGTGCAGACTGTGGTTATCTTGTACTGTACTTGTGATTAATTTCCCGTTGTTTAGAATCTAAACTCTAGATAACTAGTATGAGTAAAATTAGTAATTACAATTAGCAATTAGAATTAGTTATCAGTTTGTCAAATTTAAATATTGATTCTGTTTATAGTTCGGTTTCGTTAACAATGCAGTATCACAGGAAATAGATTGCCGTGATAGTGATTGACCTGAATAAACGTTTAAACGAGTACAAATTTAAACATTAAAATTAATACGAAATTTGTAATTTTGATCTGTCTTTTGTCTGTCAGTGTCAAAAATGAACTCGGAAGCGCAATCGTTTCGTGCAAATCTAAATGCATTTAAAAATAAAAATGAACAATTTCTCTTTAGCGAACAAAAACGAATCATATGTACAGGGTGTTTCACATTCTCAAGACAAAAATACTGATATTGATTCAAAAATAATTTTTAATAAATTCGCAAAATTAATTGTACTTTAAATGAAGTGAACATTTTTAATGTCACTGGTATGAGCGTTATTTCTAATATATTAATTATTAAATTATAATTATAAATACGACAATACTCAATTTATTCGTGAATAACACTAATTACTAATTGTAATTGATAATCGTAAATGACTAACTAAATAACTGTGAAAGCAGCTTAATTTGATAACATTTATGCCTGATTTTACAAAAGACAAAATAAATTTTCATCGAGTTTCATTTATTTTATTGCATATACTACCAAAAATTCGTCTGTCATTTAAACAAATATAAAATAAATATATCATCACGCCTTTTACCCATTACTGGGTGTGGCACTCTACTGAAGCAACTAAGTGATATATTTATTCGCGTGAAAAACGATTACCAGTTGTCAAATCACAGCCCTCAAAGATATTAATGGAGGGGAGATTTAATTTGGTGAAAATTGTTTGTCGACTTTTTGGAATCAAACTTGAATAGGTTGACTTGATACCACTGTGCCACCTACCCCATTTAAATGAAAGATTTAATTTGTCGTTTATAAAACCGTCCATTAAATTTAAAAATAAACTTTAGTTAAATAGAAGTTGTTATATTTTGTTCGCTTGACGTAAACTTCATTGACTAACTTCGATATGACATCAACTTAATTGAAATTAATTCCCTATCGTGTGACGTGTGATCAAATAAATATATGAAATTTCTTTAAAACAAATAAAATTGTCGTCATTGTTGGAATGAACATAGTACAAACTGCATTTAGCTTCAAGGATACGTGTTTCACAATATTTGATAAAGTTTATAAGACATGACAGGTCTTTCTGTTAGAGTTACACTGTAATTCCATTTACAATCATTCAGACATTTTTTTGTTTGTTAAATGTAAGTAAACAAGTAAAGTGATATTTTTTACAAGTACCACTACCAATAATTATTATTCTTTTTGAATTAGAATTATATAATAGTATTCATCAGTTTTCATCATTGCTTAAATTGTTAAATATTTGATGATTAACAAAATTATAATTAAAATTTTAAACGCAAGGTTATATCCTACTTTTAGTTCGATTTTGAATACGACATTAAAAATGTTTTTATAGTGGTTTCAAAGAGGAGAACTTTATTATTATATTTTTTATTTAAAACAATTACCCTTATTCCAACCGACAATTTTTTCGATAAATTAGAAAAAAGTTTTAGTTTCTAAAACGCTGTATCTTCTGTCGCTATACAATCGGAAGTTAAATAACTATATTACAACGACTGTTTTTTGACCTAGCAAATCTATCTAATGTGATTTCAGGCTTTAATTAAATGCCCTGATGCAAGTCCTCAGACATGTGACTTCTATTTCTTCCTAATTCGTTATGAAACAAATGAAACTTACACAAAATCTCAACTAAAAAAACTAAACCAAGAGAGTGGTGCATGACCCCCAATACCTCCCTTTCCGTAGAGCCGCCCTTATATAAACATTAGTTTCTAAAATAATTCATTGCGCAGCATAACTCACGCATTTTTAAATTATAATTTATAAAATAAAATATATCGCAATTTAAGATTGGGTCCACTTTCAGTTTGAGTAAACAAAGAAGCTAACGCAAATTATTTAAAACGTTCAAAGGAAGTAATCATTGTATTGCAATGTGTGATAATTAATTAATAATGAAAAACAGACAAAAACTTTGCAATCAAGAGTTATTTTCTTGATTATTAATAAGCTAATTTACGATTATTATTTCCTTGAATACATACGATTACAAATTGTTAACTTTATTGTAATAATCAAACTAGAAATGAAATTAGAAATAGGTACAGGTACATATTAGATTTAAATTTAATATTTTGTTAAGTAGCCAGGCATTTAGTTTGGAAGAAGGAAAGTATTCTAAGAAACCTGTATAAATAGTACATATAAACAAAAACTAATAATGAAAAAAACAGAACTTAATCTCAAGTTTATTCATATTAATTATATGTGTTGTAACCGCCAAACGATCTGAAACCTTTAATTTTAGTTTCATTTTTTATTTATAAATTTACAGATAATATTTTTGTAACAGATAGTAATATTTTGAATCGATAAAATAACATTTATTTCAATTCTAGTCTTTGCGCGAAACCTATATAATTACAATAGATAGTATTAATCGCGAAACTCTATGTCCTAAGTAACAAGTTTAAACAACGCCGTGACGCTACTCGGCATCACAGTTTCACGATCAGCAACAACATTTCTTTCCTGCTGAGTCCATAGAATCTCTGTTCATATACAATTCCGATCGATTCAGTTTATATGCGGACCTGTATACTTCGCTACCTGCTTTAGTGCCAGATGCCCGAGCTTGCAGATCCCTCATACCATCAATTTAATTAATATTGCGTCTTTACAATAATAATAATGTTTTTTTACGAATTCAATTATAATAGTAGTTTATGTAACAAGTACATAATTTAGGTCTTTATTGGACGAGCCGAATTTGATGGCAGAGCGAGCGCAGCGAGCGAGGCTAATAAATAAGGCGAGTCTATAAAGTCCGATTATGTACGAGTTGCATACAACGTTTTATGTTCGACTGTATGAAGAATATTTTCTTTTAAAATATGATTATGTCAATACCTATATTTAAAACATTTAATTGCATCTCAAAGTGTGCTTCGTTGTTATGCATTTGTTGCTTTATTTATCAAATTGTCAAAGTGAAAAAAGTGTTGAGATGGATGAAGACATTGAAGACGTTCCAAAAGAAATAAAAGATCTTGCATGTAATGCAAGAGAATATCTAACAATTGTATGAAGACACATATAATACATACAGAAAATGGTGTTTAAATATTTCTTTTGAATTTTGTTTTAATGTGACATTGACAGCAGTCCAATTTTGCATTTTTATCGTACTAGTCCAATAAAGTACCCGATTATGGACAGTAAACAGTGTCGTAGAACAAGGTAATATGATGCAGTCGAACATAAAAATAGTTACGAATTGTTCTTTATTCAAATTAAAACAACACAATAATTTTTATATTGTATTTTACTGTTTTAAAAAGATTAAATTATTTAGACTTTTAATAGTTAAATCTGCAATTGCAGAGCTGTCGTCTGTGTATCAGGGATATTCTTATCCCGTTATATTATGATCCATCCACATTGACAATTCCTTTTTCATACAAGCTTTTCGCACCTATTGTTCACGCAACAAACCTTCAATTATTTCCACCCATTTTTTTACGGATCTTGCACACAGTCTTTCACCCTCATTTTCAACTGACACACAACGATTCTTCTAACAGCATTCATTTCAATCTCACACAATTTATTTTAATCTTTAATTTATAGTTTCAAGTTCTTTGAATGCTGGTGTAAAATTCGTCTACAGTCAGTCGTTTTCTTTTTGTGTCTAGTAGGTGAAAGTGCCGATGAGATAATATAATTACAATTTAATAGCGAAATTCTAGCTTATCGATATATGACTCATGTGTTTTATAATATTTTTAATTAGGTATAAAGCTGCAATCATTCATGCATTATATTCATGAATATAAATAAAAATATTTTATGGAATAATTTAATTGCACATTTTGCAATACTTTACGTAATATTATAGATCTTTATAAATGATATAATTTATTATTATCAAATTTCAAAGATCGTACATTCAAATAGACCATGGCCTATTTAATTAATTAATTGATCAATTTATTTATGCACAGGGATCAATAGATTTTTTCATTTTTATGGATGCCTATGATTGAAGGAGAATGTTTGATGATTTGAAGAATCTGATGAGTAATTGTTTCTAAGGTTCGTACTACCCCAATTGATGGGATATATCGTCAAATATTGATGACTTCAGCTTATATACAATAATTAATCTAAATGGTAACAGGCGCGGTGGCCGAGCGTGTTAAGGCACATCTCTTAACATACTGTGACGTCACCCGAGCCAAGGTTCGTCAGTTCGAATCCGCCTGTCGACAATGTGTGATTTGTCGTAAAATATAAAATACAGCTACATGTATTTATCACACTCGGGCGCTATAAGCTAGTCACTTATACGCCTTAAATAATGTAGCATTCGACTACGAAAACCGGCAGTACGGCAGTGTAAAAATTGCGGCTCGGTGTGTCCGGTAGGCCCAGGCCCGATTTGGGCTGTAGCGCCACAGATGATGAATCTAAATGGTTGGTAATTGGGTTAAGATTCCTGTTTAAAATAACATAAATTACGTGGTAAATTAGACTATCTGTAAGTTTATAATTTCTTTATTTAGTTATTTTGAATTCAGTTTAAAGATAAAGAAATTAAAGTAATGAATTACTTTCTAGTGGAGAGAAAGATCTTGATCTTGCTTTACCGGGCACTTGTGGTCCTTGTCCTGGGCCATCAGAGTCTGTACAACATGTTGTTTCTCAACCTCAACAGAGGTAAGAATTTGTTGTGTTGTAAATTGTGTATTATTGAACATATTCAGGCACTATATAACACGATCAATCTAAGGACGAACCATAACGTTTTAATGCTATTTTTGAAATGTTCAATTATTGGCTACCCTAATTATTTTATTATTCTAGAGGAAAAATTTCTATATTTTATTATTCTACTTGATTGCGGTAAAATAATGGAAATGTTTATTGATAATTTTCTTAAAATAACAAAACAACTGTACGAATTAAAAGTTATTGTTTTTGTTTGTCATTATTATAATAAATATTTGTTTAATGGATTAAATACACAGATAATATATCGCTTACCGAGATCTGCTTAGCTAGAGTGCCACACCCAGTAATGCGTAAAAGGCGTGATGATATATATATATATATATATATATTTTATACTTTTAGAAAAATTCCTAATGAACATTTGCATCATTTTTTTGGTTCTAGAAAGAGTAAATTTATAAATATTGGTGTCAAAAAAATGTAGAAATATTTGCTCTACAATAAACAATTTAATTCTTCTGATATAAAATAATTAGAGAAGCCAATAATTAAACATTTTAAAAACAAAAAATTAATTACATACAAAGAATTACTAGCAGAAGAATTGTTTTTTCTTTCGTTTATTTATGTGTGCACGATTATTCGATTATTCCTGTTAATTTTTAACATTATTGTTATTATTATTTTATGAAGGACATGTATATACACATTTCAGACATCTACAAAAAATACAAGAACCCTATAATTATCTTAAATTATAGGTGTAATAGTTCAGCACCTTTCTTTAGGATTTTTTCAAATTTTACCATCTTTTGAGTTCTAAATAGAATTAATTTCATGTTGTGTAGAAAAGCAAATAAATAAATAATAATGAATATGGATTAAATTGTCAATTAATATAAATTATAAAATAATGTATAATCAATTTCGATTGTGTACGATTTTCTAATCAATTTTTTATTTATTGCACATTACTGTAATAATCTAGGTTTCGAAATAAATAATAGTATAAACAAATGAAAATATAATTATTAATTAATAAAGTTGTGTCTATACGACTAATCAAATAATGAAAGATACTAAAATTATATCATACATATTTATGCATGATATGCACTTGATTGATGACATTTAGATGGAATTAGATTTGATTGATTTTCATACTAGATTACTTAATCATTTAAATATATAAATAATTTTTATTATCATTAAGTTAAATAAGTAAAACAGAAGAATATATTCAATACCTTGTATTATTCTAATTTAAACTATTACATACATACATAACATCATACTACATTTTATAAAATGGGGTAGCACGAACCCCTGAAACATGAACAGAATCAGTGGCGTTCCTAGGGTGCGAGAACCACTTTCAGTGGTATCGAGTCGGCCTATGGATCTAGAGAACCCTGGTTCGATCCCCACAACCGACAAACAATTTTCACCAAATTAAATCTACCCCTGTGACTCCTCCTTAACTAACATCTTTGGGGGTCGTGATTTGACGGCTGGTAACTATATTTCACGCGAAGAAATATATCACTTTCCGATAGCTGCAATGTGCAGCACCCAGTAATGGGTAAAAGGTGTGATGATATATTTATTTATTATATATTAATGGTATCTCTGTGGCTTCCTATTCACTAATATCTTTGAGGGCTGTGATTTGACGGCTGGTAACTTCTTCATGCGCATATATATATTACCGAGTGCCACATCCAGTAATAACTCAAATGCATTATATTAATTTATTATTTATTTATTTATTTTCATTTCAACAGGCTTGTAAGCCCAAATACAAAAGGTTATAAATCGTATATAATTAGGTACATTAATATAGCAGGTAATACAAAAGGGTCATTCATATCTATGTACATTATGTTTCATTTGATTTTGAAATATCTTATACGGTAGGTACAACGAAGACAGAGAAATTTTATTACCTATTCGAGATAATCTAGCTATGGGGGAATGATGGCAAAAGTTTGATCTAAAAGTGGGAATTATAAATCTTTGGTTGTTACGGATTCGTATTTTCAATGAAGAGAGATTTAAGTTCAAAACATGGTTGATTGTTCATAATCTTATACAGCAGACATGCATCCATATAGTCGCGATCAGATTCTAATGAACATGTATTTGTTAATCTCGCAATTTCATTGTAATTATGTAGAATTCTCGGATTTGCAATTCTAGCTTTGCAAGACGCATAAGAAAAAAATCTATGTTGAACATTTTCGACCCGTTTGATATGACTATTGTAGTGTGGGGACCATATTGAAGAAGCATACATTAAAATTGGTTTTACAAGAGATTTATATAATGTTGTGATCGTGGAGACATTATTGAAATCCAATGAATTCCGTTTTATGAATCCTAGAGTTTTCAAGCTTTTGTTAACAATTGAGTCAATATGTGGTATAAATGACACTTTAGTATCAAAAATAACTCCAAGATCGGTTACTTGTGACGCACGCTCCAAATTAATTCCATTTAAACTATACACATTTTCAATAACATTGCCGAAACTCACAACTTTACATTTGTTTACATTGAGTTGCATGTGATTATCTGTACACCAGTTCGCAAGATTGGTTAAGTCAACTTGTACTGCATAGCAATCTTCAGGTTTTTCGATCACCCTAAAAAATTTGCAGTCATCATATTAATTTATTTAATTTTCTAGTTAATTTCGATAAAAGCAAACATTCAAAACAATTATTTCTGTATTTTAAATTTAGTGTAATCATTTAATTTCTTAATCTAGTAGAGTGCTAAAATAATTAGAAATTGTAATAGACACCATATTTCATTTTATCTTATACAAATTATGAAATATCTGTCTGTCTTCCAAGTTCTGTTCGTTATCAGTGGTTTCTAATCTCACTTTTGTCCCTTTTCAGCGTATGTCATATCATGACGTCACCGCGTCCCTGAAAGTAACAAGTAACAAATAACTAAATTGCAGTCGGTTACATTTGCAACAGAATAAAGTGAGCGCAGCGCAAACATTCTACTTTGCGTGCATAATTTATAAGTTGATCTCCTAGTTTTTGCTCTAGCCTGAAGGAATGTACATGTAATGGTCGACATAAAACACAAGAACACTGAATAAATGCACTGATACAGAATGGTACTTGTCCACCGCGTAGGTGCTGCTGCTGCTCACTAACAAGTGAATAACGATAATGGAACGCATGGAATATTGCAATATCTCGAAAATAACAGTTGTCATTCATTTATCGATCGTTATAACAGATAATAATCGAGCTGATCAATAAAGGAGATGTTCATATATTTTTAGTTTAAGTGGGATTTGAACTCGTGATCTTAGAATTCGAATACTGTAATGTTAATCACACCACCGTACTGTCATCAATTCATACTGTTGTTTTTCTGTTGCCATGGATATTGTTTTACTTTTCTTTCTAAGCAAAGAAAAGTATTGCTTTTTTTCTCTCAGTTTGAGGCATAATCGTGAACAAAACTATTTTTTTCTACGATTACAATGAAATATTGACAATTACGCTCATTTGTCATCCCATAGTTGAACAATCGAAAAATAACTTTGTCGCCTGATTTCAATGGTAACGCACATAAAAGATATTAAATACATGCGTTTCCAATGGCAACGCGTGAAAAAGATAATAAATGCGAGTTTACATCAATAGTTACCAGGGATACAAACAAAACAGAGAGTTGACAGAACGAATTTATTTTCAGTACGTATACGTTTTGTAATAATTTAAGATGAAATCGTAGAAAAAATTGTGTGTATCACAAGTGAAAAGTGTTCGGCTCGCTCTGCAATTACCGTGCTCGACTAACAAAGAATCACTTTACGCCCATAAGAATAGCATTATGTAACAAGTTTTATAAACGTCTCTTTAATTATGAAATATTATAAAGCGAGTATCTAAAGAGTTTATAAAACGAGTCACATACTATATTTTTTTTACGATCGCAAATTAAGACAAAAATTTTTTATGCTAACTTCACCCCGTGCTTAATATCTTAAGCCGTGACTAAAACCACGGCTTGTTAACATGTGATTAAGATATTATATATAATACTATTATAAATTTAAATATGGATTTTCTCATAGTGACAAGAGAGTAAGCATCTTCACTTGTTTACTGCATTCTTACGTGAGACGAGGTGTAGGTTCAAATGTACAAAACTCAACAATAAAGTTGAGAATAAAGTTTGCATACGAAATGATGTGTCGTCCAAAGGTGGCATAACTCATTTAACGCTAATTTTATGCGACATATTTGTTAAGAAAAGTAATTAAACATTTTACTTGTTTTCCTTGCTATGTTGATTTATTTTGTTGACAAAGTACACATGTTGGAAGAAAAACATAAATTTTATTTATGTTCGCGAATATTTAAGAAGGCTTGGTATGTTCTTTTCTTTTATGGCCAATTTTATATTTCATGGCCGTCTTTATGACGCTAGCTGATCCATTCCAATTTCTTCTTTTCATTTATTAATTAGTTGTGAGTAATGACGTATTATTTTTAAGTTGTTTTATTTAAATTGCTAGTCGTGTCACATCTAGTTCACGTGTTTGTTATATATTACAGATAATTATGGAAAATTTTACACATGATTAATTTCTTAATTCTAATATTATGTTTTATATACTTTTACTATAAATTGTTCAAAGATAAAAATGGTATCTAATTTCATTGTGTTTTATAGTTTCCCATAATTTCACATCATTTGTTCATTAATAAACATTTAATTATAAATATTTAATTGATTTTTTCTACTCATTTCTCAACTAAATATTTGTTTATTAAAATGAATCAGTTTAAATTCGCAATTTTACGATGAGTTTGAGTTTGAAAAGAATGTTATGAAAACTGTATGTTTCCTTTGTTCAAGGAAATAAAATATTGCATCTCTATCTAATTTAGTAATTAACTGAAAATAGAGGACATCATACTCAACTACAGTCTTACATATCATGTGTAATGCTATGTTTATGTTACGCAGTCTAAACCAGTAGTTCCCAAACGGGTAAAGTTCGATTCATACAACTTTCTCTTCTTGTGTAACTGAGAATTCCTTTGCACTTGTTGTGTGTCACCAGGGAAGGAAGACAACTGACGACCAGCATTTGTTTTGATAATTAGACACTGTCTACCTTGATTTTAACTCAAATTACAAAAAGTTTCACTGAGGAAACACGAGAAAAAATTCCTGATCAACAAGTGTTGTTTTTTTGGAATTTAATTTTAGTTTGTAGAAGGCCATATCATCCATGTTATTTGGTTATGAATTATGTAACAACTGGCTGCTGATTTACACGCAAAAGAGATTTTGATAATTGGAAGAATACGACTTTTTTCTAATTATTTTTCTGTGTACGTTTAAAGTAATTTGCACTTGTATCTATATAATTTGAAATATACTACTTTATAATTAAAACAGAAAACAGACGTAATAATATTGTTTATTAATTACCAGAATGCTTCCTAAATGACGTCATTATTTTGCGAAATCAGTGCAAGTTTTTTTAATGCCTTCTTACGTAATTTATAATAAAATGTGCAATACAAATTCATATTAAAATTGATATTCTTCCTTAATTTTAGAACATGTTTAATTAAAATCATTTTCTAAATGCGTATTTCTTGTAGCAACCCGCTTAACAGATTTGTGTTTTAAATAGAGTGGATATTCAGCCTTGTTAAAGTTTTTGTTTTTCGAAAGAAATCGCAAGTAATGTTACTTGAGTAGGTAAATGCTCCACTTCGATTAAACAGTAATTTTTACTTTCTCATGTTTGGCTACGCTAATTATATCAATTAAATTATTTAACATGTTAAATTTTATAGTCAGTGAACGTTGTATGATTTATAATAATATACTTCTTATAATAGTTTTTTCAGTAAGAGTTTTTAAAAGAAATTACACGGCACATAAAACAATAATAGAAAGTAAAATGACTTGAATGAAAACAGTATATATACAAATACAATAAATGATATATTATCTTCACGACATTTATCCAATTATTAAGATGAGATTGTCTTAACATGCAATTCTGCAATTGCAGATCTTGGAAATGTTTTTATTACAATATAATTGTGACAGAAACAAAATTAATCTTAAATAAATAATTTATCATCACGCCTTTTACCCATTATTGGATGTGGCACTCTATCGTAGCAGATGTCAATTAGAGATATATTTTTTTATGTGAAGTGTGGTTACCAGCCGTCAAATCGCTTCCCTCAAATCTATATTAATATAATATATTCACGACATTTATCTAATTATTAATGACATTGTTTTTCGACGTAATTCTGCACTTGCAGATCCTGGAAAATTTTTTTTACAACAACAAAGTATAATTGGGGCAGAAACAAAATTAGTCTTAAATAAATAAATAATTTATCATCATGCCTTTTACCCATTATTGAATGTGGCATTCTATCGTAGCAGATCTCGATAACTGATATATTTCTTCACGTACGGTTACCAGCTGTCAAATCACAACCCAAAAAAGTTATTGGGAAGGGAATAACACAAAGAAATACTAGTTAATCCGGATCTTGTACGGGATTAACTTCCTGTTATAGAATGTAACATAAATAAATAAAATAATATAAATTATTTTCAGTTAGATTTTTATTAAGATTTATTTGTGCTGTGTATCATTAGTGTGACTACATTTGACCGTCTAAACAAAATAGTATAAATTTTAGAATACGGTCCTGCTTTAGTCTATTTATTATTTTTATTTATCAAATTTACAAGCAAGCTAAGCTACTTATAATAATTAGGTAACAGTATACGCCAATGATAACACAATAAACTTGTAAATTCAATTGTCATTTGTAGTTAGCCTACTTAGTTCTTACTATCAACGTGTAAGACAGAATTTAACCATATTCATACTTTAATTAGTTCTGAAATAGACCTAAATTATCATCGCAGTACGCGTTGTGTTATCAACCACATAACATCCTACACACAATCATTTTTCGCCGAAACTATTTTCAAAGTTATTTTAAAATAAAAATGTGAGACTACATAATACACAAAGTGACAAATGACAATTAGAAAATAGTGTGTGATGTTTTATTGTTTTCTGTGTTTATTGAAATAAGTGAGGAAGTAATTGATGGAGTTAAAAAATATTCCTGATACAAGGAAGGGAACATTCAAGGATTTTATTGAAACGTAAGAAAAGATCAGAAGATACAAATTATTTGGTTTTATAAATATATGTTTTGCAATTGCAAGGCAATCTTGATCATTCCAGGAGTTCTTTGTGTCTGGCAACTTTTGCTTTTAGTTTACTTTTTGTCATAGGTTAGTGAACAGTGAATTACCACTGTACAGTCAGTTACAGCAACAAGCACAAATTTGCGCGTTCTGTTCAGCTTATATCCAAATAAATTAATTTCTGAAAATGTTTCAATGGTTTGAAATTTAAATAAAATAAATATATCATCACGTCTTTTACCAATTACTAGGTGTGGCACTCTCCCGTAGCAGATTTCGGTAAGTGATATATTTCTTCGCATGACCAGCCGTCAAATCCCAGCCACCAAAGATATTAGTGGAGGGATAATATTTGGTGAAAATTGTTTGTCGGTTGTATGGCATGATTTCTTGGGTAATCTGATATAGCATATACGACTATCATATATGTGTCGTCTATAAACATTGATAAACAGGCTCTGAGTCATCGGAAAAATAAAGTTAGACAAATAATACTAGTTAATAGTTACTGAGGATCATATTAACAATTTGCTTTTTATAAATGTAAACAAATTTATAACATAGTAAATTTAAACTATAATTTATGACACAAGGACGAAAAATGCAGTTTTTTATGAAGTCGAGTTCGGCAACTGTAGGAGAACGAAAAGCTTTTTTATCTACTTATAATAAATTGTTTTTTACTTGATTGTCAAAAATTGTTTTAAATAGTTATTTGTGTATTCCTCTTACACTATTACAGCTCTCGCCTTCGGCTAGTGCTGCAATTACCGTGCTCGAGTAACAAAGACACTTTACGCTCGTAATACACACATAATTTTTTTAATAATTGCATCTTAAAATTATTAGAAAACGTATACTTACGTACTGAAACTAAATTCGTTCTGACAACTGTCAATATGACAAGTTTCTGTTTTGTTTATATCCCTTGTAACTATTTAATATCTTTTTCGCGCGTTGCTATTGACAACGCGCACATTTAACGCCTAAGATATTTTTCAATTGTTCCACAGAAAACGTCAACTTTACGATGATAAATGAGAACGTAATTGTCAACTTTTCATAGCAATCGTAGAAAAAGAATTTTGTTTTTAACCTAATATTATTTTAGCGGCTGAAAAATACTTTATTTCTACCGTCTATGTAAATATGGGGTAGGTGTCTCTGTGGTATCGAGTCGGCTTGTGGATTAATCGAATTCAGGTTCAATTCCCACAATCGACAAACAATTAAATCTACCCCTGTGGCTCCCCCTTCATTTAAGTCTTTGAGGGCCGTTATTTGACCACAATTCAAGAAATATATCACTTACCGAGATCTGCTTTTTAACTTTATGTAAATGACACTTCATATGTAGATATGTAAGGTAACTAAGTGAATGAGTAATAACAATGCATAGACCTGTAAAATTTTGCAATGTTTATAAAAATAAAACTAGTATAAACTAATTAAAAGTAATTACTTGCAGCTTCTGAAATATTTTGTATATATTCTTGAACTGCAAGAAAATTGCCTTCGAAATCTTCGTCAGGGATTAAATCCATTATTTCAAATTATTTAGTTCTAGAATACACGAAACTGTTGACACTGACAATAGTGGTTTTTGCATCACAACGATCACATCATGACAAAGTTCAGTTATAAATTGTCCTACTGCCAACAACTTTTCATTACAAAATGTAATGTATCTTTTTATAAAATTAATACTGGCCACATTAACATTTTCTACAAATATAAAATGTTGCTTATTGATACAATCGAATAAACCCTGTCAAAAAAATTATTTTCTCTTTTCTTTCTCTTACATAAATGTGTAATTCTTTCCACAAGTGCTTTATATTCTTAGCCTTCTGCTTATGAAAGGAAAAATAAGGTAATACGAATCTGAAATCAACAAAACTCATAAACTTTTAAATAAATGTCTCGTGTATCTTTTGTAAAGGTGAAACCACTGAACACAAATTAAAATACAGTCATTCAACTTTAACATTTATAATTTATTTACAAACCATTCCACGTTTGAAAACGTTTAGTATTTAGGAAAGTCTTTGTTCACACATTTTCAGTATTTTCTCGTTATCAATTAGCATTTTGTACAGTTATAAATCACTCACGCTTATCAGATATCAGCAAAAATTAGAGCTTCATTCATAGTGTGCAATGCTGTGCTTTACACATTAATAAATATTTATTAAGTTTGAATTTTTACACATGTGTATAATATGTATTACTAAATAGTTCAAGTGGCTCTGAGACTGATAGTTAGATGTTTGTTGTTTCCATGGTGACAAAATAAGTTAAACAAGTGAATCGTGAGGTGGGCACTAACGAGGCATTTGCCACTAATATGAGATGTGAGGTGCAAATTTAACAGGGACGTAATCGAAAATTTACTATGTAATCCAATATTTTATTCTTACTTTATTACAAAAAATATACAAATATTCTAATAAAAAAAATGTTATGATTTTTCTTTCCTCTTCCCCGGGGAAGAGAGTAAATTTTGTTCTTTAGGGAAGAAAAGTAAATTGAACTTTCTAATAAAATAGGTGAAAAAATAATTTGTATACCTTGTAAAGAAATTGTCAAAGTGAATTGTTAATAGGGTAGGTGGCTCAGTGGTATCGAGTCGGCCTGTGGATCTTGAGAACTTTGGTTCGATCCCCACAACCGACCAATTTAAATCTACCCCTGTGTCTCCCTCTCTACTAATATCTTTGAAGACCGTGATTTGACTGCTGGTAACCGCTCTTCATGCGAAAAAATATATCACTTACCGAGATCTGCTTAGACAGAGTGCCACATTTAGTAATGGGTAAAAGGCGTGATGATATATTTATTTATTTTATTTAGCAATAAAAATATTTTTGAATAGCTTGTTGTTGCATGGTTAAATTTATTTAAATTCTCCTAAATACGGTCCTATGAATACATCACTTAAATTTGCTTGTACTATGCGAGGTTATATAAGCCGCAGCACGTCGTGCGTTGAGACATAAAACACACATCATACGTAGTGCAATCAGAAGCTGATGGAACTGAGGGAAATTTCAATTTCATTAATCGAGTCAAGGACAATACACACATCTACATATGTGCGTAAATACGCGTGTGTGTGTGTGTAAGATAGATGATGGCTCTACTCTTAGCACACTACGATGCGTGAAGGCATTTCGATTTTTCTTTTCGCATTTTTAGAATGACCTTGAGACAAGGAAAAATACGTGTCTGGTGATATTTTAAGGCCAGGATAATTAATACTTCTTTATTTGAACCATTTATGACTGTCAGTACGGTGGTGTGGATAGTGATACGGAATTTGAATCCGGAGATCTCGAGTTCGAATCTCACTTCAAGCTAAAAATTATATAAACTACTACACTGTGGCTCGGTGAGTGTGGATCCTGTACTGTAATTGGGATTAAGTTCCTGTTGTACAGCGTTACAAATAAATTTAGACTGTCGTAAATTTTTGGATTTATTTTGAAGTCAACTTGGCAATGCGAATTTTTGCTTGTAAAATTATATGGAAATTCGTCAATAACATCTCTACTACCTACATTTTATAATTATTAGGTCCGATATTTAAATTCCTAGTAAATATATCTGTCAAACAAACAAACAAACAAAAACGTAATTCAAATTATGAAAATTTGTTGTAATTGTCATTTTGCTATCAATGTTTGTTCGTTTGACTGATAAATTTGTTCTGAACTTTGTTAGACGATTGAAATATTAATCCGTAACGTCAGAAGTTTTGTCCACGTTTCTATCAATGATTTTTCAATCTCTAGCAACGCCAAAAATTTCATTTATTTATTTGATGCAGAGAATGATGTCTATTGTGAACAGTTATGTTAACTGAAGAATAAACCTAGGTGGCTCCCTCTCCAATCTTTGGAGGGAGTATGCTATGACGGCTGGTAACCGCTTTTCACGCGCAAAAATATATCATTTACCGAGATTTGTTACAACAATGAATAACGAATAACTAAAATTTTGACCGTTTTAAATTTGAAAATTTGGGTATTTAATGAGTTTTAAAGATCATTTTTCAAATTTGGACAAATTATAGTTAATGATTTGTCGAGAGAAGAATAAATCTGATCTAAATTTCCAATTTATTTATGAAAATGTTACTTTCTGATAGCGTGTTGAACAAAATTATGTGTATACCTCGTGAAGAAAGTATCATTTTCCCTCAGATTGTTTATATCCTTCGCCTTCGGCTCGGGAAATGTCACTTTCTTTCCTTCATAGACAAAGTGATTAAAACCACAGCCAACTTCATTGAATTGCGCTGCGGTTACTATGTCCGTTTCATATGTCATTCATATTTCTAATTTCAAATTTACAAACTGAGTATGTCAACTAGCGCCTATAACTAACATAACTTAACTTAATCTAATATAATAATATTGAATAAAATAATTAAATATAAACATTACTGGGTGTGGCACTCTGCCTAAACAGATCTCGGTAAGTGATATATTTTTTCGCTTGAAGAGCGGTTACCAGTCGTCAAATCGCGACCCCCAAAGATGTTAGTGGAGGGGGAGCTACTGGGGTAGATTTAAATTGGTGAAAATTGTTTGTCGGCTGTGGGGATCGAACCAGGGTTCTCAAGATCCACTGAGTCACCTACCCCTTAATATCGAATGTATAAATAAAATACGCAATTTCATTAAATGTATTTCATTTTATCACATCAACTTCAATTTACAAATATTTTAAGGTTGTTGTACTTTAATTTTGAAATATTATTAGTTTCCATATTATTTATTCGAAGTAAATTTAAATTTCCCCAGTATCTATTAATCTATAAAACCAATATATTTATTTTGTCAATGACGTAAAGATAAACAAAATCTAGCTTTTCCACATTTTAACTAAATATCTAGTAGCTTTATTATCAAACAAAATTATTATTATCAATCAAAAAATTATGACGATACTGATAACACACTTGAAAACACTTCCAAGTGCAAAACAACATTTTCGCCCCCGTAATAAACTTTATTTCCGCCGTTCAGTTACACAGATACGTTCACGAAACAAAGTCCAATATCTGAGACACTTTTTCATCGTGAAATCATAATTTCTCAGTGCTCCACTCACGCATGCCAACTGCCAACTGCACTCGCCGCAAATAATTAGCAATAATTCAATAATCAAGCTTTCAAGTGAATGTCTCTACGCTTACAACAAATTAGCATAACGGAAACTGTAATAATGTGAAATAATGATTGAACAGAAATATCAAGGTGAGTAAAAATGGTCCTCGTGTTATTGTAAAACCAGTGTCGTTCGTGAAAAATTAAAATGGAAGTCTCAAGGGCATTTTCTAAAGAAAATTGGTTCATGTGCCATAATATGCATTCAAATGTTTTGTAAGAAATTGTTGCAATAATACGTAATACGTTCTTAAAATGGATATGGACTGTTTTAGAACAAATGAGAGACCTGTCAAAAATTCATTTGTTTTTAAAAATAAATAAATAAATATATCATCATGCCTTTTACTCATTACTGGATGTGGCACTCTGCCGAAGCAGAAATCGGTTAGTGATATATTTTTTCGCGTGAAGTGCGGTTACCAGCCGTCAAATCACGGCTCCCAAAGATGCTAGAGGAGGGCTAGCCACAGGGGTAGATTTAAATTGGTGAAAATTGTTTGTCGGCTGTGGGGATTGAACCAGGGTTCTCAAGATTCACAGGCCGACTCGATACTACTGAGCCACCTACCCCTTTTTTTTAAATAATATTTATTGTTCGTCATACACACCAACAGGAATATTAGAGCGCTTCAATCGCCTGAAGATTGCATTTAATTTGTGCTTTATTGCAGTAACTTTTGACTTAAAGAGACAATATCAAAGGTTTGACAGCATACGATATTATCTAACTTTGATTTAATTTTATTTATTTGTCAAACATAACATTTAAGTTTGTTTAGTGCCTTCAATTTACTTAATATTAATGGGGTAGGTGGCTCAATGGTAGATACTCGGACTGTAGATTTTAAAACATACATGAAATTTGGGAAAAAATACTTTTTCTAAGGCTATAACTCAAAAACTAAAAAAGATATGAAAATGCGCTCAACGGCATTGAATTCCTCGTACTCTAATTGACTTATAAACATATTTTCAGCGATTTTTATTTTTTAAATATTTTTGACTAATTTTTTTTTATGTTTCAGTATTTGATGAATATCTCGAAAGCTAAAAGAGATACGAACTCAAACATTTCACCATTAGATTTAGCGCATTGAAATACATATGTATGTAAATTTTCATTAAAATATTCCAATGAGAAAGAGTTTTAGAGTATAAAACTTGAAAATGGCCTAAAATCGAAAAAAACCTAAGGGGTACCCCTTAAGAAATTTTCAAAATTTTAAAATCGCTGAAAATTTGTTTATAAGTCAATTCGGACACGGGGAATTCAATGCCGTTGAGCGCATTTTCATATCTCGCTTAGTTTTTGAGATATAGCCCCTGGAAAAGTAGATTTTTCTCCCAAATTTTACACTATTTGACATTGTATGTCATAAAAAACCTATCTATCAATTAAAATCAATAAAAATATACTTACTTATGTAGAAAACTATGAGGAATACAATGGTGATATATTCATGGCCGTATCGAAACTAATTTTTGAGATATCGCGTCTGAAAAGTAGAATTTGTCTCAATTTTTACTCTGTGTCACATTTTGTACAATAATAAATTTTTCTATTAATTTAAATTAATAAATAATATTTTTATGTGCGAGAGAGTTGGTTAAAGAACATCAAACTTAATAGTATGGGGTAGATGGCTCAATGGTATCGAATCAGCTTGTGGATCTTAAGAATCCTGGTTCGATCCCCACAGCCGACAAACAATTTTCACCAAATTAAATCTACTCCTGTGGCTCCCCCTCTTCACTAACATCTTTGGGGACCGTGATTTGACGACTGGTAACCGCACTTCACGCGAACAAATATATTACTTACCGAGATCTGTCCCGGCAGAGTGCCACACTCAGTAATGGGTAAAAGGCGTGATGATATATTTATTTATTTATTTAAATATCTTTAAAACCAATAACATTTTAAAACTTTGTCATTAGTACGATGTTTTTGGGTCTAGTAACAATATATAAGAAAAATGTACTAGTTTGTTACTCTAGTGGAGCATCTTATTCTTGAAATATTTCATTTGAACGGTTGACATGGAACAAACAATCATCAAATTTATCTAAAAATTATTCTTCGTCCAACATTTTTATCCTGGCTTCAACTACATTCACGTTCCGTCCATACAAGCTCATTTTAATTTTGAGTTTTTCTAAAACTTGATAACAAAGGACTTAATACTACACCCTTGAGACGTTGGTATATGATAGAGAAGGGTCGGTTGACAAAAAAATACTAGGGAACGAAATTTTATTTTTTTACGTTTCTCAAAATTGATAAATATAATAATTAATTTTTTGTTTTATATTCCTGTTTACTGTAATTAAGTAAGTACATTTTAAACTAATACAAAACTAAATTAAATTAAATGGTGTAGGTGGCTCAGTGATATAGACTTATGGATCTTGAGAACCCTGGTTCGATCCCCACAGTCGGCAAACAATTTTCACCAATTTAAATCTATCCCTGTGGCTCCCTCTCCACTAACATCAGCCGTGATTTGACGGCTGGTAACCGCACTTCACGCGAAAAAATATATCACTTACCGAGATCTGCTTCGGCAGAGTGCCACACCCAGTAATGAGTAAAAGGCGTGATGATATATTTATTTAAAACGAAATTAAATTTAAATTGTAGCAGCATTGTGCAAGTAAATGTGTCAATTAGTGTAATTATAATTGCGGATAATTTGGTGTTACGCGTCCAGACAAAGACCATCAATCATGAATTTACAATCATCTGAATACATGAATATAAGAAGCGTAACTTTTGTACCCATACGTCAAATTCACACTCCAAACATAAGTCTACAACAAAGCTAATAATTAATAAAGTCTTTTTATGTTGCGTTAGGTAACGCAAATCCAATCACCAGTGCGTCAGTGACAAAAAACTAATTGTCTTTGTAACAAAAACACACATACAACGATAATTATTGTGTGCATTCATGTTCAGTGTGTCTTTTTAACCTTAGAGAGAGACACCAGCGAGCATTAGAAGAAACTGCAGCACGCATGTTCTTGCCAATGCCAACCTTCATTGGTTACGTTTTACTATTGCTATCGATTGAGCAAAAACTCATGTAATTCTAACTAAATCGTTCAGTTATGAAGTCATGTAATAATCTGTTGTTAGATACAAATTGATCTTATTATTGCTTATGAAACCGAAGGAAAACGTGCATTATTCTAAACTATACTAGTATATAAATATAAGGCAAATCACTCAGATTGTAGAAATAAGAATTACTGCTGTAATATAAAACCTCTCGTCGATATTATTATCTAATTTATATAAATAATAATAAATATATATCATCACGCCTTTTACCAATTACTGGGTGTGGCACTCTGCCGTAGCAAATCTCGGTAAGTGATATATTTCTTCGTCAAATCACGGACCCTAAAGATGTTAGTAGAGGTGGAGCCACAGGGGTAGATTTAAATTGGTGAAAATTGTTTGTCGGCTGTGGGGATCGAACTAGGGTTCTCAAGATCTACAGGCCGACTCGATACCACTGAGCAACCTACCCCATAATTTTTATTATAATTTATTTGTGTATTAAGAAAGTCAGATATTTCTTCCTGAAAGGGTCGTTTCATTTCTCAAAGAAAGTAAAATACCTGAAAGAAGAATAACATTTTCTTCACGAGATATATGGGGTAGGTGGCTCAGTTGTATCGAGACAGCCTGTCCATATAAAAATCCGGGTTCGATTCCCATAGTTATTCTTACATTAAAATTACCTCTGTGGCTCTCCTTCAACTATCATCTTTGGGGGCCTTGATTTGACAGCTGGTTAAGCATTCTAACATTAAGAAAGATGAAAATTTGCTTAAAAATAGTGTTTTTTTAAATAGTTACGTTACATGAATAAATAAATAAAAATCTAGTATTGATGGTTGCTTTCCTCCCTAGGAAGAAAAATAATCACTTTTCTCCCTAGAGACACAATAGCTAACTTTCGAGCCGCAAATGAAACAGGAAAAGCCATCTTTCGGTTAAGGAAAATATATTTTTTTTTGTTTGACATCATTAGAGTCTTCTTATTATTTATGTTAATCTTAAAAACAACATATTTTGTCATCTGCCTTACAACAGAAATCTGAATCAGAATTAAGAAATTTAAGAAAAGATTGAAAAGGAGAGTTGATAAATGTATTTACTTTTCTTTGAGAGTACTGTTAGAATCTCTTTTAGTAAAGCTCTAACGTTAAAGTTTTCCTGTTAGCCTGTTGTACTTCGTCTCCGGAAATCGCATAATCGGAAATACTCATAACAAGAACGTAACGTAACAAGTTTTACGTTAAGTGCACGCATCTATGTCTACGTCTTCTAGTAATGTTCGCAGTGTCTTCAGCGGGCAGACAAAGAATTTTTTTTATTCCTGACTTTCTCAAAATGTACTCACACATTTTTAGTTTCCGCGTGGATTATATAATCGTTTTTATGTTTGAAAGTTTTTAAGAATGCATTGCAGACAATAGAACATCATAACGCCAATTCAAGCTACGCTTGTTTCAAACTCAACAGCAGCAAGTAATTGATTAAATTCTTTTTTAATATTATTAAAAATTATTAGTGTTTATAGTTTCAAGTTTATTATGTAACAATTGCAATTTTCTCTTTGATTGTTGTACAAATTGATTGTTATTTTTGTGGTAATTGGGACATGCGGTCATTACTTCTACAGTGTTAGCCAAACTTTTATTTATTTTTACTATTTTTTTTCTAATTTGTTTAGTACAATTACACAATTTCCTAATGCAGATCAAGCATGAATGAATTGTTTGAAGACTGCTGACAATATGAACCATAAATTTATGAAATAATTAAGTATGTTATGAACTAAACATAATAGTTAAACATTAAATAAATAAAGAAGAATTTGCAATAATAGTTAACGACGTTATAATAACAAAATGTTAAATTGAAATCTGTTGCAAATTGCGCTTTATGATAAAGAAAGTTGATAAAATATGCAAAAAAAAACTTATAAAAACCGCACTTTTTCTTAAAATTGTCGAGTCAAATAGAATAAGAATTTACTGAGCCACATATCAACTCTACAGGCTGATTCATCGGTCTGTATTTTTTTTTTACTCGATTATTTTAAATTTTACCGAAAATTATTCCAAACAAAGTTTATTTCAAATTAAAATTTTCACATATCTGCAGTACAAGTTCTTCTACCGGGTGTTCCATTATCGCGCCATGATATGCAACTTTATACCTTTTAATGGAACACCCTATATATGCGTCAGTACGGTGGTGTGGGTAGCAATACGGAATTCGCATCCGGAGAGCCCGAGTTCGATTCTCACTCAAACTAAAAGTGAACTACCACACTGCGGCTCGGTGTACTGTAATTGGGATTAAGTTCCTGTTGTACGTAACATAAATAAATAAATAAATATATTTTTGCAAAATTTAAAAAAAACAGTTCTTATTCATTATAGTCCTAAAATGATCAGTACAGAAACTATTCATGTTATTATTAATAAATAATCGCACACAGAAAATATGTAAAAATTCGCTAAAAATAAATACTATGTTAACTAATTCATTTTTCATAAACAAACTAAATAAATTATAACAAAGAAAAATTGATAAACTAATTGAAGTGAGAGAAGCAAGTAATAATTATTAAAGATCTGACAGTAACTAAGCTAATTGTTTAAACAAGTGATGTTTCAAAAATATCAGTGTTCAGGTGTCATCTCCAGATAAGTGCATGATTCACATTAATTCATCTTCTAGAATAAACTGTGAAGCAATGGACTGTAAAAGAAATTTACAGTACATTAAAATAATTTCTTTACATAACCAAATTGTAAATTGTCGACTTATGCAAACTATTTCTTAAATCCATAGTAACATCTTTTTAATTCTTAATCTTGAGAATCATAAAATTTCAACAACCTAAAACAAAACAATAACAAGTATAGTTACATAGCTACAGAGGCATAGTTAGGTTATTGAGCGTGATGGAACAAAAGTTGGCAAAATTAATTTTTTAATAATGGTTGGAATAAGTTGTAAACTGTAAAATAAAATAAATAAAGATATCACCACGCCTTTTACCCATGGTACTCGTCTGCAGCAGATCTCGTAAGTAATATATTTCTTCGCGTGAAGTGCGGTTACCAGCCGTCAAATCACGGCCCCCAAAGATATTAGTGGAGGGGGAGCCACAGGGGTGGATTTAAATTGGTGAAAATTGTTGTATGGCATGCTATACATAAATAAATAAATAAATAAAAATAAATCTGAGGAAATAATAATACTTTCTTCATTAGCAATAATTTTTGTTCACTACTCTGTCTAAAAGAATTTTTATTCAAATATCATCTAGATGTCCCTAAAGTATCCTTCTCTAGGGAGGAAATATTTACTTTCTTTCTTAGGGAGGAAAATTATTACTTTTTCTTTCAATTCAAGGAGGTATAATTTACTTTCTAACAGGGCCGTGAAAAAAAGTATTTTTCTCGTTTAAAGTTAAATTTTATTCAAAGCACTTTTGGCGACGTTTTATCCCCTTCCCCTCCCTAAATGAATGCTGGAGGCATTTGTCCTTTGTTTCCTCTTCTGCCCCCCACCACTCTGCCTTTGTGTAGCTATAATTTCGCTGCAACCAAATTATTTAAATTGGCGCAATACATGTTTGTGAATAAATTAAATATTCAAGACGAAAAAAATATATAAATTGAGACATTGACTGGAGTTTCAAGGTCTTCTTACTGATTAAGAAGTAAAATCCTTTGTCATTAGTACCTACTAGTAATTATTTTCAAATTTAAAACCAAGTTGCGAAGGTTAAAATTATATTTTTACAATGCATCTTTTATAATAGGAATCAAATGTAGCACTTCAATACGTAGAAAATAAAATCTAACATTTAATAAAAAAGAATTGAAGCTCGAAAAATATGAATAATAACTAAGGGGTTATTTCATTTTAATGTCTGCAATATACAGGGTGTTTCAGGACTAGTGTAACAAACTTTAACAGCTTATTCCTGAGGTTATTTTGAGCAAAAAATGTCATATAAACATAGGTTCTATTCCTTCTAGTTACTAAAATACAAGAGGTTGAAGTTCTATAAATAACACGACATTTTCAAATTTTTGTAATCAAGATACTTTCGAAAAACAAGAATTTTATTGAAAAATCATACCTTATTTGTCTTAATTAAAAATTGTTGTACTTTTGATTGTATTATTGTTTCATAATGGATGGTTATAGTACTGCTGAATATGCAGATATGATTTTTATTTATGGATTATGTAATGGTAATGCCCGTTATGCATCCAGAGAATACCAAGACAGATATCCAAATAGAAGCCAACTTTCCCATCCTCTATTTGCGCGCATTTTTGTTTTCCAAAAGTATCTTGATTACAAAAATTTGAACATTTCGTGTTATTTATAGAACTTCAACCTCTTGTATTTTGGTAACTAGAAGGAATAGGACCTATGTTCATATGACATTTTTGGCTCAAAATGACCTCAGCAATAAGCTGTTAAAGTTTGTTACACTAGTCCTGAAACACCCTGTATACATATATCAAATTTAACTAACAATAAATAGTAAACTAGGTAACGTAGAAAACAGCAAAATGTTGACAGATTCATGTGTCATTTTAATTGTGAAAAATATGTCTTCTATTACTTTTAAATAAGTGAAAACTACTAACTTAGGTATTATATTGTTTCGAAATATTAGATATCTTTTAAAGCTGCCTTAAATTAGTTTATTTTGTAAATAAAGCAATCTGCAATCGATAAAATCGCCTGAGGATTTACTTCCTATTAAGTTACCTGTATAGTAATGACTATTCGTGTTATATGTGGTGTAAATTAAAATATCTAGACGCAAGTTGGCGTGAAAATAAATTACTTATTACATAATTAGATTTCGAGAAAATTTATTGACACAATATTACAACATAACTCATTGAACTCAGTATAATAAATACTGATAGTAAGATTCAAGTTTGAAATTTCTAGTTTGTAAAAAACAATTTGTTGAAACAAATGAATGAAAGAAATGACAAGTGATTGTTCACATACCTACTAGATTTTTATGCAAAGTAAAGTATGTTTTTATGTTGGAATCATTATTATCATACTACTGAATAATAATACTACAAGTTTTTAATAAAAATTATTAGAGTGGAAATTATGTTTCATTTAATAACTTGATTATTGTTTCCGTGTCTTATTCAATTCATCGTCTTTTATTTTATTCATTTTCACCGGAAAACATTGGATATCTTTATGATTATCTTGACAGTTTTTGTTATGACTTTATGGTTAAACGATTACCACATTAGCTAGAGTGGTTCAAATTATATTATTAGTTACTGTAATTGTGATTAATTAGTGCAGAGCTGTAAATAAATAAATGATTAAATTTTGTTTCAAGTATCAAAGGATTTTAAAATTTATGTCAAGACTAGAACAATTATTGTGTAGTCACCTTCATCAATTTAAAATTTCTGGGAATTTCATTCATAAAAACTTTTAATTTTTTTCCATTATTGAGTCATTTATAAAAAATTGCTAAAATGATATTAGATTATTACACACAATATTTGAAATTGAACCAGATATAGAATACTCGTTGTGTCCAGTTTTTATACACAGGTGTTGCACAAAACCTGGGCCACAAGCTAATCATCTTTTTGCAACTATTGCTTCCCTGATTCTGTACAAAAAAATAATTATATTTCACATCTAACTCAATTTGAATATTTCATAATTTTTTTTTCTACTCATGTTATTAAAATAACATTTAACGTACTAGTTTCCATGGCGCTAAATAACATCTTAATCATATGTTGATAAGCTGTGGCTTCGAATGTTTTAGTCACGGCTTGAGATATTAAGCACGGGGTGAAGTTAGCTTCAATCATCTGTCATTGTAACTTAACCTTACTTTTTAAATAATTCATAAAACTTTACATTTTGTTGTTGTCTTAATTTGCGATTGTAGAAAAAGTATAGTATGTGACTCGTTTTATAAAATCTTTAGATACCTGGTTTTTTATAAACTCGTAACTAAAGAGACGTTTATAAAACTTGTTACATAATATACTATTATCAAGTCGATTTTTTTATTTGAAAACCCGAGTTTGATTCCCACACAAATAATTTTTCACCACATTAAAACTATCCTTGTAGCTCCACCTCCACTAACATCTTCGAGGACCGTGATTTGACGACTGGTAATCGCACTTCATGCACATAGATATACTCATATCACTTATTGAGATCGTCTACGGCAGAATGCCACACCCTATAGGGTAAAAGGCGTGATGATATATTAAACATTATACTTTTGTTTGCATTTCGCTTACATCAACTTCATGTGTAGAAAAAATACTACTGTGGCTAAGTGATAGAAGTTCTATTATGAAGTATCATAACTGGGTTTAATAAATAATAACAAGTAATAATATTTCAGGAAAATAACGACTTCCTAATTCAATAAAATATAATAGATACTCAACAATAGGTACTAAGGCATTGTCCAATTAAATTATAGATTTTCAATGACCAAATTTTATTGTTCTATCAAAATACATCCTTAAATAACAAAACAAGCTCGATAAACGTAACCCAGAGTCCATCTTCATCAGATCAGCACTTGTTCGAAACAGTTGAAGTTGTTGTAGTAGTGGGGCATCAACAATCATAGTCGCGGATCGCGGGCCAAGCGTGAGTTTTGGAGACTGCGGCGTTCAGTCAGCGCGCCAACCCGCCGATAGGCACTTGTTTAGTTCCGTTTCTGTTTCGGTTGTCAGTTGTTTAGTGGCGGCGCGAAGAGGTAGTGCGAAACGCGAAAGTGAAAACGATAGGTGATCAATTGTTTCATTGTTTTGTTTGCATTTACAGTGGTGCTTCTTTTGTTTGTGATATTTAATGCAATTTTCCTACAATTTCCGTAAATATTTTTGATGAAAATATTTCAATTTAAAGTTTTATAAATCCGCTAAAAGAACTTGCATATTTATCATTATCATTTTTCTTTTAAAAGCTTATATTTTTTTTTAAATTTGAAATAGTTTGGTTGTTTTATTTTTATTACTGTGCAATTTTTTGTGACTAAATTAAAAATATAAGTTTATTAGAAAACCAGTTTTTTTATTTAATTAATTTTTTGTGTATTTCACATATATTTTTGCATCCTTGAAGTGACGATATAAATTTAAACCTATTAATTAGCATGATAACTAAATTTGTTTCGAACTCGTTAATAAATTATGATAAGTAACTGTAACAATATTACAAGTAAAATATTCAAACCAAAATAATGTAAATAGTATTCAGTTTTTCCGTAAAGTTATAAACAAAAGAAGCACTACTGTATCTATTAAATATGTTTACCCTAATACCAATAAAAAAGAAATGTACTTTGAAATGTAGATCAACTAGGAACAAATAACGAAATCATCATCATTATCAATTCTTTTGATTGATTGTACGAGAAGTAAAGTCAGTTATAGAGGTCAGTAGTGTTCGTTGGTAGACGATACAACGATACAGAGTTATATAGAACCATGTGCAGTTGTTAGTGAAAGTGAACCTGGTTCGGTTGTGTAACGTAAAGAATTAAAAACGTTTCCTTTGGTGTTCTACGGAGGTTTACTCGAACCACTGGCCCTAATTTCTTCACACACCGGGCATTCAGATGCTTATTACGTGAGTACAAACCTTTATTCAAACCTACAGAATATATACAACAATTTTGAAGTTTATTGGATAAATGTCAAACAATCTGTTGAAGTTTCATAAAAAAACTAAAGCTAAAATTATCCTCGTTCTACCGTCAATAATTTTGTTATGTTTGGGTTTTGAATCAAATTTAAATTAATCTACATAACTTTTGCAGCATATTTCGTAAAAGAGTGTTAGGTAATATTGAAGTCTGGATATTTATAGAAACTCTACTAGAGTTTTGTTATCATTTTGTTTTCGAAAATTAAAATACAAATTCAAGTCAGGTTATTTAAATCTTTTGGTGAATTTATTAAAGTTTTTATTTAAATTAATTTAAATAGAAAACTATCTGAAAATGATTTTGTTTAAGTGGTTCGAATTCCACTATAAGCTCTGTAATTGGTGTTAAATTCCTGTTGTGCAAAGTAACAAATTAATAAATAAAATGACAGTTTGAAATCGTAAATATATTTAGGTAAATTTAAAATATTATTATAGTAATTTTAATTGAATAAAAGCAAATTATAGTGAATATTAGGCCTAATATATTTTTCGTTAGACAAACATGATTGAAATAAAATTATGGACAATCAAATTTTGAAGTACTTTTGAACTTAGTTTATTTAAATAAAAGTAAATCGAATGTTTGTACGCAATGTATGACATGTAACTTTACTTTTCTTTTGTTTATTAAAACCAGTATGAAAATTGAGCTTCAAGAAGCTTTTTCTCTTTTGACAGCAGATAATATATTCTGTCAAAAATAATTTGTTTGTAAATATTGTTGTAATTTATCATAATAAATTTAAATTCAAGTACTATTGTATACAATATAATAATAATCGAAGATTTTGGAATAAATTATACACGCACGTATATATTAAAAGAAATAGAAAATGAAGGAAAATAATGCCTAATTTATCAGGTGAAACGTTTGGAAAAATACCCAGTAAAATTTTCCAAATTATGATAATAAATTAGATAACATCAAACTCAAGAATGCGTAGAACATTTATCATCTATCTATTTGTCATTATTAGTTATGCTAATCTTTTAGAAAACTTTGTGCGCAAGAAGTTTGACAATATTGTATAATTTTGTAGCACAAGCGAGAGATATGTTTATTATGTTATAATGCGATTACCAGCCGTCAAATCACGACTTTCAAAGATGTTAGTGAAGGGGGAGCCACAGCGGTAGATTTAATTTGGTTAAAATTGATCACCAATTAAAGGGACTAATTAAAAAATACAAATTTGTTTTGCCGTTTGAGAATCACTGGTTGAATATAAGGTTTGCTATTATCATTTTTCTCTCAAGTTATTAATTCGCTCAAAGAAGTACTGTTTTTTTTAAATTAAATTTCATCTCAATTGAAAACAATGTACAGTTCTAGAAAGTCTTAATTGATATTCATTAAGCCGTAATATATATTTTTTTAATTTTGTGACGTTAGACTTAAGAAAATGTGAATCTCAAACAGCGTAGCTCACATATAATTGTAGTCACATATATGATCTACTTTATCATTTAGAAAAATATATAAATAATGGTTATATAACTAAACATATGCATGGATATCAGTTATTTCAGAAAGAAAAATGTTTGATTACCACTGGTATGATTTCCTGATCTACACCATTCAGTCTGACTTTCCCCTCACAGATTTGTATAAACCTAACTAAAATTTCGAATTAACCTAACCTAACAATTTTATCTAAGTAACGTATTAATTAATTAAGAAATAATACATATTAAATATTTATTAAAAATATTGGCTGGTAGCACAAGCACTGTTTTTACCTGTTTTAAGAGCAGTATTTTCGGATGTTTTAGCTATCTCTAACATGTTAAAACCGTGCTCTTAGAACACCCAAAAACACAGCTTGTGCTACCAGCCATTGTTATTAAATATTAAACATAACAATAACCTCAAAATTAACTGCCAGACGAACACAGAAAACATGAATAATAGTAAAAATTCTGAATAGACTATATGTGCAAGAGAGATGATTAAAGTAAGATTGGAATATTCTGATGTCAGACTTAATGGCATTGAAAACTTAAACATAACATTTTTTAAACTTTAATTGTCCCTAGTACGTTTTTGAGTATAATATCAATATAAATAACAAATTTGGGGTAGGTGGCTCAGTGGTATCAAGTCGGCCTGTGGATCTTGAGAACCTTGGTTCGATCCCCACAGCCGACAAACAATTTTCACCAATTTAAAAAAAATCTATCCCTGTGGCTTCTCCACCACTAATATCTTTGGAGGCCGTGATCTGACGGCTGGTAACCGCACTTCACGCGAAAAAATATATCACTTACCGAGATCTGCGTAGGCAGAGTGCCACACCCAGTGATGGGTAAAAGGCGTGATGATATATTTATTTATTTATTTATTTTATTTAAATTTGCTATAGTCAAGTCAAATTAAGAAAACTGTTAAATTCATATTAATATATATTTTTAATTTTATTATAAGATTTTATAAAAATCTGAATGTATATATTCGCCCTATTCATCCTTAGCTTACCTTGGTTTGTTTACATGTCTATTAATGTCAAGTGTTCAGCACGACTCATGATGCACACACATACACGGTCGTGTGCAGTGTTTATAATGGTGAAAATTAGGTCGCCGTGTTACTGTGTTATGTAAAAATACTTGCAACGTTCGCGAATTTCAAATATCAAATTTACGCGACATAAACGCTCTCTGACACAGACATACTCAGTACGTTGTGATGGTGACGTCACGGCTACGGTAAACTTCTTAAGTAATGTGTACTTTCGGTGAAAGTTGCCTCGTTTTTCATTAATAACCGTCGAGATGGTTAGTAACATGCTTAAACCACAATTACTGTTATAAGCAGTTGGAATAAGAACAAGAAAAGTATTTATATCTGGCCACATTGGTTATTACTAAATTTTAATTTTATTTTTCATAGTTTTTTAAGCGACAAATTAATTTATTTTTAAAGTATAAACAAAATTTATTCATTCCAATGACAGTCGAAGTTTTGACAGATATGTCCAATAAAATTGATTCGAATTTGATAATTTAAATATATATATATATATATATATATATATATATATATATATATATATATATATATATATATATATATATATATATATATATATATATATATATATGCTCTTTAGAAAATGTTGTTCTTGTTATATTTTATTTAAACTATTTTTCTTTAAAATAATTTAAAAAGTTTGACAGCAGAAAATAAGTAACGGCAAAAATCATTAGTTCTTTTGAATCTTGCTAGACATGAAAAAAAAATCATTTGTTTTAGAAGATGGATGATGCGATGATAGATTATAAAATAAAATAAAGTTCTTGACGTCATTGGTCCTGTCAGATTTTTTCTTTTACCGTTGGACTGAACTTGAATAGTTCTTTTTTCTTTTAACCAAAACCATGCACAAAAGTGGTTTAATGGTAGTTGTGTAAAGAGCATATTTAAGTCGTGACGTCAATGATCCTGTCAGATTTTTTTTATTTCGTTCAGCTAAATTATTTGCAACCAAGAAATACATTTAACATAAAATATTTAGGTCGTTAAGTCATATATATCTGCAAATATAGTATCAGTGTCAGATAAATATTGAGGCTGATTTCAATGAACTTATTAACTACATTAATATTAGTAATTAAAATTAATTTTCTGTTGTGCGAATTAACAAATAAATATAATTACAAACTTGTTGAACTTACTCAAATTGCTTGTATGTTACGCTGTACAACAGGAACTTAATCCCAATTACAGTACAGGGTCGTTCATATATAATTTTCATCTTGAGTACAATTCGAATTCTGTAAGGCTATCCACACCACCGTACTGGCGACAGTGTAATTTGTTACTCCTCAAATTAACAAATTATGTTTCAATGTTTCAAAACACAAATAGTTATTTTGTAATAGTCAGGAAGTCTGTTGTTTTAAGCAAAAATTACATTTTGTAATTACAGAAAAATTCATTCTTTTTTAAATCCGGAAGTGTTGAAAGCTATAATTTAATAAATATATGCAGGCGCGGATTATTAGATTTGTTTCATCCACTAACTTCTTTGAGGGCCGTGATTTGACGGCTGGTAACCTCCACTTCACGCGAATCAATATATCACTTACCGAGATCTGCTTAGGCAGACTGCCACACTCAGTAATGGGTAAAAGGCGTGATGATATATTTATTTATATTTTATTTATTTTACATTCGTAATTTATTTCATGTTCGTCTCGGTTCATTTATTCCTAAGTCGTCCAAGCAATCTCTCATCCTAACAGTATAGAAGTGGCGGCAATTTTTTGACAGCTGGTTGACATTCTCCTCCTGATGGCACTACAGCCCAAATCGGGCCTGGGTCTACCTTGGCCGAGCCACAGTTTTTCCACTGCCGTACAGCTGAATTTCGTAGTCGCATGCTATATTATTTAAAGCTTATAAGTGACTAACTTATAACTCCCGAGTATGAGGAATACATGTAACTGTATTTTACAACAAATCACATATTGTCGACAGACGGATTCGAACTGACGAACCTTGATTCGGTTGACGTTCTAGAGGTTACAAATAAGTCGATATCATTGGTCAAATTTGACATATTTTGACGAAATTCAACATACGTTTCACTCTTCTTAATCTACTCGCATCAATTCAGTATTATAATTATATTTACATGGCCAAATATTTCTATAAAATTCGATAATGTTTTTAAACTATTAATAAAAAGGTTACGTATACCATATATGCAAACACAAAAACAATCTTAAAAATAAGACACAAATACTCAACCTCCATACACGAAAGAAAATATTTTCATAATCATTTTTTTTAGTTTGAGCGTTCTACTACTTTTTTTGACATTCCTAGCTTTTTGACGTCACGTCATTTTAATTAATAAATTTTAGACAGTTCTGACTTCTTTTTATCGATGGCCTCTAGAAAATTATGCCATTTAATATATTAGTAATTATATACTATTAAAATGGTTATGATTTTTTCTATTTACCAAAAGATATTTAGTGTAAATGATATGTATATTTAAATGACATAATTATATATTAATTTTTTATTGCTAGTACTTATTTTTATTATTATATAAATAAGATTATAAATGTAAAAATTGCTACTGATATATTTATTCTCTTTATTGTACGAAAAAGTTGGTATTTCATCCAAAAAAGTTAATGATTGTACATATTGTTTTTATTTAAAATTAATATTGAACAAGGTTACGTGTCTGTTAAAATGATGTAATTATTTTTAAAATTCTGTAGGTACCGAGATTAAGAAGTGTGAATCTTTTTTCCTACTCAGGAATGTTTAAGTTTTTGTGAAGATTGTTGTCCAATGTTTATAAATTAGCAAGTAATATTTTATGTGAGTAAACATTACTAATGCTGTCTCGAGAATTTTTAGAAATTAATTATCTGGTTTTATATTTATGTAAATTACTTTTGTTCAAATACTCAAGTTGTGAAAAGCTTTTTTCTACAACCGTAACCGAAAGCAAGCTTTTTTCTTTATATGCAGGGCGAAAATTGACTATTTTCTCCTTAAGAAGGAAAGTTTTCCTCCCTTATTTTTGATTGGTCTCATTGCAATCGACAGTACTGTCTGATATTTATCGCATATATTTTTATCACTCAACTGTCAAAGTTGACATTTGTGCGCATAAGTCAACCCGACAAAAATTTCGTTTCCTTGGTCAATATGTCAAATGACATTTTCCTCACTCAATTTAGTAATGAAAAGTTCTGTTTTACATCAATTTTTGACGTTATGATATGTCAGTTTGTTCATAACTGTCATTCAAGAGATATATAAAGAATTCTTTACATAACTAGTTACGTAATAAATATTGACAGTTTGAACTCTCTCAAAAATGTTTGCAAATAACGAAAAAAAACTATTTATTATTTTTTTTTTGGATTTATACACATTTAATAATTAAACTAAACTGCTTCAAATTCTGTAGAAAATATAGTTTTGACAAGTAAATATACAAGAATAAAAAGTGTTCGAGATTATTATAAACATAATTCTAATATCATTATTATTAAAACATTTAATATTAACCTTTTCACTCACTTGTACCATTGTTTAAAAGTTTTAAATTTTATTCATAATCATAATCTGTTAGTAAATGTACAAATGACACTTTTACCAATATACATTGTTAAATTATTCGACATGCTATGAACAACAGAATTAATAGAGTAACTTATATCCAAGGTATTGTCTTCAGGCTCACGATTCTTTTAAATTTCTTTTTGTTTAACTGTGTGGATAAATACTAATTAAAAAGAAATTTTAATTATTTTTACCTTAATTGAAAACATTTGACATTGTATGGTTTTAGCTGTCGAATGTTTCTGCAGAAAAATAATGTCTGTGTGTACCTCGCAGCAATACAAATACCAATAAAAACTCACCGACTAATAGAATGATGTTCATCTACAATTCTAGATTCGTGCAGATTGATTTGTTCTCTCTGTCCCTTTATATATTTAAGAATGCTTCTCAAAACATTTTAAATCAATAATTGCAACTTGCTTATACTATAATTTTTTTCTTTGTTTCTTTTATTTCACGTAGGTACTGGAATATGTATTGTTTTAATTTATTATTTGGCATATTGTTATTAATTAGTATGGGGCTGTTTTGGTCTGTATTTTGTACGACTGTTGGTTCTCTTTAAATAAATAAATAAAATGTGCTTCAAGTAGAATGATATTGACTTTAAACATGAGTGTTGGAATAAAAGTTCAAATGTTTTTCACCAGATAGTTTTTGTTTCCTCATTTTGTTAATAGCAAGGTCAGATAATTTGAGACATTTACATCAATATATTTTGACGTCAGACGACTTGACGTTTATATATTAATAGTTATATATTACTTGTTCCTGTCTGACTTAATTAAAGAATAATTTTTTTTAAATAAAAAAGTTAAGTACATTTTTGCTAAATTGAACTTAATATAACTAAATGATTTAGCGCAGAAAAACGCAAAATAAAAAGTGCGCTTTTGGGTAAATTTTGCTTGCATATTTTTCTTTAAAATTGTTGAATTCAAATGAAATATTTTTTTTTGTAATATAGATATTTATAAATATTCGGATTCAATCCCCACTGGCGACAAACAATTTTCACCCCTCCATTAACATATTTGGAGTCGTGATTTGAAGGCTGGTAACCGCATTTTACGTGAACAAATAGATCGCTTACCGAGATCTGCTACGGTGGAGTGCCACACTCAGTAATGGGTAAAAGGCGTAATGATTTAAAATTAATTTTGTTTAAAATAAATAAATATATCATCACGTCTTTTACCTATTACTGGATGTGGCACTCTGCAGTAGCAGATATTGATAAGTGATATATTTCTTCGCGTGAAGTGCGGTTACCTGTCGTCAAATCACGGCCCTCAAAAATGTTAATGGAGAGGGAGCCACAGGGGTAAATTTAATTTGGTAAAAATGGTTTGTAGGCTGTGGGGATCGAACCAGGGTTCTCAAGATCTACAGGCCGAGTCGATAATTTAATTATGTTTTTGCCATTATTATATTGTAAAAAACATTTCTATGATATGCAATTGCAGAATTACAATCTCAGACTAATAATTGGATAAATGGCGTAAGAATATATATTATTATATGTTTGGTGGCCGTGATTTGACGGCCGGTGACAGCACTTCACGTGAACAATATATTTGTTTTATTTTATTTATATTTATAAATATGCTGATTTCTTTATTACATTTCTGGCAATTGTTTTTGAGAAATTAAATCAAAAATTTCAATTCATTCTCTGTTATTATTTGTACATAAATTCAATGTTTTAAAATTGATTACAACACTTTCAAAAATATGTAGAATATGTTTCATTTATAATAACAGCAATATCTTGTTTCAAAAGATCTGTGTACAGTTGTCAACTTCAGATTTAATTAGGTGAATAGTGAATAAATAAACTGTGTGTGCTTTTTTATTATTATTGCTAAAACTGTTCTTGCTGTATAAGTAATATTTTTCACATCTGATGTCCTCGAAAATAGTATGTTACGCTGTATTCATTTCAATAATTTAAGTTTCTGGTTGGATTTCGTGTAGAAAAGGAATGCCATTAATATCAAATTACTGACCCGTTAGACTAACACTGGTCTAAAATTAGTGAATCCGGCTTTTGGATGAGTTCGTTGTGGCTGAGGTTGGGACCAGGTATAATGTAAGAAAATAAAATATCCACAACACTTTAATTATTAAATTACTGCGCGCTTTAATCATTTGCAGGTAAAAATTTATATCTATAAAAAAGTTATTACACATCAAGAATTCTGGTAATATTTTAGTGGGATGTTTTAGCCTCTAGCATTTTGTAATTTTATTATATAATTAAAAATACAACAGCGTCCGATTAGATTAGATTTTAATCCTTCAGGGTAGCAAAAAGTTGAAACAACTGAAAGCCAATATAAAACTAAAGGCCATCATATTTTTTTTAATAAATGTCACGAAATAAATTTAATCCTGTCATAAAATAGATTTGCTTGTCTCAATTATGACAATCCCTAAGCAAGAAAGTAAATTTTTCTTCCCTATGCAAAATAAATAAATAAATAAATATATCATCACGCCTTTTACCCATCACTGGGTGTGGCACTCTGCCTAAGCAGATCTCGGTAAGTGATATATTTTTTCGCGTGAAGTGCGGTTACCAGCCGTAAAATCACGGCCTCCAAAGATATTAGTGGTGGAGGAGCCACAGGGGTAGATTTTTTAAATTGGTGAAAATTGTTTGTCAGCTGTGGGGATCGAACCAGGGTTCTCAAGATCCACAGGCCGACTCGATACCACTGAGCCACCTACCCCATCTATGCAAGGAAAGAAAAACCATATTTATGACAACTAGAAAAGAATTTAAGTTTATGTGATAAAATAAAATATATTTACTGGAATTAGATATTTTATTTATACATTCAATATTATTAGGTTAAAATATATCAGCGAAACGGTTCATTTTGTGGACACATTTTGTATAAAACTTTTCGAATTATTTTGGCCTACAAATTTTGTACCATTTATTTTTTAACACCCTGTATATAAATCGAGAGTCTGTCTCGGTAGTTGAAAGCGAGAGTTCGAGAGTTAAAACCTCATTACCTTATGTCTGTATTCATAATAATACATTAATGCTTCGTTACCGACACAAACATTTAAACCTCGCTTTATATAATTACAGAGGAAACTGTCAAAATTTAACAAATCGTTAATTAAACGATTCTTTAAATATTTTCATGTATTTGGGCATCTGAGACAGTTTGGCTGGTAGCACAAGCTCTGTTTTTGCCTGTTTTAAGAGCAGTGTATTTGGGTGTTTCAGCTATCTCTAACATGTTAAAACCGTGCTCTTAAAACACCCAAAAACAGAGCTTGTGACTAGCAGCCATTGAGATTAAATTCCTGTTGGAATTAAGTTCCTGTTGTGCAGTTGCAACAACATTTCATCAACAAGGCATTCGGAAATTTCTAGACTACTTGAAGTAGTATTTGACTGTATCTGAAATTTCTCTCATGACGCGCACTTTCTTAACATAAAAGTGCGTTATGTAATCGCGCGTAAGTAGCACTAGATCATCAGGCTCGAGGAAAAATGGTAACACTCAGTATTACCTAACATCACGTAACTGCATATAAACTTATAATACTAGGAAGTAACACATGACTCACTCTTGACTATTCCTTTTGCTCTCTTGATTTTGATAAAACTTAAAACGATTATAGATATTTAATTTAAGTGAATGTCTCCTCGAAATGATTCTCTTCTTATTGCACGAATAATAAGCTCTGTTTTTGCCTGTTTTCAGAGCAGTGTATTTGAGTGTTTTAGCTATCTCTAAGATGTTAAAACCGTGCTCTTAAAACACCCAAAAACAGAGCTTGTGCTACCAACCTATGTTTTTGTATAAATTCGATTGAAATACCAACAACTGTATAAATTTAACAATTAATATAAAACTAAAAAAAAATATCTAATAATCTGCATTTGTTGATTTTCTTTTATCTAATTAGTTCGAAGATACAATATTGAAGGACTTGCAAGAACTTTGCTTCCATTCATAAAAGCCTTACTTCTCAAGTAACTATTATTTTGAATATGTTAAAATCTTCGAGTAAAAAGGTTAATTTAGAATATAACGTAAAATATTATAATACACTTATAAAAAAAAACCTTCCTTATAGAAATCTATTCGCTATAAATTCTCAGTTTGAGTATAAATCTCGTACGTCATCGAAGATTAGGCATAACCTTCGAACAAAATCAATCGTCTGAAATTTATCAATTTCAGTGCCACTTAGTTTCATGTAGACATGAAAAGAAAATTACAAACCTGGCCTTCAGTTGAATCCTGATTGCTATGGCGGAAAATTGTTCAGTTGGCAAGCGTGAAAATATTGTTTTGTTTTCTCTTAATTTGACACTTGATGACAGTTTACAATTTGATGTTCTTTTGTTTGATTTCGTAATAATTAACAAATGACTTCTTGGTTACTAGCCTGTCATTGTTTTATTACACGTTGTTAAGTTGTTTGTTGTAACAGTTGATTGTTAGTTGTGAACATTTGACAGGATATTGTTTATATAAGAGAAGAAATCGTGTTAGTTTTGTTTATCAGTAATTATTAGTTGTTCTATGAATTCTGGATAAATGCTTGAATGATTTTTACACTGCCATTTATTTATTTTTTTCCTTACTTAACCCCAATTATAGTAACTTATAGTAGAATTTAAACGCACTTGTATTTTTTTGGATATATGTCAACGAGATTTGAACGCGTGAACTTTTGCTCAAGTAGACTTTTCTGACTGATAGGTTATCTGTCACTTTATCTTAGCTTTGATACATAACTGTTCTATTTTTGTTTTATTTAGAATATTTGGACATTTGAAGCAATAAATTATATTTAATTATAGGTAAAGAAGAAGAATGGATCAAAAACAAAAATTTGGTAAAGTTTCTTAAAGTTTCTTATACCTGTTACCATCCTAATAGGTTAATTCTGTGAATTTGTAAATTAGAAAAATAAATAAAATGGATGATAATTAATTGGTTACCACGTATTTGGAATCTTTTAGTTTTGCTTTATAGAAAAACAAATATTAGTTTTACTGTTTTACAAATTCAAATAGTTGTGTGAATTCTATAAATATATTTTCGTGTTTATTATAATATCTACAAACATTTATTTCAGTTTGCGATCTTAGAGACTTGAATGAGCGATTAAGAAACAATATGCAAATTTAAATAACCCTCTTTAGAACTCGATTTTTTTCTGTTACCAATAAATAAATTAAAGTCAACTTTTATTTTTAATGATTTTTCTATCGATTACTCCAATTTCGAAATTAAATAAATAAATATATCATCACGCCTTTTACTCATCACTGGGTGTGACATTCTGCCTAAGCAGATCTCGGTAAGTGATATATTTTATCGCGTGAATTGCGGTTACTAGTCGTCAAATTACGGCCCCTAAATATGTTAGTGGAGGGGAAGCCAAGGGGATAGATTTAATTTGGTGAAAATTGTTTGTCGGCCGACCCGATACCACTGAGCCACCTACCCCATATTTCGAACTTCTAAGTCTAAAATCATTTATTGTTATTTTTATTTTACTTTTATGCATTTTGAGCTTGTACGAAGCTGCTTCTTCTTACGAAGCTGTCAGCGTGCGGCCATTATCTTCATTTTATAGTAACAGTTACGTTTATTTAGCGAAATTCATGGATAATAATTGTTTTGAATTGTGATATTTTTGAAAACTTTTATAAAATATAAAAATTTGTCATTGACACACCGATCCAAAGGAATTAATTTATTATTTGTAAATAAAATAATTATTTTTTAAATTAACAAAACAGTTAATCAGGCAAATTCATGAACCTGAAATAATGTTTTCAATATAAACTGGTTTTTAAGTACATCTATTAATATTTATGCAAGTTTTTTTTTTAATTATTGATCAAGGTAAGAACAATTAAACAGAAAAAAAATGGACAAAAACTATACCTAAATAAATAAATACTTATGCTTGTGAAAACAAAAAATAAAATACCAAAATCTTTTTATAAATTATATAATTTGTTGTTTCTATTCTGATATTTAGATAATATTTAGTACATTCAATTAATTTTTTAATTAGATTAACACTCCTTAGCTTTTATAATAATTTCAATAAAGAGTTGTTTGCCAGGAAAATATAAGTGTTAGAATTTTATGTATAATTCAGTGAAAGTTTAATCGAGTGAAGTATCTAATTAATTCAATGATTATTTCTTTTGACATTGCAACTTTCGTTTCTTAATGAAGTTAAAATTCATTTTCCCTTCATCTTTTATTACAAAATCGTTTATATTATCCCAATCATATTACGAATAACCAGAAATATCATAAACTGTTGAGAACACTTAGAAATCCTTCAACATTATAGATTTATTTAAATTATTAGAAATAGCAGAGAAATTCTTCTCGCAGCTGGAAATTTATTTACATTGAAAAACTGACAATTTATGTACAAAGTTTGATATTTTGTCATTATTTTCTCGCACCCAGTAATAGGCAAAAGGCGTGATGATATATTTATTTTATTTTAAAATAAGTATTCTTGAAATAATCATTTAATCTACATATTAAAAAATCAAGTTTAGAGGGTTTTTAACGCGGATTATATTTTTTTATCGATACTCATTTTTTTTCACAGTAGAGACGATATATTTTTTTAGCATACTATGATTTTTTTGCTCCAATTCGAAAGAGTATTTTTGTCTTTATATTATAAGACAATTATTTGGGTTAAATGATTACTTCTTTTAAGAGATATCAATATTCTTTATTTTTGTACATCCTGTATCTATCAAGACGCTTTTTACACATTATTGGGTGTTGCACTTTACCATAGCAGATCTCGGTAAATTATATATTTATGTGCGTAAAGTGCGGTTAACAGCCGTCAAATCACGGCCCCAAAGATGTTGGTGAAGGGGGAGCCACAGAGGTAGATTTAATTTGGAGAAAATTGTTTGTCGACTGTGGGGATCGAACCATGGTTCTCAAGATCCACAGGTCGACTCGATACCACTGAGCCACCTACCTGTTAGTGGCGAGGGGACCACAGGGGTAATTTTAATGTAGTGAAAATTGTTTGTCGGCTGTGGGAATCGAACCTGGGTTCTCAAAATCACATTTAGAGTCGATACCACTGTGCCACCTATCAACTATAAGTTTTTATGTTTGACATTAGACTAACAAAACATCTTTTAATGAAGTATTAATTGTTAGAGATTTTAAATTTAAACCCTGTACTGTAATTGGGATTTAAGTTCCTGTTGTAGAGCGTAACATAAATAAATAAAATAAATTAGGGAGTAAAGTTAAGTCCTCACAGAATTAAAATAAAATGAACTAAAACTTGTTTAAATTTACAAAATGATTTTGTAGAAACTTGATTTAATCATTTTGATAGACTACGCGAGTATATTATTAATAAAGTATTCGAAATAACAGCATTCATATGTTCAATGAGGTTTACGAAACACCTGAACAAATAATTCAAAGGAAACTTGGATATTCTATGACTAAACATTTGTTATCAAACCCATAAATTGTTTTTAGAATATTTCATTTTCTATACGTTTTACGAAAACATGATATAGGTAATCTTATCGTATTATAGAATGCGGTATTTTTAGTTTTACCAAATTATAAATAATATACACATCAAACAAATACAATTTAAATATGGAATAACATTAAGCATTGTTCACATCGCTCGTCATTTATTTTGCATCCGAATAATTCGAACGAGGAGCTAATGATACTAGGCCAGTGTTGAAACAAAAGAACGAGATACATAAGGCAGCTGAAGGTCACAGCAACCGTTTGAAGATGGCTACGGAATACCAAATGAAGCTCATGTTTTATGCTGAGCAAAGTGTTAATTATTTCACATTTGCCATACCGTATTTTATGCTCAATTTATTTTGTTTATATTGCTGGAAAATATTTTTTTGCGACAAACAATAAAAATTCATTTGCTTCAACACTCATAACACTAAATAACGTAAGTTAGTAAGTTAGTTATCATATTTTATGGATGATTTATTTCAAGTTTTTACAGATATTATTTACAATATATTTTATACAAAACTAGAAAATAGTTAACTTCAACGTTATATATTTATCCTTGGTTTATTTCTACAAAATTAATAATTTTTATTTGTAACGACAAAGTGTTTACAAATTACTAAAATTAATTTTTTGTTTATATTTTTAAATTATGTTTTGTTAATTTGTTAGATCTATTAAGTTAATTATAAGATACGTATATACACCACGCTATCTTCTATCTATGGGGTAGCACGAACCCTTAAAATATTCTCGAATTATTTAAATATTAGCCTGGAAATAAACATAAATTTTTTTTCATTTGTGATTTATTTACGCAAAAAACATTCAATCATATAAATAAATATATTATCACACCTTTTACCCATTAATGGGTGCGGCACTCTGCCGAAGCAAATCTCAGTAAGTGATATATCACGGCTCTAGAGATGTTAGTGGAGAGTTAGCCACAGGGGTAGATTTAATTTGGTGAAAATTGTTTGTCGGTTGTGGGGATCGAACCAGGGTTCCCAAGATCCACAGGCTGACTCGATACCACTGAGCCACCTACCCCATTCAATCATATCATCCATTTATTCATAGGTCGTCCACGAAATTTCTCACTTTCAATTTCATAAATTTTTCATTCTATTTATATTCCTCAGCCCCAAACCATCTCTAACAACATTCTTTTCACTCTTATCTTGACAGACAATCCATATTTACAATTCCTTTCATACAAGCTCGTTTCATTTTTCATTCATGCAACAAATATTCATAATCATATCCATCCATTTCTTCCTAAGTCGTTCACGAAAACTTTCACCCTCAATTTCACAAACCTTGCATTCATTTCACTTCTCAATCGCACATTCATTATTCACCAACACCTGTTGTGAAAATTGTGGCTTTTTGACAGTCTCAGTTTAGTTGATTAATCGTGAAGGGTGAGTCACATTTCTCGTGTGACTAACAAAGTGAAAGAAAAATCTAATATTCGTTAATTAATTACATTTTTTCTTATTATTATATACAAAAGCAGACACAATAAAGTAATTATATGTAAGTGGTTAGTTACAGCTTTCTTCAGGAGTGACCTTCTGGTATTGTTAATGTCTGACCAATATGCTAATTATCCATCAATTAACGCTGTATTTATTACTCTTAAAACTCGGTATTACATACATTACATTGCAATAATCCTTTATTGGATGAATACTAAAAAAGTGACAATACATTATTTTAATTATTATTGTTGTGTATGCACATTTTTACATAAAATAAAGTTAGTTTATTACTGAAGAGATTGCGCGTAAAGACGATGACTTGTGATTATAGAAGTCTCACTTAATTTCACGGTTCAAAAAGTAAAGTGCGTTTCATATTTTTGTCGAAATTATTCAATTTACTACATTTTATCTTGAATATTTTTGTTTTCTTTCTTCCAACTTTTAAGAAATTGAATCAAGATTTTTTATCAGCCGTCAAATCACGGCCCCCAAAGACATTAATGGAGGGCGAGCCACAGGGGTAGATTTAATTTGGTGAAAATTGTTTGTCGGGAATCGAACCCGGGTTCTCAAATTCACAGGCCGACTCGATACCACTTACTCCAAAAATTAAATGTTTTCAAATGTACAAAATATATAAATAAATAAATAAATATATCATCAGGCCTTTTACCCATTACTAAGTGTGGCACTCTGCCGAAGCATATCTTCGCGTGAAGTGTGGTTACCAGCCGTCAAATCACGGCCTCCCAAGCTGTTAGTGAAGGGGGAGACACAGGGGTAGATTTCAATTTGGTGAAAATTGTTTGTCGACTGTGGGGATCGAACCAGGGTTCTCAAGATCCACAGGCCGACTCGATACCTCTGAGCCACCTACTCCAAAATATATGTCTTATTTATAATAATAATAATATATTTATTTCAAGTATAAACTTCTGCCCTAATAATAGGGGATTCTGAATCACTCGGTTATAGTTTTAGAAAAGTCTTTAATCACAAAATTCAAATTGTTAACCATTTACAATTATTAATTATTTCCTTTTTATTTCAATATTAGTATTTAATTATTTAAATATATAAATTATAATCGACGATATTTTAATAACAATGAACTCACAACAGAAGACTGTAATTTGTAGTTTATTAAATAATAATTAATTAACTAAAATTAGTTACATTATATAAACTGTTTTATAGGACTACCAAAAGATCTTGATAGTTTCTGCTTTATATATTTCCTTTCAAACCTTTATAAATAATAAAAGTGGATTTTAGTTTTTCTGTATCCTTTAATTAAAGCATTTTTGACAACGAAAAAATATAGTGCAGTGTCAACGTGTTTAGCATGAGCAAGATTCGAACCTGGATTCTTCAGTCTAGAATCCGTCCTCTGACGCCCTATTAAAACAAAATAGGAATATAAATAATGTAGGTATTTCTATTTGATTGTTAATATGTAAATCATTTTATTAGATAAATCGCTAGCATTATCTCTTATGAGCATGACAGTAAATTGTTATTCGATACACACTTTGTAAAATTAAACAATTGATTTTCCCATAACTGTCAAATAATATTATAAAACAAGGATGTGTAACTTGAATTTCCGTTTAAAATTCTTGTAAAACATAAGGAAATTGTCGTGTAAATGTTGAAACAGTATTGTTATTTAAATTTATTTTGTGATTTTGCAAAATGTCGTCAACTGTATGCCATTAAAATATTGAAAGGTTGAGTCAGCCATTTTTATTCGGGGATTCACAAATAGTTGATAAAAAATTCGTGATTCACAATTTAATTAGCATATTTTTGAATTTACGATTTAAGAAAGAGCGTCAAATAAATACACTGCTCAAAATTGCACAGGAATATTTTAAAACTTTTAAAATTAAAATTATATACAAATTTTTGTAATAATACTTAAGGTATTATTATTCTTAGAAATATTTGAATATAATTTATAGTTTTAATTTTATAAATATGTATTCAAGAAGACTTTTACTTATTTAATATTAAGTTTTAATTTTACATTCAATTTTTTAAATATCGCTGTACAATTTTGAATAGTGTATTATTTATTTACATATAAATATATCAAAATAATATAGTCTTTATTGCTAGATAATTTAGTACTTTCATCTGCAACAATGACAACAATTGAAATACGTTAAAAATATAAAGTGTTACCTAAAATAAATAAAATAATGTAATAATTGTCAAAGCAATTTGACATGAACTGTATATATATAAAAACTCGTATGTTTCAATTACTTTTTGTTTAAAATTATGACTCCTTAAGCCGGAACTGTTCCAGTAAATAAATAAGTGTATCTAGAGCGCAAATATATTACTCCTTTTTATAAATACGTTTCGTCAGAAAAATTTCTAAGAAATACCTATAATATAATATATGATGTTGCAATTTATTACACATGGTATTCTTATTAAAATGATAAATAGTTAAAAAGCTCATTGTGTATCGTTGTTCAATTGTCTAACAAAAATTCCATAACCGCATGAAAAAAACCTAAAACTAGTTTACCGCGTGTATAGTTATTTGCGCCCTATTTATTTTAGTCTGCATCTTATACTACATTTAAATTAATTTTGTGGCTCCCCCTGCATTAACATCTTGGGGGAGCATTATTTGACGGCTGATAACACGTATAAATATGTTATCGATATTTGATACTGCAGTGATACTCCCAGTAATGGGTAAAATTAAAAACTGCCTCTTTCACCACATTAAAATTATCCCTGTGGGCCCCCCTGCACTTAACATCTTTAGGGGCTATTATTTGACGGCTGATAATACGCATAAATATTTCACCAAAATCTGTTACGACAGAGTACTACACCCAGTAATGGGTAAAAGATGTAATGATATATTTATTTATTTTCTAAACTTTTGATCAAATCAAATGGCTTCAGGTTTCAATCCTGTTTTAGATCAAATATATTTCATTGACGAAATAGACGTGAAATTAATTTAACTATTTGTAGCTGTTTTTACAGATTGCCATGAAAAATAAAACAAATAATTTGACAGATCAGTCAAAACAAACATTAAAATTATTTGTTTTATTGCACGGGTTATCTATAAATAGCTACAAATTTTAAGTTTTATTTTGCGAATGAAACATTTGATCAAAAAAATAGACTTTTTTTATTTTATTTGAAAATTAATAGAACATAAATTAACGGCATAAAAAATTGATAATTGTATTTTCTATATAGGGTGTTTCAAAATTACTGCAAAAAAAATTAACTGATGTACTGAATACAGTGTAAAAATAATTTTTCCGAAAATCGCAAAAATAATTGCACATCACTTGAAGCAAACATTTTTCGAGTCACTGAATTTTGATAGATTACAGTAATGAACAAAAATTAGTAAACATTAAAATTAATTTAATTAAGATTGTGTAACAATTCTTTCAATGTTTAATGTTTACTAATTTTTCTTCATTATAGTAACTTATTAGTCTAGTATATATTTTTGTTGCAATAATTTTGAAACACCCTGTATAGAACAAATATAGAGACCCCGGTTACATATTATGTATTCTGTATCTATAACAAAATTTCTAATGACGCAAAATGAAAATAAAAACACGTCTGAAAATATGTATTATTTTGTTTTTCTGCGGCACGGTTTGTTTTTTATCCAACCCCAGGGCCTTGACTCAAAGTTTAATATTGTTGCAAGGTGATCCACTCATTTAACAATCTTCAAGAAATAATATTGACAGTGAACTCATTTTATGAGATTTAATTATCTGCTCGTTTATCGTATTCGTCAATTTCATTAGTATTCTGTCAAATGCATTAGTTTTACTTCTACTACTTAATATTTATAAATTCTTACAAATTTAGGACAAGGTTCTAAATATTTTATATTTAAATTTTCTATTTCTAACAAATTTGCTAACTTCACTTTACAATTGATTTTTATATATCTAATTAATTGTGCAAATCTAAATCATATTAAATTAAATCTACCTCTGTGGCTCCCCTCCACTAACATCTTTGTGAGCCGTGATTTGAAAACCTGGGTTCGATTCCCACAGCCGACAATTTTCACAAAATTAAAAAACTACCCATGTGGCTCCCCTTCAACTAACATCGTTGGGGGCTGTGATTTGACGCATTTCACGCGAAGAAATATATCACTTACCGAGATCTGCTATGGCAGAATGCCACACTTAGTAATGGGTAAAAGGTGTGATGATATATTTATTTATTTATAAATATTTATCTGAAAGATAAACCCGCTTCATATCATTGTTTACATTATTTGTTCCATTTCATGACTAACTATGTGTATAAATAATATCAATTTTTGACAACCCAATTTTAATTGTAAGTAAGTAAAATGAAATGTGTAAATTGATTTTTAATTATCTTTTTCGTCCATTATCATTTCATATATCATGATTATTTATTAAATTATCAGCGCATATTATTTTCATTAATTTTGTTACCTTACTAGTACATTTTATTTTAACGATTTCCCAATTTTATACGAGTTACCGTACTGTTTTTTTTGTCAAACGCGCACCTCCTTTCAATGCCATTTTATTTGTTAAACAAATTTTTGTAAAACAAAAAGAACTGACATGAACATGTAATTATCATTACCGTCCAGTTTTAGGGTTATAAAATGTTTAACGGCCAGAAACGGGGCGACAATAAAATATGCATTGAAAAGGGTTCATTTCAGTACATGTGTGACAAAAATAATAATTTCAAATTTGAATGAAGCAAAAAACAATTGCTAATGATTTTTATGTAATAAAATAAAGTGTAATTGTGAATAAATCGGGATCAAGGTCTACATCATGCATTTGTGCTAAGTAGAATCGGTGAAATGATAATGATGTCTCCAGGAATGATGATGTTTGACGGTAATGCATGCTAATTTGTTAACTGGTAGTTGAAGAGAGTTTGAAATATCTGTTATTATAATGACAACGACATATTGAAACAGCTGTTCACATGTATCATGTCTCAGGGAAATTTCTCTAGTTATAGTGTATAAATCTGCACAACAGGAACTTGTTTTTATTTGTGATTGCTTGGATTATATCCTAACATTTCTTCTTTTTGTAGTGACAACTCGACAATGTCGGTGGACGGCGGCGGCGGCGGACCGGACCTTGTGGGACCTGGGGGTAACGGTACAAGTGTCGGGCCACCCCCGTTACAGACGCAGCGCTCTACCATCTGGGCGAAACGACAACAGGCGGTTTGCGTTCGACATACCTTCAAACACTACGGATCCAACAAGAACCCTAACCATGTGCTGTCCGATCTTAATATGACCGTTGCTAAGGGAACCATGTATGAACAACAATTATTTATTTTTATATCTTGTCCATATTGAAAAAGCAGTACAGAGATTTCATACTTAAATTTATAAAATAAAACATTCAGTCCGTTTAATCAATGAAACTACAAGTCGACAAATACCCCAATAAACTTAAGCCGTTTTACTCGATTTAACTTAAAGTGTAAATGAAAATTTACCTAGCAACTTCACGAGAACAATATAGTAATATTTATTACAGTACGAGTACTGTAAAATAACATTTTCCAAACTGAAATTAATACTGTAAATATGAAAATACGATACAGTATGAAATAAAAAATTAAGAGTATAGAAAAAGATTTTTTTTTCAAAATTTGAAAAATTAAGAACATGTTTAGTACCACTGGTGTTATACCAATTTCTAATCTATTAATAAGTATATTATTTTTATAAACACTTTTATAGTCAATTTATTCATTATACAACATTAGATAAATAATTAGGCCAGTGGCACTAAAAATGTAATCATGTTACATTATTTTTTGTTCTATAATCAGTACGTACCCTTAAATTTTCTTCCGAAATATAATAAAAGTGTGTATATACAACCGGTAAATAATATCACCTTTATTTATAGAGAAAAATTGTATATTGTCTGATGGCGACATTTAATAGCATTCCAAGTAACTTGTAAAGTGTTAAATATAATGTACCTACAGTTCACGATTGTAATTTTTAAAGAATTGTGTTCTCGTTCTGTGCTGTTATAAAACAAGTTTCCAATAAATAAACAGTTCTTTTTTCGCGAATTATTCATTAAAATACTTCTAGGGTTTTAATATATTCAAAACAAAAAGCTCATTGACGTCATTGGCTTGAATTGTATTTTTTGTGCATTAAATTTACACAGGTCCGGTTTTTTCTCGTGTTAAAGTCCAGCTACAGCTACTAGCAGATTTTTTATTTGTATGTTGGGTCGTGTATACCATATAGGAATATAAGAACTTTTTTTTTTCGTTTTTATAGATGTATGTACGGGTGCACGTGTTTGAAAGATACGCATTTACGTCATACGTTAAGTTGTTAATTTTAATCACTTCTTGTACATATAGAAAATTTATTTTTACGTTTTATTGTTGTAATCAATTATACTTAATGCAAATGTACCGATAAACAATGAGAAAAAGCTTAAATTGGAAACATATTTTTTAAATTCTCAGGTTTATTATTATCGTTTGTTCGTCTACAGATCTAGCAAACAAATTGTTTCAAAGAATAAAAGAATGATAACAATACACGGTTAATGGTTGTTATGAACAATGTTCAACATTCACTAAAAGCTTTTGGTTGTTATGCTCAGATAATTCCTAACATTAATATTCCGTTGTCAATCACTTAATCATTGTTTTACGTATTTTACAACCATTCTTGTTTTTAATTATAGCCAAGGCCTAATATTATTTATCACGAGAAATTATTGATAGACAATTGAACACTGCACAATAATCTTATGTCATCTGAAAGTAAAATTTGTTGTAAAGTTTATGTTGTGAACTAATAATATATTAAAAAATATAAAGTAAACACTTGGCTATGTTTCACAAAATTCAGCCTTCAAGTCACCTTATGAGGGCATCGTCAGAGGCTGGCCAGCACAGTTCAGTTAGTAAGCATAGACGCGTTTCGCTCTTATTAGAGCTCATCAGTATGGTATAACTCACTTCTTCACCTAGAACAAAGTTCATGTGAAGAAGCTGGCGACGAAGAACTGCGCCAGCAGAGAATAAGATCTCTAACAAACTAGTAAGATGACATGAGAAGTTTTGTGGAACTGGTCATGCCATCTACCGAAAAAAGGGAAAGCTACGCAATAGCAATTTAAATAAAGACAAAAAACATACTGATGAGTTCTAATAAGAGCGAAACGCGTCTATGGTTACTAACTGAACTGTGCTGGCCAGCCTCTCACGATGCCCTCATAAGGTGACTTGGAGGCTGAATTTTGTGAAACATAGCCAAGTGTTTACTTTATATTTTTTATTAAACCTTGTTTCACCGAGTGTTGGATGACAATTAATTTTATCTTTGTTGTTATAATAATATATTGTTTGATTGACAGTTACGGTTTACTGGGAGCTTCAGGGTGCGGTAAAACAACATTACTCTCCTGTATCGTTGGTCGAAGGCGAGTAAACACTGGTGAAATATGGGTGTTGGGTGGCAAACCAGGCACTCGTGGCTCAGGAGTCCCCGGCAAACGTGTGGGTTACATGCCACAAGAAATAGCACTGTATGGAGAATTTTCCATCAAGGAAACCATGATGTACTTTGGTTGGATCTTCGGCATGGACACGCCTGAAATCAACGATAGACTGAAATTCTTGCTCAACTTCCTCGACTTGCCTAGTCAGAACCGTCTGGTTAAGAACCTCAGCGGAGGACAACAACGAAGAGTTTCGTTCGCTGTGGCTCTTATGCATGATCCAGAGCTGCTCATTTTGGATGAACCCACTGTTGGAGTTGATCCGCTACTGCGTCAGAGTATCTGGAATCATCTGGTTCAGATCACCAAAGATGGAAATAAAACTGTTATTATTACTACACATTACATTGAAGAAGCTAGACAAGCTCACACGGTAACATTTATTCTATTCTCTAACTGTATTATTCATTTTTTTATCATTGTATTATGATGCTCCCTTCCTTCCTCATCTTTTTTTCTTCATTTTCAGTTTTTACTATACAGTGTCTAACTGCAATTGTGTTAAATGTATTTATAAACAAGCGCCTTTATTTCTTTATACAGGGTGTAACAGCGAAACCAACCACCGCCTATATTTTCTTTATTATTATAGTTAGAAAAAAATATTATAAAGAAAAGTTATAGAAGACCAAGAGGGACATCTGGTTAAAGAATAAAATAATTTTTTAAACCAGTGGTTCTCAAGTTACGTCACAAAGTTATATTTTTTCAAATGGGATTATACATATTTTGTAAGCCTATTCGATAGAGTATTTTTTTCTAAATTCAATCATGTAATCATTTTATATCCTTACATAACAAAAATATTGAGAAAATTCAATTTAAAGTTTCGACAATTTTAATTTAACATGACACAAAACAGTAGGCCATGATCAATAACAAAGCAATAAACATAATGATTATAAACCATAAACATTTAATTAACTAATACAATACTCATAATTTATCTTCTTAATAAAAACAACAATCACAATGAATTATTATAAATAACAATGAACTTATTTTGTTTTGTGTGAGAATGAGAATGTGTTTTGTATGAATCTTTTAGTGGATGTTCTGTGAATGTGTCAGGGATTCGTGCTACCCCATTTAATGGGATATAGCGTGATGTTATGTATGTATGTATATTATCAAATAATTATCTGTGGCATCCCCTACATTAATATCTTTGGGCGCCGTATCAAAATGCCGAAATATCTAAGTAAAAATAGAAAAATAAGACTTATTATGAATGTATCAATCTGTAACAGATAATTGTATGAATAACATAAATAAAAATTTCCAGATTGGTTTAATGAGGAGTGGAAAATTATTAGCAGAAGAATCTCCTCATGTATTGCTGTCAATGTACAACTGCCTGTCACTTGAAGACGTATTTTTAAAGTTATCACGGGAACAACAGGGTCAAATAACGGGTCCACAAGAAATCAGCATTACCCACACTATTCAGGGAGAACAAGCTCCAAAAGATGCCAACATTAGCAACAATATTAGTTTAGCTTCATTGAACTGGGGTAAAAAGGATGAAACAATTTATATGACGGAAGAAAGTGGCGTGGTTGGTTTAAACTTCCACCAAAGTAAAGAAGTCTTGATTCAAGATAGTGTAAACGGAGTTGGCAGCCATCTTGAAGTAATAATTGTCAAATATTTGCGGTTCGTTTGAATAAATTTGTATTTATTTTTCCAGCAATTGAATGGCAGAGCACCAACAGCGACCAAACCCGACATGAATGTAGATTGCAACGAATGCGCAACAGAGTTCTGCAACATCACAACGAGAGGAAAAATGCGAGCACTTTTACAAAAGAATTTCCTGAAAATGTGGCGGAATGTTGGTGTGATGCTCTTCATCTTTGTCTTGCCAGTGATGCAAGTGATTCTCTTCTGTTTGGCCATTGGACGCGATCCGACCGATTTAAAACTAGCAATTGTCAATCACGAGATGGTTTATTACAACGAAAGTTATCAGGATTGTCCCATTGCTGAGGGATGTTCTCTAGCGAATCTAAGTTGTCGGTATTTACATCATCTGCGGAATTCGACGATATTGAAGCAATATTATCCGGATCAGATAGCGGCGATAGACGCGGTCAAAACGGGTGATGCTTGGGGTGCTATGTATTTTACAGAAAATTTCACTGATGCTCTTGTTGCTCGAATGGCTCTTGGAAAAGAGGCTGATGAAGAGACATTGGACCAGAGTGATATTCGCGTTTGGCTAGACATGTCGAGTAAGTAAAAATCATCAACAAATAGCAAATTATATTTCAACTTTTTATTTGAAGTAATCGGTATAGCAAAATATTCAAAGTAAAGTTTTTGCGGGTATATTTGATAATCAATTTAGAATTCGTTGCCAAAATTAATATAAAATTATTCGTATATTTTGATAGATGGCAAAGATCTTCACAATGACTTTAATTTGCCACAAAAACTGCGTGATTATTTGAACGATTTAAAATATAACATATTTGATATTTAACTTCAAAACATGTATAATCGCTATTTGTGAAAATATTTCAAACAAACGTTGTGTTTTTATTAAATTTTCTGTTTATTTGAAACTTTTCTCTCTACAATCTCTAATTTCGTATCACATTAAAACCCAGTTGCGAAAAGCGATGTTAACTATGTTGTTAGCTATGTTAAAAGTTATCAGTGGACAAGATGGCTGACACCACATTTAAAATATGTTCTCATATTTATGATTTAATTAGTTAATATCAGCATTAAAGTACTTATTATTCCTTAAATAACAATGGTAAAACAATACTTGAAACAAATAATTATTAATTTGATGCATACTATAGAAATTATAACGTTTTGAAATATTGAATTGTCAAAAAAATTTACATTTTTTACGTGGTTTATGCAATCAGGCTTAAAATTGCAATATTTTGAGATTTCTATGAATAAGTTGATTATAATTTTGTTTTCAGATCAACAGATAGGAATAATACTAAATCGAGATTTGCAACTAAGTTACAAAGATTTCGTCCAAGAATTTTTGAAATCGTGTGGCCATAATCCAAAACTTGGTGACGTTCCAATTCAATTTAAGGAGCCAATTTACGGCAGTAGCGAACCTTCTTTCACTGATTTTGTTGCTCCTGGTGTCATTTTAACGTAAATATATTGATTCTTATTTACTGTGACATAAATGTAATAATTGAATAAATTTTCAGAATTGTATTCTTTTTGGCCGTGGCTTTAACGTCGTCAGCTTTAATCATCGAACGAATGGAAGGACTTCTAGACAGATCATGGGTGGCAGGTAAGAAAAATGTCGTTATTGTTAGTGAAGTGAGAGTTTAATAAAATGATTTCTAGGTGTAACCCCTGCTGAGATTTTATTCTCGCACGTGATAACACAGTTTGTTGTTATGTGTGGCCAAACAGCCCTTGTGCTAATCTTCATGATTCTTGTGTTTGGTGTTGAGTGCAAAGGTGACATCGGTTGGGTGATTGTGTTGACAATTCTTCAAGGTCTTTGCGGGATGTGTTTCGGGTTTGTGATTTCAGCGATTTGCGAGCTGGAGAGAAACGCGATTCAGTTAGCTCTAGGCAGTTTCTATCCTACTTTGTTACTGAGTGGAGTGATTTGGCCAATTGAAGGCATGCCGTATATATTGAGGTATATATCGCTTTGCCTTCCTTTAACTCTGGCTACAACTTCTTTGAGATCCATGCTCACGCGAGGATGGTCGATGGTAGAACAAGATGTATATCTTGGATTCATTGCAACAATTGTTTGGATCGCATTGTTCTTAACGATAAGTTTGGTGGTACTAAGATTTAAAAAAGGATGAGTTTAGTTAAGTTTTCTTTAGGTTATATTGATGATTTCTTCTTATTATTAATAACAAAAGATATAATAGTGTCATCGGTCTTTTGTTATTGATAATATTTCGTGTGATTGTATATAGTTATTTTTTTATGAAGAAAATTTGACGAGTGATGACAATTGGTTATTTTTTATTAAGAAAGTTGCCATAAATACTGAATGGTATTTATATTAAATTTTTTATGTATTTTGTCGTAAAGGGCTAACATAATTTATTAAAATATTGCAATAGTAGATTGCCTGCGAATGGTGTGCAATTTTTTGTAATACATCTAGAAGAGAATTTTCACAAATTCATGGGTTGTTTTATAGTTGTTAATACGCAATACAAGTATGAATAATTGAAACATTCTTCATTAAAACCGTCATGTACATTTTTGTGTAGGTTAAGTTAATTTGAGAATACAAATTATTTTCAAATTATTAGATTATGCTTAATGTGCTCAATTTATTTTATTGTTGGTCTTTGTGATGAAAAATTGTTATATTTTACAATAATAAAATTATATCAAACAAAATTATTTTATATATTTTTACTTTTAATTTGTAAAGCTCTCAGATAAACAAATGTGGTAAGTTGGTATATTTCGTATATTCGCCAATTCTAACATTGTATTGTTACAGAATTAGAGCTACAGCGATCCATATACTAACATCAAGTTCAAGTCAAAAATAGTCTTGTAAGTTTTAGATTAGTTTTAATTATGTTATGATCTCTATTTGATGTGTGATAATTATGTTAACAGCCGACCCAATGGTTCTCTTCAACATTATCAGTCATTAGCTTATTTATCAAAAGTTACCATCATTGTGAGTTGCTAACCAATGATTCCTTAATCCACAACATTCCATATGTTTCTAATATTTTGTTATATATGTTCACCGTTGCAGCATTGAAGCAAAGTGTTGCATCTGCTCTTGCTTCCAGAATTAACACTATTCGGCAGAAGGAAAAAACTTATAATGATGATTCTTTATCTATAACACATCAGTTTGGTAGTTTTTTAGATAAACATATTTTAAGTAAAAGTTGGATATAAATAAATTTGTATGACAATAGAATCCTAAAGTGATCTTGAAATTTAAACAGACAATAGTTTTAATGAGTGGTATTACGAGTTCGATGTTTTTGTGTATTAAGAGAGAGAGATGGTTATAAAATTTTAAAAATATATAAAACTACCCTCTGAGGATACTGAAAGAATGAGCTCGTAGTTCCAGAAAATCAGTTGAAATTACTATTTAAAAAAATTATTTGCAATTATTTCTAATTATTTTTTATTATGTTTGTTAACAGTTAGAGTTGCGGCAGCGATGAAAACCAGTCTTCTACCAAAAGTTTTGTCGAGGGTTTCCTTTTGGTAATGACAGCGAAGGCTAGGAAGGTAGGATTACCGACTTGTCCCCAAAATTCAACCAGATCACTGATCCAGGCTTTATAAGTATAACTAGTTAAAATTGACATTGTGTTCACAAATAAAATAAAATAATTGTAATAACCATTGTATTCATAAATTAACAAAATGATTGTAATTAATATGTTATTAACAATAATAAATATGTATTAAATAGATTATTTACAATAACTCCGTTTAATAATAAACAGAGTTATTGTAAATTATCAATTTAAATCAGAGTTTTTATTGTATAAAATAAATAAATAAAATGATTGGTATTTAATAGCTTAAAATTATTTAATAAATATGTATTAAATAGATAATTTACAATAACTCTGTTTAAATTATATTTATTATTTAAGAACAAGAAATATTGTAATAAGAAAATATATTTTGTATTATAAGTCTTAAATAATTTTGAAATGATATTAAAGATGTTTAAAATTACACGTTTTTCTTTTGTTAAGAAATATAATATCCTATAATATAAATTCATCCCAAATAATAATAAAAAATAATAAAATTTTTTGCGTACATTTCTAATTAATCTTTTATTAATCACAATAGCAAGCATGTCAAACTAAAGTGGACCCTAAGTACTAATAAGTAATAATAAAGCTTCGATTTCGCTGAAATTTACGCAAAAACTATGGCTTAATTAATTTTTTCAGTAGAATTTTCGAAATTGACGATATCGAATTAGGGAAATAACATTGTTATCTCAATTTTGTTTAATTTTTTATTATTAAAAACGTTTCGAATTTTGTTGTGTGATTTCAGTGGCGTCACCACTTTATGTGTCGAAAATTTGAACTAACAAAAACCTTAAAATATTAGCAATTTCCATCGAAACTGGACATTATTTGAAAGATTCTTTCAAATAAAAGTTGTTTCTTTTTTTATTCTCTACAGCTTTTGGTTGAAACTTTTTTCCGTACAACCCTTAATTTCGGAGATATAAAAAACCACACTTAGAGTTAATTATCTTTCATACTAATGAAAATTTTGGGGATTTTCATTAAATATACATTTAGCCTGAGATCCTAGAAGCTTAATAAAAAGTTTCAGCGAAATCGAAGCTTTATTATTTGTAAAAAGTAATAAAAATTGAGATAACAATGTTATCTCCCTAATTCGATATCGTTGAATTAGAAAATTCTAGTTAAAAAATTATTTGGGCCTTAGTTTTTGGGTAAATTACTAATTAATTTTTTTTAAATTCTTATAGGATGATGTCAAACTAATATGAACCTTAAGTAAATATAATTTAAGACTTAATATCGCATACAAAACCGTAACACAACTGCAAAAAAACATGATAGTTTTTTAAGTTTATTGCCAAATCTAGAAAGTATTTGATAAAATCTTTCAAATAAAAGTAGCTTATTATTTTATTCTCTACAGCTTTTGGTTGAAACTTTTTTCTCTACAACCCTTTACTTCGGAGATACGAGAAACCACCCTTAAAGTTAAATATCTACCCTACTAATGCAAAATTTGGGGTCGTCCGCGGATTTCGCATCGAATATGACGCCGTAGAACATGCATGCAAAATTTCAGCGAGATAGCATATATCGGTACAAATTAGGTGTTTCAAATCCATGGACTAACCCCTTACGATCTGTTTTCCCTTTAAATTAAAATATCTCCGATCGCGCTGAAATTTTGCATGCATGTTCTAGGGCTTTATATTCGATGCGGAACCGGGAACGAGGCCAAAATATTCATTAGTAGGGTAGATATTTCACTTTAAGGGTAGTTTTCTGTATCTCCGAAGTGAAGGGTTGTAGAGTAAAATGTTTCAACCAAAAGCTGTAGAGAATAAAATAATAAGCTACTTTTATTTGAAACATTTCATTAAAAAACCTCATAGTTTTGAAAAAAATTAAAAAAACTATTGCTTTATTATGAAGCTCTGTTCTTGTATTGTATTCGATTTTTTATCTTATGTTACATGTATTTAGGGTCCACTTTAGTTTGACATTCTTCCTATTGTGATTAATAAAATATTAATTAGAAATTTACGCAAAAACTATGGCTTAATTAATTTGTTCAGTAGAATTTTCGAAATCGACGATATCGAATTAGGGAGATAACATTGTTATCTCAATTTTGATTATTTTTTATTATTAATAACGCTACGATTTTGCTGAAATTTTGTATTAAGCTTTTAGGACCTCAGGTTAAATGTATATTTTATGAAAATCTCCTAAATTTTTATTAGTATAAAAGATAATTCACTTTAAGGGTAGTTTTTTGTATCTCCGAAATTAAGAGTTGAATAGAAAATAGTTTTAACCAAAAGATGTAGAGAAAAATGCAAGAAACAATTCTTATTTGAAAAATTTCTTCAAATAACGTCTAGTTTTGGCATAAATCGCTAAATTATGACTGTGATTTTTAGTTCAGCTTTGTGCCACACGAAGTGGTGACGCCACTGAATTGTGCGAATTTTGTTGTATGATTTCAGTGGCGTCACCACTTTATGTGTCGAAAATTTGAACTAACAATAACGTTAAAGTATTAGCAATTTCCATCGAAACTGGACATTATTTGAAAAATTCTTTCAAATAAAAGTTGTTTATTTTTTTATTCTCTACAGCTTTTGGTTGAAACTTTTTTCCGTACAACCCTTAATTTCGGAGATATAAAAAACCACCCTTAGAGTTAATTATCTTTCATACTAATGAAAATTTTGGGGATTTTCCTTAAATATACATTTAGCCTGAGATCCTAGTAGCTTAATAAAAAGTTTCAGCGAAATCGAAGCTTTATTATTTGTAAAAAATAATAAAAATTGAGATAACAATGTTATCTCCCTAATTCGATATCGTTGAATTAGAAAATTCTAGTTAAAAAATTATTTGGGCCTTAGTTTTTGGGTAAATTACTAATTAATTTTTTTAAAATTCTTATAGGATGGATGTCAAACTAATATGAACCTTAAGTAAATATAATTTAAGACTTAATATCGCATACAAAACCGTAACACAACTGCAAAAAAACATGATAGTTTTTTAAGTTTATTGCCAAATCTAGAAAGTATTTGATAAAATCTTTCAAATAAAAGTAGCTTATTATTTTATTCTCTACAGCTTTTGGTTGAAACTTTTTTCTCTACAACCCTTTACTTCGGAGATACGAGAAACCACCCTTAAAGTTAAATATCTACCCTACTAATGCAAAATTTGGGGTCGTCCGCGGATTTCGCATCGAATATGACGCCGTAGAACATGCATGCAAAATTTCAGCGAGATAGCATATATCGGTACAAATTAGGTGTTTCAAATCCATGGACTAACCCCTTACGATCTGTTTTCCCTTTAAATTAAAATATCTCCGATCGCGCTGAAATTTTGCATGCATGTTCTAGGGCTTTATATTCGATGCGGAACCGGGAACGAGGCCAAAATATTCATTAGTAGGGTAGATATTTCACTTTAAGGGTAGTTTTCTGTATCTCCGAAGTGAAGGGTTGTAGAGTAAAATGTTTCAACCAAAAGCTGTAGAGAATAAAATAATAAGCTACTTTTATTTGAAACATTTCATTAAAAAACCTCATAGTTTTGAAAAAAATTAAAAAAACTATTGCTTTATTATGAAGCTCTGTTCTTGTATTGTATTCGATTTTTTATCTTATGTTACATGTATTTAGGGTCCACTTTAGTTTGACATTCTTCCTATTGTGATTAATAAAATATTAATTAGAAATTTACGCAAAAACTATGGCTTAATTAATTTGTTCAGTAGAATTTTCGAAATCGACGATATCGAATTAGGGAGATAACATTGTTATCTCAATTTTGATTATTTTTTATTATTAATAACGCTACGATTTTGCTGAAATTTTGTATTAAGCTTTTAGGACCTCAGGTTAAATGTATATTTTATGAAAATCTCCTAAATTTTTATTAGTATAAAAGATAATTCACTTTAAGGGTAGTTTTTTGTATCTCCGAAATTAAGAGTTGAATAGAAAATAGTTTTAACCAAAAGATGTAGAGAAAAATGCAAGAAACAATTCTTATTTGAAAAATTTCTTCAAATAACGTCTAGTTTTGGCATAAATCGCTAAATTATGACTGTGATTTTTAGTTCAGTTTTGTGCCACACGAAGTGGTGACGCCACTGAATTGTGCGAATTTTGTTGTATGATTTCAGTGGCGTCACCACTTTATGTGTCGAAAATTTGAACTAACAATAACGTTAAAGTATTAGCAATTTCCATCGAAACTGGACATTATTTGAAAAATTCTTTCAAATAAAAGTTGTTTATTTTTTTATTCTCTACAGCTTTTGGTTGAAACTTTTTTCCGTACAACCCTTAATTTCGGAGATATAAAAAACCACCCTTAGAGTTAATTATCTTTCATACTAATGAAAATTTTGGGGATTTTCCTTAAATATACATTTAGCCTGAGATCCTAGTAGCTTAATAAAAAGTTTCAGCGAAATCGAAGCTTTATTATTTGTAAAAAATAATAAAAATTGAGATAACAATGTTATCTCCCTAATTCGATATCGTTGAATTAGAAAATTCTAGTTAAAAAATTATTTGGGCCTTAGTTTTTGGGTAAATTACTAATTAATTTTTTTTAAATTCTTATAGGATGGATGTCAAACTAATATGAACCTTAAGTAAATATAATTTAAGACTTAATATCGCATACAAAACCGTAACACAACTGCAAAAAAACATGATAGTTTTTTAAGTTTATTGCCAAATCTAGAAAGTATTTGATAAAATCTTTCAAATAAAAGTAGCTTATTATTTTATTCTCTACAGCTTTTGGTTGAAACTTTTTTCTCTACAACCCTTTACTTCGGAGATACGAGAAACCACCCTTAAAGTTAAATATCTACCCTACTAATGCAAAATTTGGGGTCGTCCGCGGATTTCGCATCGAATATGACGCCGTAGAACATGCATGCAAAATTTCAGCGAGATAGCATATATCGGTACAAATTAGGTGTTTCAAATCCATGGACTAACCCCTTACGATCTGTTTTCCCTTTAAATTAAAATATCTCCGATCGCGCTGAAATTTTGCATGCATGTTCTAGGGCTTTATATTCGATGCGGAACCGGGAACGAGGCCAAAATATTCATTAGTAGGGTAGATATTTCACTTTAAGGGTAGTTTTCTGTATCTCCGAAGTGAAGGGTTGTAGAGTAAAATGTTTCAACCAAAAGCTGTAGAGAATAAAATAATAAGCTACTTTTATTTGAAACATTTCATTAAAAAACCTCATAGTTTTGAAAAAAATTAAAAAAACTATTGCTTTATTATGAAGCTCTGTTCTTGTATTGTATTCGATTTTTTATCTTATGTTACATGTATTTAGGGTCCACTTTAGTTTGACATTCTTCCTATTGTGATTAATAAAATATTAATTAGAAATTTACGCAAAAACTATGGCTTAATTAATTTGTTCAGTAGAATTTTCGAAATCGACGATATCGAATTAGGGAGATAACATTGTTATCTCAATTTTGATTATTTTTTATTATTAATAACGCTACGATTTTGCTGAAATTTTGTATTAAGCTTTTAGGACCTCAGGTTAAATGTATATTTTATGAAAATCTCCTAAATTTTTATTAGTATAAAAGATAATTCACTTTAGGGGAGGTTTTTTGTATTTCCGAAATTAAGAGTTGAATAGAAAATAGTTTTAACCAAAAGATGTAGAGAAAAATGCAAGAAACAATTCTTATTTGAAAAATTTCTTCAAATAACGTCTAGTTTTGGCATAAATCGCTAAATTATGACTGTGATTTTTAGTTCAGCTTTGTGCCACACGAAGTGGTGACGCCACTGAATTGTGCGAATTTTGTTGTATGATTTCAGTGGCGTCACCACTTTATGTGTCGAAAATTTGAACTAACAATAACGTTAAAATATTAGCAATTTCCATCGAAACTGGACATTATTTGAAAAATTCTTTCAAATAAAAGTTGTTTATTTTTTTATTCTCTACAGCTTTTGGTTGAAACTTTTTTCCGTACAACCCTTAATTTCGGAGATATAAAAAACCACCCTTAGAGTTAATTATCTTTCATACTAATGAAAATTTTGGGGATTTTCCTTAAATATACATTTAGCCTGAGATCCTAGTAGCTTAATAAAAAGTTTCAGCGAAATCGAAGCTTTATTATTTGTAAAAAATAATAAAAATTGAGATAACAATGTTATCTCCCTAATTCGATATCGTTGAATTAGAAAATTCTAGTTAAAAAATTATTTGGGCCTTAGTTTTTGGGTAAATTACTAATTAATTTTTTTTAAATTCTTATAGGATGGATGTCAAACTAATATGAACCTTAAGTAAATATAATTTAAGACTTAATATCGCATACAAAACCGTAACACAACTGCAAAAAAACATGATAGTTTTTTAAGTTTATTGCCAAATCTAGAAAGTATTTGATAAAATCTTTCAAATAAAAGTAGCTTATTATTTTATTCTCTACAGCTTTTGGTTGAAACTTTTTTCTCTACAACCCTTTACTTCGGAGATACGAGAAACCACCCTTAAAGTTAAATATCTACCCTACTAATGCAAAATTTGGGGTCGTCCGCGGATTTCGCATCGAATATGACGCCGTAGAACATGCATGCAAAATTTCAGCGAGATAGCATATATCGGTACAAATTAGGTGTTTCAAATCCATGGACTAACCCCTTACGATCTGTTTTCCCTTTAAATTAAAATATCTCCGATCGCGCTGAAATTTTGCATGCATGTTCTAGGGCTTTATATTCGATGCGGAACCGGGAACGAGGCCAAAATATTCATTAGTAGGGTAGATATTTCACTTTAAGGGTAGTTTTCTGTATCTCCGAAGTGAAGGGTTGTAGAGTAAAATGTTTCAACCAAAAGCTGTAGAGAATAAAATAATAAGCTACTTTTATTTGAAACATTTCATTAAAAAACCTCATAGTTTTGAAAAAAATTAAAAAAACTATTGCTTTATTATGAAGCTCTGTTCTTGTATTGTATTCGATTTTTTATCTTATGTTACATGTATTTAGGGTCCACTTTAGTTTGACATTCTTCCTATTGTGATTAATAAAATATGAATTAGAAATTTACGCAAAAACTATGGCTTAATTAATTTTTTCAGTAGAATTTTCGAAATTGACGATATCGAATTAGGGAAATAACATTGTTATCTCAATTTTGATTAATTTTTTATTATTAAAAAAGTTTCGAATTTTGTTGCGTGATTTCAGTGGCGTCACCACTTTATGTGTCGAAAATTTGAACTAACAATAACGTTAAAATATTAGCAATTTACATCAAAACTGGACATTATTTGAAAAATTCTTTCAAATAAAAGTTATTTCTTTTTTTATTCTCTACAGCTTTTGGTTGAAACTTTTTTCCCTACAACCCTTAATTTCGGAGATATAAAAATCACCCTTTCATGTACCCTCAAAAACGACCGAAATTCACAAAAAAAATTGAAAATTTAATTAATTAAATTAATTAGCCTAATTAATTTAGTTCGATTTTGTATACACGAAATAAAAGAATATAATTTATTTATTTTCAATTCATTTATTGGCATTTTAATAGTGTACAAGACAAATATTTATATTACAAGTACAATTTAATACAATATATAGTAAATATTATTTTATTTTTGGGGGGGATCTTCTAGTTGATGTGACTGACAGCTGGTGTCGGCTCCAGGGGACGGTGCTGGCTCTGAGGGACTCTGTTGGGTTGCAGACTCGATTCCAATGCCGCGGACGCTCTATAAACATAAAGACAAAGTATTAGATCACAATTAACAATAATTACGAACAAAAATACCGTTATATATAATACAAAATTAATTTTAAAAGATGCTGAATGAGTGTTAGGATTTTTTTAAGAGAAGATAACTGACTGTAAATGATTCAGGAATTTTTTAAGAGTTGAAGAATACGTTATAAATGTGTTTTTTTTAAGGGAAGATAAATAAAAATAAATAAAATGTAACAAGGTAAAATTAATGACAAAACACGTGAAACAACTCACAAATAAATATCTGCATGGTTGTCATTAATTTTACCTTGTTACATTTTGTTTAATGGCGCATAGCCACCTGGAACAGTTGAATAAAAATCATATCTGATATTTCCCAATTATCTTATTTATCTCGATTTTTTTTCATATACATTTATAACATGTAATACATCGTTGAAAAGAAAAAAAAATGGCGGTTTTTATTTTAATAACATAATTCTAGGTTCCCAATTGAAAAATAAAAGTTGATAGTCGTATCATGTAAACCTGACTTTATAAAATTTTTCTATGTGTCATAAATTAGTATATTTAATATAATAAAACTTCCATATGAAGAAATTTTTTCATTTGTTTCTGAATATAATAATTATTTTAATTAAGTATAAAGCCTGGATCATGTTTGGGAGTAAACCGCTGATTCTATCTTCCCAGGATTCATCACCAAAAGAAATCCGCGACTGGCTTTCTTCGCTGTCGTAACTGTGACTGTATCCAAACACAATCATTAGAAATCATTACAAATAATATTTTAAAAATAGTAATTTAAATTGATTTCATGGAAGCTCATTTTTTGAGTATCCTCAGAGTGAAGTTTTATATATCTTTAAAATGTTAAAACCATCTATCACAAAAACATCGAACTCATAATACCACTCATTAAAACTATTGTCTGTTTATATTTAAATTTCAAGATCACTTTACGATTCTATTGTCATACAAATTTATTTATATCCAACTTTTACTTAAAATATGTTTATCTAAAAAGCTACCAAACTGTTGTGTTACAGATAAAGTATTATCATTATAATTTTAAAGTGAAGCATAAAATAAGAGGAGGTATGATTTCTTTCTTACTGTGAGGTTCACCAATCCGTCGGATAGTGTTAATTCTAGAAGTAGTAGATCATTCCTGATGATGAAGAAGAAGGAAGATGCAACTCCTTGAGAAATGGCTGCCTTCATTTCTGCAAGTATGAACATACACAACCAAAAATTATGTTGTGAGTAATTGAAAGTTATTACAAAAAAAAAATAAAAAAACTAGTCCTAGTTGGTGATGTTGAAGAGGGCCACAGTGTCGATAATGGAACAGCAGGGTATAGCCTTGACGCATTCATTTCTATTAGTAAAATCTTTCAAACAAGAGTTTTCGGTGGTCTTTAAGCATCTTACACACACGCGAAGGACATGACATTTTGTGAAACAGAAGAGCAACTCCTATGAATATATCTGTATAAAAATAATTTCTGAAACAGCTACCCTAGATTGGAGACCTTTGAATGACTGGACAATGGTTTAAAATGCCTTTTTATTTGGAAGACATTTGTTCTTATTAAAACAAGTATAAATCGAATGAATTATTTATGAATACATGTTCCTTTGCTTTACATAGAGCATATTGCATAGTTATAGTTGAAAGCATTGGTGAAATATCCACCATCTGTATAGACTACCTGTACAAGTTCTCAACCAATCAACATCCTGAGATCGCACACTGCGTGTCATATGATGTACACAGATGCCATACACTTACAACTGCAACACAAAAATATTTTTATCAAATGCCTGACATCTGTGTACATTGTTAGGTTTAAAACATCGCATTCTAAGAAAACATTAGTTGCAACTTACAAAACTGGTTCAAAGGCTACTAACATTTTGTTAGGCTACGAGATTCAAATACATATGTAGGTCCACTACGCTGAAACAAGCACCAAAATATCATTTGTTCATCATTATTAGTTTATTTTATATTTTTCATGTAATAAATAATTATTTCAACTTTTGTTAATACTGCTATAATAAAAGGTTTTTTTTATTAATTTGTGTTCATTTAAAAATTGAAATTAGAACACATTTAATTGTATACAGGTCAATTTACATAAAATTACAAATAAAATAACAAAATTACTGTTTCTCATTACTAATAAAAGTTGCTAAACTTTTACAAAAGAAATTGCATTACGTTCTACTCAAGTTATTTACTATTTAGAATTTGTAAGAAATCTAATGCAGACTCCTTGGCGATCGAGCAATCGGTCGCTACGCATATCAATGAAAAGTTTGTACACTACTTGTGCAAAATGCACGGCGGTGATACTCAGACATGATATAAGAATGAATTAAAAATACATAATTAACTATTATATGTACACAAAATATTCTTTCCTATGTGCGCGCCACACTTCATATTTGTCTTCTTTCAAAACTCAAACACAATTTACATATACACTATATATATATGAAACAAAAAATAATTATGTATAATTATTTTTAAAAAAAAATCACTTATGTACATGAACAATTACACATATACAACATTGTGTATCGGGTCGGGTCTTTCTGTCTCTACGGCCGACTTAGCGCATCAGCCGGCCAAGGGCCCGGCCCTGCAGAGGATCACAGTACATAGTCTGGCTTCTACGTCATCGCTTTGCAACTGTCATGGCCTATGGAATCTACAAACAAACAAACAGTCCATCACGTCACTGGTACACTTCATTTACAAATAATTATAAAAAGTTCCTACTGACACTTCTATTTCATGATTACTTTATAGATTATCATTATTAAGGGATTTTATTTTCATTATATAAACTTCAATTAAAGTACATAAAAGTTGCCTCACTAGTAGGCATATTTAAAGATGTTAATGTTTCTCCAAAAATGCATAGATCCCTACATATTTATGAAAATAGTGTAGACATTAAATTGATTGCAATTCTTTAGCAAATGAATAAATGTAATTGAATGATTCCTTCTATCTGCTTTTAGTTTTATAATAAAAATGTTACCTGGTGAGGTGCCTGCTATCCTCGTGCACTGCCATTTCAGAGCTCTTGAACTCATTTAGTTCCTTTCGAATAGCAGCTTTATCTTTGGGCGTAAGCCGCGTCCAAGGCTTGTCTGCCCGTCTGTCGTAGTCGTGTGCTTGAGTCACCTCGATGTAATCATTAAACCGAATGATTTTCTTCTCTTTCAACTCTTCCACCGTGGGTCTGAAGCTCAGTTTTCGTAGGAGGTATCTTTTCTTTTCTTCCTTTTGCTTCTTTTCTTCTGCTGGACTTTGTTCTAAAAACATACACACACATTTATATCTAGTATAGACAAATGAGAAAATAGTAAGTATATAGATACAAATGTTGTTAGAAGAGTGGATGTGTTAGTTAAGATTAATTGAACATTGAAGGTGAGAGATTGCGTGGACAACCTAAAAATAAATGGATAGATATGACTGAAGATTTGTTGAATGAATGAAAGAAGAGACAAGTCTGTCTGAAAGGAATTATGAATGTGGATGGTAAGCTACAATGAGATAAAAAAGAAAGAAGAGTGTGAAATTGAAGGTGAGAGATTGTGTGGACGTTTGAAAGGAGTTATGAATGCGAATGGTCTGTCAGGGTGAGATTGAAAAGAATGTTGTTAGAAGATTGGATGCGTGTTGTGTGGATGACGTAGGAATAAATAGTTGGTTTATTGCATAAAAGGAATAATGATTGTACTCACTTTTAAGAATATTTCTCTCTTCTAACTCCTCTTGCGTGGGTCGCATACTAAGCCTGCGGATGAGTCTGGCACCAATAGCTTCTTTACTTTCCTGACGTTCATTATCACTTTGCAGTTGAAGAATATTTCGGTTGATAAGTTCTTGTCGATCAGGACGTAATGATAATTTCAATGAGAGTGATTCTTTACGAGCAAGCTTCGCTGCAAGACGAGACTCGTCACTCTGGCCGTCGTCTTCACGATAGAGAACCGGCCCATCTCCACTGTCGCCATCAGCGTCTTCACGGATGATGTACGGTCGGGCGTTTTCTTTGTTCTCGAGGGTACAAGGCAGTGATATCCCGAATTTGACGGGTCGAGCACTAAATTGATATTATGTCATTAAATTGGATAGATATAAAAATAGAAAAAGTTTGTAAAGTAATCAACTTGTCAGAACGTTTGTTAATAATTACCATATTCTTATCCTAGGCCGAAGAGGCGGCCTCCTTTGTTAGCGAATAGTTAAAACACACAAGGATGAGAATATACTATGATAGTGTGAATTATAATAATAGAATAAGATGTATACATTTTAAATGCCTAACATTCTACGGGATTAGTTTCTTTTTTCTTACAATCCTGAAGGAAAGAATAACAATTTCTTCATGAGGAATACAAATATATATTTTTTAATTAAATTAGAAATTTAAATAAGATTTATTGGGATTATCACTATTGTCAAATCATACCTTTTTCTATGATTGATATGAAAACTTGACAATTACACTCTAATTTAAATAATTTTGTCGCGCGTTTCCAATCGCAAAATATTAAATGCGCTCTTGCTTTAATAATTATCAGGGATACAAACTTGTTCTATTGACAGAATTTATTTATTTGCAGTATGTATACATTTTAATAAAATGCAATCGTAGAAAAAAATTTATGTATCACGAGCGCAAAATATTTATATATTCTCGTCTTCGGCTTGCGCTGCAATTACCGTGCTCGAATAACAAAGAATCATTTTACGCTCTTAATACACAAATAACTATTGTTTTCTAGTGGTTTTACTTTTCTTTTATAGGGAAGAAGTATTTACTTTTTTTTTCTATGGACGAAAAGTATCACTTTCTTCTCTCAATTAAAGGAAGAAAATTTTACTTTCTGGCAGGATCGTGATATAAATGAGTAATTTTCTTATCAAGTTGACATAAAAAAAGATAATTAGAATGAGATACTAATCCCGTAGATTCATTTTTATTTGTGATTGACAGTAAATCATACCGGAATATTGGGAGTTTCATTACGAACTAATATGTTTAACATAAACTATAAAAATAGTAAGAAAATAATAATAAAAATGTAAAGTAAACACTTGGCTATGTTTCACAAAATTCAGCCTCCAAGTCACCTTATGAGGGCATCGTCAGAGGCTGGCCAGCAGAGTTCAGTTAGTAACCATAGACGCGTTTCGCTCTTATTAGAGCTCATCAGTATGGTATAACTCACTTCTTCACCTAGAACAAAGTTCATGTGAAGAAGCTGGTGACGAAGAACTGTGCCAGCAGAGAATAAGATCTCTAACAAACTAGTAAGATGACATGAGAAGTTTTGTGGAACTGGTCATGCCATCTACCGAAAAAAGGAGAAGCTACGCAATAGCAATTTAAATAACAACAAAGATAAAATTAATTGTCATCCAACACTTGGTGAAACAAGGTTTAATAAAAATGTAAAGTAAACACTTGGCTATGTTTCACAGCCAGCCTCTGACGATGCCCTCATAAGGTGACTTGGAGGCTGAATTTTGTGAAACATAGCCAAGTGTTTACTTTACATTTTTATTAAACCTTGTTTCACCAAGTGTTGGATGACAATTAATTTTGTCTTTGTTGTTAAGAAAATAATAATTAAATCATTCAAAATTTGTAAAAAAAATGTATATATGTTTATCGTATTGTAAGTAAATAATGATTGAATAAAAGAAAGAAAATAAATAAATTGCGACTAACTTGATGGAAGCGTGATGGTCCTGACGTAGCGTAAGCGGGCGATTCTCTTGCGTGGGCGTATTCTGCGGCGTGCCCGGTCCAGAGCCACCTGCCTTCTTCTTCAACGCAGACTTGAGTGGCACGGCATTGAACTTGGGCTCCTTGGCAGGTATTTCATCAACACGCGACGTATCTATAGCAGGGTCAGGCTGCGCCATACGATACAAGTACCGAGGTTCGCCATCAGCATCCTCGTCGTCCAATTCCTCGCCGTCCAGCTCATCCTGGTCCTCGTAATCGTAGTCATCCATGTTTGGATGTAGCGTGGGACTTGGTGAACTGAACATGGGCGGCGGTGGAATGGGTCCGATTTCCGACACCGGGATAGGCGGTTCGGGTAACTCGGACAAGCAGAGCGTGGCATGGTGTGGATGTGGGGGCGGTAGTTGACTGATGCCATCGGCGAAGTGTTCGCTGTGGTAGCATAAAAGTCGTCGGGTTAACTTGCCCGGACCTAGTGATGATGGCCGCTCTGGTTTGTCGTCCACACAAGGCACTGACCCTGGTTGGGGTTGCTCGACGCTTGGGGACACGGTGCCATTTGATTGATCAGTCTTTTCTTTTTTCGGCTCTGGAACATAACAAACAAACACGAATATTACTAACATGAATAAAATTATGATGCTAAATTCACATAAATCCACAAAATAAATGTATCTTCACACCTTTTACCCATTAATGGGTGTGGCACTCTAGTAGATCTCGGTAAGTGATTTATTTTGTGCGTCAAGTGCGATTACCAGACGACAAATCACAGCTCCCAAAGATATTACTAAAGGCGGTAATTTTAACAATTACATATGATTACAATTATGAACATATAAAATTAACTATTCTGCATCGATTCAAGGAACTCTATTTTCTTAACAGAATCTTACCTATATTGTTTATTTGTTATACTTATACGATTAATATTGTACTGTAGAGAAACAAGTTTATGTAAATGCTGTATAAAATTTAATAACAACATCTATATAGAAATGAATTACTTCATCAAACAAAAACTTACGAATCTTTGAATAAAGTACTATTGATGTAAACGTTCACTTTTAAAAGTTTATTTATCATGTAATTGAATCTATTTTTCATATTTAATATGTGACAGTTAAACTTAAGTTTGTTATTATTTAATTTTATAGACAAAATAGTTATTCAATAGGAATTAATTTCAATATATCAGGAATATATTTTTCAGTTTATTAAAAAGACTGAAATTGCAAAATAAGATTGTTGAAATAGAGTAGATTGGTCATTTAGCAAACACAGAAATACGCCCATCGGAACTAGACTAAGATGATGTGATTGTCAGTGGTCCAGTGTCAAGGTCAATGTCTACCTAAAGCCTTGCGAGCAGCACGAAGGTAATGCTGATGATGATGATGATACCCAGGTGGTAAGAAGGCAGCAGGCGGTGTGATGGGCGGCGCAGCATCCCAACACGGTACAACATCCGGATGACATGGAAGCTCAAGCTTATGCTGTAGCTTCTCGCAGCGCCGCCGCCGCCGCCCGCTCGGCGTGAAGGTCTTCACCAAGAAGCCCACTCCGCTCATCACAGCACACACAACGTGAATAGAACAACAGGTCCGGCGGCTGCAGGCGACGCGACTGAGCCACTGCGACGCCGTGTGCCGCACCGCAGTCGCAGCATCGACGCGACCAGCGACGTCAGATGCTGGGAGGTGGGGGCAGACGTTTGCCTCCCCACCGCCACACCTCGACACAAAGAACTGCTGCTACATCTTGTGCATGACACCCACACACAACCACGACAAACAACAAACAAACAAACCAACACCGAACGAGATATCACTCACTCAAAAGTTACATCATCAGTTATGCAGAGATCAACACCTAGCTACGTCAACATCATCTACATATTATTATTTAATAAATATCAATGTATATAAGTTTAGGGAATTCCTATTCCTATTCTGAGCGGGCTGTGTATGACTGGCTGGGCGGCGGGCGGTACGCGATCGTTACCATAGAGTTCCCCCACCACCAGCAACCTGCAGAATCCTGCGCTGGAGCGGCGTCGCCAGCCATGACGTCACACAACAACACAACATTATGTTAACATGGCTCCCGATTCGTACATAAACAGTGAAAGTCCATCGTCGACAACATACATTTACATACTCATATAAAAATAGTCACAATCCATTTATAATCAAGTTATTACAAATCTATCTACATACGTATATTTCTAGCTGTTCAACAAAACATAACATTCTAGGAGATTTCAGAATGACACGATATACGAAAAAAATCCCGCCAGTTTATATCTCATGCCAATGTATCTAAATATTTTAAATTTCGTTAATTACTGTACAAATTGGATTAAAAATTGACAGAACTAATTACTTTGGAGGCAATTATTCCGCAAAACTTATTTTCCCTGAATACATTAAACAATTATATTTTGACTAGGAATCTTTCCTTTCATGTATTCTATACAAATTCAAGGATTATGAAAGATTTCAAGGTTATTTAATTTCAGGCTGGTATCTCATGAAAATGCGGTAGCATGAACCCTTCAAACATTCACTAAACGTATTCATCAGATTAATCTTCACCAAACATTCCTATCCTCACAACACTTTCACTTTACTCACATTCATAATTCCTTTCATACAAACACATTTATTTTTTACACTCGGAATCTTTCAGTCTGTTATAAAATTATTATTAAATAGTGGAAGAAAATTTTGCTTTTCGCATCGTATTTGACAAGGCCCAAGATTGATTAAATGAATAATTACAGAGCGTAGCTCTATAATATTTTACAAGCCTCATAAAAAAACTAATATAAACTAATTAAAAGTAATTAAATAACAACAAAGACAAAATTAATTGTCATTCATGCACTTGGTGAAACTAGGTATAATAAAAAATATTAAATAGAACTCTAGGCAAAGTCTCACAAAATTCAGCCTCCGAGTCACCTTATGAGGGCATCGTCAGAGGCCGGCCAGCACAGTTAGTAACCATGGACGCGTTTCGCTCTTGTAGTAGATGGCATTACTGGTTCGACAGAACTTCTCATGTCATCTTACCGTTTGTTAGAGATCTTATTCTCTGCTGGCACAGTTCTTCGTCACCAGCTTCTTCACATGAACTTTGTTCTAGGTGAAGAAGTGAGTTATACCATGCTGATGAGCTGTTACAAGAGCGAAACGCGTCCATGGTTACTAACTGTGCTGGCCGGCCTCTGACGATGCCCTCATAAGGTGACTCGGAGGCTGAATTTTGTGAGACTTTGCCTAGAGTTCTATTTAATATTTTTTATTAAAAGTAATTACTTGCAGCATCTACAATATTTTGTATATTTTCTTGAACTGCAAAAAATTGCCTTCGAAGTGTTCGTCGGACATTAAATCCATTATTTCAAATTATTTTTTTCTAGAATTCACGAAACTGTTGAAACTGACAGTAGTTTTTTTGTATCACCGGCAACAACCTTTCATTAAATTGCAATGTATCTTTTTGTAAAACTAATAAAAATTAATAATGATTAAAACAAAAAACACGCTATGAAGGTGGGAATAAAAATGGCCACGTAAATTAGTAATTACGAAACATTCCCTAAATGTGATATTTAAAACAAAAGTATGTCTATTAAATTTATATCAACCAGTTTATAATATGAAAGTTATAGAGAATCTGATAGTAAATAAAATGTAAGGAATCACAAAGAGCATCTTATTTTGTGATTGTTACAAGTTATTATATTCCGTGAAAGAGAGATTTCTAAATGAAATTCTTGGTGCATTGCAGTTTTATAAACACGTATTGCAGTTCAACTTGTAATAATGCAGACAATATGAAACACTGGCGCTGCAGGAATGTATGATGAAGGATGGGCTCCGCAGGCGACGATATTTTCTCATTGGTCAGAGCGCGTGCTTTTTGTGCAAAGCCTTCGGGAAATTGCAGAATTTATGGATTTTGCGATTGAGAAACTCGTAATATACACTACAACACTCTTATTATCAGCTCCTTGGCTATGATGAAGAAAGAAGACACTCTTTATTACAAGATCATTCAAAAATTTCAATCTAAAAAATAGTTATTTTTGTATTAAGTGCGTAAAATGAGTGTTTTCTTGTTGCGCGTGAGAACGTTACTTTTAGTCGAGACAATAAAAGTCATTCGAACTAGAATTTTGCCCACAATATACAAACAACATTTTTCTACAACTGTAAATAAAGAATAATACAATAATTCTTGATTTATTTAAGTAAATTGAAGGAAAACAATCAACAATAATATTAATTTGATACTATTGATGTGTTGTAACTAATGAAACCTGACAACAAATAATTTAGGAGCGTGCACGAGATATTCATTTTGCACAGTAGAATACGAAACAGTGCGCGAATTACTCATTTTGCGCACTAGGGTGCAAAATAATGCGCAAGATAAACGTTGTCATGGTAATGTAAATGATGAAAAAATCACGTACTTCGCGTATTGATATTAGTGAAAAAAAATGTACATTTTTTGACAGTTGTAGAAAGAAACATATTTCCATTTAGTTTAGTTGTAAATTAGAAGATGCATATTATAATAAGTTTAGCAACATCATGTGTAGCAACAGCAAAGACAAATGAACGCTGAGGACAAAGGGTGTAGGGAAGGAGGGAACAGACACCAGGTGCGTCTGAATGTCAACTGTAAAGTTTGTGGTTCAAACCCGGGCATTGTACGAAACAATAGCCTGAGCGTTATTTGCACAGCACCGAACTTGAAATTCAACAGCATTAAGAACTTAATTCACGCAGGAACAGCTCTTCAAAATAATTAATTACATTATTATCTTGTAGTCGCTTCTATTCAGTTGCTCAGATATGTAGATACCATTACCATTCATAACACTAACTGGTAATGGCACATCATGTAGTATAGATAACCAGACGTTTCATGTACTCGAGACTTTATATTCATATGATGCACGCAAATCAATCTTTGCCGTGTTTCGGTATCAACGCTACCGACTAACTATCTTCAATATTTCATCATTGTTTATGTATATTTTTTACTGTTACATCTACTAAATAATATAAATATAAAATAAATATATCATCACGCCTTTTACCCATCACTGGGTGTGGCACTCTGCCTAAGCAGATCTCGGTAAGTGATATATTTTTTCGCGTGAAGTGCGGCTACCAGCCGTCAAATCACGGCCTCCAAAGATATTAGTGGAGGAGGAGAGCCACAGGGGTAAATTTTTTAAATTGGTGAAAATTGTTTGTCGGCTGTGGGGATCGAACCAAGGTTCTCAAGATCCACAGGCCGACTCGATACCACTGAGCCACCTACCCCATTAAATTATTTAATTACTAAATTATTTAGTAATAAATGTTTCAGAGAGCAAACTCAATTGCCTATCATTTTTATTTCAAGTTTTTTTTTCAATAATTTAGAAATAGAACGTTAACATGGAAACCAAAACAAAATAACTAAACAAGTAACTAAAGCTGCGTTCACAACTACCCAATTAGTAATTACAATTAGCAATTATAATTAATAGTCACTATTTGTCAATTAATACAATAATTGTAAATACTAAGTGAAATGTTGTGAATCTCCAAACTTTTCAATTACAATGAATGTGATAGATATATTATTTTGTCTTTTAACATTACCTAAAATTAGAATCGTATCAAATTACAGTATTTATGGGGTAGGTAGCTCAGCGATATGGAGTCAGCCTAGGGATTTGAAAACCCTGGTTCGATTTCCACAGCCGACAAACAATTTTCACCATATTCAAACTACCCCTGTGGCTCTCTCCCCACAATATCTTTGAGAGCGTGATTTGACGACTGGTAACCGCACTTCATGCGAAGAAATATATCACTTACGACAGACTGCCACACCCAGTAACGGGTAAAAGACGTGATGATATATTTATTATTTTAGTTTACAGTATTTAGAAAATATAAAATATGATAATAATTGAAATAGTTCAAAAAGACAAATACAAATATGTATTACTCTATTTTAGATAGCTAGATATTTTTGTTTATTTTCCAAGTTATCTACAAATGTAACTTTTTACTAATTCTCTTATGGTGCCAGTTTTAAACGCTTCTACTCGGTAATTAATTAATATAAGTTGTTAATCATGATTGCTAATTTGCTAATGTCAGTTGCACCGCCAAAAGTTAAATTTTAAATTTAATTTAACAGTAAAGTGAAATAACATGTGATGTGGAATAATTGACACTGCTGTCAAACATTCGCCTTGCATTTATTTATTTAAAACTATGTTTAAAATTAACTTTTGGCGATGCAACTGTTTTTAATGAGTAAACTTCAAATTTAAGTAAATTTACAAAATAAAAATAATATTGATTTCATTATTAATTTGAAAAATATACGTCGTCATCTTTTACACAACATTCAGCAGTTGTTATTTTTCAGCAGATTTATATCAACTGTTTGAAAAATTGAACGGTGGTTGACAAATGACAAATATTTTTGATTTAGTGTGGCAAAAATATGGCTGAACATTTCCCGAATGAATGAAATGATGGCTGATGTATAAATAGATAATGACTGAGGCGCGCGAAATACTGCGTAGTTGTAATGCAACTGTTTTGTTAAAAAAAAATGAAAAAAACGTAAACAACTACTATAAAAATATTTATAGAGATTAAAACTATAAAACATCTGCCGGTAATAAACAAAAGAATGAACTCATTACTGATTCAACACAAAACACTGCACGGAAATAAAAGAAAAACTGTCAAATATCTCGACAGAAACAAATTCTTCAAACAAATATTTTGTCAGCGAAACAGTTATTTGCATACCAAGGAAAGAAATGTCTCACTTTATTCACGAGGTATACACATATAATTAGTTTCACTACCCAATTAGAAATCTACCCCTCCACTAACATCTTTTACGGCTGGTAACCGCACTTCACGAGAAAAAATATATCACTTACCGAGATCTGCTACGGCAGAGTGCCACATCCAGTAATGGGTAAAAGGCGTGATGATATATTTATTTATTTTATTTTATTAGAAAGTAAAATTTTCAGAAATAAATTAGAAATTTATGGTGAAATTTTATAATAAATCTATGAATTTATAGATTCGTAAATTTATTAATAATTATCAAAACATAAATATTTCATAAAATCATAAGTTTAATTGCGATTTTGTTAATCATAAACAGATTTAAGGGTTTACACAGAATTTAATCATTAAATAAGATGATTTATTATTCTCTTGACAGATGTCACCTGGATGTCACTAATGTCATGGCCAACTTCACTGAAATGCGCTACGCTTATTCTGGCCGTTTCATGTCATTAAAATTCCAAGATTCAAATTTACACAGCGAGCACGTCAACTAGCGCCTCTGACAAGATACGTCGTAACTAACATAAACCAACCTAATCTAATAATATTGAATGTATAAATAAAATACGCAATTTCATTTTATCACATAAACTTCAATTTTCAAATAGTTTAAAGTTGTTTTACTTTAATTTTCAAATGTTTTTGTAACTTGACAGCGTGGTTACTTTCATTTATTAGAAATAAAAATTACTACATGGCATTACTTGACGTACCAAATCTATAAAAAAAAACTCATGACCAATTTTTTTATGGCCTGGAACAGTTATTAAAATCGTAGCGCAATTAAATGAAGTTGGCCATGCTAATGTTAAATCATACCGTTGTTTTCCGGTTGCCATGGATATAACTTCACTTTTCTTCCTAGGAAAGAAAAGTATTACTTTTTGACAGGCAGGGCCGGTTTAAGGTATCGCGGGGCCCGGGCACGTCTGAATTGCGGGGCCCTTTCCACAAAAATTTACATACGCTTACATGGGCACATATTGGGCCTTGTACAATTAAAAAGTTTCTGGTTTGTCAAATAAAAATATAGTTGTGCTAGTAGTACAATATGATTTATTAGAACAATTATTAACAATTATTACAAATTCTTAAAAAAAATAGAAACGTTCGATGTAACATATTACAATCATTTCTTATTTACATATCACGTTTTTGAGACTTAGCAACTGCAAAATCACTAATTATTTTAGAAGTATTTATTTCCATTAATAATTCGATAAAAAAATAATTGTTAAACAATTTTTTTTCTGTTAACAAACTTTTTTTTTGTCACCAAATTTTTTTGTCAAAAAAAAATTTTCAGCGCGGGCCCCCCTTTAGCGCGGAGCCCGGGGCACGTGCCCCATGTGCCAATTGGATAAACCGACCCTGTTGACAGGACGTGAAAAAAATTCATAGTAAATACACAATTTTCTAGAACTATTTCAATTAATTAAACTCCTACATCTCTATTTATGTGGGAGGTACCATAAAATTCCATTATCTATCGAGATCTGCAAATGCACACCAATCTTATTTATCTGTGATGATGTGTTTTCCCAGTAATTGAAGTCAAGTCAAGTCTGAAACTATCTTGAAAATATAAAATTCGAATGTGTCATCTTTGGCTTGTGAACACGTGAATCAAAAACAACTCATCACGCGTGGTAATGAGTCAAGTGCACTGCTCTACTATCTGTTACGCAAAAATCTATGAAGGTCGTGAACCAAGCTATTTTAATAGCTAAAATAACATTTGAAACAGCTAATAGTTTACAGCTTTGATTCAAAATAAACTCACAATTCCTGCAGAGAAAACTGACAAAACACACAGCTGTTTTCTGAAAGATAAAGATTCTAAATTAACCTTCAAGCTTTTAGAATTCCTGAATTCATCATGAAAATTAACTAAAAATTATTCAAATTTTAATTACAATGCGAGGGTAATAAAACGCGCTAGTGTGTGTGAATGGGGTCAATTAGAGCGTTTTTACATTTTCAAATAACCAACACGGGTGGCTGATTTATTACACGCTGGTTTCAAATGTCTCAGAGCTTTTTTTTGTTTTTCTACTTCTACACAAATAAATGAATAAAATCCTTGTCAAGTGACTTGATAATTACATCATCATATATTTGCTTAAAATACCTTCAAGATATTAGTTTTCTTCTTGTGATTTTTATCAAATCAAACTCGAATATATTTAAACCATCTAAAGAAATTTGTGTTGGACAAGACAAAATAGACAATTGCTGGAGCCTCAAAAATGTCTAGTTACGCAATTAGCAAAGTGTGAATTGCAGTATAAAATCCTGCAAATTTTGTGAAAAACCAAAATAAAATCTTGCGTGTGTAGAGTGTGAATAAAACGAGCGAAGCAAGCCTTGCCAATATCATGTTCAATATTAAAATAAAACGATAAAACACAGAATAATTTGAGCATAAATATTCTATAAGCATAAGATTTGTTTATTAGAAGTGCGAAACGAAGCGAGCCATGCCAAGAATGTATTGCTTTTTCTCATTACTGCCGTAGCAGATCTCAGTACGCGTGAAGTGCGGTTACCAGCCGTGAATTTATGACCCATGAAGAGTCAGGGGTAATTTTAATGTGTTGAAAATTATTTATCGGTTGTGAGACTCGAACTTCGAGTTCTTAAATTCATAGAAAAAATGTAGCACTTATGAAAACATAAAAAGTGTTAGTATTATCTCTGGTTTGTAACTTTATTTATTTTTAATGCCAGTTGTTGCAATAAATTACAAAAAACACTAGCGTTTAATTTTCATGTAAATTATATTCCACGCTTTAATTATTATATGAAAAAAATCTAAATGTAAATATATGCAGCAGAATCTGGTTGAAAATGGGAGAAATATTCAAATGTACGATTTAATTAAGTTGAACTATCAACGACATGTTTTCTAGAGTATCTTGTTGTATCCTCGGTCATCGTGAAACAAACTCCAGGGATCAGTTGTCCTCCGGCGAGGTTTTAAACTCGCGGCGATATCCATAACGGCTCGTTCCTGTGACGTCACGGGGCAGGTGACGGGTAATCGATGCCCCGGCGGTTGCTTTACCGCTGCCGACAGTTTACCGCGGGCCCGGATAATGCTTTATAGATCATTTTCATTTCACGTGGATTGAAAAAAGTCGAACGCAGGCTTTTAACCGCAAACTGAAAGGAACTCTGGTGCAGGATCGTCTTAAGGCTCTCCTGGCCACAGCCGAACAATTATTAACACACCTGTTTTTAAATCTTTCTAACGGAAATAGTAATTTCATAATTATTTAAATAAAAATGCTATTTAATTTCCTTTCGCTAACATCTTCAGGGGCAGTGCATTGACGGCTTGTACACCGAATAATGGGTGAAAGACGCAGTGATATAATTATTAATTTTTTAATTTTATTTAATTATGTAAATAAAAATACCACTCTGCTAAATCTGCTATTTAATTCCCTTCCGCTATTGTCTTTGGGGACCGTGATTCGATGGCTGGTAATCGCACTTCACGCGAAGAAATATATCACTTACCGAGATCTGCTACGGCAGAGTACTACACCCAGTAATGAATAAAAGGCGTGATGATATATCTATTTATTTATTTTGAAGAAACGTAGATTGTCGCCAGACTAAAGTTTGACAAAAACAGTGTCACAAAATTGACTTTGTATTTACGTTATAGTAAAAATAATTTGTGTTTTCTTGGACTTCTTGAAACCTTCAATGAACTTTTATTTTGAATTCGCCTCATCTTTCGTTCAAACAACAAACCTTCAATCATATCTATAAATTATTTCTAGGTAAAATCGTCTTAGCAGATTCGTCGTTGGTTCCTGAAAAAGGCGACTTCCTTTTCACAATATTTCAGCTGTTTCCTGCGGTATTTCACTTTGATAGAACAACAAAATCCAGTTAAAATTTACACCATAGCCTCTGGAAAAATATTTACGCGTCAAGGGGAACCACGTAGCGTCCAAATCAAAATTGATTTCGCATTAGACGATGAAAAATGAAATTTCGAAGTGGTTTGTTTAACGGGACGACTGAGATACCTCGGTAGCATCTCGTGCACGCAAATGTTACATGAAATATTCAGAGTAACGACTACGCCGTTTACAGACGCACTAAGAGCCCATTCTGCCAGCGTCTTACTGCCATTACTTACTTTAAGAAGCCGTATTATTACACACACATTTTACCACGAACATTTTAGCCAGGAAATATATTCAGTTTTGGACAATGATTTTCAAACTTACAACCATTTCAAATGTGTATTAAAAAAAACTATAATCAAATTTATTGAATTATTTATATAGTACGAGAAAATTGAAAAAGTGTGTGAGTGTTAGGTGAGACAGTTTGAGCTTATGGAATGCATGTCGAATGAAAGATTGGTGTAAGAGTGAACATTTTATGTTGGTGAAAGTCTCTAGGAATAAATGAATGGATATGATTGAATGTTTGTTGCATGCATGAAAGACGAGACGAGCTTGTATAAAAGGAATTATGTATGTGAATAAAAGCAAAAGTTAAGTGTCAGAAAACGAATGTTTGAGGAAGATTAATAGTAGGATGAATTTAATGAATGAATGTTTCAAGAGTTGTTTGAAAAGTGTATGCCAGTTGAGATAAAACGAATGTCGAATGAAAGATTGGTAATAGGGTGAACGTTTTATGTTGGTGAAATTGAGGGTGAGAGATTGCATGGACTAGGAATAAATGAATGGATATGGTTGAAGGTTTGTTGCACGAATAAAAGATGAGACGAACTTGTATGAAAGAAATTATGAATGTGGGTAAAGCAAAAGTGATGTAATAAAATATCAAAATAAACACTTGTCTAAGTCTCACAAAATTCAGCCTCCAAGTCACCTTATGAGGGCATCATCAGAGGCTGGCCAGCACAGTTGTCATCTTACCGTTCTTTAGAGATCTTATTCTCTGCTGGCACAGTCCTTCGTCACCAGCTTCTTCACGTGAACTTTGTTCTAGGTGGAGAAGTAGGTTATACCATACTGATGAGCTCTAATAAGAGCGAAACGCGCCTATGGTTACCAACTGTGCTGGCCAGCCTCTGATGATGCCCTCATAAGGTGACTTGGAGGCTGAATTTTGTGAGACTTAGACAAGTGTTTATTTTGATATTGTATTATTAAACCTAGTTTCACCAAGTGAGCATTTAAAGACAATTAATTTTGTCTTTGTTGTTTTTTACAAAAGTGATGTGTCAGAAAAGGAATGTTTGAGGAAGATTAATAGTAGGATGAATCTAATGAATGAATGTTTAAAGAGTTGTAGGAAATGTGTATGCCAGTTGAGATGAAACGAATGTCGAAGGAACGATTGATAAAAGGGTGAACGTTTTATGTTGATGAAATTGAGACATTGCATGTAGTAGGAATAAATTAATGGATATGGTTGAGAAGGTTTGTTGCACGAATGAAAGATGAGACGAGCTCGTATGAAAGAAATTATGAGTGTGGGTAAAACAAAAGTGATGTGGTAGAAAATGAATGTTTTGTAAAAATTGATATTCGGATGAATCGAATAAATGAATGTGTTAAGAGTTGTTAAAAAGTGAAAGATTGCTGAATTGATGAAGGATCACTATGAATAAATGGATGGATATAATTGAAGATTTGTTGCGCGAACGAAAGATAAAATAAGTTTGGTTGGTGTTTGCACTCTGAATAAATATTTAGTGAATATTTCAAATTCATAACAAATTTTGTTGTAGAAAAGTTTCACGGCTTGCTAAATATAAACAGAGTAAAATATTCCGAAACTTCATTAATCTCTTATGTTTGGGGTAAAATTTAGGGCATTAACGATGTGTTAAGCTGGCAAGAATGTCCCTTCAACCGCACATGTAAAGTGTAGCAATTATCAGCGAGGACGAGTAGTTAGGCAACCAAGATTAATTGAATGCAGCCCACATGACGTATCAGCCGTGCACATCACGGAGTTTCCGTCGTGACAACTTTCCTCTTTAGTCCGGGTAGTCCGGAGCCGCCTGAACCAGTTCCGGGTTCGAATCGTTAGCCGCGATAAACTTCCAGTCTCCAAGGACTTGTGAGACTGTGATTCCAAGATATCGACTAATATAATTAATTATAGCGGTCACATCAACTTTTCAAGCTTTATCATAAACTTATAACAAGTTTTCTTTGTTTCATTTCTATAATTATTGTTGAACAGCTTACTGATATTCTTCTACCTTACAAAAGTATTTCTTTCAAAACTTTAAGAAGTACACAATAAGTCAACGAAAAAGTTTATATTTGTTCGCTACTCTGCGTAATAGGAAATTAATCCCAATTACATAAGAATTAAGTTATTGACGGTAAAGTCTGATCGTAGAATTTTATTTATTTTATAGCTATAAAGCAACAGTAAAAACAATACCGTGCTTGAGTGGTTAGACAAATTATATTAAGCTGTAGATTTCTTGAACTGTAAATAAAATAAATGAATGAATGAATTTGAAGTAATTGAAAACGAAGAAGTAAATAATGTGAAAGGTTTCCCGTGGTCTTTATCGTGATACAAGTGTCACAAATTCGTCAATTGGTGGGCGTAAGGTTTTGCGGTAACGCGTAATCGATTTAATTAGTGTCAGCGTCTGTGTTAACGATATTTCCCGGTACTTTATGACGCCCGAGGCCCGAGCCTTCATTGTGCGAAACAAAGACAGACTGAACTGCGGACAAGTGACAATCGGAAGTCGAGACACGCACTCCCGTTGCATTGTTGCGTGTTGCCTCACTTCCGGTTTCTAACCCACACTTTGGAATTCATTTATTTCGCTGGCCACACAACAGGATATTGCTTCCAATGACAGATGCGCACAACCAGATAGTCACATGCGCGAAATTTATATTTATTTACAACTTCATGCTAATTATAGTATCTTATGGTGAAAACTCACACACATCCTGATTCGATCCCCACAGCCGACAAACAATTTTCATCAAATTAAATCTAGCCCTGTGACTTCCCCTCCACTAACATCTTTGCGGGGCGTGATTTGACGGCTTGTAACCGCACTTCATGCGAAGAAATATATCAATTACCGAAATCTGCTACGGCAGAGTGCCACACCCAGTAATGGATAAAAGGCGTGATGATATATTTTTATTTATTTTACAATCTTTTTTATATATATATATATAAGTTGAAATCAACAAGATATGATATTTTACAAAAATTAATATGGGACATAAATTTTCCACTACTCAGTACGTTAAATGACATTTTAATAACGAGAGTGGAAAATACTATATTATGTAACAAATTTAATAAACGTCTCTTTAGTTACGAGTGTATAATAAACGAGTATCTAAAGAGTTTATAAAACGAGTCACATACTATACTTTTTCTACGATCGCAAATTAAGACAATAATAAAATGTAAAGTTTTATGAATTATTTAAAAAGTAAGGTTAAGTTAGAATAACAAATGGTTGAAGCTAACTTCACTCCGTGCTTAATACCTCAAGCCGTGACTAAAACGTTTGAAGCCACGGCTTGTCAACATGTGATTAAGATATTATTATTCTAACAACGAGAGTAGAAAAAATTAATTTCCTCGTGTTATGCTGAAGAGAACCTACAGTTTATAGTGAACTATAAACCAGCCTGGCATAGTTTTATTTGTTAGTAACTAGTTGAACGGGATTTGAACCCGTTAACATCCGGTCATGAAGCTACAATTCTCGGTGAATATTAAAAAGCAAATACAGGAACCGAGTTTATATTAAATGTCATTGCTCTACAAATATTCCAACGTTAGTATGTTACTAAATTAGGTTCGTTTTAATATTAATTTTTACAGTTCTCCACGCGTAAGTATGTAACGCAATATGTAATTTTTGAACGTGTATTTTAATTTCATGTTATTGCTCACTGATTAGTTTTAATATATTCAATGTTCGTGTTCATGTGATATGAATTTTTTATCAAATTTTTCACGCAATCTACTTAACAATATTTACAAAATATTATGATGCTCGGTTCGTGAACCCATCATGTTTTATGATGGAATTTTGGAATAAGGCCAATTTAGAATAAAGTTTTGATGTGCTACAGAAAAATTCACCCACATATTCCTCTCACAAAAACATTATTTTATATTAGTTTATGGGGTAGGTGGCTCAGTGGTATCGAGTCGGCCTGTGGATCTTGAGAACCCTGGTTCGATCCTCACAGCCGACAAACAATTTTCACCAATTTTAAAAAATCTACCCCTGTGGCTCCTCCACCACTAATATCTTTGGAAGCCGTGATTTGACGGCTGGTAACCGCACTTCACGCGAAAAAATATATCACTTACCGAGATCTGCTTAGGCAGAGTGCCACACTCAGTGATGGGTAAAAGGCGTGATGATATATTTATTTATATTTATTTAGTTTCCTAAAAAATTTAACGTGAAAATTATTATAACTAAGACTACTAAGATTATATTATACTGTGGCTCGGTGAGTCCGGACCGCATACTGTAATTGGAATTAAATTCCTATTGTACAGAATAACTAAAAAATATATAAATATATCATCACGCCTTTTACCTATTATTGGGTGTGGCACTCTGCCGTAACAGATCTCAGTAAATGATATATTCCTTCGCGTGAAGTGCGGTTAGCCGTCAAATTACAGCCCTCAAAGATGTTAGAAAAAGGGGAGTCATAGGGATAGTTTTAAAATAAATAAATAAATATTAAATATATCATCACGCCTTTTACCCATTATTGGGTGTGGCACTCTGCCTAAGCAGATCTTGGTAAGTGATATATTTTATATATTTTATTTCATAGTTTTAATATGGTTTAAATTGTTTGTCACTTACCTCATAAAAATTAAATTTGATTTGTAATATTTAATTATCTAGGTAGTGTTGAAAACAGCAAATCTTTGAGGGGCGTAATATGACGGCTGGTGGCCGCACTTCTTGCATACGGTGGCGTGCCACGCTCAATAATGGGTAAACAGGGTTAATTTTGTAATTTAATTTTAGACATTCGTCCATCACAATCCATCACTTACAGCGGCAAGCTAGGAATCCCATTAAAAAATTAAATACAGTGAGCTAAATAACGTTTGCAGAAGCAATAAAAAAAACAAAAGCATTAAGTAATGTACGTGTAGAATGTTGGTAAGCATGTAAGGTGCTCCATTCTCATTATTCTCCACGGCGCTCTTTTTCACTTAGAGTGCAATTCAATGTAAAATATGCGTTTCAGCCAAAGCGTTTAACATTCGTAACAAACTATCGGTGGCCAGCTAGAGAATAGTTTCAAACATTTCAAACTGTCTGAATCGATGAAAAATGACTCGTTCACACGTTCATAATGCAACGTAAATACGGTTGAAAATCATTTTTAACGTGATGTTTGCACGGCAACGAATTACGTGTTATAAATGAGTTTGCCATCGCGTCACCCTGAATACAAATTTGCAAATTGATGAGCACACAAAAACAAACACTTTTCCAACAAATTTTATCCAAAACTGAATACTAACATAAATTGAATGGAGATTTCTATTTATTCGTCTTTATTTGCAAAATGAATAAATCCTAGAAAACAGTATAAAAGTATTTTTTTACTTGATTATTTTAAACAAAATTTATTTTAAACTAAAACGCTCACATATCTGCGTACAAGATTTTTTATCGAGTGTTACATTTTTGCGTAATGATATGCAACTTCATATTTTTAAATGGAACACCCTATATATTTTTGCAAAATTTTAAAGCTCTTTACAACAGTTCTGTCATATTATAGTCTTCAAATGATCAATTAATAAATAATCACACACAGAAAGTATGGCAAATTCACAAAGAATTAATGTAAACTAATTTGTCTTTTGTAATAATATATTGTAATACTAACGAGGAAAGACTTAAATTGCAAAACGAGTACGAAAGCTCAATAGTACGAGGCACTTTCTCAAGTGTTCCATACAATTTGTTTTCAATATTAAACGAGAAAATTACATTTTTACGTTTGCGATACAAGAAATGTAATAATTATTTTATGTTGTATTTGCAAATGTACATTATGTTTCCTTGGCCGCCATGTCAAATGACATTTCCTTCACTCAATTTAGTTGTGATAGTAACCGTTTCCCGCACTTGTGAGAAAAGTTATTTACTTTTTCATCACTAGTGAGGAAAATGGTTGCTATCACAACTGAATTGAGTGAGGGAATAGCTATTCATGAAACTAGTAAGGAAATGAAGATTACCTTATGCATGTGATATTTGCAGAACGAGGCGTAGCCGAGTTATGTAAACACATAAATAAGATAATAACTGAGTTTTCTTACTAGTTTCATACAATATTTTTTCTACTTCCGTTCTAATAAATACGAAAGAGCGTTTTTGAAACTATAAAATTTTGACATATTAATGACTGTTATAAATTCAAAAAATAAAAGAATAACACATCAGAATTCATCTACCAAGATATCTTTTTTTTGTATTGCTATGTTATCTCATTATTTCACTAGTTAAATAATGCAGTTCATAACCTAACTCAAATAAGTGAAATAAAACGTCTATTTCCTAACGAAGTAGAAAAATGTCATTTTCATGAGTAATGTTCAAAAATCTTAATTTAAAACTAAATTATAACTAAGTTAATAATTATTTTAGATCAAACAGTAACTAATCGAATTGTTTAAACAAGTGAATTGAAAGCATACTTTCTGTGTGTGATTATTTAAAAGCATTTGTCCAAATTATCTAGTGAGATCTGAAACTGCAGAGCTCTTACGTAGATGTAAGCATTAGGAAATTGAATCCAAGTTACGAGAATAAATTTAGTTTTATTGTAACATTTCCGTATTGATTTTCCGTTTACCTTGCTTTAATAAATGCAAGTTCAATGTGTAACATAATATGTAGCAGAAATGTAATTCAATTTCTGTTGAAACATAATATAATTTATGTACAACATATTCCCAGATCGATTAAAATATAATTTAACTAATGTAACCAAGTCCATCCACAAACAGTAGGTACCAACTCCAGCACAACAACAAAACAAAAATAAACTTGGTAAGGAATATTAAACAAACATGAAGTCAGGTAATAACATTTCGATTGAAACTAGGAAAGATTTGCTGCCCTCGCCCCCGCGGGGGGTGAACCTGAATTAATACTACGATATCACGAAACGAGGATAATTCATGTTTTCAGTGGCGTTACCATAAATTTATAATGGAGGAGTAAATACAACAGAAGTAAATTCATTTCAAACTTCGTTAGTATTCTAGAAAGTATTTATGATGGTTAAGTAACCTAAGCAACGGCAGAAAAACAATTAAATATTGACAAATGTTATTTTTTGTACTACCGTTATTAAAATGTGATTTAATGTACTGGTTTCTATGGCGCAAAATAACATCTTAATCACATGTTGACAAACTGTGGCTTCAAACGTTTTAGGCACGGCTTGAGATATTAAGCACGGGATGAAGTTAGCTTCGTGCATCTGTCATTACTTTTTAAATAATTCATAAAACTTTACATTTTGTTGTTGTCTTATTTGCGATTGTAGAAAAAGTAAATACTCATTTTTTATAAACTCGTAACTTAAGAGACGTTTATAAAACTTGTTTCCATAATATATTTCACAATTATTTAATAACATTATTAACACAACTATCTGTCACTTGTATCATTTGTTTGTATTTGTTTATTGCATAGCCTACTTCAATGTTATAACATTACTTCTAATTTTTTCGAAATAAGTATCATATAACTCTATAGAATATTCATATCATAGAAATTAGAAGAAACTTATCTATTTAAAAGACAAAAAATTATATAGATTACCATTTACAAAAATACAATTTTATTGTACTGTTTGAGAACCACTGGTTGAATATAAGGTATGTCATTATAACTAAATTAGCTCCTTATTCTTGATCATTTTATTATGTAATATTTTTGTCTTAGAGAAATTAGCTCATAAATTCATTGGTTGTTTTAAACGAAATCCGTAGAATATTTTCAAAATATCTTGATACTTTAAATTAAATAATTAAAATTAAATTTTCCGTATAAGATTACTCTGTGCAAATTAGGGGTTTGTAAAAATTCCCCGCTACTGATTTCTTTCTATCCAGCATGCTTAGTAACAACACAACAATAACAAAACACTGCGTTCGATGATCTGCCTATGTTCTGCGTACACATGTGGTCTGTTAGAATGTTGCTATCGAGGCCTCCTACTAACGAGAGTTTTATAACAATCGATAGAGCACAAAGAGATCCCGATTTGTAGCCTCACAGTCTAATATACGTTTATCATCACTTTCATGTTATTTATACATCGGGGCAAAAAGTCTTTATCGCTCATTGCCAAATTGATTTGGAGTGAGTCTTCAACGCTAATTCAGTTTTCATTGCTTTTATCACCTGACAGCTTGTTTCACATCATAATTTATATATCTGTAACAACTTTTTTATGTTTAGGGCTCCGACACTTTACCACAAGATCGGCGAGATCAAATACGAATTAAACTGACTTAATTTTTTTTATGTTATCTAATACTTATATTTTTCTGAAATCGTCAAGAAAATGCCTACTCTCCTGACGCATTTTAGTATGGAAAGTAAGTGTTTACCAAAACATTTGCAAAACAGTCAGGTAAAGTACTTTCTTGACTAGTCAGGAAAGTACTTTACCTGGCTCAAGTAAATAAACTAAATAACTAAAAAATGTAATAAGATTTTTATTTATTTTTATCAACGTTAATACTGAATATACAATTGCTTAAGTTACTAAAATTTATGTATGACACTGGCGAATTTGAAGCCAAATTATTTGTTGCAATTGATAAATTACTTGGAGATTCAATGAATAAAATAAGCAAGTAGCACATTTTCTGACAAATTTTGCTTTTTCCAATCATATCAGTCTTTGGACTTGCTTGGTAATAAATTTTTAACAGCCGCAGTTGCTTGCTTTAAGATTTCAGGAGGAGTACTTGAAAACACCGCCTCATACTCATTTTCATCTATATTTTCCAACATTATAAAGAAATCTTCTCTGTCAACAATATTACTTTTGACACAAATATGTTCAATAGATTTTTCACATAAGATATTGTTTTCAACAACTTTTGTTATCACCTTGGATATGTAGTTTGCTGCCAATATGATTCTTACCAAAAAAATAAACATTTTGAAATATTTACTATTAATTATATTGATAAAATATAAATATGAACGATTTCAGAAAAAATAGTATACATAATACGTCACGAAAGTGTTTTACTTGACTCAGCGAATTAAAATACTCGGCCTGACGGCCTCGTACTTCAAACAACCGCTTCGTCAAGTAAAGCATCACTTTCCTGACTTATTATGTAATATACTATTTCCTGTAAAACATACATTTTTTTCACAACCCACAACAATCAGAAAGTACAATTTTCTTTCTTCAATTGAGAATAGAAAGTTATACTTTTCAACCCTGGCTTCCCCAAAAAAGAAAAGCAAAACTATACCCATGGCAACTATTAAATAACAGTATTATTTCACATATGTGACATCTGTCAGAAGATAATAAATCTCATTTTCTAATTTATTTCTGAAAATTTTACTTTCTGATGGTGATAATGAAAAATAATTTAAACGGCTCACTTTTAATTCAATATTTCCTTCATTACATTATAAGCTAATCAGAATCAGAAGAAGATTTTACATTAATAAAAATTTAATAAAATCCCTGCAATATATCCTTGACAACCATTTGTTGATATAAACAATTTTGACATTTAAACAATTATTTTTATTTAAATTAAGAAAATAATTGACCGAATATTACTTGAGCCATGAATTTATTTGTTAAAAAATGACAACTGTTCGAAATTTTACCGATAAATTCTTAGCTTTCGGTGTGTAAAAAAAAAGAAAGTGATACTTTTCTTCCCTAGGTAAAAAAAGTTCAGTCATGCCCATGGCAACTTGGAAACAAAGGTATGATTTGACATTAGTGACATCCAGGTGACATCTGTCAAAAGAATAATAAATCTTATATAAATTTCTAATTTATTTCTGAAAATGTTACTTTCTGATAAGGGTAAAGAAAGTACCATTCTTCCGTCAGGTGCTTCATATTTCTCAAGAAATAAGACGGTACCTTTGAGTCTGTCTCACTTTCTTCCCATGATAAGCAAATAAGTATTTATTTGTTTCACGTTAATGTTGTATACAGTAGTAAAATATATATATTTGTGATGTGAAATTATGTGTATATCTTGTATCTCTTTACTGTGTCATCAATAAATTCCACGATTATGGTTCTATTAACAGTTGATTGAAGAATTATTTTTTACTTTCAAAAAAATATATGTATCTGTCTGTGCACATTTACAGTAATTAATTCATTAAAATTAATTAATTAATTAACGAATTTCTCATGGAATATACGTATTATGTAATGTGACACATATTTGCTAATCATACATAAAAACATTTATTCATTGTGATAATAGATATAATAGGTAGTCAGCAGGAGTTTTTGTATATTTATTTTTAGTTCACACAACAGGAATTTAATTCTAATTATAGTAGAAGGGATGAAACAGTTTATAGTGGAATGAGAACCAGTTAGATAGAGTTGTATTTTTTGTAGTTTGAACTTGTAAAGTCTCGCTTACCAGACGAGATGTCTAGGGTATAGTTATGGCGCGAGTAATAAACAAGGATGTTTTATTATTACTTTTTTGATGTTTTATACAATTTACAACTATTATTTACAAATAATATTGCTGAATTAAAATGTCAGTTTTGCTTCTGCAATTGTTTGCATAGCATCCTAATGTATTTAATAATACAAACTCTGCATTGTAATTGGGATAAAGTTCCTGTTAACTAACAAATAAAATAAAATATATAATTTAGAGAATTTATAGAATTCGCAGTTTAGTAGTAGGTAATTACTGAATGAAAAAGTGAATGAAATGAAGAAGTGTGCTGGTGCGATTGTTCGCAAGCACCGACTTGTTTTGATGTGATGAAGTGGTAATAATAATGAGTGCAAGTTGTATGGTAGTAGCGTGTAAATGTTACCTTTATAGGTGCAAAAGGTGGCACAATGCTGCCTACCTTTGAAGCAGGTACAGCCCATAATATATCCCATCATCACAGCAGGCCTGGCGGCTGGAGAACGTCACAACACACAACACTAGACTACCTCCACGGCGGTGGCATCATGACAACACCGAGCGAGCGAGAGCTAAACCGAGCACCGGGACACCGAGAGCGAGCTGTCAGTGTGGACGTCGCAGGGCTACCAACAGCACTACCGACGCCAAGTGCCAACTGAGCGGCGCGCGACGCTTCACACTGACCTATGTGCCAGCCAGCGGTCCCCAACCAACAGTGGGGATCGATACCGGTGTGACGTTACGCACAAGCGATACCGAATGTGTTTATTGACCGGAATAAGCCGGAGGATTAACGCTACACGGATAACTAACTCTACCTAATACTTGAACTTATTTTTAGTGAGTCACCCTCTTCTAACTGTTTGTAAACTTTACCCACTATCCTGCATGACTTGTTGAGCTCTTGTGTCATACTCGCAGCAGGAACTGGCAACCTACCAATGTCTCAATACCCTAACAACTCCCTACACATTATTTCACAAGATTTCAAATCTTGTATTTCCAATGACAATTACTAATTTCACATAGACACACTCATTGAATTACGTTGAATAATACAACTAGATTCAACAGCTCATACTTCTACGATTACAATCATCAGAAACTCTAAACTTATGACTAGTTGCACCACTAAATGTTCAATAATAAATAAAAGCAAAATAAAGACATGCCTGTCAAATATTGCATTTGCTTTAATTTATTTTAACTTTGTCGGTTCAACTGACCGAGAGATTACGATGCTTGTTTATTTCGTTACTAAGTTACTTATTTATGTTTTTTTTGTATCGGACTCACCCGTGTTGTGTGTGGCAGAAGCGCTGGCAAAGTGCGGGTTCTGGTGCAGCTGCTGGTTGAGCTGATGTTGCAGAGCAAACTGCAGCTGCTGTTGGGTGGGAGGCGGCGCAGGCTGAGGCGTGCCGGGGGGCCCCGCGTGCGCCGGTAGCGGGCTCACCGCCGCGTGCAGCCCCTGCTGGTGCTGGTGCTGTTGTTGGTGCTGCTGGTGGTGCTGACCCACGGACGAGGGAACACTAAATGGAGGGAATTGGTTGCCGACTTCGGCACCTACACAAAAAAAAACAAAGAATTAATTTACAATATTACACTGCACAATATACATACATAACAACACACTATATTCCATTAAATGGGGTAACACGAACCCCTCAAAAATTCACCGAACATCCACTAACACATTCATCTAAAAATAAGTCTCATCCTGATATACAATATTCACCTCAACCACACTAACGCTCCTTCCATACAAGCTCATTTATTCCTCACACCCGAAATCCTCCATCACATATCCATCCATTCGCTCCTATACACCTCATCCTTCATCACACAACAAACCCTCAATCACATCCATCCATTCGCTCCTATACACCTGTTTCATAAATCTTTCATTTACGCCCACTCCTCTCACAACGAATCTATAAAGATACGATTGTAAAGAAGCACCTCCCTTTGCTTGTTTTTGAAAGTACATTTGCAGGTAGACACTTTATAGTAAGAACTTAAAAAGAATCAGAAATATATGAAAGGAAGAGAGTGCTGCTCACCACGATTACTTTATGATTTATTTCATACAAACTCGTCTCATCTTTAATTATAATTCATCCATTTATTTCTAGATCTTCCACATAATATTTCATCCTCATACACTTATTTCACCAATCTTTCATTCGCCATACTTTCCAAATGTCCAAACTATCACAAAACTGATTTATACCCATTCTTCAAACAACATTCTTCTTCATCTCTATGCACCAATTTAATCCTAACTCAATAAATATTCGCCAAATATTATTTTACCATTTTTGCTTCAACACATTCAAAATTTAGCTTTCATTGACACAATAAACCTTCAATTATATCCATCCATTTATTATCCACGCAATATCTCACCCTCAATTTCACCAATCATTCATATGACATATACCCAAAACATCTCTTCTTATAACATTCTTCTCAATCTCACATTCATCTCAATACATCAATGTATTCCAGACACAACCTCTTTTTCAACATTCACATTTACCTCATAAATACCTCATTTTCACAACAATTATTAAATTATTTGAAACATTCAGTCAAGAGGTGTTTATAAAACTGTAGTTTAAGTAAAAGACCTTCGAAAAAGAATGACAAAAGTAATGTTTCTATGAAATATCTCTAAAATAGTTGAGCAACATTAGACAACGAAAAAAAAAAAGATTGTGAAATTAATCAAGATCAAAAGCTTATGGTGGATTTCTGAGCAGCCAGAAGCCGTTATATTTGGTGATATCAGTTAGAATAAGCGAAATTTAAACCCACTAATGTTGGCTTTATGAAACAATTTCCTCTTTGGCGGGAAACGGAAGCTTTCCAGTGAGCCTTTGCTGCCATCTGCACATTCAGTGGCGAAGTTTCAAGTTCAGGAGCTTGACACAACAGCGCTACAAGCTCATTCAAAGCTCATTGATTTTTTGAAGCAGTCTCGAATGGGACATTCCCGTCTAAATATTATGACACAGCGATACGGCAGAGATGCAGTCTTGTATTTACAGACAGTAACATTGAAATATTTACCTGGCTCGGGTATTGGCGTGATGGGACTCTCTGGATGAAGAATTCCTTTCTGGACCAGTTCATCTCGGTTGGCTCGGACTGATATTTTTCTCTCCAACGCTAACGAGAACAAAATAGTTAATAAGTAATGTAGAATTTAAAATTATGAATTGAAGAAAAATAAATACATACATAACACGCTATGTCCCATCAAATGGGGTAGCATGAACCCTTGAAACATTCACTGAGCATTAATTTTTTAGATTCGTCCTGCAAGTCATCTTCAACATTTACTTCACCCACATGCATCATTCTTTACATACAAGCTCGACTCATCTTTCATTCACGCAACAAACCTTCAATCATATACATACATTTATTTCTACGTTTTCTACACAATCTCTCACCCTCAAGTTCACAACAACATTCACCTGTTTCATCAATCTTTCATTCAACTTATGTTCCACTAGTTTAAATAATCGATTAAGGTGAATCATGCACCTATTTGGCATCTGAAAACTGAAATTATTGTTATTATAAATGAAACATATTATGTATTCTAGTTATTTTTTACTTCCTTGTACGAAGTAAAGGAAGTATTGTAATAGCGAAAATTTTCGGTTCTCAGATTTCAGTGGAAATACGCATTTTGGCCATCCCTAAATCCATTTTGACTAATTTCGTCGTGACGCATAACTCAGAAACAGTAAGTCGTAGAAAATTGAAATTTTATATTTAGGACTGTTATAACATCTAGTTGTGCACCTCCCTTTTTGGTCATTATATAACTTCCGGAAGTTAAGGATTGAAAACATTGTACATAATTAAATTTATTGCAAATAATAATAAAAGTATTTGAAAGTTTAGATATAATTTCTCAAAATTGGTTGGGAAGAAAGTAATACTGATGTCTCATTATTTAGTAGCACTGTTTATTCATAAATATGATTTAAATTATTAATTTTAAGTATGTTTAAATACTAAAATAAATATTTATTGTTTATTGTTAAAAACTTACATAATATAATTTATATTTTTAAAGTTGTTTTAAATTGAAATCAGTTAAAAATGTGTGCTTCATGTAAAGAGTAAATAATTTTTGCGATTACACAAAATCAATATATTATATAAATAAATGTATCATCACGCTTTTTACCCAATACTGGGTGTGGCACCTCTGCGGTAGCATATCTCGGTAAATGATATATTTCTTCGCGTGAAGATCGGTTGCCAGTCGTCAAATCCCAGTCCCCAACGATGATAATGAAAGAGTAATTTTAATGTAGTGATAAATGTTTGTCGACAATGGGAATCGAACCCAGTTTCTCAAATCTACAGACTGACTCGATATCACTGTTCCAAGTACCTATATTATGTAGTATTTAACAATTAATTTTATTTCTTGAAATATTGAAATATTCTGTACAGTAATCAATATTTAAGTAAATTATTTCTTCAATTTATGAAATCATTTTCAATTATTATTTGCAGATAAAATAAATGTTTCAAATTTAATATAATACTTTCAACATTTAACTTGAAGAATATGTGAAATAAATAATATGTTTCGTGTATAATAAAAATAATATCTTGTTTGAAAAATGTAATAGTTTATGTGCCAACTTCTCAAGTCAAAGAAACTACATGATTCACTTTAAGACGTATCGGTTAATTTCATTTTTCATTGTCATACATTCCTAAATTATTTTAGAAAGAGATACTTCAAATAAAACTGTTTATTTAATATAATTATTTTTTAAACATTAATTTGGAAACGTTTGCCAACAGAAAAATAAAGTTTCCCTCCTCCATGTTCATGCATCACACATGACTAGAGTGCGTGGTTGGTTGATGATTAACTCTACTTACTTCTGGAGGCAGCTTCGAATTTATCGGATTTCTTTTTCCGCTTCCACTTCCATGGCTTGAAGAGTTTGCCTAACGCGGAGAACTTGCTCTTGCGCTCCAGGGGCGGTGTCCGCGTGCCCGACCCCAGGCTATTGGTGCGGTGAGCCGACCCGTTCTGTTTCTTCGCTGCAAGAGGAAGAATAGCATTTGTCACATAATAAGATCAGTCAATATTACTTACTAAATACAGGTATACTATTTTCATTTTAAACTGGAGGGATCGGCATAAAACGATTAAATGCACCGCAATTACGTTTACAAAGGAACTCAAAATATAACTTGTTTCTCAAGGTTCGCACAGGGTTGTACAGCCCCATTCGCAGATATTTTTAAATGGTTAATTATAGGAAAAAACAAAAATAATTTTAGGCTGAATACGACCCTTAAAAAATTACCTGTTATGACCATCGTTACACGATTTGTGGTAGCCGCACTGATAGATTTAATTGTAGTTATATGGGACAGGAACGTTTAATCGTTTTACGCCGATCCCTCCTGTTTAAAATGAAAATAGTATACATAAATACAAAACAGGGATCAATTTTTTTTCTGGTTTCCTGGTGGATCAACTGCTAAGGTCACCAAGTTTCTGCGAATACTCGATTAACTAGAAACCGATTATTTTCGCCTATACGGACGATATTTGCAAGAATTCAGATTCCCAGCTACTAGTTTTTCAGATATTGGTAGTATACCAAATTTTTCGGATACCAATTTCGGATAATAATTACTGTACATAAACAGCCAAATTCTCAAACAAAATTTAAATAAACTCTAATCTAAAATTTTTATCACTTGGTTTCTGAGAAACGACTTGTATTGGCTTTTAAAAATCAGCCTGAAATAAGATTAGCTAAGCCAAAATTCAAGATTAACTAAAACTTTTTTGAGAATCGATTTGATAAATATCAAAGTTCAGGTGCCAACACCTAAAAGCAATGATTCAATGATTTACAATCTTAAAGAATTCAAATTTAATTTTAGTTTATGTCAAAAGAATAATTCATCACAAAAAATTTGTTGATAGTTTATTTTCCGATAATATTTATACATGTTCTGTTAATCACAAATAAATAAAATAAATATATCATCACGTCTTTTACCCATTACTGGGTGTGGCACTCTACCGTAAACAAATCTCGGTAAGTGATATATTTGTTTGCGTGAAGTGCAGTTACCAGCCGTCAAATCGTGCCCCTAAAGATATTAGTGGAAGGGTACACACAGGGGTATATTTAAATTGGTGAAAATTGTTTGTCGGGGAATGTGGGGATCGAACCAGGGTTTTAAGATCACATTACCGGTTAAATATATTATTTACCGATATTTTAAATCAGCAATTGCAGATTTATAACCTCTAAAAAATTCTGTAAGTTCTGCTTGAACAGCATTAATGACAAAATATGATTGTTAAATAATACATGACATTACAAATATATTGTGTATCGCGGTTTGTAATATATCTCAACTGTCATATAACTGAACAACGAATGAAATTTAAAATGTCTAGATTGTTTGATATCGTTGCCATTACATAAACAATTCGTGTTTAATTCAATGCAGCTGTATTTTGTTATCGCATTATTTGATTGAATATTTGGGCAATCTATTCAACTGTTCGGTTAAATGTAAATATCTATAAAAGTAATATATTATTTAATTATTACCGAGATTCACATTATTAATCGAATTATATTTGTTTCCATGATATTAATTCAATAAAATTGTCATTTATCAAAATTGAAAAATTAAACTTTATTTAATTATTATTTCGTATATTGCAATTATTATTATATAATCGTACTGCACAATAAATGCAATTATATAAATTAACTTGTTTTACATACGTATAACGTTATGACCCATTAAATAGGAAAGCACAAATCCTTTAAACATTTATCAAAGCTTAAATTTTATACGTAGTAATAAATCCCTTTAGTTGCGAGTGTATATAAAAAAAGAGTATCTGAAGAGTTTATAAAATCAGTCACATACTATACTTTTTCTACGATCATAATTTAAAACAACAACAAACTGTGTAAAGTTTTATGAATTATTTAAAAAGTTAGTTACAGGAAACTAACTTTACTTGGTTAGTAGTTAACTTCACGCCGTGACTAAAACGTTTGAAGCTGTGGCTTGCCAACATGTGATTAGGATGTTATTTAGCGCCATGGAAACCAGTATATTAAATGACATTTTAATAACGAGAGCAGAAAAACTAATACAAGCAATTCGAAGTTACACTTTTACCCATTACTGGGTGTGGCACTGTGTCTAAGCAGATTTCGGTAAATGATATATTTTTTCACGTGAAGTGCGATTACCAGCCGTCAAATTACGCCCCCCAAAGATATTAGTGGACGGGAAACCACAGAGGTAGATTTAAATTGGTGAAAATTGTTTGTCGGCTGTGGAGATCGAATCAGGGTTCTCAAGATCCACAGGCCGACTCGATACCACTGTGCCACCTACCCCACTAATAATAATATTTGATAATAGTATAAATTAAAGGTTTTACGTTCACGCATCAAACCTTCAATCCCTAAATCGTTGACAAAAATTCTTTCCTAAAATTTCATGTATCTTTCATTTCAAATTCATGTCAAACCATCTACCATTTTTGTAACAACAACAAACTGTATTGTACGCCACTGGTTTTTCTCTCGTTCCCTTGAGTGCAAAGGATAAACACACACATGTACGGAAATAATTCCTGACTAGGAGAGATTTTCACCTGTGTTTTAAAATTCTCATTGTGTTTTCCTGCGTTTAGAGATTTAATAAAACGAACAATTGTATTATGAAAAGTTTTGCATGTAGTTGAAAATCCGACAGGGAAATTCTAAATTCTTTTTGTTACTAGTGAACACGTGTCAGTCAGTCAGTTTGCTATTGTACGTAGGTATCTCAAAAGTTTTCACTTCACTTACTTTATTACTCCTATTTGCTTGGAAATGAAACAGGTACGTTTTGAATTTATTTACTTGATTATTACCCTACTAAATACAAAACAGATCAAAGAAATCTTTCCTAACAAACAACAGTCATTCAAAGGATGCTAATACAAACTTTTAACCTATTTCTGTTTGGCAATAAACAGATTATCATTATTATTTTCTTGTTTACTCGTGTAATAGAAGCTAAAAAGTGAACAGAAAATATGAAATAAATAATACAGGATATTCCTACGAAACTTTAATGACATCAGTTTGCTACGGAGGGTGTGACTTTGACATTGATATTTTCACAGTGGGATTCAATTTTGTTTTGTGATCATTTGAAAATACTACCCACAAATTGTTACATCAGACTTTTGTTTCATTGTTATGTGTAGTAGTTACGCTGTTGCAGATCTGAATACATAAGTATGTACGGTGGTGTGGATAGCGATACAAAATTCGAATCCGGAGATCCTGAGTCTGAATCTCACTCAAGCTAAAAATTAAATGAACTACTACTCTGCGGCTCGGTGAGTGCGGACCCTGTACTGTAATTGGGATTAAGTTCCTGTTGTACAGCCTAACATAAATAAATAAATATATATAATATATAATTTGATGTACTGATTATAAAACAAAAAGAATTTGTTTGAAATTCGCAAAAATTAGGGTATTTTATTCCTAGCGAACATTTTTAGTGTATCTATCATTGTATCTTAACCGTACTTTTTAAATAATTTATAAAACTATACATTTTGTTGTTGTCTTAATTTACAATCATAGAAAAAGTATAGCATATCACTCGTTACATAATATACTACTTTCTACAATAATTTAAAATCGTTTGATTGTATTCAAAAAGAATTACAAATAAAATAATTAATTCAGCGCGCCTTGAAGATTAGTAAATAATCCTAAATAAAATAAATAAATATATCATCATGCCTTTTACCCATTACTGGGTGTGGCACTCTGCCTAAGCAGATCTCGGTAAGTGATATATTATTTCGCGTGAAGTGCGGTTACCAGCCTTCAAATCACGACCCCCAAAGATATTAGTGAAGGGGGAACCACAGGGGTAGATTTTTAAATTGATGAAAATTGTTTGTCGGCTGTGGGGATCGAACCAGGGTTCTCAAGATCCACATGCCAACTCGATACCACTGAGCTACCTACCCCATAAATAAATAATAATAAAATAAATATGCATGATAAGGGTGGTAAAATGTCTGTGTTCCGCCCCTGAAAAGTGGGTATATGTACTTGAACTGTTAACGTCTGGATCGATTTGCTCCAGAGCAGCTGAACGCTGAAAGCTGAAAGAAGCGACTCGACACGGCGCGGCATCACCCCTATTCTCTTCCTACCCCCACTGATAAAAACAGTTGCCGCTCGCATCGCGGAAAAACTGCACATCGCCTCCGCTTATCATATTCACGTAACATTTTCACCTAAGGAAAATTGACACTATCTCTGAACTTGAGTTTCTGCCTCAAAGCTTCGGGACTGAGAAGATGGATCACTGCATGCATATGCTGAAGACTTATTATTTTAATAAGAATAAGTAGAAATATTCCGTAAATCAATTATACTTGAGATGTTCTTAGTTCTTGAAGAAAGATGGTTTATGTACATATTGAGTCACGCTATGAACAATTTTATTTATTGCCACGAGGATAAGTTTCTCATTTCATAGCTAGTGTCGGCTTACATGCTATTTGATATCGTGATGGCTTCAATAGTTTTTCATGAATAGCAATTCTTACATATTTAATTCATACTTTCAGTTTATTTGTTCATCTTATATTTGTATCGAAATTGCTTTACAAAAAAATGCTTTAAATCAACAGAGCCTTATTTCAGCCAAGAGTAAATAAATAAATGGTGAGAGTTCAATATTGAAACTGTTATTTTTAAATAAATAAATACATATATATCATCACGTCTTTTATCCATTACTGGGTGTGGTACTATGCCGTAGCAGATCTCGGTAATTGATATATTTCTTAGCGAGAAGTGCGATTACCAGCCGTCAAATATTTATAAATGCATTTAAAATCATTTTAAAAATAGTGGAAACGTTACTTTCTCCTTTGTTGTTAATGGGGACAATCGGGATAACTTTTCGCTGTTAAAATAGTATACTTTCCGTCATGGTCGTATAAAAAAGATATTTTTCCTACAATAGTGAGAAAAGTACTCACTTTCTGTACTCATTTGCATGAGTAAAGTGATTATTTCCTGCACTCAAGAATCAACAGAATAACATTGTTTTAGATTGTTGTAAAAACAAAAAATGACAGTGAAATAATGAATCCGCAATAACCTTTGATTTTACAGAATAAGAAATGAGCTAAAAATAAAGTAATTTCTTGTAGTGCAATAGACTACTTTCTACATTAAGTACAAAAATACCTATTTTTACAACTCAGCACGAAAAAAAAAAGTGACACTTTTAATACCTAGAGAAGAAAGTTAATTTTTCTTCCTTAGAGAAGAGAAAAACGATAATATAAATCATTTAATTGCGCTACGTTTATTATAGCCGTTTCATCATATATCGTTTTACATTATATAAAATGATCGTTTTTGTCAAGTAATGCCATCTTGTGACTTTTATTTCAATTAAAGGAAAGAGATCACGCCGTCAAAATGAAACGGCTAACTTTCTTCTCTTGATAAAATAACTATTTGTTTGAAAAGTCTCAAATTTGAATATAAAAATGAATCAGTGATTTGCGGTATTGAAACGCTTTAAAGCCGGCCCTGTATACACACAAGTGTATCGTATTCTGTCGACTTGGATGCCGGCGTCACGGGGTGAGACGTTGTCGACGGTGTCGGCAATGTCGACTAAGTGGCACTGTTGTAACACGAGTGTTCACCTTAACTTAATTACAAAACACCGCAGAGCTTGTGTTCGTTGTTCTTGCTTCTCCTCCTCCTGGTGGCGATGTGACGAACTGTGTCCTTCACTCCTTCAACGTGTCACAGACACGGACTTCAAAATACTTCAAACGATAGCAGCGAATCAATCAAACCACTTCGATATTATCTGTTTGTTCATTTCAGGACAAATCATTCACGAGCTACTTCCTCGAACCTTGAACTCTTCACGATGCTAAATCCTTCGGTACGTACAGCGGAACGACAGGCCCGGACTCACACAAACTTATTCATAACTAACAAGTTATTATTTCTAAATAACAGTTATTTATCTATTTGTAATCTAAAATGAGGGCTTGTTGTACTGGAAAATGAACTTATCTGTCGAGGTAGACGATATTCTAAGCACGGCAAATACATTTATGATATTGATGAAACAGGTGTATTGGAGAGAATGAATGGACGTGATTGAAGGTTTAGTGCGTGATTAATAAATGAACGTGAATGTGGTTGAAGCGAGGATGAGAATGTTTGAAGAATGATTCTTTGATAACTAGATATTATGTGCCATGGAAGGTATTATAAATAAGCGATTGTGAGCTTGGAATGTAAATATAAATAAGCAGGAATCCAGTCAATATTATTAGTGTATTTTTCTAAGCCGACGATTCGTTGCCAAATGCAACTTCTTCAGGGCAAAGCCAAAAACAAGTGTAAATAATTAAAAAGTTGTAAAAAATTATACAAAACATCAAAAACGATGTAGTCAATAAAAATTAAAAAAACAAAATAACGTCCAAAGCCTCATCTAACAAGGTAATAGAAAACAATGAAATAGTTATTTGTGTATTAAGAGCGTAAAGTGATTCTTTGTTACTCGAGAACAGTAATTGCAGCGCGAGCCAAAGGCGAGAGCTGCAATAGTGCAAGAGGAACAAAGACACTTTATGCTCGTGATACACACATATTTTTTTCTACGATTGCATCTTAAAATTATTCAAAAACGTATACGTACTGAAACTAAATTCGTTCTGTCAACTGTCAATATAACAAGTTTCTATTTTGTGTGTATCCCTGGTAACTATTGAAATAAGCGCACATTTAACGTCTTTTTCGCGCGTTGCCATTGGAGACGCGCAAAAAAGATATTTTTCGATTGTTCCATAGAAAACGTCAACTTTACGATGACAAATGAGAGCGTAATTGTCAACTTTTCATAGCAATCGTAGAAAAAAATATGTATTTTAAGTCTTATAGACAGGTCAACTGAAGAGCAAGTAAATATTTCTGAATGCGGTCCTGTGCTGGTAGGATCATGTATCGAAGACTTGAGCGATGAAGCATCATTTTTCACGATAACTTCACTCCTAGCTCTGTGCTGAACGCATCTCACAAGATCTCGCTTCACTTCGCCAGGTTCAAAGTTCAGTCGACTCTAATTGAGCTGTCCAATAACTGTCACTACAGCCCTTCGATCCTGCGTCCTTCGATTATATCGATCAGTGGTCGAGACCGATAGAACAAGTCCAAACTAAACTCCGAGGAACTTGTAACGAATTTCATTCCACCGTGTTTATTGTTCACGTGAGATTTCATTTATTTTCTTGTCCTCCATTAAAACTTAATTTGTTTGGTGGAAGTAATTCATTGTGAGCGCAGTTCAAGGTTAAAATGAATCTTTACAAATAAGATTGTAAACATTTAATTGCAATTTGTTTCAAACTTTTAATAATTGTTTAGTGAAGGTACAGAAGTGTCTTAAGACGGGCCTGTAGGTGTGATGCAAGCTTGCAAGGAGGTATGAGGATAATATTGCATGAAGGATTATTTTAGTTAATTAATTCCAAATTTATGCCAAATCTAGAATTACGGTTTGCACATAACATATTAAACCTATGTTAACATAAAGGCTAAATTGTCAGTAGATATTAATATAGCGGGTTAGACGAGCGCTGTAACGCGATGGCTCGTAATTAACTGCAAACTATCGTTATGACAAATATTTAGTAATTAGATATTTCTTATATTTGTGTTTGAAGCTAGAATTTAAATGATAGTTATTTGTGTATTAAGAGCGTAAAGTGATTCTTTGTTACTCGAACGCGGTAATCGCCTTCGGCTCGCGCTGCAAATAGTGTAAGACACTTTACGCTCTTGATATACACATAATTTTTTCTACGATTGCATCTTAATTAATTAAAAAAACATATACATGCTGAAAATAAATTCGTTCTGTCAACTGTCAATATGACAAGTTTCTGTTTTGTTTGTATTCCTGGTAAATATTGAAATAAGCGCGCATTTAATATCTTTTCGAGCGACAAAGATATTTTTCGATTGCTCCACAGAAAACGTCAACTTTACGATGACAAATGAAAGAGTAATTGTCAACTTTTCATAGCCATCGTAGAAAAAATATTTTATGTTTACAACGAAGAACTAATTATTAGCGTTAACTTTATGCCCTTGGGACTTTGTGGTACAGATAGGTTAATTTATAGAGGACCCAAATTTTGTTCCTTATTACTATATCTCTCACGATTTTTAAAACAATTTTAGCTTAATGTTGGATTAGCTAATCTTATTCTAGTTGATTTAAAATGAGTAGGTGGCTCAGTGGTATCAAGTCGGCCCGTGGATTTGATTACCCGGGTTCGATACTCACAACAATTTTCACCACGTTAAAACTACCCCTGTGACTTTGCCTCTCCACTAACATCTTTAAAGGCCGTGATTTGATGGCTGGTAACCGCACTTCACACGAATAAATATTTCACTTACCGAGATCTACTTTGGCAGAGTGCCACATGATGATATATTTATTTGATTTATAATGAACATAGTTCGCGAACTTAATTGTCAAAACAATGAATCTAGTGACAAGTTTTGATTTGCTAGCGGTGAAAGCACTTCTTGTAAAGTTCCCAGTATTGCAATCTTCTTCACTCGAAACATTGTTGTAATTTTTTAATGATAGATAGAAAGTTATGTTAATTAATGAAATTGGTGTATTGTCTGTTTAACGAGCTTGTAATTACATTATTTACATAGACGATTGTTTTTACATGAAGTATGTGGTGTTGTGGAGTGTACGTGGTTCGAGGTACGTTTGCTATGTTGTTTGATAGAATGTACATCCGTATTTTCTGTTTATCAAGGTTTGTTATTCGTGTGAAGGTGACTCGACATTTTAAAAAAAATTTCATATAATGAGCATTGATGCATTCTTTATCATTATTAACTAATTATTTGATCCAAGTAAATGTTTCATTTAATTTTGGTAAGTATCACTACCATTATATAGTTCTATTAATTTTTAATTGTAAAATGTTTAAAATTGTTTTTTTCGAAAACTGTCATATAAAGTTAAATATCAACACGCGAAATGAGTGTTTTTGTCTACAGAACGCAAAAGACTTTTGCATGCAGGATGTAAAAGTTTTTTGCATCCTGCAATTTTTTGATAGAAGAAAGGCTTATAATTTAATAAAATTTGTCACTTTATTTTTTTTGCTTAGATACAATACTTCTATACATACATACATACATAACATCACGCTATATTCCATTAAATGGGGTAGCACGAACCCGTCAACATTCTCATCCTGACACACGATACTCGATTCGACCACATTAACACTTCCTCCATACAAACTCTTTCGTTTCTCACAACCAAAATCCATCAACACACAACAAACATTCATCCATTCGCTCCTGTACACTGCGCTTGTTTCTGAAGATGGTCTCCACACAATTGCAGGTAAATACTCGAAACATCTATACTTTAACAAAATTTATATTTAATGTTCCAATTGAGCAATTATTCATATTTATCCCGCTTGAGGAAGCTAACTGGTGTACTGGAATAGTTTCTTCAAAAATGAATCGCGGAAAAAAATTAGAACGTTTGTTAGGTTCCTATTGCCAACCAGCTGTCAATTGCTGGTCAGAGAATACCAGATTTGATAGCAATTATATTACATACACTGTTGTCATGGAGACATTAGATGTCACATTAATTAATCCTAAACGTCAAAATTTTCTCATTACATTATTACTAATTTTGGGACATAAATTTCGAAATTTTTTATTTAATTCAACTTGAAGATGGGTTCAATCAAAGACTCGAAACGTCGTCTTTGATAATGTTTTAAATAATAAATATAATTCAAGCCGTATTCAATCAACGAGAATATTTTGTTTTCTTTTTTCTTTAATTTAAAGAAAGTCGAAGCTGTTTCATTTCCAGGACTCCAATGAAAACAAACGAAACAGGAAACACCTGTATACAGAGTTCGCAAAATTAATTTTCAGCTCCCATATTCAGTTTCTCTGATGTTATAATTAATTTTCTGTCTTTCACAGTAATTTATTTCTAAATATATAGGGTTCGGTGACATTTTTCGTTGTCAATTATGACAGATAATTACCTAATTAATTTCAGGCATATGTTTTTGTTATTCATGGCATGATTTGCTGCCTTTTTTTGAATCACCCAATAGAATATTTCATTAAAATGTCACAGTTGTGCCTCCAATAAACCACGCTTAATTAAATTTATGTAAAAACATAATTTGTTATTTTCTAGAAAATTAGAAATTATTACGAATTCTGTAGTGATACAATTATAACGCTAATAATATAGTTTTGTGAAAGTTATAACGTGAATTAATTGTTTACAAGTAAATACAAATACTTCTAGTGTCTTTTGAAATCATGAAGTGTCACTAAATGTTTTTAGAAAAAAACTGAATGAAAGTGAACAATTCCATTTATAGACGGAAAATTGATACGGTCTGCTTATTTCGTAAACGTAAGACGGTGCCTTTCAAAATCATACTTCACAACAAACAAATAAATATGTTCTACAGGGCGTCCCAAAAAAATCTAGGCTAAAGAAAATAGCATGGAAAATAGATTTTTATAGATAGATTATTATATTTAAAATAAATAGATAATCACGTCTTTTACCCATTACTGAGTGCGGCACTCTGTCGTAGCAGATCTCGGTAAGTGATATATTTTTAAATGTGAAATGAGGTTACCAGATGTTAAATGACAACCCCCAAATATGATAGTGATGCGGAGTCTACAGGAGTAGTTTTAATGTTGTGAAAATTATTTGTCGGCTGTGGGAATTGAACACGGGTTCTTAAATCCACAGGTCGACTCATTACAAACCAGAAAATAGAGATATTAATTAATAGTAGCGAGAAAAGGGTTTAATTGCAAAATGAGTACGAAAATTGGAGCACAAAAGACAGCGACTGTGTTACATACTATTTTTTTCTACTTCCGTTAGGAAATAGACATTTTATTTCACTTATTTGAGTTAGGTAATGAACTGCATTATTTAACTAGTGAAATAATGAGGTAACATAGCAACACAAAAAAATAAAGATATCTTGGTAGACGAATTCTGATGTGTTATTCTTTTTGAATTTATAACTGTCATTAATATGTCAAAATTTTATAATTTCAAAAACGCTCTTTCGTATTTATTAGAACAGAAGTAGAAAAAATATTGTATTAAACTAGTAAGGAAATAAGGTGCAAATTTCACATGCGTAAGGTAATAACCTTCATTTCCTTACTAGTTTCATAAATAGCTATTTCAACATTAAACGAGAAAATTACTTTTTTATATTTGCGATACAAGAAATTTAATCATTATTTTATATAAATCAAAGGAGTTTTCATTTCCTTGGTCACCATGTCAAATGACATTTTCCTCACACAATTTTGTTGTGATAGTAAACATTTCCCTCAATAGTGAGGAAATTAAAGAAACGGTCACTATCTCAATTATATTAATTGAGGAAAATGTCATTTTAACAAGTTATGATGAAAACAACTAATTTGTAGGCGATTATCTATAATTAAGTTACTATTATTGTCACATTACAAATAAGTATTTTAATGAATTATTATGACACTCTAGAAAGAGATAATCTTTGCTAAATAAGGTACGTGAACAGATCTAGTATTGCCATGAGCAATAATAATTAATAAAATGTTTGCAATTTTCTTGGTACACCTGTGTCAGTAATTAATACAGAATTTGAGCCAAATATAATATTTATATAAACTAGTTGTGATTATAATTATTCATGTCGTTAAGCACCATAAAATACAAAAATAATTAAATTTTCTATTAACAGTAAACATCCGAATGACATTTTAAACGTTACATAAACATCACGTGACCTAATTCGCTCACAGTTACAATTAATAATCCATATCGTATCACACATCGTTGTGTCAAGACTAAAAATGTTCCTCATTCATACACAACAGAACAGAAAGGAATGTTCACGGTCAACTATTGCCGCCTGCGATGCTGGGCGTCGCGGCGCCGCTAACGAACCCACGCACCGTCGCGTTGCCATGGCGATCGCAGAGGGGTTGCCGCGTTTAATAAAGCACCCGTGGTGGCAGCATCCAACACACATACAATCATACTTCAACCCCAAATTATAAATATAATAACACAAATTTCTCATCCGGTTTGTTATATTGTAATGTTCCGGGCTTCTGAGGATTCCGGAGTTTCTTCTCACACCGGAGCTACAAAGCAAAATCCGTTAATTGTTAATCCTATCAAAGGGTAAGGCTTAAATTGCAAATTTTACTCACTGTTCTAATTAAAAATCTAAACGAATTATCTTTAATATAAAAGATATTTTCAACAACTTGGCTGTCGAACATTTATAAATGATCAACCATGCGTCTAATTGGCAAAGAAAATATTATTACTTCCTTGTACGGAGAAAAGGAAATATTGTAATCGCGAAAATATTCATTTTGACTAATTTCGTTGTGACGTCTGTACCTACGTATGTAGGTACGTATTTATCTCGCATAACTCAAAAACGGTAAGCCGTAAAAAGTTGAAATGTTCTATTTAGGACAACATCTAGTTGTGCATCTCTCTTTTTGGTTATTGAATAACTTCCGGAAGTAGTACTTTACTTGAAGCCTATAATAGATTTTAAGGACAAAACTATATTAAAATTTAATCCAAAACTTTTCAAATTTAGTATATATATAAATATATCATCAAGTCTTTTACCTATTACTGGGTGTGGCACTCTGCCAAAGCAGATCTCGGTAAGTGAAATATTTATTCGCGTGAAGTGCGGTTACCAGCTGTCAAATCACGGCCCTCAAAGATGTGAGTGGAAGAGAAGCCACAGGTGAAAATTGGTAAATAACATCTATCACGCGAAGAAATATATCGCTTACCGAGATCTGCTACGGTGAGTGCCACACCCAGTAATAGGTAAAAGGCGTGATGATATATTTATTTATTTTAAATATAATATCCCTTCACTAACATCTTTGGGGGCCGTGATTTGCCGGCTGGTAACCGCACTTCACGCGAAGAAATATATCACTTACCGAGATATGCTTCGGCAGAGTTCCACACTCAGAAATGGGTAAAAAGACGTGTTGATATATTTATTTTATTTATTTAAAATTTAGACATATGTGAAAATTATGTTTACATTTTAAAAATATTTTGTTGTTATTTTACATAGTTTCTGGTGAAATAAATTTTCTACCATTATTATTTTTCTCTACAATTTCGAGATTTAATTTGATATTGGAATTGTGAATATAATATAAATGTATTAATGAAATATCCATGACTGACTGAAATGAGCAGCGATCTGCTCTGAAACTAATATTTATTTGTATAGAATAGTAAGCTTTTGGGTGTGTGACCGGTCGTGGAATTTGGCGGGGGTGCGGGCACGTCCTTGCCATGACGTCACACATTCCAGGCCTCACATCAACACACCTGAAGCTCTGTGAACCGGACAAACAAGTTCTGTGGCAAGCACACCGCTCAGGCTTGACCTACCCATCTCATCTTCACTGACTGCTGGCTGCTGGCTGCTCGCTGCTCGCTGCTAGCTGCTGGACACAGCATTGGCCACGGACATTTAAAAACAAGTAAGAGTGAAGTATTCTACGCACACTTTGTTGTTGCTTGCTGGTTATCATCATATGGTATGGTGAAGTCATCGTTACATTGCATACCAGAACACGACCTTTCTACGCAATAAGCGTCAACAAACTATTATCAACAACTGTTTGCTACAACGCTACACTTCACTATCTTACTTATTTCTCATCATTTCTATTACGATATTTCATAAGTATTTTCACTCACTTTGTACATTCAGATGGTTTGAGTATGTGGAGCATATATCGAATATTAATATATATATCTACAGGGTGTTTCACAACTTAGAGCAAAAAATTAAAGGATATATTCTGTACGACGTGCTGATCATGAAACAATTTTTTTTTTAAATCGCAAAACTATTTTCCTTGTTTCCCAGTCCAAAATTTTTCGTTGCCACTGCCAATGGGTGGATTATTATGTTAAAGTTATTAATTAAATAAAATTCTATTATACATAATTGCTAATAATTGAATTATGTAATTATTCTTTCGTAGTTGATACCTACTTCATTGTTTGTGTTTAATAGAAAAGCGAATCCAGTGCAGTACTACAAAAAATGTTTTAGGTTAACAATCCTTAATTTTTCGAATTTAAAAAAAAATCTTTTTGTTTCATGATCAGCACGTCGTACATAATATACCCTTTAATTTTTTGCTCTAAGTTGTAAAACATCCTGTATATATGGGGTAGGTGGCTCAGTGGATCTTGAGAACTCTGGTTCGATCCCCACAGCCGACAAACAATTTTCACCAATTTAAAAAATCTACTCCTGTGGCTCCTCCTCCACTAATATCTTTGGAGGCCGTAATTTGACGGTTAGTAACCGCACTTCACAAGAAAAAATATATCACTTACCGAGATCTGCTTAGGCAGAGTGCCACACTCAGTGATGGGTAAAAGGCGTGATGATATATTTATTTTATTTTATCGAATATAAAAAAACAACAAAACAAGTGTATGACAATTAGTAATTATGAGGCAGGACCTACTAATATATTTAACTTCAAGTTTTTTAAATGAAACAACCTGTATATTTTCTTGCTGAATAACGCCTGAAATACTGTAAAACAGTAATTGCAATTAAGTTCCTATTGTTTGTGATTTAATAATTCATTCACTGATATTTTTCAACAATCATTTCAAATGAAACAGAATTTCAAATATAATAACATCATCAATAATGAAACATGCAATCTACCTTGATGATTCAAATCAATAATCCTAAATCTTTCACATAAACTAGATTAAAACAAGCGGCACAAGAAGATTGAAGCAATAAAGAGGAATAAATTGTGCTCAGTAGGCTTGTTCAACAAGATGAAAGAATATTGTGTGGAGGTGTATGCACGGCATGTATACAGCGATCCACGAATTGCTTATAAAAGATTTAAATGGCCGTGAAGATTGCAACGAATGACGCCCCTTCTTGTACCTATGCCCACATAAATAGAATGAAGTTGTTTTCATTACTTTATGCAATCATGTATTTTAATTTTAAATAAAATTGATGAAACATGTATGTATTTTACCTTGATCTTTGGACGTATGAAGAATGCACCATTCACAATTTTTCAATGACGTATTTACAAATTTCAGTAACTAAATTTTGCTGACAACTTATATAAAAAAATACGATTGCATCTGATTAGTTACAAATAATATAAATAAATATATCATCACGCCTTTTACCCATTACTTGGTGTATATTTCTTTGCGTGAAGTGCGGTTACCAGCCGTCAAATCACGGCTCTTAAAGATGATAGTGGAGGAGGAATTACAGAGGTAGATTTAATTTGATGGAAATTGTTTGTCGGCTGTGGGGATCGAACCAGGGTTCTCAAGACCTACAGGCCAACTCGATACCACTGAACCACCTACCCCATACTGCTGTAATTAATTAATTTATTTGTGTAACTTAATCCCAATTATAGTACAAGGTCTGGACTCACTGAGCCGCAGTGTGATACATCATATATTTTTTAGCTTGAGTGGGATTCGAATTATATTACCAATTGCACAGTTTAATATTGTGACCATGTTACTAACCCAAAAATAAGTATTTTACAGAGTAACTATAATCGCGGCAGACCCCATAAACTCTATCTGTATTTGAAAAGTTTTCAAGCAATTTTCATCTTTCCTAGATATATTTTGTAGAGCATATATTTGCCTGAAAACAAAAATTTTTAACAATAACATCGATTCAGTATGGTGGTGTGGAATTCGAATCCGGAAATCCCGAATTCGAATCTCACTCAAGCTAAAAATTATATGAACTATCACACCCTGTACTGTAATTGGGATTAAATTCGTGTTGTACAGAGTAACATAAATAAATAAATAAATTAGTATGAATGGAGGGATTTAAGTTATTTTTCCAGACGTACTATATAATCCGTCAGTACGGTGGTGTGGATAGCAAACGGAATTCGAATCTTGAGATCCCGAGTTCGAATCTCACTCAAGCTAAAAATTATATGAACTACCACACTGCGGCTCGGTGAGTGCGGACCCTGTACTGTAATTGGGATTCAGTTCCTGTTGTACAGTGTAACATAAATAAATAAATAAATAAATATAGATCAACAATTTATGGAAAAATATAAAGTTGTAAAATTAGTAGAATTCTGTAGTTAACTGTGAAATATTTGCAGTGTAAAAGATAATATAGTGACGACAAAACAAATGAAAACGTGATACAATACATGAGAATAAAACTAGTGTTTCATTGTACGAGTACGTTCCGTAAACAGAAACAAGTATGTCAACTATTTTATCAAGTTTTTTTTTACGACTGCAACTACGTGATTTTTTCACTTATTTAAATGTAAATTGTTTATAGGTGCGGTTGCTTTTAAAATATAAACTTACAACAAATAAAAAATGTCGTAAAGAAAAATCATAAATCTTTTCGCGAATTTTGTTAGCAAATTCCAGGGATTTTTGGCACGTTCCCAAAACTAAATACGGCCAGGATAAAGACAAAGGTGCTTGTATGATTTTGACACGTAGAACCCCTAATATATTAAGGGTAATATTTTATATATATTAGCATAAAAAATGTGTATTCTGATGAGTTTTCTTCATGTTAACGTTCAAGGTCTCTGGCTCGTTCTACGCCTACTTACAAGGTGTAGCTATTGTGTTATCTACGCAATAAATGTGCTGGGTATACACATCATTTGCAATGCGCGGTCACCTTACGTTATATGACTCGAGTGTTATGTAAATCTAATTGATAATTACAGACGCGAGGATTTCATTTTTATATGGATGTTTTACTCAAGAGGAAAAATAGCAAATCTAAAAACGTACGATGGATTGCAGTCTCCACAGATTTTTAAATTGTTTTCAAAAATAACTATAGTGCTTTCAAGTTATCGTAGTCTCTCCGCTTTCTATTGTTTCTAGATCTAGTTTCAAAATATAAAATTTCTAGAAAATGTTGGGTTTCAAGAGCAGTTGCATATAAGAAAAGGAAATTAAACTAAGTAATTATTTTTTTACCGTAACTTTTTTCCAGATACTGAATATAATTCAATGATTTATGGGGCAGGTGGCTCAGTGGCATCGAGTCGGCTTGTGGATTCGAGAGCTCGGGTTCGATTCCCACAGCCGACAAACAATTACGTTAAAACTACCCCTGTGATTCCCCGCACTCTACCGCACTTCACGCGAAGAAATATATCACTTACCAAGATCTGCTACAGCAGTGCCACACTCAGTAATGAATAAAAGGTGTGATGATATATTTATTTATAATCAAATATTTAATATTGTAGCAGTATTAGCAGATGTTACAAATAACAGCGGTCGTTAAAAGCATTTTAACAACCTAGCTAATAGTAAACTAAAATAGTATTGTACAAATGAATTTCGTGAACAGAATCGAGTACGGTAATGGTAACTTTATTTGATAGATATTGGTGTATTAAGAGCGCAAAGTGATTCTTTGTTACTCGAGATACTTTACGCTCGTGATACGCACATAATTTTTTCTACGATTACATCTTAAATGAATAAAAACCGTATACGTACTGAAAATAAATTAGTTTTGACAACTGTCAAAATGACAAATTTCTGTTGTGTTTGTATCCTTGGGAACTATTGAAATACGCACGCATTTAATATTACTATGACAACACGCGACAAAGTCAACTTTTTGATGACAAAATGAGAGCGTAACTGTCAACATTTCATATTAATCATAGAAAAAGTAATTAAATAACGTTTGATGGCAGAAGATATAAGATAGTTGGCGTGATTTATACCTTCATTTTATTCATACGCTTAATTTAAATTGTTTATTAGAATATTGTGTAAGGCGGTGAATTTTCTACGAAATGTTTTTGTTTTGAATGTCCCAAATTCCGGGGTTAAAGTCGAGGTTTTCACGAGAATTTCAGTGATTAATAGTGAATTAAATTTGTATTTCCGTGAGAGGAATGCATAAACATGACAGTGAATTGCTAATATTAATTGATAGTTGTTTTGATTCTGAAGGACGGACTTTAAAATCTTTTAATATCTCTTCTGTCTTTCACTTCCTACACGTTACTCGTTTATTATTTTTCGGAACAACACGAGTAGGCCAGGCCAGACCACGCCAAGCTAGCACATCATATGTTATGTTATATACGAAATAGGTTTATGAACATATGTTTCTTGTATGAATTGTAGTGCGTTGTTATTAAGTATTATAAACCTAATTTGTACATGACACAGTACACGTACAGATGTAAAAACTAGGAGTACAGAACGCATGGGCGGTTTAGTGGCACAACTAACATATCTAGCACATTTTGTTTTTGTTTAACGGACAAGGAAATATCTTATTAAATCGACACAACACAAATTAGATGTTTCTCAATATATTCCATAGGCGCCACAAATGTTTTCGCATACAAGAACTTATAACGAAGCAACATTTTTGTAAATAATAAAAATATTGTATCTACTAATAAACGTTTCTAAATTTAAACACAAAAATAATTTCGCACAATTTGATTGAAATAGAAAAAGTTTCTTATTTTTTCATTTTATTTATTTATTTATTTATTTATTTATGCTATTTGTACATCAGGAACTTAATCCTAATTACAGTACAGGATTCTGATTAATCAAGCTGCAATGTGGTAGTTCATATATATTTTAGCTTAAATGGGATTCAAACTCGGGATCTTGGGATTCGAATGCTGTAACGCGAATTACACCACCGTAATGTCGGATGCGTGAAATAAATGATAATAAAAAAATTAATTTGAAACGGTTAACAGAGGGAAATACACGATGTCAAACGTATCATTTGAAAACTAATTGTAGCAGTTCTGCATTTGCAGATCTGAGTAGATATGACTCATAGTTACTAAACAGAGAGAAGAAACGGAAAAGTCAGGAAAGTGTTCAATTACAGGATGAGTAGATAGTTTCATACCGAGCTTGAAAAAGCTTACGAATCCTGTACTACGCTTTACTGACGTGTTACGTATAACATTTTACCTGAAACTTATAAACAAATAATACATATTTTAAATGAATTTAAATTTGACTTACATATTCAGTCAGTATTTGATGTTGCTAAGTAACTAGACACTCACGTTTCTTTCATTACCTGCCTAGACAAGCAATATGTTATTTTCCTGACTAGGCATGCAAAGCAAAGCTTTCCTGAGTCTTAAAGGTCAGGCAAATGTTTATTTTCAGGTAAAATAAATATGTAAATGAGGAGAAATGATCTAGTGAGAATTAAGAGTAGATAATAGTAAAGTTACTATAAAGAACGTTGATAGACTTCTATGTACTTGAATATATTTTAATTATTTCTTAATTTTATATGTAAGGTCCTAAACTAAAGTACCAATTTATGCTGCTTGTTTGCATTCACTTAAAACTTAAACCAAGCCTGTTAATTCCTAAACAAGTCAAACAAGATAAATGCATGTATAATAAAAGCTTGCTTGATGCTTTCTTGAGCAGTTAAATTGAATAAATATATCACAGATGGTCTCATCGCTCTGGTTAATTCTTCACATTTCCTTCTTGTCTCGGATACAGAAGCTTTGTCATTGTTATAATGGATGGAAGTAATAAGGAAGACTGTTATTAATAGCTTGACTAAGGGTAGCGTCAAACAAAATGGTGCCCGCATGATAAACACTGTTCTACAACCAAACTAAATGTTTCTGTTTTCTTCTGTCACTGCCAAACGTTTTTAAATTACAAGAAAAATACTTTTACTTGAAACTAACAGGAAAATCAACATTTGCTAAAATAACATATTGCCTGTCTAGGCAGGTAATGAAAGAAACTTGAGTGTCTAGTTACTTAGCAACATAAAATACTGACTGAATATGTAAGTCAAATTTAAATTAATTTAAAATATGTATTATTTGTTTATAAGTTTCAGGTAGAATGTTATACGGAACACGTCAGTAAAGCGTCATACAGGATTCGCATGCTGTTTCAACTATCTACTCATCCTGTAATTGAACGCTTTCTTGACTTTTTACATAAATAACTATTTAGGCGATTGATATTGACAATGGGTTTTTGTTGACAATTGATAGGATGTAAAATTTAACATATAATATATAATATAATCATGATCATATCTTTCATTTAATGGGATTAACAGTCCATCGTCAATATCCATTATAAATTAAAAGTATTTAATAAACCGTAACCAATAAAAAACCGATTTTTGACAAACCGACCCCCGACATTTTTCGGTTCTAGTCCCTGTCCTTTGAATCCTTTGCGGATGTGAATGTTTGATTGAACCAGTTGAAAAATCGAAAATTTTGAAACTATGGTTCTATATTAATCAGACCACGACAAATCGAATGGCGCAGAGCGCAGCTTCATATCTATTTTAGCTTCTGAGATACAACGATTTTTGATATTTTTAAAGGCTCATATCTCGAAAACAAAGAGATATTGAAATGCGGTTTGAACGAGTGTATTTCTCGTGCTCCAATTAACCTATAGCCTAATTTTGAAAATTTTGTAAATTTTCAAATTTTTATCAAAAATTTTCCGAGTCAATATTTCCAAAAGTTGAAGAGATAATTAACACCAGTGTATTCCTCTTGTGAAAATACATAGGTATGCAAATTTTCACAAAGAAATTCCCATGGATACATTTTTTATTACAAAAAAACGAAAATGGCCATTTTTTGATAATTTCTTAAGGGGTACCCCTTGGTGTTTTTACGAATTTTGCCCATTTTAAGATTTTTTGCTCTAAAAGTTTTATCTGTGGAGTAAAATTTCTGAAAATTTGTATACCTATGTATTTTCACGCGAGGAATTCACAGGTCTTCACAGATTTTCATTATCGCTTCAACTTTTTAAAATATTGACTCGGAAAATTTTTGAAAAAAATTGTAAATCTTTCAAAATTTTCCTATAGGTTAATTGGAACACGAGAAATACACTCGTTCAAACCGCATTTCAATAGCTCTTTTAGTTTTCGAGATATAGGCGTTCAAAGTTGAGATTTTAAAAATATCAAAAATCGCTGTATACTCAAAAACTAAAATAGATATAAAGATGTGCTTTGCGCCATTCGATTTCTCGTGGTCTGAAATATATAGAACCATAGTTTAAACATCGGTTTGTGTAACCGAGCCTAAGAATTCTTGATATTTCTTAAGATCAAGACTTCAGTCTTAGTGAAATGAGTGAAACATACGACGCCAAAGTGACATTTTGTTGCTGTTTTTAATATATGCTTAATTGATTTTCGCTTATTAATTTCTCATTATCAAAAAAATTTCAGGTTTTTACGATTCGGCCTCATATGTTAATCTAATAAAGTGCTGGAATAATAAATTGCTATAAAAATTAAACATTCAAATGAATATTTTCTATTCGTGACACTTTCGCGTGTCAAGTGCCCCTTCAACCCGCTGTGTGCCGCCGACACTGGTTATTATAACTGTCATATATATTGTAAACATTATAACAAGCTTAACGAGTTTAGAAATTATAATGTATACCAAACGCAATTAGCCAAGTTTAATTATTAAACCAATTTTGACAATGAATTGTTTGTTTTGTTTTTTAAGTTAATTTTTAAGTTTGTATCGCAAAGGAAGTGAAAACAATGGAAGTAAACAAAATTTGATGAAACAAACAAAAAAATAGTTTTTATCGAAATTCCCAGTGCCATCATTAGATCTCACTTTTCTATGTAATTTCAATCCAAGTCAAGGTTAGAAACGTAACTTAATAAAAGATTAAATCTCATAAAATTATATTAAATTATATCCCTAATTGTAATTTTAACCACATGAAATGAAAAATACATAAATGTAAACGAATTAAAAAAAAACTATATAGGTAAGATGAGCTTACACGAAACGAAATATGAATGTAGATGATGTGTTAGGATATGAATGTTTGTACACAACAGATATTTAAACCAATTATTTATAGAAAATAAATTTAAATCAAGTTGCCATTCCCATGGGTTACAGAAACAAATTAATAACAATTTGCACCAACGAAACTAAAATTTTAACATACAATATCGCATCAAATATTTGACAACAATTCATATATTGATCTTCGATTTGTTTTTATTTATTTAAGACATAAAAATAAGTGGATAATAATTTAGAAATGATTAAAACTCAAAATATACAATACTAAATAGTTGGTCAGTACGGTCGTGTGGATAGCATTACGGAATTCGAATCCGGAGATCCTCAAGCTAAAATTATATAAACTATCAGACTCTGTGAGTGCGGATCCTGTACTGTAATTAGGATTAAAGTCCTGTTGTACAAAGTAACATAAATAAATAATATCATTACAAACAGCTCTACAATTGCAGATCTCAATAAAATGTCTTCACATACAGATAGCAGATACCAAAGTAAATAAATAAATACACATATATCATCATGCCCTTTAGCCATTACTGGGTGTGGCACTCTGCCGAATTAAATCTCGGTAGGTGATATATTTCTTCGGCCGTGAAGTGCGGTTACCAGCCGTCAAATCAAAATACCAAAGTAAATAATATAACTTATAAATTTGTTAATTAACAAGTATAACATTTAAATTTGAGCTGTTATCTTTCGTTCTGTAAAATACTATAAATTTTCTAATGAGATACAAACGACTTAGTATTAATTAGCGTGCAAATCAATGAATTAATGAGCACATAATGTTTGTTCTAACGGTGCCGGTGCGTAAGGAAAGGAAGATGATTTCTACGACCGGTAGCTTTTAGTTTTTACCGTTTTTGTACTAATTATTTATATAAATTGATACAGTTACATCTCATACCGTTTTCTCAACGTAAAAACAAGCAACCGTAGTAATTTCATTAGTTGGTTGGAGGTTCGTTATTTTGAGAGGGACAAGAGAGAGAGATAGAGACAAGTTTTTACTCAAACATCGATGGCGAAATATCTCCGAGGACATTTCTAAAATTATTGTTTTTACTTCCTTGTACGAAGTAAAGGAAGTATTGTAATCGCGAAAATTTTCGGTTCTCAGATTTCAACGGAAATAGGTATTTTGGCCCTCCCTGAATCCATTTTGACTAATTTCGTCATGTCGTCTGTACGTACGTACGTACGTATCTCGCATAACTCAAAAACGGTAAGTCGTAGAAAATTGAAACTTTATATTTAGGACTGTTATAACATCTAGTTGTGCACCTCCCTTTTTGGTCATTATACAACTACCGGAAGTGGTACTTTACTTGAAGCCTATAATAGATTTTCATGAAAAACTATATTCAAATATAATTTAAAACTTTCCAAATTTGGTATATAAGACTACTATATCAATGGAAATAACATAATAGATTTTGGTTAAAATAGACTAACCGGAAGTGGCATATTACATGAAGCTGATAACAGTTTTCCTTGAAAAAAATGGTATTATTTAAATTTTAGAAATAAATGCTGCAAATAAAAGTTTTAGAGAATTGAATTCTGCATCTAGCACATTAAGAATTTTTAAATTAGTATTTTGCATAAGCGAGATATCTAAATTTAAATGTTATATATTTTTTGATTTAAAAAAAAAATTAAGTTTGCTATGGATTAGAACAAAAAATCACAGATTTAATGTCAAATATGTGCAATTAAAAAAATATCTATAGTTTAATACGCGTACAACGACGTCATGTGGTGTCCACATCAGATTTTATTTTTATGATTTCCTGGTAGAAATTAAGAACGATTCCGTTATTTCTAAAACCACATAAATAAGATAAATAAATATATATATCATCACGCCTTTTACCCATGACTGGGTGTGGTACTCTGCCGTAGATACATTTCCTCGCGTGAATAAAATATGTCATGTTACGGTCCTGCCAGACCGGAAATCAGTTCAGTGGCCTTCCTCATCTCGCACTGAAATTGTACCATGTATCACACATATGTACATAACGCACATACACATTAGTCCAGTAGAATACATGTACACAAAGTGACATGACGTCGACATATGCATTCAGCCGTCATCATGGCGGACGGCTGTGAAGAGCTGACGCCTTGATTTTAAAATGAAAAAGCGTCTGTGAACGTTCTGCAAGCAACAATCTCCTCTCACGTAGCGTAACAATAGCGTACGATGCTAACGTTAGCGTTAATGTTACGTTAATTATACACGTACGAAAATGTAAGAACTCATTTGAATGAAAATGAGTGTTTTGGTGTAGTTCTAGTTTTGTGTTCACATGTCGTACTCCATACGTATGTTGAATGCAAATAGAAAATTTAAATAAAACTATCTAAACCTTTTTTGTTACAAAGCTTACTATTATATGATATTCAAAAGCTATTAGTAATTATAATTAAGAATCACTGTTTGCTTTATGTTAAATAACGTTCACATCGATATATTAAGAAATCAATTGTAAAAATTAAAAATAAATATCATCACGCCTTTTACCCATTACTGAGTGTGGCACTGTGCCAAAGCAGATCTTGGTAAGTGATATATTTCTTCGCGTGAAATGCGGTAACCAGCCGGCAAATCACGGCCCCCAAAGATGTTAGTGAAGGGGGAGTCACAGGGGTAGATTTAATTGTAAGTCATGAGCGAAATCACGGGAAATTGCCTCAGTGAAACAATTACAGTAAATAATTAATTACAGTAAATTTATGGGGTAGGCGGCCTGTGGATCTTGAGAATCTTGGTTCGATCCCCACAGCAGACAAACAATTTAAATCTACCCCTGTGGCTCCCCCTCCACTAATATCTTTGCGGGCCGTGATTTGACGGCTGGTAATCGCATTTCACGGTAAAAGGCGTGATGATATATTTATTTATTTATATATATTATTTTGTCTTCTATTGTTACCCAGGATTTTCAGTACATTTTTGACAGTAACAATTTAAATGTCAATTATAATTTTATAAATTTAAAGTATTTAGATAAATATGGAGATGATTATAATTAAAATAGCATGAAGAAAAAAACGCAAACCTGTATCTAAAAATGATTTGTTTATTTTCAAAGTTCTCTACTAAAAATGTAATGCTATTAATATTGTAATTAGAATTTCAAAATATAAAAAGCTTCCCTGGTTCGATTCCCACAGGCGACAAACAATTTTCACCAATTTAAATCTACCCCTGTGGCTCCCCCTCTACTAACATCTTTGAGGGCCGTGATTTGATGGATGGTAACCGCACTTTATGCAAAGAAATATATCACTTACCGAGATCTGCTTACGGCTGAGTGCCACACCCAATAATGGGAAAAAGGCGTTTATTTAAAAAGCTTCCAATAACTATTTATAATTACTAAATCGATAACTATTAATATGGGGTAGGTGGCTCAGTGGTATCGAGTCGGCCTGTGGATCTTGAGAACCCTGGTTCGATCCCCACAGCCGACAAACAATTTTCACCAATTTAAAAAATCTACCCCTGTGGCTCCTCCTCCACTAATATCTTTGGAGGCCGTGATTTGACGGCTGGTAACCGCACTTCACGCGAAAAAATATATCACTTACCGAGATCTCCTTAGGCAGAGTGCCACACCCAGTGATGGGTAAAAGGCGTAATGATATATTTATTTATTTATTTATTTATTTATAACTATTAATATAGCTTTATTTATTAGATTTATTTTGTAATTAATTTTCGTTTCATTCACATTAATGATTTTGATTTTCTAATCACGTGAGATATATATGTTATGTGATATATTTTTTGTAAGAATTATTCAAAGAAAACTCACTATTTAAATTTATTCTCGATTTATTTGAAAAATGAGTCACATCAGAAAAGGATTGTCTAAAAATATGATAACAAATTGGTCCGATGCCAAAATGAAAATATTCTAATGGTCGAAATCTTTGTAAAGATTCGTCTGTCAAATGTCGTCGTTACCACCAACATAAAAAATAAAACCTTCGAAAAAATATAGAATTGCAGTTGGCATACCTTTTGACCTTATTTTATTTTCACGTAGGTAACAAACTAAAAATAAAGTACATCTTTTTCCTTTTCCAACGCTTGTGGGATTTAAAAATACTCTTCTAAAATCTGATGCATTCTATTCTTCCCATTCTTGTGACAAAAAATTACTACATTTTTTATTCCACTAGAATATTTGAGAAGACCAAAATTACACCAATTTGTCTCTGCAATCTTTTTTTAGTAAAACAAATTATATTTTTTGTGGAAAACATTTTAAAATGGCCATGTTTCTTGAGGGTTTTAAAAATGATGGTCGTGCAATTAGTATGAGTCATATATGGCGCGGTGAAATGTTGAAATTGAAGATGAGAGATGATCTGTCGGCGACAAATTAGAGCGAGGTTTAATTAAAGTGAACCAAGGCGCGAATTTAATTGCTTCAATCGATGTGAAGTTTGACCTATTTGCCAGCCAATACCTTGCCATTCATTTTTGTCCATCTATATTCAGATCACTCAGCAATCAACCTATTACTATGACAAACAATTACATCACGCGTTGAAGGATACTGACAGTCAGTGGTGGATTAACCAATAAGCCTAGGGGCCCCCGTCAAATAGGGGCCCCGTAAAATTAATTTAAAAAAATTGCTTCTTCTGAATTGACGATTGGAGTAGTAATTGCAAATGTTTGTTTTTCTTTATGAATAATTATATATCAAGTTTTATATTCGCTGTTTATTTGAATTATGAATCAAGATTATTTAAATAAATAAAATAAATATATCATCACGCCTTTTACCCGTTACTGAGGGTGGCACTCTGCATAAGCAGTAGGGTTGTGCATTTGACCAGTCAAATATTTTTCGGTCAATTGACGACTATTTGACCGGTCAATTGACCAAGAAACATTTAATAAAAATCACAATTAAAATTGTAATTTATTTATATAGTACTGTTTACTACATCCAATATTACTGAAAATGAAAAACCAACAACAACTAATAAACAAAACCACATCAAATTCAAAATAAAGGGGAAAATAAAGTAAAAGACGTAATGAAATAAAATCATATGTATTTATTTTATTTGTAAAGTAAAGTAAGCAAATTCTCCAGAACCCAGAATAACAAAATAGATATATTCATGTAATAATAGTAAGTAGCTATTTCTATTGAACAACAGATGTCGTGGCGGTTCCATTTAGATTATTTGACCGTTTTTTTTTGGCTGTCAAATATTTTTGGTCAATTGACGGTCAATTGACCAGTCAATTGTCCGGTCAATTGACCACGGCACAACCCTAATAAGCAGATCTCGGTAAATGATATATTTTCTCAAGATCCACAGGCCGACTCGATACCACTAAGCCACCTACCCTATATAAGGTTTATTTGAATTTTAGTTATTGTATTTTCATGTCGGGGGAGGGGGCCCTCATTTTCGATTGCTTAGGGCCCCGCCTAGTGTTAATCCTGCAATGCTGACAGCTATTGCTGATGAACTGTAGTCGAAGACTAAAATACCGCATTATTTATTTATTTGCACATCAGGAACTTAATTCACAATAATTCGAATAAATCAATAATTATTGTATTATTATTTTTTGACAGTTGTAAAAACAAACTATTCTAATTATTTATTGTTTATTTATGGTATCGACTCGAACTGTGTATTTAAGAATCCGAGTTCGATTCCTACAGCCGACAAACAATTTTTACCATATTAAAATTACATCTGTGGTTCTTTTACCACTGACATCTTTGTGGACAGTAATTTGACGGCTGGTAACCACATTTCATGCGCATAAATATGTCACATACCAAGATTTGCTATACGGTGAAAGACATGATGATATATTTATTTATTTTTGTTACTCGACATAACAGGAATTTAATCCTGATCACTCAGATATAATTGTATTTTTTTAGGTTGAAGTCAACAGGATTTAAACACGCGAATTTTTACTTGATTGAGGTAAGTTGTATCCACGAAGCTACTTATATAAATAATCCAGGTTTTTATTTAATTAAATATAAATACAAAAATTAATTTTTGAAACAGCTCTAACTTATTAAAATTGCTTGTGGCTTAAAGGAACGTGTATCTCTTCCGCTGAAGCGAAAACATGTTTCAGGATTTTCACGTTCGGAAGATAAGAGAACATGCAAATTAGGAAATGCTTTTACTTTAAGCTATAAACGTTTTTAAATTATTTTTCGGTTTAACTTGAAAACAATTTTAATGAATATAAATCAGCTGAAAACTTTCAGCACGTATCGATAAACGCTTTTTTACAAAATAGAAATAATAACATTACTAACTAAACTGAAAACGAATTCAAATTCAGTCTGAATTAGTAATACAAATATTGGGGCTTGTCATTTTCAGGGACTAAAGATGCTTTTACAAAATAGAAATAATAACATGACTAACTAAACTGAAAATGAATTCAAATTCAGTCTGAATTAGTAAAAGCCATCTTGAAGACTAAACAAGAGACAAATTTTGGGGATGGTCTTTTTAGGGACCAAAGATGTTTTTTCAGTCAAATAAAAAAAAGTACAAGTTATATTTGATCCAAATATTTTTCATTTTATATCCATAAATAAATAAATAAATAAATATATCATCACGCCTTTTACCCATTACGGGTGTGGCACTCTGCCTAAGCAGATCTCGGTAAGTGATATATTTTTTCGCGTAAAGTGCGGTTACCAGTCGTCAAATCACGGCCCTCAAAGATATTAGTGGAGAGGGAGCCACAGGGGTAGATTTAAATTGGTGAAAATTGTTTGTCGGCTGTGGGGATCGAACCAGGGTTCTCAAGATCCACAGGTCGACTCGATACCACTGAGCCACCTACCCCATATTTTATATCCATGACTCCTGCTAATAATAAACAAGCAAATAAAAACCACACATCACACATGCCTATATGTGAGTGTCACAGCGTTATATTAATTCAATGTGGCAACGTCGCGCTCGTTTAAATGGGAAAGGTCGGCATGGAAATGACGAAACAAATGAGGCAGGAATGAGTGAATGAGCGGCGAGGAGAGCAATGACAGTGGCGGCGCAACAGGGACTTTTAATTATGTCTCAATGTCCTAAGAGTCGAGAGACACTAGACACTCCAGGCACTCTAGGCGTGTTGAATTGAATGATACAATGACCGATGCAAGACATAATTGCTCGCATCTGTTCTTTTGCGAGCGTCACGCGATGATTGCGTTTTTATGAATGAGATGTACTTTCGTTTAGTTTACTTGCAATGCGTGGGCGGTAGCAAATTGCTATTTTTATCCTTCACATAAGATGTTCTTCTAGTACTAACAATAAACATTATTATATTTATACAGAGTGACAAAAACCAACTGATAGTCACGAGACCTGTCAAACTGTCAATGTCCATTTATTTTAATCTGTAGGGAAACAAGTCGGGTATCCAAGTTCATGGACGTGTGAATTATATTTTTTTTTTTATTAAATTCAACAATATAATCTAAAATAATAACAAAATAAATTGATAGTTATTTACGTAAAAAGTCAGGAAAGCGTTCAATTACAGGATGAGTAGCTAAGCTTGAAACAGCTTACGAATTCTGTACGACGCTTTACTGACGTGTTACGTATAACATTTTATCTCAAACTTATAAACAAATAATACATATTTTAAATTAATTTAAATTTGACTTACATATTCAGTCAGTATTTGATGTTGCTAAGTAACTAGAAACTCACGTTTCTTTCATTACCTGCCTAGGCAAGCAATATGTTATTTTCCTGACTAGGCATGCAAAACAAAGCTTTCCTGAATCTTAAAGGTCAGGCAAATGTTTATTTTCCTGTCAGTTTCAGGTAAAATAAATTGACATTGATAGTTTGACAGGTCACATGACTATCAGCTGGTTTTGATCACACTGTATAAGTATATAATATGTCATTGTGTGAGAATCAAATGAGTGACGTCACAATTTAAGAACCTGGAATATGTTTTAAGAATCACAAAATTCAGCCTCCAAGTCACCTTATGAGGGCATCGTCAGAAGCTGGCCAGCACAGTTATTATTTTATGTTTTAAGAAAGTTATGGATGAAAAGTACAATAGTTTTAAATTATTTTCATAGTATTTTTTTTTACTTTGGTATGATCCCATTGGATGACAGAAGTTGGCAAACTTTTAAAGAAATTAAATCAACATTCTTCATTATTATTTACATATTAAACCAACCTTTAACATTAAAAATATGGGTTTACATATTAGCTGATAGCACAAGCTTTACCTTTAGGTGATTTAAGAAAACGATTTTAACATCAGTGCGGTGGTGTGGATAGCGATACGGAATTCGAATCCGAAGATCCCGAGTTCGATTCTCACTCAAGCTAAAAATTATATAAACTACTACACTGCGGATCGGTGTACTGTAATTGGGATTAAGTTCCTGTTGTACAGCGTAACATAAATAAATAAATATTAGAGCTAGCTAAAATACCCAAATATACTGCTCTTAAAACAGACAAAAACAGACCTTTAGGTTCCAGCTATTATATTTCATTAATAATATCAACAATAGCTTATTTCACCCAATTGATTACTTAAAGAAATGTTGTAAAAATACGCAAGAAAAGTGAATGTTTATCTGCTAACCCACTTAGATCAAATCAATCGGAAATAAGAAATTAATGACTACAAAAAAAATGTACTGATTATCTTGTTCACAAGGTTACCAACATAATAACTCGGAAGAAACACATTAGGCAATCACAGACGATAATAACAGTAACAGAAATATGTAATTACACAATTTTTCCAGAAACTCCCACCGAAATTCTAGCAACTAATCTCAATCTGTTCTTACTCCAAATTGCAAAACTTGTACGATTTAAGAAAATTGCTGTAATAGATTGCAGCAATAAAGCGACACGGTGCGATATATGTCAAACAACATCTCCGAGGTTGTATTCATTCATCACCGGGACGGCTACAAATTATTCTAGTCCGTCCCTGTGTAAACAAAAGCAGAAGTTACTCACTCGCTGATGTTTCAGGTGCTTTTTGTCACAATACAAATATTCTTTATCAGTGACTCATACAATTACTCATAGATTATAGCTAATCAAACTAATACGAATTGAATAGATCTTATTAAATTTCATTGAAATAAAGCTTCGTTTAGTTAATTTACAGAGGTTAATGTAATGGATGGGTGTAATGAGAAACAGGGTTTGATTCTCTTTAAGGATGTGGTAAGGAGTGATTCAAAAAATGACATCAAATCGTGCTTTGAAAAACAAATAATGTGCATGTTTGAGCTTACTGCAATTGGTGATATGTTTTGTTAATAAATAATTACTGGGTGTAACACTCTACCGAAGCAGATCCTGGTAGTTGATATATTTATTCACGTGAAGTGCGGTTACCAGCCGTCAAGTTACGGCCCACAAAGATGTTAGTGGAGTTGGAGCTACAAAAGTAGATTTAATTGTTTGTCAGCTGTGGGGATCGAACCAGGGTTCTCAAGATCCACAGGCCGACTCGATACCACTGAGCCACCTACCCCATTTTTGGTTGTCAAATAATTAATTTCAAATTTATTTTTTGAATCTTATAAATTATTACAACATTTGAACGGTACGATTATGGCTGTCATTTGGACGAATTTTATTTCATTTAAAAAGTTTTTTTAAATTGAACAATCGGTGGCATTTTTCATTGTCAATTACGACGGATAATTATTTAATTTTAGACATACGATTTTTTTTCATGACTCGATTTGATGCCACTTGTTTTTAATGACAGTATGTTGAATGAAAGATGAGCGAAATTGAGGGAGAGATTGCGCGGATGACCTAGGAATAAGTGGATGGATATGATTGAAGGTTATTTGTATATGAAGAGATGAAAGTGAGACATTTTCCTTTCGTTTCCCGAGCCGAACTTAAAGAAAAAATGACACTTTCCTCATAAATTATACATATAACTTTTCCTACCCTACCAAATAAAGTAGAAATTTAAACAAGAGTTGACAGATGTCACGTGGATGACACTAATGTCAAATTATAACGTTGTTTTCCAGATATCATTTCCTAGAGAAAAAAGTACGTTTTTCTACAATTGTCAAAAAATGTTCATTCTTTTCACTAATATCAATACGTGAAGAAAGAAAAAAGGAAATTAATTAAATTTAGAGAAAATTTAAAAATGTCATTAAGTATATCACATCATGAGATAAGTAGGTAAAAACAAAAGGAAAATAACATAATTAAAACAATTTAAAACTAGTTAAATCTAGCATTGTCTCATTACAAAACTAGTAAATTCTCGATTTTAATGAAGTATAATAAGGAGCAATTTAACAAAAATTAATACTCATTTGTTTCCTCTACAGAGTGTACTTCCAAATAGCTGAATCATTTGATTTGTGAACAATATCAGTTGGCCTGCCTTGATGCGAACGTAATTTCATTCTGTCGATTTTCGATGGCCGAATCACAGCTCTGGCGCTGACGGAAACAGCGAGAGTGATTTGTTTTTGATGCCGCCCTGATTTTAATTTGAGATAAGTGCGCTGTAGTAGACTATGTGTGTCATGAGAAAATCATTCACAAAGCAAAATTGGTAATTTTCTATTCGACCAGTGTTAGATGGTATTATTCAGGTGAAATTTACTAACAGAGATACGATCTGGTCCAATTTTCTTTTTTTTTTAGTTTAATTCGGGCTTAATTGGATGAACATTAAACGGTGTAATTACTGACTAATTATAAATAATAATTAGATATCAAATTTAGACAATCTAATACGGTACAGGGCGAGATGATATATTTATTTATTTTAATTTAAGTAATAATAAATCAGTGAACATTTTGCTGTTTTCAGTGCAAGATTACTTATTGCTATTAGTCAAATTTTCACCACATTAAAACTACCTCTGTGGCTCCCCCTCCACTAACATCTTTGGATATAGCACTCTGTTGTAAGTGATATATTTCTTCACGTGAAGCCGTCAAATCACAGCCTCCAAAGAGTCACGAGAGTTATTTTAATGTGATGAAAATTGTTTGTCGATTTTGAAAATCGAACTTGGGTTCTCAAATCCACAGACCGATTCGATACCACTGAGCCACTTATCACATAAAATAAAATAAATATATCATCACGCCTTTTTATCCATTACTGGGTGTGGCACTCTGCCGGAGCAGATCTCGGTAAGTGATATATTTTTACGCGTGAAGTGCAGTTACCAGCCGTCAAATCACGGCCCCCAAAGTTGTTAGTAGAGGGTGACATAAAATGAAATATGTATTGTTACTATTACGTTAAATATTAAAATCCTAATTAAATGGGGTAGGTGGCTAAAAATCTACTAACACTTTTGGTGGCTAGTAACCGAACTTCACGCGAACAAATATATTATTTATTAAGATCTGTTACGGCAAAATGCTACATTTAATAATAGGTAAAAGGCGTGATAATATATTTATTTATAACTTGGCGTTTGCACTGTACTTAGTAAGTGTTAATTAATTCTCTCTACTAACTAAACTATTTCATGTTTCAAAGCTGTAGGATAAACGCCATGACGTAATAATTTAAATCTCTCTTTGCATAAGGCATTAGCATAACATAAGTGTTGTTTAATTTATTATATACACTTGTATGTTGATGTGCAACAAACATAACATAATCTTGAAGTAAGATGTTATTTATTGGTAGAAAGCAAGACCAGAGAAAATATTAATTTACTTGATAAACAATGTTTGCTTTGCTCGCCCATTGGATTATTGAGTAGTGAAATATTTATTCAAATGTCCTTGACCTTTGTGAAGAATGAAAAATGAAGGAAGAAGAGTGGAGGGTGAAAGATGAAAGGTTCATCTGAAGGGAGAAGCGTTCTGTTGCGTGCAAGAACAGACAGGAAAAGTTCCAGTATTGTTATGCCATGGTTTTATGATTTCTAACAGTTATAAATATTATGAGTTTTCGTAATAACTATTAAAATAAAAATGCAGAGAAATTACATTTCTATTGTGTATTTCTGTGAATATACTGGGCGCTCAATAAAATAGAGTGTAATTCTAAGTTCTAAGAATCATGTATTGATTCAATTCAAGTTTAAACAAAGTATTTGTTGAAAAGATAAAATTCAGTCAATATTCATCTACATGTTCAAAATATTGGTATAATTATGTTTCGTAACACATGCACAAGAAACACGTTTTTATTCCCTAATTTTAAAGAGAGAAACTCTGCTTTTTCCCCCAGGGAGAGAAACTTTACGTTTCTCTCCCTAGAGACTACGATTATTAGCTGTTTGCGGTGTTTCTTAGGTAACTAGTTACGCAACCCATATTTGACATTTGTCCCGATAAGACAGTAATTTTTGTGCACTTGTTACGAAAAGTATAATATGCTTCACAGGAGGGCGCGATTTGCCAACTTTATTATGTTTCTCTCCCTAGGTAGCATGTTTCTCTCCCTAGAGACTACGATTATTAGCTATTTGCGGCGTTTCCTAGGTAACTAGTTACGCAACCCATATTTGACATTTGTCCCGATAAGACAGTAATTTTTGTACACTTGTTACGAAAAGTATAATATGCTTCACGGGAGGGCGCGATTTGCCAACTTTATTATGTTTCTCTCCCTAGGTAGCATGTTTCTCTCCCTAGAGACTACGATTATTAGCTATTTGCGGCGTTTCCTAGGTAACTAGTTACGCAACCCATATTTGACATTTGTCCCGATAAGACAGTAATTTTTGTGCACTTGTTACGAAAAGTATAATATGCTTCACGGGAGGGCGCGATTATCCCTTGTGTGAAGTTTGCAAACCTCGACTTTAGTTCGCGGGAATAATCGCTTGTTTCCCTCCCTTGATGCATAACATACTATTATATAAATCAAAGGAGTTGTATTTGTAAATGCACATCACGTTTTTTTGGTCACCATGTTAAATAACATTTCCCTCACTTAATTTAGTTGTGATAGTAACCGTTTTCCTCACAACCGAAAACAATAATTTTAACATTGTCATAGAAAACTATTATTTGAAGCAAGTTTCCCCAAAATAATTTAGAATCATGGCGCTTGTTTCTGATGTCCATTATATTTAATGAATGTAAAAATATTGAAATGTATTTACCAACAATAACAGTGGCAACAGCCTCCTTCTGATTCGTACATCCAAGAAACTCCGACAAGGACAACGAGCTCGCAATAATCTGTCTCTTCTCCTCAAAATTCAAATAATCAAGACTGTTGCTTCTCTGCGGCGTGACAATCGCCACTGTCTTCGTCTTGGTCGTGACGGTGTTGTTAGTCTTGTCTCCCCCAGGTAGCACCTGGGTGGGCACAAGATACACTCCGCTCACGCGGATCGACATGGTGGATGAGTACTGAATATTTACAGATTTACACTATGACGAGGTTTTCATTCAGAACGATGGAGGTTGTGGAGTGTAGACGGGTCGATAATGCAACGCGCTAGACTCTACACAGGGATGGTTGTCTGTCTGTCTGGTTATGGTTTATAGTTGAACCACTGCACGCACATACAAACACCTGTAGACTATCGTCTTCACTTTTTTTATGCACTTGTTACTTACAGTTGAAGAGTTGTCAAATTGTAATTAATTTTCTGTATTAAATCGTTTGACCTGATTAATTTAATTAATCGTGGTTAGCACTACACGGTAGGTCTGCAATTGCGGAGCTGGAGACAATTATTTATTGTACAGTTTCACAATTCTTGATCTGGTTTCGTGTCAGCTGTTCAACACTATTTTGGTTTACTGATCAATAAACTTAATTTCAAAATTAACAATTATTTGTAGCACTAGCAAACAACCCCTTTTTAATCTGCAATTGCGGATCTGGTATCAGCTATTTAAAATTATTTTGGTTGACAATTATTTGTAGAACGGCACTACACACTGGTAAATAAACTTAATATGGTTTGCAATTGCGGATCTGGCTTTAAAAATATGTGTAGTACTATCAAACAATCTCTTTTTGGTCTGCAATTGCGGATCCGGTGTAAGCTATTCAAAATTATTTGTAGAACTGACAAATAAACTTCATATGGTCTGCAATTGCGGATCTGGCTTTAAAAATATGTGTAGTACTATCAAACAATCTCTTTTTGGTCTGCAATTGCGGATCCGGTGTAAGCTATTCAAAATTATTTGTAGAACTGACAAACAAACTTCATATGGTCTGCAATTGCGGATCTGGCATTCAAAATTTATTTTATTTATTGATCAAATCACTTTGAAACAGGCAATTTATTCAACACTTTGATGTGCATGTCCAGCACTGTACACTACAGTTTTTACTGTCTTTACTATCTGCAATTGCAGCTCTTCTGCTGTTTCATAATACGTAATCACTTATATTTATAGTTGATGTTTTCCTGCCAGCAGTACACATTAAAAAAATCACTATTAATGTCACGAATTGCAGATTTAGGAAGCTTCAAACTCTTGTATTTCACACACACTTGTCGATGGTAACACTATTGAGCTGTTGTTGAAGTATGATGGTAAATATCCAGGCAGCACTATAGATCTGATCTGCAGGAGCCGAGCATGAATGTTCGTTGTGCACGCACGCATTCTAACTGACGGTTCGACGCAACTCAGTAACGGCGAGCGGTTAAATCGCGCGGCGGCCTCGGTAACAACAAGGCCGGAGACTACACTTCACAAACTCTACGATGCAGCCGAAGCCAACAACTATTCACCAAGCGTCGAATATCGTTTGTGTGGATGCACACTTTGCCTCGGGGCGGGCGAAGGGAGGATAGGAAAGGACGGAATGGTCGTCTTAGGGAGGGAAAAATGCACCTGCTCCAGGTTTGAAATGAAGTTGAGGTTGGTTGAAAAGAATGTGGAGAATAGAGCGTGATGATCTGTAGCGGTTTATTGCTTTAGGAATGAGGAATGTGTTCAATCATTTTTATTTACAAGGAAAAGTATTTTTTCTACAACACGTATTTTGCGCATTATTTTGCACCCTAGTGCGCAAAATGAGTACTTTGTTGGTGTGTTTTTGTTCCGAAAAAATCACTATTACACTGCGTTATAGACATGCGGAAGTTATTTTTCCGTTCTAGTCGTTTCTAAACAATAAAAAATAGAAGCACGGAAATAATTTTTTCTACGATCACTAAGATATCTGCTCGATGTAATATTGTACATTGTACACACATTTTCATATCTTACGGTTACCATTGGCAACGTGCGATATGAATGTCATATCTCACGAGTTAATACTGATTTAGAAATTGTCAAAGGAATAATAAATGAATTGGTGGTTAAGTACTACTTAGTTCGAAACTTTGGTCAGGTTTACATAAATCAATAAAGGGAAAGTCAAACTGAATGGTGTATAGATGAGGAAATCGTAAATTGCTACTATTTTTTAAAATAGTGGAAGACTCCATTGAAACAGATAAAAATATTGGCTGATAGCACAAGCTCTGTTTTTGCTTGTTTTAAGAGCAGTGTATTTGGGTGTTTTAGCTATCTCTAACATGTTAAAACCTTGCCCTTAAAACATCCAAAAACAGAGCTACCAGCCATTATGGGTAACACGATGGGAAAAAGAAGTTTTCAGACTCCTATAGTTGCAAAACTTGGTTAACACCTTGTTCGGAAATGTCACTTTTCCTTCTTGTTACACAATACGATATATATGGGGTAGGTGGCTCAGTGGTATCGAGTCGGCTTGTGGATCTTGAGAACCCTGGTTCACCAATTTAAATCTACCCCTGTGGCTCCGCCTCCATTAATATCTTTGAGGCCGTAATTTGACAGCACTTCACGCGAAAAATATATCACTTACCGAGATTTGCTTCGGCAGAATGCCACACATAGTAATGGGTAAAAGGCGTGAAGATATATTTATTTAATAATTTATTTTATATTTGTTATAAATGTCATTTTGAATTTCTATAAATATTCATATTGTAAAACGCGCTAATTCAATCATTATAGATTTTCATAAACGCCAGAGTTGCAAGTGTCAACTTCAGACCCAAATAACATTGAAATGAAATAACAGCACCCTCGTTAAAAGTGTGCAATATCCAATACACGTGTATGAACTTTTGATATCGTCTCGTGTTAGCTTGTATTGTTTTTAGGGCGCAGATCGATGAATCCCGCCGGTGTCGCCGCCGCTGGTCAAACGTGTTTTTTTGTCAAAATGTGGAATGTGCGTGCGTCCATGCGTGCTCGAGTGCCGTGCGTTGATTATCCAGAGGAATGTTGATGCACGATGCCACAAACCACATTATGACGTTTTTCATTAATTTTTTATTGTGCATACTTTGTTACTAAATTGGTAAATGGAAATTTGTTTCTTGGTAAACCAATACAAATTGGTGGGAAAGTTTTTTTACCCTTTTTACCCCGTTTTTCTCTCTTCAAATAAACGAACAATATTATCTACTTTGTTCGCAGCTCATTTATAAAAATAAAAATATTGTATACGTCAATAGGGAGGCTCAGTGGTATCGAATCGGCCTGTGGATCTTGAGAACCCTGGTTCGGTTTCCACAGCCGACAAACAATTTTCACCACATTAAATCTACCCCTGGGGCTTCTCCTTCACTAACATCTTTGGGGACCGTGATTTGACGGCTAGTAACCGTACTTCACATGCATAAATATCACACTGAGATCCCCAATAGCAGAGTGCCACACCCAGTAATGGGGAAAAGCTGTATATATTTGTTTTATTTATTAATATTTTGCAAAAAATCTAGGGTTTTTATGTGACATTGTCGAATAGATTTTAACTTTTTTCAACTATAAATTCAGTAATTTTAGACAGTAATTTAGTAATTTTCGTGCAAATTATGTAGTTATAATATTAAGTCTGAAAAAAAGTCGAAATTTTTTTTATTTAAATTAAAAAAACTTTCTACTACTATTATTTGAAGTATTTTTTCTGCAAATTAATTTCTTCCCGTTTGACAGTGGAAAAGATAAACAAATTTGTAATAACGTCTTCGCTGTTAGGAAAGATAATAATTACACAATATAAATGCATTACACGATGGCCGATGCATCTTGCATATGGTTGGTTACCTTGGCAACCTACGCAAGCAGTGTGCAGCGAGTGGAGGGGTCCAGGATTCGAACCCTCTACAGACACGTCACATGTCGTGTTTCTAAGCACGTGGCAGCGGTTATTTCTTGTGCGAGCGACCAGTTTTTGTTTCCTGTCTTACATGGCATAGGGGACGGAAGGAAGTTGCTTGACAGGACCGTAACGAGTATATAGCTTCAACTTAATTCAACTTAATATTACTTTATAATTATGCTTTTTTACCCATTCTGCAATTGCACAAGTTCATTTTTACATTTAATTATTATCATTTTATGTACGTTGTGATTGATTCATGATATACTGATAAGTGATAAATTATTAATTTAGATAAAATTATGGGAAAACCTTCAATTAATATTTATTTTGTTTACACTGTTTACCAAATAATGTTTAACTATCTGACATGCACAGATTTATAAATTATAATAAAATTAATTTATTATCATATATAAATAATCTAAAAATAGTAACAGAAATTTTGCATTTTTGCAGTTTCTAAATGATAAAACAAGATAGAAAACAAATTAGAAATAGTAATTTTTGATTCTAGATTGCGAAATGTTACTTTTGCATTCGAGAATGCAAAAGCATTTCGCAATCGAGTATCAAACAACGTTTTTTTCGAAAACTATGTCCCAAAATTAGTAATAGTGTAATGAGAAAATTTGGACGTTTAGGATTAATTAATATGACATCTAATGTCTCCATGACAACAATGTATGTAATATAATTGCTATTAAATTTGGTATTCTCTGACCAGCAATTGACAGCTGGTTGGAAATAGAAACAAAAAAAACCGTTCTAATTTTTTTCTGCGATTTATTGGGATTCGCATTGCATTTCGCATTGCATTTCTCAAGAAACTATTCCAGTACACCAGTTAGCTTCCTCAAGCGGGATAAATATGAATAATTGCTCAATTGGAACATTAAATATTTATTTTGTTAAAGAATAGAATTCATTGTTTCTAAGCAAAAAAATAAAGTGACAAATTTTATTAAATTGTGAGCATTTCTTCTATCAAAAAATTGCAGGATGCAAAAAACTTTTGCATCCTGCATGCAAAAGTCTTTTGCGTTCTGAAGACAAAAAAACACTCATTTCGCGTATTGATAGTTGTCCTGTAAATTTTAACTTTATATGACAGTTTTCGAAAAAATAAATTTAGCATAACGTCATTTTAAAATGCAAAATGAAGTAATACGTCACATCAAATAAATATCAAATTTGAAAACAAACAAATGCATTCAAAAACAATTAAATTCAAACCATCCATCCAATCATATCAACTTTCCACGAATGCCAAGAGAGTACTGTACCGGTATCAACCCTTATATCACGTTACTGTGAGGGTAGCACGGGGTTAAAACTCGCGGCTCAGAAGAATTATACCCAGGGTTGGAATGCGTAATAATTCACAAAATAAACGTTATCGTCCATTGTACCCGACCTGTCAATCACGAGGAAATCGAACACTTTCTTATTGATTTTATAAAAAATGAACGCCGTCAGACAATTTATCTTCATGCGATAAATTTTGTATCAGTGATTTTATAGGAAAATGTATTGTGAAGTTTATAACACAAAATGGCGGGAGGTTGAAGAAAGTAACTCTTTTGTACACAAAAGAACCGCAATGACATTTTAGTGGGTGCTTAATATCGAATGTGCGAACACATTAAATGGAAAGAATAAAAAGGAGCTTGGTAACGCATCGGATTTTAAGTCTTTGTGGCTCTATCAGGACCGTCTTCAGCTCATCCTCACTTCTAGATACACAAATATTGACAAGACTCTTTTTAAAAGTTTTAATATAGAAGAGAAACAATTTTTATTGTTCACCCTTTCAGACAATACAATTTTTATTGTTCACCCTTTCAGACAATACAATTTTCTTCCCTTAATTGAAAGTAAAAAGTAAAAACTTTTCATCCCTAGATTCCTTAGGAAGGGGATAGATATAGGGAAATATTTCAAATATAAAAGTTATGGAAAAATGTATTTTCGTAACACATGCACAAGAAACACGTTCTTATTCCCTAATTTTAGGGAGAGAAACATAATGTTTCTCTCCCTAGGTAAGATGTTTCTCTCCCTAGAGAGATGTTTCTCTCCCTAGAGAGATGTTTCTCTCCCTAGAGACTACGATTATTAGCTGTTTGCGGTGTTTGCTAGGTAACTAGTTACGCAACCCATATTTGACATTTGTCCCGATAAGACGGTAATTTTGTGCACTTGTTACGAACCTCGAGCCTTCGGCCCTCGCTTACGTCTCGGTTTGCCAACTTCACACGCGGGAATAATCGCTTATTTCCCTCCCTTGATGCATAACATACTATTCTATCACTTTTATTTAAATCATTTTTCTCTATAATATTTAAATAAAATAAATAAATAAATATATCATCGCGCCTTTTACCTATTACTGGGTATGGCACTCTACCGTAGCAAATCTCGGTAAGTGATATATTTCTTCGCGTAAAGTGCGGTTACCAGCAGTCAAATTACGCCCCCCAAAGATATTAGTGGAGGGGGAGCCACAGAGGTAGATTTAAATTGGTGAAAATTGTTTGTCGGCTGTGGGGATCGAAACAGGGTCCTCAAAATCCACAGACCGACTCGATACCACCTAATATTTAATTGTTTGATAAAAAAAATGCAATAACTAGATGTATTTATCATCATGTAAGTTTCCTAAAATAATTCGCAATTTCGCGTCGCAATCTCTCAACAAAGCTTTGAAGTAAAATCCGGCATTACTTAAACATGACGGAGGTAATATATTCGTAATTGATGTTTTACGAAACTATCAAACTCTCATAGTTAGTTATAGCTAAGAATATAAAGGCGCATTGACGTTAGAACGTATAAGACTCGCCTGTTACAAGAGATAAAGTTTCCACGTAATTTGGGGTGACTGCTCATTGTAGAGGAATTTAATACTTCACTGTTCGCTACACTGTTCACTGTTCACCGTTCATCGTTCACTGTTGGTAGTATTGGAACTCTAGACCCTTTTTTTATATAATTTAATAATTACTTTATAAATGTGCAAACAAAAAATGAACCGTCATGATATTTAGATTATTTGTCAGTTTACTAATTTTATTAAAGAGCTTATGCTTGTGCAGTAACAGTGCTACTATCGTGCTACAACTGTCTGTAATATTAAAACACTTTCTTTTTGTAGTAAACAGTATAATAAATCAACTTAAGTAAATCGATTCTGTACACAGAAGCGAAAGGTACTACAGGTTTTACAAAAGAACTTGGCATCGTATATTTTCTTCTCTCAAACTATTTTAAATTATTTTATATAAAAATGCTTGAAATAAACTTGATAGAAAATGTAGTTTTTCGTATTTTTCATTAGAAGCTTATTTCTCTAAAACAATCTAAAACGCGGGAAATATATGTTGTAAAATCTTTTGTTAATCGTATATGTATCCAGGGAATGAAACTAAAAGCTATTGTTATTAATTAGAATGCTCGGGTTCCGGCGCCAATGCAGATTTTTCCGGGATACCTTCAACCGGAAATAGAAACGTAATATTGCCAACTTAACAATATTGCAACCATCAACTTTGCTGTAATGTTCCAATGATTATTATTTTAAATGAAGATTGTTAATTACGTTAATTAGGTTTTCTGTAGAGTTGTGTTATTATAGCCATATTAATAGCTCTGTAATTGCAGCTCTTAACAGAATCTTGTTTTAATGAATTTATTGAAATTTATATATAATATAGAAAACTAACTTCTGGTGTGATTATTAGAAAGATACAGGGTGTTTCACAACTTAGAGCAAAAAATTAAAGGGTATATTCTGTACGACGTGCTGATCATGAAACAAAAATAATTTTTTTTTTAAATCGCAAAACTATTTTCCATGTTTCCCAGTCCAAAAATTTTCGTTGCCACTGCCACTGGATGGATGATTATGTTAAAGTTATTAATTAAATAAAATTCTATTATAAATAACTGCTAATAATTGAATTGTGTAATTATTCTTTCGTAGTTGATACCTACTTCATTGTTTGTGTTTAATAGGAAAGCGAGTCCAGTGCAGTACTACAAAAAATGTTTTAGGTTAACAATCCTTAATTTTTCGAATTTAAAAAAAAATCTTTTTGTTTCATGATCAGCACGTAGTACAGAATATACCCTTTAATTTTTTGCTCTAAGTTGTGAAACACCCTGTATAATAATGTTTGGTATGTATGTTTATAAATAACTCTTTTCATATGTTGCAAAAACAATTTTTTCTACGGTTGCTATGAAAGGTTGACAATTACGCTCTCATTTGTCATCGTAAAGTTGACGTTTTCCGTGGAAAAATCGAAAAATATCTGCAAGGTTTAAACGCATTTGTAAGATGAATGTTCTATCCACAAAGTCAGGACTGTTCCATTATCTTACGCAGTATTTTGAAGTAGAATTATCTTATAAATAAAGATTGATAAAGCAGAAGGATATATAATAAAACCGTTCCGAAATAATATTTGCCGACAAAAAACGGTCTACAAAACAAAGTGGATTTATCTGTAATGGAGAATAATGTATGAGTTCTAAAACAGAAAGGTCTAAAATCAATTGTTCACGGTGAACAGACAACGACATTCATTTTTAACCAGTTCCTTTCTTTCGGATTATCACTGCACGCGGCATTCACTTGTCCAGAATGATAATGAGATTTAAACAACTACTTGAATATTTGTACGTAATACGTAAGAATTCGTCTCTCTTTTGTTTGTATTTGAATACAGAATGTAAAGGCGTGAGTTTGATCACCTATACGCATATATTAATATTTTAACTTTGTCGCATTATGTCTTACGCGTTGACTACGATAAGTTGTGTTCTTTAAGGAAATTAATAACTTCGTTGAATTAAAATGTATTTTAGTTTGACGGATTATTTTAAGTAGTTCATGTAATTGAACCAGAAGAGAAAGTACTTATTCGTAAACTATAATTAAAATTTTTATGCCAGATTTTAACTATGAATTATAGGTTTTGAAATATATTCTATAACATGCATATATTTACATGATAAATCAAAGTTATAATATCTACAACAATTTTTAATTATTTTGATTAAATAATCATAATTTTATTAATTATTTTACTTTCAAATTAGTGCTGAGCAACACTCCCTTCCTTTCGTATATATTGATTCGTTTACTGAAATTCATTTGTTTTTGATACAAGAGCAGAACGATATTTACTGCAATTTACTCATAAAACAAGCGCAGGTCAATTCTTCCTTCATTTCTTTATAGATACGTTGTTAGAGGAATAAGCGTAAATGAAAGATTTATGAAACAGGTGTACAGGAGCGAATGGATGGATGTGAGGAATGAATGAGCTTGTACAAAAGGAGCGTTAGTATGGTTGAAGCGAGTACGAGACTGTTTTTACTTCCTTGTACGAAGTAAAGGAAGTATTGTAATCGCGAAAATTTTCGGTTTTGTGATTTCAGCGGAAATATCCATTTTGACCATCCCTGAATCCATTTTGACTAATTTCGTCGTGACGTCTGTACGTACGTATGTATGTATCTCGTTTAACTCAAAAACGGTAAGCCGTAGAAAGTTGAGATTTTGTATTTAGGACTGTTATAACATATAGTTGTGCACCTCCCTTTATGATCATTATATAACTTCCGGAAGTGCTACTTTACTTGAATAATTTTCATGAAAAACTATATTAAAATATAATCCAAAACTTTTCAAATTTGATATATAAGACTACTATATATCAATGCAAATAACATAATAGATTTTGGTTAAAATGGACTAACCGGAAGTGATAACATCACATGAAGCTGCTAAGAGTTTTTCTTGAAAAACAATGGTATTATTTTGATTTAAGATATAAATGCTCCAAATAAAAGTTTTAGCGAATTAAATTCTGCGTATAGCACATTAAGAATTATTCAATTAGCCTTTTGTAGATATTTAAATTTAAAAATTATATATTTATGTTTTTTGTAATTAAGTTTGCTATGGATTAGAACAAAAAACAAAAAATTTCTTGTCAATGTCAAATTACGTTAAATATGTGCGCAATAAAAAAATGTAGGTATAGTATAATACGCATACAAGAAAGTCATGTGATGTCCACATCAGATTTTTTTTATAAATCTAATTCTGCGAATATTTCAGGATGCTACCCCATTTAATAGAATATAGCGTGATGTTATGTATATACGTATTTTACAATTTTACATACATACATACATAACATCACGCTATATCCCATTAAATGGGGTAGCACGAACATTTTCATCCTGACACACGATACTCGATTCGACCACATTAACACTTCCGCCATACAAACTATTTCTTTTCTCACAACCAAAATTCATCAACACACAACAAACATTCATCCATTCCCTCCTGTACACCTGTTTCGTAAATCTTCACTTACGCCCACTTCTCTAACAACGAATCTATAAGAAATGAAGGCAGCATCTCCTGCGCTTGTTTAAAAATACATTTATCACAATTGCAGTTACACACTGTATAGTAAAAACTGAAAATGAAGTAAAAAAGATGAGGAAGGAATCTAAAGAAATGAATTATCAGATAAACAAATTATATTTTGATGAAACAAGAATCTTACACCCACATACTCAAGTGACTGATAAATGCATTGATTTTATTAGGCGGAGCCACTCAAGCTTACTATCATCATCGCTACTCAGATTGCAAGAAAATTAGCAGAAGAAATTTGCAAGCTAGCGATTCCGAGCTTAATTAATAATAATTAATCTCTGCGTCAAGTCACGCACACGCTCTTACGTATATCACGCGATACCTTCCCGTTCACAAATCGCGTCTCAAATTTATCACGCGCTAAACAGATTCATCTTTGACGATAATAATAATTAGATAAGTTATTTTAGAGGCGGAAATTTTAGAGAAATAAATTTTAGATCGCTTACCGTTGGTTTTTTCCGGGTCGGTGGTGCACGTACCTGCAACAAACAAAGAAAATAAATGTAGATAATAAAGGAAATTTGAGAAATAAATTCTCTGATAACACGAAATAAGAGGCATTAAAAGTAAATTGAAACACGAAATAATGAAAGTCATAAGTCTTGTTAACAGAGAGAGATATTTTGATATTTAGGGGTTTGTGCTGTACACTCAACTAACAAATGCTGATTATTTTCTCCAACACAAATGAAACCTTTTCTGAGTGGAAAATTAATTAAAAACATGTACACCTTAACATACGAGTAGCATGAAATATGTTCTACTAAAACTTGACAGAAGAATATTTTCCGCTATTAACCATTTATTAAAGTTATTTATAGGATAGGTGGCACAGTGGTATCGAGTCGGCCTGTGGATCTTGAGAACCCTGGTTCGATCCCTACAGCCGACAATTTTCACCAATTTAAATCTACCATCTTCAGAAACAAGCGCAGTGTACAGGAGCGAATGGATGAATGTTTGTTGTGTGTTGATGGATTTTGGTTGTGAGAAAAGAAAGAGTTTGTATGGAGGAAGTATTAATGTGGTCGAATCGAGTATTGTGTGTCAGGATGAGAATGTTGACAGGTTCGTGCTACCCCATTTAATGGGATATAGCGTGATGTTATGTATGTATGTATGTATGTTAAATCTACCCCTGTGGCTTCCCCTCCACTAATATCTTTGGAGGCCGTAATTTGACAGCTGGCAACCGTATTTCATGCGAAAAAATATATGACTTACCGAGATCTGCTTAGACAGTGCCACACCCGGTAATGGGTAAAAGGCGTGATGATATATTTATTTATTTTATATAAATATTATAGAGAAAAATGATTTAAATAAAAGTGATAGAAATACATTTTTCCAGAACTTTTATATTTGAAATATTTTCCTATAAGTATCCCCCTACTAAGGAATCTAGGGATGAAAAGTTTTTAGTTTTTACTTTCAATTAAGGGAAGAAAATAAATTGTTTCTCTTCTATATTAAAACTTTTTAAAAGAGGCTTGGCAATATTTGTTTATCTAGAAGTCCAGAGGAGCTGAAGACGGTCCTGATAGAGCCACAAAGTCTTAAAATATTTATTTATTTACGTTTCCAGCAAAGAAAATAATGAAAAAACGTAAGTGTCTAGTTACTAAGCAACATAAAATACTGACTGAATATGTAAGTCATATATTTCTTTTAATTTAAATTAATTTAAAATATGTATTATTTGTTTATAAGTTTCAGGTAAAATGTTATACGTAACACGTCAGTAAAGCGTCGTACAGAATTCGTAAGCTGTAATTGAACACTTTCCTGACTTTTTACGTAAATAACTATTATTTATTAAACAGAAGACACAACAATTATTTTAACCCTTCCTTGTGTACTTGTATGTATTTATTTAAGTGGATAGTTTTCAAACACTGAATATACATTTTAATAATTTATTTGTATTGGCATTTTCAAATAAAATCTAAATATGACTTTGAGATCAAGTAAACTATTTTAAGTAAATTAATAAGTGAGTGTGACTTTTTATGTAAATAACTATTTAAATATAGCATCACCTTAGGAAATATATTAAAAAAAGATAGAACGACATAAGATTGTCGACTTATTTTTGCACATGCGAATCCTAGACTCTATGAATCGTCATTATATGATAAAAAGCTTTAAGCTCGTGCTTATAAGGATGTAGCAGATTAAGCTCAGGAGAAAATAAATATTGGATATATCAAATATGTTTCACGGCACAGTGTAGGATTAAGATGGCTTTGTTGCCTAGTTGGTTATAAATAGAAATCAACGAGATTTGAACCCATGAACTTTGGTTTACAACTGCCCTTAATAACATATTAATAGCTTAGTCTGATTGTAGTTTAACACTAATTTATCGAACATTTTACGAGTCCACATTATGAACGAAATAAATCTAAAAATAGTTTTGATATACGAATAGTAGCGCAAATCGAATGAAGTGTTAGTTAGTGTGAGGCTGAGTAGAGGCAAGCAGGGCCTTGACCGCGCGCTCCCTCACTCTCATTCAACAGCTTTCATTATTAAAACATAAGTGTGTGCTCATGTACAAATATGTCGTAAATTATTTCGTGGGCGAGACAAACGCGCCTGTTTCTATTTGTTGCTAGGCTAAGTCGAGAGGATGGCGCGACAGCCGCGACAGGCGCCACACATTTTTCACTGTTTCTCACGATGCTCTTTACATTCACTGCTCTAGTGCTCTGTTCACTCATGAAACATATACTGAACACTACAAAGATGATACAATAACATCACGACTTTTACCTTTTATTGGGTGTGGCACTTTACAGATAACAGTAAGTGATATATACAGGATGTTTCAGGACTAGTGTAATAAACTTTAACAGCTTATTCCTGAGGTCATTTTGAGCCAAAAATGTCATATGAACATAGGTCCTATTCCTTCTAGTTACCAAAATACAAGAGGTTGATGTTCTATAAATAACACGAAATTTTCAAATTTTTGTAATCAAGATACTTTCGGAAAACAAAAATGCGCGCAAATAGGGGATGGGAAAGTTGGCTTCTATTTGGATATCTGTCTTGGTATTCTCTGGACGCATAACGGGCATTACCATTACATAATCCATAAATAAAAACCATATCTGCATATTCAGCAGTACTATAACCATCCATTATGAAACAATAATACAATCAAAAGTACATACAACAATTTTTAATTAAGACAAATAAGGTATGACTTTTCAATAAAATTCTTGTTTTCCGAAAGTTTCTTGATTACAAAAATTTGAAAATGTCGTGTTATTTATAGAACTTCAACCTCTTGTATTTTGGTAACTAGAAGGAATAGGACCTATGTTTATATGACATTTTTTGCTCAAAATAACCTCAGGAATAAGCTGTTAAAGTTTGTTACACTAGTCCTGAAACACCCTGTATTTATGCGCGTGAAGTGTGGTTACCGTCCGACAAATCACGGCCCCCATAGATGTTAGTAGAGGGGAGCATCAAATCGTACATACATACATACATAACATCACGCTATATCCCATTAAATGGGGTAGCACGAACCCGTCAACATTCTCATCCTGACACACGATACTCGATTCGACCACATTAACACTTCCTCCATACAAACTCTTTCTTTTCTCATAACCAAAATCCATCAACACACAACAAACATTCATCCATTCGCTCCTGTACACCTGTTTCGTGAATATTCACTTACGCCCACTTCTCTAACAACGAATCTATAAGAAATGAAGGCAGCATCGCCTGCGCTTGTTTAAAAATACATTTAACACAATTGTAGTTACACACTGTATATTAAAAAATGAAGATAGATATATACTTTGTCAATTTTGACAGATAATTAATTTGAAATTTATGATTTTGAATGGTATGGCTTTCAGCAACTATCAAAATAATTATATTTGAACCAATTACATTTATTTACATTAAAAAAATCTTGCTAAATTAAACATTCGATGACAATTTTCGGTTTCAATTATGACAGATAATTATCCGATACCATTCAATATTCTAAATACGAACGCTAACTTAATCGTATAGTTCAAATCAGGGTTCGAAGATATATATCGATCGATATATATCATGATATTTATTTTGATATATATCGTCATATTTTTGCAATGATATATATCCATTATATAAAAATATCAAATAGTTTTTGAGATATAGCCTCCGGAAAAGTGAAATTTTTAGAATTTTTCAGTTTTTCTACTTTTCCGAGGCTATATCTCGAAAACTAAATGTGATATGAAAACGCGCTCAACGGCATTAATTTTCTCGTGCTTCAGTTAACTTATAAACATAGTTTCAGCGATTTTTATTTTTTTTAAATTTTCCGCCTAAAAAATCGCAAAAAGCGGTTTTTTAACATTTTCTCGAAAACCAGAAGTCATATGCATTTGAAGATTGCACCACTGGATTCAATGGGTCAAAATACATATGTATGTAAATTTTCGTTTTAATAATCCTACGATTAAGGATTTTTGGTAAAATTGAATTAAAATCTGAAAAAACCAAAGGGGTACCCCTTAGGAAATAATTAAAAATATTAAATTGCATAAAATTGTATGAAAATTTGCCTATAAGTCAATTCGGACACGGGGAATTCAACGCCGTTGAGCGCATATCCATATCGTGTTTACTTTTTGAGATATAGCCTCCGGAAAAATGAAATTTTTCGAATTTTTCAGTTTTTCTACTTTTCCGAGGCTATATCTCAAAAACTAAATGTGATATGAAAACGCGCTCAACGGCATTAATTTTCTCGTGCTTCAGTTAACTTATAAATATAGTTTCAGCGATTTTTATTTTTTTTCAATTTTCCGCCAAAAAAATCGCAAAAAGCGGTTTTTTAACATTTTCTCGAAAACCAGAAGTCATATGCATTTGAAGATTGCACCACTGGATTCAATGGGTCAAAATACATATGTATGTAAATTTTCGTTTTAATAATCCTACGATTAAGGATTTTTGGTAAAATTGAATTAAAATCTGAAAAAACCAAAGGGGTACCCCTTAGGAAATAATTAAAAATATTAAATTGCATAAAATTGTATGAAAATTTGCTTATAAGTCAATTCGGACACGGGGAATTCAACGCCGTTGAGCGCATTTCCATATCTTGTTTAGTTTTTAAGATATAGCCTCCGGAAAAGTGAAATTTTTCGAATTTTTCAGTTTTTCTAAATGTGTACAAAAACTAAAATTTAAAAATAAATATCCAAAAAGTGATATTTATCTGATATATATCCTATATATCAGATATTTTGATATTTATTATAAATATCATGATATTTACGAACCCTGGTTCAAATGCAATACACAAAGCAAACAGTTTCAATACATATTGATAATTTATCATTGCTTCTTTGATTACATTATAAGAAAATATTTTAAATAATAAGTACAATTTATTTTATTTCCAAATTCTATGTGAATGACACTTTATAGGTATTTAAGGTAACTAAGTAAATGAATAATTACAGTGCGTAGCCCTGTCAAATTTTACAGGCTCATAGAAGAGACCTGTAAAAGTTTACAAGGCTCATACAAAAAACTAATATAAAAGTAATTACTTGCAGTATATACAATATTTTATATATTTTCTTGAACTGCAAGAAAATCGCCTTCAAAATCTACGTCGAGTTATTAAATCCATTATTTCAAATTATTTATTTCTAGAATTCACGAAACTGTTGACACTGACAGAAGTTGTTTTTGAATCACAACGATCACAACACCATGACAACGTCTAGATATAAATTGTCCTCCCGCCAACAACCTTTCATTACAAAATCAAATGTATCTTTGTTTATAAAACTAATAAAAATTAATATTAAAAAACGCTGCGCTGTTAATCACGAAATTGGAACAAATACAAATATAACGTTTCATTATCACATATATATTTTAAACTTAATGATTTGCAAATAAAGTTTTGTTAGAAATTCCTAATGAAAACATGGCAAACAGATGACGAATATCGGATAAAAATAACTAAACGATTAAAAATAACAAATGACTAAAATTTCTTTGTAAAAATATCGCCAAACAACGATTATATCCTGGCTCATAACCACAGAAAACCTAACGCTGAAATGCAATGAAAGAAAAAATCGTCGCGCGAAAATAGTCGGCGGGGAATTCTGCCACCGCCGTCGTCGCCGCCTCTAGCTATTCCTGGACATGACCGCCGTCGAGAAATGCTTTCTTCACACATGGACACGGCGGTAGGGCGTTCACTGGGCCGGTAATTAACGCACGCGTCTCACAAGAGAAATCATAAAAAGCATACCGAGTTTTTTCATCTACTTCTATAATAATAATGGGGTAGGTAGATCTTGAAAACCCTGGTTCGATCCCCACAGCCGACAAACAATTTTCACCAAATTAAATCTACCCCTGTGACTACCCCTCCACTAACATCTTTGGGGGGCGCGATTTGGCGGATGGCAATCGCACTTCACGCGATGAAATGTATCACTTATCAAGATCTGCTACGGCAGAGTACCACACCCAGCAATGAGTAAAAGGCGTGATGATATATTTATTTATTTCATTTAAATTTGAGAAATGTTTATTAAACAAATAAATTTTTGTTACTAAAGTGTTCAATAGTTTTAAATTAGGTTTAAGATGATTGTTGATCCCAATTCCTAAATTTTCATTCTTTTATTTAGCAGAAATTGCTCTGCAATTACAGATAATGGCAAAGAAACTCAGTAACTTGTATTGTATAATGCTGTATTATTTAACTTGCATTATTTATTTATTAATATAAAGTAATGTTCTAGCCTAAACTATGTTTAATGACATGTGATAATATTTTTTTATAAATGACCTTACTCTTGAAATAGCGATTCCATACAATCAAATAATATTTACTGTATCATACAAAAAAAAACCGGCAATGTGGCTGATGCTGATATACGCAGGAAAGTTGTTGTGTTTTGTTTCAACTTTCTGGTCTTACATCTGTTTGTGTTGTGTAACTTGATTTTTTTTATGTTTAACTTTTTTTGTTTCTGCTTACTTTGATTATAATCCCTAGTTATTTGTTCACTTAATTTTATAACGAGATTAAGTTACAATTTTAAAAACAAAAAATAAATTAAATTAGCCAAGTAGTAAATTTGTTTTAAGCTGATTATTTTAGCCATATATAAATACTGTCAAGGAAATGTTGACTAAATGTAGCTAAAAATTTGTTTATAAGTCAATTCGGGCACGAGGGACTCAATGTCGTTGAGCACATTTTTAAGATACAGACTCCGGAAAACTTAAATTCTTCTTATTCTTCACATTTTGTACTTTCCCGAGGCTATATCTTATAAACTAAACGAGATTTATATTTTTTTCAAAATTTTCAGCAAATTTTTCCCAAAAATCAGTTTTTGATCAATATCTCCAAAAACAGTTAGACAATTGTACTTGGGAATTTTACCACTGGATTCAGCGGGTCAAAATACATATGTATGTAAATTTTTGTTACAATATTCGTACGAGGAAGAATTTTAGAGAAAAAAAGTCTGAAAATGTCATAAAAACAAAAAAAAATCCAAGGGGTACCCCTTAAGAAATTATTGAAAAATGAAATTGATACAAATTAGCTAAAAATTTCCTAATAAGTTAATTAGGAGACGAGGAATTCAATGCCGTTAAGTATATACGGAATTCGAATCCGGAGATCCCGAGTTTGAATCGCACTCAAGCTAAAAATTATATAAAAACTATCACACTGCGGCTCGGTGAGTGTGGACCCTGTACTGTAATTGGGATTAAATTCTTGTTGTACAGCGTAACATAAATAAATATCATCATATTATGTGGAAACCTTAAATTCTTCAGATTTCCTGAGGCTATATCTCAAAATGTAAACGAGATATAAATATGCGCTCAACGGCATTTAATTTCTCGTACTACAATTAACTTATAAACATATTGTCAGCCTTTTTATTTTTTCAAAATTTTCCTATAAATCAAAATATCAAAAATGTTAGACAACAACAAAGCAAACCCCAATCAATATTGCAATTTACTGCAGAAATAATATACATCACCCAGACAGCATATCCAATCAACATTGTCAAAAACTCATCATCATCATCATCATCAGGACATCACGCGTAAAACAAACACAGTGATACAGCAGCAACGAATGCCTCTCTCAATAAACAACACATCCATTAACCACTTCAATTAGCAATCAACCAATAACAGAGTCGAGTGTAAAGCTTGTAAAGTGTTCAATGGTTACGTGATGGAAAGAATGACATGCAGAGAGCAGCGGCAATCAATACCACTGCCATCGCCGCGCCGTCGACACCGCTGCTTCTCCACCACTTCAACGAACAATGCTCCTTCTAGACGAAGATGTCATGGAGATGTCACTCACATTACTACGGAGGGTGTGACTTTGACATTGATATTTTCACAGTGGGATTCTATTTTGTTTTGTGATCATTTGAAAATACTACCAGTAAATTGTTTCATCATACTTCTATTATTATGTGTAATAGTTATGCTGTTGCAGATCTGAATAAATAAGTCAGTATGGTGGTGTGGATAGAGATACGGAATTCGAAGCTAAATAATTATACTGGGAGTTTTTCTTATCAGTAAACATAGGGATATATCATTACCATAGTTACAGTTAAAAAGTTTCACAGCAATACATTAGAGCGTTTATTTTAAAAGTAAACATAGGGAAAATAATATTTTCAGCAATGCATTGAAGTGTAATAGTCTATAGTCTAAAAGAAACATTTTAAGTTTAAACAAATTAAATGAATTTGAATTACTTTAAATTACATTAACTAAATGTTAGGTATAAATTTAGAACCTCAAAACAATCCAAAAGTTCTTTTGTGTAGAGGTTTGTTCGCAAATTCTTCGTTTAAGAGCTCGTACATACAAATAATAAGAATTTTGGGTTGAACCAGTTCAAAAATAGAAAATTATTAAAATGTGGTTCTATATAATTCAGACCACGAGAAATCGAATGGCGCAAGGCGCATCTTCATATCTTTTTTAGTTTTTGAGTTACAGCGATTTTTGATTTTTTTAAGCTCAACTTTGAAAGCCCATAACTCAAAAACTAAAAGAGATATTGAAAAGCGGTTTGAACGAGTGTATTTCTCGTGCGCTACTTAACTTGTACAGGTATTTTTAAAATTTTAAAATTTTTCAATTTTTTTCAAAATTTTTTTCCTCAATATTTTAAAAACTTGAAAAGATAATGAAAATCTGAAAACACCAGTGAATTTCTGGCGTGAAAATACATAAGTATGCAAATTTTAACAATAAAATTCGCACGGATACATTTTTTATTACAAAAAAACGAAAAATGGCCAAAATTCGAAAAAACCCCAAGGCGTTTTTACGGATTTAAGCCATTTTTGGATTTTGTGTAATAAAAAATTTATCCGTGCGAATTTTGATGTACAAATTTGCATACCTATGTATTTTTACGCGGGGAATTCACTGGTGTTTTCAGATTTCCATTATCTTTTCAACTTTTTGAAATATCGACAAAAGAAAATTTCGAAATAAATTTAAAAATTTTCAAAATTTTCAAAATACCGGTACAAGTTAAGTAGCGCACGAGAAATACACTCGCATTTCAATATCTCTTTTAGTTTTTGAGTTATGGGCTTTCAAAGTTGAGCTTTAAAAAAAGTTAAAAATCGCTGTAACTCAAAAACTAAAAGAGATATTGAAATGCGGTTTGAAAGAGGGGAATTCTCGTGCTCCGAACTATATAGAACCATACAATAAAAATTTTGACTATTTGAACTGGTTCAACCAGAAATTCACATCTGCATGTTTATATGTCAAAATTCTGGTCATTCATGAACATGGCAGCTCTGCAATAGCAGATCCTAATAAACTACACATTTTAAGCCGTTAAGTACAGTAACCAGTTGTCAAATCACAACTACCAGAAAAGAAAATTTTATTTAGTTTAAATAGTGTGCCACACCCAGTAATGGTTAAAAGGCGTGATGATATATTTATTTATTTAATTTACTAGGATTGCTGATTATAAGACAAATTAAAAGAAATTCATCATAAGTTTAAGTCTGTTATATCTGAAAATATATCAAGAAAAGTTTAACATTTTGTAAGACATTTTTTTGTTCGAGTAGTAATTGCATAAATTTAATCATATCAGAAAGAAAGGAACTGACTCTGGCGTCCCTCGGTCGAACCGAAATGTTGCATTTGATAAATGCCTGCTCTGTTCCACTCCGGTGAAAAATGCTTTGCCTCGTCGTAACAAATAACGGAAAAAACGGACTCGACAGTAAAAAATATTCATATTATAACTTAGTAATCTGCTTTCATTTTGTGACATCAAAACGAAATTTGTATCGCTGTATATATTTCCAGAATATTGGAGCAGACTTCACGAAAAGACAAAATTAACTCTTTTAGTTTTAGGCTTTAATACGTTTGTATTTAGAATTGCCGGTAGTATACTGGTGTGGAATCTAAAGAACCTGAGTTTGAATCGCACTCAAGCTAAAATTATATGAACTACCACATTGCGGGACAATGAGTCCGGACCCTGTACTGTAATTGGGATTAAGTTCCTATTATACAGAGTAGCATAAATAAATACAAATATTGCATCAAGCTATGTCGCATAAGATAGCATAGCACAATTATTTCGTTGAACTTCATTCACATTCATAATATCTGAGTACGGAAATAACTTTTCATGTGACCATGAAAGAAAATATACTTTTTTGCTTTTATTTCATGTATGAAAAGTAAGCATTTGTCGATAACTCGTGCAGAAAGTTAGTTTTCTGTTGAAAATTATCAACCTTTTCAAGCGAATTTCAACTATCAAAAAACTATTTTAAGAATAAAAAAAAGCTATTTTACAGCTGTTGCAATTTTCAACCGCTGTGCGGGAATAGCCTACTTTCTGCTCTAGGTACACAAATACACATTGAAATATAGACCGGAAAAATTATGTTTACAAATAAAAAATAAAATAATTAATTTAGTATAATCAAATCTAGTCAAAAATAGTATATGTGACACATAGGAAAAGTTAACATTTCTGGACTTCTGTTGTCCGGGAATATATCATTTTTTCTAGTCGTTACAAATTTGCCTGTTATTCTTCTACAATAATTACAGGATTCATTATGAATCTGCGCTAAACATTTTTATCCAATATTCCTTCATCCACATTCATAATTCTTTTCATACATGCTCGTCTCATTTTTTCGTTCACGCAACAAACCTTCAATAATATCCATTCATTTATTAATCTACACAATTTCAGACGGTTCAGAAGTATCAAGTTCTATGAATGTGAGAATCCGGGTTCGATCCCCACAGCCGACAAACATCTTTTTCACCATGTTAAAACTACCATTGTGGCTCTCCCTACACTAACATCTTTTGGGAGCGTGATTAGAGTGCCACACCCAATAATGGGTAAAAGGCGTGATCATATATTTATGTTATAGTTTTTTTCATTAGATATACTGTATTTATTGATAGTATATATTGTGATCTTATAATTGTCCATATTTGTTATTGCGGCTACAACAAATAAACCACGAACTTTATTTTGTAATTTCACGGTTAACAATTTCTACAGTTCAAAGAACAATTTCTCCACTCAATAAAAACTAAATTTTCTTTCCGAGTGTACATACACCTAACTGAAGATCCTTTTTAGCGAGCGTGTAAAACCTCTTAAAAAGAAATCGCAAGTGTTTGATTGAAATCAAGTTTGATGCGATCAAGCTACACATGAATGAACATAAAATAAGTATGTGATGTTTGAGACGGTTGCTCACCCTTCTCTAAAGGGATACTGGCTGCCGAGGGGGTGTCAACCGCGGCGCCAGGGAAAAACTAGGAAAACATCGTGATTGGATGTAAATCCTTGATGATTGGCCCGGCTGCTGAAATTGCCTGGCGAATGTAGTGATTTTCACGAGAAAATCCACTGACACTTTTCTATCTTTTTCTTTTAGTTTCGTTCTATTGTATCGGGTTTATTAATGGAAGTTGTAAACTAAAAATGTATAAAAAGTGCTATCAGAGAGTAATTAATCACTGTAGGCCATGAAACAAAAAAACTGTACAAAGCGTTTGGATAAAACAAAATGTAGCGTAGTGGAACGGAATTTTATAGTTTCACAACATCCCGTAGATATAATGGTAACGTATGGTACTTGCTTTAAACGATGACACCTAATTTACTCTAATGATACATTTTTAAAGCTTGTATCAGACGCATTGTATACAAATAAAACTGCTAATGGCTCTTTTACAAGATAAAAAATTAGCTATAAATTATTTAGAAACCGTATTCTATATTTCTGCCAAGTTTAAAAACTAGCATTTATATCGTAGTCAACTTTATAAAATACTAATAAAATCGTTTTTTTTTAACTCTTTACAAATAGAATTTCTAAGAGATAAGTCGTGCTCGATAAGTATTTACTTACTATAAAGATGACAATACTGACAACTAAAAATTTTTAAATTGTCAAAATAATTTTCATATATTTCTAAATTTTAAATAAATAAAATAAATATATCATCACGCCTTTTACCCATTACTGAGTGTGGCACTATGCCGAAACAGATCTCGGTAGGTGATATATTTCTTCACGTGAAGTGCGGTTACCAGAAGACAAATCACGGCCCCCAAAGATGTTAGTAGAGGGAGAGCTACAGGGCTAGATTTAATTTGGTGAAAATTGTTTGTCGGCTGTGGTGATCAAACCAGCGTTCTCAAGATCCACAAGCCGACTTGATACCACTGAGCCATCTACCCCATTAATTAATTTTAAATAATAAGCATTGCAAATGTTCTATTAGTATCGGATCAAGTCACTCTTAACCGGTAGGATGCATTTACTGTTCTATGAACTATTTTGTCATATTTATATTTGACATTTGTCAAAATAAAATAAAAATAAATAAATATATCATGACGCCTTTTATCCATTACTTGGCGTGGCACTCTGCCGTAGCAGATCTCAGTAAGTGACATACTTATTTCTTCGCATGAAGTGCGTTTACCAGGTGTCAAATCACGGCCACCAAATATGTTAGTGGAAGCAACAGACAATTGACTCCATGTTAGCGAAGCTACCATTGAAACAAGGTATTATGAATGTGATGCGATAGAATTAGTAATTTAATGGAGTAGGTAGTTCAGTGGTATCGAGTCGGCCCGTGGATTTGAGAACCCGGGTTCAATTTTTACCACATTAAACTACACCTATGCCCCTTTCCCTCCCACCACTAACATCTTTGGGGACAGTGACTTGACGGCTGATAACCGTACGCACAAAATATATCAATTACCGAGATATGATAGGGTGCCACATCCAATAATGGATAAAACAAATACAAATAAACTAAATAAATATATCATCACGCTTTTTACCCATTACTGGGTGTGGCACTCTGCCGAAGCAGATTTCGGTAAGTGATATATTTCTTCGCAATAATGGATAAAACTCGTGCTGATAACAGTATATATATTTATTTATTTTAATTGAATAAATGTTTTAAAAATTTGTGTTGCCTCATAACTTGATATAAAGTATGTACATTTATCTTAATCAAAATAAGGATTTATCTTGACTTTTGTAATTGATTATCAAACTCACAGGTGCTTCTATCTAGTACGTATATTTAGTATTGACCGATTTAAAGCGGTTCAAAACTTCGCCATTGTTCAAAACGAAACAATACTCATTGCTAATTACATTATTCTTGACAGGAAACAAGATGTCCTCTCGCCGAAAAGTTTTAAATCTTATGTTCTAATAAAAAGGTATTCAAATGTAAATACATTTAAGTGGCCGAGTGGAAGTGAAGGGCATTCACGGTCGCCCTCGCCAGTCAAAGAAAAAGTATCTCCTTGAAGATTTCCACTCGTGTCATTGTCACCACATTTTGTATAATAATCGTTTTCCATCTTCCGGAAAAACGGGTAGTATTTATCACCGGAACAAAAACTCATTCCAAGTTTTGCAACCGGGGTTGATGTCGGAGCTGATGCACGGATTTCATTTTGTGTTCTGTTTTAATTTATGAAATTACAGAAAAATATAAATAAATGTATCATCACGCCTTTTACCTATTACTGGGTGTGGCACTCTGCCTGATCAGATCTCGGTAAGTGATATATTTCTTCGCGTGAAGTGCGGTTACCAGCCGTCAAATTATAGAAAAATATAAATAAAATAAAAAAATATATCATCACGCCTTTTACCTATTACTGGGTGTAGCACTCTGCCGAAGCAGATCTCGGTAAGTGATATATTTCTTCGCGTGAAGTGCAGTTACCAGCCTTCAAATCACGGTCCCTAAAGATATTAGTGGAGGGGGAGCCACAGAGGTAGATTTAAATTGGTGAAAATTGTTTTTAGATCTAGTTTCAAAATATAAAATTTCTAGAAAATTTAGGACTAAGTAATTATTTTTTTACTGTAATTTTTTTCCATATATTAAATTACAGAAAAATATAAAATAAATAAATAAATATATCATCACGCCTTTTACCTATTATTGGGTGTAGCACTCTGCCGAAGCAGATCTCGGCAAGTGATATATTTCTTCGCGTGAAGAAAAATAATGGTTGAATTCGAGTGAGTCTGTATTTATCAGCAAGTCAAAGTACGGAATTAGTTCAAGCTTAAAGCAGGTACTGTATCTAACTATTAGCATTGTTAATTTCCCGGGTATAAACCGGGATTCTAAATTGAGACATCGTGGATTCTATTGGTTTAACTTTCGCGAAACTTCCTGTTTGTAAATAGAGAATAGAAGATGAATTGCTAATTACAATTTAAAGCTGAACTTCAATCAACTAATGCTGCGTTCATATACCTATATATATCCAATTACTAATTATAATTAACCGTCACTGTTTATAAGTATTAAGTGAAATATTTGCATTACTTTTACTTCCTTGTATGAAGTAAAGGAAGTATTGTAATCGCGAAAATTTTCGGTTCTCAGATTTCAACGGAAATAGGTGTTTTGGCCCTCCCTGAATCCATTTTGACTAATTTCGTCGTGCCGTCTGTACGTACGTATCTCAAATAACTCTAAAACGGTAAGCCGTAGAAAATTGAAACTTTATATTTAGGACTGTTATAACATCTAGTTGTGCACCTCCCTTTTTGGTCATTATACAACTACCGGAAGTGGTACTTGAAGCCTATAATAGATTTTCATGAAAAACTTTATTCAAATATAATTTAAAAACTTTCCAAATTTGGTATATAAGACTACTATATCAATGGAAATAACATAATAGATTTTGGTTAAAATAGAGTAACAGTTTTCCTTGAAAAAAATTGTATTATTTTAATTTTAGAAATAAATGCTGCAAATAAGAGTTTTAGAGAATTAAATTCTGCGTCTAGCACATTAAGAATTTTTAAATTAGCTTTTTGCATAAACGAGATAACTAAATTTAAATATTGTATATTTTTAGATTTAAAAAAAAAAATTAAGTTTGCTATGGATTAGAACAAAAAATAAAAGATTTAATGTAAAATATGAGTAATTAAAAAAATATCTATAGTTTAATACGCGTACAAGGAAGTCATGTGGTGTCTACATCAGATTTTTTTAATACATGATACACAATCGGAATGTATAAATTTTTCATTATTAAATTCCTTTCTTATCTTTTTGATTCATTTTCTGTTTTTACTATAGAGTGTCCAACTGAAATTGTGTGGAATTCAGTTTCAAAAACAAGCGCAGGAAGATACTCTCTTCCTTCCTCATCTTTTTTTACTTCATTTTCAGTTTTTACTATACAGTATGTAACTGCAATTGTGTTAAATGTATTTTTAAACAAGCGCAGGCGATGCTGCCTTCATTTCTTATAGATTCGTTGTTAGAGAAGTGGGCGTAAGTGAAGATTTACGAAACAGGTGTACAGGAGCGAATGGATGAATGTTTGTTGCGTGATGATGGATTTTGGTTGTGAGAAAAGAAAGAGTTTGTATGGAGGAAGTGTTAATGTGGTCGAAACGAGTATCGTGTGTCAGGATGAAAATGTTTCAGGGGTTCGTGCTACCCCATTTAATGGGATATAGCGTGATGTTATGTATGTATGTATGTAAATTGATTGGAAGGATTTGAAGATAAATAAATATAAATAATTTTAAAATTAGAGTAGAATGAGAATCTAGTCGAGCAGAATCCATCTCTTAAAACGCTCAGCTATCATCACCATCAGTCAGTTCTCTCCGTCGTCAGATTGAATTCTTTTCCTGATAAGAAATTTTAATGAATATTGAACGGTCTCAGACTCAATTGGTTTAAAATCTGCGAAAATGGAATTGAATTCTTCGCTCGATAGCGGACACGTTCCACATTTCTCGACTTTGACCCTGATTAGTAACAGACGAACAAATTTTTCGACTGTGTAGATAATTTTTGTTGTGCACGAATTACAATTTCATGAAATCAATAGCAGAACGAATAGCGTAGAGATGTGGAGAGGGTGAAGGGATGATGCAGTCCACACCGGAACCGGATGTTTCCCCTATTAACCCTAGCCATCGTTCAATTTCCTGCGTCCTCCAACTGCGGAGAACTGTTAGATTCGGTTTGACGAGAATGTAACGAGGGTTTTATGGACATATATTCTCTAGGTATTGCTATTTCAACCCTTAAATCTCAAGGCTGTTTCTTGTTTTTAAATTACCTGACTTCAAAGCTGTGCCCAGAGATATATTGTTATCACGTGAAAAAATATATCACTTATCGAGATCTGTTTAGGCAGAGTGTCTCACCCAGTAATGAGTAAAAGGCGTGATGATATATTTATTTATTTATATATTAATATACTAATTCTTGTTTTTTGTCTTGCTCTACAGTTTTGACTAAAAGTGACATTCTCATGTGCAACACATTTTGCGCCCTTAATACGAAAATAACTATTCTACATTTATTAAGTCGCCTATTCGTGTAGAAAGTATTACTTTCCAAATACGTGCAGAAAGTGAGTTTTTCTGATCGAATAGAAACTACCAAAAAAGTATATTTAAATTATTTTTCATAGGTTTATAAATGCTCGTATAAAAAATTGGGTAGATACTACAAGCAGAAAGTGATTTTATTGCTCTTGCAATCTTCGGACGCCGTAAATAATAAAGAAATAGGTTCCTTTCTGCTCTATTTTAGTTTAGGCTGTAATGTTTATAAATAAAAAATTAAAAAAATTAGATCAAAAATAGTATGTGTAAGTCATAGGAAAAGTGAACGTTCCTGGACTCCTGTCGTTCCACAATTACCACCTCGTCCGAGAATATATCACTTTTCTTACTAGTTACATAATATACTATTACATATATGCCTATTATTGAATAAATTCTGCTGCAATAATTACATGATTAATTACTAATTGTCCCGCGTGATGGTCGCGCGGGTTGAGGGCCTGACTCACAACCATAAGGTCGTGGGTTCGGGTCTCGCCCGTGGCGACCATGCAAAGGACATATCGGCATATGACCTTAGTAGTTGGTCCGATATATAAAGTAAAAAAAAAAAATAATAATAATTACTAATCTGCACCAAAAATCCTGAAATATCAACATTCATAATTTTTATTATAACACAAGATCGTCTCATCTTCCACTATCAATTAAACTAAATCTTTAATAGCGTGAAATATAAGATAGCAATTGTTTCTACAAAACCATAACAATACACTATCTTGTGTTAAGTAAATGTAGCTAATTACCACAGGTCTGCTAGCCAGCATTTAACTATTTACCATCTAAGTAGAAGACATTTAGTCGGCTAGTAAAATGGTATGTAAATTCATCTAGACAGTAAGCCTCAACTGTCATTTTAGAAGCAAGCACTAATGTTGTTAATTAATATACACGACACAGTGGCGGCGCTGCTAGAGGGCAGTGCAAGAGGAGGTCATGCAAATTTACGCAGGCACGCGAGGCCAACTCAAGTTTCCTTTTCGTTTTCGTTTTCGTTCTCCCAGAGCGAGAAACGCGTTCTGAACAATTACACCTTCATCGGATACTTTACACATTATCATCTTATCATAGATTACTTATCATGAACAGGTTTATCTTCAAGGTAGATACGTTTGTTTTAATTAAATGCCGTAAGATTTTAAAGTTACAATGCTCTTTATGTTGGGGAAACACGAGTATTTATAATTAATACAAATAAAATATATAAATATATCATCACGCCTTTTACACATTACTGGGTGTGGCACTCTGTCTAAGCAGATATCGGTAAGTAATATATTTATGCGCGTGAATAGCCGTCAAATCACGGCCCCCAAAGATATTAATGGAACGGGAGCCACAGGGGTAGATTTAAATTGGTGAAAATTGTTAGTCGGCTGTGGGGATCGAACTAGGGTTCTCAAGATCCACAGGCCGACTCGATACCACTGAGCCACCTACCCCATTAAATATATATGTATAATCACGTCTTTTACCCATTACTTAGCGAGGCAAGTTGCCGTAGCAGATTTCTGTAAGTGATATATGTTGCGCATGTAGTGCGGTTACCAACCGTCAAATCACGGCATCCAAAATAGAAGAAACTAGAGGGATAATTTTAAATATGGTGGAAATCAATTTGTTGGCTGTTGAACACAAACTTCAATTTTCAAATCAAACTAAAAAATCACAAATAAAATGTCGTAGCAGATCTTGGTAAATGGTATAATAATGTGCGTTACCAGCCGTCAAATCACGGTCCCAACGATGTTTCTAAAATAAATTAAATTTGGTTTTCTTTAGCTTAAAGACTATTTTAGACCATATTAAGATATTTTGCTCTAAAAAATTATGAACATTTTAATTGATTTAAATTGAGGGAGGAATTCTAAAAAAAATATCATAAATTAATTGCGATTAAATAAATAAGGTTATAAAGTAGGATAGTGCAGAAACTGCTAATAAATAAAACATTTTAATTAAAAGTGAGTTGGCAGGTTAGACAGCAAGTTTTATTTAAACGGACAAAATTGGCTGGCTGAACTGTCTTACAAATATCGTGGCTGTTGCTTCAAATGAAATTCCTTTCTTGCAATATTGTAAAACTTACTTCAAATATATAGTCTATTTTTTCAATAAAATAGAAACTGGGTTATTCGCAACAACTCTACAGTATTTACAAGATTAAATATACATAATGGGGTAGGTGGCTCAGTGGTATCGAGTCGGCCTGTGGATCTTGAAAACTCTGGTTCGATCCCCACAACCGTCAAACAATTTTCACCAATTTGAAATAATCTACCCCTATGGCTTCTCCTCCACTAATATCTTTGGAGGCCGTGATTTGACGACTGGTAACCGCACTTCACGCGAAAAAATATATCAATTACCGAGATCTGCTTAGGCAGAGTGCCACACACAGTGATGGGTAAAAGGCGTGATGATATATTTATTTATTTATTTATAAATATACATTTAATATATAAAAATAGACAGTTCTAAAATTGAGCTGTCGCTTTATAAGTAACAGTTCGCGAGTTCAAATCTCGCTGACTTCAACTATCAAAAGATATCTCTGTGTTTCAGTGGTTCGGATTACACTAGAAACTACTCTAATGCTGCATCCATAGCCACTAAACTTATAATTACAATTAGTAATTATAAATAATTGTAATTGTTTATCATATGTCATATAATGCTAGTATCCATACCGACAAAACTAATACTTTTAAGGCTGATAGTATGAAGCAGGTTAAATTTAAACATGGATCAAATAGTTTTGTAATCAAGTGACAAATAATTTTGTAATGAGTAAATATGATTCAGATTAAACTAGGAAACCCATCATTAATTGTGAAACTCAATAAAACATAGTTTTTAAATATGTTACTTTTAAATCAGTATTATTTATTTTTTTTGTTACTTTCAGTATTGTAAACATAACTATGGACCATATTTAAAATTTCAACTTTCAGAACCACGTTTGAAATTTGTATTTTTTACTAAGTTTAATATTTGCTAACTCCAAACTTTTTACTTGAAATTATTGTGCTAAATATATTTTTTCTAAAACTTGCTCCCTGCCGAAGCAGATCTCGGTAAGTGATATATTTCTTCGCGTGAAGTGCAGTTACCAGCCGTCAAATCACGGCTCCCAAAGATGTTACTGGAAGAGATAGATTTAATAAAATAAATAAATAAATATATCATCACGCCTTTTACCCATTACTGGGTGGGGCACTCTGCCTAAGCAGATCTCGGTAAGTGATATATTTCTTCGCGTGAAGTGCGGTTACCAGCCGTCAAATCACGGCCCTCTAACATGTTACTGGAAGGGGAGTCACAGAGATAGATTAAATAAAATAAATAAATAAATATATCATCACGCCTTTTATCCATTACTGGGTGTGGCACTCTGCCTAAGCAGATCTCGATAAGTGATATATTACTTCGCGTGAAGTGCCGTAAAATCACGGCCCCCAAAGATATTAGTAGAGGAACCACAAGGGTAGATTTAAATTGGTGAAAATTGTTTGTCGGCTGCGAGGATCGAACCAAGGTTCTCAAGATTCACAGGCCAACTCGATACCACTGAGCCACCTACCCCATTTTAAAATAAAACTGATATAAGCACAAACATGTATTTCTGACGGGTTAAAAAAAATTATGCTCATTAAAATGAAAATTGTTTGTTAATTTAACCGACCTCGTAGGTCTTATAGTTCTCGAGAAATTTAAGCGTTTTTGGAAACACCCTGTATTAAAACAATTAATATTACTTAACAAAACAAACAATTTTTCCAATATATCAAATATCACATGTCATATACGCCAACAACTCTCACATTCGTCCATAACCCCTCCTGTCACAAAGTTCACAATCGCTCACCATCATTATTATCACCACCACAACCTTCAGGAATCATCAGCAAGCCCTCATCCCCAAACACGCTTTCCCTAGGGGACGGAGATACCGACGAAGCCGTCGACACGGGTCTTGAACGATTCTTGTTTCTTTTCCACATTTCAACACTTTTCACTCACTAACACCTTGCCATTTTACTGCGAACTATTGTCCTGCTCTGTCGAATCTTACTCAACGTACACTAGGTTTTATCTTATCAGAAGTGAGACATTCGCTGATAAGATGTGATATCAGATTCACGAAAGAATTTGTTACTAGATTAAGACAGCATAATTAGCTTATTGTAAACAAGCTGGTACGAAAGGAATAGTAATGTTTGAAGGGTTCGTGCTACCCCCATTTGACAGGGCATAGCCTGGTGCTGCACGTAACACTAACTAATGCTAAAACTGTCTGGTATTTTAAAGCTATTTGAAGACTTGGTTTTTGTAGGACTTCTTACAAATTGTAAATGCACTATGACTGCAAATTGTACGAGCACTCGAGTCTAGGAAAATAAATAATAAAAGTTTTAAAATGTGTAATGATGGATTTATTGGCAAAGTATGAATTAATCTGTATTACATAAGGAATGGGGTAGGTGGCTCATTGGTATCGAGTCGGCCTGTGGATCTTGAGAACCCTAGTTCGATCCCCACAGCCGACAAACAATTTTCACCAATTTAAATCTACCCCTGTGGCTCCTCCTCCACTAATATCTTTGGGGGCCGTGATTTGACGGGTATTTACGCGCATAAATATATCACTTATCGAGATCTGCTTACATTTTTTACCACATTAAAATTAAACCTGTGGCTTTCTTTCCACCAACATATTTGGGGGCCGTGATTTGTCGGCTGGTTACAGTATTTTACACGCATAAATACGGCAAGGTGTCACACTTAAAAATGGATAAAAGGCGTGATGATATATTTATTTTAAATAAACATTTGCCTGACCTTTAAGACTCAAGAAAGCTTTGCTTTGCATGTCTAGTCAGGAAAATAACATATTGCCTGCCTAGGTAGGTAATGAAAGAAACGTGAGTGTCTAGTTACTTAGCAACATCAAATACTGACTGAATATGTAAGTCAAATTTAAATTAATTTAAAATATGTATTATTTGTTTATAAGCGTCCTATAGGATTCTACTCATCCTGTAATTGAACGCTTTCCTGACATTTTACGTAAATAACAATTATTTAACAACAAAGACAAAATTCATTGTCATCCAACACTTGATGAAACTAGGTTTAATAAAAAGTATAAAATAAACACTTGGCTAGGTTTCACAAAATTTAGCCTCCAAGTCACCTTATGTGGGCATCGTCAGAGGCTGGCCAGCACAGTTAGTAACCGCTCTTATTAGAGCTCATCAGTATGGTATAACTCACTTCTCCACCTAGAACAAAGTTCACGTGGAGAAGCTGGTGACGAAGAACTGTGCCAGCAGAGAATAAGATCTCTAACAAACAGGCAAGATGACATGAGAAGTTCTGTGGAACAGGTCATGCCATCTACCGAAAAAAAAGGAAAAGCTACGCAATAGCAATTTAATGCCCTCATAAGGTGACTTGGAGGCTGAATTTTGTGAAACCTAGCCAAGTGTTTATTTTATACTTTTTATTAACAATTATTTATTAAACAGAAGACACAACAAATATTTTAACCATTTTTCCTTGTGTACTTGTATGTATTTATTTAAGTGGCTGGAAGCTGAAAATAAATTTTAATAATTTGTTTGTATTGGCATTTTCGCATAAAATCTAAATATGACTTTGAGATCAAGTAAACTATTTTAAGTAAATTAATAAGTGAATGTGAGCGCAACCCGACTCAGGTTCAACATCCTCATCCAGTAGATTAGTTTCGCTAGCAAATTGCTATCCCGGTATACATACCGTTGTGTGTGTGTACGCCGGCGACGCCACCGTCGTGCAGGCGGAAATGAAGGGCGTCACGACGCTCCGTAAATAGATCTGCAATTCGCAGTCGCAGGCAGTGAACGAGTCGGCCACTCAACACCAGTGTACAAAAAATACCCCTCTGTGCTCAACACATAAAGACCAATTTTCTCCGCCCCCCCTAGACAAGGAAAAAACACTACCGGTACCGGAAATCAACCCTCGAGAGATTTAGCCGTGAAGTAATAGCGGTGGATGCTGGAGCCATCTGTAGGATTTGCATCAAGAAATGGAAGTTTTACAAATCTTTTTCGTACTCTATACAAGGGGTTGTTCCACACCCCCTACCTCCATAGTTTAATGGAGAAGTAAAAGCAATCATCTTGGCATATTTCACACTACAAAGGTTTTTAATTTATAATGTAGTCTGAATCACTCAGACATAGAAATTTAAACATTAATGATTATTGTACACATATAATTCATTTAAAATAATAAAATTAGTATAGACTTTGGAGGCCGTGATTTAACGGCTGGTAATCGCACTTCACGCGAATAATTATATCACTACACGGAAGAGTGCTATTTCCAGTATTGGGTAAAGGGCGTGATGATATACTTAATATTTATCTGGGATGCAAAAGAGGCAAAGAATCCCGGGATGCCAGAGAATTATTTATTATTTAATTATTCTAAAAGAAATAAGATTTTAAAAGACTTACATTTCTGTCTGTATATATCATTTTATTTATTTAGTTAATATAAAAATTAATTTGAATTTTGATGCGACATTTTTTTTTTTGACAAATACATTTATTATTTATTTAATCCATGAATTAGAAACAACATTTTTGAATGAATTAGATTTTTTTAAGCAGTAAAAGAAATATAGAATACAGAACAACCACATTAAAAATTATCTCTATGGCTTCGCCTCCACCTTTGGGGGGCGTGATTTGAAGGTTGGTAATAGCACTTTACACACATAAATATATCACTTGCCAAGACCTGCTACGACAGAGTGCTACACCCAATAAAAGGTAAAAGGCGTGATGATATATCTATTTATTTATTTTAGCGATAGATGGCTCAGTGGAATCATTTTGTGCCACATTAAAATTTAGCCCTGTGGCTCCCCTTTCATTAACAGCTTTGAGAGCCGTTATTTGACGGCTGGTAACCACACTTCACGCGAATAAATATATCACTTACCCAGATCTACTACTGAAGAGTGTCACACCCAGTAATTGTTAAAAGGCGTGATGATATATTTATTTATATTTAAAATTTACGTCTATGGCTCCCTCTCCACTAACGTTATTCTATTTATTTACAAGCAGTGTTTGTCAACATTTTCACAATCGCTGGCATATACTAATACCAAACGTACACGAATACCTGGAGCAAATCCACGAAGTGACAATTCAAATCCAGTTAAAAATCCTCGACGCTTTTTGCGGAATGTTGTCGTGGCTAGCGGCCAAGCTTGTTATACCCTGTAACACACGGGGGCAGCATGGCGGTGGTGGTGGTGGTGGTTATAGAGCCGTATATGCTACGTGCTCCAGGAATTTGATTAGATTTGCCTCACGTGCCAAATTGGTTTGGCGCCTTGTATATTACCCGCTGCTGCCGACGACGGAGACGAAGGCGATGTAGACGAGTATAAGAGACCATCAGCTCAGATCGACTTCACTTGGAACGGGGTGAGGGGTGTTTGAATGGGGGATGTTGTGGTTAGCTTATATTGTATTACATTAATTTGTGTGTTCATTCCTGGATTTACTATTATTAAATAATTAATTTATGGGGTAGGTGGTTCAGTGATATCGAGTCGGCCCGTGGATCTTGAGAACCCTGGTTCGATCCCCACAGCCGACAAATAATTTTCACCAATTTAATTCTACCCCTGTGGCTCCTTCTCCACTAACATCTTCGGATGATTCCACGGTTGGTAACTGCACTTCACGCGAAGAAATATATCACTTATCAAGATCTGCTTCGGGACAGTGCCACACCCAGTAATAAGTAAAAGGCGTGATGATGTATTTATTTTATTTATTTAAATCATTATAGCATGAATGACGAGAAATATAGCATGGGATATACAGTGTGTTTCACAATTTATGGCATTTATTTTATTCCCATAGAATACTCTATGTACTGATTAATTTTTTTTTAAATTCTCCACATTTCTATTGCCATTGAAAGTAAGAAAGTTATTTCTAATTATTAATATGTTAATTATATAAAATAAACAAATCGTCATTATCAAATTACAATAATTAATAGAACAGTTATAACTTTAGTTCGTATATTTATATGATTGACAAAATTAATTTAAAACACTGAAGAGATTTAAAGCTAAGATTGATATCCTCCAACCATAACATGGCTTTTCAGAGTCAACGAAACAGAATCAGATTCCCCTGTAACTTCCAAACATAATTACATTACAACTTCCTTCCCAACAACAAAAAGAATAAAAAAAAACTTTACAACCAGATTATTTCTTTCGTTAAAGTTAACCCTTAAACAGAAAACAAATTAGATATTATAAAATACTTCAGAAGGAATACATAACTCGATTTTAAGTTTAAATTTAAAATATCTTGACTGTGTTTCGATCTAAGACTTCTCAACGCCATGTGGTAGATTTTAATATATGAATATTCAAATATTTGAGAACGTTTGCACACGTTTGGTTCGCGAATCATTCAAGCGAAAGATTTGTAAAGTGCGAACTTAGTTGAACAATTATTCAACACAAATTGAGGAGCAAGACCTGTATAACTCTAATTACATTTACATTTTTACAGAAAATAAAATATCACTGGGAAAAGTTTCATTACTAGAGATTGGTAAACTCAGGGATTATTGTTAATACTGATTAATATGTCCAACAAGAAATTATAAAATAAAATAAATAAATATATCATCACACCTTTATCCCATTACTGGGTGTGGCACTCTGCCGAAGTAGATCTCGGTAAGTGATATATAAGTGCGGTTACCAGCCGTCAAATCACAGCCCTCAAAGATGTTAGTGGAGGGGGAGCTACAGGGGTAGATTTTAAATTGGTAAAAATGGTTTGTCGGCTGTGGGGATCGAACCAGAGTTCTCAAGATACCATTGAGCCACCTACCCCATACAAGATATTATTGCAACAGTATAGCATTTTATTTTAAAATAAATTATGAAAAATTTTTGTTCGTTATAACTTTCACTAAAAGTTTCAAATAAATAAAAAAAATGTTATCTGTCAAGTTGAAACCGATGGTTACATATCAAATCAAGTACAGATGCAGAAGTAACAGATGACAAAAACCGATAAATGTATGTGCTTCCTTGTTTCAATATACATACAGTGGCACCCCCTTCGGGTATATGGGGGTCGTGGCTATTCGTATTCAACAGATCAATACAGTCACTTGTCCTGTCACGCCGTCAAACGCGCCCTTCAACTACCACTGACACCACCTCAACCCTTACATGACACACGTGTCTACGTGGGGTGAGGAGGGGCGGAATATATACATGATGGCGCTGAGGTTAAGTCATAACATGGAAATAGAATGGTGAAGATTATATCTTAAAGAAAATGTGGAGAAAATCGAAAATTTTAAAATAAGGGTGCAAGTGATTTATTTGTTATTTGGGGGTTTACAGTTAGTCAATTAGTAATTACAATTAGTAGTTATAATTAATAGTCACTGTCAATGGCATGAAATTGTGCCATTAAAAAAACGTCAAAAATTTAAATGGCGCTTTAATTGATGGATTGTAGAGCGAAAATTGAGTTGAAATTGACGGCTGGTAACTTCATTCATAATAAAAATATGTAATTCGTTTCATATAAATAAATAAATAAATATAAATATATCATCACGCCTTTTACCCATCACTGGGTGTGGCACTCTGCCTAAGCAGATCTCGGTAAGTGATATATTTTTTTCGCGTGAAGTGCGGTTACCAGCCGTCAAATCACGGCCTCCAAAGATATTAGTGGTGGAGGAGCCACAGGGATAGATTTTTTAAATTGGTGAAAATTGTTTGTCGGCTGTGGGGATCGAACCAGAGTTCTCAAGATCCACAGGCCGACTCGATACCACTGAGCCACCTACCCCATTTCTTGTTTATATAAATTAATAAAGATCTGCAAGTGCAGAAATATTAATTAGATTAGATATCATTTGCAATTATGTCATGTGCAGTCCATTTCGCAAATTAAGAGATGTATTATAAACGTTGGAAAATTGTCACATTTTTCATGCATGATTAATCAAACACAAAGTGATAGCCATGGGTGAAATTAGGGGAAAAATAAATTTAAAACTTTACTCTTGGCGCAGATAAAACGTTATGTTCATCATCTCAAAATGGTTCAAATTTTATAGCATCCTTCATTTCATTTCTCTCATAAAGTATAAACACAAAATGAAGAACAAATAAATAGGTAACTTTTTACTCATTTCTAGACACATACAGCTCGGCAACTGCAGATCAAACAGTTACAAACCTTCAAGTGAAATAAGACACAAGAGATGTATCCCTTTTGAACGAATCCAGCACATACCTTCATTTATTTATAACAATGACAAATGAGTAATGTGAAACAATTGCACGGGACAGGGCGCTCCCTGTATAGTGGCGCCCATAAATCAGTGGTAAGCGCCATGGACCGACTGGAGTCCGCCGCGCGGCGACCACAAATGTGACCATGTTATACGCGTATGTTAGAGAGAGAAAGAGTAAAGTCTGTTAGGTTGGCTGCCTGCTGCCTGCTGCCCAGTGGCGGTGGAATTAAATTTAGTTTGTTCACACTTTGGGCTCACTTGCAGGCCAAATTCATTACACTACAACACAACCAGTTGTGCCACAACAAACTTGCTAATTGTTCATCCATACTTCATTATACCTCACATGTTATACAGGATAGAAGTCCATCGGTCTGCATTTTTTTTACTCGATTATTTTAAATATTATTGAAAATTTATTTTAAATTGATATGCCCACATATCTGCAGTACTACCTAATGTTCCAATGATATGCAATTTATATTTTTAAATGGAAAATTTCAAAGATCTTTTGTTTTGTTTTTTATTATAGTCCTAAAATTAACAACAAAGACAAAATTAATTGTCATCCATGCACTTGGTGAAACTAGGTTTAATAAAAAAATATTAAATAAAACTCTCGGCAAAGTCTCAGAAAATTCAGCCTCCGAGTCACCTTATGAGGGCATCGTCAGAGGCCGGCCAGCACAGTTAGTAACCATAGACGCGTTTCGCTCTTATTAGAGCTCATCAGTATGGTATAACTCACTTCTTCACCTAGAACAAAGTTCACGTGAAGAAGCTGGTGACGAAGAACTGTGCCAGCAGAGAATAAGATCTCTAACAAACGGTAAGATGACATGTGAAGTTCTGTCGAACCAGTAATGCCATCTACCGAAAAAATGAAAAGCTACGCTATAGCAATTTAAATAACAACAAAGACAAAATTAATTGTCATTCATGCACTTGGTGAAACTAGGTTTAATAAAAAATATTAAATAAAACTCTCGGCAAAGTCTCACAAAATTCAGCCTCCGAGTCACCTTATGAGGGCATCCTAAAATTCATGTTTTTTTTAATTGTATCAAATCACACTCTCCAAAGTTGCCACAGGGGTAGTTTTTAATTTGGTGAAAATTATCTGCCGGCTGTGGGAATCGAACCTGAGTTCACAAATCCACAGACTGATTCAATACCAAATAAATAAATAAATGTATCATCACGCCTTTTATCCAACACTGGATGTGATATTCTATCGTATTAGATCTCGGTAAGTGATATATTTCTTAGCGTGAAGTGCGGTCCAGCCGTCAAATCACGGTCCCTAAAGTCGTTGGTAGAGGGGAAGCTACAAAGATAGATTTAATTTAGTAAAAATTGTTTGTCAAATCCACTGGTTCTCAAAATTAAAAAAAAATAGTGAATAAAAAAATTCATGGGATAAAATGAGAAAGTGAAAAAGAAAATAGGGTCCTCTTGCATTTAGTTCCGACAATGATCAAAAATTTGTTGAGCAAATCAGAGAGAAGAGCGTGACGTCACGATCTGAGGGAAGTTTAGTAATTAATATTAATGAGTTTGAAGTGAAATTTTCGTTTAGGGTTTCGGGAGCCGCGAGCCCTTTCCACTTCTAATTTATTCACTTGTTCTTGTTAATTACAAACGTCGATATTTTTGTTTAAGTCTCCTGTAATTAAAATAAATTCTGTTGTTTACCAGATTCATTTGTTTTGTTAGCTATAAATATCATCCTAATCCCAGTTGGGGTTGATAAACCTTGCATAGTAGGTTAGAGTAATGAAAAAATATTCCAAATAAAAATAAATAAATACTGTCATTCTTTACTACCCTAACGAACCTCAACAATTGATATATTTTGCGAGTGAAGTGCAGTTACCAACCGTCAAATATCAACCCCAAAGATTCTAATAAGGGGATGGGAACCGCAGGGTGAAAATTAGTATCTACAGTAAATTCTTGATTTTAGACTCGTTATACAAAGTTCACTTTCACCACTGCCTTCTATTCTAACCTTTTAATTCATTTGTTATTGTTGAGTGTCGTGTGAAATTCAATTTCAAAAACGAGCGCAGAACGGCACTCCCTTCCTTTCTTATATTTTTGATTAATTTTTTGCAGGGTTCGAAGATATATATCGATCGATATATATCATGATATTTATTTTGATATATATCGTCATATTTTTGCAATGATATATATCCATTATATAAAAATATCAAATAGTTTTTGAGATATAGTCTCCGAAGAAGTGAAATTTTTCGAATTTTTCAGTTTTTCTTCTTTTCCGAGGCTATATCTCGAAAACTAAATGTGATATGAAAACGCGCTCAACGGCATTAATTTTCTCGTGCTTCAGTTAACTTATAAACATAGTTTCAGCGATTTTTATTTTTTTCTATTTTCCGCCAAAAAAATCGCAAAAAGCGGTTTTTTAACATTTTCTCGAAAACCAGAAGTCATATGCATTTGAAGATTGCACCACTGGATTCAGTGGGTCAAAATACATATGTATGTAAATTTTCGTTTTAATAATCCTACGATTAAGGATTTTTGGGAAAATTGAATTAAAATCTGAAAAAACTAAAGGGGTACCCCTTAGGAAATAATTAAAAATATTAAATTGCTTAAAATTGTATGAAAATTTGCTTATAAGTCAATTCGGACACGGGGAATTCAACGCCGTTGAGCGCATTTCCATATCTTGTCTAGTTTTTGAGATATAGCCTCCGGAAAAGTGAAATTTATCGAATTTTTCAGTTTTTCTAAATGTGTACAAAAACTAAAATTAAAAAATAAATATCCAAAAAGTGATATTTATATGATATATATCCTATATATCAGATATTTTGATATTTATTATAAATATCATGATATTTACGAACCCTGATTTTTTGCTTCTTACTATAGAATGTCTGACTGCACTGACATTATAAAGTGCAGGTCTACGCCCTCTTCCTTTCTTATCGTTATAAATTAGTTGTTAGAGGAATGGGCGTAAGTGAAAGATTTATGAAACAGGTGTATAGGAACGAATGATTGTGATTTATAGTTTGTTGTGTAAAAAGATTGTATGAAGAGAACGTGAATGTGGCTGAAACGAGTATGATATCTGGATGAGAATGTTTGACGAAGACTAATTCTGGATACATCTAATAAGTGGATATTCTGGGCAAGTGTAAAGGTTTCGTGCTACCCCATTTAATAGGATATATAGAGTGATGTTATGTAACACTTATGGATTTACACAAAATTGCACCATTAGATTTTTAAAATGGAGTAGATGGGCTCAGTGGTATCAAGTCGGCCTGTGGATCTTGCGAACCCTGGATCGATCCCCACAGCCGACAAATAATTTTGGCTCCCCGTCCACTAACATCTTTGGGAGCCGTGATTTGACGCCTGGTAACCGCACTTCACGCGACAAAATATATCACTTACCGAGATCTGCTTCGACAGAGTGCCACACCCAGTAATGTGTAAAAGGCGTGATGATATATTTATTTTATTTATAGATTTTTAAAATATGATGAAAGTGACTCCTTCCAGTAATTCCTAATTTAAGATTTAATTAAGAAATTGAAAGTTTAATAAACAAAGTTTCGGGTTTAAGAAGTTATGAAAATGATTCGAAATCTTGTTTGCGAGCGAAGTGAGACAAATTCGCTATTGATCTACGAAGTTCAGGGCGGGGAACAATGAACACAGACACGCAGCAATGATGAGCGCGTAATTAATTTATGATAGGTTCTGGTTCAAATCCGGGATTCCATGAATGAATAACTATCCTGGTATTTACCCTGTCAGGCGACGTATGTCCTGACAGGGATTTCCGGTTTCCGGATGGTACTTTTCACTGAAGTGACCATCAATGTGCGATCCGCTCATTCCGGTTATGATTTATACAGGGATACCAACTGTATATGTCTGGGGATGAAAAGGATGAAGCTACAAACTATAACTTCAAACGTTCAAGACTGAATGTTATATTCAATTCAGTTAAATTGAGAAAGCTACTTTACTTAACAAAATGATACATTTTGAAGCTTCGTTTTTAAATAAATAAATAAATATATCATCACGCCTTTTACCCATTATTGCGTGTGGCACTCTGCTGTAAGCAGATCTCGGTAAGTGATATATTTTTTTCGCGTGAAGTGCGGTTACCAGCCGTCAAATCACGGCCTCCAAAGATATTAGTGGAGGACTCCTCCTCCACAGGGGTAGATTTTTTAAATTGGTGAAAATTGTTTGTCGGCTGTGGGGATCGAACCAGGGTTCTCAAGATCCACAAGCCGACTCGATACCACTGAGCCACCTACCCCAGATAATAATAATTTAATAATTATTTTGTTATTTTCGCTGCTGTCAACTAACATTATTATCGTGCTTAGTAACCCTAAAAACCTATAGATCTCAAGTTTCAGGTCGAAACGATAAAAATTGAAAACGTTGTGAAATGGAGTTGGTGGTTTAGTGGGTATGCAGTCAGCTTGCGGCTCTTGAGGATCCGAGTTTGATTCCCGTAACCGACAAACTGGTTTCCACCAATTTAAAATCAACTCATGTGGCTCCCCCTCCACTAACAACTTTGGGGGCTGTGATATGACGGCTGATAACCGCACTTCACGCTGAGAAATATATATATATCACTTACCAAGATCTGTTACGGCAGAGCGCCACACCCAGTAACGGGTAAAAGGCGTGATGATATATCTATTTATTAATTTGAAATTCTCGGAAATCTCAAAAACCTCATTTAAAATACAAGTAAAATGTCCACTTTCTTACAGTCACATGTTAAAGTTAACCGATTTTAACACGTATATGTGTGAACCAATAAAATTACGAATTAGTTTGAAAATGAACCAATGAAATGAAAGCCATTTTTATAATTTTGGTACTAGTGAAATTATGAAGTGATAATTAAATCTTCTTGTTTTGAAATAAAATGAATGTTATTTTAATAAAAGTCAAATGAGAAAATTTTTTAGAATTCTCGATGAAGAACTGTTTCTACAGAAGAAATTTTTGATTGTTCAATTCTCGCGCAAAATATAACTGATAATATGATAATTGTAAAATAAATAAATATAAATATATCATCACGCCTTTTAACCATTACTGGGTGTGACACTCTGCTGAAACAGATCTCGGTAAGTAATATATTTCTTCGCGTGTAGTGCGGTTACCACCAGTCAAATCACGGCCCCCAAAGATGTTAGTGAAGGGGGAGATTTAAATTGGTGAAAATTGTTTGTCGGCAGTGGGGATCGATCCAGGGTTTTCAAGATCCACAGGCCGACTCGATACCACTGAGACACCTACTCCATAATAATGGGGTAGGATGCTAATTGTCAGATAATATTTTGTTATTTTTGTTTGTGCTGCGCACTCACTATATTTCCATCATGTCAAAATATTATCTACAAATATAATATCACTTGTTCTACGAGCCCTAACCACTAATATTTGGTACGGCTGTGTTTTTTAAATATATTGATCTTTGAAGCATTTTAAAAATTATTTGGAATAAATTTATGTAATTATATTTGTACTATTTTAATAAGTAATTATAATATCTACATCAACACAAAAACATAATAACCAAAAATGAAAATTAAAGGATTTATTCTATTATTCGTAAGATAGCATTTTTAAGTTATGAAATAAATTGGCCACAAATAATTGGTACAGCTATTTAAACTTATATTAATCATCCTCCTATTGCCCTCTATACTATTTATTTTATACTGAACGAATATTCGAGTAGGGTTTGCCTTTGTTTTGTATCAATTGTCATTAATATTGCCTTTTGTTTTCAATAAACTGTCATTAATTTTCAACATGGTACGCGGAAAGCCTATATCTGAAGATATTCGAAGATTAATTATTGAAAAAATGAATCTGGTAAAAGTTATGGTGAAATTTCGAAGGAATTGAATTTACCTAAATCGACAACTGTAAACATAGTTAAAAAATATAAAATTTCTGGATCTATTTCAACATTTAAGAACAAAAGTGGTAGAATTTCAAAAATTACCGATCGAGATTTGCGAGCGTTGTCTTCCATTGTCAAGTCAAATAGACGAAGTACCGTTCGTAATTTATCCGAAAAATGGTCAGCAAAAATTGGAAAGTCCGTGGGACGCGAATGGACCCGAAAAAATATTCATAAACTAAAATATGGATTCTATAAGGTAAGATTTTTAAAGTAAGAAAAACGTAAACTTAGACTTAAATCTTCCAGGCCAAAGAAAAACCATTATTGACCAGTATACAAAAGAAAAAACGTTTATTATGGGCAAAAGAAAGAAGACTTTGGGTACAGAGGCAGTGGGATTCCATTATATTCAGTGATGAATCTAAATTTGATGTTTGCGTTGGTGACTCTAGAAAAAGAGTAATACGGAGAAAAAAAGAAGTATACCATAGAGACTGTTTGAAGCGTACCGTCAAATTTCCAGCTAGTGTCATGGTATGGGGTTGCATGTCCTCCAAAGGTGTGGGCAATTTGCACTTTATTGATGGCATTGTAAATGCTCAGAAATATATTAACATTTTGGAGGGAAATTTAATTCCGTCTGTAACCCAATTAATTTCCTATGACGAATTTATATTTCAACACAATGGTGCTTCATGTCATACCGCCAAAGGTAGTAAGAATTGGTTGGAAAGTAAGGGGATAAATGTCTTGAGCTGGCCATCCTCCAGTCCAGACCTCAATCCTATAGAATCCTTGTGGGCAGTAATGAAACGTCGTTTAAGAAATGAGCCTCAAAGAACTGTTTTAGGTTTGAAACAAAAAATTACAGAAATTTGGAATTCAATTACACCAGATGAGTGCCAGGACCTTATAAACACAATGTTAAAACGAGTTGAAGCAATTATAAAAGCAAAAGGCGACGTTACGCAATATTAATATAAGTTTTAATTAGCCGTACCAATTATTTATGGTCAATTATTTTCACAACTTAAAAATGTTCTCTTACGAATAATAGAATAAATCCTTTAATTTTCATTTTTGGTTATTTTGTTTTTGTGTTGATGTAGATATTATAATAACATATTAAAATAGTACAAATATAATTACATAAATTTATTCCAAATAATGTTTAAAATGCTTCAAAGATCAATATATTTAAAAAAACACTGCCGTACCAAATATTAGTGGTTAGGGCTCGTATTAGTTATGAAAAATGTCTCTCGTTATTTTTTCAGTATTTTTAATAAATTCCAACAGCCTGCGTTAAAATTGTACAAATTCTACAGTAAACCTTGTGTATTAATTTCATAACTAGAAATATTGTCTAACTTTATTAATTACTAATTTAATGACTGGCCTGAAATTCCAGTTAAAGGTGAATAAACTGATTGGTCCACTACAATCAAGATTCTCTGACGTAATTGAGCGAAATTTTTTCTGTTACTTTCACTAAGAAGTTATTTATAGTGAACTCAGCAGGTGTACCACAACACGTATTATTAGTTTCATTAAAGAAAATTATAAATTCAACATTTTAAACGGACAATGAACTTTTTATAACCAGCTTCACGCGGAAGAAAAAATTATATACTTGGTCGTATACAGAAGAGTTTTCCTGTTTATATTCTCAATAACATATCATTAAAATATCAGTTGAAATTATTGCAATCTCACATGTACAGGAGAGATTGTTAAGACAACATTATGTTTAATAAATATTTAGCATTATGTTTATTGGTATAAGGATGCATATATCATGTTAAATGGCTTGACACTTACGTCACTGTTTATATAATTGAATCGTTAGTTTTATTTGCTGCCCTGCACAACAGGAAATTAATCTCAATTACAGTGGCTAACAGAGGAAGCAGAAGCACTCGGCTGGACATTGCGGAAAAATATTATTTCTTTCTATATAAAATATGTTAAATTTATCGTAGTAGTTATAAGTTAATTCGAGCCCGAGGAATTCTATGAGTGCATTTTAATATATTGTTTAGTTTTTAAGATATAACCTCTGGTAAAGTTAGATTCTTTTGTAAATTTTGTACTTTTCCAGGGCCTAGCTCAAAAACTAACTGAGATATGAAAATGCGCTCAATGGCATTAAATTTCTCGTGTTTGAGTTAACTTATAAATATATTTTCAGCGATTTTTAATTTTTTTAAATTATCGCTTAAATTTTCCTAAAAAAACAGTTTTTCAACATTATCTCAAAAACTAGAGGACATATATACTTCGGGATTTTACCACTGGATTCAGTGGGTCAAAATACATATGTATGTAAATTTTCGTTATAATATTCCTAAGATTAAGAGTTTTAAGGAAAATTAGCCTAAAATCTGAAAAAACCTAAGGGGTACCCCTTAGAAAATAATTAAAATATTAAATTGCTTAAAATTGGATAAAAATTTGCTTATAAGTCAATTCGGACACGAGGAATTCAATGCCGTTGAGCGCATTTTCATATCTTGTTTAGATTTTAAGATATAACCTCTGTAAAAGTTAAATTCTTCAGATTTTGTACTTTCCCGAGACATTGAAATTTTCGTGCTTCAATTAAACATATTTTCAGTAATTTTTAATGTTTTCTAATTTCCGCATAAACTTTCACAAAAAAAAAATGTTTTTTTTTAATAAATAAAAATAAATAATCATCACGCCTTTTACCCATTACTGGGTGTGGCACTCTGTCGTAGCAAATCTCGGTAAGTGATATATTTCTTCTCGTGAAATGCGTTTACCAGCCGTCAGATCACGGCTCCGAAAGATGTTAGTGGAGGGGGTGTCACCTACCCCATAATAATATTATCTCAAAAACTGCAAGGCATATGCACTTAAGGATTTTACTATTGGATTCATTAGGGCAAAATACATATTTGTGTGAATTTCGTTATAATATTCTTACGATTACGAATGTTAAAGAAAATTAGCCTAAAATCTAAAAAAACTAAATTCTTTACAAATATCATTTCGTACTAATTCACTTACAATGCTATTTATTGTAATTTAGATCATTTAAAACTCTTCCACTTTTTGACAACTAAATTGCTAAATCATAATTACTAACTGAACAAATGTAAACGCAAATATTTGGCAAAATTGAGTTATCCCCACTAGGTTAAAAACATATGATATATATTCATTTGATTTTTCACATTATCAAAGATGAAGAAAAACATGTTTACTTGTAGATGTTGCGGTGAAAATGGGAAGCTAAGTGACAGGCTGACTCTCAGTAAATAACAGTAAATGATTTAATAACAGTGGATATCACGGCGGCCTAGTTCTGATAAATAAACGTTCATCGTTATCTATGTTATGATCTATTACATTTATAGATTAAAAAACGATATTTATTTTGTGATAAAAGTGTAATTGGTTTTGTAACATTTAAATGTATCGCTTTTGGCCATGCAACATAGATTGAAAGTAAAAATAAATATACAGTTAACAAAAAACGATATGTAGTAATACAACTACTTATATTTCAATTTGTTTTGTTCACTAAAAACCAGGGTTCGTAAATATCATGATATTTATAATAAATATCAAAATATCTGATATATAGGATATATATCAGATAAATATCACTTTTTGGATATTTATTTTTTAATTTTAGTTTTTGTACACATTTAGAAAAACTGAAAAATTCGAAAAATTTCACTTTTCCGGAGGTTATATCTCAAAAACTAAACAAGATATGGAAATGTGCTCAACGGCGTTGAATTCCCCGTGTCCGAATTGACTTGTAAGCAAATTTTCATACAATTTTATGCAATTTAATATTTTTAATTATTTCCTAAGGGGTACCCCTTTGGTTTTTTCAGATTTTAATTCAATTTTACCAAAAATCCTTAATCGTAGGATTATTAAAACGAAAATTTACATACATATGTATTTTGACCCACTGAATCCAGTGGTGCAATCTTCAAATGCATATGACTTCTGGTTTTCGAGAAAATGTTAAAAAACCGCTTTTTGCGATTTTTTTTGGCGGAAAATTGAAAAAAAATAAAAATCGCTGAAACTATGTTTATAAGTTAACTGAAGCACGAGAAAATTAATGCCGTTGAGCGCGTTTTCATATCACATTTAGTTTTTGAGATATAGCCTCGGAAAAGTAGAAAAATTGAAAAATACGAAAAATTTCACTTTTCCGGAGGCTATAATCTCAAAAACTATTTGATATTTTTATATAATGGATATATATCATTGCAAAAATATGACGATATATATCAAAATAAATATCATGATATATATCGATCGATATATATCTTCGAACCCTGCTAAAAACAATGTAAAATAAAATTGTTCAAAATTTTTTTTTGATTATTAGAATCAGAAATGATTTTTTTTTATTCGAGTCCTCATGACTATGGCAAACTTCATTAAATTGCACTACGCTTATTATGGCCATTTCATATGTCATTAAAATTCCTAGTTTCAAATTTACAAAGCGGCCATGTCAACTAGCGCCTCTGACGAGATACTAACATAACCTAATTTAACCTAACCTAATAATATTGAATGTTTAAATAAAATATGCAATTTCATTAAAAGTATTTCATGTTTATCATATAAACTTCAATTTTCAAATATTTTAAGGTTATTTTTGTAAATTCGATAGATTTAACTGTCGGTTCTCGTTGAAACATTTTATAATAAAATTAAATTAAAAAACACTAGGTTAGTTTCAAATAATGTAAAGTTTATTTTACAATACGTATTTCGGTCGACTAGACCATCATCAAGTGAACAAGATCTTGTTCAGATGATGATGGTCTAGTCGACCGAAATACGTATTGTAAAATAAACTTTACATTATTTGAAACTAACCTAGTGTTTTTTAATTTAATTTTGTTATTTTTGTAACTTGACTGGGTGGTCACTTTCATTTAATTGAAATCTGCTTCAATTTTTTTTTGTATATGCCTGAAATATGACTATTTTCAGAGTGAATAATGTCTAGTTTTGTGTGAGATCCGAGCATGAATATTTGTATCTTTAGCAAATGTGAAATAATAGTTTGATATGCATGATAAATTAGCTTTAATTAAAACGATACAGCAGCGACAAGAGTATTGCATCAACAGAAATTAATTGATGGTGATAAAATAGCAAAACCGTAAATTGATAGTTGCTAAACCAGCCAATCTCAGTCCACACGGGAAACTTCAATTAGTTTCATATTTTAACTATAATTAATATATTATTACACAGCGGTACCTTTAGATTTTTTTCTTTGCTTAAGAGATTATTTTTATTTAATAAAAGAATCAATCAATAATAATTATGAAAGAATTTATATATTTATAAATTGGTAAAGCAGTAAACGAAAATAGAAATGTAACATTAAAGATTTTCTTTTTTTCCAAGAACTTAATTAATTTTGTTATTTATATACTTCTTTGTTCCGAGTGGATCTAATTCCGCTATACGCTGTAGCTATCTTCTACAGGAATTGGAATTAATTTCCTGTTGTATAAAGCGGTATACAGTGTGGTCATTTTAAGTGGCGCATGTTGAGAAATATAACAAACAATTTATAAGACTGCTTTAAAGAGCGAAAAAAGAAATTTTGTTTAACCCAGTGTTTCTCAAAATACATATTTTATTTTAAATTCAACAAATATAAAATGTTTAGTAACCTGGCATTACAAAATAAAAATACATATTAAATTAACGCAAAAGAATAAACGTCCAATTATAAATAAGCTAAATATGTCACTCATTATTTGATGTGGCATACCGTCGTAGAAGATCTCAATAAGTGATGTATTTCGCGGGTTTACCAGCTGTCAAGGCACGCCGCCCAAAGATGTTCGTGGTAGAGAAGCCACAGGGGTAATTTTGAGTTAAGTAAAGTTTATTGACTGGACGATTTCACTGAGTCATCTAAGTAAAAAACTAAAATTTCTTGCTTTGCTAATAATTAAATTTATTTAAAAAGATAAAAATATAAATTATTTTGATAGTTTGTTGTTAAATTTTGTATGATTTTCAAGGACAGAGATAAATAGAAATAATGAAAAAAGTAAAATAAAACTAATAAAAACAGTAGTATTTATTTATTTTTTGAAATAGATGAGTTTCATTAAAAAAGACGAGTGAGTATGCAAAAAATTAATTTTAATCGATTTTTTTCGTTTGGAAATATTTCTTAAACATTTGCATATCAAGAAAAAAGTTTCAAATAAAAAAAGATAGATACTTTTAAAGTATAACCAGTAGCGTAGACACATATATTTTCCAAGGACACATTTTCGCGATAAAAATAAAAGTTAATAAAATCAATATTTAAAAAAAACCATTTCAAAATTGTCTATTTTATGCATATTTAATGATTCTGGATATTTAAATTGATATATTTTGTAAAATAAAACATTTTCGCATTTCTCCTCTTTCTGTGTAACTGTAGGAAGGGGGTGTGTACCTTGATAAATGGGAAACTCTCCATCGCTGTGGCTATGCGTCAACATCTGTGAAGACGTCCTCTAGGTCTAGATACACCAAGCACAGATACAACCAGCACACACACGACAAACACTAGAACTAGCCACGGTCTCGCGCCATGGCACAACGAGGGCGAGACGGCGAGAGCGGCCGACGGCGGCGGATCAGGGCGTGCTACTGAGGGATGCTTGGATGCTGCGTGGCGGTGGTGGTGGCGGCGGCCAGCTCGGGCACGCGCCCCTGATTCACTCGCCCCCAATACAACCCTGCCAGAGGGCCAACGCAGGACAGGACTCACAAGAATTTGGAAGAGCAACGAAAATTGATAAACATTACACCATATTAAAATTACCCTTATGGCTCTACTTCTACCTTTGGGAGACAGGACTTGACGGCTGGGTATTAGTCAGCAGATTTTAAACGCAGAACCTATTGCTTATTAATTAAATAAATGCTATGCTACTATGCTACGATTGTCTAAAAAAAGTGAACTATATTATTAAATAGAAGCTCTGCAATTGCAGAACTCGATTTAATGGAATTTGAAGTAGTATATTTTATGGGGTAGGTGGCTCAGAGATATCGACTTGGCTTGAGGACTTCAGAACCCGGGTTCAATTCCCACAGACAATTACGTTAAAACTACAGCAGAGTGCCACACCTAGAAATGGGTAAAAGACGTGATGATATATTTATTTTATAAACAAAAATGTTTACTATTTTTTTTTCTTTACTTTTTCGTATCAATTTTTTGAAAAGTTTAACGAGATAATGCAAAACCTGTGATCACAATTTCTCGCGTGAAAATACATACAATACTTTTTAAAAGTTTTTCTAAATATAAAAATAAATGAGTACACATTGAAACAGAAAATAAAAATATTTCGTTTTGATATATTGTTACCCTTTTCTTAGTGTAACCCTCTGCTAAATACAGGTTGTATCATAATCTTCAAGATAAAAATTAAATGGCAGATACTACATGATGTACCTACCAATAAAAAAAAGAAAACAATAGTAATAATTCATAATATTAATTGTACTTTTCATGAAGTAAACATTTTTAGCGCCACTGGTTTGAGAGACATTTTTAACATATTAATAATTAAATTCTTATTATAAAGCTACAATAGTTAATTAATTCATTATACATCAGATTAATATTTTAATTATAAATATATTAGAAATAATTCTATAACCAGTGCCACTAACAAGTGTACTTCATGTGAAATGAAATTAATTTTGTAAATTTCATTAAATTTATATCTTAAAATTGTGAAACACCTTATATACGGATATGTCAATGATATATTTCAGTGCGTCTAATGCAGTTACCAACCGTCAAAATATACCCGCAAAAGATACCACAACTTTATTTTAACAAAAATATCATATGCTTTTTTTTCCTGTAACTTCTTTGGCGGAGTAACTACTCAAGTCATATGCCGCCATTACGCCTTGATCCGCGTTTTCAGGTCTAATGTTCTACAGTAACGCGGGTTCCTCTCTCCCCGCCAGCAACGTTACTTAACTCGTGTTATTACTTGGATCAGTACCAACGAGTAAATATCATATTCATGTATATATTTATTTAATTTAATTCTAATTACAAATATAACCAGAAATATTTATAGTTTCAGCCATCACCTTAAACCGCTTTACATCTGCCTACCTATCACATATTTACCTAATATTACATCTAAACTAAATAGAATCAAAAACTAACTTACAGATACGATGGAATAACTTATTCAGGGGTCGCATTGTTGTCTTTCAGCACTGTTCTTCAAAATTCACTCACTATTACACAGCAGATTTTGGGCACAAAATCACAAAAACTCACTTATTTCAATACAGAAGAATCAAGTATTCTACGACGCGCAATGATAATCACTACAATACTAATATGAAATTGTCTTGCGAACTTGTATGTTCGCTACGTATGGCAGTCGAACAAGTTTCAACAGAACTTCGCACACAAATGACAAAAGAAAATATTTCAAACAGACGAAATCTTAAAACAAAATCAATACCTTTATGCTGTAGTTCGTTTTATATACTGAACAATCATTTTTACTAACTTGTCAATTATTTAAATAGTCTTTGCGTAATTTTAATTGGTAATTATTTTTGGGTGTTACGTGAATGAATGTTTATTTCTGTTTGGCTTCATGATGTTACGGCCCTGTTCAACACAACCCTTCATAGTTTCTCATGTGTCCCACCCTCCACGTAAAATCAGGGTTGTATGAACGTATGTATGGAGGGGTTTTGTTCTACGTGGCCAGTCTAGTATCCGTGTATCGTTATTATTTACATACGAAATGTATTATCTTTAATTACTCAAATTAAACAAACTTTCTACAATACAACCCATATTCAATTTAATCATCAAATCATTTCCAAATTTGCGAATGTGGGGTTTGGTAATACATTGTGCGAATTTATTATATTGTATTTATTATATATGGGGTAGGTGGCTCAGTGGTGGATCTTGAGAACCCTGGTTCGATCCCCACAGTCGACAAACAATTTTCACCAATTTAAATCTTCTCCTGTGGCTCCCCCTCCACTAACATCTTTGTGGGCCGTGATTCCACGGCTGGTAACCGCATATATGTTATGGAGTAGGTGGTTCAGTGGTATCGAGTTGGCCTGTGGACTTGAGAACCCGGGTTCGATTCCCACAGCCAATTACGTTAAAACTACTCCTGTGCCCCCCCCCCCACTAACATCTTTGGGGGCCGTGATTTGACGGCTAGTAACTGCACTTCACGCGAAGAAATATATCACGTAAAGAGATCTGCTGAGTGCGACACTCAGTAATGGGTAAAGGCGTGATGATATATTTATTTATTTTATTTATACTATTTATTATATTCTTACTATGCACAACAGAATATAAATCTCAATTCCAGTAGCTTATAATGGAACCCGAACCATCATTCAAACATAATCCTGCTTTTCTGGATAAAAGATAAAGTCAACGAGATTTAAATGCACGACCTCTAGCTTATTCATTAGTAAATAGAAACACTAGTTTCTACTGTAGATTATTCGTTGCGCTACAATTATAAATTATTTCATTAAATTAGTTAACTAAAAAAATGTTTTATTCTATAAATATGATTCTGTTAGCAAGGAAACAGAAACCTTGTTTGATATTTGCTAGAGGATGTTGCCAATAGCAGAGTGCCATTGCCAGTAATGGTTCAAAAGCATCATATATTTATTTTTTGTAAATTTTTGGTTGAACCGGTTCAAAATTCGAATTTTTTAAAAATATGTTTCTATATAGTTCAGGGCACGAGAAATTCACTCGTTCAAACCGCATTTCAATATCTCTTTTAGTTTTGGAGTTATATCGATTTTTGACTTTTTTTAAAACTCAACTTTGAGAGCCCATATTTCGAAAACGAAAAAAGATATTGAAATGCGGTTTGAACGAGCGTATTTCTCTTGTGCTACTTAACTTATACCGAAATTTTACCATTTTTGAAAATTTTTAAATTTTTTTCGAAATTTTCTTTTGTCGATATTTCCAAAAGTTGAAGAGATAATGCAAATCTGAGAAAACCAGTGAATTCCTCGCGTGAAAATACATAGGTACGCAAATTTTTACATCAAAATTCGCACGGATACATTTTTTATTATAAAATATCGAAAATAGCCATTTTTTAAAAATTTCCTAAGGGGTACCCCTTGGCGTTTTTACGGATTTAGGCCATTTTTCGATTTTTTGTAATAAAAAATGTATCCGTGCGAATTTTGATGTAAAAATTTGCATACCTATGTATTTTCACGCGAGGAATTCACTGGTTTTCTCAGATTTGCATTATCTCTTCAACTTTTGGAAATATTGAGAAAAGAAAATTTTGAACAAAAGTTCAAACATTTTCAAAAATGATAAAATTTCGGTAGAAGTTAAGTAGCGCAAGAGAAATACACTCGTTCAAACCGCATTTTAATATCTTTTTTAGTTTTCGAGATATGGGCTCTCAAAGTTGAGTTTTAAAAAAAGTCAAAAATATAACTCAAAAACTAAAAGAGATATTGAGATGCGGTTTAAACGAGCATATTTCTCGTGCTCTGAACTATATAGAAACATAATATAAAAATTTTCGATTTTTGAACCGGTTCAACCAATAATTCACAAAAAATGCCTTCACCCATTCTGGCATTAGCACTCTATCGTTGCAGATCTCAGTAAGTAATATACTTATACTTGTGAACTGCAGTTACCAGCCGTCAAATACATGATTTTATTCCTTAATATTTATATAAGCAAAGCAATTTCTCATTTCTGTATTAAATTCGTGCCCCAAATTTCCCCAGTAGGACACCACTGGACCTTTACGATCAAGCTCAACGTTTTTGTTTATCTCTCCAACTGTTTTTTTTTCTATAAAAATCAGGTCAATTCATTTGATGGGCCCTAATGTGGGTGCATCAGCTAGAAACCAGAATAGATAGCAATTTCATATGATGTGTGCAACCCTCCTCTACGTATTAAACTACTCGTTCTGTGATTCATACACCAGTCGACCGGATATTAAACAAACATGCTTACAACAAAGACAAAATTAATTGTCATTCATGCACTTGGTGAGACTAGGTATAATAAAAAATATTAAATAAAACTCTAGGCAAAGTCTCACAAAATTCAGCCTCCGAGTCACCTTATGAGGGCATCGTCGGAGGCCGGCCAGCACAGTTAGTAACCATGGACGCGTTTCGCTCTGCTGGCACAGTTCTTCGTCACCAGCTTCTTCACATGAACTTTGTTCTAGGTGAAGAAGTGAGTTATACCATGCTGATGAGCTCTAACAAGAGCGAAACGCGTCCATGGTTACTAACTGTGCTGGCCGGCCTCCGACGATGCCCTCATAAGGTGACTCGGAGGTTGAATTTTGTGAGACTTTGCCTAGAGTTTTATTTAATATTTTTTATTATACCTAGTCTCACCAAGTGCATGAATGACAATTAATTTTGTCTTTGTTGTTATTTAAATTGCTATTGCTTAGCTTTTCATTTTTTTCGGTAGATGGCATTAATGGTTCGACAGAACTTCTCATGTCATCTTACCGTTTGTTAGAGATCTTATTCTCTGCTGGCACAGTTCTTCGTCACCAGCTTCTTCACATGAACTTTGTTCTAGGTGAAGAAGTGAGTTATACCATGCTGATGAGCTCTAACAAGAGCGAAACGCGTCCATGGTTACTAACTGTGCTGGCCGGCCTCCGACGATGCCCTCATAAGGTGACTCGGAGGCTGAATTTTGTGAGACTTTGCCTAGAGTTTTATTTAATATTTTTTATTAAACATGCTTACATGTTAAGTGAGAATTACGCCCTCCCTGGTTTTAGAATAGTTTTACGTTTTACCAACATTATAGAAAATATATCTCAAAGGGAAATTTAGTTTGATACTCTGCACAACAGGAACTTAATCTCAATTACAGCAGTTTATAGTGAAATCTGTATCACTCATGAACAATTATATTTTTTGTATATACAAATAAAATAAAATAAATAAATATATCATAACGTCTTTCACCCATTACTGGGTGTGGTACTATGCCGCTGCAAATCTCGGTAAGTATAAATAAATATAAATATATCATCACGCCTTTTACCCATTATTGGGTGTGGCACTCTGTCGAAACAGATCTCGGTAAATGATATATTTATATGCGTTAATTGCAGTTTCCGGTCGAAAAATCACGAACCCTAAATATGTTAATTAGCCATACCGTTTAAATGTTACAATAATCAATAAGATTCAAAATTGTAAATTTGAAATTAATTATCTGTCATAATTGACAACTAAAAATGTCACCAATTGTTGTAAGCTCAGATAATAACCTTCATTGAATTGCGCTACGCTAATTGTGGCCATTTTAAATGTCATTAAAATTTCTAGTTTCAAATTTATAGAGCGGGCACGACATCTAGCGCCTCTGACGAGATACGTCGTAACTAACATAACCTAACCTAACCTAATCATATTAAATGTTTAAATAAAATACGCAATTTCATTAAAAGTATTTCATTTTATCACATAAACTTCAATTTTTAAATATTTTAAGATTCTTATAAATTAAATTTCAAATATTTTAAGGTTGTTTTTGTAACTTAACAGCGTGGTTACTTTCATTTAATTGAAATAAAAATCAATAGATGGCATTACTTTACGTATCAAATCTATAAAAACTCATGGCAAATTCTTATATGGCAAAACAATGGAATGAAACGGCCATAATAAACATTAGCGCAATTCAATGAAGTTGGCCATTCTCAGATATGTGCATTATATCGATCGTTGTTTTTCATGGCACGATTTGATGCCATTTTAAAAAGGTTAGTTTAAATTTAAAATAAAGCAAATAAAACTGTGTTTATCTTTGTGTCCATTAATGCAGAATAAACAAAAATAAAATTAATATGAAAAACAAAACTACACGTGTATATATTTGAACATAACTGACAATATATTGAAAATCTAACCACGTACATAGTATATTATGTCAATATGTATGAATGTATGTTACAGAAAATAGTATAACAAATATTTAGATCGCCATTTCCGCTCTAAAATGCTAATTATCAGAAAACAAAACAATGCCAACCAAACATGATAGCACGGTAAAGTAAATAATTATTTAACATAGATTTTTGCCACAAAATAGTTGCAAATATACAATGAGTGCTTATTGTGCGACCTCGATTGAAAGCTTTATAATTAGTGTCTTTTATTTTTCTGCAGTTGCATGCACTGATAAACTGATTACTATTCAAACGTAATAGGATGGCCATTAATTAATCTTCTACGCGTTTTAATCAAGTTTTTTATAAAGATAGAAGTGCTAATAAATAAAGAAAAGCAGAAATATATTTCAAATAATTCACTTGTTTCCAAAGCTACCTAGGTTGCAAATTATCTTTGGATGCTGAAAGACCATTTCCGATTGGTTTATCTATATATTTATTTATTAATTTAGAAACAAAGAAATGCTATGAATACTATACTCCCATAGGTGTAGTTACTATTCTAGTAAGGGTTGGGGGATGAAATATCATCCCCTCAGATGATGATGACACCGAACAACCCTTCAGTGTCTACCGGATGCTGCTGTCTCTGTCTGGCCAGCATCCGCTTTGTCTACAGTGAAAATTAATTCTGGAAATTGTTCCCCAATCCTGAACTTTGTCGTGTAAGTTACACATGGTGTCCCGGGCGCAAAACGAACAGAATTCCAAAAAAAATCCAACTAATTTTCATTCATCCATCATTTCTTTCATTGGAAAATAAATTTGAAATTACTAAATTTTTGTAATTAACCGTAGCAAAGTTTTATATTCATTGGGAAGTTTTACTAATCCGCAAATAATTTCTTGAAAGTCTTTACTAACTTCTAAAAGAAAGAAAATAGTTTCTTTAAACGGTAAACTAACTTTTAGTAAGAGTCATTCCAAATTACAGACTTTTTAGTTTCTTTTTTTGTTTAAAAAGAAAAGAATTCTAAATAGTTGGGTAGCTTTTATTTTAGTAGACAACTGCAACCAGAGAAACAGTTGAGAGTTGCAGTACACCTGAACACATTGTTTATTTACTATGCTGCAAAATAGGTAATTGTTACAAATTGGAGACATACATTTTTGTTTGTGAACTATCCGTAAAATTAGTAAACATATTTACAATATTTCAGAATATGCAACTTGTTAACATTACTGTACTTTATCCCCCAATGCAAGAAGTTAATCAATACAAATTTTCCCCTTGTACAAACCGTGGCATCTACCAATCACTCGCAATGCCATCACACGCCCCGATCACAACCTTAAAAACAACAATCTAACTTACCAACATCCCCATTGTGTGGTGCGTGCTCTGGGAGTTTCCCTGTTGTCACCGTCCCCGTCGACGTGGCCGTGGTGTCTTCCTCACCAGCTCCCATTCTCTGTGTTCCGTCTGTAAGAAAGAAATCATCAAGTCATTGTATGACACAATAGATGGACAATTACATGCGTAAATTGTCACCACAAAAACATGCGGTCATCAGTCACCACTTTGATTACAACAAACTAAACTATTTTGATATTTCGATTTAGAGACAAATACTTGAAATGGTAGTATTTTTATACAGGTGATTCAAAAGTAGCTCTGAATAAACACACAAAGTATACAAAATTTCAATTATTTATTTTTAAAAATTCCTAATACAATTCATGCTTATTAAAATATGAAATACATGCATGCTGGTAAAAATACAATAATATCTGTTTTTTAAAGAATATCAAATAACATAAATGGTTTTCTTTTTACTCCTCTTGTGAATGCCATATCACGTTTCTTCCTCATTTCTCTCAACTTAAACTCTTGTTTGTATTTGAAGCCCCAATTTACTTCTGATGTGGAAATACTTTGTGGAAAATCTCTTTTAAAATAGAGTTCCCATAATTCGTGTTCGTAAAATTTTGCACATTCTTGCATTCGGCGACATGAGCTTTTTAAATTTACAAAGTCGATTGCTTCTTGTTGAATAAATATATTATAAACTATTTCTGTTGGAAGTTCCTACAAAAATATTATAGTTCAGTTGTTTGCATGGATGAATATGTTTTGTTTTTCTACCTGCAGTGACGCATGAGGTATACTTTCATATGTTAAAATAGCTCTTTTAGCAGCCAAAGCAACTTGATTCTTAAAATCAATTGATAATTCGTTCAAATTTTGAAACTTTTGTGATACTGGTTGTATGTCTTCTTGTGAAATATATTTATTTACAACTATCTGAATACAGAATTTATCTAGTGGTCTTACTATTAAATTGACTGTAAGATTTTGATTGACTACAACACAACTCATCTTACAAATCCGATCAGGAAACGGTTGAAGAATAAAATCAAATTTATATGAATTAGATTCGACGGATTTCCATCGCTGAGGCAAAACGGTTAACGACTGTACACGATCTATATGAAAATCAACATTGTCATAATCAAACATGTCCTTGTATTGCTTTAGTATAAAACCAGTTTCAATCATCAGCACGTAGAGAACACATATTAATAGATCGGTTTTGTTACATTCGGAACCACCATAGCTGCCTAAATTCTCGACAATGTTTTGTAGATTTGGCGGGATTCCCCGTACTGAGCTGTCGCAAATTTGTGTCGGACAAAATGCTGAAAGAAAACGTGAGTGATACTCTCCATCCTGTATTGTCATGTGTGATCATTTAAATTCCGCGCCGGCATAGCAACCAATCAGAAGTGGTAACTCTACAAACGCCTGTTGCATCTGACTCAAATGTCAACATATGCATAAAGAATCAACTTATCTTGCCAATGAATTAAAAACTTTACGTTTGATTAATTTATAAATTAGTCAATAAATAAATACTCTTACCTTGATTGATATATAGGTAATATATGAAATATTTCACATAAAGTCTGCAGATGAGTCATAACTTTTTTTAAGTTTATTAACCTTAACCTTTTACAAGAACTATTTGTTAAAATTGATCCATATTGTACCCAGAATTAATATAAATTCAATAAAAGTGGCTCAAATAGTATTTAAAGGAATTTAATAGCTATTTTTCATGATTATTGACAAGCGCATCTCAAACAATAAATAAATAATTTAATTCTGCGGAAGTACAAAGCAAGAAAAGTTGTCACAAATGTGCAAAATACCTTTTTCATTTTGTTCCTCATCTGTTGCTTCTGATTGAGCCTCTGTTTCTGTTTGTAAACTTGAATTGGATTTAACTGTCACTAAAGTGTTACTATGCTCAGCCATGTTTCTTTTCAAACTTCCGTAAATGGAAATAAAGTTAATATTTATTGGCCTACAGTTGGCAACTTGGATACTAGATGGAGGAACTGTCGTATGAGGATTTTCAAATTTTGAAAGTTCACGGGAATTTTAGGTTTTCAATTGAAATGAAAATTGTATGTTGTAAAAAAAACAAAATATATTTATTGTAAGATTTATTAAATCACATTACATATAAAAATGAGTCCATAAACCTTAGAAGTTCCTGTAAACAAAATAAAAAATATCATTAGTTTACTTTGCAATTTTTTAATACAAATTATAATCATACTTTGCAAGGATGCCATCCTTCTTTGTTAATCTATTAATACAGTCATCTGATTCTCCCATTCTGCGGATAGCTCCACAAAGAGCATATGACTTTGTGTTTTCTGTCATGCGTCCAGTGGTAGGATCAACTTCAGCAAGACCTAGCTGGATGGAAGCATGATCTTTAGCGTGAATGATTCGATTGCTGGCAGAGCTAAAAACATTACATTTACATAAATATCATTTTATTTGACATGCACGTGGTCATCGAAAACTAACCATTTTCTTGGGCAGTACAAGTCAACAAATTCACCAGCGTCGTTCTCCATTTTTATTTATCTAAAACATCCAAAAAACAATTAATTAGTTACTAAACTAAGTAGATAATAATATATGATGAATAATAATCAAAACATTCTGTACTTACTTTAGATATCTCAAACTTTACAACCTCACAAAAATGGCTTCGCGTACGAAAGAGAGTTTAGTAGTAGTTCGCACAATTGACGCAAACGCACAATCCAGAGCTTCTCAAACTGTTCCAGTGCCGTACAGTAGAGTCCTCTTGCGTAAAATAAACAAAATACAAATCTCCCTCCTTACGAAGTGCGCAAGTTCATGAAATTTTAAATCCGGCGCGAACTAAACAGTTCAATAATCGGTGGATATTCTCGAGTGAAGAGTCACGCTAGCTACAGCGCAGCTCGCGAGCTGCGGTCGCGGAGTCCGCGTCTCCTTTCCATTGAATTCTAAAAACTGGGCTTCATTCTCACCTGATAGGTTGCGTAACAGTAACAGGTGAAATCAAATTCTTTACCGAGTGGCGAGTACGCGATCGAGTCATGCAACATTAGTTTGTGACTTGTACGTTATCATGTGCGTGTAGTGAGATATATATAATAATAATAATCCATGAGATAAAATGTCGCTAAAGGTACGTCTAATCAAATCGCACATTTTGTAATTGTTGTAATCAACTAAACGAATCAAGTTTTCCAAAACAAGTTGAATAGTTTTGATTATTATAATCAAATAGAATTGTCTGGGTCAGAGCGTGAGATCATAATATTGTGGAATGCGAATGTTGCGTATTATGAAAGTGGCATTTATTAAAATTGCTCTATTCAGATTTATTTTTAGTTAAAAGGTCATGTCAGTGTTTAATAACGTCAGCAAAGTTTACATAATAAATACGAGCGGTAGACTGAAATGTCATTAATTTTTTGCAGAAAGAATCTCTCTCGGATGTTCAGTTACATCTAGCTGCAATGAAAGGCGATGTACAAACATTACGACGAGTGCTGGATAGCGGGAAAGTGCACGTTGACTGCAAAGACAAGGTGAAATGTCACTCGTTAATTATCTAATTAACACAAACAAATAGAGATTTAATTAGTGGAAGTATCTAGACCGGCAATGAATTAATTTTTTCAGCGGTAGAATGTGATTCTTAATTTTCTCGTTACATTTCAGTGACTACGAGTAAAGTATATTTTATTATTTAGTCCGGATATCGTGTGGCGGATATGCATGTATCAGACCCGGATCAAGGTTAATTGTTGCCCTTGACGACGAAAATTAAACCGCAGAAAAACAAATAATAACAAGTTTTAAAAAATTATTTCAAATTTGTTCTAGAACTATTTTTTTCTAGTAAATAAGTAAACCCTCTTGCATTTATTTCCGGAGCGCAATATTTATTTCAGTTTATTTTTAGAATCGAAATTGAATTTCAGAAAGTGTGTATCTGTTTGAACAGTTTGATGGGATGTTTATCCTGTTTTCTGCCTAATTAATTTGTGTTATGTTTGAGGCAGGATGGCACCACGCCTCTTATACTAGCAGCCGCAAATGGGGAACTAGAATCCGTGAAAGAGTTACTGGAGCAAGGAGCCGATCCAGCAGCAAGACGAATTGTAAGTTACTATGACAATCATACATTCATCATGTACATGAAAAATGAATAAATTATAACAAGATAGGTTAGCTCACAACAATTACCGTATCACATACAAGTAAATCAATCAATTTAAATAAATATTTCTGAAAGGTAATATATTTAATTTACACAAACATTAAGAGTCTTCTCAAAAGAATTAAAGCTAATTTTTGGGTTACTCAAGCTAAATCATATTTAAAAAAAATAATAATAATAAACTTTAATATAAACTTGTTACCGGGTACTGGACTTACTTTTTACTTTGACGATAATTTTATCGCACGGTCGCCATGTGAAAAATGTTACTGCATTTAATTGTACGATAAAAAAATCTCGCTGTAAAATATAGTCCTTATTATAGTTTTAAATGTAATAAAATACGTGTTTTCTCAATTGAAATGATAGTTAATAAAATCTGTCAACATTTGATTGTTTACTTCGTTGCCTAGGTTACTTAACTATCAGTTGATGTATTTAGCTAGTGAGTTAGAATATACCAATGTATCCTATTCTAACTCACTGTATTTTGCTTATAAAAAATAATCTGCATGAGATGACAGCACACAAAAACAGAGTTAACTATGTTTATGTTTCATCAAAAATACTCCGAAAATAATAACTGTGTGAATCTCTAAATCTATATTTACTTTCGTCAATAAATCGTTTATATTAATAAATAAGAGCGAAGGTAACGCAAAGTAAATGGCAAAATCGATTTCGGGGGCGGAAATGCAGAGTGGTATAGCACTACCTACAATAAGCCCAAGTGGCGCCAACGTACATCGACCCACATTCGTACGAATGTAGGTGCATAAGTGGAATAACCGCACAGTATGAAGTGTGATACGAATTTTACGTCATCCGTGAAATTAGCCAATTATGTAATCACTGCTCTGAATGAGATTGACTTGATTTCTCTTTTATTTTTATGTATAAATACATTCTTATCTTATTGCCACTTTCATGTACAATATTTCAAAATATTTTCAATATTTTAAATTGTACATTTTTCACTGTCAATCATTTCTAAATTAGTTTAGAAAGAAATATTTCAAATAAAAGTGGCGATAAAACAATTTAGAAGCGAATATATCATCATGCTTTTTACCCATTACTGGGCGTGGCACTCTGCTAAAGCAGATTTCAGTAAGTGATATATTTCTTTCCGAGAAGTGCAGTTTACCAGACGTTAAATGACGCTCCCCAAAGATGTTAGTAGAGGAAGAACCACAGGGGTGTTGAAAATTGTTTGTCGGCTGTGGAAATCAAACCCGGGTTGTCAATTCTACTGTCCGACTCGATACCACAGAGCTACATACTCCAATGTAAAATATTCAAGAAAATGTAATAATGATAGTTGTAACTTAAGTATGATAATAATTATAAATTAATTATCGTAAAATCGCTGCAAGGAAGAAATTGTTGTGTTACAAACGAAGAAAGAATTTAGTAACAAATATTTATTTACCAGTCTATAGTTATTCCTAGGTATAAATAGCAAATAACGTAGCATTAATTAACATTGTAAATACATTTTATAGCTGTCTTAAGAAATATTAAAATCCAATTGATTACAATAGTTAAATTAATATTAATTACAATAATAATAAGAACAATTAAACAGTCGATAAGGATAATTAATAAATTAATAAAATCCTTATTATTGATTACCTGCTTACCATAAACGTGTAAAAAATCCGCAATTTTAAAAATAAAACAAAAGTGTTTCCTGTAAATCTTAAAAATGTTATTTAATGAACTCAATTATTTAATAATAAAAAACTCTGACATCCTTATTACGAAGTATAAGAAAGTAAAATGATCATTATGCCGAGCGGAAGGAAATAATTTTCTCCTACGCCAATGGAAGTATTGACCTAATAACACATTTCTAATTTATTTTTAAATACTTTCCTAAATCTTAAAATATAATTGTTGTATATCTGCTACGCTGAAAATAACGGCGCTAGTGGTCATCTAAGCAATTTATAACTAACGGAATTTGAATTTTTCCTTGTTTTGTGGAACGAACAGATGTTTTGTCACAGCGGATTTTGTCTGCCAAACACTTTGTGATTATTTCTAAATTAATGTTTTTGAACTTGGTGCAAATGAATGAAGCAAGAAGTATATAAATATATTTTATTTTTATGCTTAACAAAACTTCAGTTGCAGTTAGAACGAAGTGCATACTGTTTATTTTCATGACCAATATATTGTGATAGAGGTATATTTATGGGTGTGTACTCTGTTCTTTGAAAGGTATAAAGGAAACTTGTACGTGACTAACGTTTAAATATAGTAACTATTACACATTTATTGCCTTGATAATGAACAAATGCAAGACGTCAGTTACTATCTATTTGCATGACAATGAAAATCGTATTTAACAACAAGAATTATTTAAATAGTTGCTAATAAAATTAATACATACTCTCAAATGAATAAGCAGTACTGCATAAATTAATTAGTTTATTTACAATCTATTTGTAAGACAATGTAAATAAAAGTATAACAAAAACAATCATTAGAATTGTGAAAATAAAATAAATATTCTTTGTTCTTTAAAATGTAATTATTATATTAGGATATTAAAAAAGCGAAATTTTAAATTAATTATAATATATTAGAAGTACAAATTGTAGAGAATAAAACTAAGTATGTATTTAAAGTGAATTTAATTTGGTTAAATTATTTCCCACGCACTTTTTAAATGAATAAATTCTCACATTAATTTTATCAAACGAAAAATGAAATGCTTCTAAATAATCAAATATTTTGCCATAATAATTTTTCTAATAAATTATATTCTTGTCATTTATATTCTTGCAAACAAAACTATATTTTTACTTGTTGTAATCAATAATTTATTTTATTGATTACTAATGGACACAATAACAATTTTTAAAATAATTTATATTGTTGTCATTTTATTGTTATATTGTTTCAATTGTTGTAATCAATCATTTATTATACTGATTCTTGACAGAAGAGCACAATTTTCTAAAATAATTATTTTGTTGTAATCAATAGCTTATATCTCTCAAATTTGTGGGGTTTTTAATACACCCTTATATATTTTATTGATTGTTGACAGACAGGTACAACAGCCCTATTTTTCGCTGCCCAAGGAGGTTTTCTTGATATTGTTCGATTGTTGTTGGACAACAATGCCCCGGTCAATTCAGCAAGTGTGGTAAGGTACCAAAATAAAATTTTATTTATTTTATATTCTATATTAAAATAATCAAATCTGGAGTTTATGCTCTATATTCTCATTTCAAAATTCAAATCTCGCTAACTTCAACTTTATGAGTGGATTTGTATTCCACTGTAAGTGATTATAAATAAGAATAATTTCCTTTTGTTCAGCGTGCGGAATCCGCAAGTCTAGATAACCAGTCATGATTTATTTGTATGATGTGTTCCACAACAAGACGATGATACTGATGAAGCAGTTTGTGTTGTTATAGGACGGGGGCAGTCCGTTATTTGTCGCGTGCCAGTGCGGCCACATGGACGTGGTGAAGGAGCTCGTGCAGCGTGGCGCAGACGTCAACATGCACATGAAGGCGAGTTACAGTTCACCGTTAACACTAACACATGTGTAGCGTACAACATCACAGCCCACAGCCCACTTCTTACAACTCTTGTTCTTCTTGTTGACTTGTTGCTGTTGCGGTTGTTTTGTTTGTTTGGATGTGTCACTGTAAGAACAAGATGACTCAACCGGTCGCTCCTTATGGAGACATCTTCAACAATATAAATATATGATCGTAAAAGATGCATTGACTTTGCCTACAAGTATTTCTTTGTTGTAATCTGCACAAAGAATTAGATTTATTTTTCTGTCATACACAAAGTATTCACTTTCTTCTAAATTTCAAAGCAAATCCTGACTTTAACTTTAATTCATCGGTGATATTCCTAACATTTGACAATCGATTAAAATATTTTTCAGTCAAAAGTATTATGTTTTCGTCATCTATTAAGTTCTGGAATTGCAGTACTACCAGTACTACCACGCTCAAAACTGAGTAAAAATTCATTTGTGTTTTATGTAGTTTACATTTTTGTTCTCTTTTGATAAATCATATGATCAAAATTCATAGGTCTCAGGTTCAAAGCCGAGTGGTATTTCAATGTTTCTTTTTTTGATTCATTTTGATACTAATTTTTAAGTACTTACTTTAAAAATCCTAATTAAATTTGTGCTTTGATAGACGAATGACTACTGCATTTCACTAAAATAATTAATATTTGCTGTTTAACAAATTATTATTTGAAATATTAAGAATGAATTATTAATTTGTCAATAAAATACAATAATTATTAAACAATTTTGATCCCACTAATAAATCTGTAGGTGTGGACAACCCACATAACTTTAGTGCAAGTAAATGTGTCGAACTAATAATTGTCACATTTCTCGTGCAGGACAAAGCAACGCCCCTGTTCATCTCAGCTCAAAACGGCCACTACAAAATCCTCATCTACCTCCTAGCCCAGGGGGCGGAGGCCGATACCCGGCGTACAGACGGCGCTACGCCTTTGTGGATCGCAAGTCAGATGGGGCATGACCACATCGTGACTCAACTCCTAGTAGCAGGAGCCAAGGTGGACGCGTCTCGCTATGTACGTCATCATGTCATGCTCTCGTTCAAATGTGGGCTGAAGAACTGTTAACAAACTGTGTTTTTTGCTTGTATTGCAGGATGGAGCCACGGCGTTGTTTAAAGCAGCGCATAAAGGGTATTCGGCCGTGGTGGCGGAGCTCTTGAAGTATAAACCCTCACTGGGGTTACTGCCGGTAAGATACATCACGCTGTGTCGCATTCATTCATTTTTTCTTCTTAGATCATCTATACAATAATTCAGTCGTCATTCGTATCATGTCTGAATTTAAAATAGTCATTAATATATATCAAGGGAAAGTCATATATAATTTTTGTTATTACTTTATCAGAAAGTAAAATTTTCTGAAATATATTAGAAATTTTTAACAGGAATGGAAGAAAAAAAATCACTTTGTTTTTTCATTTGAGGGAAGAAAATGATATTTACTGAAAGTATCTGAAAAAAGTAAAATTCTTTGTCTGTAGAATGGCGAAAGCGCTCTGCACGCAGCAGCCCTCTTCGGCCACCTCCCGGTTTGCAAGCAACTAATAGCAGCAGGAGCAGATTCCAAGCTCCCGAACCAAGATGGCGCCTCCCCAATAAAGTTAGCTCAAGATAACAGACACACGCAAGTAGCAGACTACTTACGCGATGTTCAAAACCTAGGACAACACACGCAGAAATGACACAGGGTGCACGAGTTCAACTCATTCATCCCTATTAACGACTAGCTCAACATGAAACTCAATTTCACTCATCTGTTGTTTGCTCAGCATGTGTCGCGCGGTGTGAATCTCATCATAGACTGTATATTGTAAGTTTACCTACCTAGCGGAGATATTTTTTAACTAATCGATCTGTTATTTATTTGTACTATATATTTATACAAGTTGAAAATAAATTATACGTATGAATTTTGTTTTTCATTTTGTTTTATCCAATCCGAAATATTTTGAAACAAATAAATCGATTGCAGTATAGTATTAAAAAAGTAGCCAAAATGATTATTTTGAACATGTTGTAGGTAAATAGAGGCATATTATATTTAATTAAGTTTTTATCAGTACCAGAGCTGATAAGACGCACACCTACGTCCAACATTTGTATTTTAAAATGAGTCGTAGTGTTAAAGATAGATTTAAAGAATTATCACAGGTAATTTAAATAAATTTAAATATGTATCATTATAAACTATAAATAGTTGTAGGTTCAAGATACAGGTACAGGAATAAATATTGATGGAGAAAATCCAAGTGAAGTCCCACCTCAATTTAAAGAAGTATTTGATAAGGTTACTGACAAATAAATTCTGAGAAATTCAAAAATACGTAACAATATCTTTTCAGGTTTACAAAATAAGAAATTGGATAGGAAGTATACGAAATAATACTAATAATATTAAAGATATTGTTCAGAAAAAATCCGCCTTTTCTACGAAATGTATTTATAACAAACTTATAATAACAAATTTATATTTATTTTACTTTTTTAGCTGTTTATGAACAAATTGAAGCTTTAGTAAAAGACACATACGATATTGCATTTAAAATTACAAATGAACTTAAAGAACTGGATATTAAAATCTCTAAAAACGATGATAATAGCGATAAATCAGTTCTTGCACGAGTAAAAAGAATTCAGTATGGATCTTTAAGACAAGAATTCCAAAATTCCATGTTTGAAAGTAATGAATTATTGGAAAAATATCGAGAACAAAAACGAGATATTATTAAGAAGCAAGCAGCTTTAGTTCATATCGACTTAGATAACGAAGAACTTGAGAAATTATTGGATACATCAGATGTTATTCATTTATTTACAGATAATGTAAGAAATAATTCACGTAAATATCAATAAATAAAAATATGTTCTTGTAGATTTTATTACATACACAAGTGGCAAGAGATGAATTACAACAAATAGAAGAACGACATGCCGAATTATTGAAAATTGAAGACTTGTTGAAAGACGTTAACCTACAGTTTAAACAAATTGCTATTTTAGTTGAACAACAAGTAAGAAAAAAAAACAAATGTAGAATTTATTTTTAATGTTTTTACTTTAGAAAGAGCATATAAACCGAATTGAATTTCACGCCTGCGATGCAATAAATTATGTGGATCAAGGAGTAATAGAGCTTCATAAAGCTGAAGAGAAAAAAAAGAAAATAAAAACGAAGGTAGCTTAATTAACTAAAGCCTGTTTTATATGACGCAAGTTTTGTTGCGTAATTAGGCAATAAATATAGCGGCAAGAAATTGATGCATTTTTTTTTAAACTGTATTACATAGTGCAATTACTTGCACCAACATACAACTGTGAAAAATAAGGGACGTTGTCCCCACAATGTTATTAAAAATGTTGTGTTGCTTTAATTTTACGTTTATGGCATTGTGAACTGAAATTAAAAAAAAACTAATTAGCATAATCTATTATCACTTTAATGTTCAATTTAATTACATTCACCTGTTACAAAATTAAATATCTATAAAAATACTTATTTTTAAATAAGAGCACAAAACAATAGTTAAATCACTCTCAAATGATCTGTGGTGTAGTTGATGAACAGTTGGCACTTAACGTCACTAAAAAATTGCACATTGCCGCAAAAAAATTAGAACACGTTATTATTTTCTTGCAGCAAATCTGTCAGGCAATAATTCTTGCAGCAACTTCTGTTTTAAACGAAGTCATTTTCTTACGCAACAGAACTTGCACGAAAAATTGCACCATCTAAAACGGGCTTAAACAATTTCATATTTTATTTTTACTTTGTTTTAGATGTACATCGCATTAGTCTGCGTATTAGTTATAATTATAATACTTTTTCTCTTATTTAAGAATTAGAAAATATAAAAAAAAAGTTTTACTGTTTCTTACAAATATTTGGTTTAAACAAGAGATATAAATTAATTTTTGTCATTAGTATCACGCAAGTAGGAATAAAGAAACATAAAATTTATTGGTCTAATTTATTACTATTAATCATTTCGTAAATAGACAAAGCTAGGTGATGAGCAGTGGGTCTGTCTTCTGGATTCGATTCAGTACAACAATAAAATACTTCTAATGGATAGTTGTATTCTTCGTCTTTACCTCCTAGCATGTGATTAGGAATTGCTGGCCTAGTACCTAAAATATTTATATTTTATTAAAGAGTATTCAGGAAGTCGAATGAACTCATTTTATAACTTAAAATTCAATTGCACTATTTAATAATATATGTTTTTAATGAAAAATTAGTGCCTAATTCAATTTAACGAATAAACGTTCAAGAATCATCCAAATTAGTTAACAGACAGTTAAGTCGAGAATAAAGCACGAATATGGCTTTAATTTTCCTGAGGGTACCTACCAAAAGTTTGTCCATGTTCCTTGAGTGAATTATCCAAATCATTTTCATCAATCAACTCCTCGTTTACATTAGAAGAATGTGGAATATCCAAAGCAATCATTTCCCAAAACACTAAACCAAAAGCAAAAATATCTACTTTACTTGTAACTTTAGTAGAATCCTGAATAATTTCAGGAGCCGACCAACACAAAGTCCCGATATATTCTGCTTCTGGACCAGCTTTTTCAGTGTCTAATTCCCCGGTTTTAGTTAATGGAAGACTCACGCCGAAATCACAAAGTTTACAAACTTCAAAATCGCCAACAATTAAAACATTGTGCGATTTGATGTCTCCATGGAGAAGATTCATGCGGACATGTAGATAATCAAGAGCTTTGGAAATGTGATGGCCCATTCGGAGCATGTTTTTAGCAGGGAAAGCTAGAGATATTTCCTCCGAACGAGTTTCGATTAAATCTGCGAGGGAAATCTCGCAAGTTTCCATAGCTAGACATTCTTGTCCTAAGTTAGTTTTAGTAAAAGCTCGGAAACCTACGATGTAGGGATGGTTCATTTTTTTAAGTAAAGATGCCTCTTCGCGTAAACGTTTACCATAACAAGTGTTTTTCATTCTTTTGTTAATCATTTTTATAGCCCAAGGTGATCTAATTTTGTCAGCTTTGGGTGATCTATCAAACTGGTACACAGTTACTCCTACAACAGTGACATATTTTTGTTGTTGTTTGTATAGTTACGGTAGTTTTTACCTGTGCCATATCCCAATCGTTTTAGATAGGGTGAGGGTGGAATATTTAGAATCTCTTTGGCAGTTTTTGTAGGAGTACAAAACGCCATAGTTATACTTTTCAATAATTATATTACAAAAACAACTGTTATCGTCTACGCTTCGATAGTTTGAAATTGTCGGTGTTGCCATTAAAAGAAACTTTGACAGCTGTTTTAAAAATAAATATTTTATTGTAAATTATATGCTTTTAAATACATATTTTAACGAAAATTACTGTATGCTTAAACTTAATTATCTTTTTGTATTCAAACTATATTGAATTTATGGTTTATATATCGATTGAAGAAAATGGCAACGTCTATTTACAAACAACAACATGCATGATTCCAAGAATTTGACACTGACACATATTCCTACGTGCATTGTGCATAACCTTTATGTATAACTTATATATCTACAATAGTTTTTGTCCAATTAAGCAAAGTAATTCTTGTTTGAAGTGACTTAACGCATTATATAACAATCTCTTCATCTAGTTTGTAGGCTAAGATGGGTACGTGTTTACATTTATATTTCTGAAATGGGATGAACGCAAAGCGTGTATCGTACAGAAATGTATCAAACGATACACGCAACTCAAGAAGGGCCAGCAAATGCTTTAGCATTAAATAAGGACTACAGTCAAGTTGTTATAGCTGGAAGAAATGGTAAACGATAAGTACGCATTTTCATTACATAATTACTAATTTTTTGATAAAGTGTTTAAGGTATTCTCGATCCTAGAAGACCAATTCAGTGAGATATGTAATTTGAGAGTAGGAAAAAACTTAAATTTAAACTTTTCATGCAACGATGTAGCATGGAACGCAATTGACGATCATTTCCTGGCAACAGCCGCAACAAACGGAGCCGTAGTATTGTGGAACTTAAACAAATCCGGCCGTTCAAAACAAGAACACGTTTTCATAGATCATAAACGAACTGTCAACAAAGTCAGTTTTCATACCACCGAGTCATCATGGCTCATATCCGGTTCGCAAGATGGCACAATGAAATGCTTCGATCTGCGGACAAAGGAGGCTGTGAAAACATTCTTAAGCAACACCGAGAGCGTGAGGGATGTTCAGTTCAGTCCTCATATGCCGTATGTCTTTTCCTCGGTGTCTGAAAATGGAAATGTTCAACTTTGGGACATCAGGAGGCCAGATAAATGCCAGCAACAATTCACAGCTCATAGCGGTCCGATTTTCGCATGCGATTGGCATCCTGAGTCTACTTGGCTCGCCACCGCCAGCAGAGATAAAACTATTAAAGTATTTCATCAATTTAGCAAAACATTCATTCGTTAGATTTATCCTGCAATTCATCTCCGACAAACATTTTATTAGTTTCGTTTCATCCACGTTCATAATTCCTTTTATACAAGCTCGTTTATTCCTACAATTTATATTTTTGTAAAGATCCTGGCCACATATTAAAAATTTAGAATAATTATTATACACTAGTAAAAAAATTCAATCAAATCTAACATAAAATGGCTATTTCAATCAACAACTAATTTGGCTCAGTTCTTTAGTTTTATTTATTTATGTCAGTTAAGACTAGTATATATTTTTCAATTGATCTTGTTTCTGTATTTAAATTTCCAATGTGTCGTTCAAGGTCTGGGATTTGTCGGTGAAACCACAATTAGAATTCACGATTCATACAATAGCATCGATAGGTCGTGTGAAATGGCGACCCCAGAGGAAGTACCATATCGCGAGCTGCGCACTAGTTGTTGATTGCAGCATCAACATTTGGGATGTGCGCCGGCCGTATATTCCTTTCGCCGCCTTCAACGAGCACAAGGATGTAGCTACAGGCGTCGCTTGGCGCGGAGACCCAGACATATTTCTATCCACGAGTCGGGTATTTCATTTTTTATTTTAATTATTATAATAAATATGATTAATATGATTTTATAGGATTGTATGTTGTATCAACATGCATTTAGGGACGCCAGTCACCCGGCAAATCAAGCCAACCCTCAAGGAATGTCCTTGAATAACAAGGGAGATATTTTATACGCTAGTAAAATCGCAGTTCACACTTCATCAAATGTGAAATTGCACGGATTAATGCACAAGTATTTTTAAAAGTATTTTTAATTTGTTGAAAGTGTTATAATTGTGTCATTATTTCAGGAAAGTATCAAATGCGGGTGATCTGTTTCACATAGCATCTAGTTCACTTCATCGATTTAGTAGTAATTTATCTAAAGATCATAATTTTTTTTATCTATGTGCACAGCGATACATTTTAAGCGGAAAACCACTTTTGGATATGTGCGATCATAATGCTACAGTTGCCGAGGAACTCGGGAAACCACAAGTAATATATTTACAAATCAATCAACAACAGAAAAAATATTAATTTATTTAATTTTTTAGATTGCTGTAATATGGAACATAATAAAAACTTTATATGCTCATGATTACAACCAAAAATTAAACTCAATTCAAACCCCGCGTGATGATACAATAACAAATGGATCCGTCCTCGATACTTTATTAGAATCCGACCAAAGATCTGGAGACACTCCTCGAGGTGAATATAGCGGAGGAGATGAAGCAACCGAAGACGATCGCCCTGATCTCCCAGCCCAAAATAGTTTCTACGACGTTCAAAACAATTTTGGTCCATTCCGTTCTGAATTCCAACTTCCTAAAGGCGATTTTTACTTTGGTGAAAACGAACTCGATATAGAGTTCGATCGAATAAGCAACGACCTACGAAACGGACTCTACCGAAGTCTCAATAGCATTTCTGAACCCCAACAACAAGACTGGACTCTACCAAGCGAGGCTTTTCCCCTTCGGCATGAAATACAAAATCGATCGCCTCCTCCAGAACAGTTTCCAAACCATGGGTCTCCAGACATCGGAGACGAGACTCAGACAGTAACTGTTGAAGATCAGCCCTCGAATTCTTTGACTGTGACTACATTACCAAAGATGAGCTCCTGGGATCCGAGTTGTATTGTTGTGGAAGCATTGAAACATCATGCGTCTATCGGGGATGTTCAGACTGCGGCGTGCGTTTTGTTAGTTTTAGGGGAACGACGGATGGTTCTTACTACATTGGATGAAGCTACGCAAGAGCATTGGTTGTTGGGATATATTGAGCTCTTGGCCAGGCATCGACTTTGGAATATTACTACCCAGGTGAGGCAAAATGACAGTGAGAAATTGTGGACGATCTGTAATAAATGAATGAATATAATTAAAGGTTTGCAAGTAAGGAATGTGGATTAATCGAAAGTGGTGTGCAAGAATAGGAATGTTGGACGAATATTAATCTCGTTATATTTAATCAAATTGAGTAGCATGAACATTTATCCACTAAATTCATTCGCATACTATCATATGATTCATCTACATTCATAATTTTTTTCGTTTATTTAGTTTAAACATACAAAAAAAATCGAGAATAAGTTTTGGTGTAATTATCATCTTCCCAAAAAGTCCCACAAAATAATTTGAGTGATAACCATATTTCAAAGAAGTTTTTTGGACTAATTTAGAAAATAATTTCTTGTTCTATTAAGTCTTAATTAAACCATTTTCTTATAAAATAATTGAAATGCACAACCGAAACTAAGCTGTTTCGTATTCCAGTTACCTAACTAATTATTTGTATTCTTCCATTCGATATTTGTTCCTGAATTTATGAATAATTTAAATGATCTGTAGGTGATTAAATTGTCGTGGATTCCGAGTGTGAACCAGCTCAACCAACAATCAACAACAATTCATACAAATTGTGGACGATGTAGCAAACCGCTACAAAGAAGTGGATGGCTGTGTGACCGATGCCACGCAGCAGAAAACGCCCTTTGTTCAGTTTGTCACCGAGTGGTGCGCGGGCTCTACGTGTGGTGTCAAGGTTGCTCCCATGGGGGGCACCTTGCACACATGCAACAGTGGCTCGCGCAGAATAAGCTGTGCCCTACTGGCTGTGGACACTCGTGTGAATTTAGCTAGAGACTAGTGACTTATTTATTGTAATTTAATTTTATAAAAGACTGTTTTTATACATCACTTTTTAATTTGTATTTGTTGTATGTGTCTTGCCTTTGCATGATGTTTTGTGATGTACAGGGTATGTTATTATTTAAAGTTTAGTTAAAGGTCGTTTACTTCAGTAGTCATTACGTGTTTTATTTACCTTCATGACTGTATTGTTGTCGGTGTCGCTTCCCGCGAATTATGCTAACGAGCGTGACCGTATTGTTTTGTATGTCAGAGTGCTTGACATTTCCCATTATTATCTTGAATAAATTCCATCAAAACTGAATCAGCAGATAACAAAGGTTGATAACAAAAAATCATCTATTTTTACTACAAAATAAAATATATCTCGTGTACAAATTACAACAAAATAAATAAAATTTAGATATGAAAAGAAGCACATAGAATAAAATTATTTGTTTGTAAATTAAATGAAAGATAACAGTTGATTTATATTATCAAATTGTATGTGGACGAAATACATATTTACAGAGAAATAATTTTACTCAAGAAAAAAAATAAATATTACATAAACACGAATAGCATACAGCACTTAAGATAATTTAAACAATAGTAACGTTTCACGTAATAGGATATGAGTAATATAATGAGTAACCACACATGGTAGAGTGGCATTGATTAATAATTATCAGCTTATAATTATTTCATTTCTGATAATAAAATGCAGTGATGCTAACCAATTAGCATTCCACTTTTAAACGTAATAATAAAATGTCATCTCTTCAGTACAAATGTGAAAAGCTACACTAAAAATTCAACTTACAATTACGTGCCAAGTGCCACTCTAATTATGTAGGTAGAAAATAATTTACTGGACACCGAATCATCAATATTAAATAGTCCTTTAGCCCACGGCACACTAATTAGCACAAGTACGAAAGCAGATATTTGATTTTTAGTTTATAAAGAAGATATAAATATTGAAACTGAACGTAAAAACAGATCTTTAGGCCCTAAAGAATCACACATTTCAGTTTCTTTCTCTTGCACTTCGTGTCTTTCCCTCGTCCGTTGCTGGTTTTGTTGTCGTCACATTTCTGTGCTCGAATCTCTCGCATTAAGTCGAAGAAAACCTGCGTTGAATAACAATTTCATTACTACTGCCTTACTTGTTTTGGTACGTGTGCGTAATTCATACGTACTTTGTCGACGTTCTCTCTCGTCTTCGCAGAAGTTTCCACGTAAGGTACGCCCCACTGTTGAGCTCTTGCGTTCGCTTCTGCCAGAGATACTTTCCTCTTTTCATCTAGATCACTTTTGTTACCAACCAGTAAAAATGGAATATTTTCGTCGTTTTTCACCCGTAATATTTGCTCCCTAATATATTTAATTTACTGTTAGCCGGATGTACAGCGCAACCAACGGGAAGTGAACCCAGGATATAAATATATGAATTAAAATGTAATTTCAAGCAAAGTTCACTTTCTGTCGGTATATCTTTATTTCTATATGCATTTTATAAACGAACCTAAATTCCTGTGTTGCCTGAAAGCTTTCATCTTCGGTGATAGAGAAAACGCATAAAAAGCCTTCCCCACTGCGAAAATAATTATCACGAATTGCTGCATAATCTTCCTGACCTGCGGTATCCAGAATATCAATTTGTACTTCCTCGCCGTCTAATACAACTTTTTTTCGGTATGAGTCAGCTTTGGTGGGCTCATAATCTTCTACAAATTCATCGTACATAAACTGGAGTGTCAGAGCTGATTTACCAACACCTCCACTGCCTACCATTATCACTTTATGTAGAGCAGGCTGACTGGTTGGTTTTTTCGCCATTTTTACGTTTTAAAGCTGTAAAATTATTATTACATTACAGAGGCGTTGCCTTTGTTGATTAATCCCACAGTCAATGACCCTCTTATAACCAATTATATATAAAAGGATAAAATTAGTTTTACAAAATGAAAAAGTACCGATTTACGTACCTTTATCAAGCTGGTTTAGTAATAAAATACGAGAAAAACGAAATACTTGTTAATGTTAACTTTTAACTGTCAACTTCTTATAAATAGTACCTCGCCTCTGACATTAGTCATACAAGCAATCAAGCAACTCAACGAAACAAGTTGCGAGTAATTTCACGGCGCATTAATGTATCTATGTGAAACTAGCAATACTTTTTCTAGTAATACCCTTACTTTTTTCAACTATAGTCCTACCGTTCAAATTTCACAAATTTTGTTGGTAACATTTGTGTAACTAGAAGAACTTGAAGTTATAAAAATTCACGGGTAAAATACAAAAATTTGCATATTAATTTATAAAGGTAGCACCCGAATTTATTGTATTATTAAGATAAAAATAGAATAATGATTTAAGTCACTTAATTTGTGGCATAATTTAGATTTTAAAATATACATGTAGGGAAAATTTGCATGTTTTTAACAATGATACCAACATAATTTATGTTAAAGAAGACATGCGGCAGACATATTGACGAGCGAAGTTGTGTACTCAAATATTTATTGATTTAATGGCACGTTGAACGATTGATAAATTTGTTATTGTACTAGTTAATAAAAGTGGAAATCAATTTAAAATCCAAACATGGATAATATTCCAAGAACACATGAAGGTATGTATTGATTATAATCTTGTGAAACCTAATTGTAAAATCATTTTCATAACGTTGTGAAATGTTTATAGATATCGAAGCTCAAATTCGTGAAATCCAGTCCAAGAAGAAAGAAATCGTAGAGGTTGAAACAGATAAGGGCGTTGGATTAGGAGAGAGCGGCTACTTCGATAGTGAAATCTACGACAGTGGTGGCGGAAAGAGTAAATATGAAGGGTACGTTACATCAATTGCGGCAAACGATGAAGTTGAAGATGAGGAATACGATGTATCTGCATCATTTTCACAGAATAAGAGAGGAGGGGGATATTCTGCACCTGCAGCTCTTCTCAATGATGTTGCACAAGTAAGTATATTTGCATTTGAGTCCTAGTTTATAATTGATACTATAATATATGAGATCTATGATTGCAGAGCGATAAGGATTATGATCCGTTTGCGGATAGAAGACGGCCGACAATTGCAGAGAAAGAAGATGAATATAGACAGAAACGCAGGAGGATGATAATATCTCCCGAAAGAGTGGATCCGTTCGCAGAAGGTTTGTTGGAATTAATTAGAATTATTTATCCGGTTACCAATTTGTTCATTGTATTGTCACATGCAAGTTCTTTGTTTGTAAGTTGGGGTGTATGAATGATGCTGCTTGTGAGTGCGATTGAACCAAATTCAAGTAAATCAATCAGTGACCTTTAAAGAGGCTTTATATAATTTATTTGTACTTATGACATGTACAATTCGCACTAATATGATTCCGTTTTGTTTTCCAATCGAGGGTTTCTACAGGAATCGAAGAACGACCTCAACAACTGCTAGTTTGTGGTAACAATTGCAAATAATAAAATCATAATGAGTTTGAGTTTATTTCGTAAGTGATTCCTATAAAATATCTTTTGATTTGTTTAACTTCTGCCTCAGTACTGAGACTACACCAAGCGTGAATGCGTGTGCGAATTTTCGAGAAAATTATTAATTACCCCAGCATATTTCTAGGTTCGCTAAACTAAGCGGTATGGAAGATTTGACAGTGAAACATCTAGCGCAGGAGCATCCATGCACGTACGTATTTTGTCCTATCCAGCCTCTATGTTCGTACTTGTCTGTCTTAACATCAGTCAGAGTAACTGAACAGAGGTGGATATTCATTCAGACAGCTGATACTTGATCAGTTGAACAGATACTACATTATTTATTAATCATTCACTCACTAGTTGTCTAACTAAATGCATCCGTTATTCATTGAGCCGCCAAGTCTCGCGGTTATTACATTGTGACTTTGATTTTGCAGGGGGCAAGACACCAGATGTGGGCTCACGTACCTACACGGAAATTATGAAGGAGCAGATGCTCCGTGGAGAAGAATCCGAAGTAAGTTGAAATAAACACATTCACACGCATACAACAACAATACTAATCAACTCTCTTTATGTTTTATAGTTACGAAAGAAAATTTTAGAAAAATCTAAGGATGGTACATTGAAAGTTGCAAACGGCGACAGTGTCAAATCTGCTCCGAAGAAACGAGGTCGCTGGGATCAAACAGTCGACGAATCACCTGCTCCAGCCAAGAAGAAAGTCACAAACAGCAGTGCTGCTGCCACACCACTCTGGGATAATGACGTAAGTTCAATTTTACACCAAAAAATACTTACATCAAATATACAATGTAATTTAATGTTGTAGAGAACACCAGCCGACCGTCGATGGGACGAAACACCAGGTCACAAGGGCAGTGAGACTCCAGGTGCAACCCCAGGCCAGAGCACAAGAATGTGGGATCCCACACCAGGGCACGCGACCCCCGGAGCCGCCACTCCTGGCAGGGAGACTCCCGGACACGACAAGGGAACCGCGCGCAGGAATCGTTGGGATGAAACACCAAAAACCGAAAGAGGTAACATAATTCGTTCCACCGTTAAACTAATTAGTAACAATTTATTTTTAATTACAGAAACACCGGGCCACAACAGCGGCTGGGCTGAAACCCCACGTACAGATCGCACCGCCGGTGACTTGATCCAAGAAACACCGACTCCTGGTGCTAGTAAACGTCGTTCTCGCTGGGACGAGACACCTTCCACACAATTAACCCCGTCAAACACGATGACTCCTGGAGCCATGACACCACAGACACCTCACGGTACTCCACATGGCACTCCACATGCTACACCAGGACACACTCCATCACTAATGACACCTGGAGGTACCACGCCTGTAGGAGTTAAAGCCATGGGAATGGCTACACCTACACCTGGCCATTTAGCTTCTATGACACCTGAACAACTGCAAGCCTACCGCTGGGAGCGTGAAATCGATGAGCGTAACAGACCGTACACCGACGAAGAATTAGATTCGATGTTTCCACCAGGATTTAAAGTTCTTCAGCCACCTGCAGGTTACATACCAATCAGAACTCCAGCGAGGAAACTAACAGCTACTCCGACTCCCATCATGGGCACTCCTCAGGGGTTTTTTATCCAACAAGAAGATAAAAGTGCTAAATATATTGATAATCAACCAAAAGGTGCAAATCTCCCGTTTATGAAACCAGAAGACGCTCAATATTTCGACAAACTTTTAATCGACGTTGATGAAGAAGCTCTCAGCCCAGAAGAACAGAAAGAACGCAAAATTATGAAACTGTTGCTGAAAATCAAAAACGGAACTCCACCGATGAGGAAAGCAGCTTTAAGGCAGATTACAGACAAAGCTAGAGAATTTGGGGCCGGTCCACTTTTCAACCAGATTCTTCCACTTCTTATGAGTCCGACTTTAGAAGATCAAGAACGACATTTACTCGTTAAAGTTATCGATAGAATCTTGTACAAATTAGATGATTTAGTTCGACCTTATGTGCACAAAATTCTCGTAGTTATTGAACCTCTACTTATTGATGAAGATTACTACGCTCGTGTTGAAGGAAGAGAAATCATTTCTAACTTAGCAAAAGCTGCTGGTTTGGCAACTATGATTTCCACTATGAGACCGGATATTGACAACATCGACGAATACGTCCGTAACACAACAGCTAGAGCTTTTGCTGTAGTAGCTTCCGCTTTAGGAATTCCATCTCTACTTCCGTTCTTGAAAGCCGTATGCAGGAGCAAAAAATCTTGGCAAGCTCGACACACCGGCATAAAAATCGTACAACAAATCGCCATTTTAATGGGTTGCGCTATTCTTCCTCACTTGAAATCGCTCGTAGAAATTATTGAACATGGTTTAGTTGATGAACAACAAAAAGTACGAACCATCACTGCTTTAGCTATTGCAGCTTTGGCGGAAGCTGCTACACCTTACGGTATCGAAAGCTTTGATTCCGTCTTAAAACCACTTTGGAGAGGCATACGAACACATAGAGGCAAAGGTCTGGCCGCTTTTCTCAAAGCTATTGGTTATTTGATTCCACTTATGGATGCCGAATACGCCAACTACTATACCCGAGAAGTGATGTTGATTCTTATCCGTGAGTTTCAGTCGCCTGATGAAGAAATGAAGAAGATTGTGTTGAAAGTCGTGAAACAATGTTGTGGGACAGATGGTGTTGAAGCACAATATATTAAAGAAGAAATCCTACCACAGTTTTTCAAACATTTCTGGAATCATCGCATGGCTTTAGACAGAAGGAATTATCGACAACTTGTAGACACTACAGTAGAAATTGCAAACAAAGTTGGCGCATCAGAAATTATCAACAGAGTTGTTGATGATTTGAAAGATGAAAATGAACAGTACAGAAAAATGGTCATGGAAACTATTGAGAAAATCATGGGAAATCTTGGTGCAGCTGACATAGATTCACGACTAGAAGAACAACTTATTGACGGTATTCTCTACGCCTTCCAAGAACAAACTACAGAAGATGTTGTCATGTTGAACGGTTTCGGAACAATAGTCAACCAACTTGGTAAAAGAGTCAAACCATACCTCCCACAGATTTGCGGAACAATTCTTTGGAGATTAAACAACAAATCAGCTAAGGTTCGACAACAAGCTGCCGATTTAATTTCAAGAATCGCTGTTGTAATGAAAACTTGCCAAGAAGAAAAATTAATGGGACATTTAGGCGTCGTCTTGTACGAATACCTCGGTGAAGAATATCCAGAAGTATTAGGCTCAATTCTTGGAGCCCTCAAAGCAATCGTCAACGTGATTGGTATGACGAAAATGACGCCACCAATCAAAGACTTACTTCCTCGTTTAACACCAATCCTCAAGAACAGACACGAAAAAGTACAAGAAAATTGTATTGACCTCGTTGGAAGAATCGCTGATCGAGGTCCTGAATATGTGTCCGCGCGTGAGTGGATGAGGATTTGTTTTGAGTTACTTGAGCTTTTAAAAGCACACAAAAAAGCTATCCGTCGTGCTACTGTTAATACTTTCGGTTATATTGCTAAAGCTATTGGTCCACATGATGTTCTAGCTACTTTATTAAATAATCTTAAAGTACAAGAGCGACAAAATCGTGTTTGTACTACCGTAGCTATTGCTATCGTAGCAGAAACTTGCTCGCCATTTACAGTCCTCCCCGCTCTAATGAATGAATACAGAGTTCCAGAATTAAACGTGCAAAATGGCGTCCTAAAATCGCTATCATTCTTGTTTGAATATATTGGCGAAATGGGAAAAGATTATATTTATGCAGTTAGTCCGCTGCTAGAAGATGCATTAATGGACAGAGATTTAGTTCATAGACAAACAGCTTGTGCTGCAATTAAACATATGGCTCTAGGAGTTTACGGTTTTGGATGCGAAGATGCTTTAATACATTTATTGAATTATGTTTGGCCGAATATTTTCGAAACTTCCCCGCATTTAGTTCAAGCATTCATGGATTCGATAGAAGGCATGAGAGTTGCTTTAGGACCTATTAAAATATTACAATATACATTACAAGGTTTGTTCCATCCCGCAAGAAAAGTTCGAGATGTTTATTGGAAAATTTACAATTCGTTGTATATTGGAGGACAAGACGCGCTAGTTGCTGGTTATCCAAGAATATCAAATGATCCCAAAAATCAGTACATACGATATGAATTAGATTATGCTGTATAAATTAATTTGTTTTCTTTTACTTTCTTTAACTTTATTTTCCACTGAATTATTCATGTATATCTATGTCCTGATAATAAAAAAATGAATTAAAATAGTTTATTGGAAGCATTGTATTCTTATTGTGCCTAATCTTAATTTGTTAATATAAATTTTATGGTAAACGCGGATATATTACGAATAATTATAGTTTTCTATAAAAATTTTAATAAAATCCAAACTCACCTGTTGTTGCTCGGTGACATCGACGCCATCCAAAGCACGCTATCGAGAAACCACGCACCACCTGTAAACAACAAAATTTGTAAATGATAATATTATTTATTAATTTACACGAAATAGCTTACATTAGTAATAAATATAACATATTTTATTAATTAAAAATACTAATCATCACAAAACCACTTGTATAGTAAATAAACAAAAGAATTACAAGTGATAGTTACACAAATTGAAAAGCAAAGCCTACTACCATTCAGTATTTAATAATTAAAAAGCATGGCTCACTGCCATTCCAAATCTGATATTTTAAATTTTATTAAGAAATACATTGATTTGTTTATTTGCTCCGGCTCTGCACAGAAGCAAATCTAAATAAACTATAGTATAATGGTTCTATAGCATATAGTCAAATTTAACTTGTAAACCCTCGTTTATTAAACAAGCGAGTTACAATACGACTACGCAGCACTGAGCACTACTGTCTGCAAAATGGAAAATAAATACAAATATTTTAATATAATTATTAATTTATTAATTACATATTATTAAAAAATATATTTATGATCTGGATCTCTTATGATTTCTTTTCTTCCGATGTGAACTATCAGAGTCGCTTGATGAATCATCTTTGTACCTCTTTTTATCTGCCTTTTTCTTGTTTTTAATATTTTTAGATTCTCTTTCCAACTTCAGTAATTTTCTGCAAGAAAACAATAATTATTAGTAAAAAGAATTACAGAAAAATAAAATTATCACTTACTTCAAAAGCGCTTTTTTCTGTTTTCTGTTCAACAATTTGAAAAACGCTGCTTCCGGTGGTAAATTAGAATCTTCATCATCACTCATCAACAACTGATGTTTATCTGTACTGCTTGCAATATTTACGGCATTCTTTTTCAGTGCTAAACCATCTTCCAACATTTGTTGAACCAAGGAACTCTGATCAAGAATTGAAGTTGCTTCAGCCGTACGTGCTGCACTCATTGATAAACTATACATGGGACATTCTTTATCTGTGTTGATGTGGCCCCAATTATGACATTTGATACATCGGACATTTCGGACTTGAATACCAAACGGCTGATCACGAATTTCTTGATCGCCTTTGCAGTAACTTTCTCGGGGAGCGTTGTATTTTCTTTGCCACTCGAATTTGTACTCTGGTTCATCGTCTTCCTTTTCTCTTTCTTTTTTAGCACCTGGAGGAGGTTCGTACATGAAATTTACGCTGAGTTTATCTTTGCTTTCTTTGCTAAGCATAGCTTTGTTGTCGTGAAGGTCTTGTTCTTTTTCATATTGCATTCGAAGTTCCTCTTGTTTCTTTTTGTATGCTTCTGATTTCTGTTCTGCCATCCATACCTATATTTTATAATTGTACATCTGTTAGTTGCTGTTATTTAATATAATGATGAAATATTATAGAAAATATACTTACTCTTTTGAGATTATCTCTTGATGCGGGATGGAAGAATTTCTTGCACATGTAATTATTGAATCCTTTACCCATTTTGGCGATTTATTATTTAGAATATTGTAAGTTTTACAAGTAAGAACGTTTGATCATACAAACATAAACACTGCACTGTCACAACAGGAACAGGAACAATAATGACGTCATAAAACTACGCACTGTTTCCTTTATACAGAAAATGAACACTGTTCGAGAAGTTTCCAAATATCCCTAGATATTTATAGCGCCAACGATTGTACGATTTGAAAAAACTATTGTAAAATAATGTATAAATAAGCTAATAAATTATAATCGAATGTATCTTAAAGTACACAAAATACTAATGAATATGTTAAATATAATTGTAGATCAATACTTTTTAATTAAATAAATTTCGTGTCGGGTCGATTGTACCAGGTGTAGACTGTTACCTGTATTTTACACTTGATTGTATATATTTATTGATTGTTATTTTACAGAAGTTGTGATAATGAACTATTCTTTGATATGTTTACTAAATAAATAAATAATAAAACATGGGACTAGCTTTCTGTAAATTTAAAAGAAACAATAACTTCCAAGTTGGATCTGTTTTAGATAGAGTTATTAGTCAAGCATCTAACGAAGACCAATGTTTACTTTATAAATTAGCAAATTACAAAAAAGGTAAATAAAAAAAACTACTCCTAGATTTATAAAAGATTTCTTCCAGCTGTACAGATGTGTACGACACAAAACATAATTCGTTTAAAACATATTTTTGATTTCTAAAAGGGGGAGAACTAATCGACGCCTACAACATCGGTGGCCAAATCGAAGTCGAAAAATTAATTCGCGAACAATTCGGCATTTTAATGTACGGAGGCGGAAAAGGACAAATCATCAATCGAGCCGAATATCTACGATGGAAATTCAGAGACCACGATCAAGTTGTATTACCAATTGAGGCTTCTTTAAGTATTCACGATCCTCTTTCAAAATGGGAGGACCATGAAGCTTGTTGGCAAATGCAGTACCGTGGATCATTAGGAGAGACTTTATTGCATGTGCTCATTATTTGCGATACGAAAATGCATACAAAATTGGCTAGAACACTTCTTAAATGTTTCCCGAAGTTAGCTATGGATGTTATTGAGGGAGAAGAATATTTGGGTGAGGTTTATATAATTTTTAAGTTAATATTTTACCTCAAACCGCGACAATATTGCGATTTGAATTAATATGGATCGTTGTTTTTATTTAAAATTACTCACCGTTTGTTGCTCAGCGACGACGCTATCAAAAACGAACAAATGAGATACTCAGGATGGATACCTGCAAACAAATGAAATTATATAGTTACTTAGTACATTATTAATTGAATTACATGTTATAGCTTACATTATTAATTAATATTACTTATTTTATTAATTACAAATACTAATAAACTTAATGCAACTATGTTACTTGTTTATTGTATATAAACAATTGAATTACTATGACAGTTGGAAAAGCAAAGCCTACTACCATTCCAAAAGTTCTAAAAAAATTAAATCAAAGCCCGCCTTTATCTCTAATTTAATTTAAAAACTAATCAATAAACTATAAGCATAATACTTTAACATGATAATTATTTTATCTTAAATATCGTTTATCTGTTAAATAAATAAGATATTTTTACTAATTATTATTGATAATGGTTGTGTGAAGAATCCCTGAAAATGATTTAGATATTTGAAAATAATTGATATTCTTGTATAATTCTAGGAGCTAGTTGTCTACATATGGCAATTGCATATAACAATAATGAACTAGTACAAGATTTGGTAGAAGCTGGTTGCAATGTTAATCAACGTGCTATCGGTAATATAAAACTCATTAAAAAGATTCTACAAATGTTAAACATAATTTTCTAGGTAGTTTCTTCTTGCCTCGAGACCAACAAAGAACCAATCCAGCTAAACACACCGAATACGAAGGTCTAGCTTACTTGGGCGAATATCCTTTAGCTTGGGCAGCTTGTTGTGCCAACGAAAGCGTCTATAATCTTCTTCTAGATTCTGGGGCTCACCCTGACTTAAAAGACAACTTCGGAAACATGATTTTACATATGGTTGTAGTGTGCGATAAACTTGTACGTTAATACAAACTATTTCTTTAAAAATATTTAATGTAATTTTGTTTAGGATATGTTTGGATATGCTTTACGTCATCCAAAGTTACCAGCAAGTAATGGCATAATAAACAAAGCAGGATTAACTCCTTTAACTTTGGCTTGTAAACTTGGAAGAGCGGAAGTTTTCAGGGAAATGTTGGAACTGTCAGCTAAAGAGTTCTGGAGATATAGTAATATTACTTGTTCGGCGTATCCCTTAAATGCATTAGATACTTTGTTACCTGATGGACGAACAAGTAACTAAAATCATTCATTTCAAACAAGGGTGTGAGACTTATTTTTGTGCTAATTGTAGATTGGAATTCTGCATTATTTATAATTCTAAATGGAACTAAAGAAGAACATTTAGACATGTTAGATGGAGGAATTATCCAGAGGTTGTTGGAAGAAAAATGGAAAACTTTTGCAAGAGTAAAAATCTTACTCCCCTTTCCATGACATATTAATTTCTGTTCTTACTTTTTAGAATCAATTCTTGAAGCGTCTTTTAATTCTTTTTATTCACTTATTATTTTTATCGTCGGCTGTGTATTTACGTCCAACACAACCAGATGACCCCTTGTCACCAGCAGAAGCAGATCCTACAGATATTTTGCGCTATGGATGTGAAATTGGAACAATTTTAGGTGTACTAAGTTATGTCATTTTACAACAAGGAGAAGAGATTAAAAATCAAGGAATTATTACTTTTCTTAAACAACAAGTAATAATAAATATCTTTCTAGCTATGTATTTAAAGTAATTGAATTTTATTAATTATAGAGTCACGCACCAGCAAAAGCAATATTTTTACTTTCAAATATACTTATTTTGGCGTGTATTCCATGTAGATTAACAGGAAACCAGAGGGCTGAAGAAGCTATTCTTGTATTTGCTGTACCTGGTTCTTGGTTTCTTCTGATGTTTTTTGCAGGGTAAGAACTAAACGATGATTAATTAATTTAATTTATGAATGGATATTGAAAGAAAGATTGAAGATGAGAGATTGCCTGGTCGATTTAAAAATAAATGGATGGATATAAAAGAAGGTTTGTTTCGTGAATGTGAATGGTGGGACAGGATACGCATGTTTGTTGAAGATTCATTATAACCGAGTATAACATGAATTGTATGTCCAATGAAACAGGTGTATTTTGGTGAAACTGAATATGAGAGATTGCGAACTAGAAATAAATGAATGGATATGATTTGAAAATAAGTTGCGTGAATGAAATATGAGACGAGCTCAGGGCCGTCTTAAGCATATTCTGCGCCGGGGTGCCAGGTGGTCAGCCTGCGCCCCGGCTCTTGTCAACCAAAAAAACGCAATATAATTTTTAATGTTTCATTTATTTATTTCTCAAAATTCTTAAATTATACACGTAAAACAATAAATTATACAAATTAAAAATCAACACATTTTTTTTCAATTTAAAAGTCCGGAAAAAATACATCAGTAATGTTTTATTTTATATTATTATTTAATAGGTACCAATTTATTCTGATTATTATTATTATTATTCTGATCCATTAGCAACTTGAATCTCTCATTTAATTTCGAGATAGCCGTGCCAAGTAAATAATATAAAATTTTATTTTAAATTTAGCCTCGTAATTAAAATGTGTTTTTCGGGGACGTGGACGAGCAGTTTCGGTAATTGTTAGGTGTGTGGTAATAGTAGTTATTTTAACTTGCACATTGTGAGCGGTGTAACAAGTGTCGAGAGCGGTATGAGGTGTGTTTCATAAAATAATTTAATAAGAATAAAGAACGTAGACACTTGATGTAGTTTCACATAATTTTGTGAAACTACATCAAGTGTCTACGTTCTTTATTCTTATTCATAATGTTTCACCAAGTGCCAACGGCTCATACTTTTGATATTAAAATAATTTAATATTGGTGCCTATATTTTTATTTTGTGCATGCATTTGACCTAACAAAGTGTACGAAATGGTGCAATGACGTTGATATTGAATGAGTTAGGGTTTAATGAAATATCGAAATTTCTAGAGCTCGGCTTGTGTGCGCCCCCTAGGACTCTGCGCCCGGGTGCACTCGCACCCCTTGAACCCCCGGGTAAAGACGGCCCTGGACGAGCTTTTATGAAAGAAATTATAAATGTGGAATAGGGATGGTAGGAAACAAAAGTGGTGTGTCAGGATGGAAATATCTGGATAAATCTGAATTGTATACTAACAAGTATTTCTTAATAATAATGTTTTGTTTATTTGTGTAGGGCTGTACGTCTAACTGGACCTTTCGTAACAATGATATACAGCATGATTACAGGAGACATGTTAACTTTTGGAATAATTTACACAGTGGTACTTTTCGGATTCTCCCAATCCTTTTACTTTTTGTATAAAGGTTATCCAAGTGTTCAATCAACATTGTACAACAGTTACACGACAACATGGATGGCCCTCTTTCAAATAACTTTAGGAGACTACAATGTACGATTATTTCCACCCTTTCAACTAGCATCTTACTAACTAGTTCATTTTTAGTATTCAGAATTAGCAAACACAACCTATCCGGTGCTCAGTAAAACAGTCTTCGCTCTTTTCATGGTTTTTGTTCCAATTTTATTGTTGAACATGTTGATAGCTATGATGGGAAACACTTATGCTCATGTTATTGAACAGAGTGAGAAGGAATGGATGAAACAGTGGGCTAAGATTGTAGTGACTCTGGAACGAGCTGTTACGCAGGCAGATGCACATAAATATTTGGAAGAATATAGTATTGGATTGGGACCTTCGATAGAGGATCCTACTGTTGAACAAAGAGCGGTTATGGTTATTAAATCGAAGAGTAAGACTAGGGCTAAACAGAGAAAAGGTGCTGTTGCAAACTGGAAGGTAACAAAGTTAAGATATGTATTGAGATATCTAAAGCTGTTAGCAGAGCTGGTTTTACATGTTTTGAGACTATTTTATATTCATAATACATAAGTTTGTTTAGTAGAGATATATTCCGAAAATGCTTACATACAGATGTATATTTTTATTTGAACCTATGGTTCTATATTATTCAGATCACGACAAATCAAATGGCGGTAAGCGCATCTTCATATCTCTTTTAGTTTATGAGTTACAGCGATTTTTGACTATTTTAAAAGCTCAACTTTGAGCGTTCATATCTCGAAAACTAAAAGAGATATTTAAATGCGGTTTGAACCAGTGCATTTCTTCAATATCTTTCTTAGTTTTCAAGATATGGGTCTTCAAAGTTGAGCTTTAAAAAAGTCAAAAACTAAAAGAAATATGAAGCTGCGCTCACCGCCATTATATTTCTCGTAGTTCAATAAAAAATTCACCATATCCTGAAGCGAATTTGTTTGTTTGACAGCGCGTTGGAAAAGTAACAATAACTGAATTGAAGAAAAGGGGAATGTCTGGTGAAGAACTGCGATGTCTTATGTGGGGCAGAGAATCAATTACAACTCCAGTTAAAATCAAAAAGTATTTACAGTTTATTAGTTAAAATATTTGCATAACATTCTTGTGTTTTTAGATGTACGGCAGATTTATTAAACCCAGCTTTAGTAACAGATCCTTTTAGTGGCGCTCTAACTGCAGCAATTGATGTAATGGCTTTCACTTATGATGTTGATACGGAGGCTGCTAAAAATCAACCGAATACTGGACCGGAAATACCTGCTCCGGTAAGATACTAAACCGGAATTTACTGTAACTTAATTGTATTTGTATTTCTAGCATCCAAAACCAAGACCTATAGTAAACACAGATCTAAATCCAGGTATGAATAGTTTATATAAATATATTTTATAATAAAACATTGAAAATCCCACAACCGACAAACTACCCTTTGTGGCTCCCCCTTCACTAACATCTTTGCTAGCCGAGATTTGATAGCTGGTAACGCGTATAAATATATCACTTACCGAGATCTGCTACGACAGAATACCACACCCAGTAATGGATAAAAGTGTGATCATATTTATTTTATTGCATTATTTCATAATTGCATTAGATTCGTAAATAAATAAATAAATAAATATATCATCACGCTTTACCCATCACTGGGTGTGGCACTCTGCCTAAGCAGATCTCGGTAAGTGATATATTTTTTCGCGCTAAGTGCGGTTACCAGCCGTCAAATCACGGCCTCCAAAGATATTAGTGGAGGAGGAGCCACAAGGGTAGATTTTTTAAATTGGTGAAAATTGTTTGTCGGCTGTGGGGATCGAACCAAAGTTCTCAAGATCCACAGGCCGACTCGATACCACTGAGCCACCTACCCCATAAATTAGATTCGTACTGTAATTAATCCCTGTCAAATATGCTACAACTTTCGCTGCATCCACAATCATAATTTCTTTCATAAAGCTTGTTTCATCTTCTGTCCATGCAATATAAAAATATTAATTTGTCATATCTAGGAACATCGATGTTTAGTGCATTAAATCAACTGGCAGACGCACAAGGAATAGATCGTTCTGCAACTAACCCGAAATTAAGACAAGTGCCTGCTACTTCCACTGTACCTGTCAATCCTCCACTTTTCAATCCAGCACTTTTTAATTCTACAATTCCTTCAAATCCTGTAATTCCTGTAAATCCAGGAATTCCTGTAAATCCTTCTCATCCTTTAAATGCTGCCTCATTAATTCCAACGCAAATAATTCCGCAACAAATAATCAAACCATCAATAGAAATATTTTTTGATCCAATGCGTGAATTGGTTTTCAATTCATTGAAAAAAGATTTTGAAACAATTAAATTAGAAGATTTTGCGCAACAAGCTGCTAACTTACAAAACTTTGAAGTAATAGTTCAAAAAAATGAGATGACTATTACTAATTTAGCAGGAGTGTTTAGTGGCACAGGTAACTTTATTAAAAAGGTTGAAGAGAATTTAAAGAAAAAGACACCTTTAATTGATCCAAGTGATAGCGACAGTTTTGGTAAGACATACTTTTAAATTATTTGTTTCTTATTAAAAAAACTTTTTTTTAGAAAATGCTATTTTGGGGAGATTGTCACGTACAAGAAGAGCAATCTCAGCTAATATTAGAAACATTTCTGCGAGGTCAAAAGGATCAAATAAAAAATTAATTGAATCGAGATCAGAATCAAACAGTTCTTTAGAGTCACACATGAATGTTAATTATGAATCAGCTAAAGCAGATGATGAATTAGATTATGCAATGGAACGCATGACTTTGATTAAAGAATCTTTAAAACAAACTTTAATAAATAACACGGAAGACACTTTAAAACCTGTTTACGTTATTCCAATTCCGGGCAGTACTCAGTAAGTTTTAGTTATTGTTCAAATTCGTTGTTAAAATGGTTTAAAATAAATTTAGTTAATTATTGTAGATGCGATGAAACCTCAGAACGTATAACAAGTGAAGAAGAAATTCCGAAACATCGCAAATCCAAAAAACGTTCTAAAACTGCAAAATCAAATAGGTACTTTTTACAATCATGTAAAACAATCTTCTTCAGCTACAACTATTTATGGTCTTTAAAGGGTGACACCAACAGTTGATGTCAGCCCTCGAAGAGGAGTCTCTGCAGAACAGAAACCTCCTAAAGCCGATCCTGAGTCGCCACCGAACCCGCTACAGCCGTGGAGTGTACAAGGCATCTCAAATATGAACACAATACTCGCCTGGGAAAATGAGATAAATAGCGAGTAATTTTTTACAAATTATGTTCATCTCTCTCGATGAACTATGGACCATCAAATGATATATTTATCACTTAATGACTCATTCAGATTTATTTATATTGTTGAAATAATTTGGTTGTGAATGATATACAGGTTTTTTTATTGTTAATAAGTATATTGTACTGTTTTTCAAGTAATATTCTAATAAATATAAGTTTGTTTGAAAGTTCATGTGACTGTTTTAATTATGAGGGTGTGAGGGAGATTTGCCGTGAGTAAAATTATTGATTTTAAGTAAAATACGAGGCGCAGTCTCGGTTGAACTTGTCAAGACGGCAGCTGAAATCATCGGACAGTCACTCAAAGTGGGTTCAGAATGTGTTTACAATAAATTCTGTTTCGATACAAACTCAAAATGTTTGTATCTAAAAAATCAACAATGTCATACTGTTATGTATAGTATCAAGTAAAAAAGTATTAATCACAAAATGGGAAATTTACAAGGAAACGAAAGTAAACCATCAAACAAAGTAGGTAAATCACCTGGCCGCGGAAAAAATCCCAAAAAAACAGGCAAAATCTTTGGCAAGAATCGAAAGGATGACAATTTCACAAGCCTAGTCCCTGATGACGTTATGGTGGGGCCCGCGGACAATATAACGGTACCGGAAGACGGGCCAACGACCTTTCCGCTCAGCGAAGCTGAACCAGATCCACCGCCAGCTTCCAAGTACGTTGTTACGGATTCCTGGAAACACGTCCAGAAACAAGAAGCTACACCTTCTCAACAAGTCACACCTCCTAGTGGTGAGTCCTCGTCGGATTCTATCTTCACCGATCCTTTAACACCAGTCGGATTTGCAGCAGAGATAAACCAATGTTACTACAGTGAAGAAAGTGTTAATATCGAAGTCGAGGTACCAGATAGTAGTGACCCCAGCGCTTGGCCGATCAACAACGTCACGCTCAATAGCTTCAAGTTGAACGAATACAAACAACGCCGAGAACAAGAGCGTAGTAAGAAGATCAGCAAACTCGGTGTGAGCAAAACTAGCCAGATTAGTCTAGATGAAAATGCAGAAGAGTGCTTTGCTACTGGAGATGTCGTAGTCGTGGATGTTGAGAAGACGATGCCATCGATGGATAATGATATGGGGAATAATCATTGTAGTAGTGTCGAGGCAGGTGCTGCAATTGCGGATAAAACGATTCCGCGGAGATCGTCGTACTATCGCCCGAGGAAGATTGAACTCGTTGCGACGAGAATTGCTCCCAGTAATGGATTGTTACAGTCAGGTGCGTTTGACATTGAGATTATTAATTAGGAAACCGCAATAGATTGTGTCACCTCCTAAATTCACAATATGTACTAACACCATTCAAAACACTCAAAAACAAACATTTTAATCTGTTTACTATATTCGTTAAGATGTTTTAATTATAAATTAATATGATTATAGGAATATAGATCAAGTGAAAGAAATATTATGTGAAAAGTATTTTTATGAACGCGGTGATAAGAGTTCATTTAAGAATTGTTTATGAAACAATATTATCGCAAGTCATAAAATAATTTGGTGAAAGTAATAAAATTATTTTACTAAAATCATAAACTAATTTCAGGGCCGCCAGAGTACAAAAGGCACACGTCGATGTCAGATGCAAATGCAAACAATACCAGTACAGAAAACAATGTTTTAAGAAAAGTTGCATCTTTACAAACTTTAGAACGAAATGCTCAGGAAGGACAATTACACAATTTACACATTGTTAAACCAAAATTTGTTCCCGAAAAACTAGATTTCAAGATCTACGAAAAATTCGAAGGTAAGAATTTTTTCTTTTCACATAAAAAAACATACAAATATTGTACATTTCGATAAGTTTCTTTTTTTTATTATTACTTTCCCAATTGTCAATAAACACTATTAAATTTGAATTAAACAAACAGCTTAATCCGATAAATCATACGCCGAATAAAAACAATGTTTACTCTCTTTCCAAAATGATTCCTAGATGTGCTCGTAGACTTCTTGGAGCCGCAGTTTATCGTTTTACTACGTGATAACAAAATCTGTTTATCTTTAATGCTGTCACGATAAAATTCATATAAACAGATTAGTAAGAATTTCGTGTAGTTTGTTACAATTTCAATGTGTTTCGTGCAGGTCATATGCTAGTGAACTGGTATCTGTCTGAGTTTGGAGAAGAACATTATGTGAGGACACTGATTGAAACCCAGGATTTGAAGCTACTTGCCGCTCAGTTTTGCACGCATCTTTTGGCGGCTGGGGTTTTATGTCAAATCCCTGATAAAGACGTGCCTTTGGAGTCTGTGTTCAGAGTGAGATATTGTTCTTTTCTTTTACAACTTTTCTTTACATTTTTTAATCAATTATTTATTATCTAATTTATAGAATTATAATAAGCAAAGCTCACATCACTCTAATTTCATGTTTGTTCTACTTTCATTAACAAGAGACGAAAAACAATTTGTTTATTAAGTTTATATTGCAATTAATTTGCTTCATCCACATTCATAAATCCTTTCATACACGCTCATTTCAATTATTTATTTCTAGATAGTTCATGCAATCTTTCACTAACATACCTACACTTATTTTTCCAATCTTTTATTCGACATATTCATACGTTCCATATACCCAAACCACCTTAATTAATTTATATTAACTACTCTACTAACATTCTTTTCAATCTCACCTACAACATTATTTCTTTTATCAGTTAAAATAAGATAAATGTAACAATATTGTCTTCATCTTAAAGTCTCTAAATAAATTCAACAGTTGAAATATTATCATTTTCAATTCGATATCATCTGAATATAATTGTATGTGTTCTAGATGGACTTGATGTACTATTGGGCGCACATGGAAGTGTCCACATCAGTCCCACAAACCCCCGGAAAACTCAGCACCCTTTCGTGGCCTCCAGTATCGCCTGCTAATTCCGAAGTGTTCGTCAGCCCTTGTTCAAACAACGAATTCCCTCGTACACCCATGTCCGAGAACGGTAAAATCAACGGAAATGCAAATCTCACGCCCGTGCAACAACAATCCCTTCTTCAAGACACCTACAGAATCAAAGAACTCGAAGAAATTCTTAGCAAACTGCAACAAGAGTTAGATACATATAAAACTCTCGCGGATATACAAACGTTGACAAGTGAAGCAGTGAAAGATTTCGGTTCGCCAGTGAAAGAAAATAAAGTAGAAGATAGTTTTGTGTGTAGTGTGTGCAAGTGCAAAGTAGATCAAGAACAGAATGAAGATGCTTCGGTTGAAAAACAAATCCCGGGGTCTGTTTCATTGCCTAGTATTTCAGCGGACAATCAAATAATTACACCTCCATCAAAATCTGATAGTCAAGTAGGGAGTACAACTATATCTGCTCCTATTAAATCGGAAATTATTATTACAAAGTTACAACCTCATGATGATTCCGTCATGCCGACCTTGGCGGAATCATCAGACAGTAAATCCGAAGAGAAAATCACAAAAATATCAATAGCGACACAAACTCCGCAGAGTGAAGTGACAGAAAGAACTCCAGTTAGTGACGAGTCTGTAGTTAGTAAGCTTGCCTCACCAGTATTCATAAATAACGAACCTAAACAAGTCTCTCAAACACAATCTCTCACCGAAACTAAAGATAAGTTAACACCTACAGAAATAACTCAAGAAAAACTATCACCTACAGAAACAGAAACAATGAAAGAAAACTTGTCACCAAAGCAATGCCCTGAAGAATTGAAAGAAAATCCTATTGTAGCGTGTTCAGCACCGCCGCCTCCGCCACCGCCTATGGAAGGGATGTCAGTACCATCACCACCTCCACCAATGATGGGCATGGGACCTCCACTTCCTCCAATGCCTGGATTAGGTCCTCCACCTCCACCTATGCCAAATTTGGGCCCACCACCACCTCCTATGCCTGGTATGGGTCCCCCACCACCCCCAATGCCAGGTATTGGACCACCTCCGCCGCCTATGCCTGGTATGGGTCCACCACCACCTCCTATGCCTGGTATGGGTCCCCCACCACCTCCAATGCCAGGTATGGGACCACCTCCGCCGCCTATGCCTGGAATGGGACCCCCACCACCGCCTATGCCAGGTATGGGAGGTCCTCCACCTCCTCCAATGCCTGGAGCAGGAGATGTAAGACCACCACCGCCGCCAATGCCTGGAATGGGACCTCCACCGCCTCCACCTGGACCTGCAGGACCTATTCCATTTCCAGCACCGCCTATTGGCGGATGGAATCCACAAAAAGCCAGTAACTTCAATCTACGTAAATTTCTTGTACTCATTTAACTTAAAGTAAAATTTGAACATATTTTTTAGCCTTGAGAAAGGCTCCAGTGAGTCCAGCAATCCCAATGAGGCCCCTATATTGGACCAGAATTGTGATACCAACCACTGAACCCGTATCTGCAACTCCAGAGCCTGTAGAGATTCAACAGAAGCCTCTTTGGTTGAGTCTAGAAGAAACTCAGATAGAAAATTTAACAGAGTTTACGGATCTCTTCTCAAGGCAAGTTGTAACGCGGAAACCAGTGAAAAAGAAGACTGAAGAAAACACAAAAATACAAGCAGCTAAAATATTAGAGAGTAAACGATCACAAAACGTCGGCATCTTAGCACAAAGTTTACATGTAGAGTTTTCCGAAATAGAAAATGCTATTTACAATTTCGATACATCGATTGTTAGTTTAGAAGCTTTACAACAAATATATGAAGCTGTAAGTTCAATATGTTTATATTAGTTCTGTTATTAATCATCAATTATTCTAGCGAGCAAATCGTGAAGAATTAAGCCAAATTAAAAGTCATGTACAAACTAAACCCGAAATACCTTTAGACAAACCTGAACAATTTTTATACGAACTGTCAGAAATTTCTAGTTTTGCATATCGCATTTCGTGTTTTATGTTTCAAACTGAATTTGAAGACTGTATTTCAACTATTGACGGTATTTTAAGTAACTTAAAATCCACATGTGAGGTAGTAACATTACTTCACTAACAACTAACACATATTTTAAATAATAATTATCTTTCAGTTCCTAACAAGTAGCGAAAATCTAAAGAAAGTTTTAGCAGTTATTTTAACACTTGGAAACTACATGAACGGTGGTAACATGCAGCGAGGACAAGCTGACGGCTTCGGTTTAGAGATTCTTGCTAAATTAAAAGATGTTAAATCGAAGGATAATCAAGTAACATTGTTACACTTTATTATCAGGACATATATGAAACAATTAGATGATCCTTTGGCAACAGATCTTGCGTTACCAATTCCAGAACCAGGAGATATTGACAGAGCTTCTACTGTTAACTTCGAGGATGTTCAAAGAGACTTGCAACAAATTAAGAAAAGACTTGATGGTAAAATATCATTTCAACTATTTTCACTAACATTAATAAATTTCGTTATTAGATTGTACAAAAGATACGGAAAAGGTAATACAAGAATCGTCGGAAGAAAACGTACAACCATTTAAAGATAAAATGAGTACTTTTCTGCAAAATGCCGAAAAGCAACTAAATGGAGAAATAGAAAATTTGGAAGAATGTAAAAGTAAATTTATAACAACTATGAAGTTTTATCATTTCAGGCCAAAATCAGGGACATTGGACAGTTTTCCACCGAATGAATTTTTTATTCTTTGGTCTCAATTTTGTGTAGATTTTAAAGATATTTGGAAGAAGGAACAGCAACGATTGTATAAAGAAAAGTAAATCATTATTTAATAAGTTTTGTAGTAATAATATAATATGTGATTAAATTACAGGCTCAAAGAATTAAAACGCAAACAAGAAGAAAGAGTTGCAAACGTACCAAAAGTGAAAAAACGCGAAGGAGGGCTCAAATCCAAAATTGAAAAATTAAAAGTTAGCAAAAATATGTGAAAAACTACGCTTATTATAAACTCAACTACAAACGTCTGTTCTTGTTACTTATATATTTTATTAATATAGATTTTGTACATATTTATTATATAACAACTGTAAAGATTTTTTAAAGTTTTAATATTATTTAATAATTATTTATGAATACCTGAATGTGATTAATAAAACAAATAAATATGAATGCAGTTTTATAACTCTGTATTTAAAATGATAATAAAAGAGAATACTATATACACATCACTATTCTATTCTTATTTTAATTATTACAATAATATTTGAGTAATATTTGTCATATAGAATAATGTTTAATGTATCAGTGAACTATTATTGCTCTCATGGTAAAATGTAGAACTGAAATTAATAGATTAATAAGTCAAAATTTGTTTCAAAATGATAAAATATTTATCTTACATCCGGTTCTGTGTCATACATGCATTTTGCCAATTGTCTCGCTGCTTGGCATTTATCATCAGCCGATGCTAAAATAAAAGTACATATTTGATACATTTTTAACAACAAATCTAACATTTTTCGCACCTGCAGTCCTGCAGTTATCTAAAGCATGGCCAATAGGACCTTGCCAAGTGTCTGGTAAACCTTTCAATTGTCCTGTTGCGTACTCATAGTCCATTTTACCATTTTTCATCTATCATATTTTGTAATTATTAAATTATTCCAAAGCACACAACAGTTAAATAAAAATACTTACAAATCTTAATGAACTCAGGCCGCAATTTAAATAACACTGAGAATCATAATAAATTGTTATAAATAATGGTAATTAAATTTAAAAATAACTTACATTTTGTTTTGGTTCATCTTCAAATATTCCTTTATGCATAGCATCAATTTGCGCTACAATTATTTTACAAATTATTATTAAAAATATTTTTTTAACATATTAAAATATTTTTTACCGTTTGTAACTTTGAATTTAGGCTGACAAACGTTGCGTACAAGTTTTACCGCATTTTTAACTTGTGCTTCGGTCATCTACAATATTAAAATATTATAGAAATTGTTTTAATTAATTTTGACAATTAACACTTACACAATGGACTTCATTAAAATAAGCGACACTTAAAACAAGTACCACGACAAAGACTTGCTTCATTTTAATATTCTTGTCGATTACTCTGTCGAAATTTTTAAATGATCTGCGTTGTTAATAAAATTTTGCAGCATTTATATAAATAGTTGCAAATTGAAAAATTAAAGTAATGAATAGCATCAAATGAATATTACACGAATTAAAATAATTATATGTTTTCGTTTTTATGAATTCATTCATGAAATTATATTCATGCAATCTGGTTCTTAATAAAAACATTATAAATTGAAAATACTAAAAAAAGTTTATTAAATATCCTTCAATAAAATAATGACACTTTAATTAAATGCTATTAAAAATAATATTAGATCATTCTAGGAAATAATAAAAATATTTAATAGCGTAATAAATGAAGGTTTCATTTCTACAAAAGCTTTTGCATTACAAAATTATACGTTTCTATCATAATAACTGCCATTAAAAATATAACACTTACTATTTAAATGAATCTGAAAAAAAATCACGCAAGTGACTATAATTATATTGTTAGAAAAAATGTTACAAAACAAATATAAATACTGAACTTTGCTACATAACAACGTAATACAATTAAACATTGAGAATAGTTCTTTATTAGATAACAATAATATTGGCATAATAATAAAGTCAATGAAACGTACAACAAAATTTATTGTTTAAAACCAAGATTTATTATGAATACGATCATATTTAGCAACATTAATAATGATAGAGCTTGCAATTTCCTTCGCATCACGAGTTTGTCCATAATAATCAACAAATTCACCGTCCGGGTTCACTAAATACATAATTATTGTGTGGTCCACCTGCGACAGGAAATCATTAATAAAATGAACAATCAAATAATTTTTAATTTATATTACAATGTAATCAGCATCATCATCTTTAGGCCCAGCGCTGTAATAAACTCTGTAGGCTTTACACGCTGCCTTCACTTGATCTTCTGAGCCGGTGAGGCCCAACAAACGGGGACTAAACTCTTTTACATATTTTCCTACAATTTCAGGAGTATCTCTGAAAGGATCGACGCTAATAAATAGCGGCTGAAATTTGGGTACATTTGGGGACTTATCTAAAATATATAATTTTTAGTTTCGGTATCGAAATTTGCAATGAATATTTATACAATTTACCTAGTTCATCGATAACAGCTGACATTTTTTCAAGTTCATCAGGACAAATGTCTGGACAATGGGAGAATCCGAAATAAATTAGCAACCATTTACCCAAAAATTCTTCACTTTTCCGCAATGTATTATTAGAATCAACTAATTCGAAATGACCTCCAATAGAGGCTTTTCCAAGCATTCTTGTCCGTTCCCTTATTTGTGCTACATAAAGATATGAAATAGTAAATAAAATAGACATAACAAGGGGTACAACTAACCATCCTCTTTTTGTCTTTTAACGTGCAACATAAAAGCTAGTAAGCCGCCTCCAATAGCTGTAGTAATTAAGAAGCTTTTCCATGTTATAGGCCCTTTTCCTTTTACAGGATCATCTCCCTTTTTTGGGATGTGCGTTGAAGGAGGTTTGGAACTACAAAATCTTACATATGAAGGCTACAAAATTATTATAATTATTTTTCTGTGAAGTATTAACTTAATATTAATAAATACCAGTTCTGCTCTTTGAAGCTTTAAATTAAATGGTGATTTAAATACTTTTAGAAATATTCGGCTTGTCATTTTTAAGGTTACGTATGTATCACGCGTATGACAGTTCTTTGCCGGAAACAGAACGTAGGATCTAAAAATGGAGATCTAATAATTTAGAACTTAAATTTATTATAAGTAAATCATAAATATATTAGATAAACACTGTAAAACACATCAATAATTATGTATAGTAATTGCGTTACTAAATAAATTAATTATATAATAAAATTATTGCATAATAAAAAAGATGTAAATTAATTCATCTCACACACTTTTAACTATTAATATGTGATTTTCACAATGTTCAACATTCATTAATTAGGAGTAAACCCCTGTTATCTAAGAGAAGAAAATATAGGGCATAATACAGGAAGAAATTCTAACCTAAATCAATACATCATTGCTCTCCTTACATAAAACACAATTCTAAATGAATAAATATGTTATAAAAGTATAAATAGTCGAAACAAACATACAAACTACACTCGTAATATCTCCAAAGACTTATTATAACAGATTGCAATCCAGTCTGGTTGTGTGGCGCCCCATTGAATTTGATTAACTTCTCCTTCAGCGGCTGTGTAAGCTAGTATTGGATCCTCGATGGCTCGCGGCATCTGTTGTATGTCCCATATCAGGGCCTGGTGATCATCTGCAGCCGTGCAGATGTGACACGAGGAGTGCGGCGCCCACGCGATGCCGTTCACACACGCTCTGTGATTGTTAAGCCTCGCTACAGGGGTACAAGGTACTCGGACATCCAAAATAATAACTTCACACGCGTCCATGGCAACTGTAGCCAAATAATTCGGATCCTGCTTATTCCAAGCTAAACGCAGGAGAGGTGTATGGGCAGGATCTTCGTATATAATCGTAGAATGTTCTAAATGTCGCAGATCAAACATTCGAACAGATCCATCAGCCCCTACGGAGGCAAACATATCTCTTCCCCCGCCAGCTCGCGAAAATGCAATGTCGTAGACTTCTTTATCGTGGGCAATAAGTTGTGTCTTCACGTGACCTGAAACTAGATTCACTCTTCCTAGCATTTGGCCGGTCTCTAGGCCCCATATCGTGCAGGTGGTGTCAATGCTGGAGGTTCCCACTAAGTTAGGATCAACCTCGTTCCAATCGAAACACGTTAAAGGTGCACAAAAGTCTGAGTTCTTGTTGTTGTTTAAGACGCACTCTAGTCGCGTATCTGGTTCCCCAGCTCGCCAGACTCTTAAGTAATCTCCACTAAAATTATTTAATTATTCAGTTACGTAATTAGTCCACAAACAAATATAAAACAAACCTAGTAGCTAGTAAGTCAGGGTATACTCCTTTACTGTCAGGAATCCACATAATTTTTGTGGTGGGATAGGGATGATCAAAAGTACTTTTTGCACTGAATTCACTACTGTCTTCATCAAGAGATACAATTTGTACCTATAAAATTAATATTGTATAGTATTCAGATTGAATAATTTCGTATCTAGTATTAATTAATTTACTTTGTTATTGTACTCCTCAACAAAACTTCCTAGTGCCAAACGAAATCTTTTATCAGGTCTTACAGACCAATTCATACTGTAAAGTGGCCAAGGAGCAACATACTTGTATATTTCTTTTCTTTTGCCACCGCCGACACCTATGCCCGGTCCATGAGGCACGGCCATCCTGATAATTCTGTAAAACGATTGTCATTTGTCAATAAAACATCTGAATACAAAACAAAACACTGCTATCGATGTTATTTTGTTTAAAAACAAATGACAAAGTTCAAGATTAATAAAATGATATGATGTTTATACTTTTGAAAATACGTGAAATACTCATTATAATACATTACCTGTATAATTATCCTGTAATTGGGTTAATTGTCAATCAATATATATCAAAAATTCTTCAAAAATGAGCCGGAAAATACTTAAAATAGAGTATTTTCTTAGGTTAAGTTTATCCTTCACAATCAGAACTTCGGAACACCAAGCAAATGACATTCCCCCACCACTTAGTCGGCTCCAGTAACAAAAATGTACCATAGAACCATACAACTGAGACCGTTATTACTGTCATAGAATTAAGTGAAAATAGAGCCCCGTTCAAAACATTTCCAAAAATAAAAAAAATATTTTGTCTCGAAATAAAAATAAACGAAACGTTACTAGAGCGTTAAACATAAAAATACTTATTACCAGAGAGTACATATATAACGAATTCATATTTATTAACACTTATATCCTACTAATTAAGTTAGAGAGTAGTTCGAGTCAGGTATCTCCATTATTTCTTGTTTCTAATTGCGAAATAGATATTTACGTATAACGTCGCGAGTTAAGTTTGCAAGTTCATCGTCCGGTGGACATTCACCAGCACCAGCCCACCAGCCTACTTGACCTTGCAGACTGCTGTTCAGGACTGGCTTTGCCCAACTCTTCACAATCTCAATAGGAAATAGAAAATTCTCAATACTTTCAATACATTCAAATAAGAAAAATAATCAATGAACTTTGTACTGTAATTGGGATTAAGTTCCTGTTGTACAAACAAAATAAATAAATAATGCTCAGGCCTTTATGTTTCTAATTCATTTAAATATTTTACTTGTGCAATTTTTACAAATTCACAATCACGTTATCAAAACTGGTCATCATCTATGTACAAGTCAAATTTGACTCTGGCATTATTTTGAAACAGGGATTAAATTCTCAGACGCTTTGATCCAATGGAATATTAAGAAACAGTATAAAACATAATGTAGTACTTACTATTCTGTATACATATACTGATTTAAAAGCAATAAAACACATGTTAAAATTAAAATGACAGTGTATAGAAACAAAATCTGTCAACATTTAGCTGTTTCCAACGTTACCTATATTACTCATCTGTCATTGGTCAACTGTCTTATCGGGACAAATGTCAAATATGGGTTGTGTAACTAGTTACCTAGGAAACGCCGCAAACAGCTAATAATCGTAGTCTCTAGGGAGAGAAATATGCTACCTAGGGAGAGAAACATAATGTTTCTCTCTCTAGGGGAGAAAAGTAGTGTTTCTCTCTCTAAAATTAGGGAATAAAAACGTGTTTCTTGTGCATGTGTTACGAAAAAATTTATACGGCTATAATAAGCGCCAACGCTGAATGAAGTTAGCTTGATAACGTTATTATTTCATAAAATATGCCTAAATAAAATGCAAGTAGAGACAGTATCTAAAATATTGTAATACCGGCCTGCGTAAAACAGCGTTACACATATTATTAACTGTTACTTCAGATCGCATCTAACACTAACACGCTTAAAAGTGAAATCAATAATAAGAAACTCAAAAAACGAGAAAGAAAAATAAAATAACACAAATATGTACTATTGGCGGTATGAAAGTTCAAGAATTGAATGGAATTACACTTTACAACATTCCTGTTTACTGTTCACACAAATTCAACAATTCATCATTTTTAGGGATTTATAACCGCACCCTTTTCCTGTCACTTCCGCACTAGATGCAAAATGCATTTTATTCTTTTTGGAGGTAATGATAGAATGTTAGCGACGTATTAACTTAATATCCTTTCTATTATTTCATTTAACGATTAGAAAGACATGAAATATTTTATTATCTACATCAAGTAAATTTGAGTATAACTCTCATTTTCCAGGATTATGACGTCGTGTAATTTTACTTTCATTGCATTGTTATTTGTTGGAATTGTATGGTAATTTTCTCAGATTATGAAATCTGCATTTTATCAGTTTAACAAGTACTAGCAATTATCTTTCATTATTCATAATAATTTTACAGGTATATTTAAAAGTACTAAACAATGATCTCAATTCTTTTACTTTTTTATTTTTTCGTCTCTTTTATTTGATGCATTCTACAATCATTTTTAAACGTTTGACACTGAGTAATACAGGGCCGTCTTCAGACCTTTCTGGACCCTAAATAAACAATTGTTGTTAACAATTTGAATATTTGGTACCGTATATTATCGTTTGTCAAACCTTTCTAAATAATTTTGGAGAAAAAGTAAACTAAAGTCAGATGTTCAAGGTAAAAACGTACTAATAATAAATGTTTAAATAACTTTGTAATCTTGGGCCCCTGAAAGTGACGGGCCTCCAGAATTCGTCTATTTTGCTTATGCTTAAAGTCGGCTATTTTTAAATGAATAATTGTCAAGTTCTTTTGAAGATTCTATAAGTATAATTTATATTCCGGAATCTTGTGTATGTTTCAAATAAATTATTGAATTTGAATTAAATTTTGCATAAATTTTAATAGAGCGAACAAATAAATATGATATCACAATTTTTGTTTAAAATTAAAGTTCCTACATATTTTGTTAAGTTAAATGCAGTTGTATTATTAATAACTTATAGTATTAGTACTTTTGAATTACAATTTAAGGTGGTTCAATGGTATCGAGTCACCTTGTGGATTTGAGAACCTGGGTTTGATTCCTACAGACGATAAACAATTTTCACCACATTAAAACTACCTCTTTGGGGGCCGTGATTAGACGACTGATAATCGCACTTCACGGGAAGAAATATATCACTTACTAAGATTTGCTACGGCCGAATGCCACACTCAGTAATGGGTAAAAGGCATGATAAACTATTCATTATATTTATTTATATTTAAGAACAATTAATATTTCTTTTTTCCAACAAAAACTGTCACATTTAATAAAAAAAATATGATCTTTCATGATTTTTACACGTTATTAATATTTAATTATATACTATAAGAAAGAAGTCAAAAATATATTCTACAACTAATAAATTTTATTTTTATTAATATATTACTAAGCACAAAATTTAGATAATTGTCAAACTTTTAGTTTAATTATTTTAATTTACTTGCGCAAATATTAAAAACATTTGTTTATGTATTTTTAATTAAGTTTAATAATTTAGTTGACTGCATACACTCAGCATAATAAATGAAGTGAAACAAGTAAAACAGAATAAAATTTAACAGTCCCATGATTTAGTCTCGTGCAAAAATTTGCAATTAAAATGTAAACAATATTATGTATGACTGAGTTACCATCTTAATAACATACCATACGATTGAAGAATGTACTTTTTTTATGATAATCATATAAAATGCAATTAATGTAGTCAAATTGCTCTATATAGCAGCTTCCACCTAACAATGAAGAAAAAAAATTCGCCGGAGCGAAGAAAAAAATGTGAGAGGAACGCGGTGAAAGTGAATTTGATATAAAAGCCCCAGCGCGAGGAAAGAAGAGCATCTCATCTCAAGCGTCCGGAAGATAAAGACATCTCCAGAGCAACTTTGAGCAACCTAGTGCACACGTGGATAACCATGAATTCTTACAACGTTGTGGTGATGCTTCTTGTGGCGGTGGCAGCTGTACAAGCCGCACCTAGACCTGGCTATGAGGAAGAGCATGGAGGCTCGCATCTTGCCCACGAATATACTGAGGTGAGAATTAGATACAGAGCTGCTGTTGCAGATCTTGCTAGACGACATATTCATTGATAGTATATATTATAAATTTAATTATTTTGACTTGATATTAAATTAATAAATTTTATTGTGCAAAATTATTCAAATTTCAAGAATCAAATTTAAATTTTGAAATTATTTTTCATTTGCAAATAAATTTAATGTTTTCAAATTTATTTATAATAATGATGTGTTCAGGTGCCAACTCTAGCCACCAAATTAGGTGCAATATTCACTTTAATATTACACATTAAAAAATTAATTGATTCATATTTAAAATCAGCATAATTTTCAATTTGTCTAATTCTGAATTTTAGTTTAGCTAAATTAAGCTAAAACATATTCTCAACAAAGTTTAAATAATATAATTTTGTAACCATTTAGTTTTTGGAAAGTGAATTGGATTAGAATAAGATTAGCTTAAACTTTTTAAAAACTCGGGCTGTTAAAGTATAATAATTATTATAACATTATTTGTAGAATAACTTTTAAAATGATACTTACTATAAAGTAGTTAATTGCAGGTAGGTTTATGCAGGAATCAAAATGGACTTACCTATAACAAAAGAGAAAAAAAATTAGTACTGAAAAATTTCTATTGATTTTGATTTAAAATTAGCATGCAGAAATAACTATATTTTTAATAGACAGTAATCAGTTGTCCAAATCTCAACTTATTTAAATATATTTTTCTTTTCCAGATTACGAAGCCAGTAGTTATTCCTCAATACAGACACATGATTGTCAAACTACCCCACACCGTCCCCGTGCCCGTACCCAAGCCTGTCGTCGTCCCCGTAGCACAGCCGTACCCAGTGACCATCCACGTACCTCAACCCATTCCCATTCCAGTGATCAAGACAATCCACTTCACCGTAGAAAAGCAAGTCCCATATCCAGTGGAGAAGAAGATCCCGTACCCTGTTGAGAAGATCGTTCCCATCAGAGTGGATGTCCCCAAGCCATACAAAGTGCAGGTCCCTGTCTACAAACACGTGTACCATCATTCCAAGCCTGTGTTCAAGCACGAGGAAATCGTCTACAGCTCCAATGGTCATGGACACGACTCCCACTAAGAATTGTTGATGGATTTTGTTGACGAATGATTATGTTGTTGATTTTGTTGTTTTTGTGTGCACGGATGAATGAACTGACTGTTTTTATTTAGTGTGAAACGTCGAAGAATGTGTTGTCTTTGATGTTTTGTTGTTTTCTTTGTTGTTATTCTTGTTGTTAATAAAATCTTTCTTATTGAAACTATTGTTTTTTTACATTTCTCCTCTTGAAATTTGATTATACCATAAAATAAATTAATTTACGATTTCTTTCTTTTTAAGAAAGTTATTTTGAATGATAACCAGCTTTACTACATAGCTCAACTGGTTGCTATATTTTTTTTTGGCTTTCAAATGATCCTAAAATATTTGAATTAATATTATTTGACAATGGAAAATATTCAATGTTTTAAAAAGTTCTTTTCAAAGTCATATAAATATATCATGATGTTATAGTTGTGTATATCCGTATCCGCATATGAACTGGTATGAATAAAATATTTGAAAGTAAAAGTTTAGGCGTGAAACCACATATAACAAGATGAAAGGCGTATTCAGCACTAATGATCGCGTTTCTTATGACGTGGTTATTGTTAGTGATTCGTGTTCGTTGTGGTCATTAACTTTGACGATGTTTTACTTTATTATTCACTCATTAATTAAATTATTAATTATTTATTTACTGTTTTGCACAAAGAAAAGAAATCCTTAGCTTAGACTCACTTACATTATGATCATAAATTAAAGCCAATTTGAACTTGAACCAGCGAACTAACGCTTAAGAAGCAATATTTATATTTTATTCTTAGGATTTCGACTTAAATATCAATAATGATGAATTTTAATGTTTAAAATAAAATATAAAAGAGACAAAACGAATAAAGGTTTAAATAAATATATCATCACGCCTTTTACCCATTACTAGGTGTGGCACTCTGCCTAAGCAGATCTCGGTAAGTGATATATTTTTTCGCGTGAAGTGTGGTTACCAGCCGTCAAATCACGGTAAAATAATAAAGGTTTAATGGTTTATATTTCAGTTTTGTTTAAAGCCCTCTTCAGATATTGATCATTATTGATTGATATATGAAGATGGCTTTAAACAAAGCCGAAATATAAGAACTATTAACCTTTATTTGTTTTGTTTTCTTTATATTTGACTTTTGAACATTAATATTTTTCAATAATGATATTTAAGTCATATATTCATCGTTCACTACTTATTGCACCACCACTTATCTGAAGATGGCTTTAAACAAAACCGAAATATAAGAACTATTAATCTTTATTTGTTTTGTTTGTTTTATATTTGACTTTTAAACATTAAGATTCATCATTAATATTTATATTGTTAATAAATTGTTGAATATATAGTATAATGTAAAACAAACATTAGAAAAATGAGAGTGTATCAGTTGAGATAACATCCCTAAGAATAAATGGAGGGATATGATTGAGGATTTGTTGCGAGGGTGTAGATGAGACATAATTAAAATAGGGTTTACAAGATTGCACAAATTTTTATTCGTTTAAAATGTCCAATAAAGAGAAACAATTTAACTAGTTCAATTAGAATTTTTTTATATCCTCACCCACAGGGTGTAATAATAAACAATCAATCGCTTATCATATATAAATTACACTAGATAAAAAGTTTATTATTGAGTTTCTATAAAAGTTGTGTCTAACACACAATCTTACATTAAACAAAATAATAAATAAATAAAAATAATTAAGAGACAATATCAACAAGAAGAAAGAAAGGACAAGAGATTAAAGTAGGTTGAAAGAGGCATCAGAGTTAGTAGTGTTGTTGAGGGGCAGAAGGAGGCAACGAAGCGTGCGCAGCGAAGTGTGCAGCCTTAGCAGCAGCAACCTCCGGAGTATCCTGCGGCAAACCTTGCTGAGGTGCAGGAGCATAATGCTGCTGAGGAGCAGGATTGTAATGTTGTTGAGGAGCAGGGTTGTACTGCTGTTGTTGAGCAGGAGCATAATGTTGTTGTTGTTGTTGTTGTTGAGCAGGAACTCCATTCCTAGCGTTAGCCTCAGCGAAGAGAGCGAAATGTTGAGCACGTGCAGCAGCTACATCAGGAGCGTCTTGAGGGAAACCATCAGGTCCAATCTTAGCCTGGGGCACTTGACGACGAGGTTGTTGTTGCTGGTACTGTTGAGGCTGTTGCTGGTACTGTTGAGGTTGTTGCTGGTACTGCTGAGGCTGCTGGTACTGCTGAGGCTGCTGGTATTGCTGAGGTTGTTGTTGGTACTGCTGAGGTTCCTGGTACTGTTGAGGTTCTTGATATTGGTCTTGTGCGGGAGCCTGTCCACCGAAGTTAGCGAGATGAGCGTTACGAGCTTGGACAACTGCAGCGGGTTCTTGTGGCACGCCGTGGGCATTGAGCACCGGGACGTGGAGAGGACCTTGGTAGCCACCGGTGGGTCCGGCGTGCTGGGGAGCTGGGTTGTAGCCCCCATGGAACTGGGCCGAGGCCACGGCCAACAGGCACGATACTGCGAGCTAAATCACACAACGAGGTTTGTTACTCACCTTGAACTATATCTACACCCATCAACGACACAAAAACGAGATTGACTGCTCATGACAACCAAAACCAGATTCAGATATTTGCACAGAAAGAATAGTCAACTTTTATTCTAGACTTTCATCCACCAAGATATCTTTAGATTACAATTTTTACCGGATGTAATAAATATGAATATAGATCAGTAATTTGAACTGCATTTAGAAAGGCGACAGACTATAATGTCTTAAAAATATAAATGATAATATATCGATTCAATTCTGCATCAACTATATCTTTTCCCACGCAAGAATACATTACAAAACTTTATTTATATAGAATAATTATTTGTAACCTAGAACGTGAAATTACTGACGTATTTATGTATGAGGTATACATAATATTTTTTTCTACTCCCATTATAAAAATGTCATTTTTCTACGATTGCTATGAAAAGATGACAATTACGCTCTCATTTGTCATCGTAAAGTTGACGTTTTCTGTGGAACAATCGAAAAATATCTTTTTTGCGCGTCTCCAATGGCAACGCGCAAAAAAGACGTTAAATTTGCGCGTTTCCAATGGCAACGCGCGAAAAAGATTATTTCAATAGTTACCAGGGATACAAACAAAACAGAAACTTGTCATATTGACAGTTAACAAAACGAATTTAGTTTTAGACGTATACCTACGTTTTTTAATAACTTTAAGATGCAATCGTAGAAAAAATTATGTGTGTATCACGAGCGTAAAGTGTCTTTGTTCCTCTTGCACTATTGCAGCGCGAGCCGAAGAAAGCTCGAGTAACAAAGAATCACTTTACGCTCTTAATACACAAATAACTATTCACGTACTGGTTTAATATTTTCACAGTTTTAATCGGCGTTATCAATAGCAACGGCCGATAAAACCGTTTTAATGGACGTCACTAATAGCACGCAAAATAAAATGTACAAAAAAAAACATTAACTTCGTCGTAAATGTAAACTTTATTTGATAATTCCATAAAAAAAGTTGTATAGATTTTTGTCATGAGTAATTTAAATCACTGTATTCTTACGTGAGGTATAACATCTTGGGGACAATGATTTGACGACTGGTAGACAAAATATATCACTTGCTAGGATAATTAAATAATTAACCATTTTAAGAACGAAAATTCGAATAAAAATATTTTTTTGAAAACTTGACAACAAATTAAATTCGATAATAGTTGATAACGATATGAAAATTATCAACATTGAATGTTGCGAATGAAACTTACGAAAGCCTTCATGTTGTAGGTAAGTTTGATGTTGGGGGTGGTTGTTGTGCTTGTGCCTGTAGCTCTACCTCCTCTAGCGGGGACTGCGGAGCGGACTGCTGCCAAAAGGCGGCGGTGGTGCTTTTATACTGCGCGAGCGGGCCACCGCCTCCAAGACAAGGTCTCTTTCACTCCGCCGAAAATACAAGGAACCCGAAATACACCATAGAGCACAAGAAGTACAAGAAGATCAACACACAATGGACAAGAAACAAGAACTCAAAAATACCTAATTTGAACACTGGATCTATTAATTAATCACAGTTTTAGAGTAAATCTCTGAAGAGTTTGGTTAATGTGTGATCTATATTCTGCTGGTTTTTTCTTCAAGCAACTGACATTTCAGTTTATTGGTTCACTCTTGTAAAATGTATGAATTATTGTCGACTAATGCTACGTTTATGTACTCAACTAAATTTATAATATAGAAATAATTGTTTCTAATATATATGTATATATTAAAGTACTCCAGAAAATTAAATTAAACAATTGATTAATACCAATTTCTCAGTTTAATTTTATAAAATAAATAAATAAATATATCATCACGCCTTTTACCCATTACTGGGTGTGGCACTCTGCCTAAACAGATCTCGGTAAGTGATATATTTTTTCGCGTGAAGTGCGGTTACCAGCCGTTAAATCACGGCCCCCAAAGATGTTAATTTTAATTTTATATAACCGGTAAACTTTTGTTTATTATGGTGTGCCAAAAAAAAATATTGACTTTTGTCTTATTTTGTACAATAAATAGTGTAAAAGCAAAAATTGTAAAAATATGTTTTTTTTTGTAAATAAATGTGATAGTTGTTCAGGTTAGCAAAATGAAATGTCATATTATGAATGTTCTGCAAAAACGGTACGTACTAAAATTTAATTTTCTTATTTAATTGCTTAGTTCAGTTTTATAATGTACTACTTTTCATCATTAGAATCTATTTACATTTATAGTGTCATTATTAAGTAGTTACATTATTTCGTTTCCAAGGAGCTTCTTATTGTTATTCTACTGTTTATGTTTACTTTTCTGTTTGTTTATTTTTATTCTATTTCATTTCTTCAACATAGAAACATTTTCTGTCATTTAAAACTATTATTTTGTTATTTTTTATGATTTATTTTAATTAATAAATTCAAACTTATATTCTTTTGTGTGTGTGTGTGCGTCTTTTCTATAACTGAAATTGAATAAAGTTATTAAAAATCAAAATTTTACACATTTACGTACAATATAACTACTACTCGTTTTAACTATATATAAACTGAAGAAACAAATGAATGCATCGGCATAAAAAAATTGTGTTAGAAAATGTTGTTTGCTATAACTTCTATTTGAATTATTTTTCTCTATATTTCATGTCAAAATTATTCCATATAAATGTTTTAAAAGTTATATTGAGGCATGCCTACAACCCAATGGAATCTTAAGACGGCCCTGAATGACATTTGAAATGATTGCTTCAATTGTTAAACTGGAACAAAAGTATTGTTAACATTTTTGCAACAAGAATCTGTTAAAAAGAATGTTAATATTTATAGAAAAATTAATTAAGAATGTGAACTATTTTTTTCTGAAATGATATTTCAGATGATTGGTTCAATTTATTAAAAATCATTGTCTAACTAAAGAATTGGGTATTTAAATTTTTGATGAGATAAATTATAATTTTGTGGAGACAAGGTTGAAGAATTTGATTAAAATGTGAACTATATTCGCATAATTTAGTTTTTAGTACACAACATTTTTTCTTAAAGCAAGTGACATTTACTAGATTGGAATTAACTGGCATTAGTAGAACAATACTCCGCTAAGTTATTATTAACAAAAACATAATTATAATACTTGAATACCACAGCAAACTAAGGAATTAATATAAAATTTTCAAATTTTATGGATTATAAGTTTAAATATTTTCAAATGTCAGCCATGTCTAAATTATTTTAGAAAAAAATACTTCAAATAAAAAATATGGAAAGCTAAATTCTTTATAATGAATAATTTTCTTGTAAAATGTTTTATAAAAGTTGAACAATAGGGAATATAATTTAAATAATGTAAATATTAATTACATTTTTAAATTAATTAAAAAATGTAGTGTCGCAAAGAAAGCGAAATATTTGAGTAGATTTTACGAAACAAAAGTTACTAAATGCGTGGACATTCCAGTGTTTTCTAACCAACAGGGCATAAAAAATCATATGATGTAATAATTAGAACACACGCGAAATAGCCCTGTTATCTATAAATTAGCAAATCCACTAATTAATAATCTAGGTTTGCCGGTAAAATTTGCACAACGCTCAGGGTTTCAAGAGAAGGGTGAACCAGAGAATAGAATTTGATTTTTTATGAGTTTTCTATTATCAAGGCCTTCCAGAATAAAAACTTTGAACTTATGTTATTTATCTAAATGAAATCATAATGAAACTCAACATAAATGATTTTTGACAAGTTTAATTGAAAGGATAAATAAATAATCATGGATTTGTTTACGGAAACGTTTAAGAGGCATCGAGGCTCAAAGAGAAGAAACCAATAAGATAGTGAGTTCAATTAGCAGTCAAGTACCACACCCAGGAATTGTAATAAACGAGTTATGATATCGGACCGTGGTCTTGGCACTTTACTGAGTTGGTGATTGTATCATGACTGGCTTGGCTTTGTGCTGAGCTGGCTTTTGTCTAAACGATGGTTTTTTGTTCCACAAGAAAAGGTAAAGTTGAAAAAGATAATTGTATCACGAATAGGGTTTTTATTCGGATCTAGCTACACCCATATGTTATTAAGGAATGCTGATGATATTTTACTGTTGTTATTAATACTTGTACATTTTTTTCATTTGTTACGATGCGTGACAAGAAAGCGCTTAATTAATTATAAATATACATATTTATTACTTAAATTTGCTAAAATATTTTATTAATTTATTAGGCATATAGGGTGACGTAACTTTTACGAATTGTAATATTGAAATGTTTTTATGCTACTATAACGATATCAGTATATTCATTAATTACTAATTAAATTAATTTACTACTTCTAATTAATACAATTTAATCTGTATCAAAATGTGCATCTAGAAATATAATTAGTAACATTGTAGTTGCTACAAAATCCACTGAAAACTCTAGCTAAAATATTTATAAACATGACATCTGGTGATACAATTTGGTACTAAAGATTGGTATCTATCTGTAATTTGTTATTTTTACTTAAAAACCATTGAACGAAATACTGTATTTCGTCGAAATGTGAAAACGGTAACAAATTTGAATTATTTTATTCATTTGATGATAACCTATTCGAATCTCACTCAAGCTAAAAATTATATAAACTACCACACTGCGGCTCGGTGAGTGCGGACCCTGTACTGTAATTGGGATTAAGTTCCTGTTGTACAGCGTAACATAAATAAATAAATAATAACAAAAGTGAAATATGTGAGACTGTCATGATGGTCCTTGGGGTAAATAAACTACAGGTCAAAGTTATGATTATTTACAATTTATTAAAAATAATATGAACACATAGATCACAAACACAAATGTACATATGTTACAAGACAAATGACTGCATTAATCGCTCGGCAAGGTTGGAATGCGAGCAGTGTGCAAAGTAAAGCGAGGTTTCCACCACACGGAACACTTTCCGTCAATCATAGACAAACAGCAATGTTCCCTGCGGCGTCCTGCATCCAGTAGAAGAAAAAGACAAGAAACTCAAGAAAGACAAGAAAGAAAATAGTAGAAATAGAGAAAGATGAATAGTAGAGGAAGAAATCATCCTGTTCTTATCCTTGCCAATGGTTGGCAGGAGCCACCTGTGAGTGCAAGGCGGCATTACGAGAGTTCACTTCAGCGTAGGCAGCCTGGTGCGCAGCCCTAGCAGCCTGGACAGCTCCATCATACTGGGGCATACCATCAGCTCCGATACGAGCCAGAGGTCCAGTGTAACGAGGTTGAGGGGGTGCGTATTGAGCTTGAGGTTGTTGCCACTGCTGCTGGGGTTGCTGTTGGTTCCATTGTTGTTGAGGAGGCTGGCCCCATTGTTGTTGGGGAGGGTTGTATTGAGCTTGAGGTTGGGGAAGACCTTGGAAGGCGGAGAGGTGCTTCTGGCGGGCAGCGACTACCTCTGGGGGTTCTTGAGGAACTCCGTTAGGGCCGATGACCGGAACGTGGTAGGGGCCGTTGTAGTGTTGGGCGCATGCCGCAACCACCAAGCAAGAGACTACGATCTAGAAGAAGATGAGTGATTTAACTCATTTTTAAGAAGTATTACGAAAATTAATCAGTAGTACAGTTAATATTTACTACTTATTTATCATAAAAGTATTTTTTTTCTATCGGAAAATCGTCCAAAAAGTGACACATTTATATTTTGAGAATAATGATTTTCATTGGTTTAATTTCACTTCCTATTCGCTATTTTTATTCATTTAATTCTTCAAGACCATTTACAAATTAAAAATATTTGCCAAAATACTGTTTTATTTTTATGACCGTAAAATCAATTTAATATATGTAAAAAATTAGGTTACAGCGCGTAATGAAAGCATTATTTGATTGATACACTCCGGTTTCACTGACATGAAAAAAAAAAATATTGCTTTCATTATTTGTATAAATTATGAATTACAAGTAGTACAGCTCTGAAATGCACAGGGCCGTCTTTAAGTTAAGGCAAAATAGACAAATGTTGGGTGGTCGATTCTTTCTGAGACTTGAAAATGTTGTTATGTTTAATATTTGACATTGTATATTTTTTCTACGATTGCTATAAAAAAGTTGACAATTACGCTCTCATTTGTCATCGTAAAGTTGACGTTTTCTGTGAAACAATCAAAAATATCTTTTTTGCGTGTCTCCCATGGCAACGCGCGAAAAAGACGTTAAATGCGCGCTTATTTCAATAGTTACCAGGGATACAAACAAAACAGAAACCTGTCATATTGAGAGTTGACAGAACGAATTTATTTTTAGTACGTACACGTTTTTTAATAATCTAAGATGCAAAAATGTGTGCATCACGAGCGTAAAGTGTCTTTGTTCCTCTTACACTTAATTACCGTGGTCGAGTAACAAAGAATTACTTTACGCTCTTAATGCACAAATAACTATTTTGTTTAAAAATTATTTTAGTGAATAATGTTTCAAATAAAAGTGATAGAAAATTTAGTTCTCTTTAATTTTATTTGAAGCATATATATATATGAAGTAAAATATTGAAAATAGCTAAATTTTAAAGACGGCCTTGGCAATAATTGTTTATCTAGAATCCGGAAGGATTTTAAGATGGTCCTGAGTATTTAAGCTTCCATAGAAATTGTATAATTTAAATAAGATTTAATTTTTAGATTTGAATTAAATCCAATTTAATAGAAGATTAATATGTGCCAAATCGATAAAAGAATATGCTGTGGTTTGAACCCGGCAGTTTACAATTCACAAATTTACAAAAATTGCCTTATCCTCAGATTGACCACTTTGTTATCAACGTCTTGTAATATCGCAATAATTGAAAGAAGAGTTATAATCACTAATTGTTTGTCGTGGTATCACTTCACTTACAAGGAATTTCATGTTGCGACCTCCTGGTGGGACTGTCGAGAATGCTACAGCCAGTTGACTGGTGCACTAGATCTGTCGCCAGCATTATATAGGAGTCTGGTCCACGGGCGCGTGCTCCAGGTGCGTGGCAGCACGCGCCCTCGCATTGGGTGGAGTAACGTACTTTCCTCCCTGCAAGGACTTCGACACTCACTGTACATTGTACATATAACTGTACATACATACACCTCCCCTGCCTCCACTTCATACCGTCAACACCGTAGAACGCGTGTACAAGGGCACTATGACTTGAGACACTTTTTTTAATTGGACATTCCACAAGTAAAAGTGAAATAAATATTTATTAGGAATATTGAATCTACTCTAGAAGGTTTACTGATATAAATAAATATATTTTGTGAGACTTAGCCAAGTGTTTATTTAATATTTTTTATTAAACCTAGTTTCACCAAGTGTATGGATGACAATTAATTTTGTCTTTGTTGTTATTTAAATTGCTATTGCGTAGCTTTTCCTTTTTTTCGGTAGATGGCATTACTGGTTCGACAGAACTTCTTATGTCTTCTTACCGTTTGTTAGAGATCTTATTCTCTGCTGGCACAGTCCTTCGTCACCAGCTTCTTCACGTGAACTTTGTTCTAGGTGAAGAAGTGAGTTATACCATACTGATGAGCTCTAATAAGAGCGGAACGAGTCTATGGTTACTAACTGTGCTGGCCAGCCTCTGACGATGCCCTCATAAGGTGACTTGGAGGCTGAATTTTGTGAGACTTTGCCAAGTGTTTATTTAACAATTTTTATTAAACCTAGTTTCACCAAGTGTATGGATGACAATTAATTTTGTCTTTGTTGTTATTTAAATTGCTATTGCGTAGCTTTTCCTTTTTTTCGGTAGATGGCATGACCAGTTCCACAAAACTTCCCATGTCATCTTACTAGTTTGTTAGAGATCTTATTCTCTGCTGGCACAGTCCTTCGTCACCAGCTTCTTCACGTGAACTTAGTTCTAGGTGAAGAAGTGAGTTATACCATACTGATGAGCTCTAATAAGAGCGGAACGCGTCTATGGTTACTAACTGTGCTGGCCAGCCTCTGACGATGCCCTCATAAGGTGACTTGGAGGCTGAATTTTGTGAGACTTTGCAAAGTGTTTATTTAACATTTTTTATTAAACCTAGTTTCACCAAGTGTTGGATGACAATTAATTTTGCCTTTGTTGTTATATAAACATATTTAGCCAAATTGAACACCCATTTCGAATTTAATAAACTTCTTAAAAATCCATTAAATAAAGTCTAAACATTGAAATCAACATTTTTGAAAAATTTGATATTCAAATCGATTAGATTAAAGATCCGACTCAATTCGATATCTGATCCGAAATCCTATCCAATCTTATCCAATCCGATCTGACATTTTACAAACTTTTGTGAATTTTTTAAATAAATAAATGAACAATTGAAATTTATTTTTTTCTTCATTTAACAACGAGAGTAAAAGACACTTTTTGTCACGTAATTATTAGTATCTGTAAACAGTAGTAGTTTATATAACAAGGGAGAAAATTTCGTCATTATTTGTCGAGAGCGAAGATTGTATCTTGAGGGCGTAACCCTAGGAATGCAATCGCTAGATACAAATAATGATAGTTTACTCACGTGTTATATACGAACAAATATATCACTACCGAGATCTGCTAAGGCAGAATACTACACCCAGTATCGGATAAAAGGCGTGATGACATATTTATTTTTATATACCCTAAGGAGTACTTGTCATTTTTATTATCCTCGGTAAATCCCCACAGCCGACAAACAATTTTCACCAATTTAAATCTACCCCTGTGGCTCCTCCTCCACTAATATCTTTGGTGGCCGTGATTTGACGGCTGGTAACTGCACTTCACGCGAAAAAATATATCACTTACCGATATCTGCTTAGGCACACAGTGCCACACCCAGTAATGGGTAAAAGGCGTGATGATGATGATATATAAATAATAAAGCTCATTAAGTAATGATTTTGATAAGAATAAAGTTAACATAATTTATCGGTTGTACATAAATCTTATTTTAGTTTTGGATGTAATTTCTGGAATTTTGTTAAGAATGGATACAAAATGACGTTGTAGTTTTTGAGTGATTGTAAACGTAACTTGTCGTGAAATAATGACGAATTTAAACCAGAATCAAGGTTACATTCTAGTCTAAATAGTTTAATCGTATTATTAGATATTGAAATTAATTTAGCGGAAATATAGAGCAGCTAAATGCCAAACGTACAAACTTTTTATGCACTTGTTCAAATTCTTTAAATAAGACCTGTTATATATAATTGTCTTCCAATTTCATTCACGCAAATAAAGATATTAATATCGCGTTTTTACAACGACCTCGCTTTTATATTTTATCTAATAAAATTTGTGTGCAGTTTTATTATAATTTGTAAGTTGTTATACAAGTTAATAAAGCTACTATCTCAGCAGTTTTCAATTCATAAAAAAAGTATGTTGCATTATTTATTTTTAACCTAATGTTCAAGTAACATTCAAGTTTACATGATTTGCATAAAATATGCAATTTATTTAACATAAAAAAATGTACATATGATTTACTTTGAGAAATATGATTATTAGTAACTGCAAATAAATAGGTACTTATATAAACTAATTATACGTACATAAAAGTATATATTATCGCAAATTCTTGTTAATTTATTCTGTATATTTTTGTTACAACTAGTGATGTGAGTTGGGTAAATACCCAAATGGGTAAAATTTGGGTATTTACCTGGTATTTACCCGAAGTTATTTTTACCTACCCAACTGTAATTGGGGTAGGTAGCTCAGTGGTGGATCTTGAGAACTCTGGTTCGATCCCCACAGCCGACAAACAATTTTCACCAATTTAAATCTACCCCTGTGGCTCCCTCTCCACTAATATCTTTAAGGGCCGTGATTTGACGGCTGGTAACCGCACTTCACGCGAAAAAATATATCATTTACCGAGATCTGCTTAGACAGAGTGCCTCACCCAGTAATGTGTAAAAGGCGTGATGATATATTTATTTATTTTATTTATTGTAAGTTTATTTTTTGTGAGTGTTGAACAATGTAATTTACTAGTCAGAAATAGTCGGCAACTAGAAGTCTACAATACTTTTAAAATAAATAATATGAATATAACATAATACATGTTTAAATATATATTTTTATTATTTCTGTGATATTTTTTTGTATTTATTTTAATTAATAAAAAAAATGTTTTTCAACAACCTACTTTTATGTGACTTCAAATATTTTATAATGATATCGCAAACCCATATTCTTACTATTTGTAATTACTAAATTTATACCCACATGTGGGTTTTTACCCTGGCTATTTATCTTGAAAAAAAAAATCTGGGTATCTTGCATCACTAAGTTACAGCGCATGGTAAATATACAAGTGGTTCTTGGGTTAAACTGCCAAACTTAAATGGTATATTATCAGGGGCGGATCCAGGAGGGGGGTCATGGGGGTCATGACCCCCCCCCAAGCATGGACTTTTTTTTAAATGTTGGCCCTAATACATAATAATGATGTCATTATTTACGATAACTCAATTTGTTAAACAAATTAAATAGAAAATATTATCTAAGAACTTGAAATTCTAAGATAATTAAGAACTATAGTTTGATTTATTATTCTAATAAATAAATATCTGATGTGGACACCACATGACTTCCTTGTACACGTATTAAACTATAGATATTTTTTTAATTGCACATATTTGACATTAAATCTTTTATTTTTTGTTCTAATCCATAGCAAACTTAATTTACAAAAAAATCAAAAAATATATAATATTTAAATTTAGATATCTCGTTTATGCAAAAAGCTAATTTAGAAATTCTTAATGTGCTAGACGCAGAATTTAATTCTCTAAAACTTTTATTTGCAGCATTCATTTCTAAAATTAAAATAATACCATTTTTTTCAAGGAAAACTGTTAGCAGCTTCATGTAATGTGCCACTTCCGGTTAGTCTATTTTAACCAAAATCTATTATGTTATTTCCATTGATATAGTAGTCTTATATTCCAAATTTGGAAAGTTTTAAATTATATTTGAATATAGTTTTTCATGAAAATCTATTATAGGCTTCAAGTAAAGTACCACTTCCGGTAGTTGCATAATGACCAAAAAGGGAGGTGCACAACTAGATGTTATAACAGTCCTAAATATAAAGTTTCAATTTTCTACGGTTTACCGTTTTTGAGTTATGCGAGATACGTACGTACAGACGGCATGACGAAATTAGTCAAAATGGATTCAGGGAGGGCCAAAACACCTATTTCCGTTGAAATCTGAGAACCGAAAATTTTCGCGATTACAATACTTCCTTTACTTCGTACAAGGAAGTAAAAAGTGTTGCCGTTCTGAGGGGAAATTTTTGAGAAAAAAAAAATTCACTTTATAACCCCCCTAATTCGAAGTCTGGATCCGCCCCTGTATATTATACACCAAGAGAGAGAAATTCAAGTGTCTTTCTGTTTTTACAAAGGTGTATTTACTATTTTTTCTACAACTTCTTACTAAAAAGTGCCTAACTGCAATTATGTAAAATTCAGATCAGGACGATACTTCCTTCATTTCTTTATAGATTCAAAGATACTAAAAATAAAATCTACCCCCTAACAAATCAGACATTTGGTTGAAGCTCTCTCATGGTTTAAATCGCATTAATTCCAACCCAATTAACAACATAAAAAGATAGAACATCATCAAGCGATTATGAACTTCTGTTCTCATATCAGCGACTTCCACTTTCCTCTAAACATAACATAACATTTGGCTATAAACCTAATCTTTACGTTTACGTCGCTGTAACCACGCATAAAAGTAACACATAAACATTAGCGGCATTAACAGCTGCCATCCACTTTTACTTTCGGTGCCTGCAGCGTCGGCACTTGGCACTCATAGCGAACACAAGTTCAAGAGCATTGTGCAAGTGTTGCCAGCGACAAGTGATACGGTCACGGTTATCGGGACATTTCGAGCCCGAAACTCGGACAGAGACTCACCTGTCGCAAGACAAGAACTAGGACATGCTGTCTCAAACCCCTACGTTGACACAGATGCAGAGATAGTGGGATTGTTTGTAACTAGTTCAGGACAGATCTTAAGAGTATGCTTATAACTAATATAAAATTAATATATCATCACGTCTTTTAATTATTAATGGGTGTGGCACTCTGCCATAGCAAATCTCGATAAGTTTGAAAATTAGTGACATAAATAATACATTTTTATGACCCCCATCAGAGATATATTTTTCTTCTAACAAATTGAGAAACGAAAGTGAGACTTTTCATACCTACCATAAATAAATGAGTGTAGAATAATTAAAACGTAGAATTAGTGTTGCATCGCATGAGATTCCTCCAGAGCAAATAAATAATGATATAAATTAATTTTATAATCGTTTAGGCTATTGTTTACAGGTAAATGGGTGTAATTTTGAACAGTTATTGAATTAAAATTCCTGTTTAAACTAAATAAAATTTTCTTTTTTGGTAGTTGTGATTTGACAACTGGTTACTGTACTTAACGGCTTAAAATGTATAGTTTATTAAGATCTGCTATTGCAGAGCTGCCATGTTCATGAATGACCAAAATTTTGACATATAAACATGAAGATGTGAATTCCTGGTTGAACCAGTTCAAAAAGTCAAAATTTTTATAATATGGTTCTATATAGTTCAGAGCACGAGAAATGTATTCGTTCAAACCGCGTTTCAATATCTCTTTTAGTTTTGGAGTTACAGCGATTTTTGACTTTTTTTAAGCTCAACTTTGAAAGCCCATAATTCAAAAACTAAAAGAGATATTGAAATTCGGTTTGAACGAGTGTATATCTCGTGCGCTACTTAACTTGTACCGGTATTTTGAAAATTTTGAAAATTTTTCTATTTTTTTCGAAATTTTCTTTTGTCGATATTTCAAAAAGTTGAAAAGATAATGGAAAGCACCAGTGAATTCCTCGCGTAAAAATACGTAGGTATGCAAATTTTCAGAAGAAAATTCGAACGGATACATTTTTTATTACAAAAAATCGAAAATGGCCGTTTTTTGAAAATTTCTTAAGGGGTACCCCTTGGTGTTTTTACGGATTTAGGCCATTTTTCGTTTTTTTGTAATAAAAAATGTATCCGTGCGAATTTTATTGTGAAAATTTGCATACTTATGTATTTTCACGCCAGAAATTCACTAGTGTTTTCAGATTTTCATTATCTTTTCAAGTTTTTGAAATATTGAGGAAGAAAATTTTTGAAAAAAATTGAAAAATTTTCAATATTTTCAAAATACCTGTACAAGTTAAGTAGAGCACGAGAAATACACCGCATTTCAATATCTCTTTTAGTTTTTGAGTTATGGGCTTTCAAAGTTGAGCTTAAAAAAAAGTCAAAAATCGCTGTAACTCAAAAACTAAAAAAGATATGACGATGCGCCTTGCGCCATTCGATTTCTCGTGGTCTGAATTATATAGAACCACATTTTAATAATTTTCGATTTTTGCACTGGTTCAACCCAAAATTCTCATGATTTGTATGTACGAGCTCTTAAACGAAGAATTTTCGAACAAACCTCTACACAAAAGAACTTTTGGATTGTTTTGAGGTTCTAAATTTATACCTAACGTTTAGTGAATGTAATTTAAAGTAATTAAAATTCATTTAATTTGTTTAAACTTAAAATGTTCCTTTTATACTATAGACTATTACACTTCAACGCATTGCTGAAAATATTATTTTCCCTATGTTTACTTTTAAAATAAACGCTCTAATGTATTGCTGTCAAACTTTTTAACTGTAACTATGGTAATGATATATCTCTATGTCTGCGAAACTTAAATTTAAAATTATTGCTAAATATGTTATTTGTGAAACAAAATTAGATTCATAAATATTAATAAAGACTTAAAAAGTTCTGTCAATAATTAAGATCAAAACTAAAAATTATAATTAATAACTAATGGTTTAATTAAGATCATTTGATGCCAAGATCTTATAGTGACATTGCCGAAACATAGTCTCCTTCAATAACACTAGAAAGTGATTCGCGGATAAAAAACTCATTTAAAATTCATTTCGAGAAAAATAAAACAAAACTATGAATAATTACAGAGGAAGAAGATTGAGGATGATCAAATAGATGAAGAGGAGTGAATCACCATCAACAAATCTCAAAACTTGTTTGAATATTTCGGCAAGAGGTATATTTTCTCTGGAAATCCCAACATAGCGAGTTGAACATCGCTTCTTATTTCTTCGGCAGTCTACCGCGAGGTGTAGATCAGCAAGGCCGCATCATGCGTAAAGAGGAGAGTTTTCATAGTGTAGGAAAACTTTGAGTGACCTTAACATGAGTGATTTTTATTGAGTGATTTAATATGTGTGAGTAAGAGTAAGCTTTCAATATGGGATATATTCTGACTGAGGCAAGTTGATCTTTATTTCAAATAGATCCTGTTTATTGTAATTATTTATGAATTATGTATATAATTATAAAACTGGTTACTTTATATTTATGTGAGAAATGAAATGGTTACCGATTATTACAAATTGTTTATTTGACTTAAAAATAAAGCACGAAACGAGTTGCTTGGAAATGTAGGTTTTTTCATGTAGATGAGTAATGTTATTTTATTTTAATTGAGATTAAAATCAATAATGTTAAGTCAATGTTAAACAAAGGACAATTGTAAAAAATAACATATCTCTATCTATCTATTATTCACTATTAACCGTGAAACTGGTTTTCGAAATATCCATAAAATTGCAATTAAACATGATAATTTTATTCAGATATACGTTTGTTTACAAGAACAATACGTATTTATGACTAAATTTTGCGTATTTGTTTCGAGCGTTATATCTTACAGAATATTTATTAAAAAAATGATAATGACGTCAATGTGTTTATAGTTTCTGTTGTCAATTCTAAATTACTTTATGAAAAATGATTGAAGAAAATTTAGTTCTTCGAAGAATTTTCTACAAAATAATTTATGCACATTTGTTAGCGGTTTTGAAAATTTTATAGAAGCTGTCATGATTCACAGAAGAAGCTTGTAATATCAATTCTATTGATATTTAATTTTTGAATACATATTAAAAATAAATAAAAATTTACTTAAGTATATACATATATATATATATAAATATATTGAATTTCATTTATATTTTCAACCTGAACAATTTTCGCGTAATTGAATCAATTTTTTTTTTAATTATTTGCTAATAATTTAAATGCTTTATATTTGTTACAATACTTTCAACCTTTAATTTAAAAAAATTGTGCAATATGTTTTATTTATAATAATAATGGCTCCCCCTCCACTAACATCTTTGGAATTTGACGGATGATAACCTCACTTCACGCGAAGAAATATATCACTTACCGAGATCTGCTTACGGCAGAATGCACACCCAGTAATGGGTAAAAGGCGTGATGATATATTTATTTTATTTAATAATACGAGTATTTTGTTTAAAATAACAGTGTGTATTTGCCAAATTAGTCTCTATTAGGTGTATTATTCACTTTAATTCTTTGGTAGGTCCTTGGTTTCTTGAAATAAAAAGGAATCAATTCTATTATACCTTTATATATATATAAGTTAGAAAGCGGTTGATTTATTAAAGTGCGTTACAAAAATAGATCCAAGATAGTAGTAGTTAGTAACGAAAAAACTTTTCATTAAGAATTTTCGTAGATCTTCTTAGGAAACTTTGACATATTGTCATAATAGTTTGTAGAATTAATTGTATTTTGCTTTTAAGCTTGTTGCAAATTATTTGAATATATATTGTTTAACATTTCTAAGTAGCACTCGGTGATCCTCCTTCAATGTCTTCGCGACTTTCTGGAGGGTCGTCCTCACACTGCTTTAGTGTATCGCCTATTAAGATTTGTAATTAGTTCGTTAAAAGTAGGGAAGAGTAAAAAATATTGGCTGGTTGCACAAGCTCTGTTTTTACCTGTTTTAAGAGCAGTATTTTTGGGTGTCTCTAACCTGTTAAAACCGTGCTCTTAAAACACCCAAAAACAGAGCTTGTACTACCAGCCACTGTGATTAAATATTTATTTAAGAAACGCCAGGATTTGAACCTGGGTTATATGTTTTAAACCAACTAAGCAAATATTACCATATGCTTCAATTTTTGTGTGTCTATTTTGTTGTGTTTTATAATTCAATTAGATAAATCAATTGTTAGGTATTAATGATAAATGTAAATTTTATTTTAGAGTACAATCTTAACGTGGGTGTTTTTCGGCATTACACTAGGGGTAGTTGGGCTGGATCCCTCCCTGGTTTCTCCCTGCCCAAGTGTATTCATTTACCGCTTCCAGGATGCAGCTCGTTATACCTGGTATGGGACACTTTTAATTACTGGAGACAGCGATTCTTATATTGTTGATACAATACGAATCTTACTAGACGCCGAGGCAGAATCTTTACAACTTTATGATCACGTACGTAACGTAAACTTAACGTTAAATTGCATAAACTTAACAGATTATTAAAAAATATAAAATAAACACCTGGTTAAGTCTCACAAAATTGTTAGAGATCTTATTCTCTGCTAGCACAGTTCTTTGTCACACAGCTTCTTCACGTAAACTTTATTCTAGGTGAAGAAGTGAGTTATACCATACTCTCTCTAATAAGAGCGGTTATTAACTGTATTGGCCAGCCTCTGACGATGCCCTCATAAGGTGACTTGGAGGCTGAATTTTGTAAAACATAGCCAAGTGTTTATTTTATATTTTTTATTAAACCTAGTTTCACCAAGTGTATGGATGACAATTAATTTTGTCTTTGTTGTTATTTAACAGATTATGATTGTTTTTCAGAAAAACTCAAAAGCTACAGTGGATACTTTAGACAATGCCGAGTTCTTAATTGAAGGAATAGAACAGAAAATTCGTAAAAATAATAGATGGTCGTTGACGATTGCTTTGAAGTACAGACCAGGAGGACCTATTCCAAGGATTACAGCGTACAGAGTGAATGAAGTAACAATTTGTTCTCACACTGCGTCCATAGGCAGTGATGGACAATTCCATATTCAGAATCCTGGCACCTCTACTTTCCGGTAGGGAATTTATTATTTCACCACAAGTGTAAAACCATGAATAAATTTAAGTTTCTTAGTAATATGATAGTTATATATTCTCGGCGTCATGCCAAATGGCTCTGTAGTTACGCATCGGGCTAAATAAAAACCACAGGTTTTTTATTATTTAAAAATTGCTTTCACGTAATATTTACGGTATTCACAAATAAATGCGGGTAGCACAAACCCTTGAATCATTTATTCATTACAGATTAAAGTTGAGATCTCAGTCATCTAATTAGTAATTATAATTAGCAATTAATAGTCATTGTTTGCCTTATTTCAAATTTTAATGAAATTTTTCAATTTCCACAAACTCTGTTTTTGCCTGTTTTAAAAGCAGTTGTATTTGGGTATTTTAGCTATCTCTAACATGTTAAAACCGTGCTCTTAGAACACCCAAAAACAGAGTCCAAGTTTACGATTTTCCCCGCAATCTTGCACCCTCATTCGACGTCCAGCACATGCCAATTCTTTTAACAAATTCTTTTTAATGTCTCATTAATCATACTAATTGAAGCTATCCATACTCGTATAAACACAGAGCTGTTGTAGCACTATGGTTACGCTCCAGCTTCACAAGCGAAAGTTCACTAGTTCAAGTTCAAACTTACGTATTTCTAATAAATATTTTATAATGTTTTAGGCCGGCAACAACTCGTCCCACTAGTGCGAATATCCACTCACCATGGACGTCGCGTCCGACGTGGCTCAATCAACAAACCCCAGTACCTACGCCTATGGGTGAAGGTAAGCGAGTGTGGGTGAATGTACGTGTGACTACGTTAATTCTTTATGCTAATGTTTGCATGGAGTTAATATTGACTGGTTGCGGTTGTAATTTATTGCTTTATTTTTTTTTACTGACATTAAGTATGTATCAAATGTTTAATTAATATTTTGGTATTTAAGGTCCATGACGAAAGAGGTTAATTATTTATTTAAATGCATATGTGATTGTATAAATATACAGTTTTTATCTAGAAACTTTTTGTTTATTCTAATTTACTATCAAATTTTTTGTTAAAAAATATATTTTGTACTTTTAATAATTTATTAACTTGTTTGTGCACTAAACGTATTATTACGAAATACGATTTTCGACGAACGTTTAAAATTTATACAGGGTATTTCATAAAAACTGTGGTATTAGGACTTTTAAATAAGATTGCGCTTTTAGTAACGAAATAGTTATTTTTGTAGTGCGCAAAATGAGTGTTTTTTTGTTGCGCGTGAGAATGTTACTTTTAGTCAAGACAATAAAAGTCATTCGAACGCGCCAAAAAACAAGAATTTTCCCACGAAATACAAACAACATTTATCTACAACTGTAAATAAAGAATAATACAATAATTCTTGATTTATTTAAGTAAATTGAAGGAAAACAATCAACAATAATATGAATTTGATACTATTGATGTGTTGTAACTAATGGAACCTGACAACAAATAATTTGGGAGCGTGCGCGAGATACTCATTTTGCGCACTAGAATACGAAACAGTGCGCAAAATACTCATTTTCCGCACTAGGGTGCAAAATAATGCGCAAAATACGCGTTGTCATGGTAATGTAAGTAATGAAAAAATCACGTACTTCGCGTATTGATATTAGTGAAAAAAATTAACATTTTTTGACAGTAAATGATACTCTGAATACAAAACTACTATATTCTTAAATAAACTGAGTTATAGAATTTGATCTTTGAACTGGCAACATCTATTTAAAGACTTGATACGGTTGCTAAGTAACATATTTATTGTTTTAGCAACATTTCGTGCTACGTGCAAACAATACGGCTCTGCCTTGAGGTGACTTTGTCCTTCACAATTACCATTCCTTGCCCCGGACCTCTCTCTAGCTTGTCCACACTCTTATTCTTGTGACAAGGAATTTACCGTTCAAGTTCACTCCCTTTATAACTGTGTTAAACTTACATTTACACACTACGAACATTGGAGACTTCAACGTTGCGTCAAGCGACATGCAACGGGAAATTGATTGAGAAAGACAAAAGTGAAGACATAATTATTGTGTAGTTTTTGCGAGAACATTTATGTGTTATTGTGTTTTGTTTTCAGGGAGATTTAAGGTTAAATCGAGGTTATTTTGTTTGTTAAGGTCATGAAAATCAATAAAAATAATACATTAAAATGTTAATGTAGGATTAAATGACCAGTAGTTCAGTTGTTTCGGAAGTAATGTTTGTTAATAGTTGGCTTACCTACAATAATCATTGATAATTCATTGCCAAAATATAATAATGCCAATTATAAAATACAATAAATATTTCCGGTATTTTATTAAGCGTTTTCGTTATTTAAATAAGCATGCTATTTTCAATAAAAGTTTTTCACGACATGCTTCCTTCTCGCGAAAAGTTGACAATTACGCTTTCATTTGTCATCGTAAAGTTAACATTTCTGTGGAACAATCGAAAAATATCTTTGTTTTTCCAATGGCAACGCACAAAAAAGATAATAAATGCGCGCTTATTTCAATAGTTACCAGGGATACAAACAAAACAGAAACTTGTTATATTGACAGAACGAATTTATTTTCAGCACGTTTTTTGTAATAATTTAAGATGCAATCGTAGAAAAAATTATGTGTATATTAGGAGCAACAATAAATCGTTTTACGCACTTAATATAAAAATAACTATTTCCTCTCTAGAAAGAAAAACTGAAATCTGTATAAAAACTAGTAATTTTTGTAGTACTATAAACACAAATAATACTGATTATTTTTCAACCTCAATTTCGACCAATAAGAGCGTGGCATTTAACATCACGTGGTACAACTAGGTCTAAATTATATAAATAATTTTTCGATAATTTCCTGGCTAGGTTGCTAGGCGATAAACAATCATTTTTCTGACAGTTGTAACCTATGCGCTATTCAGAATCATCAAAAATAATCAGCTGAATACCCCGAGAGCTTGAAAATTAATCGGGTATTTCCCTCTTGTTTCCCTGCGTAGCAACGATTGAGATAAGTTTTGCTTAAAAAAATCCCGAGCAACGAAACAATCTGGAAATACCCGATAATTTTCAAGCTCTCGGGGTATTACATTTAAAAATATTGCAATTTACCCACATTACTGGATGTCGTCAAGTCTTAAATCCATACCACTGAGCCACCTAGTCCTTTGAGTTATAGTTACATTTTAAATTTGTTTTAAATAAATAATAGAAAATTGAATGTTTCCTTTCCTTTTTAACATGATTTAAATCAAGTTTAATTGTGAAATTCGAAGTAATCTATGAATTCTCTTGTTCTTATTAGTATGTGGCACCCGTGTACAAGCCGTGACGCCGCTCATTTTCGGCGGAATAGAGTCCAGCCGAGGAGAATGGCCTTGGCACGGCGCTTTATTCTCATTGGAGAAACAGGTCACTCAGTACCGTTGTGGAGCGTCGCTGGTGTCACGACGCCATGTCATCACAGCGGCACATTGCGTCTGCCTGCACCTGCGCTCCGAGGAGCCCTTGGATCCCGATCAGCTGTTCCTGATGTTTGGAAGAATGCAGCTGCATAACTGGGGCGACTCTGATTCTCAAAGTATAAATTCGAAGAGGATTCTTGTACACCCGGAGTATAATAGCACTGCTTTCAAGAATGACCTTGCTGTTATCAGGTAGAAGACAAGATTCTTTTTATTTCGGGTGTAATTGGTTGCGCTGTTACTTAATGACTTCTGATTATTTATTTATTTATGTTACTATGTACAACAGGAATTTAATCCCAATTACAGTACTCACCGAGCCCCAGTGTGGTAGTTCATATAATTTTTAACTTGAGGGAGATTCGAACTCGGGATCTCCGGATCAGGGGCGGATCTAGACTTCGAATTAAGGGGAGGGTCATGGAGTAAATTTTGTCTCTAGGGGGGGGGGGGGTGTTGCTCATCTTCTAAATATAAAAAACATTTGTATTTGCTCATATTATATTCCTGCTTTAAATAATTTTAACAATCACATTAAATCGTCTTTGGAATTCACATTAAATCACATTGAATAACATTAAATCATCTTTAGAATATACTTAGATAACAAAATCAATTCGTCGTTTGCTTTTTACAAATTTAGTGATGATTTTTTAAACGGTTCTTCGATAGAATACAAAAATTATTGAATTAGAAGTTGATTTTCTAAGTGCAAATGTCGGTAGTCACACACTTGACTAGGTCTTAAATAGAATACCTCTCCCATCTGCGGGTCGAAATAATATCCCCACAAAATATTGGTTTTTGGCTATTTATTAGAATAATAAATCAAACAATAGTTCTTAATTATCTTAGAATTTTAAGTTCTTAGATAATATTTTCTATTTAATTTGTTTAACAAATTGAATTATCGTAAATAATCATTATTATGTATTAGGGCCAACATTAAAAAAAAGTCCATTCCTAAGGGGGGGTCATGACCCCCATGACCCTCCCCCTGGATCCGCCGCTGCTCCGGATTCGAATTCCATATTACTATCCACACCACCGTACTGACGGATGATATATACGAGTATTATACTTTTTTAACTGACCCTAGAAAATAGTATATTATAATACTAATAAAGAAAGGATTTAATTGCAAAACGAGTATGAAAGTTGGAGCACGAGTATTACAAATGCTATTTTTTTATATATTGACCGTAAAAATTACATTTTTACGTTTGCGACACAAGAAATTTAATAATTATTTTATATAAATATATACACATATATACGTTTCCTTGGTCACCATGTTAAATAACATTTCCCTCATTCAATTTAGTAGTGATAGTAACCGTTTCCCTCACTAGTGAGGAAAGTTATTATACTTTCATCACTAGTGAAGGAAAAGTGAGAGAAATATCATTTTCACAAGTAATGTTGAAAAAGAAAATTACATACGGAAAGTTGTGGCTTAATGGTAACACACTTGATTTACAAGTATTAATTTAAACTTTGATGTTTACAATTTTACCAAAAATACAAAAGCATTCAAGTCTTTTAAATTTCATTATAAGATGTGGATTCTTTGTATTGTAATTGGAAATAATTTTCAGTTAAAATACGAGTAATATTTGTGTTTTATTTTAGATTGCAAGAACCGGTAAGAATAACTCCTTACGTGCGACCAGTGTGTCTTTGGCCAATTACAGAGAGCACGGACATCAACCTACTTGCAGAGAAGAAGGGCACGGTGGTAGGCTGGGGGTTTACCGCCCAGGGGAAGATATCCGAGATTTTGCAACACGCTGAAATTCCTGTCGTCTTACCTTACGACTGCGTTGCTGCTAAGCCCGAATTTTACCTACAGTATCTTTCGCCGAAGAGTTTTTGTGCTGGGTCTATTGCCACTAACCATTCCAAAAGTATATTTTCTTTAGTAAATTCTTACTATTATTACTCTACAATTGCAACATGATAATATTATTTTCCAGAGGCGTAGAGATTTTATTTTGGCTGTGAGTGAACCTACATTCTTTACGTGCCAATGTTAAATATTTTCTATAAAGTTACGTTCACAGTTTCAATAATACAGAGCCCTTAAATTAAGGGGGATTAATCAGCTACCGTCATAAAAAATATATAATTATTGTTGTTTTGAAAACTTCAAATACAAATAAATAAAATAAATATATCATCACGCCTTTTAGCCATTACTGGGTGTGGTACTCAATCGTAGCAGATCTCTTGCCAGTCGACAAATCACGCCCCCTAAAGATTTTAATACTGGGAGAGCTATATGGGCGAAAATTGTTTGTCGGTTGTAAGAATCGAACCCGGCTTCTCAAATCCACAGGCCGACTCGATACCACCCCAAAATAAATATATTTATTTTATTAAAAAAAAGTCCTTTTAAATTAAATTCAGATATACGTTTGTTTTATTGCGCGATTTGATGCCATTGCTTTATTAATCAAAATTCGCAAATTTAGGAACATTTAAATTTTTAGTATCACTGGTTGACAATAAAAACAATCATTTATCTGATATTGTCTATTGAATAAATAGATTATTGTGGTGTTGATAATTATTATTTAATTATTAATATATTAGAAATTAATTTAGCGAAATTTTAAAAATACTAATAAACAAAATACGACTGTCTCTGAATGATTCAAATTAGAATTATTTATTTCTGTTTATGGTTATTACCAGCTGTCAAATCACGGCAACCAAAAAAGTTAAAGAAAGGGTTGATATTAGTGTAGAGTATATCAGTTTATCAAAGTTCAAATCCGACGTGTTACCATTAATTTTCAGTAATAAAAATGCTAAAACTTCTTGTGGTTGCACTCGGCAAAGACTAACAATTATGATTAAAGCCCGGATATTTAGGCTCTTAAAAACACCAAAATAAGCAGGCATATAGGCCGGTAATTACTCTAAAATAGGCGGGATTTTAGGCAGCCTAAATGTAAATAATTTATTTTAAAAAAATTAACGAATCCTTTTTCTAATATTGGTACTCGTATCTTACTCTTCGTTAGAAAAAAATAATCATTTTAAACAAAAATTAACGCAATCTGGAAAATAATGTAGGGTTCTCATTTTATTAACTATTATGCAAGTTCAAATTATGTAGTATACTTTAATTCACAAAATATTACGAGCAATTGCTCTATGAAATTTTCGGAAAGGGACTGTCTACGGTCCGTCAGAACTTGCTTGTAAGTTGAAAACTTCGTTCGACATCACAAAATGTGTGAGAGGCGTTCTTATATTTAGCCATATCGTCTAAAGTTACCTCAGCTCCATTGATTAATGGCAAAGACACAATTGAATTGCCACGTTAAATTTTGACTAAAAACCGTTTTTTCTTTCGGCATTTTAAATTCACACACAAAAACTTGATTAAAGTTAGTACTTTAAATATTATAAGTTAGGTTGAAACACTTTGTCGAGTGCTGAATTAGTCAACGAAGTAGATGATAAACCTTGTCTGCTCAATAAAAGTTAGAATAGGCAACAAAAATAGGCAAAATAAGCTGTATAAGGTAAAATAGGCACAATAACCAAAATATAGAATAATAGGCTCTAAGGCACGAAAAAAAAACCTTCCATTACACGTAAACATATTACCTATGTAAAGAAAAACGAAATTGCCTGAAGTATATTAAAATTTGAATCTAGGCAATTGCCTAAAAATCCGGGCTTTAATTATGATAATGCGAATATAACAGTTTACTGTTGACGAATGGAACACAAATCTATTAATAGTATGTAAATAACGTAGAAGGAATAATTGTAAAATGCAAAAGAGCAAAACTGCAGCGGAGCGGCCTGGTTGGCTGACGCAGACATGAAACCCGGTTGCAGCACTTTACGTCTGTATAAAACGAGTGTAAATTATGCGTAGTTTATATCAGTGTTCAGTGTCCTTGATACAGTTCACGTATGTTTCCCTTTTCGGCGTGGTTCACGAGGTTATGAAGTGTTCGCTAATCGTTCGTCGCTCGCGTTCGCGTTCGCGCTCTTCAACCAACCAGCGGCCGACTCATTAATATTCTGAGCGCGCCGTGCGAGACTCGAGAATTTCATTAATTTCAATCGACGGATAATTGATTCCTGAATACTGAATTCGAACTCTAATGATGCAACTTATATCTTCAACCAAATGCATTTGCTGTAAATTGAACGATGGAGGACTATTGAATTTTTTATTACTGCGGAGAATATTCGTTTTAGCTAGATATGCAGTTGCAGCGCTGTGACACAATCTACACACATGTATAATAGTTTATTATTTAGTAAGTTTTATAAACGGCTATTTAGTTACGAGTTTATAAAACGAGTCACATACTTTACGTTTTCTATGATCGCAAATTAAGACAAGTAAAGTTTTATGTATTATATTTGAAAAGTACGGTTAAATCACATGAATGTCATTTTAATAATGTAGAAAATAAGTAGAAAAATCATCTGTCATTACTAAAGCCCGGATTTTTAGGCAATTGCCTAGATTCAAATTTTAATATACTTCAGGCAATTTCGTTTTTCTATACATAGGTAATATGTTTACGTGTAATGGAAGGTTTTTTTTTCGTGCCTTAGAGCCTATTTTTTTCTATATTTTAGTTATTGTGCCTTATACAGCCTATTTTGCCTATTTTTGTAGCCTATTCTAACTTTTATTGAGCAGACAAGGTTAATCATCTACTTCGTTGACTAATTCAGCACCCGACAAAGTCTAACCTATGTTATAATATTTAAAGTACTTACTTCAATCAAGTTTTTGTTTGAATTTAAAATGTCAAAAGAAAAAAACGTTTTTTAGTCAAAATTTTACGTGGCAATTCAATTGTGTCTTTGCCATTAATCAATGGAGCTGAGGTAACTTTAGATGATATGGCTAAATATAAGAACGCCTCTGTCACATTTTGTGATGTCGAACGAAGTTTTCAACTTACAAGCAAGTTCTGACAGACCGAAGACAGTCCTTTTCCGAAAATTTCATAGAGCAATTGCTCGTAATATTTGTAAATTAAAGTATACTACATAATTTAAATTTGCATAATAGTTAATAAAATGAGAACCCTACATTATTATTTTTCAGATTGCGTTAATTTTTGTTTAAAATGATTACTTTTTTCTAACGAAAAGTAGATACGAGTACCAATATTAGAAAAAGGATTCGTTTATTTATTTTAAAACAAATTATTTACATTTAGGCTGCCTAAAATCCCGCCTATTTTAGAGTAATTACCGGCCTATATGCCTGCTTATTTTGGTGTTTTTAAGAGCCTAAATATCCGGGCATTACAATGGTATGGGTTTGAATCCCACTTAAGCTAAGAATTATACGAACTAATACATTGCGGTTCAGTGAGTCCTGACCCTGTACTATAATTGGGATTCAGTTCCTGCTCTACAGAGATGTATAAATAAATAAATAGATATTAAAATCATTTTTAACAATTTTACTTTCTGATAAGGCAGTGAAAATAGTATGTTATGCATCAAGGGAGGGAAACAAGCGATTATTCTCGCTTACGTCTCGGTTTGCCATCTTCACACCAGGGATAATCGCGCCCTCCCGTGAAGCATATTATACTTTTCGTAACAAGTGCACAAAAATGTTTCTCTCCCTAGGGGAGAAATGCAGTGTTTCTCTCCCTAAAATTAGGGAATAAGAACATGTTTCTTATGCATGTGTTACAAAAAATTATATGTATACCTTTCGTTATTTACATATCACTAATGCCAAGTTATACTGTTGAATTCTATTTTGCATGGATTTGGCTTTAGTTTCATTTCCCAGGGAAGAAAAATTAAATGTCACTTTATTCTTTAAATTGTGGATAGAAAATTTTTACTTTCTAACATGGTCGTAAAAAAATAAGTTTCCTTTTTATATTGAAAGTTATTAAAACAGGCTTGTCGTTAATTATTTATCTAAGGCCCAAGTGAGTCTAAATACAGACCTAGTCATGGTACTATTATTGCTTTCTAAACAGTAATTCGTGGTTTTAAATTCATCTTAAAATGTAGTATCTGAATGGTTCGAAATCAGGGTTCGAAGATATATATCGATCGATATATATCATGATATTTATTTTGATATATATCGTCATATTTTTGCAATGATATATATCCATTATATAAAAATATGAAATAGTTTTTGAGATATAGCCTCCGGAGAAGTGAAATTTTTCGAATTTTTCAGTTTTTCTACTTTTCCGAGGCTATATCTCAAAAACTAAATGTGATATGAAAACGCGCTCAACGGTATTAATTTTCTCGTGCTTCAGTTAACTTATAAACATAGTTTCAGCGATTTTTATTTTTTTTCAATTTTCCGCCAAAAAAATCGCAAAAAGCGGTTTTTTAACATTTTCTCGAAAACCAGAAGTCATATGCATTTGAAGATTGCACCACTGGATTCAGTGGGTCAAAATACATATGTATGTAAATTTTCGTTTTAATAATCCTACGATTAAGGATTTTTGGGAAAATTGAATTAAAATCTGAAAAAACCAAAGGGGTACCCCTTAGGAAATAATTAAAAATATTAAATTGCATAAAATTGTATGAAAATTTGCTTATAAGTCAATTCGGACACGGGGAATTCAACGCCGTTGAGCGCATTTCCATATCTTGTTTAGTTTTTGAGATATAGCCTCTGGAAAAGTAAAATTTTTCGAATTTTTCAGTTTTTCTACTTTTCCGAGGCTATATCTAGAAAACTAAATGTGATATGAAAACGCGCTCAACGGCATTAATTTTCTCGTGCTTCAGTTAACTTATAAACATAGTTTCAGCGATTTTTATTTTTTTTCAATTTTCCGCCAAAAAAATCGCAAAAATCGGTTTTTTAACATTTTCTCGAAAACCAGAAGTCATATGCATTTGAAGATTGCACCACTGGATTCAGTGGGTCAAAATACATATGTATGTAAATTTTCGTTTTAATAATCCGTTGAGCGCATTTCCATATCTTGTTTAGTTTTTGAGATATAGCCTCCGGAAAAGTGAAATTTTTAGAATGTTTCAGTTTTTCTAAATGTGTACAAAAACTAAAATTAAAAAATAAATATCCAAAAAGTGATATTTATCTGATATATATCCTATATATCAGATATTTTGATATTTATTATAAATATCATGATATTTACGAACCCTGTTCGAAATCCACTACAAGTTACTGTAGATAATTGTGATTAATTAAATAAATAAACAAGCCTATAATAACGCCTGTTACTTATATAATATATGAATAATTTTTTAGCAATTCAAGCCTGCAACGGCGACTCAGGGGGCGGCATGGTATTCTCCCGTCCCGGCACCGACATCTGGCGTCTTCGAGGCGTCGTTTCCCTCGCCCCCTACGACCGGGACTCCAACATGTGTGACGTGAAGCTCTACGTCGTGTTCACCGACATCGCTTACTACATGGATTGGCTACATCAGTGCATCTCGGTGTAGACGTTTCACCACGTTGCCTGGAGGATGGGCTGGGTTCATGGCGGTGGAATAGTGCAAGGAGAAAGGGGAAAGTGCAGTGATCGGGTAATCAGTGACCTATACAGCAGGGAGTGGTTGTTGAGCGAGTATTTATAATATTTATGTGAATGTTAATGTAATCGTTTTATTCAAATCAACATGTACTTTTTATATTTAGATAAGTTTTTAATGTGATTTATATTTGATAAATAAATTAATTTTTTAATAATTTCAAAAAGTCTGTCATTTGATATAAGGTATCAAATATTTTCAGTTCAAACTGGAGAATCAGTTACTCTTTGCGTAAAAGTGACCAGTTCATTTTAGACAAAAATGCTTCAAATACAAATTCTGCCTCTAAATCAGTAATCACATTTTATTTTACATGTTTTGAAGCCGAAATAATTGAATTTAAAGTTATATAAAAATTGTTTTTTATAGTGACCGAAGTGGAATTGAAAAAATAACAAACAAATATACAGGATGTTTCAGGATTAGTGTAACAAACTTTAACAGCTTATTCCTGAGGTCATTTTGAGCAAAAAATGTCATATAAACATAGGTCCTATTCCTTCTAGTTACCAAAATACAAGAGGTTGAAGTTCTATAAATAATACGAAATTTTGAAATTTTTGTAATCAAGATACTTTCGGAAAACAAAAATGCGCGCAAATAGGGGATGGGAAAGTTGGCTTCTATTTGGATATCTGTCTTGGTATTCTCTGGACGCATAACGGGCATTACCATTACATAATCCATAAATAAAAATCATATCTGCATATTCAGCAGTACTATAACCATCCATTATGAAACAATAATACAATCAAAAGTACAACAATTTTTAATGAAGACAAATAAGGTATGACTTTTCAATAAAATTCTTGTTTTCCGAAAGTATCTTGATTACAAAAATTTGAAAATTTCGTGTTATTTATAGAACTTCAACCTCTTGTATTTTGGTAACTAGAAGGAATAGGACCTATGTTCATATGACATTTTTTGCTCAAAATGACCTCAAGAATAAGCTGTTAAAGTTTGTTACACTAGTCCTGAAACACCCTGTATAACATTTTAACTATCAGGAAACATTCGATGGTAGTTTTGTTTTGTTGTCAATTTCGTATTGTTGTTCACTGAAAAAAATGCCGAAAGGTCTGTCACGGCGTAGCAATGAGTTTGTAGTTAATTTATTAGTCAGTGGAGAGAATTTTGATAAAATGTAGCATGTTAGTAGAAGTATATAAGTATCGTGATATTTTAGTATTAAAAGTTGAAAATATAGAGTAAATATGAATGAGGGTTTGTTTATTTAAATGTCAGTGGAGAGATGAAGCGAAGGAAATAATGCAGAGAATATATAATGGCCTGTGCGCTGGTGCGCTGTAGGCATTTCAATATTTATGAAGAGACACTTTGTGAAAATTACAAGCGGGCTAACGAAACCGCAACGGCGATACATCAACGTCACGTCGTTGATTGGATAAGCACGTGTCCGTGCACGTGCCACCCACCACTGTCTTCTCCCTCCTCCTCCTCCTCCTCTACTACAAACAGCACAACCACAAGGACAAGTCTTTCGTCTATCGTGCTTCCTTTTGTCAAAGTTTGAAAAAGTTTCACTTTTTCAGGTTAAAAGCTCGGTATTCATATTTTATAAGGTTATGGGCCTGATGTGAGAGCAAGTGCGCGAACCTTATAAATCAGTAAGGCTGAAAGCAGAACGTCTACTTGAATATTATAAATTTAACAATGGAGGAATAATGTCATGCGAAATAACAGCGCAGATTCATTGCGGAATTTATTGCCTTCAACTTCATACTTCATCCTCTTCCTTTACTTTGCAATCACTACAACGTGATGGCAGCAGTGCACAGACACAGCTACACCACGGTGTTCGAGTACACTACACCAGAGATCTCGACAGATGTCATTATTTATTTACAAAACAGATTGTATATTGCAGTTTTCATTCAATTTTAAATGTCATGAATATATTTAAGCTTACTCTCTACAGAACTATATTATTTGCAGGTTACACTAATCATATAGTTATACGACTGAGTTTGCGTTGAATAAAACTTGACAATTTAGTTCCCGAACATACATATATAATTTTTTTAATTTTTTTCCAAAAGGTACCCCTTGCTTAAAAATCAATTGAAACACGGGGAATTCAACCTTTCAGACCGCATCTCAATATCTTGCTTAGTTTTCGAGTTATAGCATCGGGAAAGTTGAAAATCTGATTTTGAAAATTGTTTGAAAACAGCAAATCTTCTAGGGGCTATAACTCAAAAACGAAGCAAGCTATTGATATGCGGTTTGAACGAGTAAATTCCCCGTGTCCGAAACTACTTGTAGCTCATTTAAAGCAGATTAACTTTTTTGAAATTTTTGAATTTTTTCCAAAGGGGTACCCCTTGGGATTTTTATGATTTTTAACCAAATGGCTCTAAAACTATTTCTCGTACGAATAATGTACCGAAATTTTACATACATATGTATTTCGACGTGCTGAATCCAATGGTGTAATGTTTATGTCCATAAGTCTTATAGTTTTTGAGATAAAGGTCAAAAATTGTACGAGGAAAAAAAATTTACGAAAATTTTTCAAAAAAATTAAAATCGCTAAAAACTTGCTTAAAGGTCAATTGAAACACGGGGAATTCAACCTTTCAGACCGCATCTCAATATCTTGCTTAGTTTTCGAGTTATAGCCTCGGGAATGTTGAAAATCTGATTTTGAAAATTGTTTGAAAACAGCAAATCTTCTAGGGGCTATAACTCAAAAACGAAGCAAGCTATTGATATGCGGTTTGAACGAGTGAATTCCCCGTGTCCGAAACTACTTGTATGCAAATTTGTAGCTCATTTAAAGCAGATTAACTTTTTTGAAATTTTTAATTATTTCCCTTGGGATTTTTATGATTTTTAAACAAATTGCTCTAAAACTATTTCTCGTACGAATAATGTAACGAAATTTTACATATATATGTATTTCGACGTGCTGAATCCAACGGTGTAATGTTTATGTCCATAAGTCTCAATATCTTGCTTAGTTTTCGAGTTATAGCCTCGGGAAAGTTGAAAATCTGATTTTCAAAATTGTTTGAAAACAGCAAATCTTCTAGGAGCTATAACTCAAAAACTAAGCATACCTAGAAATGAAATAAACATTTATAATGAAAGTTATTTCTAATATATTAATAATTAAATTATAATTATAAACATTATAATAGTACATTTATTCTTAATACAACATCAAATAATTGCCTATTAGTAGTTTACTTCTTATAAAGTGCAATTAATTTTGCGAATTTTGAAAAATAATCTTTCTCTTTCATAATCAGAACGTTGAGTACAATATGGGGTTAAAATAAATGCCATAAGTTGTGAAACACAATATAACATCCGTCAGTACGGTGGTGTGGATAGCGATACGGAATTCGAATCCGGAGATCCCGATTTCGAATCTCACTTAAGCCAAAAATTATATAAACTACTACACTGCGGCTCGGTGAGTACGGACCCAGTACTGTAATTGGAATTAAGTTCCTGTTGTACAGCGTAACATAAATAAATAAATAAATAAAAGTGATAGAAAATGTAAATGTCATGATTGATTGTCTTTCGCGAGCTTTAGAAAATAGTAACACCCCGAGAATAGTGGTAATATAGAAAGACAGAAGTAGTGCGTGATCAGCATGCAGCAATTAGAAATTCCGTAGATTATTGTTAACATTAGCACATTCATCAGCACAAGATTCAGGAAAGTTCGTCAAGAGACACGAGCCGAGAGCCAAGTCGGCAAAGACGACAAAATGTTCATTTACCCGAGAGAGAAAACGTTAAAACAGAGCTCGTAATATGGCGGGGGTAAATGAACGCCGGGGGAGTCTCGAGTCTGCGGTCGCCGTGCGCGTGACGCCACCCCCATTATTCATAATAATTCCGGGTCGAAATGAGGCGTGAAGGGTTTTCCGTCCTCTGCCGCCAACCAACGTCTTAACGAACTAGCGACGCGGGCCTCGTAATTCTTCATTTTCAAATTCATTAGCTTAACGTAAAAGTTTCCGTCTTGGACTTTCGACACGTACACATGTCGCTAAATTAATTAATATGATGACAACGAAACTTCATTCCGCGAATGTGTTTTGTGTTATCTGATCGTTACGCACTCGCCAATCTATTTAACTTTCGTCCTCCTGGGATCAACAAAAAATTCTCTTCAATTTGGACGGAAGCGAAGTTACGCGAGATCTAATTTCACTTTATTCGCCCGGCATTTTTACTCGACATACAATATTAAACTCGAATTAAAACTCTCTTTTATACCGGATTTAATTACGTTATAATTACGTAACAATACATCTTAAATTAATTTCATTTCATCTCTACATTCATTTCATTCTCTTGCCAGCAGTTCGTATCAAGAGCTTTTCAGATATTAATTGTGCAGCTTTACGCACCGAATTTTATGAGCTGGATGAATTAGCCGACAAACAATTTTAACCACATTAAAACTACCTCTGTGGCACCCCGTCTACATTTTTAGAGGCCCTGTTTTGACAGCTGGTAACCGCATTTTACGCGAAGAAATAGATCTGTTACGGTAGAATGCTACACCCTACAAAGTAAAAGGCGTGATGATACATTTATTTATTTATTTAATAAATAAATAAATAAATAAATATATCATCACGCCTTTTACCCATCACTGGGTGTGGCACTCTGCCTAAGCAGATCTCGGTAAGTGATATATTTTTTCGCGTGAAGTGCGGTTACCAGCCGTCAAATCACGGCCTCCAAAGATATTAGATATTAATTGATTTTAACCTTTGATATTAACTATAAATGACTTCATTAATTCTACAAAGCATGCATAAGTCCGTCAGTACGGTGGTGTGGATAGCGATACGGAATTCGATTCCGAAGATCCCGAGTTCGAATCGCACTTAAGCTAAAAATTATATAAAAACTAACACACTGCGGTTCGGTGAGTGCGGACCCTGTACTGTAATTGGGATTAATTCCTGTTGTACAGCGTAACATAAATAAATAACTTACAAAGAAGGAGTAAGTAAGCAATGTAAGTCATATTAACATCCATATAGTCCTGGGTTCGAATCTATCGGCCGACAAGTGTGTATGCCGCTGAAATACCGCAATGCCTAATATATTTATATTTAATATTATATATGGGGTAGGTGGCTCAGTGGTATCGAGTCGGCCTGTGGATCTTGAGAACCCTGGTTCGATCCCCACAGCCGACAAACAATGTTCATCAATTTAAAATCTACCCCTGTGGCTCCCCCTCCACTAACATCTTTGAGGGCAGTGATTTGACGGCTGGTAACCGCACTTCACGCTAACAAATATATCACTTACCGAGATCTGCTATGGCTGAGTGCCACACCCGGTAATGGGTAAAAGGCGTGATGATATATTTATATTTTATTTAATATTATATTTCAATATTTTATGGGGTAGATGGCTCAGTGGTATCGAGTCGGCCTGTGGATCTTGAGAACCCTGGTTCGATCCCCACAGCCGACAAACAATGTTCATCAATTTAAAATCTACCCCTGTGGCTCCCCCTCCACTAATATCTTTGAGGGCCGTGATTTGACGGCTGGTAACCGCACTTCACGCAAACAAATATATCACTTACCGAGATCTGCTTAGGCAGAATGCCACACCCGGTAATGGGTAAAAGGCGTGATGATATATTTATATTTTATTTAATATTATATTTCAATATTTTATGGGGTAGATGGCTCAGTGGTATCGAGTCGGCCTGTGGATCTTGAGAACCCTGGTTCGATTCCCATAGCCGACAAATAATTTTCACCAATTTAAATCTACCCCTGTGGCTCCCTCTCCACTAATATCTTTGAGGGCCGTGATTTGACGACTGGTAACCGCACTTCACGCTAACAAATATATCACTTATCGAGATCTACTACGGCAGAGTTCCACACCCGGCAAAAGGCGTGATGATATATTTATTTTTTATTTAATATTATATTTAAATATTTAATCACACAAATCCAGTTGCAGATGTGTAGAGTAAAAAGTAAAATAAAATATATATTCTATCGTAAAAATAAACAAATTATTTAAATTAGTATGTCATGAGTCTGATAAAGTTGTGAAAGCTTTTCGACTGTCGCTGTGGATATTTTTTAATATTCAAGTTAGCTTTTCACAATTTGCATTTGTTTGAAATTAAATTTCCACATGAAATCGATATCGGTCAAGTTGAGGCAGCTTGCATTTGTGTGCCAAAAATCCATTGATAAATATTCATAAAATACATTGAAACGTGCTAATCCGTCAGGGGTGTATGAAGGCGGGGATGACGGAGGCGGCAGCGGTCACGCACGGGTCAGGGGTCACCGCGATTGGAAAAGTTTTCAGTAAAAGTAAACTTGGAATCTCTCGCTGAAGGATTTTCAGCGTGGAGTCGTATCTGCCCCTGGTCTCCGCTCGCCGGTGTAATAATATTTGAGATTCTGCTGTCTTGCTCTCGGCTCTGTACTGTGATTATACTAAAATGACTCGGGAATTACATTTTTTGCTTCGCTAAATCTGTAGATGAATTTTACTTTGCCGGAAACCGTCATAAAATTGTTTCGCAGTATTTGTGAATTAATGTGTCACTGTGTTTTGCATTTGGTTTTAGAAACAAAATGAAAACTTAAAAATAATTAAATACTAATTGACGTAGGTATACCGTATGCTCCAAATAAATTTAGATAATATATATTATAAATTTATTATTGTTCAAATTTGAAACTACAATTTTTATTTTTTTATTTGCAATACAATTGGAATTTTTAATATTGTAAAAATATTTTGGATGTTACAATTTGAAAACGTTGTAATTATTTTTATTTAATTATTTGTTTAATAAGGGAAGAAAGTGAGAGATTTCGTCCTACAGGTGCTGTTTCATTTGAGAGGAGAATGGCAATTTTTTTATACATTTTTTTCTACGTCCATAACTGAAAGTACGCTTTTATTCCCTATATAATAAACAATTCTCTACCAGCAAGAGGAAATAACATTTTCTTCCCTAGGGAAGAAAGTAACTATTTTCATAGTTGGTTTCATAACAACTGTCAGTACAGTCTTAGATATTTATTTATTTATATATTGTAATTTTTTCAACATTACTTGTGAAAATAACATTTTCCTCACTGAATTAAGTTGTGATAATAACGTTTTCCCTCACTAGCAATGAAAGTAAATAATTTTCCTCAATTTTCTAAAGGTATCGAATCGGCATGTAGATTTGAGAACCCGGAATTAATTCCTCCCTCACTAACATTTTTAAGGACCGTTAACAAGTAGTAACCGCACTTCGCGCAAATAAATATATCATTTACTGAGATCTGCTACGGCTGAGTACCACACTCAGTACTGAGTAAATGGCATGAAGATTTATTTATGTAATCATTTTAAATTTTTTATTATTTACCTCTGACGTAAAGTGTAATTACATGATAGTATTTTTTTTTAAATAGATTAAATTTTATTATTCTCTTTACCGATGTCACTTAAATGTCTCTAATATCAAATATACCGTTGTTTTTCAGTTTTACTTTTCTTCTCTAGGTAAAAAATGTATCACTTTCTTCTCCCACTTCAAAGAAGAAAATTAATTTCTGGCAGGGCTGTAAAAAAAATTCTTTACACTAAAGTATCATATATAAAATATTGAAATTTTTCAATTATAAATTAGTTAGAATCAATAATCCGAATAGAAACGTATCCCGAGTTCGAATCTTACTCAAGCTAAAATCATATGAACTACCACAATGCGGCTCGGTGAGTGCGGACCCTGTACTGTAATTGGGATTAAGTTCCTGTTATACAGCGTAACATAAATAAATAAATATATAAATAAAATGAATATAACTCTTATCTTAAAACTTTTCAATTGCACAACAATATATGAAACAATCGTTGTTTGCGCATGCTCGTAGGGTGTGATATAAGGGTAGGTTCGCGCGTCGTGACGTCAGTGCACGTGCAGAAGCGTCGCGATGCGCGCGGGGTGACGCCGACCGCTGCTTACCGGCGTCCCGACGTCGAGTGTGGTGTAATTGTTGGTGCGGTCTCGTGGAACTCTAGGATCATGTGTGCTGATACTGTCACCCAAGCGATATGCTTTTTGTTGCTGTGTAAGTGTGGCTTGTTTCTTGTGGTTGTGTGTACATTGTAGATTTGGTTATGTTAAGTTCTTGTAGGAGTAGAGAGTGGAGTAAGCAGGTTTGCGAGTTCTTATCTCGAAAGGGTGCATAATTAAATATATTTACCTCATGCAAAAACTTGCAACGTTGCTCAAATTACGAGATTATTTTTCTGTATTAAGATAGTTAATTGAGGAAGAGATTATGCTAACGGGATGAACAATGTCAACTAAGCAGATTTTTGAAGAACTTCAAATTGCATGTCAGCGGAAATTCATTTTTTTTTTAATATTTACATACGCAAGTTCATCTTTTCTGTTTAATATTTTACTTTACGTTGCTAGTTGCGACGGCCGTTAAAACGATTTTATCTGCCGCGCTAATAAACAAAATATTTGTTTATAATAATTTCGTATGCAACTGTTCTAATTATTACGTACGCTATTCTTTCTACAATGTTAATTGTTTTGTACAATACTACATTATTTCACTTTGCTAATAGCAACGGGTGTTAAAACTGTTTAAATTTAAATATTTGTTACATATAAATTTGAAATAAAGTTATATATATATAAATATAAATTTTTAAATTATAATTTTACATTTTTTTGTTTATTCGACTTATATACAAATACATATGATTGTGAAATGCAACAAATGTTATTATTCTAACTCTGCAGTTGCAGATCTTAGTAATGTTTGTACCTATAAATAGTTTCTATTTAATAAATGAATTTAATGCCTTGAGTAGGTACTTATATTTTTGAAAAGATATTTGAAAACTTTGTTAATTTCAAAATTAATATTTGTGATCTGATTCAAGTAAAATTCAATTTAAGAAAATTAAATTCAAAGTTTTAATCTACTTAATTAACAAGGGAGTAGTTGCGTAATCCGGAAAATCTGCAAATTTAAGTTATTAAAATTAAAAATCCCTCATCATTTCATTAGCTAATGCTGGAATAAAAGTTTGTATGAAATATTATACTCAGTAAAAAATATTACATACAATTTGTTACAAACTTGCACATTTTTCGCAATAAATATTATATTATTATTACCGGTATGTAAAATGCAAATATTATGCCTCTTCTAAAAATTTTATATTCCAATATTTATTACCACATAATAGCAATAGATGAAGTAGACGGGTATTTTACTGCAATACTTTTTCCTATCTTTCCTGCCGGCAAACGATCCTAAATTTCATTGAAGTAAAATATATCAAATTCAACTGAAAATTTACTTCTTCCTGCATGTATACAATAGTACATTCAGAAACTAGTATTACTAGGCATTATAATACGTCCGTCAGTACGGTGGTGTGGATAGTGATACGGAATTCGAATCCGGAGATCCCGAGTTCGAATCTCGCTCAAGCTAAAAATTATATGAACTTATCACACTGCGGCTCGGTGAGTGCGGACCCTGTACTGTAATTGGGATTAAATTACTGTTGTACAGCGTAATATAAATAAATAAATAACGCATTGATTTACTTTTAATTTAAAAATTATTATTAAAAAAGAAATACAAATTTTCAAACTTAGAAACAATTAACTGCTCTAGGTGCACTTAAATAATGAAATTACATAAAATGAGTTTGGCATTTCCAGAATGTAGTCTGCCTCGCATTTAATTATGAATGTGTTTGAAAGAAGGGTAATTAGAAATAAGTAAAATAAAGCTTGTAAGGATAAAAACAAATTAAATAAAAAGTCAGCCGTCCTGTTCGAGATTATATAATCCTTTAGGTAATTACAAAAAGTCGTGTTTGAAGATGATAACATCGTTAAACGTTGCATCTGCTCATTTACCTGAAAACCTCCCTCACAACTCTCGCTTCTTAGGCGGGCGACCGCACGATATCATCAACCCCTAGAGACTTGCTCCATGCTCTGATTTTACGTTTACGAGCCAATGTAATTATTAACTTCACCCTCTGCTCCGCTACAACTCTTGTAACTTTTCATTCTGTTAGGGAAAAATTTAGTGCCTCTATTAACTAATTGAGAATATTGGATTAAAAGTGGGATGGTAAACAGCCCTGTTTAATTGAGAAATTATGTTTTTCATAGTTGCTTTTTAGTGGAGTTTAATGCGCGTTTTATGAATGTTGGTATTCCTTGTTTTTGATCGTGAGCTGATATGTTTTGACATAAAAAAGAGATAAAATATTGTGATATTCTAGAATAATTTCGTTTTATGTTTTTTGACAGATAAGGAATCTAGAACTAGATTTTTTTATGTACAAGTGTTATTTTGTTGCGTACATAAAAGTTTGCCATTTTATTAAAAAAGTAATAGCGTGGAAAACTGGACGCTCTTTCTTCGTTTAAATTTGATTAAAATTGTTGACATTTCAATTTACTAATGCACAGTAAATAGCAGCATTTTACTGTCATGTCATCATTTATCTTGTAATCTTAACCGAAGCCGTTTTAAGATTATAACAATAACGATTTTACTAGATGGGATTCAGTCAGGAATACGCTGGTGTCTGGTTACGAAAAACGTTCATAGAAATGCATAGCTAAAATCGAATGTAACGGTTTACATGAATAGACCATATGTTCATAGGGTTTAAGATTTGTTTGTTGCTAAGAATGCAATACAGGGCGAGTTTCTTAAAGCAACCGTTAGTTCTGCTGGCTAACTAATAACTATAGAGAAAAAATAAATACACAGGCTTGAATAGCAAGGGCGCAGACATATTTGAATGGTTGGTAAAAAAAAATATTAGGGAGATATAGTCGGTGGGAGAGGGAATTAATTTTATATTTTCTATTGGAATGAATAGTTCAAAATATACCTAAAATTAAAATTAAAGTTAAATAAAATTAATATCTTTAATCTGGAAAATCAAGAGTATCAATAAAACAATAGCTTCTTTTGTTTTACTGTCTTCCTGAAGTTTTTTAATATTTGTACTTTGTCTAGTTAGTAACATATATACAGAGTGTTTCAAAAATATTGCAAAAACATTTTAAGGTTATAAATTATTTGATAAAAATTTAATTTAATTGAAGTTTCGCAACTGTTCTTTCAATAATTTTTATATATTACTATGCTGGTTAATCAGTTGGTTTAAGCAATTATTTTTGCAAATTTTGCCAAAATCTTTTTGCGTTGAATTTCCTTAGTTTTTTTTTGCAGCAATTTTAAAACATCTTGTATTTGTTGCATAAAGCAATGTTATCTATGTTGTTAACTAACAGTATGTTAAAAGTTAACAATAGCCAAGATGGCTGACACCACAATTAACATATATTCTGATTTTTATGTTATAATTAATTAATATTAACATTAATATGCTTATTGTTAGTTAAGTAGCAATGGTCAAACAATAGTTAAAATAAGTACATATATCATCACGTCTCTTACCCATAATTGGGTGTGTCACTCTATCGTAATATTGATGATTTAAAGAAAATTATCATTTAACATTTCCGTCATTTTTCCGGTTCCAAGAAACGTAAAATAATATACAGAAATTTTTCCTCATTTAACTTTTTTGATGTAAAATATTTAGAAAAACCAATAATTGAACATATCAAAAATAGAATTGATAATGCAATCCTTCGATTCAGTATCCTGTATATGAAAAGAATATAAATTTGTGGGTTCTTGTTACCTCATTTTATGAGTATGATGTTGAGTATATATGAGATTCTAAAATGAGCAATTACTAGTTGATGCGTTTTGTAAATCAGTATTTTATGAGGTAATTCCTAAAGAATGATTAGAAATTCTCTGCGGCGCCGGGGCGGTCCGAATTCCCGTCACGTCGGCGTCGGCGTCGGTAGTAGAGAAGTAAAAAGCTTTACTGGAGCTCTTGCGCTCTGGTAATCATTCGGTTAATAATTAACGAGTGTTAGGGGTGTACAGAGTGACGCTTGCTTCATGAAATTAATCGAAAGTAAAGCGAAGTAGCGCATCGCTGCTCTGATCCTGACAGATCCTTTCATCCGGCGGCAAGGAACAAAAAGTGCCTTTTGTTACACACACATTTTGTAGATGGCGAACACCGACGCCTGGCATCGGCCGGCGTCTATCAGAGGTAATCTGCAGTTTTGTGGCTTGAACTTTTTGATGGATTCTGAACTGAATTAAACTAGATTTGTTTTACACTTGTTTGGGATAATATACTTTCAAGTTGAACTTTAATCGGCTGATCGAACCAGTAAAAACAAAGTGAACCTCACATTTGATAGTCAAACCACAATAGTTATTTGTGTATTAAGAGCGTAAAGTGATTCTTTGTTACTCGAACACGGTATGCACTGGATTCGCTTTCCTATTAAACACAAACAATGAAGTAGGTATCAACTACGAAAGAATAATTACACAATTCAATTATTAGCAGTTATTTATAATAGAATTTTATTTAATTAATAACTTTAACATAATCATCCACCCAGTGGCAGTGGCAACGAAAAATTTTGGACTGGGAAACATGGAAAATAGTTTTGCGATTTAAACATAAATTCTTTTTGTTTCATGATCAGCACGTCGTACAGAATATAGCCTTTAATTTTTTGCTCTAAGTTGTGAAACATCCTGTATAAAAACTAAATAAATTTGCATTAAAATAATAGTAAACAAAATAGTTATTTGTATTTATTACTCGCGCACAGTAATATTGTAAGAGGAACAAAGACACTTTACGCTCGTGATACACACATAATTTTTTCTACGATTGCATCTTAAAATTATTAAAAAACGTATGCGTACTGAAAATAAATTCGGTCTTTTAACTGTCAATATGACAAGTTTCTGTTTTGTTTGTATCCCTGGTAAGTATTGAAATAAGCACGGATTTAATATCTTTTTCGCGCGTTGCCATTGGAAACGCGCGCATTTAACGTCTTTTTCGCGCGTTGCCATTGGAGACACGCAAAAAAGATATTTTTCGATTGTTCCACAGAAAACGTCAACTTTACAATGACAAATGAGAGCGTAATTGTCAACTTTTCATAGCAATCGTAGAAAAAAAACTTTGTATTCGTGAAAATTTATCACATATAATAATTAGAAAATACACTGTAGGTAAAGCGGCGGTTACTATTTTAGTAAATAAACAAAACAAGTTTCTTAGTAACTAATAAAGTAAACAAGTAACTAATTGTAAGTGATAAGTAACTACTGTTGATCAAGAAATTATAATTCCTTGTTTGCTTTGTAATTTATTACTTAGTTACTTGTTTACTTTGTTATTTGATACTAAGATACTAGTTTATAGTTATACTAATTATTTGTACCACCATCAATAATTTCAAATCTTTTAAGGGGTAAGGCCACTCTAAAAATGTTTAAAAATGCATTTTTTTATTTGCTTAAATTGATGGATCGTGCTGAATCTTTTTATTTCTTATTCTAGATATAAAATACTCAAACACTACGGGGGCTTTTTAAAAAAAGTGCTTCATTCGTTTTTGATGGTCGTTTTTATACAGAAATTTAGTCCGGAATAATGAACTTTTTTTTCAAACGTGTGCCATTTTGTTAAAAATCAAAATTTTCAAAATCCAGCCCGTAGTTTTTTAGAGTATACATCAGAGATTAAGAAAACATATCCCTTTTTGATTCAGGTCTATTGCTGTTCCCGGAAAGTTTTCGCCCGATTTGCCCTACGCGCTGAGAGGAGTCGCCATTTTTTTTAATTTCTGACGATAATTTTGAATATTTTCTTTTAAAAAAATTTTTAAATAAAGTTTAAAAAGCACTAAATAAAGATCCAAAAACAGTTCTTAAGCAGAACGTTTAGATTTCGTTAAAAAAAATCTTGAATTGACCCTTTTTTTCCTTGTCTAGAGTGGCCTTACCCCTTAAACAATTTAAAAAATTGTTGTTTACTATGTCTGAAAAATTAAAAGCATAAAAATAGTAAATTGTAACACAATTGCAAAACAAGTACGAAAGTTGAAACAATAATTGAACATTTATTTATTAGACTAATGTTGCAATTATTTTTTTTCAATATATTTTTTCTGGAAAACCACTTACGATACATCGGCATTCATAATTCCATAATTCTTCGTTCAAGCAATAAATCTTCAATCACATCATTCATTTATTTCTAGTTCCTCACCTTCAGTTTCATTCATATTCCTTTCATTCAACTCGTCTCATCTTTCCCGATTACGTAACAAACAATCCTACATACACCTGTTTCAGCAATATTTCAAACAATATTATTTACTTGTAGCTGTTTTTAAATTTTTTGCGAACTCTTATAAGAATAATTAAATTCTGAAGAAATGTATCCATGATATCTTCTTTAAATTAAAAATTAGCTGTATTGGAATTTCAAGAATTAATTAAAAAAGTTTCGCGTCAAACATAATTCATTAAACGTTGAATAAATCAAGAACGTATCCTTAAATTATATTTTAATTTATAAAAGTAGATGATTGATGTGCGCGAAAAGCAAAAATTCAAAATTTAATAAAACACGTACAGGAAAGAAATCTGCAAGACTTTCCAATCTCGGAATTCACAAAGAAGGAAACGGAAATCTTAACAAAAGCAAGCACTGGTTACCTGGTTTATCAACACAGAAGTGCAGCTAGCTCGATAGAGTGCAGGAATGCAAGAAAGTAAGTGCAGAAGGTAAGTTCTACAAATGATTTCTGGCGGAATGAAGAGCCGCGATATCATCATTCAAAACGCTCCCACTCGACACGAATTTCCATGAATACAGATCAAGTCCATTGAAAGCATTTCCAAGTATTCACGGCGTGCATTGTTTGCGTTCATTCCATTTCTCTTCCTCAATCGCGGATCGCGAATCGCAACTAGCTAGCGCCCGGCGCCCGGCGTTCGGCGCTCGGCGTCGTCGTTGCCGCCGAACACGTAAACACACCATGCAACGGGCCACGCACCAGTGGCGTCGGAAACATTTTTACATCCAAACCAGAGTTCGATTACAAAAGCGTACAACTGATTTTCAACACTTCAGAAGCCCTTACTGAGATCTGTTTTAGAGAACACAACCCACAATCAAAAATGCATAAAGTAGCGTGGTTATATTATTTTAACTGTTTTTCTTAAATTTGTTTATGGTACAAGACATATATTATTTACATTGTTTCTCTTACTTATATTTACAATATTTATTAAAGAAATAATAACGTACTTCGTTTGTTAATATTACCCTGTCATTGTAACAAGAATGAATTATAGTTATATCTAGGGTTGTGCCGTGGTCAATTGACCAAAAATATTTGACGGCCAAATAATACGGTCAAATAATCTAAATGGAACCGCCACGACATCTGTTGTTCAATAGAAATAGCTACTTACTATTATTACATGAATATATTTAGTTTTGTATTCTGGGTTCTGAAAAATTTGCTTACTTTACTTTACAAATAAAATAAATACATATTATTTCATTTCAATACGTTTTTTACTTTGTTTTCTCCTTTATTTTGAATTTGATGTGGTTTTGTTTATTAGTTGTTGTTGGTTTTTCATTTTCAGTAATATTGGATGTAATAAACAGTACTATATAAATAAATTACAATTTTAATTGTGATTTTTATTAAATAGTCGGTCAATTGACCGAAAAATATTTGACTGGTCAAATGCACAACCCTAGTTTTTATTTATTTTATTAATCGATCCAACAGGATACAAGATCCCAATTACAGGACGATTATACAGAATACAAAAAATAAAAGAATGAGTTGTCACAAAAGAAATAGACAGAAATATAAGAAAATATACAAGTAACTTAAACAGAGAAATAATTAATTAATAAACGCTTAAATCTAGGTAAGGAATCGCCAAATATGTCAATGTCAATGATACATGATATATTATTATATGCTAAACAGAGTTGTCTTATAGGGGATTTCAATTCATAATTAGTCCTAGCTCTTTTGCAATGAAATAGTGCTTTATTTCTTGAAGTGATCCGTGGAATATGAAATAATATTAGCTCAAGACTACATGCATCATCAATATAGTTGTTAATCAATTTATATAAGTAGAGAGATGATTGTAAAGTTCTTCTGCTACTTAATGACATTAAGTTCACTTCAGGCAATAAATTAGAATAGTCTTGGTCCCAACTAGGATATTGTCCATGCAATTTAAAATAACAATATTTCATAAATTTATGCTGAATAGACTCAATTTTAGCTACGTATCGGTTATAAATTGGATTCCAAATTTGTAGACAATATTCTAGCTTAGAACGGACAAATGCGCAATATAAGCTTTTAAGTGTTCTTATTTTACAGAAAGACCGACAGTTTCTAATTACAAATCCGAGATTTTTGTAGGATGTTCTTACAGTAGTCTCAATGTGTACATTAAATGATAATTTTGTGTCAAATATAATCCCAAGATCTTTAAACTGAGTTACTCTCTCAAGCGAAATAGTTTCCATTTGGTATGCATAAGTGTAAACATATTTTTTAACTAAATAACTCATTATCTTGCATTTGCTGAAATTAAAGAATAATTTTGAATTATGAGACCATTTTAAAATATTGTAGATGTCGTTTTGTAACAGAATACAATCATCTAATTCGCTCATGAAATGAAAATTTTTTTGAAAGATTTTCTTATTACTTCAATCCTGAAATCCATTCAACAAAACTACATAATTAATTAAAGTAATTGCCTACTAATTATTATTATTAGTGACACCAACATTAGTCACTTTATAATGGATATTAAAAGAACAATTGAATTTAGATTGAAAGTATAGTACGCCTGGTAAAATTTGAAGTAGCGCTACTGAAACAGTGTAACCTAGCTCGTCTTTGTTCACCCTTTTGCTTTTAAATTGCTTATTTCTTACCGCGGGATTGTAAACTGCAACTATTCTATTTTCAAGAATTTCATATTTTTGTAAGAACCAGGAAGAAAACTGCTAGAGATACTGTACGTAAAAAGGGAGCAATGTCCTCAAAACTAAACAGTTAATAGCAGAAGGAAGGCTAAGGGGTTGAATCTGATACAGGGTGCATTGTTCGGTTTATTGCATGATAAGGAAGGATATGATTGAAGGTTTGTTGCGTAAATGTAAGATGAGACGAGATTGTATGAAAGCAAGTATGAATTATGAATTGTGGACCAGGACAGCAATGTTTGTATATTATTATTATTGTAGGTGACTCAGTGGTATTTTTACCACATTAAAACTACCCCTGTGGCTCTGTTACGACAGAGTGCCACATCCAACAATGGGTGATAGACGTAATAATATATTTACTTTATTTTAAATATTTGAAAAACCTTTCTAGATATTTAAAATTGGTTATCTTATTTATTTTTCCTTGGGTGGTAATACCAAAATTTTGACATTAATCTGGGTCACTGTTTAAATAGGTTAAGAACCGCTGCTTTCACCCAACTGAACTAAGGTCGTTATATGATTCAAAAGTTATTCAAATTTTGTACTTTTTTTTTGTGCCAATTATATCAAAATTTATTAAGTACCTTTAAAAAAATAAATTAATGGAACTATTACATTTGAATCGCAATATATGTATATTTAATAAAATTAATTGCAATAGTATAACGTAATAACTAAAATGTTCAATCAAGGTAGACTTTGAAAATCTAACAGATTTTGTATAATCAAAAAATATTTAAGTGTCAAACGTTTAAAATTAGATATGTTGTCATGATAACCAATGTCAACAGCCCGTTATAAATTTTACACGGGCTAGCACGTTATAAGTCTCGTAACCCCTAGAGACAGAGTTAAGTAAACAGTTTATTACGATTCATATGTACGTAAACTATTTAACAATGATGTCAGAAAAACTCTAGATATCTTTTTCGCTGTTGAAATATTCTAAATTTATTATATCTTTATCTTCATCTTCAACCGAAATTAAACTTGCGTCTTAAACAAAACGTCACTGTCTTCAATTTATACTGAACAATATATATTTACGTCTAAATAGAATTAATTATAAACTGTAGTCCTCTGTATTGCAATGGAAGCCTGTTTTACAAAAACAGCCTATGTCAAAAATTGAAAAAATATATATTTTTTTTGTCACTAAATGGCTGAAAGCTTCACTCGTACGTTAGACAAACAATTTTCTACGAAAACAGCCTGAATGCAAACTTATACAATATAGAAAATACAGTAATTCTACAAAAATAACCTTAGTCAACTTAGTTACTGGAAACTGAAACTGAAAAATAGCGTCCTTCATATTTTCCCAGTTAGGAGCCATTCTTTCCTGCCAAACGAACAGGATTTTTCAATAATCGGAAGGAAAAAAAAACTGGTTACGGTTGAAACTCCTGATGAGTGGGACACAATAATTAAAGAATGTCAAACAAAACCATCTCAATTTAATGTAATTAACGTTAATCAAGGCGGGCTATTTAATATTCAAAAATCTGTTGAACCCTACTTCCTAAAAACACCGAAACCTCCACTTAAGTTAAGAAGTATTCGTATGTACAAAATATCTAAGGATCATTCTGACTTCATTTTAGTACGAGACACATATTCTGGTCCTTGGAGAAGATGTCTAATCAGAAATAAAATCAAACTTCCAAAATAGTTTTCTTTGAAACCGTTATATAATAGCCCATTAAAAATAAATCCTCTAAAAATGAAAAGTTTACTAGATTTGTGTCCAACATTAAAAAGGACCGAAAATAGAGCTTTTTATGAATCGTTTAATACCGATTCAAAAACAAATCAAAGAGAAACCGAGAATGCTGATGTAGATTCAGAAGATAACAATAGTGGATGCGAAAATTAAAGCTTTTATTTTAATATACTTGTTTTTGTAACTAAAGAAATATTTTTGTTTTTTTAATATTATTTAGTTTTCAATAAATATTAATTATTTTCTTCTATATTATTTTTTTTTTCCACAAAAACAATCCATGTCAGACAATTTTTATCAAATTTTCAGAAAACAAAAAATATTATTAAGTTATTCTTTTATTGACAAGTATCTGTTTTGCACATAGTTTCAAAATAATGCCACACTTTGCTATTTTCTGTTGTTAAAATTTACTAATTGAGTTTTATTTGATTACTGAAAATCGGAAAAAATTGACAAAGGCTGTTTTTGTAAAACAGGCTTCAATTGGAATAAAGTATCCGTTGAGTAGAGTAATAAATAATATGAAAAATCCTGATTGAATGTTTGTGTCTTCCAGTGGCAGTGGCAACTCCCGCTGGACACAGCGTCCGCATCCAAGAACTGCGTGTCCCCGAAGTCATCCGACGAGGGTCGGCCGCCCTCCTAGACTGCGACTACACCCTCGAAGGTGTCAACCACAACGGCTTGGTTGTGAAGTGGTTCTTCAACGATCAGTCACGGCCAGTGTACCAATGGATACCTGGTGAGACGGGTCCGCAAGGGCTTGGTTTGCTTCGGGGGAAGCTCAACTTGGGGTACAGAGCTTCGCAGGACGCCAGGACGTGGCATCGAGCTTTGCATATACCTCAGCCTCAAGCGGATATGTCTGGGGAATATACGTGTGTGGTGTCCACGTTTGAGAATGAGGATCGACAGACTAAGAGGATGATCGTCTTCGGTAAGGACGACATTTTGTCAGTTTTATTTCAGAAATTTGTTAGAGGTATTCTTAAATAAAATATCTCTCAATATAAGTAAGATGTTATCATATAAATATTGATATTTTTGAAACAAGAGTTATTATAAATAAATAAATAATAGTTATTTATGGTACAAGTGTGTTATATTACAAATAAGTCACGCAAGAAAAGTATTAGTCCACGAGGCCGCAGGCCGAGGGGAATAATTTTCTGAAGTGACTTATTTGTAATAACACACGAGTGACATACGAAATTTTATCCAACAACTACAATTAAGACATTAAAATATAAATTTTGACACAATTGTCTACATTTCAAATAATATTCTAGTTAGCCATACTTTCTTGTTTTGTTGTCTAGGTTACTCAAAATTTTTAAATAAACAATGTTGAAAAAAGGTTGCAGCTGTAGTATTTGAAGTGGAAGACAAGAATTTTATTCCCGAAATAATCATTAAGGAAGCGGAAAAAGTGGTTGTTGATATTTTACCAAAAAAGTCTAGAAGTTCCTATGAAAAAGAATTTCATATGTTTGAAGACTGGATGACAACTAGAAACGTCAAAGGTATGAATGAAAGTGTTTTTCATAGGAAGTTCTAGATTTTTTTGGTAAAATATCAACAACCGCTTTTTCCGCTTCCTTAATGATTATTTCGGCAATAAAATTCTCGTCTTCCATTTCGAATACTACAGCTGCAACCTTTTTTCAACTTTGTTATATTTAAACTCAACAGTGAGTTACAAGTCATAATTTATGCGTGACTTATGACTTATAACTCACGTGTGACTTATAAGCCACTTTACTAATCTAAAATGACAACAATAATGACTTTATAAGTAGTGGGTGTTGGATAAATAAATATATCATCACGCCTTTTACCCATTACTGGGTGTGGCACTCTGCCTAAGCAGATCTCGGTAAGTGATATATTTTTTCGCGTGAAGTGCTATTACCAGTCGTCAAAGCACGGCCCCTAAAAATGTTAGTGGTGGAGGAGCCATAGGGGTAGATTTAATTTGGAGAAAATTGATTGTCGGCTGTGGGTATCGAACCAGGGTACTCAAGATCCACAGGCCGACTCGATACCATTGAGCCACCTACCCCATAAGAGTTATTGTTACTATAAATTTGAAATATTATGTATTGTACAGAATCAATTGTATCAGGTCTATTTGGTTTCGATTAAAACTACCCTTGTGGCTCCTTTCTACTAACAGTTTTAAATGTATATGTCATGAAAAAGTGTTACTATTTCCTCAAGTGTCCTATTCTTCAGCTCGCAAAATGAGAAAGCATCGTCAGGAAGATATGTCTCATTTTCTTTGCTCAAAAATATATCATCACGTCTTTTACCCATTACAAGATGTGGAAATGGCGGTTACTAGCCATCGAATCATGGTCCTCAAAGATGTTAGTGAAGGGAGAGCTACAGGGGTAGTTTTAACGTGGTGAAAATTGTTTGTCAGCTGTGGAACTTGAATTCGGTTTCTCGAATCCACAGGCTGACCCGATACCACTGAGCCACCTACCCCATAAGATTGAAAGTATTATAATATATTTGAAAACTTTAAACAGGTGTGCAAATAAAAATGGAAAATTTTTAATTAACTTCTCAAACACAATTAGCAGGACAGTCAATTATTAATCGCATAAATATAAAATTATTATATTAAATCTGTTTATTATTCCTACCAAATATAATGAACCTTTTGTAACCATCTCTATTGCACTTGTAGTGTAATGTTTTCAAATTTATTACAATATTTTTAACCTTTATCATAATATATACAATATAGAGTATGTTTTATTTATAATACCACTAATATATTGTTTCACAATATATCAGTATTTACTCACCCAATTAGGCATATAATTCACCTGAATAAAAATATACTCAGCCAGAGAACAAAATTTAAATAATCATAAATAATTTAAAGCAGATTCATAATTAAAACGATACTTTAATATCCCTGTATAAGTACCGTCTCTAAAGTTTTAAAACTCATATTAAATTTGAATTATAAGATCGATGTTTCTCACACGAGTGAATATGTGATTGAGGTTATATTTCTGCTAGTGTGCTGTGAAATCAAGAATGCACATAGACATAACGCGGTTAGATTTATAGGTGTGATTTGTTCTGGTTGAGAATATGAACAAAGGATTTGTCTGTTGTCCTGAAGTTCCGATATAGATTTACAACTGTTTCTGGGTAATCTGTAAAACTCTAGTTGTTAATTCAACACAGACAAGCATACGCTTTTAAACTGGATTACTGGAACTGCGAATGGTGAATTGGGACACTGTGGTGTGGGCTTCTCTCTGGGAACTACTTACAGCTGTTTTATCTCTTCTTACTATAAATTATTACGTCTATTTCAACTGCTTTTCTACTCTATTATTTGCAAGATTCACAAGACGAAAAGACACGATTATTTTGAGCACTTTATATATTTTTAATTAAGATTTCTATGCAGTTGTAGTTCTCTGGATGCGCTCGCCTTTCACATGCTAGAGTCTGCATCTTTTTTCTACCAAATTGCAACTATAAATAAATAAAATAAATATATCATCACGCCTTTTACTCATTACTGAGTGTGGCACTCTGCCTAAGCAGATTTCGGTAAGTGATATATTTATTTACGGCCCTCAAAGATGTTAGTAAAGGGGGAGCCACAGGGGTAGATTTAAATTGGTGAAAATTGTTTGTCGACTGTGGGGATCCAACCGGGGTTCTCAAGATCCACAGGCCGACTCGATACCACTAAGCCACCTACCCCATAATAATAATTAAAGCCCGGATTTTTAGGCAATTGCCGAGATTAAAACTTTAATATACTTCAGGCAATTTAGTTTTTCTATACATAGGTAACATGTTTACGTGTCATGGAAGGTTTTTTTATCGTGCCTTAGAGCCTATTTTTCCTATATTTTGGTTTTTGTGCCTATTTTACCTTATACAGCCTATTTTGCCTATTTTTGTTACCTATTTCAACTTTTATTGAGCAGACAAGGTATAAACCATCTATCATCTATTTCGTTAACTAATTCAACATTTGGCAAAGTGTTTCAACTTTACCTATAATATTTCAAGTACTTATTTTGTCTTTAATCAAGTTTTTGTGTGTGAATTTAAAATGCCGAAAGGCAAAACGCGTTTTAGTCAAAATTTTATGTGGCAATTCAATTATGCCTTTGCCATTATAAGAACGCCCCGGTCACATTTTGTAATGTCGAACGAAGTTTTCAGCTTACAAGCAAGTTCTGACTGACCGAAGACAGTCCCTTTCCGAAAATTGCATTGAGCAATTGCTTATAATATTTTGTGAATCAAAGTATACTACATAGTTTGAATTCGTATAATAGTTAATTAAATCTGAACTCTAAATTAGTATTCTATTATTATTTTTCAGATTGCGTTAATTCTTGTTTAAAATGATTATTTTTTTCTAATGAAGAGTAGGTACGAGTACCAATATTAGAATAAAAATTAGTTTCTAATTTAAAAAAAAAACTTTTTATATATAGGCTGCCTAAAATCCCGCCTATTTTAGAGTAATTACCTGCCTATATGCCTGCTTATTTAGGTGTTTTTAAGTGCCTAAATATCCGGGCTTTAATAATAATAATAATTGGTATTAAGTTCCTAATATAGATTTTTTTTGTTTCACTTTCACATTTTTATTTAGTTTCTTGTCGTCTTGGTATCATGATTCTATTTCGAGTAGATACCTAAAGGTTTTAATAGGTTAGAGGTCATCTCTGGGCTCATAGTTGGAAGGTTAAGATTAGGTTACTGGGTTTGTGGTTTTGATTAACCGTCAGAATATTGCTACAGGTCACTTGCCGCTCTTGTTACTGGAGTATGACACTAAATTTAGGGTCGGTATTTCAATCTTCTAAGTTTCTAATAACATTTTTTATCAAACAAATAAAAAATCACATCGCATATATAGGTCAAATAATTTATTTATGCTTGTTGGACTCACCGATATTTTTAGTTATTGGGTGGAATTTGAACGCGAGATCCCCGGGTTTGAATGCCATAACAGTAACTACATTATTATATTAACTTGTCATTTTTTGATATTTTATTTTATTAAATATCGGCTAGCTAAACTAAATCTTGTACTTCTTAAATATCATTTGCAGATATTCTTGTCTTAATAAAATTGCATTTATTTATTTGTTACTCTGCATAATAGGAACTTAATTCCAATTACAGTGCAATTCAAACCACTCAGATATAATTATATACAGGGTGTTTCAGGACTAGTGTAACAAACTTGAACAGCTTATTAATGAGGTCATTTTGAACCAAAAATGTCATATGAACATAGGTCCTATTCCTTCTAGTTACCAAAATACAAGAGATTGAAGTTCTATAAATAACACGAAATTTTCAAATTTTTGTAATCGAGATACTTTCGGAAAACAAGAGTTTTATTGAAAAGTTATACCTTATTTGTCTTAATTAATTTTATTTATTAATATTAACGACTACGATTTAGAGAACACAACATAAAATGACACTATTAAATAGACACAGAACAACATAACCAAACATGGAATAGGTTAACATAATATGAAATAAGATAACAAATTTAAAAAAAATTACTGCAAGTGTTCAAAATGAGCGCCTTGAACTCGTATGCATGTTAATATTAACAAATAAAATTAATGAAGACAAATAAGGTATGACTTTTCAATAAAACTCTTGTTTTCCGAAAGTATCTTGATTACAAAAATTTGAAAATTTCGTGTTATATATAGAACTTCAACCTCTTGTATTTTGGTAACTAGAAGGAATAGAACCTATGTTCATATGACATTTTTGGTTCAAAATGACCTCATTAATAAGTTGTTCAAGTTTGTTACACTAGTCCTGAAACACCCTGTATATTTGTATATAATATGAAGTCAGCGAGGGTTGAAGGTACGAACGTTTGTTTGTTAAATAGTAAACGCAAGTTTAATGTGTGTTTTATAAATATAGAATGATTTTATTTAATAAACTGGGTTATAAAAATTGTTATCAATTATTAAAATTTTATTAGTAGCTTTTTAAGCTTTCAACTTTTATTGTATATGAATTTTTAACGGTCTCCATACGTATACGTTCCATTTCCGGGATATATTTCATATTAATAGCATTTTAAAATCTTTTTATTTTGAACTGCAATACATAAAGTTTCCTTTTCAGTAGCGAGTGGTTTTAAAAATAAAAACACAAAATAAACTCGTATTGAACATGTTTGCTCTTTAATTTCGCGACTTTCCATCAGCAACAATTGCCGGTCGGAACAGGAGCTTTGCTACTAGGTACCATCCATCACGTGACCTCGCCAACTGCGATCGTGCAACCTCGATAGAGGAATGAATTCAGTAATTAGTGTACAGAGACCTCTACACGTATTTTTCACGAAACTCAATTTAGCGAGCTACTGACATTCATTAACGGAATTTCAAACGTTTCGGGGTGAGTCCATGCTTCTGCCAGTGCAGCCAACTGCCAGCTGCTGCTGCCAACCTATTGTCGGTTTTCCGCTTTATTTTATTTTCTTTCTTTCTGCAAATAAACCATCTTAAGGCTCGTGCTTTGCGGTTGTTTTTTAATGGCTGTTCTGATATGTTTATGTTTTTTGCTCATTCGGAATTTATGTTCAAGTTTTTTTGTTATTTTCTTTTGTGTTGATGCAGGAACTTCTGCCTATTTCTTTAATTTACGATTAATTTTTATTCTCTTACGCCTCTTATACGCCCATTATTCAATTATTTATTTATTTCCTACTCTGCACAACAGCAAACTTATTTTAATTACATTACACAGGATCTACAGTTTTTTGTTGAACACTAATTAATACAAATAAGTTGTACTTTTGATTTTAAGATAATTAACTTTAAGCTTATGAAGCGAGAAAGCTAACCACTAATTTTTGTAAACGAATATGCAATAATAGCTTCTCAAAAAAGTTAATCTTTTCTTAAAAATTGTCAAATGCGTCCGGTGCAATTTTGCATTAAATCTAAGGAATGTAATTCTTGACTCATCTTTCCTCTTTGTGTTAGAATTATGAAGTATGTTCGTATGTGAAAATGATGCATTCATGTAATAAAATGGAATAGTGAAATGTTATGACAAAAAGAATACGTGTCACTTGTCACGTCATTTCGCAGTTGAATATACGTACAAATGGTGTTGAAACAAATGAACACACAGTACACAGATTACAACATTGTCAAAAAACATGATGTGTTGTGCTTGTAATCATATATCATGTATCAAATTCAAAATATTGCAGCTTATGGTCATAGAGTCCGTATAATCGCCATTCGCAAAAACATAAATATCAATAAATAACAAAACAAAGACATTATCGAATTTTTCATTTAATCCGTTGTAACAACCAAGTTTGAAATGGCAAAAAACAAACATGAATATTCCGTGTTGACACAAATAATCTCCATTGTTTTCAATAAATTGTGGAGTAATACATTATCTGGGGTGTCTGTTCGACACTTCATACATTATGGGATGATGAACGACTTTCTATATTTCACATTCGCTATTTCTTTCACGCTACTCAATCATCCGCAGTAGCTATAGTTTGGCGTTCACTGTTTCGCAGTTTGTAAGAACTAACAAAACCTGCAGCGGATCTACTCCCACGTGGAACCCGGACTTCCGAGCTTTTTGTCCAACAAGTCGACCGACGCGAAATGAACGAGTGTAATGAGTCAATGTACACTATCGACGATAACGACGTATTTTAAACTGTCACGCCGGAAGATATTTATGGGATTTAGATCAGCTAGATTTATAAATAAATAAAATAAATATATCATCACGCCTTTTACCCATTACTGGGTGTGGCACTCTGCGTAAGCAGATATCGGTAAGTGATATATTTTTTCGTGTGAAGTGCGGTTACCAGCCGTCAAATCACGGCCCTCAAAGATATTAGTGGAGGGGGAGCTACAACGAATTTAAATTAATAGAAATAAAATTAATTCTTATTACAATATTGACAGATTAAGATTAACGCGTAGGCATTATGTACATCAGATTAAAATTATTTCTGTAGCTCCATCTCAACTAACTGGTAAATATATCACTTACCGAGAACTACTTCGGCAAAGTGCCACACTCAAAAATTGGTAAAAGGCGTGATGATATATTTATTTTATTGAGATTAAGTAACAAATACATATTTTTAAGGATACATAAATTCTAACATAACAATTTTGCAAAAACTTACAATTGGAGAGATTTCACATAAAGAACTAAATGTTGTTATTCGTATTTCAATAACAATTTGGATCAAATCTAATTTATTTGTTTGTCTAGTTTTCACTATTCTTCTAGTGCTAGATGTAATAATTCGGATTCAGTTTGGAGCAGGGTTCGTAAATATCATGATATTTATAATAAATATCAAAATATCTGATATATAGGATATATATCAGATAAATATCACTTTTTGGATATTTATTTTTTAATTTTAGTTTTTGTACACATTTAGAAAAACTGAAAAATTCGAAAAATTTCACTTTTCCAGAGGCTATATCACAAAAACTATTTGATATTTTTATATAATGGATATATATCATTGCAAAAATATGACGATATATATCAAAATAAATATCATGATATATATCGATCGATATATATCTTCGAACCCTGGTTTGGAATAATAAATAAATATATCATCACGCCTTCTACCCAATATTGGGTGTGGCACTCTGCCGTAAACAGATCTCGGTAATTGATATATTTCTTTGCGTGAAGTGCAGTTACCAGCCCCCAAAGATGTTAGTGAAGGGGGAGCCACAGAGGTAGTTTTCAATTGGTGAAAATTGTTTGTCACTTGTGAGAATCAAACCTTAATAATGGATAATTGCCCCGTCAAAAGTTTCATTTTAAACTTGGTTTAAATATAGAAAAACAAATCGATATTACAGGCTATATGAAATAACTGACGTTGATGTCAATCATTTGATTTGATTTATTGAAACTAAGTTTTCAACATAAAATTCCTTTTATTTATTTATTTATTTATGTTACGTTGTACAACAGGAACTTAATCCCAATTACAGTACATCGAGCCGCAGTGTAGTAATAGTATCTATAATTTTTAGTTTGAGTAAGATACAAACTCGGGATCTCCGGATTCGAATTCCTTATTGCTATCCACACCACTGTACTGACGTACCGATAAATCGCTATAACTATCAACCTACTCATTTCTGGATATATGTTTATAAAAACTATTTGATTGTTTTTACATGTATTACCCACCCTTAATCTACCCCTGTGGCTCCTCATCCACTAATATCTTTGGAAACCGTGATTTGACGGCTGGTAACCGCATTTCACGCGAAAAAATATATCACTTACCGAGATCTGCTTAGGCAGAGTGCCACACTCAGTGATGGGTAAAAGGCGTGATGATATATTTATTTATTTATTTTACCCACCCTTAAATTTATGACATCTATAATACCCTGTATATTCTGTTTCATTTAAAATAACAATATTTTGTTTCAAAAAGATGATTGTTCCAATATCAATTAAGTCATAAAATATAATTGTTCAATGAATTTATATAACTATATCTAAGCTACTGTATTGAGATTAAGTTCCTGTTGTACAGAGTAGAAAAAATAAGTAATTGGTCATTTTCGAAAGCTCTATTCTCTTCCTCCACCACTGGCGTATAAACCAGTTTCCAGCTAGTGTTTGGCGTTCAACCTCGTTCGATCTGATATCGACTTGAGTGGAATACAAAGGTATCTACTAAATATCGCCCACTTAATTAGCAGTCTCAGCCAAGTCGATTCGAGCGCCTGATTCCATCGAGATAGACTTCGTTTTAAATTGTATCGGTAGACAAATTATAATTGTGATAATTTTTACTAATTGGGCAAATTTCTTTTGTTCTACGTTTCGTTAGTGTTCATTAATTACTGGCCGCAATTATAGCGAGATGGTATCAAGCGCGGTAATTGTTGATCAATAATTTTATATAACTAGTACGCAACAGATTTTATTCAAATTAATGATTTTATTTAAATTACAAGTAATTACAAATTATCACGCCATCTTAATTATTTCCTGTTGTAGTGAATCTACAATTGCAGATCTTTGTAAATTTATTTTAATTGAGAAGTAGCTACCTTTACATTTGCATTTTTGGTTATAATTTTAGAAGTTGGTTATTAAAAACTTTCGCTTTTGAGGTGATTGTTCTAACCATCGAGTCACAACTATCTAGTGATAGTTTTATAGTTGCGCTATTGTTTTACAAGCAAAAGTTCAGGAGTTCAAACTACACGGAATACAATTAAATTTAAATTTTAATATACTTTTGTATAGCGAGAAATGGTGGCAGTTGATTTCTTGTTATTAGCATTTGTAGGACTAAGATTGTATTATTGCTTTACAAACAGTAACGGATTAAGTCTTTGCTGGCCCCTAAATAAAATTTAGAGTTTGGGGTCACCATTTATATCAAGTGAAATACAAATATAATAATCAGAATCAATAATCAATTTGTATGGGGCAGGTGGCTCAGTGGTATCGAGTCGGCCTGTGGATCTTGAGAACCCTGTTTCGATCCCCACAGCCGACAAACAATTTTCACCAATTTAAATCTACCCCTGTGGCTCCCTCTCCACTAATATCTTTGAGGGCCGTGATTTGACGGCTGGTAACCGCACTTCACGCGAAAAAATATATCACTTACCGAGATCTGTTTAGGCAGAGTGCCAAACCCAGTGATGGGTAAAAGGCGTGATGATATATTTATATTTTATTTTAATAATCAATTTGTAATATTGCTAATTGAATTTAGCCTCTTTATATTAAGAGCCCTAAATATTATATCTTTTGTGTTTGCTGGATAATACGGCCCTGTTTCTAGCGATAGTTGTCAGATGCAAACCTCACTGACTTTACGCAAAACTATTTTACAAATCGAGTATTTTAACCACTTAGTCACAACTGTTTTCAAATTATGTGATATTAAAATAGTAAATATTATGTGGTCGTATTTAGTTCCAGAACGAAATCTCCGCCTGCGGCATGGTGTCACCGAAGATGGAGCTCAAACTGTAGCTTGCACCGCCGAGGGCGTGTACCCTCAGCCCGAGATGTCAGTGCGTTTAGCAAATGAGTATGTCTGATCACGTTCTCCAGGTATCTATATCAACACGGAGCGCTTTGTGGTTGTTTCAGGGAAGTGGAATCTACGACGGTGGTACGTCGCGAACACGACGGTCTGTTCGACATCTCCGCCGTGGCTACGCTTCCTACTGGCGCGCTGGACGCGCCGTCTGAGTTCGCATGTGAGTTGAAAGTCCCTCAAGCGAATTATACCGTAAGGAGAGAATCAGTTTGGTATCCAGGTGAGAAAGAAGAATATTATTCGGACTTGAATTTTATGATTTGAATTGCTCTTAGGAACATCTGCAGGTGTGTTTGCAGTCTTGCCGCATGTGTGGATGTCGCTAGCGTCGCTGCTGCTTCCTGGTGCGCTGCTAGGCCCAGCGTGAACCTTGACCTCTGACCTCCATATCCTCCCTCAGTCCAACAAGAGTACTGTTTCCTCCGTGTATTTTCTACTCCGGTGTCGTTCGTTCGTTCGTCCGTTGTTTTGAGAGCATTAGTCAAACATCACGTACATGTACATCTCGTGGATACTAACATAGACTACCCTCTTGCCCCTTTCCCATTCCGTTGCTAGGGCTAGAATTATTTGTGTACATCGTTGGATAAATGTGTTTTCATTCATGTAAATTGTAAGGCCTGACAATTCGCTTCGAGAACTGCTACGTATATTATTAAACTATCTACAATTCACTGACGTTCCTAAATTATTTTACATCATTTTCCTTCAACTATTTTCAACTAATCATAATACAAAACGTTTGATAATTCAACCAATAAGTATAGATTTACACTGACACTAATTAACAGCCAATAAAACATTGTATTAAACATGGATTACCATTAGAATATATTTTTCAGTACTTGCCCTAATTAAACAAAACTAATAAGTGTAATTTTTTTTTGTCTCAAAAATATTAATTTGACATTAAAAATTGTTTTTTATTTACTTGATACAAGTTACTATGAATATATTATTATTCTATCATAACTTGATTATTTTGAGCAAAATATAAAATCTAAATTATTTGTATTTTTTGTGTTGGTGTCGTTACGACTTTTTTACCTAATCTGCCCTCGAGCATTAATTCATATCCGGGCATTTTTGTTGTTGTTCATTCTAACAACGTAATTAATTAATTAATACGTTTTTGGAATGAACTAAAAAAATAAGGAATAAGTGAAAATTTTTCTTGACATGTTTTCTACCAATTATAAAGTAAAACATTTAAAAATGTAACTAATATACACCCTGTCACTAGGAAAATGATGCAATTTAACACAAACGTATATAATTTTAAATTTGATACATTATTTTATTTGCTTTCTTATCAATATCTTTCAGATTCCTTTTAGATACATTTATATTTTTAAGTACTCAATTTATTTGCTAGCAGCAATTCTTACATTAGGTAAAACCTGTTGTTCTACGGACTTTGTTCAAAATAAAAATTCATGGATAAAGCCTATATAGTTAATCGAAAAATAGACTTATCAGATAGCTTAACTTTTCTTTGTTACGCTGTATAACAATACATAATTATTAAATTACTAAGTGTGTTTTGCGAAACACGAACCTTTGCATATTTTGTTCATAGACAAATGAATCGTATCTATGGGTATCAATAAACAAACAAGTAATTTTACTTTTTTGATATTTCCTTCAGCAATACATCTACTGGCAACATTATCCATAATGCCTATGGCACACTGGTCGATGAGCGTCGATGACCATCGATGAACTCCTCGATGAAACATCGACGAAAATTAGAGGCTCCTCTATTTCCATCGATGAGCTCATCGATGAAACGAACGTATCTCATTTCACTCGTATCTTTTGTGTCTCATTTCACGTTAGCGTGGGTTTCCATTTTGGTTTCTGTTTGTCAACTTTATCGTATTTTCAAAATAACCTCCAAACGTCAATAAACTAGGGAAATATCAATTTGAAAACACACGATATAGGAACATTTTATTGATATTATTACCAACATAACTTTTTTTGTCACAGAGAAATTTATTGTATTTGTCATCGATGAAACAGAAAACCGTGAAAGAAGAGTGCGTTCTGTTGTTTCATCGATGAACTCATCGATGTCATCGACGCTCATCGACCAGTGTGCCATAGGCATAACAATTGTACATTTAATATTTCTTTCAATAAATAATCTGTTTAATCTAGCTGATTGATTCATTGTATAGTCTTAATATATTTATTATTTTCAAAGTTCTTGTTGTTATGACTACTGGCAATTTGAAAATATGAAGTGAGTTCGCGAAATTAATTGTCAGACATGAAACATTATTTTTATCAGATTGGAATCGAGATGATATATTTGTATATTATGTAAAAAATACTCTATATAATATTTGTCACTAATGTTGCTTTGGAATAATTCCATAATGTGTATAAATATGTGACTGTGAGTGTACTGTGTACAGACAACGCAGGTACTAACAGAACCTTTATAAAATAATCTGTGACATATGTGAAATAAATTTATGTTTGTTACAAATCCGACCGTTTATTTCCACAAAACCGCTGTTGACATGTGCATAGTTGTACCTAGACCACACTGTACACATTCATACATTTCCCTACGTACAGATTCCACCGACGGCGACGCACAAAGTTCATCCGACTCATGTTGCTAAAGTTGACATACGTTTGTAATCTGTTACACTGCAAATACATATATCATTCAGTGTGGTCGTCACCACTCTGTTATATCTACATCAAATAGTGGTAAGTGATAATGTACGTATTTCATATTAAAATAATAAAAATATGATTTTCAATGAGGAATATATGTTGAAAGAAAGATTGGTGAAATTGAGTGAGAGAGAAATAAATCTACGTTACAATTATTAATTAGTGGATGTGTTTTGAAGCTTGAGATGTACATTACAATTAATACTAAACTATTTTCATTTTAAACTGGAGGGATCGGCATAAAACGATTAAACATCCCTGTCCAATATAACTACAATGAAATCTATTAGTGAGGCTACTACAAATCGCTTAACGATGGTCACAACAGGTAATTTTTAAAGGTCGTATTCAGCCTAAAATTATTCTTGTTTTTTTCTATGATTGACCATTTAAAAATACCGGCAAATGGGGCTGTACAACCCTGTGCGAACCTTGTGAAACTAGTTATATATTGTGTTCCATTGTAAACGTAATTGCGGTGCATTTAATCGTTTTATGCCGATCCCTCCAGTTTAAAATGAAAATAATATACCATAAGTGAATTCTGTTCTGTTCTGTTAGATACATGGCGGGCCCTTAAGCCAATCCTGGTTTATTTACATTCTGCTAAGTATTGAATAATAATTATTTAATATCCGAACAGAATCGCCAGGCCGGACCATGCACCCTAAACATAAAGACAATACACTACATTCCACCCAGTTTCTGACAAAAGCTGGACTGACCTGCTTATACCTTAAATGAAAGACATAGTGGAATGCAAATCAGCCGACGTTACGATAAACAAAAAAAAGTTTCACGTCCAGAGGACTCCCCAATTACAAAGTAAAATGACTTTTTTAACGTGGGATTCTACCACACTTTGTTGCTTCTTTTCAAAATGCAGTTCAAGTTTAGGGCTGGCTTACTAGTAGTTGCTGAATTCTACCATAAGTGAATTAATAACAAAATAGTCATCTAAAAATAGCGTAATGCAGATTTACTAATTTAATTATTATTACTTACATATTTTCTAAATACTATAGTAGTCATTGAAAGTGCAAGATAAATAAATAAATACAAAGTGTTTCAATAACAACAAAGACAAAACTGTTTGTTAGAGACAGGGGCGTTCCAACCCAGGGTTCTTGGGGTTCCCAGAACCCGGGCGCCAGCATAAAAGGGCGGCAGACGGCAAAAAGTTAAAATAAATATGAGTATATTAAAAGAACACAAATACTGCGTCTTAATATTATTTGTAAAATAAATAAAGTAATTAAATGAATACCAAATGCAGGTACCTACTACCGTACTAAGGCCTTTAATTACAAAAGATCGCGAAGTAATGCGATTAATGTTTGAAATATAAAGTTAACTGTCAAGATTTCTTAATATTCACAACAAATCTTGATGGTTATAGTGACAGCTTCTGTTTCTATGACAAAGCTGTCACAAAAAATCATAATTAGTAGCCGATTTTCTCGAACTATTTTTATTAATTTCTCTAATTTGTGGCATTAAAATGAAGTAATCTGTATCAAATAATATGTGTGGATAGGTCTAGTATGGTTATGTGCAATATTATACCATAATTTTTTACCGGACACTTTTTATTTACAAAAACCTTTTTTCCCATGTTATTTCCCTATGCCAACCTTTACGTGGAACGCGCGGTATAGTTATGAGTATTTAAGTATTTTTATTGTAAATTTAATTTACATGTATTGATATGTTATTTGTATAATTGTTTATGCTATTATGTGCAATTGTAAAATGTAAACTATATAGTTTTAATTAGGTTTAGGTATATTAGAATGTACCTATGCAATGAACTAATTTCTGTTTGTTTTTTTGGATTTTTATTTAATTTTATGAGAAACTATATAATAAAATATTTATTTAAAAAATAGTTATTTTTCTACACAAACAATGTTCTATTATTCTACGCTAAGGTGAATAACATATTATTTGTCATGAGTTTGCTTATTGCTCTAAATCTACACGCAAGTTTCGCATAGTACGACGTGTCGGCTTACTGCCTTACTCTTTCTGTATCGTAGAGCATAAAATTCCACGTATTTTGAGTACCATATCGCATTTTTGTGCTCCTCGGGGCGCCACATTCTGCTTCAGAACCCAGGCGCCAAGTACCCCAGATACGCCCCTGGTTAGAGATCTTATTCTCTGCTGGCACAGTTCTTCGTCACCAGCTTCTTCACGTGAACTTTGTTCTATGTAAAGAAGTGAGTTCTAATAAGAGTTACTAACTGTGCTGGCCAGCCTCTGACGATGCCCTCATAAGGTGATTTGGAGGCTGAATTTTGTGAAACTTAGCCAAGTGTTTATTTTATACTTTTTATTTAACAAAGTGTTTCAAAATTATTGCAAAAAATTAAGGATATATATAAATAAATAAATAAATAAATATATATATACGAGTATATATATATATATATCTATATCTATAATCATTTTTCGTGTCACTGGCCTGATAGGTTACAATAATGAATAAAAATGAGTAAAAATTAAATATTGGAGGAACTGTAATACAACATTAATTAAATTAAATTAATTTTAATGTTTAAAGTCAAATGACGTCTCTTAAAGTTGGTGTACATTTAATGTGGATTATATTTTGCCAGTTATGGGAATCGAAGTCAGGTTCTCAAATTCAAAGTCCAACGCGTTGAAAATGGGTTTTTGGAATTGTTGCTGATTTAAATTTGCGTGTGAGTTATGTTAGGCTAGCACGTAGAGGGGTTATTTGCAATACTGATAATCCAATTCATTGGTTAATTGGTTCCTCAAATAATCCTATTATTTGGTCACGCAACTAATCCCGCTATCGATTCACTTGCTAAGCATTTCAACTTGGCGGTAGAATTGTTATCTGGCTGGCAGTGTGTTTGTTGCTGCCGCCCTTCGCCCTAGCTGGCCTAGCCTAATCAAATACCTTTCACCTTGCTGTGCCAGAGCTGAACCAGCGTCGCCTAATACGGATAATTGAGTAGATTTGTACTCGTACTCATAGCTAAACGCTACACCGATACTACAAGCAGACTACATACAATGCCTTGTTCACTAAGCACTTTCAACGTTTCAACCCCGAAGCTAAATAGAACCCGGAAACTTAAACCGGAAAGAGGAGGATGGACCTCTATGTCATAAGATTTCAGGCTGACTTGAGTTTAATAATTAAGATCATGGGAAGAAAATGAGACATTTCTTCTCGAAGATATACGAGTAAGGCATATAAGGGAAGAATGACATTTTCTTCACGAGATATACATTTTATTTTTTTTTTCGCTACTCTATCAAAAAGTAAAATTTTCAGTAACAAACTAAAAATTTAGATTAGTTTTATTATTCTCTTGACAGATGTTATCTGGATGTCACCAATATCAAATCATGCCATTGGTTTCCAGTTACCATGGATACTACTTTACTTTCCTCATTAGAAATGAAAAGAAAAAATCTGATGTGGACACCACATGACTTCCTTGTACGCGTATTAAACTATAGATATTTTTTTAATTGCACATATATTTGACATAAAATCTTTTAATTTTATTGTTTGTTCTAATCCATAGCAAACTTAATTAAAAAAAAAACTAAAAATATATAATATTTAAATTTAGATATGCAAAAGGCTAATTTAAAAATTCTTAACGTGCTAGACGCAGAATTTAATTCTCTAAAACTTTTATTTGCAACATTCATTTCTAAAATTAAAATAATACCATTTTTTTCAAGGAAAACTGTTAGCAGCTTCATGTAATGTGCCACTTCCGGTTAGTCTATTTTAACCAAAATCTATTATGTTATTTCCATTGATATAGTAGTCTTATATTCCAAATTTGGAAAGTTTTAAATTATATTTGAATATAGTTTTTCATGAAAATCTATTATAGGCTTCAAGTAAAGTACCACTTCCGGTAGTTGTATAATGACCAAAAAGGAAGGTGCACAACTAGATGTTATAACAGTCCTAAATATAAAGTTTCAATTTTCTACGGCTTACCGTTTTTGAGTTATGCGAGATACATACGTACGTACGTACGTACGTACAGACGGCATGACGAAATTAGTCAAAATAGATTCAGGGAGGGCCAAAATACCTATTTCCGTTGAAATCTGAGAACCGAAAATTTTCGCGATTACAATACTTCCTTTACTTCGTACAAGGAAGTAAAAACTATAAATAATTCAATTGAAAAGTTATCTGATCCATATCTACTCGTAATTTATTTATTAAGTAAATAGTAAAAAATTTGCAATAATATTATTCCATTTCACATTTTATGTTCTATTAAATTTGTCCGTTAATTTAAATTAATAAAAATACATATGCATATGAAAAAAACTATGAAGAATCTAGTGGTATAATCGACAGATACGTATTCGGCATAATTTTTGAGATATAACTTCGAGAAAGTGCAATTTTTCCTCAATTTTATGCTGGTTTACCTTTTATCCAATAATAAAAACTATTTGCTTATTTAAATCAATAAAAATATTTAAACTTATGTAGCAAACTATAAGAAATTGTTGTTATGAGCTTAGTATTATTTTTCTTTTCTAAAGAAGAAGAATTTTTTTTTGCTACTCTATCAAAAAGTAAAATTTATTTTAATATATGTACGCCAATGGTAACTGCAGCGAGATAAGACTATTCAGTAATGAATAAAATGCACCGAAAAGGGTAAATCCCGTACTAATATAAATTCAAATGCAACGAAATTATTAATGTAAATATTTCATGCTCTAGTAAATAAATATAATTAGATTTTTAAAACTATGTAATTGAATTTCCCTCTATTCATTTTATCTTCCTAGAACCGTTCAAAAACGCGGTTCGAATCTAATTCATCGTGTTCATGGTTCAGTTCTACATTTTTCAGTTTGCTTCAGTTTCAGTTTATCTTTTTCAAAGGTTTATATCTCGGTAAATACATTTTAAATTTTGACAGCAATGTTAAGCTACAAGTAGTGATATCAACTTGGTTTTGATAAATTACATTTTATAAATAAATGTGGGTGATAGTTTGGTAACATTTCAGTGTAAATTATTTTTCAGAGAAATATTTCAAATTTAAGCACTAGCAAATAATCAACTTTATTAACGAATTATATACAAATGATTGTAACATATTTTATCGGTGCTAATCGCCAGAATTACTGAAGAACCCTTTTTTGGCAAATAATAAAAAGCTGTAGAAAATTTAGTTATTTTTTTAGGAAAATAGTTTTTTCTACAACTGTCAAAAAATGTTAACTTTTTTCATTAATATCAAAACGCGAAGTACGTGATGTTTTCATCAGATACATGACAATGCGTATTTTGCGCACAGTTTTGCACCCTAATGCGCAAAATAAGTATTTTGTGCACGCTCCCAAATTAGTTACAACAGATCAGTAGTACCAAATTCATATTACTTTTTATTGTTTTCCTTCTATTTACTTGGGTAAATTAATGAGTATTGTATTATTCTTGTTTGACATTTCAAATGAAAAAATGTTGTTTTTATTTCATAGGTGAAATTCTTTTATGACTCGATCTGAGGTCTCGACTAAAAGTAACATTCTTATCCGTATCAAAAAGACGCTCATTTCGCGCACTTAATACAAAAATAACTAGTTGTCAGACTTTTATGATAAATTAAAATATGAGAAAGTTTTGAAGTTAGTGGATTTTTTAGAAAGGTAAGTATTTTAAAAATGTTTTTATTTATAACTTCTATTTCTTTTTCAATTTAAAACAAGATTAAAAATTAAATTTTGGAACTGGCTATAAAAGAGATTATGAAAGACATTTTGGAAAGAATACAACCTAAAAATAGTTTTAGACAACTACATTAAATGAAATTAATGTGTATTAGTTATTTTTAGAAGGCGTGCCCCGTTTAAAAACCTAGTCCGATTTTAGTTTGTTTTATTGAAATTCTACTCGTAAATCGATAGAAAACATATAATACAGTAATTACCTTGTAACTACGCTTGAAGTTAGTAAGCCGTGGATAAAAAGTAGTACTAACCTGAAACAAAGAGAAAAATAAATATTAGATTCAGCAGAAATATGAAAGTGTAAATGAGGTGGCAAGAGTTATAAATTTTAGATAGAGACTTTGGTTTTTCGTGGATGTTGTGTAAGTAATACATATTAAACAGATGCAAGAATAAATAAAAAGTGCGGTGTTGCCGTCGTCATGCAGAGAAAAGTTTTGATATGCGGGAGAAATCCACATAAATTCCAAAACCGTATGACGGACGAAACCAATCAGAGACGTGAAGGGACTGCCAACGTCGACTTACGAGTATTATCTTAGCTCATTTAAATTCCTTATGTTTTCAATTTATTTCGTTTTTGCTGGCATTAAATTGTACGCGTGCCGTAATTACGGCACGGTAATTAAAAGAATAATTACAGATAGGCCCGCGGGGACGACGGGGTCTCGCCGGGGTGAGCTCTTTATTTCTCACCGCGCGCGCACAAAAGCTCTCATTATGAGCGCTTTAATTTATCAATTCTCGACAATGACCGCTTTGTTCGTTCCCTTGACTTGACGAGATTTAATTAGGCCCGCGTGAAGGGCGGCACGGGGGGTGTACGAGGGTGAAGGAGAACCTCAGGTGGCCATGGCGACCGGCGGAAAGACACCACCAGGAAATACACATCGATCATAGCGCCGCAATATCGGTGACGGAGGGATACAGCGATCAGGTGACAGCTTCGTTAAATACAAACACTAATATTCCCCACAATGTTCATCCCCCGTTTATTTTCATTTCTTAACAACTTTACTAAGGCGTACCGCATTCAGCTTTTTTAATTCGCTAAAGTAGTTTTATTTCCGAACAATACTGTTTATTCTAAAAGTTTAGTTTTCAACAGGATACATGTGTCCTTTCATGACGACAATGTAATTGTTTATTTGTACCATGTTCTGACGAAGGTACTTGTATTTATACTAAAACGTCAGATTTTATTAAAAATATACTACAGACATTTCTATAAATATAAAGCATTTCAAGTGAAAATAAACGAAATAAAACAAAACCAACCGGGGTAGGTGGCTCAGTGGTATCAAGCTTGATATTTTTTCGCGTAAAGTGCGGTTACTTGCCGTAAAATCACAGCCCTCAAAGATGTTAGTGGAGGAGGAGCAACAGGGTAGATTTAATTTGGTGAACATATTTTGTCGGCTGTGGGGATTAAGATCTACCTACCCTATAGAAATATAATGTAGATTTTTATGTTGCTATGAATATACAAATAAAAAATGTGATGTGGACACCATATGACTTCCTTGTACGCGTATTAAATTAAAGATATTTTTTTAATTGCACATTCTGACAGTAAATTTTATTTTTTTTTCTTATTTTTTGTTTTAATCCATAGCAAACTTAATTTTTAAAAAACAAAAAATATATAATTTTTAAATTTACATATCTCGCCTATACAAAAGGCTAATTAAATAATTCTTAATGTGCTAGACGCAGAATTTAATTCTCTAAAACTTTTATTTACAGCATTTATTTCTAAAATCAGAATAATTCCATTTTTACTTCCTTGTACGAAGTAAAGGAAGTATTGTAATCGCGAAAATTTTCGGTTCTCAGATTTCAAAGGAAATAGGTGTTTTGGCCCTCCCCGAATCCATTTTGACTAATTTCGTCATGCCGTCTGTACGTACGTACGTACGTACGTATATCGCATAACTCAAAAACGGTAAGCCGTAGAAAATTGAAACTTTATATTTAGGACTGTTATAACATCTAGTTGTGCACCTCCCTTTTTGGTCATTATACAACTACCGAAAGTGGTACTTTACTTGAAGCCTATAATAGATTTTCATGAAAAACTATATTCAAATATAATTTCAAACTTTCCAAATTTGGTATATAAGACTACTATATCAATGGAAATAACATAATAGATTTTGGTTAAAATAGACTAACCGGAAGTGGCACATTACATGAAGCTGCTAACAGTTTTCCTTGAAAAAAATGGTATTATTTTAATTTTAGAAATGAATGCTGCAAATAAAAGTTTTAGAGAATTAAATTCTGCGTCTAGCACATTAAGAATTTTTAAATTAGCTTTTTGCATAAACGAGATATCTAAATTTAAATATTATATATTTTTTGATTTTTTTTTAAATTAAGTTTGCTATGGATTAGAACAAAAAATAAAAGATTTAATGTCAAATATGTGCAATTAAAAAAATATCTATAGTTTAATACGTGTACAAGGAAGTCATGTGGTGTCCACATCAGATATTTTTTCAAGAAAAACTGTTAGCAGCTTCATATAATGTATCACTTTCGGTTAGTCCCTTTTAACCAAAATCTATTATGTTATTTCCATTGATATAGTAGTCTTATATATAAAATTTGAAAAGTTTTGGATTATATTTTGATATAGTTTTTCATTAAAATATATTATAGGCATCAAGTAAAGTACCACTTCCGGAAGTTAAATAATGACCAAAAAGAGAAGTGCACAACTAGATGTTATAACAGTCCTAAATACAAATTTTTTACTTTCTACGGCTTACTGTTTTTGAGTTATGCGAGATACATACTTACGTACAGACGGCACGACGAAATTGGTCAAAAGAACCAATATTGAACGTCTTTGTATTTGGCTTTTTAAACATCTAGGATTACTAAATTAAAATGGCAAGAAATGCAATGACATTCATATCCAGAAATAAAATACAGTTTACGATCTAGGCCTGCTATAAAAGATATACGAAAAGTGATATGAAAGATATATTGCGCATATCGTTTAGTTTTCGATTGAAGAGATTGTATAATACCAGAGTCACATGACACATGTCTCCATCTTCCTCCCTCGTATATAACGTACAGGGTGCGAGTAGTGCAGGTATATATTTGACGACGTTAGTACCACAGAGCAGCTGGTACGTCTCCTGCGCTAGCGCTCAATCGTTTTATTTTGTTTCACCTAAAATATTGAAAGGTACATCTGGGCCAGGAATATTCAAAAGGCGCATTAATTTAATGGAACGAGCAAAAAACCTCGCGCATACCAAACAAATAGTGGCATTAGATACAATACACACGAACGATACCACTGCCAATACCGCCGATATCTGCTACGGGGGTTGAGAAATAATGCTTATTTAAGGGATGAATTCTGTTGCGAGACACATGGGCGTACATTGGTTCAGAAATTTGTCTACATTCAAATATATATACTGGGTGGTAGGACTTTAACATGTAAAATTATATTTTTATAATTTACGGTTTTCCATATTATTTTAGAGAAAACAGCTTCAAAAACAAGCGCCTCCCTTCCTTCCTCATCTTTTTTTTCATTTTCAGTTTTTACTATACAGTGTGTAACTGCAATTGTATTAAATGTATTTTTAAACAAGCGCAGGAGATACTGCCTTCATTTCTTATAGATTCGTTGTTAGAGAAGTGGGCGTACGTGAAGATTTACGAAACAGGTGTACAGGAGCGAATGGAAGGATGTTTGTTGCGTGATGATGGATTTTGGTTGTGAGGAAAGAAAGAGTTCGTATGGAGGAAGTGTTAATGTGGTCGAAACGAGTATCGTGTGTCAGGATGAGAATGTTTACGAATTCGTGCTACCCCATTTAATGGGATATAGCGTGTTTTTATGTATGTATGCAGAAATTAAATTGAAAGTTGTATATTATCATGCCGTAGCCGTAGCAGATTTTGGTAAGTGATATATTTCTTCTCGTAAAGTTCGATTAGCAACTGTTAAATTATGCTTGCCTTAAAGATGAGGTAATTTTAATGTGAAATAAAGTTTGTAAATGCTGTAATTATGATTTTAATATCGTATATTTCGCCCCCTTGGAAAATATTCCCCGCGCGCTGCTGTCACCAGTAGCAATCCTGAATAGAATAAGGAATAGTAATCGCAAAACATGTGCGATACCACAGCGCAAAGAGCATACTCACTCGACGTTGTATTAACATAATGCGCTAATAATCGCTCGCATCTGTGCATTGGGAGAAATCCGCTGCCGTCGCGACGCTTCCACCACCACCACTACCACCACCACCACCGCCGTCGCCCCGATACGGCAGTTGTTATCAGTTTGCAGCAACTCGAGTCATTAGCTGCGCCCGCCGCCCGGCAAGTTCGTAGTTCACCGAAAACGAAACATATTCAGTTTCGGATTCAATTAAGGCTGCTGGGTGCTCGTTACGTGGATAATGTTACATGTGAACTCTACTCTATACTGTACACATGCTGTGGAGTCAACAGCATGGCGCGACGCCCGACCTAAGTAATGATTCGATTGTGGAAAAGACGCTCGAGCAAATATTATATTTGGAAATTGGGACGCGAGATGATCTGTAATATGATATTATCTTGATGGGTTTGTGAAATGTCACTCAACGACAAAGACCTTCGAAAATAAGATCTTCACTTCCAATCAATATAGCATTTTCATCATTTAATCATAATACCCAGACTTGCAAATGGGATAAAAGCAGGGTTCGAAGATATATATCGATCGATATATATCATGATATTTATTTTGATATATATCGTCATATTTTTGCAATATATATATTATATAAAAATTTCAAATAGTGTGTAATAAATACAGTATACCTCTCATTATTACTTTCATTAATTCTGTTAAAATTATATTCTAAAGATAATTGTTATTTTACTAGCTTTTGACTAATTTTTATTTGGTATTCATTTTAGAAATACAAATCCTTTAATATGGTGGAAAAGTGTAACTATCAATGAGTCAGAGTGGCCAAATAAAAGTACATTTATTGAACTATGTGAACAGTTACACACTGCTGTAGCAGCCACAGCAGGGCTGGAACAATATTTCTCCACTTTTGGCATTGTCCAATCTCAATTACGTAATCGTCTCGGTAACGACAAAGCCGCTAAATTAGTTTTTATGTTTAAATATTTAAACCAAAAAGAAACTACAAAAAAAAACTAATTTAGTTTGGCTTCGGCCAAGTGAGTCTCTATCTGCAACGCTATGTTCAGGAAGTTCATCAGAAGATGATGATTTGCCCCTATCTAGAATATAGGATTTTTTAAATATTCTTACTATTCTTAGTACTATATAATATTTGTGTATCCATTCAATGTATATTTTCTTTTTTTCATTACCTATGTTAATTTTTTATTTAGGAGTAATAATATATTTTGTATTTCCTATTGTGATAATAAATGTGTACAACAACTAAAATTAAAAAATAAATATCCAAAAAGTGATATATATCCTATATATCAGATATTTTGATATTTATTATAAATATCATGATATTTACGAACCCTGGATAAAAGTATTACGCGAGGGACTCGCTTTCAATGCCTTTAACTAGTTATTCATAATATATCGACAATAATACAACCCAACCTCAGTGGCAATGCATCGGACTATAAACTTTGCTTATTTATTTATTTATTTATTTATTTATTTATGTTACGCTGTACAACATGAATTTAATTCCAATTACAGTACAGGGTCCGCACTCACCGAGCCGCAGTGTGATAGTTTTTATATAATTTTTAGCTTGAGTGCGATTCGAACTAGGGATCTCCGGATTCGAATTCCGTATCGCTATCCACACCACCATACTGACGGATTCAGTTGAGTCCTTTTTTATTAAAATAACCCGTGTGGCTAACACTTCGTCTGCATAAATATATCTCCTACCGAGATCTGCTACAGCACAGTTGCACGTCCAGTAATGGGTAAAAGGCGTGATGATATATTTATGTATTTATTTTTATACAATAATATGTGCAACGAAATTGAGGCTGAGGGATTAGGTGGACGATTTAGATAGAAATAGATGGAAATGATTGAAGGTTTGCTGTGTGAATGAAAGATGAGACGAACTTGTATGAAAGGAATTATGAATGTAGATGAAGAGTGGTGCGAGAAAATATAAAAGTTTGACCAAGATTAATAGCAGAATGATTATAATAAATATATTGTTCTAAGGGTTCGTGCTACTCCATTTGATGGGATATAACGTGATGTTATTTATTTTTTTGTTTCTCTGAACAAGAACTTAATTCTAATTACAGAACAAGGTTGCCTATAGCTGAATCTACAGCTGAATATACAGCAATCTGAACCACTCAACATTAAACATTGAAAGAATTGTGACACAATTTTAATTAAATTAAATTAATTGTATTATTCACTAATTTGTATTCCTTAATGAGCAATTATTTTTATTATTTATTTTAAAACACCATTAACAATATTTGAACGCACAACTTTTTGCTTGTTAAGCTGGCCATTGATTATCTGTATATACGTTTAAAAGATGGGTAAATAGTTAAAAAATATATTTTATAATTTTCTACCCTAATATGATAACAACATAAAAATTATAACATAATATATATAGGTCGATATAAAGTCATTATTTATAATTGTGAATGCAGTAAATTTCTAAATACCTTTTTTGAAGCTTGAAGATGTATTCCAACTGCTCGTAGTCTCGATGAAATCCTGCAGGTCTCCGAAATCCTTGAAGTCGTTTATTCACCACACACACACACCACTTAGCACTTCACAACCGCACTAAACAATATCACATCACATTCACACACTCTTATATCACTAGCACTTGTTTTTAAAGCTTGCCACAATTTTGTTTCATATTTCAACACAATATTTATTATTACCGGTAATAAATACCGCACTATGTACGTTATAACCGACAAAACAACGTTATAAACAGTGTAAAAGACAATATTTTCATACATAAATATGTTGCACGGATCGAATTCCGATTATTACTGACGAAATACTGCATCTGGACAAGATGAAACCGACTACATTTATCGTAAAGGGGATTCGAGATTATGCAGGTTTAATTAGTTAAACAGAGACGCGGGGGCCGAGCGTATTGAGGTACATCTTTTAACATGCTGTGACGTCACACGAACCAAGGTCAGTTCCAATCCGTCTATCGACAATTTGTCGTAAAATATAAAAATACAGTTACATGTATTTATTTATTCGTCTTAAATAATGTAGCATTTGACTACGAAAACCAACAGTACGGCAGTGTAAAAACTGCGGCTCAGTGTGTCCGGCAGGCCCAGGCCCGATTTGGGCTGTAATGCCATCGTAGAAGATAAATTAGTAAAATATTGAAACTAGTACATGCTATAAGAATTGATTTTTGTATAAATTTATTCAAATATTATTTTTAATTTAACAGTGTTACAAATAGAAGAAAAATTTACAATAATATTAAATTCATAAAATAGGTAAAAATATGTAGTTAGAATCCAAAATAATTATTGATACTAAATAAATAATAGACTGTCGAAATAAACAAAATTAAACAATTAAACAAATTATATAAAGGCTGTTTCACAACTTAGAGCAAAAAATTAAAGTGTATATTCTGTACGACGTGCTAAAACAATAAGATTTTTTTTTTAATTCGAAAAATTAAGGGTTGTTAACCTAAAACATTTTTTGTAGTATTGCACTGGATTCGCTTTCCTATTAAACACAAACAATGAAGTAGGTATCAACTACGAAAGAATAATTACACAATTCAATTATTAGCAGTTATTTATAATAGAATTTTATTTAATTAATAACTTTAACAAAATCATCCATCCAGTGGCAGTGGCAACGAAATATTTTGAACTGGGAAACATGGAAAATAGTTTTGCGATTTAAAAAAAAATCTGTTTGTTTCATGATCAGCACGTCGTACAGAATATACCCTTTAATTTTTGCTCTAAGTTATGAAACACCCTGTATAAATAAGAACTACCACGTAGTGTTATTGGGATTAATTTCCTGTTGTAAAATAAATAAATAAATATTAAATGTAACGAATCTTTGATAAATCTGATGAGTGGATGTTCTATGAATGTTTTAAAAGTTTATGCTAGACCATTTGATGGGATATAGCGTGATAAATATAAAAATAATATTTATATAAAATTATATTTTCTTAATAATATTATCTGAACATAATTTTAAAACAGAGGGTACTAAAAGTTAGTAGTTAATTAGTCCTATTAAGTGAAAAATTGCTTAAATGGTTTAATAATGCATTAAATTTTAAAGAATGTAATTAACTTATTAACGGAAATTGAAAAGAAATTAAAAATAAAACCGCAGTAATATTTTAATACATTTCATATCTCCATTTAGCATTCTGAGGAATGGAATTTTGTATAGTATTTTTATAGTTTGATCTGTGTGAAATATTAATTGCAGAAAGATAAAACAGAAAACACCCGGGTTGAAAATACATCGAGGTTTACAAAACGGTTTTATGTTCTACCAGGGTACAATTTAAAAGGGGATGTAACCCTCTAGGGTTAATAAAATATCGGTGTAAAGTACTCGAGAGTTCGGAAGGACGCGTTCATAAAATTTGTTATTGATTGAAAAGATTCAATGATGCTTTCTGTTGCAAACTGCGATTGATAACACGTTAACGAAGACATTTGTCACAGGCGAGAGGTGATCCTGTTATTCAGGAGGGTGAAAGACATTCTTTCCCTTTAACGTAAACCACCTAACTACTACATTTGAAAGGAAATAATTGTACAGTGAAAAAGAAAATTCGATAGCGGAAAATTCAACGAGTATTTTTATTTATTCACTTAATTAAGAGAAACGAGTGATAATCTGTAAATAACTGATGACAAATATTTGAATGGAAAAACGATGGAATGAAACGGCCATAATAAGCGTTAGCGCAATACAATGAAGTTAGTCATGTACCTATTAGTGACATGTCAAAAGAATAATAAATAACACTTGGCTCAGTTTCACAAAATTCAGCCTAAAAGTCACCTTATGAGGGCATTGTCAGAGGCTGACCAGCACAGTTAGTAACCATAGACGCGTTTCGCTCTTATTAGAGCTCATCAGTATGGCATAACTCACTTCTTCATCTAGAACAAAGTTCACGTGAAGAAACTGGTGACGAAGGACTGTGCCAGCAGAGAATAAGATCTCCAACAAACAGGTAAGATGACATGAGAAGTTCTGTGGAACATGTCATGCCATCTACCGAAAAAAAGGAAAAGCTACGCAATAGCAATTTAAATAACAACAAAGACAAAATTAATTGTCATCCAACACTTGGTGAAACTAGGTTTAATAAAAAGTATAAAATAAACACTTGGCTCAGTTTCACAAAAATAATAAATTTAATTTTAGTGTCATTCTTCCTTAAGGTGCATTATATCCCTTACTTTTGTCTTGGAAAATTAATTTTCAAAAAAAAAATATAAAGACGCAAAAAAGTCTCACATTTTTCTCTTAAATGATAATAATTTTATCTGAAAATATTAATGAGTAAAAATATTCATATTTATGTAGAAAACTATTAGGAATTGAATGGTGAAGTTTCTAAGTTCGTAGTTAGGCTAGTTTTTGAGCTATAATGAAGTTAGAGGAAAAACAGTGAAACGGAATGAAACTAAAGAGAAAATTTACTTTTTCTGAGGCTATATCTCAAAAACTAAACATAATATGAAAATGCACCTAACGCCATTGAATTCCCCGGGTCCAAATTGACTTATAAACATATTTTCAACAATTTTAATTTTTTTAAATTTTTGATGAAAATTACTGCCCTAAAAATATTTTCTTGGATGATATCTCGAAAACTAAAAGAGATATGGTTCTAGGAATTTCACCATTGCATTCAGGTGGTTGAAATACATATGTATACAAATTTTAATTAAAATATTCGTACAAGAAAATTGTTTAGAGCAAAATGTCTGAAAATGACTTAAAATCGAAAAAATCCTAAGGGGTACCCCTTAAGAAATTTTCAAAAAATTCAAATTTCTGAAAATGGCTGAAAATTTGTTTGTACGTCAATTCGGACACGAGGAATTCAATGCCGTTAAGAAAAATGTTATATTTTGCTTAATTTTTAAGATATAGGCTACAGAAAAGCTGCTCCAAATTTTTATAAACGGCACTTGCGGGATGAAATCTCTTACTTTCTTGCTTTCATATATAAGTAACTACAAAAAATACATTACTTGCTTTGTTTCCATTACTTATATTAATTAATATTTCTGAAGGAAACAATAATATGTATAATCAAGTTAAACCGGGTGCGAGGGATTCTATGTCGTTGAGCGCATTTTCATATTTTGTTTAGTTTTTCTTGATGTACAAATAAGTGTTATTCAATTTTCTGTTGCGAATGATAAGAAATTAATGAAAAGTTGTTTAATCCGATTATGAAATATATGTACGGTGAGGGGAGGGATGTGAGTGAAAGGGTTGAATTCGTCGCGTTACTTTCGAGAGGTTTATATCTCCGGTCGGTGTTCTTGGAGATTTTTACCGCCGCGCAGTCATTTATTTCGGAATTTAGCTCCATCGGCGCTGTCGTAAATTGGAGTCGCGTGCAGCGAGCGTAAAGGCGATATCGGCCGCCTGCCACCCCCGGATCAAGGGTTCGTTACATCGCGGGATTACGCGAACGCCGTCGCCGATTTTTATTAAATCCCTTCAAGAAAGCTGGGAATACACTTGTCCAAATTCAACAGAACCAGTATAAAACTCGACGAGTTATTTTTATTTGTTCTGCGTGGGTTCCACACACGGTACGACACGGTACACGGCTCTGTTTCAACAACTATAAACGAAATAAGCTAGCTTATGATTTTGAAATATTGTACATCGACGACGAGAATGTTATTAACTTTGACTATTCTCCTAAATTATGGACATTGTATTTTCTAACGGCTTACAGGAATTTCAGAAAATGCAACTTCCATTGACATTCTACGAAGATGCACTCTCAATACTTGCATTTTATAAACATGACATTATTTCAAAAATAAATACACGTTATTAAACCAAGAATATGGGGTAGGTAGCTCAGTGGTATCGAGTCGGCTTGTGGATCTTAAGAACCCTGGTTCGATCCCCATAGCAATTTCTGAAAATGCAACTCTCATTGACATTCTACGAAGATGCACTCTACTTGCATTTTATAAACATGATGTTATTTCAAAAATAAATACACGTTATTAAACCAAGAATATGGGGTAGGTGGCTCAGTGGTATCGAGTCGGATCTTGAGAACCCTGGTTCGATCCCCACAGCTGGCAAACAATTTTCACCAATTTAAATCTACCTCTGTGGCTCTCCCTCCACTAATACCTTTGGGGACCATGATTTGACGACTGGTAACCGCACTTCATGCGAAAAAATATATCACTTACCGACATCTGCTTAGACAGAGTGCCACACCTGTAATGGGTAAAAGGCGTGATGATATATTTATTTAAGAAATATTAAATAAAACTCTAGGCAAAGTCTCACAAAATTCAGCCTCCGAGTCACCTTATGAGGGCATCGTCGGAGGCCGGCCAGCACAGTTAGTAACCATGGACGCGTTTCGCTCTTGTTACTAACTGTGCTGGCCGGCCTCCGACGATGCCCTCATAAGGTGACTCGGAGGCTGAATTTTGTGAGACTTTGCCTAGAGTTTTATTTAATATTTTTTATTATACCTAGTCTCACCAAGTGCATGAATGACAATTAATTTTGTCTTTGTTGTTATATATTTATTTATTATACCAAGAATAGCATCACGGGATAAGTATTTTTCTGACTAACTATTTTCGCGCAAGGTCCCATAAACTCTATCTGTATTTGAATAGTTTTCAAGCAATTTTCATCTTTATTAAATATATTTTGTAATCTACATAGGTATATTTGCATGAAAACAAGGAATTTTAACAGTAGCATCGATTAGTGCGAATGGAGGGATTTAAAAGTAATTTTTCCAAATGATCGCTGGACAAACTATATCTAAATTCTGAAAGAGGAGTAAATTTGTAAGTGATTTGAAGAGAACTTTGAAGAATTCTTGTCTATAGCATTGATTCTCTGTTTCGTCATGGTTTGACCGCAGGGTTGCTGTTCGTCGTCCGCATTAAACTAATTTCGCCTGGCGTCGTTCTGATAGCGTAACTTTTTGCCGGCGGCATCACACGGCACGGCATACATCGTAAGCTCTCTTCTCCTGCTAAGTACGAAGTTGCGTTGTCGCGCCTGAACGAGTGTCTGGGGACCGTGGCCAGATTGCAGAATCCTTGCAACTTTGTCATAACTTTACACATTAAAATGTGCACCCCAAATTTTAATACTTACTTCGCTTGTAAAGCTCCCGAGGAGATATGTAGCGTCGCGACGGCAACGCAGACGCCGGCGTCTGTGATTGTTGCAGGTAAACATAAGAGTACGAGCATAGAGTTTATTTTCTATAATTTTGTAAGACAACAAGAGTACATAACTTCTGACTTCTCTTAATTAATATTTCAACCGCTGTGCTTTATTCATGCAGTTCAGTTGCAGTTCAACTTATACTTGTTATTCATTTGTTTCACTTTCATAATTTATTTAGAGTTCTTCACTAAGCTTGCTTCAAATTAGTGAAAGCATATCGTATATTTGACAGCAATATCAATTATTCCACATGACTTGTAACTTCCATTTTATTTCAGTAATATAAACTAAGTTTAATATTTAAATTTTGTTGGTGCAACCGGCCATAACAGACAGATTAATATCATTTTTATTAACAACAAAGACAAAATTAATTGTCATCCATACACTTGGTGAAACTAGGTTTAATACAAAATATAATATAAAATAAAATATAAGAGCGAAACGCGTCTATGGTTACTAACTGTGCTGGCCAGCCTCTGACGATGCCCTCATAAGGTGACTTGGAGGCTGAATTTTGTGAGACTTAGCCAAGTGTTTAGTTTATATTTTATTAAATTAAATATTGATCATGTGATATCGGCTTTAAGCCTCGACTTCCTGTATACTATACAATAGAAACTTTATCCCAATTTTAGTTGACATGCGACCAAGTATTTATTAAATTATTAATCTTCGCCAGTATTTCGATCCCGCCCCACAACTTATACTTCATCCATATTCATAATTCCTTTTATACAAACTCGTCTTATTCAAGCAACAAACCTTCAATCATATCCATCCATTTATTCCTAAGGATCCTAGCTAATCCACGCAATCCTTCACCCTCAATTGATTAATTTCAATAGAATTCGTATTGTTTCTAATAGTAACATATCTCTACAATGATTAGATTAAAAGTGAATAAATGTATTCAGAATATACAGTTAGCAGTTCTCATATAGGTCAAGCGAGCAATGAACACGGGACTTGTTGCTCTTTAAGCGCATTGCTGCACCACATTACGACTATTATTGCTTGGTAATTAAGCTAGTTATAGAATTAGTTATTATAATGAACTTCAAATTGCAAATGAAACCGTTTGACCACTGTACAAGAACAACTACAATCATAAAGAAACTTACATTGTATTTATACAGGGTGTTTCACAACTTAGAGCAAAAAATTAAAGGGTATATTCTGTACGACGTGCTGATCATGAAACAAAAAGAATATTTTTTTAAATCGCAAAACTATTTTCCATGTTTCTCAGTCCAATATTTTTCGTTGCCACTGCCACTGGGTGGATGATTATGTTAAAGTTATTAATTAAATAAAATTCTATTATAAATAACTGCTAATAATTGAATTGTGTAATTATTCTTTACTACAAAAAATGTTTTAGGTTAACAACCCTTAATTTTTCGAATTTAAAAACAAATTCTTTTTGTTTCATGATCAGCACGTCGTACAGAATATACTCTTTAAGTTGTGAAACATCCTGTATATTAACTACGAAAAGTGCCAGTTAAATTCAATTCTAAGTACGTAATTATGATTATTATTATTCTAGAATTAAAGTGAAAGTTTAAGCTTAAATCGCTATTAAGATCCTAATGCTCTGGCATTTATCAAGTGTCAATGTGTTTGTGAGCTCCATATTTGAAACTCATAAATAGAACAATTAAATATTAATATATTTTTGCTATTAATAATTAATTATTAATGGGTAGGTAACTACATGAAATAAAATAATTAATTAACATCACACAATGCATAAAATATGTATGGGAGCCATGTTGGATATTGTAGCAGCGAGATAATTCGATAATATTCACTAGCTTGCTTCTAAACTACAACCAGCTTTCATCGAATCTACCATTAAATTTTTATTTTAGTTAATCTGCGTTTACAACTATCCAATTAATAATTACAATTAGTAATTATAATCAATAGTTACTGTTTGTATGTGAGACATATTTGTTTTCTTTTACTGTCATTGTCAACAAGTAAAATGTTTTTCTGTATCGATCAGCAAAATTATCGGAAAAACCGGCAAAATTTTGCAACGTTTGTTTCTCCATTTTTACTTGGATAATAAGATAAATATACCGGGTGTTAAAAAAGTTCCGGGACGGTGAAATATCTCGAGAAATACACATCGAATCAAGAAACAAAAAATCACGTGTTTCATATTTTGCAAAAACCTATCTAAGCACACCAAATAGAAACCCCAACTTCCACTCCCAGGGGGTGGGGCGGGGTGCAACTTTGAAACCTTAAATGGGAACCCTCATTTTTTATTGCAGATTCGTATTCCGAATTGGAAAAAGTTTCAGATAAAACTAACTTAATTTTTTTTTGCAAAATATTAATTGTAATTTGAATGGCAAGGCTGGCCAGCACAGTTAGTTAGTTAGAAACGCGTCTATGGTTATTAACTGTGCTGGCCACCCTCTGACGATGCCCTCATATGGTGACTTGGAGACTGAATTTTGTGAGACTTAGCCAAGTGTTTAGTTTATATTTTATTAAACCTAATTTCATCAAGTGTATGGATGACAATTAATTTTGTCTTTGTTGTTATTTAATTTAATTATTATTTAATTTTATGGGGTAGGTGGCTCAGTGGTATCGAGTCAACCTGTGGATCTTGAGATCCATGGTTTGATCCCTACAGCCGACAAACAATTTTCACCAATTTAAATCTACCCCTGTGGCTCCCCCTCCACTAATATCTTTAAGGGCAGTGATTTGACGGCTGGTAACCGCACTTCACGCGAAAAATATATCACTTACCGAAATCTGCTTAAGCAGAATTACACACCCAGTAATGGGTAAAAGGCGTGATTATATATTTATTTATTTATATTTTAATATTTAATTTATTCTTGCTTGTCAAATTATGTATGATCAAGATACATCATTTAATTTGATGTATTATGAGATTTAGTTCTATCGGAGAATCATTCTTTTTACTACAGTGAAGACTGTTAAACATAAGTGCTATAATTAATATACAATTAAAATTCTAATATACAATTAAAATTCTAATAATTATGTTAAAATCTTGGACCAGTGTTTTATTTTGTTCACTCGTTGTGTAATAGTTATTGTAATACTAGTGAGAAAAGAGTTTAATTGCAAATCGAGTAGAAAATTGTTCCAATAGCACAAGTTTTGAAATGTCCCTTTCCCAAGTGTGTTACATACTATTTTTTTCAACATTAAACATGAAAATTACATTTCCATGTTTGCGATACAAGAAATATAATTATCATTTTATATAAATTAAAGGAGTTGTATTTGCAAATGCACATCACGTTTCCTTGGTCATCATTTCAAATGACATTTCTTTTACTCAATTTATTTGTGATAGTAACCGTTACTAGTGAGGAAAACAATTACTATCTCAATTAAATTGAATAAGAGAAATATAATTTTCACAAGTAAAGTTAAATATGTATTAAAGTGAATAATGTTTCTGTTTGAAGTATTTAACTAAACGCAGTGAAGTAACGACATATTTCTGTATTGAAACAAAAAATATACAAGTGTCGGAGTGAAGCTGTGGGCTTTCTGTACTCTATACTATAATTGAGATTAATTTAATTTTATTTAATATTGAGGTAATTTAATGAAAATTTTAAGGGAGCTTTTGTGCGAGTGTGAATATCCCCCGGGTGGTAAATTATCTTGAGTCAAATCATTGGTTGAATATTGGTCTACGAAGGTTTCTAAGATAGTGTTCTTGTTCTTATCCTGTAGAGTGGATGAAAGCAGACAAGGGTGGCGTCGATGGAAGAGACCAAACGCGAAGGTATGGGGTAGATTTTCTCGAGATGAATAGAGCTTTCACGGATGGCCGCTCGCAAATGGAGGCGCGTTGAACGCGCGGTCAGGCGGACATATGAGTTTTGAAAATATCGCCGCGCACGTGAAACGACCCGACGCCGCAACGCCGCGACACCGCCCCCTGTCAAATGGTGCCCGATAAACATTGATGGCGAGATATACTGACAGAACGCGGAGAGAAATTTTCCGCTGACTTAAAAATTATTTTAAATCACTCAACTCAAATTTTACTGTTTCATCTCAAATATTTATACCACACACCTTACTTACTAACTACAATTTTTCCATTTTTACTTCCTTGTACGAAGTAAAGGAAGTATTGTAATCGTGAAAATTTTCGGTTCTCAGATTTCCACGGAAATAGGTATTTTGGCCCTCCCTGAATCCATTTTTACTAATTTCGTCATGCCGTCTGTACGTACGTATGTATATCGCATAACTCAAAAACGGTAAGCCGTAGAAAATTGAAACTTTATATTTAGGACTGTTATAACATCTAGTTGTGCACCTCCCTTTTTGGTCATTATACAACTACCGGAAGTGGTACTTTACTTGAAGCCTATAATAGATTTTCATGAAAAACTATATTCAAATATAATTTAAAACTTTCCAAATTTGGTATATAAGACTACTATATCAATGGAAATAATATAATAGATTTTGGTTAAAATAGATTAACCGGAAGTGGCACATTACATGAAGCTGCTAACAGTTTTCCTTGAAAAAGATGGTATTATTTTAATTTTAGAAATGAATGCTGCAAATAAAAGTTTTAGAGAATTATATTCTGCGTCTAGCACATTAAGAATTTTTAAATTAGCATTTTGCATAAGCGAGATATCTAAATTTAAATATTATATATTTTTTGTTTATTTTTGAAATTAAGTTTGCTATGGATTAGAACAAAAAATAAATAATAAAAGATTTTATATCAAATATGTGCAATTAAAAAAAATCTATAGTTGAATATGCGTACAAGGAAGTCATGTGGTGTCCACATCAGATTATTTAAAATTCATATCAGATTTGCAGATCTTTTGCACTGGATAATAGTAACACAGCTTAAAGTATAATTCAAATCCCTAAGGCGTAGCTTTATTTATTGTTTGGTGAATTTTCAATTGTAAAGCGACATTTGGGAAGCTTCGATTTAAATTTAGGCCGGAACATTTTTTACAAATCAATACAACAACGAGAAGTCCGACTGAGCACGCTTCATATGTAAACGATAAAATAAAATAAATATATCATCACGCCTTTTACCCATTACTGAGTGTAGCACTCTGCTGTAACAGATCTCTATAAGTGATATATTTACGCGCATGCAGTGCAATTACCAGCCGTCAAATCACGACCCTTAAATATGTTAGAGATGGAACAGTTACAGGGGTAATTTTAATATGGTGTCGGAATCGAACTCAGGTTCTTAAATTCATGGTACGAAGCGCTGACATTAAGTTAAGTAAAAGGGTCATTTACTATATATGCCAACCGTCAAATTATGGCCCTCAAAAGGTTTGTAGAAGACCATTTATAGATGACTCAGTGGTATCGATTAGGCCTGTGGATTTGAAAACTCAGGTTCGATTTTTACAGCCGACAAAGAATTTCCACTATCCCTGTGACTCCGGTTCTATTAAAATCTTTAGGGAACGTGATTTGACGGCTGATAACCGTAATTCATGAAAAGAAATATATCACTTACCGAGATTTGTTACGGCGAAGTGCCACAGCCAGTAATGGGTAAAAAGCGTGATGATATATTTATTTTAATGTTGTGAAGGTATATATATATATATATATATATATATATATATATATATATATATATATATATATATATATATATATATATATATATATATATATATATACTGGGTGTCCCATTTTACATTATCTTATTGAATATCTCGAAATGAAAGCATTTTACCGAAAAGTATGCCGAATCATAATCGTCATGCTTTTGAGGGGGACATCGGATTTTGACAAAATGGCCCCCTTAGCCCCCCAAGGGAGACCAGGAGGGGGTTCAACTTAAAAATTTTAAATGGGAACCCCTATTTTTTATTGCAGATTCTGAAAGAGCGTTAAAAAGTATGTAGGTTTTATCCGGATACTTTTTTTCAATTTCGAACACGAAATAACCCTATTAAAACACTTAATTTACAATTAAATTAATCACCAATCAGTAAACTTAACATGAAAATTCTTGATAAAATCAAATCATTCATAATTAATTTATTTAATGTCCTGTTTTCGTCCCCCCCAGTGTTGGGGATTGATATTTTCAGAAATTTAGGTAATGATTGAAACACCAAATGTTATTATTTATAAAGTTATTGACACAATATTAATTCACAAATATTTTGCACGAAAATCGTACTTTCACGATTACAGCGCTACCTGTTGGAAATTAAAAAAAGTATCCGGATAAAACCTACATATTTTTAACGCTCTTTCAGAATCTGCAATAAAAAATAGGGGTTCCCATTTAAAATTTTTAAGTCGACCCCCCTCCCGGCCTCCCTTGGAGGCTAAGGGGGCCATTTTGTCAAAATCCGATGTCCCCCTCAAAACCATGACGATTATGATTCGGCATACTTTTCGGTAAAATGCTTTCATTTCGAGATATTCAATAAGATAATGTAAAATGGGACACCCAGTATACCAACCGTCAAATTATGGCCCTGAAAAAGGTTTGTAGAAGACCATTTATAGGTGACTCAGTGGTATCGATTAGGCCTGTGAATTTGAAAATTCGGGTTCGATTTTTACAGCCGACAAAGAATTTCCACTATCCCTGTAGCTCCGGCTCTATTAAAATCTTTAGGGAACGTGATTTGGCGGCTGGTAACCGTAATTCATGAAAAGAAATATATCACTTACCGAGATTTGTTACGGCGAAGTGCCACAGCCAGTAATGGGTAAAAAGCGTTGTTTTAATGTTGTGAAGGTATATATATTTTTTAAATAGTTCAGGAATATTTGTCAACAGGACATGTAGATAACTGCATTATCAAGCTTTTATGAAAATGAAATAAATAAGTAAAAGAATTCTAACAGCAAGTTTAGCTGGCCAATATAAAAATTACAATTTTTTGAGAATATAGTTCAAGTTTGAGTATAATTATTTGAAAGCGGATTAAAATGAGGAAGAACTAAACTTGAGGGTTATCTAAACATTACCAGATATCGTTAAAATAAAACAGAAAGTGTGAAATAAAGCGTAGCTTGATGAACATGATCATCCATTACGTGTCGTCTCGTCTCTTTCTTCGCGTATGCGAACATCCTGAATTCGGATTCGATCAGCAAGTGAGGCTTGGTTAGGAAAAAGTGACACTTCTCGTCATTAACTCCTTCCCACAGCCATCGAGGAAAAAACCGCGCTTTGTGTCCGGATTCCATCTATGACCTGCTGACTCAAATCTTACATTCTTCCGACAACAAAGCGCTTTTTGTCAAGCTAGAAAAAATTCAATTCACCTTGGCGCAGAAACTATCGCCTAAATATCTTCTACGCGCCATTCACCAAGAGAGTGTTTATATTATATCGAAAAGCGCCCAAAAGGTGCAAGGGGAGGGGAATCTAGCATCTGCTAGTTCTACCCCTGAAGATTCTACCCCGTTAGGCATTTTTTAAAAAGGGAAAAAGGGAAAGGACTTTTGGGAATTTCTGAGGACATATACTTTTTAATTTATTGTGTTTGTGTTGTGTGATTTCGATTTTAATTGTTCACAAGACTTTAAAAGAATACCTACAATATTTATTTATTTATTTATTTACTACTCTACATAACAGTATACGTAATTACAGTACAGGGGACCTGTATCTTATAGTAAAGTCTGAACCATTTCCAAACTTTTGTTTTAACCACGAAGCCAGAACAATTTTTTACAACTATCTGAATATATCGACTACTTAGATCTGCAATTGCAGTGTTGGTATTGTAAACAATAAATAAAGAGTGACAATTATAATTATTTGAGATTTTAATTATATTTGTAGTATAATTAAAACACTCGCTTAATTTTGTGACATACAATTAAATACATTCATTTATATTTGTTTTATATTCAATATCAAATTAATCTATAAAAATATTAGACATGGGCGAATATCATCCGCGAATAGTCGAATGCCGCGAATATTTACATTATTCGATATTCGAGATTTTCGAATATTAACGTCAGTATAGCGAACATTCGAATACCTCGAATATCGCGCCATATGTTGACCTCAATTTTTGACTATGTTTTTCTTTTTCATTTGTACATAAACTTAAAGCTATTACAATACTTTGAAGTTATTAATAACAAAGATATTTTGTTTCAAAACCATGAAGACGTACCATATTTCAAATTTGTTTTTCGCCAACATCAGCCCGTACGTTTCAATGGTACGTTTCGTCTTTTTCTTTTCTTTTTTGTTTTAATTTTATTTTATCTTAACAATTTCATTCAAATAATGAAAAGGATATAATTAAATAATCATTAATAATACATAAATTAACTTTTAGGAGTATTCGAATATTCGCGTACCTCGAATATTCGAGATCTGATTAATATTCGTATTCGATATTCGAATTCGAGAAATTTGATATTCGCCCATCTCTAAAAAATATATAAAAAGTTCAAAAGTTATGTAGAACGTATTACTAATTTGGGGGTATGAAAATAATCGTCGAATTGAATATGGGGTCGTAGTATGAATTTAAGAACCCGGCTTCGATTTCCACATTAAAACTACCCCTGTAACTCTTCCTCTACCAACATCTTTCATGGGCGTGGTTTGACGACTGGTAACCGCATTTCACATATCTTACCGAGTGCCATACCCAGTAATGGGTAAAGGCGTGATGATGAATTTGATTTTATTGTAGTATAGTGTAATGCATAGTGTTAAGGGATGAAACAGCACGTGCCGTGGGTGTAGGCGAGGGAGTGTCAGCGCGATAGAGACAGAGGCAAAGAGCGGACGAGAGGAGATTAAGTGGACGAGCCGCTGTCAAGATCCATCGGTGAGTAATGGCCGGGGTCACTCCAATTTGTCTCCCAAGGATTAGCGGCGAATCCTCGCAGTTAATAGTCTGTCGGATTTTTCTTCCCTGTATCACATGTTAAGTAATTATTGACCCTTAATTACTAGTGAAATATGAGCGCCGTCACTGTCGCCAACGTAGGAATTTGCCACTTGACTCCGACCAGGTAATTGTCTTACCTCCAACATAATTACTTACCCAGGCTCTTGTTCGTTACAATGAGTGCCTTTGAAATCTGGGAGATATCAGCTTCGTACATTGTAGTTTTTTATATAATTAATAGTTGGCGTATAAAATAAAAATGCATTTACATTTTTTCCAAAGGGAAATTTACATTTTTATGCCTTAATCGATGCAAGCGCTTTATAACGGCGCGCGGCGGCCAGTGACAAAACGCACTTCTGCACAGAACAGCTCGGCATGAGCGCCGCCACTAATTTTTCACTCTTTAAATTATAAAACCATCCTCCTACGATTATAACAAACTACAAATTTACTTGTGTGCATTCATAAACTAAAAATTATGGAGTAGGTGATTCAGTAGTATTGAGGCGGATTATGGAGTAGGTGATTCAGTAGTATTGAGGCGGATTATGGATTTGATCAATTAAAATTATTCCTCCACTATTAGTATCTTTAGAACCATGATTTGACGGCTGGTTTACCAAGATTTGATGTGGCAAAATGCCACACTCAATAATGCGTAAAAGGCGTGATGATATAGTTATTTATTTAGTAGTTGAAACATTCATCTTTTTCAAACAATTTTAAGTTAATTTACGTCTGTGATTCTCCTGCCACTAGCATCTTTGGGTGTCGTGATTTAACGGCTGGTATTTTATAATGGTGTGTTAGTGCCTACGTTGATGTATGGTAGTGAATGTTGGGTATGGATGAAGAAACATGAACGGCGTATAACTGCTGTGGAAATGAGGTATTTGCGGGGTGTGTGTGGATATACTAGAAGAGATCGTGTCCGGAATACATTGGTGTATGATGAATGTGAGATTGGGAAGAATGTTGTAAGAAGAGTGGGAATAAGTGAGTTGAGATGGTTTGGTCATGTAGAACGTATGTCGAATGACAGATTGGTGAAACAGGTGTATGTTGGTGAAATTGAGGGTGAAAGTTTGCGTGGACGGCCTACGAACAAGTGGATGAATATGATTGAAGGGTTGTTGCGTGAGCGAAAGATTCTGAGCGTGAAGAATAAACGAGCTTGTATGAAAAGAATTATGAATGTGGTTGAAGCAAAAGTGGTGTGACAGGATAGGAATGTTTGGAGAAAATTAATTGCGGGATAAATATGATGAATGAAGACAAGCGTATGATTCTTGATTTTAGTTTCAGGATGAGAATGTTGACGGGTTCGTGCTACCCCATTTAATGGGATATAGCGTGATGTTATGTATGTATGTATGTATGTATGTATTTCACGTGCATAAATATATCACTTACTGAGATCTGCTTCGGCAGAGTGTCACACCCAGTTCAAGGCGTGATAATATATTTATTTTGAAATGTCAAACTGAGTTCAATATTTCCTAGGTGCGTTCTTTAGATTCTTTGTGTGTATGCATGTTATATATATATATATATATATATATATATATATATATATATATATATATATATATATGATTAAAATGGAATAGAAGAAGCTATTTTAATCAGGTAAGTACAGCTATGGGTAGTTTTGCAGTTATATGCAAAAGAAAAATCGTCAAAGATTTATTTGTGTGCATACGTTACTTTCCAATTCTTATATATTAGAAATACTGCAATAGCCAGTCGTAACCGTGTTCACATCTTCCTGACGTCAACTTGCTACCGGCAGAGCATAAAATGCAAGTAATATACGAGTACACAAAATACTAAATACTAAATTGTATTATGTACTAATTATACGCGCACTTTTGATAATCAAATCTTAAGCCCGAAGATCACCTACTCTACATTTTAAAGTCGTTATATTCGATTTTATTTCAAGTTATTCTAAATTTCATATATTTATTTAAATAATGAACATGTTCTGAGCACAGCTACCCTCTCTAGAATTTTATTCAAACAAACCCCTATGTTCATAACACGCACGTTACACACACGTAAGCCTTTATATTTATGTTTGACAAAATTTGTAGCAGATTTCGGTAAGAGATATATTTATACGCATGAAGCGGTCTCTAAACATATTAGTGAAGAGTGAGCCACAGGGGTAGTTTTTATATAAACTAAAAAATAAAAAAGTAATTGTAAATAAATGTTAAATAAAATATCGAATAATAAATAAAATGTTTGTTTTATATTCTGGACTGAATTTTCCGGGAGAAAGTGGTTTTCCGGAAGTGTCGCGCTACTGGTGTCGGCAATTTGGCCAGAGAACAATAGCACCCCTCACATTACTTCCTGCTCCCACCTCACCCTTCCGCTTACATGGTTCATCTCACAGCTTTTAGCTTCCCGGCTGCCAGACTAATACCGAAAATTTCAAAATCGCTATTTTTCCTTCTCCCTATACGGAGGGAGTGAACGTGAACGCGAACGCGATCACGAACGAGCAATCTGATCGCACGTGGCACGGACATTGTTAGTGCTAGAGTGTTTAGAGTGTGACTTTAGAAACTAGGAGCAGTCTGTTTGCGGTGTATTTTATAAGTCGAGACGTTAAATGAATTTAATTAAATTTAGATTATATTTGTTTTGTGATGGCGAAGGCGACGAGGTGTTCCTGCAAATATTTGTTCTTGATTAATTTCTTTGCTTATTTAGCGCGGATCTCACTGCACTAATGGCGCCATTTTTCATTTCAACCTTTGCTGTTTATTATATTTTATAGTCACGAAACCATCCCCTTCTAGTTGTAACTAATAGAACATAACCAACAAAATATATTGAAACATTCAATATTTATATATTTTCTACTCTCAAATGTTCGCTTATTAATTTAGAGAAAGATGTATCAAATGAAAAATACAGAAAAAATACATTTCTATCACTTTGATTTGAAGCATTTGTATCTAACATCATTTTAGATTTAAAAGTTATTTATATATCAAAGGAAGAAAGAGCAATATTTATTTATTTATTTATTTATGTTACGCTGTACAACAGGAACTTAATCCCAATTACAGTACAGAGTCCGCACTCACCGAGCCGCAGTGTAGTAGTTTATATAATTTGTAGCTAGAATGAGATTCGAACTCGGGATCTCCGGATTCGAATTCCGTATCGCTATCTACACCACCGTACTGACGGACATTTCTTCCTAAAGGTACTATGTATTTATTTTTTTAATTACAATATCCTATAGTGGAATTTGAACTAGTCAATATGCCTTCAATAAATGATATTTAAGTGACTTACCTAGATGTATAGGCACTGACACTATTGCAAAAACATTAAAAAGTTTACTAAGATTTTAATTCGCGACTTTAAATATTTACACGATTGTAACTGGAGTATTTACTCCATAAAAGAAGAAAAAAATTACTGTGAAATTGGACACTGATAGATAAACCGAAGCACATGGTAAACTAAGATGGCGGTTTATTTCAAACTAATTAGAACAATTAATTAAGTTATGTTAAAAAAAGATTGTGTGCCAATATCGCATTAAAAACAGAGTTTAAAGTATTAAATTAATAAATTATTTATAAGTATTTTTGAATTGAATTTCTATGTATTATGACCGATTTTCTAAACGACAAATTAATTTATTCCAACGTAAATAATAGTATATTGTAATACTAGTGAGAAAAGGGTTTAATTGTAAAACGTGTACGAGTTTGGCAATGGTCCTTTTCCACATATGTTACATACTATTTGTTTCAATATTAAATATGAAAATTACATTTTTACGTTTACTATATAATAAATTATATAATTATTTTATATAAATCAAAGGAGTTGACATTTCCCTCACTCAGTTTAGATGTGATAATAAACGTTTTCCTCACTAGTGAGGAAAGTTATTTACTTTCATCACTAGGAAGGGAAACAGTTACTATCACAATTAAATTGAGTGAGGGACATGTTATTTTCACAAGTTTATTTATTTCAATGATAATCAAACTTATAACAGTAATAAAACCAGATATTAATTAATTAATTTATAAACCTGCACAACAGGAACTTAATCCCAATTACAGTACAGGATGCCTACAGTTAATAGTGGAATCCGAATTACTCAGGTACTCGTAGAATCGTATCTTTGAATATACGTTGAAGTTAGCGAGATTTGAAAGCATGAACTCTTACTTGTTAATAAATAAGTTTTACCTCGGCCTTATATTCTGGGGCTACGACTGCATGCCATAGTTGTATTTAAAATTACTTGAAGACTTGTTATTGTATATTTTGCTTTGTCAAATATTTCTAAATTATTAAATAATTTAATAACTTTTGCAACAATAAATATGATGAATAATATTATAGTTATACTTTTATGATTCTTCTCTACCCGTAAATATAAAGTAAAAATAAGAATAATGAACGTAGACACTTGATATAGTTTCACAAAAATTATTTATTAATTATAAGCCGAAATTGATCAACTTATTATTAATACATAATTTTTGTGAAACTACATCAAGTGTTCATTATTCTTATTCATAATGTTTCACCAAGTGCCAACGGCTCATACTTTTGATATTATAAAGCAAAAACGTAGAATGATGATTAAGTTCTGTGCATCTGTTTCTAAGCAAGTTCATTTGTATTATTTTGTAAAACGCAGAGTATCTAGCGATAAAAGTGCGGCAAAGAACCCGTCAAATCTTTATTGTTGAGGGTGAAGTGTTGTAGTTAGTTCCGATAACACATGCGAAACTTACAAATACTTCAATACACCCTCGCGAGGGGGGTGGGCGGCACTTCTCAGCAGTTTGGCAGCGGCAGCGGCAGCGCGGTAGCGGTTTGTATCAGGGTTTCGCAGGCCGGAACTCACCGCGGCCCTATTGTGATCCCGGGGGCGACTAGCAACCTCCACTACCCGCCACCCTTCTGCCATCGCAGCTGATATCGCACTGTTCGCTCTATAAGTTATTATGTGAAGAATGAACCGAATAAGATAAGAGACGATTATGTTTTGAAAGGGTATCAAATAAAAAATTGAATTCTGGGACACAGCGAGAGATGAGAGTGCACGGCCCACGCCCTTCGCCCTGCGCCCTTCTACACTCCTGACCCAAATACTATCAAAACATAAATATTTATCCTCATGGAACCCTTCTCTAATTAGATCTAAACTACTCGTAGAGGAGTATACATGTTCATGTTTAAGTAATTAATATTTACTAAATGCCGCTAGTGTTATCCATTATACAGAACTTGAATTTCAAATTTTTGTTAGAAGAATGAATGTGTGAAAATTAACATTCAGCAGGGTTCGAAGATATATATCGATCGATATATATCATGATATTTATTTTGATATATATCGTCATATTTTTGCAATGATATATATCCATTATATAAAAATATCAAATAGTTTTTGTGATATAGCCTCCGGAGAAGTGAAATTTTTCGTATTTTTCAGTTTTTCTACTTTTCCGAGGCTATATCTCGAAAACTAAATGTGATATGAAAACGCGCTCAACGGCATTAATTTTCTCGTGCTTCAGTTAACTTATAAACATAGTTTCAGCGATTTTTATTTTTTTTCAATTTTCCGCCAAAAAAATCGCAAAAAGCGGTTTTTTAACATTTTCTCGAAAACCAGAAGTCATATGCATTTGAAGATTGCACCACTGAATTCAGTGGGTCAAAATACATATGTATGTAAATTTTCGTTTTAATAATCCTACGATTAAGGATTCTTGGTAAATTTGAATTAAAATCTGAAAAAACCAAAGGGGTACCCCTTAGGAAATAATTAAAAATATTAAATTGCATAAAATTGTATGAAAATTTGCTTATAAGTCAATTCGGACACGGGGAATTCAACGCCGTTGAGCGCATTTCCATATCTTGTTTAGTTTTTGAGATATAGCCTCCGGAAAAGTGAAATTTATCGAATTTTTCAGTTTTTTTACTTTTCCGGGGCTATATCTCGAAAACTAAATGTGATATGAAAACGCGCTCAACGGCATTAATTTTCTCGTGCTTCAGTTAACTTATAAACATAGTTTCAGCGATTTTTATTTTTTTTCAATTTTCCGCCAAAAAATCGCAAAAAGCGGTTTTTTAACATTTTCTCGAAAACCAGAAGTCATATGCATTTGAAGATTGCACCACTGGATTCAGTGGGTCAAAATACATATGTATGTAAATTTTCGTTTTAATAATCCTACGATTAAGGATTTTAGGTAAAATTGAATTAAAATCTGAAAAAACCAAAGGGGTACCCCTTAGGAAATAATTAAAAATATTAAATTGCATAAAATTGCATGAAAATTTGCTTATAAGTCAATTCGGACACGGGGAATTCAACGCCGTTGAGCGCATTTCCATATCTTGTTTAGTTTTTGAGATATAGCCTCCGGAGAAGTGAAATTTTTCGAATTTTTCAGTTTTTCTAAATGTGTACAAAAATTAAAATTAAAAAATAAATATCCAAAAAGTGATATTTATCTGATATATATCCTATATATCAGATATTTTGATATTTATTATAAATATCATGATATTTACGAACCCTGACATTCAGTAGGTATGTTGAATGAAAAATTTGTGAATCAGATGAAATTGAGGGTAAGTGATTGCGGAAACAACTTAGGAATAAACGAATGAATTAAGACTGTCTATGAAAAATTTATTGCAAAAGATCTACCCCTGTGGCTCCCTCTCCACTAATATCATTGGGGTCCGTGATTTGACTGCTAGTAACAGCACTTCACACGAATAAATATATCACTTACCGAGATCTGCTTAGGCAGAGTGCCACACCCAGTAATGGATAAAAGGTGTGATGATGTTGATGATGTTGGTGAAATTAAGGATGAGAGATTGTGTGGACGAACAAAGAATAAATGACAACAAAGACAAAATTAATTGTCATCCATACACTTGGTGAAACTAGGTTTAATAAAGAATAAATGGTTGGATATGATTGAAGGTTTGTTGCGTGAATGACTTATAAGATAAGCTTGTATGTGAAAGAAATTATGAATGTGAATGAAGGAAAGTAGTATGTCAGGAAAAGAATGTTTATCAAATATTAATTGTAAAATATTTTGGTGAAATTGAAGGTGAGAAATTGTGTGGACGATCAAGGAATAAATGGATGAATATGATTGAAGGTTTGTTGTGTGAATGAATGATAAGATAAGCTTGTATGTGAAAGAAATTATGAATGGGAATGAAGGAAATTGGTGTGCAAGTATAGGAATGTATATCAAAAAGTAATTGCAAATTTGATGAATAAATGTTATACTTTTCAGTCGAATGTGATATCAATTTAAGAGTGTCATTAATGGAATTTAAACAACAATAAAATTATAGTGATCATCAATTGTTTAAAAATATGTTTGGCAATATTAATTGCAGGATAAATTAAATATAAATAAATAAAATAAATAAATATATCATCACGCCTTTTACCCATTACTAAGTGTAGCACTCTGCTTAAGCAGATCTCGGTAAGTGATATATTGATTCGCGTGAAGTGCGGTTACCAGCTGTAAAATTACGGCTCCCCAAAATATTAGTGGAGTGGGAGCCACAGGGGTAGATTTACCTTGGTGAAAATTGTTTGCCGGTTGTGGGGCTCGAACCAGGGTTCTCAAGATCCACAGGCCGACTCGATGAATTAAATGAATATGTAAATTATTATTTTAAAGATTAGCTTGGTGTTAATATTAGAACCCGAGACTCTATATCTTATTATTGAAGAAAGGAATAATTTCCGTTAATTTTATCTCTATTCATTCTTCATTTTTATTATTTTTTTTGAGTAATAATAATTCTTTTATTTCTTAGTTATATTTCGATAAATAAATTGTGTTGGCCGCGGCAATATATTGTACGAAATACGTGATCTTGTTTCTTGTTCGACTTATTACCTCGGCCAGCAAATAATCAAGAAACAAACCGTTTTATCGGCGACGCACTCAGACTGAAGATCTCGCCTCGCATCCCGGTGCCTTGGACATACGTTACGATCGCGTCGCGACGCCCGACCCATCAATAATACAACGCCGATGCTCAGTCAACGTCGCGCGGAGATTCGCATCAATTTAATAATGTTACACACACCCCGCCAACAGAATACTACCACTAGATTGCGTATTTATTCTCATCATTATATTTGGTGAATTAACATGAAGTTGGGAATGTTTGATCCGCAAATATTGAGACATTTACTTTATTTATTAGATTAGGTTGGTATGAAGGTCATGGAACTTGGTTGTAAAAAAGAAATTAACCTTCAAATATAGCTTTTTTACGCGACTGTTAAATAGTTTTTCAATTTGTTTGATTCAGCAGTTTGAAGATTCTCTTATACGGTTATTTGTTGAACAGAATGATTCACTTCAGATTTACAATTCCATACTATACTATTATTCGTTCTAAATATAATACCGAACAATGCACCCATTTCAACCCTTTTGAACTCTTGAATTTACTATTAAATATTAAGTGTCTACAGTAATATTTTCATTCAATTGTCACACAAAGTTGACATTTACACGTACAATTCAATAGTTATTATGTGGTCAGCGTAGTAAATTCATTTTTACGGACTACTTGGATAGTTTTGTCCATTGAGTCCAGTAAAGATTAATTGGAAGCGTGCCACATACAGTTATATGTCCACCTTCACAGGATTTTTAAAATTATTTTTTCTACTTTTGTTAGGAAATAGACGTTTTATTTCACTTATTTGAGTTAGGTAATGAACTGCATTATTTAACTAGTGAAGTAATGAGGTAACATAGCAACACAAAAAAATTAAGATATCTTGGTAGACGAATTCTAATGTGTTATTCTTTTATTTTTTGAATTTATAACTGTCATTAATATGTCAAAATTTCATAATTTCAAAAACGCTCTTTCGTATTTATTTGAACGGAAGTAGAAAAAATATTGTATGAAACTAGTAAGGAAATAAGGTTATTACCTTACTTATGTGTTTACATAACTCGGCTACGCCTCGTTCTGCAAATTTCACATACGTAAGGTAATAACCTTCATTTCCTTACTAGTTTCATAAATAGCTATTACTTTATTTTATAAACAGATATTGCATTTTGTAATAAAAGGTAGTTGGCGGTAGGACAAATTATAGCTAGACGTTGCAATGGTGATTGTTGTGCGGAAAAACAACTATTGTCAGTGTCATTTCAAGATTAAATTTGTAATAAATTTTCAAGGTTTTTAATGAAAAATAAAAAATATTAAATAAAGCTCTAGGCAAAGTCTCACAAAATTCAGCCTCCGAGTCACCTTATGAGGGCATCGTCAGAGGCTGGCCAGCACAGTTAGTAACTATAGACGCGTTTCGCTCTTATTAGAGCTCATCAGTATGGTATAACACACTTCTGCTGGTGACGAAGGAATTTTGTGAGACTTAGCCAAGTATTTAGTTTATATTTTATTAAACCTAGTTTCACCAAGGGTGTGGATGACAATTAATTTTGTCTTTGTTGTTTTTAATGAACATCAAAAATGCTGTGTGCATTTCGACTGTAATACGCCTTTTACCAGCCGTCAAATCACAGCTCACAAAGATGTAGGTGGAGTGGGAGCCACAGGAGTAGTTTTAATGTGGTGAAAATGGTCAGCTGTGGGAATCGAACCCGGATTTTCAAATCCGCATGCAAACTTCTATTCTCAATCATGAAAAAACGATATTTTATCGTACAATAATTTTACTGCTCAGTCGCTGTGTGAAACGTACCATTGCATTCAATGCGTTTAATAAAAAAAACTGTCAGTTAATTAAGTTTAAAATTAGCATACTTTTAACTAACGAGAGCACCGTTCATTTTGTATATCAGAAACGCCAACTAATTTCAGGATTGTGAAACAAATAAACGCATGACAAAACACGTGACTGTACTATGTTAGGTAGTATTGGCATCATCTCAGTTTGCATTTCAAAACCCACTTTGATCCGTTTGTCAACGACAGCTTTCATGATTACAAACACAGCAAGACGCAAAGAAAAATCTCAACAAAAACTGAATGAGTTCTATGGTGGCGACGTCGTCGGCGGCAGCTGAAAACAACGCAAAGGAGATAAAAGTGAAGCCGTGCAGAGGCTTGAATAGCACTAGACGCTTCTACAGCGTCACAGCATCGCCGACTAATTGAAACCGTCGCCTAGTTATTATAAAAATTGGCTGGAGACTTCAAAGGCCGACTTGGTGAGGACCTGGAGCTGAAGATGTCGGCGTCGGCGCTGGAGACGGCCTCAAAGCAAATTAAAGCAACGCTGCTAATTACATGCAAGAAGAGGCTTCAGACAAGCTTTGATGGGGGATTTTTCAATTCTAGGGGAATGTTGGTAATTATACACCGATACTACATCTTTCCAGTTTAGAAACAGAAATAACGTGAACAAAATATTTCCTAAATATTAGTATTTCCTCTTGTGAAGCGATGTAAATAAAGTATGCAACCATTGTTGAATTAAAAAGTTGAAAATTCGTGTTGTGAATGTAGCATGCTTGTAATTTTAAATTTAAAGTTTTTCAAAAAACGCAGATTGCGATTTCGAATAAAAGCGCAGCAAAATCGAGAATGCAAAACACATTAAAGTTAAACGAAAAATATAAAATTTATAGACAAAAAATCAAATTTCTTGAAAGTGCATAAAATAAACAAAAATTCCTTGCAGAAAACCTTCATAGCTGTTATGTAGAATTCTCTTTACTTTCTACTTGAAATATTCATACATACACACTTCGCGCATATGTCGATCACAGATTAGCAAGAACCAAGGAATGCAGTCAGCTGTGTATGAAACACACAGGGCCGGACTCAAGTGCTGTCAGCAATATCAAAATTTAGCCTAACATAACAGTAGCAGTATCTACAAATAGTAAAACTCTAAACTAATACTAAGAAAAATATAATCATACATACATTTATATGGGGTAGGTGGCTCAGTGGTATCGAGTCGGCCTGTGGATCTTGAGAATCCTGATGAATGTTTGTTGTGTGTTGATGGATTTTGGTTGTGAGAAAAGAAAGAGTTTGTATGCAGGAAGTGTTAATGCGGTCGAATCGAGTATCGTGTGTCAGGATGAGAATGTTGACGGGTTCGTGCTACCCCATTTAATGGGATATAGCGTGATGTTATGTATGTATGTATGTATGTAATTTAAATCTACCTCTGTAGCACCCCTTTCACTAAGATCTTTGAGGGTCGTGATTTGACGGCTGGTAACCGCACTTAACGCGAAGAAATATATCACTTACCGAGATCTGCTTAGACAGAGTGCCACACCCAGTAATGGGTAAAAGGCGTGATGATATATTTATTTATTTATACATTAATAAAATAATTTGATAGATCTGTTTCATTTTAATGATAATTTATAAATTGCAACAAATTGTTACTTTTATTTTATTTCCACGAAAACAAATGAATAAATTTGGACCCATTGGAGGCTGTTCTTAAATCTAACCATTGTATTGACAATCTTGATATAAAATTAGTAATTAAGAAACTATTGCCAAATGAAAATTTTACCATTGTATTTTCTAGACACCCGGTATATAACACGATAAATCCCATCAAATGTTGCATAAAGCGATGTTAACTTTGCTAACAGCATGTTAAATATTAATAATAGTCAAGATGGCTGACATCAAACTTTATACGTTTTTTTATTTGAATATTATAATTGATTAATATTAACATTTAAATATTTATTGTTAGTAAGTGATATATTTATGCGCGTGAAGTGCGGTTACCAGCCGTCAAATCACGGCCACCAAATATTTTAGTGGTGGAAGAACCACAGAGAAATTGTTTGTCGGCTGTATGAATCGAACCCGGATTCTCAAATTCACAAACCGATTCGAGTCACCTATGCCATTTATGAAATATATAAATATAAAGAAATATATCATCAGGCCTTTTACCCATCACTGGGTGTGGCACTCTGCCGTAGCAAATCTCGGTAAGTGATATATTTCTTCGCATGAAGTGCGATTACCAGCCGTCACATCACGCCCCCCAAATTTGTTAGTGGAGGGGAGCCACAGGGGTAGATTTAATTGTTTGTCTGCTGTGGGGATCGAACCAGGGTTCAGAAGATCCACAGACCGACTCGATACCACTGAGCCACCTACCCCATATATGAAATATATCTTGTAATTAATCTCTGTCAAACATTCCTTCATCCACATTCATAATTCCTTTCATACAAACTCGTCTCATCTATTTATTCCTAGAACGTTTACACAATATCTCACCTTTCATTCAACATACGTTCCACATGCCCAAACCATCCAAACTAACATCCCTTATAATTTTATATAAAATTACTCTAAATCCGGCCCTGTAAATATGCATACACCCGCGCATAATAAATCAAGCAGTTACTTAAATTATTTAAAATAATATCGCAGCGGCGAACGCACAGTGCAATGCATGCCGGGAACGTGAAGCATCTCTCCCCTGGAAAAATAACAATAACACGCGCGTGTTTCGGTTATCAGGGGGTTGAACAAGCCACCCCCGCACCCACCTCCGTTTCATCTCCGCGTGCACTGTTTATGTAAATAGCTGGGATGTGTTCTTCTGTTATGAGCGCAGTCATGAATTCTGCATAATTTATTTATCACTGATTTATTTTTATTGCTTGTACTTTTGTGTCATACTATCTACAAATGTTACTAAATGTTTTTATTAGGATAATTTAATAACTAGATAAGATTGTGATGCAATTGCAACCAGTTTGGCGTAGCCGCAGTACAAGAAGATTGCATAGTATAGCTATATATTTATTTTCTACGATTATTTAGATTTTAAAATGTTGTTCGCATTTTCTAGATTCTGCTTTTAGACTGCTTGCAAATAAATAAATAAATATATCATCACGCCTTTTACTCATTACTGGGTGTGGCACTCTACCTAAGCAGATCTTGGTAAATGATATATTTCTTCGCGTAAAGTGCGGTTACCAGCTGTCTAATCACGGCTCTCAAAGGTATTAGTGAAGGGAAACAGAGGTAGATTTAAATTGGTGAAAATTGTTTGTCGGCTGTGGGATCGAACCAGGGTTCTCAAGATCCACCACTGAGCCACCTACCCCATCAACTCTGTTACAAAAATTATAAATTATATATTATATGTCAGGCCAATCGAATCAGGTATTTAAAAGTGAATATTGAGGGCAGACATTAAACCGAAAAACATTCGAAAATAAAACAATCAACGACTATTACTATTTTCTAAAATTAAAGTTAAATGTATTAATCTAAATATTCTATTAAAGTTAACTTTTAATTTATCTCAGAAGATTATAAAACTCTATTTTTACTAGCAAATTAAATTACCTTGTGAAGAAAATGTCATTCTTTACATCCTCGCCTTCGGCTCTAAAAATAGGACCTTTGGAAAAATCTGTTTCTCTTTTTCTTCCCTTGATATACAAATAACTATTATTGTTGATTCTAAAAAGAAAAGATCATCACGCCTTTTACCAATTACTGGGTGTGGCACTCTGCCTAAGCAGATCTCGGTAAGTGATATATTTTTTCGCATTAAGTGCGGTTACCAATTGTCAAATCACCCCCCCCCCCCCAAAGATGTAAGTGGAGGGAGAGCCACAGGGGTAGTTTTAAATTGGTGAAAATATTTAGTCCGATTAAAAGGAAATATAAATAATATCTATTATTTTACAGTTTTATGAAAATCAAAACAAGAATTAATGGTAATAAATAATAGATAAATGCAGGGGCGGATCCAGACTTCGAATTAGGGGGGTCATGGAGTGAATTTTGTCTCGCGGGGGGGGGGGGGAGTTGCCCATCTTCTAAATATAAAAAACGGTTCTTCGATAGAATAAAAAAAATATTGAATTAAAAGTTGATTTTCAAACTGAAAATGTCGGTAATCACATACTTGACTAGGTCTTAAATAGAATACCTCTCCTACCTGCGAGTCGAAATAATATCCCCACAAAATATTGGTTTTTGGCTATTTATTAGAATTATTAATTAAACAATAGTTTTTAATTATCTTTGTTTAACAAATTGAGTTATCGTAAATAATGACATCATTATTATGTATTAGGGCCAACATTTAAAAAATAGTCCATGCTTAAGGGGGGGTCATGACCCCTATGACCCCCCCGCTGGATCCGCCCCTGGATAAATGTAAATGTTGATAATATATGAAAACCACCCCGATTGAAAAGTTGCCCCAATATAACTGCAGTTATGTACACTGCGGATACATGCATCACCGCGCGCCATTCTTGCACAATATACACCCGTTCATATGCTATACGTTTGATTGAAATTATTACTTTCATTTATCATTCTTATCTAACATTTGCGATAAATAACAACGCGCACAAGCGGCCGTAGCACACATGCGCTACCTGCCAAACAGTCACCAAACGATGCGTCCCCCGGCCTATAATTCCCACTGCACATCGCACATGTGTGTCAAATATGCAACATCGATCACAGCTGACTATTGCGTGCTAAATCCATTTCATTGGGTAAAATGGTAAATCGCGGGTCGTTGTTGGAGATGGACTGGAGTCCGGGGAGTTACCGGAGCGAGGGTAATGGCGGGTGAACGAAAGATTCATTGCCAAATGAATATGTGGGTCTCTTTATGCCTAACACACAAATGATGGATTTTTCTATCATTGGAAAAAAGGTCTGAATCTATTTTTTTATTGATTACAAAAATGACATAAAAAATTATATTGACAACGGAAAATGTCATCGTGAAGTGCGGGTACCAGCTGTTAAATTACGGCCCCCAAAGATGTTAGTAGTCAGGGAGCTGCACGGGTAGTTTTAATGAGCTGAAAATCGAACCCGGGTTTTTAAAAGAGGATATTCGGTAAAAAAGTGTGTCTATTAACTCAATGATATTACAATATTTATTTGTATATTAAGAGCGTAAAGTGAGTGTTTGTTATTCGAATACGATAATTGCAGTGCGAGCCGAAGTTGAGAGCTGCAATAGTGTAAGAGAAACAAAGACACTTTACGCTCGTGATACACACATTATTTTTTCTACGATTGCATCTTAAAATTATTAAAAACATATGCGTACTGAAAATAAAATCGTTCTGTCAACTGTCAAAATGACAAGTTTCTGTTTTGTTTGTATCCCTGGTAACTATTGAAATAAGCGCGCATCTAATATCTTTTTCGCGCGTTGCCATTGTAGACGCGAAAAAATAGTTATTTGTGTATTAAGAGCGTAAAGTGATTCTTTGTTACTCGAACACGGTAATTGCAGCGCGAGCCGAAGGCGAGAGCTGCAATAGTGTAAGAGGAACAAAGACACTTTACGCTCGTGATACACACATAATTTTTTCTACGATTGCATCTTAAAATTATTTAAAAACGTATACGTACTGAAAATAAATTCGTTCTGTCAACTGTCAATATGACAAGTTTCTGTTTTGTTTGTATCCCTGGTAACGCGCATTTATAATCTTTTTCGCGCGTTGTAATTGGAAACGCGCGTATTTAACGTCTTTTTCGCGCGTTGCCATTGGAGACGCGCAAAAAAGATATTTTTCGATTGTTCCACAGAAAACGTCAACTTTACGATGACAAATGAGAGCGTAATTGTCAACTTTTCATAGCAATCGTAGAAAAAAGATATTTTTCGATTGTTCCACATAAAACGTCAACTTTACGATGACAAATGAGAGCATAATTGTCAACTTTTCATAGCAATCGTAGAAAAAAGTATTTATAATGATACAGAGATACAAAAAACAACGTAATTTCTCAGCGTCTCTAATCGTACTCTTGGTGCCAACTGTCTCTTCTATCAAAAGTCCCTGTCACTACACACACTAAAAGTCCCTGTTCTATACAAAGTGGAATGGTAATTATTTTTCGACAATTTCTTAAAACGTAACTATTTAATTAAGAGCGGCATCAAGCTGGAATATTCATGATATTCTTGTCTTTAATAATAATATTGTTGGGTAGTGGTGCAAGAAGAAGAAGATTTATTTTAATTTGAGTTTTACCATCTTGTTTGTTGAGAATCTGAATAAATAAAGAGTCGTATTTTGATGAGTGCATGGTTGGATATTGAGTTAGTAAACAATGTTGAGCGGCTGAACCCTCCTGAAGCGATAGTGCGCCCTCTTAAGAACATCTCGGAATGAATAAACCGTGCATCTATTACATCGTAACATCTTAGGTAAATGTAGAGTGAAGAGGCTGCAGTGAATACTAACCAAGTGTAGTGTCTGTGTCTGTGTCTGTAGTGAATGCAGAGTGGGGTACAGAGGGGCGGGTTTGTTTTAAATACATTATAAACCGGAAACGGAACTAGGGTTTTATGTAGCGCGCATTACCATAGTACACGAATTAACCGGAGCAGAAATTAGGAGTTAACATCTTTATAAATGGCGTCATTTGTAGCCGCCAGGCTCCACAACGCGACAACGCCCTCTACTGCGACGTTGGAGAAAGTGTCACCCAGAACCGCCCTAAACCCTTCACGCTGACACTTCAAGGACACTAACACTAACCGCACAGTCCATCATGATCCATTGTTAAAAAAAAGAAAATTATTTATTTATTTATGTCCTTTTTTGGCTTGAGTTTGATTCAAACTCGAAATTTCCCAATTTAAATACTACATATAAAAATAGTATATTGCGTCATAATTTATTTATTTATTTATTTGAAAATTCAGCTGCCCAACAGGACAAAGTCCCAATAACAGAGCAGCACAAAGATACAAAAACAGATAAACTTAAAATATAGAATACAAAATAAAAAATAAGATTAATCAAACAAAATTTAAACATTGCAAAAATAGGTTTTCACGTTGTTTGTAAATACATTTATGGAATCAGAAAATATATCTATGGTGCAATTAGAATTACACAAAGTATTATACATAGAAGTTATTCGATTAAGTGGAGAATGTGATGCAGAATTTGTTTTACATCCAACAATTTTGAAAAGTTCATTAGTTCTCATCAGGGTTCGTAAATATCATGATATTTATAATAAATATCACTTTTTGGATATTTATTTTTTAATTTTAGTTTTTGTACACATTTAGAAAAACTGAAAAATTCGAAAAATTTCAATTTTCCGGAGGCTATATCTCAAAAACTAAACAAGATATGGAAATGCGCTCAACGGCGTTGAATTCCCCGTGTCCGAATTGACTTATAAGCAAATTTTCATACAATTTTATACAATTTAATATTTTTAATTATTTCCTAAGGGGTACCCCTTTGGTTTTTTCAGATTTTAATTCAATTTTACCAAAAATCCTTAATCGTAGGATTATTAAAACGAAAATTTACATACATATGTATTTTGACCCACTGAATCCAGTGGTGCAATCTTCAAATGCATATGACTTCTGGTTTTCGAGAAAATGTTAAAAAACCGCTTTTTGCGATTTTTTTGGCGGAAAATTGAAAAAAAATAAAAATCGCTGAAACTATGTTTATAAGTTAACTGAAGCACGAGAAAATTAATGCAGTTGAGCGCGTTTTCATATCACATTTAGTTTTCGAGATATAGCCCCGGAAAAGTAGAAAAACTGAAAAATTCGATAAATTTCACTTTTCCAGAGGCTATATCTCAAAAACTAAACAAGATATGGAAATGCGCTCAACGGCGTTGAATTCCCCGTGTCCGAATTGACTTATAAGCAAATTTTCATACAATTTTATGCAATTTAATATTTTTAATTATTTCCTAAGGGGTACCCCTTTGGTTTTTTCAGATTTTAATTCAATTTTCCCAAAAATCCTTAATCGTAGGATTATTAAAACGAAAATTTACATACATATGTATTTCGACCCACTGAATCCAGTGGTGCAATCTTCAAATGCATATGACTTCTGGTTTTCGAGAAAATGTTAAAAAACCGCCTTTTGCGATTTTTTTGGCGGAAAATTGAAAAAAAAATAAAAATCGCTGAAACTATGTTTATAAGTTAACTGAAGCACGAGAAAATTAATGCCGTTGAGCGCGTTTTCATATCACATTTAGTTTTCGAGATATAGCCTCGGAAAAGTAGAAAAACTGGAAAATACGAAAAATTTCACTTCTCCGGAGGCTATATCACAAAAACTATTTGATATTTTTATATAATGGATATATATCATTGCAAAAATATGACGATATATATCAAAATAAATATCATGATATATATATCGATCGATATATATCTTCGAACCCTGGTTCTCATACAATAATTGGGAATTCTAAATTGCATAATATCTAACAAATTATTACAATTGAATATATTGTTAATAATTTTGTATAAAAATGACAGGTCGGATACTTTTCTTCTGTTTTCAAGAGATATTAAATTTAATGGGAATAAGGGAAGATATAAGTATATTACATCCCTTAGTTTTCTGATGAACGATTGCAATTCAATGAATTAGCTTGATTAACTTGCAAGTACAATTTACTATAATATAAATATTATGTATGTATTTATGAATGTTGTGTGTGATTTTTCTTGTCCGGCGACAGAGTTTGAAGTGCAGTTGGATGTACAAGTTATATTTTAATTTGCTAGGCATATGTATTTGAGTGAGTTTAATCAGAGTGCCGCAACGCGTGAACGGTCGAGATGGCATCAAAACAAAATTTAATTTGCCAGCTGACCGCGCTCCGAGTGCCCGGAGTGTGCGACCCTTGCTCCGGAGTCGACTCCCCGGAGCCAACATAAACCGCCCCCGCTTCAACCCGAACTGGCCACAACGTTTTTATCGGACTAATAATCAAGAACACTCACGTACGCGCTCAGAAAATTGCAATATTGCAGAACCGAGCTTGCTGAAATATTTTCGGCTATTAAAACGAAAATGAGAATTCTATAAAAACAGGACACCTAAACATAAAAGCTATGATTTACGTTCAGCCACTACATACACTATTTCTAAACCAAAAACATTTATTAGTTTTCTGGTACATACGCTGCCTAATAATAGTATATTATTATTTAATTATATGCGAGACAAATATTATACTTTATCTACAACTATTTATTAAACAAAAATAGTAAACATAATCTTACTTATATCTATCATGAATCAACAAACGACAAACCACATGTTTAAAACAAAAGAAAATACCTGATTGCTATTGGTTGGAAATAGGCCAAAGAAAATGAATTCTTCTGTTATTTATTTATTTATTTATGTTACGCTGTACAACAGGAATTTAATCCGAATTACAGTACAGGGTCCGCACTCACCGAGCCGCAGTGTGGTAATTCATATAATTTTTAGCTTGAGTGAGATTCGAACTCGGGATTTCCGGATTCGAATTCCGTATCGCTATCCACACCACCGTACTGACTAATATAATATGTGCAGTTTTATGTATGTTCCGTTGATCAATCATTATTGGTTTTCATTAATATATACAAAATCAATTTATGAATGATTTTTTTTTTGATGCGTACAACAAACGTAAGATATCAAATATTGCCTAGCGCAAAATATAAACATTATTCTAAAAACGATAAAACTTCAATAGATTTTGATATCCTCATCGGTAAAGATAATCCAAACAAAGAACAAGAAACACGTGCTTATGTTAGTCAACATTTTAAGGTTTGCTAGTATACGCAGTTCACGCATCTGTAATTCGTAAGTTATCGTGGATATAACCTAACAAATTTATTATGAAATTAGATTTTCTTGAAATTAAACAAGTACAATCAACAGAAAAATATTGTAACTAACTCATGGGTTAATTGGCTATTAATAATCTCGACAATTAACGTGCTCGCTACACTCTCGCTTATTAATCGACCTCATTAACACACTTGATAAATAACTATTAAAGTTATATTCGTAGTATTTATATTTTATTCGCCATATGTCTTAGATGCCCAATCATCTCAACTGACAAAAACGAACAATTTCAACAACATTCTTCTCAGTTTCATACTCATACAGTAGCATACTCCGGACAGTAGAATATATGAGTGTGATATGGCTATATCCATTTAAATTTCAAGTGAATCTGACTGCTGTCAAGCATTTCAACAGAAGAATATTTCTAAAGCTCGTGTTTTTTCATATTGTCCTTTCTTGTTGACTCCCATGTCATCCGTCGTATCCACATGTGCAAGTGTAAAATTCGGCTGATCTAGTAAGCTTAGGAGAGGAAACAAAGGAGAGCTCCGCCCTGTCGCCCCCGGGGGACCTTGCTCTACACACACGCACACACGTAACATTATGTAACACGCACGTAACGCAAGCGACCCAGAGACTCGCTGACTGTAAGCAATAACTATAAAACCCGCTGGTGCTGCCGCTGGCTTTCCTTCGACAACTTGATCAAACAATTTGTTTTTCTACAAAATTCTTCATTTGTTCTTTTTGTTTAATCGTTACTTCATTTACTATAAGCTCACTTCCTTTCCTATCTTTTTCGATTCGTTACTACAAGAATTGGTGTGAGTGAAAAATTAATGGATGGATGGAAAGCTTCAGGGGTTCGTGCTACCCCCATAATAGAATCGTACAACTATTGTATTCTCCTTAAAATAAATATGTATCGATGACTATTTTGTTACCAAAGTTGACTTTAGAAAATATTTATTCCGTGATTTATAAATTTAGTTTAAAACATAAATATTAAGAAAAGTAAAATAATTGTAATTTCTTTGGATATATTTCAACGTAGAGAAACTTGGAAATAAATAAAGCAAGAGAAAGGAATCCTGGTGGTCCCGAGGGAGGAGGCGTCGAACAAAACCAGATCAGACGACGCCGGCGTCGACGACAAATCACAAATATTTTAGTCAGCCAGGTTTGCAAGACGCTCGTCGTTAATATTTGATCCAGGTGTGCTGTGCTACGTTGTTACCATTGTTGCGAAACTCACAATGCGTTAAATATTCATTGCAAAATGTTAATGTTCACATCCTTTATTTAATATTATGTAACAGCCATATGCTACAGATTCATATGTTTTCAAATTAGTTTTTCTATAGTCGTACTCATTTTCAGCGTGCAATAAAATAGTTGTTAAGAAACAAACGTTTGAAATGTAATTAATAATAGTTATTGTACAATTGGTAATGACAGCAGTATTTTTTTCATGAATTTTAGTGAAAAAAAGATGCTTTCATTATCGGTTATATAGTATATAGTAGAGATGGGCGAATATCATCCGCGAATAGTCGAATGCCGCGAATATTGACATTATTCGATATTCGAGATTTTCGAATATTAACGTCAGTATAGCGAACATTCGAATTCCTCGAATATCGCGCTATATGTTGACCGCAATTTTTTACTATGATTTTCTTTATCATAAACTTAAAGCTATTACAATACTTTGAAGTTATTAATAACAAAGATATTTTGTTTCAAAACCATGGAGACGTACCATATTTCAAATTTGTTTTTCGCCAACATCAGCCCGTACGTTTCACCTTAAATTTGAAGTTTTCGTCTTTTTCTTTTTTGTTTGTACTTTTTGTTTTAATTTTATTTTATCTTAACAATTTCATTCAAATAATGAAAAGGACATAATTAAATAAGTATTAATAATAAATAAATTAACTTTTAGGAGTATTCGGATATTCGAGATCTGATTAATATTCGTATTCGATATTCGAATTCGAGATATTTTATATTCACCCATCTCTAATATATAGCTAAATTAAGTATTGGTTCGAATAAAAGTGATATGGTAGTGGCTCAGTGGTATCGAGTCGGCCTGTGGATCAATTTTCACCAATTTAAATCTACCCCTGTGGTTCCCCCTCCACTAACATTTTTGGGGGCCGTGATTTAACGGCTGGTAACCGCACTTCACGCAAACAAATATATCACTTACCGAGATCTGCTTAGGCAGAGTGCCACACCCAGTAATGAGTAAAAGGCGTGATGATATATTTATTTATTTATTTAAAAGTGATATCCGGTGTCGAATAATCTTTAAAAAGATTTAAATAAAATAAATAAATATGTCATCACGCCTTTTACCCATCACTGGGTGTGGCACTCTGCCTAAGCAGATCTCGGTAAGAGATATATTTTTTCGCGTGAAGTGCGGTTACCAGCCGTCAAATCACGGCCTCCAAAGATATTAGTGGAGGAGGAGCAACAGGGGTAGATTTTTTAAATTTGTGAAAATTGTTTGTCGGTTGTGGGGATCGAACCAGGGTTCTCAAGATCCACAGGCCGACTCGACACCACTGAGCCACCTACCCCATATCTGTAAAAAGATTTAAATAAAATAAATAAATATATCATCACGCCTTTTACCCATCACTGGGTGTGGCACTCTGCCTAAGCAGATCTCGGTAAGTGATATATTTTTCGCGTGAAGTGCGGTTACCAGCCGTCAAATCACGGCCTCCAATGGTATTAGTGGAGGAGCCACAGGGGTAGATTTTTTAAATTGTTGAAAATTGTTTGTCGGCTGTGGGGATCGAACCAGGGTTCTCAAGATCCACAGGCCGACTCGATACCACTGAGCCACCTACCCCATATCTTTAAAAAGATTTAAATAAAATAAATAAATATATCATCACGCCTTTTACCCATCACTAGGTGTGGCACTCTGCCTAAGCAGATCTCGGTAAGTGATATATTTTTCGCGTGAAGTGCGGTTACCAGCCGTCAAATCACGGCCTCCAAAGATATTAGTGGAGGAGGAGCCACAGGGGTAGATTTTTTAAATTGGTGAAAATTGTTTGTCGGTTGTGGGGATCGAACCAGGGTTCTCAAGATCCACAGGCCGACTCGATACCACTGAGCCACCTACCCCATTTTAAAAAGATTTGATTTGGTGAATCCATTTTAGTTACCAGAGAACAGTACTTGATTACTGTTAAAATGAGTGAGATTTTTTTGTGACTTTCGTACAATATTCGCTTTGTGTAATCGGTAGAATTTCCACATATCAATTCCACATGTTGAACACGAGTTAGGTATCCGCGCTACACTATCCGCTACTCGCTATCGGATATCTCGCCGGCCAAGTGCTTAGCCCCTGTTCAGTAGAGCGGCTCGTCGCGCCGGTTAATTAATCACCCAGCCGGGTGATAATCCCGGCGTGGTGACCAGCACCCTGCGCGAGGTCACGTGCAGGTGCATGCGTGGTGCTTGCTGGCGCTAGTGCTGCACCAGACACATTGACAAATGAACGTCGGCTTGGATAATTCGCCGATTTATTACCCTGCGCCGGTGATGCTCTGGACCAGGATTATTATAGACGCGCGCGGACGATCAGTTTGTTCGCAAAAACGACCACCAAATAATTCCACTTCGGATTTCAGATACTAATGTTCCTATTAATTGATAGTGTACTATTTTCATGATGAATGTGCCGATAATACTTTTTTTATATTTGCGTTCACTATCGGTCCATTATTATATCGAAAACTATTTCACAATGAATTGTAAACTGTATTTAGTAACTTTTTATTGTGTAAGGTTGATACTATTGCTAGCTATACGTTAAATGTAATTTCTAAATGATAACCTCGAATATATTAAAATATTTTTTATAACAATTTGTATACATTTTCAATTACATTTTATATAACAAAACTCAATAAAAAGATCAATATATAATTATATTATAACCTGAAAATTTAAATCTTCAAAATATCTTTATTTTAAATAAATATATCATCACGCCTTTTACACATTATTGGGTGTGGCACTCTCCTTAAGCGGTTACCAGCCGTTAAATCACGGCTCCCAAAGATATTAGTGGTGGAGGAGCCACAGGGGTAGATTTAATTTGGTTAAAATTGTTTGTCGGCTGTGGAATCGAGCAAGGGTTCTCAAGATCCACAGGCCGACTCGATACCACTGAGCCACCTACCCCAATATATCTTTATTTTCAGGTTTTATATTAGAACTACATTATTACTACGAAAATTACTAAATTACTGTCTATATTTAAATGAGGTAAAAAAAGTGATGTGATATAAAGCACATTAACAGGGGCGTATCTGGGGTACTTGGCGCCTGGGTTCTGAAGTTGAATGTGGCGCCCCGAGGCGTGCGCCGCAGGCGAAAATTTTGGAGCACAAAAATGCGATATGGTACTCAAAATACGTGGAATTTTATGCTCTACGATACAGAAAGAGTAAGGGAGTAAGCCGACACGCCGTACTATGCGAAACTTGCGTGTAGATTTAGAGCAATAAGCAAACTCATGACAAATAATATGTTATTCACTTTAGCGTAAAATAATAGAACATTATTTATCTAGAAAAATAACTATTTTTTAAATAAATATTTTATTATATAGTTTCTCATAAAATTAAATAAAAATACAAAAAAAAACTAAAAGAAATTAGTTCACTACATAGGTACATTCTAATATACCTAAACCTAATTAAAACTATATAGTTTACATTTTACAATTGCACATAATAGCACAAACAATTATACAAATAACAAAATAACATATCAATTCATGTAAATTAAATTTACAATAAAATACTGAAATACTTATAACTATACCGCGCGTTTCACGTAAAGGTTGGCATAGGGAAATAACATGGGAAAAAAGGTTTTTGTAAATAAAAAGTGTCCGGTAAAAAATTATGGTATAATATTGCACATGACCATACTAGACCTATCCACACATATTATTTCATACAGATTACTTCATTTTAATGCCACAAATTAGAGAAATTAATGAAAATAGTTCGAGAAAATCGCCTACTAATTATGATTTTTTGTGACAGCTTTGTCATAGAAACAGAAGCTGTCACTATAACCGTCAAGATTTGTTGTGAATATTAAGAAATCTTGACAGTTAACTTTATATTTCAAACATTAATCACATTACTTCGCGATCTTTTGTAATTAAAGGCCTTAGTACGATAGTAAGTACCTACATTTGGTATTAATTTAATTACTTTATTTATTTTACAAATAATATTAAGACGCAGTATTTGTGTTCTTTTAATATAAGTACTCATATTTATTTTAACTTTTTGCCGTCTGCCGCCCTTTTATGCTGGCGCCCGGGTTCTGGGAACCCCAAGAACCCTGGGTTGAAACACCCTTGCACATGAAGAAGAATGACACAATCAAGATTCACTTTCTTGCCATACATTCATCCCTTTGCACCAATACACATATTTCAATAATGTTTCACTTACACCCACTCCTCTTACAACTAATGTAAAAAATTAAAGAAGGAAGGAAACGTAGCCCTGCATTTGTATTTGATAGTAAATTCCACACAATTGCAGTTAGACAGGAAGAATCATTGTTTTTGTCTGAGCTTTTCTTATAAATTAAAATATAAATAGAAAGAAACAAAGTGTAAATTGTATTTGTAATAAGATTAGAGTGCAGTTGTAAAAGTGAGTAAATTGAAAACAAAAGAGCATGAAGTAAATGAGCGTGTAACAAGCTGTAATGTTGATAATACGCGATGATTTTTAGCCAAAGTTGAACACAATTGAACTAATTTCCTGCGCGAAGTTGCACAAAGTAAATATCACGAACACAGTGTAGTGTTCAACGTTCACCCCCGATGATCACACCGTGTGCAGTGTATTCCACCACCACCACCACCACCACCGCCGCCTCCAACGCTCATTACAAATTCAATCTCATTAACAAACATTTGCTCGCACAGCCAGAGCCACCGCGTTTCCTTGTTGCAGCAGCTTAATCACTTCGATAAAAATGTAAATACCGTCATTCAGAAACATTGCATCTCCACGCGAATTAATAACCGAACCAACTGAACCTGAAAGCTGAAACGCTGAAAGCTGATTCAGTAGAGAACGAGTACAACAGTGCTGGCTGGAGTCGAGCACTTCGACAACCAATGTTTTCCTAATAGCGTAATTTTCTCTAAACTCCTCGTTTGTAATTGTACAGAAACTAGAAAAATACTATTTGCTTTGTTTTTTGTCTTCAACTAATTGTACTATAAATAAATGTTACAGTTTAAGTACTTACAGCAAGATAAGAATTATTTACTAGGTCAATGACCTTTGTCAAAACGTGACCCTTTTTACATAACTGTGTTATACGTAATTGGTTGCTTATATTTTAGGCACAAATTCTTATTTAAATATTTATTAAAACTGTGTTCACACTTATCCAATTAGTAATCACAATTAGCAATTAGTAGAGGCATTCTAATAAAAACAATGTAACTCCGCCATATTTTTAAAATTTAAATTGTTATTGTAAAAAAAAATAAAATCCTAGATAACGATAGGATATAGAGACAAAATGGTTTACATTTCTGGTAACTGCAGTTCACAAGCATACATATATATTACTTACTGAGATGTACTACAGCAGAGTGCCACTGCCAGTAATGGTTCAAAAGCATGATATATTTCTTTTTTATAAATTTTTGGTTGAACCGGTTCAAAAATTGAATTTTTTAAAATTATATTTCTATATAGTTCAGATCACGAGAAATCGAATGGCGGTGGGCGCATCTTCATATCTCTTTTAGTTTTTGAGTTATATCGATTTTTGACTTTTTTTAAAACTCAACTTTGAGAGCCCATATCTCGAAAACTAAAATAGATATTGAAATGCGGTTTGAACGAGCGTATTTCTCTTGCGCTACTTAACTTATACCAAAATTTTACTATTTTTTAAAATTTTTCAACTTTTTTTTTAAATTTTCTTTTCTCAATATTTCCAAAAGTTGAAGAGATAATGAAAATCTGAAAACACCAGTGAATTCCTCGCGTGAAAGTACATAGGTATGCAAATTTTTACAGCAAAATTCGCACGGATACTTTTTTTATTACAAAAAATCGAAAAATGGCCTAAATCCGTAAAAACGCCAAGGGGTACCCCTTAGGAAATTTTTAAAAAATGGCTATTTTCGATTTTTTGTAATAAAAAATGTATCCGTGCGAATTTTGCTGTAAAAATTTGCATACCTATGTACTTTCACGCGAAGAATTCACTGGTGTTTTCAGATTTGCATTATATCTTCAACTTTTGGAAATATTGAGAAAAGAAAATTTTGAAAAAAAGTTGAAAAATTTTAAAAAATGATAAAATTTCGGTATAAGTTAAGTAGCGCAAGAGAAATACACTCGTTCAAACCGCATTTCAATATCTTTTTTAGTTTTCGAGATATGGGCTTTCAAAGTTGAGTTTTTAAAAAAGTCAAAAATCGATATAACTCAAAAACTAAAAGAGATATTGAGATGCGGTTTGAACGAGCGTATTTCTCGAACTATATAGAAACTTAATTTTAAAAATTTCTATTTTTGAACCGGTTCAACAAAAAATTGCCTTCACCCATTCTGGCACTTTATCGTTGTAGATCTCAGTAAGTAATATATTTATGCTTGTGAACGACAATTACCAGCCGTCAAATACATGATGTTACTCCTTAATATTTAAATTCCAAGACATTTTTATATTACCATCGTCGCCATACTTAATATAATGTTTCTATTGGTTGTTAATTAGTGCCGTACAATTTTCAAAATAATTTCTTATTTGATTAAAAAAAATTCCATTTCATATTAAAACATTTAAAAAAAGGCCTTGTTTATAATTGTTTCTCTTGGGTCCAGAAGGATCTTTAAATGACCCTAACAATATACCTTTTATTTACAAATCTACAAGGCAAAAAACATCTACAAATATAATTCTTTGAGTGTCTCTCGCAACCCAGTGGCAAATTACCCAGCCTAATTGAAAGAGTCGAGTTACTTACACTTTAGTGTATTTTAGATTTTTAATACCTTTTCCGTTTTACGACTGAAGTAAACTTGAAGAAAATTATACTTTTCAATCCACTTATCGCATAATGATAAGCATTAATGGGCGAGCGGCACGCAGAGGAGATTTCTTTCTCTCTCCGTACATACAATGGAAATATTTAGAGGAATTTATACGTGTAGGGCTCGCAACATCCATCACTCGGGATGAAATACCTCCCTGAGGACAGGATATATAGCAAGAGGCCTACTGCGACTTGGTTGTTGTTAGAGAATAACAGTGTTCTTGCAAGGACGTAAACTTTCTGAAATTTGTGGCACGAGTCAAGATATTGCTTATATCCTTGCTCAGGAGATAAATATTTAATTTTCTCGAAAGTTTTAAAATGAAAGTTTGTTGTACCAGTATTTTTTCTCAGCTTCTCACTTTCAAATTGTCAGCACGTCTCAGGAATTCTTTAAATATACATTTGTGTTTACATTCCAATATTACATACATTCGTTATTTCACCTCACTTTGCTATTTAAGACTTTGAATTTATTTTATTTCCTGCTTTAATTTAAAAAACAACAAAGACAAAATTAATTGTCATCCATACACTTGGTGAAACTAGGTTTAATAAAATATACAAAAAACACTTGGCTATGTCTCACAAAATTCAGCCTCCAAGTCAACTTATGAGGGCATCGACAAAGGCTGGCCAGCACAGTTAGTAACCATAGACGCGTTTCGCTCTTATTGGAGCTCATCAGTATGGTATAACCCACTCCTTCACCTAGAACAAAGTTCACGTGAAGAAGCTGGTGGTGAAGAACTGTGCCAGCAGAGAATAAGATTTCAAACAAACAGGTAAGATGACATGAGAAGTTCTGTGGAACAGGTCATGCCATCTACCGAAAAAAAGGAAAAGCTACGCAATAGCAATTTAAATAACAACAAAGACAAAATTAATTGTCATCCAACACTTGGTGAAACAAGGTTTAATAATAAAATATCAAACTAAACACTTGGTTAAGTCTCACAAAATTCAGCTTCCAAGTCAACTTATGAGGTTATCGTCAGAGGCTGGCCAGCACAGTTAGTAACCATAGACGCGTTTCGCTCTTATTAGAACTCATCAGTATGGTATAACCCACTCCTTCACCTAGAACAAAGTTCACGTGAAGAAGCTGTGTGACGAATGGTTACTAACTGTGCTGGCCAGCCTCTGACGATAACCTGAAAAGTTGACTTGGAGGCTGAATTTGCGAAACTTAGCCAAGTGTTTATTTTATATTTTATTAAAAAGAAATTAATCCCACTTACTTACTGTCAAAATATAGAAACAATTATTAGATGTTAGATTCGTTATTAGACGAGTAAACGTTAATTATTTGAGATGTTTTGTGCATGTGCAATGAACGTTGAATGAAAGGTGAATGTAAAAGGTATATAAAAGAGAAGGTTTGATGCGTGATGAATGATTTCGAGTGAAAAGAATAAATGAGCTTATATGATGGAAACTATGAATGTGGTTGAAGCGACGATGGTATGTTAGAATTAAAATAAATATATCATTACTCCTTTTACCCATTATTAGGTATAACATTCTGCCATAACAGATCTTGGTATGTGATATATTTATGCAGTTATCAGCCGTCAAATTAAGGCTTCTAAATATGTTTCTGGAGGGAAAGGCACAGGGGTAATTTTAATGTGGTGAAAATTGTTTGTCATCATAGTTCGAGTTGATATCATTCAGCCACCTACCCCATACATGTTAGAATAAGAATACTTTTCGAGGAGTGAATATTTGATGAATCTAATGAGTGCAAGTATATATATGTTTTGAATGTATCTGTAAGCTGTAAAATAGAATAAAGGATGTATTTACTAAAAGTCGTGAATGTGACAAAGACGATAAACTATATATTATGTAAAAATGTCGAGGACAGGCAGTTTTGAGAAAAAGAAATCGCTACGCACAATATTTGAATATTTGAATTACAACTGAGAACACGAAGTCTCATATGTAGAACGAAAACATTGAAAACGTTGAAAACAACGTAGAAACAGCGCAAAACAAATAGAAAAGAATAGCGGAACTGCAGAAATGAAATGACTTGATAAATATTTTGCAAGAATTTTTATTTTTCGACAAACATAAGTCATGCGAGCTTAAGTAGATACTTGTGAGTTCTCCAAGGAAAAACACAATGATAAAGTAACGGTACCAAGGCAATGTTCTCTGCGGTCACACAGTTATATGAAACTCGTAGGACCACCATGCATATTTACAAACACTACTTCCATTCAGAACACAAATCAAATAATAGCTATTTATAAAACTAGTAAAGAAATGAAGGTTATTACTAAAGCCCGGATATTTAGGCACTTAAAAACACCCAAATAAGCAGGCATATAGGCCGGTAATTACTCTAAAATAGGCGGGATTTTAGGCAGCCTAAATGTAAATAATTTGTTTAAGTAATCCTTTTTCTAATATTGGTACTCGTATCTACACTTCGTTAGAAAAAAATAATCATTTTAAACAAAAATTAACGCAATCTGAAAAATAATAATGTAGGGTTCTCATTTTATTAACTATTATGCAAATTCAAATTATGTAGTATGAAATTTTCGAAAAGGGACTGTCTTCAGTCAGTCAGAACTTGCTTGTAAGTTGAAAACTTCGTTCGACATCACAAAATGTGACAGGAGCGTTCTTATATTTAGCCATATCGTCTAAAGTTACCTCAGCTCCATTGATTGATAGCAAAGACACAATTGAATTGCCACGTAAAATTTTGACTAAAAAACGTTTTTTCTTTCGGCATTTTAAATTCACACACAAAAACTTGATTACAGTAATACTTTAAATATTATAGGTTAGGTTGAAACACTTTGTCGAGTGCTGAATTAGTCAACGAAGTAGATAATAAACCTTGTCTGCTCAATAAAAGTTTGAATAGGCAACAAAAATAGGCAAAATAGGCTGTATAAGATAAAATAGGCACAATAACCAAAATATAGAAAAAATAGGCTCTAAGGCACGAAAAAAAAACCTTCTATTACACGTAAACATATTACATATGTATAGAAAAACTAAATTGCCTGAAGTATATTAAAACTTGAATCTAGGCAATTGCCTAAAAATCCGGGCTTTAGTTATTACGTTACGCATGTGAAATTTGCAGAACGAGGCGTAGCCGAGTTATGTAAATACATAAGTAAGGTAATAACCTTATTTCCTTACTAGTTTCATACAATATTTTTTCTACTTACGTTCTAATAAATACTAAAGAGCGTTTTTGAAATTTTGACATATTAATGACAGTTATAAATTCAAAAAATAAAAGAATAACACATTAGAATTCGTCTACCAAGATATCTTAATTTTTTTGTGTTGCTATGTTACCTCATTATTTCACTAGTTAAATAATGCAGTTCATTACCTAACTCAAATAAGTGAAATAAAACGTCTATTTCCTAACGGAAGTAGAAAAACACTTATTTAGTTCTACTCTGTATTTCAAAAACTAGATATGAACCTGGAAATTTCACCATTGCATTCGACATAATTTCCTGCATAACTACTTTGATTCATTTAAAACATGAGAAAAATACGAAACGTGAAAAATTAACTTTTCTAAGGGCTATATCTTAAAAACTAAAAAAGATACAGAGATGCGCTTAACGTCATTAAATTCTCCGTGTCCAAATTAACTTATAAACAATTTTTTATAAAAAACAACAAAGACAAAATTAATTGTCTCTGAATGCTCACTTGGTGAAACTAGATTTAATAATAAAATATCAAACTAAACACTTGTCTAAGTCTCACAAAATTCAGCCTTCAAGTCAACTTATGAGGTCCTCATCAGAGGCTGGCCAGCACAGTTAGTAGGTACACGTCTATGGTTACTAACTGTGCTGGCCAGCCTCTGACGATGACCTGATAAGTTGACTTGGAGGCTGAATTTTGTGAGACTTAGACAAGTGTTTAGTTTGAAACATTTTTTTGCAATTTTTGAGATTTTCGATTTTAGACCATTTTCTGATTATTTGCTCTAAAATACTTTCTCTTGTATTTCGTGTGTTGAATCAAAAAATGAAGTGTTTAAGTACGTATCTATTATAATTTTCAAGATATCGCTCAAATACTTGTATGTAGGTATATCTAGTGAAGAAAGTGTAATTCTTCTGTTTTCTTTTAGATGCTTTATATCCCTTGCCGTTAGCTGTGGAAATGAAACGGCATCTCACCTTCTGTGCTTGATATACAAATAAGTATTGTGGTACAAAACATAAATTGATTTCACAAATTTTCTAACTTAAAAATTCTATTGAAAATGTATAATTAGTAGTAAAATAATGTTAATTAATTTAAATGTATGTGGTTTGGGTGTTTGTGTGAACGCAGTAGGTCACCATAACTGCACGTTTGCTGAGCTCTCGGGCCGCTTCAATTTTCTCCGTGATGTATATTTATTTTCGGTCCCTAAGGTGGCAGCAGTGGCAGCAGTGGCAGCAGTGGCAGCAGCCGGCGTCTTGCGGCGTGTCACGCATTAAATTCTCGACCAAGAATTATACTTCGATGTCACGAGTTTCAGCACAGAATAAACAACGTTTATTAAGCAGCAGAGACGATGGCGACGAGAAGTTCAAACACACACCTTGCTATCTCGGTGCCTCGCTCTTTCATTTGCAACAACACGTGAACACGTGAGTTTTATATCATATCCTTACGGCTGTTATAAACTTGTTCCCGTGCATTTGAATTGGTAATGTGTTTATGTGGCGCCCGCGGCCACCACAAGAATTTACATAAAATTTGTTGTCGTGAATCGATAAGCTTAGGACGACTTGCATACTATGCTTATGCTTGCTGCACTCAAGATTCTTGTGCCACCGAAATACCATTATTAGTTAATGACAAACAGTTTGATATGACAAGAACTTGAGATCTTTACCCATCACTTTTGTCATGTAAACTTATACATATGTAATATCACATAAAATAACACGAATCCTGGTTTCCTACAAATTTCATAATTCCTCCATATATTCCTAGAACATCCACGCAATCTCTCACCCTCAATTCTACCAACATACACCTGTTTCGCCAATCTTTCATTCGACATTCACTTTTCTAACAACATTCTTCTCAATCTTCATCATATATCAAAGTATTCCAGATCTCTTCTTTTTTTTAAACACTCAATCTTGTATCTCTGGAAACATTTATCTTTCGAGTAAATACCTTATAATAAAATATCGAACTAAACACTTGTCTAAGTCTCACAAAATTCAGCCTACAAATCAATTTTGTGAGACTTAGACAAGTGTTTAGTTTGATATTTTATTATTAAATCTAGTTTCACCAAGTGAGCATTCAAAGACAATTAATTTTGTCTTTGTTGTTTTTATTTAAATTAAATACCTTATAACCCACAGCTGGTTTTCTTTGAATCTTTTCCAATAAACGTACATATAACAACAAAGACAAAATTAATTGTCATCCAACACTTGGTGAAACTAGGTTTAATAAAAAGTATAAAATAAACACTTGGCTAAGTTTCACAAAATTCAGCCTCCAAGTCACCTTATGAGGGCATCGTCAGAGGCTGCCAGCACACCATTCGTCAAACACCTTCTTCTCGAGAACTTTGTTCTAGGTGAAGAAGTGAGTTATACCATACTGATGAGCTCTAATAAGAGCGAAACGCGTCTATGGTTACTAACTGTGCTGGCCAGCCTCTGACGATGACCTCATAAGGTAACTTGGAGGCTGAATTTTGTGAAACTTAGCCAAGTGTTTATTTTATACTTTTTATTAAATGTACATATGTTAGTACGCAAAATAATAACGAGTGATTATAAATAAACGACATCAAATCGTGTTGTAAGAAAATATATGTCTGAAATTAATTATGTAATTATCTATCATAATTGATAATGAAACATGTCACCGACTGTTCCATTTAGAAGGACTTTTTTATTGGTTTAAATTGCTTCAATTGGTCGTCGGCGAGAGCCATACCGTTTAAATATTACAATAATCTATAAGATTCAAAATAATAAATTTGGAATTATTTATCGCGAAAAATATCATCGATTGTGGTAAATTCAGGCATGCCTATTATATCTAACTTTGTTTTTTATAACACAATTTCTGGGCATCTTTTTATCACCCCTTATCTACAACATTGTGTGCAATCATAATAAAAATAATATTATTTTGGGTGTTATTGTACTGATCAGCATTTGCAGATCTTGGTATATGTACTTTCGATTCCTGTTGAACTAAAAAAAGCTCAAGCTTTTGGCTATACAGGATGTTTCACAACTTAGAGCAAAAAATTAAAGGGTATATTCTGTACGACGTGCTGATCATGAAACAAAAATAATTTTTTTAAATTCGAAAAATTAAGGGTTGTTAACCTAAACATTTTTTGTAGTACTGCAATGGATTCGCTTTCCTATTAAACACAAACAATGAAGTAGGTATCAACTACGAAAGAATAATTACACAATTCAATTATTAGCAGTTATTTATAATAGAATTTTATTTAATTAATAACTTTAACATAATCATCCACCCAGTGGCAGTGGCAACGAAATATTTTGGACTGAGAAACATTAAAAATAGTTTTGCGATTTAAAAAAAATCTTTTTGTTTCATGATCAGCACGTCGTACAGAATATACCCTTTAATTTGTTGCTCTAAGTTGTGAAACACCCTGTATAAATAAATAAGAAAAAAATGAATAATACAGGTAGTATTTGGCATACGACATTTGGAACATATATTTAATGAACCATATCACTTTATTACAATGGATCACTTTACTGACTTTATTTCCAGTACTAGATTTAATGGTTCGGATTTATGATGGAATTCTGTGATAAATAGATTCGTAAATCTTGTAAATAATGAATAAAATTACATAAATGTATGTTAATAAGCAGAAAATATTTTGTAAAGTTGTAAGTTTCGTTGCAATATTTACATATTTACGGATCTATAAAAGTTATGAATTTATACGAATAGCTTGCATCAATTAGATTAGTCAGTTTATTATTTATGATTTAAGTCAGTGATTATCAAACTTATTTCTTTTACCGCCCCCTTTGAAAATCAATTATTTTTCAGCGCCCCAATTTTTTATACACTTCTAAAACTTAAAAACCACAATTTCATTACTTTAATTAAGTTAGTTATAGTGTGCTATATTAGTCGGTTCTGGTGTTTAAACATACATTCTAAACTAGACATTTTTACCAGTGAGAGCAATTAGAAGGCAACTTTATAATATTAAGAATATATTTTAATCAAATTAAAAGAAACAATATAGACAGGTAATCAATTTTAGTTTTAAAACTGATGTGATGAGGTTGTCGCGCAATTCTGTGTCTTTGTTTTCCAAGAACTCTACGACAGAGTCAAACTCGAGTCAGACATCATTCAGGGCAGAAATATAAACTAATTATTCGATATTGAGTAGTAGGTAGGTTTTAATTTTAGTGAATTTTAAAATATAAAGTAAATGAAGTTATAAATCAACCATCGCCCCCTTAAACCACACCAACGCCCCCCATTTTTTTCTGGGCGCCTTAACGCCCCCCTCTAGGTCTCCAACGCCCACTTTGAGAAAGACTGATTTAAGTGAACCGAATGTGGAATGAAATACAGCGTACGAGGTACGTCTCATTAAATGAGATATTCACTGAACATTTATTCATTAGATTCAGATAGCTTTGTATAAATCATCTGTTTTGTATCTTTATAAATTAATTAATTATTTTATAGATGATTCGAATTGCCTATATCTTTTAAACTTTCTTGTTCCTGTTATTTGTACTCGAAGTCAAAATATGTTTCACCTCCCACCGGCAAGGACAAATTTGCTTCTGCAATCTCCCATAGTTCGTATGTGTAGTTTATTTAATGGTTTGAATCTTGAGGTTGACCTCTTCTTAACTAATTACGCTTGTTTCTATAAGAATATTATAAATTATATGTCTCACAATTAATTGTACTTTTCTGTATAACTTGTATTAACTTTTATATTCGCTTCATTTTCTGTGTAACGTTACATAAGTTTTTTTCAACCCTATTATTAGGTTTTACCTGTTGGGTAGTGATTTAAATAAATAAATAAATCGTTGAAAATATATAAATTTAGCGAGTAAAATTCTGATCCTGAATTTGCAATCGCATTTATGATTAGTGCGAGATGAAATGCTAGAGTAATAAGTTTAAAACTAATTATTGAGGAAAAGTGGCGGTGAAAGCGGGAAGCTTCTACGGTGATGAGTTCCGAGTTACGAATGGGTTGAATCCATTGAGACCTTCAGCAAAAACTACAAAGTCCAGTCCTGGGGGACGGCACCGTAACTCCACTCCGCCCCCGACCTTTCTCACTGCCGCTGATTACGGATTTTTTCATGGGACGCCGCCGTGAAAGAAATTTTCTATATAATTACTCATGCGACGGAGATCGCGACAGGGTGGAAACCGCCCCCAACACGAAGGGAATTGATAGTTTTGCGTAAACACATTCGGCGGTGGTGAATACATGTCTACGACGGCGGTGAGGCGATGGTTTGTGTGGCGCGCCCAGCCCATATTTTAGCAAACCCCATTTAAATTTAGTTATAAAATGAGACACTTGCGTGAATTTATGGATAAAAGGAATCGCTTTTATCCTTTATTATGCGCCCTCGTTATATATTAGTGATAAATTCTAGAAAGTATTGGCGCATTAAGCGCGGAATTCATTTCCAAGGCAAGGAGATGATGCCGAGAAATTTATTAACACGATGCGAGCGACACGCCGCGAGAAAACTTCGCACTAACGCGTTCTTAATACACCACCACCAACACCAGGCCCTAATTATCCCCTAGAAATATTATTTTGACTTTCAACCCCAACTGCTTATATTTATTTCACATTTGCTACTTGCTAAAATGCCTCAACGATATATTATAACACTAGTAAGGAAAGGGTTTTGCAATGGCCCTTTCCCACTTGTGTTACACACTATTTTTTAACATGTAAACGTGAAAATTTTAATTTTAAGTTCGTGATACAAGAAATTTAATAATTATTTTATTTAAATCAAAAGAGTTGTATTTGCAAATGCACATAACGTCAAATGACATTTTCCTCACTCAATTTAGTTGTAATAATAACAGTTTTTCTCACTAGTGACGAAAGTTAATTACTTTCATAAATAGAGGGGAAACAATTACTATCACAACTAAATTGAGTGAGGGAAATTTAATTTTCACAAGTAATGTTGAAAAACATTTTATTACAAGTTACATTTAATTTTGGTTGCATATTAATATTAGAAGATAAATATTAAAAATTTCACAAAAACTGTCAACTTTACGATGACAAATAAGGGTTTAATTGTCAACTTTTCATAGCAATTGTTAAAAAAGATTGTTTTTACTTCCTTGTACGAAGTAAAGGAAGTATTGTAATCGCGAAAATTTTCGGTTCTCAGATTTCAACGGAAATAGGTGTTTTGGCCCTCCCTGAATCCATTTTGACTAATTTCATCATGCCGTCTGTACGTACGTATGTACATACGTACGTATCTCGCATAAGTCAAAAACGGTAAACCGTAGAAAATTGAAACTTTATATTTAGGACTGTTATAACATCTAGTTGTGCACCTCTTTTTTTGGTCATTATACAACTACCGGAAGTGGTACTTTACTTGAAGCCTATAATAGATTTTCATGAAAAACTATATTCAAATATAATTTAAAACTTTCCAAATTTGGTATATAAGACTACTATATCAATGGAAATAACATAATAGATTTTTTTTTTTTTTTGAAAAAATTAAATTATTAACCAACGATGACGGCATGTCAAACTAATTAATTCTTATAATAGATTTTGGTTAAAATAGACTAACCGGAAGTGGCACATTACATGAAGCTGCTAACAGTTTTCCTTGAAAAAAATGGTATTATTTTAATTTTAGAAAGGAATGCTGCAAATAAAAATTTTAGAGAATTAAATTCTGCGTCTAGCACATTAAGAATTTTTAAATTAGCTTTTTGCATAAACGAGATATCTAAATTTAAATATTAAATATTTTTTGATTTTTTTTTAAATTAAGTTTGCTATGGATTAGAACAAAAAATAAAAGATTTAATGTCAAATATGTGCAATTAAAAAAATATCTATAGTTTAATACGTGTACAAGGAAGTCATGTGGTGTCCACATCAGATATTTTTTTAACAATATTAATTAATTTTACATTGTTATTAATCACGGCCATTAAAATGATTTTATCGTCCATTAATATTGACAACGCCCGCTAAAGCTGCAAAAATATCAATTATTTTTTAGTAATAATAAATTATGAATAATATTAAATTGTAAGTCTATTTTACTTGTAGGGCACCCTAATTTAAATAAAAAACAAAATAATTAATTAAAGTTCTTCCTTCCTTCAATAACATTTAATTAAGAAGTATGAGAACTCTGTAAGCAAAGTGCTTGATGTAAACTGGCGTCTGCAGGAAGATATTGGTGTAGAATGCATCTTGTGATGTGAGCAGTGTGTTGGCGTCGCGACGCCGCTAGTAGAATTAGATTGTGAGTGAGTAAAGACGTCGTGGCACCGTGGAGCGGTTCTGCTCTATTAGAGGCAGTATAAAGTTTTTCGTGGCATCGTAACACATGCGGGGTAATGGCTTATAGTGTCACACGATGCTAGCGCCATCACTAAGAGTGCAGCAAGCACCAAATTGCCACAAAGAAGAATAGAGAAAAAGTCAATATCAATGTTACTAGTTTCTTACAATTTACTCTGTTTTGAGATAGATACATTGACTGTAGAATTATTCACAGATACCTATGCAAAAAATAATATAACTTGAAATTAATCTTACAGCTTATAATAGTCGTAGAATCCAAATCATTAAGCAACAATCGTATTTGTGGTTATACGTTGAAATTAGTGCAAACTCTCGCTTGTGAAACAAGTGACAAGTGTACTAACACTTAGTTACAACTAGTGGTAACTTATTGGTTATGCTCTTGATTTACAAGTGATACTTCAAGGATTTTAACTGTACTGATTTTAAAATAACTTAAATTGTTAAGAGCAAAAATTGGTGGCAGTTGCTAAAATCATATATTTTATTTATATTCTCAAAATTATGGATCTCAAATGATATTAAAATTTATTGAGATTTAAAGAAATTTTATAAAAGTTATGAAATAATTTTGCATGATATTTAAAAAGTTATTAATATATTTTTAATTTTTAACTTAAAAATATACAAAACAGAATATGTGTTTCTACTCCCGTTATTAAAATGTCATTTAACGTACTGGTTTCCATGGCGCTAAATAATATCTTAATCACATGTTGATTTATCGTGGTTTCGAACGTTTTAGTCACGGCTTAAAGTTAGCTTCAGGCAACTGTTCTTGTAACTTAACCGTACTTTTCAAATAATTAATAAAACTTTACATTTTGGTTGTTGTCTTAACTTGTGATCGTAAAAAGTATATAAACCTTGTTACAAATGTCATTTAACGTACTGGTTTTCATGACACTAAATACTATTTTAATCACATGTTTAGAAACTGTGGTTTTGGTCTTTTTAAACACTACAATAGCCCATTTATTCATCATAAAACATCAGTATAAATAAATTCGATAGATTTAACTGTCGGTTCTCGTTGAAACATTTTATAATAAAATTAAATTAAAAAACACTAGGTTAGTTTCAAATAATGTAAAGTTTATTTTACAATACGTATTTCGGTCGACTAGACCATCATCAGGTGAACATCAGTATAAATGACTATTAGTAGTGTTATAATTATAGTTTAATTATTAATACATTAGAAATAACTTGTAAACAAGTGGCACTAAAAATGTTTCATTTATGTAAAGTGCAATGAATTTTACGAATTTTGAAAAAATTCTTTCTGTTTCATAATTAGTACGTTGTATAGTATATGGGGTTAAAATAATTGGCATAAGTTGTGAAACAGCCTGTATAGAGCTAGTGTAATTTGGATAAAGTTCGTGTTGCGTAGAATATATGTGTGTTCCGTCCGTGAAAGAAGCTGCGATTTAAGTTTGTTTGCAGTGTATAGAGACATATAGAGGCGCCTGTAGAGACCGTAGAGCAAACGGAAATTTTTCATGCGTACAGGAAACAAATTGTGACGTGAACCTAAAATTGAAGCAGAGGTCGTACAGGAAATTGGACCGCGATCCTGTCAAGATAAACTCACTCACGAATTTATTTCAAATTACCCTCGGCAATCTTACAGCCGCAAGCCGGATTCGGACCCGGATCTGTGATCTTGTCTAACGGAGACTGACGTGCATATTCCTAGTGACCGCTATTATTGAACAAAGTTTGTTCCAAGTTTTCAATTTCGCCGACATCGCGTGCCGTCAGTAATTTCAAATGTAAACCTTGTGAAAGGTTGATACGGTAACGGTAACGGTAATTACTGCTATGTTACTGCGACTGCTACCGAACACCGGATAATTTAACTGTCATCGTTAATTTCTGTGCTTTTTGTTCTACGGTTTATAAATGAAAAAATCTTATTTTTAGACCTGCTGTCCGAATGTCATTCGTCTCTGCACGAGAAATCATCTTGTTCAGACCTAATTAATTTTTCTCATTTCAGTTTCAGAACTTCCACATTTCCAGGTCTAGATTTTCCACTGTACAACATTTCTAAATTATTTTTGTTTTTTCAGAGACACGGTAAATAAATAAATATTAATATGACAAATTAAAGTGTCAACAAAAACAAAATTAATTGTCATCCAACACTTGGTGAAACAAGGTTTAATAAAAAATATAAATAAAAATGTAAAATAAACACTTGGCTATGTTTCACAAAATTCAGCCTCCAAGTCACCTTATGAGGGCATCGTCAGAGGCTGGCCAGCAGAGTTCAGTTAGTAACCATAGACGCGTTTCGCTCTTATTAGAGCTCATCAGTATGGTATAACTCACTTCTTCACCTAGAACAAAGTTCATGTGAAGAAGCTGGTGACGAAGAACTGTGCCAGCAGAGAATAAGATCTCTAACAAACTAGTAAGATGACATGAGAAGTTTTGTGGAACTAGTCATGCCATCTACCGAAAAAAGGGGAAGCTACGCAATAGCAATTTAAATAACAACAAAGACAAAATTAATTGTCATCCAACACTTGGTGAAACAAGGTTTAATAAAAAATATAAAATAAACACTTGGCAATGTTTCACTAAATTCAGTCTCCACGTCACCTTATGAGGGCATCGTCAGAGGCTGGCCAGCACAATTAGTAACCATTCGTCACCAGCTTCTTCACATGAACTTTGTTCTAGGTGAAGAAGTGAGTTATACCATACTGATGAGCTCTAATAAGAGCGAAACGCGTCTATGGTTACTAACTGTGCTGGCCAGCCTCTGATGATGCTCTCATAAGGTGACTTGGAGGCTGAATTTTGTGAAACATTGCCAAGTGTTTATTTTATATTTTTTATTTTTTAATTAAAGTGTATTCGCTCAGGATGTAGTCAATTATAATCGCGGTAGAATTTCGTGCAGGTTAAATTGTAACAAATGAAATTCAAAGGTAGGGTGGAATATGGAAAATAATTTCATTACAAGATAATAGAGTCACAAGTACATCATCAAACACGAATAATGAACGCTTTAATTAAAACAATCATAAGATCGGCGCAGTGTTAATGACATTCACATTAGCGCCTAATAACTTCAACTGCCGACGCACACTTTGATGTGTCGACACACACGATATGTACCCGTTGCTGTAGCGACCACAAGTTTTTGTCACATATGTGTTAATTCAGTTGTAAACAGAAGTAAGCAGACATGTTTCAAAACTTTTAACAAAAGTATTGTTCATTTAGGTTTGAATATCGAACTAATACAAAAAGATACGCGTTTTGGTTACAGATTTTGCCAACTTTCGCATGAATACAATTCCCTGTAAAGTTTTAGATACGATCGTAATAGAGGAAAATAATTAATTTTAAAGCATATCAAGTAATAATTTTTAATTAAATGTTGTAAATCATTTTTATCAAAGTTTACTCTACAAATAATGAGAATTTTACTAGACCATAAGTTCTCGTAGGTAATTAATATGCATAGTATAGTAAGTAATCATCGAGTTTCATGCAAATACCGTCGAGTAATGAAAACGAATGCCGCCGCGGGAATTTATGTGGCAGCACCGTCAGTTTTTGACAAAAATATATGCAGTTTAATCGGACGAAGGGAACGGGAATAATGTAACCCAATGTAAATAATCAAGTAGATTAGGTTGGCTGCACTGCAAGGAGGAATGAATCTTCATTAGTGGACAGCGCCATACGTTATCGATGTGCAACGTGGCGTCGATACGCGGCGGTGGCGTCGGCGGCGACGGCAGCGTCGCGTGTCACGAGGTATTAACCTCCCCTGCTAGCGTCCTGCACCCCGGCGTCTCTACAGGGATGTAATTGAACAATCACTACATTTTCCCTCTTGTTAAATTATTCTGTGTGTTTAAGTTTTTATTAGAAACTTTTGGTGGCTTTACTTAAATAAAAATAAAATAAATAAATATATCATCACGCCTTGTACCCATTACTGGGTGTGGTGCTCCACCGTAGCAAATAAGTGATATATTTCTTCGCGTGAAGTGCGGTTACCAGTTGTCAAATCACGGCCTCCAAACATGTTAGTGGAGGGAGAGACACAGGAGTAGATTTAAATTGATGAAAATTGTTTGTCGGTTGTGGGATTGAACCAGGGTTCTCAAGATCCACCACTTAGCCACCTACCCTATTAGATATGAATCGCAAAATTTGTATTTACGATTTGTCATTACAATAATTATCAATTAATGAGAGCATCTTTAAAGTTACAATTATTATATATAACATCACGCTCTATCCCATCAAATAATAATAAGAAGAAAAACTTTATTTAGCTTAAGCTATACAATAACACCTTAATAAAACGATAATACATATAATTTGTTTTAATAACTATATTCTATTTAAATAATAGTCTTTTATTTTTAAGCTAAAATTTTTTAAATCTAAATTCTTAAAATTATCAGATAACTTGTTATAAGATTGTACTCATTTACAAAGTAATGTATTTTGCCCTTGTGTTTGTAAATGGGGTAACACGAACCCCTAAAACATTCATTTTGACATCTCGTTTTAACCACATTCATTCTTCACACTTTTTCATCATGAAACAAACCTTCAATTACATTCATCCATTCACTCCTATACACCTGTTTTATTAACCTTTCATTCATGCCTACTCCTCTAACAACGAATATAAAAGGATAAGAAAGTAATGGAGCGTCGGTCCGCGTTTTGTTTTGAAAGTAAATTTAACACAATTTCAGATACACACTCTATAGTAAGAAGTAAAATTGAATCAAAAAGACATTCTATTGTAAGAATAGTAAACGAATCATAAAATAAGAAAAGAAGAGAGAGTCGTGTACTAGTAAAAATAACGTAATACAGTTCTGCGTTTTCATCTTTGAACAATTTTCTAAATGTTTTATAAAATTCTAGTACACATTTAAAATTTACCACTTTCAGTGGTATCGAGTGGACAAACAATTTTCAACACATTAAAACTACCCCTGTGGTTTTCCCTCTATTAACATCTTTGGGGACCGTAATTTGACGGCTGATAACCGTACTTCACGCGGAGAAATATATCACTTACTGAGATCTGATACGGCAGAGTGCCAAACCCAATAATGTGTAAAATATATAAATAAAATCAAATAAATATATCATCACGCCTTTTACCCATTACTGGGTGTGGCACTTTGCCTAACCAGATCTCGGTAAGTGATATATTTTTTCGCGTGAAGTGCGGTTATCAGTCGTCACATCATGTCCCCCAAAGATATTAGTGGAGAGGGAGCCATAGGTGTAGATTTAATATGGTGAAAATTGTTTGTCGGCTGTGGGGATCGAACCAGGGTTCTCAAGATCCACAGGCCGACTCCATAAAAAATATTTTAAAAAATATATATCCTAGGGAACATGCAATTGTATTTTCGTGAAAAATAGCTAATTAATAAAAAAGCTCAAAATGTTTGAAGTAGCATTTAAAATGAAACATCGAGAATTCAGCTCAAGTGTCAAAGATAAAATCCCCAAATTGAAATATGTCAGCATTACTTTTTAAAGAATTTTTTGTTTGAAATAAGTAAGAGAATAACTAACTGATTAAAATCATTATAAATTTACAGATAACATTTCCCGGAGCTTCTTCGATACGAGATCATTTATTTAGAAATTTCGGTCCGGTTTGGACGCCGTAAATTGAAGTTGCGCCCAGTGGCTGGAAAGGCGATATGATAGCGGGAGCGACGGTGGGGCCAGGAGATCACAAGTTCGTTATATTTCGGGATTACGGTCCTGGTGTCCGCGATATTTATTAAATCCTGCCGAGAGACCAGAAAATACATTCCGCCAAGAACGATAACTTGGCGGTAAGCCCTCTATACTGTACCGTGTTGTAATATTAAACATAATAAAATTTCCTTTTTCCTTTTTGTAAATATATATATTACGTTCTAAAAAGGACTTTTGTTTGACTGACTATTCCACGTAGAATGTTGCGCAGGTTTGCAACAAATTGCGACGAAGGCCAACTATATTTTCTGTCATTGTTATTTACAATATTTTTTACTTTTTGACAATGAAAAATTTAGTTATTCATCACATGTGAATATGTACATAACATCACACGCTATGCTCCATCAAACTGATATATTCATCCAACATTTATTCATTATATATTCACCATTTTTGTAATTCCTTTCATATCAACTGATCATTAAATTCATTAATCTTTCATTTGACACACGGGTATTTTCCAAATATTCAAATCGTCTCAACTGACACACATTCTTTCTTCTAACAACATTCTTCTCAGTCATACATTCATCTACTGTATATTGAAGATATTGAACTACCTGAATATCTACAGGATGGTTCATAGGTCTGTATTTTTTTTAATCGATTATTTTAAATATTGCCAAAAAAAATGTGAAATAAAGTTTATTTTAAATTTAAATGCCCACATGCAGAGTTTTTCGCGCAATAATATACAACTTTATATTTTTAAATTGAACACCCTAGAAATTTGTGCAAAAATTTACAGATGTATTGAATTGTAATGGGGTAGGTGGCTCAGTGGTATCGAGTCGGCCTGTGGATCTTGAGAACCCTGGTTCGATCCCCACAGCCGACAAACAATTTTCACCAATTTAAATCTACCCCTCTGGCTCCCCCTCCACTAACTTCTTTAGGGGTCGTGATTTGATGGCCGGTAACCGCACTTCACGCGAAGAAATATCACTTATCGAAATCTGCTTTGGCAGAGTGCTACACCCAGTAATGAGTAAAAGGCGTGAAGATATATTTATTTTTTTTATTTTATTTTGTATTGTTTCTCTTTAAAACAGTTCTTATTCATGTTTTTATTAATAAATAATTACACACAGAAAGTATGCAAAACATCACTAAGAATAAAAATACAATGTTAACTAATTCGTCTTTTGTAAAATACATAAACATAATAAATGAATTATAACAAATAAAATATCTGATGTGGACACCACATGACTTCCTTGTACACGTATTAAACTATAGATATTTTTTTAATTGCACATATTTGACATTAAATCTTTTATTTTTTGTTCTAATCCATAGCAAACTTAATTTTTTTTAAAATCAAAAAATATATAATATTTAAATTTAGATATCTCGTTTATGCAACAAGCTTATTTAAAAATTCTTAATGTGCTTGACGCAGAATTTAATTCTCTAAAACTTTTATTTGCAGCATTCCTTTCTAAAATTAAAATAATACAATTTTTTTCAAGGAAAACTGTTAGCAGCTTCATGTAATGTGCCACTTCCGGTTAGTCTATTTTAACCAAAATCTATTATGTTATTGCCATTGATATAGTAGTCTTATATACCAAATTTGGAAAGTTTTAAATTATATTTGTACCACTTCCGGTAGTTGTATAATGACCAAAAAGGGAGGTGCACAACTAGATGTTATAACAATCCTAAATATAAAGTTTCAATTTTCTACGGCTTACCGTTTTTGAGTTATGCGAGATACGTACGTACAGACGGCATGACGAAATTAGTCAAAATGGATTCAGGGAGGGCCAAAACACCTATTTCCGTTGAAATCTGAGAACCGAAAATTTTCGCGATTACAATACTTCCTTTACTTCGTACAAGGAAGTAAAAAGAATAAAGTGAGTGACAGAAGCAAGTAATAATTATTAAAGATTTGACAGTAACTAATCTTATTGTTTAAACAAGTGAATTTATGGCATACCCTGTGTAGAAGTTCCTATAGAATATTTTATTCAATAAAAAGTGATTCACGAAAATAGTCAAAGTAAATTTAGAGCACAAAGAGGAACAAAGATTTGAAACATAAAATATTGTAATAATTTATGGAGTAATACCGCATGAAATCTATTTGAAAACAAATCAAAACGGAGCATATAAAGTGCATTGTGGTCTAGGTTGCAATTCGCAATATACCTTCACATTACAGCGCACTGCTACGAGGCAGTTCCATCACATTTGTTATTAAATGAGCGAACATGAATTATTAAATCCGACTGCAATTGTTAGTCAAAGTAAAACAATTTAGAATGTTATTACGAGGAATCACGAACATTGCACAGTCATTTATTTTGTTCTGATCATCATTTATCATAGATTTCACTTTCAGTTCAATTCTTACGTTAGTTAGAGCCGGAATTAAATGGAATGTAGTCGGAAATTGTTCAATCGAAATTCGCTAAATTGATTAACCCTCGCACTTAACTTAAACACCGTGCAAAATTTTCACGATTTTTCCAAGTTTATAGATTTAAGGGTAGGGGTGATTTTATATTAGGGTAGTAAACAGAGCAGGAGTGCAGGAAAATCCCTGCGATGTACCCAGTAAAACGGTTGATTCCGTTTTAAATTAATAACATATTTAAATAAACTTTTTAAAAGAGTAAACAATTTAAACAAATTATAAAGAAAAATATTGGGTTTTGAACCACAATACAGTGTGGATATTCGAATCCGAAGATACCGAGTTCGAATCGCACTTAAGCTAAAAAAATATGATATTAACTACCACACTGCAGCTCGGTGAGTCTTGTACTATAATTGGGATTAAGTTCCTGTTGTACAGCGTAACATAAATAAATAAATAAATAAATAAAAAAAATGTAAGATACGGTCGCTTGTGATCAAGTCTGATTTTATTCCAATTTTATCTCTATTTTTGTTAAGTTCAAATTAACCCTCGCACTTAACTTAAACACCGTGCAAAATTTTCACGATTTTTCCAAGTTTATAGATTTAAGGGTAGGGGTGATTTTATATTAGGGTAGTAAACAGAGCAGGAGTGCAGGAAAATCCCTGCGATGTACCCAGTAAAATGGTTGATTCCGTTTTAAATTAATAACATATTTAAATAACTTTTTTTTAAAGTAAACAATTTAATCAAATTATAAAGAAAAAATTGGGTTTTGAACCACAATACCGTGTGGATATTCGAATCCGAAGATACCGAGTTCGAATCGCACTCAAGCTAAAAAAAAAATCATATTAACTACCACACTACAGCTCGGTGAGTCTTGTACTATAATTGGGATTAAGTTCCTGTTGTACAGCGTAACATAAATAAATAAATAAATGTAAGATACGGTCGCTTGTGATCAAGTCTGATTTTATTCCAATTTTATCTCTATTTTTGTTATGTTCAAATCATTGTGAAATCTCAATATTTTTCTGTATAATTTGATTTGATTTATATTTGAATATTGTTTATATTAAAGATGCACTTACTTTTGTCTTTTGCAATGACTGTATTTAGAAGTTTAAGGGTAGAAGACACCGGTCGTACCTCATACTTATAATAAGATTCTTACCTGTAACAAAAGACAAACATAATTAATTTCATCATTCATTTATATGCAATTGCAGCGCCAAAAATTTAATACAAATAATATAAGAATTAATTAGTTGACAACCCGTCTATCGTTGGTTAATAATTTAAATTTTTGAAAAATCATGAGCATTCGCCGGGATTTGAACCCAGAACCTTTCACTCGCTAGGTGACTGCTCTACCACTTGAGCTACAAATACTCGGCGAATTTTATACTCATAATTTTTCATGCAAATTTTTAGTTGTTACAAATTGTAAAGTGACATGGATTGCGTCAATTCGTTACAATCAACAACTGTAGTATGCATTGGCTGATTACCTGGTGAAATATTTGTATTTGTAGCTCAAGTGGTAGAGCAGTCACCTAGCGAGTGAAAGGTTCTGGGTTCAAATCCCGGCGAATGCTCATGATTTTTCAAAAATTTAAATTAATACAAATAAGTACAGCCAAATATAATGTTTAATAGCATTCTCAATTATTATATTTGATTTAAAAAAATAAAATATAAAAAAAAAATATATTATCACGCTTTTTACCCATTTAAGCAGATCTCGGTAAGTGATATATTTTTTCGCGTGAAGTGCGGTTACCAGCCGACAAATCACGGCCTCCAAAGATATTAGTGGAGGAGGAGCCACAGGGGTAGATTTTTTTAAATTGGTGAAAATTGTTTGTCGGCTGTGGGGATCGAACCAAGGTTCTCAAGATCCACAGGCCGACTCGATACCACTGAGCCACCTACCCCATAATTTGATATTTGGTTTACTTGCATTTATTTCAAACCATGTTTAAAGTTTAACTTTTGGCTTTGCTATTAGTCGTTATTTAAACTACACATAAATATTATAAATTCGTAATAAGTACAATTCCAATTGCAGTACAGGGAGGTCTACAGCTTATATCAGAATCTGAGCCACCTAGAGACAATTGTATTTTTGGATAAACGTTGAAGTCGTTGATTGAAACGAATGACTGCGTGTTTCAGTCGAAAGTGATTATAATGCATTTCTTTCGACAAAGCAATCGTTTGCATGGCGCTCGTGGTAGAAATGAAACATAATGACATTTTCATTTTAAGCAATTTTATTTGTTATTTTTAAAAGCATTTTTTCCGGAGTTAGAGCTCTATATCTTGTATTACATTAAGGGCAAAGTTTGGTCCGGAAGAAAGGATCACAGCAAAATGTAATTTACCAGCTGACCGCGTCGACCGCCCACGGCAGCGTCGTCCGTGCTCAGGGGGCAAAAAACCATCGTGCGATTGTTTTTGCGCGCATTTTAATCAGAATAATAACGTAGTCTCGTGGTTCCGGTCACCTCGAAATCTGCAATATCGCAAAACAGTGATTTATGCTCATGTTGCCTCGCCGTACCGTTGCCGGGCTAATGAAAACATGGAATTGCAAATTTCACCAAAACATCGGCCTACCACCAACGCCGCCGCCTTCCTCTACACCCCCCGCGTTACTGCTTCCTTCCTGCAATGCCGTATGGAATCGTCAAAATAAATATCCGAGGCGGCTAACGTTTGTCCTGTCATTGGCAACTCGTCGATCGCGGACATTCATAACTTGTTACATAAATACACTTCATTCTGTATGAATCAACTTTTTAGTAGTTTGCAATTGTTTACTCGACAAAAAATACTAATAGCACATAGTGTATATACAGGGTGTTTCAGGACTAGTGTAACAAACTTTAACAGCTTATTCCTGAGGTCATTTTGAGCCAAAAATGTCATATGAACATAAGTCCTATTCCTTCTAGTTACCAAAATATAAGAGGTTGAAGTTCTATAAATAACACGACATTTTCAAATTTTTGTAATCAAGATACTTTCGGAAAACAAAAATGCGCGCAAATAAGGGATGGGAAAGTTGGCGTCTATTTGGATATTTGTCTTGGTATTTTCTGGACGCAAAACGGGCATTACCATTACATAATCCTTAAATAAAAATCATATCTGCATATTCAGCAGTACTATAACCATCCATTATGAAACAATAATACAATCAAAAGTACAACAATTTTTAATTAAGACAAATAAGGTATGACTTTTCAATAAAATTCTTGTTTTCCGAAAGTATCTTGATTACAAAAATTTGAAATTGTCGTGTTATTTATAGAACTTCAACCTCTTGTATTTTGGTAACTAGAAGGAATAGGACCTATGTTTATATGACATTTTTTGCTCAAAATAACCTCAGGAATAAGCTGTTAAAGTTTGTTACTCTAGTCCTGAAACACCCTGTATGGCAGCATTATCAGGTAGGGGTTTTTGTCGTATCGTGTGTAGAAATGTGACGAAGGGCGAGGGTGAGAGCTGCAGGGCCCTGTAGTAATTCGATTCCCTGGATTCCGTCGCAGTGACGTGCGTGTGCCCTGTTCGCCCCCTCTGGATAAATTACTTTCGGTACTTGGGCGTACAATTTCGAAGATTAACTTTGTTTTCTGTACCAATAACTTAGTAATTTCTTCAATTTCACGCGCTGCCGCTGTCGACGCTACCGACGCCGACGCCCCACGCCGGCCAGCTAACGAAATTCTCGGCCTGTCGACACGAACTCATTAAATTGTTCTCACTTTCTACGAGAAGAGAACTCGAATGCTGCCCACTCAAACCAGACACGAGATATTACATTGTTCATTACATGAAAAATATCGGAACCTAACTTAGATTTTATTTAGAGATGGGCGAATATCATCCGCGAATAGTCGAATGCCGCGAATATTGACATTATTCGATATTCGAGATTTTCGAATATTAACGTCAGTATAACATTTGAATACCTCGAATATCGCGCTATATGTTGACCTCAATTTTAACCTATGTTTTTCTTTATCATTTGTACATACACTAATACTAATACTAATACTTTGAAGATATTAATAACAAAGATATTTTGTTTCAAAACCATGAAGACGTACCATATTTCAAATTTGTTTTTCGTCAACATCAGCCCGTACGTTTCAATGGTACGTTTCGTCTTTTCTATGAAACGTACGGGCTGAAGAAAAAGACGAAAACTTTTCGTCTTTTTCTTTTCTTTTTTGTTTTAATTTTATTTTATCTTAACAATTTCATTCAAATAATGAAAAGGACATAATTAAATAATTATTAATAATAAATAAATTAACTTTTAGGAGTATTCGAATATTCGAGGTACTCGAATATTCGAGATCTGATTAATATTCGTATTCGATATTCGAATTCGAGAAATTTGATATTCGCTCATCTCTAATTTTATTACATTCAAATTATATTTGATGTTACGCCTAGAGAGATATTTATTTATTATTTCTATTAAATTAATATTATATAACTGATTCGTTAGCATGCATGAAGTAATTTAGAAATTAATTAAAAATTTCCTGACCGATTACAAACTTTATTTGCATTATCCAAACAAAAATGAACCAATCAAAAAGCCGAAAAAAGCTCACAAAGTCATATTAAAACTAATCAGAGTCGGTTGGGGCAAAAACAAAAAACCTCGAGTAAAAATTGACGCTGACATTTAAATTATTTTGCGCGTTGTGTGTTAGCGACACTCGCGACATGTTAGCAGATGTCATCAGTAGCGGGTGTACAGCAGTGGCGGCTCGTGGCGGGGGCGCAATTACCAGGGCAGTGCCAGCTTTCACCGTGTTTACATTTGAAATTACGAGGAGCACGCGATTGCGATTGCACTGCGTGGTCCAACTGAAAAACATGGCGGGACTAATTTGTTTACCGCTGCCTTTATGTTGATGTGGTGATGTTGATGGTGCACTGTTTCCTAAAACAATCATACTAACTACTATTTTGTTGTTTTATCTAGCCTTTCATTTGGTTTAAGCAAATAAAGCATATTTCATTTTCACTACATTGTTCAAATAAATACAGACTGTTTATGGATGACAGATTAATTAGAAATACAATTAAAGTTTAAAAAATACAAACAATTTCATAAGTTTCTTTAGTTATATATTTTAGTTGTAACTATGACAGTCAGGCTCGAAAAAAAATAGTATGTTATGCATCAAGGGAGGGAAACAAGCGATTATTCCCGCGTGTGAAGTCGACTTCAGCTCGAGCCTTCGGCCTTCGCTTACGTCTCGGTTTGCCAACTTCACACAAAGGATAATCGCACCCTCCCGTGAAGCATATTATACTTTTCGTAACAAGTTAACAAAAATTACCGTCTTATCAGGACAAATGTCAAATATGGGTTGCGTAACTAGTAACCTAGGAAACGCTGCAAACAGCTAATAATCGTAGTCTCTAGGGAGAAAAACATCTCTCTAGGGAGAGAAACATGTTACCTAGGGAGAGAAACATCCTACCTAGGAAGAGAAACATAAAGTTTCTCTCCCTAGGGGAGAAAAGCAGTGTTTCTCTCTCTAAAATTAGGGAATAAGAACGTGTTTCTTGTGCATGTGTTACGAAAAAAGTATATATATTCACTATGCTTTTGAATCAACGGTACCTCTAATACAGTACAATATTCTTTGTGAACATATATAAAAACTAATAAAGGCAAATGTGCGATCGTATAATCGATATCGGATGGTTCCATAAATTCGACAATTATTTTAATATCTACAGTTGGCATGCGTGTTTTCTTTTTTATTCATCGTGATAAGATCATTGAATATCGGACTTCTATTTTCCTAATGCCATGTACTTTCTTCATATACTCATTTATTCATTTTATTATGATGTTACTGATAGATACATTAATCCATTAAACTACATTGTGTTCCCTGTAATCATCATAATATTAATGCGTCAAAAGAAGTTGATCGAACAATTGAATAAATATATTTAAAATTATTATCATTGCGTTCTACTGAAAGCATCGTTAAATTTTATGATTGAATAAATAAAATTAAAAAAAGTATAACAATATGGCTTGTAATAAAATATAAAATGTTCCAGAAGGGTTGTCATAGCAACTGCATACATCATATATTATGGTAAAACACGTTGATTAGATTCATAACATTACGTAAAATTGGAATTAAAGTTGCTTTATAATTTTTAATTAATTAATTTTTTCTATTTCAGTTTTGGTAAATATTTATATTTCAATCTACAAGTCGATTAATTAACAAAGAAAATTAATTACGTCAAATATTAATTTGTTTTAATTAGTAATGAGTTTGAGTATGATGAACAAATTTAAAATATAATTTAATTCCAGCGTCAGCAATGGACTTTCACTACAAACAATGAATTAATGAGTCTGTTTAACGTTTAAACGCCATGAAGCAGCTCATCTAATTACAAAATCAAACTGCGTCCACGAAAATGGAAAATGATACAGACCCAGACTTACGTCTCAAATAAATACAAGCATATACAGAATATTTTAATTGCAAAAACTGTACTAATAAACATATTTTTCCGAAATTCACATAAATAATTGTATATTACTTGAAACAAACATTTTTTGTGCCACTGGCGTGATAGGTTACAACAGAGAATATCAAACTTATTCCTTTTATTGCCCCCTTTGAAGATCAATTATTTTTCAGCGCCCCCTATTTTTTATACACTCCTAAAACTTAAAAGCCACAATTTCATTACTTTAATTAATTTAGTTATAGTGTGCTATATTAGTCGGTTCTGGTGTTTAAACTTACATTCTGAACTAGATATTTTTACCAGTGAGAGCAATTAAAACGCAACTTTATAATATTAAGAATATATTTTAATCAAATTAAAAGAAACAATATAGATAGGTAATCAATTTTAGTTTTAAAACTAATCTAATGAGATGGATGAATTTGGTGATTTTTAACAAGTTTGTCAGTTCTATAAGTTCTTCTTCCAGTTGGAGTGATACTGCTATGTTGACATTTGAAAAAGGATCAAACACACAGTCTGGTATTTCCAAATTCAAAATGTCCTGGAATCTTTCAATGAAATCACTGTGGAGATTTTCCAAATGTTGGCAGTAGACAAGCAACTCGTCGTTGTTGCAGGATACTGATAAATTGGAAAAATTATGGAACTCACATCTGCCGATATTCTTTTTGTGTAAGAGCAGCTTGGATACGAAATCAGCGACGACATTTTTTGTTTTTATTAAGTTCAAGGGATCGCCTTGAATTTGGAGATTCATATCATTAAGCAATTTATAAAGGTCTGTCAGGTATGCGATATTATTCTTTGATGTGATGAGGTTCTCGCTCAATTCTGTGTCTTTGTTTTCCAAGAACTCTACGACAGAGTCAAACAGATTGTAAAATCGAGTCAGACATCATACAGGGCAGAAATTTAAACTAATTATTCGATATTGAGTAGTAGGTAGGTTTTAATTTTAGTGAATTTTAAAATATAAAGTAAATGAAGTTATAAATCAACCATCGCCCCCCTAAACCACGCCAACGCCCCCCATTTTTTTCTGGACGTCTTAACGCCCCCCTCTAGGTCTCCAACGCCCACAAGGGGACGTTATCGCCCACTTTGAGAAAGACTGGGTTACAGTAATGAATACAAAATATTAAACAATAAAATTCATTCAATAACGTCCATTTTGTCAAAAGCAATGTTTCAAAGCTACAACATCGTACAACATTCTTTTATTAAAAATTATATTTAGTTTTATAACATAAACCAGATAATTATGAATTTAAACTTTATTCTAGTTAATAAATGTCAAAATAAATTAGTTTCAAATATTTATTGATCTGTCAGTGACACCGAACGTGTTAAGGCACATCTCTTAACATACTGTGACGTCACCCGAACCAAGGTTCGTCAGTTCGAATCCGCCTGTCGATAATGTGTGATTTGTCGTAAAATATAAAATATAGTTACATGTATTTATCACACTCGGGCGCTGCGCTATAAGCTAGTCACTTATACGCCTTAAATAATCTGACTAAAGAAACCGGCAGTACTGCAGTGTAAAAACTGCGGCTCGGTGTGCCCGGCCCCTATATTCCGAAACGGAATGATGGAACATCATCATCAGTGACACCAACTTTTATAATAATATATAAAATAATAAATGTTTTAAAATAAAAGAAAAGGAATGCGATCTAAAAAATATACAAGGGTTATTGTAATATTATTTTACATATAAGGACGTTGATTTCATTCCATTCTTTAGAAAGTGGGTGTAAGAAAAGATTTATGAAATAGGTATATAGGAGCGAATGGGTGGATGTAATTAAGGGTTTATTGTGTGAAATGAAAATTCTGAACGAGGACTGATTTTTTTTATTAATATGTTAATGGATGTTCTGTGATGTTTCAGGGGTTCATGCTACCCTATTTAATGGGATATAGCCTAATGTTATGTATGTATGTTCGTACAATCTTGTTGCAAATAAATAATATTTTTCAGATGGATAATGAAGTATGAAATTAATGAAACATTTGCCTGAAGAGTATTTCTAATAAGATTTGTGCATCTTTTGCATCCCCCAGTATTATATAGGTGCTGTAGAATTTCGCGATTTCGTATTAAAGTTTTGTGCTTCGAATGTTCGCCGAAGTGTAAGCAGAAAAGTTTGACGTAGCTTCCAAAAAGCAACAAAAAAATATTCAATTTGTTATCAGGTTAAAGTTTCTTGTAAATAATTTTCTCGAAGTTTTCTGCATTGTGCATTGTGCATAGATTAAACAGGCAAGAAGGAAATTTCAAATTTGTGATTCCGAATGTGAATAAAATTCAACAAACATATATTTATGTACATCACGCACAGGTTGACGTTGTATGCACTGGTCCAGGTTGAAGCCGGGGTTAACCGGGGCAGGGGTCAACTACTAGTGCAATGGAAAGAAATTCTAATATCCGAATGGGAACCGGTCGCTATCGATTTTTAAAGTCGAATGCGGTGTACTGGACCACCTCAACAAACGGAGCGACGGCGAGCGTCTGTGCCACGACCACCACCATCGCCAACGTCGACGCCGATTACAAATTTTATGGAAATGTGGTGCAGCATATTACCAAGTCAGATTCGGGGAGCGAGCGCCTTTGTTGGACATACATCGCACTAGAACACCAGACGCCAGGAATGTGTTGAATTCTACCAACCCCCTTCCGGGAACCCTTTTGCGAACAGCTGACAATATACGACCAGCATTCCGATCATTCCGATGTATTGATTCAGCCACCTAACACTACAATATCACTATTGCAACACACTGGACTTGTCCTAACTACACTTACATTCATTTATTAGAGAAATGTGTCAGCACTAAAAGGAATCATAGTTATTTGATTAAGTGAAAACGTGAAACTTTGTACAAAATTCTTTTTTCCAGAGGCTATATCTAAAAATCTAAGTAAGATACAAAGATGCGCTTAACGAGTTTGTATTTATCATGCATTTTTATATATAAATGTAAGTGTAATTGATTTAAATTTGAGGATAATTTTGTTAGCGGCACAAAATTTGAAATTGAGTCCAAATTGGTGGAAAAATCATCTTTTCCGAAGGTTATATATTAAGAACTAAGCAAAATATGAAAATGCGCTCAACGGCATTGAATTTCTCATGTTCGAATTGACTTATAAGCAAATTTTCAGCCATTTTCAGCGATTTTCATTTTTTGAAAATTTCTTAAGGGGTACCCCTTAGGTTTTTTTCGATTTTAGGCCATTTTTAGATATTTTGCTTTAAAAACATTTCCCGTGCGAATATTTTAATGAAAATTTACATACATATGTATTTCGACGTCCTGAACCCAACGGTATCTCTTATAGTTTTTGAGATATCGACCAAAGAAATATTTGGAGGGCGGCACTTTTGGTTAAAAATTGAAAAAATTAAAAATTGCTAAAAATTTGTTTATAAGTCAATTTATATACCAGGAATTCAATGCCGTTAAGCGCATCTTCATATAATGCTTACTTTTAGAGATATACCCTTAGAAAAATTTGTTTTTTCTCGAAAATTTAATTTACTCTTACATTTTGTCTCTAATTTCAAAAACTAGCCTAGATACGGACCTGGTACCTTCACCATTAAATTCTTCATGATTTTCTACATAAGATTAATTATTTTAACGATTTAAATTCACATATACAAACAATTTTCACCAATTTAAATTTACCCCTTTGGCTCTCCTTCCACTAACATCTTTAGAACCTTGATTTGACGGCTGGTAACCGTACTTCACGCGAAGAAATATATTACTTACCGAGATCTGCTTCGGCAGTGTGCCACACCCAGTAATGGGTTAAAGGCGTGATGATATATATATTTTGTTTTATAAATTCACATAAAAATTTTTATATTACAAAATATAAAATGATATTTAATACTTTTCTTATAGCTAACTTAATGGTTATTTACTGTCCTATCAAAAAGTAAAATTGTCAAAAAGAAATTATAATTTTTTCCTAATTCTCTCAAGTGACGAAAGAAAATTTTAATTTCTGACAGGGTCGTGAAAAAAATATAGCTCCAAAAATAATACTATGACAGAGTAAACGTTAACATTGTTTAATAATATATTGTAATTGAAGAAAAGGTTTAATTGCAAAGCGAAAACGAACGTTGGAGTACAACGACAGCGAGTGTTCCAATAGTAATAGTTTTGCAGTGGCTCTTTATCACACACTATTTTTTCCAACATTAAATGTGAAAAGTATATTTCGTTTGCGATACAAGAAATTTAATAATATATAAATCAAAGGAGTTGTATTTGGAAATGCACATCACGTTTCCTTGGTCACCATGTCAAATAACATTTCCCTCACTCAATTTAGTTGTAACAGTAACCGTTTCCCTCACTAGTGAGGAAACTTATTATCACAACTAAATTGAATCCAGGAAAATGTAATACATATATTAGATATTTTAGCTGTTTTAATGGACGTTGCATATAAAAAGTATTGTACAAAAAATATAGGAGATAAACACGTGTAGGTAATAGTTATTTGTGTATTAAGAGCGTAAAGTGATTCTTTGTTACTCGAGCGCGAGCCGAAGGCGAGAGCTGCAATAGTGCAAGAGGAACAAAGACACTTTACGCTCGTGATACACACATAATTTTTTCTACGATTGCATCTTAAAATTATTAAAAAACGTAGGTATACGTTTAAAACTAAATTCGTTTTGTTAACTGTCAATATGACAAGTTTCTGTTTTGTTTGTATCCCTGGTAAATATTGAAACGCGCGTATTTAACGTTTTTTTCGCGCGTTGCCATTGGAGACGCGCAAAAAAGATATTTTTCGATTGTTCCACAGAAAACGTCAACTTTACGATGACAAGTGAGAGCGTAATTGTCATCTTTTCATAGCAATCGTAGAAAAAGTATATTTCGTTTGCGATACAAGAAATTTAATAATATATAAATCAAAGGAGTTGTATTTACAAATGCACATCACGTTTCCTTGGTCACCATGTCAAATAACATTTCCCTCACTCAATTTAGTTGTAATAGTAACCGTTTCCCTCACTAGTGAGGAAAGTTATTATCACAACTAAATTGAATCCAGGAAAATGTAATACATATATTAGATATTTTAACTGTTTTAATGGACGTTGCATATAAAAAAGTATTGTACAAAAAATATAGGAGATAAAAACGTGTACGTAAATATAATTATGATTATGAATGTCGCGAAAGTGCCAAAATAGGTAGATATGTCTGTCAAAGATTGATTACAATATAATTCTAATGACTGTTATAAGGGATTCTGCTATTTCAGTTGGATGGAACAAAGTGCTATGTTGTGTATGTATCACAATTCGCAATTTGATGAGTGCAGCAGTGTGATTAGGCGCATTGAACTTGAAACAGACACAAAAGCATTTCACTTGTATGCGGCAGCAGAGTTCAAAATTCCAGTAAAATAATTGAATGAAGAGTTCATAAATTGTAGACAAACTACATGTAATACACTACTGGTATTATTTCGCTTTCTCATCTCATATTTCCAACAAAAAAATAATTAGATTATCAAGTTCCGCGTAGAATTTTAATAAAACTTTTCAAACAACGAAATGGATAAATAACAAATTAAACCATGGTGATAAATTCCCATAAGTGTCTCATTTTATAACTAAATTTAAATTGGATGATTCAAAACATCAGATCTGAGACGTAAAATTTAACGCAATAAATGTTTACGAGTTCTTTTACGAGTCATTTTAACTGCAGTTCGCCTTTGATAGACGCAAATAATAATACAATAAATTTTAGTGTGCGGGGGCGACGTTTGACGCCGGGACGCCACGAAGAAGAAGACGACGACGACGACGCTGGGATGCGGCCCGCACACAGCTGATAACATTTTCTTTGCGAGGTTACGTCGCCCGCTTTTTCCGACTTTATTTCGCTCAAAACGATTTTAATAGCTTTTGTCTGTTATTCTTTGGCAGTAACTACTTTTTTATTCCATTTATATGCGCCCTTAAAAACATATTTCCTACATATATCTTAATTCTATTTTCCTTATCAATATCAACTATCATTTATCCAAGCATATTGTTGTTTACACCTTATATCCCAACGATACAGAACTGTTTAACAATGAACATCAGATTTTTGAAAATTAAAAGTGTATCAAATTGCACATGACAATACTAGACCCATCCATACATCTTATTTGTAAATAAATAAATAAATAAATATATCATCACACCTTGTACCCATTATCGGGTGTGACACTCTGCCGTAGCAGATCTCAGTAAGTGATTATTTCTTCGCGTGATGTGCGCTAAACACGGCCCCTAAAGATGTAAGTAAAGGGGGAGCCACAGGAGTACTTTTAAATAAATAAATAAATATATCATCACACCTTGTACCCATTATTGGGTGTTGCACTCTGCCGTAGCAGATCTCAGTAAGTGATTAATTCTTCGTGTGATGTGCGCTAAACACATCCCTTAAAGATGTAAGTAGAGGGGGAGAAACAGGAATACTTTTAACTACATAAATAAATATATCATCACGCCTTGTACCCATTACTGGGTGTGACACCCTCCCGTAGCAGATCTCAGTAAGTGATTAATTCTTCGCGTGATGTGCGCTAAACACATCCCTTAAAGATGTAAGTAGAGGGGGAGCCACAGGAATACTTTTAAATAAATAAATAAATATATCATCACGCCTTGTACCCATTATTGGGTGTGGCACTCTGCTGTAGCAGATCTCAGTAAGTGATTATTTCTTCGCGTGATGTGCGCTAAACACATCCCGTATAGATGTAAGTAAAGGGGGAGCCACAGGAGTACTTTTAAATAAATAAATAAATATATCATCACACCTTGTACCCATTATTGGGTGTTGCACTCTGCCGTAGCAGATCTCAGTAAGTGATTAATTCTTCGTGTGATGTGCGCTAAACACATCCCTTAAAGATGTAAGTAGAGGGGGAGAAACAGGAATACTTTTAACTAAATAAATAAATATATCATCACGCCTTGTACCCATTACTGGGTGTGACACCCTCCCGTAGCAGATCTCAGTAAGTGATTATTTCTTTACGTGATGTGCGCTAAACACATCCCCTAAAGATGTAAGTAGAGGGGGAGCCACAGGAGTACTTTTAAATAAATAAATAATTATATCATCAGCCTTGTACCCATTACTGGATGTGGCACTCTGCCTAAGCAGATCTCGGTAAGTGATATGTTTTTCGCGTGAATTGCAGTTACCAGCCGTCAAATCACGCCTCCTAAAGATGTAAGTAGAGAGGGAGCCACAGGAGTACTTTTAAATAAATAAATAAATATATCATCACGCCTTTTACCCATTACTGGATGTGGCACTCTGCCTAAGCAGACCTGCCGTCAAATCACGGCTCCTAAAAATATTAGTGGAGGGAGAGCCACATGAGTAGATTTTAATGTGGTGAAAATTATTTGTCGGCTGTGGGGATCGAACCAAGGTTCTCAAGATTCACACTGAACCACCTACTCATTTGAATGTTACAAATTAGATAATTATGATGTACCATATTTTCTCCGCATGTTTTAGCTCAATTTTCTTTATCAATATTATAAAGAATATATTGTTGTTTATATGTACATAGTGCGTTGAACAAAAGAAAACAAATATAAGTAAAAAAAATAAGGGTAGAGAATATCATAAGCAAGTAGTTCCATCGCGGGACCAGAAAATAAATATACCTCACGCAGAAAATTGAAGCGTTAGCGTTAGCCACAGTCGGGAAGGAAAGAGATTGCCGGTTTTACTTTATCATTTTTTTCTTAGCGAAGTTTCTTCGTTCTTCTAAGTCATGCTTGATGAAAAATATAAAAGCAGGAACAAGTACAAAACACGGGCTCACATTTCAAAACTTTCTCAAGCGAGTGTTAGTGTTGAAATTTCTAACTTTACGTGTTTGACTCGCGGGGAGTTTGGTCAAAGTGCTCAGCGCATTTCATTTCCCGACGCCGTGACGTCACCACGTCAAACTAACATCTAGGATGCATTCGACGCTCGAATCATCGCTACACTTACACAGCGCAATATCTCGCCTTTCACATGCTAAACACCTCGCAATTTCCACGAACACTTCTCACTATAAATACACAGAATTGTTAAGTGGCTACGTACATATTTAATTATTTATTTTAGGAGTTTCAACTACGACATGCATTTAATTCAACACTTATCTATTTAAATAACAACAAAGACAAAATTAATTGTCATCCAACACTTGGTGAAACAAGGTTTAATAAAAATGTAAAGTAAACACTTGGCTATGTTTCACAAAATTTAGCCTCCGAGTCACCTTATGAGGGCATCGTCAGAGGCTGGCCAGCACAGTAGACGCGTTTCGCTCTTATTAGAGCTCATCAGTATGGTATAACTCACTTCTTTACCTAGAACAAAGTTCATTTGAAGAAGCTGGTGATGAAGAACTGTGCCAGCATAGAATAAGATCTCTAACAAACTAGTAAGATGACATGAGAAGTTTTGTGGAACTGGTCATGCCATCTACCGAAAAAAAAGGAAAGCTATGCAATAGCTTTTAGCTTTTACTTATCTTTTTAAAGCAAGATATTACTGCTATTATAAATGCAGTTTAGTTGAAAATAATGTAATTAATTAAAAAGAAGTGGGTGTAAGTGAAGATTTACGAAACAGATGTACAGGAGCGAATGGATGAATGTTTGTTGCGTGATGATGGATTTTGGTTGTGAGAAAAGAAAGAGTTTGTATGGATGAAGTGTTAATGTGGTTGAAACGAGTATCGTGTGTCAGGATGAGAATGTTGACGGGTTCGTGCTACCCCATTTAATGGGATATAGCGTGATGTTATGTATGTATGTATGTAGAAATTGTACGACAATAATTAACAGCCAATAGAAACATTGTATTAAGCATGGTTAACTTGGTAACATTAAACTTTCTTGCAAATACATAATTACTTTGATTTTCCTAAACAAAATTAATAACTGGAAATATATTCGTGTAAAAAATATTAGTTTGACATTTCAAAATTGATAATTTTATTTACTTGATACAAGTTATATTGTTAATTATTTTAAACAAAATATAAAACCTAAATTATTTTTACTTTTTGTATTGGTGTTGTTACGATTTTCTTACTGAATCTGCCCTTTAGCATTAATTCATATCCGGGAATTTGTATATCGCATATTCTAAGAACGTAATCTGAACTCGTGTTACACTCGTGCCGAGTAATACTTTAATTGGAATGCGCTATAAAATATATCCGGAAAGAATCAATGCACGAAGGAGATTATAAATGAAAATAATATCAAAATCATATTTAATAAAAAATATAAAGTAAACACTTGGCTAAGTTTCACAAAATTCAGCCTCCAAGTCACCTTATGAGGGCATCGTCAGAGGCTGGCCAGCACAGTTAGTAACCATAGACGCGTTTCGCTCTTATTAGAGCTCATCAATATGGTATAACTCACTTCTTCACCTAGAACAAAGTTCACGTGAAAAAGCTGGTGACGAAGAACTGTGCTAGTAGAGAATAACATCTCTAACAAACGGTAAAATGAATCATATTTGTTCTATTTCAGAGTTTTGTTTGAATGTTAATTGTATATCCAATTAAGGACCTACAACTTGTACGGTAATTAAAACTATTATCTTATATATATTTCTTTTATTACTACAAGTATAGTGGAGATGGTGGTCTAGTGGTTATGTAGTCGGCTTGCGGTTCTTGAGGACCCGAGTTTGATATCCACAACCGACAAACTGGCTTTCACCAATTTAATATCAACTCCTGTAGCTCCCCCTCCACCAATTACTTTGTTGACCGTGATTTGACGGCTGGTAACCAAGCTCTGCTACGACAGAGTGCCACGCTTAGTAATGGGTAAAAAGGCGTGATGATATATTTATTTATTTGACTGCGAGTATAAGTAGAAATGAGTGATGTTTGAATGTGCTAACGGCCGTGCTATCTTTAGGTTAATGTTGATACTCGTATTCATTTGTTAAAAATATTTCCACTAAAATGTCGTTTTTTTCTTCGTCAGTTTAGCATGAAGTTCCTTTGTGATTCGAAACACAATTATGACTGAATCGTTTTCGTTCTGAAATCGTGATATCGCGGAATACATTTCTAAATTACAATCACCAGTCAACAAATCTCAGCAATTCGACCGCGTCTCTTTACTTTTATGTTCTTGGATAAAATCTCGCTTCCAGTCACGGACTCGACGAATTTTCCTCATTCCATTTCTTACATATTTCAAAACTAGTCTTAAATTTAAACATATATACAATGATACATAAAATATCGTTATGTTTCATCAAATGGGGTAGCACGAACCCTTGTAACATTCATAAGTCTTTACATACCAGCTCGTCTCATATTTCATTCGCTCAATAAACATTAAATTATAGTCCTTCATTTACGAGTATTCTTAGATCGTCCACGGAATCTTTTATTCTCAATTTCACTTATTTAATTCGACTATGTTTCATATTCTCATCATTTTAACAAATTCTTCTAATTATAATTTAATCTATTTTATATTCATCATACACCAATGTATTTCAAAATATTCACTAAATATTTATTACATAAATTCACCCTGCAATTAATCTTTATCATTCTGTCAACTGACAGATGCATAAACTGCGTATAATAACAAAACTGAAAATTTTGACTAACATGTGTTTCCTTTTGGGAATATCTTTATCGATGAGAATATCGACGTTCATCAAATTTAAAATAATGTTCATATTTTTATATTCATCTTAAAGAAATTCAACACAAATATTATTTAGCTAGAAGTGGGAAAATTATTTCGTTGAATTCTGTTTAGCATTTTGTTACAACTTAGCGCTAGTTAATATTTACTATATTACGTGTGTTGTACGCTTCCAAAAAAAATCGTTTATTAATAAAAATCATGCATTAATAGAGATCATTAATTTAACCCATTAATGAACAACCAAAGCATTATTTTTTTTAAGAAACTGCACATGATATTCGACAGTTGACGATGTATTTGTATATGTATATAATATAGAAATGACGGAAATCAATAAAACAGAGATCAGTCGAGTAATCGCTAGAGAATTACAAGATCATCACAAAGTGAAATTAGTTGATCCAGTCCCTGACCTGATCGCCTCCAGCCTCGAGTCAACCACCCAATCGTCCTGAAACTTCACCCCTGCAAGGCCAGGACCGTACTCTATCATTCCACCGCAATAACTTACTGTCTTCATCATTCATAACTCATTCATTTTACTAATTACTAAATAAATATATTATCAAGTCTTTCTCCATTCCTAGCTAGACTACCGCTATAATTATAGCAATTACATGTATTATTTTCACGGGATAGATATATAAATATAGATTTTCAATGGCTTGCGTTTACCATTAAATTAAAACGTTTATAGAAAAATCGGTTTTAGCTATGTTCACACCTATCTTAAAAGTTTATAAATAATAAAAATAAAATAAATATTTCATCACGCCTTTTACCCATTATTGGATGTGGTATTCTACCGTAGTATATATCGGTAAGTGATATAAGTGTGGTTATCAGCCGTCAAATTACGATCCCTAAACATGTTAATGGTGAGGGAGTCACAGGGGTAGTTTTAACGTAGTGAAAATTGTTTGTCGACTGTGGGAATCAAACCCGGATTCTCAAATCCACTGAGCCACCTACCTAAATAATGTTACCATAAGTTGCAGATTCCCTGTATTCTCATTGGTATTCATTTCCTGTTGTGGAGAATAGCAAAAAAATAAATAATGTTATTAAAGTTAATGAAAAATAAATATATTATTACTCCTTTTACTCATTACTGTGTATGGCACATAATTTAAATTTAGTTTGTTATTATTGTAATTTGTAGAACGTTTTTATGAAAGTGTTTATTAGTTGACATACGTTCCATTTGAACCATCACATACTCGTATATATGCAAATGAAGAAACCGTGTAATTAGTGCTAATAGTGCGTAGAGTAGAGTAGAGTAGAGTGGGTAATAGGTGTAAGCGGAAGCGGAAACAAGCAAACGAGGTAAATGGATGCGTTGCCTCGTACCTCGTACCTCGTGCGTCATGTAACATATGTGTGGCCGCAGGCTACAACCACCCTCCGCCCTCTAGTGTCGCTATGTGACGACATCGCCACCACCAAACACTAAGAGGGTGAAAACTTAATATGCGACCATACGATTAATAATTGGTTTATTTCACGCGAATTTAACACGAACGAACATAACGTGGAAACTTTACCGAACTACGGAGTCGTTGTTGCAGGATTGCGTGGGACGCGGGACTCTCATTTCTCCTGGACTCTTATTCACCCGTAACGAGCTGAATTGGAACGAATTAAAACAAACATCAACTTCATATTTCACTACTAGTTAATATATGATTAGTATCAAATTAAGAAAAATGTTAGCTCTTTTATATTACACTGAATATTCAACAATTTTTGAAACAATAACGCATATAGATATCGTGGCGCAAAGGTAAACATAAGGTCCCTGGTTCTAATCTAGGAGTCATTCGAATTTATCTAATATAAATTTAACTTTAAATTAGTATTAAAACAATGGGAACATTTTAAACAATTTGTTGTTTACTACTATGCAATTTAAATTATTCCGGAAGTAGTCTTTTTACTTCCTTGTACGAAGTAAAGGAAGTATTGTAATCGAGAAAATTTTCGGTTCTCAGATTTCAACGGAAATAGGTATATTGGCCCTCCCTGAATCCATTTTGACTAATTTCGTCGTGCCGTCTGTACGTACGTACGTATCTCGCATAACTCAAAAACGGTAAGCCGTAGAAAATTTAAACTTTATATTTAGGACTGTTATAACATCTAGTTGTGCACCTCCCTTTTTGGTCATTATACATCTACCGCAAATGATACTTTACTTGAAGCCTATAAAAGATTTTCATGAAAAACTATATTCAAATATAATTTAAAACTTTCCAAATTTGGTATATAAGACTACTATATATATATATATATATATATATATATATATATATATATATATATATATATATATATATATATTTTGGTTAAAATAGACTAACCGGAACTGGCACATTACATGAAGCTGCTAACAATTTTCCTTGAAAAAAATGTTATTATTTTAATTTTAGAAATAAATGCTGCAAATAAAAGTTTTAGAGAATTAAATTCTGCGTCTAACACATTAAGAATTTTTAAATTAACTTTTTGCATAAACGAGATATCTAAATTTAAATATATATTTTCTGATTAAAAAAAAAATTAAGTTTGCTATGGATTAGAACAAAAAATAAAAGATTTAATGTCAAATATGAGCAATTAAAAAAATATCTATAGTTTAATACGCGTACAAGGAAGTCATGTGGTGTCCACATCAGATTTTTTAATATTTAATTTAATCTAAATTGAGCTTTCGAAAATTAAATGAGATTGTTCATATATAAAGCATCTCCAAAGAAGAGCTTGAGGATGCGAAATTGCGTGGATGACCTAGGATTCTTTAGAATAAATTGGTGTATGATGAATGAAAATTTGAATATAATATTATTATAAAAGTAAGTTGAAATGATTGAATGAAAAGTTGGTGAAACTGAGGGTGATAGATTGTGTAGATGACCTAGGAATAAATGGATGAATATGATTTAAGGTTTGTTACGAAAAATGAGACGAACTTGTATGAAAGAAATTGTACATTTGAATGAAGTGTCATGTGTCGTGGCTATAACCTAGCAAATTTGTTATGAACTGATATTAGATTTTCTATATTGTAACTAACTCATGTGTTAATCGGCGATTAACAATCTCGACAATTAAGACGCTCGCTAAATTCTCGCGTTAAAATGTTTCGATTATTAATGAACCTCATTAACAAACTTGTTAGTTAAATAATTAATAACCTATCCCAATAGGAATATTGTAAATATATTAGCCAGTTTTGTGAGTAAACATAGAAAAGAAATTGGTAAGCGAATTTGTCGTGACAAAGCGACGACACGCGTGCAACCAGCGCAGCGCAGCGCCGGCTAGTTTGTATGTAAATGAAAATTACAAGCGGCGGCCGTCGCCGCAATACAAATGATCGCTTGTAGAATGAAATATTCATATTAAAATTAGCGTTGATTTATTGTGGTACGTTGACTTAGCCTGAAGATGCGCCGCGGCGCTGGAATGCGTTCCGCGGAGCCAGCGGGGACGGCAGCGTCGCCGCACCCTCATAACGGATTCACCGCGCGGCCGTGTAATTAAATAACGGCGCTCTAGGGGGCAGGAGTGCGGGGCCGGCACGGATTCGCCGAATTATTCATTACCTGTCGCAGGTGCTGCCGCCGACGCCACCGCCACCACCACCACCACCGCCTTTCATCTTAAATATCGCACGTGATCTACAAGTCAATATGGAGAGTGACGTTTTAGGTTCGACAGATTCGTATTCAAATCGCTGATCGGTTTTAAAGTTTCTAACCTTGATACTTGCGAGGTTCACCGCGTCGTGCCGCCGCCGTGCCGCCGCCGTGCCGCCCCACTACGCACGCGAGAAACCAATTCCACTGATTAACATATTTTACATACTGCGAAGGATATACTACTGTTTTCGATACGCCTGCAAATGGTTTTGTTTTCAACTTTGTAATTACTGGCTATGTTGAAAAAACTCTAATTAAGTCACCCTTAAATTATGAGCACTTTGCCCCACGTTGCTTTTCACCAATGCTGACTTTGATCTCATGCTAGATAACACGGTTCATATTATTTATTTATTTATTTGGCCGCACTACAGGAAATTAATCCCAATTACTTTAGGGGTGACGTTGCTTGTCCCGCAAACAACATGCAACGAAACATAACCTACATATAATAATAAATAAATATTTCATAACTCTTTTTTTCTACTCCCGTTATTAAAATATCATATAACCTACTAGTTTCCATAGAGCTAAATAACATCTTAATCATTTATTGACAAGCTATGGCTCCGAACGTTTTAGTCACGGCTTGAATTAGCTTCCTACATCTGTCATTGTAACTTAACCTTACTTTTTAAATAATTCATGAAACTTGACATTTATGGCATTTGCAGATTTGAACTGTAAAATATGTGCAATTTACAATATGTTTTAACAGCCTGTTGTAAACGTCATATAAACTATTACCTCATGACGTCATTGTTTTTGTGATACAGTATTTATAATGTGTATTGTATATGTGCAATTTACAATATGTTTTAACAGCCTGTTGTAAACGTCATATAAACTATTACCTCATGACGTCATTGTTTTTGTGATACAGTATTTATGACGTGTATTGTCTGATTTCTTGTATAACATAGAAAATTATAGAAATTAGAATCTCAATTCAGCCGTTCAGTTCATTTTAATTATTGACCTAATTAATAAAGCAATTAAATTGAGAATGTAAAACAGTGTGCATTCTTTTATCGCATTTCGTTTCGATTTAACTTTTCGGCAGTACTTGGTGTTGCGAGCGTCATTCACATCACTTGTGTCGGTTATAGGACGTCGTACTAACTGATGGTGACGGCGACGGCGACGGCGACGGTAGCGTTGTTTTTATCGGAATATTAATCGGCGCAATAACAGGAATAAGCTCGCCGCACTGAAATCGCAATATCGCAAAATTGCGTTTTTTATTACCTGGAGTTAAGCGTCCGGGTTCGAGACGATTAAAACATAAAAATGCAAATTTCCCACGAGCAATAAGCGTCACAACAGATATCAATTATTTCTTCACGACACCCCTTTAACCCCTACTTTTATTTCACCCTTCAAGAACTTAGCATTCTTTACGATATGGTTTACTTTCTATGGATATTATAACAAAATTCTTGTAATTTTTTATGTATAAATTGTTTATAAACTATACCAAATTTGATCTTAAAAACTTCACCATTCAATTCTTCATAGTATTCAGCATAAGTATGAATATTTTCATAAATTTAAATTGAAAAATATAGTGTATATGATACAAAACGTGTATTGAATTAAAATTTGTAAAAATTTCGACTTTTCCAGAGGCTATATCTCAAAAACTAAATAAAATTCGAAGCTGCGCTCGCCGTCAATTAATTCATTATAGTTTTCTACATAAACGCAACTATTTTTATTGGTTTATATTAACGGATACTTTTTTATGCCACAAAATATAATATCGAATCAAATTTGTAAATAAAAACATGTTTGTCGAAGACTATATCTCAAAAACTAAACAAAATTTAAATATGCGTTCAACAACATTGAATTCCTTGTATTTGAATTGCTTTGTAAACAATTTTTCAGCCATTTTCATTGATGTTCGTTCATTCAATGTTATTAGGTTAGGTTAGGTTAGTTACGAAGTATCTCGTGAGAGGCGCTAGTTGACATACCCGCTCTATAAATTTAAATCTAGCAATTTTAATGACATGAAACGGCCATAATAAGCGTAGCGCAATTCAATGACCTTGGCCATTTTAATATCAAATTATACCATTGTACAACTTCATTTTTCTTCTCTTTGAAAATAAAAATAGTTTCTCTTAATTAAGGGAAGAAACTGCTAATTTCTGTCAGAGTATATAAAATGCATAATGATGTAAATATTTGTAACAGGTTATTGTTTCGTAAAAGTGAGAACAGGTGGGAAGACGTTAACCCTAGAAATATTAGTGGTAAACTGAAGAGCAAAATTGTGTTCCCGGGCAGGATTTTGTCGAACGCGGTCATCCTTGTCCCATTTCCAAAGCTTTAAGCGCTTATCTGCCATAACGGCGTTTTGGATGAGGTAAGAAATTTGACATAAAATTTGATGGCGACGCCGTGAGCACTAATTCATAAGCGGCTTCTTGGCCAGTGGCGTAGAACGAGATAGCTGGAATGAACATTGTCTTTCATTTTTTCCATTCCGTTTATTTTTCATTTTACTTCCGATATAAACGAAATTAATGACTGACCAGTTTTAAAATGGATTAAACATGAAAAATCTAATCCTCCTACAGATAGCTTCCCTAACTCATGGCTGTCAATACGTCATGTCACTTATTACAACGCTGGAGGCTGACCGGAGCTGATAATGTTCACACTCGAAACGAGGCCTTTCAATACAGAGAAACATTTACAAAGTTTCTGGAATTGAAGTGGATTTTTACTTCCTTGTCCGAAGTAAAGGAAGTATTGTAATCGCGAAAATTTTCGGTTCTCAGATTTCAGTGGAAATACGCATTTTGGCCCTCCCTGAGTCCATTTTGACTAATTTCGTCGTGACGTCTGTACATACGTATGTATCTCGCATAACTCAAAAACGGCAAATCGTAGGAAATTGAAATTTTATATTTAGGACTGTTATAACATCTAGTTGTGCACCTCCCTTTTTGGTCATTATATAACTTCCGGAAGTGGTACTTTACTTGAAGCCTATAATAGATTTTCATGAAAAACTATATTCAAATATAATTTAAAACTTTCCAAATTTGGTATATAAGACTACTATATCAATGGAAATAACATAATAGATTTTGGTTAATATTCACTAACCGGAAGTGACACATTACATGAAGCTGCTAACAGTTTTCCTTGAAAAAAATGGTTTTATTTTAATTTTAGAAATAAGTGTTTCAAATAGAATTAAATTCTGCGTCTAGCACATTAAGAATTTTTAAATTAGCCTTTTGCATAAGCGAGATATCTAAATTTAAATATTATATATTTTTTGTTTTTTTTTAAATTAAGTTTGCTATGGATTAGAACAAAAAATAAAAGATTTAATGTCAAATATGTGCAATTAAAAAAATATCTATAGTTTAATACGCGTACAAGGAAGTCATGTGGTGTCCACATCAGATATTTTTATTTTCGTATACGTTAGATATTGTTGAGTAATCAACCGTATTTTATTTACTATTCAATAATAAATAAAAGTTATGTTTCATAGGTTTAAAGCATTTTAGAGAGTGATAAAAATGTTGTGACGTATATAATTTAGTAGACATTGAGTACAGTGTAAGTTTATGGATTCGCATGCAGAGCGCGAGCGTTATAAGTTTAGTAACGTGAGTATCCTGCAGGTATGTAGCAAAACTGTTAGTTGACGTTGTCGAAGCGTCGCGACGTCGACTGTAAACACATAACACGTCCGCGTCTCGCGTCTGGCGCCTCGCGTGTCAGAGAAGAGTGACTTTATATATTTCAAGTTGTACCGGTTTATTACACAAGTTGGCGTTGTGTTCTATTCGAGGGAACGTTGAACGTTCAACGTCAAGTTGTCGACTCCAGCAAGGTGACAATTGCGTAGAAACGCGTGATATAATGCAATAACAACGTGTCTCCGAGGACACGACGGCATTTCCGCCGTGATGAGAACGTGACAAGGGATCTCCCCTGGGAACGGAAATGGATAAAAGCGCCAAGCAATAACTATAAAGTAGGATCCTGCGGGACACTACCAGCGAACGGCCCTTCACAACTCCTTCCTGTCTACACTCACGCACACCCCCACATCCCCATCCCCCAACCCCTGTCTTATCGCCACAGACTACAACATGTTAATTTACTACGATTCTTTTCCCTTTTCATGCCTTTATTTCTAACCTACTTCCACTAAATTACACTCGTCTGTTAGTCCTTTTTGCAGGGTAATTCAAACCCCACTTGCCTCAGAATTGATTTCTATTAATACAAGAACACAACGAAATTTGTTAGTAAGTGTTTAATAATACATTCAAATACAATGGGGTAGGTGGCTCAGTGGTATCGAGTCGGCCTGTGGATCTTGAGAACCTTGGTTCAATCCCCACAGCCGACAAACAATTTTCACCGTGGCTCCTCCTCCACTAATATCTTTGGAGGCCGTGATTTGACGACTGGTAACCGCACTTCACGCGACAAAATATATCACTTACCGAGATCTGCTTAGGCAGAGTGCCACACCCAGTGATGGGTAAAAGGTGTGATGATATATTTATTTATTTATTTAAATACAATCATTTACGGAGATGTGAATTTAATAGTTATTTACGTTGTAATAAGATTTTTACAGTACGAGTAACATGTTTTACATTTACTTTACTGGCATTTAGCTCAAAATTTTGTACTTATATTTAATTTGTTACTATAAGTAAATTATGCTAAATTTAATGGTGTAAACGAAATTAAAATATCTTTTGTAGTTTTAAAGATATGGCTCGTCAAAAAAACTTCAGCAGGAATAAGAAAAAAAATTATTGTAAATGACATATATTTTTTTTTGTTTTAATATTTTACATATCACATTTTAAATGTTTAGTGTACTAATTATTTAATTCCTTTCTTCTTTTGTATCTTAATGTCTGCTTTATTCATTGGCTCAATTTATTCTCTATAAAATACAAAATAGTAAAAAATATTACAAAAAATTCTATATAAATGTCAATGTAAAATCGGATAATAAAAAAATCATACGCATATAAAGTCAACAGTTTGATTCGTTCGCCGTGAAAAGTTGAACATCGCGTTTCGTGATAAATATCTCACGTTAATTTGGCGTTGGGTAACGCCAATTAAAAACCGATCGATCATTTGTCGAGGGTGGGGGTTGAATATTTAAATATTCATTGATACATCTGACCGTTGACGCGCGAGCGGTAATAGAGGTGGGAGGTAGATCTTCTTTCAAACACGAGATGGAATTACGCGAGCACGTGAATTATGCATGAGGAGTGGGGGAGGAAATCACTATCCTGCGGCCCTGCTGGGACGCCACTGATGTATTCGTTATTGAATTAGTGCTATGTTTTTATAATTGAGCTTAATTTTTAAAATGAAAATTATATTCACAAGCGCATAATCCAATGATTTGTCAAATTTCAAATTGTTTTAAAAATACTTCAAAAATATATACAATACAAAATATGTTTCATGTTTTAAAAAGTTTATGCTTTACACTCGAGTTATAAACTTACGATCTAATTAGAAGAATGATGTGCTATTGCAGATCTGCTAACTCAACTATAAGTACATAATTTACATAAACTCTGGGTTGGGCTGAGCCGCCTCAATTGTCTAGATGTTTTAGAATAAACATTTTCCATTAATAGTTAATTGTATAACAAGAAAAGAAAGTGAAACATTTATTCTTAATTAATCCCAATTATGATATTATTATGATTCCTTTTGCACCGTTTAATTTTCTCAATTTTTCGTTTTTAGGGATGAAAAGTATCCCTTTCTTTTCTCAATTAAGGGAAGAAAATATAATTTCTGACAAGACCATGACTTATAAACGTATGAGAACGAAAAAGAAACATTATAATACAGGGTGTTTCAGGACTAGTGTAACAAACTTTAACAGATTATTCCTGAGGTCATTTTGAGCAAAAAATGTCATATGAACATAGGTCCTATTCCTTCTAGTTACCAAAATACAAGAGGTTGAAGTTTTATAAATAACACGAAATTTTCAAATTTTTGTAATCAAGATACTTTCGGAAAACAAAAATGCGCGCAAATAGGGGATGGGAAAGTTGGCTTCTATTTGGATATCTGTCTTGGTATTCTCTGGACGCATAACGGGCATTACCATTACATAATCCATAAATAAAAATCATATCTGCATATTCAGCAGTACTATAACCATCCATTATGAAACAATAATACAATCAAAAGTACAACAATTTTTAATTAAGACAAATAAGGTATGACTTTTCAATAAAATTCTTGTTTTCCGAAAGTATCTAGATTACAAAAATTTGAAAATGTGTTATTTATAGAACTTTAACCTCTTGTATTTTGGTAACTAGAAGGAATAGGACCTATGTTTATATGACATTTTTTGCTCAAAATAACCTCAGGAATTAGCTGTTAAAGTTTGTTACACTAGTCCTAAAACATCCTGTATATTATGTAATAAAGTCTAAACATTAATGTAATATTTAGGAATTGTAATATTATATACTGTAAAGAAATATTTCGCTTGTAGACACAACAAAGCGCAAGCTTGCATAGAAGCAGGAAAATCCTCAATATGCAAAATATTGTTATTTTGAAAGAACAAAGGTAAACAAAAGTTACCTGTATGTAAACATGCAAACAGACAGAGAAATATGCATAACACTTGAGAGAGCACACTTTACGCAAAAAGCTCTAACATTTTTAATACTTCATAAAAATATTTCACTTGTAAAAAACACAACAAGAAGCTTCAAAGCGCACAATTTTGCATTTCCTTCATGTGAATGTTATTCATCTCTGGACAGTGTACCATTCCTGCTGGAAAAGCTTCTACCCAATGAATTATACTGTAATGGGCAAGCCAGTAGAAAATAGTCGAGTGCTGGCATCCAGTTTAAGTTGGCAATACATTATACAGCGCCAGTAACATTTGACATTTCAAAATAAATCTAGAAATATGTGAAATTGTTCAACAATAAAAAAATCAGTTAAAAAAAAATCATATTTTCGTAGAAAATTATGAGGAATTCAAAATTAATTTCCCAGATCCGTATCTAGGGAAAATGTAAAACAGGATGAAATTTGAGATAAATCTACCTTTCTTGAAGCTATATCTCAAAAAGTAAGCAAGATATGAATTGAATTCCTAGTGTCGAAATTGACTTATAAACAAATTTTCATCAATTTTCATTTTTTCAATTATTAAATAAATAAAAATAAATATATCATCACGCCTTTTACCCATTACTGGGTGTGGCACTCTTCCAGAGCAGATCTCGGTAAGTGATATATTTCTTCGCATGAAGTGCGGTTATCAGCCGTCATATCACGGCTCCCAAAGATGTTAGTGGAGGGAGAGCCACAGGGGTAGATTTAAATTGGAGAAAATTATTTGTCGGCTGTGAGGATCAAACCAGGGTTCTCAAGATTCACTGGCCGACTCGATACCACTGAGCCATCTACAAAATTAATTAAACTACCAAATAAATTTCCTACTATTGTGAGTCAACCAAAATGGCGGACTCAATACAGAGAACCCATATGGAATCAGAGTTCCCTCTATGTAGTTCAATAGTAGTACTTCCAAATAAGTTTTTGAAAAATACTATTTCCTACTATTGTGAGTCAACCAAAATGGCGGACTGCATACAGAGAACCCATATGGAATGAGAGTTCCCTGTATGTAGTTCAATAGTAGTACCGGACACGAATAGAGAGAGAGAGACAGAGTGAAAGAGTGGAGCGAACCATTTCGCTTCCATTTTCTGCGCGATGTACTTTTATTTCCGGTACAAAAGAATAACTATTTGCAGTGAGCAGTGGACCAGGCGGCTATTCTCTGCTCTAAGTGTGCCTGATAACAGAATTCCACACTAGTGATTCGTAATAGACACGAACCGACAACGTTCGTTCGTTGTTCAAGTGTAATTGACTTTTATTATTACGAGTGCATTAAGCTTTTTCAACGAATACCTCACCACTGTATTTAACTATTGTTAAGCTTTTTCTACTTTATTTTTAACTTGAATCAGCTCAAGAATTTCTATGAATACCGTTGAAGAAATATGTTACGAGTCAGAATTATTTTATTTTGTAAACTTTGCAAATTATTAAACAGTAAAGCTATATTCACAGGGGCGTTCCAACCCAGGGTTCTTGGGGTTCCCAGAACCCGGGCGCCATTATAAAAGGGCGGCAGACGGCAAAAAGTTAAAATAAATATGAGTATATTAAAAGAACACAAATACTGCGCCTTAATATTATTTGTAAAATAAATAAAGTAATTAAATGAATACCAAATGTAGGTACCTACTATCGTACTAAGGCATTTAATTACAAAAGATTGCGAAGTAATGTGATTAATGTTTGAAATATAAAGTTAACTGTCAAGATTTCTTAATATCCACAACAAATCTTGACGGTTATAGTGACAGCTTCTATTTCTATGACAAAGCTGTCACAAAAAATCATAATTAGTAGGCGATTTTCTCGAACTATTTTCATTAATTTCTCTAATTTGTGGCATTAAAATGAAGTAATCTGTATGAAATAATGTGTGTGGATAGGTCTAGTATGGTCAAGTGCAATATTATACCATAATTTTTTACCGGACACTTTTTATTTACAAAAACCTTTTTTCCTATGTTATTTCCCTATGCCAACCTTTACGTGGAACGCGCGGTATAGTTATGAGTATTTAAGTATTTTTATTGTAAATTTAATTTACATATTACATATTATTTGTATAACTGTTTGTGCTATTATGTGCAATTGTAAAATGTAAACTATATAGTTTTAATTAGGTTTAGGTATATTAGAATGTACCTATGTAGTGAACTAATTTTCTTTTTGTTTTTTTTTTGTATTTTTATTTAATTTTATGAGAAACTATATAATAAAATATTTATTTAAAAAATAGTTATTTTTCTAGACAAACAATGTTCTATTATTCTACGCTAAGGTGAATAACATATTATTTGTCATGAGTTTGCTTATTGCTCTAAATCTACACGCAGTTTCGCATAGTACGGCGTGTCGGCTTACTGCCTTACTCTTTCTGTATCGTAGAGTATAAAATTCCATATATTTTGAGTACATATCGCATTTTTAAAGTTAAATTTTTATGAAAGAAAAATTCGGATGACGCCTGGATTCGAACCAGGGACCCTCCGCTTGCCGGGCAGAGATGTTAACCGCTACACCACGTCACCTGTGTCCGACGTGTGCAGAAATAATTCACATTTTTGCACTAGTGCAAAAATCTGCTACTTTCATAATAAATTTAAGTTCAAAACGCCTACTTTTTTTAATGGTTGTAGAAAAAAAAATTACATTAGCAATGACTTTAATTTCTTGAATAAAAAACGTAATTACAACTTCTGTTACTATGACGACGATGCTTTTTGATGTATTTTTAGGTGCAAAATTTCTTATTTTTGTCGTTATTTTGTACCTTCTCAATCTTAATTTTATATTTTTTGTCCAGATGAATATATGAAAGTGATTATACCACGTCGTCAAGGATATATTCATTTATCTGTATGTGATAACGAAGGAAAAACTTGAAGTATGTTTGGTTGACTTTATTATGAGTTATGTAATCAGAAAGTTATACAACAAGAGCTTCGGAAATAACAGAATATACACGTCAGAGGACGAGATGTGTCAGGATCAGGAAACAGTACTAGTAGTAATCAAACTTTTGATTAAGATAATCTTATAGTTTATTTACTTTTCTTTCTGAAATAACTGATATCCATACATATGTTTCATTATTTACGACGACAGTTATTTCAACTTCGTTCATATATATTTTTCTAAATGATAAAGTAGTTCATATACAGACTGTTTCACAACTTAGAGCAAAAAATTAAAGGGTATATTCTGTACGACGTGCTGATCATGAAACAAAAAGAATTTTTTTTTAAATCGCAAAACTATTTCCATGTTTACCAGTCCAAAATTTTTCGTTGCCACTGCCACAGGGTGGATGATTATGTTAAAGTTATTAATTAAATAAAATTATATTATAAATAACTACTAATAATTGAATTGTGTAATTATTCTTTCGTAGTTGATACCTACCTCATTGTTTGTGTTTAATATGAAAGCGAATCCAGTGCAGTACTACAAAAAATGTTTCAGGTTAACAACCCTTCATTTTAATTTTTTTTGCTCTAAGTTGTGAAACACCCTGTATATATGACTACAATTATATATCAGCTCCGCTGTTTGAGATATTTCCTTAAGCCTAACATCATAAAATAAAAAAAAATGTGCTTCAGGAATATCAATTACGATTTTCTAGAACTGTACATTGTTTTCATTTTAAATGAAGTTTCATAAAAAAAATAATGGAGGATCCCATTAATTCTGAGCCAATCATACGTCATGTAAAATTCTCAAAACCTAACCTAACCTAAATTTTGGTTCATTCAAATTAAACTTAACCATATTCTCAAAAAAGTTTAAATAAACTCTAATATAATCTTGTAACCATTTGGTTTTAAGAAAGTGTTTTGGATTAACTTTTTTAAATCGTAAAATAAATAAATATATCATCACGTCTTTTACCCATTACTGGGTGTGGCACTCTGCCTAAGCAGATCTCGGTAAGTGATATATTTTGTCGCGTGAAATGCGGTTACCAGACGTCAAATCACGACCCTCAAAGATATTAGTGGAGAGGGAGCCACAGGGGTAGATTTTTTTTTAGATTTTTTTTTAAATCGTTCTAACCCAAAATTTAAGAATAGCTAAAATAATTTTGAGAACCGGAATTTATCTCCACTTACAGTACTGTGTCCGGAGTGTAGTAGCTTGGGTGGGATTTGAACTCGGGATCTTCGGATTCAAATTCCGTAACCCTAATCACACCTCCGTACTGCCGGTATTATGAGACAAAATAATGTCCTATTTATTTATTTTATAATTAGTTTCTTGTTCAGATTAAATTGAGATTAATTTCTCGTTGTACAGAGTAGGAAATAAATAAATAAATTAAAACTTGATATAAAAAGAAACCTGATAGTAATTTTTTGGCGCATATTTGATTTGCTGGTGTTTGTAAATGCTTCAATTTAAGAGTGGAAATATCAAATGAAAAGAATAAATGAAAATTAGAAATGATATGTTATGAATGCAGCATATTCCATGGCTGATGGTGTTGTTATGTCAACAAAAAAGTTAATTGTAAATTCCGTTTTTGCATTGTCAAAGAAACAAACATCGCTGGCAGTCGACAGAAGCACAAGCATCAAAGTTGTGTTTGTGCCGTAATGAATAAATAATGGTATGTAAACGTAGTGTCCCCGTAACAATCTGCAGCCATGCATATTTATTTGTAAATTGTAGCAACATCCGTTACGTTAGCGCTGAGATTGTTACGTTGTTACGTTAGCGTTAGAGAGTGGAATAGGATCTAATGCGTTAACGGAGTGCGATGCTAGCCGCAGTGCCGCAGGCCCGCTTGCATTTAATTCAGTGTTTTGTTTATAGGCAGGGGCGTGCGTAAGTGGAAGGGTCGGGTAGGGCTGCCGCCATTTATAAAGATGTTAACTCCTAATTTCCATTCCGGTTAACTCCGGGCGGTCCTGATGCCGGGGCGGCTGTGCTCCCGGCCGTTACGTTTCTAATGTATTTTAAACAGCCCCCCAATTTCACATTCGTTATAGCATGGGACGAGGGTGGAGAGGCGAGGCGAGGTGAGGTACTTACAGACAAGGATTATTTAAAAACAACTCGACCAACACAAGCAAACAGCTTGCAGGATTTCTTTCATACATGGAAATGGCGACTAATTTATTACAGAAAATATTATAACTTCTGCAGAAGAATGTTTCAAATTTAAGTGATACAAAATTTAAGTCACATATTACACGGAAAAGATTGGCATAATTTTTCTTTACTCCCGTTATTAAAATGTCATTTAACGTACTGGTTTCCATGACGCTAAATAACACCTTAATCACATGTCGGACGTTTTAATTACGGCTTGAGATATTAAGCACGGGGTGAAGTTAGCTTAGTCATTGTAACTTAACCTTACTTTTTATATCATTTTTAAAACTTTAAATTTTATTGTTTTATAAACTCTTGCAGTTCAGATAGTAAGAAATATTTTACAGTGGCAAATATAAAATATATAATAAAAATATAAAGTAAACACTTGGCTATGTTTCACAAAATTCAGCCTCCAAGTCACCTTATGAGGGCATCGTCAGAGGCTGGCCAGCACAGTTCAGTTAGCAACCATAGACGCGTTTCGCTCTTATTAGAGCTCATCAGTATGGTATAACTCATTTCTTCACCTAGAACAAAGTTCATGTGAAGAAGCTGGTGACGAAGAACTGTGCCAGCAGAGAATAACATCTCTAACAAACTAGTAAAATGACATGAGAAGTTTTGTGGAACTGGTCATGCCAACTACCGAAAAAAAGGGTCATCTTACTAGTTTGTTAGAGATGTTATTCTTTGCTGGCACAGTTCTTCGTTACCAGCTTCTTCACATGAACTTTGTTCTAGGTGAAGAAGTGAGTTATACCATACTGATGAGCTCTAATAAGAGCGAAACGCGTCTATGGTTACTAACTGAACTGTGCTGGCCAGCCTCTGACGATGGCCTCATAAGGTGATTTGGAGGCTGAATTTTGTGAAACATAGCCAAGTGTTTACTTTTTTTTTATTAAACCTTGTTTCACCAAGTGTTGGATGACAATTAATTTTGTCTTTGTTCTTATACAAAATATATAATTTTGATTTAAATTTCTAAAATAATAATAATTAAATGATTTATGAAAAGTGCAAGCAGATACTTCCGTAGCTGCAGTTAGTTTCTTACATGCATATAAATGACCAACATTGAGTAAATGATGAATGAATACAATGTGAGTAAAAAAAAGCCATTGAGGGTTGGAATTTCAGGGCGTAATAATTTAAATTAATCGTTAAATAAATCAATGATGATGATTGGAACGAAAAATGTGTGTGAATCCAATTACATCTCCGACAATAAAAGCCCGCTTGCGTCTGAACGAACCCAGTGAACTCGTCCTTTGACGGACATCGGACGCAGACATGTCACGCGCACAGCGCACTACGTCCGCAATAAACCGTCCCGCCAACGCCAACGCCAACACCAATCCCGATTTAAAACAGCAAAATGTTTTGTGATCCGCCATCGAAATGAAAATTGCGCTTTCAGAACGATTGCCGTAACCCATTCGCTGCGTGCTTTATGTGTGGATGCACTTCCGATATTCGCTCGGACTGACCTCCCTTCTCTGCGCCCACCACCCCCTGCCACCCACCGGTCAACCTCGTAGTGATTTACAGCTCGCGGTAGATAAGTGTGATAAATGAAAACGATCATTTTCATCAGTGGTGCGACGCGCCGTCTCTTCGTTATGTTATGCGATGTTACGTTCTGTTGCGCTCTGTGTGTGTTATGTGCAATCTTTTAGATAGACTATTTATTTTTTAGCGTGGTCGACTGCAGCGCTGCTCTCTCGTGCACTCCGGGAATATTTTATTTTTTTACTTGTCACACATGTGATATATTTGCTGTGAGGTTATTCTTTTGTTTGTTGAATGGTAATATTTTTGATTAAATTCAGGCTTTGACAGTTTTAATCAAGTCTGCATCATTCTTTATCATTATTAATATATAACTACTGACATTTATCATATCAGAAAAAGACATTTTTTTACTTGTTTCACTTATATTAGTAGGGTGATTGCAAGATTTTTGTATTTATAAAACAATAGTTCATAGTTAAACATTTTTATGTTCGACTGCATCATATTACCTTGTTTTACGACACTGTTTACTGTCCATAATCGGGTACTTTATTGGACTAGTACGATAAAAATGAAAAATTGGACTGCTGTCAATGTCACATTAAAACAAAATTCAAAAGAAATATTTAAACACCATTTTCTGTATGTATTATATGTGTCTTCTTACAATTGTTAGATATTCTCTTGCATTGCATGCAAGATCTTTTATTTCTTTTGGAACGTCTTCAATGTCTTCATCCATCTCAACACTTTTTTCACTTTGACAATTTGATAAATAAAGCAACAAATGCATAACAACGAAGCACACTTTGAGATGCAATTAAATGTTTTAAATATATGTATTGACATAATCATATTTTAAGAGAAAATATTCTTCATGCAGTCGAACATAAAACGTTGTATGCAATTCGTACATAATCGGACTTTACCAGTCGTCAAATCACGGTCCCCAAAGATATTATTGGTGGAGGAGCCACAGGGGTAGATTTTAAATTGGTGAAAACTGTTTGTCGGCTGTGGGGATCAAACCAGGGTTCTGAAGATCCACAGGCCAACTCGATACCACTGAGCCACCTACCCCATAAAAGTCATCCTCAAAATGTATCCTAACAAAACAGTATCGACTCATAGACCTAGACAATCTTATTCCCTCCCTCAAATCAAAGAGAGTTCTAAATGAGTTGAATAATTGACAACTCTCATTGGTTCAACATCCAGCAGCCATCGACTTAACACAATAAATAATGCACATATCTTCCGGGTGCGGACGACGCTACATGTTCTGCGAGAAGCGACTCAACGTTCAATTGAGCTGCATAGCGAGGGACGTCGCGACGTTGGTGACGCCGGCAGGAACGTGATAGTTCACGACAGAGTGCAGTAAAGGTATAGTTACACCGGGACGTCGACGATGCCGAAGACGCTGGCAAGCCGTTACAACGGTGTAATGTGGAACGTCGAACGTGCAACTGTAATGTGATGTCGTGAAGAAGAGTTTCTCAACATGTTTCGCACCTTGCGGATTGGGATAAGTTGATGATGATAAAAGGTTTAAATCTAACTATCGCTTGTGTAGCTATAGTACTACAATAATGCTGCAGTTACTCATAATAGTATCTTAAATTGAGTGAGGGAAATGTCATTTGACATGGTGACCAAGAAAACGTTATGTGGATTTGCAAATACAACTCCATTGATTTATATAAAATAGTAATAAAATATCAAACTAAACACTTGTTTAAGTCTCACAAGATTCAGACTCCAAGTCAACTTATGAGGTCCTCGTCAGAGGCTGGCCAGCACAGTTAGGACGAAGACCTCATAATTTGACTTGGAGGCTTAATTTTGTGAGACTTAGACAAGTGTTTAGTTTGATATTTTATTATTAAACCTAGTTTCACCAAGTGAGCATTCAAAGACAATTAATTTTGTCTTTGTTGTTTTTTATATAAAATAATCATTAAATTACTTGTATCACAAACGTAAAAATGTATTTTTCACGTTTAAAGAATAATCGAAAAAATAAATAACAGACTTATTGATGATTAACAGGTAATGATAAAGAGAATTATTATAAATAAATAAATATATCTTCACGCCTTTTACCCATTACTAGATGTGGCACTCTGCCTTAGCAGATCTAGATAAATGATTTATTTCTTCACATGAAATGCGGTTACCAGTCGTAAAGTCACAGTCCCCGAAGATGATAATGGGGAGCCACAGAGATGTTCATCAGCTGTAAGAATCGAACCCACATTCTCAAGTTAACAGCCCGACTCGATATCACTGAGCCACCTTCCCTCTAACCACGTGATTATTGTCCGTTACACATCTATATTTTCAAGAAAAACAATTAATTGTTTTGTTTCAGTGTTGCTTTGTAGAAGAGAATATTGATTTAATATAATATAAAAATAAACACTTGTCTAAGTCTCACAAAATTCAGCCTCCAAGTCAACTTATGATGTCATCGTCAGAGGCTGGCCAGCACAGTTAGTAACCATTTTAGAGGTCTTATTCTCTGCTGGCACAGTTCTTCGTCACACAGCTCCTTCATGTGAACTTTGTTCTAGGTGAAGGAGTGGGTTATACCATACTGATGAGCTCTAATAGCTGCTAAACGCGTCTATGGTTACTAACTGTGCTGGCCAGCCTCTGACAATGACCTCATAAGTTGACTTGGAGGCTGATTTTTGTGAGACTTAGACAAGTGTTTATTTTTATATTTTATTATTAAACCTAGTTTCACCAAGTGAGCATTTAAAGACAATTAATTTTGTCTTTTTTGTTTTTTTATATGAATATTTATTTGTTATTGATGCAGACAAAAAAATCGATAAATAGATTGTTTCTTAAAATATTAAGTTAATGTCTACAATAATTGAAGTAAGTCGACGCAGCACAGGATGAAATAGTTTTCTGAAGATCATGTTAGTCTGCCTCATTTCTCAATGTAGTTATTTTATTGACACCGGTAAATGGAATGTTAAAAAGTCGTTTGTTAAAATGTTTCTTTTATATTTCTTGCGACTTAAAGTTGTGCTTCGTCCATGTTCGATATATTTTAAGTACTACTGTATTATTAGTAAAATATGTATTGCCATGACAACAATTCACTAACAACAGAATCTTGAAGGAAATAATCGGCTTTACTCTTATTGATCACCGAAATTTAAAAGTTAATCATGTTTCTTATTGTTATAATACGAGTAATGAAAGACATTCTGCCCTGATGGAAAATACTTTTTTCACGTTATACAGTTGAACAAAAGAACAAAGAAAAATCTAGATTATGTTAAAAATTCCTTAATGGCACATTTAGTCGCAAGTTCCAGTCTCGGAGTGTATCCTAGGGCGTTCGTCGTTTGTTTGTAATAACCGACTGATAAAAATCTGGAAATGGCTTTGGAGATAATGAATTCTTTACCCGTAATAATCATATCCGAAACCAACGTCGTTCAGACTAATTTCCTTCCGTATTGAAAGCTTGGCTTTTGTTTGCAGGTACGAAACGAGGCGGGAAAAAGAATAACGCAAACATCAAAGACGTGGAATAAGAAAAATGAAAACAAATATTGTTGGGTGGTATTTAATTAAGCTGAAATAAATTACACAAATACGACGAAGATGGCAGCAAACGACACCAGCTCTGATAAAAAATTTAATTACGGACTTTTCGTTTCTCATCTGTGATTATTAATTTTATAGGAATTATTTTAATGTGCTCTAGATTCTACAATTTGAGGATGGTAAATTATTCAGCGATGTATTAAGCAAAATCGGAAATAGAATATTTTGACTTTTTATGTAATTGACGCGTTTTTGGTTATATAAAAAATATCATCTGTATTTTGGGACACCTTGTATTTATCAATCCTTCTGATACAGCTTATAATAGTTAACTCTAAGGTCAATGACCTTTTGCAATACGTGACCCTTATAACACATATGTGTTTACTATTAAATTGTTGCCTATATCTCTACTTTAAGATGTATAAAATAGATGTTAATGATATCAAATTATCTAAAGGAAAATTGAGATACAGCCAGGATTTGAACCTGGAACCTGTGATTTAAATCTAATATTATTATTTTTGTTATCTGTCATAGACAGTGTCGATCCCATTACTTGATTTAATTAAACTAATTAAATATTTCAATTAGTTAATATGATTCTTAAATGACAGTGTCACTGCCAGGGGCGGATTCAAACTTCGAATTAGGGGGGTCAGGGAGTGAATTTTGTCTCAGGTGGGGAGGGGGGTATTGTCCATCTTCTAAATATAAAAAATCTGATGTGGACACCACATGACTTCCTTGTACGCGTATTATACTATACCTACATTTTTTAAATGCACATATTTGACGTAATTTGACATTGACATGAAATTTTTATATTTATTCTTATTTTTTGTTCTAATCCATAGCAAACTTAATTACAAAACACAAGAAATATATAATTTTTAAATTTAGATATCTCGCTTATACAAAAGGCTAATTTAATAATTCTTAATGTGCTAGACGCAGAATTTAATTCTCTAAAACTTTTATTTGCAGCATTCATTTCTAAAATTAAAATAATACCATTTTTTTCAAGGAAAACTGTTAGCAGCTTCATGTAATGTGCCACTTCCAGTTAGTCTATTTTAACCAAAATCTATTATATTATGTCCATTGATATAGTAGTCTTATATACCAAATTTGGAAAGTTTTAAATTATATTTGAATATGGTTTTTCATGAAAATCTATTATAGGCTTCAAGTAAAGTACCACTTCCGGTAGTTGTATAATGACCAAAAAGGGAGGTGCACAACTAGATGTTATAACAGTCCTAAATATAAAGTTTCAATTTTCTACGGCTTACCGTTTTTGAGTTATGCGAGATACGTACGTACAGACGGCATGACGAAATTAGTCCAAATGGATTCAGGGAGGGCCAAAATACCTATTTCCGTTGAAATCTGAGAACCGAAAATTTTCGCGATTACAATACTTCCTTTACTTCGTACAAGGAAGTAAAAACGGTTCTTCGATAGAATACAAAAATTATTGTCACATACTTGACTAGGTCTTAAATAGAATACCTCTCCCATCTGCGGGTCGAAATAATATCCCCACAAAATATTGGTTTTTGGCTATTTATTAGAATAATAAATCAAACAATAGATCTTCATTATATTAGAATTTTAAGTTCTTAGATAATATTTTCTATTTAATTTGTTTAACAAATTAAGTTATCGTAAATAATGACATCATTATTATGTATTAGGGCCAACATTTAAAAAAAGTCCATGCTTGGGGGAACATGACCCCCATGGTTCCGCCTCGGGTCACTGCAGATGCCTCTTGCGTCAAGTCAAAAATAATAAAATCAGATTTAAATCACAAGCAACTGTAGCTTAGTTGGTATGTTATGTACATATAACCGGAGTAGTGCATAGGTCCCAGGTTCAAATTCACTTTTTAAAATATACTAATTAAAAATATATGTTAGTTTTTAACTTAAGATATATTAGATGTATTTTATAGTATAACAATATTGAGATCTGTAACAGTCGTGGTTCACATCGCCTGAAAAGCTAGAACTCCAGAACTTAAACCTCGTTAAGTGGAACTAATTAAAAATTTGTATTAATTTCCTGTTAAATAAAAAAAATGAAATAATATTCTAAGGTTTTAAGTTGGTAAGATTGTGGGGCAAGTGTAGCGTGGTGACGTGTGCTGAAGAGTGTGGCGGCCAGACATTCATTACTCGTCGTCGCGGCGCTATTATGAGCGACTTTCGTTTGTTGCGTGCAGTGAGCCACGGGCCGCGGTCTGGCGCACTTTGAAGAAGAGGCCATTCAGGAAATTGGAATAAGATTCTGTCAAGATAAACTCAGTCAGAAATTTATTTCAAATTACCCTTGTAATCTCAGGCTTAAGATCTTGTCGCTTGTTTGCTAAATGGTTACTTAAATTTATGATATATAGCACCGTGCGCTTCCGACATCATCGTACTAGCCCGCCTCTAAGCTCTTTCAACACCCAAGACTTGGTCAGCAATTAGCGCCAAAGCGACTCAAACAAACTTCACACCCCTACAAACAATCACTAACGATTTTCACTTACGAAGCGAACCTTTACTATTTATTTTTCATTTTCTTCTTGCATACCATCTTCACATGATGCAAAATATTAATTACTTTACAGCAGTAGTATCCAAACTGTGTGGCGCGCCCTCCTTAGGGGGCACGTGATTGTTTCAAGGGGGCGCGCTATATAAAAATATAATTGAGGCTTATGAACACATTCTCCATTCGCATCATAGCACACACGTGTTTCTAACTCGCGCTCGCAGTAAAATTTTCCTAGTTCAACAAATAAAGCCTTAGAAATTTTATTACCTTTCGTAACATCTTAATTGTGTGAAACAAGCTTTTTCGCTATAGCTGTTTTAAAGACAAAATATCTAACTCGATTAATCGTTGATAAACAATTGCGAGTGGCGATATCTTCAATGATTCCCCGATTCGAGAAACTGAAAAACAAGCGTCTATTCAGCACACTCAAAAATTATGATTATATTGTATTAAATATGCCTAATTTAAATTAAATATTACTTCCAATCTTATTACAATTTTATGTTTATAAATGTTGTTACATTATTTTGTTCTATTATTATGCTGTAATAAACTTAATTTTCGTTTAAGAAAAAGATTTGTTATAACAAATATCTTATATAATAACAATATTTCTTTATAGTACTTATTTTTTTTGTTTTCTGTAAAATAAATTATTTACGATTTTTGAAGTTAGGCTGTTATAAAAAATTAGGGGGGGGCGCGACAATTTTTTACGGAAAAAAGAGGCCACTGAGAGAAAAAGTTTGGAAACCACTGCTTTACAGGAACATATTTAAATGAATATTTACAATATTTAATTCCGCTTGTAAATCAATGTAGATATGACAGTTTACTTATTTAATTACTGTTAAGATCAAGTTTAAAATATGTATGTGACAGTTAAACGATATTCATTTGTTTGCGTACCAGTTTCATGACTAAGTTTGTAGTTAACATCAACTTTTGACAACTTATAAAATTAATTATAACAAATAAGTAACATGAATTGTGTTAATTGGATATAGAAATTAATTTTGTACAACTTTGAAACTAATAGCAAATTTATTTTTTAAGAAAATCACATGAAACAATTTAAGGAAAACAGGGGCCGAAAATATATTTTTTCTGCGATTGCTATGCTCTTATTTTTTGTAGAACAATCTAAAAAGATGTTAAATGCGCGAGTTTCAAAAGGCAATGCGCGAAAAAGATTATTAAATGTGCGCTTATTTCAAAATGGGGTAGATGGCTCAGTGGTATCGAGTCGGCCTGTGGATCTTGAGAACCCTGGTTCGATCCCCACAGCCGACAAACAATTTTCACCAATTTAAAAAATCTACCCCTGTGGCTCCTCCACTACTAATATCTTTGGAGGCCGTGATTTGACGACTGGTAACCGCACTTCACGCGAATAAATATTATCACTTACCGAGATCTGCTTAGGCAGAGTGCCACACCCAGTGATGGGTAAAAGGCGTGATGATGATGATATATTTATTTATTTATTATAAAATTGGGGTAGATGGCTCAGTGGTATCGAGTCGGCCTGTGGATCTTGAGAACCCTGGTTCGATCCCCACAGCCGACAAACAATTTTCACCAATTTAAAAAAAAAATCTACCCCTGTGGCTCCCTCTCCACTAATATCTTTGAGGGCCGTGATTTGACGGCTGGTAACCGCACTTCACGCGACAAAATATATCATTTACCGATTTCTGCTTAGGCAGAGTGCCACACCCAGTAATGGGTAAAAGGCGTGATGATATATTTATTTACTTATTTCAATAGTTACCAAGGATACAAACATATCAGAAACTTGTCATATTGACAGTTGACAGAACGAATTTATTTTCAGTACCTATACGTTTTTTAATAATTTTAAGATGCAATCGTAGAAAAAATGATGTGTGTATCACGAGCGTAAAGTGTCTTTGTTCCTCTTACACTATTGCAGCTTTCGTCGCCTTTGGCTCGCGCTGCAATTACCGTGCTTGAGTAAAAAAGAATCATTTTACGCTCTTAATACACAAATAACTATTTTGAGAAATTCACATGATACTATTTTATGAAAAACTGGAACCGAAAATATATTTTTGAATTGTTTTTACTTAAAATTATACAATTAAATATATTTCTCAATTTTTTTATTATTATTTGATGTAACAATTTAAAGTTACAGCTGATATAATATTAGAATTTTAAACATAATTATTTATTTATTCATTCGAACAGGCAATCGCCCAAAAATACAACATGTGCGTATAAGTAGTACGACTTTACATATTTCATTTCACATGTAACATAGGATACAGGTCATTTCTCAGGAGAAATCATTTAATAGCATATTTTTGGTTAAGTCTATAAATCTGGTTAACGTGGTTGAAATCAAGTCGCTGTTTACATCATTAATATTAAAATTTAAACTATTAAAGCACCGACATATTCTCCATAAAGGAGCATGAAACCAGTAGTTTGCGGTACAATGAGGAATACCAAATATAGGTTGGGCATTTCTCAGATTCCGTGACGAAATCTGCCAAGACAGTTTAGATAATAAAAACGGACAGTCGATGTTGTTATTAATTAATTTAAATAAAAATAATGTATTATTGTAATTGATATAAGACGCTAGTGAGCTTAACTTCGTTAAATTAGCAATAGTAAAATAACCATGCGTTATTCTGGGGGACTCCATGTGAAGTCGCCATGATATATGTTGGAAAAATTTGTGCTGAATAGATGATTGAATGAACTTTTTGTTTTATTAGTAAGTACATCATCCACATGTATAATTCCTTTTATTCAAACTCGTCTCATCTTTGATTCCTGCAACAAATCTTCAATCACCTCCATCCATTTATTCCTAGAATTCCTTGATCGTGTACGCAATGTCTCAGCCTCATTGTCATGTACTCATACAAACAATAAAATAATAAATATTCTTCGCGTGCCACTTGAAATATATGTTCCCGTGCCTGCATTACAAATAGGTAATATTTAGTGGATATTAAACAACAATCAATTTGTGTTGATTACAGTAATGTATTTCTAGATTAATTAAAATTGTTATCTAGAATTGTTTCATTATTATTATTGATCACAAAAGCTTTAATTGAAAACTCAATTTATTATAAAAGCTTTCATTATATTAAAACCTTTTTAATTACGCAATTTATAATGATGATGAATGATATCAGGAGAAAATGGAATTAAAAGTCTTGAAAAGTACTTCAAATTTCAATAACTTTATACAACATTCCAACAATATATTTTTATATTCCTAATTGGATCGGAAGTTGCCAACTGAGCAGTGATTCTTTTGAAACAAGATGTTATTGTTTTTATAAACGAAACATATTATGGAGTGCACATATTTTTTAAGTTAAAGGTTGAAAGTAGGTGGCTCAGTCGTATCAAGTCGGCCTGTGGATCTTGAGAACCCTGGTGCCATCTTCTCCACAGCCGACAAACAATTTTCACCAATTTAAATCTACTCCTGTGGCTCCCTCCCACTAATATCTTTGGGGGCAGTGATTTGATGGATGGTACCCGCATTTCACGCGAAGAAATATATCACTTACCGAGATCAGCTTAGGCAGAGTGTTACACCTAGTAATGGGTAAAAAGCGTGATGATATATTTACTTATTTTATTTTTTAAAGGTTGAAATACAGAGTGATGACTAACTAGTAGTCCCGTATTCTGCATCATAATTAAATTTAATGAAACGAATGGAGTTGTTTGGGTTTCCTAATAATTTCTTAATCTCGGGTTCTATATTTGAAATCCAACTATTAGTGTTAACATGGATCTTGTTGGGCTTTTATTGCAATTCACGAGTGAGAATGTGTGTTCTTAAATATATGTCAAATCAAAATTGATATAGAGCTAATATTATTAAGTTGTGTGATTATTAAAGGTAATCATACCTGTAGTTTTTGACTAAAGTTAATTTATATTATGACAGAAAAATTCTGATGACGCCTGGATTCGAACCAGGTGTAGCGGTTAGCATCTCTGCCCGGTATGCGGAAGGTCCCTGGTTCGAATCCAGGCGTCATCAGAATTTTTCTGTCATAATATAAATTAACTTTAGTCAAAATTGATATATTCATTGCAAGTGTGCTTAAATTTATTTATTTATCTTTATTTAAATTCCCATAAAAATTACAACTATTGTTTTCTTCACGAAAAAATTTGAGAAAATTTCTGTCACCCTACACAATGTGTTTTTAACTGAACGAAAACAGTTAAATCGAAAATAAAAATCATTTGATTAAGCTCATAAATTACTAATGTACTTGTAGTAGTTATTTTTTCTTGTGCAACATTTAAGTTTTTGATAAATAAGTTTAAGTTTTCTTTCAAATGAATTTAAATCACTCGCATATATAATTTTTCGTTGCAAAATTTGATTAAAATCATTGAAATGAGATAAGATATTCTGTATTTATAATTATACTGATTTTATTAAGTGGTTTTTTGAGAAATTAATCTTAAAATATACAATTAGTAAAATGAAATAGTGAATGTTAACAAATGAACTTCTGCATCCGAGTAGATTTAACAGTAATCAGTAAGTCTGTTGACGATATTCAGAGAGGGTATAATTTATGAAGAGCTTAAACTCGAATCGCGAACATAGTCCTGGCCAAATCGGATTACGAGTTCCCGAGTCCAGGATCGCATTGTCAGCAATCAGAGCGGAATTGTCGCGAGCCGGGCCTGGTGTCCCCCAGGGCCACACTTTACAGTTATTGCTGGCGGTGTGACGCCGTGACGCCGTGACGGTCCTCTTCACGTCTTTGCCTCTAATCCCTGGTGGTGGCAGTTTTTCATCACGTCGTCGACGTCGCGACGTGCTGTTATCATGTGATGCCCGGCTACCGCCGCCACTGTTTTCTACGCGACACTAAATACGATTAGTTTCACCTGCAGCGATGCACTGGAAGCCTCTTGCAAATTTATGCTGAATAGAAATTCTCCACTTGCTTTTATGTTGCCGCGGAATCGGAATTTGTGGAGATTAAGGTAAATTCTGTTAATTAATTCTAACTTGTAGCATTTAATGCTAGCATGGTATAACTTCATTATTTATTATTGTAAATACAATACAGAATCATATTTGTGAGTATAAAAGAATGAACATTTGGTGCTTAAATGAGCTTGCATGAATAAATTATGTAGTGAATGAAACGAGACTGCTGTGGCAAGCAAAGATTATTTAATTATTTGTACAACACGCATTTAATCCCAATTACATTTCCGGGAGTCAAGAGCTTATAATGAAATCTAAATTATATTTTTTAAATATGTTAGAATTTTTGAAAAATCATGAGCATTCGCCGGGATTTGAACCCAGAACCTTTCACTCGCTAGGTGACTGCTCTACCGGCGAATGCTCATGATTTTTCAAAAATTCTAACATATTTACTGGACAGACAGAGATGTCGAATATATAATTCTTAAAACTATATTTTTTAAGTTGAAGTAAAATTTATTCGCAAAACTTGTAGCTTATAATTAATAAATATAAGTTGTATCTATTGATTTATGATTTTATAAGGGCTGTGTTACTCCATTTGATGGGCACAGCTTGCTGTTATATTTGTATTTATGTTTAAAGAGTAAAACTCTGATGATATACACCGTGGCCAGGCGGTAAGTTTGGAATAAAAGAAGCAATACTAAAAACTTATAAACAATAAATAAATAAATATATCATCACGCCTTTTACCCATTACTGAGTGTGGCACTCTGCCTAAGCAGATCTCGGTAAGTGATATATTTATGCACGTGAGGTGACTGTCAAATCACAGCCCCCAAAGATATTAGTGGAAGGGGAGCCACAGGGGTAGATTTAAATTGGTGAAAATTGTTTGTCGCAATAAACAATAAATATAATAATATCAAAAGTATGACCCGTTGGCACTTGGTGAAACTTTATGAATAAGAATAAAGAACGTAGACACTTGATGTAGTTTCACAAAATTATTTATTATAAATAATTTTGTGAAACTACATCAAGTGTCTACGTTCTTTATTCTTAATAAATATAATAATTAAAAAATATATAAATACCTAATGATGAGAAACTAAATTTATTTAAACTTGCATTATTTATTTATAATGTTATGCTGTACAACAGGAACTTAATTCCAATTACAGCAGAGTCCGAACTCACCTAGCCGCAGAATTCAAATCTAACTTAAAATCTCCGGCTCTAAATTTGGCATCGCTATTCGCACCACTGTACTGCCGGACATATTATTCATATACTATAGTAATTTGAGGCCCGAAGATCTGCAATTGCAGATTAAGCACAAGTATAAATGCATACTAAAGATATTAAAGTGAATTTTATTAATTTGCAACAATTATTACAGCCGTAGTTAATTCTGAAAAGTTTGAGATAATATTTTTCAAACAGATAGTAATATTGATGAAATAATATTTATTTCATTTCTAGTCACCGCACGAAAACTAAATTATTACAATAGATAGTATGTACATATAATCGTAAAACGCGATTTCTTAAATAACAAGCTCAAACGGCGCCGTGACGTCACTCGACATCGTAGTTCGGCGATCAACAACAAATTTCCTGCCATGCTGAGCCACTAGAATCTCTGTGTTACATTGAATCTAATTGCGAGCTTGTATACTTTTCTATCTACTGTAAAATAGATTGCTCGAGGTTGCAGATCTCTCACAACATTAATTTCATAAAGATATAGGTGTTGTATTATATACAGGATGTTTCACAACTTAGAGCAAAAAATTAAAAGGTATATTTTGTACGACATGCTGATCATGAAACAAAAAGATTTTTTTTCATTCGAAAAATTAAGGGTTGTTAACCTAAAACATTTTTTGTAGTACTGCACTGGATTCGCTTTCCTATTAAACACAAACAATGAAGTAGGTATCAACTACGAAAGAATAATTACACAATTCAATTATTAGCAGTTATTTATAATAGAATTTTATTTAATTAATAACTTTAACATAATCATCCACCCAGTGGCAGTGGCAACGAAAAATTTTGGACTGGGAAACATGGAAAATAGTTTTGCGATTTAAAAAAAATTCTTTTTGTTTCATGATCAGCACGTCGTACAGAATATACCCTTTAATTTTTGCTCTAAGTTGTGAAACACCCTGTATACTCGTATAGTCAAACACAATCATTATTATTAAGAAAATAGTAGAGAAATCTACCTTTTTCGAAGTTTGAAGATGGACTCGAAGTGCCAGAAGTTGCTGTTGAAGATCTGGATGAAGTCCTGCAGGTTCCTGGTATCCTTGAAAGTAATTTATTCACCACACACACATCACTTAACACTTCACAACCGCACTAAACAAAATCACATCATATCTACGATGCTCTCATGTCTGAAGCACTTGTTTTTAAAGCTCGCTATGATTTTGTTTTACATTTGAACACTATCTTTATTATTACAGGTAATATATACCACGCTATGTTCGTTACAACCGATGAAACAACGTTATAAACGGTAAAACAACATAGAAAGCACAATATTTTCTCATAAAAATGTGTTGCACGGATTGAGTTCAAACGATTACTAACGAAATTCTACAGAGACCAGATGAAACCGATAACATTTATCGTATAAATAGTTTCGAGATTTTGCAAGTTTATAAGTATTTTTCTATAAATTTATTTTAATAGTCTGTGTAACATTACCTGCTAAAGAATTATAATACGAATTTGATAATTGCGTTTATAAATTAAGAAAGAAAAGTAATAAATAAATAAATATATCATCACCAAATAAGGTGTGGCACTCTGCCGTAGCAGGTTTCAGTAAGTAATATATTTATGCGCGTGATGTGTGGTTACCAGCCGTTAAATGATAACTATTAAGTTTTTCATAACAACAAAGACAAAATTAATTGTCATCTATACATTTGGTGAAACTAGATTTAATAAAAAATATTAAATAAACACTTGGCAAAGTCTCACAAAATTCAGCCTCCAAGTCACCTTATGAGGGCATCGTCAGAGGCTGGCTATGGTTACTAACTGTGCTGGCCAGCCTCTGACGATGCCCTCATAAGGTGACTTGGAGGCTGAATTTTGTGAGACATTGCCAAGTATTTATTTAATATTTTTTATTAAGTTTTTCACTATTTTTACGTTTTATAGGGACATTATTTCTTTGTATTTATTTCAAGCATTTTTTAAATAAAATAATTTAGGCTCTATTTTTTATTTAATTATTATTTAATCTAAATGTGTCTAGCCATCGTCCATCGCTCAATAATTAAAAATATAAAATAAAATAAGGAAGTAATCTTGAATATTTGAAAGTTAGAAATATTTAGATTTGTGGAAACACGAAAAGAAATGTAAAATGTTGTGTGAGTACGGCGTGCGATGAATAATTCCAGTGATGTTTGCTTGCGGTTTGCGGGGGCGTCGGGTGTTTGAGGGTGGTTCTCTGAACGGAGTTTGGCCCGGTAGACTTTGTAATTTAATTACCCGGTGCGTCGCGGTGTCGAGGCGTTGCTCACACTGAGAGAGAGACGCCCGCAAAACCTCGGTGTTTTACTGTACGCCTAAATACAAACAGTATTTGGTCGTTTTTCAATGCATTTTTGAAAGTAGACATTTTTCATTAATTTTTTGTTTGATTTTGTTTATCTGCACTATATTTTTTAAACATTTTTTGTGTCAGTTTACGCAGGAATGATTGATAAATTGAAATGATAATTCACGTAAAAAAAATTAATAAACCATCAACAAATGTTTGTTCGTTATAAAATATTCGGTGGATATTTGAATGAATGTTCTATCTGCATGTATGATTTTATAACCGAAGATAAGTTTGTAACATCTTGCAGGGATCGTTTAAATATTTATTCTGAACTTAAGGGACTCGTTACCTCAACCCACTAAATATTAAATACATTTCTAACTTCTGATAAGTAAGATCGACTCCCAAACTACGGAAATCTCCAAATTCAAACGTCAAATTAACAAACTTCTTCACTGAATAGCTTTCGTTAAAGAACTGGCATTTTCGCACCAGAAAAGGAATATATAAGACATTGCAGTTACTTTATAATCACTCCCGCAATTTATTTATTTATTTATTTGTTACTCTGTACAACATTGAATTGATTCTTTTCGAAAAAAACATTTTTTTAGTGCATTTCAACAACACTTGTGTGTTGGAATGTACGATAAAAAAATTGCCGGATATGAATTAATACTCGTGGACAGATTCGATAAAAATATCGTAACGATACCAAGACAAAAAGTAAAAATAATTAAAGTTTTATATCAAGTTATGATAAATAAAATAATATAACCATGACAACTTGTATCAAGTAAATAAAATGTCAAACATTTTTTACACTAAAAAATTTCCACATTACTTTTGCTTTAAGTAGTTAAATTTCAAAGAAATATTTATATTACTATGGAAACCATACTTAATATATGGTGCTATTCCGTAATTTTCTATATAGCTACAGTTCTGTAAATTTGAACAAAAGCGCATAGATTTTTATTGACAAATGAATTTAATGCCATTTGAAATTAAATATGATGCTCTTTTGTTCAGATTTACAGATCTGTAGCGTTATAGAAAATTACAGAATAGCACCAATAATATTTCTATTGGCTGTTAATTAGTGTCGAACAATTTTCCTGATAAAAAATGTCGCTTACTGAGATTTACAATTTTTTTAACAATATGAATTATTGAAGCAAAATACATTCATTTAATTATATATTTCAAATAAATTAAGCAATATTAATGCCTATATTAAAAAATGATTCATTTTAATGTTCAGCACACACATCATAAAAGTGAATTAAAATATATTTATTTCCATGACAATTATATATGTAGTAAAGAGTACAAAATGGCATAATTAATTTATTTTTACGAGCTGTATGTACTCACATTCAAATAATTTATGATAAAAAGTACTGTGTGGACTTAATTACTTGATTATTTATTTATTTATTTGTTATTCTGCACAACAGGAATTTAATCCCAATTACAATTGTTTGTTAATTAATAAACGAAAGTTTTACCTCAATTTTCTTCACTCAGTTTTAAAATATGGGATAGGTGGCTCAGTGGTATCGAGTCAGCCTGTGGATCTTGAGAACCCTGGTTCGATCCCCACAGCCGACAAACAATTTAAATCTACCCTTGTGGCTCCCCCTCCACTAATATCTTTGAGGGCCGTGATTTGACGGCTGGTAACCGCACTTCACGCGAAAAAATATATCACTACTGAGATCTACTTAGGCAGAGTGCCACACCCAGTAATGGGTAAAAAGGCGTGATGATATATTTATTTATTTTATTTTAGTTTTAGAATTTGCACCAGCATTATTAGATACACGACATGAACATGAAACATTCACAGAACATTTATTCATTAAATGCATACTACAATTAATCTCTTCGCCAAACATTCCTTTCCTGGTACACTAAACATGCTTCATCCACATTCATAGTAAGTAATCATATCCATTCATCCAGGATTTCTAAAACAGCTACGATTAGATCGTTCACACAATCTCTCACCTTCAATTTCATCAATGTTCCGTTCGACATACGTTCCACATAATTAAACCATTTCAATTGACTCACAGCCCCATAATAGTTATTTACTTGGCTAGTGTAGTAAATTAATTTTTACGGACGAGCGAAGAAGGAGCGAGCCTCCATAATCCAGTGAGTCCAGTAAAGATTAATTGCAAGCGTGCCGAATACAAAGATTTATTTTCACCTTTACAGCGTTTTTTATTTATTAGTTTTATAAAAAGATACATTACATATTCTAAGCAGTGTTTGTTAGTTGTAGGATAATATATAACTAGACGTTGTCATGGTGTTGTGATCGTTGTGGTGAAAAACAATTACTGTCAGTGGCAACAGTTTCTACAAATAAATAATTTGAAATAATGGATTTAATACCCGACGAAGACTTCGAAGGCGATTTTCTAGCAGGTCAAGAAAATATACAAAATGTTGCAGATGCTTCAAGTAATAACTTTTAATTAGTTTATATTAGTTTCTATTTGAGCATTGTAAAATTTTACAGGTCTCTTCTATGAGCCTGTAAAATTTTACAGGACTACGCGCAGTAATTATTCATTTACTTAGTTACCATAATAGCTATTTATGAAACTAGTAAGGAAATGAATGTTATTACCTTACGCAAATGAAATTTGCAGAACGAGGCGTAGCCGAGTTATGTAAACACATAAGTAAGGTAATAACCTATTTCTTTACTAGTTTCATACAATATTTTTTTACTTCCGTTTTAATAAATACGAAAGAGAGTTTTTGAAATTATGAAATTTTGACATATTAATGACAGTTATAAACACATCAGAATTCGTCTACCAAGATATATGTTGCTATGTTACCTCATTGTTTCACTAGTTAAATAATGCAGTTCATTACCTCAAAGAAGTGAAATAAAACGTCTATTTCCTAACGGAAGTAGAAAAATACATATAAAATGTCATTTACATGGAAGGTGCAAATAAAAACTTTTGTAATAAAATAAATAAATATATCATCAAGCCTTTTACCCATTACTAGGTGTGGCACTCTGCCTAAGCAGATCTCGGTAAGTGATATATTTCTTCGCTTGAAGTGCAGTCAAATCACGGACCCCAAAGATATTAATAATCAACATAGCAAACCTTCAATTATATTCTTCCATTTATATAACAACAAAGACAAAATTAATTGTCATCCATACACTTGGTGAAACTAGGTTTAATAAAATATAAAATAAACTTTTTTTTTGTGAATTTTGTGAGACTTAGCCAAGTGTTTAGTTTATATTTTTATCCAACACCCACTACTTATAAAGTCATTATTGTTGTCATTTTAGATTAGTAAAGTGGCTTATAAGTCACACGTGAGTTATAAGTCATAAGTCACGCATAAATTATGACTTGTAACTCACTGTTGAGTTTAAATATAACAAAGTTGAAAAAAGGTTGCAGCTGTAGTATTCGAAATGGAAGATGAGAATTTTATTCCCGAAATAATCATTAAGGAAGCGGAAAAAGCGGTTGTTGATATTTTACCAAAAAAGTCTAGAACTTCCTATGAAAAACACTTTCATTCATACCTTTGACGTTTCTAGTTGTCATCCAGTCTTCAAACATATGAAATTCCTTTTCATAGGAAGTTCTAGACTTTTTTGTTAAAATATCAACAACCGCTTCTTCCGCTTCCTTAATGATTATTTCGGGAATAAAATTCTCATCTTCCATTTCGAATACTACAGCTGCAACCTTTTTTCAACTTTGTTTATTTAAAAAATTTGAGTAACCTAGACAACAAAACAAGAAAGTATGGCTAACTAGAATATTATTTGAAATGTAGACAATTGTGTCAAAATTTATATTTTAATGTCTTAATTGTAGTTGTTGGATAAAATTTCGTATGCCACTCGTGTGTTATTACAAATAAGTCACTTCAGAAAATTATTCCCCTCGGCCTGCGGCTTCGTGAACTAATATTTTTCTTGCGTGACTTATTTGTAATATAACACACTTGTACCATAAATAACTATATTCTTCCATTTATTCCTAGAATCTCTGAAAAATCTAGGCCGTGTACGCAATCTTTCACCCTTAAAAAAGTATGATATGAAATAAATTTCACTCGCAATACATGTCACGTGTCAATATATCCCTGGCAAAGTAAATGAGTATAGAATCATGTTTGATGTAAATTCAGCAACAAGAGACGATCGTCCTGTGTCCTCCTCACTCCCATTTTCATTATTCCCGCTTCGGGTGTCAATTAGAGCATGATCACTGGAGCAGCGGCCATGCATTTCGTTTAAATTCGATGAATATTTATTGATAGATTTGATCGGCCATGCGTTAATACAGTTCCAAGAGTAAATTGAGTCGAAGGGCGAAGCTGGAAGCCGCGAATAGTGACCGAAATTACAAGTACATGAATTATGCATAGACGTAAGCGGGCAAAGACTATTCAGAATAACTCCAAGCTAGGATAACATTGAAACATGTCGCTTTGTCTATCAACAAACTGTGTACATACTTTCGCACGGATTTATTCAGTGTTCAAATCTAAATACGTGCTGGATTACAAAAGGAATAAATACCAGGAGAGGGTCAAATGGAGCCAAGTCTGAGCTACTCAAGATGTCTGCAAATACTTCAGAATTAAATTAAATTCACTTTATTTAAATTGCCAACAATTTAAATTACTTTTTGAGCGAAATATTTAGATTGTGATTTATGGGAATTTAAATATTTCTATAAAAATAAATGAGCAAGTAAAAAAATAAATAAATACTGCCAAAATGTTTATCTCAAGCATTTTTATACTATATTTTTCTTTCACAATATTATTATTAAGAGTATTGTATAGTATATTTAATTTCTACTATATACTTTTATGAAGAATATTTATATGTACAAAGATATATGTAATTGCAGCTCTCAAAAATCTATTCTATTTTATATAATAAATAACACTTATTTTAAATAAAATAAATAAAGATTTCATCACGCCTTTTACTCCTTACTGGGTGTGGCACTCTGCCTAAGCAGATCTCGGTAAGTGATATATTTTTCGCGTGATGTGCGATTACCAGCCGTCAAATCACGGGCTCCAAAGATATTAGTGGAGGTGAAGACACAGGGGTAGATTTAAATTGGTGAAAATTGTTTATCGGCTGTGGGATCGAACCAGGGTTCTCAAGATCCATTGACCGACTCGGTACCACTATGCCACCTACCCCATCATTTATCATTATTTTTATCGGGTTATTTATAAAAATGGCATCAATTGTTTGTGCTTCAAAACGTGAAGTTGTCAAAAAATCTACTTTTCCGGAGACCATATCTTAAAAATTTTCTACATAAATACATATATTTTTAAATAAATATATCATCCCGCCTTTTACCTATTACTAGGTGTGGCACTCTGCCGTAGCAGATGTCGGTAAGTGATATATTTCTTCGTGTGAAGTGCGGTTACCAGCCGTGAAATCAAGGCTTTCAAAGATGTTAGTGAAGGCGGACCCACAGGGGTAGATTTTTAAATTGGTGAAAATTGTTTGTCGGTGGTTGTGGGAATCGAACCAGGGTTCTCAAGATCCACAGGCCGACTGGATACCACTTACGTATATTTTTATTGATTTAAATTAACGGATAAATTTTTTATGTTACAAACTTTAAAATTGAGTTTAAATTAGTGGAAAAATCATATGATTCGAAGGCTATATCTCAAAAACTAAACAAAATATTAAGATTTACTCAACGGCATTGAATTCCTCGTGTTTGAATTGACTTATAAACAAATTTTCAGCCATTTTCAGCGATTTTCATTTTTTGAAAATTTCTTAAGGGGTACCCCTTAAGTTTTTTTCGATTTTAGGCCATTTTTAGATATTTTGCATTAAAAACTTTTCCCGCGCGAATATTTTAATGAAAATTTACATACATATGTATTTCGTCGTCCTGAATGCAACGGTGAAATGTTCAGATCCGTATCTCTTTTAGTTTTTGAGATATCAACCAAATAAATATTTGGAGGGTAGCACTTTTGGTTAAAAATTGAAAAAATTAAAAATGGCTGAAAATTTGTTTACAAGTCAATTTTTACACCAGGAATTCAATGCCGTTAAGCGCATCTTCATATCTTGTTTAGTTTTAGAGATTTAAATTTTCACCAATTTAAAAAATCTACCCCTGTGGCTTCTCCACCACTAATATCTTTGGAGGCCGTGATTTGACGGCTGGTAACCGCACTTCACGCGAAAAAATATATCACTTACCGAGATCTGCTTAGGCAGAGTGCCCAGTGATGGATAAAAGGCGTGATGATATATATTAAATTTAAATTAGTGGAAAAATCATATGATATATCTCAAAAACTAAACAAAATATTAAGATTCGCTCAACGGCATTAAATTCCTCATTTTTGAATTGACTTATAAACAAATTCTCAGCCATTTTCATATATTTTACCACTTACGTATATTTTTATTGATTTAAATTAACGGATAAATTTTTTATGTTACAAACTTTAAAATTAAGTTTAAATTAGTGGAAAAATCATATGATTCGAAGGCTATATCTCAAAAACTAAACAAAATATTAAGATTTACTCAACGGCATTGAATTTCTCATGTTCGAATTGACTTATAAGTAAATTTTCAGGAATTTTCAGCGATTTTCATTTTTTGAAAATTTCTTAAAGGGGTACCTCTTAAGATTTTTTCGATTTTAGGTCATTTTTAAATATTTTGTTCTAAATACTTTTGTCGTACGAATATTTTAATGACAATTTACATTTATTATATAGTGATTTTTGCAAGTATAACATGAAATATATTATGTGTTAAAAATTCCGTGTATATTCAGCTGTTTAAAAAACAATTCCCATTCAGTATTTTGTGTAGCCACAACGTTTATATGTGATGATTGGCACATAATTAAAGAGTGTTGAGGTGATAAAGAAGAACCAAACTTCCGAGTATAGGGAACCGAAACGCGAGAAATACAAGACTGAAAATTTTATGGAAATGTAACACGTATTCTCTTTACCATAAGGCGCATTACCAATTCAAATTCGTGGAACAAGTTTAAGCTGCTAAGGAATATGAAACTTACATATTTCTGTTGTAATATGTCTGTCATGTTGCCAACGAAAATAAAAAAAAGAGACAAATTGTCATATTCCGCATTTTTTATACATCTACCGAACATAATATTGAGCTAGGCGCCATTACTTTATTATTTCATCTAATTCTTACCTTTATAGATGAACTGCGGACTTTCCTGCTCCCTGATAATGCTCTCCAAGTCTTTTAATCACTACACAAAGCGCTAAACACTTCACTTACTTCACCACTACTACATTAAACAATAGCACATCACAATTCATGACAGTCTTTTGTCAGTTTCATTTGTTTTAAATACTTTTTTATTATTATCGCACTATATTCGTTATAACCGGTAAAATAACGTTATAAACGGTAAAATAATGCTATATTATCACACAAAAATGTGTGGTACTGACCAAGTCCCGACGATTACTAACGAAATATTTTATATTGGGAGTTACTTACAAGATATTACAAGTTTAATTTAGGTAATTATGTAAGACATCTGGTGAAGTATTTGTTTTGTTTTATAAATTTGTTAAAGGCTAATTTAAACTACAAAGTACAAGAATAAAGATAGATTTAAAATTATTTTTTTCGATATTCTTTTTTATTTGAGATGCTTAAAGTATGTAGAATGTATGGCGAATAAAAGATTAATAAAATTGAGGGTGAAAGATTGCTTGAACGATCTAAAAATAAATGAATATAACAACAAAGACAAAATTAATTGTCATCCAACACTTGGTGAAACAAGGTTTAATAAAAATGTAAAGTAAACACTTGGCTATGTTTCACAAAATTCAGCCTCCAAAGTCACCTTATGAGGGCATCGTCAGAGGCTGGCCAGCACAGTTCAGTTAGTAACCATAGACGCGTTTCGCTCTTATTAGAGCTCATCAGTATGGTATAACTCACTTCTTCACCTAGAACAAAGTTCATGTGAAGAAGCTGGTGACGAAGAACTGTGCCAGCAGAGAATAAGATCTCTAACAAACTAGTAAGATGACATGAGAAGTTTTGTGGAACTGGTCATGCCATCTACCGAAAAAAGGGAAAGCTACGCAATAGTAATTTAAATAACAACAAAGACAAAATTAATTGTCATCCAACACTTGGTGAAACAAGGTTTAATAAAAATGTAAAGTAAACACTTGGCTATGTTTCACAATTTTTTTTTTATAAATGAATATGTTTGAAGGGTTGTTGCGTGAATGTACTATAATAGAAATTATGAATGTGGATGATGTGCCAAGATAAAATTATTTTAATTTTGAAATATAAATTACTGCAAACTAGAAGCAAAATGGTGTTCTTAAAATTCATTTTCGAAACGGTTTGACCCATTTTAATAAAACTTTCAATGTAATTTGTTAATTTGCCCAATTAAAATATAGGTTAGTTCGCCATCTTAAAACAAAAGGAAACAAGGAAGATTAATAAATAATTTGATCAGTGATTTTACAAAATGGATATATGAAAGTTTAATTAATTATTCAAAATAATAAACAAAATGGATTCTTGAAAATCTATTTTAGATACTGAAATTTTGATTGAAAAATAGGTTAGCCTGCCATCTTGGAACAAAATGAAAGTAAGAAAAATAAATGAATCATCAAAATAATAAACAAAATGGCGGCTAGACAATCTACTTTAGAAACGGCTTGACCGATTTTAATGTAATTTTGAGTGTAGTCTCATCTTTGAAACAAAATGAAAGCAAAGAACATAAATGAATCATTTAAAATATTTATTTTGGCATAATTGTAGGTACATAAAATATGCATACCTATTAAAAAATGGGAAAAATATTTTATTTTATCTATATAGCATAAAATATATGAAGATTATTATAATCCATGGTAACAACTAATTATTAAAACAGCATTACCATAGTATTAATTACGTTCTATTTAAGTATAATGTGATAAAAAATATAAAAATCATGGCAATTACGAATAATTAAAATTTAAAATCAACTTTTAACAGATACTTAATCTGCACCTGTGACACATCATAAACAATATACTCATTGTACAACAAAGTAGCATTAGTCTGTCTTCCATGAACCGGATTCCCAAGTGGCACCTGCACACCATCCTCGAGCGTCACCATCTGATTAGGGTCTGGCTCAGTCTGGCCAACTCCTCGGACACTATGAATATTATTCGGCAAGCGTCTTACATCTTCTGCTCTGGTTTTATTGTCAATGTTGCCGAGAGCAACTTCACAGAGTAGAAGGAGACCTTCGGTGGCCTCTCGTGACGCGAAACAGTAGTTTGCGGACTTGGAGACCATGTCGGCAAAGTAAATGCCTTTACCGAACATGTAGCCAGTTACTGGCGCTTCTGGTGGCGCGATGCGCAAGCCCTACAAGGATAAAATCGATCATAAAGGCGCGAAGAGAACATATAAATAAACTGAAGGGATTGAAGCTATTGTCATTGTCATTACCTTGGCTGTAACGAGCACTTATTAAGGGGTAAGGCCACTCTAGAATTTTTTAAAAATGCATATTTTTTTTTATTTGCTTAAATTATAGTTTAAACCCTTAGGAATAAGGGACAATTAATTTAAATGCCGCGCGGAAATATTTTAGAGGAAAAAAAGCATATATCTATTATATGTATATATATGACTCGAAACTTTAAACGCGTTTTTCTCGAAATCATATTTTCAAAATCGGGCGAAAAGAAATCTGAAATACTAATTGATGGATCGTGCTGAATCTTTTTATTTCTTATTCTAGATATAAAATACTAAAAAACTACGGGGGCTTTTTTTTAAAGTGCTTCATTCGTTTTCTATGGTCGTTTTTATACAGAAATTTAGTCCCGAATAATGAACTTTTTTTCAAACGTGCGCCATTTTGTTAAAAATCTAAATTTTCAAAATCCAGCCCGTAGTTTTTTAGAGTATACATCAGAGATTAAGAAAACATATCCCTTTTTGATCCAGGTCTATTGCTGTTCCCGGAATGTTTTCGCCCGATTTGCCCTACGCGCCGAGAGGAGTCGCCATTTTTTTTAATTTCTGACGACAATTTGGAATATTTTCTTTAAAAAAATTTTAAATAAAGTTTAAAGAGCACTAAATAAAGATTCAAAAACAGTTCTTAAGCAGCACGTTTAGATTTCGTTAAAAAAATCTTGAAAATTACCCTTTTTTCCTTGTCTAGAGTGGCCTTACCCATTAAGAAGTCTTGTAAAAAATAATGTAAAATATAAGAAAACTGACCTGAGAAAGAATTCCGGCATAGTTAGTGGTCCTTGATCCATGCCACAGAAGTCTACGATTATCTAAGTGATTAAATTGTTGGTAGCGTTCAAATTCACCCTCGCGTGCAACTTTAAAAATTTCTAAAATCTTAAGATCGTAGTTTCGATGTGTATCTCCGTGAGTATTATTCACATAATCTGTTATGAATTTAAATTCATCACAAGATTCTTGTAACGGTTCGATAGTAGTTTTTAGTTGATTGTAATACGCATCTAGAGGATGACCACCCTCTCCGTTCGCACCACGTTGGATGATGGAGAAAGCAGTCTCCATTTCCATCAGGTTCGCCAACATCTCTGATTTTTTCTGAAGATTTAGATTGAGTCATATTTGGCCTAATATGGATGGATATTATTTAAAGTTTGGAGCGTTAATTGAAGAAGAATAAATGAGTTTGAAAATAATTTCGCTAGAATGAAAAATGAGTCGAGATTGTGGATGAAATTAGTGAGGAATGTTTGACGAAGATTAATAATTTTAATTGATAAATTGTGCGAATAACCTACGAACAAATGGATGAATATGATTGAAGGTTTTATGAATGTGAATGAATCGTAAATAGTGAGGAGTATCAGGTGGAAAATAATAATTTTAATGGATAAATTTTACCTTAATGATATCCTTGTTGTCCAACAGTGGTGGAGATTCTAGGGAGGAAGTATGAGGCATAGTTGAATAAAACTGGTTAGTATAAGATACAATTTCCTGTTTTTTACAATGTCGTTGAAATGCCCAACTAACTTCCGTTAGAATATTGTAAGCAGCTCTGATTTGAGTTCTACTAAGTTTTCCGAGCGGCATTTTCTGCAGATCCAACTGTAATATTTATAAAGAAAATTTAATTTGGAGTTAACTAACTTTGATGTTATTTATGTTTGAAATTATTTAGGAAATAAAATAAAATTGTTAATAAATTTAATGTGACAGCTGGTAATCGTACTTCACGCAAAAAAATATATCATGTACCGAGATTTGTTACGGCAGAGCGCCACACCCAGTAATGGGTAAAAGGCGTGATGATATATTGACAATAAACAGGACATTTTTTTATTTTCGGTTAAAAAAATGGCAATGAAAAATATATTTACCTCATATTCAAGCATCATCTTCTCCATAGCAGTGACATTAAAAATCATGGCCATAAGTTGAGCCACTGCCGGTTTCAAATTCGAATCAGCAACTCTATTATTTAAATCACCAATTTCCTCTTTCCTAGCTTCATAATTTACCTCAACATAAGTATATTTATTCGGTTTTTTAACCATACAAAACCGATTATCCCAACTATTTCCTGTCCGCATTTTAAACAAATTTTTAAACTCTTTCTTCCCTTCAGTTAAAGTAGCCATCAATTTAACTGTACTACTACCAGAGTTAGTTCCAGTCCTACCCCAACCCATATACAGCCAATACTCATCGTAATTATCCGATTCCAATAATTGTATTTTATAGTAGGAGTTAATGTTTGATGTGATATCAGTTTTGCTTAAAACAGCGTTGAAAATAACGGCAGCTGATTGGTACACGTGAGCTTTGTCGTCGAGGCGGGAATCAGGCTCAATTGCAATACCATTTTTGACTTTCATCTTACGTTTTCCTTGCTCTTCTTCTTCGCCGTAACGACGAGAATTACCCCCAGGTCCTGTTTTTCTATATTTCTCTGGAATTCTTTGATGGAGTTCTGCTCCCCAAGGAGCTAAACTATGTTTCTTGGCATGATCATCCAAGGAAATGCCTTTCTTTAAACCGTTCAAAAATTCTTTATTGCAAACATATACTTCGCATTCTTTGCATTGCAGTATTATTTTAGTTTCTTCTTTAACCTTTTCTTCGGTTGTAATCACGCAGAAGACAGATCTACGTACTTCCTTGATTACTCTACCGGCTAAACTTTGAACTTTAAGATATAAATTAGTATTTTCTTCCTTAGAAAATCCATGCAAAAGAATGTTTTTACATTTTAAAGGACCCGGAATTATTTTATTGTTAAATTCAAGTTGAGGAATGATTCTTTTGCGAGGAATGTATTCGTATTTGAAAAGAAAATCGTGTTTTAATTTCAGATCTTGTGGAATTTCAACATAGTTTCTGATTGGATCTGCAATAACGAAGTTACATTTGGTCCAAGCGTTTATGGTGCCGCCATCACATTTGTATCCAAAATTGGAGAAGACAAGATAACCTCGGCCACAGTTCATACATCGAGTTAGAGCTCCATAAGTTAGCATATCGCTTGCTCGGTCCAGAATCTTACAAAACATCATTTATTATTATTTTTAATAACTATTTCTGATTTTTTTCTAAGATAATAACTGTCTTATAAATGTTGTAGTATTTCTTAAAGGAAAAACTGCTGTCTTATTAATGTTCTAAGTATTTTTCAGGTATGATGATGGTTGCATGAAAGGAATATTGAATATTTTATTTACTTACATTTTCGATGCCTTCGGGAATAGCTTGTCTATTTGCTTTCAACAATTTAATTAATTCTTTTTTTGTTAAATAAGTTTTTAAGTCAGCTCGGTAAGCATGCATGATGGAATTGTAATCTCTGGAGACGATTTCTTGTTGCGTCAAAGGTTTTTCAGATACGTGGTCAGTGCTTAGCCGTTTTTTCTTCGGTGGCGTCTTACATATACCTCTAAGAATAATGATTAAATATAGAAAAAAAATATATTTGTATAACTTACGGAAACATTTGCTTAACTAAAGCTTGGTCTTCTGGTTCAAGATCATTGAATTGATTTAATTCACTACCGCATTCTAAAAAGTCTAGTTCTTCATGAACTTTAGCAAAACATTTCAGATGGTAAATTTTATTTTTCTGCCCTGCTTTTTTAGTAATTCTGAGCTCTGCTTTGACAATAACAATTTCGCATACTTCGCATTTTGATCTTGCAGCTTTAGTGTACTCAACTTTATAATGTTTCAGAGTAGCTTTACTATTCGCCTTGGAAATATCACGTTTTAAATTTGCACGCATCTCTTGAGATGCATAAGGACTTTCTCCTCTTTCTAAAAACATATACATTTAAATACTAGGGATGTTGTTGCATCATAACCATTTACCTATAATTTGTTGTATTTCTTGTTGATCTTCCCATTTTAATTTATCGAAGTATTCGATTTCCCGAGTAGACTGGGGCATATATTCTACGAAGAAGCATTGAAAGTGATACCAGTTTGGTACTTTCTGGTCAAAAGTTGTTGACTAAACAGATACAATTCATTTACAAATCAAGCATCAATAGTTATAAATTAGTAGTAACCTGAAGTCTAATAGCAATCCTCAATGTATCTTGTACAATCTTTGCCTCACATCCTCGACACACAGCTCTATTTGATTTAGAATAATCACACTCAAATGGAAACGGATCCATTTTCACATTCACTTCACAATATGTCACTGATAACCTACTTTATATCAGCACTAACCCGCCAAATTACAGGATATGCAAAAATGCAGTTAAAAATGCACCAATCAAATTTATTGCTATCAAATTCAAATTACGGAAACAAGTGTCCGTTGTTGATAAACAAAGGTTATAGTATGAGAATGCGTCCATAAAACCAAATGTCAATTTCATGTTACCACTAAATTTAACGAGTATTATGACAGATATAATATTATAATATCACATGCACAATTTTAAATATATCTCATTTAGCTCTGTACATGTTAATTTGTAATAAATATATCAGCATTAAATAAACAAATACACTTGTTAAACAACAGATCGTATATTGAAGGTAAACAAATGCTGGTCGTTATATTATAGAGTACTACATTACCAACACAAAATCAAATAAAAATACCTTTAATAACCATCAACTACGTCTACATAATTAGTACAAACTATTTAAAATAAATTAACATCAATAATTTATCATATTAACATACAAACAATCAAAGATTCTATTAGTATTATGTTAGTTTTTCATATTTTTCTCAATCCAATCATAGAAGCTGGTAGTTCTCGTGAACACCGCTGGATGTCCTCGTTCGCAGCCTTCTGTGCGGCCAAATGAAACTAGCCCAATCAACTCAGTTTTCCCCTCTTCTTTTAGAATTAGGGGCCCACCACTATCACCCTAAACACAATATTTATTCATATTAATTATCTGCAATTACTGTTCATAAGTACGTACATGACAAGACGATTTTCCATCTTTTCCTTCCATGCAAATATGAGACGAGTGAATGATGAATGGATAAGTCATAAAACATTGTTTATTTGCAATTATTTTAGCGTTGGTGAATCTTAGTACTGGACTAGTACCAGGTTTACCTTGAAATTTGTATTTATTAAAAATGTATTCCTGGGTAAAAATAAATTAAACGTACCATCAGAAGTTCTTCCCCATCCAGATACTGTTGCTTTGTCTCCCATAAAATCTTTCAAATCAGATTTTGGTGGTAACTTGATTATTTGCACATTTTCTAAGAGAAAATTATTATTACATTTTATTAGTATTAAATTAGATTTTAGTGGTCTCGAGTCGCCCTGTAGATTTGAGAACCCGGGTTCGATACCCACAGCCGACATACAATTTTATAATAAATAAATAAATATATCATCATCATCACGCCTTTTACCCATCACTGGGTGTGGCACTCTGCCTAAGCAGATCTCGGTAAGTGATATATTTATTCGCGTGAAGTGCGGTTACCAGTCGTCAAATCACGGCCTCCAAAGATATTAGTAGTGGAGGAGCCACAGGGGTAGATTTTTTAAATTGGTGAAAATTGTTTGTCGGCTGTGGGGATCGAACCAGGGTTCTCAAGATCCACAGGCCGACTCGATACCACTGAGCCACCTACCCAAATAAATAAATAAATATATTATTTGTCCCGCGTGATGGTCACGCCTTTTACCCATTACTGGGTGTGGCACTCTGCCTTAAGCAGATCTCGATAAGTGATATATTTCTTCGCGTGAAGTGCGGTTACCAACCAACAAATCACGGCCCCCAAAGATGTTAGCGGAGGGGAAGCCACAGGGGGTAGATTATAAATTGGTGAAAATAGTTTGTCACCTGTGGGAATCGAACCAGGGTTCTCAACATCCACAGGCCGATTCGATACCACTGAGCCACCTACCCCATTAATACAATAATTAATACAATTTTCACCAAATTAAATCTAGCCCTGTTGCTCCCCCACCACTAACATCTTTGGGTGCCGTGATTTAACGACTGGTAACCGCACTTCGCGCGAATAAATATATCACTTATTGAAATCTGCTGTGGCAGCGATATTTTATTTAATTAGATTTTAATTCGTTAATATCCGCTCATTACATAATTGTAGAAATAAGTTTGCTTATTGGAGTGAATGCGCCAGCATTGAGTCACAACACGACTGTTATAAAAGTAACACAATATCTCCTCTTATTATTTTAGTATTGTAAAAAATTGAAAACAATTATTTTTGTTTGTTTTTGAAATGAAAAATAAATCGAATGAAAATAAAACACAACCATTGATTAAAAAATATATAGATTGGAAACCTTAGGCCATTATGCGTAGACGACATCTGTCCTTTACAAGCACGCAGTTTCCCGTATTCTATTGGTCAATTATTTAGTTAAAAGTGGGTATCATTCCCGCCATTACCATTAAGTTGAACGGGCTCCGGCAGCTTCACCAACGCAATGTCATTCCGCATCCACTGCGAGTTCCAGCCTTCATGGACGATGAAACTAGTGCTGTTCATGCGTATCTGAGAGTTCTCGTTCTCTCGAATCTTGTGCGCACCGAGGACAACCTCAATGCTCTTCATTCTACAAACAGCATTCGTCAAATCGGTGGTTTAATGTCATTTTTAATGGTCTACCCGTCTACGCAATGTGCTGCTGTTAGAACGAAAGTTTGCGCAACGAGCGAGCCCCCACAGAAAGCCTGGCGCCCGTCTTGTAATGTCAGCAATAAGCCCGCCTGGAATGAACAATCAACAACTGAATAATCACGTCAAATTGCATCTAATCAACGTAGAATTTGATGCCGAATGTTCAATATTTTTGAAGAAGTAATAAGCATTGGATTGTAATGTATAGCTCATACAAAATTGCTTAATTATTACGTTAGACATACAATAAACGAAATATAGCTGCAATCGTAAATCGCTTCTTTTTTCTTCGTACACTCAAAACAACATAAATAGTAAATTAATATTTCTTAAAGATTGCTAGATTTATGTCCGATTTTATAATTGATAAAATAGACTTGCTTCCATAATTTAATTAATGAGTCCCATAATTCCGTGTCGGAACATAGGGGCCGGGCACACCGAGCCGCAGTTTTTACACTGCCGTACTGCCGGTTTCTTTAGTCAGATTATTTAAGGCGTATAAGTGACTAGCTTATAGCGCCCGAGTGTGATAAATACATGAAACTGTATTTTTATATTTTACGACAAATCACACATTGTCGGCAGGCGGATTCGAACCGACGAACCTTGGTTCGGGTGACGTCACAGTATGCTAAGAGATGTGCCTTAACACGCTCGGCCACCGCGCCTACATAATAATAACTGTATTTAAATTAACAAATTTATTTACTTTTTCTACTCTCATTATCAAAATGTCAATTAAAGAAATTGGTTTCCATGCCGCTAAATAACATCTTAATCACATGTTGATAAATCGTAGCTTTGAACGTTTTAATCATGTCTTGAGATATTAAGCACGGGGTGAAGTTAGCTTCAGTCATCTGTCATTGTAACTTAAACTTACTTTTTAAATAATTCATAAAACTTTATATTTTTTTTCTACTTCCGTTAGGAAATAGACGTTTTATTTCACCTATTTGAGTTCGGTAATGAACTGCATTATTTAACTAGTGAAATATTGAGGTAACATAGCAACAGATATCTTTATAGACGAATTCTGATGTGTTATTCTTTTATTTTTTGAATTTATAACTGTCATTAATATGTCAAAATTACATAATTTCAAAAACGCTCTTTCGTATTTATTAGAACGGAAGTAGAAAAAATATTGTATGAAACTAGTAAGGAAATAGGTTATTACGCCTCGTTCTGCAAATTTCACATGAGTAGGGTAATAACCTTCATTTCCTTACTAGTTTCATAAATAGCTATTATTGTCTTAATTTGCGATCATAAAAAGTAAAGTATGTGACTCGTTTTATAAACTCTTTTTGTGATACACTCATAACTTAAGAGACGTTTATAAAACTTGTTACATAATATGCTATTATAGCATATGACATAAGTGTCAAAAGTTCGACTGTCATTTGAATGAATAAGTTTTATTTACTTTGGAAGTAAATGGATTTGTCGGCCATTAAGGACTCAAAAGGAGTAGAGTGCAACCAAGATTTCCGGCGGCCAAAGAGTGAACTAATTTGAAAATCCACATAAAATTTGAATATTCGTATTTATTTCATTGTAAATCACATAAGTTGATACCGAATTGATAGACTATACAGGGTGTTTCACAACTAAGAGCAAAAAATTAAAGGGTATATTCTGTACGACGTGCTGATCATGAAACAAAAAGAATTTTTTTTAAATCACAAAACTATTTTCTATGTTTCCCAGTCCAAAATTTTTCGTTGCCACTGCCACTGGGTGGATGATTATGTTAAAGTTATTAATTAAATAAAATTCTATTATAAATAACTGCTAATAATTGAATTGTGTAATTATTCTTTCGTAGTTGATACCTACTTCATTGTTTGTGTTTAATAGGAAAGCGAATCCAGTGCAGTACTACAAAAAATGTTTTAGGTTGACAACCCTTAATTTTTTGAATTAAAAAAATTCTTTTTGTTTCATGATCAGCACGTCGTACAGAATATACCCTTTAATTTTTTGATCTAAATTGTGAAACACCCTGTACATTATTTGTTCATATTTCTAACGCGTTAAAAACTGTATGACCAAAAAAAAATTACAGCAATGTTTGAAAGGATATATTAGTGTGTGTTTGTTTTCTAAAACTCACTTGGAATGGAAACTGATGCGGTTGGGCCTCTTCGCCGCCTACGATCCGGTTATCTTTCTCGTTCATTTTCTGGGAGATGAGCAGACTTGTTGGGGCAACGGGCAACAATCTCGTATCAACTGTTAATTTTCTTTCCTGCACATTAGGCCAATTCCTTTCCGCCTGGGTACAAACAGTAATTGAACTCAAATCGTTAACAGCAGCAACGAAAGACAACACTTTGATTTATGTTTTTTTACTCTTCAATAAACAATTTGTCTTTATTTATTTACTCAGTCAAACAAAGATACTTGGTGCTTTATTGTTTTACTCATTTTTACAAATTGTGGTAATTACATTAAATAATTTGGAAAGAAAATGAAATAGAAATATTACATTGGCTTAAATAGGATTAATGAAACTAAATTACAAATCTGAATAAAAGTTCAGAAATCAGTTTAAATTGTTTTACCCATTACTGGTGTGGCACTGTCTCCCGTAGTAAATCTCGGTAAGTGATATATTTCTTCGCATGAAGTGCGGTTAGCAGCAGTCAAGTCACAGCCCCCAAAGATGTTAGTGGAGGGGTAACCACAGGGGTACAATTAATTTGGTGAAAATTTAGTAAAATAATGAATACTTATGAGAATCCGGGTTCGATTCCCAAAACCGATAATTTTCACCACACTAAAATTACCCCTGTGTCGTCTCCCCTGATACTTTTCTGTGAGGGCCGTAATTTGACGGCTGGTAACAGCTCTTCACGCGCACACATATTTCATTTACCGAAATCTGCTAGGGTAGTGTCACACTCAGAAATGGGTAAATTTAAATATTTAACAAAAGTGAATCTAGAGTTATATAAAGACTTTGTTATATTAAGTAAAGTTTATTAATATTTTCATAAAATTTAACTTATTTCTGTTATTTACAAGATTTTTTTGTTCATTCATGTTTATTTTTAAAATTCTTAACAAATGCCAATGTAATTTGGATTTAAACGCTTGCATTAATTGATTATTGTAATTACTAATTAATTGTAATGGGGTAGGTGGCTCAGTGGTATCAAGTCGGCCTGTGGATCTTGAGAACCTTGGTTCGATCCCCACAGCCAACAAACAATTTTCACCAACTTAAATCTACTCCTGTGGCTCCCCCTAAACTAATAGCTTTGGAGGCCGTGATTTGACGGCTGGTAACCGCACTTCACGCGAAAAAATATATCACTTACCGAGATCTGTTTAGGCAGAGTGCCACACCCAGTAATGAGTAAAAGGCGAGATGATATATTTATTTATTTTATTTACTAATTGATGAACTGTGAATGTAACTTAATATTATAAAAAATATAAAAAAGTTATGTAAAATACCTGAGCGAACACAAAAGCACAGAATAAAATAAGGATCTTCATTTTCCACTGTAACTTATAACATCAACATGAAATGTGTTTCAAAAGCTCTCTATATATACTTTCCTAACAGTAGTGGAATAATATTTATGCGAAATAGATAAATGTGAATTAGCATATCTTGATAAAGAACTATTTTTTACGGAATGCAGATCAAGTCTAAACAATCAAATGTATTTTTTATCTTATCAATTTCACGCTAGTCATTTCTATCGTTACAGGATTTATTTGTTTATATACTAATTATTTTTATGTATGCAAATATGTTTTGTTGTTGTGCATATTGAATTAAAATCATAATATGTAATATTAAATTAGTGCCATCATTGAATAAACACGTGTTATGTAAATTAATTAAATATGTAATGCCAGAAATTCATATATCAATTTTGTACTAATAATAATAATAATCTGATGCAATTTATATTAGTTTTGCAGTACCGACACAAGTGCAAACTACAAAACGCAATAATTTACGAGATTACCTTGTCTGGATACCGTCTGGAGGTTACAATTTATTTTAATACTTATTGACTACAATGTGACAGGTTTCATCAAAATATAAATGCGTATTTCACTCCATAGGAAATATTATTAGTTACTATACGTTTTATACAACAACAAAAATATGTAAAGTTTTATTTATTATTTAAAAAAGTAAGGTTAAGTTACAATGACAGATGCTTGAAGCTAACTTCACCCCGTGCTTAATATCTCAAGCATGACTAAAACATTTGAAGCCACGGTTTGTCAACATATGATTAAAATGTTATTTAGCGCCATGGAAACCAGTACGTTGAATGACATTTTAATAACGGGAGTAGAAAAGCTATATTTAAAAAATAAATATAGTCGATGAGCTAGTAATAAAAATATTAATTGTACTTGTAATGAATTAGTTGTGGTAAAAGTAATTGTTATGATAAACACGCTTCAAATATAATTTGAATATGTAAAACATTCAAATTTTCAACTATCTGTTGATTAACTATTTAAATATTTATCGCTAGTTATGCCTAAAGAATCCTAAATTATTATATTATTCTAATGCTGGCTAACTAGCTAATTTATAATCGTAACTAGTAAAAAATAAAAACGTAGGATTTGATTGCAAACCTCTTTAAACACATTTCATTATGCGTTCATTTGTTGTTCAGAATTGGCAAGTTCTAATGAAATAAAACTGTACTGAAGTATACATTACTATATTTATAAATATCTTCTTCCTAGTGCTTCTTCTTCTTCTTCCTATTACTCCTAAAGGAGTATAGGGCACCTATTAGGTGTTTCCTTATCGCCCTAGTATCTTTGACTTCTAATTATTTTCTGATCTTGTCATTTTTTAAATAATTTGTTCCATTTATTTGCATCTGATACTATTTGAGTCGTTTCTTTCTAAGTTAGGTTTTGAATATTCTGTTCTCTGTCTAGTTCCTTCTGCCATCTTTGTTGAAGTCTAAAAATTGTCTAAGTAAACCATTTTAGAAAAATGAAATGAAAACATTGAAATAATTTTCTAATTGCGATATTTCCGTGTTATAGTATCTCAAACCGAGAATAAAACGTTTGAAGCTACGGCTTGTCAACATTTGATTAAGATGTTATTTAGCGCCATGGAAACCAGTACGTTAAATGACATTTTAACGGGAGTCCCGTTATTAAAATATCATTTAACTTACTGGTTTCCATGGCGCTAAATAACGTCGTGATCAAATGTTGACAAGCTGTGGCTTTGAACGTTTTAGTCACGATGTGAAGGTAACAACGAATATATTAAATAAGGAGTGAAGTTAGTTTTTTACATCTGTCATTGCAAATTTATTCATAAAACTTTACATTTTTTTTGTTGGCTTAATTTGCGATCGTAGAAAAAGTAAAGTATGTGACTCGTTTTATAAACTCTTTAGATACTCGTTTTTATACACTCGCTACGCTTCTCTCAGCTCGTGTCAAAAAAACTTACTAAAGGGACAACTTGTTACACAATAAATAAACAATAAATATATCATCACGCCTTTTACCCATTACTGGGTGTGACACTCTGCCTAAGTAGATCTCGGTAAGTGATATATTTTTTCGCGTGAAGTACGGTTACCAGCCGTCAAATCACGGCTCCCAAAGATGTTAGTGGAGGGGGAGCCCCAGGGGTAGATTTAATTTGGTGAAAATTGTTTGTCGCCTGTGGGGATTGAACCAGGGTTCTCAAGATCCACAGGCCGACTTGTTACACAATATACTTATTTATGCTGTTCTGCACAACAGGAACTTAATCCCAATTACAGTACTGGGTTCGAACTCGCCGAGTTCATACGTTTTTACCTAGAGAGAGATTCGAACTTGGAATATTTGGATTTAAATGCTGCCGCATATAAAAGAAATTAGAATCTGAAATAGTCGTACACATTGTCGGTTATAATTGAAGTTAGCTAGATTTGTAATGTAGATCTCTCGCCTTTGAAGTGCGAAGACAACCATAGAACAACAACTGCCAATAAAAAGTTTGTACAGCTGTATATAGGAATATAATAAAATAATGAATAAAGCTGTTGTATATGTAAGCTCATTTGCTATTCTTTGGCAGAAGGAAACATCGTTTCCATTCTTGTCTTTATTACGTTAGAAAATTTATTTAAAACAGTAAACATTGTATATATAAGTTGCGAAAGATTTAGAGAAAGCAGATGAAGAAGACAGCAAGGGTAAGATATACAGTAGCAAGAAGGTAAGAAGTAGAAAGAAGACAAGTCTGTTTGCAGTGAAATAAGTAAACTGATTTGTTCAAAGCAAGCATCAGTGTGAGAATGACGGGACGGCGGTGGTGACGGTGACAAGGTTATAAAGAGGGAAATAAAGTGTGAGGCTGTGAGTTCTTCCAGCTCGCGTCGCGACGCCACGCGGATAGAAGTACGTGAATAGGATCTCGCGGATCCCGAGCCGAGCATCATCCGTTGTGGAGTTACGGGCTGAGCACGCTAACGTTACGACACTTCGCGATTCGGACTCGGACAATATTCTACGGCCTAGGAACAAATGGATGAATATGATTGAAGGGTTGTTGCGTGAGCGAAAGATTCTGAGCGTGAAGAATAAACGAGCTTGTATGAAAAGAATTATGAATGTGGTTGAAGCAAAAGTGGTGTGTCAGGATAGGAATGTTTGGAGAAAATTAATTGCGGGATAAATATGATGAATGAAGACAAGCGTATGATTCTTGATTTTAGATTAATTGGTTAGATGTTTTGAGTGTTTACCTGCAATTGTGCGGAGACCATCTTCAGAAACAAGCGCAGTGTACACTAGCGAATGGATGAATGTTTGTTGTGTGTTGATGGATGTTGGTTGTGAGAAAAGAAAGAGTTTGTATGGAGGAAGTGTTAATGGGATATAGCGTGATGTTATGTATGTATGTATGTATGTAGAATAACAATAATACGACTGTTTATATTAGTTATCGTGGCTATAACCTAAATACATTTGTCATGGAATGAAATTAAATTTTCTCCAAATTAAAAATATTATAACTAACTCGACAATTAACGCGTTCGCTAAACTCTCACATTAAAATGTCTCGATTAATTAACGACCTTATTAACACATTAGAAGCATATATAAGTGTAAGTAAAACAATACAGGGTGTTTCAGGACTAGTGTAACAAACTTTAACAGCTTATTCCTGAGGTCATTTTGAGCCAAAAATTTCATATGAACATAGATCCTATTCCTTCTAGTTACCAAAATACAAGAGGTTGAAGTTCTATAAATAACACGAAATTTTCAAATTATTGTAATCAAAATACTTTTGGAAAACAAGAGTTTTATTGAAAAGTCATACCTTATTTGTCTTAATTAATTTTATTTATTGATATTAACATGCATACGAGTTCAAGGCGCTCATTTTGAACACTTGCTGTAATTTTTTTAAAATTTGTTATCTTATTTCATATTGTGTTAACCTATTCCATGTTTGGTTATATTGTTCTGTGTCTATTTAATTGTGTCATTTTATGTTTTGTTCTCTAAATCGTATTCGTTAATATTAATAAATAAAATTAATTAAGACAAATAAGGTATGACTTTTCAATAAAACTCTCGTTTTCCGAAAGTATCTTGATTACAAAAATTTGAAAATTTCGTGTTATTTATAGAACTTCAACCTTTTGTATTTTGGTAACTAGAAGGAATAGGACCTATGTTCATATGACATTTTTGGCTCAAAATGACCTCAGGAATAAGCTGTTAAAGTTTGTTACACTAGTCCTGAAACACCCTGTATAGAATTGAAAACTACTGTCAAATGAATTAATAAACATTGCTGTCAACAATTATGGGGTAGATGGCTCAGTGGTATCGAGTCGGCCTGTGGATCTTGAGAACCCTGGTTCGATCCCCACAGCCGACAAACAATTTTCACCAATTTAAAAAAAAAAATCTACCCCTGTGGCTCCCTCTCCACTAATATCTTTGAGGGCCGTGATTTGACGGCTGGTAACCGCACTTCACGCGACAAAATATATCACTTACCGAGATCTGCTTAGGCAGAGTGCCACACCCAGTAATGGGTAAAAGGCGTGATGATATATTTAATTTTATTTTATTTATATTTATTTTGAACTTGGTTATAATAAATAAATAAAATAAATATATCATCACGCCTTTTACCCATTACTGAATGTGGCACTCTGTCGGAGCAGATTTCGGTAAGTGATATATTTTTTCGCGTAAAGTGCGGTTACCAGCCATCAAATCACGGCCCCTAAAGATATTAGTGGAGGGGGAGCCACAGGAGTAGATTTAATTTGGTGAAAATTGTTTATCATCTGTGGGGATTGAACCAGGATTCTCAAGATCCACCACTGAGCCACCTACCCCATTGAACTTAGTGAGACTTGATATTTAAGATACGGTGATGCAACAGGCTATAAGTATTTTTGTAATTCTTGTCGTAGGGTTGATTTGTCGTGGTCCAAGTTGGCGATCCCTTGCCCGATTGTAAGTTGACATGAGAACAAAATGTCAGATGTGTGTGTAAAATTGTTACGTGTGCGGCTGGTGGTAGGTAGAGGGGGTGGTAAGAGGGTGCGGAGCCGCGGCTCGACGAGTTTCCTGTGTAAATGGAAACTGTGCGTCGGTCGGAACATCCGCATGAAAATAGCGGTGGAGTTGATGACGCCAATAACACCGGAACATCACACATGTGCGTCGAGAATGGGGCAGGAACACCAACGCCGAGTGAATGTGTTGTGTTGATTGACTGCGAATACACGCACACGCACACGCACACGCACACGTTGCTGGAATCATACATTTCATGGTGGATGCTTTGATGAGAGATTATAATGAGGTGATTAAATGGTTTGTTTCAAGGACTTGTTTATCGGACGTTTACACTTGACGCGATACTAGAAAAGTAAACAAAGATTAGCAAAGGTGTAAAATGCATTTTAATTGGTTTCATTCACAAGTCGTTGCACTGTATCTGTATTTTGATATGTATGTTATTGCAGAATAATGGGGTAGGTGGCTCAGTGGTATCGAGTCGGCCTGTGGATCTTGATAACCCTGGTTCGATCCTCACAGCCGACAAACAATTTTCACCAATTAAAATCTACCCCTGTGGCTCCCCTTCCACTAATATCTTTGGGGGCCGTGATTTGACGGTTCTTACCGCACTTCACGCGAAAAAAATATATTACTTACCGAGATCTGCTTAGGCAGAGTGCCACACCCAGTAATGGGTAAAAGGCGTGATGATATATTTGTATCCATCAAATCGTATAAGATTCAAATTTGAACTTAGATCAAGCCAATTTTTTTTATATTTTGTGGCTCACCCTGTTCTCTATACTGACATCTGTGGTTGCTGTAATTACCCGAAATTTATAATTAAATAGTCACACGCAGTTTCATTCAGTTGTAAATCAAAATACTTGATATATTTCTGGATTAAATAATTAATATAAACAAGATTGCTTTTTTGAAACTTGGTAAAATTGTTTGTATTTGCAATGCCTTATTATCCAAGAATGAGACTGTCTCAACACCATGCTAGAAGACTTACAGTACCAATGCCAAAAAGTAGGACTACATATGAATCTAAATAAAACCAGAATCATGTCCAACGGCCCCAAAATGAACATTAAATTAAACGATTATAATTTGGAATACGTAGACAAGTATGTATATCTGGGACAAACCATATCACTTACTAATAGATTAAATGAAGAAATAGATAGAAGAACAACACTAGCATGGAAGAAGTACTGGGCTTTAAAGGATATATTCAAAGGTGACTTTTCAATCACACTAAAACAGAAAATACTCGATTCCTGTGTCCTACCGACATTAATCTATGGCTGTCAAACCTGGAGTCCAACACAGAAACAATTGAGCAAACTAGCCATTACACAACGTAGGATGGAAAGAAGCATGTTGGGAATCAGTAGAAAAGACAAGATACGTAATACTGAAATAAGAAGAAGAACAAACATAGTAGATGTCACATGCAGAGTAAAGAAATTGAAATGGTCCTGGGCCGGCCATATTATGAGAACAAAGGACGATAGATGGACAAAAAACACCACTTTATGGATTCCATTATCCAACAAAAGGAGAAGAGGCAGGCAGTCAAAACGCTGGCAAGATGAAATCAAGAACCATGCCGGAGTAACATGGACAAGGAAGACCGGAAATAGAAATGAATGGCACCAAATGGGGGAGGCCTTCGCCCAAATGTGGGTTGGTTAAATTCCGTTTTGCACATATTATATGTAATATTTAATTATTAATAATTCACTCAATTTTATTATAACTATATTAATATACTAATAATTATTGATATGTAATATATAAGGGATTTATAAATAAAGGCTATTATTATTATTATTTATTATCCAAGAATGTATATAAACCTAGATAATTATATTTATTATTTATTTATTTGATCTACGTTTTGATTAATATAATTATTGTTTATTTTTATTGTCTGCATTTTATCTTTGAAATCTAAATAAACTGCAGTAAACAAATGATCTGATAAACAAGATTGAAACACGTAGTGTTGCCCACCTAAAAAATGTATATTCCATTGTTAAAAATTTCATATTCAATTCAATTCGTGTGTTTTTTGTTTTACGTTCAAATAAAACTGAAGGTAATTAAAGGTGAAATAAATAAGTGACGAGTTGTTTTTCTGTTGCACGCCACTGACTAAAAGGTATAAAGAGCTCAACGTGTAGAGTGCGAGGGTGGGGAAAATAGGTAAAAGTACAGTCGAGTCATGGCGTCAGTTGGCGTCTTCCTCAGCGGCGGCGGTGGCGGCGGCGGCGTTCAACACCGGTTAAAGAGTTAGTGCTGATATGTGTCCCTCATTCTAATTGTGAAGTTAGAAGGCGTTGTTAAGACTAAAGCTTGTTTCACACTAACAGATTCTAATCTACAGTTACACTTAATTAGATTAGAATATTTTTGGGGATGGTAATTTTAACAATCATAAAAATGTATCTACTGAGATCTGCTAATAGCAAATTATATTTTTTTAAATGTTTCAAATAAGAGATACGAAGAATTATATTTACTAAAACGACATCACAAATTAGCAGGGTTCGTAAATATCATGATATTTATAATAAATATCAAAATATCTGATATATAGGATATATATATATATATCAGATAAATATCACTTTTTGGATATTTATTTTTTAATTTTAGTTTTTGTACAAATTTAGAAAAACTGAAAAATTCTAAAAATTTCACTTTTCCGGAGGCTATATCTCAAAAACTAAACAAGATATGGAAATGCGCTCAACGGCGTTGAATTCCCCGTGTCCGAATTGACTTATAAGCAAATTTTCATACAATTTTATGCAATTTAATATTTTTAATTATTTCCTAAGGGGTACCCCTTTGGTTTTTTCAGATTTTAATTCAATTTTCCCAAAAATCCTTAATCGTAGGATTATTAAAACGAAAATTTACATACATATGTATTTTGACCCACTGAATCCAGTGGTGCAATCTTCAAATGCATATGACTTCTGGTTTTCAAGAAAATGTTAAAAAACCGCTTTTTGCGATTTTTTAGTGGAAAATTGAAAAAAAATAAAAATCGCTGAAACTATGTTTATAAGTTAACTGAAGTACGAGAAAATTAATGCCGTTGAGCGCGTTTTCATATCACATTTAGTTTTCGAGATATAGCCTCGGAAAAGTAGAAAAACTGAAAAATTCGAAAAATTTCACTTCTCCGGAGGCTATATCTCAAAAACTATTTCATATTTTTATATAATGGATATATATCATTGCAAAAATATGACGATATATATCAAAATAAATATCATGATATATATATCGATCGATATATATCTTCGAACCCTGCAAATTAGTATAAATTTTGCATAAGAACTTGGTAATGACGTCATTAAAACATGCGCATCTCTCTCGCAATCAAAGAGTGAATAAATAAATTAGTTTTCTGTGTCGTATTTTCTTGAAAATAATAAATGAATTTAGTTAGCAGATTTATTATTTGTGTGAAGCTAGCCTTAGTAGGTTGTACGCACGACGTCGCAACGCTGATCACTGTAGACAGAACGGTAATTTCGTTGGCGGCTCCTCGTCCTTCATAATTACTTTAGCATCCCTTTCCAAGCGTCACTTACGCCGTGCCGTGTGTGATCGTGCACGCCGCCGCCGCCGCTGCCGATCTGTATCTAACAGCGCCACCGCTGATCAGATTGTCATAAAGTAATTATTCCGCTCAAGCAGTTAGCTATAAAGACACCTTTAATGTGATATCAGATTCCAGATACTTGTCGCAAATCTCTAACTGGGTAGAAATCAGATTGCTAGCTACATGCGGATGTGACGTAGAGCCGCCATTTTCTTAATAGCTGTGCATCTTTACATATATCTTTTTATACAGGGCGTTTCACAACTTAGAGCAAAAAATTAAAGGGTATATTCTGTACGACGTGCTGATCATGAAACAAAAAGAATTTTTTTTTAAATCGCAAAATTATTTTCCATGTTTTCCAGTTCAAAATTTTTCGTTGTCTCTGCCACTGGGTGGATGATTATGTTAAAGTTATTAATTAAATAAAATTCTATTATAAATAACTGCTAATAATTGAATTGTGTAATTATTCTTTCGTAGTTGATACCTACTTCATTGTTTGTGTTAAATAGGAAAGCGAATCCAGTGCAGTACTACAAAAAAATGTTTTAGATTAACAACCCTTAATTTTTCGAATTTAAAAAAATCTTTTTGTTTCATGATCAGCACGTCGTACAGAATATACCCTTTAATTTTTTGCTCTAAGTTGTGAAACACCCTGTATAACGTATATCCCAAATCAATAGAGCCCTCAAGATGTTTACAAATCAAATGTAATTTGTAATTTTGACTGTAATTTATTATGTCAGTAACTATAACTCTTGTCAAAAGAATAATTTCTATATTGTCACAAAAGTAAAATAATTATAAAACGATAGAAAATTCAATTCAAATTCCGAGTTTCATGAATTGAACCAGGACTGAAATTAATTTAACTGATTTGTGAACAAAACAATGTACATACGGAAATTCATTTCAATTATAATTTTATTTAATTATTTACATAAAAACCCAACAGGTGGGCAGCAGAAAGAACTAATTAAGGTATTGTGCGTGTATGCGTGTGTATGTATGTGTGTGTGTAGCGTCGGAGGCAGTGATGTTGGGGGCGGCAAGTTTCCACCACCGACTTACAAACACGCCGTTACGGATTACTCTCATACTCGCGCCCCGCTTCAACAATTTCCTTCCGAAATTCATTTAAATATTAATCTGGCGCGCAATGTTTTTAATTAAAACCAAATTAATACGCGAACAAGTCCCCAGATCGCGTATTCACTCCCAGAAACTGCAGAACTCTCCACTGAACTCACGAACTATATGAGTACGTCACTTAAGTTCTATTTCTTTACATAAACACACGAATATCTACTACAGAGAAACGTTTTATTCAACGATCGGATTAAATATTTATACTTGGAAATACTCGGCGTTCAAAACGACCATCAAGCGCCATTTTGATTTTTTTACAACTTTGAAATAGCTATTTGTGTATCAAGACAAGGAAGTGAGACATTTTTTTTCTGAGACTCATAACCACTCTCGATCTCGATTCGTCTTCAAATACCAATTATTAAGTAAATAAATAAATAAATATGTCATCAAGACTTTTACCCATTACTGGGTGTGGCACTCTGCCTAAACAGATCTCGGTAAGTGATATATTTTTCGCGTGAAGTGCGATTACCAGCAATCAAATCACGGCCCCCAAATATATTAGTAGAGAGGTAGCCACAGGGGTAGATTTAAATTGGTGAAAATTGTTTGTCGGCTTTGGGAATCAATCCAGGGTTCTCAAGATACACAGGCCGACTTGATACCACTGAGCCACGTACCCCATATTCAATTATTAAGTTTTTGATTAATTAATTTATTGTATTAAATTGTTATAATAATGTGCATTACTTTTTCACCACAAATCTTAGTTCATCTCAAATCACTTATGACGTATTATTATTTTTTAAAATATTTATTTTAATTGAAGTAATTATAAGTTTTAATATATTTTAAACTTTCTTTATTAATAGCAACCACCATAACCAGAATGTAATTCCAGTTGTCGTATAAGTCTTTTCATAGATTTGAGGCATGTCTCGATAAAAATTTGCAACAAATAGTTGAACATCCCATGTTTGTTTTTATTATTTGGATACAGCATTCTGCTGGAATTGTATATTAGAACGACAGAGCTCGTAGAAGAACAAAAAATGAGCCAAATATTTTTCAGTTGTATTTTTAAGAGTACCTATAATAATATTTATTTTTGTAATATAATGGCTAATTTAAAATACTACTTCACCAATATTTTAAAGTACAGCTCTTTTTTGGTTATAATAATAATAATAATTTCTACGATTGCTATGAAAAGTTGACAATTACGCTCTCATGTTTTTTAAATAATTTTAAGATGCAATCGTACAAAATATTATGTGTGTATCACGAGCGTAAAGTTCCTTCGGCTCGCGCTGCAATTACCGTGTTCGAGTAACAAAGAATCACTTTACGCTCTTAATACACAAATAACTATTTGTTACATTACACAACATGAATTAAATCCCAAATGCAGTAGGTGATTGTGAAGCTATGAGACACAGTAGAAAGTTTTAGTGAGACTTAAAGTCGTGACCTTTTGTTTGGTAACAACTAGCTAGCATAATGCGTCATAAAGAACCCGTTAAACAATAGAAGATTTCAACGTTTTTATCGGTTGTTGATTGACTGCTGGTTAATGCAGAAACAATGTTTCCGCGGAGCATGAACTTCATTAATTACTTCTACAATAATTAATAATTTCGACGCTGTTCGCGGTCCACCGCTTCCACCGCCCTCACGACCACTCTCATCGTTCTTATGGGTTTCTTATCTCCTCGCGAGCACGCGTGTGACACGCGAATATATGTTAAACATCTCTTTTCTACACGGAACGTTAACCCTCCTGATAACGATATTAAAACGAAAAGACTTTCACCCTTGCAGAACACCTTTTTTGACCTCGTGGGGAACGTTGTCACTTCAGAATCACACTCCATTGTTCTTGAATTGTTTTAAAATTGATCTGGTTTTCATATCGGATCAAGTATGATGTTACGGTTGTGACCGAGGGGTTCAGATTCTTGTTTGATTTGAAACAAACTGTTTTTTAAATAAACAGAGACAGGGTGTTTCACAACTTAGAGCAAGAAATTAAAGGGTATATTATGTACGACGTGCTGATCATGAAACAAAAATATTTTTTTTAAAATAACAACAAAGACAAAATTAATTGTCATCCAACACTTGGTGAAACAAGGTTTAATAAAAATGTAAAGTAAACACTTGGCTATGTTTCACAAAATTCAGCCTCCAAGTCACCTTATGAGGGCATCGTCAGAGGCTGGCAGCACAGTTCAGTTAGTAACCATAGAACTGAACTGTGCTGGCTTTTTAATTCGAAAAATTAAGGGTTGTTAACCTAAAACATTTTTTGTAGTACTGCACTGGATTCGCTTTCCTATTAAACACAAACAATGAAGTAGGTATCAACTACGAAAGAATAATTACACAATTCAATTATTAGCAGTTATTTATAATAGAATTTTATTTAATTAATAACTTTAACATAATCTTTCATCCAGTGGCAGTGGCAACGAAAAATTTTGGACTGGGAAACATGTAAAATAATTTTGCGATTTAAAAAAAAATTCTTTTTGTTTCATGATCAGCACGTCGTACAGAATATACCCTTTAATTTTTTGCTCCAAGTTGTGAAACATCCTGTATATCATCACGCCTTTTACACATTACTGGGTTTGGCACTCTTTTTCGCGTGAAATGCGGTTACCAGCCGTCAAATCACGACCCTCAAAGATATTAGTGAAGGGGAGCCACAGGGGTAGATTTAAATTGGTGAAAATTGTTTAATAATAAAATATCAAAATAAACACTTGTCTAAGTCTCACAAAATTCAGCCTCCAAGTCACCTTATGAGGGCATCGTCAGAGGCTGGCCAGCACAGTTGGTAACCATAGACGCGTTTCGCTCTTATTAGAGCTCATCAGTATGGTATAACCTACTTCTTCACCTAGAACAAAGTTCACGTGAAGAAGCTGGTGACGAAGGACTGTGCCAGCAGAGAATAAGATCTCTAAAGAACGGTAAGATGACATGAGAAGTTCTATCGAACCAGTAATGCCATCTACCGAAAAAAGCAAAAGCAACGAAATAGCAATTTAAATAAAAAACAACAAAGACAAAATTAATTGTCTATTGGTCTACCAACTGTGCTGGCCAGCCTCTGACGATGCCCTCATAAGGTGACTTGGAGGCTGAATTTTGTAAGACTTAGACAAGTGTTTATTTTGATATTTTATTATTAAACCTAGTTTCACCAAGTGAGCATTTAAAGACAATTAATTTTGTTTTTGTTGTTTTTTATTAAAATTGTTTGTTGGCTGTGGGGATCGAACCAAAGTTAGATACCACTGAGCCACCTACCCCATACTGTTTTTTCATGTGTCTATTTATTTGGGATCGTAATCTTGATTTCTAAAACTTTTGCCCTGTTGAGAAAAGTGGTAAATCCTCAAAGTTAATCAAATACAAGTAAAGAAATAAAACCGAGTTTAGTAGTTTCAATAGTGGGCGGTAAAGTAAAGAAAATGAATCTGACTTTTTTATGTGTGTTCCGAGACAGTGCGAGTCTGAGAGATGAATGTGGAACCCATCTCGGGGCAAAGCTACGATTGAACGCGTGAACCACGCGCCTCACGCCATGCGCTACATATTTCAACAGAAGCAAAGAAACCGTGAACGTGGTATGAAGGCCAGTTTACAATTTCTTGAGGTGATATTACTGTAGTGAACTGAAGGTAGGAAGTCGAGGACGTGACAGTGTCCCGACTCACGTACGATACTGACCAACCCCCACCCAGCACACTGGACAATAAATCATACCAATATATATATTAAAGTGAATTTTCACAAAAAAATAATAAAGCGGAAACAATGTTTTCGACCAGCTGCACGCGCAAAAAGATCATTAATAATTCGCAGTGACAAAAACCAGAGTTAGAGTTGCCGCCGCTGGTGGTGCCGCCTCCGCATCTACCCCCGCCAACCCCCGCTGTCCCTAACTTCGGACGGATCATGTTCTTGTGCGCGACAACAGGTCAGCTTAACTTTCATCACGCTTCTACTTAGTTGTAAGAATTTTTTTGTGTGTCATAAATTATTGAAGACACAAATATATTCCCTGTCAAAAAATCGCACTCGGCAAATACAAACTATTCTTTATTAATTAATAAATCGATATCAGATTTTTTGTTATTATTATTACTGAATTTACTAATGGCTTTTTAGTTTGTTTCTACTTTTTTACTATTTACACATTTTAATTTACTTTGTTAATTATTTCAATTTAATTTAAATATTCAAATATTTAAAATGAAATTATTTTAACGCAATTACTACACAAATTAAGTTAAAAATATCGAGATAATTTCATACATAATTAAGCCTTTTACATCAAATTATTTTGTATACAGTTTTAAACAGATTGTTACCAAAATTTTATCGCAATCTACAGTTTAAACTATTTGTTATTATGAAAGATTAAACGAGCTTGTATGAAAGGAAACATGAATGTGGATGATTCGCCAGGATAGGAATGTTTTTCGATAATTAATTACAGGGTTAATCTAATAAATAAATGTTCAACTTAGATTTAGGCTGCATTTTAGATTTAAGCTGCCGTCTACATTTTTTTATTTGCAAATAAATGGTCGCCATTTTAAAATTGTTTTGAACGCTTTTTTCACTATTTTTACTTTTCTTATACCCGAAAAAATATTTGGATAATAATTTTGTGGGTTTTTCATATCTTCTACAGTTTTCCTGTTTTATCTCCGATTTTTTAAATCCTTTCTTCTGTTATCTATACATACTTCTGCTTCTTTTCTAGTTATTTTATGTTGTCTAATTTTCATGTTCATACCAATTTAATTTATTTTCTATTTTATTAAATATACTCCTAGTTCTACTTTCTTTTCAAGATTTTTAAAATAGTTGACAAATGTGTCACAAAAATTATTATGCCAGAAATGAATAAAATAAATATATCTTCACGCTTTTACCTATTATTGGGTGTAATACACTGCCATGGAAGATCTTGGTAAGTGATATATTTCTATACGTGAAATGAAGTAACCAAGCATCAAATCACAGTCCTTAAAGATGCTAGTGGATTGCGATTAACAGGAGTAATTTTATAAATATATATCATCACGCTTTTTACCCATTATTGGGTGTGGCACTCTGCTGAAGCAGATCTCGGTAAGTGATATATTTCTTCGCGTACAGTGCGGTTACCAGCCATCAAATCACGGCTCCTAAAGATGTTAGTGGAGGAGGAGCCACAGGGGTAGATTTAATTTGGTGAAAATTGTTTGCAGCCTGTGGGGATTGAACCAGGGTTCTCAAGATCCACAGGCCGACTCGATACCACTGAGCCACCAATTTTAATATGGTGAAAATTATCTGTCGTCTGTAGGAACTAAACTCAACAGTCAAAAAAATAAATAATACAATTATTTAGGAGCATTTAACAGTAGAGAAAGTAAATAACATTTCAGCTGGAATTATTGTGCAGTTCTTCATAATTTATTGGGCTCGTCCTGTAGGACAGTGTAATAGTAATAAATAAATAAATAAAATGCGAATTTTATAATTCGCGATGAAAATGCTGTAACACTAATTAATAAGTTTGAATATCTGGGAAATATCTGTATTATGTAATTCGTGTAATCTACGTAGTTAGCAACTCGTTATCATTGTGTTCAGTGAACAAATGCAGGTAGACAATATCCTCCGCTCATTGTACAACGACACCGCGTCGGTAGTTTTCTGTTGTCTGTAGCGGCAGAAGTCAAACATGGCCGCGAAATGAACGATGCAGTTTGTTATGCAAGTGCCTGCTGTTTGTAAATGTGGCGTCGGTCTAATTAGCAAGCATACGTATCTACATCGAGAGAAACTGACGCGATCTGGTTCTGTTTATTCTGGAACACTTACATCAAAGTTTCACTTACTTCTTGTTACATATACCAGAACTTTATAGCGGTTTTACTTGAATAATTATATGTACTTACTTACATTGCAATGTACATTTATTGTTTATTACTATCGTCAATTTAGTTTAACATTAAACATGAGATTTGCCATATCCATGGTTATGGATTCATTTTAAAATGAATCATGGATTGTCTCTGTTTTTTATCTGTTTTAAGAGCAGTGTTTTTGAGTGTTTTAGCTATCTCTAACATGTTAAAACTGTGCTCTTAACCCAAAAACTGAGCTTGTGCTACCAGCCATTGATTTTACCGGAAATTTTTGTCGTCATGATCACGACTGCTTGTTGCGACGAAAATCTGCACGAGTGCGACAGCACGAGTGTAGATTTTCTTAAAGCAACAAGCAGGAGTGATCTAGGCAAAAATGACCAAAGGAAAATCATAGTCACGTATGGTATTCGGCTTGACAATTCCTCCAAATATTTTATCCAAAAAAATGTTACCTGCAGTATTTTTAAACTACTATTACCTTGGTGCTCAATTTACACTGACTAACTAACTAACTAGTTTCGTGTTGTGTAGTTTGGTTAAGCACGCAACGTGATTTTTTTTGTGCCGCGATAATTTGTTCAACAAATAAAATGATATTGAATTGAATCTACCCCTGTGGCTCCTCCTCCACTAACATCTTTGAGGGCCGTGATTTGACGGCTGGTAATCGCACTTCACGCAAAGAAATATATCACTTACCGAGATCTGCTTAGACAGAATGCCACATCCAGTAATAGGTAAAAGGCGTGATGATATATTTATTTATTTTATTAGACTTGAGATGCACTTGTGAAAAAATTCCTGTACGCTCCTACGCTGGAACGTCTATTTTAACTTGTGTAAAGTTGGCAAGTCGTTAAAATAGAGCTCGTTTCGCTCTAGGCACGTAATGTACTATTTACGTATTGTACAATATATCAGCTAATTTTTAACGGGCCGATATAATTATGAACAAATAAAAACAGACAGTACTTAATAAATAAAAAAATATAAAATAAACACTTGGCTAAGTCTCTGCAACTGAATATCCTTACTTATGCAGAAAACTCTGATAAATTCAATGATGTAGTCGCCAGATCCGTACTTAGTCTAATTCTTGAGATATAGACTTGTTAACAACAAGAACTTAAAACAGAATTAAATTTGACAAAATTTCTAGTTTTCCTGAGACTATATCTCAAAAACTAATCAAAATATAATTTTTTTCTCAACGGCATTGAATTCCTGGTACTTCAATTGACTTATAAGCAAATTTTGAACCATTTTTATTTTTTCCAAATTTTGACCAAGTACCTCCCTTAAAAATTTTCCTAACGCAATATCTTGAAAATTAAAAGAGATATGAATCTGAAACCTTCCCCACTGTATTCAGCGCGTCGAAATACATATGTATGTAAATTTTTATTAATATATTTGGACGAGAAAACATTTTAGAGCAAAAAGATTGAAAATGGCCTAAAAACGACAAATTTCTAAAAAAATTAAAATCGCTTAAAATGGCTGAAAATTTGCTTATAAGTCAATTTGAATACGAGGAATTCAATGCCGTTGAGCGCATCTTCATATCATGTTTAGATTTTGAGATATTGCCTCCGGAATGTAATTTTTTTACAAATAAAAAATTCTTAATTTCATATTTAGTGCCATACAGAATTTATAAATTTATTTAAATTAATGAAAATATGCTTACTTATGTAGAAAACTATGAGGAATTCAATGGTGAATGTTTTAGTTTCATATCTAGTCTAGTTTTTCAAATATAGCCTTTGGAAAGTTGAATTTTCCATAAAAACATTATTTTCCAAAATATTAAAATAACACTTGTCTAAGTCTTACAAAATTCAGCCTCCACGTCACCTTATCAGGTCATCGTCAGAGGCTGGCCAGCACAGTTAGTAACCATAGACGCGTTTAACTCTTATTAGAACTCATCAGTATGGTATAACTCACTTCTTCATCTAGAACACAATTCACGTGTTTAATATTTTGTATTAAACCTAGTTTCACCAAGTGTATGGATGACAATTAATTTTGTCTTTGTTGTTAAATAATAAATATTTTTATAAATTCATTTTTTTGGACGTTAAAATTATATAATATGTTACAGAATATGAACACAACTGTCTCATTAGTTTCTTATATTATTTGTTATTTTACAAAACAAGAACTTATTTGGTAGAATCTAGTAACATATTTTTGATGTAAATCCAAGAATTAATGTGACACAGAGATAATTATTTAGACGTATCGAAGAACTACGCCTCCATCATTAGCAATATAATAATTGAATGTCAAAAAAATATAAAAATCGTGAACCAAACCTTATTCCAATTACAGTAATTAATAGTGGAGTCCAAATCACTTCGATATAGTAGTATTTAATTTAATATAAGTTGAAGTTAGTTGATACGACTGGCTTGTTAAAAATGAAGTTTGAGAAGCGCTGCTTGTAAAGGAACGAAGAAACCATGTAGAATAATATAGAATGCAGAGTTCGTATATACGAGTAAGTAAATTAAAGATTCCAATTGGTTGGAAATAAAAATGTAGCAGGAATGTAGTTCACAAAGTTCCCACTTACCTTATTCTAGGCGGGTGTTGGGACGCAACCCCCTGGCTGCTTAATTAGACGTAGGGGGCGAGGGTGGGAGTGCGGTAGACTGCGGTTCACGGCCGCCGTGACTTGAATTGTTGCGAACGCCGCTTACAACTGACGTTTAATCAGTTAACGCGATTATAGAAGCGCCCGTTGGCCCGCTGGCCCGCCGGCCGGCTTATTACATCTTGATGTCTTTCAAGACGAAGACAGACACTACGTACGTATGTACGTACACCTACACGTCGTTCGAACCCCAGCACGGCTTTCAAATTCGACATTACAGCAGCGGACACCGCCGTGTAAGCCTATAATAGTACAGCCGTGCCACGGGAACTTCGGGAACGAGGGCTCTCTCAACAATGTTGTTCGTTTCATATATAGAGCTTTTTGTGTAGGAAACTTGTGCGTTTATAGCATAACCGAGGTGAACTGTTTATCTGATCTGTAATTCATATTTTAATTACGGATCTTCCAGCAAAAAATGCACAATCCATTGCAAATATGTTTTTATTCAAACATAATTTCAAAAGCTGCACACGCTACAATAATTATATTCAATAAGAAGTCGCCAATGCAATTGTTAACTATTTTCTAATGAAAATGAAAACATATTTGTGGGCTCCTCCACCAAAAATGTAAATACATTAATGTACGTTCCTTCTTCGCTCGCCCAAAAATAGTTATTTTTTATTCTAGATTGCGAAATGTTACTTTTACATTCGAGAATGCAAAAGCATTTCGCAATCGAGTATCAAACAACGTTTTTTCGAAAACTATGTCCCAAAATTAGTAATAATGTAATGAGAAAATTTTGACGTTTAGGGTTAATTAATGTGACATCTAATGTCTCCATGACAACAATGTATGTAATATAATTACTATCAAATCTTGGTATTCTCTGACCAGCAATTGACAGCTGGTTAGCAATTGAAACCAAACAAACGTTCTAATTTTTTTCTGTGATTTATTGGGATTCGCATTGAATTTCGCATTGCATTTCTCAAGAAACTATTCCAGTACACCAGTTAGCTTCCTCAAGCGGGATTAAATATGAATAATTGCTCAATTTGAACATTAAATATAAATTTTGTTAAAGAATAGAAGTATTGTTTCGAAGCAAAAAAAATAAAATAACAAATTTTATTAAATTGTGAGCCTTTCTTCTATCAAATAATTGCAGGATGCAAAAAACTTTTGCATCCTGCATGCAAAAGTCTTTTGCGTTCTGTAGACGTTGATAGTTGTCACGTAAATTTTAACTTTATATGACAGTTTTCGAAAAAAAATAATTTACTAATACTACACTGGCCATGTAAATAACTATTAATTGACATGAATTATGTGAAAAGAGTAACACAAAATTATTTCAAAATTTTGACTTAATTTCTAATGTAACAATATGAGCTATCTCATTGTTGTTATGTTGCGTTTAGGTAAAAATGGTTTCACGTAATTTGACACTCGTGACCATATGTGCCATTAGGGCTGAGTATAAGATCTTTTGGGTTTCGAACATAGGGCATTTAATTATAAAAAGAGACAGTTATAGTTAATATTCTTAGAATTCCAACAAGATTTCATGTTCGCGTTATCTGCAGGGCCAGAGTGTCAGACTACATAACCAAAACACTTGAGACAACTGTGTCCACCCCGATGTGTGGGGGATGGATTCCAGATGTGGGTATCGTACCCAGGGCAGCAAGTGTTTTGGCGGAAACCATCAGTCTCGTCCATCGACTCAAAGCGTGAAGATGTAGTTCTTCACATTACGCGGTGTTCGTGTTTTATTTAATTTTAAACTAGATTCGTTAATTAAGTATTATAATTAATAAAACTTTAATTTAAATCATTATTCTGTTTCCATCCTCATATTAAATTATAACGTTTCGCGTTCAATTAAGTTTAAACTTTAATAGCGGTATGTTTAATAAAATTTTAAGACTGCGTCCATTTCTTTCGTGTTACAATTGACGCAGTCCGGTAAGATCAACTTATTCACCCGCTTTCGCTCGTGTTAGACTAAATTAAATAAATATAAATATATGATCACGCCTTTTACTCATCACTGAGTGTGGCACTCTGCCGAAGCAGATCTCGCTAAATGATATATGTCTTCGAGTGAAATGCGGTTACCAGCCGTCAAATCACGGCCCCCAAAGATATTAGTGGAGGGAGAGTCACAGGGGTAGATTTAAATTGTGAAAATTGTTTGTCAGCTGTGGGGATCGAACCAGGGTTCTCAAGATCCACAGGCCGACTCGATACCACTCAGCCACCTACCCCATAATTTCTAAATTTAATAATCTATATACGAGCCAAAAAATCATATTTATTATTGGAAAACAATTACAAAAAGTGAAATTTGTAGTGTAGAATTCGAAAGGTACAAACTAGAGACTGCCCATATAAACTAAACCATCAACTAGGGTGTAGTTTGTAGCTGGCCAGATAAGCAGCTCATAATTTTAACTCGTAGAGGTGGCTTTATTCGCTATAATGAAATTTGTCTGTGGCATATATGCGCGAACATGTACACAGTACAGTGAACGAAGAGTACGCAGTTACACTTTTGTCTCCTTGGATCGGCTGCCGTCGGTGTTCATTCAATTAACCGTTGGTTGGCGGCGTTCGGTATTAAAATCCAATTTGGGTGACAATTCGAGCATAAGAATGCGCGTCGCGCGACGTGATCCGTGTAGCCCCTTCTCCATCCACGAGAGACAAATGCTCTGCGTGCCGGCACGCCGCGTTATCTATAGCTGCTCCACGCCGACGTGGGCCCGGAACATAAATAAATAAATATATCATCGCGCTGCGATGCAGGATGCAGGACGAGGAGCAGATTGCGGTAAGTGATACTTTGATGCTCTGATGCAGGAAATATTTACTAACAGGGGAAATGTTGGATGAGTTTCAGGTGCAATCAAATCATTGCTTTATTTTATTTCAATTGATTAAGGGTGTACGAAAATGTTTATATTGTATTTTAGTGGGGATTCTGTTGCAGGGAGGTTGGTTTTAATTCCATTATAAGTTGAACACTCTTAATTTTCTGTCATTTTTACTTCCTTGTACGAAGTAAAGGAAGTATTGTAATCGCGAAAATTTTCGGTTCTCAGATTTCAACGGAAATAGGTGTTTTGACCCTCTCTGAATCCATTTTGACTAATTTCGTCATGCCGTCTGTACGTACGTACGTATCTCGCATAACTCAAAAACGGTAAGCCGTAGAAAATTGAAACTTTATATTTAGGACTGTTATAACATCTAGTTGTGCACCTCCCTTTTTGGTCATTATACAACTACCGGAAGTGGTACTTTACTTGAAGCCTATAATAGATTTTCATGAAAAACTATATTCAAATATAATTTAAATCTTTCCAAATTTGGTATATAAGACTACTATATCAATGGAAATAATATAATAGATTTTGGTTAAAATAGACTAACCGGAAGTGACACATTACATGAAGCTGCTAACAGTTTTCCTTGAAAAAAATGGTATTATTTTAATTTTAGAAATAAATGCTGCAAATAAAAGTTTTAGAAAATTAAATTCTGCGTCTAGCACATTAAGAATTTTTAAATTAGCTTTTTGCATAAACGAGATATCTAAATTTAAATATTATATATTTTTGGATTTAAAAAAAAATTAAGTTAGCTATGGATTAGAACAAAAAATAAAAGTTTTAATGTCAAATATGTGCAATTAAAAAAATATCTATAGTTTAATACGGGTACAAGGAAGTCATGTGGTGTCCACATCAGATTTTTATGTTATGAAAACTCTTTTAAAAATTCAAGTTACTAACTATGACGAGTGATAAAAAAGGCATAAAATCATGGCATAAGAATTAATTAAGTAATTATCTATCTTAATTGATAACGAAAATTGTCACCGATTGTTTAATTTAGTAGGACTTTTTTATGAAATAATTGTAATTGGTTCAAATATAATTGTTTTGATGGCTGGTGAAAGCCATACAGTTTGAAATTAATTACCTGGCACAATTGACAATTTTTTTAATCATAATTGATAAGGAAAAATGTCACTCAAATATGCCCATTATATCTATCTTTGTTTTTTATGGCCCGATTTAATACTATTTTTTGAATCACCCTGTATTTGTTACATTTTGCGATATAAAGAAAATTATTATTATTAATTAATCATCTCCAATTATTCTTAACCTTAACTTAACTCGGAATTTCACACCACAAAAGATTAGTCATATTTATCCATTTATTTATTAGGTACATCCTGCAATTAATCTCATACAAACATTATTATTCTGTCTTTTGTTCATCAACATTCATATTTCCTTATATATATATAAACTGCTAATAGGAACCTTTCATTTGTAAAACAAACCTTCAATTATATTCATTCATTTTTTTGCTAGATTTATCCTGCAATTAATTTCATCTACAATTTATATTTTGTCACTCCACTGTCGCTTCATCTACATTCATAATTTCTTTCATATAAGTATGGTTATTCCTTCCACTTTGACTCTTTCATTCACTCAATCATATTCGTCCATTGTTTAGTTAGATAAATCCTGCAATTAATGTAATTTAAATATTCTTATTTTGCCACTTTACTGAGGCTTCATCCACATTCTTAAGTCTTTGCCATCCATTTATTCGTTAGATTCATTCTGCAATTAATCTAATCTAAATATTAATTTTTATGGGGTAGGTTAGGTTAGGTTAGCCACTTTACTTTGACTTCATCCACATTCTTAATTCTTTTCTATCCATTTATTCGTTAGATTCATTCTGCAGTTAATCTAATCAAAATATTAATTTTTATTGGGTAGGATAGGTTAGGTTAATTTAAATCTACCCCTGTGGCTCTCCCTCCACTAATATCTTTGTGGGCCGTGATTTGACGGCTGGAAACCGCACTTCAAGCGAAAAAAATATATCACTTACCGAGATGTGCTTAGGCAGAATGCCACACCCAGTAATGGGTAAAAGGCGTGGTTCATCAGTACGGTGATGTGGATAGCGATACGGAATTCGAATCCGGAGATCCTGAGTTCGAATCACACTCAAGCTAAAAATTATATTAACTACTACATTGCGGCTCGGCGAGTGCGGACCCTGTACTGTAATTGGGATTAAGTTCCTGTTGTACAGCGTAACATAAATAAATAAATAAATAAATAATATATTTATTTATTATTTATAAATATTAATTTCATCATTGTAGCTTCATCAGTTCCTTGTCGTGTAATCTTTTGTGTGTGTAAGAAAGTTATGCGCATTCATATATTGGTAGATTGTCCGTATAGAGCAGTGGTTCCCAACCTTTTTTTAATCGTGACCCTTTTTAGTTTTTTAAAAATGTTCGCGACCCCCCTTTCGCATATTTGATCAATAAAACAAAAAATAAAAGGTTTGACAAAATATATTTTAGGACTTAGTGATTATATATTTTTCCCTCAAAAAGGCCAAGGCGACCCCCCAGAAAAGCTAAGGCGACCCCCTCGTGGGTCGCGACCCACCGGTTGGGAACCGCTGGTATAGAGTTTGATGAAGAATATTGTCGTGAGCGCGTATGTTATACATCTGGAGTAGCAGGTTTCGATTTAAGTATTCCAGTGTTGAAACAGTCGGTATTTCAGTTTGAAAATATTCACAATAATGAAGGTAGCATATATTCTGTTCTGTTCGGGCTGGTGTGCTGCGAAACAAGAACAACGCCGGCTTACGATCCTATTTATGCCGGTGCGGCGTGACTTACGAGGCGGCCGTATACACACGTACACAGCCCATGTGCTCCGCAGACTCTGCTCTTCTCACTCGCGGACCGAGATTTACGAGTATGGCTTTTCTATAATGGAATTTCCGTGCTTTGACGTTCGTTTTATGTGGCTGCTCCTTATATAGTGTTCGCAAATTACTCTAGCGGTCCGCGAGCGCTTGCCCGTCGTCCCGACGCCTTGGTGCGCGACCGACGACTACAAACCACCGCTCATCTAGCCTCTCTCACGTCTCGCTCCATTCATCTCCGCTCTAATCACTCGCCCCGTCCGTACATAGCCCACCAGAATTCATTTTAAAATATCGCGCAATTTATGTCCAACGATATTTTCTATTATGCCGTGTCATTTACTTACCGCTAACTGAGCCTGCAAATTATGATCGAGGGCCAACTTCTTTTATACTTGGATATAATCGAACATTCGTTAACAAATACTACTTTATTTATTGCTAGAACAAGGCTACACCATATTTATTATTATCGGGCAACTGCCACCAATTTACATTATTCGACAAGTACTTATAAGTAAAGCCCGGATTTTTAGGCAATTGCCTAGATTCAAATTTTAATATACTTCAGGCAATTTCGTTTTTCTTTACATAGGTAATATGTTTACGTGTAATGGAAGGTTTTTTTTTCGTGTCTGAAAACCTATTTTTCCTATATTTTGGTTATTGTGCCTATTTTACCTTATACAGCCTATTTTGCCTATTTTTGTTGCCTATTCTAACTTTTATTGAGCAGACAAGGTTTATCATCTACTTCGTTGACTAATTCAGCACCCGACAAAGTCTAACCTATGTTATAATATTTAAAGTACTTACTTCAATCAAGTTTTTGTGTGAATTTAAAATGTCAAAAGAAAAAAACGTTTTTTAGTCAAAATTTTACGTGGCAATACAATTGTGTCTTTGCCATTAATCAATGGAGCTAAGGTAACTTTAGACGATATGGCTAAATATAAGAACGCCCCGGTCACATTTTGTGATGTCGAACGAAGTTTTCAACTTACAAGCAAGTTCTGACGGACCGTAGACAGTCCCTTTCCGAAAATTTCATAGAGCAATTGCTCGTAATATTTTGTGAATTAAAGTATACTACGTAATTTGAATTTGCATAATAGTTAATAAAATGAGAACCCTACATTATTATTTTTCAGATTGCGTTAATTTTTGTTTAAAATGATTATTTTTTTCAAACGAAGAGTAGATACGAGTACCAATATTAGAAAAAGGTTTCGTTTATTTTTTTAAAACAAATTATTTACATTTAGGCTGCCTAAAATCCCGCCTATTTTAGAGTAATTACCGGCCTATATGCCTGCTTATTTGGGTGTTTTTAAGAGCCTAAATATCCGGGCTTTACTTATAGGTACACTTCTTATTTATGTTTATTGTTTTTGTTTTGAAACACAGATATCTATCAATTATTATATCGTTTAGATTTAGTATATATTTAACAAAGATGTTGATTGAAAACAATGTGCACTTCTAGAAAGTCTTAATTGATATTAATTAAACCATAATGATTAAAAAAAATTGTGATGTCAGACATAAGAAAATGTGAATCTCAAACAACGGAGCTCACATATAATTGTAGTCACATATAATATGATCTACTTTATCATTTAGAAAAATATATAAATAAGGGTTAAATAACTAAACATATGCATGGATATCAGTTATTTCAGAAAGAAAATTAAATAAACTGTAAGATTAATTTAGCCAAAGGTTTCATTTCCTGATTTACACCATTTAATTTGACTTTTCCCTCACTGATTTGTATAAACCTAATAAAAGTATTTAACAACCATTTTATCTAAGTAACCTAATTATTAATTAAGAAATAATAATATATTAAATATGTATTTAAAATATAAATTAACAGGGGTAATTTTATAAATATATATCATCACGCCTTTTACCCATTACTGGGTGAGGCACTTTGCCGTAAACAGATCTCAGTAAGTGATATATTTTCTCGCGTGAAGTGCGGTTACCGGCCATCAAATCACGGCTCCCAAAGATATTAGTGGAGGGGAAGCCACAGGGGTAGATTTAAATTGGTGAAAATTGTTTGTCGGCTGTGGGGATCGAACCAGGGTTCTCAAGATCCACAGGCCGCCTCGATACCACTGAGCCACCTACCCCATAAAAATATTGTTATCAATTCTGTATAAAACGACGTAAACATAACAATAACTACAAAGACGAAGACAGAAGACATACATGATAGAAAGAATTTTGAATAGACTAGATATGCGAGAGAGTTGGTTAAAGAAAGATCGCAAACTCTGACGTCAGACTTAATGACAATAAAAATTAAAGTATCTTAAAATCCAATAATATTTTTAAAACTTTGATTGTCTCTTGTTCAAAGTTTTTGAGTCTAGTCTTTGTCGATTATCAAACACAATATGCCAGTTGGAATTGTATGTTTTGTTTTCCATGAATTTTGAAATTATTAATTGTTCTCAAATTAATGGGATCACATGAAATGTGGTAGGTGGATCTTGAGAACCCTGGTTCGATCCCCACACACAACAAACAATTTTCACCAAATTAAATCTATCCCTGTGGCTCCCCCATAACAAACATCTTTGAGGGTCGTGGGTTGACGGCTGGTAACCGCACTTCACGCGAAGAAATATGTCACTTACCGAGATCTGCTTCGGCAGAGTGCCACACCCAGTAATGGGCAAAACGCGTGATGATATGTTTATTTTATTTATTTATATATTTAACAAAAATGTTGGTTACCATCAAAGTTAAACAACTCTCAATATATGTATGCATGATTGTTATGAATATATGTTGATGAGATGAAAGTGTATGTATATTTGGTAGTAAACAAATGAAGAGGATACATTATCGTTAAAGAATAGAAGAAATAAGTATTGAAGAGATTTGGCTGTCAAGCACGGTGACAAAGCGACAAAGTTGACGAACGCTCCCGTCACATGCGGCAGCATCGTATGAGCCTTGAAAGCGTCCGCGGCGAAACCGCAGCGTCGCGGGAAAAGTCTGATGAAGAATGATTCGCCCATTCGTATCTGAAAAGGTGCATTGTTCTTGGCGAGGTCTGGCTGCCAGTCCCATTCTTCAGCAAAGCAACGGAGAGCAAGTGGGTCTTAACTTAGCGATTAAGCTCTTATATATTAAAGTCTGCCGTTGAAAGACGAAATCATCGAATAAATTTGAATGTATGAAAAGAAGGCTATTAGGTTGGTCTGTACTCTACACACAGTGACGTCTATATCTTCTTCTTCTTATCCATTGTGAATCTGTGAACGTAAGGGTTCAGGCGAACGCGAGCTCCGGTTATACTGTTCGGTAATTAAGTGACGCAACCGTAAAAAATTCCAGTAATAAAGTTCTCTGCTGAAAGCAAACGTGCTGACGAGACGGGACGTTATCTGGATTCCATATCACTCACATTCTTACTAGCGACTCACGGCAAACGCTCCATTCAACACAGTTACAATGACATATTTTTTATTTTTAACTAAATTTTATGTACCGAAACGATAGATAAATAAAATTTGAGTATTTATCCAAAACTCTACAAAAAATATAAACTTAAACCTAATCTAATTTTATGCAAAATTATATTTAGATACGTACGTAAATAGTATTCAGGGACAATATTGGACTTACCTATAAGAAAAGAAAATATGATAAGTTAGTATTTTTATTTTATTTTATTTTATTGCCATTTTGGCGACATGTTAGGACAAGTCCCAAAAGTAGATAAGTATATAAATTCCCATAAACAATACATAAAGTATCTAAATATTAAATTATTACGAGATGGTGTTGATCACAATATGACAAAGTATTTATTTGTTTTTTCTTTTATTTTGTGTTTGCTAGTAGTGGTTTGTTATTAATTTATTTATTTATGTTACTCTGTACAACAGGAACCCAATTACAGCACAGAGTCCGCACTCACCGAGCCGCAGTGTAGTAGTTTATATAATTTTTAGCTTGAGTGAGATTCACACTCGGGATCTCTGGATTTCGAATTCCGTATTGCTATCCACATTATCGTACTGACGGACATATATATATATATATATATATATATATATATATATATATATATATATATATATATATATATATATATATATATATAGAATATAGTTCTGTGTTGCCCTTAGTTGTAGTTTTAATATTAGTTTCATTTATTGTTTAACATTTAGGCACAAATTTAAGTATATACGTAATAGGTTCTTTTAATAAGGTAGGTTTTTCTTAGTAGAAGTTAGTTCTATTATTATTTATTTTCCAAGTATTTAGTCATTAGGTTAGTAACAAAGTGTACTTTTGTTGTTGTTCCACTACGAGCGCATTCTTATTTTAAAATCCCAATAGACAATAGAGGTTTAAAAAGTAGTAAAAAAATAGATTTAAATAAAATTCCAAGATACTAATATACTATTTCTTTTAATAAAATATCAAAATAAACACTTGTCTAAGTCTCACAAAATTCAGCCTCCAAGTCACCTTATGAGGGCATCGTCAGAGGCTGGCCAGCACAGTTGGTAACCATAGACACGTTTATTTTGATATTTTATTATTATACCTAGTTTCACCAAGTGAGCATTTAAAGACAATTAATTTTGTCTTTGTTGTTTTTTATTTAAATTGCTATTTCGTAGCTTTTGCTTTTTTCGGTAGATGGCATTACTGGTTCGATAGAACTTCTCATGTCATCTTACCGTTCTTTAGAGATCTTATTCTCTGCTGGTACAGTCCTTCGTCACCAGCTTCTTCACGTGAACTTTGTTCTAGGTGAAGGAGTGGGTTATACCATACTGATGAGCTCTAATAAGAGCGAAACGGGTCTATGGTTACCAACTGTGCTGGCCAGCCTCTGACGATGCCCTCACAAGGTGACTTGGAGGCTGAATTTTGTGAGACTTAGACAAGTGTTTATTTTGATATTTTATTATTAAACCTAGTTTCACCAAGTGAGCATTTAAAGACAATTAATTTTGTCTTTGTTGTTTTTTATCTATTTCTTTTAGTTTGCGTCATTTATTTGATCGAAAGTTTTGCAATTTCAATTAAAAAATAAAACGAAATTATGTTTGTTTTATTAACATTCTTATTTTCGGGTTCGATCTCCACAGCCGACAAACAATTTGAACTCCTGTGGTTCCTCCTCCATTAGTATTTTTGGGGACTGTGGTAACCGCACGTCACGCGAAGAAATATATCAATTTTAGTTTTAGATATAGGAACATGTTACATCGTTGAAAAGGGAAATAATTTGATTTTAACCACTATAAAATTATGTCTGCCTCCTTGCTGTATAAATCTATCTATTTATTTTGTTAGTAGTTAGCCAGACGACAAAGAAACAGATGAAGTTCGAGGTGGAAAATACAGGATTTTTTTAAAATTTGGATATTCTAATTAAAAAGCATTTTTGTAAGTAATATGGTTAGTTAGTTGCATTACTATGTTTTGAAACTGGTGAATATGTATTTATTTAGTTATTTTCTGTGTGGATAAGGGATGAAAGAACGCAGTTGATTAATGAGCATGCTTAGGATGAATGAGTATTAATGTCGCGATAAAGATATACACGTAGAGCAGTCCTCGACCTCGGCATTCCGGAGAGATAGGATGTAATTTAAATCATTAAATCAGAATTCTGAAAGTGCGAACCCTGCAAAACGTCGCTAAAACTTTGTCGAGATTTCACATGAAATGTGAAATAAATTAGAAAGTGCGCTGGCTGTACGCAAGTGGCTAATTGTCGAAAACATGTGAGCGTCGTTTGTTTGATGGAACCATCTGTTCCTACCCCGTCATCTCGCTTCATCCGTAACCCTGAGTTAAATGTCGCGTTACTAAACGAGGCCCGACGAGTTTATCACATCAACCCCCTCACCTGGGGGCGTCGCACCTTCTGCGGTCACACGCACACACACATGCACGCACGATTAACCCTTGTAACTAGGTTACTTTTTATTGCCGGCATTAAAACGTTCGATTTTAATGGATGTGGAATTTAGTTCGACTTGATGTGCTGAAATTAGATGAATCGAATACAGTTTTATCATCGTTACACTGCCGCCGTTTTTGTTCTTTCTAACGTATCCAACTTTTTAAACATTTTACTGCTCTTTTACAGCTCAAGATACATTTCTATACCGATTAGTTGGACACTTATTTAGAAGACTTTCAAATGTACTAACCATTCCTTTCACAAGAGACAGCGGACATTATAACATATAAGCTCATATTTAAATATTATTTAAAATTATAAACTTAATACTACAAGAAGATAAAATTTGCGTTTCAAGCAAAAATAAAATAAATATATCATCACGTTTATTACCCATTACTGGGTGTGGCACTATGTCTAAGCAGATCTCGGTAAGTGATATATTTTTGTCGCGTGAAATGCGGTTACCACCCGTCAAATCACGGCTCTCAAAGATATTAGTGGAGAGGGAGCCACAGGGATAGATTTTTAAATTGGTGAAAATTGTTTGTCGGCTGTGGGGATCGAACCAGGGTTCTCAAGATCCACAGGCCGACTCGATACCACTGAGCCATCTACCCCATATAAAATAAAATAAATATATAAAATATATATCATCATTACCCATTACTAAGTGTGACACTCTGTCGTAGCAGATCTTAGTAAAAGATATATCTCTTCGCGTAAAGTGCGGTTACCAGCCGTCATATCACGCTCCTTAAATATTTTAGTAGAGGCAACTCCACAGGGGTAGTGGGAATTCTTTGTCGACTATAAAAATCGAACCCGGATTTTCAAATCTATAGGCCTAATCGATATCACCACCTATAAATGGTCTTCTACAAACCTTTTGAGGACCATAATTTGACGGTTGGTATATATAGTAAATGACCCCTTTACTTAACTTAATGTCAGCGCGTCGTACCATGAATTTGAGAACCTGAGTTCGATTCCGACATCATATTAAAATTACCCCTGTAACTCATCCATCTCTAACATATTTCAGGGTCGTGATTTGACGGCTGGTAATTGCACTGCATGCACGTAAATATATCTGTTACGGCAGAGTGCCACACTCACCCCTAAAGATGTTAGTGGAGGAGGAGCCACAAAGATAGTTATAATGTGTTGAAAATTGTCCAAAATTTGCAAAAATAATTGCACATTATTTGAAACAAACATTTTGTATTGTAAAATAAATAAATATATCATCACGCCTTTTACCCATCACTGTGTGTGGCACTCTGCCTAAGCAGATCTCGGTAAGTGATATATTTTTTCGCGTGAAGTGCAGTTACCAGCCGTATTGTATTGTAAAACGATATAAGAGCAATAATTTCATTGAAGTTAAAATTCTTTTTGAATCCGTCCATTTTAAAATTGAATATCAAGACTGAGACGAATGTAGACTTCAGAAAATATATCTGTGAAGATTTCGCGAGTACTTTGGAAGCTTTTAAAATTACAAAGTTGAACTGCGGTGCAAAAGGTGTAAGAAAAAAGCACCTGACAAGCTGCGGTAGTTACTTAGGGTAGAAATACAAATAAAACATTGCACAGCGCTATTACAAGTGAAAACAGCGTTTAAATTCTCGCTAATCTGCAGACCGATAGCAAGTGCGCATGTGCAGCAGCGGCGGCCGCGGCGGTAGCGTGCTGCCCGGCAGTTGTCGCGCGACCGCCGTCGCGACGTCTCGCGGTGTTAGTGAAACGAAGCGTTAAGCGTCCCACGTCGGGAACTTACGACAACCAGACTTTTCTAACGGGAATGCTTTACTGAACTTTGTCGGGATAATTGCTACTATTTTACCGGAATTTTTGTAAGTAATTTTATTACATTTTTATACAAAAATTATTGCTTTATAACAGATCAAAATATTTACTTTTCTGAACCAGGGACGGGCCAAGGAAATATTTGCAGAAATAAAATCACATTTTAATCAAATGTAGATTGCTTTTTGTTTGTATTTTTTTATTTGCATGAAATCTAAGATAACCTCAAAAGAAGAAGTAGTAGCAAATTTTGTCAACATTTTACTGTTTTGTACTCTACCTAAGTAACTCATTATCATTGGCCAAATTTGATATATTTTAGTTGAAATATTTTCCGTGCTCCACTTGCAATTGGTTGCACTGTAATTCAAGAGTATTTAAACATATAAATAGATGGATATTATATCATATAACTATCTCAATGAATATATCTTTATGCAATTGCATATCTTAATTTTTACGTACTAAATTGAAGTTGAGAATCTGGGAGCACAATTAATATAATTTGAAACATTTTCACCTATAATTTCTCTAAAGCTTTGATTCTTTCTGGATTTTTTTTCAGTACATTCTAACAACGTATTAATCTGCACGAATGGAACACGAGTACAGTTTAATACATTGTTGGAATGTACTATAAAAAATTAATTAATGCTCGAGGGCAGATTCGGTAAGAAAATTGTAATGACGTCAACACAGAAATTAAAAATAATTTAGATTTATATTTTACTTAAAATAATAAAGTTATGATAGAATAATATATTCATAGCAGCTTGTATTAAGTAAATAAAATTGACAATAAAAAGTAATTTTTAAATGTCAAACTGACATTTTTGACAGGAACAGATTTCCACTTACTAATTTTGCTTAAGTAACTCAAGTAATGAAACATTTATAAGAATTTTTTATATTGAACTAAAATATATCAAATTTGGCCAATAATAATGAGTAACTTAGAAAGAGTAGAAAACAGGAAAATAATCACAAAATTTGACTTTAAATTGTGAAACATACAGGGTGTTTCAGGACTAGTGTAACAAACTTTAACAGCTTATTCCTGAGGTCATTTTGAGCCAAAAATGTCATATGAACATAGGTCTTATTCCTTCTAGTTACCAAAATACAAGAGGTTGAAGTTCTATAAATAACACGACATTTTCAAATTTTTTAATCAAGATACTTTCGGAAAAAAAGAGTTTTATTGAAAAGTCATACCTTATTTGTCTTAATTAACTTTGTTTATTAATATTAACGAATACGATTTAGAGAACAAAATATAAAATGACACAATTAAATAGACACAGAACAACATAACCAAACATGGAATTGGTTAACACAATATGAAATAAGATAACAAATTTTAAAAAAATTACAGCAAGTGTTCAAAATGAGCGCCTTGAACTCGTATGCATGTTAATATTAATAAATAAAATTAATTAAGACAAATAAGGTATGACTTTTCAATAAAACTCTTGTTTTCCGAAAGTATCTTGATTACAAAAATTTGAAAATTTCGTGTTATTTATAGAACTTCAACCTCTTGTATTTTGGTAACTAGAAGGAATAGGACCTATGTTCATATGACATTTTTGGCTCAAAATGACCTCAGGAATAAGCTGTTAAAGTTTGTTATACTAGTCCTGAAACACCCTGTATATTCTATTACTTTTTAAATAATAGTGTTAATTATTGTCGTCCAATTTTCTCTAAAATAATTTAGATTTGTTGAACAGCGAGATATCAAAAGTTATGATTTTACCGAGGTAGTTGTATCTGAAAGAGAAGAGTTATTTGTCACTTAATTCGAGTATTAAGCTGATAGAATATATGCTGAACAAAGTAGAGCGGTTTGTTTTGAATTAAACATAAAATATAAATGGAAATGTGTGAAAATGTAGCGCCATTTTGAGTTGAACTGCAAGCCATTATTTTTAAAAATAAAAGATGTAAAATATTTTAAAGCCGGTTCGTAGATATCTGTTGTTAATTTTAAGATTCCTGCTTCGAATTTCTTGAAAATAATCCAAATAAACAAAAATTCTTTATGCATAGTTGTGAAGTAGAAACAACGGGATTAACAGTATTAAAAAGAAACAAGTAGCAATTATTTTTAATAAATGTTTATGTGAGCTGAAGTAATTATAATGGAGTAGTGTTCTAAGAAAAATGCAAAAGAAAAACAAATATTTGAAGCTGTATTTTCTAATGAAAACAAGTGAAACTAATGGATATAAAATATCGTAATGGAAGCACCATTATTCATAATTACGTCTTAAAAATGTATGTTGAGACAAAGCAAATAGAGAATAGAGAGTGAATGTTTGTTTCGTGCACGTTTCGCTCTCGACGCAGCATTAAAGTCTTTTTGTCGGCAACAGTAATCCGCCGGCATTATCACATGTAATTGAATTGATCCCGTGTAAAGTAAATGTCCGGTGAACTGGGCGAGTTGCACCGGCACTCCGGCAGCGACGCGAGCGCCACAAGTGTTTGGCGCCGCGGCGGCGGCGCACACTACACGCCGCGTCGCTGTATATTATTAGTTAATTAAAATCGCGGCCGTACCGGGCACGTTTCACGTTTCAGTTGGCAATGTTAATTACGAATTGTTTTAGAACGTTAAACGTTGGAATTAATTATGCGGGGATTTAATATAACAAATGTTCATTTTGTTTGTGGTGTTTCGCGGAACTAATTGCATTTTGGAGGCGGTGGTGGAGGTGGTGGTGTCGCGGTGCATCCTCGCGCTACTGTCACACTGTCACCAAACTGCTGGATAAAAACTTACAGCACAAAAACTGCAAGTTAGTGCAGTTAGCATGAAATGTCGCTAGCAAAAGCTCCCAGCTTTCATCATATCAAATTACATTCGGCATCTTCAAAAGATGTAGGTATTTGCTATACCCTCATCCACTTATTAGCTTAATGAAAATTGATGGATACACCCCCCAGTAAAATGTGAATTAAGTTACATTCACTATACAGGGTGTTTTACAAGAACTATGCGACAGGCAAATAAGTTTTCATTGCCATAGTTCTCTTCATTATTTAACAAAAAAAAATTGAATATAACAAGTACCGATAATATTTTGTCACGAACTATGAGTTGTAACGGAAATGTATTTCCTGTTTTCGTAACAACAAATTTAATTTCATATCAAAATATTATCTGACAATTATTATCATATTACGAGTTATATTTTGTGTGAGAATTTAACACGCAAAAATTTCTTCTGTAGAAGCAGTTCCTCAACTTTTTTTTTCCAACATTAAACGTGAAACTTACATTTTTACGTTTGCGATACAAGAAATAGAATAATTATTTTATTTAAATTAAAGGAGTTGTATTTGCAAATGCACATCACGTTTCCTTGGTCACCATGTCAAATGACATTTCCCTCACTCAATTTAGTTCTGATAATAATCGTTTCCCTCACTAGTGAAGAAAATAAATAACCTTCCTCACTAGTGAGGGAAACGCTTACAATCACAACTAAATTGAGTGAGGGAAATGTTATTTTCACAATTAATGTTGAAAGGGGTACCCCTTGGCGTTTTTACGCATTTTGGCCATTTTTTGATTTTTTGTAATAAAAAATGTATCCGTGCGAATTTTGATGTAAAAATTTGCATACCTATGTATTTTTACGCGAGGAATTCACTGGTGTTTTCATATTTACATTATCTCTTCAACTTTTTGAAATATCGACAAAAAAAAATTTCGAAAAAAATTAAAAAAATGAAAAATTTTCAAAATACCGGTAAAATTCACATATGCATGTTTATATGTCAAAATTCTGGTCATTTAGGAATTAAATCCCAATTATAGTACAGTGTCCGCACTCACCGAGCCGCAGTGTGATAGTTTTTAGGTATATAATTTTTAGCTTGAGTGCAATTCGAACTCGGGATCTCCGGATTCGAATTCCGTACCGCTATCCACACCACCGTACTGACGTTAAGTACAGTAACCAGTTGTGAAATCACAACTACCAAAAAAGAAAACTTTGCCATAGCAGATCTTAGTATGTTATATATTTATGCGCATAAGTGTGGTTACCAGCCGTCAAATAACGATCTGCAAAGAATGAATGAAATGAATAAATATTCAGTAAATGTTTAAAGGGTTGTTACCAGCTTATTTGATGGGTTGTAGCGTGATATGGCTATAAATATACATGAGTAGGCTTTAATAATGTTGTAAACAGCAGTAATCGTGTTTGGTTTGAATAATGTAATTGTAAATGTATTCATGTAATTGTAGTTAATCATGTAAAATTGTATTAATTACAAAGAGGAAAATATTTATTTAATTGACTAAAAATGTAGTCATCAACAGAGATATGAAATTTTGAATGCAAAAATTATTTGAGCAGATAATATGCACGTAATCACATTGGCCTGTAACTATAGCAACGCGAACGCTGCTGGGTCGCACGCTGTTTTTCTATTTATTCCAGCGAAGCGTATCATTTGCATATCGAGCCATTTGGACAAATGAAAGAGGCCACTAAAATTAAAACTAATTAATATGCGTCGAATGCAGTTCCCGAACCGATTAATAAATGAAAAAACTTTAATTAAAGCAAAACCAGCACACCCGGCAACGGCAGCGGCAGCGGTGGTGGCGGCGACTGCGGCGGCAGTGATGGCAGAACCTCGGCGGTGGCTATTACCGAATCGTTAACCGAATATAGTTGGTGATTTTTTCCAAAAAAAACCTCGGTTGGTTCTCCAATATATCTTTCCTTTGAGCGCCGCACAAAGGTGCAAGTGACAGGAAATGTACGGTGTCGCGCACACACTATACATGCACGCGCCCAGCTAATCCTGCCGAAAGCTTTTGTGATTATCGTAGACAGATATTCAAAGCAAACCCCGACGATGCTGGCCGCAGATTTAAATCTTCCTCTTCCGCTTCTCTTACAAAAATTCACAATTTATTGAATTTATTGTGGCGAAAATAAAAGCGAGTAAGACGAATTGTACAGTGTGAAAGTGGGTATTTCAAGATAATTTGATTATTCTGAGACAATGATGATTGTAGCAATAAGACTTTGTTTTTCTTTTATGTTGTTTGTCAGTTGGAGAATGAGACAGATGAAACTGTCTACCTTCTTTTTTTTAATTACTTTGATTGATGTGACTTGGCCAGTCTTTTTAATCGTCGAATGAATGAACAGATATAAATCAAAAGTGCTAAGATAATTCGTCGAGTGTTTTTGACGCTGCGGAGATATATATTCCTATTTCATTTACTTTTTTCAACATAAATTACACAATTCTGTTCAGGCCGCAAAGTCGCAACTTCCTTCACCTCAACGACTACAATTTTTATATTTCAACTTGTACAAGGGAGGGAATAAATGGATATGATTGAATGTGATATTGGTTGTGAGGAATGAAAGAGCTCGTTAATATGGTTGAAGCGAATATTTATTACTTCCTTGTACGAAGTAAAGGAAGTATTGTAATCGCGAAAATTTTCGGTTCTCAGATTTTAGTGGAAATACGCATTTTGGCCCTTCCTGAGTCAATTTTGACTAATTTCGTCGTGACGTCTGTACGTACGTATGTATCTCGCATAACTCAAAAACGGTAAGCCGTAAAAAATTGAAATTTTATATTTAGGACTGTTATAACATCTAGTTGTGCACCTCCCTTTTTGGTCATTATATAACTTCCGGAAGTGGTAATTCTGCGTCTAGCACATTAAGAATTTTTAAATTAGTCTTTTGCATAAGCGAGATATCTAAATTTAAATAGTATATTTTTTGTGTTTTTTTTAATTCAGTTTGCTATGGATTAGAACAAAAAATAAAAAATAAAAGATTTTATGTCAAATATGTGCAATTAAAAAAATATCTATAGTTTAATACGCGTACAAGGAAGTCATGTGGTGTCCACATCAGATATTTTATTTATTTATTTATGTTACGCTGTACAACAGGAACTTAATCCCAATTACAGTACAGAGTCCGCACTCACCGAGCCGCAGTGTAGTAGTTTATATAATTTTTAGCTTGAGTGAGATTCGAACTCGGGATCTCTGGATTCGAATTCCGTATCGCTATCCACACCACCATACTGACGGACAAATTGTTGTGTGTCAATATTTTTTACTTTTATTAAATCTCAACTTTAGGAGTCCATATCTCTAGAACTAAAAGAGATATTGAAATGCGATTACATTATCTGAATTTTCAGTCAACTTTTTGTATTGGTTTGAGTCCACGTATCTTCGACACACATTTGACATACATTCCCAACTCATCTCAATTAGCTAACATACTCCTAGTAATAATATTTGCAAAGTGGAAAAGGAGGTTTCACTTTTCTTCGTGACCATTTGCAAAATGGAAAACAAATTCAATTATTTATGTACATTAGGAAACTAATTAAATGTGATTGAAAATTCCGCACGGCAGCTAAGAAGTTATACTTAAAATTATTCTTCGTTTGAGAAGCGAACAATTTGAAAGTCTTAGTGGGGGCAGCTGAGAAGAGAGCTTCTTGCGGTCGGCGGACGCTCCCCTCTGCGGGGGTGGAAGATCACGAGTTTATCGCGCCGCCACCAGCTGACAGCCACTCAACTTTTAATTCCTCAACTAATATCTGCCGGGGGTGGCAGGCAGCGGCGGGTGGCCAAGCGGTGGATCTTTTATTTGTTCTCCGAACGATTTCCTTATTTGGCATTCCAAATTGAATAGAAAGAAAGAGATGAGAAATGTGATATCTGACGTGGTCGCGACGTTTCTGTTCAAAGTCGGGGCTGGTAAATACTCTGCTTTTTAATTCAGATTCTTCTAAAGGGAAGAAAAATTGTTTGTCAATGCTCGGCCTTTCGGTTTACGTTACAAAAGTTTTAATTAAGAGCTTTGAATAAATGTGAGTCACTACGTATTCGTATGTTATAACGTTACTTCCACTGAAGAGGAATACAGAGTGCGAAAACGACACAAACTTTTTGAAGCTGCATTCAGCTGCAGGTTCAACTGGTTCTAATTCCACTGTACAAACTTGCAGATCTCTTGTACGTGAAATAAATTTCTTACTAAATAAATAATTAAACAAAGTTTCACAGGAGCCAGTTGCATCAACAAAACTAAAAATTTAAACGTGTTTTAAATAAACAAATTAAACTAACGCATCATATGGAATAATTGATATTGCTATCAAACATTCGAATTGTTTTTTTATTTAAACTTATGGTGGAATTCTGTCTAAATCTATAAGTTTTATAGATCCATAAATCTGTAAATAATGAACAAAATCGCAACGAAACTTATTATTTAATGACATATTTTCTACTTATCAACAAATATTGATGTGCTTTTGTTCATTATTTATCAGGGTTCGAAGATATATATCGATCGATATATATATATCATGATATTTATTTTGATATATATCGTCATATTTTTGCAATGATATATATCCATTATATAAAAATATCAAATAGTTTTTGTGATATTAGCCTCCGGAGAAGTGAAATTTTTCGTATTTTTCAGTTTTTCTACTTTTCCGAGGCTATATCTCGAAAACTAAATGTGATATGAAAACGCGCTCAACGGCATTAATTTTCTCGTGCTTCAGTTAACTTATAAACATAGTTTCAGCGATTTTTATTTTTTTCAATTTTCCGCCAAAAAAAATCGCAAAAAGCGGTTTTTCAACATTTTCTCGAAAACCAGAAGTCATATGCATTTGTAGATAGCACCACTGGATTCAGTGGGTCAAAATACATATGTATGTAAATTTTCGTTTTAATAATCCTACGATTAAGGATTTTTGGGAAAATTGAATTAAAATCTGAAAAAACCAAAGGGGTACCCCTTAGGAAATAATTAAAAATATTAAATTGCTTAAAATTGTATGAAAATTTGCTTATAAGTCAATTCGGACACGGGGAATTCAACGCCGTTGAGCGCATTACCATATCTTGTTTAGTTTTTGAGATATAGCCTCCGGAAAAGTGAAATTTTTCGAATTTTTCAGTTTTTCTACTATTCCGAGGCTATATCTCGAAAACTAAATGTGATATGAAAACGCGCTCAACGGCATTAATTTTCTCGTGCTTCAGTTAACTTATAAACATAGTTTCAGCAATTTTTATTTTTTTTCAATTTTCCGCCAAAAAAATCGCAAAAAGCGGTTTTTTAACATTTTCTCGAAAACCAGAAGTCATATGCATTTGAAGATTGCACCACTGGATTCAGTGGGTCAAAATACATATGTATGTAAATTTTCGTTTTAATAATCCTACGATTAAGGATTTTTGGAAATAATTAAAAATATTAAATTGCATAAAATTGTATGAAAATTTGCTTATTTCGGACACGGGGAATTTAACGCCGTTTAGCGCATTTCCATATCTTGTTTAGTTTTTGAGATATAGCCTCCGGAGAAGTGAAATTTTTCGAATTTTTCAGTTTTTCTAAATGTGTACAAAAACTAAAATTAAAAAATAAATATCCAAAAAGTGATATTTATCTGATATATATCCTATATATCAGATATTTTGATATTTATTATAAATATCATGATATTTACGAACCCTGTTATTTATAGATTTACGGATCTATAAACTTATAGATTTATCACAGAATACCACCATAAGTTTAAAATTTAAGTTTTGTTGATACAATTGATATATTTGTACCAGGTCATATAACCGAAAAAAATACTAGTTAACGGTTAACCGATAGGAAGAAAGTTATAATAATTAAACCGGTTGAATATTTATTTTGGTAAAGAGTACCATTTTTTTTAGCTTACTGTATAATGTTATAAAACACTTTGTGAAGTCGAAAATTAAAAGCAAATTGTTCTCATCTATTTTTTTTTACTATTTTAAGAATTGTAGGTATTGAAAAGCTTGCGCACATTTAACTTCGATTTTATCCTCTAGGCTATGATCGTCAGTACATCCTAAAAGAAGGTTCGATTATAATTTCCAGTAAGTGAATGTTTATATTGTATTTGATATGAGCTTATAATAAACGTTGATCTCATTGTATTTTTCTGTTGTTGTAATGTTGGTGTACGTACACGGAATTCTCCTAAGCCAGCTTTTAAAATTATGATCAGGTGAATTACAAAGTAAACATTTAGCTTGCAAACAGCGTTGCGGTGCGCTTCCCGATGGTTGATTGTTTACGTTTCATTTTTCTCCGTGGCTACAACTTTAGTCAGCGCCGCGAAAAAACAAATAAAAGTCGCAAAGTTGCGTGAAGGTAATGTGCGTGTGCGAGGGAGGACTCGTCGTCTTCTATCGATGAATTTTCTAAACTAAACAGATCCCGGCAGATTCATTGACACTTGTAAAGTGAAATCGAAAGTTCCAACCAGACGTCGAATGATCTAGATTGAAGAGCTGCTGCTGCTGCTGTTCTCTCTCTGGCTATGCTACAGTAAGAGCACTAAAGAAAAAAAAACGGAAAAGTCAAGTCGTTTTCTTTCGACTCCTATTCGTCATATAATAGATATATTATGCTATTCTTTCTCTTCGTGCAAATATTTAAACCTTTTTGAAACAAGATATAAATACAGGGTGTTTCAGGACTAGTGTAACAAACTTTAACAGCTTATTCCTGAGGCCATTTTGAGCCAAAAATGTCATATGAACATAGGTCCTATTCCTTCTAGTTATCAAAATACAAGAGGTTGAAGTTCTATAAATAACACGAAATATTCAAATTTTTGTAATCAAGATACTTTCGGAAAACAAAAATGCGCGCAAATAGGGGATGGGAAAGTTGGCTTCTATTTGGATATCTGTCTTGGTATTCTCTGGACGCATAACGGGCATTACCATTACATAATCCATAAATAAAAATCATATCTGCATATTCAGCAGTACTATAACCATCCATTATGAAACAATAATACAATCAAAAGTACAACAATTTTTAATTAAGACAAATAAGGTATGACTTTCCAATAAAATTCTTGTTTTCCGAAAGTATCTTGATTACAAAAATTTGAAAATGTCGTGTTATTTATAGAACTTCAACCTCTTGTATTTTGGTAACTAGAAGGAATAGGACCTATGTTTATATGACATTTTTTGCTCAAAATAAACTCAGGAATAAGCTGTTAAAGTTTGTTACACTAGTCCTGAAACAACCTGTATAAATTATTGCAGAAAAATTTAAATTTGATGTACTGATTACAACGCAAAGAGAATTCGTAAAAACAAAAGCTCATTATTTGAAATATAGTTATTTGTGTATTAAGAGCGTAAAGTGATTCTTTGTTACTCGAACACGGTAATTGCAGCGCGAGTCGAAGGCGAGAGCTACAATAATGCAAGAGGAACAAAGACACTTTACGCTCGTGATACACACATAAATTTTTCTACGATTGCATCTTAAAATTATTTAAAAACATATACGTACTGAAAATAAATTCATTTTGGCAACTGTCAATATGACAAATTTCTGTTTTGTTTGTATCCCTGGTAAGTATTGAAATAAGCGCGCATTTAATATCTTTTTCGCGCGTTGCCATTGGAAACGCGCGCATTTAACGTCTTTTTCGCGCGTTGCCATTGCAGACGCGCAAAAAGATATTTTTCGATTGTTCCACAGAAAACGTTAACTTTACGATGACAAATGAGAGCATAATTGTCAACTTTTCATAGCAATCGTAGAAAAAATATTTTTCGCATCACTGGACTGATAGGTTACAATAATGATTAAAAATTAGTAAACATTAAACATTGTTTCAAACAAACAAATAAAATATTATCTATGTTGTACATGTTAATTTTTGTCTTGAGTGTATTTAAAGTTCGAATAAATCTTTGTTAAAGCATGTCATGAAAGCGCGTTTTTCACTCAAGTGGAAAATATAATTGCTTTCCTTTTTTTGACAAATTTTGTAAGAATTTTTGAAAAACTAAAATATAATTCGTTTTGAAAATTTGTGTACGCTTTCTGGCATATAGTGTGTATGTGTGTATAGAGCTGACAGTTACAGGTCAATTAGTTGTTTGAGATGAAAATAAAAAAGGCCCGAGAACCCGTGTCGCATTTAATATTTCCCGAGAGCGTAGAAATTCATATATCAAAGTTCGCATGTCACATCGGCTATTCTGGACGTCGCATCGCGGCGGTGGCTTGTCGTCGCGATATAAAATATTTAAAGCAGTGCTTGTGGAGGGTTTTAGCCGCGTGGTCCCGGGGCCAATTCTCCAGTAATCGCTTCGGATTCGCCGCGATCAGACATTGATGAATCGTTCGTCACAATTATCCGCAGATCCGACTTCTTCTGTTGCGGCTGGTCGAAGGCTGCAGGCGGTAGCGGAGCCTCCGGGGTGGTTAATTTCAGATCGTTAGCCGCCGCCGACGTCTCGTTAACGGAGCGGCTGGCCGGCGTATCGCGTCGCGACGTCAAGTGGTGTTTAAAATTCAACGACGTTTGCTTGCAGGCTACGTACGTTGGGATGTCGACTCTGTCTCAGATGTGAACAGTGCTGTAATTTATTGCGACTGTTGTACGAGTTTTACCGTTTTACCGGTTCGTGGAAATTAAAACTGGAAAGTTACGGCTTTATCAGCACAAATAATTTACCTTAATTGCTGCATTTTACGCCTACTTTACACACTAAAGAACTTTCAAATTATCATTCCAGTTATGGTATCGTCAATACTTATATTACGAGTATCACCAAAAAATATTTTACCTCGTAAACTCGTTTATTTATCTGCACGGAACTACGTTTTATGTTTCATCATCAACTTGCAAATAAATCAACACTTAAAAACATATACAATATGCTTCTTTATACCTATCTCGTTTGTGAATGCAACGAACATCTATTTAGATATAGCGAGAAAATTCCTGCTACTTCAAAATGAAAAGCTTCATCAATTTATTTATTTGTTGTCTACAGCTTATGGGGTAGGTGGCTCAGTGGTATCGAGTCGGCCTATGGATCTTGAGAACCTTGGTTCGATCCCCACAGCCGACCAATAATTTTCACCAATTTAAATCTACCTCTGTGGCTCCCTCTCCACTAATATCTTTGATGGCCGTAATCCGACGGCTGGTAACCGCACTTCACGCGAAAAAATATATCACTTACCGAGATCTGATTTGACAGAGTGCCACACCCAGTAATGGGTAAAAGACGTGATAATATATTTATTTATTTTATTTATCTACAGCTTATAGTGAAATCCGAACCACTAGACAGAATCGTAATTTTTTTTCGTAATAAATACAAATCAGAAAAATTTGAATGCCTTAGATACAGGATGTTAAAATATAAGAAGAAAGAAAACATTTTTCAAAAAAACAGTCTTCGTCCTACATAAACCATCTTTGCTTCAACCACATTCACGTTCCGTCCATACAAGCACATTTATTCCTCACACTCAGAATATTTCATCATGCAACAAACCTTCAATCACATCCAGCCATTCACTCCTATACACATGTTTCATTCATCTTTTACTTTTCAATTTTCTTAACTTATAATTAGTTTAATTTTAAGTGAGTTTTGTTAAACAGTACTTTTAACCCGAAGTGGTGCAAGCAGGCTTAAAGGTTAAAACTCAATCAAAATTTAAAAGAGATATATGAAGATGCGCTAAACCACATTTGATATCTCGTGGGTCTTATTTTCAAAGTGATTCACCATTTTTTGTATATTATTTATGTCAATATTTTTTAAACGAAGCATTTGTAAGAACAGTTTTTTATTTTGTGTTGTTTTGATGTTCTAAATTTAGTTTTTATTCGGGAACACCCTGTAGAATTAAATGAACTAATCTTTAGTTCTTCTTCTTCTGATGGCACTACAGCCCAAAACGAGCCTGGGCCAACCGGGTACACAGAGTCGTAGTTTTTACACTGCCGTACTGCCGGTTTTCGTAGTCGAATAAGTGACTAGCTTACAGCGCCCGAGTGTGAAAAATACATGTAACTGTATTTCAGTTACACAATAGAGTAATGAAAGCCTTATGACCCAAGTATTTAACATGATAATTTAGTTTGTTTTGTATAGAATATATCATACAATTCATTGTTCTATTAATATAGCTGCTATTACCGAATAATAAGGTTAATAGCATGTACGTTCACTGTGGCAACTACCCTTATACTGTTACCGAATGTTCCAGTATCTCTGGTTAAATTTGGTTCATAGGTAGTTGGCCTGTGGCCTGTTATAATGTTATGAAATTCAGTAATTTTGTTGATTCCACAGTCAGAATAACATAATATGTTAGCAACTGTTCAAGAGAATCGCCATAGCAACACTAAATCCTTTTTGATAAATCCGATTATTAGGCAAGTCTAATTAATTAAATTGTCTCTTAGGAGCGATCTCCCAGTTTCAGTTTTAGTCGATACTTGGTCAGTCGGTAAAGTAGCAAACAGCAAATAGCTTTCTTTCTTCCAATGCACTTCACTTCTCTTATACAATATTTAAACACTGACAATTCATTATAATTTAATGATCTCCTCGGATTTGTACTCGACTTCTTTGTTTTACATTTATCCGTACTGTTAAGACCTTGAATTTTATATTTACATTTTATATAAATCTACAGAATTCTTCTTCAATCTTTCCAATTATTATAATGATATTTAGAGATTTGTTTCGTTTCGCAAAAATCTTACAAACAGAAATTCGCAAACGGAGAAACAAATTTCGTCAAATCAAAGACATGTTAAATATATAAATGCCAAGATAGATGAAGTATCCATTTTGTTTTCGTCAAAAGTTGGCAACAATTGAAAAATCTCAGTGATCTATAGATTGATTTCAATAACTGAAACTTCTATTCCGGTTATTAAAATGTCATTTAACGTATGGGGTAGGTGGCTCAGTGGTATCGAGTCGGCCTGTGGATCTTGAGAACCCTGGTTCGATCCCCACAGCCGACAAACAATTTTCACCAATTTAAATCTACCCCTGTGGCTCCCCCACTATTAACACATTTGAGGGCCGTGCTTTGACGGTTGGTAACCGCTCTTCACGCGAAAAAATATATCACTTACCGAGATCTGCTTTGGCAGAGTGCCACACCCAAGAATGGGTAAAAGGCGTGATGATATATTTATTTATTTATTTATTTTATTTAACGTATTCGTTTTCATAGTGCAAAATAACATATTCGAATGTTTTAGTCACGATGTGAAGATAACAACTGACATATTAAATACAGGATGAAGTTAGCTGGCTGCATCTATCATTGTAACTTAACTTAACTTTTTAAATAACTTATAAAACTTGACATTTTTTGTTGTCTTAATTTACGATCGTAGAAAAAGTGTAGAATGTGACTCGTTTTATAAACTCTTTAGATACTCGTAACTAAAGAGAAATTTATAAAACTTGTTACATAATATTCTACTACATTATTAAAAAATATAAAATAAACACTTGGCTATGTTTCACAAAATTCAGCCTCGAAGTCACCTTATGAGGGCATCGTCAGAGGCTGGCCAGCACTGTTAGTAACCATAGACTCGTTTCGCTCTTATTAGAGCTCATCAGTATGGTATAACCCACTCCTTCACCTAGAACAGGGTCACGTGAAGAAGCCTCTGACGATGCCCTTATAATAATAATAATAATATTCTTTATTGACTTTCATGTCAAAGGCGAGGTTCAGCCAAGGCTGCTCTTCCACCTAACCCGTGTACATAACACTACAAAATAATATAGCATATAAACTGCCAAATAATAATTACAAAGTTCAAGTCACCTTATGAGGGCATCGTCAGAGGCTGGCCAACACAGTTCAGTTAGTAACCATAGACGCGTTTCGCTCTTATTAGAGCTCATCAGTATGGTATAACTCACTTCTTCACCTAGAACAAAGTTCATATGAAGAAGCCGGTGACGAAGAACTGTGCCAGCAGAGAATAAGATCTCTAACAAACTAGTAAGATGACATGAGAAGTTTTGTGGAACTGGTCATGCCATCTACCGAAAAAAAGGGAAAGCTACGCAATAGCAATTTAAATAACAACAAAGACAAAATTAATTGTCATCCAACACTTGGTGAAACAAGGTTTAATAAAAATATAAAGTAAACACTTGGCTATGTTTCACAAAATTCTAATAAGAGCGAAACGCGTCTATGGTTACTAACTGAACTGTGCTGGCCAGCCTCTAACGATGCTCTCATAAGGTGACTTGGAGGCTGAATTTTGTGAAACATAGCCAAGTGTTTACTTTATATTTTTTAAATAAATATGTCATCACACTATTTACCTACGAGTATTATTAGGTATATCAATCTATCGTAGCATATTTTAGTTTTACAGGTGAAGTATGGCTACAGCCTGCTCAAAAATAGAGATTGAAATTTAATTTAAACCAGTCAGGAATAAATTTGAAAATGTTGTGAATGATTTGGTTCTAGCATAGGTAGTCGTATATTTTATTGCAGGTGGAAAATTAAGATAAATTCGTGCGATGAAGGTGTGAGACTGGTGTGCGAGGTGTAAAATTCCTGGTCGTAAATTCGCCGTGAAATCCAGCAGGAATGTTTGATTCCGTTGACAAGAGCTCGAAAATCATGAAAAATTCTCGTGCGCGTTCGGAGAATACGTAGGTTTGTCGCATCGGCAAATGACTGATAGTAAAGGCGCGATTCCATGTCATCCATAAGTTCGTGCGCGACTCGAGGCGAAGATCCTCCGGTGACAAGTTTTATTTGAACGACGGTAATGCATTACTTAGTTGTATCCAATCTGTGCGGCTGAGAACTGTGCCGCAGTAATGGATATGACGACGCGACGCCTCGGGCGACACCGCGTGGGAATAAGAAGAAGATAGCACCCGTGGATAAACTCGCGACTCCACTGCCAGCGAACTCGCTACTGCCTCGTAAAAAACGCTCGAGTTGTACCTACAGGTGCTGCCACCATTATATTACACAAACAACTCGTTCACACCTATAACATTATATACCCACGTGACACGCTCATTTCACTATCTATTGCTTTTAAATTCACCTAATATTTATTTATAACATCACGTTTATGCACGCTTGCACGAAATTTTCATTTGTTATTTTATTACTCTGTACATCAACCTAATAATATGGTGAATCACTCGCCTAAATTTTCTAAAAAACATTGGCTAGTAGCACAAGCTCTGTTTTTGGGTGTTTTAAGAGCACGGTTTTAACATGTTAGAGATAGCTAAAACACCTTAAAACACTGCTCTTAAAACAGGCAAAAACTGAGCTTGTGCTACCTGCCATTGTTTTCAAAGATTATAAATAGTGCAATAATGTCAGAAAGTAAAATTGTCTTCCCTCAGTTGAGAGAAAGATACTTTTTTATCCCTACGAAAAAATAGTAATTTTTCTACTTCCGTTACGAAACAGACGTTTTATTTCACATATTTGAGTTAGGTAATGAACTGCATTATTTAACTAGTGAAATAATGAGGTAACATAGCAACACAAAAAAATTAAGATATCTTGATAGACGAATTCTGATGTGTTATTCTTTTATTTTTTGAATTTATAACTGTCATTAATATGTCAAAATTTCATAATTTCAAAAACGCTCTTTCGTATTTATTAGAACGGAAGTAGAAAAAATATTGTATGAAACTCGTAAGGAAATAAGGTTATGTGTTTACATAACTCGGCTATGCCTTGTTTTGCAAATTTCCAATGCGTAAGGTAATAACCTTCATTTCCTTACTAGTTTCATAAATAGCTATTACGTAACAAGATCTGAAAATGAGCAAGTATATTTCAGAGCAAGATATACGCGAGCTTTTGAAAGCTTGAGAGCCCAGTATAGACACTTTCAGGATGTGGTTTATACATATTTTTTTGACACACAAATAAATAGTGTATTGTAATACTAGTGAGTAAAGAGTTTAATTGAAAAACGAGTACGAAAGTAAGAGCATAAGCGATAGCGAGTATTTCAATAGTACTAGTTTTGCAATGACCTTTCATATGTATGTTACATACTATTTGTTTCAATATTAAACATAAAAATTGCATTTTTCCGTTTGCAATACAAGAAATTTAATAATTATTTTATATAAATCAAAGAAACAGGCGCGGTGGCCAAGCGTGTTAAGGCACATCACTTAACTTACTGTGACGTCACCCGAACCAAGGTTCGTCAGTTAGAATCCGCACGTCGACAATGTGTGATTTGTCGTAAAATATAAAATACAGTTACATGTATTTATCACACTCGGGCGCTATAAACTAGTCACTTATACGCCTTAAATAATATAGCATTTGACTACGAAAACCGGCAGTACGGCAGTGTAAAAACTGCGGCTCGGTGTGTCCGGTAGACCCAGGCCCGACATCGGGCTGTAGTGCCACAGATGAAGAAATCAAAGGAGTTGTATTTGCAAATACACTTCACGTTTCCTTGGTCAAATGACAATTTACTTTTGCTGGTAACCGGTTGCTTTACTAGTGAAAAATGTTATTTACTTTCATCACTAGTGAAGGGAACGGTCACTATCACTAAATTGTGTGAAAGAAATTTCATTTTAAAAAGTAATGCGGACAGAAATATTGGCGCGAAATAAATTAACTGACCACCGTGGAAACGTTTATTTCCCGATTTTTTTTGCAACTTAGGAATCGGTAAAGTCTTTTGTGAAATATAGCCAAGTGTTTACTTTACATTTTTATTAAACCTTGTTTCACCAAGTGTTGGATGACAATTAATTTTGTCTTTGTTGTTATTTAAATTACTATTGCGTAGCTTTCCCTTTTTTTCGGTAGATGGCATGACCAGTTCCACAAAACTTCCCATGTCATCTTACTAGTTTGTTAGAGATCTTATTCTTTGCTGGTACAGTTCTTCGTCACCAGCTTCTTCACATGAACTTTGTTCTAGGTGAAGAAGTGAGTTATACCATATTGATAAGCTCTAATAAGAGCGAAACGCGTCTATGGTTACTAACTGAACTGTGCTGGCCAGCCTCTGACGATGCCCTCATAAGGTGACTTGGAGGCTGAATTTTGTGAAACATAGCCAAGTGTTTACTTTATACTTTTATTAAAGAAATTTCATTTTAAAAAGTAATGCTGACAGAAATATTGGCGCGAAATAAATTAACTGACCACCGTGGAAACGTTTATTTCCCGATTTTTTTACAACTTAGGAATCGGTAAAGTCTTATCGATTATATTATCTAGTAAATTTATTTTAAATGAAATGTCTGAAATTATGTGTAAACCTCAAACAGCAAACAACATCTCATTGCAGTAAGATGAATGTGTATGTTCGTACATATGCATGTAATAAAGGGTTCCAGCAGTGCAGATAAATTAGCAGTTTAACTTCAACAGAGTTACATTAACAGAAGCAGTTAGAGCGCGGAGCATGCAATATATATCCGATGTAAGTAATTCTAAACGTGCTAGCTTTAGCCACTCCACGCTGGTTGAGAATAAAAATAAAATCAAAACATTTGCAACATGGAAACCGCCAATTTGCAATCCTCCAATTACAGACGGCAGTAACAGCGACGGAGAAAGCGTCTCTGCTTTACGCACGAGCGCAACGGTCGGCACAGACTTTGAAGTTTGTGAATTATGCATGACGTACATTCAAGATTTCTTTCGAATGTGTATATAAACGGACACAACCCTCAATGCGGGGGTGTTACTCTTAATCAGTTCTAAGATACAATCTTCACTTTTTTTTTCTTTGTCGATGAGATTAACTAAATCGTATTACCGGATTCTGCAATATATTCTATATTATTTTCAAAAGAATATTTAAGGAGATGCATTGAAATATAAACTAGATGTTCAGAATTTCAAATTGAATTAATTACGATCAAACGAAATAAGAATTTATCTTAAACTTTTACTCTTACAGTTGTTATAAACGAAATTATTCCTCGAATACGATTCAGTGTCCCGACGATATTTACGCATTTGAGTGTACTTGTACGTAGTTAATCTCTCTGTTGGAGATGCCAGGGTGATGTGTGAGGGTGCGTGCTGGTATATAGGGATGTAAAACTTTTGAAAATGTCAGAATAGAATGTTTGTGTGTGTAAAGTGCAGGCAATGAACAAGTGAAGTGGACTCGACGCCAGCTCGATACAGCGTGAAGGACATGATGATGATGAATGTTTTAAATATATGGAAATTCAGTCTGAAATAATGGATCATGTATCGCAATGGAAAAATGCGTGTACATGTCAGCCTAGTATGTTTCTGCAGTTGTTGCGAGTGCTGTCGAAATGCGATCACATTGTCATCTACTACATTTCAGTACAACTGGGTATTGGAAAAACAAACAAATAACTTGTTTTGTTTTAATTGAATACAGGACCAGCTAGGATACATTTGAGACCTGGATCTGGCATTATAATAGTAGGAGGTAACATGAATGGTATCCGTAATGGAAAAAGTTGGGAGTTTACTAAAGCTAGAAATGCTTTAGATAAATTCATCTTTACGAAATTCAGCCTCCAAGTCACCTTATGAGGGCATCGTCAGAGGCTGGCCAGCACAGTTAGTAACCATAGACGCGTTTCGCTCTTATTAATACTTCACAGTTCTTCGTCATACAGCAACTTCATGTGAACTTTGTTCTAGGTGAAGGAGTGGGTTATACCATACTGTTGAGCTCTAATAAGAGCGAAACGCGTCTATGATTACTAACTAAACTGTGCTGGCCAGCCTCTGACGATGCCCTCATAAGATGACTTGGAGGCTGAATTTCGTGAAACTTAGACAAGTGTTTAGTTTTATATTTTATTATTAAAGCTAGTTTCACCAAGTGAGCAATCAAAGACAATTAATTTTGTCTTTGTTGTTTTATTTAAATTGCAAATTCATTTTTACCCTCATATCAAAACATTACTATTGAATTTAATATGTTGCATTTTTAATTAATTGTCCGAAGAGTATTAAAATATGGATTATATTCATAGTGTATAGAAAATAAGTGTGGTTGTTATTGGAGGAATGAATGGTAACGAATGAAATGATTGTATTCTGATTTGGTTTGTTTGTTTCAGACGAGACGGAGAGAACAGCACGACAGTGGAGTGCGGTGATGTGACGGGAGCGTGATGCTGCCGGGGACGTCAGTGGTGGTGGTGGCGCTGGTGCTGCTGGCCGGCGGCGGGCGCCGCAACCTCGGTACGTCCCAACCCCACGCAGTGGTCAGCCGCAACGCTAAACTTCATCCAACACACAAAATTGTGTCATTCTTATACTACACTCCGCTCACTAACACCAGTTACATGCTGTATGCTTTCATCGCGACAAGGACACTCCAGCGGACGACTATCTAACATGCAGGGTCGGACTGACGACTAACCAGCTCATTACCGCCCGACACCGACATCTCCGAATTATCTTATCATAAAAACATTCAAAGTACTCTATTTAAACAGCACTTTTTACGGTTACAAACATTTTCCTTAGTTTCATTATTATTATGACAGATAATTTCCTAATTAATTTTAGACATACTTTTTTTTTGCCCGATTTGATGCCTTTTTACTTCCTTGTACGAAGTAAAGGAAGTATTGTATCCATTTTGACTAATTTCGTCGTGCCGTCTGTACGTACGTATGTATCGCGCATAACTCAAAAACGGTAAGCCGTAGAAAGTTAAAATTTGGTATTTAGGACTGTTATAACTTCTAGTTATGCACCTCCCTTTTTGGTCATTATATAACTTCCGGAAGTGGTACTTTACTTGAAGCCTATAATATATTTTAATGAAAAACTATATCAAAATATAATCCAAAACTTTTCAAATTTGGTATATAAGACTACTATATCAATAGAAATAACATAATAGATTTTGGTTAAAAGGGACTAACTGGAAGTGATACATTACATGAAGCTGCTAACAGTTTTTCTTGAAAAAATTGGAATTATTCTGATTTTAGAAATTAATGCTGCAAAAATAAGCGAGATATGTAAATTTAAAAATTATATATATATATATATATATTTTAATTAAGTTTGCTATGGATTAGAACAAAAAATAAGAAAAATAGAAAAATTTAATATCAGATATGTGCAATTAAAAAATATCTATAGTTTAATACACGTACAAGGAAGTCATGTGGTGTCCACATCAGATTTTTTTAATCACCCGATATTCCAACATAGTCAGTAAAACATTGATCGATTGTTGTTAATCGACATCAGTTGCTCGATCTATTTAATGTGACCGCAAAAAGAAAAATGTAAAGTAAAAAAACCTGGCACATTTTTAAGATAATTTTAAAATATATTTCAACACATTACAGTTTCAGTCTCAGGTTTCGTGGAAAAAATCCAGGTTGTCGGCATATAATAAATGCGATTCTCTCATATGTTGTGCAGAGGATTGTTTAACATGATGATGAGATAGAAACTCGAACCTCGGCCGAGCTGTGTCAATACCATTAGCTGCATATGCTGTGCTCGCTCGCATCGTGTGCTGTATGCACAGACGGACAGGTAGAACCAGAACCGGTAGCCGGTAGCGGTAGCGGTACCAGACGCCTAATCCCAGAGCTAATATTATCTCAAGGATATGCTCGCGGTTACTCTGTTATTTCGTCTATTTCTCATTCGAGATATAATGGTAGATATTTAAATTTGTTTTTCCACCCTAACATAAAGATCTGCTACTCGTGGTTTTATAAATTGTACTTTGACTCATTTTCTCGATATAGAAAAATCTCACAGGATCGTGGAAAACATTACCATCAATTAGAAATACAAAATATAAACTAAACACTTGGTTAAGTCTCACAAAATTCAGCCTCCAAGTCACTTTATGAGGATATTGTCAGAGGCTGGCCAGCACAGTTCTTATTCTCTGCTAGCACAGTTCTTCGTCACACAGCTTCTTCACGTGAACTTTGTTCTAGGTGAAGAAGTGAGTTATACCATACTGATGAGCTCTAATAAGAGCGAAACGCGTCTATTGTTACTAACTGTGCTGGCTAGTTTCTGACGATGCCCTCATAAGGTGACTTGGAGGCTGAATTTTGTGAGACTTAGACAAGTGTTATTAAAATATTTTGGAAAATAATGTTTTTATGGAAAATTCAACTTTCTAAAGGCTATATTTGAAAAACTAGACTAGATATGAAACTAAAACTATCACCATTGGACTCCTCATAGTTTTCTACATAAGTAAGCATATTTTTATTAATTTAAAATAACTTATAAATTCTGTATAGCACTAAATATGAAATGAAGAATTTTGTATTTGTAAAAAAATTACATTCCGGAGGCAATATCTCAAAATCTAAACATGATATGAAGATGCGCTCAACGGCATTGAATTCCTCGTATTCAAATTGACTTATAAGCAAATTTTCAGCCATTTTTAGCAATTTTAATTTTTTGGAAATTTGTCAAGGGGTACCCCTTAAGATTTTTTCAATTTTAGGCCATTTTCAATCTTTTTGCTCTAAAATATTTTCTCGTCCAAATATATTAATAAAAATGTACATACATATGTATTTCGATTCGCTGAATACAGTGGTTAAGGTTTCAGATTCATATCTCTTGTAATTTTCAAGATATTGCGTTAGGAAAATTTTTAAGGGAGGCACTTGGTCAAAATTTGGAAAAAATAAAAATGGCTAAAAACTTGCTTATAAGTCAATTGAAGCACCAGGAATTTAATGCCGTTGAGAAAAAATTTATATTTTGATTAGTTTTTGAGATATAGTCTCAGGAAAACTAGAAATTTCGTCAAATTTAATTCTGTTTTAAGTACTTGTTTTTAACAAGTCTATATCTCAAGAATTAAACTAAGTACGGATCTGGCGAATACATCATTGAATTTATGAGAGTTTTCTGCATAAGTAAGGATATTCAATTGCAGAAATTTAGCCAAGTGTTTATATTATATTTTTTATTAAACCTAGTTTCACCAAGTGTATGGATGACAATTAATTTTATCTTTGTTGTTAATTTGAAATACAATTTAGTATTTTTGCATTAAAATTAATAAGTTTACAACAAGTAAATGAATGAATATTTAAGATACAACACAGATGATATTTAGATAGTTTTCAGGTGTGTCAAAGTACCTGAGTAACTTTGCCGCATGCAAACTTATGAAGTGAAATTTAATGTGACATTCCCCGAACCCCCAAAATTAGTTTGAGAATAAATTTAACTTGAAAACAAAATAACAGAAACAATTTGCATCTTAATACTATCAACAACATCTTATCTAGTGTCCTCTTGACATACAGGGAATAATTCCATCAATGTGTGGCTGCACTGAACGAACTAACTAGCTTTAAAAGTCCGCAAAGTAACCGCTAGGAGAATTCTCTCCAGCGCGCGCAAACTTTTGAAGCAATTAAACAATTTCTCTTATCGAAAATTGAATTTATTAACATTCCTCCAGACGAGTCACTAACTAAGTAGGACAGTGTGTTACTTTGCGAATAGTTAATGGCGCGACGAGGAGCGGCGTTCCGTGCACACGAATTAGAGCAGACCGATCTGAATACTAAATGCGGCAGACAGCCTCGCAGGCTACATGTTACATGCGAGGACTGTCATGATGCAAGCGATGTCATGTGTGCACGTACAGAATTTCTGCAACTCATTGGGAAGCCAAAAACTCACTGTTAACTTCTAAACATTACAATAGAAACAGAAATACGCCTTCATCTTATATTACACTCACTGGCGAAACCAGAAAGCGAACTGGAAATAATTAAAAAATTCTCACAGCTCTAACACGAAAAAACTGGGTGAATAAGCTGATCATACCCGGACTGCGTCAATTGTAACACGAGCCGAAAAAACGCAGTCTTAAAATTTTATTAAACATATAACTATTAAAGTTTAAAATTAATTAAACGCGAAACGTTATAATTTAATATGACGATGGAAACAGAATAATGATTTAGATTAACTTTTTATTGATTATAATACTTATTTCACTAGTTTAAAATTAAATAAAACGCGAACACCGCGTGAAGTGAAGACCTACATCTTCACGCTTTGAGTCGATGGACGAGACTCATGGCTTCCACCAAAACACTTGCTGTCCTGGGTACGATACCCACATCTGGAATCCATCCCCCTCACATCAGGGTGCACGCAGATGTCTCAAGTGTTTTGGTTATGTAGTCTGACACTCTGGCACTGCTGAAAACGCGAACATGAAATCTTGTTGGAATTCTAAGAATATTAACTATAACTGTCTCTTTTTATAATTTAATGCCCTATATTCGAAAACCAAAAGATCTCACACTCAGCCTTAATGGCACATGTGGTCACGAGTGTCAAATTACACGAAACCAATCTTACCTAAACGCAACATAACAACAATGAGATAGCTCATATTGTTACACAGCACCTCCACCATTTTTTGCTTAATTTATGAATTTATGCTAGTTTTCAAAAAATTAAAATTTGTGAAAATGGCTAAAAATTTGTTTATGAGGCAATTTGAACACGAGGAATTCAATGCCGTTGAGCGCATCTTAAAATTCTAGTTGGTTTTTGAGAAATAACAGGATTTTTTCACCAATTTGGACTTAATTTCAAATTTATCTGTTCAATTAAATCAATAAAAATATACGTACATATATGTAGAAAACCTTGATAAAAACAATGCCGTTGAGCGCATCTTTGTGTCTTGCTTAATTTGTGTTAATTGATTTAGATACAGAATTTCAATTTTTATAAATTTATTTTTTATGGGGTAGGTGGCACAGTGGTATCGAGTCGGCCTGTGGATCTTGAGAACCCTGGTTCGATCCCCACAGCCGACAAACAATTTTCACCAATTTAAAAAAATCTACCCCTCCACTAATATCTTTGAAGGCCGTGATTTGACGGCTGGTAACCGCACTTCATGCGAAAAAATATATCACTTACCGAGATCTGCTTAGGCAGAGTGCCACACCCAGTGATGGGTAAAAGGCGTGATGATATATTTATTTATTTATTTTATTTATAAATTGTATTTGAAACATGTTCTTGTAAAGTATTCAACAAAACAATGGAAGTGAAAATCATTTTTTCATGTTAATCGTTTATGGTAGTTTTGTGGGACATTCTGTATATGTGTCTGTTTGAAATCAATGAATGTTTGAATAGAATAGCCATGAGTGTTTTGTGTTGTAATTATTATTTTGAAAGTAATATTTAAATTATGAAATATAGCGATAATTAAAAAATGACTTTTATATATTTTAATAGATTTTAATTTAATGTAACATAATATCACGGCTGTTTAAAAAGTCGTTTCTAGTTTTAAAGCTTTTAGCAAACATCTCATTTTTATTTGAATGGCGTAATAGCAAAGAAAGTTCATAAAATTTTAATGCAATAAAGAAAATTAACTTAAAGTCTGTTTTAAAAACGTTATGAATACCTCGAGTTCAAATTAAATTTTAAGCGCATTGAATCTAAATATAAATAGAAATTTAAGTCGAACTGAAGCCAAGCTGTTATCCATTCATTGATTCTAAAGAAAAAACTTGCAAGACTTGAACCCTTTACTGTCCGGCAGAATCCGGATCGTTTCTGTGTTTTGCCTCGCTCAAAGGCTAACTCTTTACAGGCCCGTACTCAAAGCATTCAGTGCCACGACACGCAAATATACATTTTTAAGGGATTATTATATAACTAAAAAAATAACGTACCAATAAATTTGTGGAATTTATAATTGTAATTTAGTTGTAATATATACTAACTTATTATTGACGTTCCCTGCCACATTCCTTTATTAATTTTATTTTACCAACCATACAACCATATTCCCCTCTTTGCTGTATAAGACTACATATTTATTTTCCTTTAAAGTTTTTAGTTAACTGATTGGTTGCTTTATAAAACTCACCCTGTATATTCACGTGTTCGCAATTGAGAAGTCGGTAGAAAGTTCTAGTAACAAGGGAGGAGAGATAAAAGGCAGCGTTTCTTGAAAGGTTAGTCAGTCCGTGTAAAGCTACCATACAGTGCTGTTGAAAATAAATTGATTGTCGTAACTAAATATCTCTCGACTAGTTTAAATAAATAATTGTGTATTGTTCGAGAATTAATTAACGTCATGATAAGTGTGAATGTATAAGATTTTGTATCAGTTATTATCAGTTAGTAGTAGAGTGTAAACTTTTATTTTTATTATTACAATTATTGTGTGTTGAAATCCACAAATGTTACAATATTGAAGTACGTCCCTGTGTCCATCGTCGCCGGCGTCGGATTACAGGCAGTAGACAGTGCACAATCGGTGCGGCAGCATCAGCATCGAATCGAGATGATAGATCGGGCACGCGGTTCAATTACAATGGCTGCCCGGCCCACGGGTAGTTCATTTAACTCAATTACTTACAAAGGGATGTTACAAATTGGCAAAGTTGTACTTACGTATAATTTATGTTGACAATAATAGCACCTGCTGCTGGCCGGGCGCGCTCTGCGTCTTGTGCGCCACGACGCTTGCGACGCCCGCCCCCGCCTGCAGTCTTACACGCCAGCCAACTTCATACAGCGCCGCAGATACTTTTAATTACCATTTGGCGATTTGGACAACACTGCGATTACGATACATCATTTGCTGCCCAGACGCTACTCTCTAATTTATTGTTTACTTCCTTGTAAGTGCTTCGCAGTTTGTAATAAGGCATCATTCTCCGCAAGCATCCCGAACTTTAAGAAATTACTAAAAGCTTCAATAAAAACAACCTGGCATTTTACGATGATTACACATTTTCATTTTATAAATCGCAGCTTAATGACTCAAAATTTGAAGCAATTAAATAGTTTATAGACCTTATTTTCACCTAAACTTCTTAAATATGATATATTTAATAATATTTAACGAAAAAAAAAGTAGGTTAAATATAACCATTTTTTTTTCTGTTCCTGCTGAAATCTTTGACGAGCTATATCTTCAAAACTACTTAAGATATTCCAATTATGTTTACACTATTAAATTTGCCATAATTAACTTATACTAACAAAATAAAAATGAATAAAAAAAATTGAGCCAAATCCCGGTAAAAAAAAATTGAAAAATTCCTGCTGATCAGCAATATCTCAAAAACTATGATAGATATTTAAGTGTAGTTTTCTGCGTTTGATTTATCAATGTCAACTATATATTTTAGCAACATTTTTTGAACAAATAAGAATGCTCACCTTGCTTATAACGACAAATATTGCATATTATAGGCGTAGAATCATACTTAGTATGCGCATACATACAAAATATGCTAAATACATGGCAAAGATTAAAACATATGTAATTTTCATTTTATAATTACTATTATACAGGATGAGTTTAATAAAGCAACCAATCAGTTTTGCTGATTAAATAATAACTTTAAAGAAAAAATAAATACACAATTTTATGCAGTAAGGAGAGAGACATAATTGTGGTAAAATAAAATTAGTAGGGGGTCACCTGTATGAATATTATTTTTTTATCATACTAAAATTGATATTTAATTATTTACTTATACTAGTCTGTACAACAGGAAATGAATCCCAATTATAGTACAGGGTCCGAACTTATTGAGCCTCAATGTGGTAGTTTGAATGAGATTACTTCTTCAGATTCGGATGCTATTATACTGCGGGATAAATAGAGTAGTAAATAAATAAAGTACATTCTGCTCTGTTCTGTAATTGCAGATCTCTTTAATGTGTGAATAGACAGTTGATATGTTGGTAAAAATTCAGTGAATATTTATCAATGCAAATAGAAATGTAAGTCGAATTTATCTAGGTCAGATGACATGATGAGATAATTTGAATGCAGAGTATGCGTAATATATAAATGAAGAAGAAGAAGCAGATGACTGCATATAGCATATGGGTCCGCTCCGGTGTATGGGAAAGTCGTCTGTGGGTGTAAGTAACGTAGTAACGTGCAGTCTTATTACAGCTCTTTATGCTGAACTGAAATATGGAGTCATTTATAGGTTACGTGTTCTGCTGGCGGCGTTGGTGGCGGTGTTGTATAAATTCCGCTTCTTTACAATGCGCCATTCTGCTCGGTGCGACGCGGCGAGATGCGAACTGAGCGGGCAGCGATCTATCATGCCGCCGGCTACAATGGAATTTTTGGAAAGTTTTTTGTAGCACGTTGTTTCGCAATCGCGGATAAATATGTTAGTATACAGCGACGCCTACACTTGATTTGTGGCGACGTAGATTAGAGATTCACTCTGCCGGATCTGCTAATGGACCACTTCCTCCACCTGCACTACCTACCTCATTACTACTCTTCTTCCTTTCTTCCCTCACAGTCTTAACACTCTACCACTACACGATATTTTACTTCTATTTATTTACTTCGCCACCCAACACAAAATTAATCTTAATTAACAATCAAGTATACAGTTATTACTTATTTTATCCAGAGATGCTCGATTGAGTGTTAATAATGGTGTGTTAGTGCCTACGTTGATGTATGGTAGTGAATGTTGGGTATGGATGAAGAAACATGAACGGCGTATAACTGCTGTGAAAATGAGGTATTTGCGGGGAGTGTGCGTGGATATACTAGAAGAGATCGTGTCCGGAATACATTGGTGTATGATGAATGTGAGATTGGGAAGAATGTTGTAAGAAGAGTGGGAATAAGTCAGTTGAGATGGTTTGGTCATGTAGAACGTATGTCGAATGACAGGTGTATGCTGGTGAAATTGAGGGTGAAAGTTTGCGTGGACAACCTAGGAACAAATGGATAAATATGATTGAAGGGTTGTTGCGTGAGCGAAAGATTCTGAGCGTGAAGAATAAACGAGCTTGTATGAAAAGAATTATGAATGTGGTTGAAGCAAAAGTGGTGTGTCAGGATAGGAATGTTTGGCGAAAATTAATTGCGGGATAAATAAGGACAAGCGTATCATTCTTGATTTTAGATTCATTGGTTAGATTTTCAAGTGTTTACCTGCAATTGTTTGGAGTTCATCTTTAAAAACAAACGCAGGAAGATACTCCCTTCCTTCCTCATCTTTTTTTACTTTATTTTCAGTTTTTACTATACAGTGTGTAACTGCAATTGTGTTAAATGTATTTTTAAACAAGCGCAGGAAATGTTGCCTTCATTTCTTATAGATTCGTTGTTAGAGAAGTGGGCGTTACGAAACAGGTGTACAAGAGCGAATGGATGGATGTTTGTTGCGTGATGATGGATTTTGGTTGTGAGAAAAGAAAGGAAGTGTTAATGTGGTCGAAACGAGTATCGTGTGTCAGGATGAGAATGTTGACGGGTTCGTGCTACCCCATTTAATGGGATATACCGTGATGTTATGTATGTATATATGTATGTACTTACTTAGCAGCCTATTGTTGTGCATGTAAACATAGGTTAAATATCCTGAAACCGGTAAAGTGATTAAAATCGTACTAATTGGAGGTCATCTGCAGGTAGATATTCAGCACAGCTTGGCGAATGATAGTCGACATCGGTTTAAAACACTTGCGAATTTCTAGTAAAAAGAGTGTCCTACAGGAAAATTCAAATTTCGTGTGGTGGTAGTCACGTGCGGCGGTAGTGATGCACGCGTTGAATATGCGCCGCCAATATCATGGGGTGGCTGTGTTCGAGGCGCCGGTTGGCAAGACCGCATCTGCTAAAGAGTTAGTGCTGATATGTGCCCGCCATCACAAGCGCTAAACAGCAGCTGCGAGTCGTGCACCAAGCACCACCCGACAAGCCAACTCGCTTCTATTTATTGTGTCTATGCACGTGTAAATACGAACAAAGACTGGATGAACCCTTACATGACAGACAATGCCACATTCACTTGTTACATACTTATCATTACAATAGTTAGTTACGAGGCGACGAAGGAACCCATTCTGGAATTTCAAAATGAATACCGTACGAAATTATTAACGCACATATGACGTATATTATGTAACAATTTTTAGAAAGAGTTCGTATGGAGGAAGTGTTAATGTGGTCGAAACGAGTATCGTGTGTCAGGATGAGAATGTTGATGTGCACTGATGCTCTATGAATGTTTCAGGGGTTCGTGCTGCCCCATTTCATGGGATATAGCGTGGTGTTATGTATGTATGTATAAAATGATCTATCTATGATTCTATCGCAAATTAAGACAACAACAAATCTGTTAGTAAATTAATTGTTACAGTCAAGGCCGTCTTTTCGCCTAGGCAAACTAGGCAAGTGCTGGGGACCCGAGTCTCTGGGGGGCCCCGAATCGTTCGACTAAAATGAAACAAATCTGTCACAACGTCAAACGTTGATGTTTTGACAGATAAAACGTCAAGCATTTATTTATTTTTTGTTCAATTCCATGGCTATCAATATTTTTAACGTAATTTTCGACATTTTCATATTTAATTTCTGTCGTTACTAAGCACGTAAAAGTAATTCTGTTTACTGATTTAGAATTTGATGCCCTAAAACTTTTATTTGATGCGTTTTTGCTTAAAATAATTAGGGAAGCAGGAAATTGCAAAAAACTGATTTTACATGTTAAATCCTTATGACCGGCTGAGCGAGTCACCACCCTGTATATATATTTATATGTTTTGGGGCCCTACATATTATATTGCCTAGGACCCAGGAGATGCTTAAGACGGCCCTGGTTACAGTATCTGTCTGAATGAATTACTGGCATTTAATATGCACTGCGGAAATAGTTCTATTTAAATTAGTGTGAAACAAAATGTGGATAAGTACCTCGGAGTGTTTTATAGGACAGGCACATTTCATTTTATTTTACGTGTGCTCATAAACCCGAACAAAATCAGACAAATCACATCTGAGCTAATTTACTTTAATATCCATCAAAGTTGGCTCTGAAATTAATCTTATATAAACGTTCTGTTCTTGTGGTCTGACAGCCGCCGGTTTCTTTCCTTCTACGTAAATCGAGAAAAAAGCTCTCTTGTGTTAAGTACCACTGCGGCGCAATTCTTTCACAGCAGGAAACTCAAAAATCTTTGTTTCAACTGTCAACTACTTCATTATTTAATTTCTAGAAAATTTCATTAGACGTTATGAGTTCGATTCCTACAACTAACAATTTTAAAATAAAATCACGTCTTTTACCTATTACTGGGTGTGGTACTCTGCCGTCGCAGATTTTTGGTAAGTTATATACAGGGTGTTTCACAACTTAGAGTAAAAAATTAAAGGGTATATTCTGTACGACGTGCTGATCATGAAACAAAAAGAATTTAATTTAAATCGCAAAACTATTTTCCATGTTTAGCAGTCCAAAATTTTTCGTTGCCACTGTCACTGGGTGGATGATTATGTTAAAGTTATTAATTAAATAAAATTCTATTATAAATAACTGCTAATAATTGAATTGTGTAACTATTCTTTCGTAGTTGATACCTACTTCATTGTTTGTGTTTAATAGGAAAGTGAATCCAGTGCAGTACTACAAAAATGTTTTAGGTTAACAACCCTTAATTTTTCGAATTTTAAAAAAATTCTTTTTGTTCCATGATCAGCACGTCGTACAGAACATACCTTTTAATTTTTTGCTCTAAGTTGTGAAACACCCTGTATTTCTTCGCGTGAAGTGCGGTTACCAGTCGTCAAATCACGGCCTCCAAAGATTGTCGGCTGTGGAAATCGAACCAGAGTTCCTAAATCCACTTAATTTTGCATTTTCGGTGTGCATTTTTGTTCCGTTCCATTTTACTGTTAGCCATGTTGATCCGTTTCCCAAGCGATGATGTTGTTTTAATTTACTTTTTTGCCCGAAGAATAGTAAAATCTTAACCTGCTCAGAGTACGGCAAACGCCAACTCTCTGTTTTAAACGTACAATTGGATGTGTCAACTTTCGGCTCGATTATAAATATTTGAGTTATTCTATAGTTTTACTGTTAAAGTATGAGCTTTAATTTGTAGTATCAAAGAAACAAATTTTTCAAAATAATTTTTCTTTTTATAAAAAACAACAAAGACAAAATTAATTGTCCGTTCCTTGGTGAAACTAGGTTTAATAAAATATTAAAATAACACTTGTCTAACTCCCACAAAAATTCTAGGTAAAGAAGTGGGTTATACCATACTGATGAGCTCTAATAAGAGCGAAATGCGTCTATGGTTACTAACTGTGCTGGCCAGCCTCTGACGATAACCTGATAAGCCGACTTGGAGGCTGAATTTTTATGAGACTTATTTTATTATTTTAATATTTTATTAATTTTTCTTTTGCCAATACAATTAGTATGAAATATCTGTGTTAATAGAGATAATGCTATAGAAGTTAATATTTAATTTCTAAGGGTGTTGATGTACTTTAGAGAAATGAATCTTTCCTTCTTTCTTGGGCCTCTTGACTTGGTTTTGTGCGCTCGGCTGTCACCGCTATTATCATGCGGAGGGTGTCGAGGGTCGGTGAAGTCAGGGGAGCATCACCGGCAGCTGATAACTTAATTAAATCCAGACTGCGTGTCGAAATGCATTCCGGATACCTATCTACATTATAATCCTGTCCCACCGGAGACGGTTAATTGCATTAAAATTGTATTATTCTTCTATGAAACTCATTAAATCGAAAATTCACTCCGGCTTTTTATTTCACATTTTTTAAAGTGAAACAAAGACGACAGGGGGTGAGCATTCGCCCTTTTGCAATTTTCAACAGCTGAAAAATTCATGGCTTTCTTCTTACTATATAAATCAAGAGTTTGCAATACACACAGAGAGATTAAATTAATTTTACATTTTATCCTAACCAGGACTGGCATCAGAGCACCGCGCTTCTTAACACTACTAATAACACATCGATGGCGCTGGACGATAAACCTAGTAAACCTCTGTGTACTTGTTTATTGAATATTATCTTTCCAGAAACAATTTCAAAATAAATATATCATCACGCCTTTTACACATTACTGGGTGTGGCACTTTGCCATATCAGATCTTGGTAAGTAATATTTTTCTTCGCATGAAGTACGGTTACCAGCCGACAAATCAAGGCCTCCAAATATGTTAGTGGAAGGGGAGCCACAGGGGTAGATTTAAATTGGTGAAAATTGTTTGTCGGCTGTGAGGATCTCTCAAGATCCACAGACCGACTCGATACCACTGAGCCACCTACTATTATAAATATTAAATAGTTATTTGTGTATTAAAAGCGTAAAACGATTCTTTGTTACTCGAACACGGTAATTGCAGCTCTCGCCTTCGCTCGCGCTGCAATAGTGTAAGAGAAACAAAGACACTTTACACTCGTGATGCACACATAATTTTTTCTACGATTGCATCTTAAAATTATTAAAAAACGTATACGTACTGAAAATAATTTCGTTCTGTCAACTATCAATATAATAAGTTTCTGATTTGTTTGTATTCCTGGTAACTATTGAAATAAGCGCGCATATAATATCTTTTTCGCGTGTTGCCATTGGAGACGCGCATTTAAGATATTTTTCGATTGTTCCACAGAAAACGTTAACTTTACGATGACAAATGAGAGCGTAATTGTCAACTTTTCATAGCAATCGTAGAAAAAATATTGTTTGTCTCTTACGTTAGCAGGAAATTGCATAAGTATTGTTAAACCTGTAAAACGAGTATGACCGGTTAAGTCAGTCAGCAACCATCCTGTATATATAGTAATTAATTAATTGCAAAGTCCGAATGTAGGTTTGTTTTTATTAGAGTGGTATCGCGTCATGAAGTTGTATGCAGAGCATGGCAGAGTCTGAGGGGGTTTAGAAAACATGATAATTTCACATCGTAACATTAAAGCGAACTGCGAGATAACAACCAAGAGATGTCACTTTATCCTGTCTTGTCGACTTATTAGTTTGTGAAAATCTCAGTTTGCCATGTCCTAATCCCGCGCGCAATATGGATCCTGTGTCTCTCGATAACACTACGTAACGTAACGAACGTTGCTACGTTAGCTACGTTAGCGTTAACACTCGCAAGCAAGCACAAATACTTAGCAAAACATTTCTATTTATATCAACTGTGTTTCAACTCTCTCCCTCAAAGCGTTTTCAACTGTGTGGATGGAACACACTTACAACAACTTATTTTTTATTGAAAACTTTTTAATTAGCTGTCAACGTAATGTTGCCAGCACTCTTTCTTTCTTTTATTTTAATATTATTATTTTAGTTTTAAACTTTTATTCTACTCTCTTTTCTCTTTATCTTACACGATATCTCATTAATTAAAAACTCCAAATGAACATATGTACATCACGCTAATACCATCAAATTGATACTTTTACTGAACGTTTATTCAAAAACTGCATTTAATTTTTACCACATATTCGTATCCGGGCACACCGTGTTTCATCCATGTTCATAATTTCTTAAATTCTGGATCGGGATTAAAAACGGATCAAATTTGTAATAGAATGTCGAATCGGAAGTTGCATTAAATATCGAATCGGATCTCGGATTGAGACGAATATTAAATAAATATATCATCACGCTTTTTACCCATTACTGGGTGTGGCACTCTCCCGTAGTAGATCTCGGTAAGTGACATATTTATGTGGTTCAGTGGCATCAAGTCTATATTTTTCACCATGACACACATAATTTGTTTATTCATTGTTTAAAATGGGGTAGGTGGCTCAGTGGTATCGAGTCGGCCTGTGAATCTTGAGAACTCTGGTTCGATCCCCACAGGCGATAAACAATTTAAATCTACCCTTGTGGCTCCCCCTTTACTAACATGTTTAGGAGCTGTGATTTTACGGCTGGTAACTGCACTTCACGCGAAGAAATATATCACTTATCGAGATTTGCTTACGGCAGAGTGCCACACCCAGTAATAGGTAAAAGGCGTGATGATATATTTATTTATTTACTAGCCGTCAAATCACGGTTACCACAGGAAAAAATGTGGATCTAAGTACAATTATTTAATAGCCTCTGATGTTGAATGAAAATCATATATTGAAATGTTTGAAGTGACAGAATGAAATGTGTGGCTGCATCGATATCCACGCGTATAACATGTTCATTTCATCGTTATTTCAACATATGAATATTTTTCCATTTGAGTTGTGACTGGGTAACATTTATTTCAGTAAATATATCGGCGTATGGAAGAAACATTTTTTCATATCAAAACTTAAAACGCCGCGTAAACATCACGTATTCATAAACAGAATATACCATGAGCGAATGACACGCATATTCATATGACAGGAGTGGCGGAGTGCGTCGCGACGCCAGCTCTCTGTGAGGGAAAGAAAACACATACAGACGCACACTACCTGTACCAATTCCATAGAGATATTTTAAATGAGCTACATTAACTCTAATTCAATTTACCGACGAATGCGAGTTTTTTCAAATTAACACAATAATTTATGTTGGTACTCCGTATAAAATACTCGCACTAAAAGAATTTTTAAAAGAGTAACGTACATTTAAAATGCTTCCCGTCAAAGCTAATGTACATTTTATAAAATTTGTTAAAACGGCAAAAAGTAAAAGCGTTTCGTTTACTTAATACAAAATTATTTTGTATGGAATTACCTACGTACAATTTATATCCTCTTTTGATAGAAATTCATCAACATGGTTTCTACTTCTTTTTATACCTACCGTTGCACGAATTAGTGCTTATTGCTTTCAATTTTTTTAACTACATCATTTCTACATAGATGATTAATATTTGATATATCTGCTGTTACACGCTTCGAAATTATTTTAGAGACAAATATTTCAAATAAAAGTGATTGAAAATTTAGTTATTTTTTATGTTTGTACATTGCAGGAGCAGCATTTCAGCCTGAGTTTGCAGAGCCCATCGTCAACCTCTCTGTTGCCATCGGCCGTGACGCTACCTTCAGGTGCCTGGTGCACCACCTCGGAGGATATAGGGTAACTTATACTTTTATATTAAATTTACAATTCACAAATTTTATATTTATCGCTAAACATTTTTAAATTATTCTAACCAAATATTTTAAATAAATAATTTGAAATAATAATTTAAACTTAATAAAAGTTGGACCAATGAAATATATGCACTTTATAAATAATAAAATAAATATATTATAAGTCAATTAGTTCGTATTTATCTGCAATTGCAGAACTCAGCTGGTCATATAAATAAATATAAATATATCATCACGCCTTTTACCAATTACTGGGTGTGGCACTTTGCCTAAGCAGATCTCGGTAAGTGATATATTTCTTCGCGTGAAGTACGGTTACCAGCCATCAAATCATGGCCCCCAAAGATATTAGTGGAGGGGGAGCTACAGGGGTAGATTTAAATTGGTGAAAATTGTTTGTCGGCTGTGGGGATCGAACCAGGGTTCTCAAGATCCACAGGCCGACTCGATACCACTGAGTCACTTACCCCATTCATATAAATCGGTTTCGATTAATTGGACCATCGGTTAATCGAGGTAATTGTTTATTTGTGACAAATCTTACCTAACCTAACCTAACCTAACCTACAGAGTTTATTAAAAAAAAATGTAATTCTTTTTCACTTATTTGAAATACGCTATATCCCATAAAATGGGGTAATATCTACTCATCAGATTTATCAAACAATTCTCATCCTGACACACTGTCCAATATTTATTTATTAATTTATGTTAGTTTTTGCAACAGGAACTGAATCCCAATTACAGTACAGGGTTCAAATTCACCTATTGAACTATTTTAATACTATGCCTATACATCGGGCATGTTTCAATAATTTTGCATATGATTGTATTTTTTAAATCCCACTTTCGCAGTGAGTGTACAGTATTCATTTTCGTTGACAAAATATTGTTCTAATTTGGTATAAATAAGTAGGCTACTTTGTACTTGGAGAATTTATAGAGAACATTTGAACAATTTAATAAGCAGGGAGAAAATACAAGCGATCTACTTTTCAATTATTTAGAGTGGATCGAGTGTGCTGTACTGAATTAATTTTTAAAGAGAATTTCCTATAAAATATGGCTTAATATCACTTGAGTTAAAAACTGTGAGAAATACGAGCAACGGACTGTTTGCTATTGAGACATGTTAGAAGGTTTAATTTCTTATTTAGTAGAAGTAAGAATTTTTATTAGGGGGTAAGTAGTGAAACAAGTAAGTATGCATAGTGGATGTAGATCGTTGTAGAGTTTATAAAAAGACGGTGAAACACTTTCGGGTGTCATAAAAACACTGTTTAATTACACGGCGGGCGAGAGTAGCGCGTACAGAATAATAAAAGAAAATCGAAACAAGGAAAACAACAGATGCACGCGCCAGCAGCATGACGTAGCAAGGGGTAAAGGCGTTGTTAAGTCGCTGGCGGCCGCCGTCGTGTACAGCACTAATTACTATGTAATTGCTTGCGATTACTTACATTAATTTACAACAGCTTAATTAAACAAACCAAACGAAATATGAAAGCGGTTGAAATTTTCAAGGTTTCTTAATTGCGTGGAATTTAATTAGAGCAATCGCTTAGAGAGCGTCGGCGTCGGTGTCGGTGGGGAAACACAACGCAAGGTGTTGCCGCTGACGCCGGACGTAGCTTTGATGTTCACAGTCCCGCTTACTTCACACCCCACCAGGAAGTTTTCAACGTGTTGTATGCCACGTGCAATCTGCTTCTGCTTCGACGATTTCACCTCCGTAATAACCACTATTGTTCAACAACATTTATATTTCTCGCTTTTCAAACATCACCACCTGGAGCTATTATTTACTACAAGTACATTGTTTTACAACTATTTTCATATTGAAAATTGTCAACATTATCTCATTATCACCTCATTCTATACCCATTGCTAGGTGTGCCACGAACCCTTCAAATATTCACCAAATCATTCTGTAATTTACTTATACGGTGGTGTGGATAGCGATACGGAATTCGAATCCGGAGATCTCGAGTTCAAATTTCAATCAAGCTAAAAAAAACCCCTGTGGCTCCCTCTCCACTAATATCTTTGAGGGCCGTGATTTGACGGCTGGTAACCGCATTTCACGCGACAAAATATATCACTTACCGAGATCTGCTTAGGCAGAGTGCCACACCCAGTAATGGGTAAAAGGCGTGATGATATATATTTTTTTTTCTTAAAAGAACTATCACACTGCGGCTCGGTGAGTGCGGACCCTGTACTGTAATTAGGATTAAATTCCTGTTGTACAGCGGATCATAAATAAATAAATAAATAAATAAATAAATACTGTTCAGAATAGGGTCCGGACTCATCGAACCGCAGTGTAGTTAATTCATATAATTTTTAGCTTAAGTGGGATTCTAACTCGGGATCTTTGGATTGGACCTGAAGTGGGTTCCTGAATATTAGATTTAACTTGATCTGCTTGAAACAAAATATTACTTATAAATTTAAATCTACCCCTGTGGTCTCCATCCACTAATATCTTTGGGGGCCGTGATTTGACTGCTGGTAACCGCACGTCACGCGAAAAAAATATATCACTTACCGAGATCTGCTTAGGCAGAGTGCCACACCCAGTAATGGGTAAAAGGCGTGATGATATATTTATATTTATTTATATAAATTAAACATATTAAATTAAAGATTGAAAGTAAATAATAATAATATTAATTATTATTTTTTTTAAATTTATATATCAGACCAACTACTCAGGTCATATGCCGATATGTCCTTTGTATGGCCGCCACGGGCGGGACCCGAACCCACGACCTTATGGTCGTCAGTCAGGCCCTCAACCCGTGCGACCATCACGCGGAACAATACTAATTATTATTATTATGCCTATATTTGGTTTTCATGTTTGCTAAACATCCACATTCTTAAATCTTTTTAAACAAGCTCGCTTCATCACTCGTTCAGGCAACAAACCTTCAATTATATACATTCATTTTTTTCTAGGGTAGGCATCCTAGATCTTCTACGCAATCTTTTACCATAAATTTCATTGAACTTTCATCCAAAATAGGTTCCACATGCTCAAGTCATATACACAATCTTCTAATAACATTTTTCGTCGGGACAAAATAACTAGAAAAATGTACAGCTTTTAAATTTAAATCTATAAAACCTTTCAATGTACTGTTCTTTTTTTGTAATACATCTGATAATATTTGTTATTTGTTTGTGATTTAAAAGTGTATTAATGGACTATTAAAATAAAATGAAGTGTAGAGTGTTTAAATAAAATTATTCTGCATCGGGTTTTTTGTAGCAGATGCTTTGATCACACTCTATAAAATAATGATAATATCTCCAATTACTTAACTAAAATCCTCTGTATCTCTACATAAAAATGATTGCACGTTTTTGTATCAAAGTTAAAAAAAAATAATTTATCTTTGTAAAGCGAAACAGAGCTGGCGCGCGTCCAAGCAGTGGCGGTGGCAGGCGGGGGCGGCGGTACTTGCACGGCGATCCCCAATAAACGTTCGACTACCTAACATCTGTGCACTTTGCAAAAAATAAACGAATCAAGTTTACACACCATTTGTCATATCTGCAATATTACAACGCTGCCAGCCGCCGACGCCGCCGCCTTCAACGCCGCCGTCGGCCGCCTTCGGAATAATAATGAATATTTTAGCGCATTTATTATTTAAAGATGATTCGTTGGAATGATGAATGCTGCTTTCGTCTTATTTCTATACGAACTTGGAATTTCGCGCAGATTTGCTAAAGTTTCTACGATCGTCATAAAATCATGAAAAACCTCTACATTTTTACTACTACTTGTAGGAGTTTCTAATTACCATATTTTTTACGACTCAGTTAGAAATCAAAGTTATCTTCTATAAATTGAAAGAAGAAAATGATACTTTTTGTCCCAAGGGAAGAAAGCAAATTTTTCTTCCCAAGGGAACAAAAGTAAAGCCATATTCATGGCAACTAAAAATCAACAGTGAAAAAAATATATGTAGATACAGTCAGTCCTTCTTCAGGTACTTTAATCCTTCGCTTTCAGATCGAGAAATAAGACAAAACCTTCGGGAAGAAATGTCTTACTTTCTTCCCTTGATATACAAATAACTAATTTTTGATTTGACGTTAGCGACATCTAGATGACATCATTTAAGAAAATAATAAATCTGAACAAAATTTCGAATTGGTTTTTAAACTTGACTTTCCTTTTGTTTCAGGTGCTTTATATCACTCAAGTAATGTTTCACTTTTATCTTTTGATATATAAATAAGGAATAACTATTCTGTTGTCAAACGCTTCTAAATTATTTTGTCATAGAATATACAGGGTGTTTCACAACTTAGAGCAAAAAATTAAAGGGTATATTCTGTACGACATGCTGATCATGAAACAAAAAGAATTTTTTTTTGAATCGCAAAACTATTTTCCATGTTTCCCAGTCCAAAATTTTTCGTTGCCACTGCCACTGGGTGGATGATTATGTTAAAGTTATTAATTAAATAAAATTCTATTATAAATAACTGCTAATAATTGAATTTTGTAATTATTCTTTCGTAGTTGATACCTACTTCATTGTTTGTGTTTAATAGGAAAGCGAATCCAGTGCAGTACTACAAAAAATGTTTTAGGTTAACAACCCTTAATTTTTCGAATTTAAAAAAAATTCTTTTTGTTTCATGATCAGCACGTCGTACAGAATATACCCTTTAATTTTTTGCTCTAAGTTGTGAAACACCCTGTATAAATAAGAAATAACTATTCTGTTGCCAAACGCTTCTAAATTATTTTATCATAGAAAATATAGTGCGTTTGAAATATTCCTCATAAAACTAATTTTAAAATGTTTGAAAATGAAAAATATTCACTGGCAGAATTTAATAGACTAATTGTTTTGGTAATGTATCTGTGCAGGTCGGATGGGTAAAAGCTGACACGAAGGCGATCCAAGCAATCCACGACCACGTGATCACGCACAACCCACGTGTGAGCGTATCCCACGGCGACCACAGCACGTGGAATCTTCATATTCGCGCCGTACAAGAAGAAGACCGTGGACAGTACATGTGCCAAATCAACACTGACCCCATGAAGAGCCAGGTTAGCATTATTCATTCATTAGTTATTGTATTTTTTTTTTCATGCAACTGTGAAACAATAGTATATTACATAATAAGTCAGGAAAGTGATGCTTTACTTGACGAAGCGATTGTTTGAAGTACGAGGCCGCCAGGCCGAGTATTTTAATTCGCTGAGTCAAGTAAAACACTTTCGTGACGAATTATGTATACTTTTTTTTCTGAAATCGTTCATATTTATATTTTAACAACATAATTAATAATAAATATTTCAAAATGTTTAATTTTTTGGTAAGAATCATATTGACAGCAAACTACATATCCAAGGTGATAACAAAAGTTGTTGAAAACAACATCTTATGTGAAAAATCTATTGAACATATTTGTGTCAAAAGTAATATTGTTGAGAGAGAAGATTTCTGTATAATGTTGGCAAATATAGATGAAAATGAGTATGAGGCGGTATTTTCAAGTACTTCTCCTGAAATCTTAAATCAAGCAACTGCGGCTGTTGAAAATTTATTACCGAGCAAGTCCAAAGACCGATATGATAAAGAATATGAAATTTTCATGGATTGGAAAAAGCAAGATAAAGTAAATAATTTTAGTAACTTAAACAATTGTATATTTAGTATTAACGTTATTGATAAAAATAAATAAAGATCTTATTGAATGTTTTAGTTATTTAGTTTATTTACTTGAGTCAGGTAAAGTACTTTCCTGACTAGTCAAGAAAGTACTTTACCTGACTGTTTTGCAAATGTTTTGGTAAACACTTACTTTCCATACTAAAATGCGTCAGGAAAGTAGGCATTTTCTTGACGATTTCAGAAAAAGTTCATTACTAGATTGGCAGCTACTTTCATGGCCTACATACACAATTAACTATTATTTGTTATTCTGTTCAAAAGAATCTTAAACCTATTTTATAGTAAGTTGTAGTGAAATCTGAACCACTATTCTGGAATTAAAAATAAAAGATTCACGTGTCACACCTTCTGTTGGTGATATTTCGTGTTTCATAAACTTTGTTAACTTTAACAGCATCGTAAAATGAAAATATATATGATACTACTACAACATGTGTAATAGAAAATATAATTTACTATCAGAATAATCGCAGTTGCTGCGTAAGAATTGAGAACACATTAGATGTAGTTGTTTTGTACCTGCATTTAGAATTTTGTGTAAAGTTTAGAAAGCACAGTGGTGTACAAATGTACTTTCTTATCTTGATAATGTTGGAAACAGTCTCTTAGGGGCTCGGTGGCCTCGGTGGCCTCAGAACCACTTCTGATAAACTTTAAAACTAAATATAGTTCAGCGAATAAAGAGTAAAACAAAGCATAAAAATATGAATGCGTCAATAAAATTTAGAGAATTTCTCTCGCTGGGATTTATTCCAGGGACTACGACAGCGGTAAATGGATACATTTACAAATAAACAACTTGTCGTTGGGAATTTTTTCAATCCGTATGGAACAAACAGCCATAAACCTCTAGCGATAAAAATTATAATACCCAAAATAATGATGTAATAAAAGTCGCTGTTTTGATGCATACATATGATGGCATTTGCATTTAAATTTTATTTAGCAGCTTTGAGATTGCAGCGAGAAAATTGACGGCGACTCTTTCATTTTGACTTTATTCGGCTGTTGCTAGACGGTCACTCCAACGATAAAACTCAGATTATTCTTATCGTTACAAATTTTATTATATTTATTCGATCAGACGAAAAATGACACCGCTATAGTCGATTCTAGACAACAAGGCATAACAGCGCTAGAATCACTTTTTTTATATCTCCTTTGGTTTCAAATTTACTCCCATATTAAATTAAAATTATTTTAATAATTTTTTTTTCTGCTTCCGTTATTAAAATGTCATTTTACATAATGATTTTCATAGCGTTAAATAACATTTAATCATATGTTGACAAGTAGGCGCGGTGGCCGAGCGTGTTAAGGCACATCTCTTAGCATACTGTGACGTCACCCGAACCAAGGTTCGTCGGTTCGAATCCGCCTGTCGACAATGTGTGATTTGTCGTAAAATATATAAAATACAGTTTCATGTATTTATCACACTCGGGCGCTATGAGCTAGTCCCTTATACGCCTTAAATAATCTGACTTAAGAAACCGGCAGTACGGCAGTGTAAAAACTGCGGCTCGGTGTGTCCGGCCCCTATGTTCCGAAACGGAATGATGGGACTCATTATTATTATTATTTATATGTTGACAACCCGTGGCTTCGAATGTTTTAGTCACGGGGTGAAGTTAGCTTCAGGTATCTGTTGTTGTAACTTTAACTTACTTTTTAAATAATTCATAAAATTTTAAATTTTTTTGTTGTATTAATATGCGAATATAGAAAAAGTATAGTATGTGACTCGTTTTATAAACAATTTCGATACTTATTGTTTATACACTCACAACTAAAGAGACGTTATACAACTTGTTAGATAATATACTATTAATGAATAGATATTTGACTGATTATTATAATTTTCGTATTCTATGACCGGAATAATGTATCTTGGTATTTTTATGTTCTTTTCATGCGTTTTTGTACTTATTTTTAAAGAGTCTTTTATAAAACTTGTTACATAATAAACTATTATAGCATATGTAACATTACTGTCAAAAGTTCGACTGTCATTTGAATGAATACATTTTATTTACTTTGGAAGTAAACTAATTTATTGTTTATAAAACTGGCATTAGATGAATTAATGAATAATTCTGTTATTTATAAACTAAAAACAAAATAATTAATTTAAAATGACTCAATTAGATAACAAATAGTATGTTGTTCAACCACCACCGTACGGGAAATATATCTCATTTTCAATTAGTTACAAATTTTATGCAACTATCAATTTGGCATTGCCTGTTCGATAGAACTTCTCATGTCATCTTACCGTTTTTTAGAGATCTTATTCTCTGCTGGCACAGTCCTTCGTCACCAGCTTCTTCACGTGAAATTTGTTCTAGGTGAAGAAGTGAGTTATACCATACTGATGAGCTCTAATAAGAGCGAAACACGTCTATGGTTACTAACTGTGCTGGCCAGTCTCTGACGATACCCTCATAAGGTGACTTGGAGGCTGAATTTTGTTAGACTTAGCCAAGTATTTAGTTTATATTTTATTAAACCTAGTTTCACCAAGGGTATGGATGACAATTAATGTTGTCTTTGTTGTTATTTAAATTACTGCGTAACTATCAATTTATATCCAAAATATAGGACTAAATCTAAATGTTTTAGATTTCTTTATAAGTTATTATAACAGATATAACCTAGCAAACAAATAAAGTAAAAAATACTCGTTTGTATGTGCAGGTGGGCTTCTTGGACGTGGTGGTACCGCCCGACTTCATCGCCGAGGATACTTCCGGAGACGTGATGATCCCTGAAGGTGGTACAGTGAAGCTAACATGTCGTGCTCGTGGTTACCCAACACCGCATGTCCTCTGGCGTCGCGAGGATGGCGCCGACATCATCGTCAGAGAGCCCAACGGTCTCAAAACCAAACGTATGCACATCATCATACCTTTATTGTTGTCTTGGATATGTACCATTTATTGAATAACAACTTGCCTTTGTTATAATAAAAGTTCTGATGAGAAGTTTCGTAAGATGCATAAACGCGAAACTAAAGAATCAGGAAGTTTTTAACGACGCTAATGCAGATTTTATTCTCAATCTTTTGTAAAGTACTTGGACGAGGATGAAATATGAGCTTATTTCAAACACATGTTGCTTGTATGGACGAACACTTTCATTAAAATGAAGCTTTGAAATTCAACTTTTAAAATATCCGAACTAGAATCAGTTCAGTTGATTTAAGCCTGTTTTACATTATACTTTTTTGGCTAGAAACTTTGACAAGTTTTATACTAGGTTTACTTATATAACGTAGATAATTAAAGAAAAAGTCAATTTCATACTAAAAACGTCTTTAAAAACTAGATACAATTTTAAATCAACTTTTGCGCAATGAACGCGTATTCCCTGTTTATTAACCTAACCGATATTTTATCTGCTATCCTATTTTGTTTAGTAATTTGTATTAACGACTAAGAAATTAAAGTGTCAAATATTAAATGCTAAAATCACTAAAGAAATAGTTTGACAGAAAATTAAGTAACTATAAATTCGTAACTAGGAATTGTACAACTGATCCTACAAAAAAATAAAAATAAATAAATAAATATATCATCACGCCATTTACTAGAGATGGGCGAATATCAAATTTCTCGAATTCGAATATCGAATACGAATATTAATCAGAACTCGAATATTCGAGTACCTCGAATATTCGAATACTCCTAAAAGTTTATTTATTTAGTATTAATAATTATTTAATTATGTCCTTTTCATTATTTGAATGAAATTGTTAAGATAAAATAAAATTAAAACAAAACAGAAAAGAAAAAGACGAAAACTTCAAATTTAAGGTGAATCGTACGGGCTGATGTTGGCGAAAAACTAATTTGAAATATGGTACGTCTTCATGGTTTTGAAACAAAATATCTTTGTTATTAATAACTTCAAAATATTGTAATAGCTTTTTATGTACAAATGATAAAGAAAACATATTCAAAAACTATACGGACGTTAATATTCGAAAATCTCGAATATCGAATAATGTCAATATTCGCAGTATTCGACTATTCGCGAATGATATTCGCCCATCTCTACCATTTACTCATTACTGGGCGTGGCACTCTGCCTAAGCAGATCTCGGTAAGTGATATATTTTTTTCGTGTGAAGTGCGGTTACCAGCCGTCAAATCACGGCACTCAAATATATTAGTGGAGAGGGAGCCACAGGGGTAGATTTAAATTGGTGACAAGTAAGGTCACATTTTTGTGTGTCATATAATAGTTAGATTAAACAGTGAAGACACTGACCGTGTGACATTGGCTTTAAGTATGCATATATGTTAAATAAGTATTTAAGAAAATAATAAAAAGAAAAAATAGTGTAATCTCGTCCTATACAATGCTGTTAATAGTAAAATTAAATAGAGCAATTAAAAGTTTCAAAGTAAAGAAATGAAATTTGAAGAGCAACATTACGCTGGCAGTTTGTTGTTGAGCAGCCCAGGCCCAGATACATAGAATGAGGTAGTTTAAATTTCCATTTAGTTTGTGGAATATCTAAGGAAGTGATCTTCTACTTCTATCTGTAGAAGCAGAGGAACTTGTGCAATGCAGCTCGATAAAGAATGCGGTATTACATCGAGTAGTGAATGCGCAGTGTGCGTACAAATTTGATAAACTTATTATGAAAAATGTGCAGCGAAGATAGACGCCTAGCGCGAAGTGCCTAGCAAGCAGTGAACAGAATGCATTTAAATTTTAGATGCACGTAGAAGAAACGATACCGATGATCGTTTATAAAAACCTCATAACAGGGTTTGCGCCGGGAGCGGTAGCAGCGTGGCGACGCGCCGCGCATCGACAACGACGCTCGATGAAATTTTACGTTATTTGAAAAGTTTGCGGGGTGCCGGGTGGCCATTGGCCGTTCGCAGCGCGCTCACGTCCCTTCATATGGGCCGCGAATAATGGCTATTATTGCAGCCGGAAAGCACGGACACACACGTGGCGGCGTCGCGACGGATGTCCACACACACGCACATACGCACACACGCACTCGACACAGATGAGAATCGATATGGTGTTACTCTTATTATGTACGAAATATAACAGCGCTTTGCTGTTAATCGCATTTTTATATGAACCTAGCGAACCTATCGGAGATGATTGGAACTTCAACAAAGGTTACTGACATGGAGAGAATAGTTCAAAACTATTCCTACATATTTAACTAATAGTATATTATATTACTAGGAGTAGAAAGCAGTCTTTTTCATTCTACTCCGAGTAGCATATACTATTTTTTCTTCAAGCATTCTAACGTAAATTTAAAGAATAAAATATAAATTATTTAATTTTTTCCCAAACTCGCTTTATTAACAGTTATGTTAAATGTACAGTTTTCTATTTTACAATTTTGAATATTTAAACCTCTACTGGCAGTATTTGTATCGATAGTTCCAATATCCTAATAGATAGAAGCTGAATAAATTTCATTGTTTATTTCCGTACCTTGATTACTTCCAAATGTAACAGGTATGTTGCAAGTTATTTCTGTCGAAGTATCAAATAACTCAATATTTTCAAAAATGCTATTAGTTTAGTGTATTTACATATGTTTACGTTATGTTTGATATTTAATTCAGCCTTAATCATTGAGTAAAGTAAGTTAGCATAACATTCTCAGAGAAATTCTTCACATTTTGTTCTCTAGTCCAATTGACAAATCTCTCATAAGCGAAATCATAAACCTTACGTGATTTTTCAGGAATCAATGTTTGAATGACTGACTTTGCGATTTCTGCTATTGCTGGAGGTGTAAATTGCATTTCATCCACTTCTTGAGACATTTTTTTTGTAAAACAAATAACGATATTTATCACTACTGGCTGTCAGTCAGTTAACCTCACTTCACTTCAGTTGCCAACCTTAGATATTGAAATTGTCGTACGGAACACTCAAAATTATGGGTTGTGACTCCTAATTATGTTCACGATATTTTTTTTATATATATATATTGTTATTTTAAGTACGCTGTACGATAGTAACTTACTATCGTACATCGTACAATTCCCCTAATTATCCTACATGTATGATAATTATCGTACGATTGGTAACGTTGAGCCAGTAGCCGGGCTGCTCTAGCAAGTGCTGCCGCCTGTGGTATATTTTATAACTAACATTATTGTACTAGTACAATAATGAATTTCATTATTGTACTAATAACATAATGACTTAGTTCTACATAGTGTGTGTAGTAGCATAATATGAATATTGTTGTATGCTTGAAGAAAAAATCATTTATTCTATTACTACTATTTAATTTTCATTCATGTTGCTCTCTTTCAAAGCTGTCCATATAAAAATATTATTTTTTAACTGTACTTTTTTACGAAACTATCAGACAGTTGTCATTATATAAATCTTTATCATAACAATTACATAAATAAGGATAAATTATTCTGTTCATACCAAAATTATAATGATCAGTAAAATACCTAATTATTGATAGTATATTATGTAACAAGTTTTTTAAACGTCTCTTTAGTAAGAGTTTATAAAACGAGTCATATACTATACTTTTTCTATGATCGCAAATTAAGACAACAAAATATAAAGTTTTATAAATTATTTAAAAAGTAAGATTAAGTTACAATGACAGATGTCTGAAGTTAACTTCACCCCCTGCTTAATATCTTAAGCCATGACTAAAACATTCGAAGCCATAGCTTGTCAACATGGGATTAAGATGTTATTTAGCGCCATATATAATTTGTATAGCATGCATTATCTAATAGTTATTTGTAACAAATCTTGTTTTACATTATTATTTTACTAACATTAAGCATTTTAATACTGATTTTAATTAATTACAACATATAAATAAGAAAATATGCAAAAAGTGGTGTCAGCCATCTTAGCCATTGTTAACTTTTAACATGTTGTTAAAAGTATGCAACTGGGCCTTAGGGTGCGTAATTTAGATCATAAATTTTAAGACACTTCCACTAATTGATAATTGTAATTGGTAATCGTAATAACTAATTGAGTAGTAGTTTTTGTATTTTTACTTTCAAATTTTACCGGGTACTTCAAGATCTGCAATTGTAGGTCTTTAGTATGTTTTGAAATGAAGTAAAAGTTATATATATATATACAGAGTGTTTCACAACTTAGAGCAAAAAATTAAAGGGTAACGACGTGCTGATCATGAAACAAAAATTCTTTTTGTTTAAATCGCAAAACTATTTTCCATGTTTCCGTCCAAAATGTTTCGTTGCCACTGCCACTGGGTGGATGATTATGTTAAAGTTATTAATTAAATAAAATTATATTATAAATAACTGCTAATAATTGAATTGTGTAATTATTCTTTCGTAGTTGATACCTACTTCATTGTTTGTGTTTAATAGGAAAGCGAATCCAGTGCAGTACTACAAAAAATGTTTTAGGTTAACAACCCTTAATATTTCGAATTTAAAAAAATTCTTTTTGTTTCATGATCAGCACGTCGTACAGAATATACCCTTTAATTTTTTGCTCTAAGTTGTGAAATTTCCTGTATATACATATATGAAATGTGTTGGGATTTAAGTAAGGTTTAGTTAGTTAGTTTTTTGCAACTGAAGAAAATGAAACGCTTCGTGCATATATAAAAAGTAAAGTCAGTATTGTTTTTAATTCCCGCAGTAGGTGTAATATTCTTGGTCGACGTGGAGTAGAAGTAGAATCCTGCATTTCTCTTTGTCTGTAAACAGACATTGTTTAAGAGCGTCGGTCGTGCCGTGTGCTTCGCTTTTTATTTCGTTCATCTGTGCAATCTCCACGTTACGGGTGGAGTGTTGGACGGCGCGTGAACGTGAGACGAAGTGCAGTGATGTCCGTCTGCGTCTGTCTGGCTGCAGTCCCTACGGCACAGTCACGTACGGAGGTCTCAGCGTCGCGTAAACTCCAGCTATCTGATTCCTTGCTAAGATTTGCTACTGTTTAATTAACTTGTCTGTAATGCGCGGCTACTGACGTTCACGTACAATACATGACCACTCAGCTTCTAAATCAACTACTCTTCGCACTGGACTTTGTGTTTTAACCATTTTAAATTACATTTTTTAATGGAACAATAGTTATTTGTACTTAAAGGGACAATATAAATTAACCACTGTAAATCTAAACAATGCTCAATGCCAGAATCAAAGCTTGCTGCTGTCATGTATTAACAATGCATTTTATGAAGAAACTTAGATAAATTGTTACAAATCCAACGTTTCGGTGTAAACCATGGCCTTCTTCAGGGATATGTAACGTCTAATAATTGACATAAACAAATTGTTTAAAAAACAACATAATTAGTCACAATTTAAAATAATAAATAGTCAAAAATGTTTAAAAATTACAACAACTCTTAACAACTAACTATAATTGTTTTAAATATTTGGTTATCACTAAAGCCCGGATATTTAGGCACTTAAAAACACCTAAATAAGCAGGCATATAGGCCGGTAATTACTCTAAAACAGGCGGGATTTTAGGCAGCCTAAATATAAATAGTTTCTTTAATAAAAATTATACACTAATTCTTTTTCTAAATTTGGTACTCATACTTTTCATTAGAAAAAAATATTCATTTTAAACAAAAATTAACGCAATCTAAAAAATATTTAGGGTTCTTATTTTATTAACTATTATATAAATTCAAATTATGTAGTATACTTTGATTCACAAAATATTACGAGCAACTGCTGAATGGAATTTTCGGAAAGGGACTGTCTTCGGTCAGTCAGAACTTGCTTGTAAGCTGAAAATTTCGTTCGACATCATAAAATGTAACAGGGGCGTTCTTATATTTAGCTATATCGTCTAAAGTGGTAACTTTCATTGATTAATGGCAAAGGAGCAATTAAATTGCCACATAAAATTTTGACTAAAACTTGATTAAAGACAAAGTAAGTACTTTAAATATTATAGATTAGGATGGAACACTTTGCCGAGTGTTGAATTAATCAACGAAATAGATAATAGATGGCGTTGATAAGCCTTGTCTGCTCAATATAAGTTGAAATAAGCAACAAAAATAGGCAAAATAGGCTGTATAAGGTAAAATAGGCACAAAAACCAAAATATAGGAAAAATAGGCTTTAAGGCACGAAAAAAAACCTTGCATTACACGTAAACATATTACCTATGTATAGAAAAACCAAATTGCCTGAAGTCTATTAAAATTTGAATCTAGGCAATTGCCTAAAAATCCGGGCTTTAGTTATCACTGAAACGTTGGAATTGTAACAATTTTAAAATAAATTAGACTGATATTCCAATTATCTTAGTTTCTTCATTATTTAAACAGTCGATCATCGTATTAAATAATTTATCATCAAATAATTGTAGTATGATCTTTCTAAATTATTTAAATAAATACACAGAAAATTACTCAAGTATTTAATATGTGTAGATTTCCAGTGCGAGCATTGTATTTTCGGCTCGTCGATGGTTCAGCTTTAAGGTTGGTGCAGTTGGCAGTGTGGTTGGTTTAAGAAGTCTGGTAATGTTGTGTGTATCTGGGTTTTTCATTTGACGTATCGTTAGTCGGGTCTGCAATGAATCCTCGGGTGGCTAATGGAACACCAGTTATCGGCGAGAAAATAGGCAAGTGGAGCAAAATTCGTTCCCCAATAAACTGAGGTCCGAGCTCCGAACATAGCACGGGTAGGTATGTGGGGGTGGCAGAGGTGGAGGTGGAGGCGGCACTGGACACTACAGGGTTGGATTCATACGAGAAACAAGATGTACCCAGCAAAGAAATCTAATCACTTTCAATAAGAAATTGTATTTTTAACAAAAATATCTGAGCTTCAGCTCTGCAATTGCAGATTTATTTAGGAAAACAAAACAAAATATGTAAATTGTCAAATATTTCTAAATTATTTCAAAGGAAAATGTTTCAAATTAAATTGATAGAACATTTAGATTAGTTTAAAGAAATGAAACAACTTAAATCTAAGCACTTCTTTCAATTTTTAAGAGCGGCAGCTCTGTTTTGCAGATTTAATTGTATGCTTGTTTAAGACAATCTTAAACTTTTTAAACGAGCAGGTCTTTTTTGCCGTCAAAAGTTTCTAAATTATATCCGAGAAAAATGCTTGAATTTAAAATGTTAGAACAATTTTTTAGTTTGTCCGATATTTTATTTGAACAATTTTAGTTACGAAAAAACGAGTACTTAAAGAGTTTATAAAACGAGTCATATACTATACTTTTTCCACGAGTGCAAATTAAGACAAAGTTTTTTGAATTATTTACAAAGTAAGGTTAAATTCCAATGACAGTTGCCTGAAGCTAACTTCACCCCGTGCTTAATATTTCAAGCCGTGACTAAAACGTTCGGAGCCACAGTTTGTCAACATATAATTAAAATTGAAGCCAGTTCTTTAAATGACAATAGAAAATATATATTTGGCAGAATACAATCTGCCTCAGCTTCCACCTAGAGTAGTAACTATAAAATTTGAACTTATTTTCTGCCTGTTACCGGTTAAAATTATATCTCTGTAAAATAATTTCGGAAGTATCGGAGACGTTGTGTGAAGCCGACCCTGGACATGAGTTCCAGACCACCAGAGTTGCGGTGGTGTAGACCAGAGTAATTTCGTGTAAAACAGGCGGCGTTAATCGGGAGGCAGACTCATCGCCGGTCACGTGACTGCGTTCACACGGTCACGAACCCACGGCCCGTGTAGTTCAACGTTCACGTTTGTGTTTCGGCAGACTATTAACTGCTGGTAGTGGCACTGGTACTGTCTACACACACACTCCTCTGCTCTGCTCCTCTGTTTGCCTATTGTTATTTTAATTAAAGAGTCAAACAGTTGTTTTATGTCCCGGATTTGCTAACCGACTAATTAGGAATTAATTAGTGTACCGACAAATTCTACCATACACATATTTACCCAGCTACATGCTTCTTTCCACTCAGACAAGATTACAATGGATTGTAATTAATCGTTACACTGTAACGGATATTGAAATTAAATTCTATCCTCAAGAACTCATGAGTTCACAACACACTTCACTTGATAAATTATTTACAAATAATAGTAAGATTAAACTACGACTAAAATTCATTAAATTTTCTGTTACAAAACTCATTAAAAGTTTAGGTATTAATGTCTGCAATAATGTTCAATTTACCTTCATGAATTATTTGGAACATCGCCATAATTAATCACTCACCAGATTATTGATTTTGATCAAAATATAATTATTCGTACATCATGACACTCTTTTGACCAAGGGTGTTTTTATACTTCGGTAAAAATAGTACTGGATATATTTTATTTCACATAGCCGAAGATGAATTTATTTATTTATTTATGTTACGCTGTACAACAGGAATTTAATCCCAATTACAGTACTCACCGAGCCGCAGTGTAGTAGTTCATATTAATTTTAGCTTGAGTGAGATTCGAACTCGGGATCTCCGGATTCAAATTCCATATCGCTATCCACACTACCGTACTGATTCATGTATTAAAAAAAATTCATGGTTTATAAAGATGATGTTGATATACATTAAAGTCGAGATATCTTTATTTTTAAGTTGTCAAGTTGTCAACATTAATTTAAACAAATTTAGTAATTTATGTAGAAAAAAGTGCAGGCGCGGTGGCCGAGCGTGTTAAGGCACATCTCTTAACATACTGTGACGTCACCCGAGCCATGGTTCGTCAGTTCGAATCCGCCTGTCGACAATGTGTGATTTGTCGTAAAATATAAAATACAGTTACATGTATTTATCACACTCGGGCGCTATTTGCTAGTCACTTATACGCCTTAAATAATGTAGCATTATGACTACGAAAACCGGCAGTACGACAGTGTAAAAACTGCGGCTCGGTGAGTCCGGTAGGCCCAGGAGCCTGATTCTGTATCTTGCGTGACTACTTGCGGCACCCATACTAACACAGATATGTCACATGCATATAGTAAACCATCTATCGGACATTTAAAGAACTAATGGGTATGACGTCACTTCTTGCGAGACACGCAAATATAGATGCGTGACCTCCGTAGCTCCTGTTTCTTACTTGCGACACTACCTGTCTCATTCTAACATTATGTTTTTTTTTTACTTTCTTGTCATTTTGCGTTATCAACGCCATATCTGCCATAAAGTTTATTAAAATTTGTTTTTGCTCCTCTGTAGCGTTCATATCAGGTTTTCTATCTTCTGCCATAATAAAATCGTATAAAAAAACTACAAAACGATGTTGATAAACAATGACATGTGATTGCAACTGACAGTTATAGTTTCAAAACCATTACCAACACTAAACTTGACGGGAAAACGTAAAGCACGGAATTCCCTATGCTCGACACCAGAAAAGAATCGGTGACGTCATACATTGTACTAACGAAAATTTAATCACGCAAGATACAGAATCAACCTCCAGGCCCGATCTGGGCTGTAGCGCCACAAATGATGATGTAGAAAATAATATGCATGTGTGTGCAATTGTTTTCGCCAACCTTGTAGAAATAATCTAATGGGTAGTATGTATGTGTATGTTGCAGTGACGTCATACCAGGGTGAAATTTTGAAATTGGTGAAAGTATCACGATCGGACATGGGAGCATACATGTGTATAGCGTCCAACGGAGTTCCACCGACCGTCAGCAAAAGAATAACCGTCAGCGTGCACTGTGAGTAGCTCTGAGATCCTGCGAGCCTTGTTCCTCTGATTGAGGAGATTTCCAATGACGATAATCATAAAAGGCAACGGCGACGACGACGTACAAGACGATTGTCAAACGCAATAACACGGAATGCTGCCGTTCTATGTCTCTATTACATGGTTTCTTTTAAATAACATTATGCGCATTTTATATTCGTGCACCGATAGTTTACTTGGACGTGGAATAATTACATATCGCCAATTTTCAACTTTTACAATTTGTCACATTTAATGAATTAATATCTGCAACTGAATATCCTTACTTATGCAGAAAACTCTGATAAATTCAATGATGCAGTCGCCAGATCCGTACTTAGTCTAATTCTTGAGATATAGACTTGTTAAAAATAAGAACTTAAAACAGAATTAAAGTTGACAAAATTTCTAGTTTTCCTGAGACTATATCTCAAAAACCAATCAAAATATAATTTTTTTCTCAACGGCATTGAATTCCTGGTACTTCAATTGACTTATAAGCAAGTTTTTAACCATTTTTATTTTTTTCAATTTTTGACCAAGCGCCTCCCTTAAAAATTTTCCTAACGCAATATCTTGAAAAATACAAGAGATATGAATCTGAAACCTTAACCACTGTATTCAGCGCGTCGAAATACATATGTATGTAAATTTTTATTCAAATATTTTGACGAGAAAACATTTTAGAGCAAAAAGATTGAAAATGGCCTAAAATCGAAAAAATCTTAAGGGGTACCCCTTGACAAATTTCCAAAAAAAATAAAATCGCTTAAAATGGCTGAAAATTTGCTTATAAGTCAATTTGAATACGAGGAATTCAATGCCGTTGAGCGCATCTTCATATTGTGTTTCGTTTTTGAGATATAGCCTCCGGAAAGTATTTTTTTCACAAACAAAAAATTCTTAATTTCATATTTAGTGCCATACAGAATTTATAAGTTATTTTAAATTAATGAAAATATGCTTACGCATGTAGAAAAGTATGAGGAGTTCAATGGTGAATGTTTTAGTTTCATATCTAGTCTAGTTTTTCAAATATAGCCTTTAGAAAGTTGATTTTTCCATAAAAACATTATTTTCCAAAAGATTAAAATAACACTTGTCTTAAGACTCACAAAAATTCAGCCTCCAAACACCTTATGAGGGCATCGTCAGAGGCTGGCCAGCCTCTTATTAGAGCTCATCAGTATGGTATAACCCATTCCTTCACCTAGAATTTTTGTGAGAGAAAATTTTATTTTAATATTTTATTAAGGAACGGACAATTAATTTTGTCTTTGTTGTTTTTTAAATTATTTGCCACTTGTAGTCATTCAAAATATTAATAGTTGTGCAGAAAACCGTGAGGAATGCATTGGTGAGATCACCAGGTCTGTTTTAGAATTATAGGTTAGGTAAGAAAAAAATTTCATTGTACTGTAAAACTGGCAGTAAGCACTTGAAGAGTATTTATCGTGTGGTTTGTGGCAAAGCCGGCCCTGTTAACTGCATTGCAATGCGGTGCGTGAAACAAAACACAAACTAACAAGAAGCATGTAAACAGAAAAATAGCATGGGTCCTGGAATGTTGACATTTCGCTAAATGTTTCTTTCTTAATTAAATTTTCACATAGCTGCCCTAGGGAAATTCAAAATTTGCAGTTGTAATGTGTATCCAGTCACCGTCCAGAACAACCTATGTACGTGGCTACACACTAAATGTCCATGTTGAGCGTATACAACTTCATGTTTACAGACTTCAAATAATAAAACTTGTGCCTTGTTCGTTGTTAGTAACACGATATTTTTATTTTCGCATGACAACAATTAAATATTCATTTGTTTATGTCTCTGGAGGAATTTGTTTCAGTAAATAAGACTTAATGATTTAATTATTTATATTGGCTGGTAGCACAAGTTCTATTTTTGCCTGTTTTATTCAGATTTTGTACTTTTCCGAGCCTATATCTCAAAAACTACAAGCGATATGAAAATACGGTCAACGGCATTGACTTTCTCGTGCTTCAGTTAACTTATAAACATAGTTTCAGCGATTTTTATTTTTTTTCCAAATTTCGCCAAAAAAATCGCAAAAAGAGGTTTTTTGACATTGAAAAAAAGTATAATTAAAAGAGCCAAGAAATAACAAAATGAAACTTTTTTATTTGAAACATTTTTTGATTTAGCGTAGAATAAGTTTCACCGCAAAAACTGTGTTTGTTTCATAGGTTGTTGAAGTTGCCGGTGTTCAGCATTTGTAATGTGTATTTGCGGGGTCTAGAAAAAATATAATTTTGCGTCTAATCAAAAAATACTTCAAATAACTTAGAAAGAGAATAAATTAAGGAGGTTTAGCAGTGTTTTAGGGTGTTTTAGCTATCTCTAACATGTTAAAACCGTGCTCTTAGAACACCCAAAAACAGAGCTTGTGCTACCTGTCATTGTTTTTACATACGGGCGCGTCGACAGAAATAATACACCGTTTTGTGTTGTAACAACTCAAATTGTACCACAATAGTACATTGAAAAACTAGTATTACAATAATCTTAAATACGAATATAGTTTGTGAATACATACTTTGAGCAGAAACCAGTCACGTCCCACGATGTCAGCTATGATGCCAGAACATCTCGAGGTCCATCCATTTCACTGCACTTATATATTAACGTATCTTTTATATATCACAAATTAATACGCACAATAACGCACAATTTAAGCCAATTTACACATTAAAATATCACTAAATTCACAAAACACTGCGCACACTACAGAATTCCGCACTCGACTAACAGAAACATTCTAAAATAATTGGTAAGGTTTGGCTCTAACTTGTTCGGTAACGTTGCCTTATTATTAAATCGATTTTTATATCTGTTAAATATAATGTACAAATCGTAAAGCGCTTCGATTTTTCCGATAATGAACGAACAAACCCGATTTGCGTTTTTGAATCAAATCTTAGCACACTAATATATACAGGATGTTTCACAACTTAGAGCAAAAAATTAAAGGGTATATTCTGTACGACGTGCTGATCATGAAACAAAAAGAATTTTTTTTTTAATCGCAAAACTATTTTCCATGTTTCCCAGTCCAAAAGTTTTCGTTGCCACTGCCACTGGGTGGATGATTATGTTAAAGTTATTAATTAAATAAAATTTTATTATAAATAACTGCTAATAATTGAATTGTGTAATTATTCTTTCGTAGTTGATACCTACTTCATTGTTTGTGTTTAATAGGAAAACGAATCCAGTGCAATACTACAATTAATTTTAAACAATAAAAATTAAAAATATATATATCATTACGCCTTTCACCCATTATTGGGTGTGGTACTCTGCCCAAGCAGATCTAGGTAAGTGATATATTTTTTTCGCGTGAAGTGTGGTTACCAGCCGTCAAAGATATTAATGGTGGGGGAGCCACAGGGGTAAATTTAAATTGGTGAAAATTGTATGTCGGCTGTGGGAATCGAACCAGGGTTCTCAAGATCCACAGGCCGACTCGATACCACTGAGCCACCTACCCCATTTTAAACAATGAATAAACAAATTATGGTAAAAAATATAGATTTAATACCGTGGTTAGTCGCTCTAATAAGTCTACTGTTTTGTCTAATCAAATAAATGACAATTTTGCTGATCAGCATTTATTTGAAATAAATATATCATCACGCCATTTACTCATTACTGTGCGTGACACTTTATCACAATAGATCTCAGTAGTGATATATTTATATGCATGAAATGATGGTCCCCAAAGATGTTAGTGGAGGGGAAGCATAGGAGTAATTAGAATTAACAATCAAATCCGTGTGTTAGTTCATCCAGTGATCCAAGTTCCTAACCAGCTAGTAGGAGCGCCGCTCGGCACCGACGTCATGCTCGAGTGCCACGTGGAAGCTTCCCCCAAGTCGATTAACTACTGGGTCAGAGATACAGGTGACCTTTCACCCCAACTTAACCCTAATTAAACTAACAATATGTGTTTGTATACAAGGCGAGATGGTGATCTCGAGCGAGAAATACGATGTTCAGATGCTGAGCAAATCCATGTTCGAAGTTAGGATGACGCTTGTTATTAGGAAGCTGCATCAAGAGGACCTGGGATCGTATCGGTGTATCGCCAAAAATTCCTTAGGCGAAGTTGAAAGCAATATACGACTTTATGGTAAGTTTCTACTCACTTTATTAAAATGTCATTTAACGTACTAGTTTTGATAAACGTTTTACTAACGGTTTGGGATATTAAGCACGGCGTGAAGTTAACTTCAGACATCTGTCATTGTAACTTAACCTTACTTTTTAAATAATTCATAAAACATTTTGTTGTTGTCTTAATTTGCGATCGTTGAAAAAGTATAGTATGTGACTGGGTTAAATTTGTAACTAAAGAGACGTTTATAAAACTTGCTACATAATATACTATTACATATTCTTGAAAAAGGATATGTATTATTTTAATAGTTAAATGTTTCTTATTTATTTTACAAATAAAAATTGTAGAAAATGTAATTTTGTGTATTTTTTATTTTATGCATTTTTCTCTAAATTTATTTGGAACAGTTTCACAGCAGGAAGTAACAATTTCTTTTGAATATTCTCTATATTTTTCTGTACATATTTTTTAAATCTTAAATCTTAAACTCTTAGGTCTTACGGAACGAAAGTATAACTGTCAAATTAAATTAAATATTTTAAAATAAAATAAAATATACGTCCAACCAATTCGAGCCATTAAACTAGAAATGTAAAATTAATGTACGAGTATTATCACACTCGATTTATAGTTTGGTATGATATTCTGTAATTGCAGATCTTGGTGGACAGCTTCATAAAATATTATACAGGTAGCTTAGTAACGGAATAAATGATTTTGTAATAAATTATTAAACTAAACACTTGTCTAAGTCTCACAAAATTCAGCCTCCAAGTCAACTTATGAGGTCCTCGCCAGAGGCTGACCAGCACAATTAGTAACCATAGACACGTTTCGCTCTTATTAGAGCTCATCAGTATGGTATAAATGATTTTGTCATTAATTTATTGATTGATAACAAATAAGGATTGAGTTACAAAATAGGAAGAAATAAGTATAAGCCTGCTAGTATTTTTAGGAGGGAATGTTCTGCTATTGCAGATAACAATATTTAACATATTCAGAAAGAAAATAGCAAACTTGCAGGAAAAGAGTATCGTTTATGTCGCGGAATGTACATGGGCGTTCCACGATACAAAATACGGTAAGTATAACGTTGCGGATCTACGTTTGATTCGGTTTTAAACTAAGACGATGCTGAAAAACTGCTCCGCTTTTCGAACCATTTCATTGCGAGGAAACCAACGAAGGCGAACTTTGAGACGCAGCACATTCTCGCTACCATATTTCCACTGAATGGAGAATTGGTCATTTTATCGGCACGCCTACTCTTTTGGAACTATATTATACATATATAGATATATGCGAAGCGTGTGATATGGTTTATGATCAGACAAAACTTTTTTATTATCTATCCTTAAAATATTTATTAGATTAGAAACAACAACAATTAAAATAAATGAACTGTACTCAACATCAATATACAAAATTCAAATCATTTATAGTACAGAAATGATAAATTGCTTTGCTTATATAAATATTAAGGAAAAACATCATGTATTTGACGGCTGGTAATTGCAGTTCACAAGCATAAATATATTACTTACTGAGATCTACAACGATAGTGTCACTGCCAGAATGGGTGAAGGCGTTTATTTTTTTGTGAATTTTTAGTTGAACTGGTTCATAAATCGAAATTTTTTAAATTATGTTTCTATATAGTTCGGAGAACGAGAAATACGCTCGTTCAATATCCCTTTTAGTTTTTGAGTTATATCGATTTTTGACTTTTTTTAAAACTCAACTTTAAGAGCCAATATCTCGAAAACTAAAAAAATATTGAAATGCGGTTTGAACGAGTGAATTTTTACAGCAAAATTCGCACGGATACGTTTTTTATTAAAAAAAATCGAAAATAGCCATTTTTTGAAATTTTCCTAAGGGTCATTTTTGGATTTTTTAAAATAAAATATGTATCCGTGCGAATTTTGCTGTAAAAATTTGCATACCTATGTACTTTCACGCGAGGAATTCACAGATTTGCATTATCTCTTCAACTTTTGGAAATAGTGAGAAAAGAAAATTTTGACAAAAAGTTGACAAATTTTCAAAAATGATAAATTTTTGGTATAAGTTAAGTAGAGCAAGAGAAATACGCTCGTTCAAACCGCATTTCAATATTTCTTTTCGTTTTCGAGATATGGGCTCTCAAAGTTGAGTTTTAAAAAAAGCCAAAAATCGATATAACTCAAAAACTAAAAGAGATATTGAAATGCGGTTTGAACTAGCGTATTTCTCGTGCTCTGAACTATATAGAAACATAATTTAAAAATTTTCTATTTTTGAACCGGTTCAACCAAAAATTCACAAAAAATAAACATGCCTTCACCCATTCTGGCAGTGACACTCTATCGTTGTAGATCTCAGTAAATAATATATTTATGCTTGTGAACTGCAGTTACCAGCCGTCAAATCGCGGTTCAATATGTCATCTCAACGAAGCTTTTGCGTGCGTACTTCTGAACTAACACTTACACACACAATGGTTGACACTTAGTAGTTACAGGAAACGTTTTCACCAATATGCATAGTGGAATCCACAGATAGTTCGTTCCTCTAAAGCCTTCATATTATTGCATGAAAAGCCTTAATACTTTCTAAAACAATATTTTTGTGTAATTTATTTATGTTACGCTGTACAACAGGAACTAAATTCCAATAACAGTACAGTGTTCGGACTTACAAAGCCGCAGTGTGGTATAATTTTTAGCTTGAGTAGTCGGGATCTGTATAAAAAAAGAACACTCTGCATTACAATAATACTAACTTTTTATAGTTAAGTTTAAAGTATGTATATTAATAAATTTTAAAACAATAAATTCATATTTCAAAAGTTTGATTAAATTTCTCAAAAATTATTGAAAATATTGGCATTTTTTCATTTTGTTCTAAATATATTTTGTCTTGTCTGCCACGTAGAAATCCCAGGTCCAACCAGACTTTCACTGCCCTCCCGTGACGACGAAGACGAATACGGAGAACAATTCGGCTCCGCAGAGCAAGACAACGACTACGAATCACCTCCTGCTGGTCCTTCCATTCCTGTAGGAGGTCCACCACCTCCACCGCCTCCCCAAGAACCTATCCAGCCACCGACATCAGCTCGGGGAAGCCACATGAGCTACGTAGAGAATCAAGTGCCAGTGGATCTGCCTCCTACACCGCGACCAGCACCAGGTCCTCCTAGCGCTGCTGCGGTGCAACTAAGGACCACCTGGGTGTTGGTTCTGCTCCTCGCTGTCACGGTGTAGTGGAGGGTTCGTAATTGACTCTGTATTATTGTGACAATAATAATAATTTATGGTTGTTTGCAGAGGATATTTGAAAAGTTTGTTTAAAACGAATCGAGTTAATGTTGCTAGGTTTATTTGCTCTTAATACTTTGATGATATCTTCTGGGTACAATTGATGAGAATTATATAGTTTATTCAAGAATATTAATACTTTTGATATGCTCATTTTTTGCTGTCAAATAATATTGAGGATGAGAGACTCAAGGTATTGAAGGTTTATTGTGTAAACGAAAGATGAGATAAGCTTGTATGAGAGGAATTATGAACGTATAGAAGAAAAAAATGTGGTATTTTGAGAGCAGGAAATATACAGGGTGTTTCAGGACTAGTGTAACAAACTTTAACAGCTTATTCCTGAGGTCATTTTGAGCCAAAAATGTCAGATGAACATAGGTCGAATTCCTTTAGTTACCAAAATACAAGAGGTTGAAGTTCTATAAATAACACGAAATTTTCTAATTTTTGTAATCCATATACTTTTGGAAAACAAGAGCTTTATTGAAAAGTCATACCTTATTTGTCTTAATTAATTTTATTTATTAATATTAACGAATACGATTTAGAGAACAAAACATAAAATGACACAATTAAATAGACACAGAACAACATAACCAAACATGGAATAGGTTAACACGATATGAAATAAGATAACAAATTAAAAAAAAAATACAGCAAGTGTTCAAAATGAGCGCCTTGAACTCGTATGCATGTTAATATTAATAAATAAAATTAATTAAGACAAATAAGGTATGACTTTTCAATAAAACTCTTATTTTCCGAAAGTATCTTGATTACAAATTAGAAAATTTCGTGTTATTTATAGAACTTCAACCTCTTGTATTTTGGTAACTAGAAGGAATAGGACCTATGTTCATATGATATTTTTGGCTCAAAATGACATCAGGAATAAGCTGTTAAAGTTTAGAGCTAATATTATTAAGTTGTGTGATTATTAAAGGTAATCATACCTGTAGTTTTTGACTAAAGTTAATTTATATTATGACAGAAAAATTCTGATGACATCAGAATTTTTCTGTCATAATATAAATTAACTTTAGTCAAAAAGTACATGTATGATTACCTTTAATAATCACACAACTTAATAATATTAGCTCTAAGCTTGGGTATGATTCCCTTATAATCAAAAACTGTGTCACTGTAGACGAACCCGGTTGTCAATGCCTATATAGGAGTCTCTCGGAACGAAGCTACGCTTAGACACTGTGACAGAAAAATTTAGTTGATGCCATATTTCGAACACAGGTGACGTGGTGTAGCGGTTAGCATCTCTGCCCGGTATGCGGAAGGTCCCTGGTTCGAATCCAGGCGTCATCAGAATTTTTCTGTCATAATATAAATTAACTTTAGTCTGTTAAAGTTTGTTACACTAGTCCTGAAACACCCTGTATATGCTAAAAGTGTCAATATTTTTTGGATGTGCTATTGTATTTTTACCTAATTTCTTTCATTATTTGTAAGTATTTGAATTGTTTGTCTTTATTGAGCTTGAAAAAGTTATTGTTATAAATTTAGAGAATTTAATTATAAAGCTGCGTTTACAACCTACAACTGAAAAAAAGGAAATTTAATTGTAAATGCAGGATAATTCCTTAAAATAAAAAATAAAATTATTGCAAAATTACTTTGTATATATTTGTATATAAATTTTAAAATGTGTATAAAACATGATAATAGCTGGGAGTATAACCAACGAATTAATACTATATTAAAGTGTAGATAAGCCATCACATACGACCGCCATGTCCCAAATTTCATTTGTTATTCTTACTCCTACAGATGATTCTATTTTTTCACTCAACCAAACAGACGTAAAATTGCATAATGAATCATATTTTAAATTCAAGCAAACACAAATAAAAATTACTAACTTTTTTATTTCCCGCGCGTAATTTAATTTAACCTTTGACCCTCTAAATGTAATATTTAATAGAGAGTACCTATCTATATAAAACATCAGTATGTGAAATATGTATATGTCATATAAGAGATTGTATATAAAGAGATTTATGACTAACAATAAACGATTAAAACTGAGTATTCTTCTGAGTTATTTTCCAGAGCAGATTTAAATTTTTTAAAAATATTTATGTTTGATACTCTTTTGTGTAGCAAATGGCACAAGAGTAAAAAGCAAAAAATTGATTTATCTAAAAAATATATGACTGAACGCGTGCGAAAGATAATTTCTCGAGATAAATAAAATATGTCTTATGACCTTTCTTGTCAAATATTTTGACATAAAACTTGTTAATGCAAAACTTTGATGTTTCAAAATATTTGACAGAAATAAGTCGCGCATTTGTTTGTTATTTTGTTTTAATTTCGTGGCTAACACAATTAAAATGTTGTCGTTACACAACATATAAAATGGAATTAATTTATTTAGATGCATAATTTTAATCTCTACAACTTTTATTTGGGTAAAACTTGACTTGAGGGCCAAACCTGAAGTTGGCTGCAGAACAAGCTGCTTCTGGCTTGAATTCAGGAGTACCAACTTAAAAAGAAATACCCCTAACCATGCCAAACCTAATACAGAACGCATTTTTATGATAAATATATTTTTAAACAGATGTACTCGAATTTTATTACAAACAAAATTTTGTTTCGTTAGTAAAAAAACACCCCTAACCATGCCAAACCTAGTACAGAACGCATTTTTATGATAAATATACTTCGCATTTCAAATTGCTCGGTTTTTGACGTTAAGTTGGTATTCCTGAATACAAGCCAGAAGCGGCTTGTTCCGCAGCCAACTTCAGGTTTGGCCCCCAAGTCAAGTTTAGCCTTTATTTGAAACTTCTAAAATAATGTAGGAAGTAATGCGCACGGAAAAACGTAACACCTGGTATGTACACCCTGTGAAGAAAGTGACAGTGATAAATGTAACGACACCATCAAGAAAAAATGTCTCACTTTCTTCCTTTGTTGCGCAAATAAATAATATATCAAATTAAAAATATATAAACACATTTATTTGCAATTGGTTGAAAATAATAATCAAGATAATTTGAAACCACTGAATGTGTCCGGGAAGTTAATTGTCAGGCTTGGCCTGAGTCCGGTCCTGTTCGGTATATCCGTGACGGATGGTCGGTGTTACGTGTGTCGCGAATATATCAATAGGAAGAAATAGAGTGCTCAGCTCGCAACAGGTGGCCACAGACAGCTGACAAATCGAAGTTTAGTCTGTGTATTCTTTCTGTCGTTGCTGTCATCTTTTTCCGCTGTGATATAAATTGATATTTATACGGAATCAAATGGACATCAACAGGAAACAGGACAGTGGCATGCAACGCAACGCCGCAGGGATACCAACCACAAATCCTGGAGAAAAATCTCACCAAGGTAGAAATCAATCGAAGAGATTTCTCACAAGGAAATATTAATGTTCTACTAGCTTTATTGAAAAATGAAAAATACTTTTACAACGAGTTTTATTATAGCGATGTAATATAGTCAAAAGATGCATATACAGGGTGTTTCAGGACTAGTGTAACAAACTTTAACAGCTTATTCCTGAGGTTATTTTGAGCAAAAAATGTCATATAAACATAGATCCTATTCCTTCTAGTTACCAAAATACAAGAGGTTGAAGTTCAATAAATAACACGACATTTTCAAATTTTTGTAATCAAGATACTTTCGGAAAACAAGAATTTTATTGAATAGTCATACCTTACTTGTCTTAATTAAAAATTGTTGTACTTTTGATTGTATTATTGTTTCATAATGGATGGTTATAGTACTGCTGAATATGCAGATATGATTTTTATTTATGGATTATGTAATGGTAAAGCCCGTTATACGTCCAGAGAATACCAAGACAGATATCCAAATAGAATCCAACTTTCCCATTCCCTATTTGCGCGCATTTTTGTTTTCCGAAAGTATCTTGATTACAAAAATTTGAAAATGTCGTGTTATTTATAGAACTTCAACCTCTTGTATTTTGGTAACTAGAAGGAATAGGACCTATGTTTATATGACATTTTTGGCTCAAAATGACCTCAGGAATAAGCTGTTAATGTTTGTTACACTAGTCCTGAAACACCCTGTATAGTATAACGAATACGGATACTGTATTATTTTGTGGTTGTAGTTGATTGTTGATGGCGAGAGAGTGAGTGAGAGAGAGAGAGAGAGGAGAGGAACGTTTGGTATTCTGTGGGAGTCTGGTGTAGTAATTAGTTGTAATGAAGAGCTAGGAAGATTTGCGGCGTGATTGCAGAATTAGAAACTGTTCAGTAAGAACAAGTAGATCTTTTCCCGCGTTTGTATGTAGGTAGTATCAGAAGTGTCGAACAATAAAGCGATAAATCTGTCACGTTTGATCCTCGATCGATATCGTGCAATGTTCGCATTCCACTCATAGCAGTCGGCAGCCGGTGCTGGGGACAAGACAAGAATTAAACGCAGAAGCCGAAGCCGAGCCATCGGACCGTTAGTTTCCTGTTTGCGGAAACTTATCGGGCCGGCTGCTAATTTCTCAACTTTGAAAGTTCTTCGACTCGGCGGCGAACACGTCGAACCATTACAACCGTTTCCTTAACCGACTCATTTAAATATTAATTCGTGCCTGGCGCGAGCCGACCATGTTTTAATTAAAATGGAATTAATATGTGAGCTCGCCGAATCGGTGGCGGTGGTTCATTTCCGCGCAGGACGGTGCTGATGATGAACAGCGTCGCCGAGGCTAGCGGGCCGACAAGATATACACTAACTATAAGTATGCTTGCTATTTGATTGATAATCGATTCAATCTAGTTTATAGATTAGCTAAACAAACTGATATTTTGCGTTGAATATTATCAGCTGTCAAATGTTTTTATGTACATTTAGAGAAAATCGAATATTTTACAGTAATGTTATATAAATATACGATATTTTATATTTTTATGTGGTATCGAGTCGGTCTCTGAATCTTGAGAACCCTGGTTTGATCCCCACAGCCGACAAACATTTTTTACCAATTTAAATCTACCTCTGTGGCTCCCCCTTCACTAATATCTTTGGTGGCCGTGATTTGACGGCTGATAACCGCACTTGACGCGAAAAAATATATCACTTACCTAGATCTGTTTAAGCAGAGTGCCACACCGAGTAATGGGTAAAATGCGTGATGGTATATTTATTTATTTAATTTAAATTTTATATACAAACGGAAAAATTTGTTATTGCCTTGAATCATTTTATTTCCCTAGGATATAATTGTCATTTTTATTTCCCTCGGTAAATAATGAAGCACAATAAATAATGATTTTGATAAGAATAAAATTTACATTATTTACCGGTTGTACAACAAATAAATTAATTTCAATTTCAATATTATTTATAAGAATGAACATTGAGGTCCTGGCAAAATAGTATATACTAGAGATGGGCGAATATCAAATTTCTCGAATTCGAATATCGAATACGAATATTAATCAGATCTCGAATATTCGAGGTACTCGAATATTCGAATACTCTTAAAAGTTAATTTATTTATTATTAATAATTATTTAATTATGTCCTTTTCATTATTTGAATGAAATTGTTAAGATAAAATAAAATTAAAACAAAAAGTACAAACAAAAAAGAAAAAGACGAAAACTTCAAATTTAAGGTGAAACGTACGGGCTGATGTTGGCGAAAAAGTAATTTGAACTATGGTACGTCTTCATGGTTTTGAAACAAAACGTCTTTGTTATTAATAACTTCAAAGTATTGTAATAGCTTTAAGTTTATGTACAAATGATAAAGAAAAATATAGTCAAAAATTGAGGTCAACATATGGCGCGATATTCGAGGTATTCGAATGTTCGCTATAATGACGTTAATATTCGAAAATCTCGAATATCGAATAATGTCAATATTCGCGGCATTCGACTATTCGCGGATGATATTCGCCCATCTCTAGTATATACTCCTAGAGAGTAAAATGTGTTTTTTTTTGCTTCGCCTCATGCTATAATTGTATAAAATAAATAAATATATCATCACGCCTTTAACCCATTACTGGCTGTGGCACTTTTTTGTGGCAGATCTCGGTAAGTGATATATTTCTTTGCGTAAAGTGCGGTTACCAGCCGTCAAATCACGGCCCTCAAAGATGTTAGTGGAGAGGAAGCCACAGGGGTAGATTTAATTTGATGAAAATTGTTTGTCGGCTGTGAGGATCGAACCAGGGTTCTCAAGATCCACAGGTCGACTCGATACCACTCAGCCACCTACCCCATATGTAATATATAATACAATTCTTCCTCAGGACTGAAAAGTATTAGTTTGTTTTCCCATTTGAAAGCAGAAATGTAACTATCTAACATGGTTATCTATTTTACCATCTTTAATGAATTGAATACTTCTGTGTAATGATGCCTGACTATTATGATTTGAAATCTGTATGATTAGATTTCGTGTAATGTCGTGATAATGGTGTCGGCGCCGCTGGGCGTCCGATGATGGCGTCGCCGTCGTCGTGACCCACGTGGGTTAATGTTGCGTCACTAAGGAAGAGTTATCACCGCTTACTAGATCACGGCGATGGTCGTCGATGCTCCGGTGTCCGCCTCAGCTGTGCTGTGTGTGTTTTTTTGGCGCGCAGAACGCCGGGACACCCGGTCACATCTTGCTCGTGATATATCGCCCAGTCACAAATATTGTTCACTGATTCACTGCTCGCAGAATGCTTCAATCCGATTTACTAAAAACTCCCTCTGATGAATTTGTTATCTACTTCTTACACTGGTTAGGACGACCTTTCTACACGTTTTCACACACTCATTCTTACCCTTGCATGACAGAGAGATGGGATAGAATGGACTGTGATGATGTCTTCTTTAAGGGAATCATTCTTCCATCGAAAAGTCACATACATAACTCTCCTATTTCTACCTAACGTATTTCACACCAATATTACATGTTTTTCGTTGTTAAATGCTTTCAAATTATCTTAATGTTCTAAATCAATATTTACGAGTAGGTATGTTTCTAATACAAGATGATTGTTGACAGTCCGACAACAATATATATATATATATATATATATACAGGGTGTTTCAGGACTAGTGTAACAAACTTGAACAGCTTATTCCTGAGGTCATTTTGAACCAAAAATGTCATATGAACATAGGTCTTATTGCGTCTAGTTACCAATATACAAGAAGTTCTATATATAACACGAAATTTTCAAATTTTTGTAAACAAGATACTTTCGGAAAACAAGAGTTTTATTGAAAAGTCATACCTTATTTGACTTAATTAATTTTATTTAGAGAACAAAACATAAAAAGACACAATTAAATAGACACAGAACAACATAACCAAACATGGAATAGGTTAACATAATATGAAATAAGATAAGAAATTTTTAAAAAATTACTGCAAGTGTTCAAAATGAGCGCCTTGAACTCGTATGCATGTTATTATTAATAAATAAAATTAATTAAGACAAATAAGGTATGACTTTTCAATAAAATTCTTGTTTTCCGAAAGTATCTTGTTTATAAAAATTTGAAAATTTCATGTTATTTATAGAACTTCAACCTCTTTTATTTTGGTAACTAGAAGGAATAGGACTTATGTTCATATGACATTTTTGGCTCAAAATGACCTCAGGAATAAGCTGTTAAAGTTTGTTACACTAGTCCTGAAACACCCTGTATATATAAAAGAATTTATTTTAAATTCGAAAAACTATTTTCCATGTTTCCCAGTCCAAAATTTTTCGTTGCCACTGTCACTGGGTGAATTATTATATTAAAGTTATTAATTAAATAAAATTCTATTACTGCTAATAATTGAATTGTGTAATTATTCTTTCGTAGTTGATACCTACTTCATTGTTTGTGTTTAATGCAAATCCAGTGCATTACTATAAAAAATGTTTTAGGTTAGCAACCATTAATTTTTCGAATTTAAAAAAAATTGTTTCTGTACGACAATGTACCCTTTAATTTTTTCTCTAAGTTGTTAAACATCCTGTATATATATAACCAAAGTCATCTAAATGAAATGAATGGGTACATGTTTTGCTTAAATAACAGTACAAATTATTGCCGTCATATTATTATTGAAAATGGTTAACTATTCACATACAAGTTACAAACCAAACTATCCTGATAGGTAAAATGTCATACATTTGTTTGTCATTTTGTTTCAATCTCACGGCTGTCACTATAAAAAATTTATAAAACTTTAAATTTGATTATTTAGGTTACAAAGAGTTCAAAATAAAATGTGTCTACTGACTGATTTCCCAAGTTAAATGTTTAAGGTATAACTTTTCTTACTATCTAAAAAATATACAGGGTATTTCACAACTTAGAGCAAAAAATTAAAGGGTATATTCTGTACGACGTGCTGATCATGAAACAAAAAGATTTTTTTTTAAATTCGAAAAATTAAGCGTTGTTAACCTAAAACATTTTTTGTAGTACTGCACTGGATTCGCTTTCATATTAAACACAAACAATGAGGTAGGTATCAACTACGAAAGAATAATTACACAATTCAATTATTAGCAGTTATTTATAATAGAATTTTATTTAATTAATAACTTTAACATAATCATCCACCCAGTGGCAGTGGCAACGAAAAATTTTGGACTGGGAAACATGGAAAATAGTTTTGCGATTTAAAAAAATTCTTTTTGTTTCATGATCAGCACGTCGTACAGAATATACCCTTTAATTTTTTGCTCTAAGTTGTGAAACACCCTGTATAGTGTGTAATATGTAATTGATAAAAATGATGGGATTGCTTTCTCCTCCTTGCTGGTTATTAATGCGATGGTGAGCCTCCCCTGTAAAGGGGGTGGTTTTGAATGGCACTGCCACAAACAGTTAACGTAACGAGTAACGACAGATCGGCGGCTAAACGCCAAATTTATTAGGGCGCATTGTGGGAAACCCGCACAGTGTCACCACCACCACCATCGTCGCCGCCGCCACCGCCGCCACCGCCGAGTCTCTCCATCGCTTCCATTCAGGTGCGCGATGCGTGTCTTTTACAGAAGACAGAACCACGTTAATCGCGGAACAAAGAGTGGAACCATCGGAATGGTTTCTTTCCAAGTCGATATTTCGGCTACATTTAGCGCTGGCAATGGGAGAGGATTGTACGTCGTTCAATGGATTGTCCAGGCCTATAGACGCGATAAAAGCCACCAGCCATTTCATATTCCAACCGCAAATTACTCATTCTAATTTCAATTATACGAGAACGAGAAGACATTAGCACGTCAGCGGCCCGCATTCGAACACTAGTTGCAAAACTCGCCTCGTTTTGCGAATATTTCATCAAATTATCTGTATCACCAACACCAGCAAATATCTTGATGTTTTGTCATCCTACATTTTTCGAAGTCAAACAATTGCTTCAAATAATAATACCCCCTAATATATAACTCAATCAAATAACAACAAAGACAAAATTAATTGTCATCCAACACTTGGTGAAACAAGGTTTAATAAAAAGTTTGAAATAAACATTTGGCTATGTTACTAACTGTGTTGGCCAGCCTCTGACGATGCCCTCATAAGGTGACTTGGAGGCTGAATTTTGTGAAACATAGCCAAGTGTTTATTTCATACTTTTTATTAATAACTCAATCATTTACTGTTACCAATCTATAAATTAATGTTAACACTTATTTTTTATGATTAATTTATAGATTATTATCATTTCGATATACTGTCACTTTCCATTCATTCAAAACATTATTATGATGAATACCGAGATCTGCTATGGCAGATTGCCACACCCAGTAATGGGTAAAAGGTGTGATGATATATTTTATTTTTTAGAAAACGCAATAAGAAAGTTAATTTAAAACGAAATTACCATATTTAACATTTTTCTTTTCAAATTTTATATCGGGTAATTCAAAACCATAAAATGTATGTCTGAAATTAATTAGGTAATTGTTATAATTAACAATTTATAATGTCACCGATTGTTTAAATTAGTTGTACTTTTAAAAAAAAATCAAATATATCATCACGTCTTTGACCCATTACTGAGTGTGGCACTGTGCCTAAGCAGATCTCGGTAAGTGCTATATTTTTTCGCGTGAAATGCGGTTGCCAGCCGTCAAATCCCGGTTTCCAAAGATATTAGTGAAGGAGGAGCCACAGGGGTAGATTTAAATTAGTGAAAATTGTACTTTTTTAATCAATAATATTCAAAATCATAAATTTGAAATTAATTATCTCTCACAATTGACAAATTATCTTTCGTAATTGACAACTAAAAATGTCAGTGATTGTTGTAAACCCAGACCATAATCAATAAAGCCCGGATTTTTAGGCAATTGCCTAGATTCAAATTTTAATATACTTCAGGCAATTTCGTTTTTCTATACATAGGTAATATGTTTACGTGTAATAGAAGGTTTTTTTTCGTGCCTTAGAGCCTATTTTTTCTATATTTTGGTTATTGTGCCTATTTTACCTTATACAGCCTATTTTGCCTATTTTTGTTGCCTATTCTAACTTTTATTGAGCAGACAAGGTTTATCATCTACTATTTAATATTTAAAGTACATACTTTAATCAAGTTTTTGTGTGTGAATTTAAAATGCCGAAAGAAAAAACGTTTTCTAGTCAAAATTTGTCGTGGCAATTCAATTGTGTCTTTGCCATTAATCAATGAAGCTGAGGTAACTTTAGACGATATGGCTAAATATAAGAACGCTCCTGTCACATTTTGTGATGTCTAACGATGTTTTCAGCTTACAAGCAAGTTTTGACTGACCGAAGACAGTCCCTTTCCGAAAATTTCATAGAGCAATTGCTCGTAATATTTTGTGAATTAAAGTATACTACATAATTTGAATTTGCATATTAGTTAATCAAATGAGAACCCTACATTATTATTTTTCAGATTGAATTAATTTTTGTTTAAAATGCTTACTTTTTTCTGACGAAGAGTAGATACGAGTACCAATATTAGAAAAAGGATTCGTTTATTTTTTTTTAAAACAAATTATTTCCATTTAGGCTGCCTACAATCCCGCTTATTTTAGAGTAATTACCGGCCTATATGCCTGCTTATTTGGGTGTTTTTAATAGCCTAAATATCCGGGCTTTAATTATCAACTTCATAGATTGGCGCTACGCTTATTATGTCCATTTCATGTATTATTAAAATTCCAAGTTTCAAAATTACAGTACGTCAACTAGCGTCTTTGACGAGATACGTCGAAACTAATGTGATCTAACCTAACTTAATAATATTGAATGTATAAATAAAATACGCAATTGTGGTAAGCTCAGGCATGTAGATTATATCTATCTTTGCTTTTATGTCATTTATTTTTTAATCACTCCTTAGTATAACTACATAATTTTCATACAATTTACTAAATTACTATCTAGACACATGTGAAGTAAAAACAAAAATAATAAAATTTTTCATGCCTTCAATATTTCAAGTTTCTATGTAAATAATCGTTTAAATATTAGTATGTACGTCTCTGGTTAACATTTCCGTCTTCCGGCAATCCTTCGCTTAGGGATAAATAAATGCAATTCTCGGTTTGAATTCGCGGACAAATTAGCAAGCTCGGAAAATAATTCGACGTCTTGGTCGTTGCGCGAGCTGTGCACATAAATAAGAGATATATATGTGAGTTCGCAAAGTCGATTTTCACCGTATGCTAATATTATTTAAATTCATATATTCGCTGCATAAATAGTACATGACTCTTTATAAAGTTTAATAAAAAATACCTAAGACTAACGTCATATTTTTATCAGGTAATGCAGTCTTCTGGTAAATTATTCAGAAAGACGTCACGAGAAATTGATTTACTTATAAATTCATCATATCACATACCTGTTTCAAACTAATAAATTACTTAATAGTATTGACAACCTAATAAACTTATATTTCTATCACCGATTGCTTGTAATCATACTCTACACTATGATCTTTTATAACATTTTATTCGTACCTTCGATTCTGTTTAATGTTTAAACATTCAATTGTAAACAAATTTATTTCATACTGTATCGTATTACATACTACAGTACTAGTACTGTAATGAAAAATAACAGTTTTTGATATACAGGGTGTTTCAGGACTAGTGTAACAAACTTTAACAGCTTATTCCTGAGGTCATTTTGAGCCAAAAATGTTATATGAACGTAGGTCCTATTCCTTCTAGTTACCAAAATACAAGAGGTTGAAGTTCTGTAAATAACACGAAATTTTCAAATTTGTAATCAAGATACTTTCGGAAAACAAAAGTTTTATTGAAAAGTCATACCTTATTTGTCTTAATTAATTTTATTTATTAATATTAACATGCATACGAGTTCAAGGCGCTAATTTTGAACACTTGCTGTAATTTCTTTTAAATTTGTTATCTTATTTCATATCGTGTTAACCTATTCCATGTTTGGTTATGTTGTTCTGTGTCTATTTAATTGTGTCATTTTATGTTTTTTTCTCTAAATCGTATTCGTTAATATTAATAAATAAAATTAATTAAGACAAATAAGGTATGACTTTTCAATAAAACTCTTGTTTTCCGAAAGTATCTTGATTATAAAAATTTCAAAATTTATAGGACTTCAACCTCTTGTATTTTGGTAACTAGAAGGAATAGGACCTATGTTCATATGACATTTTTTGCTCAAAATGACCTCAGGAATAAGCTGTTAAAGTTTGTTACACTTGTCCTGAAACACCCTGTATTATTAAGGTTAGGATATGAAAATCATGTTTAATAATTAAATACGACACAGTACGAAATAAAACGTTGTATATCATAAGAAACTTACATCGAGAGTGACGGCCATGTTGTTTCCTGATTCGCGAGAAATATCAGCTAAAATGAATCTATTAGAGAATCAGATAGGGAGAGAGAGGGGAGTGCAGTTTTATAGTTTCAATTTCGCAGAGAAGCAAGACTATAGATGATTGTAGTGATCTGGTGATTTGACTGAACGGTATTAGGAAACGGGAACACGCATTCAGGCGTAGTAAGTTTCCCTTAGTGAAACAATCTGTACAGCTACATTATTCAGGAAGCGATCGTATAAAAGGACATCGAAGTTGGAACTCTATTACGAAACAGCGATACACGTAAATCTTCCCGCATTGTTCTTGTACACGTATCTATCGCGAGCCACGCCGTGCCGCCCGCCGTCGCGACGAAGAATGATAAATAGTTACAATGCGCCTTCGAGATAAAAGGCAAAACTTGTTAAACGCCACGGCACGGCTGAGATAATGCACCCGATGTCGGAACATACTTTTGATTTGTCGATCATAAAATACCTCGTAAATTTCACATATAATAGCGGACTAACCGCTAGTGCTTAGAAACGAACTAATTTCAAACTTGTACCTTCAGAAAATATGTTATACATGTACATTACCCAAGCAACTTACGCGATTGAAAAAAATTAATCCCAATTACAGCAGCTCATAAAATAATCATGTCTATTTCATTGGTGAAAGCAATATTTATTTTACTAAAATTAAAATGTGATATTTATTATTATTAAAAACACGAAACGAAAACATAATTATTTATTGTTTACAGATAAATACAGTATTAAATAAACAAATTATTTTATATTCTAAACAACATGTTAAATAATTATTTAATAGTGGTATTCAATAACAATGCATCATTCTTTTTTGTATATTTATCAGAATTAATATTCAAACCTGATTGAATGTTAGCATTAAAGTTGACTTTATTTTTTGATGAAGATTTTTGCCTATGCTTCTTGCTATTATTAGTAGGGTTGTTAAGTTTTGAGGGATGAATTGTTTTTGGAAATTTTTGGCGATCTTTACCTTCGTTAATTATTTTAATTGTAATTTTATCTGAGGGAATGTTGTTGTTCCAAGATACTGCAGATTCTCTTCGACCGCTAACTGAAGGAACTTCTTGTACTTTTGTGTTAGAAGAATTCTCTAATTGTTTTTCTCCGTTTAGCCAATATGTTATCATTTTACCTTTGCCCTGAAATAAATACATAGATATTATTCCAAGCTTATTCTTATAACAAAGCAGTTGTTTGTAAAAGTCTCAAGTATGAAATTAAAATAGTATGCTATGCATCAAGGGAAGGAAACAAGCGATTATTCCCGCATGTAAGGTTTGCCAACTTCACACAAGATAATCGCGCCCTCCCGTGAAGCATATTATACTTTTCTTAACAAGTGCACAAAAATTACTGTCTTATCGGGACAAATGTCAAATATGGGTTGCGTAACTAGTTGTCTAGGAAACGCCGCAAACAGCTAATAATCGTAGTCTCTAGATAGAGAAACATGCTACCTAGGGAGAGAAACATCCTACCTAGTTAGAGAATCATAATGTTTCTCTCCCTAGGGGAGAAAAGCAGTGTTTCTCTCTCTAAAATTAGGGAATAAGAACGTGTTTCTTGTGCATGAGTTACGAAAGTATGTACATTTAGTATCGAATTATGGGAAAAATATAATTTGCTTATAACATAAAATAAATAATCCCCTATGAAATGGGGTAAATATACATTTATACATTAGATTCAACCTCCATTCCTATAGTTTCACAGCACGCTTCATCCACATTCATAATTCATTTTAAACGAGTTCATCTCTATACATTTAATTATAAAGCTATATTCATAGATTTTAATATATGTAGTTATTGTTTTTGTCTTTTTCTTTGGTGAGTGGAATTGGACCATTTCTAGTTATGTTTGTTAATATGCCTGTACACAAAATTATATAAAATACATATTTAAAAGATAGAATATTAATAAACAATATTATTTTTTTACTACTTTAATGTATAAGTCGGCTTGTGGATCTTAAGAACCCTGGTTCGATCCCCACAGCCGACAAACAATTTTCACCAAATTAAATCTACCCCTGTGGTTCCTCCTCCACTAATATCTTTGGGGGCCGTGATTTGACGGCTGGTAACCGCACTTCACGCGAAAAAAATATATCACTTACCAAGATCGGCTTAGGCAGAGTGCCACACCCACTAATGGGTAAAAGGCGTGATGATGAATTTTTATTTATTTAAATAAAAGCAAAAACAGGTTTAATTTCAGCAACACACACTGAATAAAATATACCTTCATTTCAACCTCCCCTCGTTCAGCAATCTCAAAACACTCAAAAACTTCCAAAGCTTCCTTCGTCACCGGACTAATATGAATTCTCAACGCTTCTCCATTTGACTCCATCCTCGACGCCGTGTTTACAGTATCCCCAAACAGACAATACCTCGGCATTTTCAACCCCACTACCCCTGCCACGCATCCCCCACTATGAAGCCCAATTCTCAGTTTCAGCTTCTCTCCTGGTCGGTGTCTAATCTCAAACTTGTGCACGGCCGCTAGGAGCGCTAGAGACATCCTGGCGATCTCGCGAGAATGGAGACTTCCGTTTCGGACAGGAAGACCGGATACTACCATGTAAGCGTCGCCAATGGTTTCTACTTTGTATACGTCGAAGTTCTCGAGGATGCTGTCGAAACATGTGTAGAGGTCGTTGAGGAGGTCAACTACTTGGAGAGGGGTGCTGGCGGCAGAGAGGGAGGTGAAACCGACGATGTCACTAAAGTAGATGGTTACTTGGTCGAATGTTTCGGCTACGACTGATTGACCTTTTATCAGTTGAGCTGCCACAGTTCTATTAAAGTAATTATATTAGTATGTTTTAGATGACAAATGATTTAAACATATTTAAAAGCTACCCCTGTGGCTCCTCTTCCACTAATATCTTTGGGGGCCGTAATTTGACGCTTGGTAACCGCACTTCACACGAAAAAATATATCACTTACAGAGATCTGCTTAGGCAGAGTGCCACACCCAGTGATGGGTAAAAGGCGTGATGATATATTTTATTTTTTATTTATTTTAGTGTCATGTAAAGAAATGGACATTTTTGTAAATTTTGATACTCGACTCAATCCGGTTTGATCTGAGATCTGAGTTATGAAATCTTATCCGACCCGGCAAATATATCGTAAATTGTATTCTTGAAAGAAAAAATATCTGATGTGGACAACACATGACTTCCTTGTACCCGTATTAAACTATAGATATTTTTTTAATTGCACATATTTCACATTAAATCTTTTATTTTTTGTTCTAATCCATAGCAAACTTAATTTTTTTTAAAATCAAAAAATATATAATATTTAAATTTAGATATCTCGTTTATGCAAAAAGCTAATTTAAAAATTCTTAATGTGCTAGACACAGAATTTAATTCTCTAAAACTTTTATTTGCAGCATTTATTTGTAAAATTAAAATAATACCATTTTTTTCAAGGAAAACTGTTAGCAGCTTCATGTAATGTGTCACTTCCGGTTAGTCTATTTTAACCAAAATCTATTATGTTATTTCCATTGATATAGTAGTCTTATATACCAAATTTGGAAAGTTTTAAATTATATTTGAATATAGTTTTTCATGAAAATCTATTATAGGCTTCAAGTAAAGTACCACTTCCGGTAGCTGTATAATGACCAAAAAGGGAGGTGCACAACTAGATGTTATAACAGTCCTAAATATAAAGTTTCAATTTTCTACGGCTTACCGTTTTTGAGTTATGCGAGATACGTACGTACGTACGTACGTACAGACGGCATGACGAAATTAGTCAAAATGGATTCAGGGAGGGCCAAAACACCTATTTCCGTTGAAATCTGAGAACCGAAAATTTTCGCGATTACAATACTTCCTTTACTTCGTACAAGGAAGTAATAACTAATAATAAGAGATAAATTTTATCGTAACATTATTTAAGATCTAAAATTTTATCCGAATTGCAGCTCGGATATTTCATTCGAACTATGTATCGAATCCGATCCGAATTCAATCCGAAAATAAATCTACTTTAATCTGCTTCAAAATGCTATTATAGATTGGATCGGATTCAGATATAGGGTATTTTTGCCGACGTCTAGTCAAATACTCAAAATAATTCTGAAAATTTAGTTATTTTGTTATTCAGTACAATTAAAATTATAGTGTAAATCTATGATGATGTAGGGATTTTTTACTAACTTTGGTAAAAGTTGGTAGAGTAACTCTTCACATTTCCTCTTCTCTTCCAAGTAGTCCGCAGTCCGCTCTTCCACTAAAGATTCTAAATTATTTGCGTATTGTTCCATTCGAGATAGTAAATTATCCAGTATATTTCCATTATCATGTTCCCTGGAAAATCATTTATTAACTATTGTAAAATATTTAACTGAAGCAGAATTGATACTTGTTTAATTTTTTAATAAGGGTCTTTAGAGCAGGAAAATCTGGACGTTCGATTAGTTCTTCGTTCCAACATTTTTGCATGATTGTGGTGACTTCTTCGTCGACTAAGGAGGCATCAATATATGGACGAGGAGGTGCATGAATTTCAGAGACGGCGTAGTCTTTGATTGAACTCACAATATCTGTAATTTTATGTTTTTCATTGTGAAAAAAAACTTTAAATAAATAAAATAAATATATCATCATGCCTTTTACCCATTACTGGGTATGGCACTCTACCTAAGCAGATCTCGGTAAGTGATATATTTTTTCGCGTGATGTCCGTTTATCAGCCGTAAAATCACGGCCCTCAAAGATATTAGGGGTAGATTTAAATTGATGAAAATTGTTTGTCGGCTGTGGGGATCGAACCAGGGTTCTCAAGATCCACAGCCCGACTCGATACCACTGAGCCACATAAATATGTCACTTATCGAGATCTACTACGGCAGAGTGCCACACCCAGTAATGGGTAAAAAGCGTGATGATTTATATTTATTTTAATTTAATTTCTTGTAAAATAATTTAAAAACATATGAATGTGGCAATTATATGATGAAAACATTGGATTGTCTTAAATGTATGTTTGATTTGGCACACACCTTTCGGTGGCTGGTCAACTCCTTCCCCTAAATAAAACAACCCTTGCCTTACAACAATTTCGTGCACTATAATGGCGAAAGAATAAACATCGCCCTTCTGGGTACCATCAACCGGAGGATCCGGCATTCGCAGCAACTCCGGGGCGGTCCAAAGTTGTCCTGGGGGATTGCAGAATTATTACACAACCACTCTTGCAATTGTTAGTGTTGCTAGTTATAAACTTACGTCGCCAGAACGCATATGTGTCTGGGTTTGGAGATTCGTGTTTTTTGAAAAATGGAAGACCAAAGTCTGTTATTTTTAATACGAATCTGCTATCGACTACACAGTTGGTGGAAGATAGATTGCCATGGGATTTTATTTCGCTTTGATGCAGGTAAGTCATTCCCTAAATATACAAAAAAAAATAAATTATTTTTATTTGAAACAATTTGTTTAAAGTAATTTAAAAATGTTTGATAGCTGTATATACAGGATGATTGTGCGAAGACGAACCCCCCTTAACTTTTTTATTATAAGAAATAGAAAAATTTTCTTCTAAAGTAAGTTTTAGTATATTAAATATGCTATTTTATGACACATATAGATATTTTTTATAAAGTCAGGTTTACATGATACGACTATCAACTTTTATTTTTGAAATGAGAACCTAGAATTATTTTATTAAAATAAAAACCGCCATTTTTTTCTCTTTCAACGATGTATTACTTGTCATAAATGTATATGAAAAAATTCGATATAAATGGGGTAATTGAGAAATCAGAAATTATTTTTATTCAATTATTCTAGGTGGTAAAATTAATAACAACAATGTAAATATTTATGTGTTACTTGTTTCACGTGTTTTGTCATTCATTTTACCTTGTTACATTTTTCTATTTCTTATAATAAAAAAGTTAAGGGGAGGGGGGGGGGTTCGTCTTCGCAGATCACCCTGTATACTAAGCTAATGTGATAATTACACGAACGATGTCTTGAATTAAAGAGATCCGGATCATCCATTCCAAAGTGAACTGATCATTTTCTAATATATCTTGTAGACTGCCTTTAGGACAATATTCTGTAAGTACGCAGTAGTTGGGCGAATCCACGCTTGCACCGATAAATTTGGTCAAATGTTCATGGTTTAAATCCATCAACTAAAATCATTTATTTACACATATTATTGCACAGTAAAATACTAGATAATATTTAATACCAGAGAATGTCTGTACCTGTTTTAGTCTGATTAAATGTTTCCTAGTAAGGTCGATTTTTATCGGAGCTAATTTTTTAATTGCAACTTTAGAATTTCTATACAAACCAATTGGAATAAATATTTGGTTGTCCCCTGCTAAGCTATACAAATCCGAATTAAAAGTCTGGAACAAATATTAATTAATAAATCAATTTAAAAATGCATTTTATGATTAGTTGAAGCCCTAGTGATCCTGGTTTCATTTCAACCCACATAAACATTATTCAGTGCATATAAATTACCCCTGTGGCTCACTCTCTGCTACCACAACATACAAGGTAATGTTATTTAACTGAACTTAAAATAAAATAAATATATCATTACGTCATTATTATCTTTATTTAAATATGGCGCTGTGCTACTGCAGCTCTCAGTTTGTAATTTAAGACTTGCCATAAACTTGTAAATATTCTAATGACCAGTTACACTATCGAACTGAAGTTTTCAACTTGATTTAAATAAATAAAATCATTGTAAAATTACAGGTCAGTTGAACTAATTAACATTGCTGTCACACATTTTATTTAAAGTTCTACTTATAGCAATGCTACTGACAAGAAATGGAACAAATAGCTGAATGTTAGTAATTTTAAAAACCTAATTTTCCTTTTTCACTAGTGTCAAGTTTGCTTAAAAAAATTTCAAATAAATTACTAATAATGGGGTAGCTTGCTCAGTGGTCTGCAGATTTGAGAACACGGGTGGTTCTCCCTCCAGTAACATCTTTGGGAACCGTGATTTGACAGCTGTTAACCGTATTTTACGCGCATAAATATATTACGTAGCAAGATTTTCTACATGGGGTAGGTGGCTCAGTGGTATCGAGTCGACCTGTGGATCTTGAGAACCCTGGTTTGATCCCCGACAAACAATGTTCACCAACTTAAATCTACCCCTGTGGCTTCCCCTCCACTAATATCTTTATCAAGATCTGCTTAGGCAGAGTGCCACGCCCAGTGATGGGTAAAAGACGTGATGATATATTTATTTATTTATTTTCTACGATTTTCTATAATGGGTAAAAGACTGTTTTAGCCGCTGTGAATCTGCAACTGCTGCTCTGCCACAATCAGAATTGTTCATATTAAATATATAATTTTTGTTTATACTAACAACATGGCTGCCACGTTTGCTGGATGAAGAAAGACTATCTCTTCTCCCAGCAGAATTCTGTAGATCTAAAATATCATCCCACAGGACTTTCCAGCTCATGGATGCAATCTCAGCTTCCAGTTTATGTCTCCTGAATAATCAAACATTTTAGATTGGTTCACAATCGACTTTTAATCGACTCTTACCTGTATAAGAAGACTGCTACTATTACTAAAAGGATTGCTAAACCTACTAGCCCAATGCTGATGTACACATAGGTAGGTAAACCTAAAAGAAAGTTTTATTCATGAATTAATGACACGGGTGTACGTTGATGAATTTGAGGGTAAGAGATTGCTTGGACGATTTAGGATCCTTAAGTATAAATAGATGAATATGATTGAACGTTTGTTTGAAAGGATGTATGACTGAAATTTGATGCGACAAGATAGAAATTGAATCTAAAGAATAAATATTTTAATTTGATGGAATATGTTTAGATGTTTTTGAATTTAAAGAACAAATTTGATAATTCTTACTTGTTTCAGGGCACTTGGAGTTGTCATAGCCGCAGGTGGGGGTATCTGGTGGAGGGGTATCTTTTCCTCCAGGCCAGGAGATTTTTCTTCCAGACAGGAAATACACTTTATCGGATTTATCGATGTAATTAGCTACAACCTATAAATTAAAGTAGACTAATAAACATTATAGTATATTTTATATTATTATCTACCTCAAACTTATCTTTTTCACGGTTATAGCTCAACAGAGAATATTCGTTGTTTTTCGAAGCGTCACAATTAATTTCAACTGTTTCATTACTTTTATTTATTTTCGTTACACTTCCTATAATTCTTTTAACTAATTCGTAACCGTTTACTTTTGTTTTAAAATTGTCTTGCATTTTTGTCCCGTTCAGAAATGAACTCAGGGCATGTAAATATAAATACATTGAATTATAAAAATCTGTTAGAAATTTTGACTCTCTGGTTAGGTTTTCCGTGTCTTCTATTTTACTTGTTAGTGATATTACTGATTTATAAGCTTGTTCCAGTTTTGTGTTATTTGATTTTGAGTCTTTGCTGTCTATCCATGGTTTCTCCGGGTTTTCAGCCCTTAAAAATATTTAATTATTTTGAATAATAATTAACAACATTTTTTCTAAAGAGAATTTAGAATATTTGACAGGGGATATTATACTTACTGGTTCACTAGTTCAATATTAAAAAATACATATTCGCCATTGTATACCATGTTTCCTAAAGATTCCGCTGTTAATAAAAAGTCTCGTATTTTTGTGTGAGAAGCACACATCACTATTACTGTAATTACAATTAAATTAATTACAAATTAATTCCATATTTAAAGTTAATTACCTCCATTGTCAACACCTATTTGTTTCTTCATAAAATCAGATGTATTCATAGTTGCCAAGGTAATATCTCCATCAACATAGAGCAAATTTTCAATATTCATAATTGTTAAAATTAAAGCTTGCATGAAGAAGGAACAAGTTCTTGGTCCAGCAACTTCTTTTTGGCCATTAGGTTCATATAGAAATACTATTTTTCTCCAGTCGTATCTGTGAGTTTTAAATAATGATTAGTTGAAAAGAACAACTAAGTTTTGACAGGAAATACTTTAAGACAAGAGACCGAAAAAAACCTGCAATTCCTTTAATAAACATACTACTTGTTCTTATGAATAGAAAATAGTCATCTTCACATTTTTGTTTTGGTCTTTCGAAGTCAAAGGATAAACCACCTGGTCCAAGAATGGGTGTTCCGTAAAATTTCATCACTCTAGTCACTGACGCTGCAAAATATCAATAATTATATTATTTATTATTACTAGGTGGAGAAATAAACAAGACACTGGTTAGAATCCCATTCAAGCTAAAAATATATAAACTACAATACTGTGGCTCGGTCAGTCCGGACCCTGTACTGTAATTGGGATTCAGTTCCTTTTGTACAGAGAAACAAATATATACAGAGTGTTTCACAACTTAGAGCAAAAAATTAAAGGGTATATTCTGTACGACCTGCTGATCAAGAAACAAAAAGAATTCTTTTAAAACTCGAAAAATTAAGGGTTGTTAACCTAAAACATTTTTTGTAGTACTGCACTGGATTCGCTTTCCTATTAAACACAAACAATGAAGTAGGTATCAATTACGAAAGAATAATTACACAATTCAATTATTAGCAGTTATTTATAATAGAATTTTATTTAATTAATAACTTTAACATAATTATCCACCCAGTGGCAGTGGCAACGAAAAATTTTGGACTGGGAAACATGGAAAATAGTTATGCGATTTAATCAAAAATTCTTTTTGTTTCATGATCAGCACGTCGTACAGAATATACCCTTTAATTTTTTGCTCTAAGTTGTGAAACACCTTGTATAAAAAACTAAATAAATTTGCATTAAAATAATAGTAAACAAAATAGTTATTTGTGTTTATTACTCGCGCTCGTGATATATACATAATTTTTTCTACGATTGCATCTTAAATGATTAAAAAATGTATACGTCCTGAAAATAAATTTGTTCTCTCAATATGAAAAGTTTCTGTTTTTGATTGTATTGAAGTAAGCGCGCATTTAATATTTTAGCGCGTGTTGCCATTGGAAACGCGCGACAAATTTTTATTTCGATTGCTCTATTGAAAATGTCTACTTTACGATGACAAATAAGAGCGTAATTGTCAAGTTTTCATAGCAATCGTAGAAAAACTTATTTATTTCATACTGTAGAGATTTCAGTACGGAAAGTATTTTTTGACATTAATGGTGGAATTCTATATAAATCTATTTAGTTTTATAGATGTTTAAATCTGTAAATAATGAACAAAATCATAACGCAAAACGAAACATATGACTGTATGAAATGTTTTTTTAATCAGAGTTATTACTAAAGCCCGGATTTTTAGGCAATTGCCTAGATTCAAATTTTAATATACTTTAGGCAATTTCGTTTTTCTATACATAGGTAATATGTTTACGTGTAATAGAAGGTTTTTTTTTCGTGCCTTAGAGCCTATTTTTTCTATATTTTGGTTATTGTGCCTATTTTACATTATACAGCCTATTTTGCCTATTTTTGTTGCCTATTCTTTTATTGAGCAGACAAGGTTTATCATCTACTTCGTTGACTAATTCAGCACTCGACAAAGTGTTTCAACCTAAAACCTATAATATTTAAAGTAGGTACTTACTTTAATCAAATTTTTGTGTGTGAATTTAAAATGCCGAAAGAAAAAACTTTTTTTAGTCAAAATTTCACGTGGCAATTCAATTGTGTCTTTGCCATTAATCAATGGAGCTGAGGTAACTTTAGACGATATGGCTAAATATAAGAACGCGCCTCACACATTTTGTGATGTCGAACGAAGTTTTCAACTTACAAGCAAGTTCTGACGGACCGTAGACAGTCCCTTTCCGAAAATTTCATAGAGCAATTGCTCGTAATATTTTGTGAATTAAAGTATACTACATAATTTGAACTTGCATAATAGTTAATAAAATGAGAACCCTACATTATTATTTTTCAGATTGCGTTAATTTTTGTTTAAAATGATTATTTTTTTCTAACGAAGAGTAGATAGGAGTACCAATATTAGAAAAAGGATTCGTTTATTTTTTTTTAAACAAATTATTTACATTTAGGCTGCCTAAAATCCCGCCTATTTTAGAGTAATTACCGGCCTATATGCCTGCTTATTTTGGTGTTTTTAAGAGCCTAAATATCCGGGCTTTAGTTATTACAATTTGTCGCCAACTTACCAACCGAATATTCGCAAATGGGTCCAAAGAGAACATGCGGACACGCCTCAGCAGTAAACACTTCAAACAATGCAAATTGGCCAAACGTCTCGCTGCATTTATCATCATAGGGATGAAATTCAACATTCAACCACTCCGGTATCAAACCTGTTTCATGTGAGTCGTTCACAGCTCGCTGGAGGACAGGAACCACCTGCAACAATGCGCTAATTGTAATGTAATGTTCTTTAATGCGATTACGAACGATTGATTACTCACAGAAGACAAGGTGATAGCGGAACCGTGGCTGGTATCGTTTGGAAGCATCACCACCGCATGTATTGTGCAGGATTCGGAGGATGAGGAACAGATGTCCTCGCAGAGTATGACGTCTTCTAGACAGGATGACGTGTTCATTTTACACACTTCTCCTGTTATTTGTGATAAGGTTAATAGGAATATTGTTAAGAGGGACAACATTGCATCTGAAACACATACATAAATAAAAATGTAAAGTAAACACTTGGCTATGTTTCACAAAATTCAGCCTCCAAGTCACCTTATGAGGGCATCGTCAGAGGCTGGCCAGCACAGTTAGTAACCATAGACGCGTTTCGCTCTTATTAGAGCTCATCAATATGGTATAACTCACTTCTTCACCTAGAATAAAGTTCATGTGAAGAAGCTGGTGACGAAGAACTGTGCCAGCAGAGAATAAGATCTCTAACAAACTAGTAAGATGACATGAGAAGTTTTGTGGAACTGGTCATGCCATCTACCGAAAAAAGGAGAAGCTACGCAATAGCAATTTATTAATTAATTTTGTCTTTGTTGTTACATACATAAATATCACATCACGCCTTTTATCCATTACTGGGTGTGGCACAAGTCAACAAATCACAGCTCGCAACGATTTTAATGCAGGGCAAGCCACAAGGATAATTTTAATGTTTTCGGTTATGGGAATCGAACTGGGGCTCCCAAATTTTGATAATAAATAGTTATTTACGGATATATGACGCACTACCTTTTATTTTATTTAACTATTAAACATTATTATTTTCATATCCTAATCTTGAAAGTAACATCTTAGAATAATTGTAATTAAATGTCAAAACTTGTTAAGAAAAGAAAGTAATATTAATAAAAGATGAATTTCGAGCTCTCATTGTCTTTATTTTTTAGAAATATATAACACAACGTTTCGATTGGAAGAAAGTAATACTTTTCATGTCCAAGGAAGAAAGTAAGTTTTTCTCCCAAGGAAAGAAATAACGCATCCATGACAACTTGAAAACGATATAATTTGAAATTAGAGCCATTCAGGTGACATATATTTATTTAATAATTAATTAATTAATTAATTTACCTGTTTATTTATTTATATTATTCTGTACAAGAACTAAAAATGTCAATTACAATACAGGGTCCGGACTCACCGAGCCGCAGTGTGGTAGTTCATATAATTCTTAGCTTGAGTGGGATTCGAACTCGGAATCTCTGAATTCCGTAATGCTACTTGCACCACCGTACTACCGGATATCTGACAAGAGAATAAATCTTATCTAAATTTCTAATTTATTACTGATTTTTTTTCTTTTTGATAGGATAATAAAGTAGTTCTTTATTCAAATTATATTGAAAGTGTGACTTTATTATTATTTTATTTATTGGTTCGATCCCCACAGCCGACAAACAATTTTCTCCAATTTAAATCTAACCCTGTGGCTTCCTCTCCACTAATATCTTTGAGGGCCGTGATTTGGCGGCTGGTAACCGTACTTCACGCCAAAAAATATATCACTTTCCGAGATCTGCTTAGGCAGAGTGCCACATCCAGTAATGGGTAAAAGGCGTGATGATATATTTATTTTATTTTAAGTTACATAATAAAATTTATATGTTTTATAGCACACTGTTTGATAAATAATCACTTATTATACTGAAAATTAATACGTAATGACTCGCTTTCCACACGTTCGTAAATAGTATTGTATTTATTATTATTGTGAAGAAATGTTCTAGTTATTTTACTGTCACGCTTCAATGTTTTAAATAGTTTTTACGTTTTATTTGAAATATTATTCGTAAAACTAATTTAGGAACGTTTTCCAGGTTACAATAAAGTTAGATAGCTTTAGCGGTAACTATATTTTAATGTACTTACCTTGTGACTTCTATTCAGTTCGTAAGAATAAATGTTGGATTTGAAGTTTATGAAATTCGTCGGTAGTAAAGTGAACTGTAGCCTTGCAAGCTGTTAGATATTTGCATATGATGAGATTATTATTTGCAGGTGCTGATGATCGATAGAAGGAAATAAATTCAGTTTGATTATTTGTTTATCATTTGAATGAAGTGTTCTTCAAACATTGTAATATTTTTCATTTCAATAAAATAGAGCGTCGAGTACCACTTGACATTAATTAACTGAGCGGTTTTATCTGTACAAGTTTATTTGTTGGAATAAATAATAATTTATTGTTTCCTAAATAGATACCTTAAAATGAGAAATTGGTATTTACTTTTTAATCTGTGAGTTAATTACAAAATGTTTCAAATAACTTGTGTTTGTTTTATTACAATTTTTATTTACATTCGTAATAAAACAAAATGTTCAAGCTTTAATTCTTTATAAACTTAATTTGAACTAAATTTTTATTATTTTCTTATTGAAAGAAATATATAAGTTAGTAGCTCAGAATGCGCGACTCCACCAAAAAAAATTATTTCAAATTACTACAGGATAACTACGCTGTAGACATCTGGTGACTGGTGGTACGAACTATATTTCGTAGCATCCTGTAGGATCAATACTCTAATGTCTTGACTTCTGGTTCAGTCTGCAGGATAAAGAGATCGCCACTGAGTATGCAAATGAGTTATTTATAACATTTAAAATTTAATCTTCTTCTTCTTTAATTTTTTAAATTTAAATTAGTATTTATTTATTTATTGTTAATACAGTTTTAAATCTATAAATATAAATATATCAGCATGCCTTTTACCCATTACAGGGTGTGTTACTTCGCCGTAGTAGATCTCGGTAAGTGATATTATTTTAGCGCATGATGTGCGGGTAGCAGCCGTCAAACTAAGGCTCCCAAACATGTTAATGGAGAGAGATGCATAGGGGTAATTTAAATGTAATGATAATTGTTTGTTGGCTGTGGGAATCGAACCCAGGATCTGAAATTCACAGTCATTAAGTCATCCATAAATCTTTATAATTTGATGTTAATTTGAAATCTGTGAATGTAACAATGAATATTATTGGTTAATAATAATTAAACTGCGAATAAGCACAACTGTTAGAAAGTTCTCAATAGTCCATTTATTGTTTAACTATCACCCCATCCGATGATCAGCCGTTTAGTTTCAACTTTCCTCCGTTCATGATTCCGGAGGCTGCAAGTGGCGCCTCCACCAATAGCGGCTACAGATGGCAGCGTGGCAGCCAAATGCAACGTGTGCACTTTATAGGTTATGTCAACACGGAGCTCTGCTGAGATTGTGATCGAGATTTTGTTGCTTGTGCAGCAACTAGCAACGAGCAAGGAAATTTGCTAATGTTTCAATCTGTATCGCAGTGCAAGTTTTTGTTGTGCATTATTGATTATTTGCTGTAATTAGGCTCCCTTCTTAATAGTAAGAAATTGCGGCGCCTATGAACGGATACCAGTTTTTGCGAAGAGACTGGGATTGATTAATTTGATGAGCATACTAAAAATTATATTAGGGATCAAGAAAAAATGTTACGGGTTAAATAAAATATATCGTCACGTCTTTTACCCGTTACTGGGTGTGGCATTCGACAGTAGCAGGAATTTACTTAAGAAATAGTTGATCTGCAATTTCAGATACTAGCTATGAATGAACTTACAATAGAAAAAAGGCAGTGAAAAGTTTTTTTTTATGTGCTTTTTCTATATAACAAAAAATACATATATGTAAATAGAGTTTCATATTAAAATTTATGTTGTTACGCAAATTGGAAGCTATCGAAAAATAATGAATATTAATTAAAGTCAATTAGAAAAAATCTCTTTAAATATTTGCTTATCAGTGTCTGTATCGATCGTTGGACAAAAATACAAGTTAGTTTTATTTATAGTAATGAAAGTCAAAGGTCAGTAGGATTCGAGTCAAAATGGGACACCTGTTGACGAAGATATTGTGTTATCATAAAAATTAAATGTCCATTTTCGTTCGCTGATCTTTCGCCTGTTTCTTTTGTTCTGTTCAAAGCAAAGAAGATCATGATATAGACGTAAACAAAAATCCTTTGTAATTGTTTTAATTAGAAAAGTAATTTGCATTTAAAACAAAAATATTTTCTTATCTTTGATAGCTGCGACATTTAATTAGATTAACTGGTAGAAAAAAAGATAATAGTTTATTAAGGTCACATTTAGCTATGCATTTTGTTTTGGGTGACAATTGTTTTAAAAGTAGTTTATAGAAATGAAACTAGATTTATTTATATTTGCAATTAATTGTTTTATATTTAGTTGTAATGATAAATAAATAATTAGAAAATGAAATGTTAGTTTTGTGTGTGTAAAGTTTATGAAATCTGTGAAGAATGTGTAATTTGTAAGCATGTGAAGTCCAAACATTCATGAATGAAAACGGCATGAGTGCGGAGCGATCGTTATAAGCATCAGGAACATGAACATGAAACAGGGGGATATATGAGTCATTCTTGTGCTGGGGGTGCACTCGGCACGCGGCACTCGGCACTCGGCACTCTTTCAATAACGTCAGGGGCTGATCCGTTGGTAGACAGGGGTGCGGGCTGCAGAACCGGAGTAACCGAAGGGTTGGCATGGCTTCTCAGGAGGAATCGCAACATCTGTGCCTAATTGCATTCCTTAATGCTAATACAGCTTGTCCGGCCTCATTCTGTAAGTGCCGTAATTGCCCAACATTCCACGCGGCGACGTGATGATGCTCCCCGTACCCCACCTGCCTGCCAACGCCAAGACATGCACCATATGAATAATTTACCTAAAACAACCCCGGCAATCTCGTAACCAAACACTTTTACTGTTTTAGTTCCGCGACAGATGGCAACAAACATTGCTTCCTGATGCTAGAATTAGATGATTGTTCCGTACAAGTTTACATGATGTGGTCTAATTTTATAGTTTATTATTGGACGCTGTTTCGCATAGTTCAGATGACTGTCATAGTTTCAGTAATCGCGAGGAATCAAACCCATTATTGATTCGTTGTGTTGTTAAAAATGTACTGACTGACTGAGTGAGTGAGTGGTGTAATTTTAAACTTTACGTTGACACGATCAACTCCAGGCAATCAAAAACTTTTCCAAGTTAGTTTGTGGGAGAGCGGAGTGAAGGGAGAGAGAGAGTGAGACGAGAGCGTCGGGACGCGCGTGCGCCGCATGGAACAACACAAAGTTTGTTACATCATGTGTCATACTCGGGTAAACTCTTTTCCGTAGTTTGCGTACTCTTTGAGCGTCGTGCAGCGAGTTGTGTGCGGTGTGTGCGTCCCTCCCCGCGTCGCGACGTCTCGCGTCTCTGTTGCTCTGGCGGCGCGGAGTGGGACGGCGCCGCCTGTCCTTGTCTGGTGCACCGCCGCCGCCCGCCACAGTCTACCGCTGATCTTCTTTCGAAGCGGAACCTGTAAAAAACTTTCCGCGAAGTTTGCGCATGAAGACGTTGTCGGCGGCGAGTACGTGCACCAGGTTGTTGATGGTTGTAGTCACTTGTCGCTGTAGAGAGCGCGCGGTGTAACGGACGAGGGACCGAGCGACCGAGCGCGCCGCCGACCGCGCGGGCCATGAGTTATTGATTTTCTCTCTGTTCTCTCACAAAACGTTTCACCGTCGTGTACTTGCGCGCAACAGACTATTTTATATGTGGCCTAACTACCACGCAAAGTACTGCCATATTGGAACATGCTCACAACACTCGCAAGCGGCTCAAACTTTTTTTAGCGTTGGTTCGGTTTCGGTTGCAACGCACTCTAGCGATGTTCGCGTGCTGCGCTGAAGTTGCGAAGTGTTTGGTTGTCTGCCGCCGCCGCCACCGCCGCCATCGCCACCGCCGCCACCGCCGGGCCCCGCGCCTCTGACTGCCGCGGCCGCTGGACGAAAATAGGATTTGGCAGCGAGTCGCCGCCGACGCCAACGCTCCGTCGCCGCGACGACGCTCAGGTAACGCTGCCTGTCTTGCTCTTGTTGTTGTTGTGTGTTTGTTTGTATATGCGCGCACCGCACCAACTTGCCGCATTGTTGACCTCGCATTGTTGCTGACGCCACCTCGGCGCGCATCCACATCGCGCACCACAACTTTCAAACTTCACACACACACACACACTTCATCATCACTAAACAACTAAACAAATATAAACAATCACAGCGATCCTACGAGCAGAACATCCATGTCTTCTTACACTTCAACTTTACGATTCCTTCTGGCGAAGTGAGCCGTGTTCGCCGGGCTTGTTCGCCGTCCCCAGCAGCTCGGCCGCCGCTCGCAAAACTTTGTTGGTGAAGTTTTTCCCTCGTCGCGGGGGTAGGGGGTTGGTAGCGAGGGTCGCTCCGCTCCGTCGACGGAAAATAACGTTGACGAACACACGGAGTGATGGCAAATCGGATTCAACTCTTTAAATCAATAAAGTGACGTATATTGTTCCGCCGTCTCTTTCTGCGTTCCTTGCCACTTTTTATTTATTATTTACCCTCTTTCTTTCGCAGTTATCAAAACCCATAAATTCATACAACTTGTTTGTTATTTACTATATGATATTTCACTTTGTTTGTGTGGTTATTTATTACATAGAAGCGTTGATAAATAATGAGAAGAGAACTTGATGATGCTATGATTCCTTTACGTCTACCTGTCGATCAGGGCCGGCGCAAGGGATGCGGGGGATGAAAGCGGCCTATATTTTTCTCGACGCACGCCGTTTGACTTTTCTAAAGGTCCGCGGAACGTAAGACTCGTTCGATAACTGCTCCGCGTTCTTGGAAATATGAATTTAAATCATATTCTACCTACTTACATGAGAAAATGTAATTTCATTAGAAAAATATTTCTTTTATACACGACACTATTTCTATTAGATACACAAGTATTTTGCATATTAAAATTATTCTACAACTTCTATCAACATCTACAATGTAGGTATAAAGACTACTGGCTACTGGAATCTGAGATTGCAGAGCAATTAAACTTAGTTATAAGTAAAATGAATGATAAAAATATAAAGTAATCACTTGGCTATGTTTTACAAAATTCAGCCTCCAAGTCACCTTATGAGGGCATCATCATTTTGTGAAACATAGCCAAGTGATTACATTATATTTTTATTAAACCTTGTTTCACCAAGTGTTGGATGACAATTAATTTTGTCTTTGTTGTTATTTAAATTGCTATTGCATAGCTTTCCCTTTTTTTCGGTAGATGGCATGACCAGCTCCACAAAACTTCTCATGTCATCTTACTAGTTTGTTAGAGATCTTATTCTCTGCTGGCACAGTTCTTCGTCACCAGCTTCTTCACATGAACTTTGTTCTAGATGAAGAAGTGAGTTATACCATACTGATGAGCTCTAATAAGAGCGAAACGCGTCTATGGTTACTAACTGAACTGTGCTGGCCAGCCTCTGACGATGCCCTCATAAGGTGACTTGGAGGCTGAATTTTGTGAAACATAGCCAAATGATTACTTTATATTTTTATTAAACCTTGTTTCACCAAGTGTTGGATGACAATTAAATTTGTCTTTGTTGTTATTTAAATTGCTATTGCATAACTTTCCCTTTTTTTCGGTAGATGGCATGACCAGTTCCACAAAACTTCTCATGTCATCTTACTAGTTTGTTAGATATCTTATTCTCTGCTGGCACAGTTCTTCGTCACCAGCTTCTGCACATGAACTTTATTCTAGGTGAAGAAGTGAGTTATACCATACTGATGAGCTCTAATAAGAGCGAAACGCGTCTGCTGGCCAGCCTCTGACGATGCCCTCATAAGGTGACTTGGAGGCTGAATTTTGTGAAACATAGCCAAGTGTTTACTTTATATTTTTTATTAAACCTTGTTTCACCAAGTGTTGGATGACAATTAATTTTGTCTTTGTTGTTATTTAAAATGAATGACATTATCCCCGTCCTATATTTAGTTCTTGTTCCTTTTTTATGTATACTTCTTAAAGATGGAAATGAAACAGCATCTTCGAAAAATAAGTCTCTTTCTTTTCTTGATATACATTGTGACCTACAATTGCAGATCTATCATTCCTAGAATCAAACACGATGATAATAAATGTATTGAATGTTGTTGTGCAATAGTCGAATAAATAAGATCAATAGTAAAGTTAGAATATGATTTGCATCCAGCAGGTACACAGTGTCTGCTAAGAGCAAATTGCTGCTGCGTTAGCTTCTACTTGATCGTTGAACCCGAACGAATTCCTTGTTTCCTTGCGTCGCAACCGCAGTAGAATAGTTTCAGATACAACAATCTTTAATTTTCATATCGCAAGTTCGGTAGACTGGAACCGCACCGCGGCACACGTGACGTACGATGCACACATCATTGTGGGCCCCTTTCATTACGTGCGCCCCTGGAATGAATTCTTAACTCCGGTAACTTTTTACCGTGTTTGCCACCGGATCGGCGCTAATGCTGTTTACTCGCAGACATTCATCATTCAAAGCGAGTTGCTCAAGAATTTGTCACTACTTCAACGAGACGTTCTTTCGCATTTTGTCGCAGTCATTCCCTAAATTGCTCACATTATTTCTTATTTATTTGACAATATTATACTGTTTCTTTTTATTTTGCGCCATTTATTTCATCTACATTTTACAATTTCAATTGCAAAAAGGATCGAACTACAATCTACGGATTTATGTGACTAGTATTTTTATGTTTTTCAACTGTACATTGAAAAGGATTTCAAGGCACGAAAAATTTTCACACTTTTCTGTTTACCTCATAATTTTCTTACAAATTACCTGAAAATAAAAATGTTGATATTAAATAAAATAAATAAATATATCATTACTCCTTTTACCCATTACTGGGTGTGGCACTCTGCCGAAGCAGATCTCGGTAAGTGATATATTTCTTCGCTTGAAGTGCAGTTACCAGCCGTCAAATCACGGCCCCAAAGATATTAGTAGAGTGGAAGCCACAGGGGTAGATTTAAATTGGTGAAAATTGTTTGTCGGCTTTCGGGATCGAACCAGGGTTCTCAAGATCCACAGGCCGACTCGATACCACTGAGCCACCTACCCCATTGATATTTTGATATATTAATTCTTAGGTTATGTTATAGCGTCCATAATTGTAATAATGTTTTACATAAATTTTGTTATTGAGTTTCGTAATAATTATAAAATAATTATACGTCGTTCGAAATACTTTTAAATTGTTATAAAAGAACATTTTAAAATCTTTGAGATTATCACATTTAATGGGGTAGGTGGCTCAGTGGTATCGAGTCGGCCTGTGGATCCCCACAGCCGACAAACAATTTTCACCAATTTAAATCTACCCCTGTGACTCTCCCTCCACTAATATCTTTGGAGGCCGTGATTTGACAGCTGGTAACTGCACTTCACGCGAAAAATATATCACTTAGCGAGATTTGCTTAGGCAGAGTGCCACACTCTGTAATGGGTAAAAGGCGTGATGATATATTTATATTACAAATAGTAAATAAAATAAATAAATATTGTTAACAAGCAGCGTATTTAAAAGAGATTTTGGGCATATTTTTCTAACTTTATTTATAATTATTAAACTGTCAAATATTTTCTTGTACTACTACAATAAAATGCTATATTACGGACACAAAACAGAATAATAAATGATGTAGTTATAGTTTAATTGAGCATAAAATTATTTATTGGTACTTCTTGCAGAAATAATTTTATTATAAATAAATATTTGTCTTTTAAATATATGCTTCAAATATTTTATAACTTTAATATTATATTATAAATATTTTATTTCTAAGCAAAACACTAATCTTGCTAGTTCCAAATTAATTAATGAAAATAGTGGCTGTATCACTACGCGTTGATCGTAAATAGCTTTGACTTGTTCGTTAGTCTTCTGTTTATTAAGTGACAGTTGTGTGTGGATTCGCGTTGTTTTAATAACTAATTTAACTTATTTTTAGTGAAAAGTGGGTGTTTTGTGTGTGTTTTATCGTCATGGAAACATCTAAACGAATAAGTAGTAAGTTTTTTTTTGTTTTTGTTTAATGTTGTAACGATATTATAAATACATTAACCTACAAATGTAATATAATATGACTTGGTTATTTGCAAATATTGATATTTGTCTTGTACGCTATATTTTTAGAAATTTAGTATTATGGTTAAGTGGTAAATACGTTGGCAATATAAACGAGCATTAACGAGCCCATAATTTGCTATTAACATGACACCATACTGTGAAGTCCACTATTATAAAGATTTTTTGCACTGTATTTATTTTATTGTCTAATTGAAATACTTTTGATTGAAGTTGGAACTTCAAAGTTGCACTTCTGTTTTACAAGCTAGAGTTTGTGGAAACAAATTGCAACATAATTAATGAACGACATTTTTTAAACAACGATTTTTTGGAAAAATATATTTTCTTTTGTCAAAATTTGTTGAAATGAAATGAAATAAAAGTATCGAATCGGCTTGTGGATTTGAAAATCCGGGTTTAATTGCCACAGCAGACAAACAATTTTCATCGCATCAAATTATCTCTGTGGTTTCTCCTCCACTGACACTTTTGGGGGCAGTGATATTACGACTGGTATCGCACTGCACGTGTATAAATATATTATTTACTGTGATCTGTTACGGTGAAAAATGTGATTGATACAGAAAGTACAGGTATGCAAAATAAAAGTTAATTTCCTGTTTCTGACTTTCCACTTCTTTTTTAAAAAAGAAGAAAGTCGTTATTAATTCTCTTGTCTCCTTTCTGAAATTGGGCTGATATTAAGTCTGTTTATTGTTTGGAAAAGTTTTGAAACTCTCGAAAAAGTTTTCCCATTCAGAGTATCGATCAGCGCTGCGCTCGTGCCACCGCTGCCACCGCCGCCACCGCCGCCGTCTCCGTCGCTGCCTCCATGTAATGAGAAACCTTTTGAGATTTTCATTTTTCCTGCAGGATGGCTGGCCGCCAGACGAGGCAGAGTCACAGCATCCAGCACCTGCTGGAGATGACGCCTACACGCGTTAGGAGGTCGCCGGAGGCTTCGCTTATACCTACTACCACCACTACTACCACCACCACCACCACCTCCACGACGACGGTCACCACTCTCATCGCTACACCGAAAAAGGTTAGACAGAATTTTTTTGTACACTTTATCAGACGATACTACATGTTTTTCGCGTTCTCAGAATGTCGTCTGCCTCATTTCATCGTGTAGATATGTAAAATAAAGTGTGGGTAGTTCTTGTTAAGGGTCGATTTTGTCATTCTGTACTGAGATTAGCTCCCCCTGCGTCGCACGAGTTGCGCTCTAGATATCTTAGCATTTTCAACATTTCATTTCTATCGGTGGAGTATGACAAAGCTCTGGAATTACATTTATCATTGCTTACGTAAATATATTTCTAGAAGGCAAATCTATATATTTATTGAAAAATGTTACAGCAACTTCTGTATCAAGTTTTTATTGTAAATATTTTATTTACTTTGTTAAAGTTATCAACACTGTTTAGCATTTTTAATCAAATAGAAGTAATTAAAAATTGTGTTACATTAATAAACACTACTTTATCTAGGCTACACAGGGTCGGGTTAAAATAAAATTCCATTACAAACTGTAAAAATGTAATATAATATCTACTCAACAAAGTAGCAACATTTTAAGGATGTCACATTGCTTTTTCATATTTATTTTGTTATCATCGTCTAACTACTATCGAACTCAAAAGTATAGTCAATTGAATTTAAAGTTGAATATCTAATAATAATTTAAACCGATAAACTAATTTCCATTATATATAGGGATGTCAACTAACAAAGAATTTAGCCCATAAGCCTTTGGATATTGAACCCGGGTTCTCTAATTCACAGTCCAACTCGGTACCATATAATTTTTTAATAGTAACCTATTTTTTTTCTACTCTCGTTATTAAAATGTCATTTAACGTACTGGTTTCCTTGGCGCTAAATAACATCTTAATCACATGTTGACAAGGTGTAGTTTCGAATGTTTTTAGTCACGGCTTGAGGTATTAAGCTCGGGGTGAAGTTAGCTTCAAACATCTGCTATTGGAACTTAACCATACTTTTTAAATAATTCATTAATCTTTACATTTTTTATTGTCTTAATTTGCGATCGTAGAAAATGTATAGTATGTGACTCGTTTTATAAACTCTTTAAATACTCGTAACTAAATAGTTTATAAAACTTTAACATGTTGAAATAAATATTAATTTGTTTTAAAGTTGTACACCACCAAATGCGGTCCTAGTGTTTTAAGAAGTGGGAAATAAAAATTAGAAATTTACATTAATTTAATTAGGACATTTTGTTTTTTATTTATTGTAATTCGAACAAAGTATGAATGCCAATTATAGGTGACATCGTGTCTGTTTACCAACTTTATGTTTACATTGTGAAATGTTCCTGAATTATTTTTCAGTTAGAAGCTTCAAGTAAAAGTTATAGAAAATTAAATTTGCAACTATTTTGATTAGTTTTCTGAAAAATGGTTTATGTTCATTTGACAGTTTACTAAACAAATAGTTAATTTTGATAGTTCATGATTTATTTGAATAAAAGTTGTAGAGAATGAAAACAAGTAAATAATGAAGCAGTATTTTTGTGTAAAATAATTGATGTCAGTTTGGTGGCAGCAATGTAAGCATGGAGTTATTGAAGATAATTTTGTAAATCTGGTTATGAGATTTGTGTAGCATATGAAAGTGAATCTCGGAAGTAATGAAAATATTTAACTAAATTTCGCATCTATTGATTTTCTTGAGGCGAGTTAAGCACACTAAGGTCGCGTTATTAACCGGATGTAGGTATCAAGTATTCGCCGTCGTCGGAGCCGGTAAAAACTAAACGGAAGCCGAGAGCAAGTTTATTTTCGCCGAAGCAGAGATCCGGGAAACTTTGTAAAACTTTCCCGTGACCACAGCCACCGCACCGCGCGTCTATCCTCCCACACCCCCATCACCCAGGCGGCGCGGCGGTTTAATAATTTACATTTCATTGTGGCGAGAAGAGAACGAGTTGCTAGCGTCGCAGGTAGCGCAGGATGTTTTGTTTCGTTGGTTATTTGTTTGTTTGTTTGTGCGATTGTGCGTTGTTTATTGGAGCGTCCCCTTGGCCGCTTTGATAAAGTAATGATTTTTATATCGCGATGTCGGTTGAAGTTCGTCGAGACGCCGTTCCGGCAGCGCCGCGACGCTATCATGTGGCGTCATCTCGCGTTGAATGCCTCAGAATGTTTTTATTGATCTTTGGATGCTTGTGAGGTTTGCGGACAGAGGGCGAGCTCTACACTACTTAGTTTCAATTTTTATTTCGTTTTAACCCAGTTAGAAATTCGACATATTTCAAAAATATAAATTAGTGCAAAACCATTTATCAAACATGATACTTGCAGATTTCCATGAGAAATAATACAAATATTTTGACATATATCAAAAGTTCAGATCCTCCTGAGCTTTAGACAAGTTATTTTTAAAATATAAAAAAAGAAACTTTCTGTCACCAAATGACGTTCAAAAAGTTTACTTTTTGACTGATCATAGAAAAAGTTTATTATAAGAATAAATAACTTAAACAAATGCCAAAATAACTTTATTTTATTTTGATCATGAAAGTCGTTTTCTTTAACGAGAAATCATATAGAAAGTAATACATTTTAAAACTATTTTTAATGAGGATTTGAGATTGAACGAGATCGGTTGTCAAATACTTGTAAATAATTTTAAAGAATTATTCAAATAACAGTTATACAGAACTAAACTTTCAACCATTATTTGAAACATTTTTTAAAATAGTTTTTAAATATTTACCAGCAAAAATGGAACAATATTAAAATATATAAGATATTATTTATTATTAAATTTTAATTTGGATAAAGTTCTAATTTTTATGGGACCATATCTCAAAAACTATGCGAAATATGAAGATGTGCTTAACGGCATTGTTCTTCTAGTGCTTCAATTGACTTATAAGCAAATTTTCAGCCATTTTTATTTTTTTCAATTTTTGGTCAAGTACCTCCCTTAAACATTTTCCTAATGATATATCTTGAAAATTAAAAGAGATATGACTCTGAAACCTTAACCACTGTATTCAGCGCGTCGAAATACATATGTATGTAAATTTTTATTAAAATATTTGGACGAGAAAACATTTTAGAGCAAAAAGATTGAAAATGGCCTAAAATCGAAAAAAACTTAAGGGGTACCCCTTGACAAATTTCCAAAAAATTAAAATTTCTAAAAATGGCTGAAAATTTGCTTATAAGTCAATTTGAATACGAGGAATTCAATGCCGTTGAGCGCTTCTTCATATCGTGTTTAGTTTTTGAGATATAGCCTTCGGAAAGTAATTTTTTTACAAACAAAAAATTCTTAATTTCATATTTAGTGCCATACAGAATTTATAAGTTAATTTAAATTAATGAAAATATGCTTACTTATGCAGAAAACTATGAGGAGTCCAATGGTGAATGTTTTAGTTTCATATCTAGTCTAGTTTTTCAAATATAGCCTTTAGAAAGTTGAATTTTCAATAAAACAATATTAAAATGTATAAGATATTATTTTTTATTAAATGTTTTAAAAAGTTTAGAATCACGACCTCATTGAAAATAACTTCTCTCGCAGAATTTGTCCATTTTTTTTAGACTAAAAATCGGGTTAATGCTCTACTACAATTGTAAATAATTTCCTGTTAGGCAGAGTAACAAATAAATAAAGTACTCATCTACAAAAGATAAGTTCTGATTTATTTGGAAGTTTTGGGATAACCTAGTACGATTTATTTCCTCTCATATTGGTTGGTTGCATCCGCCTCCACGTAATGAACTCTTCTCGTGAGAGTGGCATGTACCTGCGGGGGTGGAATTAGCATACTCGAACCTGGGTCTCGTGCTCCGCATTGTAGTCGTGGAGAGCGTACGCCTCCTTGATTTCAATTAAAGAATTAAGAGCAACCGATGAAAAACTCTCGGCTCTCTACAAGCACAAGCACTGCAGTTTACGTTTGAGAAACGGTACTTAAACCCTTATTGGCTTCATGGCTTCGTGATCCCACCCTCGTCGTAATTAATCAGCGAGAGTCAACAAATTTACCAGCGGGATTATATTTTAGTATTTCCAGTATTCCTACTTTTACGAATTACTATTTTTATAATCGAATTTGTTTACGTTCAAATACACATTTATAAAGAGTTTGTGAATTTAAATATCGGTAATCTCAAAATTCTTCTGTCATAGTGTCTAACGTAGCATCGATCCCAAAGACTCCTATATCTATGATAGGCATTGACAACGGGTTTCGTCTACAGCGACACAGTTCTGATTTATAGGGAATCATTCCACGAACTAATTTTTAACATATGACTTCGACTGAACGTACAGTAATGAAGATAATTTTAAAGTTAAATTTTTATGACAGAAAAATTTGGATGACGCCTGGACGTCGGACACAGGTGACGTGGTGTAGCGGTTAGCATCTCTGCTTAGCAAGCGGAGGGTCCCTGGTTCGAATCCAGGCGTCATCCAAATTTTTCTGTCATAAAAATGTAACTTTAAAATTATCTTCATTACTGTACGTTCAGTCGAAGTCATATGTTAAAAATCTCAAAATGTCCACAATACAAATTAATTCTTACGATCTCAGATGAGTTTTTATATTATAATAAAAAAATGTATTCTTCAATTTACATATTCATATTTGTATATAAATCTACACGGAATTTAGTGGAACAGTTTCCAGGTTCGTACATTTTATAATTTTTGCGATATAGGGCAGCTAGAGGAATAAAATTCTAATTTTTGTGAAGCCATATCTCAAAAACTATGCGAAATATGAAGATGTGCTTAACGGCATTGTACTTCTAGTGCTTCAATTGACTTATAAGCAAATAATTACATATCGCCAATTTTCAACTTTTACAATTTGTCACATTTAATGAATTAATATCTGCAACTGAATATCCTTACTTATGCAGAAAACTCTGATAAATTCAATGATGTAGTTGCCAGATCCGTACTTAGTCTAATTCTTGAGATATAGACTTGTTAAAAATAAGAACTTAAAACAGAATTAAAGTTGACAAAATTTCTAGTTTTCCTGAGCCTATATCTCAAAAACTAATCAAAATATAATTTTTTTCTCAACGGCATTGAATTCCTGGTACTTAAATTGACTTATAAGCAAATTTTCAGCCATTTTAATTTTTTTCAATTTTTGGTCATGTACCTCCCTAAAAAATTTTCCTAATGCAATATCTTGAAAATTAAAAGAGATATGAATCTGAAACCTTAACCACTGTATTCAGTGCGTTGAAATACATATGTATGTAAATTTTTATTCAAATTTTTGGACGAGAAAACATTTTAGAGCAAAAAGATTGAAAATGGCCTAAAATTGAAAAAATCTTAAGGGGTACCCCTTGGCAAATTTTCAAAAAAATTAAAATTGCTAAAAATGGCTGAAAATTTGTTTGTAAGTCAATTCGGACACGGGGAATTCAATGCCGCGCATCTTCATATCATGTTTAGTTTTTGAGATATAGCCTCCGGAAAGTAATTTTTTTACAAACAACAAATTCTTAATTTCCTATTTAGTGCCATACAGAATTTATAAGTTAATTTAAATTAATGAAAATATGCTTACTTATGTAGAAAAGTATGAGGAATTCAATGGTGAAAGTTTTAATTTCATATCTAGTCTAGTTTTTGAAATATAGCCTTCAGAAAGTTGAATTTTCCATAAAAACATTATTTTCCAAAATATTTAAATAACACTTGTCTAAGTCTCACAAAAATTCAGCCTCCAAGTCGACTTATCAGGTCATCGTCAGAGGCTAGCCAGCACAGTTAGTATCTATAGACGCGTTTCGCTCTTATTAGAGTTCATCAGTATGGTATAACCCACTCTTTCATCTAGAATTTTGACCAATTTCAAAACAAAATTGCTGAAAATTTGTTTGTAAGTCAATTCGAACACGGGGAATTCAATGCCGTTGAGCGCATCTTCATATCTTACTTAGTTTTTGAGATATAGCCCCCGGTCCATCCGTTGGAGATTAATATAGTCATTCCTGCACATTTTCTGTGCATTAGTTACATATATAAGTAATAATTAATGTATCGTCCGACTGGCGCTTGACATTCAAGATTCTCTGGAGGAAATAAGGGCAAGAATGTAGTGAGAAGCTAGAGCATAGGGTTAGAGAAACGAATGTTTAACTGTATCTCATTGAGTAACGGTTCCTGGCGCGAGGTAAAGCGAAGCGAAGCCAGGCGCGCATACCATTCGATGCCAATGATCACAATATTGAATTAACGTGGACTTGTGCAGTTGGGGCACGGGTACAGGGAGAGGGTGGGGGTAGGGGGTGAAGAACGGCGCGGCAAAGTTTTCCGGAAGTACAGAGAGCAGCGTCGGCAGCGTCGGCAGTGTCGGGACAGAGACAGAGCATAATAGCAAGGAATGTATGCTCGGCGAAGTGTAAGGCGCTAGGCGTATCAACACTGCCAGATTACAAATTCTAGGATATTTATGATGGCCCCGGTAACCTAAGGTTCTTCAACTCCATTGTTTACATGCTTGTTACGGACACCTTAGATTTATATCGCCTCCTGTGACTCGACTGCCGCTTATAGACACAGGCAGGCGCAGGCCCACCCACACAAATAAATGCCATTACCAAACTTGTGGACAGTATCGCGCTGGCCTCGCACAGAACCTATACAATATATACAACACTCATTTCAATTACCAATCATTTTCATCAACTGAGCAACTGGATGTTAGCTAAGATCATTTCAGTATGTCGTATCAAACATTGCCGAGATGGGTGTATTTTCATTCTTATTTACAGGTTTACGGATCTATAAATTTTATGGTTTTATCAAAAAATTCATTATTAATTATAATTAGGATATAAAAAATAATGTTTAATAATTAAATGCGACCCAGTATGAAACAAAACGTTGTACATCATACGTACGTTAATAATGTTTTACGGTATTTAAATTGACAATCCAGATTTGGCTTCTTCATCACCGCGCACAGAAACATCTTATTCGTACTCAAAAAACTTATTTACTGGACTTATATAACGTAAATAAATATTAAAAATACATAGAGAAATTAAAATTTGACTAAACAATGACATAAATTAATTATTTCATGCTACTCCATTTGCCGGGAGGTAGCATAATATTATGTAGGTAACAATTGTAATAGCTATAACTAAGCTCATTATAAAGTAATTGCCTTCTAATTAGTAAAATAGTTAAGAAGCAATCGTAACCCAGTGAATAAAACTAAGATAAAATTTGCGTCTTAAGTTAAGAGATCGTTTGAACTAGCACACTGCGGCTCGATGAGTCCGGACTCTGTACTGTAATTAGGACTAAATTCATATTACATAGAGTAGCAGAAATATAAAATTTTCGTAAGTAGTGCAGAATAATAAATAAAATATAAATTAACAGACTGTTTATCTCATTTGAGGATAACAATGGCAGGTAAATATTAAAAGGTAGGATCCTATGAAAATTTACAGGTTTTTACACTTATCTGCTACGGCAAAGTGCCACACTTAGTAATTGGTAAAAGGCGTGATGATATATTTATTTATTTACAAAACGAACACTTGATATTTGAGAATATTTTATTATTTGTTGCCATGGTTTTAGTTGTGAACAGGACAGCAACGCATTTTCATATTAGGGTTGTTGCGAAAAAATATCTAACGTCATATTACATCCCTCAGCTTTTGCTTAGAAAACTGCAATATACCTCTATCTTCCCTTATGATGCAATATTCTATTAAATATTTTCAATTTATAATAATTATAACTTATTGAACAATAAATATTTTTGCTGTGAAAACGCTCTTCTGAAAATCTGTAAAACCGGTTCTAGTTAAATTTGCAGTCCACTTCTTCACTAAGCAGACAAAGATAATTTATCATCTATCATACGGTCGCCGCTAAATCTGTTCAATGTATCAATTATTAGCAAAGTCTGTGCGAGTAATTAGCGACAAGCGTTGCTGCAAGTGTATAGCGGGGGTGGTGGCGGAGCACGAGGGGGAGATATCATCACACAACACAACCCTTGCCTGGTGCTGCGATACACTACCATCTCATTATTGTCGCACATCAACCATTAGATGTAAGAAAGCACATCATGTACAAGTCAATTAAGATCTTATGTTATTATATGGGGTAGGTGGCTCAGTGGTATCGACTTGGCTTCTGTATTTCAGAAATCGGGTTCGATTACTACAGCCGATAAATAATCTACCTCTGTTGCTTACCGACATCTGCTACCCATTACCGGATGTGTCATTCAGCCGTAGCAGATCTCGATAAGTGATATGTTTCTTAGCTTGAAGTGCGATTACCAGTCATCAAATTATGCCCCACAGGAGTTGTTTTAATGTGGTGAAAATTGTTTTTTGGCTGTGGGTATCGAACCCGGGGTTTTAAATCCACAGGCTAACTCCATAACACTGAGCCACCTACTATACAGGGTGAGTCTGGGAAGCCACCCCCCCCCCCTTTAACTTTTTTATTATGAGTAATAGAAAAAAATGGTTCATATGAAAGTTTTATTATTTTAAATATACTATTTGATGGCAGATGTAGATATTTTTTATAAAGTCAGGTTTACAAGATACGACTATCAACTTTTATTTTTTAAATAGCAACCTATAATTATTTTACTAAAATAAAAACCGCCATTTTTTTCTTTTTTCAACGGTGTATTAGTTTTTATTAATGTATCTGAAAAAATTCGAGAAAAATAAGAAAATTGAGAAATACTAGAAATAATTTTTATACAAATATTATAGGTGGCTATGTGAAAATAAACAAAATGTAACAGTGTTATACAACTTAACAAACTAAAGCAACAAATTCAGTAACAAAAACAACTTAAAACAAATGTTCAAAATTACATTTTGTTTATTTTCACATAGCCACCTATAATATTTGTATAAAAATTATTTCTAGTATTTCTCAATTTTCTTATTTTTCTCGAATTTTTTCAGATACATTAATAAAAACTAATACACCGTTGAAAAGAGAAAAAAATGGCGGTTTTTATTTTAGTAAAATAATTATAGGTTGCTATTTAAAAAATAAAAGTTGATAGTCGTATCTTGTAAACCTGACTTTATAAAAAATATCTATATCTGCCATCAAATAGTATATTTAAAATAATAAAACTTTCATATGAACCATTTTTTTCTATTACTCATAATAAAAAAGTTAAAGGGGGGGGGGCGTCTTCCCAGACTCACCCTGTATAGACGATAGATGATACAGACAGAATTATATATTTATTGCATTAATTGTACTTAGTACTGTTTTTTTTTAAATTTATATATCGGACCAACTACTCAGGTCATATGCCGATATGTCCTTTGTATGGCCTCCGCCACGGGCGGGACCCGAACCCACGGCCTTATGGTCGTCAGTCAGGCCCTCAACCCGCGCGGCCATCACGCGGGAGAAGTACTGTTTAAATTTTGTCGATGTGAACGCTAGCATTATTTGACATATGACTAAATATTCAAACTTTTAAACATCATTAACTTTATATATTTTATATTATAATACAAATTAATTATCATTTAATAATAAAATATCAAAATAAACACTTGTCTAAGTCTCACAAAATTCAGCCTCCAAGTCACCTTATGAGGGCATCGTCAGAGGTTGGCCAGCACAGTTGGTAACCATAGACGCGTTTCGCTCTTATTAGAGCTCATCAGTATGGTATAACCTACTTCTTCACCTAGAACAAAGTTCACGTGAAGAAGCTGGTGACGAAGGACTGTGCCAGCAGAGAGTAAGATCTCTAAAGAACGGTAAGATGACATGAGAAGTTATCGAACCAGTAATGCCATCTACCGAAAAAAGCAAAAGCTACGAAATAGCAATTTAAATAAAAAACAACAAAGACAAAATTAATTGTCTTGAAATGCTCACTTGGTGAAACTAGGTTTAATAATAAAATATTAAAATAAACACTTGTCTAAGTCTCACAAAATTCAGCCTCCAAGTCACCTTATGAGGGCATCGTCTATGGTTACCAACTGTGCTGGCCAGCCTCTGACGATGCCCTCATAATGTGACTTGGAGGCTGAATTTTGTGAGACTTAGACAAGTGTTTATTTTGATATTTTTTAATTAAACCTAGTTTCACCAAGTGAGCATTTAAGGACTATTAATTTTGTCTTTGTTGTTTTTTATAATTATGATTTAGTAATAGCTTAACATAAGCAATTATTTGATAACTTACAAGTTTTAATTTAGTTTAGTGTAAGTGAAAAAAGAGAATATCTCCGGCACTGCAGTGCACATTCTAGTCTGAGTGTAGTCTCGACCTCGGCCATGTAAATCAGACAAATGAACTTGTTGTACGCCATTAGATTTCCTTTTAAACAACACGCGGTCGCGATCAGCATATAAAATACTGTTCCCGGGTCTGGAAGGAGTGCGTTCTCGGTGTTAAAATAGCGGAAATCCGCGGTAATCCGCTTAAAGAGATTTATTTAATACTTTGCGGTGTGCGAACCGCGCGGAGAATTTTTTCACGTCTCGCCCTCGCCTGGCCGGAGCTCTGGAGTCCCGGACTCGGCTCCGGACTCTCTAACGCACCCTCCACAGAAACAACATCGACTTTATAACACCACTACTCTATGGACTGCGTTTATACGCGGTTAAGAGAAGACTCTATTTAGACGTGAATTGTATGCAAGGATTTATTTGTTATTGTTACACCCTATTCCCTAATTCTCTACATGTAAGATAATACTGCTAATCATTTTCACACATTTTATTTATTTTATTATTATTATTTCGCTCTCCTTCCACTAACATTTTTGTAGGCCGTTATTTGACGACATGAATATGACTTTACTTTAATCTCTTTAGGGAAGAGACATTTATTTTCTTCTCTAGTGACTTTGAAGTTCAAGTTTTCAACTTGTTTATAATAATTATTGAATGAGATGTAAGATATCATAGGTTATGTTTATATTTATCAGTGTTTTTTATATCAAAAAGAATGATATTTTTTATAAGAATGAAGTAAACATTGATCATATGATAAAAAAGCGACGTCTAGAAATGATGTAGTAAAATGGTAATGAATAAAAGTTTGTAAAAAAGAATTAGGGAATAAAAGGCTTGGTGTGATGGAGTTTGTTGTGGTAGTCCGTCCCTGCGCAATGCAGCGCTTCCCAAACTTTCCCGCCAAGTGACCTGCGACGAAGAATAAAGTATCTTATCTCTCGCCGTGAACTTGTACAGTAGTTATCAAATTCCGGGAAGTTCAGTAACCCAGACTTTCCCTTTAATAAGTTGGAGAAAAAAGTTTGCTAGTTTGGTAAAGTCACTTGCATACTTTTACGAGTGTTGGCGAACACTTCGTGGCCCGTGGACGGTTTTATTCTTATCAATGTTTAATGTTCGTCGCGACGCAGACACTTCTTGCTCTAATTAAATGCATAAACACTGCAACAACATTCGAAAACTCGCTTTTTCTTTCACTATTTTTTAAGCATTTCTTAATTATTTTATAGAAAAAAAGTGCTAGAAAATTTGGTCCTGTCTATCTTTTATTTAATCAACTTTTAAGAATTGTTACACTCAGGCCCGACGAGAGGGGAGGGTAGGGAGGGTAAAATACCCAGGGCCCGTATGTGATGCTATTTTATAAATTGCTTTTAATTTTCTACTATTTCATCAATTTTTTATATTCTTTACTAAAACATGTATAACGAAATGTCTGATACACGTTTCCAACAATTTATTACATTGTATAAAAATTACAAAATGCTTGATCAAGGGCCCCAGTTGCAAATTTTAAATAAATTTATACACTATTCAAAAGTACATTATTACATTGTAGCATTTTTGTTTGTTATATTACTACATTGTATACAACACACATAGGCAAAGGCTCTATACATTTGTGCGTAGTGCTGTTTTGGTATCCCCTGCATTTGTCGAATATGCAACTAGATATTAGATAGTCATACAGTGATTATACAATACACATCGCTGCACCAATTAACTCAGAATTTTGTATTTAATTTTATTTATATTGTTATAACTTTATTTAGATATTAATAATTCTTATTGTTGTCATACATATATTTATAAATATATTTTTTTTGGTATCTTATATTTAATTAATAAATATTCAAAGTTAAAGGAGGCCCGAATTTTTTTTTCCCGGGGCCCGCTTTTCCTCTCGGCGCCCCTGGTTACACTTAGTACAAATTACGTTCATTATTAATATTTAGCAAGCAATGACAACCGAGGTAAAATTTGTATTTACGAATTAACAAACAAAAGGTTCTTTTATCTATATCCGAAAATAGTATTGTGTCTGATTGTGAATGGTTCGGATTCCACTATAAGCTGTAGGTTCTTTGTACTGGGATTAAAATCCTGTAAATATTTATTAAAAAATTCGAATGAGAAAAATTTATAAATTAAGAAATTATTAAAAAAATTAAATCTCTGAAAATGGCTGAATTATAAGTCAATTTGAAGACGGGAAATTAAATGCCGTGCTTCTTCATATGTATCTTTCTTTGTTTTTGAAATATAGCCTCTGGAAATCTAGAATTTTCATAAAAATTTTATTCTATTTCAAGTCATGTACCCTAAAATTATTTTTTACTAAATTGGTTTAATAATAATACTTATGTAGAAAACTATGAGGAATATATTGGTGAAGCTTTCAAGCCAATATCTAGTCTAGTTTTTGAGATATTGGGTAGCTAAAAATGACTTCATACACATAATTTTATGGATTTGTTGCTTTAGCGGGCAATATAACATAATTAGAGTGCCCGCCATTTTATTTTCTCTAAATTTAACACTCTTGGAAGAAAAATATGACATTTATAAGCTGCTATTAATTACTAAATCTATAGTTAATTAAAAATATGTAAATTAATGGTGGAATTCTGTAATAAGTCTAGAAGTTGTAGATTCGTAAATCTGTAAATAATGAACAAAATCACATTGATAGAAAATATTTTATAAAGTTTTAAGTTTCGTTTATAGATTTACAAATCTACAAAATTGATGGATTTACACAGAATTTCATCATATCGGTATCGAAAAATTTATAATTTAGAAAGATATCGTAGAAATACTATTTTTTATTTTATTTTATGTTACGCTGTACAACAGGAACTTAATCCCAATTACAGTACAGGGTCCACACTCACCGAGCCGCAGTGTGGTAGTTCATATAATTTATAGCTTGAGTGAGATTCGAACTCGGGATCTCCGGATTCGAATTCCATATCATTAGCCACACCACCGTACTGTATGCATGTATGTGGATATCCTGAAACATTGAAATACAATTTTCTTAATTAGGACTACAATAACATTCTTTAAAAAAAATGTTGTAATGTAATCCGGTAGTAAATGCGGTCCACATAAAAAGTTCCGCAATATTGAATAATGAATAAACCAGCATGTATATGATAGTGAGAACAAAGGCAGAATTTATTATTATTATTATCATTTGTTGGACGACGAAATGCGAACTCAAAGATCAAAAACCCAGTGGCTGGAATGAGGCGACCCGACCGCTCGGACGTACATACATACGGAACAGAAATAAATCCGGGAAATTTAATTAATGCCCGTTTTGAGAAGGCACTCCTGCAGGAATGCTTTGTGATCGCGCAAAGGATTGGACTCGCTGTCGAAGTGGACTCGACCTCCCACATCCCCACCCACCCCCCTTGACGTATGTGTGTGTGTATGTGTGTGATCCGTTTGTCTAAGCAATCGCTAGTTCAATTATGTAGAAAGACGGACTATACCACATTCCGGAGTTTTATCGTTTCTGACTGTATTTCAAAAACGAATGATGTTGTGTTTGTCTTTGACATTGAAATCCTTCACTACACATTCCTGCACTGCACATACCAATCACTCATCAACATATTCTTCTTCTTTCAATACTCAGAATTACCAACTGATTTTATTCTAATGCGCTGTTTCAGTTCATTTGACCCAAAATCAATATCTTCGACTTTATTCATTAGTACCTACTACATACACTGTTCAAAATTGTAAATAAATACATCATCACGCCTCTGATCCATTACTGGGTGTGGCACTCTGCCTAAGCAGATCTCGGTAAGTGATATATTTTTTTGCGTGAAGTGTGGTTACCAGCAGTCAAATCACGGCCTCCAAAGATATTAGTGGAGAAGGAGCCACAGGGGTAGATTTAAATTGGTGAAAATTGTTTGTCGGCTGTGGGGATCGAACCAGGATTCTCAAGATCCACAGGCCGACTCGATACCACTAAACTACTACACGGATATTTTAAAAATTTAATGTAAAATTAAGACTATAAATTATATTATAAATATGTATTTTAGAAGGATCAAGGAAAATAATATTTTAGATATTCTTAAAAATATTTGAATATAATTTATAGTTTTAATTTTATGTTTAATTTTTAAATTATTCCTGATAATTTTGAGTAGTGTAGTACATATAATGAAACCACCCAAAACAGACTATTCTCATTCCAGAAACACATATTAGAAAGGGGTCACTTTTATGCACGTGTGACAAAATAGATTTTTTTTTTGTATTAAGTGCGTAAAAAATGTTAATTTTAGTCGAGACCGTAGGTCTCGCACCAAAAAACAAAAATTTTGTTCACGAAATATACAAACAACATTTTTTTCTACAACTGTCAAAAAATAAGTAACACAATAATAATTGATTTATTGAAGTAAATTGAAGGAAAACAATCAACAATAATATGAATTTGGTTGTATCGATATGTTGTAACTAATGGAACCTGACAAGAAATAATTTAGGGGCGTGCATTTTATTATTATTATTATTATTATTTTGTGTACTTCGCGTACTAATATTAGGAAAAAAGGTACTGTTGAGGAAAAAATAGTAGTATCTCAAGTGAAAATGATTTTCTCCTTCGTTCTCGTACTACAATTTTATATATCAGGAAAAAATCATGTAATTCTCTCCCTTGGTGCGTAATATACTGTTATTTAAAAAACTAAGTAACCTAATTAGAAGCGCATATTTCAACTTAAAAATGATTATTTAGCAAATAACTAATTTTATTTTTGTTGCCCAACGGTCTTAAATTATTTTAAAGATGAAATACTGTAGAACTACTATATTCTAGTTGTAAGTTCTTTGTGCTATAATTGAGGTTAATTTCAATTACAGTGTAGTGCTGTAATAGTATATTATATAACGACGCTATAATGGATGCTCTTATTCCCGAGCATGAAGATTGCAACCCGAGCGAGCGGAGCGAGCAAGGGTTGTAATCATCCGAGGTAATAATAGCCATTATAGCGAGTTGTATACTATACTTTATATACGACTAACATATACGACTAATTTAATAAAAATTAGTAAATTTTTATACTATTTATTATCTATGAATTTTACATCTATTTACCTAATAAATTTACATCTAATTGAAATGAGTAAATGGAGTAAAAAGACCATAATGAAGATGATTTGTATTTTTCATCTAATTCAGTAAAATATGCCAAAAATACATTTTCTGAATACGAATTTGTCTTCATTTTAAAACGCCAGTCCATAAAACTTTGGTATGCTTTGTCATAGAAATTTTTAGACTTTTGCGGTAATAAACCATATGTAGTAGCATCAGCGATTTTCGTTATTTCTGGTGGTGTAGAAGATATACTGTCTTCTGTAATACTGTCCATTTTTTCAATTACAGTTAAACACAATAATTTAACACAATTTGCAAGACCGTTTTTGACAACTTCTCAACGATGATTTCGTTTTGTTTGTTTCCGATTCGTAAACAACAGTGAACTTAGCAACGAGCATGTTTAATTTAAATATGAGTCGCTATGGCAACACTGTTCCCATGGCACAATAAAACAATGATTCATGTTTTAAGCATTTTGATTGGTTCACGAGCGGGAATAATGACCATTATTCCCGACTCATTATTCCCGGCGGGATTAATATATAGCATTATATAGCAAAAAACGCATATATAATGATAATATTATTAGTTAGTCGTATATAAATAAATATATAATTTAAAAAAAGGTTGGACATTTGAAAATAAAGTTACAAACGTATTAAATTCTAACAGAATAGGAGAGCTATAAGTACGTAGTTTTAAAAATGTAAATACCGCCTGTCAATAGCAATACAGACTTATTGAATGTTGCAAGTTTCGAGTCATCCAGTGTATATTTCAAAGTGAAGTAGAGATCCTCCTCCAGGATAAGTGGCAGGGTGTAGTGTGTGTAAAGATCCTTAGGACTGTGAATGGCGTATGATTTTCGTGTCAGAAAAAAAAGCAGTATTTCTGTCAAGTCGAGTCGACAGTAATCTGGCTCGAGTGAAATAACAGTAATTACAGAAATGGTCTACGAGCGATTACTATGATTCGTTCCAAGAAGTGAGTGTGCGTGCGTCACGACTTGCATGCGTCAGGTGTGCTGTGTCCTTCGTCCCCTATTCGCGCTAGTAGTCGCAGGCCCATTTCTTAAAATTGTCTTCATAATTCTTTTTTGTTTCTCAATAAATCGTCGGAATGGCGCGCGGTGACGGCGAACGTGGACGTGGACACAGGCCGGACTCCGGCAAACTGGCAAAGTGAAACTTTGCTGCAATTTGTGCGGCGAGGCGAGATTCACCCCTTCAGAAGCACAAGCACCCCCGAGTGCCTCGTCGCTATCGCTATTGTATTGTCCACTCTACTAACGCACGCTTTCTTTCATTCTAACTACCACATTTCAAATCTTACAACATATTACATATTTTTTATATATTCTGTCATACATAATATACCGAGAACTATGAATTTATCAGTGAAATTTCAAATAGTTATTGTGTTGAAACGGATACCCGACTGTAAAATGACATAATATAATGAGTCCCATCATTCCATTTCGGAACATAGGGGCCGGGCACACCGAGCCGCAGTTTTTACACTGCCGTACTGCCGGTTTCTTAGTCAGATTATTTAAGGCGTATAAGTGACTAGCTTATAGCGCCCGAGTGTGATAAATACATGTAACTGTATTTTTATAATTTACGACAAATCACACATTGTCGGCAGGCGGATTCGAACTGACGAACCTTGGCTCGGGTGACGTCACAGTATGCTAAGAGATGTGCCTTAACACGCTCGGCCACCGCGCCTGCTGTTATAATTAGAATATAAGTGTAATTTTTGACTCAAGTTGCCGTTTTTACGGAAGAATTTTATCGAATATATTCGGTTTATTATTTTCTGAAATCACGTTTTAAATTGTTTATTAATCTCGGTTTAAATTTACAGATAAAAAATATAAAATAAACACTTGGCTAAGTCTCACAAAATTCAGCCTCCAAGTCACCTTATGAGGCTGGCCAGCACAGTTAGTAACCATAGACGTGTTTCGCTTTTGTTGTGTCTTTGTTGTTATTTAAATGTGCAGTTTTAGAATCGAAAATATCGGTTTGATTACAATATCAATTTAACTTTGCATCGGTTTCGGTTTCCATATATTAAGATCGGTTCGGATCTTCATTTTCCTCCCTAGAGAAGAAAAATATGACTTTTTTTTCTGAATTGAGGGAAGAAAATTATACTTTCTGATAGGGTCGTGGGAAAAACTTGTTAATTAATGAATATTTGTGAAAATCAATAAGAAATGTAAGTTATGAAAAGTAGAGTGTTATATCTTTGCGAGAGTGGTGGCGGCGGTGGAGGGAGTGGGTTGTATAGAGCGGCAACCGTAAGTCGCTGTTGGAAATATGATGAGTTTTGTGTGAGCCAATTATTTCGTTCGCGGTCCAGTTTGCATGCGAATTGCCGACAATGAGGCATCGGCGACGAGGCGGTGGTGCTGTCGCGAGGGTGTCGTTGTGATCGCTTGCCACCCCCAACCTCCGCGGTTAGCGTTGTTCCTTCTTAAACGCAGCACGTGCGGAAACAGGAAACGCAAGAAACGCGCTGTTTATACCGAATACTTTAACCCTCTCGCAAACGTGAGACATGATTCTCATTACTTTCTGACTTCACCGACACGGTAAATCACACATTTCTAACAACAAACAAAACTACAACAAAACCAAACAATTCAGTATTTATTCCACTAGTATCAAATAATTTAAATTCTAAATAAATAAATATAAATAAATATATCATCACGCCTTTTACCCATCACTGGGTGTGGCCCTCTGCCTGAGCAGATCTCGGTAAGTGATATATTTTTTCGCATGAAGTGCGGTTACCAGCCGTCAAATCACGGCCTCCAAAGATATTAGTGGAGGAGGAGCCACAGGGGTAGATTTTTTTAAATTGGTGAAAATTGTTTGTCGGCTGTGGGGATAAAAAAGACTTATCATTATTCAAATGTACAAATGTATATTACGATATTTGAAATAAAAATAGTATTTCCAAAAGAGACTGTAATCCATGTAGAATGATGTTTCGAGTAATTAATTAGAGAGAAATAAATATGATTGAAATCTGAATGTGTAATGAAGCGCACGTACAAACGGTTTGCATAGTTAAAGCGAGTGAAGTGGCTCGGACTGAGATTGTCCGGTGACGAAGTTAACAATGTGTCCGAGCAGACGGTAGCCTCGACTGAATTTAATTACCGCCCTCTCGGCTCCTCTACACCCCTGGGTCACCGTTGCTCTTCTACAGCTGCTGATCATCTACCTATCTGACCCATTCATTTGGTTACGATTACCTACAGAAGAACTTAAAAGTACAAAAAAAAGTCCACGATATAATATGGAAATACATCTTTCACGCAACTGTCAAAGTTAACTAAAAAACAACAAAGACAAAATTAATTGTCTTTGAATGCTCACTTGGTGAAACTAGGTTTAATAATAAAATATCAAACTAAACACTTGTCTAAGTCTTACAAAATTCATAAGTTGACTTGGAGGTTGAATTTTGTGAGACTTAGTTTGATATTTTATTGTCAAAGTTAACATATTTACGCGTACAAGTCAATTTGTTTTGTAAACAAAAAATAAAGTAATGATGTGAACACCACATGACTTCCTTGTACGCGTATTAAACTATGGATATTTTTTTAATTGCACATATTTGACATTAAATCTTTTATTTTTTGTTCTAATCCATAGCAACCTTAATTTTTTTTTAAATCTAAACATATATAATATTTAAATTTAGATATCTCGTTTATGCAAAAAGCTAATTTAAAAATTCTTAATGTGCTAGACGCAGAATTTAATTCTCTAAAACTTTTATTTGCAGCATTCATTTCTAAAATTAAAATAATACAATTTTTTTCAAGGAAAACTGTTAGCAGCTTCATGTAACTTCCGGTTAGTCTATTTTAACCAAAATCTATTATATTATTTCCATTGATATAGTAGGCTTATATACCATATTTGGAAAGATTTTAAATTATATTTGAATATAGTTTTTCATGAAAATCTATTATAGGCTTCAAGTAAAGTACCACTTCCGATAGTTGTATAATGACCAAAACGGGAGGTGCACAACTAGATGTTATAACAGTCCTAAATATAAAGTTTTAATTTTCTACGGCTTACCGTTTTTGAGTTATGCGAGATACATACGTACGTACATACGTACGTACAGACGGCATGACGAAATTAGTCAAAATGGATTCAGGGAGGGCCAAAATACCTATTTCTGAGAACCGAAAATTTTCGCGATTACAATACTTCCTTTACTTCGTACAAGGAAGTAAAAAGCAAGATACTTTATTTGTTATAGATAAAAATTAAAATTTATTAATAGTGGTAAATGTAGGGTAATTATAATGATGTGATTGTGGAGTGTATAGTAGGGAGGATAATGATGAAACGAAACCAAAGTGAACTAGATTCGAACAACAGAAAATTAATTTGAATAAAGTTCGTTTCGGGGGTGAAATATTTTCGTTAATCTGGTGGCGTCGGTGGCGGTGGCTTGGAGGCAACAACCGGAACAGAACTGGGAAGAGCGTTTCTCTGTAATCCCGCAACAAATACCTCCACACCTCCCACCCCGCGCAACCAATTGAAACTGGATCGGTTTGAAATTTTATTGTAATATCGAGTGGAGCAGTGAACAGTGAGCAAGCAGCACAACCAGCACAACCAGCACTGAAGCGATGTCGCAGCCCAAATCTTCGGCTTCCGGTAATCGCCGCCAGCGGATCCCAACCGCTACAGGGTAGACACCCCTATACCACCACCCTTCACTTTCTACTTTAATTGCACACTCCACAGAAACTTGCAACAAACTGCCTTATTCAAAAATTTACACTATTTTCTTCTCATATCTATTTCAAAATTCAACTATAAATATAAAAAAAAACACTATATCTCTGTATCTCTGTTAAATGTTCCTTGGAAAGTTTAGTATTTTTATTTATTTAATATTGACGCTGTGAATAATTCAATATAAAATATTCCAGTTTATTATAATCTATTTCAAAACAGAAAAATGGTGGAGGTGCCTTAAAATATTTTGTTCGATTGTTTGAAAGTAGATAAAATGCAATATTGTTTCCACCCCTTGTTTGAGGATCGCTGTCCTCCTCATCGACGTCTTGAGCCCAGCGCGCAGTGGGAGTTGGTTCGCCCGAGGAGCTGTGAAGCGCGTCGTGGCGGCGGTGGTGGTGGCGTCAGCGGCAGTGCACTCGTATTTACGACCATACAATGCCCCACGGGGTAATCTAGCCGCCGCCGCAGCCGCCGCCACCCACCCGAATCCGAGATACTCCGCGTTCTCTGGTTAATGTGACGCAGAACTTGTTACTCTGCCGAGGATGCATTTACGCGTGATGACGTGATTGGTCGATAGCGAGCACGAGTACTGAGTGAGGAGACACAACGTATTAAGAAATGCAAATGATTCAAGTGAGAGACAGAGAGAGAAAATAAGCGGGTGTTGTGTCGTGTGACCAGGCCATAAGTTCCCGGTGGCGAACAAAAGAAACCACATTAATTATTACAAGTTTTTCGTCCGTGTTGACATAAATAAGACGCAGGGATTTCAAAAGACACCAGAACGCCACATCACGACATTCTGCATGCGACCCAAGTACACTCATATACAAAAATATCAACAGTAACCATCATAAACATATCTCATTTCTCACATTTTTTTTTGGAGCTCACATTATTTAAATTATACAAAACCAAAAGTCAATTTTAATATATTTTTTGTTTTGTTTCTAGTTCAATTGTAGTTTATCAATCATTCAAGATTACGTGAGTTCAAAATTTACTGAATTCAATTTATAAATACGACAGATAATTTACATAAAAATATTAATCTATTGAGATCTGCAATTGCAGATCTGCTACTCTGACTCATAAGAAAAATTAATGCTCAGTTGCACCATCAACCATTAAATTTTAAACTTGGTTCAAATAAATAAAAGCAAAGAGAAATTACATGTCATATGGAATAAACGACATAGAAGTTTCAAATTATTCGGACATAGATTCCCACAGCCGACAACTAAATATCTTGTAGGGGAAGAAATGTTACGAATAGATGAATAAAGTTAACAGGTTTTATCAACATACATACGTACTATGAATGTAGATGAAGTAGGTAAAGTGGTGAACCAAAAAAGGAAAAAAAAAGGTTGAAATAATGTTAAAAAATATTAAATAAAACTCTAGGCAAAGTCTCACAAAATTCAGCCTCCGAGTCACCTTATGAGGGCATCGTCGTGTGAGACTTTGCCTAGAGTTTTATTTCATATTTTTTATTATACCTAGTCTCACCAAGTGCATGAATGACAATTAATTTTCTCTTTGTTGTTATGAAATAATGTTGTTGGAAAAGTGGGTTATTTATTAATTTATTTATGTTACGCTGTACGACAGGAATTTAATCCCAATTACAGTACAGGGTCCGCACTCACCGAGCCGCAGTGTGATAGTTCATAATTTTTTAGCTTGAGCGCGATTCGAACACGGGATTTCCGGATTCAAATTCCGTATCGCTATCCACACCACCGTACTGACGGATACGAATGTTATTTGAAATGTGAAATGTATGTCGAACGAAAGATGTGTGAATGCCCTAAAAATAAATGGATTGTTGCGTAAATGAAAGTTATAACGAACTTTTATGGAAGGAATTATGAATATGGGTGGTGTGTCAGTAGAAATGTTTAATTACAGAAAGAATCAAATGAATAAATGTTGAGTGAATGTAAACATAAAATTAACCTAGTTTAATATTCCCGTTTCCTAGTACAAAATTAATTTCGGAAATATTAACAATAATTTTATTACTTATCTCACAAAAACAACATTCACAAACTTTTAAATCAGTGTGTACCAAGTGATATGTGTAGCATAGCATGTCACGCGAGACGACAATCTAGTCGGGGGCGGCATGGAGGCGGCGGTCGACATCGGCGACATCTCGTGTGAACCGCTGCACACCACCTAGGCCTCTGTGTATGTATTAGTGTACGCACCAATATGTAAATAACATAGTCTCGTAAAATAATCATCGCCTAGTCCCCGCACTCGCTACTCCTTTGTTTTTAAGAAGGGCCTGATTTCCTTCGCCGTGGGAGGAATATGAAATTTAAATGATGCTAGGGACGGAATATGTGACGCAGGATACACTCCTCAAATATATTACTTATGTACTTCGTTTTTTCAATCATGTCGTCAAAATAGTATTAGGATTGATTCAATGAACGCGGGGACCCGGGGACAAGGAAGCAATCAGACTATTTTTTGCTGCTTCTCAGAAATTTCATCAATGGAAACTGAAAATAGATTATGGCCATAATCATAAACTTATTTAAATTTACTATTAAAATAGCTACCTTCATTTTTGATATATTTTTGCAAATGTAAATCATGTGCCTAAGTGGGCACCTGTACTTTAATTTTCATTTTGAAATAATATATATTTGTTGAAATATCAATATATGGATGGTCCCATAAAAGCTGTGCCATAGACGAATAACATGGAATTTTTTTCCCAACATTACTTGTGAAAACTCAATTTAGTTTGATAATAACTATTTCCCTCATTAGTGATTAAAGTATATATATTTTTTACTAGAGACAAATAAATTGAGTGAAGGAAAATGTTATTTGACATGCTGGTCAAGAAAACGTGATGTGTATTTGTATATATAAATCCATTGAAGGATATCAAATAATTATTAAATTTCTTGTATCGCAAACGTATAAATGTAATTTTCACGTATAATGTTGGTAACAATAGTATGTACCACACGTGGGAAAGGGCCATTGCAAAACTCTTTCATTGCTAGTATTACAATATACTATTTCGTTACTATTACTTCATAGAGAAATATTCAAACGAATGTTTAGAGTATTAAATTCCACTTTTAAATCAGTCTCCTAGATATTACCTTTACTTATTTAGCTACTGTTAAAACCTAATTTAAAATTTGTATGTAACAGCTCAATGTTATACATTTGCATTTATTCCAGTTTCATGATTAACTATGTAGATAATATCAAATTTGTAATAACTTTTTAAATTAATCTTAGACGGAATAAATATCGTAAAATGAATTTTGCTAATTTATTTGGATGAAAAATTTAATTCTGTACAACTTTGATTTTAAATAATTTCCTATAAAGTAATCAAAAAAGCTTAAACTTATATCCCATGTTATTCAATCTTAGTGGGATTCAAACCACAAAGCTACAATTGTATTTTTGCAATATAAATTCGAAATCTCTTTAGTAAGATGAAAGGTTGATCTATGACTGTTGTCAATGTAATATGCTGGTGAAAATGAAGTTTGCAGAGTCCTTTTAGAAAAGTGAATAAAAAATGTGCGTTGCAGAAAGTTGTGAAACATAGCTTGTAGAATAATTAAAAACTAGTAAAGTGTAAAGAGAAAGTATTTTTTGCGTGGGGTGAGAGGTAACAGATCGATAGTTGAATAAATTTTTTGCTGGAGGGTTTATTAATAATGCTCGCGGTGCCCTGGACTTGTTGAGAAGTTAGTTGCAAGTCTGGCTACACATCCTGCATGTATTTATACCGTGTTGCGGGTCACGTTTGCGGCCTGAACTTGCTTAAGACGGACCAAAGGAGCCGTCGTTCCCCGCCTCCACCCGCGCCCCTGCCCCCCTCGCCCCTCCAAGGCTTTCAGCATTTCCGTCAGGTAGCCGTCATTCCTTAAAACACATCCCATTTCCTTTGAGCTAGGTGACGCCGTACCGCAGCGGAAACTTGGCGACCGCACAAGACGAACACGGTCGACGCTCGACGCTCACTGCTCCATCTTTAATTCCGCCTCCTTGGTTGCGGCTTGCGCTGATTTCTTCTTCATGTCGCGTTCGGACGGACGCTCGCCGAGGAGATTATGAGCGGGCTAGGCTCAGACCGGGTGCGGACTCCACGACAACTTGGCCGCCCCCTTCACGCCGTCGTGCCGTGGTGCGAATGCCCGATGAGTTACCAAATGTGCCATTAATGCGTGCTCTCCAACCCAGTCAACGCGTGATCTGATCACATGATTACATTTTTACAAATACGACTATCAACAAATAGAAACACATTCAAGACTGCAATTTATTTGTTACTCTGCACAACAGGAATTTAATCTCAATTACAATCGATTGACAATTTTCTAAAATCTAAATTATATTTTGGAATATTATATCAATAATTCATTTTTGGGATTGGCTTTATTTTATATTAAATTATGGAATAGCAACTTTTCAGCCATGGATTTAAAAAGCTTTTTTATTTTTTTTAAAGATATATCAGAAGATACAGAGGATACAGAGGAATAAAGAAACAGGACTGTATCCATGGTTAATGTTAATTATGGCCGTTTAATTCCTTTTTTTGCCAAATAAACATTTTGCCATGAGTTTTTTTACAGATTTGGTACGTCAATTAATGTCAACTAGGGATTTTCATTTCAATTAAATTAAAGTTACTACGTTGTTAAGTTACAAAAACAATCATAAAATTAAAATAAAACAATCTTAAAATATTTGAAAATTGAAGTTTATGTCATAAAATGAAATACATTGAATGGAATTTTATTTATACATTTAATATTATTAGGCTCTTGAGAACCCTGGTTCGATCCCCACAGCCGACAAACAATTTTCACCAATTTAAATCTACCCTTGTGGCTCCCTCTCTACTAATATCTTTGGGGGTCTTGATTTGACTGCTGGTAACCGCACTTCACGCGAAGAAATATATCACTTACCGAGATCTGCTTAGGCAGAGTGCCACACCCAGTAATGGGTAAAAGGCGAGATCATATATTTATTTATTTTTATTTATTATTAGGTTAGATTGGGTTAGATTATTTTAATTCTAAGGTATCTTGTCAGAGGCACTAGTTAATGAGCCCGCTCTGAAAATTTGAAACTAGAAATTTTAATGACATATTAAGCGACCATTATAAGTAAAGCCCGGATATTTAGGCTCTTAAAAACACCAAAATAAGCAGGCATATAGGCCGGTAATTACTCTAAAATAGGCGGGATTTTAGGCAGCCTAAATGTAAATAATTTGTTTTAAAAAAATAAACGAATCCTTTTTCTAATATTGGTACTCGTATCTACTCTTCGTTAGAAAAAAAATTATTTTAAACAAAAATTAACGCAATCTAAAAAATAATAATGTAGGGTTCTCATTTTATTAACTATTATTCAAATTCAAATTATGTAGTACACTTGAATTCACAAAATATTACGAGCAATTGCTCTATGAAATTTTCGGAAAGGGACTGTCTTTGGTCAGTCAGAACTTACTTGTAAGCTGAAAACTTCGTTCGACATCACAAAATGTGACAGAAGCGTTCTTATATTTAGCCATATCGTCTAAAGTTACCTCAGCTCCATTGATTAATGGCAAAGACACAATTGAATTGCCACGTTAAATTTTGACTAAAAACCGTTGTTTCTTTTGGCAATTCACACACAAAAACTTGATTAAAGTTAGTACTTTAAATATTATAGGTTAGGTTGAAACACTTTGTCGAGTGCTGAATTAGTCAACGAAGTAGATGATAAACCTTGTCTGCTCAATAAAAGTTAGAATAGGCAACAAAAATAGGCAAAATAAGCTGTATAAGGTAAAATAGGCACAATAACCAAAATATAGAAAAATAGGCTCTAAGGCACGAAAAAAAAACCTTCTATTACACGTAAACATATTACCTATGTAAAGAAAAACGAAATTGCCTGAAGTATATTAAAATTTGAAGCTAGGCAATTGCCTAAAAATCCGGGCTTTAATTATAAGCGTAGAGCAATGCCATCTGACAGAACAACTTGCAATATTTAGTTTTTAAATAACATTTTCTGAAGATGTACAACAAGTGTATTGTTCAACACTCTATGATATTTCCGAGAGTGATGTTTGTTTTGTATGAAATCGACAGCGACATTCGTCAAAGCTCGTCTGTTTTGCGTTCTTTTCCCGTTGGAAGGTTGACGTCAAAACTTGTCGGTAATTAAGTTATCGTTCTCCGTACCGCTACCGGTACCGGTACCAGTGTTTATCAAACACGTGCAGCCCGATCAGATCAACCCTCGCTGCTGCTGTGATATGTGTACACTTGCAATCACATTAACTTGATTAACCAGCCACCGACCTTTTACGACTCTCTCGACTCCGGAAAAACATACTCAACTTCCCTATCTACTCTCTACGTACATCTACAAACTGTTCATTCACTGTTCAATGCTTCAACAACCTGACTTCCCTTCCCTTACAAATGAATTTCATTACATTTAAATATTTTATTTATTTATTTGTTACACTGCACAACAGGAACTGATTGTAGAATCGGGGAGTTGAAATAAGCAAGATTTTGGTAGGTAGATACGTCATTAGAAAATGAACAATTACAAACTAAAGCTTTTTGAGGGATTTGTTTTGTTTGTAATACTATAATAATAGATGAATTCACTTTAATTTCTGGTCGTAGAAAAAAAGTTGTGCTCAACTTTGATAGAAGATATTTTTGCACCCTTTTGTGCTAAATTCTTTAGCCTTTTTCTGTAAACTGATACTTTCTACTCTTGGTATACAAATAACTATTTTTTAAATTCGATAGATTTAACTGTTGGTTCTCGTTGAAACATTTTATAAAAAATTAAATTAAAAAACACTAGGTTAGTTTCAAATAATGTAAAGTTTATTTTACAATACGTACTTCGACCGAAATACGTATTGTAAAATAAACTTTACATTATTTGAAACTAACCTAGTGTTTTTTAATTTAATTTTTTAACTATTTTTTCACAGTCCGATCAGAAAGTAACATTTTATTTTATTAATTGTGAGGAAAAAATGTTGCATCAACAATACATACATACATAACATCACGCTATATCCCATTAAATGGGGTAGCACGAACCCGTTAACATTCTCATCCTGACACACGATACTCGATTCGACCATATTAACACTTCCTCCATACAAACTCTTTCTTTTCTCACAACCAAAATTCATCAACACGCAACAAACATTCATCCATTCGCTCCTGTACACTTAACTTTTAAAGTTAATTTAAATGAATAAAAGCAAATTGAAGCTACATGTCATATGGAATAATTTATATTGATGGTAAATATTCGATATGTTTTTGTTTATTTAACCTAAGTTTAAAATATAAGTTATATTGGTGCAACTGACCATAATAAATAAAATATTTTTTTCTTCCCTTGAGAAGAAAAGTAAAGCAATATGATATGATTTGACATTAGTACTAAATTTCTCATTTATTTCTGAAAAATTTACTTTCTGAGAGGGTAGTATTTGTATAATGTGAATGATACGTGTATTAATTCCTCCCGAGGGTGACGTTTAATAACAATACATATGATTGTTCTACAACCAATCTTTCATGTCAATTAAACAAAAATTAAAAATACTTACGATATCTTAAGACTGTGCTAACGATTACTATGAAACCAATTATAAATAATAGACGAAAATAGTCACTTTTTACCCTACGGAGAAAATTTTTATTTTCTTTCTTTGTGAGAAAATTTCCTACTTTCGACCTGGATATGAGGACAGAAAAGGCTACTTTCGGTTAAAAACGTAGCAATATTTTGAAAAAAGTAACATTCTTTCACCTCAGGTTCTATACAGGGTGTTTCAGGACTAGTGTAACAAACTTTAACAGCTTATTCCTGAGGCCATTTTGAGCCAAAAATGTCATATGAACATAGGTCCTATTCCTTCTAATTACCAAAATACAAGAGGTTGAAGTTCTATAAATAACACGAAATTTTCAAATTTTTGTAATCAAGATACTTTTGGAAAACAAGAATTTTATTGAAAAGTCATACCTTATTTGTCTTAATTAATTTTATTTATTAATAATAACATGCATACGAGTTCAAGGCGCTCATTTTGAACACTTGCTGCCATTTTTTTAAAATTTGTTATCTTATTTCATATTGTGTTAACCTATTCCATGTTTGGTTGTGTTGTTCTGTGTCTATTTAATAGTGTCATTTTATGTTTTGTTCTCTAAATCGTATTCGTTAATATCAATAAATAAAATTAATTAAGACAAATAGGGTATGAGTTTTCAAAAAAACTCTGATTTTCGAAAGTATCTTGATTAAAAAAATTTGAAAATTTCGTGTTCAACTTCAACCTCTTGTATTTTTAGAAGGAATAGGACCTATGTTCATATGACATTTTTGGCTCAAAATGACCTCAGGAATAAGCTGTTAAAGTTTGTTACACCAGTCCTGAAACACCCTGTATATACGTCGTCTTCAATTCGAGAAATAAAAAGTCACCTTCGAGAAGAAATGTTTCACTTTCTTCCCTTAATATACAAATAACTATTTTGATATATATTTTTTATTTGAATCATTTTAACATGAAATTGTTGTGGATCAAATGCTAAATTTTCCCCCTAAATGAATTTGATAGAAATCGCATCAATAGATAAGAAAGTGACTTGCAAGTCGAAGTTATTTAGAAAATTCGTAATCACTGAAGCGAAATAAAATCTGTGAGTTGTAGGGGAGAGTGAGATCACAGGTTTATATGGTGTAAATTTTCTAGTAATAAAAAAGCGATAAAACCTTATAAAAGCCATGTCGGCTTGAAAGGCTTGTACCATTGTAAGTCCGTGCTTTTCATTAGAAAAACAACGTCTTTAAAACAATTCCGTCACGCTAACGCAGCGGAACTCCACGTTCCACGTTCCATAGTGGAAGGGTTGTCCCTACGGGTCCTGGAGACCATTTCCTGCATTGTTCCCTCACGATGGCAGAAAGCAGAAAGGGTTGCAGCGAGCACGCACGCAGCACGCCGCACGCAGCACGCAGCAGGGAGATTTCTTAGGGAGCGACAATAGCGTTGTGCTGCGAGTCGACCTCCGGTATGTTGCCCGGCTTCCTGCTCGAGCCAACCCTACATCCCTTACGCGCTTCACAACCTCGAATGTGTTTGTATTTTGCACTCGATTGTGTTCTGTGTACGAGCTTAATACGTATTTTTGTCCGTGACGCACTAACCAGATGAGAATTTACTCACTAAATCTCCGTCAAGTAAACTCGTCATATAAATAAAATAAATAAATATATCATCACGTCTTTTACCCATTCCTGAATGTGCCTTAGCAGATATATTTCTTCGAGTGAAGTGCGGTTATCAGCCGTCAAATCACGGCCTCCAAAGATGTTAGTGGAGGGGAAGCCACAGTGGTAAATTTTTTAAATTGGTGAAAATAGTTTGTCGGCCGTGGGGATTGAACCATGGTTCTCAAAATCGTCATATTTACTGATTAATATTAAAAGAAAGTCTCAAATACTATTATATCTGCAATTGCACAAGTTCCTGACTCAAACCCAGCTGTTTGCAAATGATTCGAATATTATTATAAGCCAACTTACATTTTTGCCATTGTCTGCCACTTACTGGAAAGGGTTGTCTGGGTAGAAAATCCACGAAAATTAATGCATATTAAGACTACTTTATCCAAATTGATAAAATAAATAAATATGTATATCATTATATATTTTACCCATCACTGGGCATGGCACTCTGCTATAACAAATCTTAGTAAGCGATATATTTTTTCGAGTGAAGTGTGGTTACTAGCCGTCACATCACGGCCCTTAAAGATGTTAGTGGAGGGAGAGCCACAAGAGTAGTTTTAATGTCGTGAAAATTGTTCTCGATACCAGTGAGATATGTAGTTTTAATTTAATTATTTTTGGCCTCTTTCTGAAAAACTGACCCGTAAATTCATGAAAACAAATGAATTGTTGCATATATTACCTTACCGAGATCTGCTACGGCAGAGGGCTGCACCCAGTCATGGGTAAAAAGCGTGATGTTATATTTATTTATTTATTAACTTTGTTTTATTTTTATTTAAACTAAGTTTAAAATTAAACTTTTGGCTATAACAGATCATGGATACAGTTACAGAATATAGGCGATAATCTATTCTAGGCCCTATTTAAAAATGATTAGCAAAGCAGGAGTTATATATTCGGTGACCAATTTGAAATCAGATATATGAAAGAAAATATGATATCCTGTGAATTCCATTCCGGTTCTGAATATTAGCATGACCGATTGAATTTCATATCGCATGTGCGGGTTCGACCCCAACCATTCATTAATTATAAGAAACAGTGCAACGCCGCTGGCTGGTGGCGGTAGCAGAGACATTAGTGGTGTCTCCCCACATCTTGTGCAGGGCAGGGGCGCCTCGACGCCGCACCGCAGCGTCTTCAACCCGGCGTCTTAGCTCAAAGGATAATACATGCACAAGGACAAGCAGGCCTAGACCTTGTAATCCAGGACGCGGCCGCTGTAATTACCCTGCAGCTTGCACCCTGACAGGGTTGTTATTATCACGAGGGATTTCAGCGCACTGCGACTCACTACTTACTACACTTCTCTAATCATTCCTGGAACTTTGTTTTATATCGTGGAATAAAATACTGAGTGTGGCACTCTGTCGTAGCACATCTCAGTAAGATATATATTTATGCATGTGAAATGCGCTTACTAGTCGTCAAATCATGGCCCTCAAAGATGCCACAGGGATAATTTTATTATAAATTATTTTTAAAAATTAAATTAAATAAATAAATATATCATCACGCCTTTTACTCATTACTGGTTGCGGCACTCTGCCTAAACAGATCTCGGTAAGTGATATATTTTTCACGTGAAGTGCGGTTACCAGTCGTTAAATCACGGCACCCAAAGATATTAGTGGAGGGGAAGCCACAGGGACAAATTTAAATTGGAGAAAATTATTTGTCGGCTGTGGGGATCGAACCAGGGTTCTCAAGATCCACAGGCCGACTTGATACCACTGAATTTTTAAGATTTATAACAATAAAATGAGATAATCTGTATTAAATCACCACAATAAAATTACTCCTCTACTAACATCTTTGTGGACCCTGATTTGACGGCTGGTAACCGCATTTCACCCGCATAAATATATCGTTTAATGAGATTGTCACACGTTTGACTGGCCACTTTTGTGCAAGAAAAAATTGTTTTCCAATGTGAAATGCATGTGGCCAGGTTTTCATGTCACACTTGGTATATACGAGTATGAGTATGTTTGTTTATAGTAGATGTGTAAGAATGTAGAAAGTTTCGAGTTGCGCAAAAAGTATAGAGTAGGTTGGATATCGTGCTCGGGACACATCAGTTGAAGTTTTTAATGACAACGAGCAGGATGATGTCCGCCTGAAAATCTCATTTTACCTGAGCTGATTACATCCATTTTTTATATCCATCGACGTGCGTTAATAATAAACCGTACACCTAGAATGTGAACCGCGGCAGCTGTGTCGAAAAAACCCACAGCAATTAACCCGGTGAAACTACTATTTTAGGAAAGCAGCTAACAATTATCGAACAAACACAAAAGATACACAAGACACGAGCGAGTATAGGGGCTGGCTGACGTCACAGATTCCTGATTCAAATCAGCGGCGTACGTTTTTAATAAAGTGCAGGAAAGTTAGCCAGAGAGCACAGTGAGAGAGTGGCCATGGCAGAGAACAGGGGCAGAGAGTCTGTAATCATCACGATATGCCCGGAGTTTGACAGCGAGTGAATCTGACATGGCGGCGGCGGCTCCGGCTGCTCCGGGAACCCTTCATCATGGAGTGTGTCAGCCTCAAGCGCTATCGAGTTTATTATTTTTTGCTTTTTGTTCCGGTGAGCAGCGGGAACAACTTGGACGCTGGTCGACTGCGGATGATCGCTACAACTCGTCGTGTATCGACAACGGATCACTCACTATTCACTAACAACAATTAGAAACCTTCAATCATATATTCATTATATAATCAGAGATACCGGGAGTTTTTCTTAGCAGTAAACATAGGGATATATCATTACCATAGTTACAGATACAAAGTTTGACAGAAATACATTAGAGCGTTTATTTTAAAAGTAAACATAGGGAAAATAATATTTTCAACAATGCATTGAAATGTAATAGTCTATAGTCTAAAAGAAACATTTTAAGTTTAAACAAATTAAATGAATTTTAATTATTTTAAATTACATTAACTAAACGTTAGGTATAAATTTAGAACCTCAAAACAATCCAATAGTTCTTTTGTGTAGAGGTTTCTTCGTTTAAGAGCTCGTACATACAAATAATGAGAATTTTGGGTTGAACCAGTGCAAAAATCGAAAACTATTAAAATGTGGTTCTATATCATTCAGACCACGAGAAATCGAATGGCGCAAGGCGCATCTTCATATCTTTTTTAGTTTTTGAGTTACAGCGATTTTTGACTTTTTTTAAAGTTCAACTTTGAAAGCCCATAACTCAAAAACTAAAAAAGATATTGAAATGCGGTTTGAACGAGTGTATTTCTCGTGCGCTACTTAACTTGTACAGGTATTTTGAAAATATTGAAAATTTTTAAATTTTTTTCAAAATTTGTCTTCCTCAATATTTCAAAAACTTGAAAAGATAATGAAAATCTGAAAACACCAGTGAATTTCTCTCGTAAAAATACATAGGTATGCAAATTTTTACAACAAAATTCGCACGGATACATTTTTTATTACAAAAAATCGAAATTTTCAAAAAACGGCCATTTTCGATTGTTTGTAATAAAAAATGTATCCGTTCGAATTTTCTTCTGAAAATTTGCATACCTATGTATTTTCACGCGAGAAATTCACTGGTGTTTTCAGATTTCTATTATCTTTTCAACTTTTTGAAATATCGACAAAAGAAAATTTCGAAAAAAATTGAAAATTTTTCAATATTTTCAAAATACTGGTACAAGTAAAGTAGCGCACGAGAAATACACTCGTTCAAACCGAATTTCAATATCTCTTTTAGTTTTTGAGTTATGGCTTAAAAAAAAGTCAAAAATCGCTGTAACTCTAAAACTAAAAGAGATATTGAATTGCGGTTTGAACGAGTGCATTTCTCGTGCTCTGAACTATATAGAACCATATTATAAAATTTTTGACTTTTTGAACTGGTTCAACCAAGAATTCACATCTGCCTGTTTATATGTCAAAATTTTGGTCATTCATGAATATGGCAGCTCTGTGATAGCAGATCTTAATAAACTATACATTTTTAGCTGTTAAGTACAGTAACCAGTTGTCAAATCACAAACACAAAAAAAGAAAATTTTAAATAGGAATTTTAATTCAATAACTGTTCAAAATTACCCCCATTTACCTGTAAACAATAGCCTAAACGATTATAAAATGAATTTATAGCATTATTTATTTGCTCTGGAGGAATCTCATGCGATGTAAATATAATATTTATATTTGCCATCTAGTGACTTTTAGGTAAGATAATTTGCCAATTGTTGTGCCCGAATTAAGTGTTCCTCTTCCTCTCGTGATGCTTGAACAAAGCAGGAAGAAAAAGTATATGAACAAGTAGTATGCTCGGCAGTCCTTCCTTGAATCCCTTGCTCAACGGGGGCTTAAGCAGTACACAGAGGCAGGTAAGGCGTCGCGGCGGCGGTTAAGCCGGTGGCTTAGTACTGGGGAACTGCGGACATTACGTACTCCAGACAGTGATATTTATAAAACTTTACAAAATTCAGGCTCATCAAGGGTACAAGATGAAAAGGGAGACGTCGGGACGACGTGCACACCGCGACGCTATGATAATACGTGCACCAACGACATACACGGCACATGAAATACGGACAAAGTCAGGATCGGACTCGACAGATTTCACACAAATATTTGTAGATTACATCACAATCTAAATTGCAATTATGGGGTAGGTGGCTCAGTGGTATCGAGTCGACCTGTGGATCTTGAGAACCCTGGTTCGATTCCCACAGCCGACAAACAATTTTCACCAATTTAAATCTACCTCTGTGGCTCCTCCTCCACTAACATCTTTGAATGCCGTGATTTGACGGCTGATAACCGCATTTCACGAGAAGAAATGTATCACTTACCGAGATTTGCCACGGCAGAGTGCCACACCCAGTAATGGGTAAAAAGCGTGATGATATATTTATATTTATTTCTAAATTACAAATTACGAAAAGGTGGATGAATAATTTAAAGTTATTGGCTGGTGGCACAAGCTCTGTTATTGGGTGTTCTAAGAGCACGGTTTTAACATGTTAGAGATAGCTAAAACACCCAAATATACTGCTCTTAAAACAGGTAAAAACAGAGCTTGTACTACCAGCCATTGATTTAGAAAGTAGAATAGGCGATATATTTACAATATTTTTGTTTCTTGCGGCAAAACGTACAAGTTGATTTTCAAATAAAATAACTATATCAAAAACAATTAAAAAAATTATATTGGTTGAATTTTTCTGTTTTGTAATCTCCCTAAAGCATTGATTCTTTCTGGAATTTTTTTTTTGAGTGTTTTCAAACAACGTTTTAATGTGCTCGAGTGGACTACAAGTGCAGATTACGTTGTTGAAATGCACGATAAAAAAATGCCCGGATATGAATTAATGCTCGAGGGCAGATTCGGTAAGAAAATCGTAACTACACCAACACAAAAAGTAAAAATAATTTAGGTTTTATATTTTGCTTAAAATAATCAAGTTGTATCAAGTAAATACATTTTTGACACGAAAAAATGTCCACTTATTAATTTTACTTAAGTAAGTCAAATAATGAAAAATTTCCAAGAAACTATATTTCATTCATTGATTCTATTTTCTGTTAATTAATGTCGTACAATTTTCGTACCAAATAAATTTAGTCGGCTGTGGGAATCGAACCAGGGTTCTCAAGCTCCACAGGCCTACTCGAAACCAATTTAAATCTACCCCTGTGGCTCGCCCTCTACTAATATCTTTGGAGACCGTGATTTGACGGCTGGTAACTGCGCTTCACGCGAAAAAAATATATCAGTTACCGAGATCTGCTTAGGCAGAGTGCCACATCCAGTAATTGGTAAAAGGCGTGATGATATATTTATTTATTTTTTATTTATAAATCTAATAAATAAAATGAAATAAATCACACTTTATTCCTTGTTGAGATATTTAATATGAAAATAGTAAGTACTTGTATGTGGTGTGACAGTACGGCACTGCTGGCGCCCTCGTCCTCCATCTGCGCCGCCTCCGCCACCGCCTCTAAAACTTTTAATCCAACGTTCGGTGGTAGCGCGTATCTCCACGAGAGCCTGCAGCTCAACGTCGTGGACTTTTGTTGTTGTTGGGCGGCTGTACGTTAGCTGTAGCTGGAGCTGGAGCTGGAACGACAGCGGACGCCGCTGCATGAATATAGATGATTTTCATTATTTTAATGCAATATCGATATTTGCGCGTGTTGATTAATAAAGCACGTGAGTCGCGCAACTTGGATGATGGAGTTTCCTGTTTCCGGTTTCCATTATGCTACCGGAATTATGAAAAGTTATAATTATTCTGTATTCATAATTAGCTGTGTGCGTGTGGGCGTGTGTGTTCTGCAACAAAGTGCAACTTGTACATACAGATGCCAGGATGCAGATACACATGCTATGTACGTCGAGTACTCTTCTATAATCCCAGACTACCCAATGGGATATAAGTACACTCAACTCTCTTCACTTCCAGATACATACAGCAAAAATGTACATTCGATAGTAATCCTGCTATGCATACAAAAATGAATTAAAGTTATTACAAATTAATGGCTCAGTGGTATCGAGTCGGCCTGTGGATCTTGAGAACAATTTTCACCAATTTAAATCTACCCCTGTGGCTCTCCCTCCACTAATATCTTTGGGAGCCGTGATTTGATTGCTGGTAACCGCACTTCACGCGAAGAAATATATCACTTACCGAGATCTGCTTAGGCAGAGTGCCACAGTCAGTAATGGTTAAAAGGCGTGATGATATATGTATATATATTTATACAAATTACAAACAATATTTTCAACATTTCTGTTTCGGAATGGTTGTCAAATGAAAGATTGATAAAACAAGTATGTATATATCAGCGATATTGATAATGATAGATTATGGGGACAATCTAGAAATAAATGAATTAATATGATTGAAGGGCTGTTGCGGAAACGTAAGGTTCCAAGTATAAGAATTATGAATGTGGTTGAAGAGTAGGTGGTGTATCAGGAATGTTTGGCGAAGATTAATAGCGAGATAAATCGAATGAATTAAGACAAAAGTAAAATTCTTGTATGGAATTCATGAAAACATGTATCTTCCCTGGCTATTAAATATGTCTAAATTATTTTATAAATGTTTCAAATAAAAGATACGATAAACTGACTATTCCACAATTAATATATTTGAAGAATATCTCTTAATAAAATTAAGGAAAATTTGACTTTAGAAAAAGATGCACTTTTCAGCAGGGTTCGTAAATATCATGATATTTATAATAAATATCAAAATATCTGATATATAAGATATATATCAGATAAATATCACTTTTTGTATATATATTTTTTAATTTTAGTTTTTGTACACATTTAGAAAAACTGAAAAATTCGAAAAATTTCACTTTTCCGGAGGCTAAATCAAACCAAAAATCCTTAATCGTAGGATTATTAAAACGAAAATTTACATACATATGTATTTTGACCCACTGAATCCAGTGGTGTAATCTTCAAATGCATATGACTTCTGGTTTTCGAGAAAATGTTAAAAAACCGCTTTTTGCGATTTTTTTGGCGGAAAATTGAAAAAAAATAAAAATCGCTGAAACTATGTTTATAAGTAAACTGAAGCACGAGAAAATTAATGCCGTTGAGCGCGTTTTCATATCACATTTAGTTTTTGAGATATAGCCTCGGAAAAGTAGAAAAACTGAAAAATTCTAAAAATTTCACTTTTCCGGAGGCTATATCTCAAAAACTAAACAAGATATGGAAATGCGCTCAACGGTGTTGAATTCCCCGTGTCCGAATTGACTTATAAGCAAATTTTCATACAATTTTATGCAATTTAATATTTTTAATTATTTCCTAAGGGGTACCCCTTTGGTTTTTTCAGATTTTAATTCAATTTTACCAAAAATCCTTAATCGTACGATTATTAAAACGAAAATTTACATACATATGTATTTTGACCCACTGAATCCAGTGGTGCAATCTTCAAATGCATATGACTTCTGGTTTTCGAGAAAATGTTAAAAAACCGCTTTTTGCGATTTTTTTTGCGGAAAATTGAAAAAAAATAAAAATCGCTGAAACTATGTTTACAAGTTAATTGAAGCACGAGAAAATTAATGCCGTTGAGCGCGTTTTCATATCACGTTTTTGAGATATAGCCTCGGAAAAGTAGAAAAACTGAAAAATTCTAAAAATTTCACTTTTCCGGAGGCTATATCTCAAAAACTAAACAAGATATGGAAATGCGCTCAACGGCGTTGAATTCCCCGTGTCCGAATTGACTTATAAGCAAATTTTCATACAATTTTATGCAATTTAATATTTTTAATTATTTCCTAAGGGGTACCCCTTTGGTTTTTTCAGATTTTAATTCAATTTTACCAAAAATCCTTAATTGTACGATTATTAAAACGAAAATTTACATACATATGTATTTTGACCCACTGAATCCAGTGGTGCAATCTTCAAATGCATATGACTTCTGGTTTTCGAGAAAATGTTAAAAAACCGCTTTTTGCGATTTTTTGGCGGAAAATTGAAAAAAAAATAAAAATCGCTGAAACTGTGTTTATAAGTTAACTGAAGCACGAGAAAATTAATGCCGTTGAGCGCGTTTTCATATCACATTTAGTTTTTGAGATATAGCCTCGGAAAAGTAGAAAAACTGAAAAATTCTAAAAATTTCACTTCTCCGGAGGCTATATCTCAAAAACTATTTGATATTTTTATATAATGGATATATATCATTGCAAAAATATGACGATATATATCAAAATAAATATCATGATATATATCGATCGATATATATCTTCGAACCCTGCTTTTCAGTGATGCCATTATCAAATTGTGGTAAAAATTTGAATAAGTCATTTGTAAGTGGTGGTGTAGTAGTTGAGTGAGTGTGGCTAGTAGCGATGTTTGAATATTCCTGTCCGCAGTTGTAAAGTTGTGAAGTGTGAGTCAGCCGGCCGAACACATTTGTATAATATCGGGCAATATACTCGCTCGCCCCGTCGTACCGGCGTGGAAAGGTGGAATGCAGAAAAATAACATTTATGGTCGTGTTTGTGGGGTCGTAAACGTACGCTAGGGGTGGTTGGGAGGGGCGGTGAAGCCGGCAGCAACGGCACAACGGAAGCACTCATGAATATGATTGCGTTAATAATCGCGACGCAGTTGGCGTGGAGCTACATCGACAACCGCAAAAACAAAAGAACCAATACGACAATGTTCTGTTGCAAACGCTAAACGACTTTTGATGAGAACATCTTCACCAAATACAGTACTTAACCGTTCTTATTTCATTCACTCAACACGAATGAAAATATCTACTCTATTTTCTTAACTTTACATACTTTTCATATACTATTTCTTCACGATCCTGTCTGAAAGTTACATTTTCTTCCCGCGGTTGAAAGTAAAAATAATACCTTTCATCTCTAAGAAAGAAAAATGTGTTGTAATGAACGAAAGTAAAGCCATATTCATAGTAATTGAAAATCAACGATATCTTATCTAAATTTCTAATTTGTTTCTGAAAATTTTATTGCCTGCTATGATAGAGAAAAAACATTATATGTATTGCTTGTGAAAAAACTGTCATATCTCTTGTTTTCGGTATCTTTGGGAATAAATGTCTTACTTTCTTGAGAAAACAAATCCCTTGCAAGACGTACATTTTCCATGATTTCAGTATTAGTAAAATATTTTTATTTTTTCGGTCCTTATTAACAACTGGAAAAATAGATCAGTTTAGTTCAGTTGCTCTTAGCAACAACACAACATCCTAAAATGTGTTATTTTATGTTAGAGAAAGAGTAGTTTAATTTCATTATTTTGTTGAATGTGTAAAAGCAGCAAAGATTATTTGCTATGTTTTATTGAAGTCGGATAGTTCTGTTATAAGTATTAAGAATTAATGGACATTTCTATGAAAATATGTGAACATAGAAGTTATATTCGGTCGAATTTGCTATGTGAAAGCTGATGTTGATTTGAACATGGTATTTAACGATTGTATTAAATATTTGATGGTGTAATTGCAAGGGTAGCGAAAGCCTTTGGCTGTGCATTTGCGATTCATTTCAAAGCGAAGAATGGCAAAGCGCGCCCGGCGTTTACGGTGTAATAATTAACAAAATCTGTTAATTTCTTTTCGGTAATAAATAAGAAATCAAAGCGCTGAGTGAATGGACTCTGGAGGGTGAAAACTACCCCACGCTGCTGGCGCCGCCGCCAAGTAAACGGGGCTAATGAAAACCATAAAATACTCGAAGAAAATCCCAGACATATTTGTGAGGCAACCTTTAATAATGTTAGTAAATTTCCCAGCAGCGTAAACGTTAAAGAACGGGAAACATGAACGGAAAGCACGCGGCAGAGACTTATCAATTAATTAGTAATCATGAGTCTGAGGCCAAGTAAAGAGTTGTCGCATAGTTGCAGATTGTTGTGTTGGACTCTTCTGCGTGATGTGTTGCCATCCGCAAAGTGGGGGTAATGGAATGTGATAATCGGTCGTCCTCCGCCGAACAAATCGCTCTTGCGGAGGCGGTGACAGTGTGACAGGACACCGCGCGAACGTCAAAACTTTGTCTCATCATTTCTCCTTTTATCCCGGCCGTCACCGTCACACGCACGTCTTCTACTGCACCACCCAGAGACTGATGATGATGATGATGACACTACCTGATTTATATGCCGCGCGGCCCCGCGTCTCCACTGTCGCCTCGACATCTTTCATGTATCGATACACTTTACATTGTCTCGGTAATTATAATGATGCATTATTACTTACTACATCATCACACACAACCGAGGTGGTGACTGCGAACTCAACTCACATTTCAAATAGTGATGTCGCGATATCTCACCTTCTCTTCATTCTAAAAAATATATTCAATTGTAGTTTAAGCCAATGTATTTCTAGTGCGCTTGTTAATTTACTTATTTACCATTTTTTAAACTTTTTCTCTTTGATATTATTTAAAAAATATAAAATAAATATATCATCACGCCTTTTACCCATTACTGGGTGTGACATTCTGCCTAAGCAGATTTCGGTAAGTGATATATTTTTTGGCGTGAAGTGCGGTTACCAGTCATAAAATCACGGCCCCCAAAGATATTAGTGGAGGGAGAGCCACAGAGCTAGATTGAAATTGATGAAAATTGTTAGTCGCCTGTGGGAATCGAACCAATGTTCTCAAGATCCACAGGCCGACTCGATACCACTGAACCACCTACCCCATAAATAATATATCGAAATATGCCATCACCTTAAGATTTTTTACGGATTTAGGCCATTTTAAAATACTTGGCTTCAAAAATTATTTATTTATTTATGTTACGCTGTACAACAGGAACTTAATCCCAATTACAGTACAGGGTCCACACTCACCGAGTCGCAGTGTGGTAGTTTATATAATTTTTAGCTTGAGTGCGATTCGAACCCGAGATCTCCGGATTCGAATTCCGTATCGCTATCCACACCACCGTATCTCTAGAGCAAAAGTTCTGTAAATACCTTTTTATTTTTACACCACGAATTCACAGATTGTCAATAACTCTAACTTTTTGAAATATTGAAACGGGATTATTTTGAAATATCCTGCATATTATTAGTTTTTTAAAAGTTTTTCATTTGCAACAAACTTTACTTTGCAGTACAGTGGATAGCATTACGAAATTCTAATCTGTAAATATGAACTACCACATTGCGGCTCGGCGAGTCCAGACCCTGTACTGTAATTGGAATTTAGTTCCTGTTGTACAGCGTAACATAAATAAATAAAAAATCTGATGTGGTCACCACATGACTTCCTTGTACGCGTATTACACTATACCTACATTTTTTTAATGCACATATTTGACGTAATTTGACATTGACATGAAATTTTTAAATTTCTTTTTATTTTTTGTTCTAATCCACAGCAAACTTAATTACAAAAAAAAAACAAGAAATATATAATTTTTAAATTTAGATATCTCGCTTATACAAAAGGCTAATTTAATAATTCTTAATGTGCTAGACGCAGAATTTAATTCTCTAAAACTTTTATTTGCAGCATTCATTTCTAAAATTAAAATAATACCATTTTTTTCAAGGAAATCTGTTAGCAGCTTCATGTAATGTGCCACTTCCGGTTAGTCTATTTTAACCAAAATCTATTATGTTATTTCCATTGATATAGTAGTCTTATATACCAAATTTGGAAAGTTTTAAATTATATTTGAATATAGTTTTTCATGAAAATCTATTATAGGCTTCAAGTAAAGTACCACTTCCGGTAGTTGTATAATGACCAAAAAGGGAGGTGCACAACTAGATGTTATAACAGTCCTAAATATAAAATTTCAATTTTCTACGGCTTACCGTTTTTGAGTTATGCGAGATACGTACGTACGTACTTACGTACGTACATACGACATGACGAAGTTAGTCAAAATGGATTCAGGGAGGGCCAAAACACCTATTTCCGTTGAAATCTGAGAACCGAAAATTTTCGTGATTACAATACTTCCTTTACTTCGTACAAGGAAGTAAAAAATATCTACATTTACTCGAATTCATTTTCATCTTGGCTAAGATAAATTTGCTGTTTGAATTCTGATAGTATAATGCTGTACACTTTACATATAATTATTTTTTTGCTGATTCTGTAACGTAGTACAACAAATGTGATAAATAATAATTGTAAATTTACGTATAGATTTATGTTCTAGAAATGATTATATATTAAAAAGTAAATAAGAGAGAGGGTCTTGTGCAATAAATATGTCTAGAAAACAAGTCGCAGTTGGCTGGATTAAAATCGTTGTTTCTAATGCGAATCTGATACATCCGTTCCAGTGGTCCGCGATCCGCGTGTCGCAGATAAATCTCCGCTGTGTCGATAAGTTAGAGAGAGCGACGACTTGCTCTGCTAGCATCGCATCGAGGGCTATTATTAATGTACGCTGTAAACATTCTAATCCATAAAACATTTTAAATGCCATTAAATAAAGCCAATTGACATTATTATGTAGTTATTATTACAATAAATCACAGGAAAAAAGATTCAACCAAGCGTTGGTATATCTCGACGTCTTGAGTTTTATCTCCCCCCACCGCCCGGCTATAAATCCACCGCTAACTGTTTACCATTCCTTCCTTCTAAGAATGTTACGAGTAGAGCGGTTTCAGATACACGGAAAAATTCCCCGAAGACGTGCGTCTGATTTAAAGGATTACAAGTTTTGTAAAAGATTGCGTAATGGAGTTGTCTCGTCGTATAAATAATATCTGCAGTCGTGGTACAAGTAGACTTGGGCCTGGGCAAACATAGAGAAAGAAACCCGCATGTTGGACATGGCGCAAGAACACGGAACACGGGACAGGAAGCGGAAGATGCTGGCTGCTTATTCCGAGCCGCTGACTGCGCAAACGGTCGCCGCTATTTACACGCCACGCACACGCACACGCAACATCTTCACACAACAATCTTTAGATATTTGTCTAGCTGATGGAAAAAAAGACGAGGTAAACTTAGAGCCCGACTAGACATTATTACTTCCTTGTACGAAGTAAAGGTAGTATTGTAATCGCGAAAATTTTCGGTTCTCAGATTTCAACGGAAATAGGTGTTTTGGCCCTCCCTGAATCCATTTTGACTAATTTCGTCATGCCGTCTGTACGTACGTACGTACGTATCTCGCATAACTCAAATACGGTAAGCCGTAGAAAATTGAAACTTTATATTTAGGACTGTTATAACATCTAGTTGTGCACCTCCCTTTTTGGTCATTATACAACTACCGGAAGTGGTACTTTACTTGAAGCCTATAATAGATTTTCATGAAAAACTATATTCAAATATAATTTAAAACTTTCCAAATTTGGTATATAAGACTACTATATCAATGGAAATAACATAATAGATTTTGGTTAAAATAGACTAACTGGAAGTGACACATTACATGAAGCTGCTAACAGTTTTCCTTGAAAAAAATGGTATTAGTTTTTTTTTTAGAAATAAATGCTGCAAATAAAAGTTTTAGAGAATTAAATTCTGCGTCTAGCACATTAAGAATTTTTAAATTAGCTTTTTGCATAAACGCGATATCTAAATTTAAATATTATATATTTTTAGATTTTTTGAAAAATTAAGTTTGCTATGGATTAGAACAAAAAATAAAAGATTTAATGTCAAATATGTGCAATTGAAAAAATATCTATAGTTTAATACGGGTACAAGGAAGTCATGTGTTGTCCACATCAGATATTTTTTATTTATGTTTCATATTAATATCTTTGGGGGCCGTGAATATATCACTTACCGAAATCTGCTTAGGCAGAGTGCCACACCCAGTGATGGGTAAAAGGCGTGATGATATATTTATTTTATTTTATTTTATTTATATTTGTTTCATACTGATAACATATTAAATGAAATTTTACAAAGAGAAATTGCAGTCCAATTGGTCCATTATTATACCGAAAACAGTTAATCAATGAAGGCTGTTTTTATAACAATTTGAAAGTATTTTCAACGACAGATAATTATTTTAAAATATCATTATTAAGAAAACTCAATAAGAAAGTCAATGTAAAACGATATTACAATTTGGTAACCTTAAGATTTTATCATAATATATCAACATCTTTATTTTCAGATTTTATATTATAACTTTATAAATTGAAAGAAAATTACTATACTCATGTGAGGTAAACAGAAAACTTAAAAATCTCAAGTATATTCTTTTGAATTTATGGTAGAAAAACATCAAAATGTATTCAGCAGCGTTATCACATGTCGTATAAATCCCTAGATTTGTTATTTTGTTTTAATCACTACATATTAAAAAAAAAACCAATTATTGTAAATGTTTCAATACAATTATTTTGGCTACGAAACATGCAAAATAAAATGTGATTAAAAAAACAACAAAGACAAAATTAATTGTCTTTAAATGCTCACTTGGTGAAACTAGGTTTAATAATAAAATATCAAAATAAACACTTGTCTAAGTCTCACAAAATTCAGCCTCCAAATCACCTTATGAGGTCATCGTCAGAGGCTGGCCAGCACAGTTAGTTAGTAACCATTGACTTGGAGGCTGAATTTTGTGAGACTTAGACAAGTAAAAAAATATTAAATAAAACTCTAGGCAAAGTCTCACAAAATTCAGCCTCCGAGTCACCTTATGAGGGCATCGTCGGAGGCCGGCCAGCACAGTTAGTAACCATGGACGCGTTTCGCTCTTGTCATCTTACCGTTTGTTAAAGATCTTATTCTCTGCTGGCACAGTTCTTCGTCACCAGCTTCTTCACATGAACTTTGTTCTAGGTGAAGAAGTGAGTTATACCATGCTGATGAGCTCTAACAAGAGCTGAATTTTGTGAGACTTTGCCTAGAGTTTTATTTAATATTTTTATTAAACCTAGTCTCACCAAGTGCATGAATGACAATTAATTTTGTCTTTGTTGTTACTTAGACAAGTGTTTATTTTTATATTTTATTAAAATGTGATTACTTACTTAGATATATTATAATTGGAATTAAGTAACAAATGAAAGAATCAGTTTGTATTTCACAGATGTCAAACTTTTCTGAAACGTTTCAAATTCTAATTCCAATTCAACATCGAAATCAATGAAAAAAAAATGTGGAAAGTGAGTCTTGTACATCCCATGCAGAGGATGAAATGAGATTTGCGCTGTTTGCTGCTGCCTTCGGCAAGGGCAGCACGATGCAATTGACAGCAGATCATGCGGCAGTAAATCCCGAAGATGAGTTGCTAATCCAAATGTCATGATCTGTAGTTAGCACACATACACACACACATATCCATGAAACGTGTGTGTTTATTTGCTGCGCCGCCGGAAACTGGCAAATTTCCATGCAAAGCGGCCTCCGTTCTCTGCTTCCAGTCGAAGCCGTTTTGATCTCGCTAAGATGATATTCGACATGATTTACGGAATATAAGATTGCCGGTTCGATTTTATTTTCCTGCGTCGCGTGTCTACATGCAGACACGACGCTCCTGCTTTTCCTTCGTCTCAATATATTCCCCGTCAATAATTTGCCTCCAAATGTCTTTTATATTACCTTCGAACCGAAAAGAAATATACCTACTACGATCTATTTGATTATTCCCATCCAAATATAATAAAATCGTAAAGAAAGCGAAATAAATCATATACATTGATACTACCACGTACCTCGTCTGTACTCAAGGTTTTTTAGGCAACGGGTTAAATACTATACTAGCTATTACTATTTATACGTTTCCGAAGAAATCTTAAATCTCATCTAAATTTATAAATAAAAATATTACTTTCTGATAAGATAATAATATATATATCATCACGCCTTTTACCCATTACTGGATGTGGTACTCTGCCTAAGCAGATCTCGGTAAATGATATATTTCTTCGCATGAAGTGCGGTTACCAGCCGTCAAATCACGGCCCTCAAAGATGTTAGTTTTGAGGGAGCCACAAGAGTAGATTTAAATTGGTGAAAATTGTTTGTCGTCTGTGGGGATCGAACCAGGGTTCTCAAGATCCACAGGCCGACTCGATACCACTGAGCCACCTACCCCATTTTTTTATATATATATGCATAGTGAAGAAAGAGTCATTTTCGTCTCAAGTGCTTCAGAAAAAAAATGCCTTAGTTTTTCTTCACTTGATTACAAATAAATATTTTGGCCTAAAAAAAAACAGAAACAGGAACATTTATAAATTAAAATTAAATAATTATTTTTGTTATTAAATTGAGTCGGTTTGAGGATTTGAGAACTGGGGTTCAATTCCCACAGCCGACAAACAATTTACCTCACATTAAAATTAGGCCTATGGCTCCCTCCTTATTCACATTTGGGGGGGGGGGGGGGCGTGATTTGACGACTGGTTTGCGGGGAGCAAATCAAAGCCAGGTTTTCAAATCAAACAATATACTATGTAAATAAAAACAACAAAGACAAAAATAATTGTCTTTGAATGCTCACTTGGTGAAACTAGGTTTAATAATAAAATATCCAACTAAACACTTGTCTAAATCTCACAAAATTCAGCCTCCAATTCAACTTATGAGGTCCTCGTCAGAGGCTGGCCAGCACAGTTAGTAACCATAGACGCGTTTCGCTCTTATTAGAGCTCATCAGTATGGTATAACCCACTCCTTCACCTAGAAGTTCACATGAAGGAGCTGTATGACGAAGAACATAAGTTGACTTGGAGGCTGAATTTTGTGAGACTTAGACAAGTGTTTAGTTTGATATTTTATTAATATACTATGTATTGAAATGAAATGAACCAATCAACATGCAAAAGACAAATAAGAAAAAAGACAAAAATAATTGTTTGAAATATGTCTGAAACGTGTAATGCTTTCTTGTCAGTGTTGTATTAATTCTCTAGGTGTAATTTTTGTCACATTCGCTTGACATGGCTGTCGTGGATATTTGTGGTACACATACAGGCTCGGGCTGTGCTAATATCCAGGCTGGGAGCTGCGACTGGCGAACCCATCTACCGGAGCGCAACAAATTGTGTTTGGAAAGTTTCCCCTGCCCTGCTCTTCTAGCCCAACCACCCACAGCGTCGCCATATCTCCCCCGTTGAACCAAACATCCCTTCCCACCCCCGCCGCCTACGACACGCACGCACGCTCGAGGTGTAATGATCGTCGAATTCTACCTTACAACTTTTCTTTATTATATTTTTCACTCATGGTATCATCAATTTAATTGGCATATGGCGCGGCGCGACTTTTTTATAACTGATTTGGAAGATTTTAATTTTTAAAAGTTATTCTATATTTTCCATATCTCCATTCCCTGGATTCAATAAAGATGTTTACTTCATCTTTCCCATTCTAAGATGTTCCGAAATAATTTCAGCCCCTTTGTTTAACTGCATTTTTATTGATTGTCAGGAATAAAATGATGATTGTATGGCGGGAATTCCGAATGTGGTTGAAGCGAATATGGTGTCAAGATGAAGACTAATTCTTTGATAAATCTTTAGGGGTTGTTGCTACCCCAATTGAAGAGATATAGCTTGATGTTATGTATATATGTATACACTTTTTGCATATTGTTTATAATTTAAAAATATCTGATGTGCACACCACATGACTTCCTTGTACACGTATTAAACTATAGATATTTTTTTAATTGCACATATTTGACATTAAATCGTTTATTTTTTGTTCTAATCCATAGCAAACTTAATTTTTTTAAAAATCAAAAAATCTATAATATTTAAATTTAGATATCTCGTTTATGCAAAAAGCTAATTTAAAAATTCTTAATGTGCTAGACGCAGAATTTAATTCTCTAAAATTTTTATTTGCAGCATTCCTTTCTAAAATTAAAATAATACCATTTTTTTCAAGGAAAACTGTTAGCAGCTTCATGTAATGTGCCACTTCCGGTTAGTCTATTTTAACCAAAATCTATTATGTTATTTCCATTGATATAGTAGTCTTATATACCAAATTTGGAAAGTTTTAAATTATATTTGAATATAGTTTTTCATGAAAATCTATTATAGGCTTCAAGTAAAGTACCACTTCCGGTAGTTGTATAATGACCAAAAAGGGAGGTGCACAACTAGATGTTATAACAGTCCTAAATATAAAGTTTCAATTTTCTACGGCTTACCGTTTTTGAGTTATGCGAGATACGTACGCACAGACGGCATGACGAAATTAGTCAAAATGGATTCAGGGAGGGCCAAAACACCTATTTCCGTTGAAATCTGAGAACCGAAAATTTTCGCGATTACAATACTTCCTTTACTTCGTACAAGGAAGTAAAAAGGGGTATGTGGCTCAGTGATATCGAGTCCAGGTTCGATTCTCACAGTTGACAAATAATTATTACCACAGTAAAATTACCTCTGTAGTTTTTCCTCCACTTACATCTTTTGGGGCCGTGATTTGGCGGTTGGTATTTGGCGATTCAAAATATCAAAATTAATTTCAAATTTAATTGCTAAATGATGGTTATTATAAATAGGTACATGTAACCAAGGAGACGTTTACAGAAAAGAGGTTTATCGACGGCATTTTGTAATCTTGTTTCTGATTGGTTTAAAACAGCCCAATAATGAATTTTTGTCAGATTGTTTTAAAAAAAGTTTAAAAATGTGAACTTTGACAGTTGTGTGAGACAGGGGCGGATCCAGACTTCGAATTACGGGGGGGTCATGGAGTGAATTTTGTCTCTGGGGGAAGGGGGGTATTGCCCATCTTATAAATATAAAAAACATTTGTATTTGCTCATATTATATTCCTGCTTTAAATAATTTTTACAATCACATTAAATCGTCTTTGGAATCGTATTAAATCACATTAAAATCTTTGGAATCACATTAATTCACATTAAATAACATTAAATCATCTTTAGAATATACTTAGATAACAATTTTTTTTTACCTCAAAAATTTGCCCTAAGAGCGCCAACACTGTTTAAATCATAAAGTTTCAATATCTAAACGGTTCTTCGATAGAATACAAAATTTATTGAATTAGAAGTTAATTTTCTAAGTGCAAATGTCGGTAGTCACATACTTGACTAGGTCTTAAAAAGAATACCTCTCCCATCTGCGGGTCGAAATAATATCCCCACAAAATATTGGTTTTTGGCTATTTATTAGAATAATAAATCAAACAATAGTTCTTAATTATCTTAGAATTTTAATTTCTTAGGTAATATTTTCTATTTAATTTGTTTAACAAATTGAGTTATCGTAAATAATGACATCATTATTATGTATTAGGGCCAATTAACTATTAGGGCCAACATTAAAAAAAAGTCCATGCTTAGGGGGGGTCATGACCCCCATGACCCCCCCCGCTGGATCCGCCCCTGGTGTGAGAAAATAATTGAATATGTTGGTCAGAATGAGAATAATATAAAGAAATGGATATAGTAAAAGAGTGTCGTCGTGAGAGAGAATTAGCGTCGTATCGGTAATTGCATAACGATAGCAAATCGGTTCGAGTGTAAACAAAGGACGCGCCCGACAAACGGAATTACAGTCTTCAAATTTGCTTTAATTTAAGCAAATTCCGTTATGAATAATCAATGTTCCCATACAGAACCTTGACGCAGCTAATGTCAGTTTTAAAATTGCAAAACAACGCGAGAAAATATCGCGGGTACTCTGTACATTATTAATTTCAAAATAATGTGACACGAGACACGGCGCACCGCCGAGAACCAATCAAATTTGCGTATTTCTCTCGAGAAAATCCAACGAGTGCATACCTGAGTAGGCAATCTCGGACGACGCCGCCACAGGGCTCGTCCCCTGAGGTGCCCAGCCCCAGAATAAGTCCACGTGCCATACGCAAATGTCAATGAATCGAAAGAGAGATACATGTATGCTTGGAGCATTATCTCGTTGGTTGTTATCTGGCCGGAGAGACCGCCGCGCCATTGCATTGCTTTACCTGCTGCTGCACATTACAAACTTTTTTATAGTTTCCCGGATTCATTACATTGAGTATTAGGAATGAACGGCATATGAGAACATCCTTACACTCTGCAGGGATTTGCTGTTAAAACTTTTTCATGTCTGTTTTAACTATAATTAAATTGCGCGTGCAGAAAAACAACACATCTACCTGCGTTACTAACACTGGATCTTTGTACTCATTTTGTTTCAATTTATACACAATTTTCACAAGAAATTTTTACAGAAACATTCATTCATTCATTTCATCAAATATTATACACTAAATTTCGCAATTTTCTCAACATAGTTTAAGACATAATTATTTATTTATAAAAATAAAACACGAGATGTATCTTGTATCCTACTTTTCTGGAGGTTATATCTTAAAATCCAAAGATGCTCATCAGTAAAGCCCGGATATTTAGGCACTTAAAAACACCTAAATAAGCAGGCATATAGGCCGGTAATTACTCTAAAACAGGCGGGATTTTAGGCAGCCTAAATGTAAATAGTATCTTTAATAAAAATTATACACTAATTCTTTTTCTAAATTTGGTACTCGTACTTTTCATTAGAAAAAAATATTCATTTTAAACAAAAATTAACGCAATCTAAAAAATATTTAGGGTTCTTATTTTATTAACTATTATATAAATTCAAATTATGTAGTATACTTTGATTCACAAAATATTACGAGCAACTGCTGAATGGAATTTTCGGAAAGGGACTGTCTTCGGTCAGTCAGAACTTGCTTGTAAGCTGAAAACTTCGTTCGACATCATAAAATGTAACAGGGGCGTTCTTATATTTAGCTATATCGTCTAAAGTGGTAACTTTCATTGATTAATGGCAAAGGAGCAATTGAATTGCCACATAAAATTTTGACTAAAACTTGATTAAAGACAAAGTAAGTACTTTAAATATTATAGATTAGGATGGAACACTTTGCCGAGTGTTGAATTAATCAACGAAATAGATAATAGATGGCGTTGATAAGCCTTGTCTGCTCAATATAAGTTAAAATAAGCAACAAAAATAGGCAAAATAGTCTGTATAAGGTAAAATAGGCACAAAAACCAAAATATAGGAAAAATAGACTTTAAGGCACGAAAAAAAAACCTTCCATTACACGTAAACATATTACCTATGTATAGAAAAACCAAATTGCCTGAAGTCTATTAAAATTTGAATCTAGGCAATTGCCTAAAAATCCGGGCTTTACTCATCAGCATTGTACTTCTCGTGTTTAAATTCATGTATAAGTAAATTTGAAGCTAATTGTTAGCAGTTTTATTTTATTTTATATGATTAGATAATATTTGGAGCAAATTAAACTTTTCTGGAGCCTCGCTATCGTAGAAAAAAAACTAAACAAAATTTTCTTGATGATTAGAAGTATTCGTAGTTTGTGATTGCACTAAGAACAAAGCGATAATAATAATATAGTTTCTATTAGTAATGAAATGTAAACTACTAATGTAAACTACGTAAACTATGAAGAGAAGAAAAATAAATTGGAAAAGCTTGAGCTTTTGTTGTGGCGGACATGGAAGTAAATTTAATTTAAATAAGTAGCGGTGCATATGTGAATGGGTTGTGTTGTAACAGTGCCTTGTGCCTCGGGTAGGGCTGGTGGGGAGGGGGGGTTGGGTGCTGTGCAGAGGCGGTGAAGAAGTGCCGGAACGGACGCGAGCGGCGAGTTTTATGACTGTTTTGAACACATTACAGCGAGCGCTTCGCCTTGCCTCGCCGATGTATTAAAGAGAGCGTGAGATATAAATGCTACTGCGCGTTCTTATTTGTAACAAGTTTCGCACCTAAGATTAATGGGACGCGTCTGTAGCTTCGCCGAGGCTGGTGGTGGGAGACGAGGAAAAGAAGCGAAAACACGGAACGCGCTAACCGGAAGTGACGCGGCGACAATCCGACAACCAGCAACGAACAGCGCAACACAATGCGAATTACGTTAATGAACAGACAGATGCACACAGACGACTGTTGTTATTCACCTTCTAACACGCTCCTGCATACCTACGCCACTAGCCTGCCACTATCCTCGCACAAACACCCTTCACATTCTACACTTTTCCTCGTTCATAACTTATTCCTACAATATACTTAAATATTACAATAAAAACTTAATGACCACTTGCAGCCAATTGTTAAATTTTATATTTGGTCCGACAATACGGTGGTGTTACGACTTTCGAATCCGGAAATCCCGAAATCAAATCCCACTCAAGCTAAAAATGAAGTACCAAAACTTTGGCTCGGTGAATTCGAACTAAATTCCTGTTGTACAGAGATATATAATAGTAGTTTATGTAACAAGTACATAATTTGGATCTTTATTGGACGAGCCGAATTTTATAGCAGAGCGAGCGCAGCGAGCGAGGCTAATAAATAAGGCGAGTCTATAAAGTCCGATTATGTACGAATTGCATACAACGTTTTATGTTCGACTGCATGGAGAATATTTTCTCTTAAAATATGATTATGTCAGTACCTATATTTAAAACATTTAATTGCATCTCAAAGTGTGCTTCGTTGTTATGCATTTGTTGCTTTATTTATCATATTGTCAAAGTGAAAAAAGTGTTGAGATAGATGAAGACATTGAAGACGTTCCAAAAGAAATAAAAGATCTTGCATGTAATGCAAGAGAATATCTAACAATTGTATGAAGACACATATAATACATACAGAAAATGGTGTTTAAATATTTCTTTTGAATTTTGTTTTAATGTGACATTGACAGCAGTCCAATTTTGCATTTTTATCGTACTAGTACAATAAAGTACCCGATTATGGACAGTAAACAGTGTCATAAAACAAGGTAATATGATGCAGTCGAACATAAATAAATAAATACAAGCAAAGTAAGGTTACATGTCATACGGATATTAATATACAAGTAGAATAAATTCGATAGATTTAACTGTCGGTTCTCGTTGAAACATTTTATAATAAAATTTAATTAAAAAACACTAGGTTAGTTTCAAATAATGAAACTAACCTAGTGTTTTTTAATTTAATTTTAATACTAGTAGAATATTGAGGCTATGCAAATGGCCATCATCATCATCATCGGCTCAACTATCCAAGCAGGATATGCGCCTCCCTAATCATAGGGGCCGGACACACCGAGCCGCAGTTTTTACACTGCCGTACTGCCGGTTTCTTTTTTAGTCAGATGCAAATGGCCATAAGAATGATTAACTTAATTAGCTGTTTCTAAATTAATTTAGATACTAAATATTCTTTTAGTTAGTCGCCCTTAATTAGCATTCATATTAACGATCAGAATGATCAAAATTGTTATTTTTATTTGCCACCCTGTACACAACAAGAACTTAATTCCAATTACAGTACAGGGAATCTACAGCTTTAATGGATTCTGAACAAGTCAAACACAACCGTATTTTTAAAAATCTACATTGACGTAAGCAATACTCATAAAATTAATTTCATAATTTGATAGTTAATATAAACCTAGTCTTAGTTGGTACTCTGTTTGTGAATTTGTTTGTTATTTATGTGAAATAATATTTAGCGAGAACCTTCAACCTATATCTAAATAATACGTCTGTGTCTGAGTAGTTCAGATTGCACTAAGTTCCTGGTAGTTGTGATGTATTAATTTTGGAATAATTTTTACTGAATATTTCTCGTAGATTAGGTGTAATTCGTGTAGTTCTGGCAAAGATAGTGTAGTACAGATGTATCTGTAAGTGTCCATACATAATGTATGAGAGGAATGGCTTGGTCAGAACAAGAGACGTACGAAATACAAATGACGGTGTCGCTGAGCACGGCCGGCCCGTCGCATCTCAGATGTCACTTCAATGTAACTTCGATGTTTAGTCAAACGTCTCGCCTTCCTGCTACGTGCCTCGAACCCGTCCAACGTCCATTTTCCGTCCGAACCCTTCGATCATTTCCCACGAGATGTTAAACATTCGTTTTGTTTTTCCCATGTAGCTCCCAAGCCGCCCGTGAATACATTATACGTGACAACTTAAGATCCACCAGTTTCCATCATTTTACGGAAATTTAATTTCTATGCAGGGTGTTTCAGGACTAGTGTAACAAACTTTAACAGCTTATTCCTGAGGTTATTTTGAGCAAAAAATGTCATATGAACATAGGTTCTATTCCTTCTAGTTACCAAAATACAAGAGGTTGAAGTTCTATAAATAACACGACATTTTCAAATTTTTGTAATCAAGATACTTCTGTGGCTCCTCCACCACTAATATCTTTGGAGGCCGTGATTTGACGGCTGGTAACCGCACTTCACGCGAAAAAATATATCACTTACCGAGATCTGCGTAGGCAGAGTGCCACACCCAGTGATGGGTAAAAGGCGTGATGATATATTTATATTTATTTTTATTTAAGATACTTTCGGAAAACAAGAATTTTATTGAAAAGTCATACCATAATTAAAAATTGTTGTACTTTTGATTGTATTATTGTTTCATAATGGATGGTTATAGTACTGCTGAATATGCAGATATGATTTTTATTTATGGATTATGTAATGGTAATGCCCGTTATGCGTCCAGAGAATACCAAGACAGATATCCAAATAGAAGCCAACTTTCCCATCCCCTATTTGCGCACATTTTTGTTTTCCGAAAGTATCTTGATTACAAAAATTTGAAAATTTCGTGTTATTTATAGAACTTCAACCTCTTATATTTTGGTAACTAGAAGGAATAGGACCTATGTTCATATGACATTTTTTGCTCAAAATAACCTCAGGAATAAGCTGTTAAAGTTTGTTACACTAGTCCTGAAACACCCTGTATTGCGGACAAATATTGTTAACTTGGACTTTCTGGAATCTATGTCGAATGAAAGATAAGTGAAAATTAATACAGGAATGTTTATTGCGAATACAAGACAGATACGTATTTAAAATATAAATTTGTGGTTGGTTTAAAAATTGTGGAACATTCGTATTCTATGTCGCAGTGTCGTCCGCCGTCCCCTTATTCATTAGTGAATTCAGTATTGAAATGCGGAGATGTAATGTATTATAATGAATTGTAATTGATGCGGTGGTCTTATTAAAAAAAAAAAAACGACGGGAGCAATGAAGAATAGCTACATGGAGGGTATGGTATAAGGGACCGTAAAATAAATTCTGCACGTTGAGTCTCAGCAGATTGGTTTTGTGAGTTAGGGCGGCGGCGTGGGAGGAGGCGGTGGAGACGGACGCTGGCCGCCGCGGTGCGCTAGCAAACTTGCCACTTAAAATTTCAGTCGCGACAAGAAAGGAAAAGGAATCGCTTTTTGTCACTTCCGTCCGCGCGATGACGTCTCTTTGTTTCTGTATTTTTCCCCGAGGTGGGAGGGGGGAAGAGTGCGGGTTGGAACCACCTTGTACATCATTCACGAACCAGCTCTTTTTATTGCTGTTTAAAAGGAAATATAAATTCATTCTTAAGTGGTTCAAATTATTTGGCCGTAATTTGATTACCTTGCCGTTATCGTTAAGTTAAGAGAATAACTCGACGAGACAAAGTTTGCGCTGCACAAAGTAACTCGTGTTGAGTAATTCGTCATTATACCGAGGCTGGGCTGGGCTGGGCACAGGCCCGACATTACACGTAATGCCATTATCGGAGTGGCCCCGGTAAAAAGGAAACTAAATTCACATTCATAATTACTTTAGTTCCGCGGGAGCCGCGATCTCCGAGGACGAACATGCAGGTCCGGATTTATCTTTTTACTCTATTCAGACTTACAACATTTTATCTACATTATATACTTACACTATTTTCACCCTTACCTAATCCAGAAGTCTGTATCACTGTTCAAACGTTCCCAAATTATTTTTTATAATTAATGAAGTATCACTTTTTTCACGAGGCATACACATATTTTTTTACTACTACCCTATTAGAAAGTAAAATTTTCAGAAATAAATAATATATTTAAAACATATTGCTCTATAATAATTCTAGAGTATGTGTTAAAATAATTTGATGCAAGACGTCAAAAAGTAAATATTTGTAGATCAAGGAAAGAAAGTGACATTTCTTTCCAAAGGTGCCGTTTCATTTCTCAAAACGAAGGCGAGGAATATAAAGCAACTGAGGGAAGAATGACACTTTTTAAAGATCTTATAATTTTTTTATTAATCGATCAAAAAGTAAAATTTTCAGACATAAATTAGTAACCTTACCGTTATTCTCCAGATGCCATGAATATAGGTTTACTGCCCTTTCCTACGAAAGAAAAGAAGTTCTTTCTTGTCTCAATTGAGGGAAGAAAATTTTACTTTCTGACAGGGTTGTTAAAAAATTATTTATAACACAAATTGTTAAGTATAGCTATTTCTAGGACCCCCGCTTGCCAGAGGTTCTTGCTACCCCATTTGATGGGATATAGCATGGTGTTATGTATGTATGAAATTTTTGCAGATTAAAATGATAAATGGGATAGGTGGCTTAATGGTATCGAGTTGGTCTGTGGATTTGAGAACCTGGGTTCGATTCCCACCATCGACAAACAATTTTCACCATGTTTAAACTACCTCTGTGGGTTCCCCTCCACTAACATCTTTGGGAGCCGTGATTTGACGGCTGCTAACCGCACTTCATGCATAGAAAATATCACTTACTGAAGTCTGCTACGGACACGTGTCTCACCCAGTAATGGGTAAAAGGCGTGATAATTTATTTATTTAATTTAGAATAGACATGATTATGTTATATAGGAATTTCTTGGAAAATTATAGTAATGTGTCAGAAATATCCTTTGATACTCTTTGCATCAACGACTTAAATAAATAAAAGTAAATTTAAATATAGTGTTAGATGAACATATTTAACTTTGTTGTCAAACATTTGATGCGATATTGTCAGTTTATGTCAAAGCTGTAACTGGTGGAAACAGACATGTTTTCATATAAACTTGTTTGTTTCTTCTGTCTTCAATCATATCCTCTCTATAATTTCAACAATACTAGAAATGAAAATGAAATGAGAGAATAGTAAACTTCTTAATTGATAATGAAGTGTGAAAGAAGTAGAATCGTTAGAAATATCCCGGGGTAGTGTAGATAGGTTGTGTTAAATCCGGCACTGCGAGGAAGGTCTCCAGCTCCTGTTGAAATGAAGCATTCCTTTACGACGGGCTCGGAGCGCTCGTAAAGTCCACTTTACGATGATAATTACACCGCGGGCTGGATCCACTTCCACTTCCGTCGCTGCCCCTTCATTAACCTGACTCTCACACGTGTGAGGACGAGCATCTCACCTCAGACTCACATCGTATTTTTATGTCTGTGCGGTTGCTTCACACTTTTTCTCCCCATTTGCTCGACCACACAAAATATTCACCCCTTTCACCCTAAGAATCTCACCTTCATATATGTGTAACATCATGGTTGCTTTATTATTCATATGTGTTTACATTCTAATAAAAATACTTGATTGAGGTTAAATAATACGTGCTAGATTCAACAAGAATTAGCAGATCATGCAGATTATCAAATAGAGAATGAAGTAATGGACGGTGGCACAAAATATCTTACTTCTACATTAAATATTTATTTGATTTTTAACTCTACAATTATTTTCCAATTAAATTGGATTATGGGGTAGGTAGCTCAGTGGTATCGAGTCGGCCTATGGATCTTGAGAACGCTGGTTCTATCCCCACAGCCGACAAACAATTTTCACCTATTTAAATCTACCTCTGGGGCTCCTCCTCCACTAATATCTTTGAGGGCCATGATTTGACGTCTGGTAATCGCACTTCATGCAAAAAAATATATCACTTACCGAAATCTGCTTAGGCAGAGTGCCACACCTAGCAATGGATAAAAGGCGTGATATATTTATTTATTTTATTTTTAAATTGGATTATGAAAACATTCTTTCATTTTTAAAACATGTAGATGTTTTCATTTGCTTATAAAATAAAATTAATTTCTTGAGATCTGCAATTGTAGAGCCTGCATATCCAGAAATGAATGATACAAATTATTGTACACTCATGTTTGGGTTCTAATAAAAATACTTGATTGTGATTAAAATAGAGATACGGTGTTGTGGATAGCGATACGGAATTCGAATCCGGAGATCTCGGGTTCGAATCGCACTCAAGCTAAAAATTATATAAACTACCACACTGCGACTCGGTGAGTGTGGACCCTGTACTGTAATTGGGATTAAGTTCCTGTTGTACAGCGTAACATAAATAAATACATAATTTTTGGAGCCATGTATTTTAAAATGGCCTAAATCCGTAAAAAATCTTAAGGTGATGGCATATTTCGATATATTATTTATGGGGTAGGTGGTTCAGTGGTATCGAGTCGGCCTGTGGATCTTGAGAACCTTGGTTTGGTTCCCACAGGCGACTAACAATTTTCACCAATTTCAATCTAGCCCTGTGGCTGTTCCTCCACTAATATCTATGGGGGCCGTGATTTGATGACTGGTAACCGCATTTCACGCGAAAAAATATATCACTTACCGAGATCTGCTTAGGCAGAGTGCCACACCTAGTAATGGATAAAAGGCGTGATGATATATTTATTTATTTATATTAAATAATATTTCTTTAAATTTTTCGAACACCTCCACCATTTTTTCCGTTTATATTCGAGTGTAAATAAATCTATTAACTTTGAAATATGTAGATTGCAAATCTTTTTTTTGCAGATCATTATTTGTAAATTAATGACAACTCTTATTTTCCATGATAACTTTTTATGATGTAAATCATGTATTCAGCTACGATTGAAGATGTGATATGGTATCCCGTTAGATATGAAACAGCAGATTTGTTAGGTCCTGTGTATGTGTGTGTGTGTAAATATGAATATGTTAGTGGTGTTGTTTTTCATGTCGTGATCCACGATGTATGTAAATGTACATTTCGAATGCAAATAAGCAGTGCGCATATTCGCTCCATGGTCCATGTGTAATACAAAAAGACGTGTCCAGCAGCAGCAGCAGGTAAGGTGTCTATGTCTCTGGAGACGTCCCGTTGTCCTGAAGCTCTGCCGCTGCTATGAATACGATATTTCATTAGGTTCGCGTCGTGGCCGAGCATCACGAATAAATCTCAGAGTTTCTCAGGCTGTGCTCGCGGCGAGAGCCGGGGCGGACACTCCAACGGCTCCCGCGGGTCAGATTCCAGTTGTCGTCGCGTGCCTCGTAATGCTGATGATATCCACCTACCCAACACCTATCCTCACTTTCCTGGTGATAAATACAAATATCCCTAGCGCTAATTACTCTACCGTCTCGGCTCCAGACTTGTCCACTCCACAACTAATGTCTGTACACATGCCTTCATACTAACGAAACTTTACTCTCTTTATTTCATTACTTACCTTTTCCTTCAATAATTATACAGTTTATTCTGAACTCGATTTTTAAATTAAAATACACTTTAGCTATATCCTATTATATTTTGAATTAAAAAACACAACTGTTAGGATCAGGATTTGACAGATGGTAAATGCAAATTTATATATATATATGTCCGTCAGTACGGTGGATAGCAATATGGAATTCGAATCCGGAGATCCCGAGTTCGAATCTCACTCAAGCGGCTCGGTGAGTGCGGACCCTGTACTGTAATTGGGATTAAATTCCTGTTGTACAGAGTAACAAATAAATAAATAAATAAATATCAATGAATGTTGTGATACTAATTTGTTTCTCTTTTGTTATAGGTAAGTCTTCTTTTATTCCTGCATACCATTGACTACTTTTGTGAGTACCATTTTAATATTTATTAAACTATATCGACTATAAATGCCTAGCTGGCGTAGGGAACAATTAAAACAGACAATTTGTTTTTATGAATTGTCATTTCAATTGAAATTTGTCTTTTATATTACTTTTAATTCAGTTATAAATAGAAAAAGTAAATAGGACATTTTATAAAATTAAATTAAAAAACACTAGGTTAGTTTCAAATAATGTAAAGTTTATTTTACAATACGTATTTCGGTCGACTAGACCATCATCAGGTGAACAAGATGATGGTCTAGTCGACCGAAATACGTATTGTAAAATAAACTTTACATTATTTGAAACTAACCTAGTGTTTTTTAATTTAATTTTATTATAAAATGTTTCAACGAGAACCGACAGTTAAATCTATCGAATTTATTAAACAGGACATTTTATATTTTAGATAATTTCTTACCGTCTTCATTTTGCATATATAATATACACGAACTATAAATAAACAAGGGGTAAAACAGTGGTACTAAGTCGCCCTGTGGATTTGAGAACCCGGGTTCGATTTTCACAGCCGACAATCATTTATATGATCCATATTCAAGTTACCCCTATGGTTTCCCCTCCACTAACATCTTTGTGTCCGTGATTTGACGGGTGGGAGCCGCATAAATATGTCACTTACCGAGATCCGCTAAAGCAGACTGCCACATTAGTAATGAATAAATCACGTGATGATATATTTATTCATTTTATTTGAAATCTGCACTTGATAAAAGCCAGGGGCGTTCCAACCTAGGGTTCTTGGGGTTCCCAGAACCCGGGCGCCAGCATAAAAGGGCGGCAGACGGCAAAAAGTTAAAATAAATATGAGTATATTAAAAGATCACAAATACTGCGTCTTAATATTATTTGTAAAATAAAGTAATTAAATGAATACCAAATGTATGTACCTACTATCGTACTAAGGCCTTTAATTTCAAAAGATCGCGAAGTAATGTGATTAATGTTTGAAATATAAAGTTAACTGTCAAGATTTCTTAATATTCACAACAAATCTTGACGGTTCTATGACAAAGCTGTCACAAAAAATCATAATTAGTAGGCGATTTTCTCGAACTATTTTCATTAATTTCTCTAATTTGTGGCATTAAAATGAAGTAATATGTATGAAATAATGTGTGTGGATAAGTCTAGTATGGTCATGTGCAATATTATACCATAATTTTTTACCGGACACTTTTTATTTACAAAAATCTGTTTTCCCCATGTCATTTCCCTATGCCACGCCTCGGGGCGCCACATTCTGCTTCAGAACCCAGGCGCCAAGTACCCCAGATACGCCCCTGATAAAAGCGCATGAGGATACATGCCGGTACCGAATTATATGCAATTTTATTTCTATGCATATTTTGAATAATTCTGAACATTCAATGCAAATATTAATCTATTAGGTTACTGAATCCCAATTACAGTAGTTTATAGTGGAATCGAAACCAATCAGACACGATTGTATTTTTTGCATACAAGTTGTAGTTGGTAAGCTCTGAACTCACGACCGACAAGTCTGCGACTAGCTATAAGTGTAGTAATATTGAAATATCCGAATGAATGAGGCAGAAGCTGGCAAATCGAATATACCCCGGAGGTTACATTCTACTTTTATCCATATTCAATTTTCGGTTGGAAAAGTTCGTGGCAGCCGATCTCTCGTGTGGGGTGGGTCCCAGTGAAGGTGCGAGCGACCAGCGTATTTCCAACGGCTTTGTAAGAGTTAGAGGCAGCATGGCCTGGTCCAGACACACACACACTCACACATGCGGTAGAGTCTTCAGGAAACTTCCAGCAAACTTCGTGTTTGCCTTTGCGCCTGGGTACACGCGAGATGCTGGTTGGCAGGCGGTGTGGGACCATCGGCCCCGAAAACTTTCCGCAGACACGTAAGCGCATAATATGCGGTCACAAATAGCCAAACATCGAGCGTATCTTCCTTCTATCACGCTGATGCTGGATGCTGGCTATCTGCATGTCTGGCTTTTTATCTAATTCTACCAATCTTACTCACATACCTATCTCGAAACTTCACAACTAACAAACTTTATATCGGACATGCTATTTTTAAATCACGTACTATGTTTTAAATATCTGCACTTCATCTAGACTGTGTGGACAATTGAGGAATTAATTGTTGGATTTGATTGAAGATTTCTCACAATGTTGTAAAAGAGGCATTCGTTACTATTATTGTAATTATGATTTAATTAATTACAAATTAATTCTACTTTAGTAATTAGTTTTCGTTATCTATTCCAATTTGAGCTTTCATGTATTTAGTTAGATTCATTGTTAATATGTCCCCTGTTACTTATATACCTTTGTCTATTCTGCATACTGAGATTGTAGAAAAGTACTAGAATTTAAAGGATAAATGTTTTCTTGACCCTGTTAGAAAGTCAAATTTTCTTGCTTCAATTAAGACAATTAAGTAATATTTTTATCTCTAGGATCCCTAGGATGTCTAGGGAAGAATAGTTATTTGTGTATTAAGAGCGTAAAGTGATTCTTTGTTACTCGAGCACGGTAATTGCAGCGCGAGCCGAAGGCGAAAGCTGCAATAGTGCAAGAGGAACAAAGACACTTTACGCTCGTGATACACACATAATTTTTGCTACGATTGCATCTTAAAGTTATTAAACAACGTAGGTATACGTCTAAAACTAAATTCGTTTTGTTAACTGTCAATATGACAAGTTTCTGTTTTGTTTGTATCCCTGGTAACTATTGAAATAATCTTTTTCGCGCGTTGCCATTGGAAACGCGCGAATTTAACGTCTTTTTCGCGCGTTGCCATTGGAGACGCGCAAAAAAGATATTTTTCGATTGTTCCACAGAAAACGTCAACTTTACGATGACAAATGAGAGCGTAATTGTCATCTTTTCATAGCAATCGTAGAAAAAGTAATTTTTTCTTCTCTAATAACAGATAATAAAGTCATATCCATGGCAACTGGAATACAACGATATGATTTGATATTAGTGACATCCGAATAACATCTGTCAAGATAAATAAATCTTATTTAAATTTCTAATTTATGTCTGAAAATTTTATTTTCTGATAGGGTAGGGGAAAAATTATGGGAATTATGAGAAAAGTGTCTTTTGTTTCTTCCCTTCGGCTAACAAATTAAACGGTTTACGATGTCTACTGATATCAAATATTAGGTTATCGTTTTCTTGGTAACAAAATCATAATTTATAAATATAAAACTTGTAATAAATTTTGCAATATTTAATGTGTACAATACAGTCTGTGATGTGTGTTTATTATACTCAGAATGTCGTCTACTTCATTTGACAAACATCGGTTTTTATATAAAATTTCGTGATATAAAACATTTAACAAACTTTAAAATATTGCTTTATAATATATATTTTTAAATTATATTGAATTATCTTGAATTATCTATAATTATCTAGAAATTGGGCTAAAGCAGAATAATGAAAATAAAGAAATTACATGATAATTTTGGTTGTAAATAAAATAGAATCGCTTATGAAACAAGGTGGAACATTTTGTCGCCTTATCACCTGCGGAAACTAACCAACAAATGAGCTTGTTTGCATATGGCGCGTCGCGGAATATCCCCGGGACACGACAGAGTAAAAAAGCGTCGGGGCGCCGCAGCGTGGGTGCGTGCTCGTCCCACATAACGCTCTGCAACTTGGACAAGTCTATTAGCGCAGTGCGCGACGCCCGCTATAACTTCATCGCTTTTATTTCCGAGATAAAAATCTCAAATCAGAAATATCATTTGCGGCGGTGTAATATAAAAACATCGCGGGCGTGTTGATGTTATTACTGTTTGACATCGTTGCTAGCGTGATCAAGACGGCTTCGCATTATTACTGCGGTTGCGGTTCCACCCAGGCCCGGATTCATTTATTTTATTTATTTATTTGCTACACTAGTCAACAGGAAATTAATCCCAATTTATGAAATCGCGACCACTTGGCCGCGGGAGTATTTTTTTTATACCTATATATATACGTTAAAGTGTTCTAGTCACAAACTATTGATATACTTAGGAAAAAAACATACAACTTTTTTTTTTAAATAAACGTCATCATCATCATCTGTGGCGCTACAGCCCAAATCGGGCCTGGGCCTACCGGGCACACCGAGCCGCAGTTTTTACACTGCCGTACTGCCGGTTTTCGTAGTCAAATGCTACATTATTTAAGGCGTATAAGTGACTAGCTTATAGCGCCCGAGTGTGATAAATACATGTAGCTGTATTTTATATTTTACGACAAATCACACATTGTCGACAGGCGGATTCGAACTGAGGAACCTTGGCTCGGGTGACGTCACAGTATGTTAAGAGATGTGCCTTAACACGCTCGGCCACCGCGCCTGTTCAAATAAACGTCATATGCAATAAATATTGAATATAGTATAAATTAAATTACAGTATGACTTTTGAAATGAGGTAGCAGGAATCTTTAAAACATTTACTGAATATTTAACAAATAATTAGATTCGTCCAGCAATTAAACGTCAAACATTTTAATTCTGTTGCACCATGCTTCATCCACATTCATAATTCATTTCATACTCTTCCCATGTTTTATTTAAACAGTCTTCAATCATATCCACCATTTATTTCTAGGTTGTTCACCCAGTTACTTACCTTCAATTTTACCAACATAAAATACACTTTCTTCACAGATTAGATTCAATATTTCATAATTTATCAAATCTTTAATTTTATTCAATGAACAATATAAATATATTGACAAGATAAATGAATTGTAAAATCTTAGTAAATTTAAATTGAGTAAAGTTCCTGTGCCAGTCCTGCCCTTGGAATTCTGTCATTTTTTCCTGACTGAATCGCGTCAGTCGCGAAGGTAGTTACGTGCTTATTGTGAACGTCACAACCTCCTCCCCTACGTTTTATCATCGCGAAAATTGTAATTATTGCTGCGATACGATCCGAGCATGCGACGAGTTAGCTGCGCTCATTTTTAACTGCAGATGGAATGGTTATTTTTAGTTTGATAACCTCTGCGACTAAATGATGTTTAATTGTTGTTGGTGTCTGCAAATCCTGTTATAAGTTTCTGTTTACACTGTACGAATATCTGTGCTAAACTTCCAGAGTTAAAAGTTTCAGAGGAAAGTTTGTTGAAAATTTTTTCTTCTGCAAAACTGAAAAGTAACCCAGTTACAAACTAAATTTTGTTACACCAAACTAGTAATTTTCACACCACTTATCTTTTAACGCTCTCACAGGTTGCCCATAAGATTACCATCTTTCGAACCTTTCTACGCGCCGTCCTTAACACTTTGTTCTTTGGTTATTGACACGCCTGTTTTCTTACTTCCTTCCATCAGCATGCACACCTTCAGCTCAAATTATAACTATTTATTACATATTCAAAGAAACCTCACAAAACTAATTTCTTGTTGCTAAATGTTCCTAAATGGATTTACAGAAAAATTCTTTCGAAGAAATTTTCTCTAAATTAACTTTTAAAACGTTCATCAATTATCAATAGTTTTTATGCAACATCACCTATTCCTGACTGGTTCCTGGTTGTTTTGTAAGTAAGTAAAAAGTAGGCTTTTCGACCATTATCTGCAGATCAAGACTCTTTGTAGACCTAATTTTGACTGAGTTTATGGTTGTTCTGCAATTGCAGATCTCAGTAGAGAAGAATATCTACGAATATTTCACTCGAAAAATTTCAACCAATCAGGTTACAGTATTTTTTAAATTTCGACCAATCACAATCGAATATCAGTGAATATTTTGCACAAGTGCAATATCCGGGTATTTGCACAAGTGCAATACTCGAATATGTCAATTTGACAACACTAATGAAAAATGTACATTTGTTTAATAACGTTTCTAAGAAAATTGTTTTATTGCTTACACCACTTGATAAATATATATTTTTTATCTAAAATTGCATTGGACGTTTATCAAGTGTTAAAGATCTGACAACTGACGTTTATATGACAGTTTAAATAAATATTAAATTATAATAAAAATAATTTAAAATATCGAATGTGAACTTTTTCTCGGGAAATATTCTACCAATATACCACTCGTGCAAGTCAAATACAATCAGAATATTTTCGCTCGTGCACGTTCGTGCACTCGAGAAAATATTCAGGTATTTGCCTTGCACTTGTGATATAATTATTGAATATTATGTAATCTGGTGAAATATCTTCAACCGTCATTAGGTGATAGAAAGTGAACAATTGCAGATCAAGGCTCTTAGCAGATCGTTGCTATTGGTTAAAGACTTGTGAAGACCATAAATGTTCAAATATATATTTTTTATTTTTGTGTTATTTGTATTGTTGTCTTAAACCTACATTCAAAATTTTTATTAGTTGCTGGTTTCAGATTTGGTTGAAATTGTCATCGCTATCCATATGCTACAATCTTCAGCCTTGGTCCGCAAACAGTTACTATACAAATAAAAGACAAATATATTTACTGCCATAGTATATGTATTTCAATTAATAAGTTGGAATGAAGTTTATTTATTTTATAGCATGTATAATATGACTGTCAAAAATTCAACTGTCATTTAAATATATAAAATTAATTTAGATTATTGTTGTCGTTTATAAAACAAGCCATAATACGTTTATTTGAAGCACTTTTCTTGCAATTAAAAATAAAAATTATTATTTATTAATCCAAATATAATTTGAATTTCTTTAAAAAAAATAGGTCGTACGATTACAGTAAATACAAATAAGAATAATTAAATAAGCGAACCCTATAATTAAATGTAAAACTCTTTAGGAAAAGAAGTATAAATTTGCCAAGTCCATGTGCATGTTATATTAAAGGAATATAGTTTGTTGATGTGTTTAAACGAAGTATATTTCCAGAGAGAGATCTGTGGACTCCGAAGTCTGCAACGTGACTGCCGCGTGAACTATTAATAAGGCTGACGGCCTTAGGTGGACGTCGGGTGAATTATGCACACATCGTGTGTGTGTGTCTGGGTGTATGTGTGTATGTGTAGCCCGCAGGACACGGCTCACGCTAATATTTAACTTTATTTGTTTTGTCTACATCCATTCCCGATTGATTTGCATTATTTACATTTTTATGTTTTGTACGTTTTGACCGCGGGCGGTTTTGGAAAACATGTTGCGGTGTGCCCCTGTCTTTTGTTCTCCGGCGTGTACATAACCGCTCCCTCTGCTTCGCACCCCGCGCCCCAACACGCACACGGTCATCAACATTGTTTCTTTCGATACGGGAAAATTATCGAACACGTATGGTTCATATGATTTTTTACGAAGTTACACATTTTACTCGCATTGTTTAAACATCAATGGATATTTTACTCGGATTCTGGTGCCCGCCAAATTTTGCAAATTATTATTTTTCTCTTTCAAAATATTTTCTCTCTATATTACTTTCCGAATATACAATCAGTAAAAAGGAGGCTTTTTGGGAAATTCGTAATTTTTTATTCTTATTTAACTACATTCACCAATTAATATTGGTTATTTATCCCAGGGTTAGAGACGGTCTTATTTATTCATTTGAATTTGAAAACTGAATGTTTCTCCTGTTTATGGGTAAAAGAGAATTGGTCGTGCAGTAAGCAGGCTGTCGACTTGTAGAAAAAGTAGTGTTGGTTTATTGTAATTCCGGGGGTGGCAGCACGTAGTGTCGGCGTCGTGTTTACGAGCTGTTAACAATTCCACAGATGTTCGCCGCGAACTTTACAAATTGAATGTTCCGTCGCTGTCCGAGGCAGTGGACGGCCGACGCCGGGTGGCAAGTTTGTGCGAATTAGAATTTGATGCGTGCCGGTGCTACATGTTTAAAAGTTGCCCGACGGATATTAGTTCACGTGCTGACCGACACGCGGCACCCCGGCGCCATGTTCTGCATAAACTAAGCGCCATTTGCAATTTATCGCTCGCTTTTGTTCGTTGAAAAATGCAGCTTGCTTGTTGACACGTACACCGAACACTGTTTGCTTTCAAACACTCGTTCTCGATATGAAATATTCAATTCTCTGCATCTAATAATTTAAAAACTCGTTGCAGAACTACGCTAAAATTTAATTTTTCGTAGTTTTTGTGGAAGAGACAATAGAAATGATGACGTTATTAAAACGTAATTGAAACTAAAAAACGTGACGTGCGTGCTAGTCAACAAAAAAACGGTCGCGTTAGCGTGAAATTAAAAATATTTCATGTTTGTTTTGGCGCGGCATGAAACCAGCGTTTTATTTATGAGAATTGAATTGAATTCGTGATTTAATAGCCTCGATGATAAAACCACGAAATTTAAATTGCTTGAATTATTGCCTGTTTTATAGTCGAATGATTATGATTTCCCTATAATTTCTTTTTGTTGGTTGTTATGACAAGTTTAGTGTTCACTCCCAATTAAATCGTTGGTGTTTTTGTAGCGACGCCTCTCGAAACTTTAAACATTGCCAGGTCTAGTGTCCGCCGCGACGCCGCGCCGCGCGTCGCCAAACTTGGCCGAAGACGCCAACACTTTTACTTTTTCCAAGTGATTAACAAAAAGGAAACGGAAATGAGTAACTTTTTGATGAATATGGAAATCTCAACAAGTTTGTTACAGAGAGCGAGTGAGAGAGGCAAAGAGTACTTATCGTTCCTCTCTCTCTCTCTCTTCAACAATGTCACGAGTGCAACGTGTACGAGTCATATTTATCGATTGGACGTAAAGTTGTTTAGTTTCGAGACTAGGGTCAAAGTTGGTAAGGAAGTTTTTAAGACCTGACCTGTCTTAAATGTGCTGCATTGAATTTACGTTTCCGGCGTCTAGTAAAAATGGCTCGGCAGTTGAGTGTAATGGTACAAGTTATTAATGAAACGAACAAACTTCCCGAGTTTCTAAATTAATAAACGACTCGAACAAGTTGAGTTCTCTATTAGCTGTTGCTCACAACAGACAACATCGATTCGTCATTATTTTCCGGTAGATTTAGCACATGTTTAGCGCTACGCATGATGTGTATGTAGGACATGGGAGGTGTGTAGGATTTGAAAAAGTGGTCGGACGTGTGGACGCGACAATCGGAGGCGTCTTCCCGTGCAGACGCCACCCACGAGCGCAGAGCGGCGCCGCGGTAGGTAGGCGGCGTCGCGGCGCCGCGGACGCCAATCGCGCTGTGCAGGCGCCGCGCAGCAGTACCGCCCATCCACACCACGTCCAAACTCAAAAAAACACACTACATACCTACACTCTGTGCACACCGACATCGACGACTGCCGTCATTTGCATCGCCGCTTCATGCTTACTCGTACTTCTTGTCCGGAAAAAATCTACAAATTCCTCACTAATTCTTCGGTCACTCATTTTTCATAATACATTTATTATTTAATTCGTTAATAAACAACTTTCAATAAAGCTCAAGTTATAAAAGTTCAAAAAAAAACTTTCTGTTTCGAAACTTCTCAAGTTCTAAATTATTTTGTCCAGATTTGTTTGTGAAACATTTTTTGGCACATTGACACCGTAATAAACGTTCGCACAATGTGTTTAATGTCATTTTCATAACTTTACTCATTTTTTATTAACACCATTTTTATTTTTATACCAGATTTAACAACCTATTTATATTAACGAATCATTAGGGACGAATACATTTATTATTTTTATTTATAAATATAATGTTCTATCTATTAAGCACATACATACATAAGATTTTGCTTCACTCATTAAATGAGGTAACAGGAACCCCACCAAATATTTTCATCAGATTCATCTTATAGATAATCTTTTCCAAACATTCTTATTACATTTTTCATTCATTCAACCATTAATTCCTAGTTTATTAACGCAATCTCTTACCATTTTCATTTGACATACATTTCACATATTCATATCATCTCATCAGATTTGTAATTAAATAGAAAAGGAAAAACTCTTAAAGATAAATTATTTATGACTTCTTATTCGCACTATTCTAAGATTTTTAAAATTTGAATTACTCGTGATTATTCTTCAGATTTATTTTCCTGTCGTATTCAGATATTACTTCATACATGAAAGAAAATTAAAAAAATTATAACGTATTGACAATGAAAAATTTAACCGAGTGTTCAATTTAGAAGGACTTTTTGTTAATGAAATAAATGTAATTCGTTGAAATATAATTATTTTGGTAGTCGGTGAAAGCCATAGCTTCTAAAGGTAACAATAATTGATTTAAAATCTTAAATTTGAATTAACAAGGAAAAATATCACCGATTGTGGTAAATCCAGACATGCCCATTATACCTATTTTTATAACAATAAAGACAAAATTAATTGTCATCGATACACTTGGTGAAACTAGGTTTAATAAAAAATATAAAATAAACACTTGGCTAAGTTTCACAAAATGCAGCCTCCAAGTCACCTTATGAGGGCATCGTCAGAGGCTAGCCAGCACAGTTAGTAACCATAGACCCTCATAAGGTGACTTGGAGGCTGAATTTTGTCAGACTTAGTCAAGTGTTTATTTAATAATATCAAAAGTTTGAGCCGTTGGCACTTGGTGAAACATTATGAATAAGAATAAAGAACGTAGACACTTGATGTAGTTTCACAAAATTATTTATTAACAAAGTTGATCGATTTCGGCTTATTAGGCCATCTTCAGAACGTTGACTAATTAAAATACAAGTTACACACAGTTTATATAGTACAGTGATTAACGGTAAAGTTTATTTATTTCATATTTTTTATGGCATTTCGACATGGCTGAAACATCTCAACTGGCTTTGATAATTATAAAATGAAATGATGAATAGTTAGGGAATAGTTTGATTGTCGTGTCCTGTTTAACCTAGAAAAGAGAATAATAGTAAAAATAGTAGTAGATGTGCAAAGTAAAAGTAGTTGGTAAGAGTAGTAAATAGAAGGCATCGTTCGTTTTCGAACCACTAAACCGTTCAACCGGGAACGAAAAGCGTTCGTAAAATTTCATTACCGATCACGATCACGATCCCGAAGCTTGGTGGCTCCTGTATTCCTGCCGTCCTGCGTCGCGATGACGAATAAGTTTGTCCGCCGCCGCCGGAGATAAAGTTGTCCGGTCCGGCTCCGGCTCCGGCTCCCACTCCGGCCCCCGCTACAGTTATTGTACGAGTGAGAGCGAGAGATGTTATTTAATGTATCGGCCGTTTGATCTCACAACTTGTGTTTGTGTTCTGCTGCGAATGCAAAAGATAACGCGCGGTGATATCGCCTTCGCCCAGCGGTAAAAACACGCTGCCCACACATAAACCACACAACACCGCCGTCACTGATACTGGACGCTGTGGATGCTAGCTGCTAATGTTATTGTTGATACGCTGGACAAACTTTTATTGAAGGCAACGTTTACTGCTAAGGACAATTGCTGTCATTTCACTTTATGAATCTTTAACTTTATGTTTGTTTGTCTTTCGGATATACGCAAGCCTCTTATTACAAGGTGGTCCTCCCTAAAAAATATTTGTCCCACAACCACGTATCATTTCACATACAGTTTATAGTTACACTCATAAGTCAAAAATATTAATTGTATTTTTATGCTCAAAAGTTTAACATTTATATGATAGTTATTAGGAAGTCATCTGACCACAATACTTATTACATTTTCTTTTCACGATTGGCACAAGAAAATTTAAATTAAAAAAAAAGTATTTTAAAAATTATTTTGATATTTTAAATATTTTAAGTTGTCAAAGTAATTTTTTTTAAGTTTGTTATCATGGAGGAATATTTAATTTTTATTTATTGGTTAATTACTTACTGATCAGTAATTTTTAATTATAATTTATTGCCTTGGAAATTAAAACGATAAACTTAAAAAATCAGATTGTGCAAAAAATTAAATTTTTTGATCAGGGGCCCAAACCGTAACGTAACCGTAACCGAAAACCGTATCGATATTTACCTTCTTATGAAACCCTAACAGAAAATTGAAAAATATATTGTTGTCTTGAAAATTGAAAACCGATACGAAAATTAAAATTAAATACAGTTAAATATTAATAATTAAATTATAATTGTAAACATTTAGAAAAAAGAAAATTTATCCTGTATAAAGGAGCAAATAAATGACTATTTGTAATATTATATAATGAGTCCCATCATTCCGTTTCGGAACATAGAGGCCGGGCACACCGAGCCGCAGTTTTTACACTGCCGTACTGCCGGTTTCTTTAGTCAGATTATTTAAGGCGTATAAGTGACTAGCTTATAGCGCCCGAGTGTGATAAATACATGTAACTGTATTTTTATATTTTTACGACAAATCACACATTGTCGGCAGGCGGATTCGAACTGACGAACCTTGGCTCGGGTGACGTCACAGTATGCTAAGAGATGTGCCTTAACACGCTCGGCCACCGCGCCTGCATTTGTAATATTAACAAATATAAATTAATTAATATATTAGAAATAAAGAACCGATGTTATTTCGATCTAAAACCATAAATTTAAACCGTTGTAAAAATGTATTGAACGAAGAAGAAAATAATATGATCATTATTAAACCAACATAAATATAATTTTTTTAATATATTTATAATTTAATTTATTTTCAACCGAAACCGAAATCCAAACCTATAAATATTTCTTTTTATCCATAACCGATAAACAAATCTGAAATTTTACTAATATAATAGTCATTAAGTCGTAACCGAACTCCAAAGTGTTTGAGTTCAACGAGATATTGTTAACCGATAAAATTGACATGTTTGTAATTTCGTTTTTGATGTTACCGTTGCAATATGAAATAGTTTCGCGAGAAAAAAATAGCGTTTGTTCCATGTACGTATGTTGTAAAGAAGTAAAATGTAATGTGTACATCAATTAGAGAAATGGTTCCTCTGCTGAAATGAATTTGTAAATAATATTTGATGTATGATGGTGGTCTGTGAGGGATGAAGGGTGATGGAAGGGAATGAGCAGCGCTGGCTTGGTGTGTATCGAGTCGAGTGCGCCCCGAAGCTGTGGATTTCAACCAAGTGAAATGTAATTAGCCACGGTCAAAGAGGTTGCCGTTCATTAATTTTGAAAACCCCTTCTTTTCTTTTGCTCGTAATTATGTCTCTTAACTTTGCCGGCGGCGGGTGGCGTCGCGGTCGCGGTGATGCGTCCACTCGCGTCGCGACGCTGCTTGCTGTCGTCGTGCCCCATCGCAAATTAGCCGAACCTGTATCGGGCAAAGCAGCTCGGCTTGATCTAATTATTCCGTACTAGGGAATCCACGCAGGGAAGCTCCAGCTCCAGCTCCCAGCACTAAGCTAAAGGCTAAATAACGCGTCTTTAATCTCTGCGTTCGCTCTCTACGTTGGCGTTCTCTCGCAGCGTACAGAGAGACATTAGTAAGGCACGGGCTTCTACTCCACATACTCCAAATGTATTTATGATTGATGCTCGACCGCCGCGGAAAATATTAAATCGGCACTAATGTATTCATCGCTCCGTCTGCTGGGAAAACACGTAATTAACTCTCGGAACTTGAATATTTAATTAATATTTTCATCGGTGCAAGCCGGCCAGCCAACTCCACCGCGTAAAATGTAAATCATTATTTATTTAGCATTTGAAGTGTACTGTACGTATATATGTGTGTGTGTGAGCTTTAAATTCGAATTACGATAAGTTAAACTGAAGCGAACGAACCAAAGTGAAATATGTAGAAGGCTTGCGGCAACTGTGGGTGGGCTGGGGCCGTAAGTAAAGTAAAGTAAAGTAGTTTAGTTGTTGGTCTCCAAACCAAACGGAATTAAGAATTAATCCTAGCAAATGTCGGATCCGCGAGAAATGAAAACCATGTTTTACATCGGGGCCGGGTTAAATATTCACCTCTTTCTGGCGTACGACGCGATGCACAACCCGTGTCACCGGGGCCCGGAACAGCGCTGTAAAGCAATTAGAGCTCTGCTAATGTCTTGTCCGACAGCCAAGTCCACTACTCAGGCCTACAACCTACGCCTGCTTCACTTTTGCTTGCCGAGTAGTAAGCGGTTAATGATGTTAACGTGAAAACAGAATATTGGTCAACGAAATTACTTGGTCGCGACCCTTGCTAATGTGTCTCTACTGTACATCAGCCTAGGCCATGCCACCTCTTTGTTACCTACGGCACGGCACCTAACCACTCGGACCTCGACGTGTTTTTGCTTTCTGCCCGAGGAAAACTTCTGCCCGGTGACAATGAGACGTCTCGGCCGATGGAACAGGAACAACGTTCGTCAATCTGCTCCTTTCCGGATCAATAAATACCCACCGTCGTGCATTTGTTTTCGCTAAGAGTTTTCTCAAAAACAAACGCAAAAAATCCAACAGCGTTCCGGTCACTGCTGCTGACGCATCCAACAAATTATAATCATACATTCATTACATTCAACCTGCACTTTATCTTTTACAAACATTCATCATTCTTTTCCTACAAACCTTCAATCATATCCATCCATTTATTCCTAAGATCCTAAGATCGTCTACTCAGTTTCTTCTGGCAACTCCTCAACAGATAACAGGACTACATGTTGTTGGTAATAATTGATCAATAGTACGGAAATTATACAGGGTATTTCAATACTTCAGGAAAAAATGAACTGGCAGATACAATATAATATATTGATCAGATAATAAAAATAGCAATTGGAAATGCAGTTTACCTGCAATAAATTATAATTGTAAACACTACATTAGTAAATTTATTAGGTATATGAGATCAGAAAAATGACTATTTATAGTGTTTACAAATATAGTTTAAATAACAACAAAGACAAAATTAATTGTCATCTATACACTTGGTGAAACTAGGTTTAATAAAAAATACAAAATAAACACTTGGCTAAGTCTTACAAAATTCAGCCTCCAAAGTCACCTTATGAGGGCATCGTCAGAGGCTTTAAATATAGTTTAATTAATATATTAGAAAATTAATAAATAATTAAAGTGGTACCAAAAATATTTTCATCTGATAAATTGCACTTAATATTATAAATTCTTTTTGATCGTAACATGTTGTCTCATGGATTCAAGATCCTAAGATCGATTCCCCCTCTACTAACATCTTTGGTGGTCGCGTTTTGACGACTAATAACCGCATTTAATTTTGTGAATAAAAAAAATCAGTATATGATTTTTTAATGGGGTAGGTGGCTCAGTGGTATCGAGTCGGCCTGTGGATCTTGAGAACTCTGGTTGGATCCCCACAGCCGACAAACAATTTTCTCCAATTTAAAAAAATCTACCCCTGTGGCTCCTCCACCACTAATATCTTTGGAGGCCGTGATTTGACGGCTGGTAACCGCACTTCACGCGAAAAAATATATCACTTACTGAGATCTGCGTAGGCAGAGTGCCACACCCAGTGATGGGTAAAAGGCGTAATTTTTTCTGGTAATATTGAAATAGCATCTATATAAATATATTTATTACTAAGTCTTCAATGCAATCCTTCACCCTAATTTGACAAAAGTTTCAGTTGTCCAAGCAGCTCAGTGGAAACAAGCCAGTCTTGTAAGAAAATCGAAGCTTTTATGAAGCATGTAGCAGTGGTATTTTTGTAAAATGATCCGGACATGAAACGCTCGAAGGGTAAATATGGTTTATGTGCGGCTGGGGTTATCTACCACCATCATCATCCCCTATACAACTTATGTATCTGCCAGTAACAGTTTTATCTCTCTCCCTGCGTGCGCCAAGCGCGTGACCGGACGTGAGGTCATCCTGCAGTCACGCTGACTTTCCTTACCTCACATACCAACCATATAAATATTGAATAGATTGTTTGTGAAGTTGGCGAGATGTTAGGGATTACTTCAATGAATAAATTTGAAATATTTTGCAGGAAAAGAGTATACATAAATTGATGTTAATGTTTCTGTTGAAAAATGTTCAAAAAGTAACGTAAGTGACCTAGAAATTCCCAACTGCAAAGTTGAAAACTTGGGAACTTCTTTACGAAACATAAAATGGAGGTTTTCTATAGGAATGGAACACTCAATGTAGCTCACGAAAAATTGTGCACCTGACTGTATAAACATAACAAGATATATTTATTTTTTTGTTGCTTACTATATATTTCCATTAATAATTATTTTGTCTGTCAATTGAGTAATTAAAATCTTTCGACGATTTATCATACAGATATTTATGTATATTTATGTAACTCCAAGTTTAAATAAATTCACGTTTAAGTCTAACAAATAACAATTGAAAATGTACCATTTATATGTGGGAATAAATAGAATCACGAATTTATTTGAAAATGAAGCACTGATAATTTTACACTAGTGAAATTATTAAGTGCTAAATTTTCACTGTAATTAAATCTAAATGCTATTTTCATAAACGTCAATTGGATAAAAATATATATCGAAATGGCAAATTCTTGAAAAGGAACTATTTGTACCGAAGAAATTTGTGCTTGTTAAATTCTCACGCAAAATATATCTTGTAATATGATAATTGACAGATAATATTTGGAATTTAAATTTGTTGTTTCGGAAATAGGAAATACAGCTCGTGTTGTGCACTCGCTATATTTATATTTTTACAACAACTCATAAGTCATGTCAAAATATTAACAGAAATTATTATATCACTTGTTATATGTCACCAACTACTAGAATATTAGATGTCCATCTCTCAGGTTACAGAGAAGAGTATTTTAGGTAAATTAATGCAGAAAGTTAATTTTTTTCTATTTCCGTTAGTAAATAGACGTTTTATTTCACTTATTTGAGTTAGGTAATGAACTGCATTATTTAACTAGTTAAATAATGAGGTAACATAGCAACGGATATCTTGGTAGACAAATTCTGATTTGTTATTCTTTTATTTTTTGAATTTATAACTGTCATTTATATGTCAAAATTTCATCATTTCAAAAACGCTCTTTCGTATTTATTAGAACCAGGGTTCGAAGATATATATCGATCGATATATATCATGATATTTATTTTGATATATATCGTCATATTTTTGCAATGATATATATCCATTATATAAAAATATGAAATAGTTTTTGAGATATAGCCTCCGGAGAAGTGAAATTTATCGAATTTTTCAGTTTTTCTACTTTTCCGAGGCTATATCTCGAAAACTAAATGTGATATTAAAACGCGCTCAACGGCATTAATTTTCTCGTGCTTCAGTTAACTTATAAACATAGTTTCAGCGATTTTTATTTTTTTTCAATTTTCCGCCAAAAAAATCGCAAAAAGCGGTTTTTTAACATTTTCTCGAAAACCAGAAGTCATATGCATTTGAAGATTGCACCACTGGATTCAGTGGGTCAAAATACATATGTATGTAAATTTTCGTTTTAATAATCCTACGATTAAGGATTTTTGGGAAAAGTGAATTAAAATCTGAAAAAACCAAAGGGGTACCCCTTAGGAAATAATTAAAAATATTAAATTGCATAAAATTGCATGAAAATTTGCTTATAAGTCAATTCGGACACGGGGAATTCAACGCCGTTGAGCGCATTTCCATATCTTGTTTAGTTTTTGAGATATAGCCTCCGGAAAAGTGAAATTTATCGAATTTTTCAGTTTTTCTACTTTTCCGAGGCTATATCTCGAAAACTAAATGTGATATTAAAACGCGCTCAACGGCATTAATTTTCTCGTGCTTCAGTTAACTTATAAACATAGTTTCAGCGATTTTTATTTTTTTTCAATTTTCCGCCAAAAAAATCGCAAAAAGCGGTTTTTTAACATTTTCTCGAAAACCAGAAGTCATATGCATTTGAAGATTGCACCACTGGATTCAGTGGGTCAAAATACATATGTATGTAAATTTTCGTTTTAATAATCCTACGATTAAGGATTTTTGGGAAAAGTGAATTAAAATCTGAAAAAACCAAAGGGGTACCCCTTAGGAAATAATTAAAAATATTAAATTGCATAAAATTGTATGAAAATTTGCTTATAAGTCAATTCGGACACGGGGAATTCAACGCCGTTGAGCGCATTTCCATATCTTGTTTAGTTTTTGAGATATAGCCTCCGGAAAAGTGAAATTTATCGAATTTTTCAGTTTTTCTACTTTTCCGAGGCTATATCTCGAAAACTAAATGTGATATTAAAACGCGCTCAACGGCATTAATTTTCTCGTGCTTCAGTTAACTTATAAACATAGTTTCAGCGATTTTTATTTTTTTTCAATTTTCCGCCAAAAAAAATCGCAAAAAGCGGTTTTTTAACATTTTCTCGAAAACCAGAAGTCATATGCATTTGAAGATTGCACCACTGGATTCAGTGGGTCAAAATACATATGTATGTAAATTTTCGTTTTAATAATCCTACGATTAAGGATTTTTGGGAAAATTGAATTAAAATCTGAAAAAACCAAAGGAAACCCCTTAGGAAATAATTAAAAATATTAAATTGCATAAAATTGTATGAAAATTTGCTTATAAGTCAATTCGGACACGGGGAATTCAACGCCGTTGAGCGCATTTCCATATCTTGTTTAGTTTTTGAGATATAGCCTCCGGAAAAGTGAAATTTTTCGAATTTTTCAGTTTTTCTAAATGTGTACAAAAACTAAAATTAAAAAATAAATATCCAAAAAGTGATATTTATCTGATATATATCCTATATATCAGATATTTTGATATTTATTATAAATATCATGATATTTACGAACCCTGATTAGAACGGAAGTAGAAAAAATATTTTTTCTTCAAGCATACAACAATATTCATATTATGCTACTACACACACTATGTAGAACGAAGTCATTATGTTATTAGTACAATAATGAAATTCATTATTGTACTAGTACAATAATGTTAGTTATAAAATATACCACAGGCGGCAGCACATGCTAAATTAAAAAATCTATATTTTATTCTTTAAATTTACGTTAGAATGCTTGAAGAAAAAATAGTATATGCTACTCGGAGTAGAATGCTCTTTTTTATTTCGCTCAGTTTGCATCGCCTCGGCTACACGCCTCGGCCGCAAACATCTGAGCTCAATAAAAAAGACTGCTTTCTACTCCTAGTAACATAATATACTAATATGAAACTAGTAAGAAAATAAGGTTATTACTTTACTTATGTGTTTACATAACTCGGTTACGCTTCGTTCTGCAAATTTCACATGCGTAAGGTAATAACCTTCATTTCCTTACTAGTTTCATAAATACCTTGCTGCTTATTTTATTATAAATTCACTAGCTTTAGAAAATGCTCAACATTTTACATTACCAATACCATTCCTGTTACTTCTTACGTTACTTTATTATAAATCCAGCTTTACCAAAGATGTATTGACTATGCTAGTAATAGAAAAGAAAATATACGATGTGAAATGTATAAAGATTTTGAACCGGAAAAGCAACAAATGTGATTGAATCATAAACGTGGATTAAATTTCTGTTGTAAAATAAATAAAGGATGAATATGAAATATGTAAATGTGAGGATATAGAATGAAAGTTGAATGTTCTGGTAAACACGTAGCATTAATGCGATCACACATTGGAAGTTAATCGCGTGACGGGATGCGAACCTGTGTGAGATTTTTATCTTGAGCTCTCCATCGCGCCTTGAGCTGGAGGAAGAGTCCGCGTATTAATTAGCACATCAGCAAACAACGTCGTCACAACGTGCTGCGCGCATACAGCCTCAGCTTAGTATTATCTCCATTCGCTCGTTTGCTCGTTCGCTCACTCCACCATCGTCTGATAAAAATAATCACCGCTGGACTCGGACGCTACGCTGTAGCTGTAATCATAGACGATATTACCTGCCAATATAATGGATTAATGGAAAACATTGTTTCCATAAAGAGGCTTGTCCGCGCAATTCGTCGTGTGGTTATTGGAAAATCCTGGCCATTATGTGCGGCGCTATTGTTTCGTGGAGCGTCGGCGTCCCACGCTGTGGCAATTACGTTGTCCGCAATATATAGACAGATATTGTCTTCTTACAAGTGCGGACTCCGGGGCTCCGGAGCTCAAGAGCCCACAGCGAACGTTCCGGTAAATCACTGATTGAAAACATTCATTTATTGTCCTCAACGGCCTCCTTTTTATCATCCTCAACAATATTAAAAACATTCATAAGTTTTTTCTTCACCATTCAGACATCTTTTACCTATATCATAAGGGAACTTGCGAATATCAATTTACATTCAATATTAATATTAAGTACTTACACATAATGTTTCAAGAATTAAACTCCATTATCCCCCTAAATTTTTTCACGACCCAGTTAGAAAGTTTTCTTCCCTCAATTAAGAGAATAAAGTGATACTTTTTGTTCCCAAGGAAGAAAATAGTTATTTGTGTATTAAGAGCGTCAAGTGATTCTTTGTTACTCGAACACGGTAAGAGTGTAAGAGGAACAAAGACACTTTACGCTCGTGATACACACATAATTTTTTCTACGATTGCATCTTAAAATTATTAAAAAACGTTACGTACTGAAAATAATATCATTCTGTCAACTATCAATATGACAAGTTTCTGTTTTGTTTGTATCCCTTGTAACTATTGAAGTAAGCGCGCCTCAATATTTTTTCGCGCGTTGCCATTGGAAACGCGCGCATTTAACGTCTTTTTCGCGCGTTGGCATTGGAGACGCGCAAAAAAGATATTTTTCTATTGTTCCACAGAAAACGTCAACTTTACGATGACAAATGAGAGCGTAATTGTTAACTTTTCATAGCAATCGTAGAAAAAATTATTTTCTATATCCAAGGCAAATGGAAAACAACGACATTCAAATGAAATATGTCAAAAGAATAATAAATCTTATCTAAATTTATCATTTAGTTCTAAAAATTATATGTATAACTCGTGAATAAACGGTACCTTTGATAAGATATGTCTCACTTTCTTCTCTTGATATATAAATAACATTTTTTTCCTACGATTGTGCGTATAATGAGTCAGTACATGCAAAAAAAATAAAACGAACTCAACTAACTAACCTACAATATAAATATTTTTAACATTTAAATAAATAAATATATCATCACGCCTTTTACCCATTACTGGATGTGGCACTCTGCCTAAACAGATCTCGGTAAGTGATATATTTCTTCACGTGAAGTGCGGTTACCAGCCGTCAAATCACGGCCCCCAAAGAAATTACTGGAGGGGGAGCCACAGGGGTAGATTTAATTTGGTGAAAATTGGTTGTCGGCTGTGGGGATCGAATCAAGGTTCTCAAGATCCACAGGCCGTCTCGATACCACTGAGCCACCTACCCCATAAAGTTTTTAACATTTAAAAGGTAATATTTCAAATACATACAACTGATGTTAAAACTAATTGCATAAATAACTATTATGCAACTGTCAAACAAAGTTAACATTTACGTACATAATTCTGTTTTCAAAGTTCACCTTTTTTAACAGTACTACTATATTAAATATTTGTTATAAAAGCGGTCTTTAAATCGATTTTATATTGGTCATGTCCATGAAAACCAAATATTTGTAAAAAATAAATATCAAACAAAATATGGTGTCTATGGTCAAAGAATCGTATTCATATATTTTTACTTCCTTGTACGAAGTAAAGGAAGTATTGTAATCGCGAAAATTTTCGGTTCTCAGATTTCAACGGAAATAGGTGTTTTGGCCCTCCCTGAATCCATTTTGACTAATTTCGTCATGCCGTCTGTACGTACGTATGTACGTACGTACGTATCTCGCATAACTCAAAAACGATAAGCCGTAGAAAATTGAAATTTTATATTTAGGACTGTTATAACATCTAGTTGTGCACCTCCCTTTTTGGTCATTATACAACTACCGGAAGTGGTACTTTACTTGAAGCCTATAATAGATTTTCATGAAAAACTATATTCAAATATAATTTAAAACTTTCCAAATTTGGTATATAAGACTACTATATCAATGGAAATAACATAATAGATTTTGGTTAAAATAGACTAACCGGAAGTGGCACATTACATGAAGTTGCTAACAGTTTTCCTTGAAAAAAATGGTATTATTTTAATTTTAGAAATTAATGCTGCAAATAAAAGTTTTAGAGAATTAAATTCTGCGTCTAGCACATTAAGAATTTTTAAATTAGCTTTTTGCATAAACGAGATATCTAAATTTAAATATTATATATTTTTTGATTTTTTTAAAAATTAAGTTTGCTATGGATTAGAACAAAAATAAAAGATTTAATGTCAAATATGTGCAATTAAAAAAATACCTATAGTTTAATACGTGTACAAGGAAGTCATGTGGTGTCCACATCAGATTTTTTTAAAAAGTGAATAATACAGTTGCGTAAGATATATTATGTATACTTAGAATGTCGTCTGCCTTTATAACTTCTATTTTCATCTCTTATCTATTTGAAAATTGTCTAAAAGACATAAACATTTCAAGGGGTAGATGATACAAGTACCTTGAATAACAATTAGTAAAAATATGTGGATCATACTCGTAACATTCCGTTCCTAATAGGTAGTAAAATAAGAAAAAAAACTAGATAGTTAATTAAAATCCAGTATCCGTACAAGTTGATCAAATTTTAATTATATGATGTAAGTAGACGAAGTATGTTGGAATGATGTGGTTTGCGGTATGAAGTCAGAGGCAGTATAAGACGGCTAGTCTTGCTTGCTGTGAGCCTCGGCAAGATGAGAGAAGAAGCCTAAAACGTTGTAAAGTTTTAATGAATGACCGGCACAAGCAACACACAACAGCGACCGCTGCTCCAGGGCTTAAACTTTACTGCTACTGATTTAGTAATTAGCCCGAGCAGCGAGCACGGAGCACCACCCAGCACAGGTATACCAACACAAAAATAACCAACTTGTCTCCCATTTATAAGTCGCTGCGATGTGATGTGATGGCAGCGTGGATTACTGCTTGTGCTGCTTGTGGTTTCTATCTCCACGGTTTCTTATGCATTCACCACGGCCGCACATCGGCCCAAACTTTTCCAAACTCCCGCAAGAATGTGAGCGAAGCGGCCGCGTATAGTTTCACAATCAGACGCGCGTGCCCCGCATACGATGATTCCTGCTGAAAACGTTCGATAAATACGCAACCGACATCCCACAAACATCACATTGAGAATTCACACAAAAACTTCACGATGACGTCAATGGAAATCTCGTAGTGGCGAAGCTTTCCAAATGTTAAATGCCATCAATTTATTTTACAAGGAATTGTTCTATGAATCATGCGCCTTACTAGTAGATCTAAACACTGATCTTTTTCAAATATTATTATGACTATAAATTAAACATGTATTGTACATGTTTTGTAAGATAACGATATTATAAGACTTTGTATAATTTTTGAAGATGTCAAAAAAATTAAATCGCTTAAAATAAACCAACGTCATTGAGCGTTTCTTCATATCTTGCTTAGTTTTAGAGATATAACTTCCGGAAGAGTTGAACAGATTTTCGACTTTCCTATAACTCAAAAACCCGTGTTTCACTTAACCTTCAGAAAAATGTTCCGCAAATTTTAAATTTTCAAAAAATTTTCTTCAAATTTCTTTTTGAATATTATCTCAAAAACTATAAAATTTCTGGACTTGAGGATTATACCGTTGTATTCAGCGGGTCAAAATACATACGTATATATATTTTTATGATAATATTAATACGAAAAAAGTTTTAACGCAAATTGTTTGAAAAAAAAACATCAAGGAAAAATAAATCTCTTTCCTGAGACTATATCTCAAAAACTAATCAAAATATAATTTTTTTCTCAACGGCATTGAATTCCTGGTACTTCAATTGACTAATAAGCAAGTTTTTAACCATTTTTATTTTTTTCAATTTTTGACCAAGTGCCTCCCTTAAAATTTTTGCTAATGCAATATCTTGAAAATTAAAAGAGATATGACTCTGAAACCTTAACCACTGTATTCAGCGCGTCGAAATACATATGTATGTAATTTTTTATTAAAATATTTGGACGAGAAAACATTTTAGAGCAAAAAGATTGAAAATGGCCTAAAATCGAAAAAAACTTAAGGGGTACCCCTTGACAAATTTCCAAAAAATTCAAATTGCTAAAAATGGCTGAAAATTCGCTTATAAGACAATTCGGACACGGGGAATTCAATGCTTTTAAGCGCATTATCATATCTTACTTAGTTTTTGAGATATAGTCTTTGAAAGTGTTGAGATATTCTAGTTTCCCGAGGCTATATCTCAAAATCTAAGCAAGCTACTCAACGTTCAGATGTTAACTTGAAACCCGATTCACTTTAAATGATATTTAAAACTAAATTTTATACCTTCTTTATTTAGAATTCTAATTAAAATCAATAGATCGTGCTTGAGAATATGAGTACTTATTCCGAATTGAAACAGAACGATATGTTCTCATGAGAGTGAATCAATATTTCACTGGTGATCCTCTTAACTCGTTATAAATTTCGGGAATTCATTCGATCACAATTTACCGTTCAAGCTGGAAGTTTTAAATGACGCGGGGTTGGGACGCACCGGGGAGTAGTTCAAAGGGGATGAGAACGTGCGACATAACGACGTGCACACGAGATATTTTAATAAGAAACTTATTTCAATATCTAGAGAGAGAGAGAGAGAAAGTTCTAGGTAAAAGTTGCGAGAATAATAACTGATTATACGGAAAATCGTCTGGATCACAGAATGCGTCTGTGACGAAAACAAAAGATTATTCTTCTTTTATAGAGCAGAATGATTGGATTGGATCTGAACGGCGCACACTTTTGTTACCTTCTTTCGATTCTCCTGCCCTTGTATCTCACCCCGGGCTCTCCCTACCGCCTACTTCGATACGAGAACGAGACTAACTTCCGCTTGTTTTTCGAATTGTCTTACTCGACTGAAATAACCACTATTCTCACATCAAGTTTAATTTTATTTATTTATTTGTTATTCTGCACAACACAAACTTAATCCCAATTTCTGTCGGTTATAATAGAATGCGAGCTATTCAAGAAATGATTATATTTGTTTTCTTCTTCCATTATTAAAATGCTATTTAACATAATAATTAAATAATAAAATTTTACATTTTTTATTGTCTTAATTTGCAATTGTAGAAAATGTATAGTATGTGACTCGTTTTAGAAACTCTTTAAATGCGTGTATTTTAAACACTTGTAACTAAAGTAAAAGTTGTTACATAATATGCCATTTTAATATAATTTCAAGTGGGTATTTTTAATGAAAATTAAAGAATAGTAACGAATGTTGTGGTGTAATATTTATATTTGTCGGATTGGTACACGTGTATAGAATGTGTGTTCGTGCACTAGTGCATTTTGTATTTGAGCGAACCAATTCCGTGTTTTGTTTTTTATTCTGCTGGAGTTGTGTTTCACATGTTTTAATTGATTGTCGGTGCAACGTGAGCGCGTTGTGTTCGTATTGCGATTGTTTGGTGCGTTACCAGGACAACGTTGGGTCCGGCTGCGCGGGCTTCGCATTCTTCAGCTCGCTGTGATTCCTGCCATAATTTATTTATTTGAAAAACGCAGCAGCAAGTCAAACTTTGCGGCTAATTGCTGTTTGTCCGGATCACTGGTTCGAATTAACCACGTTATATGAATTGATATCGAGCGATTTTTGTTCGACACTAATTTTCATTAAATATTGCCGGAAAAGTTCGTGATGAAAAATTATGCAGACAATGGCCGCCAACACCGACAACATGCGTTCAATTAAGAATTTGCAGAAGTTCGTGAAACAATAGACGTAAAAACATCGCCGCTGCCCCTGACGCGTAATTTATTCCTCTCTTCATCCCCCCCCCCTGCTCTCTGGAACGAATCGTGCGACTGTTGTTATTTCACTGTCTTGTTTTTAACGAGCGATTGATTTTATTGTTTCTTTACGACGGCGCGTTATTATTACAACCGATGATTTTCTCGTACTTTAAATGGTACTTCCACGCAGATTATTTTTATTGCGAATTTACGTTGTGGAGCGGAATTACTGCGCACTTAACGCCGCTACAATGTCCAAAACGCGCTCATCCACTCATCTGACATCTATTATGTTTTTTACTTTCTTCCTTATTACTTCTTATCGTCATCCTGATTATTCTTCATCTTAAACATAACCATTTTCCTATTCAACTAAACTGACAGATATTTTAACTAGTCATTATAAAATTTAAACATCTTTGTAATTGACACATCAACACTTAAATCCCGATTACAATTCAGCTTATACGAGTAGTAGAATTTGAACACTCAAGCACAATATCTGTGAGGACCGTGATTTGACGGCTGGTAACCGCACTTCACGCGAAAAAATATATCACTTACCGAGATCTGCTTAGGCAGAGTGCCATATCCAGTAATGGGTAAAAGGCGTGATGATATATTTATTTTTATTTATTTAAGCACAATTTTATTTTTCTACAACTATCAAAAAATGTTGACTTTTTTACTAATATCAATACGTAAAATACGTATTTTTTTCATCATATATATTACCATAACAACACGTATTTTGCGCACTGTTTTATACTCCAGTGCGAAAAATGTACCTTACGGTAGGTGATTCAGTGGTATCGAGTCGGCCTGTGGATTTGAAAACCCAGATTTGATTCCAATACGTCACAAACAATTTGCAACACGTTAAAATTACTCCTGACGGCTGGTAACCACACTTTATGTGAAAAAATATATCACTTACCGAGATCCTGTAAACAGTAATGATATTTTTATATTTATTTTATTTTATTTGTTTAGCGCCTCGTTAATTTAACACAAAATGAATTTAATTAAATGTAACTCTTCTTTAAAGTACCTATTTTCCTGTAAAATAAAATAAAATGATTTAATTGCGGCAAATATTCTCTTGGTAACCATGTGCCTTGTATTATTGTTTTAAAATATTCGTAAAGAAGAAGACTAGAGTTTTCTGTTGAAATAGACAGAGTGTTTTAAATAAGGGATGGTTTGCCCGTGCCAATGGCAGGGTAAATCTAAATAGACACTTGCATGTCAACGCTTGAGTTCCACCACCACCAGCATCGCCGCCGCCGCTGCCGCTGCCGCCGCGTCGGTCTAATTCAAGCTTTGTTAATAGTTTGAGGATGAAGTTTACGCGTTTAATTATTGCTAGGGATTTATTTAATTGATCACCGCTCGAGTCTGTCACCCAGCCTCGCTTCAGAAAGAACTCAACGCTACAATCAATTATCATTAAAAGCAGCGCTGATTACGTCGCAACATGTCCCGGTAAAATTCTCATAATTAGGTTGGTTGGTTGGTTGGCTGGCTGGCTGGTTGAATGCCGCCGCTGCTAATTGTCAACACCTCTGCGGTGGTATTGTCGCCGCGCCAGCCACACGATTGTCTCAGTTACCTAACTTACATCGTTAATATTTGATACATAGAGTGATAATTCGGACCGCAGAACAATGTTGCCACGTTGCTCACTATACTCGCTGTTCACGTGCCTGATGCATTCATGATTATTTAAATTAACATCTGGGATGGTTTGTCAACTGAGCGCTCGTGCGATACATCCACCCCATTGTCACTAGCCATACAATCATATAACACCTACTTTACAAAATCACAATCATTATACGAAAAAATATATTACTCTACTATGCAGATTTTACAGAGATTATAGATTAAGATCAGATCAGCGATGCTGAAATTGTATAGACAGTAGAACAGAATCAAATAAAGACAATCGGAATTAGTAATTAGAAAAAATTAGTGCAAATTTAATAGTACTTAAAAAATGAGAATTTCTCAATATCGAACAAACAATTTTCACCAAATTAAATCTATTCCTGTGGCTCCCCCTCCACTAATATCTTTGAGGGCCGTGATTTGACGGCTGGTAACCGCACTTCACGCGAAGAAATATATCACTTACCAAGATCTGTTTCGACAGAGTGCCACACCCAGTAATGGGTAAAAGGCGTGATGCTATATTTTTTATTAAACCTTGTTTCACCAAGTGTTGGATGACAATTAATTTTGTCTTTGTTGTTATTTAAATTGCTATTGCGTAGCTTTCCCTTTTTTTCGGTAGATGGCATGACCAGTTCCACAGAACTTCTCATGTCATCTTACCAGTTTGTTAGAGATCTTATTCTCTGCTGGCACAGTTCTTCGTCACCAACTTCTTCTCGAGAACTTTGTTCTAGGTGAAGAAGTGAGTTATACCATACTGATGAGCTCTAATAAGAGCGAAACGCGTCTATGGTTACTAACTGTGCTGGCCAGCCTCTGACGATGCCCTCTTAAGGTGACTTGGAGGCTGAATTTTGTGAAACATAGCCAAGTGTTTACTTTATATTTTTTTAAAACCTTGTCTCACCAAGTGTTGGATGACAATTAATTTTGTCTTTGTTGTTATTTAAATTGCTATTGCGTAGCTCTCCCTTTTTTTTCGGTAGATGGCATGACCAGTTCCACAGAACTTCTCATGTCATCTTATCAGTTTGTTAGAGATCTTATTCACTGCTGGCACAGTTCTTCGTCACCAACTTCTTTACATGAACTTTGTTCTAGGTGAAGAAGTGAGTTATACCATACTGATGAGCTCTAATAAGAGCGAAACGCGTCTATGGTTACTAACTGTGCTGGCCAGCCTCTGACGATGCCCTCATAAAGTGACTTTGAAGGCTGAATTTTGTGAAACATAGCCAAGTATTTACTTTATATTTTTTATTAAACCTTGTTTCACCAAGTGTTGGATGACAATTAATTTTGTCTTTGTTGTTATATATTTATTTATTTACTAAATATCAGGATTGATAGTATCCAGGAGTCATATCCTTTACGGCGATGTTATGTAATTGTGTTGAAAGGGCAGCTTAGCGGATTCTCTGTTTCGGTGAAGAGTTAGTTGATGGCCGCGGACAGCGAGTAGACTTGGCAGCAGAAAGACGAGCCGATGAGACTTCGAGCCTATTTACGCTGACTGACTGTGTGGGGAACTGGAGGTGGAGGTGGGCCTTCCTGTCTTTTCTTCCATTGTCAGCGGTGGCAATAATTAGTCGCGAAGGCGGCTTGGCTTGGCTTGGCTCGACGAAGTACAGTCGATGATGCTGGGTAACCAGCCGCCGCCGACGCTTTCATCTAATGCTATTATGACACCGACTAACGACATTTATGTCTCTACTGTTCTGCCACTCGTACATGTGTAGCTACACTTACAGACAGATTTCACAATGCAATGAAAGAATTACAAGACTAAATTACACTATTCAATGATACTAGATACAGATAACAACAAATGTTTCACATCAATGATTCTTCATGTAAATATTTTCAAGATAACAAACACATCAGTAATAAGGCAATATTATTTTAATCGCAAGTTTTTAACTTCTAAAGCAAAATTTAAATAGACACCTGTACATACATATAATGAAACTTTTAAGTATATTTTTATTCTTTGTGTTTATTGTCGGCATTATTATATTATTATTACAGCGATTTTTGACTTTTTTAAGCCATAACTCAAAAACTAAAACAGGTATTGAAGTGCGGTTTGAACGAATGTATTTCTCGTGCGCTACTTAACTTGTACCGGTATTTTGAAAATTTTTCAATTTTTCAATTTTTTTCGAAATTTTCTTTTGTCGATATTTCAAAAAGTTGAAGAGATAATGGAAATCTGAAAACACCAGTGAATTCCTCGCGTGAAAATACATAGGTATGCAAATTTTCAGAAGAAAATTCGAACGGATACATTTTTTATTACAAAAAATCAAAAATGGCAGTTTTTTTAAAATTTCTTAAGGGGTACCCCTTGGTGTTTTTACGGATTTTGGCCATTTATCGTTTTTTTGTAATAAAAAATTTATCCGTGCGAATTTTGTTGTAAAAATTTGCATACCTATGTATTTTTATGAGAGAAATTCACTGGTGTTTTCAGATTTTCATTATCTTTTAAAGTTTTTGAAATATTGAGGAAGAAAAATTTTGAAAAAAATTGAAAAATTTTCAAAATTTTCAAAATATTTGTACAAGTTAAGTAGCGCACGGGAAATACACTCGTTCAAACCGCATTTCAATATCTCTTTTAGTTTTTGAGTTATGGGCTTTCAAAGTTGAGCTTAAAAAAAAGTCATTAATCGCTGTAACTCAAAAACTAAAAAAGATATGAAGATGCGCTTTGCGCCATTCGGTTTCTCGTGGTCTGAATTATATAGAACCACATTTTAATAATTTTCGATTTTTGAACTTGTTCAACCCAAAATTGTCATTATTTGTATGTACGAGCTCTTAAACGAAGAATTTGCGAACAAACATCTACACAAAAGAACTTTTGGATTGTTTTGAGGTTCTAAATTTATACCTAACGTTTAGTTAATGTAATTTAAAGTAATTCAAATTCATTTAATTTGTTTAAACTTAAAATGTTTCTTTTAGACTATAGACTATTACACTTCAATGCATTGCTGAAAATATTATTTTCCCTATGTTTACTTTCAAAATAAACGCTCTAATGTATTGCTGTCAACCTTTTTAACTGTAACTATGGTAATGATATATCCCTATGTTTACTGATAAGAAAAACTCCCGGTATATATATATATATATATTATTATTATTATTTCAAAAATGATTTAAAAAACGAAATCGTTGTTGCGAATAATTAATAATAATGTAAGTAATGTTATTCCACGGCTATAGACGATTAGCGTTGTATTTGATTCATGTAACGAAAGTAGAAAGTTGAGTGTTGGACAGCAGGAGAAAGCAAATAAATCACGTAATTTCCAAACCTTCAGCAGTTTTAAAGGGAATAACGATTAGACAAACCGAAGTTTAGGTAAAAACGCAACAATTCTGCGCGATCTGTAATTGCTGAAATGTTAGAATTATGGAAATATTGACACACCATTACCGAGGGTGAACGTAGGCAAGACACACACACAGTCAGAGCCAACTCGTTTCTCGTTTTACAGTTGGCGGAAGGCGCCGTTTGAACCTGATAATGAATATGTACTTACTGCCAGCCAAGTAGAAACCAAGGAGTAGTTTTCTTATTCGTTCCTTGAGCGAGCTTCCTGCTTCTTGCTATCGTATTTCATCTGCAGGTATTGCCGCCGCCTTCTTTCTTCCTTATTCCTTCACTCTTCTTCCTCCACTCCTCATTCACACAGATCCGGATCCAACACTAATCTTTCATTTCAATTTTATTATTTACTTCAGCTGGATAATGTTCTTTCAATTTATTTATTTGATACAAGAAGCTCATTACAATTACAATAACAGTTGATGTTTTGTTATGAAATCGTCCGGCAGTACGGTAAGTCCGGACCCTGGAATATGGTTATAATAATATAAATAAAGGTTACCGGATCAAGATTGAAAACCGTAAATATGTAAGTTGAAAAATATTTTATATACGAGTAGAATCATGGTTTATAGTGGATTCTGCACCACCCGGACGTACTGGTAAATTTCTCAGAATGTCTTTTCTTAATTTAGTCCTATTGTAAGAAATAGAAGTGTGTATTTTTCATGTATAATCCGGATCTGTGTATGTCGAGGGTGTGTGTGTGCGAGTGTGTGCGATGCACTCGGCAGTCGGTGGCGGAAATGTTCGTTGGTTGTATTGTGCCTGGCGCGGAGTCCACGGATCTGGTTCTTTGTTTCGGCGGAGGCCAAGCGAACAGCGCGCGTCACACGCGGAGGAAATTGCGCTAAATTTCACCGGCACGTCACAAAGGGCGCGCCCTAGACATCTGGTAATTAAAACTGGAATTAGCACCAGCAAAGCACAACCGTCACCTTAAATCACACAAAAATCACACCAGCGAGCACGAGGAACCAACCTACTCTCTGCACGTGCACACACAGCCAGAACTGAAAGAGAACATATATTACGCGAACTTCTTCAGAACCTGCTACTTACAGTGGAATTCGAATCTCTCGTCCACAGCCACATTTTTATATAAATTGAGGAGAACCATTTTTGCATGACTTGATACGTAACCAACATTTATAATTTCATGTACTTAGGGGTTGATTGCACTGTTTAAGCACTTATAGTTGCGCACTTGTTCCGCAAGCAACTTCAAACCTAAATGATTTTAATTTCATTTTTAATTTATAACTAAAGTAATCTGAGATATATTTGGAAATATAATCAATCTAATATTGACTTATATTTCTTAAATATGGTATATGGAACAATGTTGAAGTAAAAAACTTTTAAATTATACATAATTATTTTGTTTTCATTCCTGCTAAAAACTTTGATGCTTCATATCTTCAAAACTACAAAAGATATTATAATACTGTTAAAACCATTAAATTCTACGTAGTTCAATTATACTAACAAAATAAAATTCAGTAACTAAATTTGAGCCAAACAGCAGTATAGACAATTTGTAAAATTCCTGCTAGTCCACTATATCTCAAAAACTATAACAGATATTTAAATGTAGTGTTCAGAGTTGGATTTATCATAATTTACTTTGTATTGTAACATAATTTCTTACACCGAAATAAATAATCATCCTAGTAATAACAAGAAATAAAACTTACAGAGAGATAAGTCTAATATTTATTACTGTTTATACCATTTATTTTGTCAAATTTTATTTATATTTACAAAATAAAAATATGTATAAACTTTTGCACCAAACGCCAAAAAAATATATTCAAATAACTTCTGCTGAAAATGTGTGAACTGTTCTCCAAACCTATAATAGATAATAAAATTATGTTACAAGGATTCGATTTAGCACTACTAAATTTATACTTAAAAATAAGTGAGTAAACCAAGATGGCTTCCTTCACTTATAATGAAAAATACAGTATCCACTTCCTGTACTTTACATACATACATAAATAGAATCATTCCCAAGAGTAGCACGAACCCTTAAAACATTCACAGAACATCTACTCATCAGATTTATCAACGAATTATTTATTATTATTTTTATTCCTTATGGGGTAGGTGGCTCAGTGGTATCGAGTCGGCCTGTGGATCCTGAGAACCCTGGTTCGATCCCCACAGCCGACAAACCATTTTCACCAATTTAAAATCTACCCCTGTGACTCCTCCTCCACTAACATCTGTGGGGGCCGTGATTTGACGACTGGTAACCGCACTTCACGCGATAAAATATATCACTTACCAAGATCTGTTACTGCAGAGTGCCATACTCAGTAATGGGTAAAAGGCGTGATGATATATTTATTTATTTATCTATTTTATTTTTATTCCGAGAGTTGGTCCTATTGTACCCTGAATTCTACTCATATTAACGAATAATTGGGATTAATATCCTGGTGTGCAGAGTTGTAAAGAAGGAAATAAATAAATAATCTTGACCCTTGAATGGGAAGATATTGAAAAATCTTGAAAACATATTGGACATGTCATACTCGTCAATTTTCGGATGTAATATTTATTCATGTAGCAAGTTATGAGTGTGTATTAGTGTGTAGGGTCGAGGTCGAGTCTTGGGTCGTGTGGAAGTGTTGCGCTCCGATGCAACTGACCGATCGCGCCCGGAGTCCCCGGAGAGCGCGCACGGAGACTAAAGTACGGCGGCAGGAACCGACGGACCTTAACGCGGACATAAGTTCCAGGTCTCGCTCTGCGAGTCGTGTGTGTGTGTGTGTGTGTGTGTGTGTGAAACAACTCCCAGTGCGCGCTTACATCACGGCAACACGCATCGCTGCACTCTGCCGGAAACTACTACAGACGATCTCAGACCCGGTACGAAGAATCAAATTTGTTGCCCTTAATATTCAAATTAAAAATAAGACTGAATTCATTGCATCTTTAAAAAATGCTTCTATATCATTCAGGTTATTGAAAGTCGAATGAGTTATATCGATTTTGTTACTATTTAAAAATCTCAACTATTAGAACCCAATATATTGTAAATTAGTGATTTTAAGAACCCTGTTTAGATTTCCACAGTTGACAAACAATGTTCACTACATTGAAATTACCCCTGTGGCTTCCTCTTTACTAACATCTTTGAGGCCGTGATTTGACGACTGGTAACTGCACTTCATGCGCATAAATATATCACTTACCAAGATCTACTACGGCAAAGTACCATACTCAGTAATGGGTAAAAGGCGAAATGATTTTTTAGATAAAATTGAAATGCGGTTTTTAAATTTTGAAATTATTTAAAGTTAACTATTTTTTCATAAATTTTTCTCTGGATCAAATCTCGGATGGGATCATATTGGATCTCGGATTTAATCTTGAACCGAGTTGGATCGGATCGGATATCAAAATTCTTTGAAATGCTGTAACTTCTAATAGATATGATTGAACGTTACTGCAGGACGATAAATTGTTATAATAGTTCGTATTCCTTGGTCATGACTGTTTTCCTGGAGTAAAATGAAAAATCTGATGTGGACACCACATGACTTCCTTGTACGCGTATTAAACTATAGATATTTTTTTAATAGCACATATTTGACATAAAATCTTTTATTTTTTGTTCTAATCCATAGCAAACTTAATTTTAAAAAAATCAAATAATATATAAATAAATATAAATAAATAAATATATCATCACGCCTTTTACCCATCACTGGGTGTGGCACTCTGCCTAAGCAGATCTCGGTAAGTGATATATTTTTTCGCGTGAAGTGCGGTTACCAGCCGTCAAATCACGGCCTCCAAAGATATTAGTGGAGGAGGAGCCACAGGGGTAGATTTTTAAATTGGTGAAAATTGTTTGTCGGCTGTGGGGATCGAACCAGGGTTCTCAAGATTCACAGGCCGACTCGATACCACTGAGCCACCTACCCCATAAATAATATATAATATTTAAATTTAGGTATCTCGTTTATACAAAAAGCTAATTTAAAAATTCTTAATGTGCTAGACGCAGAATTTAATTCTCTAAAACTTTTATTAACCAAAATCTATTATGTTATTTCCATTGATATAGTAGTCTTATATACCAAATTTGGAAAGTTTTAAATTATATTTGAATATAGTTTTTCATGAAAATCTACTATAGACTTCAAGTACCACTTCCGGTAGTTGCATAATGACCAAAAAGGGAGGTGCACAACTAGATGTTATAACAGGCCTAAATATAAAGTTTCAATTTTCTACGGCTTACCGTTTTTGAGTTATGCGAGATACGTACGTACGTACGTACGTACAGACGGCACGACGAAATTAGTCAAAATGGATTCAGGGAGGGCCAAAATACCTATTTCCGTTGAAATCTGAGAACCGAAAATGTTCGCGATTACAATACTTCCTTTACTTCGTACAAGGAAGTAAAAATGAGATAAGCATGTAAGAAAGAACTTATAAATGTGAATGGTATAAGACTGGTGTGTCAAGATAGGAATGTGTGTAACGAAGGTTGTTGTTTCTTGGCCGCGACTGTATTTCTGTAGTAAATGAAGGCTCGTCGGCGTCGTCGGCATCATCTCTCGCGCACATGACGAGCTTATGTCTCGATGGTCTCGTTCGCGTCAGCAATGATGTGCATGCAGTGTATATCTCTTGGCTGGGATGGTAGTTACTAGTTAGCGCCACTAATCTGAAAAGACAGGCACGCGGAGCCATCGGAATCGTGACCAGAGAGCAGAGAGTTACATCGCTGCGTCCCTTAACATCACATCCGCCATCCTCCGCTAATCCGATTGCAGTGGTACAGCGTAATAAGTCGAAGATGGGGCCGGGTTAATCCGCTGTCAGCCGCGCTGAACCGACCGGCCTCGAAAAACACCCAAATAGCCCAAGCAAAATGCGTGCGACACTCACCCAAACATCGATCCGCTAATCACAATTAATGGTGTGCTACTACTATACTATTCAAATAATCCTTCTTCATACATTACTACTAACACAAATTCATTCTATTACTTACTTACTTTTATTTGACACTGGAAAATATATCCAATATATAAGGACAAAAATAAATTAAAATTGTGAAAAAAAAAACGAAGTGAAGAATAAAATAAATAAATAAATATATCATCACGTCTTTTACCCATTACTGGGTGTGGCACTTCGCCTAAGCAGATCTCGGTAACTGATATATTTTCTCGCGTGAAGTGCGGATACCAGCCGTCAAATCATTAGTGGAGGGGGAGCCACAGGAAGAATGTAGTATTTACTTATTTTCGTGTTGCCTTTCTGTCAGTAAATAAAATGACGTTCGAAAACATATACAGGGTGTTTCAGGACTAGTGTAACAAACTTTAACAGCTTATTCCTGAGGTCATTTTGAGCCAAAAATGTCATATGAACATAGGTCCTCTTCCTTCTAGTTACCAAAATACAAGAGGTTGAAGTTCTATAAATAACACGAAATTTTCAAATTTTTGTAATCAAGATACTTTCGGAAAACAAAAATGCGCGCAAATAGGGGATGGGAAAGTTGACTTCTATTTGGATATCTGTCTTGGTATTCTCTGGACGCATAACGGGCATTACCATTACATAATCCATAAATAAAAATCATATCTGCATATTCAGCAGTACTATAACCATCCATTATGAAACAATAATACAATCAAAAGTACAACAATTTTTAATTAAGACAAATAAGGTATGACTTTTCAATAAAATTCTTGTTTTCCGAAAGTATCTTGATTACAAAAATTTGAAAATGAAAATTTCGTGTTATTTATAGAACTTCAACCTCTTGTATTTTGGTAACTAGAAGGAATAAAACCTATGTTTATATGACATTTTTTGCTAAAAATAACCTCAGGAATAAGCTGTTAAAGTTTGTTACACTAGTCCTGAAACACCCTGTATTTATATAACTGTGCAAAAGTAATGTTTACTATAAATGAAAATGTTGATAGTTGTGAGGTGAGTTTCATGAGCATTTTTTTGAATGAATGTTTTTGCTTGATATAAATAGTGATTGGTCAAAGAAGAAACGGATGTGTGGAATCGAAATGTAATTAACGTTTAGGGAGGTCGGTGTATGGGCACACATTATACACAGTGATCACATTAACCGTTTGTTGTTGCAAAGTTGCGCCGTTGGTCACTTGAAAGGTTGTTTGTGTCGTGGCCAGGCCAGGCCAGAGCAGACCAGGCTGGTCCTAATGGCCGAGACGGCACCGCAGAGTGATCGCGTGTGCATGCACTTACCAACAAGCAAGCGAGGCGACCTCTAGCATCCACCGCACGCTCTACCCCCAGCCAAGATGATGAGTTCGTGTGTCCTGCCTGCTTGCCGACAACTTCGCTGAAGATAATGACTGTATTATAAAGTGGTTTGTGCACCGCCGCCGCGACGCCAGCGCCTCCACCTGGTGCGATGCCCGCTATTATGATTAAACGTTGTGTAATTAAATGCCCACCCACCGGCACACTAATTGGGAGGTAATCATTGTGTTTACGTCTTAATAGCTGATTAACGAGACGCCGAACTGACAACAATCACGCACCCGCTCAACTTATTATTTTTCACACTTTGACACATTGCAATATCAATCACATTTCACACTAAATACTGTCGAGTCTATACAATTTATTCTTCATTTTGTTTCGTTATTATCTATTTATTTTTTCTACTCTGTACAATTGGAACTTAATCTCAATTACAGTACAGAATCCAGACTTACCAAGTCTCAATGTATTGGAATCTTCTCCTTTAACATTTAGGGCCTTAAAAAATTAATTTGTCGAAAAATAAATGCATTGAAATAATAGTTTAAATTATAAAAATTATATTAACTGTCATTTTTTGATGTCCCAATTTATGTTTATTTTTAGTTCAATATAACCAGATAAAACATATGTTGAATTAATGAGTGATGTATTTAAGAGTAAGAGATTAGATGTAGAGCTAGAAGGCTAGAAAGCTTGTTACGTTTTATAATGTCAATATAATTGAGATTATATTTGACACAAAATTATCATTTAATGTACACATTGAGACTACTGTAAGAACAACCTACAAAAATCTCGGATTTGTATTTAGAAACTGTCGGTCTTTCTGTAAAATAAGAACACTTAAAAGCTTATATTGCGCATTTGTCCGTTCTAAGCTAGAATATTGTCTACAAATCTGGAATCCAATTTATAACAGATACGTAGCTAAAATTGAGTCTATTCAGCATAAATTTATGAAATATTGTTATTTTAAATTGCATGGACAATATCCTAGTTGGGACCAGGACTATTCTAATTTATTGCCTGAAGTGAACTTAATGTCATTAAGTAGCAGAAGAACTTTACAATCATCTCTCTACTTATATAAATTAATTAATAACAATATTGATGATGCATGTAGTCTTGAGCTAATATTATTTCATATTCCACGGGTCACTTCAAGAAATAAAGCACTATTTCATTGCAAAAGAGCTAGGACTAATTATGAATTTATATCCCCTATAAGACAAGTCTGTGTAGCATATAATAGTATATCATGTATCATTGACATTGACATATTTGGCGATTCCTTACCTAGATTTAAGCGTTTATTAATTAATTATTTCTCTGTTTAAGTTACTTGTATATTTTCTTATATTTCTGTCTATTTCTTTTGTGACAACTCATTCTTTTATTTTTTGTATTCTGTATAATCGTCCTGTAATTGGGATCTTGTATCCTGTTGGATCGATTAATAATAAATAAATAAATAAATAAATAATCAATAAAATTATGGATAACATTGAAGCAGCTATCTCACCGTAACTATTGGTATTTACTATTTCTCCTGAGACAGCCTGTATAATAAATAAATGTTTAGAGAATTATTTGTACTTGATGGTAATTGGCGAGATGTGTTGTATGTATTTTGAAACAATATAATTTGATTATATTATTATGGGGTAGGTGACTCAGTGGTATCTAGTCGGCCTGTGGATCTTGAGAACCCTAGTTCAATCCCCACAGCCGACCAACAATTTTCACCAATTTAAATCTATCCCTGTGGCTCCTTCTCCACTAATATCTTTGAGGGCCGTGATTTGACGACTGGTAACCGCACTTCACGCGAAAAAATATATCACTTACCAAGATCTGCTTAGGCAGAGTGTCACACCCAGTAATGGGTAAATGGCGTGATGATATATTTATGTATAATTTGATTAGTAAACAGTAAAATAGTTATTAGACAACGTAAGTTAAATATGAAAAAGAGCAAAGTGGAACGAACGATGTTGTCGAGCATTCAGCAAAGATAAAACTTATCGGATGTTTGTTGACAGCTGTCATGACTTGTTTGTCTGTCTGTTATCGATTTGTCTGTGATCGTCATCGTCTGAATATCTCACACGTGTCATAAATCTGTTGACATCCGCGTTGACATGATGCCTGCCGCCGCGTGCCGGCCACGCCACACCACGTCGTAAACTCGCGAATGGCGCTTTTTTAACAGCATTGTAAAGTTATTTATGGCGATATATGACTAGTGGAAAAACAAACCCACATCTTGGTGATGCAGTGCATGGTGGAAAGTGAATTTCCAACTCGATAAAGTATTTCCGAAGCTCGGGCACGTGACCTGTTCACATATAAAAGTGCGGCTGGCGGCCCTTTGTGCCTAACAAGCGGCCGCGAATGAACAGCCAAATCAAATTCCACGAACCGGAACCGAATCTACATACATTTGCCATGGAGTGAAGTGAAGTGAAGTGCCAAGTGCACACCTCATATAAGTTCAACTGGACACAGGGCCACATCAGGAGGGGCACAGTTCCACAAACTTACAAACTTATTTTCTATTATTTTATTAGATTACATACATACATTACTGTTTTATTATAGTTCATTTACTAATAACCTCAAATCCTCAGGACTGGTTTGTATTATAAACAATCTGCGATGTGCATTTTCAGTTTTTCAGATATAGTCTTGAACAATCTTTCATTTTACTCAAGTTTCACATTCTCAAAGCATCACATCTGGCTTATATCTGTTCAACAAATTACAACAATTTTAATAAAAAACAACAAAGACAAAATTAATTGTCTTTGAATGCTCACTTGGTGAAACTAGGTTTAATAATAAAATATTAAAATAAACACTTGTCAAGTCTCAAAAAATTCAGCCTTCAAGTCAACTATGAGGGCATCGTCAGAGGCTAGCCAGCACAGTTAGTAACCATAGACGCGTTTCGCTTTTATTAGAGCTCATCAGTATGGTATAACCCACTCCTTCACCTAGAACAAAGTTCACATGAAGGAGCTGTGTGACGAAGAACTGTGCCAGCAGAGAATAAGATCTTTAACAAACAGTAACTAGGTGAAGGAGTGGGTTATACCATACTGATGAGCTTTAATAGGAGCGAAACGCGTCTATGGTTACTAACTGTGCTGGCCAGCCTCTGACGATGACCTCATAAGTTGACTTAGAGGCTGAATTTTGTAAGACTTAGACAAGCGTTTATTTTAATAAAATTAAAGTAAAAAACACTAGGTTAGTTTCAAATAATGTAAAGTTTATTTTACAATACGTATTTCGGTCGACTAGACCATCATCAGGTGAACAAGATAAGAATGAATTTGTACATTAGAGTAAGACTTATAAATAGTATACACAAGAATTCTGACACAAGAAGTGGGAGATACATGATTGAAAACAGATGTAAGTAATTTCATCCTTTTATAACACATACACTTTGCTAGTAAATAACAAAATAATTAAGAAAGACATTTTTCAAAATAGTGGAGTTTATCAAATTAGCTGTAGTGACTGCCAAGCAATTTACATAGGTCAGACCGGTCGTAATTTCAGCATTAGATTCAATGAGCATAAGAAAGCGCTACTAAATAATAATGTATCTTCAAATGTTGCTAAACATTGTCTTGACAATAACCATAAGTTACTTGATAAGAGTTTGTCAATCAAACACATTTGTAAAAAGGGATTAAAGTTGGATTTCTTAGAATCCTTGGAAACTCAGATTGCCATTACGGACCAGCTAACGGTTATGAATGAACAAATAGATTTGTACCGTTCACCTTTAATACGTCCGCTTTAATCTCTTTACAACTAGGTTTAAAATGTAATTTCCATCCAAATAATTATAGTTACCTCTTCGGTCTGAACTTATCTTATTTTCTTCCAACTATGCTCATAAATGTATTTTTCCCAAACTAACTGTACTTACATCTGTTTTCAATCATGTATCTCCCACTTCTTGTGTCAGAATTCTTGTGTATACTATTTATAAGTCTTACTCTAATGTTCAAATTCATTCTTATCTTGTTCACCTGATGATGGTCTAGTCGACCGAAATACGTATTGTAAAATAAACTTTACATTATTTGAAACTAACCTAGTGTTTTTTACTTTAATTTTATTATAAAATGTTTCAACGAGAACCCACAGTTAAATCTATCGAGTTTATTTTAATATTTTATTACAACAATTTTCTTATGTATATTGTTGATAATAGTTAAAAAATCCACGCCGGCCCTGACCGACCGCTATCCTTCTAGCGTCTTCTTACATCTGCATTCATACCAAGTCCCCACGACATTTATATTCAGAACTCTGAATATTTTGTCGTTCTGAGAACTAGTCTCACTGCATCCGAACAGCATTTGCATTGTGTGTAAAGGTAAGCAAATGAACCTGACTAAATCCTCTGAAACGATGACCAGCATTTGTGTGGAGCCATTTCGCATAATACCAAATATTCATAGGTGAGTGTAGATTTGCTTGCTTGGGAGCTTAGCCAACTTGGACTCTTCAACAACTAACAACTCTCGGGCGTTCTTAGTACCGATCACGATCACGATCACGATCACGATGATCACGTCATCGGGTATTGTGCATCTTTTCCTGCAAGGATGTGTAGTGTAGTGGTGTTGTCGCGTCGCGCACGTGTAATTAATAGCGGAAGGTAAATCCCTTGGTCCTAGATGTTCGGATGTTGTAAGGTCCTAGCCAAGGAGCTCTAAGCCTTGCCTTGCCGTGCCGTCTAAATAACCTAATGGACTGTGCTGTATCTAAGTGGCTCGTATAAAGCCGGCAGGCTAACTCAGGACGTACTTAAAATGCTAAATACTCCTAATTATTACTAGCGTAGCACAGGACTATTCAAATACTATAATCTAGTCAAGACTAAACTTTACATATTTGCGAAAACTACTTTTATACTTTTTATTATATATATACATCATTCTTGCAAGGATGTATAAAGACAAATATTTCAAATAAACGCATACATTAACAGTTATTAATAGTTATTTGTATATACATGGGGTAGGTGGCTCAATGGTATCGAGTCGGCCTGTGGATTTTGAGAACCCTGGTTCGATCACCACAGGCGACAAACAATTTTCACCAATTTAAATCTACCCCTGTGACTTCCCCTCCACAAATATATTTGAGGGCCATGATTTGTCGGCTGGTAACCGCACTTCACGCGAAAAAATATATCACTTACCGAGATCTGCTTAGGCAGAGTGCCACAACCAGTAATGGGTAAAAGGCGTGATGATATATTTATTTATTTATTTGTATATACGAGTATAAATCATTTACAATTAAAAATTTAAAGTAAACACTTGGCTATGTTTCACAAAATTCAGCCCCCAAGTCACCTTATGAGGGCATCGTCAGAGGCTGGCCAGCACAGTTCAGTTAGTAACCATAGACGCGTTTCGCTCTTATTAGAGCTCATCAGTATGGTATAACTCACTTCTTCATCATACCATACCATACTGATGAGCTCTAATAAGAGCGAAACGCGTCTATGGTTACTAACTGAACTGTGCTGGCCAGCCTCTGACGATGCCCTCATAAGGTGACTTGGAGGCTGAATTTTGTGAAACATAGCCAAGTGTTTACTTTACATTTTTATTAAACCTTGTTTCACCAAGTGTTGGATGACAATTAATTTTGTCTTTGTTGTTATTTCATTTATAATTCTTATTTGATATATTTTCATTTATTTATTTGCTACTCTGTACAAGACTAACTTCACACAAATTATAATAAGTTGTGGTGAAATGCAAATCATTCAGATATAGTGGTATATTTTTAAATGTTAGTAAGTTACAGTACGCGAGATTTGATCTCGCTTCTGTTGAGCAGGAATTCAACAACGTCAGTTTAATTTTTCTGGTGACGTAGATACCTAGATAATAAATGTCTTTCGGTTATACATGACAGAGAACAACGCATATAAGTAATACGGCGTCATGTAACTCGAATATGTCGCGTGACTTGTCCAGCGTTGCGCTAATTGGCATGTCAGGCGTTCCGCTGTACAACTTGTAAAACGTGCGTCGTGACGCTCGCTGGAAAAGTGCGCGGTCAGTCTGACAGGGGGTAGAGGGTAAAGGCAACATTCAGATGAGGGTGGTTTGTACTAGGGGTGAGAACTCCTTGCCGTGTACGTGTACGGCGTCCTGGCGTCCTGGCGTCCTGGCGCCCGCTGCGGCATACGGAAACATCTGGAACGGACACGTTCATTTCGAATTGCGGCATTTCCATTCCAGCGGAGACCTGGAGAGAGGCCTCACTCCTCCCACCCTCACAAGACCCACCTTCATTATTTTATCATATTTTTACTACAATTTGGAAAGATTGTTACAATATTATAATTCAATAAATTATTAAAATTTACATGATGCCAGTAAGGTTGAAATGAATATTGGTGTGTGACATTGAGATGGTTCAGTCAAGAGAAATGTATGTAGAACAAAAAAATGGTGAAATTGAAGGTGAAAGTTTACGTAGATTTAACACAATATCAAACTGAAATAAACCTATAGATGATAATTTTAACTTGAGTCTTTTAGTTTCAAATAAAAGTATACAGGCTCATCTTTCCAAAAAATATTTTTAAAGCAATTACTTTAATATTACATATTTAGAAACTAGACATTCTGAATTTAATCATTGTATAATATAGGATTTTTTATTATAAATCAGCATAAAAAATAAACTAAACTCATTAGACTCTTTATATTTAAATATCTAAATTGAAAACAATGCCTAAAATGCAATAAATAAAACAAAATATGTCAGACATTTTGAAAAAAATAGTTTAAACTTGTTGTTAATAATTTAATTCGTTTATTTTACTTTATACGTAAGATGTTAACTTGACAAATAAAATAAATAAATAAATATATCATCACGCCTTTCACCCATCACTGGGTGTGGCACTCTGCCTAAGCAGATCTCGGTAAGTGATATATTTTGTCGCGTGAAGTGCGGTTACCAGCCGTCAAATCACGGCCTCCAAAGATATTAGTGGAGGAGGAGCCACAGGGGTAGATTTTTTAAATTGGTGAAAATTGTTTGTCGGCTGTGGGGATCGAACCAGGGTTCTCAAGATCCACAGGCCGACTCGATACCACTGAGCCACCTACCCCATTAACTTGACACACCCACTAATTTGTAAAAAGCATGATCAAATATATATTTAATTATTTAATGTAGTTTGTATGCAATAACTATTGGACAAAGGCAGATTTATTTCAAACTGTATTTACATTTTTTAAAGAAAACAACTGAAAAGAGTGGCGCTGTCTATAGGTATATGTATAGACAACCAAGATTTAAAATGATACAAACCTAAGATTTCTTAATATTTAAATTATAGTACCATTTTTGTGAATATAGATTATCTGCATTATCGAAGACGTTTGGGTGTGATGAGAGCGTAGCTGGACAGTAATCACCGCTATTTTCTAAACAGCAGGATACGCGCGCTTCTTTCCCGGAGCCAGATCCAGAGCCTTGCCGGACTGACCTAGGATTGCCACAATCACAATAAGTTTTTGCGTTTTGGATTCGATGAAATTACGTTGATTGTATGCAGGGTTCGACTGACGCTGCCGCATCATCGCCACCGCCGCGAGGAATCCATTATGAAGGAGCAGGATTGCATGTCACCGCAACTTGTCAAACAAGCGTACGTGTTTGAGCAGTCGGTTTCCCAGACGCTGCCGTCGCGGTGGCACCGCCGCTGCCACTGCCACCGCCGCCGCCGTTGCCGTCGCCACTTGCTCGCCTGTTGATGGAAACTGAAGTATTGCAAAGTTTGATAGCGAAGTTTGCCGAATCTCTAAGACTCGTACTCACACCCCCATTCTACCCACATCCCTTGTCAACGCACGCTTCACGCTTGTGACGGTGCAAACACCTTCTGACTCCTTCTGTTTTGTCATATCTTCAACTTTCAACCCTTATTGGAGGTTGGCAAAAATTTCAGATTATATTTCCGATCCGAAATTCGTATGGAATATTCAACCCAAAATATAGAAATGATAACGCTATGTAAACTTTTTAAGAAATTATGTTCTATTTAATTAATTCGATAGATTTAACTGTCTGTTCTCGTTGAAACATTTTATAATAAAATTAAATTAAAAAACACTAGGTTAGTTTCAAATAATGAAAACTATTTGAAACTAACCTAGTGTTTTTTAATTTAATTTTATTCTATTTAATTGTATATTATGTAACAAGTATTTTAAATGTCTTTTTAGTTATAAGTGTATAAATTAGAGATGGACGAATATCTTCCTCGAATAGTCGAATGCCGCGAATATTGACATTATTCGATATTCGAGATTTTCGAATATTAACGTCAGTATAGCGAACATTTGAATACCTCGAATATCGCGCCATATGTTGATCTCAATTTTTGACTATGTATATCTTTATCATTTGTACATAAACTTAAAGCTATTACAATACTTTGAAGTTATTAATAACAAAGATATTTTGTTTCAAAACCATGAATATATTTCAAATTGTTTTTCGCCAACATCAGCCCATACGTTTCACCTTAAATTTGAAGTTTTCGTCTTTTTCTTTTTGTTTGTACTTTTTATTTTTATTTTATTTTATCTTAACAATTTCATTCAAATAATGAAAAGGACATAATTAAATAATTATTAATAATAAATAAATTAACTCGTAGGAGTATTCGAGTATTCGAGTACCTCGAATATTCGAGATCTGATTAATATTCGTATTCGATATTTAAATTCGAGAAATTTGATATTCGCCCATCTCTAGTATAAATACGATATAAACAGTTTATAAAACGAGTCACAAATTTCTCTTTTTCTACAATCGTAAATTAAGACAACGAAAAATGTAAAGTTTTATAAATTATTATTTTTATATCGAATATACAATTATATTATATTTGGTTATATATAAATGGAAAAAACGTATTTCATATTATGTCGATTTGAACGACGATTAAGAATTTGATCTCGTACTAGATTTCGGATAGGATCACGAATTAACTCGGATCGGATTTGATCGAATCTTAATTCAAATCGGGTTGGATCGGATATTAAAATTTTCGAAAATGTCGATCTCCAATCCTTATGAATATTTCAAATCGTTTCAGCATTGCTTATTTTATCAGATCTGCAATTACAGATATTTCTATAAAGTGTAATTTACTATTCGTCAAAATACTACTCTCATAATTGTTAGTGATGAAAAATATAGGAAAAAGATGCATCATTTTTTCTCTTACAAAAAAATCTTTGTTTGTCCCACTTTTCAAAAGTAGTAAAAAAATTTGCTCCAATCAAAATTAGAATAAAAATTAACAGGCAATCGTAGCCCAGTGAATAAAACTGAGATAAATTTTGTGTTACTCCAAATTATATAAAAATAATAATATAAAATGATTCGTGTTCCCTTATAAGGTATAATAAATAAAATCAGCATGTAGCATAGAGAAGCGTGTCGTCATCTTTGAAGTGGCGAACGATGGCATTCACTTAGACGGCAGTAATTATGTTAATAGGTTAATTAGCGGCATCGTGAATTATTGATGCGAGATTCATTCAATAACTCAATAATCGTGCGATGTGTGTGATTGTGTGTGCGAGCGCGCGTCTTGTAGGGTGCTGGTGCTGGTGCTGGAGACTACGGAGGCAGTGGCGGACCGCCTGGAGCGATACATCTCTCGTCGGGGTGAACCTATAACCCTGCGCTCGCTGCCGCCCGCCCGACCCGCCAGGACGGTTATCTCTGAGAAATCCCCGGTCTCAACCGACGCCCGCAGGCTAATGTGGTATCATAGTCGGTAATTAGCCGACTGAGACTACAAGATAATGTACTTCGCCGGCATAAATCTTTCCGCGCAGGCAGCGTTTCGCTTTGCCGCTCGGCAGTTCGTTCGTTCGTTCGCATCACACTCCCCCGCACGCCGACCAACCAACGCTTCTGCTGCATCTTTCAGATTTCACTCATTCTTATTACGCGAGACCACTTGATTACCACAGACACTGAGGGAATCGAATTCGGATTCTCATTTTAATTCCCTAATTCATAAACATAAACTCAGTTGTTCCTGCTACTTCCATGTATGCCTTAATTTAACCAATATTTCTTTCTGTATGCCCAAATCATCTCAACTGGCAAAAAATACACAAATTTCACCAACATATTCTTCATGCGCAATACTATTCGAATTCTTCGTCATTCCTTCCACAGCGTATCAGTTGTTCCTGCTACTTGAACTCTTCCGTTCATGCAACAAACATCAATTATACCCATCCACTTATCTCTCATCCTTCTGTCAGGGGCGCCGAGAGGAAAAGCGGGCCCCGGGAAAAAAAAATTCGGGCCTCCTTTAACTTTGAATATTTATTAATTAAATATAAGATACAAAAAAAACTATATTTATAAATATATGTATGACAACAATAAGAATTATTAATATCTAAATAAAGTTATAACAATATAAATAAAATTAAATACAAAATTCTGAGTTAATTGGTGCAGCGATGTGTATTGTATACTCACTGTATGACTATCTAATATCTAGTTGCATATTCGATAAATGTAGGGGATACCAAAACAGCACTACGCACAAATGTATAGAGCCTTTGCCTATGTGTGTTGTATACAATGTAGTAATATAAGAAACAAAAATACAACAATGTAATAATGTACTTTTGAATAGTGTATAAATTTATTTAAAATTTGCAACTGGGGCCCTTGATCAAGCATTTCGTCATTTTTATACAATGTAATAAATTGTTGAAAACTTGTATCAGACATTTCGTTATACATGTTTTAGTAAAGAATATAAAAAATTGGTGAAATAGTAGAAAATTAAAAGCAATTTATAAAATAGCATCACATCCGGGCCCTGGGTATTTTACCCCCCCCCTCCCTACCCCCTCTCTCGTCAGGCCTGCCTTCTGTATGCCCAAATCATCTCAACTAACAAAAAATAAAAACATATTCTTCATGCGCAATACTATTCGAATTGTTCGTCATTCCTTCCACAGCGTAATTCCTCATCATCTGCGGCTGTTCCGGCTTGGCTGCTCGAAGCACCGAGTCATTACTAGCAGTTGCAAGGGGCGAAATTTCGCCCGAGGAAATTATTAAATTGCATTATAAAAAAAAGCGGTCGTCGCCGCCACCACTTCGCCAAGGGGAGATGCAGAACACTGAGCTAATGTCGATTATAAAACCGAAGTGCGGATCAACGCACCACACTCTTAATCGCATTTCCGCGTTGCACTAACAATCATTCATATCTTTATTTTAAAGATAAAGTTGACTCTTTGAGATGTATGGATTCGTCTTGTTGATGTACAAACTGTAAATACATTTCTTGTCATTAGTAAGAGAGCAAATGCGTCGATGTAAAAACAGTTTAGTTCTTATTTCTTTTAATTGGGAAAAGCCTCTTAACTGTTTAAAAGAATAAATCGTTTTTTAGAATTAACAGCGACTAAAAAATAATACGGACATTTCTTTGAAGTATCTGGCGGAATATTTGATTCAATTAGCGTGAAGTTAGCAGTTAGCTGCACAGAAATGCACAACACTTCATCCAGCGCCGGACTATCGATAAATTACACCCGGAAAACTAATTTACGGCGGCCCAAATAGCTCCTTTATCAGATTAAATTTCTTAATAATAATAATAATACTTTATTTATCCACAGCAACCAATACATTTGGTATAAGGCAAGTCAGAGAATAATTACATATAGATATGCATACAATAATATACAGAGTGTTTCACAACTTAGAGCAAAAAATTAAAGGGTATATTCTGTACGACGTGCTGATCATGAAACAAAAAGAATTTTTTTTAAATCGCAAAACTATTTTCCATGTTTCCCAGTCCAAAATTTTTCGTTGCCACTGCCACTGGGTGGATGATTATATTAAAGTTATTAATTAAATAAAATTCTATTATAAATAACTGCTAATAATTGAATTGTGTAATTATTCTTTCGTAGTTGATACCTACTTCATTGTTTGTGTTTAATAGGAAAGCGAATCCAGTGCAGTACTACAAACATGTTTTAGGTTAGCAACCCTTAATTTTTTGAATTTAAAAAAAATCTTTTTGTTTCATGATCAGCGCGTCGTACAGAATATACCCTTTAATTTTTTGCTCTAAGTTGTGAAACACCCTGTATAATAGAATTTACAAAACTTTATCTGGCAAAAATTCATTTATATCATAGTATTCCTTGTTAATTAAATAGTCTTTTACTTCTTTACAAAAACTTTATTTACAAAAAACTTATTTGATCCTTATGTAAAAACCTACGAGTATAATAATTTTTTCATTGTCAAACATTTATAAATTATATTCGATGTAGGCAGAGCTGGCAGGAATTGGCATCATTCTAGTCCGAGTCAGAGTTGCCGTCATCATCGTTGAAATGAAACAGAAATATGAAGTTTGATCGGTTGTGTCGAGTGTTTCTCTGCGACTAATTTTGTTTGAGATATTGATATTATTGTAGTTGAGTGAATGAAAATAGTGGATAAACACGCGCAGTTTGCAGTCGTGAGCAGACAGAAGCCAAAACCGAATGGTCTGCTCTGTTGTTGATTAATGACAAATATTTTCACAAATGTACAACATTGGTTTGGAGAGCAAAGCCAGAGTTCCTGAGAAGCGAAATGAAACTCTCCGGATGAGTTTGTTAATATATCGGGGACATATTGGTTCCGAACGTAATCAAGCAGCGACGCACACCTTGTCATATTACTTCTACAAACTACAATCATGTTGCTGGCCCCGCGCATTCCCCTCCTCTACAAACTTGTCCGTAACTCATCTCTGCTGCTGATGCTACACCCCCAACACTTTTATATCTGTTGCCACTGCACACATGCTACCGTTCCTTTATCAAAATACTTTCATACATTCATAAACATTATTCATCAACAGAATTTAACAATTTCATTGTTCATATCAATCGTTCATTAATTATACAAACTACTACCCATTATATTTCATATAAAAAATCTGATGTGGTCACCACATGACTTCCTTGTACGCGTATTATACTATACCTACATTTTTTTAATGCACATATTTGACGTAATTTGATATTGACATGAAATTTTTAAATTTCTTCTTATTTTTTGCAAACTTAATTACAAAAAAAAACAAGAAATATATAATTTTTAAATTTAGATATCTCGCTTATACAAAAGGCTAATTTAATAATTCTTAATGTGCTAGACGCAGAATTTAATTCTCTAAAACTTTTATTTGCAGCATTCATTTCTAAAATTAAAATAATACCATTTTTTCAAGGAAATCTGTTAGCAGCTTCATGTAATGTGCCACTTCCGGTTAGTCTATTTTAACCAAAATCTATTATGTTATTTCCATTGATATAGTAGTCTTATATACCAAATTTGGAAAGTTTTAAATTATATTTGAATATAGTTTTTCATGAAAATCTATTATAGGCTTGAAGTAAAGTACCACTTCCGGTAGTTGTATAATGACCAAAAAGGGAGGTGCACAACTAGATGTTATAAAAGTCCTAAATATAAAATTTCAATTTTCTACGGCTTACCGTTTTTGAGTTATGCGAGATACGTACGTACAGACGGCATGACGAAATTAGTTAAAATGGATTCAGGGAAGGCCAAAACACCTATTTCCGTTGAAATCTGAGAAACGAAAATTTTCGCGATTACAATACTTCCTTTACTTCGTACAAGGAAGTAAAAAGACATTGAAAATACCCCTGTGGCTTCCTCTTTACTAACATCTTTGGAGCCATAATTTGACGACTGGTAACCGAACTTTACGCGAATAAATATATCACATACCGAGATCTACTTCGACAGAGTTTCGCACCCAATAATGGGTAAAAGGTTGGGATGTAACAAGTAAAATATTAAATTGTCAAAGAAAAAAAAATGTAATATACTTGTTAAAACACCATTGTAAACTTGAGTGAATCTTACACACACGCTATCCTATCAGAAAGTAACTTTGTCATAAATAAACTAGAAATTTATATAAGATTTTTTATTTTCTTGAAATCTGACACAATGCCATCTTTAAGCCTAGGCAAAATAATTAAATTCTAAAGGCCCAACAATGTTATAAAGCTATTTAAATATTAATAAATGGAACATTTTCATTTTGAGGTTTAATGGTGTACCTATATATTTTTTACTGTCTTTGAAATAAAAATACCTAATTGTCTGTATCTTCAAAAATAAATAAGAATAGTTTGTCAGTGGAAAATACAGAACGGTAAATATTTAATTTGTGTGTAACTCCGGCAAGTTGAGTATGTTGTTGGTATCCATGTAGGAAATATTTCATAATGATGATGATAGTAGCGTCATTTAATCTTAGTTAGTTTTTGTGACAAAACGCTGTTGTCTGGCAAACATGTACAAATTATCTCCGTTGTCAGAAAAAGCTGAATCAATTTGTAATCGTCGCCGTTAACTGAAAAGAACCGCAAGCGTGTTGTGTTGCGGCGGTGGTGGTGTTGGCGGCGGCGGTAATTTGAGGCGGCGTCCCCGGAGATGCCGCACATAAGATTGCTAGCGTCGAGCACTGCGCTTGATAACCAGAAGATGACCTAACGTCGGCCAATAATTTCATTAGCCGCGCTGAGATAAATGCGATGTCGTTGTACGAGTATGAAGCAATGCGAACGCAGACAAACAAACACCAAGATGCCTCAGTCAGCAGCGCCTCCACCAAATAATACACCAATGTTTAGCATCTTGCTATCATCCTCTTTAGTGAAAGATACTCACAAATATTTTATTTTAAATAGAATTGTTATTATTTGTATTCATAAATAAAAATAAATAAATATATCATCACGCCATTTACCCATTACTGGATGTGGCACTCTGCAGTAAGCAGATCTCTGTATATATTTCTTCGCGTGAATTGCGATTACCAGTCGTCAAATCACGGTCCTCAAAGATGTTAGTGGAGGGGGAGCCACAAGGGTAGATTTAAATTGATGAAAATTGTTTGTCGGCTGTGGGGATCGAACCAGGGTTCTCAAGATCCACAGGCCGACTTGATACCACTGAGCCACCTACCCCATATTATTTGTATTTAGTAAACAGAAATTTACTTTCTGACAGAATAGTTAAAATATATTTATTTAATACTTATTTATATACTTAGGCCGTGAAATAACGAGGCGACAACTGAGGCAGACAACATTCTGAAAAAATTAAATACATTTTATCAATGAGGTGTACACAATTTTGTTTCATGACTCTGTTAAAAAGTAATAATTATTTAATATATTTGTCGAAATTGTATTTTCTGATAGGGTGATAAAAAATATATATGTATACCTCATAAAGGAAGTGTAATTCTTCCCTCAGGAGCTTTATATATCTCCCCTTTCGGGTCAGAAAATTAAACGGCATCTGCAAGAACAAAGGCTCATTTTCTACTCTTAATATACAAATAAGAACAATGTAAATGGCTCAGTGGTATCGAGTCGGCCTGAGAATCTTGAAAACTCTGGTTCGATCCCCACAGTCGACAAACAATTTTCACCAATTTAAATCTACCACTGTGGCTCTCCCCCCACTTACATCTTTGATTTGACGGCTGGTAACCGCACTTCACGCGAGGCAGAGTGCCACACCCAGTAATGGGTAAAAGGCGTGATGATATATTTATTTTATTTAATTTAAATGCATTATGTACATTTAAAAAAACTGAAAAAATTGTTGTTTTAATTTAGAAACCGTTTCCTACATAATATAGGAAGTGAAGGATAATTTGTCTGTGGCAATGTAGGGTTCGTGCATACGCGTCCGCAGTAATGTAACTGAGAGTGTAGCAACTAAGTGCGCGACAAGATGGTGCTGCGAACAACAGCCGGACTGCAATGTCCCCGAAATGGGCCACCGTCCAGCACTTGGCCAAATCACAGCCAGCAACTTATCTCTCCCTCTCCGACAAAAATTCATCATTTACAAACTTATTGAACGTACAAATTTTTCATTAAGTCTTGTATCTAACCCTTCGTGTTTCTTGTACTCGTATATGATGGCTTTAATGAAGTGTCTTTTTTCATTTCAAGACGAAGAAGATTTAAAATGAAATTTTAATAACTGTCACGTCGTAATTAAAAATGCGAGTAGGTATCGCTGTCGCTTGAAAAATCATTGGTACAAAGGGGAGGCTTCAAGGACAGTAATCAGACAGTGATCCTTATTAAACAGCAATATTTAAAAACGTTGTCCTTTTACCTGTCAGCAAGAGCCACTTATCGCGCGCAAAGAATAAGAAACAGCAGGTTTTTGTCGGGGCTGTTTCAACGCCCCTTTATGTACACACATTTAGCAGGGAAGTTATTAGTAAAACGAAGATGAGAAAATAAAAAAGAGCAGATTGGGGTGTAAAACAAAGGCGGCGCGAGATTGCAGGGTGCCTGGGGTGCGATTCCGTGATCGGTCAGGCTGAGGGTGAGAACGAGAACCGTGTTTTTTCTTTCCCTGTTCGTTTGTTTCGCCTGTTGCGGCTGATTTGATGAATTTGTTAATTTTTTTCTTTTCTTTTATTTGCCTAACGCGCAAAGTGAGAAATCATATTCATTTGATTTTATTGTTTCTTTAAAAACATTCTCAGAGATTTATTTATTTTTCTCTTTGCTTTGCTGTTGCATGTAAGACAATTTTGCAAATCTATGGAGTAACAAATTAGTCTTATTACATACATCTTCTTCTTTTTATTTCTTCAGATACTTTTGGAAAACTAACTGATATTATTTTCCAAATAAAAATTAATCATATTTTTTTCTATGGCTACTAAGATAACTTGTTTTTTGTATGTTTTTTCGTTGCTACGAAAATATGGTGCATATCTCATGGATCCATACACTACTAGATTAATTTAATATTTAGGAGAAATTTATTATTAAATATGAATATTGTATACTGTAGCATAAGCTCGTACGAAATGAATTCCATGCTTGTTACAATATACTATTTGAAAGTTGTAAAATCAATTTAAAATTATGCATACGATGCCATGTTTCTTCAAAAGTAAAGTAGCACAAGTTATTAAAACATTCATTAAACAAATATGAATTAGATTGATTCTTGTAATGAATCTTCTTGATTCATCCATATTTATAATTCTTTTCATGCAAGCTATTTTGTTCACTCAACAAACCTTCAATTATTTCCATCCATTTATCCACGCAATCTCTCATCATCAGTATTAGCAAGTAAAATACATTTACTTTTCATGGGGAATACATTTCCAATTCATCGATAATTGTAAATTTGAAGTGATAGTCAGTTTTCTAATGATTTCCGCAATCTTAGTGAGCTTCATCTTCATTTTCCTCTTCCTGTTCTTTTCATAAAAATAGAGAGCAGTCCCTTGTTTGCGTGTGATGCAATCCCGGCTCGATTATTCTGGGTCTCCGGTTAAATTACTGCGCGAAGTCTAACACCTACTAAAGAACCTGTTAAAAAAAGCGACGAGCGCTCTGCTCTGCTCTGTGTTGGGGGTGGGAGATGAGTGCAACGCAGCGGGGGGTGGCACGCGGTGAGGCGTTTGTTTTTAACGAGATTCTCGCGCCCGATGATCACGCCAAGTCCCTCAGACCAGCCCAGCCTGGCTTTTGTGTTTAAACGAATTTTCTTCTAAAGCGCTTGTTTTCTCCGTGTTTTTAATTGTCGCCGCTCGCCGCGCTGCCGACACTTCAGCCACGTGCACACGAGAAGATCTTGTGTCCATAGCGACACCCTACATTTTTACCAACAACATAACACATTCACATTTTCACAGAAGGTTTTCTTAATCATCTTAGTTTTTATCTTATTTTTGCATACTAACCGGTAATAATTGACCTTTTACAAATTTACAACATTTTTACTCTCAAAGCAATATTTAAATTTCTAATAAACACTAATAATTAAAGTTTAAATAAAATAAGCCATTTGTCATTTGATTCACTTATATCAGTTCACAACATAGCTAAATGAACTTAACTATACAAACTAAATAATTATTTAAATTTAATATTGGAAATGTATGATTTTTCGTAAATTAAAAAATATAATTACATGTATTTATGACACTCGGGCGTTAGTTTATAGATCTGTAATTAATTATCAAAATCACATCAATCAATATTTATTAATAGATAGAATATATCAATATAATCTACAAAATTTATAGATTTCCACAGAATTCTACTTTTAGTCGTATTTTGTTGAAATTTCATAGTTGTATCTTATAAAACCAAATAGTAATTGTATAGTGGATAAAACCGAAATAAACCTTGCGTTTATTATGAACAAGCAAAAGTTTATGCATTCAAATCTCGCTGAGCAACTTACATTGTAGGAAATATGAGTGGTTCAGTAGTAAAATAAAACAAGATTTGTTGAAGGTAAAAATGTGGTAGAATAGTAGTTTGCAATAAGATTGGTATGCGTGCCGGACTGATGAAACAAACGCTAGTGGTCACTTTAACACCGGAATACTTGTCCACAAATCTGTACAACACTTCTGGATCACAAGCATACCGATCTTAGTGACAAACGAGTTCCGTCTCAAGCGAAGCAGCGCTAATATTCGCAATTTAATATCATACGGCAGCAATCGTGTTTAGTGTTCATCACCATCACAATCAGCACCTCACGCGCACTTGCAAGACATTGTTGTCTCGCGTTTTGTTTACCAGCACAGGTATATTAAATCTCAGGGACCTCATTAGAAAGCGATCTTGCCGACACATGTCGTCACGTGAAGAATGACTTGGAGGGGGATGAACAGAACGAACACTTCACGTGAGGTATTTTGTTACAGCCGGGGGCGCACTCCTACCTACAACAAGCCAAGTCGCGGATCAGTTTCTGCCGTGTCTACAAGTGTGCTATGATTCTTGAAGCTTTCATACGTTGCTTATGTTTTCAACGAACATTTATTAATTTACATTTTCCGCCCTGTCTGTTACACGATACCTCACATCACATTTACATTTAATGTTTATCTGATCCCAAATATTATCCATGTTATAACTATATTTTAATTTCACCGTGATGTTGGTTTTGTAAACATCATTTTCTTACTTATCTACAGATTGAATTACATTTTACCATATACTCGGATTCGATATTGAACTTTATACAAAATTATTTTATAGAAAAGTGCTTTCATTTTTCCAAAATGATTACCTCACTGGTTAAACATTTTTTGCGAGGTATTTTTGTTGAAAATAATAATTTGTAAACGTCTGAAAAGGTATTTGTTGAATGTATGTCGAGAAGAGGTTCTGTGCTTCGCACACCGGTTTATTATTCGTTGTGTTTGTGTATTCGCATCGTGTATCTAATTGAAATAAAAACTTAGGCGAGAGATGGATCGCAGTTGCGAGAAAGTTTTCCTGCTGGTAAAAAATCCGGATACATAATTGCCAGCGTTGTGCTGTGCGGGGATTCCGCACGAGCTGATAATATCCCAACCCGGTGCGGAACCGGTGCGGAACCGGTGCGGAACCAGTGCGGCATTATGCAGGTATCCGAGTCTGATTTCGAATCCGTGTTTTTATGGTATCAGGGCCGGTAGGCAGAGTCAGGAGAGAAATAAAGAGAAATTGCCGTCGTAAATCAGACGACGTTGTCTTGGTGGAGCCTGGGGCTATGCTAGACACACACGACGCACGACGAGGAAGAGTGCTCGCTCGATGCTTGCTTGTTTGTTGTTTGTGTTCTCACTGCTCCGGGTGCGATGTCGCAGTTTGTCACGATTGAAAGATTCCACTGATCCGATAGCATCTCTCCTCTCCATGATCACTCAAATTAAGACTCTCTCTCCCTCTTGTTATCTCGTGACAACTGCGTCATGGCCGTCTTGGGACTCTTCTCCAATAATCTTTAAGACTTCTGGCCTGGCCTGCTGACATGACGTTTCCTGCGTATGCATTTGCTCCACTCACACACACACACACACGAACGTTAATCCACGCTGCTCTCGGATGATATTCGCTCTGTATTTTGTAAAGTTGCAAACTTTCCGGATGGCTCTGTCGCCTCGCGTCGCGACGCTTCTCGTCCGCCAACTTGCTTCGTTCAATGTAAAAGGAGTTGACATTAAAATTGAAATCGCTGTCCTAGAAGACTTTAACACGATCAAAGATCACTATAATTTATTCTAACTTCAGACGCCAGTTACATGTTCACGTTCGCAAGCTAAGCAACGTTCATCCTGTGACGTCACTGCTACATTTAATGTCATTAGAACGGAATGAAGGAAGATGCGTCCCTCCCCCCTCACTAGAATTTATTGTTGCACCGGATTGTAAAGTTGATATTTTAAAGTCCAAGTGTCCAAATCTGACATTGGATGCGAAACCAAAAGAAATATTTATTCAGATATTTAACGATATTGGAGGGTGCGATCTACGATCCCCTATACAGTACAGACAAGGGTGCAAGGGTAGGAAGACGTCGGTCTTCCGACGACGGACGACGTTCATCCGGCACTTCCGACACCGCAGACGCCGTCGCCGCTGCCACCGCCGCCGTCCACTTCCGCCCAATCCAATAATGCGTCGTCCGGACGCGCTTCGAAGTGTCTGCATATTTGTTTTGATTTTTCGATTCGTTTCTGCTCCGGTGTCTCCGAATAGAAAGATAAATGGCGGCCGGCGAAGTAGCGGGATAGTTTATTGAAATCCTCCGTGGTATACGACCCCACGCTGGTCTGTCTCTACCCCCTTACTCCTCCACTCCTACCCCGTCCGGCGAAACTTTCAGAATTCTAAAACAGGGTCGGCGAAAAAGTTTTTAAGAGATGTGACTCTGAACGAATTAAATTATGAAAACATATCCGGATTATAAACATTTCATAATTCACTTGTAATACTTTCTAGAGATCGCCATTTTCAAATTCGTTTCGTCATTCGATTCAAAATTCAATTCGAAATGTAACGTAAATTGTATATCCGAAAGTAAAATAACCGTTTAGATGAAATTAAAGACAAATTTTGTCATTTTGTTTCATAGTATCTTATATTTCATGTAATTTTATTAAAAGCTGCATTTTTAAATTTCGGATCGAATATGTTACCCGAATTTCTAATTGATCCGAATCTAACCCGACTGATTTTTTTTTTTGCCGACCTCTAATATCTCCGTGTGCATATCGCCTCTAGCCCTCTCAACGCCCACGCTGGCGGAACGTCTCTCGTTCCGGTGCATACGCCGCCGAAGATGCTTTTAATTTCCGTCCTACTCAGATATCAAATTATCAAATTCGCAGCGCACTCCAAATACATCAGATATAAAAAATATATTCGACAATCTTAAATCATATCTCATACCACAAGCAAAAACGAGAAAAGTTTAGTAAATCAATTTTCGAATGTAAAATTTCATTAGAGCACTTTAATTAATGAAAAAAAGTTGAGAGTGTCCTGCAGCGTATATCACGTGAGGCCGAGCTCGGCTAAGTGATGAGAGCGACCGCGCGAATTATCACCCAGGTGAATAAATAAATTTACAGACGAGATCGGTTCATAAATCGTATGGTGTTTACCCACCAGCACCAAAGCAGAGATTTATATCTGCAAGGAGCGGCGCAAGCTGCGCATGCATGGCCTGATCAATAATTATTCAGCGGCGACTTGAAATGCAGCCGCAGCTCATTTCGCACATGCGAACCTCGCGTGCGACAAATTGCTATATTAGTTATTTCAAGTCGCGCCTCATGCAAGCTTCGGATCACTCATGCGTCCTAACAACTAATCATAGATTTTCAGTTTACTAAAAAATCTACCCTTTGCATCAGACAATTACCGACGCGCAACGCACAGCAATTGTATTTAAATGCTTTTCAAGATCTCTGTGGATAACAACAAGCAAGCGTTGGACTCGGTTACTACACAGATAGGTACGGTATTTCATCCAGCATCCAATCAGGTCCTAGATTTGATCTAAATCCAATCGGACCTGACACTTGTATATTTGAAAGAAATATAACCTTTGTACTTGAAACTAAATTAACAATTTGTACCTAAAAGCCTAGAAGAAAGTGAAATAAAAAATGCGAGAAGTTGTGTATTTTAAGGGTAGGTGAAGGTAGTGGCGGCATGTTCTTGTGTCGGACTGCATCAACAGCCCAGCGTCTAGGGATATTTGCGGCGATAAATTCCATGTCGTCGTCTTGTTAAATATAACACACGTTTGACTAAGTCTAATGCAATCTGGGTATGTGTACATATGGGGAGGTGGTGGCGGTGGTGGTAGGGGGTGTGATATATGCCGCGTGGCGCGTGTTTGCGCAGAAGGGTGTCCGTGCTCTGATGACAAATTACCGAGGTCTAGGTGGCCGTCTCGAGTGATAAACGTCCGACGCTTAGCGGCGGTCAGCAGCGACCGGCGTCGAAGTGCGAGGCGAGCGAAAGCTCACACACCCCACCGTACCGCACTCGGCTAATGACGATCCACCCCTCGGCCTTATTGCGTGCCTTTGATGTCCAGCAAGCGCGAGGCACAGCACACCGCGCGTCTCCAGATTATCCCAGCAGAATGCGCAGCCAACTGAGTTTTCATTAGCAAGATGTCGCCGTTACTCTAACTCGTATGTGTGATACTCGAAATATATCTCATCTCGTACCACAGATACTAGACAGATAGATTTATTTTAAATAAATGTAGCGAATATTCGTCAGAGCCACAACTGTTCTTGTGGATGAAATGTGAAATATGTGAAGCAACATTTAGTAAAACTATGAATAGAAATGAGCGAGATTCCAGAGGAAGTAATTCCGAACGATGTCCGTCAATAACCATCAAAGAGAGACAACAACAAAGAAGTGTTCATGCAGCGGCGAAGTGTCAGTGTTAATGGCATGCAGCACTGCAATCTGCGCGGTGGCCACTGGACACACGGAATCCGGCTCGGAATCCAACAATCTTCCACGACGTCTTGCGGTCAAGACATCGTGCGCTGTACATTCCTTGTCCCGCGGTCATTCGGACGCATCCTCGCGTTAAATTTCTTCCTGCAAATAGTTGCGTGACGACGCGCAGCAATGTTGCCAAATCGAGTGGAACGCGAAGGAATATTTCCTCGAGATTCTCATTTGTCTGGTGTGACGGCTGTCACGTCCTCTATGCGCTGACGAATTACACCGATCACGGATTGTAAGCGTTGCTAGATGTTTTCGCGCGGATTCTTACGATAAGCTTTCGATATGTGCAATTGCCTGTGTGGGCTTTACCAACAAGTCAACGGATCAAATCTAACGAAAAATGAGCATTCCTTGCATTCCTACACTTACTCGCTAAATGTTGGCGGAGAAAAAAATACTTTATATTTACTTAAATATGTAATGTTTGATTTAGATTCACCTAAACTCGTGGATGTAGTGACAAATATGTTGGTAGGATTTTTGTTTGAGTTTGCAACGTAGTAACCTCGGCTGTGCAGTGTGTCCTTCACACGTCGAAAGGTTGAAGGCGAAGCAGTAAGGTATTCCCGACGGTTCGTTCGTTCGTTCATTCGTTAGCAACATCAGCTCTACGGAGCCACGTTCGCCGTTCGTTCGCTACATTTGCTCATTTACAAGGGAGCTTTACTTTGCATGTCAAAGAGTCAAATATATCTGAAAAGTTTCCAAACTGCTAAGTGTAGCAAAACGTTTGTAGCGGGTAAAAACACAAAAGGGACCTCTTTTTCTTCCCCTTATTAGTGCGAGCGCGTAATTTATGACTTTCTGTTTGATTTCTACTGGTTTAGCTGATGCTGTACCTACTGTATATGTAGATATTGCACAACACTATACACACACACAGAGATGTCTTCTTTACAAGGGTTGCGATTTGCATCCAAAAAAATCATTCATTAATAAAAATAAGGGTCATCGGGATCCCGGGATCAATGAAAAAATTATTTTTAAAAAACCGCAATTTCCACATTTTTACTTTCGAGGCCAGGCAATTTTTTGTAAAATAAAAAATGTGAAAATAGTGTCTAGTTTAGTGTAAGTGAACCGAAGTTGTAGGTATGGGAATGGAGCCAGCCTGTATACAGGGTGTTTCAGGACTAGTGTAACAAACTTTAACAGCTTATTTTGAGCCAAAAATGTCATATGAACATTGGTCCTATTCCTTCTAGTTACCAAAATACAAGAGGTGGAAGTTCTATAAATAACACGAAATTTTCAAATTTTTGTAATCAACGTACTTTCGGAAAACAAGAGTTTTATTGAAAAGTCATACCTTATTTGTGTTAATTAATTTTATTTATTAATATTAACATGCATACGAGTTCAAGCCGCTTATTTTGAACACTTGCTGTAATTTTTAAAAAAATTTGTTATCTTATTTCATATTGTGTTAACCTATTCCATGTTTGGTTATGTTGTTCTGTGTCTATTTATTGTGTCATTTTATATTTTGTTCTCTAAATCGTATTCGTTAATATTAATAAATAAAATTAATTAAGAATTACAAAAATTTGAAAATTTCGTGTTATTTATAGAACTTCAACCTCTTGTATTTTGGTAACTAGAAGGAATAGGACCAATGTTCATATGACATTTTTGGCTCAAAATGACCTCAGGAATAAGCTGTTAAAGTTTGTTACACTAGTCCTGAAACACCCTGTATAGCAGGTAGGTATCTATCTGTCCTCGCAGCAACTGTACGAAGTTTTATCTATTGTGCATACGTACCGTGTATAGCGCAGTTCTAGGCTGGTTGAATACCGGGTACCGTTGTTATTACCAACTTCGTTCCACACATCTGCAGCGATAACCGGTAGCGTCCGGTTGCCGCTACACTGTTACAGACTACAGAGAGATGTGAAGTCATTATCGGTTGGAGCTGGTGGTGGTGGTGGCGGTGGTGGTGGTGCTGTGGGCCAGGTACTGGACCGGACAGGGTGTCGGCCGTTCTTATCATTCGCGCACGTCATTAATCATGCACGCCAGAGGCACACCATCGACCAACACATTGTTACGTTACCGGTACCGACCGACCGGTCCAACAACGAGAATGCCTTCCAGCCAAGCCGAACTCAACACTTGCTTGATGGATATTCATCAAGCAACGCACACGTATGTCACTTACATACGCCCTATCTTTTAATCGAGATCGCTCAAACACTATAGAGACTATTTATACATAAGAAGCTACGCCATGGAAACATTATTGTAAATATTTGTAGCAAATACTCGCATTAAAAAATGTTGTACCTAAATTTCTAATTTATATATGAAAGTATTACTTTTTGACAGGGCAAAGAAATAAGTTATACCGGGTGGAACATCATACCTGTGTACATAGGCGATTAACATGAAAAAACAGTTTTTCCGTGCGCATTGCTCCCCAAATTATTTTAGCCAAAAATGCTTCAAATAAATGTTGTAGAGCATAAAATTTTGTATCTAAATCAATAAACAGAATTACATTTACATGCATTGTAACGACAGAAATTAAATAAAAAAATATAAAAAATTACATTCAAAATATCAAGTAGCCATGGAAGTGAAACAAAAATAGATAAATGCTTGACGTTTTTCTGTCTATTTGATATTTAACCCCCGACAAATTAATCATTCAATAAAATTCATACAAAAAATTCCATACCTATGGTTACAATTTAATAATAAATAAACAATTGTACATTACAATGAAACATTTATTTCTTATAGGGTTGGTCATGTAAAAATTATAACCTATCTATTATCAAACAATAATTCTCTCGATAAAAAAAAACCCTACAATTTATTATTACAATAAATATTCAAATAAACCTCCATTTTCAGCCAAGCAATAACCAAGTCTATTGTAGAAGGAATGTCGTACATTAGCGAGCTGCCTATTTGTGATTAAGGCGCACTTATCCACGATAGCTTCTCTCAAAGAATTAATATTTGGGTGGCGTTGCTTATAAATTTTACATTTAAGATGACCCCATAAAAAATCGCTAGGTGTTAAATCAGGAGATCTGTCAAACGTCAAGCATCTATCTATTTTTGTTTCACTTCCATGGCTATTAGATATTTTCAAAGTAATTTTTAATATTTTTTTATTTAATTTCTGTCGTTGTAACGCATGTAAATGTAATTATGTTTATTGACTTAGATGCAGAATTTTATGCTCTACAACATTTATTTGAAGCATTTTTGGCTAAAATAATTTGGGGAGCAATGCGCACGGAAAAACTGTTTTTTCATGTTAATCGCCTATGTACACAGGTATGATGTTCCACCCGGTATGTATACCTTGTAAAGAAAGTATCATTCTTCCCTCAGGTGTTTTATATGCTTCGCTTTTAAACCAGGATATTAAACGGCAGAAAAGATTAACATTTATACAAAATTAGGAGATTAAACTACAAAGTTTTTCATGTTATTTATTCCATAAATATACAATTGTTTCTTTATTTTTAATTGGATTTCTTAATTTAGTTTACTGCATACATACATCAAATGACGGTAAATCCCATCAAACGGGGTAACACGAACTCTTGAAACATGTACTAAATATCCTCTCATCAGAAACATCAAATGGGGTAGGTGACTCAGTGGTATCGAGTCGGCCTGTGGATCTTGAGAATCCTGGGTCGATCCCCACAGGCGACAAACAATTTTTACCAATTTAAATCTACCCCTGTGATTCCCTCTCAACTAATATCTTTGAGGGCCGTGATTTGACGACTGGTAACCGCACTTCACGCGAACAAATATATCACTTACCGAGATCTGCTTAGGCAGAGTGCCACATCCAGTAATGGGTAAAGGCGTGATGATATATTTATTTTATTTATTTAGAAACATCAAAAAATCAGTCTTCGTAAAATATTCTCATTCTGACATATCATCACTACGCTTTAACTATATACACGTTCCATTCATACAAGTTCATGTATTCCTCACACTTGGAATCATTCATCACACAACAAACCTTCAATCACATCCATCCAGTCGCGCATATACACCTGTTTTATTAATCTTTCATTCGACATACGTTTCATATGCTCAAAACAGCACATTTATAACAACGAATCAAAATAGATAAGAGAAGAAAAGAAACGTGGTCCTGCATTATGTTATAATATAATTTAGAAGTGATTAGTAGTAGGAAAAATGTACGCGCTTTTGATAACATGATTGTCAAGTTCTCTGAATCCAATTTAGAAGTGTAGAAATGAAAGTGGCTGAGATTAGATCCCAAGTGTAAATAATATTAAAAATAATTCCATTTATTTTCCACTTGTTATAATTGAGTAGAATGAAGTTGCATAATCATAAAACCTGAAAATAAAAGGATTAAATCTGTATGTTAAATAATTCCAAATGAAGGGTGGCAGTTCTCATTCGCGCACATTTAACCCACATCTCTCGTCCGGTCACTGAACATTTTATTTCGCTCAACCTGATATTTAATCCAATAACAAACTTAAATTAAAATTCATCAAAAATTCGTGGAACGCGTGTAGGAAATTCCATATGTTGGTATTAGTAGAAATCGTGACGTCATTATACCTCCGCTGCTGCAGAGCTCCAAGGGGTTACAAGGGCGCTCGTGTAAAAACAGACATGGGGGTGAGATAACTCCGTGTCGAGTGGCAGACACTTGACCCTCCGTAGCTCCGCACACAATACCTGGCCAGCCTGGCCAGTGTCCAATGTCCAGTGTCGCTGATTTGCATCGAATAACGAGGCTGGCTTCCGCCGCCAATTTCTGGGACAATTCCCCAGACAAGCACGTGTGTCGTGAGACACGTGGCCAACCAAACCGACCACACCAATGTTCGTTCATTACCGATACACCGGCAACCAGCATCCTTATCGCGACCGTTTCTGTGAAAAGTGCTGGGACGTGGAACTCGAACTCGAACTCGAATGTGACGTCACGTAGCATACTCACACATCCATGTTGGTTGTTATGCGGCACAGAGAAAGATCTGCGTTTGATTTTGATTAGCTTTGTACGAGAAAATTACGCATATTGAGTACTGTTCAAATTATTCCTATTTCTATCCTTATATCTTAAAAATTAGATTATTACGAGTCTGGCATCTTCGTGATTTAATTCGTCATGTTTTTTTCCGATTTAAAATACTATAAAAATGGGGTAGGTGGCTCAGTGGTATCGAGTCGGTCTGTGGATCTTGAGAACCCTGGTTCGATCCCTACAGCCGACAAACAATTTTCACCAAATTAAATTTACCCCTGTGGCTCCCCCTCCACTAACATTTTCGGGGGCCGTGATTTGACGACTGGTAACCGCACTTCACGCTTCGGCAGAGTGCCACACCCAGTAATGGGTAAAAGGCGTGATGATATATATTTTTTTTTATAAAAATGTATATCTCGATATTTTAAAATAAATACACTTATGTAGTAAATTTACCCAAAAAAACAATAGTTTTTGAACGATATCTCAAAAACTAGAAAACATATACACTTCGAGACTTTACCGATGGTTTCAGCAGATCAAAATACATATGTTTGAAAATTTTCATTGAAATATTCATACCAGAAGGTATTTTAGAGCATCAATCTGAAATAAGTCTAAAATTTTAACAAAATACACAAGTAAATTTCAAAAATTAAATCCCTTAAAATTTGCTTATAAGTCGAGCACGTAGAATTCAATGTCGTTGGGCGTAACTTCATACATTTCTTAGTTTTTGAGATATAGACCCATGAATAAGTATTTTTTCCCTTTCACGAAATTTGTTCGTTGATTATAATCAATAAAACTATTCAAACTTCTACAGAAAACTATGACAAATCTAATGATAAAAGCTATAGATCCATACCTTGTCTAGATTTTAAAATATGGAGTACTAGTTATAAAAAAATAATTTAAATCTAAATTTCGTATACAATCGGATTTACTCGTTAATTATCGGCAAACAGCAAAGAGTAGTTAGATCTGTTTATTATTTGTATATATTTTTAAATGATTAAAACACTACCGAACAAGTTATATCATAGCTTAGTCATTATTTTATATCGATGACATAGACACGAGACGAGCTGGCCTTGTCCAGTTTAGTGCGGGTGTGTGTGTAACGAACAACGTTTTGTGAACGTTTTAGTGAATATTTTGTGATATTTTGATGTGTGAATTGTGTGTAATAATGCGTGGTGCAAGTGATAGTGTTGTGCAACAGTACAGGCCTCCTTGGATGTGCTGCTGGACGCTGGACAACATGAGGCCGTGATGGAAAGCTGATTCCTGCTCAAAGTAAGCAAATCATCAAATCTACTTTTATTATCTGTACATTGCATGAGAGATGCAGACATCTTTTTATGTATACAAATCATGTTATTGTGAATATTTGAGTATTAGCTATAAAGCAGTGATACAAAGATTATTTAAATTATTATAAAATCGAGGATCAACTAATTTGTGCAACAAAGAATTTTGATAAAAATGTACTAGTTTTGGAATCATTATTTCTTCCCAAAATACAGATTTATTTTGTATTTTTTTCATGTAATAATATGAATATCCACGCTGTGGATTCCACTATGCATATTGGTGAAAACGTTTCCTGTAACTACTAAGTGTCAACCATGGGGTGTTAGTTCAGAAGTACGCACGTAAAAGCTTCGTGAGATGACATATTGAACCGCGATTTGACGGCTGGTAACTGCAGTTCACAAGCATAAATATATTACATACTGAGATGTGCTACAGCAGAGTGCCATTGCCAGTAATGGTTCAAAAGCATGATATATTTATTTTTTGTGAATTTTTGGCTGAACTGGTTCAAAAATCGAAAATTTTTATATTATGTTTCTATATAGTTCGGAGCACGAGAAATACGCTCGTTCAAACCGCATTTCAATATCTCTTTTAGTTTTTGAGTTATGTCAATTTTTAACTTTTTTAAAAACTCAACTTTGAGAGCCTATATCTCGAAAACGAAAAGAGATATTGAAATGCGGTTTGAACGAGCGTATTTCTCTTGCGCTCCTTAACTTCTACTGAAATTTTATCATTTTTGAAAATTTTTGAACTTTTTATCAAATTTTTTTTTCTCAATATTTCCAAAAGTTGAAGATATAATGCAAATCTGAAAACACCACTGAATTCCTCACGTGAAAATACATAGGTATGCAAATTTTTACAGGAAAATTCGCACGGATACATTTTTTATTACAGAAAATCGAAAATAGCCATTTTTTTAAATTTTCCTAAGGGGTACCCCTTGGTGTTTTTACGGATTTTGGTCATTTTTCGATTTTCTGTAATAAAAAATGTATCCGTGCGAATTTTGCTGTAAAAATTTGCATACCTATGTATTTTCACGCGAGGAATTCAGTGGTGTTTTCAGATTTGCATTATATCTTCAACTTTGGGAAATATTGAGAAAAAAAAATTTGATAAAAAGTTCAAAAATTTTCAAAAATGATAAAATTTCGGTAGAAGTTAAGGAGCACAAGAGAAATACGCTCGTTCAAATCGCATTTCAATATCTCTTTTCGTTTTCGAGATATAGGCTCTCAAAGTTGAGTTTTTAAAAAAGTCAAAAATCGATATAACTCAACAACTAAAACAGATATTGAGATGCGGTTTGAACGAGCGTATTTCTCGTGCTCTGAACTATATAGAAACATAATTTAAAAAATTTCGATTTTTAAACCAGTTCAACCAAAAATTCACAAAAAACATGCCTTTACCCATTCTGGCAGTGGCACTCTATCGTGCTGGGTTTAGTAGACGCATAAGATTTAGGGGCAAATACGAAAATTCTATTCACTCCGGAGCGGCCTTAAACCGAATTCAGTAACAAAACTGATACAAATTAGAAACAATTTAATTTTAATCAACATATGTTGGTGACACTAAGTTTTACGTATTTTTGGCTAAGAAAAGAAAACAGACTCGACATTGAAAGCGACTTATGTTGTGTTTCCAATACACACATGAATGTGTATCAATACTCTACACAACTTTGTGAGAATAGAACCCGGGTTTTTTAAATGCACAGACCGACTCGATATCACTCAACCATGTACCTCATAAAAAAATTAATTCTGGGTCAAGTTGACCCGCACATAATAGCAGGGTTAATACTTCTTCTTTATTAATTATCTTGGGAAAAAGAACTTGAATTAAGAATGGTTCTCTCTGTATTTGAAGCATTTGTCTCTAAATTAAAATAGAAATATTTAACAGTAGGAAATATACAGGATGTTTTAAAACGATTGCAAAAACAGTTCTTTCAATGTTTAATGGTTACTAATATCTGTTCATTACTATAATTTATGCTTGCCTCAAGTAATGTGTAATTATTTTGCGAATATCGAAAATATTCTTGTTCCATTGTACATGCAATATTTTTGTGTAGATTTGTAATATTATTATTGTCAGTTTGTAATGTATATGATGTCGTGGTACATCGCCAAGAGGTTCACGTGTAGTGAAGACTTGGTTCTCATCTCTATAATCTCTCCCCTGGCACTAGCGTTAGTCGCGTGCGGTATCACGCACTATACGCACGTTTAGTAATAATTCAATATCGTTTATCCTGCAACCGGTGTCACCGTCACCGGCGCGTCACCACCCGGATGATTGATAGTGATTCTGCGCGACGCCTGCCATTATCCCCGCATAAAACACACTTATGTACCGCGGCGTCGCGGCGTGTAGGTTAGGGCAGGACGCAGGAGTAAGACACCGCGTAGAGTGTGGTGTAGTTTTCATGAATAATGTAGAGCGCAAGTACTACGGCCGTCTGCACCAAGACGTGCGCGGACTCTTTTCTGCAAAGCCAGCGACGTACATTATTTCATTCTTACCTTTTTTTATTAAATATTGTTTTATTTTTCACCCGCTCGAATATGACACTATTATTTCATTATTTTTTAATGGGGTAGGTGGCTCAGTGGATCTTGAGAACCCTGGTTCGATCCCCACAGTCGACAAACAATTTTCACCAAATTAAATCTACCTCTGTTGTTCCCCCACCACCAACATCATTGAGGACCGTAATTTGACTGCTGGTAACTGCACTTCATGCGAAGAAATATATCACTTACCGAGCTCTGCTGCAGCAGAGTGCCACACCCAGTAATGAGTAAAAGGCGTGATGATATATTTATTTATTTCTTTATTTTTCATTATTTTATAAAACCGCCAATAAAAGTTTATATTCACATCGGCAAGTGTCCACGAAGTAAATTTAAAAAAAAATACAAATATCTACTAGTTTCTTTTACATAGCTATCAAAGTCGTTGCTAATGGCAACATTAAATAAAACTGCTATCAAAGACACGAACCGTAATGAAACCATAATCGAAAACCACACCAATATTTACCTTTTCATGAATCCGCTTTTGTCTTGAAATATGAAAACCGAAAACTGATAGAAAAATTATATTCATTATGTAACCGACAATTTATTTCAATTTTAAAATCGAAAATATAATTCTGTATAAATAGCTTATTGAACCAAAAATAAGAAGAATATAATGTAATCGCTACCAAAGCTACATATGTAAATTTTGTTAGGTATGAAACAAAATGTATTTGTTTTGAAATTTGAACCGAAAACAAAACCGATATTTGACTAATATAAAAGTTATTAACCGTAAACTGTGTTCTGCTAATGAAAATATAGTGACAATAGTATGGTAATTGTTCATTGGCAACTTATAAAAATGAAAAGTACTAATATTGTGTCCCCTGCTCAATAAGCTGGCAACAAATTCAAAAAAGAAAGGTTGAAATCAGAATGAGGAGATCGCGAGAGCAGAGAGCGTGTACGTCGTCATCTGTCTGTCCCAGGGGGCAGCAGGAGTACGGGGTTGGCGTTTTCAATAATATTGTAACGAGCTTATTCTGGGGGAGATTAGTTAGTATTTGTATTCCACGCATTGACGCGACAATTGTGTAACTTATTTTCAATTTCAATCTGTTTTCGTTCTCTCATCTTTTTATGAAGGGGAGATCGCTCGACTTGAGGTAACAGACGCCGCGACGCCCGGGACTGACGTCAACCGCATTATACCACACAACATTTTTTTTAGAACATTAGATAGAAGATTTTTTTTCTTGAATCTTATAATCGTGTATCTATAGTAAATCTAATTACATACAATAACTTTCAATTTACTTTGTATAACTAGTGGCAGATAATTTTCAAGTCAATTAATTATTATTAAACATTTATTAACATTACATGAACATTTATTATTTACAATAATTTAAAAACTATTTATTGACCTGTTATCTAAATTATATGACAATTTCTTATATAATTGTATAGATTGATATTTAATTATTTACAAAGCATTATTGCTAACGAATTGTTATGACTAAGGTGACTTATTTAAAATTTAAATAAATAAATTTTTTCTTCGATTGCTATGAAAAGTTGACAATTACGCTCTTATTTGTTATCGTCAAGTTGACATTTTCTGGAACAATCGAAAAATATCATAGTGTATTGTGTTTCCTTGTGAGACTTTACAGTACTAGTACTGCAATGAATGTTACGATACTGTTATTGTGAAGTTGCTAGATAACAAACAGTTTTTGACATTTAAGTATAATTATTTTAAGATGTCATTTTCGAAGTTCGGTTAATAATTTTTTACAGAACTCATTTCAAAATTCCAGACTCGGCTTCTTCGTTCCCTACTATGAAAAACCTTGCTCGTACCGTAAAACTTATTTATGTTCGACTGCATCATATTACCTTGTTTTACGACACTGTTTACTGTCCATAATCGGGTACTTTATTGGACTAGTACGATAAAAATGCAAAATTGGACTGCTGTCAATGTCACATTAAAACAAAATTTAAAAGAAATATTTAAACACCATTTTCTGTATGTATTATATGTGTCTTCATACAATTGTTAGATATTCTCTTGCATTACATACAAGATCTTTTATTTCTTTTGGAACGTCTTCAATGTCTTCATCCATCTCAATACTTTTTTCACTTTGATAATTTGATAAATAAAGCAACAAATGCATAACAACGACGCACACTTTCAGATGCAATGAAATGTTTTAAATATAGGTATTGACAATCATATTTTAAGAGAAAATATTCTCCATGCAGTCGAACATAAAACGTTGTATGCAACTCGTACATAATCGGACTTTATAGACTCGCCTTATTTATTAGCCTCGCTCGCTGCGCTCGCTCTGCCATAAAATTCGGCTCGTCCAATAAAGACCCAAATTATGTACTTGTTACATAAACTACTATTTTTCTACGATTGCTATGAAAAGTTGACAATTACGCTCTTATTTGTTATCGTAAAGTTGATGTTTTTTATGGAACAATTGAAAAATATTATACTGTATTGTGTTTCCTTGTGAGACTTTACAGTACTAGTACTGCAATGAATGTTACGATACTCTTATTGTGAAGTTGCTAGATAAACAGTTTTTGACATTTAATTATAATTATTTGAAGATGTCATTTTCAAGGTTCGGATAATAATTTTTTACAGAACTCATTTCAAAATTCCAGACTCGGCTTCTTCGTTCCCTCCTACGGAAATTATTGTTCGTACCGTATACTTATTTATCGGACTTATAACGTAAATAACTATTGTTCTTTTATTATAAGATAGATTTCTAAATTGAGTTGGGATCAACTAGCACCTCTTAATCTTTAATCGATAGTTCGTATTATTGGTCAACTTGATTTAGATAGATAAAAGTAAATCTAATTGATTTGGTTTAATTTAAAGAAATTTTAAAATGTATGATAGAACGAATTTGAAATGTAGTCGTATAAATGTTTGTAAAAAAAGAGAAAGAGAGAGAGAGAGTGTGATGTGTTAGTCGTTTCTGGCAATCCAGTTGAAGGGTGGCTTGTGCTGTGTAATGCGTTCATTCGTTGTTCGAATCTCTTAATTCCGTAATTATAAATGTGCGGGCTGGGTGGTGGACGGCGCCTGCCACTGGCAGCTGTTGGCCGCCCGAGCTCGAGCTCGAGACCGAGCCCAAGCCCGTCGTCTGAATTTACAATCCGATCCTCTCATTCACACTTTCGTGATTTCCCAGCCTTTCCTTTCCCTTCGTACACTTGTATAGTCCAAGTCCAAACCAACACTGTATTTCTCGAGTATGATGATCGAGCCAAGTCTTGCGTTGCGTTGCGTTGCGTTACGTTGCCTTGTACATTTTAAAACGTGATTAATTTTACTTTTATAAACAATTTTAATTACCGAATAACATTGCTCGACGTGGTATTCGCGTAATCTTCCGACGGCGTTGCAACTAACGTACGAAAACCCGAGGAAAAAATGTTTTTATATGTCGGTACAGACGAAAAAGTTTTCGCATCTAAAAGAAAAAGTAAGTTAGTAAGCCTGTTGGCGGGGGCGTGGAATGCGGGGCTGTTGCGGAGACAGGGGACAGACATGCGCGCTGGCGGTGGAGGCGGCGGGCGTCGCGCGCGCCACTACAGCGACGAGCGTCGAGCGGAGAGGACGTACATGTCGATGTAGCAGACGGACGAACCTTCCTAATCACTAATAATGCATGCAGGCTTTCTCGTACTACTCGGCATTAGCGCCGTCGACTTGGACTGGAATCTATTAAGCGGATTAAGGGTGCTCGGTGAAGTTGACGTTGCTGGAGGTCATCTCCTGCGGAATCAATAGCTTGCTGGTAGTGGCTGCGCGGACCATGTCCGTCCTCCGAGCCGCTGGGTGGCCCCTCCCACCCCCCACGACGTGCACCACGGTCACCTCGGCTCGCGTCGGCCGTGCTCGGCGCGCCTCGGCACAGCGTCGCGACGCGCGCTACCTCCGCCACCAGACGTCGCGGACAAGTCCAAGAGTTACCCCAAACACTGAACAGCTTCATCGTCCAACATATACACACACACTTGGTTACTGTCACTGACACACGCACGCACGCTACTACATCGTGAACGTCGTCGTCGTCGTCGTCGTCGTTGTACACCGAGGATGGACAGCTCCAGGTAGGACACTCTGTGTGTTGCTTGCTGCTTGTCACTATAGTTAGTTTGTTGTGCGCGCTCGCCTCTCACTTGAGATTTCATTACGTTTTATTGTGCTGTTGATACATTAGAAAAATCCCCAAGTCGGGTTGAATATTTGGCGCGGCGTGGCGCGTCGCGGCCCGGCACGGTGCGGTGCGATTCAACGACCCTCGCGCTCTGACGCTAGAGAAAGGGTAAGACAGAGAACGGTGCGTTCCCTCTCGACGGCTGATTGTAATCTCTGACATCTGCAATTCCACATCAAGAATGGTAATGGCTCTCTTTATCGCATAATGAAGAAGGTGAAGTAGGAGAGACGGAGACCGGGAGAGCGTCACACAAACATCTCATCCTCGTCGGTCGTCGGTCGTCGCTCGTCGCTGATTTTTTGTCGTCCGTCGCTTATCAAATTAGCCAGAGTGTTTGCAGCTTAAATTTCGTTTATAAAATAGTGTTCAGTTGATTCGAGCGCCGAGATCTAATTACTTGTATTATTTACCGGCGACACCGACGCTAATTTGTATCAATTACAGCGGGTGCCGCCGCCGTCGTTGACTTCGTAGTCTTCTCCGTCACCGCCCGCCCCCGCCCGGAGGCGGGTGGAGTTTTTATTTTCGTGGGCGGAGTGCGCGGCGCCGACGACGCCCGTGCCGTGCGGTTTCTAAAGAACCGACGCCATTTTGTATGGCACATTTGTTCTGTAAACATTGTTATAATTGATTCGGAGCTGATAGTAAATTGTTGCAATTGTCGCGTCTCGAGCGTAAGGTCTCGCGACGCTCTCGACGCTACCGACGCTACCGACGTCGGAGTCCGTGTGTGCGCGACTACTGAATACTGAACTGACTGCTCTAGTCTCTACCAAGTCCAGTAAGTGTCTCTCTGTGTATATGTGTGTGTGTGTTTGTGTTCCCTTCTAGTTACGGAAATCCTAGTGATTAAACCCTCTACCCTTTTGCTACACATTTCCCCAAATCAGATTTACATTTATCAACAAAAATTTCACCACTTTGTGCCTTCTTCACTTTCTCTTATTTTAATAAGCCAAAAATAATATATTTGCAAAAATTCATTAAAACTAACATCATTTATTCATGAAATAATGCAAAAGATGATTCATTTATCATTGAGTACACCAAAATCTATTAGAACCAATATTTCAATCTCCTAACAAATTTCCTAATAAATTTATTCCTCTTTACAAGTAAAAAATTGCACATCAAAAAATGACAGGTAATATAATTTTCTTATTTTGACAAGAAATACTAAGATCTTTGATTGAAATATATTTTTTTGTAATTTATGTTATTTTGTATCTGCTCTGTCACTTTATTGCAGTATTCACAAATAGATTCTGAATATTCTAGTTTTATATGTTTATTTTTATTTTTTGCAATATTTACAGTTTAAATTTTAATTAAAAGAAATAGATATTCATTTTCTAATCATGTAACGATATTAATTGTAAAACACCTAGTCAAACATTTTGAATATTTTACAGTTTATTTACATTACAATTAATCTAGTTTTATAAAATAACTAAATAAGATTTTAAAATCTGGTCGCCTTTTATAAAAAGACGAATTTTGTAATATGGCTACATCATGTCTAATGACTTTTATATTTTTTTTATTTCTCAAGAAAACAATATATATATTTTTTCAAATAAATAAAAAATTGTCCATTAAAAGTAAAATATAGAAAAACAACCATATATTTCTAATTTATTATGACATGAGTTAGATATGTTGTAAGTATCTGAGATAATGTAATCGTAATGGAATAAATGTGCTTGGAATAGTAAAAGAAAGCAGAAGAAATGTCATTTTCGATTTCCAAATAAAAAGTGTGGGATATAAAACAGCTAGTTGCAGTATTGGTGTATGATGGCAGTTGCCATCCCGTCGGTCTTGGGCCGTGTGTCAGACGGAATCGCACGATCGCGGGCTTAAACGGTTTTTATTTTTATTGAGATGTAACGGTGAGATATCGTGCGTGCTTCCCTCCGAAACGTCGCCGCCGAACATAAGAATCAGTCAGTCGATTAACTCGCCTCGCTCAGAGGATGCACGCGCCATATGCTCCACCACCCACTCCCACCCAGCTAATCAGGAACTCCTCATTGTTTATTGCGCTTCCCGATTGAATTTTGTTTTTGCTATGTCTCCCTCAGCCTACATTTGTCATTTGTTTACTTGGCTAATGCGATCCGCGTGAAATGAGCCGCGGTTTATTACGCACGTCACGTGTGAAATGAATGAGCACCAGAAAAAACCATTTATATTTTATATTTTTATTAATGCAACATGATGGAATAGTTATACGGGTAATTCATTATAAATGGAAAAATGCTACTTTTTTGTCTTTAAATGTATATTTAATTTTGTCATTAAAACGTAACAGAATAAAATATTCATATGGTAAATTAAAATAATAGAGTAGAAAGTTGTATTACACATATGATTTATTATTTATAGGAAAATTACCATTTCCCTCATTTAAATACTACTTTTATTTTTAGAATTACAGTTAAATAGGTTGCTGGACGAATACAATAATTTATTCAAATTCAATTCGATACTAATACAATTTTGTCCTAAACTAATTTATTTAGATCAAAAGTAATTAGTCCAAAATTATTTTATTCCAATGTATGTGATCGCATTTCACTAGTCAGATTTGTAATATCAGAGCTATCATATTTGGTAATTGATAAAATGGTTTGATAAACATCTTCTTGTAATATTTTCTAGTGTTAACTGTTTTAAAAAGTAGTTGAAAATTTAAGAATTTAAAAACGTTAGATATATTAGAAAATATTTGATGTCAAATATTCAAGATAATTCAAAATAGCTCTAGATATTTTTCAGTATTTATTTATTTATATAGATACAGTTGTGCCACCATAGTTGTACTATCGTTTTTCAAGCAAGAGTTTGTAACTTTAGACTTCACTTATTCTAACTTATAATCAAAAAGACGACTACATCCGAGTCGAGATCCGAATGGTTCTACTTATATACTATAGGATCCTGTATTCCAATTAAGATTAATGTTCTATTATATAGAGTAACAAAAAAATATATATCGGTTGAACATGATTTTAGAGTTCGGAACAAAGTCGAGATCTGCAACCCAAACCTAGTAGAATATTTACTAATCGCAATGCTAATTAGATTCTTTTGCACGATTGGCACAATAACGAAATTATTTTGAAATTATAAAAATATTTAATTGTCAGAGTTATCATATATATTCAAAAAAAATTGTTACCAACAGCGAAAATTAATAATATTTTAAATATTTTAAAATGTATATCTGCTAGTATGATAATTAATATATTGTTACCATAACAATAATGTTAAATTTTTGATATTTGTTATTTGTATTATTACCATATTGTAATATAAAGTTTTTCTTTACCGCCCGTGGGTGATAAATGAGTCATTACATCTTTATTACCAAGGATGGTATATATATATATATTGTGCTGGAAGTAGAAAAAAAACTATTTTGACTTTTAAAAAGTTTTATTTATCAAAGTTATCATTTTTAAATAATCACTTATTAATTGATTTGACGACTGGTAACCGCACTTCACGCGAAGAAATATATAACTTACCGAGATCTGCTTAGGCAGAGAGCCACACCCAGTAATGGGTAAAAGGTGTGATGATATATTTATTTATTTACTTATTAATTAGTAATTTTTTAAAACCCGATCGAAGAAATTATTTGGAAGCAGCAGTAGTAGAAATGTGTGATTTATTTGCTGTATCCATGTAATTTCCATATAATACGGATACATGAGCATTTAGTATGGAATAAAATATATAATTATCCGTTATCCGTGGTCGGTGGCCGAGATCAGATGGACCCTGGGGCTAGCACACATTTAAAGCTCCTATTTCGTATATATAATATAATAATAATATAATGCGGAGTTATTCCCGTGCATATATATGCGGAGCCGTACATGCTCGGTAAACATCAAGATACAATCATAACACGAGAAGCGGTGGCTGGCGGCGGCGGCGGTGGCGGTGGTGGCAGTGGGCGGCGGGAGCTGCAACAACACAGATGTCTGCCGGCCGCCGCTTCGTCATCAAATTAACAGCTGCATTTGAATCGCAAATATACCGCATACTCGTATTAAGGTATTTATTCACACGTCTCGCTGTCGGACGCCGATAATGAATTTTAAAATGTGTGCTGGTGGTCAGTGATCCTGCCCTCCAACCCTCACTCTCTGCACTCTGACCTTCAACCCTTAAACGCTTGCTCTCTGACATCGGACACCTGCGTGGGCGCCCTAAACGGTGCTGTTTTATGTGCTATTATAGCGAGGAGAGCTTGCCGACTAAATGCTACAATTTGACACCCAACAGATATTGTATCCTCTAAAAATATACCATTGCCGAATAACGTTTAATTTCATACAGTATCATACTTCCATGTTTACAGTAGTGATTTCAATCTGGAAAGTTGGACTTTCCAGTACTAGTTCTGTAATAAATATTACGATACTGTTATCATGTCGAAGTTCAGATTCAGCTCCTTTACCGCTTTTTTACATTAATAATTATTTTGTTCTCATTGTTTACTATTCGTTTTCAGTTTCCGGTTCAACTTATGATTCCGGTTTGAGTTTTATTCCGGTTCAATAGTTTTAATTTGATTCAATTTAAGAATCGGTTCAATTTGGATACAGTTAACGAGTAGATATTTTTAAAATCTAAATAAGTAATATTGTATTAATTTATTTTGTTGTGGTATCGAGTCGGCCTGTGGATCTTAAGAACCCTGGTTCGATTCTCACAGCCGACAAACAATTTTCAGCAATTTAAATCTACCCCTGTGGCTCCCCCTCCACTAATATCTTTGGGGGCCGTGAATTAACGACTGGTAATTGCACTTCACGCAAAAAATATATCACTTACCGAGATCTGCTTAGGCAGAATGCCACACCCAGTAATGGTTAAAAGGCGTGATGATATATTTATTTATTAATTTATTGAAGATTTTTCTAAAATGACCTGAGTAGTTGGTCCAAAATATAAATTTAAAAAAATAGCAATTATCGAGATTTGAACTTGATTAGGATTGTTCTATAGCGAAGAAAATATTTTTTAATTTTAAAATTCAATTTTATGCAACAAAAGAGAAATCAAATAATTTTTGCGTTAAAAACATATACAAACACAGCCAAAATACAATTCTATATAGACCAATTTTAAAACCGGTTAATTTTATCTAACCAATTGAACAATTACAGTGAGGTTAAAGTTCTCTGCCGTAGCATATCTCGGTAAGTAATATATTTCTTCGCGTGAAATGCGGTTGCCAGCCATCAAATCACGGCCTCTAAAGATGAGACATGTGAGAATCATAATTTGTTTATTTAAAATAATAGCTATTTATGAAACTAGTAAGGAAATGAAGGTTATTATTACTCTACGCATGTGAAATTTGCAGAACGAAGCGTAGCCGAGTTATGTAAACACATAAGTAAGGTAATAACCTTCATTTCCTTACTAGTTTCATACAATATTTTTTCTACTTCCGTTCTAATAAATACGAAAAAGCGTTTTTGAAATTATAAAATTTTGACATATTAATGACAGTTATAAATTCAAAAAATAAAAGAATAACATATCAGAATTCGTCTACCAAGATATCTTAATTTTTTGTGTTGCTATGTTACCTCATTATTTCACTAGTTAAATAATGCAGTTCATTACCTAACTCAAATAAGTGAAATAAAACGTCTATATCCTAACGGAAGTAGAAAAATAAATAAATGAAACTCGATATATTTTGGTACAGAATAAAGATATTTTAGAATCAGCGTGTATTTTTCATCGTAGCTGTGTGTTGTTGTCCTCGTATTAATAATGATGATTTTAAAGTGGAAACAATAAATATAAAAGCGTGGGTATTTATGTCGTAAAGCCAGGGAGCTTGAGTCGGGCAATTAAAAAGCATTTGTGTTGAGTTGAAGAGCAGGAGTGGTATCAGCAGGAGGGTGCTGTGCAAGTGTCAGTGATTCTTTCCTTGAGTGATCTCAACTCTCAAGCGATGACAGTAAAAATCTGTTTTACAAGTTCCGCTGCATTAACTTGCTGCTGGTGGTTTTAATTCTACGCGCTCCGCTCCCGCTCTAAGAAGAATCGCGATCGTAACCTTTTTAACGAGATCAATGTGAGCCCGGAAGCAATGAAGATGACGTCTTTCCTGTTAAAAATAATAAAGAGTTGAGCTGCCATCTGTTACGAAGATTGCACGTATAAAACTGCATCGTGAGACTACGATACGATGATAGAGCTTGTGTCGTAAAATACAGCACCCAGCCCAAGCTGTGAGATTTCATGAACTTTTTATTGGTGTCGCTCAGTGTATGATGATTCGCTTCGCGTTTTATTAAAATACGTGGACAGGTGTGCCAATACTTCCAACGGGTACCAACATTGTAGGAAATATTTTCCTATTTTATACATGATTCATTTACCGCTAGAAAATATTATTCTGTATCTAAATTAATCTAGATATTTTATAATATTTATTTGGTTAATATTAAAATCAAGTTTAAATTATTATGAAGTATCGAGTCGGCCTGGGGATCTTGAGAACCCTGGTTCGATTCCCACAGCCGACAAACAATTTTCACCAATTTAAATCTACCTCTGTGGCTTGTCCTCCACTAATATCTTTGAAGGCCGTGATTTGAAGGCTGGTAACTGTACTTCACGCGAAGAAATATATCACTTACCGAGATCTGCTCAGACAGAGTGCCACACCCAGTAATGGGTAAAAGGCGTGATGATATATTTATTTAAATTATATATGTGACAGGTTTGCATTTTTCCCAGTTACATTACTAACTATATAAATTATAACAATATTTGACAACTTTAATTGTTAATTATAGCAATAATAAACTAAATAAAATGTAATAAGGGAGAGTTGCTTAATACATACTGGGTGTGCGGTATCTAGTAGCAAATATGTGAATTAAATTATAAGTCGGAAATTTAATAAAATAATTATTTATGCCAGCTACAAAAGTTTTAAAAATCTGGGGAGGAAATTTTAATGTATTTATTTAGCTGATATTCATTGAACAGACAAATTTCTTGATCTATCGTAGCTCTATTGTATTATTTGTCTAAATTTAGTTCATGTATATTTTGTATCTTACTGTCAATGTTATTTTGGTATTTTAATAAGTTTGCTAAGGTTCTTAAACCGTACCACTATAGAATTTATTAATTATATTTATATTCTAAATAATTATTTATTTTCAATAATATTTTATTTAGTTATTGTCAAGTTATTGATAACATAAATTCATACTTGAAAAATAAATTTAATATTATTCTTATTTCTAATGTGTTCATAAATTATCAACCTATAAGCACAAATATTATATTTCGTACAAATTCAGGGTGAATACTACGAATTTGGTAACTCCCCCCTATGTAACTGATTTAATTTTTACCGCCCGTTAAAATGTTTATCCAATAACAACAGACGACACTAATCAAAAAACAACATTGCAATTGCTATGGTTAAAAATTATAATATTAAAATTATATAAATTATAATTCAAAATACCTCCCTAAGTGAATTGATTTAGTTGCAGAATTTAATTTCTTCAATTGTTATTTGAAACCTTTTCCTGTAAAGTAATCAGAGAAGCAATAGTAGAAGAAAACTCATTTTCAATATTTATCGTCCATGGAGCATATACAGGGTGTTTCATAACTTAGAGCAAAAAATTAAAGGGTATATTCTGTACGACGTGCTGATCATGAAACAAAAAGAATTTTTTTTAATTTCGAAAAATTAAGGGTAACCTAAAACATTTTTTGTAGTACTGCACTGGATTCGCTTTCCTATTAAACTCAAACAATGAAGTAGGTATCAACTACGAAAGAATAATTACACAATTCAATTATTAGCAGTTATTTATAATATAATTTTATTTAATTAATAACTTTAACATAATCATCCACCCAGTGGCAGTGGCAACGAAAAATTTTGGACTGGGAAACATGGAAAATAGTTTTGCGATTTAAAAAAAATTCTTTTTATTTCATGATCAGCACGTCGTACAGAATATACCCTTTAATTTTTTGCTCTAAGTTGTGAAACAGCCTGTATAGGATATATGCTAAATTAAAAAATAGTGTCTCATATTTCATTTAATTTTGCAGAACTAATTTCTTCTAACTTTAATCATAGTCTCTTATTTTCTCCAATATTTTATATCACATACGTTCCATGTGCCCAAACCATCTCAACTGACACAGTATATAACATTGTCTTGTAAACTTTATATATTTTGTGTAAGTTGTCTGGTGTCAAACGTTGTAAAATGTGTCAGGATCTGAAGTTGCAGAGAGTGTATGTTGTAAGTGTCTGTGGTGGTAAACCCGTACTCGAATTTATGAAATGTGCACATTAGTTTTCGAGCTTATGTTTTTGCCGACTTGACTTATAATTAGTAATTAAAGCACGGGCATCTCGGCCACGTAGCTAGGAAGACACGTGTCGCCGGTTGCAAGTGACGTGCCGGCCTGCAGCCGCCGCTGCTGCCGCCACCACCGCCCCCAGACGCCGCATTAGTACGTCGTATTATCCGGATAATCAGAAAGTGTGCGCGGCCGCCAGCCGCTCTCGCCAGCCACCTGTCCGTCACAATTAGAAACTTCCAGAGTTACTGTTACACATTCATTATCCAGCAGCGTTCCACCGCCGCCCCACACCACCCCCGTCTAACCCACTCGCCCCATTGTGTACACGTACAACACAAAGAAGAGATACTTCCAGCAAACTTTACGTTCTCCAGATAATATAATAATAATAATAATAATAACGATAATGTTAATGAAAGGCCCCGGCCCGCATCGCCCACCATCTCACTCTATCTACCTCTTTGTCTCACTCTCTCTCTCCTTCTCTACCCACACACATATACACACTTGATAATACTCCTAAACGTCCGTGATTATCGAGATTTTATCGCGATTTACTTCTTAATTCTTTTTTCGCATTCCTGCAAAATTTACGAAATTTTTACATACTTCTTTACGTACATAATATGACGAAAGACTGTCTGTCTGAAATAAAATTCAGTGTCCATACTGTGTGAAGCTAGTACGGCAGTAAAAAAATAATGAATAAAGTGAACAGAGCGATGTCTGTGCGCCTACGGGTGGGTTGAATTTTTAGTCGAATGAGTATGAAACAGCATGAATGATGTTTTTATCGCTCGATGGTTTGTTTGATAGGGACATCGGTAGCGCCGGTGTCGTTGCGGCTGATGGCGGCGGCTGCACCTGAAAGGATTTAATGGCATTAATATTTCTGATCTGTCTCGCTAATGATCCGTGTAGAGCACGCGTTCGGGTACAAGATAAAGACGAGCTCGGCGCCCAGCGCCGCGCAGGGGTAGTGTTGTTAATTGATCTGCCCTCCTTCTCGTTGGAAACCACTGCCTTAGCTTAATGTTGGCGAGGGGTAGCGAGGCGGGGTAGTGAAGCTCGAGGCTCCTATACTCATTGCTATAGCTCCAAGCTCATAGACCTCACTAGCGTAGATCGTAGCTAACCCTACCGTAAATCGTCGGACCGCCAACTTTGTTCTACCGTTAAATTTACATCGTTTCGCAACCACCCACACTACCCGAAATTACTAACATAAAAAATCTCATCTATTTAACACTCTTCTATAACTAAACAAAATGATATATAAAAGGGAGCGTCCGAAAAAACCGTTTTAACGGCGTCGTTGTTAGTAGTAACATAAATTAAAGTAGTATTTCATAAACTTCGTGAACATGATTCGTTTTTTTGTCAGTTGCATGAAATTGGAACAAACAAAGATATCTTCAATTTTTTCTAGCACGTTATAACCAAGGTTCTGCTCGTTGTATCCAATAAAAATTTATAGTTCATAAAACAGTAGTCGCTGTAGCTAGATTATCATTATAACCGAGTTTATTTATTTATTAAACAAGATTTACTTATAATATTATTAATATGTATCGGCGCCTCCACCAAATTTTGGTTATGAATGTGGTTGTTATTTAAGCATCGAGCAGTATATGTAATAATTTCCAGCTTGAATAAACCGTCGTGCTGATCCATTTTCTGTGGAAATTTTTATCTGGCCGCGTCAGATCCACGCTCCGGCTGCCGACTCCGGACTCCGGACTCCGGGGTGGCCATGAAACTTTGGAAACAAATTACGTTCGCCGTGAAGTTACTTCACAGAAAAAAATCAATATTGGTACAAAGTTTGCTGGTCTGTAGCTATGCTCACTGCTCACTGCTGGTACGCCTTCATTTTTTATTCAAATTTAAATTTTTATAAACGAAGCTCGCATTTAGTCAACATGCTCGTGTTTTAAATTAAACCTGGATCCATCAGCTTACCTGACATCGCCTTCGATATCGATACCATTCAAGATACACCAACACAATCAGGTCAACAATTTCATTAGATGTTTAGAATTAAACAACTTACAGTTAAGTAACCTAGGCAACGTGATAAACAATCAGATTAAAATATTAAAATCCTACTGAAATATATCTCATAGTTAAATATATGATTTTCTTAGAAATGTTTATTTACATACATTTATACATTTATTATTTATTTAATTTAAAAAAAAAATCTACCCCTGTGCCTCCCTCTCCACTAATTTCTTTGAGGGCCGTGATTTGACGACTGGTAACCGCACTTCACGCGACAAAATATATCACTTACCGAGATCTGCTTAGGCAGAGTGCCACACTCAGTAATGGGTAAAAGGCGTGATGATATATTTATTTTTTTTATTTTATTTATTATTCTAAATGTACACGAACCACTTACTTTTGTTTGAAAGTATATTATAATATTTTATTGAATTACAGTAATTTAGATAATAGTTGATTTGACTAAAAGTGCATTATAAAATAAATTCAATGACTTAATTATATTTAAATGTGTGTCTATTTAATAGAGAGTCGTTATATTTGACGTTCATAAATTATTGAATGCCTATCAAGTTTTCATTCAACATGAATTTCACATCAGCGGTGTAAATATTTTAAAGTAAATTTATGTACGAGATCAATATTGAATTCAAGCGATAATTAGAAAATAAACAGCGGCTTTTATCAATAGGATGGTTTATAATTTGTCAAATATTTTATGAAATAAAACTGGAGTATTTTTAAGTAGATATTGTTAAATCAATTATTATTTGGAACGAAAAAAATCAAGATGTCCACAATTACAGCACAGGGCAAAAGGAATGTTTTTATATAGATTCTAAAAGCAAAATGAGCAGTTGCAATAACATATTTCATAGAGGATTAGATTGTTATAATAAATTACCAGCATATGTAAAAAAAACCAAATCAGTTAAAGAGTTTAAAAACGCACTGAAATGCCATTATAATTCTTGATGTGATGTAAATATGTAGTCTATGTTAATAGTTGTTTTTACTTTTTCTTTTGTCTGTTTCATTATAATAATTATTTTGGTTATGTATAGTGATGAATGTACCTAGCTGAAGCTAAATAAAAATAAACTTTTACTTTTTACTTTTACTTGATATAGAAGGCATCAGTGATGATACTGTAATTTAAGAAAAGTATGCAGCAGGCTATATCCCATCAAATGGGGTAGCACGAATCCCTGAAAATTTAACAAAATATGCGCTCATTAGATTTATTAAAGAAATAGGCCCGATATTAACTATGTTGTCAGCTAGCAGCATGTTAAAACTTAATAATGACCAAAATGGTTGGCTCCACATTAACATATTTATTATTAGTAATTTGTAACTAATAATTATTAGTTTAATGCATACTATAGAGATTATATTGTTTTAAAATATTGAACTAACAAATTTTTTGACATTTCTTAAATACATTTTTAGAATTCTAATTCAACTTTTTCGCGTAGATTAAAACGTAATTACCCAAATGCAGTCTTCATCCAACATTCTCATTGTGACATACCATCCTTACTTCAACTACATTCACAAATTCATTTATTCCTCACAGTCGGAATTTAAAACATAAGGAAGAAAAAGAGCGTCGTCCCGCGGTTGTTTTGAAAGTGAATTGTTAACTGTTTAGTGGCCGGCTGTACCGCCAAATGTTAAATGATAAACTTGATTTGAATAAATAAAAATGTAAGTAAAAGTTGGTGTAATTTGGATAAAGTTTGAATAATGAATAAAAGTAAATGAAAGATGAATAGTAGTAATTATAATAGTAATCGTGTTTGATATGTGTGTGGACGGCACGATTTAATTATCGGGTTCGGATGGTGTTCCGCGCCATCCGCGTCAACTCTGTGGTTTAATGTCTCGGCCAACGTTAGCTCGGTTTGGTTGCTTTGCTGCATAGCAGTAATATCGGTGATATCCCGTGCCAGCCACAACTGCCGTCGAGGGGCTGGCTGGCTGGCGCTCGCCGCGACGCTCGACGCTCCGACCGACGCTGATAGCAACGGAACCTGCATGCCTAACGATACACTGTGTCTGAGCTAGAGCTAGAGCTTTGCGTTCGTTTCCTTTATTCGCGTAATTAACCCACAAACACTGCACATTACGAGCGATCCGGTCGACAACCGGTTAATAATACCGCTACCAGATTTTTATTACCCGGTTTTACTGTCGCCCAAATGTTCCAATCTGTCGCGTTATCCGATTCTTTCCTCTCATAAAATTCATTTATTTTTACGTTATTATTATCTACACCCATACACAACTCAATTCTCCAACACATGCACTAATTCATTCCAATTACAGTATTATTACTCTTGCTTCTAAACATGTAGTGCTACCTTGTTGCTACAACATTTTACCAAATTCTTTTTAACTTTGGACAACTAAGCTTTAATGATAAATTGTTGCAGTCACTTTCAGACCCCAGGACTGACCATTCCTGTTGTATTTTTATATTTAATTCAAATTGTAAGTTATTCTAAGTTAAAAATAATCAAATCCAAATTAAATATTGATTCTTTAGGAATAGAAACTATACAGAGTTTTTTTCTTTACAACAAACAAATTAGACTAAATATACAATAAACATATACATACAAATAATAGAGATGACAAATATTTTTATTATAATAGTAAACAAAAACAAATTCAGAATCATTGGTTGAATATAAGGTTTCTTATTACATATAAATTAACATAGTTCTTTCTTCCTAATTATTTTCTGTACAAAATATTAGTCCGGTCGAAAAATCACTGATTGTTTTAAAGAAAACTTTCCCTGTAGAGAATAGGATTGATAAAGTCGTGAGACTGCGATGAAATCAGTATGGAGTCTCATCAAAACTCTTGCAACATACAAATTATTATATAATAATTTGACTTTAGAAAACTCGAGATTCGAGATCGAGATGAACCCTAGGTAATCGAGACTAGCTCAAGAGCAAGATGAGACCTTGACATAGAGACCAATTTAAACCCGGGACGAGACTGATTCTTATTTTGTAAAGTGGGAAATAAACAGGGTTCGAAGATATATATCGATCGATATATATCATGATATTTATTTTGATATATATCGTCATATTTTTGCAATGATATATATCCATTATATAAAAATATCAAATAGTTTTTGAGATATAGCCTCCGGAGAAGTGAAATTTTTCGAGTTTTTCTACTTTTCCGAGGCTATATCTCGAAAACTAAATGTGATATGAAAACGCGCTCAACGGCATTAATTTTCTCGTGCTTCAGTTAACTTATAAACATAGTTTCAGCGATTTTTATTTTTTTTCAATTTTCCGCCAAAAAATCGCAAAAAGCGGTTTTTTAACATTTTCTCGAAAACCAGAAGTCATATGCATTTGAAGATTGCACCACTGGATTCAGTGGGTCAAAATACATATGTATGTAAATTTTCGTTTTAATAATCCTACGATTAAGGATTTTTGGGCAAATTGAATTAAAATCTGAAAAAACCAAAGGGGTACCCCTTAGGAAATAATTAAAAATATTAAATTGCATAAAATTGTATGAAAATTTGCTTACAAGTCAATTCGGACACGGGGAATTCAACGCCGTTGAGCGCATTTCCATATCTTGTTTAGTTTTTGAGATATAGCCTCCGGAAAAGTGAAATTTTTCGAATTTTTCAGTTTTTCTACTTTTCCGAGGCTATATCTCGAAAACTAAATGTGATATGAAAACGCGGTCAACGGCATTAATTTTCTCGTGCTTCAGTTAACTTATAAACATAGTTTCAGCGATTTTTATTTTTTTTCAATTTTCCGCCAAAAAATCGCAAAAAGCGGTTTTTTAACATTTTCTCGAAAACCAGAAGTCATATGCATTTGTAGATTGCACCACTGGATTCAGTGGGTCAAAATACATATGTATGTAAATTTTCGTTTTAATAATCCTACGATTAAGGATTTTAGGGAAAATTGAATTAAAATCTGAAAAAACCAAAGGGGTACCCCTTAGGAAATAATTAAAAATATTAAATTGCTTAAAATTGTGTGAAAATTTGCTTATAAGTCAATTCGGACACAGGGAATTCAACGCCGTTGAGCGCATTTCCATATCTTGTTTAGTTTTTGAGATATAGCCTCCGGAAAAGTGAAATTTTTCGAATTTTTCAGTTTTTCTACTTTTCCGAGGCTATATCTCGAAAACTAAATGTGATATGAAAACGCGGTCAACGGCATTAATTTTCTCGTGCTTCAGTTAACTTATAAACAGGGTTCGAAGATATATATCTATTATATAAAAATATCAAATAGTCTATAATAAATACAGTATTATTACTTTCATTAATTCTGTTAAAATTATATTCTAAAGATAATTCTTACTTTACTAGCTTTTGACTAACTTCACATCAACGACATAAATCCAAATTGTGTGCCATTTGTGATGTCATTAACGGCAAAGTCGGAACCATTTCCAAAATTTTTATTTGGTACTCATTTTAGAAATACAAATCCTTTAATATGGTGGAAAAGTGTAACTATCAATGAGTCAGAGTGGCCAAATAAAAGTACATTTATTGAACTATGTGAACAGTTACACACTGCTGTAGCAGCCACAGCAGGGCTGGAACGATATTTCTCCACTTTTGGCATTGTCCAATCTCAATTACGTAATCGTCTCGGTAACGACAATGCCGGTAAATTAGTTTTTATGTTTAAATATTTAAACCAAAAAGAAACTACAAAAAAAAACTAATTTAGATTGGATTTGGCCAAGTGATAATGATTTGCCCCTATTTAGGATATAGGATTATTTAAATATTCTTACTATTCTTAGTACTATATAATATTTGTGTATCCATTCAATGTATATTTACTTTTTTTCATTACCTATGTTAATTTTTTATTTAGGAGTAATAATTTATTTTGTATTTTCTATTGTGATAATAAATGTGTACAAAAACTAAAATTAAAAAATAAATATCCAAAAAGTGATATTTATCTGATATATATCCTATATATCAGATATTTTGATATTTATTATAAATATCATGATATTTACGAACTCTGGAAATAAATGATAATTGAATAGATGCATGAATAGTTCGTCTTTAGAGCAGTATATTAGTGAAATCGATTGAGTAGTAATCTGGTGTACTCGTATGTCTCGTAGGGTTGTTTGGCTCCGCGATGTTGTTGCAGTTCGCGCGTTCGCCGCCAACCGAACAACACTCAGCCGGGCTTTATCGCTTGGAAAAGTAATACATCCACATCTAGATTTGAATTTTATATTGATGGGCGCGGTTAACGGTGTCACAACCCCACAACCCCGGCGCCGGCTCCAGCTGCTTTTTCCGTGTGTGCGGCAAAAAGCGTCGCGGCGCTCGAGCAAAAACTCGCCGGCAATTAATCGTTAAAATGTTTCTAATTTATGTGCGGAATGTTTATTGCAGTGGCTGTACGTTAGCTAATTTACGGGCACGTCACATGGCGTGGAGGGGTAGAAGACGTCACCCTCTTGCCCTCTGTTACCGTACCTCGCTACGTCAGGCATGCACGTTACGTTAGTTGGCTGCGATATAACAGCGCGGCCTCGTTACGTTGCAAACACCACGTCGCCGCGACGCCCTTGATGTGGTGCACCGCGTGCCCGCCTCGACGACGGTTTAATAACCCAAGAAACAGACACAGAGCCACGTGCACCCTGTCCTCGGACAACGCGACTTTATTATTTCACCACTCGACTATTTTAAATTCAAATTTCACTTCATTCTAGCATAACATTGTAACCTCGATTCCAACCTGTACTCGTATGCGTATACATGCTCGTATAAAATATTTCTTCTTCTTCTTCTTCTTCTTCAGCTCTCTAACCCCAGTTGGGTTTTGGCTTCCGGGCACACCGAGCCGCAGTTTTTACACTGCCGTACTGCCGGTTTCTTAGTCAGATTGTTTAAGGCGTATAAGTGAGCTTATAGCGCCCGAGTGTGATAAATACATGTAACTGTATTTTTATAATTTACGACAAATCACACATTGTCGGCAGGCGGATTCGAACTGACGAACCTTGGCTCGGGTGACGTCACAGTATGCTAAGAGATGTGCCTCAACACGCTCGGCCACCGCGGCTGCTATAAAATATTTACAGTCGTATAAAAATCATAATTTGGTAAACACCGGTTTCCGTGTATGCTGTACACCTGTCGGAAATTTGGTGGTTCTAGAAAAACTTTGCTTTTATAGTCGTAACAGAGTACTTACACGCGCATATAAATACAGACATTTCTCTTCTATGTACGATACTTTATTTATGTGTGCCGTGTAATTCCATTATCTATTCAACGAACGTACATACACATATATTTGTTCTCTAATGGCGAAACTTTATGCATGAGTTGTTGCACAACGCATTACACATCAACTTTTTCTATCTGTTATTACTGTTTCGTCATATTATTATTAACATATTCTGAAACTGATTATGCTTACGGTTATACGTTCTCAAATAAATACAAAATTTTATAAGATGATTTAGATTTTTAACAGTTTTTGTACAATACCTGCACTTCGAACCACCAATAGATATTTACAAGTGCTTTATCCGTATTCTGTTACTCTAGTTTTTGTAACCATGGTTACAACTAATACATTTTAGTTGTTTACTGATTTTTTTTTAGTACCTTAATATATCTGTTAATTGTTAATAACCCGTTATAATTTCGAATCAATGAAGTGACAAAACATGAAAATGTTGTATTTTTATTTATTAAAACTTTCCGGGTTGAAATCAATAAAAATATTGAGAAATGTATTCATCAGCAGGAAATTCATTCGTCATGGAATATTAATATCCATCCACTTGATCGTTTAAACTCTGTTTAATTATCGGTTCATCTCCCCTTTCAGTTACTCTGAAACATAAATAAAAATCCTCCCCCTCCTCCTTGTCCCCCTATACCCCCTGGTCGTACACATGCATAATTCAGCAGAGATCGTCACTGGCTCTTCCCTGAACTTAATATGTCAATACGATGTGTCCGATCCTGCATTACTCATGAGATATTAAATGACGATTATCCTAAATGAGTGGTGTGTACTGTTAATACTCGACAATTGATGCCAGGTCCGTACTTAGTATAGATTGAGACAGTTCGTGACCAGGGCGATTAAAATAAATGAAGCGGGTGCTCATCAGCAGGAGAATTATATATCAACTTTTTTGTCTTGATGGAGCTAATTTAAATATAGTATGGACGATAAAGAGTCACTCAGAATTTATTAATAAGGCATTTGTAGAAATTGAAATGTTTCTAGTTATTTATTTTTCAAGTGAAACGTTTTACTTTAGTGCTGCGGTCTTACAAAATTGATAGTAAATTTAATTCTTTGTATCTTTTATATCAAGCATGTTTTATGAAATTATTTAAAAATGTTGTATCAAAATTATTTCAATATTTGTTGAATAGTCAAGTTCTGGTACAGTTTTATTTATTTACTACACAATGTAACAGGAATTTAGTGCTATGGTTAATGTTTTCATCATTTGATAAAACTTGTATATAACAAACACAAAAATTTAACATCACTTAATACAAACGGTAGAATGCTATGTAAATCTATTATTTTGTAAATTTGTAAATTTTTAACTAAATAATAATAACTTGTCAACAAATATCGATGTGATTTTGTTCATTATTTACAAATTTACAGATCTATAAAGTTATAGTTTATTTATGGGGTAGGTGGCTCAGTGGTATCAAGTCGGCCTGTGGATCTTGAGAACCCTGGTTCGATCCCCACAGCCGACAAACAATTTTCACCAATTTAAAAAATCTACCCCTGTGGCTCCTCCTCCACTAATATCTTTGGAGGCCGTGATTTGACGGCTGGTAACCACAATTCACGCGAAACAATATATCACTTACCGAGATCTGCTTAGGCAGAGTGCCACACCCAGTGATGGGTAAAAGGCGTGATGATATATTTATTTATTTTATTTATAGAATTGCAACATTAATAAAATACTCTAATTAGAAACATTTGCTATTGTGTCATAAGATTTTTATTCGATTTAATTTTGACAGATTGTGTGAATAATATTAAAATTTGGTGACCATGGTTTAAGTTTTCAAAATGATACATACATACATACATACATACATAACATCACGCTATATCCCATTAAATGGGGTAGCACGAACCCGTCAACATTCTCATCCTGACACACGATACTCGATTCGACCACATTAACACTTCCTCCATACAAACTCTTTCTTTTCTCACAACCAAAATCCATCAACACACAACAAACATTCATCCATTCGCTCCTGTACACTGCGCTTGTTTCTGAAGGTGATCTCCACACAATTGCAGGTAAACACTCGAAACATCTAACCAATTAATCTAAAATCAAGAATCATACGCTTGTCTTCATTCATCATATTTATCCCGCAATTAATTCCTATCCTGACACACCACTTTTGCTTCAACCACATTCATAATTCTTTTCATACAAGCTCGTTTATTCTTCACGCTCAGAATCTTTCGCTCACGCACCAACCCTTCAATCATATTCATCCACTTGTTCCTAGGCCGTCCACGCAAACTTTCATCCTCAATTTCACCAACATACACCTGTTTCACCAATCTGTCATTCGACATACGTTCTACATGACCAAACCATCTCAACTGACTTATTCCCACTCTTCTTACAACATTCTTCCCAATCTCACATTCATCATACACCAATGTATTCCGGAATTAATATAAATAAAAAAATGTTCACAAGGGTAAAGTAAAATTTTGTTTCCAAGAAGGGAAAAGTAAAACCATAGCCATGGCAACTGGAAAACAACGGTGTGATTTGATATTAATGATATCCATGTGACGTCTTTCTAAATTTCTAATTTACTTGTGAAATAAAAAATAATAGAAAAAATAAATAAAGAAAACAATATATGTACTCGTACCTCTTCCTTCAGGAGCTTTATATTCCTCGTTTTTATTTTGGGAAATGAAACAGCACCTTCGAGAATAAATATCTCATTTTCATCCATTAATCTCGTACAAATAACCATTAACTTAAGTTATGTACGATTATATATTTGACAGACATTACTTGAGTAAATAGAATGATTGTGTCGACCTCTCGCATATGTAGAGATATCACAACCATAGTGTTACAACTATCTATTTTCTTTTGTTCACTATAAAGCTACAACCGTCTATGATCTGGTTTTTGTGCTAATTCCTGATTTCTCTCAAGTTGATCATTTGGGAAAAAAGTTGTAATAAGAGAGATGAAAAGTGGATGTAGTCGGTTGGTCCGGGCCTGTCCTAATTTCTTGGTGGATCTCATTCACCATTCAGCGGTCGTTGGCGGCGGCAGCAGCGGGGGCGGTCACGTACGGAATTATTGAACATGCGAATATGAAAAGTTTGTACCTAGTTTCTCTCCTAGGAAAGTTACAAGTTCGTGATCAGAGAAGGACGGTGGCGGCGGCGGTGGTGGCCGCCCCCAGCTGTATTATTCATCTGTCACGCACGTACCAAGCACCTGACGACGGGCCGTAAGTCATGCGCAACTTTGCCGCTTGCCTTTCTTCGTTCCTCACAATTTCATATTTTTTCCAGTGCCCGTGTCTCTTCCAGATGCATATTTCATCTACTCGTCTTTTAACTTCTTCTGTACTCTGTTCGATTCGTTCTGTTTTTATTACTAGATTCCGTGTTGAATTTTAAATGGGAACCAGCCACGTCATTCGACCTGTCGACTATTTTATTCACTTCATTCTTCCTAACTAAATCAGCCTTCACAAAAACTGTCCCAAACTATACTCGTCATAAAAAATTAAACAAACAAAATTATTCTAGCCATCCTAAGAAACTATTTTATTTTATAAAAATATAAACTCTTGGCTATGTTTCACTAAATTCAGTTAGTAACCATAGACGCGTCTGAACTGTGCTGGCCAGCCTTTGACGATGCCCTCATAAGGTGACTTGGAGGCTAAATTTTGTAAAACATAGCCAAGAGTTTACTTTATATTTTTATTAAACCTTGTTTCACCAAGTGTTGGATGACAATTAATTTTGTCTTTCTTGTTATCTATTTTATTTTCATGTGCTAAATTAATATTTTAAATTGTATTGATTAATCCGGGAATAGTTGAACCTATATAAGTAAAATTGTATGTATTACTGTTAAATAATTTGAATGTAAAGCTTTTTTCAATCTTTATTAACGAGTAACAAAATATGTAAAACCGGCACTGTATATAAGTGTGTGTATAAACGGTACGATCTAAATTAAATTTTCTGATTTAGTTGCTTAGTTTAATTTTATAATTTAGTTCCTACATAAACCCTGCATTGCTATTGTAATTGGAATTAAATTCCTGTTGTACCTCATAGCAAAATAATACCTAATAATTATGAAAAGTAATGATGACGCTTAGGTTTTTAATTTGTATTGGCTTGCTAAAGACAAGGAATGAAAATGAATTGGCAATATCAAGTGAGAATGATGGCGTCAGCTTCGGCATTGGCGATAGAATAACGAACGAAACGAGTTGAGTTGTCCATGAATAATAAGTCGATGTGGAGGCCGGGCATGTGCTAAAGACCCGATGAAAATATTCCACCCCTGATGGTGGCCTGGACTCTTTATACGTTTTAATGAACGGTTCAGTGCGAGCGAAGCTAACCGATCCGAACTCTGGTTATTCATAATTCAGCGGTGACCGAGGCTGGCCAACGCCGCCTTCAACCTGATCATGACGCGTGGATCACGCACACGACGCACACACTGTTCTTGATTCCTGCTGATTTCTAAACTCTTCAATGAGGTGCCATTATACAGAAGTTTATACACGTGCTGTGGGAAACGTCACTTTCAGCCCTAAACGCTTTATGACTTCATTTTTTCTACTGCTAACTTCGTTTCACTCGACACATTGACGACTTCTCGTGCGCTTGATTTCTAAAGATTTGCATCATTCTTCACTTTACACTGTGCTGACGAATATAATATCATAGCGTTGCATCTTCATATTGTATCATTTGTTATTCTCCTCGACTTTATCTACTCTAACGATATATTTATTTATTTTATTTTATTTTATTAATGGGGTAGGTGGCTCAGTGGTATCGAGTCAGCCTGTGAATCTTGAGAATTCTGGTTCGATCCCCACAGCAGACAAACAATTTTCACCAATATAAAAAAAAACTACCTCTGTGGCTCCCCCTCTACTAATATCTTTGGGGACCGTGATTTGACGGTTGGTAACACGAAAAAAATTATCACTTACCGAGATCTGTTTCGGCAGAGTGTCACATCCAGTAATGGGTAAAAGGCGTGATGATATATTTTATATTATATATTTTATTTTAAATCCTAAACTTATATAAATCTAGTAATACTAATTTTGATTTTCTTTTGTTATAGGTAAGATTACTTTTATTCCTGCATGGCTATCTACCTACCTCGACTTCTTTAGTGAGTACTAGAAAAACATTTATTTTGCAATCTAATTGGATCTAACGTTGGCTCATACACATTTGATCTGAGATTTTTCTTTGAAACCAAATATTAATGATATAATTGAAACACATTTTGTATTGTATATAGTTTAAAAGTTAAATGTTGTAATACATTTGAAAACTTTAAATTCATGTTTAAATTATAGTTTGAAATGATTCCAAATATTGATTTAATTTCTGTAATATAATTTATTTATTTTTACGTAAAAGTGCAGTAATTTAAAATGTGTTTAATTTAATTAATTAGCGATCAAGTGTCTAGAAAATGATTTAATAAATGTATACAGGATTTCGATGACTGTATTGTAAAATTTGCAATTCGTGTGTTGTATCCTGGAGCCGGTCCTGCACGCTAGTGTCTCACCTCCGCACGCAAGCGAGAATTACGGCCACCGCTGTATCACTTTGAAATTAATTACTAAATATTAATAGAGTAAAATGTGTGCTTTTTAGCTCATTATACGCGCAAGGCGTGTCTTCGTCTCCGTCTCCGTCTCCGTGAAGTGCGATCGATCGCTCATCGACGGCCCGTGAAATTCGCAATCGAATCAGCGGCCCCGCGTTATTGGCTATCCAGCGCGATTTAATTGTTTTATTTGGCCAAGTTGAGCGGTTGCTTTTACTGCCGTTACTATCCTTATATTATCGTTTATGCTTCGCAGTTTGTTTTCCGGAAATTTTCCGATTGTTATAGCGCTAATTCTACTGCGGATTGATGTCGTTTGTTTGACAGATCTAATCGCCAAAATGCACTCGACAAACATCTCATTATTATTAGTTTTTCATTGTTATTTTATTATAACACATCAACAAAAATACAAATATATAAAATGGTATTCACTGTATAAGATTATACATTTCTTATTTGGTTTTATGGTAATCAGCAGCATAATAGTCTTAGATACTTATTTTTTATTTATCTATTGTTAGTATTTTTTAAGAATGATTAAAGAGAAATATAATAAAATAGGATCGTGAAAAAAATATGAATAATTTGTTAGCAACATTTATATGTAAAAGTAGTGAATAAAATAATAAGGCGATGGTTTAGATGAGTTTGTGTGGGTCTGACGGTAATAAGTTTGCGTGATGTTGTTGGCGCGATCACGAATTATAAGGAAATAAATGAGTCTTCCGTGGCGTTTTCTTCTTCAAACAGATCTCGATGTTGGTAGCGTGACACGTTCAATGCAATTTAGAGTCCGTGCCGTATCGGCTCGTGCCCGTGCCGTGTAGATAATCGCTTTCAAGATATCGAAATACTCAGATTATAATTCGTGACATTTGCAATTGACGACTGAGTGAACTGGTTACCGCCCACTTGTTCTCAACACAAACAAATTCACACAAACATCATATAAAACAGCGAATCCTCCAAGTCAACTCTAATAACATGGGATTTAGACGCGTAGTGCGTTCTTATTGAGACATAAAGCGTGTTGACCTGCAAGGGAATCGCGCAGTCCTGCGGTCGGCCCGGCTTTTTTGTAGTGGTCGGCTGATGTTGGACGCCGCGTAATCGAGCGGAAACCACTTCTTTCAGTTATAAACCGTCAAGTGCCGGTCATATAGTCCCGGCACGCACGCGGGGATTTTTATACGCACCCTTGCTACACTAGGACCATCCCCTAAACCATAAACGCCGCCGCCACTAAGCTGCACATTGCGGAATATTTACAACAATATGTTGAGCCTGATTACTTTCTTTTTAATTACATATTTATTTATTTATTTATGTTACGCTGTACAACAGGAACTTAATCCCAATTACGGTACAAGGTCCGCACTCATCGAGCCGCAGTGTGATAGTTCATATAATTTTTAGCTTGAGTGAGATTCGAATTCCGTATCGCTATCCACACCACCGTACTGACGGACAAACTAAATTGCAGGATAAAAATTAAATGGCAATTACTATCACACTGCGGCTCAGTGAAGCCGCATCCTGTCCTGTATTTGCGATTAAGTTCCAGTTGTAAAGAGTAGCATAAATAAATTTATTTATTTATTTATTTATTGAATAAGCACTCAACAGGACAATGTCCCAATCATAGAGGGCATATAAAAAATTACAAAAATTATTGATTAACAATAAATGCGATATACCAAAAAAAGAAACATATTAATATGTATTTACAATTAGAAAAATTAAATATATTATGCATATCCGAAAAAGCCAAATAGTTTGTTTTTAAATGATTGTAAAGAATCATTGGATATATCAATATTATCATTATCAAACCGATTAAAAATAGTACAAATACGCCTTATAGGACACTTTAACTCATAATTAGTTCTTACAGTTTTTATGTTGAATAAAACTTTCTGTCTAGGGTTACAATTACGTGGTAGGTTGAAATTTACAAAAAACAATAAACTCGAATCATCAATAACATTGTTTAAGAGTTTATACAAAAAAACACAAGATTGAATGTTCCGGCGATTTCGAGTGATAGCATTCGAAACTCATGAAGAGAATCACTATAATGGAATGAAGAGTTACTATCAATTAGAGGTTTAGTAAATTTGTACCAACAATGTCTAACAAATTTTCTCTGAATGGTTTCGATTGCTCTAATTGAGGTTTTATACAGTGGATTCCACAATAAAAAACAATATTCCAACTTAGCACGTACGCAAACAATTGAACAAAGATTTAAGAGTGGACAGCTTTTTAAAATTGCGAGTGTTGCGAAATAAATATTTATAAACGCTATGATAGTCAATCTATTCATTATACGATACAACAACAGATAATTCCTATTTGTAATTGTGACTGATAGCTATAACTATACAACATTTTTATTAATAACTTGTAGTTATAGAAAATACTGAACTCACGTTTCACAAAATCTTGACGTTATATTTGATTTTAGAGGAACTTCACTTTAAATATATAAATATACAAAAAGGATCTGTGCTTCAGAATTCATGCTTTTCAACTGTACTTTAGTATTACCTCACATGCATACATACATAACATCTCACTAAATCCCATCAAATGGAGTAGCATGAACCCCTGAAATATTCATTATCTCAATTAAATTAAATTTTAATTATCTGAAACTATTGAAATGATATTTAATTTTAAAACACATATGATTGTTTACTGCATTACTTACGTTACTTAATTGTGTGACATATTTTTTAGAGAGATAAGGAAGTTTGAAATGAGTTCACTTTTACTCTGGGGATCGTTTCGGTTTAATATAAAAAATGGTGTCGCCGCTCATGGTTCCACCCCGAACGAGATCTCTGTACAAAACGTCGTGGCGTCGTTTTAAAACAATGTGGGATTATCGTCCTTAAGCAGGCGTGTCTCAGCGCCCGATTGAATTGATATCCGCGGGTGTATTTCTGATTTTAATTAAATCCCGAATAGCAAATACAATTGAATATTGTGTCTGGTAATTTCTAAGGAAGTCTCCGCTCGTTTTCTCGCCGTGTTTGCCCGGTGATTCCGTTCTGTTCACCGTTCTCTGTCTGGTCCTCAACTCGTCATTCACCCGTCCCTCTTGCACTCGTACACATTGTGGTTACACACCACGACCACCTCTCCCTATTGATTCAATGGGGATATTGAATTTCTAAAATTTTTATTACGCCTGAATGTCTTCATCGCGATTCCCTTTTGTTTTCTGATGGTTTTATTATGCGTAACTACGCGAGTACATTATGGTTTCGTTGTATCTTACAACAATCACACTCATTCAGGCTGATTTCTGCTCGACGAATTTTACAACTGATATTTTTCATTAACTAAGATATCACCATCCCATTCCGATTTCACTATAGTTTGTAGTAGAATTTTCAGCAATAAATTAGTTTAATAACAAATTTATTATTTTCTTGATAGAGATCGCTTAGAAGTCACTCATGTCAAATCATACAGTTGCTTTTCAGTTGCCATGTATATGGATTTACTTTCTTTACATTTCTTTAAACTTCTTTTTTTAAAATAAAGATTAATATTTGTTGTATTAAAATGAATGCAATTTAAAGTAGTTTTTGTTTGTTTGATAGAAGCTTTGAAGTTGAATGATGTATGATAATGTGTGATGATATGATGAGGACGAGAGTAAGTTTCTCATTTTAATGTAATAAATTGTGCGGGGCGAGATTGCACCTATCGTCGCTTGGTTAGGGGGCTGTAGACGCAGAGGGAGCTCGAGTAAGACGTCGGGGGTGCTTACATGTAACGCGTGCGTGTAGGTACGTGATTGGTCCCCGCGGTACACTACGCTAATGCCAGCCCTGATGATACCATCAACTATATTACGGACCTCTCAAACGGACCGCGATAACCCACGTCAAACAGGGCGGCGGCGGCGGCGGTTCGACGCTGCTTGCGGTTCCGGGACCGCTGAACCGCACCGCACAGCCAGCAAGCGCCAGCACCAGCGCCAGCGCCAGCGCCACCACTCACATACTATAGTCAACGTCGGCGTCGTGATGTTGGCAAACCTTTAAAACTTAGTAAATTAAACGCTACGATTAATTTAAGTGCGCGTGTGTGCCGTCAGATGGATGCTTGCTGACGTACTAGCAGCGAGGTTATTTTTGTTCCGATGCGATAATCTCGATCACGGAGTACTTTAGCTGCTAAGTCCGTGAGCATACACTCACTTAAATCCCGACATTTTCCTTCTACCGTCAATATTGTACGCCGACAAACAGTGGAACGCTGGAGCCCCCACTCAACCGATTAATCCAAAAACTTGAGAATCGGCGAAAAACGTGTCTTCCTACTCTCTGTCAATTTTCATGTGTAAATATTGAGTTAATCCGGCGGCTGTACGCACAAAAATAAAACCGTGTGCAACAAGCTCAAGCTTCACTAGCAGTGCTGGCTGACAGCTTCCTCAAGGAGTGCTCAAGTGGATGGGTGTCAAGTGATTTCCTTCTTCACTCGCGCGCCACTTATTAAAACTAACCCGACGCCGCGCCGTGTAGGAGAGCTGCGCTAGGGGCGCCTAATTACAGGTGAAGCAGGATGAGCTCGGGATACATTATGACGGCGCCGCGCTGTAAATAATACCCGCCAGACTTTATACACTGCTTGCACGAGCCACCCCCAACCTTCAGCTACTGCACATAATGCTCATGTAAACATGCCTGCTCTGTTGTTCACTCTGCGCTAAATGAATAGCTAGCTAGAGCTAGAGCTAGAGCACAGCTACATCGATTCGCAGAGAATCATGTTTTTATGTTGCATCGCTCACATTCATAATACCAAACAATTGTTCAAAACTATTCGACTGATTCGATTTCAAGTCCGATTTCAGAATCGGGTTGGATTAAAATTCTTTTAAGTCTGATCCAAGATTCAGATAAAACATATAATCCGAAGTTTGGAAAAAGCTTTTAGATGTAGATATTCTTTGAGTAAAAAAAACATCATTCCAACTCCATTCCATAGAAGTGATTACCTACGCTATTTAAAATTTATATGAACTTAAGATACAAAATTATTAAATAACGTTACAACAAAATTTTATCTATAACGATTGTTTTTCTTTCGAATATATCATTTATATTACAATAGCAGGGTCGCATCGGATTTCAAATCGAATCTTAGATTGGATCGGATAGAATATAAGAAACTGTCGATCTCTAACATACTCGTACTTGAATTCATCCTAGAACATCAGTTTTGCTTTCATACAAGTTTCTCTCATCTTTCAATCACATTCATCCATTTATTCCTAGGTTGTAACCTCGTGTGGTAAATATCACCCTCATTCGCCTGTTTCACCAATGTTTGATTCGATGTACGAGTACGTTCCCCTGTCACAGAGTAACGTCTATCAACATCTCATAATGTAAATAATTATGAAAAAGAGTCGAATATGACAGGAAGCTTGTGCGGGTATTTGTTTGTTGGAAATATGATTTATTTTACCGACTAATCTCAGCGTACGTATCGCATCGCGCTAATGAATAAACATGCAAAAGGATACTCTGTTTTCAATTACGCTAGCAGATCTAATTCGTGACGCTATAGTACGTGCCAGTCTGATGATAATTTAATATATCGCGACCTGAATTATTCTTGGATTAAAAGGATTCGCTTGGTTTTTTTCTTTGTTGGTCTGATGTCTCCATTTTGCGATAATGAGTAATGCATTAGTGGGTTGTGCTGGTGGAGATATTGGAGAGTGGAGAGTGAAGTACGTATCGAAGGGTTTCTCGGCGGGCAGACACTCGAGTGAAGAACCTGTGGTGCAGGGGATATCAGAGTACACAGCAGGTGGTGGGTGAACGTGAACGGCCGATTGCAACGGTCCCAGCCTCCAACCAAAAACGATAACACACGACCATGGCTCGGCTCGACGCAGCTTGTTGATGGAGCTTGCTGCGCTGGCTGGCGGCTGGGGAGACTGTGCGGCCTCATTACTTGAAACCTCACAGATAATATATTGCAGGAGATGTTGATGAGTTTGCATGCCTGCCCGTACCCCGCACTCCCCATCCCTCTCTAACTTTCCTCTTTATTACACACGCGCTATCCGCTCTGACTGGCTCAAGTTGCCTTACATTGTATTAAATTTTACAACGAGCGGCGTATAACCGCTAGGCTTCACCTGCGCTCGCCTTTTTTAAGATGTCGAAGACGCCCGTCTCGGCGCCGATAACTGCAACCAACAAACTACCACCGTACATACTCTGATTAAAAATCTATACTCTATTTTTAATACATCATCATTTCTTATACATATGTTTCATTTAACATTACCCTACATCTCATCAAATAGGGTAGCACGATCCATGACACATTCACAGAACATCAGATTTATCAAAGAATCATTCTCATCCTGATTTAGTTTCCCTCCATAGAAGCTCATTGATTCCTCACACACCTATACACCTGTTTCATTCATCTTTCATTTACGCTCACTCAGGGTGGCGATTCAAGTAACATTAATAAATTCCCTGACATTTCCCTGACTTTTCCCTGATTAAGTAAAAAAATTCCCTGACTTCTAGAATATTGACTTATTTATGAATTTATGGTTACATTTCATATATTATATAATATATTGTAATATAATTGTTTTTTTTATATTAAATTTATAGTAAAAGCAAAATCAATTTGTGTTTCTAAACAGGCAAAAACACAACCTGAAATATTGCATACAGAAAAAACATAGCGCGGTAGAAACATTAGACAAAACAAAACAGTTTTCAATTAGTAAACATCCTTCGGTTATATTTTCATAGATGGCGGTTCTCACTCTTAAGAAGCAATAAAGGGTATTTGTTGCCAATAAAGGTATACTATCTATCTAATAAAGGGTATTCTGCCAATAAAATCTAAAAATAACTAAATACATTTTGAAATAAAAGTTTGTAGTTATTTTTCTAAAATTAAATTAAAAATTTTAAAGAACAAAAAACTTTTTTCCCTGACATGGAATAAAATTCCCTGACTTTTCCCTGACTTTTCCAGAAATATAAAATTCCCTGACATTTCCCGGTTTTCCAGGTTAGACGCCACCCTGTCACTGCTCTAATAACGAATCTAAAAAGATAAGAAAATAAGGGTGCGTCTTTATTATTATTAAAATAAAAACAGTTCGGAAATCAGTACAAGCTGTTGGTCCTCTGCCCCTGTACTCTTATTGTGTAAATGAGATAAATTTCCTGTTGTGACTAATAGCAAATACATTGTCAACAATTTGTATGTTTGTCTGATAAAAAGTCAAATATGAAACGAGATCTCGGATTTTCATTCGTGTGTCGAGAAATTGAAACAAAATTAAAGTTGCTCTCATCTGAAATAAATAAATGGGTATAATGAAAATTGTATTTATGGGAGAAAAATAAATTGCCGAGAAGATTTTGAATAGTTGTCCAACTGTAATAATAGTCGTAATAATTTCTGACGTGTTGGGCACGTGTGATGTACGAGGCATGATAATGCGGTTCCATGTTACATATCAATTATCGCGCATGTGATTTTATTTGGCCACGGAACAATTTAAGGCATCGTCGGTGTGCGCCGCGACGGCTCCAACTCCGGCTCCAGCTCCGGTCGTATATTTAAATCTCGCGAGCATATTGGCCGGATGCAGGCGTGTTTTGTTCCTCGCTACGTGTTCGTATTTTATTATTATTTTTTCCCGACGCGCCGTTAGCGGCCGCAGCGTTTAACGAACATGGCCTAATAAATCAAAGGAACGTTCAACGTTCTACCTTTAAACGCTGCCACAATATTTCAGAATTTATTTGAGCGGTGCAGTACGGTGCGGTGCGGTGCGGTGCGGTTTTAGACTCCATCGTTCTTCTTCCATTTGTCATATTTGTCACATTGCTCGCAAATGATAAACGCGCGCTTAACCAGCGTAATGTTATGTGGAAATTAGGGAAATAGTGTGTAGATAAACGCGTTGGCTGGGAAATATGCTTGACGCGATAAATTTACATATCTTTGTTCGCGTGGGGATCGTATCTTCGTTTTATGTGTGTTTCAATATTTAAAAGTTGTTGCCGAGTATCTTGTTAATACGAACACAGCCCGGGGCGAAATCTGATTACTCATCGGGCGGCGCGCTCAGAATTCCAAACAGCCGCACGATTTTTCCGCAACGAGGAGGGAATCGCGTCGCGCGTTACGTCACGTCAATGTGCAACAGTAACCAAGTCAAAGCAAGTCTCTATTCATAATTCCCTCGCCATCTATAACATACGCGGTCAAAGCAAGCAGCCATCAGTCGTGATTGCACACGTGAAGTCTGTGACGTTATTCAGTTCAACATCGTCTTTCATCTCTGGCCTCCGTCCTCTCTATCGATGCTTGCGGTTTCTTGCCGAACTTGTGATTAAAATACGCTAAATCTCTGTTTGCATTTAATCAGTCATCTACTCATTTAGCTCGGGCTGGATAACAAGAAGTTCGCTGGAAGTTTCTTACCGCTGCTGTGGCTGTGGCTGTCGCTGTCGCGCTCCGCTCTACGTTCGTTCGTTCGTTCGTTCGTTCGTTCGTTGCAAGCCGCAAGAATCATTTCTCGTGAGAGACTAATAAAGGGCGACGGCGATGGCGACGGCGAGCATCGATTTTGCTTCACATTAAGCGTGGATATTTATTTGCGATGCGGAAACAGACGCAAATATATATCATTATGTTGTGATTAGCTCGCATACTTGATCTTGATATTCAAAATGGTAAAGAATGTGTGAAAAGTGACATATAATCAGAGTAACATAAATATGTAAATAAATGTTTCTAAAAGGTAAATAAAAATATACAAACATTATGAAATATAATGTAGTAATTACTAAAATGCCAAAAATGAACCATGGTTACCGTAATAAAATTTTAATAAAAAATATCTGCTGTGGACACCACATAACTTCCTTGTACACGTATTAAACTATAGATATTTTTTTAATTGCACATATTTGACATTAAATCTTTTATTTTTTGTTCTAATCCATAGCAAACTTAATTTTTAAAAAAATCAAAAAATATATAATATTTAAATTTAGATATCTCATTTATGCAAAAAGCTAATTTAAAAATTCTTAATGTGCTAGACGCAGAATTTAATTCTCTAAAACTTTTATTTGCAGCATTCCTTTCTAAAATTAAAATAATACCATTTTTTTCAAGGAAAACTGTTAGCAGCTTCATGTAATGTGCCACTTCCGGTTAGTCTATTTTAACCAAAATCTATTATGTTATTTCCATTGATATAGTAATCTTATATACCAAATTTGGAAAGTTTTAAATTATATTTGAATATAGTTTTTCATGAAAATCTATTATAGGCTTCAAGTAAAGTACCACTTCCGGTAGTTGTATAATGACCAAAAAGGGAGGTGCACAACTAGATGTTATAACAGTCCTAAATATAAAGTTTCAATTTTCTACGGCTTACCGTTTTTGAGTTATGCGAGATACGTACGTACGTACGTACGTACAGACGGCATGACGAAATTAGTCAAAATGGATTCAGGGAGGGCCAAAACACCTATTTCCGTTGAAATCTGAAAACCGAAAATTTTCGCGATTACAATACTTCTTTTACTTTGTACAAGGAAGTAAAAAATAAAGTGATGTGAGAGCGGGTCTGGTGATCTGTGTGAAATGAAAATGAGAGGCCGATTTGCATGTCGTAATGGATAAAAAGGCACCGAGCGTGGTGCGTGTTATGCAGAGTGTCTGTGCCCGTGGCCCGGTCTAGCGGTGGCCGCGTAATATTGTAAGCGAAAAGTTTGTGTGTTTGTATTGGGCTATTAAATATCGGGCACTATTCTCGGCCCTAATGAATTGAATTCAGAAGAGGTCTTGGCAAGTACGTGCCCGCAAGGTTGTCAAGACGCGAGCGAAGTTTCCACAAGACGTGGGGAGAGGTTTTGTGAAAGTTCGGCAGCTTAACGCCGATGTGCACGAAGGAGTGAACGTTCTACCCTCGCGACAACTTGAACGGCAAGTTGGCTGTGCGCGGCCACTGCTAATAGCCGGCTTTGCGGTAATTGCCGCCGCTTTGTATGTCGTGTGCTACACACACCAACACACACACATCTCGCACAATGGAGGCGGACACTCCTACCCGTCTTTTAAATGAAAATCGCGGCCACGACGACGACGATCAGATTTGCCGTGTCGACCATGGGTAGGACGCGGCGAGCGCACAACGCCAGCCACTGCTAGGGGGACGTGATTTGTGTAGTAAAGTTTCGCGACTCTGCTGCGGCAGTTGTCGCCGCCGCTGACATCAATAATAACTGGGAGCGAGTCAGAAAGAACCGCGGGTACAGCGCGCGCACCCACAACCACCCAAGTGAACTCACCAGGAAACTCTTAAGTAGCGTCGAGCGCACACTGAACATCTACCTATCTACCACTACCTTCTTCTCCTCCTGTGTGCAAACGATCTCGCTTTGAAAACAACCGCGAAATCACTTTTTATTTATCTTGTGCGCATGTGTACATACGCTGCTTTATGTTTTCAGACAGACTAATGTGCTACAAAAAACTAACCCTATTACTTATGGTAATGTATGTCGACGAAAGTATTAGTAAATACATTTACAGATTTACACGAAATACATATTTCATAGAATAGAACATAGTTGCCTGAAAAGCTAATTCAAAATACTAGGAAGAGATATTTAATGCATTATATTTGTTTCCTCTTCATACGTTTCTAAATTATTTAAAAAATAATGCTTTAAATAAATTATTATGTATTTTCTACCTCCTTTATTTGAAACTCTATTCCGTTTTTATTATGACCGACTGGACTATAGATTGTTTTAAAATAGTTTATATGAGGACTGAAACGTTAAAAAATGATTAAATATAAGTAACTTGTAAATTTCTTCCGAAGATGCTGTTTCCTTCATTCATATAAAAAACCTTAGGACATAATTACACTTTCTTCACGAGGTATACATAATATATTTAATTTTTCAGCAGCTTATCAAAAAGTCAAATTATCAAAAATAAATTAGAAATTTAGGTATTTATTGTTATATTTTCTGTAACTGTAGGCATTTCTTTACTCATATACGAGTCGAAAGTAGATAATTTTTTCTCAGCTGGAGGAAATACATTTTACTCCCTTATTCATGATTGGTTTCATAACAACCGTTAGTGTAGTCTTAAATATTTATTTATTCATTTATTATAAGATCTTTAGAACCCTGGTTCGATCCCCACAGCTGACAAACAATTTTCACCAATTTAAAATCTACCCCTGTGGCTCCTACTCCACTAATATCTTTGGGGGCCGTGATTTAACGGCTGGTAATCGCACTTCACGCGAGAAAATATATCACTTATCGAGATCTGCTTGGGCAGAGTGCCACATCCAGTGATGGGTAAAAGGCGTGATGATATATTTATTTATTTATTTTTTATTTAATTTAATAAAAAATAAATAACATGAGAGAATGGTCGTAGAAAAAATCATATGTATATCTCTGTAATAAAGTGTCATTTTCTCCCACTTTATACAAATATTATTTACTAGTTTTGACATGTATCACTTGGATGTCACTAATGTCAAATTAAACCATTGTTTTCCAGTTGCTATAAATATGGTTTCACTTGATCTAGAGGAAAAAAATTACTTTTTTCCTTAGGAAGAAGTATTTTCTGACAGAGACATAAAAAATGAGTATTCGTAATAAAGTTATTAATAGTTGTTTATTTCTCATATTAAAATAATTTTAAGTAGTGAAATGAAGCAGGATGTCGCATATAGTAAGTTGTCGTTCTCTCTCTCTCGTGTAGGGGTCAGGTCAAACAGTCGTAGGCGACAGGTTAATTGGTGGCAGCGACTTGTAGGTGCTGATGAACGTTGCACGTCTATGAATTGGCTATTAGGCGGGCCGGGCGTTCGTTAGGCCGCGCTCCTTGGCCCCGTGACCGGCGTGAATAGCGGCTCATCAGGCAAGGAGACTCGATCGACCCTGCAGCAGCTAGTGGTACAGCACTGCACACTGCACCAATTACTATTTGGGAGAATTTAGCACCGGCACAGCCGCCACAACTACATACGAATATGCGTTTTTATTTCTAAATATTGTTCGACCAATTATTCGCTTCATTGCTTACCAATAATATTAATTTTTACTTATAAAAATCTCAAGTTCGTGCTACCCCATTTTATGGAACGTTATGTATAGCATAACCAGACAATACTGACAGGGGACCTACTGTTAAATAAATTCTAAGAAAAATTATTCGATTAAAAAATTAATACCGGATGTAAAGTTATTTCTGTTATATAAAAATACAATATCAAGTAAATACGATAGGTTGTCGGATTGTATTATAAGGTGTGGTAATTGTCAAAGTTGTGCAGTCGTAGTAAATAAAAGAATAGACGGTGAGTGTATCTTGTAGAGAAGCGGCAGGTAGACGGCGGAAGGAAAGGAGTGAAGTGATTTTAGGTGTAGAGGAAAAGCACTCTATTAATACCCGCTCGAATGTTTCGCTACAGCGAAGAAGATTTTCGGTTTTAGAAAACAATTCCTGGCGGCGGCATTGTGCCGGCTCCGTCAGTCAGCCGGTGACAATCTCGTGCTTGGTAACCTTTGTTTGGTGGCGTCCATTGTTGGCGGCCGGCGCTCGGCGGCGCGGCGGCAACGCGGCTCGGAAGCACGGGATGTCAGATTTTCAACCCGTGACGTCACACGCCACTGACTTCATCTTGTTAGTTGCTGACGTCATTCGTCAGTTACAATGCGCCCCGGCCGCAACCGCATTCGCTCGGGAATCGGTTTTGTTCTTATTTATACTACGTCGAGCGTCGACTCAGCCGACTGCCATTTCACTTCTCACAAGGTGTGAGAAGTGTTGAGTACCGCTGGTACGGTAAAAAGAGAAAAGAGTCAGCTGCAGAATAAGATCGAAGAGGGTTTCAGCGGGACGATCTGCGACAACACGACTCGACGAATTCCTGCCGTACTGGGGTGAAAAGGCTCTGAAGGTCGCTAACTAGTGATCAAATATTTAAACATCCCGAGAGGGTTCGCGGCCATTGTAACGGCATCGGTCATCGATAGCGCTCTACTACAGACGTCTAGTACTGCACTACGTACCCACATTCATTATATACGACTCGCAAAACATCATCACCCCATTTTATCCATTGCTTTTCATAACATCTACATTTCTACACTGCATAGATTTCGCTGTCAAACATTTACTATTTATTATAGAGAAAAATGTTTTAAATCAAACTTGTACATAATTTAGTACTGCGTAATATTTGTTTAAAGTATTTTTTTATAAAAATGAGCGTATGCAGGCGAATGGGTCGCATCGTCCCGTTCACAAGTTTCCATTCCACTTTAGAAACCAAGTCGGAAGATATTTTCAATTTTCTCTTAAGATTATTATTACATTGAGTGGCGCCCATTATACACAATGAGGAGTTATAATTTACAACTTTGTGTAAACTTTCTTGGAGGTTCAAAGCAGGCTTGCCGCCGAACTTTACTCAAAGGAAACGCGAATTTTAACAACATTTATACTCGCCGGAGAATTATTCTTCTTGTGACTCATAGTTGTCGCTCCGAGTACATAAATATTATTTTCATTAATTAATTAGTTAATTAATTAATTGGCGCTCAGCCTGCTCCCTTCTCAACAGATCTCGACAAATGGAAATTACTAATATTCCTAGAAGAATAGATACGCATTTCTTCCACTACGAAACATACTCAATGAACTGTTTGGCAAGCCATTTGATCAATTATCGATTTTTTTTTTATTGGGAATAATAGTAAATCATTGAAATAAAAGTTGTAAAAAATAAATAAAAATTACATAAACTATAAACCATAATATAAAGATGAAGATCATTCTGAAACTTATTTATGAACATTACATAAATGGAATGAAATATAATAATTTTTTCTGTAATCGTAGCTGAAAGTAGACTTTTTTCCTGATATGCAGGTTGAAAGTAGACAATTCTCTCTCAGCAGAAGGAAATAAAAGTCTATTGAATACGCTGAATTGATTTATAAATTTTCATTTAAAAAATAATTTTGTAAAAAATATAAAATAAACCTTGTTTCACCAAGTGTTGAATGACAATTAATTTTGTCTTTGTTGTTAAATAATTTTGTGTCATCACTGGCTTAAATTTTTAAAATAACTAAATGTCTCTCTTACAAGTTGGATGACCTTCTGTTAAAGAAAATAATCGTGGAGTCCTATGTCCGTGAAACACCCTGAATATATGCATAAATTCAGAAGCTATGTTTCTGTTGTGCAAAGTAGCAAAATAAAGAGAAAATGTAAAATTTTTCGAGGTAGAATATTGAAGTAATTATTTTATGAAGCGTTCTCCTGTAAATCAAAGCATGTAGGTAAGAGAGAATATGAACAAGGAACGTATGTACGTTCGTTGTGATGTAATGAGTTGTGTTGAAGCTGCATAAGCCTAGCGACGGCGTCGAGATCAAGTCGGCTTGACGCTGCAAGAACAGCTTGAACACAACACCGCCGCTGTTAATTTCATTACCAGGTTTTGTTGCAAATCATTATCAGCAAAGCTACTACAACATACCATGCTATAATATAATATTAATAACTACTTGACAATATTTCTACGTGTTAATAGTATATTATGTATACGTCTCTCCATGTACGAGTGTATACAAAAACTACAAAATGTGTGTAACTTTATGTCATAGAAGAATGTTTGCGTAAAATAATTTAGGAATGTTTGATACACAAATGTCCGCGTGCGTGGGCAAGTTTTTAATTGCGCTCCGTGTGTCACGTGACCCGTGGAGGCGGCAGCCTTGATGGAGGTGGGGGTACGGCTAGAGGAAGAGTCCCACCTACATTCTATCGATTTATCGGAAAGAAAAAAGGAGTTGAGATTATCCGAGTTCCATATAAAAGTTTGTGCAGGCTGTTTCCGCTCGACACGGTACGGCACGGCGCGGCGCGGTTCCGTGAGCGACGCCATGTTAAATGGATCCGAAGTAATTTCGTCAATTTGATCAGCGGCGACTGTAAGACACACGGCGACGGCGACGGCAACGGCGGCAATGTAGTAGAGGCATCGTTACACGATTCACTGGGCTTATGTCTTCTTTTCATTTCGGTCCGTAACTTTGATTCGATTTAGCTCTCCCGCCCTTAAACGCTTCGAGTTAAAATAGGTGTAAAATTCCTCTACGGTAATAGCCAACAAATCCCTTACAGCGCCGACGCCGGCATCGACGCCGACTCCGACGACGACAATGTTTTTCTTTTTTTACCTGACGCGCTCCGCCCTCCGCCCATCATCCACGGTTTTGTCTTTCAATCTGTTCATTTCACTTTACGACCTATTCAAAATAGATCCTTATTACGACTTTTAGAAAACTTGTTCGTTGCAATCAAATCGGAAAGAGTTTCGTCTGCTTGCCTCGTCTGTCCCCGCACTCCCCATTCAATCATCATAATTAACTTGACAGCGGAATGTTATTCACGAACTTGTGTACCAGTAGCACTGGCTTCATCCACATTCATATGAAGACATGGTGACGCCTTGTGGTAGTGGGGCAGCTGGCGAGTTGAAAGGCTCGCGGGCCATGTTGTGATTCCTATGTGCAGGCAAACAACCTGCGGCCCGTGTTACTTTACCCAATAATTCGTTTATTAACACGGTCGTTGGAGCAGAACTAATGCCACTGTTGACTCGGGGGCTTGGTGGCGGTGGCGGTGGCTTGGCAGCCAAGCGCTCCGTTTACTCGACCCACGGATCATGCCCTTGTTGTCTCTCCACAGCCCAAATCGCCGCCAGCTTGACCGTCTTACACCAGATAACCCTTGCCGTCGTCAAGTCACTGTTCATCACTCAAACGCTCTGTTAATATGCTTCAACTACTGCATTCTTTACACTAAACTAAATACCTAATTGCTTACTATTACCTACTACTTCTTACTAACTATAACCTCCTGGAGATTACGAATCCTATCGGAAAATTTATCATTTTCTTTTTATTTTCCTACATTTGTATATTTAACAAATGATCTATTAATTCAATTTTAATTTGTGAAAACGACTGACAAATTTAATAAGAGAATAAACCATTTAACAGTCGTTTATAAAAACTACCCTTAGGACACATTTTTACATCTCCGAATAAAATTTTCAATCAATGGGATAAATAAAAACATATCGCTTCGATATCATAGCACAAATGGTGATAACTATTTTGAATATCATTTTCTAGTATCATATTTTTTCAATTATCTTGTCGATAATAATTGGGAGCTTTATCTGGAGATGGACAAATATAAGTTGAAGTCAACGAGATTTAAAAGCGCACATCCATTTAAAGTTTAAATAAAAATCAGTCTTATTAGAATGATCTAAATGTGTATGTACTGCTTGGTTATATAGTTAATCATGTTACTATTATTATAAACCTTTTTTTGACTTACTTTTCATTAACTCATCATTAATATATATGAATATATAACTGTTTTTCTCAAAGTTTGTAGAATGTTCTGTTTTGATGTTCTTATACGATTAAATATATATCAGCAGAAACTTTGAGAAACTTATATATTCCTATATTTATAATGAAATGTATTTGTAAACTAGTAATGCCCAACTTTTCATTGGACTGTTACGTTACTATTATAATTATCCTCGCATTAAATATAAGTGAACATATATGTAATTTATGTGTTGCTCTTACTTAACAGTCGATTTATAAACTGGCCATTAATTATTATGTAATGTATAATGAAGCAATTAATAGTTGTTTGGACTGGTGGTAATCTCTATTGCAATTCTTGCATTATACATTTAACTTAAAGACTCGATTATTATTTTCATCTTTATATTAAAAGTCTTAAATTCAACCTATATTATTATTATATAATTTGTACATACATAACATCACACTATTCTCATCCTGACACACGATACTCGTTTCGACCACATTAACACTTCTTCCATACGAACTCTTTCTTTTCTCACAACCAAAATCCATCATCACGCAACAAAATTGCCTAAACATATATCAATCAATAAACAATCATGTTTGAAAATACCGAAAATATCGATTGCCATAGAATTTTGTCCGCTATTTTAAATTTTAATAAACTTAACACACACATTAACATTACAAATCTTTAGAAATTATTCTTGTTATGATGTTCAACTTTATTTTGCGTATAAAAATTAGGGAAGCAGGCAATTATGAAAGAATTATTTTCAGGGTTCGTAAATATCATGATATTTATAATAAATATCAAAATATCTGATATATAGGATATATATCAGATAAATATCACTTTTTGGATATTTATTTTTTAATTTTAGTTTTTGTACACATTTATTATCACAATAGGAAATACAAAATAAATTATTACTCCTAAATAAAAAATTAACATAGGTAATGAAAAAAAGTAAATATACATTGAATGGATATACAAATATTATATAGTACTAAGAATAGTAAGAATATTTAAATAATCCTATATCCTAAATAGGGGCAAATCATCATCTTCTGATGAACTTCCTGAACATAGCGTTGCAGATAGAGACTCACTTGGCCAAATCCAATCTAAATTAGTTTTTTTTTGTAGTTTCTTTTTGGTTTAAATATTTAAACATAAAAACTAATTTACCGGCTTTGGCGTTACCGAGACGATTATGTAATTGAGATTGGACAATGCCAAAAGTGGAGAAATATCGTTCCAGCCCTGCTGTGGCTGCTACAGCAGTGTGTAACTGTTCACATAGTTCAATAAATGTACTTTTATTTGACCACTCTGACTCATTAATAGTTACACTTTTCCACCATATTAAAGGATTTGTATTTCTAAAATGAGTACCAAATAAAAATTTTGGAAATGGTTCCGACTTTGCCGTTAATGACATCACAAATGGCACATAATTTGGATTTATGTCGTTGATGTGAAGTTAGTCAAAAGCTAGTAAAGTAAGAATTATCTTTAGAATATAATTTTAACAGAATTAATGAAAGTAATAATGAGAGGTATACTGTATTTATTATAGACTATTTGATATTTTTATATAATGGATATATATCTTCGAACCCTGTTTATAAGTTAACTGAAGCACGAGAAAATTAATGCCGTTGAGCGCGTTTTCATATCACATTTAGTTTTCGAGATATAGCCTCGGAAAAGTAGAAAAACTGAAAAATTCGAAAAATTTCACTTTTCCGGAGGCTATATCTCAAAAACTAAACAAGATATGGAAATGCGCTCAACGGCGTTGAATTCCCCGTGTCCGAATTGACTTGTAAGCAAATTTTCATACAATTTTATGCAATTTAATATTTTTAATTATTTCCTAAGGGGTACCCCTTTGGTTTTTTCAGATTTTAATTCAATTTTCCCAAAAATCCTTAATCGTAGGATTATTAAAACGAAAATTTACATACATATGTATTTTGATCCACTGAATCCAGTGGTGCAATCTTCAAATGCATATGACTTCTGGTTTTCGAGAAAATGTTAAAAAACCGCTTTTTGCGATTTTTTTGGCAGAAAATTGAAAAAAAATAAAAATCGCTGAAACTATGTTTATAAGTTAACAGAAGCACGAGAAAATTAATGCCGTTGACCGCGTTTTCATATCACATTTAGTTTTCGAGATATAGCCTCGGAAAAGTAGAAAAACTGAAAAATTCGAAAAATTTCACTTTTCCGGAGGCTATATCTCAAAAACTAAACAAGATATGGAAATGCGCTCAACGGCGTTGAATTCCCCGTGTCCGAATTGACTTGTAAGCAAATTTTCATACAATTTTATGCAATTTAATATTTTTAATTATTTCCTAAGGGGTACCCCTTTGGTTTTTTCAGATTTTAATTCAATTTTCCCAAAAATCCTTAATCGTAGGATTATTAAAACGAAAATTTACATACATATGTATTTTGACCCACTGAATCCAGTGGTGCAATCTACAAATGCATATGACTTCTGGTTTTCGAGAAAATGTTAAAAAACCGCTTTTTGCGATTTTTTGGCGGAAAATTGAAAAAAAATAAAAATCGCTGAAACTATGTTTATAAGTTAACTGAAGCACGAGAAAATTAATGCCGTTGAGCGCGTTTTCATATCACATTTAGTTTTCGAGATATAGCCTCGGAAAAGTAGAAAAACTGAAAAATTCGAAAAATTTCACTTTTCCGGAGGCTATATCTCAAAAACTAAACAAGATATGGAAATGCGCTCAACGGCGTTGAATTCCCCGTGTCCGAATTGACTTGTAAGCAAATTTTCATACAATTTTATGCAATTTAATATTTTTAATTATTTCCTAAGGGGTACCCCTTTGGTTTTTTCAGATTTTAATTCAATTTTCCCTAAAATCCTTAATCGTAGCATTATTAAAACGAAAATTTACATACATATGTATTTTGACCCACTGAATCCAGTGGTGCAATCTACAAATGCATATGACTTCTGGTTTTCGAGAAAATGTTAAAAAACCGCTTTTTGCGATTTTTTTGGCGGAAAATTGAAAAAAAATAAAAATCGCTGAAACTATGTTTATAAGTTAACTGAAGCACGAGAAAATTAATGCCGTTGACCGCGTTTTCATATCACATTTAGTTTTCGAGATATAGCCTCGGAAAAGTAGAAAAACTGAAAAATACGAAAAATTTCACTTCTCCGGAGGCTATATCACAAAAACTATTTGATATTTTTATATAATGGATATATATCATTGCAAAAATATGACGATATATATCAAAATAAATATCATGATATATATCGATCGATATATATCTTCGAACCCTGAATTTATTTTCCATATTGAAGTTATATGATCGGGTGCCGTTTACATAAAATGTAATATTGACACGTAGGACAAAAATAATAAATGTGAAAGGAAATGTAGCATTAAATGAATCCGTGCCAAGAAAGTATAAAAATTAACGACGTCAGAATCGATTTAGATGGGTCTTTAATCCAAGCTGGTAATTAGGAACATAACTCAACCGGTCCCAATCTTTCTCTAATCACCGAGGGTGGCCATCAAATATGTACGGGTTGGAGGTGGCCGTGAATACGATGTTCACGTGTTCTCAAATCGCCATTAGTGTGGCGTGGTGTGGTGTGGGGGAAGGACGACGACGCGTCGTACAAAGGCGCCTCGTTAGCGCTGCAGGACGTGCTTGGACGTCGGTTTGGTCACTTCTACATTTCTCCCCTTCAGGTGCGCACTTCTTCGCACGATAACATCCACTTCCTAGGTATTGTTAAGGCACGGAAATATGATGGCATCGTTTAGAGCTTTTGTTGACCAACACGAACACATCTCACCTCTTCTCAAGGTTTTATAATGATGTAGAATCATTGATTCCTTGTGTAGACAGGGGCGTCAAGAATTACTATAATTACCAGCAAATAAACATTCGTTGGTTCGTCCGTGCAGGCGAGGGAGGCAAGACTAGAGCTCCGGTGAGACAGATAAACGGGACGGATGGTCGCGGTAAACCCAATTTATTTCGACTAGCAACAAGAAAGTCCTTTAGAGGCGACAAAATGGTGATGCCTGCGCGACTTGTGAAGCACTTGGCCCCATTACAATGCTATAAATCTGAACGGCTGCTGTTGGTGTGTGTGTGTGGCGCCCTTACATTCACACACCGTGTGCAGCTACTCTCAGCTCGAATGGGAATATACGTAAAAGAGTGGAATGCGTGTAAGAGCCAGGAAAGAATCCCCTATTTTCACGACAAGACAACCAAATTACTATTAATTGCTTTCTTATATCTACCGGGTGGAACATCATACCTGTGTACATTGGCGATTAACATGAAAAAACAGTTTTTCTGTGCGCATTGCTCCCCAAATTATTTTAGCCAAAAATGCTTCAAATAAATGTTGTAGAGCATAAAATTCTGCATCTAAATCAATAAACAGAATTACATTTACATGCTTTATAACGACAGAAATTAAATAAAAAAATATTAAAAATTACGTAGAAAATATCAAATAGCCATGGAAGTGAAACAAAAATAGATAGATGCTTGACGTTTGACAGATCTCCTGATTTAACACCTAACGATTTTTTTATGGGGTCATCTTAAATGTAAAATTTATAAGCAACGCCACCCAAATATTAATTAGAAGCTATCGTGGATAAGTGCGCCTTAATCACAAATAGGCAGCTCGCTAATGTACGACATTCCTTCTACAATAAACTTGGTTATTGCTTGGCTGAAAATGGAGGTTTATTTGAATATTTATTGTAATAATAAATTGTAGTGATTATTTTATTGAGAGAATTATTGTTTGATATTTGAATTATAATAGATAGGTTATAATTTTTACATGACCAACCCTATAAGAAATAAACGTTTCATTGAAATGTACAATTGTTTATTTATTATTATATTGTAATCATAGGTATGGAGTTTTTTGTATGAATTTTATTGAATGATTAATTTGTCGCGGGTAAAATATCAAATAGACAGAAAAACGTCAAGCATTTATCTATTTTTGTTTCACTTTCACGGCTATTTGATATTTTCAACGTAATTGTTAATATTTTTTTATTTAAATTCTGTCGTTACAACGCATATATCATCATCATCATCATCACGCCTTTTACCCATCACTGGGTGTGGCACTCTGCCTAAGCAGATCTCGGTAAGTGATATATTTTTTCGCGTGAAGTGCGGTTACCAGCCGTCAAATCACGGCCTCCAAAGATATTAGTGGAGGAGGAGCCACAGGGGTAGATTTTTTTAAATTGGTGAAAATTGTTTGTCGGTTGTGGGGATCGAACCAGGGTTCTCAAGATCCACAGGCCGACTCGATACCACTGAGCCACCTACCCCATGTAAATATAATTCTGTTTATTGATTTAGATGCAGAATTTTAAGCTCTACAACATTTAGTTGAAGCATTTTTGGCTAAAATAATTTGGGGAGCAATGCGCACGGAAAAACTGTTTTTTCATGTTAATCGCCTATGTACACAGGTATGATGTTCCACCCGGTATAAACTTTACTTTATCAATAGTAAAACATTTGAGTTGACGAGAACTCATTTCAGCATTTCATTTTGTCTGTAACAAATGTGGAATGATTTGCTAGGTCGGTGGATTTAGTAATTACCCGGTGGGGGTGGGTAGCCGGACAGAGGGTAGCTCGCAGTCGCCGGTAGATAAGAAACGAAGGCATATATTTGCATACGGGATGCGGACAGCATCTGGCGTCACATTGTCCTCTATAAAAAGACGTCGGTGGCCCGTCCGAAAAAGACGTGTTTTGTCCGGTCCAAAACAACCCCTTGGGGCATACATATGCAAACGCGCAGTGATATAAGTGTACGTGCACCGCCGCCGCCCTTCATCCCACGCGATACGATACGATTCCTGCGTTGAATTATTCACTCGCCAGGCCCATTGTGTGCGACGCCGCATTCCAGAACATATTTGTATGTTAATGTGGTGGACAGCCACGGCCACCACGCGTTATAAGACGCTCATTTCTTTATTTACCCCCTAATCTTTGTTTATTACTGTTAGTCAGCGGTTTCTTTCACTTCCACGTTCTAACTCGCTAAATTCTTTTACTTTCACTTTGTTCATTGAACACTAGAAGACATTTCTCAATTTTCAGTTCAAATTTCTTAATTTTTAAAAATATGATTCTATATCACCCAGGACACGAGAAATCGAATGCCGTTGGCGCATTTTCATATCTCTTTTAGTTTTTGCGTTACGACAATTTTGAACTTTTTTTAAATCTCAACTTTCAGAAGCCATATCTCGAAAACTAAATGAAATAATGCTGTTTGAACCAGAGTATTAATTGTGCTCTAATTAACTAATACGTAAATTTGGAATTTTTAAAAATTTAATATTTTTTTTCAAAAAATAAAAAATATAAAGTAAACACTTGACTATGTTTCACAAAATTCAGCCTCCAAGTCACCTTATGAGGGCATCGTCAGAGACTGGCCAGCACAGTTAGTAACCATAGACGTGTTTCGCTCTTATTAGAGCTCATCAGTATGGTATAACTCACTTCTTCACCTAGAACAAAGTTCACGTGAAGAAGCTGTTGACGAAAAACTGTGCCAGCAGAGAATAAGATCTCGAACAATAGGTAAGATGACATGAGAAGTTCTGTGGAACAGATCATGCCATCTACCGAAAAAAAGGAAAAGCTACGCAATAGCAATTTAAATAACAATAAAGACAAAATTAATTGTCATCCAACACTTGGTGAAACAAGGTTAAAGGTTAATAAAAAAATTTCTTGTCTGTATTTCAAAAAATTTAAGAGATATTAAAAACCAGTGAATTCCTCGTATGAAAATTTGTATATCTCAAAAACTAAAAGAGATATGAAACTGCGCTCAACGGCATTCGATTTCTCGTAACCCGAATGATATAGAAACATATTTTTAAAAATGTAGTCATTTGAACTGAAAATTGACAAATGTAGATGTTTTGGCCAATTCTACAGGGTGTTATATTTTAATAGACCCAGCAAATATCTCGCTTATTTATCAACTTAGAAATTTCTTTCATATAACATGATTTATACAGCAACATGAAAGCTAGTTGATGACGGATTTACATTCATGATATCACTTCCGGTTTATTAGTAATTAATATCAACTTTGAAATTTCAAATAGAACATACTATATTTTTTTACAAATTTGAAGAGTGCATCAAATTTGCTTTACAATCATGTAAAATAATCCATATGTTACATTATTAAAAAGTAAAATAGCGGGCACTTTAATATTTACTAAATCGGAAAGAGATTAGTGAGCCATGACTGTGGCTTGAAATAAAACAATTAACTAAAACAATTGTAATTATTATTATTAAACGAAATAATATTTTTTTGTCATAATAATACAGAAAATAAGAATAAGGAACACTTAATAACAACAAAATGATTTTATAACAAATATTCAAAATGACTCTTCTTCAATGCATTTTCTCCCGATCTGACCACTTGATTTTTTATGGAGCTACGTTAAAGATTTTGTTTGTAATGAACCAGTAAACACATTAAACGGACTGAAGAATGAAACTGAAGCAGCAATTGAATCTATATCTGCTAACCAAATATAAAGGGCTACTTATTCTGTTTCAAAACGTTGTGCAAAATGTATTGAAGAGACTGGGAGTCATTTTGAAGATTTTTTATAAAATCATTTTGTTGTTATTAAGTGTTCCTTATTCTTATTTTAATTTTAATTTGATGCACTTTTCAAATTTGTAAAAAAATATTGTATGTTCCATTTGAAATTTCAAAGTTGATATTAATTACTAATAAACCGGAAATGATATCATGAATGTACATCCGTCATCAACTAGCTTACATGTTGCTGTATAAATCATGTTATATGGAAGAAATTGCTAAGTTGATAAATAAGCGAGATATTTGCTGGGTCTATTTAAATATAACACCCTGTATACTGTACCATTTATTTATTTATTTAAAATTTTGAAGGAACCACCGGAAGATAAATATCAGCAGTTTTACGTTTAGAGTGCGTACTTTTGTTATAATTAAGTGCAAGTCCATGTTGATGACGTATGACGTAATTTGACATGAGCACGTTCACTGTAAGTACACCACCTTGTGTTTAATGACGGCCCAGTACGAAGTGTCGTTACTCATCACGTAATAATACCATGAGGTTGATTTGCGAGCGAGTCATCGTGAGGCCACACTCCGCGAATACATCTTGTCGGAGCGAGTTAGCGCGCAGCCCTGCCACGTGCATTATTTCGTGTCCGAATACTCGCGGATCCCTTTAATCTCTCGCAACATTAAGTAGCCCTGGGATTACATCGTCAAACTTGCCGCCAAATGGGCTTCGATTTATATCGCTGGACTTACCTGACACCCGTTATGATCTACATTTGTATATAAATTAGGGTTTCGCTGTTTGTAAATGAAACTTGTATCGTGCTCTCAGACGCGAGATGAATTTACTAATTAATAAACCTGGGCCAATTACAAACAGACTTGCGTTTGCTCTCCTACTTCTCAACTTTATTATGCTTATATTTTTCATTGCACAATAAAAAATTAAGCCCAATTAAAGCACACGTTTGTAAGTTTTATTTCTTGTTATAACTAGAATAAATCATTTATTCCAGTTGCAAACATTCTGCTAAAACATAAAGTAAATTATAAAACAAATAAATAAATATATCATCACGCCTTTCACCCATCACTGGGTGTGGCACTCTGCCTAAGCAGATCTCGGTAAGTGATATATTTTTTCGCGTGAAGTGCGGTTCCCAACCGTCAAATCACGGCCTCCAAAGATATTAGTGGAGGAGGAGCCACAGGGATAGATTTTTTAAATTAGTGAAAATTGTTTGTCGGCTGTGGGGATCGAACCAAGGTTCTCAAGATCCACAGGCCGACTCGATACCACTGAGCCACCTACCCCATATAAAGTAAATTATGATAAACCCAATTCTGAAAACCGCATTCATATACATGTTATAGTTTCTGAGATATAACGGATTAGCAGGAATTTTTTTAATTGACTGTACCGCTGTTTGGCTCAAAATTTTTACTCGTTTTTATTTTGTTAATATAATTAAACAACGAACAATTTATTGATGCAAACAGTATTAAAATATCTTTTGTAGTTTTGAAAATATGGTGTATCAAAGATTTCAGCAGGAATGGAAAAAAATTACTTATGCAGAACATACATATTTTTTGGGGAAATATTGTTTTATATATCATTTTTAATTATTATAAATCAAAAATAGTCTTTTAAATAAAGAAATAAATAAACATCACGCCTTTTACCCATTACTGGGTGTGGCACTCTGCGGTTACCAGCCGTGAAACCACGACCCCCAAAGATATTAGTAGAAGGGGAGCCACAAGGGTAGATATAAATTGGTGAAAATTGTTTCTCGGCTGTGGGGATCGAACCTGGGTTCTCAAGATCCATAGGCCGACTTGATAGTCTTTTGAACAATTTAATTTTTATTATATTTCTTAAGTGCTATTGGTATGAGAGATATTTCTAATATATTAATAATTAAATTATAATTACAATTACAATAATCAATTTATTTTTATACAACTTCAGGTAATGCCTATTTGTAGTGTTTATAATTATAATTTAATTATTAAATCAAACCAATGGCACTAAAAATGTTTGCATTATATAAAGTGCAATTAAGTTTTGCGAATTTTTAAAATATTTTTATTGATTCGTGATCAGTACGTTACGTAGTATCTGCTATTTAAATTTTATTCTGAAATTTAGAAACACTTTATATACTTATATTTTTAATAGTTTATTGTTCTTAAAGTCAGTTGCACCGCCGTCCCTGAAATATGAAGTGTCATATAAGTAAATCTAGATACAGCTGGTTATACAAATTTCAATTCTTATGCTAGTAATGTTCGTTTAGATTCCTTCTGGAATAGAAGGGAGGATTTCGGGTTCTAGGTCGGATTTTATCGTGTTATGGTCAACATATTTCAGCAATGTACCATAGAAGTTTGATTTGTGAGTCCCGGGCCTCGCGTGGACGACGCTCCCCGCGGCCATGCGTCACTGCAGGCATCGCGACGCTCGCCGCTCGTCGCTCGCTGCCGCCCAGCCACCCTTCTTATTTCACAAATAAATCGTATAAATATGTCGGCCAGCGCCCACCAGATCGATAGAGTGCATTCGGTGCAGCGAGCAGAGTTCCCGCGACCGACCCGGGTGTCCGCCCCGCATACTCAACGTCGTCGTGTAATTTAAAACTAATGGCATTCTGAATTGTCTCAGTCAATTTTCATATGATAGATGAAGCTATGCAAAAACAGAAGAAGACTCTATGTAAATAACAGCGAGATGCGGCTGTCAGATGCGCTGATGTTGATGTTGATGGTAATGCATCGCAAAGACGATTCACAAATTAAACAGAATTTAATCAACTTACCGCTTTTACCATTTACATGCACTACATTCAAAATTCTTTTTAAAAAATGTAATAGTACCTAATTTAGCCCCAAAATTAAATGTCTGGAGTATTAACGAACGAACTTATCAGCCGAGGTAAACGGCGAAAAATAAAATTGAATCGCGCCTTAAAAAATATTGTAGTTTGTCAAGTAATATTCTATGAAAAACATTAATTTTATTTTTATTTCAAAATGATTAAGAATGTACTTACTAATTTGGTGATTTAAAAATTATTGCTCGTATTCTACTAATGGATGTATTTCGTATTTGATTTTGTTCATTTTTAATTGTAATTATCATGTTTAATTTATTGTTATTGGAAAAAAAATTAAAGGTTGTTGAAAATGAACAGAGTGACTTGGATAAGAATGGTAAAAATGTTGTAAATGATGATGATAGGATGAATAGGTAATATTGTGTCTGTTGAAAATCTTTGCGTTATAAGCGAACATAAATGAAGTGTGAAGGTAATTGGTTCTCTGTGTGTCAATCAAGCGCTTTATTGTTTCCTGTGTCTGGGCCTCGTCTCTGGGGACGTCGCTCGGCGTGTCCTGTCGCCGCGTTCCCCGGAGGCGTCGTGTTCCTTCCCGTGACACCCGCCAACCAACCAAGCCAGGCTCATTATTAATACGACGCCGGTGTCCAGACTCTAGAGTCCGATACCCGTCCGATTGATATTTCTTGTTTTGTCCGTTTCTTTCTCTTCTCATTTGGGAACTTTGTTGAGAACAGTTTAATTTATTTATCGCTGGACATAAAGAATGCAGAGATGGATGGAGAGCGAGTAGGATTATGTTATGTGTGTGTGTGGTGTGTGTGTGTGCACGCTCTTCACTCGAAATGAGAACAATGGAAAAGGATTAAGAGGCTATGGAAGTCCGATCTCTGTTACCCTTTGTCAGTTATTAATTTTTCTTTGGAAATTGTAAAATTACGTACGTTTCCAGAGGCCACAAAGGCTCTTCATGAGAGAGATCTAATCGGAAGCTGGCTTGCTGGCTGGGTGGTTGGATGGCGGAGCTGCGTCCGTGTTCTACCAACCAGTGCCAGTAGGATTTCACGGTGCCCCTCATTATTAAATGAAAGGAACCCTACATAAAACGTTTCTACCGCTCTGCGTTGCGTCTCTGTCGTTGCTGCCGTTGCCGTAACCGCTGCCACTGCCGCTGCCGCTGCCGGTGCTGGTGACGTTTCATGCACTAATGACGACCAACTTACCGAATTAACTTTTAGAATTATCAAAATTTAATTATTTTTATAATTCCTAGCAACGGACAACCCTTACATATTCAAATCTTCTAGTTATTTTTAGTGTGAAACTAAGAAGAATGTTATTATAAGATTGGCAATTGATTTGGTAAAATTGAAAGTAAAAACACAAGACTGGTGACAAACGAATGACTCCAAGTTAAAAGTAGTGATCTCGGTGAGTGATATATTTCTGTGCTGTTACCAGCCTTCAAACCACGGCCCCCAAAGATGTTACTAGAGGGAAAAATTGTTTGTACTGAGCATAAAAGTTTCAATATTAGATGGTTTCATTTACCATTTAATTCACTGAAATCAGTTCAGATCAGTTAAACAACATGACTAAATGAACTGAATTAAGTAAACTCAAGCACTTATTGGGGTGGATAATTTTAAGCTAAATCTAGTATTGGTAGTAAAGTGATCTGGTTCACTAAGTTTAAGTTAAGTCTAATCCATAAATAGTTAGTAGAAAACACCAATAAAAAGAATACTTTTTAAACGTTTCTAAATAATTTTATAGAAAAAATCCTTTAATTAAAAGTTAGGGAAAACTCAATTTTATTTAAAGTATTTTTTCAATAAAATAATTATTAAATGTTTGACAGCAAAATATAGACAAAGTGAAATATGTTCAAGATAAAAGCTTACTATAAATAAATAATGTTGAAATAAGTTTAACATTTTCGGGTTTGAAATATTTGTGTATTTTGTCTAGACTTAAAGACAGCACTAGGAAAAGAACGTGGTACATGATTCTGTGGATAGAACAATCACTTTACAATAGTATTCGAGTGGTTCAGATTCCAGTATAAGCTACTGCAGTTAGGATGAATTTCCTGTTGTGCAATATTGCTAGTAATACAGTAGATTTATTTACAAATATAGGAAACTGTCGTCTAAACAAGTAGCAACGGTAGTGTAGGAGAATGTCTGCGTGGAGTGTACGAACGTCCCCTGAGATGCAGGACCGGCCGCCACTCATTTATCCTACTATCGGAAGCCGCAGGAAGGTCCTTGCGGACTTGGCCCTAAGTCGCCTGCGATGAGATTTTAAAGCGAAAATTGTACTTCCGTGGACGAGACAATATCCAACATTGCTTCGCACTCAACGCACGCGCCTTTTAAACTCGCCCTCGTTGAATCAACAGCAGGACTAGAGAACTCGACTCCTCGTCTCATTTATTGGTTTGGTTTGCGGATGCGATGTGTGTTTCAATTGACGACGTTTTAGAGTCAAATATTAATCAGGCTTCACGCACACATGTTCTCTGGCTTTGTCTCAGCTTCGGTTTCATTTATCTCTTTTTTCACAGCGGGCTCAGCTGCTCGGTAGTGAGTGAGCAACGCCTCTCCTCACACCCCCTGTCTATAAATTGCGATCCTTCTCCTCTCTTTTAGACTTTGAATTGTAATTAACATTTGGTTCTCCCATTAGTGTAATTAAAGTGCCATTCCATAACCTAGCGGTACCTTATCTTATCGTCTCTTCAGGCAAATAACGTTACGTCCTCGTCGGGTGCGCTGTCTCGCTCGGGCGCGTCGCGACGCTCTCATCGCGTAGCGCTCATCTCCTTCCATCCTTTCCCTCCCTTCATCTAACTCCTTTCAATCTCCCGATACACCGAATATTCTTATTTTACACAATATAGCAAACATTTCATTAATTTTACATCCTATATCTTTCACTGTCAAAACGATCTAAATTATTACAACAAAATTTATAAAACTTTTTCTTTGAAACATTTTTTTCTAAAATATAATTAAATAAATATATCATCACGCACTCTACCTAAGCAGATATCGGTAAGTGATATATTTTTCGCGTGAAGTGCGGTTACTAGCGGTCAAATCACGGCTCCCAAAGATATTAGTGGAGGGGGAGCCACAAAGGTAGATTTAAATTGGTGAAAATTGTTTGTCGGCTGTGGGGATCGAAACAGGGTTCTCAAGATCTACAGGCCGACTCGATACCACTTAGCCACCTACTCCATAATTTTTTTCTAAAATAAGTGATAGATATTTAACAGTCAAATATTGAAGATAATTTAAAAACATTATAGACAACAAACATAGGTTGAAATTGTAGTGCAATTGTTCACTTTACTAGTTGTCCAAATAAGTATAAAATACGTGAATGTCAAGTATCAACTGCAATTTAACATAATAAATATTTAGTTTAATGTAGCGTCCGTATTGGCGCATTCCGTTTTAATTATCAATAATGTTATTCCAATTCGCAATAGTATAATTGGTGATGGGGTTCGCGTCGGGCACTGAGCGCCAGGGGCTGCGAAGGCGGCAGCAGCGACACCACACTTGCTCTCGTTCCCAGCTGCAACCTTACATCGGTCCGAGATATTTGATAATTGATATTTCTGTTCATTACTCACTCGGCACAGCTGCCGGCGTGTTGCCCGCTCTCGCTCCCGCGCCCCGCGCCAAGACACCCGGCGTATTCGTTAATTTTAAAACAAATCTCATGAAAAATTTACGTCTTTAATTCGTCTTTGAAATTTGTCTCACAATCCTCTCACCGGCAGGGCTCGGCCTAGCACGCCGCGCCATAGCGATCGTTAACAACTAGAATGAAACTTCAATCCTTGAGTTACATTCCTAATTCCTTTCATGTAAGCTCGTATCAATCAATTTACATCATAAAATTAAATTAAAAACACTAGGTTAGTTTCAAATAATGTAAAGTTTATTTTACAATACGTATTTCGGTCGACTAGACCAGTGGTCGGCAAACTTATTAGCCAAAGAGTCAAATATGAACATAACAACAATTAAAAAAAAATTGGGAGCCAAATCTGCTTGTTTAGTAAACTTTTATTACACTAAATTTTATTACACTTTGTATGTTGTTGTTTTTAATTTTAGGCATGATTCCATGTTCTCATCAATAAGACGACTTCTCAGTTTACTCTTGATAATGTTCATGCTTGAAAAAGATTGTTCGCATATATATGTAGAACCGAAAAGGGAAAGAACAGCAAACGCGAGCCTTTTCAGCTGATCGTAAGAGTCAAGAATACTATTCTAAGCGTTGAAAATGATCATGTCTTCCTTCTCCAGGTCATTTAAAGCAGACCACTTGTGTTGTGAACTAAGATCACATGTTTTCTTCTCCAATATTTCCAATTCAACACAAAGACGTTCGAATTTAGAGCGCCATAACTTCTTATTTTTTAAATCCAGCAATTGTATTTCAAAGCTACCAATGTCAATTTCAAAATTAAACTCGATGTTCGTTACGTGTTTTTACAACAATATAAAATTTTAATTACCTATCTATCTTTTAACTTAAACAAAAAATTATATATGTTCTCGATTTATAGAAGAATTTTAATTTATCAAAATAAGATGTAATTATTTTCTTACCAAGTTTTTTTTTAATGAAAATATTATTGCGCCTTCCGTGGATATTTGTGCCAGAGCAGCACTTAAGGAACCAAAGAGCCACATGCGGCTCTGGAGCCGCACTTTGCCGACCACTGGACTAGACCATCATCAGGTGAACAAGATATGAATGAATTTGTACATTAGAGTAAGACTTCTGACACAAGAAGTGTTTTTAATTTAATTTAATTATAAAATGTTTCAACGAGAACCGACAGTTAAATCTATCGAATTAATTTACATCATTATTTAGAGGCAGGTGACTCAATGGTCACTAACAACTATTAGACGCTTGAGATTTGTTACGACAGAGTGCCACACCCAATAATAGGTAAAATGCGCCACGCTACTGACACCTACGTACACTTCTATCAACATTCTGCTGAAGATTGTTGATGACAACAGTGTGAAATAGTGGTAGACATGAATCATAACATGCGTACTTTCTGACGTGTTGTGTGTGTTTGGGCGAATATGTGACAAGTAAGGTATTTTTTGTATTATTTTGAAAGCAGCGTTTTCTGAAATATTACATTTTCATAAGTTGACATGCGGCTGGCGGGTGGCGCGCCGAGGGTGACCCAGCTCAGACGCAGTGGGCCGTGGCTGGAAGCCGAGGCGCAGTTGTCACCGCAGACCTTACCACTGAGCGCCGGACCAGCAGCCGGACAATAGGGACTTGTGTATCCATTTTAAAAACAAACTTTCTGACAGTTTGGCGTTTAATTTATTCCAGAGAATAAAAATGTGCGCGCACATGTGGTGCCCATGGGGCTGGCGACCACGACATGACATCGCGTCACTTCTTGTCGACTTCTTTGTTTTGCGGACACTGGAGCATGATCTGCGATGCTCTGCACGTGGCTCTGATTCGGTTACCTGCCTCTGCGCGCTCGCTTCCGCCCTTTATGATTCACAGGGCGAAGTGCAAGGGTGATTAAGGCTTTTAGCACTAACTAAATCATCACGGCGTTCATCCTTTATTTATTTATTTATTTATCACCAAACAAAAAGCTACGCGCCTCCCGAAATACAATTATTGACAAGACCTTTGTAAAACTATATACAAGAGAAACTTAAAAAAAAGTCATATTATCGACTGTCAAACATTCATTTTGTACCACATTCTTCAGAAGCACTAATAAATTTGAATAAAAAAAAAAGAAGATACTTAAAATAACATTTAATTAGTCTGTATCTATCGAAGCAAAGTTGATAAGTTGCCTAAGTGCATAAATAAGTATTATTTGATAAATTGTAGCAACGTATTTATTCGATGAAGAAAATGATGAGGGCCTGTGAGTGCACTCTCACGTATATCGCTTCTTATTTCTCATTTGCGTTTGTTTGTTTGTGTTGCAGCATTACTTCAGACCGAAGGGAAGCTACGTCGCGACGCCAGTAGAAGCGCCACCTGCCACCAAGTCTGAAGGTAAGAACACATTCACAACTTTCTCGCTTATGTGTTTTGTTCGTGATGATGTTCCCACCCGCGCTTATTTCCTTATTATGTTTCGATTTCATCACAATTCGCAACCTCGTATGAAAGAAACTTCTTCTTTCACTTTTCTTCCGGAAAATTATGTGCTTTTATCGGTGCAACTCTACCTACAGATCAACCTATCGAATGAGGGACTAAGCAATATGATATAGTTATTTGTAGCACTAGGCCAGAAACTATACTTTTGCGAGTACATTCGTAAACAAGGATACGAGAGATAATAACTATAAACAATTTATTTTTTTTCTTATGATAAAAATTGTGACAAGTTGAAATTTTGTAATGTCTACTCTAGTACATATTAAAGAAATTTCTGTGAATGAATAATTTATTACATTTGAGTTCGTATGGAGGAAGTGTTAATGTGGTCGAAACGAGTATCGTGTGTCAGGATGAGAATGTTGACGGGTTCGTACTACCCCATTTAATAGGATATAGCGTGATGTTATGTATGTATTTGAGTTTACATTTTTTAACGTAATATTAGTAACCTCAAAATTTTACTTTATGATACATAAAATGTATACTTCGTGAAGAATATGTCATTCTTCCCTTAGGTACTATATATCTCTTGCCATCGGTTCGGAAATTTAAACGGCATCTCCAAGAAGAAATGTCTCACTTTCTTCTGTTGATATACAAATAATAGTAGCAATTTTAATTCATTACATATTTCTATAAAATTGTTTAAATTTAAATCTACCCCTGTGGTTCCCTTTCCACTAATATCTTTGAGGGCCGTGATTTGACGGCTGGTAACCACACTTCACGAGAAAAATATATTACTACCGAAATCTGTTTTGGAAGAGTGCCACACCCAGTAATTGTTGAAAGGCGTGATGATATATTTATTTATTTATAAAATTGTTTAAGAAAGTTTGATAGCAGGAAAAATAGAGATCACTATATTTTTTTTAATAATATAAATAATATGGTGTCCTGGAAATCCTTGAAATATTTCAAAAGATAGAGTATATTGACTAACTGAAATAATAATAATAATGTTTTGTTAGTAGTGCAACATTTAATTCTGAATTGAAATTTATTTGACAAAACATTAGCTATGTCGTACGTAAACTGTGCTAAACTAATGTAAAATGTCACAATTTCTTCTCTTATTATTAAAATAACTATAGAATCAAACATTTATCAACAAAACGTCAATCGTATGTAAAAAGAAATGAGTGGAGTGGTTGTTGATAAAGTTGTTGTTGAAAGCAAGGAACGATGTGTTCATACGGAGCCGTGGTAAGTGTGTTGTGTGAATGTGTATTTATAGCAGTGGCTGTGGGTAATTCGATGCACATACAGGGTCGTCGGTTGGCTTGAATCTGCGAGGCGCTCGCTGGGCTCGACCGGAGCAAATAGACCGTGCTGCGCTAAAACAGTTTGTTACGTACGCCACGCCGTTTTCCGAAGAAGCGAAATCCAGTCGGTAATTTCTTGGGCTTGGTGTGTTGGTGTATGTCGGCGTTGGCGGTGGCGGCAGTGGAAGGCATACGGGGAACGTGAGGTCGTTAACAGTATAACGCACGCTATGTGCACAGCACGGCGCGGTATTATCAGGATAGTATTCTCAATATAATGGCTGCAAGAGATTCCTGTGTCGACCGCAGGACTGCGAGCGGCGCTGCAAGCGAGCGAGCTCCTCGGCTAGCGTCTCAAAACCGCACATTTCAGCGCCACCCCCGGGGCCACGACCCTTGCTCTCCGCACACACCCCCTCACACCCGCATCCTAGCTCGCTGTATTTATTCATAAGTCCGGGATGATCTCTGGTTAGTGACACACTGAATATGTTCAGCGCTATCGATCATCCACATTGCCTTCCCCACACTCTGTCTATTTCACGTGACAAAAAAAATATCTGTTTACTCGAGAAGACAAATATCAGTGCACACATCTTATTTCAATTTCACCATTTTATTATTCAAATTTCGAGAAAATCACCTACTAATTATAATTTTTTGTGGCAACTGTGACCTGAAAATAACAAATCAACTCAAATATTTTTAAGAAAATGTTTGCTAATAACTAAATAGCAATTATTATTTCCATTTGCCTGAAAATATCACACCGCCAACTAATTATATATTATTACTATTAAACCCAAAACCCTGCAGTAATCATGTTCATAGTTCATACAAATTATTAAATATTTTATACCACAAATATAGTTTATTCTACAATTTAAGTCGTTTCGACTGATGGCATTAAAATGTCGCCTGTTTATTATAAATTTGCTGGTGTTCGTCATCGCTATTTTGTCTAGTGCTGGTATATGTTTTGTGAAGAAAAACGCGTTAATGATAAGAAAATAATGTGTGTATTGATCGGAAATACTCTCCAAGGTGGCTGGTTGTTCTCGTTCTCATGTTTCGCCACGTAAAAATCGCGCCCTCATTGTCTTCATTCCTTCTTTCATTTCTTCCCCCTTTCATCCTATTTGATGTTTTTGTTATAAGAAGCTAACTTATATAAGAATTTCGTCATTATAATATTATATAGGAGTTTTAAGCAGATAAAAAGTTTAAAAACTTCTGCAACAAGAAAATGAATGTGCGCCGCGAGTTCAGGCGCCATTTAGCTTTACTTTCATGTTCCCGTCTCACCTCCCAACCCCCGCACTCTCCTACTCCTGCCCTCCTACCTTTCTGCCCATTCCAATTACACGTACAACGGTTTTTAAATATGGAATTCCTGCTACCAGCTATTATAAGAATACACAAACGCGATGCTTTCTTCATTGGCGTTTCTCATCAAAACTCAGACTACCCTTCATTTTTTTCTATCAAAGAAAAATCATATTTCCGTACGAGATTATATCTAGGATATAGATTTAGTTGTACACTAGTGACATATATACAGAATATATTATATTATATGTGAATTAAACTTTAATAAATCTAAATAAATTGAATGGAAATGCTCTCAAATAAATGAAATATTATTATTATTATTTTCAAGCTGTTGTGCATTGGTATAAGTTACGTATGTCATGGATTTAAACATTTTAATCACATGTGAATAATTACTAATTTTAGCCACGTAAAAGACTATACAATATCAAAAACTGCTAAAATACCAAATAATTAATTAAGTTACTATTTATTTGGTTTATACCGGGAGTTTTTCTTATCAGTAAACATAGGGATATATCATTACCATAGTTACTGTTAAAAAGTTTGACAGCAATACATTATATTATAATATTTTAAAACTAAACATAGGGAAAATAATATTTTCAGCAATGCATTGAAGTGTAATAGTCTATAGTCAAAAAGAAACATTTTAAGTTCAAACAAATTAAATGAATTTGAATTACTTTAAATTACATTAACTAAACGTTAGGTATAAATTTAGAACCTCAAAACAATCTAAAAGTTCTTTTCTGTAGAGGTTTGTTCGCAAATTCTTCGTTTAAGAGCTCGTACATACAAATAATGAGAATTTTGGGTTGAACCAGTGCAAAAATCGAAAAGTATTAAAATGTGGTTCTATATAATTCAGACCACGAGAAATCGAATGGCGTAAAGCGCATCTTCATATCTTTATTAGATTTTGAGTTACAGCGATTTTTGACTTTTTTTAAAGCTCAACTTTGAAAGCCCATAACTTAAAAACTAAAAGAGATATTGAAATGCGGTTTGAACGAGTGTATTTATCGTGCGCTACTTAACTTGTACAGGCATTTTGAAAATTTTGAAACTTTTTCAATTTTTTACAAAATTTTTCTTCCTCAATATTTCAAAAACTTGAAAAGATAATGAAAATCTGAAAACACCAGTGAATTTCTCTTGTAAAAATACATAGGTATGCAAATTTTTACAACAAAATTCGCACGGATAAATTTTTTATTACAAAAAAACGAAAAATGGCCAAAATCCGTAAAAACACCAAGGGGTACCCCTTAAGAAATGTTCAATAAACGGCCATTTTCGATTTTTTGTAATAAAAAATGTATCCGTTCGAATTTTCTTCTGAAAATTTGCATACCTATGTATTTTCACGCGAGGAATTTACTGGTGTTTTCATATTTACATTATCTCTTCAACTTTTTGAAATATCGACAAGAAAAAATTTCGAAAAAAATTGAAAAATTTAAAAATTTTCAAATTACATTTACAAGTTAAGTGGCGCACGAGAAATACACTCATTCAAACCGCATTTCAATATCTCTTTTAGTTTTCGAGTTATGGCGTCTCATTCATGGAATAAAAGTGATGGACCATTTAGTTTGCCTTAAGTTTTATTTAAAGCATTTGTTGTTAGAATCATTTGTAAATATTTGACAGCAGAATAATATAAGAGAGTATTTTGCAATCAAAATCAAGTAGATATCTGTTTATAGAATTCTGGTGTAGTAAGGTCACAAGGTCTAGCTAGTCTATAAATCACAGTGCACTAATACTGTTATTACAAGCCAGAACATGACGGTCTGCCCATAATTAATGGGCGAATGAATTATCTACGCTTGTGACACAGACGTAAGCTGGACGGACGTCTCGGTCTCGGTCTCTATCTCCTCCCTGTTTTAGCACCTGTGCAGTTGATCTAATTGAGAGACGTTTAATAAGAAGCAAGATGCACAGGAGAGCACCAACAGTCCTTAGTTCCTCCCACGGGACCTAGATGTAGCCTCAGTGGCCGGCAAACCATGAAATATATGAACGCATAAATTAGTTTAAGTTGCTCCAAGAAATTACACTAAGCCCTGTCGTAAAGTCCGGCCCGACCGGCCCGGCGGTAACTTCTCGTTAACCGATGATTATGTCCCTCCCATGGCACTCTGGATTACTTCACCTTGTTTTTGGATAAAGCCACCGACGCCCTGGAATATATTCATTACCCAAGGACACCCGACACACCCCAATCTAACACAAAACTTACTTAAAAATACAGGAGGAATACTTCATATTGGTGAAAAAGTTCATATACTAGAAATTATTCTATTTCTGCCTATTGTAAAAACATCTAAATGTTACCTCATAGCGCATCAGAAATTAAATAATAATTAAATAAATATATCATCACGCCTTTTATCCATTACTGGGTGTGACACTCTGCTGTAGCAGATCTCGATAAGTGATATATTTTTTCGCGTGAAATGCAGTTGCCAGCCGTCAAATCACGGCCCCCAAAGATAGTGGAGGAGGTGAAAAATTTCGTGGACGACCTAGGATCGAAAATTATATATTTTGTCTTGAAATACAAAAATTGATTTAATTCTATAACCGCACAGATATTATTTCGGTTAGGAAATGTTAAATTTAAATCGGAGTAAATTAACTAGGTACTGTATCAACCATAGAAAGAAAATGATGAAGATTATAATATAACCACCATATACTTACATAAATATTATTAGTTATTATACAAAAAATAATTATTTTCAACTTTAAAATAATGTTTATTTTAAACCGAATTTTTAGATAACCGAGAACTAAACCTATGTATTTTTTAAAACCATAACCGAAAAAACAAACCAAAACCGTTAACCGTAACCTAACCTCAAAATTTTTCGGGTAATGCCCCTGCCTAAGATTGATTAAGTAAATAAATGAAAGATGCTACAATACGGAAAATTTTATTTTGAGTGAAATTATCTAACAAATTAAGATGACTTTTTTGTTGACGAATTGTACATAAGTTTAAAGTAGGTACCCCTATAGTGACTATCAAAGAAAGCTGTGTATTTTTACGTAGAATAGGGTATAATATGAAAAAGAAAATAGTAAAAAAAAACAAAGTATAAGTTATTTATTGGTTGTGGGATAATTATTTATTCCTCGTCTTGGTCGGAATCTTAGTATGAAGAGCCATTTATTTTATCGGGAAATCAATCAATCTCCCAGTTCATTCCCTATCATATTTATCAAGTGATCGCTGCTAGCTTCCCTTGCCGGCGCGGCGTCATCATTAATTCCCTTCCGGATGGTAGCAGAGCAGAGCAGACACTCATCCACCTGATACTTTTATTACGGTCAAAAATGACTCAAATGCAATTTACCCTCAAACGCTTCGCAATAAAACTCTTGTGGTGTGGTCACTTTGCGTGTGTAAAGCGTCGAATTAAATATCACATTTAATACAAGCTGAGAGGAATCAAATAAAATATTCATATGTTTGTATACGAACGAGGGCCCATAAAAATTGTATGAAATGTAAATAATTCGAGCGTGGCCATCCGCAAATGAAATCCGAATTAATTTGTACGAGTTACAGTGGTTTGTATGAATATGCATGCCATCTGCCGGCAGTACAAAGAACTGCACTTCATCGTAATATGAATTACAGCGTCGCATTTTTACGAACTTTTGAAGGGTAAGAATAAAATGCTGAACAGTGCTGATCGCAAAAACGCTGACCGACGTTAAAGAGCGCTGAAACCCGCTAACCCATGGTAAATATCCGCTGACCAATACTAAATAATAACAAATAGAGCCATACAAGTAATATTTAGTATATTTTACCCCGGCATCGCGACGCCGACCGACGCTGACCGGCATTAATACACGCTGGCCCTGATAAAAAATGATAAATATTCGCTGACCAATATTAAATAATATCAAATGGAGTCATACAAGTAATATTTAGTATATTTTATTTTGGCATCGCGACGCCGACCGACGCTGACCGGCATTAATACACGCTGACCCCGCTAAAAAATCATAAATATTCGCTGACCAATACTAAGTGATATCAAACAGAGACTTACAAGTTTTATTTAGTATATTTTATTCCGGCATCGCGACGCCGACCGACGCTGACCGGCATTAATACACGCAGACCCCGCTAAAAAATGATAAATATTCGCTGACCATTACTAAGTGATATCAAACAGAGACAAGTAAAATTTAGTATATTTTATTCCGGTATCGCGACGCCGACCGACGCTGACCGGCATTAATACACGCTGACCCCGCTAAAAAATGATAAATATTTGCTGACCAATACTAAGTGATATCAAACAGAGACTTACAAGTAATATTTAGTATATTTTATTCCGGCATCGCGACGCCGACAAACGCTGACCGGCATAAATACACGCAGACCCCGCTAAAAAATGATTAATATTCGCTGACCAATATTAAATGATATCAAATAGAGTCATACAAGTAATATTTAGTATATTTTATTCCGGCATCGCGACGCCGACCGACGCTGATCGGCATTAATACACGCTGGTCTTGATAAAAAATGATAAATATTCGCTGACCAATACAAAATGATATCAAACAGAGACTTGCAAGTAATATTTAGTATATTTCATTCCGGCATCGCGACGCCGACCGACGCTGACCGACATTAATACTCGCTGACTCCGCTAAAAATTGATAAATATTCGCTGACCAATAGTAAGTAATATCAAACAGAGACTTACAAGTTTTATTTAGTATATTTTATTCCGGCATCGCGACGCCGACCGACGCTGATCGGCATTAATACACGCTGGTCCTGATAAAAAATAATAAATATTCGCTGACCAATACTAAGGGATATCAAACAGAGACTTGCAAGTAATATTTAGTATATTTCATTCCGGCATCGCGACGCCGACCGACGCTGATCGGCATTAATACACGCTTGTCCTGATAAAAAATTATAAATATACGCTGACCAATATTAAATAATATCAAATAGAGTCATACAAGTAATATTTGGTATATTTTATTCCGGCATCGCGACGCCGACCGACGCTGACCGGCATTAATACTAGTTGACTCCGCTAAAAAATGATAAATATTCGCTGACCATTACTAAGTGATATCAAACAGAGACTTACAAGTAAAATTTAGTATATTTTATTCCGGCATCGCGACGCCGACAAACGCTGACCGGCATAAATACACGCAGGCCCCGCTAAAAAATGATAAATATTCGCTGACCAATATTAAATGATATCAAATAGAGTCATACAAGTAATATTTAGTATATTTTATTCCGGCATCGCGACGCCGACCGACGCTGATCGGCATTAATACACGCTGGTCCTGATAAAAATGATAAATATTCGCTGACCAATACAAAATGATATCAAACAGAGACTTGCAAGTAATATTTAGTATATTTCATTCCGGCATCGCGACGCCGACCGACGCTGATCGGCATTAATACACGCTTGTCCTGATAAAAAATGATAAATATACGCTGACCAATATTAAATAATATCAAATAGAGTCATACAAGTAATATTTGGTATATTTTATTCCGGCATCGCGACGCCGACTGGCGCCGACCGGCATTAATACACGCTGGCCCCGCTAAAAAATGATAAATATTCGCTGACCAATATTAAATATAATCAAATAGAGTCATACAAGTAAAATTTAGTATATTTTATTCCGGCATCGCGACGCCGACCGACGCTGACCGGCATTAATACACGCTGACCCCGCTAAAAAATCATAAATATTCGCTGACCAATACTAAATGATATCAAACAGAGACATACAAGTTTTATTTAGTATATTTTATTCCGGCATCGCGACGCCGACCGACGCTGACCGACATTAATACACGCTGGTCCTGATAAAAAATAATAAATATTCGCTGACCAATACTAAGTGATATCAAACAGAGACTTACAAGTTTTATTTAGTATATTTTATTCCGGCATCGCGACGCCGACCGACGCTGACCGGCATTAATACACGCTGACCCCGCTAAAAAATGATAAATATTCGCTGACCAATACTAAGTGATATCAAACAGAAACTTACAAGTTTTATTTCGTATATTTTATTCCGGCATCGCGACGCCGACCGACGCTGACCGGCATTAATACACGCTGACCCCGCTAAAAAATGATAAATATTCGCTGACCAATACTAAGTGATATCAAACAGAGACTTACAAGTTTTATTTAGTATATTTTATTCCGGCATCGCGACGCCGACCGACGCTGACCGGCATTAATACACGCTGACCCCGCAAAAAAATGATAAATATTCGCTGACCAATACTAAGTGATATCAAACAGAGACTTACAAGTTTTATTTAGTATATTTTATTCCGGCAAGTCTCTGTTTGATATCATTTAGTATTGTTCAGCGAATATTTATTATTTTTTATCAGGACCAGCGTGTATTAATGCCGGTCAGCGTCGTTCGGCGTCGCGATGCCAAAATAAAATATACAAAATATTACTTGCAAGTCTCTGTTTGATATCATTTAGTATTGGTCAGCGAATATTTATCATTTTTTAGCGGATTCAGCTTGCATTAATATCGGTCAGCGTCGGTCGGCGTCGCGATGCCGGAATGAAATATACTAAATATTACTTGCAAGTCTCTGTTTGATATCCCTTAGTATTGGTCAGCGAATATTTATTATTTTTTATCAGGACCAGCGTGTATTAATGCCGATCAGCGTCGGTCGGCGTCGCGATGCCGGAATAAAATATACTAAATAAAACTTGTAAGTCTCTGTTTGATATCACTTAGTAATGGTCAGCGAATATTTATCATTTTTTAGCGGAGTCAACTAGTATTAATGCCGGTCAGCGTCGGTCGGCGTCGCGATGCCGGAATAAAATATACCAAATATTACTTGTATGACTCTATTTGATATTATTTAATATTGGTCAGCGTATATTTATAATTTTTTATCAGGACAAGCGTGTATTAATGCCGATCAGCGTCGGTCGGCGTCGCGATGCCGGAATGAAATATACTAAATATTACTTGCAAGTCTCTGTTTGATATCCCTTAGTATTGGTCAGCGAATATTTATTATTTTTTATCAGGACCAGCGTGTATTAATGCCGATCAGCGTCGGTCGGCGTCGCGATGCCGGAATAAAATATACTAAATAAAACTTGTAAGTCTCTGTTTGATATTACTTACTATTGGTCAGCGAATATTTATCATTTTTTAGCGGAGTCAGCGAGTATTAATGTCGGTCAGCGTCGGTCGGCGTCGCGATGCCGGAATGAAATATACTAAATATTACTTGCAAGTCTCTGTTTGATATCATTTTGTATTGGTCAGCGAATATTTATCATTTTTTATCAGGACCAGCGTGTATTAATGCCGATCAGCGTCGGTCGGCGTCGCGATGCCGGAATGAAATATACTAAATATTACTTGCAAGTCTCTGTTTGATATCATTTTGTATTGGTCAGCGAATATTTATCATTTTTATCAGGACCAGCGTGTATTAATGCCGATCAGCGTCGGTCGGCGTCGCGATGCCGGAATAAAATATACTAAATATTACTTGTATGACTCTATTTGATATCATTTAATATTGGTCAGCGAATATTTATCATTTTTTAGCGGGGCCTGCGTGTATTTATGCCGGTCAGCGTTTGTCGGCGTTGCGATGCTGGAATAAAATATACTACATTTTACTTGTAAGTCTCTGTTTGATATCACTTAGTAATGGTCAGCGAATATTTATCATTTTTTAGCGGAGTCAACTAGTATTAATGCCGGTCAGCGTCGGTCGGCGTCGCGATGCCGGAATAAAATATACTAAATAAAACTTGTAAGTCTCTGTTTGATATCACTTAGTATTGGTCAGCGAATATTTATGATTTTTTAGCGGGGTCAGCGTGTATTAATGCCGGTCAGCGTCGGTCGGCGTCGCGATGCCAAAATAAAATATACTAAATATTACTTGTATGACTCCTTTTGATATTATTTAATATTGGTCAGCGAATATTTATCATTTTTTATCAGGACAAGCGTGTATTAATGCCGATCAGCGTCGGTCGGCGTTGCGATGCCGGAATGAAATATAGTAAATATTACTTGTAAGGCTCTGTTTGATATCACTTAGTATTGGTCAGCGAATATTTATCATTTTTTATCAGGGCCAGCGGGTATTAATGCCGGTCAGCGTCGGTCGGCGTCGCGATGCCGGGGTAAAATATACTAAATATTACTTGTATAGCTCTATTTGTTATTATTTAGTATTGGTCAGCGGATATTTACCATGGGTTAGCGGGTTTCAGCGCTCTTTAACGTCGGTCAGCGTTTTTGCGATCAGCACTGTTCAGCATTTTATTCTTACCCACTTTTGAATGCAATCTCCGGCAGCCAGGGCCGCATCTAGGGTTCTGACTAATATTTTATGTTTAATATTAGCTTCACGCAGACAACCAAATTAACAAACTTAATTATTTCACTAAATTCATAACATACAAACAATTGTTTCTAATAATAAAATATATGTATATATGGGGTAGCTGGCTCAGTGGTATCGAGTCGGCCTGTGGATCTTAAGAACCCTAGTTCGATTCCCAAAACTGACAAACAATTTTCATCAATTTAAAATCTACCCCTGTGGCTCCCACTCCACTAATATCTTTGAGGACCGTGATTTGACGGCTGGTAACCGCACTTCACGCGAAAAAAATATATCACTTACCGAGATCTGCTTAGGCAGAGTGCCACATCCAGTAAGGGGTAAAAGGCGTGATGATATATTTATTTATTTAAGAAAATATAGATTTTTACAGAATTCAATCAATATGATTCTTTTTATTTCATTGTTATCAGAGTCTGTCAACGATCTTGGAATCGGCTCTAACTATTTGGAGAAAACCTTGGTATTCTAATGTTTTGTTTTGTTTTTTTCTAAGAAAACGATCGGTAGGTCTAATCCTTCGGAAAAAATATTTATTTGGTCATTTTGACACAAAATTGATTAGAAACTTTATGATAATTTAGATATTTAAAATATAAGCATTTGGGTACGTTAGGGTAATTTGAGACAAAACGACGATTGAGACTAAAATCAATTTGATATCATCAACTGTTTGCGAAAATTCTAAAGAAAATGAAGCTGGAAAAAAGTTTCTTTTATCTATTTCTTGATTTCTTGTTTTTCATTATAAACTTCTCCTGTTATTTCCTGAACGGAACTCTGTCTTTCTGCTACTATAATTTATTAGTCTTCGAACATATTCTTCACTTTTCTCGTAACATTTAAATAATGTAGAAATAAACATTATTATTATGTCAAAATTATAATAAAAACTTTAAAAGTACATGTTTCAATTTAGATTAAAACATTAAAATATTAAATGTGACTGTTATGTAGATACTAAATTTAACTTTGTTTTAATGTTGTTATATAAACCCAGCATTAATTATTAAAACTAAAGTTATCTTTTATAATCATTGAATTTTGTGTTTTATTGACAAGATGTCAAATATGAGAAAATAATCAAATACAAGCACAACTCTTCCTTCATGCATTTGTTCCTAGATTATGTGTGAATCTCCGCAATCTGTCAACTAGCATGTCACTAGGATTTTATTGGGCATATGTTGTACCTGATGAAACTGTGTGAAGTTGACATAGTGTGAAAATCGTTGAGCTCGTAAAAAGCAGGTCAAACATAAATCGGATTTGGCGAAGAGATTTCCACACATGGGGGTCGACGTGCAATTTAGCCAATTCCATATAAAATAACACGATACTTCCGACAAGCGGACCGCCCGCTTCCTGCTTGTAGCATTCAAGTGGCGCGGACCCTTTCTTACCTTCTCGCCGTCTCGGCGTCAGATGTGACGGGCGATGAAAAGACGTCGGCAGCTGAAAAATGCCACGGACGCGCGTGCACGCAGAGAGCGCCCTGCCACCTGTAGCTTCGCTCGGGAAATAAAGTGTGCAAGAGCCACAGACCTATAGAAAATTCAATGTGTGTGCTGGGGGAAATGCGGTGGAATCATTTGTAAAAATGCTTGTCAAAACGTTTGGAGCGCCCCGCTTCGTTCCATCTCCCTCGCATTGCCACCGCGACGCATCTCACCATCTTTGTCGCGTGCGTGCCAAGCCACTCATTTGCGGATGGATTTGAATACAAAGCGGGCCGAGAGCGGCCACTGACGACGTAATCTATCTGTAATCTCGCGTGTACGTGTGAAATTTATTCAAATTTAAACGGATTTTTTCATCGTTGTCGCGATTAATTTCGATAAGCCGACGAATGAGATTTAACCGGTGAAAAGTAATCGCTTCCGACATACCTTCCTGATTACAAGCCACCGCTTTTTATAAGCTCGCATGTCGTAGGCCCATTCTTCACTCATTTCACGAGTAGGTACCTAAACGATCTCACGTTCAAATTATTTTATTTTTTACTTTTATCGAGGATACAACTCTATACTTTCAATGCTACTACTTCTGCAATTTCTATGAGATCACTTCAAAATATTCAAACCCAAAGGTAATACTAACAACTTTCGTGACAACACTAATTTTTTTTTATAAAAATGAGGTAATATACAGGGTGTTTTAGGACTAGTGTAACAAACTTTAACAGCTTATTCCTGAGGTTATTTTGAGCAAAAAATGTCATATAAGCATAGGTCCTATTCCTTCTAGTTACCAAAATAAAAGAGGTTGAAGTTCTATAAATAACACGACATTTTTAAATTTTTGTAATCAAGATACTATCGGAAAACAAGAATTTTATTGAAAAGTCATACCTTATTTGTCTTAATTAAAAATTGTTGTACTTTTGATTGTATTATTGTTTCATAATGGATGGTAATAGTACTGCTGAATATGCAGATATGATTTTTATTTATGGATTATGTAATGGTAATGCCCGTTATGCGTCCAGAGAATACTAAGACAGATATCCAAATAGAAGTCAACTTTCCCATCCTCTATTTGCGCGCATTTTTGTAACTAGAAGGAATAGGACCTATGTTCATATGACATTTTTGGCTAAAAATGACCTCAGGAATAAGCTGTTAAAATTTTTTACACTAGTCCTGAAACACCCTGTATAGCTATCAATTTAGACCAATGTCCAGCTAGTGATTTATCCAGATGTGTCACCAAAGAACATCTAAATAGAGCGCGACAATATTGATCTAAGGAATACTGAATCCACTAATAAATTTAAAAAGTCTTTATGTCTCTAACGAATTCTGGATTGTTTTACTTTGTTACACTTTAAACAAAATCCTTGTCAGTATTGTGTTAATAGTTATAATATTATATTGGAAGAGAGATTTCACGTGTGGGCAATTGTGAATTGATCCGGTTCTGAAGGAAATCAGACAGTGTATGAGATGGTTAAGATAGTTGTGTTTTTTATTTTATTTTGGCGTCGGTGGTTGTGGGCTGTGCTCTCGAGCGCAGTTATGAGCTCAACCACGAAAAGTGTATAGCATAACCGTAACTCCCATGATAACAGGGGGTACTTGAGCCAGGAGTTGAGTACCTCGCGTTGCACTGGCGCAGAGCATTACCGCAGCCATTGCGCGCTGCTGCTCACAGAGCGGTAGTGAAGTGAAGTGAAGGAAAGACAGAGCAACGCCAGAACCAGATCCACACACACACACACAGGTATATAACACGGCGCGAGGTTTGTGATGCGGTTAACCGGTGAATGCTGTGCGCTGATTGAAACAGTCAAGCTTGAAGAGGAGCTCGACGCATGCCGGGGCGGCGGAGACAAGGGAAAGACAACAGGTGTAACCGCACCAGGAGGCGGCCAAAGGGAACACACCCAGCAAATATTAGAGCGTACGTACGATCAACGAAATTATGTGAGAAAGTGTCACACACCCCTACCACCCTTCGCCTTCTTTAATGTCAGACGACACGCCGTCAAACCAAACCTAGGGGTTGCTTACTTAACCTCGTACACCACATCAACTATTATTATTATTTCCAGTTACAGAAAATCCAAAGAATGCCGTGATGATTCGACGACCTTCACTCAAGCTAACAAAAATCAACATTTCAGTTAAAAATTTTAGTTAAATAATCGAAATGATCATTGCAAAAGACTGTTCTAACTCAGTCAAAGTCAAATTCGCATTCAGTGTTATCTTGTCAAATCCACCAATAACAAAAAAGTGCACCTGAGCTAAATTAAAGCGAATGGATGAATATAATTAAAGAATGTTGTTGAGAATTGATAAATCTGATGAGTGGATGTTCTGTGAATATTTTAGGTGTTCCTGCTACCCTTTTTGAATGGCATATAGCGTGATGTTATGTGTATGTGAGTATATATTTTTGAGTGTCAAACATTTGGAACTGACGTCTGTGTAGTTAATGTGGTTGTGAAATGTTGTCCACATACGATTGAATTTCTCCATCATGTAAATTACAACAAAATGTAATTATAAAGTCTTTCTCAAAAGTCATTTCCTCGGTAAAAATGATCTGAAGGGCGGTAAACAAACAGAGGCCGAGGAGGGCCGCAATTTGTCGCCGCTGCCGGCAACGGCTCGCCTGATAAAGCTAAAATTATAAACGTAGCGGTAGAGGAAAGATATCAGCTCCGCCACGGCGTACCACGCCGCGCCGCGCCGCTCTGTGGAATGCCGGAGTCTCGTGGAAAAGAACGAAACGTTGCCATGGCTGCCGCTGCGGTTTATAACAAGAATTCCAGTGCTCGGGAATAGTTTTCAATTTCGGTACAAACGACAAGTTTGATGTAAATCCGCGTGGGCGACGCACTCGCGTTTCATTACCATTACCGAGCTCTCGGCTGCCGTTCATTCGCGGTTACAACTTTTCGCGACGTGGTTTTTACCGGAAACGAACTACCTGATATTTGCGTCGTTTGTATTGTTCTAACTCAAATATGCACATTCTAGATACACTCGCTTTTTTCACTAACGATATGTGGCCCAACATTTATTCATCGGATTCATCTTCGACAAACATACCTATTCTGACCCACTACTTTTGTTGCATGTACATTCATAATTCATAGTTATTCATCATACCTAATGTCTTTGATTCCTACACAATTTCAACACTAATTTTTAAGTAAATCATACGCAGAATTCCATCTTGTTGGAACATATACTTATAAATTATTTTTTTTAAATAAATAATAAAAGCTATTTTCAGAAAAAATATTGGAGAAATCTCGTCAAAATTTTAAGGCAAGATGAATCGACCATATTCGAAACAGGACATAATCCGCATTAGTATATATATTTAGCTGGTGAATCATTTTAAATATGTGAAGAAGATGTAGTTGGTAATGCAGAGGAAGGAAGGGACGAGAGTGTCTTGAGTAAATCCTTGAAAGGATAACATAATACTGGACATAACTCATACTGCACACATAAATTAGAAGCGTTCCATACGGCACCGGGCTATATGAGCTAGCCAGTGCGTAATTTGTAGCCACAATAATTCAAAAAATTCATACAGCCCTGAATTACGGTACAAGTTTAATATTTACGGTTGGTAATTTCCCGTGGCGAGAAGAAAGCTAGCGAGAAGAGAGAGGGAGGGTTCCGGTAGCGAGCGGTAGCTTCCGGGCTCGGCGTCTTCAACAGCTGCAGAAGGAAGGAGATCGGCAAGCCGATAGCATTGTGTCCGTGGCTACCTGCCGCTTCCGGTGACGAGCTTTATTATCTGTTCTCGCGCCACTTTACCGGAAGACGCACTATCAGTCCGGTAGAAGTAGGAATGCACAATGCAATCGGCCGCCGCGAGAACTTGACTGAATCAATAGTTGTGAGTGGGTCTTGCTCACTGGTAAATGGTGCGTAATGAATACGCGTGTGTGCGACTCGAAGCTTCTCTGCAATTATATCTCTGCGCCATAATTCAAGTGTAATCTCTGGATAGCCCGCGCTGCGAGCGCCTTCGGCCTCATCTGCAAACCTCCGCCGTTGCCTTCTCTCTCGTCTCGGTGCGTCTCGCTCCCTCGTACCATCACTCGTTTCCCACGGCTTCTTAGATCCCCGCGAGCGTAAGGAAAAGATCCCAGTCTCGGATAAAGTGCAGCCACTGCCGCTACCGCCACCACTGCCACCGCCGCGCCGCCGTCGAGATGACGAACCACTAAGCCGTAATAGAATTAAAAGTAACCCCCGTATCTTAACTTTCTTTGGCTCGGCGTCGCCGCTAACGCCGTGCTGCCGTGTATAGTTTATTTACATTTCAGTGTAACCCGTGCGGCTTACAGCGATACCACCGGCACAGTGCGCAGCTCTTCAAAGGTTTACGTAATGAGCCGTACATTATGAACGCCGCTCCCTTTTAAATAAAACTGTCCACTTTACAAGAAATCTTCACTTTATCCCGTTGTTCTTTTTACACTCACACCGTTCAAACATTGTGTCTGAATAGTTTGGATTCTAGTATAAATAAATAAAATGCTGAAGTCATTGAGTGAAATACAAATACAGATTGTAATTCGTTGTGATTACAACACCATGTTGAAAATTTAATTAATTCTGTAGCGGGACGAAGTGTCATTTTCATTTAGCAACGGACGTCGCTGGCTGCAGCTGTGAAAGAAGAAATTTCGCATGCGAGAACGCTCCACGTTCTAATCAAGACGGACGATTATGGCACCCAGAAGCACCGCAACGCGATATTACAGCAGAGCGTCGCGCCGGTGCTGCGCCAAGTTGACGTCGCCGGCTTTTTACTCCAAGTGGAATATAGAAAAGTTTCAGTGATCGAGTCCACACTTGACCTCAGTGAATGACGTGCGTATGTGATTTGATATTCACCTCGCCATTTCCGTTTCCATCTGCTTGTTGTCGCATAAGCCGGCACTCGAGTACCTTTTTACCGTGAACTCTGCTAGCGTCTTCGCATCACATCCATATACATACGCTGCGTAGCGTCGCCAGCTGTCCCCGTCCCGAGGAAAAGTTGTAGGTGGCGCAGCTGACGAGTATGCAAATATTCTTACGAGTCGCAGATGATGGGGGTGGGAGCTACTTGTGCCCTCGCATACACCTACCTACGGAGAATGGAAATACGATGGCGTGGAGCGAATGCTTGCCGCTTGCCGCTTGTCGCCACTGATGCTGGGGAATTATGAAAACGACTTGCGAAATATGGCACCGTGAAATGCATAAATTTACCCACACAAATCACCTTGATTTTTACTCCACGGAGGGGAAGTCTCACCAGGGCTAATCACACTCTTAAACCCAGCATTTCACTACGTAAACGATCAACTATCTACAAATATAACACAGCTCAAACTACGAGATTCAATCTACACCACAAATAATAAAACAAAACTCTACTTTTCCGATGTATGAAGATGCGCTCAATAGCATTAATTTTATAGGGATTTATTTTTTTTTAAATTTGTTAAGGGAGTTTTTCGATTATAGACCAATCTAAATTTTTTTTGTGCTAATATTGTAACAAAAATTTACATACCAATGTATTTTAATCCGCTGAATTCAATGGTAAAGTTTCCAAGAGCATATGTTTTCTAGTTTTTTTATGATAAAAATTTAGAGAAAATCATTTGAAATATAAAGATGGCTGAAAATGTGTCTATAAATTAATTGAAGCACGAGACATTCAATGCCATTAAGCGAATCAGCGTTTAGTTTTAAAGAATAACATCGGAAAAGTAAAAAATCACCTTTTCCAGAAAAACTAAACAACGCATGGATTGATATTGTGAAAGTAAATATGTTTGAGGAAGATGAATCTAATGAATAATAGGTTTGAATGTTGAGGAAATGTGAATGTGTTCTTTGCTTCACTTCCACTAGGTCTGGTTTTGATGAAGTTGTGCAGTAGTTGCCGGCTCGTGATGTTGGTCCGTGCGTGAATTTTTGATGCGATGCGGCGTGGCCACAGACGTCCAACCCGTGCCTCTGCACGTCATGACGTCACGCTGCCCGCCCTGACTAATTGTTTTACTGGAACAACACGTACCTAGATGTATGTCCGTTTTGCCGGCCCTTGTCAAGTTTTCCTCGTTAGCGCCTTGATGATTGATTAGCTGAACCCGGCAACTTTTGCTTCGCTTCCTTTTTCACCAAGCAAGATCCATTAAGTGCGCTTTCAAATCACTCTTCACGTGCATTTTTTTCACCAAGTAAATTTCCATGTTACACCATGTTTATGTAATAATGGTTGGTAACATGATTATAGTGAAGTGGAGTAAAGTGAATCGTACGAATAATTCATAGCGCAGGAGAATCAAGTTTTTCGACTGGAGTTGGGCAGCTAGCAGCTAGCAGCTAGAGCTCTCTGCTCTCGGTCGGTAACGTTGGCAACCCAGCCGCAGCTGCCGCCGCCGTATCCCCACCGCCCTCGCCGAGGGGGTTCGCCGTCGGTTTTTGAGAAGCTAAAAATTAAACTTCTAAAAAAAGCCAAACGACGTTTCGCGACAGAAGCTTAATTAGGAAACCGTTTTCAGAGACGCTTTAAATCACGGGACGACCAAGCAACAGCGGGAGAGAATTAGCGCGCTTCGAATGTATCAAAGCCGCTTTAATTTCAACGCTGAAGCTCGCTTCTCTCACTCACTGAGTCAGCCAAGTCAGTCAGTCCCTCCACCTGCCATTGCAGTAGGGAAAAACTGAAACATTAACACGCGAAAAGAAGAAAATACAATTAGCATAATGAGCGTAATTAAAACACCGATTGCCTTGAGTCTTGAGCGAAACGCGTGCGCTCACTGACACTTGCAAACCTAATTACTTTAAACAACTACACTATTTCACGTGGCCGCGTCGCTCGCACTTTTTTACGCCGTTGAAGATGAGTGTTTGCTCTTAATAAAGCCGGGTGGCCTTTATGTGCGCACTGTTGCGGCTGGGGGGTGCCAAGCCCACTTCCCACTTTCGCTCCACTTGTTTCATTCCGTCGACTACGACTATTACTTAAGGCTCCTTATTTTTATTTCGTTCTGGATTTAGATACGGTCATTAACACTGTGTTCACAGATTCTCCCTTTTTTTTATTTGTTGAATTAAATCGTAGCTAAGTAACATTGCATTGTTTCCACACTCAATAAAATTAAATTTCAAAACGGAATGTTGTTCCAGGTCCGTTGAATTTTTTACGATTGGCCTGTAGCATTTTTTCCCCAGAGTAAGTTGTGGATTGTATATTTATGAATTTAATTTTTTTAATTTAATTAACCTCAAATAACGAAACGCTCTTGCGAATTCTTCGCATTTTTAATCAACAAAGAACGTCGATTAACGACGTTCGATAAATTCCCTCCGCGTCGAACACGAATAGTTACTGGAACAACCCTCTGTTCACCCTGCTCGATGATCCTCGCTTGTGCTTGCTTGCATCTTGCCACTCATTCTCCATCCTACATCGATGTTATTTACCAATGCTGTTGATGTTTTCACGAGCAAGCAACGCTTGCTTGCGTTATTTATCGCGGCGTTTGAAAGCGATTAGGCGACGATGCCACTCTTCGCGATTGAAACGCTACCGCTGATTTATCACCAAGGTCGTGCCATCATTTGTCGCCCAATCCAACACTAGCTTTGTTTTCCAACTTTATCCCTTCTAATCATATCATTTCATTATTCATTCAACCTCCCGAATTCATTGCATTTCTGAAGTGATTCGAGGATACTCTATAGGAAATAAAATGTTTATCGTATCTGGTTGCAGTTCATAGAGTGTGAGTGTAAGTTTCATCGTTGCTTGTTAGAACTGTCTGCCACACATCGTGATTAAATTCTGCACGCGATCCTCAACCATCAAACAATCAAAGATACCTTCATCAGGAAGTTTCTACCCTCTTCTTTCTCCTGCTTGAACCCTTAGTGTTTCCTCTATAAATATATATTTAACGAACGACTTAACGAAACGTTCCACAATCAAATATTGATTTAAAAAGAGAGGCAAGTGGCGACTAGTCAACCGAGTCTTATTGCAGAACGATGATTTACGGTAATGAGTTTTTTCACTGTAAAAACAAGAAGGGTGTTAATAATGGTAATTAATACAGCCAAGTGCGTCGCGGATCAATTTTACTTTTTCCTTTATTTATTAATTTGACTTGGACGGTAATGAAAACGGATTTTTAATTTGGAATATCAGTGAATTCGGTTGTTGATGAAATGTACGCGCATGGCATTAAAAATGGATATAGACAGGAGAGTGAAAAAGTGAAAAGTCCGCAACACAATGGATCGTGTTTGCGAAATGAACTGATGCCCCATTTCTGGTGCGCGGCGATCGATGACACGAACCAAATCTGGATACGAAGCGGGATAATAAAACGTATTTACTCGTCGACTGAAATGAATCACGGAAATTAAGTGTCAGCGCGGTTGTGAAAAGACGTTCTCAAAACCTAAAACAGATACGTATCGTTCTCTAGTCGTTTAATAAACACTGGCGCCCCTCGTTCCAGCAGCCAACCGCCGCCCTAATCGAGTTGGCTGGCGCGCGAAGCGAGAGACCCGACCCGGCGGCCTGATGGTGACCACGCGATACCACGCCAAGCTGACCTACACTTTCTTCTCGCCCGAACACAAACGATGATTAATTGTGAACAGACGAACCCTATACACCGGCCAAATTGCAAAAGAAACGCCCTAATACACGATACAATACCCCACAAATAACATCTTTTAATTCTGCAAAACGGACACCCATCGTCTCGCTAGTTTTGTCCGGCTAATTAAGAAGAATGTTGTTAAACACTATACATTGATGCTTGCGGGACAATACTACTCATTTTCAATCTCGCATTTCATTTTTTATTCTAAATTTTACCACATTCGAGTTTTTACTTTTCTGAAGCTATATCTCAAAAATTAAACGATTTACATACAGGGTGTTTCAGGACTAGTGTAACAAACTTTAACAGCTTATTCCTGAGGTCATTTTGAGCCAAAAATGTCATATGAACATAGGTCCTATTCCTTCTAGTTACCAAAATACAAGAGGTTGAAGTTCTATAAATAACACGAAATTTTCAAATTTTTGTAATTAATATTAAGGAATACGATTTAGAGAACAAAACATAAAATGACACAATTAAATAGATACAGAACAACATAACCAAACATGGAATAGGTTAACAGGATATGAAATAAGATAACAAATTAAAAAAAAATTACAGCAAGTGTTCAAAATGAGCGCCTTGAACTCGTATGCATGTTATTATTAATAAATAAAATTAATTAAGACAAATAAGGTATAACTTTTCAATAAAACTCTTGTTTTCCGAAAGTATCTTGATTACAAAAATTTGAAAATTTCGTGTTATTTATAGAACTTCAACCTCTTGTATTTTGGTAACTAGAAGGAATAGGACATATGTTTATATGACATTTTTGGCTCAAAATGGCCTCAGGAATAAGCTGTTAAAGTTTGTTACACTAGTCCTGAAACACCCTGTATATGCAAATTTATACAAGACTGAATGCTTTCTTTCATCAAAATGAAAGGAATTATGAATGTGAATGGCAGTAAGAAAAATATCGGGTTAAAAAGCGGTGTCCTTATGAGGTTGGTTAGTGGTATAATAGTAGTAGGTAAGTAGTGCACTAATTGCGTGTGTCGCGTCGTGTAGAACACAAGGTATTGTGATCGATATAATTGCGAGGGAAGGCCGTATTCTTGTACGTTAATTACCTAATGAGAGATGTGACGCGGCTGCCGACTACGTTATGTTACGTTGTGTTTGTCTGCGACGTCAGACGCCGCGACGCGATGTCGGGCAGGAGGAGGGGTGGGAGTGTAGTACGCGAGAATGCCGCGAAAGAGAGCCAGTCAACCGGCAGGGTAATTAGTTGATTTGTAGTGGCTCGAGGGGTCTCCGTCCCTCTAATGCAATCTAAATTTTTCATTCCACTGTGCGCTCTCCCGGGAAGCCGTAGCGGCAGGAAGGACCCGAGTCCTGGGTAGAGAAAGTTCGTCGTTATACGTGTCTGACCGACCGCCCGCAGCTTCCTGGGGGAGCGCTACCACCCGCCCATACCCGTCACCGCCTTCCCGGATTGGAATTAAATCAACTGTGGATTCATATACCGGGAGTTTTTCTTATCAGTAAACATAGGAATATATCATTACCATAGTTACAGTTAAAAAGTTTGACAGCAATACATTATATTATAATATTTTAAAAATAAACATAGGGAAAATAATATTTTCAGCAATGCATTGAAGTGTAATAGTCTATAGTCTAAAAGAAACATTTTAAGTTTAAACAAATTAAATTAATTTGAATTACATTAACTAAACGTTAGGTATAAATTTAGAACTTCAAAACAATCCAAAAGTTCTTTTGTGTAGAGGTTTCTTCGGTTAAGAGCTCGTACATACAAATAATGAGAATTTTGGGTTGAACCAGTTCAAAAATCGAAAATTATTAAAATGTGGTTCTATATAATTCAGACCACGAGAAATCGAATGGCGCAAGGCGCATCTTCATATCTTTTTAGTTTTTGAGTTACATCGATTTTTGACTTTTTTTTAAACTCAACTTTGAAAGTCCATAACTCAAAAACTAAAAGAGATATTGAAATGCGGTTTGTATTTTGTATTTCTCGTGCGCTACTTAACTTGTACAGGTATTTTGAAAATATTGAAAATTTTTCAATTTTTTTCAAAATTTTTCTTCCTCAATATTTCAAAAACTTGAAAAGATAATGAAAATCTGAAAACACCAGTAAATTTCTCTTGTAAAATTATATAGGTATGCAAATTTTTACAACAAAATTCGCACGGATAAATTTTTTACTACAAAAAAACGAAAAATAGCTAAAAATCGTAAAAATCTTGAGGCTAACCCCTTAAGAAATTTTCAAAAAACGGCCATTTTCGATTTTTTCTAATAAAAAATGTATCCGTTCGAATTTTCTTCTGAAAATTTGCATACCTATTTATTTTCACGCAAGGAATTCACTGGTGTTTTCAGATTTCCATTATCTTTTCAACTTTTTTAAATATCGACAAATATCCAAAAAAAATTAAAAATTTTCAAAATTTTTAAAATACCGGTACAAGTTAAGTAGCGCACGAGAAATACACTCGTTCAAACCGCATTTTAATATCTATTTTAGTTTTTGAGTTATGGCGTCTCAAAGTTGAGCTTTAAAAAAAGTCAAAAATCGGTGTAACTCCAAAATTAAAAGAGATATTGAAATGCGGCGCATTTCTCGTGCTCTGAACTATATAGAACCATATTGTAAAAAATTTGACTTTTTGAACCGGTTCAACCAGGAATTCACATCTGTATGTTTATATGTCAAATCAGTGTTTGTTTACCATTGCTTCCATTACACTATATCCCATCAAATGAAACATTCACTCATCAGATTTATCAAATAATCTGACATTCTTATCCTTACTTCAATCAAATACATATGAGTAATTCCCTCAATACAAGTACATTTATTTATTGAATATTGAATGAATATTTTGTTCATTACATTACATTTTACTTATTTAGTTACTATTCAAGTTTAAAATATGTATGTGATAGTTAATCATATTTAAAATAAATGTTAGTAGTAATAAAATCGAATATGTAAAATGAATTTGTATTTGAAACATTTCCCCCGTGGTGATATACCAGCACCAGTTTCTATTCGTATGATACGTATGTAGATAGTTGGTAAAAATCCGGTAGATAATTTCTCGTCCAGTTGAGCCAGATAAAAGATTCCGAAGTGAGGAACTTTTTGCGCCCAAGGATATCTCGTAATCCCTGAACTTTTTTTGAAGCAGTTTATACGGAATGTAGTAACACGAGGCAACTCACTAGTGGGATCTAATAGCTTATGAGAAGAGATAAAGTGACGCTTCTAAAAGAAAAGTTTCATGACGTACTTAATCTTCGCAGTAAATTTAAAATGTATAAGATGTGTTAATTAAAAATATTTAGAGATATGAGTGAATATTGATTCCTGACAAACATCGGGGGTTCATCGTTTTTAATGAACGCATTTTTAATTAGTGATCACTTTACGATGGGTCCGTCAATATTTGCTCTTGTTCTTTTTAATAGCACATCAAATATAATACAAGTTCCGTTAACGGGGCTATTTTATGGTGTGTTTGAATATTTCATACGAGCATTAATGTTCATCGTTCGTTCGTCCTCCCTGTCTTCTTAGTACATGTCATTACCGCGCTCCGTATTTGTATAAATATTACATTATGGCGGCGGCGATTCACTTACTTCGCCCCGTTAATGCGTTCAGGTTTTACAACGAACACTAAGCTCCACTAGTAATTAGTAAGTCACTGATCGATCTGGTCAATACTAGACTTCTTGCTTGTATGCAAAAAATGTTCCTCTACACATTCTCTCTCTCCCTGGAAATATTTCATGAATTTGAACCCGACTGTATATTTACCACAAGCCGGCGGCCCCTTTCGTTTTGTCGCGGTTTTGTTTTAACCTGGCCGCTTATTGGTTTTCAACATCACGTTGATTTTTGTGAAATGAAATGTTTCTGGTCGGTAGACTTTTAGCGGTAAATCACACACTTGTAGTAGCGTTGTGCTAAGGAACTCATATTGGCTAGCGTCTTCTCCCCTGACACAGATTAAGTCGGTTTCCTTGTTAAATATTCATGCTCTCCGAAGAGGAAGATAAAAATAAAAATACAGCATCTTCTTAGCTGTTCTCAAAGTTGTAACCAGAGGCACGTAAACACTCGCGAATAAGATACGGCGCAGTCCCGTGTGTGTTAGGGTTCATCTGTCGTGGAACTTGCGGCTGAGACCCTCCCTCAGTTTTAAATATCAGGTGTGCCTGCCGATAATTTAATTAAGCGATCCTTTTAAAGCGTTTTCTTTTGTGCTTGGTGCACGAGGGCGAAAGAACGCCGAAAAGAATCTGATCCGCCCCCAACCTGGCTCGCAGTACCGTCTCACCTTGTAGCTTATTTTTATTGCGTTTCTCTTTGAAATGGGGCCCTGCGATGTTTTGAGCAATCTTTGTATCGCGTCCTGCACACTCACAGCACAACTCCCTTTGTTTGTACAACACCAGCTAAAAATCTCAAGCGCTTACTTACACAATAAAAACATCACCGCTAACCGCACAGGTGCGCCAAACTCACAGCTGATTACACCGCCTTCAAATTCTTATTTTACTCATTTCGATACTGTAAATATCATCCCCTCCCACCCCTCTACCCATAAAAACAATCCGATTACACTGATTTTGTATTGCCAAGGATGTTATTAAAAGAGTACGAGGAGTGCGTTGAATGAAAAATTTGGGTAAAGAAATAAATTGATGATGAATTTAATGACACCTTTGTTGTACAACAGAGACGTTTTGGTTTCGGTATTTTGCGACTTTATTTAGTATCCTATTTTCAGTTTAATATGTTATTTATATCGATTTAAATTTATAGTTTTAGAACCGATATAATATCAATATCAATTTTCAATTTCCATATTTCGAAACGAAAAATATGGATTTCGGATTTCGGTTACGTTTTTATGGAAAAGTAAATATCGATACAGTTTTCGATTACAGTGGATATAACCAAGATACAGCGTGATTCTATGAATGAACAAGTAAGAGGTTGTGTGTTCAAATCTCGTTGACTTTTACTTATATCATTAGTATTCCGTTATAAGCTACTGTTGGAAAAAATAACAAAACAAATATATAATGTAAATGTTGTGAAATGAATAAATGAAAGTAAAAATGAGGTGTGTGATGGAATGTTGTCTGTAGCATCTTGACTGTGTCGTATAGCAATTGGGTTCACGTGTGCGGCAAATAGAGCTATCTGGCGCGCGTGATATATTGACACAGGGGGCTTGGCACGGAGCAACGACGCGACGGCGCACGGCCAAGTGACCGGAAGGGAATCGTGTGAAAGGGCGGAAGGCAGTGTTCCAAATAAGATGTTGGGCATGTGCACAAACAACACATAGTGCAGTGGCACTGGCAAAATCATCACCTCTCCGTCTATCTACAGTCTGGCTGAAATGCGCGTATCACAGATGGAAATACCCTATTTAAATGCAAATTCTATATTTGTCACCTCTACCAACGAAGAAGAAAAAACTTCGATCTTTCCCTCAAGTTTTGCATATTTCCCAACAGACGTAGCGCGTTAGGTGCCGTCGAGTTTGAGTTTGTGAAAATTGTATTCGTTGATGGAATGTGCCACGCGCAAGACTAATTACGTGACGTTTTTCAACGAGACTAACGTGTTTACATTTTTACAGTGCGATAGCGATAGGGAAGATTTGTGTGTGCCAGAGCCAGACAGGTGGTTTAGCCCGCTGACATATGATGGATGAATGGATATTGGAATCATATATTTCGTTTTATCTTGACGGTGTCTCGTTGCAGGTGTGATCAGATTGTGTTTTAATGGTCTTGGTGTGGCGCGGCGTCACCTTGTTGCTGCTAGCCTTATCGAAATATGCCGAGGATCTCAGAGTTCACAAAGCGGAGAGCCTTTATTCGCCCGGACGGCTTCCGTCTTGAGTGTATAATGGGATCACGTTCATCCCTCTTAGACGCGGCTCATCCCGTATCAACGCTTCTTTCCTGCAGCGAGTGGCGTCGATGCCAACGTGTGAAGACACCTCGCGGTGCTCGCGACAAGCGCCGCTAATGGACGAGAATCGGATCACAGAAAGAAAACAGCTCGATGTCTCAATTCCCTCTCGAAGACTTCCCGCTCCGAGCCACACCAAGCGTTTAAAAAAAGGGGAGATTGTTATCATGCCTCTTCTAATTTACTTATTCTCTCCTTGAGATCTATTTACAACTGGCGGAATTGCTCGTAATAAACCGTCGACGAAACGACGGAAAAATACAAAACAGGAAATTATGTTTTTCTCCCTGTAAATAAGTCTTAATTCGAAACGGAAACAACCGCACTGAATAAATCTGGCCGTGTAACGTTCTCTATATATGTGTGTGTGTTGTTGTTTAGATGTCGTCTTGGTTCCATTTTCCGGCGGATTGGTTTCGCGTATATAGCTTGGGGAGTCCCCGCGCCAGTTAACACCGCCGCGGGCTCCCTTTGCGCCAATGAAAATCCGAACTGATTCCACTGTCACGAGATTACACGAGAGCTGCAACCAGACCAGACTCGCACTCAGTCCACCTTTACCAGGAGATTAACATCAATACTACCAAACACACACACACACACGACAAATCCATTCAAAAATATTTCAACCATTGCCATACGATACTCATTTTCTCTTGCACTCTCTCGTAAGATCTTAACTAAATATTATTATCAGCTATTACAACAAAATTTCACTATCAACATACTATGTGTTCCAAATAAGTAGAAACACTATGCGATATAACATGAGAAGTATGAAAGCATGTTGTTGTTGGATGAATCAGTGCGATGCATGCGGCTTGATGTCCGACTTTGTTTCGGTTTTAATATGATAATGAAGGTTGTGGGGGGTGGGTGAAGGCATCCGTCTTCCTCGCATCGACGGGGCGACACGTTCATCTGACGGGCGACACCGCAGCGCGAGCCACGGGGCCGAGGCGACGGAAATTATCTTCCGCTGTGGGCGCCGACCCCGCTTGATGAACTAAACCCATCGATCATCCAATTAGCTCGCCGATCAATCATCTCCTGCCATTTACCCTTCTGTGTGCCAGGTTCACTGTTCACTGCTCGCTACCACGCTGCACTGTATCGTCGGTTACATTGGCCGGTGTCCGCGGACCAGGTACATGGCGCCCGATACATTTTTTACATGGCACAACGTATGTTTGCTAATGACAATGGAGGCGCTCCGGACGTAAATTGCCAGCGCAGCGCAACCAACTGCCAACAAAACAAAAGTCAAGTGCTCACGTATAAAAATATTCAGAGGTGATGACTTCCACGCCGACCCCCGACACTGAATAAAACAATAACATTTGCAAGTTAAATGCCATAAACGTGCAGCGAAATAAATTCTTCGTTTCATTTTTTGCACTGGAGAAATCTCTGCGGATTTCGTCGTCTCACCAAGGTAGCTTCAAGAAGGAAACGACGAAACGACGCGACTTCAAGATGATATCAAAACCTTGTTCAGAAAACGTTACTTTACTAGTTGAATGTACCCTTTATTCAGATGTCTGCTATCGATTAAATACGCTAATCTGATGTGACATCATGTTCGTTTTCTCACAACAAAACTAATTTATCGTACTCGTAGCTATTCAGTACAATATATCATTTAATTGTATATCGACATTTTACTACACTTCGGTCTCATCTTATATCGCCCAAACTTTTACAAGATTGTTGCTAGTCTCAAATATTTTAATAGACTGTTAACCACTTTTGTTTTACCTTTTCATTTTAATGTTCAATTAATTATTTCAATTTTTTTGTACATTTCGCGAAATATTATGTTTTGTATTCCTAATTTAGCTCATATATAACGTCTTAGTAAATAGTAGTAGTAGTTTTAATTCGTGTATTATCTTTTAACTGGTCTTAAAATAATACTATAGATAATGAAATAATGCAGTACGTGGCTCAGGAATTTGAGTTGAAACCTAGATACGATTCCCACAGCCGACAATCAATTTTTACCACATCAAAATTATCCCTGTGACTGACGGCTGGTAATCGTACTTCCCGTGCATAAATATATCACGAGATCTGCTACGGAATCAATAGGTGAAAGGTGTGATGATATATTTATTTATTTTAATTTATAAATATATCATCACCTCTTTTACATATTTCTGGGTGCAGTACTCTAGTATAGCAGATCTCGGTAAGTGACATATTTGTCAAAACACGACACTCAAAGATATTAGTGGAAGGGAAACCATGTAAAATAAAGTACCTAATAAGAAAAAGGTTTTTTGACATTGTGGTAATTTTGTAAGAATTCTTAAACGAAGGAATATTTTTCAGTATTGTTAATTGGTGGTGGTGTAAAAGTCGCATGATTTCTAGAATCGTCGTCTCGCGTTTCGCATTTGGGGCGCAGCGCAGTAGTGAACGTCGTTCGCTGGGAATGGGGAAAGTAGCACGTTAGCTCCGCCGGCTGGTGCTTCAGATTAGAAATTCATTTGAATATTTCCGGTGGCGGTGTTCCCCTCAGCCTCGACAGGGTGAATGCCTGCCTTGAGCGACCGCCGCTCTGCTTCTCCGCGCCACGTCGATGGAAGAGGGAAACGCTCTGCTCTGGCTCCGACTGCGACTCCGGCGACGGAGAAATGTAAATATCACGCCGATAAGAACGGAGAAAGAGGAAGGTGACGCCACGACGCCGTACCTGCCGCGCGGAAATTGAAGGAAATGCAGATAAGGATAAATGACGATAAAGTGATTAGCATTTTAGGCAAAAGTGTTTAATATTGAAATGCGGCTGCAACGAACCTACCAACCAACCAACCGCTAATTGTATTGACTACTTTGCACTCTTTTACCTTTACCTTTCCAAAAGCAATTTCACAAGTTGCTTCCAGGCTACGTCAAGCGGAAAAATACTTGTGTAGTAAATCACGCCCGGTACCGGTGCGTACTTACAATTAGAGGAAGGCTAACTAAAAGTGAACCGTAGTGTATCGCGTCCTGTGTCCGTGTCCGGACCAGGAGCTTTGTACTTGTGGCGAGTTGCACAACGCGCAACTTCCGTGGCTTCCTTCCGCCGCCCAAAGCAAACACCGGCAAACGACCAAGACACATGCCGTTACTCACACACGACAACACACACCGACAAACATCAACTACAAACGCATGGCAATTTATAACTATTGACGAAACTAGGAATTTAATCGTAGTTGAAAATTGGTGAAATATTTCTCACGTTATGTTAATAAACGTTCATATATGGATTTATGAAGAGAAAACAACAAGTACGTTTGTGATGGGTGCTGATGATGGCCACTCTGGCCCCCTGTATTTTTACGTATGCACCCTCAGCGTGAGGACAAGAACACATCGGAGATTCTCGATTCCGGCGTAGCGGCGTCAGGTAGCAGCTCGCTGCTCCAGTGCTCCTGCCGTCTACTGGAAGGCTATAAGAGCATTAAAAGACGTTTTCCATCAGGCCCCTCGCGCCACGCCAACCCTTAAAAGCCCCGCTCACAACGCACTTCATAATTTATAGTAATTTAACAATGCAAAAGAGTGAGCGGCTGAATTTACTGGAGCGACGATGTAAGATTTCGCAGCGGGGAGTCAGCGAGCTGCCTCAGATTTATTATTGCTACATTAGAAATATTATTTTGTACCTTCGTTCTCTGGGATCTTTGTTATTGTGCTGGAAAGCCAAGACTTATGTGAACACCAAGATGCTGATGTACAACAACGATGCACAATATATTTTTTAATCGCGGAACTCAAGTAATATTAATAATACTGTGAACAAATAATTCCGAATTGCAGGAATACATAAATGTACATATATAAAGGAAAGTATGAATGTGGATAAAAACTCAACTTTCTTTTCGCGAAATAATGAGGCTAATTATATTTGCCTTTCTAGGAAGGAAAATAATAGCAGTGTTAGATGGATGTTATTTTACAGCAATAAAAATATTTATTAAAAAAAATCATTATTTTATTGAAAATTCTAATACTTTTTAATTTTTAAATTATCTTACAATTTTGATTCAATTAAATAAAATATTACTTTTATTGTAGCTGTTAGATTTTCTCGGAGTTTGTTGAACATTAAAATAAATCTTTTTGTGTCTAACACGAGAGGAAAGTGCTTTTTCCATTCTCATTTGAAGTTTTCCTCATGAGTATAATGAGTGAGACAAACTTGAATGGGAAAAATAAGTTCTTTCGTCTCTAGTTTGACAAATAACTATTTTATGTTTAACTGCACCAAGACTACTCGTACTTGAATTATGATATTTATTTATTGTTCTTAAAATGTAAAAAAGAATGGCGTTGAGTGGTGGAATGTCGCACATCAGTGAAAATGTGGTAAATGTTAGGTGAAGGCTCGCAACAATTGCAGCCGAAGTGGAGGTATAGCAAAGGAGACTAGAGGGATATTAACTGGTATTCATTAGCGGCGCGCGAACCGGGCCAAATCGGAACCGACAGGAAACCGAAACACGTACTACGTGCCTTGCCATTTCTCTTCTTCCGTTTCCGCACCGTGTCCCTCTGCCCCTCCGACACCCCCAGCAGCCGTCGAAACGTGGCAACTGCGGCCGCTCGCTACTCAACACTTGGTTTGTGTGTTTTGCGCCGAAATTAACGCCGTTCACAGGCGACAGCGAAAAACCTCACTCGGAATTGCTTCGCTTCGGGGGTTCTAAACGCATCTCTACTTACTTACGGACAATCGACATGTAATCAACATCTTTAAGAAGAATGCAAATACCTGAGAGAGTATTCCAATTCATTGTTAAAAAGTCGAGAGCGCGTTGTATGTGTGTGTAAGTCGGGCTGGTTTCGTGGAGAATGGCGTAGCATTGTGCTGTGGAAATGTGTTAATGCTATTACAGAGATTGGAGCTGGTTTATATTGCGCCCTCGTCCTGATGAGAGAACAGTATGCAATTTGAACAATGTTTATTACGGCCTAGGCGCAATTGTATTCCGCGACTCAATTCCCCGAAATGACAGTTATTATAATAATGTGCGGATTACGGCGCGCGACCGTGTCAATCTTATTAAAACTCTTTCGTTATTCTTTCAACGCCCCAGTGCTTATATGACGCGACAAACTCATCAACAAAATGCTGCAAACATTCCACTATTTTTTACAACGACTCAATAATTTTTAGCAGAATTTCACTAGGAATGTTTATATCAGGGTTCGAAGATATATATCGATCGATATATATCATGATATTTATTTTGATATATATCGTCATATTTTTGCAATGATATATATCCATTATATAAAAATATCAAATAGTTTTTGAGATATAGCCTCCGGAGAAGTGAAGTTTTTCGAATTTTTCAGTTTTTCTACTTTTCCGAGGCTATATCTCGAAAACTAAATGTGATATGAAAACGCGGTCAACGGCATTAATTTACTCGTGCTTCAGTTAACTTATAAACATAGTTTCAGCGATTTTTATTTTTTTTCAATTTTCCGCCAAAAAAATCGCAAAAAGCGGTTTTTTAACATTTTCTCGAAAACCAGAAGTCATATGCATTTGAAGATTGCACCACTGGATTCAGTGGGTCAAAATACATATGTATGTAAATTTTCGTTTTAATAATCCTACGATTAAGGATTTTTGGTAAAATTGAATTAAAATCTGAAAAAACCAAAGGGGTACCCCTTAGGAAATAATTAAAAATATTAAATTGCATAAAATTGTATGAAAATTTGCTTATAAGTCAATTCGGACACGGGGAATTCAACGCCGTTGAGCGCATTTCCATATCTTGTTTAGTTTTTGAGATATAGCCTCCGGAAAAGTGAAATTTTTCGAATTTATCAGTTTTTCTACTTTTCCGAGGCTATATCTCAAAAAGTAAATGTGATATGAAAACGCGCTCAACGGCATTAATTTTCTCGTGCTTCAGTTAACTTATAAACATAGTTTCAGCGATTTTTATTATTTTTCAATTTTCCGCCAAAAAAATCGCAAAAAGCGGTTTTTTAACATTTTCTCGAAAACCAGAAGTCATATGCATTTGAAGATTGCACCACTGGATTCAGTGGGTCAAAATACATATGTATGTAAATTTTCGTTTTAATAATCCTACGATTAAGGATTTTTTATAAAATTGAATTAAAATCTGAAAAAACCTTAGGAAATAATTAAAAATATTAAATTGCATAAAATTGTATGAAAATTTGCTTATAAGTCAATTCGGACACGGGGAATTCAACGCCGTTGAGCGCATTTCCATATCTTGTTTAGTTTTTGAGATATAGCCTCCGGAAAAATGAAATTTTTCGAATTTTTCAGTTTTTCTACTTTTCCGAGGCTATATCTCGAAAACTAAATGTGATTTAAAAACGCGCTCAACGAAGATATATATCCATTATATAAAAATATCAAATAGTCTATAATAAATACAGTATTATTACTTTCATTAATTCTGTTAAAATTATATTCTAAAGATAATTCTTACTTTACTAGCTTTTGACTAACTTCACATCAACGACATAAATCCAAATTGTGTGTCATTTGTGATGTCATTAACGGCAAAGTCTGAACCATTTCCAAAATTTTTATTTGGTACTCATTATAGAAATACAAATCCTTTAATATGGTGGAAAAGTGTAACTATCAATGAGTCAGAGTGGACAAATAAAAGTACATTTATTGAACTATGTGAACAGTTACACACTGCTGTAGCAGCCACAGCAGGGCTGGAACGATATTTCTCCACTTGGCATTGTCCAATCTCAATTACGTAATCGTCTCGGTAACGCCAAAGCTGGTAAATTAGTTTTTATGTTTAAATATTTAAACCAAAAAGAAACTACAAAAAAAAACTAATTTAGATTGGATTTGGCCAAGTGAGTCTCTATCTGCAACGCTATGTTCAGGAAGTTCATCAGAAGATGATGATTTGCCCCTATCTAGGATATAGGATTATTTAAATATTCTTACTATTCTTAGTACTATATAATATTTGTGTATCCATTCAATGTATATTTACTTTTTTTCATTACCTGTGTTAATTTTTTATTTAGGAGTAATAATTTATTTTGTATTTTCTATTGTGATAAGAAATGTGTACAAAAACTAAAATTAAAAAATAAATATCCAAAAAGTGATATTTATCTGATATATATCCTATATATTAGATATTTTGATATTTATTATAAATATCATGATATTTACGAACCCTGGTTTATATGCGTACTTTATTTTATAATAATATGAATAATATAAAAATCCTATCTATTTTTATAATGTATTTCACAAAATGAAAATAAACCAATTGATTCTACAATAAACCTTCAAATTTTATCAATAAATTTTTGTTTTGCATGATTTTTTTTGTTTAACAATAAGCACGAGATCAACTTGCATGCTACGAACTCGGGATTTAATCTAATCACAAGCAAAAAAAAATATCTAGAGGTTTATTATGTAAGATAATTTGCCAAAACAAATAAATAAAGTAATATAGCTCAAAATTATTTTCTGTCAAATTTTATAGTATAAAAGTGTGCTTATTGATTAAATTTTCAAAAATTGCACATTATGATTGTTTGTAAATAGATTAAGGGAAATTATAAATGAAAACTGACACACACCTATTCCTTCTAACAACATTCCTCTACTTTTACACATCATACTCATCATTGTACATATTTATTTATTTGTGCTACTTTGTATAATAGAAACTTAATCCCAATTACAGTACAGGATCCAGATTTACCGAACCACGATGTGGTATTTCATATATTTTTTAATTTATATGGGATTCGATACTAGACTACCTCTATCTGCTATTGATAGAGGGTATAAAATAATTTTAAAAGATTAGATGGAGTTGAATATAGTATGAGTGAATGATGGAGACATAATCAACACAATGAAGTCTAACGTCTTGAGCTGAGATCGCAACGGTACAATCTCAAGACGTCGGGCTTTCTTCCGTCTTCTCTCATCTCGATGAATTATCACCCCTAACCCTTTTACAACCTATCAGGGACCAATAAAGCGGCCTTTAAGTGCCCTTGATAAGTGCGTTTTCGTTTCGACGACCGAGCCGCTTGGCTTCGCAAATAATCTCATCCTGCTGAGAAAAAAAAAGCAGGAAAAAATGAATGCCGCCACCGCCGTATAAAAATCCTCATTTGTCTTCCGAGCGATCTGGTACCACTTGGAACGGAGCGCTAGCTAGCTAACCCGGCCTCGATTTATATTCTTGTAATCACGCGCGCCGCGTGACTCACGCGCCGCAGTCACGCTCCTCTAACCACCGGTAATTTAGACGGATTGCGTGAAATTTGTCTCCGACTTTGATTTTTAACGTTTCTACTTCTGCACGCGGAATACCTAATTTTTACGATGGTTTTACACGAATTACTTCCATATCCCAAGTGGAATCATACATAAACCGTTATTCACTAAATTATATTCAAAGGTACCTATTTTGAATGATTTATTACGAATTAATTTCATATATTCTATAATTAAAATATTACGTTATTGACAACTTTTATTTTTTATGCTTACTTTACAAATTAACAAATATTTCGGTACTTTGTGTTCAGAAGGGGTGGCCGAGCGTGTTAAGGCACATCTCTTAACATACTGTGACGTCATCCGAGCCAAGGTTCGTCAGTTCGAATCCGCCTGTCGACAATGTGTGATTTGTCGTAAAATATAAAATACAGCTACATGTATTTATCACACTCGGGCGCTATAAGCTAGTCACTTATACGCCTTAAATAATGTAGCATTCGACTACGAAAACCGGCAGTACGGCAGTGTAAAAACTGCGGCTCGGTGTGTCCGGTAGGCCCAGGCCCGATTTGGGCTGTAGCGCCACAGATGATGATGTGTTCAGAATAATCTACTCTAACATTTTTATATTATTGTCACATAATATAGTATATTGAAATACTAGTGATGAAAGAGATTATATATATATGTATATGAGAACCCTGGTTCGATCCCCTCAGCCGACAAACAATTTTCACCAAATTAAATCTACCCCGGTGGCTCCTCCTCCACTAACATCTTTGGAGGCCGTGATTTGACGGCTGGTAACCGCACTTCACGCGAATAATTATATCACTTACCGAGATTTGCTTAGGCAGAGTGCTACACCCAGTAATGGGTAAAAGGCGTGATGATATATTTATTCATTTTATTTTTAACTTTTTAACATAATCGTAAAAGTTTAGGTTATTAAAAAAATTGGAACAATTTGAATCACCTTATCCAAAAAAATCAAATTCATCACAATAGATAGATATTTATTTATTTTATTTATATTTTGTTTCATTATAAATTATTACTGTCAGTTTCGTTAAGTTTTAAGTTAAAAATGCCATTAAATCGTGCCATGAAAAACAAAGATAGATATAATTGGCATATCTGAGCTAACCACAATCGGTAATATTTTTCGTAATCAGTTATGACAGATAATTAATTTCAAATTTATGATTTTGAATGTTATCAATGATTGTAATAGAAAGGAATTGAGAGTGTTGTTGAGTGCCCTGTTAATAAATGTAGCGTTTATGTGTAAAAAATATTCATGTCTAGTATGAATAATGTATTTATTTGGCAGATGCTGAAACATTTGCATCATAACTTGTTATTTATTTTATTCAAATTGTGTGCTTGGGCATTTTTCACGTCTCTCTTTTAATTGAATTTCCATTCGCAAACACTGCGTGTGAATAAACCGCAAGCAGCGATCACGATCACGGGCACGGGCACGAGCAGGTTGGCGGCATACGGCACACAGGTATTCGGACACGGACACGGTACGTTAATTAACGGGCTGCACTACAGCTAAACCATAAAACATAAAAGTTGTACGTCAGCCATCTCTGTCGCACTCGCTCGCCGACGCTAATTTATAATTAATTGTTCGCAAAGTGTTTGAGTTTTAAAGTTACACTCGATTCGGAAGCACGGTGTTTAAACATTAGAGCCGGGCCGCAGTTGAGTTGGTCACATGCTATTTATGTTGAAATCGGAAAGTATGGGCTGCATGTATTGAAAGTGCGTAATATTCGTTAACCACCTGCCAAGTACGTCTGTCTGTTTTTACGTGGCCCTTAATTAAATCCCTTTCTTGACATGTTCGCGCCACGACGCCACCGCACACCGGATGTCACACAGCGCACATTGCTAGTATGATTCGTGACCTGTTGCTAGAGGTTGTTTTTTATTTAGTAAATGTCCAGCATGTAATATGTTTTTGAGTAAAGCGTAGAGATTTGGTAATTTTCCCCGTCAGCAGAAACGCCATTACATAGCAGCATGCAAACACATTGCGCGCTTACTCGGTCGCCCAAATAATAATTGCAAGCTGTCCCTTTCTGTCATCCAGCGGTCGGTGGACGCCGTCTCGCTCTTGCTCCTGATCAATATCCCTCTCTTCCTTCGTGCGGCTGCTGCGTCCCCTAGTGAGTCCTCCTGCCCCCGTCCGCCTGCCGCCGCGTCTTAATTAGGAGTCGGAATCTGCGGCGGACACACGTATAACACGCGGGGACCGTACCGCACCGCTACCACCGCTCATTTATGCCCCCGAACGGTCGACTCCAGAAATCTCGCAGCCTTCGCGGTTTTCATCATAAAATAGCCGCCCAGCCAGGGTCCGATATCCTGACCCGACCACGCCAAGCCGTTGCAACACATTCGTGCCCTTCCTTTTCGACCTGCTCCTCACTCACTCACCGAACCAACAATCTCTCTACACATAACTTCATCACAATTACCCTAAACATATTTAGTTTTTTTTTGCTTCAAATAAGAAAAGAATGTAACAAGTACATAATGCAGGGCCGTAGTTTATCAACAAGCAAAAGAAGTGAACGAGGTTGATAAATAAGGCGAGTTCTATACGTTCAATGAAGTACGAATTGCATACAAAGCTTTATGTTCGATTACCTTGTAGGCATTTTATTTTCTTAAAATATATTAATGTGAAAAACTTCATTGCAAATGTTTTGTTGTTGCTTTTGTATAACAATGTTTTGTATAATCATAAATCTTATTTAATTTTTTAATTTATTTCTGAAAATATTAGTTTCTAAACAAATGATATGTGTAACTTGTGAAGAAAGTGTTATTCTTTCTTCACGTGTTTTACATCCTTCGCCTTCGGCTCAGGAAATGGAACGGAATTTTCGAGAAAAATGTATCATTTTCTTCCTACAAATAACTATTTCCCTATAATAGTTTCGAAACATTTGACATCGTAGCATTTTGTGAAAAGAATAAGAGAATAATAATGAATTTATAAATGTTAAGAGCCGAATCAGCATTCGAGCACAAATAAGTACGATTTGAGGCTTGCTGAAAACGCACGGGCCATTCCGTACCGTATGTACGTAACGTATCCGTCCAGTAAAATCGTTACCGTGGTCGCGATGTTTCTCCTCATCACTCCCTCAAAAACTCGTCCTCGCGTCTTCCTCACTCCTTACGATCGATGATAATTAATTATTTTTGGCATTATCGATGCACGAGCCGTCTGGTTTCTTTCGCTAATTCACGAACCGAGAACGACCAATAAAACACTGCGCCACTCAGATTGCACCACCGCCACTGCCGCCTCCACCGTCCCCGCCGTGATTAAAGCCAGTCGTGCATGCATAACGACAGTAGAATGTTCCGACGACCCTTATAAATAGCTCCTGAACATACCATCGGCATCGAGGGAGCTTTCTTAAAACACCGCCACCCTTTGACATGACTTGACTGACGCTGCGATTTTCTGTTGCAGATCTCACGGCTCCTGGACGCCCGTCCACCTCACGGGATATGAGCAAGGTAACAACCATCCACACTTACATTTAATAAAATATCTGATGTGGACACCACATGACTTCCTTGTACACGTATTAAACTATAGATATTTTTTAATTGCACATATCTGACATTAAATCTTTTATTTTTTGTTCTAATCCATAGCAAACTTAATTTTTTTAAAAATCAAAAAATATATAATATTTAAATTTAGATATCTCGTTTATGCAAAAAGCTAATTTAAAAATTCTTAATGTGCTAGACGCAGAATTTAATTCTCTAAAACTTTTATTTGCAACATTCCTTTCTAAAATTAAAATAATACCATTTTTTTCAAGGAAAACTGTTAGCAGCTTCATGTAATGTGCCACTTCCGGTTAGTCTATTTTAACCAAAATCTATTATGTTATTTCCATTGATATAGTAGTCTTATATACCAAATTTGGAAAGTTTTAAATTATATTTGAATATAGTTTTTCATGAAAATCTATTATAGGCTTCAAGTAAAGTACCACTTCCGGTAGTTGTATAATGACCAAAAAGGGAGGTGCACAACTAGATGTTATAACAGTCCTAAATATAAAGTTTCAATTTTCTACGGCTTACCGTTTTTGAGTTATGCGAGATACGTACGTACGTACGTACGTACAGACGGCATGACGAAATTAGTCAAAATGGATTCAGGGAGGGCCAAAACACCTATTTCCGTTGAAATCTGAGAACCGAAAATTTTCGCGATTACAATACTTCCTTTACTTCGTACAAGGAAGTAAAAATATTAAATAAACACTTGGCTAAGTCTCACAAAAAAAATGGATGACAATTAATTTTGTCTTTGTTGTTACACGAACATTTATTCGCTTCTATTTTATCAAAGAATATTTTTAAATATTTAAGAACACTGGTTCGATTTAATTCAAGGCTTCTCCTCTACTAAGATCTTTGAGGGCCGTGATTTGACGACTGGTAACCGCATATCACTTACCGAGATCTATTATGGCTGAGTGGATATTTATTTTATTTCTGGCTATATTCTGTGAGCGATATTTTAAAATAGTTTATAAATAAAAGCCAGAATAGTGAATGTTTAATGCACTCAACTTGTTCCATTGTACTCACATGTCTATGAAGTATAATGACGTATGTATAAAAAAGAAATGACGATAATTCCAGGTATAAAAAGCTATAAATTACAGAAAAGAACTTGGCACTATAGGCGGCAGATAGCCACCGCTATCGTAGCCGATGGCGATATCAAATAAAAAGAAAATAATAAAACTACTTTCCACATAAAGCACGTGTCAATTTCGTAGCTATTAATTTCATGAAATCGAACCGTTACTTATCCGTGCATTTGTGTGGTCGACGTAATGATTGGGTCGCGTGTGTCCACACACAGCTAATGGACGCCACCGCCACCGTCGTCGTCGTCCTCGCCACCGCCACTTTCGATACATTTCTACGCATAATGTTTAGTTGCGGAGCCAGTGCGACATGATTGTATTGCGAAGGGATGCTGACACGAGCCCCAGGAGACGACGATTTTTATATCCGATTTCGCGGCACGTTTTGTCCGACGACGTGACACTGCATACACGAAGACGTCGGACAATAACGTCGAGGGCAGTTTCAATCAAACATATATGCTATTAATAAGTTTCACACAGAACAGAACAAAATATTCGTTCCTTATCATTTTCTAAACTGAAATCCAAATAAATGCGGATATGGTGCCTCCACTAATATGTTTGTAGCTGTCATATTTTTCTTCAAAAATAATGTTTTTAATCTGGTTCAGTGCCAGTTTTATATATTATGAGATCTGATATTTTAGTAAATTTGATTATTTTTTTCAAAATGTTTTTTCAAAAAATTACTGAAAACACCAGGAATAAAATTTTTAGGAAAAAATTATTAAAATGAACTAAATCCATAAGGATCTTAAAGTAAATTTCCTTTTAAAATACTCGAAAAATGATATATTTTACCTTTTTGTATTAAAAAAAATATCTGTGTGAATTTTTCACTGAATTTATTTTTTCGTGAGGAATTCACTGGTTTTCACAGATTTAAGAAATAAATGACAAAAAACAAATTTTTAAAACTGCCAAAGTGTACATATAATTTAATTTACTAGTCCAAACTACATTCCAATATTTCTTTTAATTTTTTTATTTTAATGGGGTAGGTGGCTCAGTGGTATCGAGTCGGCCTGTGGTTCTTGAGAACCCTGGTTCGATCCCCACAGCCGACAAACAATTTTCACCAATTTAAATATATCCCTGTGGCTCTCCCTCCACTAACATCTTTGGTGGCCGTGATTTGACGGCTGGTAATCGCACTTCACGCGAAGAAATATATCACTTACCGAAATCTGCTTCGGCAGAGTGCCACACCTAGTAATGGGTAAAAGGCGTAATGATATATTTATTTATTTATTTTCTTTTAATTTTTAAGATATGAATTTTTAAAGTTGATATCGCTGTAACTTGGAAACTAAAAGAGATATGAAGATTCACTCAACGGTATTCAATTTCCCGTGGTATGATTTGTAAAACTGGCTCAAAGAATTGTAGTTGGAATTAGTAACCTTTTAATTGTAATGAATACGGTCCTGAAGATTGGTAGTGCAAAAAGAAATGAATGTGATATTGGAATTGAGGAGTGATTATTGACAAATAGTCGATGATGCGTACAACTGCCAATAACGTTAGCGATCCTCATTCCGTAATGACACTCAATTTAAATAATACACGCGACGCCGAGCTTCGAGCTCCGAACATCGAGCGCCGGGACGCAGACGAGCTGTGTAGCGAATCATCGATGAAGGTGTACGAACCATTAAAAGTTTTCACCAGTTGTTGCTTAATGTGCGCGCCTTGTCGTCCTCGTCTCGTCTGCAGCGAGCGCCGCGACGAGATTTTTAACGAACGCTGCAATATTTTACATATTTACCAAGGTAGCGTCGTCATGCGACGTTAGCCTATGTTCCTAATTACGCCGTCTATATTTTCACGTGCGCGTCGCCAACGATGGCAGACTCCCAAGACGCGCCAGTGCGACCGCAGTCCCTCGCGTGTTAGTTGTCTTCATCAGAGCTGTCCTGGCCCGGTGTTGCCGCCTGCAACATTAAACCCCACCCCCGCAACACACCCTTACCACATCTATACGATCCTATATTTCATTTCAATACGTAGTACGCTTTTAAATCAATCGGGTATCCCAAAAAACAGGCTCTCCCATCCCCTCTAAATATTTGATTTTTAAAGCAATCAAAAGTGCACCAAACTACATAAAAACTAAAAATATATAACCGGAAGTACATTATATTCAAAATTCAAGCCATTATAATAATTATAGTTTTCATTATAAATTTTTATTATAGGTAACTTGTTAACTTAAATATTGAATAAAGAGTCTACTGAATTTAATTTATTTTTTACTCTAATTTATTATACATGGTTTTGATATAGTTTTAAAATCTAAAATATGAATGTAATTGCTGTAAAAATATATTTTAAGGGGGTGAGTCTATTTTTTGGAACATCCGGTATACCTAGGCTTTAAAAAAAATTAATATTTAAAACTCTACTCTAATAAGATATATAGCCACGCTATCTTTCTGTGCTGACTTGTAATAATTAGCTACTCATCTTAGTTTATTTTGTGCGTCGATTTATCTTTTAGAGTCCAGTGCCTTGCTATATATTTTTCTTGTCACGTTTCAGTCGTAATATTATGTAAAATTTCGATATAAGATCTTAATGGACTATTTAGTATTTATAAATTATGAGTAGATCATAAATCAATTATTTGTAACCATAGTGATCTTGTTTAAAATTTTATATCTTAGTTGCTGTGATAAAACTTTTTTTTAAACATTTGTTTACTTTTGAGTTTGACAGAAGTGAAGTCATATTGTTGCTGAAAAACTTTTAACAAATTGTTTATAAATGTGTGCAATAAATGGTATTTGAATGGTTGTTCAAAATACTGTGTAAAAGTATTGAAAATATGAAAATGAAAAACAAAAATAACAAAGTAAGTAAGAAATCTTTTCATATATAAAACTTAAGTTAATGTTGTAGTAGAAATTTTGAAAGTCCGTAATTTGAAATATGATGCACCATTAGTTAGTTGGTAAATCCTGTAGAAGAAGAAGTAAAAGTAAGACATACCTTCACATTTGCGTCGTTCGTCTTGGTGACGTCACACGCCTGTAAACAATTACAAATGACAGAGCAGTGCGGCGGCTCAATCAGCAGCCGTGATTTTTCAGCCGTCGCAACGCCCGTGTGTTTGTTTGCACAATCGCTATCTGTCAGTAAGCCGTCGCCGAACCCGCGTTTCCTGACGATTTGTTTTCCGCGACATCCGTCGCTCATCTGTTTTTCGGGCGAACCGCCTACAAAGATGCTCAGATATTAGCATGTACCCTCGGCAGGAAATTTTTCATTATAAATCGCGTTATTTTTTATTGATTCACAGACAAACATTCCAGGGAACTTTAATTTATAATACATCATTTTTAGAGGGAATTTTGAACCTACCGGTTGTTATATTTTTTTTGGTTGGTCGTGTCTGCAATGACCGACTGCACCCGCGGGTACGTTCCGTTTCGCGCGCTGCCAATCCGTCGCGGTTTTCCCGATTCCTGATAGAGGAAGAGTGATCGGCACCGAGAGACGTTACCCTCGGCCTACACCTCCCCTATCGGTTATTAATTTCACGCGGCCTCACAGGAAAAGAATAATCATGCACTGATAAGAAAAACGAATCAATTCGTGTTGTTTTTTCTTTTCAAAGTATTTACAGTAATTCTTGCGTTTTCTTCCAATTCGAACCGTATAATTGTTGTGCAATTAAGTAAACACGAAAGGTCTCGGGGCTCAGTGCATGTCGACAGGACACGCACGCAGTGTGCACGCGACCTCGCGACGCCTGCTTGTGGCGCGGACTGTACTCGACTGAGGACTGACCCTTGCAGTGTCTCTTCTTCTTCTGCTGTCGACGCTCGCAGAACAGATAGATCTGTTGTAATGCGGAGATTATTCGGGATTTTATTATAAGCACTGTTTCGTGACGATATTTTTAAAGGAAAGGTCAACTTTATTTTTTATCTTACAGAGTTTGCGATGATACTCGTATTTCTAAAGACGCGTACACACAAAGTGCAAATCTGATTTCTGATTCAAAAGAATACGTATTTAGGTTGAAAATTATATAATTTCAACATTTTTATTTAATAATGCACATATTAATACGATAGTAGATGACGAAACGAGATTATAATTAAGCCTCAAGATCAAAGTAGAACTTTTGTTTTATAATTTTGTTAAATTACTCAATTAATTATAAGACGAACATTACAATGCCGGTGAAAAAATTTATAAAGTTCTAATATTAGCTTATGACGTCATACAAATGACAGAAATAGTAGTGTTATTAATTATAATATCTTTATACGAGAAATGCACTCGTTCAAACCGCGTTTCAATATCTCTTTTAGTTTTGGAGTTACAGCGATATTTGATTTTTTTTAAAGCTCAACTTTGAGACGCCATAACTCAAAAACTAAAAGAGATATTTAAATGCGGTTTGAACGCTACTTTACTTGTACCGGAATTTTGAAAATTTTGAAAATTTTGAAATTTTTTTCGAAATTTTCTTTTGTCGATATTTCAAAAAGTTGAAAAGTTAATAGAAATCTAAAAACACCAGTGAATTCCTCGCGTGAAAATACATAGGTATGCAAATTTTCAGAAGAAAATTCGAACGGATACATTTTTTATTAGAAAAAATCGAAAATGGTCGTTTTTTGAAAATTTCTTTTATCGAATATTTGCCATTTTTTGTTTTTTAGTAATAAAAATTGTATTCGTGCGAATTTTATTGTGAAAATTTGCATACCTATTTATTTTTACGAGAGAAATTCACTGGTGTTTTCAGATTTTCATTATCTTTTCAAGTTTTTGAAATATAGAGGAAGAAAAATTTTGAAAAAAATTGAAAAATTTTCAATATTTTCAAAATACCTGAACAAGTTAAGTACCGCACGAGAAATACACTCGTTCAAACCGCATTTCAATATCTCTTTTAGTTTTTGAGTTATGGGCTTTCAAAGTTGAGCTTAAAAAAAAGTCAAAAATCGCTATAACTCAAAAACTAAAAAAAGATATGAAGATGCGCTTTGCGCCATTCGATTTCTCGTGGTCTGAATTATATAGAACCACATTTTAATAATTTTCGATTTTTGCACTGGTTCAACCCAAAATTCTCATTATTTGTATGTACGAGCTCTTAAACGAAGAATTTGCGAACAAACCTCTACACAAAAGAACTTTTGGATTGTTTTGAGGTTCTAAATTTATACCTAACGTTTAGTTAATGTAATTTAAAGTAATTCAAATTCATTTAATTTGTTTAAACTTAAAATGTTTCTTTTAGACTATAGACTATTACACTTCAATGCATTGCTGAAAATATTATTTTCCCTATGTTTACTTTTAAAATAAACGCTCTAATGTATTGCTGTCAAACTTTTTAACTGTAACTATGGTAATGATATATCCCTATGTTTACTGATAAGAAAAACTCCCGGTATGTTACTCTGTATAACAGGAACGTGAGCACAATTACTCACCGAGTCGCAGTGTGTGTTCACGTATTTTTTAGCTTATTTTATAATATTGTAATTATCATAATGATATTGAAAAGTAGAGACTGTGTTAGTCAAGACCGACTCAAATCCAAATTGAGACTATGATAATGATACTCGAAAGTCAGTCTTGACCGAGACGAGACTAATCCTAAGTCTTGTTTCGTCTCGCAGCAATATTAATTACGATATTGTTATAATTTATAAAGTAACCATAAAATATTTAAAAAATCAGTTCATATTGATCGATAATATTAAATTCCTGTTATACAGAAGAACAAATAAATTAATTAATTCAGTGAAAATTGTATTTGTATTTAAAGCATGTTTTTGTTTGTTAAATAATTTATAATTGTTTGACAGTTAAAAATATATGACGGCAAACATTCAAGATAATTTGAAAATAGTATATTATAAGAATAATGATTGTTGTCGTGGTATGAGGGCGGCAGACTTATCTCGGGCTGGTTGACGGCTCTGCGGTTGATGCCGTGCGTCACGAAAACACGGCACGAAAGCGACACGACGATCTCTGTGTCTGGCGCACGCACACGCTGCTCATTTACCTGCACAAGCTATTCTTCGTCTCTCCGAGGAAATAAACCGACAGCACACATGTGTGTGGTTCTGTGTAAATAGTAAATCTGCATAAAACACATTCAGTGCAAGCCCGGTGTATTTTTTGGTGGATGCGCCGATTCCAATGCGGCTGTAGTGTAAGTTTGTATCCCTCGGGATCTTACTTATGCAAATGTAGCGTATTACAGAAGGGAATGGGCTTCTGCTCCTAGGATTCTGATAGATTCCATTTACATATTCCTTCGTATTGAAAAAGACATCTATTAATAACTCGTTTATATTGATTATCAATTACGTCACGGGCTGAGATACAGGTCGCCTTGCCTTGCAGCCAACCTCGATTACAATTTAATTTACGTGTCGCGTAGGTTTTTACACGTGTAACGTGTTCGCTGCACGCTATAATGTGTGTACACTTGTTCACTCTCGGCCACTTAAAATGTCCATTTCTATAACACAAGATAATTAGGTTTTATTTGTAGTAATGACGCGGCTAATTGAATACGACAAAAACTAATGCAAGTACATGAAATTGGGCGCGGTGTGCTACAACTGATTAGAATTAATATTTATGCGGCCTTGATGAGTGAACGATGAACAGCGTCGCGTCGGTAGCGGCGTCGGCTGTCCATGTGAGGAGTGTGAGGCAGCGCCTTCGCTGCAGCTGAATAAATTAGTGGTTAAAGCCGGGATATAAAATTTTGAATATGAATGGGAAATTTTGCATTCGTAATAAGCTCTTTTCAGAAACAAAGCGCAGCTGACGAGAGAACATATGTAGATGAGGGGGGCGCGTCTGACAGCGGGGGGACGACGTCCGTTGCCTTTGCGTTTCCGGGAATCTCAGTTTAATAACTGACACCGGCGGGCGACGCGACGCGACGCAACGCGACGCAGCGCACAGAATTACAGAATCAATTAGGTTGAGCGCCCTCCACCGGCCACAGCCACTAATTCAATCACAACGAAAGAAGTACGAGTGTCACGCCGCGCCGCCATGAATAAACCACCTGCCAACTGTGATTTCAATTCATCTTCATGTCGGGACCGATTAAAAACTGACTTGGTCTTTTTACCTTCTGCACACCGGACTTGAAAAATTACTTGGCTCAACTTTCACGTCGTCGCTAATTTGATATTTGCCCAGCGCAAAGCCTCAACACTGAATACAATCATCTCTGCCCGCTAATGAAACACTAAAGCATTTATAAAAATAAAATTATCTTGAATATTTGAGACAGTATGTCAAAAAAGTTATATTTCAAATATTTCACATTGATATAAATTTAAATTATTTATTTCTTATAAAAAATAAAGTAAACGAGCTTGTGTGAAAGTAATTATGAATGTGAGTGAAATGAAAGTGATGTATCAAGATAAAAATGCCTAGCGAAAATTCATTGCGTAATGAATCTAACGAATGAATATTTTCGTACTATCTCATTTTATGGAATATAGCGATTTGTTATGTATATATGTTGGTTTCTACAATTATTATTAATCTTCACTAAAATATTTCTGTTTTGCCTTCATCCACATTCATACAAGATTCATCTAGATTTTTACAAAAATTCTGCTGATAATGATTAAATAAAAATGTATGTACCCTCAAAATGTTTTTACTCATTTTAACATCATGTGTATAATTAATTTTGTTACGAAGTTTAGCATTTTCGTATAAAATAATGTAGAAACGTTTGACAGTGTGAAATGTAGGGTGGTAAATATTGATATAAGGCAGGCGGTATAGAGTTGCAGTAGCTGTGAAGATAGTGTGGAGACATGATATGTGGTGTGTGTGTCGGCAGCTATGCTATCAATATCGGTTTGGTTTGTATGCGGACGAACGCGGCTAATTTGCGGCTGTTCTCGCCTGCCGGCCACTTCATTCCCGGGTAATAAATGATCCGTCCGTCGCGGTGCGTGTGTCGGTGTTACACGCGCGATGATGGATCGCCGCCGCCTCGGCATCGCCGCGCCGCGCGCAAATGACCACCTGTTGGCCTCGGAACATGACACGGTCATTGCTGTGTTGACCACCCACACACAACACACCCCCCTTTATTTACTCAACGTCCGACTGATTTTTAACAAACTGCCACACTGCACGTTTGATATTCTTTTCATTAGATTGGAGAGAATTGACAGCTAACCGCGTGGATTAGTTCTTTCAATTCTCGTGGAGTCATATTGCGTACGTGTACGGGATGCGGGATGAATGGACGAAGGAAGTCTCCCGGACACGCGTCACTCGGCGCGCGACCCACGCTGAAAGAAATCTTAATTAACGGCTCCATTGTTCTGGGGCGGACGAGGCGTTCATCCGGTCGCAGTACACTCGCGCTCAAATATCAAAATCAGATCTGTAATTATTCCTGAAGCTGAAGCTGAAGAACAAAACGTATAATGTGGGGTTGAGTGACGAGACAAGTGCAGGATTTCTTTCAGGGCGCGGGAGCTCAACGGCGGCGGCATGCTAATCATTCCTGTACCCGAATTGAATAATTAATTAGTATTCTTTGCGTCGTCGTCGCTCCAACCGCTTCAACCGCTCCTCATTACATTAAAATTAGATTTAAAAATGTGGAAATTGTATCGCTGATTGCAATTCTGATGCTTCGCGCACAACTTTAAAGTGGATTTTCAATTAACCGTTGAATGTAATGTATTTAAAACAAGCGGCCGGGCTTCGTTCGACATGCAGCCCTTTCAAAAAAGTTTCTCTGCGCGCCACGCTTTTTTCAACGTACTGAATATTATCTTGTCCGGCATTGTGACGTTTGCAATCGCCAGTAAAGAGGATTACACCACACGGGAACTCGCCGCATTGTCTGACGGCACGTGACGCATCCATTGTCGTTTTTAAATACCCACACCAAGCATCACGGAACTCAGGTGGCACGTTTTGTTTTTTATAAGCCGATGAATAGAATCAAATGCGCCAACACTCTGTTCACGTTGTGTTGTTTGTTTCAGGCGGAGACATCCACGCGAGGTCCCACCCGGGGCACGCGGTCCTCGCCCGTCTCGCCACCTCCTCTGCCTGCACCACCCACCGAGCCCAAGTAAGTACCATCTACTCTACAAACACCAATTCATATTCTGCCAAACATTTGATTTACAAAGTTTAAAACTATCACTTTTCATTTCACTCTAAGCTTCCTGTACAGTAATTGAGATTAATTGAGTTGATTGATAATATATATCGTGAGATCTGCAACTGCATATGCAATAATATGATAGTGAGTCCGGGCCTGTGGTAGGCCCCAGCGTCTGATAAATAACGGTCGAGGAAAGTTTGCCCCTACACTATATCATGCACGGCAGATCCGAGGAATAAATCTGTGCGCGCACACGACCCGACAGCTGAAGTTTTATTGGTGTTCGACGGGGGTCGAGTGTGTCCACGTTCACGTTCACGTTCACGTGTCCCGATCCGCTGGTAATTACGTCCTGGCATATCGCATCGGCCCACTGAATAAATCTTGGATATATTTATTCCGCTCTCCGATAGATCCCGCTGTCAGATATCCAGACTCTCTATAAAACGCCGACTTTCTTCCAGGACTAGTAAATCACATGCTCCACACACATACCTGCTTCGTACGTCGTAAATCTAGCTAGCGTTGCCTGCCTGCTCAACAATTTTCACAATTGCGAAATGTCGATGAAGAAACGTATGTCTGTCCTCAGCCCTTTGACAGATGTATTGATTTTCCACGGGACATAATTCACTCGGAAACTTTTTCCACCATGATGTCTTAATCACGATGTTGATTACGACAACACGCAGACCGATGCAGGGCCGCACCCACACATCTTGTTTTCCTTTGCATATTATTTCAAAAAGGAAATGGCTCTTGTGGAATCTAGGTTCAACAAAACAGGTGAAGATGAGACGAGCTTGTATACAAAAATATGAATGTGAATGAAGTGAAAGTAGTGGGAATGTTTTATTATTCCATATATTTTTACAAAGATACTTAAATAAATAAATACAATAAATATATCATTACGCATTTTACACATTATTGGGTGTGATATATTTATGCGGTTATCAACTGTCAAAAATGTTAGTGGAGGAGGAGCCACAGGGATTTTTTATTTTAGTCAAATTATCTTTACATTTAATATATATTTGCCGCAGGCAAACATTTCCAAATTATTCTAGATTTAAAGAATGTTTTTAAATTAATTTATGGCGTTTCGAACATGGTATGTGGGTTAGGCCAGTGAATATATCAGTACGGTCCTGGTCCGCGCACCGTTGTTAAAGGAGAAGAAGGAAAAAAACGCGAACGACAGATTACGGAAAAGAATCTAATCAACGTTTACAGAACGAAAATGGCAGTTCGTGATTCTCCGCTTACGATCCGGTTTCGGGGGCAGTGGACAGCCGAGTACTAAACAAATCCATACTCACATTACTAGACAACCAACGAGTGAAATATTTAAAAGCGTAGATAAAAGCCTCAGTCCAGCAAGCATAGCAGCAGCAGCAGCTGCCCTAATGTACTTGTTTAGCCGATATTTCAAACAGTCAAATTGAAAATGACATTTCCATTTAATATATCGCCGAACGAATTATTTATTTATGGATTAATTTAATTATAAACTTCAATTCTAGATGACATAATTAATGCCCTTTTATTAAAGTAATGACACTTATCAAATTATATTTTCACAGTGATACGTGAGCAACAACTTTTTGTGACCCGTTTCACAGCAGTGTGAAGCGGCCAACCAACTCGCATTAGATAAAATCGATCACATTTTGACTATAGAAAACATGATATAAAACGTAGCAACTATTGAAATAGTTGAATTTAATTAAGTGAGGCATGTTGGTTCGACAACTTAGTCTTGCATCCCTCGCCCTATACTTCATACATTGTCCCTACCCCTCGCCTTATAATTAAAAAAAGATCTACACAGTGTGTCTTCGTCGCAGTCAGTCGTTACGCCCCCACCACACTTGTCCATTACTTTCACGGATCTTCATATTAATAAGAAAAAGTTCAATAAATAAATAGACCATCATCTTAATGGCAGTATTTTTTATTTTAAAAAATGTAAACAACTAGCAATATTAAAAATTCCATTTTTAATAACATTGAACAGTCGTGGTTCAAACGAGAATTCGTGACATATTAGCTTATTACGCAAAGACGTCATATTCAACACGCTCGAAAATAAATGAACTACAAGGTCCTCGCTTTGTCGTCGTAGAGCTTTTTTTTTCAAAGAACAACAAAATAGACATGACAACAACAATCCCAGTACAAATTAGAAATATAATATGAACGTATAATTAAATAAATCAATATATCATATATTATTACTTAATAATAAGTATTTATTTGTCTAGATTATGTAGAAAAAAGAAAATAATAGTTGTTATAATTAATTTTATTATTAAATTAAATGTTCGAATAAATAAATAAATAAATAAATTAGAGTAAGCTTCCAATTCTTGTCTAATATGTCAAATAATGTCAGGCACATCAAACAAATTATTGTTTTATTTCTTATGACTCTCTGATAACTACTTTAAAGCGTGTATTTTCTTTTATTTCTAACTCGGACATAAGAAACAATTGAACAACAAACTTATACTCTTTGGATGCAGTTTTTCATTCTGAACATTTTTTTTCAGTACAATTTTGTTCTAAAATTAATAGGTAAAGAGATATCGCTAAATCAAAATTTTAGCATTGAATTTCATATGTTCGGAAAAAAAGTAGACACCCGGTATATATATATAAAAGATAAAAATGCAAGTTCGTGCGAGTGATTCAGTTTCCTGTACTGTAGCTGATATTAAAGGAAGTAGTAAATACATAAATGAATAGTTATTAAAACTAGAGCCACACCTAATAGCATTTTGTTGTAATATTTGATTATCATTTTTCAATATGAGTTTTGGTGAAAATATACGTACTCGAGCGGCTATGTATTCTATCTGGTCTCATCATACATGTTGTCGCTCGCACAGCGTTCGGCCGACTGAGCGGCAGCGGGCGGCGACGCGGACGCCGCGCGTGCGTGCGTCGCGGCGCCTCCCCCGTGCGCACGCAGCGCCGCGACGCCCGCGAGCCGCCAGCCGCCGACAGTCAGTTGCAACGTGACTGCTGTGCGTATCACACACGCAGTAGCATCACATCGCCAACTTAACTAGACGCTCTAGACACCACTATCTTGTTGTTGCTGTTATTGTTGTTGTTGTTTAGCCTTGTTGTTCATGTTAGTGGCACACTAGTTCTAGATAAATGGATCGGTACGAGTGGCTTTTTGTGAAGTGCGCGGACTTTGTATTTATTTAGTTTTTAACTGATCAACACGGAGAGATGTCGGAACTCTTTGCGCAAAGGTAACAAACAATCACTATCATTACTTATTATACACTTTATAACTACTTTTATTTGGAACTAAATCTAAAGAAATATAGAGTCGATTTTTTTAATCCAATATAGTTATTTGATCGCAAAATATTTTCAATTCCAAATTGTGTCTTTATTTCAGATTTTGTGAATTGAATTGTGACAGTTCAACTCGGGTATTAAGTTTTATTTATATTATATATTATTTAGAGCATCAACTCAAATAGAATTATATTTGATCTATAAATATTTATTTATTTAGGCTACTCTGTACAACAGGAATTAAACTCCAATTACAGTATAGAGTCCGGACTTATTACACAAACTATTACCTACATATTTTATAATATAAATAAAATAATTAAAAGTTTGTTTTTCAAATTAAATTTATATTACAGATTATACAAACTTTTATGGGCAGTCGGTCAAATATTAAGTGTAACTTTAATAAAAACAATATAATATCGAGAAATAATCTTGATTGAATTAATAAATATTGCTGTCAAGAATCCGAATCGACATATTTTACTGAAATGACAGCGAAACTGTGGTGCAACTAGTTTATGATACAAGTATATTACATTGTTATACTTCATTCTGTGCATTTCTACCTTACGGTAAAAATTGTTACATTTATAAAATGTATCTTTCTATTTCATTTAATCCCCACACAGACCAGGTTGCATTACAAGTTAATAAATATATAGGTATCTACATCAGATGTGAAAATATAATTTATATCGCAAAAGTAGAATATAAGATATATTTAGTAAAAAGGGCAGCTCTATCAGTGTTACAGTGGAGGAGGGATTCTCACTAACAAACCGGACTACAATAATTTGTATATGTATTAAAGTATTTTAAAAACTTTATTTAATTTGTATTTAAATATAAAATACATTAGCTATCTGAACTACTTTATAAGAGGAGCTTTTACTCTGATTTAAATATAAAAATATCAATAATAATGAGCGACTGATAAAATTATTTATTTGAATTTATATTATCATGGGCCCAAACATAAATAGATATTTGTAAATAAGTTTTGACTAGAGTTAATCAGCGAATAGTGGCTGTTGAAAATAAATGAATGAATGAATGAGGTTTAGTGCAGGAGAATGTAGGTAAGGGAGCAGGAGAGATAGTAGAGCTGTGCTGTTGGTTTTTAGAGGAAGGAACGTTTAATCTCGGCTGCCGCTACTAACTTAAGCCAGAGCGCGTTTCTTTTTAAAGTTCTCACAACTAAACAACCCCTCGGCAGCGAATCTCAGTAACACAGCACAGCACAGCACAGTCGAGTGATCTCGCATGAGAACGGCCGAGTTTCCAACTTGGACCCGGGGGCATGCACCCCTTGTCGCCTCACTGCCGCCGCACAGAGTTTAAACATCGTAATCCGGCCGGATTTGCCATTCGGTGAAACCGAGAGCCACTCAGGGAAAGAAAAGTGATAATGTCTTAATCGCAATCCAGTGTACGCTCCAAGTCACTGCACGGACTCCGGGTTTCAACTCTCGCCCACTCTATCTCGCTGTTAATATGGGAATTAGGTTCCAGCATCGTAATCCCACTACACGATATCGGTGCTACGTTCAATCACTAACCAACTATCATGTGTGTGTGTGTGTGTGCAGGTCATTCACACGAACAAGCTTCGGTTGTCCGCCGCATCTGAAGAAGCGTAAACTGGAGAGCGGTGCCGGCGGAGAGACAACGAGTGGCGCTATTCTCTCTGTACCCACCAAAATGTTTCCTACCGAAACGAAAGAAGAAGAAACATTGGCAAAGCGACGAAAAAAGTCCACCAGTATGGCTAGCGAACTAGACATTGTCGAATCAACCTCCAAGCAACTTGTGCTGCCGCAAAAGAAGCGTGTGGTGCCAGCCACTCGAGCCGCCAGCCCAGCCAAGAAAAAGTCCGGGAACACGGGAGTTGTAACGGCCAGCGACGAACCAGTAGATGATGAGACACTCATCCGTGAAACAGAGGCGGCATTGAAGAGTCTGTCGGGCAGCTGGCCAGGACCTCGGGGTTCCGCGTACCCGCGCGGCGACCACGACGAGTCACCCACCTTCGAGAACCTCTTCGAGGAGAAAAAAGCTAAACAGTCACCATCACAGAGCTCGGCAGCCGCGACCAGCGAAGACAATAGCGCGTGCTCACTCAAAGATGTCATCACACTACGGGACCCGCACGCGGAGGACAACAAACCACTCTCCACCAACACCACGACCACCACCAAGTCCAATAAGAAACATAACGAGCTGGATAACCTTCTGAAATTAGAAACAGAATGTGCGACTATCGGTATGAAACGTGGCCATCCGCAACAAAGTAAAGACAAACCATTGAAACATGAAGGCACCGCCGCACAGTACGACCCGCCAGACTTTAACGAACTCGTTGACGATTCCTCCAATGAGCTGGAGATAGACATGTCCGATCCGTGTACCGACAAAGACACAGACGCAGATGACAAAAAAGATGGGGATGAAACAAAACGTGGTGGACGATACAGCGAAGTACCTAGCGGTAGTTACGTCCAGGGTGCATATCCTGTACAGCCATTCTCCTCGGCGACATCGGCATTCCGACCGCCCGGCGTGGAGAGCAAGCTAGGCCCGGGTCCGTTCCCAGCCGAGGCTACATTCGTGCAGGCCGCCAAGGAGGCGGCAGAGCGTGCTGGAGACGTGAAGCCAGCGCCGCCACCCAGCGTGTCGGTGGCGTCGCCCGATGCCAAGCAGTACACCATTCTACAACCAGCGGCTGGTTCGCGGGCCGCCTCCGCGCTGCAGGACATCGCGAGTCGTGAGGGCGTGCAGGTCGTGTCGGCAGTGAGCAGCGCTGAGCCCTCACCCACCGCCGCTGCTGCTGCTGCCGCCAACCAAGCCGGCACCAGTGGTCAACCTCCGCAACAACAACCGTCACAGACCCAGCAGCCACAGCCGCCCTACGATCGACCCACTGGTACACTTTCACCGGCCAGCATGGGCAGAGGTAAGAACTATCATATACATTTATATTTTTTTATCTGAAGAAAGATGAACAACACATTTTTCATTGAAAAATAATAATGAATAGATACTGGTATTTCAAAATAAGATAGCTTGTAACTGATAGAACATTCGTGTAAATTAAATATAAAACTTTTATGGAAGAAAAACACTTAGTACCTATTATATTTATAACAGTAAATAATATGTTTCATTTAAAACGAAAATGATAATGTGTTTCTAAAATATCATTGGGAAAGTATAAAATCTGATAGCTTAAAATTTGTGAAAAATTAAACTTTTCCGGAGTCTGTATGTTAAAACTAAACAAGATAGCTTTTCAATTCGAATGAAGTTCTGTTGTTACGGTTTGTTATACAGATTTGAGATGCCAGATTCGGACTTGCTCGAGTACCGGTTAATTAAACATTGAATAATTATAAAGATGTTGCTGCACCGAAGCGTTCACCTACATTTTTATTTTGTGCTTGGCGGCGGCAGTGAACGTTTCCCGCGGCGCTGCGATATCTTTATGGCCCGAACTCCGCCCACGTGGCCCGATTAGCCTATCGCGCGCGAGAACGAGCCACGGGTGGAGACTTGCAAGAAAAATCTTTTTTGAAAAAAGAAACCACAAACGTGAGTGGTGTTCAGTGGGCACGCGCGGCACCTGCTGCCGCCCCCGCCTCCTGCCCACCACCCACCGCCGGCGCTGGTTTTTTGCCGAGCGGCGCGCGACGTCTATTATTTAAGCCGAGACTGCACTAGCACTGGCCGTGTGCTTATTTAGGACGGGTCTGAATAATTTCCCAACCGACGCGACGCGACGCTCTCCCAACTCGTGCATATTACCTATGCATTTCAATGGAAATTAACTATTGAATAGTTGACGAGACTCTTGCGTCTTGTTGCAGAGGGCAGCAAGTGCCCCACGCCGGGCTGCACAGGCCAGGGACACGTCACCGGCCTCTACTCACACCATCGCTCGCTATCTGGCTGTCCGCGCAAGGATAAAGTCACACCGGAAAGTAAGTATTACACTTGGTCTCTATACACTGCTGCCTATACCTGCATCCTGCTATCTAGACTAGGCGCTTGGTTTTTTGCACTGTTTTGCTTGATTTTATTTATTTTGTTGCGGGGTAGAGAGCTATACATTTCTAATTTTATACGTAGCACGTAGCGTTCGTTTGTTCGTTCGTTGCCGCCCTGCTCCGCCCCTCTCTGTCTCTGCTCTCTGGTTGACATGCACCAGAATCAGACCATGCAGAATTGAGTATATTTACTTACGCACACGATCTAGGTACATACTGAGTGACGTGATTATGTTTTTCCTTTCGTTTCGTTTCGTTTCGTTCCGTTTTTCTCTCTACCCGCTCGTTTGGTTCGTACGTTCGTTTGGCTGGTTCTGCGTGTCTTATTGTCGTGTGCGTGTGCACGTGTGGCACAAGTGTTCACATATACTCAATCTGATTCATTCTCTCTGGTTTGATTCTGTTGCCGTGTCCGCTGCGCGCAGTCCTGGCGATGCATGAAACTATCTTGAAATGCCCGACCCCCGGTTGCAATGGTCGCGGCCACGTAAGCTCCAATCGCAATACGCACCGCAGTCTGTCTGGTTGCCCGATAGCCGCGGCCAACAAGCAGGCGGCCCGGGAACACCGGTACCATACTCAGCACTCCACGTCCTCGACTCTGCTCAAGTCCCCACCGCTTCCCTGTTCCTCGTCCTCTTCCTCGTCCCCGGCCGCCGTCGCCGTCAACGTCGCGTCTGCCGCCAACACCATCTCCCACACGACAACCAGTCTCGCTGCATACGGTAAGTTCATGTTCAAGCTGCTGAATGACAACTTTTTATTTTCATTATGACACTATCGATTACCACTCTTTCGACATTCGGTGATCAAAATTATTTACTCTGTTATTTCCATTTCATTTTTATGCAATATTCTGATACCTATTATACCGCGTTCAAAAAACAATTATAAAAGTAAATTGGAAAGTGTTGTACAAAATATAACCGCACACTAAGTATACAACAAATAAATCACATCGTGACGCAATATTTGCAGTGGGTAGCGGAGGATGCCACCAGGAGTTTCTAGGTGGCGGTGCATACGACAGCAATAAGCAACAGGATGTGAAACCACCAACCGGCTACCTACTAGGCTACGGCGGGCAGCCCGAGCAACACTCAGACGACCCATACTACTCAACCAAACTAGCCACGAAACAAGACTCGCCCGGCATGAAGGTACCCAAGACAGAGCTCGGCAGCAGCTCAAGTTGCTGTGCGCGCCCAGACCTTCTCGTGCCCAAGTCGGAGACGGCGTCCTCGTGCCGCACCTCATCACCAACGAACACCATGCGACCAGCATACGATCCTTACCTCAATCAGGACTCAAACTCATCGTCCATGTCGAGCATGGAGACACTGGGCGGACGCGGCTTGGCGGCGCACCATGCACTAGCAACACACCACGCCATGGGCTACGAACAACATGCTGCCGCCATGCGCTACCAGCCGCCTGCACCCGTTCCCGTTCCTGTTACCACCGAACAAGAGCTCTACCACCGCCAGTATGCGGACATGGCGGAAGCAGCGGTGTCGGGCGGTGGCATCGCGCGACCTGTCGTCACGTACAGCACGGGCCCCGAGCGAACTGCCTACGACTCGACGTTGGTGAACACGGCGGGACACCGACCCTATGATCCAGGCACTGCCACCGCTTTCGAACGCTACGATCCGACCGGTGCATCGCAAGCCTGTGTGCAGCCGCCGCTGATGACGCAACGCGGCCCGCCGCCACAGAACCTGTACAGCGTATACGATGAGCACCAGGACCAGCAGCGCTACCAGCAGGAGGTCGCCGCACAGCAACAACAACACCAGATGGCTGTGGCCAATGCAGCCGCCGCTGCGGCCGCTGCTGGCATGATGAAATCAGAACATGGCGGAGAACAAGAAGCTACTGGACCCCTTTACCCAAGGTAATTAAATTAAACTATGTCGAGCTCGAGACTGAGAATAATTAGGTAAAATAGTAATGTATTTTGTTCCAGACCCATTTACCAATATGACACGACAAACGTAACGATGCCAGCGGGCTTCTCAGCCATTAACCTGTCAGTCAAGTGCGTCACGACGGCAGCGGGCGCACAGATGAAGGGCGGGCCGCCCACGTCTCCTGGTGGCACCGTGATGGACTTGTCCACGTCGAGTGTGACGTCGACGAGTCCACAGCTGGCGTACGGCTCGCCACACTACGGATCGGGTCCACGAGTGGGCGGCAGTCCGCAAGCAGCAGCCAGTCCGCACCTCACCACTAGTCCCCAGGTGCCGAGTCCGCAGGGTCAGACGCTGGACCTCAGCGTCAGCAGACTGTCGCACAGGTACCTAACTTACATGTGAGCGGGATAGACAGATGGATGATAACTGAGCTATTCTACTAGAATTGCTAGATTGTAGCAGAATAGAACTGTTAGCGTGATATGGTGGATGTGCAGTGTATGTCTGACGGTAGTGTGTTGTGTGGCAGCGGCGGCGCGAGTCCACAGTACCAGAATGGACACGGGGAGGCGGTGCCGTTCATCGGACCGCGCTCCATTGACGAACAGACGGAGCCGGTGGACTTCAGCACGGCCAACGAGCCGGTCAACTTCAGCGGCGTGCGGCCCGTGTCCACGTTTGCCGGACCGGTGTTGACAGCGGGCGGCACGGGCTACAGTCGCGAGTCTACGCCCGATAGCGGCGGCTCACACTACATGGATGCGTACCGCGATGGTTCCGGCTACACGCCCATGAGTCCACACCCTGGCTACGGTATGGGTAGTGTGGCACCCGAGTACCCCGCTAACCCCTACACACCGTACCCGGGACCGCCACCCGGCACTGGTTACCCGTGCGGCTCAGGTGGACCTGGTGCTGCTTATCCTGGCGCGCCGGCTGGCTACCCTACCGCCACCACCGCGGCCGGCTACTCACCCGGACCATGTTACAGCATGCCACCGCCCCAGCACGCGCTCGCCGCGCAACACGACGCCGCCAAGAACGCAGCCGCCGCTGCCGCCAAGGATTCAAGGTATAACAAACAACACACTAGTAGAGTGTGAGTGAATCACCGATAAGATAACAACACTTGTACATACACACACGCACGCAACTCGTTCTTATCACTCACTAACTGCCCGACCTTGGCTTGGCTTGGCTTGTCACACTACACTACTTATTACATACACACACGCACGATGTACTAGAATCAAACATGTGAATGTAATCAAATACTAGTATTTCAATCATGAGCTCATCATCAGACAGTTCAGATGGGTAAGTGTGGCCAGGCCTTTAACCACGGAGTGACATCTTCGTCTGTGTGTGTGTGTGTGTATGTGTGTCATGACGACTGATGGCGGTTTTTGGTTGCGCAGTCTGACCGCTCGTCGGCAAGCCTTCAGTGTGGGCACGGCGGCGGGGACAGTGGCGGCGACACGCGGCCGCGACGGCAAGGAGCTACTGCAGTGCCCCACGTCCAGCTGCGACGGCATGGGTCATGTGTCGGGGAACTACGCGACACACAGAAGGCAAGCCTGCTCTGTCTGTGTGCGAGTGTCTTTCTATTCTATCACTCTGCTCTCGACTCTGTGCTGTGCTGTTCTGTTAGTGTTAGTCACTCTGTGGGCTGAGGTCCTTGCCACCGCCACCCCGCCGCCCCGCCGCTGCTCAGTGTTCCCTGTGTGTTACTTCTTGTGTGTGGATGTGTGTCTGTATGTGTATGGCGTATACAGCTACATTATCTCTCTATATGTTGTTACAGTTTGTCGGGGTGTCCGCGCGCTGACCGCAGCCAGATCCAGGCACACTCGCAGGAGCTCAAGTGCCCCACGCCAGGCTGTGATGGCTCCGGTCATGTCACCGGCAACTACTCGTCGCACCGCTCGTTGTCCGGATGTCCGCGCGCCAACAAGCCCAAGAGTAAACCTCGCGACGGTCAGGACTCTGAACCGCTCAGGTAACTAGTCGTCGTCACGGCGATCTTTTTCAACCTCCATCGACCAGTTACTGATTGTTTTCCAACACTTTCACGCTCTCAGATGCCCTATACCGGGCTGCGACGGATCTGGACATGCCACAGGCAAATTTCTATCGCACAGGAGGTACAGTCATACTCTGACGTGTTTGTCTTGTTTCTTATACACTTTTCTTTTGGTGTGCGTTGCTTGTGTTGTTTTCATTGTGTTGTTTTGTGTGAGGATGTGCGTGTGTGTGTGTGCGCGTACACGTGTGTATCGAATCATTCATACATAATTCATCAATGTATAAATATACCAGGTATATTTATGTACTGATGATACATATACTATGTGTGGTCTATACGGCGTCTGGAAAGTGTTGGCATGTGGTGCTTGTTGGTGGTTGCAGTGCGTCCGGCTGCCCCATCGCTAACCGCAACAAGATGCGGGTGCTGGAGAGCGGCGGCACCGTAGAACAGCACAAGGCCGCCGTAGCCGCCGCTACCGCTATGAAGTTCGAGGGTGTCAACTGTCCGACGCCGGGCTGCGACGGCACGGGTCACATCAACGGTTCGTTCCTCACACACCGGTCACTCAGCGGCTGTCCGATCGCCGGCCAGACCGTCAAGAAGCACAAGTACCCTGGCGACGACATGCCACCCTATTATGCTGCCGCTGCCAAGGGCTATCCAGGTAAGATACACACTACTACATCACGCCATTTTACCCATTCCTCTGGGTGTAGCAGATCTCGATAGATGTTACCAGCCGTCGTCACGGCACGCACAGATTTTATGCGCTGAACAGTTTCCGGCGTGGGCCGGGATCGAACCCGGATATCTCGAGCCAACACCCATCTACCTAACCTAACGCTCTAGGCTATCAACTTCAAAAAACCAAAAAAGTATGGAACCAACTTTGTGATTCACTTTCCATTATTATTTAAATACTAATTCAAATTTAAAAAGTCGTATGGTATAAACGACATTGTTGATTCATTTTTAACAATACTATTAAAAAGCATTCCATTCAAAATTCTGTATTCAATTTTCAATATAATTAATATTAATTGAAGATTGCTCAAGTCTGATATACGCTAGTGCTGTGATGTGCTTGCAGGTATGGAGCCAACAGGAGCGGGAGTGCCAGGCGGGCCGGGTGGCGTCCCAGGCACGGGCGCACCCGGCGAGGACCTCATGACCCTGGAGGCCGAGATCACCGAGCTGCAGCGCGAAAACGCACGCGTAGAATCACAAATGTTACGTCTCAAGTCCGACATCACCGCCATGGAGTCGCATTTGTCGCACGGGGAAAAGGTAACATAATCAATTCGAAGGTAATCATTACAGAGTATTCATGATGAATGTGTTGTTTTATGTTAGGAGACACAAGTTTTGTCGCAACGCAACAACAACCTCAATGAATATTACGAGAGCCTGCGCAACAACGTCATCACACTGCTGGAGCATGTGCGTCTGCCAGGCGGTGGCGCCACGCCCGTAGAGAAGCTGGGCCAAGATAACTTTGACAGCTACCTCAGCAAGTTGCAGACACTGTGCACACCGGATGGCTACTGTAGCGATGAGAACCGACCTCTCTACGAAACTGTAAAATGCGCGTTGCAGGATTTCACCGTGCTGCCCACGCCCATTTAATATGCGACCCCGCCGCCCTGTGTTCCACAACAGCCGCCGGGGTCGCAAGCGCAGCCACACGACTCGACCTACTACCATCATCTCTCCCCTGCCGCCACCACCGCCACCATGACCTACCACTACAACTGACTCTGTTCTGTGTTTATGTGATCTGACTCTAATATCTAATTAATGATGTACATATACATAGTGTTGTCACTGGAATCGAGGGTAACAGTATCGTATTGTTTGTGTAGATATTGATTATATGACTTGTGTTGTTATACCCTGTACATAATATGGCTAGTAATGTTGCAGATTCATTCATTCTTCACGTTGTAAACAGTGTTGTCACTCGTATTGGGCTGGGGTGATCCGGTGGTCATCAATCTGTTGTTTGTACATACATACATATACACACCCACACCACACCACAGCCACACAGAGCGCGGACCGCGGACACTCACATTCCATCAGTTCACGGGTCTGTAGATGTTTTATATTGGTGTTACTCTCTTGGTTCGTTGATCCTTAGTTCAACAAACTCCCCTCCACATTGTTACTTATTTACTACCAGTATATAAGAGAGATATTAACAGTTGTACATTTAGTGCAGCAATTCATATGTACATACAAATATCATTATTTATTATATTGTTTAGCAATCTTTATTTAATAAAGTATAATTTATTTATACGTAATATATATGTTACACCTACATGTGTTGTTACGAAATAATAAACTTATTACAGGATTGTAAATCATTCTTGTTCTTCTACGAAACAAATAAACAACTCGTATCTCTCTTTTCCCCTCTAATCTCTTATCCACCCATAGAATTACTACAATCCGACTATATTTTCTATACAAGTAATATTTATTTCTTTTTAATATAATTCAGATACATATTTACAATAACGAATGAAATAAAAAATAAATCTGACGAAAGTAAACGATTGTCAGTGTTTTTACTATCCTATCCGGTCACCATAGGAATGTCGAAGAGATCGCTCACGCCCTCGCTGTCACATAGATTAAATAGGTAGTCAGTGTCGGCAGGCACGGGACTGAGTCTCGTGAAGGCCCCACGTCGCAGCTCCTCCAGCAGACTGGCCTCTTCCACGTGTAAACCCAGACCGCCTGCTCCAATGTTGCTGAAGATGACTTGCGCCTCCACGAGCTCTGGATCCTCCTCGTCCTCTGTGTCCACGCTCTGCATCGTCGCCAGCTTCGGTGGACGTCCCGCACGCTTTTTTACAGACTCCGTGAGCCCCTCCTCCTTTATACAAATGTTTGATGGAAACTGCAACATACGCCATGAATCAACCAAGCAAGCTATTGAATATTTGTTTTATGAATGTTACCAGTGTTTGAGGTTCAGCTTTGATGAAATGTGTCGTGTCGTCTGGGTCACTTTCGTTCGTTAAATATGCGCTAATTGGTCCGGTGGATGATTTCACACGCATCGTATAATTATTGCTAGATGGGCCACCCACACCGTAAATGTCTAAGCCAGAGCCCGCAGGCGCTCGCACTGGGACGGCTCTAGTGTCATTAAAGCTTGTGTTTATATCCGATACTGTTACGTATAAATATTGACTGTTATCAATGTCATCTCGAATGTTAGTGATACTCTGCTGAATCCACTGTTTATGTCGATCAAGCATTTGCTCGTACTCTTCAAGTTTTGAAATCTCACGTTTTAAATGTGACAGTTTCTCACCAATTTCTTGAGTATTACAACCTGGTCCTGCACCTCTGCAACAAATAATATATTAGGCAAGTAAACAGGGAATGTATTGACTAAATTGACAAGCATGAAAACATAACCTTTCTTGTTTGAACATCACTTACTTCCACTGAATACTATTTTTACTTTTCTTTTCAATAAGTCCAATGCCTTCTAGTACATTTGTTATATCATATATTCTTCGTTTCTGTCTTACGGCAAGTATATCTGCTGCCTAAAACAAAATATTATCTGTAAAACATTTAAATTAAATACGACCCAAATACATATTACAAGTTTTAAATCTAAAACTCCATCCTTTGCTTTTTGTAATAAAGACACAAATCGGGTTGTTAATAAACCTAAAGATTTCTCAAAACGGCTTTGCTGATTTTCACTCATTTTCAACTGATATTTTTTAAACCGTCGCGTCAATTTATATCTTGAATGAAGTTGGTAACGGTTGTTCTATGTGAACCAGTAATACTTTTTCTCAGCAATACCTACCTCAACTATAGTCCTACCGTTCAACTGTATTGCTGGTGATAGTTCATCAACATTAGGCAGCAATAGTTTCATTATTTCCATAACTATTCAACTTATACAATAATACGTTCTCTCGTACAAGTTTCTCGTAATGCGGCCCGTTTTGTTGATGAGAAACTTATCTGCATCCAAGATACAAAAACCAAGAGAACAAATAATAAATTATATTTCTAAATTGGAATAGTAAGAATACAGAGAAGAACCCTCAGAAGAATCCCAAGAAATTATTGTTGCAGCTCATATAGCTGTTGTCAAAATAATATAAACTTTCTAGAGGGTAAATTCAATTTATATTATTTATTATTTTATTTTATTCGTAATGATTGCATATTTTGTTCGTATACTTTGTCTTTCTGTTTATAAAACCTCCACGGATCTGAAATCATTTCGGTAGCCCACCAGGTGCATCGGACACGTCTTGGAGTCGCTGACATCTTCAACAACTGAAGTCATCGCCCCCATCTACAGAATCCCCAGTCAGTATTATCTTGGAAAATTCTAGCAGAATCTTCAGAACCGATACCAGCCTTTCCAATTAAGCAGAAGACCCCCAAAAATAAAATAACAACCTCAAACAATATTGTCACCCATCATTTATTGTATTAAATTGTACTTGTAATATATATGTTTGTCTTGTACACTATTAAAATGCCAATAAATGAATTGAAAATAACTTATATTCTTTTATTTCTAATATCCTTTTCTACACATCAATACTTCACATATAAAATGATAGTTTAAAGATGACAAAAATAAATCTAAGATGGCCTGATGTGCTGTTCAAAATATGACCACTTCTACATCCTGTAAATTGGTTGTGACTACTTCGTTTTTCGGACATTAAACTGTGAGAACGATGATGTCATTTTTCAGTTATTCCGCAGTCAGCGGATTTTACTTAATTGGCTTAATTGGTTGACATTTTGTTTTGTGGTGGTTCTAGCAGCAGCAAAGAAAGACAATCATCTACCAAAAGGTTTGTCGGAGATTTCCTTTTGGTGATGACAGCGGATTCTGGGAAAATAGAATCAGCGGCTTGTCCCCATATATCATCCAGGTCACTGATCCAGTCTTAAACCTACTTCAAACAAATATTATATTCACAAACAAATGAAATTATTACAATACAAATTGTATTCGCCATTAGGTAATTATAATAAAAATTGCATTCATAAATAAACAAAATCATTGTAATTTAATATGTTAAAAACAATAATAAATATGGATTAAATAGATAATTCACAATAATTTTCTTTAAAACCTATTTATTCTTTAACAATAAAAAATATTGTAATAAATTGTTTGCAAAAATATACAACTTATTACAATATTTAAAATATCAATTTAAAACGTAGTTTTTACTGTATAAAACAAATAAATTATACTTGTTATAATAATTTCAATACAAAATATTAGAAACTCTTTCAACAAATAACATTGCGTATTTTACTCACATAATTTTTCAAATATCTTAAAAACAAATTTATGAAAACACTAGGAAACACTTGTGAATCTGACTCGTTCACAGCATTCTGTACAAGCAGCGAGAGCATTTTCATATAAATAATCAATAAATTGAGAATTGGATATATGTTTAAATGAACGTTTTCACTCAAATACTACCAGTTCCTCAAATATTTATACAATTCTTCCTGAAACAGTCTGTATAAATACTTATTTTCTACTTACTTTGTATAGGTAACTAAGTATTGGGCGCTAATTTATAGTGTTGAAGGAATAACCTGGTAGCGGCTTCTAACAGCCAGATGGAGCTTCATGGCGTCGAGTAACCCTCGCGTGTAGTATCGATGTTCGTCGCGACGCTTGGCGTCATGCGCACAACTATATGGCTACACTCTACGACAAATTTGCAACCCTAACATGAACACTAGATATATTGGATATTTGTTTTCAATATACATGTTATAATTTTATATTTACATAATTCTTGTTAGTACAAGTTAATTTTATCTGGTGTTTACGTTTTAGTATACCTTAATTGAATTAGGAAGGGGTTGGTTAATTATAAATGATGTGGTTTAGCCGAAGAAGTAAATACTAAATTAAAAAATATATAAATACATACATATGAATGAAATGTCTACAAGAGTAAACGAAAAGTCTATACAATATGGCAATTAGTCGTAGGATATTGATTGGTTGTTGGTGGGCAAGTATGTGTGGGAGTGTACTTCCAGCTGATCGATTCTGAGTGCAAGGGCGAGGGACGCAGGCTGGCGGCGCGCCGAGCCCAGTTCTCACGCACAACTGTGCGGCGCTCCACGGCGGTCTTCTCGAGCTTGCGTTCTGTTCTGTGGCCATCATCGCCGTCGCCTCGGCCCCCGTGTGTGCAGTGACTTAGTGCAGTGCCAGTGCCGCCCAACACCCTCCCCAAGGTACGCTACTCTCACTTCACAACACCCTTCTTCAGCTGCACACACGCTGCCATTTATTATTTAGGGCTTGTTGTCGATCTCATATGACCTGACACACTTGGCTCTTGCATACTATAACATATTCATTGTACAATGTTTCATTTCATTTATTACACAATCATACATATCTAAAAGGTTCATGCAAAAAGAAAATTAGATTACCTATGATAAGAAAGTTAAAAATAAACATATCAAGGCGCCATTTTGAATAATTTCCTCATTTTTATTATATTTAAATGCAATCTTTATCATACAGGCTACAGAATTGGTGCGTGATGTACTATGACAATTTTATGTAGAATTAAGAACGCGCGCGACGCTGTCGCCCCAAATACGATTAAAGTATATTTCCACGTGCACGCTGCCCGTATAACGATAAACAATCATTTCTCCCGCAACACTGAATGTCAGCCAATATCTCTATTTCTTTTTATTGATTTTCATAACTAACTCCTGTCATCTTTACAGACCGTGATTTGATTACATGATCATACATTACTGTCACAATCAGAATTCAACAATCAAAATATAATTCATGCTAGTTCCATCATTTTATCTGATTTGTTTATGTTTATGTGTATGTCTGAGCAATTCAAGTAGCACAAGAATGTTCTTTCTGTCTATTCAACAACATCCGAATAAATGATCTAGTTTTCTCTGGGATTTCCACGAGTTAAATGTGTCAGTTGCAAGACAAACAAAGTGAAATTCACGTCCAAGTAGGACTGCGTGGGAGGGAGCGTAGGTTGGGTTGGGATAAGCACCAGATGAAACATAAATTGAAGCGAAGAAAAATAGCGACGGCGTCAATGAAAATAAATGAAACGAAACTCGACTGTCGGTTAGCTAATATGTTTCTATAGTATTGACAGCTGACAGGAAATGAAAAATCTATCGTAAAAAGAAGTTATATAATTAATGAACACATATTTGAAAACTAATTCAAGTTGAGCGTCCTTCAGGAAACGGAAATTAAAACGCTTAAGTATAACAACAAAATCCAAGACACTCGAATGGAAACTTTGTGAACATCTGCGGAGTTCTCTCAAATCGATAACTATATTTTTAACTTTAATCTTTGTTCTCTGCAATTGACATTCATTTATTGTTTGCTTTAGAAAAAAATGCTTCAAATAAAAGAAGAACATTTTCTTACAGTTTTATTTCTATTTAAATTAATGTAGACTAATATATCATGATGTTTGACATTAATTTGCAGTATGCAGATTATGAGAGTTAGACATGTTTGCCGGCTGTAGATATGAAACCACAAGCTGGTTTATAGATAAGTGACCGCGTTTAAAAGATTTACGCGGAAAGTAAACTGGTGCAGTTAGAGTGGTTGCGGATAAGTGTTTAGACATGCCTCGAGCCGGTAAACTTAACAATTTTCACATATTTCTAATTATAATTAAACAGAATACTAATTGATGTAATTAATATACATATTATGTAATCAAAAATCAACATAACTAATCGATAAATGACGTGTAACATATTAACCGCGATAAGGAAAAAAACCAGGGAAATTCTTTGTAATTTAAGTGTATTTTATGATTTTCCAATAAATCTCACATGATACTTATATAGTTGTCTTCACTGATTAAAATAGAACGTTGGGTGTTTGTTGTTCGTTGACGAGGAAAGAAAATCAACCAAGTCAAATAGGGTAGAGTTGTAAAAGATTTGTGTTTGGATGTTCCATTAGATGATTACCCGTTTCAACTGCGCACGCGTGCTTCCCGGCTACTCTCGTGGGTCGAGTTGCCATTAAATAATTTTTCAAGTGAAAATGTGAGTTCTTCGTTCGATTTATCAACTCTGTATGCATAACTAGTTGTCTGGACACCTTCTTAAAAGATCTTTTAACTTGTACATGTATTCCACGTGGAATCTAATTGGATAAAAGTTCTTTTAGGATGTGTCGCAGTGGTGGGATTAAATATTAAAATAAGTACATACACACATTACTTCTCCCTATCATGCTCTCTCGACAAATGTCACAGAACATTCATTAGATTTATTCCGTAATTAATTTCCACCTCTTTTGTTTCATCCACATTCACAATGCCTTTCATACAAGCTCATCTCATCTTTTGTTCACGCAACAGACCTTCAATTATGCTTCTAAAGCATATATGCAATCCCACACCCTCAATTTCACTAATATTACATTTTACATACGTTCCACATAACTACACTAGCTTAACGTGTAAATAAAATAAAATAAATATATCATCACGCCTTTTACCCATCACTGGGTGTGGCACTCTGCCTAAGCAGATCTCGGTAAGTGATATATTTTTTCGCGTGAAGTGCGGTTACCAGCCGTCAAATCACGGCCTCCAAAGATATTAGTGGTGGAGGAGCCACAGGGGTAGATTTTTTAAATTGGTGAAAATTGTTTGTCGGCTGTGGGGATCGAACCAGGGTTCTCAAGATCCACAGGCCGACTCGATACCACTGAGCCACCTACCCCATTTACTTTATCCACACTCATGATTCGTTCTATACAAATTCGAATCATCTTTCGTTCATGCAATAGATATTCAGTTATACTTCTAAATCTTACACCCTCAATTTCACCAACATACACCTGTTTCATCAATATTTCATTTGACATACGTTCTACATGACCAAACCATCTCAGCTGATTAAATTCGTTTTTTAACAACATTCTTTTCAGGCATTAATTCATTGTATTCGTATAAAAATAAATATACTTACAGTTTCAATCAATTTCTTTCAATATAATACGAAAAAGAAAATTGCCAAAGCTGTATTTAGAGATATATGCTTGAAACATGATAATAGTAGTCTCTGCATATGATATTTAAAACAGATTAATAATGAGTAATATATGATAGTGATAAAGAAGTGTTGTTGCAGATGGCAGGGGCTGACCCAAAATGGCAGAAAGACGCGGCAGACCAGAATTTCGACTATATGTTCAAGTTGCTGATCATCGGCAACAGTTCCGTAGGTAAAACATCCTTCCTGTTTCGGTATGCGGACGACAGCTTCACGTCGGCGTTCGTAAGCACCGTGGGCATCGACTTCAAGGTGAAGACGGTGTTTAGGCACGATAAACGCGTGAAACTGCAGATCTGGGATACGGCTGGCCAGGAACGATACCGGACCATCACCACGGCGTACTACCGTGGTGCCATGGGATTCATCCTCATGTACGACATCACGAACGAGGAGTCGTTCAACAGTGTACAAGACTGGTAGGTACACATTATATAGAATATTATATCGAGCCGAGCGGAATATTTAAAAGCACGGAACCAGGTCAAGGATTTTATTACTTTGTCCCATGTGTTCATTCCCATTCAAGTCGATTTATATAACTAACAAGTTAATTGATTATTAACTAAGCAGATATCAGAGTAGGGCAACCACCAGTATACAAGTTCTTAAGTGTTAAGTATAAGTGATGAAGTATCAATCAATTTAAAAATAATGAAACTTAAGTACATGTCGAAGTAATAAATGTTATATATGTTTTTATCTGAATTATTTTAAATGCGACGCAGATATGAAATAAATAGTTGTACTTATAAATAATTTTTACCGGTTTAATTTTTAGAAAATTTATAAAGCAATGTATTTTGACCCGCCGAAACTAATGGTAATATTAATAAGTGCATATTATCTTCTATTATATGTACCTAATATAAAAATTGCTGAAATTTTATTTATAAGTTAACGCATAACAAATCCAATGGCGTTGAACGCATTTTCATATTTAGTTTTTGACATAGTCTAGAGAATGTACAAAATCTGATAAAATAAAATTAAACTTTTCCTGAGTATATATCTTAAAAGCTAAACATTCACTGAACATATATTAATTAATAATCCAAGCATACATATTCATAATACTTTCATACAAGCTCGTCTCATTTTTCGTTCACTTAACAAATCTTCAGTAATACCATTAAATTATTCCTAGGTTAATCACACAATCTCACATCCGTCATTTCACCAAATATTTCATTCGACATACATTCCACAGACTCAAGTAATCTCAACTGATACACATCCAATATCACATTCATCATGCACCAATGTATTTAGTTATTGAAATGTTGAAGATGTTTTGTATATTGTGTAGGGTGACCCAGATCAAAACATATTCATGGGACAACGCGCAAGTGATTCTAGTTGGTAACAAGTGCGATATGGAGGATGAGAGAGTTATCAGCTTTGAGCGCGGTAAACAGTTAGCCGAACAGCTGGGCGTCGAGTTCTTTGAGACCAGCGCGAAGGAGAACATTAATGTGAAGGTAAGATAAACAATAATAAGAGCTCAACAGAATTTTGAATTTAATTAAGTCGTCAAATTTATTTGACAGTAAGAATGGAAAATCAAGTAAAATTCAAAATTTGTTAAATTTTATTAAATTAATGATCAATAGAACATTTAAATTAAACAAAAAAGATGTTCAATATTACATTATAAATTTAAAGAAAAAACATTACCATCAGATTTATTATTTAAAATATTTTTGTTTAAATATTGCTAAAGATAATTTTCGAATAAAGCCAAGTATCGAAGAAAAAAGAATTTGAGTTGATTTTGCATTCGTACTGTGAAGTAAGAAGAGGTATTAATAAAGGAGTTTGTTGTTGAAAGGCTGTGTTTGAGCGACTGGTGGACATCATCTGCGACAAGATGTCAGACAGCCTGGACTCGGATCCGACGCTAATGAGCGGCGGTGCCAAGGGCACGCGGCTGACGGAGCCGCCGCAAGGCCCGCAAGCCACCAACTGTAACTGCTAATGAGCCGGCGCGCAGTTCGACGCCGACCTCCGCCACACACACACACACGAACCAGACGCCCGCGTCGCCAGCGTCGCTCGCGTCCGTGTCACTCTCAGACTCAGTCAACCAACTTGTTTGTTGTATGTTTGTTTGTTTGTTGCTGTCATGATCTAACCGTTGAGGTCGCCTGTCTTGTCTGCTGGTTCTAGCTGAGTACGTAGCTGTAGATATTTCTGTATATAATTTATGCTGTTTGAAGACCGAGTCATATTTCTGTTTGTTTGTATTGATCGAGTTGGACGGTGATGTGACACGAAATCGTTAGGTATCTATATTTGCATTCGGAGCAAGATAAAAGACATTGTTAACAGATTGTTTGTTTATTTTTATTACTTGTATAAGTACAGAGATGTAATACGATTCGAGAGACGGTCCTCCTCCTGCTACCACCTCCAATGATCTCAATGTGCGTATCGCCGTTTCCATTGTTTCCACTCAATATCAATGTGTTTGTTGTTTGTTCGATCTGATTTGTGATGTCTAACTTGACGTATCATATCTTGGCCTATGTTGCTAAACTATATCAATAAAGATTATATTGTTGTTTTTAGAATATCCGTTGAATATATGAACGTATTGTATTAAGCTAAGACAGAGTCCGCTTCATTCGGCTCCGTGGACTCAACCAACATTCAACATGCACTAATGCAGACTTGTTGAAATGCGACAATACTATGTGAATCAACTAACTTGTGCAGATCCCTTTTCACTAACTATACTAAACTACGCGAATTTATCTATGTAACAAATTCCAAATACCTATGTAATTAAATACACTGGACATGGGCAAAGCGAAACTTTATATACATGAAACCGAAATCATTTATGTGAATTTGTAAATAATAGAAAGTGTATGTATGCTATCGTAATAGGAATATATTGACATGATTTAATTAATCCTTTGCCACTAAAGAAGGACGTAGTATGAGGCAGAAGTAATTGTAGTCAAACTAACAAACCGTGTACATGTATTAGATGTTTTCGAATTTGTTATCAGCTGGCATTACAAAGTCAATTACTTGTTAACTGTATGTAACTGTTGACCAATGACTTGAACATGTGTACCTACTAATACTAACCGACCCCATAACTAACCAGACCTAGTGTATACCTGCATATAGCTTCATGCTTCACGTAATCCAGCTGGTCATAACATTTCCTGAACACAACACATCGTCAACGATACAAATGCAACCAAGTTGAGATCGCACACACTCTCGTTTCCTCGTTTAGGTCTATGACAAGTTCTGTTTCTAAATGGCAGTGTTATATTGCAATGTACAATACACAACATGTAACGATATATAATATTTTGTGATTAGTGTTAAAAATAAATTGTGTATATGAAGCCCTCGTTCCTTATATCTACTGAATCCGAAGCGTACGTTTATATTTAATAAACAGACTTGTTTCCAAGCTGCTATGTTCTCTTTCTTTGGCACCGAACTAGCTGATTGCTAGGTTGATGATCGTACAACACGGTGTATGGGTTGTTTCCACACGGACAAAAGTGGCTAGTGATGGGCGCGTTGATTGCGCTCACGTGCGAGCGCACGTGCGTCACGGCGATGCGCTCCACGCACGTATCATTGCGGCAGAAGAAACAAAACGGTGTGGTGAAGTGCCACGTAACATTCATGTGTTGGATGTTGTCTACAGGCACGTCCCGAGTCCATGCCGTGAACGTCAGTCGCTCGCCCTGCTGGATTACTTGCGTGTTGCTGTCGTTGTTGAATGTGATGTTGACCTTTATACCCTCGTCATTTTGCAGTATCATGTTGAAGAAGCCAACGATTTCATCGTCTGCCTCTGGGCACTTCGCAAAGTCAATCTGGATCTGATATCTGTTCCCTGACAAACATCGTCAGTGAAAAGTTCATAATAGAGATCGGCATTTTTGAAAATCCGTTAACTGATCTGTAATTCTATTCGATCCGGTAAAAATAACCGTTATAGATGAAACTAAATTAATAATTTTGTTGTGAAAAAGTAGAGAAATAAATTTTGTCATAACATTATTTATTAATATTGTATATAATTTCTATAAATTGGAATTTGTTAAAAGCTATGTTTGAGAATTTCAGATCGAATATTTCATCTGAATTTCGGATCGAATATTTTCTTGGAATTTAATCTGATACAGTTTTAATTCGATCCGAAATCCGACATCGGATATTTTTGCCGACCTCTGATAAGTAAGTAGTAGTTCTTACTGCAGTAGGGCTGACACGAACCAGTGTCCACTTCATACTTGGAGTTAATCTGATTGGAATAATACTTGGTGTCGACTTCCAGACCAACGGTAGCGCACAGCACCAGGTCAGTGTTAGATTCTACACATTCTACAGGTTTGTTGACTGGCGTACCCAATGGCAATGCAAGGAACGAGCAAGTCTTGTCACGGATCGCAGCTATATAATAATGGAAAGCCCTTTTATGGCTGCAATCTGGTAACACAACACCTTCTTTCAATGAATCTCGCTGCACATCCAACAAGCTCATCGTCTTGTTCAGATTGTGACATCCTGGTTGTAAAGAACCATTATTGAAATAAAAATCCATGTTTCCTAAAGGCTGCATGGTGCCTTGATGATAGCTGCCTTCACCATCGGTATGTAATACCTCCACATATAGCGCATCGTCGAAGTTGAGACGTACAACAGCAGGCATGCCCTCGAAATAGAGTCCTGTAGGATCGAGGCCGGTTATTCGGCCAATTTCACCTGAGAGAGCTTTACCCACGTAGCCAGCGATGTGAGCGCCCAGGCCATGACCTACCAAGTGGATGGACGCCAAGATGAGCTCGAACTCATCTTGGAGGGTGGTCAATAGTAGCTCTAGTTCTAATGCTACGACTCTTGCGTTACTGACTGCTTGTAGGTATGGAGGTTCAGCACCTTCTTGCCAGTCTACGGCGATGATGTTGTAACGTTCTAGTTGAGCGAGTTGTAATGTAATGTGCTTGATCCAGCCGGTGTATCCGTTGCTGGTAAAATCGTGGATCAGTACCATTAGTTCGTAATGGTTCTGGTACATCGTTGTGTTTATATTCACCGCATTCGATGTAATTGGGTCGTAACAAATTGTATTCTTAAATGAATTCGTGTCAATATATAGATATTTGATATTGCGTTTACTTACTGATTCTGGTGTTGCTGTCAATAGCAGGAATTTCGTGTTGACAATATGCCTTTCTAGCGGTTCCAAGTTTGTGGGTCTCAGTGAGTGATGAAACCACTCACTTGTAAAATTAATGCATCCAAAATGATTGAAACAAGTAGAAAATTCCTCTAAAGATAAATTGATGAACCAGAAAAAATAACAAAGTAAATAAATTGCGTGCCATTACCTACTTTCAGTACAATGAACAAGAGTAATTGAAATGAATAAAATACAAAGTGTTATCCAAATAGTCATAACAATCTATTTCTTGTAAACTGAAATTTTGGCAAGTACATTTTATGGTTTAATAATGTTTATCTATTATCTGTTGATAAATGAGTAAATAAAATAAATAATATAAAATTCAAATCTGTCAAAGTAGAACAGACAGGTCTGAGTTTTGACATTGTATTCATTGCTTTTGTTTGCGTGTATGGTACCAAGGTGACTCGAGTAATAAAAGAGATTGCAAACAAAAAAGGAGCAATGAAAGTCACATACGATCAAGTTTTCTTTATTTTTATATTTTATCAACAATAAATTCATGGTGTATTCGACTGCTATATTACAAACTTATTCGTGAATAATAATAAGACTAGTATTATCTAAAATGTAATATTCTATTTACACTATATACAACAATCTTTAAAATATGCTCAAGATATATTTGTATATCATAGTTATATTTTCCATTATTTAAATTGTTTTAATATGTTTTAAAATTTTAATATTTTCCATAACAATGAATTTATATCTTTGTTTTAAACATATCTCTCATCAGGCTAAACATTAAAAATCAAGTTGTTATTTAGAGTATAGTGCTAGAGATGTGGAATTTCATCTAAGTATCACGGGACGACGTAATATTATATTTCCAATAAACTTTCAAATATCAACAGTATGATAGAGGTTGCATTGCATTCTAATGTATTTAGAAGACGGAGAGAAAATTGTAAAATTGACTCGTCAATATAATAAGGCCATAAAACACTAAAGTCAAAGACGGGACGTCTGCTCGGATCGAAGGAAGGAATTATGGCCGCCGACATCTTTACAGTTTCGTCTCCATGCACAGGGAACTAGGCTAGACTAGAACTACGGCTACGGCTACGGCTACATGCGAATCTAGGATTTCTCAAAGTTTCTAACATTTATCACATTTTTGACAAGTTGTTTGTTACTGGATCTTTGCCCGTTCCAAACAGAACCAAGCAAAGTCAGCAACACGTTGACAAGAATGCGCCCGGCCGTCCGTTTGTACTTGGACAAGTCGACGACGACAACGGTTCAAGGCATCGGTCCTGTACGTACGTTACGTCTAACTTTGTTATGTACACAAATCGAATGAAACGAATCAAACTGACTATGATAATGAGTTTAAGGCGTGCAACATGGTGTTTTTGAATTCAGGACTTGTAGTTTGTCTCTTATTACTTCAGTTTTTAGTCTCTCGGAAACCAAGGAAGCGGAATGTTCGTCAGAGCAAGCTAATCACTACGGTCTATGGTAAGTATTGTTGTGCCAAAGTTTACATTTATATTTTGATTAACTCGTTACTCGCTAGACTAAGGAGAATTAGATGTGGAACGTTAGTTAGTTTAGATTTAGTTAGATCTAGGTATTCTGTTTTAGTTTATTTTCGACTTGAGTGTAATATCGCCTTGAGCTATAACAACAATCATTTAACTACTCTATATTATTTGTTATTTGTGAATCAATATCGCATAAGATTTCATGTATCACCACTCTACTTAAGTGACTAGATTTTTAATTGGCAGTAGAATTGTCATTAATAATATATAATTAACATTTTGATTTGATTTGAATAAAAACACAATATTTATAAAACGAATAATGATACAAATTCACACAAAGTAAACTTACCCGTGTCACTGTCTTGTGAGTCTACCAGCGTTTGTTTAGGATTTGAAGTTATGTAGTTCAAGTTGAATTGTACTGTGACGTGACAGATGAAATCAAGGAATCCATGGCTCTCTGGTAGATCTTCTGTTTTGTGTTGTGTGTGTGTGTGTGTGTGTGTGTTGTTCATGTTGTGTTTGTTACGAGTAGGTAGAGTTTTTCAAAATGAAAGGCGCAGAGTCAGACTCCCGTAGATGAAGGCTTCTAGTATGATATACTAAGTAACATTTAGTGGTCGTTGATAGTTAACAATAAAGCTACAAAAATAAACTACTTGGTTTGTGAATTCGAGTGCGTCATTGCTTTCGTTTTACTTACTAGCTTAAAATCACCTCTCGCTTATAAGAGAACGCAGTAGTTTGGCCTTAAATAACGTTAAGATGGTGATGACTGGAAAACATCCTCAATCAAAGTGAACGAGAAGTGTCTGGAGAGGCGCTGGCCTCCCGGTGAGCGTGGGTCCCGGGCTGATGGCGCGCCCTTCAAGGCGGGTCATCCGCGTCCTTGTCGCGTATCGCTTTGAGCAGATGCGAGCGCAGCTCTGACTCGGAACTGCGCCACAGGTTGACCAACTCGTCCTTGGACAAGCGCTCGAGCGGCGAGCGGCCATTGGAGTTGCGCGGCGAGCAGTTGGGAGGCGGTGGCGCCGGCGGCAGCTCGTGCTCGCGACACTTGGCACGTCCCCGGGGCCCCGCACCGCCATCCAGCGAGCGTGATTGTTCAGCAGCACGAAGGTTGCGTCGCGACGGCTCTGGCGGTAGCGGACTGCGTGGTACCGGCGCCTCACCTAAACTCCGGTGTCGATGCTTGACTCGCCGGTCCACGGACCTCGGTGGTCGTGTTGCTGTCGTTGTCATCACCGAGCTCGGCGCTGTCGTGTCTTCCACCTGTATACGGATGGAGGGGTTCCCACTATTATTACTACCACTGGGCGCTACGCTGTTACTCTGTGTTCGCGTGACCGGCGTCTTGCCCGTGTCCGTGCGGTTCAACTGCACCTTCAGTTGGTCAATGGTGAGTTTGTTTCGGCGAACAATCTCCTCATCCGATATGTTGTTGATGACATGCGAGGACGCGGTGGCCGTGCTGGCGGTGCTCGCCGCGCTCACTTGCGCTTCCAACTCCCGCTTGCCGTAGTCCGGGATACTCTGGTAGCTCTTGGCTGTGATGATATCGTTGACGCGCATTGTGCCATAGTTTGCTGCGTGCTCTGGCTTCGACAGCGTCTCCTCGCTCTTGCCCATGTTCAAGCGGTCTCCAGGGTATAGTTTGTTCGAGTTAAAATTGTCTTTATATTTAGGAAGGGTGGCTAACTTTCTACCTATGTTTTCAGCGTCAGAGAACTTACGTTTATGGTCGGAGGTCTTGTCACACTCGGACACGTTCTCGATGGACAGCACGGGGCTCTTGCCGCTCAGCTTGCTCGCCGAGTTGATGATGTCGAGGTAGGACGACCGGCGGCTGTTGATGTCGGGCGGACTACTGCTGAGGAACGCCGCGTCCTTGCTGAGCCGCCGTCCAATGGCATTGCTGCGGTCCAGCTTGAGCGTCTGCGAGTTGAACACGCTGTCGGTGCTAAAGCGACGCACGTTCAAAGCGGTTTGGCTCCGTGCCTTGGCCTTGGACCGCGGACTGAATAACGAGCCACCGAAACCGCCGGTGGGAGATTTCATTTTACCTGTAGCGTCCATTTTGGGACTGGAGCGCATGAATGTGCGCCGGATGATGTTGGGGCTTAGACGGTCTTTCTTCTCGTCTGGCGGCGACGACATCTGGTACTCCTGGTCCACTTCGGTCAGCGATGCCAGCGGTGGCTGTTGTCGAACTTCCTGCTGTTGCCTGGAACATGAAACAAATATTATCTTCAAGTTTTTCAAATTTGTAATTAACCGAAATATATTATCTTAGAGATTGTAATCTTGCAGGAAAATGATTTTTAGTATTGAAAGCCAGATATCCAATGGAACATACATTTTTTAATCTCTAATAATAATAAATATTATTATCACTTACCTTCGAATCTCCTGTATCATCTCGAAGAACTGCGCTTTGCTTTTCCTTCTGCGACGTTGTTCATGTTCCTTCTGAAACAAATGAGATCAAAATGCAACTCTTAGGAGGGTGCGCCGTCTACAAACCCTCTTCACACTCTTCTGGAACAAGCTGGTAATCTGTCCTTGGCGCAGCGTGTGCACGAGTTCTCTTGCTGCATGATGTGGCGACACCAGCTCAACACAATTGATAAATCGGTAGAGTTTCTGACTGAAGAACATTATATTCCTACTACGCCATATGGTTCCCTTCGGCTTATGCCGTAAGATTGGTAGTGTATACCGATAAAATAAATGTTCAACAAGTAGGATTAAAAATCCTAGGAAGATACCAACGCCTAGGAGGATAAATACCCCGGTGACAGCGGCTACACCTAGAGGTCTGGGTTGTGCAATCTCCGTCGCTAGTTTGAAGCATGGGAGTCCTCCATACCATTTCTCTTGTAGGATGTCCATGTACCCATTGCTGGCGTACTTGGCAATGACAGCGGTGACGCTATCTTTGAGAGGGAAGCCCTTAGTCATACCGACAGCGTACGTGTCTTCGTTGATGGTATCGCCGATCTTTTGTAGCGTGCAGCCATGGTCCGTGGCGCGGTAGTAGTCCAGGATGGGCGTGTCGGCGATGAGGATGTCCAATGAGCCATTGCGTAACCGTGCGATGCCGTCCTCCACGCTGTCGAGGGTGTAACGATGCATGTGGTCCCACAACAGCTTGTTGGCACGCTTCACGTAGTACTCTGCGGCTGATGCACGAGGGGCGCCTACCTTTTGACTCAGCAGCTACAATACAAAATAGAACCGTGTACTTTATCTACATTCATATTATATTCTCACTGTCAACCATTATTTATAAACTATAATATTGAACATTATATGCATATTTCGATTGATTAAAGCTATGTATCTCTAATTGTAATGGCTTTAGTAATAAAAAACAACAAAGACAAAATTAATTGTCTTTAAATGCTCACTTGGTGAAACTAAGTTTAATAATAAAATATCAAAATAAACACTTGTCTAAGTCTCACAAAATTCAGCCTCCAAGTCACTCTATGAGGGCATCGTCAGAGGCTGGCCAGCACAGTTGGTAACCATAGACGCGTTTCGCTCTTATTAGAGCTCATCAGTATGGTATAACCTACTTCTTCACCTAGAACAAAGTTCACGTGAAGAAGCTGGTGACGAAGGACTGTGCCAGCAGAGAATAAGATCTCTAAAGAACGGTAAGATGACATGAGAAGTTCTATCGAACCAGTAATGCCATCTACCGAAAAAAGCAAAAGCTACGAAATAGCAATAAGAGCGAAACGCGTCTATGGTTACCAACTGTGCTGGCCAGCCTCTGACGATGCCCTCATAAGGTGACTTGGAGGCTGAATTTTGTGAGACTTAGACAAGTGTTTATTTTGGGCTTCAGTAATATTGATTAACTTACACTTCTATCATGATAGTTGCTGACGGTGTTCTGGAAGAAAAGTCCAGCGATGAGAGCGGCAATGTTGGCTGTGTAGCTGGCAACAAAAATAACAGAGAATCCACCCCAAACATTAATCAGAAACTTATTCGGCCAACTCTTCGGCGCCTTGAACGCAACGAGATGTCCACATAGTAGTCCCCACATGACCCACAACGCTGAACTCATACTAAAATTCTTCGATCGTTGTCTTCCCCACGGGTTGAGTCCAAACGGAGACAGCCACTCATACACAGCCACAGCTATCGCCGTGATGTTCAAACTCGTGAATATCGCGATCCACAGTTCAGGTGAGAACGGCAACAAAAACGCCATGAGAGGGATCTCACTTTTCTGTTGCGGGGCAGCGAGGAAGGATACTCCGCTGAAGAAGAATGGCGTGCTGTAGTCGATGACTTCGCTTCTTGCACTGGATACACTCAAAGCTGCGAAGGACATGTGGGCTGCACCGGAGACGAGATCGCCCACGACGCCGTTCCATTTCACGTCCTCGGAACCGTTGTCTAGGTCGTAGGCATCCACGTAATCGCCGGAACGCAAAGATTCATCTTTCTTGAATCGATAATTGAGATATGCTTTGCCTACGTCACGACGACCTCGAGGAACCATGCGTGTACCTTCAAAAATAATCGTAAATATAATTCATCCTAGTTTTGAATAGGTATAATCTTATCTGAACTTCGAATCGGAAGTTTTATTCGAAAAAATTTAATTAAAAGTTTAAGGAATATCAATATAAATTAATTGTAAAGCTATTAAAAATGTTTTATAAATACTACATACCAAATAGACCATCTGCCACGATGTACAACCGAAAATCAAATTGCAATTCATGTGCCACATTCTCCAGCAAATCCATAGCTAAACCATAGCAGCAATTCGTCCGATACCGATACCGCCGTAGCGGTAAGGGTAGTTCTTGTTCATCATCTCCTTCATCCTCCCCTTGTCTATCCTGCGTGTCCATATCATTGAACACCAGGGTAAGATTATCCTTATCAGCCGTAAGAACCCGATGACAAGGTAACCCACGCAAACATTGCCCATCTTCATCCAACCCACTCTCCATTACAAATGGCGGCGCTAGAGCTGTGACAACTCTAAAAACAGATCGTGCTTGACTGGAGAGTCCAGCAACAACAACGCCTCCTCCAGGCCAAACGATGGTGTCCAGGTGTACCGTCCGCCCGGTGACATGTCCCACTGTTCGCCAATGTCTTCCTCCGCTGCCTTCACTCTCTGGGTCTGGTACTAGGTTGGAGATCTCAAAGCTAGACACTAGGGCTTTATCCACCTTCTCGGAACCGTTCTCAGAGAGGAACTTCTTGCCGGCGAGGGCGTCCGCGCACTGCGACCGCAACTCCCTGGAAGTGACATAAGATATTTGTAGGATAGAGTATCGACAGAACGAGATTTGTCTGACTCTGAACGTGACATGCGAAACTAATTTACTGGCGTTTGTTGCTGACTTTTTACAAGATTTACTGTCGAATAAAGGAGTCATTTGTTTGGCGGGACCTTGAGCGTTGACCAAGGTTTGCTGTATTCGATCTTTAAGAGTGTTGTTTTCAATACAATATAAAGGTGTTGAAACAATAAGAGACTAAGAGTTTACTTTGTTTATTGTTACTACTAATTATTTTTATTATGTGTATCAGTTGAGATAGTTTGATAATATTTATTTATTCTGTAATTCTGTAAAATAGAGAGCATACAGCATAAATTGGAATCCAAATCACTCGACACAATTGTATTTTTAAATTTATGTTCAAGTTAAGGATATGAGTATTTTGCAAAGATTAATTGCAGGATAAATCTAATGTATAAATGCTCAAGGAATATTTGAAGGCTTTATATCTATTTTCAACTATTTGTTTCATTTTTTAAATAATGTTTTTTTTCGATTTCCACAGTCGACAAACAATTTTTACTACACTGAAATTACCTCTGTGGCTTCCTCTCCACTAACTTCTTTGCGAGCCGTGATTTGATGGCCGATAACCGCACTTCACGCATATAAATATATCACAAAGATCTGCTACGACATACTGATACATTCAGTAATGGGTAAAAGGCGTAAAAGACCTAGTTCAATTGGAAATCTTTAAAATAAATAAATAAAATAAATATATCATCACGCCTTTTACCCATTACTGGGTGTGGCACTCTGTATAAGCAGATCTCGGTAAGTGATATATTTTTCGAGTGAAGTGCGGTTACCAGCCGTCAAATCACGGCCCCCAAAGATAGTAGTGGAGAAGGAGCCATAGGGGTAGATTTAAATTGATGAAAATTGTTTGTCGGCTTTGGGGATCGAACCAGGGTTCTCAAGATCCACAGGCCGACTCGATACCACTAAGCCATCTACCCCATCTTTAGTATTTATTATTATTTATAATTCTAGCCTACTTTAACCAAAGTCGTAGCTTATCTCAATGGTCATTTAAAATGTATCCATGATGATAATCAACCCTAACCAAATAAGATAAATTATTCACGTAAAATTCATCATCATCTTCTAGTTGAATAGAGTGAAAACTCGCAGACTAGTGAGTGACATTGGCATCTATAAATGATATTTGAGATCGTGTAATTATGTGAAAATATCAATGCGAGCTGGGTCTAGAGTATGAATGATGGGCTCGGGCTGCGAACAATAGCCCAGAGTCCGGGCTTGCTTGCAGACAAGTGAAGGCATCTTGATTGATGGCGCCGATCCCAACTGATCCATCGGGAGCGAAGACTCCGCGGCAAGTGCTAATAAATGTAGAATGAATAATGTCGAAGGCTTGAAATACCACCAATCGATCCCAAGCCTGAATACATTTGTTTCACGCGAATAAATCTTACTCGTTCTAACTTATCGTCATTGCCAATGGAAAAAACTTAATGGACTCAATAAAATTTTTACACCTTTTGTCTTTAACCGAGATTTACTGGAGGGGTTGAGAACTGCATCAAAGACCAAGACCTCCTTTGAGCAATTATTATCGTTATAATGGAAAGCGTCGCGTCGTTGGGAAGTTAAAACATTTAGTTTAGAAATCAACACTGAATTGAAAACATCAATAAAATATTCAAGCTAATTTACACAAGATTTTATAAACCTTTTTATTTATAAGTAAATCAAACGCAGTCCTTCTCTTTTTCTGTGAGGAAATATGAGTATATGCTATATAATATCCCATGAAAACTAACATCGCTCCATTTCTTCTCGAATTATTTTACAAGAAAAACATTCAAATAAAATATAGATAATTATATTTTGCGTCGTACTCACAAATAGTAGAGATATTTAATTTTACTAATTTTCTTGTTATTAAAATTATCTTAAAAATATGTATGTCCCGGATTCAAGTCTGCCTAATTAATATTTAATGTTGTCTCTTAAATCAACACGCTTTTTACCCATTACTCCCGAAGCAGATTTCGGTAAGTGATATATTTATGCGCGTGAAGTACGGTTTTCAGCCGTCAAATCGCGACCCTCAAAGATGTTAGTGGAGGGGAAACCACAGGGGTAATTTTAATGTGATGAAAATTGTTTGTTGGATGTGAGAAATGAACCCGGGATCTCAACTTTACAAACCGACTTCATGCCATATAAATAAAAATAAATATATCATCACGCCTTTTACCCATTACTGGGTGTGGCACTCTGCCTAAGCAGATCTCGGTAAGTGATATATTTTGTCGCGTGAAGTGCGGTTACCAGCCGTCAAATCACGGCCCTCAAAGATATTAGTGGAGAGGGAGCCACAGAGGTAGATTTAAATTGGTGAAAATTGTTTGTTGGCTGTGGGGATCGAACCAGGGTTCTCAAGATCCACAGGTCGACTCGATACCACTGAGCCACCTACCCCATAAATAGCACCCAAAAATTATATTAACGTTTTTTGGTGTTGCATGTATTAGAAACTGAGGAAATGAAAATGCATAAAATGTACTACAAACTGGTTAACTATCTACCTATAAGTACACAGTATTTCTCTTATCCGCAAACAATAAATTTGTTATAATAAATCGTATATCATACAAGCTATTACAAAAGGAAACAAACCATTTTGTTGCAATTTTCTATGTTCTCATTTAGAATTCTAGAACATTTTCAATCGTATATTTTTAGTGTCAAATATTTATAGACTATTATACAGAAAGAAGCTTCAAATAAAAATGGTGGAAAATTTATATTTATATAATTTCTTTTAAAAATATTTTCTAGTATACGACGCACGTCACATATAAACTACATTGAAAAGTGAAAAAGTGGTCTTCTGCACCGAGTGGGACAAGGGTAATATTACCTGGTGATAACTAGGGCATTAATCACAGGGGTAGATTCCCAACAGCATCGCAGTGCCTAACACAAACTCGATAGCTAAGGGGTAGGGTGTAATGTAGCTAATACTAGGTACATCTCGCGATGTTAAAGTTTATCCTTGTGGGCAATAAATAACACCTTAAACTCTAAACAAATCAACTAACAAGGAAGTTGAAGTTGGCTCGTATGTTTCAGTGTGACATGGGTTGCCAGGCAACGCGGGTAATTCCGGCCTTGGTCGGATGATCGGACGCGAGCGGATTTTTGGCGACTGAGAACTGAGATTGCAATGGAAATCAATAGCGACAGAAGGAGACAAATTAGTTATCAGTGACTTATCATGAGAAAGAGAAATCCATGAGATCAAATAATTTGTCCTCGCGCAATTACATCCGAACAATTGATTTATTGATTTGGTCAATAACGGGAATTTATGTGAATCAATGTATCGATGTTAGAACTCTTTTATTTACTATTCTGCACAACAGGAACTTAATTGCAATTACAGTACAAGAATCTGAACCATTCAGACACAAACGTATTTGTTCTACGATTGCTATAAAAAGTTGACAATTACGTTCTCGTTTGTTATCGTAAAGTTGACGTTTTCTGTGGAACAATCGAACAATATCTTTTTTGCGCGTCTCCAATGGCAACGCGCGAAAAAAACGTTAAATGCGCGCGTTTCCAATGGCAACGTGCAAAAAAGATATTAAATGCGCGCTTATTTCAATAGTTACCAGGGATACAAACAAAACAGAAACTTGTCATATTGACAGTTGACAGAACGAATTTATTTTCAGTACGTATACGTTTTTTTAATAATTTTAAGATGCAATCGTAGAAAAAATTATTTGTGTATCACGAGCGTAAAGTGACTTTGTTTCTCTTACACTATTGCAGCTCTCGCCTTCGGTTCGCGCTGCAATTACCGTGTTCGAGTAACAAAGAATCACTTTACGCTCTTAATACACAAATAACTATTTTTTACGATCAGTAAAAAAAGTAAACGTTATTTAGTGATAGAAAATGAACAACTGTAGACCAAGATTCTTTACAGACCGTTGCTATTGGCAATGAGTTTTTTTACAGAATGTTGCTACTACTAGTAGTAGTACTAAACTAATTAATAAATTAATTTAGTACACGAAATCTAGAACTTATGCCAAGCATATACATAACTTTAAATATTTACATTATTACTTTCTTCTTGTCGAATGAAAGATTGATTAAATAAATTAAGCCGGAAAAGATAAATGAAGGTTTATTACATAAACGAAATGGGAGAAATAAACTAGATTGTATGAATGGTTATAAGAATGTGATGTTTCCTGGAAGGAAAATTTGAAGATATTAATCGGAACATGAAAAAAAATCAGTAAATGTTTAAACTGATGAGACATGGCGTAATGTTATGTATTTGGCGTTTTTCTGGGTCAAATAGCGCGGAGCCGACTTGTCAAGGATCAATTCCTAAAATCCTCCACTTATCACATATCGGCGTCCATCACTCTTATCCGCCACAATTGAACATCGACATCGCCGAAACGAAATTATTTCTCAATCTCTTTTACTTTTTCTGGCTTTACCACTTCGCCTTTCCAAAACTTTCTTTGTGTGATTAATACTCGTACATTAATTACGTGTCAGTGAGATTTTAAATGTGACATTTTCCCCAGCGGATTGGTTCTTTATTATGATTTTTTATCACGTCGAGCACGATATTCATTATTCGAAAAGTTTTAAATGAGTTATACGGCCTTGGTAATAGATTTTGACTAGTGAAATTTTAAACTAGAACCAATTACTTAGCATACGTGCAAATTTATATTTAATTCCAATGCGATGAACGGCAAACTGTGATTTTTATACTGGTTCAGGTAGAGCTGTTTAAATCCAGAAAACTTAGTTACTGAACAATTAGTCGGAAACAGAAAAATCTGCTATCTAAAAAGTTATGAATATTTTCAACTTTCAAACAGCCATAATTCACGAACTAAATGAGATTTCGAAATGCGGTCTGAGGCCTGCAATAGGGTTCCCAACTATTTTTGTAAACTCATCTAAATTAAAAATAAATAAAATATAAAATAAATATATCATCACGCCTTTTACCCATTATTAGGTGTGGCATTCAGCCTAAGCAGATCTCGGTAAGTGATATATTTTTTCGCGTAAAGTGCGGTTACCAGCCGTCAAATCACGGCCCTCAAAGATATTAGTAGAGGAGGAACCACAGGGGTAGATTTAAATTAAAAATAATGTACAATAATCATGAACAAGGTGCTTATTTATCAGTAATAGAAGATCTTATATTGAAACAGTATTTATCAAACGGTAGATAAAAATCGTATGTTATGCATCAAGGGAGGGAAACAAGCGATTATCCTCGAGCCTTCGGCCCTCGATTACGTCTCGGTTTGTCAACTTCACACAAGGGATAATCATATGATTCTTTTCGTAACAAGTGCACAAAAATTACTGTCTTATCGGGATAAATATCAAACAGCTAATAATCGTAGTCTCTAGAGAGAGAAACATCTCTCTAGGGAGAGAAACATGCTACCTAGGGAGAGAAACATCCTACCTAGGGAAAAAAACATAATGTTTCTCTCCCTAGGGGAGAAAAGCAGTGTTTCTCTCTTTAAAATTAGGGAATAAAAACGTGTTTCTTGTGCATGTGTTACGAAATTATGTATACGGCACCTCCACCAAAAAATTGTAGTTATATTTTCCGCTGTCTAACGTTTCTGTATTAAATTAGAGAAGAATGCTTGAAATAAAAGATACAGAGAACTTAATATTCTGCTAGTCTAAAATAAAATAATCCTATAAAAAGCTTTCTTTAAGAAAATATTTTAAACCCCAATTTTTTTGTTTAATTGACATAGCGTCCAGCATCAATCGTTCTCAGCACTCAGCACAAAATAAACGCTTTTAGCGTACGATTAAAAAAAAGGGCCATTAGTCCAGAACCGGCGCAGGAGGACAACGCCTCGCCTAAATGTAAATTGCTCATTAATAATGTTAATTATTATCTACGCTGATGGCGACTATTAAACAAGAATTATAACGTTTGTCGCGAGTCATTTTTGTCGGTGTGAATGCTCACAAAAAGCTGTAAATCATTTTTATTTCGTAATTTCCGTCGATTCGGAATCGCGGAGAAAGTCAGGGACACAATTGAGCCGACGCTAGGTTTGTTACATTTCGTTTACCTCTCTCTATAATGACATCACCTATATAAGCAATCTAAGCTTTTTCCTACTCTTCATTGACTTTTATATGTTCTTTACCCATTTGAATTTACAATCAGTTTAACATATTTTAATTCTTTTATCGTCTGAATTTGGATTCGAAGTTGTATGGTAGTTTTAGAAGAACTTGACAATCTTAAATAGTTATTTTCCAAGCAAAGAAAGTGAGATATTTTTTCCGATGGTGCCGTTTCATTTTCCGAATCGACGACGAAGGTTATAAGGCCCTAAAGGAAGAATAATACTTTCTTCATAAAGCATATATTATAATTTTTGCATTACATTAAAAAGTAAAATTTTCAGAAATAAATTAGAAAGTTATATGTCACCTGGATGTTATTAAAGTCAAATCGTACTGTTATTTTTCAGTTACCTTCCCTAAAGGCGAAATGTATCAGTTTCTTCTTGAGGGATGAAAATAGTTATTTATGAAACTAGTAAGGCAATGAAGGTTATTACCTAACGCATGTGAAATTTGCAAACGAGACGAAGCCGAGTTATGTAAACACATAAGTAAGGTAATAACCTTATTTCCTTACGAGTTTCATACAATATTTTTTCTACTTCCGTTCTAATAAATACGAAAGAGCGTTTTTGAAATTATGAAATTTTGACATATTAATGACAGTTATAAATTCAAAAAAAATAAGAGAATAACACATCAGAATTCGTCTAGCAAGATATCTTAATTTTTTTGTGTTGCTATGTTACCTCATTATTTCACTAGTTAAATAATGCAGTTCATTACCTAACTCAAATAAGTGAAATAAAACGTCTATATCCTAACGGAAGTAGAAAAAAATACTTTCAGAGAGGATTGTTAAAAGAAAATTGTATCAAATGTTTCTAAATTATTTTATAGATAAATGCTTTAAATAAAAGTAGTAGAAAATTTAGTTTTTCGTATCATTTATCTCAAGCATTTTCTGTGTCACAATTTCTTGTAAAATGTTAATGTCATAATTTGACAAGAAGTTAAATTTTAAATTTAGGGTTGAATATATAAAAGTAAATCGAATATTTGATAGAAATGGTAATAATTCCATATGACATCTAACTTCGTTTTGCCTTTACCTTATTTAAAATTAAACCAAGTTTAAAATTGGTGGTGTAACTAGTCATTAGAGTGATGAGAAGTATAATGTCTCGAGTAAAATGAAATATTAAATTTAGAATTTGGAAGGGGCGAGTACCGTTCTTAGCGTGAGATTAGGTGGTTAGCGAGAAGGAGCCGTCTTCGTCTAGTTATTAGAATTACGTGTCGGCATTGTGGTAGAACTGAGAGTAGAAGATAACAAGTCGGCAATATCCTGGCAAGGCAAGAAGCAATTCAAGCAGTTGAGGTTGAGAAGTGAGCAGGGCTGCCTTTAGCCCGAGGATAGTAGATGAACAAACCGAACACGTTTTTCTTCTACAGCCGCTCTGTCTCCGAACAAACAGAAAAACAACACAGTATCGATCGACGCTCCAACTTGTTTTTCACTCGTAAAAAATGGGAAACAAAAAAGTCATTCGTCTTTATAAAATATAACTGCACCGTTGTGTTTCGTACCGTGAAAAATATAGTGCGAATTATTACGAACGTCGTAAATCATTGCACGGTCCCAGTCGGCGTCAGCGTCGGTGTCGGCATCGCTGTTGCTGTAGTTGTGTACGAGGCGGTGTCGCCGCTAAGTGGACAAGCAAACTTTCCCGTGAAGAGAGTAAATTAATTTCAGGGCATTATGTTGACGAAAAGTGACGGAATTCACTTAAAAGATTTAATAAAAGATAAGCGACAAGTGCCACTTTTCAGTTTGGAAGGTGAAACACCCGATGCTTAATGCATTTTTCATTAGATACACTCTTACGGTCAACAAGTACAATCCCAGACAGAACCTGCAAGTATTTCTTTACAACAGACTTATAATATTACATTTAATTTCCGTAGAGAATTACACACTTTACTTAATTAAATCATATTTCAAGTATGCAGATAGGAAGTGGAAATTGTTAATATTATGAACAGGTACTGCCACACTTGCTATCTGCGCTCCCATCTTTTCACGGAAGTTAAAGTTCAACTCGATTATTTCTCTTTGCTTTTCGCTGCCAACCAGATCCGTCGATAGCACGGAAATACCTCTATTTTAAATGAACCTATGAATACTACATTCAATTACGCCATAAATGAAACATTCTACTTATAATATATTCACGTACAACAGGAAATTATTCCCGATTACAGTACAGAAGAACCTGGATTGGATTAACAGATATTGCACTTTTCCGAGTGTATATCTCAAAAACTAAAGGAAATATGAAGATGCGCTCAACGGCATTGACTTTTTCGTGATTCAATTAATTTGTAAACTCATCAATTCAACTTTCAATATATGAAAATGCGGGCTACGTATTTATAGTATGTTATGCATCAAGGGAGGGAAACAAGCGATTATTCCCGCGTGTGAAGTTGGCAAACCGAGACTTCAGCTCGAGCCTTCGGCCCTCGTTTACGTCTCGGTTTGCCAACTTCACACAAAGGATAATCGCGCCCTCCCGTGAAGCATATTATATTTTTCGTAACAAGTGCACAAAAATTACTGTCTTATCGGGACAAATGTCAAATATGGGTTGCGTAATTAGTTACTTAGGAAACGCCGCAAACAGGTAATAATCGTAGTCCCTAGGGAGAGAAACTTGTCCCTAGGGAGAGAAACATGCTACCTATGGAGAGAAACATCCTACCTAGGGAAACAAGCGTAATGTTCATGTCCCTAGGGGAGAAAAGCAGTGTTTCTCTCTCTAAAATTAGGGAATAAGAACTTGTTTCTTGTGCATGTGTTACGAAAAATTCTTCACGTCCATATTGACTGGCAATGGTTTTAAGCACATGTTCTTCTTGACATTTTTCTACATTTTCTTCTTTTGTATTTCTTTCTTTTTTTTTCGATAAAAACTGAAAAATGTACACTCTTGTAGATGATGCGCTTGGGGTCAAGAACCCGAACAGCCCCCCTCTCTTAATCCGGCCCTGAAGGAAGCCACAGCTTATAGAAGAATCTGACCTAGTCGGACGCAGTTGTATTTTAACTAACTTGTCAAGCTAAAAGAACAATCACAGTGCTACAAATTTGTGTAATATAATTACAATTTTAATCTGAATAAGATTAGGTTTGAGTGTGGTTCGTTTCAGCATCACAGAATATCCGATAAAAATAAATTGGACTGGCTTTGTGAATATTTTTGACTTAACCGATAAAGTAGATTGAAATAACAGTAATAATCAGTGGCGCGAATATCGAAATCAATTAAAACTGACAGCCATTGAGTTTTTTCCCCACAAATCAACACACACCGTCACCACTGGATTCATATTTTGTTGATGTTTAGAGGGTGCGAGGGGTGTAGGGCAACGACAGCAGAATGGAGACATGTGCGGCTGACGTCACGACTCCACGATCCTCTTCTGTTTCGTGAGAGTGCCGGACAATGGAAGAACGTTGCGCCTGTAATGAGTTGCGGATTGAAAATTCCCGCGCGACAAGAAAATACTTCCGGATTCGGTTATCGGATAAACACAACTTTTTTTTCTTTTGTTCTGCTTTCGTACTTGTTTGCTTGTCTTTTTTTCTTCTCTTGTTTGATCGTGAAATTCGCTCGGAGAGATGGTAGATGGAATCATTTCGTTTTTGGTATTTTCAGTTTCTGCAAGGTTTATTATTACATCTAGCTACTGAACTCACACAACTGCATTTAAAGGGAAGGGATGGATATGATTGAAAATTTATTGTGTGAACGAAATATAAGTCGAACTTGTATGAAAAGAATTAAGAATATGGATATGCTACTTTATATTGCAAATGAATACAATATAAATCAATATAAAGCTTGGTTAAGAAAAATTAAAACAGGACTGTCGTCCACAACTTCTTTTAATTAAAATGAAAGGTTTTTCTTTGCAAAAAAACGGGCAACATTTGACTAATTAAGAAAGTGTACGCGGGCAGTTTTTACTGTAACTTGTTGTGAAATTGAAACTAATTCGCAATAGAACTTTAAGCGATTATTTAAAATCAAAACTTTTTGTTTTATCTGGCGTGATGCCAACAGCAGCACTGGTCTCGTGGTAATGTATTTCAGCTTCTGAGTAATTCAGCAACAGAGACGACCGCACCCGGAACCCGGAGTTTGGTACGGGCGGCTCCGGCAACCAGCTGTCCGGGGGGAATCGAACACGACACTGCACAAGACCGCCACATTCCCCAACAAAAACTACTGTGCCGATATTACATTACTTGCTGAATTGGGAATTAGCTACGAAAATATGCCAATGAGAATTCTGATAATGCCAGACATTTGTGGTTTCAACTTTACTTGCTATTATGATTAATGTGATATTCAGCATAATGTCTGTGTCAGTTGAGATGGTTTACGTATTTGAAGCGTAGTGATGCACGCGAGACATTTAAAATATTGCTCACGACTCATTTTTTGATCCGCAATATCGATTTCACTCTCACTGAAATTATGTATACACGAGAAATTCAATGCCGTTGAGTGCATCTTCATATTTGTTTAGTTTTTGAGATACAGCATCTGAAAAGTCAAATATCTGATGTAGTAAAATTTGTAACTTATAAGTAAGGTTTAATTTAATTTTACGCGATTTAATGAATATGATTGAAGGGTTGTTGCGTGAGCGAAAGATTCTGAGCGTGAAGAATAAACGAGCTTGTATGAAAAGAATTATGAATGTGGTTGAAGCAAAAGTGGTGTGTCAGGATAGGAATGTTTGGAGAAAATTAATTGCGGGATAAATATGATGAATGAAGACAAGCGTATGATTCTTGATTTTAGATTAATTGGTTAGATGTTTCGAGTGTTTACCTGCAATTGTGTGGAGACCATCTTCAGAAACAAGCGCAGTGTACACTAGCGAATGGATGAATGTTTGTTGTGTGTTGATGGATTTTGGTTGTGAGAAAAGAAAGAGTTTGTATGAAGGAAGTGTTAATGTGGTCGAATCGAGTATCGTGTGTCAGGATGAGAATGTTGACGGGTTCATGCTACCCCATTTAATGGGATATAGCATGATGTTATGTATGTATGTATGTAAATATTTGAGGATTCTATGGGATACCCCTTGAGTTTCAAACTATTTTCTTTAATAGTTATATATTTTGATCCACTAAATCAAATGATAAAGTCTCCAAGTGCATATGGTTTCTAGTTTTTGAAATATTCTTTAAAAACTATTTTATGAGAAAATTTTGATGAAAGATGTACGAGTTATTTAATGTTGTTGAGCGCATTTTGATATCTCGTTTGAATTTTTCTGTTTACGTTATCAAATTTTGTATTTTCAAATCACTTCAACTGACTTATACCCACTTTTCTTCTCAATTTCATACTAATCACACACCAATTTATTCCAGACATGATTTCGTCTTGTATATCTACATACCTATATTCCGCAAATACCTCATTTTCACAGCAGTTATAAAATAAATAACTATATCATCACACCTTTTACCCGTTATTAGATGTGGCACTGTGCCGTAGTAGATATCGGTGATACATTATGTGTATGAAGTGCGAATACCAGGCGTCAAAGATGTTAGTGAAGGGGTAATTTCAATGTAGTGAATAATACTCATAGTAAGATTTGATAGCACTGAACCACTTGCCTCATCCACAGCAATTATAAATATATAAAATAATAATAAAATATCAAACTAAACACTCACAAAATTCAGCCTCCAAGTCAACTTATGAGGTCCTCGTCAGAGGCTGGCCAGCATAGTGTTTAGTTTGATATTTTATTATTAGTTTCGCCAAGTGAGCATTCAAAGACAATTAATTTTGTCTTTATTGTTTTTTATATAAAATAATGATATAATTAGTAATAGAGAGATGTAGTGGTAATTTGGTTTGAAAGCTGTAAATGTTTGCACGCTGCAAATATCTATTTGGACAAGGCGACAAGACGATGATCTGCAAATACCAACGCCAGTTCAATATGCAGTTTACATGGTGCGCAGCTCGTTGTTCAAAACCTGACCAGGACTCAGATTAGCTCTACATTACACAGCGCAGACAGGACTTGCAGAACGCTATCTCCACGTATCCCGCACACGACTACGTGTCCTACATAGAAGCTCGGTTATCCACAGATAACGTCCAACATTGCGTTGCGCTCTCATCTGTCTTTATGACTTTATCGGCATTGGCTGATCTCTGCCATGTCACACGCACAATACCTTCCACGTCAAAAATCACCCAATTAAAAAACCCAAATTCATGAAAGGATTAGTGAAAATTTGATGCAGCTCTGACAGTTCCAAATTTAATTAATGCAATTTTAAATTAGTTTTTCTGCAAACCAACCACAAATGAAATCAATGACGTTTATTTATGCGTGTTACATATTATAAAGTGAGGTATTTTAATGGTACACAAAGTGAATAGAGTTTGCATGTTTTAGATGACGGAGATGACACTTTGAGAATTAGAACGTAACGTGGGTTTCCCATCTTATCATCTCTCAAACAAGACATCTTTCATGTTTATAAAGTGCTAGTGTTTACCTACCCCAACAGCTGCCTAATGGAGACCGAAAGTACCTCAAAACACTGCTGATGTACTTTACTTTAACACACCTACATTTCAATTCAGATATAGCTACATTATTTATTTATTTATTTATTTATGTTACTCTGTACAACAGGAACTTAATCCCAATTACAGTACAGGGTCCGTACTCACCGAGCCGCAGTGTGGTAGTTCATATAATTTTTAGCTCGAGTGAGATTCGAACTCGGGATCTCCAGATTCGAATTCCATATTGCTATCCACACCACCGTATTGCCGGTATCATATGTGGTAGGTGGCTCAGTGGTCTGTGGATCTTGAGAACCCTGGTTCGATCCCACAGCCGACAAACAATTTTCACCAATTTAAATCTACCCCTGTGGCTCCCCCTCCATTATTATGTTTGGGGACCGTGATTTGACGGCTTATAACCGCACTTCACGCGAAGAAATATGTCACTTACCGAGCCGCAGTGTAGTAGTTCATATAATTTTTAGCTCGAGTGAGATTCGAACTCGGGATCTCCAGATTCGAATTCCATATTGCTATCCACACCACCGTACTGACGGTATCATATGTGGTAGGTGGCTCAGTGGTCTGTGGATTTTGAGAACCCTGGTTCGATCCCCACTGCCGGCAAACAATTTTCACCAATTTAAATCTACCCCTGTGGCTCCCCCTCCACTATTATCTTTGGGGACCGTGATTTGACGGCTAGTAACCGCACTTCACGCGAGGAAATATATCAATTACCGAGATTTGCTTAGACAGAGAGTGCCACACTCAGTAATGGGTAAAAGGCGTGATGATATATTTATTTATTTAAGTATCATATATTTCATTTTATTTATAACCAAAATTTGAATCTAAATACTTCGAGTTCGAAGTCCATTCAAGCTAATAATATATGAACTACTACACCTACCCTATTATTTATTATTTATTAGTGTTTGTGATATGCTACGCCTTAAATAATGTAGCATTCGACTACGAAGACCGGCAGTACGGCAGTGTAAAAACTGCGGCTCGGTGTGTCCAGGGGCGCCGAGAGAAAAAGCGGGCCCCGGGAAAAAACAAATTCGGGCCTCCTTTAACTTTGAATATTTATTAATTAAATATAAGATACCAAAAAAATATATATTTATAAATATATGTATGACAACAATAAGAATTATTAATATATAAATAAAGTTATAACAATATAAATAAAATTAAATACAAAATTCTGAGCTAATTGGTGCAGCGATGTGTATTGTATACTCACTGTATGACTATCTAATATCTAGTTGCATATTCGATAAATGCAGGGGATACCAAAACAGCACTACGCACAAATGTATAGATCCTTTGCCTATGTGTATTGTATACAATGTAGTAATATAAGAAACAAAAATGCAACAATGTAATAATGTACTTTTGAATAGTGTATAAATTTATTTAAAATTTGCAACTGGGGCCCTTGATCAAGCATTTCGTCATTTTTATACAATGTAATAAATTGTTGGAAACGTGTATCAGACATTTCGTTATACAGGTTTTAGTAAAGAATATAACAAATTGGTGAAATAGTAGAAAATTAAAAGCAATTTATAAAATAGCATCACATCCGGGCCCTTTGAATTCCACGGGCCCTGGGTATTTTACCCTCCCTACCCTCCCCTCTCGTCGGGCCTGGGTGTTTCCGGTAGGCCCAGGCCCGATTTGGGCTGTAGTGCCATCAGAAGAAGAAGAAGAAGATATGCTAAAGGTAAGTGTGTTTTCTTGAAGAATAAACATATCACTGAAGTTGTTTGTTGGGTTGTGTTAGCACTCAGCAAGAAAGCCGAGTTATCCTCTAAAGCGTTAATATAAATTCTTGGCAAACATGTAAATTCTTCGCACGTCAGTATCGGAATACCTGCAGCATTTTAGTCTAATTAGTAGAACAAAGGGCTGGGATAATCTCGGGCAAGTATCGAGGCAACACCAGACGCCGTAAATGTGCGTTCCGTTGTCTTTCTCTTCTCAGTTTCGTTCCACATCGCGCGCGCTAATTACGACACGACACTCATTCGATCTCGTAATGGTCGCAACTTGCATAAATATTACACCAATTAAATTAAAGTTTCAAAAAATATTCATAAAGGCATAAAACGAATCTCATTTCATTAGTAATGGCGTCGGTGTTGTAGACTAATGACGGGCGTCGGGCGCCGCCGGAGATAGGACCGGACTTGGAAACAAATCCTCACCTAATTATAAACCTCCCAAGATCAAATTCTACCTACTTCATTGCCATCGATTCAAACTTTAAAAGACACCTATACTTATTTGGTCTGTATTTTTATTAAGGGGTAGGTGGTTCAGTGGTATCGAGTCGGCCTGTGGATCTTGAGAACCCTGGTTAGATCCACACAGCCGAAAAACAATTTTCACCAATTTAAATCTACCCCTGTGGCTCCCCCTCCACTAATATCTTTGAAGGCTGTGATTTGACGGCTGGTAACCGCACTTCACGCGATAAAATATATCACTTACCGAGATCTGCTCCAGCAGAGTGCCACATCCAGTAATGGGCAAAAGGCGTGATGATATATTTATTTAACAACAAAGACAAAATTAATTGTCATCCAACACTTGGTGAAACAAGGTTTAATAAAAATGTAAAGTAAACACTTGGCTATGTTTCACAAAATTCAGCCTCCAAGTCACCTTATGAGGGCATCGTCAGAGGCTGGCCAGCACAGTTCAGTTAGTAACCATAGACGCGTTTCTCTCTTATTAGAGCTCATCAGTATGGTATAACTCACTTCTTCACCTAGAACAAAGTTCATGTGAAGAAAAGCTGGTGACAAAGAACTGTGCCAGCAGAGAATAAGATCTCTAACAAACTAGTAAGATGACATGAGAAGTTTTGTGGAACTGGTCATGTCATCTACCGATAAAAAGGTAAAGCTATGCGATAGCAATTTAAATAACAACAAAGACAAAATTAATTGTCATCCAACACTTGGTGAAACAAGGTTTAATAAAAATGTAAAGTAAACACTTGGCTATGTTTCACAAAATTCAGCCTCCATCGCGTCTATGGTTACTAACTGAACTGTGCTGGCCAGCCTCTGACGATGCCCTCATAAGGTGACTTGGAGGCTGAATTTTGTGAAACATAGCCAAGTGTTTACTTTACATTTTATATATTTATTTTATTTATTGAAGCAAAGTAATAGATTACAGTAATGAATAAAAATGAGTAAATAATGAACATTGAAGGAACTGTAATACAACATCAATTCATCATCTGTGGCACTACAGCCCAAATCGGGCCTGGGCCTACCGGACACACCGAGCCGCAGTTTTTACACTGCCGTACTGCCGGTTTTCGTAGTCGAATGCTACATTATTTAAGGCGTATAAGTGACTAGCTTATAGCGTCCGAGTGTGATAAATACATGTAGCTGTATTTTATATTTTACGACAAATCACACATTGTCGACAGGCGGATTCGAACTGACGAACCTTGGCTCGGGTGACGTCACAGTATGTTAAGAGATGTGCCTTAACACGCTCGGCCACCGCGCCTGTATACAACATCAATTAAATGAAGTAAATATTATGAATTACTTTTATTTGAAGCATTTTAATCTCAAATGATTTAGAACCGTCTGGCGATAGAAAATATATGACGGCAAATTTGAAAACTATGTTTGATTTGGACTGGTGAATATATGAATACGGTCCTGTGTATAGGATGTATTCCAGCGGCAACCAACAGTTGTAACGCAATAGTAGTTAGTGAAAATGTATTAAGTGCTTAGAGGGAATGAGCTGCTTGTATGAGTGCAAATAATCCCAGCGTTTTTACGAGAACGAATCACATGAACATTCGTGTCTGGCGGCAGCTGGGGGCGTTAGGGTCTCTGGTCTGTTGGGCCCCGGGGATACTGGGATTACACGACGCTCGTAAAAAGAAGCAAGGATTAAGACTCCTGGAGAGAAAGTCCTTTATCGTACTTATTTCATAAACATGTCTTACAAATGGTAAGATCTGAATGAGATATCTGTACATTGCGACACCATTGCACACTTTATTGTTCCTCATCTTATTTTTCTTCATTAATTATTTTTAATAAGAATTGATTCTAAATTCAAGTGGTAGAATAGAAGTAATACAACAACGGGCCAGTGATGCCGAGATAATATTAGAAATATTTATTTATTATACAGGGTGTTTCAGGACTAGTGTAACAAACTTTAACAGCTTATTCCTGAGGTCATTTTGAGCCAAAAATGTCATATGAACATAGGTCCTATTCCTTCTAGTTACCAAAATACAAGAGGTTGAAGTTCTATAAATAACACGAAATTTTCAAATTTTTTTAATCAAGATACTTTCGGAAAACAAGAGTTTTATGAAAAGTCATACCTTATTTGTCTTAATGAATTTTATTTATTAATATTAACGAATACGATTTAGAGAACAAAACATAAAATGACACAATTAAATAGACACAGAACAACATAACCAAACATGGAATTGATTAACATAATATGAAATAAGATAACAAATTGAAAAAAAATTACAGCAAGTGTTCAAAATGAGCGCCTTGAACTCGTATGCATATTAATATTATAATTATATTTTTAAGTAAAAAAAAATTGTTGTCTTTTACATTTTAATAAATAGTTTATAGTCCGATAGTACGGTGAAGTAGATAGCGTTACAGCATTATAATTTGTAGATTTAGAATTCGATCCCACTCAAGCTATAAAAATAACGGTTCGAAAATTTCGACTTCTGTACTGTACATAATTTGGTCACCGGTACCGGTTAATTGTAAATCCGAATGGAAAAATGTTCTGATATTGACAGCCCTATTTTTTAGTAATTAGTTAAATTAGCGACTAATTCAGGATAGTAAGACAATAGTTTTCTGTAGTTTATTTTATGGAATATTTAATTAAATTATAATTTTAAAACGAATTTAAGTTTTGTACTGGAGCAAATCGTCCAAATAAAACAAAATGGTTGACCACATGTCTTTTGACGGCGCCACTGCAATGAACTCCTCCCGCTATTGTCTGTCGCTGCAAGTGACGGCGAGCGTCGGAACGCTTCTCTTCATTAGCATTCTCTAAGTGTCGCGTACTCACAAAGCTTCAAACATTAATCCTTTATCTGGCCATCGGACAAAACGACTTCACCCATTCTACCAACCCACCCATCAACACCCATCATCCACCCGTATGCGTTGATGTTTACCCTACTCTGTATATTCGTTGATTTATGTACAAACCTCGACAAAAAGTATCCACCGACGATCACAAGATGATAGATAAGGTACGTGAATGCGAATATGCTTTTTGTTGAGATGAATCGCGCAAAAAATCATGTCGCCGTGGATGTGATGCATTTATGATGCTGATGTTGACTTTCACGGCGAGTTTAACAACGACAATAAACGCTGAGTGAGTTAAAGTGCAGTTAAATAATGTAAAAGCGGTTCTCGATACGTTCTCGTTTGCGGGACCAACTCATTCATTAATCAGGAAACGGTTAGCGAAGAGATTCACTTAAAGTTACCAGGACCCTTTCAATTCATATGTTATTCGTAAAAGAAAACTATTTAACGCCCATAAACAATACACTAATATACAATAGTACAGGGTGTTCCCGGAGTAAATAACCAAATTTAAAATATATATTCAATAAACATCCTATGATATGTGTCTAAAAAAACTTGAAAAATTGTATGTATCGATTTTTTGTAATAAACAAATTATATGTGATTAAAAATTTGCACATGTATGAATTTTCATGAAAAAAAATAACAGATTTTTATTATCTCTCAAAACAAAATGGTAAATTTTCAAATTATAGGTACCTATAAGTTTCAAACCGAATTTCTATATTTTTAAAATTCTGTATTTACAGAACTACTTAGAATTATTTTTCTTTAAAATATAAGTTGCAGTCAATGAAATTTGAATACACGAACTCTTAGTTAGTAAACGCAAGTAATATTGAAACATTTGTTTATAATAATTAATAATGTATTGTTTTCGATACACAAGGTTTTATTTAAACGTACAATATCTCATTTAATCGAACACTTATCTCTTATCTCAATTTGGACCCCCTGTATACTCTGGGGAACCATTATCCAGTGCCATGCAACTGAAGCACTTGAAAATGTAAGTTGTAAATTATTGATGAGCCGTGTGAAGAAGAGAAGATTAATGCGGTAAGCGCTGTCATCAAAAACAGCATTTTGCGTTGAGCTACAATCTTCAACTTTAAGCGGCAATAAAACAAAGGATCAAGTGATACAAAGCGCGGAATGTCCTGTACGTGAACCATATTGATTCATTGATGGTTAAAGCGAACATCTTGTCATCGTGACCACTACCTACATTACCGTAGCTGATTAAAGCTGCGTGGCGCTTTATTTGCACTAGTGCCACTTACGATGGTATTATGTTGTATTGTAACTCAAAGTTTTATTTTTATTCCATTACCGCAACGTAGAACAAACTCTATTTACATAGCAAACAGAAACCTTATACCCGCCCGTTTGCCAACAAAAAGAAAATGTGATTTTAATTTGCATTAACAACAAAGAGTTTCATTTGTTTCAAAGCGATCATGATTGTAAAGCGTAAAAAACCTACCTTGCAAAAACTGTGGAGAAATTGAACTCGGTGGCGGTAGCCGGCGTCCAGCAGCTGCTTGCAAGATGATCCAAGGCGATGCTCTGCGCCAACCATGCCGGACACCTAGCCAGTACCGCCCTTAACGTCCCGACGAGTAGTCTCACAGCACCTCGTACCACATGCCGATCAACCCTCATCGGTACCGCTCGGATGCTCAGCAATCCCGCAGGAAGCTCCGTCTCACCTGGAGGTGGTGTTACCGGCGACGGTGATGCCATTACCACTTTGATCTTCTTCGGTTTAGGCGTCAGTTCTTCGCGATCTCGGTTGAACAGAAGATACTGGTCGTTCTTTAACAGGTAGTCCAGATGCATATCACTAATATCACTTTTGACGAGGTCCCGCAGCCCGATGTTACGGCGGTCACGGTGTTTGAGAGGACTGGGCTCAGTGGTGGGTGACATCACGGGAGCGAGAGGTGGTGATGTATCGGGCTCTGTGTCGATCCACAGCCACACGAAGTGTCCGTCCAGCATGTTGAGACGACGAGCTTCTTCCAGGACCCGGCCCGCGATCCCGCGTGAGCACATGAGGATGATGACGCCACGCGTCGACCGAGATACGTCTGCTAGACGCCTGGAACATAAGAAGGACTCTATTACGGGGTATTGATCCGAGGAGAAACAGACGATAGGCACGAACATCTACTTCACTTTTGTAAACTTATAATTAGCTCTAAATTTATACTGTTACTGAACTACTACTTAAATCTATTAAAGTCACTGGTTAAAACAATTCTATAATATCTCTTTTAGATTTGGAACTATTGTTTAGTAAATTCGTTTTAAACGATCAACAATAGTTATTTTGCGAAATGATCGTTTGTGTGCATTAAAACTCACTAATTCATTTTGAGAGAATGATTAAATAATGATCAATTAATTAATTCCGCATTACAAATATTAACAGGGTGGCGATTCAAGTAACATTAATAAATTCCCTGTCTTTTCCCTGAGTAAGTAAAAAAATTCCCTGACTTCTAGAATATTGACTTATTTATGAATTTATGGTTACATTTCATATATTATATCATATATTGTAATATAATTGTTATTTTTTATTAAATTTATAGTAAAAGCAAAATCAATTTGTGTTTCTAAACAGGCAAAGACACAACCTTAAATATTGCATACAGAAAAAACATAGCGCGGTAGAAACGTTAGACAAAACAAAACAGTTTTCAATTAGTAAACATCCTTCGGTTATATTTTCATAGATGGCGGTTCTCACTCTTAAGAAACAATAAAGGGTATTTGTTGCCAATAAAGGTATACTATCTATCTAATAAAGGGTATTCTGCCAATAATATCTAAAAATAACTAAATACATTTTGAAATAAAAGTTTGTAGTTATTTTTCTAAAATTAAATTAAAAAATTTAAAGAACAAAAAATTCCCTGACTTTTCCCTGACTTTTCCAGAAATATAAAATTCCCTGACTTTTCCCGGTTTTCCAGGTTAGTCGCCACCCTGATTAAAACTATTCTTATGAATCTGAATGTGTGTGGTGGCCAAATATAAAGCAAAACTCATGAGGTAGATATTTCATGAAACAATTTGTGGAGTGGAAAATGTTTCGTCCTTGACGTTGGTCGGTTGCAGATATTTATTACAATCAGCGAAGCGAACAAAAGCTGCCCGTCTGAATCAGCCGGTTCATTGGTTCAGGAGTGGCAGACAGCAAGTAGAGCCCCACAGCCCCGCCACTGGCCGTGTTCAATGTTCATTATTTAAAGGACACGCAAGGAAGGCAACTTCTTAATAGCGACACGCCCGCTTGACTCGTCGAACGCCGATCGGCAACGATGACAGCTTCATCGCGACAACTCGCTTATTTTAGAAAATTTGTCGAGGAAAAGCTATTACAATGAGATCAACAAAGTTCCCGCATCACGTGACTAGGAGACAAAACGACATGACGTCAAATTAAATGGTGGCAACAAAGCGCAAGTTCAACACAAAAACTTTCAAAGTTTATTGTTAGCTGTTGTACGGAACGTATTAAATATTATACCTGTAAAGTCAAACGCACACAATAAAACTTTGTAAAGATTAAATTCATTTTTAATATCGATAAAACTTTATTCGTTTCCCTCTGGAACAGATAGACTCGTAAAATTAATGGAACGGGATGATTTATAACTAAAGAAAACTTTTTAGATGAAAAACTATGTCATTCTTTTATTACTGTAATCTAAGACTAACTTATCATTTTATGAAATGGGAAATGTCAGAAATATTTAACTACGTCGTATCATATGCCTTGGTAATTACGTGTATTTTGTTACTTTGACAACAAAACAAATAGCAAACGAAATACAATGTTATTTAAACACCGAAAATCTAAATGTCAAGAACACAACAAATTACGTACATATTAAATTATTATTATGCCATTTAATGAAGCGAATTTTTCTTCCCTTTCAAATGTTTCTTAATTACATTAGCTCTCAATATAAATTACAACTTATCTAATTTTTGTAAATAAGGGCAAAATCTATAGCCTAACAAATATCTTGAATAAAAATGTAAACATTCTGTAAATTTAATTTAAATCGATTAAACCGTTTTGAAGAAAGATGACCAACAGTTATAACATCTCGAGGAGCGTAAAGATAGAGCAAAATTAATACAATATACGATGCCAAAGGTTCAAGATAATTTTGCATAAAATGAAAATATCATTTAAATAATTAATCCTGCAACATACAAGTTTAAAAATTCAGTTGCAGAGAATAGTTTTATGATAGTATTAACATTTTGTGTGCAAAGAACTTGTTTCATTTTTATACAAAATAAATCAATCCATGTTTAAACCAACACAAAAAATGCCAAACTCTCGTTTCCTGTTTGGAATATTGAATTGAAAACAAAAACCGATCTCTGTCGGTATGGAGACGTTCAATTTATCAAGCATCTGCTGTTATTGCATTTATTTTAAGTTTTTTCGTAGCTGAACCCCGCTCGTGTTGAGTTTCTGTCGCTGGTGGATTCGAACGAAGCCCGAAAAGTTAGATTTATAACGTTGAGGTCCGGGATGAACAAATAGAATCGTTTGCGCGACGCTGTAAATATGACTTATGGATATGAAGGGTTTCCTTTTTATACTCATCATATATATTTATTTATTTACGAAATGAATGTTACATGTACATACCGCGCCTTTGAAACTAGGCTGATGCTGGGATGCTTCCTGATATTCGTGTATTTTCATATTGAAATTCTGTATAACGCAACAACTTTTATGTGTATTTATTTTCAGGCTAACAGGAAAAACAGTCGAAGAAAAAAGTTGCATTTTAATTTTGTCTTGAATCACACAGGAATACAGCCAAGGATATACTGCTATAATATTTCAGAATTAAATTTAAATTTACTATTAATAGGGTTAAAAGACTCCTTGTTTCCCTAGAGATTTAGGTTCGATTCCCCACCCTTGTAGCTTGTTTAAATATTGATACACATTTAAGATAAATATATTTGGTTGATAAATGTTATCATGTCATTTATAAAAAGAATCGCGCTATAATTTAGATATCTGCCTTTTCTGGCTTTTATTTCATTTTAATGATACTGCTATATATGTCATTTTCATATGTTTCATATTTCTTTATTTTTTGACTGTTTTCTTAATTTATCTTTATCGTTTTAAGTCGGTTTATATTTTAATAAATAATCTTTTCAAAATGACAAATTAATTAAATGATTTTAAAATACAGATAATCTAAACATTACAAATGTCAGCCAAGTTTCAACGACTAGATCTGAAAAACTTACAGGGATATTTAAATTTGACTTTCCCGTAATCATTTATATAAAATAATTATAGTTCATATTGTCTACCAATACTACCAATGTAAAATGACAAGAGGTATTAGTCGGTCTTTGCATAACAAATTCGCCAAAATTATTTTAGTGAAAAGTACTTCAAATAAAAGTTGTAAAGAATAAAATACTTTCAATTTTATTTGATTAATTACTGGAAAAACTAGGATAAAATTACTAAAAATAATTATTATTTAAATAAATTAGAAGGGAACTAAAAAAAGAAATATTCCTTCAGATATTATAAAGAATTGAAGGATTTTGAAGAATTTCTAGATTTGTAGGCCGGTAGACACTTACCGGAAGAGGGCCTGGGGCTGTGTGGCGGCGGGCAGGCGCATGATGGTGGGTCTGAGCGGCGGCGCCTGCAGAACAGCGACGAGGTCGCGTCGAAGTAACACGCTGCTGGCCATGGAGTCGTCCGCCAACACGGTGAACGAGTGCCAATGTGTCTGAATGAACAGAGAGCGTAGCGCCTCCATAAGTTCGCGCGCCGTCGGCTCTAGATACACCTCGAACGGACTCAGCTCCTACAACATAAACAAACACGACATATTATAAACATGATTACTAGTTTTATTTCACTCATTCTAGAGCAGACTTGGACAAGCTATTTACAAAATGTAGCGAAGATACAGATATTTTAATTTACAATAAGTTAGCTTTCAGAATTAACTTAAGTTATAACATATTTTTTATGCAACAAAGAGAATAAGAACTAAATTCATCACACAAAAACAAACAAATAAAAACCTAAATATTCGACATTAAATTCCTGTTAAATATGTAATCACTTCTATGGCGTCGCCACCAAAAAGTTCTCCAATAGACAACTTTTCTATCAGTATTATTTGAAGAACTTTTCTCTAAATAAAACTGGCGAAAAAATTAATTTGCTATGTTAATCACCTAAGTTTCGTATTTCGCATTACTTATATAGGTCAGATGAGTCTATATTTTTTACTGATGCATCAGCACAAAAACTACAAAAATAAAAAAATGATCTGTCAAAACAATAATTCTTCAAACGTAAAGGCTGACGTCCATGCCATAAATAAACTAAATGTGATGCGAATGCGATGCATTTTGATGTAGTATTTAATTCAAACATCTCCAAACATAGAATAACATAAAAGAAATGCCATTCGTATATGATTTCAAACACGTATAATTATGGAACTAGTTTCAAAATGTAAATATGGCAATAGCAATAAGGTTACAAATAAAAATACAGTTCGTCAAAATATTTACTAATTACTTCCTAAGTCAATAAATGAAGTATACAAAAATTAAGTCACTTTGTTGAGATTAAATACTGTTTAGTTTTTCTATTAAAATTAACATGAAACTTATTGTTCAATAGTTTAAGCTTGCCTACAACATATATCTAATGCCACTTTTATTTTTCTTTATTTCGTTTAAAGTTTAATTAAAAATTGTATGTGTCAAATATAACACCAAAATAAAAAACTGGGATTAATTTTCTGGAACTGTATACACGAGAATGAGAATGTTGGACGAAGACTGATTCTTTGACAAATGTGATGAGTGAATATTTTTATATAAATAAATAAATATATCATCACGCCTTTTACCCATAACTGGATGTGGCACTCTGCCTAAACAGATCTCGGTAAGTGATATATTTTTTTATCAAACCACGGCTCCCAAAGATGTTAGTGGAAGGAGAGCCACAGGGGTAGATTTAAATTAGTGAAAATTGTTTGTCGGCTGTGGGGATCGAACTAGGGTTCTCAAGATCCACCACTTAGCCACCTACCCCATTTAAATATTTATATGTATGTATAATGCGCATTTATGTATAACATGGTGGTAGTATGGATATCCTGTCCGTTTATAAGAGATTCCACAGTATATATTGAATAATCTCATCTTGGTGTTTTATGATGAAATCTCGCCAGGGTAACGTGAGCAGCCTACACGTTATAATGAATGCGAACGCCGTACATATGCCGGGATTTAAAATGCGCTCTCTCGGAAACAAGATAAAAATGATTCGCGCGTTTTATTAATAGCGTGTCGTTTATAACGTTTAACCCTTGGCGTTGCGACACAGCACCCCACGATTACAATCCACCTCACGAGAGATCAATATCAACCAGCAACAGCTCAAGTGTTCTAGCGTTGTTTGTTTAATTACTTGACGTTTTTGCGTGATGGCATCTTCCGTGTTTATGTGCTTATCAGAAGGATAATTGCCTCGGAATTGAATTACATTGATTGATTATGCCAAGTACGACCGTAATCGTTTACCGTTCGACAATTTGCATAACCTACTTTGATATCTCAGTTTTATTCAAGCTTTATTTATATGGAAAGTGGACGAAGCACAAAGCTTTTTATCGTACTCGGTAAACTTCTCGGCAATCCAGATACATTGTTGTACTAGATATATATAGAGCATGAAAACATTTTATGTTTAACAAGCTGTGATCTAGTGAAGATCAGCTGGATATAACGAGGACATCTTAACTTTAAACTAGTAGTATTTATCTGTTTGATACTCAGCACTAGACGTCACTAAAAATATTCGATATCTGAGTCCGATCCGATCTGATTTCAATGGTATCGATAAACAATTTTCTCCACATAAAATTTATCACTTTAGTTCTCCCTCCACTAATATCTTTAATAATGATGTCCCATCATTCCGTTTCGGAACATAGGGGCCGGACACACCGAGCCGCAGTTTTTACACTGACATACTGCCGGTTTCTTTAGTCAAATTATTTAAGGCGTATAAGTGACTAGCTTATAGCGCCCGAGTGTGATAAATACCTATAACTGTATTTTTTATATTTAACGACAAATCACACATTGCCGGTAGGCGGGTTCGAACTGACGAACCTTGGTTCGAGTGACGTCATAGTATTTTAAGAGATGTGCATTAACACGCTCGGCCACCGCGCCTGCAACTAATATCTTTGGTAGGCGTAATTTGGCGGCAGATCTGCCACATCCAGTAGTGGGAAAAAGGCGTGATGATATATTTTTATTTTATGTATTATTAATTTAATTTTATCTATATAACGGTTATTTTTCTTTCGAATATACAATTTACGTTTCAATTGCGGGGTCGGATCGGATTTTAGATCGATTTCGGATCACTTTAGATAGAATCTCGAATCGAGACGGATCGAATCAAATCTTGAATAGATTCGGATCTGATTTGGGATCAGATGGGATAGAATCTCCGATTGGGTCGGATTAGATTGGATTATATCTTAAATCGAGTCGGATCGGATGAGATATTAAAATGTTAGAAAATGTTGATCTCGACTTTGTACAACAGGTACTTAATCCGAATTACACTAGATATAATAAAAATAAAATAAATATATCATCATGCCTTTTACCCATTACTGGGTGTGGCACTCTGCCTAAGCAGATCTCGGTAAGTAATGTATTTCTTCGCGTGAAGTACGGTTACCAGCCGTCAAATCACGGCCCCAAAAGATGTTAGTGGAGGGAAAGCCACAGGGGTAGATTTTAAATTGGTGAAAATTTATTTGTCGGCTGTGGGGATCGAACCAGGGTTTTCAAGATCCACAAGTCGACTCGATACCACTGAGCCACCTACCCCATATTACAATCTTGTGAGGAAAGAAAGAGTTCGTATGGAAGAAGTGTTAATGTGGTCTAAATGAGTATCGTGTGTCAGGATGAGAATGTTGATGTGCACTGATGCTCTATGAATGTTTCAGGGGTTCGTGCTGCCCCATTTAATGGGATATAGCGTGATGTTATGTATGTATGTATCTTACAATCTATAGTGATATCTGAACCATGCAGATACAGTAATATTTTTTAGATGTAAGTTACACTTAGTGTAATTTCAATGCACGAACTCTAGTTTAATAAAGATAAGTCATATTCAAACGTTTTAAAACTTCTGTAGTGACAAAAAACTACATTTTCTACAATATTTCAGGAAAGAACAACAAATAGTTGCACTTCCCAGTGCATGAAATTTTCACATAATGACTGACAATTACATAATTCTTATACAACAAAATCAATTAGTATTCTTGAAAAATAATGACACAAACAAAATAAGTTACGTATGTATTCAATCACAACAAATTAAATGGTATATTTGTCAAGGCATTTGACAGCAACATAATAGTAATAAATAGTAATTTACAAAAACTTGATAATTGCGGTATTCGCAAACTTCATCCAATTATAGCAGTGGTTGATTTAATCGCGCGAAGCGAGCGCCGCGATGCGGCTTATCTTGCTAACAAGGATGGTACACCACACCGACCGCACAGTGCATGTGACATTTTCTGCATTATTAAATTTTATCAGCGTAGAAACAACTTACTAATACACTGTACACTATCAGCGGATTATAACAATATAATAGAGATATATGAAACGTTGACACGTTCCGATTATATTCGCGTCTCTTCTTTTCCAATTTGAATACCGAATACGCTACAGCGTCACGCTAACATTTGAATGTGAATATCTCTGTTTTCTTTTTTTATCCCTTGGTGTATATTTCCGCATAATAATCCAATAAAGATAAAGCTTCTGAAACTTGTAAAAATGAAAGTGAGAAGTAGATGTGTGAAGGTGTTTGTTCTAGTGTTCACGGGATGTAATCCCGACAATTAGCTGTGTTTCTGCTGCTGAGGAATTAAGTAAATGTTGTGTTTGTGTCTTGAAGAGATAAATCTTACAGATGCTAATGGAAATTTAGTAATTCTACCCTCGTCCTACGTTGCTGACATGTCTGATATATTACGAGAACTGCGATATCAATTTCATTAAATGCTAACTCTAATTTTCTATAACTTTTATACAAACAAACTTACATTTTTCCTTCAATTCTTCGAACATTTTAATGAAATAATTATTTACTTAATATAATGTTATCATTTATTATCTTATTTAGTTTTTTTCTTTCTTATTTACCGAGATCTGTTTAGACAGAGTGCCACACCTAGTAATGGGTAAAAGGCGTGAGGATATATTTATTTAATTTATTTATTTATTTTATTTAAATGGAAATGCACATTAGCAATTCATAGTAGACCTGTTTACACAGCAAAGAAACTTTTAAAACCTTCAAAATATTACCACAATTAAAAAATTAAGTAAAACAGTAAAAACGATGCACTGAACTGATACAAACAAACAAAATGCAAATGAATGTTACTTTTCATAATCAGTATCTGCTGGAAACTAAAATTTTCTTCCTTCAATTGAGATAATAAAGTTATAGTTTTAATTTCTAGGAAGAAAAGTGTAGAGAAGGAAAGTAAAGCCATATCTACGGCAACTGTTAAACAATGGTACCTATTATTTGACATTAGTGACATCCAGATGACTCTTGTCAATAGAATAATATTTAATTTATTTCTAAAAAAAATACTTTCTGATAGAGTAATGAAATAGTATATTACTATACGTATTTTATAAGACGATATATTGTGGCAACAAACAAATGAGAGCAACAATATGTCGTATAAAACAAGTATAATATACTTTTTCTTTAGTATAATAATGAACCGATTGGAAAATATAAAGAAATATATGTATACCTTCTGAAGAAAGTATAAAGACCATTTCTTCTAAATAGTATTTTCTAGTCTTATTCAATACAATTTAGTTCTGATGTACATGTTTTTGTTTCATCTATTTATTATCTATATTATATCTCAGTGGTATCGAGTCGGCCTGTGGATCTTGAGAACCCTGGTTCGATCGACACAGCCGACAAACAATTTTCACCAAATTAAATCTACCCCTGTGGCTCTCCCTCTACTAACATCTTTGGGGGCCGTGACTTGACGGCTGGTAACCGCACTTCACGAGAAAAATATATCACTTACAGAGATCTGCTTAGGCCGAGTGCCACACCTAGTAATGATATATTTATTTATTACTTCCTTGTACGAAGTAAAGGAAGTATTGTAATCGCGAAAATTTTCGGTTCTCAGATTTCAACGGATATAGGTATTTTGGCCCACCCTGAATCCATTTTGACTAATTTCGTCATGCCGTCTGTACGTACGTACGTACGTATTTATCTCGCATAACTCAAAAACGGTAAGCCGTAGAAAATTAAAACTTTATATTTAGGACTGTTATAACATCTAGTTGTGCACCTCCCTTTTTGGTCATTATACAACTACCGGAAGTGGTACTCTACTTGAAGCCTATAATAGATTTTCATGAAAAACTATATTCAAATATAATTTAAAACTTTCCAAATTTGGTATATAAGACTACTATATCAATGGAAATAACATAATAGATTTTGGTTAAAATAGACTAACCGGAAGTGGCACATTACATGAAGCTGCTAACAGTTTTCCTTGAGAAAAATGGTATTATTTTAATTTTAGAAATAAATGCTGCAAATAAAAGTTTTAGATAATTAAATTCTGCGTCTAGCACATTAAGAATTTTTAAATTAGCTTTTTCCATAAACGAGATATCTAAATTTAATTATTATATATTATTTGATTTTTTTTTAAATTAAGTTTGCTATGGATTAGAACAAAAAATAAAAGATTTAATGTCAAATATGTGCAATTAAAAAAATATCTATAGTTTAATAGGTGTACAAGGAAGTCATGTGGTGTCCACATCAGATATTTTATTATCTATAAATATCTAGATAATTATAATTTATCTGGTATTTAAAATTTAGATAATTTATTTAATAACTATTTACTATCTTATCTAGATTATCTAGTGTAGTATACGACTATCTAAATGAAAAATAGTATTACAGTGGAATGAAAATTCCTCGTATGCAGTTATATTTATAATTATTAGTTGAATAGAGCAAAGTTTGTGAAGAGGCAGTTATATAATTCATGTTAAACATGTTGTTAACAATTTTGTATATTTTGTATTGCTTCAATATACATAAACTTTGTAACAACATATTTTATGTGTATATGCAGTGTGGAAAGTCAATAAATAAATGAGATAATTTTTATTTTCCTCAATAAAAATATAAATAACGAAATTAATAATAAATCAAAAATACGAGCGTACCATAAATGATATGTGAACGTTATAACTTGATATTACAAAGAGTTTGTCGTAAATCGTGCTTATGGAAGAATCATGTAAATCCATCTCGTAAAATGTATAACATTCGCAACACCAACATCATTTAGTACAGCTGCATATATATATATGAAAGAACAGTCTTCCTCCATTCAAACTCATCCGGAAAATTGAAATTAATTTGATTAGTGCGCGCCTACAAATGCAGTCAAGTTAAAGTTCATCTACAAGCTCTATAAATATTACATTTCAATTCCGAAGTTTGTGTCGGCATCGCTAATGTCAGCTACGGTTTACATTTAAATGTGACCATCACAAAAATGTTCTTCGCGAGTGAGTCGAGGCTCTAAGCAGGTAATGTTCATTCATCCTACGTTGCCTTGTCTGTTGTCTCCAAGGAATTACACTTGAAGAGCAGATTGTATATTCTTAAGCAAGACAAGGTACCCGGGTAATTAGTTACGCAGCATTGTCACGAGGTTGCTCTGTCGCTGCCGCTTCAACTATGATGCTGATACCGAGGTTGATAAATAAATAAATATATCATCACGCCTTTTACCCATTACTGGGTGTGGCACTCTGCTTAAGCAGTGATATATTTTTTCGCGTGAAATGCGGTTACCAGCCATCAAATCACGGCCCGCAAAGATATTAGTGGAGCGGGAGACATAGGGGTAGATTTAAATTGGTGAAAATTGTTTGTCGGCTGTGAGGATCGAACCAGGGTTCTCAAGATCCACAAGCCGACTCGATACCACTGAGCCACCTACTGAGGTTGATGCTGCCCGGTTATTCAGTTTATATTCATTTACATGATTATTTCAACGCGTATTTTTTCTTATTTGAAATTGAAACAATCTTTCGGAAAATAGAAGTGCGTCAGTTTAGATGGTTTGGTTATATGTTGATGAATTTGAGAATGATAGATTGCGTGGATATCTTAAGAATATTTAAATGGATGGATATGATTGAAGGATTATTACGTGAACAAAGAATGAGACAAGCTTTTCGAAATAATTAAGAACAAATGATACACGAGTATCGTCAAAATATTTCTACAAGTGAAGAAGGCACAAATATCGTGGTATACTTTCATATTTTTTAAAAATTTACCACTAAATTAATTTTTGATGAAAATGTAACTATTTGATATCACTATAAAGCAGAATAGAATAGCTTTTTATAGCAAAAAGTACTATTTAAGTTCGCCACTACCTTTGTAATGTCTAAAATTACCTGTATTATATATGAGGGTTAAATATTATGAATATATTATGGGCAGATCTCAAAATATGTAAAAATATAATTGTAGGATGAATCCAATTTATAAATATACAATGAATATTTCTACCGCTGCTGATTAGGTATACGTAGAATGATGCCATGTATGTAAATAGTAAAACAGTAAAGTTAACAAGAATGAAAGTTTAAGAATTAGAGTAAAAGTAAAGTTTGGTAGTGTATCTTGAAATGAAAATAAACAAACAGCATCGCAGCATCCAGGTTAAAAGCTGAGCACGAGCGTGGAAAGTTGTCCAGCTCTTACTCCAAGTCTGTTCCAGACAACATTCCAAGATTTCCTAATGCTTTCGTCGCGTACACATCGTGACGTATGCGCTGGCGCCGAATTAGGTTAACTCCGGTGGCAAACATCTCTGACGTCAGAGCGTCCCGTTGCTGTTAGCAACGCGACCCGGCACCAGCCCAGCCCGGAGATTTTGTCCGCGCGATTGCCACTGCCGATGCATGCAGACCGACGACCGGAATGCCCCCACGAACAAATGAACAACGACAAATACCCATACACCAAATTTTCAAAAAGAATGCCCATATCACGATTACAGGAATCAGAATCGCTTAGACAAAGTCGTAGTTTGAAAAGAAGGAGATTCAACACAAAATGTGTTTCGTATTTTAATTTCATACTGACAGAAAATCGTAGAGAAGCAATAGTTCAAGAGTTCAATGCTCGCTGACTTCCAGTCGGATTCCATAATTATAAGCTTTAAATTCTCTTTAAAGTAAATGAGATGAATTTATTTGTGTAGTTATGGCAATAAATTGAAGTGTTATTGGTCTTCTCTCTGTGATATTTATTCTCGGCTGCGTTTGACTGTTTGGCTGGAATGGCTTAAAGAGTTTCTAATATACGTAATTCTTTTACGTCACTTCTCGTTTACAGGACGTCATTTTTCTCCGTCCAAGGTTTTTATCTGGCGTTGGTTGTATATGAGGTCGAGTAGAACAATGTTCCTTCGTTTCCTTTTATTTTATCATTGTCGACTCATACTTCAGACTGACAGTAATTGATGATACCAACCAACAATAATACTCGTTCACTCTCGCGTTCTATTAATTTTTATACTACTTATTTCTAGAAAGCAAGATAGCAACACATCAACTATGAAGCAAGAAGATCTTCTTGTCACCCTCGTGGATCTTTTCATGTGCAAGTTGCAATTAAAAACTTTAAATTATTGTATCGTTTGTACATACGTACATTTCATACACATTCAAAAACCCTTTAATAAAAGCTTCAACCAAATCTTTATATTTATTCCTAGATCATTTATCGCACCCCTCCCCCTTTATACATATATAATAGGATACACAACTCCTTCAAACATTCACTCAACATTTATTCATCAGATTCAATCAATCTTCTCCCAAACATTCTTATTTCAAAGTTTGTGTCTTTCGTTCATTTAACAAACTTTTAACCATATTCATCCATTTAATGCTAGATCATGTCGGCAATGTTTTACACTTAATTGTACATGCACACGTAATATCATGCTATGAAATGAAACAGCACAATACCTAGAATCATTCAACAGATTTAATCAATCTTCACCAGACATTCCTATCCTGACATACCACTTCTTTGTACTTACATTCATAATTTATTTCTTACAAGTTCGTGCAAGCAATTGCTCACCCTCAATTTCACCAATGTACACCTGTTTTATTAATCATTCATTCGAAATATATTTATTTATGTTACAGGAATTTATTCCCAGTACAGGGTCCTGAATCACCGAGCTGCAATGTGTTAGTTCATATATATTTTTAGCTTGAGTGGACTTTGATATCGGGATCTTAGGATTCAAATATCATAATGGACTGTTACACAATCATCTCAATTGACTAATAACATTCTTCTCAATCTCACATTCATCAAACACTAATGTATTCAGGAGATGATCTCTTGTTTGCAAATACCTCAATTCCACAACAGTTATACGCCGTTCCCCAACATTCATTACCATACATTACCGTAGGCACTGACACACTATTATCAACACTTAATCGAGCTTTTCTGAATACAAAATAATAATAATAATAATTGAAAGTGATAGTTTGAAACGGGAATAAGAGTAGTTTCAAGTGTAATTTAAAAGAATGTTTGTAATATGAGTTTTAGCAGCATTGTGTCGATGGCACAAAAGTTTCAGCAGTAAAATGTCTTTCCTCTTCGAGTCGGGCATTGTTGAAGTGCGCGGTCTCTTTTTAATAATCTATCGGTTTCCGTCTAATTCTCCATTCATTCTCGACGGCCGGCAGTTGTACAATTTCGCAGCGCTTCTACCACGCACCAATTTACATCGCTTGCGAACGTTCTGTTTCGTTATTAACATCTTCGGCATCAGGCCATCTTGATGATTTTCAAGCAGCACTGTCACCCTACCTAACAGATAGTGCCAGGAAATGAATATCAAATTATTAGACACAAAGTTTTATCTTCAGACTGTTGAAAAAGTAATTAATTGTCGGTAGCGCGAAAAGTACATCACCGTGGCGCAGCGGTCGACGGTTAATTGAACAACAACGTTATCGTACCAACGCAAATAACCGGTGAACGTGTGTACACAAGGCAACCGCAGCGGTAGCAAGTAGCGACCATTTCATTACCCGACCGAACAAAAGGGTTACATTTTTAGTCAAGTAATATATCTAGGCGTAATTGATACTGCTGCCGACAGACCGGGAGACACTAATGCACGAAACGGAGCCCGATTTCTCCGACCTCGATGTTGAAAGGAACCGCGAAGTAAACATAAAAAGAAGAAAAATTGCGCGGCACTTAACGACGCCATCTTTTTTATAATCGGAAGAAACCTAAATCGAGAATCCCAAACAAACTAGTGCAGTTTTAATCTGCATGTAGCCAGAAATTCAAGTTGTTTATTGCGAGCGTGCGAGCGTCCCATGAGACGTGTGAAGATAGAAGGCGGTTTCACGTACCGGCCTCCGAATTCGGCCTGCTGAAATATTAAGTCTGGAAGAGTGCACTTGACATCCGATAAAATGATGCAAATTTACCAACGGCAGAACTCAGTGTCTAGCGTAAAAACCTCGCGCACAGAACAACATGAATATTGATCCACTTCATTAATGCATGGAAACATCCGGTTTAATATTAACAGCTTCCAAATCACCTGCATATTGGGATCCAGCCAAATATAAACTAGATTTCTATATACGTATACACATACACAGATTTTTCAGATATTTAAAGTTTCATTACGCTCAACAACACTCTTATATTTAACAGCGAGATAATTGTAACAATAACTTTGGTTGTTTAATTTAATTATTTCTAAATTATTTTAAAGAAGAATGATGGGATAGATGAAACTGGATTTCGGAAGCTGGGTTCTCCACCATTTTTGGATGACGTGATTTGATGGTTGGTAACCATATTTCCTGCGCATAAATATATCACTTACTGAAATCTGTTACGGCAGTGTGCCACATCCACTAATAGGTAAAAGACGTGATGTTATATTTATATTTTATAAAAATAAATAAAATAAATATATCATCACGCCTTGTACCCATTACTGCGTGTTGCACTCTGCCTAAGCAGATCTCGATAAGTGATATATTTTTTCGCGTAAAGTGCGGTTACCAGCCGTCAAATCATGG